>OX467304.1:11450000-16450000 GCA_950108535.1 Agriphila straminella
TATTTTAAGTTTAATGGTGGGTTTTACAAACAAAAGGAGGGGCTAGCCATGGGTTCTCCGTTATCACCTTTGATGGCGGAGATCTTCATGGACAATTTTGAGAATAGGTACATAGTAGGCAATAATAACATTCTTTACTATTATCGTTATGTTGATGATATTATTATATGCTGGACAGGTACTAGACAAGAGTTAGAATCATTTTTTCAATATTTAAATAGTTTACACCCAAAAATAAAATTCAAATTAGAAATTGAGGTTAATAATTCGTTAAACTTCTTGGATTTAACTATCTCACGGGAGCATTGTCGCCATAACTTTCAAATATATAGAAAACCCACACATACTGATGTAGTTATCCCCGCAACTTCTTGTCATCCTTGGCAACATAAATTAGCTGCTTTTCACTCATATATTAATCGTTTAATGACGGTACCGTTATCAGGGCAAGCCTATAGTAGAGAGTTAAATACAATTTATAACATTGCCATTGCAAATGGTTATGATCGGCGGATGATAGATAACATGGTTAGGAATAAAATCAACAAACAGGTGACTGGGCTTTTATATGCGGTGCCACGTGAGCGCGTTATTCAAAATTATCAGTCAAGTATGGCTTACGTAGGTAAAATATCAGATAAAATATCAAAACTCTTAAAAAATAACGACGTTCACGTGGCTTTTCGTACTACTAATACCGTCCGGCGTGCCATTTGCAATGGCAAGGAAAAAACGGAGGTTGGCAGGAAGTCGGGGATATATAAGTTAACATGTAACCAATGTAATTCAGTATACGTTGGTCAAACCGGCCGTAGTTTTGATATACGTTATAAAGAACATATTTCCGCCTATAGGAATGGCCGACCGGAACGATCTCATTTCGCGGAACATTTATTAAATACCGGACATCAATTATCTGATGGCCATTCCTATGAGGTTTTACATACTTGTAGTAAAGGTCTACGACTGAACGTGTTGGAAAACCTAGAAATTATCAAACACAATGTTGATGGAACCATACTTAACAATCAACTTGACGTCTCTTCCTCGCCATTGCTGCGTATTTTCTCAAATAATAATAATTTTTAAAAATAAGTATCTTATTAATAAAACACATTATTTAATGTATATCAATTTATTTGTAGGTAATTTAAATTAAAAAACATGTGTTCTTTCTTTTTTCTTTTTTATTTGAAACTGGCAACATTCTTCAAACGTTGTCACTGTCAGTCACTCGATGCGCAGTGGGGAGGAAGTGACAATAAATACGGTGTCGGAGGGCGTAGTTGCTCATTCGGTGTTGGTTTACGCACGATCTAACTCCTGAGGATGCTCCGGGTTGGGGCGAAACACGTGTAGAGTAGCCTAATTGGTGAAGGTGCAAGGTGTGTTGCTGTCTTGCTAAATGCAGGTATTGTGCACTTATATTTTGTGGTGTGCTGCATATTTTTGCGGGCGGGCGGGCGGTGCATCTTGCATATTTTGTTTGCGGAAGTAAGCTACATATATTTCTTTTTTCAAAATGGTTTGGGACTTCCGCCAAGTGACGCCTGATTCAATCAAATACTTACAATCAGCAAGCATAGCTGTACAGGCACGTTTATATATTAAATTAACTACACAGCATAGGGTGGCGGCACAAAATGTGTGGTTCAATCAACAGTGTAAGCGCCAAAATCTAATTCCAAATTATATCAACATCCGTTCCAACACGACCAGTCCCGCGGCTGGTTTGGCCATACGTAAAGCCCAAAAGGTCTGGTTAGATGCGGAATCTCGGCGTTGGTTCGTTATTAGGGATAATTTAAAACTACATATTAAAATTTTACATACAGAATTAAGTCATAGTTTACACAATATTGAATTCGATCTTTTAGACCAAAAGGCCAGAGATTTCGCATCACAGGCTGTATATAACAAGTATATTAATCAATCCAACAAGTTACGAAGGTTAAGGGAAATTCAACTTGGTAGCAGTAATGGGGGTAGTCGGGGTAGAATTAGTAACAATAATGCTGGTGGTGGTCAAACATCTTTTTATCCCCGGGTAGAAAACTTAACTAACGTGCAGTTTTCCCAAAGCGAGACTTCGCTTTTGGAAAAAGGCCTCAAATATAACATAACCCCTAAAATAACTAAGTCATTGGTGGAGGGTTTAGCGGTGGACTCAGAGGTGGCGGTTGTTATGAATAAGAAGGATAATTTGGTGAAGGGTTTGGTAACTAATCAATTAAAGAAAATACAACCTTCTAACTGTGTTGGGCCCGAGCTGCGAACTGTCAAGTCGTTGCAAAATAAAATCAATGATAATAATTTAGTAGTAACAAAGGCAGACAAAGGAAATAGTATAGTTATTTTAAACCAATCAGAGTATATAAATAAAGTTCAGGAAGTAATTAACAGCGGTGACTTTACTCCTTTGCGCTCGGACCCAACCACAAAGTACAACACAGAGGTCAAAACAAATATTAATGATTCAAAATTTATTTTTCCAAACGAGTATTTATCTCGCTATATCGTCCCAATGAACCCACAGGCCCCTGTGTTGTATGGTTTACCTAAAATACATAAAGACAATGTTCCCGTGCGTCCCGTTGTTTCATATATAGGTTGTCCAGCATATGAGTTAGCTAAAAGATTAAATAATATTATAAAAGATAAATCATCTTTCTCACCTAAGTATAGTATTCAAAATACATCAGATTTAATTGAGAAAGTAAGGAATGTTGTTTTGCCTTCTAACTCGTTTCTGCTTTCCTTGGATGTTGAAAGTTTGTTCACTAACGTTCCTTATCAAGAAAGTTTAGATATACTATCAAATATTTTAGAACGCCGCGGTCTTCATCCAGGGGAGGCAGATGAAATAATTAACTTAACACATATTTGCATGCAACAAAATTATTTTAAGTTTAATGGTGGGTTTTACAAACAAAAGGAGGGGCTAGCCATGGGTTCTCCGTTATCACCTTTGATGGCGGAGATCTTCATGGACAATTTTGAGAATAGGTACATAGTAGGCAATAATAACATTCTTTACTATTATCGTTATGTTGATGATATTATTAATAATAATAATAAAATAATAAAAACGCTTTATTGCAAAACTAGACAAAGACATTACATAGGAGCAAACAATAAACATGGACAAGTACACAAAAGGCGGCCTTACTGCTACGTAGCAGTCTCTTCCAGGCAACCTTGAGTAGAAAAATATTAAGGGGAAGAGGAAAGAGGGGAGTGGGTGCAAAAGTACTAGAAGGACAATAGATATAGATATACATAAATAAAGAGAAGAGAAAGTGTATGTATATAAAATAAAAGTTGAAAGGGAGATATCAGAAAAAAAAAAGTAGTATTAGGTGGGAGAAAGGAAATGCGTTCTAACTTGATCTTTGAAAGATCTCAGGGTACGAGCTTTACGGATGCCCTCTGGAAGTGCGTTCCACAAACGGACAGCATGCACAGAGAATGAATAGGAAAGGAAATCAGTGGAATGACGGGGAATATCAAGGGTGAGATTAGAAGAAGAACGCAGAGTACGCAGTGAAGAAGAGGATCGAAAGTCGAAAGATTCTTTAAGATAAAGTGGTGAAGTTGGAAGGAAAAGGATTGAGTACAGGAGCGTAAGAGTGTGTAAGTCCCTGCGCCGACGGATGGGGAGCCAATTAAGCTTTTGACGAAAGTGAGATACGTGGTCGAATTTTCGTAAGTTGAAAATGAACTTGATGCACATATTCTGAAGCCGCTCCAATTTGTCAAGCAATTCCTCAGAAAGGTCCGTGTAACAAACGTCAGCGTAGTCCAAGATGGATAGCAGAAGTGACTGGGCCAGAGTGACCTTAGTACTGGTAGGCAGAAAGTTCCGTAGGCGATTAAGTGAACTGTATGCAGCAAAAACCTTCTTTCTAACTGCCTCAACCTGAGGTCTCCAAGAGAAATATTCATCAAGGACAACACCGAGATTTCTGACGGTTTTCGTGTAAGGAATAACAGTGCTGTCAAATTTCACAGGAGGTATCAACTCGAAGTCGATCCTCGAAACAAAATACGGACTCCCAATAATGATGGACTGAGACTTAGATGGGTTAACAGCAAGACCATAAGACTTACTCCAGCTATAGATATGTGCAAGATCAGAGTTAGTGGCAGCTATGGCACTAGAGAGTTCGGATAGAGGAGCCTGTGTGTAGATCTGAAGATCATCGGCATAAAGGTGATAGGAACTTGAAAGCGATTATATGCTGGACAGGTACTAGACAAGAGTTAGAATCATTTTTTCAATATTTAAATAGTTTACACCCAAAAATAAAATTCAAATTAGAAATTGAGGTTAATAATTCGTTAAACTTCTTGGATTTAACTATCTCACGGGAGCATTGTCGCCATAACTTTCAAATATATAGAAAACCCACACATACTGATGTAGTTATCCCCGCAACTTCTTGTCATCCTTGGCAACATAAATTAGCTGCTTTTCACTCATATATTAATCGTTTAATGACGGTACCGTTATCAGGGCAAGCCTATAGTAGAGAGTTAAATACAATTTATAACATTGCCATTGCAAATGGTTATGATCGGCGGATGATAGATAACATGGTTAGGAATAAAATCAACAAACAGGTGACTGGGCTTTTATATGCGGTGCCACGTGAGCGCGTTATTCAAAATTATCAGTCAAGTATGGCTTACGTAGGTAAAATATCAGATAAAATATCAAAACTCTTAAAAAATAACGACGTTCACGTGGCTTTTCGTACTACTAATACCGTCCGGCGTGCCATTTGCAATGGCAAGGAAAAAACGGAGGTTGGCAGGAAGTCGGGGATATATAAGTTAACATGTAACCAATGTAATTCAGTATACGTTGGTCAAACCGGCCGTAGTTTTGATATACGTTATAAAGAACATATTTCCGCCTATAGGAATGGCCGACCGGAACGATCTCATTTCGCGGAACATTTATTAAATACCGGACATCAATTATCTGATGGCCATTCCTATGAGGTTTTACATACTTGTAGTAAAGGTCTACGACTGAACGTGTTGGAAAACCTAGAAATTATCAAACACAATGTTGATGGAACCATACTTAACAATCAACTTGACGTCTCTTCCTCGCCATTGCTGCGTATTTTCTCAAATAATAATAATTTTTAAAAATAAGTATCTTATTAATAAAACACATTATTTAATGTATATCAATTTATTTGTAGGTAATTTAAATTAAAAAACATGTGTTCTTTCTTTTTTCTTTTTTATTTGAAACTGGCAACATTCTTCAAACGTTGTCACTGTCAGTCACTCGATGCGCAGTGGGGAGGAAGTGACAATAAATACGGTGTCGGAGGGCGTAGTTGCTCATTCGGTGTTGGTTTACGCACGATCTAACTCCTGAGGATGCTCCGGGTTGGGGCGAAACACGTGTAGAGTAGCCTAATTGGTGAAGGTGCAAGGTGTATTGCTGTCTTGCTAAATGCAGGTATTGTGCACTTATATTTTGTGGTGTGCTGCATATTTTTGCGGGCGGGCGGGCGGTGCATCTTGCATATTTTGTTTGCGGAAGTAAGCTACATATATTTCTTTTTTCAAAATGGTTTGGGACTTCCGCCAAGTGACGCCTGATTCAATCAAAAGTTATTTTTACAGACGAAAAATGATAGTCGTATTAAATATGGTATGGTATAAGGTAACTACGGAACCATACGGCGCGTGGCCCGACACGCACTTGGCCGGTTTTTTATGATAGATATAGGCAAGTGCTTGACCGCGATCACGCCTGATGGTAAGCGATGATGCGATCTACGATGAAACACGTTTGCCTAGCAGTAACCTATAATATTAATGTTGTAGATTATACATTCCCTGGGGTGAGACCTGGTGACCAGTACCACAGGTTTTTTAAAAACATTCTTCGGTGCGCCAGATCTCATACTAAACTTAAGACAAAGTAGTATGTACATTATGTAATTAGGTACCTTAGTATGAGATAAATAAATCAATTTTTATTTATTTATTATTATTTTATTTTATTCACTCGCGGCTTGAAGGCCCCAGATTGTACCTATCGGGAAACACAGATATTACTGTTTATAATGTATGAATAAAACAAGAACTCTTATTTTTATTTGAATAAAATGTTGCACCTCATCAAAATTTAATAAGACAGATAATTATTAATTTCTGTTCCTCCGTGCACAAATCTATGAACCATTGAAATATATTACTACGTATAGAAAGGACAGTCTACGGTACATTATTGTCGCAGCGATCGCAAAGATAGCGGCTACGCATGCGCAGAGTTGTCTAAGAAAAAGTAACATGCACACAGATGTGACACATTCTTCATAATGATTATGATATACCTACTTAGTAATTATTGCATAAAATTATAGTAAAAACGTAATTTAATTAGATAATTAGGTGTATTCTGATACTTATTCAAAAAATAAAAAAGGAGGATGGACATTTAGTACCCGCAATAATAGTACCTAATCATTTTTTGTCGTTGAATAGATTTTTTTATTAGGTAAATATTAGTATGGCAACTTGGAAAAATATTTACTAACCCAGATCCTTGTCCGGAAACCGCGGGAAACTCACAAAGTGCTAGTTTTTTAACCGACTTCCAAAAAAGGAGGTTGTTCGTCTGTATTTTTTTTTGTGTATGTCCACCGATTACTCGAAGACGGCTGAACCGATTGAAATGATTCAAACGTTATTACATTAGGTACACTCTCAAGTTGGTCCCATTTTTTAAAATTTGGAAATCGGTTCAGTACTTTTCAAGTAATTTTGAAAAAAAGCACGAAAATAGTATGATTTTGTGTGAATTACCTCGATGATTGGTCGAATTACTTCTTTGTTTATGAACTGAATAAGATAATTATTTTTTTGTTGGAAGAGGGATATCTTAAGTGTGTGTGTGTAATACATTTCAATGCTATGAACATTAAACTGTCTTCAAATCCTAAAAGGTATTGATTTATGTTGTTCGCTACATAATATGTAAACAGTTGAATTTAATCTCTGTCCAAGGAATATACGGTAGCAAACCTACGCATTCACAAAGTAATTCTCAAAATCCATTACTGTCTGTAAACTAAGAGGTTCTCAGAATCAAATCGAGTCTGAAATTGAAAGTGAATACATGAAATAGCTGTCTGAAAGTGCACTAGAGTTGCAATTATATTCTGTTTGTTCGCAGTCGAGACTTTACGCTCCTGTTTGCGATGAAACGAAACGTGCCAGCTTAGCTGGTAGTTTTGTGCTCTAAGTGAACCTCCTACGTTCCTAGTATGGAAGTATTTAAACCACCTCTGTGGTCTAGTGGTTCGCCCACCCGTGTAAGACGCAGGGGTCCCGCGTTCGCTTCCCAGTAGGGTACAATTTGTACTCGGTTTGGTTGGCGGGAGGGCTTATTTCAAGTCCGCCTGGCTAGCTACCACCATCTTACCTAAGTCTGACGCCATAACAACAATTAAAAATTCTTGGGTTCCGGCAGTTAGAGGCATGAGTCAGTGTCTACGTAAAAAATGAAACTGATCTAAAAATCTAAGTTTTTTCATATGATTTTTTTGTTAAAGTATTTATTTGTTCAAATGTAACGTTTTTTAGGTAACCCCGACTGATTTTCTGTCGTTACCTTCTTCAATATATTTTCTTATTCAAAATTGTATCGTCATGTTTATTAATTTGTGACTGGAGAAACCTCTTAAGCTGTCGATCGTATTTTGAAGCTTTTTTGGAGCCTCGCAAAATACGCGATTTCATTGTGCTTACGCAATCAGTTTCATAATTGATACATTTTGCGGAATTGATTTCATGAAAAGTGTATATTGTTGGTATATTTATTATGTTTTAAGGATATAACAGGAGGAGCTCGATGGCACAGTGGTTTTGCGGCTGCCCAGCGATTGCGGAGGTTCAGCAACTTTCGCAAGGGTCGGTCATGGGATGGGTGACCAAAATTTTATTATCTTGAGCTCCTCCTACTTGTTAAGCCGTCGGTCCCGGGTGCATTTGCAGTCGTTAACACCCACCAATGCGCATTGGGCCCGCGTGGTGGGTTATGGCCCGTCCTCCTTATCCCTCCATAAGGAAGGCCCAGCATTGGGGACATTAAAAATGGCCGTTGGTCAAAAATATACAGAAAACCTTATGTCTATATTTTGTGTTAGTTAATTGGTAGGTAACTTGACAGTTCATAACAAATTGTTATCCTTATTTTCTTTTGTAAGTAATATTTTAACATAATATTTATTGAACACAAACCACAATTCAATTTTGATTTTTTTTATTTTAAGCATTCATAATGCTATTTTTATATTAGGAAAGAATACTAGAAATACTAGAAAGACTCACCCGTAGCATCTCAGACGGGACTCGAACCCGCACCTTTGGGGTTGGGATTCCGGCCCAATGCACTGGCCAATGAGGATCAACACGACAATTGAATATATCAACTTTGTATATCACATCAAACACAATATCAATATCTGAGTAAATCTCTGTTTAAATTTCTCAAATCCATCAAGAAATGACAAAATTATTAAAGATTTAAAAAGTGAGTTTAAAAAACACGGCCGGCCCTTGCGGATCATGCGATGACGTCACGTGCCACGGTCGCCCGAACAAACACCTGCCGCGCACGTGAATTGGGGAGCGTTTTTGAGAATGCGACACGAAAATCACTCTATCTTCGTAATTTTTGGTCCAATTTAAATAATTCTTTCACTGAAATAATTTATTTTGATATGACTGAAACTCTTCATATTTAACTAAAAACCTCGTTGATCCTCATTATGCTACCGAGTCGCTCTGTTGGGAGCGGCGTAAGCGAGTCCCGTCTGAAATGCAACGGGTGAGTCGATTTTTTCTAGTATTTTTTTCTAATATAGGTACTAAATATCTTAAAAATTAAATAATTGTATGGTTGTTTATTGTTTTATTAGAAACAAGAAACCAATAAGAGGTACGACTACAATTTAGTAAAATATTGAAAATAGGATAACAAAAAAGGGTCAAGGATTCATAAACAAAACACAATCTTCAAAATATGTTTACCTGAAATTAATAAAATCCTATACGTAACGTGATTAATATGGCGAATCAATATAAACTTAAGTTATAAGTTTATTTTGGAATTTCAATTACTCGGGATGAAATCGAGTGTATTATCTTAATTAATACACAACATAGGGCTCGGGTAGAAACGTGAGTAATTCAAAGACGGTGTATGTTTCTATTAGTTACTAGAACTTTCTAAGGTAACGTGTGGGCCATGAAAATAACGTCCCACTAATATTATAAAGTTGTTAGAAGACGTTCGAAAAAAGAATTACGGTTTTCCATGCACGCAAACGTGTGGGTTGTTGTTCTTTATTAGTAAGACAGTTAAGCGCAGGCTTTGATCAATATTACCCTAGATTTCTGGTCAGAGTCCCTAAAACGGCACCTCGAAATAACGCCACACTTTTAAACTGGATTTTATATTGAATTTTAAGATTTTAGCATTCACAATGCTATTTTTATATATTAAGTTACTTAAATATAGTTGAAAAATACTAGAAAAATCGACTCACCCGTAGCAGCTCAGACGGGATTGTTATTTTATATGGAGCGACTTGGCAGGCAACTTGGCAGGCGACTTTAGTCAATTAGCGCTTTTTATCGACAATCGCTGGTAAAGTCTAATCGCAATCCAAATTTCAATGATGTGGCAATTAGATGTTACAAGCGATTGTCGATAAAAGTCGCCTGCCAATTCGCTTCGTGTAAATACCCCATAATACAAAGTATTTTCTTTTTTTCTTTAAAGTTGAATTTGGAAGGAAATAGTAATTTGTACTCAGATAAAAAGATTCGCTTTTGGTTTTCGCAGTCGATGCCACATTTGCATGCTAAGTATTTTAGTTCGTGAAGCGTTATTTACGATATTTTTGATCGAAAAGCGCAGGTGCAGGAAAATCTTAGGAAATCTTAGGTCAAATGTCAAATTGGGCTATAGTCAGTATTGTAGCACTTCCCAAGCAGTTCTTAACGCAAAAAAACACAGTATTTTTGATAAAAACTTTATAATATTTTCTATTGATTTCTAACAAGTGATTGATCTTCCTTTGCATGAATTTAAAAACAATGTTAAAAAAACGCTCATGGGTAAAGGTTATTATAAAGTTGACGATTATCTTAAAGATCAAAATGCGTGAAAATGATGTAGGTAACACATAACTTGCTAATATAAGTACTTTATTGAAGTAATATAATAAGTCTATTTTGTTGCCAATAATTATGTCACCTTGTTGTAATTATGTTATGTTACCCTGGTAACGATATATAAGATATATTCAAGTTTGTAAATATCGTTACTTATGGCTGTTACAGCTGATAAGTTTCTTGCGCCCGTTCTTCTTGTCAGCTAAAAAAGTCTGGAAGGGGTGGTAGGAAAATATAGACGATTCAAAAGTACTTAATAATTAAGTTTATTTGAATAAAGCTTATTTCACTTTCACTTTTACTTTCACTTATTTTATCATTATACCTATAATACAGCGGATTCGCTTACAGCGTTTTGGCTTATGGCCCTCGGGTAAGGGTTACTGAGCTATAATAGGTATTGGTAATATTAGTTTACGAGATACATAGTAAATAATTCTATATTTCTCAAAAAATACCATCATTCGGTACGCCAATTTTTAATAATTTCTACCCACACAACTCGGCTGCCCTACGCAGAAGTCTAGTAACTCAGTTTCCAAAATATTTTTTTTTATTTCATTTTCTGTCTAAGCAAAGCAAATCGCAACTACCATTTTTTATTTTATAAAAATTGGTTTAATGCGGAAAATATAGCCAATAATTTGTTTGAAGTATCTTTTTCCATTTGCAAAATCTACGCTAAATTAAAATATATTTCCCGTTTCTAACTTAAAAACAAGCTTAAGCTAAGCAAGTCTTATCAAGATACTTGTATTTTAAATAGATAAGTAGATACTTGATTTCTATGTATTTATTTTATATAGTACTTACGACTGTACTATATTCTTTGGCTCTATGCAAAGCTGAAAACAAGTATATACTAAAAGTACAATAGAGAATCTCAAGTTACTTGTTTATAGCGTAGAATATTATTGACAAATCAATAAATATTTCTACGCAGAACACTATTTTCTTTTGTCAAAATGTAGGCGGGTATCAGAACTTATTTTTTTTACAGACATATATGTTTTTACTTTAAATACCAATGATATTTTAGCATTTCAGTGTTCAGAATATTTATTTTTTTCAATTAAAACACTAAATAACGTTTTTAAGCTCTTCTGTAAAATTTGTCTGGAATGAGATACTTGAATTTGGTTTAGGGCAGCCGATTACTCCTTACAAAGACCTGCGAAATTGCGTAACTTAACTTCCATCGCTCGATTTCCACGGAGTTATTCGGTCGACATCCACTGCATAATGACAATCGGTATGCGATTCTAATATGAGTCGTTCCATCCCCGGTATGTAGCTCCGTCTAACTGTCGAGACCTTTTTTCGCACGTGTTGCGAATCAAGAATAGGTAGTTTTACAACAGTATAATAAATACCAGTACTTATTGTCTTGTAATCACTTATTCGCATTGGGTCCGCGCTTAGAGCAACGCGGCTCCGCGTTACTCTCAGGGCCCGCGTGGTGAATAACCCACTATGCGGGCCCAACGCGAAGCGGAATTTGCGGAGGTTAAGCAACTTTGGCAAGGTTCGGTCATGGGATGGGTGAATAAAAATTGAGAGGTTTGGACCTCTAACAAAAAAGTTTTGTTACATATTTTTTGATCATTTTTCTAAATGGCTAAAAAAAAACAAGCTGGCTACACTGAAAAATTCTATACAATTATCAAATCTGCTCACAAAATTTCACGAGAATCGGTTGAGGAATGCTACTTGTAGAGGAAAACAAACGGATAGCCGCCGTAAGGAAGAACACACGAGAGAATTTTAGCTGCCCAAGCTGAAGCAGAGATGCTTTGCTCGCGCTTTGCGCTCGGTTGGTCAATAAACTCTAACTACCTAAGTAATTCAATCGACGACGTGTGATTCACATGAATAAATGTGCGGGTTGGGCTCCGAAGTTTATTATGTCATGTCGGCCCGCTTTTAGCTGGTTTTAATGAAGGTGGAATACTGGTATTTAATTATACTGTGGTATACCAACTATCTGGATGAGGTAGCTGAAAACTAGGATATTTCTCTTTGTGCCTATGTAATACTAATCTATTTGGTAGTCGGGCTGTATTAAATTTTCCTATATTATGTACAGTCCAGTTAATTTTTATTTACGGTATTTACCCTTGAAATGTGGCCAGTAAATATTTTGTCTTCTTTGATAAAAGAAGATATATAGACCTTTAGAATAATCATAGATATGGATAATTTGAACACATTTAATTTAGCAGATGTAGCCTTTTTATAATTTGAATATTACATACTTGCTTACAGTCTCAAATAATTGTCTTGGCCACATCTGCGTAACGACTAGATTAACGCTTTAAGCTATGCGTTAAGACGCAGATGGAGCCGTAGCACTAGATAGATAGATAGATAAGTAGTTTATTTGCTAAAACACACACATTCATACAAATAAAAATGCATACATGTTGAAGACTAAAAATAAAAAAAAGACAAACAAAATTGACATCTACTAGGTACACATAACACAACAAAAGAGAATCAGAAGAAGGCATGCATGTGTGTGCAGCAGCAAGAAGGGTCTAGGCCAGGTGTCAGCAAAACACCGATTGTCAGCCGTCACCCAGATGAAACGCGGGTACCAGCAACTGTGCTAAGTCAGGAACAAATGTGTGCGTGTTCGTGAGTGTCGGTGTGTATGTGTGTGGTGTGTCTGTGTGTGAGTTTTAAAAAAATGAATTTAAAATTGGAATTGCAATAATTACTAACAAAACAACAAAAATAATAATACAATAAATTGCAACTTTGGACATTTTAGCACCTTGGTCATTAGGATCCGAAAATATTAGTAATTTTGCAACTTTGGTCATTTCAGCACCTTGGTCCTAACGCCCCGAAAGGTTGCAATCGTCAAAATTCATTCCGATGTCAGTTCGTCTATTTTTTCGATTCGTTTGTCTCACAGCGGAATCGATTCACAACCCCAATATAACTCATGTCAGCTGCAGACTGGAGGTGACAGCTAGAAATTCATATTTCGCTATTTCGAAACTGGCAACTTTATAAAACACCTATCATGCCTAAAAACGTTGAGTACAACTTTTGGGTTTGGTTAATGCTTTGACATGCAACCATACTAATGTCTGTGTTTGCCTTAACACAATTGTTGTATGTAGAAAACGAAATTTTCTGAAAGTTAAGCGTACACAAATCAGGAATATTATACTTCAGACTCATTTAATTGAACAAATAAAATGTAAAAACACCTCAAAAAAATCAAAATCAAAAATAGCTTTATTATTTACTACAAGTAATATTTAACAATGTGTGGGTCTCTTCTTTTAAGTTTGAAAAAACCTGTATTAGAAGATTCCCCTCTCTTTAGTTTACAATAATTTATTTGTAGTACATAACTAGGAGCATATAATATATTTTTAAATTAATTTCTTTACTTAATATTTGTCACTTTAGTATAAATGAAATTAAGTTACTTTTTTATAACTAGTTTTACCAAAAATTAAGACGTCAAACGTAAGATATTGCTAAACAATATTTTTAATTAAACAAGGTGTAGAGATCGACATTGGCCATTTTTAATGTCCTCACTGCTGGGGCACAGGCCTTCCTTATGGGTGGTGGTTGTCTTTTTGGTTAAATTTTTTATTTTTAGTGGAAATTTGTACTTTTTTGTGCATAATGCATTTTACTTTATATATAGGATACTATTGATATGTATATGTGGAGGTTTGTAATTGGCTTCGAGTAATTAATAATGTTTTTATATGCCTATAAAGCTGTAAACCTTCCTAAAATAAATAAAATAAAATAAAATAAAATAAGGAGGATGGGCCATAACCTACCACGCGGGCCCAATGCGGATTGGTGGGTGTTAACGACTGCAAATGCATCCGAAGCACGGAGGAGCTCGAGATAGTTAATTTTTGGTCACCTATCCCATGACCGACCCTTGCGAACGTTGCTTAACTTTTGCAATCGCTGGGCCAGGCGCTAAACCACCGTGCCACCGAGCTCCTCAGGTGCTAACTTATTTTAATAAGGCAGTTAATTAATAAAGACGGCTGTGAATTTTCCATATCTCTATCTCTTTTTGTCACTCAGAAACTTCGTTCCCTAGCGCTATTTAGTTTAGTATTTTTAAGTAGAAATAATAGGTTTTTTTATTTAAGAAAACATAATACCTAATTATTATGTTTTGTAGGCAAACGTTTTATTGAAATTGAAAAAATAAAAGTGGTCTTTACAAGTTATTACAGTATGGTAACTTACTTTACAAATCAAATAGAATACTTGAATTTTTCATAACCACTTAAGTTAAGGTGGTTATAATTACCAACCAATTGTTATTCAGTAAAAAATCCTGTGAAAGACAGCAGAAGTACTCAGCAATTAAAAAAAAATGAAATACTATAATTATTTAAAGCCCCAATTCAGAAAATTGATATCAATTATAATTAAATTTGTTTCATGAGAACATTTAAAAAGAAGATAATATATCGGCTGTTTCTTACATTTTGATTTTTGATATTTTCGTTACTTATTAATTTTTGTATGAAACAGGTGATTTTTCTCTCACGATTTCAGAGTTGGTTCTATAGTAAAAGTTGTTCAGTTTGATGGTCCCTTCTACCTTATTTAGCATTAGGGTTTTTTGTAACACTAGTAACACCATTTGCTTCAATGCATTAATATTATTGATTCAGAGTACATACAATCAAATCCTTTGTTTGTCAACTTGCATGATTAAATCTTCAATACAACCCATTACACTAATCAATTTATCTCGCTTTGATACATTTCATGAACATATTGCATTCGATAGCTTTAAGAAAACTCTACTTAGTACCTAATTATCGCTTTTATTATATTACTAGAACGGTTAGGTATTTGAAAAATAAATTACAAAAAAAATATATGAGATTTTATGTTTATGGTTTGAGTCGCACTCGCGCTCCGAGGGTACGGGTCCATACCATCATAATTATAAATATAATGCGGTGAAGAGTAGAATATTGCAATTTTAGGATAGCGCCATCTCTTTACCGATAGTGGAACTAATATAATTTCTATTGATGATTTCTGAAAAGTGTGCTATTAGAGTCATCGTTTTATTGTTTTATTTTTTCTGTGATCTTTACATAAACTTCTATCGCATAAAATAATTTCAGATTTATCTCTATGCAAACTTTGGAGATGAGGGGGAAAAGTATTTTTTGTTACATTTTTCATTAAAAGTATAAATCTACGCAGCCTAAAAAAATTTTTTTTTGAGAATGTGCAAATATATATTTTTGAAAAAGTCATCTAAAACTATTCCATATTTCAAATTGATAGCATTAGTAGTTCTCGAGAAACCAGATGTGACAGACAAAAAAAAATCCGATAAACTGGGAACATCCTCCTTTTTTGAAGTCGGTTAAATAGATTAAATGGAAAAGAATCATAATAATATCGCGAAGAAAGGTATAGTTTCCTAAGCAAATAAAATATAAAACTACTTTTTGTTTGTGACTTATTTCCACTAACACGTCTTCAAATATAAAGTGTTTCATTTCAACAAAGACTCACGCAAATCTCTCCCACTATTATGCTTTCATTTCTATTGAATCTAAGAAATCAAGAGCTTCTTCAACAATAGGTGGAACATAATCATTGTGTCATTTATGAGTAATTCTCTCTCAGACGAGAATTGTGAGTGACATACCGAAGGAAGGAATTGATGCAACTCGTCTTTTTAAATATTTCATGCTCCATTTAACTCACTGTGCAGTGTGCAGTGACTGTCGCATACTTGTTCTATTTTTTAGGGTTCCGTACCTCAAGAGGAAAAAAATCGGAACCCTTATGCCTTATAGGATCACTAGGTTGTTCCTCTATCTGTCTGTCAAGACCCTTTATCTCGGGAACGCGTGGAGGTATCCGAGTTGAAATTAAAACCATATACTCAGGTTTACAGTCCCTTGAAACTGTGAAAAAATCTAATTAATTAAATCATGTTAACGTTAAAAAAAGATACGGGCGTTTATGCCACAAAAAACGCATTTTCGACACTCTATGGAGGGAACCATAATATTTTGACTGTCACATCTATCTACATTCTAGAGGCATGTCTTTTGGACCTGTCCGGTTTTTATTATAAAGATAAAATCACACAAAATCTATCCGCAGACCGTGCATCTTTTGCAGATGCAGATCATGAGATCATGAGTAAGTTTGATATTCATACTCATATTTTTTGTGTAGGATAATACTAATGAACCTTTATAAATATTTCAATACAAATTGCCGTAAAATATAACTGAATCTTTTAACCTTTGTAAAAAAAGTCAAATTCCCTCAACAAATTATGAACTTAAAACGTTAGAATATAAAATAGTAACCATTTGATACTTACCTAGATCAACTCTCTTAATTTCAACTTCACCAAAAATTAAAAAGGTCATAACACTGTCTGTAGACATTTTGCTCACAAAACATAATTATCTTTTTTCGCAACGTATCTTATTCTTTAAGCCCGTGAGTACGCATAGCACGCTGTAGTTCCGCCTTAAGGAGTGTAATAAAGAACTCTTAAGAACTCTTAGGGAAGTGGCATTGATTATCTCTTTTATCTCCAAGATTAATTATGCAATGTCTAGTTATTAATTAAAGAGTGAACTACTTTGCGCTCATCCTCATAAGAAGTCTTTTAATAAATGAATATCAGTATAACATGAGAAATAATAACATAAACCAAACTGCAAGGATAAAAGTTATCATTTAAGGGGGTACGTAAAAAAATACACTTTATCTACACTCACAACGTAATGTTCCAAATATGAATTCAAAAGAGGTAATATAAACACGTACTTTATTTTCGTGGACATAAAAAATAAAAAAAAAACTCATTACGATGCAGTCAACTGAATCATAAAATAACTTTTTTTCTCATTACGATACAGGGCAAATCCAAGAAGAAGGCAGTGCCGTGATATTAAAAAAAAACAACGATATTTTCCCATGGTGATCGATGACAAGTGCGATTAGTTTGCAAGGTTGCATTCAGAGGCTTAGAGTGCGCTTGTTTGGTTGTTGGCTCTAAGGTTCGGAACGACCAAGAACTTTAAATGACATTAATAGTACAAATTCTTCGTTTTCCATTTGGAATACGAATAATTTAAACTTTCCTTTATTCTAAATGAAATAAAATATGTTTCTGAGGAGCTACCATGAATATTTAAAAAAAAATTGACACAAAAACATTAAAATACAAAATAATGTCAAATGACATTGACATTTTTTCTATAGACAAACGTCAGCGTTTTTCAACCACCGATTTTGATGGTAAAAAAGTTGCAACGCTCTGACGTTTGGAACGGGAAAGTTGTTACAACCGGAAGTCACGCTCTAATGTTTGGAACACCGTTAGAGCTTTCGGTTGCGCTCGGAGCGTAGGTACTGAACGCAACAAAGTGCACTGATCTCATAATTTTTTTTCTTATGGAATGCGCGCCATTTTTAGAGCTTTACAAAAAAACTTTTGATTTCAATTTTAACATTTTGTTGTACTGAATTTCGTAGGTTTTTTTAATTCTTGATTTAAAATGTGAAGAAAATTTGACTCTGCTCGATATTTTAGATGCAGCTAAGGAAATGACTCATTACAAGGTAATCTAGCTAATACAAACAAAGTCTGCTCTCTTTTCTAACGTTGATCTTTTATTTAGTAGGTTCAATCCTAAATGTATGAGTGTAGATAAAGTAGTGTATGAAACTGCACATAACTAGGTATTAAAACACTCGTGTGATACTATTAAAAACCTCGCCTACGGCTGGGTTTTTAAACACACACTCATGTTTTAATACCCCTCATTATGTGGCAGTATCATAAACTACTATTTTGATGTAATGCCAAAGGTCGCTTAAAGATCCTACAGATCTGAAATTAAGATATATAGTCATATTTCTTTATAAATCTTTCTCCAGACACGTATTGATTTTGGCTCGATACGTACGAATACCCGTTTGGTATTCAAGTTGAAATTGCTTTAAATAATTGTGTAATCATCAATATCATTGAGGAGCTCGGTGGCGCAGTGGTTAAGCGCCTGGCCCAGCGATTGCGGAGGTTAAGCTACGTTCGCAAGGGTCGGTCATGGGATGGGTGACCAAAAATTTGTTATCTCGAGCTCCTCCGTGCTTCGGAAGGCACGTTAAGCCGTTGGTATCGGCTGCATTTGCAGTCGTTAACACCCACCAATCCGCATTAGGCCCGCGCGGTGGGTTATGGCCCGTCCTTATCTTCCCATAAGGAAGGCCTGTGCCCCAGCAGTGGGGACATTAAAATGGCTGATGGTCAGTATAACAGGATAAATAATAACATAAACCAAACTGAAAGGATAAAAGTTATCATTTAAGGGGATACGTAAAAAAATACACTTTTTGATATAATGCCATAAGGTCGCTTAAAGATCCTACAGATCAGAAATTAAGCTAAACATATTTGTTTATAAATCTTTCTCCAGACACGTATTGAACTAGACACACGATTCAGTGATTTTGGCTCGATACTCTTTAATTTCGAAAATACCCGTTAGGTATTCAAGTTGAAATTGCTTTAAATAATTGTGTATCATCAATATTACTGAGGAGCTCGGTAGCGCAGTGGTTGAGCGCCTGGCCCAGCGATTGCGGAGGTTAAGCTACGTTCGCAAGGGTCGGTCATGGGATGGGTGACCAAAAATTTATTATCTCGAGCTCCTCCGTGCTTCGGAAGGTACGTTAAGCCGTTGGTCCCGGCTGCATTTGCAGTCGTTAACACCCACCAATCCTCATTGGGCCCGCGTGGTGGGTTATATCCCGTCCACCTTATCCACCCATAAGGAAGTCCTGTGTCCCAGCAGTGGGGACATTAAAAATGGCTGATGGTCATCAATATTCATGATCGTGTAGAAGAGTCCCTATCGTTATTTACTATGAAATGATTTCGTAATATTTTCGCCTAATCTGCCAAATCGGTCTCGTTTTTCTCATTGCTATCTCGCTTAAAAAAAATGCTTGGACAATTTCACACAGCGCCATCTAGCCCCAAACTAAGCAAAGCTTGTAATATGGGTTGCTAGACAACTAATATACTACTTACATACTTTTTTAAATATATACTTTTTATACATAGTAACACCCAGACCCGTCACAGAAATTAAAATTCATCATTTTAATTTCAGCCCGGCCGGGAATCGAACCCGGGACCTCTTGCGTGGTAGGCGGCATGTTGACCACTGCACCACTCAGGTCGTCAAGCTTACGTTTTACGCTTTATTTTTTACATTGCCCCTTAATGAGGATCAGTAACAATTTGTGTTTAGTGGCTTATCAGAAAGCTTATGCCACATGATTAACTGTGAAGAAATTTTTACGATATCTCTTAAACCTGAGAAGCTATACGAGCTAAAACGAGCTAAAACACTGTTATTTTGGGGGTTCATTATGACGTCATCGAGACGTACGATAAAGCACATATTGCATTGAGCTTGGCATTTCCTTCAAAACCCTTATAACTCAACCATTTCTAAACGAATTTCAAAAAATCTTACACTTAGTTTCATAGCTTTGAATAATGTTTTTATATTATACTTACCAATAAAACTATTGGATTCAAACATGTTACTGAGCCCGTGTAGTGGGTTATTTATGATGGTCCAAATTCTTTATACGAGTACAAACATTTATTACATTCACATATTACATACATAAATTTACCAGATAAAAACATATAATTACTTTACTTGCACTATGCAAGGGTACCGAAGTTGTCCCCCTGTGTATTGTCTTACTTAAGGTAAGATAACAAGAACAGTAGGTGCAAACTTAAATACTTAAAGTCAAAACATGAATTTAGCAAATAAACATAAAATAAATCTTTCAAAATGGAATCTCTTCAAAAATAAGCGGGTTTGGTAATTTCTTCTACACAAACATAATTATTATGTTAAATATCGGATAAAAAGTGAGCCTTGGTTCTACGAATATTATTTTGTATGATTTGTTTGAATGTAAATAATGTATTAAACGTTCTTAGATTTATTCAAACAGAATAAGTAAATACTTGTTAAACGTGATCTCGCAAATAGTTATTATTCACAAACATGCGTCGCACAAAATAATGTACCTACCTAAAGGCAGTGTTTTTTTATTATTATTTAATGGAAGTTCAAAAGCTAAAGCTTCGATCAAGAATATCCTAGATAACGCTTCACGAACTAGAACAGTATGCAAAAATGGCACCTCAAATAGCGTCCCAAATTGATGGGACAGAAAGTTGTAGACCTCACTTTAAAAACCTCAAAATATTGACCTTAACCTCACTATATATATTAGAAATCTGTAAATTCGTCAGAAATAACATTCACTTATTCCCCCAAGTAAAGGACTGCTACACCGGAACAATTAATCTAAGACATAAGAACCGTTTAGCCTTACCTCAATCTAATCTAAAACTCCATAGTTCAGGAGCACACATTAACGCCATAAAAATATATATAATAAACTCCTCAAAATAACTAAAGATGAAAATAATATAAATACATTCATAAGAAAACTGAAAGAGTATTTGTTGGAAAACTGTTTTACACTATGCAGGAGTTTTTCGAGTTTTGTAAATGATTATTCTCATAAATTGTATTGTACTATGACTGTGTTAAGTGCATTGATTCAAATACATTTGAAAATGTTATAATAAATTAAGCAAGTTCTTAATTTAATTGAAAATATTGTAGTGCCCTAACGGGGTTCATGATGATACTTTTAATATTTACCACCATGTAAAACTCATGAAACAATAAAGATATTTTGTATTTGTATTTGTATTTTATCCCACTTACAAACTTGGCGCTTATTTTGTACATAATCACCTCTTATTTTGTACAAACTAAAATTGTATATCACATATTTTGTACTAAATAAGCGCCCAGTTTGTAAGTGAGACGCTATTTGAGGTGCCATTTTTGAGACTCTGACCGGACATCTAGAGTATTCTTGATCGAAGAGCTAGAGTTACAGAATATTAGTTAACAAATAATAGCCACAGAAAGCCAATTACAGAACTCCACAAATAGCAAACATAGTGGTTATTTAAAGTTATGTAGCGACAATTCGTAATGTACTCATTCATTATGAATTATGGTATGCATGAGTAGTTAGGTTGTTGTTGTTGTTGTTCTTGATACGGCAATTGCAGAATTTGACTCGAGATACGGCAGCATCCAACAACATTGTCCATTCAAATACGGCAATTTTCATTATTTAATATTACAGTACCTAATTGAAAGTAACAAATCGCACCGTCTTGAGTTTCTAGGTCTTTTACATAAATACTGAATATGTCGTTGCATCTTCATACACCGAAAATGGCAAAAATTAAACCTGAAACAAAAATAAAGAACGTGTAAAGTTGTGATGTTAGCTGTTTAACTAAAACAAAGTGGTAAATTAGTACCTAGGTAGGTAGGCACTTATCAATAAGTACGAAAACTTACCTACTTTAGGATCCAAATACACACTGTCTGATGCTTCTGACAAGAAAATTTGCACGTTTGATGCAGACTTCCTTCATTTATACCCTTGTGAATGTCTTTTGAGCATTGCAGTTAGGTTTACATCTGGTTTACTTAATATTTTTTGATTTTGAAGACAACATGTATTCTATTACAGTTCTTGCCGCTTCTTGAATTTCAGGTGGCGTCAAAATATCACTTTCGTCGGTGGAACTCATTTTTATAATAAATTAATTACTCACTTAATTTAAATCGAAGATAAAATATTTGACAAAACAACAAACAATTTCAACAATAATAACTTCCCGCGCTAAGATCCATAGAGAATACAATGATATTTTATGCCACCTGTCCGAATCGTATGTTACACTTAAGTTTTGTAACCAGGAATACGGATTAATAGGCGGGCGTTAGTGGGCTCATGACACTGTTACCGTGATTCGGAACATTCCATTTGCAAAGCCAGTTCTAATTTTAAATATTGATGATGATCACAGACCTCATTGGCTGTCGTGTTTCATTGAAAATTTGGTTCCATTTCTGAATTACACGTGTATAATGAGTTTCAATACTAACATTTACAGTCAGACGCAGGCAATGTTTCTATGAAAATCCATTATTACACGTTAGTAATGGATTCTCATACAAAAATTGCCGGCGCAGTTTAGGTCTGTCCGGAAACTCCGATTTAGCCCAAAGAAGGTTGTCAAAATAATGTTCGAATTTCCAAGCATGTTTGAGAAAAGGTATTTTTCAAGAAAAACGGTAATCAGTTAGAATTTTTGACTTTTTAAGGCAATTTTTAAGTTGAAATACGGCAATTCTAAATTTGCCAGAGGAACAACACTGCCTAAAGGTATCATATCATTGGTTTTAGTCACACATTTTGTAATTCGCGCCGTAGTTACGGATAAAAAAATAACTTATTTACATGAAAAATAAAAACTGAAGACCTCCAAAGGTACCCTAAACCTGAAGTGATTCGCTCGAGGGACATCAATCCAAGTTTTTAAATTAAAGCGAGCAAAGAAACTTTGTGCAAATCCGAAATGAAAGAAACACGCAGGCTCGGACAATTCG
The DNA here is from genome assembly GCA_950108535.1 of Agriphila straminella. NCBI lineage: Eukaryota > Metazoa > Arthropoda > Insecta > Lepidoptera > Crambidae > Agriphila > Agriphila straminella. Next base: position 11,472,800 of record OX467304.1, read on the forward strand.
CAATTTATGGATTCGGGGAATTTTTTTTGACGCCATCACGGTAAAGTTTTTCATTGGACGTTTCAAAGAATCATGTTTTGGAAGAAACATTCGCTTATGGTTTGCTGTTTGAGTTTCTTTGCGTGTGAAAATAAGGGATTCTTACTTTGGTCTTGTAAATTTTTCGCGAGTTTACCTGTTATCGGGTATTTACATGGAGCGACTTTTTAATTTTGTAATTATCTGGTAACGATATTATATTCAAATTTGTAAATATCGTTACTTATGGCTGTTACAGCTGATAAGTTTCTGCGCCACTTTCTTCTTGTCAGCTAAAAAGTCTGGAGTGGTAGGAAAATATAGACGATTCAAAAGTACTTAATAATTAAGTTTATTTGAATAAAGCTTATTTGGCTTTGACTTTGACTTTTAGCACTTTTTATCGACAATCGCTTGTAAAATCTAATCACAAACCTAATTTCAATGAGGTGGTGATTCGATTTTACAAGCGATTGTCGATATAAAGCTCTAAATAACTAAAGTCACCTGCCAAGTCGACTCGTGTAGATACCACCTTAGTAATTTTCCGATAATTTATGATGTAAGTAACTTATAAATATTTTGTTGAGATTTTTAAGCAACATTTAAAACAATCACATTAAAATACAAACTGATCTACCTGGCCATAAATGTTAACATGATTCTCAAATAGCTTTCAGTATTATATTGTTTGCTTTAAAACACTGATATAAATTAAATTTTCATAATTACAGTCAGCAAGAAAGCTCATTAAAGCTTTCGTAGCGCTGAAAAGCTCAGAATTTCGACTAACAATGCATGCTAGAATCTTAGCAAATTTCTAGACTGAAAGCTAGCTCATTCAGAGACTAATTCAGCCTAGATCTACAACAATGAAGACAATGCTCTCAGACTTTTCAGTTAAGTAATTTTTCAAGTAAGGAATTTGGGGGTGTACTACTGTTTGTAAATAAAAGTTGCGAATTTAACTTTGTCGATTATCAGAAAAATTAAGGACTTACATCCAATACTAATTAAAACACTTAGAGCAACGTGTAAAAAGGTACGCAATATGTGTAGTAACGGTAGGTACATTCATAAAGATTAACTTTACCCTATTCCCCGTTATTAAATAAAGATTATGTTTACACCTAGTTTAACCAAAAAGTTTGTTTAAGATTAAAATAATGAAAAAATGATTATTTCTGTAACAAAAATGTTATGGCCCTTTGAGTCGTCAAACGTAAAAGGCAATAATCCAAATTTTTGGTATAAACTCCCTACGTTTCATAGATATAGTATATTAAAAGGGGCTACGTTTAGTAATAAGGCCGATTGTGTTTAGAGAAAGGATAATATTTATACGAAACTTCGATCGAAAATACGGATTTCGGGTATAAGGAGTAGGCCCCTGGAACGTTAGCTGCCATCTTCAGATAAATTCTAGATATCCTGGATTTCTTGAATATAACAAAGACTTTTAGATAGTGGGCTTTAAGATCTAGGAATGTCTTACAATGAAATAGGCATTCAACGGGACAACTGAAAAGCCCATTTTGACACGAACATGAAAAATTGGTTTGTTAAGACGTCAGACTTCATGATTTCAGCCCTTTTTTCTTACTTTACGTTGAGCTCAATAACACCCGGTGCTATGGTAAGGAATTTTCTTGTTATTTTACTTCTTTGTGGTATTTGGTAGTTTTCAAATGATAACCCGACAACGCCCGGAAAATGAGACACAATAGAATTACTATTGTCGTCCGGACGCCGGCGTCCGAGCGGGTAATGATGAAATAATACAATTAAATGGCGCAAATCACGCCCCTGAAAAATGGTTCCGAGTTCGAATCCTAGTAGGAGCTTATGTTCGTACAACCCGCGCAGATAAAGAATGGGATTATAAATGGTGACGTTCATATTCACTTCTCGTTCGCACACTAAACGCCACACCTATTGCTGTCTCAGTCACACTCGTTGTGTTCATTCTTTATCCACGCGTGTATTGTATAATGAGTACCAATGTTATTCCCGAGTTGAGTTAAAAAATACAGCTTTCATGTATGAAACAATTGAAGCTTTTTCGCGATTTTATGGTTGTTACAATACGAAAGTTGTTCATAATAATCAACTCTACATTATATTAAACATTATTTTATTCTTATACATTAACCATTTTTCCACTCAGTAACTGTTACTTTAATTTTAATAAAATGAAAACCTCTGAAAGTAACGAGGTCAGTGTAAGATAGGTAATTGAATTATTCCTAAAATAGTGGTTTTCATAACACGTGGTTAATTAAACGTTTAACCTGCGTTGAATGTTAAACGGCACACTAACTGTTAATTTGGGGTAATGAGACCTATTCGAATATTAAATTATGAGAAAATCCTATTAACTTTAATCATAAATATAACCAAAGTTTTTTTATCAAAGAGAGATTAATTAATTTTATAATTTCTAACCCGTAATTTTTCGAATAGTTTTTGATTATTGTTTGTTTCTGGTGTTAACAACTTCATAATTACGCTGTAACTTACATATTTTTCACACCCCTATTATTGTATTAAATTATTGCTATAACTAAAAACTTGTAATTAGCTTTCTGTTTAACATTTATTGTAGCTTAAAGTATTATTGATGCTGTTGGTTTTACAATCAAATAAACATTTTTTCTTTTTTTTTATTCAAAAAGTATTGGTTTTTAGTTTTTATAACAAAATTTCTGTGTTTGTGTGCATGGTATAGATGGTATCCTATTTGCTATGTTGGGCTTTACAAGCTTATTTTTTACCAAATACCGTGTAGTAATAAAAACAGAAAACTAAATAAAAAAATCACTGGGACCCAAACACACCCGAGTAAGTCCGATCGGGCCCGACGACCGATCCCTATCGAATTTTCCAATTGGAATAGTATCGTGTATTTCGCTCCCTTAAAATTCTCTGTTCATACCGGTTTCGAGTCGAATATATTCGAATTTGAATAAAGAAATTTCGAACTGTGGATGGAAATAAAATAGATTTTATACGGATGTGATGGGATTTCAACTGGAGTTTATTAAAGTAAGGTATTGAATTATATTTTTATTGTATTGGAGTATTTTGCAAAACGAGTAAGCTAGCTAACATAGTTTTTTGATAAAAGGTATACCTTTGTAGTTTGTTGATCAAGCTAATGTGTGAGATACAGATGTCCAAGGTTCGATTTTGTGAAATTTATTAAAGATAAGATAATAATAAGATAATTTGAGATACCTGTATTCCTCTTCTGTCAATCTCACCATACCGTAGGTTGTCTTGAAGAGATCGCTCTTAGCGATAAGACCGCCATGTTTTGACACTATGTTTTATTGTTATTTCTTTGTTATATGTTACTGTGGTGTTGAAAATAAAGCATTATCTTATCTTATCTTATCTTATCTGACCTCTACCTCTAAAATGGTTCCGTTTTTGCTTTTGTGGTACGGAACCCAAAAAACTTTTTAACAGGAATAACAGGTACCCTATATCCTTCTCTGTACCCCTATTAACGTGTATATATGCGAAATTTCATGATGATCTTTTGAGTAATTAAGATGTAAAGCCGTAACAAACAAACAGACTTACTTTCGTAATTTTTAATATTAAGAAAGATTATTTTCATGCAACTAACATGTTTCGCAAAGAATTTTTTTTTTTTTTTTAAAACATAACAAGATTGAAAGCTCGAGTGAATCTTCTTCTGGGTAAAATCGCTTCATCTTCGGTCTTCATAGCTTTGGTTTTCCAATGTGGCTAAGCGTAAGCCCATATACGAGTAATATTATAATATAAAAATAAATGAGAAAAAACCAGCAAAATGTAATCAAGCTAAAGTTCAACGGATGTGATCCCAATCAGTTGAAATCGAAAACCTAGTGCGAATTGTAATGAAAGAGCAGTCGGACCCAGACAATAGCTTGATCAGAGCTTTAACATGCAGCATCAGCTAAAGCTGAAAGAATTCAGCTTCAGCGCTTTCAGCGCATGACGATATCAAAAGCATTTTTAAAATTTTCAACCGCTTGACGGTTTTTTTTAGGTTGTTTTTACTTTATAAAGTTCGTAAGTTTTCAAAATTGTAGGAATTTGTTTAGTCATTGGTTACTAACTTTTTAAATATTTTAATTATTGTTATATATTTTTAAATATTCAATAATTGTTGAAAGATTTTATTTTTGCTAAAATCATGTTTAATATAAACCAATATCCAGTAAACTAAGTATGTTTTTTCTATTCTTTTTTTACAATAAAACTTAAAGGTTACGGAAAATTGGAAATTGGAAATTGGAACCAACTCCAATACAACAACTTACTCTTTTATATAAATCAAATCATGATTTTTTTGCTCATGTAAATAAATACGGTTGACTAAAGTTTTTAATTACCTGTGACAAAAAAATACTACAATGGTCGTGATTTTTATCTTTAAAATAACAAAATAGTTTTTGAAATTATAATATAATACGGAATCAGTTTGGAAACAAAAGATTTCTGAACTTTACTAATATAAAAGAAGAAAGAATAAAACTTCTAGGAAAACTGGAAACTATTTTGGTTTTTAGAATATAAAAGATTTCAAGAGATAATTTTCGATTATCTCTCGAAGAAAATGTTTAGAAAACCTGAGCCCATTATTTTTCATAAATCTAGGTCATCTGATATATAATAACGATGTATATTAGTAGGCACCTCTATTGACTGTGACTTTTTTTATAATAATAATGAATTAAATTAAGAAGTTTTTTTTGTTATGGTTTTCAATTTAGTTTTTTAACTGTTTACCTATTATTATTGGTACTATTAAAAGTTATTCCATTCATTTATTCAATCGTTCATTCGTCCGTTTTGATTTTTGTGACTTTACAATACAAAATTAAATAATCACAACAAACTATAAATGGCTTTAATGAAAATGCGCTCCGAAAGGTATTTTATATCGACGCATCATGGTTCTTCATAAAAATTAAAAACAAAATAATCAAACCGTTGATTCTGTACCTGAATTTCAACTAAACTTTGTATGTTACATAAAAAAGCCATATATACCTACATATCCCCTTTGTATTTCATTAATGAAAAAATACCAGCAAAAAGTTTTCGGTGCGGAGAAACAAATATTGTATGTGCTATAAATCAGGCTCTATAGAGTCGAATAAAGTTTGCTAAACTGTTCGTCCGAGTTAAGATCTTGGAACACTTCTTAATACATGTTGGAAATAAGGGGTAGTCCTCTGCAAAACGGGGAATAAAACTATTTTACATTTAAGTAGCGATTTAATATAATAGACTGAGAAAAAAAAATCGATGGCTCATTTTTTTTGTTTTTCACTCTCAGCCTGAGGGGCTCGGAATAACCTACCCGGACACCGAGGGGAAGGAGGTGGAAAGCCTCATTGGATACCACATAGCTGCCGTGCTATGCTGGTTATGTCAGACTTAACTGACTAAAACCACCGAAAATGGTTTCGACCCGACAGCTATTGTAAGCCTTAAAAACGTTTATCGAAAGCGACCGCCCCCCGAGGGCAGGGTGGTGCAGCGCGTCTTTCACCTAGGTGAGCATATATTATGCTCTTTCTCTTATTAATTTCATGATTTGGAGGTATATGCACTGTGGCAATACCTTGTAGAAGACCGCACTGTAACTAAGTGATTTCTTTTCCTCCGTAATAAAAACGTCTCCATACAGTACTAAGATCACCCAATTATGGAGAAGGTTTACTTCTATAATAAAAAAATGGTTTTGATTTTTAATATAATATTTTCAAGTATTTCCTTAAAAAAATAGAGCATAATTATACGATCGTCGTGAAAGATAACCAAGCTGCAGCAACAAGTTTAAAAAAACCCCGAACTAAAGAAAATCTAGGCTTATGTAGAAAAACTTACCTTTCTCTTTTGTCGCAAGACTGGGTGTTTATTACTTTGTGTGATGTGTGATATTTGTCTAATGTTTATTTACGTAATTGGAACCCATGACTTCACTGAATCACTGAATCAACAGTATAATAAACCAAGAAGATATAAATTTACGCAGATACATTTTTCAGCTCTCAAGCTTACGCGCTCTTTAGACATGAAATAAAAAACACTTTTTAGCGGATCGAACCAAATACCAACTGATTATCAAAGTTATTTTAATAAAACCGCGCTAGTATCTGTTAAAAAGTATTTTATTTCATGCCTTTGCAGAGAAGCCAACAGCCAAACATTTTGAACAAAGTGAAATACTTTTTGCAGTTCATACCATGTTCGCAAACTAAATGTTCCAAGCTGATCTATCTTGCGAGAAAGTCAGCTTGTTACTTGTTTCTTAGGAAACTTATTTATACAATTGATCGGATAGTGGGTAATGCAGTTTGGCTTTTATAACAGTTTCAATAAGCTACCATATTATTTTTTGTTCGACTTGACTTTTAAATGTGAGTTAGACGTTTCTATGTTTTCAAGAGTAATTATCCAAATATCTCTCACGGGTTGAATACCACATTTAGGCTTACCGCTGACGGGCGCTATTTTGTAGCTGCGATAAGCGCGGCGTTAATCGCGGCGATATCGCTGCGATAAACGCGGCGATAATCGCGGCGACAATCACGGCGCTTTTTAGTCGCTGACGTAGGTTAACCCTAAAAGGCACCCGGTAATAATATTATAGAACAATCACTTTTATTATTGCTAAGCTCTATAAAATAAAGTTTATGATTTATTTATGTCAGTAATTATATACTTTTCACAAATGAAGCAAACAATGTATACGATTCAAATGTCTTCAGTACCCTTAGCACGAACAGCTATCGAGAAAAAAACTCACGTAAAATTACTCGATAGACAATTCTCTATGGAAAATTTCATTTCGCTTATCGGCGATAGATGGCGTTGTACAAATTTCCAATACAAAATTTATCTATCGAATGATTATTTTTTTGATAGCTGTTCGTGCTAAGGGTACAGATCCTTTTATCGTCAAAATAGTGTGAAGAACAAAAATTCTGCATTTACTTTATATGCGCAAATTCAAGAATTAATAAAAATTTGTTCGATACCTACTGGAAGGTTTTGACCCCGAAAAAATATTGCGAGTCGCTCGAAGTGTTTGTTTTGCAGACATAAGCTAGTTTTTGTATTACATCATTTTATGACATATTAAAAAATAATATTTTTATCCATGTTCCACAAACGGTATTTTTATGTGTTTTAACTGTTACTGTGTATGTTACTATGATGAGATTTTGATGACATGTTATAGTGTGTTTTATGTTCGCAATATACTCACAAAGCCAAAGGGCTTTGATATACCACATGGTATGAAAAAATCTTTGTAAGTACTGAAAACTTTATGACATCACAGTTTCTACCCCCGCCATTTTCACGCTTTTCATCTTATATATTTGTGATCGGGGCATCGTATTGAATGCATCGATACCACATTTTCGTATTTTCGTGATGACTTGTGCGAAAAATAACCTCAAACCCTATAATTACCGATCGGCTAACAGTACAATAGAATATTTTATTCATGTTTTTCGAACGTTATAGTTATTGAATAATTATAATTAAATACCTCGAAAAACACGTAGTTATAATAACAACAAACGATCAAAATCATAACACGAAACAAAGAAAATTCTATCACAGAAATATTTAACAGAAAAGTCCCTATATTTTGTTTAAAAAAATTTATAATGTAGCGTCCGTTTAAAAGTACGTTAGCCTCAAATGGGTTAAATAGTATGGGTGGTGTGGACCTCACGGAAAATATTGCTAATAATAATAGTAATAATTGCCTATAACCGACCTTTTTTTTTTTTTTTTTTTTTTTTGTCGTAGAAAAACGCATTTATGCGCTTCCCTTCCCGCTGGTGATCGGGAAGGGGGTGTGTGGGACTCGCCAGGAGGGGGCCGGCCCCCTCCACGACTGCCTCCCGTGATCCCACCCAACCAGATGGTTCGATGGGATCTCGGGAGGAGGGAATACCCACCAAAAAACTACGGCACTTGCCCACTCGCCACCGGTTGGTCATACGGGGGGCCATGGGTGCCTATAACCGACCTTAGGTTCGTAGTGTGATCCTATCTTTTTTGGAACAGGATTAAAAACTATATAAATTGGTAAGCATATCATGTAATAATAATTCTCTTACTTTTTATTGCAAACTCTACCATTACAAAAATAATTATGTCAGCCAGCGAAAAAATTGTGGTGTTTTTTAGGGTTAAAGCTCAGACGGCGCGCGTGCTCTTGATTTTTAAAAAATAAATTGAAAAACATTTATTTGTGTATTCAAAATTGTTATGTCATATTTTTCCCGCATGTTGTGTGTTTTTTCTCAGTAATTAATTTAATTAATTAATTACCGGCGAGAATAAGACTAAGGAGTTATGAAATAAAACACTTTTAACGGATACTAGCGCGGTTTTATTGAAAGTACTTTGGTAATTAGTTGGTATTTGGTTTGATTTTTGATTTTCCCGACGTTTCGGCACCTTTGCAGCTGCCGTGGTCACGGGACCACTGTCTAGTGAGCGCGTAAGCTTGAGAACTAAGGAGTTATCTGACTAAAAAAAATAAAACTAGTGGCTCTATAGAGTTGATCATTTTTTTTGAAATGCCTGAAGTATTACTTTCCCCATATCTCCACCATTAAAAAAAAACTGAATCGACCAAAAATAGAACCTGCTCACAAAATTTCACGGGTTGAGAAATGCTACCTGTAGAGGATAACAAACGAATCGACATCTGGACATACGAAATAATTTTTAGCTCTTTTTGCAGCTGCCGTGGTCCCGTGACCACGGCAGCTGCAAAGGTGCCGAAACGTCGGGAAAATCAAAAATCAAACCAAATACCAACTAATTACCAAAGTACTTTCAATAAAACCGCGCTAGTATCCGTTAAAAGTGTTTTATTTCATGTCTAGTGAGCGCGTAAGCTTGAAAACTAAGGAGTTATCTGACTAAAAGAAATAAAACTAGTGGCTCTATAGAGTTGATCATTTTTTTTGAAATGCCTGAAGTATTACTTTCCCCATATCTCCACCATTAAAAAAAAACTGAATCGACCAAAAATAGAACCTGCTCACAAAATTTCACGGGTTGAGAAATGCTACCTGTAGAGGAGAACAAACGAATCGACATCTGGACATACGAAATAATTTTTAGCCAAGCTTCGTTCTTAAATTTGACTCGGTAGCTCAGTTGGATGAGCACTGGACCGGACTTCCAAAGGTCGGTTCGATTCTCGCCTGAGAAATCTGAGAATAAATGGTCTGGTGCGAGTCCATTTTTTCCTTCGTTGCCCGTGACACACTGCGTGGCACTATCAGTAGCGTCATGGGTATTTTTTTCTTTCTCATGACTCTACTTCTCTAATTGGTTGTTTGGACTCATACATCAAAATTTGACACTACTAAGGTTCTCGGTTTTTGTTTCAGATTGTTCCTTTCTAGTATATTATTTAGTATCTACTTCGTCTTACCCTTAACATCTTACCTTCATAGGCTAACCTATTAACCATAATACAAGTCAATCCGTGTAGGCACTCGCAATCAATATTGATTCAACTAGTTCGCGACTCGTGACAAGATTAATGTTGGTTTCTGCGAGCAACTTTGATGAAGAAACGAAATGAACTAGTGGGTGTAATGGTTTTAGCTAGTTTTTCGGTTTACGAGTAAGATTTTGCGGATTCTGGTGAAAAAGGTAATTAATATACATAATAATGTATTGATTTGGAGGTGAATAAAACTGGACCTCTTTGCTGTAACAAGAATCTTGATCAATTTACTTGATATTGAATCTTATTCGTGAGTCAAAAGTGTCAGTCACAGAATGGGACTAATATTCGCGATTGTTTTTAGGGTTCCGTAACTCAAAATGAAAAAAACGAAACCCTTTTAGGATCACTTTGTTGTCCATCTGTATGTCTGTCAATACCCTTTATCTCGGGAACGCGTAGAGGTATCGATTTGGAATTATAACCATATACTCTTAGGTCTACAGTCTCTCGAAGCTGCGAAAAAATCAAACTTATAAGTTAACGTAAAAAAAAAGATAATTACAGCTCTCAAGGGAATCAAAACTTATAGGACACTTTCCGTCCTATAAATTTCCGACTCTCCGATCCTCCTTTCCGATTTTCCGACCTAACTATGAAAAGCAAGTAATATTGTCTTATACTACAAATACAGGGAAAATTCAGAAAACTAATACATGTAATTAGGTCATAAAAAATATAGTCTTTATTTAAAGTACGTAATTAGGCATCGAGTTTGTACGGAACCCCGGTTGGCGAGTCCGACTCGCACTTGTCCGGTTTTTTATATAATAGGACAGACCTGCAGTTTCCACCGTCATTATGAACAATTTTTTATGTCCCTACTGCATGGGGACTTTCTAATGGGTGGTTATGATGGATTGGACATAACTTATTATTATTAAGTGAAGGCCCAATGCAAATCTGTGCAAAACCAACTGTAAAATGCATTTTATGTACACACGACAGCATTGTCAGGTTATGCAGTTAAACTGCGAAAACAGCATTTATTACTTTTTAAATTTGAGATTTTTGCATTCACAATGCTATTTTTATACAATACTAAATAATATACTAGAAAAAATACGACTCGCACCAGATCAAACTCAGACGGGAATCGAACCCGCGACCTTTGGATATCCGGTCCTGACCGCTGAGCTACCGAGTCACTAGTAACATCGTCGAATTTCTTCTAGTACATCCTACTCTTACGCTGCAAGCCAGCATTATTTCACCAATGTGAGGAATTACCTCGACATTCAATTGAAATATCTTTCCAGATATTTGGCAATATACTAGAAGAAATTCGACGATGTTACTAGTGACTCGGTAGCTCAGCGGTCAGAGCATTGGACCGGATATCCAAAAGTCGCGGGTTCGATTCCCGTCTGAGTATTGATCTGGTGCGAGTCGTATTTTTTCTAGTAGGTATATTATTTAGTATTGTATAAAAATAGCATTGTGAATGCAAAAATCTCAAATTTAAAAATTATATAGCTATTTCATCTTAATCGATTGCCAAATATTTGAAAAGATATTTCAATTGAATGTCGAGGTAATTCCTCACATTGGTGAAATAACGCTGGCTTGCAGCGTAAGAGTAGGATATACTAGAAGAAATTCGACGATGTTACTAGTGACTCGGTAGCTCAGCGGTCAAAGCATTGGACCGGATATCCAAAGGTCGCGGGTTCGATTCCCGTCTGAGTATTGATCTGGTGCGAGTCGTATTTTTTCTAGTATATTATTTAGTATAGCATTTATTACGTAGGGCATAAAGGCGGTTTCAAAATTAACATGTATAGTCAGAGGTGCCGTCGTGTATACAACGAGTACTGTTGGAAACATTAAAACAAATGGTTTTCTAAAAAACTAACATTGTTTATACCCGTTTTGCAGCTGTCAGTTTGTTCTCTTCTCAAATATATCTCACCAACAAACGCACCATTTTATTTCACATCTAATTTTCTTTTTATGGTCCTTTGAGCCAAATATAGTATGGAAAAAGTATAGATACTATTAAGTATCCTTTGTTGCCATAGTTGTATATTACTTATATCACCTCCGTGCCATCAATACTGGCTAATTGAATGGCGGCCGTCACCAAAATCTGTTCGATAGGAGTTATCGCCCCCGAGAGAGACGACAAACTAATTAATATCGCCCAAGTCCGGCCCTGGGGCGTATTAGATAAACTGAGCATCGTACGGGCGTAATAAAACTGTTAACAAAGGTTTTGATGTACGTTAAATAATGGAAATACTCAGGGACTCCCTGTATTTTGTGTTATGGATAGCTTCTGCTTTAAAGCTTGGGCAAAAATGCTTTCGTATCCGTTTGTTCTCCGTTGCAGGGGCCTAATCGCGCTTATTTTCAACGATAAAACCAAAGCTAAATCGTTACCGTTTCAATTTTGTTTACAGAAAAATACTCGCTTTAGTTTTGTTAAAATTGTTGAAAACTCTGCCTAAAAAGTCTAGTATTACAATCTGGGACAATTTAAGTGAAAATTATGAAGCTAAACCTAAGATTTTTAGGTAATTATAACCTAAATGGCAACGTAACGTTTTTGGTTTTATCGTTCAGAACTACCGCGATTGGGCTCCTGGTCGCATTTCCCAACCGATTCTCGTGAAATTTTGTAATCAGATTCGATAATTATTCTATAAAAGGACATCATCCATTTTGGTCCAAATGTGAAAGTGACGACCAAAAAGCAAAAGTGCTCAATTGTGATAGATTTTATGCACCTAAGCATTTCTTATTATGGCGCCGAAGCTGTAGCACCGCTATACTTGATTTTAAATAAGTTTAAAAAGTCTGTCTTTTCATACATTTTGGCATAAACGTAAAAAAGTCGGCCAAAATGCAAATTCTGATAGATTTTGTCCGTCTTAGCATTTCTTATTACGGCACCGAAGCTGTACCACCGCTGTACTTGATTTTAATTGAGTTCAAAAGTCTGTCTTTTCATACATTTTGACTCAATAATGTGAAGTGGTGCTACAGCTTCGGTGCAATCATAAAAAATGCGTAGATGGACAAAATCTATCAGAATAAAGCACTTTTGTCTTTTGGCCGGAACTTTCATATTTGGACCAAAAATGTATGAAACATTGATGATGTCCTTTAATCACCCATTTCGAAATATGTTCATAATTAGAAGCGCCATCTAGCTTTCAATAGAAATAGTAAAAGAATACCTACCATCAGCAGCACTTAGTACTGCTTTTGAAAATCTCGTAGCGACATCTATTAGATTATTTTTTAAACAACATACATTTTGAGCTACTTTTTAACGCACAAACGCGAGGCCTACCTCGTTTCCGCGTTTCATCTAGGTGACGGCTGAAAATCGGTGTTTTGCTGACACCGAGCCTAGACTTAGACCCTACTTGTTGCTGCACACACATGCATGCTTTCTTCTGATTCTCTTTTGTTATGTTGTGTACCTAGATGTCAATTTTATTTGTCTTTTTTTATTTTTAGTCTTCAACTTAATGTATGCATTTTAATTTGTATGAATGTGTGTGTATTAGCAAATAAACTACTTATCTATATTTCAGGAATCGCAAGCGACTGAAGTGCCTATTTATATTTCTTTCAATGCATTTTTGAATAGCATAAATAAATAATTATCAATTAACCTAACGACTCCTGTATTTAGACGCTTTTGCCTTGCTCAGCTTTTAATTTGCACCGCGTCAAAGCTCAAATGATGAATACTTCATTAGTACAGAAATTCGAACGATGAGTGCCTTTGGAATGCTTTTTGTTAACGTTCTATTTACTGTGTAACCTTTTTGGTACGAACGATATTTCACAACGCCTAATATTTGACTCTGAGCAAAAACTCGTTTGACGTAGGTACCGTTTTTTGTTTACCTCCCTTAGGCTTAGCACGCACTGCGATTAAACGCAAGCGGTTTAAGAATAGCTGAAAACGCAAAACCGCATGCAAACCAAGGATTGATAACGTTATTTTTAAATGTAACGTTATTTCTTACTTTTTTAACCGACTTCCAAAAAAGGAGGAGGTTCTATGTTCGTCTGCATTTTTTTTTGTGTATGTCCACCGATTACTCGACGACGGTTGGACCGATTGAAATGATTTAAACGTTATTACATTAGGTACACTTCCAAGTTGGTCCCATTTTTTAAAATTTGGAAATCGGTTCAGTACTTTTCTAGTAATTTTGAAAAAAAGCACGAAAATTGTATGATTTTGTGTGAATTACCTCGATGATTGGTCGTATTACTTCTTTGTTTATGAACTGAATAAGATAATTATTTTTTTGTTGAAAGAGGGATATCTTAAGTGTAGATTTTTAACCGACTTAAAAAAGGAGGTTCTCAGTTTGACCCGTATTTAAGTATGTTTCTCCGCGATTATCTTACGTTTGGCTGAGCCGATTTTTCTACATATATAATATACCTTACCTACAAGGTACCTACACTAAAAATAAAAAAATAAAAAATTGTTTAAAAAAAAACAAAAAACCGACTTCAAAAAAATTGTGGGGCTTTTAGAATAAAAAAAAAGGAATTTGTACTCCAGCCCCACCCGACTTCAATTTACTACTTTTATTATTACAAATATTATTTCTTGCTTTTTAGAGGTAGGTTTTTTACCGTTACTTTTATCGTTATTTTTTAATTTGAGATTTGCATTCACAATGCTATTTTTACACAATACTAAATAATATACTAGAAAAAATACGTCTCGCACCAGATCAATACTCAGACGGGAATCGAATCCGCGACCTTTGGATATCCGGTCCAATGCTCAGACCGCTGAGGCACCGAGTCACTAGTGACGTCGCCGAATTTCTTCTAGTATATCCTACTCTTAAGCTGCAAGCCAGCGTTATTTCACCAATGTGAGGAATTACCTCGACATTCAATTGAAATATCTTTCCAGATATTTGGCAATCAATTAAGATTAAAATAGCTATATAATTTTTAAATTTGAGAATTGTATTCACAATGCTATTTTTACACAATACTCAATAATATACTAGAGAAAATACGACTCGCACCAGATCAATACTCAGACGGGAATCGAACCCGCGATCTATTAATTACCCGCGAGTATTGATCTGGTGCGAGTCGTATCTCATTCTTAATTTACTGATTTAGTTATGTTTTAAATATGATTTGATGATATTATGTAATAAAATTGTATTATGTATTTAAATTTAAGTAAGTATTTGCACGTCGAAACATTCGACAGAATATGCTGGAAAAATTATTATAACAACTTGTATGTACCATATTTAGCAAAAAAATGAATTATGAATTAACCATTTTCAATGGTAAAAAATAATAGCGTTTTGATTTTTAATATTGTTCACTGAAAAGTAACGATGACTGATGGATGTCAAAAAATCAATAGCAGGCCATTCCCGAACTATATTTTCACGACACAAAAGATTCAAATTGTTCACACGGCAAACCCAGGAAAGGTTTTTAAAGGATTTTTCACGCGTTTCTGGGCACCTTTTATATTAGGTACGGTCGAAGAGATGTTTACGAAACGAATGCCAGCCGAAAAAGGAAACTTTTCAAGGCTTTTGATTTTTTGGAATAATCATTATCACAAATTTTATTTTATTTTTGAGTATGATAAAACTTTTTATTTTGGCATTCGTACATGATTATTTTCCTTTATCGGGGTTTTTATCTTTTCTACAGCACTTTTTGCTTATTTAGTAAAAAAAAATAACATACTTACTCGCTTTACTTTTTTTATTCGCATTAATTATTGATATAGGTACCTGTATCCATTAGTAAGTTTTTCCTAACTTGTCCTATTTGACAGTTGTCACAGTCATGTCTTTCACGATTAAATTGTTATTATTAAAGAAAATATTTTATAAAAATAAACTTTTTAATAAGTAATTTGACATAATTTTAATTATAATTTAAATACAGAGTTGGTTGAAGAATGTTTACCAAAATAGAACTAGTAAGATAATCAGACACAATTATACCTTCGTTTTTGCATTTTCAGTAGATAACATAAGATAGAATAAAATTAACAAAAAACCAATCTCCAAGAAACCCCGTCGAATGTTAATATCTCGCGTATGTTTGCCACAAAGGCACTTCATTCCAGATGAACAACACTGTGCAACTGTGCATAGTTTCTCAGAGAATCCCACAAATGCAACGCAATTTCTGCTGCAGTCGTTGTTTGACTTTGGCTGTGCAGTTTTAGAACCTTCATACTACGTATACTTTTAAACTTTCGGGATGCATTTATTAGATTCAGAACACAGGTATTAATCGCGTTTAAATTTAAACTAAACATGGGTGTTCAAGATTCAAGTTCCGAGATGCATCGGCCGTGGTCATGGTCAGTCAGCCCGTGACCACGGCCGATGCAACTCGGTGGAAACGCAGGGAAAAGGTAGGTGTTTGAACACACACATAAAATGTGACCACTTCAACAAAATTATTTTAGTTGCAAAAGCACTAACAAATTGTTAGTGATATCTTTCGTTTTGTAAAATCTTAACATGGGTTGATTTTAGTCACCTGTGACGGTCGACTATATGGTCGATAATAATAATCATTTATTTCTCTTCACAAACTCTAATGGACCCCCCAAACCTTAGAGTAAGACGCGTTTCTGTACGAAGCCCCAAACCATCAAAATTGCTTGTCAATCATTTACATTGCATCGGCTTGTCAATCACATTTTGATCGTCTAGGAGCGATGCTTGACAAGCACCACAGAATAGATAGATTACCGTGGCCAATCAAAAGTAGGCCACGCCCCCAAATGGTGAATTCAATGTAAATGATTGACAAGCAGTTTTGATCGTTTAGGGGGTTCATGAAATTGAAACGCATGACGCAAGCCGCAAGCCGTTTTGCTCCCAAGGGTACCTTTACGCTGAAAGTTGTGCGGCTTTAGTCTCCCACGTAAATACCCCATTATTTGATAAAAACTTGGTCACTTACTGATTCCTAGGTTGTTAGGGTAATAGATAATGCTGTTATTTTTTGTCATCTAACAAAAATATCCAGACTTTTTTCTAACTCTTCTCTAGGTATAAATTAATAAAGTACTCGCTTCAAACAATTTATCAATCCAAAATCTATCCAAAAATACACAAGTAAGAGGCCATTCTGTTCGCAGAGACATTTTAAATCGAGACATGTCCACAAAGCTTTGAAACGTTTTTGCCGGAGGCTGCAATTATTGCGGAACCCTTTGCCGGATTGTTTGCGGATCTCCGTTCCTCTCCTTTTGATTTCGCTACATCATCGTTTGACGATGTCCAGTTTTGTGCAGAATTTACTGATTTTGATATTATTTTTGGATAGTTTGGCTTAATAGTTGAAGGGGTGAGGACATAGGTGTACAAACAAAAATTTCAAAATGAGTTATGACTATTTGAATGTAGTTATGCATTTTTGTTAGTTAACACCTATTCTAGGGTTTGTATTTTTGACACGAATAATGCCTGTTACCTATGAGCTCATCAGTCGACACCTTTTTAACTCTATTTTTTTATTTAACTAACTTTTTTGTACATTTCAAACAAAATGTTACAAAAGGCGAACTTAATGCTTAAAGCATTCTCTCCCAGTCAACCTTTAGGAAACAGATATCAATGAAGGCGGTACATAGGGTAAAATATTAATAAATACAACATAACATATAATTTAATACATATGTAACGTGGAGTTGGGCGGCGTAATAAAACAACGGCAGTAAAATGAACGGACGTTATAATATCGTTAACGTACAGTACAGAGATTAGGTACTTTAAACTAGGTTTCAAGTTGAATACTACTGGACGGACTATACAAGCGGCCCCGAACGCAGCACTAGGCTTGAACTTGGCTCAACTTGTAGGCTTCCGGCTCAATAGTAGCTTCCCTACGAATATAAATTAAAATTAAGTGACGACCTTATTAAACCGCGGGCGAAAAACGCCACCGCGATGCAGAAACTAACAGCGCCATCTAGTTTGGAGTTGGGGAACTACATATGTTGTGAACAAATTAAAACGTCGTGTTACAGTCCCCCCCTTCAGATTCGACGTCGTCCCGACGAGAAAGATATTCAAGATTTTCGTGGTCTTCCCCTTGGCTTGGTCGGTTTCGACGGTATATCCTGAATAGGGTTTTTCCTTGGTCGTCCCCTTTTCTTGATTGGCTGTACAGGCAATGATAGCACAGGGTCTTGAGAGTGCGATATGCAACCAGTGAAGAAGTGTGGCAACAGCTTCGCGAACTGCTCATCAGAAAAGTTTGCCATCTTTGATTCGCTTATGTTACAGTTTTCTTTATTGTTGTACGCCGACCAAACTTTGTCACGACAAATCTTGGATTTGTCGGTGGTGGTGGGTTCTCCTTGGAGTGACGGGTAGCCAGGATGTTGCTGTTGACTGGAGCGTGGTGTGACGACCGACGAGCTTGTGAGGTCGAAGATGCCAAATTTCCACTTCCAGGTCTTCCAGGTGCTCGTTCCAGCAGTCCAGGAGGCCCCACGTTGGGTGCCAATTGTAACGTGGAGTTGGGCGGCGTAATAAAACAACGGCAGTAAAATGAACGGACGTTATAATATCGTTAACGTACAGTACAGAGATTAGGTACTTTAAACTAGGTTTCAAGTTGAATACTACTGGATGGACGGACTATACAAGCGGCCCCGAACGCAGCACTAGGCTTGAACTTGGCAGCTTCCGGCTCAATAGTAGCTTCCCTACGAATATAAATAAAAATTAAGTGACGACCTTATTAAACCGCGGGCGAAAAACGCCACCGCGATGCAGAATCTAACAGCGCCATCTAGTTTGGAGTTGGGGAACTACATATGTTGTGAACAAATTAAAACGTCGTGTTACACATATAATATATTATAAGAACATGGATTTATAATATATAAGTATAAATCATAATCTACATTTTTAACAAATATAATATAAGAAGGAGATACAAATATCGATGGTTTCACATAACCTATGAGCTTTCTAAGAGTAAGGCATGAACTTCCTTTTTGAAGGAGACTTTACTGGGAGAACTTCTGATAGATTCAGGGAGACTATTCCAGAGACGCAGAATTTTCTTTGTGAAAGAATTAGACATATAACCGGATTGAAAAAGAGGCAAAAAACTCTATGTTGTAGACGTGTTTTTTTTTCAGTTTTATCAGATAACACATTTGTCTAGATAACACATTTGTCTAGATAACACATTTGTCTAGAGAGTGCACTACTTTAGTTTTATTAAAGTACTAGCGGTTTCACCCGCGTGGTTCCCTTTCCCGAAGGAATATCTGGATAAAAAGTATCCTATGTTTTAATCTAGGCTACCTACTATCTGTGTATTAAATTTCAACCAAATCCGTTCAGTAGTTTTTGCGTGATTGAGTAACAAACATCCAAAAACCCACAAACTTTCACATTTAATATTAATAGAATGCAGCGTTGCAACGAAATGTCTGAGCACAGAAATTTCAAAAAATCTAAAAGTTGTAACGTAAATTTTTAACATCGTTACGCCGTAACGTAGTAGTGTCGTAACGTTTTAACATCGTAATGTTGTAACTTCATACTATCGTAGCGTATTAACATTGTAACGTCGTTATACGTCTTTACATCGCAATGTAGTAATTTCATAAACATTGTTGTAACGTCGTCGTCAGACTTCGAAAACGAAGGTAACGTCGGAACAAAAAATAATGGTAGTAGGTACATACCTGAAGTAAATACTTTGAGATAAATATAAAGTTATTTTAGTATTTGATTTAACTATATTCTAATTTTATGTGAATATTTATAGTAAATTCTTCATACGCAATACGTGAATAAGGTAATTAATTATTTACCATTGATATCCTTTCCAACATTCATGAAAAAAAACATGCGGAATAATTTATTTAGCCACAATCACAACTGTACGGACGAATTCTTCCATATTAATATGAAATGTGAAAAGGATTCTCCGAAGTGTCAGAGACGTAACAAGAGAACAATCAAAAAAAATAATAATCATCATCATCAGCCTATCATCGTCCACTGCTGAACATAGGCCTTTCCGAGAGCACGCCACTGAGCACGATCCGCGGCTATACTCATCCAGTTTCTGCCAGCCACCTTGCGAAGATCATCGCTCCACCTTGTCTGAGGGCGTCCCACACTACGTTTGCCGATACGCGGTCTCCACTCAAGAACTCGTCTGCCCCAAAAAAATAATGTTGGTCCAAAATTTTTAAATTAATAATGAAACTTATTAAGAGGGTACTTTAGGTGTGTCATTGAAGTTGACTAGTTTACCTCCACTCAATTTGGTAGGTAAATTAGTTTTTCCTAATTAATAAATTTAATGAGATTTTTTCTGAACTATCAATAAAAAAACGTGTTAAAAAGAGACAGAAAGAGAAATTATTTAAATCTTAAATTATTCAAAACAACACCAAATACAAGAATTTTGTCTTTGCACAAACATACAAGGTCTCGAAAAAAAATTTATTGTTATAGTGTGAATTGTTGCAAATGGCGATCATTGTCAGGGATATTAGGGAGCTCCGTAACCGTAATTATCGGATATCCGAAATAAAAACCTATCCGTAACATGTAAAAGTATCGGATAATTTCGGATAGGGGCGGAGTCTAATTATGACGTCTAAAGAAGAAATGAAGGTTTTTCTGCCCGGCCGAGCCGAAACACTATAGCCGCGCTCACTTGCATGTTTGTTTCTTATTTCTGTTGCGTTTTAATTTCGAAATAACGATAATCCAAAATAATTTCGTATCCGAAACCATTTATTTATATATCCTATATCTATTATACATATTATTTATTTATCCAGATCCGAAATTTCATATCCATAACAGCCCTGGGGCCTAAGTCTGCTATTTTAACGACATAATCATGTTGTGTTTCGATTTTTGGTTTAAGAAAGAGACTGGGCCTAGAGACCAGCAGCAAGTAGACCAGTAGCCACCTAACTCTTAAGAAACAAGAACTATGTCAAAAAGCATTAACTACAACTCAAACACAACTGAAACACGATGATGACGTTAACAATAGCAGACTTGGGCCCCTTGATCATTATCCGTCTGTGCTAATTTGAGCTATAAGTAGCAGCCCAAATAATTAATGACCTAGCTCCATCCCTGTTCTCGAATCATTCAATCGATACTCATTTCCTGTACCACATGTACGTCGGTTCCATACGCGTATCTAATTGCAGACAGTATTGGCAGATATCACCGTATCATTTTGCTGAATATATTGAATGAAACATGTATTCGAGAAGCCCAATGGCGCAGTGACATTTGGTTTGCGATTGTAGCGGTTCCTTTGAACAGGTCCGTCGTTAGATGGGTGACCATGACCAAAAGACCGGACAAGTGCTAGTCGGACTTGCCCACCGAGGCAGGGTTCCTTACACATTTTTATGAGCTAAAAAAATGTAATTTTTATATGATTTAATTACAAATGTATAGTTTTCAGACTTTTCCCTGTAGGTATTTGTAGTATAAGACGATATTACTTGCCAAATTTCATAGCCCTTGGTCCAACGGGAAGTACCCCATAAATTATGATTCCTTTGAGAGTGTGGATACGATAAACGGCCGTATATTCTTTATGTTAACTTAGAAGTTTGTTTCTTTTCACAGTTTCAAGAGACTGTAGAGTATATGGTTTTAATTTCAACTTGATACCATCACGCGTTCCCGCGGTTAAGGGCCTTGACAGACAGACAGACAGACGGGCGGACAACAAAGTGATACTATAAATAAGGGTTCCATTTTTTCTTTTTGAGGTAGGGAACCCTAAAAATAGAAAACTTCGAGCTCCTGCGTATTTCGAAACGCATGTTTAGTTGTCGAATCCGACTGCAATTGCAGTTATTAACAATCCGCATTGGGCCCATTGTGTCCCATTGGTATATAACCATCACCATCCTCTTTTCTTTGTCAATTAAATAAGGACTTTTCACGTTCGGCATCCACTTCTTATAGTGAACACTTCTATTAAAGATTACTTCTTTTAATGATCACTTCTTTTGGTGACCACTTCTTATTAGAACCATTTCTGGATTCGACCACTTTGTTTTTAACCACTCATGTCATTGTATAGCCTTTAAAAGCATAATTTGTAGTTTGTATAGTAAGACAATTTTATTGACATAACCTTTATATACATAACTGACTTACTACTTTGTCACACCAAATATAACGCTTGTTCAGTAAGTTGCGACCTTTAAATAAAAGACTTATCTGCTACGACATGGTATTAAATTGTTCAATTACATCTTAAGCCGATGGTATCCACAGATATTTTATTGGGAGCTTAATTTTAAAAGCAGTCCCATCTGGCGCTGATCAATTCTTTGATAAAATCTTCTGATCCAATTTATTAGACAAATGCATCTGTCTGATTCTGATTTGATTTAATATTCCTATCTAAATGGATTCATGGAAAGGTTTTTTTATTTAATTATATTATTCATATTGTTTTGTATTCAATATTGGCTTGTCTTTTGAGTTGAATTATAATATTACATACTGTTCTAAGAATACGAAATATAAATAAATATATAATATATATAAACAATTTTATTGGAATTCATCATTTACATACCCTTTCATCAATGAACATTAGAATAAAATTAAAAAGCCAACTAAATTCAGATTCAACTTTTTGAGCTTCCTGAAAAAAAAATTAAGCAAATCTAAGTAAGCAATTCGACTTCGTCTGCATAGGCATTCGGAAAACCCTAGGAAGCCTACCTGAATAAATAGTTTTTTTTGTGTTCTAGGTTTTACAAAGTATGTTTAATTTCATTCAAATCCGATCAACCATGTTTGCGTGATTGAGTAACAAACATCCAAACTTTCACATTTAGTGCTAACTATTTAATTGCTCGTCCAATACTGGTTTTTGTAGAAAATTATGAAACTTAAAAAAAAAACCTTTTTAATGGTACAGTTTTATTCTTCCGTTTTACGAGAGATCGTATAGATTTTATTACTTCAAATATTGCTTCTGCCACCAGCTTAATTAAATGTCAACTAGAGGTAAAATTTTAGCTCTAAAATTCTGATAAAGTTTTGTATATTCTACTGTAAGAAAATTCAAAGGAACTTGTTTGAAATTGGACTTAATTAATTTGGTTAACATATAAAATGATACTTCACGAATAGTAAGTCTCACTGTATCAACATTTATGCACACGACACCCACTGCTAGGTGTCGTGGATCACCTCTCCATAGGATCTCCATGAGCGACGATCGAACCTGCGCTTGATTCGATCGATTTTAAGTAAATATTTCATTTGTTTATGTTGGTAACACACGACCTGTTGTGTGTGTGTAAAAAATGAAAAAAAAGACCACTAGCATGAGCTAGCTATCAACCCATAGTTGAAACCCATAAAGCGTGTATACAAAGTGTGCGTGTAGTAGTGCACCTGAGCTTTTAGTTTGTTCTAAGCTTTTATTCTGGTTGTTTATTATACCTGTGGCACTTCTACACGACACAAAAGCAGGGAAATCTTTGAAAATTTTACGTTCGCGAGGCGCGCACAGAACAAGAGATTCCGTATGAATATTTTATTTATGATGTCAGATAATGTGATACTATATGCCGCATTCAATTTTCCTTGCAGCTATTCGAATATTAAGACATTTTTTTGTAGATAGGTACACAATTTCTGTTAAATACCAATAACCAAAATAGTGGTTGCCGGTAACGCTGTAACGATATTAAAATTATCAGTCTAAATAATAACAGGCAACTTTGTTGGTAAAATAACAAAGGTGCACAGCTAAAACCGCGTAACTAAATAGTTACTTACGTGAGTTTTCGAATGGAATTCTTAAAATCCTCATTAATTCACTTTTATGTGTCATTCTCGTTTCATCTTACCAAAGTAACTTCAAGAGCAATTTCTCTAAAGCACAAAATTATCTATCTCAAATTATTATTCCCAGACTCGACTATAAAAGTAATCAAAAAGATACGCTTTAAAACGTTCTGAAAAGTAGAAAGCGTTGGGTCTGACAGACCCCTAAATGAGGCTCTGGGCACGCTAACTATAATTGCAGCTTCGGGTTAAAAGGACCGAGATGAAAGGACACTTTCCTTATAAAGGCAGAGAAACCTGTGAATGCACTTGCATAAAACTTACTATGCAGTCTTTAAGAACTCTATTCCAATGAGATAAGTCCTAAAATCGATTGATTGGTGTTTGCGTTAAATTTTTCGTGCACAATGACTAGTTTTCTGTCTGGATTGCCTCGCAAAAGGTTAAGCTATTCAATGTTTTAACCAAAACGAATGAGTGAACGTTAAGTTAAGATGATTTAATGTAGATATCTCTTTTTTATTTTGTTTGAGTTTGAGTAATGTTTCAGTCAACGCCAAAATGATCTAGGGCATTCAAAACTACCAATATAGCTAATAATTTGACAAAAATCAAGCTTATCTCAAGACATTAAGGTTCACTTTCGTTTGTTATAGGATATCTGTTGAAATATTTTTCCACCGTACTTACTGACTTTTTATTTAAATACTCGTACATCAAGTGGTGTAAGTTGGAGTGTACTTATTTGGTTATAAATAATTTTGCATAACATCACATTAACACATATTGCTCCAATCTTAAAGTAAGTAGCTTAAGCACTTGTGTTCTGGAAATCAGAAACGGTGGTGGTGTCACACACACCCAGACCTATGGCCCTACCATAAGTTAATGCAAACTGTTTACGTTACCGTAAACTATCGGATATACTGCTCACAGTCAGTGCGAGTGAAAGAGACAAAACGATAGTTTACGGTAACGTAAACAGTTTGCATCAACTCATGGTAGGACCACTGTTACGACGAATCTCGAATACGGCGAATCAGGAATACGACGAGTCAGGAACATGCCGAATCCGGAACAAATCTTTCTAAATTGACCCAGCCGAGGATCAAACCCGGGACCATAGGGATGGTGACACCATCCACGAAGGTCGTCAAATTGCGTGGAAACTATTATTATATTTTTTGAAAACTATGTATTTTTTATTGGCTTGACAGTGCAATTTCTCTCTTTATTTAATTCTAACAAAGCTCATTCCATTCAACATTATACTTTGAAGAAAAACTTTATGAAAACACGATGACCAATAAAAATAGAATGAAAACATTTGGCCTGTTTTCCGTGAAACGGAATGTGAGTTTGCTGCACAGGAATACAATGTTGTTTATCTCAAAACGAGTAATAAAAAACTAAGTAGTATTATTGCAGTTGTGAAATATTGCACTATCTCATGTAGGATTTCAAAGGGCATTAGGTAAACAATAAAATTACTGGTGACGGTTCTTTTTTTTCAAGTACTTACGTATGTTTTTAACATATATAATAGCATAGCGAATGTATTTAGTCTTAAAACAATCATAATCTCTTTTGTCGAACGATAAGGTAAAGAAGGATAGACTAATGACTTAACTAAACAGTCCGTTAAAAACAATGTGTAAAGAAATCTGTGGTGTTTTGTTTGATAGAAACATGTTCACTCCAATTTGGTATATTTTTTAATTGGGTAATATAATTGATTTTTTTTCTATATTTTTATCTAGGTATTCTTACTGATTAGTCCACTTATATAGAAGTGATAGAACTGAGCTGGTGAACACAATGGTAATTCAGGATTCATCTATTTCGTTTTTTTACATTCGTGATAAGTCTCATACTATAAGTAAAATGTCCCTTTTGGACTTAAGGCACTGTGGTAGAGAAACTAGCACCGCCACTTCATTTATTTTTATTACTCGTAAATCAAGTCAATATTTAAAAAAAGCTCATGTAATAATCTCTTAAATTGTCTCTAATATTTTTTGAATAACTCTTCAACAGTTTATGATTCATTCTGTAAGTTTTAAAATCCATAATTGCCAAAAGTGGCCACTTTGAGCTAAATTGGATTTTAAAACTTACAGAAAAAATGAAAACTGTTGAAGAGTTATTCATAAAATATTAGAGACAATTTAGGACATTATTACATAAGCTTTTTTAAATATTGACTTGGTTTACGAGTAATAAAAATAAATGTAGTGGCGGCGCTAGTTTCACTACGTACAGCGGCTTAACAGGTTTCTTCCAAACACCACAGATATTCAAATTTTATAATTCACCATAATTGAAAGACTTATTCTGATTACTACTTTATAGTAAATTCATTTCGCTAGTAGATTACTTACAATAAAAATAGCACTTATTTTTTCCCCAAAAAAGTAGTCACGTACAAATCGCTTTCAAACTATTAGTTCCGCTAATAAAACACCCTGTAGTAACCCCAAGAAATATGGCCGCCGTCATACCTAAATATGAGAGATTAGCCCCGAATTTCTCCAAGAACATTATAGTTTTTTTTTTGCTACAACCAACCCGCCGCGCCGCTTATCTGTGGTCTTATTGAAACTAAAGTACCCCTTTGGGCATCGCGGAATGAAAAATGGACCACTTTTGGGCCAACGCGGGGTTGTTACGAGGGGGACATGGATTAACTTTTCTGTCAAAAATGAGGTGGACTTACATTTAAGGTCGTTAAGAAATAAAACACTTTTACGGATTACAACGCGTATATTGCCCTACCCTTGTTGTTTTTGAAATTATTGTTTGATTTAAATTGTGTTTTTGGTTACACTGATATACCTAATATATTTTTTACTTTATCTGAATCACAAAAATTGTTTAGTAATGCAAAAAACGACTTCAAAAAACCTAGGCTCTAAAAAGCAAGAAATAATATTCAAATCACTAGATACGCATTATCATTGTAATAATAAAAACACGTCTATTGAAGTCGGGTGGGGCTTTTAGAATAAAAAAAAAGGAATTTGCTTAAGAACTTAAGATATCCCTTTTCAACCAAAAAAATAATTATCTTATTCAGTTCATAAACAAAGAATTTATACGACCATATCATCGAGGTAGTTCACACAAAATCATACTATTTTCGTGGTTTTTTTCAAGATTATTTGAAACCGATTTCCAAAATTTTAAAAATGGGACCAACTTGGGAGTTTACCTAATGTAATAACGTTTGAATCATTCCTATCGGTCCAGCCGTCTTTGAGTAATCGGTGGACATACACAAAAAAATAAAAATAAAAAAAACAAATAAACAGACAAACAGAGAACCTCCTCCTTTTTTGCATGGAAGTCGGTAAAAAGAAGAAATCAGTGAGGTCTAAAATTGAATTGGCAAAACGATAACTTTTTGAACTTCAGCTACTCGAAACTGAAATATATGTTGAAATGACCGTAATCTTATATTGTGAAAAGTGGCCGATACACATTTTTCAATTATGCACTCAGATTTAAGAAATATTGAGAAAACAGGAAGAGTGAGAGCGGCAGTCAGCGGCAAAATCTTAGCTCTTCAGATTTTCGCACAAATTTTCAAACCATACATCATGGGGTGTCGGCGAAGTAATTCAAAAGTGAATTAGTGCAGGAATTCGGGAAATCGATGTGCGAATCTGGAAGTTTGTAACGCGTTGTCGTTTTAGCGATTCTTTTTATTTCTGTCTCTGAAACTACGAAGCTAAGCTGCGAAGATTTTCCGACTTGTTCTTTTGTTTTTACCCGATTGCGTGACGCAAAGGAGGGTAATGTGTTTAACAGATTTCAAATTCGAAGTCAACTTTAGAACAAAAAAACAAAATGATCAAAATTCAAGGTGAAATAAACATAAAAAAATTACCAAGAAGTCATAAGTAAAAGAATTATTTATGCTGACAACAACATGAAATGAATGAAACATTCATGAAATGATAGTAAAATAAGTAAATCGTTACTTTCATGTTTTTAGCGTCAGTTATGTTTTACGATTTCTTGTGTTTTTATGTTTTCACTCCTCTTGCTCAAAAAGTCCGTCATTGTAACGTACAAGAGCCGAGATAAAATAGCATAATAACCCCTAGGGGATAAAGTTTTTTCTTTTTTAATGTTTGTCTATTACCAATGAGCCTACTAAAACGAAATAGTAGATTGTTATACAAGACGCTAAAATTACCCATTGCATACGAGGTAGTTTTATTCCCGAGCTTTAGCGAGGGAATAAATAGAAACCGAGTTACAATGGGTTTTAGCGTCGTGTGTTACACTATACTTTTCACTACGATTGCGAGAAAATAAAATACAATATTAAATAGTTTATACCTACTTCCGTAAACGAATCCACTCGTTTTTCTATCCTCCACTTCATAAACTTTTTGTACAATATTTAAATAAATGATTTGTGCTTGACGGCAAAAGATTAAAATTATTTCTTTCCTATTACAGTCACACAATTCAATCAGTTTGTAATTATAGAAATATTCTAAAGATTTCGCGCCATGGTACCTTTTTTAATTTCTGCTGTACAGCTAAGCAACACAAACATGCATTCTACGATTCACTCTGTGCACAGAGTATAAATAAGTCTATGATTTCACCGAAGAGATGCTTTTAGTTCCATTTTCAAAAAATAAGAATGAGAAACTGGGGGCCTATTACGAAACTTGGTCACGATAGTCGTCCGCAGTTCGTCGGTTGTAGTTATTACAAATATTTTCAATGTAGCTATCGTAGTCTATTGAACGAATAATGACGGATCCACTAGAGAGAAACTGTCAAATTTACGCAATCACTTTGCAATATCGCATACGCAAGTGCTTTGTAATAGGAATCGATCAGAACGAAGCACGGACGCAGCTGCGTGTATCGTATTAAACTTTTCGTAATAGACCCCCAGTATTAAGTCGAGCGAGTTTTTATTCGTGATTATGAATAAAGACTTTTTCGTTTTAGTTTGCTCATTGGTAATAGACAAACATTAAAAAAGAAAAAACTTTATCCCCTAGGGCTTATTATGCTATTTTATCTTGACTCTTGTACGTTACAATGAACCACTTTTTGAGCAAGAGGAGTGAAAAAGTCTTTATTCATAATCGCGAATAAAAACTCGCTCGACTTAATACTGGGGGTCTATTACGAAAAGTTTTATGCGATACACGCAGCTGCGTTCGTGCTTCGTTCTTATTGTTTCCTATTACAAAGCACTTGCGTATGCGATATTGCAAAGTGACTGCGTAAATTTGACAGTTTCTCTCTAGCAGATCCGTCATTATTCGTTCAATAGTCTATGGACTACGATAGCTACATTGAAAAAGTTTGTATTAACTACAACTGACGAACTGGCTGACGACACGTTATTTTCGTAATAGGCCCCCAGTTTCTTATTCTTATTTTTGAAAATGGAACTAAAAGCATCTCTTCGGTGAAATCATAGACTTTATTATACTCTGTGCACAGAGTGAATCGTAGGATGCGTGTTTGTGTTGCTTAGCTGCTACAGCGGAAATGAAAAAAAAGTACCATGGCGCGAAATCTTTAGAGTTTTTCTATAATTACAAACTGATTGAATTGTGTGACTGTAATAGGAAAGAAATAATTTTTATCTTTTGCCGTCAAGCACAAATCATTTATTTAAACATTGTACAAAAAGTTTATGAAGTGGAGGATAGAAAAACGAGTCGATTCGTTTACGGAAGTAGGTACCTATAAACTATTTAATATTGTATTTTAATTTCTCGCAATCGTAGTGAAAAGTATAGTGTAACACACGACGCTAAAACCCATTGTAACTCGGTTTCTATTTATTCCCTCGCTAAAGCTCGGGAATAAAACTACCTCGTATGCAATGGGTCATTTTAGCGTCTTGTATAACAATCTACTATTATTTCACCTTGAATTCTGATATGACTTCGTTTTCACTCTGTATTTGATTCATGATTTTTAAAGCGTCCCGACTATTAAAGTCGCTATGCTCCGCATTTTGTTTTGTTTTATATATTTATATTTTCAAACAGTTTTTTTTTTTTTCGTTTTTATTCAATTATTAATACAAGGTTTCACTAACAACTTTTACTATGGGACCAACTCTGAAATCTTGAAAAAAAATCAGCTGTTTCATACAAAAATTAATAACAAAAAGATAAAAATGTATGAAACAGCTGATTTTTTTTTTCACAATTTCAGAGTTGGTCCCATAGTAAGTTGTTCAGTTTGATGGTCCCTATCTGCCATATTCGGCTTCATGAGGCTTTTACCATACACCTTGTATATGTAGGTAGCTAAATGTTTTGATTGATATCATACTGCGTTTATATCGGTAATTCAAAGGTAATTACAAAACTCTGATTAACAACACATAATAGGGATGTTGACTATTTTTTTTATTTTATGTTACATAAATTACCTCTCAAAAAAAGAAACATTGGTAAAAGAATTAATTCGCTAGCATGAAAACTGCCCGAGATATCACAGTGTGAAATGCACACAAATGGACTCGATCAAAAACGCTCCATACTAATGGCTTGCACGTTATGACGTCACGCCGTGCAAGTTTGTATGCAACGCATAGGAAATTTGTTCAGCAGCTATATTAAATATTGTGCTTATCAAAATGGTTTCTTCGACAAATTTGCTATACATTTTACGGACTAATTAAAGGTATCATTTATTTTAATAAATTTTATACTTTTTAAATGGACTTGTCCACCCAACTTTGAAGGGTCATAAAACAAATAATATGCAATATATAAAACCAAGAGGTATACAAGCTACTCTAAAAGTTTAATATGTTTACGATTTTTATTAGTATTTCGTTATTTTATTCATTAGTCAACATCCCTATTGTACTTACTTCATTCAACCCACTTGCATCAGGCGGGATCCAAACCTGTAACAATGGCTTTTGCGGTCAGTGTCTAACTTATTACACTAAACTATCGACTATGTATTGATAACTCAAAAGCACTTAATTTTTTAATATATAATATATTGGCTTTGACTAACAAAATTATCTTAATTAATAAATTAAGTTTTATATAAGCTTAAATATCTCATTAAAATAATTGAAGCATTAAAATGTAAAATACCCCTAAGCTTTGTAAAAAAATCAAAGGCTTAGTTTGACATTAAATACTTTCAAAGTATCACTTAAAAATTTAAAAGAAAATCTCAATAACGAAGAGCTTCACCCTAAGAGCGTTTTTAGATTATCCGATCAGATATTTTCGGCCGTCGATCCGATATCGGAGGAAGTAAATTGTATCTGTCTTTGAAATGAAATGAAAATATGTTTATTTTAATGAGCCTACATAATAAGCATTTTTAAATCGTCAAATCTTTTACCCTACCACCCATTATGACGTCTTTTAGCTGACAAAAAAAATAGGCGCAAAAAACTTGTCAACGTTATCAGATGGAACGATATTTACAAATATGTATATCGTTTCCAGATTTTATAATAACAAATATTAACAAATAAATACCAATATTTAATTAGCTCATTTCTTAATGAATTACTGAAATGAAATACTGAGGCATTAGAGAAATAATTAACAATACAAAAGCTATGCCCGTGCCATGCGTTATTATCCTTCAAATAATCGTCAACATACTTATAAGATTGGACTTAACAGTATTTTTAAATTTTTCCAAGGGCAGTTCTGTGATTTGTTGTGGTATCTTATTGTAAAAGGTAATCTACACAAAAGTGAGCTTCCGGTTTTCATATTTTCTTTCATATTGTCCGGCTCGATATCGGATATCGGAGCCACTAATTATTTCATACATTTTTCTTCCTCCGGCGTCCGATACTGATATCTGATCGGATAATCTGAAAACGCTCTTAAACTCATCAAACCCTTGTGGAAAAGAGGTCGTTGAAGAAGACAGGGGCAGGGTTCAGGATCCGTCGGTGTGGTCGGAAAGAAAACACTCGTAGAACAATTGAACTAACTATATTTACACTCAGAATCTTACACAACTTAGGCAACTAGCTGATATACTTTTAAACTGATACAAGACTAAAACAAGACTGACAGTGCGTCGAACGCGTGCGGCTTTTATACCCACTCGCTGGGGGCGCGGAACAATACAGATTCGCGAAAGATCGACGCTAGAACCTTCCCGTTGACTCGCGGGCGGCCGAGACTCTCGTTGCGACTCGTAAACAAAGATATACTTAACGATTTTAAACCTTATTCCTATAGTACTAAGTTACAATATTGTCTGTCTATTATACTGTCCAGAAAAAGTCACACACACACAATAGTCTTACAAAACACAAAGCTATTGTCTTCTGCTATTGTTATTGCGTTCTGCCGTTAACATTCCACCCCCTTGTTGAGGGTATCACTCAACACTCATTAGTAGGCAGAACGATCACTTTCACTGCAGGCCGGCGAAGAATTCCACGAGTCGTTCGCACATCTACAACACGTACTTGTCCATCGGCTCCAGGGTACACTTGGACTATTTCACCTCGTGGCCACACGTTTCTGGGCAAGGTGGAGTCCGCGATGATCACTAGATCGCCGACCTTCAATGGAGTGACCTCTTGCGTCCATTTCGCGCGTCGTTGCAGTGTGGGCAGATATTCAGTCACCCACCGACGCCAAAACATGCTGGCTAGCGCTTGTACTACACGCCATTGCTTCTTCGTGCACAAATCGTCCTTCGTGAAGTCCCCGAGGCGCGTCGTTGCCGATGCGGTGCCCAGTAACAGATGATTGGGTGTCAAGGCGACTGGATCATTGGGGTCGACCGATACGTGTGTCAGTGGTCGGCTGTTAATGGTCGACTCAACTTCGGCCAGTAACGTCTGTAGGACCTCTTCCTTGGGTGCTCTCGATTTCAAAGTCACCCTTAGCGCTGTTTTCGTGGAGCGAACGAGTCTTTCCCAGCAGCCTCCCATATGTGGGGTCACAGGAGAGTTGAAGACCCACTTTATCCCAAGTGTGGGTGGCTGCCTCTTCTAGCCGATGTAGGTCCATTTTCTGCCAGGCTTCTCTCATTTCCTTGTCGGCTCCAATGAAATTTGTGCCTCTGTCGCTGTATATCACAGAAGGCTGTCCGCGGCGTGCGATGAATCTTCTAAGGGCCATTATAGCCGAGTCCGCATTTAATGATGCGGCCATTTCCAAGTGTATTGCTCTGGAGGTCATACATGTGAGCACTATTCCCCAGCGCTTTTCATGTCGTCTTCCTATTGTCACCTCCATCGGTCCGAAGTAGTCGATTCCACAATGTGTGAATGCTCGCCGGTGGTGGGCTAACCGGGCTGGTGGTAAGTCCCCCATCTTTGGTGGTGTCGGGAGTGTCCTTCTCACAACGCATAATGGACACGTCCTAGCGGCTTTCTTCACTGCGGGTCTCAGTCTTGTCACCCAGTACTTCTCACGCAGAAGATTTACTACGGCTTCGTTGTTGGCGTGATGAGACATTCGATGATAATGTAGCACCAATAGCTGAGTGATGTGCTCCTTGTCATCGAATATGATGGGATGTCGTTCATCGAATGGTCGGTCAACTACTTGTATCCGACCTCGTACACGGAGTAGACCATCTTCCATCAACATCGGGTCTAGATGACGAAGGCGACTCTGGCGAGGTAGTTCACTTCCAGTCTTTAATTTACGTATTTCAGTTGAAAAAGCTGTCTCTTGTGACTGCTTCAACAGGATATCTTCTGCTCTTCTAATCAAGTCTGCGGTGACGGCGGGTGCGACTTTGTCTTTCAGGCGGCGTACGAATGCCAACACCCGAGCAGTAGTTCTTACTGCTCTTATCCATGTAGAAAACCTCTTTGTATCGATGAGAGGTTGCTGGGCCTCGGTGATGACGTGTACCAAGGCTGAGCGTAGTTCACCAGCTGCTTCTTCAGTAGCAGCTGAGTGTTCTTCCTTGGGCCAATGTTCTTCATCTTCACGAAGAAAGGCAGGTCCAGAAAACCAAATCGATTTCTCAAAAGTCCATCCTTTTCTCGTGGCTTCGTCGGCTGGATTGTCATTGGTAGGTATCCATTTCCATTGACTGATCTCTGACTCGGCCAGTCGGTGTGCGACGAAGGGTTTGTAGTCTCGCGGGTCTGATCTGATCCACTGTAGCACCGTCTTCGAGTCCGTCCACAGTACTCTTCGTCTTATCTCGAAGCAGTGTTCATCTTCCACAGTCTTTGCAAGTCTGCATGTAAGTACAGCAGCTTGCAGCTCTAAGCGTGGCATTGATACTATTTTAAGCGGCGTCACTTTGGCTTTGGCAGATATTAATGCCACGTTACGATTTTCATCCACGAAATATGCGACAGCTGAGTAAGCCTGTTCGCTGGCATCTCCGAAGACATGTAGATCTACTGTCGCTGACCGTAATCCATACCATCGTGGTATCGTCATTTCTGTGAGTATACGGAGACTCTGGAGCCATATTTTCCACTCTTGATAGCAGTCTTCCGTGATCTT
This sequence comes from Agriphila straminella, assembly GCA_950108535.1. Classification (NCBI taxonomy): domain Eukaryota; kingdom Metazoa; phylum Arthropoda; class Insecta; order Lepidoptera; family Crambidae; genus Agriphila; species Agriphila straminella. Next base: position 11,506,666 of record OX467304.1, read on the forward strand.
ATCATCCCATTTTATTCCAGTTTTCCATATTTTTTGCATCAGGATTCTTGACCCGATAGTGACAGGGCATATGAGTCCTAGAGGGTCGAATAAGCTCATTATAAATCGTAAGAATTCCCTCTTGGTAGGGACTTCATGTCCAGTCGCAACATCTTCACTTATTTTCTTGAAGGATACGTCAAAACTCAAAGTATCCTCATTGGTATTCCACATTAGGCCTAGGGTGCGTTCAACCTCTCCGCCTAACTTAGATAGGCTTACGCTTTGTGGTGCAACGTAAGGCAGTTTCTCTCGTACATCAGGATCATTCGTTGCCCACCCCCTGATATGAAAATGACCACTTCGATGGATTTCAGTTATTTCTTCGATCATCTTGATAGCAGTATCCACATTTTCCATGCTGTCAATATAGTCATCCATATAGTGCCTCTTCTGTATGGCGGCGACAGCTTCGGGATGATCGTCTTTAAAGCGTTCGGCGTTCTTATTCAAAACGTATATCGCAGAAGTAGGTGACGAAGCAGCTCCAAATATCATAGTTTTCATCACGTAGACATCAGGTTCACGGGCGCGATCAGCGCCTCTCCACAGGAATAACTGAGCGCCCTGATCTTTCTCGGCGATCTTCACCCTCAAGAACATGTCTTTAATGTCAGCTGTCAGTGCTATCGACTTTGATCGAAACTTGAATAGCACTCCCAGAAGTGAATTAAGGAGGTCAGGCCCACTTAGCAGATTGTCATTAAGTGATGTGCCTCGGTACGTAGCAGCGGCGTCAAAGACAAGTCGGAGCTTTCCGGGTTTGTTTACGTTCGTGACGCCAAAGTGAGGGAGATACCAAGAGTGTGGTGACAGGATTGGCTTTTCCACTTTCTGCGCATACCCTCGCTCTAGCAGCCTCTTGATCTGTGCAGTATAGGCAGCTGCGTATCCAGGGTCACGATCCATCTTTCTTTCTATCCCTCGCAGTCTCTTCTCGGCGTCACGATAGTTGTCCGGTAGTTGTATGTCTTCCTTTTTCCACAGGAGTCCGACTTCCCATCCGTCATCCGTGAGACGCGCGGTGTTGTTTAATATCGCCTCTGCTCTCACTTCTTCGTATTTCACTCTTTTCTGCGCTGTTATTCCTATGTTGTCGAGCTCGAACTGTTTCTTCACCAAGTCGTTGAGGTCTATCATACAATTCACAGTTGCGGAGTCGCAGAACCTTTCACTCACGGGACCGTGCAGCACCCAGCCTAGCTTCGTCAGTGAGGCTACTGGTCTTCCTGATTTTCCGCGTTTAATGTCTCCACCGACGATCAACTCCCAGTTGTCCTGGCCTATCAGTAGTAGTGGCACGGCATCTGTCATGTGCACACTATCTAAACTCTTCAAATGATCACACTGGTCCACTATCTCACGTGGCACTGTTTGCGCAGGTAGCTTAATGTCCTTGATCGTGCGCATTTTCACCTTATGAGATTCACCATTCGGTCCACACAGCGTCACGGTTACAAATCGTGAGGTATCGTCCATGATTGAATGTCCACCGGCACTAATAATCTGTAGCGGTGACTTCGGCCCTCGTAGATTTGTCGCTACCGTACTGTCAATAAGCGACACTGTTGCACCATCGTCCAACAAGGCGTACGTATCATGCGTAACATCCCCGTTTTGTACTTTCACAGGAATTACTTTCAACAACGATTTCACACGGCGATCTCCAAGGTTCGTCACTCTCTCAGTTTGAGTGTCACTGATGGCTTTACTCTCGGTTTCGCTGTTCTCTTCTTTCACAGCGTGCAGCAGCGTGTGATGATTAAAGTCACATCTTCCACAACGCTTGGCTCGGCACGTAAATCGGCTGTGGTTGCTTCCCAGACATTTAAAGCACAGCTTCTTATTTTTTACAAGGTTCCATCGGTTGTTCACATCCAACGCCCGGAACTTGTCACATGTCGAGAGTCTGTGTTCATTTTCACACATGCTACATTTATTTACACTGGCCTCGTGCACTTTCATAACTTTGTGCACATTCCTCACTGGGCGCACACTCGTTGGTTGTGGCTTCGCAATTGGCTTCTGCTGGACTCCACTCCCGAAGATATCAGCTGGAACCAGGTAGGCAGCGGTGTCGGCCAACTCCTCCAGGAAGTCTACTAACACTGTCAGCGTAGGCGATATGCGTAGATCCGTGCCCCCCATGATGGCTGTCTGTCTTGCGAACTTGCTATATTCTGTCCGCTGTGACGGCGTAAGCTTTTCTAGTAGCTCCCGTACCAGTTGAGGATTGTTGATGTACCCGTCGGCTTTGATGTTGTTCAGCGTCGAGATGCACGATCGCACTGTAGCACTGAACATTCGTAGTCCATCGCTGTCATTGTCAGTCATTTTCGGCAGCGTTCGTATCTTCTGTAGAGCACACTTCAACAGTAGGTTCGGGTCCCCATAAGTGCGTTCCAAGCTCTTCATAATTTCTTCCGGGTCAGAACTGGTACGTAGCAGATCTTCCACCATTAGCTTAGCCTTTCCATGAATGGCCATCTGCAGTCTCGTGATGTTCTCAGTGGCGCGGAATCCGTAGGTCTTCGTAGAGTCCTCATATCTCTTCTTAAAAAACAGCCACTCGGCAGGACCTCCATTAAAATGCGGCAGCTCGTAAAAGGCGCGCGGCATAGGGCGTGGCCTCGCCATTTCCTGTATCGCCGTTGCCAATTCTTCTATTGCTTTCCCAGGTATGCGGCGTTCCCGAGACGTTTCACGTGGCTTTTCTTCCATAGTACGTGGCGTCTTGTCTGCAGGTGCGAGGAATGGCGACTTCTCAATCCACTCGTCGACACGTGTTATATCTTGCTCATGAACAACGTTCTCTTGTTCTTCAAGCTCTTCTTCCGCTTCCAATTCAGCTAGTTGCATAGCCTTCTTCTTTTCGGCCAATCGTTGCTGGGCTGCGCAGATCTCCAACTCCGTCTCATATTCGATGCGGCGTCGTGCTGCTTCTCGTTGAGCACGGTTTGACCGCGAGGACACAACACTCGGCGCTTTACAGGGCGCGCGCATAGTGCTGGCCACTAGGGTGGTACTCTCGGCCTCCGTTCCCGTCGTAAAATCCACAATTCTTCCTCTATCGCTGACCAGTGGTATGCTCTGATCCATTATACCACGGCGAGTCGACGTTAATGGCGATCTTACTGGGGGGATGGACGTCACGACGCCTGAATCCGCGACGCCAGTTGTCGCGGGCTCGTTTCGGGTCATCGCTGTCCCACGTAACCGCTGAGCCTCCATTTCACTGTGAGTTGCTCCTCGTTGCTTGCTCCTCGTAGAGTACGACATTTCCTTTCTTCAGTACTCCGTTGATCGAAAGTTCAATCTTCTTATTCCGACGTTTCTTCAGTCACCGACGATCCGGCTCGAAGGACCAAATTGAAGAAGACAGGGGCAGGGTTCAGGATCCGTCGGTGTGGTCGGAAAGAAAACACTCGTAGAACAATTGAACTAACTATATTTACACTCAGAATCTTACACAACTTAGGCAACTAGCTGATATACTTTTAAACTGATACAAGACTAAAACAAGACTGACAGTGCGTCGAACGCGTGCGGCTTTTATACCCACTCGCTGGGGGCGCGGAACAATACAGATTCGCGAAAGATCGACGCTAGAACCTTCCCGTTGACTCGCGGGCGGCCGAGACTCTCGTTGCGACTCGTAAACAAAGATATACTTAACGATTTTAAACCTTATTCCTATAGTACTAAGTTACAATATTGTCTGTCTATTATACTGTCCAGAAAAAGTCACACACACACAATAGTCTTACAAAACACAAAGCTATTGTCTTCTGCTATTGTTATTGCGTTCTGCCGTTAACAGTCGTATTAAACAGAATCTTTTTTAAAATGATCAAAGCGAAAAAAAACAAAATGGCCGCCATGAAACAGAAACCAATTATCTCGATTCTGGTGTTAATTTTCAGTGTGTTTGAACAAGGAATCTTGTAAAAACCCTGGAGGTGTAATTTCTAAACAATTAATACTTTGTTTCGAGTTCCGTTTTTACAAGCTTTTATTTAGTTACCGGATATGTGTTCGGTGTTTCTCCGTCTGTAATCCAGCTCAGATACCCTTAGTTATACTCAGCTGTAATTTGAAATTAATGTGTATATTATTAATCACGCCAAAAAAAGTGATAAGAGAGTGATGAGATCAAATTTTGATGTAAGTTTTTTTTGTGTAAAAAAATTTGCCTCCCAAAAAACCAGTAACCTGCAAACAATATTTTTTGAAGAATTTAACGTTTAACTTTTTAAACTCCGTCTAGACTGCAACAGTCAGATAGATAAGAGATTCATAGAATTTGGCGTTATATTTTATAAGTCGGTAAGTTTGGTACCGTTTGCCTTGTCGTTAAAAATTGGTACAACAATTTATAAAAGGCTAAGAGCCTCTCATTTGTCGGTCCAACATCGGTACGACTTCAGCATGCTCGGTACCGAAAGCATACCGACAAATAAGTAACGCTCTATTGAAAATTATAGACGTTAAGTAAGCTTTCGGTATGTTTTTGGTACCGCGTATACCGAGCATGCTGATGTCGTACCGATGCTGCGGCGACAAATGAGTAAAGGGTCTAAATGGGTATAGCTAGCACATCATGTTTGAAAATAGAATAGGAGTTTTATAAAATTATCTCTAAAGTAGTTCCCAAGGGTTTCCACTAATCGGTCCTGCGCTGCTCGCATCCAGCGGCTTCCCGCGACCTTTACCAGATCGTCGGTCCACTTTGCTTGCCGGGGTCTAATCACGATCCGTCGGTCGGCCTTCAAATCACAACTTCAATGTTGTTCGAACCCCATGTTATGATTATTGAATTCGACTTCCTATTGTGAAAGTTTCGATATTTGTTACTCAATCACGCAAAAAACGGCTGGACGGATTTGGATGATATTTGGCACATATAAAATATAGTTCAAATAGGATTTTTTATCTGGTCAAAGGTAGTTGAGAGTTTTCGAATGTCCACGCAGATGAAGTCACGATCGAAAGCTAGTTAAACATAAAACGTCAAATTATTCAAATTGTTATTTTATGGTAAAAAGTCCAATTCACAGAAGATAGAGCCCTCATTACATTATCGAAACCAAGCTGATCCTAATTTAACAACCAAATTGAAGACAACATTTTCGTAACGAGAGTTTTCGAATGTCCACGCAGATGAAGTCACGATCGAAAGCTAGTTAAATAAAAAACGTCAAATTATTCAAATTGTTATTTTATGGTCAAAAGTCCAATTCACAGAAGATAGAGCCCTCATTACACTATCGAAACCAAGCTGATCCTAATTTAACAACCAAATTGAAGACAACATTTTCGTAACGAGAGTTTTCGAATGTCCACGCAGATGAAGTCACGATCGAAAGCTAGTTAAATAAAAAACGTCAAATTATTCAAATTGTTATTTTATGGTCAAAAGTCCAATTCACAGAAGATAGAGCCCTCATTACACTATCGAAACCAAGCTGATCCTAATTTAACAACCAAATTGAAGACAACATTTTCGTAACGAGAGTTTTCGAATGTCCACGCAGATGAAGTCACGATCGAAAGCTAGTTAAATAAAAAACGTCAAATTATTCAAATTGTTATTTTATGGTCAAAAGTCCCATTCACAGAAGATAGAGCCCTCATTACATTATCGAAACCATGCTGATCCTAATTTAACAACCAAATTGAAGACAACATTTTCGTAACGAGAGTTTTCGAATGTCCACGCAGATGAAGTCACGATCGAAAGCTAGTTAAATAAAAAACGTCAAATTATTCAAATTGTTATTTTATGGTCAAAAGTCCAATTCACAGAAGATAGAGCCCTCATTACATTATCAAAACCAAGCTGATCCTAATTTAACAACCAAATTGAAGACAACATTTTCGTAACAATATTTCATTATTTACAAACGCCATTACAATTTCTCGATCTCAAACGTGGAATGAATGGGATAAAAATATCCATTTGCTTTTGTCGTATTTAAGTGGTATCAATTTACCCTATTTGTCAATGTCACGAACATAAATCTCAATACACCTTTCAATAATATTCTAAGAAACGATTTTAATATAATATAACGCTACCTACAATGTTATTCGTTATTGTAGTACAAGGTTGCGATTTGCCAATAAACATGGTTTGATGATAAGTATTTTTTTTTAATTATTTAGTATATTTTTCAATAAATTAATTTACAAGACGTCAAAAAACTCGAACAAATAGAACAATAGAGATATAAATTTTATTCGTCAGAATTAGCATAGCATCTGCTGATTCTGAATCTGTAATCTTACAGTAACGTGAGTGATGAATTTTGAAAGATGAAATTTTAATACGAGAGATAAGCAGGCTTTAACAGTTATTTTTACTCAATTAATTAGACGGTGAATTTTTTTTTATGTAGACGCGATCCTTATACTAGATATTCGTCCAAGTACTTTTAGCATCACGGCGAATGCTGCCGTGTGGTGTATTTTTTTTAATTCCTAGTCCTAATAGCTTAGGCTGTGCGCTGATAAACATGAAACAGTCACTCAGTTGGAAAGACTTCCAAACGATTAGTGGCAGTCGGTAACAGACCTCGCATATCCGTCCGCTGAATTCTCAACAGTCTGTAAGAATAGCAGCGCTATCTGAAATAAGGAATGTTGGAGATATTTGAATATTCCACGTCCACGTAACGTCACTAACTTATTCATTTCCGTTACGTTTTTGCATCGACGAGAAAAATAAATTTTCGATCCTTTTGCATTTCGTTTAAAGGACGAATAGTTTTAATGTATTCAGTGAGTAACTTCACTATTTTATAATAGTTCCATACATAAGATTTTTTTTTTTCTTATGGTTCCATATAGACCTGTATATGAAATCCCGGAACTGTATACTGATATGGAAATAATATTGGGTACGTATCAGAATGTCTAAAGTTACAATGTCTAAACTTAAAATAGCAAAGTTCAAAATATCAAAAATTTGAATGTCTAATGATTAAAATGTCAAAAGTTCAAAATGTCAAAAACGAAAACGTCAAATGGTCAGATAGTACTTATGAAAATGTCTACGTTTAAGTGATCAAAACTTAAAATGTCTAATAGTCTAAATACATAATTATAATGGCTAAGAATTTACTTATACCTTTCTTTCATTTATGTACCTAATGAATTAGGTTAAATAATTGCGTGTTAACCTCTGTGCCTCCGCCGCACATCATCATAGCCACGCCGCTCCCTGATTCAGTAGCCGGTGCCAGTCACTGATTAAGTAGCCACCAATTGAGTTTGAAATAGATTTTTTCAGGCACTTCGCCGGCCGCTGCCGCGGCACGCTCGCTTCGCTCGCTCGGTTCGCGCGCTGGGTTCATGTCAAACTAACATGCTCGTCGCTACGCTCCTCGCACCTATCTCGTGACCTACGGTCTACGGTTTCTAAGTCCCAGTAGACTAGTTTAGACTCGTTTCTGGCAACTAAATTTGCTATAAAGAATTTCAGGCGAAGCCCAAAGACACCTCCTCAGACTCAATTAACCTCAAAGAAGGCTATTCGTTTTAAGATCCAACCCAATTCAAATAAATCATTGTGAACTTAGACTTAATGACCATTGATATTTTAACTCGTCAAGTATTTGAAACGTTTGATACTTTGAATTTTGCTATTTTGAAGTTATACATAATGATTTTCGACATTTTAAACCATTTGAATTTTAATTTTTGACATTTAGAACTTTACCATTTTAAGTTTAGACATTCTGATACGTACCCATACCTATACCGGTTTCGGGTACGGTTACGGATATGAAATTTTGTCGGATTATCCGTTAGTTTCGTATGTTACAGACATCCGTACTATTATTACTACGTAATATTACTTTGACAATTTTCTCAAAAGTAAATTTTAAAAGTAAAGGTGGAAGTTACTAGAAGTTTAACCGCTCTTTGGTCTAGTGGTTTTGGTTGGCTACCATCCACCATCTTACCTAAGACTGACACCATAGTATTCCGGCAGTTAGAGGTAAGATAGCCAATTCCTCAGTGATGAGTATTCCGGGCGTAGTGCGCTTCCATCTTGGGCCTTACATCATGAAGGCCAAGCATACTATCCCGTTATGCATAAAAAAGTATTTTTTCTATATAAACGTCTTCATCCAGGAATCATCCGACCATGCCTCCACATGTCCATAAAACACAAAGATTCACCATCAGAATTTTATACTCCTCTTATATTATACGTATAAGTTCGCATTGGCCACAATGTCTTCGAACCTCCATATAAACCCTGAATATATTCGAAGTCGCATTTAGAGAACGGTAAAAATCGATATAAATGATACAACATTATATTTCCAAGTTTTTGCCCACACACTGCCTTATTTTACGAGTTTGGGCACAGTATAAATAAAAAGCAGTATCACACAATACAAATAAGGCAGAAGGACCACTCGGAACGTATCGATTTTTTTTCTGTTTTGATGAATTTATATAGGGCGCAATCGAAAACAGTCTACAAGTTTTGCGGTGTGGCTTATACCGTCAAACTGAATTACTTTGTCTATGGGACCAACTTAATCAGAGCAACAAAAAAACAGCTGTTCCATACGTTGATACTGATGACACTATGAAACTTATTTGCACGAGTACTGCAACTTGTCTAGAGTGGCGAAAGTAGTTTCATCATGCATGCCATTTGATTCATGTCTGTGCATTGACAGTTTCATAATGTAAATTCGGCTTTAATGAGGCATAATCGCGACTGTTGTGTACTGAAGTATACCGAGACAAGGTCATTTTGTATTCACCATCCAAATTTAAAGGATGTGTCCAGTCCATGAAACTAAACAACTTTCTCTAAGAAACATGTGTCAAATTTCACCACAAAATTTTGGTCACCCATACTAAATTTCGGGGAATCCGCCTCTACAGTCACTAAATTGATCTCTTTGATTTGTATGGAAAGTAGATTTTTATTTTACATATTTGACCATGTGTTCCTAAGAGAAAGTTGTTCAGTATCATGGGCTGAACACATCTTCAAAATTTGGATGGTGAATACAAAATGACCTTGTCTCGGTATACTTCAGTACACAACAGTCGCGATTATGCCTCATTAAAGCCGAATTTACATTATGAAACTGTAAATGCACAGACATGAATCAAATGGCATGCATGATGAAACTACTTTCGCCACTCTAGACAAGTTGCTGTACTCGTGCAAATAAGTTTCACGAGTCAAATATGTAAAATAAAAATCGACTTTCCATACAAATCAAAGTGATCACGTGATCAATTTAGTATGGGTGACCAAAATTTTGTGGCGAAATTTGACACAATATGTTTCTTAGAGAAAGTTGTTCAGTATCATGGACTGAACACATCCTCAAAATTTGGATGGTAAGTTTAAAATGACCCGATTTTAAAAGAGCTATTTCGACACGCTCTAGATCTGATGAAGAAGATGGAATACTGACACCTACTTATTTATACTGTGTTTTGGGCTTTTTTACGGTTACCAGAATAAATATAATTTATAACGGTTCGGCCAATGAAGGATAAAGGTTTATATATTTTTCATGGACTCACGTGGTACTTCTTGAAAGATTCATAAGTGAGGTAGAGTTTGAAACTTTATCGGCTTGCGGAAAGAATAAATAGAAAATGACTTCAGATTTTTTAAATGTTTTAACCGGAGGTCGGTTTATTGAAAATATGGTTAAAAAAATCTTATGTCTGTTGGTCACCCATCCCATGACCGACCCTTGCGAAAGTTGCTTAATCTCCGCAATCGCCTCTGTGGTCTAGTGGTATGCCCACCGGCACCGGTTTAAGACTTGTAAGATTGAACCTGGGACCCCGGTCCCGGATTCAATTCCCAGGATGGGATAAAATTTGTACTCGGTTTCGTTGGTGGTAGGGCTTATTTCAAGTACGCCTGGCTAGCAACCACCATCTTACCTAATTCTGATACCATCATAACAACAATTTAAAAATTGTTGTTTTCCAGCATTTAGAGGTAAGATAGCTAGTTCCTTAGTCCTGAAGTTCCTCAGCTTCCACCTTCGGCCTTATCGTCACTTAACATCAGGTGAGGTGAAGGCCAAGCACCATCCCGTTGTGCATTAAAAAAGTCGCTGGGCCAAGCACTAATCCATTGCGCCAATGAGCTCTTTACAGATCCACTCGTATTTATTTGAGTGATTGGGTGCTCCAACAATGGCGTCGCGAACAAAAGCATTCCTAAACAGAACCACCAACGTATATTAAAGTAGGCATTGGCCGATTAACTTCAATATGAAGTCTAAGAATTAATTTGTGACCAAAGAGGGTCAATTCTGAATTAAATTCTTGAATAATAAGAACTTTTTTAATAAAAGCCACGCCGTCAGGTGGCGGCTGCGGTTGATTTACACACTTTTCAAATTCACTCGTGAAATTAATGTCACAGCTCCTTGTATTAGCGGACTTTGGAGATATTTGAAATTTAAATTGTTCTCGTCCGTTACGGTACTGTTGAACTGTAACGGCCGTATAACAAAAGATTTTAGAACACTGTTTAATTTAGACACTGCTTAAATGTGATGCCGTCTCTCACAAACATAAAAAAGTGAAAGCATCACATTGACACAGTTTCTAAGTTAAACACTTGTTAAACAGTGTCTTGTGGTAAGACTGTAAGATGTTAAAATTGTAGTTCCTCTATAATTTCAAAGTCAAAGTCATATAAGCTTTATTCAAATAAACTTAATTATTACTTACTTTTGAATCGTCTATATTTTCCTACCACCGTTTCAGACTTTTATAACTGACAAGAAGAACGTGAGCAAGAAACTTATCAGCTGTAACAGCCATAAGTAACGATATTTACAAACTTGAATATATTGTTACCAGATAATTACAATCCTTGGTTACAATTACAATATATCTTTGGTTCCGTCATTCAAAATTAAATTGTAGTCATTATTTTAGTTTATCTAAAGTATATAACTTAAGTCTATTTTAAGATTACACCTTGCCCCAGGTACAGAAAAGGATATCCTTTTCTATATCCCTGACAACGTAAATGGAAAATTTGTGGGGGCAAGGCTTCGATCATCTGGACTTCGCTGGATAAGACACATCTTCATACAGAAAAACAGTATTGTTATCAGATAAAAAAAAACTTGTCTGCGCGAAGTCGCGAGCGGCTGGCAGTATCACAATAAAGCACAGTGATCGAGAGTTTAAGCACAGTTTTAGCCGCAATGATAAAGGAAACAGTATGTTAACACCGACTGCATCGCGTGTTGTCAGTCCATTAAGCGGCTGTGTCGCTACTCTGTTATCTTTCCCGCTTTGTTCTTTAGTGTTGGGGTGAAAATGTCGATGAAATAATATCTTACAGTACTAGGTAGATACTCACAGTCACAGGTTTCAGCTTGGAAAAAAACACTTTCATATTAATACGTGTCTGGAGAAAGATAAAAAGGAATAATATAGTTATCTCAATTTCAGATCTCTAGGATCTATCCGCGACCTATGGCATAACATCAAAAAGTGTCAATTTTTATTTATATTTATTTTATGTTATATTTATTTAAACAAACATCTTAAAAGCTTACAGATGAGTCATCCAAAACGCTTAAAAGATTAATTATTTATGCAATTTACATTTTTTACATGTCATTTCATTAAAACAATTATTAATCAAATTAAAAAAATTTAAAAAAAATACAAAATTAAACATTGAAAGAAAAAAAAACGAACAACTAAGTCAGTAAATTATGTCATGATCATTACAGTATAAACTAAATTTATTAAAAAGAGTTCCTAATCTATCAGCAAATTTATCAGCAGATTTAGACATATTCCCTTCGATCATGATCGAAGCGTATCCACTGATTCCGCAAGTTTCTTCCAAAGAAGTGAGGGTGTGGGAAACCTATTTAAAATGGTGACTTTAGACTGAGGACAGAATAGGTACAGATTTTTGCATCCCAGAGGTTTATGGAGATCGATAATGGGAGTGTACGAGCTGCTGATAAAACTTTTCGGAGGGCATAAAATAAGCGTTTAGTGCAAAGTATGTTTATTGGTTTTTTAATTCCCTTATCGATAATCTAGTTACATCACTGTTGTTTGAAGTTCGTAGTCGAGTTAAAGTTGTCTAAAATCCACTGAGCTTTAGTTTTCCAGCACATTGAAAGGTGTTAGGACACGTTTCTAGAGAAAACTCCTACTTTTAAAGAACTGTATCAAAAGCCTTTAGCACTATACGAGTACATCCGCCATTAAAGTTTTGTGTCTTTATTTTTTGTACAAAAGAGTCTATTATTCACTTGCTGTGCCGAGATAAATAACATCGTGGTTTCATAAAATATACTTGTCATGTGTCAACATGTCATATAGCTTAAAAGAGTTTTTAGTTATTCACATATTTTTTTTAAATTATTTAAATGACATAGATATTTGACATTTATTTTTTCATACGAGAACATTTGACATTATTGGAATTGTATTTTTTATTTTAATAAGATTTTAATTTGCATGTCGGGAATCCGGCGAAATATGTGTACCTGTTTAATTCTTTTGTCGTCTTTAAAAAACCATGTTTCATGCAATAAATATCATTATCTTTGTTTCTATAAAGATACTAGTTATGGGATCAGAGTCACCAAAATCAAGCTAAAAGGGTATCCCTAAGCTTTTCGTTAATCATCTGAACATTATAAGTAGACGATTTATTATTACAATCGGATCCTAACGGAAAAATTATACGGACCCGCCGATGGGCCGAGCAAGCTAGCGGCCTTATATTAAAAGTATCTAATCATTTAAGTACTTTATCACACCATTTGATCGCGTCCATACAGGGTTGCAACTAACAGAAGAAGTCATATAGTTGGAATGACAGAGTACTAAAATGTTTACTTACATCTCGAGGTGGACTGTACATAAATAGGGGAGGTTGCGAGTCATGCTACAGATCAGTGGAAGGAATTAAAGTTTGTAGCTAGTCATGTATAAGTCGGGGCACAGTAAATGCTACGTGGAGCGACAGATTACTGAACTAAGTAAAAACTAACTAGGACTTCTTGTCAGTTAAAAAGTTTGGAACATAATAATATAGACGATTCAAAAAAGCATAGTTTTTAATTTTATTTAAATATATACAATATTTTTAAATTTGAGATTTTTGCATTCACAATGCTATTTTTATACTATACTAAATAATATATTAGAAAAAATACGACTCGCACCAGATCAATACTCAGACGGGAATCGAACCCGCGACCTTTGGATATCCGGTCCAATGCTCTGACCGCTGAGCTACCGAGTCACTAGTGACTGGTGCGAGTCGTATTTTTTCTAGTATATTATTTAGTATTATATACAATATGTTTCGTTGGCGATGTCGGAGCTTTTAAAGGCAGATAATATGATCAATTTTTATCCCACATATTGGGGTCTATCCCCTTTCCTGTTGGAATGACCGGCATTTTAAATTTGACTTTTTATTTTAGATGGCCCTGCCGGAGTTTAAATTAATTTCTCCGGATTTAAAAGTCATACAGTAATAAAAAAATACTTTTTGAAAGCTAATAATATAATTTTAAGAAATATTTTGATTTTCGTTTCAAACATCAATTAATAGTAGGTAACCAATAAATAAAACATTATTATAACTAACATAGTTAACAAAAGTATGGTATATATATATAAACACAGAAAAATGTAGTAGTAAATCTACAGATGCAACAACGCAACAGATGGAAACATCTTGTGCGCAAGGGCGGATCCAGCTTTGGCTCCAGGAGGGGGTCACACAGGGCTGTCACCATTCAACAAGAGCAAATCCGGAGATTTTCGCAAAATCTTAATTTTTTGCAAAAAAAGAACAAAACAGCCACGCAGCGTGATTTTTAGTCAGTTTCATTGCACTAATCTAGTAATCTTGCTTGTTTACACTAAAAAACGGCCGTGCAGCGCGCGATTTTTTGTCAGTTTCATTTCATCCACTAATCTTCCCTGTTAATAGTAAAAACGGCCGTGCAGCGCGATTTTTTTTCAGTTTCATCCACTAATCTAGTGATCTTGCCTGCCTATAGTAAAAAAAACAGCCGCGCAGCGCGATTTTTAGACAGTTTCATGCACTAATCTAGTAATCTTGTCTTAAAATCTTAAATGTCACGGGTGGGTCACATAATTTTACTAACTGACAGTTCGAGCTGTCAAAACACTGCATCGAATTACGTGTCGGACTGTTGGAGTATAGCCGACAAGCGCGCGCAAGTGCGACGCGGTAAAATTCAAATTTTCGATGCGTTCGTTCCCAAACGTTTACCATCATACAAAGTTATTATATTATATTAAATTAATTTAATATTGAAGGTATGTAGTTACATAAAATCTGTATGGTGACAAAATATATAAATAAAATCCCTAAGTCCTGGAACCAGCTCAGGGGGGGGTCATGACCCCCATGACCCCCCCCCTGGATCCGCCCTTGCTTGTGCGAGGCGTCCTTGCAAGGGGTCACGATCCTCAACCAAACGACTGAGAAGGAGGAGATAGCTACAGATTATAGCTTTAAGTGTACGAATGACTTTATCCGGAATCGGGGTTGAACGGACAGCTTGTGTATCGTAATCAGTTTGAGTTAATCAATGATATCGGGCCAATAGTTGCTAAAGGCTCCTCGTCGGAAAAAGGTGCTGCGAAATTGACTGAGCATTCGTGATTCGATAATGTCGTAATAAACTTGCTTTCGGATTTAATTGGTTAAAATTACCAAGCACCCTGTGTTAAAAAAAAAACAGGTTACCTATTTGTTGTGTGTACCGTTCTTATGATCAAAGTAATTGCCTTAGGCCAGTAAAAAGTAAATAAAGTAATAAAAAGTTATTCTTTAAAACAAAATAAACTAAATTGTCACAATATACTAACAGGAGCAATAAAGTCCGCTCATATTTTGATGTTTTTACTGCAAATAATCTCGTTTTACTACGTTTTTATTGTTTCTGAAATAAATGGGATACAGTTTTGATGCTATGCGTGTGCATAAAATTTTACGTAAAAATATATACAGTTTAATTATAACAGATTCGTAGAATATTTTCTACCTCAGTATTAATATTTGCTTACAGTTAATTGAGAGATATCTAAAGCTATCATATAATTTACTTTGACATCAATAGGCATTATTTTACAAAGTTTAAATAAATCATTATATTAACAAAATGCTTTAAAAATCTGAATTGTATTTTTATTAATTTTCTCTAAATAAGTCTTAAATGTAAGTCCATAAGATGCTAGTCCATGGCTTATAATAGAATCAACAAGTTCGTAATAAGTCACTTATAATGTATTTTTGTTTATTGAGTGTGTAAGATGATAGATCTAGTTTTCAGGCCTTAAATAAAGTATTGTTTTAGAAATGGGGTGTCTTGAAATTAATGGTGTCAGATAGATAACCTAATTATTGCGCAATTTAAGCCTATAGTGTCCTATTTCTTACTTTAATACTTTAATAAGAGGTGAAGATTAAAACCGTTTGAATATTTATACGGTCGGAGTAAAAGCCTAATTTGCAAGGTATTAATCTTGACGAGATTAAAGAAACCATTAAAATTGGGTTACCTTTTACTTTTTGTGTCGGCGAGGAAAGATTTTAGGTGACGAAAGTTAATTATGGAAAGATTTGAAGTTTTTGGGCTAAGAAATGTTCTCGGAAAAGAAACGCAAGGCCGTTATTTATAAGATATAAATAAATAATAGAATTCCCAACTCCGATTAATTAGTTTCTCTTTAGGCTATTTACATGGGTTGATTTTAGTCACCTGTGACGGTCGACTGTAATCACCTAGGAAGGCGTCACTGTTCAGTTGTCTATGTAGTCGTTAGCGTAACCTAAGTAACAATATATAATAAGGCTGCGTTCAAACGATAACACACGCCCGACCTCAACCCGAACTCAACTCAAACTCACCTTAACCGCAGCCCACCTTGAACTACCTTACAATTTTGAGTCTTATGACACAATAATAAGCCCCTGCGTTATGTTTAGGTGAGTTCGGTTTGAGTTCGGGTTAAGTTTAAGTTGAGTTCGGGTTGTGTTCGGGTTGAGTTTGAGTTGAGGTCGGGTTGCCGCGCTCAACCCGTGCGTGTGCAGCTGCATCGACAACATATACATAGAATACGTACATACAAAAAATATGTCTTAATTATCAATTCAAATGATTTTCAGATTTTGTGTCAACAAAAAGTAATAATTGTTTTAACATGATTTTGCATATCATTTAACCCTGTGGTACCGAAAAAGCGTAATAAAGTAGGACGTGCCACAGCTAGATAAGCAATAGTGCGCTAACGACTCTTCAAGTTTTGCCGCAGTTAGTTTGTTGCTATCCACTGCGACCTTCAGTGTTCATACTACCAAAGTTAACTACACTCGGCGTCAGAAAAATCGCACCTTTAAAAAAAATTAATCCTGTCTAATTTAATGGTAAGTGTTGTTATATATTTCTTTCCCTTCGGACATAGCCAAAAGTCTCTAGAAACCGTTGGAATACTCGTCGAACGGTATCAATTACTGAGATTCAGAGTAATGTTTATGTGTACTCTGTTGGTGTGTCTTATGAATAAAATAAAATAAAATAAATTACATTGTCTCAATTTTTTTTTGCAATATTTGAGCAACTAAATAGTACGTCCGTACAACGTCCCGTCTGAGCTGCTACGGGTGAGTCGATTTTTTCTAATATTTTTTCAGTTATAATAAGTAACCTAATAGTATCCATCTTGGGATTCTTTTTTTAATTGAACTGTTGAAGTGTAATTTCTCCATCATCTCGATAGCGAATTTATCCGCATTTCCTGAATTGACACACTTTAGACACTTTTGCCTACTACTACTACAACGAAAAATATTATACTGAGGAGAGCTGATATCAACAAATATTATGGAAACGACGATATAATATGGAAACCTACATCGCTAATGGAGTTCAACGACTCACCACAAACAAACGTGTAACAATATTTGGTGAGTTGGTCCCATAGCAAAAGTTGTTCAGTTTGATAGTCCCTATCTACCATATTCTGGTTTAGCCATTAATTCTGTTAAACGTTGTAAAAAAATGCAACAACAAACAAGGAGCAAACTCGCCAGGCTCAAGAGGAACAACACTTTCATCAGATCTCGGAAACAGGCGAGTCCGCAAGTTAGCAACTTTCATAATGAACTCATGTTGTTTCTGCTTTCAAAGATGGCCGATAAATCAAGGGAACGCGTGCAAACAACTATTACTTATACAAGTAGTATAAATTATTTTGTTTATTTCCTTATTGCAGGCCACAAAACAATGAAAAAATGAGTAGCCTTTCTATTGTCTAATTTCAAAATCTATCGCAATCGCTTTCAGGATGTAACACATTGAAGCTTATTTATGGCACAAATAAAAACTTACAACAGAAATGCAGCAATGTGTCACATCCATCTGTCAAAAGATTGCGATTGCGATAGATTTTTAAAATTAGTCAGTTAATTATTTAACAGTGGCTACTATTTAGTATATTTATTTTTTCTAGTATATTATTTAGTATTGTGTAAAAATAGCATTGTAAATGCAAAAATCTCAAATTTAAAAATTATATAGCTATTTCATCTTAATCGATTGCCAAATATCTGGAAAGATATTTCAATCGAATGTCGAGGTAATTCCTCACATTGGTGAAATAACGCTGGCTTGCAGCGTAAGAGTAGGATATACTAGAAGAAATTCGGCGATGTCACTAGTGACTCGGTAGCTCAGCGGTCAGAGCATTGGACCGGATATCCAAAGGTCGCGGGTTCGATTCCCGTCTGAGTATTGATCTGGTGCGAGTCGTATTTTTTTTAGTATATTATTTAGTATTGTGTAAAAATAGCATTGTGAATGCAAAAATCTCAAATTTAAAAATTAAAATAATAGTTTGACATTCTAGTTAGAAAAATTGTAAGCAAGTAATAATTCATTTACAATACAAGTATAAAAATCTGGAGCAATAACTTTTATTAAAGAAAATCCTTAAATCACTGAACAGCTTAAAAGAAAAAAAACCTAAAAATGTCAAGCAGTCACTTGCTACAAAATTAAATTTATTTTTATGGCTCCTTTATCCAAAAGGAAGAAGAATCCATAACGATTTTGAGCCAATTAATAGGAATTTGATTGGCTATTTGATTGGATTCGTCCTACGTTACGTGAATGTGAATCGTCATAAGTATTTGAAGTAGAAGTTAAAGAGTTTTTTCTACTATACGGTCAGTAAACTAAAAAATGTTCTAATGTATTTGTTTGGTTGGTGGTAGGGCTTATTTCAAGTCCGACTGGCTAGCTACAACCATCTTACCTAAGTTTGACGCCATAAAATCAATTTAAAAAATGATGTGTTCCGGCTTTTAGAGGTAAGATAGCCAGTTGCTCAGTGAATTCCGGGTGTAGTGCGCTTTCACCTTCGGCCTTATCGTCACTTAAGACCACGGCTGGCGTCGAGTGCTCTTTTCTACTGATTTTCGTTCGACATGACTCAATCTCAATCATTTGAGTCGAATGTTGAACGAAAATCAGTAATAAAGACCGCTCGACGTCAGCCGAAGGATTCAAAAATAGGGCCCCAGGTGATGGGAAGACCAAGCCCTATTCCGTTGTGCATAAAAAAGTACGAAAAAACCCAAGTAGGTGAAAGAATTACCCCTCCAAAAGATTATGCAAAAAGATTCGCAAAGAAGCCACGTCTAAAGCAAACTCCTGGAAGTTACCTGACTAAAAGCGGATGCAACTTCGATATGAAATTTAAATGAGACTTGTTCAAGCTCTAATTTCCTTGCAACATCCTTTAGAAAGTTCCAGAATAATGTCCAACGTCCCAGAATTAATTCTTATCTGAATGATGAATTTAAAACGTGAGAGACATTTGAATTATTTTGAATATGGTGAGTAGGCATGTTTTATTTATATATAGGCTTTTACGTGTGTGGGGACGCTAGCTGTTTTTGAATAAATACCTATACAATTTATTTCAAACATAGATTATTTACACGTAAATTACGACAAAAATTTCAACACTAGTCTTAGCCATAGAGTACATTATTAGCCTGTATCGTTGGAATATTAATTATAAGTAATAATGATTATCCGATCTAGATATATTATGCGATACCTACAAAAAATTGTTGGTTATGAGCTGTAGGTAATTATTATTTTTTCTAAAAGTTATCTTGTTATTATCTTTTAGTTAAGTATAACTAAAGTACCTAAAAAAGGTCATAACAATAAAAGTACCTAATACGTGCTAAAAGAGTTTTAAGTTGTTGGCGATTTGTTAATGAAAAAGTGCTATTTTATGACCTGCTATTTTGATGTCCTTAAGATGTAGGTAATCAATTAATAATTATTGTTTTTACCCTTTTAGAGGCTTGATCAGTTGGACAGAGCATATATATGCTTGCTTTTGTCATAATAACATTAAGTAATAATAATTGAGTTTATATTCATACTACATAATAGTAATTTTTTACTTGTAAACTTAATCTGTACGAAAGAGACTGGCTCCTGCGACACAGGGAATCCTAGTGTGGGAACCAGTGCCCTACGTAGCTGTGCAAAAATAACTTTGGTCAATAATTTTTTTATATTTATTTATTTATATTTATATGCCCGGTTTGCGAAAGGTCGTCCTTTTGATTTCCATCTGAGGGTTTAAAGTAAAGTGCAAGCATCAGTCATGAATTACGTTTGACTGACTGACTGATGGAAATAAGAAATCAATTAACTTCATGCAACCATCAGTCACTACATTACATGGTAGGTTAATCGTCAGTCACGGCCGTGACTGACGGTGACTGTGGTTAAACTGACAGCAAAACCTACCGTGTAATGGCTGCCATAGTGTTACCTAGGTTACACCATCGACTATATAGACGACAGTGCTGCTGTCACTGATGTGTCAACTGCGATTCAATTTTACAAGCGACTTCAAAGGTGACTGAAGTTCCCTGTCACAGGTCGACTGTCACTTAGGTGACTAAAATCGACCCATGGAAATAGCCTATTAAAGAGGGGTATTTATTTATTTATTTTTGTTTAGGTAGGTACGCGTTTATTAGATAGGAGTAGTTTTCTAGTACAAAATTGACTTAGTTTAACGAAATACTCGTACTGCTGTCTCCGTAACTTGGGTGCAAGCATGTTTGGTAACCAGAGTGTGTAACTAGTTAACTGGCTTGAGACTAAGTTTTAAAGTTAGCCACTTAAGTGCAGTTTAATTCGAGCTCACAAGAAGGTGATCGAGTGCCTGAATTAAGGTTCATTTAATTATACAAACGATGGTATTATTTTGCACTTTTTATTTACAAAAAATAATAACGAAATTATCAAAATGTATGAAACATAATTATTTTTTTTGGGATTTTCTTACGTCTCTAACTGCCGGAAGCCGGAACACAACAATTTTTAAATTGTTGTTATGGCGTCAGACTTAGGTAAGATGGTGGTAGCTAGCCAGGTTGAAATAAGCCCTACCACCAACCAAACCGATTACAAATTGTATATACCCCCCTTCCTGGGAATCGAACCCGGGAACCCTGCGTCTTACACGGGTGGGCGAACTACTAGACTACAGAGGCAGTGAGTGACTATCTGAGTTTTGAACTTAGGCAATAAGAAACAACGGTTAATTAAAATAGTTCTGTCTTCAAAATAAATACTTTTTATTAAAAGTATAATAATGTTTATCTTATTACATGATATAATCCAGTCGGTCATCTCTCGAAACCCGAGGGCCTATCCTGTAAAACCCAATTACGATAAACGGACGATGTTCATTCGCCTTTAAGACTTAATAGTTTCATTTAGCTATTATTTTTAATAAAAAAAGCTGTGATAAAGTCCTAAATTAAGTAAAGTTTCAGGGTTCTGTATCTCAAAAGTAAAAATGGCATACGTATCATTTGATTCTCTAACTGTCTCTCTATCTGTCAAGACCCTTTCCTCAGAAACTATAAAAATAATTCCATCCAGCTCTTAGCATGATCACTAAAACGAGATTTAATATAGCGATTTATCATATTTAACTTTTAAAACACAATAGATTTTGACAGTTGAGTGTCGATAAAACTCTATATCGCGCGATATATGTTTATCGTGTTTATGGGGGGGGGGGGGTAAATAAATAGCGCATTTTATAGGGCATCTTTCTCTCACAGCACTCTCTCTCTCTCTCTCGTTATCGTTCCCTCATAACTGAGGATCGTGATCACCGGCTGCTTTAACGATTTGCCTTCATCGGTCTCGGTCCATAGTTGCTCTCACTGCTTAATGGAATTTGCTTTTCACAGCAAAAGTTAAAGAAAACGAATATTATATTTTTCTAGTTATGTCAAAAAAATGTACGGAACTTTCGATGCGTGGGACAGACTCCCACTTCTCCAGGTTTTCATAGTAGGCTCTTGAAGGCATCGGCCGACCGTCGTTAACACCCGCGACCCCTGTTAGGACAACATTGTTAGTTAATGGCCCATATAATTTGGGGCTAGCTTACTAAAATGAGAAAATAAAACAAGAACAATGAATATATATTATGAGTACCTATGTGTTCAGCAAAAGGTAGAATAGAAAAGGTTTGTCAAATCATGTTGTTATGCAGCCATTACATGCTCATGCAAGCGTCATTCAATTCCATCAGTCATGAATTACGTTTGACTGATGGAAGAATAAATCAACTTCATGCAACTATCAGTCACTACATTACACGCTAGGTTAATCGTCAGTCACGACCGTGACTGTGGTTAAACTGACAGCAAAACCTACCGTGTAATGGCTGCCTTACAATATTTATCCTTCCACAGAATGAGGGGACTCCTTTATCTTGGCTGCATTGCAGACAATGACGACTAGCACTACAAGTACCTCACTTTCAGTAGGAAACAGTTAGGTACAATCTGCCTTTAAAGTAATGACATTAAAAAGTAGCAACACTGTTGTCATCTCGTTTCAACCATTATGTTGGTTTGAAAGGGACCACACTATGTCTTTATAGACAAACCGTACGGCTCGTCTGCGCAGTAGTAGTGAGGTATGTTACCACAGTCTTACAATCCATACAGTTGTCAAATGAATGTAGTTGCGTAGAGCAACGGAGGGGATCTCGCGGGGGGTTGGGTGGCACTGATCACGGCACAGTAAGTACTACCGTACAAAAAGGAAACTCTCCACCCCGCCCCACAATCAATTACCTCACCCCACCGCGCGAGTTCGTGTGCCGAATCGTGTGCTCATTCAATAGCCCTAGTCTTCACGCACACAGTTCCGCGTGTGCAAAAACGTCACTGTGTAGCATATATGTAATAGGTGGTTGAAATGTGGAGCTTGTATGGAGTGCCCGGGTGTATCCCAGTGCAACATGTTAAATCTAATTCAGTCCGATGTCAGATCTAAGCTTGGGCGGTGGGGCTTATTTTTAAGTCCGCCTGGATTGCTACCACACACTTACCTAAGTCTGACGCCTTATCAACAATTTAAAAATTGATGTGTTCCGGCAGTTAGAGGTAAGATAGTCAGCTCCTCAGTGATGAGCATTCAGGGTGTAGTGCGCTTCCACCTTCGGCCTTATCGTCACTTAACTTCAGGTAAGGTGCAGTATATTAATCGAGTTGCAGTATAAAAAATGCTACGTGTTGCGAAAAAAGTGGCATCACTTCAAAGTTTATCCTTTAGTGTCTAGTACATCTGTTGCTAAAACGCATCCTAAGAGCTGAAGAGCTGAAACTTTGCCTGTCTATCGCGGGAAACAAAACAGCAACAAATTGCACCGGCGGCGGCGGGCCATTCAAGAAGTTCCCCCGGGACTGCGAGCAATTTAACTGAGCGCTCCTGTGAACTTGCGAATGACATTACTTCACCTACGGATGCTGAAGTTAAAGCTTGTGATTTATTGACAGTTCGTTGGGTTGGAAAGTATTTTGGATTTTTAGTTTAAAGCAGATGTTGGATGTTACCAGAGAGTAAGCACACTTAAGAAAGACACTTGCACGCCACGCTGTCACTAGCATATGTTTTGTTCATGCACGAGCGCACACGAATTTTTCCGCAAAGTGGTACCTAAAGCTAGCGAGTTGTCGATGATATAGATACCTTAAATTAAAGGTTATTTTTATCATCATATGCCATAAGACTGGTGGGAAAAGGCCTCCCCCAACGATCTCTAGGACTATTAGTCCTGCTGCGCTACCAACAACCAGCGGCATCTTGCCAAATTCACCAGATTATCGTCGGTATGTCTGAAACGGAAATTCCAGAATCTTTCGACGCAACAGCCAACAGTTCTTTTCTCTGTGAATTTAGCGTCAGTAAAGTTACTTTAGTTCTCCTACGGGTTTTATTTGTTTATTTATACACGTTTACTCTTTATTGTACACACAGAAACAAACAGAGACACCAGTAGGACAAAACTTGGCTAATCAGCGATATGCAGTAATTTTGGGATAGTTTATTAGTCCTTTCTTTTTTAGCTAAGTTACTCTAGAAATCTACAGTTATGAAGAGTGCCAAGCCAAACCATAAAGCTAATATTTCTTCCTTGGACAAATAATAAACTATCGCAGAATTCCTTCAGTATCACCGATTACAAATAAGCGAAGCGACATACAAATGGCAGCCTCATCACTAAAAAGCTAATTATGATTTGGTTACATAATAATTATGGAAGTCCATTGCCCCTTATACAGGAGGTTACTTTGTGTCTACTGTGAGAATATATTTCAAGCGAACATTTTCAATTCTATTGCCACTCCATTTAGCATTACGAGCCTTCCGTCCAAAGCATGGTTTCCGTAGCTTTAAAAGCTTGTGATAGAAAAGTTTTGGTAACCCATCCGAGCCGAACGTCCCAAGACGAGTGCGCTGTCTATGCAATCGAGCTCATTAGAGTAACAAATTGCTATAGGCCATCGTTTGAAAAACGTTTCACTTGAAGCATGAAGCCTAACCACTAAAACGTTCACAGGATTATGTCCCTCAATGACATAAGTGTAAAGGGCAATAGTGGCCTCTTTTGCCTGATAGTTCCGTGCATAGTACTTTATGTCCGTCTTGGTTCCCTACAATTTGCCTCTAACCCGAAGGAGACTATTGTGCGCCACGGTTCACTGCATAGAAGTGCTAGAGTTGGGCTTGGACCTGTGTTTATCGATAAAAAATAAATAAACAATTTTAATTTGTGTTCCTCCAGGCAACTGTCAGTTGTGCGGGTTCGGCTGCCGCAAACGCCGAAACACGGAAAAGCACCAAGTATTCATTTTCACGCCCAATGGATTCGAAACAATGGGCCGCTGGGGTCTAGAGGCCAAATCCTTTTTAACGGAACTCTCCAGACGTCTCTGCGAGGCCACCGGGGACCGCAGGGCTAGCAACTTTTTCGCCCAGAGGTTAAGCCTCGCTATTCAAAGGGGAAATGTTGCCAGCCTTCTGGGCACCATGCCTCATGGGGATGCTCTGGAGGAAGTGTATTATTTGTAAATATTGTATTTAGCATTAAGATTTTTAAATTTGTTTGTATTTTTAAATAAAAAAATGTGTTCTATGTATTTTTTTTATTGAGTTTGATAGCGAACTATTACAGAATAATATTTTTTTTAACGAAAAAATATCGAACATGGAAACTCATCGCAATTTAAGGTAACAAAATTGACATGGCTCTTTATGCTTTTTTTAACTATTTGTTTTTTTTTTGCTGTCAGAAAATCGCCCATTTCATCGATATGGACCAACCCTGTCGCATCCCTAGTCGCGTGCCAGACGACACCTTAATGGCCGCCACTTCGCTCATTTTCTACTGCGACCGCGTTATTTTATCTTCGTGTCAAGCGTTTCAGCCATTGTGGTTTTATTTTTATTTTATTTTCGTTCCGTTTCATATAAAAAACTTGAGCATCTGAGTACAAAGGTTTTTCTTATTAATATTTTTTATCTCTTGTGTGTGGATTAAAGCTTTTCATAGATAAAAATGTTTTTCAACAAACTTGTGGATTTAATATTTTTATGATACATTAATACAACCATTTATGGTAATATTATCATACTTGATAGCGGTAGAAAGATAATAATCTAACACCTTTGATACCTATTATTATAGAAAATAATTTATTCTTATTATCTTTACTAAACTCTCATCCACAATGTATTTTAATGGACACAGCTTTATTCTAACTTAGCCAATTCTGTTTATTTACTTACAAATCTAGTGCTTTTATGTACAGTCATACCAGAATATAATTTTGACCTTAAAGCCGTCTTTATTCTGTTAGCTTCTTGTAGCTCTGCACGGTGCGTGACATCACGGTTCCATAGGTCCTATGTATATGTGCGGAAATTAGTAGGGGGTTTAGTGGGTTGGGCCCTGGCAAGTCCCACATACCGGGGTGCGTAAAAGCATTCTCCCTACTATAAAAAGTCGTGGGCACTATGTTTATCGGTAAACTTAGATTAAACTGAAATAAAATGCAACTTCAGGGCGAGTTTCGTTTGGCTAGTTAAAATTAACCTAACAAAACGAAAAGGAAACTGCGTATTCGCTACATAAAAATAAGAGCAACGAAAAACATTGCCAAGGGAAATCTAACGATATCCCGTTAAGCGTAACGAAACGTCTTCAATAATTGATTTGACCCAACGTTTGGCAGATTACGGCTTACGGCCACAGCTAGCGCGGCAGGCGGCGCGGAAGGCTGCGTTCAATAACCACTGCGCGCTATCTCGATGGCGGCCGCTCAGCTCGTCGTCACGCCCGCGCAGTGATTACCGAATTCGCTTGCCGCGCCGCCTGCCTCGCCGCTTGCCGCGCTGGCTGTGGCCGGGCGGTTACAGCTGCTCCCTTAATTACGATTACCTGAACTCCAATCGACGGTAATCTTATTACGAGGGACGCCGACAGCCCTGTCTAACCACATCAAATTGATATGGTTTTTACGATATTGGCAGGGAATAGGCAGAACTCCTTAGGAGAATATAAAGTAAAGATGAGTAAATAATTCAGATTGATACTGCAGAGTGTAAGGAATGCTTTTAGCATTCCTTACACTCTGCAGTATCAATCTAAACAACCTTTAGTGTATTTTGGGTCCTTTCTATCTGTACTAATGACCATGTCCATGTCCATCAGCCATTTTAATGTCCCCACTGCTGGGGCACAGGCCTTCCTTGTGGGTGGATAAGAAGGACGGGCCATAACCCACCACGCGGGCCCAATGCGGATTGGTGGGGTGTTAACGACTGCAAATGCAGCCGGTACCAACGGCTTAACGTGCCTTCCGAAGCACGGTCCACCGTGCTCGAGATCTCGAGCTCCTGCTTGAGATAATACATTTTTGGTCACCCATGCCATGACCGACCCTTGCGAACGTTGCTTAACTTCCGCAATCGCCGGGCCAGGCGCTAAACCACTGCGCCACCGAGCTCCACTACTAATGTACTTTATGTGAGCTCTGTACTAATGTGATTCCTGAAATTATTTCTTCCAATCTGCACTACTGATAAATAAAAACACATTTTCCAAATATTTTTTCTTGAAACTAGCTGATCATGAGCATAGAAGCTAGATTGTTTGTTAGAAATAAATAAAATAATCAATTTGCAGCTCTTTAAAATCTGTTCTTCACATTGAAATAAAACATTAATATCAAACTGAATGGTTATTACTAAAAAAATGAATTTAAAGTGATCCCATTAGTTGCAATTTCCATTATCCCATCAGGAATCCCAGTTAGATTGCAGCTGAGATAAGTTACATTTTGCGACATTGGCAATACGCAATTATTTAGGAATTGAGCCGTTTTGTAAGCTTCTATTTATTATTTTCTCTTTGAAATAAGAGAGTAAGTGTATTTTTTTTTAGAGATATACATTTACAATTAATAGAATCAAATCATTTTACTTAATAGGTATCACTATTTTTAAACTGTATAAGCAATAGTATTTTAAAAAGAAAATTACTCCAGAATAATGATTACGGACACACAGCTGATTACATCAAAGATATTTTGATATGATTTTTATAATTACGTTCTTTTCAAAACAAGTTGTTTAAGGTTATTGAAGGGTTTAATAGGTTTTTTTAACCGGTTAGTTCAAGTGCAGCTTTATAATTTACTACACAAATAAGTTTAATGTCAAATAATAACTACTAAACTACAACATTAATACTAATAATTCTACACCGTTATTTTTAAGTACCTATATCTAAAAATGAAAAGGGGATTTCAGACCACGTGAATGAACAACTTTTACTATAGGGCCAACCACAAAATCGCGAAAATAAAATCAGCTGTTCCAAATTCCATACATTATAGTCGAGTAGATGTTGTACTTTTCTATGAAACAGCTGATTTTTTTTGCGATTTCGTGGTTGGCCCACGTTGGTTAGTTGGTTCACGTGGTCTGAACAACCCTTATCATTTTTAGATACCTATACTTAAAAAATAATGGTGTATACTTCAAACCATAAAATTTTCACGTCTCATCATATCGGTCACCATTCAAAACTTCAAGCCAACTCCCTTAACTTTTCCCCAAACGCAGAACATCACGTTTCGCAGTTAACCAGTTTCCACAAAGTCGAGCTCGCGAAACAACATCAATATTTTATATTCACCGATGTTTTTACAAGTATAAAAAAAAACTTGGACCGTTGTATTCGGCGTAAATTTTTTTCCGCACATTTTTCGCCTCAAGTTTGTTTTGAGTTCATCAATCAAATGCCGCCGTCCGAACTTTTATTTTACTTTCCTATCTATAAAAGTCCCGAATTCCCGTTCCAACTTTGTTTATTCATTACGTCATCACAACAAAATATTGAGAATTCAAAACTCGAATTTAATAAAACGATTAGATTTAGCAGCTCTTTTAAAATATATACCATAGTGAATGAAGAGAAAGTAACATTATTAATGAAATTGCTTATTGCGTGCATTTATTTAACTCTTCAACGCCCGGAAAATGAGACACAATAGAAAATCTATTGTGTCTCGGTCTCCAGCGACCGCTCCGGCGTTAATAAATTAACCGTACAGACCAACAGGGTTTGTTATGCTAACAGATTATGTCACGTTACGGAAGGTAACAGATCAAAATTTGAATAAAAAGATAAAACTGAAAGCCAGAAATTTATGTAGGGCCGAGCAGGTTATGTAGTGGCGGTCTTACTGGAACGTCGAAGTAGTGGGTGACGCTCGAGGTGGTTACAGAGCCCCGGCGGATCGGATGAGGGACGTGCAGATGGATCAGGTAGCGCAGGTGGTGGCGCGGAGCAAGGTGGGCAGTGATACTCGACGACGGTCGTGGCCCGCAAGAGCACGCGTTGCAGAGCACGGAATGTTGCAGAGCCGGCTAACGTAGCGGCGAGGGTAGAGCGTGCTTACGGCCAGAAGATCCGACGTCTGTAGGGCAGACAGGAAGATGCACGACGTCTAAGTGGTCACCGCCGATGTCCGAGGACCGTGCCTCGTTAGTCCCAACCGCTGTTCAGAGTTAACTTTTCACGTACTTATACAGTTTTTTAAATAGTTTGATTATAGACGTAGAATACGGCGGCGGCGGTTTAGGGACAGTAGCGTAGTAAGACAAATTCGTGGTAAGACTGACTCATTGAGCAGCCTGCTTCTCTATTTATACGCTCGCCATCGAATTCTACTCTACATTTGAAATTATGAATACAGAACAATAAAGTACGAAGGTTTTATCCATAGCTAGGCTGAAAATCTTGAGTTTTGACATTGAATTAAAAAGTTAGCGCGTTGCTATGGCGATAATGACAGACATTTGTTGATAGATAATAACTTTTCAAATCATGAAATAAAAATAATGAAAAATAAGGATAAAAGCAACATAAAAGCAAATAATACATTATGAAATTATCATGGACTAAATTTCACGGCAGTAGCATCTGCCGCTCATAAGTTACAGGCACTTTAAGGTACATGTTCATCCTCATACAGTTTCCTAGCTTATATTTACATTTATACAGCTTTTCCCTATAATTTACATTGGTTTCCATTATTGGGAACGTTAGAAAGAACCTCATAAAGGTAATAACATTACAATTATTATGATGGCTAGAACCAGTGACACAACTTTATACTTGCGTCACAGAATCTTGCGTTTGCTTTAACAGAGTTGTACTGGGTTCATCAATCGGGCCAGCAGCGTTATACACCTGGGCCCTAATCGCGCTAATTTTCAACGATAAAAGCAAAGCTAAATCGTTACCGTTTCGGTTTCGTTTACAGAAAAATACTCGCTTTAGTTTTGTTAAAATTGTTGAATACTCTGCCTAAGGAGTTTAGGATTGCAATCTGGGACAATTAAAGTGAAAATTATGAAGCTAAACCAAAGATTTTTAGATAAATATAACCTAAATGACAACGTAACGTTTTTGGTTTTATCGTTCAGAATTACCACGATTGGGCTCCGTATCGAACTATAATCGCAATGGTGATCGCATACTCACATTATTAATCATCACTTCATGTTGTAAAGTATTTTTGATTCACACCCATAAATGTAAGAAAAATCACAACGATACCTTTGGGTTCAATTGGCATATAAACCATTTTGGCCAAATTGAGTTACTTATGTATACCCATTTTCCTCAGAATCTGTATATACGAAATACAGGCAAAAAACTTTACGTTTAAGCAGGAATTAAAGACATTATTGTTGGAAAAATGCTACTGCACACTCAATGAATTTTTGACAGATAAAGATTTGTAATTATATTTTGACTGTATTTAATGATATATATTTTTTGACATTTTATTTAAATCAATTTTCAAAATAATTTTAATAATATTATCTTATGCATGATCAATTTGTACCTACTATCATTATTATTTCATTCTACCCTTCATTGTATGCTATCATGGCAGGACATAGCTGAACAATTAATGTATTATGACAACTGTATGTACCTATGTTTCACAATAAATGATTATGATGATGAAAAAAAAAAACACTTGTCTTGGTCAAAAATTTCTACGAAAAGTAAATTATCAATGTAAAAGCCGAAGTTTAACGTCTTATTAATTTATTTCCCTGTAATCATAATTATGGGCCATTATTTTATTAAGGGACCAATTTGGACTACGTTCGCAGCATTTTTTTTGGAAAAAATATGTAACCATTTTGTACCGTTTAATGTCTATTCATGTTCACTATTATCTATAGTAAACATTTAAGACATTTGCAGCGATGTTTTCTTGCCAAGTCTTATATTTATTGACGTTTGTTCAAGAAATGATAAGGCAAAATAACAACTGCGTTACTTTCTTACAAAATTACGTTTTATTGTTTGGAACCTTTATTTCAGTTCGGAAACATATCACATATAAACTAACGACAGTATAGGATAATCTTATAAAGTTAAATCACAAATAGTCTCAGTCTAATGATTTCTTTTGTAATTAAGTTTGCCACTGTGTTACCAAACATTAAACTAAAATGAAAGACATTTCGAATATAGGAATAAATATTAATTATTTTATGCTGATGTCATAAGGAATAGATACAAACAAGTTAAATAATGAAGTAATCTTTAAATTTAAAGTTCTTATTCAATATTAATTAGCTTTATGTCACTAAATGCTTTCAGAAAAAGAGGGACAAAAAGTAACACAGTGGTAAAACAAGTAACACAGTAGTATCTATATCACAGCATTTTGTACTTTCTTCAAGTTTAAACTAATAAAAACATAAGAAACAATCGTAGTATTCAAAATCAATCAAAAATTAACAAAACTCTTCTTAAACACGTAAAAAAATCTTTGAAACATCAACTTTTTAATAGACATATATTTCAAAAATGTTTAGTATCATTTTTCAAAAATGTTTAATGGCGCATTAAATTCGTAGTACACTCGTTTTCCCTTCTTAATTATTTTGGGCTTCGGAACTATCTCCAAAATACTTTCATACGGCTCGTAAGAAATATTTTTCTCTATAACTTTGAACCCTTTCCCAGAATCATCGGCTGATTTAAAAAACATAATTTTAAGCTCTCCTTCCTCATCGACATCACTTTGAGCGACGCCCATGTAAGTGTAAGATTTATCTTTTTCAGAGCTAACTTTCACTATGACGTAAACGCCAAAGGAAATTTTCGATGGATGTACATTTTTTCAGCCGATGTTAAAGCCATTTCGCTCGAAGTTGTTATTCTATAACAAAACAATAGTTAAAAGTAATATTTCTGTCATAAAATGTGTGATTAATGTGTGAAATGTGTACGGAATACCACTGTGTTACTAAAATTTCAACTGCGTTACTACTGGTAGTAACGCAGTGTAGTCGTAACGCAGTTGTAAAACTTAAACGTATTCAAACTTGGTACTTAAATGGATACATATTCTAAATAAATTATGATGCAACCACAATATTGACTAATTATTACATATTTTGCATTAAATAACATTAATAATATCTAGAAAACTCACCGTCCGTCGCCGGTAACTCAGTGGTCTCACAATAAACACACGCACCCGAACGGTGATTCTTTCGAGCGACTGGCTTGGTCAGTTGCACCGCCTCGCCACCCTCCCGAGTGCCAATATCAATTCATAACCGATCAAAGGATATTAGGAGTAAAGATGTCTAAAAAACTTTATTTAAGGCTCACTTTCCTATGGTAACACTAAGTACGCGACATTTTGCTTTGCAACGGAGACACGGCGAGAAATATTTTATTATTATTAAACTGTTGTGGTAAAATCATACCTATTGGCGTTCTAGTAAAGTTCATACAATTACGTATTACTAAAAACTTTCAAAAATATTGACGTCGTGAACATTTTTAAAGCAATTTAAGTTTATGTCAAGTGACTCACACAGAAGGACAGCCAATTTTAATAGGAAAAACAACTGCGTTGCTTAAAAAGACAACTGAGTTACCGTAATTTGCATAGAAATATAATATTTTACATTAATTCATATGCTTTTCTGGTACAGGTATTTCAATCAGTAGCTACCAATAGCTGTTTTATTTTTGTATTAACCTATTTTTTTGACAAAGTCGCTTTTCTTCGAAGTGGACCGATTTTTGTACCCTAAATAAAATAATAGCCCTTATATCAACCACACGACACTTAACTGCTGGCCCTTTCTTTACCAAATGTTCCAGTGCCTAGACTTTCTAATGTAGTTCTCATTTATCTTCCATGCCTAATTTCATCAGCCATTCTTCATTTACCTTTTGTCTTTTGACTGTGCCCAGTCCACAGCAATAAGTAATTCCTTTAGGCTTAAGATTAATTCTCCAAGTGAGACTTGTTGCCCTAATGAATATGCAAGAGTTTTGTTTTGCTTCTTTGCCCAAGAGCAGCTCTTTAAAATAAACTCGCCAATTTATAAAAACAAAAAGAGATTTGGGTCTGGAGGTTGAATGTTTGGAATATTTTGCGGAATACTTGTACCTACTTACAGATAATGTTGAGAATAACTTTTTGAACTTTAATTGTTTACTTTTCGATTAATTTGTAATGTTGTATATGAAATAAAACTTGATATATGTGAAAAGAGCCGTGATGTAAAGAGTTGATTTTTAATTTACGAAAAGAACCTCGACTGACGTAGTTGGTGGGTGTGGATCTGAACTGAGAGTCCAAATTTTAAATCATTGCGAATCTAAAATAATAAAAAAGCTAATAAAAAATTCTAAAAACTTGCAGCAAAGGTTCAAATATTTGTTTGAATGTTATTATAATGTAATTCAAAACGAGAAAACTCGCCAGCGCGGCCTACCAGTGGTTAATGCATAAAAAACTTTTAATTTATAAATCGTAACAATTAAAAATTATTTTAATATCTTTCAGAAATAAGCATTTACTCAAATTGAAAACGGCTTTAGTAACTAACAAATGGACAGTAAAATGGAGTACGCAGTTACAGAAAACGTTTACAAGCTTTTACTAGATCTGGGATTCGAATGCCCTGGACTGTATGCGAACTCGATGCTAGGTATAAACGAGCTCCGAGCTGGATCCTAGGCTGTTAATAGGCGCGTTCAATTACTACTACCGTACAGGTGCCCACTGCAGCGAGCTTGATGGTCCAAGACAAGGGAAGATGAGGTTTACGTCGATTTTTACCGAGTTCAAAAGGAGGGAGGTACTCAATTCGACCCGTTTTTTTCGTTTTTTGTATGTAGGGGAGACCCGTACAAAACCGTATACCAGGGTAAAACCGTACAGAATAGCTGTGTCTGTTATTATTTTAAATAAGCCGGGCATTTGCCGATCATAGCAAGTAGCCAACAGGATCAATCTGTCAACAGACATTTGTCGCTGCAGGCACGAGCTTTAACCTTAAATCACATAAATATTATTTCGAGGTGTTTTGATCTAATTTTATCGTCATCAAAAGATTTAATTGTGAATATATTATGATAAATAGGTAAATGCAATGTTATTAACCTGAAACTTTGTATTTTTACTTAATCATCAACAAAGTTTTGGTTCCGGTTCTGTATTATATGACAAGTTAATGTTAAATAATGTTGTTTTGGTCGGTGGGGCAAAACCGTAAGGGGTAATATCGACCAGTAATCAGTATACGGTTTTGACCCGAAACTATACCAAATTGATGTTTTTGTTTACAAGTTTTCTTCAAAATGCTACGGAATAATATAGGAATCTACTAACAGTTAAAGCTGGGACTCGTTGGTTTCAGGTTGATAACGTATGGGGCAATATCGTATATACTATACGGTTTTGTCCAGCCCCCGGGGCAAAATCGTAATTCGTCCAGGTTTAGTTTGTGTTGATTATTTTTTGTTATTATGCTGATTATAATTTTATTTTTTATTAATTTCTATAGGCAATAAGAGTCTCTAATAAATGAGTTAATTATCAATATGTAACTTTCATTTATTTCGATTTTATACAGGTTTGTTCTTAGGTATACGGTTTTGGACCGGTCTCCCCTACACCGATTACTCGAAGACGGCTGGACCGATTGAACTGATTCAAACGTATTACATTAGGTAAACTCCAAAGTTGGTCCCATTTTTTAAAATTTGGAAATCGGTTTAGTACTTTTCGAAACTTCTTCGTCCTGCCCTCTTCCCAGATCAGCTGGGGTCGGGCCTCTTTGTACGTTTGCGCCAGGACGCTCGACCACCACGTCGCCGGTGGTCTGCCCCTAATCAAATAATCTTCAAGTAATCTTGAAAAAAGCACGAAAATAGTATCATCATCATCATAATTATTTTTTTGTTGGAAGAGGGATATCTTAAGTGTAGTTCTTCAACCGACTTAAAAAAGGAGGTTCTCAGTTTGACCCGTATGTACGTATGTTTCTTCCTAATTTGAGTACGTATGTTTTGGCTGAGCCAATTTTTCTACCTAAATAATATACCTACACTATACCTAATACAAACAAAAAAATCGACTTTAAAAAACCTACCTCTAAAAAGCAAGAAATAATATTCGTAATAATAAAAAAACGTCTATTGAAGTCGGGTGGGGCTTTTAGAATAAAAAAAGGAATTTGTACTCCAGCCCCTCCCGACTTCAATAGAAGTATTTTTATTATTACGAATATTATTTCTTGCTTTTTAGAGGTAGGTTTTTTGAAGTCGGTTTTTTGTTTGTTTTAAACAATTTTTCCCGATGTTTTGCCACCTTTGCAGCTGCCGTAGTTTTGTTAGGAAAAATCTAAAAAATAATAAAAAAATAATGTTCTTTTATGCTTCTTGGCTAAGCATCTAAGAACATTCAATAAGATCCCACGCTTAACATTAAAAGAGTTTTATTTCAATCTCTAATTCGCGCGTAAACCTTAGAAGTGGACGTGGTACAATTAGCAATGAAAGTATCTAACACTTACGTACTTTGTCATAATAAGTTTTTTGACAAAGGTCTCACAGATTATAACTATATTAAAAAAGTTGCTATGTCAAAGTGCTAAAGAATTAAGCTTCTTTCGTTGCCGTCCATTTTTGTGTTTCTGTTGTTCTTCTCTATTATTCCTTTTAACGTCATCATATTCCATAGCTTATACCACCAGCAACCGTCCGGCTTCCATTAGTCGAATGCATAGTATTGTTCATGATAATAACAAGTTTGCATTGTAGCCGTTCCTATTGTTCCGGAAGCATGTGGGGAAAAAATGACAATTAATCACGGGAGACCGGATGCTAGTAAAGAGGGCAGTTGGTATGTAGGCCGGACTGAATCGGGAATTCTGGGAACACAGATCTGGGAATATTCAATTGGGATTGTTATTGAATTTCTTCCCCTGTGAAA
The DNA here is from genome assembly GCA_950108535.1 of Agriphila straminella. Classification (NCBI taxonomy): domain Eukaryota; kingdom Metazoa; phylum Arthropoda; class Insecta; order Lepidoptera; family Crambidae; genus Agriphila; species Agriphila straminella. Next base: position 11,541,995 of record OX467304.1, read on the forward strand.
TCGGAGTTGTAGCTAATACTAAAGCTACTGTGAATTCTATTCCTTTTAACGTTGATGATGAACATAATTCCAAATTAAGTGATTATAATTTTTTGGGAGACGATGTAAAACTATTTCATAAAGTTAAAGTTAAGATGAGGTAATTATTCCTAGATTGGAAGCTGGGTCGATGGAAGACGAGCCTTCACTACGCAAATTGGCATGCTTATCACAATTTTCTTAAAACGATGGGCAACTTGAGTCCAACGAGTCTGTATTAAACTTTGAATTACAAAAATCTATGATAAACAATAAATTCCACTGTTAAGAAAAGATAGGTATGATAAATATTTCTTTGTGACACAGAAAATGCAATTCTGTTTTACATTACGTGGTTCCTTGTTCCTGAAACTAGGGGACTTCATACTTTAACATAAAAAAATCAATGTAGAACGATTTTTGAGAATTTATGATTTTATATTGAGGAGCTCGGTGGTGCAATGGTATAGCGCCTGGCCCAGCGATTGCGGAGGTTAAGCATCTTTCGCAAGGGTCGGTCATGGGATGGGTGACCAAAAATTTATTATCTCGAGCTCCTCCGTGCTTCGGAAGGCACGTTAAGCCGTTGGTCCCGGCTACATTTGCAGTCGTTAACACCCACCAATCCGCATTGGGCCCGCGTGGTGGGCCGTAGGTTATGGCCCATCCTCCTTATCCAGTATCCACCCATAAGGAAGGCCTGTGCCCCAGCAGTGGGAACATTAAAAATGGCTGATGATCATGGTCATGATTATTATTCTATTTTATCATGCATATTCTCTACTTGATATTAGTATATCAATGCGAATTATAGCCAAAAATGAGTTTTCATGCTTTATTACAATATTTTTCAAGTATGCCTAGATAGCCTACATCTAAATTAGGTGCGTGGTATATCCTAACGTTGAATATTAATTTCAGACGTGCTTTGCCAAATGTTCGTTTATATATGCCTCTCTCTGATTGGGGATTGAATAGTCTAGCTAGAATATCGATGTTAGCATGAGTTGAGATGAATCCCTACATGGCTTACTTCAATCAATTTAATTAACAAAGAATACGTGCAGTGTGGTAGTTATTCTTTTGTAATAAGTAATCCAAAAGTGAATAGTTACAGGTTGCCATACGAGGGTGGATTGATAAGTCCATGACTTTTTAATGAAGAAACACATTTTTTCAGAATATTTTGTTTTATTTCTCTACATAATCTAATTGTAGCTCTGGGTATTCAGTCCAACGAAGTTCCTACCTCTTTAACCCATTATTTTTTTCTTTCATCGCCTGAAAAACTGAAATGACGGCCCATTTCAGACACCACCTTTTGGCTTGATGACAATCTATGCCGCTATTCATGTTTGGTAGGAGAAAAAATCTCAGTGGGTTGAATCTAGAAAATAAGAAGAATTCGCATCTTCATTCTATGAGTTTTAATGTCATGAGTGCCGCCGAGAGGGTCGAAAAGTCGCTTGAGCTTTTTGTTTCCAAAAGTAATAACCTTTTGCCGAATTTGGTGTGTATTAGCATTGTGTATGCTGTTGGTGTGTCTTAAATAAATAAAATAAAATAAAAATTTGAAAAAAAAATGTAAGATGCCATAAGGTGCTGTAGGTAGTGAAACTTAGCGCCGCCACTACATTTATTTTTATTACTCGTAAACCAAGTCAATATTTAAAAAAAGCTCATGTAATGATTTCTTAAATTGTCTCTAATATTTTAATATTTCTAATAAAAATCTAACTGTTCAACAGTTTTCATTCCTTCTGTAAGTTTTAAAATCAATTTTAGCTCAAAGTGGCCACTTTTGGCAATTATCGATTTATTTTATTTTATTTTATTTTATTATTTATTAATTGATCACCAACATAATAAACATTGACACAAGCAATAAACAAAGACAAAATCTTAAGAGAATTCAGCATAATGCTATTACAATAGGGATGTTGACTATTTTTTTATTTTATGTTACATAAATTACCTCTCAAAAAAAGAAACATTGGTAAAAGAATTAATTCGCTAGCATGAAAACTACCCGAGATATCACAGTGTGAAATGCACACAAATGGACTCGATCAAAAACGCTCCATACTAACGGCTTGCACGTTATGACGTCACGCCGTGCTAGTTTGTATGCAACGCATAGGAAATTTGTTCAGCAGCTATATTAAATATTGTGTTTGTCAAAATGGTTTCTTCGACAAATTTGCTATACATTTTACGGACTAATTAAAGGTATCATTTATTTTAATAAATTGTATACTTTTTAAATGGACTTGTCCACCCAACTTTGAAGGGTCATAAAACAAATAATATGCAATATATAAAACCAAAAGGTATACAAGCTACTCTAAAAGTTTAATATATTTACGATTTTTATTAGTATTTCGTTATTTTATTCATTAGTCAACATCCCTATTATAGGTGAAGACCTCATGCGTAGGTATATAAGAAGCAACATCAATATTACAATTACAAATAAAAATTCCGATTATAAATAAAAATTACAATAACAAAAAAATCCTAGTACTTATACATAAAAAATTCAGTGATAAATAAAAAAATATAATTACAAATATAAATCCAAGTATAAATTAAAATTCCAATTATAAATAAAAATTCCAATTACAAATAGAAATCCAGTATAAATAATAATTCCGATTATAAATTAAAATTCCAATCATGAATTAAATGAATTCCAAATATAAAAAACTTAGCTTAAGAGCAATCGAGACAATACTGTAAATTAAATGTATATTATGTGCTATAAGAGCGCTCTTTTAAATTTACGAATGCCATCTATGAATAGATCCAGATCTATAGTCCTACTCGCGCTTTTTAGTTCTCTTATAATACGGTTTAAAGGTGCAAAATGACCAAGATTGGATTTGTTATAAGATTCTACGAGAATGTTAAATCTTGAAGGTCGAGGAAGTTTTAGTGGAGCTGAAAATGAGAGTTTTTGTAATAATTCAGGAACATCCAGGATACCATTCGCTAGTTTGTATAAAAACAACAGGTCATGCATGCGTCTTCGATCCGAAAGGGAACTAATTTAATGAATGAAAACTAACAGAATGAATGATTACTGTTGAAGAGTTATTCATAAAATATTAGAGACAATTTAAGAGATTATTACATAAGCTTTTTTTTAAATATTGACTTGGTTTTGCGAGTAATAAAAAAACCGACTTCAAAAATACCTCTAAAAAGCAAGAAATTATATTCGTAATAAAAATACTTCTATTGAAGTCGGGTGGGGCTGGAGTACAAATTCCTTTTTTTTATTCTAAAAGCGCCACCCGACTTCAATAAACGTATTTTTTTTATTACGAATATTATTTCTTGCTTTTTAGAGGTACTTTTGAAGTCGGTTTTTTGTTGTTTTTTAAATATTTTTTTATTTTTAGTGTAGGTACCTTGTAGGTAAGGTATATTATAATATGTAGAAAAAGCGGCTCAGCTAAACGTGAGATAATCGTGGAGAAACATACATACATACGGGTCAAACTGAGAACCTCCTTTTTTATGTCGGTTAAAGAACCTACACTTAAAATTTCCCTCTTCCTACAAATAAATAATTATGTTATTCAGTTCATAAACAAAAAAGTAATACGACTATTTTATCATCGAGGTAATTCACACAAAATCATACTATTTTCGTGCATTTTTAAGATTACTTGAAAAGTACTGAACCGATTTCCAAATTTTAAAAAATAGGACCAACTTGGGAGTTTATCTAATGTAATAACGTTTGAATCATTTCAATCGGTCCAGCCGTCTTCGAGTAATCGGTGGACATACACAAAAAAATAACAAATATACAGACGAACATAGAACCTCCTCCTTTTTTGGAAGTCGGTTAATAAGACACAAAAATAAATCATGAAAAAAAAACTATTTCTTCTTTTCAAAGTCATGGACTTATCAAACCGCCCTCGTATTCGGCTATAAATAAACCTTATTTGCTCATGCGATAGGAATGAGGTTTTATGCCTGTTTGCAACAGTATTTGTGCGCCTATCTGTTTGTTTATTCATAGCAACGTTGTTATCTGGTAGACTAGTGTATTAATTTATGTGAATTTTGTAAAATGTGTTTATTTAACAGAGCACGATGAAACATGTTCCCAATTTACATGTTTAAATAAGTGCTTCAAATCAACGGTGGTTATTAATTTTGTAAACAATGTAGCTACACTGTTTTGCAAATATTAATACATTATAAATATGTTCTCTCACTTGAAATTTAAAATATTTACTGAAATTTTTAACCCTGTATTATTTATGAGGAGCTCGGTGGGTCAGTGATTTAGCGCCTGGCCATGCGGACACTAAGCTACTTTCGCAAGGGTCGGTCTCGGGATGGGTGACCAAAAATGTACTATCTCGAGTTCCTTCATGCTTTAGCCACGTTAAGCCGTTGGTCCCGGCTGCATTTGCAGTCGATAACACCCATCAATCCGCATTGGGCCCGTGTGGTAGTGGTAGGTTGTGGTGTTGCCCATCCTCTTTATCCACCTAAAAGGAAGGCCTGTGCCCTAGCAGTGGCGACATTAAAAATGGCTGATATCAAATCTTTATGAAAATCGAGTTAACAGTTTAGTAAATTCTGTAATCTAGTACCTTCAGAACCTGTGGCTTAGTAATTATGGATACTAACATTAGGTTATAAGATACCTATATAAAAACAAACTAACAAAATGTGAATTTTCGCAAACTATAACGGGTGTAACAAGACCTTCAACGAAGCCGAAGTCCACGTATTCCGCCCATCATCAGGATCATTTTTGTCTTTTAGACTATACCTGGGAAACCAATAGTTACGAAGTTATTGAAGGTCAATGTAAAAATTTTTTTTCAAAAGTTTTTTGAAATCTTATTTTATTCGTTATTTCCTACTTTTTGACTAAAGAAACATTATCAAAATTTTAAGTATTTCGTATCAAACAATGGCTTCAAAACGTCGTCACTCGATGTATCTCATGAGCACGCACATAAACGCTGCCTTTCAACCCGGCCGCACGCAGCTGCGTAGCATTCACTCGCAGGCGCGGTCTGTTGTACGCGTTACATTGCGTGGTAATGAATGCAATGCTTTTAGAACACCAAAAATCAAAATGGTTTCCCAGTAATAATTGAACAGAAATGGTCCTGATGATGGGCAGAATACGTAGACCTCGGCTTCGTTGAAGGTCTTGTTACAGCCTGTAGAGTCAAACACACGACAGTCAGTTTCTTAGGTTTTAAATAATTTCCTAAAAAATGATTCCTGTAAAAAAAATACATTAATATGTACTATTATTATTCAGTTATTAAAAAAGCTCAACCAATTGTTGGTAGAGCTTTTTAATTTTTATTTTTATTTATTTATTTATTTATTTATAATCAGGCAATAATAGCCCATAGATATATACCTTAAAAACTAAAAATATATAAAAATATAAAACAATGGAGTTAGTTAATAACTTAATAGTAATGTTAGTAAATAATTAATTTGACACTATTTTCTGTGTCGAATCGGGGGCACAGGGCAATGTCCCTCGGAAGCGCCTGTACACCACGCCCTGCGGCCAGCAGTCTTCCTTCGTGAAAAGTTTAAACAACTGAAGAATTTTTCAAACTTGTATTTATCTGCAATGTTCAGTGAGCTGTTAATAGTCCAACTATTTTGCGCCTAGTCACACCACATAGGATATTAATATAGATTTGGCAACAGATGTGCATCAGGATATCCGTTACCATCCGCCGATCTAACGCGATTGCCTATCGGAGTGCTCGCGCGGAAAAATGTTGTAACTGGATTTTGTGCGATATTCACGTTTGTATGCTGAATATGTCAGCTGTTGAAAAGAGTACGTAGTCTCTGATTAGATAATAATATTTTGATTCAATGCTTTATTCAAATGAAAAGTGGAAGGAGATTGATAGAATATAACGATTTCTTGTTATTTGTGTATTTATCGTGTTTTATTATGGATATATTTTAATATTTTTTTTACTTAATTCAACTCTCATCACAGTTCTTACAGTCAAAAAAACTAAGTTAAATCTATCTATAAATAATCAAAGGTTAAATACTACTTATATATAAAAAAAACTTCAAAATTCAATACCTCTAAAAAGCAAGAAATAGTTAATATTAAAATCATTAGTTACACATAATCAATATTAATAAAACACGTCTATTGAAGTCGGGTGGGGCTGGAGGACAACTTCATTTTTATTTCTAAAAGCCCCACCCGACTTCATTAGACGTGTTTTATTAATATTATTATTATGTTATTTCTTGCTTTTAAGAGGTATTTAATTTTGAAGCTGTAATTGTTTTTTCAACTTTTTAGTGGTAGGTATGAAAGCGTTATACTGCCCTACCCTAAACTTTGTAATATAATATTTTCAATGGTAAAATGCCCCACAACTCAATTCCCAAATTTACGCTGTTTGTTTTTGAGGAGTTCCGTTGTGTCTTCGTATTCAAAGTCCAAGTCTAGTCCAGAACGTTGCATCGCAGACCATATTTGGTATGTTTTGGACTATCATAAACCTACCAAAATCTAAATCACTTTATGTATTTTTGAAGATCAAAGTCCAATACTAATGAAATTAAAAGGTGACCACTCTTGAAATATACCCTTTCAAACAAAAATCGGTTCATAAACAAAGATGTTATGTCCGAAAATCCGTAAAAACTCGTGCGATGGCAAGCTAAATAATTGATATTTTTCAGGATTATGAAAAACTACTAGCCAGATCTCTGTAAAAAATTATGGGACCACACACGAACTATGTTCTTTGAGATAAAAAAAGAATTGTCTAAATCGGTTAACAACTGACGAAGTTATGTTAAAACATACATAAAAAAACCGTCGACTTCATAACCTCCTTCTTTTTTTGAAGTCGGTTAAAAATGAGAAAGTTTATATATCACGCAAAAAAGGCTGAACGGATTTGAATGAAAATTTGCACAAATCATTTATAGCTTAAATTAAAACTAAGGATACTTTTTATCCTATTCAAAGGTTCCTTACAGATATTGAATGTTCGAGCGGAAAAAACAGGAAAGAATTATAACTCGAAACACAAATGTAATAAGACGGTGGTAGGTTCTGTAACCTTAACACAATTACTTATATCAATTAATATTCTAAATATACTTCAAACAGTTAATTAAGATCCAAATCACAAGCATTTCGAACTACATCTAGAACCATTGTACCCGTATAGTTCTATCGTTTAGTTCAGAAGACTATTGGTTCTAACTGGATCGCACAATCTCAACAGAATCACAAAATAGAGACACTCCAGAAGTTAAGCTCGGTATAATACGATTCAATCTTATTGGCAGCTGTGAAGTTAGCCACTATGCGCGTAACCGTTCCCCCTACCACACGTCTCTCTCACACACATCGAATTTGTGTTCTGCGCATCGTTACGCGCGATGTTCAAAGAAGTCTAATTACATGCTCATGCAAGCGTCAGTCAAATTCCATCAGCCATGAATTACGTTTGACTGACTGACTGATGGAAAGAAGAAATCAACTTCATGCAACCATCAGTCACTACATTACACGGTAGGTTAATCGTCAGTCATGGCCGTGACTGTAGTTAAACTGACAGCAAAACCAACCGTGTAATGGCTGCCATAGTTTGAATCTGGCGCTCGAGCAACGCACACATAGACAGCTTTCACCACCGACGACATTGCGTCACATACCTACTCGAACTCGTTTGAGATTCGTCTGAGATTCAGGTTAATCCTGTGTCGCTGAGAGGTGTCTATGTGTGCGTTGCTCGAACGCACGTAGTACAGTACGAGGCAAACATCTTGAAAACAGATGGGGATTGCGCAGAACGCGTTTGGTACGCGTTTGCGTGAGGTACGCGGTCGGCGGAAGAGGGGCGCGCGCTATTGGTCGCTCGCACAGAGCACATGTGCTAACTTATCACCACTCTGTCATAAGTGTTAAGATGTAAAGATGCCTCGTACTGTACTAAGCTTGACTTCTGTCCTCTCTCTAGTTTGTGACAGAATTGAAGCCTTATGAATATTAATGCGCAGGCACAACTCGAATGAAGATATCCGCCATTACAAGAACAGTTACAGTAATAAAAGCATTATTAGGTTTGTAATAGTTGAGACAATATGGCGGATTGGGGATACAGTTTTGAAGCAACAAATTATGTTGCAAGCCTTTGTTAGAAAATGCAGTGAACAAAATTCTATATTTTTTAACATATTGGTAGATAAACATGTTTTGTTTACAAAACATTAATTGCACTTTAGCCATTTTAATGTCTTCACTACTTTTTGATAAGATCCTTGCAAAAGTTGCTTCATTTCACAAGTCACACGAAAACCCCAAACGAATAGACATACCCATAAAATGCGAACTTTGCACCCTTGATTCAAAAGGCATGATTACTGCCGTAATATTTAATGGCTCAAGATAATAATTCTTTTATTCCTACGATATTCACTTTAATTATTACAAATGCATTGCCCATACTAGACCTATACATTATAAACAGTGCACCACGTCTCATTTCACATTGATCCAAATACTGTGACTTTGAATATTCATGGCTAGATTAGTAGGCAGCCAGGCACTGTACTGTACATTCTCGTTTCGCTGCGGTTTCGCATAAACACACCCTTGTAAAACAAGCAAAGTAGACCAAACATCATCATGTTACCCGCACGACGTTCACTGCTGGGTATAGGCCTCTCCCAAGGATCTCCACGACGATCGGTCCTGCGCTGCCTGCATCCAGCGGCTTCCCCCGACCTTCACCCTCACGTCGGTCTACCTTGTCGGGGGCCTACCCACGGAGCGTTGCGATCTCCATTTCGGGGTATAAGGCTGCGTTTCCACCAGAGATATGCTAGGAACATGATCGGAGGGAGGATATGTAGTAAAGCTGTTAAACGGTGTGGGTGAATATTGCATAGGGTCTAGCTATATACGCTATATATATATAGGCTATATTGCATGATGATGCAAAACTATAAATCTACCTTTTATTAAACTAAGTCTGACGCTGTTACAAATATTTAAAAAAATACTGTTTCGGCAGTTAGAGGTAAGTAAGATAGCTGAGGCCGTACTCTGAGCTCTTACAGCAACCTTAAAGTAATGTTGTTATAGGGACAAAGCTATCATCGCGTATAGCGCCATCTCATTTACAACATTGCTTCAATATTACTTTTGACAGTCATGGTAGGGGGGCTGGTTTCTCAGTGATAAGGTAAGGATTCCGGGTGAAGTACACTTCCACCTTCGGCCTTATCGTCACTTAACATCAGGTGAGGTGAAGGCCAAGCACTACCCCGTTGTGCATAAAAAAGCCCTTACAATAAATCTTAATTTCCTCCTTTTTTCCTATTATTTGCATGATTTGTTAATCATAAACCCTCTGGAGCAGGTAAAGGGTTGTTTAATTCGACAATTAAACCGTAGGATCTCGTAAAAATGAATAACGATACCATTACACACATGTGGCCATTTGTACTGCTCGTTTGTGAATAACATATTTTGAAGCCTTTTGATTCCACTCTTAAAATATTTTATACTTTAGAAAAGAGGTTACGGGTCAAACTTAATCACAGTGTTTTATATAGGAAAATGCTTATACTTAATTGCCCAGTTTTTTTATCTACGGAAGTGGTAGATGTATTTTACCTCCAAACAATATTCTGACCCTAAATGTGAATAGTGTGCTATTTTATTTTTCTCAGTACACAAATTTCACAATTAGGTGTACTTACTTTCTTCATCCGACTTACCTCAGTGTCTCAAGACGAAAGTCTATGAACAGTGTGTGTTGCCAGTGATGACTTACGGCAGTGAAACGTGGTCGCTAACTATGGGTCTCATAAGGAGGCTCAAGGTCACCCAGTGTGCAATGGAGAGAGCCATGCTCAGCGTTTCCCTGCGTGATCGAATCAGAAACGAAGAGAACTAAAGTAATCGATATCGCTCGAAGGATTGCTCAGCTGAAGTGGCAATGGGCGGGACACATAGCGAGAAGAACCGATGGCCGTTGGGGCGGAAAGGTTCTGGAATGGCGACCGCGCACCGGACGACGCTCCGTGGGTAGGCCCCCGACAAGGTGGACGACGACGAAGGTCGCGGGAAGCCGCTGGATGCGGGCAGCGCAGGACCGATCGTCGTGGAGATCCTTAGGGGAGGCCTATACCCAGCAGTGGGTGTCGTGCGGCTGATATGATGATGATGACTTTCTTCATAATATCACCTTTTGATGGAATGTGAGCGGAATTGAACTCAAAGAGACTTATTTTTAAGTAAAATTAATATGATTAGGGTGGATGTTGAGATTGTTCAGAGTATTCTGAGCAACCCTGATTCTGAAGCCGCATTATACTTGTGTAGTTTGGTGGAGTACTGCCAACAAGCTTCATAACTTAGTTTTAAGTACTACTATGTCAGGTGTAAACTGGTGATTTGGCTCGATGGATCTGCCATGTCTTAAGACACAAGCTCCAAAAAAAATAAAGAAAAAAAATCTCAGTAGATCCCGGTCACGGTAATGATAGATACCATACCATCCGTGGCCCGGTCAGCGAACTAAAATCTATGGAACAAGCATTCCACTCAAAAAATGTCACCACGCAAAATTACATCAAAGTGGGCTGACTGAACACTGCCTGCCTAGCATGACCGATTTATATCGCGTGATATAGCATTTTATCGACACTCAACCGTCAAACTCCTTTGTCTTTTTGACAGTTAAACGTGATAAAACGCTATATCACGCGATATAAATCAGTCATGCTAGGCAGGCTGGTTGCGTAATAGCGACCATAATCTGTATAGGTAGGCACTCATTGATATTTTCTATAGGTAGGTCTTAATCTAAAAAATATTACGTTACTCTGCATCTACTACTGCCTTCTTTGCGTCTTTTACACCAATTGACTACACGGACGTAATTTCTAATAAACTTTCTCTTTTTTTTCTTTAAAATACAAACTGCAATTACTGTACGGAAAGCTAACGTCTGTCACGTGGCTGGCCCGACTAAATGCTGTGTATTGAAATTTTTTGGCTCCGTGATGCCATTTTTCAAGCAATATTAGTTCTTCATCCGACTTACCTCAGTGTCTCAAGACGAAAGCCTATGAACAGTGTGTGTTGCCAGTGATGACTTACGGCAGTGAAACGTGGTCGCTAACTATGGGTCTCATAAGGAGGCTCAAGGTCACCCAGCGTGCAATGGAGAGAGCCATGCTCCGCGTTTCCCTGCGTGATCGAATCAGAAACGAAGAGACCGCAAGAGAACTAAAGTAATCGATATCGCTCGAAGGATTGCTCAGCTGAAGTGGCAATGGGCGGGACACAAAGCTAACGTCTGTCACGTGGCTGGCCCGACTAAATGCTGTGTATTGAAATTTTTTGGTTCCGTGATGCCATTTTTCAAGCAATATTAATTGTTTGCAATTACTCTTCCATAGACTTTAGTTCGCTGGGATCGGTAGGGCTACTTTATTACTCATTACAATGTAAAGTAAGGTTTGGATGAACATTTTTATTTTAATTTTATAAGCCACACCAAGCAAGACTTGCAATATTTTTCACATCAGCAAAACAATAGTCGTCTCTCTCACTATAATATATTACACTCGGTTGACATTTAATTTAACTTTTTGTAATATCTGAAAAGGGAAAAGTTTGTATAACTGCTCTCTGGGTAATATGTTGCAGTTTATTTAGGGATTGTTGAGGCTTTATCAGATAGTTTCGAAGTCATAAAAATTGATGTCTACGGTTTCTTTCTTATGCGGCATCAAAAAGGGTATTAAAGTAAATAATAGTAACGAAATATTTAGAATTAAGTAGTTCTAGCATTGTCATATTCCCGCCAAATTATTTCAAAACCAAAATTAAGTTTGTTTTCACGGCTTCACTTTTTTCAGTATTACTATATTTTCCTCCATTTTAATCTATTAGAATCCTAAGAATCCATTAGAATCCTTATAGAGCTCCTTATAATTTTACGAGATTAAAACTCATGATATCGATTCCCTCCTAAAATGCAATCTTTGATTCATGGAGTTTCTTCCTGATGATGTCAGATTTTTTTCAGAACTTTGTTGAATACAATTTAATGTGCTAAAAAAACATAAGTTGAAGATTGCATTTATAAGCGATTTTGTTCTTTAAGTTTTCGCCATTGTCTTTTATAAAATTGTTAAAAAAAACAAAAACCAACTTCAAAAAACCTACCTCTAAAAAGCAAGAAATAATATTCGTAATAATTAAAATAAGTCTATTGAAGTCGGGTGGGGCTGGAGTACAAATTCCTTTTTTTTAATTCTAAAAGCCCCACCCGACTTCAATAGACGTATTTTTATTATTACGAATATTATTTCTTGCTTTTTAGAGGTAGGTATTTTGAAGTCGGTTTTTTGTTTTTTTTAAACAATTTTTTATTTTTTTATTTTAGTGTAGGTACCTTGTAGGTAAGGTATATTATATATGTAGAAAAATCGGCTCAGCCGAACGTAAGATAATCGCGGAGAAACATACTTAAATACGGGTCAAACTGAGAACCTCCTTTTTAAGTCGGTTAAAGACCTCTTCCAACAAAACAATAATTATCTTATTCAGTTCATAAACAAAGAAGTAATACGACCATTATCATCGAGGTAATTCACACAAATCATACTATTTTCGTGCTTTTTTCAAGATTACTTGAAAAGTACTAAACCGATTTCCAAATTTTAAAAAATGGGACCAACTTGGGAGTTTACCTAATATAATAACGTTTGAATCATTTCAATCGGTCCAGCCGTCTTCGTGTAATCGGTGGACATACACAAAAAAAAAAGTACAGACGAACATAGAACCTCCTCCTTTTTTGGAAGTCGGTTAAAAAGTAGGGCGATGCACCTTTCACTATTTCAAACATTTCAAACTTACAAACTCAATAGTCTAAACACAACAGTTGTCCCATTAACAGATTCGAGCAACACAGCTGATGCCCCCAGAGGTAGCGTGGGACACGAAATGTAACTGAACGCTTTCGTACCACGTCACATCAACTAATTGCTTTCCAAAGGTATAGATGTAACATTCAAAAGTAGAGCATAGTTACTGTGACAAAGTACTAACGTGGTCACTTACTTCTGGAGGCTGTACCAGCACAGTACTACCTGGTCGCTAAAATAACATTTCAGAAAGCGCATTTGCAAATGGGGACACCGCAGAATGATACTTTTACCACTACCACGAGTTTTGTTGTAACCGCCCTAATAATGAAGGTTACATAAAAGCAAAAAAACCCGATGTGGATAAAAAAATCGGTCAAGAGCGAGTCGGACTCGCGCAACGAGGGTTCCGCACCATCATAGTATAAATAAACTGCAGAGTTGCAGTTTTAGGTCAGCGCCATCTCTTGGCGATAGATAGATAGATAGATAAAAATTTTATTCATATACCACTACAACACACAACAACAACAACAACAGGAACACTTGAGAAAATGCAAAAAATGTGATAACTTAACCTAAAAACATTGTCCAAGATAATACCGTACCGGAGTGTGCAGCAGTGGCAGTCTGAAAAGGAACTCAAGCTCAGTGTTGATAGTTCCGAGGAACCAGACACTGATTTTCAGCCGAGCCCCTGTCATCGTTTGGTCGCAAGCAATAACACAAAACAAAAGTGTGTACTTCAATACATTAAAAGATATATATATATATATATATATATATATATACATTCAAGTAGATATTTTAGATAAGTAGTGGGTAATATAATGTGGCACCGTGAATAATAAATGAGCAGTGGGTACAACAAGAAAATATTTAGAGTAATTTAATTAGGTAAATATAATTATGTAAGCTTAAGCAATAATATCAATTACGGCATACTCGCAGCTATGTACAACATACCAAGGGGCCAGTATAAATAAATCAATTAGTTTCAATACCAAGCTAGTAAACATTCACTAATCCTAATTTCTGTTTTTCTAAAAATTCTAGTTTAAGGTATTTTTTGAGAGAGGTCTTACACATACGTCTTATAGGGGGTGGAATGGTGTTCCAACATTTTGTCGCTTGGTATCGAAAACTGCCAGTAAAAGCTACCGTACGGTGATGTTGGGTAGACAACACTATGCGCCTCGGTCTCATACTGCTACCACCACGACCCTGCATAAAATTCAACTTAGAAAAAAGATACTTAGGCTCATTATATTTTATGATGTCAAATAATAACCCAGCAAGACGTATATGTCGACGAAAACTAATCTTAAGAATGGAGAACCTATTTAAGTAGGGAGTAACGCGATAGTGGAACTAACTTATTTTTGCCGCGATGTAGAATACTTATTGCAGTTCTTTAATTTTAATTGAATCAGTGAATTGTAGTAATTTTTACCCTCCTACTTTTTTAATAACATAGGTTAAGTAGGTATACTAACACAATGTGAGCCCTTGGTCGCTTGAATAAATGATTTGATTATTATTATTATTATTAAGTCAGCGCCATCTCCTGTATCATCATCATCATAATTATCAGCCGCACGACACCCACTGCTGGGTATAGGCCTCCCCTAAGGATCTCCACGACGATCGGTCCTGCGCTGCCCGCATCCAGCGGCTTCCCGCGACCTTCACCCTCACGTCGGTCCACCTTGTCGGGGGCCTACCCACGGAGCGCCGTCCGGTGCGTATATTATGCGGTATATTATATATATTTATGTTATAAAATATTTATTTTATTCTGTTTATATGTATTTGTTGTTATAGCGGCAACAGAAATACATAATGAAAGAAAGAGAAAAGAATGAAAATTTCAACTGTCTAGCTATCACGGTTCATGAGACACAGCCTGCGCTACTATTGTCTAATTTTCAAAATCTATCGCAATCGCTATGGATGTGACACATTTTTGCATTTCTTTGGTAAGTTTTTATTTGTGCCCAAAAGAAGCATCAATGTATCACATCCTGAAAGCGATTGCGATAGATTTTGAAATTTGACAATTAGCCCCCTGGTGACAGACAGACAGACGGAAGGCGGAGTCTTTAGGGTCCCGTAAGTCCCGTATTTACCCTTCGGTTACAGAACCCTAAAATGCCCATTGCCCTTGGCAAACAATCATAGGTAGTGATTGTTTGTCTATAATAGTTAGATCCGGATTCCATTCTCTTAGATAATAATAAACATAGAGCGCCATGGTGGTTCGCTCAAAATACGTAACCTTGTAACGTGCCAATGAAACCTTTGTGACAGAAATATTATCAAGACTCAGTATCAAAATTAAATAAACTTTGTTTAGAACTGAAATGATTTATCAAAGGTATTGGGTATTGTAATAACGAAGTATTTTTTGCTTATTTAAATTTTTTACTCATTTTACTACAAAGGAATTGTTGGAAAGCTAATATGGCTGATTACGGTGCACTATACAGGTAAGAATAGTATTTAATCAGGTAAAATAAATTCCCATTTTGGGTATGAAAATACTGAATATAGCGTACTGAAATACTAAGTGGGCGGCGGACCGAGGGCGACTACAGATATTGAAAATGGGTGACTTTAAAATACAAATTGAGTAACTAGTTATTCAAAACGGGCGACCAAATTACTATTATAATTACTATTACGACAACCTTAGAGCACACAAAACATTTAAAATTTGGCATATATTTTATTGAAAAATAAAGCAATGGACGCCGACGAAGACCACGAGTGTTAGTGCGAAGACCAATCTTAGATAATAAGTCCGGGCAATCAATGGCGCCATCAACAAGTTTAGATATAAAACAAACGTCATTTACTTCACGCCGAATTGGAAGAGGTAGAAAGTGATATCGCTTACAGCGGTGCTCGTAACTCTCAGAATATTGCCCGGCCTTATAATCCAGAAATCGCAAAAACCGTTTTTGGATTTTCTCCAGGCGCGTAATGTAATGTTATACGTATGTACAAAATAAGCGCCAAGTTTATAAGTGGGACGCTATTTGAAGTGCCATTTTTGCGTACTGTTTTAGTTCGTGAAGTGTTATCTAGGATATTCTTGATCGAAGAATCACTACCCATAAATCACATGTGACTTCACATCGAGTTCGACTAACCAATAGTACCTAAGTACAGCCTTCCCAGCGGGCGGCGTGTAGTTATCGTTAAAATGTCCTTTTGTCGAAGCCACTTTAGTATGAAATTGCATCTGCAAACTTGCCTGTGTTCGCAGGTCACTTATTCAATATCTTTGTCAAAGAACTCTACTATGTTCATAAATATTGAGCGCCTTTTGAACGCTCCTAAAATCATATCATGACGCTCTATTCTATTACGTTTGTAGTCCAGTAAAATTCTACATTAAAAACGCAAAGCGCGATGTAAAGCTGCATTTTTGGTATGTTATTTGGACCCCCTTAGAGATATGTAAAACTATGTTTTGTAAGCAAAAAAAAGTTGTGCTACAGGCGTGATACAAGAAAAACTGCAAAATTTTTCAGTGTTTGCAATTCAATTCAAAATCTATGGGCTTTTGACATTAGTTGCTACTATTATTTTAAAAGTAAGAGTTTAAGCCTAGCCACAGCTCCGTATGTCTAATAGTTTTTGAGATATGATGCTTGAAAAATTTGCACTCATCGGCACATCTAACCGGGTGGTGGTGAGCATGCTTGTATGAAAATAACGGTATGGGTACCGTTATTTTCATACAAGCATGCTCACTTCACAGTCTCATAAATAAAAAAGGTTATGCATTTCTGCAATGGTTTGCATGTTAATAGATTAGTCAGGTGCATATTTTTCGAATAATTCAATGTCAAATAAGTATAGACACCTCTCAATTTATCCAAAAAGAGGGAAAGTTTCCTTGTTCCATACAATGATAATATGTAATTAAAATTATTTCATTTCTTCATTTACTTCATTTCTGGCATTGGCATTGTTTCCATTATTAATTTTTCGAATATTAAATACTTAAAAAAATTAAAAATATTTATATCTTTATATAAACATTTTTAATTTTTTTATAAATTTAAATTTTTGCAGAAATAAGAGCTCACTAGAACTACAAAATATGGTACTTGAAAAGACGTTAACACAAAGATTATGAAAGTGTCGAATCAAACATCAATAACGGAAATAGCAGTTATAAATCCTTTATAATATAGTCAGTTATAAAAAGCATTATGAATGCTAAAAAAAAAAAAAAAAATTGAATTAAGTTATAAATCCATTGTATAATTTGTTTACTCGTTTCCTTTCAAACTTGGTCCATAAAACTTGTAAAATACAAATGGTTATGAAACATTTTATGCTCAGAATTGTGAAGATCTTTCCATTATTCTTGTCTTACGTGACAGTTTCTTGTTAAAAATGGTTTTGCATGTCACATGAAGCATCTACGCTCATTTATAATCAGTGTCCCAAATATAACCAGTTTGTAACAATAAATAATTATAGAATTGATTTGATGAATATTTATGTTTTTGATAATTAATGATGCTTTAATGCTCTACGTTATGATGTGTCTCTAACACGCTGGTTCGTATTGAATAAAGCCGGTTGTAGACCAAGAACAGAGTATAGCTTAGCTCGCATAGCTTTAGTAATTTTGTATACTTGTGAGGTGTACATAGTTTGCAGTCTGCAGTCTGCAAATATGTATGAAAAATTACTCCAGCTCTGTAAACTAATATAAACTAACTTAGCCTAGCTTTTGGCACAAAATTAATATAGTATTTTGGTCTGCAACCGGCAAAGCTATCGATATTTTTTTAAATTGAAATTCGAATTCGAAGTCCATGAAACTGAACAACTTTCTCTAAGGAACACATGGTCTAATATGTAAAATAAAAATCGATTTTCCATACAAATCAAAGAGATCACGTGATCAATTTAGTATGGGATGACCAACATTTTTTGGCGAAATTTGACACGTGTTTCTTAGAGACAGTTGTTTAGTTTCATGGACTGGACACATCCTTAAAATTTGGATGGTAAGTTCAAAATGACCCGATATACGTACTATACAAGGTGTTTGTAACCACTCTCCAAATTTTAAGGATGTTTTCAGTCCATGAAACTGAACAACTTTTTCCATGAAACATGTGTCGAAATACGCCAAAAAATTTTGGTCATCCCATACTAAACTGATCTCTTTGATTTGTATGAAAAGTATTATTTTTTTACATATTTGACCCTATGTTTTTTAGAGAAAGTTGTTCAGTTTCATGGACTGTACACATATTTAAAATTTGGAGAGTGGTTACAAATGCACCCTGTACAGCGACCTTTACTTCATGTGCTGTTAATTTCACGCTAAAATACAAACCATTTTCAAGTCATATTTATTTATTTACTAGGTAAGCTAACAGATTAACATATTATACAATTTATTATTAAAAAACATTCAAAAACAAAAAAGATTTTATATGTTAGCCTAATAAAAGCTTACACAACATTTACCAAGACAAGACAATATTCTATTATAATATAGATTTTGTCAATGTATGTATAATACCTATTGTGGAGGCGATATTAATTGTGCTAGCATGAAATTGACAAAAATCTTAGGTAATGTGCCTCACATTCAAACTAAACTAGTTAGTTCACAGATCAAAATAGAGTAAATTGCTAACTGACAAAAGAATTAGAAATCTAGACGTCTTTTGAAATGTAACTTTTCAATATATTTTTGTACGTCTATTAAAAAACTAAAGAATGCAACGCTTACGTGACTTTTGTCACTTGTGTCATTTATATCTTTGAAAATTCTTAAGGCGGTTGTATGACCGAAAGTGGCGCCCTCAGAGGTTTTTATTTAATAAGTTATTAAAAGAAAAAGATTTTATTAATGTTTTACCTGGAGTTTTTAGGGCCCATGGTCTAGTATTTTTAGAAGGTATGCTACATTCCCTCGTAGTCATTCGTAGAAGTAGATAGCAAATGTGTCAAAAACGGCCACTTTTAGTAGTTTTGCTATCTACTTCTAACAGTGATTACGAGGGAATGTAACAATACCCTCTAAAAATACTAGACAGTGGGCCCTAAAAATTCCATGTAAAACATTATTAAAATTGTGTATTAAAATTATAATATTAAATAAAATTCACCGCAGCGCCACTTTCGCTCGGGGTGCCACCTTAAATGTAATAAAAGTAATTTTGTGCAACTGAAACCTGAAATGTATTACATGAAATCTTCAATTTTATGCAACTTGTGGATTTAATTTCACTAGTCACGAAATCAATGTTTATAAAAAAAGCTGAAAGAAATATATATAATACTTTACTAGTCAATAATTAAGTTTGCTCGTTGTTACTGTACCCATAGCACAAACATCTGTCGAGAAAAAAAAACCGGCCAAGTGCGAGTCGGACTCGCGCACGAAAGGTTCCGTACCAAAAAACGACAATAAAAACCGTTTCTTCTATGGGAGCCCCACTTAAATATTTTTTTTCTGTTTAAAGTACTTTTTATTATAGCGGCAACAGAAATACTTACATCATCTGTGAAAGTTTCAACTGTCTAGCTATCACGGTTCATGAGATACAGCTTGGTGACAGACAGACAGACGGACAGTTGTGTCTTAGTAATAGGGTCCCGTTTTACTCTTTGGGTACGGAATCCTAAAACGCCTGTGAAAAAAAATCTAAGGGTAATTTTATAATGTATAGCGCCATCTACCACTGAAAAGCGAATTTTTTTTTTATAAACAATTACTCTACTGAAATATCAAGAACTTTTACACTAGATAACTTAGTTCATACTTCCGTCTTTATCACAAAAAAATATTATTCTTAACAACTTATACATTAACATTTATTGCGCTTTAATAGCCGTTGTATAAGACTTTAAAAACAAAGAACATAGAGAATATAAACAATATCAATAAAATCTAGTCAATTAGCCCAACGCTCTCACCCAGTTACTTACCGCACTATTCAAATATTTTTCTAACAAACGATATCGCAATTACATTGACTCAGAACGTGGTACAAGGCGCTTTCAACATTGCATCGTGCGCCACTGCCTAAGAAACACTCGACGCAAGCGCACAAATATGTGCTAGTTAGACAATTGCATTCAGTGCAGTGTACTTAAAACAAGTGAACTTCGATGTACGAAAAGTGTTAGTGAAAAAATATGTCTTCCCAAATTTGGCAGCCTCCAGATATCGCATCAATTTGTGCTGAACAAAACGCTCCTTTAACGCAATGCTCCCAAACCGGGTTTATGTTTTTGGCATTACTCACTCAGCTGTTTGGAGGTTCAAAAGACAGCTTGATTATACCCAGAAACCCGTACAAACAATTTCGAAGTGAATACCCGTCTTTGTCGTCACCGTTGATAGAAACTAGTATTTTGGGACCCACGCAAATACCTTTGGGACCTCTGATTAATCAGCAAGAGAAAACACCTATTACAAAAATAAGACCTTCTGTGAATTTCAAAGTAGATCATACAATCCAAGCACATAGTTATGGACCGAAAGGCAGTCGTGGTTACTCAGAATCTTCATTCTTTCTGAAACCGGATTTCAAATTCGATTTCGAAAAGGAGTTTGAGAAATTCGATCTGCCGGGATTCGAATCTAATACCTTCGGGAGAAAACAGGATTATTTCGATGCTGATACTGCTGATTCGAAGAAGATCACTGTTAATGATAAGGCTGAAGTTGTTACTGAGAAAGTGGCGACTGGTGAGAAAAAGAAGAATAGAAGAAGAAAGAAGAGAGAAGCTCCTGAAATATATGACTTTATAGTAGTTGGGGCTGGCTCTGCAGGGTGTGTGATTGCAAATCGTCTCTCTGAAGTAAAAAATTGGAAGGTAAGCTACTATTAATACTCATATTATTCACCTGTCAAGCTCAGACATTAAATACGAGCGCGGTTTTATTATTATTGAAAATACTTTGGTAATTAGTTGTTAATTTGTTTGATTTTTTATTTTCCCGATGTTTCGGCACCTTTGCAGCTAATTATCAATAACTTTCAATAAAACGCGCTAGTATCCGTTAAAACTGTTTTTAATTTCATGTTTATATATTAATTTGGTCATACTTTAAAAGCTATAGAACTATGAATTAAATGGTGTCTATGGTAAGCACTGTTCTTGAGTGGAGACAAACGTAGTGTGGGACGCCCTCAGACAAGGTGGAGCGACGATCTTCGCAAGGTGGCTGGTAAAAACTGGATGAGCGTAGCCGCGGACCGTGCTCAGTGGCGTGCTCTCGGAGAGGCCTATGTTCAGCAGTGGACGATGATAGGCTGATGATGATGATGGCAAGCATAATATTTGTTTACAGAATATTCCGATGCAAATCACACAGATTGATGAAATTTACTGTTGTCTGTATGTTATTTAGTCACCATTATTCCGCTTAGCTTGAGACTAAATATTATTACATTGTGATATTAAGAAACTGCCTTCGTATTTCTGTATTATCATAATATTATTAGGCCAAGAGCAATGCTTATGCTCAATATGAGAACATTATTTTGGGACCTTTTGCGTGCAAGGCAGATATGCAGGCAAACTGATGTATGCATTTTTTATTCACGTATCCTAATATGGTATACACGCTGAAATTCAAATCATTTGGTTCCCGCAGTGGGGTGGTTCCACTCATGATTACAAGCAACTTTTACTATGGGGCCAACCCTCTTAGCGCGAAAAAAAATCTGCTGTTCCATACATTAAGGTCGAGTAGGTATTGCGCTTTTGTATGGAACAGCTGATTTTTTTTCGCGATATGAGGGTTGGCCCCATAGTAAACGATGCTTGTAATCATGAGTGAAACCACCTCACTACGGGAACCAAATTATTAGAATTTCACGCTATATAGGTTGGACCAAAGTCTAACGTCAATTCACGGAATAATTAATGGCATTATCCTCAGTCTATTAGCAGCATCCCCAGCATTAGGTTTAATAAAAACTATTACTTATTCCAAAATGTTATTTAAGAAATTTCAAAATTGAAAGTTAATTTAGTATTCTAGCCATTTCAAAAACTAATTTGCCGAATCGAATTGGTCTAGCACATTAACCTTCGAAGGTTAAACTAAATAGTTTGTATTGTGAAAGGCAATTGTCTAAATCTAAACTTGACCTATACAGTGTACTATTGTATTTTTACTGCTATACATACAAGCGATCGCCGCGACTTCATTCAATTTCCCATCCTTCGGGAATAGTTTTTCTGGACAACATAAATAAATTTTTAGACAAATCATAAACATTGCTCTGATACCAAAAGTAAGTAGCTATAGCATTTGTGTTATAAAAATCAGTGACAACTTAGGCACTACCCAGACACAGACCTGAGCTAAAAAGAAATGTTCGTTTTCTAGATTAACTCATTCGGGGATCGAACCCGGGACCTTAAAGCTGGCGACACCTTGAAAATCGGCGTACAAACCACTAGACCGTGGAGGTCGTCCTGAACTTGTCAAATGTCATGTCCTTTTTTGTACCCCTCGCAATGTGTATCTAAAATTTCATGATTATCGGTTGAGTAGGATAAAGCGCAACAAACAAACAAACTTTTTTTATGCTCAACGGGATAGTGCTTGGCCTTCACCTCACCTAATCTTGAGTGAAGATAAGGCCGAAGGTGGAAGCGCACTACACCCGGAATCCTCATCACTGAGGAACTGGCTATCTTACCTCTAACTGCCGGAACACAACAATTTTTTAATTATTGTTATGGCGACAGACTTAGGTAAGATGGGAGTTTAAATTGTACCCCATTGTGCCATTCGAACACTGAGGCGGTTAACTAGAAATGACAAAGGGAATTGTATCCAGAAAAAGTACTGTTCCCAAGGAATAGAAAAATAACAGCTGTCCACGGTAAACTAAACGAAAGCTTTAAAAAAAATTAGGACAATTTTAATGCTAGCAGACTATTAATTTATTTCCCATAAGTTTTCCGCACTAACGATTACAATAGTTCTCTGTCATAATTATGTACAATACGTGTTTCATAATCTTTAGAGTATGGGAACAGGTCTTGAGTATTGGTTCAAACTGCAAAAAAATTAACAATAGGTTACCTACCTATAGAAAACAGAAGTACATAATTATTATGGCATGAGAAAACTGACAGTGAATGACCTTAACGTTGATGTTTTTTGTTATATTGAAAACAAATCTGTTTATAGACTATTTTAATATTTTTTTAATGGTAGCAGAAGGTGTGTTATGGTGTCAGTTTACTGAAATAGGCATTCTCCATCCGGATTTTAACCATGGTGTAATAGATAATAAAACATATTTTTTAAATTAATCTGAACTGCTGAACTGAAAAATTAATCTTACTTATCTAAACTCGGCATTTGGTGTATATTATTATATAAGTTTATCTATTTATTAAAATGTAAGTATATTATATAACTCTGTAGATTATATATTTATTGGTGTGTATCAATGTATTTTGTATGCATGTAAATATCATTCTTCTTTATTTGCGCCGCATTCGCGTTTATCTGTTTACTGTTGGTTGACTGGTAGAGAATGCTATTAGCATTAAGTCCGCCATTTGTACCTTACTCTATGTATTTGTACAATAAAGATTTATAAATAAATAAATAAAAAACTGCAAAAAAGCGGAAACTCCATCCAAATCGGATTGTCACAAACATAGTAAAAATAAACGTATTTTAATCACAAACATAGTATTTTGCCATAACATAATAATTAATCAATAGGACCGTTTTTTATTCAGTTAAAGTTTCGTATTAACCCGTTTCGTGTTAAAGGTAATGCAATAACTTCAATTGTCACTATTAAATGTAAAAAAAAATATAAAAAGCACTTTAAATAAAATCAATTACCGTCCTTTTATGATAGTGCACAATTTAGTTGACCCATTTAGTCTATTAGTTAGTGACCGTGACAGCGCAATAACTCACGGTCGCAGATTCGAACCCCGAACGGGGCAAATGGCAAAAAAGTAGCGATAACTAAACAATTAATTTTATTTATAATATTTGAATTAATTCATAATATTGTATTAATTGATTTCTAAATTCAATAACGCTTTTTAATAATTTCCCACCATATTTTTATTACATCCTACATAATATAAATGTGAAAGTTTGTGGGTTTGTATGTTTAGATGTTTGGATGTTTGTTCGTCAATCACGCAAAAACTGCTGAACGGATTTGGTTGAAATTTGGCACACAGATAGTAGATAGCCTAGATTAAAACATAGGATACTTTTTATTCCGATATTCCTACCGGAACGGGAACCACGCGGGTGAAACCGCGGGCAGCCGCTAGTTTGATTATAAGTCATAACAGCTCAGCCTGCTTAGCATGACCGATTTATATCGCGTGATATAGCGTTGTATCACGTTTAACTGTCAAAAAGACAAAGGAATTTGACAGTTTAGTGTCGATATAATGCTATATCACGCGATATAAATCGGTCATGCTAGGCAGGCTGGGGTGCGATTGCGTAAGTTATTGCAATTTGTATGGGATGACATATATGAACTGTCAAATGAATATGATTTACTTTACGCAATCACCTAGCAGACCTTCAAATACTAAAAAATAGGTAGTTAAAGAAAATAGTTAATGCTATAGGAAAATGTGCTAAGTAGGTATGTTACGTCACAAGATCTCATTATACCATCGTTCACACGAATAGCATAACCTCTTATGCATAATAAGTGTTACAATGCATCTTTTGTATAATAATGATCATAGATACCTAATCATTCTTAGTTTTTATCAATAAGTTAATACACATAAACCACTTAGCATGAGCAGTGAGATTTTTTACTGTTTTGTACCGAATTCGATATTAGTTATTTCTTATTTTAATTTAAGAAATGCAATTATTTAATAGAAAACAAATCAAAATATTTTAGTAAGCGACAAAAGTAGGTAGGTAAGTCTTTAAATCTAGGTATGCGTAAATTGGTTTTTCAAACCCTAACCTAAATAACTAAACCTAAACCCAAATACTATAAAAAATAAACCAAATTTAAAATGTTGTGTTTTAGTATCATTATGTTATTAAAATATAAAAAAAATATTAAGCTTAAGCGTATCCGCTGACGGGCGCTTTTTTGTAGCTGCGATAATCGCGGGGATATCGCGGTGATAAACGCGGCGATAAACGCGGCGATAATCGCGGCGATAATCGCGGCGCTTTTTTGTCGCTGGCGTAGGTTAACCCTAAAAGGCACCCGTTAATAATAATATATAACAATCAATTTTATTATTGCTAAGCTCTATAAAATAAAGTTTATGATTTATTTATGTCAGTAATTATATACTTTTTCACAAGTGAAGCAAACAATGTATACGATTCAAATGTCTTCAGATCCTTTTATCGTCAAAATAGTGTGAAGAACAAAAATTGATTAAGCTTAAGATTTTCATTAAAATTAGCATTATTTGAGGTTGAATTACGCTCATCTGATTATAACAAATAATGTTTTTAATATCCGATAGATAAACCTAAGTCCTCTGAAGTTTGACGAAGATGCTAAAACCATTCGTCCAAAGAGGTGATTAGTTTTCTAGTTCAATCATTTAAATAAATTATCCGAAACTAACCTAATTTTACAGTTCAAGAGTTCAGATTGGTTTCGCGACATTTTTGCAATTTAGACAATGTCGTGACATTGAATTAGTTCTCATTAAGTTTGTATTGAAAATAAATGTTTTGAATGTCAAGATTGATTGTTTTTTGGACCTCTGAATTTATTGGCGTTTTCGACCACTAGAATAACTTAATGACTACTAAAAATCAAATCAAATACCAACTAATTACCAAATTACTTTTAATAAAACCGCGCTAGTATCCGTTAAAAAGTGTTTTATTTCATGTCTAGTGAGCTCTTAAGCTTGAGAAGTGAATAAATTAATGACTGGAGTTATTGCGCCATTTTATCTAGTTCGGTTCAGTGTCTATTTTAATTATTTGCAAATTGATTCTTAGAGGATATTGTGTCTTAAAATTGGTGCATTTTTGTGGTACAAAGTGTCTACGCATCTGAATAATATGTGGGATAATTGAAATAGGTGCTATCTTGGTTGTGTGAAGTTGAGACTTTTATTGTAGTGGTTGGTGGCTACCTCGGCAGAACTTACCGAGTAAACTGTATCGATATATTTGATGCCAAATGCTCCATGCATTGGAAAGCGATGCACCCGCATTCTAATGTAAACTGAAACAATACCACTGAATTATTTAACACTTGACACTGGCAAAAATTACTCCCTGAAGAGGAGTAGATTGCCATAACAAAAATAAGAAGAAGAAGACTTTGACATTGACAATCAGATAAGCAATATTTCTTTATTAATTTTATTATTTTTGTTTATTTTAATGCAAAATAACAAACAGCCTTCTTAACAAACGTTATCTCCATAATTACTTTTGATTTTTTTCTTAAAAAAAAACAAACAAACACAATTTTTTTGCTACTGTAATAAAACAATAATTGTTATAATAACAACAAACAAAAGAGTTTTCCTTAAGAAAATATGTCAAGTACAATAAGAAAAAAGCTAAAAGTAGCTCTGCTTATTTCAAGCGAAACATAAGTACCAAATTTTATCTTGTTTTTTCAGTCAATTTACTTTTTTAAAAGACAAATTAGGGTTAATCTCGTACGATCATTGACCGCAATGATTTCTCAACGTAGCCTCATGGCGACCGTGACATTAAGAAAAGTTACGGAACCATGTTTTTTTCTTTTTACTGTTTGTTTACACTGGTTTGTTGACGGCCTTATTATGAGATGAAATTTCATTCACAAAATTAATTCAATGAATTCTCAAGCATTGAATTTTCTCCGTGAAAGCTACAAAACATACAAAAACGAATTGAAAAATTGGATTCACTTTTGATTAGCTTTTAATGGTAGGTATTATACATACATACCAATACCAATTACTTTTCTACCTCAGAATTTCGAAAATTTAAATCGAATAAAAAACGAATACTTTTACGAAATTTTGCTGAGTCTCTGCAATCGTAGAGCCAAGCGCTAAACCACTGCGCCACTGAGCCCTAAAGAGTTTTTTCACTCTTTTTTTACTCCGTCATAAATATTTAAAAGCGGTTGTACCGCAAGATATGAACTAAACCCTTAAATTGCTGCAGAAAAAAACTACCATCCTTATACGACGTACTATCATTTGGTACCACTGCGTATAAAAGAGATGGTTCTTACTTAAATAGGTATGACAAGGAAAACAGTTAGTGTTCTAGAAGTGACTTATTAATAAATTTATTTAACAATAGATTTTTCACGTGAATTTTACGGGTTAAAAATGTTTTCTACTACCCATAGAGAACTAGGAACATCAGGAATTCTAGCCAGAAAACACAGAAAAAGAGCTGTAGAAAAATCATCAGAAAGTGGTGAACAACATGAGATATTTTTTTTATAATACAATTTAGTAATAAAAATATTTTTACATCGTCCGTCCGAACATAATTTGACTGATATTAAATTGAATTACTGGTACACTAATCAATTAAATCACATTATTGTACCACTTAGTGTAATCTAGTGACTACACTTACTTTTGAAAACTTACCAACTTAATTAAAAAAATGAATTATTTAAATAAATAAATCAATTACTACTGAAAAAGATAACAAAAAGCAACAGAAATCATTAGCATCTGTTTTCTTTCATTAAAACTTGTGCTTGCAATTTGCACTTCTCATCCAGAGATGTAACTCAGTTACGACCAAACTAAAACAATCGCCTACAAGTCCCAAAGCGGAAAAGTTACACAATCTGCAATTGTATTCCGACTGTCTTTGTAAAAGTTGTTCTGTTATAAATAACGGGGGTTATGGCTAAATGAGTCCGTGATCAGTGTTCTAACTCATTGTTAATACTGATATTATCCTGTCTTTTAAGATGCAAGCAAAACAAAAAAACAGCCAAGTGCGAGTCGGACTCGCGCACGAAGGGTTCCGTACCAAAAACAGCAAAAAAAAAAACACGTTTGTGGTATGTGAGCCCCACTGAAATATTTATTTTTGTTTGTTGTTATAGCGGCAACAGAAATACATCATTTGTTAAAATTACAACTGTCTTGCTATTACAGTTCATGAGATGTACGGACTGGTCACAGACAGACGTACGGAACCCTAAAAAATACTGTAGGTAAGTAAATTATGTTAGATTCTCGTACTTATAAAATAAAGTCTTCATTATAATGATTATTACTAAGTGATATCTACTAAGCTTCCAATTCAGTGATAGATTTCATTAAAAAGAGCTATTTCGTATTAAAATTTAATATGAAATCTACAAAAACTTATTAAAGAAAAAAAATTGTGTCTTCTTTTTACAGATATACAATAAGTTATGTGTGTGTTGTTCTTTATTTTAGTGTTTGACAGTGTAAGCATGAAGAAAAATGATATTCGATTAAAAAGTTAAATAGTTGTGCAAATACCCTTAAAACAGTTCATTTTCGGTTTCAATTCATTTAAGTTTCTTACAACTTCTTTGCAGTTACTTCGCGTTGAAAGTTGTAGTTTCGTTTTGTTTATATTATTCTGCAAGCCAGATGGGTTCGTTGAATTACTACTGATTCTAAAAAGTTATTCCATCTCCTAACTTTGCTATTTATTTTAGTTTAGGTATATTTTGACACGGCGGCGTTGTTGTATCATCTTAAGGTATCATGTTAATAGTTTTAATGTTTTGAAACTCTTTGGTAAACAAAGGGGCGATTGACACCCTACGATTTTTCGCCGAGAAAAACCGTCGGGAAGCGCGACATGCTCTCGCTCGGATGACGTGGTTCTTCCACAGAATATATAATAGTACTAACGTACAGAAGTCCGTCCCCGCGAAGACCATCAAATAATAAGCTACTCTCGCTGCACGGCAATAAAGTACAATTTCAAACTGCACAACGCTGCGTGGATAAAATTATATGCACCTACGAAGAAGAAAGAGAGGCGTCTCTTTCTGTCGCATAGCTCTGTCTCAACCGACACATTTCGGGGTTGCTACTCGCTAGTTACTGATATCATAGAAAACATTCGTTATGCCCATGAATAAACAATGAAATTACTATAATAGGTACCTACTTATAAAATAAAATAAATCTACCTAATAGGTGAGCTGAGCATATTTTAAGAGCATAAATAATAAGTATTTCTAAGTAGTTAGAGAAGCTCGATGGCGCAGTGGTATAGCGCCTGGCCCAACGATTGCGGAGGTTAAGCAACTTTTGCAAGGGTCAGTTATGGGATGGGTGAAAAAAAATAGTATTTTTTAGCTTTTTTCTTTACTGGTGCCATATTTCGAACTTCGATACAACTAAGTATGTAAATATGTATACAAAAAATACAATAAACTTTGGTAGGTAGGTAGGTACGTTAGTAATTAAGTATCAAAAACGAAGTGCATGCATTTTCGCATTCGGCGCTTGACTGACTCGTTTCGTTCGTGACGTTCACGCGCTGCGCTCTCGTCGCTTGCACACGCCGCGCGTTTCGGTCGGCGCGGTGATATCCCTCGACAGTGGCCCTCTTGGAGTGGGCCGCGAGCAGTAGGCTAATATAAAAGTTTAAGCGCGGAGTTATACCCCCCTGGTTCTTCTTCTTATTTTTAGTTTGGCAATCTACTCTTCGCATTTAGGGAGTCATTTATGCCAGTGTCAAGTTAATTGAATAGTTTAGTGGTATATATTGTTTCAATTTTTATTAGAATGCTGGTGCATCGCATTCCAATGCTGCTTGGAGCATTTGGCACCAAGTATATCAAGACAGTTTACTCGGTTAGTTCTGCCGAGGTAGCCAACATAACAATAAAAGTCTCAGCTTTACACAACCAAGATGGCGCCTATTTCAATTATCTCACATACTGTTCAGATGTGTAGACACTTGTACCACAAAACTGCACCAATTTTAAGACACCAATATCCACAATGAATCAATTTGCGAATAATTAAAATAGTCACCGAACCGAACTCGACAAAATGGCGTCAAAAAACCGATAACGTGGTTACTATGACACTGGTAGTTATAATGTTGCCAGTAAGCTTTTTCAGAACCTTTTATAGAGGATTTAAAGCATGGGTGTAGATATAAGTAATTACCTACTTATAAAATAATTATTTTAACCTGGGTGACTTCATGATTTATTTATGAACTTTATAAATATTAAAGAAGTATGTTCATAAAAAATCTAATGAATAAACACAAAATAATTTTCCACCTACTAATATGAACAGATTGGATAGAAAAAAATCCACTCGATTCCAGCCAGTTGCGCGTACCCAATTAATTTCATTCCGTTGGTTAGACTTCATAAAATACTTCCACATTTAATACTGTGAATTTAGAAAACATTGCGGGGTTTTTTTAAATAAGATTTATTACGCTATTTGCATTCGTGATAAATAGAGTTAAGAGTTTGTTTTTATTGTAAAGATAGTCGAAGAAAATGTATGTATGGAAAAAGATCTCACTTTAAATGCTGAGGTCATTTTTAAATTTTGACGATTCTGTATGAAATATACAGGGTGAAAAAAGCAGCCCTTGATGGGTTTCTTGCCGGTTCTTCTCGTTACAAGGTCTCCCGCTTAGGGCGCGCGAAACAATGGCGTAGCTTCTGTAACATTCACAATTAGTGCTTGTAACAGCTTAGATTGAATATATTATTTTAAATTTTGTTATCAATCCTACATACTGTTATTTTACTGTTTTTATTCCTGATTGAATAAGAAAACCAAAGTTAGATCGAGAATGAGACACTAGTTACTACCAAGTTACAGCAAAGTTTATAATAATAATTATCTTCAATCTATTCAGTCTGAAATAAAATATAAGTACTTAAATATTTTTTCAGAAGTACAGTCAGCATCTAAGGTAATAAGCAATCAAAAAATACATCCAAACACTTTGTCTGTTCCGATAATTTTTTGTATTAAGTGTCACTTCAGAATTTAGATTTTACTGGTTTAAAAGTTTATGAGACAACGTCTTTGCATAAAATTAAATTCCAAATGTGTTTTTATAATAAATAAAAAATAATAAACACGACTGCCCAAAAAAGAGAGGAGTGTATTGTGTTCAGGGTTCATGTATGTTTGTATGTATGTATGTGAGTGTCTTTATTCCACCATAACTTTTAAATGCCGAACAGATTTGGTTGTGTGAGGAATTGGTATAATCCTAACATCACTCCGAGTGACTCAGGCTATATTTTTTTTTGAACAAAGTTAATATGTCCAGCTGCATGACGCCATTTTGTAATGTGTTTTTTTTAATTATTACAATATGGGTATCAAATGAAAAGCTTTGATGAGAACATTCCAAAACTATATAATTTGTCACTTAAATGTATGAAATAAAAATAAATAAATCTAAAAAATATTTAAAAAAACAACTGCCTTGCCAAAAACGAACTAAAAAGTTAAATACTAAGCGTCATTGCAGTCGGGGGACCTCTTTAATTAAAAATTGTTCCACAAAACAGTTCCCCGACTGCAATGATACATTGTTTTTTAAACTTTTGGTCGTTTTTTGCAAGGCAGTCGTGTATTTTTATTTATTTAGATATACGCTGAGCTTTAACCTAATTGCATCGCTGTGTCACACAATTTAACCAGTATTATTTAGTTGCCAATATGCAGTTTTGATAGTTGAAATTAGTTTTTTTTTATTTTTATTTTTTGTCTATGCGCATGTGTGTTGTGATGCTAATAAATCATTCAATCTTCTATCTATTTATTTATTTTTAATTTTAAACTTACCTATACGGTTTGTTTTTCATCCCAATCAAATGCAATCTAGATTAAATCTTCTTTACAGGTGCTACTTCTAGAAGCAGGTCCAGAAGAGCCAGACGTGACTAGTGTACCAGCTTTCGCACCAGTCCTGGGCAGTTCCAGCATCGACTGGAGGTACAGGACGCAGCCTGAAGAGCTGACCTGCAGAGCACATAGAGGGCAGTCTTGCCCATGGTTCAGGTAAGGAAACTGCTTAGAATTTACCATTGAATGTAATCGTTATGATTGTGATGGAAAATGACTACTCTTTAAATGCTGAAGTATTTTTTTTATTTGACGACTCTTTATGAAATTAAGAGGGGGAAAGAAGAAGCCCTTGACGAGTTTCTTGCCGGTTCTTCTCGTTACAAGGTCTCCCGCTTATGGTTTGCGAACCGATGGCGTAACTTTTATGGCATTCACAAGTGCTCGTAACAATAGACTGGACAAATTACTTTTTTTTAATAATAATAATAATAAAACTCATTATTGGCTCAAACAATTTGAGTTAGAGTTTACGGTGCTAGACTTGAAAATCCATTTCAGATTTCAAAATGGAATACTTCTCTGAATAAGGTTTATTTTTGGTCTATTACAATATTTTGCCATTGGGGTAAGTAATATTAACTTACTGCCTTATCAGCTTAATTATACAAATATAGAGCCAAAAGTTTGGATGGATTCTTCAAGAGCTTTATGTATTTCGATACCATTGTCTACCTATTTAATACAATAATGTATCTAATGAGTCTGTTATAGAACAGTTCTGTAATGGCTGAATCTGGATATCTACCTATATCACCTAGTTGAGACTAGACATTAAGTTTAGCTAGTATTTTGTTTATTGGCGCATGGTATACTTATTTTTCTATCACTAACGAAATATTAATTGCCACGAATGAAAATAACTACGTACATAACGTACAAAATGGAAGTTAAATACGAGGGTGATTTGATAAGTCCATGAGTTTGAAAGGAAGATTTTTTTTTTATAATTTATTTTTGTGTCTTAAAAAGAAACTCCTTAAGGCATCTTTACACTACATTTTTTTTAAATTCGGCAAAAGATTATTACTTTTGGAAACAAAAAGCTCAAGCGCCTTGTAACTTTTCTTAATGACCCTGTCGACCCTCTCGGCGGCACTCATGACATCAAAACTCATCGAATGAAGATGAATCCTTCCTGTTCTCTAGATTCAACCCCAGTGAGTTTTTTTCTCTTACCAAACATGAATAAATGTCTTGGCGGGCAAAGATTTTCATCAAGCCAAAATGTGGTGTCTGGAATGGGCCCTCATTTCAGTTACCAGTTTTCAGGCGATGAAAGAAAAAAATAATGGGTTAAAGAGGTAGGAACTTCGTTGGACTGAATAAGCAGAGCTACAATAAGATTATGTAGAGAAATAAAACAAAATATTCCGAAAAAAAGTCTTTCTTCATTAAAAAGTCATGGACTTATCAATCCACCCTCGTAATGCATATTTTTATATTTTTTTATTGACGAAAGGAACCCTACTATCTTACTAATATTATAAATGTGAAAGATTGTGGGTTTGGATGTTTGTTCCTCTATCACGCAAATACGGCTGAACAGATTTGGATGAAATTTGACACACAGATAGTTTATAGCCTTGATTAAAACATAGGATAATTTTAACCCCGGTCAAAGGTTCCCTAGATATTTTCCGAATATCCACGCAGACAAAGTTGCGGGCGGAATCTAGTACTAATTATTTTCTATTACTAATTAAATATTTATTTATATATATTTTAATAACAATGCGAACTATTTCTCAACTTAAAAAAAGAAGGGAAAAAGGTGGGGTGCATTTTTTTCAGATTTATATAATTGCATCATACTTTGTTCTTTTAATTAATCATGGCTGTAAAAAATATAATTACATTTGTAAATTAACATTGCAGTGGTCGCGTCATGGGTGGATCCAGTTCCACTAATTATTTAGTATACATGCGAGGTAATAAACGGGATTATGATGATTGGGCAGCGCTTGGAAATGGGGGATGGAGTTATGATGACGTAAATATTAATAAAACTATTAATTTAGAAGCAAACAATACAGACAATAAAACTTTTAAAAATATATTTTAATTTTTAGGTTTTACCTTATTTCAAGAAATCGGAAAACAATAGAGATATAGAGGCAAAAGACAAGAAGTATCATGGTGTTGATGGCCCCTTGACGGTGGAAAGATTTTCGTATTTGGATAAGAATGACGCTATGCTAGTAAACGCGTTTGAAGAAACAGGGTTGCCATTAGTAGATTTTAATGGCGAACGACAAATAGGAACAATGATTGTTCAAGCAACAGCTAAAGATGGAGTAAGAGTATCGACAAATACGGCCTTTATAAGACCAGTAAGAAAAAAAAGAAAAAACTTATTTGTAAGAACAAACGCACAGGTTACAAAAGTTTTAATAGATCCATACAAGAAAATAGCTTATGGTGTACAATACATTAAAAATGGTTTATTGTATGCTGTAACTGCATCAAAAGAGATTATTTTAAGTGCTGGAGCTTTAAATTCACCTAGAATACTAATGTTATCAGGTGTAGGGCCTGCAAAAACCCTTAAATCTCTAAATATACCAGTATTAAAAAAACTTAAAGTAGGATATAATTTACAAGATCATTGTACTACAGAAGCAATGCTTATGGGTTTGACAAATAAAACATCGACGCTTATAAGTGGGAAACAGTTAATAAATGAAGTAAAAAAATATTACATATCAAAACACAGAGAAGGCCCGTTATCAGCAACAGGGCCATTGTATATGACAGCATTTGTTAGGACGCCTTTTGCTGACGAAGATGAGACTGTACCAGATATCCAATACCATTTTGATGGCAGAAATTTGAAAGAGTTCTATTCTGATCCAACAAATTACTTAGCAACTCGTACTTTACCTCTCGCTTATTATGATAGTATTAATGTTAGACCAATACTGTTGCTACCTAAAAGTAGAGGGTACTTAACTCTCAATAAAACTGACCCAGTTTTCGGCCAGCCATTGATATACTCAAGATTCTTTACTGATAAAAGAGATGTAGATACTTTAGTTGCAGCTTTGAATATGATACAAGAATTAGAAAAGACTAAAGTGTTCAAAGAAAATGGAGT
This sequence comes from Agriphila straminella, assembly GCA_950108535.1. NCBI lineage: Eukaryota > Metazoa > Arthropoda > Insecta > Lepidoptera > Crambidae > Agriphila > Agriphila straminella. The sequence continues at coordinate 11,576,919 of OX467304.1, forward strand.
GGAATTTATAAGAGAGCCAGTTGAAGCTTGTATCAATTATCAATGGGGTACATATGAATACTTCTTTTGCCTATTAAGAAGTTATACAGCAACAATATTTCATCCATCTGGCACATGTCGAATGGGACCTCCTTCAGATAAAGAAGCAGTTGTAAACCCAAGACTGAAAGTGTATGGAATACGCCATCTAAGAGTAGCAGATGCTTCTATAATGCCAAATATTGTTCGTGGTAATACAAACGCACCCGTTATAATGATAGGTGAGAAATTATCCGATATAATAAAAGAAGATTGGAAAGAACACATCTGATTATTGTAATATGCCTTGTCAATTATTTTTAAGTCGTAAGTAAGGTGAAATAAAATAATTTTGAAACAAGTTTCGGCTTTATTTTGCTTCTAATTTTACAATTGTTGCAATTCCTTACTTCATTACAGAGCTCTTTTTAAATTGGTGAGTTTAATAAAATATAACTATTGTCCACGATATCACTACCAACGTACCCACCAAACACATAAGAATAGATGATAAATAACCCTATAGATGTATGTCCATGAGATAATAAAAACCTGAATTATTTTTATGCTTAGTATTAGTAGATCACTGTGCACGGTACACTTTAAAAAATAATCAATGTTGTATTGTATTTAGATAAACAGAAAGTACTGGAAAGATCGTAGAAGTTCACTTTATTGTATTTGTAACTAATTATTTAAATGTACACTCGGCAGTACGTCAGGTTTTACAAAACTGTAAAATTTCTCAAATTAATTAAACCTTTACATGTAAGACGTCAAGGTCAAAAAGAAATTTGACATGTTGTGGTAACCGGTGCTGCTGAATGTATTTTTTGTTTGTTTGTCTAATGCCACTATTTAGATGTATGTTGTAGATTGTGACTTCATAATTAGGGACAAATTTTCTATATATAGCTAAGCATTATCGAGAGTTGAACCAAATACTTTTGTAGTAATATTTTTTTGTGCAATCATTTAATTATCTTAAGTTACATTGAACTTACAATTTTTGGAACCGAACAAAATAGTCCATAGAAAATTTGTCTAACGTTTCAAATAAGTGGAACATCTCATTCCATTTATTTGAAACAAACTAAGAATTAAGTGCATATCTGGTAAAGCAAAGTTGTTTTTACAATTTCAGAGGGAAGACAATGGGTGGGTCGAGTGCCATTAACTATATGGTATACATAAGAGGAAATAAAAGGGATTATGACGGCTGGGCTGAAATGGGCAACCACGGTTGGAGTTATACAGAGGTAGCTATTTGATTAAATCAATTCAATAAAAAAACTACTAACTAACATATGATTATATATCATATTTCGAAAGAAAATGGCAAAAAAGCAAACACTTAATCATTTAAATCATTCATCAAAGATCTGTATTATTGAGATGTAAAAAATATTTACTTGGTATAGGTACTCATCTAAATATTCACTTAGAATACCTTTACAAAAATTCATTAAATACCAACTCGGTACTTTATTTGTAAGTTTAAATGGGAAACGAGTACGTTTGATATCTAAATTAGTTTGTCTTTTTAAAATTTTAATTATTCTAAGTAGTATTTTAATTTGGAAGAATTTATATTTCATTCATATATTTAATAAATGTCCTCATTAGGTACTGCCGTACTTCAAGAAATCAGAAAACAACCGAGACATGGAGGCAAACGACAAATACTACCATTCCGTCGGTGGACCTCTTAATGTGGAAAGATTTCAACACGTAGACCCCAATACGTTAATGCTTATTCAAGCCTTCAAAGATAGAGGCTTACCTATATCAGATTTGAATGCCGAAAATCAATTAGGAGTAGATTGGATTCAATCAACTAGTAAAGATGGCCAAAGGTTTTCTACAAATACTGCGTACATAAGACCTGTGATCGGTAAAAGACCAAATCTTCATGTTGTCACGAACGCATTCGTAACGAAAATTTTAATTGACAGATTCTCTAAAACTGCGTATGGAGTAGAATTCATCGTTCATGGTGTTAGACATGTTGTGCAAGCACAGAAGGAAGTGATACTGAGCGCTGGATCAATAAATTCTCCTAAAATATTGATGTTATCCGGGATAGGCCCATCCCATCATTTGGAAAGCTTGAATATTCCGGTATTGGCTGACTTGAAAGTAGGTGCAAATCTACAAGATCATGTAACGACAGATGCACTCGTTATAGGTTTGTCTAACAAAACTTCTACATTGGTAGATTCTCATCAATTATTTGATGAAATTTACAATTACTATGGTCAATACCGCCACAAAACTGGTCCTTTGGCTTCCACATCCACTCTTAGAGCCACTGCCTTTATAAAAACAGAATATGCATTTGAAAACGCTCCAGATATTCAATTCCATTTTGATGGTAGAAATGTTAGAGACTTTTACGCAGATCCAACCAATTACATGGCAACTAATATATTTCCTTTGGCTTTTTATGATGGTATTTCAGCTAGACCTCTTCTACTGACTCCAAAAAGTCGAGGATTTATATTGCTTAATCATACCGATCCTGTTTATGGTCCACCATTGATATATCCAAGGTTCTTCACTGAAAAGGAAGATTTAGACGCTTTGGTTTCTGGATTAAAGTTTGCCATAAGTTTAGAACACACTGAAGCCTTTGCTGTTAGTGGGGCAAGTTATGTCAAAGTTCCTGTACCTCCTTGTTTGGGATATGAATGGGGTTCATACGAGTACCTCACTTGCTTACTTATGGAGTATACTTCAACGATTTATCATCCTGTTGGAACTTGCAAAATGGGTCCCAAATGGGATAGGGATGCAGTTGTTGACCCAAGATTGAGAGTTTATGGCATAAGGCATTTAAGAGTAATTGATTCTTCCATAATGCCTACGATAGTCAGAGGTAATACAAATGCTCCTACAATTATGATAGCGGAAAAAGCGTCTGATATAATTAAAGAAGATTGGCTTTCACATTATTTATAATAACAAATACTTTTAATTTAACAAACTAGGTTAAGGTGATATAATTAATTCTTACTTGTAAAAACTAATAAGTCTATTATGTACCTTGATGCTAAGCTTTATCTTAAAAAAATATTTTATACTTTTATAGAAAATGGCTAATTCAATGTTGAAGAGTAATGTGATAAATTATCTAATAAGTTAAAATTTCTTGGAATTTTCAAGTTGTGAACAATTAAAACAAATCTGTGATTATATAAATTGAATGGGAAATTTTCATTGTTTGATTGTGGCTCAAATCCTTGCATTTTGGGAGATAATTAATTAAACATTTGCTGCTTCTTTTGATACTAGAAATTCTAATGCACATTGTTTATTATTTTCAACAAAATAAATTGTGACACACTTAAACAGCGATCTCAGCTGTTCACAAGAACATTAAAAGGTATGTTTAAAATGTCGCACTATGTGCACAGTGGGCTGAAGTAAAACAAGAAAGTTCTGAACAAAGACCAACAGAATAATATCGCGAGCTGAGTCATCTACGCCGTGGATGCTGGTAATGGGCCACAAAAAGGGAGATTATTCACTAACGTAAGTTTAGACATAAGTAAACGCTTATACGTAACAGGTTTTCTGAATTACAATTTCAACAATGTAAACCCCTATTTCAAAAACATAGAATACTACCTCTACCATGTATATATATATTAGAACTATGCTTGTTGGTTAAAAAGCACCCTGAATACTTTGTAAAATGTAGTGAAAAAAACGATAATTTACGAGCATCGAGAAAGAATCAACTAGTAATACCTAAATCTAATCTAACTATATTTCGTAAAAATGTATATTATATGGCTATCAAAATATTTAATAAACTACCGCTAGACATTATAAATCAACCAATAGAGAAAAATATTTTCAGGAATAAATTATTTAATTGGCTCCTACAGCACAGTTTCTACTCGACCAAGGAATATTTGGAGAGAAAAAAATTACATCTCTACTTAATCTGACATATAAATGATAATTTCGCATAATTGACATTTAATTTTGAATATGAGATTTCTGTTGACAATTTTGTAATTTATTGACGTCTTAAAATAGCAATAGGTACTTAGTAGTAATAATATTTACTATAGATAGCCGACACTTACTAACATTTGCATGCCTACAAACTTAAGGCAGAATATTGTTGAAACTTTATTTAAACATTGTCACCAATCTCAATGTAATGTACACAATATTGTGCAAATAAATATTCTGATTTCTGATTTCTGAACAATGAGCGGTTTTCAAAAGGCATTTTAAAAAAAAGTAGTACCTAAAAGACGGCTAAATATCGTTGTTCAACTAAGTACGTAACTTTTTAAGAAAACGCAAAGGATGAAAGGAGTCAATGCCAATTTTTAACCGACTTCCAAAAAAGGAGGAGGTTCGTCTGTATATTTTTTTTTTTTTTGTGTATGTCCACCGATTACTCGAAGACGGCTGGTCCGATTGAAATGATTCAAACATTAGGTACACTCCCAAGTTGGTCCCATTTTTTAAAATTTGGAAATCGGTTCAGTACTTTTCAAGTAATTTTGAAAAAAGCACGAAAATAGTATGATTTTGTGTGAATTACCTCGATGATTGGTCGTATTACTTCTTTGTTTATGAACTGAATAAGACAATTATTTTTTTGTTGGAAGAGGGATATCTTAAGTGTACTTTTTTAACCGACTTAAAAAAGGAAGTTCTCAGTTTGACCCGTATTTAAGTATGTTTCTCCGCGATTATCTTACGTTTGGCTGAGCCGATTTTTCTACATATATATAATATACCTGACCTACAAGGTACCTACACTAAAAATAAAAAAAATAAAAATTATTTAAAAAAAAACAAAAAACCGACTTCAAAAAACCTACCTTTAAAAAGCAAGAAATAATATTCGTAATAATAAAAATACGTCTATTGAAGTCGGGTGGAGCTTTTAGAATAAAAAAAAGGAAATTGTACTCCAGCCCCACCCGACTTCAATAGACGTATTTTTATTATTACGAATATTATTTCTTGCTTTTTAAAGGTAGGTTTTTTGAAGTCGGTTTTTTGTTTTTTTGACGTTGTTATGGCAATCTACTCCTCTTCAGGGAGGGAGTAATTTTTGCCAGTGTCAAGTGTGTTTTACGTGTTGAATAAATTAAGTGTTGAGCAATTATTTTAAACTCTTTTTATGAGCCATTATCTCATAAATTACCTGTAAAAGTTTTCACAACATCAAATCACTATTCGAACTATAATGTCAGAGAAACAGCTTTCTCATGCTTCCTGTCTTTTTAAATTTTAGCTGTTCAAGACATCATTAGATCCTATATTGCAATCTATTACGAGATCAGGTATATTTTTATAGGTATGTTTTTTGTCAATAATTTGAATGAATGAATAAATACTTTATTGTTCACCATAATAAATACATACAAATACAGTACAAAAGTCGCACTTGGCGGCTTTATCGCTGAAAAGCAATTTCTTCCAGGCAACCATTTATTTACACAGAACAGAAAGAAAAATAAGGAATGAAACGAACAAAATTTAAGAATTAAAAAGTCGACATAAGTGGCAAAACATGTAGTGCCTTTGTACTCAACGCTCATTTTATGGCCCCCGAAAAGTCCCATCTGCAGCTCGTACACTCCCATTATCTATCTCCATAAACCACTGGGATGCAAACAATCTGTACCTAGTCTGTCCTCAGCCTAAAGTCACCATTTTAAATAGGCCTCCCACCCATACTTCTTTGGAAGAAACTTGGGAGTTTAGCGAAGCAATAGTATGTAGGGTAGGGGTCTAAATTAATTGGTTGTCTTGTTTTAATACTTAAGCTCTAAAGTTTATAGACTATACAAGTTCGAAATTGTTGGCTCTGGCGACGAATGTTTTAAGACTAGGCTTAAAATTCTATGCATCCTTTGGAAGAGCGATAAAAAGTTGTCGTCGCTTAAGAATAACAACTTCTGAGATTTAACTTTAACCCTCGTATCTACACAGTAATTTTTTAAGTTTATCTAAAAATGAAAAGGGGATTTCAGACCACGTAAATGAACAACTTTTACTGTCAACAAAAAATCTGCTGTTCCATAGAAAAGTACAACATCGACTCGTATGGAACCTTAGAGTAAGACGTAAGACCGTGAATAGGTAAGTATCCACTTTGTGGGATGTGTGTGACTGTGACGTCACCCGCTTGTACCAACATAACGCCACGAATACTACACCAACAATCGAGTTCACGTTAGCGAGGATAGTAAACTCGTCGATGGTGAGCACTCTTACTATAGATTTTAGTTCTTCGCGTATCCGCTAGAGGCTCTGCTTTAATTTCCCATACAAATTGCTTACGCTTTCGATATCGAGAATGGTTTTTGTAAACTCATGGTAGTGCTACTGATCTTTCACGTGAAGATGTGAACTCGATCCCGTCGGTCGAGAGTATCATCAGCGCCGATGATTTAAAAAAATGTGTTTTATCCTGATGTTAAAGTTTTCGTTGCCATATTCACTTCTCAAGCTTACGCGCTCACTAGTCGGGAAAATCAAAAATCAAACCAAATACCAACTAATTACCAAAGTACTTTCAATAAAACCGCGCTAGTATCCGTTAAAAGTGTTTTATTTCAAGTTTTCGTTGCATTAGATTTAAATCCATTCTATCTTAAAGCCAGATGGGTTCATAAAACTACCGTAAATATTATGGTTTAGTTCGTTGTTTTATAAAGTCTAGGTGAACTAAGTCGACAAAGTCGTAGCCGTTCCTAGCTTGGCCCGTGTGACAGTGCAGCAACATAAATCAGAGAATAGAACTTGCAGATATAGAGTTGATGCTGGATGTGATTTATTTTATTCACTCAAGTCAGGCATTCTTGTATAAGGGCGTCCGCTGCGTTAAGCGGGATCCTGGCGCGGAGCGACATAGATTAGTTAGAGCTTACTCTGCGCTGCGAAGCATCTGTCTGTCAGAAAACCAGCAATCTATATTCTCGCGCCGTGTACCCGCGCCGGGATCCTACTTAACGCAGCGGACGGCCTAACAAAAATCATCTGCCTCGAGTCGAATCGAATTGTCTGGACATTTTTCATTTTATCTTCCACATTGTCTCAACAACAGTCCCGTAGAATCAAAAAAAAAATTTGTCATAAATCTTGTTTACGAACGTAGTTGCTTAGTGGCTGCCAGTACGCTCAGAGGCGTGGTACTGAACCGAAATTACAAAATTTAACCAATAGCTACCGGCTACACCGAGTTTTGGCGGGCTAAAACTGGGTTATAAGTAGTTGTACATTAAGTTTAGTTCTCGTAATAATATGTTTACAAAAGTATAAATTTATCAACTGTTGGTGATCCAAATAAACTAAAAAAAAGTCTTAGGACGTAATACTACTGAAGCGAAACTGTTCTAAATGTCTGTTCTAACTGTTCTAAGTTAGCATAAATTGATTTATTATGTTATTGCATTGTTTGGCGAGTGTTGTCGCTATAAAAAACATTTGGCTCCACCTGAAAATCAGTGTCGCACAGGATGTGGCAATAGCTGAGGTTGGAGACCATTTTGGCTAATTTTCTTTTAAATTGTGTTGTCTTTTTGTAACAAATGCCTTTAAGCTGAATAAATTTTTTCACTTTCACTTTTCACTTTCACTTTGTGTGTTCTCATAATTTTCATTAAGTACACACGACGGCACATCAGACAATACATGTTGACCTTGAGACTGTCTTTATGTAGTAAAAGCGGTGTTCGCAGTTCAACTATTTAACTTGCTCCTGTTCGCTCAATTGCTGTTGTGTGTACTTCAGATATTTTTATACAACGTGTTACAAAATAACCCCTAATGCCGAATATGGTAGATAGGGAGGGACCATCAAACTGAACAACTTACACTATGGGACTATCTCTGAAATCGCGAAAAAAGTCAGCAGTTCCATACAAAAATTAATAGCGAAAATATCAAAATGTAAATAAATATAAATATCAAACAGCAGTTTTTTTTTGCGTTTTCAGAGTTAGTCCCTAGTTAAAAGTTGTTCAGTTTGATGGTCCCTATCTACCAAATTCGGCATTAGTGGTTATTTTCTAACACGTTGTATAAAATGGCATCTAATTGCTGACTGGGAATTTTGCTGCTGAATGTACAATGTACGTACAGTACATACAATGTTTACATTCGTTATAAAAACTCTGTGCCCCTTCCAGAACATTTAGTTCCACGGCCAACTTTAACAAGAACACACAATTAGAAAAGCGCACGAGTGGCGCCGTGTGCGCCATTGTGTTTTGTTTTATCTCGTTAGATGTCAAGAGGTCGGATTTATCGTTATGTTTGAGAAAAAACGACGAATCAAGTGGAAATTATGAAATTCCGTGCTCGGCGATAAGCCAATCTATGTGCTTTAATATAGAGTTGATTTTTGAGAAATTTGAGTGTTAAATGATTGGACTAAAGATTGTTGTATAAAATTGCTGGATTGAGTATCTTCTTGTCATTAATGAATGAGACAGTAACATAAAATTATGATAAAAAAACAATATGAAACCTGTAGTCTTTTCATGATGTTTTTTTTATAATTTATTCGTGGTAAATAAATTGTAAATTATCGGATTAGCTGCCAAAATGTGTCCCTTTAATTTACTTTAAGTAACCAAATTCTTTCTATTCAAAAAGATCTCTCAGACTCTAATATCACGAGTTAATTTCTGTCGGCAGCAGTCAATTTGTTTTTATGCAAATAGCTTTCTAACAAGATTTGTAATTAAACTTAAAAACAAAAAAGAAAGAAAGAGTTTTCTTAAAAGAAAACGTAATACTTTGATACCAATGGAAAATTCTTAGACCTGAATTTCAGAATGTTAAAAGCAAATAGACAATTATGACCTCAGGCTTCGTAGTAACCGGCTCCAATTTATTAAACTTCCGAGTGTTTCGAGAGCTAACGAAACTCAATTAATGTGGCTAGCGGGATGAAACCTATATTAAATAGATGACAGTAGGACAGCTTGGTGGAACAGTGGTTTAGCGTAGTTCTGCGATTGCGGAGATTAAGGCGAGGCCAGTTCACGATTTGATGAAAAGATTGATTTTTGAACTTCCAATGTGAAGAACTGATGTAGAATTCTACTTCACAAAAAATACTGTAGACTGAAAAAGAAACAAAGAAACACAATAACCGAACAGAATATTGAAAAATGGCATGGTTACTCTGTAAATAAATCCTGAATAACACCATAAAAATAAACTTAAAATCGTCAGATTTCGTTATTTTCAACGACAGTGATATGATTTTTTATGCAAAACGGATAGCTTTTTTATTGATCTAACACAATAACCGAGTACATTTTTAATAAATGATCCAGTATTTCAGAAATCAATAAAAATGTACTAAATTTCGTCAAATTTCTGGCGAAGCGACAATTAAAGCAATGCAATATTCAACCTTATTCTAAAGACATAGTGAAAGAGTAAATTTCGGGAACTGCCTCGCCTTAAGCAACTTTCGCAAGGGTCGTTCATGGGATAGGTGACCATTTTTTTCATCTTGAGCTCGAGCTCCTCCGTGCTTCGACAGGAACGTTAAACTATTGGTCCCGGCTGCGCTGCAGTCGTTAACATCCACCAATCCGCATTGGGCCCGCGTGGTGGGTTATCGAGCATCCACCTTATCCACCCTTAAGGAAGGCCTGTGCCCCAGCAGTGGGATATTAAAATGGCTGGTAAAGAAGACACCCGTCATCGGACTCATAACATTGTTTGGGCATTGTACAAGTGCGTTCATTTCAGCAGCAGTACTGAATTGCCTAAGCTACTGTCAATCATGAGAAAACCAAAAATGTTGCCAACAGCATTAAATATTCCCCTAAGTAAAAAAAAATACAATTTAAAAAAAAATATATATTTTAATTTCCACAAAAAATAAAATTCACATAAATAATAAAATTTAATGTTACCCTTCTGATAGTTTTTATACTATAGCCTATATTGCTTTTGTCGTATTCCATTTCTATTTGAGGAATATTAATTATTATGAAGTATCTTAGAAAATTATTTAACGGTACAATCTTCGACAACTTTTCAAACAATGTTGAAATGACAGTAGCAACTTGAATAGACGAAAATAGCCTTTCGTACAATTTAAGAAGTTCAAAACACAGTTATTTCGAACTTCGTAAACTGTGTGAAAGGCTATTTTAGTACGCCACAGAAAAATAGAGTACAAATCTGTGGCGTACGGCAGAATAAAATATCTCCTACGTACTCTTCACACTCATAAGGCTGAGTTGCACCATCCTAAGGTAGTACCCTGAGCGAAAGTGGCGCCGCGGTGAATTATATTTAATATTATAATTCTAATACACAATTTTAAAAATGTTTATCGTGGAGATTTTAAGATTTTTTTTAGACGGTATCGTTACATTCCCTCGTAGTCTCTGCTAGAAGTAGATAGCAAAACTGGTAAAAGTGGCCGTTTTTGACACATTTGCTATCTACTTCTACGAGTGACTACGAGGGAATGTAGTGACACCTTCTAAAAATACTAGACCATGGGCCCTAAAATTTCCACGATAAACATTATTAAAATCTTTTTCTATTAATAACTTATTAAATAAAAACCTCTGCGGGCGCCACTCTCGGTCATACAACCGCCTTAAGTTTTAACCATAACTTTAACAGATACAAACATATCGGACTCAATGACAGCGTCGCTGTCGTCTATGGCGTAACCTAGGTAACAATATGTAATAACACCTTAGTTCCACTTTTGACCACTGGCTCAGATAAGTTTGTAGCTGTTAAAGTTATGGTTAAGTCAAGATGGTGCAACTCAGCCTAAGTGTCGTAAAATTGTGACTAATGACATAGTATTTAGGTACCAAGAGGTACTTAACTAAGAAAACAGTATCTTATATCTCCCTATCTATCTATTCCAGCCCTTGTAGAGTCCGTCTTCGGACATAAGCCTCCTCTCTGCCTCTCCACTCTCGACGGTCTGCTGCCACGCTCATCCAGTTGATACCAGCTTGCTGCCGGATGTCACCCGCCCATATCTTGGGCGGTCGTCCTCTACCGTGGGTATTAGCGCGGGGTCGCCATTCGAGTAGTCTTCTCGCCCACCGGCTGTGGTTCATTCTGGCAATATGTCCTGCACACCTCCACTTTTTCCGTTCTATTTCTTCGACCACGTCAATAACTTCAGTTTTCTGCCGGATCCACTCATTCCGTTTCAGTCCATGAGGCTGATACCGAGCATACATCTCTCCATAGGCCCTCTGTGCGACACGGAGTTTCTCGGCAAACCTTTCTGTCAGGGTAGTGGTCTCCATACTATATAATAAGTGAAGACAGGCAAGACACACTGATTGAAGATTTTGGTTTTAAGATGTTGGGAGATCTTTTTGGACTTCATAATTTGGCTGTTGACTACATGATAACGCGTAATATTGAAAAAGGAAAATAATTATTACTTAGGAAATATTACACAATCCATAATACTAGTCAAATGTTATTTATTTATAATAGTACACCTGATATCAAAATGGCAAAAGTTTATCAATTCATCTGACAAAGCAATTTAAACTAAAGTCTAAATGTGAATTGCGTGAAATGTCTACAACAAATTATTTAGTAGGTACAGTGACATTCTGATCTGTGGCCCTACCATGAGTTGATGCAAACTGTTTACGTTACCGTAAACTATCGGATATACTGCTCACAGTCAGTGCGAGTGAAAGAGACAAATCGATAGTTTACGGTAACGTAAACAGTTTGCATCAACTCATGGTAGGGCCACTGGTCACGTTTACCATTTCTAATACTTTGCGGTTTAATCGATTTCTCAAGTATAACTTTAATTACATTACAAATAATGTCATAATATTATGAATAGTTGACTCCATAAAATGAGAATTGAAAGCAAATAACCGCATCAGTGGTCAAGTAGTTCGCCCACCCGTGTAAGACGTAGGGGCCCCGGGTTCGATTCCCAGGCGGGGTACAATTTGTACTCGGTTTGGTTGGTGATAGGGCTTCAAGTACTCCTGGCTAGCTACCACCATCTTACCTAAGTCTGACGCCACAACAATCTTTAAGTTGTTGTAATTTTTTTTTGTGTTACGTTAGTTAGAGGTAAGATTAGCCAGATCCTCAGTGATGAGGATTCCGGGTGTAGTGCGCTTCCGCCTTCGGCCTTATCGTCACTTAACATTAGGTGAGGCGAAGGCCAAGCACTTTGCTGTTGTGCATAAAAAATAAAAAGAAAGATAATAAAATTATTTGTAGTATATTATTGTTGTTTTATAATAAGTACCTAATTTATAATACCGCCTTTTCTCACATAAAATATATTAAAATGTACCTAGACATAACAAACTTGTAAGAATACTTAACAAAAATTATAATCAGTGGTCTTCCTAAAATAATTTTGCAAAAACAAAATTAATTTAGAATTTTCACTGTTAACTTTTATTACTTATCTCCCACATGTAGTTCTTTGCTCGTTTTGCGTATTTTTTGTAATCTACAGTTTGTCGCCCGTAAGGTTATTTTGTCGCAAACTAAATAAACCGCTGCTTGGTTAAGTATTTAAGTATCAGTCACTTAAAAAAAAAACCCCAAAAAGAATCAATAACATCTGACCTATATTAAATATTATATAAACAAGCTTCCCTAAATTCCAAATAACAAACATCATTTGATGGAAGCAATTCCGACTTGTTTCGTTTTATTATTCAATTAAAATTTTAACTCTTCACAAATCCCTTAATTTTATTTGCTTCAACGCCGATGCAGCATTTGAGCTTGAACGCAAAAATTATTGTTATTAGAGTTTCAAGTTGAACAACTTCCGGGTGATGTTGTTAAATTCGGTAATTCCGTTTAATTCTCTTTACCGTTTTTACTTAAAACAAATAGGGCAATCTAAATAAAACCGTTTAATAAACTTAAAACACAGACCATACAACAATTACTTACGTAGGTACCACTTAAAAGTTAATGCATGTTTTTAATCAAAAATGGAACTGAAATGATGTAAGTTTCAAAACTGTCTTATTAACACACTAACGGCCGCCCGCGGTTTCACCCGTGTGGTTCCTGTTCCCGCGAAAATATCGAGATAAAAAGTATCCTATGTTTTAATCTAGGCTATCTACTATCTGTGTGCCAAATTTCAACCAAATCAGTACGGCAGTTTTTGCGTGATTGAGGAACAAACATCCAAACCCACGAACTTTCACAATTTTAAAACAATTATTATAGTAGGATTAAATTAATATTATTTGTTTCAAAAAAACTAAACAAATTATATTTTTTGTTTAAGAAGACTATACACTAGTTGTCGATTGGCCCTTTTAAAAGTTAAATAAATGGGGAATAAAACTCTGAAAAAATAAAATAAAACAGTTTTGACACAATTTTGACATTTCTGCATAATGATTTTATAATACATGTTGTGGTTGTGGCAGACGGTGACCGTACTTTTTCAAAGACGAACTTGTTTTATTATTTTAATTTTTTTTCTCGCAACCAAAAATTCTGAAACATTTTCCTTTTTATAAGGAAGCTTATCTATCTATGAAAAAATCAGCCAATATATGTTTTTAGAAATTAACCATTGTCACAGAATTTCATTTCTCAGTATACCAAGAAAACACTAAACTGCTGATAACTATGTCCATCAGCCATTTTTAATGTCCCCACTGCTGGGGCACAGGCCTTCCTTATGGGTGGTAAGGAGGATGGGCCATAACCCACCACGCGGGCCCAATGCGGATTGGTGGGTGTTAACGACTGCAAATGCAGCCGGGACCAACGGCTTAACGTGCCTTCGTGAGATAAAAAATTTTTGGGCACCCATCCCATGACCGACCCTTGCGAACGTTGCTTAACTTCAGCAATCGCTGGGCCAGGCGCTAAACCACTGCGCCACCGAGCTCCTCAGCGAGCTGCCTCAGCGAGCTGATAACTATAAACCTAGCTTACTCTTATAAACTGAAAACATAGAATACTCCAGAATGTTTCGACTAATCCGCATATAAACTAATATAACATGTAACATAAACTAAATCGTGTTGTGTTTCAAAGCTGACTCAGTAAGCTCCAGAAGGTAATTTCTGTCGATGACGCGCAGACCCTTGTAAATATTAACTTGTGTAGTAGTTGCCCTGTTGAATGTGACGGTATAAGGGATAAGATACAAGCGTTTAGAAACCTATTAAGGCGATTAGCTTCCTCACATAATGTATCAAAAATTCTAACGTTGGGATTGAAGCTAAAGTTCTATAGTTTATTTACAAACTATTACCTTTGTAAAATATAGTTCGTTGTAGTAGTAATAGGCAAAATAGCAAAAAGTGGCCACTTTTGGCTCTTATCAAAAGATAATCAAAAGATACTTGTATTGGGAATGACCCGCTACTTCCCTATGTTTTAAAGTTCGAGTGTAGGCTTTCTTTATCAAAACTAACTCGTCAGCATTGTCGTCCAACGCCCTTCCAGCGGCTTCCCGCTACCTTCACCAAATAGTCGGTCCAACTTGTCAGGAGCCTTACCACGAAGCGTCGGCGTCGTCCCGTGTGTGGTCACAATTTTAGAACCTTTCTGCTTCATCAGCCGTCTGATCTCGCTATGTAATCTGACACTTCAGCAATGCAATATTTCAAGCGATATCTATCAACTCATCTTTTCTTTTTACCAACTTCAAAAAGGGAGGAGGTTCTCTGTTCGTCTGTATGTTTGTTTTTTACTGACTTCAAAAAAGAAGGAGGTTCTCTGTTCGTCTGTATATTTGTTTTTACCGACTTCAAAAAAGGAGGAGGTTCTTTGTTCGTCTGTATATTTGTAAAATCACATTACACAAAAAAAACAAATATACAGACGAACAAAGAACCTAGACCGATTGAAATGATTCAAACGTTATTACATTAGGTAAACTCCCAAGTTGGTCCCATTCTTTAAAATTTGGAAATCGGTTCAGTACTTTTCAAGTAATTCATACCAACACTGTGAAAAACAAAGTTATTTTTACAGACGAAAAATGATAGTGGTATTATAGTACATTATGAGACAAGTTAGCTTAGGTTGCTCTTTGCGCACAAGGCTGTGGGTTGCAGCCCGAGCCGTAGGCGAGGGCGTAACTTAGCCGAGTGTGCAATAAGCAAAAGCTCACGAGTTTCATACGACGTTTTTCAACACATTTGCGAGGAAAAAACAAAGTAATTTACCACACAGCAACAAATACGACAAAAACAAAATATGACAATTATGGGAAAAGGCGCGCAGGTTTTTTTTGTTTTTTTCACACGCCCAACGCAAGAATATTTTATAACAAAATATTGTGAATTATGAATAATTTAATAATAATAACCATTTGTTTGACTTAATTAAGGACTTACACATTTATTTATTCCAAAAATCTATATGAATTTTTAACAGCATAAAACCTCTTTGTTGTTCCTAAAAAATATAACTGTATTACCCGGCTAAATTGGGAATGCTCTGTTTACTCGCCTAGAACTTGCAGTAAGGTACTAATTTAACTTTGTAGGGTTAAGTCTATTACGTACTAGTGTTTTATATATTATTGCACGCGTTTGTTATAGCTTGGTTTATGGCCCTAAAAGCGATGTATTAGGGCTCACTTTACGAGCAAGTGTGTTGAAAAATATGGTATGGTATAAGGTAACTACGGAACCCTACGGCGCGTGGCCCGACATGCACTTGGCCAGGGTTTTTTTTATTATTACAATGATAATGTGTATCTAGTGATTTGAATATTATTTCTTGCTTTTTAGAGGTAGGATTTTTAAGTCGGTTTTTTATCTTATTACAATCTTTCATGGGTAGGCCCCCGACAAGGTGAACCGACCATCTGGTGAAGGACGCGGGAAGCAGCTGGATGCGGGCAGCGCATGACCGATCGTCGTGGAGATCCTTGGGGGAGGCCTATACCCAGCAGTTGGTGTCGTGCGGCTGATATGATGATGATGAATCTTTCCAGCGATATCTATTAAAGCATCTTTTCTTATATCTCTTTACTTAAACCACACTCATGTACCATGTATCGCAAGATCACAACTAAAAGCCAAATTACCCAACGACTGTCGTGAACTTAGTACCAAAATCTACAAGGATTACCTAACTCTGCGTACTTCACGAAAGCTTTCACAATTACTATAAACACCTAGCTCAGGAACAAATATTGTTTTATTGTCAAGTTAATTATTATAATATCTTACATACAAACTTACAATATTATATCATACACATATTTACATGCGTCTTACATGAGCACTTTGGCTTCTAAGGTGATAAATTGAATTTGGTTATATGGTTACCTTGTATTTTGGATGTGTTTGAATAAGTTAGTGAAATTCTAAGTCAGCGAAACATAATGAAGATCAAATAGAAGATAATAATATTATATCTTAAGTTGAATCTGAAACACACATTTTTTTATTTAGTTTTTTTCAGTTCCTGAAATTCCATCCGATCTTGCTACAGAGTCATGCTTTTCATTTGCTTCATAGGGTTGGGCCATAACCTACCTATTCAGTCCTAATGCGGATTAGTGGATGTAACGACTTCTAATGCTGAAGGGACCAACGTCGTCGCCCTTCCGTAATATGGAGTTATGACTATCAAAGTACACATTAGTATTATATTAGTCTAATATTAAAATTGTCTAATTGTATTATTGTTTGACTGGACTTGCTTGCGTTTTGAGTATTCTGTAAGCTTGTTAGTTTATTGTATAAATAAATAAAAAATAAGTAAATGAAAAAAAATGAAATAGTTTTAATTACTATCCCTATACTTTTTTAGTAGAGTGATATTGGATTGTATACGGAGTGCAGGTTGACCTCACGCGAAAGGGACCCTATACAATACAGTCCTACAGTCTACACTTTTTTTTGTCCGCCCGCCTCCTTCAAACCCGAGATTCATTTTTTCCGTTTTTGAATAAAGAGCTCAAAAAAAATATTTGGAAATTCTCGATCCAAATTGACGAAAAAATTTTGAAATTTTGGCGGAAAATACCCGGAAAATCTCTAATCTAAGTTAGCGACCGATTTTAGGAATTCAAATTGCACTTTGAAGACGCACATTTTGACAATTATGGTTCATCCACGTTACCTCTAATATCTACGAAACTACAGGCAAATATCACAATTTAATAAATCGGGGCACTATACTAAATAACAGGCCTTCTGAGTCTAGCCAATTTTAAACTAATAATTACCAACTAAGTTCTATTTACGACTGAATGTAGACTGCAAGATATTTCGTATCAGCGGGTCACAATGCACGCCATTAAGCTTTGACTTAAGGCTCGGAGCACAACGGCGATTTCAAATGATACTTGTTTACGGTTTATTGCTTTGCCTTCTGTAAGTTGCAAATAAGGGCTTTTCAAAATAACAAAAAATCTGTAGGCTCGATAGATAGCGTTGCTTGGTAAACAGGCAAATTTCTACTGTAGAAAAAGTAGGAAAACTTTTTATAGGCACAGCCGTTTATTTTTCAAAGCCAAATTTGACACTTCACTTGACCATCAACGCCATCTAGTGAGGCAAATAGTTACTAAGTATATTTTTTTAATGTCACTTTGGCATCTATTCAATTTAAAAAAGGAGTTTCTGTTTGCGATTGGTAGTAACTAGGTAGTAAAACGGGAAAAGTAATATTTCCCATGTTTAGTTAGTTTTTTCGCTTTTTGTTGTTTTTTTTATTATTTCTTTATTATGTCAACTATATTCATATGCCGTTTTGTCATTATGTAGATACGTTGCGATTAATAATAACGATTTTCTTTTTTCTTTTCTCATTGTGTGTGTACCCCTCTTGACAAATCAGAATGAGATTGCAATAGACTCTGAACAGCGATCCAGAGTCGCAATGAACCTATTAATAGCTCTTACAAGCTGTATTTAAGCCGTATCTATTGTTCGGTGTCGTAGTTACTCTGTAATATCAGTACGCATTCTATTTTGAATTTTGATATCTACGTGCAAAAGGTTTTTGAACTGGAAGAAATTTTCATAGTAAATAATATCGAAATTATTGACGACAAATATATTTAAAATTATAAATCTGGTTACTGATCCTTGTTAATGTATTTTTGTTAAAACTCATTTATGATTTATTTAGTCATCATGGAATAATTCGTCCTACAAGGTATCCAAAAAAACTGAGATTACCAAGGATGAGAAAAAAGTGTTAGGAGATACGTTGATGTTGTATTTGCCAATAATTCTTTGTTACATGTAGCTAATAATTAATAGGTATATCTAAGAACTTAAGTATTGTAATAACGTACTCAAACGTTGGTGAATCTGATATAATAAAAACAAAATATGATAACGAAAATAAATTATTATTAATTAATTAAAATATTTATCAAGATTCCTGATGACATTAGAGATTTGCCTATTTCAAATAAATATTAAAGACAATTGAGGAGCTCGGTGGTGCAGTGGTTTAGCGCCTGGCGCAGCGATTGCGGAAGTTAAGCAACGTTCGCAAGGGTCGCTCATGGGATGGGTGACCAAAAATTTATTATGTCGAGCTCCTCCGTGCTTCGGTAGGCACGTTAAGCCGTTGGTCCCGGCTGCTCTTGCAGTCGTTAACACCCACCAATCCGCATTGGGCCCACGTGGTGGGTTATGGCCCATCCTCCTTACCACCCATAAGGAAGGCCTGTGCCCCAGCAATGGGGACATCAAAAATGGCTGATGGACAAAGACAAGACAAAAATTGTTTTATACGTTGACAGATTTAAAAAAAAAAAAATATACGAGTAGGTACTCAAGTTCAATTAAAAATGGTCACTGTAATCTTTTGTCACGACATTTTTTCTGTAGAGTTACATAGAAAGTTACCGTCGAGATACGTCTGACCTGTCTCAAGGTTTCATTGTGGAGTAATGTTGAAGGTTAAGACACATAATAAAAATTACACAGAAGAGACGCTTAGAATAAATGGCGGCTTTCCGTGCGCGCACATATAGATATTGTGTGTACAGGCAATTTTAGGCTAAATCTGGCTATAAGTAGTCAGTCTTTAGTCAGTACGACTATTCCGGAGTCGTCATGTTCCGGACTATATCAGCTCCGAAACAAATGACAGAAGATTTTTTGAAAACCTAAGGCAAAAGTGGCGTTTCTGTCGAGTAAACACAAATAACGATGTGTTAAAATATGGGACGGTAGTACTTACTTACCTGTCTCTTGTACTATACGTATTATATTTTCTGTGTCAATACATAGTACTACATTTTATTATAATGGACGCATGTCTGTGACTCAAATGTAAAAGTTTTAGTATTTTAAAAAGTCTAATAATTGCAGTCAAAAACTGTGATAATAAAGTGATTATGAACGTCCATTTTTCATACTTGCATTACGATTAGATAATTTATTTTATTTACTCTGTTATAGACAAATTAACTCGTAAATACACAGTTTATGTTGCTACAACTCTGGGCTAAACAGTTATATTATATCTTAATTCTTTATATTTTTGTGGTCAAGGCGTTTGTCAATTCTTAGTGTTATTATGACCTTGGTTCACTTTACGTAAATTGTATCACAGTTTAGAAAATTATAATTGACATATTTTGGCATATTTTTAATGACATGAATTTTTTTTTTGACCGTATATGTGAAAAGACCATAGATATAGTATATTAGGAAAAGACGGATGCTATTTCGCTAAAGTATAATTTCCATATTAAGTGAAAACTGTTTAAGGCATTTTCATACTTAAATTTAGTTTTTACTGTTGTTACTTTTATATGCTGTTTGTTTTCCTTGAATATAAAACAAAATAAATAAAATAATACTTATATTTGTAAGATGAAGATAAGCTTCGAGCATCGCGGCTTCGAAACGCGTCTTACTCTAAGAAGATAAGCATTTGTTCGCGAGTCTTATGTATGTTTATTGTTTAAACTTACTTTATTAGGTATAATACACTGGCCATCAAAACGTAGTACCACTTAAAAAAAAAACTATAACAATTAAAATACAAAAGATATATTTTAGTAATAATAAAAGATTAGAAAATAATTCAATATTGTCGATAAACTTCTTAAAATTAAAAGTTTTTTTTATTTAAAAACTAACTTATAAAGTGAGAAATTGCAATTTTAAAACTTACGTACTTACATACAAACTTTGCTTAGTTAATGGACTTTTTATTATCCTAATATATTACGTTGATAAACATCACCACACAATTTTCAAATACTTACCTCGATCAGTGCTTAAATCGATAATAGCCGTATCTAGACAAAAATTCTACGAATAAGAAGGATTTACTGAATTTCTTGTAGGTACTTCCTTTTGCAGCAACATAAAACGGAATTTAGTATTAAGCGCAGGCCACATCTCGAGCGAGCGAGGCGAGCGAGCGGGCGAGCGTATCTGCACAGTATCTTTTTTATGCACAATGGGGTAGTGCTTGACTTTTAATTACCTCACGTGATGTTAAGTGTCGTTAAGTCCGAAGGTGGAAGCGCACTACACCCGGAATAAGCACTCATCAATAAGGAACTGGCTATCTTACCTCCAACTGCCGGAACACATATTTTTTTAAATTGTTGTTATGGCGTCAGACTTAGGTAGCTAGTCAAACTGACCAATATCTATATATTTTGGTATAAATCGGCATGGCATGACAATGTGTGATAAGACTAAAGTAATTAGTGGATACCATGGCACTACCATTTTATTTAGTAAATGGATGTTGTAGTGAGCCACGCCATTTTTGTTTCAAAATACTGTGCAAGATAAGATACTGGGGGTCAAGTCTGCTAATGTTTTCGTCAAAATCTTAGTTCAATGGTGTTCTAATGGTAATGCTTTTTGCCAAGTTCTTGTTTCTTAAACCCAAAATCAAGACACAATATGTTTCCGTTTTGGGTTTAAGAAACACAATGTGTTTCGGTTTTGGGTTTAAGAAACAAGAACTGTGTCAAAAGCATTACCATTCAAACACCATTGAACTACGATTTTGACGAAAACATTAGCAGACTTGACCCCCAGTTTACTTGTTTATTTTCGGTGTTTTGTTTATTGCTCGATTTAAAATATGAAAAAGAGCGCTACTACGCTCGCCCGACCGCTCGCCTCGCTCGCTCACGGTATGGCCTACGCTCAACTCTGCAGGTTTAACAGTTTAACATCTAGTTTTATTGTGTTTGTACTGTCGCTCGCGCATCAGACTGTGAATTTAAGAAATGGTGCGAGCAATGGCGCTTTACCTTCTTTCATGGAAATAAAATGCGATTACGGATAGTGAGCACGTTTCAAATTTATTTTGCGAATTTTAAAGTTGAGTATTTGTTTCATAGAAAACTATTTCCTTTTTAAAGGTTTCAGTTTCAGGTAGAATTTCTTTTATTCGTAGATCCCTCAAATTTTTGTACTGATGGACTTATATTTATCATCATCATCATTATATCAGCCACACAACACCCACTGCTAGGTATAGGCCTCCCCCAAGGATCTTCACTTGGATCGGTCCTGCGCTGCCCGCATCCAGAGGCTTCCCGCGACCTTCACCAGATCGTCGGTCCACCTTGTCCACCATCGG
Source organism: Agriphila straminella (assembly GCA_950108535.1). NCBI lineage: Eukaryota > Metazoa > Arthropoda > Insecta > Lepidoptera > Crambidae > Agriphila > Agriphila straminella. Next base: position 11,598,501 of record OX467304.1, read on the forward strand.
TTCATCTCGCTATGTGTCCCGTCCACTACCACTTCAGCTGAGATGGACTTAATTTTAATAGAATAGTATTCTGATGACATATTGAATACACGTCAGGGGTACAGAAAAGAACATAGAGTACTTACTTTATCCAGATAAAATACAGCTCCCGGGGGTAGAAAATTTAACCGTACACTCAGACTAAGTCACCGACAGCTAATCGGAGATATTAATATATTGTTCCACAAAACTGAATGACTGACAGTGAAATAATAATGCGTGATTCCCATCGATATATCGTATCGTAATCAACCGCATCGAACGTGAAACGGCTAAAGCATTAATTTAATCGACTATCGGACCGTTTCATTGGCTGTCGATTGTCGACGATAAAGCATAAAATTGTGTTTTTTTTATATAATATTGCCGCTACATGCACACGGTGGAGCTCGGTGGCACAGTGGTTTTGCGCCTGGCCCAGCTTAAGTTAAGCAACGTTTGCAAGGGTCGGTCATGGGATGGGTGACCAAAAATTTATTATCTCGAGCTCCTCCGTGCTTCGGAAGGCACGTTAAGCCGTTGGTCCCGGCTGCATTTGCAGTCGTTTACACCCACCAATCCGCATTGGGCCCGCGTGGTGGGTTATGGCCCATCCTTCTTACCACCCATAAGCAAGGCCTGTGCCCCAGCAGTGGGGACATCAAAAATGGCTGATGGACATACACACGGTTTGGTTATCGGTCAATGCGGTTTTCACCTTCTTTTGCATCCAATCCCTCTTTTCAAGTGGTAAAATTTATATTCGTTGCCGATAAAACTACGAGCCACTGAAGAAAATCTAATCAAATAAGTATTAAAAAAAAATCTGAAAAAATATCCTACTATATTATAACTAAATGTGAAAGTTTGTGGGTTTGAATGTTTGTTCCTCAATTACGCAAAAACTACTGAACGGATTTGGTTGATTGGCTTACAGATATAATAGTAAATAGCCTAGATTAAAACATAGGTATTATAGTAAATAGCCTAGATTAAAACATATAATACTTTTATCCCGATATTCCCACTGGAACGGAAACCACGCGGGTGAAACCGCGGGCGGCCGCTAGTTTTTTATAAAAACAAAACTAAAAGTGTTGTATTTCAATAAAAGTCTAAGTTTTTACCGTGACGTCGTCCGCAAGAAGTTACGTTTACATCGTAAATTAGGGAGTAAAATTTACTATCGTTTTCTCCAAGGCTCTAAATATCTCTAAAACAAACTTACTTACATATTTAAAAAAAATAGTAGGAATTTGGAGAACATTAATTGAATAACCTAACTTTTAAACTGTTAACTTTACGTGATTTTAAAATAGGTACGTCTGTTTTTAATAGCACAAATACTACTTAAGGTTACGAGCGAGACCCCCCTTAACACAAGTATTCCATTACTTTCTGGGGCGGTCTCACCTCAAACTAGTTTTTGTATTTGGGAAATAAAAACTATTTTTATTTTATTTATTTACTACTCCAAATAAACTGCGTATTCTGAATGCAATTGACAAAAACTGTACCAATATCATTTTCAAGTTCATTTTGCAAGTCATAGAAATGAAACCGCCAATAATAAAATAATCAACCGACGAACTAAGGGAGATGGAATAAAATCGTATATTCCGATCGTCGAAGACTCAAAGAAAATTGCATTCCTTCGCTCAAAGGGAAGCGACACTGTTAATTTCCATTTTAATGACGACCTGAGTGGGGCAGTGGTCAACATGCCGCCTACCACGCAAGAGGTCCCGGGTTCGATTCCCGGCCGGGCAGAAATTTAAATGATGAATTTTAATTTCTGTGACGGGTCTGGGTGTTACTATGTATAATAAGTATATTTTAAAAAGTAAATAAGTAAAATATCAGTTATCTAACACCCTTATTACAAGCTTTGCTTAGTTTGGGGTTAGATGGCGCTGTGTGAAATTGTCCAAGCATTTATAAAAATAAAATAAAAAATATGAGAAAATCGATCTCCTGAAATCTCATGGCAATGTACTTTGTTTGTGATGCACTTATGAGACGAAATATATTCAGAAGTATAAAGTATACGTTAAACTTATTCTTCGTATTCTTTTTTTTCGCTTTTTTTAAGTGTTCATTTTTTTTTTTTTTTCGTTTTTTACTTTCTTTCCTTCAAATTATATTCAAAAAAATCGGCTCGTCACTAGCTCTTGACGTGGCTGAAGAGGAGTCGTTTTTTTTTCTTATATATTATAGGTAATAACATAGGTAATTTTATATAAAATAGCATTGTAAATGCAAAAAATTTAAATTTGTTATAAGAATAAAATAGTGTACTGTCATGACTGGTATTTTTATTATCAGTAAATACCTACTGACTACCATTTTATATTGGTAGGTATTTAAAAATATAAAAACACTAATAAGCAAATACAAATTTATAACGGGTGTAACAAGCCCTTTAACGAAGCCGAAGTCTACGTATTTCACCCATCATCAGGATCATTTTTGTCTTTTAGACTATACCTGGGAATCCAATAGTTACGAAGTTATTGAAGGTCAAAGTCAAAAAAATATTCAAATTTTTTAAGAAATCTTATTTTATTCGTTATTTCCTACTTTTTGACAAAAGAAACATTATCAAAATTTTAATTATTTCGTAAACGTCGTCACTCGATGTATCTCATGAGCAAGCACATAAACGCTGCCTTTTAACTCGGCCGCACGCAGCATACACTCGCAGGCGCGGCCTGTTGTACGCGTCACATTGCGTGGTAATGCATGCAATGCTTTTTTAACACCAAAAATCAAAATGGTTTCCCAGTAATAATTTTGAACAGAAATGGTCCTGATGATGGGCAGAATACGTAGACCTCGGCTTCGTTGAAGGTCTTGTTACATCCTGTATAAGTAATACTTAATAAATAATATTAATATAGATACAATAGGTAAAAAAAATCGACTCGTCACCAGATTATTTTCTAAGGCGGTAATCAAACCTGCGACATTTGAAAACCTAAAGCCTTGACTATTCCATTCAAAGTGCGAAAATCTGCTAATTTAAGTCCCTGTAATTTGCAGATTAGCAGATTAGATAGCCAATTCGCACATTTACGTATTTCGTACTTTAGCGATAACATACATAATCATCATTTCTTTGAATCAAAAGAACGAGTCAAACGAATCTTAAATTTCCATAACACAAACTAATTTATCTACATTTCCAATAATTTGAAATACTTAAACCTTTCATGAGAAGAGTTCAATAAGTTACAAATGAATAATTTCAATTTCGCGATAACTTCTTAAGTCGGTACATCAAAGTCTGCCGAATAGCTTTCACCTCTCACAAAGCATTCATTCATATTAATTCCGTCTCAAAACTTATTAACATGTACAGCAATTACTTAGTGCTGTATTGAAATTCCAAAATATATTAAAATAAAGTTCGCGCTTCGAAGTTAAGCGGGGTACTATAAATCGGCACCAGAATTCGGTTTCAAGTTTCGGCGTACCCAAGGCCACGTACACATTGGTGTAACGTTAACGTATCATGTAATGTAACATGCAATCAAAAAATTTGCCGTCCACGCTGCTGCAATATATATTATCATGTAAGGGTGGGTACTCACTTAGGTTCGTGAACCACCGTGAACCTGGGGCAGGTGCGCCATAGCATTATGTTATCACTATATTCATAGTGCTAATTCTGAACCATAAAATTAAAACCGTTAAATTGTCATTTAGGTTATATTTAAGTACCTAAAAATCTTTGGTTTAACTATAAAATTCTTATTTAAATTGTCCAAGATTTGCATCTTAGGCTTCCTATGCATATCTTTCTAAGGTAAGCCTTTTTCTGTTAACGTAACTGAAATGGTAACGATTTAGCTTTGGTTTTATTGTTGACAGTTAGCGCGATTGGGACCCAGGTTTGCATACGTGTTCGCATACACTTGGGTGTGCTGTTGCAGCACAGGATTAAAAAAACTTGCTCGCGGAGCGCGGAGGTTGGGTACTCACCGCGAAATGAGCATTACAAGTTGCGTGCGAAGCGATCCATGATTTGTCGGTTTTTCGGACGAACATTAAAGGGACGCGTAAGATGTTTGTAGTGAATGCTTGGTTCGAACACAGGGTAAAAAAAGTAATGGTTATTCCTGTAGTTTGATGGGCCTACGCTTAAAACGAATTCCTCCTTCAATTGCTATACCCAATTGGGTCCATAATATTCTCTTTCTATGAAATTACTACCTATGTATTAACTATGGTATGCAATAATAGTACATTATGAGACAAGTTAGCTTAGGTTGCTCATTGCACACAAGGCTGTGAGTTGCAGCCCGAGCCGTAGGCGAGGGCATAACTCAGCCGAGTGTGCAATAAGCAAGAGCTCACGAGTTTCATACGACGTTTTTCAACACATTTGCGAGGAAAAAACAAGTAATTTATCACACAGCAACAAATATGGCAAAAACAAAATATGATAAATATGGGAAAAGGCTCGCATGTTTTTTTTTTTTTACACGCCCAACGCAAGAATATTTTGCTAACTAAGGGGTGAGGAGCATACAGCCTACTACTAATACTTTAAAATTATAATTTTAAGTGACAAAATGCAAATATTTTAATATTTTATAACAAAATATGTAAATTATGAATAATTTGATAATAATGATATATTTATTTGACTTAATTAAGGACTTACACATTTATTTATTCCAAAAATGTATATGAATTTTCAGCAGCATAAAACCCCTTTGTTGTCAAAAAAAAAATAACTGTGTTACCCGGCTAAATTGGGAATGCTCTGTTTATTCGCATAGAGCTTGCAGTAAGGTACTAATTTAACTTTGTAGGGTTAATTCTATTACGAATTATATATTATTGCACGCGTTTGTTATAGCTCGATTTATGGCCCTAAAAGCGATGTATTAGGGCTCGCTTTACGAGCAAGTGTGTTGAAAAATAATAAATTGAATTGAAAGTAACGAAAGGCAGAATTTAGATTACATGTAACGTTTCACCAATGTGTACGCGGGCCTAGGTATTAGGGTTATATTTATATGTTTGGGTATACGAGATAAGTTCGACCGAGTTGAATGTTCCAGTAGTTGGAATTCGAGAATTCTCTGGATAAATTCTTCATATTTGTGTGAAGAAGTTAGTTTTTGAAGAGGGGTTTCAAAGTTTTTGACATAGCACCCTGTCTGCCATTTTGCTTATTAGGGTTCCGTACCTCAAAAGGAAAAAAGGAATCCCTAAAGGATCACTTTGTTATCTGTCTGTCCGTCTGCCTGTCTGTCAAGACCCTTTATCTCAGGAACTTTATCTCGCGAACCGTAGGGTTCCGTAGTTACCTTATACCATACCATATTTAATACCACTATCATTTTTGTCTGTAAAAATAACTTTGTTTTTCACAATGTTGGTATGAATGACAAAGTTATATTTGCGGTTTTGGAAAATATTATATATCTCGAAAACTAACTACTATATATCGTTCAAACCAATTTATTTTTAACTTTAATTAAGATCTAAAGCATGTTTTTTTTTTTTTTTTTACTCTCTTATTTCAAAAGTTAGAGGGGGGGGACACACATTTTACCACTTTGGCAGTGTTTATCTTTTAAACGGTTGACTTTGAGAAAAAATTGTCTTATGAACTTCAGTTTCAGTCCTATGTATGGGGGGAGCCCCCACTTAATCTCAATTTTTTATTTTTGTGTTAAAATCAGAATACATCTACCTACTAAGTTTCAACTGTGTAATCCTAATACTTTCGGAATAATATGCCTGTACCAAACGGACGGACAGACAGACAGACATGACGAATCTAAAAGGGTTCCGATTTTTGCCATGTAGGCTACGGAACCCTAAAAAAGATCGACAGTTTCAACCCCAAAAAACGCATAATAATATTTCGACACTCTCATACAAGGAATCAAAATTCAGTAGTTTTTCCAAATAATAGTTAAGTAACATAGACAATCATTCTGAGCTTTATCAAAAGTTAGCTGTTGTTAAGTTACTTCGAAATATAACATTTTGGAAATCAAATAAATTGAAATTGAAATAGCGATTCCCATACAAAAATGCCAATGTTGAATTTTCAATTATTTAGCAGTGTTTGGGTTTTTGAAAATCTATAAAAAAATACCTTTGTACTTTTTTGACTATCGCAAAAATTGCTCGTGTCAACCCACATAGCTTTACATGCAATGCGATTCCACGTATGTATGTATTAAGTATCACGTTTTTATTCTGTTTTGATTAATACAATAAATGTCGATCCGCTTAGAGTAAAAAAAACATTTTCTTAAGACGAAATTTTTCTAGGAAAGAATTCTCGCTAATTCGCTATTCGACCTAATCGATATATTTGCGATTCAGTCGATTTGATTCGGTGGAAGCGATACGCTGCGTTTCATTGCATCGTCCGAGGAAATTACTTTAACTAAAAGAGTTTAGTGCAGTTGTCAAGCTCAGACTTTAACGAAAGGTGTAGTACAATTTACTATCAATTTTGTGGTAGAATGCATCTTTTCAATTCAATTTCAAACAGTAAAATGAAATACTAAGTTGTTTATTTTTCAATTCGTTTATTTAAGTTTTGAGTATTTAAAAATCAATTATTTAAGTTTTCATTCAAGTAATTATTTTCGCTATCTGTGCAAAAATAGCAATATTTTGATAAATGTTGCAATTCTTACTTATTTTCGAAAATTGCATTTCTTCTTCTTCTTATTTTTGGTTTGGCAACCTACTCTCCTCTTCAGGGAGTATTTTTTGCCAGTGTCAAGTGTTGAATTTCTTCAGTGGTAGATATTGTTTCAGTTTACATTAGAATGCGGGTGCATCGCATTTCCAAAGTTGCTTGGAGCATTATTGCATTGACTTCCCAAAATTCATGTCCATTTTAAATTTATTTTTAAATCTGCATCAAATAGGAAGGCAAAGGAGTTCCGAAATACATCCAGTAAGTTTTTGTTGGTACATTCTTGTTGCGCTTTAGATTATCGGTGAGTTTGGCAGCAAATATATCGAGTCAGCTACATTCGCGAGCTAAGTCACAGAATAACTAATATGGCGAAGTCGAAATTACAGTATGAGTAGAAAAGTACTATTTTCAATTCTCAGAATTGTCTGTAAACTCCAAAATTAAACTGAAATAAAATTCTTTAATTTATTACACAAAGAAATCATTGAATCATAAGTAGGTACTTTGATTTTTATTTTTAGTATTAGTGTTACCTCATATTTATTATTAAAATGCTTTGTTTGATAATAAAAAAATAGATAATAACATTACCTATGGTTTTTGTTATGCTACGATGCTCTTCTAGTCCCAAAGTTTTCTAAGTTAAATAAAAAAAAACTTTTTACAATTGGCTAGGCTGGGAAACTAAAAATAATGCGACAATAAAAATATTGCACCGTATGATCGAATTCGAATACTCAACAGAAAATTTTATTTCTAAGGATCTATCACACTGACGGTGTGTGGTAGGAAAATACGTTTTAAGGCGGTTGTATGACCGAAAGTAGCGCCCTCAGAGATTTTCATTTAATAAGTTATAAATAGAAAAAGATTTTAATAATGTTTATCGTGGAGATTTTAGGGCCCATCGTCTAGTATTTTTAGAAGGTTTCTACATACCCTCGTAGTCATTCGTAGAAGTACATAGCAAATGTGTCAAAAACGGCCACTTTTAGCAGTTTTGCTATCTACTTCTAGCAGTGACTACGAGGGAATGTAACGATACCGTCTAAAAATACTAGACTGTGGGCCTTAAAATCTCCACAATTTTTTTTTTAATTGTGTATTAGAATTATAATATTTAACATGTGTATTAGAATTATAAAATTCACCGCGACGCCACTTTCGCTCAAGGTACCACCTTAAAGCGCCTAATTTTTAAGTTTACTTGAATACCAACTTGAAGATATTTTGACTTTGAATTACCAATTAATACAAAAATTAGAGATTTCACGCCCCCCCCACGCAACTATCAGAGTACATGAAAATGAACATCAAATATAAAAATAATACGTGTAAAAAACAAAAAAAACGACTTCAAAAAACCTGAAAATATTAACAAAAACAGCTTCAAAATTAAATACCTCTAAAAAGCAAGAAATAATATTCAAATCACTAGATACGCATATCATTGTAATAAAACACGTCTAATGAAGTCGGGTGGGGCTGGAGGACAACTATTTTTTTTCTATATTCTAAAAGCGCCATACGATACATCTTTGGAATTTGCATAATATTATTTTGATACTTTTTTATGTATTATCATTTTTAATTGTTTTTTTAACTGTTTTGTCTTAAATAAATGTTTTTTCTTTCTTTTACTTTTATAGAGATATCTCCAAATTTAACCGATCTAAGGCCGTGTCGCACTTTTGGCTGAACATAAGGCACATACGCTGGTGATCACAATAAACATTTTTAATGTTAAAACAAGATACCAAAGGCTACTTACCATCTTCCAAGACACGAATCTGATCCGCATTGCGACAAAGCGTCAAGGAAATAAAACGCTTCCTGCGGCCGATTGTTAAATATTTTATGATCCCACGAGATTTAGTCGTGTCTCGTCGAAGTATGGCATTAAGTCCCTTATTTACGAATCTAGGCTATTTTTGTTCGAATCCATGTGCATATTTGATAGTATATGTTGGACAAGAGATGATTCTGCTACATTGAAAAGTCGTGTATTCACAGAAGTCTGTAAATATTAATGGAAAAAATAATTGTTGATTAATAGTACATTATGAGACAAGTTAGCTTAGGTTGCTCATTGCACACAAGGCTGTGGGTTGCAGCCCGAGCCGCAGGCGAGGGCGTAACTCAGCCGAGTGTGCAATAAGCAAGAGCTCACGAGTTTCATACGACGTTTTTCAACACATTTGCGAGGAAAAAACAAAGTAATTTATCACACAGCAACAAATACGACAAAAACAAAATATGATAATTATGGGAAAAGGCGCGCATGTTTTTTTTGTTTTTTTTTTCACAAGCCCAACGCAAGTTGTGTTGTTGTTAAGTGTGCATCACTAGACGAGAACCTATACAAAAAAAGAGAATATAAATGAATAGATACAAAAGAGTAGACAAGGCATGGTCATCTTTTCTATGTAGATAGGTATTTTATAGTTTATTTAGTTACAAGCTCTCGTATTTTGGGACTGACTGAAGTCTTACTTTTCTTTTTTGAAGACTGAAAGGCCTGACTTAATGGTTGTATTGACCTTTTGAGACATAAGAGGTTAAAGTATTCTAGTTTGGGACGCAATATTGGTAAAAGCCATTATAGCTTAGTCGAAAAAAGAGTTTGAGTTAAAAAAAAAAGAAATGGAATTTATTTATGTTCGGGACTTAGGTTTAATAGGTTCTTTAGATAAAATAATAATAGAATAATAAAGTCTTTGCTTTTCCTATAAAATAACTAATATTTAAGGGCACACCGAGCCTCCACTAGCGCTGCCACTCAAGACAAAATAATTACAACGAAATAACTATCTTTAATGGAATTCTGAAAAATATAAAAACTAGTATTAGTTATAAACTATTTTTGTTTTTTCCCTGGTTTAAATGTGTTTGTAAAGTCAAAACCTAGATTAACGCCTAAACTTTGGGCGTTAATCCAGATTTTAACAACGCGAACACATTTTAAACTAAGAATTACCACATACAAAAATAGTTGATGGCTAATACTAGTTTTTATATTTTTTAGATTTTTAATTAACATAGCTATTTCGTTGTAAGATTTATTTTTTGATTGGCGGCGCTAGTGGACGCACGGTGAACCCTTACTAAGGGAGTCGTTGAAGACTTGGATATAATACAATACAATAGTAAACCAAAAAATAGCGGGAAAACCCTTGAGAATAGTCTAAATCCCGCAGTGATTTTTATAATTTTTATTATTGTATTGGAATATTATTGATAATATTATGCTTTACATCAAAATAAAAAAAATATCTATCAATAGCTACTGAAGTAAATTGACAAGAGTTTACAATAACAGTGATCTTTAGCATCGTTTTTGTGAAAGCATAAAACAAAAAACTCATTTTACTCAAACAGAAAATAGTATTGAAGGGATGTTCTTTTGCACCGTTTTTCTGAAAGCATTAAACAAAAAACTTATCTTTCTCAAACAGAAAATTAACCAGTGTATGAAATTCAACACAATAGCATTTAACATTGAATAAAGTAGCTTAAAATTCAGTCGCAATCAAACAGAGTGCCGCATGAATTACTGAAAATTAAATGTAATTACCGTATCGGTAAAATTTGTCGAACGACAGTGGCAGAAGTTAACGAGACGTGATGAGCTTGAATCAGAACTACCAGTATGATTACTATAATTTAAAAAAAAAGGGAAACTTATGAAAAATGTACAATTATTTTGAATTGTTCTCAAGCTTACGCGCTCACATAAAACACTTTTTTACGGATACTAGCGCGGTTTTATTGAAAGTATACTTTGGTAATTAGTTGGTATTTGGTTTGTTTTTTTTTATTTCCCGACGTTTCGGCACCTTTGCTGCTGCCGTGGTCACAGGGGACTAAACTATACCATAGTTTTTTTAATAAAACCGCGCTAGTATCCGTTAAAAAGTGTTTTATTTCAAATTATTTTGAAGTCATTTATATAAAAAAAATTGTAGAATTGACAACCCTGTGTTAATTTCTGATGTCAGATAGAGCAGATTAGCACAAACCATAGAAAGAAGTTACTTATAGCCTTATAGCTAAGGTACTAACTTTATGACACAAACCCAACACACTAAGGCACCTTAGAAAGAAACACCTTTGTAGAACAACTCCCATAGACAAAAACATTTCCATGGTTATTGACGTTATTAGAATAAACTATGTCGGGATTTACAAAAAAAACAAAAAAAACAACAATTTTATGCTATTATTAAGTTTTGAAACAGTTTATCAACAATATTAAATCGCAAAAGTAACATCGAACAGTTTCACCGTTCAACCATTAATTTTTCATTTGGTGCTGTGACATTTGCATTGACGTTGTCGCGGCGCAGTAAGCCAATAGGCTAGTTGACAAAATTTCAATAACTGCTTAATATTTTAGCTTATTAGGCATTTTATCGAAAAAAAAAGGTTTATTTATTTTTAATCGAGCGTATACATTATAAATTTCGCGTTTTAAAAAACCAATTTTAATTTGGTTCCAAAACGCACAAGACTGTCATGGCGTCTTGAATGACGTCACGCCGTGCGAAACAAACCAAAGAGCGATCGTGTCTTCGTACGTTATAGCTAGTTTTTATTGTTTAAAAATGAATTTCTCATATTATAAGTACTGTATAGTGCCCCAGTGTAATAGCACGACTATAAAAACGCCAAACCAGTTATTTATATATGTTCCAAACAATGGAGAAATACGGAAAAAGTGGCTAAAACTTGCGTTCGGTTGTGGTTAGGTTGCACTCGGAGTATAGGTTTGGAACGCGCCTCCGGTAGTGATACTAGAAACGTCAAAGACAAGATTGGAGTTTCGCACGGCGTGACGTAACGCTTTCTGATTGGTGTTCAGTGTCACGTGACTAAAGGTTTCATTTTACGATTATTTTTTTTAAAATATTATTAATCTTTAACGCTTTTAATAATTAAAATTGTTTGTTATTTTCTCCATAATATTATTAATCATTAAAAACCCCTATCCATTATATTTATTCTTAATGGAAACAAGCCTATTGTTTCGCATTATTTATATAAATACCAGCCTCCCCCCGTGACTTCGACCGCGTGGACAGTAGAAAAATATAGCGACCAGTTTAATTTACCTCTTTAGTGTATGAAAGAGAAGTGAGATCAAGCTGTTTCCCTGGTTCCACCCACCCGAATTAGATGAAACATAATATAAGTGTGGTTAGGAGCGCTATCAGGGACGGATATTTGACGTCATCACACAAAAAGTAAAAGGCAAAAGTATTTATAAATTATTATTACGTCTAACAGAGGACATTTTTTATGTGTAAAAAATGCACTTAATGCGAGTACACGGTCCTGTTAAACCTACGAATTAAATTAGAAACATGAAAATGTGAAGTACTTCGATATTTTTAGGGTTCCGTACCAAAATGGTAAAAAGGAACCCTTAAGGTGTGACTCAGTCTGTCTGTCACAGCTGGATATCTCGAAAACTACTTATGGTATCAACTTGAAATTTGGAATAGTTAAAGATGACGTTTGTCCAACTATTTTGCAAATAAGAAAGAAATAAAAAAATAAATATTATTTTTACAACAGGGACTGAAAAGGGGTCTTAAAAACTTTAAATGAGGCGACTAGGACATGTGGGGTATCATATGAAAGAGCGCTGTTTGCACATTTTAAAACATTTTTTTTTAGACCGTATAGTTTTCGACTTATGATAAAAAATGTAAAAAAAAATACCGTTCCCCCCTTTATCTCCGAAGTTTGCAAAGAGAAAAATCTGAAATAATTCTATGTGATAGTAGTTTATATAAAGATTACAGAAAAATTAAAACAATGTCTCAATATAACACACTTTTTTAGAAATTCAAAAAACAAACAAAAAAATAATTTGTTCCTCTACTAGTCAACAGATAGCCCTGACCCATGAAAAAATAATTTAGTTCCACTAACGGTCAAGAGATGGCGCTGGACAAAGAAATAAAAATAGTTTCACTATCGGCCAAGAGATGGTGCTGACCTAATACTACAATAATAATTTTATTATTCTACAGCAGCTGCAGGCTCTGCAGTGTATTTATTATGATGGTACGGAAACCCTCGGTGCGCGAGTCCGACTCGCTCTTGACCGGTTTTTTACTTTCTGCTTACAACCATAAAAATATCTCTAAAACTAGTCATTATTTCACTTTGGAACTCTACAGTTTCGATCAACCTGTTACAGCATTTCAGCCAATTTGACCAAACGGTTGTTTTTTCGAACATTTTGTGCGAGTTTTTATCCTTGTTCGTAATAATAAACCTGGAATTGCTATATACCTACATATCAATCAAAAATTAATCCCTCATTAAAATATTCTATCACTTCTCACAAGTTCTCAAATTGAGGATATTGCCGCCTTTGATGATATTCATGATATTACATGACTCTTAATAATAGACATTTCGACTCTCATTAGTCTATAAATGAGTATCAAATTGAAAAGAATGAATAGAATCAACATATCATTAATAAAAAAGATATCATAACAATTATATTTATGTATAAAAAATTGAGGAAAAAAATTCCCATTAGCGTCAATATTTAGTTCATAATCTTCTTGTTAGACTGTCACAAAAAAACCGTACATAAAATGTGCCTTATACTTATACCTAATTTATTTGTCAGATAATAATAATTCATCACAGACATCCACGTGTCGTATCGTCAATATAAAAGCTATTTCGCAAATTGAATTTCATTTATAAAAAGGAAAAGTTTTATAAACGGGTTTCTTAGAATGTTTACCAATAATATCTGCAAATCATTTTCAGCAGATAGAAATAAATTTAACAATTTTGTTAGTGTGATGTGACTTTATAGGTGGATGCCATAGAGTTAAAATACTATTTTGAGTAGACATGATTAGGTTTATTAATGATCTTACTAACAATACATAACTATCATTGTCATAGGTACGATTCGCATGATAGATAATTTTAATAAGTTTAGGGTTATTACGGGTTTTTCTCAGTAATGAGTGATAGAAGCTGTTTCGACTTTAGAGACGTTTTCATATTTTTTATTACCTCTCGGCGAACAGATTTTAGCGTTATTATGGGATATCAAAAAGAACAATTGTAAAAAAAAAACTGTTCTATTCTCCGTCACAGCTCTATGAACTCTCTCAACAGATAAACTATAAGCAATGGTCCCAATAGCCGCCTTAGTCACCTGAGGTAGAAAATTTCTTATAGTTGCCAAATCCGATATCATAAGTAAAAAAAACTGTTCTATACTCTATTACACCTGTAAGGATATCGCTCAACAGAGCAACTATGAGAAATGGTCCCAAACGCACCCTCAGCCACTTGCAGACTACTCAACAGCCCCATCTCAATATGTTCAATATGTAATACGTAAAAAATTCATTAAAGTTGCCAATGCCGCTATCATATGATATAAAATCCTAGGGCTTTATTGCTTAACTCAAAATCAATCACTTTTAATTTGGCGCAATCGTGTACATACATCCATCACAAAGGCAGGCAGTCTGTCGCACTGCCTTATAATTCCACAGCAATGGAAGTAGCATTGGTGCTAAATTGAAAGCGATTGCAATAGATTTTGAGTTAGACAATTCACCGATGAGGCTCGAAAGGTTGATCGAAGGATATTTATTTTTTCCCTATTTAGATGGCAGTTCTATACTCTACCACAGCTCTATGGATATATCTCAACAGAGCAACTATGAGCAATGGTCCCAAACGCCCCCTCAGTCACCTGCTGATAACTCGACAGCCCCTATCAATATGTTTATTATGTAAAACGTATCATGCCCCTGGGACCACGTGCGAGAATGTTTACTAATTTTGAGGTTTTGACCTATTTAGTAAGTTAAATAATTATAGTAAGGTAATATTATAACGGTGTTACTGTATTTATATTTTAAGGAGCTCGCTGGCGCAGTGGGTTAGCGCATTGAGCTGCGATTGTTGAGGATAATCAACTTTCGTAAGTGTCGGTCATGGGATGGGTGACGAGTTTATTATCCCCAGCTCCTCCATGCTTTGGAATGCACGTTAAGCCATTGATCCTGGCTGCATTTGCAATCGTTAACACCCACCAATCCGCATTGGGCCTGCGTGGTGGGTTAGTGCTCGTCCTCCTTATCCACCCATAAGGGAGGCCTGTGCCCCAGCAGTGGGGACAATAAAATAGCTGATGCCGACTGTATTTATTTCTAGAAAAAATTACAAATAAATTAAATCGGTATCCAAAGCTTTTAAGAAATCTACAAACTCACAATTATCCCAATTGATGTTTTATGTCCCAATCTTTTTTTTATTGCCTCCGGGCAAAGAAAAAATAGGGTAATTTTTTTTTTCTAAATACCTACCTAGTTCTGATTTGTGTAAAAGAATTAGGGTTCAATTTAGAACAAATTTTGCCAGAAACCATTCCAGCTTTTAGCATTGGCTGGAGATTTTCTTCACGAAATTACTTATATTGTATTGAAAAAATTGTAGTGCCCTGGGGTGCCTGATGATACTTTTAATATTTACCACCATGTTAAACTCATGAGACAATAAATATATTTGTGTTAAAGTTAATGTTCTCCTTCAATTTTCAAATTATCAAATTCTTTATTTATTTTTTAAACATCGTTATGTGATCAGATTACAAGTTATAACTACTGTGTTATCGGTGTGTTAAAAAAATAAGTAAATATTTTCAGTCCCATACAAAATAACACATCTAAGTTACTCACTCGAGCGAGCAATAAGTATCGCAAGTTACTGCCTTACTTTTATCAAGAAAACTTGCACCATCTAGATTCAATCTTAGATATTGCCTCCACTTAAATGTTTTGTAACTATGTTTTCTTACAAAACTGCTAAAGTTTTTTGGTAATGACTGGTGACAACTAAATGGCATGGGCTTACTAGTGTAGGAATAAAGCGATTTTTCTGTATGAAGAGCCCAACATGTCGATGAACCTTTGGTGTGATGTAATAGAGTATGTGCCAATACCAATAAACAACTATCTAAAAGAAAAAAAACGAAGTTAGGTATTTTTTTAGATATTTTTTAGTTATTTGACATATTGTTTTCGTAGGTATTTTACGTGAATACTTTTGGTAGAAAAAAATTAAGCAGTTTTTTTAAAGATACCTAGTCAACGATCTAATAATGTATCTGTATTTTTGGTATAGTTTGCAAAATACGTTTTTTATGCTTCTTTATCATACTGTAAGTAGTTTCGTCGACTGAGGATTACCACTACCTTCTTTTCCTATATTATAAAGCATAAATATTTAGTCTCTGTCTTTCAGACAAAAGGCCTGGTGAAAAGACCCACTTGTATTTTTTTTTATTTATTCGTTTTACATTCCGGTCATAATGCCGGATAATTTCTAATATTAAGTGTATTTATTACCTTTAATTGGTTTTTACATGTATAATAAAGAGTCGTAGTAGGTATTTTATTTTAGCATATAATAGTATGTGGGGCGCGTAATTCGCATACATTGCGGTGTCTGTTCAAAATTGGCGACGCAATGAACACCAAGCGATCGTTGTAATTTACTAGGGTAACGTTTATGAAAAAGGGCCCTATTGTTTATTTAAAAAGACCTACCTACCTATAATAACCGATTTTCATTATAATCTAACCCAAATCCTTGGTCCATGTCCAAACAACTGTTTTCCAAAACAACTTGTCAAATATTCTTCATCATAAAATTAATATTCAGTACTCCATCATACATACCCTGCGGAATTAAAATCTCTCGAACGTAGGTATGAGCACAGTAAAAAATATAGCACAGTAAAATGCCTTTAAATTATGAGGTCATTTTTGGGGTTCCGTACACAAGGCCCGTCGTAGATTTAATGCACCTGAGCTAAATCACCTGGGTGAGTTAATTATACGTACTTTTAGTATACTTAATTCACCTGTATTTTTAGTATACTTAAGTAAGTAAGTAAATTATTTATTTGCAAAAATATGGTTACAAAATGTTCTTAAATTAAGTTATGTCCAGTCCAACATATTAAATCGATAAACAGTCGATGTGCAAATATTTTAAAATCAGTTATAGTCTAATTCCTACATAATTAAAATCAAAATTAAAAAAACAAATCCTATCTCAAATTAATTTTAAATAAATGTATATATTATTTACATGTCAATTTTATTATTATTTTTCAAAATCCATGTGTTCTCTTACACTATAAAAACATTTTTCCTTCAGCCATTTCGTCAGGTCTCTTTTGAATATATTCCCATTTAATATTTTAATAATGTCAGGTAGCTTGTTAAAGATTTGTATGCACATATTTACAACATTTCTTTTATAAATATCTTTCCGACACCGTGGCTGATATAAATTATGGGCATAGTTAATGCACCTTACTAAAACTCCACAGTCCGTCTGTCTGCCTGTCTGTCACTAGGCTGTGTCTCATGAACCGTGATAGCTATGTATTTCTGTTGCCGCTAACTAAAACAAAAAATACTAAAAATATGAAAAAAAATACGCTTTATGTCGTTAGTAATCTACTCCTGCGAGGTTGTTGGTCTTTTACAAATAACCCTGTATAGGTATGCCTTTTACTTTTATTTAGAAGTGAACCTTCTGTACTTGTACTAAGTAAAAGCGCGGAAGCGTCACTATACTGTTGTGTACCGAAATATACTGAGTTTCTTTAGCTCGTCATTTCAGCCCTCTTTCAGCTGATTTGTATGTGGGATACTGATAGTTACTTATACTGTGTGGTATAAGGAAATATACATTTCAATCTCTCGCTTAATAGGAGTCACGCAAGACCTTAATTACAAATCCTTTGATCGCGTTAATTCGGTATAATTCTGATGGAAGTAACATTGCTAGATGAAAGCATTGCGATTTAATCTCAGTAATAAATAACCAACACACTCGCGTACTCATATCATTTGGAGACTAAGCAACTTTTGAAAAAGTCGGTAACCGGATGGGTGACTGTTAGTGTAGCATTCTCGAAGTTCTTTGAAAACCACCGTTACAATAATAAATAAAAATAAAATAACAATTATCACAATATTTTCATAACAGCCAAATGCTGGGTATAGTCACAGTTGGCACACCCATACAAGCGCCGCATTTCAACTACCTATTACACAGACGCTACACAGTGACGTTTTTCACACGTGTAACTGTGTGCGTGAAGTCGAGGGCTATTGAATGAGCACACGATTCGGCACACGAACTCGCGCGGGGGGTGAGTAATTGATTGTGGGGCGGGGCGGAGAGTTTCCTTTCTGTACGGTAGTACTTATATCTATTCCGTGGTATAGGTCTCCCCCAAGGATCTCCACAGCGAACAGTCCTGCGCTGCCTGCATCCAGCAGCGCACCGCGACCTTCACCCTTACGTCGGTCCACCTTGTCGGGAGCCTACCCACGGAGCGTCGTCCGGTGAGCGGTCACCATTCCAGAACCTTTCCGCCGCAACATCGGTTCTTCTCGCTTGTGACCCGCTTACTGCCACTTTATCTGAACAATGTAACAGATCTGAGCAGTCTATTACTTTAGTTCTCCAGTGTTTTTTTATTGAAAATAAATGAGAATTTGTTCACAATAACACCTGGTGTTAAGTGATGATGCGGACTACTATGGAGCATGCTCACTTAGATAAAGCTCTCTCTAGCCTTGAAAAGTTTGTACTATCCTGTATTTGGGAACACATCGGTAGTCAGTCTGTTCCACTCCTTAGCTGTTCGCATTATGAAAGTGTTAGCAAAATTCTTTGTGCGGATGGTTGGAATATTAATAACTGGGTGGTACGCTAGCTGCATCTCTTCGATCGTGGAATGGGGCTGGAGCAATTAATTCGTGTAATTCCTTCGCACACTCCCCGAAGTGCATCTTGTAAAATACCGACAAACAAGCTAAGTGTTCTACGGCGGTAGTCGAGGCTACTTAGTTTGGCATTCGGGGTCTCCAATAAGTCGTTTAGCCCGTTTCATGCCCATTTGCACTAAACTTGGGTAAGGCTTGTCCTAGTTAAGATACACCTAAGCTTAAGAGCAGCCTAACTAAAAGTTTGATTTGCACTAACAGTTCTGTCTTAGCTGTGACAAAACATGGGAAATGCCTTGTAAAGCGAATGATAAACGAATGGCGAACGATTGAAATGATAGATTGTTTATGATCTATTATTTAAAAAAACAAAATCTGTTTGAATTTGTCAAACCACTGAACTATTCAAGACTTGATACTGGCAAAAATTACTCCCTAAAGAGGAGAGTAGATTGACATACCAAAAATAAGAAGAAGAATGTCTTTGACAAATGACAGAAAATGACATAAAAATACTTTTTTATTTTGCTGTTTGTCAAGTAAAGTTGGACAGGCTAAGGTAACCTCCATGCTGTAACACAAAAATACTACTTAGGCATCGCCTTACGCGTTGGGCGCTTCCTATTTGAGGTCATAAAGTTAGGATTGTCCTAAGTGGATTTAGGAATGGCTTAAGGTTAGTGCAAGCAATTTTTTTGCTAGGAGTAGCCTAAACAAGTTAGGCAAGAACTTAGGCGATTCTTAAGTTTAGTGCAAATGGGCATCAGTGGAGTGTAGTATTGCCTCGCAAAGCACACGAGTATGCTCAAATCCGGCGGTACTAATAATGTTCGTCTATCGTTATTGAGGCAATTTCCTTCACCGTACTCGTTAGCGACGGGCCTGATGTGAATAAAATTACAGTTGATTCAGAGCCGACGACGCGCGACACCAAATGAGCTAGCGCCTACTACAAAAACTGAATTGCGAAAATCGTACGATGTGTGTCGATCGATTTACTTAACTTTGGCCCGTATTTCTGTATCCCGCCCGATTCACGTCAACTCAAGAAGTTCTTTATAACTTCTAGTAGTTCTAATACAATTTAGGTATACACAAACATGTTATCTTGAACCCCGCCCCCCCCCCCCCAATGTCACCGTATATTTGTTGTAGTACCTACATTAGCGTAAACACGATTTTAAAACTAATTCAAGTATAAATAAAACTAATCACGTGATTGAAAATATTATTTCTCCATATCAACTAAAATCTAATCTGGCGTTTGTTGAAGTTACGGTTAAAACCACAATTGATGACCACGATTGATACAAGCGACGTAGTGTCAGTAGTACCATCAATGATACTGAGCAATGGTACTTCTGACGTTAAGGGACAATTTTAAGTATCACACATAAGAAAATAATTAAAGTGAGCTAAAAATGATTGATTAAAAAAATATGTATTTTGTCGTTGGCTTGCGATCGAAACATTTATGAAACAATTCAAATGCGATTGAGATACTTGAAGCGAGTTTGATTACCAGAATAGGGCTACTGAGCTTGAGCTTATATTATAATCTCAGTAGCAAAGAAGCGTAATTAAACGAAGCGTTACGAACGTTGTTCGATTAATAGTGGTTCAATTTTCGAAGTAGACCCTCCTGAATCAAGGTGAGCAAGCACAATTTATTATAATACATACGTTATTATGTCTTTGTCTAGACGAAAACGTTGGTAATTGGTAATCAATCAATAATGTTGCCTTAAACGTTTTCCGATTTGGGTTTGACCTTCATTTCACCTTTGGTAAGGTCATAACTGAAAGTGATTCACATCATAAATATAATACACAATACTGAAATATGAAAGAACTGCTCCATTTGTACCTATTAACCACAAAAATCAAACGATTATATAGGTGTTCACAATAAAACTGAAAAGTTTAAAAGCGAAGAGTCCAACAAACCAACTATAAAACCATCGTTGTTGACTTTAAGACTTTACTGATTAGAAATGCAAGTAGCCGTTAATAAAAAAACTTTGTAACCGTCTCGGTTTTATCGGCAGACTTATTTTGAGCAGTTGCCAAGTTTTACTGCGAGACTCTTGGTCATAAAGCGAAGTAATAATGAGGTACTGCCGCTTAGGCTTTGGATGACACGAATAATTAAGAAGGCTCGTCTCTTTAACTTCATTTTATATTGAAACCACGCAGACACTTTAATTAAACATAGTAAACAATAATCAATGCAATGCCATGGAAGCGCTCATGGCGGAACTTGACAGACTGATTGTACTCGATCACGTTTGTTAAGCAACGCTCGGTCCGGCCAGGTGTCGGATGGGTGACCGTTAAGTGGCATTACAACTGAGCGCTTCCGTGCTTTGGAGGGCACGTTAAACCGTCGGCTCCGGCTGTTGTCATCTGATAACAGTTGTTAAGCCAAGTTAGAGGCCTTACAGGCGGCTTGATAGACTCTATCACAAGAGGTGGCCACTATTCCTCATTCGATAAGAAGAAGAAGATTAATGCCATACAACATTGTCCTATTGACGACTGAGTGATGCAGTGGTCAACATGCCAGTCTGCCATGCAAGAGATCCCGGATTCGATTCCGAGAAAATAAAAATGATGAATTTTAATTTCTGTGACGAGTTTGGGTGTCAACATGTAGGTACTCTGTTTTATTCTGCTCATTTTCAGCCCAACACTCTCTTTCGTCGTCTTTGCCATCCTTCCAATCTGCTCTGGACCTCTTGACCATTCTCCGTGACTAGCACAATGTCATCCGCGAACAGCATACACCAGGGGGCCTCGTCCTGTAGATCCGACGTAAGAGCGTCCATCACTATTAGGAAGAGGTATGGAAATCGCCTGAGACGTATTTTTCTCCATAACTCCGAGGATTTTGGAAGGATCGAGATAGGAGTAGTACCAAAAGTTGAGGAATTTATCGAGACACGTGTGAACGTTGGAATTTTGAAAATCTACTGGTAACTGTTCTTGTAATTTAGCAAAATTATGGAAAATTTGGGTTTTTTGCGGGGTGTTTGTTTACTAAATTGTAAATATTTCGAAAAAAACGACTTAAGAAAAAACGAAAAAAAGGATCCTAGGGTATTAGTTTAGCTACAAAATGGCGAAAAAAAATGTGAAAATCGGTTAATAAAAAAAATTGTGACCTGTAGGTGGTCCCTTTAGATTTAGAATTATAGAAAAACAGGTGTTTCCGTACATAAAAAGTGATGTAGCTTCTATGATTATTGACCGATCGTCATGGTAATAATAGTGTTAAAAGATGCAGAAGCAGACGAGAAGTGCACGCAGGCCACGACGAGGCAGTCAGCGGGCGCTTCACAATCGTATTAATAAATAGGTACTACCTAGGTAACCATTGATGTTACCATTGAAATATAATAGGATTTTGCATTTGTCCTGATTTTGGTTTTTCGTAAATTTTTGTATTAATTTTCAATGCTCCGATTCTTGCGGGGACTGTAAAATCTGTAATTTTTTTATTGTTCATCTTCAGTGGACAATCCAAACAATGTAGAAGTGTGGGATTATAAAAAGGTTCGAAAAGCTTTTAAAATTACGACCTACTATACTTTCGTCGGCAACTGGTTTTTTTGGAAGCTTTTTATTATAATTTTATTCACCTTCTAGTGTCTTTCATATACGTTTCATGTATCTATGAAGAGCCAACACTAGAAAAGTATAAGTTCTTTTCTGAAAAAGTGAGTGCAAAAATCAAAACCATAATTAGAATTTTGTTCTTCTTCTTAATTTATACTATTTTAGGCTACATCCTCATCCAGTAGTTTACGTTGATTTCCAAAACCTTATTTCCTAACTGCACTGGAATAAGTCGACAATGGATTTGAGTTTAAAAAGAAAGCTTCCGAGTAAAGCTGTTCGCAGTGTTTATGCTTCTAGGAAAGTTTGGAGCATGAATTTGAAGTGCTTTGTGAGTCTAGTAGCTTAGCTTACGGTGCTGTTGACTTTTAAGTTTTTAAAACTACTACTTTTTCTTTTTCTAAACCTTTAGCAGAAAAAAACTAAGCGACCACACTAGTTGTCAAATTTTTGTATTGAAAATCTTTGTTCCCTTTACGGAGGTAGGTTGATCAATATACATAATTTTACATTTTATGCTCGATACGAATTCGAATCGTAATATCAAAATACGTTGATATATAATGTCAACACTACGTTTTTTTCGTTACTTAAGGCCAGTATTTCAAAAACTCTGTCTTTGTCTTTTTCTTTACGTGTGAAGAGTAATGAAAATAACCTCACTTATTCATTTTTTCAACGTTTTTGTTGTTATTTTGAGCATAAAGTCACTTTTTTTTAAAGTAACCGTTGAATATTTTGCTATATGTCATTACCTATTTTTCTATATATTATTCATGAATAAGGGCTTAATAAACTTTAAGTATTATCAAAAAAATACAAAATTAATGAAAATTTTCTTTGTCTTTGCAAATTTTTATAGTCGAGTAAAGATACGAAAATCGTATTTTAAACCGTAAAATAATGAAGATCGTTTATGAAACTTCAACATAATATTTTTATCTGCCAATAATAAAGAATATTTGATTGTTTATCGTTGAATCAAAAATATGTAGGCCAATTTCGATAATTTTGAATATAGGTACTGGCCTTAATAAAATTCCCAAAGTTCATAACACTGAGATATGATATATGTTGGACGTGGGAAAGTTTAAAAAAGCTTCTTTTTATTTTCAACCCCCAATAACTACAACTTGTATTGAAATTTTAGACTTTAGGCATTCACAATGCTATTTTTATATAAAGACTAGCGACCCGCCCTCGCTTCGCTTCGGTGTAGTGTGGAATTAGACACAATGTAGGTTTTATACGTCATGTAAATAAACCTTCCTCTTAAAATCTGTTGCGTAGTTTTAAAGATCTAAGCATACATAGGGACATACAGCGAGAAGCGACTTTGTTTTATACTATGTACTTTGTGCCCGTATTCCCGTCTGAAGTGCTATGAGTAAGTCGATTTTTTCTTGTATTTTTAAGGTTCCTTACCAAAAAGGTAAAAAAGGAACCCTTATGGTGTGACTCAGTCTGTCTGTCTGTCACAGCTGGATATTTCGAGAACTACTAATGTTATCAACTTGTTAGAGTTCCGTACCAAAATGGTAAAAAAGGAACCCTTATGGTGTGACTCAATCTGTCTGTCTGTCACAGCTGGCTATCTCGAGAACTACTAATGTTATCAACTTGAAATTTAGAATAGTTTAAGATGACGTTTGTCCAACTGTTTTGCAAATAAAAAATAAATAAAAAGATTTTTTTTTTATAACAGGGACCGAAAAGGGGTCTTAAAAATTTTAAGTGAAGCGACTAGGGCATGTTGGGTATCATATGAAAGAGCGCTGTTTGCACATTTTAAATCATGTTTTTCTTTTTTTAGGCCGCATAGTTTTCGATTTATGAGGAAAAATGAAAAATACCGTTCCCCCCCCCCCCCTTATCTCCGAAGTTTGAAAAGAAAAAAATCTGAAATAATTCTATGTGATGTAGTTTATGTAAAGATTACAGTAAAAATAAAACGATGTCACAATATAACAGTCAACAGATGGCCCTGATCTAAGAAAAAAATATTTAGTTCTACTATCGGTCAAGATATGGCGCTGGCCTAAGAAAGAAAAATAGTACCACTATCGGCCAAGAGATGGTGCTGACCTAATACTGCAATAATAATACGGAAACCCACGGTGCGCGAGTCCGACTCGCTCTTGACCGGTTTTTTTCTAATATGTTTGATATGTTTTTGTGTAATGTTTGGTTAAAAACATTATTTTGCATCAATAAATATGATTATTTCAAGAGAGAACCTCAAGGTATTATAGAGAATGTCACCTTCAAGTCGTTGACCCGAAATGTCAGAGTATTTTTGAAGCTTTATAAGATTCATTCACCCCTTTTACCGTGTAGGCTTCACATCTTGCTAGGGGCGCTCATTATCCTATAATTTATGTTTTGGGGCGCAACCTTCAAATCTTGCCAGGGGCGCCCATTGTCCTATAATTATTTATGTCTTGGGGCGCAACGTTCAAATCTTGCCAGGGGCGCTCATGAACATAGTAAGAAGAAGTCTTGGGGCGCAGATTCAAATATCTTCTTTGACGACCTCTGTGGTCGAGTGGTTTGCACGCCGGTTTCCAAGGCGTCACCATCTCCTGAGGTCCCGGGTTCGATCCCCGGCTGAGTCAATGTAGAAAATTAACTTTTCTATATTGTCTCAGGTCTGGGTGTTTGTGATAGATACCACCGTTGTCTCTGACTTCCATAACACAAGTGCTTTAGCTACTTACTTTAGAATCGGAGCAATGTATGTGATGTTGTCAAATATTTATAAAAAAAGTATTTTGGGGCGCAAAATTCAAATCTTGCCAGGGGCGCTCATGACCCTAGCTTCGACACTGGTTTCAGTCAGCTTTTCAAAGGAAATTTTAAAGTATTGCTTATTTTAGTGTGGGTGTCAGCAGTTACATTGAAAAATGCAGGTGCTTTCTCTGAAATGCAAGTCTGCGTATTTATAGCTGTATACACTGACGAGCAAAAATAACAATGTAGTCACTTACATAAACAACGATATTTCATAAACTAGTAAAGAAGCTTTATGTCATGGTACAAAAGCTAATATATTTCAATACATTTCAATGTTAATTTAACTTCATAGAACTATACCGTTTGAGCGCGACGTTTCATTCGCAAAAAATGCCTTAGTAGTGACATTCCTAAAACACATAATGCCTGAAACGTAGAATGCATAAAACGCAAAAATGCCTAAGTAGGAGTATAATTCCTGAAGCACACAATGCCTAATTGCCTAATTATAAAACCGCGTCTGTGGTCTAGTGGTTCGCCCACCCGTGTAAACCGCAGGGGTCCCGGGTTCGATTCCCAGGGGGGGGTACAATTTGTACTCAGTTAGCCAGCCACCACCATAGTACAGCACACAGATAGTTATAGCCTTTGGTGAAACAATGGATACTTTTTATCTAGGTTCGATTTTCCGAATGTCCACGCGGACGAAGTCGCGGGCAAAAGCTAGTAAAGTAATATGTGTAAAACCATACACAACTCCTACCATTTTATAAGAGACGAATCTTCGGGTTTGTTAGATGGATGTGATGCATTGCTACTTTTCATTGGTAAATTTTTATTTGTATCAAAAAGAAGTAGCAATGTATCACATAAGCTTAGCGCTCCGGTAACGATCATTTGCGATTGTCAATTTTTACGTCATTGATGTGAAATAGTACATTACTGCAGCGGCACGCAAGACAGGCATTGAAGGACGAACGTGAAAATGTGGGCCGAGGCGAAGCCGAGGCACACATACGTGAGTCCATCAATGCCTAGTTGCGGCCAAGGCTTGTATAGTACTTTTCTCAAATAATGCGCGGAAATTCAAACCAAGAAGGTTTTTTTAACTTTTAATTTTTATTTAAAATTAAAGCAAAAAATTGAAAAAAGAAGAAAGGAGCCAGTTTCTTTATTTTTTTGGAATGTGCACATCAAGGCCTTTCATTTGATAAATTGATACCCATGTTGAAAAAAAATATTTTTTTTCCAGTTTTTTCGTTTTTTATTTTTTTTTTTTCCAGTTTTTTTGGAATGTACTCATCAAGGCCTTTCATTTGATACCCATATACCTAGGTATTAAAAAAAGTTTTTTTTCTTTTTTTTGGTTTTATTTCATATTTTTGGAATGTGCTCATCAAGACCTTTCATTTGATACCCATATTACCTAGGTATTAAAAAAAAGTTTTTTTTCTTTTTTTTTTTGGTTTTTTTCATATTTTTGGAATGTGCTCATCTAGACCTTTCATTTGATACCCATATACCTAGGTATTAAAAAAAAAAAATTTTTTCTTTTTTTTGGTTTTTTTTCATATTTTTGGAATGTGCTCATCAAGACCTTTCATTTGATACCCATATACCTAGGTATTAAAAAAAAAGTTTTTTTTCTTTTTTTTTGTTTTTTTTTTCATATTTTTGGAATGTGCTCATCAAGACCTTTCATTTGATACCCATATACCTAGGTATTAAAAAAAAGGTTTTTTTTTCTTTTTTTTTTCATAATTTTGGAATGGGCTCATCAAGGCCTTTCATTTGATACCCATATACCTAATATTAAAAAAAAAAATTGGATTGTGCTCGCTCATCAAGGCCTTTCATTTGATACCCATTATTCGTGATTCATTAAAAAGTTCGCTCCATTTCTGAATTACACGTGCGTAATGAGTTTTAATAGAAACATTGCCGGTCAGACGCCGGCAATTTTTGTATGAAAATCCATTATTACACGTTAGTAATGGATTCTCATACTAAGATTGCCGGCGCGGTTTAGGTCAGTCCGTAAACTCCGATTTAGCACGAAGAAGGTTGTCAAAATAATGATCGAATTTCCAAGCATGTTTGAGAAATAGTACATTACTGCAGCGGCCAAGGCTTGTATAGTACTTTTCTCAAATAATGCGCGGAAATTCAAACCAAGAAGGTATTTTTAACTTTTAATTTTTATTTCAAATTAAAGCAAAAAAGAAGAAAGGAGCCAGTTTCTTTATTTTTTTGGAATGTGCACATCAAGGCCTTTCATTTGATACCCATGTTGAAAAAAAAATTTTTTTTTCCAGTTTTTTCGTTTTTTATTTTTTTTTTCCAGTTTTTTAGGAATGTACTCATCAAGGCCTTTCATTTGATACCCATATATACCTATGTATTAAAAAAAAAAAATTTCTTTTTTTTTTCGTTTTTTTTTCATATTTTTGGAATGTACTCATACTACTCATCAAGACCTTTCATTTGATACCCATACCTTTGTATAGAAAAAAAAAATCTTTTTTTTTTCGTTTTTTTTTTCATATTTTTGGAATGTACTCATCAAGACCTTTCATTTGATACCCAATATACCTAGGTATTAAAAAAAAAAAGTTTTTTTTCTTTTTTTTTTCGTTTTTTTTTCATATTTTTGGAATGTGCTTATCAAGACCTTTCATTTGATACCCATATAGCTAGGTATTAAAAAAAAGTTTTTTTTTCTTTTTTTTTCGTTTTTTTTTCATATTCTTGGAATGTACTCATCAAGACCTTTCATTTGATACCCATATACCTAGGTATTAAAAAAAAGTTTTTTTTTCTTTTTTTTTCGTTTTTTTTTCATATTTTTGGAATGTACTCATCAAGACCTTTCATTTGATACCCATATACCTAGGTATTAAAAAAAAGTTTTTTTTTCTTTTTTTTTCGTTTTTTTTTCATATTTTTGGAATGTACTCATCAAGACCTTTCATTTGATACCCATATACCTATGTATTTAAAAAAAAGTTTTTTTTTCTTTTTTTTTTTGTTTTTTTTTTCATATTTTTGGAATGTGCTCATCAAGACCTTTCATTTGATACCCATATACCTAGGTATTAAAAAAAAAGTATTTTTTTCTTTTTTTTTGTTTTTTTTTCATATTTTTGGAATGTGCTCATCAAGACCTTTCATTTGATACCCATATTACCTAGGTATTAAAAAAAAGTTTTTTTTCTTTTTTTTCGTTTTTTTCATATTTTTGGAATGTGCTCATCAATACCTTTCATTTGATACCCTTATACCTAGGTATTAAAAAAAAGGTTTTTTTTCTTTTTTTTTTCCTTTTTTTTCATAATTTTGGAATGTGCTCATCAAGGCCTTTCATTTGATTGATACCCATTATTCGTGATTCATTAAAAAGTTCGCTCCATTTCTGAATTACACGTGCGTAATGAGTTTTAATAGAAACATTGGCGGTCAGACGCCGGCAATTTTTGTATGAAAATCCATTATTACACGTTAGTAATGGTTTGTCATACTAAGATTGCCGGCGCGGTTTAGGTCAGTCCGTAAGTACTCCGATTTAGCACGAAGAAGGTTGTCAAAATAATGATCGAATTTCCAAGCATGTGTTATAATATGCACTTCTACGTAAACTGCAAGCTTGCGATGGCCTCGAATCGTCCGGCAGTGCCTACGTGACCGAAAGCGCTGACTTCGCAACCACGCCGACCATGCGGTCCGCGTTTACTTAGTTCGTAGGAATATTCCATTGTACTTTTCGCTCACTCTGATTCTAGCATCGATCAGGCATAGTTATAAGTTTTTACTTTGTAATTTCTTTTATTAAATTACTTTAAATAATTTTGGTTTTTTTTTGGATCCTCCGGCTGTGACCTCCGTAATTGGCGCAGTCGGTAGGATACTCGAGGCGTCTCGAGGTAGTTTGGATAGGGTTTTTCTCACATCGAATCCCGTATTCCGTGAAAATCGCTACCGTCGTCGCGAGCGATCGGGCGTCCGAGTATCTGGAAGAAGAACCTGAGGTTCCCGGCTGGAGGGTGAAATCAAGACATCGATCGATCCAGAAATACCAGAATGCAGTTAATGTAAGTACACTTAAATCGTTTCTGTGTTGCTTCCTTTTTCCTGTTAGTCCTATTTTTAGTCGCAATCATTTTTTATCCTAGGCAAACTACCCCTTCAGGGCCTGCTCGTAATAGGGTAGCCCGTAGATTAGATTTAGATTCAAATAGAAACTTAAGTGACACGCTGGGTGATCCAATCGTGTACGAAGACGAGGGTTCGGTTAGGTCAGATAGTCCTGAACCCCCACGCCGCCGTAGGCACAGAATGACTGACGTAGACGTAATTTTTAAGGCCTTGCGCCTAGTGCCCGATTTCGACGGGAATTCTCATATATTACCTAGATTTATTAATATATGTGATCAGATAGTCACCGAATACATAGATTCTAATCCCGGTAATGAGTTAAATAAGCTTTGCCTTATAAACGGTATCTTAAATAAGATTACTGGACCAGCCGCGCGAATAATAAATTCAAACGGTATTACTGAGAATTGGCCTTGCATTAAAACAGCTCTTATAAATAATTTTTCCGATCAAAGAGATGAGACCGCTCTTTACAACGATCTTATGTTAGCTACACAAGGGAATAGTTCGCCGCAGGAATTTTATGATCGTTGTGTTAACCTATTCAGCACTATCATGACTTACATCAGACTTCATGAAACTATTGAGACTACTATTGAAGCTAAACGCTCTCTATACAAAAAATTAACGATGCAGGCATTTGTTCGTGGTTTAAAAGAGCCTTTGGGCTCCCGCATCCGATGCATGCGTCCTGATAGTGTTGAAAGGGCATTAGAGTTTGTGCAGGAAGAATTGAACGTCATGTACCTTCAAAATCGCGTTGACCCAGGGTCAGATAAAAAGCCACAGGCTCCAAATCCAAAGCCTTTCCAAATGGCCCCAGTTGCTATGCCATCTTTTAAGCCGTTCAATTTTCCTCCACAACCAATTCCTAGGAATAACTGGCAGCCAGCTCAGCCCATGTGGAAGCCTAATATGCAGGCTCATCCACCAGCTCAACATAGACCACCAGGTATGCCTTCGCGTACACAGCAAATGTTTAGGGCTCCTCCACCTAATTATAATCCTTATCAGAATAGGTTTCAAATGCAATCTAGGAACGAACCCCAGGGTCAAGGGCCTAAACCCATGAGTGGCGTTAGTCACTATGTTGTTAAGGAGCGCCCTCAGTTTGGTCAGTTGCCAGGACATGATTGGCGTAAGCACGGCAATCCACCGCCGTCTAATTACTTTAAAACGCGCGAAATGAATATGAACGAATTTGCTAGCTATAATGATTTTTATTATCCTGAGTGTTATAATGGTTATAGTTACGATGATCCGAATGAAAATTATTATTACGCAGGGAATCCGGAATGTTATAACGTGGAGCCTTGCTATGCTATTACCGAGCCTTACGAATATGATTCTTGTAACGAAATTCCTACAGGTTCATCAGATGACCCTGAACCCAGTACTAGTTCGGCTAGTGAACAGGATTTTCGGAAACGCGGGAGATCAGACAAGTCAAAATAGAGTTAAATTTACAGTCGCAAAGACAGCTACCTTATATACAGATTTCTGAGCCACCCTTGAAATTTTTAATTGACACCGGCGCAAATCAATCTTTTTTAAGTCCGGACGCTGTCGATAGATTTTTTAGTACAGTTGCATTAACTTTTGATCCATTTGAAGTAACTAACGTACACGCCACTACGCGCAGTGACTATTCAATAACTATTCCATGCTTTCAAGAGTTTCAGGAACCTGAAGGTACAAAATTTTTCATCTATAAGTTTCATGAATACTTCGACGGGCTTATCGGATTAGATCTGTTAGAAAAATGGGAGGCTAGAATTGATCTTAAAGAGAAACTATTAGTCACACGCAACTCTGTAAATCCTATTCACATGTACAATTCACGTAATCTTAATTTGTACGAGGATATAATTCCTGCTAATTCAACGAAATTAGTTAAGTTACCTATTAACACCCACGAAGGTGACGTTTTTATTGATGAGCAAATTATATCTAATTGCGTCATTAGCGAGTGTTTAACTTCAGTTAAAAATAATCGTGGCTACCTAGAAGTGACGAATCCGACGTCACATGACTTGATTTTTAGTATGGACCGTGCCGTTCAAGCGGAATCGTATAACTTTGAGTGCACGCGCACTAAACAACCGAGCTCGCGTGCGCACGAAGTACTATCGCGTTTACGAACCGATCACCTTAATGCGGAAGAACGTGCTAATTTAGAGAGATTGTGTGAAAAATACGCGGACGTGTTTTATTTGGACGGTGAATCCCTTACTTTTACAAATAAGATCAAACATCGAATTAGGACTACCGATGAAATTCCGGTGTATACAAAAAGTTACCGATATCCGTACGTGCATCGAGATGAAGTTAGGGATCAGATAAGTAAGATGTTAAGTCAAGGCATTATAAGACCTTCCGAGTCCGCTTGGAGCTCGCCCATATGGATAGTTCCGAAAAAGGCCGATGCCTCGGGAAAGAAGAAATGGCGGTTAGTAGTAGATTTTCGTAAGATCAATGAAAAAACGCATGATGACAAATATCCGATACCTAACATCACTGACGTATTAGACAAGTTAGGGAACTGCCAATATTTCTCAACTCTTGACCTCGCTAGTGGTTTTTACCAAGTGGAGATGGATCCAGTGGACATCCCTAAGACAGCTTTTAATGTCGAGAACGGTCATTATGAATTCTTACGCATGCCGATGGGTTTAAAAAATTCACCTTCGACATTTCAACGGGTAATGGACAACGTTCTCAAAGAACTTCAGAACGTGGTCTGTCTTGTATATTTGGATGACATTATTGTTTTTAGTACCAGTCTTCAAGAACACATGACAAATCTTGAAAAAGTGTTCTTGAAATTAAGAGAATCAAATTTTAAGGTCCAAATGGACAAATCAGAATTTTTAAAATTAGAAACCGCTTATCTTGGTCATGTTATAACTAAGGACGGCATTAAGCCGAACCCTGACAAAATTTCAGCCATCCAAAAATACCCATTGCCAAAAACACCTAAAGAAATTAAGCAGTTCCTTGGCCTCGTCGGATACTATAGAAAATTTATCCCGGATTTCGCACGTATTACAAAACCATTTACGCAATGTTTAAAGAAAGGAAGAAAGATTGTATTTAATTCCGAATATTTAGATTGTTTTGAGAAGTGTAAGCAGCTTTTAACTAACGATCCAATCTTACAGTATCCTGATTTCAATAAAGATTTCATCTTGACGACCGATGCTTCTAACGTAGCGATAGGTGCGATTCTATCTCAGGGTACCGTAGGACAGGATAAACCGGTATGTTACGCATCTCGTACTTTAAACGAAAGCGAGATCAAATATAGTACCATCGAAAAGGAATGCCTCGCGATGGTTTGGGCCACCAAATATTTTAGACCCTACCTATTCGGTAGAAAATTTAAGATCATAACAGATCATAAGCCACTTCAGTGGATTATGAATCTGAAGGACCCCAACTCACGTTTAAACAGTTGGAGGCTCAAACTATCCGAATACGATTTTACAGTAATTTATAAGAAAGGAAAATCAAATACAAACGCTGATGCTCTCTCGCGTGTAGAAATTCATAACGAAGAAACTGACTCTCTTATTGTTAACCCGTCCGAGCGACCACCATCTGTAGCCGGCTCGTCCACAGCCACCGCTCACACTAGTAATGAAAATCCTATATTAGAGGTCCCAATCGTTGCCGAACCTTTAAATAAGTTCCATAGACAGATTTGTATAACAGTTGTTGGTGATATTAAGAAACGACCCACAGCATCCAAACCTTTTGATACGCACACTAGAACCGCGGTACAAGTATCCCAATCTAATCTTGAGGAGGATGTAGTTAACGTCATTAAAGAATACGTTAACCCCAAGGTAAAAACCGCGTTGCTTATAAATCCGCCTTTATCAATGTACGATATCATCCCCATCATTCAAGATAAATTTAAAAGCTCGGCAATGAATCTGGTTTTAGCTAAATCTGAAGTAGAAAACGTCAAAGAATATCTCAGGCAACAGGAGATAATAAAACACTATCACGAGGGTAAAACTAATCACCGTGGCATCAATGAGAGCTATTTATCTCTTTCTCAGCGTTACTATTGGCCCAAGATGAAAGAACACATAACTAAATTTATAAATAATTGCACAATATGCGGCCAAGCGAAATACGACCGTAATCCAATTAGGCCACAGTTTAACGTAGTTCCGCCAGCCACAAAACCTTTTGAGATTGTGCACATAGACTTGCTATCTATACAAAGCGAAAAATATCTTACCTTAGTCGACGTATTTTCTAAGTACGCACAGGCTTATCACATACGTGACGGAACCGCTATAAGTATATTACAAGCCTTATTAAAATTCTGCTCTCATCACGGTTTGCCATTAACAATAGTTTCTGATAACGGTACGGAGTTTACTAACCAGTTGTTTAGTGAATTCGTCGCTTTACATAAGATAAATCATCATAAAACCCTACCACATTCGCCTAACGACAACGGTATTGTGGAAAGGTTCCATTCAACGCTGTTAGAGCACTTGCGCATCCTCAAACTATCTCATAAAAACGATGACGTTGTGAATTTAATACCTTACGCCATTTTAGCATACAATAGTGCGGTCCATAGTTTTACAAAGTGTAGGCCGTATGATATTATAATCGGACATTTCGATCCGCGAGATCCATTTGATATAGATTTAAGTAAACATTTAATGCAACAGTACATAGTTAATCACCGTTTACAGATGAAATTAGTATATGACGCAATCAACGAAAATAGCTTGGCAACTCGTAGTAACATTATAGAAAATCGTAATAAGGATCGCGAACCGGAAGTCGATTATGAACCTCAGCAAAGAATATTTGTTAATAACCCTCTTGCAAGTCGTCAAAAATTAGCCCCTAGGTACAGTCAGGACACGGTACTTGCTAATCTACCTATACATATCTATACCTCACGTAAACGTGGCCCAGTAGCGAAAAATCGTCTTAAGAGAATACCTAAAAGTGCCAAATTGTTACAGGGTGCTACTGGTCCTGACTGCTCCTTTGATAGCGTCCCAAGGGATGAATCAGGAGATAACACTTGATAGCCTTGACGAAGGCCCAGGATTACTCCCGTTCCGCTTAGGTGATACCAAACTCATTACACACTACCATGCGTTCCTGCAATCTATAGATCTTAAGGATATCGAAGATAAAATAATATTCCTACAGGAGCAATTAAAAAATTATCGACGTCAACTACGTAACGATACTTACCAACTTTATGAACTTCAATTAGATTATCTTAATAATAAGTTAGTTACAGTCTTAGAAAATTTAGGTACGTTAAAGCCAGGTCGTATAAAGAGAGGTCTCGTGGACGGTTTAGGATCGTTAATAAAAGGTATAACTGGTAATTTAGATCACTCGGATGCTGTAAAGTATGATAATGCAATAAAAATTCTAAAAAATAATAACGAAGCTATAGCACAAGAATTAAATAACCATGTTAGTCTTAGTAAGGAGTGGATGGTCCAGCATTCTAACATAATGACTAAGTTAGTCGAGAACCAGATTAAGATAAATAGCACTTTAGAGTTAATTCTAGATAAAGAAGCTTATAAAGAATCGAGTCTCATAAAATACGCGAAGTTTGCCCAGCATCTTGCAATTATAACTGAAAATATAGATGAAGTTTTAATGGAATTAAATAGGATAGAAAATATTTTAGCTTTTATACACTCGTCATCTCCACATCATTCTATGATAAGTATTGATGTCCTAAATAAGATGATTCAGAGATTAATAAAAATTTATAGTAAAGATAGTATCTTAGAATTAGAATTGAGAGAATATTATGATCTTATAAAACCAGGTTATTATTATTCAGGAAATTTAATTGTAATAGTTTTCAAGCTTCCTATATTTTCTTTAAATAGTTATGATTTTTATAAATTATCAATGGCTCCTAATAAATATAAGCAGGCCCTCATCCCTCCTTATCCTTTTATAGCAACGAACAGAAAAGGTTATGTGTACATAGAGGCTGAATGCCCGAAGTATAACAACTGGTATCTCTGCGAAGAGAAGATGGACCACCAGCTTCAACAAGGAACAGACTGCGTGCAGCATCTCATCATGGACCAGCATCTCGACCGATCCTGTGAAACTGTCACAGTTACTTTGACAAGGACAGCTATGGAAGAACTGGACGAGAAACATTACGTCATATCATTCCCCAATGCTACCAAGATACATACCTTATGCGGCAAAGAAGATTACAGATCAGTCAAAGGAAGTTACCTGGCCATCGTTCCTGTTGGTTGTTTTATCCACACACCAGACTTCACCATAGCCAACACCAATGATCGAGTGGAAGGGCGCCCGCTGAAAATAACCTCGCTTCCCATTGATAGCGAGAAACCATCTGAAGAAACAGCACACGTCAATCTCAACACGATTGATCTTAAGAAACTTCATGACGTCCAAAGCAAGGTGATAACGCAGCATCCTGTGCAGCTGAAAGATACATCTGAATCCCTATACCATACAACGATACCATTGTACATTATCATACTATGTGCACTGGGTCTC
This sequence comes from Agriphila straminella, assembly GCA_950108535.1. Taxonomy (NCBI): domain Eukaryota; kingdom Metazoa; phylum Arthropoda; class Insecta; order Lepidoptera; family Crambidae; genus Agriphila; species Agriphila straminella. The sequence goes on from OX467304.1 coordinate 11,634,066, forward strand.
AGCATCTTCATTATCTCTCGGCGCTGTAAGAAAAATCAGTCACCACCGCAAGAACCCTCTTTGAAGATTTATGCAGAACCCCAAACTTCTGGCATCCGGAAACCTACTTCAGCAATATTTTCTCAGCTCAAAGTTCAAAAATAATTGCTGATCTGCGGGGGGAGGTGTTATAATATGCACTTCTACGTAAACTGCAAGCTTGCGATGGCCTCGAATCGTCCGGCAGTGCCTACGTGACCGAAAGCGCTGACTTCGCAACCACGCCGACCATGCGGTCCGCGTTTACTTAGTTCGTAGGAATATTCCATTGTACTTTTCGCTCACTCTGATTCTAGCATCGATCAGGCATAGTTATAAGTTTTTACTTTGTAATTTCTTTTATTAAATTACTTTAAATAATTTTGGTTTTTTTTTGGATCCTCCGGCTGTGACCTCCGTAATTCATGTTTGAGAAAATGTATTATTATTATTATTATTTATTCTTGTATCTCGGCTGGAAACTCTCGGGACGAAGCCCGGTCCTTTTGCCAGGCTTGCGTGCGGGGACATGGGTCCAACACGTAGAGGCGCTTTGAGACTGTTTTAATATAATGTGAAGTGTGTGATTATTATTATTATTATTTATTTACAATCGCAATTGATCGTTACCAGCAGCCTGGGTAAAAGAATTGACGATTTAAAAATTCAATTCAATTCTTACACCTATTTTTTTTAACCGATAGACCCACTGGTATAGTTTTAGTATTTAAAACGAAAAAAGTAAAGATGTAATATTTCTTACTCAGTATTAGTCATCCACTCGAGGAAACACAATATTTCCAATAAGCGTATTGGGATCAAAGCTCATTAAGCGAAACATTATGCTTAGAACAGAATATTGCATCATATACCGTGATTTATATAATTATGCGATATCTGAAATTGAAGTACACGTAGTTTGGAGGAATCTAAACATTTTCTACATAATTTTAATTTTGCACTAACTATTGTGACCGAAAAAGTATTTCTTTGACATTATTCAGAAAAAATAAATCCAGAAGTAATAAATCTCGAAAATACGAAAGTTATTTTGATTTGGCACTAGTGCCAGACTGGCAATCTTGCAATGAGTAGACTAGTATTTTCAACACACTTGCTCGTAAAGTGAGCCCTAATACACACATTACAATTTTAAAATAAGTAATCCAGTGCTTTAATGAAAGGAAAGATTTCAAACACACATAAAAAAGTAACCCCTAATTATGTACTACAAAAATATAGATTATTATGTTATCATTCTGTACCCAGCTTAATGGTATGTCTTTATAACTGACACGCGTTATTAAGAGTTTACGTACTGCACGTAGATAACATGCTGTGTCTAATGTAATGTCTCGTCTGAAAGCAATTTGCTGCGCCGTGTGTGGTCCTTCTTTCATTACCCAGTTCCTGAGAAAACTTGGGTACATCTTCAAGCCAAAGTAAATCTTAAACCTTGAAAATAAAGCATAAATTTAAATAAAGCGTATTTAAGTAAAAGAGACCTTTTTGATGCGAGGATGGAGATAGTTTGAAAATGGTGTGTTTTTAAAGCGAATTATTTTAAACAGATAGACAAAGATATGTTGTAGGAACTTGATGCTTTTTGCTTGGTTTAATGGAATTAAGACAAGTTGAATGTTGTAAACGATACTTAGAGCTAACAATCTTTGCTTTCAATAAAATGAGAATTGCCATTGGGATGAAATTTCTGCTAAAGTACAGCGTATCGCTCTTTCGTAGTAAGCCAATAATATGGCTAAGTGTCAACATGTTCTAAACAAATGTATGGTGAGCGATTTTGTTGTACTATGAACTCAAATCTTCTTTCTTATCTTATTGTATGAGGATAAATAGCCACCTGGTGTTAGAGTTTATCAAGCCGCCTGTAAGGCCTCTGACTTGTCTTAACGACTGTTATCCCATGACAACAGCCAGGACCGACGGTTTAGCGTGCCCTCCAAAGCTCAGTTGTAATGCCACTTAACGGTCACCCATCCGACACCTGGCCGGACTGAGCGTTACTTAACAAACGTGATCGAGTACGATCAGTCTGTCAAGCTCCGCCATGACATGAGCGCGCTTTATGAATGTACTGAGATATCGACACATTTTATTATCATTCGGAGCTGCAGTAATCATAGATACATAAACCAGACCACGTAATCTGAAATGCTATTATTATTATGGTAGAGTCTTAAATGAGCTTTATATAAAAAAGTCACATTTAACTCTGATATGTCAGCCCTTTCTACTTGTGGCTTAAAGATAAATACGGTACAAGCCTTAATTATCGCAAATCTGCCATTCACTACGTCACTGGCAATCATGGCAGGGACGTTGATTGCTACCAGTTGCCAATTAAGTCCCTTTGAAATGCTTGGCAATGTCTTTTTTACACATATTGATAGTAATCATAAACGTGTGAAAATTAAGTCAAATTTACATTTCATGTTATAGTTAATGTAAAAACAAAGAGTAATCTTTTTTAAATTGACTGGCTGTAAAAAGATTTATGTACAAATGACAAAACAACTTATTAAGTACGTAATTTAGGCACAAAAGGCGATCTCAAGGTCTGTTAGTCTGATGTAGGTACCAAAAATTCGGATGTGCCAAATTTCTTATCTCAATATGTCAAAAAGGATAATAATTACCACATTTCCTAATTGCCGTTGCGTACTTGTAAAATATGATAAAAAAAGATTAAATCAAAATAATAATTTTCGGACAGCTTTTAATTGTTTTCATTATACGTCAAGAGTCTTTAACTTGTTTTAACTAACTATTAGCTTTATCAAAATCTTCATAATATTTCTTTTTCAACACATCTCTATCACTTATCCAATAATCGTTTTCAATATTATTTGAAAATAAATATAATATAAAACACCTTCAAACCGACCCCAATCCCCAAATAATTAATAAAGCCTACAACTCTAATTTCAACTCGCACACCTGGGTCTTAGTCCCAACTAGGCCTTTTCAATCAGGGCCAATCTACACATACCTCTGAAAGCGGGTCTCAGGCATTCCTGTGACGTCAACAAATTGATTCACTCACACCGATTGTTCCTGCCTGACTGATGAATATACATATGGCGGTAATAGGGTGATAGGAGCTGCTTAATTCATGCATTGATATAAATGTGTGTACTTAGTTCTGAGTGGTGTGATTAGTTTGGGGCTTGTGTAATGCACATATTTTAAGTAGAGGTAGCCCAGAGGCTCATGAAACGGAAGTAAAATAGTAGTTTATGATACAAGGTTGGTTAGGAGGTTTTTAAAACGAGTTGATGTTTTGATGACGCAAAAATTTTGATGATTTTTCCACAATTTAGTAGATAGAGGTCCAACTTAAAATCTAAGCTATGTTTCATCAAATTCAGGTGGGTGGAACCAGGGAAACAGCTTGAACTCTCCGTAGTACTAGCTTTCATACACTAAAGGGGTCATTTAAAAATGGTTGCTATATTTTTCAACTGTCCACGCGGATGAAGTCGCGGGCGGAAGCTAGTAGAAATTAAAAAAAACGTTCGTAAACAAAAACGCACAGCGCCGGCGTGCGGTAAAATCAACTTTCCGCACGCTGTACTACTCCGTAAACAAAAACGCACGGCGTGCGGTAAAATCAACTTTCCGCACGCTCGACTGTCATCGTAAACTTACATTTTCGAGTAACTGTATTGAAAAAATATTTTCAATACAGAAACTCGTTTTAAAAACCTCCTTACCAACCATGTATCATAAACTACTATTACTAAACACGTGGTAGTTGCATTACAAAAGTAGTTAAGTGTTGCTGTTTCCGTTAAAGTGCGTAAATCAGTTAGAGTGCACATTAACTAGTTAATCTGGTTGAGTCAGTTAAAGTGCGAATTCTTTTCATTTCGTACATTAACTAGGTAATCTGTACATACTATCACAACGCTATTAAAGGGGGTAGACACAAAAGCGGGGGACGGGGAGAGCGCAGCCCCCCCGCAAGGGGGGCTCGGGTGCCCGCTATGGAAAAAGTTTTAAAGAGTTCATTAGGTTAGGTTAGGTTAGTATTGGGACCAAAAACGCGCAAGCCGAGTGAGCGGAGCGAGCGTGCCACGGTAGCGGCCGGCGAAGCGGCAGAAACGACGTTTTTGTAAAATTTACTTTTAATCGTAGATTATTTATATGTCAAGATAGACAGTCGAAGCACGAAAGCGTCGAAAAAAATATCACCCGACAGTTGGGTGACCAAAACACGCACACATTGACAGTAGTGTGACCCGGTTATAGTTTTTATTACAATACTCTTTCGACGCGATGATGCTAAAAATGCAAACCAACTTAAAAAAAGGTGGCCTGTTTTGTTTAATACGTCAAAAGCGTAATACTATATCTAGATAATCTAAGCTCTTAATATAGGTCTTCAACTGAAATATCCTGAAGCCTTTGCTATTGCACTCACTGTCTTCCGCACTTTAACGGTGTAGCATCCGTTAATATGCAGATTAACTAGTTTAAGTGCGTGCGTGGTCGTTTATGGCCATCCTTCTTATCCACGCATTAAGGCCTGTGCCCCAGTTGGGACATTAAAAATGGCTAATGTCAACTGTTGTCGCCCTAGAAACCCGTCTATCGTCTGAGGTGCGTCATTTCTTTTTTCTAACAGATTTTGGGGTTTTGACTTGGACTAATGTACTGCTGAATCTAATCTAAACTTATTGATGTGAAACTATCAATCTTACAATTTATTTGCTATGAAAATTTCTTAGGGCCTGTTTTACAGGATTCTAGATATTTATCTTTTGGTTTAATTAGAAATGGAAAAAATCTATTCTATTTTCTTATCTGTAATATGCTTAATCTGAACTCAACCTGATTAGTCTCGTATAATAGATTAAAAAGAGGAGGTTAAGATACTTAATATAATTGAAAAATACTAGAAAAAATCGAATCACCCATAGCAGCTCAGATAGGATTCGAACCCGCACCCTTGGGGTTCGAATCCTGGTCTGAGCTGCTACAGGTGAGTCGATTTTTTCTAGTATTTTTCAATTATATTAAGTATCTCAATATAAAAATAGCATTGTGAATGCTTTAAATCCAAAACGTTCAATACAGAGAATTCGTCGGGTTTATTTTTTTTACAATAAGAGCTCCTTTCTTATAATGAGATTAAGCTAGGCACAGTCTATTCATAATTATTTATTATTGTTTGTTAAGTATTCGCATTTATGTAGAATTTCTAGCACAGAGGAAAATTAACACAGATTTTAGATCCGTTGTCCATTTCGATGTTTTCCATGTTTTACTAACAGTTCTTTATTCAAAATCTGTTTCTATCCCTCCGAAAATTCTGCATTCGTCATTCGAGGAAAACGGACTGGTGGACAAACTCCGTCACTTGTTTTTTTTCTATTACATTTGCCGGTTACTTTATTTCGTGAGCATTTCCAGATATTTTGTTCGTGTTTTTTACTTCATCCTCAAGCCCACTTTGCATCTTTTTATGGTTTACTCTCTTCGATATCAATTTGAGGTTGTAAAGTCTTGTCATGTCTTGTAAGATTTGCACGTTTACACTGCTCATAAGTATTTTTGATTCAAGTGTTGTTATAAAATTATTTGGTTTGAATTTTTTATATATTTTTTATCATTATCTCTTGCTATCTCTCGATATCTTCGTGTCTTTTGTTTCATTAACACGTGATCAGTTTTGATTTGGTTAGCTTATATTTGATTAGCTTAGATTTTAGTTCACAATTTCAAAATTTTTATATCATACTACTTAGGTATACCTACTTGTTTTATGAGTTTTTTAGCTTATTACTTATTAGCTACATTCTTCTATAAATATGCATAGTTTGGTACGCACGACAGCACGTTAGGTTAAACCGTTGAACTACGAAAACAGCTCTTATTACGTACGGCATAAAGGCGGTCTCAAGGTCAACATGTATAGTCTGACGTGCCGTTCACTGTACTTACTAAACTAAAATACCCCTTTGAATACATATAAGTAATACTGGTGCTACATACCTACACGTTTACATATAACTTAACAGTTTTTGTATTACATTATTTGTAATACCGTTGTACCTTTTAACTAATTTCTTATCTACCTACTTATTATGAATTAAAACCAAATCAACCTAAATGTTCTCGGAGCTCGGTGGCGCAGTGGTTAAGCGCCTGGCCCAGCGATTGCGGAAGTTAAGCAACGTTCGCAAGGGTCGGTCATGGGATGGGTGACCAAAAATGTATTATCTCGAGCTCCTTCGTGCTTCGGAAGGCACGTTAAGCCGTTGGTCCCGGCTGCATTTGCAGTCGTTAACACCCACCAATCCGCATTGGGCCCGCGTGGGGGGTAATGGCCCATCCTCCTTACCACCCATAAGGAAGGCCTGTGCCCCAGCAGTGGGGACATCAAAAATGGTCGATGGGCAACCTAAATGTTCGTAAATAGAGCCGCATTCAGAAGTATTTATTTATTATTTATTTAATTATCATAATTAAAAGCTCTTTTTGCAGTCAAACTGTTTTAATTTAATGTGCTGTTGTGTGTACAGTCTACGGCACGCTGCGCTACCACAACAGGGCAATCTATTTCAATCAATTCTAAATTTAAATGCAAAGACATTAAGGTTCTAAATCTATTGGAGATTTTTTCTAGTTTTGTATAACTTGATGTGCTGCTGATTGTACATTAATTTGATTCTGTTGAATTTGTTGTTCTCAGTAGACTAATCGGATAACGTATTGTAAATCAATTATCTTGAAAGGGTTATTTTGAGATTGAAGCTTGTGTGAATCAACTGGAAACTGGCTCAAGGCCTAGTAATATAATAAGTCTATGCTCAAAACTTTAGGTATTTTGATTTCAACGGAAACCTGCAAGGACTTTTTAATTTAATAGGCTTTGTTAAATAATTATTAAATATTGTAAATTGATACACAATTTTAATAAAATTTCTCGTGGAATTTTTTAGGGTCCATAGTCTAGGTGTATTAGACGGTATCATTACATTCCCTTGTAGTCACTGCTATAAGTAGATAGCAAAACTGCTAAAAGTGGCCGTTTTTGACACATTTGCTATCTACTTCTACGAATTACTGCGAGGGCATGTGGTGATACCTTCTAAAAATACTAGACCATGGGCCCTAAAATCTCCACGATAAACATTATTAAAATCTTTTTCTATTAATAACTTACTAAATAAAAACCTCTGAGGGCGCCACTTTCGGTCATATAACCGCCTTAAGCAAGGCGCTCGATGGCGTTAGTGCATCTCACTGCGATTGCGGCAATGACACAAAATTCGCAAGGGTCGGTCTTGGAATGGGTGAACAAAGATTTATTATCTCGAGTTCCTCCATGCTTCCGAAGGCACGTTAATCCGTTTGGTAACGGGTGCATTTGTAGTCGTTATCACCCACCAATCCGCATTGGGCCCGCGTGGGGGGTAATGGCCCATCCTCCTTACCACCCATAAGGAAGGCCTGTGCCCCAGCAGTGGGGACATCAAAAATGGTTGATGGGCAACCTAATGGCAAGCGGGCCCAATGCGGACATTGGGCCCGCTTGTTGGGTTGTGGCCCGCCCTTCTCATCCACCTATAAAACGGCCTGCATCGGGGACATTAAAAAATGGCTGATGTACTGCTTATCATGTGAGAGCTACTTACATCTTCAAGCAAATCCTGTCAGGTGAAGGGAGCAATGATGAACCGATAATGATGGAAGTTGACAAAGCAGCAGCCAGTTGTCAAAGTCAAAATTGCTTTATTCACATAAACTTTATAATCAAACACTTTTGAATCGTCTGTACTTTCCCACCACCCGTTCCAGACTTTTTAACCGACTTCCAAAAAAGGAGGAGGTTCTCTATTCATCTGTATATTTGTTTTTTTTTTGGGCTTTTAGAATAAGAAAAAGGAATTTGACTCCGGCCCCGACTTCAATAGACGTGTTTTTATTATTACGAATATTATTTCTTTCTTTTTAGAGGTAGGTTTTTGTTTTTTTTTTTTTTAAATATTTTTTTATTTTTTAGTGTAGGTACCTTCTGTATTAGGTAGTGTAGGTAATACCCAATGTGGCAATTGCCATGCTGGGTAGTGAAAGGGCATGGGAGGCGGTGGTCTCCTTCTGTGAAGATGTTATCTCACAGAAGGAGGCCTCGGAGCGGGTTCGAGAGGCGGACGCCAACGCGGACCAGCTCCGGCGACGACGGCTAGGGAGGAAAAGGAGGCGCTACGCACACCTCGTTCCCCCCTAGTCCTCAAGAGGGGGATGGCCGCTTGCCTAGTTCTTCCCAAGTGCCGGGCCAGATGAGGCAGCAACACCAGGACCACATGGTGCGTGCCACCACGGTCCCGTAGGTCCTGAGTGTTAGTGCGGGCTGTAGTAGGGGGTTAAGTGGGTAGTGCTCCGGCGAGTCCCACATACCTTGGATGCATAAACGCATTCCCCCTACTATAAAAAAAAGGTAGTGTAGGTAAAAAATCGGCTCAGCCAAACGTGAGTTAATCGCGGAGAAACATATAAGTATACATACGGGTCAAACTAAGAACCTCCTTTTTATGTCGGTTATTAACTGACAAGAAGAACGGGCGCAAGAAACTTATCAGCTTTAACAGGTAATAACCCTTAGTAATAAGGCAATGAAGTTATTAAAATATCGATAAAAATCCAACACCCACAAAACCAAGCAACAGATTTATCTCCAAAGTGAAAATACGAAAGTGACAACTGCACACGCGTGATATACGGCTAAGTTCCTCAATGTCAATAGCAAGTACTGTCGCGAAAAAAAGCCCTCGAACCCATTGTGTGGCACATTTTGTGTGGGCCCGATAATTCCTTGTCACTGGGCCATTGTGGCGCTTGAAAGGGTTCATTGTTACACTGGGGACCTCGAAAGTTCGATGTTACTGAAGAAATCGAAATAGTATTGTGTTTGTAATAAGGGCCCGATTGTACGTGTAGGTTACAGATAAGGGAGTTTTTGGTGGTTTGTATTTTTTTTCTTACAACATACTATATGTATTATAGTACATAATACACCTTCCTACAGCCCTCGCATCCAGCAGTAGAATTAAGAATGGGGGGCTTATATTTTTTTATAAATTTTTTGTCTGTGTCTATTTTGGAAATATTATCAAAAGTATCAGGCTATTTGTTTTGTCCTGGTATATTGCCTGGCCATGCGACAGAGCAACCGGCGGGCAGTGTGTCGAGCTAATTTCTGATACATGGCGTGTGATCCCAATGAACCTCTGTGCGGTGCACGTTTCGACCGCGCAATGAAATTAAAAAATACGTCTATAATTGAAGTCGGGTGGGGCTTTTAGAATAAAAAAAAGGAATTTGTACTCCAGCCCCACCCGACTTCAATAGACGTTTTTTTTATTATTACGAATATTATTTCTTGCTTTTTAGAGGTAGGTTTTTTGAAGTCGGTTTTTTGTTTTTTTTTAAACAATTTTTTATTTTTTTATTTTTAGTGTAGGTACCTTGTAGGTAAGGTATATTATATATGTAGAAAAATCGGCTCAGCCAAACGTAAGATAATCGCGGAGAAACATACTTAAATATGGGTCAAAGTGAGAACCTCCTTTTTTAAGTCGGTTAAAAAACTACACCTAAGATATCCCTCTTCCAACAAAAAAAATATTATTTTATTCAGTTCATAAACAAAGAAGTAATACGACCAAACATCGAGGTAATTCACACAAAATCATACTATTTTCGTGCTTTTTTCAAAACTACTTGAAAAGTACTGAACTGATTTCCAAATTTTAAAAAATAGGACCAGCTTGGGAGTGTACCTAATGTTATAACGTTTGAATCATTTCAATCGGTCCAGCCGTCTTCGAGTAATCGGTGGACATACACAAAAAAAAAAGAAAAAAAAAGAAAGCAAATATACAGACGAACATAGAACCTCCTCCTTTTTTGGAAGTCGGTTAAAGACAATTCCTTCAGCTCCGGCCACTACGTTGCGCGCGTAGCCAGGCCGCTAAATATCTCAACCATTTTCATTTTTTTGTTATAAAATAAAAAGACAAGCTATCTGAGTGACTTACTGAAATACTCAAATGAATCTTAAAGTTAAGGCCACCTTAAATACATAAAAGTTGTCAGATTTGACAGAAACTCTATGAAACTGACAGCTTCCTTAAAGTTAAGGAGACCTTAACTTAAGATTTCCGCTAAGTAGCCTTTGAGTATTCGGCCGAACTGACATAATTTAACACAAGGATTCCTCTTATAATAAAGGCAAGTACTTAATCAAATAATCAAATAATCTCTTTATTGTTCTAATTGTGGTTACATAACGGTCTTAATAAACTAAATTTAGTGGAGTCCCTCACAATTAACCTATTAAAGGCGTACAATGTCATCAAGCACACTAAACATATACTATTGAAAAGATACTTATTTTATATTAATTACGTCTTTAAGTCAAACAATTCTCGCACATCATAAAAGTTATTTTCATTTAACCATTTAAACAACTTGTTTTTAAATGCAGTATTGGAACTAATCTCTTTAATATTGACAGGTAATTTATTATATATTTTAATACACATTGCCAAACAGCTATTTCTATATTTAGCCGATCTGGGAATATCGGTATATACAAGTCTGTTGGGGTCTCTTTTAAGTCTAGTATTTACGTCAAATGCTCTTTTAAAATGATTACTGTGTTTTCTCACAAAAATAGAAATTTCGAATATATAAAGTGATGGTAACGGCAGCAAACCAAGACTTTTAAAATATGGTTGACAAGATACGTCAGGTGCAATACCACATATTGCCCTAATACATTTTTTCTGTGCAACAAATATCCTATTTTTTTCCGTACTATTGCCCCATATTACTATACCGTAACGAATGATCGACTCTATATAAGCACGATAGGTCATGATGGCTGTTTTTAAATTTGTCACGTTTCTGACTTTCCTTAGAGCGAATACAAATTTATTGATTCTCTTGCATAGGTTGTCCACATGTAATTTCCAATTTAAATCCGGGTCTATAGTTAAACCAAGAAACTTAGTTTGTGTCGCTTCCTTTATTTTGTCTACGTTAAGTTTAATACTATATTTAGATTGTTTTGTTTTATTGAATTGAATAAAATTACATTTGTCAAGATTAATTTTTAAATTGTGTAATTCCAGCCATTTTATTATTTTGTCAATATTATTATTTATGTCAATTTCATGGTCATTATTTGAATTGTATTTTTTATCAGAAGTCACAATTATCGAAATGTCATCCGCAAATAATATTTATTTATGATTAGTTATTTGAGTTATGTCATTAAGATATAAAATAAATAGAATTGGTCCTAATATACTCCCCTGCGGGACTCCGTATTTATTTTCTTGATATTTAGATGAATGCCAGACTAACTCCTTATTTATGACTTTTTTTATTATAACTGTTTGTCGTCGGTTCGTTAAATAGGACTTAAACCATTGAAGTGGTATGCCTCTGATCCCCATCGATTCTAGTTTTAGCAATAGTGTTTTGTGTGAGACAAAATCGAATGCCTTGGATAAGTCAAAAAATAGACCCGTAGTCATGTTATTATTATTTACATTTGTCAACACTGAGCGTATTAAGTTAAAAACAGCTAGCGTTGTTGACTTTTGCTTTCGAAAACCGTATTGATCTGCATTGATTATATCAAATTTATTGCAATAATCTAGTAACCGCTTATACATGCATTTTTCGAAAATTTTTGCAAGAATGGATATTAATGTAATAGGACGGTAATTTTCTACTTTATCCTTTTCGCCTTTTTTATATAGAGGTTTTACAAGTGACAGTTTTAGGTTTTCAGGGAAGGTCCCCGAAGCGACTGAAAGATTTATTAGGTGAGTTAATATAGCACTCAATTCAGTAGTACACTTTTTGATTATTTTAGTACTTAGGCCGTCATATCCCTCAGAATTTGTCGTGTTCAAAGTCATTATTTCTTTTAAGACTTCTGCTTTCGTCATTGGTCTAAGATACATTGAATTAGGATTAGAAATACCCTTAATATTAAAACTTTGATTAGTAGTACAAGACGACGAAGTATTTGTCGATTCAATAAAGTGATTATTGAAGCACGTAGCTATGTCCTTGGGGTTTGTCAAATTTTTATTATTAATATTTAATTTTTCAATACCGTCATCAAAATTTGTATTAGAAGTTTCGTTTTTAATAACCGACCAGGTGGCTTTACATTTATTTTTACTGTTATTTATTGCTTTTATGTTGGCTTTTCTTCTGGATAATTGTATACATTTTTTTAAAATAGAAGAATAAGTTAAATAGCTATTTTTATTTGATAAAGTTTTATTTTTATAATATTTAAAGCGTAAATATCTCTTGCTTTTACAACTTTTTTTAAGCCCTTTGCTAATCCATTTTTGCTTGTTTTCTTGTATGTTATTTACTTTTATTCTTATTTTTGGAAAGCATAGATTATAGAACAATAACAATTGTTCATGAAAGAAGTTGAAAGCTGTATTTAAATCGGGTTCATTGTATACTTCTGACCACGAAAGACTCCTTAGGCATTCTTTGAATTTACTTATATTGTCAGCACTATAATCTTTAGCATATGTATAATAAAACTTCGGCACTGTTCTTATTTTATTATTCACTGGAAACGTTATAAGTTGTGCTGTTTCGTGATCTGACAAGTAAAGCGGTAGTACTAATGGAATAGCTTCATCGATGTTGCTTATTATGTGGTCGATGCACGCTTCTTTTCGCGTAGGGACATTGATATGTATTTTTAATTTGTAATTAAGACACAAATCTTTGAAATAACTTGTGATTTTGCCAGGTTTTAGTGTGTTTATATTTAGATCACCTGTTATCACTATTTGTCTGTTTGGCATACTTTTGTAAACTTCATCAAGAACTGTGTTAAGTTTGTCCAAAAAATATATTGGGTTACTTGTCGGAGTTCTATAAAGGCAAATTATAAGTAGCTTAATAGATGGAATATCAATACCACATATCTCAAATACCTTTTCAAGAGCATGCTTTTTACTCAAAAGGATTTTTGAAAATTTCTTTGTTCGAAGCAGAATTTAGCATGACCACCGAAACACGATATGATAATTAGCGATTTATCACGTTTAACTGTCAAAAGACAATGGATTTTGACAGTCGGGTGTCGATAAAACGCTATATCACGCGATATATATCATGTTTCGTCGGTCATGCTAGGGGGGCAGGCGGGGACGCTAGTATTTGTTATATAACAAAATTCAATAACAATATAATATAACAAATCTTGTATCAAGACTACTGTATAATAGTTACAGCCATATTAATTTGCCCCCGAATCTCATAGAGAACTTTCTTTTCAGAAGTGTTTCATCTTAATGGAAAACAAGGTCAGAGTTGACAGCGCGTGAGTGATATTCCTAGTGTCGCAAGGGTCTGTGGGCTACGAAGGCCGTTTGGTAACAAATGGGCGTTAATATAATCGTTCATTTCTAGTTAGGTATTAAAAATTGGACATAATATAAGGTTTTGTTGCCTACGACGCTTAAGAACCAAGACCATTTTTAACCGACTTCATCAAAAGGAGGAGGTTCTCAATTCGATTGTATGTTTTTTTTTTTTTTAACCGACTTCATCAAAAGGAGGAGGTTCTCAATTCGATTGTGTTTTTTTTTTTTTTTTTTTTTTATCGTTGTTCGCGCGTATCTTCGACATTTATGGACCGATTTAGATAATTCTTTTTTTGTTCGATTGAGTTTTCTTGCGAGATGGTCCTATTTAATTTTTTTTTCAAATCGGTTCAGTAGTTTACAAGTAATCCTGAAAATACTATGAAATTAAATCAACTAACTTGACAATTTTGTTATTTATGAACCGAATTAGATGATTTTTTTTATTGGGGAAGGGATACCTTTGTGTAGTCTTTTTAACCGACTTCAAAAAAGGAGGTATTGTATGTATGTTTCTCCGCGATTATCTCACGTTTGGCTAGGCCGATTTTTCTACCTAAATAATATACTTACCTACACTACCTAATACAGAAGGTACTTACACTAAAAATAAAAAAATTGTTTAAAAAACAAAAAAACCGACTTCAAAAACCTGCCTCTAAAAAGCAAGAAATAATATTCAAGTCATTAGATACGCATTATCATTGTTATAATAAAACACGTCTATTGAAGTCGGGTGGGGCTTTTAGAATAAAAAAAGGAATATGTACTCCAGCCCCACCCGACTTTAATAGACGTGTTTTATTATAACAATGATAACGCGTATCTAATGATTTGAATATTATTTCTTGCTTTTTAGAGGCAGGTTTTTTGAAGTCGGTTTTTTTGTTTTTTAAACAATTTTCTCTAGTATATTATTGAGTATTGTGTAAAAATAGCATTGTGCATACAATAGGCTTGTTTCCATTAAGAATAAATATAATGGATAGGGTTTATAATGATTAATTATATTATGGAGAAAATAACAAACAATTTTAATTATTAAAAGCGTTAAAGATTAATAATATTTTTAAAAAATAAATTTCGTAAAATGAAACCTTTAGTCACGTGACAGTGAACACCAATCAGAAAGCGTTACGTCACGCCGTGCGATACTCCAATCTTGTCTTTGACGTTTCGAGTATCACTACCGGAGGCGCGTTCCAAACCTACACTCCGAGTGCAACCTAACCACAACCGAACGCAAGTTTTAGCCACTTTTTCCGTATTTCTCCATTGTTTGGAACATATATAAATAACTGGTTTGGCGTTTTTATAGTCCTGCTATCACACTGGGGCACTATACAGTACTTATAATATGAGAAATTCATTTTTAAACGATAAAAACTAGCTATAACGTACGAAGACACGATCGCTCTTTTGTTTGTTTTGCACGGCGTGACGTCATTCAAGACGCCATGACAGTCTTGTGCGTTTTGGAACCAAATTAAAATTGGTTTTTTAAAACGCGAAATTTATAATGTAAACGCTCGATTAAAAATAAATAAACCTTTTTTTTCGATAAATTGCCTAATAAGCTAAAATATTAAGCAGTTATTGAATTTTTGTCAACTAGCCTATTCTCAAATTTAAAAATTATATAGCTATTTTAATCTTAATTGATTGCCAAATATCTGGAAAGATATTTCAATTGAATGTCGAGGTAATTCCTCACATTGGTGAAATAACGCTGGCTTGCAGCTTAGGAGTAGGATATACTAGAAGAAATTCGGCGACGTCACTAGTGACTCGGTGCCTCAGCGGTCAGAGCATTGGACCGGATATCCAAAGGTCGCGGATTCGATTCCCGTCTGAGTATTGATCTGGTGCGAGACGTATTTTTTCTAGTATATTATTTAGTATTGTGTAAAAATAGCATTGTGAATGCAAATCTCAAATTAAAAAATAACGATAAAAGTAACGGTAAAAAACCTACCTCTAAAAAGCAAGAAATAATATTCGTAATAATAAAAATACGTCTATTGAAGTCGGGTGGGGCTGGAGTACAAATTCCTTTTTTTTTATTCTAAAAGCCCCACAATTTTTTTGAAGTCGGTTTTTTGTTTTTTTTTAAACAATTTTTATCTACAAAAAGTCGACTTCACAGGAGACGAAAAAAAGTTTTATTTTTTTAAACAAAAGCTTAATTCGTTCTGAAATTACTGTAGATAGCTGGTATTTAGTTAAAATTTGTTACTTATGTGGTATTGGTATTTTCGCAAACACGATTGTTATCGTTTTTAAAATAAGAAAAACCTTAAAAAATACTTTATTATTATTTCATGTTGCATATTTTGGCCCTTCTTATAGATTTTCGACTTATTCGACAACTCGCCATATCGAATCTGGCCCAGCGGCGTGTGATGCTCCGGGGCGGGACCACCAAGCTAGGTAAATTTAATAAGCAAGAAAAAAATGTATATTAAATGTATATAATTGTATACTCAATTAAAAATAATGTATATCTATAGTTTCGTTGTAAACATTATATCGATGTGGGTCCGCTGGAGAGCATACTCCCCAGCGGGACCACCACGATAATTCCGATGCTGGAGGCTTTTCAAATTCGTTTATGACACCAAAAAAATTTATATTAAATGTATACAAAACTACTTTAGTCAATTTGTTATTTAGTTAAGTCTATACCAATTTACGAGTACTTTTAAATTTCCTTCCGGAACATAAGAGAAGCGTCTACTTAAAGGTTGTGGCAAAGTCTTAGTTTTTGGATATTTTTGTGAGCGTCATTATTATTATGAAGTCTACGACATGTTCATAAAATTGGGCTAAAATAAGCTCGGTTTATGGCCCTAAAAGCCCCGTCGTAGACTTAATTCACCGGAGCTAAATCTAAAAGCTATGTTTAGAAGGCTCACTTTACGAGCATATGTGTTGAAAAATAATGAAAATAAACAGACCATAACTTATTTAATTGTAACATATCACGCCAACGCCCTGATAGAAAACTACGCTTACTTACTCCTATCCTTTGCCCTACCTTTTAGTAGATGCTTCTCTAATGTTCCGGAAGGAAATTTAAAAGTGCTCGTAAATTGGTATGGAATTAACTAAATAACAAATTGACTATAGTAGATTTGTATACATTTAATATACATTTTTTTGGTGTCATAAACGAATTTGAAAAGCCTCCAGCAACGGAATTATCGTGGTGGTCCCGTTGGGGAGTATGCTCTCCAGCGGACCCACATCGATATAATGTTTACAACGATACTATAGATATACATTTTTTTTAATTGAGTATACAATTATATACATTTAATATACATTTTTTTCTTGCTTATTAAATTTACCTAGCTTAAGGTGGTCCCGCCCCGGAGCATCACACCCAGCGGCGAGTTGACGAATTTCAATTTGTGAATGCGTCAACTCGCCATCTCAAAATCTAATAAATCAAGCTAATTTTAAACCAAATTTGAGCAGTTTAGACGTGAAGTCGTAACAAACAGACATACACAACACACTTACACTGCTGAAATTTGGTATAAAATTATCTTGATTTATTAGATTTTGAGATGGCGAGTTGACGCATTCACAAATTGAAATTCGACAACTCGCCGCTGGGCCAGATTAGATATGGCGAGTTGACGAATAAGTTAGATTTTCGTGCATATTTTAGCTGTTTTTCTTGCATATTTGCATTCATATTTTGGGCTTTTTATGTTGCACATAATCTAGTTTTTAGATATCGCCATGTGTAAGGCCGCTCTGGCGGCGCCCCGACCCATGGGTGACCGTTGTATGGTAAATTATCGGACCAGAATTTGTAATGACTTAGCAACCCTGTCACTTATCAGCGAGTTCTTAGCGTTTTATATGTGTATTTATACGGGGCGACTTGCTCATCCTAAGCTCAACTAGCGCTTTTTATAGACAACCGCTTATAAAATCGAATCACCACCTTTATTTAGCAAGTAATCTATGTTTATGGAGTCATTATGTTAACAAAATAATCACGTTAAAAAATACACAAGTTTTTAAAGATCTACCAATTTCAGAGTTACTTATGGCTGCTACAGCTGATAAGTTTCTTGCGCCCGTTCTTCTTGTCAGCTAAAAAAGTCTGGAACGGGTGGTAGAAAAATATAGACGATTCAAAAGTACCTAATAATTATGTTTATTTGAATAAAGCTTATTTGGCTTTGACTTTGACTTAGAGCCTGCACATAGAACAATACAAAATCCAAATCTGTAAATTGATTTCGACTTTAGTCAATCGACATCAACAGATATATTTTTAACTATCACTAATAACATTAATAGTCTAGACCTACAGCCAATAACGAACCAATGACCTAATAGATTAACTTACGAAAGGCAAAAGTACAATCTGGACCAAAATAAATGAACGAACGTGGTTCAGACACGAAGAAAATGGCGTCGAAGAAATCAGGACTGTAGTTTTTCCATTACAAGACTCGTGGCTACCTTACTCTAAGTGAAAGCAAAAGTATTTTGATAGGAAACACGGTAAAAATAACTTTGGGCAAGTAAAAATAGAGCTCGATTTGCTAATCCCTGATTGGGAATATTTTGGTTTGCCAAACAGTGTAATTGAATGATCAGTAAGAAAAGTGTTAGATTAATAAAACTTATGTTTGTTGTTTTTAAGACTTGCTTAATTAAACTGACAAGTTTATTGGAGTTTAATAAACAAATCAATTCAGAAATTGTTTACTTTAACCCTTATAATATGCACCTTCTAAACTAAGTGCAAAAAATACACTTTACTATGTATACAGGCTGGAAAAAGTCGATAGTTGGAAGGATGAGATATTGATGATGGCAATTTTGAATGAAAGGACAATGTCTCTTTATTTTTAAAAACAAGTAAAAAGTGAATGCAGTTCAAAGATGTTTTATAATAAATCACTTATCTCAGCCGAGAATCGTACGGGCTAAAATCCGAAAAATAACACCATAATGTACCATTATGATACCAATCGATAGGGTCAATGATAAGGGAGTCAATTTCTTCTTATTAACACCTTTATAACATTCCTTTGTTTACTGAATGTTTCCATTCAGTAAAATATTCCATCAAACATATTGGGTAGATATACTATACCTCCAACAACCGCCTTTTTCCACCCTGTTTATTGAAATAAAATACGTTTTATGGATACTAGCTCCGTTTAATAAAAAATGATTGTTAGCAGACATGCATGACATGACAGCAGACAAAGTCGCGGGTGGAAGCTAGCAACTAATTAATTTAGAAAGCTGCTAGTAGGTATCATACTCTAAAACAACATTAATTACATTATACCTTGTGACATAAATTATTATGCCAAAGGGCTGTCTCTTTAATATACACATACAGTAGAAATAGCTTTTTTTCACTCTCTGCGCTATTGAACGACTTGGCAGGGCTGCCACAAAATCGAATTAATAAAAATGTTACAATATTTACAAAATAAGTCAGCCTTCTGGCTTCATTTAAACAACTGGTTTCCTATGATATTAAAAAAACCATTGCTAGTTTCATCTCTACGCTTGTAAGCGAGAGGGCAAGAATGTTTTAAGCCAGGACATAAATAGAGCAGGCATGTTCCAAGCTAGATCAGAGAGCCAGGTCTCTTTCTTGCTGCTCACCGACACCATGAAAGGTAGGTATCTACCCTCCAAAATTTGTGTGTTCAGCCGTTACAAACAAGAACACCCTGTAGCATCATGTATAACGATAATTTTCCAAAATCCTTTCTTAATGCTCATCTATATCATGAAAGGTATCTACCCTCTAAAAATCGTCTCTACCTTCAGCTGTTAAGTCTCTACGCGTATGCCAACAATCGGAGAATAAACTAAATACCAAACAATTCACTTCTCAAGCTTACGCGCTCACTAGACATGAAATAAAACACTTTTAACGTGCCGTGCCGTGGCAGCTGCAAAGGTGCCGAAACGTCGGGAAAATCAAAAATCAAACCAAATACCAACTAATTACCAAAGTACTTTCAATAAAACCGCGCTAGTATCCGTTAAAAGTGTTTTATTTCATACCAAACAATAGGGATGTTGACTATTTTTTTTATTTTATGTTACATAAATTACCTCTCAAAAAAAGAAACATTGGTAAAAGAATTAATTCGCTAGCATGAAAACTGCCCGAGATATCACAGTGTGAAATGCACACAAATGGACTCGATCAAAAACGCTCCATACTAATGGCTTGCACGTTATGACGTCACGCCGTGCTAGTTTGTATGCAACGCGTAGGAAATTTGTTCGGCAGCTATATTAAATATTATGTTTATCAAAATAGTTTCTTAGACAAATTTGCTATACATTTTACGGACTAATTAAAGGTATTATTTATTTTAATAAATTTTATACTTTTTAAATGGACTTGTCCACCCAACTTTGAAGGGTCATAAAACAAATAATATGCAATGTATAAAACCAAGAGGTATACAAGCTACTCTAAAAGTTTAATATGTTTACGATTTTTATTAGTATTTCGTTATTTTATTCATTAGTCAACATCCCTATTATCAAAGTATTTTCAATAATATCGCACTTATATCCGGTTAAAAGTGTTTTAGTTCAATTATAAAATGTTGCTAGAAAATAAAATAAAATTTTGACACGGGTGTCGACAACCCTAAGAAGCCAATGCCGTGGAAAAATGAAGAAAAGAGGGCTGGCAAGAAGTTAATTCGGCTAAGTACCCTCTCGATAAGGTCAAATAGACCGTGTTAACATACATGATTATGTATGAGTCGTCTGTACGTTGTGTCTAATGTATGGGACTTCGTCGGCTGAATGGGGACTTGAAGAAATTGAAACGTTTAAATCAACCTTAAAAGGGCTTGCAATGGAAAAAATCTAGACAATGCTAACACAAAAATAGAATATCTAATTTATATTTCAGGAATCATAAAGAGAAAAGAGGAGAAAGAGGAGCTCGGTGACGCAGTGGTTTAACGCCTGGCCCAGCGATTGCGGAGGTTAAGCAACGTTCGCAGGGGTCGGTCATGGGATGGGTGCCCAAAAATTTATTATCTCGAGCTCCTCCGTGCTTCGGAAGGCACGTTAAGCCGTTGGTCCCGGCTGTATTTGCAGTCGTTAACACCCACCAATCCGCATTGGGCCCGCGTGGTGGGTAAGGCCATAAAGAAGGCCTTTGCCCCAGCAGTGGGGACATTAAAAATGGCTAATGGACAAAGAGAAACGAGGAATGATTTTGATAAACTCTGTATTTATCAAAAAACAGTTAATCTTGTAAGTACTTTACAATTTCCTAGGAGGCAATTTTTTCCCTGAAGTATAATAATAATAGACCAAAACAAATGACAAACGTTCCGTTTCCCCCATCTTTGATACGGAACTCCCCTCTGCTATAATTTGATTAACGCTTTAAGGTACCTACAGACATTGATTATGTTAAAACACTTCATGAATATCGAATAATTCAATTTCACTTACATGTCTCAGGAAGTATACTACTCGTAGTTTCCCGAGCTTTGAAAGTATTGTAATTTTTTAATTTATTTGTAATTTTCATTAAGGCGCTATTGGTAGTGAAACTAGCGCCGCCACTACATTCATTTTTATTACTCGTAAACCAAGTCAATATTTAATAAAAGCTCAAGTAATAATCTCTTAAATTGTCTCTTATATTTTTTGAATAACTCGGCAACAGTTTTCTTTAAGATTTTTTTAAATATTGACTTGGTTTACGAGTAATAATGTAGTGGCGGCGCTAGTTTCACTACGATCGCGCCTTAACTCCTTTTCTTTACAAGCAGTAAAACCTGGTCCCCTAAAATATTTTCTAGGGGGAAACGAAATGATTTATGATTTAGCCCAGAGTGACAAAGTTATTTACTATGTCACTTTAAATTTGGCCGATTCACAGATCATCCACCAGTCGACGCACAAGCGCCAGCGCACTAGCGCCAGGCGCTAGTATAGATTTAGGTAAAACACGGTGTTTAAGCAAATTTTCGTCTTCCAACTCTTTTGCTTTTCTTTTTTTTAATGAGGTTTTTCCAAGTGTAATTTAAAAAAACGTGGTAATAGTAACTCTTTGCATCATTAGATGGCGTTGATGGACAAGTGATCTGTCAAAATTGGCTGTGTAAATTTTTTTTCCTTCGTTTTTAGTTGACTCTTGCCAATAGGCAGGCCATTTATCAACGCCATCTATCGAGTCTACAGTTTTTGACATTTTGAATATCCCTCATTCGGTCTTTAGTTTGTTCAACTTTCCAACTTCCATAATAACAAATAATTATTCATAAACATTATTGAAAAATAAATATCTACAGCAGCGCTACCAAGCGGGATATCTATCATCCTGCCATTATGATACCAATTTTTATGATAATAATAGACCAAAACAAATGACAAACGTTCCGTATCCACCATCTACGATACGGAACTCCCCTAGGCTATAATTCGATCAGCGCTTGCGGCGTACCTTAATTGTATTAAATTGCTTCATAAATATTGAGTAATAGAATTTAACGTACGCGTCAAGAGATATTGTGAAAGCGTTTGGGGGTGTTATATTTTTAATTGCAGGAGGGGAAATTATTTTCGTTATCTTAATCACGGGATGAGTCATGAGTGTAAAAGTGTCTGTCTTGATACATGTATCTTTTTCTGTTAATTTATTATAATTAATTTTTTATATTAATTACAACAATTATAATATTAGTAGAGCCTATGTTACAGTATTTTATATAAAACTCTTTAGTATACGTAGCTTTTTGACTAGAGTATGACCAGCGTCATTCTACGGTGTTTGGGAAAAACAAGTTAACTCCATTTGGTATTTTTTAGCTGGGAAATAAAATGTTATTGTATTATTTTCTATAGGTATATTTTTTATCTGTTACTGATTAGTTCACCTTAAATATAGAAGTGATAGAACTGAGCTAGTAAATACTAATACTAATTCAGGATTCGTCCATTTCGATTTTGTACATTCGTGATAAGTTCGCTTGTCTGTAAAATGTCCCTTTTGGACTTAACACGTTTCTTCCAAACACCACATAAATAAACAGGCATGTTACATTTCTTACTTTTAGGTATCTACCTCCTCCATTCCCTAACAAGTAACAAAAACAACAAAGACACTCACTCCTACATAAATAAAGAGTCTGTTAATCTAACTTGTGCAATATAAAATTTAACTGAACACACGAAATCCTTGGGCGAATAAAACAAGTTATTCCTTTGGCCGAGGGGGCCTACTCTACTATACTACTTCAGTTTCGAGCGAAGTTTCGGGTGTCTCCTTCGATAAATTGTCCATTTACGAATGACCTCCGGATTGTGACTGAGTTGACCAAAGTAGTAAGTATCATACAATCTATCCATGAAAGTAACTAATAGAGTTTGTCATAGACTTAATTATTGAATTAATCAAGGCTTGAATAAAGTCTACGACAGGCTAGTCTTATGATATGACTTATTAGTAGTAAGAGTAAGCATAGGTATATTGAGACTACAGAATAAATTATTTGCTGAGTCGCATATGACGCACGCAGGGCAAAGCAGATTAGCGCGGTGCAGCATGAGTCTACATTATGTTTGCTTTTTCAAAGATTGTCGCACATGCCTAGGCCGCAGTGTACGCAGCTCCCAACACGTTTATGCATTACAAAATCTGCTCTTCCCTGTGAACTGTGTCGCCGACATCTCAACGTACGCTTAGCCTTAAGACTGGTTTACATTATCTTAGTCTTTAGTAGA
The DNA here is from genome assembly GCA_950108535.1 of Agriphila straminella. Classification (NCBI taxonomy): domain Eukaryota; kingdom Metazoa; phylum Arthropoda; class Insecta; order Lepidoptera; family Crambidae; genus Agriphila; species Agriphila straminella. The sequence continues at coordinate 11,657,294 of OX467304.1, forward strand.
GTGCTTTAGTTAAACCAGTAAACGGTCGTCTTATGACTAAAGATAATAACGTTCTAGTAACCTTTCAACTGGAATCATCGCTTTCCAGTAGAACCCCCTTTGCGCCCGCGCTGCCCGCGCCGCCCGCTCACCCCCCGCGCGACACTTTCCTCGCACTGGAAGCATGTAAATCGACATTTTAGTAGCGTATTTAGTAGAGTGCTTTAGTCAAATGACACTGTACTGGAAGCATGTAAACGCTCACTGGAAAGGCACCAAAACTACTAAAGCACTCGCATTCGAATCTACTCGCACGCTACTAAAGCACTCTACTAAAGACTACGATAATTTAAACCAGTCTTGACACTTAGTTAGACCAAAGTTTTTCAACGGAAACTACGGACGATAGAAGTTAGTAGTAGGCCTCCTAGAGGTTGGAGCCATTAGGAAGAATAATGGCTCGCAATCGTATCGGATTCGGCCTAAGCACAGGTTTGCAGGTGAAATGAGGACGATAAACTGTGATTCCTACCTTTTTTCTTAATGTTTTTTTTTCTATTCAGCAGTGGCTTTGGGTCTGTAAGGCAGCCATTACACGCTCATGCAAGCGTCAGTCAAATTCCATCAGTCATGAATTACGTTTGACTGATTGATGGAAAGAAGAAATAAACTTCATGCAACCATCAGTCACCCCATTGCACGGTAGGTTAACCGTCATATCGTGTAATGGCTGCCTTACGAAATTATGTTAGCTGCAATCTGATATCAAAATCATTAGTTTTTAATTTATTACCAATATAGATTCATTAAAATTCGTTAGGCCGTGATTTGCATTTAGCTGAGATTTTTGCGCAAGCTTCTTTTTAGGCTCAATAAAAAGTGCATTATATCATTTTAATTTGCTATTCTATTTACTATTTAAACCATACAGAAATAGACTATACTTAAAAACAATTGAGAACTTGTGTTAAGAGCGTTTATGCGTTAAACTAGCGCCGCCAATCGAAAAAAAATCATAGTGCTCAAATAAAGGCAAAATTGTGAATTGTGTTCTTCTAGTGTACTCCTAAGAAGCTTTGTGGTAATTTTTATTGCTTAAACAATATTTTATCACCTGTCGTTTAGTTGTCGTTTAGTTTATTGCCAAAAGTGGCCACTTTTATCATTAAAACTTCATTAAACTAAACGACAGACTAGAAAATATTGTTTAAGCGATAAAGCCACAAAGCTTCTTCGGAGTAGGTACACTAGAAGAACACAATTTTATTTACAATTTCACCTTTATTTAAGGACTATGTTTTTTTTACGATTGGCGGCGCTAGTATAGCGCATAAACACTCTTAAGTTCACGAAACCAACGTAGTGTCTTTAAAGCCATAGAACAAAAAAAAATTATTATGTTCACATAGATTATGTTTTTTTTTTTCATGTGAGAACATTAGGTAACATTTCGTTTATTTGTTTACATTTACAACATTCAATTTCAAATACCAAAGTCCAGATGTAAAAGTCAATTTTTCATCCCTCCGTTTGCAAGCGGGAATTTAAAAGTATTGACTCCGACTTAAATCCCCCTAACAAAACCGGGAACATATGAGGGTATCCTGGATAACCGGGATAGAACGTAAACTGCAGTTTGTTACGTTTCATCTGGGATAAGGAAGCTTAGAATCTTATAATAGACTGTATAACAAATGCGTTTATGAAAAAAAAAGTATGGCATATGCTGAAAATACACAGTTCACTGCTTCTTTTCAATTTCGATAAATTATTATTAAGCAAATTTAATCTTGTAAACATAAAAAAACCGGCGAAGTGCGTGTCGGGCCACGCGCCGTAGGGTTCCGTAGTTACCTTATACCATACCATATTTTAATAGCACTATCATTTTTCCTCTGTAAAAATAACTTTGTTTTTCACAGTGTTGGTATGAATGACAAAGTTATATTTGCGGTTATGGAAAATATGATACATCTCGAAAACTAATTACTATATCTCGTTCAAACCAATTTTCGTTGAAAGATTTTATTAAGATCTATAGTATATATTTTTTTTAGATTTTTTACTCTCTTATTTCAAAAGTAAGGGGGGGGGGGGACACACATTTTACCACTTTGGCAGTGTTTATCTTTCAAACGGTAGACTTTGAAAAAATTGTCTTAGGAACCTCAATGTCATTTTTAAAGACCTATCTATAGACACCCCGCACGTATTGGTATGTATTTAATTTTTTATTTTATTTTATTTAGGACAACAAACAGCGGTACAATACTTATTACAATTATCATATAAATAAACTAGTATTACTCATTGCACCACCAGCACCGTTATCCCCATCTTAACTATATGTAACATAGCCTCTAATTTTCACAATGTTGATATAATGAAATGGTATGAAGTAATACAAACAAGACAATACTAATGACACCATATTACTTAAAAAAAATACACAATATTGCAAGATTAACAATTCAGGTATGAAATTTAAAGTTGGACAGTCAGGTATTTGTTTTAAATTCAATTTCATTCAATTTAAGTTCCTTCCTTCTAAGTTTCAACTGTGTAACCCTAATACTTTCGGAACAAAATGGCTGTGACATACGGACGGACAGACAGACAGACATGACGAATCTATAAGGGTTCCGTTTTTTTTCAATTTTAGCTACGGAACCCTAAAAAGGATCATTGCGCAACATTAGCGAATTAGCATGCATTCCTGCCCCGCCTTTCGACCAAAGTGAAACAATTTTATTGAACCGTGTGTTTTCAGCATTAGGCCGTCTGTCCATTAACGCGGAGCGAAGCGGCGGAGCGGAGAAACAATGAAATATTAACCAATAGAATTGCATAATTTCTCCGCTCAGCAATCCTATTGGCCGCCTCGCTCCTCGTCAATGGACAGGCAGACTTAGGACTATCGCCGTTGTTATGGTTGGTTACATAAATCTTTGTATGTGTCTTAAAAAGAAGATAGCACACCTGAAATTGTATAAATGTAATTTAGACAACAAAATTATGTTACAAACCATGCTAAATCTCCTATATGAAAGACTAGCGGTCGCCCGTGGTTTCACCCGCGTGGTTCTCGTTCCCGTGGGAATATCGGAATTAAAAGTATTCTATATTTTAATCTAGGCTATCTACTATCTGTGTGCCAAATTTCAACAAAATCCGTTTAGTAGTTTTTGGGTGATTGAGGAACAAACATCCAAATATCCAAACATCCAAACCCACAAACTTTCACATTTATAATATTATATATTATAGGTATATAGTAGGATTGTTTTTAAAGTTTTCGTACGCTTCTTGCTAAGCAAAAAAGGCTTCAATTGAATAATTTAAGTATATAAAATGATCACTTGCAAACTTTGAGAAACATGGCAGCACGTAAAACTTTATCGCCAAGTGTTCACATAGACAAGAGTAACTAGCCCCCACAAGTTTTAAAATAAGTAACACAGCGATTCTGTTGCTTAAGTTCGGATGTTTGGAAACCATTACTTTTGGCTGGCCACCTGACACAACTAAAGTTGCTGTGTTCCAGTCTTCGAGCATCGCGGCTTCGTACGAAGGGAGGCGCCTTAGCGATTAACTCTATCCAAATTATTCTGGCATTTTTTGCGGGGGGGGGGGGGGGAAGTGCACACAAGTGCAGTTCCGCACACTCACATACAAAAACAACACTGTAAATACTTTCATGTGAAATGTAACACCGTCTTTTTGTATACTTGATGTTCCAGACCTCTTTTAACAGCAAAAAACTCATCAATTCGACATTTTAAACACAGCAGCGTTCACATGCGCGACTGGACTCGGTCTAGAAAGAAATCCGGGCGCAACTGGTTTTACTAACGCGTATGCCCATTTGGGCTTATACTTCGGCAGAGGGGAACGCTTCGTATGGCTTCTCTTTCTGGAACAGAAACGCGTCTTACTCTAAGGTTCCAGTAGACTATCTGTGGCCCTTAGAAATATTCTCGGAAACCACAAACAAAATAGCCACAATATACAAGTTGATATTCTATCCGAATGTTAAGTGCATTATCCGAAAATGAAAATAAAAATCGCTTTTCTCCTGTGTGATAAAACAAAAATAATACTTTTTTTTTCTGTTCCATCATGTTTTATACGTGTCCGCAGCGATCAAGCTCAAATTTATCAAAATCGGTGACTTATGCATGTTCCCCATTTCATGGTGTTCCTGTGTTACTTAAGAAAATATAACCAAAGCGTAAACTTTTCGATCGGTATCGTATAAATCTATGTTTTTTAAATTGGAGGGTTCGATAAAAATAAAAGATTGTTTTTCATCATATTTGATAGGCTCGATTCCTAGAGGCAGGTATTTTTTTTAATCTTTAAATGCAGTTCTATATTATTTAAAAAAAAACCCTCCGTGAGGCAATGTTTTGAGACACCCTGTATATTGAACACCATCACATTCATTGCTTCGATCCCAAAGTTGCTAAAGCCCCTATGTTATGGTAATCACAGATAACGCTAGCAGTCCTAAGCATAAACACCCCAACCAAAAACAATATTACTATAAAAAAGGTCATTGGGCAGTTTAATCGGACATTTGACCTACGGCGTACACAAACGAAATAGGGCTGGGAATGTAGATAAATGTATCTGCTACTCAGTGGTATGGGTCGCATTGTTGCAGGACTCATTATATCATAGCATTTCAATAATAAATAAAATTAAATAAATAAAAAAAGTCAACACTAACGTTTACTATGTTTGTACAACACGTTTTCTCAATGCTAAAAGTAAAAACTTCTATTTTTTTAACAAAAGTTTAATAACATTAAACATAATACTCACACACATAATGTGAAATAACTTTTTTCTGCCGGTTGGTACATAAAAAATAATACATATTTTGAAAAGCGGGATTGAATACTTCAATTTAAAACTGATTTGGTTTCTGTACGCGAACTTTCATCAAGCAGGTCAAATATGCCCAATGGTTCTCTTTTACCCAGCTAGTGCTCAAACGCGGGACGTACAAACCCAGTAATTACATAAAAATAGAAACTTCCAATCAACTCAATTAACTAGGATTCATTGAAACTTTCACTTAGTTTTCCAAGAAAACACTTTCTATTGAGCAACAATACGGTCTAATCGCTTTCCTTAAAACACATCACGTGCTGGATTTCCAGCTGCAAACTTTTCAAATTCCTCCGCCGCTCTGTTCGCCGTCAGATCGAATAATACTACAGTATTAGGGCGCGAAATATCACGTCAAATGTATTTGTGTCCGGCTCCTCGCTGCAAGTGTGTGGTGCAAGTATGGAGAATAAACGAACCTGGGAAGGTTCTTTAAATGTATTTACTCTTGATCTCCATTTTGCCCAAGAGATCGGACTCGTGCATATAAGATCGGATCTACGATGTAGTAAACTCGCGCAAAAGATGCTTATTCACCCTGACCCGTAAAATCTGTACAAGATCGATAAACAGATTAAAGTATTTTGAAATAGCAGATGTTTTTAAAGAAATCTGCAGGGATTTGTATAGTGGATCTGTTTTTGTGCAACTATTCTTAACTGGTTTGGCAAGGTTATGAAATTTAATGATCTTTTTCATCAACCTTTGTCTTTATCCTAATTTATTTGGGGTCAGCACGTGTCGTTCCGTTCTCTTGTTTTATTCCCTATCTAGTCATCTCCTCATTCGCTTCCTTAAGATTTATCATCGGTCAATTTTTATGTCTCCAGCCTAAAGTGCCTTCCAAAGCTCGAAAGAGCTGGAAACAACTTTCGGTCACCCATACCATGACTAACCTTAGCGAAAGTTGCTTAGCTACCGCCTATCGCAGGTCAGTTCCACCTACACATTAATTTCATTAAATCCATCTTTTCCTTTTCCTCTTTCATAATTTCTCCTTTATCCTAAGTCACAAATTCTCAACATTGTAAAAAAATCCGCACCATTTAACAAGAAAAAAACGTTCTTGTCCGCTTGTCATGACCATCTCCACCATTACCAATTCCGGTCACATTTCGGCCCGATATAAAAATACGAGTGCTGCTGTAAATAATAGCCAAGTTTCGACATAAAATATCGTTTATGATACCTACCTTGTAATCCTTTTTGCGAGTTATAACGTTACGCGTTTTAACGGGAGGGCTAACGTATAAATAGTTTTCTTAGTTTTGGACTTTAAAAAGTGACGTATATTTTTTATATCGAAGAATTATCTCAGGTTCTGCTATTGTATATTGCATTGCATAGGATGAAACAATAATACCTATAACATGACATTTTCAATTGAATCAAAACAACATCATTAATTCATTGACTATCAATACTAAAAAACTGAGTGACTAATAAACTACAAGTGCTTGCTAAAAAGCTTAGTCAAAACAGCAGAAAAAGATCTGGTGACGAGTCGAATTTTTTCTAGTTCATTTATTATTTCGTATACTTCCTACTAATATTATAAATCGTCGGCGGGCTGTGAAAAGCTCGTAAGTCGCAAAATTTAGTAAAAATCTCTTTTAGTTGTTTTTCGTGAGAAAACCTCGTAATGCATCTCTACGTCGAAGAAACTCGGATTTGAAAATTTAATGCACATGCGAGGTTTTCACAGCCCGACGACGAAATGTGAATGTTTGTTGGTTTGGATGTTTAGATGTTTGGATGTTTGTTTCTCAATCACGCTAAAACTACTGAATGGATTTGGTTGGTATTTGGCACACAGATAGTAGATAGCCTAGATTAAAACATAGAATATTTTTTTCCCGCGGGAACGGGAACCACGCGGGTGAAACCGCGGGCGGCCGCTAGTAAATCTCATATTAAAAAACCTAGACTATCATGTCAAGTATCCAATGCCAATCCCATTTTAGAAAATGAGTTCTGAAAAATTGGCAAAATCTTGCCACGATAAATCATAAACAGCAAACATAATAACAGAAAAACTGAAAGCGAACCATCAATAACAGCGTAACAAACAACGTGACGATACTTACAAGCTAAGTGAAAACTGAAAAGATCAAGCGATATAGCCCTCGATCGCCTGTCGCGGGCAACCGGCCGCGGCCGTATTACGAATTCGTCTCACATCTAAGTTCGATACAGAAAATTGAGTTGCACACTCAAAGCTCACTCGACCGGGATAAAATATTTCGCGTCCACTCTGAGAATGGGGGCACGAAATTAGCGGTGGCTTTCCGGAAGTACACAAAAGTAGGATTTCACGAACACACATTTCATGTTTTCTCGAGATTTCTTAAATCTGAGTGCGTCATGTGTCTTGGCCACTTTTTGCAATATACGATTACTGACATTTTAATAATTAAATTTCAGTTTCGTCTTGCTGAAGTCCAAAAAGATGTTTATTATATTGGATGTTTACTTTACAAATGTTTAGTTGATTTAATGTTTGTCATTCAATCACACAAAAACAGTTAAACGAATTGGTATGAAACTTGGTGCACAAATAGTTCAAATAAGCTTGGTATATATTTTTAACTCGGTGGCGCAGTGGTTTAGCGCCTGGTCCAGCGATTGCGGAGGTTAAGCAACGTTCGCAAGGGTCGGTCATGGGATGGGTGACCAAAATTTATTATCTCGAGCTCCTCCGTGCTTCGGAAGGCACGTTAAGCCGTTGGTCCCGGCTGCATTTGCAGTCGTTAACACCCACCAATCCGCATTGGGCCCGCGTGGCGGGTTATGGCCCATCCTCCTTACCACCCATAAGGAAGGCCTGTGCCCCAGCAGTGGGGACATTAAAAATGGCTGATGGACATATTTTTAACCTGTGCTTATGTTTCTGTAGGATCATTCATAGGTATATAAAGACCTTGCGGACGAAGTTGCGGGCGGAAGCTAGTAGCATATAGGTGGGTCTTCACTTATTAGCACGTGATTAATCCCAGCCTGTCACACTGCTATCGCTTTTGAAACCGACAGCTGCCAGGACGCTAGAATCGCGTAGAAATTACGGTTGGTTGGTTATGTTGGTTGAGGTTAAGCATTGCGAGCTTCTGGCTATAGTAGTTACCTACTGGTATCGTTTGTTATGACAGTTACAGTAGCTTAACTCGCCTTGCCCGGTTACAAAATGCTTGTTGACGTACTCGCTTCTGAGGTATTTTTTGCAGCGTGACTGGAGAAGGCGAGTGTCGAGTAGAAAAAAACTGTTAAAGTTACTACCAGCCCACTCGATCATGCCGTATGAGGGAGTCACACGATGCAAGTAGCAGCTATACAATAACTGACTAAATAAAGAAAGTGAGTAAGTTAGATCTAACCGCCCGTCGACAGATTGGCCTATTCCCGTTGTCCCACACTGTTTGTTCACCACTGGTGGATATCGGGAGAAATATATTGAAAAATTCACAGATTCTACAGTCCCCGCAAGAATCTAAGCATTGAAAATGAACCCAAAAATTTACGAAAAACCAAAATCAAATCAAATGCAAAATCCTATTATATTTTAAAAGTTACCTAGGTAGTACCTATTTATTTTTACGATTGTGACAAACAACGTGTCACAAAAGCACCCGCTGACTGCCTCGACGCGGCCGAAATATTATTAACCGATTGACGATCGGTCAATAATCAATAATCATATAAGCTACACATCACTTTTTATGTACGGAAACACCCGTTTTTCTACAACTCCAAATCTAAAGGGACCACCTACAGGTCACAATTATTAACCGATTTTCAAAATTTTTTCTTCATTTTGTAGCCAAACGAATACCCTAGGACCCATTTGTTCATTTTTTCTTAAGTCAGTTCTTTTCCGAAATATTTACAATTTAGTAAACAAACACCCCCCAAAAAAACCAGAATTTTCCCGAATTTTGCAAATTTCCAAAAGAAAAAGTTACCAGTAGATTTTCAAAATTCAAACGTTTACAAGTGTCTTGATAAATTCCTCAATTTTTTGAACTATTACCATCTCGATCCTCCCAAAATCCTCGGAGATATTATGGCCAAAAAGTCTCAGGCGATTTGCATCTGATAACCATTTTCAATGGTAAAAACATTTATTATTTTTTATATGTCATGCACTTTATGTGCCCGCTTACTGTAAATCTCTGACACCTCTTAGGTTGGCTGGAAGAGATCTCTTTAGAGATAAGTCCACCTTTGCTCACAATCATTATTATAAATTATGTAACAATAATTATTAGTGCAATAAAGAATATATAATAAAAAATTTCCCGATAGGTCGAGAGATCTAGACATCGCCATGCATCGCGTCGTTTAGCTGCCACTAATTTCGTGGCCCCAACCTAAATCGCGAAGGGCTACAAATTATAAATGAGGCGGTGTGAATTTTCGGCGAGCTTCGGAATTTAAGAGAGCATTAGTGATATGATAATATCTCCTCTGGGCTCCCCTTTTGGTAGGGCGTGAAGGAAAGCATTATTTTTCTTGGAAAGGTACTCTATCATACATTTGGGATTCCAATAAACGTATATTGCTTTGAATCTCGCGTGAGTTACAAGCCGAGTGAATTCAATGTGACGGCTTTTTGTCAGCATGAATAGTTTAAGTGAAAGCTGTTATAAGATTTTTGCGCACTTATATTCAATTTATGTTTATAACATTACATTCTTACATTCTTTAAAAATATTGACATTTATTACAAAGTAAACAAGGTCACTGAGCTATTAATATAGTTTAGTCTTGTCGCATTAGGTACAACTACGTAGAAAAAGTGGTTGGAGCCTAGAATGTCAATCTTGGACATTTTATTTTTCTTTAAAAATATTGACTTTTATTACAAAGTGAACAATATAGTTAGTTGAGTAGACACCAATAATTGCACTAATTTTCAACGATTGATTTTTATTACAAAGTAAACAATATAGTTGAGTAGAGACCAATTGTACTAATTTTCCACGATAAAACTAAAGCTAAATCGTTACTGTTTCATTTACAGAATAATACTCGCTTAAGTTTTGTTATTCATTCTAAAGCTAAACCGATGATTTCTAGGTAAATATTAGGTCCATACCAAAAAACTTTTAACAAATTACATTTTCCATACTAGCATTTTCATAGTTTATTTGACAACTGTGAACGCTATTGTAACAAAACTTTTATGTACTTTGAACATTAAGCTAACTTAGGCAACATAAATTAAGCGAAAAAAAATTAGTTAAAAGTAATAACTTAAAATAAGTTTAGGTTAAGTTACAACGGTTAAAGTGGTACTTTTCGCTAACAAAAAAGGAGTCACTTTTTAAGGTATTTTTTTTAATGCTAAAAACAAAATAAATATACAATACTAAATAATATACTAGAAGAAAAAATACGACTCGCACCAGATCAATACTCAGACGGGAATCGAAAAAAAAAAATATTTATCAGTTGCTAGATATTACATCAAATTATCACCATAGCCGTCATCATAATTAAAGTATATTTATTTTTAAATTTGAGATTTTTGCATTCACAATGCTATTTTTATACAATACTAAATAATATACTAGAAAAAATACGACTCTCATCACCAGATCAATACTCAGACGGGAATCGAACCCGCGACCTTTGGATAAATAAGAAATTCGACGATGTCACTAGTGACTCGGTAGCTCAGCGGTCAGAGCATTGGACCGGATATCCAAAGGTCGCGGGTTCGATTCCCGTCTGAGTATTGATCTGGTGCGAGTCGTATTTTTTCTAGTATATTATTTAGTATTGTATAAAAATAGCATTGTGAATGCAAAAATCTCAAATTTAAAAATAAATATACTTTAATGACGGCTATGGTGATAATTTGATGTAATATCTAGCAACTGATAAATATTTTAAATCACAAAAAATATGAGGTTCTCTGTGTGTGAGAAGAAAACACAAATTTCATATAATACGTTATGATTATGACCCAATATTTATAACATGACAAAGTTTTGGTTTTATCGTTCAAAATAAGCGTGATTGGGCCCCGGCTCGCGGCTAATTTTTTTTATTACTTATTCAAAGATAGGCCATAACCCTGACGAGCGAAAGTGATATAATCTTACATCAGCTGTTGCAAATGAGTCATAATAATAAATATCACCGGTCCCAAACATAATTTGAAGCGTAATTCTTAAGCTACTTAACCTAAACAGGGATGGCGGGAAGGCCTTTAGTCTCAACTAGAAGTGAATTTTAATGGAAATCTCCCTTGTCAAGTGTCGCTTGGGCAGAGCGGTGCTGCCCTCTATTCTTATGATTGGCTTAGTCTTGCTGTACAGTTAGTTCTAGAGAGTATGTCGTTTTACGATGGAAAATATTGAAGTGGTAGCAATCTTGCCTCTTAAGTGGGTTACTGCGCTACACTAGCGCCGCCAATGGAAAAAAAAACGTAGTGCCTAAATAAAGACGAAATTGTTAATAGGCTTGTTTCCATTAAGAATAAATATAATGGATAGGGGTTTATAATGATTAATTATATTATGGAGAAAATAACAAACAATTTTAATTATTAAAAGCGTTAAAGATTAATAATATTTTTAAAAAATAAATTTCGTAAAATGAAACCTTTAGTCACGTGACAGTGAACACCAATCAGAAAGCGTTACGTCACGCCGTGCAAAACTCCAATCTTGTCTTTGACGTTTCGAGTATCACTACCGGAGGCGCGTTCCAAACCTACACTCCGAGTGCAACCTAACCACAACCGAACGAAAGTTTTAGCCACTTTTTCCGTATTTCTCCATTGTTTGGAACATATATAAATAACTGGTTTGGCGTTTTTATAGTCGTGCTATCACACTGGGGCACTATACAGTACATATAATATGAGAAATTCATTTTTAAACGATAAAAACTAGCTATAACGTACGAAGACACGATCACTCTTTGGTTTGTTTTGCACGGCGTGACGTCATTCAAGACGCCATGACAGTCTTGTGCGTTTTGGAACCAAATTAAAATTGTTTTTTTAAAACGCGAAATTTATAATGTAAACGCTCGATTAAAAATAAATAAACCTTTTTTTTCGATAAAATGCCTAATAAGCTATAATATTAAGCAGTTATTGAAATTTTGTCAACTAGCCTATTGTGTTATTCTAGTCTACTTCGACCTGTCGTTTAGTTGTCGTTTAGTTTATTGCTAAAAGTGGCCACTTTTAGCAATAAACTCCATAAAACTAAACGACAGACTAGAAAATATAGTTAAAGCGATGAAAAGTATCAAAATCTTATTCGGAGTACCTACACTAGAAGAACACAATTAACAATTTCGTCTTTATTTAAGCACTATGGTTTTTTTTCCATTGGCGGCGCTGGTGTAGCGCATAAATCCTCTTAATCCAATTTTTTTGGGTTCACTAACAACCGAACTACTGCAACTAAAGGCAAATCCTGGTACGGGGCGTTATGTTTATGTGATAATGGGCCTAACATTTATTTTGTTCCTGATGAATGGATGTGAATATTATTATTTCGCATCCTTAAACGTAAAACCAATTATCTGCTTTTTTTAATGAGTTACTTACAGATACAGGTAAAACCGGTAAAAAAATTTTTTTTTTAATTCCTCTTAGTTTAGAATATGTAGAATATAAAAAATGAGTAAATTACAGGTATTTTTTAGTAGTTTATGATACAAGGTTGGTAAGGAGGTTTTTAAAACGAGTTGACGTTTTATAAGCCCGAGCCGTAGGCGAGGGTTTATAATCGTCACGAGTTTTAAAAAACCTTAACAACCGTGTGCCATACTACGTTTTTCAATACATTTGCGAGAAAACATTAAAGGTACTGCTGAAATTGTAATCTACACATATAATAAAACTGTAAATTCTAAATATTTGTGCGCGAATTACGCAAAAACCGCTAAACGAATTTTGATGGATTTTTCACAATTTAGTAGATTGAGGTCCAACTTAAAATCTAAGCTATGTTTCATCAAATTCAGGTGGGTGGAACCAGGGAAACAGCTTGAACTCTCCGTAGTACTAGCTTTCATACACTAAAGGGGTCATTTTAAACTGGTTGCAATATTTTTCTACTGTCCACGCGGATGAAGTCGCGGGCGGAAGCTAGTAGAAATTAAAAAAACGTTCGTAAACAAAAACGCACGGCGCCGGCGTGCGGTAAAATCAACTTTCCGCACGCTGTACTACTCCGTAAACAAAAACGCACGGCGTGCGGTAAAATCAACTTTCCGCACGCTCGACTGTCATCGTAAACTTACATTTTCGAGCAACTGTATTGAAATAGTAGTTTATGATACAAGGTTGGTAAGGAGGTTTTTAAAACGAGTCGATGTTGTATAAGCCCGAGCCGCAGGCGAGGGTTTATAATCGTCACGAGTTTTAAAAAACCTTAACAACCGTGTGCCATACTACGTTTTTCAATACATTTGCGAGAAAACATTATAGGTACTACTGAAATTGTAAACTAAACATATAATAAAACAGTAAATTCTAAATATTTGTGCGCGAATTACGCAAAAACTGCTAAACTAATTTTGATGGATTTTTCACAATTTAGTAGATTGACGTCAAACTTAAAATCTAAGCTATGTTTCATCAAATTCAGGTGGGTGGAACCTGGGAAACAGCTTGAACTCTCCGTAGTTACTAGCTTTCATACACTAAAGGGGTCATTCTAAACTGGTTGCAATATTTTTCTACTGTCCACGCGGATGAAGTCGCGGGCGAAAGCTAGTCGAAATTAAAAAAAAAACGTTCGTAAACAAAAACGCACGGCGCCGGCGTGCGGTAAAATCAACTTTCCGCACGCTGTACTAATCCGTAAACAAAAACGCACGGCGTGCGGTAAAATCAACTTTCCGCACGCTTGACTGTCATCGTAAACTTAGATTTTCGAGCAACTGTATTGAAAAAAATATTTACATGTAAAACTAACTAATGGGGCAGTTATATGAAGTGACTTGGCAAGCGACTTTAGTCATTTAGCGCTTTTTATAGACAATCGCTTGTAAAATCGAATCGCCCACTCATTGAAATTAGGTTTGCAATTAGTCTAAAGTCGCCTGCCAAACACTCCATGTAAAATACCAAATAACGTATCATTGAATCAATAATTTAATTGCGATACTGTAAAGTTTGGTTCACTGCAGATAATCGGTTTTACCTTTAAGGGTACGATATAATTTTTACTGTCTGTTAATAAATTTTACATTTTAAGCATTCAGAAGGCTATTTTTAATATTATTTTCAAAATTGACTTACCAGTAGTTTTACAGACAGTACTCGTACCCTTGGGAATTTGGCCCAATGTCGTCTTTGCCCGGCAAAATAAATTGGTCAGTGCATTAGGATTACCATTTTTCGCCATTACAGTTAGTTAGGTATTTATTATATGACCTGTGTAAAACTAAATAAAATACTAACATCCGAAAATTGACAACAAAAAACTAAAGATAGAACACTGTCGCGTACTTAACTGGTGGCTCCAAAAATAGCTTAATGTTTATCTATAAGCGTGTAAAGAAAAATAAACTTTATAGCTCAATAACTAAGGCGAGTTTTACCAACGAGCTGGTACAGAATTTAATTAACAAATTGTAGGTACAATGTTTGTCTAGCCGAAGCTATATTTTATAAGAAAATGCGATATTACATTTTCGTACGGGACATTTGGTGTGGGCATGGGCAGGATTTCGAGGGTAAAATTTGTGTGGTAATAATGTTTGTGATATTTCAGCTTTACACCTAGAAATGTGTTGTTTAAACACAAAATATTGAATTTACAGAAAGATTAATCCTCGAAAATTGTTTTCTAAACTTGCCAGACTAATTTAGGAATGCTACTATGTTGATTATGAACTTTAAAAACCTCCTTCAAGAAACTTATAAAAACAAATTCTAAAAAAAACTTTGTGTTATTATGTATGTCATAGGTAAAAGATGCATCCTTAAAGATTGTCTAACGAAATTACAGCTGTGCGTTAAAGTAATTAGTACCTTCAAGTGGCGCCCTCATCTTAATTAAATTTATAGCTCACTAATGTATCGAAAATTCAAACGTTGCGATTGAAGCTAAACTTCTATAGTTTAATTATAATAAACTTTCTAAAATATAGTTTGTTGTAGTAGTAGTAGGCAAAAGAGCAAAAAGTGACCACTTTTACTGAGGTTATTATTTGTAAGGGGAGCTCGGTGGCGCAGTGGTTTAGCACCTGGCCCAGTGATTGCGGAAGTTAAGCAACGTTCGCAAGGGTCGGTCATGGGATGGTTGACCAAAAATTTATTATCTCGAGCTCCTCCGTACTTCGGAAGGCACGTGAAGCCGTTGGTCCCGGCTGCATTTGCAGTCGTTAATACCCACCAATCCGCATCGGGCCCGCGTGGTGGGTTATGGCCCGTCCTCCTTATCCACCCTATAAGGAAGGCCTGTGCCCCAGCAGTGGGGACATCAAAAAAATGGCTGATGGACATTATTTGTAAATAAAGTATAGAACCTTAACTTAAATCTCAACGTTGAAATTTTCGATACAGTATGTACTTAGCGAGCAATAAATTTAATTAAGGTGAGGGCGCCCCTATTTCAAAATTAACTTTAGTACACTCAGGTCCTTTTGCAATGGCTGTTAAAATCCATAATAAAATACCCGATCAAATAAAAAAAGAAAACAACATAATTAAATTTAAAAAGTTATTTAAAGATTTTTTGTTAATTAATAGCTTCTATACTTTACAAGAGTACTATGATTATAAATAAACAATGCAGATATTTCAAACCGTCCAATATATTATCCTTATTTTGAGTACATACTTATTTATTTATTTTATTTTTATATGTAAGTAAGTAGAGAATAGTTAGTCTTAAGTTAAAATTTCATGAAAATTTGTTGAAAACTTAAATTAATTTATTTTTCGTTTTTTTAATGTGTACTTACCTGTAGGTTTGTTTTTGTTTTTTATTTTTATTTTAATTTTCCAAAATAATGTAAATGCTCGTTATTTCTTTTCTAAACCTAATTTTATTTAGAACTATTTTATGTTGCGATACCCTAGACAGGGTTCATGTTCTGGTACTGTTTTCTATTGTGTACACCTATGTTAACCACATGATTGCAATAAAAATATTTGATTTGATTTGATTTGATACTAATCGCCTTAATATTTCTTCACGAACCTCAAATAGATTTTGCCCACCGCATAACACTGTTGGAATTCGGTGTAAATTCGGCAGTATAAACTTTGACAGTTGGAAAACTGCATTCCAGTGAATTTATGGACCCCAGGGGCGATATATCATGCTTAGGCCGACCGAACCTAGACCGTAAAGAGATTTCGGACCTACCGTAGGTAGTCGGTTGCAGAAAATTCTAGAAACTTTGCGGGAATCTTTGTCGGTGAAAGTTTGATAAAGAATTTTGTATGTGAATTTATTTCGGTGTGAAATTTTGTTATGGTAATAAATAAAAATATAATTCATCTTATTTTTCGATTCCAATTGTGTAATGGAAATCGGACAAAAACTACAAAGCGCATTATAACAATATACATAACAAAACAGCAATAAAGATTATACGTGTCATTAAATTGTTTTTTAAGATAATTTGTTTTGTATAATGATTTCGAGCACGCAATACTTAACTAAGTAACAATACATGCTATCGTGACAAATGAAAAATGGCCTATTTCCGTTGTCCCCCAATTTTGTCCCCCACTAGGGGATATGGGGAGTAATTTAAATGCTTTTTTCAACTTTGTTTCCCGATATCCCCCACCGGGAACAAAAGTGGGGGATACGGTATACAATGTGTTACGTTCATTATGAATAAACGTTTTATTAAGATTTTTAGATATGTTGCATTTTATACTACCAAACATTTTTTCTAATCAAAAAAATATTATAATGAGGATCAACATGACAATTGAATATATCAATTTTGTATATCAAATCAAATACAATATCGATATCTGATTAAATCTCTGTTTAAATTTGTCAAATCCATCAAGAAATGACAAAATTATTAAAGATTTAAAAAGTGAGTTTAAAAAACACGGCCGGCCCTTGCGGATCATGCGATGACGTCACGTGCCACGATCGCCCGAACAAACACCTGCCGCGCCGCTGAGCGGCGCACGTGTCTGATGACGTCATCTGCCAATCGTGAATTGGGGAGCGTTTTTGAGAATGCGACACGAAAATCGCTCTATCTTCGTCATTTTTGGTCCAATTTCAATAATTCTTTCACTGAAATAATTTATTTTGATGTGATTAAAACTCTACATATTTAACTAAAAACCTCGTTGATCCTCATTAGTAAATTAGCCTTTTGCCCTTAGAAGATTCAATGTGAATAACGGTATGATTTTGCGTACTCAATGTTTCCCTTTCAAAAATATTTTTGTTTTCGATCAAAATAACACAAAACATGCCTTATGTAGCAAATAAGCTATATTTTAAGACCAAATTCAATCGTATATACTACGTATTTTTCTATAGAAAATGCGGATTCTCCTTTATTCCGAGCAGCAAAAGAGTTCCCGGCTTTGAAGTCAGCTAGTTCCTATGGGAACGATTTATCTCAATAATTGGTTTCCACGTCAACTAGAGAGATACTAATTTGTGGAATCAAAAGAATAATAATTTAAGAATTTGGAATGTTTATTTTTGATAAACGCACAAAATTCAAACAATATTTTGACAACTTTCTTCGTGCTAAATCGGAGTATATGGACAGATCTAAAACACGCCTGCAATTTTGTATGAAAAACCATATTTACCGTGTTTAGTTACCTTAACTTAGGAGTTGTTAAGCGACGCTGTTGCCTATAGTACATAAACGTTTAAGGGCTCACCTTTTAAAATACTTGAGGTGTTCTAAAGCGGCACTGGCATTCTCGCACTTCCCACTGCAAAAAACAATAACTTTAATTCAAACTTAATCTTGATATTTAAATACACTTTGCAGGGACTCTAACCCCCTAAAGTAAATAGATTAATAATGACACACCAAAGGAAATAACTGAGCAAAATTAAATCAAATAGTTTATTAAATAGTAATAATTAAATTACAATTTGCATACCATAAGACAAACGAATCAAATTATCAGCAAAATAATGTGGGACAGGGGATAAGAAGCAAAAAAATATAATGATTACAAACCTTCTATTATTGTAAGCTTGCAAGTAATCTTATTGTTACAGAAGCTTACACAAATAAATACATTTCACCCTTCTGATGAAATTATAAATAATTGAAGATTTACCAACAGTTTAACAAAGGGGTGACTAAAAGATTATCTCCTTTATAAAACGTTTTTTTTTAATTGTATCCCTAAAATTCACCCCACCGAAGCGTCGATTTAAAACATAACTACGAAGCTGTAAAGTTAATTAGCCTATGCAGGGGTTGTCAACCATTTTTCACGGTACGTCCGACATAATGTCCTATAAAGCCTTGGCGAAAATGACTTTGGAAGTAATAACGTCTTTGCAAGTCATTATTTGAACCATTTGCCTATTTTTAGTGCCACACTAGTTTGATTAGTAGTTTGACATACATTTTTATTGAAAATATTATCTTACAGGAGTTGGGGAAAATGTTTTCGTGTCGTGATGAAATTACACTTATTTTATGCTTACTTAATAATGTAGTACCTATTAGAGTAGTTCGGAAAAATAATGTTTATAATACATGATTGATAACAGCGTCATAAGGCCGAATATGGTAGATAGGGTTGGTATAAAACCCTGGAAAATTATTATAAACCTAGAAAACCACCACTATTTCCTTTTTCTTCTTTTTGCGATAAACTGCATAGTCGCAAACGACAGTGTGTTTTGTTTTCCCCATTAATTGGATTGATTATTGAATTCAATAGTCATTTTGCATTTATCCATACAAATAAAAAAAAACAAAATTTTACAGCCATGTGGTGGTTTATAATAATTTTCCTGGGTTTTATGCATGGTACTCTATCATCCATATTCGGATTTATATGGCTATTAAAAACATCCTGTATATCTTTTTCCGAAATTTCTTATTTTTTTATTGTAAAAAGTTCTGTAAGTTAAATAAAAGAAACAATGAAATCTTTCTAGTTGGAATATTTTTCCTATTAATCCAAACTTAGCTAACTAAAATAACAATCCAAATAACATCGATATCTATATTTATAAAATCGTAAACTGAATGACTGACTGACTGACTGACTGATCTATCAACGCACAGCCCAAACCGCTGGGTCTAGAGACTCCAAATTTGGCACGTAGGTTCCTTATGAGGTCTAGGGGTGCACTAAGAAAGGGTTTATCAAAATTCACCCCCTAAGGGGGTAAAAAAGGGGATCAAAGTTTGTATGAAAGTCCCTCAGTTTTTAAGCTAGGATCTTCAAATTTGTGTTTAGACTGACCATTGAAAATAAATAAATACGGGTCTCATCGTTTTTCAAAATTCTACCCCCGAAGGGGTCAAAAGGGGGATGAAGTTGTGTATTGAAGAAAATCCTTTATTTTCGATGTAAAAATCGCTAAATTTATAATTTAGGCTTATGGATAGAAATCTAACGCAACGTATATTGTTATCGTTATTATTTAAACCCCTATTGGGATGAAATGGGGGTGAAAAGGGGTGAAAAACCGCAAAATAGATATGGATGTCGTTATTGGGGTTTTCTGGGATGACGATTGCAAAAATGACATTTATTTTGAAGTCCAACACGGTGGACATGATTTGACCCCTAAAAGGGTGAAAATGGGGTTCAAATTTTGTATGGAAAAATTATAAAAAATAGACATTACAACTTTAAACTTCGTTGGAGCACATCTAAAAATAAATAGGCAAACATATATTTTGTGATTTTGAAAATCAACTACATAGGGGTAAATGGGCTGAGTAAACATGAAAATCGATGAGGATGTCGTTCTTGAGGTTTCATGGGATGGTGGTTGCGAAAATGTCATTTTTTTTGAAGTCCAACACGGTGGCCATGATGGGAACTGGACATGCACATCCAGGGGACGGGGACGGGGACGGGGACGGGGACGGGGACGGGGACGGGGACGGGGACGGGGACGGGGACGGGGACGGGGACGGGGACGGGGACGGGGACGGGGACGGGGACGGGGACGGGGACGGGGACGGGGACGGGGACGGGGACGGGGACGGGGACGGGGACGGGGACGGGGACGGGGACGGGGACGGGGACGGGGACGGGGACGGGGACGGGGACGGGGACGGGGACGGGGACGGGGACGGGGACGGGGACGGGGACGGGGACGGGGACGGGGACGGGGACGGGGACGGGGACGGGGACGGGGACGGGGACGGGGACGGGGACGGGGACGGGGACGGGGACGGGGACGGGGACGGGGACGGGGACGGGGACGGGGACGGGGACGGGGACGGGGACGGGGACGGGGACGGGGACGGGGACGGGGACGGGGACGGGGACGGGGACGGGGACGGGGACGGGGACGGGGACGGGGACGGGGACGGGGACGGGGACGTGTTTGCTTCGTTTCGCTCTGTACTTAGTTGTCTTGAGCTCGGCGAGGCTGGTGGATCTTGTGATAGCCGCCTTCTTCGTTCGTCGTCAATTCGCTGCCTTTCATGGTCTCCGGGTGCTACGGCATGTGCCCTTTCATGAGCGCGGCGTTGCTCTCCGGCGTCGCTTTGGCTCCTTGTTATCATGGCTGGTACCGTAGCGTGTGTAGCGTTCTTCCTTTGCTTCACTTCCGGGAGGCAGGAACCGAGGTTGTTTGATGTAGCGGTGTCTTGATCCGTTGATCCGGCTCGAAGGACCACAATGTAGTGGACTGTATATAAAAATAATAAGGCTTCTTCGATATTTTCTTCTTTATTGGATGCTTGAACTGCGATCTTGAACTGTCTATCTCGAACTGTGCTCAGACACTATCCGACCCTATTTTTATACCTGCGCGCACCGAGCGCCCGGCCGGCTCCGGCCAATCACAGGTCCTACTTTTATTGCCCGACCAATCGCAGGCCCTACTTTAAGTTTAGCGCTATCCCGTTCCTACCGGTGCCTCTCTGTCTCGCAGAGTTATCCTTGTCTAATCTATATGTCCATTCCTTTCCTTTTATTTTGTCCTACCTCGGATAGTGTGCTGAGCTTACAAGTTTAACTTAAAACAATAATATCTTATTTTACGTATTTACATGTCTTACTTACTAAATATCATGTTTATTTGCATACTTATTTCTTACTTATCACATTCCTACTTTGTGTACTCTTATTTCCTACTTATTCTTACTTATAAACTAAATAAATGTAAACGACAAATCCCATATGCTTTATTATGAACTCTTACGATCTAAGTTCATACGCTAAACTAACATGACAAACGCACGTGGTATTTATTTACATAGCTCGCCGTCCTCAACAGGTTCCCTAAGGATTTTGAAGGTTCCCTAAGGATTTTCTCTAATATCCACGCGGACGAAGTCGCGGGCAGAAGCTAGTTGTTGATATAATTTGAATACAATAAAATGTCTCTGATAAATGAATTCCAATGTTTTTTTAAGATATTAAAATATTATAAAATTTTAATAACAATGTTAATGTAACTTAAGCATAAATATTATGTTTTGCTTTAGTTTTATTAAAAAACGTAACATTTTATTTGATATGTAGCATTCTTATACAAAATCGCTTACAAAGTAAAATCTCATTTCACGAATAATTTAATATTTCGAAAAACATTTTATATACTTATTCTATAAGATTTATCGGATATTGCTGTCAACCTTTTCTTGATAGAAATTCGTTTTGAAAGGGGATATCTGAAATATTCGCGCAGTGCTCAAGAAATTCCTGAGATTGCATCGACGAAAATGCAATGAAACACGACTGAGAATACAATAGTATTATATCGCGATTCCTTTCAAAGCAAAACCTGGATAATACGTGTATATAGCGACTTTTGAATGCCGACCGCAAAATTGCGTTCCGCACAAGCCAACGAATATTATGCGAGAAAATGATTTATATTTTAGCGGGGACGCTTTTGAAAGTCGATATGTTGGTACCGTTCGCTTACACATTTAACTATCAAGTAGTTTATAAACGTGCATGAATAACTGATCTAAAAAGAGTTTATGCGCTACACTAGCGCCGCCAATAGAAAAAATATCATAGTGCTTTAATAAATACGAAATTGTGAATCTTGTTCTTCTAGTGTACTCCAAAGAAGCTTTGTGGTGCTCTTTATCGCTAAAACAATATTTTCTAGGCTGTCGTTTAGTTTAATGGAGTTTTATTGCTAAAAGTGGCCACTTTAGGCAATAAACTAAACGACAGGTTATAAAATATTTTGTTAGCGATAAAAAGTACCACAAAGCTTTTTCGGAGTACACTAGAAGAACACATTTCACAATTTCGTCTTTATTGAAGCACTATGATTTTTTTCCATTGGCGGCGCTATTGTAGCGCATAAACCCCCTTAAGGAAAATTTTATTAAGAAAAAAATTATTTTTTATAACACATTTTTCCCATCTTGGAAAATAATGTGTAATAGAAAAATAAAATAAACAGGTCCTTTATTACAGACCACGGTGATCGAACGACCGAACGAGAAATTCGACTGGTTCTATCATAAGACTTTGTTTTAAATATAATTTTTAAAGTATCAAAAAGTTTGGAATTTGTAATAAATGTAGGTTTAATGTTAGTTAGCAGACGATTACGGCTTAATCGTGTTTGAGCCCTTATTACAAAATAAAGGAGAACATTTTAAAGACGGTAAAAACAAATTTATGAAAAAGTATGAGTACAGTTTTAAATTGTTTCTAGTCGTCTGTAGCTTTTAAGCATTATGTTCCATTTATGGCATGTTACATAAAGTCCAATTGAATTCAAATTAACAAACTTGACGAGAAATTTCATATAAATTATGTTCCTTTTTTTAACCGCCTTAAAAAAAGGAGGAGGTTCTCAGTTCGTCGGAATGTTTGTTTTTTTTTACTATCAGAGTAAGTGACCAATCTAATCAATCGTAGATCCGTATAAAGTTCTAGCAAGTTCTAGACAGAAGATCAAGGCAAAATTTGTTTTGTTGTAAACTCCTGCTAACTGTTACAGTACTAAGTGTGAGTTGCACCAAAACGCTGTTAAAGTTATCACAATGCTAGGTGGCTATTTGTTACGTCAAACTTGTCAATGGACATCATGCTGGCTGGCAACCTCTTTTTTTTGCTAAATAGTGCTTAACCGGTACTTTAACAAGCTTGTTATTGTTAAAGTTAGATGGTGCAACTGAGCCTTTAGTATACTGCTCAAAAGGAAATAGGAGCCACTATAAATATAAATCTATACGAAATAAAATAAAATACGAATAGTTAGAATTGAATATCTATGAAAATATAAGTGATTTTCTATATTATCTTTTATTTAAAATGGTTTTTCGTCTAACTGTACTAAATAGAATAGATCTTTATTCATACTGAAAGTGGGCCCAGTTGACGGAATAAAAATATTAAAGATGTAATTATCTGGTAACGATATATTCAAGTTTGTAAATATCGTTACTTATGGCTAACGATTGCTCGAATTAACTTCGAGCAATCGTTCATCGAGCTTGCGTGTTTCGAAACAGTGACTTCTCCACCAACAGCAGGGCTCTGTCACTCCGCGCGCGAGTCTGAAGCGCTCGGCGTCCTCTGGGAGGACAAATTTCATACATCAGAAAAGATAAGACCTACGCGATAGAAAGAGAGGCAACTACTATGTGAATGTTTTGGAGCGAAGGGAGCGCTGTGCGACCTGAATTTTATTGTGTCGGAGCAAGAGTCTCAATTTATTTAAACGATTTTGCGGAGTGCAACTTCTGTACGCTAGTACTTATATCTATTCTGTGCCAATAGTTAGTAGGTCAATAATTCATTCGAGCAATCGTTCATCGAGCTTGCGTCTTTCGAAATAAAGTTGCAGACCCGGAGATTATAATAATATAATAATAATAATAAATGCTTGGACAATTTCACACAGCGCCATCTAGCCCCAAACTAAGCAAAGCTTGTAATATGGGTGCTAGACAACTGATATACTACTTATATAGTTTTTAAATATATACTTATTATACATAGTAACACCCAGACCCGTCACAGAAATTAAAATTCATCATTTCAATTTCTGCCCGGCCGGGAATCGAACCCGGGACCTCTTGCGTGGTAGGCGGCATGTTGACCACTGCACCATTCAGGTCCTGATTCAGTCAGATTCCCTGTAATGTGAGCGTGCACGGAAAACTGAGATTTGTTCCGAGCTGTTTTGTCTACTTTATATTTCGTGCTAATAGGCCGTAACAGCTAGGAGAATCGGCCACATTTTATTCACGGGGCTTGACTTCACAACGTGAGCGCCATTTTTCTTGTTCGGGGTAAAACGCGGTATAAACACAGGGAGAAAAAGTTCCTCCTTGGATATTTGGAGAAACGTGTAAAAGAAATGTTTGTACTGTGTAAAACTGTTGTTGTTATAGAATAGAAACCTTTGATTGAACAACATAAATTTAATTTATTAAAATAATTCACATGTCATAAATTCTTAATTTTTCCAATGCCAGTAATAAATTCACAAAGTTTAGTTCACAAAGAATATTATTATCAAAACTATTGCATTGCATCTTCGAGCAACGCCGGTTTCGACCCATCTTCTCTACGCATTGCATCATCAAATCAAAGAATATTACTAAAATCAATATTAGAAAAAGACAGCCATTTGTGTGAAAATTAAAGTAAATTGAGTGAATGGTCAGTCTCCATCACAGATTTTTTTTAATAGTAACTGCTGGGAGTAACTTATGGATGGAAAAGGAGGTTGGGACATAACCCACCACGTGGGCCAATGCGGATTGATAGATGTTAATGACTGCATATACAGCCGAGACCTTAAGCGTGCCTTCGAAAGCATGGAGGAGCTCGAGCTGATACATTTTTTGTCACCCATCCCAAGACCAACCCTTGCAAAAGTTGCTTTACTGCCGCAATCACAGGTGAAAATATTCTAAGCCACTGCGCCATCAAACTCGATCTTTTTATTGAAATTCATTGTTTATTGAAATTAAACGTCCATTTTAACAGGTACTAGCAATAGAATTGTTTTACTTACAGTAGAACAGGTACTAGCAATAGAATTGTTTTACTTACAGTAATGTCATGTAGTTTTTTCTCTTGCCCTCTGTTCAAGAAAAAGTAAGTAAATACAAATCATGCGGTACTTACCATAATGACATATTCAGGGAAAACAAAGAACACAACTACATGTAAAGTAAATACTAAAATACAGTTTTATTGAAACTTCCTTTTGATTCTATATAATAATAAATAATGAATATCTTTGCAATCACTGACTGTTAACCGCTGAATTTTCACTGAGGTACAAAGGTAAATAAACAATAAAAATAGCGCCTGCTTCCCCAGTGGTTATATAAGAAAAGTGGTTAACTCTTAAAACTAATTCAAAGATAATGTGGGTAAGGAATGCCTGCCCTTGAATGCTTGATGGTATTTCATTTTTTCCATTACACATTAACAAAACACACGTCAATGAACACACAATCAACTGTATTTAAAAAAAACACAGTTCATACATTCACTATTTACGTAAAAAGTCTCGTTTCATCTTTAAATCATCCAACTTAAGTCCTTAAAAATTACAAACTAATTTCGTACCTACTTGACATTTTGACAGAATCACGAACTACCAACCAAGGAAATTATAAGTACTTCGTTGTACGAAATTTCCTTGCTACACAACCAATAAAAAGTTTGACGTCGCTCGGCTTACCGTGAAAAAAGTAAAAAACCGTTTCGTACCACCAACGAGTTTGCAGTGCCAATCCAGTTTTTACATGCAAAGATGCAGCGTGCGAACGCAAAAACTCTTTGGCTTGCACAAACAAAACGCAACATGAACGGATTCTGATTTCGTTTTTAAAATCGGAACTCCCTTTTTTATGGCGATTGCTTTCCGATGTTGCGATTCGGAATGCAGCGCAATTATTTTGAATTTGGAACTTGTTATTTTAATTTTGCTTTTTGACGCTGTTGATTGCATGAAATTTTACGTTAATAGACAACTTTACTCGAGAATGTATGTATTGGCTCCGTGCACGCTTTTAGCGCCACCTAGCGTTCGCAACTTTGTTGGCTCTGACCTGACCGTTTTGACGTTCAAAATTACTGTGATTTGGGTGGACAAAGTGTTGTGAAATCATTTTTGGTCATTTAAATTAAATATGGCAAGTAAAATCTATTCAATAAGAGTGTTTTATTTTGGTTATAATCGGGGGTTGTTTACTTCTTTTTTTTCTCTTTTTTCTTAGTTGTAGATTTTGTAAAACAAGAAAATAATGCTACTTTAATAATTTTAATAAGTGATAATAATAGTAGTTTATGATACTGCCACATAATGAGGGGTATTAAAACATGAGTGTGTGTTTAAAAACCGAGCCGTAGGCGAGGTTTTTAATAGTATCACACGAGTGTTTTAATACCTAGTTATGTGCAGTTTCATACACTACTTTATCTACACTCATACATTTAGGATTGAACCTACTAAATAAAAGATCAACGTTAGAAAAGAGAGTGAGACATTGTTTGTATTAGCTAGGTATTACCTTGTAATAAGTCATTTCCTTAGCTGCATCTAAAATATCGAGCAGAGTCAAATTTTCTTCACATTTTAAATCAAGAATTAAAAAAACCTACGAAAATCATTACAACAAAATGTTAAAATTGAAATCAAAACATTTTTGTAAAGCTCTAAAAATGGCGCGCATTCCATTAGAAAAAAAATTATGAGATGAGTGGAGATGAGTGCACTGGGATGCGTTCAGAACCTACGCTTCGAGTGCAACCGAATGCTCTAACGGCGTTCCAAACATTAGAGCGTGACTTCCGGTTGTAACAGCTTTCCCGTTTCAAACGTCAGAGCGTTGCAACTTTTTAACCATCAAAATCGGTGGTTGAAAAACGCTGACGTTTGTCTGTAGTAAAATTGGCAATGCCATTTGACATTATTTTGTATTTTGATGTTTTTGTGTCTAATTTTTTTAAATATTCATGGTAGCTCCTCAGAAACAGATTTTATTTCATTTCGAATAAAGGAAAGTTTAAATTATTCGCATTCCAAATGGAAAACGAAGAATTTGTACTATTAATGTCATTTAAAGTTCTTGGTCGTTCCGAACCTTAAAGCCAAAAACCAAACAACCGCACTCTAAGCCTCTAAACGCAACCCTGCAAACTAATCGCACTAATGTCATCGATCACCATAGAGTGCATTTAAATCATGGAAAATGTATGTGAAAATATCGTTGTTTTTTTTTAATATCAAGGCACTGCCTACTTCTTGGATTTGCCCTGTATCGTAATGAGAAAAAAAGTTATTTTATGATTCAGTTGACTGCATCGTAATGAGTTTTTTTTTTAGTTTTTCGTGTCCACGAAAATAAAGTACGTATTTATATTACCTTTTTTGAATTCATATTTGGAACATTACGATGTGAGTGTAGATAAACATATATAATTGTTCCTGTATCGCTAGTAATAAATTAAATATAGTTTTCAAACAGATCAGAGAGCCTACATTATTTCTTTGCCTTTTCATTGCCACCATGAGCGCTGCGATCGATTATTATACCTTACCCAGCGAATAGTGTAAATAAATTAAAATACACCGTATTCTAATTTGTTCCGGAGCCTTAAACCTTAATTCGCGGGTGGAAGCTAGTTGTTCACAGATGTGTTAATATTTACTTACTAAGAAAATTATACAAAACTAGCTTGACGCTTGCAGCTTCGCTCGCCTGAGGTAACTTTGAAGCCTTGGTTTTCTGCTAGGGATGTACTGTGCTGTGATCTGATGATGGCTAATCAGGGAGTGAATGGAGGAGATTCAGATCGCAATACACACCTAGCTGATCTGACCAGCATTCTAAAAGATTAATGGACATGTTTAAAAAAACCGCGAAAATAGCATGAAAATGTATGGAAATCCTGAAACTGAGAACTCTGACCCATCAATCTTTTAGAATGCTGATCAGATCAGTTGGGTGTGTATAGCGATCTCAATCTCCTCCATTTACTCCCTGATTAGCCATCATCAGATCACAGCACAGTACATCCCTAGCAGAAAACCAAGGCTTCAAAGTTACCTCGTTTGTATGAAAATAACACCTGTATCCCTAGACAAAGTTGATGAGTATATATATATACGCACTACTGACATTATTCCTAAATTAAAAGTTGTCAAACACGGCGCCAGGTTCCAAGCTGTTAAGCTCTTTAATAAACTATCAAATGACCTAAATATAATTAGCGATTGGAGATTTTTCCAAAAATAAACTGAGCGCTTATTTGTTGAATAAGTCTTGCTATTCTATTGACGATGGTCTAGGTGTAAAACGTAACAGACCGACAGAGTTACTTTCGCATTTAAAATATTATTATATAATAATATATAAATAAATAGAGATTATTTTTCATCCTAAAAAGTAATCTGGAAAACATTTTTAAGCCGAAATTAAAAAGAATTTGAATTTAGTACTCTCTTAATCAAATTCTCTTTTAAAAATAACCTCTTGTGGAAAATATTATTTAAACCTCAATAATCCTAGAATTAAACAAAAATAAAAAAATATTTCATTAATTTATCGAAACGTCTGTGACGCTATTAAATTAAGAATTGCTTTTGACTAGAAATTAATTTCTTCTCTCCTTTAGTATTATCAAAGCCTAAATTAATTTTATTTAAAGGACTCGAATCCAATTAATAATTTTATTCAAGTCCCAGATTTTAGACGCACTTTCATTTGGGCAAGTTTATTTGAATTAATGACAAAAAAAAACTCTAAACAAATCGCTTTTATACCTATATTTTTTGTATGTTAAAATTCATTTTGTGAAATCAAATCATCAACTTAATCAAACTATTTCAAATATGATATGAAATATGATATGATATTCAAATATGATTATACATTTCGTTTAAGATAAATAAACATGGATTTGATTCTTTCTGCTAAAAACAGAGTACTTAAGATACAATAATAATAACAATAACAATAACCATCATCAAACATGGCATCAAAGTTACTGTACCAAAGACAAGTAAAGGCAAGTAAGCGCTCGCTGGCTGACAACTGCCCAAAGAGAAACATTTTAGGGTTACATCTGCCTGCCTACCTGAGTACTCTTAGAAGAAGTACGAAGCTTAGTAAAAAAAACCATATTGACACATACTTTATTATCAACGCCATCTATAGAGCCTACAGTTTTTTGTCATTGTGAAAAGCCCTCATTACGCACTCAGTTTTAAGAAATCATGAGAAAACATGAAATGTGGAAGAAAATAAACGTGGACGGCCTCTTAAATGTCGTCGCGTGGGATGAAGAGAACAGAATACACTATGAATAATAATTGGCTAAATTATTAAACCGGCATTACAAATTACAAGACCCTATGCTTATGACAGGCAAATCTTCTAAATTGACATATCTCTTATCTCATCCCACGAATCTAACAAAGCCTCCACAACTTAGTTAAGTTACCAGAATAGCTAAGTAATCCGAACTTGTCGTCGTGAATAGCTATTAGTTTATTTGGAGATTGTTCATTGTTCGAGATTCTGAGTGGTAGGAATTTCCAAGTACAATCAGTGCACTTCGCTAGTGCAAACTTTGCACCTGCTACTGGAAGTTCTCATAATGTTATCGAAGTGTCTTACGAAGTGTCTTGCGATTATTTAAGGAATTGATTTACATTATGAGACAAGTTAGCTTAGGTTGATCATTGCACACAAGGCTGTGGGTTACAGCCCGAGCCGCAGGCGAGGGCATAACTTAGCCAAGTGTCCAATAATCAAGAGCTCACGAGTTTCATACGACGTTTTTCAACACATTTGCGAGGAAAAAACAAAGTAATTTATCACACAGCAACAAATGATGTTGAAAAAGATCTTACTCACATTTTAGATTTCGATTTTATTTATTTAAAAAATTTCAGGGTTTCTTTTTTAGGACATAAAATTAAATAAAGATAAGGAGAAATTAGATAAAAATAAAAAAGGGTTGAAAGAGTGTTGTATTTATTTTTATTTTACTCATAAAACGGCAACAGACCACTCATAAAATTTTCAAACATTGAGTATTAATCAACGTGCAAAAGTGAGGGGTAAATACACCTCAAAAACAAATGAACTGAAAGAAAGTTCTTTATCACGAAAAGAAAAGCTCAATCAATGGACCGGCCGACATGGACATAGGACATCGTACAGTCGTAGCAAAGTGCGCACTACGAAATTCCGTAGCACGCTCCATCCGCGCGGGCGATGCTACATACCGACTACGCGTGCTTCTCGATGCTACGCGATAAGGGGTCCAATCGAGCTAACTTTCAACGATAAAACCAAAAACAATCGATCAGATCTCGAAACATAACCACAAACACGAGCCACTAACGAACATTAAAAATCAGTCGTACAGTTGCTGTTGCTTGACTCAAATAAAACGTTTTCGTCATTCAAAAACATCTGTACGACCACAATATAACAAAAGAGTCGTTGTATAGTTTTGATGCGACTACTGTACGATGAAAGTGGGTAATCTTGTGACTTTTCTATGACCATTAAACGACAATGCAGGTCGTATAAATTGGGCCCTTTTCGCGTTGAGCAAACGTTATTATAACGTTAGTGTGACCTATCTTTTGCGACAAGTGGTAATAAGATAACGTTTGTACGACCATTGCACGACGTAAAATTGTTTGTTGGGAAACGATGATGCGATTTACGATGAAACGTACTTGCCTAGAAGATATCTATTCACTTACAACTTGAAGGCCCCCAGTTTGTACCTATCGGGAAACACAGACTCAGGCAAGGAGTTCCACTCATTAGCGGTACGGCTGATAACATTGGAAGCAAAGTGCGAGTATATGGAATATCCACCAAAAAACGGTGGTGCTGATACGTAGATACATCTGGTTGTCCGGTGGAAGAAGGGAGATAGCGGAATTAGGTTGTGCAATTTCCGTTTCAGTTTCGTTTACAGAAAAATATTTGCTTTAGTTTTGTTAAAATTGTTGAAAGCTATGCCTCAGGAGCGTAAGTTGCCAATCTTGGACAATTTAAATGAGAATCCTAAAGCCAGACCAAAGATTTTTAGGTAAAAATAACTTAAATGACAACGTAACGGTTTTTTTTATCGTTCAGAATGAGCGCAATTGGGCCAAAGGTATGCTACTAGACCGAGCTCCCACTGCATGAAACCTTACCTCACAAGGTGGAACAGCAGACATGTGTTACAGTAATAGATATTACTTAGGAACACTGTATTTTAGTGGGTTGTCATCGCATATCCTGGAAGTACATATTTTTTTTCGTTTTCGTACCGCTATTTTGACCGAAAATTACATAATGAGGTGGAAGATCGAAATGTTTAACCATCGAAAGAGAAACATTTGGAGGTCAAAACCCGCATGGGTTGCCAGCTCCTACCCTGGCAGGTTTCAAGGTCAACCAAGTTTTATGAGGCCCAAAAATGGGGTCACTTACCTCATCAGGTGGAGAGAAAATTGGTGGCGCAAGGATTTAGAGAAAGAAATAATCAAAAGTTTTTTATTAATTTCTGCTTCAGATCACTTACTAAGTCGTTGCCTTGATTTTTTCACAACGCGTCGTTTTCTGTATAAAACATACTGTTTAGGAGACAATTCTTTATTTTTATTATGAAGTAGTCACAAGCACTCATGAACTGACATCATATTTCTTATTGCTATCTTGAGATACTACAACAGTAAAATACGATGCCCATTTGGCACACTACAATCGTAATAAGCCAGTGACGTTAAATTACGACTATTTAAGATATACTTTAAATAAACTTTAAAAACTTTGCTATTTTAGAGTTCCGTACCTCAAAAGTAAAAATCGAACCATTTAAGGTTCATTTTGTTGTCTGTCTGTCTGTCCGTCTGCTGTCCGTCTGTCTCTCAAGACCCTTTATCTCGGAACGAAAAAACAAATTTCTGGGGCTGATTTTTCAATGCCTAGATAGAGCTTTATCCGTTTGATAGCGTATAATACTGCCAAATTGAAAATGCTTGTCATTCATCTGTCACGTTTTTGAATGACTTTTTTTAGATTTGGTTAATATTAAAACTGACTGATATCTGTTATCAGAGGATTGAAAAATAAGCCCTTAGATAACGTAAAAAAGATACGGCCGTTTATTTTTTATTTATCTATGTCATTACTTACAATTTGTGTTATAATTTTTTTATATCATACCTACCAGTAATTTTATCAAAAAATCTGCCTACGTATGTAATAAAGCTTTATTATTGAAACCGGAAATAATATATTATACGCTGTTTAATTAGTAACCCAAATAGACTGTTAATATTTTGTTGTCATATATTATGATGCATTATCTATAATGATTAAAGTTTTTTTTTATTAAGTATACCTATAAGTGTACCTATTCAGTATTCAGTATTCATTTATTGCATATCACATTACATAATAATTACCTATTATAATCAGTGGTCAAAAGTCTCGCGAATTAAATTACACTAAAACTTTTTACGTACAAACACCGTTCTATGACAACACCGCAGAGCAATTTAAACCGCTTATGGCGGAGCTTGACAGGCTGATCGCACTCGATCACGTTTGTTAAGCAACGTTCAGTCCAGCCAGGTGTCGGATGGGTGACCGTTAAGTGGCATTACATCTGATCGCTTCCGTGCTTCGGGGGGCCCGTTAAACCGTCGGTTCCGGCTGTTGTCATCTGATAACAGTCGTTAAGCCAAGTCAAAAGTTACAGGCGGCTTGATAAACTCTTACCTTGGACGAATCGTCCAAGACTCTAACACCAGATAGGTGGCCACTTAACCTCATACGATGAGAAAGAAAGAGCGCAGCGCGGTTTTCTACAACGAATTTTTACGTTATTTCCCCATTTTTATTCAAGCTTGTAATATTAGATATCACAGCCATCTTCCAGAAAATTCGCCATTTATTTAATAAGGAAAAATAAAAGGTATCATATTTTGAGATTAAGCGGTGCCCCGTACCGTGAGCCTGTAATATCACACAAAGCCTCCAAATCAGGGCGCAATTCTGTTAATAGTAGCAATCGTGTTTCAATGACGTTTCGATTGTATTGCTCTATGTGTTTTATTTCGGAGAACTGTGTCAAAAGGCAATACCATTAAAACACAATTGAGGCGCGATTGTAACGATAAAATTATCAGAATAGAGGCCCAGGATATTTGATTCCCACCGTTTCAATGGCAGCCAAAATCTCATTTAATATAGAAGGCCGAAAGGCCACTCGATTTATAGGTATGGGGACACACTGTTCGTTAGAACGGCAAATAAAATATAATACTAAATAATATACTAGAAAAAATACGACTCGCACCAGATCAATACTCAGACGGGAATCGAACCCGCGATCTTTGGATATCCGGTCCAATGCTCTGACCGCTGAGCTACCGAGTCACTTTGCAAATAAAATGTAATACTAAATAATATACTAGAAAAAATACGACTCGCACCAGATCAATACTCAGACGGGAATCGAACCCGCGACATTTGGATATCCGGTCCAATGCTCTGACCGCTGAGCTACCGAGTCACTTTGTAATGTAATTTAGGTTAAGGTTTACACACAAAATGTAATTTAGGTTAAGTAAAATAATTACGATAATATGACTAGTGTAATATTTTTTTTCATTTATTGGGGTAAACAAACGGTTTCACAATGTGTAATACATCAAAAAGTATACTTAATTTCATTAAACTAAATAATTGTGAGACCAACACCGTTAACCACAAATAAGTTTTAACAAGTTAAGAGATACATGTTAGTATGATTTAAATAGCTGTAATGAATTATTCGTTGATTATGTTTCGTTTTAACAATTTTTACTATCGATACTATGAAGCTTAGTCATAATAGATTTTTTAAACAAGCCAATTAAATAATGGGGTATAATACATGGGCGACTAAAGCCGCACAACTTTCTCCTTTCAATTCGGCCTAGACCGCAGGCAGGTGGAACAAAATTATCTGATCCGGTGGCAAAACTGGAACTACGTTATTACATATTGTTACCTAGGTTACGCCATCAACTACATAGACGACAGCGACGCCCTCACCTGCGATTTAATTTTGGAAGCGATTTGCTAGGTGACTAAAGTCGACCGTCACAGGTGACTAAAATCGACTCATTTAAATAGCCCATCAGGTGAACACTATTTCCACGTTTTTAACTTTCTACAAACAAAATAATGATTTACATTTAATAATTTCTTTTGCCACGGGGATCGTATAAACATATTGATGAAGTAATGTGACATTTTAACGGGTCGATTTTTCTATGAAGCGGCAATTCGATTTTACATTCCATTTTCGATAGAAAACCCTAGTTGACTAAAGACACCTAGCAAATTGCCTGGAAAATCGACCCGTGTAAATGCACCTTAAGAAGCATAAAGTGAAACTACCGATTAATTTAATTAAAATGTAACTTTAGCATTTAAAAGTCTGTTACACAACTAATTAAATGTTCGGTAGTGTAACTGTCTGTATATCTCGAATTATATTGAAAAAGCTCTGTAAGGAGAAAATTATTAAGATATTTTTGACACGAAAGGTGACGGAATTTATTAATAAAAAACTGACCTAGATAGAATAGTAACTATGTGCATTTATTTCTTATTATGTAATTTATACCTGTATTATTAAGTATAGGAGTATGAGATGTAAGTAATAGAAGTTAATGGGGTAGTACTGAAAAAATAATGATTATTGTAACATTAAAGTTTTGTCTGTTTCAAAAACTCAATCAATTATTAAAATTTAAACGTTATTGAAATGTAAGCTCTTTCCTTTTGCTCTGTAGGTATAATATCATTTTTTACCATCGCCACTCGAAAAAGTGCGTTTAATTCAACGATAAGAGTGAATAAAACGCTGTTTTATTCACCGAGTAAATAAAAATATTTTGAATTTGGAACAAGCGCGCATCGTATGAATTATGTAGAAAAAAAAATAAAACGTGCTGAAAGTATGGAGCTATTCCATAGATAAAGAAATAGTTATACAAATAAATTAAAAAAATATCCCGCCAATTTTATTTGGGTTCTTTTTAGTGTCTTATCTTTGGGTTCTATTTTTAAAAATATCCTGCCAAATTAATTAGGTCATTTTTAGTGTCTCATCTTTGGATTCTTTTCTATATATTAGAGGGAGATTAGATGTTCAGTCTTGAATCAGTCTGGTACGATCTTCAGCCTGTAAAAATTCAAAGTCTATACAAACTGATGAAATGGACTGATGCCAAACTGATCATGTAATTTTTCTCTTAGCGTGGTTGTTTTATGTCATTGGAAAACTTCTAAATAGTTTCACTATTTTCTAATGCTTAAATACTTATTACTGATTACCTACCTAAATAATAAAAATGTGATATCTATTTAATTATATAGGTAATTAGGTATAAGTACCTACTGCTATTTGTTTTCTCGCAGTCAATGGTAAAAAGTAGAGTACACAACTCGTGAAAAAAAAATTTCATCTCGGTCCTTTGTATCCCTCGCTTCGCTCAGGATTCTACTTTTGAATCCCTCGCTACGCTCGGGATTCAACTCTAGAATCCTTCGCTGCTCTCGGGATCCAATTTAGTCCCTCGAACTAAATTCCCTCTTTTTTCACTTGTTGTATAATCTACTATTATCCTTCCGGACCCAAGGCACAACTGCTATGCTCAACTGATTGTGCCGTGGGCACTTTTGATTCCCTTCTACACAACTGAGGTACCAACTACTCAACCCGAACCCATGGCACAACTACTATGCCCAACTGGTTGAGTCATAGGGAACTCAGAAACCACTCTCCTACTAGTAGGACCACGGTATACTACTATGTACTCGTGGTCTTACTGGTCTAGGGCTTATTATAAGTATCGATAATTTAGTATCGCTATTTAATGATTTCAAATAAAAAAATATTTTACATCTCTCATATTCGGTAAGTAGGTCCTAATTACCCCCAAATGGGGCTTGTAGGTAACCAATTAGCGCTCTAAGGTAAAATAATGTAGCTAGAAAAGCCCTAGGGCTGTAAGTAATTAAAAAACCCGTAAGTAAGTAAAAATCCGGTAAGTAATTAAAAAAGCCCTCCATCAGCCATTTCTGATGTCCCCACTGCTGGGGCAAAGGCCTTCCTTATGGGTGGTAAGGAGGATGGGCCATAACCCACCACGCAGGCCCAATGCGGATTGGTGGGTGTTAACGACTGCAAATGCAGCCGGGACCAACGGCTTAACGTGCCTTCCGAAGCACGGAGGAGCTCGAGATAATAAATTTTTGGTCACCCATCCCATGACCGACCCCTGCGAACGTTGCTTAACTTCCGCAATCGCTGGGCCAGGCGCTAAACCACTGCGCCACCGAGCTCCACAAAAAAAGCCCTAGGGCGGTAAATAATTAAAAAATCCAGCAAGGTGGCTGAAGGTTACATGATACCCAAAAAACAGCTGTCCCTAAAATTTGAAAATTGTTCTCATTTCACTATAAATTTTAACTAATAAAATGTTTTATTCTTGTAATGCCGGTTTTTTTTTTTCTACTTGCCTCACCATCGAGATGTAAAGCATAGTAGTGTAAGCATCAATTGGCAGCCCTTGGCTACTAATCTACTATTATTCAATTACGAAATAATGTTATATTCAGTCAATAGTACCAGGGCAACATAACTTATGAGGAGTTATTTTGATTTCGTTCCGCGAATGTCTTTATTCCTTTTAGCTCTTTAATTTTTCAAAAATATAAATCGAAATAACTTCTAGTAATTTAGATAAGGGTATGATGAGGCTGACATACCTAAAATAGGTAAAAGCCTCTAAATAAAAATAGATTAAAAAAAAAAAAAAAAAAACTTCTAGTAATGTTGCGTGCGTATAAATAACAAAATAATAAAATATCTACCTCCGTGGTCGAGTGGCTTTTTACGTTGGTTTTCATGGTGTGGCCGGCCATCTCTGAGGTCCTGAGTTCGATCCCCGGCTAGGACAATTTAGAAAACAAACTTTTCTATATTGTCTCAGGTCTGGGTGTTTGTAATACCGCCGTTGTCTCTGATTTCTAAAACACGAGTGCTTTAGCTACTTACTTTAAAATTCGAAAGCAATATAGTTATGTGATGTTGACAAATATTTATTTATTTATATTTACATACACAACCCTGTTTTAGTACTTATGTTCACTTAATTTCTGCTGCTCTTTGCATGCTTTTACCTGAAAACTGTAAGGAATAAAGCCTACAAAACAAAACCATATAAGTAGCTTTTTATGCTAAGAATGAAAAGATCGTGAAGGGGTGTTGTAATGAAACTGACGACTGAAAGAAATAATATTTTCTCTTTATAAAAAAACATTTTATGGGTGACATAGTGATAGAGATGTTTACAAAATAAATTAGAATTTTGAGAAAAACCACAGATAATCAAACCCACTTATTCTGTCTGCAATCCAAAAGAATAGCAAAATAATTCAACATTGGCAATTTTAGGTATTTTCACACCTACCTATTTTCCCGACGTTTCGACCGAGTTGCATCGGCCGTGGTCACGGGCTGACTGGAGCTGCGGTGTTACGCCTCCTCATCTGCGGTGGAATTTTCATCCAGCGTCGAACAGTTTTTCCAATTACCGCCGCACACAACACTAACGATGTCCCTTCCCTATTCCATATTCTAGTAGTTAGCCGACCGCGAACAAAGAGGTAGTGCGTTTGCAATACAAGATTTTCTTTCTAAGGTTTCCTACATCGCACCCCCTGTAAATGCAGCGCACGCCCGATTGAATGCTTGCGCTCCATCGTGCTGCTTAATTACTGTGTTTACTGCAGAATGCGCTGCAAGAACGTTCGTGTGCAGTTCGGAATATAAGCCAGGCACTCATACATCTTATGGGTGCTATGAAATTGTCGTTTGTAAGGAGTAGTATTTTCCATATTAACAAACGCGAAAGTTTTTTTATGATTTAAAACCAAGTAGGCCCTTAGATTAATTATAAGTAGGTTTGAATGTACCATAGATGTATATTTATTGTTGTAGTTATGCTGTGCTTTTTTGATAACATACAAGTGAAGGAAGTCTTATACCTACAAGTTTTTTACCTAAGACATACTGACGTTTTTTGAGACTCATGTGTACAATTATTCGTTTTAATTGTTTTTGGTTTCGTTACCAAACAGCTTTATGAATTATCGTAAAAAAATGGACATTGGTATTTCTTTCCCTATACCCTTCAAAGTATCACACTACAATCTACATGTTACGCTAATTAATTTGAAGGGAGATTGTTCAGTCTCGATCCGTCTAGTGAGTCGGAAACGTTTGGCGTCTGGTAATGTATCGGGACGGGACCGAGGGACTTTGTGATCGATCACATTTACATAACAGGATATCGTTTAACTAAAGATTCGTAGATGTCCCAAGACGGATAGATGAGAAGGAAGTGTTGATCCTGGTACTTTAGTAACGCGTGGTATTGGTATTGGTGATGGGCTCTTTTCTCCGCATTTAGACTCCCATTTGGTCCGCTATGCGAGAACACAGCATCGGTATGGCTAGTCAAGCCATCCCAGCTCCTTCCAGAAGCGCAGAAGCCTGGGGCATTTACAGGCTTCTAGGAGCGACCTCACGTCTTTGAGGATTTCTGCCCGGTGTGCGGCCAAACCCACGCATTCCAGGATCACGTGGGCGGCTGTTTCCTCTGCGTC
This sequence comes from Agriphila straminella, assembly GCA_950108535.1. Classification (NCBI taxonomy): domain Eukaryota; kingdom Metazoa; phylum Arthropoda; class Insecta; order Lepidoptera; family Crambidae; genus Agriphila; species Agriphila straminella. The sequence goes on from OX467304.1 coordinate 11,695,988, forward strand.
CAGGCATCCTCTACATAGGGGACTGTCTGTCGCATTCATGATGAATAGTTGTCGGTTTAAAGTCGTGTGGTGTGGTAAGTTGGTGTGACCACGGGTCAGTCGGGCTCTTTTTGCTTTAGTCAGGTTAAGTCAGATTATCTTTATCGAGTTGACTGTATACTTCTGTCGTATATAGCGAATCTGCCTTAAAGCGAACAGAGGGTTAATACCTTAACAAATCTCAAAATACAAATAATTGAAAACATCTAAAATTGTTTATTCGATACCTAGGTCTAACTGATTTTTATGCCACACACCCGAAAATAAAAATGATAATCAGAAATTATTTATTCAAATAAACTTAATTTTGAATGGTCTATATATTTTCCTACCGCCCGTTTGAGACTTTTTTAGCTGAGAAGAAGAGCGACTGACCAAATCGACTGAATTCAGGAAAAATACTGAACTGAAAGCATAAAGCCGCTATCACACCGGACTTACGCTTGCACGCGCTTATTTTGTTTCTTCGCTAACTGAAAAATGTGAAACGCGATTTAGTAAACGCCTCTACCACAAAATATAAAGTCTGTGTCCTATGGGCCATTTACAGGGGTCGATTTTCCGGGCGACTTGCCTGTCGATTTTATTCGCCTGAGGCTTATCGACGATCACTTTAAAATCTAATCGCAAATCCAATTTCAATGTGGTGGCGATTCGATTTTACAAGTCATTGTCGATAAAAGCGCTAGTCTACTAAAAACCCGTATAAATGCCCCATTAGTAGATGCCTCTACCACAAAATACAGTAGTAGGTATTCTATCAGTAGCGCTTCTCTGGCCGTACATTTTAAAATACTAGCGTCTTTTGTTGCGTTGTGCTAGTAGTCCGTAAGCCTACTATTTGTCCTATTGCCTACGTGATATGACATTACGATGAAATGCATGGCACACGGTCGGAAATGTTGTGCAGACCGAGGATCAGAAGATTATCGCAAATAAAATTGGCCGGAAGCTTGAGATTTTTTTTCACTTCCGGTCCAAATTTTAAGGTTATATTTACGAGACCCGTGGCATCATTTAGCCCTTCAATAGTAAAGAGAGTTAACATAAGTCTGTCACTTCTAAAATGGCCTGAAAGTACTTAATAGACTTCCGGCCATTTCAGAACTGACAGACTTATGTAAACTCTCTCTTCTTAACTATTGAAGGGCTAAATGATGCCACGCCACGGGTCTCGTACTGATGTCACATGACGTAAATATAACCTTAAAATTTTGACTGGAAGTCAAGGATTTTCTCAAGCCTCCGAACAATTTTATTTGTTATAATCTTCTCATCCTCGCTCTGCACAACATTTCCGACCGTGTGCCATGCATTTTATCGTGATGTCAATATTGTCGCCGGCTTACGGACTATAGGAGGTGCTACATACAAAGCCAAGCTATCAATTTCAAAAGTTATATGGATTAGACCTTTTAAATGCTCTGTGGTCTAGTGGTTCGCCCACACGTGTAATACGCAGGGGTCCCGGGTTCGATTTCCAGGAAAGGGGTACAATTTGTACTCGGTTTGGTTGGTGGTAGGGCTTATTTAAAGTCCGCTTGGCCAGCTACCACCATCTACCTAAGTCTGACGCCATATAACAATGATTTAAAAATTCCAAATCTAAAGGGACCACCTACAGGTCACAATTATTAATTGATTTTCAAAATATTTCCGCCATTTTGTAGCTAAACTAATAACCTAGGACTATTTTTTTAAATTATTCTTAGGTTAGTTTTTTTTCCGAAATATTTACAATTTAGTAAACAAACACCGCCCAAAAACCAGAATTTTGGAAAATTTTGCAAAATTCCAAAAAATGTTACCAGTAGATTTTCAAAATTCAAACGTTCACACGTGTCTCGATAAATTCCTCGACTTTTGGTACTAGTCTTATCTCGATAACCATTTTCAATGGTAAAATAATATTTATTTTTATTTATTTTATATATTATACATAATTATACGGGATAGACCCAATTACATAATAATTACAATATAAGAGAAAGACGAAAATTTTGGCCATTCCTTGCATTTTTGGATAGCAAAAGTTCATACATTACTTTCCCATTTTATATTACGTGTTAATAATGGTATGCACATAGCGTCAAATAAACACTATAATCACGCCCGTGTATATGTTTGTGTAAGACAAACAAGGTAGGAGTGCACCGTCTATAAATTTAAAAATCCTTTTCGTAAACGTACCAGATTTATCCAGCTTACTTTCATATTTATTTTCAGGATAGGTATCTGAATGTAGTGTGACCATAAATGTATGTTTCTAGATATTTCCAGACATCGATGAAAAAAAATATTCTTTAGAATGGAACAGGAGAAAAGAAAAATGAAAATATTGTCCAGAATTCAAAACTTCTGGTAAATATAAAAAAAAAATTAAGACAATTACACTAACGTTGTCCCGATTCCAAAGTAAGTAGTTTATGCACTAAGTGTTAAGGAAATGAGAGAGAACGGTGGAACTACAAACACTCAGACGAGATACGTAATTAGAGAGACGTATTGAAAAGTTATGTGTCCATAACGAGAAGAACCGATGGCCGTTGGGGCGGAAAGGTTCTGGAATGGCGACCACGCACCGGACGGCGCTCCGTGGGTAGGCCCCCGACAAGGTGGACCGACGATCTGGTGAAGGTCGCGGGAAGCCGCTGGATGCGGGCAGCGCAGGACCGATCGTCGTGGGGATCCTTAGGTTAGGCCTATACCCAGCAGTGGGTGTCGTGCGGCTGATATGATGATGATGATGATGATTGAAAAGTTCGTTTTCTAGATTGACCCAGCCGGGGACCGAACCAGGGACCTCATAGATGGCGACGATTGAAGCGCTCATGGCGGAACTTGACAGACTGATCGTACTCGATCACGTTTGTTAAGCAACGCTCGGTCCGGCCAGGTGTCGGATGGGTGACCGTTAAGTGGCATTACAACTGAGCGCTTCCGTGCTTCGGAGGGCACGTTAAACCGTCGGTCCCGGCTGTTTGTCATCTGATATCAGTCGTTAAGCCAAGTTAGAGGCCTTACAGGCGGCTTGATAAACTCTAACACTAGAGGTGGCCACTATTCCTCATTCGATAAGAAGAAGAATAGATGGCGACAGCTTAAAAACTGGTGTGCAAACCAAAGACACTAGGGAAGTCGTCATATATTTTTCTGTTAAAAGTTTAAGTAATAATCTTTATATTTATTTGTCAAAATATTGAGTGTTTCGCAGGTTGTCTGGCTCGCAATTTGTCTGTATTCTACAATTCGTCTGGTTATATTATGAAAAACCGAAACCAACAGCTTAATTCTTTGATTATCTTTGAGTTTCCTGAAATGTCCATAAACAAAGTATTCTATAGTGCCCCTACCACATGATCCACTTTAGAATTTATAACATTATCTTCCTCACTGCTCTCCTCTCACGTGCTGAAAGCAACTCCGCTCTGTGTTTACCTTTTAAGATGTATAAAGTTTATTTAAGTTATATGATATTCAATAAATAAATAAACTTAACTTAATAAGTTGTTTTGATCCCCAAGTAAGAAGCTAAAGCACTTTTGTTATGTAAATCTGAGATTACTACTTTTGCAACTGAAGGGTGACATGCATATTCTACAAAGGCCAAATTGCTTAAAAAGAAAAAGAAATGGATTCATATAAAAACGAAACAAAACCTTCATTGGAAAAAAATACTAAAAAATCATTAATGATTTAATGCGCTTATGATTATTTCGTTATTCCCACAAAGCTTTTAGTCTGGGATACAGAAATGTTTAACTAAAGAATGTAGGTAAAAACTTCTACTTAGTTAAATTAGGTCACGCGAACCACACTTTTAATGTTTCACCGCAAAATAAAAAAAGACACTTGCTTTCCTCCAGATGGAGGCAGACAGGAAATTTGAAAGTTTTTGTAGTCTGCTAGTTGCAATAACGACGAGAATTCCGAGCAAAGAACAAGAAAAATAATCCAACTTTGAAAAATAGTACATTATGAGACAAGTTAGCTTAGGTTGCTCATTGCACACAAGGCTGTGGGTTGCAGCCCGAGCCGCAGGCGAGGGCGTAAACTCAGCCGAGTGTGCAATAAACAAGAGCTCACGAGTTTCATACGACGTTTTTCAACACATTTCCGAGGAAAAAACAAAGTAATTTACACACAACACAGCAACAAATTAAATTGAAATTGAAAAAAAAAACAAAATATGATAATTATGGAAAAAGGCGCAGGTTTTTTTTTGTTTTTTTCACACGCCAAACGCAAGAATATTTTGCGAACAAAGGGGTGAGTGAGCATACAGTCTACTTCAAAATTATAATTTTAAGTGATAAAATGCAAATGTTTTAATATTTTTTAATAAAATATTGGGAATTATTATTTACTTATTCCAAAAATGTAGATGAACTTTCAGCAGCATTACTAAAAAAAATTACTGTATTACCCGGCTAAATTGGGAATGCTCTGTTTACTCGCATAGAACTTGCAGTAAGGTACTAATTTAACTTTGTAGGGTTAATTCAACTACGTACTAGTGTTTTATATATTATTGCACGCGTTTGTTATAGGTCGGTTTATGGCCCTAAAAGCGATATATTAGGGCTCACTTTACGAGCAAGTGTGTTGAAAAAAAAATTAAGCATGTAATAATAGTCAGATTAAATTTATCATAATATAGAATTTATTACCACAGATGTCTTAATATAGGTAGTTAATGAAATTTCGTGGTTTGGTTATTAAACTGAAAATGTAAAAAAAAGTTTCATTATTGTATCCTTTTAATTTAGAGCTGTATTATCAATACGACAGACTAATCCATAACAATAGGACTATCATGTATCATGATGTACCACGTTATATTGTCTTATGTATAGTATAATCACAGAGTACAGGTAATACTGCACTGAATTCAAACGATGATTGAGTTGGGTTTTTCTTATCCATAACGGGATAGTGCTTGGCCTTCACCTCCCCTGATGTAAAGTGACGATAAAGCCGAAAGTGTAAGCGCATACACCCGCAATCCTCACCACTGAGGAACTGGCTATCTTACCTCTGTCTGGAAAACAACAATGTTCAATTGTTATGGTGTCAGACTTCGATAAGATGGTGGTAGCTACCAAGGCGGACTTGTAATAAGCTCTGCCACCGACCACACCGAGTACAAATTTTACCCCCCTACTGGGAATCAAACCTTGGCCTCGAACCACTAGACCACGAATCTCAATCACAACAATGGTAACAATAATGCTAGGTACTTCCGGGGCATAAAAAACTGTAACACTGCTTTCTGTTTGCTTTAACACCGGAACCCTATCAAAATAAATAAGCACTGCAGCATCTCTATAAACTCTAAAAGCAACAAAGAAAGCGGCTTAACCGAACTCCACTTTAAAGCATAAAATCTCTCGAAGAAACTTACAACGACATAGTTCCAGCGCTTTGAAGAATATTCCTCGCATAGTGAGGGTCCTCATGACGTAGGACCGACGTATAATAAATCAAAACTGCAGGATACACACTTATCCGTACCCTACTAGATTCAACGGCAATTCGATTTCCTGAAACTCTTGAAATTTATCTCTCGTTTCCGAGAAATGAGTTTTCGAGATTTCGGAAAATCGATTGCGACTTAATTTTTAACAGGTTTTTGTTAGGTGACTTTTGAAACGTTATTCGTGAAATGTTTTTATTATTGGAATTCTTGAGGAACTATGTATTTATAGAATGAAAGAGGCTTGTTTTTTTTCATTATTTCAACAACAGGAAAACAAAAAACAATTATTCAGAGAGAGATATTAATCTTACGTAATGACTTTGAAATAGGTATTTATATTTATTTTGACACTTGTGTTCTATTTTAATATATTCACGCTGAAATTTTAATCATTTGGTTCCTGCAGTGGGGTGGTTTCAGTTATTATGTAACTTTTACTATGGGGTCAAATCTCATATCGCAAAAAAAACTGCTGTCCATACAAAAGAAAGTAAAACTTATTCTACTTCACTTTTACGATTTAATTAAATTAAAACTAGACAGAATAAGCCAATTTCATTTTATAGAAACGAAAAGGACGAACCAATTATCCCCAACAATTTCTACTTTACAAGCCTAGTTACCTTTAATCGTAAACAACCTACAAAAAAGTTTTTATTCAAAAAATGTTTTACTGCCCGTAAAGGCGAGCTATTCGATCGAAATCGGCTTTAAAAGTCATAAAAAACATCTAGTAAAAATGGGAACTCGGAAAGACACATAAAACGCTCCGCCCTCACTATAAAGTACGCTCTTTATAAACAAAGTTGTGTCTCGGGACCTGACTTGCCAATGGTACGGTGTAGATAAACTTTGCCAGCTTTGAGTATGGTGGAAGTTATTAGAAATAGAAGAATTTTCTCGACCGAACGAGCGCGAGGCGTCTCTGTTTCAGCTATGGCAAAAATGTCTGTCTGAGGAGCTCGAGTTAGCGCCTGGCCCAGCGATCGCGGAGGTTAAGCAACGTTCGCATGGGTCGGTCATTGGATGGGTGACCAAAAATTTATTACCTGGAGCTCCTCCGTGCTTCAGAAGGCACGTTAAGCCGTTGGTCCGAGCTACATATGCAATCGTTAACACCCACCAATCCGCATTGGGCTCGCGTGGTGGGTTATGGCCCATCCTCCTTACCACCCATAAGGAAACCTGTGCCCCAGCAGTGGGGACATTAAAAATGGCTGATGGACCTGTCTGTCCCGCTGTCCGGTTGTCCAACTGTCCGTTTATTCTCATCTACATGTCGTATTTTTAATTTTCTGTCGATTTTTTGTCGATTCAGTTTTCCGAAATATTAAAAAAAAACTCCTGGAAAGGAGGCGAAATGTCGGGAAACCCAAAAAACCAACAAATCAAAACTTAATAATTCTAAAACAACATCTGAATTAACCAATACACGCGCTGTAATCCCTAAAAAGTTTTATTTCTAATGACTATACGTCTTATAGCCGAATACTCAAAAGGTTCTTAGCTAAAATCTTAAGTTAAGGTCTCCTTAACTTTAAGGAAGCTGTCAGTTTATAGATTTTCTGTCAAATCAGACAACTTTTTTGAATTTAAGGTGGCCTTAATTTTAAGATTTGTTTGAGTATTTGGCCGTTAGAAGTGTATAAAAATCTCATATTTCAGCTATTTCGGAAACTTTTTAAAAATGTCACAAGCGTGAGGTCTACTGCTTACAACGCCAATTAGTCTATAAAATCTTGTAACTTGCACCACGTTAGGTTTCGCGTTCTCTCACATAGCAACGGAAATTGAAACCGGGCGTTGGAGCCCAATCTTCATCTTATCTATCGGCATCCAATTAGTTAAATGCTTCATAGAGAACGTTTTGTGGCTCTATGCTTTTAATGATAACTATGTAGTTCGCTTTCGGATTGCGTACTAGGGTACCTACTAGGTTATGAATTTGATTTATTAATAAAAAAAAATAAACATAGTAAATTAATACTTATAATTCACTTTAATTTGAGCCACTTGAATTTGTCAAAGAGAGAGACTCATTTAGAATAAACTTTTATTTGTTAAACTAAGTATTTTTAGTAGCTTCTGCCTTGGGGCTCATTGGGTATAGTGACGACGTTAATTACGACATTAAACAACGGTCTTAAATCATTGTGTATTCATTAATCAAGCTAAGTATTTTTATTATTCTTTCATTCTCATATCTACCAATAAACTTATTTTCAGCTACAACCAAGATAAACCAAACTGATGTACAGACATCTCCAAGATACTGCATACTGAAACTTGTACTACAAACTAAGAACCAATAATAGTACTAAAGTACTAACATTAAGTCCATATCGGTTCGGCACTATAGTAAAGTTGATTTATCCCAGCCCAGCTGTTGTGCAATCGAGCTGAAATGGTTCAAAGTTTCAGATGGATACGATAAATGATCATAAATTATCATGAACATCTTCATAAAAAGGCAAAAGAAAGCAAGTGGACTGTAATTTGCTAAAACAGGAGGTTTTGAGAGAAGATTTGAGAATCATCCCAAAGCATCCACAATGAAAACAAGAGGTGTTGGACCGTTTTTGATATAAAAGTAACTGCAAATTTTTTTGGTTGGATTTTTTATATTTTATGCATTTTATTTATGTTAGTAAAAAATAAATATCGGACTACAATAACTTATATTGTATTTGATGACGGCTTAGCGCATCAGCAAGAGTAGAGTAGAAATACTTCTTGCTGTGTGATAAGCAAGAAATATTCATTTCCCGAGTTTTTATAATGATTGTCAATTTTAGTACGACTTTCTTATCTGGTCTCAACTTATTTTTGTCACATCACTATTTTACCTTGATTTCTACGAGCTCAGGCTGTATGGGTGCCCAGGGCGCTTTAACCGTGCAATTTGTTAGTTTTTTAATTAAACTGGTTGCGGTAGTTAACTACCTAGTAACCAGTTTTGGAACTGGGTTAACTGAAGTTCTAACTGTGCACTTTTAACTATTACACAGAATAGTAACGTAGGTACCGTACACTACGTAGATTCAGATAAACTAATACAAATTATAGGTAGTCGAATCGTTGCTATAATTAATAAGTTATTCAATTGTTGTCTCTTCTTAGAGGGAAAGAGAGGAAGAGGAAGACCAAGAAGAGCCTATAATGGAACAGATCAAAGAGAAGGTGAACGTCGTGTCTTATCAAGAAACCAAGGAACTGGCTTTGGACAAAAACGAGTGGAGCTACACAGACAAGAGCGCGGCTCTTAAGTTGAGAAGACATCACTTCTAAAACTCAATCGATTTAATTCAGTAGGTAATAATTATTAAAATCAGAACGCAGCTATAAAATAATTTAATAAACTTGAATGCATTTTTATAAAGTCTCGAACGGGTAATTCATAAAAATAGCCGCCTTTGATCTTTAGTCCTCCCGTGACCACGGTCCCTGGAAAAGTGTCGAAACGTCGGAAAACCCACAGAACCAACAAATCAAAACTAAATAATTCTAAAATAACATCTGAACTACCCATAATCCGTAAAAAGTGTTTTATTTCTAAGAAATTTATTGCAAAATAAACAATACGATATCGTAGACGATCCAATCCTATTTTTAAACCGAATTTTATTACATTACGACATCAGTGTCATGCATAATGCAGTAATAGTACATTATGAGACAAGTTAGCAAAAGCTCACGAGTTTCTTACGACGTTTTTCAACACGTTTGCGAGGAAAAAACAAAGTAATTTACCACACAGCAACAAATACGACAAAAACAAAATATGATAATTATGGGAAAAGGCGCGCAGGTTTTTATTGTTTTTTCACACGCCCAACGCAAGAATATTTTGCTAACAAAGGGGTGTGAGCATACAGCCTACTTCAACCTACTTCAAAATACATATATTTTAATATTTTATAACAAAATATTGTGATTTATGAATAATTTGATAATAATAAATATTTGTTTGACTTAATTATGGACTTAGACATTTATTAATTCCAAAAATGTGTATGAATTTTTAGCAATATAAAACCTCTTTGTTGTTACTAAAAAAAACTAACCCGGCTAAATTGGGAATGCTCTGTTTACTCGCATAGAACTAACAGTAAGGTACTAATTTAACTTTGTAGGGATAATTCTATTACGTTCTAGTGTTTTATATATTATTGCACGCGTTTGTTATAGCTCGGTTTATGGCCCTAAAAGCGATGTATTAGGGCTCACTTTACGAGCTTGTGAGTTGAAAAATTAATTGCATGACATTAATTTTACCAAAAAAATGCACATTGTCCGAAACTATTTTAGTGTCATTTAATGCCTGTATTGTAATACTTGATGTTTACACGTACGATTGTTGATGAAATTAGTGTCGCGACATTAATTTTATGCCACTAATTTCGTAATGTTAATTCGGATTAAATTGATTTTGCATTATTTCGTTCGTTGTTCAAGGCATGTAGCGACGACAACGTCACTACAAAAACTATAATAATAATATATAATAATAAATCATTTATTTCGAGCTACTTAGCCTCACTCAAAACCTTAGTAACAATGATACTTAAATCTAATATTAGTAATGAGCTTACAATACAAAAAATAAAAAACCGACTTCAAAAAACCTACCTCTAAAAAGCAAGAAATAATATTCGTAATAATAAAAATACGTCTATTTAAATCGGGTGGGGCTGGAGTACAGATTCCTTTTTTTTATTCTAAAAGCCCCACCCGACTTCAATAGACGTATTTTTATTATTACGAATATTATTTCTTGCTTTTAAGGGGTAAGTTTTTTAAAGTCGGTTTTTTGATTTTTTTTAACTATTTTTTTATTTTTAGTGTAGGAACCTTGTAGGTAAAGTATATTATAATATGTAGAAAAATCGGCTCAGCCAAACGTTAAATAATCGCGGAGAAACATACATACGGGTCAAACTGAGAACCTCCTTTTTTAAGTCGGTTAAAGAACCTACACTTAAGATATCCCTCTTCCTACAAAAAAATTATTATCTTATTCAGTTCATAAACAAAGAAGTAATACGACCATTATCATCGAGTTAATTCACACAAAATCATACTATTTTCGTGCTTTTTTCAAGATTACTTGAAAAGTACTGAACCGATTCCCAAATTTTAAAATATGGGACCAACTTGGGAGTTTACCTAATGTAATAACGTTTGAATCATTTCAATCGGTTCAGCCGTCTTCGAGTAATCGGTGGACATACACAAAAAAAATATACAGACGAACATAGAACCTCCTCCTTTTTTGGAAGTCGGTTAAAAAGACGCAACAACACTAACCATTTATATGCACATGAACCATACAGCAACGGTTGATGTATCTGCAGTCGAGCCTGCTCGCGATCATGTTCAGGACGCTGGTAGCGCTGGCCCGGACCCGTGATCCCGTAATCTTTACATTTATTGTACTTATAACGTAGTATAAAATTCATTTATTCAAGGCAGGCTGTAGTTCTAGACAAAGTATAATGAAAAAGCTGAAGTCTGAAATAAGCCTTAATATAATTGCATCTGTTATCTAAAATAACGAAGCCTAAACCCTACAGTTTCTAGTTAGAACCCAAATCCCTTGAGATTCCAACACTATAAACTTAGATAAGTTAAACTTCGGTAACTTCAGTACTCGGAACCACGTCTTTAATGAAGCTAGTAGGTACTTATAGTTGTAAGTTACAACTGTCTTAGTTGCTAACTTAATTATTATTATCAAGTATTATTAAGCTTGTTACCTACAAATAGAAGAAAAAATAACAGGGTTATATCGTATGTGGATTTCAAAATAGATTTTTGTATCGTTATTTTTATTGGTTTTTAACATTATTGATCCCAATATCATATAGAACTGCAGATGTATCATAAATTAATTTCACTCCTTTTAGGATTTTCAATGGATCTTACTACTAATATCGGTAATAAATTGTTTTATAAACCTATTGCGTGGTTTATCCGTAGTGCAATTTTCTTTACCTACTGCGTTCCAATTTTATTTAATGCATCGATTTATTTATCGTCGTGCTTAAAAAGCTATGTAGTCATTTCACTTTCACCTCGTATTTTAAAAAGAAGGATCGATTATCACGGATCGAATGGCCCGCTCCATAAATCACGCACCCAAAACTTCCCAAGCAGATAATCCCTAGGGATTTGTAAATTCATTACGCGCGATAAAAGTTCGCGCGAATTAAAATGGAGATTATGAACTTGGGAGCACGGCTGAGGAGTTATATCCCGCTTTTATGACCGTTATAAAGGAAAGGATTTATAAAATAATCGGGATACGACTGCGTTTGTTCGACAGGGGTTTATGTCTCGTAAGGAATATTCCCTCGTAAGGTTTCAAGTCTTATTACTGCGTTAAACCTAATTTCCCGCCAGACCTTAAAAGAGCACATGTCTAAGTCTCTTACTGTTAGACACTTGCTTTTAGTTTAATTAAATCTTTTTTAAATTTGAGATTTTTGCATTGACAATGCTATTTTTATACCGCGGGTTCGATTCCCGTCCGAGAATTGATCTGGTGCGATGCGAGTCGTATTTTTTCTAGTATATTATTTAGTATTAATTAAATCATTTTTATAAAACAATCTTTAATTAATTTAAATAATCTAAAAAGAACAACACAAACTTTGAAGTAAATCAATCTCATCGTTTTGAATGATTAATAATTTAAGCTTTCCGCAAGATTTAATTTTGATCTTTTGCAAAAATCGAGACCATTATTACAAACTTTTTGTCGTGGCTTGATGTGGAAATGGTGATTTGCATAAAATGCTTTGAGTACAAATCCTACATACCGAATATAAGGTGCTTTGAAAACACATAAATTCACTAGATACAAACAACGTTCAAAGACACAATAATACACAAAAGGAAATGAAAAGGTCAATAATGTTGTGCCATCAAAAGAGGATATACAATAATGTCGCCATCTTGACAAATGTGAAAGCCTTACAGTAAAATCAATTGTACAGAACTGATTGTTCGCGATACATTGATCTCAACAAAACAAATTCTTTGACGATAAAAGATGTGTTATTTGTCAGCAATCCACTGTTTAAGGTGGACTTTAATTTCCCATGCAGCATTCTGGAAATTTCACTCCAGTCAAAGTTAAACAATAACACTTTTCAATAGAACACAAAATCCTTTGTTTTACCAACGAGATTGAACCTTTTGCTAGAGAGTACAAAAACAAGATGATGAATGAGAAACGGCACACGTTTTAACCCGAACCGCGCTAAAGCACAGATGATATATTTGTACTGGATGTGGATATATAAAATGTTTTCAATTAAGAGTTGACATGTGATGTAAGAGAGGAAACCACACTTGTCACACACACTTTATCTTTGCGATGAATGGGCAGATAGTATGTGGGATAAAATTTTGTTTCTGCATTACTGCATTACAAGAATGTAATGTCGAGAACTATGATGATTCTATTGCTGTTGCATTTTTAATGTAGTCGAAATACCTAAACAATCTGTGTTTGCGATTAACTTAATGGTGATAGTTGAGATACCGTACAGTTCACTCTTCCAAAAAGCAAATTTAATTAAATTAAATTAAATAATTTTTATTTCAGATAAATTACATCCATATGTGTTAGTAATAAACCTTAATACTATTGTTAGTAATTTAATTTAAATTGAGTAGGAATTAACATTATTGTGTAAAAACTGGCTATTACAAAAAAAGGTAGGTTCCCGTGGCTGTCACTCTTCAAATAAAGCACTTCCACAGTGGGGAAGTGTACCGATTTGCCAGAGTCTTTAGGATGCTGATGAAATTATTGCTAAAAACTTTTCCTTAAAATGATGATGTCTTTTATGTTGATTTTAAGATCTTTCTTGCACCAAAATATGCTTAGTATCTTCCCATTAAATCCACTAAATCATATAAATAAATCTAGACATACTCGCACAAACAAAATAGCCCCGAACTAAGCAGTCGACACCAGCCATTTTTAATGTCCTCACTACTGGGGCACAGGCCTTCCTTATAGGTAGAGGAACTAAGCAGAGTTTGTCATAAAAATGTATAGAATATTATAAATAAATATAAATAAACCACATTGACACAAGCACGTAATTACACAAATCAATTTTACTATAATACCAGTGAGAGAAACCATAACGAAATGAACCGATGAGAGTTACTACGGAAAGTTCTGGAATAAAACAAAAACAGGCTTACGTAACAAAATGGTCACTTCCATCTACTCTATGACGGGACTTAAATCGAAGCACATGTTATACTACTCGCCTCTCCCGTACAAATCCAGTGGACATATTCAATTTCACGGTTAACCAAGCTTCGCGGTATAAACAGCAATTTTCTTGCGGTACCCAAATTATGTATATCAATTTGTTGGGAAAGAATTTATTATTCGAGTGACATTGCAGGAATATTACTGGGAAGGTTGGATAACGTTTTGTTGTCAACGACAGTTGTATCGACAATAATATCTACGCACTTTTGATTTGTTAAAGGACTTAATAAGTTAATGTCTCTCAAAGAAATAACCTTAGTACTTGCAACTATTATGTATTCTGTGGTACTTGTAACAAAAATAAAAGACAATTTTATTGGGACGGTATCGGCGAAATCTTGGTTGCTGTTGGGCATAAATGTTAGTTTTAAAATACTTACATTAAGCTACTTTAAAGAGTAGCTACTTTTTGTACAGCAATAAGTTTTGTGATTAGGAAGTAATCAATAGCTGAATAATGGCCATGCTACATATTTTTGAAGTATTTTTTTTATAATTTATTTTGAAAATATAGATCATAAGAAACTAATTTCGGTATTTTTAAGTTTTAATTATTCTGTCTATGTTTAATATTTTTTTTAAATTTTACCGGATGTGACGTCGCTAGAGCGTGAATAGAATAGAATAATATTATGTCTTCGCCTATACACTAGAAAAAAGTAACAGTGTGACAGCACTGACAGATACGTCATGTCAACGTCAACGTCAACGTCAAAGTCAGTCAATCTCTTCAGTTTTTTCAAATTTGACAACTGCTGTCAAAATGACAAAAATCTGAGTTAGACATTAACTTTTTTTGAAACAGAGACAAAGGCTACTTATACTGCATGTGGTGACGTCATTTGAAGGTTAGAGCTTTTTATTAAATATCTTTAAATATATAATATTTATCTTAATATCTAATTAGTAGATAGATATTGTACAGAAAGCATATTCCTCGAAATGGTTTTGAGCTTTCCGTCCATGTTCAAAAAGTATAAAAAGTTTTTGAACATGGACGGATTTTATAATTATAAAATCTCTTCTAATAATGACTGTAGTTTAAATAGTCGAAGTGTAAAATCCAAACCATAAGTTGATTGATTAGGACTAAAATCTAAAACAAAGATTTGAGTCAATTAATCTCAAAGCCCTGACACGAGTAATACTATAAGCACACAAATATCTAACCCAAGCAATAGGTACGCTCCGACTTCCCCCAGCATTATCAAAGACACCACAAATCATCGTATTATTAGTGCCCTTCAAGCATGCCCATAAATTTCCCCACAAGACCCAGTTACATATTAGGAACGCCTGACGCCGCCAAATATAGCTCCACGTAATCCTATAATGTGCAAAGTGTTTCTAGAAACGATGTGATCTAACGAAAATCCTGCCGCTATTATGTGAAATTTATCTTTAGTCGGGATCTGTTCAAATTGCTATCAAATACAATCAGGTTAGCATTTTATGTTAAATTTTGGACGTTAGTCGTAAATAAATTCTTATAACTTTTGTTGGTAAGAAGTATGAAGGTACCTTAGGTAGTTATGTCTTATCAAAAATAATTAAATGTCAAGTTTTGGAGGTTCAGAGAGAAGAGGGTTTGATTGCTGACAGCTCAGTGTATAGTAAAACTATAAGTTTTTTTTTCTACAATATTTGAAATTGGCTTTTTACATAGTGGCTATCCCTACTTAGGAGAAAGGTGTGACCAATGTTCGTGCCAAATTCTTCGAAGGCTTAATAATAGGTAACAATAACTTGCTTACGTAAGCTAGGTACCTACTAATTGTAGAATATCCTATTTCGCAGGATCCAGATTGTCCATGAGCCATTTTGATGTCCCCACTGCTGGGGCACAGGCCTTCCTTATGGGTGGTAAGGAGGATGGGCCATAACCCACCACGCGGGCCCAATGCGGATTGGTGGGTGTTAACGACTGCAAATGCAGCCGGGACCAACGGCTTAACGTGCCTTCCGAAGCACGGAGGAGCTCGAGATAGTAAATTTTTGGTCACCCATCCCATGACAGACCCTTGCGAACGTTGCTTAACTTCCGCAATCGCTGGGCCAGGCGCTAAACCACTGCGCCACCGAGCTCTCGAGGATCCAGATTATATCCTATCTTCTGGTTTAATTTAAATGTGGAATAGTCTTTCTACCTGAACATTATCAAGATCTGGATAAATTCCTGAATCTGGATTAAAAAGAGTTAAAACTCTTTCTCTTTTATTATTCACTCTCTATTTTAAACCGTAGTTTCCAACAATATCTTCCACTATATTGAGTTAAGCGTCGGATGTTTTCGAGGTTGTTTTTCAGTGTGCGTCGGCGAGGGTCTGGCTGGTCGGCCGGACAGGACATGATCGATGGTGGACTGAGCTAACGGCCTATATGGTGTAACGTACAAGCTAAGGCGGAATAAGGAATAAAGTGTTTCATCAGACATTTAATGCTAAATAATCTTAGGAGCTTGATGGTTGCGGACATGGCATTGTGGATGGTGAACTGATCTAAATGGCCTATTTGGAGCAAGATACAAGCTGAAGCGGAAATGTGTCGATCGTGATTTGGTCTTAATCACTTCTGGCACAAGTGTTTTTACAATACTTAAAAGGGGTGTTCCAATAAATATTGTGTTATATTGATTGAGGAACCGTAATAAACATATTTTTATTTTTATTATCTGTTATGTTAGCAATGATTTTTAGGAGCTCGGTGGCGCAGTGGTTTACCGCCTGTCTTTGTGATAGCGGAGTTTAAGCAACTTTCGTATGATTGGGTCATGGGATGGGTGACCATTTAATGTATTATTTTGAGCTCCTTCGTGTTTCAGAAGGCACGTGAAGCCGTTGGTCCCGGCTGCATTTGCAGTTGATCCGCATTGGGCCCGCGTGGTGGGTTATGGCCCATCCTGCTTATCCACCCATATGGAAGGTCTGTGCCCCAGCAGTAGGGAAACAAAAAAATAGAAACAACTTCGAGAGAGAGGCCAACAGAAGGAACATCGTCGAGTCTTTGAGTCGCCTATTCCACAGAGTCTAAAGACCAGTGCGTCCTGCCTGTCATGACATACGGAGCCGAAACGTGGATACTCACTGTAGGGCTGGCTCACAAATTTGAAGTCGCGCAGCGTGTTATGGAAAGGGCTATGCTCGGAGTTTCTCTGAGAGATCGGGTCCGGAACGAGGTGATCCGACAGAGAACTAAAGTCATCGACATAGCCCACCGAATTAGCAAGCTGAAGTGGCAGTGGGCCGGCCATATTAGCCGTAGAACCGATGGCCGCTGGGACAGACGAGTTCTTGAGTGGAGACCGCGTATCGGCAAACGTAGTGTGGGACGCCCTCAGACAAGGTGGAGCGATAATCTTCGCAAGGTGGCTGGCAAAAACTGGATGAGTATAGCCGAGGATCGTGCTCAGTGGCGTGCTCTCGGAGAGGCCTATGTTCAGCAGTGGACGTTGATAGGCTGATGATGATAATGAAGATTAGTTCAAATGCTATCGCAAATTTTGGTTGTATCAACAAGAACTAATATACTTCTCAGGCTTACAACGCTTGTGCCAAATGAACAATATTAAATGAGATTCATTTATTACTGTTTTATAAGTTCCGCTAGCTCTAGGACCGTGTCCACACCCCAACTAAAGTGGGGGCTATGAATAAGGCATATGTTTCGCGATACCATGTCCTAACGGGGGACATGACAAAGGGGACCGGATTTTTGGACCTCAATTTATCGGAATTTATAACACTGTGTAATTTCCAATACCGCAATTTAGTAAAAGCTATAATTCTATTTGTGAACTGTGTATTTTATGTTAAGAGCTTGAAATTGATTTCTTGTATAACGAACAGTCATAAGTATTTTTGTCATCGTTTTTGAAGAAATAAGTTATTTTATGTAATAAAAAAGCTATAATTCTCTTTGTGAACTGTGTCTTGAAATTGATTTCTTGTATAACGAAAAGTCATAAGTATTTTTGTCATCGTTTTTAAGGAAATAAGTTATTTCATGTAATAAAATGCGTCGATTCTGGTTTTTAAGAAAACTAGATTTTTTAATATACAGGGTGGAAAAAAGACGGTAATTGGAAAGTACCCGAAGTATTAAAAAATACTATATAATTTGGAAGAAATGGATCCTTGTCATTGGCACTATCGATTGGTATCATAAAGCAATTATTTTTACGAATTTTAGACCGTTCGATTCCTGGCTGAAACAAGCTATTTATCAAAAATCTTTGAAAGCAGTACTACTTCTTTTTAAAAAAGGAATGTTTTTTCTTAATAAAATTTGCCATCATCAATATTTAGGACACTTTCGCTCCAACTATCGTCTTATCTTTTCACCCTGTATACGGCGAAACCTCTTGGCGAGAGGGCGACACCTATTATTTTTTTAACTCCTCTTGCTTAAAAAGTCCGTCATTTTAACGTACAAGAGCGGGGATAAAATAGCATAATTACCCCTAGGGGAAAAAGTTTTTTCTTTTTTAATGTTTGCTATTACCATGATGAGCCTACTAAAATGAAAAAGTATTTATTCACAATCACGAATAAAGACTCGCTCGACTTAATACTGTTTCTAATTCTTATTTTTGAAAATGGAACTAAAAGCAGCGATCTCTTCGGTGAAATCATAGACTTATTTATACTCTGTGCACAGAGTGACTATAAGTTTAAATCGTAGAATGCGTGCATTGTGTTGCTTAGCTGCTACAGTAGAAATTTAAAAAAGGCACCATGTGAAATCTTTAGAATTTTTCTCTAATTACAAATGATTGTGTGACTGTGTGTGTGACTGAAAAAAAAAGAAAAATAGAAAAGAAATAATTTTAATCTTTTGCCGTCAAACACAAATCATTTATTTAAATACTGTACGAAAAGTTTTTGAGTGGAGGATAGAAAAACGAGTGGATTCCTTTACGGAAGTACTTATAAACTATTTAATATTCTATTTTATTTTCTCGCAATCGTATTGAAAAGTAGAGTGAACACACGACGCTAAAAACCCATTGTAACTCGGTTTCTATTTATTTCCTCGCTAATGCTCGGGAATAAAACAACCTCGTATGCAATGGGTCATTTTAGCGTCTTGTATAACAATCTACTATTAAACAACTTACAATTTGAGTTACTTTTTAACGCGAGTTCTTCAGCTCACGGAGCCACTAGTATAGATAGCACCTAATATCATAAAGATACATCTATCCATTATCATAAATATTCATAATTTGCCTGGAGATTATATTTGGAAAAGAATAGTAAATGTATTGAAAGCCGCTTTTGGTACAAGGAGCCTGAGGTGAAGAACCTTATACGGGGCCACGTTCCCAGCTCACTGCTCCGTTCGCCCAATTAGACGAAGACTAGACGGCGAGGGAAAGAAGCCGAGTTCCACAGACACTCGTCACTCGCTAACGGCTCCTAGGAAAAAATAATAGCAGCCGTCGAAGCGTTCTATAAACCCACTCCTTGATTAGCGGTGACCAGCAGCAGCTGTCGCCGAATCGCTGCGAATTGTTCAAAAAGGTACTTTTTAACTTTAAAATCTACCTAACACCTAAACTAATAGAAGCGGCAGTTATCCGATCAGATAAGTCGATCTTAAAATGTCGAATTCTCCAAAATAAGGGTAAACACTTAAATGGGGAGTAAAATGATCATTCAAGCAAATGAACGATGGATGAATGCCAGTCAACTGTGATAATTGTGTAATTCGATTTCATATCGGAAATCTGTAAAATAATATTATGCACGGAAGATTTCGCAAAATGCTATACGTGCGTAAAATCGCCTAATCAATTGGAGATAAGTAATGAGTTTATGAAATTATATGATTTGGGATTTTATATAATCATATGTAATATTAATTATGTACCTTCTTATTAATATTACATACGCTGATGTAATGTAATATTTAGTATTAATATTGTTTGTTATACCTACCTAATTAACTATTTACATTATCATACTTTAGATAGCGCTAATAATATACTCATCAACTTTGTCTAGGAACACAGATGTTGTTTTCATACAAACGAGGTAACTTTGAAGCCTTGGTTTTCTGCCAGGGATGTACCGTACTGTGACCTGATGAAGGCCATTCAGGGAGTGAATAGAGGAGATTCAGATCGCTTTACACACCCAACTGATCTGATGAGCATTCTTAAAGATTAATGGGACAGAGTTCTCAGTTTCAGGATTTCCATACATTTTCATGCTATTTTCGCGGTTTTTTTTAAACATGTCCCTTTTAGAATGCTGGTCAGATCAGTTGGGTGTGTATAGCGATCTGAATCTCCTCCATTCACTCCCTAGATAGCCATCATCAGATCACAGCACAGTAAATCCCTGGCAGGAAACTAAGGCTTCAAAGTTACCTCGTTTGTATGAAAATAACACCTGTATCCCTAGACAAAGTTGATGTGTGTATACAAGCGTAGCTACAATTTCTTCTTTCTATCACTTGAGAAGGTCGTCTGGACCTATTTGGCTAAGTATTTTTCATTTTGCCAAATTTTATGCAAATCCGTTCAGTCGTTTTAGCGTGATTGAGTAACAAACATCTTAGCATCTAAATCTTCACGTTAAATATTAGTAGAAGAGGATATAGTAGGATAGTCTGAAATACCTAACGAGATTTGTTTTATATTTGCGTATTTTTAAAATAAAAAACCAAACGAACGTCTTTTGTCTTTATGATTTTTGTATGAACTCTAACCATTTTGTTTATGGTTGTTTGGACAGGACTATGTTTGTCGGTTAAGCTAGTCACAATTCTCTTTGTATGCAAGTACCAGGATAGCATAAGCTCGAAGATATAATTTATAATGTTCCAGCCAGCCGTCACGCATCGGACACAGCGCTTATCACATACGAAACTAAAATTTTATAACTTTGGTGTGTAGGAATTTTTTTGTGGTCTTTGGAAAAGATACAAATTAAAATTAAAAAAATATATTAAATAAGTGTGATTTTAATGCAAGTATAATATCATAACACTCTTTGTATGCAAGTAGGTACCAGGATAGCATAAGCTCGAAGGTATAATTCATAGCACGCCAGTCAAACGTCACGCGTTGGACGGTTGTGCCACAGCTACGAAACTGAAATATACGTAACAGACTGTTAAATCTGATGTATATCTTGGTATCAAGTTGGGGTAAAATTGTGGTATTTGATAGCGAAACAAATGTATAATCCTATTAAAAAAAGATAATGCACAAGTTAAGATAAGCGAATGTTATTAGGTTTTTGCAGGATTAGGTCATCTAACGGCCGTTTGCACTTAACTTAAAGCTTTTCCTAACTTACTAGGTCATGAATTTTGCTGACATGCAGCTGTCATGAGCCTAATTATCTTGGTCGAGTTGTACTAGAAAAGACTTAAGCGATTCTAATATTTAGTGCAAACGGCTTTAAAACTTTATACAAATTAACTACCTAGATTGCTTTCCTAAACTAACTGAAACAAATTGCAAGTAACTTTCTAACTCTCTCCGCCAGATTAGTATAACCCAATTACCGATACGAATGAAACGATCAAAATTAGCCCTTCAATGCAGTAATTAAATTGACCACACCGAAGCCAATGAGTTGACCCGTCCACCCGGATAAACGATCAAAAGATTTTATCCGGACGCGGGTGTGAAGATCCGGGCAAAAACTTTATTGGATACGCGATCAACCCTTCAAGTAATTAATTAGAACCGAACATATCCATAACCGTTTTAGGATAGCTTTTATGTGGGTCCAGTACTTGGTTTCGAATGACGCTGTAGCGAAACACGTTGTG
Source organism: Agriphila straminella (assembly GCA_950108535.1). Classification (NCBI taxonomy): domain Eukaryota; kingdom Metazoa; phylum Arthropoda; class Insecta; order Lepidoptera; family Crambidae; genus Agriphila; species Agriphila straminella. The sequence goes on from OX467304.1 coordinate 11,717,593, forward strand.
GCGAAAAAATGTCAGTGTGTGACGCTGGAGCGAAAAATCATTAAAGCGAAACCCACTCGGTCGAATTGGACATTATGGTCCTAAAGGGACAGACGAACTTTTTCCGTAGGTAACGAGAAACCAATGGTCGCAAAGACGTATTTGTACTCATTTTTTGCCTACTCAAAATATAACCTTTTGTTTTGTTGATTAAAGTCAGACTTAAACTTTGTGTTTTATTTTCAACCTTTTGAGTTTCAAACTAGCATACAATTATATTTCGCCATAAAGTTCGTCGCTGTCATGTCATTCGACCGAGTGGGTTTCGCTCCAATGATTTTTCGCTCCAGCGTACCACACTGACATTTTTTCGCTACAGCGGCAACGTGTGTCGCTACAGCGTCATTCGAAACCAAGTGCTGGACCCCCATTACCTAATTTTATTTATATATTTACCTATTTCGTTGATTAATATAGGGGTGGCCTTATAATTAAGGATACCAGTTGATTTTCATATAAACGAGATTAACTGAAGGCTTTGGTTTTCCGCCACGAATTGATCGATCTGTGATATGCCCACTAATTGTCTAATTTCCACATTACATTTGACAGAACATTGATACATCTTTTGGGCACACATTAAAACTAACCAAAGAAATGCAGCAATATGTCAAATCGATCTGTAAAATGAAAGCGATTGCGGTAGATTTTGAAATTAGACAATTAACCCCCTGATGATGGTGTGATGGTTATCGAGGGAAGGAGATTCAGATTACTGTACACACCCAACTGATCTGATTAGCATTTTAAGAGATATAAAAAATCCGAAAAAATACATAATAATAATAAATGTATGGAAATCCTGAAATTGAGCCTTATATATCCAATCTGTCCGACGAGTCCTGCGGCCTATATAGGCCTACGGTATAATATAAAATGACAAAACATGAGTGTGCAAAAATAGAGGTAACACTAAATAAAGGCTTTCTACATGCATTGAACCGTTCCATCATTTCTCTTTTATTAAAAGAATGTATGGTCTTTGTCATTTTTCATTGTACAAACCTAAATAAGTACCAAGAAGCCTATCCCCACGAGCATTTTTGTTCGAAAGTTAATTTCTTAGAGAATTTTCGGCGAATTTTCGTAAAAACCAAGTCTAATATCTGTTGAAAATCTCAGGGAGAGTGGAAAAACTGTTCGAAAAAAGACCAATCAATGCCGAAAGAAAACATGCGAGAGAACTCTGCGCCTTTTTGTCTAAAGCTGCTGCGGATATTACGAACAGGGGTAGGGTGGCCACACTGGCAAAGTAAAAACCAGGAGTTTTTTATAGTGCAGGCACCAAACTGTGTAGGTACACAAGTATGAAAAATAACCGTAACTAAACTACCTTAGCTAAGTTCTTTATTTATTTGGTACAACAAACAACTACATTCGCAGATTGTATGTAATGGTAACAGTACCTAAAACATTATTATAAATGTAGACAACCCCGTTGTGCACACATTGAGTTGACTATCAGCTGTTTTTGATGTCCCTACTGCTGGGGCACAGGCCGTCCTTATGGGTGGATAAGGAGGATGTGCCATAACCCACCACGCGGGCCAAGTACAAATTGGTGGGTTTTGACGACTGCAAATGCATCCGGGACCAACGGCTTAACGTGACTTCCGAAGCACTGAGGAGCTCGAGATAATAATTAATTGGTCGCCCATCCCATGACCAACCCTTGCAAAAGTTACTTAAAGACTGGTTGACATTATCTTAGTCTTTAGTGAAACATGTAAACGGTCGTCTTATGACTAAAGAGAGTAGCCCGCTCTAGTAGCCTTTCAACGGGAATCAACGCTTTCCAGTAGAACCCCCTGCGCGCCCACGCCGCCCGCTCACCCCCCGCGCGTCACTTTCCTCGCACTGGAAGCATGTAAATGACATAATATTTTAGTAGCGTATTTAGTAAAGTGCTGTAGTCAAATGACACTGTACTGGAAGCATGTAAACGCTCACTGGAAAGGCACCAAAACTACTAAAGCACTCGCATTCGAATCTACTCGCACGCTACTAAAGCACTCTACTAAAAATAATCTAATGTAAACCAGCCTTAACCTCCGCAATCGCTGGGCCAGGCGCTAAAGCGCTGCGCCATCGAGCTCCTCCTGACATTAATACATTAAGTAATCTAACATTAGAACACATTAGAAATGGCTCTCGTGAATATTCTACTCTAATGGAACTTAGAACCTGGAAGATGGCAATTGGCGATGTGCTGACGACTTTCAATGCGTTCAAACCAGTGTAATAGGTATATCATAATTTATAGAAAACAGTAGAGATGAATCTACCTTTCTAGAATAAAATAAAAAAAAATAAGTCCTCTGAGTGACAAACATCTTGGTCACAATACACAGTTATTAAATGAGCAAAACGTTCCGCCGAAAATGAAATTATCGGCGAGCTATCCTAACAAAATCGCTTTATTATCTTCTCACGAAAAAAATAAAGAAACACAGACATTATAATCCGTTTAGCAAATGATTGACAGAAACGCAAGCATCTTCCAATCTTTTTGCAAATTCGTTCTAATTTGACTATACTAAGCTTTTGCAAACCGTCAAAAAGTTTTTCAACATAACTGGGTTTCATAAACGACAGATACGAGCTCTCGCAACTAATTAGTTATTAGATATCATTATGGAACATGCATCAATTTTTTTTGTATCAAAATATAATATATTAAAACTTTTCTCTTGCGTTTTTTTCTCGTGATATAGTCACTTGAAGTTAGCGCGCAGCAGCACCCGCCGAAAACGCTCTATACAACGGTCAACATTAAAATTTGTGACGTCACTTATGCCACGTTTGTATGGAGTTAGCCAGGAATTTTCAAATATCTCCCTAAATATTGCGTTTAAGTACATATGTGTAATACAAAATATTATTTCTTATTTGATATTCTATCCGACTGTTAAAGTGCAATATATCCGAAAATAAAATAAAAAATTGCTATTTTCCCCTGTGTGATAAAACTAAAATAATACAATACTAAATAATATACTAGAAAGAATACGACTCGCACCAGATCAATACTCAGACGGGTTCGATTCCCGTCTGAGTATTGATCTGGTGCGAGGAGAGAAAATAACATTGTGAATGCAAAAATCTCAAATTTAAAAACTAAAATATTTTTTTTCTGTTCCATCACGTTTTTATACTTGTCCGCAGCGATCAAGCTCGAATTTATCAAAATCGGTGACTTATGCATATTCCCCATTACAACGGGTAATTCATCTGCAGTATAGTAAAGGAAAAAAAATCTTTGTCACGTACTTACTTTTATATGTTTTTTTTTTTTTTTTTTTTTTTCATTTAACATTTTACAATATTTAATACAATTTTATGCAAAATAACATTAAAAAAAAACCACAAAGGTTTATAAAATCTAATGTTACTTATTAGATGGGCACCTATCGACATCGAGATCCTACATTGAGATACTAACATAAAAAACAAATATCAACACAAATGGTGACAAAAACTTACTTTAAATTATAGCGCAAGGAAATATGACTTTAATTTGGTCTTTATATTATCATTATTAATACTATCGCGTAAATCGGGAGGTAGTTCATTAATGAACCGGGGAACGAGGTAAGCAGTTGTTCGCTCGCCGTAGCTATTGTTTACGCGACTTATTTGCCATCGCCTCTTCTCAAAACCATATTAAATCCAAATATGATGCCAATTTTCCGTCTCCTCATTTTCCACTCATTCCCGTCTTAATTTATTCGAAACAGAAACAAAACATTTTCCCTTCGCATAGATTGTTTGACTGTCTTACACATTTGCATTTACATAAAACCAATATACCTTGAAATCGCGTAAACTGTGAAATTGCCTTCAGTGAGGCGATCGTTACAGTAAACTGTTTCATTTCACTTGCTTTAAGGTTCCAGGGTAAAAATAAAAGACGGTTTAGAGCGTAAAATATTATGATATGCTGTATAAATTACGCTGTACTGAGAAATGGAATCTCGAATTTTCATAGAAACTGAGCGCGTACTTTTCATTGAAATTAAATATTTTTACCTTACTACGGATAACTTTTTTATTTAACTTTATTAAGAAAACCAACAGCGTATTAATAAAATAACTTAACATTAGGTACATGTTAGTTAGTATAGCCAATAATAGGTTTCCCTTAAGTTAACAGTATACTTTATGTCGTTGGTAAGTAATATAACAGTATTGTTACCAGAAAATTAAACACTTAAACAAAAATTTAAAATTTAAATCAAACAGTTATACAAAATATTGTATTTGCCATTTAATAAATAACAACGCCAACAGCTTTTTAAAGTTCCCGAGTTTTAGCAACATTTCAGAAGTTGTGGTCACGGGATATGTAATCGAAAATCGATGCCTTAAGCCTTAGTAAAGAGTATATTTATGTTGTTTTAGAATTATTTTAGGTTTCCCGACGATTCGGCACCTTTCCAGGGGCCGTGGTCACGGGGGAACTAAAGCAAAAAGGCTGCTCATATTTTTTATGAAATTAAACGTTAAACACCATTAATCAATACTAAATAATTCTAATACAACATCTTAATTATTACCAATAAACGTACTGTAATCCGTAAAATGTGTTTTATTTCTAATGAACTATAAACGGGGAAGTCTTAGAAATGCATATTTTCTGTACTTCTTAAAAAAAACGGTCAAGAGCGAGTCGGACTCGAGCACCGAGGGATCCGTACCATCATAATAAATAGGTACACTGCAGAGCCTGCTGTAGAATAATAAAATTATTATTGCAGTATTAGGTCAGCACCATCTCTTGGCCGATAGTGGAAATATTTTTTTCTTAGTACAGCGCCATCTCTTGACCGTTAGTGGAACTAAATTATTTTCCCTTGGGTCAGTGCCAACTGTTGACTGGTAGAGGAACTAATTAATTTTTTGTTTGTTTTTGAATTTCTAAAAAAGTGTGTTATATTGAGACATCGTTTTATTTTTCCTGTAATTTTTACATAAACTATTATCACATAAGATTATTTCAGATTTTTCTCTTTGCAAACTTCGGAGATAAGGGTGGGGGAACAGTATTTTTATTACATTTTTCATCATAAGTCGAAAACTATGCGGTCTAAAAAAAAAATTTTTTTTTTTAAATGTGCAAACAGCGCTCTATCATTATTATTATGATACCCCACATGCGCTTGTCGCCCCACTTAAAGGTCCCTGTTGTAAAAAAAAATTTTTTTTTTATTTCTTGTTTGCAAAATAGTTGGACAAACGTCATCTTTACCTATTCCAAATTTCAAGTTGATACCATTATAGTTCTCGAGATATCCAGCTGTGACAGACAGACAGACAGACTGAGTCACACCATAAGGGTTCCTTTTTACCATTTTGGTACGGAACCCTAAAACAGGCAAAGTTACTGTGTTCAAATAAAATCCCTAAAATTATACTTTCACTAAAACCACACAACGCTATATAAAAGAAAGAAACTCCTTCCATCCACAATAAAGCCAAACGCGTCGTTTAAGAATCATCAAATTAAAATAAACTTTGGGAAAGGCAATTTTCTAACATACGATAAATGTTTCGTTTTGCGAACTGAAAGCTTTCAAGGATTCTGAGCTTGTTTAAGCCTTATTTGAGGGGAATCTTCTTAAAGTTGTTTCTGAACGACATCCTTTTACATGTAGAATAAACGATCGATTCCTGAAATATTGTAAAGCCGTTCAATTATGTCATATCATCATATTATGTGGCAGAGACGTTTATGAAACTGTTGCGTAATGAGGGATATTAAAACACGAGTGTGGCGAGGGTTTTAATAGGTTTACACAAGTGTTTTAAAACTCAATTATGTGCAGTTTTATACACAACTTTACCTACACGTTGTTTGCCTCGTAAGCAAACATTTTGAAATCGGGTGGGGATTACGCGGAACGCGTATCACTTGTGTTTGTTTAATTTTCCATTACGAAAGCCACTATCACAGAATAGATATAAGTACTACCGTACAGAAAGGAAACTCTCCGCCACGCCCCACAATCAATGAGGATCAACGAGGCTTTTAGGTAAATATGTAGAGTTTCAGTCACATCAAAATAAATTATTTCAGTGAAAGAATTATTGAAATTGGAAAGCGATTTTCGTGTCGCATTCTCAAAAACGCTCCCCAATTCACGATTGGCTGATGACGTCATCAGCCACGTGAGCCGCTCAGCGGCGGTAGGTGTTTGTTCGGGCGATCGTGGCACGTGACGTCATCGCATGATCCGCAAGGGCCGGCAGTGTTTTTTAAACTCACTTTTTAAATCTTTAATAATTTTGTCATTTCTTGATGGATTTAAGAAATATAAACAGAGATTTACTCAGATATTGATATTGTATTTGATGTAATATACAAAATTGATATTATTCAATTGTCGTGTTGATCCTCATTACCTCACCCCACCGCGCGAGTTCGTGTGCCGAATCGTGTGCTCATTCAATAGCCCTAGACTTCACAGTTGTGCGTGTGCAAAAACGTCACTGTGTAGCGTCTGTGTAATAGGTAATTGAAACGCGGCGCTTGTATGGAGTGCCCGGGGTGTGCCACTATCACAATGGGACCAATAAAACCCCTACAAGGTGCAAATCGTCCCAAAGCCTCAAACGATGTGGTCCCAGTTGCCTATTATCCAACGGGAGCAACTGGTTCCTAGTTCCAGTTTTAGGGGACGACCTGACCCTTAAATCGTTTCAAGACCTTCCTATTTCAAGGTCCCCCGATCTTTTCCGAGCAGATTTCTCTAATTTATTGTATTCTGACACCAGTGATTATATCTAATGTTTTTTTTACTATAATCGTGTTTTGTATTCCTATCCTTGAAAACCCATTACTTTATTATTACGTGACTACGAAAAATTTACAGCTTTCATCAGAAAAGTACGTACATAATGTAGTAGTACTATAACTGTGGAGCTCGGTGGCGCAGTGGTTTAGCGAAGGGTCGGTCATGGGATGGGTGACCAAAAAATTATTATCTCGAGCTCTTCCGTGCTTCGGAAGGCACGTTAAGCCGTTGGTCCCGGCTGCATTTGCAGTCGTTAACACCCACCAATCCGCATTGGGCCCGCGTGGTGTGTTATGGCCCATCCTCCTTACCGGGTGGTAAGGAAGGCCCGTGCCCCAGCAGTGGGGACATCAAAAATGGCTGATGGACTATAACTGTATAGTAGCTCTCATACCAATACAAAACAAAGATTGCACTTTCATATCAAACAAGAACCACTTCCGTTATTGCTCTAAAGTGAATACTGATAAAAACCGATATTGACTTTAGATTTTCCGACTAGTTTGATAAGGATCTGGGAGAAAATAAAATTTGCAAGTTCAGTGGGCTCGCCTCTCATAGCGAAGATCTGCGACGAACCTTGAGGATTTCCCCTCGGATGCTGTGCAAAAATCAGCTCAGTTCTACAGGTATATCTTGCGTGACATACGGCCTTTATGTTCGTAGAACTTAACTTTATTTTGGAGTTATGTTTAAATTGGATGTAGAAGCCTATGGAATGTATTTTCTGTTCGCGGAGTTAAACTAGTAAAGCATCTTCTTTGTTTTTTAATATCATCACAAAATAGAGAGAGGCCAGAAGTCAACTTGAGTACCTACTACGCGCGCAACGTATAAATCTCTTACCGACCGACGACACTGTATACTTGTAAGTACTATTAGTTATTCTGTGTCTGTGTCATGTCACGCACTCGAACTCGTTTCGAGATTGGTCTGAGATTCCGGTTATTTCGTGACGGTGAAAGGGTGTCTATGTGTGCGTTGCTCGAGCGCACGTAGTACTAAGCTTGGCTTCTGTCCTTTCTCTATTTTGTGATATCATGATGAGGAGTGAAAGCGGGAGGGGGAGGGGATTGGGAAAGGAAAAGAGAGGGCAGCGCGCTTGGTGGGGACCCGCCTAAACGGCTGATTTGATTTCCTGATTAAAGGTTTCCTAAAGATTTTTTCGAATATCTACGAGAATGAAGTTGCGGGCAGAAACTAGTGAACAATAAACCAGTCATTCTCCCGTCCACAGGCCCGTCTGTCCTAAATACAGGGGATTCACTAAAGTATAACTCGGCGCCGACACCGGGCGAGTTTCCCCTGTAGCAAAACGGTGCACAACCGTTATATAGTGATTTATCGACGGCGTCTTCATGAGTTAGTGGACTCGAGACTGGTGGATTGTTTCAAGGAGATACTGGGATGATCGATAGATATTGTGGTTTGTCACAAAATGGTGTGTTGTATCGAATATGGATTGTCGGATTTGATAGTAGAATTTTTCAAAGTTGATCATTAGTAGTTTGAGAAAATAAGTGGTAAAAATGATACCTACTTACCCGAATATTGCTTTATTTTCGATTATGTTCTTGTAAATGAAGATGTTTTGCACACGTATGGAATCAATGAATTGAAATTGTATTGACGTCTTTTATGCAAGTATACGTATTACTTTTTTTACTATTAAATAAAACTCGTTCTTCTTAATTTGCCATGCGATTTCATCGTACTATTAAATACTCTCGAGTGATACGAACTGATCGCGATAGAACATTAAGAATTCAGCATGTTTACTCGTGAGTTAGTTCGTACGAGCGATAACCAATTAGGGCGATCCTCTATCCCTAGACCCATTCCCAGCAATGTTATACCAGCCATAACCTCTAATAACAAACCGACTTTCCTTAAACCCACCTTTTCCGAACTACGAAGCTCCAAAATAAAGTACACCTACCTCCGTTGAGCAAATTACAGGGCATTATTGTCAAGGGTCGAGTGAAATGAATCGAACCTTCCGCAAATATTAGCGACCAACATCCCACAGGCCTATCCTAACAGATCAGCTCGGATGTTGGCTGCCGTTTATTGGCACGAGTTTGCCAAATATTTGGACTGCTTGATCTCTTGGTGGGAAGTAGTACACGTGTTCTTGGAGGTAAGCAAATCATTTAATTGTGGTTATGGATATCTTCGAGAGTAACTTTAGGCTTCTTGTCTTGCATTGCCTGCCCTTTGATAATTCAAGGCAACCAAATGATTTAAAACCGAAAGCAGAGCTTGTCCTAGCATGTATATGAATGTCATTGTATCGAAATGAGCTACATCGCTTTAGGTAGAGACATACAATCTCAGCTCTAATGAAATATCTCTGAAACTGTCTTCGCTTCCCAATCCTCGAGATATAAGGTCTTTTGTGTGCCTTGTTCGTTGTAGATTCATGTAAATAGCCCATTTAGACGAAAAAACACGTAGCAAAATATAAGCGGACTCGTGATGACAATTACGTAAGCTGTTGTTCATTCTGTGACGTCAGTCTGGAATTGCACTAAACGCCAGCGCATAAGAGACTCTAAGCTCACTCACTACATTTGCACAACTAACAAATGGCCACTGGTTGCGTTGACTTTGAATAAGGTCACTATATTTCTGGGCTTATTCGGACATGTCCGAGCTTCGTGTTGCTGAAAAGTTTTTGATTTTTCATTTAATTTTAAAATCCTTAACCCCAAAAGGATAAATGGAACCCTTAAAAGGTTACTTTTTGTCCATCTGTCAGTCTGTCAAGACACTTTTTATTATTTAGTTAGTTAAAAGAATAGAATAATTAGTACGGATCCCCCAGCGTATGGGTTAACGCTTTTAAGGCGAGGCAGTTCACGAAATTTACTCTTTCACTATGTCTTTAGAATAAGATTGAATATTGCATAGCTTTAATTGACGCTTCGCCAGAAATTTGACGAAATTTAGGACATTTTTATTGATTTCTGAAATACTGGATCATTTATTAAAACTGTACTCGGTTATTGTGTTAGGTCGATAAAAAAGCTATCCTTATTGTATAAAAAATCATATTATTATCACTGTCGTTGAAAATTACGAAATCTGACGATTTGAAATTTATATTTATAAGTTTTTATGGTGTTAGTCAGGTAATTTTTGTGAAGTAGAATTCTACATCAGTTCTTCACATTGGAAGTTCAAAAATTAGTCTTTCATCAGATCGTGAACTGGCCTCGCCTTAACTTGAAGCTGTTAAAGACCCAAATAGGAATTTGATGTAGTTACAAATCTGGATTGGATTCTAATAAAATCTGGCCAATTACAATGTTTTTTCTGGAAGCTATTCCCGGCTTTTGAAATTCGATAATTTTGGTTACCCTGCGCTGAGTTAACTTCCAAATAACTACTTTGGTGGCTCAATTCTGCTTTCTGAATTAATGATACCAATGTTCGCTCGAAGGTATTCTGCTTGGTTCTCTACAGGTGCTCAATGCTCAGTTCGTGTGTGGAACAACTTCCGCACCAAAATTAATTATGTAATTGTTTTTTGTTTCAAATAAATAAAATAAAATAAATAAAAGAAAAAATAAAATAATTTGATACAAGGTGTGTTACAGTACATTTCAGCAGTTATGGGATATTTACAGCTGATAAGTTTCTTGCGCCCGTTCTTGAACGGGTGGTAGGAAAATATAGACGATTCAAAAGTATTTTTTAATTTGAGATTTTTGCATTCACAATGCTATTTTTATACAATACTAAATAATATACTAGAAAAAATACGACTCGCACCAGATCAATACTCAGACGGGAATCGAACCCTATTTTTTCTAGTATATTAAATTTAGTATTGTATAAAAATAGCATTGTGAATGCAAGAATCTCAAATTTAAAAATTATATAGCTATTTCATCTTAATAGATTGCCAAATATCTGGAAAGATATTTCAATTGAATGTCGAGGTAATTCCTCACATTGGTGAAATAACGCTGGCTTGCAGCGTAAGAGTAGGATATACTAGAAGAAATTCGACGATGTCACTAGTGACTCGGTAGCTCAGCGGTCAGAGCATTGGACCGGATATCCAAAGGTCGCGGGTTCAATTCCCGTCTGAGTATTGATCTGGTGCGAGTCGTATTTTTTCTAGTATATTATTTAGTATTGATTCAAAAGTATTTAATAATTAAGTTTATCTGAATAAAACTTATTTGACTTTGACATTGACTTTACATGAGTCAATTTTAGTCACCTGTGACGGGCGATTTTAGTCACCTAGCAACTCGCTTCCAAAATTAAATCACAGGTGATGGTCGATCGTCGCTGTCGTCTATGTAGTTGATGGTGTGACCTAGAGGCTAGAGTACCATTATGTAATGACGTAGTTCCAATTTTGGCCACCGGATCAGATAATTTTGTTCAGTCACCTGTGGCCTAGGCCGAATTGCCATTTACATGGTCGGTTTTCGACATGCGGCAAAAGTTGTGCGTCGCGTCGGCGTAGCCCAATAAATTGCAAAAAAAACTTTTGGTTAAGGGTCCATGATAGGAAAACATGGTTTGCGCGGGCCATATTTTTATAAAGAAAACATAAAGTTGTAGCCACAAAAAAACATACAACAAGCTAAAGAGATTATCTAGTAGCTACAAGTATTAAATTGCGTATAAACCTCACAGATGATTGTAAAAACAATCAGAATGTCCTCAAAAGCGTTTGTCGCGGGTTATATTTGTGGCGTGAATAATAGCGGAAACGTATTGAATTCTACATCAAAATACACTTTAACGTACTGTGAAGTCGCTATAATAACTTTTTTTCAAGAAATAGCGCTAAAGATAGTGCTAAAGATAATGATGAAAAAACAACGAAAAACATCGAAAAAGAGCAGAAGTGAGGTTATTTTCTATGGAAAATAACCTCACTTCTGCACTTTACACGTAAAGAAAAAGACGGAGACAAATGTTTCCGCATAACCAAGCCTCTGTGACTACAAAAATCGTGAGCAAGTTAATACAATGGAACGGCAATTTCATAGGTAGGTAGCCTAAACCTTTTTATCAAATATTACCCTTTTTGGCTTTATTACTTCCTCTTACAAAATAGGAAAGGTTATAAAATCTATATTTCTATAAGGGACGTAAAATTTTCTCCTTGATAGAAGCTTTCGATGTGAAAACTCAATGGTCATAAAGGACTATTATGGTAACTCTGAAATTATTTTCTTATCGGACGGTATAGTAACCGGAAGCTCTGCTTACGTAACAGAGAAAATATCACAAATGATACTTTGTCGGCATAATAAGTATAATCAAAGTTTTGTAGCTAAAATAAAATCTGATATCACAGAATTAGCATCGAATAACATTTTAGCTACTTATATTAACTATTGTATCAAACTAACTCGAAAATGCATGGAAAATATTTAAATTATTAGGGTTCCGTAGCCAGCAGGGGTGATTGCCACAACGGACCCCCAGAGACCAACCGGTGGCGAGTGGGCAAGTGCCGGTGTTTTTAGTGGGTATTCCCCCCTCCCGGATCACGGGAGGCGGTCGTGGGGGGGACTGCAATGTTGTTAAATGTTGTGGTTCCCTCCTGGCGAGCCCCACATACGAACCTCCTGCTCACCTGCAGGGGGGAGATGCGTAAATGCATTTTCATCGGCATAAAAAAAAAAAAGGTTCCGTAGCCAAAATGGTAAAATCTGTCTGTCCGTCCGTATGTCACAGGCACTTTATTCCGAAAGTATTATGACTACACAGTATTAGAAAAATCTAAAAAAAATATATGCAATAGATCTTAATAAACACCTTCAACGAAAATTGGTTTGAACGAGATACAGTAATTAGTTTTCGAGATATATCACATTTTCCAAAACCGCAAATATAACTTTGTCATTCATACCAACACTGTGAAAAACAAAGTTATTTTTGCAAGACGAAAAATGATAGTGGTATTAAATATGGTATGGTATAAGGTAACTACGGAACCCTACGGCGCGTGGCCCGACACGCATTTGGCCGGTTTTTATTTTTAATCTGAGATTCAGAATCTGCTTATTTTCGTTGTTATTTTTTTTATGAAACAACAAATATTTTTTAATCTCAATTTTAGAGTTGGTCCCATCCCATAGTAAAATTTATTCAGTTTGATAGTTCAAAGAAAACGGTTTTCTCATTTTTCGTTCATTAATGAACACCATAAATAATCAAATATTTAAGATTTTTTATTGTAAACTGGGCAGGCATTTGACCACCATCTTGCTTGGCAAACAGGATGGTGGTCTAAGGTGTAGCTTGCTCGCCCAGGAAATGCCTATTCACTCTTGCCTTGAAGAGACCAAGGTTGTAACTATCGGGGAACACATGAGCAGGCAGCCCATTCCATTCTTTAGCAGTTCGCATAAGAAATGCATTAGCAAAGCGCTTGGTAGGGACCCTTGGAGATTTAATTTAAGTTGATTTACTTATCAAAGTTTTATACCGTAAATAGTAGAATAAATAACCCGTACCTTTACTAACAATACCCAAACATCGTTCACTTTAGTTTTACTTATACGAAGGTAGCCTCCACTCGCTAACACAATGGCTATTAAGCAAATATTGGGTATCAACAGTTTTTGCAATATCAACCTTATCCAAGAAATGTAAGATTTATTTTTCTATAACACGAGTTTGGGAAAATAAATAGACCCAAACTAAATTAGGGAAGTAGTAATTCTTTCACACACAGCCAAGGCTATAACATTGTTTGACGTCATTTTAGCCAAGGGATTGCATATTTGCTAACGTAATTGTACGATATTACAAAACTTTATAATTGCGTCTCTGCTTCAGCTTGGGCAAATTTTTTTGGACGTACTTCCGGCTGTCCGTCTGTTCTTCTCTACAGGTCGCATTTCTCAACCGATTCTTCCTTTCCGTAACAGCCCCCCTAGCCAAAGTAACATTTGCAAATTTTTGCTATCGCTTCGCTTCGAAACATGTATGGATTTGACGTAATGTCAATAAACAGGTGATCCGAAAAACGAATGTATACATATATGAGATACGTTAAATATGACTTACATACATAAAATATGACTATATTATGGCAAAGGAAATTAATAAACTATGTTCCATACTGTTTTCTTCGTCGATAAACGAATAAATGTAGCGAAATTTGGTTTTAGAGAAATGTGTGGCAATATCTTGTTTACCTCTGAAAAGTGTGATTACTTGGATTGTTTCTTTTTGTCACATCACAATCACTAACAGAAAAAGACACCATGGCTCCACGATACCCTTATTTAAAATTCTAATCAAGATTACCAAATATTTTAAAGAAATTGTGATTGCTCTTTTGCTAGGCGGGACGCTAGAGGCTCTTACTGTAAAAAATGTTGGCACATTGTCACTTGACCCTTTGTCTCTTTTTTTCATAGACTGTGTCCGTATAATGTTGACTTCTCTTTTACACGCTTTCTTGGTCTTCTTGAGCGCAGCGAAATTTCTTCTATGTCTATGGTCGGTCCAGATCTACCCTGTAGAGGGTCTATCCACGGAGCATCATCGTGCAAAGTCATTGCATCATTCCAGAACCTTTCCACCCCAATGGCTATTCTTTTCGCTTGGCATTTCTTTTCGCTGTGTTCACATTAATACTAAAGAGAACCAAAAACAGCGCCATCTCTGACTAAAGATGAGAACCAAATTTTGTAATAAACTTCTGAACAAAAAGTGCAACTGTGTTATCATCACAAATAGTTTTAAAAAGTTGCACACGCAATGACTTATGTGAAAATAATACCCAAAGAGAGGGCTTTATTCTCAGGCGGGATCGAACCCGCGACCTTTGGTAGTCTGGTCCAATACTCTTCCAACTGAGCTACCGAGTCACTAGTGGCATCATCGAAATTTTTCTAGCATATCCTACACCAAAAGTCTTATTAGCAAAAAACTCAAGAGTTTATACAACTTATGTGAAAATAATACTATACCCTTTTAAGGAGAGGCATTGTTGAATTTCGCTGACTCCTCGTGACTTCGAAGTGTGCGTGCCTGCTCCATTGGACCGATGATCCCGGATATCCATTGACTGATAGCAGGAAAATCCTTTCGAAACTATCCAACTTCACATCATTTACGTGGATTTTGAGTGGACATAATCTTTACAGTACATTTTGACATTATTTAACAGCTCTTTATCGATGTTTGAATAACTTTTTTATTCCGTTTACCGCGTTTGTGTAATGCTATTAAGTCAAATTAATTAATGCAGTTTAAATATTATAACCAATCCGCGTTAGGCCCGCGTGGTGGGTTATGGCCCATCCTCCTTACCACCCAACCACCCATAAGGAAGGCCTGTGCCCCAGCAGTGGGGACATCAAAAATGGCTAATAGATATAAATATTATAGAGGGTCTTTTATATTCACCATCCAAATTTTAAGGATGTGTTTAGTCCATGAAACTAAATAAATTTCTCCAAGAAACATTGTGTCGAATTTCGCCACAAAATTTTGGTCACCCGCACAGATTTGGCCCTATATTCAGTGTGATTTAGTTTTATGGACTGAACACATCCTTAAAATTTGGAAGGTGAATATAAAATGACCCCATATTTATCCACGGTGCGCATGATGAATTTAAAGCAACAACAAAACCATTACCGTAATCTTATACCTGTTTACTAATATTCGGCACTGTTTTGTCTATCTGTCAAACCATGTATTAATGACACTATTTTTTTTAAATAAAAGACACATAACAGTCATTTATGTTATTGTGTCTTTTATTTTAAAAAAATAACTCATAGAGTAATTAACTAGAGATAATAAAAATCTTTGAGAATGCTAGCCATTGCATTATTGCTGGCTCGTAGGACCGTTTCCAGAAATTCAATTATTTTCTATTTATACATATAAATGAAACCGCAAACATTGCTCAAAGATAATAAATGTTAATTGTAAATGATCGCACTAACAATAATAATCATTTATAATGACCACAAAAACGATAGTGAATCCCACAATACAATATAAAGCGATACATTTCTAGCCCAAATTTATTACGACCATAATACTCTCAGTAATATCATCACATTAATTTAACAATCAACAAACATCAAGTAAATTAACAAAATTGCCATCAATGAAACAACAGTGATATTTTAGATAATATTTGTTAATCAATTGTTAACCGTTGGGGAAATATTACTACTATGTAGTTGGTTACAAATGAGTTAATATTTCAGCTCGGTTAGTTTCGAGATTACCTGCTAAAGTTGGCATTCATTTAAATGATGGATACTCCCACCCACCTAGGTTAGTTTACGGTTAGGCTTACCAACTAATATCAAGCTAAGCTGTGCTATTCTTATTGCTATATTCAATATCTCATCATTTTATATCTAGCAAAAGATGCATATTGCATATTCATTTATGTTCTGAGTTCCCAGTCGCAAAGCAAACGTAATTATTCTCACTATGACGATTATTCCACGTTTTTAACCGACTTCCAAAAAAGGAGGAGGTTCTATATTCGTCTGTATATTTGTATTGTTTTTTTTTGTGTATGTCCTCCGATTACTCGAAGACGGCTGGACCGATTGAAATGATTCAAACGTTATTACATTAGGTAAACTCCCAAGTTGGTCTCATTTTTTAAAATTTGGAAATCGGTTCAGTACTTTTCAAATAATCTTGAAAAAAGCACGAAAATAGTATGATTTTGTGTGAATTACCCATTGATATATCAAAACAAAGTTTAGATGCGTTATGCGCCAACATCATGCAATTTAAAACAGCGACAGGTACTGCAGATACACACATTGACATATTACATCAATAGTGGGACAAAAATGAACGCCACCATACGGAATCCCTGTCGTTAGAAAGAGATAAACAGACATCATAAGTTTCGTCTGATACGCTGCATGCTCATTGGCGCGTCTCGCTCTTTGTAAAAAAATGGCCGATTATATATATTAATACAAAATACGAAAATACATTTTACGGTTAAATACGGTACTTACGTGTGAAATAAAACATTTTTCCGATCTCTGACTGTTGCTGTATAATTTTGCACATCGTTTATAGACGCAGGAAGGCATTTTTGATCAGAATGTCACGGTTTTTTAGTGTCTGTCTGACGAGAGTGATGTGTGTTTACGTGTCACGAGCCTGTGCCTGACTAATTGAAAGTCGGGCAATTACCTTACTTTCGTCTTGCCATTGTGGAGTGCGGGTAACGCATCTAAACTTTGTTTTGATATATCAATGGAATTACCTCGATGATAATGGTCATTATTACTTCTTTGTTTATGAACTGAATAAGATAATATTTTTTTTTGTAGGAAGAGGGATATCTTAAGTGTAGGTTCTTTAACCGACTTAAAAAAGGAGGTTCTCAGTTTGACCCGTTTCTCCGCGATTATCTTACGTTTGGCTGAGCCGATTTTTCTACATTATTATAATATACCTTACCTACAAGGTACCTACACTATAAATAAAAAAATAAAAAAAATGTTTAAATAAAACAAAAAACCGACTCCAAAAAACCTACCTCTAAAAAGCAAGAAATAATATTCGTAATAATAAATTTATACGTCTATTGAAGTCGGGTGGGGCTTTTAGAATAAAAAAAAGGAATTTGTACTCCAGTCCTACCCGACTTCAATTGACGTATTATTATTATTACGAATATTATTTCTTGCTTTTTAGAGGTAGGTTTTTTGAAGTCGGATTTTTTATAGCTAAATGATAAGTCTTTGGACTAAAGTCAAGTATAGGGTAAGTTATACCCATATTCCCAAACATCACATTTAGCCGCCTCTGTGGTCTAGCGGTCCGCCCACCCGTGTAAGACGAAGGGGTCCCGGGTTTGATTCCCGAGGGGGATATACAAGTGTGTACTCGATTTAGTTGGTGGTAGGGCTTATTTCAAGTCCGCCTGGCTAGATACCACCATTTTACCTAAGTCTGACGCCATAACAACAATTTAAAAATTGTTGTGTTCCGGCAGTTAGAGGTGAGATATCCAGTTCCTCAGTGATGAGGACTCCGGGCGTAGTGCGCTTCTGACTTTGGCCTTATCATCATTTAATATCAGGTTTGCAACGGACCAACCAATCAGGAGATGAAATGGAAAAGGAAATGAGGAGCGCGGTGGCGCAGAGGAGCTCGGTGGCGCAGTGGTTTAGCGCCTGGCCCAGCGATTGCGGAAGTTAAGCAACGTTCGCAAGGGTCGGTCATGGGATGGGTGACCAAAAATTTATTATCTCGAGCTCCTCCGTGCTTCGTAAGGCACGTTAAGCCGTTGGTCCCGGCTGCATTTGCAGTCGTTAACACCCACCAATCCGCATTGGGCCCGCGTGGTAGGTTATAGCCCATCCTCCTTACCACCCGTAAGAAAGGCCTGTGCCCCAGCAGTGGGGACATCAAAAATGGCTGATGGACAACCAATCACAGAGCTCTATTTTGACACAGTGCGTTCGGGTAGCCAAGAGACGTTTGAGTGTTGTTTGTTAATACGGGTGTTAGTATAGCCTATCCTAATGTAGATTATGCCCTTAAGTTAAGGTAGCCACTCACAGAGGATAACTGCGTGACATTTGACCTATTTAAACAAATGGGACTACAATTCCTTGGGCGGGTTGCAGTTATAGGGGTACTAGGGTACGTTGTCGTCATTTTTAAATTTACTAATTATTATTAAGAATGGAGAAACAAAAACAAAAGATATTTAGAGAACTCATTAAATCAACCTCTCAATATATATAGATGTTTAGAACCTCTAAAATAAAAATAAATACCTCTAAAGTATGAAAACACCATAAGAAAAACAGCCAAAAACTCATTAGTTACTCGTATACGTGTAGAATGCAGATGTGTTAGGATTGTCCATCAGCCATTTTTGATGTCCCCACTGCTGGGGCACAGGCCTTCCTTATGGGTGGTAAGGAGGATGGGCCATAACCCACCACGCGGGCCCAATGCGGATTGGTGGGTGTTAACAACTGCAAATGCAGCCGGGACCAACGGCTTAACGTGCCTTCCGAAGACGGAGAAGCTCGAGATAATAAATTTTGGTCACCCATCCCATGACCGACTCTTGCGAACGTTGCTTAACTTCCGCAATCGCTCGGCGCTAAACCACTGCGCCACCGAGTAAGGATTATCAACTGCTTATATCAAGATCTTCTGTTTAATCGTGCGTTTCAAAACACACAGTACTTTACGACAAAAAATGGTCACCAATCCCATGACTGACATTTGCAAAAGTTGCTCGACATCAAACTTTTCTTTAATATTTGTTGCTGTCTCGCTCTCGACCCTTCTTATCAGGATACTATATCTATGTTATCAGGTCACATCACACAGTCCTTTGACTTATAAAGTCACGGTATATTGTTCAGTGGTCTGGTGTACCGTGACAGAGACAATGAATCACGTAATCCATCAAAGGCCCAATAATGAACTAGTTAATGGATTAACTTAGTTTTCGGAAGACATTTTGTATGGGATGGGTAGGGAGAGAAAAGTTGTGCCATCCTTTGCTTTTAAAGTTTGATGAAATTATAAAAACATTTTAAGACCATGCAAATACATCTCAAAAACATTTTAAAGTTTTAAAAACTTCGTGATTAAACATTACAATCATAATTAGTTAGTTAAACCTATCTATAAGGAAACACGTCTACATGAAAGTACCGTGCGTTTTGTGAATCAGAGTCTCGCAGATAGTGAAACACAACTATTCCTATATTCGAGAGACCATTCGTTTTGAATACGAATGGTGTAATTTTGACACATTTACTTTGGATTTTACGTCAAAATACTTTAGCTATACCATCCGTAAGCAAAACGAATCGTTCTCAAATATATAGAAACGGCCCTCTCTGTCAGAACTGTTTTAATCGATGGAAACGCATGGTAAGTTTTCGCCTGAAAATGTCAAAAGTATATTGGTATACACAACTGCAGAATATATGACCCAGATATTTCACATCGATAAATCAATATTGCAGAGTTAACTAATTATAATCACCATCCAATCTAAGAGATTAATTAACAGTAAAATAGTCACAAAAATTAACAGCCAAAGAAGTGTCAACGGCCATCAAATTAAGTTTACTGCTCGTTTTATTGGGCAAGCACTGGGGAAGCTCGTAAACCTAACATAAACGGGGGGCGTAAAAACACGGCAGTTGCCCCTGGACACACAATAAAATATACATAAACCAGTAACGTAACTACATACAAAAATCCATGTACATACGTCACTATTCAGTTGCGCGGCTTTAAAATAACAAAGCAAAGAATGAAGGGTTTTTTCTGTGATTACAACATTTGTGATTTGTCTCTCTTAGCAAACGAACCAGGGGCCTAATCGCGCTAATTTTCAACGATAAAACCAAAGCTAAATCATTACCGTTTCAGTTTCGTTTACAGAAAAATACTCGCTTTAGTTTTGTTAAAACTGTTGAATACTCTGCCTAAAGAGTCTAGGATTATAATATGGGACAATTTAAGTGAAAATTATGAAGCTAAACCAAAGATTTTTAAGTAAATATAACCTAAATGACAACGTAACGTTTTTGGTTTTGTCATTCAGAATTACCGCGATTGGGCTCCAGCTGTTCAATTAAAGATGAATGAACGAGATGACGTATGCCTGTGCAGAACCACGTCACTTCCTGTATCTTGGAGAGCTAATACCTGGCGCAGTATAATTATATTGTACCACGCAAAAATCCAACATGTGCGGTCACACAAACATAAATGTCGTCGTTACGAGAGCTCTAAGCAAGCTCGTAGTGCAGCCAATCACGAGAAGGCCAGTAGATGTATTGATTGGTCTATGGTTGCTTGCCAGTTCTTCTCGTTGCAAGGTCTCCGTCTTGCGAACCGATGGCGTAGCTTCTTTAACATTAACAAATGCTTGTAACAGCGTAGATCGAATAAATAATTCTGATGCGGCGACCAGGTCGGTGTTTAGCCCTGCACCCAGTAAGCCACAGATAGGTAGGGTAGGGGTTCGCAAATCAAAGAGGGAATTAGGCCCAATACTTTTAATTAATGCCAAACTCTAGTGGGCGCTTCACGCCAGGCTAGTTGAGAGGGGTAGGTAGATAAACACTGGCCTGACAGTCCGTAGTTGGTCTCAGCTCAGGCTGCTGGTACTTCGTAGGTAGGTATTCTTAATTGTAATCCTCGGTAGATTTGTTGGTAGCAATATCCATAACATAAATCCCTAGCGGGATATCCTTTAAAACGTAGTTATTTTAATGGACGTTCGCGGAGCGAGCGACACAGCCTCTGCGTACAACGTCTAAAGCAGCTATCAAATTTTAATAGGGAATTACGAGGAACGCCGAGCGCGCGGCCAGTCGGCTGGTTCGGGTGTTGCAATAGCAGGGGGGTATAACTCCGCGCTTAAACTTTTATATTAGCCTACTGCTCGCGGCCCACTCCAAGAGGGCCATTGTCGAGGGATATCACCGCGCCGACCGAAACGCGCGGCCGCGGCGTGTGCAAGCGACGAGAGCGCAGCGCGTGAACGTCACCAACGAAACGAGTCAGTCAAGCGCCGAATGCGAAACTGCATGCACTTCGTTTTTGATACTTAATTACTAACGTACCTACCTACCTACCAAAGTTTATTGTATTTTTTGTATACATATTTACATACTTAGTTGTATCGAAGTTCGAAATATGGCACCAGTAAAGAAAAAAGCTAAAAAATACTATTTTTTTTCACCCATCCCATAACTGACCCTTGCAAAAGTTGCTTTACCTCCGCAATCGTTGGGCCAGGCGCTATACCACTGCGCCATCGAGCTTCTCTAACTACTTAGAAATACTTATTATTTATGCTCTTTAAATATGCTCAGCTCACCTATTAGGTAGATTTATTTTATTTTATAAGTAGGTACCTATTATAGTAATTTCATTGTTTATTCATGGGCATAACGAATGTTTTCTATGATATCAGTAACTAGCGAGTAGCAACCCCGAAATGTGTCGGTTGAGACAGAGCTATGCGACAGAAAGAGACACCTCTCTTTCTTCTTCGTAGGTGCATATAATTTTATCCACGAAGCGTTGTGCAGTTTGAAATTGTACTTTATTGCCGTGCAGCGAGAGTAGCTTATTATTTGATGGTCCTCGCGGGGTCGGACTTCTGTACGTTAGTACTATTATATATTCTGTGGCAATAGCATCTATTGTATTCTTTAGAGCTGCGCGAGCGCAAATGCGTGAACCATCGCGGCCAACGTACTTGTTGATTCCGTATGCAGTTTTTTATTTAATGTTAGTTTATAAATAGTTTTAATTTTGTAATATTAGTGTACGTGTTTATTTATAAGTTTTAGTGTAAGTATATAGATTTGTATTAGTATGTAAGTATTTTGAAGTTTAAATATAAATATTTTTAATTTAGTTATTGTTTTTTATGAGTATATTTTAGACAAAGTGCTACACTGAATTTAAAGATTGCCGCGTCGTGGTGTCGTTTACGCTTATTCAGCCCGTACACTTTCTGCGATATTTTTATTACGAGAAAATATAGATGAGATACTGCTTTATCTGATTATGTACTGTGCTCTGAATTTTGGCAGTTGCTTGCGGAATGAGTTTTGCACATGCTAACTTTTTCCTTATTTTCCTGGACTTGGTAGTTTTAGGAACTGTTTCCTGGTTCCTGTATACTTTTATGTTTTGTAAAAAATTTGCTTGTTTAGAAGCTAAGATCTTGTTTTTATGAACTCGCATTGCAAAATACAATATTAAGGCTTCCCACAAGCTTATTTTTTGTAAGTATAGACACTTTTTTTACACAAAATGTTTTGTAATATAAGTAACAAAAAGAGGAGTTGCTTGTAAAACCTATGAAACTCCACAATAGTCCAGATTTTAGACGACACACATATATTTTTAGTGCACGCTAATTTAATTATTTAGCATACTATTATAACCGGGTATTTACTGCTGGAAACAGTTTGTTTATTAAAAGTTTTAATATTTTCTGGTGATATCTCGTCAACGACCGGAAAACGAGACACAATAGATTTTCTATTGTTGTCTGGACGCCGGCGACCGCTCGGGCGTTAATGAAATATTGAGATAAATACCAGCGTAAAGGACCCCGAACCTATAGTTTGAAAAAAGTGGTATCAGTTAAATGTCGTGGAATTTTGATATGTTATAGATTTCGGTGCCCTGAGTAAAAGTCTCTATGGGTGCTACCACTGTTTCCGAGTCCCTTTCAGAGTTTTGTCCGATGATGTACCCTCCTGATCAGATTATAAAAACTATAAACAGCGGACAAAATGAAAGAAAAACAGTGTTTTAGATTAAAATTATCAATTATCAATCTATACAAAATCAGAAAAATATCTGAAAGGGACTCGGAAACAGTGGTAGCACCCATAGAAACTTTTACTCACGCCACCGAAATCTATAACATATTAAAATTCCAGGATATTTAACTGAAACCACATTTTTCTAACTATAGGTTCGGGGTCCTTTTTAGAAAGATAAACATTCAATCAGAATTATTTTTCTTACAAAGAAATGGAATAACCTTCCATTGCCGCTTCGCAGGGGCCGGAATAATGTAAACTGGCCGTAAATTATAAACCAACAAACTGCGTTTTCCCTCCCTCGTGCGCGAAGAAACTTGGGCTATCAAACTTACTCCAGAGATCCCATTCGCGAAATGAGTTACAAAACGAAGGAACTTTTTAGTTCGAATAGTTTTGTATTTATAGTTCAGTACTATTATGTACGAGTATATCCATAATCTAACCCTAGTGTCTCAAGACGAATTTCTTTAATGATTTTTTTTGTGATAGATAGGCAAACGCTTGACCGCCATCACGTCTGGTGGTAATGGGTTATTTACATGGAGCAACTTGGCAGGCAACTTTTATCGACAATCGCTTGTAAAATCTATTGCAATGAGGGGGGGAAACGATTTTACAAGCGATTGTCGATAAAAAGCGCTAAAGAGTAAAGTCACCTGCCAATTGCTTTCCAAGTCGACTCGGCGTGTAAATACCCTGAAAGCGATGATGCAATCTACGATGAAACATAATTGCCTAGAAGTATCATATTCACTCGCGACTTGAAGGCCCCCAGATTATACAGTACGAGGCAAATATATTGACACTTTTTCAACGGAGTAGGGATAAGTTCACGCATGTGCACTAGTGAGCGACTAATAGCGCTCTCCCGCCGCCCACGTACTTACCTCACCGTTACGTATACCCAAAATACGCGTTTGCGCAATCCCCATCCGATTTCAAGATGTTTGCCTCGTACTGTACCTATAGGGAAGTACACACACAGCCTCAGGCAAGGAGTTCCACTCTCTAGCGGTGCGGATGATAAAATTTTAACCAAAACGCTCAGTGCGAAAACTATCTTTGGAATATCCACCAAAAACGTTTGGCGTTGATAAACGCGTTGTAGTTTATCGCCATATCCACTCAGTCACGTCGATTGTTTCATTATTGTTGCACCCATTGTCGGATCGCTAACATATGGCTTTTGTTAAAACGCAACAGATAGGGCATTTTGCATAGCGCCCGGACAGCACCTATGTGATCTAATTTAAAACGTAACAGGATATGGTCATTAATAGTAATTAATTATGGAAATTGAATTGTGGAGCTCGGTGGCGCAGTGGTTTAGCGCCTGGCCCAGCGATTGCGGAAGTTAAGCAACGTTCGCAAGGGTCGGTCATGGGATGGGTGACCAAAAATTTATTATCTCGAGCTCCTCCGTGCTTCGGAAGGCACGTTAAGCCGTTGGTCCCGGCTGCATTTGCAGTCGTTAACACCCACCAATCCGCATTGGGCCCGCGTGGTGGGTTATGGCCCATCCTCCTTTCCACCCATAAGGAAGGCTTGTGCCCCAGCAGTGGGGACATCAAAAATGGCTGATGGACAATTATGGAAAAAGACAGAACGAAAAAATTAGAAAGGGAAAAAAGAAGAATTCAAATGACATGGGATTGTAAATGAGTATAGTTATAATAATAAATCTAAAAGACAGAAAGGGATTTAAACAAATAAAAAATTCACACGTAAGTCAAGTTTTGTATGATTATGACATTCATCGATCATCATCATGATGACACAAAAAGGTGTAGTCAACTCACAAAAGTTATTTTCGATTTATTTTTTCTACAAACTTTTCACAAAAAAGTAGATATTATTATATTTACAGGTAACTGCCTCCTTTTAATGTCAAATAAGCTTTTACAGCTTACACTGAAAGCCTTGATTCCGAGCACATTAATTATGTATATTGTGTGTTTTAAAAATAGGGCGATATTTTGTCCTTCCGTCGTATGATAAATAAATTATTACTTACTTACCTATTTCGGATTCTGCAATATCAGCACTGAATTGATTTATACTTTGGCTTCTAGAAAGGGGGTCGATTATTTAGGTCCTATAACCTCAACTTTATTATTATGGAATAGAGTGGCACAACATTGTTAAGAATATTTAGGTGTCTAATAATGTTTTAATTAAACGTTTTGTTTCTTTGTCCACATATTGAAAAGTGTGTAGTGTACTTTGTTTAGATGATGCTTATTCCATTCAAGGTCCGTGGTCTCATCACCGAATGGTAATACCACTAAAACCCACCCGGGCCTCTCTTTGCACATTAACAGATTTTTTAGTCGTATTGTTAGAAACGAGTTTTAGGTATCAATACACGATACGTATAACTCGAATCGAATGAGGATTAGTGGCCACCTCTGTGTTAGAGTTTATCAAGCCGCCTGTAAGGCCTCTAACTTGGCTTAACGTCTATTGTCAGATGACAACAGCCGGGACCGACGGTTTAACGTGCCCTCCAAAGCACGTAAGCGGTTGTAATGCCACTTAACGGTCACCCATCCTACACCTGGCCGGACTAAGCGTTGCTTAACAAACGTGATCGAGTACGATCAGTCTGTCAAGTTGCGCTATGAGCGCTTCAAGAAGAAGAAGGTACAATAGGAACACATTGTATTTATAAGTATTTAAATGAAACTTCGCATTTTTTAACAAAGACCTAGGTCATGTTGTTAAACCGATCATCATTGTTGGCAAACCGATATCTCCCGCAAAATGCATCGGGCTTTATCGCTTCGCGCGCCGTCGCACTAATTGTTACCGAATACGCATGCTGCGATAACTTGCGATAACGCCGTTTATTCGGCGTTCTCACCTGGTAATTTTATTTGATCAATTGCTAAATCGCTTCCTATTTGAACGAACTATCGACATTCAATAAGATCACTTTAACAAAAGTTCACCTTTTCCAAATTTTGTTGATCTAATAAATTGAATTGGAAGAACTAATTGACACGTTCATATGCTTATAACTCAGACTGACTTTTAATTTGTACTCCAGTCCAGCCAACTTACGGAAATAATTAATTATTTAAGGAATTAATTAGATAAAGAAATTGCACGTTTTATAAACATGATCATTGATAGCTAACTAATATTGTATTTGTCACATTCTTTCTGTATAGTCTCAATTTTCGTACCTATTTTTGAATATTCAACTCAATTCAGAATTAGTTTACTAAATTCAAACTTGACAATTCATCACACTATGAGCTTTTTTCTTACTGCAAAAATCAAACTTATGAATTTTATTTATCTTCATAAAATAGTAATACCTATTGCATAAAATAAAAAATAATTTAACCCTTTTTATAGCTCCTCATCTTTATCGATGAACATTTTCTGCATAATTTATTGCGGCACATTACGATATCAATTCCTGACAATAACGTAACCACGTCGTTAACGTAACCACCGAATAACGTAATTAGAATCAAGCCAATAGGTTCCGTTAATTTGAGTGCGTGAATGAAACTGACCGATAACCGGCTTTATGGTATAATTTGACCGTCCAGTTAAACTAACCAACGCATATTACTATTACCTTATAGGGTTCCTTATGTGAATGCATAAAATTTTAAGACATAATATATAAAGCAAAAGGTGTTTTATTATTAGCATAAAAACTTATGGCATAATGCATACACGCCAGCAAGTGGGTTCTTGCCGGCCACTGCCGCGGCACGCTTGCTAATAACTACGACTGTTTTAAAAAAAAATATTTTTATGTGCTGACTTTCTTTTATCATAAAAAAAAGATGGCCATTTACAAAAACAGCTTCAATAAGAGTATAAAATGTAATTTCCCTGCCAAATTGATAGAAACGATACCCATAGAAATTGTAACCAAATATCTTGTTGGAAATACAGCTTTTGCCTCCGCTAACTTTATTTGCGAACGAAGAGGTCGAATTTAATAATTTCCTTTATAATGACAGGCATTTACGAGCGAAACGAAACTCGATTAATTTGCATAAATTGAAGAATTAATTTTTGGAACGAATTTGTGTTACAGGAAATGGATACGGCAGTTTCAGATGAACTCTTAAAGTAATGAAACGAAGAGTCTAATAATAGTAAGTAAATAATTTTTCAACACACTTGCTCGTAAAGTGAGCCCTAATACATCGCTTTTAGGGCCATAAACCGAGCTATAACAAACGCGTGCAATAATATATAAAACACTAGTTCGTAATATATTAACCCTACAAAGTTAATTAGTACCATACTGCAAGTTCTATGCGAGTAAACAGAGCATTCCCAATTTAGCCGGGTAATACAGTTATTTTTTTTGACAACAAAGAGGTTTTATGCTGCTGAAAATTCATATACATTTTTGGAATAAATAAATGTGTAATTTCTTAATTAAGTCAAATAAATATATAATTATTATCAAATTTTTCATAATCCACACAATATTTTGTTATAAAATATTAAAATATTTGCATTTTGTCACTTAAAATTATAATTTTGAAGTATTAGTAGTAGGCTGTATGCTCCTCACCCCTTTGTTCGCAAAATATTCTTGCGTTGGGCGTGTAAAAAAAACTAAAAAATTATCATATTTTGCTTTTGTCGTATTTGTTTACTTTGTTTAAATTTCTTTGTTTTTTCCTCGCAAATGTGTTGAAAAACGTCGTATGAAACTCGTGAGCTCTTGCTTATTGCACACTCGGCTGAGTTACTCCCTCGCCTGCGGCTCAGGCTGCAACCCACGCTAACTTGTCTCATAATGTACTATAAATTCTTAATTTTATCTCAAAATTTTAGGTCTGACAGAAGTCCGTTTCTGGCCGTACCTATTCGAAAACACTTTCGTTGTAATGTTGTTCTTTTGCATTAGAAACTGCTTATTGGCTATTATTTTGTAATTCCTGTCCATTCTAAGTTGCCTGGAAGAAATCGCTTTTTAGTGATAAGGCCGCCATTTGTGTTCTTTACTTTTGTATTGTTTCTGTGTGTATGCAATAAAGAGTATTATAGAAATAAATATACCTAAATAGTTGTATGTTTGCGCCGAAAACGCGTTTTCTTCCAAGCTTCTATAATGGCATTTTTTTAATTTGATTTGAGAGAAAAGTGTTAGAAATCACCTGTCAATTAGGCCCCTGTGTGGTGGGTTATATGGCCCACCCTCCTTATACATTAACAAGGAAAGCCGGTAATAATTAAAATTGCAGTTATAATAGTAGTTTATGATACTGATGCATAATGAGGGGTATTAAAACATGAGTGTGTGTTTAAAAACCGAGCCGTAGGCGAGGTTTTTAATAGTATCACACGAGTTTTTAATACCTAGTTATGTGCAGTTTCATACACTACTTTATCTAAACTCATACATTTGGGATTGAACCTACTAAATAAAAGATCAACGTTAGAAAAGAGAGAGAGACTTTGGTTGTATTAGCTTTGTACCTACTTTGTAATAAGTAATTTCCTTAGCTGCATCTAAAATAATTTTGCAGACAATTTTTTTTCACATTTTAAGCAAGAATAAAAAACACCTACGAAATTCAGTATTACAAAATGTAAAAATTGAAATCAAAATTAAAAACATTTTTCGTAATGCTCTAAAAATGGCGCACAATAAGTCATCGATCATCATATGGAAGTATGTGGGAAAATATCGTTGTTTTTTTTTAATATCACGGCACTACCTTCTTCTTGGATTTGCCCTGTATCGTAATGAGAAAAAAAGTTATTTTATGATGCAGCTGACTGCATCGTAATGAGTTTTTTTTTTTATTTTACCTATTCACGAAAATAAAGTACGTATTTATATAACCTTTTTTGAATTCATATTTGGAACATTACGTTGTGAGTGTAGATAAAAACATTTTTGCGTTTCTATGCTGTGGGCACCAATCTGTGTTATGCCTGCTCTTTTTTAAGGTTCCGTAGCCAAAATGGCAAAAAACGCAACCCTTATAGATTCGTCATTTTTGTCTGTCTGTCTGTCCGTCTGTCTGTCCGTCCGTCCGTATGTCACAGCCATTTTATTCCGGAAGTATTTGGATTACACAGTTGAAACTTAGTAGGTAGATGTATTCTGTTAACCGCTTAACGATTTTAACACAAAAATAAAAAAATAAAGATTAAGGGGGAGTTCCCCATACATAGAACTGAAACTGAAAAAAAAAAAATCTTTATACCAATACGTGATAGGTCTTCAAAAATGACAAGGTCATTTTTTTCTCAAAGTCAACCGTTTGAAAGATAAACACTGCCAAAGTGGTAAAATGTGTGCCCGTCCCCCCCTCTAACTTTTGAAATAGGTGAGTGAAAAATCTAAAAAAAATATATGCTATAGATCTTAATAAAAACTTTTACTGAAAATTAGTTTGAACGAGATATAGTAATTAGTTTTCGAGATATATCATATTTTCCAAAACCACAAATATAACTTTACATTTATACCAACACTGTGAAAAACAAAGTAATTTTTACAGACGAAAAATGATGGTGGTATTAAATATGGTATAGTAAATAAGGTAACTACGGAACCCTACGGCGCGTGGCCCGACACGCACTTGGCCGGTTTTTTTTACTTACGAACTTTTGGCGCGATGCATTAGAATTTTCTCCTGTATTACTTATATTATTTAATGTATTAAATTATTTTCATCTCTCTAAAAATACGTTTTATTTCAACTACATCAAGCTTTGCAAAAATTCCCTGCCACTAGAGTAACACAATTTGTAAATACCTTTTCAATAAAACCACATCCAACTTTCCGACCTCAGGCGGCCACACAAAACCAAATCTCGCTCGAAACACTAATTAATATTATTGAAATGGATTGTTTTTGATTAAACTTCGCTACAGCTCCGAGTATTTAATTTACTTGCAAAGTTTTTCTCATTTTCTAGAGTATTATGTTCATGAATACGTACATAATTGAAACTCTTTCAAAATAATATGAGTATCAAATGAAAAGCTGTCGAATACTTGAAATGTAATATTACTTTGCTTTAGTTATTATTTCAGATATTTTCAATAAAATTTCATGTCTATCTTTGTGAAAAGATAATAAGCAATTTTGTGCACACTAGTACCTACCCTGTGCACCTATACGGTCAGCAACTTCTTCTTATCGTATGAGGAATAGTGGCCACCTCTGGTGTTAGAGTTTATCAAGCCGCCTGTAAGGCCTCTAACTTGGCTTAACGACTATTATCAGATGACAACAGCCGGAACCGACCGACCGACGGTTTACCTCCGAAGCACGTAAGCGCTCAGTTGTAATGCCACATAACGGTCACCCATCCGACACCTGGCCGGACTGAGCGTTGCTTAACAAACGTGATCGAGTACGATCAGTGTGTCAAGTTCCGCCATGAACGGTCAGCGACGAAACACGTTGTGAAAGCAACTTTTTTGATTAATCTTTCAAACAGTGCGACATCTGTCAAAAAAATTGCTATGACAAAGTACTAAAGTGTGACTGACTGTACCATCGGTGGTACTAGCACAGAATATATAGAAAATATTGTACTCGGGTACCTACCATATTGATTATATGGTAGGTATTTCGTCTACTAAGTTTACACAATTTCTATCGGTAATGTATTCTGTGTCAGTAGGTACTAACTATTGGGATCACACAGTCCCACCCACTAGTACCACTAAGATTAAGTGGTACTAAAGAGAACGACATAACCCGCTAGTACCACCGATGGTACAGTTCGGTGTCTAATGAGAACAAAGGAGTTTTAATGTAAGTACAGTCACGTCTATAAATATGTCATCATCATCATCATCATATCAGCCGCACGACACCCACTGCTGGGTATAGGCCTCCCCTAAGGATCTCCACGACGATCGGTCCTGCGCTGCCCGCATCCAGCGGCTTCCCGCGACCTTCACCAGATCGTCGGTCCACCTTGTCGGGGGCCTACCCACGGAGCGCCGTCCGGTGCGTGGTCGCCATTCCAGAATCTTTCCACCCCAACGGCCATCGGTTCTTCTCGCTATAAATATGTATACAGTTTCAACTACAACAAAATGATAAAGTTCTAAACTGTATACCGAGAAATTTCCAGCCGCAGTACCACCGGTGGTACATTTCGGTGTCTAGTGGGAAGAAAGTATATTTTATTTATTTATTTTATTTAACAAACTTTATTGTACAACAAACAAAATGGTACAAAAGGCGAACTTAATGCTAAAAGCATTCTCTCCCAGTCAACCTTTAGGAAACAGATATCAATGAAGGCGGTATAATATAGGGTAAAATATTAATAAATACAACATAACATATAATTTAATGGATATATATAATATAATGGATATATAATAATATATATAAATAATAATCTACATTTTTAACAAATATAATATAAGAAGGAGATACAAATATCGATGGTTTCACATAACCTATGAGCTTTCTAAGAGCAAGGCATGAACTTTCTTTTTGAAGGAGGCTTGACTGGGAGAACTTATATAGTATGGTGTTTGGACAAGCGAGGCAATGTTTATTATTTTATCCGCAGTCAAGTGACTCGCGAAACAGCAGATTTTTTTACACTACAAATGGTTTATGTTTTGCATGTTTTTTCAT
Organism: Agriphila straminella; assembly: GCA_950108535.1. NCBI lineage: Eukaryota > Metazoa > Arthropoda > Insecta > Lepidoptera > Crambidae > Agriphila > Agriphila straminella. Next base: position 11,749,369 of record OX467304.1, read on the forward strand.
ATTAATTAGCAAGCATTAGATGTTATATTCGAGAACTTGTAATGGTGCATAGACTCCTACACGGATTACTTAAAAAGCTAATAAGTCACTGTATGTTCTCCTATGAAATAAAATAAAATAATAAAAAATAACGTTTTATGTCCAAAAGTACAACAGATTACAGTATACAATAGTAAATTATAGCATTAGAATTTCAGCCTCGGTTTTCGTTGTGAAATTCGGTTTCAGTTTCGACTGAAAATCTTGTTTCGGTCGGACACTCACTAATTGAAAGTCCTTTGATTTCTCAACAAACAAAACATCTTATCGAGATGTCAACTCTGCCTCATCACTGCCAATTTTAATGAGATCAGAAAACGTTATCTGAACTGCTCACAAAGTTAAATTAAATAACTTATTTTTCTCCGATGAAATTTTACCCGAAACTTCATTAAAAAACTTCGCGTTATTTGGGCCACTCCACTCGATCGAGCCCTAATATTCGAATACTGTAGGAGATTGTTTAAAAATAATAGAAATATTTTTTGTTATAATTTATCTTGTTGGTGTCTGAAAGTTTGGAAGAACAATGTCTATCAAAAAAAGTAATTTAGTCACAATAATATAGCTAGCATTTATGCCATTTATACTTTATTTATGGCTCCTTACCGAGCGTTTCCACTAACAGCCAGAATTAATAATCCACATAGAGATAGGCTCGTTTTAGGGCGTCCGTTGCGTTAGTGGGATCCCGGCGCGGGTACACGGCGCAGGAATATAGATTACTGGTTTTCTGACGGACAGATAAGCTTGCTGTGCATGAGGAAGCCCTAATCTATGTCGACCCACGTGCGTGTCCCGCTTAACGCAGCGGACGCCCTAAGATATGACTGACAACTGGCTGACCAACGAGCGATTCAAAAATACTTTGAAGATTTTACCACGTCGAATGAAAATCAGTAGTAAAGACCGCTCGACGCCAGCCGAAGGATTCAAAAATAGGACCCTGGACCTTTCATTAGTAAAACTCCCATACAATTTAATATCGTATCACCTCGCTCGCCACCTGTAGCGTTTAACAGCCGAAGATAGAAAATGGCGGATCCAAATTGCCGCCATTTTGCCGGATGTCCGCCGATTAGGAGTTTTATGGACACGCCGTAAAATTCTTTTGAGGGACGACAGTAACGTGATCTTTACAGCACTGGACGATAAATGCACCTAATTCGTTGTTCGACAAGGTAATTCTACAATAATAATTGGACTTGCCGGTACAATAGCACTTTCCCATCCTACTGGTTAGCTACGAGAGAAAACCTTTTAGCATTATCACAGTTATTAGCATTTAGTTTTTTAGCATTATCAAAGCTGTGGCATTATCTTGCTGGATTTTGTGAATACCAAGAAACAAGATTAGTGTCCTTGTTTAGTAGGTGTTCCTTTCACTACTCTTATTACTTAATAAATTTTTCTTTTATTTTGGATACAAACATTACTAACTGTTTTACGTTTCTGTAAAACGTGCTCCCTCTAGTAGTTACCGTATGGATTTGGATACCTTTGCGTATATATTATAGCACATCTTTGCCGATTATTTTTGTAATAACTAACCTAGGAACCGGAAACCAGGAATAGCCGCGTGGCGTCAGGCAGAGTAGGATAGCGTGGCTTCCGTCCGGAACCTGTTCGGAAGCCGCGTTGCTCTAAGAGGCCAACCTTATGGGCGAATGTCCACACGGTTTTCCACCGTAAAATTCTACGGTTTATTATCCGTGCGTAGATACCATCTGCAGTGTTGCATGGACTGCTATGGAAGGTTCTCAACGTACAGCGGCGCTACGTAGCGCCGGAGCAAAACTATTGTGGACATTATAGCTTCCATAGCTATCCATACCTTTAACACTGCCGACCGTGCCTACGCACGGAGAATTATTTTTACGGCGGAAAACACTCGCCCAAATGCCACAACTTATAGCTTGGTGTCTAGACACAAGGCCTAGTTACGCCTGCAATGCTTTGTGAATGGCTAGCAACACCTCTGGCGAAAATCACGTAACTTTTTTTCATAATTAAAGCGTTGCCGCTGATTTTGGTCGCGTAACTTCGGCATATAGTGTGTCTAGACACTTCGAGGCAATAATCTCACAACTCCGAGGAGCAGAAAATGGACAACAGCGTTTTCCGGTGAAAGCCGCCCAACATTGTAAGCTCCAACTTGCTTGCCAAGCTTGGCCATTATGCCAAATCTTCTGAGATTGAGGAAGGCCTAACCAGCAGTCGGCATCTTATAGCTAATTATGATGTGAAGTTGGCTTTTATGTACATAACTTGCTATAGCATACGCTATGGACATAGGCTATGTTCATAATGTCAATTTTGTAACGGGGTAAGTTCATGAATGCTATTCTTGAAATTTTAATCAGATTACCAATAAAACACATGTTCATGTAAGAAGTGTTTAATCAACCCTCATTATCATCTAAGGGCTGCACGTTGAACCTGGAAGATGCCTGCGTCTTGATCTCTACAGGTTCTTCCACGTCCGGAATCCGGTAAGCCATCAGCGCCGCGCTGTAGTTGCCCATGCCCGTATCCCAGAATACTATCTGCAATTTGTTTAAGCAAATTATTCTCCATTCATCTAGAAAAGTCACCTTGCGTCTAGCTTTAAGACGCCTTAAAACCTTTCGAATGAGCTTGAGATGTCTTGTAGAAAGGAATGGGTGCAACTGTGCAAAAAACATCGATCAGAACAACAAGATTTATCAAATATAGGTAAGCATGAAATTTTATTTAATTCTGATCAACTCAAGAAATAGCTCAAGAGTTTAGTTTATCGTTTTGCATCTGTGCAATGATACAATTAACAATCATAGTTTTTTATTTTAATTCATAGATCAAGTGACTTCAGTCTGCTTTTGAGATCACAGCAAAAAATATTATCGTGTTAAATTCATCAATGCCCGGGCCGGACAACAATAAAAAATCTATTGTCTCATTTTCCGGGCGTTAAAGTCTTTATGGTAGCTCCTTTACCAGCCCTTAACCTTAAACCGCCTCTGTGGTCTAGTGGTCCCCCCACCCGTGTAAGACGCAGGGGTCCTGGGTTCGATTCCCGGGAGGGGTATAATCTCTACTCGTTTTGGTTGGTGGTAGGGTTTACTTCAAGTCCGCCTGGCTAGTCTTCTAGCAAGGCAAAATTTATCATCGCTACTTAATAATTGTTCTAGTGTTTTTTGTCAAATATAAAATATACTATTGTGCTATAGTCAAGTACTAAGTAAACAATGGTTTCTTTGCCAGCTAGATACAGAGCCCCTCCCCGCTCTATATAATGAATCTCGACTTCCGGACTTGGACAATTCTCTTCTGGCTCCGCCATTTTCTTTCATGACAACTTTAATTAACAAATTAGTTGAATTATTTAGTCTTAGTATGTCTGTCTTAATAAAAGAGGACAAGCAAAGTGCTTCAAGCGATCTATCAGCTTATCACAATGAAGAATTATCTTTCTATTGTGATGGCGGATTTGCACAATTTTAATTTAATTTAAAAATATATTTATTGTTAGCGAAACTGTTTAACATTATAACATAATTATGGACACAACATTACTATCCATTCAAAGGGCCTGATAGATCCAATTTCTGAAGGAAAGACAATTTAATTCAAAGGGAATGTATCTTAACTAAGTCTGACGCCATAACAACAATTTAAAATTGTTGTGTTCCGGCAGTTAGAGGTAAGATAGCCAGTTCCTCAGTGGTGAGGATTCCGGGTGTAGTGCGCTTCCACCTTCGGCCTTATCGTCACTTGACATCAGGTGAGATCAAGGCCAAGCACTATCCCGTTGTGCATAAAAAAGCCCACCTGTCCATCGATGAGGTATCTGATATAGTATATCTCGTTCAGCTTCTGGAAGCCGATCTCGTCAGCTATCTGCTGGCTCCTGGCGGTGGTGAAGATGCCCGCGATGACTGGCACGTTGGCGCTGGCCGCGAGGGGTATGGCTGCTTTCAACATCTCCTTGGCTATCCCTATGGAGGAGATGGCTCTTGATGAAATACTACACTTGCGGATTTAAAAGCGTTTTCGTGAATGTTAACCTGGGTAAACTATGTAAGGTGGTACCAAATGATGTGATAATACTAAAACAGGTGATAGTGTTTATAAAACTGAACACCCAAAACATTTTGTATGGAAGTATGAACATTTTTTTCGTTTTTCGACCTATGGTCCATGGAGAAAGTTGTTTAGTTTAAGGAAAATTATCACTTGTTTCAGTATCATCAAATCATTTGGTACCACCTTTTGGCGTATTACGAGTTAGAAACGTATGTTTTCTTAAATTCTTTAGCACAAATTTACGTGGTAGCAACTCTCGATAACTCTCGATTTTTAAAATTTTATGAGAAAAAAGTAATCGCTTAAGTACTTTAATTGTATACTTTTAACCCGTTGCAAAACGACGTGCCAAATGATAGAATAACAAAAGATTTTCTTGTTTATTTCCAATAAAAAAGGGGATGTATTTAGTAGCACTTTAAATTTGATGAAACCAGCTATAAAATTGTATATCATTACTTTAAAATAATGAACAGTAGATCTATAATTTAATACTATCACTACAAAAACAATGGTTTGCACTATAACAATTTTGTCAGCACTTTAAAATAATAATAGATCTATAATTTAATATTATCACTACAAAAATAATGGTTTGTACTATAACTGTGTCCCAACTCCGAAACCATTTAGTTTCTGTCCAAACATGTCAGACTAACCACAGTTAAAATGATATGGCAAGATGATAACAACTTGTGGCATAATGCATACACGCCAGCACAGTATTAATTTTGAAGCTAAGCAATTAAATTGTAGGTAAAGTGCAAAGTATTTATTTTAAAGCTTAGCATATTTATAGTGGCAACCATTATTTTTATGGTTAATTCAATAAATTTTAAAGCTAAACATTTTAAAGTGTGTTACATTATTTTTAAAGTGCATTTATATATTCCCCATAAAAAGTAAAAGTCAAGAAAAGAAATCTGAAAAGCATAGTCACCTCTATGCCTATACCTTTTCTTGAGCGCCATAATGTAAACCTTGAAGTACTTTCTGACGCCGAGTTTCTCGAAGATGTCCACCGGTTTCTCGATCTCGTTGTAAAATGTCATGACCGAGGAGTATAGCGGGTTGTGGGTCAGCTTTACGCGGCTGAATGTGCGGGAAAATGCATCTAGAAATAATAATGATATTATTTATAATCGTTTGTTGTCACTTGTTCTACTGGGCAGTTCTACTCAGATAATGTTGGTGTTTGGTGGTTTAAAGGAAACACACCTGTGTATCGTTCTGTAGTTGGAATTGTATTCAATCGAAAGCCAGCAATTACAATATTCCTTATTCTAATAATATTTCATGCTTACAATTCATTTCGCAAGTAACTGTAGCAGTCACTTACACTAAATAATTATGTTACGGTACAACTACAAAATCATTTAAAATCATCATACTTCACTACCGTGACGTGAGACAAATGATACTTTTTTCTTTAAATGTTTAAAATTGGTCTGCAACTGTCAGACTTAAACTTCCCGCAGATGACACTGAGTAAACCGGATTGCCATTGGACCAGCGATGGGCCGACACTGGACCAAATAATAATTTAGTGCTAGGAGCTGGAGATAGATAATAAATTTTCGGTCACTCATCCCATGACTGACTTTCAGGAAAGTTGCTTAAGGTGGTACCCTGAGCGAAAGTGGGGCCGCGGTGAATTATATTAAATATTATAATTCTAATACACGCAATTTAAAAAAAAAATATCGTGGAGATTTCAGGGCCCAAGTCTAGTATTTTTAGACGGTATCGTTACATTCCCTCGTAGTCACTGCTAGAAGAAGATAGCAAAACTGCTAAAAGTGGCCGTTTTTGACACATCTGCTATCTACTTCTACGAATGACTACGAGGGTATGTAGTGATACCTTCTAAAAATACTAGACCATGGGCCCTAAAATCTCCACGATAAACATTATTAAAATCTTTTTCTATTAATAACTTATTATATAAAAACCTTTGAGGGCGCCACTTTCGGTCACACAACCGCCTTAAATGTCGCAACCGTAGGGCCACTGCGCTTGCTTATTCATCCCGCTATCGAGCTCCTTTCTTTATCTTAAAAAACCATCAACAAAAAGCCTCAATAGACGTTTAATTGTTATGTATTCGCAGTTAAAAGTTATGTGAGAGAATATTATTATCGGCAATTTCACTTTCCATCTCTATTCTCCATCGATACTCGCCAACAAATTCTCGAGTAATCGGTATAGACCGAGCAAGGAGTTCACCTTACGTAGTGCCTTATTCAGGGGTGCCATCGCCCTGATATAGACCTTCCCCTATCCACTACTTGGAATCCAATTTACGTACAAAAATTTTGGCCTAAACATAAGAGGGAGCTATTTTTAAGGTTTTTTTTAAATAGCCCGCGGGTTCAATTCCCGATTGAGAATATCGGTCTGTTGCAAGTTGACTTTTTTCTGGTAAGTTATTTATAATTTTCATTAGTATATAGCCTTCTACCTAATCCCTGGAAGTGTTTAATGTTTCCGAAAATTCGATGAATTATAGCTGTACGTACATAAATGACGAGAAAGCTGACGAAAAAAATCTAAACTGTTAAATACATAAGTATTTTATGTTTTCCAGAAAAGTAAAAAATATTCATTGCAATAGCAATAGGTCTGGAGTTACTTGTCAGCTCTATAACGTATTTAAAAAACCTTTTGCCGAATATGGTAGAGTAGAGATAGAGACCGTAAACTGAACAACTTACTGTGGGACCAACTCTGAAATCCCAAAAAAACTGCTGTTTCATAAAAAAAAAAATAACGAAAATATCAAAACAACTGTTTTTTTTTTGCGATCAAGGTTTGTCCCTTAGTAAAAGTTGTTCACTTTGATGGTCCCTATCTACCATAGTCGGCATTAGGGGTTGTTTTGTAACACGTCGTATATTTGCAAAAGAAAAGGAAAATTCCGCTTGCGTTTCCAACTTGCACCATCGCCCAAATCCTGAAGCTGAATCGGAATTCCTTTTACGGATGCAGTAAAAATTTAGGCTCGAAGCATTCAAAGAATCTGCTCCCTAATGTTACTGCCTTCGATACATTCCAATCGAGTTTATTTGTATCGATAGATACGCAAATAGATTCCGAATAGTGTATCGAGATGTAGGCGGGCTGGCCCGATGCTTTTGTTTTTTTTTATTTCGGTTTTATAGCAAGAAGTTTGCATATCGAGGAACGAAAGGCGACCTACTAAAATCGTATGTAAAGTGAATTGCACTAAAAAGTTAGTTTACCCAAGATTTTATTTTACTATTGGTGCACATTTTATAAAATTTAGTAAGCAAGTATTTAAATCTTGAATAAGTTATTTAAAGTCAACATAATTGTAGTTTTATAGAAAGACAGTTAATTTGTATATCGATTAAAAAAAATTAAGACTTTGTGGAGTGGACTGAAATTATTGGCTTGTACATATTATATATTTTACCAAATAAATAATATCAATATGTTTTATTTTTTCTACAAAAGTTACATTGATTATTTGAATATTCTATGCTTAACATTTGACACCACCCATCCAAAGACCGAACTTTAAGAAAAATGCTTAACTTTCACAATCACTGACGGAAAGAGTTAACGCGTCTTGGTGTTAAGAAATTGTTTCTCTCTTGTCAAGTATTCCAAGTCTCCAACTTAGTTTAGTAGGTTACTTTCAACAATAAAGTGTTCGATTTACGGTTTCACGGTGAGCGTACAATAATTATGTAACTTTATTGTGCTGAAATAATCAAAGACCGGAACTTTCTGGTTACTAAAGGTTTCAGGTGTAGGTACTTATTAAATGCCGGCGAAATTAGAACAGAAATACAATACTTGACTCGTGTAAACAACAAATTCTATATTAGGAACTTGTATTTTGTAGATGAGATGGCCTTGTAGTCAAGCGGCCTGCAATCCCAATTTACCCACCATGCGGGCCCAATGCGGATTGGTGGGTGTTAACGACTGCAAAAGCAGCCGGGACCAACGGCTTAACGTGCCTTCCGAAGCACGGAGGAGCTCGATATAATACATTTTTGGTCACCCATCCCATGATCGACCCTTGCGAACGTTGCTTAACTTCCGCAATCGCTGGGCCAGGCGCTAAACCACTGCGCCACCGAGCTCCACGTTAATTTAATTTAACGTTACTTACCTACAATTTCTGACTATAATAATAATTATTATTATTATGTATTGCACAAGGTCAAAGATACCTACTACAAAAAGACAGACAATAGGGATGATGACAACTTTTTTTTATTTTATGTTACATAAATTACCTCTCAAAAAAAGAAACATTGGTAAAATCATTATTTCGCTAGCATGAAAACTGCCCGAGATATCACAGTGTGAAATGCACACAAATGGACTCGCCCAAAAACGCTCCATACCAATGGCTTCCTAGTTATGACGTCACGAATAAGTAGTATGTATGCAACGCGTAGGAAATTTGTTTGGCAGCTATATTAAATATTGTGTTTATCAAAATAGTTTCTTAGACAAATTTGCTATACATTTTACGGACTAATTAAAGGTATCATTTATTTTAATAAATTTTATACTTTTTAAATGGACTTGTCCACCCAACTTTGAAGGGTCATAAAATAAATAATATGCAATATTTATATATTGGTTTTATAACCAAGAGGTATACAAGATACTCTAAAAGTTTAATATGTTTACGATTTTTATTAGTATTTCGTTATTTTATTCATTAGTCATCATCCCTATTACACAGAAAAAGTATGAAAGAGGCGGCCTTAACTCTAAAAATGGAATGCGCTGCCTGCTTATGCTCCCGATAGTTACAACTTTGGTCTCTTCAAGGCAAGAATGAATAAACATTTCCTGGGCAACACATCCTGTTTATAAAGCAAGATGGTGGTCAAATGCCTGCCCAGTTAATAATTAAAAAAAAATTGTTTGGGTGAAAGATTAATAAAAGTACATAATGACATTATTGCTATGCCGTGTACCAAAATAATTGAACATAATTATTGACCAAGTGTAAGGAAAGTCAACGGCACGCAGGGATACCACAACTAGGGTTACCAGACGTCAGAATTTGTCCTGACATGTCAGGCTTTTTGGGTCCCTGTCAGGATTCCGGCCAGACTTAGAAAATGTAAGGCTTTGTTGAATTATTCACATTATAAAAAACAAACCTTGGAAATTAGCTTTATTTATTGTAATTTTTTTGTAGGTAACAATTTACTAGAATATTTCCAGTAAAACAATCAAATAATTAACTGGACAAAAGGTTGGAAAGAACTAAAGCTTAAAAAACGAAACACGAAACTTTATTTTTGTCTAAGTAGGTACTTACTTGAAATATTGTACTTGGGTGAGTCGATATTTTCTAGTATATTTCCTAATATAACACTATGTTTATTTAAAAATGTGATACCTATTGACTACTTATACCAGGGCTCTGTCACTCCGCGCGCGAGTATGAAGCGCTTAATTATACATCAGAAAAGATAAGACTATTACTATTACTTATCTATTCTGTGCTTATACTGAATACTCACTCTTCTCCTGTATCCTCATGATGAGTACCCCCACTATTTTGTCCGCCCCCTCCTTGATGGCAGCAATGGACATTTTGTCCTTCATCCAGATCCTGACATTGTGCGCGAACTCGTCGCGCCCCTCGCGGTCGTCCTCTAGCTTCACTGATCTGTATGTTAACTGCAATTTACAAGAAAATGTATAAAAACTTGTGAACCTGGTTCAAATATCAAACCTACGGTAATGAATGGACATAAAGATGAAAATTGGCAGATGTTTATCAATCCGTGCTAGGTTGACATGCTATTGAATTGACTATAGGTAGGTACCAGGGGGGCTATTGTCTAATTTTAAAAAACTATTGCAATCGCTTTTATTTGACAGATGGATGTGACACATTGCTGCTTTTCATAAGTAAGTTTTTATTTGTGCCAAAAAGAAGCATCAATGTATCACATCCTGAAAGCGATTGCGATAGATTTGAAATTAGACAATTAGCCCCCTGGTTAGATCCCCCGAAGTAAACAGTAGGGTGTAATAAGTTGAACGTGTCAGTCTCGTTAAAATTAATGAACACGGACAGTCGGACTTCAACATGTTCATCAACATTTAAATCACTTACGACCGCCCGCCACTTTGTCAGGATTGCAGACATTGATTCTCAAACTTTTATACAGAGAATGAAAAAGTGAAAGTGTTTTTGTGAATTGAAAAGAATGCAGAGACCCGATATATTCGCTTTCATAGTGAAGAAAAGCCTATTACGAAGGTATTGCGATAATGTTTGGATCTAATTCCTGAGGTAATAATGTCAGGAAGCACCGCGCCGGATACCATGCTTCTCGAGGCTCACTAACCTCTTCATTTATGAAGTGTTTCTTGACAAACTTCACAGCATCTTCATACCTCTTGTCCTGCAGGTCCTCGAACCTTATACCGCAGGGCACCCGGCCCCAAATCGAGGGGGCCTTGATCCTCTCTTCAAGTTGTTTCATCTTCTCTACTTCTGCTTCTGCGCCGCTTTTTGCCATGATTTAAGCTAGAACATCACGAGTAAAATGGTGATACGAGATTGATTATGTCTTGTTAGTCTAGTTATATTATGTAGGTAAGATAGCTCGTCCCTTAATTAAATTCCATTCCACCAAGGCCGAGCTCCCAAAGAAAATCAGTCCGTGTATGTGCGCCTTTGTTAATGCGCGTGACCTTCGCGCGAGGCGATAGAGCATGCGAGAGAATGAGCTGCGAGTATTTTGTTCCATAAGTACGATTCGTGGAATGGAGTTCATGATTTTAGGACACTTCCAACATCGGCCTTATCATCACTCAACATCGGGTGAGATGAAGGCGAAGCTTTCACAAAACATATAATAATGGTTTATATTAAATAATAATTTTAACCACAAACAATAGATATTAATGTGTCTAATTCGGTAATTTAAATTTAACAGCACTTACAAAAACGTTTCCAAAGTTATAAAACTATAAGTAATTTATCTTTCGTTCTTTTACAATTTAGCATTTGAAATGTTTTGTGTTACTTATAGCATAAAAGTTAAACATTGCCACATAATATTGAAATAAGTCTGCAGCAATTTATCGTTACAAAGACACTTAAATAATTATTAAATGTAAAAAATACACAAAATGTAAATATGAATCAAAGAGAATGTAAATTAATGAGCTGACACTGAAAGCTGTCAGTGTCTTATAAGCCCAAAATGAGATTTCAATGAAAGAGGTCGTAATTAATTATGAGGATATATTTTTTGTGTCGATAAAATGATAACGCTGTTCCGGTGTTTAACGTGATTTTATTTCCGCCATTTTAAAAAAAAATTTTTTTTTGGAAATTAAACGTTGCTTACGTTTAATTTCCAAAAACATTTTTGCCTTTATAGGTGTTTTCGTCGTCCCACTTTGAATCCCAGTTTAATATTTTTGGCGTTGGATCCCACAAAATATTATTGTGTATTTCCGTTGGATCCCACATTTTAAATATGGAGAAGAAAAGCATGCACCAATTTTAATAAAGCATATTATTATTATTTGCCTTTTGTTATTTTTACTTATTGATGTTCAGTCATGCGCCTAAAAATATGTATGTATACTGTTTAGAACTTCGTGACTCAAAGAGACATTTAAAAAATAAATATAGTAACTATTTGCTTTACTAGATGGTGTTGATAATCTTCAAAGCCTAAAAATAGTAACTATTTGCCTCACTAGATGGTGTTGATACTCCTCGAAGCCTAAAAATAGTAACTATTTGCCTCACTAGATGGTGTTGATACACTTCGAAGCTTAGTAAAAAAATCACATTGTCACCTATTTTTATCAACGCCATCTATCGAGCCTACAGTTTTTTGTCATTGTGAAAAGCCCTCATTTATTTCTGTTCCGAAAAGTCATAGCTTTTAGAGTGACAAAGTTCTAAACTATAATTTCAAAATAGACGTAACTGTACACATACTAACAACACTTACTTCGACTCTACCTAAAATAATGGTGAAAGATCTCACAAAATTGTACTCAATACCCCCAATTCAAATAACGAACAAACAATCTAAAATTAAATGCTTTCGAAGTGGGCTAACTATTGTTTGTCGAATCCATTGTCGATTGTAGTCTTCAATATTGAACTTGCCGCGATGCCAAACTAGTAGTTAGTAGAAACATCTTGGAAGTTATCAAAGGGCCTCTATTTACTCGCTATTAGCGAAGTAACGATCTTGTGAGTAAATAAACTTGTTTGATCGGGGGACGGTTCGGGATCTGTTTCAAGGAAATCACCTGTTTTGTTCCGATGTCTTGGAAGGGTGACCGTAAATTGAAACCTCTAACTGGCTTCTGAATTAGTTGCATCTTTTCATCAAGGTTGTCATAGTCATTGCAGTTCGCTTCAAATCGAATGAACAATATTTCACTCAACTTTATTAGCCTGCAAATTTTCTTCAGTCTGTTGAATTATTTTAGCACGTTTTTGTGTTTACTCAAATTGTTTATCGCAAAATGTTGTATTGCAAAAAGTCTCTATTTCTTTCACTCATAATTTAAAAAATGCTGGAAAATCATCCCAATGTTGTCAAAATGGTCACCCCAAATTGTTTAGATGGAATGCGTTGATTACCGCCCTCTGTTCAGGATTGTTTTGATTCTTGACAACTCTACCTTCTCATTAACAGATAAACCTTCACCTTCGATGCTAAATTAATATTTACTCTTATTTATTGTTACATAAGAAACAAATCCATTAACTTTATAACTCTCATCGGAAGAGGAAGCTTAATTTGTCACGTTTTTGACCCTAATTAATTCACTGCATTTTACTAGTTAAATTTAGCGTAATCCAAATTGAAAGATGAGATGCACATTTAAGTAAGTGAATTTTGAATATCATAACAGCCAAGTCGTTGAAAACATATTTAAGTTATGTTTTTTCGTTTTTCTGCATAATAGGTATACGCTGAAATTTTAATCATTAGGTTCCCGCAGTGGGGTGGTTCCACTCACGATTACAGGTGACTTTTACTATGGGGCCAACTCTGATATCGTGAAAAAATCAGCTGTTCCATTCCATACAAAAGCGCAATACCTACCTACTTGACCTTAATCTATGCCTTAATGTATGGAATAGATGATTTCTTTTCGCGATATCAGAGTTGGCCCCATGGTAAAAGTTGCTTGTTATCATGAGTGGAACCACTACTTGACCTTAATGTATGGAACAGATGATTTTCTGTTCGCGATATCAGAGTTGACCCCATAGTAAAAGTTGCTTGTAATCATGAGTGGAACCATCCCGCTGCGGGAAATGATTAAAACTCGATGTATTGTTAAAACATGAATGTACATACATACACAATGCACAAACATTCTGAACACATAAATCCAAAAAGAGCCTTCAAACTTACGTTAACTAACGAAGACAGACAACCCGCTTCCAAATACTCCGAACCCGTATACAATTTAAATCTCCAAAAAGGAAGTATTCACACAGAACCACCGAATACCGGTTGGTACGGAAAACTGGTAGAAAAAACTCAACAAACAAAAAACAATCGATACGGTTACAGTGAAGACATCAAAGTTTGCACGACATCGCGTTGAACGAGTTGAAAGGAAAAATAAAAGTGAAGGTAACGTCTAACGGATCAGAGGTTCCGTGAAAAGAAAAGAACAATACAAAAAGTTCACTAAAAGAGCCATAGTCAACTCTATTTTTTTTGTTTAAGGAAATCTCTACCTATCCATGTCATGGATTTGTCAATTTGACCACAGAAGCTCCTAACTAGGTAATTGACGAATAAGGAAACTGACCAGTTTGAGAAACTGACGAATTAGGGAAACTGACGAGCGATAACCCGACCCTATTACCTAACCAATAGAAAAGTAACCAATACAAAGGTTACACAGTTACACACTCGTGGTGTCATTTTCTAAAAAACTTTTTTTTATAATTAATGGATTTGCTCTTAACCCTAGTCTAGCCCGAAAGCAAAGACAGGGTCTACGATAGAGCGATCTAGGTGCTTATTTACTCTGGTCTTGAAAAGAGTAAGGTTGTATGCGCTAGGAAACATAGACATTGGCAGGAAATTCCATTCCTTAGCTGTGCGCATTATAAACGATGTTAAGTAGCGTTTGGTACGCATAAGAGGTATATCAACCATGAACGGGTGGTAGCTTGCAGTGCGTCTGGATGTCCAATGGTAGAAAGGAGAAGGTGGAATGTGATTATGCAACTCTTGAGCACATTTAGGAATCATCACTATTCCATTCATTTTAAGCTATACCTATATCGACAAAATAGTATTATGCTATGAACAGAGCCAAAATTCACAACAAAAAACCAGATGACATACTTAGCTCTAAATGAGAAAAGTTCAAATCTTATACATAAACCTTTTACGCAGTAAATGGCGCGAAGATGTAGGTATTCAAACAGCATTCAAACTCTAAACTGTTTATAAACTCCCTTAAGAACTAGAGGTATAAATAAAACGAACCAAGAGACAGACTGCAACGAAACGTAACGAAGGCGTCGCCTGTCGCCTACAAAGGAAATAAACCCCCCCAAGGAAATAAACAGAATGAATCGCCAATATCGCGATTTGCTGAACCCTAAGTGTTGGACGCTAAATCGATACTAGACACCAAGTCGATACAGTTTGGTCGATCGCAAAAGAAAGCATCATGCTTCTGAGAACGTTTACCGCAAATTTTCTTTTGTCGAGTCACCTTGGGGAGTGGAATCGATTCTGTTTGCTCCCGTTTCTTTATAAATGCACATAAGAATGAATACAAAATTATCTAATAAAAAACCTTACAGATAGCAAAGGAATTACGTGTTGGAATCTATCTCTTAATTCCTTTGTTTGTATTGGACGTATGTTTTGTTAAATCATTGGCCCACATTCGAGTCGAAGGACCATGTTTAAGATATGTACTAAACAAGGTGTTTTTTCATAAATAGCTAATTAAGTTTTTAATTATTTTCCATTTTCAGATTGATAACACAAATCACTAGGCTGCTGTATCTGACTTTAAAATAACGTACGGCTTCCATAATTTACAAAGGGATATTTTTAACAAACAAGAACAAAGAACATATTGTTGCGTTACAGATTTACATAGACAGGACAAATGGCTGTATATTTGCTTCCACCTACGCATTCCATGGGCCCTAAGGCTGCGTCTCGACTGGCTATTTTGAATTTCAATTAGTTTTTGCAAATTGAGTGTTAATTTCATTGGTATAAAGTGCTTTTTAGATTTGCGAGGTAGGTAGCTGACCGGTGCGTAAAAAAAAACTCTACTAATAATAAAGGCAAATCTGTTTTAGTATGCATCACTTCACTATGAATAATTGTAAGAAAAAAATACAATATTCTTTATTAAGTACACAATTTATAAATAACAAAGATGAACATTGGAAGCTCTGTGTACTCTTCGTTCTTTTAGCCGAAAAAAGTCATTACAAAATTTTGTTGTGATGAGAACGAGTAAGCTTATGCTACGAGCTTGAGAATTAGCACTTTGCCGTGCGATTGCAGCCGTTATACAACTTTTGCAAGGTCCGTCATGAAAAGTGTGACCAAAAACTTTAATCTCGAGCTCCTCCGTGCTTCGGAAGGCACGATAGGGCTCGCTCGATGGGTTATGGCCCATCCTCCTTATCCTTACTAATATTATAAATGCGAATGTCCGTTGGTTTGTCAGCAATTCTCATCTTAGCTATTGAATCGATCATCATGAAATTTTGCATACACGTTGTCAGGGGTACAGAGAAGGACATAGGGTACCTTTCACCTTGAATAAAGGTACTTCTTCTTCTTCTTATCGAATGAGGAATATTGTCCACCTCTAGTGTTAGAGTTTATCAAGCCACCTACAGGTACAAGGCCTCTAACTTGGCTAAACGACTGTTATCAGATGACAACAGCCGGGACCGACGGTTTAACGTGCCCTCCGAAGCACGGAAGCGCTCAGTTGTAATGTCACTTAACGGTCACCCATCTGACACCTGGCCGGATCGAGCGTTGCTTAACAAACGTGATCGAATACGATCAGTCTGTCAAGTTCCGCCATGAGCGCTTCAAAAAGGTACTGTTCCAGAGGGATTGTGAAATAACTGTCCACGCAGACGAAGTTGCGGGCGGCCGCTAGTCCACTCATAAAGAAGGCCTGTGCTGTGCCCCAGCGGTGAGAAAATTAAATATGGCTGATGGATGACGCGTATGCAAGGCCGGCTAGTGTAAACACAGCCTTCTCGTGACGTCACCGCTGTTACAAGGGATTACGCGCCATTCGCAGATGATTAATTGTCGTTCCACCGTCGTATCGGACACCTGCCCTTCGGGAATGTTTGACTATGAAGGGATTAGGAACGTCGTCACTCAACGCGGAACAATCTACCTAAGTTCCAAGACAATTCGACCGCCTCTTCGGTCTAGTGGTTCGCCCACCCGTGTAAGACTCAGGGTTCGATTCCCAGAGGGGGTACAATTTGTACCTACTCGGTTTGGTTGGTGGTAAAGCTTGGGCTTATTTCAAGTCCGCCTGCCTAGCTACCACCATCTTACCTAATTCTGACGCCATAACAACAATTTAAAAAATAGTCTTTGGAGCAAAGGCATAACCTACGCATACAGCCGTAATAGTGATTTATTATACTATGCTGTAAATAAAAAAAAAAATATTTAAATTAAAATTCCGCAATTTGTTATTCCTGACTCCAAAGCCAAAAGCTACCAGAAAATATATAATTCACAACAGTTTTAGAAAAGTTTACCAACCCCATTGAAGATTTTATACTTCCTTTCTGTTAATGATTGCTTATTTAGTGGATAGGAATCTTCAATGACTCTTTGCTAAACTTCTCAAACATTCATTTAGATTAGATCAGAGTCATAGTCAATAAAAAAATCACTATCTCCACCAGTGACGGTTCGACTATGCTTCAGTGTGAATAAACGCTTAGTTTGACAATAAACTTCGACATCTAACTATTCTTTATGCTACGACTTTAGAAACTTGATTTTTAGGGTTCCGTCCCATAATGGTAAAAAGGAACCCTTATGGTGTGACTCAGTCTGTCTGTCTGTCTGTCGCAGCTGGATATCTAGAGAACTACTAATGGTATCAACTTGAAATTTGGAATAGTTAAAGATAACGTTTGTCCAAATATTTTGCAAATAAGAAAGAAATAAAAAAATATTTTTTTTTTACAACAGGGACTGAAAAGGGGACTTAATAATTTTAAGTGAAGCGACTAGGGCATGTGGGGTATCATATGAAAGAGCGCTGTTTGCACATTTGAAATCATTTTTTTCTTTTTTTAGGCCGCATAGTTTTCGACTTATGATGAAAAATAATCCCCCCCCCCTTATCTCCGAAGTTTGCAAAGAGAAAAATCTGAAATAATTCTATGTAATAGTAGTTTATGTAAGGATTACAGGAAAAATAAAACGATGTCTCTATATAACACACTTTTTTAGAAAATCAAAAAACAAACAAATAATTTATAAGTTCCTGTACCAGTCAACAGATGGCCCTGACCCAAGAAAAATTAATTTAGTTTTACTAACGGTCAAGAGATGGCGCTGGACTAAGAAAAAAAAATAGTTCCACTATCGGCCAAGAGATAGTACTGACCTAATACTGCAATAATAATTTTATTATTCTACCTATACAGCAGCAGGCTCTGCAGTGTATTTATTATGATGGTACGGAAACCCTCGGTGCGCTAGTCTGACTCGCTCTTGACCGGTTTTTTTAGGCTATTCTCGGTGTGCCAGTCAGACTTGCACTTCGTAGTTTGTTATTACTAATTAAGTTATGGATTAAGTGTCCAAAGTGCTTTTATTCGGTGCAGCCCGGGACAGGTGTCCGCCCGGGCTGTTGAAACGTCAATTAATCACAAACCCCGACGGCCTAATAACGTTTTGTTGTCATTCGATTTTGGTGATAATGATCCAATGGAAGCGGTATAGATTAGATTAAAGCGACCAATCCGATTTGGATGAATCAAAGATTTCAAAACGGACTGGGTTGATCTATGGCGTTTTGATTGCTGTCATTCTCATCAACATATTTTCATAATAATTATGATACAATTATTGTATCATGCAGGCCCTACCGCCTAACTCAAAGCTTTAGCCAGAGCGATAGCAATGCTCTGTCCGTCCTTGTCATATCATAACACGATGACAAGGACGGACAGTGCACTGACGTCATAAACCAAAGCCACAGTCAAAGCGATAGAGCTAGGCGGTAGACCCGCGGGTCTGTTCATGTGCATGGCTCGAAATGAACAACAATGAACAGTTTTCATCACAACATAAATATTTGAAAACATCTCATGCATTGCTCCGATTCCAAAGTAAGTAGCTAAAGCACTTGTATTATGGAAATCAAAGACAACGGTGGTATCACAAACACCCAGACCTGAGTCAATATAGAAAAGTTCATTTTCTATTTGACCCAGCCGGGGATCGAACTCGGGACCTCAGAGATGACAACCGACACCTTGAAAACCGGCGTGCAAACCACTCGACCACGGAGGTTTTTTTTTTAAATTTATTTAAGGCAACAAACAGTCATGTAGAACAAATAGTAACATGGTAAAATGTGATTACAGCTAAGAGACCTATTAGTGGCCATACGAAGCGTTCCCCTCTGCCGAAGTACAAGCCCAAAATACGCGTTAGAAAAACCAGTTGCGCCCGGATTTCTTTCTAGACCGAGTCCAGTCGCGCATGTGAACGCGTGCATTCCCCCCCCTCCCCCCCCCCCCCCGCAAAAAATGCCAGAATAATTTGAATAGATTAATATTCGCTAAGGCTGCTCGGAGGAGGAGCTCGGTGGCGCAGTGGTTTAGCGCCTGGCCCAGCGATTGCGGAAGTTAAGCAACGTTCGCATGGGTCGGACATGGGATAGGTGACCAAAAATGTATTATCTCGAGCTCCTCCGTGCTTCGGGAGGCACGTTAAGCCGTTGGTCCCGGCTGCATTTGCAGTCGTTAACACCCACCAATCCGCATTGGGCCCGCGTGGTGGGTTATGGCACATCCTCCTTACCACCCATAAGGAAGGCCTATGCATCAAAAAGGACTGATGGGCACGGCTGCTCCCTTCGGGATCGGGACGAAGCCGTCGCTGCTCGAAGATATAAACATTTGCCTGTTACGCCGCACCACCGAGTTCATTATTAATACCGATCGTGGTTCTTTTGTGTGGTTAGATCCTCTGACTTGTAATATTATTCTTCTTCCGTGCCTTTTCCCATTATTTGGGGTCGGCTCTCCTCGTTATAGGGCGCCAAGATAGTCTGTCCTGGGTTGTACATTTCTCTAACTGGGCCCGTTCCATATCTTTTGCAACGGTTGTCCACCACGTAGACTGTGGGCGGCCTCTGCCTTTTCTCTTATCTGGGATTGCTAAAGCTCTTCTGACAATGTAGTCTTCATCCCGCCTCATCACATGTCCATACCACCGCATGCGACTTTCAGTCATTTTGTCCGTAATTGGCGCGACTTTGAAGAGCCCTCTGATGTACTCATTTCGCACCTTATCAAGCCTAGTTACCCCGGCAGCCCACCGTAGCATTTTCATTGCATTTGTGTGCATCTTCTGTTAATGGTGTTTTTTGACCGCCCAGCATTCTGCACTATACATCATGGCCGGCCTTACGGCAGTTTTGTAAACCTTGCCTTTTAGTTGTATTGGCATCTGAGAATCGCACACCCCTGAGAGTTTTCTCCATTTAAGCCACGCCGCATTGACTCTGTGCGTCACGTCTGCATCTATGTTGGCGTTTGCGGTAATCCTCTGACTTGTAATAAAAAAGCAATTATCATTACTGCGAATCCTTGGTTAAAAGTTGAAACCTTTTTAACGTAATCCGTCCCTTCTAGTTCGCATAATTTGTGTTCGAAGCGTAATGCCGGATCTAACGTGCGCTAATGAGATGGTTAACCGAACATTAGTGGATGTAGCAGCGAGCGCTCCGATTGTCATGACAAATTGCCACATCTAATGAATTCCGTCGAACCGTGGCGTAAACTCACCCCCTGCAGGGTTTGGGGTCAGCTGGTAAAGGATTTGGGGTCAGTTGGTACCCCGTTTCCTGGTAATTTTTGAATCCAACATTCATTAACATTTACCAACATTCATTAAACATTTACTGGTCGAGCATCACATGGTTTTACATATTGTATTTCGGAAGAGGAAAGATATTAAGCTTTCTATTCACTTTGTTATACAAAATAGGCGAATGTGGCTTACATTACATCCATACTCAATTTTTTAATCTCAGTGCATCTGAAAATAAATTGACAATCTACACATGCGAAACATTGTGTGGGTGTTTGTTTGTTACCTCTCCACGCCTAATCGGTTGGATGGATTTGGATGAGATACGGTTGGTAGATAGATTGGGACCTAGATTAACATATATAGTACTTTTTATCCAGGTCAAAGGTTCCTTAAGGTCCAGCTGGACGAATAAAATAGAAAACTAATTTTTTTTGAAATCTACCTACATTGGTCTGAGGAAAGTGAGTGAACAACTTTTCTGTCAACTTCCGAGTGCATTGCATTAAAACTATTTCTACTTAGTCGTTCCTTTCTTCGTCTCCATTCGCCAGCGGAATTTAAGAAACAATTTATTACAAAAAATTACACTTTTTCTTTTAGGATTATGTACAAAAAAATACTTTTTTATTAATTATATTTTTAATATAATATTAAATTATTGTCACAAAAATGTAAAGAATCTAATGCAAATCTAATTCGATTTATTTCTTGTAAATATTAAATAAGAATAAGTCGAAAAACATTCTGTCTATTTATCTTATGACCCCAACACCCACTTCCTTCAGCCAGCTTATTTTAATGGGCTCCACTAATTTGTATTAAAATGTATTCGTGATTTATATCGTGTTGCGTGAAATTTAATTAGCATCTGAATCTGTGTAGAATTTAGTAAACAATACAAGTAATTAATATTCAGTTGGCGTGCACTTTCGATAGGCCGCTCAACGTTAGAGGGAAATTTGGAATACTGATTAAACACTCAACAAATTATCAGTGAATCTGATTTAAGTCTTTGAAATGATAGTGTACCTAGTGTTGAACGAAAATTTTGAAATTGTCAGTCCGTTTTTGGTGCTGGTTTTTCTAACTTCAAAAACAAAAAGTCGTGGTTTTTATGAAAAGTCGGGTTTTGGTTAAAACGACTATTGAACCCAAAGGTTAATTAATTTTTAATCGTCAGCCTAAAATTTAAATATCCTAGTTTCAAAATCGAGGGAGTTTCAAACAAACTTTCATTTCCTATTTCAACCCCTTCATTTTTTATTTCGCGATAAAAGGTAGCCCATTATATGCCTTTTTCTTTCGTACAGTAACAACTACTAAAAATACTATTTTAAATGAAAACCACCTCATGGTGACATGGCTGAGAAAGTTTTTTTACTGCATGAAAAACTACAAAAACAACCCTAGACGCTAATACCTATACTATTGTTGTTAAAGTCAAAGTCAAAATATCTTTAATCAAATAAACTTACGCACTTTTGCATCGTCTATATTTTCCTACCACCCGTTCCAGGCTTTTTCAATAGTCAACCCCATCAATGGGCAAAAGTCAAACACAATTTCGTTCTAGAGTTGCCACTCTGCAATTGATTATAAATAAAACTTTTTTTTAAGTCAGAGTTTATAATGATTTTCCGGGGTTGTATGCGTGGTACCCTATCGACCATATTCGGCTATAACGCTTCTACCAAACACCCTGTATAGAAACAAATAACTAGGTAAGTACATATGTATAATTATTATGAATAATCTGAAATCCTCATTTCCCTAGCCATTAGCAAGTACTCGTTAGGGAGCGTTGATTTTCACCGAATTAATTATGAAGTCAATGACCCTTGACAGAACGTTAGTCCTACAATTACTCACAAATCATCGGAAAATGGCCCAATCATCTTAATTATGTTAAAATTACTATTCGTAAAATTGTTTTCGAATAATTCTGAGAAGTACTTACCTGACTTGTATTTTCATCATGCTCGATCAATTTTATTTCAAATATTAAATGAAGCTTATGCCTATGAAATTACTTATTTGTATGAAGAATTTTCCTTTATTCACTTCTCAAGCTTACGCGCTTGTCCATCAGCCATTTTTTATGTCCCCACTGCTGGGGCACAGGCCTTCCTTATGGGTGGTAAGGAGGACGGGCCACTTTTAACGGATACAAGCGCGGTTTTTATTGAAATACCAACAACCACCATACCAACATTAACCAAATACCAACTAATTACCAAAGTACTTTCAATAAAAACCGCGCTAGTATCCGTTAGAAGTGTTTAATTTTCCTTTAGTTAGAGTTTCAATACCTAGAATCTAGATAAAACTTTATCCGTGTCTATTATACCGCCAAATTGAAAATATTTGTTAATACTTTGTCTGTTACATTTTTAGAATGACTTTAATTATATTTGGTTACTTTTTTAGCTGACTGACTATCAACAGCTGAGAATTGAAAAATCAGCTCTTAGGAAGTTACATTTTCCAAAAAATTAAGTAAAATTTAGTATCCGCGACTTAATTCTTCCTATTTACAAAAAATATTTTATTAAATTAATGTTTGAATACTTAAGCTACCACTACCAGTCATAGTAGAATCAAATAAGTAGGCCAACTCGCGCCTCGAGAGAGCGATAATAGCCTAAACACGAAGGGCTGTCGCTAGTTTATTCAATCGTCAAAAATGCATAGTCAATCTCTATACAAAACATTTTTTCCTTGTATGGTAAGCATCATATAATACAAAGTTATTTAATTATTTTTTGTACATAGACCAGAAACTGTCTACAATGTTTTTATTACATATGTCATGTTATGTGATTTGAAATTGATTTGAAAATCACGGTCGAAATAGGTTTTATTAAAACGTAGCTTTACTGAATCATGTATTTATTCAAATAAAATAAAATGATTATGAAATTGTATTTTTACACTAGTCACACAATACCTATATAATTAGAAAATTATAAAAAAAAATATACTTTTTTTAGGCAATCGTGTAAAAATAGAGAGATAGATTTTATATGCGGATTTGAAACTTATTGGCGCAAGTAGGCGGGTACCTATAGCCCAAAGTTTTGAGAACATTTCTGACAACCTACACTACAGACGAGTGCAGGCAGACCAAAAAAGCGTCAACCCTATAAAAAGAAAGGACCCCGAACCTATAGTTAAAAAAATGTGGTTTCAGTTAAATGTCCTGGAATTTTGATATGTTATAGATTTCGGTGCCGTGAGTAAAAGTTTTTTATGGGTGCTACCACTGTTTCAGAGTCCCTTTCAGAGATTTTTCTGATTCTGTATAGATTGATAATTTTAATCTAAAACACTGTTTTTCTTTCATTTTGTCCGTCGTTTATAGTTTTTATAATCTGATCAGGAGGGTACATCATCGGACAAAACTCTGAAAGGGACTCGGAAACAGTGGTAGCACCCAGAGACTTTTACTCAGGGCACCGAAATCTATAACATATCAAAGTTCCAGAACATTTAACCGAAACCACATTTTCTAACTATAGGTTCGGGGTCCTTTATTTTAGATTTTTAATTTATATAAGATTATGGATTAAAGCATTTATAAGGCTTTTTGCGAAAATCAGCGAAGTTTTTCGAAAATTCGCTCTCAGCTTATTGTCTAATGAGAACTTTAATAAGTGTTTGCGAGGCATTCAATCAATTAATCAAGAAACCGCCTTAAATTACGAACAATCATGATCTAATAAATCTTAAGGGACTTCAATTAACAATTTCGCCTATAATTACATAAACTTTGAACATTACACCTTGATGATTTCCAAGTTACTGATAAATATTGAGTTAAGTAACCTATATTTTATTTTGAGTAAGTAAATACGAGCTAAGGAGCTCGGTGGCGCAGTGGTTTAGCGCCTGGCCCAGCGATTCCGGAAGTTAAGCAACGTTCGCAAGGGTCGGTCATGGGATGAGTGACCAAAAATTTATTATCTCGAGCTCCTCCATGCTTTGGAAGGCACGTTAAGCCGTTGGTCCTGGCTGCATTTGCAGTCGTTAACACCCACCAATCAGCATTTAGCCCGCGTGGTAGGTTATGATCCATCCTGCTTACCACCCATAAGGAAGGCCTGTGCCCCAGCAGTGGTGTGATGGCATTCGTATTATTAGCAGATGTGAGGGCCGGGCTCGTAAAACAAAACTAGGAATAAAAAATTTTGTTTCGAATATTTCTTCTAATAGATTAAGAGCGACACGTTTTATTAGCGCACAGCGGGGACTAAGACAAATGGAGTCTTGGGTAGGCCGTAAATTACGCTCAACTGTCATACAAACTATTCAAACTGGTGAATGATGGACAATTTTAGTTGAAATGCACAGATTTCTAAGAGTTTGGTAGATTTAAATGTGTTACAGATGGGTGAAGTAGTCGAAGGAAGAAAAAAAAACTTGAGTTCTCAGAATTGGTAGGGCGGATCGTGAGAAATGGTGCGTAGGCGTCGCCGTGAAGATTGCCAGCATCAAGCTGACCAATGAGGGGTCTAAATGGGCGTAGAGCGGGCGGAGAAAAACTTCAGTAGGAATGGAAGAGATAAAACGACGATGCAACTGGGATTAGGAGAGAGACGCTAAGACAGACAGTAGGGCGCAGACGCTTTTAATATTTTAGGAGTGGTAGATTGGGAGTTTCGTGACTCCATTGTAACTAACTGTGTGAGAAATAAAGACTAAAGAGTTAACTATTAAATAAATACTAACTTTGTTAAGTAAATTGTAGATTTGAATATTAAAACAAGTGTAACTATTTTACAAAGTGAATCCAAACAACGTCGAGTGGGGTATGTAATTGTGTACATTGTGATTTATTTCGTGTGTCAATAAAGGTACAATCTCTAGATTAACGAGCAGAATATCGTATACAACGTAGAAATGTATCAATACGAAGAACAACTCCATTCTAGGGGCTTCTCTTTAATAACCGAATGGAACTCGGTAGAACACCTCATTTTTGTGTTGATTTTAATATGCGCAATAGTTGTATTAGGGTGTTGTGGATATAAGATATTCAGTTATTGCAATCGTCGAATATTAAATAGACGGGGGTATTTGCAAGATGGTCTACCAAATGAGATAGAAATGCAAAGAGCCGGGTTAGATTGAATTGGATTGCGTTTTCTTAATGCATAGTTAATCTCGGAGATAAGGATGGTTAACGTGAAAGTATTAATTAAAGCTCTAGAGACTGTAACTTTATGTAGCCTGGTGGAATACGAAACACTAATATCTATTATGTATGTTAATAATCAAGTCTAGATTAGACTAATATGTGAAATAGTTTTTTCTTTCCATTTTTCAATCAATGTATCAGGTTAGTTCTATAAATGTGTTCGTATCTCACTTTAGACTTAATTTGTAAAATAACTATTGAAACTTTAGTGTGTGTTTAATTAAAATTAAGTGTGAATCTAGATGACCTTAGAGAGTTTTTTCTTTAGATTTTCGCTTTCTCTCTATTTAGTGTGGTCTTAAGATAGGAGCTGAAAATCTAGCTGTCATCATATAGCAACCTATAGGTGACAGCTTAAATAATCAAACCAGTTTCTTTTGCTATTTCGAAGTTAAACTAAACACATTTAATTTAAATAAATAATATTTTTTTTCCATAATTATATGTTTTACTGCTTAGAGATAAGATTCCTAAGAGGAGGCACAGTGTGAGGCATAGTCAAACTCGTGTTAAATACTAAGAAATACTTAGAAGAACCTTTGAGCTAGTTTGTTTGGCTTCGTTTAACACTTTGCGTTCTCACACATATACCTTTCAGTTGAATCACGATTTCTATGAGCTAAATTCGTTAGATTTCAGTCTAGGTCTAGGTAGATTTCTATACATATACCTAATTAAATAAACATGGGATAGTAGGGAGTGATTAAAGACTAAGGAAGAGACTACATTCAAACCGTTGAGGTTACTTGTGTATAGGTAGTTTATTTAAACGTGTTAGTAAAGGAGTCTAGCTGCTGAATTTGGACGAGAGACACAACAGGAGCTGAGCAGAAGGAAGTATAATGTATTAGTGTTGAATAGGTATAATGTGTAAGTACATTTTGCCTCTACACAGGACATAGACATTGTTAGGTGCACTTATAGACTTGTATTTAGGATAGGAAATAGGGATAGGTATACTAGGTGATCTGCGATGAAATTGAACTTGTACAGGATGTTTAGATCCTGGGGTGTTTGACCGCTTGAGGCTGCGAGCTAGGCATTCCACCCACTGACTTTAATCGAATGAGGGCTCTTGACTATAAGAGATTATTCTCTTAGACTTGACTGAACGGGATGCTATGGCCGGTACTCGCGAGCTCAGCCTTATTGAGCCTAAAGGCTATCTGCGTGTGGATCCAGTGAACGGGTAGAAGCATTTCTGGGTCGTCGTCACATTTGCACTTTCATAGCGTTCAGCCATCGCCCGATTTGGCCAAATCGAACTTTCTCAATTAATACAAATATGAATAAATAAAGTTTACCATGGTTTTATGGGGAAAGGTGTCTAGCGAACACCTTATAAAGTAAAGTAAATAAATGTCCACATCCTGGAGATGTCTGACAAACGCTCCGCAGCGTAACAAAGATGGCTGACGTTCCCCAAATAATAAATTATAAAATTAAAAGAATTTATTTTTAGACAACTGTATAGCCAAGTTATTTGTTCACGGAAGACAAAAGCCTGTCTGACAAGCTTGTGAATGGGAAGCGAGACAAAGGAAACCTTAGGGTAATGTTTTATTGGTTTGCAACTTAACTGCTGTTGTCCATTGAAGTAAAATTTGACGGTTGTACATTAAAGACAAAAGGGAAGGACGTGGAGAAATCTTACCCAACAAAATAAACAATAAAAGAGTAAAATAAAAATACTTTCCAATATTATTCAAAGCATAGCAGCGCGTTTGACGATTTTGACTGTACGTAAAAAGGTTAGCATAATAAAGATGTGTGATTTAGGTGGAGACAAAGGCGGGAGCAGATTCTCAAGATATTGTTACATTTCAATGTAAGTCTGTTATCATGAGTATTTTAATCACATGTGGTACTATCTACCTTTCTCATAAAGAACGATCTGTGCATTTAGGAGTAGGGGAAAGTTTAAATCGAAACTAGTTTGTCGGCAGTTGAGTTAAGTGACGTTATAATGCCTAGGCGCAGTAAGAGACGGGTTAGAGGTCAAGATAGGACAGGGGAAAGTCGCGAGAGTAACGGAAGCATAGGGGAACAAACGGGAAATACAGATAACATAACTTTACAACAGATGTCACAAAGAATGGATGAATTTCAAAATACATTACGGCAGTTGAGCGCGGAGCGATTAAACGAGAGGATAGAGTCGCGCGGGAATGTGCAAAATAGTCATCAGACGATTAGACAAGAGTCGATTAGCACAATAGCTAGTGGTAGTGTCGCGAATTCGGAAACTAGAAACTTATACGTCATACAGCCTTCAGTTGCGAAGCCGAGTTTTGACGGAAAACCATTCACGAACCCTATTGCGTTTTTGAAACGATTAAAAAAATATATTAGAGAAGTGAACGGACAGGACCGCGAAATTGATATAGCGCTAGGTTGCATCACGGGACATGCACGAAAATTGATGGAGATGTACTCAAGGAGATGGAATACTTTTAGTGATTTTGAGGACGACTTTAGACGGACTTATTGGACTGAACAAATACAAGAATCCGTTAGGTATAGGTTGATTAACACGGTGTACACAAGTGAATCAGCAATTTCGATGTCCGAACATTTTGCTGAATATGTTGAGTCGATGCAGTCCTTGACCATATCTTTTAGTGAAAGGGATTTAGTAAATTCGATAATGCGTCATTATCCTTTGGATGTTCAACGGTTGTGGTTTACGAGAGCAGAGGAACCCACTATTATGAAAGGCGCGAACTTTCTTAGGAGTATCGAACAAAATGTAGTTGTGGGACAGAGAGAGATAGGTAGATATGCTAGAGAGAGAGGAAATAATCAGAGAGGTCGTTACAGTAGGACACAGACAGATTATCCAGTTGCGGCAACGATTTTAGCGGAAAGATGGCGAGGCAGAGGCGGTTCGACTCGGGGAAGGGCTCACCGACGAGGCAGGATAGGTTACGGATCATATTCTAATAGGAATACATCACGGTCGAACGTGTTGGGTGAAATAAATACTAGGCCAGCTATAACATTCATGAAGGAAGGTGAGGGGTCAACATTATCAACGTCTGTGAGGGAGGATAAAACAAAAAACTAATACCCCCTACACAAGCGGAGTCCGATCGGTTATCAAAGTGTAGGAAGGGGAATGAATGGACTTCAGAAAATAGGAAAGACGATATAGCGTATAAGATTTTAGTTAAAAATGGATGGGAGCCAGGTCAGGGTTTAGGAGCAGACGGAAAGGGATTGAAGAGGCCATTGACCGGGGGAGTGTCAGTGAGTAACAACAGTTTGCGAGCGATAGCGTGTAGCATAGGTGTCTTATTGGAAAATCAATTCAATCATGTGATAGAATGTGACGAAGAAGGGCTTGCGTGTGATCCTTGTACAAGCAGGGGTAGAGAGGTTTTGTCGATATCACATGAGCTAGACGAGTTAGATTACTTAGGTGTTGATTATTCGTTGCCTAGATTACCCGAGATAGGAGTGGATGTGTACGGGATGCGTATAAGTGCATTGATAGACACAGGGAGCCAAATAAGCGCTATAACTAGGGAACTACACGATTCTATTCGGAAAGAGAGAGGTGATTTGCCCGAGATCGCTATCCCGGCTATACAGGTGCAGGGAGCATTTGGATCACGGAGTGAAAGTGCGAATCGTATGGTACTAATAGAGCTAAGTTTGGGTGGCACAATCATTGAAGCGTCAATGTTAATTCTGCATAGGCTTCCTAGGTCAATGATATTAGGATACGACTGGTTGGAACGTGTCAAGGGGATAGTGGAGTGTGGCAGAGAAAGGACGTTATCAATTGAGCACTTAGGAGTCAGGACTAGTGTCAAAATAAATTCGAGTTGCGAATTAAAACGGTTAGGCGGGAGAGACAATGCAAACATGATAAATACGATGTTAGAAACGGACGCCCAACCGGCGGTGTATAGTGAGGCGAGCGAGAAAATAAACAATAGCGGAAAGGTGGCTACCTACTTGGACGAGATGGGTTTAAATGACGAACAAAAGAAACTATTGTTACCCGTTTTAAACAAATATAGTAGAGTGTTTACCGACGAATTAGGATTGACGGACAGATACGAGCATGTTATTGAATTAATCGACGACACGCCTTTTATAAAGCGAAGTTATCCAATACCTTTAGCATATAGGGAGGAGATAAAAAGAGAACTAGATGGGTTAGAGAGTTTAGGAGTTATCCGTCAGGAGGCGACACCGTGTTGTAGTCCGCTTACCTTTACAAAAAAGCGAGACGGAACAATTAGACTCTTATTAGACGCGCGCGAACTCAATAAGAAGATGGTGGGGGACGCGGGAGCGCCACCACTTACATCAGAAATCATACAATCCTTTTATGGGGTTAATTACATCAGCCTTATTGACCTCAATAATGCATATTTTCAGATACCATTACATCCCGATTCTAGAAAGTATACAGGGTTCACTTTTATGGGGAAAACCTATACGTATTGTGTTTTACCTCAAGGACTTAAGACATCGGTGGCAGGTTTCTCGAGGGCTATGGATTCGGTACTAGAAGGGGTGCGCGAGTTTTGTATAAATTATATAGATGACATAGTAGTGTTCACTAAGGGGGACCTAAAGTTACACCTAGAACACCTAGATCAAGTACTGAGCAGGTTAGAGGCGGCTAGACTAACGAGTAGGAAGGAAAAATGTAAATTCTTATGTGTGGAGGTAAAGTTATTAGGACACATTGTAAATACCAAAGGGGTACAAATGGATCCGGATAGGGTAAGGGCGATATTGGATTTCCCCGCACCTCGAACCATAAAACAATTAAGAGGATTTCTGGGATTAATAAACTATTTTCGTAGATTTATATCAAAGTATAGTGAGGAGGTTAGGCCTCTGTGTGACCTATTGAAACAAAACAAAAGATGGTCATGGACACAGGAAGTAGACGATTGTTTTAAAAGGGTGAAAACTTTATTTGTAGATACCGTGCTTCTTGCACATCCAAACCCGAAGGATATATATTATTTACAAACGGACAGCTCGAATATAGGTGTCGCAGGATACATCTACCAACTAACGAGTGAGGGGGAAGAGAGAGTTATAGGGTTTTGTAGTAAATCATTATCAGAAACGGAACGCAGATGGACAGTCACTGAACAAGAGCTGTGGGCCATAATTTATAGTCTATCAAAGTTTGAAACGTATTTAAGGGGTGCTCAGTTAGTAATTAGGACCGATCATAAGAGTTTGACGTTTCTACAATCGTGTAAATTACTAAGCGCTCGCATGATACGGTGGGTAAGTTATATAGGACAGTTCAATTATACGATTGAACATGTCAAGGGTAGTCTGAACACTGTAGCGGACGTGTTGTCACGACATATAAGTGGAGCCACCGATACCTTGACTAATAAAACTGTGGGACCGGAAATGAATTTGTTTGAAATACCAACTGGACGACTCATAAAGAATAAGTGGGAAGAGATAAGAGAACATCAGGGGCGTGATCGTGTTGTTAGCGAAATAACTAAGCTTATAAAAGCTGAGAGCGAGTCTGAGGCTAGACATTACAGACTAATAGACGGGATTCTCTATAGGATAGAGATAGGTTCGGGTAGGTCGCGATTATATGTTCCCGAGAACTTACAAACGGAATTGATTACTAGTATACACGAGGAAGTAGGACATTTTGGGCGATACAAGGTGCTTGCGTTAATGAAGCGACGTTACTACTTCACTGATATGGCACGCAAAATAGGACAGGTAGTTAGGGCTTGCGACGTGTGTCAAAAATCGAAACATGCGTTGGAGGCACACTCAGGACCAATTAAGACGGTGATAGCTAGGGAGATAGGGGAACGAGTATTTTGTGACATTTATGGACCAATACCGGCAGGACGCTTTGGTCATAAGTACGTGTTTGTTATGCAGGACGCCTTCAGCAAATTAATTAGATTATACTCATTACGACAGGCGAGTGGCAGGGCCTCGTTAACTTGTGTTAGAAAATTTCACGAACAGGTCAAAATAAAGGTTTTATGTTCGGATAGAGGTGCAAATTTCACATCAAGGATTTTTGAGTCAGGTGTTAGACAGTTAGGTATCGTGCTAACGCACACCTCAATCAGAAACCCGCGACCTAATTCTACGGAGAGGGTCAATAGAGAGCTAGGAAGAATGTTTAGGACGTATTGTGAAAAATCACATTGTTCTTGGGTTGACGTATTGCCGAAAATAGAGGATTGTTACAATCAAGTTATACACACCACGACGGGTTACACACCTAACGAGATAGTATGGGGTACAAGAACTCGCTTATCTACGGATAACGACAAAATTATTGGAGTAGGGTTAGGCCTACAACAAGAGCCATTAGAATTAGTTCGGGAACGAGCGAGACAGAACATATTGAAGTCAGCCGAGAGTAGAGAATTTCATTATAACAAAAATCATAAACTAGTGTGTTTTGACATAGGTGATCTAGTGAAGTTGAAAAAGTTTGCGAAATCGGATGCATCTAAAAAGGTGACTAAGAAGTTTGCACGTTTGTTTGAAGGACCATACGTCATTGGTGCTATTCCCAGTAGCAACGTGTACACTCTAATAGATAAACAAACAAACAAGATAAAAGGGAATTACAATGCGATACACCTGTTTCGCTATTATGTGAATAGGTAAAAATAATAAAAAAATAAAATAAAAGAAAAAAAGTAGGGACAATGGTTTGTGAGGCGCCATACTTATGTAACAAAGGAGGCGGAGTATCGGGGTTTATTGCCTACTTGGGTATACAATGGACAGATAAGAGCTATAGAAAGGGAACGTGAGAACTGAACGAATACCGTGGGAAAGTTTGGAAATGTGGACAGATAGGAAATATAATTTAAAACGACCGTACATTCGGATGTAGGTGTTTAAGATTCTATTTAGGGGAATGTGTGATGGCATTCGTATTATTAGCAGATGTGAGGGCCGGGCTCGTAAAACAAAACTAGGAATAAAAAATTTTGTTTCGAATATTTCTTCTAATAGATTAAGAGCGACACGTTTTATTAGCGCACAGCGGGGACTAAGACAAATGGAGTCTTGGGTAGGCCGTAAATTACGCTCAACTGTCATACAAACTATTCAAACTGGTGAATGATGGACAATTTTAGTTGAAATGCACAGATTTCTAAGAGTTTGGTAGATTTAAATGTGTTACAGATGGGTGAAGTAGTCGAAGGAAGAAAAAAAAACTTGAGTTCTCAGAATTGGTAGGGCGGATCGTGAGAAATGGTGCGTAGGCGTCGCCGTGAAGATTGCCAGCATCAAGCTGACCAATGAGGGGTCTAAATGGGCGTAGAGCGGGCGGAGAAAAACTTCAGTAGGAATGGAAGAGATAAAACGACGATGCAACTGGGATTAGGAGAGAGACGCT
This sequence comes from Agriphila straminella, assembly GCA_950108535.1. Taxonomy (NCBI): domain Eukaryota; kingdom Metazoa; phylum Arthropoda; class Insecta; order Lepidoptera; family Crambidae; genus Agriphila; species Agriphila straminella. Next base: position 11,782,157 of record OX467304.1, read on the forward strand.
AAGACAGACAGTAGGGCGCAGACGCTTTTAATATTTTAGGAGTGGTAGATTGGGAGTTTCGTGACTCCATTGTAACTAACTGTGTGAGAAATAAAGACTAAAGAGTTAACTATTAAATAAATACTAACTTTGTTAAGTAAATTGTAGATTTGAATATTAAAACAAGTGTAACTATTTTACAAAGTGAATCCAAACAACGTCGAGTGGGGTATGTAATTGTGTACATTGTGATTTATTTCGTGTGTCAATAAAGGTACAATCTCTAGATTAACGAGCAGAATATCGTATACAACGTAGAAATGTATCAATACGAAGAACAACTCCATTCTAGGGGCTTCTCTTTAATAACCGAATGGAACTCGGTAGAACACCTCATTTTTGTGTTGATTTTAATATGCGCAATAGTTGTATTAGGGTGTTGTGGATATAAGATATTCAGTTATTGCAATCGTCGAATATTAAATAGACGGGGGTATTTGCAAGATGGTCTACCAAATGAGATAGAAATGCAAAGAGCCGGGTTAGATTGAATTGGATTGCGTTTTCTTAATGCATAGTTAATCTCGGAGATAAGGATGGTTAACGTGAAAGTATTAATTAAAGCTCTAGAGACTGTAACTTTATGTAGCCTGGTGGAATACGAAACACTAATATCTATTATGTATGTTAATAATCAAGTCTAGATTAGACTAATATGTGAAATAGTTTTTTCTTTCCATTTTTCAATCAATGTATCAGGTTAGTTCTATAAATGTGTTCGTATCTCACTTTAGACTTAATTTGTAAAATAACTATTGAAACTTTAGTGTGTGTTTAATTAAAATTAAGTGTGAATCTAGATGACCTTAGAGAGTTTTTTCTTTAGATTTTCGCTTTCTCTCTATTTAGTGTGGTCTTAAGATAGGAGCTGAAAATCTAGCTGTCATCATATAGCAACCTATAGGTGACAGCTTAAATAATCAAACCAGTTTCTTTTGCTATTTCGAAGTTAAACTAAACACATTTAATTTAAATAAATAATATTTTTTTTCCATAATTATATGTTTTACTGCTTAGAGATAAGATTCCTAAGAGGAGGCACAGTGTGAGGCATAGTCAAACTCGTGTTAAATACTAAGAAATACTTAGAAGAACCTTTGAGCTAGTTTGTTTGGCTTCGTTTAACACTTTGCGTTCTCACACATATACCTTTCAGTTGAATCACGATTTCTATGAGCTAAATTCGTTAGATTTCAGTCTAGGTCTAGGTAGATTTCTATACATATACCTAATTAAATAAACATGGGATAGTAGGGAGTGATTAAAGACTAAGGAAGAGACTACATTCAAACCGTTGAGGTTACTTGTGTATAGGTAGTTTATTTAAACGTGTTAGTAAAGGAGTCTAGCTGCTGAATTTGGACGAGAGACACAACAGGAGCTGAGCAGAAGGAAGTATAATGTATTAGTGTTGAATAGGTATAATGTGTAAGTACATTTTGCCTCTACACAGGACATAGACATTGTTAGGTGCACTTATAGACTTGTATTTAGGATAGGAAATAGGGATAGGTATACTAGGTGATCTGCGATGAAATTGAACTTGTACAGGATGTTTAGATCCTGGGGTGTTTGACCGCTTGAGGCTGCGAGCTAGGCATTCCACCCACTGACTTTAATCGAATGAGGGCTCTTGACTATAAGAGATTATTCTCTTAGACTTGACTGAACGGGATGCTATGGCCGGTACTCGCGAGCTCAGCCTTATTGAGCCTAAAGGCTATCTGCGTGTGGATCCAGTGAACGGGTAGAAGCATTTCTGGGTCGTCGTCACATTTGCACTTTCATAGCGTTCAGCCATCGCCCGATTTGGCCAAATCGAACTTTCTCAATTAATACAAATATGAATAAATAAAGTTTACCATGGTTTTATGGGGAAAGGTGTCTAGCGAACACCTTATAAAGTAAAGTAAATAAATGTCCACATCCTGGAGATGTCTGACAAACGCTCCGCAGCGTAACAAAGATGGCTGACGTTCCCCAAATAATAAACCCCAGAAGGGTTTTTCCTAGAAGGTTTTGTAGGCGCTATTAAACGACCAGAGTGTAATCCACATCATGAGCAGACATCTTTTGGTTATAGCTTAGGTAATTAGTGTAGAGGAGAGGCGAAAGTCGCGATCAGATTAAAACAATTTGCATTTTAATATTAACAAGCTTCGCAATGTTATTTAAAACCATAGGCCTGCGGAATGATGGATTTATCTCGATGAGCCTCCGTTCCATTCACACGCAGCTACTAAATAGTACAAACATAAACACGATTCGCAGATCACTTAGATGCCAGTAACATCGACTTTCACCAAGACCACCAAATACATAGAAAAACATTATAACTAGACGATCACATATACAAATTAGGATTTGAGCCACTACAGTGGGGACATCAAAAAATGGCTGTTGGACAAGAAAATAATATTTGATAGTTAGATATTTATTCGAAATCAACCATTTTAATGACCCCATCCCTGGGGCACAGGCACATGGGTGGATAAGGAGGATGGACCATAACCACGCAGGCCCAATGCGGATTGGTGGGTGTTAACGATTGCAATGCAGCCGGGACCAACGACTTAAACGTGCCTTCCGAAGCACGGAGGTATTCGAAAAAATATTTTTTTGGACATTTTATAAAAAACGCTGTCAAAGTTAAAGTTATCGTCAAATGATAATGCTACCTATTTGTCACGTCAAACTTGTCAAAGAACACGATGCTGGCTGGCAACCTCTTTTTTTGGCTAACTTGTGCATAACCGGTACTTTAACAAGCTTGTTATTGTTAAAGTTAGATGGTGCAACTCAGCCTTAAAGTATGACTCGGAATCAGATGTTTAATAATGTCACTTTTGTATTCAGAAGTCTCATCCTTTTAACTCTATTTCTTTTTTCTTTATTATTTCAAAAGATGGTGTTAGATATTGAAAAGTCACTTTTCCTCACGCTAGCAGCAAAAACAGATTTTACTGGGAGTTTTTACGCGCCATTATGCGCTTCTTCGTGCTGGAGAGGTGAAAAAATAGCTTACTGAGGGAGCTTTAAAAAGAGACTTAGAAAGTATTTAATCGGAAGTTAATCCTCTTCAGTAATTCCACAAAGATTTCTCACTTCATTCAAATCACTGGAACGCGAAGGGATAATGTATTCCGGGTGAAGCCTCGCTCCGATACCCGGTTTATGGTCAAACGTTCCTTAGCTAAGGGCGCGTTTCCATGTCGGTCCGATTTTTTTAATCGTTGGATGAATTTTTTTTTAACGTTGGACGATTTTTTTTTAACTAATCCTAGTTACCCTTTTTGATCAGAAAGCCTAATTTTCAAAACGTCTCTAAAGCAAACCACGACTATATATTATAATTGTTATGGTACACCTATTACTTATACACTAATTAATACAATAATTAACAAATTGGTTTGAATTAATTTCTATCGTTTATTAATAAACAATCAAACGGCGGATTCAACATTTTCTACTAGTTAACCTATTAGCGACCGGTTTCATTTGACATACATTGCTACTTTTCTTTGGTATGTTTTTTTTTACCCCAAAAAGAAGTAGCAATGTATCACATTCATCTGTCAAATGAGACCGATCGCTAGGTGGTTTCTAATTAGATAATCAGCCCGCTGGCTTGTGTTTCAAACAAAATAATCGTTGCAGCAATAAAATGTAACTAAATGGATTCAATTCCATTACATTCGTCGTGCGTGACATTTCATTAATCGTTTTATCAGTAAACAACTTCATTTTTAGTTATTACTATTATAGTTTTAGTAACTATCTCATATCTTATATGTTTAAAATTATTAGGTAGGTATAATCGTTTCGATGCATGATGTGACTGCCTATAATTGATAAGACATTAAAATTATATTTATATCATGTACTAGTTATAATATTTTTTTGTATCAGTGTACTTATTGTTGGTTGTCCTAATAAAAAAAATAAAATTACGACCACGACGGACGCTTAAGGCTGACCCCAGCCTGTCGATTCTGTAAGAAACTCGCATCTCACTTCGAACCTCACTTCACTTCGCGGGAATTTCGAATCTTAAATGAGATAATGATAGGCTTTTTTTATAATCACAAAAGATTTTAGATAGCTATATAGTAGCTACCTAAAACCTTTTGCAATCGGTAAAATAGTTTAAATTCGCGTAATTTTTAATAACAAATTCACGCGAAGTGAAGTGAGGTTCGAAGTGAGATGCGAGTTTGGTTACAGAATTGACAGGCAGACCTAATACCGGTTTCTTTTCTTTGCTTTGCTGTTTAGGGTCATTTTTAATCTATCGCATATTGGGACCAGACCAAATTGGCAAGATAGCCATTAGCTTGGTGTTATCAAATATCATCGTCTGGGTTGCGAAGGAGGAAGCATCTGGGAGATATGCTATCCTAAACATGGTCTCTGATTGTGAACAGGGTCGTGGGTGGCATCATTACCTACCTGAACAATTTTTTGTGTTTTCATAACGATCGTTTTTAAGGAACAAAGCTCACAAGAACATACAATATATAGGTATATGTGAAATGTACTTTGATTGAAAATATGGGATAGATTGAAAATGAGCCTCTTGGCCGGCTGTCCATTGCCGAACAGCAAAACAAAGACAAGAAACCGGTAGGTCTGCGATCAGCCTAAACCGGAGTATTTAATCGTCGCGAGATCGTGACACAGTGGAAACGTGCCCTAAGTCCTATAAGCGGTCGGTTATCTTTTAAGAGGCTTATAGTTTTTCCTACTTAGCCAACAACGGCTTCCCTTATTGCTAAGACGTTAAGGTTGAATATGGACATCGTTAATGGTGAACATTACGAGGGAATGCAAGTTTCCTTGTAATACGTCAGGATTTTCCGGGATAAAAGGTGTTCTTGTAGTTTGCTAGAGTTTGGTCAACGAACGATGAGACTCGGTTGGAAATGGAACTAATTTTGCGGCTTATTTTAAGGTTCAGTTTCCAATAACTTAACCTCTACGGTAATTTAACAGGGAAAGTGGCGCCGCCATTTTAATATCATCTTTCGTTGACCAGACTCTATCACGGTTGGATTAAGGGGTAATTCAATGAAAATTTCTTGAAAACAGAAATGATACGAAATTTTTAAGTAATAGGTATTAATTTTAATCATTTTACATTTAAGTAAGAGAGTGCTGACTTTAGAAATTAAAAATTTGCGAGAAAACTCGCAGCAAAATCGCTTTTTGCGATTAATAATAACGATAATATCAATAGTTATTTGTAATACAAATGACCAAAATCAATTTGTGCTGCGAGTTCCGACTTTAAATCACGAACTAGCGAATTAGTCTAGAATTGATTGATGATTCTAATATAGACAAATTTTGGTCTCGGTCTCGTGTAAAACATACAACTTTTCACCTCTACCAGCGAGAAAAAAATTATTCATAAAGTATCTCGATTCCCGTCGTTTTGTTTTAAATTACTTCGTATTTCCTATTATTTATTAATATCCTATCTTATTTTTTTATTTATAATCATAAAACACTAATATAGTATCAATAAAAGATATAATTGCCCGGGAACGCTGTATTTCTTGTAATATAATTAAATAACAAATCTTAATGTAACGTCTTGCGTCTTTACGTCTTTCATCTGACCGTCTAATCCTCTTTCCCTCTCGCACACACACCTCTCCCTGTTACTCTTCCTTCCGTTCCATTTCACACATCCTACACTGAACATCCTACACTCGGCCGTCCTGCCTTTATGTCTGACCCTAGACATACAAAATATAACCATTAAACACTTACTTAATCTATACTAAAAACGAAACAAAACTTTAACCCTCAACATAAACATAACATAAATAAACACAACCTTTTAAAACCAAACGCTCTTTCTCTAAGCTACATAATAATATAGACATATTCCTTATCATGTCCACACATACACTTAATTAAACAAATTAAAAACAAAACTTTTAAATATTCTAAACGTACAAACTAAACCTATTGTGGATTTTTTCTTTTTTCCTTTTCTTATACAGTCTTTCACGCTCCTTTAAGTGAAAATAATCATTCTTCAAATCTACCACGCTGAATACCTTTGCATTTGACATTCTTTCAACCAGCTCATCAATAATAGGTAGTGGGTATTCATCCTTTATCACATTGGCGTTTATTTTTCTATAGTCAACACATCTACGCAGACTACCATCCTTTTCTCTAACTTGGACAACAGGGCTAGAATATTCCGTGAAACTTACTTGAATAATTTCCTTATTTACTTGTGTATTTACTTCGTCTTGTTCTTCTGGCGCAAGGCGTCGTGGTCGCTGAGCTATGAGGACGTCATCATTCAAAGTGATATTTAATTCTATCGGTGCCTCCTTTACTTGGCACGGCTTGTAGTTGTCCATCAGATGCTTCCCTTTTTCTCTTACACCAACATCACGAGTATGACCTACGGAATCAATAGAACAATTCACCTTCCGCAACCAATCATTCGGTTTCAGATACACAGAACCCTCTATCATAACCAACAACACATTACTCAAAAACTCATGCCCCAATATCACTTCTATATTAGATATACAGTTACTAGGTATGACATAAAATACTACGCCGCGATAAATACACTCGTCAATCTCAATGTCCGTCGCAAATCGTCCCAACCAGTCCCAACGAACTCACTTTTGTTTGACCTAAGCCGGTTATAGTCACATTACTTTTCGTATCATACTTCGGTGAACGAATTCGTTTATAAACTTCCGCTGACATTAAATTGACATCCGAACCAGAATCGATGAGTCCCTTTGTACTTTTTCCACACAATTTAATTATTTTAATCGGTTCATTTCTGCCATCACGACATTCAGATTGTTTGTTTATGTAAACGTCATAGTCGTTGGCACCGTTGTCATCTTCTTTTTTCTGTCTCTCAGAGCTGTCACCTATCGAAACTTCTTTATCGTCATTACTTGTTACGTCAATTTCCGTTGCAAGAAATGCTCGTCTCTCTGACCGTTTTCGCTCCGCTGTCATTGTCGATGGCTTGCTCTTATTGCATCGACTTGCAACATGGCCGAAGTTGTTACATTTAAAACACTTGAGCCCCTTATCTTTGTATGGAAAGTCAACTGATGCATGCCCGATATAACCACAGCTATAACACCGAACACGCTTGTTCACCTCGTTCTGCATCATTCCTCTTGTCGCCTCATACGATCTTCTTTGGCTTTGCTCTTTTTGCTTGATAGTTTCGTATATTTTTAGTTTTTCCTTAAATTCTTGATACGAACTCACTCCATAGAGCATAATCTTATTGCTCTCGCGATCGCTCATTCCATCTATTATGTACTTAATGGCAACGTCATCAGACATGTTACCTCGTCTGCCAAGCTCCTTCATTACGAGCATATAATCTAAGCAGGTTTCGGTTGGTAATTTTTTTCTCGCACTCATTAGCTCGTGTATGGTCTTGACGTCTAATGCGTCTGGAAACTCCTTCGCCAACGCATTCCTCAGATCCTCCCAGCTTCTATATGGTCTTTCAGCTTTTAGCCACAGCGCTGCAGTACCAGTGAGAGAGCGTCGTGCGACTAGCAACTGCTGCAACGGTGTCCATCCAAATATTTCAGCTGTGCTTTCGATGTCGTCAATCCAACTTGTGACAGGATAGGTTCCGTCACGCCCGCTGAAGCTTGGTACTAACTCGGAAGTCATTTGCAACATGTCTAATTGTCTTAGCTTTTTCTTGTAGGTCGTCGCTCGTCTTCGCTCTGTCTAGGTGGCTTTCTGTTCCTTATTTTCATATATGCGCTTTTGCCGTCGTAGAAAATGGTCGTCGTCGTTCAACCACGTCGTTGTGCAACTCAATCCGCCGATATCTCGTTGCGATTTTCTTCTATCCCGGACGAGCCCCCACTTATAGTATCAATAAAAGATATAATTGCCCGGGAACGCTGTATTTCTTGTAATATAATTAAATAACAAATCTTAATGTAACGTCTTGCGTCTTTACGTCTTTCATCTGACCGTCTAATCCTCTTTCCCTCTCGCACACACACCTCTCCCTGTTACTCTTCCTTCCGTTCCATTTCACACATCCTACACTAATTTGTTAATAAATTTCATTATTGTTTCTTATTAAATATTTATTTCATACATGCGACCTCATTTCGTCCATACTCTTTATTTCGAATTATCAACCTTCTTTTTAACAATCCTTATTTAAAACTCCTCCCTTGGATTAAAAAGTAAACAAAATAATGCACGGATATCCGTGCATTTTATTTTTTTACTTTTTAATCCATGTATAACACCATAAAGCACTCTATCTATCCTTTTCTGACATATCAATTTTACAAGTCTCATCCTTGTCACTTTTTTCTTTCTTTATTATTTTAAAAGTTGGTGTTAGAAATTAAAAAAGCACTTTGCCTCACGCTCGCAGCAAAAACCGATTTTGCTTTCGCAGCAGATTACGAGCCAAAAGCGCCCTTTTCGTGCTGGAGAGGTGAAAAAATTATTTAGCGATTTCAGAGTTATTTGATGGTCCCTTTCTACCATATTCGGCATTACTCGTATTTTTGTAACTTGTATAATGTATAGTGAACAAAATAAATAAAAACTTATCCATAATAATTTATCAGTAGGTGTTTGTGCATCGATCACATCGGACCCATTAGAGGACACCGTAAATAATGGTCGTCCTCGTAAATCAAAATGATTTAACGCATCATAATTGGATTATGATGCAATTCCGATTTAGCGCAGATTCGTTACATTCAGAATTATTGGGCATCCGGCTTCGAAGGACCATAATTGTTTCATTTCGTTAATTAGATATTGTTTTTTCTGTTTGTTTGTGTTTTTTATAGTTACCGTATTATACAATTTAAAAGTACAATGTTTATATTAGCTTTTTACTATTATACGAGGCTTGAAGAAGCACAATGTGCAGAGAAAATATTTTGTCAAGCTTTTTAAAACTCCTTCTGGGAGTTTCCTTTTCTATCCTCAGTACAAATTTGCTAATATCCTAATTCCCCCACCCTCGGATTTATTTACTGAAGTAGTTAAATTAACAGGAATTAAATGTGTACGTAACTAATAGTAAGTATTTTCACACCTACCCTATTTTTCAGACGTTTAGTGAGTCTGTGACCACGGCAGATTACAACTCGGATTACAATTCATAATTCATAATTATGAATTATACTTACAAACAGAAGTTTGTTGATTTGTGTCATCAAATGTTTATTAATTTTAGAAACTGATATTCACATAAACTACATACACGATAAAATCGATTTTATTAACCATCACAATACACACGAGTGTTTTAATACTTAGTTATGTGCAGTTTCATACACTACTTTATCTACACTCATACATTTGGGATTGAACCTACCAAATAAAAGATCAACGTTAGAAATGAGAGAGAGACTTTGGTTGTATTAGCTATGTGCCTACCTTGTAATAAGTCATTTCCTTAGCTGCATCTAAAATAATTTTGCAGAGTATTTTTTTTTTCACATTTTTAAGCAAAAATAAAAAACACCTACGAAATTCAGTATAACAAAATGTAAAAGTTGAAATCAAAATTCAATTTTTTTTTTTGTATAGCTCTAAAAATGGCGCGCATTCCATTAGAAAAAAAAATGAGATGAGTGCATTCTTGCAAAATTGCAAACTAATCGCAATAAGTCATCGATCACCATAGAGTGCATTTTTATCATGGAAAGTATGTGGGAAAATATCGTTGTTTTTTTTAATATCACGGCACTACCTTCTTCTTGGATTTGCCCTGTATCGTAATGAGAAAAAAGTTATTTTATGATGCAGCTGACTGCATCGTAATGAGTTTTTTTTTATTTTACCTATTCACGAAAATAAAGTACGTATTTATATTACCTTTTTTTAATCCATATATTTGGAACATTACGTTGTGAGTGTAGATAAACGTTTACTAGTTCACCCCAATCAAAATATTAATTATTTATGCGTGCCAATTAAAACCAACTAATTTATGATACCGTTAAATGGAAAATACTTGCAAAGATAATTATTTCATTCTCAGTATGCCTTGTGTTGTAAATTGCTGTTATTTATGTTAATAGTTTTGATCATTAATTTAAAATTTCAATAATAATGTAATAAAATACAATAGGGATATTTTATGATCCCAAAGTAAACTCGTCAGAGCAATTTTCATCGCATTTTATAGCAACTGAGTACCTGATCCAAACTTTCACATTTATAATATTATAGTAAGAATAATATGAGAATATAAAAATTTGTTATTTGTCGAGGTCGTCGTTGGCCCAACGGTGGCGACTTCGCCAAAGATCCAGCCCCCCTAACCAAAGTAACATTTGCAAGTTTTCGCTTCGAAACATGTATAGATTTGACGTTTTAAAATTCGATTGATAACGAAACCTTATGTCAATCCCATACATGTTTCGAAAACGAAGCGATAACGAAGATTAGCGAATGTTACTTTGGCTAGGCCCTCTGCCTACTTATTGTCTAATTTTCAAAATCTATCGCAATCGCTTTCATTTTACAGATGGATGTGACACATTGCTGCATTTCTTTGGTAAGTTTTTATTTGTGCCAAAAAGAAGCATCAATGTATCACATCCTGAAAGCGATTGCGATAGATTTTGAAAATAAACAATTTTTGTTACCGAGTCATACTCGGAAACATTCGAACCGGGTGGTTCGAATCCCGAGTATGACTCGGTAACAAAAAAGTTTGTTTCAACCTTCTATCTTATTTTCAAACATCAGCAAGTCAAAGTCAAATAAACTATTAAGTACTTTTGAATTGTCTATATTTTCCTACCTCCCGTTCCTGACTTTTTTACCCGACTGCGGTTTATGTTTTTCGCGCGTATCTTGTAAGTATGTTTGTATGTTTGTATGTTTGTATGTAATATTCTTTATTACCTCATATCTTTCAAACGGCTGAGCGGATTTCTATGATTAAGATATCGTTAGATTTGTCTTTTCAGCCCAAGTGTTCTTAAGAAGGTGGCGTTATAAAAAAACCAACATGGCGGCTGTACGGTGCTATTATACGTAGTGAAAAAAAAATTTTTTTTTAGAATACTGCAATATGGGTGTCAAATTAAAGGGCTTATTATAAGGATTTCAAAAAGGTATATCATCACCGTAAAGTATAATAACTAAAAAGAGATAAATAAAAAATAAATTAAAAAATTAAAAAACCCGCCTGCATAAAAAGACAAGTCGACTGAAAAGATGGAAACAAGATTAAATAAATATTAAAGGCAATATGTCATAATAACATGCAGTCAAAGGCATATAATTCAATCATTCATAATGTCACTTTCTTTATGCATGCCTCCGACTGCATGTTATTATGACAAATTGCCTTTAATATTTATTTAATCTTGTTTCCATCTTTTCAGTCGACTTGCCTTTTTATGCAGGCGGGTTTTTTTAATTTTTTAACTGACAAGAAGAACTGTATTATGATATGAGTATACGCTTTCAAAGTAGGCTCGATAGCGACATAGAGATGAAATTTCGTATGACAAGTTTTAGTTTAGTGTAGTTACCGCCACCACCGGCAATGTGGCAAATTGCATACAAAATTGCTTACTACGTCGCTTTGAAGTATAGTAGTCAAATCGTTTAAAATTACTAAATTGACATCGGTTATCTTGCATGTGGTCAATAAAAATGAACCCTTTATTTGGCGTTGTGAAAATGCCTTAATAATTTAATATTCAATTCGGTTATTTTTTGTTACGGTTTCATTTTTGTTACTTTTTCGTTACAATGGTCATTCTAAATGATTTTCACCCCTGTGTGACGTTTACTGAAACGTAACTGTGTAAACTCATAATACTCGTACAGGCACAGGGTGCCTACTGCCATGTCTTAGCGCAGTATTATTTCATTCTTACCAGCAAGCTTACTTTTAATTGAAATAAATAAAATAAAAAAATAAAAAATTGTCGCATTCTTGACCATTGTTCTCTTCTTATTATTTGTTTTGGCAATCTACTTTCCTCTTGCAAGTAATTTTTGCCAGTGTCAAGTGTAGATAGCAAATAAGCCGTAGTGATGGCTAGCAGGGAATAGACAATTTCGCAATATCATTCGCTCTTTGACAGGAATAAAGTATTATTACTTTGTGCGTTGTGGTACGAATTTGAAAAATCTTATTGTAAGCTTATAACAAAACGTTCATAAGACATGATGGTTTTCTAAAAGGTGATGGTAAGCCTCCTGGTGAGATGAAGGATAATACATGTATACACAAATTGTGAATTAAAAAATCACGCTGACGCAATCGCTGGCTGAATGAAGGTATAGTCGCCTAAAAACGTACTTAAGTTGATTTAGTCGGACCGCATCGGGTTATCAAGGAGACAGCAAAAATGTGCGTCGTGCGTCCGACAGGTGAAATAGTGCGAGAAATCGGTCGGGTCAGTCCACGAAGCTCGGGGCGCGGGTGACTGATGCGAGGGAATCGGCACTGGTTCAGGCCTTTTTATCTACCTTTTGGAATTTGTTACTTTGTCCACCATGCTTAGGTAAGTGGCACGCTTAAAATTACGCACGCGTGCCAGTTTACTTATTTTAAAATTTGCTAGTGTTTAACTGGCACTGAGGGATATCGGAAAAAAAATGTTTTTTCTATACAATTCTTCCTTCGGGAATAGGCCCCTTGGGGTCGCCGCACACGGGCGACACACCTAACGCCCGCCGCCACTGGACCTATTCCTGCACGGCTAGCACGACTTAGCGCGACTCGAGTGAGAAAGAGTAGCGTCGCGTTCATACATTTATATCGCATGCAGCTAACACAACTGGGGCCATATTTTTGAATCCTTCGACTGACGTCGAGCGCTTGGTTTCTACTGATTTTCGTTCGACATTTGACTTTCCATATTTTTTAATCGCTCGACCGCAACGAGTGTCCCTACCCACTCGTGAACAGTCGAGCGATACGGTACGGCGAGCGATATTCTTTTCTACTAAAAAGCAAAGATTTTTATGTAACAGCCATAGAAATATGGATATTACGTTTTGTTTTCGTTGCGGTAATTACCAGTTTTCTCTAGATTCTGCGTGGAACGGATTAAATCCAACATTTGGCATGCACCGGTTACGAACGATTCAAAAATACAGAAAATCGACGTCATGTGACTTGGAAGACGAGTGTGACTTAAGTCACATGCGACAACACAATGTCATACGTAAAAAAAAATAGAGCCCCTGTAGTTTTCATACATCGCCGCACACGGTACGCCAGGGTGGTCGCCACACGCTACAAACGTCGCTTCTCGCTTTTTGTGGCCGACACCGACCACTAAACTGCAAGCGAAGGAATTTTTTGTCGGCTACCGACCACTTGTGGCTTTCGCGCGCTTCAGCTACTTTTGCAGCCGCTCCTAGCTTCTAGTGGCGGCGCAGGCGTTTGTCGCTGGTTGTGGAGTGTCGCCCGTGTGCGGGGACCCTTACACTATTAGTGTTTTGGTAGCGATTTTGCTGTGGAAGGGACATAAAGTTAGTAAGATGAACTTAAGCATTTGTTTCCGAGTCTAATTATTTTTTGTGGTAACGTTGACATTGATGTCCTTAACACAGTGCTTTATCTACTTTGGAATCTGAGCAATGTATGTAATATTTTATTTTATTTTATTTTATAATATTTGGGGGGCTTACATCTAACCTTACAGAGTAGATACTTAAATAAAATATAAGAAGCCGATTAAAAGCCTCCACAGATTAACAGTGAATAAAACTTATTAAGCTTATTATTAATAAAACTTATTATTTAAAAGTGAAAAACTTATTAAGCGCTAACTTCGTGATTAAACAGCTGATTGCAATCTCGAATATTAAATGAAAATAAAATTTCTAATTAACTAAAAGCTCTATTAACAGCTGACAGACTATCACAAAATAGGTCTATATAGAGATGTGTCGCTTATTGCTGTTAAACAACGAACACGAAACAACGAATATAAAAACCATTTCTGTGGTGTACAGTGCGGACGAATGGAGTGTGGAGTAGAGATTACGTGGATGACACTGACGGAATGGTACATTCAACTTTAATTTAGAGACTATTGTCCAATGTTTATCACATCAAATCCAAAGAGTTGTAAAACTGTTTTGAAGCCACAAAAAACACCTTTCAAAGGGCTTATTTTACAGCCCAAAGTTCATATGTGGACATAGGCAGGTAATCGCCGCTTCGGATGCAAAAACAAGCGCGACAGGAATTCTGAAAGAGGCCTAAGTGCCAGGTAATGCCAATTTTACGAGACGGCCATGCGCCGAATACCTGATGAGTTGGTTAAGCCTCGCTAAAAGAGTTGAGTTTTTATGGGATTTCACATATTTTTAGATAGGGGTTTTATGGTTTTAGGCTAGGCTAGCGATGCTCTCTTTGAATTATAGTTTATAGTGCTCTTCTTGAGTTTATTATATGGCTCAGAGTACCCACTCGCGGACTGGCCGTTGCCGCGGTGGCGTGTTGACATTGATTTGAATTCCCTATATCCACTAAAATCCATTGATTGATCTATTTGCACTCTTATGTCCACTTTAATCCGTGATCCACAAAAACCCACCCTTGATTCAGTATTTTTGCAAAGTGGATTTTTTAGAACTAACGTCCGAAAATCCATTAAATAACGGATGACATTAATAAACTTGTTGAAAAATATAAAATAATTGTTACGTTGAAAATATTTTTAAAAGTAAAAGTAAACCTCCTCTAGAATTATGTGACCCTGGTACTTTTTAAAATAATTGTAACCCAATCCTTATTCGAAATAATGTTTTTTAAAATTTTGCATTTAAAAATCTTTTATAATAAATATTTTCAAGATAAAGATATATTTGTAACGCGTATTGGCTCTTTTAAGAGATTAGGTAAATAAGTTGAATGAGATCGACACTATACCTAATTAAATTAGATAACCTTAACATAAGATTTTATAAAACATTGTATTAAACCTATAAATATTCCCATTTTCTTCTATATTATGTAATCAGTGGTTAACGATGTTGGTTCCACATTTAATAATCATTCTTTGTTACCTAAACTGTTTATTACTTACACACATTTGTGAAACTGTTTGTTAGACCCCAATAAACTAAAAAAAAAACTAGTAGGTATGCAGTGGGTCGAACCGTAACGGAACGGAAACCGGAAACATTCTTTAATGAATTTTCAGACACACGTTAGTTCTAAAAAATCCACTTTGCAAAAATCCTGAATCAAGGATTAAAGTGGACATAAAAGTGCAAAAAGATCCATCAATGGATCTTTACAATGGATTTTAGTGGATCTAGGGTTTGAATTCACGTTTGAAAAGTTAAGTTTCGATTTTCTGGAGGACTCGGTGCGCGGCATTGACCTCTATATAAAAAAGTTGTGTGCGGCCACGGAGGCATATCCTACTTTTTATACTGTATATAAAAAGATAAAATAAATAACAGTTTTTCAGTTCTAAGAATTGTTTTTAATTATAGTAGCGGTCACGAGCGCTACAGTACCTATTAATAATAAAAATAATTCGTTTATTTCAGGCATAGACCCATTTCAAAAAATAATACAGAAAAACTAATAGTACTTATAGATAGATAAAAATTACAGAATAATTTAAAAATTAAAAATTAAGTAGGTGGTACCTTATACCTAAAGTCAGAGTCTTTTTATTGTTCCTCTCCATGTGTACCGATATCCAGTGCTTAAACATGGGACTACCGAGATTGTCAGCGATTGCATTTACGATAGTATTATCGCTCTCTTTTACACGCTTCCAAATCCACACGAGACCTCACTATTGCAAAGAAGTCGGGAATACCTGCTATTGTAAAAATAATTCATAAAAAAATTTTTTTAGTAGGTTTTTTGATATTGAGATTGTTCGAACGAATCTATAAAGCTACATTTTTGCCATTAACTTTCTTAGAGTTTATTAAAGTTTTAATTTTCTTTTACAAGACGTACTTGACGTGTCTGTCAATGACATATTTTTGAAAAGAAGACAAAGTAACAGAAAGTTTATTCACTGAACTCGAAAATACTTGCAGGATCCCACAAAAAAATACAAAATCCGAAACTCTTGAGTAAGAGCAAGACACGGAAACCTTAGTTCGAAGTTTCACTTAAAACATTATAGAAACAAGAGAACCTAAAATAAGCAGCCCCCCTAGCCAAAGTAACATTTGCAAATTTGCGTTATCGCTTCGCTTCGAATCATGTATGGATTTGACGTTTTAAAATTCGATTGTTAACGAAACCTTATGTCAATCCCATACATGTTTCGAAAGCGAAGCGATAACGAAGATTTGCCAATGTTACTTTGGCTAGGCCCTCAGAACAGAAACTGGAGCTCTAGCCTCCCGAACAATTAACCTGAAACAAACTGTTTTTCTTTTTTGTTTTTATCCATTCCCAGTGTTTTAATTAAAATAGTTCGCACAGTAGACACTCGCTCGCACAAGATTTTGAATTTGTTCTGAGAATTTTAAGCAAAGCTAAAGATTAATTACATTGAGAATTGCTTTTATTCGCTTCTTGGTTTATTATTACCATATAATTACCACAGTAAAAGGTTTTATGTTACTTAGAAGGAGGAGGGAAGATAACTGAACTCTTTCTAATTAAGTATACACCGCCATTTTGTAGTCGTGTTATTTAACTTAAGAGAGTGTTCTACCAATGAAACTAAAGATTTTTGCCAAAGAAACATGGGTCGAAAAAACGACAAAAAAAATTGTCTTCACGTTAGACAGTTAAAGCCATAGAAAAAGAATGTCAAAGAACAACAATGTCAATAACCAGGTGATCCGAAAAACGATCTATACATTATATGAGATACGTAAAATATGACTTACATACATAAAATATGACTATATTATGGCAAAGGAAATTAATAAACTATGTTCCATACTGTTTTCTTCGTCGATAAACGAATAAATGTAGAGAAATGTGTGGCAATATCTTATTTACCTGTGAAAAGTGTGATTACTTGGATTGTTTCTTTTTGTCAGATCACAATCACTAACAGAACAAGACATCATGGCTCCACGATACCCTTATTTAAAATTCTAATCAAGATTACCTACCAAATATTTTAAAGAAATTGTTAATGCTCTTTTGCTAGGCGGGACGCTAGGGGCTCTTACTGTAAAAAATGTTGGCATATTGTTACTTGATCCGTTGTCTCTTTTTTTCATAGACCGTGTCCGTATAATGTTAACTTCTCTTTTCCACGCTTTGTTGGTCTTCTTGAGCGCAGCGAAAAATGTGTCTATGGCTAAAGCAGATAGGAAACTATACTAACTATACATACATACTAACTAGACAGCTAAAAAGCAGACAGCTGAAAGATGGGAAAGTATTATTTGTCGTTTTTCGACCCGATTCTTTGACAAAAATGTTTAGTTTTGTTAGTAGAACACACACTCCCTAAACCACAAAAGTATAATTTCGTTAAGTTAATCTTTTCATAGATAACAATTTTCTACATAAAGAGTATTCAGTATCGGATAGAATAAAAAGTGATAAGTTAAGAAGAAAATTGATATCGATCGATCGTACCAATGTTAATCTCAATCCAAAACCGGTTACTTGAATTCGAGAGTGCCTTCTAAATTGGTATTGAAATCGTCCATTTCATTGGATTGGAAGTTGCAATTTCAATGAAATGGACGATTTCAATTTATTTAGTGAAAAAATAAAAGTAAAAAACAATAGACTAGAGGAGCTTGGTGGCTCAATGGCTTAGCACCTGGCCCTGCGATTGCGGAGGTTAAGCATGTCGGTCATGTCATGGGATGAGTGGGTGAATAAAAATTTATTATCTCGAGATCCTCCGTTAGTCCCGGCTGCAGGCTGCGTTCAAACGATAACACACGACCCGACCTTAACCCGAACTCAACTCAAACTCACTTCAACCGCAGCCCACCTTGAAATACATCGCTTACAACTTTGAGTCTTATGACACATTAATAAGCTCCTTTGTAATGTTCAGGTGAGTTTGAGGTGAGTTCGGGTTGAGTTCGGGTTGTGTTCGAGTTCAGTTTGAGTTGAGTTCGGGTTGAGCGCGGGGTGTGTGCAGTTGCATCGACAAAATATAACGGAGCTTATTAATGTGTTATAAAACTCAAATTGTAAGCGCTGTATTTCAAGGAGTGGGCTCCGGTTGAGTTGAGTTCGGGTTGAGGTCGGGTCGTGCGTTATCGTCTGAACGCAGCCTTAACACCCACCAATCTGCATTGGGCCTGCGTGGTGGGTTATGGCCCATCCTCCTTATATACACCCATTAGGGAATGCCTGTACCCCAGCAGTCGGGACATTTAAATGGATATTGTCGAAAAAAGACTACGGTCATATGTCATATCCGACAGCCCGGCCAAAAATTACCTAAGATACTTACATAGAAATAACTAAAAATAATTCCAAATCCATTGTATCGTCCGTGAAACCTTTACTTAGTATTATTCTCATAATACCGAGGGCCGAATAGCGCCATTTTAGCTACAAGCGTTGTGAATAGTTTCCCAAATGGGCCCGTTCGTTATGGGAAGATAACGCCATTAAGGTTTACGCCCTTGTTTACCGAGAATACTATGTTGACGACTTTTTGTGCACTGATCTGGACTTTGTTGGGCCGTAAATCTTTAGATTCCTTTGCCTTTAAAAAATTTGTTCTATTTTGATAAAAAAACAATTAAAACTTATTTAAGTTTTTCTTGATGTTAGTTGAAGTCTAGACGCAATATGAAATTATGAATATATAAATTTAAATATAGAATTCCAAAGTAGCTAAAGTACCTACTTGTGTTATTGAATAGTTGCAAAAACAACGACGACGACGGTACCAGAAACATCCAAACCTGAGTGAGATAGAAAAGTTTGTTTCCTATCGAACCAGCCCCCCTAGCCAAAGTAACATTTGCAAATTTTCGTAATCGAAGCGATTACGAAACATGTTCCTGTGGGTTTGACGTTTTAAAATTCGATTGTTAACGAAACCTTATGTCAATCCCATACATGTTTCGAAAGCGAAGCGATTAACGAAGATTTGCCAATGTTAGGTACTTTGGCTAGGCCCTCTGGGACCTCAGTATTGGCGATACCATGAAACGAAACTGTCTTTTGCTCTAGTTAGCTAGTTCGTTCTTTTTCTATTCATCCATCCATCTATCAGTAAACCTACCTTATTTGAGTACCTAAATACATCTTTAGAAAAAATATTTTTTTGAAAAGTGAAAAATGTGTACAATATGGTATATATAATAATAATCATTTAATAATAATAATACACATAAAACTCTACAGACCATATAAAAATCTGCAACCCCGCGCCAGGCGACGCGACGCAGCGCGGAGCAGTGTGTGAACCGCCTTAATGTTATTAAAAGATCAACATTATATTATAACGTTATATTCGTTCCGTCCACTTCCAACAGCCATTATTTCAACAGCTCTCTTCAGATTTGAGGAGGCGACAAATCAGAAAAGTGCAAATATTTTCCTTATTGAATGAGAAATACGGGAAATCCTCGAGATGTCACTGGCGTTTGAGCTTTAAATAAGATGTCCTTGTAGAGAATACGGAGATTTTTTTGTGTGTCCCAAGTTATGAGCGACGCGTTTTTTGTTTAGCTGAATTTAAAGTTACGCAAAAAACGTATAAAAAAGTACCTATCGCTTCCAGCGATAAGACCGCCTTTGCCCACCATTAGTCTAAAGTTTTAAGTAATACTGTATTACTTTTTAATGTGTGTGCAATAAAGATTTAATCTATCTATCTATCTATCTATATAGGTGCTTCCATACTTTGTCCACGTCAACATTCGGAAAATCTCTTAAGGGAACCTTTGACCAGGATAAAAAGTAGGTATCCTCTGTTTTAAATTTTCTGCGTGCCAATCTAGCCGTTCAGCAGCCGTGTTTGTGTGAATGTAGCAACTACAGTACTGAATGAACCTCTTGATTTTGCTATAATATTATTTTAAAAATTAAGAGTTAAACAACTGCTTTACAGAATGCATGCCGTCACTGTACCTTTATTTACACGAATATTGAGTTATTTTTCAATGATAGATTTGCAACTGTGTTTTCTTATTCTCTACAATTATTTTAAAAGCCCGCCTCTTATTAATTGCACCACACACGCGATATGAGAGCTGTCGGCTTCTAACTCCATAAATAAATGTGACGCTAATATGCGTTGCATAACACCTCGACATACCTACTTGACTTCGACGTTTACCCGTGTTTGGACATTTCACATTATTCATTCAATATTGAAAGAGTATTGTTACTGCAATAGGTGCCGATGCCGGCACGAGTCGTGAGTTGTGATAGAAATTGGACGGGTTATACTGCACATGTTTGCAGTAACCCCGCACCATCTCTCCCGCCAATGAGACCCAAAAATTACTCCTGGCATTAACAGTCACCGCTCAAGATCCGTGCCGAAGCCTGTACCATTTGGTAAAAACTATCTTGAAACATTTTCGAAATTATTCAGACAAATCTATTATCGTAACAACGAATTACAATAACAATATACCTGAAACTAACTATAAATGAACATAATCATAAGATTTTTACTTTAAACTATGTTACACTAAGAAGACTTACCTACATATCGAAAATTAATTATGAACTAAAATTTACTAAAGGGAAAGTGTATTAAACTAGTTTCAACTTATTTATAACACATTTGAGTAAATTCATGAAACATTTAAATGCTAATTGTGATATTTGGTACGTTTTTTTATTCACTACGGGATAATGGCCTTCACCTCACCTGATGTAAGTGACGATAAGGCAGAAAGTGAAGAAAATCCTCACCACTAACTGTCGTAACACAACAATTTTAAATAGTTGTTATGGCGTCCAGACTTGGGTAAGATGGTGGTAGCTAGCCAGGCGGACTTGAATGCCCTATCTTTTCAAAGTAATTTCAAAATTTGTATTGCAAGATAAATTGAAAGTTAAAGACGAAAGCTGAACGTAGAGCATTCCTTCGCTTACAACAGGCCAAGCAACAAAAACCGCTTCTTTTCGTACTTTGCACCACACGTCCACTCTTCCGTTATATGTGAAACTTGTCTACCAGCCCTCTTACCCACTTTAAAATTTCACTCTCAAAAGCCTGTTATTGCCTGTTATCCTTTGAATTTTTCATAGTGTACCTTTCTAAAGACTAACACTTAACTTTAGTAACAATCTAGGTTAAGTATATATTTAAGTTTAAGTACGCGTGCTTGGAGAAAATCGTGGTCTGAGAGACTGATAGCCAGCCAGTTTAAATGTAACTTTTGTAATTGTTTGGGTTTGTGAAGTAAGTGGTGCATGCAATTACTTTATGGTCTTTATAAATGATTTTAAGGGTCCGCAACAAATAATACATCGTATAATATTTCTAAACTAAACGGATTATGTTGCAAAGAGTCTTATTAAAATAGACATCCGCATGAAATAATGGTCTTTTGTATGCAATATCTCTAGATTTGAATGCAAAATTACAAAAAGTAGAGCTCCCTTTATAGAGAAATAAAATTACGGTTTTTTTAACATCTAAATCTAAGCTGCGTCTAATAATCCCGTCTGAGCTGCTACGGGTGAGTCGATTTTTTCTAATATTTTTTCAGTTATATTAAGTAATCTAAATCATAACTTACATTAGGTACCTCTTTGAAATATTTGGTAGATTTGCGTCCTAATTATTCATAATAAGCAAAATGGGGATTAAGGGTCTGAAAAATAACATTAAATGAACAAGAAACTTTCAAAAAAAAGTTGATGTGAGTAGTTATAATAGTAGATTGTTATACGAGGGTCAAAAGGAAGCAATTCCCATTCGAGATATTTAGACGCCCGAGCATAGCGAGGGCGGCTATAGTTTCGAGAATGGAATTGATGACTTTTACCCGTGTTAGACACTCTACTTTTCATTTCGAATTTCAGGAAAGTAAAAAAAGTCTTAGTTATTCCAAAATGTTTATTAATAAAAACATGTGCCTACTTAGTAACTACATTGGTAGACCTTATAATTATTACCTATACCAACTTACCTTTAAAAATCTAGAAAAATTAGAAAAATTTGTGAAATTTAAAGTTAAATTCATGCTTGGAATATTTACAGTTTGATATAAATTATTATGATGACAGATTTGGCTTTGTTGGATGCCTGTAAAAGTTGGAGATATTCTTTGGTCATTGATAAGACGTCCATGGCAGAGACTCTCCTGAAGTAGTTGTTTCCTGTAGGCGAATTACAGCGTAGTTTTATTGTTTCTTTTATATTATTTGAACTTTTTGTTTTAGTTTTAAACTCATTTTTAGTAAATACAAAATCAACACAAAACTTTAATACGGCACACACAGCTCAAAGTCACAGGAGTTAGGTAAGTCTCCCTCCAATATTTTATAGTTTTTCTTATTTTAAATTTGGAACACGTCGCTTCGCCGGCCGCTCCGCCCAATGTTTTTAATTTAGCACTGGCTATTTATACCATGTTTTGTTGTTGTTCGTGAATGCGCCCTACAAGGCTGCAACTTTTTTTAAACCATTTGTTTTTAACTAGGTATTGTAAACTTTTTCATTGCCAAATTCAGTTCTATTTTTAAATTACTTTTCCACCCTAGGGTGGAACGAAGAGTTTTGGACCCGCTGCTCAGTTCAAATATACATCACCTTCCGAATATGAGGAATGAAAAAACTATTTTCCGAATATGAGGAATGAAAAAACTATTTTTCATTTCTCATATTCGGAAAGTGATGTATATTTGAACTGAGCAGCGGGTCCAAAACTCTTCGTTCCACCCTAGGGTGGAAAAGTAATTTAAAAATAGAACTGAATTTGGCAATGAAAAAGTTTACAATAGTTAAAAACAAATGGTAACACAACAGCCAGTGCAAAATTAAAAACATTGGGCGGAGCGGCCGGCGACCTGACGTGTTCCAAATTTAAAATAAGAAAAACTATAAAATATTGGAGGGAGACTTACCTCACTCTGTGACTTTGAGCTGTGTGTGCCGTATTAAAGTTATGTGTTGATTTTGTATTTACTAAAAACGAGTTTAAAACTAAAACAAAAAGTTCAAATAAAATAAAAGTAACAATAAAACTACGCTGTAATTCGCCTACAGGAAACAACTACTTCAGGAGAGTATCTGCCATGGACTTACCGTCTTATCAAATACCAAAGAATATCTCTAACTTTTACAGGTATCCAACAAAGCCAAATCTGTCATCATAATAAATTATATCAAACTGTGAATATTCCAAGCATGAATTTAACTTTAAATTTCGCAAATTGTTCTAATTTTTCTAGGTTTTTAAAGGTAAGTTGGTATTAGGTAATAATTATAAGGTCTACCAATGTAGTTACTAAGTAGGTACATGTTTTTATTAATAAACATTTTGGAATAACTAAGACTTTTTTTACTTTCCTGAAATTCGAAATGAAAAGTAGAGTGTTTAACACGGGTAAAAGTAATCAATTCCATTCTCGAACTATAGCCGCCCTCGCTATGCTCGGGCGTCTAAATATCTCGAATGGGAATTGCTTCCTTTTGACCCTCGTATAACAATCTACTATATCTGCTTGTGTAGAAGTTCTTTATACAATACAAGCAAATTAATCTAAATGGCTAAAAATATTATAAATTTTTAAATTTGAGATTTTTGCATTCACAATGCTATTTTTATACAATACTAAAATATAATATACTAGAAAAAATACGACTCGCACCAGATCAATACTCAGACGGGAATCGAACCCGCGACCTTTGGATATCGGTCGGTAGCTCAGCGGTTAGGGCATTGGACCGGATATCCAAAGGTCGCGGGTTCGATTCCCGTCTGAGTATTGATCTGGTGCGAGTCGTATTTTTTCTAGTATATTATTTAGTAATATTATAAATAGTTAAAATAATATTAATTGCTTAGCTAAAAAATGGCTGATTTCGAAACTAAATTGAATTGAATGGTTACACTACAGCCTATTACGAGTTTCATAAACTATAATAACATTGTAAACAGTTAGAAATATACCTAAAACCTATTATTTCTTCGACACTGAAAGGCATCCCTTCCGCATATAGTCTGATAGTATCCATTCAAAATAAACTTTAAACTTTTAGCATCGCTTCAGCGTGTTTGCAGACCGGATGTTAGCTAACGGAAGATCCGCCATTACATGTTTGTAGGGTATAAAATGGCGGTCGCGTCGGTAATGTTATTACGGGAATTAGCTTTTTAGTTTTATTGTATTGTTTTCATTGCGGTTGCAGTTGGTCTTTAAAAATTAACGCACTTAATGTGTAATCTTCTCATTAAGTATTAGTTTAATATTTGAAGTACGTAATTACTATAAATTAATAGTTATTTAAAACTATAAGAAATCGTACTATCCTACTAATTATTATAAAATGTGAAAATTTGTGGGTTTAGATGTTTGTTCCTCAATCACTTAAAAACAGCTGAACAGATTTGGATGAAATTTGACTCAAAGATATTTTATAGCTTACTTTTTGATGTCACTTTGAAAAGCCCTCATAGTAAAACTGTGCAAGAAGTGTATTATATCTATAAACTGCGCTTCCACGGTCTATAATGGACCAGTACCCGTAGCACGAACAGCTATCGAAAAAAATAACGCGCGTAAAATCATTCGATAGTGCAATTTTGTATTGGAAATTTGTACAACGCCATCTACCGCCGAATAAAGAAATTAAAATTTCCATAGATAATTCGCTATCGAGTAATTT
Organism: Agriphila straminella; assembly: GCA_950108535.1. NCBI lineage: Eukaryota > Metazoa > Arthropoda > Insecta > Lepidoptera > Crambidae > Agriphila > Agriphila straminella. The sequence continues at coordinate 11,806,963 of OX467304.1, forward strand.
TATGCGCGTTTTTTTTTCTCGATAGCCGTTCGTGCTAAGGGTACAGATCACATTTTTTTGTCAGCTAAAAGACGTCATTCGTAATGGGTGATAGGAAAAAAGAAACTGACGATTAAAAATGCTAATTATGTGAGACTATTTAAATAAAAAATATTTTCATTTCATTTCATTTCAATTTTTGACAGTTTACAATCTCGCAAGATTGATTATTCTAATCTAATGGTATTTACAATTTTACAGTGACATCTATTATAAGATAAGATAAGATAATGCTTTATTTTCAACACCACAGTAACATATTAACAAAGGAATAACAATAAAACTTAGTTTCAAAACATGGCGGTCTTATCGCTAAGAGCGATCTCTTCCAGACAACCTTTGGTATGGTGAGATTGACAGAAGAGGAAGAATACAGGGGGTGCAAAACAGCATTATACATACAGTGTCGAAAATTTCATTGGTGCTTTAGGCATGAAATAGCAACAAACAAACAAACAGAGATACTTCCACATTAAATTTATAATACTAATACGGTCTGGATTTAAATATTTCAATTCCTAGAAAAATATTTTTCTCATACCTAACATCACAGCGATAAGGTATAAGATAAGTAATTTTGAAGAGCAACTTGTGGATATGAGCTCGGGGACCGACTTTCATCCCCCTAATAAATATAAGGAGATATTACCTCTTAATAATACCGAGGCGGCTTGAAATCTTCAAACTGTGGTAAGCAATTTGAACCTTAAAACTTTAAGTGTAAGGTCGGTATTGGTTTATGATGGAAGTGAACGATTCGACCGACTAAGTGATGCGCGGGCACATTATTTGGTGGTAAATGTCGTGGGTGTAAATTAATTTCTGTCAAGTTAACTTTGGTTAGGTTTTAGGTTTGCGGTATCAGCAAGAATCTTATATGGTATCAGGATCACCGTATAATCTAAGGTGAGGGAGCGAAAGGTAAGTGGTCATTGGTACCGAAAGGTTTAAAGTTCAATCAAATAAAAAAAAACGGTCAAGAGCGAGTCTGACTCGCTCACCGAGGGTTTCCGTACCATCATAATGAATACACTGCAGAGCCTGCTGTAGAATAATAAAATTATTATAGCAGTATTAGGTCAGCACCACCTCTTGGCCGATAGTGGAACTATTTTTTTTTCTTAGTCCAGCGCCATCTCTTGACCGTTAGTGGAACTAAATTTTTTTTTCTTGGGTCAGGGCCATCTGTTGACTGGTAGAGGAAATAATTAATTTCTAAAAAGTGTGTTATATTGAGACATCGTTTTAAATGATTTCAAATGCGAACAGCGCTCTTTCATATGATTTTTTATTTTATTTTAAATGTCAATTCTTAAATAATATACATACACCACCTCACATTTATATTAAATATTAGTCATACTTACATAGTTTTTAAATTTTTAAATATTTGCACATCGATTGTATAACGATAGAATATGTTGGAAATAACTGAACACTTTTGTAACCGTATTCTTGCAAATAAAATTACTTACTTACTTACTTATAACAAACAAACAGACAAATAATTTAATTTACAGGCTGTATTTTTTTCACTTGCCAATTTTTTAGGATGTGTTCAGTCCATGAAACTGAACAGCTTTCTCTAAAAAACATAGGGCCAAATAAAAACAAAAAATACTATTAATACAAATCAAAGAGATCACGTGATCAGTTAAGTAAGGGATGACCAAAATTTTGTGGTGTATTTGTACTCATGTTTCTTGGAGAATAGAAAAAATACAGTTTGATATCACAAACGCGAGCTCTTACCTACAAAAAATTGTTTAAAAAAAAAACAAAAAACCGACTTCAAAAAACCTACCTCTAATAAGCAAGAAATAACAATTCACAATAATAAAAATTCGTCTATTGAAGTCGGGTGGGGCTGGAGTACAAATTCCTTTTTCTAAAAGCCCCACCCGACTTCAATAGACGTATTATTATTATTACGAATATTATTTCTTGCTTTTTAGAGGTATTTTGAAGTCGGTTTTTTTTAAACAATTTTTTATTTTTTTATTTTTTGTGTAGGTACCTTGGAGGTAAGCTATATTATATATGTAGAAAAATCGGCTCAGCCAAACGTAAGATAATCGCGGAGAAACATACTTAAATACGGGTCAAACTGAGAACCTCCTTTTTTAAGTCGGTTAAAGAACTACACTTAAGATATCCCTCTTCCAACAAAACAATAATTATCTTATTCAGTTCATAAACAAAGAAGTAATACGACCATTATCATTCATCCATTATCATCATCAGTAATTCACACAAAATCATACTATTTTCGTACTTTTTTCAAGTTTACTTGAAAAGTACTGAAGCGATTTCCAATTTTTTTAAAATGGGACCAACTTGGGAGTTTACCTAATGTAATAACGTTTGAATCATTTCAATCGGTCTAGCCTACTTTGAGTAATCGGTGGATATACAAAAAAAAATATACAGACGAACATAGAACCTCCTCCTTTTTTGGAAGTCGGTTAAAAATTATATTGTGCTAGTGGCCTAAAATGGCCTAAATAAACAATACAATGGGGTTGGTAAACTTTTCCAAAACTGTTGTGAATTATATATTTTCTGGTAGCTTTTGGCTTTGGAGTCAGGAATAACAAATTGCGGAATTATATAATGCTTCATTTTAATTTAAATAAAAATTTAAATTATTCATTTACAGCATAGTACAATAAATCACTATTACGGCTGTATGTGTAGGTTATGCCTTTGCTCCAAAGACTTTCTATGTTGTTGCTCAAAAAAAAAAAAACAAAGGTATGATTACTCTTTGTCACTGTCTGTCAAATCTGTCAATCAGATTTTTAAATCAGTAAATGCAAAGGAACTTCGTGTTCAGCCGTATTTTTGATATTTTATCGCGATAATAATATAAAAAAATATATTTAGTTAACAAGGTAAAATAAAAAAATCATAATATTATTTTCTTTATTCTTCAAACTTGTGCTATCAAAAAAAAATACAAAACAATTCTTTTCGAAAAAGTTTACCAACCCCATTCTATCGCTTGTGCTGACAAAATTAAAAGGTTTTTATAGGCCTCGTTTTAATAAGCTTTACGTTTAATTAAAACGTTACCTTGTTTATGGGTTTACGTGTTTTTTATGTTGCTTGGGAAGAAATAAGTAGATTTAATTTTATGTTAGCTACAGAACAAAGGAGATGAGATGTGATATTTCTTAAGAAAGAAACAAAGAAAGAAAGAAGAAACTTTATGTTATTAACTCTTTTTTTTCTTCCTTTTCGACAAATGATCAAAGATGTAATTAAAACCGTTGTCATTTGTTTAAAGAAAAAACGGCCAAAAGCAAGTCGGACTCGCGTATTTAGAGAATGACAGACACACAGAAAACTATGCGGCCTAAAATAAGAAAAAATGTTTAAGAATTTGCAAACAGTGGTCTTTCAATGATACTTCCATGCAGGGATTGATAACGTTATTTTTAAATGTAACGACTTGATTGACTCAGAAGTTTTTTTTATTGAGACAGGGCCTTTTAGCAGCACACTTTGTTATCTTTTTTATCCCTCTTCTGTTCTGTGTAAATGTGTATCTACCTATATATTGTTTTCTCTTCTTAATCGTAGTGTGTGTTGTTAATAAACGTTTTTCTATTCTATTCTATTCTAACGTTATTTCTTACTTTTTTACCGTTATTTTTAACATTAGCGTTATGTCAATAAATAACGTTACATTGAAATTAACGTTATTTTAGTAAATAACGTTAATTTTAACGTTATTTCTCACTGTTTGTTACCGTTACTTTAAAATTAACGTTTTTCCAATTAATAACCTTACTTTTTTACCGATAATTTTAGCGGTACTATTGTACCGGTAAAGTTTAACGCTATATTTAACGGTAATTTTAACCGGTACAATAATTTTAACGTTATTTTTACCGGTAAATTTACCGATAAAATGCTTTAACGGTATTTTCAACGTTATTTTTTTTGTATCGTTATTTTTCTTAACGGTATTTCAATCCCTGCTTCCATGCTACTGCCATGCTATGCCCTAGTAGCCACACATTTTTAATATACCCTTTTAGTCCCGTCCCGTTGCAAAAAAAAAACCTTTCCTAATTTGCAAAATAATTGTGCAATCGTCATTTAAAATTATTCAAATTTTCTAGGTGATAGCATTAGTATTTCTTGAGATGGCCAGCTGTGACCGATGGACAGACAGACAGACAAACCGGGTTGCACCATAAAGGTTTTTGCCATCTTGGTATTTAACCCTTAGAAAAACCCTTTGAAAGCTTTTACTTTGAATAGTAAAATATTTTCAAACCCTAATTCTTAGGCAAAAAGGTACCTAAGTTTCCACTTTATGTAGCTCGAATAAACGCAAAATGATAAAGTACTAACTTTATCACAACTTAGTACTTTTACGACGTTAGTATTACGCGTAACATATGTCTGGGCTTTATGAAAGCGAATAACTCTCTAAAATAATTTAGGGGTTGTTTGGTAATAGCCTTAGAAAACCGATGTTTTTTTCTTTGTATGGAAAACTGAAGTGAGAACTGTAGACGCAAATAGATTGTATCTTTTAATAAATTTTAATTTTGTTCTAGAACTGCCACTTTGCAGTTTATCATATAAAAGAAAAAAAACAGGGTGGGTTTTTATGCATTGTACCCTGTCTACCATTATGACATTACTACTTATAGATAATATTATTTACATGCTCTTCCAAGGGCGGGACATATTGATTTATCTACTACCTTGTATTACCAACCTTAACAAACTATGTTCCAAGTAAATAAACAATTAAGGCGAGGCCAGTTCACGATCTGATGAAAAGTCTGATTTTTGAACATCCAATGTGAAGAACTGATGTAAAATTCTACTTCACAAAAATTACTGTAGACTGAAAAAGAAACAAAGAAGCAAATTAACCGAACAGAATATTGAAAAATGGCATGGTAACTCTGTAAAAAAATCCTGAATAATACCATAAAAACTTAAAAAAATAAATTTCAAATCGTCAGATTTCGTAATTTTCAACGACAGTGATATGATTTTTTATGCAAAAAGGATAGCTTTTTTATCGATCTAACACAATAACCGAGTACATTTTTAATAAATGATCCAGTATTTCAGAAATCAATAAAAATGTACTAAAATTCGTCAAATTTCTGGCGAAGCGTCAATTAAAGTTATGCAATATTCAACCTTATTCTAAAGACATAGTGAAAGAGTAAATTACGTGAACTGGCCTCGCCTTAATATCATTTCATTTCGGGGAGAATTTCCAAACACCCTGTATATATGTACCCTGTATATCTTGGTAGCGACGGTAATGAATAAGCTTCTAGCTTTGGACTATGAAACTGAGACAATCTTTATTTACTTTTGGCATCAGCTCAACTATAATTTTGAAACTAGACAAAAATATTTCAACTCGCATTTAAAAGAAGGTTTTTGTCTATGGTAAAGTATGGTAAAGCAAGGTTGATTGGCAGATAATGTTTTCAGCATTAAGTTCTTTTTTGTAGTACGTTATTTTATTGTTGTACAACAGAGATTAAATAAAATGCAATAAAATAAATAAATCAAGTTTTTAACCTTGATATTTTTTTTCAACGCAATAAAAATATTTTTGATATGCCCATATTATTGATAAATACAAGTATTCGTACATACAATTATTTATTTTACTAAGTTTTTATCGTACTAATATCCATTTCCACTTTTTTTTTATTTTATTTTTTTATAGGTCAAGCTGTTTTCTTAATTGCAAATAAAAATGCATTACGTACGTATTATCTTGCCAATTTCAATGAAAAGAGACAATCCAAAAAAGATTCTAAATACTTATGTAATATAATAATATTTTGATCCTATTTAGTTTTATGCTATAAAACAAGGAAATAGTTGGTAAGAAGTAATAAATATTTTATTGTAATCGTCTGATTGTAAATCTCCTTAATACACTTCCACTATAGAGGAAGTTTCCTCATATTCGTCTTTTACGAGGAATTCATATTATGATCACTGTTATATATGTCCATAAATGACATCCAGAGATTCCAAAGCTAAGTAATAATATAAAAAATCGCTGTCGCAGCATATCACGCGTAAAATGGTTTATTACCGTTTTGTCCTCGTTTTATTGGTACACTTACTAGACTGCAAGTATGAACATTTCATTTAATTTTTAACCGCCTCTGTACCGACGGGGTTCCGGATTCGATTCCCAAGAGGGAGGTACATTGGTACTCGGTTTGGTTGGTGGTAGGGCTTATTTCAAGTCCGCCTGGCTAGCTACCGCCATCTTACCTAAGTCTGACGCTATAACAACAATTTAAAAATTGTTGTGTTTCAGCAGAGAGATAAGATAGCCAGTTCCTTAATGGTGAGGACTCCGGGTGTAGTGTGTTTGCTTACACTTTCGGCCTCACTTAACATCAGGTGAGGTGAAGGCCAAGCACTATCCAATTATTGTGGAAAAAAAAGTGTTTTCAGAGTTTGTATTTGTCGATAATAAATTATTGAACTAATAAAATGTTTGTAATAATAAATTGAGAGGTTAGCTGCTAGTGTTTTTATTTCTAGTACCCTCAAATGACAACACATCGGACGTAACATCCTGACCTTGAGAGCGTCTTCAAGCCCTTCGTGAGAAAAGTAAATGTTTGCAGTACATCTATTACAATCTGCGTCGTCTGACGTAGCGTGGTGTGTATTTTTTTGCGTTGGTAGGAGAGGAGACAAATAATATTGTCTAGGACAATTATTATTTATCATAATAAATAAGTAAATATTGGATATACCTATAAAAACAACATCACACCGAATCCAAAAACCAAATCGACGTAACAATAGCAGTGAAGAATCATAGCAAATTTTCTTTATGTATTTTTTATATGGATTGGATTTTCGTAACGAGTAGGTAACGCATTAAACATATAAATCTGAAATTGAGCCATTTTGGCTCAGTATTTTTGCCTCACTTCATATACAAGGACTCGGCTTCTAGGTGTTATTATTCTAAGATGGTATGGTACCATTGTGGCTTTTGGTGGTCAGTAGAACACCACCGGATTCCTTCCCCGATCACGCCTCCTTAGAATTATTGAGCTATCCCGGACTGACCGGTATAGTACCCATCGTAAAAAAAGATAAATGGCTCAATCCGGACAAGCATCGTTCTAATGTAATAGTATTTACTCAGTCAAGACGTCAAGAGAACAAGTCATTTGACTTTGAATCTTTGCAAAAATCTGAATCAATCTGAAAAAAAATTCTCCGTACACACACGTATAGAACTTAAAATCAAACACATACGAAACTGGGATTTTTAGCACCTAGCACCTAGCAACCCTTCGAGCGATGTCGGTTACTTTATTCTCCTTACGGATCTCTTTATTTCTCAGGCAGGCATAATACGCTGGGTGACCTTGAGCCTTCTTATTAATATATTGCAATACCTTATACCTTGAAAAAAGTTTTGAAAGGAAAAACACATTTTCACAATATTTAACAGTTGCGTTGACATCTAAGTAAACATATTGAGAGTAACTACATGCATGTTATTAAATTGTTTGTCATCTTATCAGTCTATTTAGATTGTCAAATATTAAAAGGTTTTATTTTTTATTACTCGTCTTTTCGAATGAAAATAACTAAAGAATAAATTGTACGTGGCGTTTGATTATTTAGTTATTTTCATGAAATATGGTTTATTCGTAATACAGATAAGAGAAGAGTATTTTGGATGCGAAAACAATAATTGGTAATGTACATCAGCCATTTTTGATGTCCCCACTGCTGGGGCACAGGCCTTCCTTATGGATGATAAGGAGGATGGACTTTAATCCACCACGCGGGCCCAATGCGGGTTGGTGGGTGTTAACGACTGCAAATGCAGCCGGGACCAACGGCTTAACGTGCCTTCCGAAGCACGGAAGAGCTCGAGATAATAAATTTTTGGTCACCCATCCCGTGACCGACCCATGCGAACGATGCTTAACTTCCGCAATCGCTGGGCCAGGCGCTAAACCACCGCGCCACCGAGCTCCTCTATTTAGCAATAACTTCCCCAAATTAGATGGCAATATCTGCAAGAAAGTGCACCGCCCGCCCGCCCACAAATAAAATGCTATGCGAATACCTGCAGACACACACACCTTTGGGTTGATGCAAATTGTTTACGTCACCGTATACTATCGTTTTTAACCGACTTCCAAAAAAGGAGGAGGTTCTATGTTCGTCTGTATATTTGTTTTTTTTTTTTTTGTGTATGTCCACCGATTACTCGAAGACGGCTGGACCGATTGAAATGATTCAAACGTTATTGCATTAGGTACACTACCAAGTTGGTCCCATTTTTTAAAATCGGTTCAGTAGTTTTCAAGTAATTTTGAAAAAAAGCACGAAAATAGTATGATTACCTCGATGATTGGTCGTATTACTTCTTTGTTTATGAACTGAATAGGATAATTATTTTTTTGTTGGAAGAGGGATATCTTAAGTGTAGTTTTTTAACCGACTTAAAAAGGAGGTTCTCAGTTTGACCCGTATTTAAGTATGTTTCTCCGCGATTATCTTACGTTTGGCTGAGCCGATTTTTCTACATATATAATATACCTTACCTACAAGGTACCTACACTAAAAATAAAAAAATAAAAAATTGTTTAAAAAAAACAAAAAACCGACTTCAAAAAACCTACCTCTAAAAAGCAAGAAATAATATTCGTAATAATAAAAATACGTCTATTGAAGTCGGGTGGGGCTTTTAGAATAAAAAAAAAGGAATTTGTACTCCAGCCCCACCCGACTTCAATAGACGTATTTTTATTATTACGAATATTATTTCTTGCTTTTTAGAGGTAGGTTTTTTGAAGTCGGTTTTTTGTTTTTTTTTTCTCTCTTTCACTCGCATTGACTGTGAGCAGTATATCCAATAGTTTACGGTAACGGTAACAGTTTGCATCAACTCATGGTAGGACCACTGACCCATATACCACAGACCATACATTAAATACTACGTATCCCATTATACCAGCTACTCTTCACGTTCTTCGACCCTTTGCATCATCAGAAGCTGTTAGACTGTGCAAACCATTATAAAATCTAACAGTGGTTTAGCGCCTGACCCTGCGATTGCGGAGGTTAAGTAACTATCGTAAGGGTCGGTCATGGGATGGGTGACCAACAAATTATTATCTTGAGCTCCTCCGTGCTTCGGAAGGCACGTTAAGCCATTAGTCTCAGCTGCATTTGCAGTCGATAAAACCTTCAACATTGCACCCGCTCCTTATACACTCTTAAAGAAGGCCTGTGCCCCAGCAGTGGGGACATCAAAATTTGCTGATGTCGAACCTATGATCGAACTAATTGTATCGATCGTTCATTATCGAAAGTCTACAAGATCGAATAGTTCATGTCATTTTTTTATTTTTATTTATTCATATGGCATACACACACAACAGATGACAGTCAACAATAGCGCACAATAGCAGGCAGCTAGACATGTCTTGCACCAAACTGACATTCAAACACGTGCACACACAAAAATACATGCGATGCGAAAACATTTATTGTAGTGGTACTATAAAAATTGCATTAATTAATATTGTTTAGTTTACATAATTATTATGGGAAAATATTGAATTAATTATTTAAATTATTACAGCGATCAGAGTTATTAATTTGACATAAATTAGCATTGAAAGCTTATAGAACCGAAAGTTTATAATATGCCGTTATTATAACGATGATAATGTAATATAACAAGCGTAGGTACACGCTAATAAAATAATAACTCATTCGAGTGATTCAATAATACAGCCAGAAACAGTCTGTCAATTTTTTTTTGCAGCGTTCGCATTATTGGACGTCTGACCTTATCACATCCCCACCTTCAGAGGGCGACGACCTAAGCTATTCACTTCATAAACTTACCGTTTGTTGAAGGATTCCATCTTAAGAGCTTATTAGACTTTCCTGAATAACGGATCCGATATTCAGAGTCCGATTTAAGACGAGAAATTCAGTCACCAAAGGTCCTGATTAGACTTTCCTAAATAAAGGATCCGATATTCAGTCGCTCCTAAATTCAGAGAAGTTTAATGGGGTTGGTAAACTTTTCCAAAACTGTTGTGAATTATATATTTTCTAGTAGCTTTTGGCTTTGGAGTCAGGAATAACAAATCGCGGAATTATATAATGCTTCATTTTAATTTAAATAAAAATTTAAATTTTTAATTTACAGCATAGTACAATAAATCACTATTACGGCTGTATGCGTAGGTTATGCCTTTGCTCCAAAGACTTTCTATGTTGTTGCTCAAAACAAAAAAAACAAAGGTATGATTACTCTTTGTCACTGTCTGTCAAATCTGTCAATCAGATTTTTAAATCAGTAAATGCAAAGGAACTTCGTGTTCAGCCGTATGTTTGATATTTTATCGCGATAATAATATAAAAAAATATATTTAGTTAACAAGGTAAAATAAAAAAATCATAATATTATTTTCTTTATTCTTCAAACTTGTGCTATCAAAAAAAAATATAAAACAATTCTCTTCGAAAAAGTTTACCAACCCCATTGCATTCAGGAAGGTAGGATCAGATTTAAGCGGGTATTAGACCTACCTGAATAACGGATCAGATATTCAGAGTCCGATTTTCGGACGAGAAATTCAGTCGCCAAAGTATTACGGTTTAAATACACTAAATCCGATATCGTCCGAATTTTGCTCGTACGTCATCGGCCGAGGTCGGCCGATCGAATCAAACGTATTAAAGATCGAGAGCGCATACATATGGTGACGGATTTGGTGTATTTGAACCGTAAGACCTTCCTGAATAACGGATCCGTAACGGATGCTAAATCTGACTATATTCAGACTCTATTCAGAGTCCGATTGAAATGCAATTAAACTTCTTTGAATTTAAGAGAGACTGAACCGATAGATCCGTTATTTAGGAAGGTCTAATAAGTATTGTACTTATAAATAAGCTGCTAAAATGGTTGCCCATTCGGCAGCGCAGAAGTTTGCGGGCCTTGACCACTCTATTTTCTCTATTAAGCTCCCCTAACGCTGCCTCTTATCTCACTTCGCATTTCCAATTCCTATCTTCTTCTCATGACAAAATGCTTCGTTCCTCTTCTAACCGTCTACTTAGCTGTCCTTCTCATCACTCTGATACCATATACTCTTCTTTTTTCATATATCCTATCTCGCTGTGGAACGCGCTCCCTGTTGACATCAGAATGTCCACCAGTCGGTACGCATTTAAGACTAAGTTGCGCAAATTCCTCACGGAGCAAGCAGATCGTTCCGTATTAATATTCGTTGATAACTTTTATGTATAATTATGTATGCTTATTTATATATATATATGTACATTTATGTATATTATATTAATAATTATTTATATACTATATTTTTATTTTAACTATGTAGTTATATCATATTATTTCTTTTTTTTTCGTTTTTCTTTTTACCCTGGTTGTGCACCCTACCACACAAAGTCTCCACATCACCCTATGGTTGACTGGTAGAGAATGCCTAAAGCATTAAGTCCGCCATTGTACAAATTGTGCATCAAGAATTAAATAAAAATAAAAAATAAATAAAATTTTGGCATCTTGCCTTCAGATTTGTCTTCTCATTTCATATGGAAAAAGATAATTAATTATATCAGTTTTATCACTAGTTAAGCCTGAGTTGACTGTCAACATGATAAAGGTTTGCGGTTTAATTTTCAGTTAATTATTAAAACGTAAATTAAAAACTTTGTAATCGTGTATAATTGACCGAGCGAGCTCGAAGCGCGAGCGAAGCGTCTACGCTTCAGTTTGGGCAAAAATGCTTTCATATATCCGACTGTCCGTTTGTTCACCTCTACAGATCGCGTTTCTCAACCGATTATCGTGAAATTTTGTGAGTAGGTTCCATAATCGTTTATCTGAATATATTAATTTAGTTTTTCTTTTTTTTTAAATGGTGGAGATATTGGGAAAACCATCATTACTAATAGTAGATATTTTTCATCAAAATCTTAGTTCCAGATCGACAGCAATAATTCAAAACTTATTCCCCAAAGCGACTTTGAAATACTCGAATTTTCTCGTTGTGAACCGGTTTATTTGGCCAAAGCGGATCGGAAACGGTATCCAATGCGGGCTCTTAGTGGGGATCAAAGAATAAAGAATGTGCATACAACGACGGGAAAGTTTGACTTATATGAGCTTGAAGGTAGGGTGCTACCGCTTGTACATTTGCATTTGGTAACTTTAACATTTTAAATGCCTTAAATTTTAATTGTTTATGATCTCATTTATTATTGTTCAAATGTTTATATTCAAACTGATTTATGGGTATCAAGCCTGAAATAAATTATTTTTATTTATTAATTCAATGTGTTACAAAAAACCCCAAATGCTGAATATGGTAGAAAGGGACCATCAAACTGAACAAGTTTTACTATGGGACCAACTCTGAAAAACAATTCTAGAAATTCGACGATGTCACTAGTGACTCGGTAGCTCAGCGGTCAGAGCATTGGACCGGATATCCAAAGGTCGCGGGTTCGATTCCCGTCTGAGTATTGATCTGGTGCGAGTCGTGTTTTTTATGATATTATTTAGTATCTGAAAAACAAATTAATTTTTGTATGAAACAGCCTGTTTTTTTTCGCGATCGTTTTATAACACATAAATTGTATTGGACGTGAATTTAATAAGTTTTGTTTATAACAGTATTCCGTATTTATTTTTTCTCTGAATATAACTTTACAACTGTTGGTTTATGGTTGGTTGGCTGATTGTAAATCAAAAGTATATTATTTTATCAGTACCTAAGTGTTAAAATAAAATTACATTAATATAATAAGCATTGCATATTTGTTATGAATTCTAATGGCTTTCATAATATTATTAAAATCTATTTGAGATGAAAATAAAACTTATCAGAAAACCAAACTTTTATTCAAAACTTGCCTTTATAAGTTTCGTAGTCTCAATCAATTAATTTCTACTCAAAACGAAACTAATATTCCATTATGTAACATATAAAATTATTTGACGAATGCAAATAAACTTTGCATGCTCCCGATAGAAGTCGCCATTATAGCACTCGCCCGCAACGTCTCGCTACAAACTTTTTAACTATCCCGGCTGGCTAGACATTTTGACGTAAATAGCTTCATAAATTCCCCTGGTACATGTTTATTTTGTTAAACAAGACTACACTGGTTTTCGGAGTAACAGTTCCTTTATTTATCAAAATACTTTTAAATAACTTTGGAATCATTGCGAGAGATAAAAGACTCGTATTACTTCATTGTTCTCCTATACTTATCGATGGGACGCTATTTCGTTCCGTTGCATTTTATCACAATTGCAATTTCTCTTTGATCAATGATGACCTTGGATTTCTACGATATAAACACTGACACCAAAACAGAAACATCTGACAATGACAAGAAATAATATGTCTATTAAAATTCAAGGTATTTCAGACTTTGAGTCGTCGATTTTCAGTTTTCCAACCATTATGCAAGACGATTTTGTTTCAAAGTGCATCTAGCCTTTATATTCTGTACTTTCATGCAGAATATAAGATTTTCATGCGACATCAAACTGTTTCTCATGTGCTTAACATAATACAATTTTTCTCTATAACTTTTCTGGCATGAAGAAGAAGCGAGTCAACTCTCAACCTTTTTATCATGGGTCAAAATTATTTTTTGCACAGAATAATTTTGCCACATTTTCGGTTCACAAATTCTAATTGATAGAAACAACAAAATATTAATATATATTTTTAAGATCACTGAATTACTTATTAAGACCATCAAATTAAATTTTTGGCCGAAGGGTGTCCTGTTCCGTCGATTCCGCGGCCGGTTACCGGACACTGCGTTGCGCAACACGTCGCCGTCAATACGTGATAAAGTGTAAATATAAGATTGTCAACGTTTAATGGTTAATTATATTCTATTATAAAAATGACGCGACGACATGAAGTTGATCAATATTCAAAGTTATTCAACGGTAAGATTATTACAATCTTGAATAATAGTCTAAAATGACTGCCCCCATTCCATAAATCAAAAGGATTTAAAGTCCGCATCATAAGTAGGTAGGTAGCTTAAGATTTAAGTCCCAAAATGTAACACCAATTATTGAGTTTATACAGGGTTATTTGTAAAACACCAACAACCTCGCAGGAGAAGGTTTATATTCATTAACAACGACTTTTTTATTCTACACCCTTTTCTAAAAAAGACAAAAAATATCGACTTTCCATATTTTTACACATGCATATAGAGTTTTGTATGAAAAGATGTTTTTCGGAAAGTGTCTGAACAAACGAAACGTTGTTGGTTTGTGATGTTAGTAAGTTGTTGGTAATTTACAAATAGCCCTGTATAGTATCGTTACATTATAATTAAACACCCTTAATAGCTATTGTTACAAAGTACTAAAATGTCCAGGTACATATTTCTGAAACATTCATTACAGTTCCAAAGAAAGTTTCGGACTAATCAAAATTTTCTCACATATCTCACACATTGTGTATTCTCAAAGCGAATATCGCGAATTCTACGCACGGAGACGGGATAAAATCCACCTCGCAGTCGGCCGAGTATCAATAATGTATCAGTTTTATATTACACTTTTAACATTCCCTCGGGAACTGAAAGAAAGCTTTTAAACAATTTTTGAACCTTCGGAAACGAGCGAGTCGTTTGTACATACATTATTATGTCGCGTAGAATTCTTTAGATACATTTACCTTTTCGAGGGTCAAGTACTGTTCCATAAAGAGTAGGTACCCACATTACATATGTACAGTCACGAGCAATAATATGTTACACATTTTAGAACTATGTCACATTCAATCAATATAATCTCAGTGTGATAATGTTATACCTACCTAGGTTATTCAAAACGTGTTGGGGTGAGTGCCAACCCCTTGGCTGTCGGCGCTAGCGGCGAGTGGGCAGGTGCCGTAGTTTTTTAGTGGGTATTCCCTCCTCCCGAGATCCCATCGAGCCACTTGGTTGGGTGGGATCACGGGAGGCAGTCGTGGAGGGAGCCGCAACGTTGAATGTTGCGGTCCCCTCCTGGCGAGTCCCACATGCCCCCTTCCCGATCACCTGCAGGAAGGGAAGCGTGTAAATGCGGTTTTCTACGACATATAAATAAAAGGTTATTCAAAATGTGACAAAGTTTTATGGTGTGTACATCTTATTGCTCGTGACTGTACCTACCTACTTCATACTTACACGTTAGCCAATTTTTAGCCCTAGAGTTTCAACTGTGTCTGCAACAAAAAATTATCTTTATGTTGTGGTTTTTTAAGAAAAGATAAATCAACAAAAATATGTACACGTAATACGGCTTGATTTAAAGATATAATTCCTATTACCTATTTCCTTTTTGTTATTATTTAAAAAAATAAAGATAAACCTAAACTTTCTGTCTGTTAGTCACATTCCGTCACTCACTGGAACATCACTTCAAAAAAAGGTAAAAAAAAAGTTTTGCGAGCACTTTTGTTTAACTTTCCTTTATGAGTAGTTGTGAAAAGTTATGGAACATCCTTATATCGACGATCCCACTTGAACGGTTGAATCTTTCTTTTTATTGATTTTTAGACGATTTTGAGGCTTATGTGGATTTCAATAAGACCTGCATGTTTTCAAGCGGAGTATCTGAGCCAATGTTTTTGCCTTTACAAGTTTTATGGCGGTTTGATGGTAAAACCTATTACAGCCTTAAAAAATATTTGAAACAATTTTGATACGTTGTGAATAAAACAACTAAAGTAAATTATTATACTAGTGAGCAAAAATGTGAGATTCACAATTTTAATTTGATTTCAATTAAAAAAAACACGAAGAAACTTTAAATAACAAAAAAAAGTTGTAAACACAGTATTCCTCAAACCGTCACCGTTTATGGTGTAATAAAACAAAAATTGCACAATGGGACTTTTCGTCCCACAATGTTTCCTTTGTGTTACACCCAGTGGTGGAGAAAATTTATTCTGTCACGAACATTCGAGATGTCACCGGGCCACTGGGCCGCTCTTGATGACTGCCCATTCAGTTCATTAATTCGACTCCTTTATATTCCCGCGGGACGCCGACGAATCACAGTTTTGTATCAGTCGCTTTACCGATTAAATGGGTAAAGGCCTATTCAAATCTCAGCGGTATCCTCTACGATATCCCAATGGGTATGCGGATAACGCTGTTAAAACCATAGCGGAATTTTACCTCTACCGGAGGAGGCGGTAGCGGTACCAGGGTTGCCAGATGCGATTTTGCATTTCTCCCCAAATTTGAAATATTTTTTCTCCAATGATACTATTTTCAATAGATTTACCCAAAGGCATAAAAAATTAGTTCGATTCAAAGTGTCTTGATTTCGTTTAATAATAAATACAATTTGTTTGACAAGCAATGTGATCTTTTACAATAACTCAATTTTGACTATTTATAACAGTTCAAATAATCATCTGATATTTAGTTTTTCCTCACTTGCTACTAAAATAGGGTAGGCAAAGTCCGAAACTTTCTTTTATTATTTTTCTCCACACATTTCTCCAAACATTCTATTTCTCCAAAATTTCTCCAAAATTTTTCCAAATACAATGCCATACAAATTACCGCGCGGGATATCGCTCGGGTATTACCGCTACCCACGGCGGTAGTGGATATCGCTCAGGTTTGAGTAGGCCTTTACCCACTAACTATAAGTCATTGTTTATTGGTTTATATTGTTCTTACAAGTTTTTTTTTGTAAATATTCAATGCAAAGATTGTTGATATAACTTTGTAACTCGTTTCTTTAATAAGTTAAAAGTAAGTAGGTACACTCGCGAGCAAAAGTATGGAATCAAGGAGTCATAGGCCTATTTTCAAACAAACGAGGTAACTTTGAAGCTTTGGTTCTTCGCCCAGGATTAAACGGGGTGTGATCTGATGATGGCCATTCAAAGAGTGAATGGAGGAGGCTCAGATCGCTAAAGAAACCTAACGGATCAGAAGAGTCGTTTACACTAGAGACCGTATGGAGTTTTAAGTGTTACATTTTCCATACTTTTGATTGTAATTTAAGCTTGTTTTTGTTATTTTTTTATTCAACCCTGAGGGACTCATCTAATCCGTTAGGTTTCTTTAGCATTATGGGCCTCCACCATTCATTCTTTCACTTGCCAACATCAGATCACACCCCGTTTAATCCTGGGCGGAGAACCAAAGCGTCAAAGTTACCTCGTTTATATGAAAACTAGCTTCTGCCCGCGACTTCGTCCGCGTGGATATTAGAGAAAATCCTTAGGGAACCTTCAAAATCCTTAGGGAACCTTCAACCAGGATCTGACAAGCCATTTTTACGCATTTAGGCGGGTTCCTACCAAGGGCGCTAACTGGCGAGGCAAGACATTTGCCGCGTGTGGCGGGCCTCGCACGTGGCTTCCCGTTCCCGTTCCCGTTCCCGTTCCCGTTCCCGTTCCCGTTCCCGTTCCCGTTACCGTTCGATGGTGGTTGCGAAATGTCATTTTCCCAACCACCATCCCATGAAACCTCAAGAACGACATCCACATCGATTTTCATGTTTACTTACCCCATTTACACCTTAAGGGAGGATTTTCAAAATAACAACATATGTGTGCCTATTTATTTTTAGACATGCTCCTACGAATTTTAAAGTTGTAATGTCTATTTTATATTATTTTTCCATACAAAATTTGAACCCCATTTTCACCCCTTTAGGGGTTAAATCATGTCCACCGTGTTGAACTTCAAAATAAATCTCATTTTCGCAATCACCATCCCATAAAACCTCAAGAACGACATCCATATTGATTTTTATGTTTACTCACCCCATTTACCCCTAAGTGGTTGATTTTCAAAATTACAAAATATATGTTTGCCTATTTATTTTTAGATGTGCTCCAACGAAGTTTAAAGTTGTAATGTCTATTTTATATTATTTTTCCATACAAAATTTGAACCCAATTTTCACCCCTTTAGGGGTCAAATCATGTCCACCGTGTTGGACTTCAAAATAAATGTCATTTTTGCAATCGTTATCCCAGAAAACCCCAATAACGACATCCATATCTATCTTTGGGGTTTTTTTACCCCTTTTCACCCCCATTTCATCCCAATAGGGGTTTAAATACTAACAATAACAATATACGTTGCGTTTAATTTCTATCCATAAGCCTAAATTATAAATTTAGCGATTTTTACTTCGAAAATAAAGGATTTTCTTCAATACACAACTTCATCCCCCTTTTTGACTCCTTCAGGGGTAGAATTTTGAAAAACGCTGAGACCCGTATTTATTTATTTTCAATGGTCAGTCTAAAAACAAAATTTGAAGATCCTAGCTTCAAAACTGATGGACTTTCATACAAACTTTGATCCCCTTTTTTACCCTCTTAGGGGGTGAATTTTGAAAAACCCTTTCTTAGTGCACCCCTAGACCTCATAAGGAACCTACGTGCCAAATTTGGAGTCTCTAGACCCAGCGGTTTGGGCTGTGCGTTGATAGATCAATCAGTCAGTCATTCAGTTTACGATTTTATAGATATAAAATAAAGATAGGCTTGTGATTCCATATTTTTGCTCGCGAGTGTAGTTTAAATGAAAGAAACTTGTTAAACGATCACTAATAGGTCTGTTTGTTCAATTGATTGTATAATAATTGTAATTGTTTGATACCTAAATTAACAAAACATTCAGCTTTTACATAATAAACATGCAATATTAAAAAGATTTACTATCAGCAAATTACTAAGGATCAGTTTAATCACTTTTATTACTATAACTGAAAAGTTTTCGGCACTTAAAAAAGTTGCCAAAGTTATAAAACTGGTGTAATAATTAATTTCTTAGACAAAATAAACAAAGTAATTTTAAGTTTATGAAGTTTTATTACTTAGCGGTTTCGGAGCAGATTGAAAAGTTAAGTTTTCGTATTTCAAGTCTAAATATTTATGACTCAGAATTTATTATATTTGGGTTTTCGTTTTTTAAGTTTAAACATCCAATTTTGATGTTTATAGCAAAATTAAGTCACCAAATCATATTCTCGGGCGGGAATCGAACCCGTGACCCTTTGGTAGTCCGGTCCAATGCTCTTCCAACTCAGTTAGTGACTAGGTAGTTCAGTTGGGATAGAATTGGACCGGACTTACAAAGGTTGCTGGTTCGATACCCGCCTGAGAATAATTATGATCTGGTGATAAATAGTTTTTTTTCTAGAATATTATTTAGTATTCTATAAAAATAGCATTGTGAATGCTAAAATCTCCAATTTTAAAAGGAACACAGTGTTTGTAACATGTTACTTACTTATTATAATAAATTATTTATATTATTAAAATTAGTTTGATACAAAAGTGTAGAAGTAACTTTTGTAACAAATATAATTAATATTGATGAGAAAAGTGCTCGCACTGATGATAAAAAAGAAATAGGATCAAAAAATTTGAAAAACTTATTCAGGCACGTGATAGAGTCTAGTCATAATTATATAGACACATGAATTTTTGAGCGTGGGAACCCCACGTCATCCCGTAAAAATGTGGCAACTCTAAAAACATGAATGGAAAAAAAGATCTTTCATTTTGCGAACAACATGAAATGTTACTATTGTATTTGTCTATGATGTAGGTATTCGTGGGGTTTTTAATTAAACGTACTTTTTTTAAATATTTCTTTCTAAATAATAAGAATGTGATAAACCGCGATTTTATACTTTACCGCAATTTTATACTTTACACAAAAATAGTTTGAAAAAAAAAAAACAAAATCGCCTTCTAATACCTCGAAGAAGAGGAACAAAACGCCTTCTTATGTAATTTTGATCAAAAACAAATTAATTTTGACCGAAAACTCTACTTAACGAGCCTATGGACCTAACATAACACATATCAAAACAAGACCCAAGAACAAATATGAACATTTGAACTTGCCCAAATAACATTAGTAAAGTTCTGTATAAACCGCAGCTCAGTGGAGCCACAAACGAAGGTCACGGGCTGCGAATTAAGCTGGGAAATTCCAGACCGTTGGCGGGATGATGGAATGCCTCGTATTGGAGTTCAGCCGTTTACATAAACATTTAAACGAATTATAATTAGTGAAGCGCTCATGGCGGAGCTTGACAGACTGATCGTACCCGATCACGTTTTTAAACAACGCTCGGTCCAGGTGTCGGATGGGTGACCGTTAAGTGGCATTACAGCTGAGCGCTTCCGTAGGGCACGTTAAACCGTCGGTTTCGGCTTTTTTCATCTGATAACATTCGTCAAGCCAAGTTATAGGCCTTAAGGTGGCCACTAATCCTCATACGATAAGAAAGGAAGAATATTTATTAGTTGGTAGGTATATTATATTGTTAACATAAGCCAGGGGCCCTACCGCCCATTTGCGTCGACTTCGCCGTCGGCTTCATTTGACAGATGGATGAGATACATTGCTACTTCTTTTTGGTACAAATAAAAACTTACCAAAGAAAAGTAAGAAGTCGACGACACTTGGGTGGTAGACAGACCCTAGCCTACAGCCCCTTTCGACCATCGGGGTACCAAACGCAGGTTAGCATATGCCCCTTACATAGTAGATACTCCAAGGGTCCGTACCAAGCGCTTTACCAATAGGTATCTACATTTCTTAAGAGAAGTGCTAAACTCTTTACCTAAATTTAAACTGATTAATATGTGCAAACCTCAAGGCGGTTGTATGACCGAAAGTGGCGCCCTCAGAGGTTTTTATTTAATAGTTATTAATAGAAAATGATTTTAATAATGTTTATCGTGGAGATTTTAGGGCCCATCCATGGTCTAGTATTTTTAGAAGGTATCACTACATGCCCTCGTAGTCATTCGTAGAAGTAGATAGCAAATGTGTCAAAAACGGCCACTTTTAGCAGTTTTGCTATCTACTTCTAGCAGTGACGAGGGAATGTAACGATACCGTCTAAAAATACTAGACTGTGGGCCCTAAAATCTCCACGATAAACATTTTTAAAATTGTGTATTAGAATTATAATATTAAATATAATTTACCGCGGCGCTACTTTTGCTCAGGGTACCACCTTAATACACAAAACGACTAATGTGTACCTACTACTGAAGTGTAAATTAGTTACTTACTACTGTTTTGTTTTTCGTAAAGTATTATATTATAACTTGTCCGAATAATCATCCTTATCGGCACTATAGGTCTGTTATAGCTGGTAATATAACGGGTGTAACAAGACACTCAACGAAGCCGAAGTCCACGCATTCCGCCCATCATCAGGACCATTTTTGTCTTTTAGACTATACCTGGGAAACCAATAGCTACCAAGTTATTGAAGGTCAAGTAAAAAAAAAACAAAATTTTTATGAAATCTTATTTTATTCGTTATTTTCTAATTTTTGCCTACAGAAACATTTTCAAAATTTTATGTATTTCGTAACAAACAATGGCTTCAAAACGTCATCACTCAATGTATTTCATGAGCACGCACATAAACGTTGCCATTCAACTCGTCCGCACGCAGCTGTGTAGCATTCACTCTCAAGCGCGGTCTTTTGTACGTGTTACATTGCGTGGTAATGTATGCAATGCTTTTTTAACACCAAAAATTAAAATCGTTTCCCAGCAATAATTTTGAACAGAAATGGTCCTGATGATGGGCAGAATACGTAGGCCTCGGCTTCTTTGAAGGTCTTGTTACACCCGGTAGATATACCTAAGTGCTTTTGTTTTAATGACTGTTTGTTGCCAAAAAAAGAATAAAGAATAAAGAATGGAATGGGCTGCCTGCTCAATTGTGTTCCCCGATAGTTACAACCTTGGTCTCTTCAAGGCAAGAGTGAATAGGCATTTCCTGGGCTCGCATGCTACACCTTAGACCACATCCTGTTTACCAAGCAAGATGGTGGTCAAATGCCTGCCCAGTTACCAATAAAAAAAACATCATCATCCGCTCGACACCCACTGCTGGGCATACCTCCAAGGACCCACCACGATTGGTTATCTGCTGTCTCGCTTTTAAAATTGAATCGCCACCTCATTAAAATTAGGTTCCAGATTAGATTTTACAAACGATTGTCGATAAAAAGCCCTATTCGACTAAAGTTGTCTTGAAGTCGCCTAGCAAGTCGCCCGGGAAATCGACTCATGCATGTCCCATGGCCCACGGGTCGATTTTCCTGGCGATATTTATCAATAACGCAGAGATTCTTAGTTTAAATTATTGCCAGTTACTTCGACTTCACCCTATAAACATAATTATATATAGGGTCCTTCTTGAAATTACAAAATTTTAAGGGGTCAATGTACTCATGCATACAAAAAACTTTTACTATGGAACCAACATTTAAACTGGGAAAAAATAATCAGCTGTTCGACTCTAAATTTTCTATGGAACAGCAGATTTTTTTCTCGATTTCAATGTTGGTCTCATAGTAAAAGTTGTTTGTATGCATGAGTACATTGGCCCCTTAAAATTTGGTGCACTATTTAAGAAGGACCTTAATATATTACCAAACGATGTAATATTTTACTTTTCAATACACTCGTGATTGGTATATTTTCATAAGTCCTTCATTACGGTATAGTAAGTTTAACAAACTCATCATTATCTACTAAAAAGTTTCGAGTAATAATCTGCTTACTTATCAAATGTGAAAGCCGTCATTAAGAAACTTCATTAAGAAATTAATTGCAACTAAATCAACTGCGATGAATTAATAGCAGCACGTCCATTTGTGAAATTATAGACAAACATTAATTACCATAATGGATTAACACCAAGAGGCGTTCCATAAAAATTTCAACCGAAAAATACAGAGTTATTCGATAAGCCATGGAGTATCCACCTACTTTGAAGTTAAATTCTTTTGTGAAACCAAACGCTTACACTTTATCTAAAACCATAATGTTTTACTACGCGTCTGTGCTCGCTTTGTTCTCATTAAATTTCGGATTCATCCCTTTCAAGTCTTCAAAATCAAAATTTATATTTCCTATTTTATGTTTTTGTCAAATATCAGCCGTCACTTTTTTCGTTGTAAATTATTTCGTTATTTATATAGATGAAGACGTTATGCGATATTGGTATTTCATGTATCTCGTGAAATACTGGGGTCTTTCATTAGGAACGAATTTCATATACAAGAACACGTTTTTTGACTTTTGGAGAGATTTGCAAGCGATACATATAGAGTTAGGGTATATTAGGCATTTTAAAAGAATTGAAAACATTATTATCTCTATGACAATTTTGAATATGTTGTACAGGTGCATAACCTCTGTATTGTATTGCAATTTGTTTGATGACTATTGTATATCATCAAAAACAGCGCTGGTATTTTTCCAAATTCCTTTAACTTGTGTTGATATCTTCCTCATTATGTACTTTATTATATTTTACTCCATTTATCGGTGTATGATCAAGTTTACCAACATCGTCAAGAACGACAGACGTAGTATGAAAAATGCTAACAACATTTATAAAATTATTATTGACGTCACTGAAAATGGAAAACTTTACTTCGATTACTTGGTATTCATTATGAAATTGATATTTGTTAGTTTACATTTCAAAGGCAGTTATAGAAAGTGTATTTTTTTTCAGTACTTATTCCCATTAATATTTCATACAATTGATGTTCTACTGACAGTATTCTTACCTCTCATTGACAGTGACAGTACAAGACCGGTAAGTATTATTCTTGTACAATTCTATAATACTTAAGGCGGTTTTATGACCGAAAGTGGCGCCCTCAGAGGTTTTTATTTAATAAGTTATAAATAGAAAGATTTTAATAATGTTTATCGTAGAGATTTTAGGGCCCATGTTCTAGTATTTTTAGAAGGTATCACTACACGTGTGTGTGTTTTAGCAAATAAACTTTTTATCTATCTATCTATCTACACGCCCTCGTAGTCATTCGTAGAAGTAGATAGCAAATGTGTCAAAAACGGCCACTTTTAGCAGTTTTGCTATCTACTTCTAGCAGTGACTACGAGGGAATGTAACGATACCGTCTAAAAATACTAGACTGTGGGCCCTAAAATCTCCACGATAAACATTTTTATAAATTGTGTATTAGAATTATAATATTAAATATAATTCAGCGCGGCGCCACTTTCGCTCTTTTCCACTTTTTTCTTTTCACCTTAAGTGATGCATTCAGTTTAATATTAAGTTCAATCCATTTACTGAAAACTAACAGTTGCTCCAGTAGATATACTCCCTTTCTAATAAAAATTGTACAGCAGATGTATAGCTACATCACAATATAGAGAGAGTACAGTAGTTGAGCTTAGCACTCGCGCGCTCGAGCAACGCACACATAGACATCTTTCACCGACACTGTATAACATCTCAAACCAATCTCAAAACAGTTCGAGTACGTGACGCAGCGGTGAGAGCTGTCTTTGTGTGTGTGCGATGCTCGAGCGCCCGTAGTAAGCTAAACTTCTGTTAGTCTCTCTATTTTGTAGTTGCACAGTGTTTTGTCACATTCTTTTCAATG
Organism: Agriphila straminella; assembly: GCA_950108535.1. Classification (NCBI taxonomy): domain Eukaryota; kingdom Metazoa; phylum Arthropoda; class Insecta; order Lepidoptera; family Crambidae; genus Agriphila; species Agriphila straminella. Next base: position 11,831,520 of record OX467304.1, read on the forward strand.
TCAATCTCAAATAGTTTGATAGAGAGTAACCATTGTGTAACTATACATCTGCTATACAATCTTTATTAGTAAGGGGGTAATCTTTAAGGCGCTGTAGGTAGTGAAACTAGCGCCGCCACTACATTTATTTTTATTATTCGTAAACCTAGTCAATTTTTAAAAAATGCTTATGTAGGTAATAATTTCTTAAATTGTCTCTAATATTTTTTTAATAACTCTTCAACAGTTTTCATTCTTTCCTTAAGTTTTAAAATCTATTCTGGCGTGGCCACTTTGAGCGAAAATGGATTTAAAAACTTACTGAAAGAATGAAAAAAAGAAAAACTTTTGAAGTGTTATTCAAAAAATATAAGAGACAATTTAAGAGGGCATGATCTTAGTTTTTTTTTTAAAATATTGTCTTGGTTTACGAGTAATAAAAATAAATGTACTGGCGGCGCTAGTAGTAGGTACTACGGCGCCTGCGCCGCCGGCGCCTTAAGATGTATTATCAAAATCGATTGGATCGGATTGGATCGAGACATTAGAGAAGGTTTATGTCAATCAACCAAAATTTTATTAATTTCTGTCGCTGCTTGAGAAACCTTACGTTTTTGAAAGCGATCATTGATAACATTTACCTATCAATGCATTCGTAGGACCGACTTTCATTCCACCTACTACTCATGTGTGACGGTGACGACACTTAATCTGATTGGTCGATAGTTTCGACCAATCACATAGAACTAGAGGTAGAGGTAATTTTTCAGTCCAATCCACTTCAGATCGCAGCCGCCAATGTGTCGTTGGTCCAAGTTCTGGTGCTGCTGTTCTTGCCGGCCCTCGCGGCAGGCATGCTCACCGGACAAGTGGAACAACTACTGCTTGTGCTTCATGACAAACTTCTGGTGGCAAAGGGTAAGTCGCAAGAAACAAAGTCTTGGCGACAAAAGAAAAGTGCATGTGGCGTTTTATTTTTGATGTAAATTCGATGAATATTATCTTAGCCGTACCGTCCCTCTCCCCCTTTAGTGGTCATCTCGCGATAGCGAAACATCATCGTAGGTAAAATATTTTTTATTGTTTAGTCATCTCACGATAGCGAAACATCGTCGTAGGTAAAATATTTTTTATTGTTTAGTCATGTCGCGATAGCGAAAATCTGTATTTAAAAAACATGTTTAACATCGTACAATATTTTTGATTGTTCCCCAAATAAACTTAAGTGGCTAAATGCTCACCTTAAGTTCCTAATATATGTCCATCAGCCATTTTTGATCAACAAGGTTCTTAGTTAAATATGTAGAGTTTCAGTCACATCAAAATAAATTATTTCAGTGAAAGAATTATTGAAATTGGACCAAAAATGACGAAGATAGAGCGATTTTCGTGTCGCATTCTCAAAAACGCTCCCCAATTCACGATTGGCTAATGACATCATCGGCCACGTGCGCCGCTCAGCGGCGCGGCAGGTGTTTGTTCTGGCGATCGTGGCACGTGACGACATCGCATGATCCGCAAGGGCCAGCCGTGTTTTTTAAACTCACTTTTTAAATCTTTAATAATTTTGTCATTTCTTGATGGATTTGAGAAATTTAAACAGAGATTTACTCGGATATTAATATTGTATTTGATGTGATATACAAAATTGATATATTCAGTTGTCGTGTTGATCCTCATTGCTATTATTTAAGCTTTTCGTTACTTACTCTATTTTTCTCAGATTACAGGCACATGCGTGACATCGAGAAGTTCATCAAGTACGTTGAAGTCCGCCCATTCAGGTTCACGACCTGCCGAGTCATCCCGCTGAACTGGAAACTGCCCATCATCATCTTGGACTTGTGCATCACCTACTTGATTGTGATGCTACAACTCACGCATAAATACTGAAAAAAAAAACAATAAAAACTTGTAAAATTCGCCAGAAACAACTTACACACAAAACTTTCAATTTGTTTTTTGGCAGAACCTTTTCATAAAGATATTAATACTAAATATAAAATTAGTTTATTTAATTGGTTTTTTATTTCACGAAGAGAATTAAGCACGCTTAGTTTTAAATTTATTCTGACAGGGTAATTTTGTATTCAACGTCCAAATTTTAAGGATGTGTTCAGTCCATGAAACTGAACAACTTTCTCTAAGGAACATACGAACAAATATGTAAAAAAATCGACTATCCATACAAATTAAAGAGGTCATGTGATCAGTTTAGTAAGGAATGACCAAAATTTTATAGCAAAATTCGACACATGTTTCTTAGAGAAAGTTATTTAGTTTCATAGACTAAACACATCTTTATAATTTGGACGATAAATATTCAAATACCCTGAATATTTTTAACTACTGAGAAACCGGCTATCCAGCAACTTGTTGTCTGAATAAAACATTTTCTGAACATCATTTGATCTTTCAAGCTAATTTATTCTACATAAAATTCCACGGATAACGAAAACCGCTAACGTGACAACACACACTGAGACATTTTTAATAATTTACAATATATTATAATTTTTGCGTAATAACAGTAAAAATAATTTCGCCACAATTAAAACAAGTTGGCCATGCATACTAAAGAAGGGTTTCAAAGCAACGCCCTGAATTTTATATGTAAAATAACTTAATTCAAACATACTCGTACCTACACGTAAACCGGGGAGTCTAATCCGTTTTGGAAGATGGATACTGGCAATAAAACATTACGTTTTACGAAAATGTTAGAGGCTCTGCTTACAAAAAGCTTTAACCATGAGATAAATTACTAAATTTGGACCTTATAAAGAATAAAAACGTTTGAATTTAATCCGTTTGATGTTAATATTTGTGATAGAAGCCCTTTTGGAATTAGTTCATTAAATGTTTTGTGAAATATTTAAGCGTTTTCATAGATCGTAAGTTCTGATTTTATGGGGTCAGTTGGCATTGAGTGGTTAATTTTATTTTAAAATATATTACCTACTTGAAGAAAGATAAATAATTTTACATTGGTTTATTTTTCTCTTTTGTATGTCATCAGTAGAAAATCACTCCAATAGAAATTGGTAGGAATGCAGAAATAGCTATACTTTTTTGACTAAAACTTTTCTCCTTGTTTAACCTGAAACTTTTTCTTTGTATACCTATATGTCTTATATGTCTTATGTCTTATATTACCTATAAAGCCTTGAGTTTACTCAGCTTGGCTAATAGGTATCTGTAAGTATACCTATTATTCATAATTATATTACTGTGTCATGATGATTTTATTTTTTGAGTGAAACGAGGACTTTCGAACCCAAACAAAAATGTGGATATCCACTACCTATCTATACACGTGTTACATAACCCCTATTGCAGAATATAGTAGACTAGCGACCCGCCCTTGCTTCGCTTCAGTTCCTCCTTTTTTGCCTTTCACACCAAAAAAAAACCTTACAGTCGTCAGCTCCAATCTCCAAAAATCTCTTCCATCCCGTTCCAGTCCCGTCCCGTCATCGGTGTAGAATCGCGCTTGAATTTATTTTCGCACGCGTTAATTTTTTGCGATAACTCCTAAGATATTGATTTAAATGCAATGGTGTAAAAAGGTAAATATAATGTGCGTAAAATGCTTAAGGTAACTAACGTATTTAATTTGATAAGGATTAATACTACTTATATCCTTCTAAATAGCTTTCCAAATTACTGCATTCTACGTGACCAATGTTTTAGAAGATATGTCCATCAGCCATTTTTGATGTCCCCACTGCTGGGGCACAGGCCTTCCATATGGGTGGTAAGGAGGATGGGCCATAACTCACCACGCAGGCCCAATGCGGATTGATGGGTGTTAACGACTGCAAATGCAGCTTGTGCCGATCCAACCCTATGGCTACCATCATTTTTTTTTCACGCTTCGCATAGTAACTACTAAATTTTTTTTTTCTTTTAAATACTTATTATGTAATTAAAGCTGAAGTTTTGATAGCTAAAAACGACATCTAACGTAGAACTGACAAAACTTGCCAACACTGGAATGTCTCTAGCGTTGAGAACCATAAAAGAATATTGTAATTGCTAAAACCAGATGATACCACTGGATTACACTAGATGTATTAAAAATAATAACCGGGGTATTTATAATAAATTTATTTCCTTTGAATCACATGCATTAATAAATAATAAGCTAATATTACCATTACTACTACAATAACTTACAAATAAAACTTGCTAAATCAATATTTGAAGATGCGGGCTGATTTTGATTAGACGCGATAATTTATCTATTCTGTGGTGCTTGTCTAGCATCGCCCCAGACGGAAATCAGAATGTGTTTGACTAGGTGTAAAAGGAACATTAAAAAGTAATTATTTTGTCTATGGTTTTTTCGTTCATATTTGCATGTTGCTTAACTTGGTGCATCGACCAATAGGAGCTTAGGGCTTTTCGTGTGTTCGGGATTTTGCTCTATTTTAGGCCAATTTATTAACTTTATAATCCTTGTTATTAAAATATTTTCTTATCAGAAAATCGTATTAATTTAACTAAAATGATGACTGCGAGCGAAAGGAACAAACAATAAAAGGTAGTTTATTTTAGTTACTTATTTATGTAATGTATATGTACTTATTTAATAAATTTACCTAAGTGTAGGTACTGAATTCTATCGATCGATCAATGAGAATGACTTGAAATTAAGCAGGATAGTTGGAGAATGAATGGAAGTGCCATATTGTTATATTTTGTTTAAATTAACTAATAAAGAAAAAGGTACAATAAGTGAACCCTAGGTAGACAAATATAGCATTTACGGGGATTCGGAGAGGGTAGGCTGGCCACCCAAAACTGGAGTAAAGGAGAAATTCTGGATTATTTACATGCCCATATATGGTATGAATTTTAGGAGAGCGATGTTCGACGATTATCGCCATATATGGTAATAAAACAGGGACCGAAAATAAGTATAAAAGGGCTGAATGAGGATGCCTCGGGGAGTCGAGTTGATAATTCCGTCGCGTGCGTTAGCTGAAAAACTGTCAGCCGTGTAGTTTAGAAAGTTTGTAGGAAGTTTATTTAGTTGTTTACAAATATTATAAAGTTTAGTTTTTTGAAAGTGATGATTTAGCTTAGAGTGAGTATTTTGTGTTAGGCAGGCGTGAGGGTGAGCGGTAAGCAGGTTGTCTTGTTTTCGAGGGTCGTAACAGTAACTTCCTGTAAGTTTATATTGCTCGATCCTTGTGGATATCGGGGCTGGTCAGCGAGGCGCCACGCTACCTGGTTCTGATGGCCACAGGTGTCAAAATCCATTATTGAGATTGCCAGAAGGTTCTCGGACATCTAGCACAATGCTAGGGGTCAGCTATGGTTAAATTAAATGAAACTTGCTCACCGCCCAACCTACTTCCGTAAGCTGTTTCGCTCGGGGAAGGCTTGGAAGGTAACCGTCGGCTTTCTTAGAGCTTAGCGAAGTTTCGCGTCGCGGCGTCAGTTCTGCGTACGAGTGCAGTGGTGTTCAGTGATAACCTGGTGTTTTGAAATCAGTGGCATTTCAGTGCAAAGTGTAGTGAAAATCGGGTCGATTGGACAGACGCTGAAGGCCAGGCCATCACCACCATAGTTAACCTCTGTAAATCAACAGATCGTGTATTTTGTAAAAGAAAATACAAGTAATTATGTAAATATTCTAATTGTCTGCTGAAAAGAGGGTGGATGGTTTGAAATTCAGCTGTCTTTCTAAAAGCCTTTGTAATAAGTGATTTATGATGTGTTAAGTGATCTTCTCCCAGGAAAGTATTAAGTAAATGTTAGTTTACCTAGATAGCAGGTAGACTTCAGGTCAGTTGCATGCATTTTATCTCTTCTGTTCTGTTTACTGTACGAAAGTTCGTGTTTTCCAGGTATCATGCGGACAGTACTTTGTCAAACTACTTAGATATATTTTAAGACCTATATTACTTATCCTAGGTATCACACTAAAAGTAGGTAAATTTGAACTTTTGTGGTATTTGGTTGCCTGTACTGTTTTATAAATTATGAGACCTTGCTACTAGATATTGTGCGGTGAGAAATCTTTTGTTCACATTTTATGATTTTCTAGTTCTGTTTGTGGTCTAAAATACCTACATACTAAAGTACTAAGCTTCAGAAATATAGTTACATTGGACAAAGTCCAGCCACTTATTCTATATTTTAAAGTTTTAAGATATGGAACTTGCTCAACTTAATGAAACTTGATATTAAATCTTACACGGTATTATGTGAACAAAATATCATTGTTTTCACATGGCTAACTTCTGAAATCTATATAGGTTCTAGAACATTTATTTTAAACTGACAACGTTGATTATCTGAGACAATACTTGCTATTATTATTATAATATTACTCAACTTATTATGTGGTTTAGAGATCTTTCTGGATCCGCGATTCAGCTTGGGGTCTCTAAATTATATTTTGCATCATGTTATATTTTATTATGACAATTCCTTACTCTCCCATCACCTTATCACTTCCACAGTGAATACCTAATTACAATTGATATTAAATTAATTACTTACCAGTTTGCATGTTCAATATTAATTTGAACGCTGCAACCTGTTTGACAGTGTGCTTCTTCATGTTGCTGGGGGATTGTATCATGCATTGATATACAAACACAAACTCCACAAGTTAACGGGATATTTTATCATTTTTATTTGTACTTACTATTCCAATTGAACATGAACATATAGGTCTTTTTAGTGCTACTTGTCTCGGCTGTTGACTTACATGATGATACAGTCATCCCTCTGGGATCATAGCTGTGAAGATATCTATGTATATAATCATAGCCGTGTCTCGGAGAGTGATTTGGACACTTAGTAAGGAAGTAGAGCAACAAACGCAATGATGAGACTGAGAATCCTGTTCAGATTGGAATACACACTATACATACTTACCTACATACTTTTCTTGAGCAAGAGTCATTGATTGTGTGTAATACCTTCCGAGTAGCTATATCCGGCTGTTGATATGCAAACCTTGAGTAAGTAAGAGAATATCTGGCTGTCGATACTTGGTTTGTAAGTAAGTAGGACTAGTGAATTGAATCTATTAGATGCAATCTCCTCTTGCCTAAGAGAATACACACCACACCATACATACCTACATATTTATCTTGAGTAAGAGTTATTGATTGTGTATAAAACCTTCAGAGTAGCTATATCCGGCTGTTGATATGCAAACCTTGAGTAAGTAAGAGAATATCTGGCTGTCGATACTTGGTTTGTAAGTAAGTAGGACTAGTGAAATGAATCTGTTATGTACAATCTTCTCTTGCCTGAGAGAATTATTGCCTTGCGTGCTAGCCGCTTGGCAATCTCACAAACACTTGAGTAGTTTATTGGTTATGCAATATTTGGACATTCCAATGAATTACATACCTTTTCTATGCATGATAGCATGAATACAGCAATATGAAACGGGCGCTCTGTGGGATCGGTTGTACCCTATTCCACTAAAGAGTTTGTGAAATTAGGTTTTCACATCCCTGTTACCCTGTTCGCGTTTTCGTTGAAGCACCGCTGTTGTGCAGTACTTATCCACCGGGAATAAAGCCTAGTTGCATCGGAGAGGCTCGGTTGGGACCTGGGGTTGGATCTTATTGATGGACTTGTCAAAGTTGATCAATATGGTCCTTGGAGGAAGCGGTTCCGCCAAATTCCAAAGACCTGCGTCTTTGAGTTTGGTTGTAGGTTTTCCAAAAGAAACCCTATCCTTTTATTCTACCCCTACTTCATACATAAATTACATACTAAAATATTTGTTATGTTATATTATTCAATTTATTTATAATTATTTATTCTAATTATTGGTTTTAAGGCATTAATGATAAGGCTTTAAATGATAAGATAGGTCTAGTAATAGTGCATTTGATAAGGAAACATCCAGGCTTGAGCCAGGCATACCAGAAAAGTATTTGGATTACTACTACTTAAAATCACAACGTAGGTCCTTTTATAATTAGACGATCAAATTTGGCCAATACTAACAACGTCTTCATGAAGTTACAGACTACTTACTTCTGTAAATGATTGAAGGTGTTTAAGGATGACAGACCAATGGATAGCTAAAATGGTTGGCTACCTGGAGGATGTTACAAGCTGGGACCAACGGCTTAACGTGCCTTCCGAAGCACGGAGGAGCTCGAGATAATAAATTTTTGGTCACCCATCCCATGACCGACCCATGCGAACGTTGCTTAACTTCCGCAATCGCTGGGCCAGGCGTTAAACCACTGCGCCACCGAGCTCCGAGCTTCAGTTTTAGAAGATACTAGCTTCAGCACCTGTGACTTCATCCGGGTGGACATTCGGAAAATCCCTAGGGAACCTTTGACCGGGATAAAAAGGATCCTATGTTTTAATCCAGGCTATAAACTATCTGTGTGTCAAATTTCATCCAAATCTGTTTAGCCGTTTTTGCGTGATTGAGGAACAAACATCTAAACCCACAAACTTTCACATTTATAATAATTAGTAGGATAGTAGGATTAGTAGGAATTAGTAGGATTAGTAGGATTAGTAGGATAATTAGGATAGTAGGATTAGTAGGATTAGTAGGATTAGTAGGATAGTAGGATAGTAGGATAGTAGGATAGTAGGATAATGGTTATTTATTCTTAAAAGATAGATATATGCCTTCGCGGACTTTGTTTCATAATGTAGTGAATAGAGACCTTCTGGGACCAACTGAACAACAGCTTTAACTATGGGACCAATTCCGAAATCGCAATTTTTTTTTGATATTTTGTATGAAACAGCTGATTTCTTTTTTGCGATTTCATAGTTGGTCCCCTATTAAAAGTTGTTCAGTTTGATGGTCCCTATCTACCATATTCGGCATTAGGGGTTATTTTGTAACACGTTGTATTTATGTTGACTTTCAATTGTTTCACTTAGAAACAATTTGCTAATCTTCCACACTAGGAAGCTGATCCCCCAAAACGATATCAGCAAACTTTTCATTATTTTTTTCCACAAACGGCTAATTCAGTATTCAGCCAGTCAAATTTCGTCGGCAGCGTAAATCATGCATCATAAATATTAATGGCGAGACGCACCAAATGACATGTCATTAGCATATTATATTCTCGTCATGTAGGACCCTGATCCTGGTGACGTGACTTCGGGCTGGGATGAAACGGTAGGTGCGGGCAATTACGTGTGTGCCGCGAAACGGGTGAAATGTAGACGTAAGTCGTTTTGGATTTCATTTCGTTCAGGAATATCCTGGGTTTTACCGCCTCTGTGGTCTAGTGGTAGCCCACCCAGGGTTTGATACCCAGGGGGAGTACAATTTGTACTCGGTTTGGTTGGTGGTAGGACTTATTTCAAGTCCGCCCTGGCTAGCTACCATAGTCTGACGCCATAACAACAATTTAAAAAATGTTGTATTCCGGTAGTTAGAGATAAGATAGCCATTTCCTCAGTGAGTAGGATTCCGGGTGTAGTGCGATTTCACCTTTGGTCTTATCGTCACATAATATCAGGTGAGGTGAAGGCCAAGCACTATCCCGTTAAGCATAAAAAACCGGCCAAGTGCGTGTCGGGCCACGCGCCGTAGGGTTCCGTAGTTACCTTATATACCATACCATATTTAATACCTCTATAATTTTTCGTCTGTGAAAATAACTTTGTTTTTCACAGTGTTGGTATGAATGACAAAGTTATATTTGCGGTTTTGGAAAATATGTTATATCTCGAAAACTAATTACTATATCTCGTTCAAATCAATTTTCAGTTAAAGTTTTTATTAAGAGTGAAAAATCTAAAAATAATATATGCTACAGATAATTTTTTTTTAGATTTTTCACTCACCTATTTCAAAAGTTAGAGGGGGGGGACACACACATTTTACCACTTTGGCAGTGTTTATCTTTCAAACGGTTGACTTTGAGAAAAAATTGTCTTAGGAACCTCAATGACATTTTTGAAGACCCATCTATAGGCACCCCGCACGTATTGGTATGAAGGAATTTTTTTTTAGTTTCAGTTCCATGCATGGGGATGGGGAGCCCCCCCTTAATCTTTATTTTTTTTATTTTTGTGTTAAAATCTTTAGGCGGTTAACAGAATACATCTACCTACTAAGTTTCAACTGTGTAATCCTAATACTTTCGGAATAAAATGGCTGTGACATACGGACGGACAGACAGACAGACATGACGAATCTGTAAGGGTTTCTTTTTTTGCCATTTTGGCTACGGTACCCTAAAAAGGGAGTAGGTACGGTCAGTACTTGTAGAAGTTCCTAGCCCAACAAGACAACGCGATGTTTTTTTTTTAATATGGACAGCAATCGTGTCGCTTCTGTCTAAAACCCACACACAGAGGAAATAATCACTACATTAATTTAAATTTTGTGGGACTGAAATGAAACGATATGGATACGTAAATTACTTACGTCTTCTTAGCAACGGGTGAAATGGAAATTAATGTAGACGAAAGTTGTTTAGGATTTCTGAGAAATAATTTGTTTCTGATTTCCAGAAACCTATAAAACTCTTTTAGATAAAGGGGGATAGTTACTATGGCGTTATTACAGTGTGGCGCACTGAGTCGATTTAATCAATTAACAGTCAGACGAAAAAAACCGACGAGTTGATTCTCTTAACCCTAACTAATATAATATAGGTACACTTCGTCTCTCTTTTTTTATCCCTGACGGGATACCAGATGAGTAAATAATAATATTATGGAGATAGTGCTTGGCCTTCACCTCACTTGATATTAGTTAAGTGCCAGCCGAAAGTGTAAGCGCACTACACGCGAAATCTTAACCGCTAAGGAGCTCGCTATCTTACCTCTAATTGCCGGTATACATTTTTTTTAAATACCTACCTAGTTGTTATTAGGTTAGATGGTGGTAGCTAGCCAGGCGGACTTGAAATAAACCAACAAAACCCTTTCTCTATTTCTTTCTCTTTCTCTATTGCAATTTGCAAGGTTTTGTCAATATATCGCAATAGCTTCATAGAATTTCTGATGGAAAAAGCAAAGCTATTTCGTAGCAGTAGGAATCTACGACGTAGCGTCGTAGCATCGACAGTGGCTAATGTCACTAAACTTAAAAAAAACATATTGTCTACACAAAAATGTCAATGTTGTAAATATAAAAAATTGCATCAGATATACATGATTTATTGGCATTATTATCCGGCAGTTAAAGGTAAGGTAGCCAGTTCCTCAGTGATGAGGATTAAGGGTATAGTGCGCTTCCACCTTCGGCCTTATCGTCACTTAACATCAGGTGAGGTTAAAGGCCAAGTATTATCCCTTTGTGAATAAAAAAAAACAATCAATTAATAATTTGCGCACATTATTTGCACTAAATTTTCCCATAACCACAGCGCACTAACCAAAGGATTATTTTATTATAGTTATGCACTTTAATATGGCTATTTGTTTCATTAAACAGATTAACTGAGCGTTGAATAGTTTCGATGTAATCCCTTGTTAGGTATAGAGGATTATTCGTTTGACGAAAGCCGTGATTACAATTTGAAATAATACGCATCTGAATTTAATATTTGATGTTAGTATTGTTATTTACTTTCATGAAATTTCAATGAGTCACACAATATTAACACCCGACACAAGGCAAGATTATATCTGCCTCCTTCACGCATTAAAATGTTCAATTGCAGCCCACATCACATGGCGATAAAAAATTTCAACAAGTTACCACCGACACTACAGAACGATCAAAAAATTACTTCTTTTAACAAAAAAATTAAAACGTTTCTCATACAAAATAGCTTTTATTCTGTGAAAGAATACCTTGAAACGAAACATAATATAATATATATAAATATAATTACAATTTTATTATAATTTGAAATGTTTATGTTATTTTAAAATATAATTTAAATTTAATTTTAATTGAATTACTTACCTATTGTTTAATTAATTTTAATTTTATTTTGCCATACCTGTACTGTCTAAGTATAGGTGTCTAAGTTGAAAGTGCTATTTTATAATTTAAGAACTATGTAACACTTAGTCTGCAAATAAAAGTTTGAAGTTTGAAGTAATTTTAATATTGGCAGAAAAAATTATTAGAAAAGTTATTAAAAAAAACGATTATTATCCCAACAAGCAAAAACGTCATATAAGTTATGACTTGTACGACTTGAATTGAATTGATAATAATACATTTTTGTGATACTTTCAGCGGTTCCATATTATTATCTATTTTCTAGTTAATTAAAATAATGAACTGAGAAAAAAATCTAATTGTGAACAGCCCCCCCCTACAATGACTGTCAAAAGTAATATCGAAGCGATCGATGTTGTGATTGAGATGGCGCTATATAGGTACGCGATATATAGCTCTGTCCCTATAACAACATTACTCTGAGGTTGCTATAAGAGCTCAGAGTACGGCCTCTGGTCGTAAATATTATTACCAAATTGCTCTCACTAAATAATTTTAAAAATATTGTAGGTACTTAATATAATATAACTGAAAAAAATATTAGAAAAAATCGACTCACCCGTAGCAGCTCAGACGGGACTCGAACCCGCGCCCTTAGGATTCCGGCCCAATGCACTAACCAATTATGCTACCGAGTCGCTAGTGGGAGTGGCGAAATTTTCTAATACTTTTTACGTTTTCGCTGTAAGCCAGCGTTATTTCATCAATGTGAAGAATTACCTTCAACATTCGAATGCAACATCTTTACAGATGCCAGACAATCGATTAAGATGAAACAGCTATATATTGAATTTTTAGATTTTAGCATTCACAATGCAATTTTTATATATTAAGTTACTTAATATAACTGAAAAAATAATAGAAATAATCGACTCACCCGTTGCTACGGGTGAGCTGCTGCTCAGACGGGACTCTGAAGGACGGTGCGGGTTCGAGTCCCGTCTGAGCTGCTACGGGTGAGTCGATTTTTTCTAATATTTTTTCAGTTATATTAAGTAACTTAATATATAAAAATTGCATTGTGAATGTGAATGCTAAAATCTAAAAATTAAATATTGTAGGTATTTGTAGTCACGTGTGCAAATTCGTATACTAAATAAAATACGAAACCGAAACGTGAAATTGTGCAGAAATTAAGTGAAACCCGACTGCGCTGAGCTATGGACCGCTCGCGGGGCGAATGTTGAATATTTGGGTAAGTGCTTCGGTATTGGATTTCACAACGTTGTTTCGTTGAAATGTATGAAAAAGTTTTAAGCTGCTCCATACACAGACAACTGTGCGGTGCGGTGCTGTTGTAATGGTTTGGTAAGCATTGTTAGCCTCAAAATAATCCTATATTTTAGGGAAAAAAACAATATCGCGCCTTTTTGGACTACATTTTTAAATCCAACAAAATCTTCATCTAAATAGTTTGACTCTCGGGGATAAGTCTCATAGACACAGATTCGATTCGATACTCTTCATAAATGGAAATGGGTTTCGAATAAATTGCAGCACATTTTTTTCATGAATACATTTTTGGTCACCCATCCCATGACCAACCCTTGCGAAAGTTGCTTAACCTCCGCAATCATTGGGCCAGGCGCTAAACCACTGCGCCATCGAGTTCCATCCATCCCTCCATCCATCTCCATCTCCATATACACAGTAGATACATTAAAAAAATATCATTTCACATTACATAGCTAGTGTGACTATTACAGATATGCACAGCATTTGTACAAAAGGTTAATTTGCAACAAGGTTTTCAAATCTAGTCTAACATATTGGAAATACAAATAAAAGCAAAAAAAATATATATAAATACTTTAACACGTTTTTAAGATTTACAACTACTATAAGGTACTTAAGTTATAAAATGACAGCCCGAAATATTCTAGTTAAGCTTCTCCTTTCCCACACAGTTCACAGCTTTTATAATTTCAATCCTATTTCCAGCGATGTTTCACCCACTTTATGTTTTACACACGACAAGCAGTCTATCAGATCAATATATATGTAACTAAACTACCTAGATAAAAAACTATTTGAACATATTCAAGTAAAGTAACTAGAATTAAGCTTCTTCGGCCCCACATCATAAATAAGCAGCAATGTTCACAGCTTCTGTAATTACAATCCAATTTCCAGCTATGTTTCACCTCGCGACGTCACAGGACAAGCAGTTTAGCAGATCAAATATGTATTCCGTGCTTCGGAAGGCACGTTAAGCCGTTGGTCCCGGCTGCATTTGCAGTCGTTAACACCCACCAATCCGCATTAGGCCCGCGTGGTGGGTTATGGCCCGTCCTCCTTACCACCCATAAGGAAGGCCTGTGCCCCAGCAGTGGGGACATCAAAAATGGCTGATGGACACACAGTTCGCGGCGTAATATCTAATACCAGTCTATGAGGGTTTCTAGTGTTACTTTTATAGTATTCCTTTGCTTCAATGAAAAATCCGAAGTTAAGTTTGACGAACTTTGCTATCTCAAGTATATTATATAGAAGGCAGCGTCAATATGCCCATATAGATGAAACAAGGTCGGCATGATGTGTTATACCACATAGAGAACGAACGCACCGTTTCTGAGCCAAGAATACCTTTTTAGCATCTACACTGTTTCCCCAAACTATGATGCCATACCTGTAATGTAACTAAACTACCTAGATAAAAAACTACTTGAATATATTCAAGTAAAGTCCGCCATTTGCTGTATTTTTATATATAAGCAATAAAGATTAAATAAATAAATAAAGTCACTAGAATAAGCTCCTTCGGCCCCACATCATAATAAGCAGCAATGTTCACAGCTTCTATAATTTCAATCCAATTTCCAGCGATGTTTCACATAACGTGCGCGTAATGGTTCGCGTCCACGGGCTACGTGACTGGGAATAAAGGTCGTCGCACAATAATGTGTAATGTTTTGAACAAGAAACGTGTTCTATTCGAGTTTCCCTGATCTATGTTATTGTTATTGTTCTTCATATTCTTTTGAAGACCTGTTTTCTTTCTTCAAGGTTAAGAATAGCTTTGGTTTTATTAACCGACTAAAAAAAAATTAGGAGGTTCTTAGTTCGTTTTTTTTTTAATTTGGTTGCTTTGTAACAAATAAACGCAAAGCACAAATCAAAATTTAGAATCTGAGAAACTCGGTCCTAATTTCATCATCACCAATCATAGGAGCTCGATGGCGCAGCGGTTTAGCGCCTGGCCCAACGATTGCGGAGGTGAAGCAACTTTCGCAAGAGTCGGTCATGGGATGGGTGACAAAAATGTTTTACCTCGCTCCTCCGTGCCCGGCTGCATTTGTAGTCGTTAACACCCACCAATTTGTATTGGTCCCGCGTGGTGGGCTATGGCCCATCCTCCTTATCCACCCATAAGGAAGGCTTATGCCCCAGCCTGCCTAGCATGACCGATTTATATCGCGTGATATAGCGTTTTATCACGTTTATCTGTCAAAAAGACAAAAGAATTTGACAGTTGAGTGTCGATAAAATGCTATATCACGCGATATAAATCGGTCATGCTAGGCAGGCTGCAGTGAGGACATTAAAAAAAGCTGATGGTCGCATCACCAATCAGCTTTTTAAAATCATAACTGCTGGGCCACAGGCTTATCTTATGAGTGAACAAATAAGATGGCCATAACCCACCAAATTGGGCTCAAGGGTGAATAAATACGATGGGCCATAACCCACAAAATCGGGCAAAATGCGGATTAGTCTGGGACTGACTTTAAATGCAGACGGAACGAACACCTTTATCAAGCCTTCCGAAGCATGGAGGTAAGTAATATATTTTTGGTCACCCATCCTATGACTACCCTTGCGAAAGTTGTTTAACTGCCATAATCGTAGAGCGAATGCATCAGCCCACTGGGTCATTGATCTCCCTAATTTAATAATCCTAAAAGGGATTGAGTTGAGATAGAAAAAATAAACAGCCAAGTTTTCTTAAAAGCGTCTAATAATTTATTAACTCGTCAGTTATAGGCCTAAACTAAACAGCTGTTGGTTTTGTTGTAAGATTTTCTAAATGTGCGGACTAGTTTTGAAAGAATTTTTGTCCTGACTTGTTCAAACAATGCAGTCACCCCAGTAATGGGGAATAGTGTCACGCGTCCTTCATTATACGTGACTGGTTGTGTTTGTACACTTTTTATACAAACCCACAAATGCTACGCTTCACGTTATATTCTTTTTTCAAACCCTTTTCATGCGGAAAATTACTTCGAATATAATGCAGCTTAAAGGCCTGGGCACACCGGATGCGTAGACACGCGCGTGGTCACGCGCGCGTGTACACGCGCGTAGTTACGCACGTAACCACCTGACACACCGGGTTACGCATACGTCTACGCTTACGCATACGCATACGCAACGCAACCTGTCCCATGCGTACCTACCCAGCTGCTGCGGCAGCCATGTTTGCGACTCTAGTGCGCGATGTCAGACGAGGATTGAGTAAATGGACTATTTTTTTGCACTAATTCAGTTAGTTTTTCTTTAATATCATTATTCATTATTTATTTATTTATCGTTTATGGATAGCTAACAGCTTATAAACATACAGATAACAACAAATATATATAACTAAAAGCTATTGATAAGCTACCACATGTAGAATAAAAAGGAATTTAAAAACACAATAAAACACAACTTACTATCGGTAGTAACGGTACTATTTGTAAACAAATACAACTTAATGCGTAGTCACGCGCGTGGTTACGCGCGTAGTGACGCCCAGCAAAGATACGTGCGTGTTCGAATTTGTTCGGTGTGACGTCCAATAGAGAATGCCATTGAGTACAACGTCATCAATGCGTTTCGCTCTGCGTAGGTACGCAGCCTGTTTGTCTCATGGGAGCTGCAATGCGTAGGGTTACGCATCGGTCTACGTGCACGCGTACGTTACGCAAGCGGTGTGCCATGTCTCATAAAGTTTCAGACATTACAACGTCATGGTACGTCTACGCGTACGCTTACGCGTACGCTTACGCATACGCTTGCGCATCCGGTGTGTATCGCACTTTAACTAGTTTACGGCTTACACCGCACATACCTTATAAACAATACTTGCGTCATGTAATTTCGTAATTAATGTATTTTCACTCATATTTTAATAGGAATTAATTAATTGGGTGACTGGAAATAATTAAAGGCGACTGTTAATGGGATACTTATTACGAAACCGGGCAGCAGTTAAATTTTTGGGCGATAAAATAACTTAACGGGCGACTAACAGTGGATTACAAAAATACTTAAAATACTTAATTTTTTTTTATAACGCCACCTTCTTAAAAACACTTGGGCTGACAAGACAAATCTAATGATATCTTAATCACATAAATCCGTTCAGCCGTTTGAAAGATATGAGGTAAGTAATAAAGAATATTACATACAAACAAACATACTTACATACAACATACGCGCGAAAAACTACCCTCTTGCAGTCGGGTAAAAAACAATTTTAATTCAAACACCATAGAAACACGATTTGACGATAACATTAGCAGACTTGACGCGCAGAATTATTTATTTATTTTATTTATTAGGTTTGCCAACATTTGTGTACAACAATACATTTTAAAAAAGTTATACTTATTCTACTTATAACTAATTGCCACAAATTATTACAGGCAAACACAACATGCACCAATTACTTAAAACTTAAATAAAATCGAAAATTAAACAAATATAAGATAAATTCTTAGTGTATGTAGTACTTATATCTATTTTGGGATATGGATTCAGAAAGTGCAGTAAGAACGTAACTTATTATTTTTTAGCATTAAAAAACATTCCACCTAGGTATCTATGCGGATCTTGTTTGGCGAGTCGTAATGAATATCAATAATGTCGCTGTATTCATTTACCACCTTACAGTTTACATCAATTGTTTGTCATATATCTTGTCTTGACGTCGATAAGCGCCTGTAAACATCGAATAAACATAAGTATTTGATTGGATTTGATTTAAGATAGTTCGGTTCAGTCGGAGGCCTACCCACCCACGGAGCGTCGTTAGGTGCTCGGTCGTAATTCGAAAACCTTTCCAGTACAAAGGCCAACGGTTCTTGTCGCTATGTGTCTAATTCACTGCCACTTGAGCTGATCAATCCTTGGAGCAGCCTTGGAGCGATATAGATTACTTTAGATCCTCATTTCTGCAGCGATCACACAGGGAAAAGCATAAGAAAGAGAGAGCTCTTCGACATGGAAAGGGCCATGCTCGGCTATAAAAGCATCCATACATTCAATTATTTTCGCACCAGTGCGCACCTCTAGACAGACAATGCAGTGATCGAATTAGATGGATCGCCGACCGATATTTGTGATGTATCGATGCTAGAGTGATTAATTGACGCCCGGTAATTGATTCCACCGATTTCCGCCGATTTCTGCCGGTTACCTCACACTTAGTGGGAACAATGTGAATATCCTATCTAGGCTTACTATCGCAATTAATACTGATCGATTGACATTGGAATTTATCGTAGAGTTTCATTCACTTGATAATCCATAAACCTAGCCATATAAAAACTATAACGGTTTTCAGATTTTTAGGGTTCCGTACCTCAAAAAGAAAAAAACCCCTATAGAATCACTTTGTTGTCCGTCTGTCTGTCTGTCAGTCAAGACCCGTTATCTTAGTGGTATCGATTTAAAATTAAAACCATCCTACAAAAGTTTACATTCCTTTGAATCTGTGAAAAAATCAAAGTTCTAAGTTAATGTAAAAAAGATACGGCCATTTTTGTCGCAAAAAACGCATATTTCGACACTCTCAAAGAAATCAAATTTATAGGATACCTACCTACTTCCCGTTGCACTATGAATGGCAAATAACGTCTTTTAAGTGAGTACCTACTAAAAGTAAAGACAACATTCTGAAAACTATAGGTACCTACATTTGTAACTACTTAAATCATAAAGTCTTTATTTAAATACCTACAAAGTACGGAACCCTCAGTGGGCGAGTCAGACTCGCACTTGTAAGGTTTTTTTTTCATGCCTCGCTTTTTGCTAAACGTTTCAGGATTCTAGGTCAAGGGAAAGTGCCTAAGTTTGATTCATTGGCGAGGGAAAAAAATGGGATTCAAATATGTTTTTGGATGAAGCTGGATTCTTTTACAGCTCCTAGAGACTATAATTATACTTACTTTGATATGAATAATAGAATTGATATCAATATTAATAATAGATAGGTACCTACCTAAGTATTAATAACAATAATAGATACTTACTTACCTACCTAATGTAATATTGATAGGTATTCATTTAAAATGCCTAAGTAGATGTTATGCCTCCAAGCGTTTCTGAGAAAAATGATTACCAGCCCCTCAATTCTCTAAAAACATCCGCAGCGTTGAGCGACGTCGACGTCGACGCTGCGGAAACGTCATTTTTGTATAGAAAAATAGTTCCGACCATCGGCGAGCGCGTCGTCCGAGCGCTGGCGTCTATGTGACAGCGGTGCCGCATAGTAGAGATAATTTTAGAGAATTGACACACAGGGCCACTGGCGAATAATGATCTTGACAGACAAACAGACGGATAATCTTGGATCCTTTTTTCTTTTCGAGTAAAAGGTCATATTTTGGAAGAGATTAATATGGATAAAGTTGTTTTAACGCCATCTATGCTGAAACTTCGGAACTGTTCTGTTGAGGAAAGTGCCTGCTATATGTTTACTTGTAAAGTACCTAAACTACATAAATAATCGTAGATGACGCTGATGTGAATAATTTTCTGAATAGCAAAATAGATTCCTTGAATGAATACCAAAATTCACTCAAATGACCAATTAATTACAGCCCAAAATGTGAGAGGGGGGAGATGGAGGGGAAGGGGAGAGTGAGGAGGAGGGAGAGGAAATGGGGGGCAGCGCCCTAGTGGGAACCCCTAATCACGTAATTAAGCGCCTGCTGATTTTGAAGAGATTAAAACATAGAATACTATTTATCCTGGTTAAAGATTCCCTAAGGATTTTCCAGAATATCCACACGGACGAAGTCGCGGACAGAAGCTAGTGATTAATAAAATACAAAGCAATTTTATTAGATTTATCATCATTAACCAGGTAAACTGATTTCAAAGGAAATGCCAGATTTATAATCAACAAAACGTCACATTTTTATCAATTTTCAGTGGAACAACACAAATCGATCACAATATAATCGGTATCTATTGTTATTTATCAACTATTAAATACGTTATTATTAGGTTATTTTTGATTCTTGTAAAGGTACATTTTAAATAGCTGGATGCGGGCAGTGCAGGACCCAACGTCGAAACGTCGGTCATGGGGATCCTTGGAGGAGGCCTATACCCAGCAGTGGGTGTCGTGCGGCTGATATGATGATGATGATGATGACATTTTAAATATTTTACTTTCTTTTAAAAGTAAATCAAATAAGAAAATGAGAAAAATAATAAATCAAAATCTGTACCCTTAGCACGAACAGCTATCGAAAAAAATAACTCGCGTAAAATCATTCGATAGTTAAATTTTGTATTGGAAATTTGTACAACGCCATCTATCGCCGATAAGCGAAATGAATTTTTCCATAGAGAATTGTCTATCGAGTAATTTTACGCGCGTTTTTTTTTCTCGATAGCTGTTCGTGCTAAGGGTACTGATAAGAAAATTTCTGAAAAAAAGGGTTCGGGATATTTATGTCTGGCATAGGTTCTACGTCTACCTACCTCTACCTACTTGTCCGCCATTTTCAAAAAACAAAACAATTTTGGCTGATATTGAAGTTTAAAAACAAAATCAGTAATTTTCTGGATTTAGCGGATCAAATAATAGAACAAGACATTACAATACACAGACAATACAACAATAAAATAGCGTTAGTGATATACTTACTGAGATATTTAAGTTTGCAGTTGAATAAAGGCAATATGAAATTATATATATTGCAAATTAACCATCAATGCTAACCACATTAATAGTTCATTAGATAATAATATTAAGATGACGTCATTGTACAATAATTTGATCTACTGCCTTCTATTAAAGATAATGTGATCAAGTTATCAGATAGGTACCTTACAAAGTACAGATTTATTGATACGCAGCGCAGGAAATATTAATTTCAATGATAATAAAGTGATAAACACGGCTGAATCTTTTGAATGTTGTGTTCCTATCTTACAATCTTTTTTTTTAATTCATTGACTTTGTTATACGGATGTAGCAGCTTATTGTGTTTATGGCGGAAAACTACTTGTATACCTAACCTACCTACCATGACGCTCTTTCTTGCTCATTATACAATGTATTACAAAAAACCCTAAAGCTGTACCCTTAGCACGACTACCGAAAAAAATAACGCGCGTAAAATCATTCGATAGTGCAATTTAGTATGGAAAATTTGTACAACGCCATCTACCGCCGAATAGCGAAACTAAAATTTCCATAGATAATTCTCTATCGAGTAATTTTACGCACGTTTTTTTTCTCGATAGCTGTTCGTGCTAAGGGTACTGAATATGGTAGATACGCGTCGATGCGCGTATCTACCATCGAACTGAACAATTATTACTATGGGACCAACTCTGAAATCACGAAAAAAAATCTGCTGTTTCATACATTTTGAAATTTCGTAATTAATTTTTGTATGCAAAAGCTGTTTTTTTTGCGATTTCAGAGTTAGTTCCATAGTAAAAGTTGTTCAGTTTGATGGTCCCTATCTACCTTATTCGACTTTAGGGTTTTTTGTAACACGTTGTACAGGGTGGAATTTGTACCTGTACCTACTCTAAACAATGGATATAGCACATCACTCAAAAAATATCCCTTTATTTTTTTAAATAATCAAATCTGCATTATTTTTTTTTTAAATACACTTCCCACACCGGAATTGAACCGACTAAAATTCGTAAAAACAACACTTTTATGGTATCAATCGATATGGCCAATCATGAAAATCAAATCTCCCTTTAACAAACATGCTAAATTAAATGAAAGGAAAACCATAAAAGACCAGAATAAAATTTATCCAACAACATGGGACTCATTTCGATCAACTAGTTTGCTTACTTGTTTATATCATTTTTCCCGTTCAATAAAAATAAGTTCATCAAAGCAGCATCATCAATCATCATCAACACACTGTACCTTTTGATATTCCAGTTTTCTTGCAACATATTTGCACACATTGGTTTCCATTATGACAGTCAGAAGATATTGAAAATTTAAATATCGATACCAATTCACTGACTCAAACACAAATAGAAAAATCTAACTCCTTGATTATACGATAAGATACGCACAAAAAGCATTTGAAAATATAATAATTTGATATAGATAAAACGAAATGTTATAAATTAGAAATCGCCCATTATTGCTACCAGTATACCGGTAAAAGATCGAGTGAGAATGAAGTTGGCTTGGGTGTTGATTCCGTTGCTGTTTGTGGTGGCAGCTGTAGCTGATGATGATGATGGTGATGAATCGCCTGAAGATGATGGATTGCCTTTAGCAGTAAATTGTGATGAAGAAGCTTGCCAATCGCCGGACTGCAGATGTTCTTCAACCAACATTCCTGGAGGTTTAGCAGCTAGGGATACACCACAGGTAATGTAACGAATATACCAGCCAGTTTATTAGTTAATTTAGAAGCACTATGAATTTTAAGATTCCATTTGTACCCTATTGAAAGCAAATTAAGTGTTTGTATTTGAATATGAAAATAAAAAATCAACAAATACTCTAGCAAGTTGGTCTCTAACCAATCAAAATGTAGGATTATTGAGGCACTTTCCCTAATTCAAAACAAAATTTAGAACTTTTTGATTCTCATTTTTTGCCATTTAAATTCACAATACGATAATGCCAAAATAAAAGCACAATTTTATAATAATAGCTGGCGACATTTCAATCCTTCCAATTCATTTGTTTTACAAGAAACAGTCGTGTACACCTGAATAAGAGCAGTTTGTGTACACATGGACAATGGAAAGAACTATGTCAGGAATTACATTGCTTGACCGGATTGCTAACGAACGTATCGGCAGATGACTAGAGTCGATCGAGAGTCGTTGTGGACACGATTACTGGGCAAAAGTGGAAATGGGCGGGTCACATAGCCAGGATGAATCGAGATCAGTGGACTAGGAAAATGTTGGAGTGGCAGAGGCTGTCTCATGTCTGCTACTACGCTGGACGACTAAGATCGGTGGACTAGGAAAATGTTGGAGTGGCAGAGGCTGTCTGCTACTACGCTGGACGACTAAGATCAGTGGACTAGGAAAATGATGGAGTGGCGACCATGATCAAACATGCGTGGCCGAGGTTGCCTGCTACTACGCTGGGTGACGCCCGCCGACAACGTCAACGTCAGGCAACATGCTAGCCGAAATATAGATGCGTGTAGCGCGGGGATGGAAGAATATAGAGGAGACCTAGTTATGTCCGAAAACGGATAATATAAAGGTTGCGATGATGATGATGTTGATCTATACATAGATTTATTGACCGTTATCTTTATTACTTTGGCTCGGAACACATAATCTATAATTGTTTTATTATCCTACTACAGATTATCTAATCTTAATCACTCACTTTGATTCAAAAAAGATAAAAATCTTACATAAAGATTGGAAATTCCCTATTATAATCTGATAGATTGAAATATGTAAGCTTTTCAGCTAAAAAAACAACTTGTTTTTAAATTAGAACTTCCTTATTTAGATTTTTTCTAGTAATTTTATCTTATAAAATTGTAAATTCTAAATTATCTCAGATTGGATGTAATATGGGTGAAAAAAGGGTATTTTTTAGCAAAAGTATATTAAAACTCTACGTGGATAGTATTTTGTCTATCCCTCGGGAACAGTTCCATTTTTGGGGATGAATGGTACCCTATGTTCTTTTCTGCACCCCTGACAATAATTGTATGCAAATTTCACGATGATCGGTTGAGTAGTTAAGAGACGTGATGGCGTAACAAACAAACAAACTGACTTTCTCATTTATGAGTATTTATGCGTTACTAATAAGTAAGGATTAAAGATTATCAGCAGAGTTTGGTATAAGAAAATTAATTGTTTCAGTTCGTCCTGGTGACCTTCGATGATGGCGTGAACATCCTTAACATTGAAACGTACCGCGAATTGTACGGTCGCACAAACCCTGACGGCTGCCCTGCCGGTGCCACATTCTACGTCAGCCATGAGTACACCAACTACCAGCTCGTCAACGAACTGTACCGCAACGGGTTCGAGATCGCTTTACATTCCATTACCCACCGGACGCCTCAGACTTTCTGGGCTACAGCCGATTACGAAACCTTGAGAGGAGAATTCGCAGACCAAAGAGTGCAGATGGCGCATTTCTCTAATGTTCCCATTGAAACTATTCAAGGTAAATACACTGTGAGGAAGAAATCCTATTCAATCGCAAAGTATAAAAACAGCAGAATTGTCACATTTCACTTTCTGCGATGAATTCACTATTGATCTTATCGCCTTCTGTGAAATACTGTGCTATGATTCAACCATAAAGTTAATATACCTGACGGAAAGGTATAATTAACTTTATGGATTCAACTGATATGCTCTAACTAAAAAAAGATAATTTGTAAACAACCACCGCACCACATAATTCATTTTTTTGTTTTCTTTTCATATCAAGCTCGTTTGATCTAAATACTCGTTCGTAACCCGTTTGTACTTTTTTCATCACAGGAGTCCGAATGCCATTCCTGCAGTTATCTGGCAACGCTAGTTTCGAAGTTATAAAGAGCGCTGGCATGACTTACGACGCGTCTTGGCCCACCATCAGCAACATCGACCCCGGTCTCTGGCCCTACACCTTGGACTACGCTTCTACTCAGGACTGCACCAATCCTCCTTGCCCCAGCGCTTCCATTGAAGGAACGTGGGTGTTTCCCATGGTCACTTGGAGGGACTTGGACAACAATCCTTGCGCTATGGTGGACGCATGCACTTCACCGTAAGTAGTATTGTTTTTTTTATTTTTCAGTAAATCAACTAAATTTTATTAAGTATTGATGTCCAAATATTTGTGATAATGATATTCTAAGAAAGCTATCTATGCCCATCCTTATTTCAATAAGGCCTAACCATAATCTTTTTACGTCACATTTTTATCAATTTTCAGTGGAACAACTTAAATCCATCACTATCTAATCGATAATAATTATTTATCGACACTTTAATTTTTAACTCCATCTAAGCATATTTTCAAGATCTGGCCATAATCTTTTTAATTTCGATTGTAATGCTTCCTGTGCCTTCAATAATTTTATCTTTGACATTTTGCTGTTAAATATTTTACAAAACAAATACGTGCAGATGTGATGATAATAAATTAAAATAATTTGCAGGCCTGCTTTAGAAGATGAAGAGGCCTGGTTCCAGTTCATCAGCACCAACTTTGAAAGGCACTATTTAGGCAATCGTTCCCCCTTCGGTTTCTACATACACGAGTGGTTTGTCCGCGTCAACCCTGCGGTCAACAGGGCTTTGATCAGATTCCTGGACACTATCAACAACATACCTGATGTGTTTATGGTAAGTACCTGTCGTCATGATATTGTTGTTTCTTGTGAAACATTTCCTTTACATAATTTACCCAATTGTTAAAGGTTCCCTATTTGAAAGTAAACAAAAGAAAGCGCATAACTCTACATACTTCAGTTTTTCAATGCTTTTCACCTAATCACTCAAATTACTTTATTATCTTTTGATCCAATATGTCCCATACTATAAGAAGACTGTGGTAGTAGGTAGAACTGTAACACCTAAGTAGACCAGTGCGTTTTTCAATCCAGCGATCTTCACCCTGTCTCACAGGCGTGAAAATTATGGCAAGATCATCCAAGGAAAAAATCTACGATCTTCAAGATAATGACGGGGAATGAGCTTTTGCAATGATCTCAATGATTTTTTATTCTTTATGGTTGTCACTTTGTCTTTGTTCCGAACTTTCGGATTATAAAGGTTTTTTATCTTTTCAGGCAAACTCCATTGATGTAATCAATTGGACCAAGAACCCGCAGCCCGTGAACGAGTACAGGAACAGGGCTTGTCCTCATCGCCCTACCACCTTCTGCTCGACCAGCAGCTGTGGACCTTTGGCGTCGACACACACTGAGGTTGGTGGTCCTTGTGATAATTTTGCAATGAAATATAACCTCTGTGTGCTCTGAGCCGTTGGTTCCGGTTGCATTCGCAGTCGGTTTGAGTAGATTGGGGTCAGCCAGCACCGCACTTTTCCATAGTTTAAATTTTTTCTCAGTCTATTTTCGTCACACATAAACAATTACTAACAGGAATATAATACCACTCTGTAGCGGTTGCGTCATAGTCTCTGTTATTTCTCGGTAACATTTTTTAGTTACGAGATAAAGCTGGACCTGATTGATATAATGTAGTTGAAAATATAAACAACTAGGTACCTAGACGAATTAATGAGATTTTGTTTCTTTTATTTTCAGGAACAATTCTGGATGAGTTCTTGCAACGTTTGCCCCAGAGTATACCCATGGTTCGGAAACCCTCTCGGACTCTAATCTAATTACTGTACATAAACTGTATATTTATTACTGAAATAAAATCAGCTAAACACTATTATCAATGGTTTTCTTTTTATTAAATAAACTACACTTTAACACACCAAAAAAACATTTAGTTTTCCCTAATTATAAGTATAATAATATGATCACTAAATCATAGAATACTAACTACTTACTATTACTAACCAACTCCTAAATGCGAATGATTTGGTGATCATTTACTAATTCTGATGGTAAGGTTAGTGCGGTGATCAGTAAAACATTTTTTATTTATTTATATATTTATTTCTTAACACCAACAAAATTGAAACCAACACAAAATAATAAAAGATCTCACATAAACTAAACACGTCTACAGTGTTACACAATTTCATAATATAGGTACTACGTTAAAAAATGGAGTAGGTACCTACTTCAAAGGTACAGATTAATTGTAAATAGTTCAAAATAATGATAAAAGTAACAAATTAAATAACGAATTAAAATAAATAATAACAAATAAGAATAATAAGGCAGTTCATCGTGGAACACCTAGTCTAGGTGAACCACGGGTAGGTACAGAAAGTTTACCGTGGAACACCTAGGTAAGCGTGAACTACTTTGGTGTTCCACGGGTCAGAAAGGATGCAAATTATACAAAGTGAAATAAAATGAAAACTAAACACATTATTCAAATTAGATTAAATGAAATTAGATTAAATAAGATAAGATAATGATAAACTTTTGCATGTGCATGTGGGGCTTGATAATCGTATTCAAAATTGATAGTAAGTAATTATCATGGGATTAAAAAATCTTATATAAATTTCGCTTCACAATATTTTAAGTGTTCATTTTGAAAAGAATCAAGCCAATATGAAGTGGTCTTGGGCGTTAATTCCTTTGTTCGTAGTGTCTTTGGCTGTCCACTCATTAGCAGAGGACTCCTCATCCTCTGAAGAGGAAGATGAATTACCACTAGCAGAGCCATGTTCTGAAGAAACTTGCATTCCACCTACTTGTAGGTGTTCAAGCACCAATATACCTGGTGGACTTGCACCTAGAAACACACCACAGGTAAATTTTGCAGTTTAAAAGTGTTTCCAAGTCAAAGACATTGCAATTGCAAC
The DNA here is from genome assembly GCA_950108535.1 of Agriphila straminella. Taxonomy (NCBI): domain Eukaryota; kingdom Metazoa; phylum Arthropoda; class Insecta; order Lepidoptera; family Crambidae; genus Agriphila; species Agriphila straminella. The sequence continues at coordinate 11,859,086 of OX467304.1, forward strand.
TAAAGAGAAGCGTTTGTTAACAGCTTTTTACTAACGAATATGCAAAATTCTAAACCAAGTGTAAAAATTGAATGATGAAACTGGAGTTTCTTTTGTTATATCTACTTTATTTGATTTTGGACTTTTACGGCCAAATAAGTACTCATAATTAAAAACCTTAAATTAAAAAAATGTTGTCAGATTTGACAGAAACTTTATGAAACTGACAGCTTCCTTAAAAGTAAAGAAGACCTTAACTAATGATTTAAACTAAGACGCCTTTGAGTATTATTTGATTTTCCAAAAATAATACTTTCCTAATCATTTTACAGTTTGTAATGATGACATTCGACGATGGCGTGAACATCCAAAACATCGAAACATACCGTGACCTTCTCTTCGATCGCAAGAACCACAACAACTGTCCCGTCGGCGCCACATTCTACGTCAGCCATGAGTACACCAACTACGTGCTCGTCAACGAGCTCTATAACAGAGGATTTGAGATCGCCCTCCATTCCATCACGCACCAGACCCCGCAGACATACTGGGCTGAAGCTGATAAAGAGACGATTGAAAGGGAATTCGCTGATCAGAGAGTGCAAATCACGCATTTCGCTAACATTCCTCTAACTGCTATTCAAGGTAAGTCAATGAAAACTTTTTTGAGACTGTAAAATTAAAGTGATGGTGACAAAGACAAAATTAAAACTTACAGATCTTTAACCCACATTATACGTATATATGCACTTCTCTATCTTCCGATATTTTTCTGAACAATTAACAATGCCTCTACAAGATTTAGGTCTCCAGTTTTGTTTTGAAAATCCAAAAATTAGAAGAAAATATAAGAGAAAAAAACCTAAAGATTAATTAATGGCGAATGGTGAACGATATCACAATTTGTAGATAGTTAACCTAAAACCCAGGTAATATTGTGGAATTGTTTGAAGCTCGAAAATGCGTTGAAATATTTCAAGAAAAGGGTGTCTTTATGATGGAATATTTGACTATACCTAGATTATTTTATTTGTTTACAGGTATGAGAATGCCTTTCCTCCAACTGGCTGGTAACTCCAGTTTCGAAGTGATGCAGGACATGGACTTGTTATACGACAGCTCCTGGCCATCAATAAGCTTCATCAACCCAGGAATGTGGCCGTACACCTTGGACTACGCTTCCACACAGGACTGCCCCATCTCTCCGTGCCCATCCGCCGCACTCCCTGGCCCTTGGGTGTTACCTATGATTACATGGCGTGATCTTCAAGGGTTCCCTTGTGCAATGGCTGATGCGTGCTTTGCTCCGTAAGTATCTAGCTTTTTGTTCAATACTTACAGTCCGAATTATACAATTTTGAGGCGTTATAGCTTTTGCTCGTATCTTCTTCCGTGTGAAAATCGTCTCCCATTCTGAATAATTTATTTTTAATTCCTTTAATTCTCCACTAAACTACAAACAAACAGACTTATTTTCTCAATTAATATAATAAGTATTGAAGTAAGCAGATTATTATGACGCAATATTTGCATTTTGATCAGGCCAAAATATACTACGAGTATATTGGTGCAACCTTTTTTTTTATGCAACTGCTCCCCGAACATAGGGTCCAGGTATTTTTTTTCTAATTTCTACTGTTCTATTTCAATCAAGTTCTATCTTATTTGCCTCTCGTACTCGCATGCCACATACTTTTTCTTTCTGATATCCTTCCTCATTCATACGTGCAACCTATTTCACCATGTTTAAGTATTTTTTAAATATCAACTAAACTTTGATCATTGCATTTAAATAATCCTTTATCTTCTACCATTTAAGGCCAGACGTGACCAACGAGACTGCCTGGTTCGAATTCATCTGTGATAACTTCGAGAGGCATTACAAGGGCAACCGCTCTCCATTCGGCTTGTACTTCCACGAGTGGTACTTGCGCGCCTTCCCCGCGGTCTCCAGTGCTGTCAACAGGTTCTTGGACGTCCTCAACAACCTGCCTGACACTTTCCTGGTGAGTTCCTTCAGAACTATGATTTAAACTTTTTAATTATTTCATTTCATTAAAATTTGCAAAGTTGAGCGACCATAATCTCAATTTAGTTGGAGTCTGAGCAGTATGTCCTTCTCTTCCATTATTAGCTGTCTATAGTATCTTTTTGTTCATTCTCTTTCCTTCACATTCATATCATTAAATTAAATTCTGCTGTGCTGGGGAAGCCGCTTTTACTGCCAAATGCACCATTCAACAGATTTGTTCATAGTCTTTCGACTGATCGCATGATAAAACACAAAAAATATAGATATGTAGCTGTACTGTACCTACTCTAAATTGATGGATTTCATAACGGTGTTCCTATGTCGATCCTCGAGGAATGAAGTTAGTTTGCTGTCTTATTCATAAACTCTTAATAATTAAGTAGATATATTTTAGCTATTGCACCGCTGCTACTTGTGAGTCGATTTTTTCTAGTATTTTTTCAATTATATTTATTAAGTAACTTAATATATAAAAAAATAGCATTGTGAATGCTAAAATCTAAAAATTCAATATTAACTATATTCATTATCGTCATCATTAGTCGTATTTTTTCTAGTATATTATTTAGTATTATTATATTCATTTGTTTCATTATTATTAATAATAGTAGTTGTCTACCTTTTTATCTGAGCATCTGTTCAAAATATGTAATTACATTTAGTGGTATCAGAACTTGGAAGACCTCAGTGATCGTGCCAGCGTCAAGTACCTAAGTTAAAATAAGTTTTATCTTTATCATTTGTCAAAAGAACAAATAAAACAGGGGGCTAATTGTCTAATTTCAAAATCTATCGCAATCGCATTCATTTGACAGATGGATGTGAATGTGACACATTGCTGCATTTCTTTGGTAAGTTTTTATTTATGCTAAAAAGAAGCATCAATCAATGTGTTACATCTTGAAAGCGATTTCGATAGATTTTGAAATAAGACAATAAATCAGCAGAACACACATAAGTTTGCTTGTTTTTATGAATAAGGCGGGTAATCGCTGTATGTTGACAAGAGTCTACCCAGAAAGAAGGAAGGTTCTCTTTTCTATTGAGCTGTCAGGAAACCACTGGATGATATATTATGTCAGTCTATTAATAATGTTTATAATTTCCCAGGTGAATGCCAGAGAGGTGATCGAGTGGGTGAAGAATCCAGTTCCGGTGAACGAATACAGGAACAGGCCATGTCGCTGGCACCAGCCCACCAGCTGCCCTGCGTCCAACTGTGGAAACCTTGCTGCTACTCATACTATGGTTAGTGGTTTTTATGGCATATTCCCTTCGATCAAGAATACCTAGATATCTGGTCAGAGTCTCCAAAAAGGCACCTCAAATAGCGTCTCACTTACAAAGGGCGCTTATTTTGCACAAAATAAATAAAATAAAAAATAAAATAAAACAAAGTAAGTGATAAAATATGTGGTTTTGTACAAAATAAGAGGTGATTATGTACAATATAAGCGCTAAGTTTGTAAGTGGGACGCGCCATTTTTGCGTACCGTACGGAACCCTTCGTGCGCGAGTCCAAATCGCTCTTGGCCGGTTTTTTAGATGATTTATTTTCTTCTAAATAATAATCCTGTTATTTTGTTACAGGAACTGTTTTGGATGCAAGTTTGCAACGTTTGTCCTAGAGTCTACCCATGGCGTGGAAACCCTCTTGGGCTCTAAGTCAGTAATTAAATCTTGTTAAGAAATAGCTGTTATTTATTAAATTTTAAAACTATACTCTGTTTCATACATCTGTTTATTTATTACGCAAATGCCCTAATAACCATATTTGAGCAAACTTTTACATTTGAAATTAATTAATTCGAAACTTTTATTTGCTTTAAAATATTTATTCAAAGTATTGATTCTGTGGTAAAATACCTGAGTTACTTAGGAACCCTAAAATAGTCATTTCAGACTTTACTTATACAAATGCCTAATATGGCAGATAGGGACAATCAAACTAAATTTTACTATGGGACCAAATCGCGAAAAAAAAACAAGTATTTTATACAAGGAACCCGTCGTAGACTTAATGCACTGCACCTGAGCCAAATCACCTGGGTGAATTAAGTATACTAATTGGTAGACTTAATTCACCCAGGGGAATAGGTGATTAAGTATACTGATTAGTCCTATAGGTTGGTACTTAATTCAATATTATAAAGAAAATATTAAAATGTATGAAACAGCTGTTTCTTTTTCTCGATTTCAGAGTTGGTCCCATAGTAAAAGTTGTTTATTTTGATGGTTCCTATCTGCCATATTCGGCATTAGAGGTTATTTTGTAACACGCTGTATACAGACACATTTTATTTACAAATAAAAAAAAAGTGGTGTACTTATAGCCATAGAAACATAATTATATCGTTAGATTGAATTTACCATAATTTTAGATTAATGTTTCTCAAAGTTTGATTCGCGACCCCTTGGGGACTCGTAGTATATAGGTAGGACTTGTAAAAAAAGAAAAATAAAACAGTACTAATACTAACTTGCTCATCACAATTTATACCAACTTTCGTCAACTGATAACTCATTTTTTAACCACAGTAAGCAAATTAAGTACCTTTTACCAGTTCTTTAATTAGTTATCTTTCTCAAAAATCAATTTGGTTTACTAATATTATTATTTTGTTGTTGTTTTAAAATGTACTTTTGCGATAAATGCAGCACCTACGTACCTATGCGTTATTCTTATCAGCCAGATTTTAATGGAGATAATGACTCTAATTTGCTCCGTGATTTATAAATCTGATTTAATGATAAGTACGCTGTAAACGTTTAAAGATATAAGATACGTGATTAACAGTGCGCTTCCTTTAAAGTAAGTATTTATAACAATTGGTATAAAATCAATCGGGTATTGTTCGGCGTTTCCCTGCGTGATCGAAATCGTATGTCGGATGTCCTTGTACCCTACGTACACTCACCCTTAGTAAGTTGTATTTTTTCCTGTAACAGCAAAATGTTACACACTTTTTAAAAGCCGATAAAAAAAATATTTTTTTAATTCATTAATACACGATGTACGATGTCATTATAATAATTATACATTATATATTGCACAATCTAGTGCTTGACCGTAGACTTTGAAGCAGGCACTAAGTCTATGTAGGTCCTGGTACCTTGTGAAAGTATTATAGCAAAGTATCATAAATTCGTAACTAAATAGTACAGCGGTGTTTTTCAAATACGCTTCAAGGAAAATTAAAAAGACGTAGGTAGGTACCACATTTAAATATTTATTTAAAAAAAAAATATGAAAATATTCAAGCAAATAAATCTTACATAGCTACTTATCATATAAAAATTAGTTTTTTTTTTCCCTACTATAATTTTTTAAATTCCCCTTTTTCAACCCTTAATCTTGCAGTGGGTACAGTTCGTCCCAGACTTGGAATCTGTCCTCGAACATGTTTTGGCGGACAGATGGGGGGTTGTCCACTCGCAAGTAGTTGCGTTTCTCGCGGGTCATGGGGGGCCATGGACCACCTTCTACTGGGTTGGGGTCACTGCGGGTATAAAAAAAGAACGTTAAAATTTAAGAGCTTTTGGATAAACAACAAATGTAAAAAAACTCAATCGATATTTTTTTGTTGCATATTGACCTATCCAGGTGAAGGCTCCTTTCACATGAAACTTTCAGTTTTTTGCAAAAAAAAAAGCCCTACTCAGTAGATATTCCTTGAAGATGTTTGTTCAGAAGGTACTTGGAAAAAAACCAAAGACTTTTTTTAGAACGTTTGTCATGTGTGTCAAGAGGTTGCCATTATTTGGAATAACAACCAACGTTAAAGTGGTTTTTGTATGTTTTCACATAAATAATAGTAGTTTATGATACTGATGCATAATGAGGGTTATTAAAACATGAGTGTGTGTTTAAAAACCGAGCCGTAGGCGAGGTTTTTAATAGTATCACACGAGTGTTTTAATACCTAGTTATGTGCAGTTTCATACACTACTTTATCTACACTCATACATTTGGGATTGAACCTACTAAATAAAAGATCAACGTTAGAAAAGAGAGAGAGACTTTGTTTGTATTAGCTATGTACCTTCCTTGTAATAAGTCATTTCCTTAGCTGCATCTAAAATAATTTTGCAGAGTCAATTTTTTCACATTTTTAAGCAAGAATAAAAAACACCTACGAAATTCAGTATAACAAAATGTAAAAATTGAAATCAAAATTCAAAACTTTTTTTTGTAATGCTCTAAAAATGGCGCGCATTCCATTAGAAAAAAAATGAGATGAGTGCATTCTTGCAAACTAATCGCAATAAGTCATCGATCACCATAGAGTGCATTTTAATCATGGAAAGTATGTGGGAAAATATCATTGTTTTTTTTTTAATATCACGGCACTACCTTCTTCTTGGATTTGCCTTGTATCGTAATGAGAAAAAAGTTATTTTATGATGCAGCTAACTGCATCGTAATGAGTTTTTTTTTTAATTTTACCTATTCACTAAAATAAAGTACGTATTTATATTACCATTTTTGAATTCATATTTGGAACATTACGTTGTGAGTGTAGATAAATGAATATATAGGATTATTGCGATTTTACTGTGTATTAATTTCCCCAATTTTTAACTTAAACCACTATTTAAAGTTTGCTGTAATAATCTTTACAAAGTAGGAAAAATCATGAAAAAACTAAGTGTTGTATTTTTTTGTCGGAGTGAATAGAATACCTACGCACACATCCAAGGAACAGACAATCCTTCAAATGCAAAGAGAAAATCTCTGATCAAATAATCGATCTTACAACAAGACAGTCGACTGCGAGCATACTGCGAGCCACTATTATGTGTTCTGTGCCTCTAACTAAACCACAGAATACATAATAGTACAAACCTTTTATTTTCTATCTTCACTAGCTTCCGCCCGCGACTTCGTCCGCGTGGACATTTGAAAATCCCTAGAGAACCCTTGACCGGGATAAAAAAGTATCCTATGATTTAATCCAGGCTATAAACTTTCTATGTGTCAAATTTCATCCAAATCTGTTCAGCCGTTTTTGCTTGATCGAGAAACAAACCCACAAACTTTTACATTTATAATATTAGTAGGATGTGAATCAATGCAATGGTAATAAAATATTAATTGATTGCCCATACCCAGTTTTAGCGAAGTTGTACACAATCCCAGTCATGAAGTCAACCATGTGCGAGTCCCGCGTGTCCCCCACCGGGATGAGGGGGAAGCGCACGGACAGACCGAATAGGTAGATGAGGTCGTCGTGGTGCGCCGCGCCTGAGGGAATGTAGGTAAAATATTAAACTAAATTATACTTTTTTCATAAATTATGATATACAACGTGTTAAAAAAAAACAGTAATGCCGAATATGGTAGGGACCATCAAACTGAATACCTTTTACTATGAGACCAACTCTGAAACCGCCAAAGAAAATCAGCTGTTTCATTATTTTGATTTTTTTTTTATTTTTTTTTGTATGAAACAGATAATTTTTTTTCGCAGTTTCAGAGTAAAGTTGGTAACGTAGTAAGAGTTTTTTCAGTTTGATGGTTCCTACCTACCATATTCAGCATTACGTATTTTTTTTGTAACACTATGTTATACTGGAGTAACTCGGTGCAGACAGGAGATTTTTTTAATTTATTTATACGTTACGTGGAAATAAATGAAAAAAAGACTTTTGAAAGAAAAAAAAGGATAAAATTCATTATTTTTCAAGTAACTGATCTTAAACTGCTAAAAAAAATAAGGACCCCTTTGGGGTCAAAAACAGAGTTTGGGAATCATGAAATTTTATAGTTTAGTAAGAAACTGAGTTTGTGATTAAAATGTTAATTCATAGATAATTCTAGGTAAGAAGTTAGTCAATTTAAATGTCTCAATCCTTACCAACAGGTTTCCCAGTAGTGGGGTCCTGGTAGTGGCTGTGGGCGCCCACGTACGCGAACTCGTAGTAGAACACCTTGTGGGGGGAGTAGCGAGTCATCACGTTTGCTAATCTGTTGGGAAACAAACAATAATTTGGTTATACAGGGTGTTTATTAATACTCTATAATAAAGCCAAATATGGTAGATAGGGTAGCATTGTATACAACCCCGGATTTTTTTTTAACTTTGAGAAGCACTATTTTTTTCTTTTTAATTATGATATAGGTACCTACTACATACCTAGTAGTCCAGTCAATAAAGGAGTTGTAGAGTGCGCGAGCGGGTAGGTACCTGCCTGTCGATTCTGTAACCAAACTCGCATCTCACTTCGAACCTCACTTCACTTTGCGTGAATTTGTTATTAGAAATTAGCTGAATATAAGCTATTTTACCGATTACAAAAGGTTTTAGGTAGCTACCGTAGCTGTCTAAAATCTTTTGTAATTAAAAAAAACAGCCTTACATTATCTCATTTATCATTTAAAATTTCCGCGAAGTGAAGTGAGGTTCGAAGTGAGATGCGAGTTTGTTACAGAATAGGCTTATAGCGATTTCTCCAGAAAACTTGTTTATAGTGCTTAGGGTGTGAACATACTAAAAGTCCTCTCGTCTAGGAAGAAGGAGACCCGGAGTGGGGGGTGTTAAAAGTCTCACTTTTGAGTTTTTCGCTGATATCTCCAAAACGGTATGGAAAGCTATATACCGTATCCTATGTATTAATACAGGTTATAAACTCTCTGTATGCTAAATTTCAACCAAATCCAACGCCTGCTTCTACCAATCTGCCATTTCTTTGGAATTGTGCTTCGTATATACTGGTAATAATCAGACTAAAAACTAGTACTACCTATTAGCTCCAAAGTCTATCAGCGCGTCTCCATATTATATGACCCCAGTCCATCTGCCGTCTGGGAGTCGTTCACCAACTGTCTCTCTCTAATCTGCCGTCTCTTTAGATTACTAATGTGCTTGGTATATACTGGTAATAATCAGACTAAAAACTAGTAATACCTATTAGCTCTAAAGTCTATCAGCGCGTCTCCATATTATATGACCCCAGTCCATCTCCCGTCTGCGAGTCGTTCACCAACTGTCTCTCTCTAATCTGCCGTCTCTTTAGATTACTAATGTGCTTGGTATATACTGGTAATAATCAGACTAAAAACTAGTAATACCTATTAGCTCTAAAGTCTATCAGCGCGTCTCCATATTATATGACCCCAGTCCATCTGCCGTCTGGGAGTCGTTCACCAACTGTCTCTCTCTAATCTGCCGTCTCTTTAGATTACTAATGTGCTTGGTATATACTGGTAATAATCTGACTAAAAAGTATTATTACCTATGGGCTCCAAAGCCTATCAGCGCGTCTCCATACAGCGCCCCCAGTCCATCTCCCGTCTGCGAGTCGTTCACCAACTGTCTCTATCTAATCTGCCGTCTCTTTAGATTACTAATGTGCTTGGTGTATACTGGTAATAATCAGACTAAAAACTAGTAATACCTATTAGCTCCAAAGTCTATCAGCGCGTCTCCATATTATATGACCCCAGTCCATCTGCCGTGTGGGAGTCGTTCACAAACTGTCTCTCTCTAATCTGCCGTCTTTTTAGATTACTAATGTGCTTGGTATATACTGGTAATAATCTGACTAAAAAGTATAATTACCTCCAAATCCTATCAGTGCGTCTCCATATTATATGCCCCCAGTCCATCTGCCGTCTTGGAGTCGTACTGTCTCTCTCTAATCTGCCGTCTCTTTAGATTACTAATGTGCTTGGTATATACTGGTAATAATCTGACTTAAAAGTATTATTACCTATGAGCTCCAAATTCTATCAGCGCGTCTCCATATTATAATTATGCCCCCAGTCCATCTGCCGTCTGGGAGTCGTTCACCAACTGTCTCTCTCTAATCTGCCGTCTCTTTAGATTACTAATGTGCTTGGTATATACTGGTAATAATCTGACTAAAAAGTATTATTACCTATGAGCTCCAAATCCTATCAGTGCATCTCCATATAGCGCCCCCAGTCCATCTGCCGTCTGCGAGTCGTTTACCAACTGTCTTCCTCCCAAATACGCCTGCTTCAGCCGATCTGCGGCCTCTTTGGCGTTGTGTGGGGGAAGTAGGAAGGAGACCGGAGCAATTGTGTCCCAGTGGGCGTTCATGTATTCTGTGTAGGTAGCGTTGTTTAGGATCGCTGGAAGGAATGAAGAAAGTAAAGGCCTCTTGTAACGATCAATTTCGATTGGTAATTTTTTCGTCATGTATTTTTTTTTGTCAATGATAGTTGGAGGAATTGACAATCGCTTCAATTGCACGCGTAAACGATCAATTTTCTCATCAATGATCGTCAATGATGTAAAAATTGACATTCGCTAATGATCGTTACCGGAGCGCTTAAGTTATGGGATGAAATGATGATGCAGCGAACAAAAATAATATAATAATATAAAAATAATAATAATAATCATCTAAAATAAAAACCAACCAAAGCATTACCTACTTTAAAAGCAGAAATTTGTATAAGTAACTACTTAATGTAAATTAATAAGGTATATTATATGTAGAAAAATCGGCTCAGCCAAACGTAAGATAATCGCGGAGAAACATACATACGGGTCAAACTGAGAACCTCCTTTTTTATGTCGGTTAAAGAACCTACACTTAAGATAATGAGGGATCCCTCTTCCTACAAAAAAATAATTATCTTATTCAGTTCATAAACAAAGAAGTAATACGACCATTATCATCGAGGTAATTCACACAAAATCATACTATTTTCGTGCTTTTTTCAAAATTACTTGAAAAGTACTGAACCGATTTCCAAATTTTAAAAAATGGGACCAACTTGGAAGTGTACCTAATGTAATAACGTTTGAATCATTTCAATCGGTCCAGTCGTCTTCGAGTAATCGGTGGACATACACAAAAAAAAAAAAACAAATATACAGACGAACATAGAACCTCCTCCTTTTTTGGAAGTCGGTTAAAAATGGTAAATGGTACTTATCTAATGAAATTACATTATGCTGACTGTCAGTAAGGAGGTATGCTCAGCTAAGTAATTAATTATTTATGACGACGATCGACACAAAAGTTTCGGGCTTTTATGGTCGATTATATCATTTCTTAGCATTTAATCACGATGTCTGCAGGAAACATAATAGGGGAATCTTCCTTTCAAATCCTAATGTTCATTCATCCGGGGAAGACGAACCGCTGTGGAAATTATTAGGCAGGTTTCGGTCCGGATTGCCGTTAGTTAAAAGAATTCCCCGTGGTGCCAGAATATCTGTCGCTGAGAGATTGAAGAAATTAGTAGACAAAGTCGTTGACAATAATGATAAAGCAAGCTGGGAGGAACTACTTTGTTTTTCCTACACAACACTACACGCACCCAGGGACAGTGATGCATCAGTTTCTCTAACGCAGAAGATTAAGGATAATTGCAATAAAAGCAAATTGGCAACTACTACAAATAATGTTACTGTAAGTAGTAAGAAGCCCTATTCTATTATAAAAAAAATAGAGAGCAAGGTAAATGATGGGGATTTGAGAGGAGCTGCTCGCTTATGTTTTTCTAACGATACTGTAGCTCCCAATAATTTGAATACTTATCATTCTTTGGCTTCAAAACATCCATCATCATCATCGGATGTGAACTGTGGGCTGCTGGGGCCACCAGAAGAAACGGATAATGTAATACAGGTGTCCCGAGAAGACGTGCTGGCTGCAATCCATTCTTTCAAGAATAGCTCGGCGGGTGGTCTCGATGGCCTTACTCCACAACATTTAAAAGATCTTGTGAGTGGCACTACGGGTGATGCTGGCAGAGCACTTGTCTCGAGTTTGGTATCGTTGGTAAATTTGATGCTATCTGGTAGGGTTCCCTCTGAGATTTTACAGAATTTGTATGGAGCCAATGTTTTAGCCTTGCTTAAAAGAGACGGAGGTATAAGGCCAATAGCTGTGGGTAACACTCTCCGGCGGTTAGTTTTGAAAATATGCTGTCAAAAAGTGTCGCCAGATTTAGGACAGTTATTCCAACCGACTCAGATAGGTTTTGGTTCCAAAGGTGGCTGCGAGGCTGCGGTGCATGCTGCCAGAACACTTGTGTCGGCGGGTACGGCTGAAGTTCTTCTTAAAGTTGATATTCAAAATGCATTTAACTGCGTTGATAGGAGGATTTTATTGGAGAAAGTAAAACTCCATGCACCTTCAATATACCCTTACGTTCGGCAATGTTACGGTGCTTCTTCAAACTTAGTTTATGGGGAAAAATTAATTCGATCAGAAGTAGGGGTACAACAAGGTGATCCGCTTGGTCCTGCTATATTTAGTCTAGCTATTCACGACATTATTAAAAAACTGAAATCAAAATTCAATGTTTGGTATTTAGATGATGGTACTCTAGGTGGTTCTTCTGAAACGGTCTTGGAAGATCTTAAATTTTTAATTGATACGTTATCGTCTTTTGGGCTAAAATTGAATTTTACCAAATGTGAATTATATGTACATAACTCTGTATTGACAAATGTACAATTGAATATTATTTCTAGGTTTGAAGGTTTAGCACCGGGCTTGAGGATTCTCGATGCGGGATCACTTCGTTTACTAGGTGCTCCTGTTCTTGACGAGTCTTTGGCTTCGTTTGCAGAAGAGCAAATAGTGAAATTTCGAAAGACTTCCGCTCGGCTATTTGAGGTAAATGCTCACATGGCTCTTTTTATTATAAAATGTTGTTTATTCGTCCCCAGGTTTACTTACTATCTGCGTTTTTCTCAATTTTGGAAACATCCGAGCCTTTTAACGGATTTGGATGATCTCATTAGGGATACGATTTCAAAAATTTTAAACTGTACGCTAAGTGACAATGCGTGGCAACAGGCCTCCCTACCTGTGCGTTTTGGTGGAATCGGTATTAGGAAGGTGTCGGACATAGCTTTGCCGGCATTTCTGTCTTCCGTACATGCTTCGGGATCCCTATGCGGTAGTATTCTTAACCCTTCCTTGGGTTCCGTTGGGGTTCTAGGACTTTCGGAGGCGAAGAATGCATGGCTGTCACTCTGCCCAGGGGATACTCCATCGATTCCACATTCACAGAGACTGTGGGACAAACCGCTCTGCGGACAGACTTTACAGTCTTTGTTAGAAGGATGCGACAACGCAGTGGATCGCGCCCGACTGTTGGCGGTATCTGAAAGGGAGTCGGGCCTGTGGTTACAAGCTTACCCTTCTGCCAACATCGGCACACTATTAGACAAATGCACCCTCACCCTATCAATAGCCCTCCGTTTGGGGACCAGGGCAAACGAACCTCATAGGTGTCGATGTGGGGAGTGGGTGAATGAGCTGGGCCACCACGGTCTCTCGTGTCAAAGGAGCGCAGGGCGTATGAGTAGGCATGCTTTACTAAACGATATCATTCGCAGAGCGTTGGTGACTGCCGGTGTGCCTGCTGTTCTAGAGCCTGGTGGGGTGTTGCGGTCGGATGGCAGGAGGCCTGACGGGATGTCGCTTGTGCCTTGGAGCATGGGAAGGCCTTTAGTTTGGGACGCCACCTGTGTGGATACTTTGGCCCCGTGCCACATTGACGATACATCTGACCGATCTTGTGCGGCAGCAATCACAGCAGAGTGTAACAAAACACGTAAATACCGGGACTTGGGGGAGACATACTTTTTCCTTCCTTTTGCAGTGGAGACAATGGGCCCCTGGGGTCCAAATGCAAAATTGTTTTTAAAGGACCTAACTGCTCGCCTGTTGGAGGCAACGGGTGACCGAAGGTCTGGCAACTATTTTGCTCAGCGCATAAGCCTAGCGATACAAAGGGGCAATGCCGCCAGTCTTTTGGGTACCTTGCCTCGAACAGGTGAGTTAGTGGAAATATTTTATTTGTAATTATTTGTCATAAACTCTACTTATTTATAAATAATATAGGGGAAAACATAAATTTGAAAGTATTTACATTAATTACAAAGTCTACAGACGTCGTATCGTAATCTGATTTATATTCTAACTTTCTCAGATGAGTCAAATCTACTTAGATTTGATTTGATTACATACTCATCTCGTAAAATGAAGTACTACCTATACCTACCTAGGTAGTTCCTTTTCCCAAAATCACTTTCTATTTGATTCTGTTAACACTTCATTTTTATGAAAAAAAAACTGAATTGCAATAAGTTACACTTTAACCAAAAAAAATAAAAGAGTGAATATTGTGGAAGCTGTAAAAGAAGAAATTCATGAAATTTCGTTCAATTTACTTACGGCCGAATACTCAAAGGCTTCTTAGCTAAAATCTTAAGTTAAGGTCTCCTTAACTTTAAGGAAGCTGTCAGTTTCATAGAGTTTCTGTCAAATCTGACAACTTTTATGTATTTAAGGTAGCCTTAACTTTAAGATTCGTTTGAGTATTTGGCCGTTAGGCGCTTAAAACGATGTCAGAAGATTGCTTAGCATTTATTACGATTTCATAAGTGCCTATAGAATAATACCGTAAAGCTAGGGTTTCCTAGGATGACGGTGCCGCCATATTGTTGTAATAACTGGCTGTTTTGAGTTTTTGGTAATCAAAAATATGTAAGACGTGTGTCAATATTTAAACTTACTTCAAAATAAACCTTCAAACAATACAGTCTTCCCTTTAATTTATAATACGTTATCAGCACGAAATCGTGAAAAATAGTGATAAATTGTGAAAATTATGACTTCCGATGGAGATTCAGCAGGTACGAGTAGTACAATGTACCGGAATTCTTCGTCAATTCCTAATTTTATTCTTCGTGATAGAGAAACTTATCCAATATGGAAGTTTTAAATAAAAAAATATTTAATCCACGCAGAACTCTGGGAAACAATAGAAGGTTACCCTATTGGTAATATCACTCCCAATGTTATAAAATTAAGGAATGATAGGAAGGCACTTTCCAAAATTTGTTTAACACTAGATGGCTCTGCCGTTATACATGCTAGGAATGCTAAAACAGCTCTAGAAGCATGGAATTCGTTACGTGATACCTTTGAAGATAAAGGTATGGGACGCAGACTATCACTGGAAAGGAAGTTATATCGTATTTGTTTGACAGATTATCATAATATGGAAGAATATATAAACACAGTCTTAAATACTGTCCAAGAGCTTGCAGATATTGGGAAAAATATTGAAGACTCATCTGTCGCAGCTATATTGCTTGGTGGTCTATCACCCAACTATGATGCTTTAATTATGGACTTGGAAAACAGCAATATAGAAGTTACCACAAATTTAGTCAAAGCGAAGTTATTGAACGAAATGTTTAAAAAGGATTCTGTTGTTGACAATACCAATGTTGTTGCACATGTAAAGAATATTAAGAAAATGAAGCCCAAACCGTTTATTATGTGTTATGACTGTAAGAAACCAGGTCACAAGCGACCTGATTGTCCTTTGAAGCAAAAGAAGAAGGAAAATCTCTCTTACATGGTTCAGTGTAGAAAGGACTGTATAAATTAGATTGTACAGTTAATATTCCACGTAGTACGGCCTATGGTGTACTGGATAATGGATCCTTTTCTGCCTATGAATTCTGGCATAGACGCTTGGGGCATTTATGTCGCATAGGAATGAACCAATTGATGCAAATGCAAGTAGGTGTAGATTATAAGTCCGTCACAGATACAGTCGTAGATAAGAAAAGTTGTATCGCATGCATTGAAGGGAAACAAGCACGTAAACCTTTTAAAAGTATTGCTTATGATAGGGCAACGTCTAAGTTAGAGTTAGTTCACTCTGATCTTTGTGGACCAATGTCTGAAATGTCCTTTCAGGGCAACAAATACTTTTTAATATTTATTGATGATTTTTCTAGAATGGTTTTCGTTTATTGTATACACCAATATGAGAAAGTTTTTGAGAAATCTATATGTCTGTGTTATTTAGAATCCTCTCAAATGCCTGCAGACGTATTGACGAAGGCGTTAAGACGTACTGCTCACGCTAGTTGTGTAAAAGGTCTATGTTTGATTGGTTAATCTTTTATACTGTTGTTGTTGTTAGTTTAGCTTTTATATATTTTTGATTAAGGGGGCATGTTGTAATAACTGGCTGTTTTGAGTTTTTGGTAATCAAAAATATGTAAGACGTGTCAATATTTAAACTTACTTCAAAATAAACCTTCAAACAATACAGTCTTCCCTTTAATTTATAATACATATTACGGCCGTAATTTAGCGGCGCAGAAAGTTTTCTATATGAACAATACGGCGCGCCATATTGTTTTCATAGACAACGTTCTAAAACCCTAGCTTTACCGAAACGTAATATTATTAGATTTTCTTCATTTTCGCATTGACAACCGAATATCAGTACGTATTGACTCATTGAACATTCTCGTATTTTTTTCATAACGGGATAGAGATTGGCCTTCACCTAACCTGATGTTAAGTGACGATAAGGCCGAAGGAAGCGCACTACACCCGGAATCCTTATCACTGAGGAACTGGCTATCTTACCTCTAACTGCCGGAACACAACAATTTAAATTGTTGCTATGGCGTCAGACTGTAAGATGGTGATAGCCAGCCAGATGGACTTGAAATAAGCCCTAATCCAACCAAACCGAGTACAAATATTGTACTCCCCTGGGAATCGAACCCGGGACCCCTGCATCTTACACGGGTGGGAGAACCACTAGACCACAGAGGTGGTTATTTCGTATAACGTACCACAAAATACTTACAAAAAGCCTTCCAGAAGAACTCCCTAGTAGTCTGTCCGATTATGTACGGCACGGGGTGCATTCTACCATTCTTGACTGAGTCCAGCGGGTTCTCAGTCAGAAATCGAACCTGGCCCACGTCTGGTTCGATTATTGGTGCCCACAGCAAGACCGGGTCGTAACCGAACGTCTACAAACAATGATTGAGCGTTGATTCATCACGGCATTTTATACAAACTAAAATCTTATTTTTGAAATGAATGAACCGATTTTAATGAAACTTCATTTCATACACATAAGCAAAATAAATTTGTCTAAAAAGTTAATTGAAAACATTTTCAATATACTGTTACAGAGACCGATTTTAAATTTTCCATAGAAACAGAAATTACAGAAGTTACTTCACATGTTTTTTTTAATGTCTTCTTTTTTATGCAAAAACATACATGTGCATTGTGCATGTCTCTTTAGTGCCGTGCCGTACTAAAGAGACTAGACGCCAATGCGCCATTTTTTACATGATTAGAGGCATTAGAGGTATTATGGAGTTATAGGCCCTGTCAAAAGTGAAAAATATTTATCTTAGTTCCACACTTGTACTATTATGTATTCTTTGGTTCCACTTTAAAAAGACTAAGACGAGAAAACTTCGCATCAATCACTTACGAAGAGACTGTCCAGTGAGTTGCCTATCTCCCTCCAGGGCTTAGTCTTCAAACAGTTGACGATGGCTTCAGAGCTGTTCGTGGGACAACCCAGCACTGCTGCTTGCTTGACCGCCAGCTCCTTTTGATGAGGACGGATTTCCAGCTGTGAGATCGGTGATCCACTGATGGAGATCGCGCGGTGGAACAACCCTAAATGATACGTAAAGTAAAAATATTTTAACTAAAACAATTTAAATCATAAATCATTTATTCTCAAATTCATTTCGTTCACATCAACAATGGACAATATTTGCTTTAACTTATTTTTTGGAACTTTGCAGCCGTTATAGTTTGAATGCAAACCCCAATTTATTTTGATACACTTTATGTTAACATTGATACAAACTAGCGTCACGCCTTTTGTCTCAGTCAAATAGACCATGGGTTACCTACCAACCAGTGGGGCGCACCCGCCCAAAAGCGCACCCGCCCAAAAGGGCCGTAGAGCTAGCCAAAGGGGGCGCGAAGAGCGGCAAATTATAATACAAATAAACACATCGACTTATATTTTCATCGTTTCTTAATATGATCGTTGTTGGGGGGTGGGAGGGGGTTAGTATTATTTAACGGAGAGGGCGATAGGGAGGGGGGAACAGGTGGTGGCGGTGTCACTTGACATAAAAAACGCCTTCAATTCCCTTCCCTACTCCGTGATCAAGGACGCCCTAAGGTATCATCGCATACCATTTTACCTGAGGCGAATTCTAGAGAACTACCTCGAAAATAGAGAGGTAACATTCGTTAATGCGGAAGGACGGCTAGTCACCCGGGGGATGACACGGGGGGTTCCACAGGGGTCGGTGCTGGGGCCACTCTTGTGGAACCTCGGGTTCGACTGGGTTCTCCGCGGAGTCCTCCTCCCAAAAATGAGCATCATCTGCTATGCGGATGATACTCTTATCACTGCCAGGGGGGAGGACTACTGGGACGCAAGGTGTCTGGCTGGAGTGGGAACCCAGCTGGTGATGGAACGAATCCAGCTAATGGGACTGGAAGTGGCGGTAGGGAAGACCGAGGCCATAATCTTTCATGGTCCAAGAAGAGGGCCGCCTGCGGGGGCAAACATAAATGTGGACGGGGTTCTGATCCCCATTAAGCCCCATATAAAATATTTGGGGCTTGTAATTGATGGGCGCTGGCGGTTCACCGAACATTTCCGGCAGCTGGCCCCCAGAGTAGAAAAGGCCGCAGCGGCCTTGGGACGACTCCTCCCAAATCTTGGAGGCCCAAATGCCAGTTGCCGAAGGCTGTTTGCGGGAGTAGTCAGAAGCATGGCCCTCTACGGGGCTCCGGTGTGGGCGGACTCCCTCAATGGGGAGAACCGCAGGCTGCTAAGGAGGCCGCAGCGCGTGGTCGCCACCCGAATGATCCGCGGGTATAAGACGGTCTCCTTCACGGCGGCCTGTGCGTTAGCGGGCACACCCCCATGGGAGTTGGAGGCCCAAGTGCTTAGGAGGGTATACCTCGAGAGAAAGGAGTCCCGTAGGCGAGGGGATCGTCTGGCCCCTGAAGAGGTGACTGCGGTAAGGAGGAGGGCGGAGGAGGAGCTGTTGGTCGAGTGGCGACGACAGCTGGAGTCTCCGGAGGCGGGCGAAAGGACAGTGGAGGCGGTACGCCCACTGCTCCAAGAATGGAGAGATAGGAGACATGGGGCGATGACATACCGCCTCACGCAGATCCTTACAAATCACGGATGCTTCGGCAAATTTCTGCACCGCATACAACGTGAGGAGACACCAAAGTGCCACCAGTGCGACGCTGAGCTGGACACCGCGCAGCACACGCTCGAGGCCTGCCCTGCGTGGTCGGAACAGCGTCGGGACTAGGGGTCGCAAACCGGGATCCCGGATACCGAAAATACCGGGATACCGGACCGAAAAGAAGCCTTTACAATACCGGTATTGAATTTTTAAATACCGGGATTTACGATATTTTCGGTATTCATCACAGAACGACGCAAATCGCAAATCTCGTTTAAATTCTCGTTTCATGTGATTATGCAACACTACCAAGATTATATTACAAACCAAGCAAGAACCTGCGAGAGTGCCTTGTTCACATCGTCAAAATCAGTTTTATTCCTGTCAACTTTGAATATTAAAGAAGTATCATCTGCGAACAAAACAATATCACAGAATTTTTCTGCAAAAAAGGGTAAATCATTTATATATATTAAAAATAAGAAAGGGCCCAAAATGGAGCCTTGCGGAACGCCCATTTTTACATGAGAACCTGACGAACTTATTCCATTGATATTAACTGTTTGAGTCCTGGAACTGAGATACGACAGTATTAATTTTTGAGCATTATTTTTTACACCGTAATGATTCAGCTTCAACAGCAGCGTGCAATGGTCCACGCAATCAAAAGCCTTGGACAGGTCGCAGAAAATGCCAAGGGCATTCTGAGACCCCTCCCAAGCCTCAAAGACATGCTTCAAAAGCGCAACCCCAGCATCAGTTGTGGAACGACCTTTCGTAAAACCAAATTGTTTGTTGTGCAAAAGTTTATTTACATTAAAATGACATAATAATTGCTCAAGTATTATTTTTTCAAAAATCTTGCTTAGGGCAGGTAATATCGATATTGGTCTGTAATTGCTAGGGTCTTCTTTATCTCCTGATTTAAACAATGGTACTACCTTGCTAAACTTCATAAGATCAGGAAATATTCCTTGATCAATACACTGATTAAAAACGTCAGCAAGATAAGGGGCAATAGTATACACAATATTTTTAATAACCTTAACTGATATGCCCCATAAATCAGTGGAGCTTTTCATTTTTAGAGAATTGAAAGCTTTAACAATATCTAAAGCATTAATACATTTAAAATTAAACAATGAATCACTTTCAGCCAAACCAGCCAAAACTGGTCAAAGGGGACCCTCAGGGCCAACCGGCGGCGTGAGGGCAAGTGCCGTAGTTTTTTAGTGGGTATTCCCTCCTCCCGAGATCCCACCGAACCTTCTGGTTGGGTGGGATCACGGGAGGCAGTCGTGGAGGGGGCCGCAACGTTGAATGTTGCAGCCCCCTCCTGGCGAGTCCCACATACCCCCTTCCCGATCACCAGCTGGAGGGGAAGCGCGTAAATGCGTTTTTCTACGGCATATAAAAAAAAAAAAAAAAAAAAAAAATAAGGGGGTTAGTATTATAGCATACCGTTGGGTGGGGCGCACAAGGTAAAAGGTTGGGATGGGAACCCCTGATAAAGACTATAGTTTTTAACATTTAAAATGGCTAATAGCTACCGGGTGTAACAAGACACTCTACGAAGCCGAGGTCTACGTATTCTGCCCATCATCATGACCATTTCTGTTCAAAATTATTTCTGGGAAACGATTTTAATACGAGTTGAAAGGCAATGTTTATGTGCGTGCTCATGAAATACATTGAGTATTGACGTTTTGAAGTCATTGTTTGATACGAAATACATAAAATTTGGATAATGTTTCTGTAGACAAAAATTAGAAAATAACGAATAAAATAAGATTTCATAAAAATTTTGAAAAAAAAATGGCTGTACCTTTAGACATAGGTGAGACCATATGCAGCATAACGCTCCAGGCGCCCGCGCTACAGCCGCTGATAGTGACGAGGTTGGGGTCCCCGCCGAAGGAGCCGATGTTGCGCTGAACCCACTTCAGTGCAGCCACTTGGTCCTTGAAGCCGTTGTTACCGGGTGCGAACTTATCGCCGGTGCTCATGAAACCTGTAGATAATAAAAAAAATTTTTGGATGTGTTCATGTACGGGAGAAATGTTTGATGATCACGTCTTCTGCTTTCCTTTCTTTTTTTTTAACCCTCATAATTTAACTTTGGATTGTAACAGATAAACAAAATTCCCGGAATATAGGTCTTCTTCTTATCGAATGAGGAATAGTGGCCACTCTAGTGTTAGAGTTTATCAAGCCGCCTGTAAGGCCTCTAACTTGGCTTAACGACTGTTACCAGATGACAACAGCCGGGACCGACGGTTTAACGTGCCCTCCGAAGCACGGAAGCGCTCAGTTGTAATGCCACTTAACGGTCACCCATCCGACACCTGGCCGGACTGAGCGTTGCTTAACAAACGCTTAAGAATATTGGTAATGTCAATTGACATCATATTCCGAGAATTTTGTTCATCTGGTTTATTTTATTGATATTTGGGGGGTTTACAGCTCTCAATACAGCCTAAATCTTAGTCAAACCTTAGTTATGAGGGTTTAAAAAAAGGACGAAGCGCTTCAAGAAAAGGTAGGTAAGTAGTTGTCCTTTTGCGCTTCGCTTAGAGAAATTTTACCAACTCACCAAGGGAAGCAAGTCGGTAGTTAATAGTGACGAGCACCAGGTCTTTATCCAGCAGGTAGTCGGGACCGGCCACGTCGCTGCGCCCGGAGATCGAGTAGAATCCGCCGGAGTGCATGTAGAACACGACTGGGAGGGGCTTCGACCTGCGTGCAGAGTAAAAACGTTAAAAAAATGCGATTAGCCACGGTATTCGGCGATAAATTTACTTAATTTTGGATCCTATTCCTGAGCCAGTGATGTCACATCACAACTCACAAAGCGGAACCAATATCGGCCGCTAATCGTGGTTCGCTTTTAGGGTTCTGTAGCCAAAATGGCAAAAAACGGAACCCTTATAGATTCGTCATGTCTGGTCTGTCCGTCCTTATGTCACAGCCCTTTTATTCCGAAAGTATTAGGATTACACAGTTGAAACTTAGTAGGTAGATGTATTCTTTTAACCGCTTAGCGATTTTAACACGAAAATAAAAAAATAAAAATTAAGGGGGGCTCCCCATACATGGAACTGAAACTGAAAAAAAAAATTCTTCATAACAATACGTGCGGGGTGTCTATAGATAGGTCTTTAAAAATGATATTGAGGTTCCTAAGACAATTTTTTCTCAAAGTCAACCGTTTGAAAGATAAACACTGCGAAAGTGGTAAAATGTGTGTGTCCCCCCCTCTAACTTTTGAAATAGGTAAGTGAAATATCTAAAAAAAATATATGCCATAGATCTTAATAAAAATTTTCAACGAAAATTGGTTTGAACGATTATAGTAATTAGTTTTTGAGATATATCATATTTTCCAAAACCGCAAATATAACTTTGTCATTCATACCAACACTGAAAAACAAAGTTATTTTTACAGACGAAAAATGATAGTGGTATTAAATATGGTATGTGTTACCGATGTCGGCAACCTCGACACTGTATATTAACGTCAAGCGGGAACGAATTGAAACACCTTCTTGAATCACTCTAAATGCTCGTATATTGTGGTTACAAAGAAAAAATGGGTGTGCGAGCTTACAAATCGCCCTGCGTCCGCGCACCCTGAGGTAGTCTGTTGCATGATTGCAACTGGTACACTAATACACAAACTTACAATATCTAATTAAGTTGGGTACTTTATAAATCTACATTTATTTCTACCCTACGTTACAACGAGTTTGTTTACGGTGGTAGGGAGTGCGCTTCCCCCACTCCGCGCTCGCAACCAACTTGGCAGCGGTGTGAGAGGGACAGCGAAACCCCTACTCCTCTCTCTTTATGAGACTACCTACCTCATTTATTATTTAGGTACCTTTCAGTATTTACATTTTGTCTTTAGGTATTTAGGCACCTCATTACCTTTAATCAGAGACCTATACAAGAGGCCTTTATTTTACATAGTCTTACCTCTTAGTACCTCGTCAAAACCTTAGGGCTTATAGGACAAAGGCTGGCGTTTGACCTAGACACATTTCAGGTCGAAACTACCACCTCCTGGACCTATAGTACCTGGCCCATACCTCAAAACCTTTACCGGGTAATGCAATTGAAACAACAAGACTTTAAATCATTTAATGCATAGGATACCTAAATACCTAAACAATACCTATTTGAGCTAAAACCTAAATATCTCACAAACTATAAAACTTACAGCTACGCTAAATATTTCATTTTACAGCACTTTTCATAAGCTACATTTTAAAATCAAATAGAACGTTACACATTAATAAACTTCAAAGTAATTAAAAACACAAACTAATCAACTCAAATAGTTATAACAAGCTATTGCTTATGAACAAGGTACAATTCACAAACACAATTTTCACCACTAGTTCGCACTTAGTGTTGTAACCCCCCTTCTACCTACCCCTAATTCTACCATACTAAAATGCTGAACTGAAGCTATGCTATGATAAATGATGTATGTCAATTAACTACCTATTTCTTTATATTATGTAAGTTACTTACCTAATGTTTTTTTTTATGTATCAAATCTTATCCTTTGCTCCGATTAAATATTCAAACCTATCGTCTGCTTAGTTATTCCTTGTTAACCTATCCTACCTATAGATATAACCTACATTACTGACGTGCTTTTATGTGGTCTGAAAGGGCTCGTGATTTCTAGGGCGGTCCCTGATTGTGAATAATAGTAACCTAGATTCTTTTCAGAAGTGCAATCATTGTTCTGTTTCCCGACTATAACGCTATCATTCTTTCCTTATTCATTCTTAACTAATTCTGTTACTATGACTGTTACTATAAGCTAAAATCACAGAAGGATACCCGTTACTCTAGTAAGTTGTTAATGGAATTTGATTTTAAATGTTACATAGATATAATCTTTATTGCACTTATAATTATTATTACCTAATTTATAACAAGACCTGTGAGCAATGAAGAGTTATCTCTAAAGAAATCTCTTCCAGTCAACCTAAGTACTTCTTTAAAGTGAAACTACCTAATTTTTACCTATATTAGAATGTTGTTATTGCTTTATGGAGATTCTTATTCTAATAGCTGACTTAGTTTTCTGCATACTTTTAAATGGTATACAAAATACTCTTATGTCTCCCGCTGTACTTATATGAAATTCAATATGATACCTACTTCTTTAGGATAAGTTGCTCAGTATGTTTATAAAAGTCTAGTATGATGGAATGCTAATAGATATTACAATAATAAGAAATGAATGAAATAACCAAAAGCTATGATCACCAAAAGTCAGATATGGAAACTGTTCACCGCTACTAATTATGATTTTATTTTCTTACTTTCTTATTTTATTTAATTTAGGTTATCCTATGTGGTTAGTGGCTTAGGAATAGAGTAAAAGAAGGTAAAATGGTAATAAATATAGAAGTTAACGTTGTATTAATTCAGAATATAGAAAATCTATCATCGTTACTAAATAATTGTTCTAGTGTTTTTTGTCAAATATAAAATATACTATTGTGCTAATATTAATAAAACACATTATTTAATGTATATCAATTTATTTGTAGGTAATTTGAATTAAAAAACATGTTTTCTTTCTTTTTTCTTTTTTATTTGAAACTGGCAACATTCTTCAAACGTTGTCACTGTCAGTCACTCTATGCGCAGTGGGGAGGAAGTGACAATAAATACGGTGTCGGAGGGCGTAGTTGCTCATTCGGTGTTGGTTTACGCACGATCTAACTCCTGAGGATGCTCCGGGTTGGGGCGAAACACGTGTAGAGTAGCCTAATTGGTGAAGGTGCAAGGTGTGTTGCTGTCTTGCTAAATGCAGGTATTGTGCACTTATATTTTGTGGTGTGCTGCATATTTTTGCGGGCGGGCGGGCGGTGCATCTTGCATATTTTGTTTGCGGAAGTAAGCTACATATATTCTTTTTTCAAAATATTGTGCTATAGTCAAGTACTAAGTAAACAATGGTTTCTTTGCCAGCTAGATACAGGCACCTCCCCGCTCTGTATGATGGTTCTCGTCTAACCGGACTGGGCAAACCTCTCCTGGATTTCCACCATTTTCTTTCATAACAACTTTAATTAACAAATTAGTTGAATTATTTAGTCTTAGTATGTCTGTCTTAATAAAAGAGGACAAGCAAAGTGCTTCAAGCGATCTATCAGCTTATCACAATGAAGAATTATCTTTCTATTGTGATGGTGGATTTGCACAATTTTAATTTAATTTAAAAAATATATTTATTGTTAGCGAAACTGTTTAACATTATAACATAATTATGGACACAACATTACTATCCATTCAAAAGGGCCTGATAGATCCAATTTCTGAAGGAGAGACAATTTAATTCAAAGGGAATGTATTATTTGGTCGAAGACTTTCCGCATCTCAACATCGGAAACTATCATAACTTCTATGAACTGTGGTAATTTCAGTTTAGTCTTCTAATGATATCTAACCTGTACATTAATTGTGTTTGTCAATAAGTACTTAAATTCAATTGTGGAATATAATTCTATTGAAACAACTTCCAATTGAATTGGTAAATGAAACCTAGCTGAAATATTGATGAGAAAGTACTTTAGTTTAACCATTTGAGAATTTGGATATATTCACTAAACAGTTTGATACTTTTATAGTACATAATTGAAGTATTGTTTCTATATTATACAAAACTATTCTATTAATAGAAAAAGTCCACTCAAACATTTTGATCTAGCGTTCTAATAGCCGTGAATCAACCTTAGCATATATAGAAACGCAGGCTTATTTCATACACCCAGATCTAGATTTCAG
Organism: Agriphila straminella; assembly: GCA_950108535.1. NCBI lineage: Eukaryota > Metazoa > Arthropoda > Insecta > Lepidoptera > Crambidae > Agriphila > Agriphila straminella. The sequence continues at coordinate 11,884,919 of OX467304.1, forward strand.
TACACCTTCTAGATTACTAGAATAGAATATTTCTTTTAAAATCAGTAGTCTACACACAAAATCATCATAAATCCAATCCAATTCAAAGATAAAGGAACTTTCTTTTATAAGTAGTAATAAATCAACTTTCACTATCCACTCACTGAAGTAATTAATTAATATGTACTCACCGAAACTGGTTAAACTCAACACAATTAATGCTACATGGTGAATATTCACTACACCGAGTTATAGTTTAAATGGATTCTTGTTAAGGCGCTTACCTACGGATACTTGTTAAGGCATCTACCTACGGATACTTGTTAAGGCATCTACCTATGGATTCCTGTTAAGGCGCCTACCTACGGATACTTGTTAAGGCATCTACCTACGGATACTTGTTAAGGCGCCTACTTTAAGACATGGAATCTTACCTAGTGAATTTACCTGCCTAACAACTACTAAATTTTTGAATTCCTATGCGACTCCCATGATGTTTCCCGACATCTTTGACGCCCACACAGATCTCACTTCAAAGAATACCCCACCTTCTTGAAATGCTAACCTTTTACTTTTGCTCAATTCACCTAATAATAATATTCCTACCTTATTAATGAATTTACCTGCCTATTTGCGTCTAAAATTAGAATTTCCTATGCAATTCTTGGATTGCTTACCCTCAATCCTGTCGCCCAATTCTGTACAGTTTGAGTGGCACTCCCTAATTTCCTAGCAACCTTTTGACGAACCCTTGGCCGAGTGGGAAGGAACGACCAAGACCCTACATGAGGAATAAATATAACAAACACTAAGGATATGAGCGTGCCAGCGGGACATGTCCTCAACTTTCTTCATTGGAGCGGAAATCTGGCCAACTATATCACGTTTGCTACATTTATGTGACTATCTAGGTATCTTTAAACAGAAACCCATCTAACCAGCCACATGGTTAGACTTTTCTACCTAAACCCCCCGCGAGGATCTGACAAATCGCCCCAAAAAGACACAAAACTAAATGAATACTCATCTAAAATCAACATTGTATAATAATACTAGCAAATCTAGTTAGCTTTCATCCCACAAAATAATGCAGCCCTGACCTCAACAGACTCAAGAACCAATACAGTTGTATTAACTCTTGACCCCCACCGAGAGGACTACTTCACCCTATAGGATTTCACTAACAAATCTGCATATTTTAATTATGAACTTCAATTCCTAGTAGTCCTACTATACTAATTCAAGAATTTACAGGGAAAGCTACGTTACTTTATGATTATCGCAAACAAAATCTACATACTTTAATTATGAACTTAATTATACCAGATAAGCTCAAATTAAAGCATTTATGCAAAAGATTCGCGGGACAAATGCGGCCCTATTCGTCAGAAAACCTCGACCACTTTCTTGCTGACTTCTTGAAATTTGCTTGATTTAAAAATATACTTTTTCAGTAACGCGATCTTACAGAGGGATGTGGAGTTTCTTCAAAAATTACGTCTTGACGCTTCGCTCGACACCGGAAAAATGATCCTCGCTTCCCTGATTCTACCCCTTATAAAGACTAAATTAGCGTCATCACGCGAACCAAAACGGCGCCAAGTAATCCGCGCCTTTTTCATCAAAATAGCTAAAATTTCCCGCGCTAAATTTACATTGTGCACTTTAGCCCACTCCTATTGGTGCCCTGTTTCTGACTCCTCCCCTCTTTCAGTGTTCCCCGCTTATGAAAATATTTCACTAACCCTATTAATGGAGATATTAAAAATTACTTACATTACATTTTGATAATTATCTTATTTAAATCAACAAAGATTATAAGTTTCATTTTATGTGAAATCGTTAACAGTTTCAATAATTCGTCATAACCTCGCAACGCAACACTTTGAGAAAATCATTTTTGAATAATAAAATTTCACAATAATATTACTAAAAGTTACGTAATCAGTTTTGTCTTGTCAATCTTTAATAATACGATTAATATAATTTCCTTACATAAACTAATACCCTCAAACCAACTTCATTTAGATTTTAACTAATTAATCGTTTCACTTTGCTTTACCTAATCCCGTATAATTTAAATTGCCAAAATACCTATTGCTGAGTACTAATTAATGCAAATTCCACCTGCTTAAAATACAGTAAACTTATTATCTCTAACTAAACACACATACAAAAATGGGTACTTTGCAATTTTAGTTAGCAACACTCTTTATTATTTTACCCCCGCGACAATCTGTCGCCATCGATCTGACGCGACAGTTCTGCCATATTGAAAATATAAATTGTGCAGACCGCCTAATCGTGATTGTGCAATTGTGCAACGGCGAACCATGGCCGCCAACTTACTAAACCTAATTAATCGCCAAATTTCATTCCTCTTTAAAGTATTTTTTAGAAATAAACAATTATGACGATAACTGATGAGTGCTAATAAAACTAATAATTTTATCAATAATAATTATGAATGAATTATAACTTAATCCATGTTTTGAACGTCACGAGGATAAATATTTAAACCTTGGCGCCATGAAAGATTTAAGGAACTTCCGCCTATTTTTATGACCTTAAATTACTCTTTAGACAGATTATTATAACAATTAATTACTTAATCATGTCTATTTTACTAATTATTATTCAGTAAAATAAACAAACACAATTCAGCATTATTTAATCACATTTATCTCTTGGTAAACAAACTTGAACGAGAATAAAATAGTTTCACATTTATGCAAACCAATATGTTTATTTAAGTTTTTTCCCAACAATTTATGCTTTTAATCATTATTAATTTATCACATGAACTTATCTGTGGAAATGAAATTAATTCGTTTTGTTTTCCAAAATTGGCAGTAAGGTTAAAACCCTTTGCCTTTCTCACAGAAAATTCACAATTGCTAAATAGTTCCGATTTTTATCACTAGCTGTCAGATTTACGTCATCCTATCTGTCATAATCTTCTGTAATTATCTGTTATTAATTTATAACCTTCGAAGCTAATATTATGTTATTCTTTCTCATCATCAAATTATGACAAACAAATTGTGAAGTACAACAATTTATGAATCCAAGTAATGTTCAACACAAGCTCCTTTGAAAAATAATGAACATTTTATTAATTGTTGATTGACATCTGAAGTGCTTACGATTTACTACAAAACCTGTGTTTTTTATGAATAACTGCATAATCAAATGCCGATAAGTTCCTGAGAACAAGGTCAGTGACAACCTTCCTTTAATATATTTCTTTTCTTTACAATTTAAGTAATATTTGAGATAAAAAATAACATGTTCAGTTTTGAACTGTTACAGTGTCCACTAAACTGTCTTTTTGTTAATCACTTTTTCACTGAATTAAAGCTGTCCGCAACAGTATGGTATACCATATTATTATATAAGGTAACTACGGAACCCAACGGCGCGTGGCCCGATATTTTTTATGTTACAAGGCAAGCGCTTGCCCGATATAATAGGCCAGACGACAGGTGGTTTCAGATAGAAAAAGGTCGGAATTTAATGAAACTTGGAGATGTTGTTCAGGGATGGTTAATTAACATTTTGTCAAGTTTTGGACCTCGAGGACCCTGTGCAAAAAGAGGAGGGGGGGGAGAACTGCAAAAATCTCGACCTTTCGTCAGTTTTTCGTCAATTACCTTTTTTCCTTACATCCTACGACAAAAGCGTTTAGAAACATTTTGTAGTACGTGAAATTATCTACAATTTGAGTACTCACATATGTCTGTATGTCAATTCCTTACTGAGATATGGCGCTTCGCAGAAAATATTATTTTCCGAAATTCGCTAAAAATACCTTAAAAAAGCAGAAACCAACCTTATTTCTTATTTTAATAATAATAATTGTTGTTATTATGGTCTCTTGTTAGAATAACTAATTTTGAACCCCCCCCCAATCCCCCCTCCCTTCCCCACCTAACCCCAATTCTCAAAAGCTTATTTTCTACTGTAATTTCATATCAACCATATATCATGTCGGTAATATTGGTATTGACATTAGTTACTTTTTAGACCGATATTCCCTCTCCCTCTCCTTCCCTCCACTACATAATTGTTCCAGGGTATGTAAAAAAAGACGTAGTCCTTTCGTAAACAAAATTAATGATATTAACAAAATTAAGGTTTTGACAAAGTTTACAAGGCAACAGAGATATTGTTGAAAGGTCTCTCATACATAGTAGGTACGCATTTGTACTCATTACAGTTCCTGTCGAGATTTTTTAGCCGTTGGTTCTGCTTCTAATTGCTCGTCGTCCTCCTGCACAATCAGGCTGTTAAGGACGTCCTCGCCGTCGTCGTATTCGTCGATTATGTCTGACGAGTCCTCCTCGTTCAAATCAGTTGCAGGGGCGTTTTCGCAGGAGTGGCCTGTGCAGTACTTGCACATAGCTGAGCATCTAAGACCTGCTTTCTTGCAGCTGCAAGCTCCGGTGCTACAGCCTTTGCTGCACTTGCAGGAAACAATTTGGAGGATGTTATCTGGCGCAGCATTTTTCGTTGTGGGGATTGGTAGTACCCCTCGCGTGGTTAGGCTCCAGCCCCAAACTGATGGGCGAAGTTCATTACCTAACCACGCTTGTACTTGCTGGTAAGTGCGGAGGGAGTGGTAATTGGCAGCGTCCCTTGTCGGTGGTAGGCGGGCTAGTTCCAATTTAGCCTTGGTTGGTTGGTTGGTTTCTGCTTTGGTTTCTGCTTTTTTGAGGTATTTTTACTGAATTTCGGAAAAAAATATTTTCTGCGAAGCGCCATATCTCAGTAAGGAATTGACATGCAGACATATGTGAGTACTCAAATTGTAGATAATTTCACGTACTACAAAATGTTTTTGAACGCTTTTGTCGTAGGATGTAAGGAAAAAAGGTAATTGACGAAAAACTGACGAAAGGTCGAGATTTTTGCAGTTCTCCCCCCCCTCCTCTTTTTGCACAGGGTCCTCGAGGTCCAAAACTTGACAAAATGTTAATTAACCATCCCTGAACAACATCTCCAAGTTTCATTAAATTCCGACCTTTTTCTACCCAACTCCACTTCTTGCGACTTGTCGACCGGACTATAACGGATGGTAAGATTGGTAAGCGATGATCCTTTCAGAAACGCAAAATAGCCGATTCAAAAAAAAAATATTCTTATATTAAAAGATTCTCAAAATAGCCAAAGTACAGTCGATGAAAAAGAAACTGATGGGTCATTAATAGGTTGTACCTCTCGGGAAACAAACTCAAGCAAGGAGTTCCACTCTCTAATTATTTATTCTCGTTATTCAGGTTCTTCCCCCTTACGAGTACCTACACAGACATCTCCTTCTTCTTACATGTTATGGAATGCCATGTTCGAAAGAAAAGTCGGGTCACTTGTAATAATCCAAAAACGTTGAAATTAGTAAATTACAAGCTTCCTTTCTCAAGTCTTCAGCAAAACAACAGTGTGTGGCGTCAGATCAATATTATATTAAAATAATAATAAATAAATAAAAATGTATTTATTTTCCATCACACAATGGTTGGTTACACAAAGAACTTAACTTACTGATAGTAACAAAATAAAGAAGCCATTATGTGAGGACGGATGCCAGAGATAGGTTTTAAAAAAACCCGTATTACAGGTCACTAGTGCCCCCAACATGGTGTAGGTATTCATTACAAATTATTAAGGTGTGAGCTGTGTGGAAGTTTTTTTTTATAATTAGTCTATGGAGCGAATGTAAATTAACATTTGCGTGTGCATGAAGTGTGGGTTGTGTTGTGTGTAGCGGTGTGTGTGTGTGTGTGTATGTGTGTGTGGGTGCTTATTTGTACGATTGTTATTTGATAGAGATGTGCCTTATATGGGAGCTTTATGTTTTGTGCAATCGTGAAAACAGTAGTAATTGTTGTAGTTAATATGCATGTTGTTGGTTGTAGTGGGTTATTATTTAGGTAATAAGGAGCAGGAAGTGCTCGGTGTCGTCGTAGTCGAGAGTTAGAAGCCATTCAGTTATAACTGTTTTACACCGAAAGCCATGGAGAGGGTAGATTTCCAAGATCTTATTCAATTTATTATAAATGAAGGGGCCCAAAAAACAGAAAAATTGATGAGACTGGCTAGTGTTTAATGTTTGGGTACGACACACATTATGTTTAATACGCTTGCCCTGCATAAGATTTGGGTTGTAAGGCAGCTGGGAATGTTGCTTGAGAGCTGTCCGGAGGATGAAAAGCTGTCTTACGGTAAGGAGGCCCCATTCTTTGTACAGATCAGTTGATGGAAAGCGAAAAGGGTGGCCAGCGCCCACCTTTAGGATAGCCCTTTGCGCTCTCTCTAAATGGATCAGATGGGATTTGGCTGCCCCGCCCCATGAGGTAATGCAGTATTCTAAGAGAGATTTACAAAGCGCAAAATACACCATTTTCATGACCTTTCGATCTGCTACGTGTCTGAGGTTCTTGAATACGTAGATCAGCTTGCGTAGGCGAGTCACTAGCAAATCAATGTGCGCTTTAAATGTAAGCGTTTGATCCACTGTTAAGATATACCTACCTATACAATTGTACAACATTATAATTATGTTTGCAGTATCATTGTCTTACAAGTGGTACCATATTGGTAATGGATCGGCACCACATGCGCTGTTGTTCTCGTGAATTTCACGCTCCGCTGATTCTAGCCCTCATTTCCATAACTGTCTATATGGACCGTCGGCCAAGAGACTCATTTTCAATCTATCGCATATTGGGACCAGACCACATTGACAAGATAGTCATTAGTTTGGTGTTATCAAATATTGTCGTCTGGGTTGCGAAGTAGGAAGCTTCTGGGAGATATGCCACCCAGCACTGAGATGAAAAGTAGCCTATGTCCTTCCCCAAGGTCCCATCTGAATTCGTAGACCGCAAAGTAACTTTCTCATTTATAATATTGAGTATACAATATGTAACAAAAACCCTGTGCGATCCTAAAACAGGTGATAGTGTTGCTGAAACTAAACAACTTTCTTCAAGGAACATACTACTCTGTGTAAAAAGTATCGGGAATATGTCAATAAAAAGACCCGCGTAAAAGAGGTCGTTCTAATTTTTTTACTGCATGTTGGTAGCACTGTACTGATTTAGCGCGCAAAATTTGAGCGGGATCTGTCATTTAATTTGTTTTAAAGTACACTTTTTGTTGGTCATAGTTTTGAGTTCTCGGTGATTTTTACAATGGAAAATATTGTTGAACAAAGAGTGTGCCTTAAATTTTGTGTTTCGAATGATATTTCATGTGGTGAATCACTAAAAATGTTGCGGAATACCTACGGCGAATCGTGTATATCGAAAACAAGGGCTTATGAATGGTATAAGGCTTTTAAAGCCTCGTTCTGGTAGACCTTCAACCGCTACGACCAAAGAAAACATCGACAGAATCAAGAAGCTAGTGCTCGAAAATCGACGTACGAGTCTGAGAGAGTTGGCTAGTGAGGTGAACATATCTTTTAAGTCCGTCCACAACATTCTCATTGACATTTTAGGCATGAAACGCGTCGCCGCTCGACTAGTTCCAAAAGAGCTCAATTTTGTTCAAAAAACGCAGCGAAAGCATGTCGCTGAAGACATAGTTTCCCGAGCTTCTACGGATCCGACCTTTATGAAACATATAATAACTGGCGACGAGACATGGGTATATGAGTACGATATGCAAACAAGCCAACAGTCTTTAGAATGGCGTCTCGAAAACGAGCCGAAACCCAAAAAACCGCGGCAAAGTCGCTCCAAAATCAAGGTGATGCTGACAGTTTTTTTTGACTACCGTGGTGTGGTAATTCCTTCCAGAGGGAGAAACAGTGAATAAAGAATATTATTTAGGCGTCATGAAGCGTTTGCGTGAGAGTATCCGCCGAAAACGTCCAGATTTGTGGCAACACAACTCATGGATGCTGCACCATGATAATGCACCATCACACACAGCCATTATAGTGAAAGAGTTTTTAGCGAAAAATTCAACAAAAGTTCTCGACCAAGCGCCGTATTGACCTGATATGGCTCCGTCTGACTTTTTTTTATTTCCCAAGTTAAAATTACCACTTCGAGGAAAACGTTTTGAGTCGATAGAAGCCATAAAAGAAAATTCGCTGAATGAGCTAAAGGCCATACCGCAAATAGCCTATGCAAAATGTATGGAAGACTGGGTGAAGCGTTGGAGATGTTGTATTGCAAGCGATGGGGCCTACTTTGAAGGCGATAAAATAAATTTAGATGAATAATTTGTATTTTTTGTTTTATTGACAAATTCCCGATACTTAGTACACAGAATGTATGTCGAAAAACGACAAAAAAATTCGGCTTACTTTGAAAAGGCGAAAAAAAATGTTCCCTGTCTAGAGGTATGAAGGAACTAAACATCCGCATACTGACCGACAGTATGGCCGTCCTGACAGCACTGGATGCCAACACGATCAACTCCAGTATCTTCTACGAATGCCACCGAGTTTTGGATCGTTTAGCATCCAATAACAGAGTAATCCTACAATGGATTAAAGGGCATAGTGGATCACACGGGAACGATGCCGCCGATTAGCTGGCTAGAAGGGGATCTTCAACAATAGTGGCAGGACCCATACCCATTCTGCCACTCCCGTTCAGCCAACTGCGCTCATGGGTAAGGCAACGTACTCGTGCTGCACATAATACTCGTTGGGTAGAGCTAACAAGCTGTAGACAGTCCAAGCTGGCGATGACAGCAGTCTCACCGCGGTTGACGTGTAGATTGCTCAGCCTTAATCGTCCAGACCTCCGAATAGTTGTAGGTACACTTACAGGTCACCTAGCTTTAAACCGACAACTATTTATCATGAATGCAACAGACAGTCCCCTATGTAGAGGATGCCTGGACGCAGAGGAAACAGCCGCCCACGTGATCCTGGTGTGCGTGGGTTTGGCCGCACAACGGGCAGAAATCCTCAAAGACGTGGTAGGAGCGACCACGTCTTTGAGGATATCTGCCCGTGAAGCCTGTGAACGCCCCAGGAGGATTCTGCGCTTCTGGTAAGAGCTGGGATGGCTTGACTAGTCATACCAATGCTGTGTTCACGTTCACGCATAACGGACCAAATTGGAGTCTAAATGCGGAGAAAAGAGACCATCACCAATATCAATATGTTCCTTGGAGAAAGTTGTTCAGTTTCAGCAACACTATCACCTGTTTCAGGGTCGGACAGGGTTTTTGATTACACCCCGTAGATTAAATATGTCAATTGCCAAATCCACTCACGGTTTCTTTTCCGGCGTGTACACATTGAGCCGCAAGCAGTCCTCGTCGACGAAGTAGTCAGGGTTGATGACCGGTTGAGGACACGCCGGCCCTTCAGCACTCGCGTCCACTTCCGAACTATACTCTAGGATCGGCTGTGGCGGCTGGAGAGAGAAGGCGAATTTAAGTCTTAAAAAATACAAAAATTCTAAAACCAGAAAATTCATTAACATGACACTGCCATTTTTAAGCCCCTCTTTTAGATACAGCGCGCTGAAATTTTAATCATTCGGTTCCCCCAGAGGGGTGGTTCCACTCATGAAATACAAGCCTCTTTTACGATGGGGATTTTACGACGAGTTTCATACGACGTTTTTCAACACATTTGCGGGGTAACTATTTCCCAACAATACTCGTCAAGACGATTCAAACGAGCCCAAACTCGATGAGGTAGCGTGGTTTTATTAAAGAGTTCCTGTGTCCTTCTTCCGGCTCCATCATCAGATCCTGGAAACTATTTCCCAACAAAGTACTCGTCAAGACGATTCAACCGAGCCCAAACTCGATGGGATTGCACGGTTTAAATATTGAGTTCCTATGGCATGGCCTTCCAGCTTCACGTCACGTGTTAAAAAAGAAACTTGTCCAAGCTATATAGGCTAGCCCATCCTCCTTATCCAGCTATAAGGAAGACCTGTGCAGTTGGGACATTAAAATGGCTGATGGTAATATTGATAAATATTATCTAACCTGGAACCGCAGTTCGCCAGTAGGGGGCGCGGCGTACCGTATGCCGCGGTACGCCTGCACCCACCGCCCGCGCCGCGTCTGCAGCCATGACCCTCGGATGCTGCCTGATGGGGTCAATGTCAGTGGATCGCTTGTTGGGGACGTTGCTGCTGGGAGAAGAAAAGGTTAAAAACATCATTTAAAACGTTTATCATTTGTGAATATCACTATTTAAGGGTCCATGACAGGAAAACATGATTTGCGCGGGCCATATTTTTACATAGAAAATGTAAAGATGTAGCCACAAAAAACATACGACAAGCTAAAGAGATTATCTAGTAGCTACAGGCTACAGGTATTACATTGCATTATAAACCTCACAGATGATTGTAAAAAAAAAACAGAATACTTATCATCAAAAGCGCTTTTCGCGGGTCATATTTTTGGCGTAAATATTAGCGAAAACGTACCTACTGTGTAGTTGCTCCAATAAATTTTTTTCAAGAAAGATAATGTGCTAAAGTTAATATGTTGAAAAAACAACGAAAAACATCGCAGAATTCCATACGAGGGCTCTGTCATTCCGCGCGCGAGTCTGAAGCGCTCGGTGTCCTCTGAGAGGACAAATTTCATACATCAGAAAAGATAAGACCTACGCGATATAAAGAGAGGCAACCAATGATATTAAATGTATTGGCAACTACTAAGTGAATGTTTTGGAGCGAATTTACCTCAATTGTACTTTATTGTGTCGGAGCAAGAGTCGCAATTTATATAAACGATTTTGCGGAGTGCAACTTCTGTACGCTAGTACTATTATCTATTCTGTGTCCATACTCTTTACACGTAAAGAAAAAGACAGAGAATAAATAACATAAATTGCGAAAATTAATCAACTGTTTTTTTACATTATGACTGTACCTTATATCTTGTTCGTTTTCCAGAACTCTTTTTAATTTCCATAATAAAACATTGCTCGATAAACAGCTGAAACTTGTTTTCACCTCGCCGTAAGATTAGTTATCTTCATGCTTCAGTTTAGTATATTTATGTACACAATAGCTTTTATCAAGAAAGTGAGTCACCGTTGATTTTATGTAATATTTTAAATTAAGGTAAACAACCGATAGACTTTCTTACAACTGTCAACGAACTGTGAGTATTTTTATGGGTGGTAACTAATCTACTTATACAGGGTGTTTGGTAATAGCCTTATAAAGCCGAATATGGTGGATAGGGACCATCAAACCGAACAACTTTTATTATGGGACCAACTCTGAAATCGCAAAAATAGTAGATTGTTATACAAGACGCTAAAATGACCCATTGCATACGAGGTAGTTTTATTCCCGAGCTTTAGCGAGGGAATAAATAGAAACCGAGTAACAATGGGTTTTAGCGTCGTACACTATACTTTTCACTAATTTCACTACGATTGCGAGAAAATAAAATACAATACTAAATAGTTTATACCTACTTCCGTAAACGAATCCACTCGTTTTTCTATCCTCCACTTCATAAACTTTTTGTACAATATTTAAATAAATGATTTGTGCTTGACGAAAAGATTAAAATTATTTCTTTCCTATTACAATCACACAATTCAATCAGTTTGTAATTATAGAAAAATTCTAACCTACTGGTAGATACATAAAAAACATTCTATTTTTTATTGTCTGTACTGAATCCGGCGAAATGAGAATCCAACCATGATGACCAACTGCGAATAATTTTCATTATACATTTTTGTATAAAACAGCTGAATTTTTTTTCGCGATTTCAAAGTTGGTCCCATAGCAAAAGTGGTTCAGTGATGGTCTCTATCTACGTATCTACCATAATCGGCATAAGGGTTTTTTTTTTGTAACACGTTGTATAATACAGGATGTCCCAAAACTTTGCAACACAGAGGGAAAGAGCTTTAAATATATTCATATAGACCATTTAGTATTCCTTCTATGCACACCAACTACAGGCATAACAGTTTCCTTATTAGAGCTTGTTCCGCCATTAATAACGCTGACGCCAATATTGATTTATTTTTCAACAGCATCACGACTGTTATTAAGTTATTGTTTAAAATTTAGTTTAATGTTACTATTTTACGCACCTGTCCTTTCTGGGCTACGATTACCTACTTTACGATCAATTTCTTTTGAATTCTACATGTGGTAGCGTGTCAATAGCTTTTAGTTATATATATTTGTTGTTATAAGCTGTTAGCTATCCATAAACGATAAATAAATAAATAAATAAATATTGAAGATAGGAAATTTCAAAAACTTTATTTTATATGCAGTGCGGTTCCAATTATTTTTAAAATAAAATTGAAGTCTTCTTTCAATATAACTAGGTACCTAACTTCGTGTGGCAAAGTTATGGGACACCCTGTATAGTGTTCTAAATTTTATAAATAAATAAAATAATTAAGGGAGAAAGGCGATGTCATTGCGGTAAGTAAAGTATAGGTACTACTGTGCATAAGTAGATCAATAATTCCTAACTTCATAATAATACGGAAGTTTCGAGTTGTTTATTTACAAAGTAAGACTCTGATAAGAAAATGGACTACGATATAGTAAGTATTAACAAACCAGGTGTGTTCTTCTCTTCATGGTGATGATGGTGATGATGATGAGCGCAGACGCAAGCCAGCGCCGCAAATACCGCCAATATACTCCACATTACTAACTCACAATACTGAACATATAAAAGTACTCTTTAATACTGAATGATTGGTTAAGCCGCACCGACTTTATATAAGTAGGTAGGTACCTAGGTACGTCAAAAGATGAGTCAAAATTGTGCACGATAAGTGGCGAGACTTTACCGCTTGGTTTTTTATACATTGCTGAGCACAGAAAATATTCTTTGGATTGAGACAAGGTACTGAAAATTCCAGGACAAATAAATACTTAAATCAAGCACATCACAGTCCAGATTTGTGGTTAATATCAAAGTCAAAGTCACTCGATCCAGACTTTTTTATATTAGATATTAGTTATTTACCTATAAAATTGCCGATATTCTCTCACAAACACAGAAACAGGGGGCAAATCATCAGCAAATAAGAAATCGTTCAGTTCAAAAGCAGGCCTTAAACAGGACTGCTTAAAAGGATTGTCAAGCAAGCGGTCTCCTCACAAACGGCGATAACGTTTCCCACTCTCTAAATCTTAACCTACCGCCACAGAATATATAATAGTGCTACCGCAATGAATTTTTGGTATGTTTTTGAAACGCCTAAAAACTAGGGTTGTACGTTTTGATTTTTAAAATATTCATTGTAGATTTGAAAATATTGGCACTTCTGTGTTTTGTATGAAATCACTAAAATGCAAATATTTCGAAATCTATTATAGATATTTAAAAAATCAAAACGTACAGCCTTAGTATTTAGGCATTTCAAAAAAATACCAAAAATTAATTACTGTAGGTTAAGGTTTAGAGGGGGGGAAACGTTATCGCCGTTTGTATGGAGATCGTTTGCTTGATAATCCTCTTAAGGCCTGCTTTTATACTAGCCGTTGAGGTCATAGTACGAAAAAGTAAGGCAGTTCAATATAGGCCCTGCTATACGAGCTCATAGCATAATATTTATATTCTGTGCTCATAGTAAGGCCCCTGATATTACTTATATCGAATTAAGATCATGTCAGTCGACTATCAGTCAGTAATAATAAAGTCCTTATTTTAGTTTTCTTAAGATTAAAAAATATACTTAAGTACCTGGAAAGAGACTAGTTTTTGTTAGCGAATCCGACCAAGTGCTAATAATTGGCAAAAATAACCGCTTTATTTGTTATAACTTGGGCAAAAAAAATTTTTTCGCTTAACTTAAATGGAATAAGTTAGCTTAGTGTTCCAACATTTTTGTAAAATTTTGTAACTAGTGATTTACCTACGGCTGTTATAAATTAAGAAAATGCAAGTATGAAAAATGAAATTTCATAAATTTGGCAAACAGTTTATAGTCTGGATTAAAACTTATATTTATTTTTAACCCCACATTTATTTTTAACTAGCTTCCACTGATTACCGATTTGGATGAAATTTGGCACTCAGATAGATCATAGCTTGGTAATGTAGTATTGTAAGTAATTATCAATATTTGATTTTACACACACACAGCGCCATCTAACCCTAAACTAATCAAGGCATAAGACAACTGATTTTACTAGGTACCTACCTACTTACTACTTACTTTTCGAAATAGATAGGTACTTATTATACGCAGACCGTCACAGAAATTAAAATTCATCATTTCAATTTCATCCGGGAATCCAACCCGGGATCTCTTGCGTGATAGACTGGCATGTTGAATACTGCACCACTCAGGTCATCGATCGATATCACGCGAAAATTGATGCAAAAAAAGTTGAAAACCACCGTGGATTGCTTGCTGGATTGACCGTGTAACGTCGCATCAAAAACCAGATCGATGTGAAACCAGATTGATGAGAAACCAGATTGATGTGTGTAATGGCCGCCATACTAATCAGCAATTTCAAAGGTAATTGTTTGCAAATTTTATTTTATTAAGTACTTATGTAAAAATATTTGGACTATGAAAAAGTTCAGTTAGATTACTGTATAATATTGCTGTAGCTAAAACATGGAGTTTTCTATAAATTTGGTGAAAATGTTTTTCTCTCCATTAAAATTTGGATATTCTATTAGGTTTTAGTATATTTATTTAATTTTTTCTTGGTTTTGTACTTATTGTGAGTAGGTAGAGGATTTTGGGGATGGTCCTATGCCTGCCTTGATATTCTGACATTCTGATATGATTATGAACTAGTTACTTATGTAGGTATAATAATACTTGTATTATTATAGTTATTATAGTTATTCTGTGATAATACGCACCTATGAAATTGCCGATATTTTCGCACAAACACAGCATTTATTCAATTTTCTTGTTATTGTATCGAATTAGATCATGGTAGGTAGGTAGGAGGTACTCAAATATCAGTAATAATGAAATCCCTATTTTAGTTGACTTATATTTAACCTTTATTTAATGATTAATGCCTACCTATCTCAAGGAAGAAATAATGTACCTACTTAGGTACTTACTTCTAACATTTAGGTGTATTCTCACGTGCATTAAGGAAATAGGTAAATGAGAATAGTTTTGTTTACTGTCGTGACTGTGCATGCTTAGGAAATTAATGAATTATTGTTATGTTTTTTTAACGCAACCGTAGGACCTATATTATTGAGCCTAATTACTTAGGTAGGTACTTATGATTGTGATTAATACTGATGAATATTACAACCACCAGAGTAAAACAAGGTTTTACAACAAAGTAAGGTGCAGTGTGCAACGATGAAACACCAAAAGTTCTGAGTCTCATATTTCTCTCATTTATGTAGATATGAATTCCATTTTTTACAGGTATAATATGGCATTTATAGTTTTATTAATAAATAGATACATAACTAATAAAAAGCCTTTTAAAAGAAAATGGGAATTGTTTCATTGGCGTACAATGAAACACCCTGTGTCCAACAATGAAACACTGTTATTAATTTTGACTTTTTTTTATTTAGTGGAATTAGTAAATGATAAAATCTGTTGAATCACAATCAATAAAGGATTTTTCCGAGTATTACACAATTATTCAGACTTTAAAAGAACCTCTAGGTTTGTCTCAGGTACAATTACCTAAAACCTCTATACCTACCTAAAATCTTGTAATACCCATGTTTATGAACCAATAATAGTAGATTATACAACAAGTGAAAAAAGAGGGAATTTAGTTCGAGGGATACAAAGGACCGAGATGAATTTTTTTTTTTCACGAGTTGTGTACTCTACTTTTTACCATTGACTGCGAGAAAACGAATATTAAACTACTTGTACCTAATTAGCTCTATATATTAAATAGTTATCACATTTATATTATTTAGGTAGGTAATCAGTAATAAGTAAGTATTTAAACATTAGAAAATAGTAAAACTAGAAATTTTCCAATGACATAAAACAACCACGCTAAGAGGGAAACTACATGATCAGTTTGGAATCAGTCCATTTCATCAGTTTGTATAAATAAATTAACTTTGAATTTTTACAGACTGAAGATCATACCAGACTGATGCAAGACTGAACATCTAATCTCCCTCTAATATATAGAAAAGAATCCAAAGACGAGACACTAAAAAGGATCTAATTAATTTGGCGGGATATTTTTTACAAAAGAACCCTAAGATAAGACACTAAAAAGAACCTTAATAAAATTGGCGGGATATTTTTTTTAATTTATTTGTATAGCCTATGGCTTTATCTATGGAATAACTCCATACTTTCAGCACGTTTTATTTTTTTTCTACATAATTCATACGATGCGCGCTTGTTCCAAATTCAAAATATTTTTATTCACTCGGTGAATAAAACAGCGTATTATTCACTCTCATCGTTGAATTAAACGCACTTTTTTGAGTGGCGATGGTAAAAATGAATTGAATTGAATTATTTAGTGACTTAAAGATTAACGAGTCTCATTTTTTTTAAATCGTAGTTAGGTACCTTTTATAATAATAATAATAATTCATAATTCATTTATTTGCTAAATATGGTACATAGGTACAAGTTGTTATAATAATTTTTCCAGCATATTCTGTCGAATGTTTCGACGTGCAAATACTTAAATTTAAATACATAATACAATT
This sequence comes from Agriphila straminella, assembly GCA_950108535.1. NCBI lineage: Eukaryota > Metazoa > Arthropoda > Insecta > Lepidoptera > Crambidae > Agriphila > Agriphila straminella. Next base: position 11,901,521 of record OX467304.1, read on the forward strand.
TTATTACAGTCATAATATCATCAAATCATATTTAAAACATAACTAAATCAGTAAAATAAGAATGAGATTAAATTATTGAAATGTCAGCAATAGAAAATGTCAAAAGTTTTAATTAAGTACTTAGTGTGCAATGTCAATAATTTTATCGTTTATGTCTTTTCTATTAAAATATTAAACAATTTGCTTTTAAATGTAGTTGTAGGTAGTTCTCTAACATTATTTGGTAATTTATTGTAAATACGTATTGCCATACAAAATGAGTTTTTTAAATGTAATACTTACCAATAACGACTTAAAATCAACAGTTACTCATAATAGGCATTTATGTCTAAAGTAAAATTATACAGTCTGAAAATCTCAAATATTAGGTAGTAGGTAGTAGTGGAAACACTGTTTCATTGTCATCCACCCTTGAGCTGTGTTATTGTTGGACACCTGGGGTATTTTACAATAACATCAAAAAATAACTCACCAAAATCGAACAATTTATTAGGTAATCTAGTCCACGTGAATCAAAGCAAAGTAATACTGAGAAAAACGGAATTCACTGAAGTATTTAACAGAGAAATCAAATAAAACTGAAAAATAGTTAATTTTTGTCATAAAATCCAAAATAGCTCCATAGACAATGTCGTTTCAAAAGCGGCGCGCACGCTAACTAGGGAGGAGCGGGGGGTGTATGAGGTTGTCTATAGACTAGGTATACTGCACTACCCTGGCACTGGCAACGTCGTATTTGGGAAATATGGCGCTGTTTCAATGAGTGGGTCTTCAGCTTCCTCATAAGCTATAGAGAAATTCTAAGCATGCCATATTTTAAAGCATAATAGGAGCAATCAAACTTCCAAACATAATAATAGCAGCCATCAAAAGCTCGTTACCATGAGTTGTTTTATGTGTGCGAGCTGGCGACACGTGTCTACAGCTTACACATGCCGTTAAGGCAAACCAGTGAGGTTAGGGTTTTAGACTATAGTCAGAAATTTAGAGCATAATTGCAGCAATAAGATCCAAATAAAACAACCATCACACGCAAATACTGTTGAAACTACGAGCATAAAACTGTGTGCGAGCTGGGGACCCGTGTCACTGGCTTGCACAGCTGTATTTTCGTAATTATTTAAGCTACGATTATGTAATATACCTCAAAATTTTCAGCCGAATTGCAGCATTAGGCTCCAAATTTTTCAAAACTTTAACTCGAAAGGTTTTTGAGCTACGAGCCGATATCTATGTGTAAGCTGGGGACCCGTGTCGCCGGCTGACACATGGTGAATTGCTGTAACTGTATATGTTAGAGTTTCGTTTTAAAGATCAAATGATATGTTATAATTGCAGCACACACGAGGCATAATTTCAAATCTCTGGGCCTCTTATATTCGAAATTATAAGCCAAAAACCGTTTTCCCCGCCAAAAAATTCAAAATAATGGCTCGGATGCGGCTAATCGCGCCGTTGCCGTTCCGTGCGCTACACTATTGCAATCGAATTTGAACCTAAGAGCTAGTATTATTTTGAGTCATTTTAATTTGTGCTCTCGATCGTTTTAATTTCTGTGCTGAGAATTTTAGTCTATGAGGTAGGAGCCGATATAACTGGTTACCTAATTTAATAGAAAAGCAAAGTCTATTTATTTAGGAATGTTTATATCGCTAAGGTATGTACTTAATTTTATTTTATTAACACGTTTTTATTAGGTTACTTTCTCGTTTGTTTGTTTGTCCATAAAGTTACTATATTGATATAGATAATTATTACTATATTGAGTGCTTTTACCCGCGTTTTTTTATACCCGACTTCCTAAAAAGGAGGAGGTTCTATGTTCGTCTGTATATTTTTTTTTCAAACGTTATTACATTAGGTAAACTCCCAAGTTGGTCCCATTTTTTAAAATTTGGAAATCGGTTCAGTACTTTTCAAGTAATCTTGAAAAAAGCACGAAAATAGTATGATTTTGTGTGATTTACCTCGATGATAATGGTCGTATTACTTCTTTGTTTATGAACTGAATAACATAATTTTTTTTAGAGAAGATGGAGATGATGTAGGTTCTTTAACCGACTTAAAAAAGGAGGTTCTGAGTTTGACCCGTATGTATGTTTCTCCGCGATTATCTTACGTTTGGCTGAGCCGATTTTTCTACATATTATAATATACCTTACCTACAAGGTATCTACACTCAAAATAAAAAAATAAAAAATAGTTTAAAAAAAACAAAAAACTTTTTTTTCTCGAACTGAATAACATAATTTTTTTTAGAGAAGATAGAGATGATGTAGGTTCTTTAACCGACTTAAAAAAGGAGGTTCTGAGTTTGACCCGTATGTATGTTTCTCCGCGATTATCTTACGTTTGGCTGAGCCGATTTTTCTACATATTATAATATACCTTACCTACAAGGTATCTACACTCAAAATAAAAAAATAAAAAATAGTTTAAAAAAAACAAAAAACTTTTTTTTCTCGATAAATTAATGTTCGTGCTAATAGTCTGTAGTGCTAATGATAAAACAGAGCGCGCGCACACGGCAGCCATTGCTATATTAACACGGCTTTAACAATAGTTCCTTGGTGCGCGAACAGATGGCGTGAAAAAATAAATCCATTGTTTGGTTGTTGCAGCACTTATGTCAGAATCAGAGCGCGTGCACACGGCTATAACAATAATTCCTTGGTGCGCGAACAGATGGCGTGATTTTGTTTTTTACTGTTCATAGGATTATCATTTTAGTTTAGTGCCGTAGAAAATAAAAACCATGTCAGAGCGCGCGCGCACAAGTCCGTTACATTACAGACGTCGTCGACCATACTTACGCGTTTAAATGTTGAACTGTCTTCATTTCTCTTTTTTCAAATAACCCATCATATATAGAAAACTGGGGGCTTACCATCAGCAAATAAGAAACCGTTCAGTTCAAAAGCAGGCCTTAAACAGGGCTGCTTAATGCCTGCTTTCATACTAACCGTTAAGGTCATAGTACGAAAAAGTAAGGCACTTCAATATAAGCCCTGCTATAAGAGCTCATAGTAAGGCCCCTGGAGAGGATACGTAAAAAAAAGTGTAAAACTAAAAGAAGAAAAACAAAATGACGAAATTGATTTTATATCAGAAAAATTAATTAAAAACCATAAACCAATCGATAACCAGTTCAAAGAAAAGGAAATATCCTTGTCATTAAAACCTCACGATATATGTTTACTCAGAAATGGCTCCAACATCGGAAGTTTATTTATGTATAACAATAGCACATCTGTTTGCAGCAATATGCACTTTAAAGAAAAATATACTACAGGCTTTAAAAACTGGTAATGACTTGTTTGCTAATTTAATAATATCAATGGCTCTAAATCGACCAGATATTTATGAAATCAGGGATAATCTTCTAAATTTACACTTTAAATCCGAAGCAAATGCTTCAATAATCAATTGTGAATGCAACGTCACTTATATTATTGATAAATACCTTACTTCTAGTTATTGCAAAATAATATGGACTAAAAGCTGCTCAAACATTACATGCTCTGTAAACCATGCGAATATTACAAGATCTACAGGGTTTGTGCCAATCAATATACAGTTAATACTTGAATCAGGCCCACAGGTATTAGAAGATTCTGCCCTTGAATGCATGATAAAAATGTTCGAGTGCAAGGAAAAATCTTGTGGAGGCTACAATTATTTATTACGTGTATCAATTTTCACAGTTTATTGCAATAGAACTCAATTATGACTCTCCAAACCCAGAAGAAAGCCTCAAATGCGAACTTGAAAAATTTCCTAACCAACTGACTTTTTTTGGCAAAAATTTTTCAAATCTTTTTCTAATGAGCGGTTTTCTGACAGCTGAGAATTTTAGTTTATTTTTATGTTGTTAGATGGCGCTATTCAACTAGGTAGGTTTTTTTTTATTTTTCCTAGCAGCTGAGTACTGATACACTTAATTATTCAACACTTGACACTGGCAAAAATTACTCCCTGAAGAGGAGTAGATTGCCATAACAACGTCAAAAATTGGCGTTGACTCTTTTCATCCTTTGCTTCTTAAAAAGTTACGTACTTAGTTGAACAACGACATCTAGCCGTCTTTTAGGTACTACTACTTTTTTTTTTAACTGCCTTTTGAAAACCACTCATTCTTAAAAACAAAATCGTACAAAAGGCAGCCCTGTATCAGTCTGATGACTCTGATGTCAGTTTGCATTTTTTAGTGTACGATCTGTATCATCATTATGCACAATAAAAGTTTTATTTTTTTATTTTTTTATTTATTTATTTATTATTGTGGTATCCCTCACAATGAGGTATGTTGGAAGTTTATGTACAGTTTTATTAATTGAAAAACAAAACGGCAAAAATCTTGCCTTAGATTTACAATCGTTCAGAAAAAGCTCTTATTATTTTGTGAAACTTCCATTTTGCCGTATTGTGTAAGTTAATTGTACTACGATCGAAATCTGATTATACTGTGATACTTAATTGAACTGTTTGCGTTCGTTGGTAGAAAGAATTCCTGATTTTTATTCCCAAAGGTAGGTACGCACTATTGAAGGTGTTCTACGTTCTGCTGTTTATACTAGCCTTCAGGTATGGCTTCCTCTTTAAGTTGTTGTCCATTAGCAGAAATACCATTAGCACTATTCAATAGGGCGTGTCTTTTTTATGTTATAACCAATTACTTACATAGAAGCGTCATTTTAAAATGCTAGTAAGATGTTATTCATGTTATATTATGGATTTTAAACCCAATCCATAGATAATAAAACAATGTTATGTTTTAACTATTTTTAATAAAGCTATTCCAAATTTATAAAAGTTTTTTTTACCAATCGTTATTTACTTAAAAACTGTAGTATTTTTATTACTTATCTATTTGCAAGTTAAAAAGTTTGCAAAGTTACCAATTTTTCTTCTTCGTGTCGATGGCTGACCGACCCCTCCTTGTCAAAAAGGTTGGATTAGTAAATAACTAAACGTGGTATGGTACTTGTACTTTTTATCTATTCTGTGGTATGTTGGCGAAGTAACTGCTTTTTTCGGCATCCGCCGTTTACTATATGGACGTTAGTAGGTACTATTATATTCTGTGCTTATGGGGACGGCCAGAGCAAAGGAGGCTTACTACGTCCCTAGTCCCTACAACGTTACCAATGTACACCTCCTTCAAAAACCTTTAAAAACCTAACGAAAACAGCTATAATAGGTACTTACATATAAAAATAAACAGCTCTAAAAAGCTAGAAATCTGCATAATTAATTAATGGAACAAAATCATGGGACCACCAGAAAACAGGGGTAAGTAGGTACGCATATCAAATATAAAAAAATGCCTTTTGAAGCCGCCCCTGAAAATTTCCCCGAATTAAAATAAAGCTTATGATACTCGGTGAAAGGTGAAAATAAAACTTTTTACTTTCTTACTACGGAACCTGAGTGAACTGTGGGATTACTGTAAAATTTAGTCCGTTTTAAAAACGTGTTTTAAAAAAGGTTTTTTTTCAGTAAATTATTATTTTCTGCTTTTAAGTTAACGAGCTAAGACCAAAAATGTACCATCTCCTATCGGAGAACTCGTCAAGATCAAGACGATTCAAACGAGCGAAAACTCGATAGGGTTGCATATTTTTATTATAGAATTCCCATGGCCTTCTTCCGGCTTTATCATCATATCCTTGAACACTATTTCCCATTAGAGAACTCGTCAAGACGATTCAAACAAGCCCAAATACGATGGGGTTGCATGGTTTTATTACAGAGTTTCTGTGTATTTCGTCCGGCTCCATCATCAGACCTTAAAAACTATTGCCCAAGAAAGTACTCGTCAAGACGATTCAAACAAGCCCAAACTCGATGAGGTTGCATGGTTATATTACAGAGTTCCAGTGGCCTTCTAACGGCTGCATCATCAGACCCTGAACACTATTTTCCTACAAAGTACTCGGCAAGAGGAATCAAACGAGCCCAAACTCGATGGGGTTGCACGGTTTCAATATTGAGTTCCTATGGCATGACCTTCCAGCTTCATTATCAGACCCTGGACCTCGCCTCTTATTGTAGTACTCATCAAGACGATTCTAACGAGCCCAAACGCGATGGGATTGTATGGTTTCATCATAGAGTTCCTGTGGCCTTCTTCCGGCTCCATCATCAGATCAGCTCAATGGCACCATAATACTGCATTGCCTTTTAGTTGTGACATATGTTTAAAGTTTTAAGTCTTTAGCTCATCAGAAAGCTATAGTATAAAATCGTTCGCAAACTTTATGGACAAACAAACAAACAAACGAGAAAGTAACCTAATAAAAACGTGTTAATAAAATAAAATTAAGTACATACCTTAGCGATATAAACAGTCCTAAATAAATACACTTTGCTTTTCTATTAAATTAGGAAACCAGTTATATCGGCTCCTACCTCCTAGACTAAAATTCTCAGCACAGAAATTAAAACGATCGAGAGCACAAATTAAAATGACTCAAAATAATACTAGCTCTTAGGTTCAAATTCGATTGCAATAGTGTAGCGCACGGAACGGCAACGGCGCGATTAGCCGCATCCGAGCCATTATTTTGAATTTTTTGGCGGGAAAACGGTTTTTGGCTTATAATTTCGAATATAAGAGGCCCAGAGATTTGAAATTATGCCTCGTGTGTGCTGCAATTATAACATATCATTTGATCTTTAAAACGAAGCTCTAACATTATACCGTTACAGCAATTCACCATGTGTCAGCCGGTGACACGGGTCTCCAGCTTACACATAGATATCGGCTCGTAGCTCAAAAACCTTTAGAGTTAGAGTTTTGAAAAATTTGGAGCCTAATGCTGCAATTCGGCTGAAAATTTTGAGGTATAGTACATAATCGTAGCTTAAATAATTACGAAAATACAGCTGTGCAAGCCAGTGACACGGGTCCCCAGCTCGCACACAGTTTTATGCTCGTAGTTTCAACAGTATTTGAGTGTGATGGTTGTTTTTTTTGGATCTTATTGCTGCAATTATGCTCTAAATTTCTGACTATAGTCTAAAACCCTAACCTCACTGGTTTGCCTTAACGGCATGTGTAAGCTGTAGACACGTGTCGCCAGCTCGCACACATAAAACAACTCATGGTAACGAGCTTTTGATGGCTGCTATTATTATGTTTGGAAGTTTGATTGCTCCTATTATGCTTTAAAATATGGCATGCTTAGAATTTCTCTATAGCCTATGAGGAAGCTGAAGACCCACTCATGCTGTTTCATTGTGTCCGACTGTTTCAACGTTGAACACTCGACCCTAGGTATCTCTCTCTTTTGAAGTTTTGAATAGGTATTATTTTTAAAGTTTACGTAAAAAGTAAAGTTTTTTCCTAACAAACTTATTCTATTGTAAGAAATCTATTTTTTAAGTTATTAGACGTAGTAGGTACTAATACCTATCTATCTGTGGTTATTAGTTTTTTTTAAATCCAATCAATATTTCACTATCATAAGAATTTATTAAAATATTATATTTTGTTTATAAACAATGTTTGTTTTTTACTTTTAAGATTTAAGGATATAGGCATAGGTATCTCATACAAGGAAAAAATAACGTAAATGTCGTAAGGAAAAGCCCATTCGGTTTATGAAACATGTTTACTATAGCAGTTACATTTGCTGTCTTATCACAGTGCAATAAGATCTAATTTAAATTTTAAAGTAAGTAATTTATTTATTTACTTACCTTTGTCTAGCTAGGTACCTACCTACATAAGTGAAATCGATTGTAACAGTTTAATCATTACATTGTTCGTATGGATTAGTAGGATCGATGATAATAATATAACCTATCTTTTATTAAGGCCTTAAGGTGGGTCAAATCCTAATATTCAATTCAAATTATTGGAAAGATTACGCGCGTGGAGCTATTATGGAAAAAATATACTTATAATGTACTTGAAATAATACACAATAGATTTAATTGAAAGCATTTATAAAAATATTACCACCTTTGATGTAAAAAAATATTCCGTGGACCCGGTTTCCGGTCTTATTTGCAAAATTTCTCGGAAACAGAACATTCGTATACCTATTATGTTAAAACCAACCATAAAAATCAGCGATGTTACTACCTACCTTCAATCTTAATTGAACTTTAACTAACTTGAAAGCGAAGAAAAGTAATAAAAACATGTAAAAATTGTGAATTCGGTGCAAGTTCTCAACGAAACCGCCGCGTTGGAACGCGCACTGATTTGAACTGATTTGAAAGTAGAGTTACGTTCGATTTCACTCCATCACGGATCGAACCGCTCGGATTCCCACCATAAGGCCTTAAGATAAGGTGGTATCAGTTGTGTGTGTATAGCGATCTGAATCTCCTCCATTAACCCCCTGGATAGCCATCATCAGCCTGTCGATTCTGTTACCAAACTCGCATCTCACTTCGAACCTCACTTCACTATTCGCGTGAGTTTGTTATTAGAAATTACCTACCGAATAAGTACTTATACGTGGGACAAACTGAAAGTTCTTAGAAAGTAACGGCCTTACCACAAAAGATTTTAAAGCACTGTTTAAATGTGATGCCGTCTCTTTCAAACAATATTGTCAATAAAGTGACAGCATCACATTTGAACAGTGTTTTAGTTAAACACTTGATAAACAGTGTTTTGTGGTAAGGCCGTAAAAAACGAAATGAAGCATGAAGGTGTTAATCCCTGCCTTCTTACATTTCCAACACCACTTTTGTTATTTGTGTTTACTTTCGATTTGTTTTTATTTCCAGAATATAGACATGTTTCAGCCTCCTTTGCATTACCATTCCACTTCGTGTCTAGCAACTTACAATTTTGTTTTGATCATGTCACTAGTTATGCCTGCCTAGCATGACCGATTTATATCGCGCGATATAGCATTTTATCGACACTCAACTGTCAAACTCCTTTGTCTTTTTGACAGTTAAACGTGATAAAACACTATATCACGCAATATAAATCGGTCATGCTAGGCAGGCAGCCTGCCTAGCATGACCGATTTATATCGCATGATATAGCGTTTTATCACGTTTAACTGTCAAAAAGACAAAGGAATTTGACAGTTCAGTGTCGATAAAATGCTATATCACGCGATATAAATCGGTCATGCTAGGCAGGCTGGTCACACCAGAGTGCTTCAATGCCATTGGTTCATATTCTGCAGTCAATCCTTGTAATAATAACGCCTAAGAACTCATTATCTACCTTTTCTGATTTTCAGAATGATCTCCATCTTTCTAAGCAAAGTCGCATTCGATGGAACTAGTCTACTGATAAATAAGCAGTGGGCCCACTCTACTTTAGGGATCTTTTCCACGGCCATTTCGTACGCAGTCAGTGCGTCTTCAGGGTTCGTAAAGCGAATACATCGAAGTTTATCTTTGATTTTTGGGAATAAATGAAAGTTACAAAGTGCCAGGGGACGCATTTTTGAATCATTCGAAATGAATCTTAAATTCATGCACGAAAGCAAAACGTATACAAAATCAATTTCGATTGCTGCCAATTTTACGCATTTTTGAAACAATAGAAATTAGTGTTGCCCTAAAACTCGAATCTTATAACATTTTTCATTTCACGCAGAAAAATAAAAACCGGAAAGCCGGTATTGAGTTACGGAGGAACGGAACGTAAATTAAAAAGTTATAATGTCATTGTCTGTCAGTCATTTGATTTTGATATTTCTTTCTATCATTTCATTGTCATTTCTACAGTCTACTGGTAGAATATCGAAAACGAGTGGGTCGGACCACTCGTTGCAAAATTCACGAGTATATTCAAAAATACTGATTTTATGGATTCGAATAGGAATCTTGCGATTTCATACACGATTTGGAATTCTAATGATTCAAAAATAGGACCCCTGCCTGCCTAGCATGACCGATTTATATCGCGTGATATAGCATTTTATCGACACTCAACTGTCAAATTCTTTTGTCTTTTTGACAGTTGAACGTGATAAAACGCTATATCACGCGATATAAATCGGTCATGCTAGGCAGGCAGGTCGGTACTGTATTGTATGTGTATAGCCGGCGGATGACTCATTATCTCTACACCCGCCATAGTTAATATCCGACTGTCTTTCGCGCGGAATGTACTGTAGCGTTAGATACTGCTTCGTCGTGGGCGCTGCTGTCGAAATTTTTCTAAGACAACTGGCAAACAATTTGTTAATATACCTACCAGTCTGCAGTAACTATCCTTTTGTTTTCCAGCACAACTGTCGCGAAATTACCCGTCAGTCCGATGAACGAGGCAATCGTCTTTCTTCCTTCACTTCGTCTTTTCTTTAATTTTGTTGGATAGGTAGGTACCTACCTAATTCTCAAAAGAAAGCACCCACGATGCAGAATGTGTTCTGGTTTGGGGTGCGTAACAATAAATCCAGCTTTCATCACCTGTGACGATATTAAATACAGAATTCGAGTTACTTTCCTTGTACTTTTCATCATTTCGCGGCATCAATCTACGCGACGGCGTTTTTGATGTTAAATGTTCATGTAAGATTTTTTAATACCTGACTCATAGCAATGACTAAGCTTGCTCAAATCTGTTGGCAGGTCATTTTCTTCAGCTGTTGCCATGGCACAAGATGAGGCTTCATCATGAAAGGCTAATCGAAGTCTTTCATAACTTTGTTGTAGTTTTCATGAGAGATTCACTGCCTTCAAAACCATGTTTTAAAATTAGCGTGATCTGAGTTTGGTTTTAAAATTAAAACTCGATTCAATCTTAAGCCGCGTTCCCACCTGTGCGCGCTACCACGCACCGCAACGAACCGCACGAGGACGAGCACGGGCGCAACAGGAGCAAACTACGACGCACCGTGGCGAACGCGTCGTTTCCCACGGTGTGTCGTCTTGTCTGGTGCGCTCTCGTGCGTCTCCAGACGCACCTGTGGGAACGCACCTTTAGAGATGGGCAAAAGACCAGCACCCGTACCGCCTAACTCAATCGCTTTGACTCTGGCTTTGGTTTATGACGTCAGTGCACAGTCCGTCCTTGTCATCGTGTTATGATATGACAAGGACGGACAGAGCATAGCTATCGCTCTGGCTAAAGCTTTGAGTTAGGCGGTAGGGCCCCCGGGGGCTAATTGTCTAATTTAAAAATCTATCGCAATCGCTTTCGTTTGACAGATGGATGTGACACATTGCTGCATTTCTTTGGTAAAATTTTATTTGTGCCAAAAAGAAGCTTCAATGTGGTAATCCTGAAAGCGATTGCGATAGATTTCGAAATTAGAAAGGTCGGATTGAATGATAGGATAAAGAACATCGCTGATGATTATATTATGAATGGCTGAATGAAATATAGACCCCAGAGCCAAGCTTACCTGACATTATACCCAAGATATCCCGGCTCTCAAACAGCTGAAAAACAACAATGCGGCGGGTGACGATGGAATGACTACAGAACTTCTGAGAGCGGTAAAGAAGCTTTTCAATTCCGTCATCGTCGAGGGCAGAACGCAGGAGCTATGAACATAAGTGAGGTGATTTTGTTCTTTAAAAAGGGGACAAGTCCCTCTTAAAGAACTACAGACCCATCTCACTTGTGAGCCATGTCTGCTGTGGCAGGTTATTCTTCTCGGTCTTCTGGCCGAGGAGTAAAATCTGCCACTTTGCTTGGCGTTCGTGGACAATGAGAAAGCCTTTGATTGAAGCCCTCCAGAGCAATCCCTGTTGACTTGACTATAGCGCACTCGTAAACGTAAAGTTACGTTATTGCTCTGAAATAATCACCAGGCGCTTTCTCGTAAAGTTAAATAAATGTTTAAACTGCATTAACTTTTTTTAAAGAAATAATACGTTTTTTATGTGGTACTCAACATAAGGTTTCGTTAACAATCGAATTTGCAAGTGTTACTTTGGCTAGGGGGGCCGATGTCATAAAGTTAGCTACTATTATTGATGAATAGAACCGTGGCCGGGCCAGGACCCATGGGGTGTCCTACATCTTGGCATGGACCACTTTGAAAACCGCAATTCTGACTAAATGGAAAATTTCTCCCCAATTAGTCCCAACTAGTCCTACTTTTTCGGAATTAGTCCCAAAAAGGACTGAAAGATATAAGCGATTTAAATGGTCCATGCCAAAGCAAACCTTCATTTTGGCAGGGACAGGCTATATCTAGTGAACCTAAACACCTAGCCAGGATCTGATTATTCAAAAAAAAACTCCCTTTTTTATGGATCCCGCAATGCCTAGAATCAAAACGAAATGAAGCGCCGTTCAAAAAATATATAGGAATGATTTGGTCCCTGCCAAAATCAACCTACATCTTGGCGAGGACTTTTGAACCAGGTCACCTAGAGAAAATCTGATTATTGGAAACGATTCGTGTAAATTAGTCCCAATTAGTCCTAAAGCCACAAAATTAGTCCCCCTTTAGTTTAGGAGATAATCGGAATTAAAGTTTGGTTTTTATAGTACAGGAGCCGACTTCCTATTTAGTGACGATGTTTGTAACTTGTTTTATTTTTGCGTGTTTGTGTTAAAATAATGAAGTGTTATTAACGTATAATGTAAAACAAAAGTAAAACGTAAAGTAATACGTAACTTTTATGCATTTTCGAAACTCAAAACCTTAATTTTTAAGTCATAAAATAAAAATGATTTCTTAGAGGTATTTTGATCCCGGGCTCCTGGACTATATCAAAAACATGTACAGTCGCGTACAAAATAATTTCAAAAGAAGTATGAAATGGTCATGTATAAAATTGAATTTTAAAGTTATATTGCTTTTCTTTCGAAACTATTCATATTTGGAGTAGAGTGATTTTCTTCCTTCAATGGGTTCACTTGAAACTTTGTACCTATACAGGGTTATTTGTAATTAATTTAAAACCTCTCTCGGGGCTGATCACACCATCAAACTGTACAACTTTCATTATAGGACCAACCTTGAAATCGAAAAAAAAAATCAGCTGTTTCATACATTTCGATGGAGTACCTACCTACGCATTGTACTTATGTATGGAACAGGTGTTTTTTTTCTAGTTTGACAAGAAAATAACAACTCAATGTTAAAAAAATAAAAAAATACAAGATGGCGGCCAACTTTTTTGCTTGTAGGCCGATTTCGATGAAACTCGGTTTTTGCTACTATTTTGACAAGAATACAGCAATGCAATGTTAAAAATATAAAAAATCCAAGATGGCGGCCAACTTTTTTGTTTGTAGGCCGATTTCGATGAAACTCGGTTTTTGCTACTATTTTGACAAGAATACAGCAATGCAATGTTAAAAATATAAAAAATCCAAGATGGCGGCCAACTTTTTTGTTTGTAGGCCGATTTCGATGAAACTCGGTTTTTGCTACTATTTTGACAAGAATACAGCAATGCAATGTTAAAAATATAAAAAATCCAAGATGGCGGCCAACTTTTTTGTTTGTAGGCCGATTTCGATGAAACTCGGTTTTTGCTACTATTTTGACAAGAATACAGCAATGCAATGTTAAAAATATAAAAAATCCAAGATGGCGGCCAACTTTTTCGTTTGTAGGCCGAATTCGATGAAACTCGGTTTTTGCTACTATTTTGACAAGAATACAGCAATGCAATTTTAAAAATATAAAAAATCCAAGATGGCGGCCAACTTTTTTGTTTGTACCTACGAAAATATGTAATAGGATTTCATTTTTCACAATTTTGCTTAAAAACATTAAAATATATTAGGTAAGTTATACTTTTTTAGCGACTAAATTACAAAAATATTTAAAAAAATCCGCTAATCCAGCTACTTTATCGCTAGAACGGCAACACAGCATGTAATGTATGACAAAAACGAACTATTTTTTTGGGTGTGGTATGGCTTGGTTAAGAGCCATTTAGACAACATGTTTCGCAACATTTAGGTACCTGTCTCGTCCATTTTGCTTCAAATGGATGACACAGATAGATATTTCGGAAACATTGAATTGAAAACATGTTTTCCAACATGTTTTTGTGTCTATTTAATCGCGGCTTTAGCGCGTTTTTCCACGAACAACGACACGAAGTGAATCGTGATTCACAAGCTGCACGACAGTGTTGTCAGCACTATAGTGTACTTTTTGGTACGTTCTGGCAACACTGTTGACAATCGTGTCGTGTCATTGTTTGTTCGTAGGAAAACCCCCTTACAATCCCTCCCTCTTAGCCTAGCATGACCACCGAAACGTGATATGGTACCTAGTGATTTATCACGTTTAACTGGAGGGAGGAAGGGCTGCCCCCCTAGCATGACCGACAATACACGATATATATATCGTTTTGTCGACACTCGACTGTCAAATTCTATTGTTTTATGGCAGTTAAACGTGATAAAGCTCTATATCATATTATCGCGTTTCGATGGTCATGCTAGGGGGGCATGAGCATATTACACTATCATATATTATTTATCGGATGCTATCTCCGACGAAGATAGTAAACATATATCTCGGATGATATATACATGATAGTGTAATATGGGCCTAAAACTTTATTCCGTTCCGCAATGCGCAGTGTTCCGATTGTAAAACTTATGTTCACAGATACTGTTTGTGCATTCCTCAATCTACGAAAGTTCGTGCTTAATGTTTTACAATCGGAACACTGCGCATTACGGAACGGAATAGTTTTATGTAATTATTTTTTACTGTACGCTTTTGTACATGACTGTACTTATATAAAAAAACGGAATTTCTCCTAAACTAAAGGGGGACTAATTTTGTGGCTTTGGGACTAATTGGGACTAATTTACACGAATCGTTTCCAATAATCAGATTTTCTCTAGGTGACCTGGTTCAAAAGTCCTCGCCAAGATGTAGGTTGATTTTGGCAGGGACCAAATCATTCTTTTATATTTTTTGAACGGCGCTTCATTTCGATTTGATTCTTGGCATTGCGGGATCCATAAAAAAGGGAGATTTTTTTTGAATAATCAGATCCTGGCTAGGTGTTTATTATTATTATTATTATTCATTTATTGTTTTCAGAAAACATGTTCCACAATTTTACAAAATTAATAAATTACAAAATAAATAAAATAAAATTAAAATTAAAATTAAAATAGTATTACATTATTTGCCTGCACATGTATCATGTCACAGTGATACAGGTACAGGCAGTCAAAGCGCTCGGAAAAAGCTCGCAGGAGACTATTCGGGCTGGCCCGCACCCTGCGCACCAGGGATGTGCACCTCTTGCGCATGGTTGTGGAGAAACAATCCACGCGCGCTTCAGCGAACATCCCTGAGGCGCTACAGAATCGAGGCAGCCCCAACAGAGTCCTGAATGCATTATTGAATTGGACGCGCAAGGCGCCGTACTGCTTCTGCGTATAACTCACCCACAGACTGCTCGTGTAAAAGGACGTGCAAAATGCCCTGAACAGGGTTATTTTGACGTCTCTAGAACAGCGAGCAAATCTGCGGGCTATCATATTCGCACGAACAGACAGCGCCCTACGCTCCCTCTCAATATCCGCATTGTCTTTCAGGTCCGGGGTTAGAATGTGCCCAAGGTACTTAAATTGTTCTACTCTATTAAGAGGGCAGCCATACAGTTTAAGTTGGGGTGTTTGACTCAGGGACCTTACCCGAGCCTGAAAGATCATCCACTCGCTCTTCTTCACATTATAAATCAGACCGTGTTGTTTAGCATATTTTTCGCAAATGTCAAGCAGCTGTGACAGTCCACATACAGAGGCACTCAGCAGCACCATGTCGTCCGCGTAACTAATATTATTAAGGCAGACTCCACCAATATGGCAGCCGACGTGTGTGCTGCTGAGCTCCTCCACAAGTGCGTTTACATACATATTAAAAAGTTTTGGCGATGTCAGCCCCCCCTGCCTCACGCCGCACTCCAATCTGTATGGCGTCGAATACGCCCCCGACCACCGGACTACGTTGATCTGGTTTCCGTACCAATATTTAAAAGTACGGATTAGTTCCTCGGGCATCGATGTTTTATGAAGTTTTTGCCATAGAATATCGTAGGAAACCAGATCAAACGCTTTCGATAAATCAAGAAAACACGCAAAAATGGGCGTATTTTTGTCCGCATAGTACTTGACAGTTTGCTTCAGACACAATATAGCCGTTTCCGTAGAGAGACCTGACTTGAAACCGAATTGGTTGTCGTGTATACGTAAGTGTTTATCAAGCTGAGTGTTAAGCAAACTGTCTAGCACCTTCGCGATAATGGTGGCCAACGAAATCGGACGATAATTACATTTGTCGCTAATGTCACCAGTTTTGTTTTTGACAACTGGTACCACCACAGTTTTCATCATCGGCGCAGGCAAGTAGGAATGTCCCACACACAGGGAGTAGAACATCGCCAGTACTCTGGGTAGATGATATCCCGCGTACCTTAGGTGTTCAATGCTCAGGTCATCGTGGCCGGGAGACTTACCCCGTGACATTGATTTTATGGCCTGCCGGACGTCTTTGGCCGTAAATCGGACGCTTACTTCCCGGCCACTACAACCATCATCGCTTGCCGACTGTGTTGGACCCAGTGGTGACTTTACGGTAAAATGGTCCCTAAATATGTTTGCTATTCCCGGCAGGTCACAGGCACCGTCGACACTCACAGGAAGACCTGGCTTACAATTAAGTTTATTCGTAGACTTCCAGAAGCTGCGGAAGTCGCTCCTGGAATGGTGCGACGCAAGGATGTCCATTTTAATTTGATCAGTATGATTTTGACACCAGCGTAAACGCGATTTAAAAATTCTCCGACTCGTCTGCATTTCATCCCACACGCGCCCTTCCGCTGGCCTGCCGTACAACACCCACAACTCAAACTTTTCTCTGGCCGCCCTGTGCGCGCCACCCACGTGCCTGCTCCAACCGGGTATCGGCCTCCTATATCTGGGAACTTTGGACGAATGACTATCACAAGCTGCGCGCCTTAATAAGTCAACTATTTTATCGTACATATTATCAATAACAAGATGGTGGTCAAAATTTTTACATACATAATCACAACATTTAGTCATTTCAATAGGAAAGTCAATGAATTTTAAATTATCATTACATAAATTACTATACATGTCACATTGATCAGAGTTTCTATCACCCCAACGCACCCTGTTACATTGCAAAGACTGTTTATTAGCTTTGGGTTTGATACTATCTAATAAAATATCAATCACTAGCGGAAAGTGATCCGACCATAACACGTCTTCTTTAACTTGTACATCTATAATAGTCTCCCGAGCAGATTTAGTGACTACACAATGATCAAGCCAGCGCTTTGATCCGTTCGCCTCGCTTATAAATGTATAAGTTCCAGAATCCAACCCTAATATCTCAACGTCCGCGCATACCCATTGTGATTCCGCACAAAAACTCGTTAACTCAACATAAAAGCGTTCATGCGGATGCGAGTTAAAGTCCCCGAGTATATATACCGATTCTACACTATTATTGTTTATGATAGCGCTCACCAGACTGAGACAATCCGTAAATTCCGTTAGATTTGCATCACTATCCGTCGGCATGTATACACTTAACACCATGAAAGACCTTTGACAAGCATTTATCTTAACGGCACACACTCGTGGGTTATCGCACTGCACAACCGATACTTCGGTAAACACATTTTTCCGCCACAGCAGCGCGACGCCGCCGTAGGGGCGTCCGCGCAGCATGCCGGCGCCGGTGTCCACCGCCGACGTTCCGGTGCAGCCGAAATCCCCGTCGATCCCGCTCAGGAACGGAATATCGTCCGGCATCAACCAAGTTTCCTGAAGGGCTATTATATCTGTTGTGCGACACAACTGCCTTATACTTTCCACAGAGCGTTTCACGCTCTTACAGTTGTAACTAACAAGTTTGTAAATAGACTTTAAATCCATTAATTTAGTTACAGTGGGCCGGTCACGGTGCCTTTGTTTACACCGTTCGCGTTCGAATTTCCGAATTTAAAGTTTACAAAACGTCTGAAAATAATTCCTTCAGGCCATAGTCCGCTATTCAGGAATAAAGATAATTTAACTTCCGGTACAAAGAATTTAAATGCTTTATAGGTTTTTGGATATTTGAACAATATTGGTTCAAGGGTTATAATTTCTGACGTTTTTTGATAGACGTAATCGGTTATATCTTTTTCGGTCGTATCTTTGTGCACCTTAGTAATAAATATCGGCACTTTTTTCACAGCGGCCTTGAAATTCCCTGCGCTATCTCTGGCAATACCGGCCTCACCGTGATAACGGTAATTCATACGTCTCCTATGATGTGAAACTCTTTGCCATCCCTCCCCATCGTCCCCGCGAGCCGGCTGGGGTTGGTAGGTCGTCATAATTTCACTCGTGCGCTTCGTAATTTCCTGTTTGTTTTCGTCAATATTATTCGTAGCAGCTGATAAGGATTGCTGCTGTGTCGGCGGCGGCGGCTCGAGCGGTGTGATCCACCGCGGTGACGTCACAGCCGGCCGCGTCGAGTCGGCTACGCTCGGGCTAGGGGCGGACCCGGCGCGGGGCGGGGGGGGACTCGCGCCTCGCTCTTGCTGCATCATCTTAGCCGTTATATTTTTGTCGGGTATTTCTCCGTTTACCGTCTTAAAGTTTCGTAATCGCTGTTTGTTGTTATCAAGTCTAGCTCGCGGTGATACCTCGACTACGTCTATACACTCATCTAATGACGAATCTTGGACGTGTGATAATCCAATAGGGCCACTATCCATTAACCATCCGCCTCGCTTCATATTAACTCTATACCCAGATGGAGAAATTAACGAGTCATTCTGCTTTTTCAAAATATCCGTCTTCACTTCTTCCAATTGTGCCTGTGTGACATACGTTTCTTTCACTTCTTTAAGTTCGTTCTGCAATCGAAGAAGGTCTTTAAGTAGCTTCGTGCAATCGAGGTGATCAAACAGAATCGGCGGCAACCGTTCCAGATTTTTGGCCACAAAGATTGGAACTAAATCTGGTTCCACGGATTTAAACACACTCACTATGTCCACAAGATCTCTTTGCTGTCTTCCTTTATTTTTGCGCTTTATTTTGGCTTTTTCGGTAGGAACTGATTCAAACAATAGCTCCTTAGATTTTTCTATCTCTTCACAGGTGAACGCAGAGGAACATATATTCACTAGTGTATCCTCATCAATCACTGATAACTTGTTTTGAACATATGATAATAATTCGTCAATAACAATATTGCAGGAAACACATTTCACCGCTTTCGACATTTTAAAACACTAAACGTCTCACTCCGTTCGTTAGAAATACGCCCGCACGGGGGGATGCGCGCGCGCGACTGGAGTTCACTAGATATAGCCTGTCCCTGCCAAAATGAAGGTTTGCTTTGGCATGGACCATTTAAATCGCTTATATCTTTCAGTCCTTTTTGGGACTAATTCCGAAAAAGTAGGACTAGTTGGGACTAATTGGGGAGAAATTTTCCATGTAAGTAGTCAGAATTGCGGTTTTCAAAGTGGTCCATGCCAAGATGTAGGACACACCCATGGGTTGTAGCCGAGCCACAAAAAATGTGCTATAACTCGTGAAATACAGTGATACTGGTTTTTTCCTTTTATGTACCATAAAGTAGTTACATACCCGTACAGTACACTGTCATAACCACAGCCTTTTTGGTGGCACAGTGGCCGGGCCATCGGCCTCGACCTATAACACATTCGGGGTTGCACTTTATCGAGGGACATTGTATATTTTGGCGTCCTTTATAACGACGGGACAGGGAAAATAAAAGAGCAACGCCTATAGACGCACATGTATATTAAAGTATAATATTTACAACCATCTGGCACAACATGGCCGCCGCTATGCCGAGGCGGTCGCCCGGCGCGCGAGCGTCGACGGTCCTACGCACGGAAGGTACTGGTTATCTGTGCCGGGAGCCGGTACCGATATATGTTAACATTAAGGCTGGTTTATACAGGGTCAGTGACTGGACCCAGTGACTCGGAATTTCGGTCCCAGTAAATGGGTACATGTTGACAGAATCGGCAGTAAGTCGTACTGTGCCCGAAAATACAAAGGGTGGCTAGTCAGCTGGACTTACTTGCGAGTGAGAAGTCGGCACTGGACTGGGTTGAAACTAGTGTCTACACAAGCCCGGTAGCAAGTCAGCACCTGACTGGATTACTGTACTGCCATGATACTGACCCCGTATAAACCAGGCATTAAGTATGTATTATTTCTTTAAATCAGAAGACTCGAACAAAAGAAGACGTTATGACGAACTATTTATCATAATTCAGATAAAACATTTTACTATTCATTTCACCAATACAGACGACCCGACCAGCATTGTTCGATAAGTAGGCTATACCTACTGTATTTCAGAATACACAGCCAATATTTTAACAGAAATACAATACACAATGTTAAAGAAAGATTTCCACAATTTATGGAGGAAGTAGGTAGCTTATTTAGAAATGTGAAGAGAAAAAGTTAATAATCTGTGCGTAGGAGAGGAGCTATCGAGTGACGCAGTTGGCAGCACTGCGCCTTGCCTGCATCCAGGCCCTCCAGGGTTAACCATGCAACAAAATCATTCAATAGATACTTAATCTCAAAAAAAAATCGCATCAAAAAATATACATTTTAAATAATTGATTAAAGTCATAATAAGTTAAACATTCAATCAAATGACTGTGTAACGTCATTCGTGGGCTGGACGCAAAACTAAAATTTTAGATTACTGTCATGAGATCCATAATAATGTTTTAAGTTCTTTACTAAAATGACTGACTTAAAGGCTGGTTTGCATTATCTTAGTCTTTAGTAGAGTGCTTTAGTAGAAACCATGTAAACAGTCGTCTTATGACAAAAGAGAGTAACGTTCTGTTGCCTTTCAACTTGAATCATTGCTTTCCAGTAGCACCCCATGCGCGCCCGCGCAGCGCGACACTTTCCTCGCACTGGAAGCATGTAAATCGACATTTTAGTAGCGTATTTAGTAGTGCTTTAGTCAAATGACACTGTAGGTACTTACTGGGGACGTATTTTTAAATCATTCGAAGTGAATCTTAAATTCATGCACGAAAGCAAAACGTATACTTACGAAATTAATTTCGATTGCTGCCAATTTTACGTATTTTTGAAACAATAGAAATGAGTGTTGCCCTAAAACTCGATGTTATAACATTTTCACATTTAACGCAGAAAAAAGAGAAACCCGGAAAGCCATAACTCGTTGATTTTAAAAACCGGTAATGAGTTACGGGGAAACGGAACGTAAATTAAAAAGTTATAATGTCATTATCTGTCAGTCATTTGATTTTGATATTTCTCTCTCTCACGTAATTTCTACTGGTAGAATATCGAAAACGAGTGTCGAGGGTCGGACCACTGTCGTTGCAAAATTCACGAGTATGAATATTCAAAAATAGCGATTCCAGGGATTCGCACACGAATCTTGCGATTTCAACACGATTTGGAATTCTAAGTTATGATTCAAAAATAAGGCCCCTGGAACCATGTAAACGCTCACTGGAAACTTTCCAGTGAGCTTTTACATGGTTCCAGTGGAAAGGCACCAAAACTGCTAAAGCACTCTCATTCGAGTCGACTCGCAGGCTACTAAAGTAGGTACTCTACTAAAAATAATCTAATGTAAACCAGCCTTAATATGGTTGTCATCCCCTGAAGGTCCCCAGAGCTCGCGCGGCGGGCAAACGCAAAGCGCGGCGTTTTGTACTTTGCGCGAACGAAGCGCCAACTTCCACTTCAACTGTCATAATAAACAATATACAAACAATTTGTTCCAGATTACACATAAAATCAGTACAAAAATAATCATGTCACGGTATTAGAGTATTCGATCATATTAAAATAAATACTACGAAGTAAAATACAAAATTGATCAATTTCTTATAATTATTTTCTAATAACACAACTCGCAAATACGATTTATGGCTACTTCATTATATTTAGAAATTCGAGATTTATACACGTTTTTCAAAAAAAAAACCGCAAAAATAAAACCATACAAAAATAAAATTAATAAATAAGTATATGTCGCAGTAAGTTAGTTATGGCCGTAATATAATTACTTATATCCCTAGGGATATAGATATGTACCGTAACATAACTATGATACGAGCACGATCTAGTGACAACTATCTTACTAGATTAATCTAGACTAGAGCGAATTGATTGTCGAAACCAGGGATTGAAATACCGTTAAAAAAATAACGATACAAAAAAATAACGTTAAAAATACCGTTAAAAAAATAACGATACAAAATAATAACGTTAAAAATACCGTTAAAACATTTTATCGGTAACTTTACCGGTAAAAATAACGTTAAAATTATTGTACCGGTAAAATTACCGTTAAATATAGCGTTAAACTTTACCGGTAGATACAATAGTACCGGTAAAATTATCGGTAAAAAAGTAACGTTATTAATTGGACTAACGTTAATTTTAAAGTAACGGTAACAAAAAGTAAGAAATAACGTTAAAATTAACGTTATTTACTGAAATAACGTTAATTTCAATGTAACGTTATCTAAAGTAACGTTATTTATTGACATAACGTTAATGTTAAAAGTAACGGTAAAAAAAGTAAGAAATAACGTTACGCATTGGTACTTCGCGCCAGCACGTTGCGGCCGTTGTTAGGTTTTGTTCAGCAATCATCAGTCTCCCATCAAACGAGCTGATAGGGTTGTATGGTTTTACTGAAAACAACATATATCCTTAGGAATATAATTATATCACGGTTTTTACTTTCTTACTGCGACATATACGTAATTAATACGTGATGCTTCACAATTCCGCGCACACAATCACCCGATCACTTTTTGTTCGCAGTCTCGAGATCCGTTACAATCATACAAGCACAGCTTCGCTATCGTAAGCAGTGTAAAATAATAATATTAAAAATATCACCCATACAATATTAAGGGTCGAGTTTACGTGCATTTCGTTTTCCCGTCGAGCAGCCTTCGCCACAACTCGAACTGCTCGTGGTACCTGACCATGTGTATGGAGATCGCGCGCTGCACCGCACAAGGGTGCATGGCCAGTTTTTTGTTGTAGAATTCTGGCGCATTTCGGCGCTGTATGCCGAGGCGGGCCGCCAGCACTCCCGTCACAAATACATCTTCAAGGCGCAGGTACCTCTCCGCCGGGGCCGCCGCCAGCAGCGGCCGGACGGCGTCTGCCGTCATCAAATACGCCGGTCCCGTCGCAAAGTCAGGGAAAACCTTCCCTGGAAACTGTACGGGCGACACGAAGTACTTCGATCGAGTCGTGCGTTTCGGTAGCGACTTCTTGATCACCTTCCCCCATATAGTGAGGGTGGCGTTGCCTCGAGCGGGCGCCGTCGCGAAATCCAGCAGCCTCGGAACGTTGATGAACATATCATCGTCTGTTTTAAGTAATCGCGGCGCGCGCGGGCAGTACGTGTCCATCCACTCGAGCATCGATAGCGTTTTGAGCGTCATATTGGAGTAGGAGTCTACGGAGCGGCCGACGATGATATCGTTGTAGAGGTCGTCCTCAGATTCGATAGAGGAACGCATGGCGGCAGGCGGCGTTCCTAACACAAACGCGAGAGCGACGTCTGAGCGCGCGGAGTAATGTCCCCAAGTGAGCCGGATGGCTTCGCGTGCCGCGCGGTGTGAAGGGGCCGATGTGATAAGGATGACCAGCTTTAGTTTGGCGCCCAACGCGGGGCACAGTTCGGGGTGGGGTCGCTCGTGGCCCGCAACGTATACGTCGCTGGTGAGGACGGGGCGCGGCTGGGGAGAGTCTGCCGGGGCGGGGGGTGCAGGTTTGGCGGGAGGGGAGGACGGCGCGGGGGCAGATTTAGGTTGCGGCGGCGAAGGGGAAGGTGTAGGACGGCGCGTTGTGGTCGGAGAAGTGGTGCGGTTGGCTGTGGGAGGGGAGACGGGAAGTTGGCGTGGTGCGGGGGGCGGGGCGTGGAGGCGCGCGGGCGGCGGCAGGCGCGCCAGCAGCAGCAGCAGCAGCGCGGCGAGGGCGGCGAGCGCGGCGACCGTCGACCGCCGCACCGCACCCATCGCGCGCCCTCACCGGGACCACACCTGGAACACAAAATGACAACGGTCACTGATATAAGAATGAGAACTAAGCACACCTATCAATCATTTTTAGGATGGACAATTGCTGAGAGAACTTCACCTATGATAATACATGACGTTTTTAAAGCGACACGATGATGATGTCAGTCAATACAAACGCAAACAAGACGAGCCGCTAACGGGCGTTACAGTACGAGGCATGTATCTTGAAATTTTTTCGACGGGGTGGGGATAAGTTCGCGCATGTGCTCTTGTGAGCGACCAATAGCGCGCGCCCCTCCCCCGCCGCCCGCGCCCCTCACCGCTACGCATGCCCAAAATACTTGTTTCGTGCAATCCCAACACGATTTCAAGATATTTATATGCCTCGCTGTACGCTGTACGAAAGCACACCGATTCCTCGTTAAAAAAAGTCGTGTGCTCTAAAAGAGGTCGCGTCAAACTGCAGCCCGCGACATACAAAAATAATGTTAGTAAAAAAATGACTACTAAAAATGATTTGACATATATTTCATTATTAACTATAACTTCTAAGTACAACTTTTCTAAAAAAAACTAAAATAATAAAGAGAATAATGTTTTACTTAAAAAGAGGATGTCCAAATAAGAAATCAAAAAACCGTTAAAAACCCCCACATGCATAGAATCCGTAAAAGTGTAAATATTTTATTAATAGCCGTGTAAATTCGATTACTAGGTATTCAATTATTTTTTAGGGTTCCGTACCAAAATGGTACAAAGGAAGGGTTTATGGTGTGACTTAGTCTGTTTGTCTGTCACAGCTGGAAATCTCGAGAACTACTAATGTTATCAACTTGAAATTTGAAATAGTTTAAGATGACGTTTGTCCAACTATTTTGCAAATAAGAAACATTTTTTTTTTTTACAACAGGGACTGAAAAGGGGTCTTAAAAATTTTAAGTGAGGCGACTAGGGTATACATGTGGGGTATCATATGAAAGAGCGCTGTTTCCACATGTTAAAACATTTTTTTCTTTTTTTTTTAGGCCGCATAGTTTTCGACTTATGATGAAAAATGTAAAAAAAATACCCCCCCTTATCTCCGAAGTTTGCAAAGAGAAAAATCTGAAATAATTCTAAGTTATAGTACTTTATGTAAACATTACAGGAAAAATAAAACGATGTCTCAATATAACACATTTTTAAAAAAATCAAAAAACAAACAAAAAAATTAGTTCCTCTACCAGTCAACAGATGGCCCTGACCTAAGAAAAATTAAATTAGTTCCACTATCGGTTAAGAGATGGCGCTGGCCTAAGAAAAAAAAATAATTCCACTATCGGCCAAGAGATGGTGCTGACCTAATACGGCAATAATATTTTTTTATTCTACAACTCTGCACTCTGCAGTGTATTTATTATGATGGTACGGAAACTCTCGGTGCGCGAGTCCGACTCGCTCTTGACCGGTTTTTTGATAAGATTGTTGTTTCTTCGTAATCAAGTAATAAATATAGGTTATTTAATTAAGTTGGCCAATAAGGTGACGTCACAGGTATGGTCACCAACAACAGAGGTTTATTATTCTACAGCTCTGCAGTGTATTTATTATGATGGTACGGAAACCCTCGGTGCGCGAGTCTGACTCGCTCTTGACCGGTTTTTTTTTAATCGTTTCAGAAAGTTTAGATTAGATCTCTTTAGAGCTTTCAAATAAACTAAAACTAAATATTGAAGAGAATGCTTACGTTGTGTGTGGAGTTCAACGGCTCGGTCGGTATGTACGTGACCTACACTACACTGTCCGACTGGTTATAATTACCAAAACGAAACAAACCAATGATAATATAAACAGACGCATTATTTCTGGCTGCATCTACTGGATGTTCAAAAGAATAGCGAGAATAATAATGATAGACAGCAGGGGATAATAATAATGATAGTTAGATACGAATGACACAATTACCATAATATGCAATTTAACCCTTCAACGCCCGGAAAATGAGACACAATAGATTCACGCCAGCGACCGCTCCGGCGTTAATGAATTAATTTAAATTATTTAATTTAAGATGAGAAGAGATGACGAATTGCATTCATATTCATATTCATATATCTTTATTGCGTCTTGTTGTTGCCTTCCTGTCCCCCATTTTGTTCAACCTACCTATACGGAGAATACATCATCAGGCGGACTTTTGAAAACTGGGAGGGTGGCGTCATGGCGTCACAATAGGTGGCACTAAAATTACAAATCTCCGATACGACTCTTTTGGCTTCGAATGAAGCTGAAATGATAAGCCTCCTTGACAAAATGGAAAGAATCAGTGGGGAGCTCGGGCTGAAAATCAACCACTCCAAAACTAAGCTGATGGTAGTAGACCGCACCAACTCACTCCACATGACGGGCGCGAATTTATTTACTTGGGTGCTACAATCAGCAATTCGGGTTCTTGTGAAAAAGAAGTCAGGAGGCGTATCGGTATAGAATATCCCATATTCTTCATATCCATATCTACATATATACATCTCCATATCTCCATATTCTATGCGGTCCCAACTGCATAGAATATGGAGAGACCGGAACATATCTCGTAAAACAAAGATTAAATTGGTTAACTCTCTAGTGTTTTCCATCTTCAGCTACGCCTCGGAAACGTGGACATTAAAGAAGGCCGACCGAGATCGCATTGACGCTTTTGAGATGTGGTGCTGGAGGAGGATGTTACAAATACCGTGGACTGCATTCCGAACAAACGAGTCTATCCTACGAGAGCTCAACATTAAAACCAGGCTATCCACTTCCTGTCTCCAAAAGATTCTGGAATTCTTCGGTCACATCGCCCGAAAAGATGGACACAACCTCGAACAACTGATGGTCACTGGCAAGGTCGATGGCAAACGGCCGAGAGGTCGAAGCCCAACTAGGTGGTCTGACCAAATCCGCTCAACGCTGAACACCAAGCTACACGATGCACTCCATGAGGCTAAGGACAGACAGCGATGGAGAGGCATCGTCAAAGAAAAATTAACTTCCCATCGGGGAAATCACGACCCTCAGTAACGAGGAACACGACGCGAGGAGGAGGACACTACCTACCTACATCGGTTGCCGGTGCCACGAGAATACGAGTTGCATTGCATGCAGTCGCAGTATTGTGCATTGTCGGTCATGTCGGTCGTGACGATATGGATGAGGCGACAGACAGCGCGTGAGAACTCAAAATGGACGTATCCTTGTAGGTATAATTGAGTAAAAGGTCATGATGTAGGTATTTATTTTAAGCTCGTCCGTACCGTCATGTTGGTAGGCGCATGATATGATCGTGTGTAATTTAATTATGGAATCAACACTTGGTCACGATTCATTAATTGATCAAATTATGGCCTTTAGAGATGGCATCGGCGTCGGTCGGGTGTTGTTGGTTCGTAGGTCGTCGTCGTAAGCATGCCAGCCAGCCCACGACGTCGATAACGGTTACGCCCAGTGTTTCTTTCAGGTACTAGCCCGGGGGGCTATGTCCCCCGAAGTAGCCCTAGTGCCCCCCCCCCCCCCTCCAGAAAAAAATGTGTAGGTAGGCGTTCAGATGTGAAGTCGCATCAAGGGGTTCACTCTGATCCCCCGAACCTCTTGATTGCCCCCCTGGAGAATTTTGTCTGAAGTAACACTACGCCTAGGTAGGGTTTTATTCCCGATCCCGGGAAATATGCACCGGGATTCCGGGAATCAAAAATTTCCTTTAACAGCGATAAAAAGTATACCCTGTGTTAAATATTTGCTTTTGATCTACTGTTGGTTTATTATTGGCGAAAGTGCTGCCGGCCGACGACAGATGGCGCTAGTAGTATTGAAAAGACCAAAATTGCATTTTGTATTTTGGTTACGCATACGCATTTTTCCATTCTTAGTGTAGGTAGGTACTTATTATTATATTCTGTGATTTATTGCCAAAAGTGGCGTGCAATAAAATAAATGTTTTATCTGTTTTTGTTCACAATACAAGCTCGTAAATCGCAGTAGTAACGGTGCACTGTCTTTTGTAATGTGAGGACAGATAGGTAGGTAGGTAGGGTGAATATGCCTATTACCAGCCCCCCTAAGATTTTTCAACTTTGAATCTCTGTTGCTGCCACAATTACAGTCTTAAAATTATTGTTGATATAGTTTAAGGTAGCTTAAATGATCTTTATTACGAAAATAGTACTTAGTTTTACGTAGTTTTGTGCGAAAAAAATAGAGAAGCGTTTAAATGCACGACGGGCGAAAAACCCTAATTCCAGCCGCTTTTGCCCTAATATCAGCCGCTTTGTTCCCTAATTCCAGCCGGGTACAGTATGTTCCAAAATAAAACAACCATGTTTGTATGAGATTAAAGAATATTCATTTGGTAACTCTAATAATGATA
This sequence comes from Agriphila straminella, assembly GCA_950108535.1. Taxonomy (NCBI): domain Eukaryota; kingdom Metazoa; phylum Arthropoda; class Insecta; order Lepidoptera; family Crambidae; genus Agriphila; species Agriphila straminella. Next base: position 11,929,893 of record OX467304.1, read on the forward strand.
ATAAAATACTAGAGGCTTTAAAATTATGGTTCCCATAACCAGTCATTGAAACTTATACCTCTCCTGTAGATATTAATCAACTTAAAATATATAAATATATTAAAAATTGCGTAATAAAAAATAACTTTGGTTTAATATATATATGATCTACAAGTACGAGATCGTTTTAATTATTTGAAACCTTTAAAAGCATTTTCCAAGAAGTGAAATTCGATATACATATTTTATATTGAATTTCTTTTCTGTTTCTAAGATTGATTATTATGGTGATAATAAGTATGATTTTGACTTTTATGGTTTTTTTTACATCTAATATAAAAAAAACAAAATAATTAAAATCATATTTGACAACACCCTGTATATTGCCGTAAAGTTTTGATGACCGGCTGATGTTAGGTTCATATGTATTTCCTAATATCAGCCCCTAATTTGCGGAACAAATAACTTAGGAATTAAACATTATTCACCCGGCTGTATTTAGGCCATTGGGTGCAGGGTTAGTAATTCTAGTGAATAGCACTACAAATTCCAACCTAGACGAGCAAATTAAGATGAGATTGATTTCTTAAACGAAAGTTAAATACCCAACATCAGCCCCCGGCTGATAATAGAAAGTTATGGAAAATCACATAGTCAAACTCCAGCCCCCCTAATTTTTTCGAAATTAGTAAATTTAATTACAAACTAGTAATCTTAAAACGTTATCTAACTAATCTATTACTAGTATCAAACCTTAAAACCATAAAAAATAGCATTTTGCCCTTGTCAACACACTTCCCAAAGTTCGCATCGATCGATGTTTTAGGCTGTTTTTCAAACATAGTCACCTCTACTCGGTCTCGGTGATCATTATTGCTCGTTGTGTGACTTGTAGGTGACGTGACGGGGTAATACTGATTTCCAACGTCGAGGATTAACTAGGGATGTGGTTTCATTAAACAGTTTCCGATTTTTATTGTTTTTTAATTAAAGCAAAGCAAAAACGTATTGGGGGCTGGAATTAGGGGGGAGGGCTGGAGTTAGGCATATCCAACCTACCTACAACATCGTCGCGTAATCACAAGTAAATTTTTCTAGCACACGAAAACAAATCATTGCATCAAAACTTTAGTCCGGTCGTGGGACATTAAATTTCATAAAAAAGTTTTGATAATACTAAAAGTTTTAATTTTTGGGGAGTGTATAGATTATGTGCATTGTGAGCTATTTTTGAAAAGTTAGAAGTTTTATGCCGGTGCTTTAGGTATAGTTTAGGTATTTCGTAATATTTCGTTTAACTTCATATATATAGAATTAAAGTTTGAAATGTTGATTGTTTCATAATAAGAAGTATGTTATCATCATGTTGTAAAAAAATTAGAAAGTTAATATATATGTAACTGCGTAAATCACAAAATCACTCTTTTGTGTTCGAATAAAATTTTAAAATTTCTGAAATCTTATTTTAAGACTTTCAGTGGTTAGATATAGCTGTTGAACAAAGTTTAGAAAGTTAAGTGGTGTGCTTCTTTGATAAATTCATTTTTCTTTTGTAATATACGCAATAATGAATTAAAAATCGATCAGATCGCTCTTACATGACCTCTTCAAAGCGCTTACATGCCACACAAAAAATTTGAAAAATACATATAGTGGATTTTGTTTAATTACAGATACATTGTTGTCGCTACAGGCCGCCCGCGCCGCGCCGTTACGCCGGCGCGGCGGCCAGCTACTATGCCCGCTCGCGCCATATGAATAAATTAATTAGGTGGCGATACTGGCGATTGATCTGTAACATTTCGGCGTAACGTAACATTACGGCTACTTAAGACGTGTCGACTCCTATCTGACCTATCTCTTATCCCGAAATGATATATTTTTATAATTCCACTAGCGGCCACCCGCGACTTCGTCTGCGTGGACAGTTTTTGCTATCCCTCGCGAACAATACTTTTTTCGGGATAAAACCCTATGTCCTTTTCTATACCCCTGGCAACGTGTATGTAAAATTTCATTGTAATCGATTCAGTAGTCATGATGTGAAGGCGTAAAAATTGTTTACAAAATTTCGTAATAATAAAAATACGTCTATTGAAGTCGGGTGGGGCTGGAATACAAATTCTTTGCTTTTTAGAGGTAGGTTTTTTGAAGTCGGTTTTTTGTTTTTTTTGTAAACAATTTTTTATTTTATTATTTTTAGTGTAGGTACCTTGTAGGTAAGGTATATTATATATGTATTCAATTCAATTCAATTCAATCCATTTATTTAGTAGTAAAGTAGAAAAATCGGCTCAGCGAAACGTAAGATAATCGCGTAGAAACAAACTTAAATACGGGTCAAACTGAGAACCTCCTTTTTAAAATCGGTTAAAAAACTACACTTATGATATCCCTCTTCCAACAAAAAAATTATTATCTTATTCAGTTCATAAACAAAGAAGTAATACGACCAATCATCGAGGTAATTCACACAAAATCATACTATTTTCGTGCTTGTTTTCAAAATTACTTGAAAAGTACTGAACCGATTTCATAATTTAAAAAAATGGGATTAACTTGGGAGTGTACCTAATGTAATAACGTTTGAATCATTTCAATCGGTCCAGCCGTCTTCGAGTAATCGGTGGACGGACATACACAAAAAAAAAAAAAAAAAACAAATATACAGACGAACATAGAACCTCCTCCTTTTTTGGAAGTCGGTTAAAAAAACAAACAAACGGACTTTGGCATTTATAATATTAGTAAGGATAGTACAACTCTAACCTACCTAGCTCTAACTAACGTACCTACCTAATTTATACAACTGCCACATAATATATTATGTAGATAGGCCCTAAAAGAAGACAGTAATTTTATGAAATGAGCACAGTAGGTACATAGATAAATAAAACAAATTAGTAGGTTTAAACAATTTGATTAATACTTTTTCAAGTATATTTTTATTTTTATCAAGTACCTAGTTTTTACTAGGCAAGTTATGTTTGCTTTAGTCAGAGTCAGAGATTGGCCAATCAACTTTTAAGGCACTCCTTTCTTGTCCCCGCTCTATAAAAAATCATATTATTACATACAACTCGGTTTAAACCTTACATTTTTCTACATTAATCTAAAATTAGATGCATTTAGCAATGCGAGAACAACAGATTACAATATTTTTTCCTTTGAACATTTTATAGCTAGTATCTCAGGAGAACAAAATCGCTCCCCATACAAAGAATCTGTGTTACCTGGCATAGCCGGTCAAAGCAAATCATGTCAAATTTTCAAAATATTGTATTAGAATACCCAATATTTTATACATATTTAAGTTCTATATTGAATAATCCTTTATTTACAATACATAGTTTTAGTAATTTTGCTTAAACAATATTTAATTAATATTTGCGAAGGTTTGTCCCCAACAATGTCTAAAAAATCAGGGCTCCTGCGTGACCATTAATAATTGGTGATGGCATGAAGGTCCTATCTAGCGTCGTTAGTATTGCCCCTTGTCTAACTTTAATTCTTGTTTTGTCATTCAATGTCTTTCTAGCGATAGCTCTCGAGGAGTGTGTGTGGGTCTATTGTTGTTCTGCTGTGTTACGTCGGAAATCACGATAAGTTCATGGATTATTTTATTATTATTACGTTAAGATATTAACTTTAATATCGGAATTTAAGATCAAGTTGAAATAGTTGTTTGATATGCAATGTTTACTTACTTATTTGTACTTTTATCGATGTTTTCCATCACGTTACTGGTAACATCAGAGAAATATCTGGTAACACCAGAGATTTTATGTACTTATGCTTATATCTTCTAATTAATATTTCCTATGGTTTGTCCCCAACAATGTCGAAAAAATCAGGGCTCCTGGGTGACCGTTAATAATTGGTGATGGTATTACCATAAAGGTCCTATGTAGCGTCGTTAGAATTGCCCCTTGTCTAACTTTAATTCTTGTTTTGTCATTCAATGTCTTTCTAGCGATAGCTCTCGAGGGGTGTGTGTGGGTTTATTGTGGTTCGGCTGTGTTACGTCGGAAATCACGATAAGTTCATGGATTATTATTATTATGTTATAATACTAACATTAATATCGGAATTTAAGATCAAGTTGAAATAGTTGTTCGATATGCAATGATTACTTACTTATTTGTACTTTTATCAATGTTTTCCATCGCGTTACCGGTAACACTAGAGAAATATCTGGTAACACCAGAGAATTTATGTACTGTACGTATATATATATAATATAATCAACCGATTACTTCACTGTAGTGAAGTAAATTAATGGTTGGTTTTACATTTACAATTTACATTTACACTCATTATCATCATCTTATCTTCTGTGTAAAAAACCTCCTCCAAGAATCTCCACAACAATCGGTCCTGCGTTGCCCGTGTAGCAGCACCTACCTATACGCCGCTCATTACCATACCAACACACGATTGCAACAAGATTCATCACCGTGTGACTAGATGGCGCTAATGTCGAATAAACACAAAGATTAGTAAGGAATAGCGTCTCGTAGTATGGAGAATAATTATGGAGAAACCTAAATCTCGCTAACGCCGTTTAGTCAGCGACGCAGCATAATATACAACTGCCAACCATCATCGGTTGGACTAATACCACCAAGCCCGGAGGAAGATCTTCCATTTGGCGTTCCTCCTAGTGGTCACCTTTCTCCATACCTACCATACCTACTTCATTCACTACACTGGTGACCCCAACGGAGCACATCAAGCACCTTCAGCAAGCAACGCAGCGCAGCCATCACTCCCCATACCTTATCCCAGCATCCGCAGCAGTCACACTGCAAGCAGAAGCACAGCAAGCCAGGCCTTCAAGGTTCCATCGCAGCATCATTGACGACGCTTTCTTGGACCTTCGGCAACTCTCGACGGCATTATCCCGACCTGGTCTTCGCAGCCCACTACTGGAGCATCACTGGGCCCTCACTCCGGCGTGGCAGCTCTGCGCACCACACCAGCAGCTCGGACCCACCGTCACTCAACGGAAGTGTCCGATCTACCCAGTTTTGTATTCTTATCCTCATAGTTCATGAACACCAACTCTTAGCAGGTACTCTTCGGTGCTCTGTGCAACCTGGAGCTCAATCGCGGTAATTTTGAACGATAAAACAAAAACGTAACGTAACGTTGTCATTTAGGTTATATTTAGGTACCTAAAAATCTTTGGTTTAGCTTCATAATTTTCACTTAAATTGTCCTAGATTGTAATCCTAGACTCCTTAGGCAGAGTATTCAACAACAAAACTAAAGCGAGTATTTTTCTGTAAACGAAACTGAAACGGTAACAATTTAGTTTTGGTTTTATCGTTGAAAATTAGCGCGATTAGGCCCCTGGTCATGGTCTAATGGTGCCTGCTTGGGAACCGGCTTGTTTGGAAGGTGAAGTCATCGAATCTGCGAGGGAATAGAAATTCCCGATCTCCTTCAGACTTATTATTTAACTCTATCATGTTCATCTCATTCCCACACTTTGGGGAGCACTACTGAGATATTAAAACATTATTTCCCAGTATTTTAAGGTCTTGACTATAAGAATTACATCATTAGCAAAATGAAGGCCTCCTAGGTGCTCGCCATTGATGCTGATGCCGAATTAATTCCAGTCCAGAAACCTAAAAAGATACATTACGGCTCCTTGTCTTGTTGTTATCTCGCTGCAGTTTGATGAGGTTTGAGCTCTGATTTTAAAATAGAATCAAATATCAATATAGTCGAGTTTTCAGCAATTTTAAAAATATACCATGTGCGCAGTCATTAAGTGCACAAATGAAAAGACGTGAAATTAAGCTCAAACTTATCGTTAAAAAAATAATACGATGTTTTTTATAAAGGTTACTGGTAGGTTTTGCCGAAAAAATCACTTAAATTGTAAAAAAAAATACATTTTCATACATGGGACATAGCGACAATATGTTATGTTAAATTGTGTTTTCGCTATGTTCCTGTTATGATTTGTGATCTGGTTAAGTTAATATAACTTCGTGTCTAGTTTTATAGCTTAGATTAATTGATGAATCACTATATATTATAAAACAAAGTCCCTCGCCGCGTCTGTCTGTCTGTTCGCGATAAACTCAAAAACAATAAAAACTGATTTTCATGCGGCGTTTTCACTAAATGATGGAATGATTCCTGAGGAAGGTTTAAGTGTATTATAAGTTGAGGTTTTATAGAAATTGGTAGAAATATCACGATGATTGTTGAAGAGGTCGGCAAAAATTAAGCCGACTGGGAGCTTGCATTGAAAACGCTGCTCTAACCTTTAGAGCTATAACAAAATAATTTATGATGAAATTATTCCTATTTTATAGATCTACAAAAAAGTCTGTGATGGTATATATCTATCTTTTAAAAATAACTAACTATACCAATTATATCTTCCTAAAAAAATTATCAAGTTCAACGCGGTAATTTGGAAAGCTATTTAGAAGGATAAAGTACTAATCCTTATCAAATTAAATACGTTAGTTACCTTAAGCATTTTATGCACATTATTTTAGCCTTTAACACCATACCATTTAAATGAATATCGTAGGAGTCGTCGCAAAAAGTTAACACGCGCAAATATAAATCAAACGCGTCTCTTATACCGACAACGGGACGGGACGAACGGGAGAGAAAAAGACTTTAGAGCAAATGGAGGTGAGGACTGTTAGGTATTATTTTTTTATCTTTTTGGGTGTTGTTGGAAGGTTGCATTTAGCAAAAAAAGAAGGAACCGAAGCGAAGCAAGGACAGGTCGCTAGTTACAATATAATATTCTCAAATTCTTTCTTTTTCTCCGGAGTTACTAGTTACTATATATTATTCTCTAGTGTTACCCTGGTGTCCCCCTTGTAAACAATACAGTGAACGTAATTATAAAGAAAAGAAAAGTACTGCCTGACATAGAAGTAAGTTTTAAGTGGCTGTTTAATATCAAATTAATTAAAGTTTAAGAAAAAAGAAGAAAAATCATTTATTGACCGCAAAACAAAAGAAAACAATGTACCTACACAAACTTAGGACTAATTACAGTACGGCCAACTAGGCCCCAACCTCAGCAATGCTACAGAGGCAAACCTGAGTATGCCACTGCAACGCTGGTATTCTGGAGGAGCCTACTTGGTGACGACAGCGAACAGACAAACAAAAATTATAATTTAATAACAATTCAGAAGACAATAGACAATAATTTTAACGAAGTAATAGATAAATATTAACGAGCATCGATTCTATCATCACCAACACAAACAAAATAAAAATATTATTTAAGAGGAGTAAAAATTTAAAAAACTTAATGGCTGTATGGAATTAGGTCTCCTTGCCTCTTCCATGACAGTTTGATATACATAGTAATAAAAAGAAATATAATAAAAGAGCTGTTTGGTCAGACAAATCGAAGTACTCTTTGGTTGATTTGATATTTTTCGTTTTGATTTTATTTACGAAGAGATTATTTTATTTGGTTAATATGGCAAAAATACATCATTTCAAACAATTAAAAAAAGAAAAAGAAATCGCAACCTACATTACATACAAAGTGCAACTACAGAATAGTGTGATATGAAATGAAATGAAATGAGTTTATTTGACATTTTACAATATAATACAACCTCGGAACCACAAAACAAACAAACAACAATAACAAAACAACATTCAAGCAAATTGTATGGTGACAAAATAATATATGGGTGACAAATACAATAAATTAAAACAGGTGTCCGCCTCAAGGCGACACACACAACCCCCAAGGCTGGAACGCAACCCGGCTCCTATCGTGAAAAACCCCGAAGTGAGTCTTGTTTTTGCAACGTGGTGAGATATTTCTTAAGGTGGTTCCTGAATGTTTTAACCGCTTTCAGGTCACGTAACGGCGGTGGAATATCGTTCCAGCACTTCGAGGCGGCGAATTTAAAAGAACCGCGGAACGCCATTGTCCCGTGCTTTGGAATTGCGAAAATGTTAGTATTTTTTCTCTTTGGGAACCTGCTCAAGTCACCAAACCATACCAATTTTTCATAAAGATAGCACGGCCTTCCCGTATCTAATATACCAAACAAGAGAGTGGTGGAGATGAAGTCTCCTGCGCGCTTCCATTTTCATCATGTTTGCAGAGTCCAGAAAGGGAGTCACATGCGATCGGGGTGGTACATGAAAACAGAAACGCGCACAAGCGTTCTGCACCCGCTGGATAAGCTTACTCGTCTTGGACATCAAGCACGGCCCATAAACAATGTCACAGTATTTTAGTTTTGACAAAATCAGTGCCTCGCACAGTGTGTGTGACCCTCAGTTCCTCACCCAAATAAGGTCTTATTTTGAACAGTAACTTAAGTCGATAAAAACAATTGCGTGAACACTCAGCGACATGGTTTTCAAAAGTTAGGTGTTCGTCCAAAGATCTTATGTTATAATCATCCCTAGTTTGCATCATACATTTGATAGAATCAGTGATCCAGAGGTGCGGTGGATGTTTGAATTTTTGCACCTTGGTTGGAGCATGCAAATCAAATAATGTAATGAGACAAGCCGTAAAGGATTCTGCAAGCTCATTGATGTTATCAAGTTTATGAAAATCATCCCAATTGATCGCATCAAGATCCCGATTTAATTGGTTCACCATTTTTTAGTGGCCTATATGTCACCCATCGTGGGCATATTTTGTCTTTCTTGACCATAAATTCAGCTAATACCATTCCATGACCACGTTCAGAGATGTGTTTAACAGTGACATTTAGAGCCCGAGTATCCGTGCATATTACATCAATTAATTTGTAACTGTGATCGGTAAAATGTGTGGGTTCCTTAACTATTTGTTTTAAGTTGACACAGCTAAGAAACTGCATAAATTGTTTGTATTTACCAGTACTAACATCAAGCAGATTTATGTTGAAATCACCCAGCAGGATCAACACATCGTAGTTTCTGAAAGAGGCAATGGAATCCGCAATATCGTCCAAAAATACACCCGGGTCCTGCCATTGTGGCCTATAGGCGGTTCCGATTATTACCCGCTGATTGTTAGTGCGAAAACTAACAATCAGTTACTAATCAACTCCACTGCGTTACTTTATGTCAAAGTAACGCAGTGGAGTTAAAATAATGTCAATCTTAAGAAATTATTACTTACTACATAGATACATTATTTGAATAGGATACTTTCTTGTTGTATTACTTAAATACTTAATGTACAGATTTTCTTTGAAGTATCATTTTAATTTACTAAAAAAAACTCAACAGTAACAGAGGGGAAATTTTTACGACGATCCTTTGTTATTCTCAAAAATCTCAAAAACTAAACGTCAAACATCGTGGCCACCTTTAAAACCTAAATTTTAGATAAATGATACAAACTATAATCGAATCTATACCTTTGCTGAATGCCGTCGTACCGGGCCAAGATGAAGACGGTTTCCTCGAGGTTCGGAACAAAAAGCGACGTCGTCAGCGAGAGAGCAAGAACCACCATGGCACCGCTCCGACAGGGCCCAACTTCCTGCTGCGAGCTGCCATACCGACCACGGCCGTGTACCTCTCCCGCCTGCACCATACCACCACAGTGCAGGACGTGATCGAGTACATAAAGAAGAAATCCAACTTTTGTTTGAGAGTTCAGCCACTGGAGTCGCGCCATAATACCAATTTTAAGGCGTTTGTGGTGCGCATCCGACAGCAAGGCTGGACCTCTTCATGAAGGAGGACTTCTGGCCGCAGGGCGTGGTGTACAGGCGCTTCAGAGGGACGCTGCCTTGTGCCACCGATTCGACACACAAAGTGTCTAGGTACTTGATTTTTTTACTAACATAATGTTTTAAGTTATTTACTAACAACATTGTTTTATAAATTATATATGTTTCGTTTTTAAGGTATCTATGGGCCATCGATGCCTGAATATAAATAAATAAATTAAATTAAAAAAATAAAATATAAATTCTTGTAAATTCGATTAAATTTAATTTTGTTTTTCTGTTTCAAAATGCTCTGAAAGGAGTGCCTCAAAAGTTGATTCGCCCAACTAACTTAGAAATACAATTATGCTCAGCTCATTTAGTAGGTAGGTAGATTTATTTTATTTTATAAGTATTCTGTGTTATTTCATTGTATATTCATCGACATACATAACGGATGTTTTCTATGATATCGGCATCGGTAAGAACGACTAGCGAGCTACGCGACAGAAAGAGAGGCGCTTCGTAGGTGCTTATATATAATATCAGGCACGCAGCGCTGTGCAATTTGAAATTGTACTTTATTGCCGTGCGGCGAGAGTAGCTTATAGTTTGTGGCCCCTCGCCTGCCCGCGCGGCGCGTGGCAGTCGGCGGGCCCTGCATGGACCCGCTCGCGCGTCCCGCATAATTCGTATTTAAGCGCAATAATTTATCCGTAATTAAACAAAATCCACATTATGTATGTTTCTAATTTTTTGTGTAGTATATAAGTGCATTGAAAAGGTCATGTTAGAGCGATCTTATCAATTTTTATTCATTATTCCGTATGTTATAAAGGAAAAATGAAAATATCAAAGAAGCACACCACTTAACTTTCTAAACTTTGTTCAACAGCTATATCTAACCACTGAAAGTCTTAAAATAAGATTTCAGAAACTTTAAAATTTTATTCGGACACAAAAGAGTAATTTTGTGATTTACGCAGTTACACATACATTAACTTTCTAATTTTTTTACAACATGATGATAACATAGTTCTTATTATGAAACAATCAACATTTCAAACTTTAATTCTATATATATGAAGTTAAACGAAATATTACGAAATACCTTAACTATACCTAAAGCACCGGCATAAAACTTCTAACTTTTCAAAAATAGCTCACAATGCACATAATCTATACACTCAGCAAAAACGAAAACTTTTAGTATTATCGAAGGTAATTTTTCTCTAGCTACGCGACTACTTAGAGCATTAAACCAAATGAAATCGTCCAAAGACTGAAAGGACTGTGTACCATTTATTTACGTACCTATAAAACGTAGGTATTTTAAGAGATAGACTTGAGAATTGAGATAATATAGAGCACAAGAATTTCATAAGGAAGACATCCACTTTCAGGTGGAGCTATCGCCAGATTTTTTTTTCGTTGAAGGTTAGGGAAAGAAGTACCTACCTAAGTTAAATTGGATAAATAAATAGGATTTTGAATTTTACTATTTAATTATTGCATCTGTTTTTCCTATCTATCTGTCGACAATCGCAAGATAAGACGTTACAAATTAGAGACAATTTTACAACCGTTGAAGACAAAGAGCAGAATAATAAAGATCTTCAGTAGGTAGGTAGGTACCCAGCAAAGTTTATGTTTCTGACATCCATAATCTAAGTGCTGCAGAACTGTATCGATGTCGTTTAATATTTACCTCTGTAGGGTAACTATTTACTTTAGCTATTATCGATGGGGGCTGATTGCGTAACTCTGTTGCTAACAATTCTCGATTGAAACCGCAGTTAGGTAGGTAGGTACATGTTGTCGAGTTGGTTCTTACTAAAGCAGCAATGCAACTGCGATTCTTGTCAGAGTTGATTGCAACAAAGTTACAGTTAGGTGGCAGAGCTTAACAAACGGCATTGTATAGGATAGCCTTCATAATTTAGGAGCGCATCGCACATATATCGAAACACGTTTAAATCACGTTTATTTATTTTTTAAGCTCAACAAAATTTATCTTATCAATAGGTATTAATAATTTGTCATGATAGTTTCATTAAACTATCATTAAGGGAAATCACTTTCTGGTTATCTAAATACTTAATGCAATAGTCAAAATCACGTTGCGTGTAAAATGTGTAAATTTTTCACAGAGCGCGTTGTTATTCATCATCCCCTACCCTTATCCCAATTTATTTGGGGTCGATGCAGTGCGTCCTTTTTTTTTGACCCAGGGAAAATGCCTGCGCATACAACCCGCGTTCTCTTCCATTCCTTCCTGTCACTCGTTATCTCCTCATCCACTCCCTTCATATTCATATCATTCCGCACACAATCCATCCATCATTTCTGCGGACTTCCTCATACTTTCCAGCCCTCAACCACAGAATAACTAATAGTACAAGCCTCAACAATCATATCCATTACTCTTCTAGTAACATGCCTTTCATCTGTTCTCATAACATGCCCAAACCAAGCCAGACGATTCCCTTTCAACTTCTCTGTTACTGGTGCTACTTTCAGACTTCCTCTGACATACTCATTCCTTATTTTATCTATTCGCGTCACACCACACATCCACCTCAACATTTTCATCTCTGCTACGTGTAATTTCCTTTCATCCATCTTCTTCACATTCTGATCCATACATGATTACTGGCCTTATTACGGACTTTATTATGGAGGCCTATTCCCGCCCGACTGTATTCGTCCGTTTTCGGGCCGTAGGTACAAGATGTTCTCGCAAGTCCGAAGAAACTATTCCTGATTACTTTTGTCGGACGGATTCAAAGACAATTTACGGAGGGTGCCTATCCTATGTAATGTATAGGTAAAGTTAGGTAGGTAATTTTAAAGTTCTTGTTTGCTAGAAATCAGTCTTGTCAAATCTGTCATACATAGGTAGTCGATAAACAATCATTCGACGGATTGATAAAAAAAATACGTTACTCTTTATTTAATAAAAAAAACTTTCAAACAACATTCCTATCTCCAATTATTATTTATTTATTATTTTTTATTTATAAAATACACTTGTAAGCTTACAGACAAAATCCAAAACGCAAATCCCAATATTGCTTTAAACGTTTCTTAATGCTGGACAGCCTGTTTATTTGAAAGCTCGACCTCTTGATATCTTTTGAATAAAAACTACCTCCATCCAATATTAGTGTATTGCAATTGTAAGCCTATAAGACTTGTACTATTATGTATTCTGTGCTATAAGGTCAATCGACGCAACATCATCGTACGTTGATCGTACGTATATAATGAGGGCTTTTCAAAGTGACATTTAAAAAATAAAAATAGTAAATTGCCTCACTAGATGATGTTGATGGAAAGAGATGTTTCAAAATTGGCTTTAAAAATAAACTTTACCAAAGAGGAAAGTAAGCGCTCGCTGGTTGACATCACATCTGCCTGCCTACCCGAGTACTCTTCGAAGATTAGTAAAAAAAATACATTGAGACATACATTTTTATCAACGCCATCTATCGAGCCTACAGCTTTTTGTCATTTTGAAAAGTCCTCATTGTATTGCAGCGTTTAGTATTAATTAGCGGGTGTTGTTAGTAAGTATAGCCTGAGACGGCTCGATGGCAGCCGGCACCGGCGGCGTGTCGCAAAGGGGTGAATGTTGAGCAACTCTCGTGCAATCCGAGAGGAACGCTAACAAATGGCGCAATCTTCAAAATAATTGACATATCTCACTTCGATCATAATAGACTGAGCAACTATTTTGCACACATTGAATTTATTTATGAATAATTATGTATAAAAAATCGGTCAAGAGCGAGTCCGACTCGGGCACCGAGGGTTTCCGTACCATCATAATAAATACACTGCCCGAGATAATAAAATTATTATTGAAGTATTAGGTCAGCCAGCACCATCTCTTGGCCGATAGTGGAACTATTTTTTTTTTTAGGTTAGCGCCATCTCTTGACCGATAGTGAAACTAATTTAATTATTCTTAGGTCAGGGCCATGGTAGAGAACTTATTAATTTTTTGTTTGTTTTTTGAATTTCTAAATAAGTGTGTTATATTGAGACATCGTTTTATTTTTAACCGACTTCCAAAAAAGGAGGAGGTTCTATGTTCGTCTGTATATATTTTTTTTGTGTATGTCCACCGATTACTCGAAGACGGCTGAACCCATTGAAATGATTCAAACGTTATTACATTAGGCACACTCCCAAGTTGGTCCCATTTTTTTAAATTTGGAAATCGGTTCAGTACTTTCCAAGTAATTTTGAAAAAAAGCACGAAAATAGTATGATTTTGTGTGAATTACCTCGATGATTGGTCGTATTACTTCTTTGTTCATGAACTGAATGAGATAATTATTTTTTTGTTGGAAGAGGGATATCTTAAGTGTAGTTTTTTAACCGACTTGAAAAAGGAGGTTCTCAGTTTGACCCGTATTTAAGTATGTTTCTCCGCGATTATCTTACATTTGGCTAAGCAGATTTTTCTACATATATAATATACCTTACCTACAAGGTACCTACACTAAAAATAAAAAAATAAAAAATTGTTTAAAAAAATAAAAAAACGACTTCAAAAACCTACCTCTAAAAAGCAAGAAATAATATTCGTAATAATAAAAATACGTCTATTGAAGTCGGGTGGGGCTGGAGTACAAATTCCTTTTTTTTATTCTAAAATCCCCACCCGACTTCAATAGACGTATTTTTATTATTACGAATATTATTTCTTGCTTTTTAGAGGTAGGCTTTTTGAAGTCGGTTTTTTGTTTTTTTTAAACAATTTTTTTCTGTAGTCTTTACATAATCTACTATCACATAGAATTATTTCAGATTTTTATCTTTGCAAACTTCGGAGATAAAGGGGGGGGACGGTATTTTTTTTTACATTTTTCATCATAAGTCGAAAACTATGCGGCTGTCGAAAACAGCGCTCTTTCATATGATACCCCACATGCCCTAGTCGCTGCACTTAAAATTTTTAAGACCCCTTTTCAGTCCCTGTTGTAAAAAAAATATTTTTTTATTTCTTTCTTATTTGCAAAATAGTTGGACAAACGTCATCTTAAACTATTCCAAATTGCAAGTTGATACCATTAGTAATTCTCGATCGAGATATCCAGCTGTTTATGGTTTTTATAATTATATGTAAAAGAAATAAACAAATATGTGGCCAGCTACGTCCGTAACAAGTACCTAATTCACATTCACTAGCAGATTAGCCATAAATCCAGCCACATAAGATCTAGATAAAGCTAATCCTTTATTTGTAGGATTAGGAAGCTAACGGTTTAATCCACTCTTAACCTGATAAACACTGTTGATTGTTATCAACAAAAAAGTTATAAACACATTATGACACTTTCAGTTACAAATTTATGTTGATTGCTTGTTCACAAAGAACATTAGTCCAGTAATCGTTTAAAAGACGATAAAATTCAATAGTCAATTCAAGGTGATTAACGCCACTGATCGTTTCAACAAAACCAATTGAAACGATTGTTATGTTACCACATTATCTTATAAACACGCATTTAATATTGTTCGGGGTTAACCCGCAAGCTAAAAAATTGTCTAATATCAAAATCTATCGCAATTGCTTTCGGGATGTGATACATATGCTTCTTTAGTACTTAAAAAATTGTTTAAAAAACAAAAAAACCGACTTCAAAAAACGTATCTCCAAAAAGCAAGAAATAATATACAAATCATTTGATACGCATTATCATTGTTATAATAAAACACGTCTATTAAAGTCGGGTGGGGCTGGAGTACATCTTCCTTTTTTTATTCTAAAAGCCCCACCCGACTTCAATTGACGTGTTTTATTATAACAATGATAATGCGTATCAAATGATTTGTATATTATTTCTTGCTTTTTGGAGGTACGTTTTTTGAAGTCGGTTTTTTTGTTTTTTAAACAATTTTTTTATTTTTTTATTTTTAGTGTAAGTACCTTCTGCATTAGGTAGTGTAGGTATATTATTTAGGTAGAAAAATCGGCTCAGCCAAACGTGAGATAATCGCGGAGAAACATACATACATACAAACTAAAAACTTACCTCCTTTTTTTGAAGTCGGTTAAAAAGACTACACAACGGTATCCCTTCCCCAACAAAAAAAAATCATCTAATTCGGTTCATAAATAACAAAGTTGTCAAGTTAGTTGATTTAATATCATAGTATTTTCAGGATTACTTGTAAACTACTGAACCGATTTGAAAAAAAAATAAATGGGACCATCTCGCAAGAAAACTCAATCGAACAAAAAAAAAATTATCGAAATCGGTCCATAAATGTCGAAGATACGCGCGAACAACGATAAAAAAAAAAAAAAAAAAAAAAAACATACAATCGAATTGAGAACCTCCTCCTTTTGATGAAGTCGGTTAAAAATGACATTGAAGTTCCCAAAATTATTTTTTCTCAAAGTCAACCGTTTGAAAGATAATACACTTCTAAAGTGGTAAAATGTCTGTACTTCTCCCACTTCTCCCCTCTAACTTTAAATTAAGAGAGTGAAATAATCTAAAAAATATGTGATGTAGATTAGATCTTCACAAAACATTTCAACGAAAAATGATTTGAACGAGATATAGCTGGATAAGGCCATAGAATTTTAGAGATATATCACATTTTCCCTGACGAAAAATTATAGTGGTTTTAAATAATTATGGTATGGTATAAGGTAACTACGGAACCCTACTGCGCGTGGCCCGACACGCAATTGGCTGGTTTTTTAGGGTTCCGTAGCCAAAATGGCAAAAAACGGAACCCTTATAGATTCGTCATGTCTGTCTGTCTGTCCGTCCGTCCGTATGTCGCAGCCATTTTATTCCGAAAGTATTAGGATTACACAGTTGAAACTTAGTAGGTAGATGTATTATGTTAACCGCTTAACGATTTTAACACAAAAATAAAAAAAATAAAAAGATTAAGGGGGGGCTCCCCATACATGGAACTGAAACTGAAAAAAATTTTTCTTCATACCAATACGTGCGGGGTGTCAATAGATAGGTCTTCAAAAATGATATTGTGGTTCCTAAGACAATTTTTTCTCAAAGTTAACCGTTTGAAAGATAAACACTGCCAAAGTGGTAAAATGTGTATAAAAGTTAGAGGGGGGGGGCCCTCTAACTTTTGAAATAGGTGAGTGAAAAATCTAAAAAAAATTATGCTAAAGATCTTAATAAAAACTTTCACTGAAAATTGGTTTGAACGAGATATAGTAATTAGTTTTCGAGATATATCATATTTTCCAGAACCGCAAATATAACTTTGTCATTCATACCAACACTGTGAAAAACAAAGTTATTTTTACAGACGAAAAATGATAGTGGTATTAAATATGGTATGGTATGGTATATAAGGTAAGTACGGAACCCTACGGCGCGTGGCTCGACACACACTTGGCCGGTTTTTTTAAACCCAAAATCGAGACACCTAAGTTGCCCAAGAAGATTTGGTTGACCATTTATTATTTCTGGGTTAGGTTAAATGTGTTTCCGTTTTGGGTTTAAGAAACACAATCCATGTTATTACAAAATATTTTTAAACACTGTTTAACTAAACACATGTTTAAATGTTATGCTGTCTCTGTCTCTGTCAAACAATATTGTCAAAAAAGTGACAGCATCACATTAAAACATGTTTAGTTAAATAGTGTTTAAAATTTTTTTGAATAACACGGAATGTGTTTCGGATTATTGGGATTAAGAAACAAGAACTGTGTCAAAAAGCATTACCATTCAAACACCATTGAACCACGATTTTCACGTTAGCATTAGCAGACTTGACCCCCAGAGCTCGCAATGCGGTCGCGTCGCGTACTCGCGTCGCGTGGCTGTAATTACACACTACACCTGAACCGGTCTTGGGCTTGGTATGGGCATGTTATGAGAAGGGATGAAAGGCATGTTACTAGAAGAGCAACAGATATGGATGTTGAGGGCTGGAAAGTAAGAGGAAGACCGCAGAAAAGATGGATGGATTGTGTGCTGAATGATATGAATGTGAAGGGAGTGGATGAGATGACGAGTCCACCACTCATTACGCAGATCACCTTCCAAAAATAACGCTCAGCTTAGGTAATTGAGTGAAATAAGCTTTATTCAAATAAACTTAATTATTAAGTACTTTTGAATCGTCTATATTTTCCTACCACCCGTTCCAGACTTTTTTAGCTGACAAGAAGAACGGGCGCAAGAAACTTATCAGCTGTAACAGCCATAAGAAACGATATTTACAAACTTGAATATATCGTTACCAGATAATTACAACAGGGTGACAGGATTATTGGCAACAACATAGGCTTATTATTTACTTCAACAAAGGTTAAAAATTAATAGTTGCAGTGTCATCATTATCAAGTTCATCCAGGTTTTGTACCGGTTATAGTTTTTCTCTTTTTCTTTCGTCTCGTTTTCGCTTTCAATTCCTCGATAACGCGTGTAGTGTAGCCGGTTAAAAGCCTTCTTTGTGCGTCTCGTCTACTAAGGAAGAGTAATTTTTAAGAAAGCTATTTCTGTTGTCTGTTAAAAAAAAACTACGAAATTTCTAACCTATATTCGAGACCTACAGGAGTAAATCTGCTAGGCGATTGCGTAAAGTCAATCGTATTCATTTGACAGTTTATATTGTATCATAAAATATGTCATCTCATACAAATTGCAGCCGATGGAATACGATATGAACTGTCAAATGAATACGATTACCTTACGCAATTCCACCCCCGATCGGTTACACCTAGTTTTAACCAACCGCTATCGGCTACATCTTTTTTAGCCGGCTAAAACTAGGTTATAAGCCGCACTTCGTAGCCGTAACATGAATAAATAGCAAAAAATGCTAGTCAAATCAAAAAGCTCATTCATGATTAGGTACATCGCGTCGTTCGCCACCAGGAAGTCGCGTCGCGTGTCTCGTCGTCACTGGCGACCATTCGATTCTTCATAGCTCCTCAGTTCCGTTCCCACGACATTGCGAATACTTCTGCCCATTATGTTTAATTGCACAAGCTGCATCCGACATTGGCGGGTTATTATAAATAATCGCATAATGCAGGGTCGTTGTTGGAAACTGGCTGGTCGTCATAGAGAATATAATATTGTTGTAGGCTAAACGAAAGAATAACATAGCTGTCACTTCTGTCTGTAACCGATATTATTTTGTGCCGATACTAGAAATACATTATTCATTGTTGTAAAAACGTGTTTTCCATTTTAGTCCACGCTCACGTAGTTAACATTGGTCCTTCGATAGTCAAAATTGTGTAATCAGCATAATCAGGTTTCATTTCATTTGGTGTATTTTTCATAGTTCATCGTCCATCGTCAGAATAGTTTTTATTTCACGATCATGCAAACACGCAGTAAAAGTAAGTCGGTTGCAGATATTTCAGCACTCGGAGTCGATCATATGCAGCGTAATACACGCTCCGCGCATACACGGGACAATGTCGATCCACATGACCCGTCACGGGCGACTCCTAGCGCTGACAATGACATTTTAGCACGACCATCGAGCGCGAGCCTACAAGCAGGTCTCACACAGCGCCCCGAACCCGTTGATGGCAGTGTCGTAAACGTGAAAGATTTTTCTAATTACAGTAGCTCCAAAGGAGAACATTCTCAGTCTTCCCACTCAACAGCCACCGTACGCGCCAGAAAGCTTGCCGCCGAAGCGGAACATCTTCGGCGCCGCGTACAGCTGGCACAGGAGCAGGCGGAGCGTGAGCGCGACCGCGAGCGTGAGCAGGCGGAGCGTGAGCGCGAACGCGAGCGCGAGCTCGCACGCCTCCAACTCGAAGCTGAGCAGACGAAGCTACAGGCGCAGCTCGCCGCCCTGGATGCTACAGATAAGTCTACCTGTTCTAAAGGTTCATCTCGAACCTCACGTAGATCAGATAAACGCACAGAGTCGTGGGTTAGAAATCATGACACATTCATAGCACAGGTAAACAAACCAACCTGCCCGGCATATTCAGCCCCGGACCGGCAACCGCAAGCTAACACTAGTCACATTTTTCGACTGTCGACGCTTCCGCCGATGTTGATGTCAGAACCACCACTGGAAGCGGTGGTCCAAATGTCGCAACCGACCGTTACCCAGCACATGCCGCTGGACTCCCTACAACGGCCGGCCATCTCAGCGACGCATATTCCGACAGTAAACGTCACGTCATCTATGCCATTCAAACCCACAACAGATGCTGCGCAGCCACCAAACAACAATAGCACCGACTATATGTCACAGCTCACCAAAGCCATTGTTGCTGCTTCCGAACGGCCCAAACGGCCGGAACTAGGTGTTTTCTCAGGTGACATTAATCAATGGATGTCGTTTAAGTCTAGCTACGATAAAACAAAGTATCTTTTTTCCCCAGCCGAGAATTTGGTACGTCTAAGCAACGCTGTTCGCGGCCCAGCGTATCAAGCCGTGGCGTCACACTTGTGGGACTCGAGTGACCCCGACGACGTCATCCGCACGCTGGAGCAGAACTTCGCTAGGCCTGAAATTCTGGTGGCACGGGAGATCGCTGGACTGCGGAATATTAAGCTGAGTAACACAGAACATTTAAATATCTTGGCAAATAAATTGCGCAACTGTGTGTCAACAATCAAATATCTGCGCCAGTACGAGTACTTGTACTCACCGGAGCTCTTCCGTTCCGTTCTGTCAAAATTGAGCGAGCATACGCGAAGTCGTTTTACCGACTACGCGGCCGCACGTGTTTTGCCTCGAGAAAACAATACAACACCTCGACTGCAACTATTATCGGATTTTTTGCTCGAAGAGGCGGACCGTCAACTTAAATTCAATTTTGTTTCCGACTCGATGGCGGCTTGCTCTTCGAATAGATTTACGGCCCCTAAGCCGGTAGTAAAGGAGATCGTACATGCCACAGTCGCAAAGAGTAACGACGCACAGTGCACTTATTGTAAGCAAGGCTCACATTCTATTGTCAAGTGTAAGGAGTTTCAGCTTCTAAATATTGATAGTCGTTGGCAATGGATACGTCAATTCAAAATTTGCTACAGATGCCTTAAGTCTAATCCGCATAGGTGGAATTTTTGTCGAGCTAAACCTTGTGGTAACAACGGGTGCACACGGCGTCATCACTTTTTGCTCCATGGCGCGCTAGAATCTTCTTCACAGCCTGACAGTAGCGGGTCGGTAGTAAGAGGTACAGTCGCAATGACAAATTCTGATACAGATATTCACGTTCCCACTAACCAGTCTAATATTCAGGTGACAAATGTATCCGAAACTCTCGTTAACGCAACAGGGCTACCACAATCAAGGGCGCTTCCGCGAGGCCTCTTGAAGGTGCTTCCGGTCGTGTTAGAAGGTCCAAAGGGACAGTTTGCAACGACAGCACTTCTCGACGAGGGCAGTACTGCCACACTAATTGATGGTGATGTAGCCGCGCGTATCGGAGCTAGTACTACAACAAACCAAAGCCGCCTTCGCATAGAAGGTGTCAGCGGTATGAGTAAAGACGTCGACATGAGTTACGTAAATTTTTACATACGAGGACGTAATCAGACAAAATGCTATTTAATTGAAAATGCCCGCGCTATTACTCCGTTAGGTTTGCGTGCACAGAGTATAGGCGAAATAAATTACCGTGAGTTTGAGCACTTGGCTAACCTTTCCGACGAGCTGTCACATGACAACGCGAGCCCGACTGTACTCATCGGAGCTTCAAATTGGGATTTATCGTTGAGCCGAGATGTGAGAGTAGGCAAAAAGAACGAGCCCGTTGCCTCGCGAACCCTATTAGGGTGGGTATTACACGGCGCTATTTCGACCTCTTCGAAACCTATCGACTTTGTCAATGTCACTTACGATGACACTAGTGACACTGAGACACAAGCGTTTATGCAAAGGCAATACGACGAGTTAGAGAGTCTAATTAAACATCAATACGAGATTGATTCTTTAGGCATTAGCAAAAAGCTACCAAAAGAAAACGCCGAAGATCAACGCGCACTCGATATTGTTTCGAAATCAGCACGGAGACTCGATAATGGTCGGTTCGAAGTGAGGCTACCGTGGCGCGAGAATATACCGAAACCACTGCCTGATTCATACACATTAGCATTATCGCGTTTTTTGTCGCTCGAGAGACAGCTGTCTAAAGACCCCGTACTTAAGGCCGGTTATGAAGCCTTCGTTTCTGGTATCATACAGAAAGGTTACGCCGAGGAATGTGGGATAGAGACCTACCACGGTACTCGTGCCAGTAATGATAGCCACATACGGTGGTACTTGCCAACATTTGGCGTGATGCACCCACAGAAGCGTAAGCTTAGAGTGGTGCATGACGCAGCGGCGAAGACTAAAGGCATATGTCTCAACAGTTTATTGCTTAAGGGCCCAGATTTGCTCCAACCCTTGCTTGACATTCTTTTTCGCTTCCGAGAGGGCGCTATCGCTTTGAACGCAGATATAAGGGAGATGTTCCCCCAAATAAAGATTGTAGCAGAGGATAGAGACGCTCAACGTTTTCTAGGGCGGAGTAAGGAAGGAAATCTAAGGGAATATCGCATGTCATCGATGATGTTTGGCGCCGTCTCCAGTCCCTTCATCGCTCTGGCACTTAAAAATAAAAACGCTGAAGAGTTTCAACCCCAGTTTCCAGACGCTTGTCTCGCAATCATAAACGATCACTATATGGACGATTATTTGGGAAGCCATTTTGACATTTCGCAGGCTTCGAAAATCGCCTCTGACATCGTAAAAGTCCATAGCGCGTGTTGCTTTGAAATGCGATCCTGGGTTTCAAATTGTCCAGAAGCGCTGTCTCAAATTCCAGTTGAACTGCGAAGCGAGAGCGGCTCAGATGTCAATCTGCCACCAAATGATAACGTAGGTGTTTTAGGGGTCAGATGGAACCCACGAGCAGATCACTTAAGCTTCCGCGTGGTACAACACGAGTCCCCTGCCTCTTTGACAAAACGATACATTTTATCAAAGGTCATGAAAATTTATGACCCACTCGGCCTATTAATGCCTATCATTATTGAAGGTCGGATAATCCTTCAAAAGCTGTGGAGAGAGGGATTGAACTGGGACACACCAATACCCGATAAGTTCATACCCGAGTGCAATAATTGGTTTAAACTGCTGGAATCCACGTCGAACGTTACCGTCCCACGACATTACATGAACCAATCGACATTGACACCTTTAGACGTTCAGTTGCATGTATTCGCTGATGGTGGCGAACAGGCGTATGCATGTGTTGCCTACTGGCGCTTCACTTACGGTAATAATGAAGTGTCCTTGTCACTCATCGGTAGCAAGGCCAGAGTTGCTCCATTGAAACCCATCTCGATTCCGCGATTGGAGCTACAAGCGGCTTTAATCGCATCTAGATTTGCTCAAACTATTTTGAAAGCTCACCGCATAAAACCTTCCGCAGTTTTTTATTGGACTGATTCGACCACGGTCCTCAAGTGGTTGAGAGGTGATGCTAGAGCGTTTAAGCCATTTGTAGCCCACCGTCTTGGGGAAATATTGGAAACCACAAACCCTTCCAATTGGCGATGGGTTCCAAGTGCACTCAATAACGCTGACGATGCTACAAAGCCTAAGGCATTGAAACTAGATTTGTCTCATCGTTGGTTTTCCGGGCCATCTTTTCTTTTATACCCTGATTCTGACTGGCCCATCGAATCTAGTTGCAATGATGAGGAAGTCACACCAGCGTCCGACGACAAATCGGAACTAGTCGGACTTCTTATCGATATTCCTCTGCCAGATTTACCGGTTCCCAATTTTACGCGTTTTAGTAAATGGTTGCGTATACTAAGAGCGACCGCTCGTTCGCTACAAGCCGCGCGTATGTTTAGAACTTTTTTGTCTCGTCCAATCGATCAACACTCTTATTTGTACGCAGATGGCACCACCTCCCCCTCTGGATTGACGGCTCTGGATATCTCCAACGCCGAGAACCTTCTTCTTCACCGAGCGCAAGTCGACAGCTTTCCTGAAGAATACAAGTCCTTGCAGTCGTCGCAGCCAGTGGCCAAGAATAGCAGGATAGCTGCACTTTCCCCGGTGTTGGGCCCCGATGGGCTCATTAGACTCGATTCACGTATAACATCCGCTCCCGGGGTAAGTGAGAGTGTCAAATGTCCGATGGTTTTGGATGGCCGCCATCACATAGTCCGCCTCATAATACTGCACTACCATTGCCAGACGGCTCATTCGTTCAACGAACTTGTTCTAAATGAACTAAGACAGCGGTATTGGATTCTCAAAGCGAGGAGCACTATACGGAGCGTCGCGAACACCTGCAACGAATGCAAGCGGCATAAGATCCAGCCCGTTATCCCGCAAACTGGCAACCTACCATCAGTACGGCTTGAACACCACAGAAGACCCTTTACTAACGTTGGCCTCGATTATTTCGGCCCAGTTGACGTCACGGTGAATCGTCGCCACGAGAAGCGCTATGTAGCCCTATACACCTGTCTCGTAACCAGAGCGCTACACCTCGAAGTGGTCGGGTCGCTATCATCAGATTCTGCACTTTTAAGCCTAAGGCGTTTCATAGCCCGCAGAGGATCTCCATCAGTCATCATGTCCGACAACGGTACAAACTTTGTCGGTGCCAATCGAATTCTACGAGCTTTGCACGGAGACGATGTGCGCGAATACGCTACGAACCACAAGATCGAGTGGCGCTTTATTCCTCCCGCATCACCATTTATGGGAGGGGCCTGGGAGCGTATGGTCCGAACTGTAAAGACTGCCCTAAGGTACACCCTAAAGACCAAATCTCCCAAGGAAGAGATTTTGACCACCTTACTAGCCGAAGTAGAAGGAATAGTAAACTCAAGACCGCTCACGTATATATCACCCTCGCCGCAAGCTCCGGAAGCCATAACCCCTTTCCATTTTATACTTGGATCGTCATCTATCAGCCCATGGACGTCTACGCTCACAGACTCGGATTTGATAAGGCGATGTGATTGGCGGCAGACACTGCGTTTGGCTGATCATTTTTGGTTGCGGTGGCTGCGGGAGTACTTGCCTACATTGCGACCTAGAGGACCACGCGGCGGCATTCCGGCTATTTCCGAGGGGGACGTCGTGCTTATCGCGGACTCTTCTTTGCCGCGGGGTCTATGGCCACTAGGAAGAGTCCTTAAAATATTTAGGGGTGCTGACGGAGCTGTGCGCGTCGCTGACGTCATAACTAAAGGGGGAACCTTACGCCGCCCAGCCCGTAAGCTTTTACCTTTAAGCTCCGTCGACCAGCCACTTTCCAACGATTGATTGTTAGTGTTCCACTGGGGGTGGGGATGTTGGAAACTGGCTGGTCGTCATAGAGAATATAATATTGTTGTAGGCTAAACGAAAGAATAACATAGCTGTCACTTCTGTCTGTAACCGATATTATTTTGTGCCGATACTAGAAATACATTATTCATTGTTGTAAAAACGTGTTTTCCATTTTAGTCCACGCTCACGTAGTTAACAGTCGTCAAAGATAGGTACGGCCCGCGGGCCGCGTCCGGCCCGCAATGCCATCTCAATACGGCCCTCGGGGGCTAAATGTCTAACCAATTTAAAAATCTATCGCAATCGCTTTCCAGTTGGATGTGATGTGACACATTGCTGCATTTCTCTGGTAAGTTTTTATTTGTTCCAAAAATATGCATCAATGTGTTACATCCTGAAAACGATAGCGATAGATTTTAAAATTAGGAAATAGAAAGGCAGAATCTATCCAGTGTGGATTTTAAATAAGATAATAAAATAAAAGACCTCAGGTATTTGGATCCTCAAGCTCAAGATAACTCCTTTTTTTCCCTTATGAAAATTTACTTACCTGAGGGAATTAAAAAAGATAAAGTTTTTTTTTTATTTTGAGTCTGGCCCGCTAACATACCCTAAATCTATAAAATATGGCCCTTTAGAAAAAAAAACGGCCAAGTGCGTGTCGGGCGGGCCACACGCCGTAGGGTTCCGTAGTTACCATGTACAATACCATATTTAATACCACTATAATTTTTCGCCTGTAAAAATAACTTTGTTTTTCACAGTGTTAGTATATATTTGCGGTTTTGGAAAATATGATATATCTGAAAAACTAATTACTATATCTCATTCAAACCAATTTTCGTTGAAAGTTTTTATAAAGATCTAAAGCACATATTTTTTTTAGATTTTCACTCACTTATTTCAGAAGAAAAAAATTTTTTTTTAGTTTCAGTTCCATGTATTCGGGAGCCCCCCCCCTTAATCTTTATTTGTTTTTATTTTTGTATCAAAATCGTTAAGCGGTTAACAGAATACATCTACCTACCTACTAACTACATAATGTAGGAGCTAATAGGTACACGAAATGTATGTTTAACAAATATGTGCTGGATTATGGAGTAGTGTCGTATCAAATTACATAACACCTTGCAAGACAGCCAGTTTAGACAAGCAATCGTAGCTCGTACACACATCACACATCTATATTTAGCTACTTATTCTGGTTTCCGTTTAATTCTTTTCGACACAAAAAATATAAAACTAGACTGTAAGCAATAATTTTCTTACGTCTCATTTTAAAAAACCGGTCAAGCAAGAGCGAGTCGAACTCGCGCACCGAGGGTTTCCGTACCATCATAATAAATACACTGCAGAGCAGCTGTAGAATAATAAAATTATTATTGCAGTATGAGGTCAGCACCATCTCTTGGCCGATAGTGACACTATTTTTTTCTTAGGCCAGCGCCATCTCTTGACCGATAGTAGAACTAAATAATAGAGGAAGAAGAAGTAGAGGAACGAATTAATTTTTTATTTGTTTTTTTAATTTCTAAAAAAGTGAGTTATATTGAGACATCGTTTTATTTTTCCTGTAATCTTTACATAAACTACTATCACATAGAATTATTTCAGATTTTTCTCTTTGCAAACTTCGGAGATAAGGGGGGGGAACGGTATTTCTTTTTAATTTTTTCATCCTAAGTCGAAAACTATGCGGCCTAAAAAATAGAAAAAAATGATTTCAAATGTGCAAACAGCGCTCTTTCATAATGATATCCCACATGCCCTAGTCGCCCTACTTAAAAATTTTAAGACCTCTTTTCAGTCCCTGTTGTAAAAAAACTATTTATTTTTTATTTCTTTCTTATTTGCAAAATAGTTGGACAAAGGTCATCTTTATCTATTCCAAATTTCAAGTTGATACCATTAGTAGTTCTCGAGATATCCAGCTGTGACAGACAGACAGACAGACTGAGTCACACCATAAGGGTTCCTTTTTACCATTTTGGTACGGAACCCTAAAAACGTACTTACCTAATTCGACATTATATCAGGTTATTTATTTACTAAGAAAAAACAATAATTTGAAGCGGTTACTAAAAGTGCGGGAAGGCCAAAAAAAATATGGGGAGTGGAGTGTGATAAGGATAAGGACAGCAGACGATGATGAATGTGAAACGGCTTCAATAGTTCTGCGGGTCTACCGGCTAAAAACAATGAAGTTAATGTTAAATTTCTGTAATTTGACAGATGTATGTGATACATTGCTACTTCGTTTTGGCACAAACAAAAACTTACCCAAGAAAAGAAGCAATGTATCATATCCATCTCTCAAATTACAGTTAACATTAACTTCATTATTTTTTTGCCGGTAGACCCGCTGGACCCTTATTCACAAATGTCCGAAATTCTCTCTGTATCCGACGATGCTTTCCATATTTTTCAATCCGAAACGAAGACTAAAATAATGCTAAAATTGCTGATTCATTTTTGACAGCAATTTGGTGTCGTGAGAGTTAGTTTAGTATCCGTCGGTCGGGTCGGAAATTGACATTTCGAATATAGAGACAATACAGTAAATATGGAAAGCGTAGCATTGGATAAGTTTCGAACGTTTGTGAATAAAGGGCCCTGCAGGTCTATCGGCTAAAAACAATCAATGAAGTTAATGTTAACTGTTGCCTGCCCAATTCTTCTTATCGAACAGCCGAGAGCGACGGTTAAACGTGCCCTCCGAAGCACGGAAGCGCTCAGTTGTATGTAATGCCACTTAACGGTCACCCATCCGACACCTGGCCGGACCGAGCGTTGCTTAACAAACGTGATCGAGTACGATCAGTCTGTCAAGTTCCGCCATGACTGCCCAATAAATAAAATAAATAAAAACTGATTTTACAGCGATCACGATAGCAATGTAAGTTAGCCGATAGAGCCCCAGCCCTTCCTGGTCTCTTGAATTGATTCCCTATTTACATTTTGCATTTGGTCCTTCAAGCCGTACGTAATGTAACCCTACATACGGCACGCTGTTTCTAAAGCCAATTATTTTTTCCAAAGCACGGCACCGCGGCGGCCGGCGCCTGCGCAAGGTCCGCCCACCGGCGAGGAGTCCGGTTACGACCGCGGACGGGACCGACAACCTGACTAGTTGCATTTACATTCGCTTCAACAGGTTTTGCTATATCTAGCTAGTGCATGGAAATCGAAAAGAGCGTATTAAAGTTAGAAACTGCACGAGAAACTCTCTATATTGTAACGAGAATATCTCTTTATTGTTCAAATCTGCGTACATACATGATGTCCATCCATCAGCCATTTTTGAGGTTCCCACTGCTGGGGCACAGGCCTTCCTTTTGGGTGGTAAGGAGGATGGGCCATAACCCACTACGCGGGCCCAATGCGGATTGGTGGGTGTTAACGACTGCAAATGCAGCCGGGACCAACGGCTTTACGTGCCTTCCGAAGCACGGAGGAGCTCGAGATAATAAACTTTTGGTCACCCATCCCATGACCCATGCGAACGTTGTTTAACTTCCGCAATCGCTGGGCCAGGTGCAAAACCACTGCGCCACCGAGTTCCATGATACAATAATACAACATGATACAAGGTGTTAATATTTAGTACTTATCCACAGTTTATCTTATGAAGCCACTGAATTATTACGTGTATCAGACATGAGGGTTGCCATCCGTCCCGATATATCGGGACTGTCACCGTTATTGAGCTATCTGTCCCGACAGAAGACTTAAATTAACGCAATTGATCGTTATAATCGTTAAATCGTTATATTTTAATTTTAAATCTATCAACAATAACATTCACAACACTCGGTAGCTCAGCGGTCAGAGCATTGGACCGGATATCCAAAGGTCGCGGGTTCGATTCCCGTCTGAGTATTGATCTGGTGCGAGTCGTATTTTTTCTAGTATATTATTTAGTATTGTGTAATAACATTTAATTTAAAATCTATCATAAATACCTAAAGTAATATACATATACCTACACAGTAAGTACTGAAATTGCTTGCTAGATCAAGTGTTATCAAAGTCCCACTACTTATATTGTGATTTCGTCGGCGGCATCGCGCACGCACCGCTCCCACTGAAGTATGTATGTACGACCACGACGGTAAACGCGTCACCGGCCACCGTTAGCTCGTCACCAACCACGAATCTGATTACTGTCTCAAATATTCTTCCTAGATTAATGAAAAAGTACCGGAAGACAGAGATCCTAAGTTGATATTAAAAATGCGGAAGTGAGTTTGTTAGCGATAGCGTTTGGAGATTGCTGGTTTTTTGACGGACAGATTATGCTTGCAGTGTTGCAGTGCACGAGTGCTCTAATCCAGGGGTGTCAAAGATACTGCCCGCGGGCCGCCTCCGGCCCGCAAGCCATCTCAATACGGCCCGCGACCATCTTTTCAGTGAGGATTTTAGACGGCATTCGACGGTATTCTTTAAAATTGCACGCCCTTTTTTAAAATAATTTAGTACGTATTTGAGTTTTTAGTTTTAAGTCTGGCCCGCTAACACACCCAAAATTGTATAAATGGCCCTTTAGAAAAATGAGTTTGACACCCCTGCTCTAATCTATGTCGACCAGCAGACGCCCTACACTTCTACGTACAGAAAATGGCATAGGTAAACACCCTGTGATAACACCAATTTAGAAGCGTTTCGACTAGGTACAAACGTTGTGTGTGGTTGAAGTGTCATTTGTCTGATAAGAATTAAACATAAATAAATAAACAAACTTTTGTTACAATTAATTATGTTGGCTTATTAGTAGGTTCACATCAAATATCAGTAGCATACGTATGAATGCTCGCGCGCTTTTGACCGCGCGGTTAGTACTATTATATATTCTGTGGCGCGGTCGTGAGTCAGCGCGGAGTCATCGGCCGACACGACCGCATGGCTGCGCCGGCGCACCTCAGGGTCTCTCATTCTCTATGCATGAAACAAGTGGACAACATCATCACATTCGTTGCTCTGATCCTAAAAAGCTAAAGCACTTGTGTTATTTATGCGTATGGCAATCGGAAACAACGACGGTACTACAAACAGGGGGCTAATTGTCTAATTTAAATATCTATCGCAATCGCTTTCGTTTGAAGATGGATGTGACACATTGCTGCATTCCTTTGTTAAGTTTTTATTTGTGCCAAAAAGAAGCTTCAATGTGTTAAGGTAATTAAAAAAGTGGCGCCCTCATTTTAATTAAATTTATTGCCCGCTAAGTACCTACCTACATAATGTTTACAAACAATAAGCTTTGTAACATATAGTTCGTTGTAGTAGTAAGGCAAAAGTGCCAAAAGTGGCCACTTTTTGCTCTTTTGCCTACTACTACTACAGAGAACTATATTTTACAGAGGTTATAGTTTGTAAATAAACTATTTTCAATCTCAACGTTTGAATTTTTGATACATTATGTAGGTACTTAGCGAGCAATAAATTTATTTAAGGTGAGGGCGCTACTGTGAAGAAGAAGCGATTGCGATAGATTTTGAAATTTGACAATAACTAGACAGGTCATCTCCTCTCCTAATCCTAAGGGAGTCTTTTTATGAACTGCGACTCAAAAAAATTGACCACAAGTACCTATGCCAAACGGATATCTGTACCTATGTACTGTGTATGTATGTCTATGTATGTACATCGATTTGAAGTTTTTTTTTCGTGCGACTACGGACTCACTCAACCAAAGATCGATTCGACGATATTATGAGAGTTGCATTGTATGTATGTATGTATGTATCTTGCTCGTGATTCGTTTTCCATTCAAAACATTTACTTTAATAATATTTGTTTTGGGAAGATCTAGTTTTATTATTCGTAAGTTCGATTTACGGATATCGAGATTAGACCCCCAGCCCCTGTAGCATGCATGAACACCGAAATACGTGTTACGAGTTATTAAATAAGTATAGGATAAGTAAAATTGGTGATAATGATAACTTTTCTACTAAGGATAGTAAAATGGGTTATTCCGTATTCATCCCATGACGTCACATCCTTCGTTATCTTGTTAATTAGAAAATACAATTGTTATTACGTTCATTGTTTAATTAATGTAAAAACCCCTTTTGAGACAGGCGTGCGTATTATCGTGTCGTGTTTCGGGGCGCAGGGGCGAGATTTTTCGACAGTAGTGATATCCGTAAATTAAGTAAGTAAATTATTTATTTGCAAAAATATGGTAACAAAATGTTCTTAAATTAAGTTATGTCCATAGTCCGAGCGAGGCTCAGAACAAATGAGGGTGAAGCGTGTTTTCGCGTTCGCATAAGATTTTTTTTTATTTTCATAATATTTCGACACTACTGAACAAGATAAGAGAGGGTGTCGCGCTGACACCCTTGAGCGTTTCGTAAAAAACGCATAATTATGCCAAGAAGCTGCCGCCATTAGATAAACCTCAAATTCTAAGATTTAATGAACCCTAGATAGGTACATGTGTGAGGTGTCTAGTCTAATGAAAGGGAATTAAGTGTTCTATAGTGTTATAATACACAACCTCGGCTGAGTAGTACAGTTCCGAAAATATTTAAAATTTTATGAAAATTCAATCTTTAGAAACTCTCAATTTTTTGTTTTAAGTTACCGTAATTCTTAAACTGGTGTTTTTTCTTGCAAACAAAAAATATGTTAACAAAGCCAATTTCAAAAAAAAAATTTCAAGTAGGTACCTTTACAAACAAAAAAAAGCGAAAAAAAAATGTTTCATTTCACTTTCACTTAAATAGGGGCAGACAACTGTCCAAATACCATGCATTGCAAATAGCACGTAGACACTTTTTTTGAATTTTAAAGACTCTATCGACCTCAACTGAATTTCCCCATAAAATAAGACCGTAGCTGATTGCTGACGAAACGTAGCCAAAGTAGGCTGCTAACACTGCTTCTACAGAAATATTTTTTGACAGCAACAGCTCTTTAGATGATAGACAGTAGCAAATTTAAGTAGGTAGTTCGATTGGATCGCTTGTCTGGTTAGTGACCTCGCAAATTAATGCTAAGATAGAAGTTTATACCTTATAAGTAGGTATCTAATCTAGTAAAGATTCTAGGGCTCCACAATTTAGGCTAATAAGATGGGACTTGGCATCACGCCAATGGCCTTATTCTTGAGAAATAATTTGGGGCTGAGTGAAATTATAATATACTTACAAACTATATTATTATGTTATGTCATATCTATCGGTTGGTTTAGCTTTGAAATGATATGTTCATAGTAACAGCCTAAACTGAATAAAGGTTTTGAAATAATTAACATAAATAGTTACAAAATCAAAAGCTTAAAGTAACAGTTCTTAGCAGACGCAACGACTGCAATGACGATAAGTGGATGAGATGAGGAGTTGGACATCCTATAGCTAACAGCTGATGCTGCAGTATCAGGTCAAGGTTTACAAAGGATGCCATATTGATAGCATCGAAGTTGACCGGGACATTTAGATCAGAAATAGGGTAAACGGGTAAACCATGGATTTTTCAAAAACTCGGGTTATATTTAAAGTGCTACTTGCTGACCAGGAGACCGGGACAATGCTTCAAACCGGGACATGTCCCTGTGTACCGGGACGTATGGCAGCCCTACATGAAAGTTGTTCAAATCCCTTCGTCAACTAGAGAAGAACTAATCTTCAGACGTCTAGTCTAATATATACTTTTAAACTTTCGCGTTGCATTTTATTAGATTAGGAACACAGGTTTTTAACGCGTTTTTAAACTAAAAACGCCTTAGGATGTCACACCATTACAAACACCTGGCGTGTACAAGATAGACTGCAGCTGTGGTAGTTGTTATATTGGTCAGACGAAACGAACTATCATTGAAAGAGTCCGTGAACACATCACAGCTGTAAAAAACCGCCAAACTAATAAATCAGCGATTGCAGAGCATTTGCTGGAAAGTGGCACAAACCACTGGATCGAATTTTATCGCACGCAGGTTCTTTCCACTGATCGCCATTTTTATTCACGAGTCGTACGTGAAGCGATTGAAATTAAAAAACATCCTAAAAACTTCAATCGGGAAGATGGCCACAAATTATCTGCAGTGTGGAATCCAGTAATTACAAACGCACTACCTCTTTGTTCGCGGTCGGCTAACAACCAGAATACGGCTATGATACGGAATAGGGACACCGTTAGTATAGTGTGCGGCGGTAGTTGGAAAAACTGTTCGACGGTGGATGAAGATTGCACCGCAGAGGAGGAGGCGTAACACCGCAGCTCCAGTCAGCCCGTGACCACGGCCGATGCAACTCGGTCGAAACGTCGGGATAAGGTAGGTGTCCAACACCTATGTTTAGTTTAAAAACGCGTTAAAAACCTGTCTAGTCTAATGACTGGTATCCAGAGTCAGGCTCACCTATTATGTATTATACTCTTTATTGCACTCATAAAAACAGTTACACAAAAAAAATTGAGATATGTACACAAAGGAGGACTTATCTCTAAAAGAGATCTCTTCCAGCCAACCGAGATCGTGTTCGAGATTTCAATATTAAGCGGGTGACATAAAGTGCAAAAATTAAATAAGAAAAATTGACAATTTAAAGTCTAAAATATAGTACCTACAATATATAAATAAATAAATATACCTACTTTACCTATAATACATACATACACATACATACATACATATTAAACCTATATTATAAATATACTTACATACATATAAATAAATAAGAGATGGTGTTAACTAAGTATCTCATGATTCTGATTTTGATAACTGTGATAAAAAGTGCGACTTAACTTTGGATTTAAATGAGTGGATGCTTGGATGCGTATGTATTCTGATTAAGGCGAGGCCAGTTCACGAAATTTACTCTTTCACTATGTCTTTAGAATAAGGTTGAATATTGCATAACTTTAATTGACGCTTCGCCAGAAATTTGACGAATTTTAGTACATTTTTATTGATTTCTGAAATACTGAATCATTTATTAAAATGTACTCGGTTATTGTGTTAGATCGATAAAAAAGCTATCCTTTTTGCATAAAAAATCATATCACTGTCGTTGAAAATTACGAAATCTGACGATTTGAAATTTATTTTTATAAGTTTTTATGGTGTTATTCAGGATTTTTTTACAGAGTTACCATGCCATTTTTCAATATTCTGTTCGGTTAATTTGCTTCTTTGTTTCTTCTTCAGTCTACAGTATTTTTTGTGAAGTAGAATTTTACATCAGTTCTTCACATTGGATGTTCAAAAATCAGACTTTTCATCAGATCGTGAACTGGCCTCGCCTTCAGTCGTTGTTTCTGTACTCACAGTGTAATGTAAATACTGTTGACTTCTGTTTGTTGAGGTTATGAGAGATGTTGAGAAATGCGACTAGATTTCTCGCACCATCTTGCGAGGCGCGGTCATTTTTTGTGCCCTTTCAAATAGCTCACGGCCACTCATTATAATGACTGATGCGAGTTCCCCGAATTACTGTAACTGTTATATGTTATTAAGATAAAATAATTGCACAAGGTTATCGCCCGCATGCCGCATGATAAGCACATGCGGTCTGCTTACTACAAGAAAACATCAAAATGACGAAGTAAAACACCATTTTTTAATTGTGAAACTTGATTAACAGACCGTGCCAGCAACAACAGGTGACCTCGAGTATTAATTCATTGCAGATTTACAGCTATTTAGCATAAGATGCAGTACCTACGTATCGTTGAATTAGTTTTAATATTTTGTGGCTACTTATTCTTATTAGGACTGCTCACTGCACGTATAACTTATAAGTGACCTTAAACGTAAGGACGTGACGTGATATTATAATCAGGGTTGACATGATTAAATCACTTTGATTTAGTTAGATCATGATTTAAATCAAGTGATTTTTTGAATAAAAATCATTGATTAGCTCAAATCGCTTTTTCTTTCCTATTTGTATAAAAAAAATCTTCTACCAGACATTTTTAACTATTTTACTTAAGTGGATTTTTAAGGCTCAAGCAAAAAATCGAGAAAATCAGTTTTTTCGGTCTTTTGCAAAAAATCTGTGATTTTTGTCCAACCCTGATAATCTTATAGTATAGTAGGCGTGATATAATCATCACAAAGTGGGAAGTAATATACGAATATTTGTTGTGTGGTGCTACTATAGAATTTGATGAGTGATATCAGAATCGTGCCCAACATCTTTGCATGTCATGCCCCGAGATGAGGAAACGTCAGACGGACAAGAAGACGAATGTGTTTCTTATTCGACTGATGTAAGCAGCAGTGAAGTGAGTGATAACATGACTGGTTATTTAGGATCGCATCATGGACGGCAGCTAGGCAGTTGTTATTCCGGAGCATAACCGCCTCTGTGGTCCAGTGGTTCGCCCACCCGTGTAAGACGCAGGGGTCCCGGGTTTGATTCCCAGGGGGGGTACAATTTGTACTCGGTTTGGTTGGTGGTAGAGCT
Organism: Agriphila straminella; assembly: GCA_950108535.1. Classification (NCBI taxonomy): domain Eukaryota; kingdom Metazoa; phylum Arthropoda; class Insecta; order Lepidoptera; family Crambidae; genus Agriphila; species Agriphila straminella. Next base: position 11,965,246 of record OX467304.1, read on the forward strand.
TATTTCAAGTCCGCCTGGCTATCCCCTCTTGGCGAGCCCCACATACGAACCCCCTGCTCACCTGGGGGGGGGAAATGCATTTTCTCCGGTATTAAAAAAAGGCTACCACCATCTTACCTAAGTCTGACGCTATAACAAAAATTTAAAAATTGTTGTGTTCCGGCAGTTAGAGGTAAGATAGCCAGTTCCTCAGTGATGAGGATTCCGGGCGTAGTGCGCTTCCACCTTAGGCCTTATCGTCACTTAACATCAGGTGAGGTGAAGGCCAAGCACTATCCCGTTATGCATAAAAAAGAAAAAAAAGCAGCAATCGACTATACTACTTCAACAGCTTTTGTATCTGGAGATTCTAGAGCAGGGATGCACAGACTGCGGCCCGCGGGCCACATGTGGCCCGTCGGCAATATGCCAGTGGCCCGCCAGCAATAATATTCCCTCGTACTTACCTATATTTGAAAAAACCTTTATGGCTATTTTAATTTTTTTTATTTGTGCTGGTGGCCCGCCATTAATTCATCATTTTCCCAAGTGGCCCATGGTCTCAATAAGTATGTGCATCCTTGTTCTAGAGTTTGTTAGTATGAAAAGTTGGAATGTTAATCCGTTATTTAGGTATTATAGTGATGAGATATAAAATTGTGAAGATCTTGTAGGGATATTTTGTGACGGCTTTTCTCTATCTTATGTCGTCGTCCAATTTCGAAGAAGATTTCATGATTTAAAAAATTGTTTAAAAAACAAAAAACCGATTTCAAAAAACCTGCCTCTGAAAAGCAAGAAATAATATACAAATCATTAGATACGCATTATCATTGTTATAATAAAACACGTCTATTAAAGTCGGGTGGGGCTGGAGTACATCTTCCTTTTTTTATTCTAAAAGCCCCACCCGACTTCAATTGACGTGTTTTATTATAACAATGATAATGCGTATCTAATGATTTGTATATTATTTCTTGCTTTTCAGAGGCAGGTTTTTTGAAGTCGGTTTTTTGTTTTTTAAACAATTTTTTTATTTTTTTATTTTTAGTGTAAGTACCTTCTGTATTAGGTAGTGTAGGTATATTATTTAGGTAGAAAAATTGGCTCAGCCAAACGTGAGATTATCGCGGAGAAACATACATGCATACAAACTGAATACCTCCTTTTTTGAAGTCGGTTAAAAAGACTACACAAAGGTATCCCTTCCCCAACAAAAAAAATCATCTAATTCGGTTCATAAATAACAAAATTGTCAAGTTAGTTGATTTAATATCATAGTATTTTCAGGATTACTAGCAAACTACTGAACCGATTTGAAAAAAAAATAAATGGGACCATCTCGCAAGAAAACTCAATCGAACAAAAAAAGAATCATCTAAATCGGTCCATAAATGTCGAAGATACGCGCGAACAACGATAAAAAAAAAAAAAAAAAACATACAATCGAATTGAGAACCTCCTCCTTTTGATGAAGTCGGTTAAAAATTAAAAAAAAATATATTTTAAATAGGTACGATACGAAGAGACCGATTTTTAAGATTCAATGAATTCCGAGTTCAATGAATAGGATGACAAATAAGTGGTTGGTTATAAGGATTATCCTCATCAATTACATTCTTTGGTAATCTTTTTCCTGTCGGCAACATTTAAGGACGAGGCTCGACCACAAAATAGAGAGAGGACAGACAGAAGTCAAGCTTAGTACACCTACCTACTTCACTTCATAGTATAAAACAAAGTCGCTTCTATCCCTATGTATGCTTAAATCTTTAAAACTACGCAACGGATTTTGATGCTGTTTTTTTTAATAGATAGAGTGATTCAAGAGGAAGGTTTATGTGTATAATACATGGTGTGAAATTCCACACTATACACCGAAGCGAAGCGAGGGCGGGTCGCTAGTAGGTACCTACTTATTAAAAGGAGAAGTCTGGGAGAAAAATAAAGCAATATCGACATTTATAATAAGATTCTAACTTAAGAAAGGTACAGTCGGCCCATGAAAATGTTGACTAAAGATAATTCGTGATTTGAAAAAGTACTCCATTCAAATACGAGCAGAACCAGGTAGTACCGAATATAGATTCTTCGAAGTGGATGGAACAATGTGAAAGTGAAAGTGAAAGTGAAATAAGCTTTATTCAAATAAACTTAATTGTTAAGTACTTTTGAATCGTCTATATTTCCTACCACCCGTTCCAGACTTTTTTAGCTGACAAGAAGAACGGGCGCAAGAAACTTATCAGCTGTAACAGCCATAAGTAACGATATTTACAAACTTGAATATATCGTTACCAGGGTAACATAATTACAAAAGGGTGACAGAATTATTGGCAACAACATAGACTTATTATATTACTTCAATAAAGTACTTATATTAGCAAGTTATGTGTTACCTACATCATTTCCACGCATTTTGATCTTTAAGATAATCGTCAACTTTATAATAACCTTTATCCATGAGCGTTTTTTTAACATGGTTTTTAAATTCATGCAAAGGAAGATCAATCACTTGTTGTGGAACTTTATTAATAAAGGCTATGCCTTTCCCCATAAATGAACTTCTCGTTTTTGCAAGCCTAAATCTTGGAACGGCAAGTTTATCTTTATTTCTTGTATTAAACTGGTGAATGTTGCTGTTCTTATCAAATGAATCATAGTGTTTCCTTACATAAACTAAATTTTCATAAATATATTGGCCTGCCAAAGTTAAAATATTTATTTCTTTGAACAATTCTCTCAAGGTATCTCTCCGCCGTCAAATGAGATCCACTTTTGAGTTTTAATAATATCTCAAAATTTTGTCGTGTCTTTCATTGGTTGATGTTATTGTATCTAGTTGATGAAACCGGCTTCAGTTAGCCTAGTGAAAAGGTCAGTATAATTATGTAAACTTGCAATAAGGAAGCGCGCGCGACACAATCCGCGCCGGTTTATAAACAACCCGCACTACGCGAGCGAGTTGCCGGCTATAGTAGAAATTATTTCTAAATGTAATTTAACTTTCAACAGAAAAACAGCCTAAAAGTACAACGTGCTAATGCATCGAACTAATCAACTTTTACTATGGGACCAACTCTGAAATCGCGAAAAAAAAACAGCACTGTTGATAAATTATTATTTTCGTTATTAACTTTTGTATGAAACAACAGATTTTCTTTCGCGATTTCCGAGTTGGTCCCATCTACTTATTATTCTAAGGTCCCATTGTAAAAGTTGTTCAGTTTAATGAATTGAACAACTTGAGGAATTTGCGACAATCACGGGTGCCGCAATGTTGAACCAACCATTTTCATAAGAAAACGCAGCAACCCATTTTCCTGCCCATGGAGGTGTTAACTCTTAAGTCATGACTTAAGAGTTAAGAGAGCCGGGCTTCAACTTAAAAAACAGAAAAATCGAAGTAAGGAATTTCGTATTGAACTATTTGCTGAAGTAATTTGGAAGATTTGATGTTCGTGTGACATCAAGAATAGGGGTTTACCATTTTGGCCAGATTTGGACTCAATTTATCTGTTTAAATTTGAAGCCCGGCAGACTTGCCGAAGTTCGATGCGTATTAATCAGATTCCGTCTTTAGCAATCAGCCCCAAATAATAAAGATAAAAAAGGAATCTATGACTTAATTTCAAAACTCATGAAAAACTATGGAAAAAACAGCACCCAAATCTGTTATTTTTTTGTGTGAACTGGAAAATTACTGGGCTCGGTTATTTCCAGCCATCACCACTGGCATCTATTCCACTGGTAACAAATAGGAAAAAATATTCCATTATGTCACCAGTGGTAGCAAGTGGGATATTTTTTTTACCATTGCGAACAACTCCAGTGGGAAAAACTCCAGTGGTGATGACTACTATACTAGGAATAATCGACTAGGTGAGTCAATCAATAGTAAATTTTTCACTAATATTAATTTACATATTTCAACTTGTTAATTTGTGAAAATTACTGATAAAAGATAAATATTTGAAACAGTGTGCTTGTGTCCCAGCCAGCAATACGGCTATTAAAATGAAATAAAATATATCAAAGTGTTTTTAATTTCAATAAATATTACACCAAGTTTATAACAAATTTACTACAAACTATTTTGCATAGTTATTATGAATGCCTTGAAAGCGAATCAACATGTTGACTGACAGCGGTAGGTTATCAGATACTGGTGCAGTCATGAACGCAGCAACCTGACACCTTTGCAGACACCCAAGTATATCAACATATCCTTATCAATGGTATTTGAGGTTGTTATTTAATAGTTGGGTAAATTTTTTATCTTGTTGAATTATTTATAATTTTATATTTGTTTTTTGATTATGTTAATGTTGGTCTCTTATCTCATACATATCACAACTTTTAACTTAAATTATGAAGTTAAGCTTTATTAAACAAACCACTTAATTATTTCAGTTACCTACTTATAATTTCAATCTAATTAAATAAATAAATAAAAACAATAAAAATAAAAATAATTTATTTCAGGCTTAATACCCATAGATCAGTTTTTAAATATAGAAATAGAAATATTTTTTATTTAAATAGACTTATTAAAAGTTCTTTTAAATCGTCCAGTTTTTTTCCCCTACCACCCATATAAACATTTGAATAATAATAAATTTAAAAAATTATTAAAGATAGTATTGTGCACTTTCATAATTAAAAAATAAGTTATGATTGGAGAATCTCTATCTTATAAGGTCAATGATAACTTGCACTCAAAGTGCATTATGTAGCTAATGTATTGGGACCTTTAGGCAGTTAGGTCTCAGCAGAGATTTACTAACAATAAGTCTTTGCATATTGTTCAAACTTCACAATGAGAACTGCTTATTTGGTATTCCTGCTACTTTAAGCCATGCCATTGTGAATAAGCATGGTCCTGCTTAAAATATGTATGACTTATGTTTACATTATTTATTTTTATTTTAAAATGTGAAGCTTTTTAGGATAAGTTTCTAATGAATGGTAGCATTAATAGTACAAAGATGTAAATTTTGTGTTTAGAAAATATAGTCAGAGAATCCAATGAACACAAAATTATACAAAATTTCAGTTTGTTTTAAAAAGTAAATTAAAATTTTAACAGTGACTTCAAGAGATTATTTATGTTCCTTTTTCGAATCCCAATTGGGAAATATATCTTTGTGTGCTTGTGTTAAACTACCTAGGAAGGAGCATAAAAAGGTTGTTTATGAGCTCTAAACTTACCATAACTAGTCAGAGTGGAATGTGTGAAGTGTGGTTGCGGCCAGCAGTCCGGGAGACGTCGCCAGGGCTCCAGGGCAAGTCACATCACCTGATCACAACGGCTTGTAACTTTAACACCCAGTCACTGAACACTCACTGATTCGAGCGAGAAACCCCACAAGCTCGCGGTCGCGGCTCCAACGCGATAATGGCTTGAATCGAATCGCGCGACTGTTCGATAAACATACATTGAGAATTTGAGAAGCAAAGCAAACAGAATTAACTTTGTTGCTTGCTTTCCTGCGGTCTGTCTGTCTGCCTGCCTGCACAGATAAATATACTGCCTGCCTGTGCCTGTCTGTCTGTCTCACAGAGAAAGCAATACTATACGTAAGAAGAGACGGGACTTCATAGACCAAAAAAATCTACGAAATGTCAAATCAAACATACCTCGACGTAGCCAACATAACGAATGTAAAACAAAACAATGTTTTGCCAACCTACAGGAAAGAAATAGAGATGGGCGACCTTATAGTATTAAATATTTTATCGATATCGATGAATGCACTGAACTGCGCTTTACTTAAGGAATAATTTTAAAATTTCTACTAATTGCAATTATAATAAAATATTAAATTAAATTAAAAGTAATTATTTAAAAAAAAATCTTTATTGTTCTCAATAAGTAATTATTTCGGCAGCTGATGGCGGCTGATGACCTGAAATAAAAATATATAAAAACATTTTTATAATTTTTTACAGTTTAATTTTAACATAACAGTAATCTAGCGCGTACATTCTTGCCCATCTTTACCCATTTCTTACACCTAAAATTAAAAGCATCGATATCGGTATTTATATATGATGTAGCTCCACTATTTTCATGCAGATTATTTTTCTGACTAAAATTTTATAATTTCATTCAAATACCTACCAAAAATTGTAAACGAATGTTATATTGGTTAATGTATTACTCACCGAAGCTCATCTGAAGGAAATTTGGCCATAAAAAACCGTTTTGTATCGTCTTTTCGCGCCGATCACAAATTTCACATTTTACATGCTTCATTGTGACTTACATGTAATGCACCTTAACTTGACTATTAACAAATTAAAACAAACTTTTGAATATCACAAAACTATTATAAAACAAACTTTTAACTACCTACACAAATTAATTTTATTTGTTACAATACTTTAAATGTTGCCGCCGTGTTTCTCTGACAGATGACCTATCATCAAAGAACGAGAAAGAATGAGGAAGAGTGAGACAAATATAGTCGCCATAAAAATTCGTGTCCGTTTCATAGAATCTTTTTTTGTATGGAAGTTGCGACAGACTGGTCTGTCTGCTCTGCTGCCTGCTTGACAGTGACAAAACTGACAAATGACATGATAAGTGACAACTGAGGCGCGTTCCAAACCTACGCTCCGAGTGCAACCTAACGCTCTGACGACGACGGCGCGTTCCAAACATAAGAGCGTCACCTTCGGTTTACACAAACCTTCCCGTTCCAAACGTTAGAGCGTTGCAACTTTTTAACCATCAAAATGGATGGTTGTAAAACGCTCTGACGTTTGTCTATAGAAAAAATGACGATGTCAATTGACATTATTTTGTATTTTGATGTTTTTTGAGTCTAATTTTTAAAATAATCATGGTCCTCAAAGAACGGATTTTATTTGATTTAGAATAAAGAAAATTTTAAATTATTCGTATTCCAAATGGAAAATGAAGACTTAATATTGACATTGACATTTAAAGTTCTTGGTCGTTCCGAACCTTAGAGTGATAGATTAGAGTCTCGTCGTGGGGAACAAGGGGAATTTACCATAGTTGTTATTGGTGTAGAATTAGGTTTTTTTATTATGAACTTAGTAAGACCCCAATATACTACTATGGTGAATAGGCTCTATTTTTATAATGTTTTATGAAATAGGCCCCTGATTAAATACTACTGATGGATCCCGTCGCCTTTAGGGTTGTTATTGACTTTCTTTACAGATTACAATATTATAACTATAGCAGGTAACGTAGTAAAGTACCAGTAAAAGGATATTAGTTGAATTTAATACATTTTTATTTACGGACGACAAAATTCAAAATTAAAAGTAGGTAACTCAGTAAAATTACATTGACTGTAACATAAAGACAATAAAATTAATGGTGCTCTTTTTCAGCTGATTTTCTTTGTGATTCAGCCCAACTTCTTTTGTTTTCTTCGCTATTAGCCATCTTATTAATTTTCGCGAAAAAATATAAAGACACAAATATTCCCACAGGGTAATACATCCATATAAAATTATTCGATGTGTAATGGAGATGAGGAAACTGAGCTATTTTAGCTGATAGTGTATATGGGAACTTCATATGACGTCCCGACTTCCTGAAATCAAAATTGAACCAAACATTGAACCAAACTGAGTCAAACGGTGAACCAAAAAGGGTTCCGTATAGCCAAAAGAATTCGGGAAGTGCTGCTATAGGGTGTAGGTCTGTAACCTATTTGCATGACGTGTAAGACCGCGGGTATAGTTTGCTAGTTAGGTAGTTATGTACATTTTTAGACTGCTGCCAGTGCTGCCCCATACTGAGCCCATGGCTGGCTACGCCCATGGACAAAGCCAATTCTGCGCGGCAATGGGACGGGATCTTTTAAATCTCTCAAAACAGTAAACATAGAGGAAAGTAATGTGCAAAAATAAATGTTCAAAATTACCCAGCAGTGATACCAGCTTCCCTTAATGCCTTATCTATTGCCGTATACAATGCAATTAGCATTCTCGGATTCATTTTTCTTTTGCAAAAGTTATTTCCTGTAATTTTACTACAATTTTATTATTTGACAAAGAGGGTTTTTGACTTCAATAAGAGAACCATAGAGAAAAGTAAAAAAAGAGAACTAAAGTCTACTCTTTGGGGCAAATTATAGCATAGTTATTCTGTGGCAATAGTTATCGATCAAGAATTTTATTCTAAACTAGCTTCCGCCCGCGACTTCGTCCGCGTGGACATTCGATAAAATCCTCATGTTTAATTTCATTAAATTCTGATCAGCCGTTTTTACGTGATTAGGCGGGTCTCCACCCAGCGCGCTGCCTCGCGAGGCAGGACGTTTGCCGCACGGGCCTCGCACGAGGCTGCTCGCTTGGTGGAGACCCGCCTAATCACGTAAAAACGGCTGATCAGAATTTAATGAAATTAAACATGAGGATTTTATCGAATGTCCACGCGGACGAAGTCGCGGGCGGAAGCTAGTTTATAATATTCAGAATTGTATCCAGAGATATTAGTATTTCGTTACCGTTCCCGTTCCCGTTCCCATCCCTGTCCCCGTCCCCTGGATGTGCATGTCCAGCGGTCCAATCATGTCCACCGTGTTGGACTTTAAAATAAATGTCATTTTCGCAATCACCATCCCATGAAACCTCAAGAACGACATTCACATCGATTTTCATGTTTACTTACCCCATTTACACTTTAAGGGATGATTTTCAAAATAACAAAATATGTGTTTGCCTATTTATTTTTAGACATGCTCCTACGAATTTTAAAGTTGTAATGTCTATTTTATATTCTTTTTCCATACAAAATTTGAACCCCATTTTCACTACTTTAGGGGTTAAATCATGTCCACCGTGTTGGACTTCAAAATGAATCTCAATTTCTCAATCACCATCCCATAAAACCTCAAGAACGACATCCATATCGATTTTTATGTTTACTCACCCCATTTACCCCTAAGCGGTTGATTTTCAAAATTTCAAAATATATGTTTGCCTATTTATTTTTAGATGTGCTCCTACGAAGTTTAAAGTTGTAATGTCTTTTTTATATTATTTTTCCATACAAAATTTGAACCCCATTTTCACCCCTTTAGGGGTCAAATCATGTCCACCGTGTTGGACTTCAAAATAAAAGTCATTTTTGCAATCGTCATCCCAGAAAACCCCAATAACGACATCCATATCTATTTTTGGGTATTTTTACCCCTTTTCACCCCCATTTTATGCCCATAGGGGTTGAAAAACTAACAATAACAATATACGTTGCCATATTTACTTCTCAAGCTTACGCGCTCACTAGACATGAAATAAAACACTTTTAACGGATACTAGCGCGGTTTTATTGAAAGTACTTTGGTAATTAGTTGGTATTTTTGATTTTCCCGACGTTTCGGCACCTTTGCAGCTGCCGTGGTCACGGGGGAAACAAATTCCGTCGGTTGGAAGATCTTATGACGAAGCGCGCAAGAAGAATCACATCATTAAACTTCTTGAAGAGATGTCGTGATCAAGATCTCATCCCGCACTGTGTCAGGATTTCTCCAAAACATGACATACGAGGGAGCGCCAAGATCTTACAACAGGCAAGCAAAAAGTTGCTTGTGAGTCTTATCCACGAACATCGTTCAGTCCCCCGTGACCACGGCAGCTGCAAAGGTGCCGAAACGTCGGGAAAATAAAAAATCAAACCAAATACCAACTAATTACCAAAGTACTTTCAATAAAACCGCGCTAGTATCCGTTAAAAGTGTTTTATTTCAATATACGTTGCGTTAGATTTCCATCCATAAGCCTAAATTATAAATTTAGCGATTTTTACTTTGAAAATAAAGGATTTTCTTCAATACACAACTTCATCCCCTTTTTGACCCCTTCGGGGGTAGAATTTTGAAAAACGCTGAGACCCGTATTTATTAATTTTCAATGGTTAGCCTAATCACAAAATTTGAAGATCCTAGCTTCAAAACTGAGGGACTTTCATACAAACTTTGGACCCCCGTTTCACCCCTTTGGGGGGTGAGTTTTGAAAAATCCTTTCTTAGTGCACCCCTGGACCTCATAAGGAACATATGTGCAAAATTTCAAGTCTCTAGGTTCAGCGGTTTGGGCTGTGCGTTGATATCTCACTCAGTCAGTCAGTCAGTCAGTCAGGACTTTGAATTTTATATATATAGATAAGGAATTTTCAAAATGATAAATAGAAGAAAAAAGATAAGGAATTTTCAGTCCCCCGTGACCACGGCAGCTGCAAAGGTGCCGAAACGTCGGGAAAATCAAAAATCAAACCAAATACCAACTAATTACCAAAGTACTTTCAATAAAACCGCGCTAGTATCCGTTAAAAGTGTTTTATTTCATGTCTAGTGAGCGCGTAAGCTTGAGAAGTGAATAATGATAAATAAGTACCTAGGTAGGTAGACAGGGTAAAATAGCAAATTATTGGCACTTTAAGCAGTGCATTACAAAAAGCTCCTCAAATAGGCCAAGATTAGGGCGATTTACCCCTCGATGGCTTTTTTTATAAACAGGCAAGTGTACAAAACGTAGGAAAGGGAAAAAACACCGAAAACACAGCTAACAACAACACAGCTAAATGAAAATATCTTTTTTTAATCACAGGCAGTTTCATAATAGTACATTATGAGACAAGTTAGCTTAGGTTGCTCATTGCACACAAGGCTGTGGGTTGCAGCCCGAGCCGCTGCCGCAGGCGAGGGCGTAACTCAGCCAATTGTGCAATAAGCAAGAGCTCACGAGTTGCATACGACGTTTTTCAACACAATTGCGAGGAAAAAACAAAGTAATTTGCCACACAGCAACAAATACGACAAAAACAAAATATTATTATGATGATGATGTTCTCTTATTGCTTATCAGGATTCAGGGACATAGGGCTCTCAGAAGGGACCTCCACTTCTTCCGGTCTTGTGCAGCCACCTCAAGATCTGTCCAGCCGTGACTGATTGATGCAGCCTCTTTTTCAACTGAGCGCCTCCAGGTGATGCGAGGGCGGCCGGGTCTCTCTTGCCATGCGCTTGCCACTTTAGACCCTGATTTCGGGATGTGATTGTCAGGTCTCCGTAACTTCCTTAAAAGAACCTCCTTATCTATCTGCATCAGGTCACTCCCACAGCCTTGTATTGGAGATGGTTCGTGGCCACCAGATTCCCAGTATCCGCCTGGTTAAATTATTGTAGTCAGAAGCACATCAGACTATACATGTTGACCTTGAGACCGCCATACGTAATAAGAGGGACTAGCCAAAGTAACATTGTCAATTCTTCGTTATCGCTTCGCTTTCGAAACATGTATGGGATTGACATAAGGTTTCGTTAGGTAGGTAGTGTAGGTACTAACTATATCGAATTTAAAACGTCAAATCCATACAGACCTACATGTTTCGAAAGCGAAGCGATAACGAAAATTTGCAAAATGTTACTTTGGCTTACTTTGGCGGGAAGAGCTGTTTTCGTAGTTCAACTGTTTAGGGTGAGCGAAAATGGCGCCGCGGTGAATTATATTTAATATTATAATTCTAATACACAATTTTAAAAATGTTTATCGCGGAGATTTTAGGGCCCACAGTCTAGTATTTTAGACGGTATCGTTACATTCCCTCATAGTCACTGCTAGAAGTAGATATAGCAAAACTGCTAAAAGTGGCCGTTTTTGACACATTTGCTATCTACTTCTACGAATGACTACGAGGGCATGTAGTGAAATACTAGACCATAGGCCCTAAAATCTCCACGATTAACATTATTAAAATCTTTTTCTTTTAATAACTTATTAAATAAAAACCTCTGAGGGCGCCACTTTCGGTCATACAACCGCCTTATTAACCTAGCGTGCTACTAAGTATATAAAAGTTGCCTAAGTACGAGCACAGACAGATTACATAATAAGTACCTATATACGAGTTTCTCTCCTAAGCGTCAGCATCTGTTAACGAAGGATTATACATAAATCAATTTATCAGTTCTCTGTTCACACTCATAACCTCGTAAAAGGACGCGTAAATCGCATTAAGCGGTGTGCACACGCTCGGGCGGACGCTGATTGAAAACGCGCCCGGCCAGTTATCGCGCGCTGCCACACCGCAGATGTGACACATAGGGTGCGTGCACATTGGGCACAGTTTCACTGAAATGCGACCACATAGGCATTTTTTTTACTGCTTTACATAAATGGATGGATTTAAAATAGTAAAAACAAATCCTAGCAACTACCTAAGTACATACTAGCCACTAAGTACCTAATAACGTGATCGGTTCATTCGGTATTAGGTGGCCCAATTTGACGTACCTATTTTACCTATGTTTCTTAGAGAAAGTTGTTCAGTTTGATGAACTGAATACATTAGATATACATTGGTACCTATGGTGGAGCTCGGTGGCGCAGTGGTTTAGCGCCTGGCCCAGCGATTGCGGAAGTTAAGCAACGTTCGCAAGGGTCGGACATGGGATGGGTGACCACAAATGTATTATCTCGAGCTCCTCCGTGCTTCGGAAGGCACGTTAAGCCGTTGGTCCCGGCTGCATTTGCAGTCATTAACACCCATCAATCCGCATTGGGCCCGCGTGGTGGGTTATGGCCCATCCTCCTTACCATCCATAAGTAAGGCCTGTGCACCAGCAGTGGGGACATCAAAAATGACTGATGGACAAGCAGGTACTTAAAGTATGTCACGTGTATAAAAATCACCCTGTCTGTAAGTCTGGGCAGAAAGAGAACCGTTATGGGATTTGTGCTTGATTAGTTGATCACCGTTTTTGTCATGTTGACGGGCACTGTTACCTCATTATAGTGCGATTGTAATATTTGTAATATCTATGGTCTCGGTTGTGCTTGATTACCTACCGTTTTTTGTCATGTTGACGGCACTGTTGTCATTATAGTCCATGAGACCGATGAGACCATATCCTTACTTGATAGACATATCAAATACAGTCAACAGCACATCAGACTATACATGTTGACCTTGAGACCTCCTTTATCCCGTACCTAGCCTAGGTACGTAATAAAAGCTGTTTTCGTAGATCAACTGTTTAACCTAGCGTGCTGTTTAGCGTACAATCGCACTATACATGATAATAATAATAATTAAAAAAATGCTTTATTTTCTCCACAATTACAATGTTTATACATTTGTGGTTAGATTGTATAAGTAAGTGTTTGATAATATAATGACGTACCAGAGTACCAGACACCAGTGCCGTCAACATGACAAAAACGGTAATCAAGAACAAATCCCATGACGGCTCTGTCCGCACAGAGTCTACCCAACGTTATTTAATTTGTCGTTCGTGTCGAACACTCAAGTGTGGACACAGCCGGCTGCGGCGACGGTGCGTGGTTCCACCCCAAGACGGGTCGCCGGAACCGCACTAACCGCCCGCTCGCCGCCGGAACATGGGCCCGCCGCCGCCGCCGCACGGCGCCATCGCCTTCGCGCTCGTCTACTTCACATTCTTCTTGGACAACGTGCTGCTCACAGTGCTAGGTCGGTACTACTTCATATTAACTTATCACTGAAACAGCCAACTTCCTACCAGGTCCTGGTAGGCTTGTGGACGCAACTTAATCCACAAGGAATTGGAAACTCAATTCTGGCAGAGGCCTAATTAATTAAAGTAAGTACATTATTATGCTGCTACAACTACAAAGCTACAGTGACAGTTGTACAAGGACTTCCTTATCATCATTATGTTAATTGGACAACGCCCACTGCTGGGTATAGATAGAGTCTATACTACCCAGCAGTCCACTTCTCTCGAGAATCTCTGAGAAGATGAGCTAAGGTCTTGCGGCTTCCCACGACCTTGAGGCCGGCTTTCATACTAATCGTTGAGGTCATAGTACGAAAATGTAAGGCAGTTCAATATAAGCCCTGCTATAAGAGCTCATAGTAAGGCCCCAGAAGTCGTCTAACTCAGTGGTTCCCAATTAGTTTTTTAGGCCTCATACTCGCTTACCCCCTATTGCACCCCCAACCCCCGAAACTACATACAGTACAGAACCTCTCAAAAACTTAGTAAATGAATAGGTACAGTATGAGGCAAACATTTTGAAACTTTTTCGACGGATTGAGGATCAGTTCGGTCATGTGGACTTGCGAGCGACCAATAGCGCGCGCCCCTCTCCTGCCGCCCGCGTACCTCACCGCTACGCATACCGAAAATACGCGTTCCGCGCAATCCCCACCCAATTTCAAGCTATTTGCCTTGTACATACTATAAATACATCTGTAAAACTGAATAACTTAAACCTGTGTCGGTGTTGTTGCAGTGCCGATCATCCCGGACTGGGTGCGAGGCGAAGCGCTGGCGCTTTGGTCCCACCACGACGCGCCGCTGGCCGCACTCCTCAACGACACCCTGCAACGAGCCACCGACGACGCGCCCGGTTAGACTGCAGATATCTGCCTGTTCATCATCATCATGTAGAATTTAAATATCCCCGCTGCAGTGGGACAGGCATTCTTTATGGATGGACGGTGTATGAGCCTTATATAACCAGCACTCAGACCCAATGTGGATTCGAGGGTGTTAAATAACCTACCAAAGGGCTTCCAAACTACGAATCCTTCCGAAAACCACGAAACCACTTCTGTGGTCCAGCCAGTGGTTCGCCCACCCGTGTAAAACGCATGGGTCCAGGGACTCCTGGGTGATTGATTCCCAGGAGGTGGTAAAATTTTTACTCGGTTTGTTTGGTGGTAGGGCTTATTTCCAAGTCCGCCTGGCTACTCTGGCTAGCTACCACCATCTTACTTAAGTCTGACGCGATAACAACAATTTTAAAATTGTTGTGTTCCGGCAGTTAGAGGTAAGGTAAGATAGCCAGTTCCTCAGTGATGAGGATTCCGGATGTAGTGCACTTCCATCTTCGGCCTTTTAGTCACTTAACATCAGGTGAGGTGAAAGCTAAGCCAAGCACTATCCTGTTGTGCATAAAAAGTAAGTCTAGTCTAGATCTTGCGCTACCCGCATCCAACGGCTTCCCGCGACCTTAAACCATCTACTACATAGCAATCTACTGAGCGAGTTTGTCGTACGATGACCAGTATGAGTGCTAGAAGTTTTATCAATCATTGAGTCTTTGCTGTAGGTTCAGGCGGCATGCAGGCAATCGTAGGACTGGTGCTGGGCGCGAAGGCGGGCGCGCAGTTAGTCGCAGCACCGATGTGCAGCGCGGCGGTGTGCCGGCGCGGGCCTGCGCCCGTACTGCGGGCAGCCACTGCTCTGCTTGCGGTAGCCGCTGCCAGTGAGTACGCGAGACCAACACATGTTTAATACGTCCTAATACACAACTGTTCCATCGATGCGTTTGACAAACTAATAAACCAGTCTTGTATTGCATTGCAACCGCCCCGCCTTGCTTTCATTACGTGTCCTTACACTAGTACCTAACATACGAAAGTACCTACTTGTTGTATGGTCTGTGCTAACAACCTACTCGTAGCTCGTTGGATATAAACTGTAAAACACGACATCCTGCCTAACTCATTCAGGATCAAAATTCCGAAGAACAAAATTTTCTTACAAGCGGAGTAACAGTGGCTTACAACTTTTACAACTGCAATTAATGTAGCGGATTGTAACTTCGCGTGCTTTCAGTAGCACGGAAGTGCTCCAGATACATTTTCGATCACCCTTTCAATGACCGACACCAAAGATAATCTAACCATTGTATAAATTCATAATTATTTCACAGCACTGGGGTTCTGCGGCGCGGTGTCAGGTGGTGCATGGTGCGCAGGCGCGGGGAGAGCGGCGCAAGGAGCGGGGGCAGCGGGTGCGGGCGTCGCGGGACTGGCGCTAGCAGCCGCCGCCACCAGCCCCGAAAACATGCAGCGTGCGCTCGGAGCGCTGCTCGGCGCAGTCGCGCTAGGTCACTACTCAGTACACCAGTGATGACAGATTGCGGGAAATCCCCCCAAAGGGGTTTTTTCAGTCTTTCGGAGTGAAGCAATCTTTGTTTCATACAAAATGATACTATTTTGGGGGGAATAAATAAGTCGGTAGTGAAGTTTGGGGAGAAGGCTAGACGGTCTTCTGGAAACACTGCAATATATTGCACGACACGTTACGAGGCTGAACACATGCAGCTTGGCGTTGCCTAGTAGCACAGACTACTCTGTCTATATCTGACACATGACACAGCTGCTCAGGAAGCGGGCGTCGTTGAAACTCTTGCTCAGAGCGCTGCTGGGCGCTGTCGCACTAGGTCACTACTCTGTACACTCCACAACCAACACACGACACGCTACAAGCCTGAACACAGCAGCTTAGCGTTGCCTAGCAGCACAGACTAATCTGTCTATGACTGACACATGGCACAGCTACTCAGGAGGCAGACGTGGAAATCGCGCTGGCATCCGTCGCCACCAGCCCTGAACACTAGCACCCTTAATACCACCAGATTCTGTGTAGCTACCATAGCATCCTAGGGGGCACAATCCTATCTTAGTAAACCCTAACAAATAAACATCACTACCCTAACGAAACAATGTTTCCATTCAGGAGTGCTAGTGGGATATCCCTTTGGAGGAGTGGCAAATGCTCTATGGAGTAGAGCAGTTCCGTTCCTGCTCATAGCTGCAGCTTTGGTGGCTGATCTAGGTAAATATTAAAGTTTTGAATTTGGTTCAAAAAGTTTAAACTAAATAATTTGTGGAACTCTCTGCCGGAGGGCATCAGAAAGGCCCAAACCAAGGTCATTTAGAGAATAAGTTAGGAGTCATTTTCTCTTTTCTTCCCGCGACTAATATTTCTTGTTTATATTTATCTTCTATACCATGGAATTATGTATTTATCCTTTAGTATTTTTGTTTATTCATATTCTGTCCTATTAAGGGTACCTGAGTGAATCTACGCTGTTTCTTACTTCCTGCGTCATTGTCCTCACTCGAAAACATTAATATATTTCAATGCCTATTGTAAGTTTTCTTTTTTTTTTCTGATTGTATCGTTTTGTCTATCATGTGCAATAAAGTCTTTATTATTATTATTATTATTATTAATTTATTGATCTACCGCCTTTTGTTACAGTCATGCAGAACATGTTTCTGGATAGGGAGGAATTTCGTCAGGTAAGTGCAATCCTAAACAAAGTGCGATCATAACAACTGTTTATTATTTAGGTAGGTAGGTATTAGGTACGTTATTTATCTTTAATACCTTACGAATCAAGCTGGATCTCAGAGGGATCTGATGAAGTCATAAGATAATTTAAGTATCATACCTCTAATTTCGTACGATTGATGCGACAGAACTACAACGTCAACTACAGGCCGGGCCTGCGCATGTGTAGGGCCCTTTAAGGAGACTATCTAGAGTCGCTCGTTGCGCCCCCCTTAGTATAGCTCTACGCCCCCTTAGAGGGGGTACGCCCCACTGGTTGGGAACCCCTGATCTAGTTGGACCAACAACCCACATTATATGTCCACGCCATAAGGTAGCGTCCGTATGTGACGTTGGTTTTGGTTATAGTAAGACTCGGGATGGCGCGGCGAGACGGCGCGCGGAGGTTTCAGAGAGATCAAATAGAAAGATCAGGGTAATTATGTAACTTTGTTGCATGCAATCATTGACCTGCATATAAAATAAAAAAAAACAGGTCAGTGCAATGTGCATGCAATCAACTCTGACATAAATCGCAGATTCATTGCTGCTTTAGTAAGAACCAATATGATAAATATATCTTACCTAAAGCAGCAACGCCACTGCGGTTTCAATCGATTTTAATCGAGAATTGTTAACAACAGACTTACGTGATCTAATGGACCCCCTAACGATCAAAACTTCAAAACCGTTTAGTCATGCCTAATTCGCGAAATGGCACCCGAGTCTGGAAAGGACTAATTCGCGAATGGACTAATTCTCAAAAGGACTGTGTTTATTTATTAGTTGTATTTTAAGTGTATAATAAAATGTTTTTTTTGTGCTGTTTATGCATTGGTAAAAGTTGGCCATTTTGCGAATTAGTCCTTTTGAGAATTAGCCATTTCGCGAATTAGTCTTTTTAAGAATTAGTCCATTCACGAATTAGTCCTTTCCAGACTCGGGTGCCATTTCGCGAATTAGGCATTATGCGACTAAACGATCAAATGCTTGTCAATCATTTACATTGCATCGGCTTGTCAATCACATTTTGATCGTCTAGGAGCGATGCTTGACGCTCATAGAATAGAATAGATAGATTACCGTGGCCAATCAAAAGTAGGCCACGCCCCAAAATGGTAATTATGCAATGTTTGATAAGCAGTTTTGATCGTTTAGGTTAGGTAGTCCATCCTGCCTAGCATGACCGATTTATATCGCGTGATATAGCGTTTTATCACGTTCAACTGTCAAAAAGACAAAAGAATTTGACAGTTGAGTGTCGATAAAATGCTATATCACGCGATATAAATCGGTCATGCTAGGCAGGCTTATATAAGGGCAGACGCATCTAGTTGGACCAACTGAGCAAGTAAAGTAATCACTATGGTTGGACCCACACAACCCACAATGATATGTCCACGCACACAGACGCGCCCATGCGGCGCCGGCTGGGCGGGCCCGGGCTGGCGCGGGGTGTGGCGCGCGCGGCGCGGCGCGGGCGGCGCGTGCGCGGGCGCCGTGCTGCTCACCACGGCCGTCATGGCCGCGCTCGAGCCCTGCCTGCCGCTGTACCTCGCCGACAAGTTCCACCCACAGGTAGCCTAAATCTGGTGTCACTCAATAGGTAGTCCATCAGTCATTTTTAATGTCCCCACTGCTGGGGCACAGGCCTTCCTTATGGGTGGATAAGGAGGACGGGCCATAACCCACCACCAGAAACCGGAACCCTTTCGATTTTGACCTACGATATCTCGTATTCTCATGATGCTATGATTATTATGTTTGCATATCGAATAGTTTCCTATACATTGTAGCGATGGCAGACGGGCATGGTGTTCGTGCCGGACAGCGCGGGTTACCTGGTGGCGGCGACGCTGGCGGGCGGCGCGGCGCGGCGGCTCGGCGCCGAGCGAGTCGCGCTCGTGGCGCAAGCGGCCGTGGGCTGCGCCGCGCTCGCGCTGCCTCATGCTCCTTCTGTACGTAGCTCTGCATCCCGACGATACTAAAAAAATATTATAAAGAAAAGTCCAGTTCTTCATTATAGCAGTTCTTACAGCTTTGTTTATACCTAGTTCATGTCATGTATCTGCTGGTGCTATCGCAAACGTCTTACAGATACCACTATTTTCCCACCCTTTAGTGATGTGTGTGTGGTAGGTGTGGTGGCTGGCGCTGCCGCACGTGTGCCTGGGGCTGGGGCTGGGCGCGTGCGACGCGGCGCTGGTGCCGGCGCTCGCGCAGCGCCGCCCGCGCACGCTGCCGCACGTCGCCGCGCTACTGCAGGCCGCTTCCAGTGTCGCCTACACGCTCGGTACTAACCACTACACTAGTCACCTACCGTCGTTACGTTCCCTCAAATATGGTTGAGCGAAGCGATGGCTGGTCCATGCGTCATGCTCGTGAACGGGTGCTGCCAGTGGGAATGGGTCTGCTTCTGTCTGCTTGTACTAAGGGCGTCGTATATTTATATTTTTTTTTTCTCTGTTTGATGTTATCAATATGTATGGCACTTCTTACTCAAAACATAAAACTAATAGGCAAGTAAACCTTGTTTTGATTTCTCTTTTTTTTTTTTATTGCAATCATTTTGCTTTCTATAGTCAGTAGTTTTTGTAAGGAAAGGCCTATGAAAAGCTTTTGGATATTAGTTTTCAATTCAGTGCCTTAGGATGGGTAGCCTAAGTATGTCATGCTCTCTTTAATCATTTCTGCGGTGGTGTCGTGTGGGGCGGGTCGTTACGTTCCCTCAAATATGGTTGAGCGAAGCGATGGCTGGTCCACGCGTCATGCTCGTGAACGGGTGCTGCCAGTGGGAATGGGTCTGCTTCTGAGTACCTATCTTAACGCATATTGAATTGTAAGAATTGCGTTTTTTATTGTTATTTTTTATGTCTTGTCTCAAGTATTTTATGGTAAATTTTGCCTACTTAGGTGCACTTTCGAGTAGCAGACATAGTGATTACTGATTTCTCAACTAGTTGAAAGTTATTTACTCTCACAATTACCTATCCGATATGTAGTAGGTATTTAATTTCAACCTACCTACCCATTGTGTACAAACTTTTGTTAATTATTGTGATGGAAAATGACCTCACTTTAAAAGTGGAGCTCATTTTTCAATGTTGACGACTCTGTATGAAATATACAGGGAGAAAAAAGCAGCCCTTGACGAGTTTCTTGCCGGTTCTTCTCGTTACAAGGTCTCCCGCTCAGGGTTTGCGAACCGATGGCGTAGCTTCTTTGACATTCACAAGTGCTTGTAACAGCCTAGACTGAATAAATGTTTTTTTGATTTGATTTGATTTGATTACCAGCTCGGTACTAACCACTACACTACACTAGACACCTATACGCTCGGTACTAACCACTACACTTGTCACCTACACTCTCGGTACTAACCACTACACTACACTAGTCATCTATATACGCTCGATACTAGCCACTACACTACACTAGTCATCTATACGCTCGGTACTAAACTAATCACTACACTAGTCACCTACACGCTCGGTACTAACCACTACACTACACTAGTCACCTATACGCTTGGTACTAACCACTACACTAGTCACCTACACGCTCGGTACTAACCACTACACTTGTCACATATACGCTCGGTACTAACCACTACACTTGTCACCTATACGCTCGGTACTAACCACTACACTTGTCACCTATGCGCATGGTACTAACCACTACACTTGTCACCTATCCGCACGGTACTAACCACTACACTTGTCACCTACACGCTCGGTACTAACCACTACAAGGTCACCTACACGCTCGGTACTAACCACTACACTACACTAGTCACCTATACGCTCGGTACTAACCACTACAATTGTCACCTACAGTCTCGGTACTAACCACTACACTACACTAGTCATCTATATACGCTCGGTACTAGTCACTACATTTCACTAGTTATCTATACGCTTGGTACTAACCACTACACTTGTCACCTACACGCTCGGTACTAACCACTACACTAACTAGTCACCTATACGCTTGGTACTAACCACTACACTAGTCACTACACGCTCGGTACTAACCACTACACTTGTCACCTATACACTCGGTACTAACCACTACACTTGTCACCTATACGCATAGTACTAACCACTACACTTGTCACCTATACGCACGGTACTAACCACTACACTTGTCACCAATACGCTCGGTACTAACCACTACACTTGTCACCTACACGCTCGATACTAACCACTACACTTATCACCTACACGCTCGATACTAACCACTACACTTGTCACCTACATGCTCGGTACTAACCACTACACTTGTCACCTACACGCTCGATACTGACCTCTACATTTGTCGTACAACCACTACACCAAAATGCGCTTGTGGAATAACTAGACCACATAATTAACTAGACGATATTAAGTGTCCCGAAATATACGAAATATACGATGAGCAAGGGCATCCTTTCTTCCAGCGCTCATATGCAGGCCTATACATGTCTGGTATTGGTGTGTGCAGGCCCAGTGGTGGGCGGGCTGGTGTCGTGGGGCGTGGGGTTCGAGACGATGGTGCGCGCGCTCGGCGTGCTCAACCTGCTCTACGCGGGGCACCTGTACCGAGCGCTCAAGGAGAACCCACTCTCTGAACAGGTCAGCTAGAAATCGTACATCGTGAATCTAAACTCTTTCTATTTAACTTAGGAGTCTTAGGACGAGTTTATTTGACCGGTGGCCGACCGATTCTCGGCTTACATCAGTCATCAATCTAAATGTTTGCAGTGGGGCGCGAGTACTCCAGACGAGGATGAGGACGACGATGAAGACATCACGCTGGCGCCCGGCGAGTATGCGACGTTGCATTGAGGCGTCGCCCTGCGAGCACGCCACGCTGTAGTGAGTATTCGCCCGGCAACACTGCAGTGAGGAGTCACCCGGCGAGCACGCCACGCTGCAGTGAGGATTCGCCCGGCAACGCTGCAGTGAGGAGTCACCCGGCGAGCACGCCACGCTGCAGTGAGGGCTGAGGAGTCGCTCGGCGAAAAGCAAAGCGATTTGAACTTTCAAACCGACCTAAACGTCTTTTATGTACTTATTTTATTTCAATAAAGATACATCACAGTCTTCAGTCGTTTTATTTTCTTTAGTTTTAAAGTGGATCGATGCGATGATGGATATTCCAACAGAAATCTCGTAAATTCTACATAATTATAGCTAGGCACAGGCAGGTCAGGTAGAACTTTATCAGATGCTACGATAACGGTTAATTTTTGTAGGCTCGGCCACAGAGGAATTAATCACTACGTTTTAGGCTCGGCTTTCATGAACCGCCATCTATCGAGATTTTTTGAAATAGGTAATTTCTATTTTTGGTCTCGGAAAACCCCTTAGCACAGTCTAGAAATATTATGTGCTTTTATTTAGGTACCTACCTACTACCATAAGAATAAATGGTAGGTAGGTGGTATACTACCACGGCACAGTAAATATTAATTTGTACTGTGACCACGGTTAACTCAATAGTTTTTATTACATTTGTATAGTTTAAGCCTCTTTGCCACACTGCGCTGTCAGGCCGTGACAACTTCATTTGTTTTGAAACCAAGCGTGGCCGACAGATCGCTTGTCCAAATTACAGTAAAATACATAAATTCACATGAATTCGGTAAAGTTCTAAAATTTTTAGTGTTTTTCAAGTTCCCTTTTATATAAAACAAACACAGTATGGCCTGTCGAAATTTAGGTGAGTATATTTTTATAGTGTTAACTCGGTACTTACCTAACCGGTACGCTATTCGACCATACCATACAATAATATTATACATATAATATTATACATATAATATTATACATATAATTAAGTATGTGTCTATGGTAATCCTATGGTCAAATTAATAAACCACACAAACACAACAGTTCCATTAAAATACTAAAGGTAAAGTAGGTACCTACTACACATAGGGTTGCCAACCGAACTATAATATACAGGGTGTAACAAGACCCTCAACGAAGCCGAAGTCTACGTATTCTGCCCATCATCAGGACCATTTCTGTTCAAAATTATTGCTGGGAAACGATTTTAATTTTTGATGTTAAAAAAGCATTGCATACATTTCCACGCAATGTAACGCGTACAAAAGACCGCGCCTGCGAGTGAATGCTACACAGCTGCGTGCGGCCGAGTTGAAAGGCAACGTTTATGTGCGTGCTCATTAAATACATTGGAGTGATGACGTTTTGAAGTCATTGTTTGTTACGAAATACATAAAATTTTGATAATGTTTATGTAGACAAAAGTTAGGAAATAACGAATAAAAAAAGATTTCATAAAAATTTTGAAATTTTTTTTTTGACTTTGACCTTCAATAACTTCGTAGCTATTGGTTTCCCAGGTATAGTCTAAAAGACAAAAATGATCCTGATAATGGGCGGAATGCGTGGACTTCGGCTTCGTTGAGTGTCTTGTTACACCCGTTATAGTATTGTACTATATTTCGGGTCTGCGTACTATATACTGTTGAAGAAATATATAGTACGCAAAAATATTATATTTTTAACATCGAACGCTAAGAATCAAATCTTTATTTTTTTTATTTGTGATCGTGCATTTTGACTGATTCGATAGCGTGTAGTGTATGTATATCGTATCTAAATTCTGACAGTAGGCTGACTTATTGCATCAATGTCAAATTCAAAAGCTTCAAATTAAGGTTTGGTCATTGGTTGGTCTGCTCTATTTTTGTTTTGAGATTTTGTTAGTAATCTGCAAAATATAACATTATTCTTTCTTTGAGAAATCCAGAAACTCAAGTCTTAGATAAATTAGTTATGGAAAGTGGTAGCGATAACATAAGTGCGTCAAGTTCAATTCAAGTGCGATTAAAAAGCGAAAGATACAAAGAATACTTCAAAAACATCCAAAACTTGTTAAAAAATGCAAAAACTGAAAAAATATTGTTTTTATAAAAATAAGAGTAAAAAAATATATTTGCCTATTAAATACTATATTTTTTTTAAGTGTACTATATTTTTTTGTAGCTTAATTTGAAAAATACTATATTTCGCCAAAGACATGTTGGCAACCCTAACTACACAACACAACCATACCTACCACCACATAAAAAGTTTGAGTGCGTAGGTACTTGTACTAATAAGTATTCTGTGTTGCACAACAACAGCCTTACAGCCTTACTGTCTTAAGATGATTTGGACGAGCAGAACACCGGTTCGATCCCAAACGAAATTTTCTATAGCTTCCCGTTCCAAACTACGAAAACAGCTGTTATAGACAGGGCCCCTGTCCTTGTCATATCATAACACGATGACAAGGACGGACAGTGCACTGACGTCATAAACCAAAGTCAGAGTCAAAGCGATAGAGTTAGGCGGTAGACCCACAGGTCACCCACACCACACCGTTTCACAGCTTCGTTACACATCCTCGCGGCCTCGCTCCGCTCATCTTCCTAGCATATCTCTGGTGGAAAGCAGCCATTGCAGTTGGCTACATTTTTTAACCTCTGAGGGGGGGGGGGGGCAGTTGCCCCTCCTCCTTGCCTTAGTGGGTGAGTGAGAGAGGGGGGCGGTGGGGCACGAAACCCAAGTCGGTTCTTTTTCCGAACAGGGCTACTATTGTCTAATTTTTAAAATCTATCGCAATCGCTTTCATTTGACAGATGTATACGTGACACATTGCTGCATTTCTTTGGTAAGTTTTTATTTGTGCGAAAAAGAAGCATCAATGTATCACATCCTGAAAGCGATTGCGATAGATTTTGAAATTAGACAATTAGCCCCCAGACTCTAGTGACTAACCTCACAGCCGCCAATAAGGATGATTGGTTTTGACGCAGATCGTCACATCAGATGGTCACTTTCGCAAAACGTCACTTTCGCAGAATGTCATTCACAATTTTATTTTGAGAAAAAAGAAATAAAATTGAATGACATTCTGCGAAAGTGACGTTTTGCGAAAGTGACCATTTGCGATAGTGACGATCTGCGTCAAAACCAACGCAGGTTTTCATTATTATCTGTACAACCCCCAGGGCCGGGCCCCGGCGCGTACTTGCTGCCGACGACGGTGGGGCACACCCTGCACGACCCGTCGCGGTACCGCAACCCGATGTTCTCGTTCGGCACCAACGCCGGCTTCCGCGTCAAGCAGCTGGGCCCCGGGCCCGCGTACCGCATCGACCGCGTCACGAGGGACGGCAATATCTCATCGCCTGCATGGAGCTTTGGCGCGAGGTAGGTACCATGACTGCCTTATTTGCCGCTGTGTTAAGCGGAATACGCACGCGGGGCGACATAGATTAGAGCTTACTCATGCACTGCGCAAGCATCTGTCCGTAAAAAACCAGCAATCGTATTCCCGCGCCGTATACCCGCGGCGGGATCCCGCTTGACGCAGCGGAGGGCCTTATTTACTTACAAGCGGGGGATGTTACAAGCTTTTATAAAGTTGCGTTACGCGTCCACTGTATCGGGATCGGAGCGGACGGATTTGATTATTTATATCAGGGGTCTCCAAACTACTGCCCGCGGGCCAGACCTGGCCCGCGAAAGCGGCCGGATCGTACCATCATCATCATATCAGCCGCACGACACCCACTGCTGGGTATAGGCCTCCCCTAAGGATCTCCACGACGATCGGTCCTGCGCTGCCCGCATCCAGCGGCTTCCCGTGACCTTCACCAGAGATCGTCGGTCCACCTTGTCGGGGGCTTACCCACGCCACGGAGCGCCGTCCGGTGCGCGGTCGCCATTCCAGAACCTTTCCGCCCTGCCCAACGGCCATCGGTTCTTCTCGCTATGTGTCCCGCCCATTGCCACTTCAGCTGAGCAATCCTTCGAGCGATGTCGGTTACTTTAGGTTACTCTTGCGGATCTCTTCGTTTCTGATTAATAGAATAGAATAGCACTACCCCCTATCATCCCGTGGGTGTCGTAAAAGGCGACTAAGGGACCATAGCCTTCAAGAGACGGGCAGCAGCGTCTCCAAAAAACCTTGGCTTACTGCGATGGCCAACCCGCCTGCCAAGCGTGGTGATTATGGCAACCCCCCCCCCCCCCCCCCCCCTCATGGATCGTACCAAAATACTGTAAATTACAGTACCTATGTTGGTACGATGAGCTAGCTATAGAGGTCCTAGCCCAAGGGACTTCGTTGAGGAGTTAGTCTGGCCCTTTGGCTAAAAAAAGTTTCTATGGCACTGCGTTGCACTGCATCGGCATTTCCGCGCGCGCCGTAGGAATGCATACAAAGTGACAAATGCCGACGCTCCGTCCGGCCCACTTCCGATGTAGTGAACGCGAACAGTTACCTAAAACTAGTCATTTCCTGAATTTCCTGCGTCTCTCGCTGTAAGTAGATAATACCCCCCTGTTCCTAATTCTCGAATAGCACAGTGACTCTCCGTGGGAGACCCCCTACAAGGTAGATCGATCGATGATCTAATAAAGGTAAAACCAACAGAATGTGGATAGCGTTGGACCGGTCGTTGTGGAGATCCTGGGAAAGGCCTATAGCGAGCACTAGGCATCGTGCGGCTGATGTGTGATATGACAACCACATGTCACGAAGAGACACGAGAGACGGTCATCGCGAGGTAGGTAACTAATAATGTGCTCTTGTATTTATCACACTCGAGCCTCTTTAATGTCCCCTTCCTCACTGTTAGAGCATAACTTCCTTTTGAATGACCCATAGTAACCCAATACGCTGGCCTGATGCAGATTGGATGTTCCCATCCCCACTCTTGGGGCATAGAGCTTTCTTTTGGAAAGATAAACAGCATGAATCACCGCATTAAACCACCACCATGCACCAACAACCAGATGCATGTGTTGTGCGGACTTAATGCAAACTATTAAACGCGTTATAGTCAGTTGCTGTTATTGATACATGTTTTGTTTGCAGATTCCCGACGCGTGGGACTCTCCGCACCCCGGGCCCCGGGGCGCACGCCCCCGAGCGCTGCCCGCCGATGCGCGAGCCCCGCGCCCCCATATACTCGATGGGGGCCCGTCTCGGTTTCGCACTGAAGAGGCCGGGGCCCGCTCCCAATGCGTACGCACTGCGGTTGGGCTCTGGCACGCCTGCTTACACGATGGGCGCGAGAGTCGGGTTCAACTTGAAGGCCAGGTCGCCCGGTCCTGCGGTATACTTCCAGAGGGATGCTGACGTTTACAAGACGAAGTAAGTGCTTTGCTTGAAATCGTCTTTACAATAGGTATTCTTCGATTGACGCCGACCAGGGCCGCATGAGGCCGGCAATTTGTTTACGTTTCTTCTTTTGTCTCTTTTCTTCTCTGGTGCTAATTATTTTTAGCGGGGTAGGTATACCTACGGCAGGCGCAGATGAGGTATAAGTAGGTACACTTTTTCGCGTTGCATTTTATTAGATTAACACGAGGTATTAATCGCGTATAAATTAAAACGTAGGTGCAACTGGAAAGCGAAAGATTCCAGTTGAAAGGCTACTATACTAGAACGTTACTCTCTTTAGTCATAAGACGACCGTTTACATGTTTCAACTAAAGCACTATACTAAAGACTAAGATAATGTAAACTTTTAAGAGCTTCGTTTGCCATGTCTCAGGAGCCCGCACTACTCGCTGGGCGCGAAGCTTGAGGGCGCGGGCAAGGCCACGCGCACGCCCGGCCCCGCCGCCTACCCGCCCAACCTCTACAATGTGAAGAAGGTATGTGGCTGATCATAATTATCATGAGCCAATTTATTTCCTCACTGCTGGGGTCGTGTATTCGGTACTGTAACTAGTCTGTACGGAAAGAGAACCGTAATGGGATTCGTGCGTGATTAATACCATTATTGTCATCTATCTGGACAGATATCAAGATATTTATTACAGTCGTACTTTAATGTGTACACCCTAAACCAGGAGTCTCCAAACTAAGGCCCGCGAATGCGGACTGGATCGTACCAACATACTGTAGGTACTTTACAGTATTTTGGTACGATGAGCTAGCTAGCTCCTGGCCCTTGAGACTTCGTGAAGGAATTAGTCTGGCCCTTAAGCTAAAAAGTTTGGCGACTCTTGCCCGAAACGATCGACAACTGGGAAAATCATAGTAGTCACCGGGGACAATTGGGAAAATCATAGTAGTCACCGGGGACAATTGGGAAAATCATAGTAGTCGCCGGGAACAATTGGGAAAATCATAGTAGTCGCCGGGGACAATTGGGAAAATCATAGTAGTCACCGGGGACAATTGGGAAAATCATAGTAGTCACCGGGGACAATTGGGAAAATCATAGTAGTCGCCGGGGACAATTGGGAAAATCATAGTAGTCACCGGGGGCAATTGGAAAAATCATAGTAGTCACCGGGGACAATTGGAAAAATCACAGTAGTCACCGGGGACAAGTGTAATAAAGCATGTCCAATCGTACTCAGTACTATGAAAATTAATAATGAGTTCTCCCTATCATTTCAGAATCCGTACGCGTATTCGTTTGGCACTTATCATGGCGACTGTGCGCCGCCGATGATCATCAAAGAAGACACCATGGACTGCTTGTAGTGTCGGCGTCGTTGTAGTCAACTCCCACAGAAGACGGAACTAAACTGACAGTGATTGTTTGACTATGATTACACCAAATATTTCGCGCCTGACGCATGTTGGCACATGCGTCAGGCAGTACGAAATTTGGCGAATTAAATGTGAAAATTGAGCGAAATCATAGACAATAGGTAGATATTTCTTTGAATAATAAAAGAAGGTATTGGGGAACTAAAAGGCAACATTATTAACCCGTAATGGATTTAATTTAACTGGTTGGAAGTAAAAAAATAGGTTTGATATCCAATTCAATATCAATACGGCAATACCAATAAATTAATCAAAGGTAAAGATATTTTTTTGTAATAGAGCGTTTAAAAATGTATTGTAATTTCGTAGTCTTTATACTCAGTAATATTCAATTGTATCCGTATCCGTTATTTTCTGTAACAGAAAACTGTAATGTTTATTGTTTGAAAGGCTCTGTAACTCATGTCCTGTATAGAGTTTAAATTAGTAACGTGGTATAATTATATAGTGCTTTAAAACCAAAAATATTGTAATAGTAACATGATTTATATATTTGGAAATAATATTTTTAAATTTTTTGAAAGTATTTTAATTTGCTACCTATCTTAACCTACTTTTTACAGAATCTTATCAATTTATTAACAATCATTCTTATAATTTTAATGATAATAATAAAGTTAGTGCATTTAGGTCCAACATGGGTTACACCAGTGAGCTATGGATTGCATAAACCAAGTCTGTGTATTGTGGCATTAAGACCCAAATATTCAATGCTAAAACACATGTATTTAGCTTTGATAAATGAGTTGAAACTTGCTTGAACATTGTACAGGTGCAGAAAAAAAACAGATTAAGTAATTTTCGACACTGAAATTTCAGTTTCACATTTGGTTTTATCATTAAAACTTAAGAGTGCAATTAGGACCTTGGTCAAAGCTAGTTCCTCCTATAGCTCTGTAATCTAGAACTTTCTAAGTGATCTCAGTCTATTGTTCCGTCGCATGCCGGCAGCTCGCACGCGCACCCAATACTGCTTGCTGTTTGGATCTAACTCTTCTAAGAGTGGAACGGAGCCTGTGTTTAAAGTCCACAGCCAATCAGGGTACTCGCTGTCTTCTTTTATCTGCAAATAAAGAATGTGTAAGAGAGCAAGACACATTTGATGTATGATTGTATGAAAATGAACCCTACAATTACACAAAATTGAAATGCAATAAAAAAACTTAACCTTTCTGATCTGTGGAACACCAAAGTAGTTCACCTAAGTGGTCTATGGTTAACTTTTTGTACTACTTGTTCACCTTGAGTTTCACGGTTAACTGTTTTGTACCCTTGGTTTACCTAAGGTGTTTCCTGGTTAATTTTCTGTACCCCTGGTTAATAACTTTATTTTGTTAATTGCTTATAAAGTAAATGAAATAAGTACCTTTACGTCTTCACCAGTAGTGTAGATGTTGGACCCACAGACATAATTGACCAGTTTTTCTGGGTCGGTCTCGACGGGCAACTCTTTCTTTTCCATGGCCCCGAGCTTGCCGCCGACCTTCTTTTTGCCTTTACCAAGACCCATTACACCTGCACCAGAGAACAACGAGATTAGGTCGAAACTTAGTGAGTAAAAAGACATCATGCGAGTAAGGCATACAAATGAGTCTTTTTTTAGAATGAGGTGTAATGCGTACAGTAACAGGGCCCCTATTTTCGTTCGACATTTTGACTCGATCTAGATCGAGTCTAATGTCGAACGAAAATCAGTAGAAACGAGCGCTCGACGCCAATCGAGCGATTCAAAAATAGGGCCCCAGGTCCTTTCAGGGACAAGTCGTTTTGAGAACGTGTTCTTTTTTAGCCGTATGGCATTTTGCGATTAGATCCTACTGATTTGAAAGTCTACAGTGCGAGATCTTGTATTAAAAAGAACCAGAAAGGGCAGAAAGAGGGGTTGTTATGATCGGCATTGTTTGTCATCTTCAATAAGGTTTATACGATAAAAATAAACTTTATAGTCACCTCAAGTAAATAACCCGTTCACTCGAAAGTCAAATTTCAGGTTTACATTACATACCTCCAGCAGCAGAGGTTTTCTTCACAGCAGCGAAACATAATGCATCTGTATGAAGATGTGGATTCACATTTATGATCTGTCGCAATTGTAATAAGCTTCGAGTTAAAAAAGCAGGATACATTTTCGATGTAATTTTTGTATTTAATTAAAATATAAGACACAAAATCATAACTTTCTTTGATTTTTCGATATAATGATTTATTTTTGAGGTTATGCACACAGAGGAAATAACCACTACGGCAGAGGCCACTGAGGCGCGTTCCAAACCTACACTCCGATGCAACCTAACCACAACCGAACGCTCTAACCGTTCCAAACATTAGAGCGTGACGTTCGGTTGACACAACCGGCCCGTTCCAAACGTCACAGCGTTGCGTTGCAACTTTTTAACCATCAAAATGGATGGTTGTAAAACGCTCTGACGTTTGTCTATAGAAAAAATGTCAATGTCAAATTCACATTATTTTGTATTTTGATGTTTTTGAGTCTAATTGTTGTTTGGTTGTTGTTGTTTGAGCGTGGTTGTTTGGTTGTTTTTTAACTCGCTCTAAGGTTTGGAACCAAGGGTCTGACATGCTTTGATAGAGCGAGATCGTCTTATTGAGATTCCTATAGGAGGAAATAGAGAAGAGTGTCATGTTTTTTCTCTATCACCGACCGGACTTTATTTCATGGTCGGGTTATTGGTACAGTTCAACTAGGCCAGGCAAGTACACTGTTTTCTATATTTTGATCACGTATTTCTTTCTCAAATCTCACAGGAACCAAGTTTTTGAGCTAAATCATTATATCATGAAATACCTGATAAATAGGAAAAATTTTTTTTTTTTTCTAAAAATAACCTCGTAAACATTTGACATGCAAACCGGTAAAATTGCGTACATCTACGTAATAGTAGAAGTCAGCTTAGCTTTGACGTCCACTAAAATCAGTAGGTTTATAATTCGATTTCCGGATGCCTACTTTATGGAAAATTTTCCCCAAAAATTACCCCATATTTTAGGGAATTTCAAGCGATTTGATTTTTCCAGATTTCCGACGGAAGATAAAACTCGTGAAAAATGTATAGAAGCAACTGGAAAAAAGAATGGGGTTGGTAAACTTTTCCAAAACTGTTGTGAATTATATATTTTCTGGTAGTTTTTGGCTTTGGAGTTAGGAATAACAAATTGCGGAATTTTTATAATGCTTCATTTTAATTTAAATAAAAATTTAATTTTT
This sequence comes from Agriphila straminella, assembly GCA_950108535.1. Lineage (NCBI taxonomy): Eukaryota > Metazoa > Arthropoda > Insecta > Lepidoptera > Crambidae > Agriphila > Agriphila straminella. The sequence goes on from OX467304.1 coordinate 11,997,130, forward strand.
TTATTTACAGCATAGTACAATAAATCACTATTACGGCTGTATGCGTAGGTGATGCCTTTGCTCCAAAGACTTTCTATGTTGTTGCTCAAAACAAAAAAAAAACAAAGGTATGATTACTCTTTGTAGTCTTTGTCACTGTCTGTCAAATCTGTCAATCAGTTCTTTAAATCAGTAAATGCAAAGGAACTTCGTGTTCAGCCGTATGTTCGATATTTTATCGCAATAATAATATAAAAAAATATATTTAGTTAACAAGGTAAAATAAAAAAATCATAATATTATTTTCTTTATTCTTCAAACTTGTGCTATCAAAAAAAAATATAAAACAATTCTCTTCGAAAAAGTTTACCAACCCCATTGGGTGCCACACACGAATTTGTCCAAAACATTTTGAAAAAAATTGTTTCCGAAAAACAGAAAAACTAACGTTAATAAAAAAAGTTCTGTATTCCAACGTTTAATAAAGACTTTACCTGTTTTAATTTAAAGTTTATCTTTTTATTCCATTAACCACACAATCTCATATCAACTACCTGGGGGCTTACCATCAGCAAATAAGAAACCATTCAGTTCAAAAGCAGGCCGTAAAAAAGACTGCTTAAGGCCTGCTTTCATACTAACCGTTGAGATCATGGTACGAAAAAGTAAGGCCGTTCAATATAAGTCCTGCTATAAGAGCTCATAGTAAGGCCCCTGAGCGAACCCCTGCCTGCCTAGCATGACCGATTTATATCGCGTGATATAGCGTTTTATCACGTTCAACTGTCAAAAAGACAAAAGAATTTGACAGTTGAGTGTCGATAAAATGCTATATCACGCGATATAAATCGGTCATGCTAGGCAGGCAGCTAGTTTACACTATGTATACGTATGTTACCGTTAAAGTACGGAATCCGTTAATCTGCAGATTAGCTGGTCGAGTCAGTTAAAGTGCGAATTTTTTTTCTTAAAGTAGACGATTTCCGTGCTTTAACTAGTAATCTGCACATTAACGGATGCTACACCGTTAAGGGTACTTTTTCTGATCATGGCAACCCCATACTTTGACGTCATAATATAATCCCTTACACCCGCGGGTCTACCGGCTAAAAACAATGAAGTTAATGTTAACTGTAAGTATGTGATACATTGCTACTTTGTTTTGGCACAAATAAAAACTTACCAAAGAAAAGAAGCAATGTATCACATACTTACAGTTAACATTAACTTCATTATTTTTAGCCGGTAGACCCGCCGGTCGCTCGGTAGCGCATCTACCCCTTTTAATATACTATATCTATGTTTGGAACGACCAAGAACTTTAAATGTCAATGTCAATACAAATTCTTCATTTTCTATTTGGAGTGGTTAGATTGCACTCGGAGTGTAGGTTTGGAACGCGCCTCTGATTATTTTACTCTGTCTGCCATGCCATGTCATGTCAGTGTCAATGTCAATGTCAGTCAGTCAGTGTGGTCTGTGTTAGTCAGTTTTTCAAGTTCAGTCCGTCTGTTTGTTTTGCGCTCGTGAAATTATAAATTTTAAGTGGGTGGGTACCTATGGATAGCTAATTTAAAAACAATTCTATCATCCTTGATCAAAAAATTGATTATTAGCCTCCTTCAGGTGTTTAAACTCTGACCAAATTAGCTTTGTTTTTCTGACACTGTTTTGCACAGATGGTTACAAAGATTCGTTTATCCTCCGCGGGTTTTACCCCGATATTGTGACGATGATTCATAATCTCATATAATATATTATCTCGTATCATTAATGGTTTTGCTCACAGTTTCCCGTGGACCGTAAAGCTCTCAGGATATTGCTAACGTGATACTTTAATGTGATGTATTCAAGAGATTTTGAGACGCGATATAGTGATATTGAGGTGGGTTTCCTTGGATTGCGAGTGTCTGCCTGCCATGGTCCAGTGCATACTACAATGTATCTTTTTATGTTAAAATTCAGCCTGTCTCTGCCTTGTTTCCTACCTTAAGACCTTAAAATACTTAAACCAAATCAACTTATGACATACCTAATAATATCCTTTTACTTATCTACCCTTTTGTTTCATGTTGCACAATAACTATAAATATCATAACATCATAATGTCCTGTTTGCATTCATAATATTGTTATTTTGATTTGAGGTTGCCTTTTAAAGATTATATTTCATGTTATGATTTTATTGCTAAGGACTGTTCACAAAGAAGGGACTCCTCTTATTGTTAAAAATCTGGCACAAGCCAAAAGAAACATACATGTTAGTGGTTTTTAGTGATCTTTATTATTGAACTATTGCATTGTTTGTTGTCTTGTTGCATGTTTATAACTGTGTTTAATATTATACTCCTATAACTGACTGTTTATACATACCACAGAAAGGTCTCCCATTGTTGAAAAAATATCTATCACTAAACAAAGTAAGGATGCGTTTTAGTGGTTGGAGTGATTTTCTGTTACCTGACAAAGTGTACACAACACTGACCGAAACATGAACATCAGTTCAGTAGTTTTTTAAAGTGAAAGCGTAAGAAACAAACTTACTTCGCATTTATAATATTAGTTAGGATGTAACAAAGTAGTTTTAAACTAAAGGCTGTAAATAAAATAAAGAAGTAGTATCAGTAAATAGCAGTGTTGCCAACGCTGTCTAACGTAAAGGCGCTAAGTTGTATTGAAAAAGCACAAAATTAGCAAGATCTAAAAAAATGAGTGCTAAATAAAAACTAACTATTTTAACAATATCAACAATAAACAATGATCATACATACAACTTTGGTCTTACGGCCTTGGCTTTTTTCTTCTTAATATTTTACTATGCATGGAGAAAACGGTTGAAATAAAAAAAGTGCTAGATTAGGTGTCTAATAACCTTTTCAAGTGCTAACGTAGTTAAAAAAATTGCCATTTCTAGTGCCAAAAGCGCTAAGTTGGCAACAGTGGTGGTAAATAGTGTTGTATCTCGACATATTGTTTCACAGAAGCACTGGGAGCGCTTGCACCGCTTGTCCATGATGGAGATCATTTCAATCATCATCAGCATATTCGGGATCATCGTGGTGCTCGTGCTGCTCTGTCGATGCTGCCGGCGCAATAAGCAGGGACAGATTATTAGTCGTGAGTATTTTTATGACTATCATTCTGACCTATCTTATAATTGATTTGTATTAGAGGTTAAGTATGAAATTGCCGATTTCTATGGAGAAATTTAAAGAATTTGCATTTTCCAAACTAATATTTGTCTTAATTTAATGCTAATGCTTTAAATTTTTTATGCACACATGTTTAAACACTCAGCTAACTAAAGCCACATGTATTAAAAGAAAATAGTATTGGCTAATAATGTTCAGGACAAAAGGCAATAATATTTTTATTGCTGATAGTGGGGCCGTTATGATCATAATTCAGAATAACAATGAGTAACTGAAGCATCTTTAACATTATAGAAGAGAAGATATGAGAGCCTCTGTGTGAGAGAAAAAAATCAGCAATTTCATTCTTTAATGGTTAAAGGTTATTACTATGAGCTAGGTATTAGGTACCTATTCTGTGCTATACCTAGATTACCTAGGTCCCTTTTATTATTAAATAATAAACCTAAGTGAGAAGAAATAAAACATTATGTAGGTACTCTTTTGGACACGTTATATGTATAAAGCTTAGGTGAAAGAAGCATCACAAAATTATGAGTCGCATTTTATTATGAGATGGTTGAAGATACTGATAAGGCAAAAAAAAACTTTCTGTATCTAGGTAGGTACAATAAAATCATTTGTAAAATGTATACATATAAATATTGTTCCATGTTTTTGTATGACCCAATGTTTACTACCAACAACTGACTCATTATACCAATCTCGTTGATTCTGAGCCACTGCTAAACATTGTGAATTACTAATATTATCATTCTACAGCACTTCATACCAACAAAGCATGACGAAATTAATATAATAATAATTTATTTACTTATAAGATAACTGATCCAAAATAAATAATGTTAATTTAAGAAGGCAGTTTAGATACCAAGTTTCTCTGACGTCATGTCATGATGTTGATATACCTAAAAAACACAAAATCATAAAACCATTAAGATAATGAATGATCATGGAATGATCTATAACTTAAAAAGAAAGATTTATTACCGGCACATGAGGTCACAATTAGGGTTGCCAATGTCTTTGGCGAAATATAGTATTTTTCAAATTAAGCTATAAAAAATATAGTACAATTTAAAAATATCTAGTATTTAATAGGCAAATATATTTTTTTACTCTTATTTTTATAAAAACAATATTTTTTCAGTTTTTGCATTTTTTAACAAGTTTTGGATGTTTTTGAAGTATTCTTTGTATCTTTCGCTTTTTAATCGCACTTGAATTGAACTTGACGCACTTATGTTATCGCTACCACTTTCCATAACTAATTTATCTAAGACTTGAGTTTCTGGATTTCTCAAAGAAAGAATAATGTTATATTTTGCAGATTACTAGCAAAATCTCAAAACAAAAATAGAGCAGACCAACCAATGACCAAACCTTAATTTGAAGCTTTTGAATTTGGCATTGATGCAATAAGTCAGCCTACTGTCAGAATTCAGATACGATATACATACACTACACGCTATCGAATCAGTCAAAATGCACGATCACAAATAAAAAAAATAAAGATTTGATTCTTAGCGTTCGATGTTAAAAATATAGTATTTTTGCGTACTATATATTTCTTTAACAGTATATAGTACGCAGACCCGAAATATAGTACAATACTATATATTATAGTACGGTTGGCAACCCTAGTCACAATGCCCTAATGTTTTTTTGTATAAAGTCTATCCCTCCCTACTGTACTGTACAGTAACATACAGTAATCATATTATACATACACGATAGCACAAGTTACAAGGCGAAAACAGCTTTTATTACATAGGACATAAAGACATAAAGACGACGGTCTCAAGGTCAACATTGTGTAGCCTGATGCTACAGTATTTAAGATTGTGTTGTGTTGATGCGTTGTCGATTTGTGCTTATCAATCGATCGAACTTGACTTGAGTGGCTGGGTATGTATTACAATGCCGAAAATTTATAACACAATATACGACCGAAATATCGACGCATAAAACATTTTCAATACTGAAATTCCTAAATGTCGATTCAAACTTGATAAATAGATTATCAAATGACCGATAGCACAGAATACATAATAGTACAAGCCGATAGTTCGAAATCCAGACATTTAAATGTCTATACTTACCTACAGCTTGACCATAAAGAGTTGACAAAAATTGAGGGCGCCACTTTCTATGTAAACACGTCAACATCACGAATAATTTGGCAACACTGACTATATTTAGTACTGAGAAATTTTAGTTCCATTTTATTTAATTTCATCTCTTTATGGCCAAACTGTACTAATAATTATTTGGCCCGCATAGTACCTACACAATCTACACATACGTAAATTCAACAGGTCGGTTCCGTTCCGGCCAGGGATTGATAACGTTATTTTTAAATGTAACGTTATTTCTTACTTTTTTACCATTACTTTTAACATTAACGTTATGTCAATAAATAACGTTACTTCAGATAACGTTACATTGAAATTAACGTTATTTCAGTAAATAACGTTAATTTTAACGTTATTTCTTATTTTTTGTTACTGGAAAATACAACGGGAGAGGTCCAAGAGCAAAACTCAAGATTTTAATTATTAAAATGTATTTTATTTCGTTAACGCACATTGCACGTACACAGCGACATGGGACGAGAGAAAGATGTCGGTAAAACATCATGCGTCTATTCTGGCGGTACTACAACGCCATCTAGTTTGATATTGGGTTAATCACTATGTGGATAAAACAGTTTAACCAACTTAAATAAAAGTAGTTTTAAACAATATGTTTCTTATTTACCATATACCCGCCCCATTGAAATTACATTTATTTCAATTTTCAAAAAACAGGATTTACATAATTATTACAACATCTGAACAGAGACTATAGATTTTTATATAAAACACTTAAGTGACTAATTATCTTAATTAAGTAATAGAATTACAGTTAGCTTGCACATAGTTCTATGTAAGTACATAATATGTAAATACAGTAATTACAGTACATACAGTAATATTTAAACAATATTTTATTTTTAGATAATTTGTTGGCATAACTAAAGGTTTATGTTTAGTTAAGGTTACACTTACATACAATCCAAATCAATTATGCTGTTCAAAGGGTAATGGAACAACTTTGGTAATAGGTCTAGAGTATAAACCAGTTTTAGTTTTTACAACAACAGCTCGAATATGATTATCTTTACCTTTATATAATTCAACCACACGCCCTAATGGCCAAGACATTGGTGGCTGATTATCATCTTTCAAAAACACAATGGTATTTAACATTAAATCTGGGTTTTCTTTGTACCATTTGTACCTCATCTGTAATGTATTTAAATAGTCCGCCTTCCATCGCTTCCAGAAAGTTTGTCGCAATTTACACAATTGGTGATAAATATCCAACCTGTTATCAGGAAATTTTGTAAAATCACCTTCTGGGAATGATGTTAGGCTACTGCCAATTAAAAAATGAGCTGGTGTGAGACACTGCTCCTCACCAGCTAAGTCTCTCAATGGAGTTATTGGTCGACTGTTTACAATAGCTTCAATTTGCGCTAGGAGGGTATACAAATGTTCATAAGAAAGTACAGTATTTCCTAACACTCTTTTTAAATGATATTTTACAAGTTTAACAGAACTTTCCCATATTCCCCCCCAATGAGCTGAATGAGGAACTATGAAACGTCATTCAATACTGAAGTGGAAAAAGGCTGTTTCAATGCCTCACGCCGCTCACGTATTTGAGTAAGGAGTCGCTGGTACTTGCGTTCAATTTTCAAACCCTCGTCGAGCTGGGACGGGTCCATAATTTCTAAGTTGAGGTTGACGTCCTCCAGTCTTGTGAACGAACCGCTCAATCGGTCTGCAGCAACAGCCAACGCGGCAATCGAGGTCACAGCAGAAATGTCCCCCAACTCATTTTCTACGAGAGAAATGCGTCCCTTAATATATCTTCTTACATTTATTAGCTTTTGCTTGTCTTGAGTCTCGGTGCCGGCGATGGCATCGGTAAACTTGTCCCCGGATTGCGCCGCAGTTTGCTGCGCCATTTTGGTGACACGTTGTTACTGCGCAGTTAGCACCACCGGCCGGCGAAATAGCAAACCCCTCACAGAATGTAACCGCGCTAAAAATACTTTTCGACGGCTCGTTGGACCATGGAAAATACAACGGGAGAGGTCCAAGAGCAAAACTCAAGATTTTAATTATTAAAATGTATTTTATTTCGTTAACGCACATTGCACGTACACAGCGACATGGGACGAGAGAAAGATGTCGGTAAAACATCATGCGTCTATTCTGGCGGTCCTACAACGCCATCTAGTTTGATATTGGGTTAATCACTATGTGGATAAAACAGTTTAACCAACTTAAATAAAAGTAGTTTTAAACAATATGTTTCTTATTTACCAGTTACCGTTACTTAAAAATTAACGTTATTCCAATTAATAACGTTACTTTTTTACCGATAATTTTACCGGTACTCTATTGTACCGGTAAAGTTAACGCTATATTTAACGGTACAATAATTTTAACGTTATTTTTACCGGTAAATTTACCGATAAAATGATTTTTAACGTTATTTTTTTGTATCGTTATTTTTTTAACGGTATTTCATTCCCTGGTTCCGGCACTTCGCCGTCCGCTGCCGCGGAAAGCTTGCTTCGGTATTTTCCTCTTCGGCATTGCAATACATAGGTAGGTTGAGTTGAGTTGAGTCCCTTCCCACCCACTTGAGTTGAGTCCCTTCGTCGCCGCTAAATTTCTATTCGTCATCGTAACGTAATTATTTTCACTTTCTATGCAAACGTGTAACCTTATTAAATCGATGACGTATAAACCACTCCCAACTATACTGTATTAAGTTTAACGATCGTGTCGTCAACCCACCGAACCGGTTTAATCGCAAAATTTGCTTAAATTTTCGTCCATGGGTTTCCTCATTGGGTATTCCTACAATCTATGACACACTCATCGCCAAGCGTTTTCCTGGTCATTTATTTTAAATACTTAATTTATTTTATAATAAAATAATAATAAAAAAAATTGACGTTAGTTAAGGGTGCACCGAGCCTTCACTAGCGCCGCCAATCAAGAAAAAAAACCAGGCAAGTGCGTGTCGGGCCACGCGCCGTAGGGTTCCGTAGTTACCTTATACCATATCATATTTAATACCTTTTTAGGTAAAAATAACTTTTCGTCTGTAAAAATAAGTTTGTTTTTCACAATGTTGGTATGATTTAGTAAAGTTATATTTGCGGTTTTGGAAAATATGATATATCTCGAAAACTAAATTACTATATCTCGTTCAAACCAATTTTCGTTGAAAGTTTTTATTAAGATCTATAGCATATATTTTTTTAGATTTCTCACTATCTTATTTCAAAAGTTAGAGGGGGGACACATATTTTAATAATAATAATAATAATTTTATTGCACACGAAAAGACATTACAGACAAAGAAACAGAAGAAAGAAGAAAGTACACAATAGGGCTTGAAGTCCGGAACTCCGGTTTTGGTCTAGCTCCGGAGTTTCGAAGGATTTCAGCATCGTTTGGTAAAACCGGAGTTTCACAACCAAAATCGGAGTTTCGATTTTAATAATTTATTAATAATAATAATAATAATAGAAAGCATTTTAATCGCCGTGGCCATATACCCCTGGGCGCTGTTGCAGTCTCTCCAGAGGTGCCAAGTGGATTACAGGTATATCGAGGCGCTGACTGAGGTACTTTACTTATATGAAAATGCCATCATGTCGATCCAATTACAGAACCAGAGCACAAATTCCAATCCAACTGCAGCGATGTGTGAAACAGGGAGATATTATTTCTCCGAAACTGTTCACAGCTGCTTTGGAGGATACTATAAGCTCTTGAACTGTAAAGTACTTGGCAGCAACATTCATGGCGAACAACATACCTTCATTTTGCATATCAGTTCTCACAGCTGAGGCCTTGTAAAACCTGAACATACTCGTAATGCTCGAAAATCTCCGTAGTGTTTTCCTAAAGAGTGGCTCTTAGGATGAACATGGATGGATGGATGGAACATGAACATAAGATGAAAATCATGTCGAATGTCCATGTTGTATTTACCCACTCCTTCATGTTGGGAACAAACCCAATAAGTACTTGAAGTTCTAGACCATTACCTAGGACAGACAGTCCAGTTAAGTAAGTACAACTTCGAGGAAGATATCTCTCATTGATAGTGGCTCGAATGGGCAGCATTCGGGAAGCTTTAAAAAATCTTCGCGTCGAACTTACTTCAGTGTCTCTAGACTAAAGTCCTTGATCAGCGTGTGTTGCCAGTGATGACTTAAGGCAGTGAAACGTGCTCGCTTACTATGGGTCTCATAAAAAGGCTCAATGTCACCCAGCGAGTCCAGCGAACCAGCGTGCAATGGAGAGATCCATGCTCGACGTTTCCCTGTGTGATCTAATCAGAAATCAGTAGGAGATCTAAATTAACCAACATCTCTTTAAGGCTCTCTCTTGATCAGCTGAAGTGGCAGTGGACGGGGCACTTAATAAGTAGAATCGACGGCCATTGGGGAAGAAAGGTTCTGGAATGGCGACCGTACACAAAGCGCTTTGTGGGTAGGCTCCTGACAAGGTGGACCAAGGTGGATCTGGTGACTAGTGAAGGTTGCGGGCTCGCGGGGCGCCGCTGGATGCGAGCAGAGCAGGATCGATCGTTGTGGAGATAATTTAGCGAGGCCATAACCAGCAGTGAATGTCGTGTGACTGATATGATGATGAACCAACACTCGGTAAATTTGAGTGGCGTGAAACGTAAGTAAAATGTATTTTTAGTTGAATGTTGGGGGGGGGATGAACGTTGCTCACGTCCGCAGGAGAATGCTTCAAAAACCCTGCACGTATCCCCTGGGTAGCGCTAAACGAGCAACAAAACCACGGCGATTTTGTAGATTTTTTTCTGAAACACATTAGATTATAACCAAAATGCCCCAAAACAACCGAAGATGCCAGTCGCAGAACCAACTTGCCAACGGCTCTTCTCAGAGCCAACAGACAAAAGATGTTGGACCATCAGTCCGCATCTGCCAACTGAACATTGAAGGCATAAGCCGTGCAAAATGCGACTATTTATCTAGAATTTTGAAAAAACATAAAATAGACGTGGTCTGCATTCAGGAAACACACACCAAAGATGAACTAGATCTAACCAATAGAGGTCCAATCCCGGGCTATTCTGTCGTTACAGCGGTGCATCATCCTAAGTATGGCATAGCCACTTACGCAAGATCTGACCTGCGAGAAGTCCAAATGTTACAGGCAGGCATTAAAGACACAGTCCACACTTCTACGGTGCAGCTGCGTGACCTACAGATTATGAACATCTACAAGCCCCCTCTAACGTCCTGGCCGGTCGAGGTCCTCCCAAATCTTGGCCACCCCAGCATATTTTGCGGCGATTTCAACAGCCACCATGTCAACTGGCGCTACAAAGCTACAGACTCAAACGGCGCAGCCTTAGCCAACTGGGCGGACCTGTCTGATTTGCATCTCGTCTTCGACGCTAAAGATAAGGGCACATTTGTGTCGGCCAGATGGAACCAGGAATACAACCCAGATCTGACATTCGTCAGTAGAGACTGCTTGGACCAACCCCTTCCTGCCTCTCGCACAATCTTGCCAAGCTTCCCAAACAGTCAACACAGACCCATCATACTGGATATTGGCATCAAGATCCCACTCATAAACTCCATGAAAATGCCGCGCTGGAATTTTAACAAAGCCAACTGGGAGAGTTTTCGGAAGAGGCTTGACAATGATTTGGAGGCTGACCAGCTCGAGCCGCAACCTGGTAACTATAAAAAGTTCGTTGGACTCGTTATCGCAGCGGCCAAGGCTACTATACCTAGAGGATACAGAAAAGAGTATATTCCCGGTTGGAATACGCAGAGCGAAGAGCTATACGGAGAATACCAATCCTCCGGCAACCACGAAACTGGAGCCCAACTACTAAAGGCCCTGGATGACTATAGGAAGGACAAGTGGACGGAGACAGTCGAGAGCATGGATTTTAAGTACTCGAGCAGAAAGGCTTGGAGAGTGCTGAACCGCCTGACGGGTAAGAAGAGTTCCAATCGGACACTCAATAAGCTGCATCCAGATGCCATAGCCAACAGAATGGTCGACCTTACTAGGGCAAAAAGAGATCCGTGTGCTACAAGACTCATTCGGAAGCAGCTAACATTACTGAAACGCAGCACACCCGCAAATGAGCATCTCACCCGCTCTTTTCTCGTCCCAGAATTGCTCGATGCCATTAAGCAACTGAAACCAGGCAAAGCAGCCGGCCCAGATGGGATATTCAATGAATTCATTCGCAACATGGGCCCCCTAGCCGTGAACTGGCTTGCTGCTCTCTTTTCCAACATCTTGATTAAAAACCAACTGCCTTCCGAGTTCAAGCTGTCCAAAGTCATAGCTCTGCTGAAGCCTGGAAAAAGCGAACAACTGCCGGAGAACTACCGCCCGATCGCCCTACTAAGCTGCATGTACAAGCTGCTGGAGCGACTTCTACTCACGCGTATTGCTCCACTCATTGATGCTGCGGTCCCCCAAGAACAAGCAGGGTTCCGACAAGGGCGTAGCTGCGTCGACCAGGTGCTGGCTCTAACTACACATATCGAAGATGGGTTCCAAAAACAACTTAAATCCACAGCGGTTTTCATCGATCTAACGGCCGCCTACGACACGGTGTGGAGACATGGACTCATCTTCAAACTTCTATCTGTCATACCTAGCAAGGAGGTAGCAGCTCTTATAGCCAATATGCTGAGCGAGAGACAGTTTGAAGTATACCTAGGGGATGCCAAAAGCAAGCGTAGAAAATTAAACAACGGCCTGCCACAGGGTTCGGTACTGGCTCCCCTCTTGTTCAACTTATATATTCACGATCTACCCGAAACCAAAGCCAGGAAGTTTATATATGCTGACGACATTGCGTTGGTGGCACGGAGTCGCGAGTTTGAAGAGGCAGAGGATGTCCTGACGACGGATCTTAACACCATGTCGAGTTTTTTTTCCTCCTGGAGGCTAATACCTAGTGCAAGTAAAACGGAGGTTTCTTGTTTTCACCTGAACAACAAACATGCCAATTATCAACCGACTGTGAAATTCCAGGGCGAAAATCTCAAGTATAACTCCCACCCAAAGTATCTCGGCGTCACTCTGGATAGGTCCCTTACTTACAGGGATCATCTTACTAAAACCTCTCTGAAGATAGCCACACGCAACAACATCCTGCATAAGCTTAGTGGTACATCATGGGGCGCATCTGCCGATGTCCTTCGAACAACAGCACTTGGTCTCGTGTATTCTGCAGCAGAATACTGTGCGCCTGTATGGTGCGGAAGCGCACATGTGCACAAAGTAGACACGACACTAAATGATGCAATGAGGCACATTTCAGGTACTATCAAATCCACACCGACTCACTGGCTGCCTGTCTTGAGCCACATTGCTCCACCTCACCTACGAAGAAAACGCGCTCTCGCGAGGGAAGCTCAAAAGATATTTGATCGACCTGATTTGCCAGCCCATCGAGAGTTCACTGAACCGCCACCGCAGCGACTTAAATCACGCCGACCAACAAGCGAAGCTGCCAGAAAGCTGAGGGCCGACGACTTCGCGCTGGAGCAATTCTGGAAGAACGAGTGGACGGAGGTGACTGCCGGCCATTGCAACACATTTCCAGACCCAACCCAAAAACCTAGAGGTTTCTCCCTACAGAGGAAACACTGGTGCCGCCTTAATAGAATCCGCACGGGACACGGCAGGTGTAACTTCATGAAACATAAGTGGGGATGGATAGAGAATCCGCTGTGTGACTGCGGCCTTGAGGACCAGACTACCCAACACATTGTGGAACGATGTCCAAAGCGCCAATTCCCAGGCGACCCACGGGAACTCTACGAGGACCTGACACCAGCAGCTATAGACTGGTTGCGTGACCTGGATGTGGACCTATAATAAAACCAAACTACAATTTGATTGCGCCATACGATTAAATAAGTTGAATTATTTGCGCAATAAGCAAGTACCTAAGTGATTCAACTTATTGATTTATCGATAAAAAAAGTATATCTTGATTTTTGGTTAGTTAATAACCTCTATAAACACGCTAAAAATACCACTGCAATTTTATTTAAAAAGTGACTGAAAACTCCGGAACTCCGGAGTTGAAACTCTGAACATCGAAACCAAACTCCGGAGCTGAAAAAAACTCCGATTTTCAAGCCCTAGTACACAATAGGCGGCCTTATTGCTAGACAGCAATCTCTTCCAGGCAACCTTGGGAGAGACATATATAAGATAAGGGAGTGGGTGCAACTATTTAGAGGACATACTAAGTACACATAAAATAAAAAAAATTAAAATTCAGGAAAATGGAAAAAATAATAATAATAAATATAATTAGTGAGGAATAGAAGAAGGAAACCACTATCACTTTGGCAGTGTTTATCTTTTAAACGGTTGACTTAGAGAAAAAATTGTCTTGGGAACCTCAATGACATTTTTAAATATCTATCTATAGACACCGCACGTATTGGTATAAAGATTTTTTTTTTTAGTTTCAGTTCCATGTATTCCCTTTAATCTTTTTTTTTTATTTGTGTATTAAAATCGTTAAGCGGTTAACAGAATACATCTACTTATACTAAGTTTCAACTGTGTAATCCTAATACTTTCGGAATAAAATGGCTGTGACATACGGACGGACAGACTGACAGACAGACATGACGAATCTAAAAGGGTTCTGTTTTTTTGCCATTTTGGCTACGGAACCCTAAAAATCATAACGAAATAACTATGTTTGATAAAAATCTAAAAACTAGTATTAGTTGTAAACTATTTTCAGTACCCTTAGCACGAACAGCTATAGAAAAAAATAACGCGCGTAAAATCATTCGATAGATTCATTTTGTATTGGAAATTTGTACAGCGCCATCTATCGCCGATAAGCGAAATGAATTTTTCCATATAGAAATGTCTATCGAGTAATTTTACGCACGTTTTTTTTCTCGATAGCTGTTCGTGCTAAGGGTACTGTATGCGTTTTCCTGGTTGTACATGAACACATTTGAACTAGTGGAGGCTCGATGCACTCTTAAGATAAAAGATTGGGTAGATGATCATCCGTTTGTATAAGAAATAAATTGACAAAATCAAGAAACAAAACATCCATACACACCGGACTTGACAACCACAACGATAAGTAAGTCAGTCAGCTGACCAATACATTACCGATTGTTACCAGAAAGTGTTTTCAGCGTGACTTTAGTTTAAAACGTGCTCCATAATAATATTCATTCGGCGACATAATATTGTTTAGATTCTGAGAAACGGAATTCGATTAATATCAAAGATAACCACATTCGACTAAAATAACGTGATGCAAAGCCTAACTATTATATTTTATTAGGGTTCCGTACCAAAATGGTAAAAAGGAACCCTTATGGTGTGTTTAATTCCGTCTGTCTGTCTGTCTGTCACAGCTGGATATCTCGAGAACTACTAATGGTATCAACTTGAAATTTGGAATGACCTTTGTCCAACCATTTTGCAAATAAGAAAGAAATAAAAAAATAGTTTTTTTACAACAGGGACTGAAAAGGGGTCTTAAAAAATTTAAGTGAGGCGACTAGGGCATGTGGGGTATCATATAAAAGAGCGCCGTTTGCACATTTTAAAACATTTTTTCTTTTTTTTAGGCCGCATAGTTTTCGACTTATGATGAAAAATGTAAAAAAAAATACCGTTCCCCCCCCTTTATCTCCGAAGTTTGCAAAGAGAAAAATCTGAAATAATTCTATGTTATAGTAGTTTATGTAAAGATTACAGGAAAAATAAAACGATGTCTCAATATAACACACTTTTTTAGAAATTCAAAAAAAAATAAAAAATTAATTAGTTCCTCTACCAGTCAACAGATGGCCCTGACCTAAGAAAAAAATATTTAGTTCTACTATCGGTCAAGAGATGGCGCTGGCCTAAGAAAAAAAATAGTTCCACTATCGGCCAAGAGATGGTGCTGACCTCATACTGCAATAATAATTTTATTATTCTACAGCTCTGCAGTGTATTTATTATGATAGTGATAGTGAAAGTGAAAGTGAAATAAGCTTTATTCAAATAAACTTAATTATTAAGGCGAGGCCAGTTCACGAAATTTACTCTTTCACTATGTCTTTAGAATAAGGTTGAATATTTCATAACTTTAATTGACGCTTCGTCAGAAATTTGACGAATTTTAGTACATTTTTATTGATTTCTGAAATACTGGATCATTTATTAAAAATGTACTCGGTTATTATGTTAGATCGATAAAAAAGCTATCCTTTTTGCATAAAAAATCATATCACTGTCGTTGAAAATTACGAAATCTGACGATTTGAAATTTAGTTTTATAAGTTTTTATGGTGTTATTCAGGATTTTTTTACAGAGTTACCATGCCATTTTTCAATATTCTGTTCGGTTAATTTGCTTCGTTGTTTCTTTTTCAGTCTACAGTAATTTTTGTGAAGTAGAATTTTACATCAGTTCTTCACATTGGAAGTTCAAAAATCAGACTTTTCATCAGATCGTGAACTGGCCTCGCCTTAAGTACTTTTGAATCGTCTATATTTTCCTAACCACCCGTCCAGACGTACTTTCTTTTCACCCGTTCCAGACTTTTTTAGCTGACAAGAAGAACGGGCGCAAGAAACTTATCAGCTGTAACAGCTATAAGTAACGATATTTACAAACTTGAATATATCGTTACCAGGGTAACATAACATAATACGGTGCGGATGGTACGGAAACCCTCGGTGCGCGAGTTCGACTCGCTCTTGCTTGACCGGTTTTTATTGATTGAAGCACTTACATATTACACAGAATTGATATAAGTAGCACAAATACTGTGTTCAAATTACAATTTTAGATAAAAGACAGTTCCCAGACGAAATCCACGAAAACATAAAGAAGTTCGATCGCAACGTTGACTCGACCAGGGATAGAATCCGAAACCTCAGAGGCAATGCCAAAGCCAGCGTGCTACATCTATACCTAAACATAGTTCTAATTACGTTATTAGTTTTTCACAATATAATATAGAGAAGGACTAGAGTTTGGTCAGCGAAAGATGAGACTCGGTTGGCAATGGAACTAATTTTGCGCCTTATTTTAAGGTTCAGTTTCCAATAACTTAACCTCTAAACGTTAATTTAATAGGGAAAGTGGCGCCGCCATATCTATGACTGACAGACTCTATAGTATAGTCAATGATATTGATTGAGTATAGTAGTTAAAGCACTTTCACACATAGACACCTCTCACCGACACTGTAATAATCGGAATCTCAAACTCAAACGACTGTCTAGTGTGTGTGCGATGTTCGAGCACCCATAGTACTAAGCTTAACTTCTGTTAGTCTGTCTATTTTGTGGTTGTATGTATTTATTCTACTATGAAACCTACCGTATTTCCTCGCAGCGCCGCCTCCCGCGCCGCCCGGCCCCCTCAACACCGCCCCCTACCCGCAGCAGCAGTTCGTAACAGCCTATCCAGGTATGGTTCTTTTTTTAAATTGTAAACTGGGCAAGCATTTGACCACCATCATGGTTGGTAAACAGGATGTGGTCTAACGTGTAGCATGCTTGTCCAGGAAATGCCTATTCACTCTTGCCTTGAAGAGACCAAAGTTGTAACTATCGGGGAACACATGAGTAGGCAGCGCATTCCTTCTTTAGCAGTTCGCATAAGAAATGTATTGGCAAAGCGCTTGGTACGGACCCTTGGAGTATCTACTATGTAAGGGTGTTATGCTAACCAGCATCTGTTACCCCGATGGGGTTCTACTTGTTTGTCCTAAGCAACAATCCATATTAGAAGTTCTTTACTAACCTTTCAAAAGTGTATATTTTGTGAAACTTTGCATTTTTTTTGAATGTGTTTGATATAATGAATCATGATAAAACAATCATACAAATACAATCATTCCAGCTAGTAGTATAAGGACGTGACGTGATAAATGATAATAGCTGGACTGTGTTGAAATTGAATAATAAGTCCATTAAAATATTATCTTTGCAACTTAGATATGGACGTAAATATAAGCTTATTGCTAACGTGGACTGTAAAATTATTGTTTCTAATTTAGCAGAATTTAAAGCTTAACTTAGGTTTAGTCTGAAACTATTTATATGGCTTTATTGTACAAGCGATATGCGAATGCGACCAAAGTACTAAAAGCTTACATTACAATGAGGGCTCTTCAAAATGACAAGGAGCTGTAGGCTTGATAGATGGCGTTGAAAAAAATAGGGGATTCAAAGTATTTTTAACTACGCTACGAAGAGTACTCTTTGGTAGGCCGTTTATTTTTAAAAGCCAATTTTGACTCGCCTCTTACCATCAACGCCATCTAGTGAGGCAAATAGTTACTTTTCTTTTTTTTAATGTCAATTTGAAAACCCCTCATTACAATGCTTGTATGCGATTGCGTCGTGAGGAATATTGTGAACTACGGACTAGTAAAGTATTGGTCTTAATATCAACCCCTGGGGAACTCCAGTTCCTTGATTTATTGGATACCTAATGATGTCACGAAAATCGTCGCTTTAAATTGTAAGAACTCTGCAATTTATATTTTGTTTCATCTAACATACACATTACTAATAGCTTGAAAATCTTGAAATATAACACTTTTTAAGTAAAACCGCCACCAATTACCGTGGTAATACCTATTAATTTCAAGTGTAATCCAATATGCCTTTATGTTCAGGTTTCTGTGTACTTTTACCTAGATATCGCATATCCCGCGCATTGCGAAGTAATCTCTGTGTACAAATTTAAATACTAGATAAGATAATGTGGTTATTTAGATCCTATGTAATATTCTGACGATGTATATCGTAATGTTATCTAATGCTTCGGTGGAAACTGTGTGGATAATATCTTCTTACAACAGTCTCATCAGACAACTTTCTGTAGCGTGTTGACTAGCAGTGTTCCACAACAATGCGGTCTGACCACTATCTCAGGTTTTTTGAATAAAAGCTAGTTTACTGCCAATTTTCAACTTTAAAATTAAATATTTTTAGAGCATGTCCAAATTTTACATACGTTTAGAAGCGCGCCGCCACCATGGCCAAGTGTTCCACTTCTTGACCTTGCGTTGCGAGTAGGTATTGACTCATATACACCCTAAACACTAAATCATATTGAATTATGGGATTTGAAATACCTTTTGCAATGTTTTGTCGCGACCTCTTGCACTATATTTATTTGCTAGCACACAGCAAACAATTATAATTATAGGTACAAGGTATATGCCTTTAAATTATTATATCAAACTAAGTTTTATTGTCTCGTGTCTGAGTGTTTGTGCTACCATCTCGTTCTTGTGTCCATAAAGACTGGTTTACATTATCTTAGTCTTTAGTAGAGTGCTTTAGTTGAAACATATAAACGGTCGTCTTATGACTAAAGAGAGTAACGTTCTAGTATAGTAGCCTTTCAACTGGAATCATCGCTTTCCAGTAGAACCCCCGCGCGCCCGCGCCGCCCGCTCACTACCCCGCGCGACACTTTCCTCGCACTGGAAGCATGTAAATCGGCATTTTAGTAGCGTATTTAGTAGAGTGCTTTCAAATGACACTGTACTGGAAGCATGTAAACGCTCACTGGAAAGGCACCAAAACTATACTAAAGCACTCGCTTTCGAATCTACGCTCTAAAGACTAAGATAATGTAAACCAGTCTTTATACAAGTCCTTTAGTTACTTGCATCGGAGCAATGCAACTATTATGATATTATTGTGCAATATTTATTGGTTATTTCTCGGTAGTGTCATCCCCTTACCCGTCGTACGGCGTGCAAATGCCGATGCCCGCCGGCGTGGTGTCGCCCGCGGGCGCGGTGATGGCGCCCTACCCGGTGCACCCGCCGCACCCGATGCCGCAGCCATCCATCGCGCCTACCGCGCCGGACCTCACCGGTGAGTGACATACTACACTGTGTATACATTATACTACACATACACTACATGTACACTTCACGTGAACTACACATCCAAAGCACATGCACTTCACATGAACTACACATGCACTACACACGCACTACACATGTACTACACATACACTAGACCTGCACTTCACATACACTACACATATACACTCTACCTACATACACTACACAATACATGCACTACACATACAATACATATACATACACACATCATACACGCAGTGATACCGCCTTATCCAATTCACTAGCCGCACGCACCTGATGCCGCAACCGGCATTTATCGCGCCCAACACCCCGGTTCTGACTGGTGAGTGAGAGAGAGATGGGCAAAAGACCCGACTAATGGGTTTAAACCCAGTTAAATTCCATTGACCATTTTGTTGAACAAAATAAAATCTTTAGAAATAAGAAATGAAATGAAATGAATCTTTTTCTGTATTGATTTAAGAAAAAAATATGGAAACAATACTTGTTTCCTAAACGTCACATTTGACATATCAATAGAAAAAATACTGTAAATTTTATAACATACAATGAGTGTTTTTACTGGGTTTAAACCCAGCCCAGTAGTCGGGTTTAAACCGGGTCTTTTGCCCATCTCTACATACACTATACTACAAATACACTTCACTACACTAAACATGCACAACATTACTCATACATTACGTAACATATACACTACACAACACATACACACATACATGATGAAGTAACAGTGAGTAGCAGCACTAATAAAACCACCTTTACACTTCAGACCAAGACACAGTTTTGGTACCTATTACCCTTTGCTTTCAAGCACTATATAATTTTTATTATTATTATTTATTATGTTATGATACGAGTTATTATCACTGTTCTTTACTAACTATAATTAAAGTGGAACCAAATTTTTTAATAATACTGAAACAAGTGATTGTGTTGCTTAAACTGACCAACTTTCTCCAAGGAACAATTATGTAGAAAAAATATTTTTTTTCGCCTTTCCAGTAAGTCGGGCAGCTTAAGGCCAGTATATTCCAAATTATCGAATTTGGCCTATGTTCGATTCAACGATAAACAATCAAATATTCTTTATTTTGAGCAGATAAAAATATGTTGAAGTTTCATTAACGATCTTGATTATTTTACAGTTAAAAAAAATACGATGTTCGTATCTTCATTCGACAAAAAAAATATGCAAACGAAACAAAGAAAATTTTCATTAATTGTTTTGGGTAATACCTACTAAAAGTTTATCAATCCCTTATTCACGAAAAATATATATAGAAAAATAGGTAATGACATACAGAAGAATATTCAACGGTTACTTTTTCAAAAAGTGTCTTTATGCTCAAAATAACAACAAAAACATTGAAAAAATTTAATGAAAAAGTGAGTTATTTTTATTACTCTTCACACGTAAAGAAAAAGACAGAGACAGAGTTTTTGGAATATACTGGCCTTAACTCAGCTTACATACATGTTGTATGGGAGTATGTTTTTTCTTATTTTTTCGACCTATGTGCCTTGGAGAAAGTTGTTCAGTTTAAGTAACACTATCGCCTGTTTCAGCATTGTTAAATAATTTGGTCCCACCTTTATATTTGGTGTCAGTAAGTACTAACCCTATAATTTTATGCGTAGCTTTTTACGGGCCGCCCGCCCCCGACTGGAATGCACAAGGTGAATATTATCTATCATCGCAACATCATACAAAAGTCATCCAAGCATCATACATTATAAGCAGGTTCATAAAAGAATTAATTCATTAACCTGCATACTTCGAATCGTTAATATTTTCCTTCCATTTCAAGACTATTTGTCATAGCACAAAACACAATACTTTAGAAGTGTACCTTCCAGTATTTAGTTCATGATTATACTAGTGCGTTTTTTATTCGTTATCAGTTATCAGGGTCTCAATCGCGCTAATTTTCGACGATAAAACGAAAGCTAAATCGTTTTCTTTTACAGAAAAATACCTACTCTCTTTAGCTGTTGTTGTCTACTCACTTTAGTTTTGTTAAAATTGATGAAAGCTATGCCTATATCAAATCCTATATCAAATCAAATTTAAAAATCTGTAAGTAACTAAATTGTCATTTTAAAATTTAATTAATAAAATATAATAAATAAATTTTGCATGCTTTTGTGTCAAAAACACGTCTATTGAAGTCGGGTGGGGCTGGAGTACAAATTCCTTTTTTTTAATCTAAGCCCCACCCGACTTCAATAGACGTGTTTTTATTATTACGAATATTATTTCTTGCTTTTTAGAGGTAGGTTTTTGAAGTCTGTTTTTTCTTCTGTATTAGGTAGTGTATGTATATTATTTAGGTAGAAAAATCGGCTTGGCCAAACGTGAGTTAATCGCGGAGAAACATACATACATACATACGGTCAAACAGAGAACCTCCTTTTTTAAGTCGGTTAAAGAACTACACTTAAGATATCCCTTTTCCAACAAAAAATAATTATCTTAATCAGTTCATAAACAAAGAAAATATACGACTGATCATCGAGGTAGTTCACACAAACTCATACTATTTTCGTGCTTTTTTCAAGATTACTAGAAAAGTACTGAACCGATTTCCAAATTTTAAAAAATGAGACCAACTTGGGAGTTTACCTAATCTAATAACGTTTGAATCATTTCAATCGGTCCAGCCGTCTTCGAGTAATCGGTGGACATACACAAAAAAAAAAAAATATACTGACGAACAGAGAACCTCCTCCTTTTTTGGAAGTCGGTAAAAATAGTCAAAGCGACTCGTTTTGATAATAACTTCGGCTTAACCACACATTTTCCGGGATATTCTGTAGGTTTTTACCTACATTAAATTGAATGAAGACATTAAATTATTTCCTTATATATTTTGATTACACTAATTTTGTAGCCGCATGTTATTATTAATAAAAGCTTTTTATTTAAGTAAACGCACTATTATTGTTCATTGCCATAACTAGTGTTGCCAACTCTACCAACTTATAATAGATCTACCTATTTTGCCTTCAGTGTACTTAAATACCATCCTAAGTCTTAAATCTACCTATTTTCCAATCCTTTAGTTAGTTAGACCACGCAATGATGATCAGTAACAGGTTTGAATCCTATAGTTCTATTGGTATAATATAAAAACATATTCATAGCTATGAAACTTTGTGAAAGATTTTTGAAATCCGTTTAGAAATGGTTGAGTTATAAGGGTTTTGAAGGAAATGCCAAGCTCAATGCAATATGTGCTTCATCACGTACGACATAAGGTTCGCGTACGACTCGATAGCGTCATAAAGACCCCCAAAATAACAGTGTTTTAGTCAAGTGTAGCACGTTTTAGCTCGTATAACTTCTCAGGTTTAAGAGATATTGTAAAAATTTCTTCACAGTTAATCATGTGGTGGCATAAGCTTTCTGATAAGCCACTTAACAAAAATTGTTACTGATCCTCATTAATCCCATGCAATCTGAAAAAAATCACGCTTGCTTTCATTTAAATATTTAAATCTTAATTATACCTATATAATCTTACATGATAACCAGGCTAAAGTAACTCGATGCAATCATTTTCGTAAAATAAGTTTATGAATAATTAAAGTTATAATAAAATGACGTTTAATAAGCCTTATCATTATTTTAACTAATTTGACTATAACTCTATTTAAGGTTTTTAAGGCGATTTATTTAATGTGATCATTACACGAAATAAAAGACATTTCATACCATCAATTTGATTACAAAATAATATAATTATTTATAATTTATTCTACGTTAACAATTACCTAAGTGTAAGTACTAATAATTATTTAATTTCCACAGCAACTCTGCCTCCTTCATACGAGCAAGCCACGGGCGCAAACATGAAGCAGTCTCCATACAACCCCTCATTTCAGCATTCGTAACACCATACAAATTCCATACAAGTGTCATACAACACCTCGATAATTATGCAAGTTTCAACGATTCTATAGTGATTCCACTAAATCGTCAAGTAAGTGTGAGTGCAGTCATACAAATCCATACAAGTGTCATACAACAGCTCAAAAGTGATACTAGTGTCAGTAATTCCATAGTGATTATACTAAATCGTCGGGTAAGCGTCTATGTAGTAGTCATACAACTTCATACACGGCTACCGTTACAAAAAAAATTAATATACAAGTCGAAATGAATGATTTTTTACTTGTTTCTTCTATGTTTACTTTGGAGAGAGGAACTTTTTTGTTTCGTTAAAAAGGACAGTTTTTTGTTTGAAAATGTCAAGTAAAGTTCTTTTTTTTTCAACTGTATTTTTTTCTAAATTTTTTATATTAGGTATTTCGAAAAGTAAATTATAGTTAATATAAATATTTCTTATTGAAGATTAAGGAATAAAAAAAACGAAAAAGTAAAAAAAAAAACTACTGTATAAATGTTAAAAATCTTTGAACATTATTATACTCACCACTTTATTAAAATTTTGACTGATAGCTTTAACATATTTTTCAAAATGTTATATAAGTGTAAAGCAAATCCTAGAAATGAATGTTACAAAAAGATTTCTTTTAGTACCTACTAAGTCTGATGAGTACCTAGTGTTTAAAAAGGCATTTAATATTTGACTATGTTTTGAAGAAAAATAAGAAACTCATCAAAATTACTTTGAGATTAAACACGAAATTATGAAGTAGTTACACTAAGTTTATCTAAATTGGTAAGTACCCTTTATTACTAACCGACAAATCGCTCTGTCCACCTGGTGGGACGGTTAGTAATATTTTTTCTTAACTAACAACCCAGATGGTCGGTTGATACTTAAATTTCATATAACTAACCAAATCTAAACTGCTTTCCTATTGTCTAATTATCAAAATCTATCGCAATCGCTTTCATTTGACAGATGGATTTGACACATTGCTGCATTTCTTTGGTACGTTTTTATTTGTGCCAAAAAGAAGCATCAATGTATCACATCCTGAAAGCGATTGCGATAGATTTTGAAATTAGACAATTAGCCCCCTGGTTGTTTAAGAAAAAAATATTAACCGTACCACCAGGTGGACAGAGCGGTTGGTCGGTTAGTAATAGAGAATTTGGTACCGTGTTAAAGTAAAATATGTTCTGAGCACAAAAAGGCTTTTTCTTCTTTGTTCGTTGTAAGCAAAGCCACAGGGTGCTTAACTATGTTTTTAAAACAGTCTTCAAAACAAGCTAATTTTGAAATCTTCTAAACAGAGAATATTAAAAAATAAGCTTGCTTAAAAAAAGTAATATTTGTTTTTTTTTTCTAAAATGCGTTGAGCTTTTTTTGCGGACTGTACCTGATGTCGTTATATTGTGATATGTCACAGATACCCCCTTATTAATAAAGATTGTATAGCAGATATATAGTAAAAATAGTAACACAATGGGGTTACTCTCTGCCAAACTACTATTTAAGATTGACATTAACACTTACAAAAACACTTTTAATCACGTGATGTGTTTTTAGCAACTTTTTAACCCCCCTCTCCCCCTCCTGGTGATACTTGCTGAGGTTTTAGACTAACCCCCCCCTGCCCCCAAAGTCATGTATTTTATTTACAAGATTTTTCTTTAAAATGTCCAGGCAAACATTAAATGCAGGTTATTTCGGTTTAAAAAAAAAAAAAAAAAATTCAGCCGAACTGATAACCTCCTCCTTTTTTTGAAGTCGGTTAAAAATAAATACACGACGTGATACTTATCTCATTACACCCCTCCACTTCTGATATTTCGTGATTTTTTCCGAACTACCTCCCCACTTCGAGCCTCACGTGATTAATGGACTACCCCTTACTAATAAACCTTCTATAGCAATTGATTAGTTACACAGTGTTTTGTCCTTTTCTTTTAATGTCAAATTTAAATAGTTGGCAGACAGTCACCGTAATGGGGTATTTACATGGAGCGACTTGGCAGGACTTTAGTCAATTAGCGCTTTTTATACACAATCGCTTGTAATATCTATCCGCAAACACAGAATATAAAGGGTTATTTGTAAAACACCAACAACCTCGCAGGAGAGAGAGAGAGGAGTAGATTACCAACGTCATAAACAACAACATTTGTTCTAAGACTTTTGATAATTCGTTAGATTTTACTTTTATACAAAAAAAAATCATTTTAATGAACCGTTCGTATGTTCATAACTCTACCGCCGCCATCCATAGACGTAAAAAGTGTCGAACAGTACAATAAAAACTTGAAAATTCATTTTGGTGAATGTATTGAGTTATGATAAAAGTGGTAGAACAAATGTTATTGTTTATGATGTTAGTAATCTACTCCTGCGAGGTTGTTGGTGTTTAACAAATAACCCTGTATAATTAGTACCCAAATACCAAATTTCAATTGTCGATAAAAAGACTAAAGTCGCCTGCCAAGTTGAATGCCAAGTCGCTCCATGTAAATACCCCGTAACTGTAACATCCGCCATACATTTTTTTGTTAGTAAGGGCGTAATAATACAAGTACTCTATCGATTTATGTACCTAAGTGAGAAGTATATCCTTATGCTAGATTTAAGTTTTTGATTCTTTTTATTTTTCAGTAACTAGATTGTAAAATTTTATTATTTTATTTTATTTTTGTTTAAAAAAAGTCGAAAGTTTCGTTGCTTTTTGTTTATCGTAAAATTCTTATGATTTAAAGTTTTTTTATTTCGCAACCGAATTTGAGTTAGCAGGGTTTAATTTATTAAAACCATATTGTTATTAAATAGACAGTGATTTGCGGCAACTTCGGAGTGCTTGTGGTACAAAACAACGTATTTAAATCTGTAAAATTTTCTCTTTGTCATACATTCGAGTGAAGTTGAAGTTGCTGAGGTCTATTCTCAATTTAATCGTATTGCAGAATTGTTAATAAAAAAGTCAAAACACAGGGAATTAAATTTGGGTCGCCACAGACATGCGACAGTATTTTGTGTAGGAAACGGTTTGTCGCATCCCCTTGTTTGACTGACTTAATAACTCAAGGTCTAGTCGTATGTAAATCTTAATGACAATAAAATTACGCGCAACATAATTTTGTTCTTGATGTTTCTAAATAGTTCTAGTTTAGTCGTAACAGGCGACAA
This sequence comes from Agriphila straminella, assembly GCA_950108535.1. NCBI lineage: Eukaryota > Metazoa > Arthropoda > Insecta > Lepidoptera > Crambidae > Agriphila > Agriphila straminella. The sequence goes on from OX467304.1 coordinate 12,023,330, forward strand.
TTTTTATTCTGTACAAAATATAAACCTTTCTTAGGCCCGCCACATACAGGTGGAATCTGATTCGGAATTCCGAAATGGAATATCGATAATGTATGAAAATTCCGAACGGAAAATTAGGTACCGCATGTGTGTGGTAGGTCCATAGATTTGTATGGATTAGCTATGTTAAAAAAAACAGTTTCGGAATTCTGAATCAAAATATCGTCTGTATGGCGAGCCTTATTTGTCTATTGTAATAAATATTGATAATCAATTTGTATTTGTCTCATGTGACTTGGATAAAAGTCATAATTAATTGAATTATAATGTTAGTGAGACCTAAAAGCTTATTTAAGATACTATTTTTATTTTTGTAGCTTCTATTTTAACATGTTTTTTTGTATTGTTATGAATTCCTTATGATTGAATGATAACTGTTTGTAATTTATGTTTATTTTTGCTATGTAAGAATAATATAACATTGTCTTTCTTAAACACAACATGTAAACATTAAATAAGTCACAATTTTATAATTGCTATGAGACAAGCTCATTTAAAACAATTCCATCAAAACGCGTGTCAAATTAGATAATCAAAATATATAAAATTAATATCTATAGTTATTTTAAAATATTGCATTCATAATTTGTAAAATAGACAAGTTACTGCCTTAGGAAGTTCCTTGAATAATTTACTCAGTTGTTATTGTAATGAAAAAAAAAGTAAAATAGACTAAATATTACAGATACTCACATGCAACTCTAAATTTATTCTATAATTATTTCGGTCTTTAAATTGATAGTCGCAAGTCGCATCTCCGTGGAGATGGTATGAGAAATTTGTACAGCGCCCATCTACTGCCAAAAAGCGAAATCAGATTTCTCATAGATATTTACTCTAATGAGTATTTTTTTTACGCGCGTTTATCTCTCGATAGATGTTCGTACAAGGAACTTTAGCACGAACATCTATCAAGAAAAAAACGCGCGTAAAAAAACTTAATTAAGTAATTGTCTATGGAAAATACCAATTCGCTTTACGACGACGCTGCTGTACAAAATTTCCCATACAAAATTTTCTCATCAAGTTTATTTCATGATGGAAGTTCGTGCTAAGGGTACGATATTTTTGCATTGATATTAATAAATAGTATGATAGTATTTATTAATATCAATGCAAAAATACGTCATTGTAACATTTCCGTTTTACTGATTGCGCCGGAAACGCTTCATGTGTTTAATTTAAGTGATTAATGTGATAATGTTGCTGAAGGTGATATGTATGTATAAATATTTAGATAGTCTCAACTCTCAATGTATGTTTACTTGCGCGCGTACGATCGTGCTTTACCACTTTGCAGAAAAAATCGTGTGCGTGCCCCTGAACGAACTAAACGCAGGGATTGAAATACCGTAAAAAAATAACGATACAAAAGAAATAACGTTAAACATTTTATCGGTAAATTTACAATTTAAAATAAAATTATTGTACCGGTAAAATTACCGTTAAATATAGCGTTAAAATTATCGGGAAAAAAGTAACGTTATTAATTGGAATAACGTTAATTTTAAAGTAACGGTAACAAAAAGTAAGAAATAACGTTAAATTTAACGTTATTTAATGAAATAAGGTTAATTTTAATGTAACGTTATTTATTGACATAACGTTAATGTTAAAAGTAACGGTAAAAAGTAAGAAATAACGTTACATTTAAAAATAACGTTATGAATCCCTGACAAAACGTATGTTAAGTAGCCCCTAGACGATCAAGCTTACTTGTCAATCATTCACATACCACCACTACTGCCGTTTGGGGCGTGTTCTCTTTTGATAGGCCACGCTAAAATGTGATTGACAAGTCGATGCAATGTAAATGATTGACAAGCAGTTTTTATCGCTAAGGGGCTGCATTAGTAATTGCGCGGCGTGCAAGCGATTTTAACCTTTGAGTGGTAAAGTGGAAGTGTTGTCGATAGTACTGCGAGATGTACCTACACTTAAGGCGCGGTGGTAGTGAAACTAGCGCCGCCACTACATTTATTTTATTACTCGTAAACCAAGTCAATATTTAAAAAAAGCTAAGATCATGCCCTCCTTAATTGTCTCTAATATTTTTTGAATAATCTTCAAGAGTTTTTATTCTTTCTGTAATTAAACCCATTTTAGCTCACTTTTGGCTAGAATGGATTTTAAAACTTACAGAAAAAATTAAAACTGTTGAAGAGTTATTCAAAAGAATAATTTTTCTCTTTATTTTAAAAAAAAATTAAATTAAAAATCGTTTAAAAAGGAGCTTTTGTAATCAAGTTTCAAAAAATATTGTAGACTATTAAGGAGGGCATGATCTTTTTTTGAAATATTTACATGGTTTACGGCGGCGCTAGTAGTAGATACTACGGCGCCTTAACGGAAAACTTATTCAATATCTATGTTGAAGACACTAAAAAAAGTATTTTTTAATTCACCTTTGAAAGTAATCGTAAAAATATCGCTCTGTTCATCATTATTATCTTTGAAACAATCAAAGAAGTAACTTTTTGAACTAAACCAGTAAACGGCCTAGACTGAATAAATTATTTTTGTTGGCCATAAAAAAATCTTTGCTTTGTGGTAGAATATAGAATGATATTGAGTAATTTTTCTATCATGTGAATATTATGTTATTTTATTATATTATATTGCTATATTTTAAAGATTCTATAAGATAATTACAGTGAAATAATTCAGATTTATGTCAGTTTATTTTTCCATAGTAGGTACCAATCATGTATTTGTTAAATAAAGCGAACAATTAATATAAGGCGATATATAAAAAGTTTAGTTTTTTTACCAAAAATATAAATTATTCAATGGCATTGTTGTTTTATTTATGTTTTATAATAAGTAATTGAGAGTAGTGGCATAGAATCATCATCCTGGGATTTTGCAGTCAGTTCCTGTTCAGATATTTTTTAACTTGATTTGATGTAGCCTACTTGTACTTTTATATATACTGTGGTGATTTCGTCATGCACGTTTTTTAAAAAAAATAAACTAGGATTAGGTCATAGATATAGTATTAGACGGATGCACATGAAGTCTTATTAATTACTTGGTTGCTTGAATGCTCTTAGCTTAGTTGTCTGAAAAACTTAAAAAATGTTTTTCTAATTTGAATTAGAAAATCAATTTTTAAATTTTGAGAGTTTTGCATTTACAATGCTAGTTTATATTTATTATTTACTTATTTACAGAATAAACAAACTCTTTTGATGGGAAACTTTATTAGGGATAATAATATACCCATCCCTACATCCCTTAATAAATAACATTGTGTATACAGAAATCTAAAACTTTAAAGTTTCTAGTTTGTAAATTGCGACTCCAAAAAGTCGAGATTTAGTACATCTAAATAGTCAGGCACAGAAAATTCTTTAGTAAACTCGAGGCTATAGTTTTTCAGTTTCTGATTACTAGGTAAGTAAGTACCTAGGAGCTCGGTGGCGCAGTGGTTTAGCGCCTGGCCCAGCGATTGCTGAAGTTAAGCAACGTTCGCAAGGGTGGGTCATGGGATGGGTGACCAAAAATTTATTATCTCGAGCTCCTCCGTGCTTCGGAAGGCACGTTAAGCCGTTGGTCCCGGCTGCATTTGCAGTCGTTAACACCCACCAATCCGCATTGGGCCCGCGTGGTGGGTTATGGCCCATCCTCCTTACCACCCATAAGGAAGGCCTGTGCCCCAGCAGTGGGGACATCAAAAATGGCTGATGGACTACAAGTACCTAGGTTAGGTAGGTAGTAACTCTTTTTCATTTGTTTCATTTTATTGAAATTAATTATAGGATGTTGGGTGGGTGCTATCCGAAAATAGTGGATTACCAATCGATTATAAATTCGTCCATAAAGCCGGTGTCTCAGTAACAACTTGATCGAAAGCCTGAGTCATGGCATGAAGGTTGTCATAGGCCGTTATCCTGAGGATATGCCCCGCGGAGACGACGCGCATGCGCGCAGCCTCGCCACGATAGATCATGGGGGTGTGGTTAGGGCTGTCGGCTTAATTCCATGGCTACAATGCTATTTAATTATGCTATTGAATGCTAAAAACTGTAAGCTCGATAGATGGCGTTGTTAAAAAGGTAAGTGTACGTAGGAAAACTTTTTTAAGCACAGACCGTTTTTTATTTTTCATAGCCAATTTTGACACTTCACTTGACTGTCAACGCCATCTATTGAGGAAAATAGCTACTATTTTTTTTAACGTCACTGAAAAGCCCTCATTGACATAGACAGTGATCAACTGCATCTTCACTTGAGAATGTAATTAATTATCATAATTATTTATTTATTATAATTAAACGGGCTCATGCCCAATTAGGTACATAATCAAAATTTACAATATCACATTGAGATTTCGCATCGTCAACAAATACATCGAAATCAGGATAAGCTGACAAAATGAATGTACTTAGTCAGGACTAATTATTAGTAGGCATCCCCGAAAGTACAAAGCCGAGGATGGCTACTCCCCACCCCTCTCAGCAGAGAAAGGTCTGGTATGCGACGCACCACATGAAGGGGGATTTGCCCCCGGCATAACGTGCCAGGAGCTGCGTTAAGCGAGGCGAAAGGGGGAACTGCCATCTTGTTTCCCGGTCTGGGGCCAAGCGGGTAGTGGGGAGGTGAACCACTGCCTGCCTTGCACGGCCCTGACAGGTTGGGGAGATGGCCAAACTTGCTCGGCCATCTCCCGTCAGAGAGGAGGCCTGGGAAGCCGGGCAGGCCGCCAGGTCGCAGGGGTGATTACCCCAACGGACCCCCAGAGACCAACCGGTGGCGAGAGGGCATGTGCCGGTGTTTTTTAGTGGGTATTCCCCCCTCCCGGATCACGGAAGGCGGTCGAGGGGGGGACTGCACGTTGTTAAATGTGGCGGTTCCCTCCTGGCGAGCCCCACATACGAACCTCCTGCTCACCTGCAGGGGGGAGGATTCGTAAATGCATTTTCATCAGCATAAAAAAAAGGTAAGTATGACAAAAAGTAAAGTAAAGTTACAGATTACGTCGTTTTGTAAAGTTGCAAGCGCTCTGAAGTGTTGGTCACTTTTGTTGTTAAGTATATTGTTAAATTAATCGTACCTATTCTATTTAGTTATGTAGGTATAATTAATCAGCAACCATAGTCGTAACTATATTTAAGATGGATGATTAAAGTTAGGCCTGATTTTGGTTGTTTGGTGAGTGAAAGTAGGTTCAAGGAAAATGGGAAATGCGAAAAAAATACTCTAGTCACAACCCGTTTGTTTCCGATTGTGTTGGTTAGGTGCCTAGTTGTTATTAAACCGCAATGTATCATTCATGTGATGTAACTATTTCCGGTTGCCCTCACTCGTAATTTAGTATCTAAAAATAGAATTAGGTAGTCTACATTTTCGAATTGTTAGTATATGCATGCTGTGCTTACTTCGAGTAGGGTAAATCCTAGTAAGTTAGTTTTTAATAAGTTATTGTTGGCACAGACAAAATAGATTATACCCAGTTTAGTAAGCCAAATAAGAAAAAGAAAAAAAAAGAAAGGAAGACGAAGACAACAATTAAGTATTACAATTATAAATCATTTGCATTTGGTTACTACTGAGCCAGCACAATCTGATTAATAAACAGAAATCTATGAGAAGAGTCTTAGATAATCTAAGGACAAGAGTAAAGGCCTATTTTGTTTCCATTTTCCTTGATTCACTTTCACCTCTTGGAGGTATTGCTTTTAATGAAAGTAGGTACCTAGGTTGGTTGACATTGAATGTCGCAGGTAACGTCATGAGCAATCAAACGTACACATTGATTCTATGAATACCGAACACTGTCAATAATATGGGAGCATTGTACAGCCCTGTGCCGGCGCCGGAGTGGCGGCGACACTTGTTGCGACCGACGATTGCCGACGACGCGACGCGCCGTCGACGGACATCGCAGGATCCTGATACACCAGGAGCTAGCACACCCAACAACACAATTTTTATTTTTTATTTGGGGAGCTTACAGCATCATTTACAAACTTATAGAAATAAATATAAGTACTTAAGGCGCGGTGGTAGTGAAACTAGCGCCGCCACTACATTAATTTTTATTACTAGTAAACCAAGTCAATATTTAAAAAAAGCTCATGTAATAATCTCTTAAATTGTCTCTAATATTTTTTAAATAACTCTTCAACAGTTATCATTCTTTCTGTAAGTTTTAAAATCCATACTTATTTGCCAAAAGTGGCCACTTATTTGAACTAATATGGATTTTAAAACTTTCAGAAAGTATGAAAACTGTTGAAGAGTTATTCAAAAAATATTAGAGACAATTTAAGAAATTATTACATTAGCCTTTTTCAAATACTTAAGTATTGACTTGGTTTACGAGTAATAAAAATAAATGTAGTTGCGGCGCTAGTTTCACTACCTGCAGCGCCTTAAGGGCTAATTACAAGCTTCCACAAGTGACTCTGTAGATACCTAGATAGGTACCTCGCGTTTGTGAAATTTTTGAGCATTTTTCGAAATGACAAAAAATATGGTTTTCCCTATATCTCTAATCTCCGCCATTTTGAAAAATATCGAAAAAATATCTCTACGAGAATCGGTTGAGAAATGCGGCCTGTAGAGGAGAACAGACGGACAGCTGGAATGGAAAGCGGCGGGAAGAATGCATTTTTGTCCAAGCTGTGTGTCAATATTCTCTAAAAACATCTCTACGACGCGGCACCGCTGTCACATAGACGACAGCGCTCGGACGACGAGCTCGCCGATGGTCGGAACTATTTTTCTATACAAAAATGACGTTTCTGCAGCGTCGAGATGCGCTCGACGCTGCGGATGTTTTTAGGGAATTGAAGGGCTGAAAAGGAGACGCTTTTCGCTCGCTCCGTCAATGCTATTTAATAATTAATCTAATATTCTGTAACAGGACAGCGAAAGATTCAAATGACAATCAATATTTTATTTAATCGCTGCTATAATATCAATGAATAACTTCTGACATATTTTTCTCTTAGAACATTGCAGGAAAAGTTTGTTAAAATACAAATAATTAACTTGTCTTGGTTAATAAAATGAGTCGTGTAGCTATTATAAAAGATTAAAAATGAAAAGTCCACATCTTTGATTTATCGATAATACTTTAAAATGTTATCCAGCTCCTGGCCTACGCGGATAATGGTGGCGGAGAAGAAAACTACTCGACGATGGCGTCACAGTCTCGGCCACCAGTCGGTCGCGGCCACAAATGTAGCCAGAAAGGACAATCTTGTAGATTTTGTAATTTTATAGTAAAACAGCAATAAAAGTGCGGGATCAAATATTTTGGAAAATTATTCAAACTTTCAATTTAGGAACATGAATTTAGGAAAGTGTATTCAAACGAAGAAGTTTATCAAAGAATGAACATTTCAAAACAAGTCCAATGTAATAAGCATTGGAAAAGTGATAAAAAATAATTTAAGAAAATATGCCCAAAACTTATTATGGATGGAGTTTCGTTAAATAGTGTTTAGTGGTTTAATAGTAATACTAAAAGCACTTAAGAGGTAAGTAAAACTACTAATGTAAACTTATATTGAAATCATTATTGTTTAATTGGAAACAATAATCTGGATAAGATATTGATCAAATTGTGTTAAAGATAAGACAGATTAGCCGATTTTATTAACATGAAAAAATTACCCACAAGCGTAAGTACAAAACAAAACGCCTACGGCGGCGGCGTAACACGCCGTAGCACGTAGCACTTATTTTTACCAAATTTTTCAACGATAAAATCAAAACGAACTTAGTTACCGTTTCAGTTTCGTTTTAAGAAAAATACTTACTTTAGTTTTTGTTAAAATTGTTGAAAGCTATGCCTAGTCAGCTTCAAATGCCAATCTTGGACAAATTTAAATGAGAATTCTCAAGCTTAACCAAAGATTATAGCGGTTTCGGTTTTATCGTTCAGAATTAGAGCGGTTGGGCCCCAGAATTTTTAACTATTTTATTTATTTATTTTATTTTATTTTATTTAACATTAACTAAGCGTAGCTCGTAGACAGTTTTACCAAAATGTTCTATTCTTTTACTTACGCGTAGCATTTCCTTCTTAAAAACAAAACGCTTTGCTACGGCGTAGCAAGCCTTAGCACTTAGTTAGACTGTTTTACAAAAATACAAAATGTTCTTTTACCTAGCGTAGCATTTCTTTTTTTCTAAAAAAACACTGCTCCGGCGTAGCAAGCCCTAGCTGCTAGCTCATAGCATTGTTTTTACCAGATTTTTTTTAACTACGCGTAGCATTTCTTTCTTTTTCAAGAAACAAAACTTTTGCTACGGCGTAGTTGACCTTAGCATGTAAACTGTTTTGTACTAGATAGGTTTATATACGCAATTTATTATTTGTAGCAACTAGAGAAACTCTGTAGCTTGTCATGTGTTTTTTTGTGGCTACAACTTTACGTTTTCTATCTATATATATAAAAGAGAAAATCACTGACTCACTCATCACGAAATCTCAGAAACTACAAGTGCTAGGAGTCTCAAATTTTGCATGGGGGTTCCTTTTAGGGTGTAGGTGCTCACTAAGACGGGATTTTGCGAAATTCAACCCCTAAGAGGGTGAAACAGAGTGGCAAAGTTTGTATGGGAGAACGCGATTCCTTGGCCCGATTGACTTGAAATTTGGCAAAGACATTCTTTCACAAAATTAATTGAATACGGGTTTCGTATTTTTTTGAAATGTAACCCCTAACAGGGTTGAAAAGGGGTAGAAAGCTATTTTTAGGGTGATTGATTTCGATATCGGAATCAAAACTTCTTATTGCATTTGAATGATTAAGAAAAATAAATGTCAGTTGTCATGTTGTCACCTCCCCTGAGAGTTATAATTATGTTCCTTGGATCACCACAGAGAGTTTTTGGCGCCATTTCGTCGAATTCTGTTCGGTGGCTATTTTAATTATTTGCAAATTGTTTATAGTGGATATTGTGTCATAAAATTGGTGCAGTTTTGTGGTACAAGTGTCTACGCAACTGAACAATATGTGGGATAACTAATTGAAATAGGTGCGATCTTGGTTATGTGAAGCTGAGACTTTTATTGTAGTGGTGGCTACCTCGGCAGCACTTACCGAATAAACTGTATCGATATATTTGATGACAAAATGCTTCAAGCAGCATTGGAATGCGATGCACCCGCATTTTAATGTAAACTGAAACAATACCACTGAATTATTTAACACTTGACACTGGCAAAAATTACTCCCTGAAGAGGAGTAGATTGCCATAACAAAAATAAGAAGAAGAAGTTGTCACCGCATGAGCTGACGTTTCTAATTTTCAGTAATTTTCCAAAAGACTTTCATGTTGTATAAGGTTTTATCACGATTTTCACTATTTTACGAATAATTTGACAAATAAAACGTGGCAAAATCTGGCAAATATCAGTACCCGTAGCAAGAACAGCTATCGAACGCGCGTATAAACATTCGATAGGGTAATTTTGTATGGGAAATTTGTACAGCGCCATCTATCGCTGCAAAGCGAAATTAAATTTTCCATAGATAATACTCTAATCGAGTAGTTTTAAGCGCGTTATTTTTTTCGATAGCTGTTCGTGCTACGGGTACTGATGACATGATGACAGGATAGAAATGTGTTAGAGAAGTGTTGAGTGTGGTGTTGAGATTGAGAGCCTGATAATAATGTACAACATTAGTTGCACCCGGCGTTGCAACATTTGTATCACAAAAGATTTTAGATAGCTACCTAACCTAAAATTTTTGCAATCGATAAAATAGCTCATTTAGTTAGCGAATTTCTAATAAAAAAATTCACGCGAAGTGAAGTGAGGTTCGAAGTGAGATGCGAGTTTGGTTACAGAATCGACAGACTGTGCGGGCAAAACCGCGGGGTGCAGCAAAATTGTATAAATGTGAAAGTTTTGATGTTTGGATGTTGTTCATGATGTACTCAATCACGGCTGAACGGGTGAACGTATTTAGACGAAATTTGGCACAGAGATAGAATATAGTCAGGAATACTTAACACAGGCTTCTTTTCATCCCGATCATTGGTTTCCAAGGGAAGACTTACAACGATTACCGTTGTGCAATATTTCACCCGTGCGAAGCCGGGGCGGGCCGCTAGTAATAATATAAAAATAGAGACTTCCCACACCATGTAGTTTTAAAAGTTCGGTTAAGTGCGATAGTGGGCATCCCGCTACGAAATCTTTCCTATTACTGACTCTTAAGGTAGAGTAAATACATGCTTGCTGATTTTTTATTTAATCCTAGCATCTGCATGTGTTGTGACAGTGTGCAGGCATGGGGTCGGGCCCGCACGGCGCGCGGCCGCCGAGCCACGTCGCGTACTACGTGGCGCTCGTGGGCGTTCTCTCACTGCTCATACTGCTGCTCTGCTACTTCGCATACTTCTGCGTCAAGAGGGTCAAGGGTAACGGAGATATTCATTGAGATGGAGACTATAGCAAATCTATTACCAGTCCGTTTAGCGTTAATGGGTTTAAGTTCTCGTCAGACAGGCGAGCGAGGCGTGACCGATGTGTTTACACTTGTAACATTTTGGCGTGTCAGACCACGGTGTCTATCAATAACATCTATCGCTAGTTTGGTTAAGCGTGCGGTGTGGTGATACTGTATCAAAGAGACGATGTAGCTTTGATGGTAGAGTAACGGTGATTCTGACACGCCAAAATGTTACAAGTGTGGACCCAGCTCGCGTCACGCACGTCCCGCTCGTTATCTGATTAGCTCTAGCCAAAGTCGTATTTGCAAAAAATCTTCGCTAACTAATGGAATTGACATAACTTTTCACTAACCCTTTTAAAATGCGTACTTTTTGAATTTGAGATTTTTGCATTCACAATGCTATTTTTACATTCGATTCGGGTTCGATTCCCGTCTGAGTATTGATCTGGTGCGAGTCGTATTTTTTCTAGTATATTATTTAGTATTTAGTAATGCGTACTTTGTTAATTAAACTTACATTTTTTACAAAATGTGCCTTTGGCTAGAAGGGCAGACGCACTTCTCTAAATTTTTTTATCATTTCATTGTTAAGAAATATATCAAAACATTTTCTTTATTATTACCATGCTTAATAATATTATTAGAATGATATCTTAGTATTTTTTATCACCGATTTCGTAATTTAGTTAAATATTTCATTCATGTAGAGCACATTATAGTTAAATTGTAGAAGTAGTATTTAGTTTAGAGTAAAAGCACAGTTAAAAGTGACCAAATTAGTGTAGAGTTGCACTACTGCACTAGTATAGATTAGTGACCCGTTGAGTTGTAATGTAGTGTAATGCGACCAAATAAGAATAGTACTGTCAAACGGCAATCTTGATCTTTATTTCTTTTCTTGCACATCCTACACTCTGAAGTGGAAGCGAAACGCAAACAAATGGCCATTTTGACAGTACTATTCTTGTTTGGCTCACATTAGTGTGTAGTAATGGTGTAGTTAGAAATGTAGTGTAGTGTGTAGTAATGGTGTTGTCCCGTAGCGTACGACCGGCAAGCTCGCCACTGCCAGGTGCGTGCCGGCTGACACCTCCACGCATCAGGTAAGGATTCATATCACCAGTGTAGATCTTATCTAAATCGCGCATGGACCTTCTACGTATCATCAACGCAAAATCTTTAGTGTGGCCCTAGCACTAGGCTCAGTTGAAGAAAGTTTAAATCAAATAACTACCCATAGATCCACTTCTTTCTTACATCTTGAGTCTAATCTATTTAGATGCTTGTGGGACCACTAGCTACTTGATAGTTCACAGCGGAAGGTACCTACTGAAGCGAATAATAAAAACTCATGGAAAGACAAGGTGCCTACACTTCTATGGATACATAACAGGCGATTTGGGTATACTCGTATATTCCAAGAATAAAACAATAAGATACGAACCTACATCAATATACTAACATACGTAGGGACCCAGACTTGAGTTTGTAAGTAGTTATGTTGTTTATTTTTCTATTGTATTAACTACACAGACCCAGTAGCACCTTTCTTGCTTATGGATGCATTGCTGTGTAAAATATCTCTTATTTTCTATGCTTTTGTGTTGCCTTTATATTCGAATATACCTAATGGTATATGTAGGTACTTCCTACCACACGACTTGAAATAACGTCAGCGACGCAATCAATTAATGACCTCCGTGGTCTCGACCACACGTGACTGTACAATGAGCTGGTTCCAGGTTCGATCATCAGCTGAACCTTATTTAATAAACGTGACAATTTGTCTATTGTTATGACATTTTTATATCCATTGTGTCAACCAATTTGAAAATAGAACAGCCTAATCACAGCTACACTACACCGCAATCAAGGGTCTGACATATCTATGACCGCAATACAGAGAAAGCAATACTATACGTAAGCACCGCAATGTTAACCAAATTGTCATGATAATTGACAAATTATCACGTTATTATTTTGAAAAAAGAAATATTATGTAGCTTACTTCCGCAAACAAAATATTATGCAAGATGCACCGCCCGCCCGCCCGCAAAAATATGCACATGCACACCATAAAATATAAGTGCACAATACCTGCATTTAGCAAGACAGCAACACACCTTGCACCTTCACCAATTAGGCTACTCTACTTACACGTGTTTCGCCCCAACCCGAAGCATCCTCAGGAGTTAGATCGTGCGTAAACCAACACCGAATCAACATTCGGTGCACTTATATTTTGTGGTGTGCATGTGCATATTTTTGCGGGCGGGCGGGCGGTGCATCTTGCATATTTTGTTTGCGGAAGTAAGCTACATATATTTCTTTTTTCAAAATGGTTTCTTCCGCCAAGTGACGCCTGATTCAATCAAATATCACGTTATTAAATAGGGCCCTGGGGTCAAAGGGGAATGTCCGAAAAAAAAGAAATAAGCTCCCTTAGTAATAGAAAAAAGTTTTTCGCATTGGGCCCCGTTATGAACAATGGCCCATCATCCTTATCCACCCATCAGGAAAGCTGATGATGACGAATTGTTTCCTGACTCCCTTTACTTGTGCAGAGCTGGTGGAAGCGGACCCAGTATGGGTGACGCCCACCCCCCCGCAGCCGCCGCCCGCCTACCCCGTGCAACCAGGTAATGTACTAACAAACCGAAAAAGGTATACTTGTGTCCAGTTATGTAAAGAACTTGTCAAGGTGAAAGTCAAAATGACAAACATCTGTAGGCTCGATAGATGGCGTTGATAAAAATGTATGTGTCAATGTATTTTTTTACTAAGCTTCGAAGAGTATTAGGCAGGCAGGCAGATGTAATCCTAAAATGTTTCTCTCTGGGCAGATGTCAGCCAGCGAGCGCTTACTTTCCTCTTAGGTATTAATTTATTAATCTTAATTAATATGACCGCTTTAAATTATCTATAATCAGCCTATTATTCTGTTATTTTTTTTAAATATTTGCATGCCTACATTAATAAGGCAAATACTGTAGATCTGCCAAAATAGTATTCTTTTTATACTTATATAAGATACTCAGTATTCGCAAATAAATGATTCTATATTCTATAATATTCTATAGGTACAGGCCGTTTATTTTAAAAGCTAATTTTGACACTTCTCTTTCCATCAACGCCATCCAGTGAAGCAATAGTTACTATTTTTATTTTTTATAATTGTCACTTTTAAAAATCCCTAAGAGGCACAGGTATACTTGGGTAGAGGTCATACTTTGAACGAGACGTCCGATCTAAACCGATGGGTAATCTCGAGGTCATAGTTTGCGGTCAAAGTCCAGATCAAAATTGATTTAAATTGAAAAGTCTGAGGCTGAGGTCAGGGGTCAAGTTGAGAAGTCAATCTTAAGATTACGTTATCTTCATGTTTCTCGGCAGTGGTTCGCGACAGTGCGTCCGCGATGGCGAAGCTGTGTAAACAACTGCCGCCGCCCCCTCGTGGGGGGACGGTGCACCCCGCGCGCTCGCCCGCCGCCGAGCCCGCGCACACAACTCCCACGGCCCCACCACCACTGTCCACACCACCCGACCAACCAGTGGGACCTAAGACACCGGCCCCAGCTGCAGCTGTAACGCGCATCGAGATCACTCCAGCCAGTTAAACAACTCAAAATTCGTAGCTTGATTTTCTGTGATACGCTACAATGGCAAAAACGCCTTTTTTGGTTTTATAATGGGATTTTATTTTCCTCCAGGCGGCGCCCAAACTGCCAGACCTCTATATTTATGTGATACGTTATAATTTTAAAAACGATTTTTATTTTATTATGAAGGAAGTAACTGAAAGAGAAAGCTGTTTTTTGTATGAGAAAACCATAGAATAATAACACCTAGAAGTCGTGTCTTCGTATGCAAAGTGAGGCATTATAATACTAAACCAATGGCTTAGTTTTCAGAATTATATCCTTCATACGTTACCTAATCGCAACTTAAATCCAATAATATAGTAACTAATTAATAAATGTAGGAAAATACTGTTTTGTAATTATTCGGTATGATTAGGTAATAAAGGAAATAAAAATCTGAAAATGGGGCCATTTAGGCTGTTTTAGTTGCCTCACTCTTGACAGTGCGCTTTGTAGAGAACTATCGTTCTAGGTGTTATTATTATTCTAAGGAGAAAACTGAACAACAACTTCAGAGTGCCAAACAAAAAAAAACCTAACGCGTCGAAATCTTTTTCTTTGTGATTTTAAATACTGAAGATGTCTGTAGATGTTTTTTTTATTAAGATTAAATTGAGATTGCTAATTATAAAATACTGACATTATCACTGCCAAACATTGATATATCAAAACAAAGTTTAGATGCGTTATGCGCCAACATCATGCAATTTAAAACAGCGACAGGTACTGCAGATACACACATTGACATATTACATCAATAGTGGGACACAAATGAACGCCACCATACGGAATCCCTGTCGTTAGAAAGAGATAAACAGACAACATAAGTTTCGTCTGATACGCTGCATGCTCATTGGCGCGTCTCGCTGTTTGTAAAAAAATGGCCGATTAGAGTAATACAAAATACGAAAATACATTTTACGGTTAAATACAGTACTTACGTGTGAAATAAATCAATTTTCCGATCTCTGACTGTTGCTGTATAATTTGCACATCGTTTATAGACGCAGGAAGGCATTTTTGATCAGGATGTCACGGTTTTTTAGTGTCTGTCTGGCGAGAGTGATGTGTGTTTACGTGTCACGAGCCTGTGTCTGACTAATTGAAAGTCGGGCAATTACCTTACTTTCGTCTTGCCATTGTGGAGTGCGGGTAACGCATCTAAACTTTGTTTTGATATATCAATGCTGCCAAACAATAATATTGAAATAACAAAGTAAACAAAACCCGTAGGTAATTAAAACTAATATGGACAATACGTTATCTATTAACGTATAATGCGATGCGATATTGTCATTATAAATAAGTATTTGTTTCACACTATAGAAAAATATCATGACTATAAGAATTGAAAAAAAAAGAGAATAACTAAACTATTACTATTATATTAGAAAAAAAAAGTGCATTTATCTGTGAGGAAACATTTTGAATAGTTCAAAAGGCTTAAAAACTGTGGTTATTAAATAATAATATGAACTAAGTAATAAAATGTTTATAACAATCGTATTTACTCGTAATTTTTGTATATTTATAAATGTGCAACAAATTATAAAAGCTTTATATATGACAAGACGAATTTACAGAAATTCAAGGATTACTACTTATAAAATAAAAAATAAAAATAAAAAAATAACAATGCAAATTTTAATACATATTGGATTTTAATGTTCGGAATTATTTTATTTGGATAATCTTCATAAATTCTGTAGGTACCTATTTTTTATTTTATCTTAAAACTTTGTCTCTGTGTTAAGAATGAAAACTAAATGGCCTAAAATTGTATGTGTCTTGTAATTGTAACTCCTGCCTAATTGCCTTGTAAAGATTGTTATCGTGTTGTATGTACCTACACGTTGTACTTATAATAAATCAATGTCTATACCTACTCGTTTAGTAAAAAATATAATATTGTTATGTTTAAATTTAATAAGATCCTTATATTCTCGAATTGTGCCAAATAATCACTTAAAGCCTGTAGCGCTTGTGCGCTATTATAAAGGAAACAATACTTTGGTTTCGAAATCTGATATTTATTCAGATTAATAAGTACCTAGCTTACAATATTTTATTATTAGTCGATCATGGCTCTAAGCCGGTTCGTAACAGACTGTGTCACATAAAGCTAGTACTTACATTATTTATACTGTGTCAACAAGACATGACGTTGCAATCCTTCTTTTTAAATTTACTTTTCGTTTCATTGATTTGAAATAACCAACTGTTCTAAAAAGGCTTACATACACACAGAGTAAACACTTACTACTAGCCGATATAGCCTACAAATACTCTATGAGTCTGGCCAGCGAGTCGTGTCATTAGATATTTTTTCAATCTTTGGGATGGCAACATTATTTAAGCTGTCAAACAGTTGTTTCAACAGCAGGTACGCGTCTCAAAACATTGATACTTTCAGTAGGTATGGGTTTCTTCCACCCGACTCTGCATTATTTTTTCATTTTTGCGTTCGCAGTTTTAGTGACAATGATAGTGATAGTGATGATTCTGATGTTAACTTGGGCATTGAATTTTTGGATCCTGATTTTGATTATGAAACTGAATAAATATAATTATGGTATAATAACATAAAACGTAGTTTAATTTTAATTAATATCTTTTAGCTTCATTAGTACAATCTCTGTAGTATTCAGCTATCTACACATTATTATATTGAAAAAAGTGATTAAAAGTCCCAACAAAAAAAATATATAATGAAAGTATCAAATTGATATATCGCAGTTTTTAAAGTGTGTACAGCTACAAAATTTTCAAATTTGCCGCGTTTTTGAGATGACACGACTCGCTGGCCAGACTTCTACCTACCTAGTTAATGTTTTTTATGTATCAATAAAAGATAATTATGGATTTATAGATACCTATCTAAATATTACGAAATTACCTAAAATTTACATCTTATCACGAATATCACGATATAATAAAAGTTGTATTAAAAACTATTGTTACAGTATCCGGCAAACATCTTGAAATCGGGTGGGTATTGCGCAGATCGCGTATTTTAGGTATGCGTAGCGGTGAGGAAGGTAGTAGGTACCTACGGGGCGGGACGGGAGAAGGGCGTTCGCTTATTGGTCGCTCGCAAGTGCACATGCTCGAACTCATTCGTCAAAAAAGCGTCAAGATGTTTGCCGTAATCTGTACCTCAATTTTTATACCTCATTGTAATAATCAATAAAACGTCCGTAATTAATTTGTGGTTTTTTTTAATGTAAAAATAATGTGAATTAGTGCACTCCGAAGCTTTGTGGTATTTTTATCGCTTACAAAAAAAACGGTAATTAATTATTATCTCTGGTCGTGTGAAATAAAGGAACACATTATCAACAATTAATTTTATTTACAGTTTAACACATAGGTACATAATTTTACAATACGTTAATTTATTGACTATATCATTGACAACATTTTGATTCAATTGAAGGGGATAGGTATACAATGTGTAACAAAAAACCTGCCGAATATGGTAATAGAATACCATGCATAATAATCCCAGAAAATTATTATAAACCTTGAAAAACACCACATACGTATAGCTGAGAAATTTTGATTTTTATTTGTATGGAAAACTGCTAAGTGACAACCCTAGAGCCAAGTTAAGTCAAAAATAGCTTTATTCAAATAAACTTAATAACGTACACCGAGGAGGAGGTTATGTTCCATTGCGATTGCGAACAACAACGCACGAGCCGAGCGAGCGAAGCGTGTGTAACCCTCAACTTATAATAGGCATTTCGTACATAGTTGAAACATCCAATATCTCAATTGATTTTAGTTCAATTAAAGTTAGGTAAGTTATACGGTAGTCGAGCAATAGGCGATAGGAACATAATTATGTAAATCGAGCGTAGTTATTTTGAAAATAGTTGGGATAAAATTAGTTATATGATGATGTAGCCATAATCGTTAATCAATCCCTTTAGATCGCAATTTCGGTCTAGGGTTACCACTATGCAGTTTACTTGCAGTTTATTATAAAATTTGTTTATTTTTAAAGTGGCTGTTTAGCAGGCTTTAATAATTTTCCAGGGTATCTACCATATTCGGCATTATTTAAACGTGTGGGTTGTACAATATTGAGATCCTTTAATAGTGAGATTTGCTACTTTTACTTCTGTATTTCATTATTGTACCAATTGAAAGTTAAAAGATTATCATAATGAAATTTTTAAAAGGTAGAATTTGTTAATTTATTATTTAATTATAAGTACTTATATACTTATTTAATTAAGGTAGATTCCTGGTAGGTAGATACCCTTCTGGACCATCTGACCACTAAATCGATTTGATCGTAATGAAGTAATAGACAATATTATATTTGGTAACATTATTAATATTAACATAGATTTCTCACTGTATGTCTCATTCATACATTTAACAATATAAAACAGTTGCAGTTATTATTAGTATCTATTTCGTTTTAAATACAAAAGTATATTTATTAAAGCACACATACATAATCATCTTACTCCAAAATATAATATTGTATTTGTTCAAATGAACATTATTTTTTTTGTTAGAAAAATATAATTCACAATCAACACTTGTTTACACAAATCAATTACGTACACAGATTTGATAACCTACTTATTACTTTTTTGGCATCTTTACAGATGCCAAATGCGTATTATGAGTTTCGCTTACTATACTTGATGGCGATTGTTTTGTAAACTATTAGTTTAGTGTAGTTTCCGCCAGAGGCGCTATGCTAAATTTAATACAAAATTGCTTATTTCAGTCGCATCGAATCGAGTAGAGCTAACGTAACTGTGCTAACTTGACTGATTTTTAATTTTCGAAAGTATTTTGCAAGCAGCCTTATAACTACACAGGGAAAATTTAATTTTCTTTGTTATATGCGGTAATAAATATAGATCTTTTTTTTCAAAAACACGCCGTATAAAGCATAATCTATAGACGTATCAACGCATCTACACATAATAGTAACAATAACATAGATTGCTAAGCGAACTTCTTACATTAGACTTAGAACGATAATTGCTCCGGAATTTGTACAATAATTATAACTTATTTGCTATAAGATGACGGTCTGAAAGATGCCCTCTAACTTTATTCTTACGTCCATTCCATCCAGTGCAGCAGTGAGTGGTCAAAATCACAGAAATAAATACTATTTACACATGGTCTGCATCAGTATTCAGGAAATTACTTACTGCTTTCATTTATATTATAAACCTTGAGAAAGTTAAAGTAGGTACCTACCTACCTAGAACACAAGAAAAATAAGAACTTTAATTAAGAGACAAAAGGTGACGAAAGTTTATTTCAAATGCATATTGCGCGAGATTTGATACACTTTATAATTTTTCTTTCGCTTGTATTGTTGTAGATCAGCATATTTTATAATGCTTTAAGAATCTTTATTCATTGAATTGTAGTAGGTATGATCTAGTAAAGTTTAGGCATGTTATGAGAAGGGATGAAAGGCATAGAAGAGTAACGGATATGGATATTGAGGGCTGGAAAGTAAGAAGAGGACCGCAGAAAAGTGGATGGATTGTGTGCGGATGAAATGAATGTTGAGGGAGTGGATGAGGCCTCATTCCTGATGAGGAGATGACGAGTGACAGGAAGGAGTGGAAGAGAAGGACTCAATGCACCGACCCTAAATAAATTAGGATAAGAGTAAGGGGATGATGATGAGTAATAGTTAGTTCTGAGGTTTAGTTTCCGATCCAGCAATAACCCCCAGTTCTTGCTTTGGCACGTCACTTATTTGGTACCCTCCTTTCTTTTTTGTGTAGCCGAGTGTGTAGTGTAGTGTTATATGGCGGTCTCCCTCTTGCGCGGCCGCAGCTGCAGTTCGTGGTAGGCGGGCGGCCGTTCCTCGCGTGCCAGCGCTTCCAGATCGATGTCCAGGTCGCTTTCTGCATCACAGGTACATCAGAAGTTCATGATATAAGAGAAAGAGAGAGATAGCGAGAAAGAGAAAGAGAGATAGAAGAGATAAATATATATGGAGTAATCAACGTGAGGTTAAACGTAGTAGGTAGTAGTAAGTAGTACCTAATTAAATAAACGTAACTTTTTAAATCTGTGGGACCGCGGTCACCAAGCACAGAGCATGGTAATAGTACTCCTCTTTCCCCAGAATATTTTTAGTAAACACTCAACACTCTTTATAAAGTCTTTGTAAATATCGAAAAGCTTTGAGATTAGTATTGGCAAGTAAAAAGTGTGCAGTCGACAAAGTAATGACCTTAACAGTTTGAAAACAGATTCGCTTGTAAGGATGGCGCTAAAAGTTCGTCTTTTACCTGCCTCCATTGTTTTTATACAAAAGATGCTTTTGTTATCTCGATTTTATGGCTTTTGGGTAAATGACAGACAATACAGACCACTCAATCTAGAAATGAATCTTAAGGTGTTCAGCCAGGATCGAAGTTTTCAGCTCATACTTTGCTGACTGTATCTACCTGAGAAAGCTCCGGACTCCGGCCTGTGCGTCGGCGCGAGTATGTCCCCGTCACTGGCGTGGCGCGCGCGCCAACCTCCCCCCGCCCCCGCCCCCGCTGTGCCTGCGTCACCCCCACCGTGCAGCGTGCCCCCCGCGCGCGACCGCAGCTCAGGCACTGAGCCTTGCTCGGCTAAGTAACATGCACCACCGTCGTAGTCTACTGCCTCTGAAAGATGGATAAAATGTAATTTTTCTTTAGATCTCTGCCATTCGAGCGGCCGCAAGTGTAGAATAATTAGTTGGTCTTGATCACTTTAAACCGCCTCAGTGGTCTAGTGGTTCGCCCACCCGTGTGAGACGCAGGGGTCCCGGGTTCGATTCCCAGGAAGGGAATTTGTACTCGATTTGGTTGGTGGTAGGGCTTGTTTCAAGTCCGCCCGGCTATCACCATCTTACCTAAGTCTGTCGCCATAACAACAATTTAAAAAAAATGTGTTCCGGCAGTTAGAGGTAAGATAGCCAGTTCCTCAGTGATGAGGATTCCGGGTGTAGTGCGCTCCCACTTTATCGTCACATAACATCGGGTGAGGTGATGGCCAAGCACTATCCCATTGTGCATAAAAAAGAGTAAAAGATATAAGAGTTAAATTACCAGTTCTATGGTGTATCAGTATCACTTACCTACGGACGGTGGGGGGTACGGCCCCGAGAAGCTCAGGCGAGACTCGATGGTGTGGTGCATAGCTCCAGATCTGTCGATGACGTCATCCGTGTACATCCCCGCCTCCACCACGCGCCCTTCTTCTACTGCCGCCAACGACCCTCTCGGGACCTCCTTCAGTTTAATCGACTCATTGAAAGACTGCTTCGCGTCTTTTGCTTTATAAATTGATCTATTTCTCTCCTCCACCAACCTTTCGTATTCAGCGAAGTCAAAAATTTCGGGCTGTGGGTCTTCTTTCGCTTCTCCGATGTAAAAATTCGGGGCTTCCACTTCAGTGGCGTCTGTGTCTTTGATATCGTCTTTGTTGGACTCTTTGCATTTCTTGCCTTTAGAGGATTTAATGTTTTTGTGGTGCTTCTTGCACTTTTTTGGTTCCTCTGCTTTAAGACACTCTATCGAAGAAGATTCTGGCTCAGCGCACGGAGCTTGGTCAGGGCTGGAGCTGGCATCAGATTTGGGGGACTTGCATTCATTTTGTGGGTTCAAGGGTATGTAGAGGTCTTTGGTGGAGCGCTCCCAGTCGCGGCGGTGGATCACCTCGTCGATGACGCTGGGTGCGGAGTGGTAGCGGGTCTCTTCGGTAGGCTCGTGGTGGGATTTACGACGGCTGCGGATCTCCTCGTGGCTCCTGTGAGCTGATAGTGGAATTTTGAGACCTGTAAAAAGGTTATCAGTCTGAAGAGTCTAAACAATTCAAACTACATATATAGACTGATTTTTGTGGTCATTAAAAATACAGTTCATTTGCGTTAAGAAAATCTTGAGTCATCATTCATTGTCTGCTGATTAACACTGACTAATATTGACCAATCAATTTTACACAATTAAAGAGTTCGCTTCTTAATGAGGATCAACACGACAATTGAATATGATTATCAATTTTGTATATCACATCAAAATACAAATCACTGTAACGACTGTCTTTTTAGATTAATATAAAGCGTATGATCATCACCTGATGTGCTGGGCAGGTGCAGTGATATGGCGCTGCTTCCCACGCGTCGGCTGAAGAAGTCTCCAGAACGGTGGGAGCCTGACTCTGAAATACAAGGGTTTTATAGAAATCAATACTTTTTGGGCAAGGCTGGCCAATAGAATTTCCAGGTGAGCAAAATTTCTTAGACAGTGGTGGCGCTTGGCGCAACTTTTAAGTTTAGCGGGTAAATTTAAATGGCTTGGGATTGGCCGGCCTTGCTCTACGGTGAAGGTAGTCACTACAACGTACACTAATGTCTACGAGCATCGCGGCTTCGTACCAAAACTTTATCGACAAACATTATATAACGGTAACATCACTAAGTTGCCCATCGGCGAGAACTCGGATTTATCTAGCGACAGATCTGAAATTTGTACGGACGAGCCATTGACTAGCAGACCCGATGTCACTGAACAAATCTGACAACTAATCAAGAATAAAATATACGAATTTAATGTTTAAATGTAAACAAATAGCAATAATACGATAAAAAAATACTTTCATGTGAAATGTAACACCGTCTTTTTGATACACTTGATGTTCCAGACCTCTTTTAACAGCAAAAAAACTCATCAATTCGACATTTTAAACACAGCAGCGTTCACATGCGCGACTGGACTCGGTCTAGAAAGAAATCCGGGCGCAACTGGTTTTACTAACGCGTATGCCCATTTGGGCTTGTACTTCGGCAGAGGGGAACGCTTCGTATGGCTTCTCTTTCTGGAACAGAAGCGCGTCTTACTCTAAGCCTACCTGCATACACTGTAGATACTGACATAATTAATAATAAACATCTATGGCTCAGGAACAGATACACATGCTCAGCACAATAGTGTAATGTGTATAGGTATCTTTAAATAAGTCCTTATTAAAACAATATATTTTCCTATTACATAGCGTAATCGTTAAATGAATATTATTACTAGGATTCGAACCCGGGGCGCAGTAACCTGAATTAGGTTCAACTTATACCACAGGGTAAACAAAAATTCCAAATCGTGGACTATATATAATCTAAATATGGAACAACCCAAATTAAACGTGGCTTGTAACTACTACCATTTTTATCGTTCACAATATGTTTAAGTTTAGTCCTCGCTTTGGAATAAGGACAGGACAACTAATATCAACTTTAATCAGTGTTACATTGATAGCCTCCACACAATCACAGAACACCAATCACGACTACGTACCGACGGCGACCGGCTTACGAGCGTGCTTGCGGGAGCTAGTGTCTGCAAACAGACACCTGCTTTATTAGATACACTGGTTTAGAGAAGATGAAGAAGTTTTAGGCTTAGGTATGAATAAATTGTAAAAGTGGTTTACGATCAAATAAAGCATACACTTATTTTATAGCAGTCAAGAATTATTTAGTAGTGATTTTTCAGGGTATTGTATCAAATCGAATCCAATCAAACTTTATTCTTTTTTTGGGGAGTTTAGTGAGTATGACCCTTATCAGATATCTTATCTTTATCATCTCATTAAGATAGGTTTGTGCCCCAGCAGTGAGGATATTAAAAATAGATGATGTGCAGGTAGGCTCATCCTCCTAGTTTTTTTCCTTTTTTCAAGAATGCATGTCCATCAGGCATTTTTAATGTCCCCACTGCTGGGGCACAGCACAGGCCTTCCTTATGGGTGGATAACATGGACGGGCCACAACCTACTGGGGTATTAACGACTGCAAGTACAGCCATGACCAACGGCTTAACGTGCCTTCCGAAGCACGGAGGAGCCCATCACCCATACTATGACCGACTCTTGCAATAGTTGCATAACCTCCGCAAACGCTAAGCCAGGCACTAAACCACTGCGCCACCGAGCTCCTCTTAGAATGCATATGCCTCAGCATTGAGGACTTAAGAAAGATTGGTGATGATGATGTTTCTCTCACCGGAGCTGCCGTCGTCGGGCCAACAGCACAGCCAGCACAGCAGCAGCAGCGCGGCGCACGTCTCCGCGCCGAGCCCCCGCCCAGCGCCGCCGCTCGCGCCTCCGCTCACCATCGCAATTTATCTGAAAACCAACGTGAGGAGCAACATAAAGAATTTTTTAAGAAAATAGATTTTCTTAAATTTGAGATTTTTGCATTCACAATGCTATTTTTATACAATACTAAATAATAATACTAGAAAAAAAAAGGTTACGATGGTAAACCAAATGCTTATTCAGCAGACATTTAAAGTAGCTAAGTATTTCCAAGAATTGCCTCTATTCCGTGGGAGAACTGTTGGAAACGCGCAATTGAAATAGTCAAGGTAGATTATGGGTAGTTCTTCGGAAAAGTGTTCTCCGTGTAATTTCCACAGCATTTTTGAAATCACTAAATTAAAGTGAATTACACAAAAAAATTGAAAGCTTATGCAAATTCAAACATTATATCAAAATTCGCCACGTAGCGAATGCATACTTTTGCAAAAAAAAAATATAGAAAATTTGCGATCTATGGAAATTACAGTAAAGACCACGGAAATTACCCAGCAGATAAAATTTTGCTCAACATCATGTCAGATATGAAATTAAAGCTCAAATAAAAGTTAGTTGGGGTAGTATTAAGAACTACATTGTATTATAATTATATTTAACAAAAATAGTAGATAAATAAAAAAAAACTTACAAAGGAACTCAATGTAGAAACATGAAGGTAATAAATAATAATGTTATTAATTAATAAATTTCTTTTAGAGTATATTATTGATTGCATATTATGGATGCGCATCATAATAATAAAAATAACAAATATTTGGTAAAAAGTATCAACAATCTGTACGACCTAGGTCAATACTCGTTTACTAAAGACTAGTTTTCACTAATTGTGTATGGTCTTCAAACAATAACGCTGACTAAGTTTACCAACCTGGGGGGGTATTACAACCTCTTAAAACTTGCCAGGTTTATGAATTGCTATAGTTACATCTCTTTCTCGCTGTATAGCAAATAAAAGAGATAGATTGATAGCCAGTCAGAAAACTGCCAGGAAATAAGAGGTCATAATACGGCCCCTGCTCTGTATAACGATACAAGTTCTAATGCAGATCAGTTGGACTGCAAGCCCCGGGCACAGACTCCTAGCCCGGCAGAAGTACATACTTCCCTTTTCGCTGAATATACGACGTGACCTGCCGTCCTCAACAATGGTGACCTGACCACCGACACTGGACAGCAGCAAGGTATACCACCCCTCATGAGTGAAGATTGGAGTTAGCTTTCTAGGTCTGCAATCAAATGCAACTAAGCCCTGCAGCAGCAACTCGGCAACTGGCGGACGACGGTAACACGGCGCAGCCCACAGCCAGGTGATAATGCGACCTACACCGGTGTGGCAGTTCTGCATACGAAGCCATACCGCCCATAGAGTAGAGTAACCACCAGCACATATCGTCATATCGGGAGACTGGAGTGTAACTGACCTATGTACGAGTATTTCAATCAAAAGCAAAGCCACTTGCTTTGCTTTTGATTTTCTTTTTTGAGTAACGAAGAAATTAATACAGGATCGACGAAAGCCAAGCTCACCCGACACTTTACCAAAGATATCCAGGACGCCAGCCTGAGAATAGTATGGCCCTCAAACAGCTAAAAAAGAACAAGGTGGCGGGTGACGATGGAATCACTAGAGAACTTCTGAGAGTTGACGGAAAGCCGATACTCAGAGGTTTCTAGAAGCAATAGGAACAGTGTACTCAAATTATCCAGACTATTAATTATACCTAGGACAGACAGTCCTAGTAAAGTGAGTCCAATTTCGAGGAAGAGATCTCTCGTCAGATCCAACTCAAAGCTTCGAAAATTGTTTGCGTCCAACTTACTTCAGTGTCTCAAAACGACAGTGTGTGTGTTGTTGCCAACTTGCCTTGTTTGGCGACAGAAATGAAGAGATCCGTAGAAGAACTTAAGTAACCGACATCACTTGAAGAATTGCACAGCTGAAGAGTAACCGACATCACTTCAAGGATTGCACAGCTGAAGTGGCAGTGGGCGGACATAGCGAGACAAACCGGTGGCTCTGGAATAGTGATCGCGCACCGGATGCCCCCACCCCCTGACAAAGTAGTCCGACGATCTGGTGAAGGTCGGAGGAAGCTGCTGGATGTGGGCAGGACAGGGCCAATAGTTGTGGAGAACCTTGGGGAAGGCCTACACCCAACAGTAAGTGTCGAGCGGCTGATATAATAAACCAAAAATAAAACAAAGTAATTTCCATGGGCTTTATGTAATTTCCATGGTGTTTTATACATGGAAATTACGCCATGGAAATTACCAAAAAGCATTAATTTTGAAATTTATCGGCATTGAAAAGATATAACCTGCTACTTTGTTACTGGTTAAGTACATTTGGGAGTAAGGTATTGCACCTCAGAACCCGTTTACAAAAAATAGCACAATTATATTGCAAAAATGTGACATGGAAATACATTAGAAATGAGAACCAAATTTTTTAAAATCGTAGAACTTAGTCATGCACCAAAAGCGTGGGAAACAGCAACACAGTCATCTTACCTGTCAGTAGCGGTGTAACTGTCGATTCGAAAACATCAATCACTATTTGTCTGTGCCTAGCCAGTCCAGAGCAATGGCCTTCGCAAGAGGGCGCAGTGAAAAAGTAGCTAGGCGTGTGACATACTTACTTAGGTCCATAAAATCAAAAGTTTCCCTCCGATAGGATTTAAAATTTGATCAGTATATAACGTGATATGTCTATTTTAAATGTGTGTACAAAACTGATTAAAAACGTGGGTGATTTCAAAAATATCCGCGATTTCTCATAAGCCGGCGCCCGTGTGACACGTAAAAACGTGCAAAATAACCCCGTTTTTGAGGTGTTGAGGGTGAGTTACTCCGATCTACGTAGTTTTTAACCAGTGAAATCTATATGACACGATGCTTAATGAAATGTAGAAACGATGTAATGATAGTTTTAATCATAATTATTTGTTTTTATAGGAGATATGAGTCACACACACTCAAAAATTGCTCTCCCAAGAACTACCCTTATGGTGATATAGCTTGCAGTGGCGATGAGTTATGGCAAACGTAAGTCGTTCTACAAAAATGTTATGATCTGCATAGTGGATTGCACATAGGGGTCCATCAGCCATTTTTGATGACCCCACTGCTGGGGCACAGGCCTTCCTTATGGGTGGTCAGGGAATGGGCCATAACCCACCACGCGGGCCCAATGCGGATTGGTGGGTGTTAACGACTTCAAATTCAGCCGGGACCAACGGCTTAACGTGCCTTCCGAAGCACGGAGGAGCTCGAGATAATACATTTTTGGTCACCCATCCCATGACCGACCCTTGCGAACGTTGCTTAACTTCCGCAATCGCTGGGCCAGGCGCAAAACCACTGCGCCAACGAGCTCTACATAGGGGTATTTGGAGCTGCTCGGCGGGCTGGGATTTCTAAATGGTAAGCCGATGGAAACGGGCTTGTATATTATGTGTACTCATCGCCAATGATAGCTTGCCATCAGACAAGCCAAATGCTTTCCATTCATGTTCTAAATTCTTGACCCAGCTTGACCCAGTTTGACCCTTTCAACTTTGGCCAAACCAACTTTGGCCGACCAACTTTGGCCACTTGGTGATTCTTCTGCCCCCCTACCATGACTGTCAAAAGTAATATTGAAGCAATGTCACAGAATATATAATAGTACTAACGGCAATGTTGTAAATGAGATGGCGCTATACCTACGCGATGATAGCTCTGTCCCTTTAACAACATTACTTTAAGGTTGCTGTAAGAGCTAAGAGTACGGTACGTTAGTACTATTATATATTCTGTGCTATGGTCGCCATTTTGCGACGCGCTTCACACGCTGCACTGCTTCTTCCCACGCCATGTCGGGCCACCTACCACCTGAGGGCCCTTAAGATAAGTTGGGACGCGCCAAGTAAATACCAGTCGGGCCCCTTAAACTCACGATGCCATGCTCAAACCACCAATAAATATTTGTGAAACAGTAAGTTGTGGTTTCTCATTTAGTTACCCGCTTCACGACACTTGTAAATAAGCATAATACGACTAATAACATATCACTAAGTAAGTACTTACTGGGTTACGTTTCCGTGGCGATCATGCCTTAGGCGTAGTCAGGACTCCGGAGCGATGGCTAGCAGCGACGGCAGATATGTAGAAGAGCAGCGCTGGGAGTCAGGACTCAGGAGCGATGGTGCTCGCAGCGGGCGGGCGGCGGGTGTGTGCGTACGATAGCTGAGCGCTCCGGGAGGCTGCGACGAGAGAGTAAACACCGTGCCTGGGACGCACCGGGGGCGGGATATTATCTACGAATTTACTTTCCCACATTTTTTGGTAAGTTGTAAATTTTTAGTGACGAAGATATAAATAAACTATATTCGTATTAATAATAAAGATCTTACGTGTTAAGGGGTAGGTATGTTCTTCATAAAAATAATGTTGGCATTTTACCTTTTCAATCATTCTTATAAAAGACAGTGCTGTGCCTAGGCAGTTGGATAAATAGGTATGATGATGATGATCTAAAAATTTAAACATTTATTCCATTCACGGTGATTCGTAGTGGTACCTACTTACTTAATCTTTAAAATACTTAGATCAGCATAAACCATGTAAGTGTAATATCACTGACCAATGATTCCATTCTACAGGGAATGAACTTAGTTTTAGAAAATATTATTGTTTTCTTTCGTATCCCCCGGTTGCATATAATTGATCAATGATTCTATTGTACAGGGAATGAACTTATAGGAATCTTTTAAGATTTAGTATTATTCTTGTTTTCTCTCGTATCCCGGTTGCTCCCGGTGCGCCCCTGCCTTTATCAGCGGCGCCGGAGTGTCGCGGCAGCATCGACCCGGCGCGCGCACCTCGGATTGATTCACCCCCACCCCCCACCCCCCACCACACACGTCAGCTGACACACTACAGATGAATAAATAGGTTGAGCTTTGTAAATAAATCTATTTGGTAAACAATAACAGTCCCGTAACGTAAATAATTTGAAAACAAAAAGGATGGACCTTCGTAGCCCATGCAGCCCTCGCCATTCTGATTAAGTCAATGTAGCAAAAAGGCTTTTTTTTATCCACAACCGGTCAGTTTGGTCTTTATCTCTAATGGCCTCCTAGCAGGACCCCCCCGGTTCACTAGTCTCTACCATTGTATGTATCCTCCC
The DNA here is from genome assembly GCA_950108535.1 of Agriphila straminella. Lineage (NCBI taxonomy): Eukaryota > Metazoa > Arthropoda > Insecta > Lepidoptera > Crambidae > Agriphila > Agriphila straminella. The sequence goes on from OX467304.1 coordinate 12,052,729, forward strand.
TGGCGGGTAAGAATGTTTTTTTTCCACCTATTTCTACTGGGAGAGATGCTTGGAACCACCAAAAAACTATTATATTACACTCTGAAATTTTAATCATTTGGTTCCCACCGTCTAAAAAAAATCAGCTGTTCTATACATTAAGGTCGAGTAGGTAAGTACTGCACTTTTGTATGGAACAGCAGATTTTTTTTGCGAGCAGGAGAGTTGGCCTCATAGTAAAAGTTGCTTGTAATCATGAGGGGAACCACCCCTATGGCAATTGAGTGACGATAAGGCCGAAGGTAAAAGCGCACTACAGTCGGAATCGTCAACCACTGAGGAACTGGCTATCTTACCTCTGCAAGAACACGTGTCACATTGTGAAAACGTTATTATAAATAAATAAATAAATATAAATATTTGACAACATCACATACATTGCTCCGACTCCAAGGTAAGTAGCTAAAGCACTTGTGTTATGGAAATCAGAGACAACGGTGGTATCACAAACACCCAGACCTGAGACAATATTGAAAAGTTCATTTTCTACATTGACCCAGCCGGGGATCGAACCCGGGACCTCAAGAGATGGTGTCGCCTTGAAAACCGGCGTACAAACCACTCGACCACGGAGGTTGTCAGAGTGTCAGTGTTATGGAGTCAAAGATATATTTAAAAAAATGTTTTATATATATATATCATTGTATGGAGTCAGATTTAGGTAAGCTGGTGGTAGAGCTAGCCAGGAAGGCCACCAACTAAGTAAACCAAGGACCACCTCCTGCGGGGCTATCGGCTTAAAACAATGAAGTTAATGTAATAAAATAGAATAGAATTATTTATGTGCAGTAAATAGGGTAGGTATTTTACAATAAACTTGGTCGTAATTTATTGTATTATGAGATTAGCATGCAAATATAGGATTTTCATTATTGATTGTAAACTGTAATTTGATAGATGTAGGTATGTGATACATTGCTACTTTTCTTTGGTTTGGTTTTTTTTGCGCCAAAACGAAGTAGCAATGTATCATATATGATAATATGTAATTTGACAGATGTATATATACATCTGTCAAATTACAGTTAACATTAACTTCATTGTTTTTAGCCGATAGCCCCGCTGGGAATCAAACCCGGGACCCTTGCGTCTTTCTTACACAAGTGGACGAACAACTAGACTACAGATGCGATTTAAGGCGGTTGTATGACCGAAAGTGGCGCCCTCAGAGGCTTTTATTTAATAAGTTATTAATAGAAAAAGATTTTAATAATGTTTATCGTGGAGATTTTAGGGCCCATGGTCTAGTATTTTTAGAAGGTACTACATGCCCTCGTAGTCATTCGTAGAAGTAGATAGCAAATGTGTCAAAAACGGCCACTTTTTGCTATCTACTTCTAACAGTGACTACGAGGGAATGTTACGATACCGTCTAAAAATACTAGACTGTGGGCCCTATAATCTCTACGATAAACATTTTTAAAATTGTGTATTAGAATTATAATATTAAATATAATTCACCGCGGCGCCACTTTCGCTCAGGGTAGGTACCACCATAAATGATTTTTTTCTTTTATAATATCACAGATCGTGGCTATTGTAATGTAATATACGTTGTCCATCAGCCATTTTTGATGTCCCCACTGCTGGGGCACAGGCCTTCCTTATGGGTGGTAAGGAGGACGGGCCCTAACACACCACGCGGGCCCAATGCGGATTGGTGGGTGTTAGTGTTAACGACTGCAAATGCAGCCGGGACCAACGGCTTAACGTGCCTTCCGAAGCACGGAGGAGCTCGAGATAATACATTTTTGGAACGTTGCTTAACTTCCGCAATCGCTGGGCCAGGCGTTAAACCACTGCGCCACCGAGCTCCACGACATGGTTTACGAGTAATAAAAATAAATGTAGTTTGAGTGGGGCGGCGCTACTAGCTCACTACCACCGCGCCTTAAATGATTTTTATTTTATAATAAATATCAGAGATGTGGCTATTGTAATACTTATACGTTACTTGATGTTAAATTGGTGCTTGGCCTTTACACGCATGTAGAGTAGAAGGAACCCCGTGATAGTGAAAGATTAGAAATAGCTATGTTCCTCATGGTTTAATTTAAATATAGAACAAACTATGAAGTTATGTGTAAGTAGAAGTAGTAATATAAATTGGAGCTTACTTACCGGACTTACCAATGGGCCCTAAATGTATTTAAAAGCGTTGGCATCGACAATCGGGTTAATAGCTCTTCATATTTTATGAGAGAGCTCGTGGACCCCGTGGAGCGCCAAGAGCCAAGGTCGCCATTTTGGCGCCAGTCTGGCTGGGCACTCTTCTTACAGAAACAGTATCTCAGGTATGATCTCAAGATAGCTCTCAACGTAGAAAACAATCTTGAGATTATACCTACCTGAGATGCTCTTCTTATAGGAATAGCATCTCAGGTATAATCTCAAGAAAGCTCTCAACGCTACGGGCCTAATAAGAACATCAAAATCCTACTGAAAGTTCATGTTTGTTTCAATGAATAGATTTGGCACACAGATAGTTTATAGCCTGGACTAAAACCATTTTTTTTAAGTCACAAGATTTATTGCAAGTCACATCTTTTTACGCAGCTGTTAAGCACTGAATTACAGTTTTTGTATATTGGCGGTGGTGGTTTTAGTATTTTTGTTAATAATTTCGTAGTAAGTATACTTATACCTACTTTCGTTTGTCATTCGTGTTTTTTTGCAAAATCAAATCTACCGACTGAAAAAGTTTGTTATATTATAAAGGTATGAAATGGTGCTTCTAAAACTCAATATCATCTTCATGTTTAAAAATACTGTGTTGTACATAGTAGGTAAGGTAACTTAGAAGATTTCCCTTATTAGGAGCATGGTTACATTAACGCACGAGTGTGTCAAGAAATGTATTAAACTGATATGACATGTGATAATAAAATGTCCTCTTTTTACCACGTTTTTATAAGGTAGCTTTTCTTTCAATATTTCATTCAGTAAATCTTCTTAGGTTTCCATGGTAACTTTTATTGCGTTATTTTTACGTTTCGACAACGCATAACCTTGGCACTATATCGGTGAATGCATTGCTAAAAATTTGCATTCCTTTCACCTTATACTTGACCATAGAACAGTAAGACAAAACTGGAATTCCCAACTTCCGCTAGCAGGTTATATTTCGGAGAAGTCTTGCGTGCGCGTGCGCGTCAAATAAGAAATGCGAAGTATCAAATTGGCGATTTTTTTCTTACACACAGAGACTCATAATATCTTCTATTAAAGGCGCTTCAGTTGCTTGTTATTATTTCGTATAATGATCACATGACGGCTTACTATTTGCAATTATTTCTGGTGTGTTTCCTAAACGTTAAATAAGTTCCTTTTTTCAACAAAAATTACCACTTAATCCTTGAAGCCCCAGAAAATGAGACACAATTTGCCCCAATGGGCCCGAGCGGCCCCATCGGGCCAACTTAGCCGATACATGACATGTGGCATTAGTAAGCAAGCATGTGCGTGCATAAAACTTTGCTCTAATAAATTTACTATCTAAAATCCAACATCTTTAAAATTATTCTCCATACAAATCGTCACTTTCATACTTAAACCTAAGGGTTTAAGTATGAAATTTAAGTTTTATATATCAAAGTTTTATATATTTAATATACTTATTATCGTGAGTAAATGCGATTTGACGACAATTCTTATTTTATTTGGAGTCACATCTAATATGTTTTTTAAGCCAGATTGGCTCGCCCGGCACATGAAAACATTCTCGCTCTAGCAAACAACCTGAAGATCTATGGAAAAATGTAGAGCTGTGTTGTTCAATACAATTTATCCCTCGGTTGACCGTGAACCCTCAATTAATTCTAATAAGTTCCCATAGTTTCTATAGACTATAAACAGTATCGCCACCAGCGCGGACCCCTGGCGCATGCGTGCCGCGTCACGCCCTGCCGGCTGCTCGAATCTCGATCCAGCAGTTACCGCCGAAACGCTGCGGCGATCGTACGCGTCTGTGTTGCTTATCACAATGTTCGTGTGCAGTGATATCGATTGTGACCGATAACCGTTTAACACTGACGAATTTCTCAACGTAAGTATTTGGAATATTTGGACTATTTAAGTAAGTGTTCGTATTGATTTTGGCGGTTCGCTTGGACTAAGTTGTTTTACGTTAGTTACTGCTCTAATAAATATTAACTGGTGTTTGATTGATTTGTTGTTCATTTGCCTTTTGTTCTAGTTCTCTTGCTTTCATTATTTCATTGTATGTTATATATTGGATTCTATTCTATTAGTTTCGCCTTCTTTTCCTTCATTAAATACACCAGCCACAGTTACTGCTTCATGCAAATTTAATTTAACGTGTAACTTTAATAGCAAAGCTGTATTTTATATAACAAAACCTTTCTTCAAATAGTAATCTAAATGTTTTATTGAAAAAACTATTGTTCAATCACTGATTAAACTCATAACAGAGTCATAGTTACATTTAATTCTCAAAAATTATGATAACATCATTTACGATAGGTGATGGTGGCATCACAACACAGATGGCTATTAATTGCCTAACGTTAATTCCTATTATCATGGCGCTAATCTTGGAAATCAAACAATATGATAAAGTTAATCCAATAGTAGGTCTGTACTCTCTGATTACTTTGACTGTAATAATCATGAGGCTACAGGTATATTTTTTTTAAACTTTTAGATTTTATGCATTTACAATGCTATTTTTATTTAAGATTATTAATATAATTGAAAAATATTAGAAAAAATCGACTCACCCGTAGCAGCTCAGACGGGACTCGAACCCGCACCCTTAGGATTCCGGCCCAATGCACTAACCACTAGCACTTGCATTGGGCCGGAATCCTAAGGGTGCGGGTTCGAGTCCCGTCTGAGCTGCTACGGGTGAGTCGATTTTTTCTAAGGTAAATTTTTGTCAATTTTTTAATCAAATTTCGCCAATTGGTCATTATTTATTTTATTTATACATATTATACAAATTATAAAACGTGTTTTTTGATATCGCATAACTCTAGACTCTAGGATATTGATCAGATCATGAATTTAATAGAATCGAATAGCTTAGGAAATATTTTTCAATTAATATTTTTTTTAACACATAATGTGAAATATGGCAACGTAGCATTAGGTAAAAACTTTTGAAATAATTAAATTAAGATTAATGATATCTCCAAATCTATGCATTTTTGGACCACATGTTTAGGAGTTTTTGTTATTTGAACCTATAAAATATAACCTCAGAGTTATGGGATAACAAAAAATACAGGTTGTATTTCGACAAATAGTAAAGAAAAACTTACTAGAAGTAATATTTTGAGGCAAACTGTTTAATTGACCGAGCGAGCACGAAGTGCGAGCGAAGCGTCTGCTTCAGCTTGGGCAAAAATTCTTTCGTATGTCCGGCTGTCTGTTCCAACCTACAGGTCGCATTTCTCAACCGATTCTCGTGAAATTTTGTGAGCAGGTTCGAAATTTATATAGAATTTTTTTGTCGAGCCAGTTTTTTTTAAATTTTCCGAAATGGCGAAGAAATGTTAAAAAACAGATTTCAGTCCGGCTCTCCAGCGCTGTCTGTTCTCCTCTACAGGTCGCATTTCTCAACCGATTCTCGTAAAATTTTGTGAGCAGGTTTAAAAATAATATGAAATTTTTTTGTAACGCCAGTTTTTTTATTTTTTTCTAATTGGTGGAGATATGTTAAAAAACATATTCCAGTCCGGCTTTCCAGCTCTGCCTGTTCTTCTCTACAGGTCGCATTTCTCAACCGATTCTCGTGAAATTTTGTAAGCAGGTTTGAAAATGATATCAAAAAAATTTGTTAAGCCAATTTTTTGTTTTTTTTTAAAATGGCGGAGATATGTTAAAAAAACAGACTTCAGTCCAGTTTTCCAGCGCTGTCTGCTGTTCTCCTCTACAGGTCGCATTTCTCAACCGATCCACGTGAAATTTTGTAAGCAGGTTTGAAAATAACATAATTTTTTTTTCACGCCAGTTTTTTAAAATTTTTCTAATTGGTGGAGATATGTAAAAAACATATTCCAGTCCAGCTTTCCAGCGCTGTCTTTTCTCTTCTACAGATAGCATTTCTCAGCCGATTCTCGTAAAATTTTATGACTATGTTCAAAAATTTTATTATTTCTTTTTGCCTAGCCCGTTTTTTGTTTTTTTTTTTAATTTCGGAGATATGTATAAAAAACCATATTTTAGTCCCGCTTTCCGGCGCTGTCTGTTCTTTCTGAACCGATTTCCATGAAGTTTTGTGAATAGATTTGATAATTATGTAGATTTTTTTTGTCGAGACAGTTTTTCGATATTTTTCAAAATGGCGGAGATATTTAAAGGAACGTATTTTAATCCGGCACTGTGTGAAATTATGTGAATTTGACGTTGTACGGCCCTTTAAAGGGTGAACATTGACTCGCGAGGTCTACAGCTCAGAGAGCCACTACTAGTTTTTATTTATTTAATTTTTTTACAGAGATATAGAGGCCTAAATTAAAAAATTTAAAGCCTGTCGACATAAAAGAACTTCTGAAAAGAATAATTAATGCCACATAGGTATAGTTAAGCAACGTTCGCAAGGGTCGGTCATGGGATGGGTGACCAAAAATGTATTATCTCGAGCTCCTCCGTGCTTCGGAATTGGTCCCGGCTGCATTTGCAGTCGTTAACACTCACCAATCCGCATTAGGCCCGCGTGGTGGCTTATGGCCCATCCTCCTTACCACCCATAAGAAAGGCCTGTGCCCCAGCAGTGGGGACATCAAAAATGGCTGATGGACAGGTATAATTACTCGTACTTTGTTCCAAACGTCTCATCACGTCTAGCAGAGACCCCTCTGTTTATGTCAGGGGTTGAAAACGTTTATAAAGCGAAGCGATAGCGAGGATTTACAATGTTACTTTGTAAAAGGGAGCTGAGGGCCTATTGCAAAAAAGAATCACGTTAGTCGGACGCAATTCGTCGTTTTTACTTGATATTGAACCTTATTCGTGAGTTAATAGTGCCACGGAGTGGGACTAACATCGTACGCTTATCGCGATGCTCTTTTGTAATAGGCCCTCTGATCCCCTATCCAAAAGTAACATTTGCAAATTTTCGTTATCGCTTCGCTTCGAAACCAGGCGCGGTCCGAGGGGGGGGTCACAGGGGACATGACCCCCCCAAAATCGTACATGTCACATAAAAAAAGCTTCTAAAACTTTACAAAAATGCAATTATATTATTATTAGTAACCCCTCCCCCCAAAAAATTTCAGGCTGCGACTGTATGAAATGAATTTGAAGGTTTAAAATTCGATTTTTAATGAAACTCTATATTAATCCCATACGTATTTCGAATTTGTAATTTTTGTAAATGTATGTGTACGACCGTTTGTTTCTAAATAAACAAAATAAAAATAAATAGAAAATAGAAAGCGAGGCGATAAAGATTTACAAATGCTACTAACTTGTCTAACGGGGGTACATAACAGCATTACTACAGTTTACCTGTCTGTCGGTCGTTTGTTGCTTCCTATCAGGCGCTGAGTTTCATATAAATTTTTGTTGACAACTTTGCATATAAAAACAGTTTTAACATTCCATACGCATAGTAGAATTTAATTCTACTATTCTATACGCGACGGGTCGGGTCGGGCACGGACACGGGGTATAGACGGGACGGGGGCAAATGTATGGCAAACAGCACGTCCCCGTCCCGTCCGGGGTTTTATCCCGTTACGTTTGTCAATCAACTTTGTCTTATCATGAGGGTATTTCCACTGCAAATTTTAATCAGATCTTTATGCATTTGAAGGAACTTTCGATAACCTTGGGTGCCCCACAACGTTTACAATATTATTACGAACATCTACCTACAGTATATTGTACCTTGTTCATGTGCAAAATAAATCTTTCCATTAGAATACTTTACAGTAGTTACTTCAAAGTGTGGACACTATTCTCGATCTTTTCCCTGAAGAGGTCGACTGTCAACTGTCACCCATGGTCCCATGTAGATGAGATGAGTGATGAAAACTGTAGGTAAAATTAAGTTTTAATGTTTATTTTTTGTGTTCGAGTCTATACTTTTAGTTTACATTATACTGAGACAATAAAATATGATGATAGAAAATTTTAATCACACTTAAATAATTTAAACTCGCATTTAATCCACTATCATGAAGAAACTTTCCGAAGGCGAAGACAATTAACTAGGAACATTGATGTTACAAACTCTTCTAATATTTGGGTAAGCAAAACCATACCGCGATATACAAGTGATACAGCGACATCTAGGTCGTCTAATAAACACTAAACTTAACTCTGAGAGTTAAACAATATGCCGCCCACCATGGACAGAATGTTCATCATTGCCGCCCACCATGACCAAATTTTTGTGTGAAATTAGTTTACCTATTATTACGCTTTTAGAAGCGTAATAATAGGTATTAATTAACAGCTATTAAAATATATTTAAAAATCCGAATTTTTTAGTCCCAAGGTTGGACGCCAAAAAAAGGAATTTTATTTGTGGCTGCTAACGGAACGCGCGCGGGGGCGGACCCCCGCGCTCCCCGTCCCATGGTTTTGTCTTCGTTGATGATTGTCGAGAAGAGTGTCCACACTTTGTAGTACTACACTAAAGCGCTTATTACACCATCCTGAATGTCGGATCCGGAATTCAGTGTCCGATTTAGGACGAGAAATTCAGTCGCCAATTAGACCGTCCTGAATGTCGGATCCGATATTACAGCTTTACGATCATACAGTTGTTAAACGAATGTTCTTGTAGCCGTAAAAATACATAGCTAGGTAAATAGGAGGTATATGTAGGTAGCTAGGTAGGTAGTAGGTACGTGTCATTTTCAACGCTAATCTGAACTAGTTTTTAACCGACTTCATCAAAAGGAGGAGGTTCTCAATTCGATTGTATACTTTTTTTTTATCGTTATTCGCGCGTATCTTCGACATTTAAGGACTGATTTTGATGATTCTTTTTTTGTTCGATTGAGTTTTCTTGCGAGATGGTCCCATTTTTTTTTTCAAATCGGTTCAGTAGTTTTCAAGTAATCCCGAAAATACTATGACTTTACATCAACTACCTTGACGACTTTGTTATTTATGAACCGAATTAGATGATTGTTTTTGTTGGGAAAGGGATACCTTTGTGTAGTAGTTTTAACAGACTTTAAAAAAGGAGGTACCTATTCAGTTTGTATATGTATGTATGTTTCTCCGCGATTATCTCACGTTTGGCTGAGCCGATTTTACTACCTAAATAATATACCTACACTACCTAATACAGAAGGTACTTACACTAAAAATAAAAAAATTAAAAATTGTTTAAAAAACAAAAAAACCGACTTCAAAAAACCTGCCTCTAAATAGCAAGAAAAAATATATAAATCATTAGATACGCATTATCATATCATTGTTATAATAAAACACGTCTATTGAAGTCGGGTGGGGCTTTTAGAATAAAAAAAGGAAGTTGTAGGTACTCCAGCCCCACCCGACGTGTTTTATTATAACAATGATAATGCGTAGCTAATGATTTATATATTATTTCTTGCTTTTTAGAGGCAGGTTTTTTGAAGTCGGTTTTTTGTTTTTTATATTGATGTAGGTAAAAAAAAAGCAAATCACAGAGTGACAACCCTTATATACTTTTAGTCGTTGCGCCAACTGTCTATCTAGACGAACGGCGCGGCGGATTTTTTTTCGCCAACATAAAAGGCGTTGACTGACTGTACTCTTTATGCTGTGGTACTACTGTGTCGGAGCCGAGCGTCCTGAATGCGATTACACTGTCCTAAGTGCTTCCGATTTAGCATCCGTCATGTCGGAGACAATTTCTATCCTAATTAGGATCCTAAATCGGATCCTAGCTTCCTGAATGCAATTACACTGCTCTGAATTTAGGAGAGACTTCATATCGGGTCCGATATTTAGGATGATCTAATTAGCTCTTGGGTATCGTGTAGCCAGCCAAGACACAGTGAAATTGGTTGCTACGAGGCCGCTACGGTTCACTACGGGTTGCGTAGCCGTACCCGTAGCGGAACTAATGCGCTTATGTCACAACTCAATGGACGATAGGAGCATCGAGGACATGTTTGCATGATACGTAATAGTTTCATGTGTACTTACTAAACAAGTTACTTATCTAAAAAAAATGTTGATTTCAATTTCGCTTTTGTGGAGTAAACATTTGTATCACCCCCGATGAAAGGTCGTTATTTTGTGACCTCTTGTATTTTACCTTATTTTTTTTTACAATCGGTCGTCCCCGATCGGTGCTTGTGTTTTCCTTCAAACGAAAGATATTTCTGAGAGCGGCGCAGCGAAATGGAGTAGAGTAATTGAGTTATGATAATGGGCATCTTAAGTAACTATTAAAATAGGTAATCTGCGCTTAGGTGTACAGACTATACAGGGTTATTTGTAAAACACCATCAACCTCGCAGGAGTAGATGACCAACATCATAAACAACAACATTTGTAGGCTACGACTTTTATCATAACTCAATACATTCACAAAAAATGAATTTTCAAGTTTTTTTTGTACTGTTCGACACTTTTTACGTCTATGGATAGCGGCGGGGCGGGCGGGTCGCGCGCACGAGGCGCTCCGCGCGCCGCACGTATTGTTATGAACATACGAACGGTAAATTAAAGTATTTTTTTTGTATGAAAGTAAAATCTAACGAATTATCAAAAGTCGTAGAACAAATGACTGTTTATGATGTTGGTAATCTATTCGAAGTGGTTGTCCATCAGCCATTTTTGATGTCCCCACTGCTGGGGCACAGGCCTTCCTTATGGGTGGTAAGGAGGACGGGCCATAACCCACCACGCGGGCCCAATGCGGATTGGTGGGTGATGTTCATTCGAAGTGGTTGCTTGTGATAAATTAATCGGTAATAATATTTCGGTGTGCTACCAACAGCCAGATTGGCGCGTGTCACGCAAAACTCATTTGATTATTCAATAAACCGTGAGACCCAATAACAAACCGGCTGAATTACGATTTCAAGTTGATCATAATAATATATTTTATTATAATAGTGCGATAAGGGAGTGCTATTCGACATAGCTGGACGCTACCTGGCTAATTATAATGATGCATTATAGGGATTGTGTTGTTTTATTTATTTATTGTTCTTCTATCTCACGAAGTCTGTTCGGCTCGTGCATTAATATTATATGCACATTGTTTTAGTGTGTCTGCAAAAATAATGTGCATAAGTACCACTACCTATACTTGGGAGCAAAAGATGGAATGGAACGAAACACATTCTAGCGAAAAGTTATTAGATGCTGTAGCGAAAACTTTTTTTAATATCCATGTTTTTTTCTTATATCTGTCACATTGGTAAGCATAATTATGTAATTGTTTTTTGGTCTAACTAAATCAATAAAATAAAATAAAAATAAAACCTATTAAAGCGAAACACATGAAGTCGAACGAGACAGTTGCCGGTATCAAATTATTATAAATGAGTACCTATCTAAAAACTTTTGTATAGGTACTTACATATTTTTAGACTTTCTACAGATAGTATAGATAGGTATACCTAGTAGTTATTGCCTACCTAATGATTTTCGCTAGAAAAATCGTCGCTACAGTGACGATGACACTGTTTCGCTTCAATAGGTTTTCGCTACAGCTGTACCACGCTAATAATTTTTCGCTAGAAGCGTGCTTCGCTCCAGCATGACGCTCGCAAGTACTATATTTCCTGATTATTTCTTATCGTATGAGGATTAGTGGCCACCTCTGGTGTTAAAGTTTATCAAGCCAGTTGTAATGCCACTTAACGGTCACCCATCCGACACCTGACCGGCCCGAGCGTTGCTTAACAAACATGATCGAGTACGATCAGTCTGTCAAGCTCCACCATGAGCCAAGTACGAGGCAAACATCTTGAAATCGGGTGGGGATTGCGCGAAACGCGTATTTTGGGTATGCGTAGCGGTGAGGTACGGGGGCGGGGCGGGAGAGGGGCGCGCGCTTTTTGTCGTTTGCAAAACCACATGCGCGAAACTTCACCAGTAGATCAGTTTGTAGTTAGGCAGTGGGCAATATAACCAGTTGAGAAGTCAACTGAGCAGTTGGGAAAGAGGGCAAATTGATACTATGTCGAAAAAGTTTCAAGGCGCCTCGTATTGTTTCAGCGTTAGGGGCATGCAGCCGACGGCGCGCGTGGCGGCGTGGTCGGCGTGGGCGGGCTGGGCGGCGGTGCCGCGCGACCTGCTCGAGCGCCGCCGCGTGCGCATCTCCTTGCACGAGCTGCCGCCGCGCCGCGACCCCATCGTGCTTTACACGCCCGAACAGATCCGACACCTCAAATGGTGAGTACGTACAGCCTATACAAAAATGACGTTTTCACAGCGTCGAGATGCGTTTGACGCTGAGGATATTTTTAGAGAATGAGGGGCTGATCAGTACCCTTAGCACGAACAGCTACCGAAAAAATAAACGCGTGGAATAGTACTCGATAGAGCAAATTAATCTGTGGGCAATTTCATTTCGCTTTTCGGCGGTAGATGACGGACGTTGTCAAAAATCCATACAAAATTACTCTATCGAATTCTTTACGTGCGTTTTTTCTCGATAGATAATATGTTCGTGCTACGGGAAGCTTTTATAGGTATAACCTTTGCATGAAAAACTGAGTACACGTCTTATCGGTTCGAGATGTCACATGTTTTTGTTCCCTCTAAGGAGGTGGGTGCTTCCAGCTGGTCGGTTGCCGCCTCTGTGGTCTAGTGGTTCGCCCACCTTGTGAGACGCAGGGTTCCCGGGTTCGATCCCAGGGGGGTACAATTTGTACTCGGTTTGGTTGGTGGTAGGGCTTATTTTCAAGTCCGCCTGGCTAGCTACCATCATCTTACCTGAGTCTGACGCCATAACAACAATTTAAAAATTTTTGTGTTACGGCTGTTAGGGGTGAGATAGCCAGTTCCTCAGTGATGAGGACTCCGGGCGTAGTGCGCTTCCACCTTCGGCCTTATCGTCATTTAACATCAGGGGGCTGATTATGTAACTTTGTTACAATCAACTCTAACAGAAATCGCAGTTACATCGATGCTTTAGTAAGAACCAATGTGACAACTAATGTAACTGAGGTTTCAATCGATTTCAGTCAAGAATTGTTAGCAACAGAGTTAGGTAATCTTTGGGCGGCTGAGGTGAAGGCCTAGCGCTATCCCGTTGTGCATATAAAAAAGTTATCAGCTGAGATTTTTCTCGTTTGTCTTTCCATTCCAGTAGTTTTAATCAATAAGAAAATGGCGTCTTAAGTCATAGGGGAACTTCCCCCATCAGTTGGGGGAGCGATAATTTATTAGGTGGCGTTTTACTTTCAGCAAACACGACACTTGTTGACCCTTGATTACGTAAGTCTGTTGCTAACAATTATCGATTGAAAGCGCAGTTGCATTGCTGCTTTAGTTAAGATAGTTGTCACATTGGTTCTTACTAAAGCATCGATGTAACTGCGATTTTTGTCAGACTTGATTGCAACAAAGTTACATAATCAGTCCTCTGGTGAGTGCCAACACATACCATGGAAAGGAGTAGGTACGTGACTGAAAGTCACGTACGTTATTTTAATCAGTATAAGTAATCAAAAAAAGCGATATAATATTTTTAATTCCTAATTAATTGAAAATAGTACCGTCATCGTAAAAACCCCAATACCATCGATAACTTTAGACACTTTTCTATAGACTGATAAAAAATTGTTACAGATTAGATTTGCCTAGATAGATAAAATCAGTTTTTACTTAAATCTTGTTTGTATTGTTAAGATTTCAGTCGTAACCGGGTTTTGGCGATATGTGCACCCAAAAGATTATTACAGTTTTATTTGTTTATTGTTGGATTTATGTGACTTGAAGAGTTGGATAAATGTTCAGTTTATTTAGTTTAAAGTAAAATAAAAGGATCTCATTCGTGATGTAAGTGTTTTGCCCAATAAGTACTATAGTGAATATTTTGGTTAAGTTGTAACTTAGGTACCTATGCTGAATTTCAATAAAACAGCCAATTGTATAGAGTAAGTTGTTGTTGTCCTGTTACTTAAGCTGCTTATGGTAATACGTGTGTGTAGCGGTTAGTGACACTTAAGCCTAAGTGGAAAGTCTAAAAATCATTATCTCGCGTTCCCCTATTTAAAGCCAACTTTGTTTCGTTTGAAAGCTACGTAACTTAAAGCTTTAAATTTTACAAGGTTACGAAATGTATTTTTCTAGTTCATTGCTTATTGAAATGGTTCTATATGAGATATTTTGTTCCAAGGGAGTACCATTTTTTTAATTTTGTAATCGATTCAGTAGTTTTCAGACAATTTACCATTTAATATGATTTAGACATATGTTAAACCATACCTTTTTGTTTATAAGTAAACCGATCTTTAGTTAGCGGCAACGTTCGAACGAATACCTATTAAATTGTCACTAGAAAGAAAGAAAAGAATAAACATTTATTTTAAAAAAACAACATTACAAAGACAAAATAATAGAAAGAACAAAACACATACAAGGCCAATTACAATAACATTAACAACACTAATATAAGGAAGCTGCCTGCCTAGCATGACCGATTCATATCGCGTGATATAGCATTTTATCGACACTGAACTGTCAAATTCCTTTGTCTTTTTGACAGTTAAACGTGATAAAACGCTATATCACGCGATATAAATCGGTCATGCTAGGCAGGCTGGCCTACATTACATACGTCGGATTATGATATGAATACGTTTACGAATATTCCGAGCACCCGTGGAAGGCGGATGAGTAATAAAATGGCTGTGACATACGGACGGACGGACAGACAGACAGACAGACAGACATGACGAATCTATAAGGGTTCCGTTTTTTGCCATTTTGGCTACGAAACCCTAAAAAGGGAAGGCAAAAGCTGCAATGTAACAGTGGCAGCGCTAATAAGCTTGTCGTTCCCGCAGGCTGGAGACGGCGCTGGGGCGATGGCCGCCCACCGCGCCGCCCGCCCTGTGGCGCCCCGACACGCGCGCCTACGACCTCGACGCGCACTGGCGTCTGCCAGACATGATACAGGTAACAACTCACATAATCAATTCAAAATACCTAATTTATTCAGTCTATATAGGCTGTTACAAGCACTTGTGAATGTCATCTACGCCATCGCCATCGGTTCATAAACCCTAAGGACCGACAGGTGCTTAGACACTAATGTCTAGAGCCTAGATATACAACCAACCGCACTAAGCGCCAGGTGCCTCGGTAGTCGGTACATCCGGGCGACTCATCGGTCCCGGCACCGGGACAGAGCCACCGTGGTGGATGGAACTCACTCGAATGTATCGTAGGCGCGAGGCTTAGATACAACCAAAGACCAAATAAAATAAAATAAGACTATGAGACCAAGGACTATCCTAGCGACTCACCTACCAGCGGGTCTACCGGCTAAAAATAATGAAGTTGTTAACTGTAATTTGACAGATGGATATGATACATTGCTTCTTTTCTTTGGTAAGTTTTTATTTGTGCCAAAACGAAGTAGCAATGTATCACATACATCTGTCAAATTACAGTTAACATTAATTTCATTGTTTTTAGCCGGTAGACCCGCAGTGCGGTCACCAAGTAACCTGGGTATATCTATGCACCAATCTAGGCACCTAGCTGTCGTTGCGTTCGCAGCCTAAGCGGGAGACCTTGTAACGAGAAGAACCGGCAAGAAACTCGTCAAGGACTGCTTTTTTGTCCCTGTATATTTTATACAGAGTCGTCAAAATGAAAAAAAATACCGCAGCATTTAATGTTATAAGTACATTCATCATCAATGGTCAATCATCATTTTAATCAATTAAAATTTTAAATTTCTCAAGCTACATATATTTAATTTTAGTCCCCACAATAATAATTTCTCATGCATTGTTTTGGTGGTAACAAAACCTGCGTCCCCTTGTTTTCCTGTGTACCGTAATAAAAAATAAATATCAATAAAATTAGATCTACTACCTACTGGAGCCTTATTTAGTATGAGCGTATCTCAGAGGTCAGTTTTGGGAACTTTACTGTTCCTGACCTTCGATCAAGAATATAACGCTTCACGAACTAATTAGAATATAATAGAATTATCATTTATTCATGCAAATTAAAGTACAAATTCTTATAATAAAATAAAATTAAAATAAAATTGTATTTAGTAATTTAAAATGAGAAAATTAATCAAATTAAAAACTAAACAAAACTCAACTAAAACAGTACCAACGCAAAAATGGCACCTTAATAGCAATTCATAGCGTCCCACTTACAAACTTGGCGCTTATTTTATTTTGTACAAACTCACATTTTATATCACTTATTTTGTACAAAACACAACTTTTATCAATTACTTTGTGCATAATATTTGTATGTAAGTGGGGCGCTATTTGAGTGGTATCTAATCTAGGGTATTTCTTGAACAAGATCATTAAAGTTCCTGACAAATGAAATGACCTTCTTTGTAACGCGAAAAACTGTCCGACACAGTGTAATCAAAATCATTGAGTGTAATATACGGATACTCTTCAATAAATTGTTTTTGACAATGTAAACAGCGCTCGTTCTCGCAGAATATTATAATATTCTGCTATTCTTCAGCATTATTTCGCTATGGCACCTATTTATATTACTTCCCTTATAGTCCGTAAGCCCGCGACAATATTGCCTACGTCATATGACATCACGATGAAATGCATGGTACACGTTCAGAAATGTTGTGCAGAGCGAGGATCAGAAGATTATCGCAAATAAAATTGGCCGGCCGGACATTTCCGACCGTGTGCCATGCCATGCATTTCATCGTGATGTCATATATGACGTAGGCAATATTGTCGCGGGCTTACGGACTATTAAGGCTGATTTCAATAACCTATCCTCAGTGAGAATGGCTAACTAAAGATTTGTTGCCTAGATATTTCTGTTAAATGACGGGAAATAACAACAGCTGTTGTCAGTTGCCTAGTATAGTAACAGATCCATAGTACCTACCTAGACCTAGTACCTACCTTACTGAAGATAGATTATTGAAATCGGCCGTTAGTTGGTCCACATAATATGAGATTTAGAATTTTCAATTATCTATCAAGATTTAAGTAATTTGTTTTGATTGAATTGTAATCCAAAGTACCTACGTTCGATTGCAATGTCGTAAGCATATAAATCAGACATTATCATTTAAGCATTTTGTTTTGACACCTGTCAAAAACATCGAGATTGACCTCACAAAACGCAAAGATTTTCTCCGAATAGGTAACAGCTTTGAACTTCTTTGTGCAGAATTCATTATCAAGAGAAAAACATTGTGATTAGTTGTTGACTTGACTTTTATAGTAGATTGTTATACAAGACGCTAAAATTACCCATTGCATACGAGGTATTTTTATTCCCGAGCTTTAGCGAGGGAATAAATAGAAACCGAGTTTTAATGGGTTTTAGCGTCGTGTGTTACACTATACTTTTCACTAAGATTGCGAGAAAATAAAATACAATATTAAATAGTTTATACCTACTTACTTCCGTAAACGAATCCACTCGTTTTTCTATCCTCCACTTCATAAACTTATTGTACAATATTTAAATAAATGATTTGTGCTTGACGGCAGAAGATTAAAATTATTTCTTTCCTATTACAGTCACACAATTCCATCAGTTTGTAATTATAGAAAAATTCTAAAGATTTCGCGCCATGGTACCTTTTTAATTTCTGCTGTAGCAGCTAAGCAACACAAACACGCATTCTACGATTCACTCTGTACACAGAGTATAAATAAGTCTATGATTTCACCGAAGAGATGCTTTTAGTTCCATTTTCAAAAATAAGAATGAGAAACTGGGGGCCTATTACGAAACTTGGTCACGATAGTCGTCCGCAGTTCGTCGGTTATAGTTATTACAAATATTTTCAACGTAGCTATCGTAGTCCATAGTCTATTGAACGAATAATGACGGATCCACTAGAGAGAAACTGTCAAATTTACGCAATCACTTTGCAATATCGCATGCTTACGCAAGTGCTTTGTAATAGGAATCAATCAGAACGAAGCACGGACGCAGCTGCGTGTATCGCATTAAACTTTTCGTAATAGACCCCCAGTATTAAGTCGAGCTAGTTTTTATTCGTGATTATGAATAAAGACTTTTTCGTTTTAGTACGCTCATTGGTAATAGACAAACATTAAAACAGAAAAAACTTTATCCCCTAGGGCTTATTATGCTATTTTATCTCGACTCTTGTACGTTACAATGACGCACTTTATGAGCAAGAGGAGTGAAAAAAATATTGTATTCCGTATCAACATTTAAATTAAAATTATAAGAAGATAATTATCTTAATAACATAAGGATTAATTGTGTTGTGGCACGACGTTATCATGCAATGAAGCATGTTGCGAGAATATTGACAGATTGCATTATTAGCATATTTTGTTTGTTCATAATGATAATGGGTATCTAAACTGAATACTTAACTAGATATTTTGTTAATGTACTTTCGTTATACTTTCTATCCGATTCCTTTCAATAGGTACAAGCTCTTGCTCATGAACCAATAATGTAACAGTTCCTAATCTTAGTTTCATAGCAATTAAGGTTTTACGATCTGACACGCAAATAGAGTTACTTTTAAATCTTGTAGTATTATATTGAAATAATTAGGTACCTAGGCTGTTCGAAATGTGACCTAAGTAAATTAGAGCTAGGTCAACTGTTATATAATGAGGTGGAATCCTACAAGGGTCCCTCAGGGCCAATCGGCGGCGAGAGGGCAAGTGCCGGAGGTTTTTAGTGGGTATTCCCTCCTCCCGAGATACCACCGAGCCATTTGGCTGGGTGGGATCACGGGAGGCAGTCGTGGAGGGAGCCGCAACGGTGAATGTTGCGGTCCCCTCCTGGCGAGTCCCACATACCCCTCCCTGCTCACCTTCGGGGAGGAAGCGCATAAAAGCGTTTTCCTTCGGCATAAAAAAAAAAAAAAAAAAAAAAAAAAAAAAAAAAAAAAAAGGTCAACTGTTATATTAAAAACATTGTAAGAAAGGTTTATTAGGAAAATAAACAGAAAGCAATAACTTTCTAGGCATTTTAAAGGTGAAATTCGTTAAATACCTTAACCATTAATAAAATGCATTCTAATTTAAGTAACTCCATATTATACAATAGGTACTAGCGGTCGCCAGCGACTTCATCCGTGTGCTGTGGTCCCTAGGGAACCTTTGACCAGGTCCAGGACTAAAGTAGCTTAAATGTTAATCTAGGTCCTAATCTGTCTACTAACCACATATCATTCAAATCCGTTCAGCCGTTTAGGCGTGAAGAGGTAACAAATACACATACTTACACAAACTTTCGCATTTGTGGGACGGTAGTATAGTAGGTACCTATACTAACTATCCTACTATAAATGATCAAATAGGTACGTTGCTTTGATTCTATGTTTAAGCATTTGTGAAAGAACCCGAGACCTCAGCGATAGCAAAAGTAGTGTGCATACCATACCACTTCACCATGGATGGAGGTCGTCAATAAAAAATAAATGAATATTTCGATATTGAGCATGAAAATTGTTGTCAACAGAACGTCCGTTTGGAGCGAGGCGGGGGCTTGTCGCACGGGAGCGGCCCACCCGGGGGGGCTGACGGCGTGTCCCACGGGTGGGACGGAGCGGCTCGCGGGTGGGCCGCTGGAGCTGTGCTTCTTGCAGTTGTGCTGCTATTGGTGCGAGCGCTCGAGCGCTGTTTGCATCGGCGACTGTTCAAAGGTATCCACATCGCATTAATAAAAAATCTCTACTAAACTGTTAATTCGTTGTAATTATTCACAACGCATCAAGACTTGCTTTGTTTTTGCAGAGTCAGTACAATTTAGTCAGAATTAGTTTTAAAGTAAATTCGATAGGTACCTAGTATATACAGGTTCTGAGTATATTGTTAGTAAAGAACAGCAACGATTTCACAACATCATACCTGGATCTATGAACATTGCCATACTAAAATGATTTGACTGAATGAAATTGAAATTAAGTCGTATTTAAATTTTAATTTACTTCAATGGATGATAAAGTGACTTTTAAATCTTCCAGGACGCAGACGTTCATCTGAAGAATGGCCGAGACCAAACGTCACGGCTACTAATTGTAAGTACATAAACATTAAAAACGTGTACTTAACGGTTTCTAAAAACCTACCACTTAATTAATACTTACTGTAAAAACTCATTACATTCTCTTCTCCGTAACTACTTGATATTGTTTACATAGTACTGACAGGTGACAGGCATTGTCATAATTCTGTTGTGACCTACCCTCAACACTAACGGTGTAATTCCTAAAACTTGGCTTCTTGCAATTATAAGTAATAACATGGATATTGATCGATAAAAGTAACTAGAACATAACAAACGTCGCGTTATCCATTTTATCTACTGTTAATAACTGTGTCATCTTGCAGGTCAATACGGAAGTGCTGTGCCTCCACGATTAGATGACTCGGATACTTATCAGTCCGACAATCGAGAGACATCGAGCAACGACCTCCCCCCACCCTACTCTGAATGTGCCAACAGCGAAGCTTCAAGCCCAGATGCCAACAAGGCAATAGGAATGGAAGAACCACCACCTCCATACTCGGCTTGCTATTTCTCCAATCCGAAAGATGGAATACCTACAGTCCATTTCTACCACAGGAGGAACAATTTTGCTGAAGTTGGTCAATCGAGTACTGATTCCTACGCAGCACCTAGTGTATCAATAATTGCGAATGAGGACGCAGACAAGATCTCAAATTGTGATGTAAGTTGTGAAGATAATAGAGATTTAGGAAATGTTAACCAAAGATGTGAAGTGCGTGGCGATGTTACAATAGACAGTAATGTTATAGAAGTTACGGGAGACACAGATGAAGATGGGAGAAGACATCGGAGTAGTGATCACATTGTGCAGATAGAGGAGTCTGAAACACAAGAAATAGTTGTAAGAGTTTAGTTCGTGTAAAGTGAGGCCGCGCGTGAGGCCCACAAATACTCAATAGTACTCGTAATCTGAAATAGACGTTAAATATCATCACTCTATGGGGACATTTAAGTAGAGTGATTAGTTTATTTCCACTAGTTTCTATTGTTAAAACACTTTTCTTTACCACGTTATTTGTTTATCTTATGGTAGAAAAGGAAGTGATTTCGATATACTTTTGATTTTATTTAGATGTAACATAGTTTAATTATAGGCATTTAATCTCTAAACCCAATGTAACGAATCTTGCTAGTGATTTTATGAACTTTAATAATGTATTTTACTGCGTGACCTCTGCGATTAAAAACGACCTTAAGTAGGTATATTATTGCTAAGCAAAATACCTTCAAAACTATACTCAATAACTGTCAGTAAGATATTCTCGTCATTTTCCGTAAGCCCGCGACAATATTGCCTACGTCATATTATGACATCACGATGAAATGCTTGGCACACGGTCGGAAATGTTGTGCAGAGCGAGGATCAGAAGATTATCGCAAATAAAATTTGCCGGAAGCTTGAGAAAATCCTTCACTTCCGGTCAAAATTTTAAGGTTATATTTACGTCATGTGACATCAGTACCTGTCGCGTGGCATCATTTAGCCCTTCAATAGTTAAGTAGAGAGAGTTTACTTAAGTCTGTCAGTTCTGAAACGGCCGGAAGTCTGTCAAGTACTTTCAGGCCGTTTCAGAAGTCACAGACTTATGTTAACTCTCTTTACTTTGAAGGGCTAAATGGTGCCACGGGTCTCGTACTGATGTCCGTCACATGACGTAAATATAACCTTAAATTTTTGACCGGAAGTGAAGGATTTTCTCAAGCCTTCGGCCAATTTTATTTGCGATAACCTTCTGATCCTCGCTCTGCACAACATGTCGGACCGTGTGCCATGCATTTCATCGTGATGATATGACGTAGACAATATTGTCGCGGGCTTACGGACTATTAGTAACAGAGTAACAGGGAGGGGTTTACTTATATTGACGACTTGAAAACCTCCGAAGTAGTTCTGTTGTCAACAGCTCTGCTCTGTCCCGAGTCAAAGCAGAAATTCTCCATTTTAACAAGATCTTAAATTGCAGTAGGCTCACAGTAATAAATTACGAAAAGTAAACTTAGTACTTATAGACACTTTTGTAATTTTGTAGTTGCCACGAGTCCGACACCATAAAGTAGAACCCTATAGATCGCGACACTTTCATGCTGTCATAGTTGTATCTTAATGTGCCAGCTCAAAGAAAAATTGTATTATAAAAACACTTGTTTTCAGTTAGATGATAATTATCCTATCACCAGTAGGGTATATTTTTCAATATTTTTAGACACAAAGTATACTTACCATAATTTTGGAGATAAATAAAAGATCAATAAATTGGTGCCTGTTTTACTGCACTATCACCCTTTCTCTGTCAATATTTCAAAGTTGGTTGCTTAAGATTTTCATCTGAATTAAAAACATTTTTCTTTTAACGGATTTATTTAACTTAAAATATACATCAATAAATACTTCTTTTCAATTAAATCGAGTAACTTATAGGTATTGCCTTAAATTATTTTACTATTATAAATGCAGTTTGAGCCCTATATTTATCTAAAAATGCTATATATATCCAAAAGCTTTCTAACTTAGCTGCAGTATTATTTAAATTAGCTAAATAATTTCATACATTTTCTTACGAAAACAAACTTAAGGAGATCTCACCTCTCTTCCCTTTAATATTTTGGTTTAAATACATGATACTTATATTGTGTATTATGAGTATACAAACTATCTTACAGTCTTAAGTTCACAACATTGGAAATTAGCACCGAATTTATACATTATTAAGTCATATCTAAAATAAAAAGTTTAATTTTATACTAAGTATGAAATATTCGACTTTGATAATGCTTATCATCAAATTGGATTGCACCAATAAAACTAATTTATTAAAAGTATCAATCATAATATTTCACTTATAGCATGATTTATGTTTGTCATTTTGACTAATAGTGCAAATAATAAATTATTGTAATCTTCTTAGCGGTCGGATCCGTAGTGATTAATATTCTCTTTGGTCGGATCGGAATATCTAGATGTTCGATCGTATCATACTTCGAGCATCGCGGCTTCGTTCAGAAGCCCGTCTTACTCTAAGGTATCATAGGATACCCGAAGCAAAGACTTTATTTTGAAGGTACAGTCAGCAACACATCAGGCTATTACATGTTGACCTTGAGAACTAGTACTATTATGTATTCTGTGCTTGAGACCGCTTTTATGCCGTACCTACGTGTAATAAAAGTTGTTTTCGTAGTTCAACTGTTTAACCTAGCGTTCTCTCGTGCGTACAATGTACTTCTTGTTTATCCTATGTACAGAAGCACATAGGTAATATGAATAAGTTTGCTGAATTGGTGTCAAAAGTGTATGTATGGGTGTACCTACATATTAATAAACTCAACTTTATGTTTTAATCTAAGAGATACATACATTAGTCTTTAATCGGCACAATGCCTTTAGCGTCTTACTCAAATAGGTAGACGTACTTTAGATGGCTATACTTTTTTTATAATTTGAATATTAAATTGAAAAACGTCGATGTGCTTTGTGGGCTTGCTTTAAAATCGATCGATGCTGAACGAAATTGGACTTATAAACTTTTAATTTGAGCCTACAGCCAGCCATAGCGCCTCATTGGGACTATTTGGGACTACGATTCTTATTAGAAGGAATTCTCAAATTTAAGTATACCTAGGTACCTACCTACATATTTTTTTCAACATTGGACTTGTTATTGGATTCATGAGAGTAATTATATTATGTCATATTTTGAAAATATATGTTTTTTACCTACTCTAAATGTGAAATGAAATGAGTAGAGATTACAATTTATATTTGGCTGGCACCTACTAAACAAAATTAATCAAGTATTGTTCAAATGCATATGATTTAAATACTTACGTCAGCACTGCAACGAAAGTTGCCTAAGACTTTAGTGAACTAAGTAATGTCATAGCAACTTTTTTGTCAGTAGGCATAGAATGAGTTTATCCTTACTAGGTATATTCGATTGTGACTGTAGTTGACATATTGTATGACAACTTTTAGTTTAGTATAGTTACCGCTAGAGGCGCTGTGCCAAATTGCATACAAAATTACTTACTACAGTCGCCATAATACAGGCACTGTGGATGTCTCACACGTCTCAGTTTGAAACATTAGTCAAAAAGGTTACTTTGATGAGAAAGTATTAAAGTATTGAATCGTACTTGAATCGATGATTCTTGTCACACTGTATTCTCTAGTTGAGCATTTAGCAGGAGACGAAAAAACTCTCTTAGTTCTAATAACGAATATTTCGATGGCGTATACCAACTTTATGGAAAAAGAAGTGACATGTTGCCTTTTACACAAAATGAAAGCAAACATGTAGGTACTAATCTTTAAAAAATACACTTAAAGAAAAATGTCTTGGATGTGGACAATTGCGCTTTTAGAAATCATCGATTCATTTAGTAAATGAAGTGGTCGTGTAGGCTCTATAGTTCGTTGTTGTTGCGGCGGCGCACGTAGCGCGCGAAGTAGTCGGGGCGCCAGCACTTGCATGAGCCCGGCACCAGGAACCAGTCGTAGTACAGCCGCACCTAGCGGACGACCGAGTAAAACACGTTTATGGAGGGACTCGCTTTAAGATTTGTGATACTGGAGACTGTTAAGGCTTAATAGCGCTAACTAACCGGCGGACTGATTATCTAATTAGAAACCACCTAGCGACCGGTCTCACTTGACAGATGAATGTGATACATTGCTTCTTCTTTTTGGGGTAAAAAAACACAAAGAAAAATTGTTTAAAAAAAACAAAAAACCGACTTCAAAAACCTACCTCTAAAAAGCAAGAAATAATATTCGTAATAATAAAAATACGTCTATTGAAGTCGGGTGTGGCTGGAGTACAAATTCCTTTTTTTTATTCTAAAAGCCCCACCCGACTTCAATAGACGTATTTTTATTATTACGAATATTATTTCTTGCTTTTTAGAGGTAGGTTTTTTGAAGTCGGTTTTTTACAATTTTTTTTATTTTTTTTATTTTTAGTGTAGGTACCTTGTAGGTAAGGTATATTATGTAGAAAAATCGGCTCAGCCAAACGTAAGATAATCGCGGAGAAACATACTTAAATACGGGTCAAACTAAGAACCTCCTTTTTAAGTCGGTTAAAAAACTACACTTAAGATATCCCTCTTCCAACAAAAAAAATATTATCTTATTCAGTTCATAAACAAAGAAGTAATACGACCAATCATCGAGGTAATTCACACAAAATCATACTATTTTCGTGCTTTTTTCAAAATTACTTGAAAAGTACTGAACCGATTTCCAAATTTTAAAAAATGGGATCAACTTGGAAGTGTACCTAATGTAATAACGTTTGAATCATTTCAATCGGTCCAGCCGTCTTCGAGTAATCGGTGGACATACACAAAAAAAAACAAATATACAGACGAACATAGAACCTCCTCCTTTTTTGGAAGTCGGTTAAAAAGTAGCAATGTATGTCAAATGAAACCGGTCGCTAAATAGTTTCTATTTAGATAATCAGCCTTGCGGAACGCTCATGGCGAGACGTCACTGGCGTCGGACGTATCTGGGATGCGAGGACGCTGATGCTGATGCCGTCCGAGAACCGGTGCTATAATAGTTATAGAGTCAGTAATAACGACTGGCTACTTATTTGACAGCCTCGTTTGGCGGTAGGTAGTCATGGCTACGTAGCCAAGTCAGGCGACGTCGCCATGGCGTGTGTAGCGCTAAGGACTGGTTTACATTATCTTAGTCTTTATTAGAGTGCTTTAGTAGCGTGCGAGTAGATTCGAATGCGAGTGCTTTAGTAGTTTTGGTGCCTTTCCAGTGAGCGTTTACATGCTTCCAGTACAGTGTCATTTGACTAAAGCACTCTACTAAATACGCTAAAATGTCGATTTACATGCTTCCAGTGCGAGGAAAGTGTCGCGCGGGGGGTGAGCAGGCGGCGCGGGCGCGCAGGAGGTTCTACTGGAAAGCGATGATTCCAGTTGAAAGGCTACTAGAACGTTACTATCTTTAGTCATAAGACGACCGTTTACATGTTTCAACTAAAGCACTCTACTAAAGACTAAGAAAATGTAAACCAGTCTTAAGAGACTGGTAGAATGGTGTATGTACCTGGAAGCAGCCGAAGCTGTCGTGGCCGTCGCAGTGCGCCGGCTTGTCGTCGGGCGCGCCGCCGCCGCCGCCGCCCGCGCGCTTCTGCACCGCTTGTTGGTACTCCTGACGGAGGCCATAATAAATATTTCCTTTAATACCCACCATCAACAAACGAATATCATCTGCAACGATATCGGCTTCACTTGACAGACGGATGCGACACATTGCTTCTTCTCTTTAGCACAAATTAAAACTTTCTAAAGAAAAGCAGCAATAGTGCCACATCCATTTGTAAAATGAAGTCGATAGCGATGATGACGATACTTGCGCGGTAGGCCCTTTGGTCTCAAATGGTCTTAAGGCGAGGCCAGTTCACGATCTGATGAAAAGTCTGATTTTTGAACATCCGATGTGAAGAACTGATGTAAAATTCTACTTCACAAAAATTACTGTAGACTGAAAAAGAAACAAAGAAGCAAATTAACCGAACAGAATATTGAAAAATGGCATGGTAACTCTGTAAAAGCGAAGCGTCAATTAAAGTTATGCAATATTCAACCTTATTCTAAAGACATAGTGAAAGAGTAAATTTCGTGAACTGGCCTCTTATTTTTCCTGTAATCTTTACATAAACTACTATCACATAGAATTATTTTTGATTTTTCTCTTTGCAAACTTCGGTGATAAGGTAGGGGGGGGGACGGTATTTTTTTTTTACTTTTTTCATCATAAGTCGAAAACTATGCGGCCTAAAAAAAAGAAAAAAATGATTACAAATGTGCAAACAGCGTTCTTTCATATATTATGATACCCCACATGCCCTACCCATACAACCATTTTCGGTCGCAAAAATGTCAATAATTTTATGTGCCGTAAGCCGTAACAGTGTTGTAACTATTACGGAACGTAAAAACTGTGTGGATTTTGGTTGCTCTGTGTAGGAACAGCGGCGACATTTTGTGCCAATTAATGTTACAGTAACTATGTTTTGTCGCAGTGTCTACAAATTACGTCATTAATGTTACACAATTCATTCTTTACACATTGTGTCGACTTTAAATTTAAGTGTAGAATTTACAATAACTTTGTCGTAACATTGTTGAAACTAAAGTTACTACTTATTTCTTGTGTGCACAAATTACGATGATGTTACGAAACTAAAAAAATATTTAAAAAAAAGAAAACCTACAACGAAAACATCCTGATTCTCAAACATTTTGACGCCCTTTGTGAATAATTGTTACTTGGTACAATGAGCGAAAGGAAACCGAAGCGTTATCGTCAGTATCGTCACTCGTCGACGTTTTACAGAAAACTGACCAATAGAAAATTAATTCCAGAAAAAGCACGAGCCGGTTCAAAATTCAAAACAACCTTCAAAATTCAACCTTCAAACCAAAATCGGTTGGCAGTAACCAGAGATGTGAATTATTTGAAATACAAGTATTTAACATACAAATACAAAATACAAAATACCTATTTGTATTTTGTATTTGAAATACTTTTTTTCAAAATGTATTTAGTATTTTATTTGAAATACTTTTTAAAACGTAATTAGTATTTGTAAAATACAAATTACTTTCTATGTAAATGTCAAGTCAATGTCAAACAAAACAACCAATCATAGAGCTAGGTAATTTGTCATGTCAATGTCACTGCAAAACAAAAAACCAATCATGAAGCTCGGTAATTTAACATTTATTTATGTCAATGGATGCATTCCAGCAGACCAATCGCTAAGGAAACGATCACCAAAGCATACATTTTAACCATGGAAAGTAATTTGTTTTAATGTTTAGTTTTATTACTTTCCATGCTTAAAATAGCTACATACAATACATTGCATATTATATTGCAAGTATTGCGACTAATTGCTAAAAAAGAACTACACTAGGCAGGCGTGAGCTACGTTAGCCACGTAAGCCTATCTGGGCGCAAATATAACAATAATAAAAAATAATACGAAAAAAAGGTATTTTATTTTTTTATTTGAAAAAAGTATTTTGAAAATACGTATTTTGTATTTTGTACTTAAATACTTTTTTTTTAAAGTATTTTGTATTTGTATTTGAAATACAAAAAAATGACAAGTATTTGTATCTTGTATTTAAATACTTTTAATAAAGTATTTTGCACATCTCTGGCAGTAACGTGCATAACCTGTGTCACATAGTTAATGATGTCTCCAGATTTGGATCTTTACCCTCCCTGAGTGCATATCCTTTTGAAAGCATGCTGTTCAGAATAAAAAATCTCTTACGGAAAGGTGACCAACCATTGTCACAAGTAGCAAACAGTACCCTTAGCACGAACAGCTATCGAAAAAAATAACTCGCGTAAAATCATTCGATAGTTAAATTTTGTATTGGAAATTTGTACGACGCCATCTATCGCCGATAAGCGAAATGAAATTTTCCATAGAGAATTGTCTATCGAGTAATTTTACCTTAAATTTTACGTGCGTTTTTTCTCGATAGCTGTTCGTGCTAAGGGTACAGATTACAAGAATTATCAAAGTTAAATTCAAGCATTTGCCCAAATTCTCAGATGTACCCTATCGTCAAATACGAAAAAGAATTGGCAACGTGTGAAAAAGTTTTTTTACTTTTGTAAAACTTAATAAAAATTGTTTACTTTCCAGCAAAGACCACAAAGATAAATGGTTTTTAACTACAGACAAGACAACAATATAATTGAAATGGAATATGCAATTTTGATTCAGGGGGAAATAAAAATCAAAGGCAAAAGTATCAGAAATAAGTTTAATTTTTTCGAAAAACCTTTTAAATCTTCAAATATAAATGTCTACTCAACCGCACTTAATTACGAAATAGAAGAATCAAAAACGTACACGTTACAATGTGTAAAACGCAAACTTGTATCACTGATCAACCATCATAACATGGTCTTTATTCCAATCTTATCAACACTATAAGTAAGTTACATATCGGTAAGACAAAAAAACCCGCTTGCATCAAAAGACAAGTCAACTGAAAAGATGGAAACAAGATTAAATATTAAAAGCAACATAATAAAATGCACTCGGAGGCATAGAATTCAAATCATTCATAAGTTCGAATTATCCGTACAAATTAGGAACCTTCTGATTTAAGTAATATTTTAAAAATATAAATAACAAAAATAAATATATTATTATTTCTATCAAACACAGAAAAAATGTTTTAACTTAGAAATATTCTGCCATAACATGATAACACACATTACTCAGTCTCACATAATTATGCTGACATAAAAATAATGAGATCAACTTTGTTAGGAACCATTATATCGTTTAAAGTAATTATTAATATTATTTACAAAATGTTCTCTTTCCTTAAAATAACAAATAAAGCGTATATATACGTGTATATATGTATATACTACGTGTTACAAAATAACCCCTTATCCCGGATATGGTATCAATCATCCAGGGACCATCAAACTGAACAATCAATTCTGAAATCGGAAACTGAACCTTAAAATAAGGCGCAAAATTAGTTCCGTTTCCAACCTAATCTCATCTTTCGTTGACCAAACTCTAACAACCTTAGAATTTAATTAAGTCTTCAAACACATTGCTAACATCAGTAGAACTTATGTTATTTTTTTAAAGTCCGTCACTTTATTGTTTATTTTCACTTCAGAAATAGTAACGACATTACAATAGGAAGATTCTACTGGACTCAGTGACTCTGTGGAATCATCTGTAAATAATAATAAAAAAAAACCATGCTTCTTGTCAGTATTGTTTTTTTTATCAATAATTTCAGGATATCCTAAATTTAATATTATATTCTGCATATTATTCTCTTTAAAATCTCTGTTATCCTCCTTATCTGTCTTTTCCATGTCTTCCGTGACTTCTTCGGCTGGCCCTTTTTTTGTTATTACCAATTTATATGGCATGTTTGGGAACCGCTGCAATCATAAAAAATAGAAGTAATCCATTTTGTAAAATCAGTAACGTTGTGATGATTTCGACAAATGTCGACACTTGTAGGCACAGTTCCGTAACTTTGTGTCAAGAATTTTCGCAAATAGATAAACATTTTCTCCATTACAAAAAGCATTAATTAGATGCATTACTAACTTTAGTTGGCTGTTCAGAGCATGTTTTGATCATACATACATACATACCGTTTTGTATAACTTTACTGATGTTTCAAAATACAAATAAATTGCTTATTTCCCTATACAAAAGTACATCAATAATAAAAACATCACACTCATTTTATAAAACCATTAGAGCGCATTAGTGTATTCATTTATTAGACATCAAATCACACGATGAACTTAATTTCGCTAAAGAATTGAATGTTGATATGACCCTAAATTGGATAATATGAAATTAATACTCACATTTTTATTTTTTAATGGCGGCAGCGGCGCTAAGAAACAAAACAATCTCAAATTTCCGACACTGGCCGTCACATTGCTACAGGAATAAAATATTATTTAGCGATCGAAGAGCGAATGAACTGAATGAACGATTGAGGTTAAAGTGCACAAAAGCGCATACATCTCGTCGCGAAGATCCAACGCGGCGACGGCGCAATGCGACTAAAAGTTACTGTTACCATATGTTACAAATCGTCCCCAATTTTCGAAACGGCGACGGAACAACGGTCGACACGGCTACTAATTATGACGGAACAAGGTTACTGAAAAAATATGTTTTGACACAAATGTGTGCACTCAAAGTCGTAACCGCTACCAGAATGGCTGTATGGGTAGTCGCTCCACTTAAAATTTTTAAGACCCCTTTTCAGTCCCTGTTGTAAAAAAACTAATTATTTTTTATTTCTTTCTTATTTGCAAAATAGTTGGACAAAGGTCATCTTTAACTATTCCAAATTTCAAGTTGATACCATTAGTAGTTCTCGAGATATCCAGCTGTGACAGACAGACAGACTGAGTCACACCATAAGGGTTCCTTTTTACCATTTTGGTACGGAACCCTAAAAACTTACTCCCTACCATAGTACAATCCCTACAAAACCAATACGTCACCTGTTCGTCCGGGCGGTGCAGTTCGGCGGCGAGCAGCGACACCCAGCGCGGCGAGCTCAGGCAGCCGCCCTCTAGGTAGTGGCAGCGCGACTGCATGCATCTACGGGGTAAAGCGGCAGGCTGATTATCTAACTAAAAATCATTTAGCGACCGTAATAATAAATCGTCGCTGTCAAACCGTTTTACTGAAGAAATCGCGAATTCGTCGCGGTCGCTTCGTGGTTACTGAGTTAGATAATACCAATTTTGGAGCAACCTTGTCGGGGGCCTACCCACGGAGCAGAGTCCGGTGAGCGGTTGCCATTACAGAACCGCCCCAACCAACATCGGTGCCTCTCGCTATGTGTCCAGCCCACTGCCACTTCAGCTGAGCAACCCTCGAGCGATGTCGGTTACTTTAGTTCTCCTGCGGATCTCCTCATTTCTGATTCGATCACGCAGGGATACGCCGAACATGGCTCTCTCCATTGCATTTACTACTATTGTACTACCTCTTTAATGATGATTATGTACTAACCTGGTGACCTCGACAGTCTGCGTGAAGTACCCTTCGTAGGGTATCTGCACCACGTAGCGCCACACGCCCTGGTAGTTGCGCGCGAACACCGGGGTTGCGTACTCCACGCGCGCCGGGCACGGAGTTGGTGGGCCCTGAATAAAATTGAATAAGTGAGTATTAGGTGGTGGTACGTACGAGGCAAACATCTTGACACTTTTTCGACGGAGTGGAGATAAGTTCGCGCATGTGCACTTATGAGCTAACAATAGCGCACGCCCCTCTCCCACCGACCACGTAGGTCTGTACCTCACCGCTAGTCGCTGCGCATACACAAAATAAGCGTTCTGCCTTGAGTTATTCTGTGGTTCTGCGCAATCCCCACCCGATTCCACGATTTTTGCCTCGTACTCTATACGAGTAAAATACGTTTGATTACATTTTTTGACCTCATCATCTTTAAAACCATTAAAAAAATTGTGTCTTTTCATCCACGCAAACTTCGTAACTCTATTGCGCCCAATATTGCGTCAGAACAGAAGATTGTTTGGTCAGATCACTCCAGTCAACCCTACTCAGAACGACATAGATGCGGATCGTAACTATGTGTTATCAGTTCTCATCTCGTGGTGTCTGTCCCGTGTTTACTTAAGGTAGGTATAGGTACCCTTTGGAGCAATGCGGCTTGCAGCTAGGGCTGCCACCTCTCCGGTTTTGACCCGGAGTCTATCTACGGGTTTTAGTAGTGGATGTCCGGGCTACGGGTTTAACATCGAAGTCTCCGGGTGGCGCGAGCGAAAGTCAACCGTACCTAGTGTTACTAGATTAGTGCATGAAACTAACTAAAAATCGTCATTTTGTATTTTTTTCCCAAATAATTTCGATCTTTCGAAAATCTCCGGATCTGCTCTTGTTAAAAGGTGGCAGCCCTACTTGCAGCTTGCGACATGCGACTTGCGACCCACGCGGCCATACAACTAAACTTTGCATTGGAAGACGCACCGTGTCGCATACGGCCGCGACGCATCGCTCGGAAAGGGTTCTAGTACTTGTTGTATGGTCTGTGGGTTCCATACACTCCTATAGTTTAAAGTACAGCCGCATGGCCGCAAGTGACGCATGACGCAAGCCGCATTGCTCCGAAGAGTACCTTTTGGTAGGTAGGTACCCACCTCGTATCGGTGCGGCGCGGGGCGCGGGCCGGGGTCCTCGCGGCGCTCCAGCGGCGCGGCTGCGGGCTCGCCCTCTCCGTTAATGGCGCGGTACAGCATACAGAATCTAAGCACAAAACCATTCGATCACATTCCATTCGGCTCAACATTCATCGGCGTCATTAGATAGGTAGGTATCAGCAATTTTTAAATGTGCTCATTCCCACGCTGAGGCTTATGTACTCAGGCTTACCTTGTAGTAGGTACGTAGCATTAGCATTAGCTATTCTGTGCTTGTGAGTAAGAAGGAAAAGCACAAAAACCCATTAAGGTGGTACCCTGAGCGAAAGTGACAATTTTGGGCGCGCGTTGATAGTGTATGATTATTTTAAACGTTTGAAATATTGACGCAGAAGTAGTTTAGAGGCAGAAAAAATTAGGAATTGGCCGTAAGAGCACATTGAATATCTCACTCCATACAAAAAAACATAAAATATTTTTTTCCGACCAAACTATTCATTTTAGACAAAAATGGCTTAAGACATTTTTTCATTAGAATAAAGAGCTCTATTAATTAGTTATTTCAAAAAATATAATTTAAGGAAAAAAAAAATTAAGTTGCAACTTGCGCGCGTCATAGCGCTCTGAAATGCAACCACTGAGAGCCGGCAGACTACATCATTTCAGCTACGGAGACGCCATACTTTGAATAGGTACAAAAACTGACCATTTCTCTAATCGTTTTTTTTTCGTAACAATGATGCCTCTTGTAAGCGCTATAACTCGAAGTTGCAACCACTGAGTGCAGGCAGACGGGTACCAACCCATGAAAATGAATCAAACCTTTTCCTTCATCGTTACCAAAAATCCCGTGACCGCTTAGACTATTGAGAACTAACACCGAATTCTCAATTTTTACGTCATGTTTTTATTAAATTTCTTCTCTTTCAAGTTAGTTAAAAAAAATCTGTTCAATTAAGATGGAAGGTATTAACATCGCCTATTTTTATGTGTTGGTTTTAACATAAACGAATGTTCTGTTTCCGAGAAATTTTGCAAATAGGACCAGAAACAGGGTCCACGGAATATTTTTTTACATCAAAGGTGGTAACATTTTTCAAATGCTTTCAATTAAATCTATTGTGTATTATTCCAAGTACCTACATTATATATTTTTTCCATGATAGCTTCACGCGCGTAATCTTTCAATAATTTGAATTGAATATTGGGATTTGACCCTTCTTAGCGCCTTAACGACAGAGCATAATTCATCATCTTCATTACCTGTGAGGCACTGATAGAAAAAATATCGCAAAGATTTCAATAATATCAAGCCAGTACCTACCTACCTATCGCGGATTTTAAGATTTCAGCCCCCTAGCATGACCAGCATAACACGATTTATATCGCGTGATATAGCATTTTATCACGTTTAACTGTCAAAAAGACAAAGGAGTTTGACAGTTAAGTGTCGATAAAATGCTATTTATCGCGATATAAATCGGTCATGCTAGGCAGGCTGGATAACTGTGATATTATCACGATACTGCGATACGGCCTATTTATACTATCAATATTATCACGGTATCATGATAATTATTGTCAAATGTAATATACTATATCATTATACCCCTACGAACAAAGTTGATACAAAAATACAATGAGCAAAGTGTTTCAATATATTTACTGGTTCAAAACATTATAGTAGACCGTGGAACGAAACGCAACTGACATTTTTTTTTTATTTGATTTGACATTGGGTGTATTCCAGCAGGCTAATCGCTGAGGAGGCATTTTCCAAGTGTCATTAAAACATAAAATAGTAACTATTTGTATCACTAGATGGTGTTGATCGACGTTTGTTCTGAATAGGTACCAAAATAAGAAATTGTTTATCGTCACTGAAGGTTTTTATAGCTCACAAGCCAGAAGGAGTAAGGCACATACGAGATGACGATCATCAAAATTTGGTTTTGAAAAATTATTTTTCCTAATTTTTCTACAGTTGACACTTGTCTATTTGGCAACGCCACCAATAATTTTATTAAGCCTACAGTTTCTTGTCATTTTGAAAATTCCTCAAAATCCACTCTATGGCAATGGCAATCGCTGATCTAGTGGTTAGCCTGATGGAATGCACTCATTGACTAGCTAGTGAGTGACAGTCAATAAATCGTCACTTCAACTTTCGTCCGTCACATTTTTGCTTTCGATTTTAGACTAAAAAAAAATTGAATTTCTAAAAAAACAAATAAAATAAATGTCTCCTGTTCCTCTAAATAAAAAATGTCATCTGCCTTAGTTCGTCAGGCTCTTGAATTCGTCGATCCCGAGGGTGTGTACATAGTGTTAACATAAACTTTTGTTAGTCAATTTGTTGTGGGTCCCAAGTTTATTGTGTTATTATTGTTTTGGTTCAGAGAACGACGAAGGCAAACGAGGCAGACGTCGCAAGGGGCAGCCGCGTCGGCTCGGAGCACCGGGTCAACAAGGTACGTACGTCATTGTGCAATACTATTCGATCATAACCTAACAATTTCGCTTAATAGCCTCATTATGACGTCAGATTTCTATCGCATTTCATGGTGAAACGATATATCTCATTTGAGTGTGTTATCGATAGTTTAAATTGGTACGATACGATGTAAGTAGTGTTTAATTTCAAAGAGAAACTGTAAATGTTTAATTTTGTTAGCAAACAGTTTTATTAACACCTTAGTGTGGTATCATTAGTAGCTCTTTTTAAATCTTTATTGTGTTACCTACAGTGTTAGTGTAGATCAGTGTTTCCCATTAAGTGGTACTTACGCATACTCCCAGACCCCAGTGGTATTCGAGGTTGCATCAAGGGGTACCTATGCGTAATTCATACATCTTATTTCATCTTTTATTTTTCTCTTCTGCATTAAGGGGTATGCGAGTTTGATGTTTTTCTTGGAGGGGTACATAGATAAAACTAATTGGGAACCTCTGGTAATTATATTGCAATTTTAATTTTTAGACCGGGTAGAGCCTTACAAACGCAATAAGAAGCCAGAACCAAAGGGCAATAAGAAGCCAGAACCGAAGGCAACTGCCTCAGACGCAGCCGAGGAGAACGTTAAAAAACTCCTAGCTCTGTCTGCGCCCACTACTGTTGATAGTAGCAACATTATCGATCAGGTATGAAATATGACAATATCTCTTTGGAATAAATACCTCCGACTTTATAAAAATAACTTATAATTTATTAAAGTTGTTATTTTATTTTTGTTCTTACACACTTATAGCTATTAATTGATTGAAATGAAAGATAAAAGTGATTGGGCTCCATTTTATTTTATTTATTAAAAATAAGACTTAACTATACTTAGATAAGTATTATTTATTAAAAAATACATATAAATAACTAAAACATGTGATTTGAAACTTAAGTTTTTAAGACCTATGAATTACTTGAGGAGGATTTCAATTTAAGTCTGTACTTTGTTATTTGTACATAGAACCTGTAACCATTTAAAATTAACAATTTGTGATGAAATTAGGCTATAAAATAAGAACTGATTAGGCAAGAACACAACCTTGGGCCAGATAAAGATGCTTATCAATGTTTATTGCGGGCTATTGCTGCTAGTTAAATTTACTAAGTTCATTATAGCAATAATGACTTTATGTCATGGTTGATTCTTTAGTAATATTATAACATCATTTTTATAAAATGTTATAAATATTTGGTGTTTTCTCTCAAAAGTACAACTTGAATTTAAACCCTTTTGTTTGTAAGTAAGTAACTGAAAATCTTTGTTTTTTAATAATTGTTTTAGTAATTAATACTAAGTCAAACCCCTTTCTATTCATTCACTACTAAATATTATGACTGTAGTTTAAACTGTTATGTTTTCTGTGAATATTATTCTAAACTCACAACATTAAAAATAATAGTCACCTATTGGGTGACCCATACTATATTTTATGTATTTAATACCCATGGTTCACCTATTAGATAGACCACTGGTACAAAAAGGTACCAGTAGAACACCTAGGTGAACCACTCAGGTTTACCACGGGTCACTCGTAACTATGAAACGACTATACCGGTGTTATAATATGTCTTTAACATTATTTCAGATCATTGAACGGGCTATAAAAGGAAAGCCTCTCACACCAAAGATCGAAGTCAAGAAAGACGACGGCAAATCAATTTTATTCCCCGATTAAAACAAAATTACAAAAATCAAGTTAATGTAGCATTTAGTTTAGAAGTAATAAGGTTAGGATTGGCTTGATGTGTATCATTTATGGACTTTCCTGATGCAGTTTTGGGGAAATTGATACTTGGATCGACTGCTACGGTCTTTACTTTACTTGTGGTTTGGATCAACACTTACCCGTTTATTGATCAAGGTATGGCAAGATTTAGTTTTTGATTATTTTTACTGCCTTTTGTGTTTATAATGCTACCATAAATAAAGTTATCCATATTTTATACTATAACAGGGATTCCCAAAGTGGTAGTTAGCAATCCCTAAAAATTGGTTTCCTAGGGGTCAACATAAATGAATAATTATTAATTACACTTGACATTTGATAGGGTTTTTAAAGTAATTTCTGTCTGAGGTATCAGTTCATTTTGGAAAAGAAGTCTTGTCGAAAATAGTTTGGGAATCACTGCTATAAAGAGTAAAATAGGCAGTAAATAATGTTTATTTGTTCAGTTGATCAATTTAATGTCTGACCGCAATAGAAATTTTTGCTGTTTGTTCTAAATAGAACTTACTTGTCCATCAGCCATTTTGATGTCCCCACTGCTGGTTCATAGGCCTTCCATATGGCTGGTAAGGAGGATGGGCCATAACCCACCACGCAGGCCCAATGCGGATTGGTGGGTGTTAACGACTGCAAATGCAGCCGGGACCAACAGCTTAACGTGCCTTCCCAAGCACGGAGGAGCTCGAGATAATAAATTTTTGGTCACCCATCCCATGACCGACCCTTGCGAACGTTGCTTAACTTCCGCAATAGCTGGGCCAGGCGCTAAACCATTGCGCCACCGAGCTCCTCCGTCCTAAATAGAACTTACTTGTAAATTATAAAAAACATTTCCTTTCAGAACTCGAAATTTTTAGCCAAATCCCGAACCCACAGTGGTTTCTACTATTCTGCGCCGTTTGGGGTCTCTTTTTCATAGGGGGTCTAATGTCGTTCACCTGCTACCATATTCTACCACATCTCTAATAAAAACTACCAAAATGTCCCACAAAAACGATTGGGTCGTCATCGGCATATCCGGGGTTACATGCGGTGGAAAAACAACTTTAGCCAACAAATTACTTGAAATTTTAACCCCGTCTTACGTTTTCCATCAAGACAAATACTTCTATCCAGATGATAGCCCTAAGCATATACAATGTAAAGGATTGGCTCATAATAATTATGATATTCTGTCTGCGTTGGATATGGATAGTATGTACAAAGATGTTTTGAGAATGTTAAATGGTGATACTAAAGCGGCTCACCAGTCGAATGAACAGAGAAGCAGCGGGCAAGTGGAAATTAAAGGGAAGAAATTTTTGATCGCTGAAGGATTCACTGTACTGAATTTCAAGCCTCTTTTGGAATTGTGCGACTTTCGGTAAGAATTTTACATTACAATAGATATGTATGTATATTTTTTACTGCCTCTGTGGTTTAGTGGTTCGCTCACCCGTGTAAGACGGAAAACTGATTCGAAACATCGACTTTTTAATTACTTTATACAAAATTCGAATGCTATCTACTATTTTTAAATTATTTTTCCTACAACCTACGTCTCATTGCGCAGCTTTTGAGGGGTCATTTAATGCAAAATTCTCAAGTCGGAAACAGATATTATAAAAATTTGATCGCTAGTAGAAGGCTCAAAGTTATAATCCTCTTTTTAAAATTATTTTTCCTATAACCTATGTCGTATTTCGCAACTTTTGAGGGGTCTTTCATAAAAATGATTACAATCGGCCCACCTTCGTGTACGGCATGAATAAAATGTGTTTAGTTGTAAATGCGCGTTATCAGAACGCGGGTTAAGAGCCCGTAGCGATTTTGCCGCTGACTGCCGCTCTCTCGCTCGCACATTTCATGTCTTCTCAAGATTTCTTAAATCTGAGTGCGTAATTAAAAATGTGTCTCGGCCACTTTTCGCAATATAAGACTACGGACATTTCAACAATTATATTTCAGTTTCGAGTTGCACAAAAGTACAAAAAGTTATCGTATTTGCCAGTGCAAATAACTGTTAGAAACGACAACTTTTTGTATTTTAGCAACAAAAAACTGAAACATAATTTTTAAAATGTCTGTAATCTTATATTGCGAAAAGTAGCCGAGACACATTTTTCAATGGCAGAACAATTTTGTTGATTCACAAATCGTTCACTAGTCTGCGCACTACCGCTAACTTTGGCGCTAGTATAGATGTCAGACCTGTCATTTTGTTGTTTTGTACTAATTTTTGGATGTTGGAAGCGAATTTTCGTAAATTTTACTTTTTCTTCCAATACATTTTGGTTTTCTTTTTCTTCAATTCGATCTTTAATTAATTTACTGTCTAGTGGCTAGACAGTAAATTGCAAGAAGTCTAAGCTTGATTTACTGTCTGCCAGACAGTAAATCAAGCTTAGACTTCTTGCCTTCAGCTATAAGTGGATAACTGTAGTTGGTCCACTTCGACAATAATACTGTAGGTAACTTAGCGAGTACCATGTTGACAACACCGACACCGTGTAGGTACTCTTCACGTTTCAGTTCGTGTACCGAAACTACAAAGTATGCAATCAAATAACTCAGTTTCACATAATCTAGCCTCTATAATAATTATTGTTGTAACTATCAACCAGTTGTAACTATATTTTGTGACATCCCCCATTACGCACTCTATGATTATAATTTAAGAAATTTTGATAAAACATTAAATGTGCTAGCTAGAGAGCGGCAGTCAGCGGCAAAATGTCAAATGTGTACGGACTCTTAAGCTGTCGTCATGTAATCTTCCTCTAATAGGTTGGTTGGTATTGTTAGGTACTACTTCGTGCTGGAGTACGGCGAGTGCTTGTCGCGGCGCGCGCTGCGCCTCTACGACCCGCCCGATATTGATGGGTACTTCGACGCCTGCGTGTGGCCCGAGCACGAGCGGTATAGGGCTGAGGTAATTATTCTTAAATAGGGCCCAGGTGGAGCTCGGTGGCGCAGTGGTTTAGCGCCTGGCCCAGCGATTGCGGAAGTTAAGCAACGTTCGCAAGGGATGGGTGACCAAAAATGTATTATCTTGAGCTCCTCCGTGCTTCGAAAGCCACGTTAAGCCGTTGGTCCCGGCTGCATTTGCAGTCGTTAATACCTACCAATCCGCATTGGGCCCGCGTGGTG
Organism: Agriphila straminella; assembly: GCA_950108535.1. Taxonomy (NCBI): domain Eukaryota; kingdom Metazoa; phylum Arthropoda; class Insecta; order Lepidoptera; family Crambidae; genus Agriphila; species Agriphila straminella. The sequence goes on from OX467304.1 coordinate 12,092,978, forward strand.
GGTTATGGCCCATCCTTCTTACACCCATAATTAAGGTCTGTGCCCCAGCAGTGGGGACATCAAAAATGGCTGATGGACAGGGCCCAGGTATAGTACAAGGGTTGCCAGATGCCATAAGAAAGATGCCCCGTATTTCACAGGGTTATCCCATTTTTCAGGCTGAGAAACCTGTGATTGCGAAAATAAAATACGGCGTAAAAGAATCTGCTGTCTAAATTATCTTCATAAAAACAGTTGTTTTAATTGTCTTCCGTAAGAACATCTAAATCCCGTATTTTTTATGCTGGTAACCCCTAAATCAAGAAACAATCCGACTTTTCATACAAAACTCGATCAGCTGCTGTTCGGACATTTGTATGAAAAGTCGATTTTTTTTGTCTGTTTTCGAAAAAGTCGTAGAACAAAATGTTGTCGTTTATGATGTTAGTAATCTATTAAAAAAAACTAACTTAGTTCGATAGGAAGTAGGCCACAAATCTTATTCGGAGTACACTATAAGAACACAATTTACAATTTCGTCCTTATTTAAGCACTATGTTTTTTTTTCCATCGGCGGCGCTAGTGTAGCGCATAAACCCACTTGAGGCTCCGTTACGCGAAATCATTTGTCTCAGTCTTTTTCTTTACGTGTAAAGAGTATGGAAAATAACCTCACTTCTGCACGTTTTCGATGTTTTTTGTTGTTTTTTCATCATAATCTTTAGCACAATTATCTTTCTTGAAAAAAAATTATTGGAGCTACTGCACAGTACGTTAAAGTGTATTTCAATGTAGAATTCAATACGTTTCCGCTATTATTTACGCCAAAAATAAGACCCGCGACAAGCGCTTTTGATGATATTCTGATTTTTTTTACAATCATCTGTGAAGTTTATACGCAATTTAATACCTGTAGCTACTAGATAATCTCTTTAGCTTGTCGTATGTTTTTTTTTGTGGCTACAACTTTACGTTTTCTATATAAAAATATGGCCGGCGCAAACCATGTTTTCCTATTATGGCCCCTTAATAAACACATTTCCATTATCTATTTTAGATCGAGAAAGTGAGTCGCGTAGTTTTAATAGACGGCACTAAACACGACGCACTCGAAGTTGTATTGGCGGATCTGCGCGCCAGCGGCGCCACCGACACGTAGGCACCGCACAACCAGGGATTTCGTTATTTTTAAACGTAACGTTATTGCTTACTTTTTAACCGTTACTTTTAACATTAACGTTATGTCAATAAACAACGTTACTTTAGATAACGATACATTGAAATTAACGTTATTCCAATTAATAACGTTACTTTTTTACCGATGTACCGGTAAACTTTAACGCTATATTTAACGGTAATTTTACCGGTACAATAATTTTAACGTTATTTTTAACGGATAATTTTAACGGTATTTTTAACGTTATTTTTTTTGTATCGTTATTTTTTTTAACGGTATTTCAATCCCTGGGCACAACACTATAATACAGTACGCGGCATACCGGGTGTAACAAGACACTCAACGAAGTCGAAATCCACGCATTCCGCCCATCATCAGGATCATTTCTGTCTTTTGGACTACACCTGGGAAACCAATAGCTACGAAGTTATTGAAGGTCAAAGTCAAAAATATTTTTTCTAAACTTTTATGAAATCTTATTTTATTCGTTATTTCCTAATTTTTGTCTACAGAAACATTATCAAAATTGTATGTATTTCGTAACAAACGATAGCTTCAAAACTTCATCACTCAATGTATTTCATGAGCACGCACAAACGCTGCCTTTCAACTCGGCCGCACGCAGCTGTGTAGCATTCACTCGCAGGCGCGATCTGTTGTACACGTTACATTGCGTGGTAACGTATGCAGTGCTTTTTTAACACCAAAAATTAAAATCGTTTCCCAGCAATCGTTTTGAACAGAAATGGTGATGGGCTGCAGAATACGTAGACCTCGGCTTCGTTGAGTGTCTTGTTACACCCGGTATATTATCTTGAAAATACCCGTCCCGCGCAATCCCCACCCGATTTCAAGATGTTTGCCTCGTACTGTACCACTATTATTAAACTTTATTGAGATGCCTTTGCAATAATTCACACTGTATGTCACCCTATTTATTTAAGATTAAAATATGTTAAAGAATGTGTGTAGTTTAATACCAATCCGCGAGTTCGTTTGCTTAAAAAAAGTTGCTCCTAGGATAGACACGCGATGTGATATAGAGATTTATCACGTTTAACTGTCAAAATTGACAGTTGAGTGTCGATAAAACACTTGAATGCTCAGAGGGCCTAGCCAAAGTAACATTGGCAAATCTTCGTTTTCGCTTCGCTTTCGAAACATGTATGGGATTGACATAAGGTTTCGTTAACAATCGAATTTTAAAACGTCAAATCCATGTTTCGAAGCGAAGCGATAACGAAAATTTGCAAATGTTACTTTGGCTAGGGGGGCTGAACCCGTAGCTATCGACAAAAACGAGCGTGAAAAATTTCGATATGTATGGGGGATTTATACAGCGCCATCTACCGCCAAGAAGCGAAATTAAATTGCTCATAAACGAGTACTTTTGCGCGCTTTTTTTTTCTCAATAGATGTTCGTGTTAGGGGTACAGATAATGTTGGTGCCGACTGTACAATAACTGATTTCTTATTTAAAACACTCACTATGGAGTTTTATTTTTTTATTTTTTATGTTGCATGTTATACCCCTGCAAATTGGTAATGAAACTGGCGACCATGTTTTTAACCTCAAAAACGAAAAACAATTGTATTTTTTTATATATGAGATGAGACATGAGACCCTATCTTATTGAAATTAATAATTCAATAATTTATTGACATTAAATTGCCTATTAATTAATTGTTACATGCCATTTTAAGTTGCGGATGACGTCAACTTGCATGTTAATACGACAAGGTTCCATCGTATTACCAATTTGCTGGGATAGTAATACTGTATAATATCGCTAACCTCACTAATATTAAAATGTGTAACCTATAATGAATGCCGATTACTATGGACGAAGGACGGAAGTTATGTTGTATCAAATGGATTTTTTCAAAGTTTAAAATTTACAACTCTTCCTTACTATGTAGTATCTTTTTAAGGTTTTAAGTATTTGTATTTGATTATATTTTGTTAACTACTAAATTTAGGAATTGTTCTAAGATTCTCTTTAAAAAATTGCCCCAATAAATACCCATTGCGCCTATTTTGAAAATGACTGTTGGCAAAGACTTACTAAAATTCAGTTAAATTAAGACAATTTAATCAAAATTGCCTTAAAGTTGTCACAGCAATTTTTTATTATTTAGAAATTAAATGTTAAAGAGACTTCAAACTGAACTTTAATCTCAGGAGACTAAAGTCGTTTATATAATTATTTGCTTTATATTTAAGAATTTGATAGTAGCTATAAAAATAGTGATAATTGAGGTAGATACTTTAGATACTATGTTTATAAATTAATGTGATACTTATGTGACAATGCAATTTGCATTGATTACAAATTCAATAGAGATGGGCAAAAAACCCGGTTTTAACAAGACTAGAAACAAGGTCTTATGCCCATCTCTAATCACAAAGTAGGTACCTACTCTTTTTGATTCATGAAAATACAATGTTCTTTGATACTAAGTTATAAATAATATTCATTGTGAATTCATTAAATTAGATAGTTTTAATATAGGTACTAAACTTTTTCACAAGACCGATAGCTTCTACACTCGGCGTCAAAAAAATCGCACCTTTTCAAAAATTTATTCAAAGTTAATCCCATCTAATTTAATGGTAAGTGTTGTGTTATACTTCTTCCCCTTCGGACATAGCCAACAGTCTCTAGAAACCGTTGGAATACTCGTCGAACGGAATCAATTACTTAGATTCAGTTTCCGAGCAACATTACATTGCCTCATTTTTTTTTGCAATATTTGACTAACTTCATAGGCAATAGTATCCATCTTGGGTATTCCTTTTTTTAATTGAACTGTTGAAGTGTGTTTTCTCCATCACCTCGATAGCGAATTAACCCGCATTTCCTGAATTGACCCCTTTAATTCCCTTTTATGGCGGCGCAAGCAAAAACGCTTTAAGCGTTTAATTATGGTAACTGTTATGTTAATTAAATCAAAAAAATATTAATTAAAAGCTCATTAAATGTACCTACTTTCAATAGATATTAACATTTAAATAATAAAACGTTAGCTAGCAATAGTAGGTGGCCAAGTCTAAACTTATTTTCGAAGTGGTGCGATTTTTCTGACGTCGTGTGTAATTTTTTTAAGTATAATATCTAAAAATGAAAAGGGGATTTCAAACCACGTGAATGAACAACCGTTACTATGGGGCCAACCACGAAATCGCGAAAAAAATCAGCTGTTCCATACATTATAGTTGAGTCGATGTTGTACTTTTCTATGGAACAGCTGTTTTTTTTTTTCGCGATTTCGTGGTTGGCCTCATAGGTTGTTCATTCACTTGGTCTGAAATCCCCTTTTCATTTTAGATAAACTTCAAAAATAACGATGTATAATTGTGGGCAGATTAATTTAGGACACCAGTCGATTTTCATACAAACGAGGTAACTTTGAAGCCTTGGTTCTCCGCCAGGTTACCTGGATGGCCAACACCAGATTACAGCTAGGTCAATCCCTGGCGGAGAACCAAGGCTTCAAAGTTACCTCTGTCCATCAGCCATTTGCTGATGGACATGGACACAGCCATTTTTGATGTCCCCACTGCTGGGGCACAGGCCTTCCTTATGGGTGGTAAGGAGGATGGGCCATTGGTGGGTGTTAACGACTGCAAATGCAGCCGGGACCAACGGCTTAACGTGCCTTCCGAAGCACGGAGGAGCTCGAGGTAATAAATTTTTGGTCACCCATCCCATGACCGACCCTTGCGAACGTTGCTTAACTTCCGCAATCGCTGGGCCAGGCGCTAAACCACTGCGCCACCGAGCTCCTCAAAGTTACCTCATTTGTATGAAAATCGACTGGTGTCCTTAATTATCTGCCCACCACTTATATTGTGGTTTAATATTTAAAATGGTTTTTGTAAATGTTTATTAAAATTAATATCACACAGATCAAAAAGGAACACTTATAAGTATTGTGTAACGCGTCATGAGAATCGTTCATTTGTAATTTCGTAAAATAAATTATGTTATTGTACAAAATCATGGTGTTTTTATTTCATTCAAGTATTAACAGCAGCCAATAAGTTTTCCATTAGGTGTTAAGAGTTAAAACAATATTTTATAACCTGTCGTTTAGTTTATTGCTAAAAGTGGCCAGTTTTTAGCAATAAAACTCCATTAAATATAGTTTAAGCGATAAAAAGTACCACAAATCTTATGTACGGTGTACACTAGAAGAACACAATTCACAATTTTGTCTTTATTTAAGCACTATGATTTTTTTCCATGGCGGCGCTACTATAGCGCATAAACGCTCTCAAATGTACTTAATAGATTTTGAATTTTACTTCCTACATGTTAAGGATTAAAATCAATTTACGTTTGATAGCTTTGTTTAAATCTCATGTGTTGCTGTGTACGTACAGTCAACCGTATGATAAAATGTTGCGGAACATTTTGCTAGGACGAAGTGTGCAATGCAACGTTGCAGCGAACGCAGATACAAAACCACAGTGTTTCGAGACATTTTGTCCCACAATATCTGCCTACAATTCATATGATCTTGAAGAGTCTGGTCAACGAAAGATGAGACTCGGTTAGAAAAGAAACAAATTTTGCGCCTTATTTATGTGGTCAGTTTCAATAACTTATTAATTTAACAGTGAAAAGTAGCACCACCATTTCAGTCTCACTCATCTTTCTTTGACCAGACTCTCGTAACACTCGCCTTTCTTTGACCAGACTCTAGGAACACTCATCTTTGACCAGACTCTCGTAACACTCGCCTTTCTTTGACCAGACTCTAGGAACACTGATCTTTCTTTGACCAGACTCTAGGAACGCTCATCTTTCATTGACCAGACTCTAGGAACACTCATCTTTCTTTGACCAGACTCTCGTAACACTCGCCTTTCTTTGACCAGACTCTAGGAACACTCATCTTTCTTTGACCAGACTCTAGGAACTCATTTTCTTTGACCAGACTCTAGGAACGCTCATCTTTCTCTGGCCAGACTCAAGAAACATTAAGGTGTACTCACACGCCGCCGCCGTCGCAGAACTTGCGGCCGTCTCTCGCTTGCCGCGCGTTGCCCGCGCCCGCGCCCGCCTCCGCCCCCGCTTCCGCGCCCGCTCTGTGCTCCGCGGCTAACTCGTGGGAGGGGATCTCGTCAGTGGGGGCGGAACGTTTACTGCGCTCCTCTAACCTGAGAGAGAATACATACAATGTGGTCTAGTAGTTCGCCCACCCGTGTAAGACGCAGGGGTCGCGGGTTCGATTCCCAGGGGGGTACAATTTGTACTCGGTTTGGTTGGTGGTAGGGCTTATTTCAAGTCTGCCTGGCTAGTAAATTAAGGTCAAGTAATAGGTAGGCATTGCGCTTTCGTATGGAACAGCTGATTTTTTTGCGATATCTGAGTTGGCCCCGTTGTAAAAGTTGTTCGTAATCATGAGTGGAACCATCCCACTGCGGGAACCAAATGATTAAAATTTCAGCGTGTATTTCGCAAATTTCGTTTGGTGGCGAGATACATTAATTTTGAAAAAGGTTATTTTGCTAGTTTTATTTCATGTCTTACCCGTTGTGCTGTAAGTATGGGTCCTCTGGTTGCTGGTGGTCAGGGCGCGGCTGCGGCAGGCGCGTGACGCGCGGCAGCGACTCGTCGTTGCGCAGCGCGGGCAGAGCACGAGATAAAAACCGGAGAGTGTGGTTGCGGATCAATTCACTGTGCGAAAAGTATTATTAATTATTTAATACCTACCTACTTGTAGCACACCTCCGCCCGCGGAATACCGCAGCGAAACAAATGGCTGTCATAGATTTTTCACGCACGATTCCACCCGGGGGCTAATAATCTAATTTCAAAATCTAACGCAATCGCTTTCATTTGACAGGTGGATGTGACACATTGCTGCATTTCTTTCGTAAGTTTTTATTTATGTCAAAAATAAGCATCAATGTATGACATCTTGAAAACGTTTGCGATAGATTTTGAAACAATAGAAAGGCAGATCGGCTCCGACCGTTGACACATGCGAAAGTAATGACGCGAAACCGCTACGTAGATTATACCTACTTATATCGTAGTCGATAGGAAAGAACTCAATAGTACTCAACTCAATAGAAAAGGACAACTCTCAACTTGACATATTCATTCCTAAATTTACATCTTACGTTAAAATCCTAAAGGATATCCTCTAGGTACTCCACACCAAATAAGGCGGACTCAGCATAGGCGCTGAGTCTGTTTACACATAAATTATAACAAATTGTCTTATGTTAATCTCACCAATCTAATCAAATACATTTTTGCCTTCACTTAATTTTTATTGTACACATTTGTCTGGAATGCAATCTGGTTAAGAATTTCAGCGCAGTTGATGTTATTGATTTGTATCAATTGTAATCTGTGTTGTGTATTAATAAATAAAATAGCGGAACTATGGCGGCACTATACCGCGATGCCGCTGGTACGGTTTCGCGGTGGAGGTTATGCTACAGGCGTGAGTAGGTATCCATCCTGTATTTTTTTTTATTTCGATGTATGAACAATTGATTAAATCTACGACGGCGACGGGTACGAAGTATACATCGACTTCTACAAGGCTTTCGACAAGGTTGATGACAATTTGCTAGCGTAAAAATTCCAGGTAGCCAATCTGTTGAAGTATTTCTCCCTCATAAGAAAGAAATAGAACACAGGGATTTGTTTTAGCAAGGAGCACAAATTTGAAACGACTGTAGTTTTTTGGGAGTTACCCAAGGATCCATTTTGAGACCCCTTTTGTTTGTGTTACTTTTTTTATTAACTTGTCAAACGTTAAAAATAAAATCTAAAATGTTTATTTTGTGCACAAAACATTGGTTTACAGAACAGCAGGTTGGGATTGGGACTGTCTCAAAATACCTAAGTAGTTATATCGCAAAATCATTTTTTTTTACAATCTTCGGGAAGCTAACAGCTAGGTTGAGAAGAAAGTGGTTAACTTAAAATAGATATCGAAGGCCAATTACAAGCTTCCACATATAGCCAAATATTATTAGTTACAAAAATGTTAGCCTACGTTATGTTAAGAATTTTAGGTTATTACATCCAGTACAGTAGTTTAAGCATAAACAAGTAGCTACTCACTAAAGTTTTACAAATTATTTGTTAGAAAAATAATTACTTATCACTTAATATTAGCTTAAGCTTACTTGAGGAAGTGTTGAAAAGGTCTAAATTGTTTTGCAACACTATTGAAGCACCTGCTTGTTCTGATAAAGAAAGAATTTCGCCTGTACTTCGTTTTGCACCACGGAACATGAAGTGCGTCAGGGTTACGGAACGGAAGGAAGCTACCGGAGCTCGTAAACCAATGCCACTCAAAAGCTCAACTGAACATATTGCACAACTGAAACTAAAACTTAAAATATTATAGCAAGTATCCTATACTTATATTATTGTATTTTTTTGTGTTTTAATAAGCTAAAACTAAGTAGATTTTATTGTTCTGTATTGTCTTGTTTTGTGTATATTGTATTGTATATTAGGTATGGATCCTGTGTCTGAAATAAAGAACATGAAATAAAACACTTTTAACGGATACTAGCGCGGTTTTATTGAAAGTACTTTGGTAATTAGTTGGTATTTGGTTTGATTTTTGATTTTCCCGACGTTTCGGCACCTTTGCAGCTGCCGTGGTCACGGGGTTAAAAGTGGTTAAAAGTGTTTTATTTCATGTCTAGTGAGCGCGTAAGCTTAAGAAGTGAATATGAAATAAAGAATTATTATTATTATACTCACAAGGGGTACGGTTCTCCATCGTTACTATGCTTCATGGGATTCCGTGGGATATCGCCTCGGTTGAGGTCTCCGCACAGGTTGTGGACTGTCACGTGAGGCTTGGTGTCGCCCGCCTCTATGCAGTCCACGTCGACCTTGCGGTATGGGGGCGGCCGTACTCTGGAACCAGGCAATTAATCTGAACTTTGGATAGTCGACAATATGTTACTTTTAAATACCCTGATTATTACCACAAAACCTAACTTTGTAAGATTTCGTCACTTGTAATACCTACCTAAATAATATACTCATCAACTTTGTCTAGGGATACAGGTGTTATTTTCATACAAACGAGGTAACTTTGAAGCCTTGGTTTTCTGCCAGGGATGTACCGTACTGAGATCTGATGATGGCCATCCAGGGAGTGAATGGAGGAGATTCAGATCGCTATACACACCCAACTGATCTGATCAGTATTCTAAAAGATTGATGGGTCAGAGTCCTCAGTTTCAGGATTTCATGCTATTTTCGCGGTTTTTTTAAACATTTCCTTCAATCTTTTTCAAGACAAAGTTGATGTGTGTATATTTCTGATACACCTCCAATTTTTTTCTGCTCATAGGTATGTTGTTGTTTTATTTAAATTGGTTGTGAGATTGTTAGCTTTGAACCAGTTAATTACTTCTTTGGGGTTATTTTCCGCAATAGTTTTAAGCTCATTATGATTCTTAGTTCTAATAATCAAAGTTACATCATCAGCGAAGATCTTTGATCAATGATGCTTGGCAAATCATTAATGTAGACTAAAAATAATAATGGGCCAAGTACCTATGCTACCTTGTGGTACACCGCAACCATTATGGTCAGTCTTTTATTCTCTGGTTATTGTCACATGGGATGGGAAACCGTGATCTCTACTCGATAACACTCTCATATTGTTTTTAGGTCATCTTATAAAAAACAGAAAATGTAGGTACCTAGGTGGCGTGGCATTCGGTGACTCCACGAATGCGTAGTACCCCTCAGGCGCCTCCTCCGCCTCGTCCGCGGCGTCATCGCGCGGCGCGGGCGCAGCGGTCGTTGGAGGGGCTGTAGATTCCGGGAGCACTGACGACGTTAGCGCTGATATGATACACTGTGGAAGAAGGGAGGAATTAGTTGAAGAAGGTTTGAGATCAGCATTATATTTATTTATTTATACATTTAACCTACACACAATGTTGAAAGAAAAGTAGTAGACAGAAGAAAAGTACAAGAGCACAGCTTATTTCATATTGAAATCTCTATTCTCTTCCAGCAGGCCGGGAACACTTGTACTATTATATATTCTGTGCCGGAACAGTGTGTGTAACTCTAAGCATATATATATATATATATATTTTTTTTCTTTTATTATTGTATAAAAAAATCATTACAATTGTTATTAACAGCGTAAAGAAATCCACAGAGGTTTATAACAACGTTGTTGAATGCTCGCGTTGGGGTTAGATATACATACTTAATTTACATATTATAAAGAAAAATGTGATAAATTATGCTTAAAAAGAATATATTATAATACATAAACATAAAAATAAACTTACTCATTTACTTACTTAACTACAATAAATATTAATAAATACGTATAATCAAAATAAGAGTGGAAAGTTGTAAATAAAGAATAAGGCAGAGTTAAATAGAGGAAGATACCTAGTGCTCTTTCAGACGTTTTTTTTAAATAATGAAATGGTTCTACAATCTCTGATTTGGGCCGGCAGCGAATTCCACAGACGGACGGCATTAATGGAAAAGGAATAAGAAGCAACGTCAGTTTTATGGGACCCCTCCCATAAAACTGACGTTGCTTCTTATTCCGTAACTTAAGAAGGGATTTGAGATGGGATCTGCACTGGGAAGTTAGTTGGCGATAGGTACTAGACGAAAGAAATGGTTTTAAAGGTAAAGAACTGTTGTCTGTTCTATGTACCTATACCAAAGAAGCAGTAATAATTCTAAGCATCCTCCTCAGGCCCCCTAGCAGGGCTCCGAAACGCGATAATATGGTATAGTATTTATCACATTTAGCTTTCAAAAGACAATTTTGACAGTTGAGTGTCGATAAAACGATATCACGCGATTGGTAGGTAGGTAATATCGTGTTTCGTGATCATGCTAAGGGGGATCTCTGAATTTTTGATTAGCTGATAGTTAAGTAATCTACGGAAATTCTGTCTGTGGCGTGGCGTCTTAAAAGACTTTATTAAGTGCGGGCAATGTTTTATCAGTAGTTTTACTTATTTCAACTTCACGCTCGGCATCTTATGCAGGGTTCAGACTAATCTTACTTTGCACAGAATCCTGATTCCAAGCAAAAACCTTATTAAAACAGTATCGCGCATTGATCTCGGTCAGTTGTGATTCTAAACAGGTTTCTCTCGTGCGCGTTTGTTTGTGGACCGTGTTCCTTATAGCTCCATTGTTGAGTACGGTTAGTAGACCAGGCCACCTGATGTTGCACTAATCTGACTGGTAAAATTAGGTGATATACCCATTAAATCAGGTGACATAATATGTACCTACCTCTATATTTGAGATTAAAAATACAAGAGGTGAACTTAATAAAATCTTAACAGCAGCGATGTATTTATCGGTAGGTATACTTCAAAGGGTTACTGGATGTTGGATGCACCATTCTATCGATAATTTATTAAAGGCACAGACTAGGTATAGGTACCTGTATAACAAATACCTACTCTGTATAAAGGTAAGGTTAAAAAAACCTCAAGGTTCTAAAAATTCTCTCTCAGTGTTTTAGGTTCTTTGTTTGCTCAGTTTCACTATCCTATGTCTTCATCAAACGCTAACACTTTTGCTTACATCTTTCCTACATGGTGTATTAGTCGTGTGTACCTAATGTAACCATTTGCTAATAGCCCATGACGCCGCGACAGTTAGGGCGAACGGCCGGCCCGTTGGCCGTTACACGACCACGCACGCAATCCGACCACACTTTATGACTTGTATAGCAAATTATATGCTTGGGGTTTATGCGTGGCCTAAATAAACACGATTCAATTAGCAGTCTTGTTTTGAAAACATAAAAAATAAAGTGTAATAAATATAAAAGTAGGTTATCCTTTCATCAATCCTATTTTAGCGAACCATAGCCTTTATAGAAGGCTATGGGCGAACCCATCGAGTTTGAAGATGTGGCTTTGGCATATTTTTAATGTTTTCTTTGAAGCAACCAGGGGCCTAATCGTACTAATTTTCAACGATTAAACCAAAGCTAAATCGTTACCGTTTCAGTTTCGTTTACAGAAAAATACTCGCTTTAGTTTTGTTAAAATTGTTGAATACTCTGCCTAAGGAGTCTAGGATTACAATCTGGGACAATTTAAGTAAAAATTATAAAGCTAAACCAAAGATTTTTAGGGCCTTACTATGGAGCTCTTATTAGCAGGGCTTATTTGAACTGCCTTACTTCTTCGTACTATCTGACCTCAACGGTTAGTATGAAATTTAAGGCCTGCTTTTGAACTGAACGGTTTCTTATTTGCTGATGGTAAGCCCCTATGTAAATATAACCTAAATGACAACGTAACGTTTTTGGTTTTATCGTTCAGAATTACCGCGATTGGGCTCCAGTGACCCACCATGAGTTGATGCAAACTATATTTACGTTACCGTAAACTATCGGATATACTGCTCACAGTCAGTGCGGAAAGAGATTAAACGATAGTTTACGGTAACGTAAACAGTTTGCATCAACTCATGGGCCACAGTGTTCTGGCAATGCCAGAACGTTTGACGAACGTAGTTCTAAGAACGTAGTAAACGTTATTGCGCAAAGGTTTTGGGTTTGAATGTATGTAGAGGCAAATATTAGGTTTGATGAGCATTCTTTAATTTTTTTATGCCCGAGTCATAGATCTTTACTTTCGTATTTATGTGTATTCTATCCGCTTAATAAAAAGACTAGGTAGGAACAATAAAAAAAATCAAAGTGAAGTAAGAAACTAAAACTCATTTCATGTGAACTTAGAAACAGTCTTTTAAAGTCGTAGGAAAACCGCAAAAACCACATCTCTTCACTATCATCATTAAACAATTAAGTTCAACTTTCTTCGAATAGCAGTGTAATTGGGTAGTTAAAAGTTAGCTTTCAATTCCACCACACGTGCTTGTAAATTTCAAATTGCTACTATGTCATTTTGTCTAGCTGTTTCGTCAATTGGCCCTGTCACTGATTACAGTAAGTAATTGCAATTTGGTTCTGACTGAAAGTGGCACGTCGGTTGTAGATATCAATCTTCAATTTTGGACGCACTTGAAAAAAGATACCTAAGTAGAATATGATTAGGTGGTTGTTTCGTGCTGAAAATTTGGCCTGGATAAAAAATTAGTAGAGCTAGAAACACATACTAAGACAGCGTACATTTTATGGTGTAAGCAATTATGTATTCTGTGGTGTAAGGTGTAAGTAAATAATAATAAAATGTAAGGCTGTTTGTCAAAAGCTGACCAGTAAAAAGTATCAGATCTGTGATATTAGTATTCAGACAAATACTAGATTCTCTTAGGTAAATTTTTTAGCAAATATTTTCTTCATTTTCCTGTAAGTCAATTACAAAAGATATCGTAGTACGTACGTAAGTAGGTACTTACCTAGTAATGCAAAGTATAGTGTAGTATATAGTAAGTCTCAAGAAACTATTGTTACGTTTTTTATTTTACATAAACGTCTCAGACAAGTCATGATGAACTGTTAAATATTGCCCGATCCAGATTTGATAAACCCGAGAAGTTATTGTTTTATTTATTAAAGTGCTTAACAGTTAGGTACCTATCTCTATCATGGAGTTTATCAAAAAGGAAAACATAACATTTAAATAAACGTGTAAGTAAGTAGGTACTATGATGTTGCAGTTTTACAAACATCAGTGTTGTATCTATGGACTGCCTATAATTTGTAGTTTCTTTCTTTCTTTACCGCTAGCTACCATCCCTCTACATTTACAAGATAGCTGTTTTCGTCCATAAGCCCATGAAATTATTCGTGAGATGTAATAATAGCAGACTTAGATATTATATGAATGATGTCCCACGATCGAAAAAATATTCCAAAAGTTGCTTAGTCATGTGTATAAAATCCCAAAAAATCTGAAGATGCTTAGCACAAGTAATTTATAAAATAGATTGTTCAAATGGCTTATGGAGCAAAACTTTTATAATGTTCAATATTTTTTTTGACATGAAAACAGATTTTATGTATACTAACTTAATTTAAATGCTTATTGACATCGAATTGTATTTAATTTAATATTTTTAGATCGTTAATTTCTAATATTCATATTTGCATGCTTTTATTACTAGCAAAGCATGTGATCTACCAATATCTGTAACATCTTTTTACATTTAATATCATTGCTTTTTACCATGTTTTAAGTAAATAAACTATTGACTATTTATTCTTCTTGTATTTAGCTGTGGTTTTGGAAAGCCTGGCCTGATTATAATCCGAATGAAACGCAAGCCTCACGATCACCACGAGGATTTGTGTGAGGTGCTGCGATTCTTCCAAAATAGCTAAGACGTTAATTTTAGCGGTTTGTTCTTTGAAAACATCATTAATCAGTGCAACCATTCCTTGCTCAACTAGTTCAACCGGTGCTTGCGACCCCAATACACATCACGGTGGTTGACGCTCAACCACCGGGACGGACACATCTTGGTATCCTCCAACACATTCCTATCTCCAACCAATAAGGTCTAAAATTGTACAGAATTAAATTTATAAACAGTTGGATATATACGCAAAATTGAGATGTGATATTCTTTTTGTTCTTGTCGTTTCGTAAACGCACGCAATTTGCTTATGGGGACATGAGCGTGAAGTGAAAACGTTGGCTACTTGATTTAAAGATACACTCGTAGATAAGATGCAGTTTTTTGTTTTTTTAGTAAGACAGGCCAGGCGATACGGGGAGTCTATCACGATTGGTGGGACAGACTGAAAGGGAGAAAATGAGTAGGTATATAGTAAATAAAAGGTACTTCAAATTACACCTACATTTCCAAAAAAGACAAAACAGCTGAAAATATATGAACCACTTCTAAACTCATTTTTTTTATTTGACTCCCTCAAGGGTTTATTTCTGGGGCCTTTACCTTTTCTATTATACTTACATAAGTAAATGATACATTTATGGTGAAAGAAATGTCCGAAATAATTATTATTTTCCGATGAGGTCAAAACATTGGATATAGTCATGCTTCACAAAGATGGTGAGTACGAAGGAGTGCTTATTGGTAACTCCTTCCAATCCAAGTATGCAGAAATTAACCTGAACCACTTTTAATGAAAGCTCAAGCTCAAAGCTTCTAAGTTAGCTTATAAGATCCTCAAAATATCAATGAACCTTGTCTTTACGCTTCAACACCTGAGTTGTCGCTACTGTGATAGACTGCATAATTAGATGGTCGCGATCCGCCTTCGTTTTACTTTCATTGGCTGTTGACACGGTGATCGGCACGCGTCGGCGCAGGCGCCGGTAGCGCCGTCCGTCGTGTTCAATTCTAATGTAAGTTACCGTTACTCTAGGGTCAACTAGATAGGGTGACAAAAATTATATCTACCTAACCTACATCAAAGTTGGTGAATATTTAAACATTCTAATAGTAAACTTTGATAACTTAGCAAAAATGCTTTGAATGATAAAATTTGCGTTTCATTTCACAAATTAAGTGGTAAACAGTAGGTATTAAGTGTAGGTAAAGTTTGATGTATTTACTTATGAAACATAATATACTACTTAGTTGGTCTTAAAATTTTAATAATAAACTTGCAGTGAAGTAGGTAGGTAGGTAGGTATGTGGTTTTCAGTGGTATTTGATTTTGCAGTCGTGAGCTGTTGTCTTAATGCTCTCTAACTTATTAAGTACCTAAATACCTACTTAATTATAATAATAAGGTTAAATGATATAGGTACCTACATTTTAGAAAAACAAAAATAAACTTATACTTAAATTAAGTACTTTCATTGTGTTGCACATATATTACCCTCCTGTTCTTGCGAACTAAATTTAGATTTAGATTTATTTAAGGTACACCAACAGCACAACATGTACATACTTTCTTGTATTAGATTAGGTATTAGCTAGGGGTATTGTTCTTACATGCATGCCAATAATAGGTAGGTATACACAACATTTACTGAACAGGTATAGGTTTTTTAGGTAATAACTAAGTGCTAATTACACTAACCACCCAATAGCCCATCCCATTTGTTTAACTTGTAAGTACCTAACGGCACAAGTAATAACTTAAAATAATAATTTTATTTTTGGAAACCTCATTATTTGTTTAAATTATAATAATAAAGAAATAAATTTATGGTAGGTAGCTTTATGTGGTGGCTTTATAGTTAAGCTGGGTTTTACCTACAGTTGAGAAAGTTTCGACTGTTCTTTGCAAAAATAAGCTTAACTATAAATGTTTAAGCCCCATATTTAAATAGCAAAGTTAAAGCGATAGTTATTTTTGCTTTGCAAAGACGCTAACTAAAGAGTAAGTAGGTATGTAGTTTCGCTGGATGATGGATAGACCTTAACGAGCTTTTACCAGTTACTGTGATCAGATTATAATAGGTAGGTACCTAGACGCGGAAGTCTCAAGTTCTTAAAGTTAATTAGTCAGCAGTCAACTTTATTACCTTTAACTTTAACAATATTTTCTCTTCTAAGATTTCTGCGTACAAGGTAGGTACGCACGACAGCACGCTCTAGGTTAAACGTACGGCATAAAGGCGGTCTCAATGACAACAGGTATAGTGTGATGTGCTGCTGACTGTACTAGGTAGCGAAGGGTCCACACAAGCCAATTCCCATCGGATTACCTTTTTGAAATCCCATCCCAGCGATCCACTATCTATGCAGATCATAACATTTTTGTAGAACAGCTTACCGTCGCCATGATTATTTTCCCGTTATTGTAAGTATTAAAGAGTTTTTGTTCAATGTACTAATTCTAGGGGCTCCGTTTTTGAATCGCTCGTATGACATTATGTTGTACCTACTCGCCTTCCAAGTAGCATGACGCCGATTTTCCGTATTTTTGAATCGTTCGTTTTCGGAATACGAGATGATGGATTTTTTCCGTTCCACGCAGAATTTAGAGAAAACCGATAACTACCGCAACGAAAACGGAACGTAATATCCATGTTTCTATTGGCTGTTTAAAAAAAACTTCGCTTTTTAGTTGAAAAGAATAACGCTCGCCGTACCGTATCGCTCGACTGCAAACGAGTGGGTGAGGGCACTCGTTGCGGTAGAGTGATTCAAAAATATGGAAAGTCAAAAGTCGAACGAAAATCAGTAGAAACCAAGCACTCGACTCCAGTCGAAGGATTCAAATATAGGGCCCCAGTTTCTAAGACATTATAGCAGATTTTTAGTAAGCATTACTTAATTAATCTATTGTTTACCAAAAAATTCATAACTAAGAAATATGATTCTGATCTTTAATAACATTATCAGGATTTTTGATGTCCCCATTGTTAGGGCAAAGGCTTTCCGTAGGAGTGATTTATGTTTTAATATTCTTTAAATAATTTATTTTCATTTTATACAATTTATCGACAAATTATATATTTTTGGGATGTGCTCATCAAGGCCTTTCATTCGATACCCATATTCTAATAACTGTAGAAAGGATCCTAATGATTCACATCCAAATCTGTTCAGGCATTTAGAAGTTATGGTGAAATAAAGAAACTCACAAAGCATAAACCAACCACTCCTTTTGAGCAGTCATGTATAAAGCAATACTATTGACCCAGGATTCAAATGCTTCATGCCGACATGGCACATTAACCCACTATAACCGGTGCGTCGTTGCCTGTGACGACAGCATGTCCCGTTGCGACCTTCACCCGGTCGTCGGCCGCATTCCGATGTGTACCGCACAACGGGCCAAACATGTTAGGAAGCTACAGGTGGAATTATGGAGTGACACAAGGGTGATTCCTGGGTCCATTTCTTTATCTATTATACATTAAATTCAATTCAAAAGAATTTATTCAGTCTAGGCTGTTACAAGCACTTGTGAATGCAATAGAAACTAGACCATCGGTTCGGAAACCCTAAGTGGGAGACATTGTAACGAGCGAAGAACCGGCAAATCGTCAACGGCTGCATAAATAAATTGTTCTTTTATGGTGGAGGTAGTAGACAGTTTCCTTGGCACCCCCTTTAAGAAAGATAGGTACAGTTATGTTTTGTCGGTGAAACGAAACCTTTTGTCTGATTTTTTAGCTTATTAACAGGAGTGTCACATTAATGAATATTGTTTTCGATGAGGGCGTTGTACCTACTCATATAGCTTCTAAGTTATTTTATACATATAAATCCTTAAAAGCTGAATATCTACGTCGGCTGTGTATCCCATCGTAGGTCGGCTGCACCGACATTACCAATAATTACACCCACTCCCCCTAAATCCTCTTCTTCTTGTCTCTTTACTATTCAAGGTTCCCTGGAAGAGATTTCTATTTAGCAATAAGGCCGCCTTATGTGTGCTTTCTTTTGGTTTTTGTGTCTTTTTTTACCTGTCTTGTGGTGTGCAATAAAGTGTTTACTATTATTAGATACCAACCGCACGAAGTTCCAATTAAAAAATTTTAATCTTCAATAACCACGATATGCCAATGGTTCCGGGCCCAGCTGCATTTGCAGGCGTGATAGGTTACTACCCCTCCCATCCATAAGGAAGGCCTGTGCGCCAGTGGGAATATGAACTAGGAATTGGATTATTATCTTAGAAAACCGCATTATATTTTTTTTAATTGCGAATTGCGTCTCCAACACCTGGATGCAAAACGACAACTTAAAATTTATAACTCTACACTTACGACGCAACTGGGCAACTATACTGCGAAAACTAAACCGTTGCTTCATATCAAGACTAACTTTGGCTTCGCAAGTCACATGCAGGCTTATGATAGGAAATAGCCAGTGTATCACCGTCGACGGACACGTCGAGGAGGACATCATATTTTTGGACTATTGTTTTTTACAGTGTTGCTCTTTCAGGTAATTAAATTACTCGTATATCCATAAATCGTCATGACAATAAAAAAACTGCTGCTTTAACGTCTCTCTAATTATGAGTAGTACACCGATGTTGTCAAATATTAAGTCTCCTAAAAACTAGGACATTCAAGAGCTAAGTCAGAAAACAAACCATTATTCATAAATTCCTCTGAATGAGATTTGGAGCAAGCGGTGTCACCTGCCCGTAACAGCGGGCAGCGCCTTTCTCGCGGTGAAAACATCTGAGACAATGCAGCCAGAAAGTGTAACGGTGTGTGGCTTACAATTCGGCTTGTTTGGATCATTACGGCTCATTCAGCAGTTAATGTTTGTGTGGAAAAGGGAATCGCAATCCAAAATAAAACAAAAAGTATCGTCATTTTTCTGTCGTGCAAGAAGAGCTCCAAAAAAACGACCAATACTCTGATTAGCAGTTAGCAAGCCAAATCAACCAGAGTCAACGACTGTGTTTGATCTTAAGATTGTAAATTTACGTGTAAATTCTGACTTATTTTTTCCTTTCTTATTAAAAAAAATTGAAATACGTATGTAAACTATTTATTTGAATAATACAGAATTTATTTCTTTAATATAAATTATAGCAGATGATTAAGACGACACTATTTCTTGGATGAATATATTATACGAACTTAACTATTTAATTGTTTACTTAAATAATTATCGTCTCCCTCAATGATGAAAAAATGTGCGTTTTTTTATAATTATCTTTTTAACTAAGTATTTTATTTATTAAAATGTTGCTGTCAAAAATAAGCAGGTGAGCCAATGTCTTGTAGTTTCGTTGGTTTCAAAGCCTCAATCGTAGAGGTAGATTCAGGAGTCATAAAAATAGACAACAGTTTTTCAGATACAACTTTTGCATTTAAAAAAAAAAACTGTTTATTTTTAAAGTTTTTTCAATACAATAATTACAATTGCAGGCAAATCTTAAAATTAAAGATTGTGAGGCCCAAGTTACCCTCTTAATTTGTTAGTCATTAGTAGATAATTCAATGATTCGCAGATCGTTTACACCAATTCGATTACCGGCGGCATCGATCGTGACGATCGCGTGGCTCGATCGCTCCGCTCATGCAATATTAATCGGTAACGGAATCGAATCGGAACGGTATCGGAATTCCTACTCTACTCGTTTGCATCTGATCGAGCCCTAGCTAGGAATTTGGCCTACATTTGGATGGAGGCAGGGTTATAATCATTGTGAATGTGGCTATAAATTTTGTGCTGGATGTTGGAAATAGCCCTATAATAAGCGAACTTTCTAAAATATCACTTTAGTTGTCTCCGTTTCAGTGGGCAATAATGGTGTATGTCCGGCTGTTGTCTACGGGTCGCATTTCTCAACAGATTCTCATGAAATTTTGTGAGCAGTTTCGATAAATCTTTATTGATTTTTTGTCGATTCAGTTTTCGCATTTTATCAAAATGGCGTAGATATGGAGGTTGAAACGTAAATAACCAGATCCACTAGTTTTAATGTTTGCATTCAAAATATATTATGCGACTTGCATTTACATAAATCTTGATTTGGACTCTAAGGCCAGCCGTACACGGACTGCTTCAAGCAGTTGAGACCGAACGTTGAGGCCGTATACACGACTGCTCGAGCAGTCGCGACCGCTTCAAGCCGTCAACTACATGACGAGGCATACACCGACTCGAGCGGTTGACTGCGCTAGAGCAGTCGACAGCTCTCCGACCTCCCCCTCCCGCTCTTCTGGCCTCGCAGCGTCGGTCGGGTGGTTGGTAGCGACAGCTCGAGCAGTCAACAACTGACAGATCGAGCCGTTGACTGCGCTAGAGCAATCGACAGCTCTCCGACCTCCCTCTCCCGCTCTTCTGGCCTCGCAGCGTCTATCTGACAGCTGCTCGAGTGGTTGGTAGCGACAGCTCGAGCAGCCAACAACCGACTGCTCGAGCAGTTGACGCAGTTGACGTCGCTCAGCCTTTAACTGCTCGAGCAGTCCGTGTACGGCCGCCCTAACTCTAGACTAGACTCTATGCGTGTATGTAGGAACCTATTAAACGCATTTATAGAATGAAGTAATAATGTATAATAAGCTTTATTCAAATAAACTTAATTATTAAGTACTTTTCAATCGTCTATATTTTCCTACCACCCGTTCCAGACTTTTTTAGCTGACAAGAAGAACGGGCGCAAGAAACTTATCAGCTGTACCTAACAGCCTTATGTAACGATATTTACAAACTTGAATATATCGTTACCAGATAATTACAACAGGGTGACAGGATTATTGGCAACAATCGAATACAATACACCGTAAATTTTTACGTACTTATATCTAAAAATGAAATGGGTATTTCAGACCACGTGAATAAACAACTTTTACTATGGGGCCAACCCAATGATTGGGCCAACCACGGAATCTCGAAAAAAAATCGGCTGTTCCATAGAAAAGTACTTACAACATCGACTCGACTATAGGTACTTACCTATAATGTATGGAACAGTTGTTTTTTTTCGCGATTCCGTGGTTGGCCCCATAGTAAAAGGTGTTCATTTACGTGGTCTGAAATCGCCTTTAAATTTTTAGATATACCTACCGACTTAAAAATTAACGGTCTATAGGTAACTAGTCTGGCGACTAGGGTTGTCATTTTGCATTTTTCCATACAAGTTTTTAGGGTTTAAAATAATTTTCTGGTACCCTATCTTCCATTATTCGGCTCTATAAGGCTACTACCAAGAATACTTTATAAAGAAAACACTTACCAAATAAAGTATTGCATGTCGAATCATTTTGACAGAAGTCCAAAAATAAAATCACAAACAAAACACTCAAAAGAAAGCCACTGTTCACTTGACCATTTAAAAAATATACTACTGTGCAACGTAAGAATAAAAATGGAGAAAATTAAAACTTTCCAATGGCGCGAAAGAACACTTCTTTTTCGTTTTTAGGCAAAGGAATTGCGTTGCGTGCAGCCAGCGCGTCGCTGCTCTACTGTTGAAGCGGTCGCGGAGAAATAACGGAATCTTGTGATGATTCGGTGAGAGGATATCATAAAGAGCTGACCGTTTGGAAACTTGATTTTTTTATTTATTTTGTTCGCGCATTTTGTCACATGCCATTAAGTGAAATATGGGCAGAAAGCGTAGGTGGGTGAGGACCAAATTTTTTGCACATGCAGCCATAGTCTCTTGTCCGGCTTGATATTTATTAAAAATTAAATACTTATAATTACTAATAATTGTTTTAAGAAATAACTAACAGAACTTCAACATTTTATAAACTCAAAAATTCATAAAGAAACTGATTACCCTACTTACTTCATATTTTTTGAAATAAAAAGAAAATACCTGTTTTATTCGCTCAATACAAAATAGCGATGTCCCAACGTGAACCTAATGTGCACATCTATGTTATTATGGTATGAAAAGTTTGTGCACGTTTCTTATTTATTCATAATTAAATTGTCATTAATATTACCCAAACTATTATATACTTTAAATAGTAGGAAGAATTGTATAATTTCAACTTTATTAGGTATTTTGTCCATGTCCCAGATTTCAATCCGTTGTAACACTACGGTTGTGACACAACAATAATACGTAATCCTGCAACACCTAACAGCGCTTTCTAGGATTTTTGGTATGGCAACATTGGTTTCTAGCAGGCAAACAAAACGCACACGCCGCTGCCATGTTTTTTTTCTGACATTTGTGAATTGTGTTAGTGCCTTAGTGAAGTGTCGTTAAAATTTTAAATGTTTTATGAAAGATTTAAAGTATTTTGGGACGCTTTTTCGATAGCTGACGTCTAAAATTGGAACTATCACACATTAAACAGTTAAGATTAACTAAAAAGCATTCGTTTAGTGGTTTAATTTGCAAACAGTTAAGAAAGTTAGGTTAGGTCTTATAGAATTTTCGCTCCAGTGTGACACGAGTGACACGAGATTGTGATAAAGGTTGGTGTAGGTAGGTACACATAATTTATGTATTACTATTTCTCTATACTCTCGTAATAAACTTTGTGTTATCTGAAATATATGTATAAAAGAAAAAAATACTCACATATGGGACCAACTCTGAAATCGCAAAAAAAACAGCTGTTTCAAACATTTTGATATTTTCGTTATAAATTTTTGTATGAAACAGCTGTTTTTTTTTGCGATTTCAGAGTTGGTCCCGTAGTAAAAGTTGTTCAGTTTGATGGTCCCTATCTACCATATTCGGCATTAGGGGTAATTTTGTAACACATTGTATATATATATATACATAGTTTCCGTTATAAACGATGCGTAAATCTTATGCACAATGCACACCGAGCTTTACAATTCCGTTGTGCTACTTGTTTTCCAGTGTGACACTTTCCGTTGTGATTTCCGTTGTGCAACGGCGCAAAAAATTTGGTCTTTACCCAGGTACTGTTAATTCGATTTGCATATAGATTCCTTAAATGCTTGTGATGATGTTAACTGTACAATCGGATATTTTCCTTGTTAGGCTTGTTTTTAGAGTCATAAAAGTTTAATCTTTATTTAAATACATGATTTCATGGTAAAATTATCAGAGATTCTTCATGTTGACTACCTACTTATTGTAACTAAGTACCTATGATCAAGCGAATAATATGACATATATTCTAGGTACCTATGGTTTTATCATCATCACCATCATAACAGCCTCATGACTCGTACTGCTAGATATAGGTAGGCCTCCCCAAGGATCTCCTCGATGATCGGTCCTGCGCTACCTGCATCCAGTGGTCCGTCCAACTGCACTTATGGTTTAGTAAGGATAAAACAAAAATAAATTACATTAGTGGCTCTGTAGAGCTTTAAACCTTGTGTTTGTAAAACTTTTGATATTTTTTTAAAATGCCTGAAATAATAATATTATGATTCTTCCGCCATTTTTTCGAAATTATTTTTTTCCGAAATAATTTTAAATTGAATTATATTTTTCTGTAAACATACATTTTACAGAACAACTTGTCCACGAAAAGCCGAGATCGAACGTTTCCCTTTTATTTATTCTTATGTCTGTCTGTGTGGGTACCTACTAGACATAAGAATGAAAAGATTTTACTCATTCAATTTCGATGTTGAACTCCAATAGTATAGGTATAATAACATTTTGAATAGAATAGTTATACGTAAAATGTGGTGTTATCATCTCCTAATAACGCGCCGGGGCGCCCGCGGCAAGGCCGCGCCGCCGGGCTGACACACTTGCCGGCGGCCGGCGGCGAATCGGCGCGGCACAAGATCACAACACGACTGATAGTCCCGGCCGGCAGTGTGAGAAATGAGAATCGCCTTTACATACCACAGGATAGAACCTAAGTCTGCTAAGTAATTGCGTAAAGTCAATCGTCTTCATTTGACAGTTCATATTGTATTGTATCAAAATCAAAAGTATAATGCGTGAGAGAATCAACTGTAATATTAAAACTTTTCTCTTGCGTTTTTTTTACAGGATTACAGATTACAGGAAAAATAAAACGATGTCTCAATATAACACTTTTTAGAAATTCAAAAACAAACAAAAAAAATAATTAGTTCCTACCAGTCAACAGATGGCCCTGACCCAAGAAAAAGTAATTTAGTTCCATTAAGTAAAAAGTGGATCTTATTTCACACATAAAATTTGAACTAGAGCCGTTAGAGCTTTTGTTTTTTTCTAATTTATTAAGCTATGAGTAACTAATTTATGTAAATCTGCATGTAAATTACAAAACAGTATGGGCCTGTATGGGTACAAAGTGGAACTCAAAATGGTGTTGCACCATCTTTGAATCCGTTTTTCGCAGGTTTTTTTATGTATTTAATAAGAAACTTTTATGTTCATTCGGTAGCTTGAAATATAAGGAATATTTCTACACTTATATAACATAATTTTATTATATAAAATAAAATTACATCCACTTTGTAACCGGGACATCTTCTCACGAAAACGCCCAATTACGAGTCGGAGTATAGATGCCTCAGGTCCAGTGGTGCCAACTGATTCGTTGTCTGTTGGCTAGGGCTTTAATGGATCAGATAATAAAAAAAGAAAAGTTATTTACACAATTTCTTTATTTCTTAAATTTTAAACCAATTCTTTAAATACAAACTTAGTGGTTTTACAAACATATAATTGTCAATTTATGAGAAATGTAGGTTTTTTTGGTACTTAATTAAATAATTAATAACTAATAATTAAATGAAAAGAAGATTTTTTTAGAAATTAGAAACAGTTAATTCACATAGATATTACCTACTTACATAATATTTACCAGTAATAATCGGTGCATTTACAATATCTAGAATTTACACATAATATTTCGTTCTTAAACTAATACACTTTACTAAAATTATAGCGAATGTACAGCTTGACCATAAAGAGATGGCAAAAATTGAGAACGCCACTTTCTATGTAAATACGTCAAAATCACGAATAATTTGGCAACACTGACTATATTTCATTTCAACTCTTTATGGTCAAGCTATAGTAAGTCGTCCTACAAAAATGTGTGGGGTAAGTATTGCCACATTTCCTATTCATTTATTTTATTCATAGGTACCATTTGTTACAAAATGCTCCCTAATGCTGGATATGGTAAAAAGGGATAATCAAACTAAACAACTTTTACTATGGGACCAACTCTGAAATCGCGAAAAAAAAATTTATGATTTTGATCTGATTTTTTTTTCGCGATTTCAGAGTTGGTCCCATAGTAAAAGTTCTTTAGTTTCATGGCCCCTATCTACCATATTCCGCATGAGGGGTTATTTAGTAACATTGAAGGTGAGATAAAAGGTAAGCCGATGAGATTCGGGTTGTATGGACACTTCGCCACTTATACAATAACCTACAGCTTAGAAAAAAAATATACATTAAGAGAGGGCGCCACTTTCTATGTAATATTTGTAATTGCATGGCAACACTTGACTAGGTATATACCTGCCGGACACACCACACCACTGGCCATTCCCCTGGTGGTGTGGTGGGTCTAAAACTATACCACTGAGAAAATAAAATCTTGTTATTATGCATAGGTACTCCTATTTGTACACTTCTGTATGAAAAAACCACGTGTTTCTAGTAAAATAATTGTCTTTTTTAATCTGCATTAGCTTACTTTGAAAGAAAAAACAGACAAGAATATTCTAGAATATTCGACATTACATATTTTATATTTCACTTAAATTAATAGAAATGAGATTACAATCTTACTCAAAAATAAAGTAAGCTTACAGAAATAAACAGGGTTATTTGTACAACACCAACAACGTCGCAGGAGTAGATGACCAACATCATAAACAACAGTATCTGTTCTACGACTTTTGGATTAGTAACCAGTTATTAAACGAGAGGAGCTCGGTGGCGCAGTGGTTTAGCGCCTGGCCCAGCGATTGCGGAAGTTAAGCAACGTTCGCAAGGGTCGGTCATGGGATGGGTGACCAAAATTTATTATCTCGAGCTCCTCCGTGCTTCGGAAAGCACGTAAAGCCGTTGGTCCCGGCTGCATTTGCAGACGTTAACACCCACCAATCCGCATTGGGCCCGCGTGGTGGGTTATGGCCCATCCTCCTTACCACCCATAAGGAAGGCCTGTGCCCCAGCAGTGGGGACATCAAAAATGGCTGATGGACAACCAGTTATTAAACGAGAAAAAAAACATCCTTTTTGTAGGAGTTATGAAAAATAGTTACGTAGACAGAATAAGGGAAGAAAACTACTTTCCATACAAATGATTGAGTTTTGTAAGAGAAAAGTCGATTTTTTATTGTTTTTCGGAAAGAACAAACTTTGTCGTTTATGATGCAAGTAATCCACTCCTGCGAAGTTGTTGGTGTTTACAAACAACCTTGTATATTAGTCTTGCAACGAATAAAAGAATAAAACGAGTAAAATAAAGAACATAGGTAGTATACAATAATTTATACTAATACTACAGGGTGAAATATACTCATCATCTAGGGATACAGGTGTGGTTTTTATACAAACGAGGTAACTTTGAAGCCTTGGTTTCCTTCCAGGGATGTACCGTGCTGTGATCTGACGATGGCCATCCAGGGAGTGAATGGACGAGATTCAGACGGCTATACACAACTAACTGATCTGATGATCAGCATTCTAAAAGATAAGGGTTAGAGTTCTCAGGATTCCCATACATTTTCGTGCTATTTTCGCGGTTTTTTTAAACATGTCCTCTAATCTTTTAGAATGCTGGTCAGATCAGTTGGGTGTGTATAGCGATCTGAATCTCCTCCATTCATTCCCTGGATAGCCATCATCAGATCACAGCACGGTACATCCCTGGCAGGAAACCAAGGCTTCAAAGTTACCTCGTTTGTATGAAAATAACACCTGTATCCCTAGACAAAGTTTATGTGTGTATAAAACAGTAGACAAATTTTGTGATGTGTCTTAGACCGTCAAACTGTACAACTTTGTCTATGGGACCAACTTATTCAGAGCAAAAAAAATAATCAGCTGTTCCATACATTTTGGTCGAATAGTTATTGACATAGAAATAGAATGTCAAAGAGCAACAATGTCAGGTGATCCGAAAAACGAATGTATACATTATATGAGATACGTAAAATATGACTTACATACATAAAATATGACTAGGATTATGGCTAATAAAATTAATAAACTATGTTCCATACTGTTTTCTTCGTTGATAAACGATAAATGTAGCGAAATTTGGTTTTAGAGAAATGTGTGGCAATATCTTATTTACCTGTGAAAAGTGTGATTACTTGGAATGTTTCTTTTTGTCACAACATCACAATCACTAACAGAACAAGACACCATGGCTCCACGATACCCTTATTTAAAATTCTAATCAAGATTACCAAATATTTTAAAGAAATTGTGATTGCTCTTTTGCTAGGCGGGACGCTAGGGGCTCTTACTGTAAAAAGTGTTGGCACATTGTCACTTGATCCTTTGTCTTTTTTTTTCATAGACCGTGTCCGTATAATGTTAACTTCTTTTTTCCACTCTTTGTTGGTCTTCTTGAGCGCAGCGAAAATTTTTCTATGTCTATGGTTATTGAAGTTTTCTATGGAACAGCTGATTATTTCTTTGCTCTGATTGAGTTGGTCTCATAGACAAAGTTGTTCAGTTTGATTGTCTAAGCCATACCACAGTCTACTATTCAAAAAATCACCCTGTACACTAATTCTCTAGATATTCGGCAGATAAATTATTAATTTATTTATTATTATTAATAAGATGTGATTTTAAATTGTTTAGAAGGTGGGTACAACATTTTTTCCATTTCTAGTCATATTTCTATTCTATTCATAATTATATGTTATTCTATAACCCTTTATTTATTGTATACAACTTTATACATGATAATTATTATTCAAAAAACTAAACGTTTAAGGTTATCAATATAATTGAAAAATATTAGAAAAAATCGACTCACCCATAGTAGTTCAGACGGGACTCGAACCCGCACCCTTAGGATTCCGGCCCAATGCACTAACCAATTATGCTACCGAGTCATATCAATTGGTTAGTGCATTGGGCCGGAATCCTAAGGGTGCGGGTTCAAGTCCCGTCTCAGCTGCTACGGGTGAGTCGATTTTTTCTAATATTTTTCAATCATATTAATAAGCTTAATATTAAAATAGCATTGTGAATTCATAAAATCTAAAAGTTTATAACTAAACGTTTGTTTAAAAAACCTACCACAAACAGCTTCAAAAATAAACGGCTCTAAAAAAGCAAAGCAAGAAATAATATACTAAAATCTGCATCATTATTAACTTGTAAACGGTTACTTGATGCTTGTAAGATCCTTTTATTTTTGAAGCCGAAATAAAAACTGTTAGTTTTTTGAAAGTTTTTTTATTTTTTTTTGTGGTATGTGATGTGATATACACGCTGAAATATCAGTCATTTGGTTCCCGCAAAGGGATGGTTCCACTCATAATAACAAGCCACTTTTACTATGGGACTAACAGACAAAAATCAGCTGTTCCATACAAAAGCACAATACCTACTCAACCTAATTATTTTTCGCGATATCAGAGTTGGCCCCATAGTAAAAGTTGCTTGTAATCATGAGTGGGACCACCCCACTGTGGGAACCAAATGATTAAAATTTCACGCTGTATAAGCGACAATATTATCTAAGTTACAATAGCCTTATGTCAACTGCTCATCACTTTTTATTTACAAAATACTACTTTGCCCGTCACAGTATTCTTATACACCGTTAATTTTTAAGTATTTCTAAAAATGAAATGGGGATTTCAGACCACGTGAATGAACAACTTTTACTATGGGGTCAACCACGAAATTTCGAAAAAAAATCAGCTGTTCCATAGAAAAGTACAACATCGACTCGACTATAATGTAATGCTATTAGGAGATCACCAAGCAAGTTCTCCTTTAAAAGAAACGTACACGCTTTTCTGTTAGAAAGCTTATAATGAGCATAATGTGAAAATCATCATCATTATAATTTTGCTTTTCTTTTAATTGTATGATTATTTTGATTTGTTGTATTGAGTATATATATAATAATATATATATTATTGTAGAAGTATTTATGCATTATATATGTTTGTATTTATTATACTGAATGTATATTATTATTTATTATTACCTACACTATTAAATGTACCGCATTCGTGGCTATCTGTTCCCTAAGGGTTGACTGGGAAAGAATGCTTTTAGCATTAAGTCCGCCTCTTGTACATCATTTTATTGTAGGTAGTATAAAATAAATGTATGGAACAACAGCTGATTTTTTTTCGCGATTCCGTGGTTGGCCCCATAGTAAAAGTTATTCATTCACGTGGTCTGAAATCCCCTTTTCATTTTTAGAATACTTAAAAATTAACGGTGTATTATTATTATCTAGTATTATCAGGGCTCTGTCACTCCGCGCGCGAGTCTGAAGCGCTCGGCGTCCTCTGAGAGGACAAATTTCATAAATAAGAAAAGATACGACCTACGCGATAGAAAGAGAGGCAACTACTTAGTGAATGTTTTGGAGCGACGGGAGCGCTGTGCGACCTGAATTGCACCTTATTGTGTCGGAGCAAAAGTTATTTAAACGATTTTGCGGAGTGCAATTCTGTACGCTAGTACTATTATCTATTCTGTGGTATTATTTCAAGTGTTTGGCGTTATTTGGGATGTCCGGCATTTGCGGCGTCCAGTGGTATTATCTCGTTGATCACCACACCTGGGGATATGTGATAATTTGTAATCTGTGCATACTTTAATGGTGCTGAAACAAATAATTACTATGGGTAAATTTTCATGCATTTAAAAACTACCAGTTTGTATACCAGTGATCGGAAGAGGCAGTGCAATTTTGCGGGATTTAGTGACGTTCTCTTAATATGGATAAGACTTGCGGGATTCGGGATTTGAATATCATATTTTTTTATTTATTAATTTTATTTCATTAGGAAAACTAACAGGTTTGAGAAACGATATGAATAGTTGCAAAATAGGTTACTACGAGCCATTTACAAGTTTTTCACTTATGGGTAATTAAAAACTATGCATTAAATAACAAGTTGTAGGAAATTCTAAAAGATTAAAGGACATGTTTAAAAACACCGCGAAAATATCATGAAAATGTATGGGAATCCTGAAACTGAGAAGTGTGACCCATTAATCTTTTAGAATGCTGTTCAGATCAGTTGGGTGTGTATAGCGATCTGAATCTCCTCCATCCACTCCCTGGATGGCCATCATCAGATAACAGCACAGTACATCCCTAGCAGGAAACCAAGGCTTCAAAGTTACCTCGTTCGTATGAAAATAACACCTGTATACATAGACAAAGTTGATGTGTGTACCTATTCGACATCAGTATGTTTGATCGCGGATTCGTACGACAAAATTCGCGCGAACTTGCGATGATCGCGCAGTCGCTCGTCCTTCTATTAGGACGATTCCTTGTAGTTACTCAATAAATACTTACACAATACTAAATAATATACTAGAAAAAATACGACTCGCACCAGATCAATACTCAGACGGGAATCAAACCCGCGACCTTTGGATATCCGGTTCAATGCTCTGACCGCTGAGCTACCGAGTCACTAGTGACATAGTTGAATTTCTTCTAGTATATCCTAATTTTTAAATATGAGATCTCATATTTAAAAATTATATAGCTATTTCATCTTCATCGATTGCCAAATATCTGGAAAGATATTTCAATTGAATGTCGAGGTAATTCTTCACATTAGTGAAATAACGCTGGCTTGCAGCGTAAGAGTAGGATATACTAGAAGAAATTCGGCGATGTCACTAGTGACTCGGTAGCTCAGCGGTCAGAGCATTGGACCGGATATCCAAAGGTCGCGGGTTTGATTCCCGTCTGAGTATTGATCTGGTGCGAGTCGTATTTTTTCTAGTATATATTTAGTATTGTATAAAAATAGCATTGTGAATGCAAAAATCACATAGGTATTTAAAAATACTTACACTTTTCCGGAGTAGTAGACATGAAGAATCGCCTCGTGTCATCGTTGTCGTCCGTCAAATCTACAAGTTCCGGTTCGTCCGTAATCATTACGACGTCCGGCGAATCCCGGCCGCTGGCATTCGCATCATCTTCCGGAACTTCAGAACGGTCCGTAACACCGGAATTTAGATTAGTACCACAATTTAGAATAGGATCATTTTTCCCTTTTTCCACAACGTTAGAAACGAACGGCGTTAGCACTCCGGCTATCGGTGTTCCATCGCGACATAACGTTTTAAAGGTAGAAATGTTTTTATGTGCTCTTTTATCTTCAACACCTCGTTTGATTTTGATAAGTGTTTCGTATTGATTAGAAGTGTTATATTTTTTTCGGGTGATATTTATTTTGCTTAGATTCTGGTCGGCACGTTTCGTTACCGTTATGTTAGGTAATTTAATAATTAAAGGCTCACTCCGCTTCGCAGTCGCCGGTATTTGGACATAAACATCTTCATGGCTCGACTTTTCAGCTTCAGCGTTTTTTTGCGTACAATTTTTCGAACATATACAAGGTACGTCTTTTATATTGGATTCAACAACAAGTGCTGCTGCCCTCAGGACAGTCTTATTGGATTCAATATGTTGTGTTGTTGGTCTCAGCAAAGACTTATTGGAAACAAAATGTTGAATTGTTGACTTCGGCAAAGGATTTATGTTAGCATTAGGTATTGTTGTTAACACTGCACTACTGTTTTGAATTACTGCCCTTTGAATTACTGAAGTTAGGTTCTCTTGTGCTTGTTCGAGAGGCGTATAGTTTTGTGTATACTTTTTAAGTACCGATGGCATATTCGTCGAAGTTAAGACCACATTATTAAGTCCATTTGAAGATGTATTATTTTGCAATACTTGCGGCATGTTTGCCTTTTGTAATAATTTGAAAACTGGTCTGTTTGAAGGCTGTCCGGTAGGATTGATTGATTTTCCTAAATATATGAGTTTCGGTTTTCGGACTATTTGTACAGGATTTTGTTTTTTAGCTTGTATAGGAGTTACGTTTAAACATTTTGGAAATTTTACTAATTTTCCAACTTTAGGTGCGTTTAGATTAGCACTAGTTGATGGTCCGGACGTAATGTGCTGCATTTGCGTATGAAACGCAACGTTTTCCACAGTCAATGGCACGATCGTATTTGAATCTTTCTGCGGCCTTGTGACTTTTAGAGCCAATTCCAAAGCGTCTTCCGCCATGCTTTTAGCTTTCTTCTCGCTTGTAGCAAAAACTGCGTTCTTGTATTTCTCCTCCATTATATTAGCTATGTGTAGCAATGGATTCTCTATAGTTCTGTTAGTTTCCGATTCAACGGATATAAAATTATTTGACTGAGTTTTTGGTGATTTTTGAGTAGGAGCAATATTTGACTGAGTTTTTGTTGCAGACTCTTGAGTCAGGGCAATATTTGACTGAGTTTTTGTTGCAGATTCTTGAGTCGGAGCAATATTTGACTGAGTTTTTGTTGCAGACTCTTGAGTCAGGGCAATATTTGACCGAGTTTTTGTTGCAGATTCTTGAGTCGAAGCAATATTTAACTGAGTTTTTGTTGCAGTTTCTTTAGTCGGAGCAATATTTGACTGAGTTTTTGTTGCAGACTCTTGAGTTAGGGCAATATTTGACTGAGTTTTTGTTGCAGATTCTTGAGTCGGAGCAATATTTGACAGAGTTTTAGGTGCAGATACTTGAGTCGGAGCAATATTTGACTGAGTTTTTGTTGCAGATTCTCGAGTCGGAGCAATATTTAACTGAGTTTTTGTTGCAGATGTTTGAGTCGGAGCAATATTTGAATGAATTTTAGGTGCAGATACTTGAGTCGGAGCAATATTTGACAGAGTTTTAGGTGCAGATACTTGAGTCGGAGCAATGTTTGACTGAGTCTTAGGTGCAGATACTTGAGTCGGAGCAATATTTGACAGAGTTTTAGGTGCAGATACTTGAGTCGGAGCAATATTTGACGGAGTTTTTGTTGCAGATTTTTGAGTCGGAGCAATATTTGACAGAGTTTTTGTCGCAAACTCTTGAGTCGGAGCAATATTTGACTGAGTTTTAGGTGCAGATACTTGAGTCGGAGCAATATTTGACTGGGTTTTTGTTGCAGATTCTTGAGTCGGAGCAATATTTGACTGAGTTTTTGTTGCAGATTTTTGAGTCGGAGCAATATTTGACTGAGTTTTAGGTGATTCTTTAGTCGGGGCAATATTTGACTGTGTTTTTTCTGCATTTTGATCTGCTTGTGTCTCAGCTTCGGTAGTTTCTTTAACTTTACTTTTCCCAATCATAGATTTGATGAAGAAAAATCTTTTATATTCCGTCTTCTGCCGCATCCACTCGTCGTAGTCCCTGTCGCCGGTACTTGGTCTTGTTTCTTCTTCTTCTTCTGCTTCTGGAACTTTCTTTTTGGGTCGTTTTCTATTTCTAGTTCTATCGCGTTTATATTTAATTTTGTTCTTTTTGCGTTTCATAATGACCTCACTCTCGTTGTCGTCGTCTGAAGATATGAGCGTGACTGAGTCGAATAAAGGGTGTTTATCTGTAATTTATCATAAATATAATATAGTATAGTTTTTTTATAAATTGTAAAGTGTAATCACTGTTAAATCGACTTACTTGCGTCGCCGTCGTCATCTTTGCGAATTTTCTGCAAAAAAGATACAGATGTTAAAGAAACAATTCTCGTTACTTAATGCCAAAATTGTGAAAACAAGTACAAGAGAGTGCGCAGGGAATATTTGAATAGTGTAAAATAAAACAAGGAGGTGTGTAACAGTATTAGTAGCTAAACCAGAATATGGTAGATAAAAAATAAAAATAAATAAAATAAAAAATAGAGAACATCAAACTGAACAATTTTTACTATGGGACCAACTCTGAAATCGCGAAAAATAAATTAGCTGTTTCATACATTTTCATTTATTTTCGTTATTAATTTTTGTATGAATCAGCTGGTTTTTTTTTTCGCGATTTCAGAGTTGGTCTCATAGTAAAAGTTGTTCAGTTTGATGGTCACTATCTAAATCTACCATATTCGGCATTAGGGGTTATTTTGTAACACTTTGTATAGTGCAGTGTAGTGTAGTATAGTGTAGTGTAGTCTAGTATAGTGTAGTACAGTGTAGTATAGTGTAGGGTAGTATAGTGTAGTGTAGTATAGTGTAGTGTAGTATAGTGTGTTGTAGTGTAGTATAGTGTAGTGTAGTATAGTGTAGTGTAGCATAGTGTAGTACAGTGTAGTGTAGTATAGTGTAGTACAGTATAGGGTAGTGTAGTGTAGTATAGTGTAGTGTAGTAAAGTGTAGTGTAGTATATTGTAGTGTAGTATAGTGTGGTGTAGTGTAGTATAGTGTAGTGTAGCATAGTGTAGTATAGTGTAGTACAGTGTAGTGTAGTATAGTGTACTATAGTGTAGTATAGTATAGTGTAGTGTAGTATAGTGTAGTGTAGTATAGTATATTGTAGTGTAGTATAGTGTAGTGTAGTATAGTGTGGTGTAGTGTAGTATAGTGTAGTGCAGCATAGTGTAGTACAGAGTAGTGTAGTGTAGTATAGTGTACTATAGTGTAGTGTAGTATAGTGTGGTGTAGTATAGTGTTATATAGTGTAGTGTAGTACTCACTGCGACTGCCGCCCTCAGTGTACGCTGCGCGTACAGCAGTGAGACGAACCAAGGAGGCGAGTCGCGTATCAACCAACGACAACAGCAGCGGCAATTGCGTTCGCGATGTTCTTCCCTACAACACGTAAATGATACATTTAAAATCAGAACAACATCACTTAAAAATGTGGAGTATGTTATAAAACAAATTATTATTGAAACACATTTAGCTTAAAAGTTTCGAGTCGGCGCATACGTCACTCGTATTGATATTATTGCTTAAGCTTGTCACTTATATAATAATATTTACCTACCTGAACATGCTAATAAATAACTCTAAATTACTCTAAACAATTTTCTTGTTGTACATACTGCTCATTTATTATTCACGGTGCCACATTATATTACCCACTACTTATCTAAAATATCTACTTAAATATATATATATATATATAATGTATTGAAGTACACTCTTTTGTTTTGTGTTATTGCTTGCGACCAAACGATGACAGGGACTCGGCTGAAAATCAGTGTCTGGTTCCTCGGAACTATCAACACTGAGCTTGAGTTCCTTTTCAGACTGCCACTGCTGCACACTCCGGTACGGTATCATCTTGGACAATGTGTTTAGTTTAAGTTATCACATTTTTTTGCATTTTCTCAAGTGTTCCTGTTGTTGTGTGTTGTAGTGGTTTATGAATAAAACTTTATCTATCTATCTATCGTATGTACAGTGAGCAGCATATCAAGCTATACCAAACTGTCAAAAATCTACAATGAATTTTGAACCCTAAACTGCTCATTTTAAAGATCAAAAATGATTGAAGAAATTTGACAGATTGTGAAAGCTCAACGTGCCGTCTACCGTACGTCAACCCTTCAACGTGCATATTAATTAGGACCAGATTTTGAAAAAGTGAAATCATATTACTTCTTGGTAACCAATGACAGATAGGGGCAAATTATCTGTAATAGTTTTTCTGTAAAATGAAAAAAAAAACACGGCTTCGGAGGGGGAAAAGGGGGGAGGGGAGGGGTTGGCATCCGGCATTTTTGGATTCAGTGGGGTCGAATTAATAAGAAAACATCGGTTACCAAAAAGTAATACGATTTGCCTCTAGGCTCGTAACGCAATGCTTTTTAACAGAAATGGTCCTGATGATGGGCAGAATACGTCCACCTCGGCTTCGTTGAGTGTCTTGTTACACCCGGTATGTGTGTAACCTAAGTCATTATACGTACAAGTGTCTTTGCTTGGCCGTGGCCACTGTGTCTACATTCTTCCGGTTGAGTTGTCTGTCGATGAGTTCTATGAGAGAGCTCTGTGTGTATGTAAGTATGCAACAATATGTGTGTAGCTGTGTGTAACTATGTGTGTAACAATATTTGTGTGTAACTGTGTGTAAGCAACTATATGTGTGTAACTGTGTGTAACAATATTTGTGTGTAACTGTGTGTAACTATATGTGTCTAACAATATTTGTGTAACTGTGTGTAAGTTTGTAACTATACATGTTTGTAACCTAAGTCATTATTCCGGTTGAGTTGTCTGTCGATGAGTTCTATGAGAGAGCTCTGTGTGTATGTAAGTATGCAACTATATGTGTATAACTGTGTGTAACTATATGTGTGTCACAATATTTATGTAACTGTGTGTAAGTTTGTAACTATACATGTGTGTAACCTAAGTCATTATACGTACAAGTGTCTTTGCTTGGCCGTGGCCACTGTGTCTACACTCTTCCGGTTGAGTTGTCTGTCGACGAGCTCCATGAGACGTTTTGCGCCGCAGCAGTTCAACACGAACGTGCGATCCTTCTGTAAACAAAAGATTTGAATCGTTAGATACGCCTTTACTTACCATAGTATGAACTCACCGAAATGTTTCAACATTCAAATGAGTGATTAATGTAACTATGAGTGCGACGTAGTACGGTATACTTTGTGTGTTGAGTAAATACGTTGGAGACGTTTTTCTTATTTTAAATTTCGAATTTAGGATAGCTATAAGATTATTGGTCAGATCAAGTGTTGTATTTTAATAATATTTTTCTGAATATTAAACGACGTTGGTAACTGAGAGGTTGAGAAATAAAAAAATGTTATATGATAAGTTGGCAAATGTTTATTCGGCGAAATAATATTCAGCGTAACGTTAGTTGGGAAGTGATAATCGGCCAAACAATTTCCGGCGAAAGGCAGAGAACCCAATTGAATATCGTTACTTGACGGTTGAACAAGATGGCGGCGGCATGCGGCAAGTTCTATTCAAGGACCGGAACCGCTTACCCTTAAAGGGGTTTTTGATTGGGCATTTCATAGAATTGTTTTCAAAAACCCTATCAATACGGTAACCTTATCAATACGGTAACCCTATCAATACGGTAACCCTATCGAAAGGGTAACCCAAGAAAGCACTTACCGAATACGAAAACCCTATCGAGGAAACCCTATGATGGCTTTATGAAGGGGTTTTAAAACGTGTTCAAGCAATTTATACCTAGTTCCACCTGGGCCGAAGGACCAGAACCGCTTACCGTTAAAGGGGTTTTGATTGGGTATTTCAGAGACTTGTTTTCAAAAACCAACCAATACGGTAAGCATAACGTCGACTAACCCTATCGAAAGGGAAACCCTATCATTTGGTAAGTTTTTAATAAGGTTTCCCTATCAATTGGGTTAACCAAAAAAAGGGGTTTTCCGGTCCCTGGTTGTATTCTTGGCGTCATTTCAAAATACTCAACTCATACATGAAATAAAACACTTAACGGATACTAGCGCGGTTTTATTGAAAGTCCTTTGGTAATTAGTTGGTATTTGGTTTGATTTTTTATTTTTCCGACGTTTCGGCCTTTGCAGCTGCCGTGGTCACGGGGGACTGAAGCTACTTGTGAGCCTACCCTCAAGCGATTTTTTTTTAAGACGTTCAGAAATTAAAATTTAACAAATATTTATTTGTTTAAGTTTTGGTTTGGTTTTACTTTAATTTTATATGCAAAAAAGAGAGAATCTACTGAAACTACTCATACATACCAATTCTATCTGTATCATGTTTTGAAGTGTTGTGAGGGAACACACTCCTCCTTTATCTGTAAGCAATAATAATGATTATACAACGTGTTACAAAAATATCCCCTAATGCCGAATATGGTAGATAGGGACCATCAAACTGAACAACTTTTACTATGGGACCAACTCTGAAGTCAGCTGTTTCATACAAAAATTTATAACAAAAATATCAAAATGTATGAATGAGGTTTTTACGATTTTAGAGTTGGTCCCATAGTAAAAGTTGTTCAGTTTGATGGTCCCTATCTACCATATTCGGCATTAGGGATATTTTTGTAACACGTTGTATGGTGGCCTCATAATTAATAATAATAATAATAAATATTGTTTATTTACTCTTCACAAAGGTAATAAATAATACGTAACTATACTAAGAGCTAAAACTTACAGATAAAACCTTTGTGAATGACTGGAGTCCATACTAGGATCCCCAAGGGGCCTGTATTACAGATCTCCAGGCTCCCACCCCATTTTAAAGAGACAAAATTTTTAAGCATTTATACCCATCTACAGTTATTATATTATTATAATAATTAAGGACGCCACTCGATTTTCATACAAACAGGGTAACTTTAAAGCCTTGGTTCTTCGCCAGAGATTGACCTAGCTGTGATCTGATGATGGCCATCCAAAGAGTGAAAAGAGGAGATTCAGATCGCTACACACACCCAACTGATCTGAGGGCCTAGCCAAAGTAACATTGGTAAATCTTCGTTATCGCTTCGCTTTCGAAACATGTATGGGATTGACATAAGGTTTCGTTAACAATCGAATTTTAAAACGTCAAATCCATGTTTCGAAGCGAAGCGATAACGAAAATTTGCAAATGTTACTTTGGCTAGGGGGGCAGGTTTTTTAGACATGTAAGGATTCAAGTTCTCAGATAAAGATTTCTTTACATTTAAGTGTTATTTTCGAGTTTTTTTTTAACATACATCTGTTAGAATGCTCAGATAAGTTTGGTGTTGGGTGTGTTGTGTATAGCGATGAATGGAGGAAATTTAGATATCTTCTATTCACTCTTTGGATGGCCTTCATCAGGTCACAGTTTAAACAATCCCTAGCTGAGAACCAAGGCTTCAAAGTTACGTCGTTTGTATAAGAAAATCTACTGGCGTCGATTAATAATTATTTATGTGGCCACTACTATAAATATATATTTTTTATTTCAATCAACTTTAACATACTCTATCGTCGCGCTCATGGCGAACGAGACAAGACTGATCGTATTTGATCACGTTTGTTAAGCAACGCTCGGTCCGGCCAGGTGTCAGATGGGTGACCGTTAAGTGGCATTACAACTGAGCGCTTCCGTGCTTCTGAGGGCACGTTAAGCCGTCGGTCCCGGCTGTTGTAGTCTGATAACAGTCGTCAAGCCAAGTTAGAGGTCTTACAGGCGGCTTGATAAACTCTAACACCAGAGGTGGCCACTAATCCTCATTCGATAAGAACATAATCACTACATATTATAAAACAAAGTCCCTCACCGCGTCTGTCTGTCTGTCTGTTCTCGATAAACTCGGAACTACTGAACGGATTTTTATGCGGTTTTCACCAATTGATAGAGTAATTCCTGAGGAAGGTTATAGGTGTATAATAAGTTGAGATTTTATGTAAATTGATAGAAATATGACGATATTTGTTGAAGAAGTCGGTAAAAATTAGGCCGTCTTGGAGCTTGCAACGAACACGCTGCCTAAACCTTTCAAACTATAACAAAATAATGTACGAAGGAATTGTTTCTCTATTATCGGTCTACAAAAAAGTCTGCGACGGCATATATCTATATTTTAAGGATTGCTTACGATAGCCGTTTTAACTTTTTTTTAAATGGTCACAAATAATGTGGTAATCGGAAAGGTATTTAAACGGAAACAACATTAATCCTTATCAAATAAAATGCATTCGTTACCATAAGCGTTTCATGCACATAATTTTAGCTCTTTACACTAAATGGTTTAACTAATATCTTAGGAGCCATCGCAAAAAGTTGACGCGCGCGAAAATAAATTCAAGCGCGTTCCTCATACCGATGATAACGGGACTCGAACGGGACGAGTACAGACTTTTGGAGCGAAAATAAAGGAACCGAATCGAAGCGAGGGCGGGTCGCTAGTATATAATATTTACCTGCATCGTCGCTAGTGTCGGGCCGAATGGGCCTGACTTGAGCAACAGGCAACAGTCGCGCCTGTACATATATGTATGTATTACCTGCATCGTCGCTAGTGTCGGGCCGAATGGGCCTGACTTGAGCAACAGGCAACAGTCGCGCCTGTACATATATGTATGTATTACCTGCATCGTCGCTAGTGTCGGGCCGAATGGGCCTGACTTGAGCAACAGGCAACAGTCGCGCCTGTACATATATGTATGTATTACCTGCATCGTCGCTAGTGTCGGGCCGAATGGGCCTGACTTGAGCAACAGGCAACAGTCGCGCCTGTACATATATGTATGTATTACCTGCATCGTCGCTAGTGTCGGGCCGAATGGGCCTGACTTGAGCAACAGGCAACAGTCGCGCCTGTACATATATGTATGTATTACCTGCATCGTCGCTAGTGTCGGGCCGAATGGGCCTGACTTGAGCAACAGGCAACAGTCGCGCCTGTACATATATGTATGTATTACCTGCATCGTCGCTAGTGTCGGGCCGAATGGGCCTGACTTGAGCAACAGGCAACAGTCGCGCCTGTACATATATGTATGTATTACCTGCATCGTCGCTAGTGTCGGGCCGAATGGGCCTGACTTGAGCAACAGGCAACAGTCGCGCCTGTACATATATGTATG
Organism: Agriphila straminella; assembly: GCA_950108535.1. Classification (NCBI taxonomy): domain Eukaryota; kingdom Metazoa; phylum Arthropoda; class Insecta; order Lepidoptera; family Crambidae; genus Agriphila; species Agriphila straminella. The sequence continues at coordinate 12,133,878 of OX467304.1, forward strand.
TATTACCTGCATCGTCGCTAGTGTCGGGCCGAATGGGCCTGACTTGAGCAACAGGCAACAGTCGCGCCTGTACATATATGTATGTATTACCTGCATCGTCGCTAGTGTCGGGCCGAATGGGCCTGACTTGAGCAACAGGCAACAGTCGCGCCTGTACATATATGTATGTATTACCTGCATCGTCGCTAGTGTCGGGCCGAATGGGCCTGACTTGAGCAACAGGCAACAGTCGCGCCTGTACATATATGTATGTATTACCTGCATCGTCGCTAGTGTCGGGCCGAATGGGCCTGACTTGAGCAACAGGCAACAGTCGCGCCTGTACATATATGTATGTATTACCTGCATCGTCGCTAGTGTCGGGCCGAATGGGCCTGACTTGAGCAACAGGCAACAGTCGCGCCTGTACATATATGTATGTATTACCTGCATCGTCGCTAGTGTCGGGCCGAATGGGCCTGACTTGAGCAACAGGCAACAGTCGCGCCTGTACATATATGTATGTATTACCTGCATCGTCGCTAGTGTCGGGCCGAATGGGCCTGACTTGAGCAACAGGCAACAGTCGCGCCTGTACATATATGTATGTATTACCTGCATCGTCGCTAGTGTCGGGCCGAATGGGCCTGACTTGAGCAACAGGCAACAGTCGCGCCTGTACATATATGTATGTATTACCTGCATCGTCGCTAGTGTCGGGCCGAATGGGCCTGACTTGAGCAACAGGCAACAGTCGCGCCTGTACATATATGTATGTATTACCTGCATCGTCGCTAGTGTCGGGCCGAATGGGCCTGACTTGAGCAACAGGCAACAGTCGCGCCTGTACATATATGTATGTATTACCTGCATCGTCGCTAGTGTCGGGCCGAATGGGCCTGACTTGAGCAACAGGCAACAGTCGCGCCTGTACATATATGTATGTATTACCTGCATCGTCGCTAGTGTCGGGCCGAATGGGCCTGACTTGAGCAACAGGCAACAGTCGCGCCTGTACATATATGTATGTATTACCTGCATCGTCGCTAGTGTCGGGCCGAATGGGCCTGACTTGAGCAACAGGCAACAGTCGCGCCTGTACATATATGTATGTATTACCTGCATCGTCGCTAGTGTCGGGCCGAATGGGCCTGACTTGAGCAACAGGCAACAGTCGCGCCTGTACATATATGTATGTATTACCTGCATCGTCGCTAGTGTCGGGCCGAATGGGCCTGACTTGAGCAACAGGCAACAGTCGCGCCTGTACATATATGTATGTATTACCTGCATCGTCGCTAGTGTCGGGCCGAATGGGCCTGACTTGAGCAACAGGCAACAGTCGCGCCTGTACATATATGTATGTATTACCTGCATCGTCGCTAGTGTCGGGCCGAATGGGCCTGACTTGAGCAACAGGCAACAGTCGCGCCTGTACATATATGTATGTATTACCTGCATCGTCGCTAGTGTCGGGCCGAATGGGCCTGACTTGAGCAACAGGCAACAGTCGCGCCTGTACATATATGTATGTATTACCTGCATCGTCGCTAGTGTCGGGCCGAATGGGCCTGACTTGAGCAACAGGCAACAGTCGCGCCTGTACATATATGTATGTATTACCTGCATCGTCGCTAGTGTCGGGCCGAATGGGCCTGACTTGAGCAACAGGCAACAGTCGCGCCTGTACATATATGTATGTATTACCTGCATCGTCGCTAGTGTCGGGCCGAATGGGCCTGACTTGAGCAACAGGCAACAGTCGCGCCTGCCCGCGCACCGGCAGCGACACAGGCCGCCCGACGTCCGCCCGCGACCACGACCTAACAGAAAAACAAACAGGGTATTTTTCATTGATACACACTCAAAAACGCCAGCTAAAGTAACATTAACAAATCTACGTTATCGTTTCGCTTCCGAAACCTGAGTTTGACCATGGGGTCTCACTGGGAACATCGGATGTGGCTTAGCTAGCAGGTACCGCCATCTAGTGAAGTAAATTTATACTAATGTTGGAATTAGTTTAAATTAACCTCACTAGATGGCGGTACCTGCTTCGATTTGTTTTTGTAATATTCAAATACAGTGTCATGAAACTTTTAAATTGTTTCTTAAAAAAAACACCAAATGCAAAATTGTAGTGAAACAGTAAAATGAAGGAGTTTTTAACAAATTTCAATTAAAATTTGAGTGACAGCTATCGGCAATAATTTGTACTACTAAGATTGTCTTGCTTTTTGCGTTTTGAAAATTTGGTAAAGTTTGTTGCTATCTGTGCTAGGCATGCTGCGACGATAGCGGCGCCATCTAGTATTCTACAAGAAAAACATTTCTTTAGGGGTCGTCCATTAATCACGTGAGCCTCGAAAGGGGGGGGGGGGGTTAGTTGAAAAACTCACGAAGTATCACAAGGGGGGACGGGGGGGTGTAGTGAGATATCACGTGTATTTTTTTTTTCGTTGAACGCGTGATTTTTAAACGAAAACGGAGTGTGATCTTGTTTGACTCGCCGTTGCCAGGACGATTTCCCCGCCCGTAGCGATTTTGCCGCTGACTGCCGCTCTCTCGCTCGCACATTTCATGTTTTCTCAAGATTTCTTAAATCTGAGTGCGCAATTGAAAAATGTGTCTCGGTCACTTTTCGCAATATAAGATTAGGGACTTTTCAACATACAGGGTGCAATTGTAACCACTCTCCAAATTTTAAGGATGTGTTCAGTCCATGAAACTGAACAACTTTCTCTAAAAAACATAGGGTCAAATATGTAAAAAAAAATACTTTTCATACAAATTATTGAGATCACGTGATCAGTTTAGTATGGGATGACTAAAAGTTTTTGGCGTATTTCGACACATGTTTCATGTAGAAAGTTGTTCAGTTTCATGGAATGAACACATCCTTAAAATTTGGAGTGGTTAAAAATGCACCCTGTATATTTCAGCTTACGCAATCACAGAATAGATAATAGACGCAAGGACTGGACAAACCTAATCGGGTTTTACTAGCTCGGTTTTTCTAAAAATTTTATGTTTTTCTTTGTTTAAAAAAAATAAAAAAAATTTTTAAAAAAAAGTAATTGTTGTTCAGTTTGATGGTCCCTATCTACCATATTCGGCATTAGGGGTTGTTTTGTAACACGTTGTATAATGCAATAAGGGGCAATACTCACTTGGCGCATTCCTGCGGCGACAGCTTGTGTAGTGTGACGGACAGCGGCCGGCAAACGGGCAGCAGGTGCTCCACCTTGCCGGAGATTGTACGCGACTCATACGATTCGGACGGGGCATTTTCGGATTCGGACTGGACGTGATCGGATTCGGACTGGATATTTTCGATTTCGGATTGAACTTTTTCTGATTCGGATTGGATGTGTTCAGATTCCGAATGGATATTTTCGGATTCGGACTGGATATTTTCGGTTCCGGATTGGACTTTTTCGGATTCGGTCTTGATCTGTTTGGATTCAGACAAGATATGCTTGGATTCGGACAGAACCTTTTCAGATCCGGACTGCATTAGTTTGGTTAAAATCTGTTCGTATTCGCAGTCAAACGGTTTGGATTCGGACACTTCAAGTTTAGACGTTTGAAACTCATCTTTGATCTTAAATTGGGTTATTGTCGGTTGTGTTGGTTCACTATCTGATTCGCATAAGTAAAGTTTGAAATCGTCGGAATCCGAATCGGAGTAATCGTTGTATCCTAATTGCATTGGATTAGCATTCGTTCGGATCGGTTCAGCAATATCTTTATTTGATGGTACATCAGGTTCAATTACGAAGTCATCTTTGGTCTTTTCGGTTATTATCTGTTGTGTTGGTTCACTATCCGATAAGTAAAGCTTAAAATCGTCCGAATACGAGTCGGAATTATCGTTGGATCCTAATTGCATCGGACTAGCATTCGTTCGGATCGGCTCAGCAATATCTTTATTTGATGGTTCATTTATGAATTTAGCTTGTTTTAAAGGTTCTGATGACGTTCCGAATTCTTCGGAATTAATTTCGGAAATGAGTTTGGATGTGTAGGATTTGATTGGATTGGATAATATGCATTTGGATTCGCTTTTCGGTACATTGACTAGATTTGGCTGTGGACATAATAAAGAGGATTTATTATTTCATTTTTGGTTTAAGGGTCCATAATAGGTAAACATGGTTTGGGGGGGTCATTTTTTATATAGAAAACGTAAACTTGTAGCCACAAAAAAATCATATGACAAGCTAAAGAGATTCTCTAGTTGCTACAAATATTACATTGCGTATTGGTTAATATGTTAAGTGAGGTTTAACAGATGAATGTTGAATGTAAAAAAAAAAGAAAATCACCAAAAGCGCTGGCGTAGGTTCATATTTTTGACGTAAATAATAGCGGAAACGTATTGAATTCTACATCAAAATACACTTCAACGTAGATACTGTGAAGTTGCTTCAATTACTTTTATTCAAGAAAGATGATATTAATGAAAAAACAACGAAGAACATCGAAAAAGTGCAGAAGTGAAGTTATTTTCCTTACTCTTTACATGTAAAGAAAAAGACAAAGACAAATGCTCCAGCGTAACCGAGTAGATAATAAATAAATTAATAACGAATTTAATCCATAACAGCTATGTTGTCATTGGAAAAGTTTATTTATTTAGATTTATGTATTGACAAAGCAATTTTCATTATGATTAATTATAATAGAAAAAAACAACCAAATAACAATCAATTCTTTGCCACTAATAAAAATGTGTGAGAAACAAAAGTAGAAAATGCGAAATGTATCAAAAACAGACGAGTAAAAGAATTAATAGCTAAACCAGAATATTATGGTAGATAGCATCGAACTGATAAACTTTTTACTATTAGACCCACTCTGAAATCGCGAAAAAGAATCAGCTGTTTCATACAAAAATTAATAACGAAAATATGAAAATGTATGAAACAGCAGTTTTTTTCTCGATTACAGAGTTGGTCCCATAGTAAAAGTTGTTCAGTTCGATGGTCCCTATCTATCTACCATATTCTAGTTAAGCTATTAATTTTGTTGAGGAGCTCGGTGGCGCAGTGGTTTAGCGCCTGGCCCAGCGATTGCGGAAGTTAAGCAACGTTCGCAAGGGTCGGTCATGGGATGGGTGACCAAAAATTTATTATCTCGAGCTCCTCCGTGCTTCGGAAGGCACGTTAAGCCGTCGGTCCCGGCTGCATTTGCAGTCGTTAACACCCACCAATCCGCATTGGGCCCGCGTGGTGGGTTATGGCCCATCCTCCTTACCACCCATAAGGAAGGCCTGTGACATCACAAATGGCTGATGGACATTAATTTTGTAACACATTTCATCATATCAGCCGCACGACACCCACTGCTGGGTATAGGCCTCCCCTAAGGATCTCCACGACGATCGGTCCTGCGCTGCCCACATCCAGCGGCTTCCCGCGACCTTCACCCTCACGTCGGTCCACCTTGTCGGGGGCCTACCCACGGACCGTCGTCGTCCGGTGCGCGGTCGCCATTCCAGAACCTTTCCGCCCCAACGGCCATCGGTTCTTCTCGCTATGTGTCCCGCCCATTGCCACTTCAGCTGAGCAATCCTTCGAGCGATGTCGGTTACTTTAGTTCTCTTGCGGATCTCTTCGTTTCTGATTCGATCACGCAGGGATACGCCGAGCATGGCTCTCTCCATTGCACGCTGGGTGACCTTGAGCCTCCTTATGAGACCCATAGTTAGCGACCACGTTTCACTGCCGTAAGTCATCACTGGCAACTCACACTGGTCATAGACTTTCGTCTTGAGACACTGAGGTAAGTCGGACGCGAAGATTTTTCGAAGCTTCCCGAATGCTGCCCACCCGAGTTGGATTCGACGAGAGATCTCTTTCTAGAAGTTGGACTTACCTAACTGGATTGCCTGTCCTAGGTATACATAATACACATTTAGAAGTCACAATAATATTGCCTTTACACTCACCTGCTCCATGGAAGCTCTTTGGTGATTCATTGAAGAAATATATTGCTCAGAGTCAACTTTATCTAACACCACTCTGGTGTCCATCAGGAGTTTCTCGTCCACTGAAAATGCATATAGTTAAATCATTAAAATAATAAATAAATAAATGATTGGACAATTTTGGACAATAGGGAACATGAATAAGTCACCGATTTTGATATTTTTTTACTTTTAACATTAACGTTATGTCAATAAATAACGTTACTTTAGATAACGTTACATTGAAATTAACGTTTTTTCAGTAAATAACGTTAATTTTAACGTTATTCCAATAAATAACTTTACTTTTTACCGATAATTTTACCGGTACTGTTGTACCGGTAAAGTTTAACGCTATATTTAACGGTAATTTTACTGGTACAATAATTTTAACGTAATTTTTACCGGTAAATTTACCGATAAAATGTTTTAACGGTATTTTTTACATTAAGATTATTATAATTGAAAAATATTAGAAAAAATCGACTCACCCGTAGCAGCTCAGACGGGATTATATTAATAATCTTAATATAAAAAATAGCATTGTGAATGCATAAAATCTAAAATTAAAAAAAAAGGTATTTTTTACGTTGTTTTTTTTGTATCGTTATTTTTTTAACGGTATTTCAATCCCTGGTCAATACTGCTCGTACTCACCCTTAACGTCATCCGCAGTACATGCTGACTCAGCATCCGAACTGCAACTATCTGAACTGTCTTCAAACAGTAATCTCATCCAGCTCTTCGCCTTATTAACACCGATATCGCTGTCCTTTTCCTTCTTCACAAAGACCGGATCCACCGACAAATTACATTCGCCCGTTTGTGTATTAGCATACGGTTCATTTTTAACATCCTCCACTATTGGTTCAACTTTAAGTTCATTTTTAACTATTGGTTCGACTTTAAGTTCATTTTTAACTATTGGTTCAACTTTAACTTCATTTTTAACTATTGATTCAACTTTAATACTATCATTTTCTAGTCGCGGTTTTTTGAAGGCTCGTATAGGATAAGTTTCTGACATCTCCAAATCTTCTTTATAATGTTTTTTGCTTTGATATTCTTCAACGTCCATTGGAATTTGGCCTTTATTCTCATCGTCACAGATTTCCATTTCCTCATCGCTTTCCATTATGATCGTTGTTTCCGCTTTCCTCGGGTCTAAGCTTTCCAGCTCTTTAATAGTATCTATTACTTCAGTCGCTTCATTGTCAGTGCTGCATGGTGAGGAATCGTTTGATGTTTCGTTCTGCGTTTTTTGTATTTTCTTATACGAATATGTGTTAGACATTTCATCTAAAGGAGATATAGATAAATTATATTCTTTAGATTCGAATGTCGTTTTATGTTGTTCGTTTTTCAAATGTTCTCGCTCGATGTTACTGAAATATGTTACTGTGTGAAACGAATAATATTTTAATAGTTTGGAATTCAGCGCTCTAAAATGATCTATCATCTCAGTTTTGGATGCTATCGCTACGGATTCTTGGTTTGTTTCGAGATTTTTGCTGATGACTTCTTCTCCGTCTATTTGTAGATCCGGAAACTTGATACTCTTGAGAAAGGCGAGAATATCTTCATTGTCTATGGAGGCGAAAAGGGAAAAAACTTTATTTAATTATTCATTTTGAGAGCTTGACAAAAAAGTTAAATAGTTGCTATTTAACATCACATGGTGGAGCTCGGTGGCGCAGTGGTTTAGCGCCTGGCCCAGCGATTGCGGAAGTTAAGCAACGTTCGCAAGGGTCGGTCATGGGATGGGTGACCAAAAATGTATTATCTCGAGCTCCTCCGTGCTTCGGAAGGCACGTTAAGCCGTTGGTCCCGGCTGCGTTTGCTGTCGTTAACACCCACCAATCCGCATTGGGCTCGCGTGGTGGGTTATGGCCCGTCCTCCTTAGCACCCATAAGGAAGGCCTGTGCCCCAGCAGTGGGGACATCAAAAATGGCTGATGGACAAACATCACATGATTAATGGACGACCCCTAATCTGTATGTATGTTATTTTGTACAAATGTAAATAATATACTAGAAAAAAAACGACTCGTCAGCAGCTCACCAGGCGGGACTCGAACCCACAACCTTTGAATTCGACGTCAAATTTTTTTTTTATAAAAAAATATATTAAAAAGCTCACCTTCCGTATCTTCAGGCTCTACAGGCTCCAACTTTTCCAAATCTTGTTCCTAAAATATTATTTAAAGGATTCATAACCAGAAAAAAGTTTAGTGAAAGAAGAAATGAAGGATTTTCTGACAACTTAAAAGAACAAAAATTGTTTCAATGAGCGGTTTTCAAAAGGCATTTCGAGAAAAAAAACCGGCCAAGTGCGTGTCGGGCGACGCGCCGTAGGGTTCCGTAGTTACCTTATACCATACCATATTTAATACCACTATCATTTTTCGTCGGTAAAAATAACTTTGTTTTGGAAAATATTATATATCTCGAAAACTAATCTGTACCCCTGAGAACGTATACCTATGCAAAGATTTCATCGGTCATGATCGGTTCAGTTGTTAAGGCCAGTATATTCCAAATTATCGAATTTGGCCTATGTCTGATTCAACGATAAACAACCAAATATTCTTTATTTTGAGCAGATAAAAATATTATGTCGAAGTTTCATTAACGATCTTGATTATTTTACGGTAAAAAATACGATATTCGAATCTTCACTCAACTAAAAAAATATGCAAAGACAACGAAAATTTTCATTAATTTTATATTTTTTTGATAATTCTTGAAGTTTATCAATCCTTTATTCACGAAAAATATATAGAAAAATAGGTGGTGACATATAGAAGAATATTCAACGGTTACTTTTTCAAAAAGTGTCTTTATAAAAAATAAAATAAATTTATGCTCAAAATAAGTGACGTTATTTATTATTAATCTTCACACGTAAAGAAAAAGACAGAGACAGAGTTTTTGGAATATACTGGCCTTAACACATGAAGGCGTAACAAACAAACAAATGGACTTTGGTATTTATAATAATTATTAGTAACGATAAGAGAGAGTGAAATAGTAAGTGCGTGTGAAAGAGACAATCTCACCTTCAGATCGTAGACGAATCCGCGCTTTCTGAGTTGTTGCCACGTCGGCAACGCCGCCGTCACTACGTGCGGCCATCTGTGCAAACATATTATGATGAATTTTGTACTGATATTTTATTTTCGTCTATTGAATGTGTTAGGGGATTTTGGCGATTTTTCAGCCCCCTCCCCCCCCCCCACACACTCCTTGGTGAGATGTCATGAAGCTCGACCCTATAAATCTCACGTGAGATTTTTTATAATGCGTATTTTAAGGCTGAGTTGCACCATCTTGACTTAACCATAACTTTAACAGATACAAACTTATCTGAGCCAGTGGTCAAAAGTGGAACTAAGGTGTTATTACATATTGTTACCTAGCTTACACCATAGACGACAGCGACGCTGTCATCGAGTAAGATGGGTTTGTTTGTATCTGTTAAAGTTATGGTTTAGTTAAGATGGTGCAACTCAGCCTTAAGTGTAAATTAGTTGATCTGTGCTCGCTAACGCCACATTTATTTAAAAACTTTATTATGTACGATTTATGATCTTTGGAAATTACATGTTTTTTTAAAACATTTATTAAGTATACATTTTATTGTCACAACTAGCTGACAAAAACGGGACTATTTATCATCTTAACGACTTCAATAGGGTGCTATAAATGTGAAAAAAAATTGAGTCGTAAGTGTATAATATTAAGATTTATTTTAGCTTGCCCCTCAAAAACCATGTCCCTTAAGTATCTTAAGTTCTAAAAATATGTAATTAAGGTGTATTTTAACACTTAATTATAAGTGCTATAAATGTAAACAGTAGTTTGAGTGTTAAGTGTTTAACTAACACTAAGGCACATCGTACTCTGAATGTGAACAGTTGTTCTAGTGGTATGTGTATGGCATTAAGGCACATCGTACTATGAATGTGGACAGTATTTAGAGTGGTAAGTGTATGGCAATAAGGCACATCGTACTATGAATGTAAACAGTATTTTGAGTTGTAAGTGTATGGAATTAAGGCACATCGTACTATGCATGTGAATAGTATTTTGAGTTGTAAGTGTAAGTGTATGGCGCTCACCTGCAAGCAAGTAGCCAGTGGTACAAGTGCGGGCGGTACTAATAGCGGTGGCTCTAATCTATACATATAAAACTCTAAATTGATTGATTGATTGTTGGGATAAGCCGTAACGATTGAAAGTAGAGACACCATTTTTGGAGGGTAGATAGCTTATAGTGTAGTAAAGTGTATGGCATTAAGGCACATGGTATTAGATTAGAGTGGTAAGTGTATGAGTAGTGGTATTAAGGCACCCACCTGCAGACCAGCAGCCAGTGGAACAAGTGCGGGCGGTACTTGTGCGGCGCCGCAATGGCTTGTCGCGCGTCCTGCTTCAGCTGCTGCCAACGACGCTGCAGCAACAGCGGGGGACAATGGAGCCCGCTACCGAACAAACGAAGTGTATTATAGTCAATATTGTGCGGTCCCTTCTAGCTGTGTTATGGATGTGTGTTATGGATGTGTGTTATGGATGTGTGTTATGGATGTGTGTTATGGATGTATGTACTGCTTCAGCTGTTGCCAGCGACGTTGCAGCAACAACGGGGGACAATGGAGCCCGCTACGAAACAAATGACGTATACTATTATTATAGTAGAGAAGTGTCTGTTCCAATTTAAGGAATTAAGAAAAACTGTTTTTTTTTAGTTTCTGGGGGGGTATTACAACCTCTTAAAACTTGCCAGGTTTATGAATTGATATAGTTACATCTCTTTCTCGCTGTATAGTAAATAAAAGAGATAGATTGATAGCCAGTCAGAAAACTGCCAGGAAATAAGAGGTCATAATACGGCCCTTGGTCATGAGACGTGTGTTTGGATTAGGTTCAAATACACTGACATAAATATTTTTGTGAGTGTATGATGTGGATGTATGTTATGTATGTATGTATATACACACCTCTTCCTATACACCCTGCAGGCTTCCGCCCACCGTCTCTCCCGCAGTTCCCTGCTCGCTGTGTTATCCTCCAACTTGTACAGTTTGGCCAAATGCAACAGCAATAGTGTTGGTCGACCGAGCGGCGACACAGAGTAGATTAGCTATAATGAACAAGTAAGCATAAATAATTTATCGATACTGGACAGTATCACATCTGGGAGTCAATTCTCACTTCATGTGATTTGTTATCGACTTTGATATTATATCTAGCGTCTATTATCGTACGAAAATATCCCAAAAATCTTCAATCATACAGAAATGGGTATTCTCGGGTCTATTCGATATAAAACTCGATATGATATCGAAAAACGCGTTCCATTTTCTTGATCATAGTTATATTGTAATCGAGGAATACATATTTTAATTATTTTATATTCAAATTAATGTTTATTATTGATGATTTATGTAAAATACTTGTAATACTTTATTTTATTTATATATTAATGAGCTGCAATGCAATCCAAAGAAAAAAAAATGTCTAGGCGTTTATGGAACAAACGGAACGCAAACAAACTTGTCAACTACTTTCATCTTCTTATTTTTGTTATGGCAATCTACTCCTCTTTAAGGAGTAATTTTTGCCAGTGTCAAGTACGCTCGTGGTGAAAAAAAAGAAAAGGACTAACAAAACAATACAAATGCAAGGGGACATCCGCCATGTTTTTTCGATAAATATCGAGTTGGATATTTTATCAAGCGCGAGAATTGGCTCCCTGGGGCCGTACCGGCAAATGTAAGTTAGTAGTAGCGGCATCTACCTAACGCCGCACATTACTAACACACGGTTGTAACAAGATTCATCACCGTCTGACTAGATGGCGCTAGTGTCGAATAAACACAAAGATTAGTAAGGAATAGCAACTCGTAGTATGGAGAATATATGGAGAAACCTACATCTCGCTAACGAGGTTTACTTAGCGACGCAGCATATATACAACTGCCAACCATAATCGGTTCTTCTCGACGCACAATCACCTAGGTGAAATGTGAGGTCTGCGCTGTCCTCTCCCCCGAGGGAGGGCAGTCGCTTCGGTTGAAGGTTCGTTGCCTGTCCGGGCATGAAACCAGATGTAAAGGCGGTTTTTAGTCAGTACGAGTCTGACATAACCAGATTAGCTCGGTAGCAACCGGCTTGGTGGTATCCAACGAGGATTTTCCGCCTCCTCTCCCCCCGCTGGGGAAGGGTAGCTCCGAGCCCCTAAGGTTGAGAGCCAAAAAAAAAACATCAACGGTTGGACCGCGGTCCCCGGGCTAATATCATTTAGCCCGGAGGAAGATCTTCCACTTTGGCCTTCCTACTAGTGGCTACCTACTCTCTCCATTCCACCTAACCATACTTTCATTCCTACACTATGTATGTTAGTTATGTAATTGGACCCCGCTCGTGTAACTAATAATAATAAGGCTGCCGGGCTTTAAATTAATACAAATAAATGGAGCCCCAATCAGGGCCAAAATGGCAAACTACGATTCATGATGTCATACGAACATCAATATCATCCAAATAACTTTGGCAACAATACGAAATTCCGTACTTCAATTTATCTGTTTTAAGCTTCGATCAAAAATATCCTAGATAACGCTTCACGAACTAAAACAGTACGCAAAAATGGCACCTCAAATAGCGTCCCACTTACAAACTTGGCGCTTATTTTGTTCATAATCACCTCTTGTTTTGTACAAACTCACATTTTATATCACTTATCTATATTTATAAAATCGTAAACTGAATGACTGACTGACTGACTGACTGACTGACTGACTGATCTATCAACGCACAGCCCAAACCGCTGGGCCTAGAGACTCCAAATTTGGCACGTAGGTTCCTTATGAGGTCTAGGGGTGCACTAAGAAAGGGTTTTTCAAAATTCACCCCCTAAGGGGGTAAAAAAGGGGATCAAAGTTTGTATGAAAGTCCCTCAGTTTTGAAGCTAGGATCTTCAAATTTTGTGATTAGACTGACCATTGAAAATAAATGAATACGGGTCTCAGCGTTTTTCAAAATTCTACCCCCGAAGGGGTCAAAAGGGGGATGAAGTTGTGTATTGAAGAAAATCCTTTATTTTCGAAGTAAAAATCGCTAAATTTATAATTTAGGCTTATGGATAGAAATCTAACGAAACGTATATTGTTATTGTTAGTATTTAAACCCCTATTAGGATGAAATGGGAGTGAAAAGGGGTAAAAAACCCCAAAAATAGATATGGATGTCGTTATTGGGGTTTTCTGGGATGACGATTGCAAAAATGACATTTATTTTTAAGTCCAACACGGTGGACATGATTTGACCCCTAAAGGGGTAAAAATGGGGTTCAAATTTTGTATGGAAAAATAATATAAAATAGACATTACAAGTTTAAACTTCGTTGGAGCACATCTAAAAATAAATAGGCAAACATATATTTTGTAATTTTGAAAATCAACCACTTAGGGGTAAATGGGTGAGTAAACATAAAAATCAATATGGATGTCGTTCTTGAGGTTTTATGGGATGGTGATTGCGAAAATGAGATTTATTTTGAAGTCCAACACGGTGGACATGATTTAACCCCTAAAGGGGTGAAAATGGGGTTCAAATTTTGTATGGAAAAATAATATGAAATAGACATTACAACTTTAAAATTCGTAGGAGCATGTCTAAAAATAAATAGGCAAACATAATATATTTTGTTATTTTGAAAATCCTCCCATAAGGTGTAAATGGGGTAAGTAAACATGAAAATCGATGTGGATGTCGTTCTTGAGGTTTCATGGGATGGTGGTTGCGAAAATGACATTAATTAAAGTCCAACACGGTGGCCATGATTGGACCTGGACATGCACATTCAGGGGACGGGGACAGGGACAGGGACGGGACACGGGGACGGGGACGGGGACGGGACGGGAACGGGAACGGGAACGGGATCGGGATCGGGATCGGGAACGGGAACGGGAACGGGAACGGGAACGGGAACGGGAACGGGAACGGGAACGGGAACGGGAACGGGAACGGGAACGGGAACGGGAACGGGAACGGGAACGGGAACGGGAACGGGAACGGGAACGGGAACGGGAACGGGAACGGGAACGGGAACGGGAACGGGAACGGGAACGGGAACGGGAACGGGAACGGGAACGGGAACGGGAACGGGAACGGGAACGGGAACGGGAACGGGGACGGGAACGGGACGGGAACGGGAACGGGAACGGGAACGGGAACGGGAACGGGAACGGGAACGGGAACGGGAACGGGAACGGGAACGGGAACGGGAACGGGAACGGGAACGAGAACTGAAACGGGAAGCCGTACCTAAAGCGTAAAAATGGCTGGTCAGATCCTGGTTGAAGGTTCCCTAAGGATTTTGAAGGTTCCCTAAGGATTTTCTCTAATATCCACGCGGACGAAGTCGCGGGCAGAAGCTAGTTTAGTACAAAATAAGCTGATTTTGTACAAAAACACATCTTTTATCACTTACTTTGTGCAAAATAAGCGCCTAGTTTGTAAGTGGGACGCTATTTGAGTTGCCATTTTTGAGATTCTGACCGGACATCTAGGGTATTCTTGATCGAAGCACCAAACACAAAGATAATTGTCTCAAAACGGTTCCGACTCAGCATGATCACACACACACACACACACACACGCACGCACACACTCACACACACTTGTTTTTTATTTTTATTTTTTATTTACTCTTCTCTTTAATTTTATTTTATTTATTGTTAACTCTAGCTTCTAAAGTTTATAACTAAGTAGTTATGGAAGAGCGGAGTCACCTGACACAGGCATTTTTGCTTAAAAGTGGGCTCCGGTCACTGTACATAAAATGTAAACAAAATGTTATTGAAATATTTTTTTTTATTATGCATGGTCTACGACCAGCGCTGGTCTTCCGTCGGGACCGACTTGTTGACGCTGCGATAAACGTACACAAAAATATACAATAAAGTAATATTATAATAATAAGCCTATTAATTTATCACCCTATGAGTGTGGCTGTATTGGCATAATCCCTTGCTTTTCCGATTATGTAGAAAAACCGGTTTAAAAAAGTAAAAACTGTAACTTTACTCTATTGACAAAAAAAAACATTATTTTTGGCGACTGCACTGCATTTAAACAAAAGCTTTTATTAAATAGCCAACTCACCGCCCACTCCACGTGGTCGTCGTCCATGATGACTCGCCCGCTGTACTCCCACTCCAGCGGCGACAGTCGCGCGACCCTCGGCAACTGTCGCCACTCGTCGCCGCGACACGACAGCCACTGCAGCTTCATGCGGACCGAGCATGAGAACAGGTGCCTGTGTAACAGCCAGACTATTATGGGTAAAAGCAAACTCGAACTCAACTCTCTGCTTGAGTACAGTTAAAAAGAGATGGCGCTATACGCGATGATTAGCACCATCCCTTTCTTACCGTACCTCAAGATTCCATGGGTCAAATTGTCAAAAGTATTATATCCATTCCATGGGTCAAATTGTCAAATGTATTATTTCCATGGGGCAAATTGTCAAATGTATTATTTCCATGGATGGTGGTGCCATTGATTGGTCTGCAGGTTTAAAAACAAACAAATCGTATTGAATTACTTATAGTATATTCATTCTAGACTTTTCAAAAATATTCAACATTTGAGAAGCTTTCTAGTATCGTATTGGTTAGTGTCAACAACTGGGCATTTCACCCTACTCACCACACAGCGCGCACCTTATCCTCGGTGGTGCGGTACTTGTACACGACCGACGCGTAACCCCCGCTGGGAACCGAACCTGCGACCACGCGCAGGAACGAGCTATGATCGTGCAAGTGGTCTTTCTGTACGGACAATATAAATACAGGGTGTTTGTTAAGGCGCTGTAGGTAGTAACTCTTCTTCTTTCTGTAAGTTTTAAAATCCATTTTAGCTCAAAGTGGCCACTTTTGGCAATTATGGATTTTAAAACTTACAGAATGAATAATAACTGTTGATGAGTTATTCAAAAAATATTAGAGACAATGGGGTTCGTAAACTTTTTCGAAGAGAATTGTTTTAAGTATATTTTTTTTGATAGCACAAGTTTGAAGAATAAAGAAAATAATATTATGATTTTTTATTTTACCTTGTTAACTAAATATATTTTTTTTATAATTATTATCGCGATAAAATATCAAACATACGGCTGAACACGAAGTTCCTTTGCATTTACTGATTTAAAAAACTGATTGACAGATTTGACAGACAGTGACAAAGAGTAGTCAAGTCATACCTTTGTTTTTTTTTTGTTTTGAGCAACAACATACGAGGGTGGGTCAAAAAGTTCGCGGAATGGGGAGTATGGAGGGGGAAAAGGTCACTTTTTTTTACCTGCACTAGTTGTGCCACTCATTAAGGGTATAAATATAATTTTTTATTAAAAACAGGTCATTATTCACTGAGATACACGTCAATCAACAAGTCAATCCGGAAGAAAATTTAAAACATGGAAAAAATTGAATTTCGTGCAGTCATAAAGTTCCTTACCAAGCAAGGAAAACCTCCTCAAACCATTTGGAATGAGATGTTTTCTGTTTATGGGGATGCTTGTCCTGGTAAAACCATGATTTACAAGTGGCACAACCTCTTCAAGCAAGGCAGGGATTCGATTGAAGACGATCCCAGGCCGGCCTGCCTAGCATGACCGATTTATATCGCGTGATATAGCATTTTATCGACACTGAACTGTCAAATTCTTTTGTCTTTTTGACAGTTAAACGTGATAAAACGCTATATCACGCGATATAAATCGGTCATGCTAGGCAGGCTGGACGCCCTGTCGAGGCGACCACGGTGGAAAACGTCGAAAAACTTGAAAAAATTATATTGGAAGATGCCCGTTTGAAGAAGAAGCAGCTTGCAAAAATGATCGGAGTATCAGCTACAACCATTTTGAACATCCTTCACGATCATCTTGGCATGTCAAAGGTGTGCGCAAGATGGGTGCCGAGAATGCTCACGCCACACCAAAAGCAGCGGCGAGTTGAGTGTTGTCGCGAGTTTTTGGCTCTCTGTGGTGAAAACAAGGACGAAGTTTTAGACCGGATTGTGACTGGAGATGAAACTTGGGTTCATCATTATGAGCCTGAGTCCAAACACGACTCGATGCAGTGGCACAAAAAGGGCACACCACCCCCGAAGAAATTCAAAGTGTCTTCGTCGGCCGGAAAACTCATGGCCACTGTTTTCTGGGATACAGAGGGAATCCTTCTTATTGACTATAAGGAAAAGGGTGTCAACATAACTGGAACTTACTACGCTACACTGCTGGAACGACTGCGAGATGCTGTGAGGGAGAAAAGGCGGGGAAAATTGTCCAAAGGGGTGCTCCTTTTGCACGACAATGCACCCGTACACAAGGCACAAGTTGCGGTGGCTGCTGTACAAAGAGTGGGCTTTGAAATCTTGCAACATCCTCCCTATAGCCCAGATTTAGCCCCGTGCGATTATTATCTGTTTCCAAAATTGAAAAAAGAGCTTCGAGGGAAGAAATTTTCCAGCGATGAAGAGGTGAAAAGCGCAATTTCGGCCTATTTTGACGACAAAGATAAAACATTTTTTTTCGAGGGTATTAATAAATTAATTCACCGATCTGATAAATGTATAAGAGTTAAGGGAGAATATATTGAAAAGGAAAAATAATTTTGTGTTTAATTTCTTAATTTTTCCCCTCCATTCCGCGAACTTTTTGACCCACCCTCGTAGAAAGTCTTTGGAGCAAAGGCATAACCTACGCATACAGCCGTAATAGTGATTTATTGTACTATGCTGTAAATTAAACATTTAAATTTGTATTTAAATTAAAATGAAGCATTATATAATTCCGCAATTTGTTATTCCTGACTCCAAAGCCAAAAGCTACCAGAAAATATATAATTCACAACAGTTTTGGAAAAGTTTACCAACCCCATTTAAGAGATTATACTACTCATGCATACCATAATTCATAATGAATGAGTACATTACGAATTGTCGCTACATAACTTTAAATAACCACTATGTTTGCTATTTGTGGAGTTCTGTAATTGGCCTTCTGTGGCTATTATTTGTTAACTATTCTGTAACTCTAGCTGTTAAACTTCTATTAAATAAAATAAATAAATAAATTCTTACATGAGCTTTTTTTAAATATTGACTTGGTTTACGAGTAATAAAAATAAATGTACTGGCGGCGCTAGTTTCACTACCACCGCGCCTTAATAGACTTATAAGCCGGATCATTTTTAGATGTTGTTAATTGTAGAAGTACGGCCACAATAAGGATCAGTAACAGGTTTCAATCCTTTTTATTGGTATAATATACAAAATATTTTATTTTATTTTATTTTATTGATAAGACACGCCGACAGAGTACACATAAAACATTACATAACACGAAGTTGAACATATAAAATCCTGATGTGTAAACCTATAACAGGCATGTACAGCATTCACAATTACAAAATCACAGTCAACAAATAGATAATAATTAAAATATAAATTTAGAAAATTTAAGTGAAAATTATATAGGTGCCTACTCAAAAACCAAAAAAGTAGTTTCATAGCTATGAAACTTACTGAAAGATTTTTTGAAATCCGTTTAGAAATGGTTGAGTTATATCTAAGGGTTTTGAAGGAAATGCCAAGTTCAATGCAATATGTGCTTTATCACGTACGGCATAAGGTTGGCGTACGTCTCGATGACGTCATAAGGACCCCACAAAATAACAGTGTTTTAGCATGTTTAAGCTTGTATAACTTCCCAGGCTTAAGAGATATCGTAAAAATTTCTTCACAGTTAATCATAAGCTTTCTGATAAGCCAATATACAAAAATCGTTACATTAATATTCATCCATTTATTATTTATTATTATTATTGTATCTCGGCTGGAAACTCTCGGGCCGGAGCCCGGTCCTTTTGCCAGGCTTGCGTGGGGACATGGGTCCAACACGTAGACAGGGGGGTATCACTCCGCGCTTAAACTTTTATATTAGCCTACTGCTCGCGGCCCACTCCAAGAGGGCCATTGTCGAGGGATATCACCGCGCCGACCGAAACGCGCGGCCGCGGCGCGTGCAAGCGACGAGAGCGCAGCGCGTGAACGTCACCAACGAAACCAGTCAGTCAAGCGCCGAATGCGAAACTGCATGCACTTCGTTTTTGATACTTAATTACTAACGTACCTACCTACCTACCAAAGTTTATTGTATTTTTTGTATACATATTAACATACTTAGTTGTATCGAAGTTCGAAATATGGCACCAGTAAAGAAAAAAGCTAAAAAATACTGCATTGTCTTTAGTTGTCTAAACAAAGATTCCATCCCAGGAATTATTTTTTCTATCTTCCTGAAAATGTTGAAAGGTAAGTTTTGTTTTATTATTCGTATCGTATAGTAGGGTACCTAACCTATTCATTTTCTTTTTAGAAAACTTAGTGATATATCTAGTATTTACCTACCTTATTACTTACTTGTTAGGCACATTAAACAAAAAAGTACAAGGTAAAAAGTATCTACTATTACGTCCTACGTCTTTTTAATTTGGACCAAAATTGTAACAAAATGAATTAAAGTTCATATCAAAATCCTAACGTCTAAGATAGGTAACTAAACTACCTAGGATAGGTAACTAACCTACCTATTTAACTTATAATTTTAAAATGTTATTTTTTTATAAATTTTTTTCACCCATCCCATAACCGGCCCTTGAAAAAGTTGCTTAACCTCCGCAATCGTTGGGCCAGGCGCTATACCACTGCGCCATCGAGCTTCTCTAACTACTTAGAAATACTTATTATTTATGCTCTTTAAATATGCTCAGCTCACCTATTAGGTAGATTTATTTTATTTTATAAGTAGGTACCTATTAGTAATTTCATTGTTTATTCATGGGCATAACGAATGTTTTCTATGATATCAGTAACTAGCGAGTAGCAACCCCGAAATGTGTCGGTTGAGACAGAGCTATGCGACAGAAGGAGACGCCTCTCTTTCTTCTTCGTAGGTGCATATAATTTTATCCACGCAGCGTTGTGCAGTTTGAAATTGTACTTTATTGCCGTGCAGCGAGAGTAGCTTATTATTTGATGGTCCTCGCGGGGACCGACTTCTGTACGTTAGTACTATTATATATTCTGTGACGTAGAGGCCCTTTGAGAATGTTTTAATATAATGTGAAGTGTGTGATGCACATGCCGGGATCCGCTCCCCACTACACGCAAAAGTGCGCAGACGGAAGCGGACCCCGGCAGGTACATAGACTATTGCGAGTGTGAGAATACATAAAAATAAACAAATGGGCTATTGGATGAATGGATAGTGGATTGGAATACTGGGCTATGGGGTGAGATTACGGACTTCCGCCTTTTCCTACATCTCACAAACTCGAACCGTCGGCGGAAGGTGGCTCGCCGCCCGCTAGATGGGCACCCCAAACTGGTTAGCAACCGCCGACCGGGGCGCAACACCGGCGCGGGCGACTCAGGGTGTAGAGAGGTGTGCACCGCTTTCTACCCACTGTACAAGCGACAGTGTGCCAACTCGCGTCTTATGCATGTTTCACTTCCACCCTGCGAGCGTATAGCTCTAACGACTCCACCCTGGACGGCCGTTGAAGGCGAGCCAGGGGCGGGAGTCCGCAGGCCCCCTTGGGTTCCACCCCTGCTGCGGGGACGAGGGCCTGGATCGACTCCCGGGAGCACTCGGGTCCATGGTGTCGCTACTCACCAACAGCTCGCCACAAACTGCCCTGCGGGCTTATTATTATTATCCACAGATAGGGATAGGCCTGATCACGATTAGAAAAGAAGAAGAAAGAATGAAAACATTTATTGGCCTCAGCGCCTTAAACTTAACAAACAAAGACTTCTTAATCTCAAAATAAACACTAATAGGAGCGTTTTACCTACCATTAAAACGCATATTGTGTCTGAAGCCTTATTCGAAGCCTTGGTAAACAGATTGAGAATAGCGGAGCCTTCCCGTTACCGTTCAGCATCATTATTATAGGTCTATCTTACTAAATTACGTCACATCCGCATCCGTGTGACGTCATATCTCACCCCACCATGTTCACCAGGCCGCCGCCATTGCGGGTTTCCGCGCTCATTGCAGTCTCAAAATCTGAAAAATACTTTACAACTATTGAGCATTAAATGCATACCAGGCAGCCCTTGAAGGTAGGCTTCGAATAAGGCTTCAGACACAATATGCGTTTTAATGGTAGGTAAAACGCTCCTATTGTGTCCTATTCGCCGTTATTCGAAGCCTTGGTAAACAGATTGAGACATTGTTTGTTATCGCCTGGTGAACAGGGACAGGACGCCAATGTGACACTCTAATTATCATAACTAGTTTATTTCTCTTAAAATTTATTAATTAATTTAGATCAAAAGAAAGCTTTCTTTAAATTAGTAAAGGGAAGAAAAAATAATAATACAAAAAAAGACAATAATTAAAACTAAAACAAGTTTACAAATCAGATCAGCTTTAAATAAATTCACTTTTTTTTTTTTTTTTTACATAATTATTTAACATAAATTATCTAACTCATAATATTTCAATCGTGTTATCGTTTGATATATGACTGCTGGCTGACAGTGCATCTCTGCTTAAACCGCGTCGATCGCCTACTTCAAAATAATCTGGGACAAATAACGTTTTCTTCGCAGATTCTTTTATTACAAATGTGATGTCAGTTGCTGCACAATTAATTCACTTCAAGATACCTTACCAATTCTTTGAGCTTTTGCTCTGCAAAAAAAAAAAAGTCGTTATAAAATCCTTAACTGGATTTGGATATCATAATCAAATAAATCTTTGTGAACGCGGTCACAAAGCTATTACTTTTATATCAAATACTTGATTAAATTAATTTAATCGTAAACTGCGAACTGAACTCAATAAATACCAACCCAAAAATAAACGTTATAAGACTGATTTAAGCCAAAGGTAGGCTAACTACCTTTGGTGTTATACACTTAGGCCGACTAGCTAGCTAAAGTGTCTGTGTGCGCCACTGTTGCGACATCTTGTTGCTAATGTCAGACTAGTGTTATATAAATTGCTATCGAATGTTAATTAACATTTACAAGGCCATTTGAATTTTTTCATTTAATAAAACATTTAGTATTCGATTGGTCAGCACACAGCAGCTGTGTTAGCCCAAAACAAAAACAAACAAAAAAAAAAAAATAGGTAAGTAGCCACTACACCTAACTGACACATTTTTAATTATCATCGCAAAATTAAATGACATCTTAACATTGGGAATTAAAATACTAGGTAAAGATTATAATAGATATTAATAGATAAAATTAAAAGATGCATTAAAAGAACAAATTAATATGACCGTACTGCATACCAAAGAAAGAAATAATTATTTAGTAAAGAAATATGCCTTTAATTATTCCAACATGTCTTTACTTTCAGTACACAAAGATAAAGGTAAATAAATAAAATATTTTCTTTTTTATCAATCTATAAAATAAATATAAAAAAAAACAATATTAAAACAATCAAGTTTCTAAATGTCATGGTTTCTATGGCCATCGGAAAAGCTGCACGCAGCATCAACTTTATATTCGTTTTAAACTTGAATTTCAAACAATATAGCAAAAATGATGCATATCAATAATAATAGTAATAATAATTACAATTAAAATACTTTCATTTAATTATTCAATTAAAATCACATAAATACTTTGGAATTATCCACCGAGAAGATTACCTCTGTTATCTAACAAATCAAGTATCATCACCCGGATAAATAAACAAGAGCAGTGTGCCAGTGCTTCCCCGTGGTAGGTAAGCTTGCTTAGGAAAGTAAAATTTTACTTAAATATTTAAGTAAATCATTCGCAGACACCAACCAATATAACATCAGAGCGACAGTGTTTACAACAACTGACTAATGTCAAAGTGCTCAAGTGTATTATTTTAAAGTTATTTCCAGAATATGGTACATGTTATGGTAGCTAAATAAAAGTGTTTTCATATTCTACTGAAATATTCAACAAGTACTCTACACCGTGCTATGATTAAATTATAATTAAAATATAGAATGATTCAATCGAGGTCTGAGTAAAATCGAGATTCCCCCACGAATTTAATAGGGTTTACATCACAAAACATATACATATAAAAGTGTTTTTTTTTTTTTTTTTTTTTAATTCATATCTATTAATTTAAATAATAACGTGGTCAAAGTACAATAAAAACTAGCACTTTATGTATCTATGTACACACACATTACACGCCCCCGTCAAATCGGCTATCAATGCACTTTGTAATAAAGCCAACATCATCAGACTTAAATTTTCATAAAATTTAAAATGTAAAACAGGCACAACCCTTGCAGTGACCACTTAACTAAAACGAGCTAGGATATCTGATCTGTCATCGGTCTCGTGAGACAATATCAGTCTTCAAAGAATACAAATGAATATAAAATGTTCAAACAAAACATAATATCTGCTACAGTTATTTTGGTTACAGTGTAGCCAAAAGGGACACAATAAATAGGTTAGATTAAAACTGTGACATTTTGATCACAAAACGGCAAAATAAAGCGCGAGCTGAGCGAGCGCATCGAGTGTGCCACGGCAGCGGCCAGTGAAGCACCAGAACGCAACTGTTGGTGAACCTTCTTTGCGACACCCGGACTTTGCACCCGGTTTGATATTTTTAATAAAGACACATTTTAAATAACAGGAAAATATATTGATTGAAATATTTCAATCAAAATAACTTGTTGCCACTGGCCCACGGTTATAAAAATTAATATTAATAAATAACTCCCCAAAGAAACTTTCAAAATCCTTCTGGTTTTTCTGTAAGCAGCAACTAGTGGTTGTTAAAAACATGGAGCTTATGTAAATAAAGATTTATTTCTACCATTCATTCATTGGTGGTGCCCACTAGAAGTACGGGAATATCTTGGATGATCCCCTTTTTAAGTTCCTCTCCCTCAGGGATCAAGGACAGTGTTTATACAGAATAATTAAATAAAATAATAAGATAAAATGATTTAAATTATGTACATATCGACGGTGGCTGGACGGTGCTCATCAAAAGCAACCGAAATAATTTATGTCAAAACATCAACCGACGGTGCTCCGGAGCGACCGGCCGAATTTATGTTAAAACCATAATAAATGTTTATCGAATGTAAATATATTTATTGACATTACATAACTATATGTATAATGACGGTGCCCATCAGAGGGCGACCGAATTTATGTTAAATAGTAAGATTATGTTAAATAAAATAATCAACGGTATCCATCAGGAGTGACCGCCAGAGTTCATATCAAAGTATCAATCAACGGTGCTCAGAAGCGACCGGATGAATCAATATTAAAAATATTGTTACAACTCACACAGCTCTCAACATGTGGGGATTACTACCATAGAGGAAGTAGACAGCAAGTTTTAATTATAGAAAATTATGTAGATACAACTTTTCATAAACTTGTGTCAACGGTGCCAGGAGCAGCCGATAGACCTTCCCCGGTCCAGTTGCGGAACAAGCTGGAACCGAGGGGTATAATGATAATAGAAAGTATCTAATTACTATGATAAACTTTTGAATTGCCTGCAATTTAAAATATATTTTTATTTTAAAACAATTACCACAATTTATTTTATTAATAACTAGCTGTACCCGACAAGCTTAATATACCACACATTTATTCAATCAAAGGTTAAAACACGAATTTTTTGGGCCAGGACAATAGGTCCTTCAAGTTTCATCACAATCAAATAAATGGTTTTGGAAAGCATAGAAAGCAAATATAAAGCATTCATATTTATTTATACACAACACAAAACAAGATTAGTACCTACGCTCATCTTACTGGGAATTGAACCCGAGTAATTTTGCGCATTGATATCGTTTAAATGTAATATAATTATATACGTATAAATAGTAACGTATAAATGTTTTTATTAAAAACCAATATAAAGGCAACATTCTTTTGCAAAACCCTGAATACTTATTTTTGTTCAAAGCGCCTCGTTACGTATCACTATTCAGATTCACAAAGCAGTAGCTTTTCTCAAAAAAAAAAAAAAATTGAATACTCTTTCAAACGACTACGGCTAAACAACATCCCGAAATAAAATAGGGCGCATTGGTTAATCTCATCACTGGTCAAGTAAAACTATGAGTCGAACGAAATGCCGGATAGCGCCAGGATGGCGCCAGGATTCAAGCTGCATACACTTTCTCATATTTTGAGGAACACAACAAGGATTTGTGTGCTCAGCTCACATTCAACACAATATACTATAATATGCTTTATCAACAATGAAGAGGAATCTTACGAAACATGTTTTCCGTAACGTAAAAATTTTCATAAGCATTAAATTTGTCAAAATTATAACCTTTTAGCAGATCGCATAGGCCAAAAGCGAATAAAACTCATGAACTGCAATTTAACGAATGTTAGAATTAACAGAAAATATTTTTCAACATATCGTGGGTAGAATCATACCATTATAAAATATGAGAAAATTTCACTGACCTTATGGCGAGGCGTTAGATTACCTCAATTCAATTCAAATCCTGCGTCGTATTTACTGTAAATCCATGCCCTCGCCTTCGTTCTCTGCTACTCCGCGATCGAATATGACGACGAAAACGGAGACGACACAGAGTCGGACCCAACTAACACTGATTTTACGTATGGTTTTAAAATTTCTACGCACACGCATTTCTAATAACCGAAAATAAATCGTAAGATGTTCATTTTTACCAAAAATATGCAATATAAAATCTAAATTACGAATTAAGAATTTCACGAACGCTAACAGCGTTTGACCTACTTTAGAAAACTTTAAAATTCGAATGCTAATAGCATTTGACCTACTTAGGAAAATTTTTAAATTTCGAACGCTAACAGCGTTTGACTAGATGTGAACGGTTGCGAAAAAAGGACGCCAATGAGCGCGGAAACCCGCAATGGCGGCGGCCTGGTGAACATGGTGGGGTGAGATATGACGTCACACGGATGCGGATGTGACGTAATTTAGTAAGATAGACCTATAATAATGATGCTGAACGGTAACGGGAAGGCTCCGCTATTCTCAATCTGTTTACCAAGGCTTCGAATAACGGCGAATAGGACACAATAAAAAGTTTAAGAAAGAATGAAACAATAATAACAAAGAGATAGGTGCGAGCGAGAGGCCAACGGGTAGCTGCCACATCTGTGCTTCCGCAGCATTGCGCAGAATGTTACAGAAACGCTGTCTTTCAGACAGCTTAGTTGACAGATTAGTTGCTAGGCAACGGTTTTAAAAAAATAATGAACTAAATTTTCCTAGCAACTTATTGATTCAGTACCCTCACCTGCAGTATATAGTGCACTAGTTGCAACTCTAATTCAGTTCCCTCACCTGCAGTATATAGTGCACTAGCACAGAATACATAATAGTACAAGTACAGAAGATCCACTCCGCAAAGTCATTTAAATAAATAGCGACTCTATCCCAGACGCAATAAAGTGCAATTCAGGTCGCACACCGCTCCCTTGCCTACAGTTATATTCACCTAGAAGTTGCCTCTCTTTCTATCGCGTAGCTCTTATTTCTTCTAACGATTTCAGGGTTGTCTTCTTTTAAATAATAATTAATCTGAATACCTACAAGTTATTGTGAGGAGCTCGGTGGAGCGCAGTGGTTTAGGCCCAGCGATTGCGGAAGTTAAGCAACGTTCTCAAGGGTCGGTCATGGGATGGGTGACCAAAATTTATTATCTCGAGCTCCTCCGTGCTTCGGAAGGCACGTTAAGCCGTTGGTCCCGGCTGCATTTGCAGTCGTTAACACACACCAATCCGCATTGGGCCCGCGTGGTGGGTTATGGCCCATCCTCCTTACCACCCATAAGGAAGGCCTGTGCCCCAGCAGTGGGGTCATCAAAAATGGCTGTTGGACATATTGTGTTTATAATGTGTACTTTAATGTGAACAAATTACTATAGTACAGATACAATACGTTACTACTAGTTGTTTATCCTTACCTATTTGTCCTATTTACTTAGTTATTTAGTAAACAGATTTGTCAATGTTGTCATACAATACAACACAACATACAATACAATACAACACCTAGGCACAGAATAGGTACATGGTATCAAAAATTATGATTTCTTACGAAATTAAATTGTCATTAAAAATTAAACTTTGCTTATTATTTCGTAAGTAGGTAAGTAAGTACCTAGTAAATTATTATTTCAATAAATAGTAAGGTGATAAACATGCAAACAACCGACGCGACAATACGCGAACGCGGCGCGTGAATGAGTATCGAAATCGAACTAATGTTGCTAACGTGCGACCCGGCCGGCACGCGGCGGCCGGCCCTCTGAAATAAGTCCGACGGAACCTGACCGCCGGGTACTTGTAGCTTCGTACCTAAAGCGCGGAGTGCGCCTAGCCTGGCACTAGTTGCAACTCTAATTCAGTTCCCTCACCTGCAGTATATAGTGCTCTAGTTGTATGCCTAATTCAGTTCCCTCACCTGCAGTATATAGTGCACTAGCTGCGACTCTAATTCAGTTCCCTCACCTGCAGTATATAGTGCACTAGCTGCAGCTCTAATTCAGTTCCCTCACCTGCAGTATATAGTGCACTAGCTGCAGCTCTAATTCAGTTCCCTCACCTGCAGTATATAGTGCACTAGTTGCAACTCTAATTCAATTCCCTCACCTGCAGTATATAGTGCACTAGTTTCAACTCTAATTCAGTTCCCTCACCTGCAGTATATAGTGCACTAGTTGCAACTCTAATTCAATTCCCTCACCTGCAGTATATAGTGCACTAGTTGCAACTCGAATTCAGTTCCCTCACCTGCAGTATATAGTGCACTAGTTGCAACTCTAATTCAATTCCCTCACCTGCAGTATATAGTGCACTAGTTGCAACTCGAATTCAGTTCCCTCACCTGCAGTATATAGTGCACTAGTTGCAACTCTAATTCAGTTCCCTCACCTGCAGTATATAGTGCACTAGTTGTATCCCTAATTCAGTTCCCTCACCTGCAGTATATAGTGCCCTAGTTGTATCCCTAATTCAGTTCCGTCACCTGCAGTATATAGTGCACTAACTGCAACTCTAATTCAGTTCCCTCTCCTGCAGTATATAGTGCACTAGCTGCAACTCTAATTCAGTTCCCTCACCTGCAGTATATAGTGCACTAGTTGCAACTCTAATTCAGTTCCCTCACCTGCAGTATGTAGTGCACTAGTTGCAGCTCGTCGTCGGCTCGCCGCATCCACTCGGGCGCGTCTCGGATCGCTCTCGTCGCCGCGTCGCGATGTATCAAGTACGATGACAGGTGTTTACGCCACTACCAAATAAACAGTGAGGTTGTTTAAAATTGTTAAATTAAGGTTAAACATTAGCACGTGACTCGCTATTGTAGGCATATAGGTACGTGGTTTTCAAGGATCACACCAACATGGACGTACCGAGGGGGGCAGGGAAGGGCAGCTGCCCCCCCCCCCCCCTGGATGTTGTTTACCTCCAACTGACTATCAATTATTGTTATCAATAAAAGTTCTTATTTGCCATACAATATATTTAATTTACAATAAATTTGCCTCCCCCCCCTAGGGGCGGTACAAAAGATTCCCCCCCCCCCCCTGGCCCAGAACCTGGGTACGTCCATGCACACAAAAGTTGTATGCGGAAAATACTACAAACATTTGCATTTAATGAGATAGTTTTGTGTACAAGCTAAAATCCTGGGAAAAACGTTTATGTTACAATAGCGACTCGAGTGCTAATGTTTAAACTTAAGTAATTTAGTTTCAAAATAATCAATAAAACAGTACAAGTATGTCATTTCTCTCTTAATCAAATCAACAAAATCACTACATATTATAAAACAAAGTCCCTCGCCGCGTCTGTCTGTCTGTCTGTTCGCAATAAACTCAAAAACTACTAAACGAATTTTCATACGGTTTTCACTAAATGATAGTGATTCCTGAGGAAGGTTATAGGTGTATAATAAGTTGAGGTTTTATGTAAATTGGTAGAAATATGACGATAATTGTTGAAGAGGTCAGCAAAAATTAAGCCGACTGGGAGCTTGCATTGAAAACGCGGCATAATTGAGCTTATAACAAAATAATGTATGATGGAATTGTTTTTTCTTTTAAAGATCTACAAAAAATCTCATTTGGCAAATAAAGAAGGAACCGAAGCGAAGCGCGGGCGGGTCGCTAGTAGTGTATAAGATAAAGTTCTAAGCGACATTCAAAGTCGTTTGTTTATTGAAAATAGCTAATTGTACAGTTACTTAAATGAGATTATCATTTTGAGAAATTATGACAATGTTTTCTCACATTTTGAAAAGGACATCATGCACTGAGACGGTTTCTGTGCGACGAAAAGAAACAGAGCTATGTCAAGTTGTGTAAAAGTGTAGAGTATGTATCCTTAGACACGTACCTTGCTGAGCAGCCACAGTTTTGTGTACGTGATGCCGGAGATGCCCACCTTTAGCTTACTCTGCAGGACAACAAAATAAATGTTTTATTAGGGTATTTGACATGAAAATATACTACAAATTGTGGTCATCCTAACAGATATTGGCGTAAAAAAACCTATTCAACTATAATATAAACTAAATTAAGTCTATTAATTGATTTATTTCACTTAGAACAATGCATTTTTTCTCTGGCGAAAACGCTCTCTAAGATTACTGATGACGTCACACGCAAGTAACTCCTCCAGGGGCCCTACCACCTAACTCAAAGCGATAGCCAAAGCGATAGCTATGCTCTATCCGTCCTCGTCATATCATAACACGATGACAAGGACGGACAGTGCACTGACATCATAAACCAAAGCCAGAGTCAAAGCGATAGAGTTAGGCGGTACGGCGGCAGGTCATACAGCATCTTTTGCGCGATTTTCTCCATCTCACCGTCTGACATCTTTAATGATTGTGATGATAGTTATGATTATGATGATATTGATGATGAACAATAAGTGAACAAACCGACCGCATCCATGTACTCCCCCGGGTTGTACAGCATCTCTTGCGCGATCTTCTCCATCTCACCGTCTGACACCTTTAATGATTGTGATGATAGTTATGATTATGATGATATTGATGATGAACAATAAGTGAACAAACCGACCGCATCCATGAACTCCCCCGGGTTGTACAGCATCTCTTGCGCGATCTTCTCCATCTCACCGTCTGACACCTTTAATGATTGTGATGATAGTTATGATTATGATGATATTGATGATAAACAATAAGTGAACAAACCTACCGCATCCATGAACTCCCCCGGGTTGTACAGCATCTCTTGCGCGATCTTCTCCATCTCACCGTCTGACACCTTTAATGATTGTGATGATAGTTATGATTATGATGATATTGATGATGAACAATAAGTGAACAAACCGACCGCATCCATGAACTCCCCCGGGTTGTACGGCATCTCTTGCGCGATCTTCTCCATCTCACCGTCTGACATCTTTAATGAATGTGATGATAGTTATGATTATGATGATATTGATGATGAACAATAAGTGAACAAACTGACCGCATCCATGAACTCCCCCGGGTTGTACAGCATCTCTCGCGCGATCTTTTCCATCTCGACGTCTGACACCTTCTTCCTGAGAACCAACCGCTCTGGGTATTTTTTCTGAAAGATACAAGTATAATATTAATATATATGTTATCTGTGACTATAACGTCACATTCGAAAAGTGTCACATGCGTAACGCATTGCGCTCCATTCTGTCTTAGCCCCTAAGTTGAAAGAGTTGCAGACTCTTTTTTAACTTACAAATTATTACCTACTTTTTTTCAAACTGAAATTAATTATTCAGTCTAGTTAACCTATTGAGCCCCACGGGTTCCCCCAGGCACCCGCGTGAAATTTAATGGATTATACGCTAACAGTTCTGTTAGCGTGATTTGGAACACGGCCTTTAATGATTAAAAAGTTGCAACACTTGCAACGCTCTAGACGTTTGGAACGGGAAGGTTGTGTCAACCGAATGTCACGCACGCTCTAATGTTTGGAACGCCGTTAGAGCGTTCGGTTGCACTCGGAGCGTAGGTTCGGAACGCAACCCAGCCCACTATGAAAGTCCCCCACGACTTGTCATACAACTTGACATTTAGTGTTGCATGATTTGTCAAACGGCATGTGCCACATTTCAGCTTTGTTATTGTAACGTGCTACATCCTCATGTTTAGATGATCGAAGGTGCGTTACCTCGAAAGCACTCGTGTCACGCCATTCATAGCCGACGCGCCATCGTGCGTGAGATAAAACATCTGTACTGTAGCAACTTACCCAGTACTCTGTGTCGGGCGGCAGGTCGATTGTCGGGAAGTCGGTGGGCGACGGCGGCGTCGGGAAGTGTCGGGAGCACACGAGCCCCCTCCCGCGCCGCCACGCCACCTGATCCACGTATTGCCGCCACTGTTCCTGCAGCTCAAGAGTTCCCCTCGACTCTTGCGGGAATCTGGACAATATTTTTTTTATTAAAAAATTAAAAATGTTTATTTCTTACAAAATAAACATGTTTAAATTATTTTGTGTCTGTGTGTATGTTACCGCTAAAGTGCGGAATCTGTTAATATACAAAGTAGTTTTTTTGTATTGTTTCTGTATGAAAAGGGTGTTTTCTCAATTTATTTGTGGTAGCGGCAGTGGGTACCTAGGTGCCCTCCAACATTATCGAGTCAGATCTTGAATAAGTATCTAAAGTGCCGTGTACTGGATTGTAGCCAGGTACCCGGTGCGTCATTCTATTTTACTAGCATTATTTTAGTAGAATAAAATTGGGTAGGCCTGTGCCGGCCGGTATATTTGACAACCTGAATGGTGCAGTGGTCAACATGCCGCCTACCACGCAAGAGGTCCCGGGTTCGATTCCCGGCCGGGCAGAAATTGAAATGATGAATTTTAATTTCTGTGACGGGTCTGGGTGTTACTATGTATAATAAGTATATATTTAAAAAGTATATAAGTAGTATATCAGTTGTCTAGCACCCATATTACAAGCTTTGCTTAGTTTGGGGCTAGATGGCGCTGTGTGAAATTGTCCAAGCAAGCAAGCATTCAAGCAAGCAAGCAAGCATATGTACTAGCGTTAATTTAGTAGAATAGCCATTTCGAGCAGGGGGCCAGCCAGCCCCCTGATTACGTAACACTATTGCTAACAATTCTCTATTGAAATTGATTAAAACTGCATGTTCATTGCTGCTTTAAGATAGTTTTTACATTGTTTTTTACTAAAGCTGGGTTGCGTTCAGTGGCTCGGAGTGCAGTAACTCACCCTAAGGTCCGGAACGACCAAGAACTTGACCCAGCAATGTAACTGCGATTTCTGTCAAAGTTGATTGCAACAAAGTTACAAAATGGGGCTGGCTGATAGGTTAGAATCATTCTCGTAATATTATAAGCAATAGATACCTACTAACTTTAGATTCATTTTGATAAATTATTTTTGAATGAATGGCAATAAATTAATAATAAGTTTGTTATATACTATCATAAAACAACTGTCTTGCAGTGTTGAATTCTCTCTCAAAAAAGTTCTAGCGTAAGTAATGAATGCTACACTGCATTAACTAGGTCCGATATTATAACTGGAAGTAGCACCTAAGTATTTTATTGAAGAATAGATTTGGTTCTTTGTAGACCGTGAATAAATAGTTAGCGATGATATTGTGTTGATGAGGTGTTATGCGTTTGCGTTACTTACGGATAAAGAACAACATTTGGTTCGTCCCCCTTGTTCGGACACCCATTAATATTGCACGGCATTGTCACTAGTTACTTCAAGACCAAGTTCATGTTTTTATTATCGTAATAACTTTAATGAAATCATATCGCACGAATCACACGATCGATGATATAAATTATAAAATTTTATTGTTGTTTGTTCTCTTCTCTCTCAGATTAGTTAAAAGAGTGTAACAATCAAATGTCAAACATAGATTCTTCTTCTTATTATTTTTGTTATGGCAATCTACTCCTCTTCAGGGAGTAATTTTTGTGCCAGTGTCAAGTGTTAAATAATTCTGGGGCTTACCATCAGCAAATAAGAAACCATCCTTAAGACGTTCAGTTCAAAAGCAGGCCTTAAACAAAATTGCTTAAATCGGTACCATGGTCCATGACCGTCTTTTAGGTGAACGGCTTAAAGATTGTTTTGACTCGAGGTGAACGGTTATGGAGCCCCTAGACGATCAAGCATTTCTTGTCAATCAATTACATTGCATTTACCATTTGGGGGCGTGGCCTACTTTTGATTGGCCACGGTAATCTATCTATTATCGGCATGTGACGATGCACAGCATCTGTGAGAGTGCGCCGACTTCTAGTATAGCTACATCCTGTCAAAGTAGTCATTCGACTTACCCTTTAAGTAGTTTTCCTGTTAAAAATTGTGAAACAGACTTACTTCCGGTTGGCGCCATTTTTTATTCACCTATGGAGTCGTTGCAACGAAGTGTCCTCATAGCGTCGTTACTTCTCGTTGAAGCAACATCTATTTTGAAATACTACGAAATTTTTTCATGATTTCAAAGTGAATAGTTTTTACTTATGCTAAGCTTATGCTTTAGTAATAGTAATTAACAGTGTCAGTGAAACAAACGCGTGCTTTGACCTCGTGCGCAGAGCGTGAGGTCGACGAAGAGTCCCGTCTTCCTAGCCATAGCAGACGTGCCTTAAAACTTCGACACCGTTTGTATAGCTGTAGCCCGGAGCCGTCCGCTGACGATTTTCGGACGCAAGGTAACACACAGGAGACTTGGTGAGTCGAACTATGATCTACTACTACTTAATGAACTTGTGACTAAAATAAAAGTGTTACATTTGGTCATTGCTACAAAAGCTGTATTACCGTCTTAGTCGGTTTTGATGAAAATTTTGTCTAGAATGCGGCCAGTTTGCATGTAGTGCCTGCATCAGACGCCGATGGTACGCACAACTCAATGCTACCAACGTGGTGCCTGTACCGGTGCCTGGGCCCAATTGATTAACAGCTTTTGACCGTCAATTGGATAGCTCGGTGGTCGTTTCTGACACCAGTGACGTTGAGTCCAGTCTCTTGAATAATAACAAATAAAAAATAATAATAATAAAAAAAAAAAAAAAAAAAAAAGAGAGTAAGATCCCTGCCTGCTCACTCGGAGCATATAAAGAGCATAGGGTTTTAGAAATACTTAGTAATGTCGGCAAAATATTCGATACGATTTTGACTCTTAAAAGGCACACACACACGCCTTACCCTGGGATTCGTAGACCTCGAGGTGAACTGTTCAACTTGTACGTTTAAAACCGGTTGCCTTTTTCCGGTAATAAGCCTGTCAATGGGGCTTACCATCAGCAAATAAGAAACCAAACTGAACTGAAGTTCAAAAGCAGGCCTAAAACAGGACTGCTTAAGGCCTGCTTTCATACTAACAGTTGAGCTCATAGTACGAAAAAGTAAGGCAGTTCAATATAAGCCCTGCTATAAGGGCTCATAGTAAGGCCCAATATCTCTACTAATAAATAAGAATATTGCTGGTATGATTAACTAAGTTGAGTCTTAGCCTATTCGTCTTTTCAGTTCAGTCTTTAAATTATTTTGTTATTATCTGCTTGCCTGCCAATATCTTTATATTGCTGGTATGATTCAAAATTATACATTTGAGTCTAAGTTTATTATTTTCAGTTCAGACTTTAAATTTTTTTTTCACTCCTCTTGCTCAAAAAGTGCGTCATTGTAACGTACAAGAGTCGAGATAAAATAGCATAATAAGCCCTAGGGGATAAAGTTTTTTATTTTTTAATGTTTGTCTATTACCAATGAGCGTACTAAAACGAAAAAGTCTTTATTCATAATCACGAATAAAAACTCGCTCGACTTAATACTGGGGGTCTATTACGAAAAGTTTAATGCGATACACGCGGCTGCGTCCGTGCTTCGTTCTGATTGATTCCTATTACAAAGCACTTGCGTATGCGATATTGCAAAGTGATTACGTAAATTTGACAGTTTCTCTCTAGTGGATCCGTCATTATTCGTTCAATAGACTATGGACTACGATAGCTACATTGAAAATATTTGTAATAACTATAACCGACGAACTGCGGACGACTATCGTGACCAAGTTTCGTAATAGGCCCCCGTTTCTCATTCTTATTTTTGAAAATGGAACTAAAAGCATCTCTTCGGTGAAATCATAGACTTATTTATACTCTGTGTACAGAGTGAATCGTAGAATGCGTGTTTGTGTAGTTTAGCTGCTACAGCAGAAATTAAAAAAAGGTACCATGGCGCGAAATCTTTAGATTTTTTTTATAATTACAAACTGATTGAATTGTGTGACTGTAATAGGAAAGAAATAATTTTAATCTTCTGCCGTCAAGCACAAATCTTTTATTTAAATATTGTACAAAAAGTTTATGAAGTGGAGGATAGAAAAACGAGTGGATTCGTTTACGGAAGTAAGTAGGTATAAACTATTTAATATTGTATTTTATTTTCTCGCAATCGTAGTGAAAAGTATAGTGTAACACACGACGCTAAAACCCATTGTAACTCGGTTTCTATTTATTCCCTCGCTAAAGCTCGGGAATAAAAATACCTTGTATGCAATGGGTAATTTTAGCGTCTTGTATAACAATCTACTATTGTTAACTTGATAAGAGATTGACTTTTAGCAGCGATTGATTTCGATTTGATCAACCTGTGATTATGTTATGTATGACCTTGTAATGCCCACGTAGAACATCTTTTGTTTTTCTATTTCGAAGTGAATATTGTTGACAATATTTTTTTATTTTATTATATGGATGTACGTACAGACCTATGTTAGTTTCACCTAACTCCAGATTTTAGAAAACTGATGACAAGAATATGTAATGTATAATGTGTAATAAATATATCAAAAGCTGCTGGGACGGGAGCGTATCCTGAGCAAGCGGCTTAACAAAAACCTTCGTGAGGATTTGCGCAAGCTACCTCCGTGGTCTAAGTACTTATTCGATGAGAACTAATGAAGTGTGACAGGTCTCCGGAACAGTAGTGCTGCCCATTATATTTTTGCATGGAATTACTCGAGTTGACAGGTGTCCAGCCACACACAGTGGCGTTGCCTTATCAGATACTTTTTGAAACTGTTGAGATTAGTCCCCATAGTGCGCTTACATTCTGAATACGAATGGAATGAACCATCCGATAAGGTAAGGTGACTATCAATCACACCAACATAAGACTAATGGGGCTGCCTCTGAGCGTATCGGAGGCAGTGGCAGGTTAGCTTCGGTGCTCCGTAGGCCCTTCTCGTCATACGAGAATGCGCCTGCCATCTACCCCAAGCTTGCGCTCGTCCATCAGACAGCAAGTACTTTTTACAGCTTCGAAACGCCTCGATCGCCCGCTATGTCTCGGCTGATACACATGCTTATGGGGCGAGGTATCATGGAGGAACTGGATCGGTGACAAGTCGGAATCGAGTGACACGGAACGTTGACCTTTTAAACGGACCTTTCAGATACAGATTTCTCAGCTCTTTCAAAATAGGCGACTGGATGACGAAGCTTGACCTGTGAGGCCCAAAGGAGGTTCCTTCTGCTGGTCTACTACCACCGAGTCCTCCAAACGGCCTGTCTACCGTTTGGCCTATTGTGCGCGCCGAAATATTTCACCGCTTTGGCTCAACACCTTCAGAAAAAGGTAAATTACAGTCTACTTGTACTTCTCGCTGGTCAAACAGTGTAATATTAGTAGATATATATATAATAGATAGATAATACTTAGATAGATAGTAGAGCATAAATACTATAGTCTAGATTAGACTATGCTATCAACATCTAATAGTGTAACCCAACCGAACCCAGCCAAAAAACTGAATTTTATAAAACTGCATGAGAGAGAACGCACTGCTTATGTACTTGTTGGTGAAGAGTGATAAGTACTCATCACGCGTTGGCCACCAAGCTGCCTACGTGTCACCCGCACGCGCTGCTCGCGCAACACGACCTTACCTACCGTTGTCAGGAGTACAACTGCACCACACGGCTGCCACTGCTCACGTGTCTGTGTTTTGATGATGTGCTAGTCGCATGTCGCACTGGTATGTTGTCGCTACGGAGGAGATACAATTGTCAAAGGTACTCTGAATCTCGCAAATTTTGTTATTGCCAGAGACTGCACTTTAAACAAATGCAGTAATACTCGCGTGTTACGAAGAGAGTCTGCGAGCAGCCAATACAACATATATTGGAACCGGTTCTACGCGACTTGAAAATAACTACGTCAGAGTACCATCAGGTAGTGAAATATTTACATCCTACTTTAATACAACACTAATTCCTTGCAACAGATGCAGCAGACCACGGGTAGAGTCAGGGCCTCTGCAACCGCAAAGAGGACAAATTTACAGCGGTAAAGCATATCAGGCCCCATCTTTAGATGACATGTTGGAACATCTTGATGACAGCAGAATACCTGCCAGATAAGTATAAAGAAGTATATACAGGCTGTCTCGAGGCAGCCAAGCGGCTGGACGGCACCTGCTACGACCAGCGGTGAGCACCACGTTTTCGGTGTTCCCCCAGATCGAATTGTCGCAGCCGTATGAGAGTTGGAGAAGTATCTATCACAAGATTGTTAGTATTATGCGGTGCCTTAAACAAGACCCACGTCCTGCTGAAGGCAATGCAGTTCTGGCTAGTATAGGTATTTTGACCACAAAGCCTGATACCCTGCCTGTCCCACCACCTGAACATGGCAAGAGTGTGTATCTGGTAGTAGTACCCATATGGGAAAAAGCGTTTTGCTTCGATTCTTCCATCTACGAGCTCATTTTATTTTTTATCACAAAACAAAACCCACAACACATAATAATATATTAACAATAACTATGTTACAAACTTAATGCAAATAACGGATTTACATTTTGTTTAATACTATGTAAAATTTAAGATTCCGAACTTAGAATCAGTTCTTAGACCAGAGCATAGGTAAAGGTCCATCTAGCTAGATTTCATAGAATACCTGCCTTTTGAAGAGAATTTGGCTTATCGGATGATTTTGTTACACAAATTCAGAGCATTATTATTAGAAATCACTCTAATGAACATTTAAATTGTCATGTATAATAATGTATACGTATATGTATTTTTTTTCTAATAAAACACATTAAAAAAAACCCTAAAAATAAAGAAAAATAAAAATATGTCTTCAAAAACAGCGAGCAGAGAATCCACGAGCAGGGTTAGTGCCTGCTGCTTCTAACATCGGGCCGGCGGCGGCGGGCGCGTACACAACCTCACTTTTCTAAGTGTATCGACGAGCCACTACAGCGATGCCGGCGACCACATCATCCTGAGTCCAGCTCTTAGATAAAAAACGGACACAGCGTTTAACAGACAGGTTAAAAATGAAAACATAGCAATATTATTATTTTCCCTGTATTTGGTTGAGATGAGTTATAAAACTAAGTTTCCAGAGACGCACAGGCGTTAGTGTTAAAAGCTTGTGCCCGAGCCACCTCATGGACTGTAAGTAATCTGCGAATAAATGAAACCATAGGAGAGATGCAGTTATAACCGTAGCTGCAGGTTCGTTGGGCTCGGTCGTTGCCTCCCTAAATTAGTACAATAATATTGTTTCTCCAACTAATAGCCTTCATAGAGACGAAGACTGCTCGCAGTCAAATAATCGAATTGACTATAAAACTGCTCGTAGTCATAATAATCAAAGCTAGCTTTTAAAGTGAGTTATGTTAATAACTCTGATACAGAGTGACACATGTTATGTTGTCAATATTTCAATGAAATTAAATGTGTTTTCAGTTATCTCAAGTTAATCATGATCATGCCTTCAACAGCATCACATAGCGTCGTTTGGAGTCACCAGGAGTTAATAAACACGTCTCTCACAGATGCTGTGCATCGTCACATGCCGATAATAGTGCAAGTTTTACACAACAATAAAACTTGTATTATTGAGCAGAGACGATGCACAGCATCCCATTAAGGTCTCCAGGGGCCTTACTATGAGCTCTTATAGCAGGACTTATATTGAACGGCCTTACTTTTTCGTACCATGATCTCAACGGTTAGTATGAAAGCAGGCCTTAAGCAGTCTTTTTTACGGCCTGCTTTTGAACTGAATGGTTTCTTATTTGCTGATGGTAAGCCCCCTGGTGAGAGACTTCTATGAGGACACTTCGTTGCAACGACTCCATAGGTGAATAAAAAATGGCGCCAACCGGAAGTAAGTCTGTTTCACAATTTTTAACAGGAAAACTACTTAAAGGGTAAGTCGAATGACTACTTTGACAGGATGTAGCTATACTAGAAGTCGGCGCACTCTCACAGATGCTGTGCATCGTCTCTGCTCAATAATTCAAGTTTTATTGTTGTGTAAAACTTGCACTATTCTGCGTGTGCTCATGCTACGCGTGCAGGGGCTTTTCACTTAGTACCATAGAGTACATTATTATACTAGAGATAGAGTTATCAGTCAGACCTAATGATCAACGCCATCTAGCGAAATGTGACAAAAAGTGTACGATATTATAATATACAGGGTGTAAGGGACAGCCCTCCGCAAACTGACAGGGTACATTCAACTCCTTATTCTGAACCATATTTCACCGGAAATTTCCTCAGGAAAATTTTCGATTTTTTTATCGTTTTTTTAGTTAATATTACTTTATTTCAATGTAAAATAACATTATCAAGACGCAACACTCCATTAATTTAATTAAAACAGCTAAAATGAATAAAGCAGCAATGTATTCTAAAATTTTCTAACAAACGACGACGCGAGGAATCAGATGTTCACTTACGAGTTCACGCAGGTCATGACCCCACACTCACAGCAACGACAGTGTTGCCAGACGTACCTACACGGTAATGCACAATCGAGTTTTACGAAATTTAAATGGAATTCGATAATTTTAGCCATGTGCTATCAAAATCGTCTAAATTAAGCTGGATTACCACGGTCCGCGATATCGCGGACGGACGCAGACCAGCTTTTTATGATTTTTTATTAGAACATTAACAATTTTTACAATTTATGACTATTACTTACCTACTTTACATTTTAATAAACCAATTACAGATGCTCACTTAAGCTAATCTTTAGAGATTAGTGCTCATTGTCCCAATCTGCTTATCCGTCTTGCAACCATCTGCCACCAAGCTTTAATTTAACCTTTAAATTAATTTACTTACGAAAAAATTAAAATCAAATTGTCAAAATTAATCGTTTCATTTCTCAACAAAAAAAGAGAATACTAAGCCCCTTGTTAACGAGACGGTTTCTACCCGGGCCGGCAGACACGGTTTAAAACCGTTTCTAGACCCGGCGGAAAGCCATCACGTTAACAAGGCGCCAAAATCATAGAGTACATTGTCAAAATGGAATTTACTAAAAATTTTACTTTACTAAAAAATTTGCACAGGATTGTGCAAATGTCGTGTAGTTGGCAACACACGACACTTGCACAATCTTGTGCAAAATTCCTGGCCGCGCTAGGGATGATACCATCTTTAGAGTCGATACTTTTACTCGATACCGTATCTATCAAAAGGTATACCTACTCGATATTTAATGAAAGTCTGGAAACAATACTAACTTGTATCGGGCAGCATTTTCATTGAAGTATTAGAGGCAAATAAGAACAGTGAGTACATGGTCTAATTATAAAAATAAAATACAAAGAGTCAAGTCATCTGATACTCCGCGGGTGGCGCCACTTGATGTAACTTACGATGATGTGAGCACTTGTTGATACGGTTACGAATCAAGGGTGTCGCGATTTGGATTTTGTGGCCTTCCTGTACAGTAAATACCTTGTTAATTTAACTAAGATATTGATACAAAATACAATACTTGTACCATGCCACTGCTATGATAGCCGGTAACGAGATGCCCGCATTGTAGGTAACTTAAGAAAATGTGTTTTATCCTAAATAACAGGCATGAATCTGCATTTTGCTGTCATAAATGAACGCTCATCAAACGTCCGCACACATTCTGCTGTCATAAATGAAGGCTCGTCAAACGTCCGCTTACATTTTTCTGTCATTATTAAAAGGCTAACAGGTGAGGGGTTATTGATGTGCTCCCTAAAAACAATAATTGACAATTAATAATCACTCATCAATGGGTGACCGACCGAGTACCGATAAGAATGACGGAAATCACAAGTACCAGTTAGTTCAGTACCAGTACTTACTTCACGATACTACGTTACTCAGTTCTAA
Organism: Agriphila straminella; assembly: GCA_950108535.1. NCBI lineage: Eukaryota > Metazoa > Arthropoda > Insecta > Lepidoptera > Crambidae > Agriphila > Agriphila straminella. Next base: position 12,175,113 of record OX467304.1, read on the forward strand.
AGTATCGATGTCAGTGCCAGCCAACAGTACTTGGTATCGAATGAAAAGTATCGAGTATGTACCTATTTGCTTGTTCATCCCTACGTCGCGCCTCGTGCCGAATCCTCTTTGATCGCTGCCGACGCGCCGCCGCGCCGCCGCATCGCACCGATTCTTCTTTGATCGCTGCCGCCGCGATCGATTAGTCTGCGCCATAGAGTACATTATTATACTAGAGATAGAGTTATCAGTCAGACCTAATGATCAACGCCATCTAACGAAATGTGACAAAAAGTGTACGATATTATAATATAGGTACTAGTAGGTTTCTATAAATCTTGACTTGTAATTTTTTTGGGAGGTAACCGCTATGACATGAAATAAATTTAAAATAATTTACTTTATAGCTAATCAGCTTTGACTATATAAAACTGTGAAAGACACACGATACCGCGATTCAGCACGGCATAGCGACATCTCTCGACTGTTTGACAAACGAAAAATGAGCGCCATCTATCAAATAAATCCGCAACTAAAATCTTAGGCCGCGCTCCCTTGTAGTGAGTCAAGTACTAAGTGAAAAGCCCCTGGTCTGCGCCGCTATCGTGTCGTAAGCGCATGTTGGTCTTATCGCTCGCGCATTTTGTGACTTGTGACATTCATTTTCTGTTTATTGTAGTTTGTGACTTGTGACATTCATTTAGTGTTTATTGTAGTTTGTGACTTGTGACAAATGGCTAGATTTAGTGCTCGTGAGTATGGGGAAATGATCATGTGCTTAGGCGAAGCCCGGGGAAATGCTAGGGCGGCGCTCAGAATTTACATTGATAGGTATCCTAACCGTCGGCATCCATCAGACTCCCGGATAATTACCAATGCCTATCAACGCTTGCTAGAAAACCAGCCCGTAGTTAACGTTCAGGAAGGCGCCGGAAGACCAGTTCGGGGTGCAACTCAAGAAAGAATTTTAGACTTGCTCCATCGTGATTCACGGCTAGGCACACGCACTGCAGCTCGATTATTGCAGCGACATCATGGAGCCCGCGTCTCACACTGGACTGTGCACAAAACGCTGCGAAGGGATCGGCAACGTCCTTATGTGATACACAAGGTTCAAGCCCTATTGCCTCGTGATCGTGGGGATCGAGTAGCGTACTGCCGGTGGTTGCGGGCTGAAGAGCAAAGAAATCGAAATTTTATCGCTCATGTGATATGGACCGACGAGTCGACTTTCACGCGAAACGGTATGTGGAATCGACGCAATGCGCATTACTGGTCACAAACCAACCCATTCGTGATCCAAGAGTCCGGACATCAAACGCGTTGGTCGGTAAATGTCTGGGGAGGTATTTACGGTAATAAAATCCTGGGGCCTGTGTTTCTTCCCCAGCGTATGAACGGAACGCGCTATCACGAGTTCCTTCGCGATGACTTAGGAAGAGAGATAGAGACCCTGCGTGACGAGTTGGACAGTGAATGGGAAGCCCTGGATGATGTACCGCTTGCGCACTTACCAATGATCTGGTTTCAGCACGATGGCGCTCCTCCGCACATAACGCTCGCAGTTCGTTCCCATTTAAATGACACCTTTCCGAATCGCTGGATTGGCAGATATGGACCTAAATCGTGGCCAGCACGATCGCCAGATCTGACGCCATTGGATTTTTTTTTGTGGGGCTACGTGAAGGAAAGAGTGTTTGTCAGTGCCTGCGCGAGTGAGGAGGAAATGCGAGACCGCATCAGGAACACCTTCGAGCAGCTGCGCTACAGTTGCAACGACGACCCTACGTTGTTGCCCCGCCTACACGCGGAGACCTTGCGCCGTGCCACTGTATGCGAACGCCTCGGGGGTGGCCACTTTGAGCCGTATCTCATACGACCGGAACGATTTTAAGGTAGGATTTTTTAACCTTAATTTTCGTTACTTATTTTTTTTATCTGTGGACACTGTGTTTGAAATTTTAAGTGTTCTTTTGTATCTACGTAACATTCGCGCGGCTATCTACCCAATAAATGGTCGCATGTGATCACGCGAGCGCATTGACCCCGTAGCGGTGGCCCGCTCGCTGTGCGACGGGCCCGCAATGTTTGCGATACATTGCGTGTGAGGTAATCAAACAAATCGGGATTCTTGAATTTCCATAACGTTCCTGAAATAATTTCAAGTGCCTGTCATCTTAGTATAATATTCTGAATTCACCCCATCAGTCTGCGGAGGGCTGTCCCTTACACCCTGTAGGTACTAGTAGGTTCCTATAAATCTTGACTTGTAATTTTTATGGGAGGTAACCAACCGCTATGTCATGAAATAAATTAAAAATAATTTAGTTTATAGCTAATCAGCTTTGACTATATAAAACTGTGAAAGCCACACGATACCGCGATTCAGCACGGGATAGCGACATCTATCGACTGTTTGACAAACGAAAAATGAGCGCCATCTATCAAATCAATCCGCAACTAAAATCTTAAACCGCGCTCCCTTGTAGTGAGTCAAGTACTGTGAAAAGCCCCTGCTTAGTACTTGACTCACTACAAGGGAGCGCGGGAGCGGCGGAAAATAGTTTTGTTTCCGTTGAGAAAAAGCAACTTTTTTAAGACTGCAAAATTTCTCAAAATTTGACACAAAAACAATAATGCTAGCTGTCAAAAGACACGTCGTGGTACGGTTTAAGTGAATGATTGATCGATGACGTCACAAAACTTCCAACTGAAACATTATAACAATAATCATACTTTATGAAGGTCGTAGCGTAGTACGAAATAGCATGGTAAGAATGAAATAATACTGCGCTAAGACGTGGCAGTAGGCACCATAGAGTACATTATTATACTAGACACCCTGGTCGCGCTCCGTCGGCCGGGCAGAGTGCTTGTGTGACGGTGCGTCGAGTTTTCGAAAAATAGAGTGAAAGTGAAATAAGCTTTATTCAAATAAACTTAATTATTAAGTACTTTTGAATCGTCTATATTTTCCTACCACCCGTTCCAGACTTTTTTAGCTGACAAGAAGAACGGGCGCAAGAAACTTATCAGCTGTAACAGCCATAAGTAACGATATTTACAAACTTGAATATATCGTTACCAGGGTAACATAACATAATTACAACAGGGTGACAGAATTATTGGTAACAACATAGACTTATTATATTACTTCTACAAAGTACTTATATTAGCAAGTTATGTGTTACATCTTACATCATTTCCACGCATTTTGATCTTTAAGATAATCGTCAACTTTATAATAACCTTTACCCATGAGCGTTTTTTTAACATGGTTTTTAAATTCATGCAAAGGAAGATCAATCACTTGTTGTGGAACTTTATTAATGAAGGCTATGCCTTTCCCCATAAATGAACCTCTCGTTTTTGGAAGCCTAAATCTTGGAACGGCAAGTTTATCTTTATTTCTTGTATTAAACTGGTGAATGTTGCTGTTCTTATCAAATGAATCATAGTGTTTCCTTACATAAACTAAATTTTCATAAATATATTGGCCTGCCAAAGTTAAAATATTTATTTCTTTGAACAATTCTCTCAAGGTATCTCTCCGCCGTAGATGTATATGGCGCGAACAGCTCTTTTTTGGAGTACAAAAATATTTTCAATACTGGCTGCTGAGCCCCACAATAGCAGTCCATAAGACATTACACTATGAAAATAACTAAAGTATACTAACCTTGCCGTTTCAATATCAGTTAAAAGCCTTATTTTCTTAACAGCGAATGCCGCTGAACTAAGTCTACTTGACAAGGCTTCATGGCTTCAACTATGCTTGGCGGCATATGTGGATCCCATTGCAATCGAGAGTCTAGTGTAATATCTAAAAATGTTGTACTCAGTAAAGTCTACTTCATCGTCATTCAAATTAATATTTAATTTTGTCTGCTCAACATTAGGTAATGAAAATTTTATACATTTAGTTTTTTTGGGGTTAAGTGCTAAATTATTACTATTAAACCAGTGTGAAACTTCAGAGAGGGCACTATTTACTTCGTCCGAACAGTTATTACCTCGGTTTACTTTGAAACTAAAGAAGTATCATCCGCAAATAGTACTGTCTCACATAAATTACTCGCGTAGTTGGGAAGGTCATTTATATAAATTAGAAACAGCAATGGGCCCAATATTGATCCCTGTGGCACACCCATATTGATGGGGGCTCCAGTAGATTCAGTTCTTCAGATTCAGAGGTAAGAAGAACCTCGTTGCGTGGGTTTGGTTTCTCAAAACTTTGATTTGCATGGTACAAGTTTGTCCGGTTTCTGTGAATTTATTTATTTAATAAAATATTGTAGTGAACAAATATAAAGTAACGTAACTTATATTCAAAACACAGTTAAATTGCTTTTATAGTTTTTGTATATTTTTAGGATAAATGATATATTTTGATTTACGAGGTCGTGATTTGCGTGATTTACGTGGTAGTTTTGACCCACGCAAATCAATTTTTGACCGTGCAACTGAAATAGCTTTGAGTTTTGTACTAAGTAGTTCATGGATATTATTTATTTAACCGAATTTTTATTTAACGAATAAATGCAAATTCGTTTAAATCAAACTTAAAATGCCACATTAAATAGGTTTCTGACGCTATATCATCATCCTCTGCTGGGTATAGGCCTCCCCTAAGGATCTCCACGACGATCGGTCTGCAGCGCTGCCCGCACTCTCACCTATTAGTTATTCTGTGCCCTCACGTCGGTCCACCGTGTCGGGGGCCTACCCACGGAGCGTCGTCCGGTGCGCGGTCGCCATTGCAGAACCTTTCCGCCCCAACGGCCATCGGTTCTTCTCGCTGTGTCCCGCCCATTGCCACTTCAGCTGAGCAATCCTTCGTGCGATGTCGGTTACCTACCTACTTTAGTTCCCCTGCGGATCTCTTCTTCGTTTCTGATTCGATCACGCAGGGAAACGCCGTTCGTTACCTAATAATATTTTACTCTTGCTGTCGGGAAACATTCCGAATAATTCCCTTGGAATACTTCCGAAATATTCTGAATTATTCCGAAACATTAGGAATATTTCGATTCTCGAAATACAGGAGTAACGATAAAAAAACAGCAAATCGGTAAAAAAAGCAGCAGAAAATAGTTGACACATTTTTAAATACCTACCTAGCCTACCTAGCATGAAAAAACTCAGTCAATCTCTGATCATAGTAAAAGTAGTAAAGTAGGTATGGATAAGTAGATATCGTCCTATCTAGCTCTTCTGGGTACCTACTTAAGTAGGTACCTGGTAGGTACCTGCTAAACTAAGTACCTATTTTAGCGAATTTTTAAAGGTAAGTTAAAGTTTTTCTTAATCTATGATAATATTAAAAACCGCCCAAGTACGAGTCGGACTCGCGCATTAAGAGTCGAGAAAGAAAAATCACTTTTTAAAATAAACCAGATCGAAATATTCCCTCCGAGCGCGAATTATTCCGAAATATTCTGAAAACTTCTCGGCGGGGCGCGGTGAGTGGGCGAATACTTCCCCGGGGGGAGCCGCGCTGCCCGCCACTCCCGATCGCCGCGCCGCGCCGCCACGCCGCCGCCACCCGCCACTGGATGGCGCCACGCACCGCGCACGAGTTGTTTGTTCGTACCGTTCGTCCGTCATCGTCGCCTCGGTCGGGCGGGTATATTTTCTATTCTATTCTACTATGTCTAAGACTAAAATTGATCTGAGCCTATGATAAAAAATAGTAGATTGTTATACAAGACGCTAAAAGGACCCATTGTATACGAGGTAGTTTTATTCCCGTGCTTTAGCGGGGGAATAAATAGAAACCGAGTTACAATGGGTTTTAGCGTCGTGTGTTACACTATACTTTTCACTACGATTGCGAGAAAATAAAATACAATATTAAATAGTATACCTACCTACTTCCGTAAACGAATCCACTCGTTTTCTATCCTCCACTTCATAAACTTTTTGTACAATATTTAAATACCTAAATGATTTGTTGACGGCAAAAGATTAAAATCATTTCTTTCCTATTACAGTCACTTCAATCAGTAGGTATGTAATTATAGAAAAATTCTAAAGGTTTTGCGCCATGGTACCTTTTTTTAATTTCTGCTGTAGCAGCTAAGCAACCCAAACACGCATTCTACGATTCACTTTGTGCACAGACAGGCTAGGCGCACTCCGCGCTTTAGGATGTGCGTGTGGTGTGAGTGTTCCTATCCTAGAAATTGATTTGACCATACGAAGATTTTAAGAAATAATTGTGAAAACTTGATGGTGAAATCGAAAAATTTGTGAAACCTATGTAGACTAAGTTATGGTCGATTATATAGAACACTCACACCGCCAGTCTCGCGAAAACGCCATACTTGATATCATAAAATATACTAGACGTATGTTAATAAAAGATATATGGAAAATTTGTGCTGAATTTGTGACAACTATTCACAAAATAATCAATTCATTAACATGATTAATTTGGATTTTATAAGGGTTTTTTAGGAACACTCACACCACACGGTGTGTGGTGTGAGTGTTCCTGAAATCACTAACTTTAACTGAATAATATTTAAATTTTATTATTGTATATGATAATTAGTATTCAGAGTAAATTTGTGACACATAAATCTTGACACAAAACGTGATAGATCAAGAGCAATTAAACATTTTGTTTCTTTTTCAATGCTCGTGTGAGTGTTCCATATTTTGGCATTTATTTGATTAACCAGACCTCGTATACAAGTGGAGGCTGCATCCAAAATTGTGAAAAGTTTGTTCTTAAAATTTAAAACATCGTCTATTTCCGTAAGTGTTATTATACTTTAATAGTTATCATTTTTTTTACATCTTCAAAGGAAAGTCTTATGTAGGGTGACCATGCATATGAACAAAAAGCGGGAAAAAACCTTTGTTTAAGCATTTTATTACAAAAAATAGATACAACACGAAATGTAAAAAAATATATTTATGGTTGATAACATGCAATTAAGGGTTGCATTTATTGTTACCAGCATCTTTATGTAACGGTTATTTTGTTACTTACGCTATAGTACCTAGGTATTACATTTTATTAGGCTCGATAACATCTTTTTAGGGTTCCGTAGCCTAAAGACAAAAAACGGAATCCTTATAGATTCGTCATGTCTGTCTGTCTGTCCGTCTGTATGTCACAGTCACTTTTTTATTTATGTCTAAAAGTCCGTATGACAGAGAATGTAAAATAACAGGATCATCTTTAGTATTGTAAAAATTTTCCCCTTAGTAAAATACGGGAACGGAAATAGGAACGATAACGGGAATTACTTATATTAAAAATGTGAAAGTTTAATGTTTTGGATGTTTAGATGTTTGTTACTCAATCAACCCCCGACACACGGCTGATCAGGTCATGGTTACCTTACCATATATACTTCCAATCTCATCGAAATAACATGATCCTAAATTTCGAATCGATAGGACACATGAAAGGTAGTCAGATCCTCTCATCAAAAGCTCATTGAAGTAATACTGTACCAAATTTCAAATCGATAGGATATATGGAAGTTAGTAAGATCCCCTCATCAACTATTAAAGAGCTGATGATCTTCAAACGGCTGATCAGGTCATGGTTACCCTATCAATCGGTTCATCCGTTTAGGAGCTACGATACCACAGACATATACACGGACACGTTAAACTTATAACACCCCTCTCTTTTTGCGTCGGGGGGGCAAAAAATGGCTGAACGGATTTGGAATGGCACACAGATTCTGCCAGATTTGATTGCAACAGAGTTACATAATTACCTCCCGGTCAAAAGTTCCCTAGGAATTTTCCGAATATCCACGCGGACGAAGTCGCGGGCAAAAGCTAGTATTAGATAAAATAAATAAAAAGTACCTATAGAAAAATATAATAACTTACATGATTACTTGTTATTAGTAAACAGAAACACTGGAGAATTTAACAACAGACTGCAATAAAAATAGAATTATTACAACGCCAAACTACGAGTAAAGGTTAGCCAATACGAGGGTAGACGAAAATTGTGTCCGACAAAATAAAAAAGCATACCCACCCTACATAAAATATTCCTTTGAAAATGTAAAAAAAAATATAACTATTAAAGTATAACACTTACGGAAATAGAAGATGTTTTAAATTTTAAGAACAAACTTTTCACAATTTTGGCTGCAGCCTCCACTCGTATACGAGGTGTGGTTAATCAAATAAATGCCAAAATATGGAACACTCACACGAGCATTGAAAAAGAAACAAAATGTTTAATTGCTCTTGATCTATCACGTTTTGTGACAAGATTTATGTGTCACAAATTTACTCTGAATACAAATTATCATATACAATAATAAAATTTCAATATTATTCAGTTAAAGTTAGTAATTTCAGGAACACTCACACCACACACCGTGTGGTGTGAGTGTTCCTAAAAAACCCTTATAAAATCCAAATTAATCATGATAATGAATTGATTATTTTGTGAATAGTTGTCACAAATTCAGCACAAATTTTCCATATATCTTTTATTAACATACGTCTAGTATATTTTATGATATCAAGTATGGCGTTTTTGCGAGACTGGCGGTGTAAGTGTTCTATATAATCGACCATAACTTAGTCTACATAGGTTTCACAAATTTTTCGATTTCACCATCAAGTTTTCACAATTATTTCTTAAAATCTTTGTATGGTCAAATCAATTTCTAGGATAGGAACACTCACACCACACGCACATGCTTTAGGTACGAAGCTACAAGTACCCGGCGGTCAGGTTCCGTCGGACAAATTTTAGTTCGATTTCGATACTCATTCACGCGCCGCGTTCGCGTATTGTCGCGTCGTTAGTTTGCATGTTTATCACCTTACTATTTATTGAAATAATAATTTACTAGGTACTTACTTACCTACTTACGAAATAATAAGCAAAGTTTAATTTTTAATGACAATTTAATTTCGTAAGAAATTATAATTTTTGATACCATGTACCTATTCTGTGCCTAGGTGTTGTATTGTATTGTATGTTGTGTTGTATTGTATGACAACATTGACAAATCTGTTTATTAAATAACTAAGTAAATAGGACAAATAGGTAAGGATAAACAACTAGTAGTACCTACCTGTACTATAGTAATTTGTTCACATTAAAGTACACATTATAAACACAATATGTCCAACAGCCATTTTTGATGACCCCACTGCTGGGGCACAGGCCTTCCTTATGGGTGGTAAGGAGGATGGGCCATAACCCACCACGCGGGCCCAATGCGGATTGGTGTGTGTTAACGACTGCAAATGCAGCCGGGACCAACGGCTTAACGTGCCTTCCGAAGCACGGAGGAGCTCGAGATAATAAATTTTGGTCACCCATCCCATGACCGACCCTTGCGAACGTTGCTTAACTTCCGCAATCGCTGGGCCTAAACCACTGCGCTCCACCGAGCTCCTCACAATAACTTGTAGGTATTCAGATTAATTATTATTTAAAAGAAGACAACCCTGAAGTCGTTAGAAGAAATAAGAGCTACGCGATAGAAAGAGAGGCAACTTCTAGGTGAATATAACTGTAGGCAAGGGAGCGGTGTGCAACCTGAATTGCACTTTATTGCGTCTGGGATAGAGTAGCTATTTATTTAAATGACTTTGCGGAGTGGATCTTCTGTACTTGTACTATTATGTATTCTGTGGCACAGAGTATAAATAAGTCTATGATTTCACCGAAGAGATGCTTTTAGTTCCCCTTTTAATATACTATATCTATGTTTTAGTTCCATCACAGAATACATAATAGTACAAGTTCCATTTTCAAAAATAAGAATGAGAAACAGGGGGCCTATTATGAAAATAACGTACGCAATCACTTGGTCACGATAATCGTCTGCAGTTCGTCGGTTGTGGCTATTAAACAGATTTTCAATTTGGCTATCGTAGCCCAAAGACTATTGAATGAATGATGGCGGATACATACGCTAGAGAAAAACTGTCAAACTTACACAATCACTTTGCGATATCGCATACGCAAGTGCTTTGTAATAGGAAACAATCATAACGAAGCACGGACGCAGTTGCGTGTATCGCATGAAACTTTTCGTAATAGACCCCCAGTATTAAACTCGAGCGAGTTTTTTTATTCGTGATTATTAATAAATACTTTTTCGTTTTAGTAGGCTCATTGGTAATAGACAAACATTAAAAAAGAAAAAACTTTAACCCCTAGGGGTAATTATGCTATTTTATCTCGGCTCTTGTACGTTACAATGACGGACTTTTTGAGCAAGAGGAGTGAAAAATATATTTTTTATCTTTATTTTGAAAAACTCTGATTGAAAGAAACTTTCCGAGAAGTATTCCGGAATTATTTGGAATCTTTCGGAAGTTTTGCAACTGGTCACACCACACGTCGTTAGTCGTTAGAATTCCACATTCGCCCCGCGCCAAAGAGAATATAATCACTACGTTTACCCCGCGCGTAATCTAATGAAATGAAACACAACCAGCCCCTGCCAAAACTATGTTAATGCTATTATGCGTTATTATTCCTGTAGTGAACATAGGTACAGTTTAAAACAGGTAGGTATAGATAGACATTTCAATCCAGAAACCGGCGGACTGATTATCTAATTAGAAACCACCTAGCGACTGGTCTCATTTTTGACAAATGAATGTGATACTTACATCATACATTGCTTCTTCTTTTTGGGGTAGAAAAAAAACATACCAAAGAAAAGTAGCAGTGAATTTCAAATGAAATGAAACCGGTCGCTAAATAGTTTCTATTTAGATAATCAGCCTGCGGGACTCTGGGGGAACGTTAAGCTTTGTCCACACTTGTATCATTTTGGCGTATCAGATCACCGTATCTTTGTCATACATCGTCTCTTTGTTGATACAGTATTACTCCAACGTACCACCATACAACCCAACTAGCGATGTATGCTAAAGATACGGTGATCTGATACGCCAAAATGATACAAGTGTGGACAAAGCTTTACGTCTTCTTTCGCCACATTTATTTGCGACTAGGTAGTGTTACCAGATGGTGTATTCAAAATCCTGACAAAAAGCCTGATTTCTACAAAAAGTCCTGACATTTTGCTAAAGCACCACCACACGGCTTACAATAATACCTACATTATAGGTACCTATAATCTTTTAATAAATAATTCTCAGACGGGAATCGAACCTTTGAACTAGTATTTTACTCACTTAGGTACTTATTGATGATTAACCACAAGCCACTCGAAACTTAAATAAGCAGAACTACTTAGGTACCAATATTTTTCCTTCGCTTAAATTAACTGTGTAAAAATATTTTAAAAACGTCAAATTCGTTACATAAACCTTTTTGCGCTCCCACGGGCGTCAGCAACGTCGATTAGCTGTGAAAACACGCCCGTCTGCGGGGAACCCAAATTGCACTTTGGAAATATTGAAATTTGGAAAACCTAAATAAAATGGTTTTTACCAATAAAAAACGTTAAAAGATTGTTACAGAATCTCATTAAGGAACAAATTTGCAATTTTCTTTACACTACTCGCATCATACTATTTAAATGAGTGTAATTTTTACGTGCAGGCAACATCGGCCGAAAGTCGGCCAAACTGGGTTAGCTAGCAGCAGGTAGCAGCGGCAAAGGGTTCTTCCCGTCGGCTTACTTTTTTAGGGTTCCGTAGCCAAAATGGCAAAAAACGGAACCCTTATAGATTCGTCATGTAAAATAAAAAATAAATAAAATAAAATAAGTTTATTTTTCTTTTAAACCATTACAATTTTAGAAATAAGTTGGTGTCCCCATTTAAGCTGAAAGCCTGTGTTTGTAGTGTCTGTCTGTCTGTCTGTCCGTCCGAATGTCACAGGCATTTTATTCCAAAATATTAGGATAAACTTAGTAGGTAGATGTATTCTGTTAACCGCTTAACGATTTTGATACAAAAATAAATAAAGATTAAGGGGGGGCACCCCATACATGGAACCGAAACTGAAAATTTTTATTTTATTTTTAGGAATAAATAAATGTGTAAGTCCTTAATTAAGTCAAACAAATACTTTTATACTTTAGTTCAACTACAGAATAGTACATAGGTACTTAATAGTTTTTTTTAATTCACAACGGGATAGTGCTTGGCCTTTTATAAGTGACGATAAGGCCGAATGTGGAAGCGCCCTACATCCGGAATCCTCATCACTGAGGAACTGGCTATCTTCCCTCTAACTGCCGCGACACAACATTTTTTTTAAATAAGTAGTTGTTATGGCGTCAGGCTTAGGTAAGACGGTGCTATCTAGCCAGGCGGACTTGAAATAAGCCCTACCACCAACCAAACAGTACAAACTGTACCCCCCCTGGGAATCGAACCCGGGACCCCTGCGACTTACACGGGTGGGCGAACCACTAGACCACAGAGGCGGTTTACAAGTTCAACTAATAATAATTAGTAGGTACCTACTTGTCCATCAGCTATTTTTGATGTCCTCACTGCTGGGGCACAGGCCTTCCTTATGGGTGGTAAGGAGGATAGGCCAACATAACCCACCACGCGGGCCCAATTCGGATTGGCGGGTGTTAACGACTGCAAATGCAGCCGGGACCAACGGCTTAACATGCCTTCCGAAGCACGGAGGATCTCGAGATAATACATTTTTGGTCAACCATCCCATGACCGACCCTTGCGAACGTTGCTTAACTTCCGCAATCGCTGGGCCAAGCGCTAAACCACTGCGCCACCGAGCTCCTCGTACCTACTTACAAAATGATTGCTAATAACGTTGTTTATCCAACAAATCCAAGAATTCGAGGGGATGTTAAATATTAGTCGTGATTTGAGACAATCGCCGCTGGGTGTTTGCGCTCCACTCGACGCGAACAAGCCGTGACTATGTTACTTTGTGACATATTATAAAACAAAGTCCCTCGCCGCGTCTGTCTGTCTGTTCGCGATAAACTCCGAAACTACTGAACGGATTTTCATGCGGTTTTCACTAATTGATAGAGTAATTCTTGAGGAAGGTTATAATGTATAATAAGTTGAGGTTTAATGTAAATTAATAAAAATATGACGATAATTGTTGAAGAAGTCGGCAAAAATTAGCCGTCTGGGAGCTTGCATCGAAAACGCTGCCTAAACCTTTCGAGCTATAACAAAATAATATAGCAGCTCAGACGGGACTCGAACCCGCACCCTTAGGATTCCGGCCCAATGCACTAACCGGCCGGAATCCTAAGGGTGCGGGTTCGAGTCCCGTCTGAGCTGCTACGGGTGAGTCGATTTTTTCTAGTATTTTTTAAATTATATTAGCTAAGTAACTTTATAATATATAAAAATAGCATTGTGAATGCTAAAATCTAAAAATTCAATATTATATTTGATTTTGTAAAGAGGTCGCAAAAATACCCTGTAGGTATATCGTGGGCTGCAAGCGTTATTGGTTTTACAAATAACCCTGTATTTCTATTAAAAATAGATAAAGACCTATCTAGTCTGTACGGTCGACGGCACGCTGGGCTTCCACAACCTGTCCAATTTCTTCAATCATTTTTTAACCTTAATTCAAGCAGTTTAAGGTTCATAATTCATTGTAGATTTTTGACAGGTTTGTATAGCTTGATATGCTGCTGACTGTACCTCTCATCCAGAAAAAGTACCGTTTCCGAATGATTGAAAAATAATATCCACGCAGACGAAGTAGCGGGTGGTCGCTAGTTTATCATAAGTTTAGAAAAGTAACATGATCGTTGATAACATGATCAGACAGGCGCGGTCCGAAGCGGGGGGGGGGGGGGTCACAGGACTCACAGGGGACATGACCCCCCCCTAAATCGTTCATGTCAAATAGAAAAGAAAGAAAGAAAGAAAAAATGTTTATTCGGAGCATATACCTACATACACATTTATAAAAATACATTTTAAATCTTATTGCTATGCAACCGAAAAGGTTAAAAAACTGCTATTTCAAAACGTTTATAATAATTTTCGTCAAATGTCACATGACGTAGAAAAGGTGTCCGGTGACCATCTTTGGCACCGTCTTTCAAGTCATAGATATAGTATTTTCAAGTACTTTCGGCCATTTCAGAACTGTCAGACTTATCTCTTAAACTCTCTCTAATAAAGTCTGCCAAGCCATATCTGGCCGAAGTCCATCACAAGTGATTTTTAACCGGCAGTGAAGGATTTTCTCAAGCTTCCGGCCAATTTTATTTGCGATAATCTTCTGATCCTCGCTCTGCACAACATGTCCGACCGTGTGCCATGCATTTTATCGTGGTGTCATATTATTATGACGTAGGCAATATGGTCGCGGGCTTAGGGACTATACTGAATGTTAATGAATCGCTTCAGCAACAAAAACAATATTTCCTTAGAGCCACGTTTTTTTATGTAAACATTACCTTTCTGAACAATTTTAACAAAACATTTATAAACCTTGGTCATCATTACGCACCCTTAAAACAAGAGAACTAAAAAGTGCGAGTAGGACTAAAAATTTACAGTACTTAATGTTTAGATTGCTTTTAGGCTAAGTTTTTTATATTTAGAATTCATTTTATTCATGATTGGAATTTTAATTTATAATCGGATTTTTTATTTTTAACAGAAATTTTAATTTATACTTGGATTTATATTTGTAATTGTATTTTTTTATTTACTTATAACTGAAATTTTTATGTATCTTACTAGGATTTTTTTGTAATTGTAGGTAATTTTTATTTATAATCGGAATTTTTATTTATAATTGAATTTTTTATTTGTACTTAATTGTAATATTGTTGTTGCTTCTTATACCTACGCATGAGGTCTTCACCTATAATTGTGCATTATGCTGATTATGTCCTTGTTTATTGCTTGTGTCAATGTTTATTATGTTGGTGATCAATAAATAAAATAAATCATTTCGAAGAGAGTTTATTTAGATAAACTTCACTGGTTGTTAAATAATTTAATATTTGAACAAATAGCAAGTTTGAATTTAAAACCTCAAGGTACCTACCTAAACTAAATACCAACGGGATTTTCTTGTTTTTTTTAAACTGTAATAAAACAAATAAAATCAAAATGACATGGACAGTTTTTAAAATAAGAACTGACAAGTTCAGAGAGGTTCAAAACTACGTATTAATTCATATTTTTATTTTACAATATTATTTACTATAAGTATGTGTGTAAATGGAATGTACTTTTTTGGCCATGTCCTTTAATTCCAAATAAAGAAGTGAATAACGTTATTTTAGTAAAAAAAACTACGCTTCAGCGTTGCCGGTAAAATTAAACTGTTCTTTAAATAAAATATTAAACTAAATTCTTAGGCTGCCTACCTAATATTATGCCACATGTAGTTAAAAAGAGATAAAAGTACATAGTCACAAATTTGAATAGTTAGCTATTTGTTACGGAGAAGGAAATGAGAAGGCTCAAAGTAAGGGAAATAATTATAATAAATAGAGAAAACACAAACCAAATAGCAGCGGAGACCAACCGAAGACGGATGACAGATCAAAAGCAATAATGACAGAGGAAAAGAGAAAAAAAAGAAACAAAAAAAGTATTTACACGCCCAGCCCGATGGCCAGTTCGTAACACTATTAGTTGTTACTGTTAGTATTTTACTTAGTAAATACCTACGTCTATAGATATACCGACTTATACCACAGAATATATAATAGTACTAACGTACTTATACCATTTAGTACTATTATATATTCTGTGCTTATACGGCCTGCGACTGTCGGCGTGGGATATAGGTAAATACCTACCTACTTACATTGTATCTATTTCAATACAATCGATGGCCATCTATTTGTGTTAAGCAAAAAAAGTATTAGGCTTTATTATTTACATAGGAGGGACAAACTGAAAGAAATAATATTTGTGCCAATTGTGCCAGCCCTTAAGGGTTGACAAAACATCTGCGACCGGACGCCCCGCGCGCCGCGCCGTACGTACCTACGTCGACGTTACTGTTTGATCAATCTTATTAGGTAGGTAACCTACACTACCTACCTACTTATTTCATGGACACAAAGCTACACCAGCTGTTTTGGGCTATTTAGAAAAATGACAAGAGTATAAATAATTAGCTAGGAACATAATTTTTAAAATTTTTCAGCCACCTATTGGTCAGCTGACGGACTTACATTGGAAAGGCAAAAAAATAATCGTTTTTCGACCTATGTACCTTGGAGAATGTTGTTAGGTTTTAGCAATTCAATAATTATAAAAACACAAGACAAAAAATGTATATTAAAACAAACAATGACGTAGTTGAAGAAAAGCTCATCCAATGGATTCATGCAGACCTCTTTTCAAAAAGTTAAAGTTGTTGACGTTACCATTTGTAAAAAAGCATCCAGAGATATTTAAAAAGACAAAGGAATACAAATATAAAGGCAAAAGGCAAAGGAATAAAAATTAAAGGTGTATTTACAAGGCGAAACTTTAAAACTTGACATTTCTAAAAGCTGAAATTATTGGGAGGAACTTGACATTTTTCCTAAGCGAGGGACTTTGAAAAACTCAAGAATTTTATATAAAAAAACCCTTTTCCTAGTACTTACACGGTTCGACTTGGCAGGTGACTTGCTGGTCGATAGCGCTTTTTATAGACAATCGCTAAGTAAAATCGAATCGCCACCTCATTGAAATTAGGTTTGCAATTAGATAAAAAATATCCTAGATAACGCATGACAAACTAAGTAAGCAAAAATGGCACCTCAAATAGCGTCCCACTTACAAACTGGGCGCTTATTTTGAGGTGCCATTTTTTAAATTCTGACCGGATCACCGGACATCTAGGATATTCTTGATCGAAGTTAAGAAAGGAGATTTTCAAAGTCCCACCCAAACGTATGGCTATTATAATGAATAGAATGTAAATAGAATAGAAAAATATCGAAGTACAGTATTTGTTGTTATCTAATTGTTAAAAGTTACCTATTCATTTGTATTGACGGCATCAGTTCCAGCCAGTTTGCATAATCTACCCTAATCATATTGTTTGAAGGAACTCGGGGCGGGTACGACCCCAATTTGCAACTTTATTAAATATGTTTTGTTTATTAATTAGATATGTTAATAACTTGTATCTTCATTAAAGTTGAATTAAATTATCCATTCTCGTAACATTGAAACGGTAATTATGCAAAGAAATAAGGAGCTGGAGAAAAGCTAATAAGTAATTAAGTAAATTAAATATTATGCTGTTGCTGTTATAATGTTTTCTTCCTACCCTGTATCCATTAAAGGACTATAGCCCTATGCACCAGAATGGGAATTAAAATGCTAATAATGATTCTAAAAACTTTCTTAAATTAATTTAATATCTTTGTAGAATCTCGAATAGGTAGAAAAGAGATTGCCAAGAACATCGATTAATTCCTTTCTAGCTAGGTAGGCTCGTTTAGTTTCTTATTAAAAGTCAATACCGATATCATGACTAAATTTTACGGTTTAGGTCTTTGATCTTTGGGAACTGTCTTAAATAAATAGGTATCTTTACTTAGATATATTTAAGACAGTTTTAAAACTGTCTCTAATAATGTATATTCTTTGAAGACCGATTGGCGCAGTGGCAGCCACTTTAATCAAAGGTCCTGGGTTCGTCACCCGTTATGATTATGAGTCACTACAGCAAAAGCTGTGTAATTTATCTTAAATTATTGAATAAAAATATTTTGCAATTGTATAAAAAACAGGGTGTTTAAAATAAAAACTCGATTAAATATTTCTTCACTTTCATTTATGTATGTAGTGGCGTGTTGTATAATATTCAACAATATAACATTATTATAATCTAACTTATTACTATTTAGTCGCCGACTAGCAATCGATTAAGTATTTTGTTAAAATTATCATAGAAGAGTTCACTTTTAATGTATAATTTTAGAGCTCAAAATTATACAGGAAAAGTAATAGTACTTATTTTTCTTGCCTTAGGTACTCACTAAATTCTTTTTTTTATTTCGGAAATAAAATTGGAAACCGAAAAAATATACTTATAATATATCATTTAAAACACATAAGTAACAATATGAATGTAATTTAAACTATGTCTTTTAAAATTTGGCGCAGAGAACTATAAGTCATTCTCTCCTAAACTGAGTAGAACTTTAGAATTCTCTCGTCACGAGTCGCTTGCGATTGCGAGTCGGCGCGACGATGACGAGTTCCCAGCCGTACTCGCCATCGCATGTCTTCTATCCGCTCATGAGTCGCGCGTACCAGGAGAGAGAGAGAGATTTTGGAATAATGATCGCATGACAGATAGAAATAAGAATAATAAAGTAGTGTGAGGATCATGAGTCGCGCGTACCAGTAGAGAGAGAGAGAGATTTTGGAATAATGATCGCATGACAAATTGAAAAAAATAATAATAAGGTAGTGTTAAACCCCAAGGTAGGGTTTTTCATATTGTTAGTATAGTTTAATAGGCAGATTTAAATCTTTTACAAATTGTTATTTATTGGTAACGTTCATCTAATTTACATGTCTCCAATAAAATGTTAACCCCCTTACTAATAAAGATTGTATAGCAGATGTATAGTTACACAATGGTAACCTACTCTCTGTCAAACTATTTGAATTTGAAAACAAAGTGACAAAACACTGTGTAACTACACATCTGCTATACTTACAATCTTTATTAGTAAGGGGGTGAGTGTAGAAAATATAGTGTAGTAGTATTTTACATTTGCTTTTGGTAGGTACTCAACTCATTACAGCGCTTAGAAGAGGATCGTTAAGCTATTTACAACTAAACTAGCCTAACTCCTGTCTAGCGTATCCCGTCACCTTCCAGAGATATGAACAGTTAAGCGGCGACCGACAGACAGACAAGCAAGTAATTGACTATATACTATAACTAGAACAGTGAAATTGTGAAATCTCTCCTGTGACACGCTTTTGATTAACACTGTAAGAAATCGAGCGTAGGTACATTAACGGCCGAATACTCAAAGGCTTCTTAGCTAAAATCTTAAGTTAAGGTCTCCTTAACTTTAAGGAAGCTGTCAGTTTCATAGAGTTTCTGTCAAATCTGACAAATTTTATGTATTTAAGGTGGCCTTAACTTTAAGATTCGTTTGAGTATTTGGCCGTAAACAATATAACAGGAGTTTACTATAATTAGATGTAAGTGTGATAATAATAGTAAACTGTGCGGAATGATAGGTAGTAAGTAGTAGAGCAATGAATTACTTCAATAGGTAACTTTGTTAAAAGGGCCAAAAAAAGGATTTTATAAACAAGTTTTTCAAAAACCTTAAAACTATATAACCTAGCATCTATCCACAGGTTGTAACATGATGTGAGCCTTATCTCTTGGGAATAACGTTGATTGTAGGCTGGCTGCCGGTCGCAGATTGTAACATGACTAGATCACAGCGGTCAGTTGCGAGGAAAGGGAGAGGAGCGAACTTAATCGTCCTCTCCTAACTCGTGCTCTTCTGCAGATATCCTGCGCTCTTCTGCAGATATCCTGTGACAAAAAAAGTTTCATTATTATTTATGAAAAAACGTAAAAACCATTCTGAATAGTTTGACTGTTGTCGTAATTGTCAAAAAGTATTGCTCTCACCGTACATAAGCGATATATACAAGGTGTTTGGTAAAAGCCTTATAAAGCCGAATATGGTACATAGGGACCGTCAAACTGAACAACTTTTACTATGGGACCAACTCTGAAATCGTGAAAAAAAACAGCTGTTTCATGCAAAAATTAATAACGAAAATATCAAAATGTATAAGTACCAAACACCTTGTATAAGTACTTAGTTGCCATAATGACCATACTTTTTATTTTTGTTTGGCTTATTTCAAGTCCGCCTGGCTAGCTACCACCATCTTAACTACTTTAGTCTGACGTAATAACAACAATTTAAACATTGTTGTGTTCCGGCAGTTAGCGGTAAGATAGCCAGTTCCTCAGTGATGAGGATTGCGGGTGTAGTGCGCTTCCATCCGGCCTTATCGACCTTAAACACCTTTGCATAAAAATTTATCCATTTTTATGCAAAACGGGGTTGATTTCAACAACATAACATTGCGGGGGTTGGGCTACGGTTGCCAGGTCCAAAAACACAAAAGCCGGACTCGGCGCTTAATTTGGCCGGAAATTTTACCCTAAAAGCCGGATATACCTTCTTAATAGCCAATCATAGCTTTTTAAAAACCGGACACAATCATGTTCTTAAAGCCGAAAAATATTTACCTACTTGGAGCGGGGCAGTCGCGTCGTGCTTGTCGTCGTCATTACTTGCGCTCGACACAAAAAGCAGACAGTCAAATTCGGCCGGTCAAGACGTCAAAAAGCCAAACAAACCCGGCCACCTGGCAACCTAAGTAACCTCGCACAATTACCTAACCGATATGTAGTAGGTATTTAATTTCAACCTACCTACCCACTGTGTGCAAACTTTTGTTAATCATTGTGATGGAAAATGACCTCACTTTAAATGTGGAGCTCATTTTTCAATGTTGACGACTCTGTATGAAATATACCCCTACAGGGAGAAAAAAGCAGCCCTTGACGAGTTTCTTGCCGGTTCTTCTCGTTACAAGGTCCCCCGCTTAGGATTTGCGAACCGATGGCGTAGCTTCTATGACATTCACAAGTGTTTGTAAGCCTAGACTGATTTTTTTTTTAATTTTTTGAATTAAGTTGGGCTTATTAACTTCGGTGGTTGTAGGTGGGCCAGGATCTATCTATGGTTGATTACTCACCTATTGTTGTTACGCTGGTAGTTGTGTACCGCCGTAGTGGGCGTGGGCGCGGGCGCGCAGCGGTACAGCGCGCGCACGCCGGTGGGCGCGCACAGGAGGCGCGGTAAGGGCGGCTCCGACCGCTTGCCGTACCTGCTGCTCATGAAGAACCTGCATCGGACATTGTATCAACGACTAGCTTAAGACCAGCCTCCCTAGCACGCGATATATTGCGTGATATAGCGTTTTATCGACACCCAACTGTCAAAATCCATTGTCTATCGTGTTACGGCTGTCATGCTCGGTATGGGGGCAGGAGCCCCATAGGCCATAGCGCTAATTTTTAAAGATAAAACTAAAACTAAATATTTACCGTTACAGTTTCGTTTACAAACAAAAAAATCTCGCTTATGTTTTGTTGAAGTTGTTGAAAGCCATACCTACCTACCTTGGAACCTAAAGTAATCTTGGACAATTGACAATGAGGATCAACACGACAATTGAATATATCAATTTTGTATATCACATCAAATACTATATCAATATATGAATCTCTGTTTAAATTTCTCAAATCCATCAAGAAATGACAAAGTTATTAAAGATTTAAAAAGTGAGTTTAAAAAATACGGCCGGCCCTTGCGGATCATGCGATGACGTCACGTGCCACGATCGCCCGATCAAACACCTGCCGCGCCGCTGAGCGGTGCACGTGGCCGATGACGTCATCAGCCAATCGTGAATTGGGGAGCGTTTTTGAGAATGCGACACGAAAATCGCTCTATCTTCGTCATTTTTGGTCCAATTTCAATAATTCTTTCACTGAAATTATTTATTTTATTGTGACTTAAACTCTACATATTTAACTAAAAACCTCGTTGATCCTCGCATTATTATTCTAAAGATCAGTTTCAAAGATTTTTAAAATATCTTACTTGAAAATATTAAACTCTAAAAACTAACAAATAATATTTTAAACCTTTATTATCGTCACATACTTAAATTATATGTAAGTTCAAATACTTATTCTTATTTTCCAAGCGTCACGGACAAATTGACTGAAAGTAGGTAGATACCTGTTACCTTTTAGGTAACAATACTTTCAGTCCATTTGTCGTCTGGTCAAATGGACTGAAACCAGCACTCAACCTTTGGGTAGTAGGGTATGTGATAGATATCCTGAAGACCTGAAGTGTACAGTACCTGTCATTCCTCGGCGAGATGAGGCGCGGCTGCGACCGGCCATACCGGGAGCCCAGCACGAACGGCATCGGGGACACTGTCACAGACAAGTCAACTGTGAATAAACTGAACCCAATGCCTTAAAGACAGAAAAAGATTTCGGAAAAGTCTGATCATCGTCGGTCGTTAGTCGGGAATCGAACCTGTCGCAACCGGGCAATATTGACTAATCGTTTTGATGCGTTTTGAACGCTTTAAATAGCCTTGCTCCTTATCCTTAGGCCGCCGGTAACGATCAATACGATTGTGAACTTTTGCGTCAGTCCCATTGTTGGAGGAATTGACAATCGCTTCAATTGCAATTCAATCGATCAAGTTACGCATCAATGAGCGTCAATACGTAAAAAATTGAATTGCGAAATGCGAAGCGCGCCGCGCGCTCCGCCCGTGGATTACGTAACTCTGCTGCTAACAATTATGAGCAGCAATGTAACTGCGATTTCTGTCAGAGTTGATTGTACATAATTACCCCGGCCGCACGGCGATTATGGATTTCATAGATCTCTATGCATGGGCGTACGGGGGGGTTTTGTTTACCGCCAACTGACCATCAATTGTTATCAATAAAAGTTCTTATTTGCCATACAATACATTTGATCGCAGGACCGATCGTCGTGGAGATCCTTAGGGGAGGCCTATACCCAGCAGTGGGTGTCATGCGGCTGATATGATGATGATGATGATGACATTTGATTTACAATATATTTGCACCCCCCTGGGGGCGGTACAATAGATTTGCCCCCCCCCCCCTGGCCCAGAACCTGGATACGCCCGTGTCCCTATGCCCTACAATTCTGGATTTGTCAATAGGGCGGCGATAGTGTCGAGCAAATGCATCCTCTGCCAAGCAATGCAAGCAAACGTCGTTTGGCGTTCGTAGTCTGTCGAACGCATGCACTGCGTGCGTGTGCATGCGCGCGGGCGGATAAATGGCGTTGCTGGTCTGCCCCCCTAGGCCCTTGCCGCCCCTAGGCCGCGCCCTATACGGCTTATCGACAAATCCGGCACTGCCGTAGTGGATAAAAGAACTCACTGAACTCACTCTCGGCGCGCTTCCCGTCGCTCGCGGCGGTGACCAGCGCGAGCAGCGCCAGCGCGGCGCACGCCAGCAGCGCGCCGCGCCCGACCAGCACCCCGGCGCACATTGCGACCGCACTACGACACATTATACCTAATATTAAGACTCCGTAGCGATTTTGCCGCTTACTGCCGCTCTCTCGCTCACACGTTTCATGTTTTCTCAAGATTTCTCAAATCTGAGTGCGCAATTGAAAAATGTCCCTCGACCACTTTTCGCAATATAAGATTACAGACATTTTAAATTATATTTCAGTTTTTTGTTGCTAAAGTACAAAAAGTTACCGTTTCTAACAGTTATTTGAACTGGCAAATACGATAACTTTTTGTACTTCAGCAACTCGAAACTGAAATATATTTCACCTATAGGTTTATTGAAATGTCCGTCATACCTAATTGCGAAAAGTGGCGGAGACACATTTTTCATTTAATTACGCACTCAGATTTTAAAAATCTTGAAAAACACATAGGTAAGTAGATTTGAGCGAGAAATCTCAAGAAAACAAGGAAAAGTAAAAAAAACGACGGCAGCCGGATCGGCTTTCCGGCCGCCGGAAACCGGACGGCACTGTTGTTCGATTCAACACCGGCCTACGGCAAATCGATTTGGCTTTTTTGTCACAATATTTCCAATAATCATGGTAGGTATTGATATAGGTAGGTATATTTTCGTAGGCTATTTCTATTTTCGGGTTTAGAAGAAAAAATAACGCTGTTCTGTGAGAAAAAGAAAAGGTTTCATTAAGGGGCCGTACAACATCAAATAACACATTTTTGAACAAAGATTTCACAGTACTTTTATACTTGATTTGTCGGTCCCAATAAATATAACGTAGAAAGTAGATTATAGGTAGTATACTCAGTTATGTGATTGATAGAAACATAATAAGCAAGTAGCTAAAACTTTTCTCGATAAAAAAAAACATAAAGTTGTAATAGTGGGGACTTCCGGTTGGGCCGCAGCGTTTCCGCCGAATAATAACGTCGCTTGTAACGTAACAATTCTTTATTCCGTAAAAGAAACTGAGCAGTACAGATTGAAAGCGGACCCAGTAATGACTCACTTGCGTGGGTGCAAATCTAGGTGCTATATACTATATTATACCTATTTGTCGCAAGAAATGACCGAAGAAGAATCAATCGCTTGGTTGCAGATTGCTTTTTCTCGACAGTACAAAATTCAGTCATACTATCTATACAATTAGCACGCGCCATCTCTTGATGAGTAGCGGTACTAATCTTTTAATACATTTATGTAATAGTTTGGTGTCACAAAGTGTGAACTTTGTAATTTTTCACTGATGTCATGTGCCAACCTGCCAACTGATACCTAATAAACATATATCTTGAAACTATAATAAAAATAAACCTTAACTATAGCTCTCTAGTTTTGTGATTGTCAGTTTTCCAAAATAAGAAATAATTTTTTGCTTATTAAAAACGATAATGTTTTCTTTTTTTTTCTTTATTTGTTTTGGAGCTTTTGTCTTAAGACATGGCAGCTCCATCGAGCCAAATCACCAGTTGACACTTAACATAGAACGATAATGTTATCAATTACCTATTTCGATAATTTTTACTATTAAAATTGCTTCCAGCGTTGTACGGCCCCTTAACTTTCTTGAAATCACTAGGTTTTTTTTATCACTATTTTTTGTGAAAATCAATTTGCCTCACTTACAACCTAAGTTTGTAATTAATTTCTCTTCCTTAAAAATAGGTAGCTGTACTCGTTCAGTTACAGAAATAAAATAAAACTCATGAAAACATAAGCGCAGTATAATTTTAAGTAGTGTATAAGTAAGTTTGCGTATAATTTTAAGGCCTTAGGTATTTATCTAATCTTTTGACTGGCATAAATAATTGGTACACATGGTAAACGGCAATGGTACAGTCAGCAATGAAAGGCGCTTAACGCTTTGGTACTTTGTCATAGCAACTTTTTTGACAGATGTCTCACGGTTTGAAATATTAGTCAAAAAACATAACCCTCTTGCAGTCGGGTAAAAAAGTTACTATGACAAAGTACGTAGGTACGTGAAAAAACAAAAATAAATTGAATCAGTCCTTACATTTTTATTGACCTGAAAAATTTTAGAGGTAACTTGATAAAGGTTATACTTACAATAGATTCACGTAGGTACCAAACCTATTTATACTTTCCTTTGTTTTTTATAGATTGGTAGTTACCATAAACAATAATTGCGCGCTTAAAATACGAATAAAAAGAGTTTTACAGCCGCCCATCGGCCCTCTTTTTTAATCACTGCTTTATTGCACTTTTAATGCTTATGTGGGGGTTGGAATAACAGAATATTGATCGAAACTCTAAAAATATTGATAGTACTTTTATTTTCCAATTGCAGAATCATTACTTAGTACGCAAAAAGTCCGCAAAAGTAAGTAACTCAGATGAAAAAAAATGTTACACTAAATGGCTAAATTCCATTTGCGATTTAAACTAACATTGACTATACCTACAGCGTGAAATTTCAATAATTTTTTCGTTCCCTTCTTCTTATCGAATGAGGAATAGTGGCCACCTCTGGTGTTAGAGTTTATCAAGCCGCCTGTAAGGCCTCTAACTATTATCAGATGACAACAGCCGGGACCGACGGACGGTTTAACGTGCCCTCCGAAGCACGGAAGCGCTCAGTTATAATGCCACTTAACGGTCACCCATCCGACACCTGGCCGGACTGGGCGTTGCTTAACAAACGTGATCGAGTACGGTCAGTCTGTCAAGTTCCGCCATGAGCGATTTTTCGTTCCCGCAGTGGGGTGGTTCCATTCATGATTACAAGCAACTTTTACTATGGGACCAACTCTCGCTAATAGCTGCGACACAGTCTTTGACTAATGTGGTTATATCAATAACAGTCAATAATCAGTTAATCTGTTTTTTTTTTATATTTAGACACAAATAAATATTTTTTGAACTCTGATATCGCGGAAAAAAAACAGCTGTTACATACAAAAGCGTAATACCTACTCGACCTTAATGTCAGCTGTTCCATACAAAATCATGAGTGGAACCATTGCGGGAACCAACCCCATTGCGGGAACCAACCCCACTGCAGGAACCAAATGATAGGACATCAGGCACATGAGACCCAAAAGTGAATAAAGTTAATTTTGTTATCTATAAACACTTTATGTTAGACTAGAATCATATAACAGTAAATACAGTAGCAATTTTATTTTTTTACTCCTACATTTAGCTTTAATTAATTATTGAAAAAAAAACTAAAGTATATCCATGAATCGGGCATCTTTGTCAGCGATTGCACAAGTGATTGCGCATTAAAAAAAAAAAGTCATTTGACACTATTGAATTGACAGCCATCTGTCAGTCAACTGTCAAAGGCGTTTTGCGTGCGACATATGCGCAGATTTTCCGTTTGATCAGGGTTCCGGCTCGTACATTGTGGTACTAATCTGTATCACTTACGCAGCTAACGAAACGTGTTGGTCGTGGTACTGGTGTTGCTATTTAGTGTCGCGGTTACCAAAAAAAAAGTTTACATAAATAACTCTTAGAACATAAATCTTCGTAAAAATCTGAATATTTTTTATGGCTAACTAATTACAAGTCTACATTACTAAATAATATACTAGAAAAAATACGACTCGCACCAGATCAATACTCAGACGGGAATCGAACCCGCGACCTTTGGATATCCGGTCTAATGCTCTGACCGCTGAGCTACCGAGTCACTAGTGACATCGTCGAATTTCTTCTAGTATAATCCTACTCTTACGCTGCAAGCCAGCGTTATTTCACCAATGTGAGGAATTACCTCGACATTCAATTGAAATATATTTCCAGACATTTGGCTATCGATAAGGATGAAATTGGGATTTTTGCATTCACAATGCTATTTTTATACAATACTTAATAATATAATGCAATGCACATTGTGAATGCAAAAATCCCAAAATTAAAAAAAAATACAAATCTACATTTTGAAAAAAAACAAAAACGCTATACATTCTTTGGTTTTTTTCTATGGGACTCTGCCTGATGTCCTGTCAGCGTGTAGATATAGGTACCTTAATTCAGAAAGGTGTAGGTAAGTCTCATGCTCATCGAACTAAATTAAAATTTACACGGTTGCCGACCGGTGAAAGTGAAAATCGAGTGTATTTTACCAATCCTAATTTGTTTTCAATAAAGAAAAATATAGAACCAGCATTACTCAAAAACAATTATAAAAATCGGTTAAACACAATTTTCATAAAAAAATACCTAATAATAATACTTTTATGAAGAATTGGTTAGATTAACACACAATATTTACTTAATTATATTGTAAAAACACCGTACGTATAAAAGACATCGACGCGTCACGCTCTCCAGTGCTAAAAATAATAAGTCGTAAAATAGTACATTTGTTAACTTTATATATTAAATTATTCTTATAAAAGCACTGTTCAGTTATTGCAGTAAAAGGATTTCAAGTTACATGAAATTTATAAATAACCAAGTAGGTAATTTTATTTAAAATATTTTTGAAAAAATGACGTAAAACAAACTAAAATAGCAATTTTTTATTCAATCTTTTGAAATATGTATTTGCTTTAAAAATCTTTTTTAATGTTATTTATGAAAATAAATTAAAAATTAAAAATATAGTTTTTCATAAAATTGATTTCAGATAATTATCATAATATAATATTTGGCCACAATAAAAACTTTAAATACAGTTAGTTAGATTAACTAAATAGTTAGTCACTTACCAGATATGACACGTCGGTGTTCCGGCGCGTTATGGCTCGTCGGGAGCGAACCCTTCTTTATATTCCAGGGAACGACGTTAGGGTTGGCAGTTGGCGCGTTATTAAAATGTTTGCTGATAAATGAAAGTGAAATAAGCTTTATTCAAATAAACTTAATTATTAAGTACTTTTGAATCGTCTATATTTTCCTACCACCCGTTCCAGACTTTTTTAGCTGACAAGAAGAACGGGCGCAAGAAACTTTTTTGGCAATAATGGCCACTTTTGGCAATTATGGATTTTAAAATTTACAGAATTAATGATAACTGTTGAAGAGTTATTCAAAAAATATTAGAGATAATTTAAGAGATTATTAACGAACAATTTTTTTGTATGGAAATAAAAGTAACACTGAATTCAAGAAAAAAAATGCCTGATTCAGATATTCCTACAGAGATATTATTTTGTAATGTGGATTACGGCTCCGTTAAGCGAAATCATTTGTCTCTGTCTTTTTCTTTACGTGTAAAGAGTATGGAAAATAACCTCACTTCTGCACTTTTTCTATGTTTTTCGTTGTTTTTTCATCATTATCTTTCTTGAAAAAAAGTTATTGGAGCAACTGCACAGTACGTTAAAGTGTATTTTGATGTAGAATTCAATACGTTCCCGCTATTACTTACGCCAATAATATGGCCCGCGACAAGCACCTTTGATGATATTCAAATTTTTTTTTACAAACATCTGTGAGGTTTATACGCAATTTAATAATTGTAGCTAAGTACTAGATAATCTCTTTAGCTTGTCGTATGTTTTTTTCGTGGCTACAAGTTTACGTTTTCTCTATAAAAATATGGCCCGCGCAAACCATGTTTTCCTATTATGGCCCCTTTAGTTAAGTCACAGAATAGATAATAGTACTAGCGTAGTTAAATGATGTAAAAATACCTAATACATTTCACAGTTAACACTGATGTTTACTGTTTATGATTCTGTGAGTTGCACCAAAACGCTGTCAAAGTTGAAGTTATCGTCAAATGATAAATTGATAATGCTACCTATTTGTCACGTCAAACTTGTCAAAGGACATCATGCTGGCTGGCAACCTCTTTTTTGGCTAACTTGTACTTAACCGGTACTTTTTAACAAGCTTGTTATTGTTAAAGTTAGATGGTGCAACTCAGCCTAAACGTTTTCCCTAGTTCTTTTTAAAATAAAATTGTGTCTCTTTGCCAGAACTATTATCAATTTTTCTTGTTTTGATATTTTAATGCACCTACTCTAAGTATATATATATCTAAAAGAATACCTACTTTATATGCCAAAAGTTGTTTGTCCTTGAAAATGACCATGTCTGCTTCTGCCAAAGAGACATAGCTTTCTTTATTTATTTTTTACTTTTATTTTTTATCGTATTTCATGCAGGTGGTAACCCTAGCACCCACGCCCCCGGCGCAGGTGAGTCGGTCATCTAATTAGACATGTAGTGATGTAGCACTGGGAGATAACGCTGATGTTATCTGACGTGTCCAAAATAAGATTAGGTATGGTACACCTAACTACTGGAGCGGAAAGACAAAAACGATACTAATTTAATAACTACTTTTGGAAAAAGGGCTAGACCGTATGAAATCGTCAGTGATCGTTGTTAAAATTATGGTTACAATTTGTACTCTGTTTGGTTGGTGGTAGGGTTTATGGCAGTTAGTAGGTAAGATATTAGTGAAGAGGATTCCGGGTGTAGTGCGCTTACACTTTCGGCCTTATCGTCACATCCTGGAGGTGAAGGCCAAGCACTATCCCGTTGTGCATATTATTATTATTATTTATTAAATTCAAGTAACAAGGACTCATTTTTGTAAGTAACAAAATTTTTACTTAACATATGATAGTAAAATCATATTCATACTTAACCTATATATATACCTAGATATATTCATACTTACTTAACCTATGTTATAAAAACAGGCAAGGGAATATCACTATACCCACAGCCAGTTGCGTTTCAATGAAACTGCACCACCGATTGTAATGCAATTTGCAATGCATTTAAATAAAATAACCGTCAAACAAAGACTACTATCGTCAAAGCGAACTTGCGTCTTCTTCTTATCGAATGAGGAATAGTGGCCACCTAGTGTTAGAGTTTATCAAGCCGCTAAGGCCTGTAAGGCCTCTAACTTGGCTTAACGACTGTTATCAGATGACAACAGCCGGGACCGACGGTTTCACGTGCCCTCCGAAGCACGGAAGCACTCAGTTGTAATGCCACTTAACGGTCATCCATCCGACACCTGGCCGGACCGAGCGTTGCTTAACAAACATGATCGAGTACGATCAGTCTGTCAAGTTCCGCCATGAGCGCTTCTGCGTCAAAAACTCATCACGATAATTTTATTGCGCTAATGCTGATAAATACGGTATGGTATGGTAGAGGATAGCTCGGTGGCGCAGTGGTTAAGCGCCTGGCCCTGCGATTGCGGAAGTAAAGCAACGATCGCAAGGGTCGGTCATGGGATGGGTGACCAAAAATATATTATCTCGAGCTCCTCCGTGCTCCGGAAGGCACGTTAAGCCGTTGGTCCCGGCTGCATTTGCAGTCGTTAACACCCACCAATCCGCATTGGGCCCGCGTGGTGGGTTATGGCCCATCCTCCTTACCACCCATAAGGATGGCCTGTGCCCCAGCAGTGGGGACATCAAAAACGGCTGATGGTCAATGCTGATATAATAAATTAATACCTACTTACATAATCGAATAAAGTGTAGGTACTTTTGCGTTGGTGAATGGGGAATGTCTGAAATAAAACAAATTGGCTGAATATTTTTATAGGTAGGAATAAGCTCCCTTATTAAGGCGGTTGTATGACCGAAAGTGGCGCCCTCAGAGGTTTTTATTTAATAAGTTATTAATAGAAAAGATTTAAATAATGTTTATCGTGGAGATTTCAGGGCCCATGGTCTAGTATTTTTAGACGGTTTAGAAGTAGATAGCAAATGTGTCAAAAACGGCCACTTTTAGCAGTTTTGCTATCTACTTTTAGCAGTGACTACGAGATATAATTACACCTAAAAGTAACTTGCATGTTTTGTGAGGTAGGTATGTGTGATGAATTGTTAAAGAGCGCACATCCCGCCAACAAACTGTATTCACAGTTTGGCAGGAAATTATATATGTGAATATCTGTAACATACCTTGTGATAAATAAATAAAAAAAAAAAAAAAAAAAGAGGGAATGTAACTATACCGTCTAACTATATACTAGACGGTGGGCCCTAAAATCTCCACAATAAACATTTTTAAAATAGTGTATTAGATTTATAATATTAAATATAATTCACCGCGGCGCCACTTTCGCTCAGGGTACCTTAATAGAAAAAAGTTTCAGAATTTTCGGAATAAAACCTCCATTCTGCTGTTACCCGTATTGTCTTTAATTTTTTAAAGTTTTTTCCTTATAATTCAGTCAATCAGATTTTATTACACTAATTTTAAAATTCTAATAACTATCATTGGACATTCCCATAGATGGACATTCCCCATTATCGATTTGACGTTTATCTTTCTAAATGAAGTCTTGTTTTCGTTCACGAATGGATATTAATAAGTCCTCCCCCTGAATATTTGAATACATTAGCGTCTGGATGTAACTTTTTTAATGAATTTTAATAACTTCAATGTTTCGGGTAATGACACAATAAACTAATTAATTAACAAAAAGTCTGTGGAAAGAACTGAACTGTAACTATTAACTTTAACCGCCTCTGTTGTCTAGTGGTTCTCCCACCCGTGTAAGATTCCCATGGGAGTACAATTTGTACTCGGTTTGGTTGGTGGTAGGGCTTATTTCAAGTCCGCCTGGCTAGCTATCACCATCTTACCTTAGTCTGATGCCATAACAACTATTTAAAAATTGTGTTTCGGGAGTTAGAGGCAGGGATTGATAACGTTATTTTTAAATGTAGCGTTATTTCTTACTTTTTTACCGTTACTTTTAACATTAACGTTATTTCAGTAAATAACGTTAATTTTAACGTTATTTCTTACTTTTTGTTACCGTTACTTTAAAATTAACGTTATTCTAATTAATAACGTTACTTTTTTACCGGTAAAGTTTAACGCTATATTTAACGGTAACTTTACCGGTACAATAATTTTAACGTTATTTTTACCGACAAGATGTTTTAACGGTATTTTTAACGTAATTTTTTGTATCGTTATTTTTTTAACGGTACATTTCAATCCCTGGTTAGAGGTAAAGATAGCCAGTTCCTCAGTGATGTGGATTCCGGGTGTAGTGCGCTGTCACTTTCGGCCTTATCGTAACTTAACATCAGGTGAGGTGAAGGCCAAGCAATATCCCGTTGTGCAAAATAAGTACCGACCGTAATGGAGGTTGACCATCAGCCATTTATAGTGTCCCCACTGCTGGGGCACAGGCCTTTCTTATGGGTGGTAAGGAGGATGGGCTATAACCCACCACGCGGGCCCAATACGGATTGGTGGGTATTAACGACTGCAAATGCAGCCGTGGCCAACGGCTTAACGTGCCTTCCGAAGCACGGAGGAGCTCGAGTAATACATTTTTGGTCACCCATCCCATGACCGACCCATGCGAAAGTTTCTTAACATCCGCAATCGCTGGGCCAGGCGCTAAACCACTGCGCGACCGAGCTCCTCACATTAAGCTAAGCAAGTCACAAATAAAACAATCATTTAATAAATAATACAAGTTTATTAAAATTTACAGAGCGCCTCTGCGCGTCGGTCGGATCGTACACCCAACTTCAATAACTCACTGAAATGTGATACTTATTACAAGGGTATACGGTACTTATTAAAGTATACACATGTTTGCAGATAAATGTACAATGTTTAATATAGTATGGAAGTTTTAAGTACAAAAGTCACTAAAAGTTGTGCGAATTATAATATAAAAAGTTTACAAATCCGACTTTTACTTCAATATGGGTATTTTTGATTTAATAAACAGCTATCCACAAATATGTCATAGTTGTTGCAAATATGTCAGTAGATGGCGTTGTTTAAAATCTTTTGGCTGGATAATATTTCGTTTTGTTGTAATGCTACGGTTCCACCTGCGTTAACGTTAATGGTAATGTCCAACTACGCTTTAGCTAAGGCGATAAGTAAATTTAGTACTGTCGTTTGTAAATTAACACCGTTAAGTCTTGGCCACATCTGTGTCACGCCTAGATTAACGCTTTAAGGCCAGTATGTTCCAAAAACTCTGTCTCTGTCTTTTTCTTTACGTGTGAAGAGTAATGAAAATGACCTCACTTTTTCTTTTTTTCAATGTTTTTGTTGTTATTTTTGAGCATAAAGACACTTTTTGAAAAAGTAACCGTTGAATATTCTTCTATATGTCATTACCTATTTTTCTATATATTTTTCTTGAATAAGGGATTGATAAACTTTAAGTATTATCCAAAAAATATAAAATTAATGATATTTTTTTTGTCTTTGCATATTTTTTTAGTCGAGTGAAGATACGAATATCGTATTTTTAACCGTAAAATAATCAAGATCGTTAATGAAACTTCAACATATATTTTTATCTGCTCAAAATAAAGAATATTTGATTGTTTATCGTTTCAATCAAACATACCTACGCCAAATTCGATAAACGCAGGTAGAGCCGGAGCATAACGAAAACAAGATTTTCTTTCCGTACCTAATCCCAATAAAAATGATAAACTGTTTCACTAACGCCATCTATTGACATATTTGTAACTTTTTCTATTTTATTTTCTATGAATTAAATACTATAAAATTTAAATAAATACAATCAGTTTACCAAATACAGTCGTTAGTTTACATGGAGTTGGGTAATACCTGCGCGGAGTATTATTATTTCGTTATTATTATACTAATAGTAAAAAAAATACAATCGCCTTTTAATTAAAAAAAAAACTGTAAATTTTAAGTTGACCGTCATCTTTTTTCAAATACAAAATGGCGCATTCCAATGTTCTAATGCCTTGAAAATAATGAATGTTATAGTATGAATAAATGTTATTAAAGTAAGAAATATAGAAACCAATGTAATATTAATAAGAAAAACTGTATTAGCTAGTAATTTAAGCATTGTAATACTAGAAAAAAAAGAAAAAGAGTAATAATAAAAAGAGAAAAACGACATAAGTAAAGCTCATAAAGCTAAAGAAAAAAAATGAAAAAAGAAAAGAAACAAAAGAATGAATTGGCAAAAAAAGTCCTCCCAAAAAGCGGGGAGCAGTTGTATAAAAAAAAATATGCCTTGAACCACCGCGCAGGTGTTTAAATTTATTATAAAAAAAAATCAGTGAAATCATAAAATCAGTCTAATAGTTTCGCTTAAAACTAATAAAATACACAATATCTATAAGCCGCCATTTTCTGTGTGCAATTTCAGTCTTATTTTGAGATCTTTCAATAAGTTCCAATGCAGTCTGATATCAAATTATAATCACATTAATATTAATAACGGCGTTTTTAACATAAGCATTATAAAAAAGATGCAAAATAAAATTGTAAATAGATACAAAAAAACCCAAGAAAACAAGGTCTGGCCTTCCGGGAGTAACACTTGCTTACGTCACTATACAGTTTCGCGACTTTATAGCAACAAGCAAAGAATGAGGGATTTTTTTTCTGTCACACTCATACTCATTACAAAA
The DNA here is from genome assembly GCA_950108535.1 of Agriphila straminella. Classification (NCBI taxonomy): domain Eukaryota; kingdom Metazoa; phylum Arthropoda; class Insecta; order Lepidoptera; family Crambidae; genus Agriphila; species Agriphila straminella. Next base: position 12,209,454 of record OX467304.1, read on the forward strand.
TTATTGTGTGTGTGATTTGTTTCTCAAATCGTATCTATCTCGAATGGAATCTGCCCAAGAGAAACATTTTAGGGTTACATCTGCCTGCCTACCTGAGTATTCTTCGAAGCTTAGCAAAAAAAAAATTTCATTGACACATATATTTTTAACAACGCCATCTATCAGGCGGATCGAGCCTACCGTTTCAGTAATTTTGATAAGCCCTCATTTTTAATACATATAGCGGAGATGACGTAAGCTAGTGTAGACCACGTCACTTCCTCTGTCTCACCTAGCGCAGTATATTATTGTACAATGCAAAATATAAAACACCTCTCAATTATTATAAGTTATTTATTGATTTCTACTACCAAAAAGATGTCATTATACGATTAACTAAGAAGAAAATGGCGACTGGAAATGCAAACATAATACACATAAGTGCAGTCACAACACTGGTATACAGTAGCAGTACCCTTAGCACGAACAGCTATCGAAAAAAATAACGCGCATAAAATCATTCGATAGTGCTATTTTGTATTGGAAATTTGTACAACGCCATCTACCGCCGAATAGCGAAATTAAAATTTCCATAGATAATTCTCTATCAAGTAATTTTACGCGCGGTTTTTTTCTCGATAGCTGTTCGTGCTAAGGGTACAGGTATTTAGGAAGACTGCAATGGGGAATGCTTAAAAAAACAAATTGGCAGAATATTTTTATAGGCAGGAATAAGTTCCAATAAAAACCGAAAAAAAAAAATCACTGTCTCAAAAAAATGTATGGAAGTGACAGCAAAATGGAGATTATGCTTTAGCCATAGCCACCACCGGCTATAACCACTACATGTTTTTAAAAAAAGTTTTGAAACTTTGTGTCGGAATTTTTTTTAATACATCCATCATCATCATTCTTCTTCATTCATCTTTATTCTGCTGGTACTCCCGTAATTTCGCAAAGAGGAAGTTATTTTATTTTTATACAATTTTTTCATGCAACCAAAAACTTTGAAACATTTTTCAATTAATAAGGCTTATTATATAAAATATATTATATTATATAAAAATTCAGGCAATTTGATATTTTTCAGACATTCAAACGAACATTTATGGAGAAAAATAATCATCTGTAAGCTTTATACAACATGTTACAAAAATACCCTAATGCCATAGTAGGTACCACCAAACTGAACAACTTATACTATGTGACCAACTCTGAAATCGTGAAAAATAAATCAACAGTTTCATACAAAAAATAATAACGAAAATATCAAAATATATGAAACATTTTTTTTAGCAATTTCAGAGTTGGTCCCATAGTGAAAGTTGTTCAGTTTGGTGGTCCCTATCTACCATATTCGGCATCAGGGGTTGTTTTGTAACACGTTGTATACAGCTGATTTGCAGTCCGCGTAACGTTTACTTACTTATGGGAGTTGAGCAATGGAAGAGTACGGGAAGATACGCGAGCCTATGAGGACATTTTTATGTAACATATTAAGATTTTTAAATGTTACGATATACAAATGTGTCACCGATAAATTCGTATAATATTCCAATTTTATATCATAAACTTCTCATACAGGTCTCGCATGGAAAGTTAGAAATTATTATTTGTTATTTAACAATAAATCTATTTACATGAAAGGTACAAAATTATACGTAATTTATTATAAGGAATAGAAAATACAATAAAAAAATGGTTATTCGTATAAAGGTAGTCGCCTTTAAAACTCGAGTTAAAGACTTGGTTTGATATGATTGTCGAAGTTAAACATGTATTTATTTGCACAGGCCCGCCCCTCTATTCAACTGGCAAACTTTTTATTCGTTTAAGAGATAACTTTCAATTTTAAAAATCACTTGTGACAATTACAAAAATGTATGTTCTTATTGCAGAAATTTTACAAGATATAATAAAGTGCAATTCAATTGTCCCTCCCTTCCTTAATCCACCTAGTAGTTGCCTCTCTTTCTATCGCATAGCTCTTATCTTTGCTGACGTATGAAATTGGTCCTCACTGAGGACGCCGAGAGCTTTATACTCACGCGCGGAGTGACAGAGACCTGGGCCTCAATCGCGCTAATTTTCAACGATAAAACCAAAGCGAAATCGTTACCGTTTCAGTTTCGTTTACAGAAAAATACTTGCTTTGATTTTGTTAAAATTGTTGAATACTCTGCCTAAGGAGTCTAGCATTACAATCTGGGACAACTTAAGTGAAAATTATGAAGCTAAACCAAAGATTTTTAGGTAAATATAACCTTAATGACAACGTAACGTTTTTGGTTTTATCGTTCAGAATTACCGCGATTGGGCTCCTGGTGTGGGTGAGATTAGATAAAAGCGAAAGGGAGCGGAAAAGACATTGTGTGAAGACACCTAAACGAATAGAAAGTCTATCATTTAAATAATGTATTACAGTATCACCATACACTACGAATATACAAATAAACAGAATAACCATTGTGAGTCTGTCTATCAAATCGTTAAAAAAACGACCAAACAATTCCGTACGACACCAACCGTTAGTAAGTACTGTCAAAAGTTCGACTTACCACCAGGGATTGAAATACCGTTAAAAAAAATAACCATACAAAAAAAATTACGTTAAAAATACCGTTAAAAATTTTTGTCGGTAAATTAAATTTACCGGTAAAAATAACGTTAAAATTATTGTATTGGTAAAATTACCGTTAAATATATAGCGTTAAACTTTACCGGTACAATAGTACCGGTAAAATTATCGGTAAAAAAGTTACGGTATTAATTGGAATAACGTTAATTTTAAAGTAACGGTAAAAAAAATTGAAATAACGTTAAAATTAACGTTTACGTTATTTACTGAATTAACGTTAATTTCAATGTAACGTTATCTAAAGTAACGATATTTATTGACATAACGTTAATGTTAAAAGTAACGGTAAAAAAGTAAGAAATAACGTTACATATTTTAAAAATAACGTTATCAATCCCTGATCACCATAGACTACGAATATACAAATAAACAGAATAACTATGCTTAGGCTTTCTATCAATTCGTTCAAAACTAGCAAATCATAAAAAACGACCAAAAAATTCCGTACGACCAACCGTTAGAAAGTACTGTCAAACGTTTATTACCACAACTAATATCATTTATCAATCAATATTGAACCTTACTGCATATACTTAGTAAAACATCGATTGAAAAATAATTTTATTTTTTGTAAATAAATCTGCGTGTGACTTTACAAAAATATTTACAAGTGCGGTATACCAAAGTGACGATATTAATAATTAGTTAAAAACATGAATATGTTACAAAAATGTCGAAGAAACTGCGCCGTATCCAAGCGATCGTATTGTTTGATTTGGGAATAAAAAACATAATAAATAGTTACTTTATACCTATTCTGAGTCTGGTAACACTGTATTAAACTTCGCCATTATTCTAATTTTGAGGCCGATGACATCGACAGTAGCTAAGTACGAAAAAATACATTTATTTTTTCTTCAATTCTAAGCATGGGTTTTGAAAAAGTTATTTTGCTATTAACGTTATTTGCCGTAGTTACCGTTATTATTGTATGTTTTACATAACGTTTTTTTAACTTTAAATAAGGTTATTTTATCGTTAAATACCATAAAAATACCGTTAACAATAAAATACCGTTTCAAATTTTAACGATATTTCAAATACCTGCTTCTAAGCCATGTCAATATAAAAAGCAGTTTCTTTTTAAATATGGGATTTAAATTGGGGTTAAAACGAAAGTAATTGCCACATTTTTAACAGTTAGCTACTGCATGCTCCTTAAAAACGATTTCTCATTTAACAAAAAAGTATTTTAATAACGATTCCTCACTGGAAACAGCGCAGTTCAAAATTGAGCGTGATACAATAAAGACGGTAATAATCTGTACAAACATACAGTATCAAAAGTACAATGTACAACGCCATCTAGCGGGCGCTACTTAAACGTAGTTGAGAAGATGCACAGTCAAAGGAAACGACTGAAGGATTGAATTTAAATAATAAAAATAAAAACTTTAATCCCAAAAAAAATATTGAATAAAAAATAAATAAAAAATGCTTGAGTGTCTTTTAATGCTTTTTTTCAAAAATTAAAAAGTAATGTAACCAAATCGAATTTAAGGCCGAGCACAAACCGAGGCTTAGATACAGTGTGTGCTTACCCTAATAGAAAGTCAAAAGTTAACTCAGAAATCTCACTACCTGTATACACATCTATTAGAGCTGTATTCGAGTTGTATTATGACTAGTTCTTTATATTAACATGTACATCTTGTCGGATCGTTTGTCCGATAAACAATATTCGATAATGAGAACTAGGTAACGCCTGCGACTTCGTTTGTTTCTGTAATTAGTTTATTAAAAAAAGTCAATATTTTGACTGCACTTTTTTAGAAGAGTGGTTGAAAAAGATATGCTTAACCTTAAATCAAGGATTGAAAACGTTATTTTGTAGTAAACGTTTTTGCCGTAATTATTACCGATATTTTATGATACGTTAAAGTTATTTAACCGTATAAAATAATGTAAACTGTTAAAATTATTATCATTATTATACCGTTAAATATTCGTACCGTTAATTATCGTTCAAATAACGTTACCAATAAAATAACGTTATTTCTAGCTGTTTTCTTGTAACGGTTTAATTTTTAACGGTATTTTAATCCCTGCCTTAAATATACAGGGTGTCCTATGTTATGTTTACTAGGGGGCTGTCTAGAATAAGAGGTCATTAATACCTAAGTATTTCGACCCCATATATGTTTCGCGAAACAAGGATAAATAAGGGAAGAAGAAGAATATTATAAGTAAATAAAAACAAACAAAGTCGCAGGCTAAAGCTAGTTCAACCACTTTATCCCCCAAAACACCCAGTGTAATTAGTTAAAAAAAACCTACAGGCAAGATTACAAATAATTGGCTACAGAACACTTTAGACTTAAACCTAACGCAGTAAAGTCGAGATTGCGTTGACAAATTCCTTGTCGTTTCGATGTCAGTACTTTGGAAATATACACGTGAAAATGTACTACTAAATTTTTCTTCATACAGGGTGTTACAAAAAACCCCTAATGCATAATATGGTAGATAGGGACCATCAAACTGAACAACTTTTACTATGGGACCAACTCTGAAATCGCGAAAAAAAAACAACTGTTTCTTACAAAAATTAATAACGAAATTATCAAAATGTTTGAAACAACTGATTTTTTTTCGCGATTTCAGAGTTGCTCCCATAGTAAAAGTTGTTCAGTTTGATGGTCCCTATCTACCATATTCGGCATTACGGGTTTTTTGTAATACGTTGTATATTATCTACAAATATTTTGGAAAATGCTTAGAAATACATTTTCAAGAATATATTATTTAAAAAATCCAAAATAATACTAATAAATTATGGCATCCTTAAGTCGTTTTAAATTTAATAATAAACCTATTATTATTATCACTATTAATATTAATAAGTGTGTAAATAATATAATACACGTAGTTGTATAAATCACATGTACAAACTTATCTAGAAGTTACAGTCAGGTAGTTTCGCGTTTTTATTTCTGAAAACTACCATTTAGTAAAAAAAAATACACACCTGGCAACAATTTTACATAATAAATGCGCGTTGTTGTTTATAGGTTTTAGTTAAAGACTCTTACATAATAATGAGCCCATTTTATTGTATTTTTGATACTTATTTCATTTTACTTATAATGAAATGTGTTGCAATGTATTTTTTTTAAAGTTACAAAATGGTAGTTTCCGTAAACAAAGTAAAACATCAAGTTGGACCAATTAATAGATATTCAAGGAGGTAAAAGGTCCCGAAAATGTTGGTGTTGAGTTTTGGTTCCGTAGTGAGGAATTATGTGCAACAGTGCAAGTTTCAGACGCTATAAAGATCTTTTAATAGTTTTACTATTCACATATTTGGGGGTTAATCGTACTAATTTTCATTTGTTCCCAACGCGTCACACCATCAACTGTCACTGGTTGGGAAGTTTTTATTTAAAAAAATCCCAACCAGTCCCACCTGTGACTCGATGGGAACTTTCTATTAGAAATTTCCCAACCAGTTACTTTTTTACAGGATGAAATAAACAGAAACAGTGTGACTGGTTGGGAAATTTTTATTAAAAAAATCCCAACCAGTCACACCTGTTACTCGATGGGAACTTTTTATTAGAAATTTCCCAACCAGTACTTTTTTACAGGATGAAATAAACAGAAGCAGTGACTGGTTGGGAAATTTCTAATAAGAACTTCCCAACCAGTCACAGTGTGACATTTGATGGTGTGACTCGTTGGGAACAAATGCTAATTTTATTCTGGGGGCACGGTAATACCACCGCGAAGACGACCAAGCAATTTTTTTTAAATTAGTTAGATTATCCTACTGGTAGTTTCGTATAGTTTCCTAAACACGTCAAGGCTAGCAGTGAAACTGTTGTTGTGTAATAGCTGATAAGTCTTTCATAAGCCCCTTTAAGTTCTGCCCCTAGGTGGAGCAAGTTGGGGTTAATTAGAAGTAAAGTTTATTTTTTAAATTAGCACAGTTAACTTCTTGGTAGTTTCCTAAATACTTTGAAAAGGCTAGCAGTGGAATTGTTGTTGTGTAATAGCTGACAAGTCCTTCATAAGCCCCTTTAAGTTCTGCCCCTAGGTGGAGCGACAACTCGCTCCCCAACTAACCCCAACGGGTTAGTTAGAAGCTCAAGTTTATTCGTTAAATTAGTACGATTAACCTCCTGATAATTTCTGAAAATTTCGTATAGTTTCCTTAACACCCCGTAAGGCTAGCAGTGGAATTGTTGTTGTGTAATAGCTGATAAGTCCTTCATAAGCCCCTCCAAGTTCTGCATCTCACGGTGCAGTCGTTCGGTAGAGCGAGACGGAGTTAGGGGTTCTAACTCCGCGGGGCAGTGCGGGACAGCACTACCTGTGGGCGATATTAAGAGTGTGATATTGTAGTGTGTGTACTAAGTCAAATTAATGTTATTTGGGCAGTTTTAGAGTGTTCCATAAATGATTAGCATACAATTAATAGGGATGTTTCAAAAATCAATAAATACTTTTATGTATGAATAATGGTGAAAAAATTAATGGGAAATGTTGAAAACTTAAAAGTTATTCAAGTTTTTGTTTTGATGCATCGAAAGAAAATCGGGCTTTAAGAAGTGATGGTTCAAGAAGCAGAATTGGAATTGGAATTATCGGTGAATGGTGTCAAGAAAACGTATTTATTTTTAATTTTTTAAATTTGAGATTTTTGCATTCACAATGCTATTTTTATACAATATTAAATGATATACTAGAAAAAATACGATTCGCACCAGATCAATTCTTGGACGGGAATCGAACCCGTGACCTTTGGACATCCGGTCCAATGCTCTGACCACTGAGCTAGTGACTCAGTAGCTTAGCGCCAGCTAAATACGTATGATAAGTAGTTTATTTATATAAAAAAATAACATGACTAATTAACAACAATTTTATTAAACTAATGTTCAATCAGTTTTCTCCGAACATCCTGTAGCGCGTAAACCAGAAACCTGTTGGATAACTGGTGGACGCACACGAAACTATTTCACTCATGCGCATCAATGCAACTTATTTGTATCTTAATATTGTGTGCGTGCGACTGACGCATGTCAGTATTGTTATTGTTTTTACTTAATTGTTATCGTCCGAGTCGAATGTGCAACGCTTGGACAAACCTCGTAGGTTTATAAGCGTAAAGGCATCTTTAGAATAATTATTGTAATGTTATTTGGATAAATAAATTAAAAAAAAAAATAGTATGAACAAGATCAAATCAAGACAGATAAATCAAGTTAATGTATCAGTTTAGCAAGGGCTCATACAAGTCTAGTGTATAGTTATCTAGTCTAGTTTATAGTTATCTAGCCAGTGTATAGTTACCTAGTTGCAGCCTGTTGTGTATGTGTCCGGGCGAGGAGCTCGCGCTCTTCTTGTACGGGGACGTCTCCCGCGCGCTGCCTGCTGGAGAGACATACACATTTTATATACAAACCGAAATAAAAAAAAAATACATATTTTAGTTAAGATGGTAAGATGGTGGTAGCTAGCCAGGCGGACTTAAAATAAGCCCTACCACCAAACAAACCGAGTACAAGTTGTTCACTAAATAAGGGCGATATTTAAAAAAAACTCAATTACTGGGTTGCGTTAGGATTTCTAACAGTGAATCCTATGCATTTTTTTTATTTACATTTCTTCAACTGAACAAAACTGCCAAAAATATGACAGCGTAGGCATGTCATAAATAATTGTCATATTTTTTAGGTTAGAGGTTCTCAGTTTGACCCGTATTTAAGTATGTTTCTCCGCGATTATCTTACGTTTGGCTGAGCCGATTTTTCTACATATATAATATACCTTACCTACAAGGTACCTATACTAAAAATAAAAAAATAAAAAAATATTTAAAAAAAAACAAAAAACCGACTTCAAAAAACCTACCTCTAAAAAGCAAGAAATAATATTCGTAATAATAAAAATACGTCTATTGAAGTCGGGTGGGGCTGTTAGAATAAAAAAAATATTATTTCTTGCTTTTTAGAGGTAGGTTTTTTGAAGTCGGTTTTTTGTTTTTTTTAAAAAAAATTTTTAATTCCCTTTTTAAGTGGCCTTAAAGTGTTATTTTTCAAATGAATAATATGCGTCTCGTCTTTTTGTAAGAGCAATCTAACCAGCCCAAAATACTACATTACAATTTTTTTGAAATGTTGTCATTTGTATCAAAGTTACCTCTAGAGTGCGCGGGCGTGGAGTGCTCGGAGCTATTATCCAGGAACCCCCTCCTTAGAGACCCCGCAGCCCCCGGACCCCCCACGGGCCCCGCGCCGGGCCCCCCGCCGAGGGGACCCACCCCCGTCGCGTCACTGCTAAGCGAATCACGACTAGAAAAAAAGGATGTATTTAATAGCACTTTAAAGACGAAAACAGCTTTAAAATTGTATATCAGCACTTTAAAATAATAATAGATCTTTAATTTATAACTACAAATTATAATAAATTAAAATTATATAATGGTTTGCACTATAACTGTCTCTCAACTCCGAAACCAGTTAGTTTCTGAATGCGCATTAAAATGTCCGATTAACAACTGTCAAAAAGAGATGGCAAGATGATAACAACTTGTGGCATAATGCATACACGCCAGCAGGTAAATTGTATAGTGCAAAGTATTAATTTTAAATAAAGCACATTTTATAGTGCAAACCATTATTTTTTATAGTTCATTCAATTATTTTAAAGCTAAACATTTTAAAGTGTATTACATTATTTTTAAAATGCGTTTATATATTCCCAAAAAAAGAATTGCCATACGCATTGCGTTCAATGAAAGTGTTTTAGAAGGACCAATATCTTCCGATATTTTGTAGGTTTTGGATGATTTAGGGCTGAATTTTCAATGCCTAGATAGAGATCTATCCGTTTGATAGCGTATTATACTGCCAAATTGAAAATGCTAGTCATTCATTTGTCTGTCACATTTTTAATGACTTTTATTAGATTTGGTTTATATTTAAACTGACTGATATCTGTTATCTGAGGATTGAAAAATCAGCCCTTAAACTACAAAGATGTATGTATGTATTTAGTACACAACTTACTGCGTATAATGTCCTAACGGCTCGTACGCCACATAGTGCCCTCTCTCTCTGGCAGCGCACGCGTATATGTCTCCTCCTCCCCCTCCCGCCGCGCACGCCGCCCCTAGCGGACAACCGCCCGACACACCTGATAACACAATTTTATAGTATTAAAGAGTATAAACAATTATAAAGTGTCGATTTCCGGACATTTTATAAGTCATATCCTTAGAATAATAACAAATAAAACGATAGTTCCCTACAAATCGCACTGTCAAAAGTGAAGCAAATAAAACTGAGCCAAAATGGCTGTTTTCAGATTTTTATTCTTCTTACGTTTTTATAGCACGAAAAAGTTTTAATTTACGTACCTTTAGGGGATTAGTTACTATTTTATTTTTGGATTTTAGTTACGATTAAGTAACATGAGGGAGAAGTGTTTATTGCCTCATTTTACATACAAGAACTCGGCTTCCTGATTGCCTAGCCAAAGTAACATTTGCAAATCTTCATTATCGCTTCGCTTTCGAAACATGTATGGGATTGACATAAGGTTTCGTTTACTATCGAAATTTAAAACGTCAAATCCATACATGTTTCGAAGCGAAACGATAACGAAAATTTGCAAATGTTACTTTGGCTAGGGGGGAAGGTGTTCTTATTCTAGGGTCTTACATATCACAGAGTTTTCAACGGGACATATCAGTGGTTTTGATTTAGTTTAATTACTAAAATATTTTAAACAAAAACATTGATAAATACACAGAGTGTGTAATATTGTAGTGTGTGTGTGTGTGTGTAACTGTGCTGTGCGATGTTGTACTCACAAGGTCCGGGCGGCGGGTGCATGGTGTGTGGGTGTAAGGAGCCCAGCGACGCCTGCGGCGAGCCCAGCGGGCCCACGCCCGACAGCAGGGGAGTACTCTGCACAAGAACACAATAAACAAATAAATAAATAAATAATACATTATAATCTTTGATCATCTATTTGGATGTAGCACGTCATACAAATACAATGACAAAGCTGAACTGTGGCACATGCCGTTTGACAAATAACACGACAATGTCAAGTTGTATGACAAGTCGTGGGGGACTTTCATAGTGTAAGTCCTCAATAATGAAATCGACTGCCCCGATCTTTTATGTAAATTTTTTACTTAGAATACCACCAGCGTCTCTAAAGTCGGGTCTCCTGCGCCTAATTTTCAACAAAACATTATTTTCAAACCGCACGTCCGCTGCGCCTAGGTTTTGTTTTGAAAACATGTTTTGTTAAGAAAATTTGCGTCCAATCACGGCTTTGTCCGAACGCAGGCGAGGCGTCTGCATCTAGTTAGCGCTAACACAAATTACTTCCCCTCCCCGCAGGCGATGTTTTCCGTTCGTCTCGGCAAACAATATTTGTGTTTTTGCTCAACAAAACTCATAGGCCACGCCCGTAACATGTTAACAAAACATTGTTTTGATGTTTGAAAACACAAAAACACGGCGCAGGAGACCCGGCTTAAGGTTTAATCCGCCAATATCTATACCTTTCGCATCGACAAATTATAGGCAGATGTATTGCGAGCGAGTAACTTGGATCTATTTACAAGTGGCGTGTCTAAGACTAAGCAGTGTCTAACCCGTAAGTTTTTCGAATAGTTTTTGATTATAGTTTTTTTGTGTGTCCTTAACAACTCCTTAATTACGCTGTAACATACATATTGTTCACACCCCTAGTGTATTAATTAATTGCTGTAAGTGAAAACCTGTACCTGTACCTGTGGCACATGCCGTTTGACAAATAACACGACAATGTCAAGTTGTATGACAAGTCGTGGGGGACTTTCATAGTGGGCTTCGTTTTGGGGGAGTTTGAGGTGTCCTACAAATGCCATTGTCATGCAATATCCACAGGTGTAGATGATCGAAGATTATAGTATTAAAATCACGACCGCCCTGTAATAACAAGTGGCATTGCAGTCGGGGGACCTCTTTGATTAAAAATTGTTCCACGTAATGGTAGTGGTGGATCAGTTGTACATTGTTAAATAATCGCATTGTACGTATGTGTACGGCACTTCTATGTAAACTGCCAAAATCCAAATTGAATTGCGGGTGTACGCCGCACGCGGTATCCTTTGTTTATGCGGCGGCATCCTTTGATAAGAAGCGGCACGAGCAAAGGCGGCGCGATAAAAGGGCGACACTATCTAAGCGAATGCGCTTTACGCATAATATTACTCAGTCATAACAGCTTATGCATTCATTTTTTTACGCATTGCTTGCTTAAAGTAGTTACTTTAAGCATAATCGTGTTTAAGCATAATATTCTTTAGCATAAATTTAAACACGCATAATGTTAATAACGCATATTATTATAAACAAAAAGAAATGAATACACTTGTATGTATTTGTATGTATGTTGTATGAGTCAGTACAGTAGTGACCTGATCGGGCAGCGGGTGCCGCGGGTGCCCGCGCCGGTCGCACGTGGCCGCGCAGCCCACGCCCACTCCCACGCCCACGCCCGTCATCGCTGCGTAACAAAAGTAATAATATATCAAACGTTTATAAATTAATAGTGGACATAATCACAGAAGTTTTGAGAAATAAAATCATAAATATTTTAAGCATAAGCATTTTAATATACAGGGTGTCCCAAATTTTGCCACATGGAGGGAAAGTACCTTAAATATTGAAGATAGGACATTTTACTGAAAGGAGACTTCGTGTTATTTTAAAAAATAATGCGAACTGCATTCAAACATTTTTTTAAATATCGCATTCATTCCTATACCAATTGATACAATACGTAATAATTAAAACTAAAATGTTAAATTTCATGGTCTTCCTTTTGTTTAAGATGCTGAGTTACGTAACAAAAAAGAATCCTAATGAGTAACCCTTTCGATCGGTAAACATCGTTACTTATGGCTGTTACAGCTGATAGGTTTCTTGCGCCCGTTCTTCTTGTCAGCTAAAAAAGTCTGGAACGGGTAGTAGGAAAATATAGACGATTCAAAAGTACTTTGACTTTGAAAAAAAAATCAAGTCATTAAAACTTTGAACTGCTTTATGTTCGTCAATTTTTGTAATAGTTCGTTATGGCTATCATACACTCGCGATCCATCGTTGCGAAGTGTCAGAAATGGAAATTACAGAGCACTTATATGGCAAATGAACCGTAATGAACATGAATCAAACAAAAAAAAATCCTTTCTTAGTGGATGTTTACACTGTATAAAGTATTTACTAGTTTCATGGACTGAACACATCCTTAAAATTTGGAGAGTGGTTACAAATGCACCCTGTATATGTACAAAATTTCAATTCTCTAGGTCCAGTGGTTTGGGCTGAGCGTTAGTCTGCAGTCAACCCTTCATTTTTATATAAGAGATTTGAAGCTCGGCAGACTGTACGGCCCCTGGCAGGAACTAGGGGGCCCCTATCGAGCGCGGGGCCCTGGACACATGTCCAGAGTGCCTAGTGGGAAAGATGGGCCTTAATACTCACGGGCCCAGAGTGCCTAGTGGGAATGATGGGCCTTGTGGGAATGATGGGCCTTGTGGGAAAGATGGGCCTTAATACTCACGGGCCCAGGGTGCCTAGTGGGAAAGATGGGCCTTACTACTTACGGGCCCAGAGTGCCTAGTGGGAATGATGGGCCTTAATACTCACTTCTGTAGTCGCATCGCCGACAACTGGCGGCGGACGCGGGCGACGCGCGCGACGGGCACGCGTCCTCGCTACTACACGACGCGCCGCTGCCTATTGTACGGGAGGAAAACGAAACCATAACGCAACTCAAATAAAATGCAAAAAAATATAATGCAAACTAAATGGTGCGGATATTTAGAAATTAAAACTAAAGATTAAGGCCAGTATATTCGGAAATCTGTCTCTGTCGTTTTCTTTATGTGTGAAAAGAAAATAAAATAACCTTACTTTATAATTTTTTCAATGTTTTTGTTATTTTAATCATAAAGTCACTTTTGAAAATAGTAAGTGATTTTATTAATCTTTGTATAGTCGACAACTGGCGGCAAACACTGGCTACGTGATTAAAATGCTAACTCAAATATTTATAACTGAAAGCAAAATAATATAACAAAAGAAAGAAAGAAAGAAAGAAAAATAATTTATTTGAGACAGACATTAATACATAGGTACAATAAAACACTATTTGTCTCAAAACGGTCCCAACTCAGCATAATGCTGGTCTATGCTGGTACAAAAAGTAACAACTAAGCTTTTATTCTCACTTATTTTTTGCAGTTTTATCGAGAATCGGAAAAAAGAATAAATAAAACTAAAATAAAACAACAAAAGTTAAAATGCACAAATCAACAAACAACATAAACCTAAATAATTACCGACGCTGGCTGACGTGATGCTCTGTTGCAGGAATGAAGATCCACGGAGTAGCCGCAATATATCGCCACACGGTATCATTCGTACATACCGGGTGTAACAAGACCTTCAACTCAGCCGAGGTCAACGTATTAAATTAGGAAATAAAGAATAAAATAAGATTTTATAAAAAAAATTTAAAAAAAAATGAACTTTGACCTTCAATAACTTCGTAGCTATTGGTGTCCCAGGTATAGTCCAAAAGACAAAAATGGTCCTGATGATGGGCGGAATGCGTGGACTTCGGCTTCGTTGAGGGTCTTGTTACACCCGTTATGTGGAGTTAAACTTTCACATGTGGATCAAACGTCCACATTGTGTCATACTCATACACATACATCCATACAAGTCATACGTACCAACATAATTAGGTACATAATGTTTTCTATCCAGCGAGGCGGATCTCGGGCGCGGAGGGTCGTACTCAGAGGGCGGAGGACGCGCGAGGTTTAATGTTGATATTAGTGTGTCATTGTATCATATGACCACAAGGGGTTATACGACCACATTGTATCATACGCCCATATAAGGTCCACATACAATAGTCATACTTACCGACATAAGTAGGTACATAATGTTTTCTATCCAGCGAGGCGGGTCTCAGGCGCGGAGGGTCTTACTCAGAGGGCGGAGGACGCGCGAGGTTTAATGTTGATATTAGTGTGTCATTGTATCATATGACCACAAGGGGTTATACGACCACATTGTATCATACGCCCATATAAGGTCCACATACAATAGTCATACTTACCGACATAAGTAGGCACATAATGTCGTCTGTCCAGTGAAGCAGGTCTCGGACGCGGAGGGTCGTACTCAGAGGGCGGAGGGCGCGCTAGGGTTAACGTTGACGACATTAGGGCGCCTTCTGTGCTGCCCGCCGATACTGGACACAAATAGAAAATGATAAAGTGAGACGCATGTATGTGAGCGAGAGAGTCAGGGGATGTGAGCGAGTGAGTAGGCTATTTGTGTTTTTGATCGAGCGAGTGAAGCGTCTCTGCTTCAGTTTGGGCAAAAATTATTTCGTATGTCTTTCCGGCTTTCCGTTAGTTCTCCTCTACAGGTCGTATTTTTCAACCCATTCTCGTGAAATTTTGTGAGAAGGTTCGATGATCGACGGCGACGCATCGCGCGAATTGTCTTTTATGTATAACCCTCCGTATCAGAAGGACAATCTAGTAAAACGCCCTTGTAATATAAATGACATTAAAGTAAAACAACCTACTAGTGAAACGTCTGAAATTTATATCGAGTGATCTTCTCGACCAAAATGTATGGAATAGCTGATTATTTTTTGCTCTGATTAAGTTGGCCCCATCGGAGAAGTCAAATTGAACAACTTTGTCGTAAAAAAACAGATATTTTATGCATTTTGATATTTTCGTTATAAATTTTTGTATGAAACAGCTGATTTTTCTTTGCGAGTTCAGAGTACGCCACCACCCCACAGTAGGGACCACCCTTAGTAAAAGTGGTTTAGTTTGGTCCATATGTACCATATTCGCTTCGATCAAGAATATCCTAGATAACGCTTCGCGAACTAAAACAGTACGCAAACATGGCACCTCAAATAGCGTCCCACTTACAAACTTGGCGCTTATTTTGTTCATAATCACCGCTTATTTTGTACAAAAACACGTCTTTTATCACATACTTTGTGCAAAATAAGCGCCCAGTTTGTAAGTGGGACGCTATTTGAGGTGCTATAATTGAGACTCTGACTGGACATCTAGGCATATTCGGCATAAGGGGTATTTTTGTAACACGTTGTATATGTGTGCATGTGTGTGTGTGTGTGTAAGAGAGAGTGCCCGCGAGTCAAACTAGTGTACGTGTGAGTGAAACAGGTTTGTATGTAGACGCGTACTCTTACTGGCGCTGGAGTGGGGTCCCTTGTCCATATGTTTGAGCTCCATCTATTCGTGGTGTGCGAGTGGGACGGGTGTATGTATGAATGTATATGTGCGAGGTAGACGCGTACTCTTACTGACGCTGGAGTGGGGTCCCTTGTCCATATGTTTGAGCTCCATCTGGTCGTGGTGTGCGAGTGGGACGGGTGTATGTATGAATGTATATGTGCGAGGTAGACGTGTACTCTTACTGGCGCTGGAGTGGGGTCCCTTGTCCATATGTTTGAGCTCCATCTGGTCGTGGTGTGCGAGTGGGACGGGTGTATGTATGAATGTATATGTGCGAGGTAGACGCGTACTCTTACTGACGCTGGAGTGGGGTCCCTTGTCCATATGTTTGAGCTCCATTTGGTCGTGGTGTGCGAGTGGGACGGGTGTATGTATGAATGTATATGTGCGAGGTAGACGCGTACTCTTACTGGCGCTGGAGTGGGGTCCCTTGTCCATATGTTTGAGCTCCATCTGGTCGTGGTGTATCCACAGGTCGGGCGGCTTGATGCCCGCCGATGCAGACGACTTCTGGTACGTGCTGGGTAAATAAACAATATGCAAGTGTAATGAAACTACAATAACGGTGAACCACTTTTACTTTCTTCACAGGAATACACCATTATTTTTATTAACTAGGTTATAGCATGGGGTCTCATTGGGTACATCAGACGTAGCTTAGTTAGCAGGTACCGCCATCGAGTGAGGTAATTTTTTTTCTCTTTAATAAGGAACAAACAGTCACACATTTATACTTATTGCAAAAGAACATGATGTACTTAAAGACCTATAGTTCCCTAGATTATTATACATATAAAGATATAAAGTTATCGATATTAAAGATATTAAGTTTAAATTTAAACTAATGTTGGAATTAGTTTAAATTAACCTCACTAGATGGCGGTACCGGCTTCGATTTGTTTTTGTAATATTCAAATACAGATAAAAAAGTCATGAAACTTTTAAATTGTTTTCCAAATGCAAAATTGTAGTGAAACAGTAAAATGAAGGTTTTTTTGACAAATATCAATAAAAATTGAGTGACACCTATCGGCAATCATTTGTACTACTAAGATTGTTTTGCCTTTCAATCATTTTGACGTTTCTTTGAAAAGTTGGTAAAGGCGATAGCGGCGCCATCTAGTATTCTATGAGAAAACCATTTTAAATCGCCCCGTAATAGACGGGTCATTTCTTTAGTATGGGATGAGGTATCTGTACTACTATAGTATTATATTATCTGTGGTTATAGCAACAGTACGTTAGCATTTTTAAATTTGAGATTTTTGCATTCACAATGCTACGTACGTTAGTACGTTAGCAGTTTTCCCTAACTATTTCTCTTCTCGACGATCGGACAGTGACTGAGCCCTAGGGATGCGCCGATACGATCCGGCGATTTTCGGATCGGATCAAGACCATACGATTTTTTGCCGGATCGATACAAAACTTGAAAAATTGGATCGCTTGGATCGTATGAATTAAAACGCGGTTTGTTTACAAAAAAATAGGTACTTACTTAGGTTTATTTGTTACGAACTTTATCTTTGTTTACATTTTGAACATGGCGGCATCAATCATTATCATTCAAGGTACTTGTTTACAAGTTTTACATGGGTTTTTTTCTATACTATTGGGGTCGACAAACAGTTTCACAATGAGTAATGTTAAGCTCATCTTAAATACCTAGTAGATTTAATAATTGTGAGACCAACACCGTCAACTACAGATTAAAAACTTTATTTTTAATGGTTTACTTTATAAATATCAAAAAATAATTGCGTCTATACTTATAAGCATCCGATCCGGATCGATTGCCTGTAGATCGGATCGTGGCAATACGATCCGAAAAATCGGATCGACGAACCCGGATCGAGCATCCCTACTGAGCCCGCAACTGATTTTCGTTTTTTATTTATTTTTATTTTATTTTATTTTATTTTATAAAAATACATGCAGGCTTACAGACTAGGTAATCTAAAACACCAGCAAGTTATACATACAACATGACAGTATCATACTGAAGCAAAGTAAAAATAAACAACACAAGTACAAAAAACATTGGCAATTATAACAAAAACAAGAACAGTATATAAAGTTTTTTAACATGGTCGGGACAAATATAAAACAAATTTATTAATGAGACAAGCAAGGCCATCAGTATCTTTAATATTCTTCAAGAACGAGTTAATCAGACTGATTGCGCGCGCTGTGGGACAGTTATTAGCATAACATGTACGCAGTCTCAGGGAAACGAACAATTGGTGCTGCCGCCGACCTGCACCACGCACGCATGTAGTTTTGTGGAACATAAAACCCCAAACGTTCCAGAGTCGCCGGATTGTCAATTTTGTTCCGCAGAAGTAAGCAGTAATGAACAAAGAGGTGCAACTTCCTTCTGAGTTGCAGCGTTTCTACACCCACCATCCCAGCCACAAACAATGAGGGGTAAAGAAAGGGGTAATAACCAAATTTCTTTTTGTACAAGAAGCGAGCAAACTTTTTATGAAGTTTTTCAACAAGTAGCGAATGTTTGGCTGTAGATGGATCCCAGATTATAGAACCGTATTCCAATTTACTGCGTACAAACGCATTATAGAGTAATATTGCAATTTTAGCCTTTATTTTTAAAGCCAAGAGTTCTGTTTGCCTGTTTGCAAAGAGTTATTAAATGACTGTTAAAGTTCGTTGACCGTTCCGCCGCCTATCCCCACCGCTTACCTCCCCATTCCACTACAAATCGCGGGAAACGGTGGAACCAAGCGGCGGTGTTGCCAAGCTATTAAACTAAAATAATACTATTATCCTATACATATGGATTAATTACTATCAAACGACAAAACTTCACACATGCTTTAAATATACAACAAAAATACAATCCAAAATGAACTTTTACTATAGAATATGTTACAGCGACAAAACGCGGCTACAAGTAGCGAGCGCAATATGTTTAAAATCAAGCATACCTACATTCAAGAGATTATTTAACAATAACTTCTTTAAAAATAATAATATGTAAGAGAGCAGTAATTTATAATTTAAATTGCAATTTTTCTTAAGGCTAGTTTTTAAGCATTATCCTTTAGCTAAATGTGAAAACTTGTAAATGGCTGTATTTTGCTAGCTTTACTTCATATTATAATATAAAGTAGCTGTAAGTTTTCCAAAAAACCGTAAAATAAAATAAAATGTATTGTGGCGGCATCTACCTACGCCGCACATACCCACGGTTGCAACAAGATCCATCACCGTGTTGCTAGATGGCGCTAGTATCGTTGGAATACGAAGATTAGTAAGGAATAGGACCTCGTAGTATGGAAAACATATATCTCGCTAACCGGAGTTTACTCAACGACTCAGCATATATACCACATCCAACCATCGTCGGTTGGACCGCGGTCCCCGGGCTAATACCACCCAGCCCGGAGGAAGGTCTTCCATTTGTCCTTCCTATCAGTGGCTACCTCCATACCATACCATACCTACATTCCTACATGATTCCTACAGTATGAAAATAATATATCCTAGTTATACTACTAACCTGGTGTCAGGTGATAGTGGCGGATTTCTCCTACAGCACAGGGACAGCGCTAGCGCCAGTGCTAGCGCCAGTACCGCGCAAGCGCCGCCCGCACTCGCCCACAACCACGCGCTAGTCGCGCTAGCTAGCCCACCGCCTTCACCCTGTTCTGTACACAAAACAATGAACATCACACAAGATATTTAAACACCTGTTTAACTTAGACTCGGTTTGGTTGGTGGTAGGGCTTATTTCAAGGCTATTGGCTAGCTACCACCAACTTACCTAAGTCTGACGCCATAACAACAATTTAAAAATTGTTGTTTTCCGGCAGTTAGAGGTAAGGTTCCTCAGTGATGAGGATTCCTTTTATCTATACCTACTCTACGACTATCTGATGCAGCTACGAATGTTTATTGTGCTACGGAACTTTGCTACGACGGCTTAAAGCGGCTACGGACTTACAAAGCTTACCTAACGGCGTAGTATAGACGATCGGCGCACAGAACGGTCCCAATCCTTTACTATTCTTGGCCTGCACTTTGAATAAGTATGAAGTCCTTGGTCTTAGTCGATCGACTCTCGCGCGCCCTCTATCGCCCGCGACGGCTAGAGCTGTCCACTCCTCGCCGCCGTTGGAGCGCTGGATCGCGTACATTACTACGTAACCTGACAAGAAAATAACTATTGTTTAGAGGTTGTTATTTATTAATTTATTTAATTCTTGATGCACAATTTGTACAAAGGCGGACTTAATGCCTTAGGCATTCTCTACCAGTCAACCATAGGGTGATGTGGAGACTTTGTGTGGTAGTAGGGTGCACAACCAGGGTAAAAAGAAAAATGAAAATATATATATTTTTACAAACCATTAGTGAAAATGATTTTTAAAAAAGAACGGTCTACAACAACCTAACACTTTAATTTAATTCTTACTAACTTTAATCATGAACTAATTTTAATCAGACACTAACTTTAATCAATACGACGATATTTAACACTGAATTAAATATAAGAGAGCACTATAACGCCACAAAGAAACGTCAGTCGCATCCAAACGCCGCGCGCAAAGTGAGGCCGTGCCGCAGGTGACGCCGCCTTTTATAAAGCGCCGCTCGGCCCGGGCTCGTAAATGGGGGAACTTGCTGAGACGGCCGTTCCTGGCAGCTGAACGTCCTCGTCAGCTTGACTCTCGTCTGTCATTGGCGTTTGGTTGGGGACCAGCACCACAGCCTCATCAGCATCAGCCGATGGTACCGGGTCTTCGCTAGGCCTTGGCATGTGGTCCTCGTCAGACCTTGGTGGGTGGCGGTCCTCACAAACTACGATGACGTGGTGGTCCTCGTCGTCTGGCTGTTCATCTAGAACACACACTTAACAAAAATAAGCAAACATGTTTTTTATTTTTTTATTAGTTTTTTAGCACCGGTGACCCACCGCGGCACAACCACAAGCGTGCACTCAAGTGATTGAGACACGATAAGCAACCAGCGCAAAGCAACTAAGCCAAAACGTCATTCGCGATGAAAGAGTGTAAGTACTCAATCATCGACAATGACGAATTCATTCCAGCACTACATTAAGTAGGTAGGTTGGTAAGGTTCATGTTACCATCCGGATCCGGCAACCCATACTGAAGCTCCAGATGATAACACAAACAAAACTAAATACCACAATGTCGGGGTCAATTAACTGCCACAATGTAGGGGCATAGGGGATTGCCACAATGTCGGGGCACAAGATTTTGCCATAATGTCGAGGCATTAGGGAATTGCCATAATGTCGAGGCATAAAGACTTTGCCATAATGTCGAGGCATTAGGGAATTGCCATAATGTCGAGGCATAAAGAATTTGCCATAATGTCGAGGCATTAGGGAATTGCCATAATGTCGAGGCATAAAGAATTTGCCATAATGTCGAGGCATAAAGAATTTGCCATAATGTCGAGGCATTAGGGAATTGCCATAATGTCGAGACATAAAGAATTTGCCATAATGTCTAGGCATTAGGGAATTGCCATAATGTCGAGGCATAAAGAATTTGCCATAATGTCGAGGCATAAAGAATTTGCCATAATGTCGAGGCATTAGGGAATTGCCATAATGTCGAGGCATAAAGAATTTGCCATAATGTCTAGGCATTAGGGAATTGCCATAATGTCGAGGCATAAAGAATTTGCCATAATGTCGAGGCACTACAGACTTGCCATAATGTCGAGGCAATCACTCACACTTCCGAAGAACGCTTCGCACGCATCCGGCGTCCACTCGCCGCGCCACAGAACCATGTGTTCAGCAGCAGCTTGAGTTTTCTTGCCGTACGAGCCGGCCAGCAGCTCGAGCTCGTAGCGCTGATGGGGCAGCGCACGCAGAACCTTGTAAGGCCCGCGCATACCGGAGTCCAGCTTGCCGGTACTTTGTGTGGCCTTGCTCACGAACACTTGATCACCCACGACGAAACTGCGTGGCTGTCGGTGATCTTCGTTGACGTAGGCGTCCTGACGCTGTTGATTGGCAGTCAAAAGTTCAGTCGCCCGCTGTCTTCTGAGGGTCATAAGAGCTTCCCGTTTAGGTTGGCAATCACTTAGCGCTACATCTCGCACCAGTGTCCTGATGGCAGGCGTCGCAGCATCAATGCCCACTAACAACTGCAGGGGTGAGGCTTGTGTTGTAGCTTGCCTCGTGATACCCTTTTATAAGATAAACATAATAAGGCAGTGATTAACATATTTCGTAACAAAAGATCTTAAATTTGAAAACCAAAAATGTCGTAAAATAAGATCGGTGGTTTTATCGACGCCAATATGGTCGTGGTCATCATGAAAAACCCGAAGCAAGCTCAACCTGTGACCCTTAGGGATGAAGCATAAGAGTCGTGGCTCTTCACCTGTAGGTTATGTTTATAAAATAAAAGTTCATTTTTAATAAAATACCTGTTTTGATCTAATTGCCCTTCCCTTAGTTTAGTCATCAACTCCTGCGTCTCCACATCAGCAGTTTGAGCAATCTTTGCCCAATTGACCGGACTGCGTATGTGGGAGACTTGTGCTGGAGGATTCCTACTTAAATAATCAGCATGTTGCATCATACAACCTTTCAGATACTCGAGGGTGAATGTAAACCCACCAGCGTGCGAAATTGGCGGACCTCTAACGTTAGTAAGTCGATTTTACTAGAGCTTCTATTTTCACAGGGCTCGGCCGTACCTGACCCTTACCTATGAATAATAATAAATGAACTTGAAAAAGTTTTAATTATTTCTAAAAGGCGGTCTTTACCATGCCTAGTTAAAGGCGTCTTGATAGATTCAACTTCCACGGTGTTCACGTGCTGCACCGTTGTTCATTATTAGTCCGTATGTAAGTCAGTCCCTTTCGGTTTAAAACATCAGTGCCAATTAAAGTTGGCGCACTAATACATTCATAAGGGGGCTTACCATCAGCAAATAAGAAACCGTTCAGTTCAAAAGCAGGCCTTAAACAGGACTGCTTATGGCCTGCTTTCATACTAACCGTTGAAGTCATAGTACGAAAAAGTAAGGCAGTTCAATATAAGCCCTGCTATAAGAGCTCGTAGTAAGGCCACAGGTACAACATATAAATCAACTTCTAACTAGCAGTGACATAAGAGGCTGCCTTAATCTCCTGGCTTCTTATGCTACGCATTTAACGATAGGTTGGAATTTTATTAAAATTAAAATGCTTAAAACTGATTGTTTTACAAAAAGTACAAAATTTGGTTGACCTGTTATTGTCATTGGGTGGTAAAGGAACTGAGTTGTATCAGTTTTAGACTTTTTAGGGCAATGCCATTCTTGTGACCAAACTTGTCACAAATGAGACACTTAGAGTTGTCTCTAAACCTAGGTGCATCTCGCTTACACGATTGCATCGGCCCTATGTGGCTTGACGGACGGACAACATTGTTGGAGGCTCGAAAATCATGTTTCGGTTTAACATATACCGATAGGAACTCTACTAAGTCCTTTGACAGTAGCTTAGCATTGGTAGTCACGGTCTACCTCCGCGCACCACATATCAAAATCATGTATACTCGGGTCAAATGAGGAAATATAATACTTATGAGACCTTACTTGCATCAAGGATGAAAGAGCTCCAACAATCCTGTCCACCAAGCCTTTGTCTGCGCTGGTACTAGCGTCAGCATCACGCACTGTACCCAAAGTCGCACCATGCGGTAACGCCGGAACCCTGCTCGCTGGCGAGGGTTGGCGCCACGATAAGCGATGGCGTCGGCGTATGATCACCAAGAAGATGCGACGGACTATCAACCGTTGGCGTTGTTGTAGGTTGTTGTAGGCTATTTTCGATAGCATCTAATTTAGTGAGAATTCGATCAAACACAACATCCTGTAAGCTCTCGCGGCGGTCACTTGAGCTATAACGGCGATCGCGAGTTTTACTTTGCGAGCTATGCGAAGCATTATGACGTCTATTCGACCTGCTCCTATAGTCTGCAGAACGATCATCACGCCTAGACAACTTCGGTCGGTCTTTATTACGATGATCGCGCTCTACAGGCCAAGAGGAACGTCCCGAAATGTTTAACGAGAACAATTCACAAGACACGTGTCAATTTTACGAACAATTACGACAACTACTTTTAAAGACACGTGGCACACCTTTTTTCTTACAAATGTTCACGAAAACTTATACAAAACACGTGGCTCTTTAATCAAATACTCACGAAAACAACTTTTACAAAACACGTGGCACTTTTATCGAATACTCACGAAAACAACTTTTACAAAACACGTGGCACTTTTAAAACACACAGAACACTACTTTTAACACGAAAATTTACTTTTGGATGGCAAAACAAGCTGGTAGAACGCGTAGTGAATCCCACTTCTGATTTTACAAACCATTAGTGAAAATGATTTTTAAAAAAGAACGGTCTACAACAACCTAACACTTTGATTTAATTCTTACTAACTTTAATCATGAACTAATTTTAATCAGACACTAACTTTAATCAATACGACGATATTTAACACTGAATTAAATACAAGAGAGCACTATAACGCCACAAAGAAACGTCAGTCGCATCCAAACGCCGCGCGCAAAGTGAGGCCGTGCCGCAGGTGACGCCGCCTTTTATAAAGCGCCGCTCGGCCCGGGCTCGTGAGTGGGGGAACTTGCTGAGAATATATATATTGTTTAAAAAATTTTGTGTTCCGGCAGTTAGAGGTAAGATTAAAGATAGCCAGTTAAACAGTGATGAGGATTCCGGGTGTAGTGCGCTTCCACCTTCGGCCTTATCGTCACTTAACATCAGGTGAGGTGAAGGCCAAACATTATTTCGTTGTGCATAAAAAAAGGTTAAAATGTGTTAAACCTTCCATAATAATTCACAAAATAAATGAACACGTCTTAAAATATGTATGTATTTTTTCGGTCCTCGACTCTTTGGGAGAAATTATGAGTTTGATTGGCACATCATTTCCTTATAAGAGAGATAATGATTTCATGATTCTACTAACAGTGTGTGTAGTGTAATTTAGGTATGTGTTATTTTATGTCTTGCGGGGGCATCAAGAATATCCTAGATAACGCTTCACGAACTAAAACAGTACGCAAAAATGGCACCTCAAATAGCGTCCCACTTACAAACTTGGCGCTTATTTTGTTCATAATCACCGCTTATTTTGTACAAACACACATTTTATCACTTATTTTGTACAAAATAAGCTTATTTTGTGCAAAAACAAATCTTTTATCACTTACTTTGTGCAAAATAAGCGCCCAGTTTGTAAGAGGGACCCTATTTGAGGTGCCATTTTTGAAACTCTGACCGGACATCTTGGGTATTCTTGATCGAAGCGCGGGGGTTATATTAAGTACCTAAAGATTGACCATTAACAGTGTGTTTAATGTAACGTATGTGTCGTTTCTCAGTTTCACACTTACCAGTCAGGGGGGGGGGGGGGGGCTTTATAGCGCGCAGATCTCGCGAGGGTTTTATGTAGTAGTACCAGGGTTTCAGAAATACCCAATGATTGACCACTAACAGTGTATGTAGTGAAATGTAGTAAGCATGTAAAGTATGAATAGTGTGTAATGTATGTTGTTTCGCACTTAACAGTTATGATACCATTGGGTTGTTGCCAAGTCAAATCTACATTTCTCAATGGCACAGAGGGTGGGGCGGGCGTTATAGCGTGCAGATCTCACGCTGGTTACAGAGATACCTAATGGTTGACCACTAACTGTGTGTGTAGTGTAGTGTAGTATAATATGTGCCCTCTCTATCAGAAGTACATGCCTGAAGTGTGTAAAGTATGTGTAGTGTGTAATAGTAGTTTATCTACACTCACAACGTAATGTTCCAAATATGAATTCAAAAAAGGTAATATAAATACGTACTTTGTTTTCGTGGACACGAAAAATTTAAAAATAAAACTCATTACGATGCAGTCAACTGAATCATAAAATAACTTTTTTTCTCATTACGATACAGGGCAAATCCAAGAAGAAGGTAGTGCCGTGATATTAAAAAAAAACAACGATATTTTCCTACACATTTTCCATGTGATCGATGACTTTAGTGCGATTAGTTTGCAGGGTTGCGTTCAGAGGCTTAGAGTGCGGTTGTTTGGTTGTTGCCTCTAAGGTTCGGAACGACCAAGAACTTTTAATGACATTAATAGTACATATTCTTCGTATTCCATTTGGAATACGAATAATTTAAACTTTCCTTTATTCTAAATGAAATAAAATCTGTCTCTGAGGAGCTACCATGAATATTTTAAAAAATTAGACACAAAAACATCAAAATACAAAATAATGTCAAATGACATTGACATTTTTTCTATAGACAAACGTCAGCGTTTTTCAACCACCGATTTTGATGGATAAAAAGTTGCAACGCTCTGACGTTTGGAACGGGAAAGTTGTTACAACCGGAAGTCACGCTCTAATGTTTGGAACACCGTTAAAGGTTTCGGTTGCACTCGGAGCGTAGGTTCTGAACGCAACCCAGTGTACTCATCTCATTATTTTCTAATGTAATGCGCGCCATTTATAGAGCTTTACAAAAAAGTTATGATTTCAATTTTAACATTTTGTTGTACTGAATTTCGTAGGTTTTTTTATTTCTTGATTTAAAATGTGAAGAAAATTTGACTCTGCTCGATATTTTAGATGCAGCTAAGGAAATGACTTATTACAAGGTAATACCTAGCTAATACAAACAAAGTCTCACTCTCTTTTCTAACGTTGATCTTTTATTTAGTAGGTTCAATCCTAAATGTATGAGTGTAGATAAAGTAGTGTATGAAACTGCACATAACTAGGTATTAAAACACTCGTGTGATACTATTAAAAACCTCGCCTACGGCTCGGTTTTTAAACACACACTCTTTGGTTTTTAAACACAGGGGTTTTAATACCCCTCATTATGTGGCAGTATCATAAACTACTATTTCAATACAGTTGCTCGAAAATGTAAGTTTACGATAACAGTCGAGCGTGCGGAAAGTTGATTTTACCGCACGCCGTGCGTTTTTGTTTACGGAGTAGTACAGCGTGCGGAAAGTTGATTTTACCGCACGCCGACGCCGTGCGTTTTTGTTTACGAACGTCTTTTTTAATTTCTACTAGCTTCCGCCCGCGAATTATCCGCGTGGACAGTAGAAAAATATTGCAACCAGTTTAAAATTACCCCTTTATATAGTGTATGAAAGCTAGTACTACGGAGAGTTCAAGCTGTTTCCCTGGTTCCACCCACCTGAATTTGATGAGACATAGCTTAGATTTTAAGTTGGACCTCAATCTACTAAATTGTGAAAAATCCATCAAAATTCGTTTAGCGGTTTTTGCGTAATTCGCGCACAAATATTTAGAATTTACAGTTTTATTATATGAATAAATTACAATTTCAGCAGTACCTATAATGTTTTCTCGCAAATGTATTGAAAAACGTAGTATGGCACACGGTTGTTAAGGTTTATTAAAACTCGTGACGATTATAAACCCTCGCCTGCGGCTCGGGCTTATAAAACGTCAACTCGTTTTAAAAACCTCCTTACCAACCTTGTATCATAAACTACTATTATGATACAAGGTTGGTAAGGAGTTTTAAAAAACCTTTACAACCGTGTGCCATACTACGTTTTTCAATACATTTGCGAGAATACATTATAGGTACTACTGAAATTGTAATCTATACATATAATAAAACTTGAAATTCTAAATATTTGTGCGCGAATTACGAAAAAACCGCTAAACTAATTTTGATGGATTTTTCACAATTTAGTAGATTAAAGTCCAACTTAAAATCTAAGCTATGTTTCATCAAATTCAGGTGGGTGGAACCAGAGAAACAGCTTGAACTCTCCGTAGTACTAGCTTTCATACACTAAAGGGGTCATTTAAACTGGTTGCAATATTTTTCTACTGTCCACGCGGATAAAGTCGCGGGCGGAAACTAGTAGAAATTTAAAAAAACGTTCGTAAACAAAAACGCACGGCGCCGGCGTGCGGTAAAATCAATTTTCCGCACGCTGTACTAATCCGTAAACAAAAACGCACGGCGTGCGGTAAAATCAACTTTCCGCACGCTCGACCGTCATCGTAAACTTACATTTTCGAGCAACTGTATTGAAAAGTATATGTTGGTGTACGTATGTGTTGTGTCACACTCACCTGCTATAATTCCATTCGGTTTAGCGGGCGGTTGCCAAGTAAGGTCCACATTTCTTGAAGGCACAGAAGGGGGGGCGGGCGTGATGGCGCGCAGGTCGCGCGGGGGGGAGGCGGGGGCGGCTTCGAGGCTCGTGTTGGACACCAGCATCGACCACTGCGACTCGCGCCCGCCTGTACCGGAGGAACACGTGGAAATGTTATACGAAAATAAATACGTTAAGTTTACGTTAATAAATAATTACTATTAAGTTATTAACTAACACCATTGTTTTATATTTTTAGTTTTTAAGGTATATCTATGGGCCATCATTGTTGCCTGATTATAAAAAAATAAAAAATATCAGGTCATACCATCCAAATTTCATGGATGTGTCCAGTCCGTGAAAGTAAACAACTTTCTCTAAGAAACATGTGTCGAATTTCGCCACAAAATTTTGGTCATCCCATACTAAATTGATCACGTGATCTCTTTGATTTGTATGGAAAGTCGTTTTTTTACATATTTGGCCATGTGTTCCTTGGAGAAAGTTGTTCAGTTTCATGGACTGAACACATCCTCAAAAATTGGATGGTGAATACATACATACCTAAATACCTTGTATAAACACGTTTTTGTTTCGATGTCTCTTTTACTGTAATAAATAATATATTCTAGTATGTTACACAACACACCATACATACCTCGTATAAGTTTGACCGCAAACTCATAATGCGTGTGTGGCTTGAGTTCATCGATCATACAGTTGAGGTCGGTGGCGTTGTAGGTGCGCGGGCGCGCGCCGGCCGCCGCCCAGCGCACTATGTAGCGACGCCCGTCGGTAGCCGTCTGTATCATACAATATACAAAAATCTCGAAAGAAATCTCAATCAAACAAAAATAGAATCAGCAAAATCGGTCCATAAATGACGAGGTTATTTGAGGAGCTCGGTGGCGCAGTGGTTTAGCGCCAGCCAGTGGCCCAGCGATTGCGGAAGTTAAGCAACGTTCGCAAGGGTCGGTCAAAAATGTATTATCTCGAGCTCCTCCGTGCTTCGGAAGGCACGTTAAGCCGTTGGCCCCGGCTGCATTTGCAGTCGTTAACACCCACCAATCTGCATTGGGCCCGCGTGGTGGGTTATGGCCCGTCCTCCTTCCACTCGTAAGGAAGGCCTGTGCCCCAGCAGTGGGGACATCGAAAATGGCTGATGGACATGCGCCATAAAAAAAACATATAATCGAATTGAGAACCCCTTTTTTGATGTTAGTTAAAACAGAAAAACCGCATCAAAATCTGTCTATTCGTTTGGGAGCCGTGATGTGACAAACAGACACAGATACTCACGGTTAACTTATTTTCACATACTTACATAGCTCTTTTTCCAGGGTATTAAAAGAATCATAACTCGACGGAATAATTATTTTCAAATGGTATTTTGCATTAAAGTTTGTGTTACTACAGTTCTGACAAATTATAACAGTATTAATCCTTATCAAATAAAATGCATTCGTTACCATAAGCTATCGCAAAAAGTTTACGCGCGCTAAAATAAATTCAAGCGCGTTCC
Organism: Agriphila straminella; assembly: GCA_950108535.1. Lineage (NCBI taxonomy): Eukaryota > Metazoa > Arthropoda > Insecta > Lepidoptera > Crambidae > Agriphila > Agriphila straminella. The sequence continues at coordinate 12,239,090 of OX467304.1, forward strand.
TCATACCGATGATAACGGGACTCGAACGGGACGAGTACAGACTTTTGGAGCGAAAATAAAGGAACCGGAATGAAGCGAGGGCGGGGAAATAACTTTCGCTAACGTTAATAAGTATGTAATATGAGGCGCTGAAGAAACGTATTTTACAACCGAAAGTTTTTATGAAATTAATAAAAATAACATTTCACCCAACACAAACCTACAAATACATAATAATGTTCCAAGATTTAGATAGCGAAAACTGAATTGAAAATGTCTAAACAGTAAAAATATGTAAAAACAAATAGTAAGTCATGTTGGTCAATAATATTACCTGTCCTTTAGGCAGCGTGGGGTCGGTCCAGTAGACCACGGCCGTGCTGCCGCTCAGCATTATCACCTGCCGACAATAGGGATGATGACTAATGAATAAAATAACGAAATACTAATAAAAATCGTAAACATATTAAACTTTTAGAGTAGCTTGTATACCTCTTGGTTTTATATATTGCATATTATTTATTTTATGACCCTTCAAAGTTGGGTGGACAAGTCCATTTAAAAAGTATAAAATTTATTAAAATAAATGATACTTTTAATTAGTCCGTAAAATGTATAGCAAATTTGTCTAAGAAACCATTTTGATAAACACAATATTTAATATAGCTGCCAAACAAATTTCCTACGCGTTGCATACAAACTACTTATACGTGACGTCATAACTAGGAAGCCATTACTATGGAGCGTTTTTGGGCAAGTCCATTTGTGTGCATTTCACACTGTGATATCTCGGGCAGTTTTCATGCTAGCGAATTAATTCTTATACCAATGTTTCTTTTTTTTGAGAGGTAATTTATGTAACATAAAATAAAAAAAATAGTCATCATGCCTATTATGTCACTTAACAATCAAAAAAGTATTCAAAGAAAGTTAATTAAAAATCTATCTTAAGGCGCGGTGGTAGTGAAACTAGCGCCGCCAGTACATTTATTTTTATTACTCGTAAACCAAGTCAATATTTAAAAAAAGCACATGTAATAATTTCTTAAATTGTCTCTAATATTTTTTAAAAGTTTTAATTCTTTCTGTAAGTTTTAAAATCCATTTTAGCTCAAAGTGGCCACTTTTGAAAACTTACAGAATGATAACTGGCAACGAATTCCATTCTGATTTCGTTCTTTTTGCTTTCTTCCTCCAATATCACTGACGTTAGTAACTCCGGCAATCGTCCTCTACGGTTGATCTTCTTCATCTGCCTCATCATCATCATCAGCTTCGGGCCGTAGGCTGTGGCGTATACCGCGGGCCCGAGCACGAGAGCGTTACAATCTAACTATACTCATAAACCATCTACTATCGAACCACCATTATTATCTTATGTCTTCTTTATGTTATGCTAATCTCATCACACTTTTCTTTTTATTAGATAATATTGAAATAGTGGTTTTTCTGTTTATAAAAGTGTACAAGGTCCATTCACCATGTTTCCAGGTTTCACCCGATCCTCAATGTCACTATCTTGACTTCTTCAATGTCACCCCAAAGTAGAAGGTATTTACCATAAGGAACAATTACTATTTCTATTTTCCGTGGACAATAATGTTCGGTTACTTATTTCTTTCCTTTTTCCTATTTTGGAATAGTGGTTTTTAAAGCTATTTATAAAAGTGTACAAGGCCCATTCACCATGTTTCCAGCTTTCATCCGATCCTCAATGTCACTATCACACTTGTCTTCTTCAATATCACCTCAAAAGTAGAAAGTATCTACTTACCATAAACAATATAACTGATCCTATTTTCCGTAGACAAATATGTTATCTATTTTGCGCTTGGATAGATGTTGGTGATTTAATCTTCTTACCTTAAGTCCCACAGGTGGCAGCAGTTCCGGTAGTCGTTCCCTCTCCGGTTCATCATCTTCATCGGCCTCGTCTTCATCATCATCATCTTCGGGCGGTGGTTTAGTGCGCACTGTGGCGTATACCGCGGGCCCGAGACCGAGGGCGTTCGATCCGCGCAAAGAAATCACGTACTCGGCGTTAGATTCTATGGAACAATATTAAGGCTCATATTATAGAATCAAACTCAAATCTCTGCTCGAGTACAGTTAGAAAGGGATGGCGCTCTATGCGATGAATAGCACCATCCCTTTCCAACTCTGCTCAAGCAGAGATTTGAGTTTGAGTCAGATTCTATAATACGACCATAATTGAATCAAAAAGAACGGTTATAGGTTGTTAAATTTACTTATGGCACAACTCAGGAATAAGAAGATATCATCAATGGACCACAGAAAAAATATTTTGTCAAAATAAAAATAAAGACCGTTTCTAGATTTGCCCAGGAAAATAGTTTTTAAAGCTATATATATGTAGAAAATAAATGTAATAAACCCTTAGTGACGTCACAGCTCGGCACACCACAAGCATACACCTTTACTCACGTTGAAGGCCACATAAAGGCTGCGTTCCCTTTTGAGCCAATAGTACTGTTGGCGATGTGAGCGCTAAAAGCTGTTCCGTTTTGATTATCGCGCTGACAGCACTGTTGACGCGATTTCAATTCGGAACGGCTATTATCGCACGCATCGCGCGCCGAACTTCTGATTCGTTATTTACTTTGTATTGACGTTTTGTAACGTCAAAACAAAGTAAATAACGAATCAGAAGTGTGTAAGGACATGAACGTCAACTCAAAACGTCAAATATGACAGACTGCTCACAGTGCTAACGCTCGAGAACGATATCACTGTAATCGCAAAATGGCGGCGATAGTGACGTCATCCGTGACGTAAATACTGCTATCGTTGGCGCGCTCACATCAAATCGGAACGAAGTGTGAGCGCGATATCAGTGATATTATCGCTGTTGGCGCAAAAGGGAACGCAGCCAAAATAATAGGTCACTCAAAATGTCACATCACATTGTTTGACAGTGACAGAGTTTTCCACGTGTTTTCTGAATGAATTACTACATAACCTGCGAGCTACGTCACTTCCGGCAAAATGTATAATCTTTCTCTCCCAAGGATGTCTAATAGCACCTAATTATTACTATTTCTATAGCAACACTTACCCAATCCCCTTATGACATGCTAGTGTGTCCCAGGGGCAATAGTTCTCTAAAAGCAGAGTTTAACCCCCCACCTCCAGCCTGTGCCCCCCTCCACCATCTTCATCCGACTATTGTGTATAAGTCTCTCTCAATGATGTCCACTAGGCCCATTATATTACTATTTATATAGAAACACTGTAAAGTATAGGTCTCCCTCAAGGATCTCCACTGGGCCCATTATGTTACTATTTCTATAGAAACACTAAAGTATAGGTCTCCCTCAAGGATGTCCACTAGGCCCCTTTTAATACTATTTCTATAACAACACTTACCCAATCCCCTTATCACATGCGAGTGTGTCCCTGGCGGTAGTTCCCTAGAAGCTGTGTCCGGAACCCCCAGCCCCCACCCCAGCACCCAGCCCGCGCCCCCCTCCACTTCATCCCCACCACCGTCTTCATCCGACCACCATACAGAGATCCAGTCGCGGCCCGCGCGAGCTACGAAATTGTTATGTATTAGCAAAAGTGCTCTCAACCAACTCAAACTTATTTATTCAGTGTAGGCTGGTAAAGTTTGTTAAGGGGCCATAATAGGAAAACATGGTTTGCGCGGGCCATATTATTATATAGAAAAAAAAACGTAAAGTTGTAGGCACAAAAAAAACATACGACAAGCTAAAGAGATTATCTAGTAGCTACAAGTATTAAATTGCGTATAAACCTCACAGATGATTGTAAAAAAAACAGAATATCATCAAAAGCGCTTGTCGCGGGCCATATTTTTGGCGTAAATAATAGCGGAAACGTATTGAATTCTACATCAAAATACACTTTAACGTACTGCGCAGTTGCTTCAATAACTTTTTCCAAGAAAGATAATTGTGCTAAAGATTATGATGAAAAAACAAAGAAAAACATAGAAAAAGTGCAGAAGTGAAGTTATTTTCCATACTCTTTACACGTAAAGAAAAAGACAGAGGCAAATGATTTCGCATAACGGAGCCTTAAAGTAATCACTCACTCGTAAGAGGCGGTGGCGAGGGGGGCAACGCAGCCCGCGGCGGGGCGCGGCGCGGCGTTGTGACCGTCACCCACTCGCTGAACGGGCCGGAGCCGTTCGCGTTGAGAGCGCACACGCGCACCTGCGGGCGATAGTGGCACGTATAGCTATGGCATTAGGCTGATTATATGGTGACTATTAGGGCGTGGTAAGGGTGGCGGTATGTGTAGAACGGGTGTAACAAGACCTTTAACGAAGCCGAAGTCCACGTATTCCGCAAATTATCGGGATTATTTTTGCCTTTTAGTCTATACCTGGGAAACCAATAGCTACGAAGTTATTAAAGTTCAAAGTAACATTTTTGATGAAATCTTATTTTATTCACAATTTCCTAATTTTTGTCCAAAGAAACGTTATCAAAATTATAAGTATTTCGTAACAAACAATGGCTTCAAAACGTCATCATTCAATGTATCTCATAAGCAGGCTCATAAACGCTGCCTTTCAACTCGGTCGCACGCAGCTGTGTAGCATACACTCGCAGGCGCGGTCTGTTGTACGCGCTACATTGCGTGGTAATGTATGCAATGCTTTTTAACACCAAACATTAAAATCGTTTCCCAGCAATAATTTTGAACAGAAATGGTCCTGATGATGGGCAGCATACGTACACCTCGGCTTCGTTGAGGGTCTTGTTACACCCGGTATGTGTGTAGTGTAGCGTAGTGTAGTGTAGTGGAGTGTAATGTAGTGTAGTGTAGTGTACACACACACCTGGTACTGCGTGCCGGGCTCGGCGCGCAGAGTGGCGCGGCGCGCGGCGGCGGGCGTGGTGAGCGCGGTAGGTTTCCTGCGGTTGGTTCTGTACCGCAGCTTGTACCCCGTGAGGGGGCCGTGCTGTGTGCGTGAGGGGGGCGGCTCCCAGCGGACCAGGATCGACTGGGGGACAACATAACCATATCTAAATCTAAACGTGAAGATTCTGAACGTGAAGACCTGTAATTGGCAATCCACTAAGTACTTATTATTAACTACCCTACTATTTATGATTGTACAAGATTAAGTCTTAAGTTACTATCATTAAGTTACGAAGAGCGGGACTTCCTGACACAAGTGTTTTTAAATACTTAATAGGTTTGTCCCAACCACTTGTATTATTATGATAAGACTAATACTGAATATTTTTTTTTTCATTTTTTTTTTCGTTTTAATTAATTCATTAACAATGTCTCGTGTGCTGTAAGTTTTCCTTCAAAAGTAAATAAATAAATACGGCCAGACCAGGGACACTCCACATTAGATACAAATCCAGCTTTCGATCACACGCAGGTCGTCACAAACGCAACAAGTCACTTTTCAAAACGGATTTTCAACTCGTCACATACATAACTCATCATCACATACGCAACTCGTCACATACTCAACTCGTCACATACGCAACTTGTCTTGTCACATATGCAACTCATCACTTTTTGCAACTCGTCCCATTTTTCGTTTTAATACAATGTGCCAAATTATGACTCTCTATCTAAATCCTAATGGTTGCTCAATATTGAGCCTAATTTGGTCACCCATCTTGTTTTTGACCGCACAAAAAGTGGCTGCACGATCTTTATCGAGCCTAATTCGGTCACCCATCTTGCTTTTGGCAACACAAAAAGTGTCTGCACAAAATTAATGCTAATCTAATCACATTAGCTGTACCAAGTACCAAGGTACATACATACGTACGTACATAAGGACACTCCTTTCTTCTATAGGGGTAGACAGATTCTACTTCCACTTACTACGAAAGTCAAAAATCAAAAACGAAACTCCATAAAGAGTTTTTTGCATCTACAGAGTTTATTTAATAAGCACTGGAATGTGTTTTACACACTATAAAGACAAACCATATCTACCTACGTCGGGGGGTCTCACTCCGCGCTCAAACTTTTATTTTAGCCTACTGCTTGCGGCTGACTCAGTCGAGCCAGCGCACGAGGGATATCAATTGTGTCGGTTGAGACAGAGCTACGCCACAGAAAGAGAAGCGCTTAGGTGGTGTTTATAAACTAGGCACGCAACGCTGTGCAATTTGAAATTATACTTTATTGCCGTGCAGCGAGAGTAACTTATTATTTGATTGTCCTCGCGCGGATGGGCTTTTGTATGTTTAGTACAATAGGGATGTTGACTATTTTTTTTATTTTATGTTACATAAATTACCTCTCAAAAAAAGAAACATTGGTAAAAGAATTAATTCGCTAGCATGAAAACTGCCCGAGATATCACAGTGTGAAATGCACACAAATGGACTCGATCAAAAACGCTCCATACTAATGGCTTGCACGTTATGACGTCACGCCTTGCAAGTTTGTATGCAACGCATAGGGAATTTGTTCAGCAGCTATATTAAATATTGTGTTTATCAAAATGGTTTCTTCGACAAATTTGCTATACATTTTACGGACTAATTAACGGTATCATTTATTTTATTAAATTGTATACTTTTTAAATGGACTTGTCCACCCAACTTTGAAGGGTCATAAAACAAATAATATACAATATATAAAACCAAGAGGTATACAAGCTACTCTAAAAGTTTAATATGTTTACGATTTTTATTAGTATTTCGTTATTTTATTCATTAGTCAACATCCCTATTATACAGGGTTGTTTGTAAAGCACCAGCAACATCACAGGAGTAGATTACCAACATCATAAACAACAACATTTGTTCTACGACTTTTATCATAACTCAATAAATTCACCAAAAATGAATTTTCAAGTTTTTATTGTACTGTTCGACACTTTTTAAGTCTGATGGCGGCGGGGCGGGCGGGTCGCCACGCGCAGAGTTATGAACATACGAACGGTAAATTAAAATGTTTTTTTTTTGTAAAAAGTAAATCTAATCATATCTCTGCCTACCCACATAGTCTCTGCCTACCCCCATGGGAAACAGGCGTGAGTGTTTGTATGTAAATCTAACGAATTATCAAAAGTCGTAGAACAAATACTGTTGTTTATGATGTTGGTAATCTACTCCTGCGAGGTTGTTGGTGTTTTACAAATAACCCTGTATAATCTTTGCTATATAATAGGTGTAGGCAGATTCTAATTCCACTTATTGCTAAAGTCAAAATTCAAAAACTATCTATATCCTTAAAAACTTTTTGGCACTTCGAGAGTTCAGTTCATAAGCACTGGAATGTGTTTACACAATAAAGACAAATAACATCTACCTAAGTCAACTGATGAAATTCGACACTGGCAAACATTTTCTCACTTTCATAAGTAAGAACACAAAAAGTAAATTGTCATAATTTTTAATACAAAAGCAAAATCCACTTACGTTAGCTCCCGTCGCAACAGCTGTAACATTGACAGGAGCTGCCGAAGGCACATCCCCCGGCATCTTAACCCTGATTGGCTCGCTCGTCCCCTCCCCCTCCGTCCCCCCCACCACCCGCACGCTGTACGCGCACGCGGCGCGCAAACCGCTCAGTGTGTAATTGTATGTTTCCGCGGTTGGATCTACTTCCACCAGTTGGGTTTCTTCTACGCTGGTGTCGATCTGTGAAGAGAAAAATGATTTTATTTTATTTCGTGGAAAACTTACGGCTACTATGTTATATTATAACAAGGGGTACTGTGGTTAGTCATTAGCCAACAATCCTCTTGAAGTAAGAGACAGTCGGTTTCATTAGTTATTTCCTTATAAATTTTCATATCATCAGCAAATAGGAGGACTTGAGAGTGCTGAAAGCATGTGGATACGTCATTTATCTATATATATAAAATTCAAAGTCCTGACTGACTGATTGACTGAGTGAGATATCAACCCACAGTCCAAACCGCTGAACCTAGAGACTTGAAATTTTGCACATAGGTTCCTTATGAGGTCCAGGGGTGCACTAAGGATAAATAACCCCTAATGCTGAATATGGTAGATAGGGACCATCAAACTGAACAACTTTTACTATGGAACCAACTCTGAAATTGAGAAAAAAAAACAGCTGTTTCATACAAAAAGGTACGATTTTGTGAGATTTTTCAAAACGCGTATTTTTAGTGTGATTACGTTAATCTGTGCTTGCTTGCTTTGCATTTATTTAAATAAACATTATTGTTTAGGATTTAGCCATATTTTGGTGTAGAAAATGATAACTTAATTTAATTTAACCCAGTTTATTTGCGATACTGTTTCTGCAGAAAAAAAATAACGTGATATTTGCCGAGCGAGACCCTCTCCCCCCCCCCCCGCCCTCGTGAGATTTGGTGAGATTAGAGCAGGCCCGAGCCCACTCGGGTAGATCCTCACCTCAGTATACACGATCCTATACGCTCGGTAGCTAGCAGGCGGCGCTGGTTTCCCCCACTGTATCCTCACAGCGCGAGGCGACACGACTATTGCCGACAATGCACGAGGAACGCCCGAGCCCACTTCTTCGGGAGGCGTCAACACTTCCAGAGGCTGTACAATGTAACAATTTTGTTAGAGTAACGGCCAAATACTCAAACGAATCTTAAAGTTAAGGCCACCTTTAAATTCAAAAAGTTGTCAACTTTTTGACAGAAACTCTATGAAACTAACAGCTTCCTTAAAGTTGAGGAGACCTTAACTTAGGATATTAGCCAAGAAACCTTTGAGTATTCGGCCGTAAGAGCCCCGCAAACTTTTATTTTTATTTTATTTATTTCCACTTTTACATCTATCTTTACAGGATTAACCCATTACAATAGAGTAACTAAGTATATAAATTATCAATTATTAACAAAATTAAAAAAAACATTCGCACATTCACATTAATACAAAAAGCTATGCAATATTCAACCTTATTTTAAAGACATAGTGAAAGAGTAAATTTCGTGAACTGCCTCGCCTTAAGAGCAATTCGGAAGAAAAAAAGTAGAAAAAGTAAAAAAGAACTGTGAAAAGAGAAGATAAAACTGGGGTAGAAGTAAAACATAACCTACGTCTGTGGGCAGAGAGAACTTTAATTTAACTCATAGTACGGTCGTATCACATGGCGACCCTGCCATGGCACCGCCGCGTCGCTGAATGTGCACATTCCTGCGCGCCCGCGTCTGCAGTTGTGCCATAGCATAAAAATGAGTACTAGCTACTCCCTGCCCCCCGCTGAATGCGCACCCACCCGCGATCAGTTACCTCACAGTTACCGACTGCCAAAGGCGCAATGCGCAGAGATTCACTACGCACCGCGTCCTTGCCACCCTTCACTGTCAAGACTAAATGTTTACAAACTGCACGGTAGCCCTAGACTTATACACACAGTTGCGCGTGTACAAAAACGTCATCTGACGTCATCTGTTTATAACGGGGCGGTTGTATAGAATTCATTTGGAGTGACCGAGGTGTGGTTGTGCCGTGTGAGACAGTACATAGGGAATATACTTAGGGCTTACACGCTATACTGACATGCCACAGACTTACAGGGTGTCCCAAACTTACCTCTGTGGGCGGTGAGAGCGCGCGCGCAGTATACGCCCTGACTCGGAACTGGTACGTAGTGTTGGGCTGCAACATCGCCACGTTGGTCTCGTGGCGCCCCGCCGCGCCCTCCGACACCAACTCCCTGCACACATGACATAAATTGAAAACCACACGGGAAAAACAAGGAATGTCTAATTATGTGTTCCCCGATAATAATAATAATAATAACATTTATTGACATAAATAAAACAAGTTGAAATAGAAATATTTTTCTTTAAATAGACTTATTAAAAGTTCTTTTAAATCGTCCAGTTTTTTTCCCTACCCTATTCGGGACGTCTTTTGCTGACAAGAAGAATGGGCGCAAGAAACTTATATCAGCCTCATCAAAAGTAACGATATTAACAATTTATTATATTGTTACCTACCAAACACAATTAATATTAAAAAAAAACACAGATTTTAAAGGCCATAATATAAGTAAACATGTTTTAAACATCTTACTTAAATGAACTAGACATCCTGTGTGACGATCTAATGACATCTGCACCCAAACCTTGTACTATTATGTATTCTGTGCCCAAACTAGTAAAAACTGTAACTCAGGCGCAGCGCTCTTATTAGGACTCGATTAGGTACATAGATGGAAATAATTCAACGCAAAAACTGTTAATAGTTGCACAACCTTGATCTGTTCAAGGCAAGAGTGAATAAGCATTTACTGGGACCACATCCTGTTTATAAAGCAGGTGGTCAAATGCCCAATTACTAATAAAAATAATAAAAAATGGCGATCAAAGGCACATTTGCGTAAATCAACATTGAAATTTAACAAATCTGAAACCGTATGTGCACTGAGGAAAACATTATGATATAAATGAAAAAGAAAGGAGTTTTGGCAGGAAGAAGACAAAAAAAACCGTCGATGTCACTTGCTTGACATTCATTTCAAGTGAGATCGATGGTTTTTGACTGACATCGGCTGACCCTCATGATTTTTACATAGACCGCACCGAACTTCCAAAGGTCGCGGGTTCGAATCCCGCCTTAGAATATGATCTGTTGCGAGTTTAATTTTTTCTAGTATGTCCATCAGCCATTTTTGATGTCCCCACTGCTGGGGCAAAGGCCTTCCTTATGGGTGGTAAGGAGGATGGGCCACAACCCACCACGCGGTCCCAATACGGATTGGTGGGTGTTAACGACTGCAAATGCAGCCGGGACCAACGGCTTAACGTGCCTTCCGAAGCACGGAGGAGCTCGAGATAATGAATTTTTGGTCACCCATCCCATGACCGACCCTTGCGAACGTTGCTTAACTTCCGCAATCGCTGGGCCAGGCGCTAAACCACTGCGCTAGTATATTACTTAGTATTGTATAAAAATAGCATTATAAATGCTAAAACCTCATTAAAAGTTATACAGTATTAAACTCACCTCTCACTCCCCTTCACTTTGTAGATAACCGCATAACCAGTTATTTCTTCATTCTTCACCTCCGGCTCCTCCCAACTCAAAGTGACAAATCTGTGCTTCACGATAACCGCCTTTAACTCCTTCGGCGCAGAGACGATACTCGCATTCACCGTCCGATCTAAATCCAAGCCTTGCGCAGCGTGAAATGAATTATCTAAATTATCAATTTGATCCGAATCATAATTATTATAATCATATTCCAACTCCGGACCGGAAGTGAATGCTGACGACGTTTCTCCGAGAAAATCGGACTCCTCTAAACTGGGGTCCGTATTTTGGTCATCAAAATGTCCCGATGATACTAAACTGTTGAAAATGTCTTGGGTTGTGTTTTTGTAGGATGGACTTTTGGGATATTTAGATTTATTGATTGGTGGGGCTAAAGAGTTCAGAAATGACTTGGAATTGAAACTTTTAGAGCCATTCGTGTTTGAGTCGAGATCTGTGGACAATTTTGGAGAAACGAAAACTAAAATAAACGAAAAAAACTCAAATAAAATAAGAGAAATGAAAAAAAGCAATGATGTTGATTTAAAAAACGAAACTAAAATCTTAAAAAAACAAAATATAGTTTATATTCATTGCAAATTTGCAAATAAATAGCATTATTCAATGTTACAAACACAATTGATAAAATCTTTCAGTGCCAAAATGTATACTTCCCAAAATGAACGCCGGTTTCAAAAGGCATTTTTTTTTTATAATATAAGTTAACCTTTTCGATATTTATGTGATCCTGCCAGCCTAGCATGACCACCGAAACACGATCTGATAAAGTGATTTATCACGTATAACTGTCAAAAGGCATATTGTTTATTATACGCCCCTCTCAAACTGGTTCCACATAACACCAGCGTCATTGCATTAACATGCTGTGGCATTTTGCTGAGTGGAGGCCTTTGCGGCTGCATAGCAATAAGATTTAAAATGTATTTTTATAAATGTGTATGTATGTGCTCCGAATAAACATTTTTTCTTTCTTTCTTTCTTTATATCACGCGATATAACATATCGTGTTTCGTGGGTCATGCTGGTACTTTAAAATCAGTTATACCAATCTGTTCAAAAAAGTCAAAGTCAAATAAGCTTTATTCAAATAAACTTAATTATTAAGTACTTTTGAATCCTCTATATTTTCCTACCACCCGTTCCAGACTTTTTTAGCTGACAAGAAGAGCGGGCGCAAGAAACTTATCAGCTGTAACAGCCATAAGTAACGATATTTACAAACTTAAATACTTATATCGTTAAGTGTAAATTTTAGAAAGTGTAAATTTTGGCACTGAACCGAGAAAATAAAGTGATTGATATTTTTGATATCTTTATGGTCAATTTATAATAAGGGTCGGTCATTAATTAAGGTCGTAACGTTTTTAGCAACTTTTTAACAAGCCGAGTAGCTATCTACAGGCAGCAGCTCAGCTCGCACTGTGTAAACTCTCTATAAGAGTATAGTTACCGTGCAGAGGAGGTAGCACCAATAACCGCACGCTAGCTTGCGCGGCGCCCGCGGTAGAACTCGCCACGCATTGGAACATTCCAGCGTCTACCGCCAGCACTCCCTGGATGCGCAGCGACCAACTACAACAAACGAACCACAGATAATCGAACTATGATGCATTCACATTGTATTACGTCACTGACCCTAATGACCCTGTCAGAATAACAGCGCCTCTGTGTCCATTCTGCCCAGCAGAGATTGACACAGAGGCATAAAGCTGAGGCAGGGTTTTTATTGGCCACACATTGGCTATTCCTATTGAGGCCACTCTCGTAACTTCTCTTATACTTCCACTCATTGATTATGCTGATGTCTGTTACCCGGACTTGAATGGGGATCTTCTTGATAAGCTGGACCGCCTCTTGAATAATGCTATCCGTTTTATCTTCTGCCTCCGCAAGTTCGACCATATTTCTTCGTACCGGTCACAGCTTAAATGGCTTCCTAACCGTCAGCGCAGAGAGCAAAGGCTACTTTGCACGCTCTATTCTATTCTCAACAATCCCCATACCCCAGAATACCTGAAATGCAAGTTTCAGTATCTTTGCGACTCTCACAATCGTCAACTTCGATCTACTAACTCTCTTTACTCCTCTCTTTCATTCCGGTTATATGTCTGATTCTTTCACAATGCAAGCTCTGCGTCTCTGGAATAGTCTCCCTGAATCTATCAGAAGCTCTCCCAGTAAAGTCTCCTTCAAAAAGAAAGTTCATGCCTTACTGTTAGAAAGCTCATAGGTTATGTGAAATCATCGATATTTGTATCTTCTTATATTATTTTTGTTAATTATGCAGATTATTATTTATATATATTATATATATCCATGTTTTTTATATATATTATATGTATTAAATTATATGTTATGTTGTATTTATTAATATTTTTGTACCGCCTTCATTGATATCTGTTTCCTAAAGGTTGACTGGGAGAGAATGCTTTTAGCATTAAGTTCGCCTTTTGTAACATTTTGTTTGAAATGAACAATAAAGTTTGTTAAATTAAATTAAATTAAATTATTATTATTATTATTTTTTCTTCTTTGTTTCCTATTTTAATTTAAGTGTTGTTTTCTGTAATTTAATCCTATTCCTTTGTTGTTGTTTTTTCTTATTATTCTCTGTAAATGTGTGTGTCAATAAATTATAATCTATTCTATTCTAAACGGGATCATTCTATCTCGTCTCTTTCTAAAGGCGCGTTCCCACCTCTTCTATTCTATGATCTATTCGCTAGAATCTATGAAATAGATCAATGTGAACTGGCTTTCTATGGGCTAGAATAGTCGCTAGAAATAGAAGCCCAATATTGAACTACTTTCAACTTTGATTCTATTCTATATAGAATAGACCAGCAATAGAACCGTGTGAACGGCGGTCGCAGCAGGTTTGTATGAGCCTCTTCAACAATGTCAAGCAAAAAAGTCATATAAATGGCGCGATAGTTATATCATATATAATATTTTTAGAATACTACAGAAAGTATGAGTGCCTGTGGAATATTAAACGAAACTGTTGACATAAAATTAAAAATCAAAAATATTCGACCTATGGCGTAGAATTGAATAATACGACAAAAACAAAATATGACAATTATGGGAGAAGGCGCGCAGGTATTTTTTTTTGTTTTTTCACACGCCCAACGCAAGAATATTTTGCGAACAAAGGGGTGACTGAGCATACAGCCTACTTCAAAATTATTATTTTAAGTGTTAAAATGCAAATATTTTATATTTTTATTGTTATTATGTTGCAAAATGAAGCTTAAAGACTAGAGAGATTGGAATACTATTATTTTAGTGGTCATTTTTTTAATACACGAGATAGTAATATTTTTGTAAAATAAATATTTTTCCAACAACTATATTTCATAAGCTTTATTTTTCAGAAAAAAAATAACGAAAATAATCCAAGATGGCGGTGATATTTTCGGATTAAAATTTAAAACACACTCACCCGTCTAACAGCACAATGTCGTGTTGGTTAGGAGTCAGCGGTTCGCCATCTTTATACCAGGCTACTGTAGGCGTAGGCTTCCCGCGCACGGAGCACGGCAGTAGGGCCACATCGCGCGCGCGCGCCACCACCACGGGGGAGGGGGTGGACGCGCGGGGAGGGACCTGGGGGGAGAAACATTCTAATAAACAACATGGTCGCATAATATACAACCAGCGTGAATAAAGAAACAATCTGTAAATGGCGGCCGGTCGTTCATGCTATCTCGCACACACATACCGTAGTGCTACATGCTATTATACACGTAAGTGGGTCATGCTATCGCGCTCACACCTAGGCCCGGTTTTATAAACCGCTCTTAACTTTGAGAGCTTCTTGGGGTTATATTTGAGATGATGTTCGTAGAAGAAACAGCATCAGCTCTAGTATTCTCTTGCCTTATTGGACTTGAACCAACTTGAACGGTAACAATTTCGTAGAATCTAATGCATAGTGCACGCAATTTTCACCCTTATTCCTATTCGTTTAAGGTTCAAACTCACCAACACGTCCAATACTGCCGTCGTATCGGTAGAATCCAACGCGGAATGTGCTCTACACGTGTAAGCGCCAGAGTCCAGCGCTCTGGCGGCTTGAACGCGTAATGAACCGCATCCCCAGCGGTAGAACCGCGAGTCCAGGTCACTGGGGAACGAGTCATACACAATACTAGACAATTTAATTTTATCATATTAAATAATATACTCAAAAAAATCGACAATCCTACTATAATAGCTCTACCATGAGTTGATGCAAATCGCTACAGAAAACTATCGGATATACTGCTTACAGTCAATGCGAGTGAAAGAGAGAAAACGATAGCGAAAACAGTTTGCAGCAACTCATGGTAGGGACACTTGTGATCAGCACCCTGATTTTGTAACTTTGTTGCAATAAAATATAACAGAAATCGCTATTACATTGCAGCTTTAGTAAGAATCAATGTGACAACTATCTTACTTTAAGCAGCAATGTAATTGTGATTTCAATCGAGAATTGTTAGCAACAGAGTTACGTAATCAGGGGGCTGGTAGTGACGAACTGAAGGATAGATGATGCGTAGATTTTTTCAATAAAAGCTCAGTTGTTGCGTCAACGACACAAGATAAAGTATGCGAATTTTAAAATAATTGTACAAAGATGAAGAAAGAATTAAGATATTTGACGCTTTTTTCCTTCAGTGAGTCATTGCGCATGTGATTAGTAACTTACAGCCAATGAACACTCTATACTTTCGCGTACGTTCCGACGCAGATTCTTAAGAATGGTGTTGCTCAAATATATTAAAAAAAAATGGTTTTAAAACTTATTCTAACATCACCTTTAAGTATGCTTGTATAGTGTAATAATAAAGAACCGAATAATATACATACTTGAGATCAATTTCGACTCCATTGTTGAGCCACGTCATCTCCGGCCTGGGGTTGCCAGCCGCCGCGCAGTCGAACGTCACCGACGCGCCTGCAATGTTGCCAGGTACAATATTCAAAAAACGTTTGTTAATCCTTACTAATATTATAAATGAAAAGTCCGTTTGTTTGTTTGTTTGTTGGTTACGCCTTAACTAGTGAACAGATCGTCATGTGCATACACGTTGTCAAGGGTACAGAAGAAGGACGTAAGATACTTGTATTGTTCTCGAGGGATAGCTAAAAGAAATTTCTACGCAAACGAAGTCGCGGGCGACCGCTAGTACCTTAAAATTCCCGAAAAATTAACCTTGGTGATTTTCAATAAGAAACAAGAAGATAATATGTTGTACAAAATAAGCTTCCAGTTTGGAAGTGGGGCGTTATTTCGAGGTGTCGTCTTTATGGCGAGACAGTTCCCGTTTACTCTTTCACTATGTCTTTAGAATGAGGTTGAATATTGCACTTTCATCGACGCTTCGCCAGAAATTTGAAGAAATTTAGTACATTTTTATTGATTTCTGAAATACTAGATCATTTATTAAAAATGTACTCGGTGATGGATAAAAAAAGCTATCCTTTTTGCATAAAAAATCATATCACTGTCGTTGAAAATTACGAAATCTGACGATTGGAAGTTTATTTTTAAAAGTTTTTTTGGTGTTATTCAGGAATTTTTACAGAGTTACCAAGCCATTTTTCAATATTCTGTTCGGTTGTTGTGTTTTTTTGTTTCTTTTTCAGTCTGCAGTAATTTTTGTGAAGTAGAATTCTACATCAGTTCTTCACATTGGAAGCTCAAAAACCAATCTTTTCATCGGATCGTGAACTGGCCTCACCTTAAGATTCTGACCGGAAATGTAGGGTATTCTTGATCGAAAGCCACTAATTATAATGTTACCTTCCAGTACAGTGACGGCGCGCGGTGCGGCCACGAACCGCGGCGGGAACTCCGTCGCCACGTCGCCACTCACACGGAGCTCTACCTCCTCGCCCAATCTGTTACAAAGTTAATGCCTGAAGTAAACTGGAAATACAACAATGGCAGTATAATTTTGCTGATTCACAAATCGTCCACCAGTCGGCGCCCTACCATTAACTTGGCGCTAGTGTAGATGTAGACCTGTCATTTAGTTGTTTTCTATGTGTTTTCTTTAAATTTTTGGATGTTTGAAGCGATTTTTCGTAAATATCAAATTTTCTTCTAACACATTTTGGTTTAAGTACTTAAATCTTTAATTCGTTTACTGTCCAACTTCCATAATAATTATTTATTAGTACCTACTATTTTAGATATAAATTAAAACAATCGGGGATAAATGCCCCTACACCACCGCAGCGGTAGCGCCACCAAGCGGGATAAATTTTGTGACATCCCCCCATTGTAATAAATTAGGATCGGTGGATGGCTTAAAGTTAGGTTGTTAATGATAAAGTTTTAGAACATTAAAAGTACCCTCCCTAGATTAACAATTTTAACAATATTTCCTAGTTGGGATCATTGTGAGACACTTTTTACTCACGCGTTAGTATTGTAGATTGTGTGCTAACGCCAATAAGATTCGCATCCCTTACCTTGAGCGAGTTGAATTTTAAAGCTAGTTCTTAAGGGCCATGAAAATAAAAAAACTAACGGGTGTCCCTCAGGGTTCTCACTTAGGACCCCTGTTTTTTAAGGTTGTTAGAAACTTGTCATTGGGTTTCTTGATATTTTGAATAGTATGTGTACTTACACATTAATATGCGCTCGATGTGCTAACGCCACTCTACACCTATATACCCCCGCGTCGCTTGCACTGAGAGGGTCCAATTCTAGAGCTCCGCTCGCAGAAACGGACACTCGGCCCGCTTCTTCGACTATAGGGATGCTATTGCGGAGCCACGTTATCTGGAAATATACATAAATGTTTAGGTAACCTAATGACAATATTTTTAGAATAACTTAATGTTTTTTAATATAATTTTTAATGGGCAATGTTAGGAAAAATCAAATTGGCAGATTTTTTATAGGAAAGAATAAGATTTCTTATTAATTGAAAATTAACTATGATGGGCTGTTATAGTGAAACTAGCATTTTGTAGACATTTTAGAAAATCTTGAGTACTCCTAAAATACAGAGATATTAGTTTTCTTTTCCCTTTCTCTTAGCCCTTTTCCTTCTCTTAACCTTTCCTCTTTCCATTTCCCTTTCTAAAACCCTTTGTTAGTGCTCACGGAAAGCCCCGTTTCCTTGTGGCCAATCTAAAATGCCAAACTAATTTGGCCACGAGGAAACTTGATTCCTTGTAGCCAAACCGAAACAAACAAAATTACACTATTACAGTTTAATTTATCATCCGCCTCTATGTAGGAAAAACTCTTTAGTCAATATACGTGCCAACGAGAAAAAGTACAGTCAATCAAAGGTATCTACTCTCCAAAAATGGTGTCTCTCTCTACCTTCAGCCTTTAGGACTCTACACATAGCGTATGTCAACATAACAATAAATTTAGGGTTTTATAATGTATAGAGACAGACTTACGTTGAGCAGCGTAGTGGGCGGCGCGTGGTGAACCTTAGGGGGCGCGTACACGCGGCGCTCGGGCGCGGCGGGTGCTAGTAAACGCGCCGCCACACGCGCCGGTGACGTCACCGCGCACGCTAGCAGCGCGGGCGACCCCACCACGCCTGACACGAGCCGCGGGCCCGGCTCTAGCCGAGGCAGCTCTGGAAGTGCAAACAATGCATATTTCAGAACAAAGTTCTGCTTTCTGGCTTCATTTCTGTGTCTGTATAATTTTGATGGAATGATAGTGAAGAAATTTATAAATCCTCTGCCCCCCCTAGAGCAGTGGTTTAACCGGTAGTCTGCGGACCACTGGAAACAGCAGAAATTGTCCTTATATTTACTGTATTTTACCTCCAATCTAAACAATTGGTGGTCCATGGGAGCTGATATTATGTTAAAAAATTTAAAAAGCTACGGCGACCTCTCAATATAAACACAGGCTGTACGTTCTATCTAGATCCCTGTCAAACGAAAGCTGGCAATAAAATTGTATGTTTATTTTCCCATCCATGTAGTAATCTCACCTGCCAAGAAGACCGTAGCCACCCTTGAAACGATGGTCCCAATGCTCTGTACGCTCGCCACGCACTGGTACTGGCCTGCCAGCGTCGCCGACATGCTCTCTATCACAAGCGATCCATTAAGAAGCTGCTTCCTGAAAAATACAATACATACGCTTTTTATTTTATCAGTCTAGCCGCTCGCGCACTCTAACAACTCCTTTATTGACTGGATACTATAGATATACAAACAAAAAAGAATTGCTTATTCATTCGTTTTTTATTTTTCATCATCATATCAGCCGCACGACATCCACTGCTGCGTATTAGGCGTATTCTTATTTTTAGAACTTTACTTACTACTAATTTTTGGTGCTATGTCAAAAAGCAATAACATTGAACTCCTATTGAGATGTCTTGTCAGTAGTCCAGACAGCAGGAGACCGACACAGTGTCTCTCTCTAACACCATCTCGTCACTTCTTACCTATGTGGGTCATTCGCCGTATGTGCCTGCTCCCTCGTTGGTAAACCAGTGGCGCTGTGCCTCCAGCTCAGGCTGACGGGGTGTTTAGAAGCTGCAGAGCAGGACAGCATGACGCTGTCTCCCTCCAGCACTACCTCGTCTCCCGGCTCGACAAGGAACCTGACGCCAGGGTCCGGTTGGAGGTCATCTCCGCCTGGAATAAGGAAGAAAGGAGTTATTTACTTAATTAAATTTTACATTATTTCCACGCAACCCATAATTCTGAAACTTTTAAAAATATTCAGCCAATTTAATTTTTGTAGACATTCCCTATCCCTACTGTGTTAGGGTTTTTTTTAAATACCTACTTATGTACATTTTCGAGTTATGAAAAATACAAAGATCATAAAGTCAGACGAATTGCGAACCAGACAACCTGCGGAACACTCTATTTGTGTGGTGTTGTGCGGTTTGTGTGTCTCTTTCTCACGCGAGCGTTTGAAGGGGTTTAGAAAATATCAAAATAACAAAATTAACATCCTATCTTTTGACAAGCAACGCAAAAATATTTTTTTTAATTCGACGAGCGATGCTAAATAGAAGAAAAAACATGTTGGTTCTTTCTTCACAGTAAAGTGTCCCCCTGAATTATGTGATTAAAACTAGTTTTTTTTTTCTTAAATAAATATAACGACAAACCATCCGGCAACGGCAACGTAGCCTTTGATAATCTAACTTTGTTTATTCAATTTGGTCTTGCACAACGTCCTTCGAATGCTTTGTAGAACATGTGCTTCACCGTACAATAGGACAAAAGCTCCTTTCAAACCCTTTCGTAATCATTTTATTTTTTCTTGGCAAAAGATCTCGATTCTAATGAATCTTCAGAATGCTTCTGCCCTTTTCAACATGTCCCACGAAGCGAGGTTAACCTAACCACTTATTTGTTTGGATTAAGATCTGTACATATAATGTGGTTTTAGGATATCAACGCAATACTTCAGTAACGAACCTTTTGATTGTCATAATTTGTTTGTGAAGAAGAAAAATTCAGATTTTGATGAAATAAAATACGTCGTCACTGCCTAGTCTATATCGAAATCTATATGTTACAGCTAATACCCGAAGTGCGGCTGCCCTAGGTTTGGCCGGCTAAAACTAGGTGTAGCCGGTAGCTGATGGTTAAATCTAGGTGTAACCTTCTTTGTGCTTCTACGTAAAAGATAGGATTTTCAGTTTGGTAGCTTGGGGTCAAATTTAAAATCTAAGCTATGATTCATCTAATTAGAGTTGATAGAACCATGGAAACAGCTTGAACTCTCCGTAGTAATAGCTTTCATATACTGAGGAGATCGTTTAAACTGGTCGTCTTATTGTAAGTTGCGGGCAAAAGGGATACCTACCTACTGGAGATTTTTCGACTGTCCAGGCGGACGAAGTCGAGAGCGGAGGCTAGTAGTATATAACAACATAATGTAAGTGTTCCGATACGTGTTAAACTCGAAATCAACCCGCACGATCGCTGTAGGATCGCAGTCGAGGGTCGTTAAGACCCGGGAGCCACAGAACTGGGTCAATCGCTGCTCGAAGGGTTACACTGTATCTTAATAGTCTCAGCTAATGGAGGGTTATTTATGAACGCTATATTTCAAAACTTTCTTTAATTAAGATTTTATAGGAGGCACTGTTGGCTGCAGGTGCAGACACCTGCGACTGAAGAAAGAGTTTGGCCAAAAAACACTAACATAAACATAAAGTACAAAAAATGCCCCACGGATAACAATTTGGCTCGCTACAAAAAACTTCGAAATCGCTGCAATCGTTTGTGTCGGGATGCTAAGAGACGATTTTTTCATGACTCCCTGACGAACCGTAATCCAGCAGACGCCTGGAGATTCCTTCGCTCGGTCGGTGTGGGTAAACCCTCTTCTTCAGTTCCCATCGGCACTAACCTAAATGCATTAAACAAGCATCTCTCTCTTCCCCCAGTAAGTCTAGATCGCAGCGTGAAGGATGCTACTTTAATGCAGCTTTCATCTCTTTCTAGACCTAACTGCCCATCTTTCAATTTTTCTGCTGTCTCTGAAACCGATGTTAAAAGTGCTATACTGGCTATTTCTTCTGAATCCGTCGGTGACGATAATTTGTGCTCGAGAATGTTTATTCCTATTTTGTCTACTCTTCTCCCAATTATCACCTTCATCTTCAACTTCTCTATCACTTCAAATTGTTTTCCTCAGATCTGGAAAACGGCTCACATAATCCCCTTACCCAAAGTTCCTAACCCATCTTTACCTTGTCATTTCCGACCTATCTCTATTTTACCGTTCCTATCTAAAGTTCTCGAGCGTATCATTCATAAACAACTTTCTTTTTTTCTTCTGTCCAATTCTCTGTTAAGCCGTTTCCAATCCGGCTTTCGTCCTGGCCACAGCACCGTCACTGCTCTGCTGAATGTCACTGATGACATTCGCTGGGCAATGGAAAACAGGGAGCTCACTGTCCTGGTATTACTCGACTTTAGCAGTGCCTTCAACTCTATCGATTTCGAAATTCTACTTGCCACTCTTCGCTCTCTAAATGTCTCTTCTTCTGCTCTTTTATGGTTTGATTCCTATCTTCAGGGGCGCTCGCAGTGTGTCCGCCTTGATGAGTCATCATCTGATAGGTGTGTACTTACTGCTGGCGTACCTCAGGGAGGTGTTCTCTCGCCACTCCTTTTTTCTATCTTCATCAACTCTGTCACAAGAGTCATTTCCTCCAACTTCCATCTCTACGCAGACGATTTGCAGCTATACCGCCATTTTAAAATCGGTGCAGTGGACTCCGCCATATCCACAATAAATGACGACCTGAACAATATTTCCACCTGGGCTAAGCAGTATGGTCTTTTGGTTAATCCAAATAAATCTCAGGCTATCATTATTGGTAGCAAATACATGCAGATCCAAGCCCATTCCCTTCATTTGCCACCTGTGTTATCAGATAGAATTACTATCCCGTACAATAATTCCGTTAAAAATTTAGGGGTTATCCTCGATTCCAATCTTTCCTGGTCAACTCATGTCGCTGACGTCAGTCGCAAGATATATTTTTCTTTTCACTCCCTCAAATGTCTCCAAAGCTTTTTACCCTTGCCCACTAAAATCTCTCTTGCTCAGTCACTCATTCTACCTCTTCTCGATTATGCTGATGTCTGCTACTTAGACGCCACCGAGCTACTGCTAAACAAACTTGAGCGCCTCCAAAATCTTGCCATTCGCTTCATTTTTGGTCTTCGCAAGTACGACCACGTTTCAATGTATCGTAAGGAACTCAAGTGGCTTCCAATACGCCTGCGCAGGAATGTTAGGATCCTTTGTCTCCTTTTCAATGTTCTTTTCAACCCTTCTTATCCATCCTACCTCCGCGATCGTTTTTCCTTCTTACACCCGCCTAATACCCCGTGCAGATCGCATCTTAAATCCCTTCTTAAATTCCCCACCCATAGTTCCGACTTCGCTTCTTATTCCTTCTCCGTGCACGCCGCTCGTCTCTGGAATTCATTGCCGGCCGAGATAAGAGATTGTCGCACGATATCTCTCTTCAAAAAACGTTTGAAGGAGTATTATTTATCTTCCTGTTCTTAACACTGTCGAATTCTTTTCTGCTTTGCAACTTTCTTCTTATTTTTAGTATGTTTAGTATATGTATTAAATATTTTATATATGTGTAAGTATATTATATTATCTATGTTATATATAATGTATGTATATAGGTATAAGTTTTTGTAAGTGCCTACTTCGAGATACACACAGACTGCCCTTCTCAATGTTCTTTCCTGTCCCGGGCCAGCTGGAAGAAATTTCAATATGAAATAAGCTGTGCCCTTGTACTACTCTTCTGTCCATTATTTTTTTTTCATGTAAAAATTGTGTGTGTACTAAATAAATAAATAAATAAATAAATAAATAAAATTATCATGTGACTGACTGCTCAGAAGAATTTTCTATTATATGTATACTTAGCAGGCAATAGAGCCATGCTTGGTGTTTCACTGCGTGATCAAATTAAGGAGATCCGTAGAAAAAAGAAAGTAACCGAAATGAATGCTCAGCTGAAGAGGCAGCGAGTGGGAAAGAACCGATGGCAGTTGGGGAAGAAAAGTTTTCGAATGACAACCTTCCGTGTGTATCATCACGTGGACCGACAATCTTGTGACAGTCGTGGGAAGCCGCTAGCTGCGGGCAGGGCAGGACCAATCGTCGTGGAGATCCTTGAGGAAGGTTTATGCCTAGCAGCGAGTGTCGTGCGGTGGCCATGATGGAAAACGATGAGCTTTTCGTAAAGTTCCAGTTGCAAGTTCGATTAGATTCCTAGTTAGACGAATCAAAGTAAATCTATAAGGGTTCCGTTTTTTGCCATTTTGGCTACGGAACCCTAATAAAAACGAGTATTTGAGTCTCGGATTTCTTCTTGAGTTCAGTCAGTCAGTAGTCTTTGTATTTTATTTCCGACACACAAGTGTTTCAGCCACTTATCTTCTCATAACAATTTATGTGAGTGATGTAATTTGATGCTCTAACAAAAATCTCAGCTTTTCTTTCCGTCACAACACATTTACCGCTCCAACACAATTCGCATCACGTAGATTGTTGTCACGCTAACAACACGTGACGTGTCGCCGTGACACTGCATTTAGTAATCCCGTCGAGTATTACACGCTATTGTACGAAAGTGTCGATCTCGATATCGACGATATTGGCAAAATATAGAATTTAATACTAAGCCAAAATCAACAGCGAAGCAAAAGCATGAAAAACAGGACAGCGAGAGATTGCATTTAATAATGGTGCGTGAGACATTTTTAAAACGAATCGCTGCTAACTGTATGGATGGTGTTCGACATAATATGGACATATGGTGATAAGATAACAAACAATACCACCGCCATATAAGAAAAAGATTTAGAAACAATGACTTGGCACTGCCCACCATTCAACCTTTTCGATCGATTTTTTTCCTACATGCAAAATTTTACTTTCATGACTGCAAGTCCTAATCGGCCATTAATAATAAAATCACAGTATTCATCGACAAACCATCAATAGTTTCACAGCCCTACTGCCACCAATGGATTACCAATTGACCCAATTGTGGCGAACCCTCAGTCACCACGAGACGCCACTTGACAGCCGACTTCCGGTGACGTGTCATGAACTCATGACGCGACACATTCTGCACAATACACCAGGGTGATTTGGTAACGCTATGGTATGTGTTATGTCATAGGCGAAAGTGGATTAGAAGCAACAAGAGGGTGATTGAGGTTACCATTTAACGCCTTACATGATGGCAGGACAGATTGGTCGCAAGACTGAGAGGTAAAACAGGAGTACTTTTTTTATGCACAGCGGGATAGTGCTTGGCCTTCATCTCACTTGATGATAAGTGACGATAAGGCCGAAGGTGGAAACGCACTACTCCCGAAATGCTCATCACTGAGGAACTAGCTATCTTACCTCTAACTGCCGGAACACAACAAATTTTAATTTGTTGTTATGGCGTCAGACTTATGTAAGATGGTGGTAGCTAGCCAGCCGGACTTGAAATAAGCCCTACCACCAATACGTACTGGAATGAAAGCCCAGATACGCGGGGTAGAGGTCATCCACCAGAGAGATGGGTAAACGATCTAAGGAATCATGCTGGATTCAACTGGCTCCAAGTGGTAAAAGATCGTTTAAGGCTTTGGAGGAAGGCAGAACATATTGGTCGCATGACTACGAGGTAGACCAGAAGCGTACTGGAAAAAGTCCAGATACGCGGGGTAGAGGTCATCCACCAAAGAGATTGGTCAACGATCTAAGGAGACATGCTGGTTTCAACTGATGAAAGATCGTGGAAGGCTTTGAAGGAGGGCAGAATACATTGGTCGCATGACTGAGAGGTAAACCAGAAGCGTACTGGAATAAAAGCCCAGATACGCGGAGTAGGTCATCCACCAGAGAGATGGGTCAAATCGATCTTAAATATTAAAGATTCTCACTTTAGGATAAGCCATTTCTTATATTGTATGTACTTATCAGAAATAAACAACTTTAATTTTTTTTTTATCTAAGGAGACATCAGGTTTCAACTGATGAAAGATCGTGGTAGGCTTTGGTCCTCCAAAACATATTAGGGCAAAACATATTAGTCGCATGACTGGGAGGTGGACCAGAAGCGTACTGGAATAGCCCAGATATGCGAGGTAGAGGTCATCCACCAGAGAGATGGGTCAACGATCTAAGGAGACATGTTGCTTCCAAGTAGTTTTAAGAGGCGAAAGATCGTTGAAGGCTTGTGTCAACGACCTAAGGAAGGAGACATGCTGGTTTCAACTGGTTCCAAGTGGTGAAAGATTCTGGAAAGCTTTGGAGGAGGGCAACACTGTGGTCGCATGACTGAGAGGTAGACCAGAAGCGTACTGGAGTAAAAACCTAGATATATAAATGGTGGCTAACTTGATTTGTTTTTGCGGAATCGCTCTGCTGTTGTCTTTAAAAGGCGGCAACTTCTCCAAACAAAAGGTCGACGATTCCTGAAAAGGTTGTCAACTTCGCCGTTAGCGTAACGTTCCACTTTCAAAATTGTTGCTTCGCGGCCGCCAATCACACTGAGTCGTAATTAACGTCGCTGGACGTTACAGTTTTAGTTCTAGAGTTTTAGCACAGAATACTTCAGGCACAGTTGCTCCATCTAACTTTAACAATAACAAGCTTGTTAAAGTACCGGTTAAGCACAAGTTAGCCAAAATAAGAGGTTGCCAGCCAGCATGATGTCCTTTGACAAGTTTGACGTGACAAATAGGTAGCATTATCATTTGACGATAACTTTAACTTTGACAGCGTTTTGGTGCAACTCACACTTAATAGTACAAGTACAGAAGAATGGCATTCCGATTATTTTCCGATCACCTCACAACAATTATATAGTCCAAGACTATAGAGTTTAGGGAATGGCAACACAAAGCAAATTGTAGATGTCGATATGTTACATATTTTAAAATAAAAATAAGACTAATAAATTGGCAGAATACTAACTCTGTGAGCCGAAATTCAATTGTTAAATTTAATTAAAGTATATACTTTTTACTTTCTTTATAGAATTCGAAATGAAAAGTAGAGTGTTTACCACATAGTAGTCTTTTGGCCTTGTGGAGCTCGGTGCCGCAGTGGTTTAGCGCCTGGCCCAGCGATTGCGGAAGTTAAGCAATGTTCGCAAGGGTAGGTCATGGGATGGGTGACCAAAAATGTATTATCTCGAGCTCCTCCGTGCTTCGGAAGGCACGTTAACCCGTTGGTCCCGGCTGCATTTGCAGTCGTTAACACCCACCAATCCGCATTGGGCCCGCGTGGTGGGCTATGGCCCGTCCTCCTTACCAGCCATAAGGAAGGCCTGTGCCCCAGCAGTGGGGACACTAAAAATGGCTGATGGACATCTGTCCATCAGCCATTTTTGATGTCAGCCCATCCCATCTGTCCACTGCTGGGGCTAGATACGAGATATTAAGAAGGCTAGATAGCTTTCTAAATATCTCGTAATTCTCGTATCGTAATGGACTTCGCTTCCTTTCGACCCTTGTATAACAATCACTGTGTGAGTGACGGTCATAACTCGCTATCTGAGTTAACAAAGTGCGCCTTGGCTCACTTGTTTACTTTTCCAACTTTTATCTGTCGGTTGACTCCTTAAGAAAACTTTTTTATCTCACATAAAATTGTTAAAAACCTTTGAGGGGAGATAGATGGTATGATTGTGACTTTTTGAGGAACTTTTTCTATTCGTATTGAAAGAAAAACTTCACAAAATAAACGTTACAATCTTAGCTGGTAAAATTAAGACACTTTTCTTTTTTTTTCTTCAGCACAGTTACAAGATACAAACCAAGCAGTACAAATAAAAATAATTCAAAACAAGACCAAAGTGTAAATTTGTACCTCAATTACAACCATGCACAACATGCAAATATAGTTTTCATAAAAAGTGCGGCTAACTAGGTAGTTCTAATTAATTATAATACAAAAACGAAATAAAATTTTCACAAAAGTTCGTAAAAAAAATAAAAAATTAAAGAAATTAATCTTCAATTTGTGCAAGTGCTTCAATGTTCTCTGGATCTTTTATTGTTTGTATGTCTAAAGGTGCGGGCACATTTGTATGAACGTGTTATCAGATAAGTGTGTGTGCGTTAGGGTTGCCAACCGTACTATAGTATATATAGTATTGTATTGTACTATATTTCGGGTCTGCGTACTATATACTGTTGAAGAAATATATAGTACGCAAAAATACTATATTTTTAACATCGAACACTAAGAAACAAATCTTTAATTTTTTAAATTTGTGATCGTGCATTTTGACTGATTCGATAGCGTGTAGTGTATATCGTATCCGAATTGTCTGTCTTACTTATTGCATCAATGTTAAATTCAAAAGCTTCAAACAATGATATATTATTGGCTTCAAAAGATAGTTTGGTCATTGGTTGGTCTGCTCTATTTTTGTTTTGAGATTTTGTTGGTAATCAAATCATCTGCAATATATAACATTATTACTCAAGTCTTAGATAAATTAGTTATGGAAAGTGGTAGCGATAACGAAAGTGCGTCAAGTTCAATTCAAGTGCGATTAAAAAGCGAAAGATACAAAAAATACTCCAAAAATATCCAAAACTTGTTGAAAAATGCAAAAACTGAAAAAATATAGTTTTAATAAAAATAAATAAGTAAAACAATATATTTGCCTATTAAATACCATATATTTTTTTTTAAGTGTACTATATATTTTATGGCTTAATTTGAAAAATACTATATTTCACCAAAGACATGTTGGCAACCCTAGTGTGCGTGTGTGACGGCCGGCGTGTTAAGACATGTTAACGCGTGGCGTCAGACAAATGTGCCCGCACCTTAAAACGCCAACGGGTCTGAAATCTACAGTACAGCGGTCAAGCAGAACACTTTACACTGGAAAGAACATGGCCAGATTAATTATTTTTATAGAAACATAAGATAAGATTATGCAAAAACTTGCAATTTGCTGTCAAATCGTTGTAAAGTGCGCACTTGCATACTTCTTCATATTGATTAAAGGACCACCAAACTATTGGCGCGGTCGAGAGAGCCATGCTCGGCGTTTCCCTGCGTGATCGAATCAGAAACGAAGAGATCCGCAAGAGAACTAAAGTAACCGACATCGCTCGAAGGATTGCTTAGCTGAAGTGGCAATGGGCGGGACACATAGCGAGAAGAACCGATGGCCGTTGGGGCGAAAAGGTTCTGGAATGGCGACCGCACACCGGACGGCGCTCCGTGGGTAGGCCCCCGACAAGGTGGGCCGACGATCTGGTGAAGGTCGCGGTAAAAGACAAGTCAACTGAAAAGATGGAAACAAGATTAAATATTAAAGGCAACATGTCATAATAACATGCAGTCGGAGGCATATAATTCAAATCATTCATAATGTCACTTTCTTTAAGCATGTTATTATGTTGCCTTTAATATTTAATCTTGTTTCCATCTTTTCAGTCGACTTGTCTTTTTATGCAGGCGGGTTTTTTAATTTTTTTAATTTATTATATTTTAAGGAATCTCTTAGTTGCACACTTGAGCCATCAGTTGACTGGACTATCATATTAATTATGTATTTGACCTATTTTGCATCGTATGTGATAAACAAGAACTATTAGTTCCTCACTGATTCGAGCTATGCAGAGTTCCATTAGTAAAAAAGTTGCTCGTTCATCTCGTCCCGTCCAAGTCTCTTTTGTTCCAGTATTGTTTGAAGCCACCGTTTTAGCGAGAAATAGACCACAGGCTTGCGCCAAGCAGGAAATGAACAAATATCGGAATTACAGATTTCGTAGAACTGATAGTTATAGTCATTTGAAAGTAGTCTGTTCCTAGACCACTTTATTTAGGGAGTATTGGTGAAAGAATTGACGCAAACTGGTTGCAAATAAACCCACCGCATTCAGAGAGATTTTTTGGCAACATGCAATTGGCAAAAATCAGAAGAAGCAAAAATGCAAAACGGGATTACATTGGCTAGGTATACTGTATGTAACCTACCGTGGTGTGGTAGTGTCATAAGAATAAATAAAAGTGCCTCCTAAAGAATTCAGGTACAATTTCATAGCTAATACTTGAGGAGAAAGGGTCGCTGAGATGAAAAAGGGCTGATTTGAGGAGAAAGAGCAGTATTTAAACTTTTCAAACTCCAGCAACTGTCGAAAGCCTTCATTGATATCAAAAGAAAATGAAATTCAAGATTCAACTCCAAACAAAAGATTTAAAAAGATTCGACATCATAAAACCACAAAGGCTCGAACTATCCGTATTCCCGCCGAATGAATCTGGGCCAGCGTCTGTTCGGCTGCGTTCAGACGGTAACGTACGACCCGACCTCAACCCGAACTCAACTCAAACTCACCTCAACCGCAGCCCACCTTGAAATACATCGCTTACAATGTTGAGTCTTATGACACATTAATAAGCTCCTGTGTAATGCGCAGGTGAGTTTGAGGTGAGTTCGGGTTGAGTTTGAGATGAATTCGGGTTGAGTTTGAGTTGAGTTCTGGTTGTCCGTGTGCAGTTGCATCGACAAAATATAATGGAGCTCATTAATGTGTCATAAAACTCAAATTTGTAAGCGCTGTATTTTAAGGTCAATTATATATTTATATGTAAATTTTTACGATCTGGTAAAGGTCGCGGGAAGCCGCTGGATGCAGGCAGCGCAGGACCGATCGTCGTGGATATCCTTGGCGGGGGAGAGGCCTATACCCAGCAGTGGGTGTCGTGCGGCTGATATGATGTATTAAGTACTAAGGAGTGGGCTGCGGTTGAATTGAGTTTGAGTTGAGTTCGGATTGAGGTCGGCGGGTCTACCGCCTAACTCTATCGCTTTGACTCTGGCTTTGGTTTAAGACGTCAGTGCACTGTCTGGCCTGATTGGAGTTTCGATTGAGTCCATCTTTGTTAGAATGTTTTGGTTATTATAATAGAGACACAACACAAGCGTACAGGCATGTCCATCAGCCATTTTTGATGTCCCCACTGCTGGGGCACAGGCCTTCCTTATGGGTGGTAAGGAGGATGGGCCATAACCCACCACGCGGGCCCAATGCGGATTGGTGGGTGTTAACGACTGCAAATGCAGCCGGGACGAACGGCTTAAAGTGCCTTCCGAAGCACGAAGGAGCTCGAGATAATACATTTATGGTCACCCATCCCATGACCGACCCTTGCGAACGTTGCTTAACTTCCGCAATCGCTGGGCCAGGCGCTAAACCACTGCGCCACCGAGCTCCACCAGTACAGGCATAGACTTATTATATTACTATTGCGTAAATGGCCCTATTTAATAACGTGAAAATTTGTCAATTGTCATGACAAGACAAAACAATATTCATTATGTATTCTGTGACAATAGATTAATGCAAGATGCAGGTAGGTGTAATATAGTGTGTGTAGTAGAGATATTATATTATACGTACCCCCTTACTAATAAAGATTGTATAGCAGATGTATAGTTGTGTTTTGCCACTTTCTTTTCAATGTCAAACTCAAATATAGAGTAACCATTGTGTACATCTGCTATACAATCTTTATTAGTAAGGGGGTAAGTGTTTAATTTCACGTTTATCATATTGATAATGTTGATGTATTAGTATGGTTTTGTTTTTCATAATCAACACCAGACGAGCTCGAGCATTTTTAATTTTTTACGACTTAGTTCAATATTAAAATTAATAAGATTAAATAACTTTTAGATTTTATGCATTCACAATGCTATTTTTATATTAAGATTATTAATATAATTGAAAAATATTAGAAAAAAATCGACTCACCCGTAGCAGCTTAGACGGGACTCGAACCCGCACCCTTAGGATTCCGGCCCAATGCACTAACCAATTATTAAGCTCGCTAGCGACTCGGTAGCATAATTGGCTAGTGCATTGGGCCGGAATCCTAAGGGTGCGGGTTCGAGTCCCGTCTGAGCTGCTACGGGTGAGTCGATTTTTTTCTAATATTTTTCAATTATATTAATAATATTAATTAATTTGGTAAAGGTTGTAAACAATGACGTCACGAATATTGAACCAAGTAGGGGCGCGCTCCCTTCTCCCCCCTTGAAAGTTTCGCGTAATTAGCATTGTTCCCGATCAATCAATATGTCTGCGTATTGATCAGCGATCAATCATTACAGCGAGGCTCATTATACTTACAACTTGTTACAAAATAACCCCTAATGCTGAATATGGTAAATAGACCATCAAACTATAGAACTAATAGACCATCAAATTGCACAATTTTTACCTTGTGATCAACTATGAAATCGCGAAAAAAAATCAGCTGTTTATACATTTTGATATTTTCGTTATTAATTTTTGTATGAAACAGCAGATTTTTTGGGTTTTCAGAGTTGGTCCCATGATGGTCCCTAGCTACCATATTCGGCATTAGGGGTTATTTTGCAATCAAATTATATTTTTTTGTATTATAATCTTGAATTTATTTTTTTATTTATACATTTGCACTAGGTACACAATCGACGACTTAATCGAGTAGTCGTATCCGATTGAGACCAGCTGATGTGAAAGGGCTCCGATCCGATTCGAGGGATGACGGGTCCATTTGAACATACAACTTGCGGACTCTTGGGCTGACTTAGGGCGGATTCGACCAAGAGAGAATAACTGTTATTCTTAGATAAAATTATCAGTTATTCAAGAGTAAATCGAAATTATGTTTTACCACACACTATTCTCAGAGTATTTTGCCTATTTGGGAATAGTCGCTATACCACCATTTTGCGGGGAATAACAGAGTTAATCCGCGAGTATTTTAATGGCATCCGCGTGCCATATGTCAGTGACATTAGTTTGACATTTGACTTTGACCGCTACAGATACGTACAAGGCGACAAAATAGAGTTGACAAGACTTTGCCTTTTAAATAATTTGTTTATAGAACAATGACAATTGGCAGGATAATACGTTCATTCACATATTCACTCACTAATGAAGGAATAAGAATCCCAAGAGTAACTTATCTTTGGATTGCATGGAAAAATGACCATTTCTTTACTCGAGAAAAAAATCGTAGAATAGATGTATTCTTGGTATAGTTATTCCCGTTTATATTGAAGTTTGGACGAATCCACCCTTAGTATACTTTATAAATAAATAATAAATAAATAAATATTTGACAACATCACATACATTGCTCCGATTCCAAGGTAAGTAGCTAAAGCACTTGTGTTATGGAAATCAGAGACAACGGTGGTATCACAAACACCCAGACCTGAGACAATATTGAAAAGTTCATTTTCTACATTGACCCAGCCGGGGATCGAACCCGGGACCTCAAGAGATTGTGACGCCTTGAAAACAAACCACTCGACCACGGAGGTCGTTTATGTAACATGCTTACGATTTTAAATACTAACATTATTCTATAGGTATAGTTCGATCGTTCGTTATATATAACTAAACTATACTAAACACTTTAACAGAGTAATCCTGTTGCGATCATTCAATAAGTTCAAGACGTCGATGTCGTGTCAAACTTTTTCTCACGGCATATAAAAATGTTACAATATACTTAGTTAAGTTTTTTTATTGGATCTAATGTAGCTTTTACTCTTTCAATTCTTTTGTCCATCAGCCATTTTGGATGTCCCCACTGCTGGGGCACAGGCCTTCCTTATGGGTGGTAAGGAGGATGGGCCATAACCCACCACGCGGGCCCAATGCGGATTGGTGGGTGTTAACGACTGCAAATGCAGCCGGGACCAACGGCTTAACGTGCCTTCCGAAGCACGGAGGATTCAATTTTATTATGGACTTCCAAAGGCATCAAAACCTATCTATAAAATATCATGGCGATAAAAATATCAATTTAAAAGTAATTAACACGTTTCCTTACTTAAAAGTGCTCTTTCAAAAGTGTTTCCGTCTTAGCAGAAATCCAAGCCATTTTTCTGAGGCCCTCCTTCCCGTCGGACTGACAAATGGACGCACAAATTGAATTAGCAGCTCTACATTATGCGCTCGGGAAATAAATGATCTCTCCACCTGGAGTTGGGGATAAATATACTAAGAGCTGGCCCCGGAAATAGGTGGACAATAGGGATGTTGACTATTTTTTTTATTTTATGTTACATAAATTACCTCTCAAAAAAATAACATTGGTAAAGAATTAATTCGCTAGCATGAAAACTGCCCGAGATATCACAGTGTGAAATGCACACAAATGGACTCGATCAAAAACGCTCCATACTAATGGCTTCCACGTTATGACGTCACGCCTTGCAAGTTTGTATGCAACGCATAGGAAATTTGTTCAGCAGCTATATTAAATATTGTGTTTATCAAAATGTGCTGAAAAAGTGATTGAAGGTATACAATTTACAGAGCTCTCGATTTGGTGTGGTATAATAGCAAGCTAATTATGTATCTAAATCTAAGAATTTTGATTGGTGGAAAAGTAGAGCCAGGCGGCATCAAAGGTGCGCGAAAATGTGGTAAAGTTTGATGCTGCGTTGATACCCCTTTTGTAAAAAAGTCACAATGTTATCTAACACTACTTCAGTTATAGACGTGAAAAATCGCTCAAGAACCTCCTTTTAAGCAATGTTTTAAACAAGCTGTTTGTATCAAAGAGGTCTCTTTCAAAAGTAAATTAATTGTTTGTGTCTTGCACGGTTGTTTATCCTCGCTAATTACACCGCTGCAGGCGCTCTGTGATGGCTTATCTATAAAGAAAACGAGTTTTCTTTCGTTTAAAATCGTAAATAAAACAAAGAGAGAAAAATCTAAATGATTATTTGGTTGCATAAAATCATATGTTTTTGTAATAAAAAATGCTAAATGAATCCTTGTTGATAAACTCTAAACACACAATATTCAGGTTAAAATTTTTAACATCTGCATTTTACCCTGCTTAACATATGGCTGTGAAACTTGGGCGCTGACAAAAGCTCACAGAGACAAATTAGCCAAATGTCAAAGAGCTATGGAGCGAAGCATGTTGGGCGTGAAACTATAGGATAGGATCCTAAACACTCACATCAGGCATATGTCAAAACTTCCTGACATTTTAACACGCATAGACCAACTAAAATGGAGATGGACCGGCCAATATTCAGGTTAGGATTATTAAAATTAGGGGGTTAGGTACCTACTTCCGAAAATCCGAAGTGATCAAGAATATTGATATCGAGTTGAAATCGAGTAAACGTCAAAGCGGTATTACTCGTAAAGCTACGGCTCCACCTGCGTTAATGTTAACGTTAATGTTAATGCCCAATA
Source organism: Agriphila straminella (assembly GCA_950108535.1). Taxonomy (NCBI): domain Eukaryota; kingdom Metazoa; phylum Arthropoda; class Insecta; order Lepidoptera; family Crambidae; genus Agriphila; species Agriphila straminella. The sequence continues at coordinate 12,273,799 of OX467304.1, forward strand.
CGCGTTAGTTTGTGAATTAACACGTTAAAGTGTTGGCTACATCTGCGTAACGCCTAGATTAACGTGTTAGGCTACGCGTTAAGACGCAGGTGGAGCAGTAGCATAAGGAAACCATGAAAACAGTTTTCAACAATGTGGGTTGGATACCAAAATAACAGATTTTTGACGTTTATTAGATTATGTACTCGATCCAGAGAGGGGGGGCAGTCTTGAAACTATCAACCATATACATACAGAGTATTAATCTTGACAACTGAAACTGAATAAAAGATTTCACATAGCTACTAAAAATGACACAGAAGAAAAGAAAATAACCAAACGTTATGATATTTTCAGCCGAAAATATCAGCCATGGTACTGTTAAAAAACCGCAAACGACAACAGAAAGGAAAGGAAACCTAACTCATATCTTTTTATTACCATACCACGGACATGAATATTATGATGACATCACCTAAATAGCTAATACAGTTATCTTACAGCTGTTATACTAAGTTATCCGGGATGATGCGAGGTCGGGGCGCCGTCGGGCAGCCCGAATGACTTGAAAACATCGCATTGTCAGCGTCGCAAAGTGATTAAGTGTTGAATAAAACATGCGGAGCTCACTGTAGACTAGTTGATGGAAGACGGCGGGCATATTGAGCGAGGTTTATCGCTAATGGTGGTACAAGCTGGTAAATCGATCGTAACATTCGTAACATATCTTTGTTACGTTAAATGGTATCTATTTCTGCGCCTAAACGATTGAATTGAACTGAAAGTGTGAAGTTAAGATGCAGATGAATATAAGAGAAAATTGTTTAAGTTAGTACCTAAGTAATACAAAATATCTGTAGAGCCTTCGATCAAGAATACCCTAGATGTACGGTAAGTCTCAAAAATGGCACCTCAAATAGCGTCCCACTTATAAACAGGGCGCTTATTTTGCACAAAGTAAGTGATAAAAGATGCGTTTTTGTACAAAATAAGTGACATAAAATGTGAGTTTGTATGTACAACATAAGAGGTAATTATGTACAAAATAAGTGCCAAGTTTGTAAGTGGGACGCTATTAGAGGTGCCATTTTTGCGTACTGTTTTAGTTCGTGAAGCGTTATCTAGGATATTCTTGATCGTAGAGTAGAGCTTTCAATTAGTGATTGATATGATCTGGGGGGCTATTGTCTAATTTTAAAATCTATCGCAGTCGCTTTCAGTATGTGATACATTGATGCTTCTTTTTGGCACAAATAAAAACTTAACAAAGAAATGCAGCAATGTGTCACATCCATCTGTCTAATGAAAGCGATTGCGATAAATTTTTAAAATTAGAAAATAGTAGCCCTGATCATACTAGCACTAGCAATTTATTAAACATTGCAACTAATGTTCAAAAAACGCTTGAGTCTTTAAACTGAATTTGACATGTACGTACGTATACTATTAATCATATTTTAAAAGAAAAACACGAAGAAATTCATTTCTGTTAAATATTTACCTGAAATTTGGGGTATCCCCTTCTTCGATAGGTACCTTTCTTGAACAAAAACAGAAGGGGGACTAAAGCTGGTAAATAATTTAGGGATTGAAAAAATATTGAGATGAAAATCTGTCGAATATGGAGTCTGCTGATTAATTGTGGTTTTGATGGCATCGCATCTTTTATAACATCTTTATTATTTACACTTTTAAACTTTCGCGTTGCATTTTATTGGATTAAGAACACTTGTGGAGCTCGGTGGCGCCGTGGTTTAGCGCCTGGCCCAGCGATTGCGGAAGTTAAGCAACGTTCGCAAGGGTCGGTCATGGGATGGGTGACCAAAAATTTATCATCTCGAGCTCCTCCGTGCTTCGGAAGGCACGTTAAGCCGTTGGTACCGGCTGCATTTGCGGTCGTTAACACCCACCAATCCGCATTGGGCCCGCGTGGTGGGTTATGGCCCATCCTCCTCACCACCCATAAGGAAGGCCTGTGCCCAGCAGTGAGGACATCAAAAATGGCTGATGGACAAGAACACTTAGCCGATGCAACTCGGTCGAAACGTCGGGAAAAGTTAGGTGTTCAACATCTATGTTCAGTTTAAACGCGTTTAATAACTGTGTTCTTAATTTATTTTCTGTGTAAGTTTTGATTTTGTGTTGCTTCTTATTACAATACGTGAAGTTTTCTTTACTACAATAGGTATTTCCCTTAAGTCTGTTCACCTTTAGACTAAGGCCATTTTCGGGGCATCACGTTGTCAGGTGCGGCCCCAGGGACCCTTCTCAATCGGCCGACATTCGGGGGTATTTATCGGGCGGCAATCTGATTTGTCGGCCGCATCCGACCCGTGCGGGGTGGCACTGACTGAAATATTGCATTACCTTGTTTCAGGATCTTGGTAGCAACAAATTTGAGGACGTATTATTCAGTAACCATTATACAACTGTTACAAAATAACCCCTAATGCCGCATATGGTAGATAGGGACCATCAAACTGAACAACTTTTACTATGGGGCCAACTCTGGAATTGCGAAAAAAAACCAGCTGTTCCATACATTTTGATCTTTATGTATGAAACATCTTATTTTTTTCGTGATTTCAGAGTTGCTCCTATAGTAAAAGTTGTTCAGTTTGATGGTCCCTATCTACCATATTCGGCATTAGGGGTTATTTTGTAACACGTTGTATACTTATCCAGTATCCTGAACAGTATACAATTCCTCGAAGATTCGGAAACAAAATCTTATTTTCGTCATTATAAGGTATAAGTAGTATCAAGTTTCATTTTATTTTTGCACTCAAAATACTATTTGAAGATGTTAAGAGGATGTATGCGCTACACTAGCGCCGGCAATGAAGACGAAATTGTGAATTGTGTTCTTCGAGTGTACTCCGAATAATATTTGTGGTACTTTTTATTACTTTTTTTTTCTAGTCTGTCGTTTAGTTTAATGGAGTTTTATTGCAACTAAACGACAACTAAACGACAGGTTATAAAATATTGTTTGAAAGATAAAAGTACAACAAAGCTTCTTCGGAGTACACTAAAAGAACACAATTCACAATTTCGTCTTTATTTAAGCACTACGATTTTTTTTCCATTGGCGCTAGTGTAGCGCAGGAACCCTCTTAAACATATATTAGAAACATAGAAAATGTTTTAGCTCACTGGCAAGAAAACTAACGAAGTGAGCACTCACCCAGAGCCAGAGCATTGTTTTGATGCAAAAATAAAAATAAGAAAAAGCTGCATTTGAATTTTTGATATTATAAAATGAAATATGTCATACGACAGATACGCTGATATCAATATCAACATGAATTCTCAGCGAAACGTAACGATATGAATGACATTATGGAACCCCCCCCCCTTACCCCTCCATATCGGCTTGCACGAAGCTGATATCGAAAAATCTCTCAAGACAATCTTATATGCATAGGATAGAATTGCGTACAGAAAATACAGTGCACTTTCAATAATATTATGATAAGCACTCGTAGGTTTAATATTTTATAAACAAAATAGGAAGATCAGAATGGTTACGTTATGATATGAACTATGAATGGCAGGATAATTTTGCTGATTCATAAATCGTCCACCAGTCAGCGCATTACAAACTCTCAAAGCGCTCATGGCGGCGGAACTTGACAGACTGATCGTACTCGATCACGTTTGCTAAGCAACGCTCGGTCCGGTCAGGTGTCGGATGGGTGACCGTACAACTGAGCGCTTCCGTGGTTCGGAGGGCACGTTAAACCGTGGGTCCCGGCTGTTGCCATCTGGTAACAGTCGTTAAGCCAAGTTAGAGGCCTTACAGGCGGCTTGATAAACTCTAACACTAGATGTGGCCACTAATCCTCATTCGATAAGAAGAAGAAGAACGCTAACTCGGCGCTATAGTGTTAGCGGGAAATTGTTCTAAATCTGTATTTTTTCCTTGCAATGTTTTTCTATTATGGTGAACAATAAAGAAATTGTCTAGTGTAGATGTAGACCTGTCATTTTGTTGTTTGCTATCAATTTTTGGATGTTGTTCAATATTTGATTCGTTTACTGTCTTTAACTTTCATCAAAACATGCTTCAAAACTTAATTTTTTAATTTTATTTTTAAATTGAAGTCTATGTCTATAAAATAGATTAAACCAAAAGAAACTGAAGATCCCACAGTCAAACCGACTAGTTGGTTTTGTGGGACTATTTTGTAACCACATATTGTATCCTCTTTGTTCATAATAAATAAATAATAATAATAAACTCATCATTCAACATCAGAAAATGGACATTATCTAACTACAAAAACGTACTACGTCTACGTACAAAAAGCACCGTTTAATGAAACCAATTCCTTTAATTTAATTACTTCTTCATTTATTACGATCGTATATTCTAAAAGCCTTTTATCAGCCAATCAACGGCGGCAGTCGTCAACCTTTCGCAAAGGCACGCGTGATTAATCCGAAATCGAAAACAGTCGACAAAATTTGTGGTGTGGCTTACTTAGACCGTAAAACCGTTGTCTACGGGACCATCATAATCGAGAGCAAAAAATATCATTTTGGTCGAGTAAATTTGACGTTTTGTATGGAGCAGCTGATTATTTTTTGGTTGGTTCCATGGACATGTTGTTCAGTTTGACGGTCTAGGCCCTATAGGGCCTAAGCCACACAACTTTGTCAACTGTTTAAAAAATCAACCTGTGTACTGTGTAGATGATAGAGGTAGAAAACCTTCAGATAAAACAGTTTTCTTAATAAGGGAGGTATTTGTTTCAGTCGGTAATGGTTTTCTTGGATTAAATTAAACAGCTTTCACTGAAAGACATAATATTTCAGGTTATGAGGTCAGGTCTGTCCCCTTACAAGGTAGTACCAAATGATGTGATGATACTGACCGCGTGATAGTGTTGCTAAAACCAATTAACTTAACTACCTACTAACTAATTACCAAATTAATTTCGATAAAACCGCGCTAGTATCCGTTAAAAAGTGTTGCGTAAGCTTGAGATGTTAATATTGCCAGGCGTTTTGGTTGGTAGAAAAGTATGCCAGACGGCTTCAAATGTGCGCGAAAAAGTAGTAGTCATCTCATTTAAGGCCGCCGCGCGGTAACGATCATTTGAAATTGTCAATTATGTGTCAATTTTTACGTCATTGGGCGGTTTTCCACTTACCGGCACGGCGACGGGACGGCGACGGCGACGGCCCGGCGACGGCCGCCGTGGCAGCATAAATGTATGAGTTTATATGGCACGCTTTTCCACTTACCGGCACGGCGACGGGACGGCGACGGCACGGCCCGTTGACCCCCACCGATGCCGCCGCCGGCCGGCAAATCTGTGTGTGTTTTGTATACGTACGTAGCCGTGTGCGTGCGTGTGTGCGCGCGCGGGGCAGGGTTCAGCCTGTACAGTCGCGAACGCAACCTTATTGTTGACAAGCTTACATTTGAGGTCGTATGCACTTATTTTGTATGAAATGAACTACAAACATAAGTTTGATATTGTTTTTTTATGTGATATAAATTACAAATTACCATATTTAATTTTTTTATACTTACAGCATATTACAAGATATTCTTATTATTTATACCACAACATAAAAGTCATTTGTACGTAGTACATTATTGTAATAGTTAGGTTAATTGATAAATTCCAAATAATAAAAATTGGTAATAATTTTTGGTACCTATATAGTTTCAACTGTAGATTTACAGTTTTTTCGATATCTTTTTTTCTTTATTGTGCTAGCGCCATCTATTCTATTCGCTGCATAAGCCATACCAACACAGTTTTGGCAAACTCTACGGTACGGCATACGTAATATTCAAATTCAACTGATTGCACAGATGGCGTTAGTGGATAAACTGTTTTTCGATCGGTGCGTTCAGTCGAAAACTGTTTTTGAAAAAATTTAGTATCCTTCTTTTGGATTGTTTCACATAAATTCTCCAACAGATAATTAAATGTTTCTTGAGTCATTCGAAAATAGTTAAAGAATTGCTTATTGTTCATTTTTAGTTTATCAAATAAAGTATAGTAAGAACCCTTTAAATACCTAACTTTAATAAGTGGATCGACCCAAAAATTTACTTTTCTACGTTGTAGATATTTTCTCCTTAAATGTAAAAGGTAGAGCAAATAAATAGTACGACGACTAGACGAGGACATTTTTAAGTCTTGTAAAATTGGCGTGCGTGTCTGTACTGAGCGTAGCCCGCGCCGTCGCCGTCGCCGTGCCGTCGCCGTCTAGTGGAAAAACGGAGCGCCGGCCCGTCGCCGGGCCGTCGCCGTCGCCGTGCCGGTAAGTGGAAAACCGCCCATTGACGCCCATTGATGCGAAAATTGTAGTTTACGCGTGCAATTGAAGCGATTGTCAATTGCTCCAACGATGGCATCGACGAAAATTGACAATCACAATTGATCGTTACCGGCGGACTTTACAAAGCTCTGGATTTAGTATGGTATTATAGCCAATCATGTATCTAATTCGAATACAACATTGCCAGGCATTTTGGTTGGTGTGTAAAGTGTCAAAGTTTGTCGTTTGACAATGAAAACGCGTTTCCACATTTCCATTTACAAATTCCTTTTTATGCCACTGTTGTAAATTTTAAAAAGATCTGTTGTCTTCTCTAGACAATAAATTGTCGGGAACAAGGTTACACTTTTCCACATTAAAACGTAAGAAGAATAGGGATCGCATCTTTTTGTGGGCAAAAAGCAACAAGCAACAATAAATTCTCACACAATAACCTTTCTTGGGATTTTCCTTTCTCTGTAAAGTGATTCATAATGATTAACCTTTTTGATATAATAATGTATTACTTAGAATGTTACAAAAGTAGGATTAACATACCTATACCTAAAATTCAAAGTTTTGACCAACTGATATATCAACGCACAGCCCAAACTACTGGACGTTAGAGAATTGAAATTTTGTACATGGGTACTTAACACAGAGTAAACATCTACTAAGAAAGGATTTTTGAAAATTTCACCCCTAAGCGGGTAAAATAAGGGATGAATTAATTAAGTATGAAAATCCGTCAGTTTTGAAGTCTTTGAATCTTCTTGTGTTTAGGCTGACCATTGAATCATTTTTGATAATTACACCCCTGAAGGAGTGAAAAGACGGATGAAGTTGAGTATGAAAAAACTTTCATTTTCGAAGTAAAAATCACAAAAAAATCTAAAAAATTTAGTGAGCAATAGATGTCTGTGAAAAATGCACAATTAAACTCACTTACTTTTAAACTATTTAATTTTCTGTAACATTCGACACCGCCATGAAATGCTGAAGAAGTAAGTTAAAATGGAATTCCGATTAGCAACGTTTAGCGACGTGCCGGAAATGGGGGGGCACTCTGAAGGGATCAGCGGGGCAGCCTTCCGGGGTCTTTTTAAATGGATCGGCCAGCTCAGAGGTATTGGATTCCGTATAAAGGTTTCTTGCAAAACTTTTAACTGTTCAACAAAAATATCACAGAATTTAAAAAACCGACTGAGCCATATATTTTTTGCACAACGTGCTCGGCCTTCACCTTGCCTTATGTTAAGTGGCGATATAAGGCTGAAGATGGAAAAAAGTACTTAATAATTAAGTTTATATGAATAAAGCTTATTTCACTTTATTTCACTTTCACTTGAAGCGCACTACACCCAGAATCCTCATCACTGAGGAACTGGCTATCTTACCTCTAACTGCCCGAACACAACAATTTTAAATCGCCATATCGGCAACGTAACATGCAAATAAATAACGCGGCACATTTGAAATCTATACCGGCGCAACCAATATTTGCATTCTTTTCACACATTCCGTTGACCCCTAAACTCGTTCACCCTGATAAGTGTCCGGAAGGGGCGAGCGTCGCCGGGGATTAGCCGCTTCGATGACACTTGTGAGCATTTTGAGGGCATTTTAGCCTTCCAAAAGAGTGTATTCAGGACGAAAAGATGTGAAAGAAACAAATATAAATCCAATCATAGAGAGCTCTACGGGATCTAAGGGTAGGTTGAAGGTTGGATGTTTTTTGGCCTTCATCTCGCCTGATGTTAAGTGACAATAAGGCCGAAGGTGGAAGTGCACTACACCTGGAATCCTCATCACTGAGGAACTGGCTGTTAAGGAGTATGGCTTTAAATTGGAGCCATCTAATCAGAGAAAGTACCTCCCTCTTTAAGACGAACATCGCATTCTCTATGCGTTTGGTTCAAATTAGCAATAATTGGCAAAAATCATGGGAGTGCTGAAATATAAAACGGTATTTTAAGTGACTACTTTATGTCAGTTGGTAGTATGAAATATTCCAAGTGATTGATAGTAGCAATTACGTTTAACAAGGTTGTCCTTATTTTAATGAAGTTTTTTTTTTTTTACGCAGTGACATAAACCTAAACGTTGCATTTTTCAACGCTCATATTGATATTCTGGAGGAGTGTCTTATTGGATCAGGCGCTAGGATAACCTTTTCAGGGTTCCGTACCAAAATGGTAAAAAGGAACCCTTATGGTGTGACTCAGTCTGTCTGTCTGTCTGTCACAGCTGGATATCTAGATAGATAGATAGATAAAAAAGTCTATCTCGAGAACTACTAATGGTATCAACTTGAAATTTGGAATAGTTGAAGATGACCTTTGTCCAACTATTTTGCAAATAAGAAAGAAATAAAAAAATAAATAGTTTTTTTACAACAGGGACTAAAAAGGGGTCTTAAAAATTTTAAGTGGGGCGACTAGGACATGTGGGGTATCATATGAAAGAGCGCTGTTTGCACATTTGATTTTTATTTCTTTTTTTAGGCCGCATAGTTTTCGACTTATGATGAAAAAAGTAAAAAAAAAACCGTTCCCCCCCCCCCTATCTCCGAAGTTTGCAAAGAGAAAAATCTGAAATAATTCTATGTGATAGTAGTTTATGTAAAGATTACAGGAAAAATAAAACGATGTCTCAAAATAACACACTTTTTTAGAAATACAAAAAACAAACAAAAAAATAATTCGTTCCTCTACCAGTCAACAGATGGCCCTGACCCAACAAAAAATAATTTAGTTCCAGTAACGGTCAAGAGATGGCGCTGGACTAAGAAAAAAAATGTTCCACTATCGGCCAAGAGATGGTGCTGACCTAATACTGCAATAATAATTTTATTATTCTACAGCAGGCTCTGCAGTGTATTTATTATGATGGTACGGAAACCCTCGGTGCGCGAGTCTGACTCGCTCTTGACCGGTTTTTTTTCATCAGTATAACCGATATCGTATAAAAAAAACTGCAAGATTCTTGCTAGATTATCTGAGATAGAACAAAACCTTTCTAAACAATAAAAAATGTCTGGCCACAATGATCGCTAACAACCGGGTACTCCGCACACAAAAGGTAACAATCGTCTTGAGTCTAGACGACGGAATTGGACAATTTGTCGGAAATACTTCGTCTGAGAGAACGGTTAGTTTTTAGTTAGTTTAGCGAGAAGATTTTTTTATTGAATGGACTAACTCTTAGCCACATTCAAATCCTAATGTCTGATTTCTTAACTACTTCGCTAGTTCGTGATTTAAAGTCTGCACTCGCAGCACAAATTGACTTTGGTCACTTGTATAACAAATAACTATTAAACTTTTACTTTTAAAAGTATTGTCGAAGCAAAAATGATTAAAAAAGATTGAAAAAAAAGCACGGCTAATCATGTTTTTGACGTCACATCAATAACGCGGGGAGTCTCCTACAATATTCGTGACGTCATTAATTACCGTCGCGCGGACAAATTAGGACGTGACGTCAGATCAATCTTTATCAGCGAAAATAGCTAACGGTTTAAGGGGCAGTAAATGCTGATAATAAACTTTAAAAAATGAGTGACCATCAGCCATCTTTTAATGTCCCCACTTCTGGGGCACAGGCCTTCCTTATGGGTGGATAAGGAGGATGGGCCATACATAACCCACCATGCGGGCCCAATGCGGATTGATGGATGTTAACCACTGCAAATGCAGCCGAGACCAACGGCTTAACGTGCCTTCCGAAGCACGGAGGAGCTCGAGATAATAAATTTTTGGTCACCCATCCCACGACCGACCCTTGCGAAAGTTGCTTAACTTCCGCAATCGCTAGGCCAGGCGCTATACCACTACGCTACCGAGCTCCTCGTCAAAATGAATGACTACCATTGTAATAGAGGGAGAGAGGGTCATAGAGAACATTACCAAAAATGTTGTGATGGTGAATGATGCAAATGAAAAGTACCTGTAACAAAATAAGACGATTAACTTAACTGATACAATATTATTGTCCTTTTTTCATTTTTTTTAGTTAATTTAATATCATCGAAATTATAATTATTCAAAAACATTGAGATAAATATACTAAAGAGACGCTCCTGACTCCTGTGCGAAAGGTTTCAATGCCGAGGAAATTATTTCGATTGTAAATACGAATTTCACGCTAATGCATTTGATCAGCCCCCTAGCCATAGTAAAATTTGCAAATTTTCGTTATCGTTTAGCTTCGAAACATGTATGGATTTGACGTTTTAAATTTCGATAGTATGTCAATCCCATACATGTTTCGAAAGCGAAGCGATAACGAAGATTTCCAAATGTTACTTTGGCTAGGCCCCCTAGCCAAAGTAAAATCGTTTAGCTTCGAAACATGTATGGATTTGACGTTTTAAATTTTGATAGTTAACGAAACCTTATGTCAATCCCATACATGTTTCAAAAGCGAAGCGATAACGAAGGTTTCCAAATGTTACTTTGGCTAGGCCCTCTGGGCCCTTAAAAAAGCTGCTTTGAGCAATTCTCATTAGATTCTCACAAGTATTATGATTCAGATTCAAATCAAAATCACTAAAATGGCCATCATTTGGCTGACAATTTGACAATGACAATCTGTAAACTTAGATGACTACACTATTGCATTAGGAACCCCTGTAAGAATAGCTGTATTGTGTGTTAAAATTCTTAATATGATTTGGAGCAAAGTAACAATTTATTATTGTCTATACTTTACTGGCTAATGCTAATGTCACAATGTTAAGCCTTGTCCCCATCTATAACCTAACAATGGCGTGTGTTACAAGTGTTGCATTGTCGTGCAGTGTTTGGTAGCACAAAGGCTGTTTATACAGAGGGTCATGAGAGCCGGGGCGCAGTGTAAATAATGCCAGTACTACGTCTTGTACTACGTTTGGCAATCTACTCTCCTCTTGGAAGTAATTTTTGCCAGTGTCAAGTATTGAATATTCCAGTGGTAGCTGTATTGTTTCAGTTTACATTAGAATGCGGGTGTATCGCATTCCAATGGTGCATTTGGCACCAAGTATATCAAGACAGTTTACTCGGTCAGTTCTGCCGAGGTAGCCACCACTACAATAAAAGTCTCAGCTTCACACAACCAAGATCGCGCCTATTTCAATTATCTCACTTGTACCACAAAACTGCACCAAATTTTAAGACACAATATCCACTATGAATAAATTTGCAAATAATTAAAATAGTCACCGTACCGAACTCGACAAAATTGCGCCAAAAACTCCTCCACTTATTTATCATCGCATAGTATTTTTTAATGCACAACGGGATAGTGATTTTGTATGGAACAGCTGTTTTTATTTCGCGATATCAGAGTTGGCCCCATAGTAAAAGTAGCTTGTAATCATGAGTGGAACCACCCCACTGCGGAAACCAAATGATTAAAATTTCAGCGTGATTAGTAAGGATGCTAATAGTTAGCCTAAACTGATTACACACGTGACACGACAGCATATTGAGTCAAACAGTTAAACTGCAAAAGCAGCTTTTATTAGGTAGAGCATATAAAGACGGTTTCAAGGATGTATTCTATAGTGTGATATGCCATCGTTAGTACCTTGCAGTAACTAAATTAAGAAACAAAGATTTTCTCCACCCCAAGTATTTCCCCGTCCCGCCAATTCATTTGTTAATTATCATTTTATCAACAAAATACTAAATAGTATTTTAAGCCACCCCTCGGTGCCACGTTGGGCGCCAGTTTTCGCCACCCGTCTCTGCGTTTGTTTACCATTCCTTAAGCCGTCGCGGGTAATTGGATCCTGTTTATGAAAACAAAGCGACGATTACGGACGTTTTTCGTCGGAACTTTTATAGGAAACCGATAAAATATGATTATTAAGTATCGATTTGTTTTCTTTACGCTTGAAGTTTTGGCGTAATAAGTGTCGGGGCGGAAATTGCACATATTATAATATTAAATTGATTTAGACTGTTTGTAAAGTAGTTTTTTATGACCTATTGTTGCATTGGTGGCGATTTTGCGAATGCGCCAAAGGCATGACCGCCCAAGAGATGTAATCTGGAGTAGGAAACAGCAGCACAGAATGTGGAACGCGTCCACAAATTCACACACCTCGGAAGTGTCGTGTCAAACATAAATTACATATACATTCAAGAAAACTTGTGGTCTCACATTAATTGTCGTCAAAATTTGAAAAAACCGGATTTGAATATTAAAATCCGGATTTATCAGAAAACCAAAAATCTGGATTTTTGAGTCATTTTCGAATTTCGATTTCGAAGTATCCGGATATTGCAATCCTTAGGCAATGAGCCTCAAATTTAGCATTTTCCCCAAGTCATGGATGTCAGTATTTAATTTTATAAAGAATGAAACGCTCATGGCGTAGCTAGACCGACTGATCGTACTCGATCATGTTTGTTAAACCACGCTCGGTCCGGCCAAGTGTCGGATGGGTGACCGTTAAGTGGCATTACAACTGAGCGCTTCCGTGCTTCGGAGGGCACGATAAACCGTCGGTCCCGGCTGTTGTCATCTGATAACAGTCGTTAAGCCAACAGGGGTCTTACGGGCGGCTTAGTAAACTCTAAAGACTGGTTTACATTATCTTAGTCTTTAGTAGAGTGCTTTAGTTGAAACATGTAAACGGTCTCTTATGACTAAAGAGAGTAACGTTCTAATAGCCTTTCAACTGGAATCATCGCTTTCGAGTAGAACCCCCTGCGCGACACTTTCCTCGCACTGCAGTACCTCGCACAGTAGCGTATTTAGTAGAGTGCTTTAGTCAAATGACACTGTACTGGAAGCATGTAAACGCTCACTGGAAAGGCACCAAAACTACTAAAGCACTCGCATTCGAATCTACTCGAACGCTACTAAAGCACTCTACTAAAAATAATGTAATGTAAACCAGCCTTTACACCACTAATCCTCGTACGATAAGAAAGAAAGAAAATTCAGACGACGACATTAGACTATTTCTACGTGTTGTTCTTGAGTTAATGCCGATTTCATGCCCTACCTACGTAACAAATACCTACGTTATAAAGTTCAACTGGTTAACTTTCAAACGAAAAGAGTGGCAATTCTCTATTTAAAGAATTTTCTTCGTCTCATATATTAAATAAAGGGAAACAATGTAATATTAACCATTTAATTAATTAACAATACGATACTAGGTAAGAGAGAGAACATAAGATTTCTAATTAAGTAACTTGAACTCAAGAATTAATATTAAGGCTTTCGGAGGCGTCGTATTTCAGACGATCACAAGAATTCTAAAGCATTCTAAAGCTTTAGCTTTACCCTGTATTCTGTGTTACGGGCAGGGATTGAAATACCGTTAAAAAAAATAACGTTAAAAAACCGTTAAAACATTTTATCGGTAAATTTACCGGTAAAAATAACGTTTAAAATATTGTACCGGTTAAATTACCGTTAAATATAGCGTTAAACTTTTCCGGTACAATAGTACCGGTAAAATTATCGGTAAAAAAGTAACGTTATTAATTGGAATAACGTTAATTATAAAGTAACGGTAACAAAAAGTAAGAAATAACGTTAAATTAACGTTATTTACTGAAATAACGTTAATTTCATTAAAATAATGTTAAAATTAACGTTATTTACTGAAATAACGTTAATTTCAATGTAACGCTATCTAAAGTAACGTTATTTATTGGCATAACGTTAATTTTAAAATTAACGGTAAAAAAGTAAGAAATAACGTTACATTTAAAAATAACGTTATCATCCCCTGGTTACGGGTTATATCCAAATGTATGAGCATTTCGTGCACAAACGTTAGAAGTGGATAGATGAAAATATCTCTTGAATGGCGTTCCATGTAAGTTGCACTTTACGGTTAACCTTTGGTCTGTAATACCCCGTCACGTAATCCTCCCCTCCTGCCAATCACCCCCTCGGGACTGACCTCTCCCCGGAAAATGCCATAAACAGTCCACATAAAAAATGCAGTGCCTTTAATGGCGAGATTCAGTTGTGTTAGCACAAAATGATGTCTGATATTGTTGTGTCTGGTGGTAGAACCTAGGGGTTGCAATACCGGCCCCTCTCTCCAAAACCGGTATTTTCGGTATCGAATCTAGGCAAATACCGGGATCCCGGTATTTACGGTATTTTCGACATTTAGATAAATATATTGAAATTTCTTAGTTTTCCTTTCTGTTAAAGTCATTGTTTTGATTTACTTATCGTCCACGACCTTCAACCTCCCGAACAAGCCGGGTTCCTAAAAGGATTTAGTACCTAGACCACATCCATACGCTGCGGCAGGTTATACAGAAGACTATGGAGTCTGCCTCTTTGCTTGGCGTACGTGGACTATGAGAAAGCCTTTGATTCGATAGGGACCAGGGCGGTGCCAGTGCTGTAGTCTCTCCAGATGTGCCCAAAAAACTACAGGTATTTCGAAATGTTAAGGTATTTATACGAAACTGCCATGCACCATGTGTTGGTTTGATTTTTCATTTTCCCGACGTTTCGGCACTTTTGCAGCTGCCGTGGTCACGGGGGACCGCCCGTTAAAAGTGTTTTATTTAATGTACAGAATCAGTGTTTAAATCCCATCCAACTGCAGCGAGGTGTGATAAAGGGAGACTTTATTTTTCTGAAACTGTTCACAACACAGCTGCGTTGGAGGACATTTTTAAATTCTTGGACGGGGATTGGACTAGAACGGACTCGATATTAACATTAATGACCAGTACCTAACACACCTTCGTTTTGCCAACGATATACCAGTTCTTGTGGCTGAGACCTTGGATTAGAAGACCTGACAATGCTCGTAGATCTCCGTAGTGCTTCCCAAAAAGTGGGTCTTAGGATGAACATGGATAAGACGAAAGTCATGTCGAATGCCCATGTTGTACCCACTCTAACTCATGTTGAGAACACTACACTCGAAGTTGTTGACTATTACGTTTACCTTGGACCGGCGACTGCCTGTCCAACTGGATTTAAGTAAGTTCAGCTTCGAGAAAGAGATCTTTCGTCGAATCTAACTTCGTTTTTCGTGTCCAAATTACCGCAGTGTCTCAAGAGACGAAAGTCTATGACCAGTGTGTGTTGCTTGTGATGATTTACGGCAGTGAAACGTGGTCGCTAACTATAGGTCTCATAAGAAGGCTCAAGGTCACCCAGCGTGCAATGAAGAGAGTCATGCTCGGCGTTTCCCTAAGTGATCCTAAGAGAACTAAAGTATAATAATGACCGACATCGCTCAGCTGAAGTGGCAGTGGATGGGACACATAGCGAGAAGAACCGATGGCCGTTGGAGCGGAAAGGTTCTGGAATGGCGACCGCGCACCGGACGACACTCCGTGGGTAGGCCCCAACAAAGTGGACAGAGGATGATCTGGTGAAGGTCGGGGTGCTCCGCTGGATGCAGGCAGCGCTGGACCGATCATCGTGAAGATCCTTTGGGAGACCAATACCCAGCAGTGGGTGTCGTGCGGCTATGATGATGATGATGAAAGTCATTATAGTATAGTGAAATCCAAAATTTAAAAGGTATAAGTTTAAGTACCTATTTAAACCAAGTTAAACAATAAAAGAGGATTTAACCTCGTAAGGCTCTCGGTCCTACCAGTAGTACTTATAGGTATTTACCAAAGTAATTCAGACCCATCCCTCCTAGACGCAATGTAGTGTAGTTATTACTCAAGAGTTTACCAGTAGGTAATACGAATAAATTGGTTGTTTAATTTCATTTGAAGATTATTATGAAACAAATAATATTAGGTACCTCACTAATGCCTGTGTCCTACCCATAGTGCTTATTTTTTTGAAAAAAATGACCCAAAACCATATCCCCCATAAGCCCTGAATTTATAACTTCAATAGGATTACATCATATAAGAAAACAACTCTGAATTTCTTGGTACTGAATGACTATAAAATATAAGTACCACTAGCTAGTAGGACGTTGGGGATGCAATGATTAGGACACCATATAATGTCTGAGCCTTAGGAAGTTAAGGAAAATCACTTTTTAAATCACATAAAACGAGAATTTAAACGAGATTTGCGATTTGCGTCGTTCTGTGATGAATACCGAAAATACCGTAAATCCCGGTATTTAAAAATTCAATACCGGTATTGTAAAGGCTTCTTTTCGGCCCGGTATCCCGGTATTTTCGGTATCCGGGATCCCGGTTTGCGACCCCTAGTAGAACCAGATGGTTTTATTACGTAAAGAAGACCCGTAATTTTATGTATTATTCTTGTATTCTGAGAAGCAAAGGCAGCAACATCCAGTTTTTGCAAAATGGCGGAAAAAAATGTTTTAGGTTTCGAAGCAGTGCAGTTACTATGGGATGTTGCTGTTTTTGCTGCAATGATTTCGACAGCGATTTTATATGAGTTGTTGCTGTTTTTGCTGCAATATTATTAAGTCAAACGATGAAGCTTTCGACGATTTCACATTCGCAGACTGCATTTAAAGTTGCTATAGTGAAAAAAGTGGATGTTGCTGCCTTTGCTTCTATATGTCTCCTGTCAACCCAAACGACAAAGCTATCAATACCAAATCAAAGTCAAATTGACGTTTAATTTTCTTAATTTCCAAAAAAGCAAAGGTATTGTCACTGTAAGTTTTTTTTATATGACTGTGGTATTGTGATTTATGCAGCCATGTTTTCTCATTTATTGAGACATTTCTGCCCTTTTACGGTTTAATTTGGATAACGGAACGTTTTAGATTGTTAATTAAATTGATTCCTTAGTGTTTCTATTTCAAAAAATATTTACAATTGATTAAATATTTTTTACGTGCGCTTAAAATAAGACAGAACATGATTCATGTAGCAAATATTATTGGCTATAATTTAAGACCAAAATCAATCGTATACATTTAAGCATTTTTTCTATGGGATGTGCCGGGTTTCGTTCCAAGATGTGTTTTGTTTAGAATCGAATTGGCAACATCATTGAGAGAGATACCAGGATCATTCTTAATTCTAGGACACTCCTGAAGGACGTCAAATAACAGAGAAAGCGAAAGTTTAACATGTTAATTATTCATTGCCAGGTTGAGACTAAGTTCGCTATTCCCGTGTGTACTCACGCTCAAATGGAAGACAAACAGTCGCTTAACCAGTTAGCAACAAAATTAGTTATTATTATTAGCTTTTAGAATAGAAAAAGAAGATGAACTTCAGCCCCACCCGACTTCAATAGACGTGTTTTATTACAATAATATGCGTAGCTAGTGATTTGAATATTATTTCTTGCTTTTTAGAGGTATTTAATTTTGAAGCTTTTTTGTTTTCATTTTCAGCTTTTTCTTACCATTTTGGTACGGAACCCTAAAACGCAATATCGGAGAAAATATCACTTATTGAAAAACCGGTTTTGAAATCAAATATAGGTTTTTTGTTAACAAAAAAATCAGTAGTTAAACACTTTTGGACAATCAGTGTTGGTAATTTGTATAAATTAAATACTAAGCAGATGTTTCTACAGCTAACGATGAACCCTTGACTTGGTGATTATCACTACTGAGCTACAAATTAAGAACACTTGGGCTGAAAAGACAAATCTAACGATATCTAAATCATAGAAATCCGTTCAGCCGTTTGAAAGATATGAGGTAATAAAGAATATTACATACAAACATACTTACAAGATACGCGCGAAAAACTTACCCGCAGTCGGGTAAAAAGACTTATAACTGATTAGAATCCTAGAAATGCCAATACAATACAACACTCAATATCCTAAATAACAACGTATATTCGCTATTCAGAAGTTTTCTCCAAACTGTTAGTTCGCGTGTCGCGAAATTGGTCGCCAGAGCAATTTAGAAACGAAAGCATGAGTACAATACTTGCCTTATACCTATATAATACGTTTGTTCAATAAAAATATTTTCTTTATCGCACTGCAGGCCAAATTGGAATAACATTTATATTCGAGAGCTATTTCTGTTTTCTATTCAAATAGGCCAATGGGATTGAAAAATAGATCGGGTTCCCTACTTGATATCGAAACTTGATATATCGAACGCCGCGACGTCGAAAACGGTGCGCCGACTCGTCTTCAAAGCGATGGTACGCCACATCGAATGTCGCGACAGCGAATGTCTTGATGTCGAACCATCACTGCATCAAATGGTTAACACAATGAATGTCTTGACATCTAAAGGTCGTGGTATAGATTAACCATGACGTCGAAAACCTAAAGAAATAACTATGTATACTTAGTAGGTTCGAAAACAAAGAATACACAAAATGAAATTTAAACATTAAATAAAAATATTGATGTGAAAGTCAAGAAAAGTACCTACGTTAAAATATTGTCAATTAAACGCATTTAAATAAATAAAGCAAATTCATTGTTTTATTTTTTCTTTAGTAGTAAATAATCATCTATGATTTTCTTTCTACGCCTACGTATTTTAGCACGCACGTTAAGTTGTATTTCTAACTACCCTCGTTGAAATTAGTATTTTTACACCGGTTTTAATCTTTGCGTTCGTTGGTTTTGTAACATCAAAACAAAAAAAGGAAATCTGTCTTTTTTACTATGCCATGATGAAATAGATAGTTTGTCAGGATTTGTCTGTCTTGCGTTTACGAGATACGTGTTCTAATTCTAGAGATCCAGGTTTCCAACTTTTTTTTGGCACAGCATTATACACGCCGGACTACCAGTCCGGCGTGTATAATTGTGTGTGTATCACTGTGTCGGTACTTGCAAAAGAGTAAGCGAGTCAATGATATTAAACACTATTAGATATATCAATGAAGCAAGACATAAACCCAGGAATATACTTAAAAATATATGAAAACATTGATTGCTATCGCTCTTTTTCTTATCCAAAAAAGTCAAAGCTTTTTATAACACATAATTACTTATTAGATACAAACGTTTGAAAACTTAGAGCTTTTGAGTATTATATCTATTTATACTCGTAGCTTGTAGCTCCATGAGCCGTTTGTGACATTTTTAATTTTCGAAATTCCCCATAATTATTTCTGCCATTTTGAAAAATGTCGATAAACTGAATCGACAAAAATAAATATGAATATATCGAACCTGCTCACAAAACACGAGAATAATTTGAGAAATATTACCTTAAGAAGAGAACAGACGGACAGCCGGACGGACAACCGAGACATTTTTTCCCAAACTACTTTGACGACCTGAGTGGTGCAGTGGTCAACATGCCGCCTACCATGCAAGAGGTCCTGGGTTCGATTCCCGGCCGGGCAGAAATTGAAATGATGAATTTTAATTTCTGTGACGGGTCTGGGTGTTACTATGTACAATAAGTATATATTTAAAAAGTATATAAATAGTATATCAGTTGTCTAGCACCCATATTACAAGCTTTGCTTAGTTTGGGGCTAGATGGCGCTGTGTGAAATTGTCCAAGCATTATTTATTTATTTAAACTGAATCGGAGAAGCTTTGCGCTCGCTCGGTCAATTAAACTTATAAGCAGCATGTCAGCAAACATGGCGGGGAAAATCGACATCAGTGTGATACTCGTAGTTTAGCTTTCTTTATGGCACCATAGAGTCTTATTTATCATCCATCGTTGAACACAAAGCCACTATGCAGCTTCTGAAATGTTAAATAATGTTTTCATGTATTTCTGGTGCAGTGTATTCAGGTTTATGATGCAATCCAGTGAAGGCTGCAACGGGTTAAACTTGCAGGTTTATTGCCGCTATCGTCGGCGGAGCGAGCTGCATATTTTATGCTGTGCTTTCAATGGATGTCGTGTAAAATTTTATGAACTTTTAACAAGAGGGTTTGGTGGCTATGGTGAATAGTTTAACAAAAGATTTCAAAGATTTTTGTTGAGAATAACGAAACATCCTACTTAATACATATGTCTTGAGAAAAC
Organism: Agriphila straminella; assembly: GCA_950108535.1. Lineage (NCBI taxonomy): Eukaryota > Metazoa > Arthropoda > Insecta > Lepidoptera > Crambidae > Agriphila > Agriphila straminella. The sequence goes on from OX467304.1 coordinate 12,293,918, forward strand.
GCTCCATTTTTTCACTGAGGTCACATGGGAATGTTTGATTCCCAGATTCATAAATAATTTAAAAAAATCTAGACAACTTTCAGCAACGGTTGGGGTAACGGTGAGTCCAATGATTTAGTCCCGATTCCCAAATAGCAGACTTTGTTGTGATAAGGAGAATAAATAATAATAATAACGCTTTATTGCACACTAGAAAGAGACAATAATTACAAAGAAGCAGACAATAAACATAGACAAGTACACAAAAGGGGGCCTTACTGCTAAATAGCAGTCTCTTCCAGGCAACCTTGAGTAGTAAAATATTAAGGAGAATAAATATTAAAAACCATTAACGTTATTGTTTCTGATCTAATGATTTTTGGTCTGTCATTCCATGGCGCCCAACGTGGGACTCCGCACAACCGCCATAAACGTTATGTTAGTTTCAGACCCATTACAATATAAAATGAAGTAGTGTTTTGCTGAGCAGAGGGCTATAAACTCCTTAACGAGCCATAAACTCTAATAAATGGCAGACTTGGTGCTGGCATAGATGGTGATATAAACTACGACTGTTAAATGTAAGAAGCAACTAGAAATATTACAATAGAACTAACTTAATAATACAGTATTTGTATGTTATTTTAATTAATCATACCTTATCTATACCATCTTACCCAAGTCTGACGCCACAACAACAATTTGAAAATGGTTGTGTTTCGGCAGTTAGAGGTAAGATAGCCAGTTCCTCAGTGATGAGGATTGCGGGTGTAGTGCGCCTCCACCTTCGGCCTTATCATCACATCAGGTGAGGTGAAGGCAGGTCTATAAGCAGTAATGCTTGCTTATCAGCATAACAAACATCCCGTTCTAGTCCTAAGCAGGACGCTTAGGAAAGCGAAGCTGTCATAAAAACAAAAAAGTTTCGATCCATGGAGGTGTCACTAAGCTCTTAGTTATTTTACTCAACCTCACACCATACAGCCATTGTTTTATGCAACACATTACTTACAAACATTTTAAGCGCTACGGTTGAACAATAACTATCTTTCTTTTCTTTTCATGTATTCTTTTGTACTTTTATCTTTTCACGACTACGTGAGTCGTCATGTCTACATCGGCTGGGGATACATCGAGGGGAGCTCAAGCCACTCTCCGATCCCTCGGGAGAAATTTGAAAAGGCCCCACGTTGTGGTTTCAACGGAAACGGGGAAAAATAACAACTGTTTGCTGTATGTGTTCTGTTACATACCTTTTTCTACACTTGTACTATTATCTTGGACGAATAAATCACTATTATGTATTCTGCTGTGCCTATACTATGCTATTTTTTCAAATTGTTCCAATAGCATTCCAGTCCAGCCAGCGATCGAATCCAGCGTTGGAACAACACTAGAATTAATGTAAGCCCCATTCCACCATCAAAGCACTAGACGCAGATTATGTACCATCCTTATGTTGTTGATATCGTTATGGTAAACATCGTTATCGTTGCAAATAAAGATTATGATAATGATTACTTATGGCTGTTACAGCTGATAAGTTTCTTGCGCCCGTTCTTCTTGTCAGTTAAAAAAGTCTGGAACGGGTGGTGGTAGGAAATATAGACGATTCAAAATTACTTAATAATTAAGTTTATTTGAATAAAGCTTATTTGACTTTGACTTTGATATTTCAACCATTCGCACAAAGCATTTTGCTTATACTTTTATAACAGCTAAGGTGTGGAAACAGGCTGCCTGCCTTTTTGTTTCTCAATAGTTACAACTTGAGCCTTTTCAAGGCTAGTGTGAATAGGCTTTATCTAGGTGAGGAGCATGCTCCATCGTAGTCCACATCATCACTTAACACGGTGTGATTGTGGACAAATGCTCACTTATTTTCAATTAAAAAAAATGTGAACCGAGCATTATTCGAAAGAGAACGTCTGCTGCTCGTCTCATTGTCGAAATAGCTCCCTGTAATTAATTTCAGCCAATTACTGAGCTTCATTCTTTCTAAATCAATTTGTTTAAGTGCAAATCTTAAGTGTTAAAATGAATTGGAATTCTTCGTTATTGTTCTTTCTTAGTAACTATTGTATTAAAATAAACAAAATCAAAAAAATCAGGATTAGTCTCGGATATACATATAGGGAAAACTCTTGCTGTATTTTTTCTTTTCAGTACAAGTTAACAGATAAACTTACAAAAAAAAACATTTCCAAAAACAACGTTTATAAATTAAAGTCAGTTTATCTTCAAAAATTTTGCATAGACATAAACTAAGTTCCAGTCAACGGTACGCTGGACTACTACAACAGGGTAATAATAGGGAAGTTTCCGATTTTTTTATTTTCTTTACAAAACATCACATTAAGCTTGCAATGAAACCCAGTAAATACTTTTTTCAAATATCTCTGAAAATGACAAAATTATAGGACTTTTCCCTTTCGTTAAAAAATTAATAGTGTGACGTCATGCGTACCTATTTTACTGAGAAACCGTGAACTTCCACGGCAAGGCCTAGCTCGCTTTTTGTTTGCTAGTGCAGCAGAGCTGCCAGCTTAGGAGATTTTCCCGCTATTTTGGGTAAAATAGGGAAAAAGCTTGCAATGTGTTCGCCAATGAGGGCTTTTTAAAATTACAAAAAACTGTAGACTCGATAGATGGCGTTGATAAAAATGTATGTGTCAATGTGATATTTTTAACTAAGCCTCGAAGAGTACTCGTGTAGGCAGGCAGATGTACCTCTTTGGGTAGAGTAGATGTCAGCTAGCGATCGCTTACTTGCCTTTTTGTTACAGGCTGTTTATTTTATAAGCCAATTTTGACACTTCTCTTTCTATCAACGCCATCTAGTGAGGCAAATAGTTACTATTTTTAATTTTTTAAATGTCACTTTGAAAAGCCCTCATTGAAAATGGTAGCTACTTTTTCCTCATGTTTTTTAACCATCTGCTGCGAAGTGGTTCGAATAATATGCTTTAAAATCACAACTCTTTGGTAACAACCAAATGTCACAGTCACAACTATCGGATGGCTCGGCTCTTTTCAGTGACAACTGATTGTCAAAATCTAACTCTTTGGTGACTCTTCGCTGCGCTATCGTTCAGAGTTTATAAATGCACACCATATTTATATTATCGAGTGAAGTTGCCGCGGACCACCGTCGTTGTCAAATTAATAATAATAATCGTGTTGTATGTAAGTACAATCGAGAATGTATGGCAACATCGTTTTACATCGCAACGCAAGCGTTCTGAAGTTTGTACTCGTATAATTATTTTGCATTATACTTAACTATTTATTGGTTTTAATAACTTTTTGGATGTTACTGTTGCAAACTCCTTTAATGTAATTTGTCATTGGTTTTATGGGAAAAAACTGTACCTAATTTGTTTTTATGTAACGTCAAATAAAATAAATGGTTGTTGTCACATGCACGGCTATCGAAATTATTCCTTTACATTTACTTTTTTAGAATCTGGGGAAATTTATGAAATTTGGGGAAATCTGGCAGCCTCGCAGTGCTGCGATTTCGGAAGGCCTATTAAAAAAAGAATCGCTTTAATCGGACTTTATCGGACGATGTTCGTCGTTCGAGGACGAGGACTACGATTTTCGCTATTCTTTTTTTGTAATAGGCCCTTGAGTGACATTTGTCATGTTTAACCCTAGATTAGATACCTAATAATATTCGACTGTAACAGTTTTTTGTGCGTTCAATAGATGACCTACCTATTGTGAAAATGAAAATTTTAAAAATAACGAATGACTCATTTTTTGGCCGATTTCGATGAAATTGAGTTTGGGGCACTATTTTTAAAAGAAAACAGCAACGCAATGTTTTCTATTCTTTTTTTTATTATTATTATTATAAAAGTACAAAAATTGAAGATGACGGTCACCTTTTTTATTTCTGTACCGATTTCGATGAAACCCGGTTTCGGGTTTTATTTTTAAATGTTAAAAGTGTCAAAAATCCAAGATGACGGAAAACTTTTTGTTATTCTTCTTTTTTCAACCGAGTCTTCTAGATCAACCCAAAAACAATGTTGGCTGCCATCTTGATTTTTTTGTCAAAATAATGCCCCAAACCAAGTTTCATCGAAATCGGCCCACAAACAAAAAAGTTGGCCGCCAACATGGATTTTTACATTTTCAACATTGTTTTGCTGTTTTCCTTTAAAAACAAACTCAAGCAAACCAAAACTAAAAATTCTTGCGATTAGTATTGTACTCACTTTTTTATAGTAAGTAATGAGTAGTAACAGTAAGTAATAAACATTACGTAAGTATTTTAGGGTTAAGTTCAAAACGAACAAATGACTGGACTGGACCTGGACTAGGCCACAGACTGACTATTTTATGCTGTGACCGGACGGTACATGTGACGTCACAGAAAATTTAATAAACGCGACTGTAAAAAATTGAATAACTTCGTCATTTTTCAACATATCGGAATAATTTTTTCACCATTATTCATGTATTTTGTTTATCTTTCCATTCATATATGTTGTTATTGATTTTTGAGACTTAGGAAACTTCCCTATTGTCAATCAATTTTAAATTTAAAGGTTCAAAATTCAAAATAGCATATTTTTGAAGGTTTTGCATAACCTGAGATGCTGCTGACTGTACAAGATTTAGGCAAAGCACTGTTGTGTTCATATCACAGAGGGCTTAAGTTGTTTCTCAACTTGTTGTTATGTCTTTACTTCAAGTAATGAAAGTAACATTTCGTGAACGAAGGCTGTCGTTGACACTATAATGACTATCCTGAACTTCCAGGGTCGGGCTTAAGGAGCCTTTTAAGTTAACAACCTTACTTTCTAAGCTTAGTTGGAACTGGGAACTTGGGACTTACAAAAAGTGTGGAATTATTAATTTACTTGTGACCTTTAGCATGTTTAGATGTGGTTTAAATAGGAAAAAAGTTTTTGGTACTAAGTCCAAGCCTGTTTCTTTATAAATATTTAAATTTAATTATTATTTTATGCACAACGTGATAGTGCTTGCCTTCACCTCACCTGATGTTATGTGACGATAAGGCCGAAGGTGGAGGTGCACTATACACGGAATCCTCACCACTGAAGAACTGGCAATCTATTTGCCACAGCCCTACGATCGGAAAACTGACATAATAGCCTAGCATTTGCGTACTTATAGATGGTTTGGTACTCTACTCAGTTATCAAAAGATTAGAATAATATTTTTCTAATAAGATTTTGGCTAACAAAGTCGCTTCTAATGCAGTTTCCCGCTTAAAGATACTAAGCAATTTATCAAATCATTAAAATATAACATGTCGGTTACAATCCAAACATGTTATCTAAATTACACGTCATGTCAACACAGAGCCTAGCAGAGGTTCCCAACCTTTTACCCTGTGCGACCCAATAACGGTATGCTAAAATACTTACCCGCGCCCTGACAACGATTATTTAAGAAACGATGAAAATATAAGTAAAGTTGCTGTTTAATTACTTGTCTTATTTGGTAAACAATCTTCACTTAACTCTTTATTGAAAAAAACACAATTATAAAAGGAAACAAATGGTTTTCCACACATAGATTACAAAATAAATTACTTATTATTAGTGGCCATTTAATTTAATAAGACAACATATTTTTAAATAACGTTTTAAGTTTAAGAGACGTGTGACAACTGTCAAAAACTGTTTACTAAATAAGACAATTGGTAAAGATAAACCGACTTTAGATGTGTTTAGTTTTATTAAAATTCAAGTAGATTATCAACAATCAAACACAAGAGGTGCACTAGTGCACTACGCATCGGTGGCACAGTTCCCGACGTGAGAAAATATGATTTTTAGGGTTTTTATAAGTACTTACTATCGGGAAACGCTCGTCGCGCCCCCTTTGGATAACTTAACGCCCCCTTGGGGGAGAGGGGGGCGCACCCCACTGGTTGGGAACCCATGGCCTACAGCAAACATGTCGAAGTATTCCACAAATATTATTTCCGTTCAGTGGCGCCCAACGTGGGGCTTTAATCTTCAAAGTACCCGCCTAAATAAATACACGTGCCTTCTTAGCCACTTATATGCTTTAATGCGGTAGGTATAAGGTTTAAAATCGCAGACCAATGCCGCCTCTAATGAGGATGGTCGACGCTTTGATGTGAACTGATAGGAGCTTTTTTAAAGCATATGAATTTTTTAATTGAGCACTCGACATAATTAAAAAAAAATCAAAATTATTTTCAGACGTCTATTTTTCACAGAAACAGAATGGCAAAAATTTCGCAGTCCATAAAAACTGTTAAACTTGATCAATATAACTTACCAGGGCCCTATTTAATAGCGTGACAAATTGTCAATTATCATGACAATTTGGTTTACATTGCGGTGTAGCTATGAGTAGATTATTCTATTTTCAAATAGGTTGACGCATTGGATATAAACTTGTCATGAAAGGTGACAAATTGTCACGTTTATTAAATAGGGCCCAGGATTTTTTTCAGTCTGACCAATGGGGTTGGCCAGTGAAAACTAAACGCAGATGGCGCCAGCATAGTTAGTTCCCAAGTGCATCGGTCATGGTTTTGTTTTGCGTTTGTTTACAACTTAAAAAAATATTTTCTCCATTCTTGACTTCATAGGGTATTGATAGTGATATCTATGTTGTTACATTCCTCAAGACACCATGTACACTCACTGGCGAGTCAAAGAACTTAAGGATTAATTAATAAAACATAGTGCTTCTTTACGAGGAAAAAAAGCAGATCTTGTTAAAAGGTATTTTTATTTCTCTACTAAATCTTCTATTCTACTTTACTGACGCTGTTTTTTACTTAATCAGTAACTGGTTTATCGAGCAGTTTTAATTTTAGGTTGCAAACTAGAGTCAAAATATGGAAAAAAATTGTTTAACCATATCCTATTTCAGGTTGGAGCTTTATGACAAAAACTTTCATTTCTGGCGTCCTGAATGTCCTGATGGTGATGATGAAGATCCAACAATGCAGCTACCATCAGAAGAAACTTATTTGGATATTAATAGCCACACAACTCTACCACCTCTAATAAGACTATGATAAGCATTATTTATCTTAGTAAGTAGGTACCTAATCATAGGAATATTTTATTTCTATAAAAAATGTGACAGACCTCTTAATGCAATAAAACACTTGTTTATAATATTGTAATCAGTTTTTATTTACAATCCCTTCTTTAAAGTTACACAACATGACACATATTGAAAATATTTTTGATGCTAAGGGCACATAAAAATGGTTAAAATTATTTTGCAATATCAAATATGTTTTAGTTAACCCAATAAGCCTTTCGATATGTACCCTTTAACAAGCCAATTTCTGGTCTGCAAGTAAAAGGCAAAAGCTCAGTTGAGAATATTCTTAGTAACTATATGTGGAGTTTGAGTTTCTTGGTTTGTTTTATTTTCTAATGAAAGTGGAGTAGGAACAGTAGTATTCATCTCAGATTCAACCACATGAGATACATTACTGTCCATGCAGCATGCACACACTGCTATCTTCTTAAATATTTAATTATTACACTTTTAGAAACCTATGTTCTTAGTTAAATATTTTTACCTTGTTTTTGCTTTTGTAACTAAGCATATAAAGTGTTTTTCCTTTTTTAACATTAAATACTGTCACCTCATAAACCTAAGGTTAACTGCGGGTGGGGCCTAGTTACCTGTAGCTCAGGTTCCTCTGGAACCTATTTTGGGGACTAGTCTCTTCCTTTAAGTTATAAAACTTTATCCTAAGCTACTAATGTAAAAGAGAAAATAAATGCTTTTTATTATTATTATTATTATTTTTTACAAGCGGCACTATGTCCTCAGTCCTCACAGCACTGAGATGTTGACGGCATCTGCATTTCAAAAAGCTGTTTCTTTCTGAGATTCCGGGACCCGGGACTCTAATCTATCTTTCTTGCAACTGCCTTTTCTGAAACCGGTTGTATATTCCATTGAAAAATAGATGGAACAGCATTTTTCTTAAGGTATTTACGTTGATGATCCACACCTAGAACAAAAAATTATGTCAACATTATTATTGTTCCAAAAAAGAATTTCTATTATAACTGATCTTTCAAAATATATACTTTTTGGTATTTCATTATTAATTTAAACAGCTTACCTGTATATTTACTGCTTTTTTCATAGTCATTATCCACAAAATGTTTTGAACATAACCTCTAACTATAGGCTTCGGAATTAAATTGACACGGCGTATGGCTTTTAACCAACGCCGACGAATATTTTTATCTTTGGGAATATGATGTACTCCAATTTCAGAGCATTTTGGTACAATACAGCGAGTCATAATATTATTTGGAATTGTTTTCTTCCATACACCATATAAAATTATTATGTTTTGGGAACTAGCTATGCTAGCGCCACTTTGACAGTGGCCAACCCCATTAGTTTATGACATGGCAAGACTTATTTTGAGCTGGACCTACAGATTTGGTTTTAAATGTCTATAGGAACTTTTGATCCTAAATCTGTTTTTTGTTGGCGGATTTCTCTGTTTTAGTTGATGTTGCTACAAAACTAGCCGACCATTTTAAGGCTATTTTTAAGAGCTTTCTATAACCACTATGCTACTAATTCGAATGTTGTAACTAAGCGTTATAGCGGATTTTGATACTATACCCCTCAATTATTTAAAGAGTAGAAGATAGGTATTACATTCATTTATGTTCTTGTGAATGTCAAAGAACCGGCAAGAAACTCGCAAAGGGGTTCCTTTTTTCTCCCTGACTTATGATATGATACGTACGTACGCAGATAGAGAATATAGACCTCGTCATAATTACACTTGTCATCTCCTTCAGAAGTTTATAACATTTTGAAACATAGTATACACATTTTTCACTACACTTTCATATTCACATAGCAATAGTACCGAGCATGTCTGCCGCTCGTTCCATATTCATGAACGGTTTATTGAATACCGCACAACAGCTGCTCCCAGCAATATGGGCTGGAGGCTGATAACGCTGACTCGACAAAAAATACTAGTGGATTAGATAAGCACTTTGTACATTTGCGCTTGATACAATAAAGCATGTTAAGAGTAATGGATATGGATGGTGATGGCTGGAAAGTAATAGGAAGACCGCAGAAAAGATGGATTGGTTGTGTGCGGAATGATTATGAATGTGATGGGAGTGGATGAGGAGATGACGAGTGACAGGAAGGAATGGAAGAGAAGGACGCACTGCACCGATCACAAATAAATTGGGATAAGGTTAGGGGGATGATGATGACAATAAAGCCCGGGTCAAACCGAATGCGTGTGTTGCAGCACAGCGCGTTGCGTAGCGTGACGGCAATAGACGTTGCGACTGATCCGAGTTTCTCAGCAAGTCCTTTCATTTGACGACCTCCGTGGTCGAGTGGTTTGCACGCCGGTTTTCAAGGTGTCGCCATCTCTGAGGTCCCGGGTTCGATCCCCGGCTGGGTCAATGTAGAAAATGAACTTTTCTATATTGACTCAGGTCTGGGTGTTTGTGATGCCTGCCACCGTTGTCTTTGATTTCCACAACACAAGTGCTTTAGCTACTTACTTTGGAATCGGAGCAATGTATGTGATGTTGTCAAATATTTATTATATTATTATATTTATATTTGATACTTACCCATATTGTAGGTGAGTGCATTAAAAGTAACTTGTCCGCCATTTTGGGTGTTCCGCCATATTAGATTTAGAATGACGTCACCAGGGATTGAAATACCGTTAAAAAAAATAACAATATAAAAAAAATTACTTACGTTAAAACATTTTTATCGGTAAATTTACCGGTAAATATAACGTTAAAATTATTGTACCGTTAAATATAGCGTTAAACTTTACCGGTACAATAGTACCGGTAAAATTATCGGTAAAAAGTAACGTTATTAATTGGAATAACGTTAATTTTAAAGTAACGGTAACAAAAAGTAAGAATTAACGTTAAAATTAACGTTATTTACTGAAATAACGTTAATTTAATGTAACTTTATCTAAAGTAACGTTTTTATTGACATAACGTTAATGTTAAAAGTAACGTTAAAAAAGTAAGAAATAACGTTACATTTAAAAATAACGTTATCAATCCCTGGACGTCACACAGCAAACCATGCATTGTCATCCAAACTAAACATGTATACACAATTTTTGTTAATCTGTTGAAGATATCTGCTTCAAAATTGAGTTACAAAATTCTACATTAAAACATACATTGCAAGTTAAATAAAAGCTTTAAACAGCTTAAATAAAGAGAATAAGTTTTAATCAAATGCGACTAAAGGAAGTATTCACTTGTATCTCGAGCATTCACCCTTATCCTATAACACTTGTTGAAATAAGAAAACAAAATCGATAACACACCCCTAACAAGTGCCCTAGACCCCATTCTTAGCTGGGGTCCCACAGACCCCATGACACAATGGCACACTTGCCCCCACACTTGATATTAAAATACACCCCGAGTAGCATTATTATTGATCTATTGACTTTGTAGATAGAATATTGCATTATAAATAAATCTGTCATTGTAGAAAGTGGCGTCGAGTACCTTTAGTAATAATTTAATAGAATCATGCGTTACCTTAAAAAATCCATTATAATGGATGCAAAAAACAATATTTAGCAATAATTTCTACACGATAGATGGCAGAATATGCAAGAATCTGCACCGCCCGCCCGCCCAATAAAAAAAATGCAAATTCCTGCAGAAACGCCGACACCAACACACCTTGCCCTTATACCAACTACTCTATATGTGTTTCGCCCCTACGCGTAGGATCATCAAGAAATGTTAGAACGTACAATGCACTTGTACTATTGTGTATTCTGTGGCAATGCCAAGCACCTAGTAATAACCCTACCTCTAATGCACGTGGACAACATTGAATAAAAGCACATGCAAATACCTGCAAGCAAACTGACACCAACACACCTTGCCTTTATACCAACTACTCTACACATACTTCGCCCCTACACGGAGCATCAACAGATCGTGCAATGCACTTATACTATTGTGTATTCTGTGGCAATGCCAAGCACCTAGTAATAACCCTACCTCTAATACACTTGGACAACATTGAATCAAAACACATGCAAATACCTGCAGGCAAACTGACAGCAACACGCCTTGTCTTTATACCAACTACTCTACACATATTTCGCCCCTATACGTAGCATCAACAAGAAATGTTAGATCGTGCAATGCACTTGTACTATTGTGTATTCTGTGGCAATGCCAAGCACCTAGTAATAACCGTACCTCTAATACACGTGGACAACATTGAATAAAAGCACATGAAATATCTGCAGGCGAACTGACAGCAATACACCTTGCTTTTATACCAACTACTCTTCACATATTTCGCCCCTATACGTAGCATCAACAAGAAATGTTAGATCGTGCAATGCACTTGTACTATTGTGTATTCTGTGGCAATGCCAAGCACCTAGTAATAACCCTACCTCTAATACACTTGGACAACATAGAATAAAAGCACATGAAATATCTGCAGGCGAACTGACAGCAACACACCTTGCCTTTATACCAACTACTCTTCACATATTTCGCCCCTACACGGAGCATCTTTAGGAGCTGTTAGTCCATGCAATGCACTTGTACTTTTATGTAGGCATTATGTGAGAATGCCAAGCACCTAGTAAAAACCCCATCTCTAATACACGTGGACAACATTGAAATAAAAGCACATGAAATACCTGCAGGCAAACTGACCAACACATCTTGCCTTTATACGAACTACTCTACACATATTTCGCCCCTACACGGAGACGGAGCATCTTTAGGAGCTGTTAAGTTAGGGTTTCCTAGGATGACAGTGCCGTCATATTTCGACCATAATTTAGCGGCGTGGAACGTTGTCTATGTAAACAATCGCGGTTTCTGACGTTACTTATCAATTAGCCAATTTCTCATCCCCGACTACTTATCAATGTAACAACTTCGCAGTTAACCAACCTAGCAAAGCGCTCTCTATATAAGAAACCGCGCCGTATTGTTTACATAGACAACATTCAATGCCGCTATATTACGGCCGTAATATGACGGCACCATTATCCTAGGAAACCCTAGCTTTAGTCCGTGCAATGCACTTGTACTATTATGTAGGCATAAGCACCTAGTAATAACCATATCTCTAATACACATGGACAACATTGAGTAAAACCTGGTTTATAAATAACTAATGATGTCACCTTTATTTGATAAAAGGAAGACAGAGAGAGATAGTTTAAATGTAAACTTTCCCACGACATGAATGGCAACTGGCGATCAAATCATAACAAACAAGATACAAGTGTTATCATTTCTGATTCTAGCATATCAACATAAAGTTAAATCTTCAAAGTGCCGCTTGAACATTGATAGAAGTTTGGATTTTATTTATAACTGACACTTAGGTGAGAAAAATATATCAATACGCCATTATCTGTTGGTAAGAGTATAACTAACAGTGGACTACGGCGAGAATTACTAGCTAGTATAGTTAGTGTAGGAAAGGAAGGTAGTGGACCCCCACAGTAAATCCTCAGTAGACGAAACTTTACAGTATGATACGGTATATTAAATTACATCCCTGCAAAGTACTGACAGAGGATTTAATGTTGGGGTCTCCATACAAAAGATCGCCGTCGTCCACTTACAAAAAAGGCAACTAGAAAATAACCGTGTCACCATCACCAATCACCATCAAATAAGATAAACAAGGATTATCAACTCATCCGAAAAAAGTTATTCTTTATTTGTTTGTGTTTTTAAACGTCTACAACTACAATTTGAACTGTCACTACAAACTTAGTCGCAAACTAAACCAAGCAATAGAACATTGCATTTAAAAACGTAATCCAGGAGACTGTCTGTTGGCTAACCATTATCGTAACAGTTTCCCTCGAGCCCAAACCCTCGCCACAAACCACACAAGCAAACTTGCATCTTATCACCATTGCTTAAAACGTGGTTCAGCTTAAACGCTTATTGCGTAGTCAGCTAAACGTACCCTGAGCATTATCTACAAGACATTACTACACTAAAATTCGGTTACGCAAATTTCAACTTTACTTCAATAAGATAAGGTTGAGTTTTGTATGTGTTGTAGTTTTGGCAGTTAGGCCTGGCGAGCGCGGTCGACAGAACGGAACCATGCGATTTGTTGCAATACTCCGTTCCGGGTGGTGGCGTATGAATGGAGCAGACGGTATGCCTGTAGGGAAATTTTGTGGAGTACTAGAGAAAACTGTTTTTTTTTTCAGGACATAATGATGTCGTGTACTTTTAACTAGTGATGCAAATGCAACGAATACGAATATTTGTATTCCCCGAATATCATCACGAATATTAAAACAAACTATTTATATTATTTATAACTGAAGGCAACCCAAATTACGTTTTGGATGTGCACCATGTATCCGAACACACCTACGCACGTTATTGTTTGTATCTATTGACGGGGATTACCCTAACATTGAATGAGTCGAATTCTCAAGTTTTCAATTGTTACTTGTTTGTTTCATAGCATAAAATGCCCGATAACCTACAAATGTTGTGCTTTTTGAACAAACATTTGTCAGCAGTTAATTTCAATTATTAAATATCTCAGTAAAAAAAGAGTGTGTATTATTCATTACGTTGTTGAATTATTCGTATTCGTATTCGCCGAATAGTATCTACTATAAGTACTAAACACTATTTTTAACTACTTTTCTGGACTAGAAAGTGAAGTTAACGAAGCCATATCTGAGATTTGAATTAGTTTGCTAGTAATTGTAATCAGTGATGAAAAAAAAAATATGATTGAATGGATGTAATTAGAGTAGATTGCCATAATAAAATGAACTTACTCCTCAATCGAAGATTTATGGTCAGAAGAACCAGGTATCGGTCGCACGCAAGGGAAGTTTAACCAGAAGAAAAGGAAAAAACGAGTTTGTATAGCAAGTCGAAATAAGTACTCTGCTTTGCCTACCCCTCTGAGGTTATGGCATAGCCTATGTAGTGTTGCATATTAATAACTTTGGTTCAAACAGAGTTGGTTTGCTTGCAGACGGTAATAAAGCTTTCAAAATTAAAGTAGTTAAATTGCTCTATTTAAAATTCATCAGCCTCCACTCGAGGTGTCACTCGATCGTCAGGTGAAATTAATTTGATTACACCGATTCGATTCGAGGGCGGGATAATTGGTGACGCGACAATCCTCTCTTTGTTCTGAGATTTGACAGAAAATTGGAGTCGAATCGTCAGCAGATAATTCACATAATAGACGTAATTGGTTTTAAGTCAAAGTCAAAATGTCTTTATTATAATAAACTTAATAATTAAGCACTTTTGATTCGTCTATATTTTCCTACCCGTTCCAGAATTTTGACTGACAAGAAGAACGGGCGCAAGAAACTTAAAGCACTTCAAGGACTGTTGCCGCTATTATGGCAATTCTAAATATCAGACCTTTTACTAGTAGGTCGTTTACTTTGACGTCGTTTATCGCACAAGGGCAAGGGCATTTTACTAAATTGTCCGTCCTAACCTACGAACAAAAATATGGGTTATTTTTTATACAATAACAAAGGTTGCCTGATTGTGAGGGTTACGGCCTGTCTGGTAAGTTCACACTTCATTGCTCATCAGGCAACCACATTATCAGGAATATCAGCAACACTCTAGTGTTGCATCTTTAGCGCTCCGGTACCGGTACCTAACCTACCCAGTTTTCAGGATCACAATATCAAAACATTGTTATATTTAGATTTTCTATAGAGAGGAGTCTGGATTCAATTTGAGAAAATGATTTGGCACAAACTGGACAACTACAAACCGAATGAACAAGGAGATGAGTTGAAATTTTTTACCTGTAACAAACAAACATAAATGAGTTAAAAAGTAAAATCACAAAAAAATGTGCTCACCAGACTTACATCTATTTAAATACGATAAAACTTCTAAGTAAACACGATCGTCAAAACCTTGATAAACCAAATAAGTTCACACGAAAAACTCAGATAAACTTAGTAAATGTTAAACATTACCAAATGGTTAAATAAATTTGTCTAAAGCCGACACAGCACGCGACGTCCGATAAGGCATAAGCACAGAATGGGCGGTTTTCCACTTACCGGCACGGCGACGGGACGGCGACGGCCCGGCGCTCCGTTTTTCCACTAGACGGCGACGGCACGGCGACGGCGACGGCGCGGGCTACGCTCAGTACAGGCACGCACGCCAATTTTACAAGACTTAAAAATGTCCTCGTCTAGTCGTCGTACTATTTATTTGCTCTACCTTTTACATTTAAGGAGAAAATATCTACAACGTAGAAAAGTAAATTTTTGGGTCGATCCACTTATTAAAGTTAGGTATTTAAAGGGTTCTTACTATACTTTATTTGATAAACTAAAAATGAACAATAAGCAATTCTTTAACTATTTTCGAATGACTCAAGAAACATTTAATTATCTGTTGGAAAATTTATGTGAAACAATCCAAAAGAAGGATACAATTTTTTTTCAAAAACAGTTTTCGACTGAACGCACCGATCGAAAAACAGTTTATCCACTAACGCCATCTGTGCAATCAGTTGAATATTACGCAGTGTTGGGCAAAATGTAATTAACTACTAATTAACAATTACAATTACAAATTGTAATTAGCGACTTCAGTTACAAATTACTTGAAATTATTAAAAAGTAATTCAGTTAACAATTACAATTGGTAATTGTAATTGTTAATTGTGATTACCTAACTACTTATATAATTTCTTTTAAAGTTGAGGTAGTATTTTAAATAATACGATGTAGTTTCTGTGGTAGGTAGCGAAACCACTGCTAACGACGCACTGACGCGACGGGTGCGACGAAGAGAGGAGTAGGGATGCGCCGATCCGCAGGCTGATTATCTAAATAGAAACTATTTAGCGACCGGTTTCATTTGACAAACATTGCTACTTTTCTTTGGTATGTTTTTTTAGGCCAAAAAGAAGAAGCAATGTATCACATTCATCTGCCAAATGAGACCGGTCGCTTGGTGGTTTCTGATTGGATAATCAACCCGCCGATCTTTTCAAAGATCGGATTGGCAGGCAGGCATACGGTCCGGCGATTTTCGGATCGGATCGAGACCATACGATTTTTTGCCGGATCGATACAAAACTTGAAAGATAGGATCGCTTGGATCGTATGAAATAAAACGTGGTTTGTTTACGAAAAATAGGTACTTACTTAGGTTTATTTGTAACGAATCATATCTTTGTTTACATTTTAAACATGGCGGCATCAATCATCATCATTCAAGGTACTTGTTTACAAGTTTTACATGGGTTTTTTCTATTTATTGGGGTCGACAAGCAGTTTCACAATAAGTAATGTTAAGCTAATCTTAAATAGTAGATTTAGTAAATTGTCAAAAAGACCAACACCGTCAACCACAGATTAATAACTTTATTTTTAATGGTTTACTTCATAAAAATCAAAAAATAATTGCGTCCTTACTTATTTGCATCCGATCCGGATCGATTCCCTAAGGATCGGATCGACGGCATGCGATCCGATACAATCCATTACGATTCGAAAAATCGGATCGACGACCCCGGAACGAAAATCCCTAGAGAGGAGAGGTGCACGTGAGGAGGCGCGAGAAGGGATACCTGTGTGCAGTAACAAGCCACACACACACACACACACACACACACACATGCACTAAAAGCATCGGTTGTGATATGCTGCGTGAGGACAGCAAGCGATCAACATCTCAATTTTATTTATCTTTTATGTACCCCCATAAAAAGTAATTGAGTAATTTTAATTACAAACTAATGTAATTAGAATTACTAGTGATTTATGTAGTTGCATTAAATTAATTCCAATTACATGTAATTTCAATTAAAGTAATTCAATTACTTTTCATCTAATTAGTAATTTAATTACAAAAGTAATTAATTACGCCCAACACTGATATTACGTATGCCGTACCGTAGACTTTGCCAAAACTGTGTTGGTATGGCTTATGCAGCGAATAGAATAGATGGCGCTAGCACATTGAAAAAAAGATATCGAAAAAACTGTAAATCTACAGTTGAAACTATATACTAATAATTATTACCAATTTTTATTATATTTGGAATTTATCAATTAACCTAACTATTACAATAATGTACCTACGTACAAATGACTTTTATGTTGTGGTATAAATAATAAGAATATCTTGTAATATGCTGTAAGTATAAAAAAATTAAATATGGTAATTTGTAATTTATATCACATAAAAAAAACAATATCAAACTTATGTTTGTAGTTCATTTCATACAAAATAAGTGCATACGACCTCAAATGTAAGCTTGTCAACAATAAGGTTGCGTTCGCGACTGTACAGGCTGTACCCTGCCCCGCGCGCGCACACACGCACACACACGGCTACGTACGTATACAAAACACACACAGATTTGCCGGCCGTCGGCGGCATCGGTGGGGGTCAACGGGCCGTGCCGTCGCCGTCCCGTCGCCGTGCCGGTAAGTGGAAAAGCGTGCCATATAAACTCATACATTTATGCTGCCACGGCAGCCGTCGCCGGGCCGTCGCCGTCGCCGTCCCGTCGCCGTGCCGGTAAGTGGAAAACCGCCCAATAGATAATGCAAGTCCCCAAAAATGCTAAAACAGCAAACAGCCTTATCTATGGTCGTGCGAAATTGGCGCGAAGCCAATCTTATTCGCGGGCGAGGCGCCGTCGCGAACGGACGTCTCGTGCGCTCGCATTATGCATTATGGCGCGATTTGAATACAAAATGGCGGCGACGCCGCTTCTTTATGGGTTCTCCGATGATTATTTGCTCTTTTCACACGTTCTCAGTTAAACGGTATAGCCAAGATTTGTTCCATGCGACTGTCTCTGATAATGTATTTCATTACATTTAAAAATTCAACTAGGCAGAAGTTATCAACTTTGAGAGTGCATTTAGTATTAGCAATTCCGATTAGTTGGGCGACATATTTAAATGCAACAGTGTTGATAAAGCAACTTATTCTGGAATCCGGTACAGGATTTGATGTGTTATCGACATTTTAAAAGCGGGAGGTACTTATTGATCAGTAAATTGGTTTGAATGTCGAAAAAATGTGGTTTATCTTGACGATGTTTTAATAAGATGTTACGTTCATGTTTTAAAACCGATATTACTTTTACGGGATGTACATTTTGAACTGTGTATTTTTGTGTTATCTGTGAAACAGATTTGGATATTTTCAACTTCATCAAACAACTAGATTCCGCTTGCTACTTTATCCACGTGGAGTTCCACATCCGCCAAGATAGTAAAATAAAACTAGTTTTTCCTAGTCATGATGACAATGCGCTGAGATGATGCGATCTACGATGAAACGCGCTTGGCAAGGAGTTGCACTCTCTAGAAGTACGGATGATAAAAATTGAAGCAAAACGCTTAGTGAGAGTCTCTGGAATATCCGAAGTGCTGATTCGTACCTCTAGTTGTCCGATGGAAGAAGGGAGATGGCGGAATCAGGTGAAAGTGATGTATCCAATAAAAAACTGGTCCAAAACGAGTCAGACTCGCGCACCGAGGGTTTCCGTACCATCATAATAAATACACTGCAGTGCCTGCTGCCTGAAATTATTATTGCAGTATTAGGTCAGCACCATCTCTTGACCGATAGTGGAACTATTTTTTTTTCTTAGTCCAGCGCCCTCTCTTGACCGTTAGTGGAACTAAATTATTTTTTCTTGGGTCTGGGTCATCTGTTGACTGGTAGAGAAACGAATTAATTTTTTGTTTGTTTTTTGAATTTCTAAAAAAAGTGTGTTATATTGAGTTAAGACATCGTTTTATTTTTCCTGTAATATTTACTACTACTACTATCACATAGAATTATTTCAGATTTTTCTCTTTGCAAACTTCGGAGTTAATGGGGGGGGGGGGGGGGATTTTTTTTTACTTTTTTCATCATAAGTCGAAAACTATGCGGCCTAAAAAAAGAAAAAAATAATTTCAAATGTGCAAACAGCGCTCTTTCATATGATACCCCACATGGCCTAGTCGCCCCACTTAAAATTTTTAAGACCCCTTTTCAGTCCCTGTTGTAAAAAAACTATTTATTTTTTATTTCTTTCTTATTTGCAAAATAGTTGGACAAACGTCATCTTTAACTATTCCAAATTTCAAGTTGATACCATTAGTAGTTCTCGAGATATCCAGCTGTGACAGACAAACAGACAGACTGAGTCACACCATAAGGGTTCCTTTTTACCATTTTGGTACGGAACCCTAAAAACCGATAAGCTTGCAATGCAACCTTGCGTCTATGCTCGAAGCTTTTGAGCTTATTACAGAAAAGATTATCGTTGCCGATGAGCTTTCTCTTGGATTCAAGTGTCTGGAGCTGGTATTCCGCGGAGCCATCCCAAAGATGAGAACAGTACTACACGATCGAACTTGTGCTTGGTATAGTTTAAGCAGCTTTAGTCGCCGCTACTCTACTCTGCTGAACCGTCATCATCCCCCTACCCTTATCCCAATTTATTTGGGGTCGGTGCAGTGCGTCCTTCTCTTCCATTCCTTCCTGTCACTCGTCATATCCTCATCCACTCCCTTCACATTCATATCATTCCGCACACAATACATCCATCTTTTCTGCGGTCTTCCTCTTACTTTCCAGCCCTCAACATCCATATCCATTACTCTTCTAGTAACATGCCTTTCATCTCTTCTCATAACATGCCCAAACCAAGCCAGACGATTCCCTTTCAACTTCTCTGTTACTGGTGCTACTTTCAGACTTCCTCTGACATGCTCATTCCTAATTTTATCCATTCGCGTCACACCACACATCCACCTCAACATTTTCATCTCTGCTACATGTACTTTCCTTTCATCCATCTTCTTCATAGCCCAACATTCTGATCCATACAATGACTACTGGCCTTATACTTATTCTACTCTGCTGAACCGTAAACGCCATTATAATCTTTAGATCCATAGAAGCATTCAAGTAGATTTTGTCATATAAATAACTTGGGAGCTTTCTATTGTCGTCGCAACTGTTGTAGGCGGACCAGTGTGAAAGGTACAACGAGAACACTAGATTTAGGCCCTTGTTTTAAACGCCATTATGTTAGAATTTTCTGTGCATATTTATGCATATTTATACAGTCCACTTGTGTGAGCGGTTATCATAAAATAGCTTCTGTCATCGATAGAAACATAACAAACCGCAAAGCGTGAATGTATATTATCTTACTGTGTAGTCTAAAAAGTGGAATTGATTAGGTTTTTCTGATTATTGTGAAGGCAAGAGGTTCTATGTTCATACAGCCAATTCTTCAGTTCTTCTTTATAAATATTCTTTTGTTTTTAGTAGTTTTTGGCACCAAATATTCTATTAGTCTAGTCTGACCAAAACCGAACCAATTTTATTAATTTTAAGTATAGTATTACCCTTGAGTCTTAAAACTACACAAATAATAATATCCCAAGTCCCAACCCAATACAAACTATGAACCATCCGGAAGCGAATAAAACAAACCCCGAGATAATCCCTAGTATCCCTACTAATATTATAAATGCGAAAGTAAATCTGTCTGTCTGTCTATTACGTGTTCACGCCCAAATTACTGAACCAATTTCGATGAAATTTGGTACGGATATAGAGTACCTAGAGCTTGGTAAAGGACATAGGCTACTTTTTATCCCACTTCTGGGCACGAGTCTCCGCCTGTACGATATAACCTGTAGTGCACGCGGGCGAAACTGCGGGCGGAAAGCTAGTAAATAAATAATTTTGACATTGACGGTAATCATCGAACTATATACCTGACTATAGAAGTTGACTCTTTTTGCTAGAAATAGAAAATTATAGTCAGCGCACACTAAGCCAGCTGTCAAAATTGAAGTAAATTGTCACACAAGATGGAATGTAATCAATAAGGTAGTTGTATCGCGACGGACGGACAGGACAATGCCATGTTTTTATATATGGAGCACAATATTCACACCTGGCGTGCACGTGGCCATTGTCAGTAGGGTTGTCAACTTTAAATATAATTTTTGAGGTTTATTTAGCTAAGAAAATTTTATTTTTCGCTTTAGGTAGGTACATTATGAAAGTGGTTTTATCATATTTAATAATGAAAGTGGCAATTAAAAATAAGGACTGTAATGGTAAGGGATTATCGTGGCTTTAAACAAGTTGCTTTATTTGAGGTTTTAATTTTGTGTTTTTATTTGTTTTGACCTTTTAAAGGTAAGTATACTATTTTTTTAACAATGAAGTAATGTTCTAAAACAAAGGCAGGGTTTTAACATTTTTATATTTACGTATAAGTAGGTACTTGAATTGAAAATTCCTCTTCATCGGCCGCAGGAAAAAACATTGTGTTATAATGAGGATCAGTAACAGGTTTGAATCCTATAGTTTTATTGGTATAATATAAAAACATATTCATAGCTATAAAACTTAATGAAATATTTTTTGAAATCCGTTTAGAAATGGCTGAGTTATATGGGTTTTGAAGGAAATGCCAAGCTCAATGCAATATGTGCTTTGTCACGTACGACATAAGGTTCGCGTTCGTCTTGATGACGTCATAATGACTCCCCAAAATAACAGTTTTAGGTCGTTTTAGCTCGTTAGCTTCTCAGGTTTCAGAGATATCGTAAAAATTTCTTCACAGTTAATCATGTGGTGGCATAAGCTTTCTGATAAGCCACTAAACAAAAATCGTAACTGATCCTCATTGTAACATTACCTTATTCAAATTTGACGTGCTTCTATAAAGTAATTATTATATCAGTACTAATAAATAAACTACCAATTTTTAGACTCATTTCAAAAAAGTCTCAACGTTATTTACAAAATAAATCATTTTTGTATCTATTGAAAATGTTCAGTTTGCCAACCCTACCTACAAGAGCCATACATCTTTACGTCAAAGTGTTTGTGTCCCCATATAGACACACATTTTGAGTTATGACTTCATTTATATTTCGATTGTACCGGATTTGATACACATACGCCACCTGGAGGATAATTTAATATTTAAAGAGCTTATTTTTTTCATTATATTTACTTCTTCATACTGAAGAATGTGATGACCTGATGACCTTAGCTAAAGGGTCGCTAGAATTCAAGAAGGTTGAAAGACACTGAGTTAAGATAAATGTTAAGGCGGTGCCAGTTCTCGATCTGATGAAAAGATTGATTTTTGAACTTCCAATGTGAAGAACTGATGTAGAATTAAACTTCACAAAAATTGCTGTAGACTGAAAAAGAAACATGGCATGGTAACTCTGTAAAAAAATCCTGAATAACACCATAAAAACTTATAAAAAAATTCCAATCGTCAGATTTCGTAATTTTCAACGAGTAATATAATTTTGTATGCAAAAAGGATAGCTTTTTATCGATCTAACACAATAACCGAGTACATTTTTAATAAATGATCCATTATTCAGAAATCAATAAAAATGTACTCGATTTCGTCAAATTTCTGGCGAAGCGTTAATTAAAGCTATGCAATATTCAACCTTACTCTAAAGACAGAGTGAAAGAGTAAATTTCGTGAACTGCCTCGCCTTAAATCTAAGGCTAAATTCGGTAGCAGACTAAGGCAGCCATTACACGATAGGTTTTGCTGTCAGTCACGGCCCGTGACTGACGGTTAACCTACCGTGTAATGGGGTGACTGATGGTTTCATGAAGTTGATTTCTTCTTTCCATCAGTCAATCAGTCAAACGTAATTCATGACTGATGGAATTTGACTGACGCTTGTATGAGCGTGTAATGGCTGCCTAATTGTTTTAAACTTTAACGGCCTTACCACAAAACACTGTTTAACAAGTATTTAGTTAGCTTTTAAATGGGATGCTGTCACTTTTTTGACAATATTATTTGAAAGAGACAGCATCACACTTAAACAGTGTTTTAAAATCTTTTGTGGTAAGGCCGTAAATGAACTGGATTGAAATATCAAATGCTGTTTAACAATTAAAGCGACCCATATGAGTCAGCTAACGACAACAACAGAATCAAAGCGACTGACGTCGGTCGTTTGACGAATGGCTCTGTCCACTGAAAGCGATAGTATACTATATTTTGGCTTAGTAGCAAAAGGACCTATTCGCAAAATGCCCTGCAGTTATTTATTATATTGCCTCAATCTGGAAATGCCCTATTCTACTTTAAATTCGGTTAATTCATCCAAGGTTTCAGCTTAAAAATGCTTTCGTATGACGTCCGGCTGACCGTGAATTTTTTTGAGCAGGTTCGATATATAAATAGATTTTTTTCGATTCCGTTTTTCATGAAATTTCAAAATGGCGGAGATAATAAAAAACATATTTCAGCAATTTCAAAAAATGTCACAAACGCGAAGTGTACAGTAGGCTCACATGGTGTCAGACTTAGGTTGTCAAATATATAAATAAAAATAAAAAATAGCTAAGATAAGTGGTACTTGGTAGCTTAACTAGCTTAGCTAGACAGGCGTGCTTGAAATTTTGCGATTGTGCTAATCTTGAGAGACCAACTGCGTGTCGCTCGCTATAGATTCGCATCGCTTACCGATTTCAGTGTCCCCAATCCGCCGCGCCGTTAATTATTAATCCGCGTGCGGTGTTTGCTTAGCTTCTTAATTAAGTCGTCTTTTGCTGCGGCCGCCTGTACTTTGTGCCTGTACTGTAGGCATATTCCAGCGAACTAAAATCTATGGAACAAGCATTGCGCTCAAAAAATTGCACCACACGAAAAGAACAACTAAGTGGATAGAGCTAAAAATGCTGGTATTTAATTATGCAGCACAAAGCGTCTGAGCACTAGTTGCTTATTAGCGACCATAATTTGTTTACTCATAGATATTTTCTATACTTAAACGAAAAAATATGATGCGTTCATTTCTGCATATTTTTACTGCCTTCTTTGCGTCTTTTACACCATTTGACTACACAAGACGTCATATCTAATTAACTTTCTTTTTCTCTCTTTTCTCTACAATACAAACTGCAATTATTGTAAAGAACGCTAACGTCAGTCACAAGCTGAGCGGGTTGTACTTTTTCCGCCCCGTAGTGCCATTTTTTAAGCAATATATGTTTGCAATTGTTTGCATTACTGAATCTACTGGAGCCCCCATCAATATGGGTGTGCCACAGGGATCAATGTTGGGCCCATTGCTTTTTCTAATTTATATAAATGACCTTCCCAACTACGCGAATAATTTATGTGAGACAGTACTATTTGCGGATGATACTTCTTTAGTTTTCAAAGTAAACAGAGGTAATAACTGTTCGGACGAAGTAAATAGTGCCCTCTCTAAAGTTTCACACTGGTTTAATAGTAATAATTTAGCACTAAACCCCAAAAAAACCAAATGTGTAAAATTTTCATTACCTAATGTTGAGCAGACAAAATTAAATATTAATTTGAATGACGATGAAGTAGACTTTACTGAGAGTACAAAATTTCTTGGTATTACACTAGATTCTCGATTGCAATGGGATCCACATATTGAAGCCTTGTCAAGTAGACTTAGTTCTGCGGCATTCGCTGTTAAGAAAATAAGGCTTTTAACTGATATTGAAACGGCAAGGTTAGTATACTTTAGTTATTTTCATAGTGTAATGTCTTATGGACTGCTATTGTGGGGCTCAGCTGCCAGTTTTGAAAATATTTTTGTACTCCAAAAAAGAGCTGTTCGCGCCATATACAATCTACGGCGGAGAGATACCTTGAGAGAATTGTTCAAAGAAATAAATATTTTAACTTTGGCAGGCCAATATATTTATGAAAATTTAGTTTATGTAAGGAAACACTATGATTCATTTGATAAGAACAGCAACATTCACCAGTTTAATACAAGAAATAAAGATAAACTTGCCGTTCCAAGATTTAGGCTTGCAAAAACGAGAGGTTCATTTATGGGGAAAGGCATAGCCTTTATTAATAAAGTTCCACAACAAGTGATTGATCTTCCTTTGCATGAATTTAAAAACCATGTTAAAAAAACGCTCATGGGTAAAGGTTATTATAAAGTTGACGATTATCTTAAAGATCAAAATGCGTGGAAATGATGTAACACATAACTTGCTAATATAAGAACTTTGTTGAAGTAATATAATAAGTCTATGTTGTTGCCAATAATCCTGTCACCCTGTTGTAATTATCTGGTAACGATATATTCAAGTTTGTAAATATCGTTACTTATGGCTGTTACAGCTGATAAGTTTCTTGCGCCCGTTCTTCTTGTCAGCTAAAAAAGTCTGGAACGGGTGGTAGGAAAATATAGACGATTCAAAAGTACTTAATAATTAAGTTTATTTGAATAAAGCTTATTTCACTTTCACACTTTCACTTTCACTTTCACACACTTTCACTTCCATAGATTTTAGTTCGCTGGCATATATATGTTCTGTGCTGGTAGGGCTTAATGTAACACACGTAGACTGATTCAGCAGTAACTCCGTTTGACAGCTGGAATTTGTTAAACAATGCTAAGGGTTGAATTCCAGAGCTTTTGAGTTAAGCCGAAAAGTTTAAGCGTCGCCGTCGTTCTAATAAAACGCGAATACGCGATCATCGTATTTAACTGTTTAAACATGACATATCTGAAATAGATTTCCTTTCCCTAGTATTTCAACAAAGCACTTTGTGTCCCACCAACGTCGGATTTAACATTGCAGCCCGTACCATGATCAGTGGCCCTATACCATGAGTTGATGCAAACTGTTTACGTTGCCGTAAACTATCGGATATAAGAAAGAATTATACAAAAAAACTAAATTACTAAACCTTCGACAAATATATATATACTCCACTTGTGTTCTTATTAGGAAAATTATTAATAACTCTGTCCGATCCAATATACAACTACATATAAAAGAAAATAGACACAATTTAAGAAATAAACATAAAGTGCTATTAACTAAAATACGAACAAATTACGGTAAGAAATAGTAGATTGTACAACAAGTGCATAAAACGCATCATTTTACCCGAGACGTATAATATCCTCCCGAGCCGTAGGCGAGGGTGGATAGTCAAGTCGAGGGCAAAATGGGTTTTATGTACGAGTTATACACTCTGCTTTTCACTTCGATTGTGAGGAAATAGGAAATTAAACTTTTTTTTCAACAATATTGAAAAAAGTGACAAATTATATAATTTTGGAATGTGCTCATCAAGGCCTTTCATTTGATACCCATTTTCAAAAATTGTAAAAATTTTTTCTTAAATTTTTGTGACAATTTACATATTTTTGGGACGTGCTCATCAAGGGCTGTCATTTGATACCCATATTCAAAAAAAATTTTTTTTTTTAATTTTAGTGACAAATTGTATAATTTTGGAATGTGCTTATCAAGGCCTTTCATTTGATACCCATATTCAAAAATTGAAAAAAAAAATTTTTTTGTTCATTTTTAGTGACAAATTATATAATCTTGGAATGTGCTCACCAAGGCCTTTCATTTGATACCCATATTAAAAAAAAAAAAAACTTAAATTTTTGTGACAAATTACATATATTTTTGGGACGTGCTCATCAAGGGCTGTCATTTGATACCCATATTAAAAAAAAAATATTTTTTTTTCTTAAATTTTAGTGACAAATTATAATTATAATTTTGGAATGTGCTCATCAAGGCCTTTCATTTGTTACCCCTAATCAAAAATAGAAAAAAAAAATCATCAAGGTTTCAAAAATTGAAAAAAAAAAGTATTGAACATGGATTATGTATAAAAATGAAGAAAATAACAAGTTTATTTAACGAAGTTTAATTGCGTGTGGCTGTTTACCTGACGACCTTTGTCTTAAAGTCTGAACTTAGACGAAGATTTTACTTTATGCTCTAGAGCATGAAAAGCGATTTTATGCAGCCTATACCCAACATAATGACGAACTTTACGAGCATGAGAAGTGAAAACAATATTGTTTGAGGGTGTCCAATACTACAATAAATTACCTAACAAAATAAAAGAATGTAATCACATTAACTCATTCAAATCTAAGATAAAGGAATACGTGTGCACATTGTATCTATAACTACCTACTTATATTACGAATAATTTTATGTTTTGTTTGATACCGACGCGCCAGAGGCACGATGTTAGTATTAATTAAGTATCTTTTGTATCTCATTATAAGTGAACATTAATGTTTGTATGAGAATAAATCTTTAAACCTAAACCTATATATACTGCTCATAGTCAATGCGAGTGAAAGAGACAAAACGATAGTTTACGGTAACGTAAACAGTTTGCATCAACTCATGGTAGGGCAACTTGACCATCGAAACACGGTATAACAACGTGTAACAAAATAACCCCAAATACTTTTCGCAATATAAGAGGACATTTTAATAGTAGTTTATGATACAAGGTTGCTAAGGAGGTTTTTAAAACGAGTTGACGTTTTATAAGCCCGAGCCGCAGGCGAGGGTTTATAATCGTCACGAGTTTTAAAAAACTTTAACAACCGTGTGTGCCATACTACGTTTTTCAATACATTTGCGAGAAAACATTATAGGTACTACTGAAATTGTAATCTATACATAATAAAACTGTAAATTCTAAATATTTGTGCGCGAATTAAGCAAAAACCGCTAAACGAATTTTGATAGATTTTTCACAATTTAGAAGATTGAGGTCCAACTTAAAATCTCTAAGCTACCTGTGTTTCATCAAATTCAGGTGGGTGGAACCAGGGAAACAGCTTGAACTCTCCGTAGTACTAGCTTTCATACACTAAAGGGGTCATTTTAAACTGGTTGCAATATTTTTCTACTGTCCACGCGGATGAAGTCGCGGACGGAAGCTAGTAGAAATTAAAAAAAAACGTTTGTAAACAAAAACGCACGGCGCCGGCGTGCGGTAATATCAACTTACCGCACGCGCGACTGTCATCGTAACAACTGTATTGAAATAGTACATTATGAGACAAGTTAGCTTAGGTTGCTCATTGCACACAAGGCTGTGGGTTGCAGCCCGAGCCGCAGGCGAGGGCGTAACTCAGCCGAGTGTGCAATAAGCAAGAGCTCACGAGTTTCATACGACGTTTTTCAACACATTTGTGAGGAAAAAACAAATTAATATATCACAAAGCAACGAATATGGCAAAAACAAAATATGATAATTATGGGAAAAGGCGCGCATGTTTTTTTTTGTTTTTTTTTCAGGCTAATGCAAGAATTTTTTGCGAAAAAAGGGGTGAGGAGCATACAGCCTACTACTAATAATTCAAAATTATAATTTTAAGTGACAAAATGCAAATATTTTAATATTTTATAACAAAATATTGTGAATTATGAATAATTTGATAATAATTATATTTTTATTTGACTTAATTAAGAACTTACACATTAATTTATTCCAAAAATGTATATGAATTTTCAGCAGCATAAAACCTCTTTGTTGTCAAAAAAAATAACTGTGTTACCCGGGTAAATTGGGAATGCTCTGTTTACTCGCATAGAACTTGCAGTAAGGTACTAATTTAACTTTGTAGGGTTAATTCTATTACGAACTAGTGTTTTATATATTATTGCACGCGTGTGTTATAGCTCGGTTTATGGCCCTAAAAGCGGTGTATTAGGGCTCACTTTACGAGCAAGTGTGTTGAAAAGTATATTACAGTTTTTTATTGCTAAAATTAGTAAGTACAAATGTTGTCGTTTCTAACAGTTATTTAAAGATATCTTGAGAAAACATGAAATGTGCGAGCGAGAGAGCGGCAGTCAGCGGCAAATTGTGTGCGCTTTGATGATGTGAATTTTCAATGATATTTATTTTTAAAGACAGAACCCTAAAAACGAGTCTGAAAATCCCCCATGATTTATTTGCTGAGTAAAGTTTCAACAACACTCATAAAATTTTCAGGCTTATCAGTAATTTGCATGAAACTTTTGAGCGAAATCGAGCTAGATTTCTCCAGAGGCTGTGGCGGTCAGTTTCGACCTTTTCAGGAATTCATGACTGTAAATACATAAATAAGTTACCCTGAGAGGTTAAAGGTTAATTAAAGGTTGAAGGAGGTCGTTTTATTTTCGATCATGTTAGTTTGTAATAGCTTCCGCCCGCACCTTTATTTTTCCAGTGAACTAACTATCTATATTATAGGGTTCCGTACCCAAATGGTAAAAATGGGACCCTACTACTAAGACCCCACTGTCTGTCTCGTCTGTCGAGGGGTTTATCTCATGGACCGTGATAGCAGCCAGCACCAGCACTGCCGTCTGGAGGAGCTCGGTGGTGGCTCGCAGTGGTTTAGCGCCTGGCCCAGCGATTGCGGAAGTTAAGCAACGTTCGCAAGGGTCGGTCATGGGATGGGTGATCAAAAATGAATTATCTCGAGCTCCTCCGTGCTTAGGAAGGCACGTTAAGCCGTTGGTCCCGGCTGCATTTGCAGTCGTTAACACCCACCAACCCGCATTGGGCCCGCATGGTGGGTTATGGCCCATCCTCCTTACCACCCTTAAGGAAGGCCTGTGCCCCAGCAGTGGGGTCATCAAAAAAAAATGGCTGATGGACATGTATTTCTGTTGCTGCTCTAACAACAATTACCTACTAAAAACAGGATACAATAAATATTGTAAGTGGGCCTCCCACTTACAATACAACAAACTTGTCTTTTTAACGTTTTTGGTACGGAACAACGAAGTGTTCCGTACCAAAAAGCACCAAAAAGCGAGTCCGACTTGCACTTGGCCGGTTTTTTTAAATTTTCTTATTCTTATATCATAATTTGTCTATAATCTTACTCATACCATCTTACTAATAAAGACTGTATAGCAGAATGTACAGTTACACAGTGTTTTGTCACTTTCTTTTCAATGTCAAACTCAAATAGTTTGACAGAGAGTAACCATTGTGTAACTATACATCTGCTATACAATCTTTATTAGTAAGGGGGTAAGTCTGACGCCTTCTTCTTCTTCTTCGTTTGAAGGCGAATCAAATTTTATATTGCCAGTACTCCGACACAGCCACTCCTCGGGGAGTATGCAGGTTTGGAAAAAAATCATGATTTTTTGCAAAAAATCAAAAAATTTTTTGCTTGAGCCTTTAAAATCGGCTTAATATAGTGCGTGAAACCACAACGCGCTTTTGTTTGACTTATTTAACACGTTAATTCGGAAGAAACACAAGTAAAGATCCTAGTTTGCAACAACTATTATATATGTGTATGTTTATGTAGTGTATTTATATTGTATATTTTTATTTATGTAATTTATATATTGTTTCGTAAGTGTAAAATGTAATATTCTGTGTATTGTAAGTATGTTGCTGGCACACTGCCTCTTTTAATAAATAAGTTATCTTTTGTAACAAAGGTTTGCCTGGAAGAGATCGCTTCCAGTGATAAGACCGCCTTTGCCCACTATAGTTTTAATGTTTTTTTTTTGTAATTATTCCTGTAATTTGTGAGCAATAAAGAGTTTTATCTATCTATCTAAAGATCAATAAAACAGTTCAAAATAAAAATGCCTGTGGTGAAAGTTAAATATTAGGACAGATGATTTGGCGGTATTTTTTTCGGAAAAAACAGTATAAAGCAGTAATTCTAACACAAAGTTACATTTAATATACATTTTTATGAGTCTATCAATTATTTAAAATTAAGAATTTTATATTTTTATACAAATAGGAAAGAAAAAAGACAATTTGATTTAATCAATGATTTTTATTCAAAAAAATCACTTGATTAAAATCATGATTTAAATCAATGTGATTTAATCATGCCAACCCTGGGAGTAAGCCCTCCGCAAGTCGCCGAGAGTGGTGGTGGGCAGTCTGACGCCAAGCTATAACAACAATTTAAAAATTGTTGTGTTCCGGCAGTTAGAGGTAAGATAGCCAGTTCCTCAGTGATGAGGATATCGGGTGTAGTGCGCTTTTACCTTCGGCCTTATCGTCACTTAACATCAGGGGCCCAAGTCTGCTATATTAACGTCATAATCGTGTTTTAATTGTGTTTCGGTTTTGGGTTTCAGAAACAAGAACTGTGTCAAAAAGCATTACAATTCAAACACAATTGAAACACGACTATGATGTTAACATTAGCAGACTTGGGCTCCAGGCCAGGTGAGGTGTTCCTGCTAACTGACCAAGCCCAGCATGCCAGGTGTGGTATACTTAAAGATTGTATTTGCCCTGACTTTAATAAAAAAAGGCCAGGTGAGGTAAAGGATTGTCTCGTCCACTGTCCCATTGTTGATTAAAAAAAACTATAACCCATTGAAGGCATCGGTACGTCTATTTTAGTTCTTTAGTACACATCACTATACATTCTGCACATTTTATTGAGTACTAAGCATGAGTCAGCGCTCAGAGGCCACGAGTGTTGGGATACTTGGGATGAGCAAAGACAGTCAATATACTAGTTGCGTGGGAGGCACAAAGCTCAATATAGTGATGTCTATACAGAAGTATCGATAAAACAAGCTCTTCTTTACTCGATGCGAAGTTCTGTTCAACCATTGTGCATGACGTGCATGTAGGCACAGAATAGATATAGGTACTACCGTGTGTAGGCTAAAGTTTTGAGGTACTTTATCTGAGGTTTAACTAAGAATGACCCCAAACCTACCAGTTTCTTTTCTTTGATTTGCTGTTCTACTTTGCTGTTTAGACCGCCGGCCAACCAGGGTCATTTCAATCTATCGCATATTGGGACCAGACCAAATTGACAAGATAGCTATTAGCTTGGTGTTATCAAATATCATCGTCTGGGTTGCGAAGTAGGAAGCTTATGGGAGATATGCCACCCTGAACATGGTCTCCGATTGCTAAAAATAAATCGATCGCATATTTATATAAATTGTGAACAGGGTCGTGGGTGGCATCACTACCTACCTAAACTATTTTTTTGTGTTTTCATGACGATCGTTTAAGGAACAAAGCTCACAAGAACATACATATATGTGAAATGTACTTAAGATTGAAAATATGCGATAGATTGAAAATGAGCCTCTTGGCCGGCGGTCCATTGCCGAACAGCAAAGCAAAGAAAAGAAACCGGTAGGTCTGGGGGGACCCTTAATGGGAGGAGAAACCGGGCATAACTTATGCCCTTATGCCGCATAAATCATTATAATCACCTTATTTTACGACACTTTAAGTATGAAGAGTTCGTGCTATTCTACTCGGCCGAAATCGATATGATTGTAATTGTTGTATATTTCATGAAACAATTAATATTGATATAGCAAATGTTTTACACTAGGTATAAGTATCAAACAGGTTAAAAGTTTCAAGAGTAAACTTAATAAATATTAATCTACTTTTTAAGTACTAAATATGGCATCGATTTGCTAGACCAACGCCATATTTATCGATACTTTATCGATATCGACAACGATCTCTCGCCCTCACTAAAGAATTTCACGCATCCCTGTAAATGATTAAAGCTAACAGCTAGAATTAAGGCTGAGTAACGTTACAAAAGCGATGTAATACAACCACAAACAAAAGAAACAATACTTTCGCACGGTATCGCTAAAACAGCACAGCTGAAAACGATATTTGTTTTAAAAGCTCTTGAAATGACCTCTTTCAATTTGTATTTATTTTTTAATCCTATTTAGGTACTTTAATGCTAAAAGATAATATAAAGTATTTTGACAATCGTTCTTCTTCTTTTTATTTCTAAAAATAGAGGATTTTTTAAATGATTCAGTGGGCAACATAATTTAAAGCTTTTTTATAAAAAAAAATTGTGAAATATTCACAAAAATCCAATGTTTATGGCTACCTCACCGCGACAGCGCATCCTTATTGGATTTTTAAATCCAAAATCATAAATTTTTTGATGTACCATTTATAGTACACAAAAACATTTATAATTTTCGCCATTAAGTCCAACTGGAATTTAACTCATTGTTTCATACATTGTAATATTTTCGTTATTAATTTTTGTATGAAACAGCTGATTTTTTTCCGCGATTTCAGAGTTGGTCCCATAGTAATTGTTGTTCAGTTTGATGGTCCCTATCTACCATATTCGGCATTAGGGGTATTTTTATAACACGTTGTATAATGCGCAATTCAATACTAAATAATATACTGCACCAATAGCCGACAAAATTCAAAGTCAACTTTTTAATACAATTAGGTAATCCTGACACAGTTCCCTCATTGCCTACTTTAAAAAACCCTAATAAAATAATTAGGTGCTCAAATGATTAGTTACTCCAATTAGCTTCATAGCGCGCGTTATCACCGACGCCATTACGATGACGCGACACAAAATGGCCGCCACTAATATAACAGGGACAGTCGAATTACTATAACGTCACATGCGGGCCAACTCCGCTGTTATTTAATTAA
This sequence comes from Agriphila straminella, assembly GCA_950108535.1. NCBI lineage: Eukaryota > Metazoa > Arthropoda > Insecta > Lepidoptera > Crambidae > Agriphila > Agriphila straminella. The sequence continues at coordinate 12,327,215 of OX467304.1, forward strand.
TTCATTAAACCAGTGACTTGGCAGGTTTGGTAAAGTAATGCGAGCAAATTACTGGGTTTTATTATGACAAATTTAAAAGTCATCATCATCATCATAAATGTCTTTGACTATAAGGCAGGGTTGGAGTCCCAGTGGGATATCTTGTGAATTGACAACATAATATTTATGCAACTGTACTATATGTTCTATTCACTTACTAGAAAAGCTTGCAAAAAGAAATTGATTATGTGGTTACTGAACTTGACTTACGACGAAACAGAAAACCTCTTACAAATTACTTACTAAGGAGGAACATACGCTCACCGTTCACACACACACAGACAAACACACACACACACACACACACACACACACACACACACGCACGCTTATTTAGTTTTACATTTATATTTCTTTTTTGTCATTTAATATTCTCATGTTTACTCTGCGTCATCTATTGGGTTCATTTAATGTGAATTATTGTGTGGTTCGAGGTGGTGGGAGCCTGGTGACCTGTAACACAGATATTTCTTGCCTAGCATGGGCTCCAGACTCTCACAGACTTATATTACTTAATCCTGTAATGTTAATGACCTTGTTACAATGCCAAGTTTGTGATGAGAAAAAATAAATGATTTATTATTATTATATGTATAATACCTAATTATGTACAGTTGCATACAAGACTGTCTACTTATACACCTATTTTTTAATTTTAATTTTTATTTGGGAAACAAACAATATTTTAATACATATGGATTAAAACACCCATTAAATTTATCTACACCCATGATATGTTTCCTCTATAAAGGGTTTGACTTTAACTTTGACTTTGGCTATCCTCCTCTTCCTCGTCCTTTAATCATCCGAACGAGTGTCATAATGTTGTACTGAATTTCATAATGTAGCTCGTCACGCGTGGGCGCGGGGAGGAGCGCGACATCCTCTCGCTCGGATATTGTAATGTTGGCAGTAAGCTAACCGTTTCAGAGCCCTTTAGAGAGTAGAGGATTTAAAGCATAGGTGTAGATAAAGTAGATACTAAGACCCATTAACTCTTCAACGCCCGGAAAATGAGACACAATAGATTTTCTATTGTGTCTCGGTCGCCAGCGACCGCTCGGGCGTTAATGAATTAAGTGGGTGGTTAAGATCAGTTTCAAAGTAACGTACAATTTTAGTATCATAACATAACTGTTATGAAAGTTGTTCATAATCTGATGGACATTTTTTGCGGATGATACTAAACTCCAAAATCATGAAGCTAACGCGCTAAACATGATTCCGTCACTAAACAGAATTATATAGTTTTAGATATTAGATTACCATCACTTTGGAGTTTACCCTCCTCTCCTATTATATCAGCTAAGTTATTTCTATTAATGAAATCATCATTCATAAAACATTTTTCAACGCCAAAATAGGGCAAAAAGCTTTTTATGTAGTCGTGATCGGGCGTCGTAACGGCTACGTGACTACGGCGTAGCACATCAACTACGCGTAGCGCTACGAACGTGTGACAGACATGGCCCGTTGCGTGATAGTTAAAAGGGAAAATTCTGTACAAGATGTGTGATAAAATAATTATAAATTATTTTATCTACACTCACATCGTAATGTTCCAAATATGAATTCAAAAAAGGTAATATAAATACGTACTTTATTTTCGTAGACACGAAAAATTAAAAAAAAACTCATTACGATGCAGTCAACTGAATCATAAAATAACTTTTTTTCTCATTACGATACAGGGCAAATCCAAGAAGTAAGCAGTGCCTTGATATTAAAAAAAAACAACGATATTTTCCCATACATTTTCCATGATTAAAATGCACTCTATGGTGATCGATGACATTAGTGCGATTAGTTTGCAGGGTTGCGTTTAGAGGCTTAGAGTGCGGTTGTTTGGTTGTTGGCTTTAAGGTTCGGAACGACCAAGAACTTTAAATGACATTAATAGTACAAATTCTTCGTTTTCCATTTGGAATGCGAATAATTTAAACTTTCCTTTATTCTAAATGAAATAAAATCTGTTTCTGAGGAGCTACCATGAATATTTAAAAAAATTAGACACAAAAACATCAAAATACAAAATAATGTCAAATGGCATTGACAATTTTACTATAGACAAACGTCAGCGTTTTTCAACCACCGATTTTGATGGTTAAAAAGTTGCAACGCTCTGACGTTTGAAACGGGAAAGCTGTTACAACCGGAAGTCACGCTCTAATGTTTGGAACGCCGTTAGAGCATTCGGTTGCACTCGGAGCGTAGGTTCTGAACGCAACCCAGTGCACTCATCTCATTCTTTTTTTTCTAATGGAATGCGCGCCATTTTTAGAGCTTTACAAAAATGTTTTGATTTCAATTTTAACATTTTGTTGTAATGAATTTCGTAGGTTTTTTTAATTCTTGATTTAAAATGTGAAGAAAATTTGACTCTGCTCGATATTTTAGATGCAGCTAAGGAAATGACTTATTACAAGGTAATACCTAGCTAATACAAACAATGTCTCACTCTCTTTTCTAACGTTGGTCTTTTATTTAGTAGGTTCAATCCTAAATGTATGAGTGTAGATAAAGTAGTGTATGTAACTGCACATAACTAGGTATTAAAACACTCGTGTGATACTATTAAAAAACTCGCCTACGGCTCGGTTTTTAAACACACACTCATGTTTTAATACCCCTCATTATGTGGCAGTATCATAAACTACTATTACACCACTCCAGCCCAGCAAGAAAAGGGCTTTTGGCGCGTAAAAACTCGCAGCAAAATCGGTTTTTGCTAAGAGCGTGAGGCAAAGTGCTTTTTGATGCTTTTGACTAATTGTGCTATTGTTTATAATACGTATTAATAATTATGAGGCCGTGAGCCGTAAACGTCAAATACACATTTTCGATCAATGATTTCACACAGTATTACTTGATTTATAGTCCCAAAAAAATAATGTAGAAAGTAGATTATAGTACTCAGTTATGTGATTGACAGAATACCCAAAACTTTTCTCCACAGAAAAAAAGTAAAGTGACCTCCAAATTTGTAGTTTTTCAATGCTGTGCCAACCAATAATAAAACTAATAACCTTGAAACTATAATAAAAAACCTTAGATAGCTCTCTAGTTTTGTGATTGTCAATTTTCCAAAATGAGAAATAGTGTATTAATGTTGTCAATAATTTATATTGTTAGTGTTATGAACCTTGCCTGCTAAGATTGTTTTCGAAATTAACTTAAGAAGGCTTCCGAATTCCGATGAAACAAAAATGCCTCCATCGAGAGTAGAACCTGCCACCGATAGTTGATAAACTTTTTCCCCCATTATCATTATCGTGTGCTCCGCACTATTCATTGGCCCGGAGGTCCCGTCGCGTGTCGATGCCCGGCGGCGCACTTATTTACGACCACGAGATATACCGTCCCGTCCCGTCCCGTCCCGTTATTGTGAACTATCCGACTTTTGGTGAATTATGGCAAGCAATTCTGTTCAATAAGTAATTTGTATTACGAAACGGCACGTTACAGCTTCGATCAAGAATATCCTAGATCACGAACTAAAACAGTACGCAAAAATGCCACCTCAAATAGCGTCCCACTTACAAGCTTGGCGCTTATTTTGTACATAATAACCTCTTATTTTGTACAAACTCACATTTTATATCACTTATTTTGTACAAAAACACATCCTTTATCACTTACTTTGTGCAAAATAAGCACCCAGTTTGTAAGTGGGACGCTATTTGAGGTGCGTGCCATTTTTGAGACTCTGACCGGACATTTAGGATATTCTTGATCGAAGCGTTAAATTGAAAAAGTTGTGAAGTTATAATAAGTAGGTCAGTTTTTATGGTTTCGTAACCTAATGGCAAAAACCCCTTATAGATTCGTCATATCTGTCTGTCTGTCTTTCTGTCCGTCCGTATGTCACAGCCACTTTATTTCGAAACTATTAGGATTACAAACTTGAAACACGGTAGGTTAGGTAGATGTATTCTATAAACCGCTTTACGATTTTTACACAAAAAAAAAGATTATAGGGGGCTACCCATACTACCTACATGGAACTGATTTATTTTTTTAATACTTATACGTGCGGGGTTGTCTATAGATAGGTATTTAAAAATGACATTGAGGTTCTTAAACTATTTTTCACTTCCAATGTTGTAAAATGTGTGCCAAAATCAAAATCTCAAGAACATTCCTCGCAAACGAATGCCTTTGAAATGTACGAGCAAACAAACTGAATAATTAGCCTTTCTTGCGCGGGTTCAAAAACTACGTTTTGTTGCAGCGAGTTCCGTGGTGTATGCCGCGGGCGGGGGCGGGTTAGCGCACGACCGTAGGGGTGTGCTGTGCGTCGATAAATGGCGTATCGATAGTCGATATAAATAATAATAATAAATAAATGCTTGGACAATTACACACAGCGCCATCTAGCCCCAAACTAAGCAAAGCTTGTAATATGGGTGCTAGACAACTGATACACTACTAATACTTTTTAAATATATACTTATTATACATAGTAACACCCAGACCCGTCACAGAACTTAAAATTCATCATTTAAATTTCTGCCCGGTCGGGAATCAAACCCGGGACCTCTAGTGTGGTAGGCGGCATGTTGACCACTGCACCATTCAGGTCGTATATTAATTTAGTTTAGTATTAGTTTAACCGCCTCTGTGGTCTATCCGATAGCTTACAGTAGCGAAAACAGTTTGCATAACTCATGGTAGAGCTACAGGCCTACAGTGCTGCCCATTTTCTGATCCGTCGTGTGTTAAATGTAGGTTTAACCGCCTCTGTGGTCTAGTGGTTCGCCCACTAACGCAGGGGTCCCAGTTTCGATTCCCAGGACGGGTACAATTTGTACTCGGTTTGGTTGGTGGTAGGGCTTATTTCAAGTCCGCCTGTTTGCCCCCCTCGTCCGAAGCGCTTCTTTTTTTGTCGCGTCGCGTAGCTCTGTCTCAACAGGCACACATCCCCCGTACGCTGCTGGCTGGACTGAGTCAGCCACGAGCAGCAGACTAATGTAAAAGTTTAAGCGCGGAGTGAGACCCCCCTTCTATAACTAAGGTCTGCCGTCCCTGCAGCGTATATTGATAGGATGATTCTATCTATTGTATTCATGTGATAATTGTTTAACCAAATTATCGACAAATTATCGATCAGCACACCCTACGTTTCAATCTGCGGTTTCGCCCCCATCTGCAGCCAACGTCACTACACCTATACGCTACACTCGGAATCCATTTATAACGACGTTAGCTTTACACTATATTCCTCCCACTACTCAGAGTGGGGGGAATAAGGTTAGTCTCGCATTTAACGTCACAGACAAACTTTGTTACTTTGCATTTTTATGCGAGTCATGAGAGTCTGAGAAAAATAGAAATGACACGGCAAAGCATGAATTGAAAAATTAAATTAGAATCACGTAAAAACGGCTGATCAGAATTTAATGAAATTAAAACATAGAATACTGTTTATCCTGGTCTGAGTATTTTATCGAATGTCCACGCGGACGAAGTCGCGGGCGGAAGCTAGTAATTTATAATAGTTTAATTAATTAACTTCCCTCAAACGTCTCATAACGTCGAAATATAAAGATGGCGTAGTACTGTGCGTGGACAGCGGGTAAGTTATGAAGTGTCGATAAGCTGGGTGTTAATAATAGCGGGCGGCACGCGATGCATCACTCTAGAGATGGGGTTCGATACCCAGCGGAAACATTTTGGACAAGCAAACGACTACTACTTAAAAGGTTAGATTAATATTTTTGCATTTAAGTTACAGGAAAGTTACATTAATGATCGTTTAATTCAAAATTCAAAATAATTTATTCAGTCTAGGCTGTTACAACCACTTGTGAATGTCAAAGAAGCTACGCCATCGGTTCGCAAACCCTGAGCGGGAGACCTTGTAAGGAGAAGAACCGGCAAGAAACTCGTCAAGGGCTGCTTTTTTCTCCCTGTATATTTCATACAGAGTCGTCAACATTGAAAAATGAGAATATTTAGTTTTAGTTCGTGGTTTAGTCGACAAATGCCAGATTCTACAAATGCCAACTGAGTTTAAAATGCCCGATTCCACAAATGCCAAATTTTACAAACGCCAATTTCTACAAATGCCAGATTTTAGTTGATATGGAGAAATAATATTTTTGATATAAAATTTTTGGAGCAGTGTGGGAACTTCATTTTTAGAAATTCTGCACCCCAAAAAAGGCTCATAGTCGCCATGTTTTTTCCGACATTATCAACAATCAACGTCATATTACAGCTTATAGCCAATTTACTTACAAAAACTTGAATGATTTATTTAATGCTTTATTAATATTTACCTTTATTATGTTGCTAAGGAGGAGCTCGATAGCGCAGTGGTTTAGCGCCTGGCCCAACGATTGCGGAGTTGAGGCAACTTTTGCAAGGGTCGGTCATAGGATGGGTGACCAAAAATTTATTATCTCGAGCTCCTCCGTGCTTCGGAAGGCACGTTAAGCCGTTGGTCCCGGCTGCATTTGCAGTCGTTAACAAATCGTCGGCCCGCGTGGTGGGTTATGGCCCATCCTCCTTACCACCCATAAGGAAGGCCAGTGCCCCAGCAGTGGGGACATTAAAAATGGCTGATGGTGATGATGATGTTGCTAAGAAGACTTGTTCTCGTGGCCGTGAGTGACAAGGATATGTCAAAAGTGGCAGACAGATGACATGACATAAGGTCTATCATCTATGACTAGTCTGTTCGGATTCGGATACGTCGGTACGGTAATTGGTTTTTGTACAAAAAAAACTAATATCTATACTGTGCGGATACTGTATTTATGTAGTGTGGATGTGATTATTTTTAACCGACTTCCAAAAAAGGAGGAGGTTCTATGTTCGTCTGTATATTTGTTTTTTTTTTTTGTGTATGTCCACCGATTACTCGAAGACGGCTGGACCGATTGAAATGATTCAAATGTTATTACATTAGGTATACTCCCAAGTTGGTCCCATTTTTTAAAATTTGGAAATCGGTTCAGTACTTTTCAAGTAATTTTGAAAAAAAGCACGAAAATAGTGTAATTTTGTGTGAATTACCTCGATGATTGGTCGTATTACTTCTTTGTTTATGAACTGAATAAGATATTTTTTTTTTGTTGGAAGAGGGATATCTTAAGTGTAGTTTTTTAACCGACTTAAAAAAGGAGGTTCTCAGTTTGACCCGTATTTATATATTTTAGAAAAAAAAAGGAATTTGTACTCTAGCCCCACCCGACTTCAATAGACGTATTTTTATTATGACGAATATTATTTCTTGCTTTTTAGAAGTAGGTTTTTTGAAGTCGGTTTTTTGTTTTTTTTTAAACAATTTTTATTTTTTTTATTTTAATACAATTAACTTTATTTAAATATTTATTATCATATAAAGTTATATACATATTTTTTTCTTCATTATAGCTGTAATTTATTAACATGGTAGATTAGGTAAGTGCCATTAACGTTCCTCGTACAGGCCCTGTCAGAATACCAGCGCTGTTGCGGTGTGACAACCTCATACCGTAACAGCATATGCTGAGGCAGGGTCCTGATTGGCCCGTCACACAATTTTTTATGTTTTATTTTTATTTTTTACTGGTTTTGTTTTTATTTTTCACTTTTTATTTTCTTTGTTTGTTTGTTTTTTTTCTGTTTCTTGTTATGTAAGTGTGATGTGTGTCCATAAAATTTTATTCATTCATTCATATTCATTCATTCTAATAATTCTTACAGACTCGCTATTTTTCAAACCACGTCTCCCAAACTTTGGAACCGTTTTTCTATATACCGACAAGTTTATGCCGGATTCGATGAGGAAATAAGAAATGAATTAGTGTACATCAAACTTTATATGACAGAGTTGTTTGTGGAACTACTAATGGAGGCAGTTAGGGACCTTGTCATATTATCTTTAATTTATCCTTGTTTGTGGGTAACAAAGGGGATGGATGTATGTAGGTACCTATTTTATCTGGGCTTTTATAAATCGCCTCTGGGTTCTGTGTGAGACACACACAGAAATTCGGCTTTGATTTTTAATGAAGGGTTTTAATTTGCCATAACAATGTTAACATCAATTAAATGTTGAAACTGAACACTTTTTAGGGTTCCGTAGTAAAACAAGGAACCCCTTAAAATAAGATAGTTCTGTCCGTGTGTCCGTCCCAGCCAGGGATTGATAACGTTATTTTTAAATGTAACGTTATTTCTTACTTTTTTACCGTTACTTTTAACATTAACGTTATGTCAATAAATAACGTTAGTTTAGATAACATTACATTGACATTAACGTAATTTCAGTAAATAACGTTAATTTTAACGTTAATTCTTACTTTTTGTTACCGTTACTTTAAAATTAACGTTATTCCAATTAATAACGTTACTTTTTACCGATGATTACCGGTTAAGTTTAACCTTGTACTATTATGCATTCTGTGGATTAACGCTATATTTGACGATAACTTTACCGGTACAATAATTTTAACGTTATTTTTACCGGTAAATTTACCGATAAAATGTTTTAACGGCATTTTAAACGTTATTTTTTGTATCGTTTTTTTTTTACCGGTATTTCCATCCCTGGTCCCAGCATCATCGTTGCGACTAGTTTTGAACCGAACTTGATGATTTCTGTTTTAGCTTGGGCAAAAATGCTTTTATGTTCTCCTCTACAAGTCGCATCTCTCAACCGATTTTCGAGAAATTTTGTGAGCAGGTTTGATAAATATTTTTGTTGATTCAGATTTTCGAATTTTTTAAAATATGTTGATTAAAAATGTGACAAAATGATCTACAGCTCACAGAGCCACTAGTTATAACTAACAAACATATATATTTTAACTTTTTTTTTTTAAATTTTATGCATTCACAATGCTATTTTTATATTAAGATTATTAATATAATTGAAAAATATTAGAAAAAATCGACTCACCCGTAGCAGTTCAGACGGGACTCGAACCCGCACCCTTAGGATTCCGGCCCAATGCACTAACCAATTATGCTACCGAATCGCTAGCGAGCTTGGCGAAATTTTCTAATACTTTTCACGTTTTTACGCTGTAGGCCAGCGCCATCTCATCAATGTGAAGAGAATTACTTCGACATTCGAAAGCAACACCTTTACAGGTGCTAGACAAATCGATTAAAGGCGCTGGCCTACAGCGTAAAAACGTGAAAAGTATTAGAAAATTTCGCCAAGCTCGCTAGCGATTCGGTAGCATAATTGGTTAGTGCATTGGGCCGGAATCCTAAGGGTGCGGGTTCGAGTCCCGTCTGAACTGCTACGGGTGAGTCGATTTTTTCTAATATTTTTCAATTATATTAATAATCTTAATATATATTTTATTTTTTTACGTAAGTTGGGGTTAAAAAAATGTGTAACATACCTACATACAAAGTAGGTACTCTTGTTTGATGGATTTCTCATAATAAAAAAATACCCTCAACATCTGCATCAAGTATACTTCTAATTTAACTTCCAAACAATAATAAAACAGTGCTTATCAATTAAACGAACGAAAATAAACTTTAATAATACAGTAATAAAACATAATTTATAACTCAAAGAGGCAATTAAGGGAGTGTATGAAAAGTGAAAACCCTTCGAAGTTCGGAGGGTGATTCGTGCTGAACGATTTTGATCCTTAAACCACACCCATGTTTATTTTACGATTTTGGGACGTGTGTTTTCAAACAGAATAGTTTTTTTAACTAAAGCTTGAATAGGTACACAATACGGGCTGTATCTAGATCTTCATCTAGCTAGAAAGAAGATTACAGCTAAGCTTAGGGATTTTGGCGATGCCTTAGCTTACATAGAATATGAATATAAGATTCTTGGCTTACATATAAGACTATCGAGATGGTTCTTTCATAGTAGACCTTCCATACAAGGCTATATTTTAGTCTATGAAACTCGTCTGGCTTGGTTTGGGCATGTTATGAGAAGAGATGAAAGGAATGTTACTAGAAGAGTATGGATATGGATGTTGTGGGTTGGAAAGTAAGAGGAAGACCGCAGAAAAGATGGATGGATTGTGTGCGGAATGATATGAATGTGTAGGGAGTGGACGAGGAGATGACGAGTGACAGGAAGGAATGGAAGAGAAGGACGCACTGCACCGACCACAAATAGTTAAATTGGGATAAGGGTAGGGGGATGATGATGATCATGATGATGATGGGCGTCAAATTGGATCTTGTTCTGTAATAGCTTTCTTACGTCCCTTGTGTAACAAACTACTATTACTGACCATTTTTTGGAAAAACTGACTTTTACTGACCGAAGTAAAAAAAACTGACTTTTACTGACCATTTTCGACCCCTGCATTAGTTATCATATCCAAATATTAATAAAAAGATTACATACCTTGAAGACCTCGTCATGTAAAGTGGCCGTACCTGAGTCTCGTCAAGTCCCCCTTGAGACATCAAACGGGTCTTTACGTTCTTGAGTGGGGAGATTTACTAAAAAGACTTTTTACGGGATTTACCGAAATTAAAAATGATATGATTGTTGGTGGTTCAAAATTAGATTTAAAGCGTTGTTGTTATTGGATTTAAAAGCTCCTACTTGTAGAGTTTTAGACCTTTAGAATAGTAGTTTATGATACAAGGTTGGTAAGGAGGTTTTTAAAACGAGTTGACGTTTTAAAGTTTTGAAAAACCTTAAGAACCGTATGCCATACTACGTTTTTCAATACATTTGCGAGAAAAAATCATAGGTACTACTGAAATTGTAATCTATACATATAATGAAACTGTAAATTATAAATATTTGTGCGCGAATTACGCAAAAACCGCTAAACGAATTTTGATGGATTTTTCACAATTTAGTAGATTGCGGTCCAACTTAAAATTTAAGCTATGTTTCATCAAATTCAGGTGGGTGGAACCAGGGAAATAGCTTGAACTCTCCGTAGTACTAGCTTTCATACACTAAAGGGATCATTTTAAACTGGTTGCTATATTTTTCTACTGTCCACGCGGATGAAGTCGCGGGCAGAAGCTAGTAGAAATTTAAAAAAACGTTCGTAAACAGAAACACACGGCGCCGCACTATGGGGCCTATCACAATAAAGATGATAAGAAGTCAATGAAATCAAATTGCATTATATGTAAATATTATTATTGTTTTTTATTCTTGAAGGTATGCACAATGTTGACATCATTTTATTTTTTCTTTACCCTCTGTTGTATTATGTGTATTGATGTTCAAAGTTCACATTCGGCACTTATTATTCGTCAAAGCTGGGTTTCATAAAATTTTTGTGTTGAATTCTTTGTGAGATTTCTCGGAAACTATTAAAGTTATTTACAATATTTAAAATTCAAATTGTAGACGGGGGTATGTAGATTTACGCATCCTAAAAAAATACAAAAATAGATGGTTAAATATTGTATTAATTAGGTTAAACTAAAATTATATGGAATTATATAATGTTTATTATTTAAAAATCATTATTTCTGTTTCGCGCATTTCTCCCGCAGAAATATACAATAGTACTACATTATAAAGGGTCTTACAATAATTTTATGAATTCAGAAGTACGGGAGAGTTGCGGGTTTTTTTTGTTGAATTTTAAATATTTAGTTCAAATTAATCAATTCACATCGACCACTATAATGTCTTAATAGAAATCAACTTTTAAGGTCTATATAATTTAAATGCATTTATATGCTATGTGTTTCATCAATTGCTATACCTTTTTGACATTTTTATTGAACATTTTTCGTGTTCAATTAAGAAATTGGTGCACATCCTCTTTTCAAGTAAATACAAGAATTTTGATCGAAAATTCGAAGATGTTGTAATATATGAGAAAACACACACTGTAATGATGAAAACAAGTCTGACATAGTATTCAAATTAAGACATTATAAAAATTAATTTAAGACAAAGTGGGAAAAATATCATCGAAAAAAATTAGACTTTTATTCTAATGAATCAAATTGGCTAAAATCATTGACCTCTAGAAAAAAAAATCTTCAGGTCAGTGGCTAAAATAAATTCTTAAATTTTCTAAATATTGTACGACTGAATTTTTAAACAGTAGGCGTTTTAGACGACCTGGTTAAATGGGGTTTTGATGGCAGCTCTGGCCACAGCCAGGCCAGTCTTCTGACCCATTAGTGACAGATCTAAGAAAATTAAATAACTCTCAGAAACGAAACTAGTTCCATAAGGATGCAATTCAAATATTCTATTATTCAAACAGCCTAATCTAGATTCGACTTTCGAGTAAAAACATTTTTAAATTAATAAATCAATGTTTTGAGTAAATTTTCCATTATATATTTTTTATTTTATGATATTATGAATAAGAAATATTATTTGCTAAAAAAAATTACAAATGTTTAATTATTATCACAAATTTATTTTTTGGCCCCACTGTGCGCCGGCGTGCGGTGAAATCAACTTTCCGCACGCTCGACTGTCATCGAAAGCTTACATTTTCGAGCAACTGTATTGAAATAGGTAGTAGTTTTCAATACAGTTGCTCGAAAATGTAAGTTTACGATGACAGTCGAGCGTGCGGAAAGTTGATTTTACCGCACGCCGTGCGTTTTTGTTAACGGAGTAGTACAGCGTGCGGAAAGTTGATTTTACCGCACGCCGGCGCCGTGCGTTTTTGTTTACGAACGTTTTTTTTTAATTTCTACTAGCTTCCGTCCGCGACTTCATCCGCGTGGACAGTAGAAAAATATTGACGATTATAAACCCTCGGCTACAGCTCGGGCTTATAAAACGTCAACTCGTTTTAAAAACCTCCTTACCAACCGTGTGCCATACTACGTTTATCAATACATTTGCGAGAAAACATTATAGGTACTGCTGAAATTGTAATCTATACATAGAATAAAACTGTAAATTCTAAATATTTGTGCGCGAATTACGCAAAAACCGCTTAACGAATTTTGATGGATTTTTCACAATTTAGTAGATTGAGGTCCAACTTAAAATCTAAGCTATGTTTCATCAAATTCAGGTGGGTGGAACCAGGGAAACAGCTTGAACTCTCCGTAGACTAAAGGGGCTTTCATACACTAAAGGGGTCATTTTAAACTGGTTGCAATATTTTTCTACTGTCCACGCGAAAATTAATTTTTCAATACAGTTGCTCGAAAATGTAAGTTTACGATGACAGTCGAGCGTGCGGAAAGTTGATTTTACCGCACGCCGTGCGTATTTCTTTACGGAGTAGTACAGCGTGCGGAAAGTTGATTTTACCGCACGCCGGCGCCGTGCGTTTTTGTTTACGAACGTTTTTTTTAATTTCTACTAGCTTCCGCCCGCGACTTCACCCGCGTGGACAGTAGAAAAATATTGCAACCAGTTTAAAATGACCCCTTTAGTGTATGAAAGCCCCTTTAGTCTACGGAGAGTTCAAGCTGTTTCCCTGGTTCCACCCACCTGAATTTGATGAAACATAGCTTAGATTTTAAGTTGGACCTCAATCTACTAAATTGTGAAAAATCCATCAAAATTCGTTTAGCGGTTTTTGCGTAATTCGCGCACAAATATCTTGAATTTACAGTTTTATTATATGAATAAATTACAATTTCAGCAGTACCTATAATGTTTTCTCGCAAATGTATTGAAAAACGTAGTATGGCACACGGTTGTTAAGTTTTTTTCAAACTCGTGACGATTATAAACCCTCGCCTGCGGCTCGGGCTTATAAAACGCCAACTCGTTTTAAAAACCTCCTTACCAACCTTGTATCATAAACTACTATTCAATTTCACTTTATTGACCGGGCGAGCGTGAAGCGCCTCGTTCCAGTTTGGGTAAAAATGCTTTCGTTTGTCCAGCTGTCTGTTTGTTCTCTCCTAGGGCTAGTTCGATAATTATTTGTAGATTTTTTTTGTCAATTCAGTTTTTCGAAAATTTTCAACAAAAAACATATTTATGCCATTTCGAAAAATGACAAAAAATGACACAAACGTGAGGTCTGTAGCTCTATAAAGCCACTATGTAGTTTTAATACGTTTGACTTGCAACTTGCAAAGCTCGAAAATTGTTTGGTCACCCCCTTAGCTAATGTTTACTTCTCTACATGTCAATTCAGTTTTTCGAAAATTTTCAACAAAAAACATATTTATGCCATTTCGAAAAATGACAAAAAATGACACAAACGTGAGGTCTGCAGCTCTATAAAGCCACTATGTAGTTTTAATACGTTTGACTTGCAACTTGCAAAGCTCAAAAATTGTTTGGTCACCCCCTTAGCTAATGTTTACTTCTCTACAACCGCACTACCGTTACCTGAAACAAATATAAATGTGATTATTTTCAATGTTGGTTGACGCAAAAAAAATGTTAATCGTATATGCATATTTAATTTTGTTAATAAACGATATATTCCCCCAGCATTCAGAAATCAGCCCCCCTTCTCTCGACGGTAATTAACGAGATCGAGTTCGTATCGAAGGATCGAATATCGAATAAACGTCAAAAATCTGTTATTTTGGTACATTGAAAACGGTTTTGGCTCGATATCAATTCGATCTTAGATTCTCGTTCGCGTTCGGGAGTAGCCCCCCCAGGATACCCACCACTCGTTAAATAAATATCAAAGTTTCGCATTCGAATTTCAAACAAAATGTTCTAAAAAGCACGGAACTCTGAACGAAAGCACCTTCTTGCGTTCCATAATAGACCCCTACTAACCTTTTTAGAGTTCCGTACCCAAAGGGTAAAACAGGATCCTATTACTAAGACCCCACTGTCCGTTTGTCTGTCTGTCACCAGGCTGTATCTCATGAACCGTGATAGCTAGACAGTTGAAATTTTTACAGGAGACGTATTTCTGTTGCCGCTAAAACAATAAATACTAAAAACAGAATAAAATAAGTATTTAAGGGGGGCTTCCATACAACAAACGTGATTTTCTTGACGGAACCCTTCGTGAGCAAGTCCGACTCGCACTTGGCCGGTTTTTTTTTTTTTTTATTTAAATATCGTCCACGTTTCATTTTTCACTCCAACCAACCCAAGATCACGTGTTTCTTAAAATAGCTGACAGTTCTATAAAAACATGCCCTTGCCTTATTATTGTGTTGTGATATATTTGAGTGGAATAGAGGGAGTTGACATTGAGATAACTACTTTTAATGTTTCCATTTCATTGGTTATTTATATGCTTTTTGGTATGAAAACCAGGGATTGATAACGTTATTTTTAAATTTAACGTTATTTATTACTTTTTTTACCGTTACTTTTAACATTAACGTTATGTCAATAAATAACGTTACTTTAGATAAAGTTACATTGAAATTAACGTTATTTCAGTAAATAACGTTAATTTTTACGTTATTTCTTACTTTTTGTTACCGTTACTTTAAATTTTACCGATAATTTGACCGGTACAATAATTTTAACGTTATTTTTACCGGTAAATTTACCGATAAAATGTTATACCGGTATTTTTAACGTTATTTTTTTTGTATTGTTATTTTTTTAACGGTATTTCAATCCCTGATGGGCGAACACTCATTGAGCGAAAAAATAAAACCAAAACACTCATTGAACTCACACTTACAAAAATACACTACAGCACTAAGTTTTGTCATTTGTAGGTCCACCTATCGCGAAATTCGCAGTTAAAGGAGTTAAAATAAACTAGCTTCAGCCCGCGACTTCATCTGCGTGGATATTCGAGAAAATCCTTAGGGATAAATAGTACTTAATCTATGTTTTAATTTCATCAAAGTATGATCAGCCGTTTTAGGAAAATTATTTAGTAATTTATGCGTGACAGCTTAACAGACAGATAGAGTTTATCGTATATTACTATAATACTATTCTACCTATGGATCATCATCATCATCCCCCTACCCTTATCCCAATTTATTTGTGGTCGGTGCAGTGCGTCCTTCTCTTCCAGTCCATCCTGTCACTCGTCATCTCCTCATCCACTCCCTTCACATTCATATCATTCTGCACACAATCCATCCATCTTTTCTGCGATCTTCCTCTTACTTTCCAGCCCTCAACATCCATATCCATTACTCTTCTAGTAACATGCCTTTCATCTCTTCTCTTAGCATGCCCATTCGCGTCACACCACACATCCACCTCAACATTTTCATCTCTGCTACATATAATTTCCATACATCTATCTTCTTCATAGCCTATTCTTCCTATGGATGACCCACGTTAATGGTCTGTGTAATGACTCTATGTTGTTGGCTTTTCATGAGATTTTGCTCACAATGCATAGTTCTTTTTCTTGTACGTTTCCCATCATCCTATAATACGAAACACCTCATACAAGTATTACCTATTCTAAGCCCAAATTACGTCCCATATTTCGTTCAGCGAGTCCCACAATAGCAAGACGACTCCTTATAATATTCGCGAACAAAAAAGGCAAGACACGTAAGGATGTGCCACAATAAATATGTAACCAGTGTTTATCTCATCCTTAATCTACGGACGCAAATATTGAAATATTAATTTTTAAGGTCCGTACCCAAAGGGTAAAAATGGTACCCTATTGGTAAGACTCCACTGTACATCAGTCTGTCTGTGACCAAGCTGTATATCTCATGAACCGTGATAGCTAGACAGTTGAAATTTTCACAGATGATGTATTTTTGTTGCCGCTATAACAACATAATACTAAAATAAAAACAGAATAAAACAAAAATTTAATGGGGGCTCCAATTCAATAAACGCGATTTTTTTGACGGAACCCTTCGTGCGCGAGTCCGACTCGCACTTGGCCGGTTTTTTTTTTAAAATATAGGTACACAACAAATCAACACACAGAAAGAACTTCCTCATTTGACAATATCATGCATGCGTAGAAGATAGAATTGACATCAGCCATATTAATGTCCCTGCTGGGGCACAGGCCTTCCTTATGGGTGGATAAAGAGGATGGGCCATAACCCACCACGAGGGCCCAATGCGGATTGGTGGGTGTTAACGACTGCAAATGCAGCCGGGACCAACGACTACAAGTCAAGCACGGAGGAGCTCGGTATAATAATTTTTGGTCACCCATCCCATGGCTGACCCTTGCGTAAGTTGCTTAACCTCCGCAATCGCAGGCGCTAAACTACTGCGCCACCGACCGAGCTCCTCTGAAACCTCCTTAGAAGATTTTGGTTGGTGGTAGGGTTTATTTCAAGTCCGCCTGGCTAGCTACCACCACCTTATCTAAGACTCCATAACACCAACTTAAAAATTGTTGTGTTCCGGCAGTTAGAGGTATGATAGGCAGTTCCTTAGTGATGATGATTCCGGGTGTAGTGCGCTTCCACCTTCGGCCTTATCGTCACTTAACATCAGGTGAAGTGAAGGCCAAGCACTATCCTGTTGTGCATTAAAAAAAAGATAGAATACTGGTTATTTATACTGTGGTACAGACGGCTGCGCGCAAACGAGGCAGCCGCTAAGAGGCCATATTTCTTTCCCGCGTGTGTATTATAAAGGTGATGAGCGAGCGAGGGCGCAAGTGTTAGCGGAGATGCTGTATTATTTAAATGAGGACTTCTTCTTCTTATCGAACGAGGTATAGTCTGTAACGCCTCTAACTTGGCTTAACAACTGTTATCAGATGACAACAGCCGGGACCGACGGTTTAACGTGCCCTCCGAAGCACGGAAGCGCTCAGTTGTAATGCCACTTAACGGTCACCCATTCGACACCTGGCCGGACCGAGCGTTGCTGAACAAGCTTGATCGAGTCTGTCAAGTTCCGCCAAATGATGACTAAACTACATGATCCTAAAATGAGGATCAAGCTTCATGATCCGGCACCGCATTTTTCCGTAGCTTTATCTCTTTTACTGCCAGAGGCCGTACTCTGAGCTCTTACAGCAACCTTAAAGTAATATTGTTATAGGGACAGAGCTATCATCGCGTATAGCGCCATCTCATTTACAACATTGCTTTAATATTACTTTTGACAGTCATGGTAGGGGGGCAGGTCACGTGTAGCGGCGAACGGCGAAGCTCCTCGATCAAGAGTAACTTAGGAAGGAGACCACTTAAGAAAGATACCACTTAAGGAATAAGGAATATGTAGACCGCTTAGGAAAGGAAAGTGACAACTTTAGGAAGATGACCACGATGCCCTGACGGATCAAGTCCCCACTTCAAAGATACCACTTAGGGAATATGTAGACCGCTTAGGAAAGGAAAGTGACAACTTTAGGAAGATGACCACGATGCCCTGACGGATCAAGTCCCCTCTTCAAAGATACCACTTAGGGAATATGTAGACCGCTTAGGAAAGGAAAGTGACAACTTTAGGAAGATGACCACGATGCTCTGACGGATCAAGTCCCCTCTTCAAAGATACCACTTAGGGAATATGTAGAACGCTTAGGAAAGGAAAATTACAACTTTAGGAAGATGACCACGATGCCCTGACGGATCAAGTCCCCTCTTCAAAGATACCACTTAGGGAATATGTAGACCGCTTAGGAAAGGAAAGTTACAACTTTAGAAAGATGACCACGATGCCCTGAGGGATTAAGTCCCCTCTTCAAAGATACCACTTAGGGAATATGTAGACCGCTTAGGAAAGGAAAGTTACAACTTTAGGAAGATGACCACGATGCCCTGACGGATCAAGTCCCCTCTTCAAAGATACCACTTAGGGAATATGTAGACCGCTTAGGAAAGGAAAGTTACAACTTTAGGAAGATGACCACGATGCCCTGACGGATCAAGTCCCCTCTTCAAAGATACCTCTTAGGGAATATGTAGACCGCTTAGGAAAGGAAAGTTACAACTTTAGTAAGATGACCACGATGCCCTGACGGATCAAGTCCCCTCTTCAAAGATACCACTTAGGGAATATGTAGACCGCTTAGGAAAGGAAAGTTACAACTTTAGGAAGATGACCACGATGCCCTGACGGATCAAGTCCCCTCTTCAAATATACCACTTAGGGAATATGTAGACCGCTTAGGAAAGGAAAGTTACAACTAAGGAAGATGACCACGATGCCCTGACGGATCAAGTCCCCTCTTCAAAGATACCACTTAGGGAATATGTAGACCGCTTAGGAAAGGAAAGTTACAACTTTAGGAAGATGACCACGATGCCCTGACGGATCAAGTCCCCTCTTCAAAGATACCACTTAGAGAATATGTAGACCGCTTAGGAAAGGAAAGTGACAACTTTAGGAAGATGACCACGATGCCCTGAGGGATCAAATCCCCTTTTCAAAGATACCACTTAGGAAAGAGAAAATATACCGCTTAGGAAGGTGACCACTTAAGAAAGTGACGTCTTTAGGAAGATGACCACGATGCCCTGAGGGATCAAATCCCCTCTTCAAAGATCCCAAATTATCCCGGAATTCCAAGATCGTCAATATTCGAATGAAATGTAGAGTTTTTTCGATTTATGAGTTCCTTGTTAGCGCATTTTAAGTATCGTCTTCTTCGATATTTATGGATAAAGGAAAGAAAAACATTTAAATGAAGAATATTTCAAGGCAGAAGTCCAGACATTCGTCAATTTTCGAATGTTAAGGGTTTTTCAATTTGTTTTTTTTTCAGACAAGCAGACAAATCGGGGGGGTTTTTCGATTTGTTTTTTTCGTACAGATTTCAGAAAATTTAAAAATTTCTGGTTTAAAAAATTACTCGTTTTATTTTGAAGTTTTCTATCTCCCGGATTCAAACTGCCAAGAGGTGGCAACCCTAGCCCTGAGGGATATCAACGAAACTGAAACGGTAACGATTTAGTTTTGGTTTTATCGTTGAAAATTAGCGCGACTGGGCCTCTAGTCCTCAGCTTCTCAATCGGTGAGTCGGCTACGATTCCTAGCGAACGTTTTTGCTAAGCAGCAAAAAATAGGTAGAGTTTTGGAAAAATGCGCGTGCCGTCCAATGGTCCAATATAGTGTAAAAGGTATTCGGGTAATCCCATATGAACCCGCTGTTACTGCCGCCGCGCCCCGTCTATTTCCATTTCCACGACACGTAACGCCATCTATATATTTACCTCAATTTGTTTAACTCCCACCGCTAATTGAATCATCAGCCGCATTTAGAACGACGGAGTACAGAAATATAGAGCCTAATGCGTGGTGATAAAGGATATTGATGGTGGTTTTTGTGTCATCTTTACACATGCACAAAAAACGGAGTGTATTGTTTTCAGGATTCATGTGTATGTATTATGTATGTATGTGAGTTTCTTTATTCCACTCATCATAACCAGGGTTCTGTCACTCCGCGCGCGAGTCTAAACCGCTCTGCGTCCTCTGAGAGGACAAATTTCATACATCAGAAAAGATAAGACCTACGCGATAGAAAGAGAGGCAACTACTAAGTGAATGTTTTAGAGCGAAGGGAACGCTGTGCGACCTGAATTGCACCTTATTGTGTCGGAGCAAGAGTCGCAATTTATTTAAACGATTTTGCGGAGTGCAACTTCTGTACGCTAGTCTTTATCTATTCTGTGTTCTGTATCTATTCTGTGTCATAACTTCTAATGTCTGAACAGATTTTGATGGAGGTATGCCCCCTAGCATACCATCTTGCTTCATAAACAGGATGTGATCTAAGGTGTAGCACGCTTGCCTAGAAAATGTCTGTTCACTCTTGACCAAGGTTGTAACTATCGGAGTTGAAGCACTCATGGCGGAGCTTGACGACTGATCGAACTCGATCACTTTTGTTAAACAACGCTCGGTCCGGCCAGGTGTCAGATGGGTGATCGTTAAGTGGCATTACAACTGAGCGCTTCCGTGCTTCGGAGAGCACGTTAACGCCTTATAGGCGGCTTGATAAACTAACACCAGAGGTGGCAACTAATCCTCATACGATAAGAAGAGAAAAGAAGAATATCGGGGAACACATAAGCAGGTAGCGCATTCCATTCTTTAGCAGTTCGCATAAGAATGGGAAAGAATGGGAGGAGCTCGGTAGCGCAGTGGTTAAGCGCCTGGCCCAGCGATTGTGGAAGTTAAGCAACGTTCGCATGGGTCGGTCATGGGATGGGTGACCAAAAATTTATTATCTCGAGCTCCTCTGTGCTTCGGAAGGCACTTTAAGCCGATGGTCCCGGCTGCACTTTGCAGTCGTTAACACCCACCAATCCGCATTGGGCCCGCGTGGTGGGTTATGGCCCATCCTCCTTACCACCCATAAGGAAGGGTTGTGCCCCTCAACATCAAAAATGGCTGATGGACAAGCTTTTAATAGTCATAAAAATTAATCTTTAAAGGTGATGGATTTCTTATTAAATGGTCGGTAAGGAAATTGTAAACTAATTAAATAACAAATAAAAATAATACTCTAACCGTTACAGAGTTAATGCATGAACCACAAACTAAAATTATGCCCAGTGTAACACAATAACAGAACAAACGATTTACCCATCAGAACATTAAAGCTATAAATATTGGATACCGGCCACGACTCGAACCCGTGGCCGGCAAGATAACATCTGATGCTGAGCGATTGTGGCCCTTATTGTGATGGACTAAGATGGATCGAGATTAGATTTAAATAAATCCGAAATGCGGAGAAACTAAATATCGGTGCTGTTACGGGGTTGGTTCAAGTTAGATGATTGTGTCAACTTTTGTTTTTAGTTGAAAAAATATAGAACTAGCCTTTCTATTGACTAATTTCAAAATCTATCGCAATTGCTTTCAAGATGTAACACATTGATGTTTCTTTTTGGCATAAATAAAAACTTACCAAAGAAATGCAGCAATGTGTCACATCCATCTGTCAAATGAAAGCGATTACGATAGATTTTGAAATTAGACAATTAGGCCCCTGATTTAACCGTGCTTTGACCACTTTGGAGAATGTAATTCCGGGATCCCGAATCCCGGAAGATTTCCTTATATTAAAATCACGGGATTGAAATGGTCCGGGATTATATCCCCTTCGATAAGAACACTTCCTTTGCTTGACTCCGTTTCTCAAAGAAATACTGCCAAATGTCCCGACGGCGACGAGGTAAGTTATCTATTTTTCTTTTTTCTTTGCCATGTTTTGTTTATTATTTTGTTGATTTTCACTCATTACATTATTGAGGTAATTTCATGTGTGTGCGGGTTTTTGAACAAGCATAGCAATTTTAAACAGTAACGTACCTATGTAGATTGTAGATGTGCATTGCATGTATGTGCGAGGGCTTGCACAGGCGTGTGTGTGTGTGTTTGTTTGTATGTGGCTGTGTAAAGTATAGGCAATATTTTTGTGTGTGACATGTGTGTTTGTTTTGATATTTTTCCCCATAGAAACCTTCACCCGCTACATCTTAAAACTTAAACCATTCCGAAGATGACTTAGGGCAGATGTGTGCCGATATAGCACACGATACAAAGTTACCTCAACCCTACGACCACAAAATTGAACTTTAACCCACTGCAATAAAGTCTATTGAAGTGCATACTTAATCTGGTAGAGATATCATGGACCACCTTTGTCGCACGATGTTGATATATCCCATATTGTATGGGAAATGTGAATTTTGTTTTAATTTTAAACTATTTTTGGTTTATTGTTTGATTGGTGTTATAAATGTTTGGTTTAGAAATAAACCAAATGATTTATTAAATGGCTAGATAGAGATTTTGATTATTATTACTAAATAATAACAGATAGAGAGAGATTGCCTGCGGCTCCATTTACTTTTAGCTTTGGTTTTTTTGTTTTTTTTTTAGTAAGTTTCTTTAGTAGACGCTATTAATTTCGCACAAATTATCTCGGAAATAGGCAAATGTGGTATCATTTATATCACCTTATATTTCTTTCGGTTCATCTACCTACTCTCCGGCAACAGTTTAAATAAGATTATTTTTAATTATGTACATTCTTTTATGAATATCTATAATATCTTTTTATGAAATATAAGCCAAAATGGCGAGTAAATTGTTTTAAAAATATCTGAAAGTTTTCGGGCCCTTTACCACGTCGAAATGGAGAAATTAACCAAGCATCGTGACTTGAATATCAATTAAGGGTTTAATTTAAATATTCTATTGGTTAATTGGTCAGTACGTTAAATCTATACCAAGCGCAAGTTCGATTGTGTGTGGAGTATTGCTCTCATCTTTGGGATTGCTCCGCCAAATACCAGCTCCAAACGCTTGAAGTGATCTGATGATGGCTATCCAGGGAGTGAATGGAGGAGATTCAGAGTGCTATACACACCCAACTGATCTGCCTTTCTATTGTCTAATTTCAAAATCTATCGCAATCGCTTTCAGGATGTAACACATTGAAGCTTCTTTTTGGCACAAATAAAAACTTACCAAAGAAATGCAGCAATGTGTCACATCCATCTTTCAAACGAAAGCGATTGCGATAGATTTTAAAATTAGACAATTAGCCCCCTGATCAGCATTCTAAGAGATATACGTAAATGTTAAAAAACCACGGAATTAGAAGATCAGCGTTGGGTCATAATAAGCCTAACATTATGCTGAGTCGGGACCGATTTGGGGCAAAACTATTTATGTATTATAATTTTTAATTGTTTTTTTTTACTGTTTTGTCTTAAATAAATGTTTTTTTCTTTCTTTCTTTCTTTCATTAAAAATTTATGGAAATCCTGAAACTGAAAACTCTGATCCCCATATCTCGCAGAATCAGAATCAGATCATTTGGATGTGTAGCGATCTGAATCTCCTCCATTCAGTCCCTGAATTGCCATCATCAGATCACAGCTAGGTCAATCCTCGGCGGAGAACCAAGGCTTCAAAGTTACCACGTTTGTATAAAAATCGACTGGTGTGTTTAAGTGACCGCCACGTATATCGAAACTTTTTCAGTCAATTCAAGTAGCATAGCAATTCCCAATAGGTGTCTTTGACCGCTTGACAAATAGTCTGGCTTTATTGAAAAGGCGCCTTCAGTTTCTGGTCACGTCGCCAGAGGGAGCCGCAATTTTACAGCGGCACTCGATTGCTTTGAAGACAACCCTAAGGATTTCTACGGGAATATTATTATAACCCTATCCGTCAGGGCAAAGATATAAATTCACAGTTGAGGCACGTATCAATCAACCTCTCTTGGGTATTCTAGTTCGCAAGTTTTACTTGGATAGAATCAAAATTAACAAGTCTACATTTCCGAGACATAAAAGCTGGGTATATACTTATTATAGCAATATTCACCAGTTTAATACAAGAATTAAAGATAAACTTGCCGTTCCAAGATTTAGGCTTGCAAAAACGAGAGGTTCATTTATGGGGAAAGGCATAGCCTTCATTAATAAAGTTCCACAACAAGTGATTGATTTTCCTTTGCATGAATTTAAAAACCATGTTAAAAAAACGCTCATGGGTAAAGGTTATTATAAAGTAGTTGATTATCTCAAAGATCAAATGCTCCACGCATTTGTGCAATGATGTAACACATAACTTGCTAATATAAGTACTTTGTTGAAGTAATTTAATAAGTCCATGTTGTTGCCAATAATCCTGTCACCCTGTTGTAATTATCTGGTAACGATATAAATATTCAAGTTTGTAAATATCGTTACTTATAGCTGCTACAGCTAATAAGTTTCTTGCGTCCGTTCTTCTTGTCAGCTAAAAAAGTCTGGAAGTAGGAAAATATAGACGATTCAAAAGTACTTAATAATTAAGTTTATTTGAATAAAGCTTATTTTGACTTTGACTTTGATTAAGAAATGTCTGTTTTCCCTGCCCGTAACACATAGACATTTTGATGAATTCGCAAAAAAAATTAAGCCTTTTTTTGCTATTTGATTAATTTCAAGCTTTTTTCGTAGAATCGCCGTATTAAAAGTGGTCACATTTAAAGCTAACTCAAAATAAGTTTTTGGTCTTCTTATCGGATGAGGATTAGTGGCCACCTCTGGTGTTAGAGTTTATCAAGCTGCCTGTAAGACCTCTAACTTGGCTTAACGACTGTTACCAGATGGCAACAGCCGGGACCGACGGTTTAACGTGCTCTCCGAATCACGGAAGCGCTCAGTTGTAATGCCACTTTACGGTCACCCATCCGACACCTGGCCGGACCGAGTGTTGCTTAACAAACGTGATCGAGTACGATCAGTCTGTCAAGTTCCGCCACGAGCGCTTCAAAGAAAAGTTTTTGGTGAATTTTGTTAATTCTTAAATGTACAAAAAACACTTTATCCTACTGCTACTACAAAACTTGGTCTTTTTCTCAATAAATGCTACTTTAGAGCTAACAGAGCCTTTTAAAGTAAATTCTAAATGAACCCAAGTATATCAGGTTTAATAACAACTATGCCGGGTACGTGAGGAAGGTAACTGTCAGAAAAAAACATTACTGGAGCAGCGGCAAGTGCGCGTTTTTTTGCAAACCGCACACAAACCAGTTGCGATTGGCGCCAATTAACAGACCGGTGGTAGGGATTGAATTCCCGGATTCGTGGGATACTGTGGGATTTTTGTGAAACCGATGACGATTAAAAACTATTAAAAAGGTTTATCAAGTAGATTTGTGGTAGAATTTTTGTATATCGTCATGGTCAGGTTTATCTCTATTATTTGCCTCTCTGTTATTTGTCTGTAAATCTTCCATGAAATAAATAAATAAATCTGGAATTGTAATTAAGAGCAGTTTTGGAGTTTAGGATGACTATTATCCTGGACCCGGAGAGATCCCGGATTAATGCAGGCTCTTCGTGGGAACTGGGGTTAAACATGAAGTGTAATTACTCAGCTAATTAACAATAAATTACATAAACCAAGTAAATTTAAACCTAAAAACTCAAACTTAAATGTGTTTAACTGAAGAATTTAAAAACTTTTAATCAATTCCTTGGATAAATAATTTAAATTCTTTATTTTCGATTAGGTATATTGCTATAATCCTATTTTAAAACTTAAGAATATTTATACAGTCACGCATAGCATGATGCAGTGAGATCGTATAATTTCAAAAAATCTTTTCGTGATTTCACAAAGCCTTTTTGTTGGTTTTAATTCGAGATAGTCTTCCGAAATTACAGCTTCCCTCTCAATTTTCCGGGATCTAAAGAATAGTGCGGGATTTCAATCCTTAGCTGGTGTTTTCTCAATGGCAGCTATCCACGGCCATTTTAGAATATAATTACTACCTACCTACTCGCAATGTCGATTGACAACCTCACAATACTATTTTTTTTTAGAAAATGCCGTCTCTGTGGTCTAGTGGATCGCCCACCCGTGTAAGACGCAGGGTCTCGGGTTCGATTCCCAGGGGGAGTGCAATTTGTACTCGGTTTGGTTGGTGGTAGGGCTTATTTCAAGTCCGCCTGGCTAGCTACCACCATCTTACCTAAGTATGACGCCATAACAACAATTTAAAAATTGTTGTGTTCCGGCAGTTAGAGGTAAGATAGCCAGATTCTCAGTGATGAGAATTCCGGGTGTAGTGCGCTTCCACCTTCGGCCTTACTATCACCTAACATCGGTGAGGTGAATGAAGGCCAAGCACTATCCCGTTGTGCAACAAAAATCTTATACTATCTACTACCTGACTGATGAAAGAAAACCTATGATTTTCACTGAGAATATAGGGTGTGTTGTGTTTGTGTACAACATACATTATTATTACCCCTGAATAATTGACTACCTTACTTTTAAAGTCAACTGCCAAAGAACAAGAATTACAACATTGGTGGAGCGCCTGAGAAAGACCAGCATAGGACTGATCGGGATTGACTCGTCCAGCCAGGAGGCTATCGAGTATTTTGACCACGCTATATTATGCACTGATTTTTCCTTGATTCGTCTTGCCAATATTGAACCTTCTTTCTTCCAGCCAGGAGGCTATCGGGTATTTTGACACTCATATCAGGCTATCACGTTATGCGCTCATTTTTCCTACCTTCTTTCTAGTCATCTTTTCACAATCCTTGCATCTCTTTGTAGGCGTTCCTCATATTCTTTCACATTCACAACTTTAACATAAGCATACCACGAAATACACATTCAAACCGTAAGGTCTATTGGTTGGACCCTTAATTTACCAACGACGTTTGAACTTTTGATTCCTAAACTTTTCATCGTATACCCTTTTTTAGGGTTCCGTACCAAAATGGTAAAAAAGGAACCCTTATGGTGTGACTCAGTCTGTCTGTCTGTCTGTCACAGCTGGATATCTCGAGAACTACTAATGGTATCAACTTGAAATTTGAAATAGTTAAAGATGACGTTTGTCCAACTATTTTGCAAATAAGAAAGAAATAAAAAAATAATTTTTTTTTACAACAGGGACTGAAAAGGGGTCTTAAAAATTTAAAGTGGGGCGACTAGGCCATGTGGTGTCATATGAAAGAATGCTGTTTGCACATTTTAAATCTATTTTTTTAGGCCGCATAATTTTTGACTTTGATGAAAAGTGTAAAAAAAAATACCGTTCCCCTTATCTCCGAAGTTTACAAAGAGAAAAATCTGAAATAATTCTATGTGATAGTAGTTTATGTAAAGATTACAGGAAAAATAAAACGATGTCTCAATATAACACACTTTTTTAGAAATTCGAAAAATAAACAAAAAAATAATCAGTTCCTCTACCAGTCAACAGATGGCCCTGACCTAAGAAAAATTAAATTAGTTTCAGAAGAATTGATTTACAGAAGAGACAGAAGTGATTCACGTAAAAAGGATGGTGGGGGAATACTAGTAGCTATATCAAAGAAAATTTCTTCAAAACGCGTTACTAACTGGGAAAGCGATTGTGAGGATATCTGGGTTATTATCGACATCCCAAATGGCAATTCAGTCTGTCAGATAGCTCTCTGTTCTGTGTATTTACCACCACCCGTCAATAATACATTACTAGACAGCTTCTTGGATAATTGTAATTTAGTTTTAGAACAATTTAATGGTCAATCATGTATAATAGGTGATTTTAACCTTAGCACTATTAACTGGAGCATGTTGAGCGAGTCTTCTGCTGTTCATCCTATGTCGAGTATGGCTGATAAACTGATAGATTTCATGAGTGTTAATAATTTGACACAACATAATACAGTTTTAAATGGGTCAGGAAAAATTTTGGACTTAGTTATATCTACTTCTAAATCTCTTAAAGTTTATGAATCTCAAAGTGTTCTTAGCAAAATTGATAAACTCCATCCTCCTCTTGATATTGAAATAGTCCTGAAAAATTATCCAAAATTACCATATAATCTTGAAAACCGCAAGTATGACTTCTACAAAGCTAACTATGAAGACATATGTGATCAATTAGACACCTACAATTGGGATGCTGTACTCAATGGTTTTAACGACGTTAATGAAGCTACTGAGGTTTTCTATAAAATTATTAAAAACATTATTGAACGATTTGTACCACTGAAAAAGACAAAAAACAACAATTACCCACCATGGTTTACAAAAAAATTAATTAGAATGTTGAATGAAAAATATAAATTGAGAATGAAAATAAAAAAATACGCAAACCCGCTTGACAAATATGATTATGGGTTGTTGGATACACGTTGAAATCGTCTGGCTGCTGAAAGCTATAAAAAATACCTAAGTGAAATTGAGACCAACATTAAAAAAATCCAAAGCTATACTGGTCATTTGTTAAAGCCAAACGCGGTGGTCGCAGTTCTTATCCGGCTACAATGACAAATGGTATCGAAACTACGTCAGATGGCACAGAAATCTGCGAGCTTTTCGCTTCACAGTTTGAATCCGTCTATATAAATAAAAACGATGGCAATTTCAGTACTGCTGATTCACACATGTTACAGCAATTGGATATTAACAGTCAAGCTCTTATAGTATCTGAAATTAAGGATGAAGACTTAGTGAAAAAACTTAAAGGTTTAGATGTTACAAAGGGAGCAGGACCAGACGGCATTCCACCTGTATTCGTTACGAGATGCGCTGAACAATTGGTAAGACCGCTGTTAATTATTTATAATTTGTCACTGCGCACTGGGGTTTTCCCTGAATTATGGAAAATTGCCAAAGTAGTCCCTGTGTACAAATCGGATGCTAAAGAGCTAACAAAAAATTACAGACCCATATCAATATTGTCTATTTTCGCTAAAATATTGGAATCGCTGATCTGCCCCTATATACAAAACCACCTCAAACCTTTCCTATCTGAGAAACAACATGGTTTCGTACAGTCAAGATCAACCAGCACAAATTTAACTAGTTTTGTTGAAATTATAACAGTTGCCCTCGACTCAAGTAAGCAGGTCGATGTCATCTACTCCGATTTCAGTAAGGCCTTCGATTGTGTCCCTCACCAAATCTTAGTACGAAAATTATTAGCCTACGGATTTACTGCTAATACATTGAACTGGTTGGAGCCATACTTGTTGAATAGGACATTCTTTGTAATAGTTAACGGTTTTCAATCAACAACGCGTAATATTGGATCCGGTGTTCCGCAAGGCTCCCATTTAGCCCCAATCCTATTTAATGTGTTTGTAAACGAAATCCCGGAGTGCTTAAAGTTCTCAGAATCGTATATGTATGCTGACGACCTGAAATTCTGCAGGGTAATTGATTCAACCCGGGACTGTATTAGTCTACAGCATGATATCGACAACCTTGTGCATTGGTGTACCAAGAACCAAATGACCCTCAATACTTCTAAATGTTTTCATGTTAAGTTCTCGCGTAAAAATACGTTGATTCCCTGGGACTATCATGTTGGGGATTCAACGATCCAAGAGGTAGATCAAATAAAAGATCTGGGTGTTACTCTTGATAGGAAGCTAACTTTTCTACCACATATAGACAACATCATAAGGCGTTCTTCTAAAATGTTGGGGTTTGTTATTAGAACTGCCAGGGTATTTCGGGACAATGGTGTCAAAATTCAATTATATAATAGTCTAGTACGAAGTACTCTCGAATACGCCAGTACCGTCTGGAGACCACACTAAGCTACACACATGTTGCGACTGGAGCGAGTACAAAAAAGATTTTTGTGGCACTTGGCATTCTCTAATGGCATCGCAAAAGCAATGAAGAGGACCCCATATGCTGACCGTCTTCGACACTTTAAAATGGTAGCATTATCCTCCCGTTACGATATTGCCGACATTAGTTTTACTTGGAAAGTTTTAAACGGTAAAATTGACTGTCCACCGCTCCTGTCACTATTTAAGTATCGAGCTCCTAGAAGATACCCCCGCAACGTGATTACACCATTGTGCCCTCCCCTCCGCAGAACTGCTTATGGCACCAATTCGCCTGTTCCACGGCTCTGTAAGCTTACTAATAAATTTAGCGACATATTTGATGTGCACGGTGACTCGCTCAACTATGTCCGCAAGGCAGTTGCTCAATTCTATGATAAATGATGGCATCGCATGGCTGATCATAATCGCTTATCAAGCTATACTAATTAATTACACCTTTTAAAAAATAAAATATTTATTTGTTAGAAAATTGTTCGAGATACGTAATTTTTGAATGTTGTATTTGCCTATAATTGTTTGTTACATGTAGCTCATAATTAATAATCTAAGAACTTAAGTATTGTAATAATGTAATCAAACGTTGGTGAATCTGATATTAATAAAAAAAAAATGTAAAAAAAAATACCGTTCCCCCCCCCCCCTTATCTCCGATGTTTACAAAGAGAAAAATCTCAAATAATTCTATGTGATAGTAGTTTATGTAAAGATTACAGGAAAAATAAAACGATGTCTCAATATAACACACTTTTAGAAATTCAAAAAACAAACAAAAAAATAATCAGTTCCTCTACCAGTCAACAGATGGCCCTGAGCTAAGAAAAATTAAATTAGTTTCACTATCGGTCAAGAGATGGCGCTGGCCTAAGAAAAAAAAAATAGTTCCACTTTCGGCCAAGAGATGTTGCTGACCTAATACTGCAATAATAATTGTATTATTCTACAGCTCTGCAGTGTATTTATTATGATGGTACGCTGTGACGGTCCAATACTGAAACACTGAGTCACTATCACTATACATATGACCCGTGTATCAACAGGGCTCTGTCACTCCGCACGCGAGTCTGAATCGCTTGGCGTCCTCTGAGAGGACAAATTTCATACATCAGAAAAGATAAAACCTACGCGATAGAAAGAGAGGCAACTACTAAGTGAATGTTTTGGAGAGAAGGCATCGCTGTGCGACCTGAATTGCACCTTATTGTGTCGGAGCAAGAGTCGCAATTTATTTAAACGATTTTGCGGAGTGCAACTTCTGTACGCTAGTACTATTATCTATTCTGTGGTATCAGTCAAATAAAATTTGTTTCTAGCCCTATTGTTACTAACATAGTTATGTAAGTTTTATTTTCTCAAACATGCTTGGAAATTCGAACATTATTTTGACAACCTTCTTCGGGCTAAATCGGAGTTTCCGGACAGACCTAAACCGCGCCGGCAATTTTTGTATGAGAATCCATTACTAACGTGTAACAATGGATTTTCATAGAAACATTGCCTGCGTCTGACCGTAAATGTTAGTACTGAAACTCATTATACACGTGTAATTCAGAAATGGAACCAAATTTTCAATGAAACACGACAGCCAATGAGGTCTGTGATCATCATCAATATTTAAAATTAGAACTGGCTTTGCAAATAGAAAGTTCCGAATCACGGTAACAGTGTCATAAGCGCACTAACGACCGCCTATTAATTTGTATTCCTGGTTACAAAACATAAGTGTAACATACGATTCGGACAGGTGGCATAAAATATCATTGTATTATCTATGGATGTTGGCGCGGGGGAAGTTATTATTGTTAAAATTGTTTGTTGTTTTGTCAAATATTTTATCTTCGACTTAAATTAAGTAATTAATTAAATATAAAAATGAGTTTAACCGACGAAAGTGATATTTTGACGCCACCTGAAATTCAAGAAGTGGCAAGAACTGTAATAGAATACATGTTGTCTCCAAAATCAAAAAAACATTAAGTAAACCAGATGTAAACCTAATTGCAATGCCCAAAAGACATTCACAAGGGTATAAATGTAGGAAGTCTGCATCAAACGTGCAAATTTTCTTGTCAGAAGCATAAGACAGTGTGTATTTGGATCCTAAAAAGTAAGTTTTCGTACTTATTGATAAGTACCTACCTATATAGGTACCAATTTACCACTTTGTTTTAGTTAAACAGCAAACATCACAACTTTACACGTTCTTTATTTTTGTTTCAGGTTTGATTTTTGCCATTTTCGGTGCATGAAGATGCAACGACATATTCAGTATTTATGTAAAAGACCTAGAAACTCAAGACGGTGCGATTTGTTACTTTCAATTACTGTAATTTTAAATAAGAATAAAATGTTAAAAAAAGTTACTACGTGGTTTGAATTTCCGCGCATTATTTGAGAAAAGTACTATACAAGCCTTGGCCGCAACTGGGCATTGATGGACTCACGTATGTGTGCCTCGGCTTCGCCTCGGTCCACATTTTCACGTTCGTCCTTCAATGCCTGTGTTGCGTGCCGCTGCAGTAATGTACTATTTACTTACAAATATGGACTTTGTCTGAATTAAATAAATAATAATAATAATAATATCGCCTGACTTTTTACCACAACGATAAAATAAAAACAGAAATCTGTTATTTCATTCGCAACACGGCATTCAATTCACGAACACACATCCACATTTCTTTCGCGCGCAATAATAATAGGGTTGTCACGTACCGATTACCTACCGACACTTCCTAATACCGGAAACCAATAAATTACAGAATAAAGTAAATTCGTGAGTAAACTGCTGTTAAAAAATAATTGATATTATAGTGATTGTGATTGAAAAAACAATATTTTTTATAAAATTGAAAAAAAAAATTTTTGCAAAATAAAATTTCGTGAAATTTCGTGAGCAGGTTCGACAATTAAATATAAGTATGCATAGTTTTTTTTTCGCAGGTTCGACAATTAAATATAATAAGTAGTTTTTTTTGCGACTGTTTTTCGAATTTTTTCGAAAAAAAAAATGCAAATAATCGTTTTAGCCATTTTAAAAAAAATTCAAGAATGTCACAGACAAGGCCTACAACAAAGTCACTAGTTTTTATCTGTTACCGGTTCAGCTTTTTGGCGGCCCTGAAGTAACTATACCTCGCCGGCGGCGCTCCGATCACGTGCATTCGGCCTCTGTTATGGCATTTCTAATAACAACGAACGTCTCCTTTCATAGGGGAACGCTGGAATGGCGCTTATAATTATACTACACATTTCTATTGTGTTATGTAGGATTGTTTCACCATGAAATAAATATTTTGCTACAAAAATATAGTATTTAAAGATTTTTTTAATTATTTCGTTACAATCATTTTCTTAAGATTATTAATATCATTGAAAAATATTAGAAAAAATCGACTCACCCGTAGCAGCTCAGGCGGGACTCGAACCCGCACCCTTAGGATTCCGGCCCAATGCACTAACCAGTTATGCTACCGAGTCGCTCGGTAGCATAACTGGTTAGTGCATTGGGCCGGAATCCTAAGGGTGCGGGTTCGAGTCCCGCCTGAGCTGCTACGGGTGAGTCGATTTTTTCTAATATTTTTCAATGATATTAATAATCTTAATATAAAAATAGCATTGTGAATGCATAAAAATTTAAAAAGTTTAAAAATCATTTTCTTATTTATTTAACCATCGCATGGATGACCACCGCTAATCATGTTACATAAATTGCCTAACGAAACTTACATTCCCTTTTAATTAATTTCATAATAGAAATCCTTTTGAAAACGTAATTAAACAACATTATACCGAAACGCGAAGTATCGCACCATTTCCAACGTGGCAGTATAAACTCGAATTCCTTTGCACATAACAAAGATGGCGTCAGAATTGTAATGGCGGGCGGGTAATTTACGCGGGAAAAAGCCGGAATCGGCCGAGAGCGCTATTTTTGAACCGCTCGCTTGCTATGTATGAATTATATTTACATACTAGCTCTCGCCCGCGACATCACCCGCGTGGACATTCGAAAATCCCTAGGCATTGACCGCGATAAAAAGGGCATGTATTAATAGCACTTTGAATTTGATGAAACCAGCTCTAAAATTGTATATCATCACTTTAAAATAATGATAGATCTATAATTTAATACTATCACTACAAAAATAATGGTTTGCACTTTAACAATTTTGTCAGCACTTTAAAATAATAATAGATCTATAATTTAATATTATCACTACAAAAATAATGGTTTGCACTATAACTGTGTGAACTGTGTCCCAGCTCCGAAAACATTTAGTTTCTGTCCAACCATGTCAGACTGACCACAGTTAAAATGAGATGGCAAATGGCAAGATGATAGATAACAACTTGTGGCATAACGCATACACGTCAGCAGGTCGGTTCTGGCGTTGTTGGTCACAATAGAACCTAACCACAGAATATATAATAGTACTGAATAATAGTACTAACGTACAGAAGTCGGTCCCCGCGAGGACCATCAAATAATAAGCTACTCTCGCTGCACGGCAATAAAGTAAAATTTCAAACTGCACAACGCTGCGTGGATAAAATTATATGCACCTACGAAGAAGAAAGAGAGGCGTCTCTTTCTGTCGCATAGCTCTGTCTCAACCGAC
Organism: Agriphila straminella; assembly: GCA_950108535.1. Lineage (NCBI taxonomy): Eukaryota > Metazoa > Arthropoda > Insecta > Lepidoptera > Crambidae > Agriphila > Agriphila straminella. The sequence goes on from OX467304.1 coordinate 12,361,705, forward strand.
ATATTTCGGGGTTGCTACTCGCTAGTTACTGATATCATAGAAAACATTCGTTATGCCCATGAATAAACAATGAAATTACTAATAAGTACATACTTATAAAATAAAATAAATCTACCTAATAGGTGAGCTGAGCATATTTAAAGAGCATAAATAATAAGTATTTCTAAGTAGTTAGAGAAGCTCGATGGCGCAGTGGTATAGCGCCTGGCCCAACGATTGCGGAGGTTAAGCAACTTTTGCAAGGGTCGGTTATGGGATGAATGAAAAAAAATTAGTATTTTTTAGCTTTTTTCTTTACTGGTGCCATATTTCGAACTTGGATACAACTAAGTATGTAAATATGTATACAAAAAATACAATAAACTTTGGTAGGTAGGTAGGTACGTTAGTAATTAAGTATCAAAAACAAAGTGCATGCAGTTTCGCATTCGGCGCTTGACTAGCTCGTTTCGTTCGTGACGCGCTGCGCTCTCGTCGCTTGCACACGCCGCGCGTTTCGGTCGGCGCGGTGATATCCCTCGACAATGGCCCTCTTGGAGTGGGTCGCGAGCAGTAGGCTAATATAAAAGTTTAAGCGCGGAGTGATACCCCCTGACCTAACCTCATCCTCGGCTCCTCTCGCTGCGCCCGCTCGTCGTCGCACCTAGTCGTCTGTTTACCAGCACGAAAGTTATAAAATTAATTTGTATGGTGCAAAGTATTAATTGTAAAGCAAAGCAATTAAATTGTATAGTGCAAAGTATTAATTTTAAAACTTAGCATATTTATAGTGGCAGGCAACCATTATTTTTATAGTTCATTCAATAAATTTTGAAGCTAAACATTTTAAAGTGTGTTACATTATTTTTAAAGTGCATTTATATATTCCCCGATAAAAAGTGTTCTTTCTTTTAATCCAGGCTATGCTCAATTCCGAACTCGATGTAGTTGGCATTTGAATGATAACGTTTAGTTTAGTAAAGTTACCGCCGGAGGCGCTGTCCCAAATTGCATACGAAATTGCTTACTACAGCCGCTATCGAATATAGTATAGAATAGAAAATAGTTTATTATTATTCTCACAAAGAATGAACAAAATACTTAAACACTAAAATAAAAATAAATGAAGAGATTAAAAAACCAAAGAAAGAGACCCTGCCTCAGCGTATGAATGCCGTGACGTTAGAGTAACGCCACGGCACGCTGCTATTCTGACAGGGCCTGGCTGTAACGGACGCTATATATAAAAAAAGTAATGTTACAATAACATGTTGTACCTTTCAACTTTCAACACAAACATAGTGACAGTAATTCAAAAGATAAAGATAAATAATTAAAATTACAAAACAATGTGAGTAAGGCTGAAAGAATTGTGTCCCTCGCCCCACTCACAGAGGAAGGAGTATAGTATAGTTACTATACTACTATACTATAGGAAACATAAATGTGCTGTGCAAACTCAGGCACAGGCACTGGAGAAGGTTGCGGTAGCAAGCAACCGATTGTCGTCGATCGTCGTGGATATCTGGGGGAGGCAAATTGAGGCAATATTATGCTCAACAAAGACCGTTCGTCATGGAGATCTTTGGGGGCAGCATTTGCCCAACATTATGCGTCGTCGTCGTACGGCTGATAAATGAAGGGTAGTATTTAATCGGGTAACAATATTTTCATTTTGGGTATCAAAAATACATCTTCTTATCGAATGAGGAATAGTGGCCACCTCTAGTGTTAGAGTTTATCAAGCCGCCTGTAAGACCTCTAACTTGGCTTAACGACTGTTATCAGATGACAACAGCCGGGACCGACGGTTTAACGTGCTCTCCGAAGCACGGAAGCGCTCAGTTGTAATGCCACTTAACGGTCACCCATCCGCCACCTGGCCGGACCGAGCGTTGCTTAACAAACGTCGATCGAGTACGATCAGTCTGTCAAGTTCCGCCATGAGCGCTTCGAAAATCAAAAAATACTGAATATAGCGTACTGACTGAAATACTAAGTGGGCGCAGAACCGAGGGCGACAACAGATATTGAAAATGGGTGACTTTAAAATATTAATTGAGTAACTAGTTATTCTGAACGGGCGACCAAATTACTATTTGGGCGCACCTTAGGGCACACAAAACATTTAAAATTTGGCATTATATTTTTTTGAAAATGGGGACTATTATCCTAATCGAGATGACAAAAAACAAACAAACGAGAAAGCAACCTAACAAAAACGCGTTAAAAATACAATGTTGGGCAGCTTAAATCAGTTAATATTAGTTACCTATTATTATTATTATTTTAATCAATTTTTTATGGAATATATTTTACACGATTTTACAGCAATTTATTTATTATTTATTTATCTTTATGAAATGGAATGTAGAATACTATGAATATACTTTTAATTTAACACATTGAATCCAATTACTGATTTAATTTAATTTGTTTTATATTGTTATTATATTGTGGCGTGCAGCTCAGTGGCGTGCCTTCGAAGAGGCCTATGTTCAGCAGTGGGCGATGATAGGCTGGATGATGATAATGTTATTATATTAATGATCATAATATATATGTTAATAATAAATACCGAGCACTTTTTGCCTCGGCGCCGCGGCGGGCCCTCTATGGTTGCGGCTGAAAATCAGTGATTTGCTCTAAAAAAGCAAATACAACGCTGAGCTGTGACCTTTTTGCACTGCTACAGTACACATACTTTAATATTAGTGTGATAATTTTAGGTCATTTAAGTTTCATTAGTTTTATGCACTGTTTTATGTGTGTGTCTGTAGTTGTTCAAATAAAGATGTTATCTATCTATCTATCTACCTACTTGGTATAATAGTTGCCCACTCAGTATTTTTGTCACCCACTGTCGCCCGTTTTAAGTATTTTTGTAATCCACTGTTAGTCGCCCGTTTAGTTATTTTGTCGCCCAAAAAATAAACTGACCCCAAATAGTAATTAACTTTCCCATTAACAGTCGCCTTTAATTATTTCCAGTCACCCAATTAATTAATTCCCATAAATAAAAAGTACCTAGTATTTTTTAGTGGTCTTTCGTTGGGTTTTGGGTGTTCCAAATTCGTTCTTTTATCTTTTCCTCTACTGCTTCGATCCTGTCGAAAGTGCGAATGGTGCCAGAATAGAGCCAGACTCGAACGCACTCCTTTACGACAGTTTTATTGGTGCATTAAAAATATATACAAACTTCCTCAAACCGAGACGCACCGTAAAAGACATTCGTAAAATGTATTTCGGATGGAGCACGTTTTAGGTTTTTTAAGGAAGAAATAAAATGGGTTCGATTTACTTAATGCACTGGCTTCGATAGAACGTTTATACGACCGAGAGAGGTTGATGACCTGGCTGAGAAAAGCCGTCTCGGGTTCGATTCCCGAGGGTTCAAATGTGTTGTCTTGAGCAGGGATTGTAATACCATTAAAAAAAATAACAAAAAAAAATATATTACGTTAAAAATACCGTTAAAACATTTTATCGGTACCGGTAAAAATAACGTTAAAATTAGTGTACCTGTAAAATTACCGTTGTGTTAAAATAATCGGTACAAAAGTAAAGTAAAGTAAGTAGTATTAATTGGAATAACGTTAATTTTAAAGTAACGGTAAAAAAGTAAGAAATAACGTTAATTTCAATGTAACGTTATCTAAAGTAACGTTATTTATTGACATAACGTTAATGTTAGAAGTAACGGTAAAAAAAGTAAGAAATAACGTTACATTTAAAAAAAAACGTTATCAATCCCTGGCCCTGAGACTTACTTCAATTTGTTTTGCTGATTTGGAACGTCGTGCAAAAATCACATAAATATCCAAATAATCGCATATATACAGGCAGGTAGGTACTTAAGTGTTTTACATATTTTCAGCGATCGAATTGTTGCGAAATTTTTGAATTCTATAATAACTAAAAAAAAAAATAGTATAACAATTTAGATATATAAACCGACGAAACTAAAACAGTTGAAGAACTGGAAATTGAATTGAAACAAGACCTTAATCTCCGGGTCTGATTACTTTGTCGGAGAGATCCACATTATTTGGTTTAAAGCAATAAAATTAACTTAAAACCAGATAATGAGGACCCACCGATAAAGTTAAATCAACGGTAAGTACCTAAGAAACCGGGGGTAAAACAGGTACCGGGGGGGTAATTATGTAACTTTGTTGCAATAAACTTTGACAGAAATTGCAGTTACATTGCGGCTTTAGTAAGAACCAATGTGACAACTATCTTACTTAAAGCGGCAATGTAACTGCGCTTTTAATCGAGAATTGTTAGCAACAGAGTTACGTAATCAACGGGCTGGCCACTAACTTGAAACTTGATTGAAATTGAAACTATTAAAATAGTTCAACAAAAAAAATCTAGTTTTAAATAAGAAAGATCTTACCCCTTTTTTATAGTGATAAAAAAGCCTTAAAGCGCTATCATCAATCAGCAGTGTTGCAAGGCTATTCCACGAAATCGGGGTATTTCTTTATGCAAATCCTTTAAAAGGCTATAAACTACTTCGAGACCGTATGAATGGGCGAGTTACGAAACCTAAGGCTTTGATTGATAGCGGAAATGGTGTATTATAAAGGTCGCCAGGTTTGGGTCAGATTTCCTACCACCAGTCTTTTTTAATTTCCTACCACAAGTTTATTTCTTAGGGTTCCGTTATTCCGTACCCAAGGGGAAAAACGGGACCCTCTCCACTATCCGTCTGTCTGTCTGTCACCAAGCTGTATCTCATGAACCGTGCTAGCTAGACAGTTGAAATTTTCACAGATGATGTATTTCTGTTGCCGCTATAACACCAATACCTACTAAGTTGTATAGATAATGGTACGGACGGAAAGCCATCGTGCGCAGTCCGATTCGCACTTGAGCCAGTTTTTTGTTACAATTTATAAGTAGTTACAGTAAGTAATAAAATACATAACGCTGTTCCTAGTTATAAGAAGGGCATCTCAAGTATGATCTCGAAATAGCTCTCAACATTGAGAGCGGTTTATAAATACGCGCCTAAAACTAAACAGGTGGACTAACGAATCGCAGTCGCCAAGATTTCAGAAAACGCTGCTCGATCTCTCGATCCTTTGTTCGGAAAATATTACATTCTCAAAATATTAGACTTTGTACAATCACAGTCAAAGTGGTGTATGCTTCTCTTGATGACCACGTGCCTTTAGTTGTGTGAAGACAACGCACAACAATCGAGTTAAACTGGTAGTAAATCAAGTGTGACAGCTGGCAACCCCCTGATCTCCGATCTGATAGCCAATCAATATCTATTGACCGCGCGTCAAGTGGACGCGGGTTAACACAGGACCTGCGACCTTAATCACATTGTAAATGTGTGAACGTGGTCGAGCTTTCAAAATTCTATTGAAGAAAAAGGGTACAAAAGTATGAAGGATTTTTTGAATAGCGGCCTTGTTTATCCACAAAGGGATAGTGCTTGGCCTTCACCTCACCTGATATATGACGATAAGGCCGGAAGTGTAAGCGCACTACACCCGGAACCCGAAATTTTCACCACTGAGGAACTGGATATTAGGAGATATATTCTATCTCCAACTGGCGGAACACAACAATTTGAATTTGTTGTTATGGCGTCAGACTTGGGTAAGATGGTGGTAGCTAGCCAGGCGGACTTGAAATAAGCCCTACCACCAACCAACCCGAGTACAAATGTACTAGCGTCTTACTCGTGGGTAAACCACTAGGCCACAGACAAAAAAAATATAGGCGGTTAAGACCGCATCTTCGCACTTCTTTAACACGGAAATTAACTGGTATTTTACTTTACAACCTTCTTCTTCTAACAGACGGCCGGTTTCCGCAACTCGACATCTATTGCGCCTATTTTGCGTCGGGACAGGAGGGTGTTCGGCTGCGGCCAGCCCAGCTCAGCCAGAATCGCTCCAAGCGCTTTCATATTAGTGGCCAATGGCCACCTCTAAGTGTTAGAGTTTATCAAGCCGCCTGTAAGGCCTCTGGCTTGGCTTAACGACTGACATGACAAAAGCCGGGACGCTCCGAAGCACGGAAGCGCTCGACTCAGTTGTAATGACATTTGACGGTCACCCATCAGACACCTGGCCGGACCGATCGTTGCTTAATAAACGTGATCGAGTACAATCAGTTTGTCAAGCTCCGCCATGAGCTTCTCCTTGAGGCTAGTAGGTAAACTATGAAATTCTATCCACACTGGATACCGAAGAATGCATTACGGTCTACATACGGCATAGTAAAAACTGACTGCTAACATTATATAACCTAGGAATATCCTCCTCCTTAGTTCACTCTTGGCAGAGTGGTCGTATTTGATGACGCTGCATTTTCATTGGCTAAAGCAGCCCTTGCGATGCGCATCCACGTGCTGCGGTTTTCAGCGTCTCGGGAACTCTGGACTATGCAGGTTTGTGTCGCAGCTTTAATGAGGTCTGTCCAACGCGTAGGTGATCGACCGCGTGACCGCTTGCCCTCTACCTGCCCCTGGACAACGAGTCGTTTCATGGATCTTTCGTTTCGAACAACGTGTCCGAAATATTTGAGAATATGCTCATTTGCAAAAAAAATAGTAAAGCGACTAAACGCAACTCGACAAGACCTAGAAATTCCTAAGAACCTGAACTAAAAAAGGTTGTATTGTATGTAGCTAAGTATCCCGAAAGTACTATTACTTGATTAGGCAGTTACGTACCACGTCCGCAAACCATATATCAGAGCAATTGTATCGATGCCAATGCCGATATATCAGTTTGCTACGTGTTTCGAAAGTTTACTGTATACATTGGAATGGGTCATACGTGCCACCGACATTTCAGTATACAATAGTTCGAAAGTGTCGATATATCACACCTTTTGCGATATTCACAGACAACATTGCCATATAGACCACCTTTTTCATCGGTGATTTTTAGGGTTACGTACCTCAAAGGAAAAAAACGAAACCCTTAAAGGATCACTTTGATTATTTGATTGAATCAGGCGTCACTTGGCGGAAGTCACAAACCATTTTGAAAAAAGAAATATATGTAGCTTACTTTCGCAATTTCGGTGTTGGTTTACGCACGATCTAACTCCTGAGGATGCTCCGGGTTGGGGCGAAACACGTGTAGAGTAGCCTAATTGGTGAAGGTGCAAGGTGTGTTGCTGTCTTGTTAAATGCAGGTATTGTGCACTTGTATTTTGTGGTGTGCATGTGCATAATTTTGCGGGCGGGCGGGCGGTGCATCTTGCATATTTTGTTTGCGGAAGTAAGCTACATATATATTTTTTTTCAATATGATCACTTTGATGTCTGTCCATCAGGATCAGGACCCTTAATCTCAGGAATGCGGGGAGGTGTCAGGTTGAAATTAAAACCTTACTCAGATCTACAGTCCCTTGAAGGCTGAAGCTGTGAAAAAATCAAACGGCCGTTTATGAACTCTCAACTCTCAAGGGAATCAAAATTTATAGGTTACTTTCCGTTGACCTAGAACCACAGAATAACTAATAGTACAAGTCTAGAACTATGAAAGGCAAGTAATATCATCTTATACTACAAGTACTTACAGAGAAAAATCTAAAAATTATATATTTGTAACTACATAAATCACAAAAAATATAGTTTTTATTTAAAGTACGTAATCAATCATCGAGTTTGTACGGAACCCTATATTCCGACTCGCACTTGCCCGGGTTTTTTTAGTATCCCTACAGTTGGGGCACAAATCTTTCTCATGATTGTTATTTATGCGGTAATAATTTTGTCAATAAATCAAAATCATAAATATGCCTGAAAAGATTCTTCTTATTAATACCTATTAGTGAGTTAACGACGATATTTAACACAGTCCCAAAATTATACATCCATATCCGTTAAGCTAATTAAAAAATAATGTCCCCATTCTGCTGTATACCCGTGGCCGGCATGGCGGCACGCGTGGACTTTCTGACGCGCCGATTTACGACCAGGGGGGTGATTGTGTAACTTTGTTGGAATCAACTCTGACAGAAATCGCAGTTACATTGCTGCTTTCTTAAGAACCAATATGAGAACTATCTTACTTAAAGCAGCAATGTAACTGTCAACTGCGCTATCAATCGAGAATTCTTAGCGACAGAGTTACGTAATCTTAGGGCGGGCCATGCTTGGACACAATAAACTCGGCATTATGGGATGCATTGTTGTTTATTGTAGTTCTGGCCAGTAGGTAGGGGCTGGCATGGGGGGCAGCTGCCAGGGGCGCAACCCTCAGAAGGGCGCACTTTGCTGACCCATAGTCAGCCCGCCTCTGTGGTCTAGTGGTTCGCCCACCCGTGTGAGACGCAGGGGTCCAAGGGGGGTACAATTTGTGCTCGGTTTAGTTAGTGGTAGGGCTTATTTCAAGTTCGCCTGGCTAGCTACCACCATCTTACCTAAGTCTGACGCCATAACAACAATTTAGAAATTGTTGTGTTCCGGCAGTAAGAGGTAAGATAGCAAGTTCCTCAGTAATAAGGATTCCGGGCGTAGTGCGGTTCCACCTTCGGCCTTATCGTCACATAACATCAGGTGAGGTGAAGGCCAAGCACTATCCCGTTGTGCATAAAAATCTATAGTTCTTGGGGAGCAAAATTCAAATCTTGCCGGGGGACGCTCATGATCCTAGAAATACGCCTTGCTTGGGGCGCAAAATTCAAATCTTGCCGGGGGACGCTCATGATCCTAGAAATAAGCCTTGCTTGGGGCGCAAAATCTTGCCGGGGGACGCTCATGATCCTAGAAATAAGCCTTGCTTGGGGCGCAAAATTCAAATCTTGCCGGGGGACGCTCATGATCCTAGAAATAAGCCTTGCTTGGGGCGCAAAATTCAAATCTTGCCAGGGGCGCTCATGACCCTAGCTCAAACGCTGGTTCTGGCAATGTATTGGACTTTAGCTGCATAATCCCATTTCGGATAATATTTAGTCACTGTTTGTAATTTGTGGCCAACGTAAGTTTATATCAGTGGTTCACAACATTTTCTTGGCCAACCCCTGTAGTAGTACGGGTCATGCTTGGACACAATAAACTCGGCATTATGGGATGCATTGTTGTTTATTTTAGTTCGGCCCATATGTTCTGGCAGATGTATTCGACTCTAGCTGACTAGCTGCGTGCGTCCCGTAGCATAGTAATACCATTTCGGATGATATTTAGTCACTATTTCACTTGTAATATATTTTGTGGTCAACATCGTACGGAGAGGAGCGGCCTTCCGCGATCTTCCGGCCAAATCTCAGCGTGTGTAGGGAGGCGCGGTAAGTAAGTCTATGTATATCAATGGTTCCCAACATTTTCTTGACCAACCCTTATAGTAAGAGGTCGAAAGGAGTTTTTTCTACATAAATGGGTTTGAACCTCTTAATATAAGAGGCTGGCATAGTGGTAACCATTTTTATTTTTATTTTCGAATTTCGGAAATATAGCGGCTCACGATGAAAAGACGTACAAAAAATTTCTAATGATATAAAGTCCAAAGCGCAACGTTTTCGAGATCAACTTTGGATTTTTTCGATGTTAGCAGGGAAGCATTCACGATGGACAAGAAAAATAAACTGCACAGTTACGTAATTATACATTTACTTACGTCGTCATTGTCATTTCCCTTTTATTGGAAGTTGGACATCAAATTAAACTGATTAGATTAACTGACTTGGAATTCCATGGGGTTCAGTGAAATAGGGTTCTGAGGCTTAATTTGACTTTAATTGTTGTGATAAATGATGTACCTAACTGATTTAGATAGCACGCGATAGGTATCTGCCGTGTGGCGTCGTTTTTTTACGCACAACGGGGTAGTGCTTGGCCTTCACCTCCCCTGATGTTAAGTGACGATAAGGCCGAAGGTCTAAGCGCACTACACCAGGAATTCATCACTGAGGAACTGGCTATCTTACTTATAACTAACTCAACGATTTTTAAACTGTTGTTATGGCATCAGACTTAGGTTAGGTAAGATGTTTGAAGCTAGCCAGGCAGACTTGAAATAAACCCAACCAACTAACCCCCTCCTGGGAATCGAATCCGGGACCCCTGCGTTTTCGACGGGTGGGCGAACCACTAGACCACAGAGGCAGTTGCAAAATAAAATAACCATTTCGGGGTGTTGTAAAATGCAACTATTGAAGAGTTAGTATAACATGGACATGATATGACTGAAAAATAGGCTGCAGAAAAAAAAAAAACTTAAATACAGAACTTTCCAATGACAACAGTACACTCTGTGATCTTTCTTGATAAGAAAAGTAAGTGATAAAAGATGTGTTTTTGTACAAAATTATGTACAAAATAAGCGCCAAGTCTGTAAGTGGGACACTATTTGATGTGCCATTTTTGTGTACAGTTTGTGAAGCATTATCTAGGATATTCTTGATAGAAGCCTTTAACCCAGAGATTTTGCTAGGTAGAATGTCTAACCTCCAGATCCATTAATCAATCTACAGACACCTAATCCAGATTTTTTGCTAAGCACCTGTCGTTAATTTTTAACCGACTTCAGCAAAAGGAGGAGGTTCTCAATTCGATTGTATGTGTATTGTGTTTTTTTTTTTTTTTTATCGTTGTTTGCGCGTATCTTCGACATTTATGGACCGATTTAGATGATTCTTTTTTTGTTCGATTGAGTTTTCTTGCGAGATGGTCCCATTTATTTTTTTTTCAAATCGGTTCAGTAGTTTACAAGTAATCCTGAAAATGATATGATATTAAATCAACTAACTTGACAATTTTGGTATTTATGAACCGAATTAGAGGCGTTTTTTTTGTTGGGGAAGGGATACCTTTGTGTAGTCTTTTTAACCGACGTCAAAAAAGGAGGTATTCTGTTTGTATGTATGTATGTTTGTTTCTCCGCGATTATCTCACGTTTGGCTGAGCCGATTTTTCTACCTAAATAATATACCTACACTACCTAATACACTAAAAATAAAAAAATTGTTTAAAAAACAAAAAAACCGACTTCAAAAAAAATCTGCCTCTAAAAAGCAAGAAATAATATACAAATCATTAGATACGCATTATCATTGTTGTAATAAAACACGTCAATTGAAGTCGGGTGGGGCTTTTAGAATAAAAAAAGGAGGATGTACTCCAGCCCCACCCGACTTCAATAGACGTGTTTTATTATAACAATGTTATTGCGTATCTAATGATTTGTATATTATTTCTTGCTTTTTAGAGGCAGGTTTTTCAAGAATATCAACCGTTACATAGCAACTAATCTGGATTAGGCTGTGCGTTTGCGGGTTGATTATTGGGCCTGCCCGAAGGTTATTTGATGACAAATTTGTCCATTGAAAGGACTGACAGCAAAGTTTAAATCCAACAGGCTATTTGCAAGTGTAGAGTGATGAGGAATGGATCAGGTAGCCTGTTGAAATGTTGCTTTAACAATATGCATTTTCTTACGGATATGTTAATTCCCAGTTGGATGTAAGGTTAAAGTGACCTTATAAAAGTGTGTGAAATTTAAGAAATATAGGAATCAAATACTTAATTTTAATAAGTAACTAAATAAAGTTGTAAAAAAGTTTATGGTTGAGGCCTTTTGTATAGGTTTTTGAAAGAAATAACATGCAATGATTACTAATTATTGATACAATATTTACTTATTTTTAGTATAAGCAAAAATTAACATAAACACAACTTTCAATAAAATTTATATTTTAGGAGCAACTAAAACTTTTTGTCTCATTTTATCAACAGAATAACAATGCTCCAACTCTCTCACAAAATATCTTCACATCATAACGAGATCTAAACTAGGAAATCTTCAAATTCAAGACATTACTCTCTAAATAATAAATTCCTTTTAACCATTTACTCCAATAAGATGTAGAGAAATTCAAACAAAAAAGTTAATGTTTAAAATTCCAAGGGAATAGCTGACATTTAATTAACTGAAGACACTCAATAACAGTACATCAAGGGATCGGCGCGTCGTTAAGGCGGCATTAAGGCCATCAGCGGAGCCCTAAATATATAATAAAATATGCGCTCGCCGCCGACAGTATATCAGACGGACGTTAACGCGCTACCGTAATCAACTACACCAATAAACCATTACCGAAACGTAAATAAACTCTAAACGCACCCACCTAAACGTAAATAACCCGCCTGCCCTGTCAAATAAGAAAAAATAACACAATTATCCTTGAACAGAGAAAGTTGTACCGATACAGATTAATACCGCTGTAATTTGCATTTCTATAAGATTTAAACGTAATTTAGTAGGCCCTTATAATCGTTTGTATGGTAATGCGACAGTTTTACACCGCCGATCGATAACAAAAAGTCAATTTTGGAAAGAAACTTACCTTTAGCGAATGTAAACAAATGCAAACAGCCCACCAAGAAAATCCAATTGCCGAACCCGAAACGAGATATCCCTGTCCGACACATGTTGCAACACAATTGAACAACACTACACCACAGGTTTTAATTCATCGTTATCACATTTTCACATAAAATACACAAATTAACGTAATCATTTTACACGACATAAACGTACGTACGACATTGAACAATCCGCCATTTTCACAAAAACCGTCCACGTTCGGAAACACAACTCAATAATGAAATGAAAGGGCATTGCCCGGGTTTGACTTGACGGACGGACGTTAGCTAACTTCATGTTCAAACCAACGAGTTTTTTCGCTTGAAGCTAGTTGCAAGAGTAGGGCTTGCAAATTCTAACATTATAGTCAATCGATCGATTGTGTAATTTATTTACTTCGAATAAAGACACTTGTATTAAACAGACTATTAAATATGTATGGGTCCCAGTTCCCAGAATTTATTTATTTATGCAGTTTTACAAAAGTTCATTTTACTAAACGGAGGTTTTACTGTGCAGACTGCACTGCACCTGGGGGCTTACCATCAGCAAATAAGAAACCGTTCAGTTCAAAAGCAGGCCTTAATCAGGACTTCTTGAGGCCTGCTTGCATACTAACCGTTGAGGTCATAGTACAAAAAAGTAAGGCAGTTCCATATAAGCCCTGCTATAAGAACTCATAGTAAAGCCCTTGCTCTTTTAGATCATACATGAAAACCAATGAGGGATTTTCAAAATGACAAAAAACTGTAGGCACGATAGATGGCGTTGATAAATAGGCAAGTGTTTTGTGAACTAGAAAACGTAGAAAAATTTAAAAGAAAATTTTCAAAGCCAATTTTGACACTTCACTTGTCCATCAACGCCATCTAATTAATCTAATCACTATTTTTAGCTTTTAAAAAACACTTGTAAAATCCCGGATTACGGGCATACATAACATTTTACAAAAAGGTCAAGGTCTTGACTAGAAAAATAAAAAAAAATGGTCTGGCTGTCCTGCAGTTAGGGGCACTATATTTTCATTGTTCATAATAATGTCATGGTGCGATCACACATTCGCCTGAGTGGCGAGGTGAATAACGCGCTCGCATGTGTGTACAGTAAGGTTGATGAGAAGTTTGATCGATTGTTTTCAGTGGCGGTACCTCCATACAAGCCCAAAAGCCCGGCTTGCCCTAACAATAACTTGCTAACACTACACCAATGAATCGTAATTAATTAAAACACAATATTATTAACAAATGTTAATTTTCAATAATCAATAACCACAAATTCAATTTTTACAACAACTGATCGATAGACAAGTCGCTAAACTGCATTACTTTTCTCAATAAACCTTCTACAATGCATTTATCTCCCTCGCACTCGTTGGCTTGCAACCGGGCTTTGCGATCTGTATATATCCGCTCTCTTCTAACATCAACAAAAGTGCTACCCGCATACATAGTACTGCTGTACGTATCTATAGATTCTATGAGAACTACACAATGCCGAGCGAAAGCCGGCTTGCCTCCGAAGTTCGCTCCAGCGGGTCTACCGGCTAAAAATAATGAAGTTAATGTTAACTGTAAGTATGTGATACATTGCTTCTTTTCTTTGGTAAGTTTTTATTTGTGCCAAAACGAAGTAGCAATGTATCACATACTTACAGTTAACATTAACTTCATTGTTTTTAGCCGGTAGACCCGCAGTTCGGTAGACTGCACAACGCGCTGAGGAGTGTGAAGTTGTTTCAATCTGTGACGACAGCTGTTTTGAAACAACAAGTGTTTTGCCTAAAATAGTGTTTTTGTGTTAAAAATGAGTTTAAATTTCAGTTTAATGAAATAAAATAAAATAAAATAAAACTCTTTCCTTGCAGTCCGGTAATAAACCTTTTCATTTGAGTATTTTGCAAAGAAATATAATATTCTTCAATGTAAGTATCGTAATTTTGTAGTGGACTTGTTTACATTGTTGGTTGTTCTTATAAACATAAATAAGTAAGGTTAGTTTTGCGTCTTTCATTTGAACGACAATAATGTTTGTTTGGAATGCAGGAGATAGGATTGAAATTATCTAGCAAAAGCTCAGTGACGCTATTATTTTGTGAATTGATTTAGATATTTATTATGAGTGACACACGAGAAATTTAGTTTTGATTACACAATAATATAATTCGATAAAGTCACGCCATCTAGCATTTTGTGAATAATTAAAGTAAGCTTAAGGGGTGTGCTTTTGGTGATTTTTTTGAGAGTTATCTATGAATTAGTCTAGATGGTGCTGGGGTGTGTCGCATCGATATTTTGGTAAAGATCATCGTATGAAAAAAAATTATGCATTGTTTTTTTGCTTGAGCTGGTAAAAAAAATTGCTTGATTTGAGGGTTCGGGCTTGCTCTACCCTGTAGGCCTGGGCACGCCACTGATTGTTTTAGTTTCATTCACTAACGTTATAATTTTGCCTGTTTGTTTATAGTAAAAAGACGGCAGCGCAGCGCGATTTTGAAGGTGCATATTTGTCTGACGCTGCGTGTTAACACGCCGTCAGACAAATGTCCTGTTAAGGCCTGCGTTTGAACTGAATGGTTTCTTATTTGCTGATGGTAAGCCCCCTGCTTTCATACTAACCGTTGAGGTCATAGTACGAAAAAGTAAGGCAGTTCAATATAAGCCCTGATAAAAGAGCTCATAGTAAGGCCCCTGATATCACCGTCAATGTATGCACCAGGATCACACTTATCTGATAACACGTCCATACAATTACGGCGTGTTAAGACGTGGCGTCAGACAAATGTGCCTTTAAGCTGCGAGATAGATTGCTGGTTTTCCGACGGACAGATGCTTGCAGTGCATGAGCAAACTTTAACCTTTGTCGACCCGCGCGCGGGTCCCACTTGACGCAGCGGACAGTCTTACGCTGCACCTGTTGCGGTGCGCTATGGTGTACTTGTTGTATGATCTGTGGTTGCGGTAGATAAAATGAGGGCTTTTCAACATTTAGCTTCCTCGCAGACTACAGACTTTTTAACTGCCGATAGTTTATTTTTATATGAAGAGTCGGCCAATACCAAATCGTTGTTGTAATGTGCGCACTTGTATAATTTTTCATACTGATTGAAGGCCCAATCCAACTATTGGCCGACAGTTTGGTCTGTATCGAAACTCACCTTTTGATGAGAATTTGACATGGTGAGTCGCCGCCTAATTCTGTTATTTTGCGGGGACTCTTAAAAAATAAAAATAATAACTATTTGCCTCATTAGGTGGCGTTGATGGAAAGAGGCAACTGTACCAAAGAGGCAAGTAAACGCTTGCTGGCTGACATCTGGGGGCTTGCCTAAGAATTGCATAAGAAACCGTTCAGTTCAAAAGCAGGCCTTAAGCAGGCCTGCTTTCATATTAACCGTTGAGGTCATAGTACGAAAAAGTAAGGCAGTTCAATAATAAGCCTTGGGGGCTTACCATCAGCAAATAAGAAACCATTCAGTTCAAAAGCAGGCCTTAAGCAAGACTCCTTAAGGCCTGCTTTCGAACTAACCTTTGAGGTCATAGTACAAAAAAGTAAGGCATTTCAATATAAGTTCTGCTATAAGTGCTCATAGTCGGCCACTGCTATAAGAGCTCATAGTAAGGCCCCTGCCTTAATGCCTGGTTCATAGCGAATGATTTGCCCTACACAATCAACAAAACATCACAACATTTAACAAAATCCTCATACGTTTTTTAGTTTAGTAAAAAAATCACATTGACACATACATTTTTATCAATGCCATCTATCGAGCCTAAATTTTTTTGTCATTTTGAAATGCCCCTCATTCTGAAATATTGTCACAGTGGAATAGTTAAAATCATAATCGAGAATCGACAGCCCCTTTATCTGTGGTTTAGAACAAAACGCAATCAAAAACAAATAAATAACTAGTTTTTGACAGAAAGTGTTAAGTGACAAACAAAACATTTCAAGTCAAGAAACTAAACGCATTTTCTGAACAAGTGAATTTAGAGAAGTTGAATCTGCGAAATAAAATAGAATTTTAGCAATAATTATTTGTGTGCTATCCTAAAATAACCGAAAATAGATTTTGTATGATAACAAGTCTCCTACAATGGAGCTGATTTATTCTATGAGGCGTAAGCCGCTGAAATGCGAGCCACCACATTTCGACAAGTAAGAACATAGTTTTCGTGTAAATTAAACCATTGTAGCCTAATAACTCTGTCTATAAAAGTACAAACACATGAACTAAATTGTGTGAAACTTAACCTACAGCAATATGTCCTTTATTGCTCTTTAAATCTTGACCATCAGCCTTTTTAATGTACCTACAGCACAGGCCTTATGGGTGGATGGATAAGGAGGTTGGGCCTTATGGGCCCAAAGCGGATTGGTGGGTGTTAACAACTGCAAATTCAGCCGGAACCAACTGCTTAAAGTGCCTCCCGAAGCACGGAAGAGCTCAAGATAACAAATTTTTGGTCAACTATCCCATGGATGACCCTTGCGAAAGTTGCTTAACCTCCGCAATCACTGGGCTAGCCGCTATACCACTGCACCACCAAGCTCCTCCTTAATCTTATAGCATACTTACTAAATCCACTTGCTAGTTTCTCTTCTAAATAATCACATAATTAAATCTCTTTTCAGCCCTCTAGACTCGGAAGTGGTACGCCCAATAGTGACAATCTCCGTTTGCAATATCATAGCGTTCTCATCTCCGACTGAGCTGACCGACGCTGATGGTGACACATGGGGAGGACACGTGTATGTATGTGATATGGACACGCCATGGGACAGCCACAAAGTCACCAGTACTGTTCATCCTGTGAGTTATTTATTTTCAGCCTCATTTTTTAATTCGTCATTGTCCACACGGCCGCCGGACAACAATAGAAAATCTATTATGTCTCATTTTCCGGGCCTTGATGTCTTAAAATAATTATCTAACTCTACAAACTGAAAAGGACTTTAATTCACAACAGAACTATGTATAAAGTTTAGAACTTTTCACTGTGTAAGCTATTACTTTTTTTGAATAGTAATGAATAGAGACCGGATTATAATAATATGCAACATAAAAAGCCCAAAATATGCATGCAAATATGCAAGAAAAATAGCTAAAATATGCACGAAAATCCATAAAAAGGGTTAAAAATGCATTTGCATATAATCCGGTCTCTAGTGATCAACAATAAACAACAAAGTTCTTAACTGTATACATATTTTTAGACGTGACCGTTCAGTATAGGCACTTGAGTCACAAAGTTTTAAACTGTATTATACATCAGAGTGCCCATACAGTTGATTGCGAGAGATTTTAAGCAGGGTTGGCATGATTAAATCACATTGATTTAAATCATGATTTAAATCAAGTGATTTTTTGAATAAAAATCATTGATTAAATCAAATTGCTTTTTTCTTTCTACAAAATTGCTTTTTTATTTGTACAAAAATATAAAATTCTTAATTTTAAATAATTGATAGACACATAAAAATGTATATTAAATGTAACTTTGTGTTAGAATTACTGCTTTATACTGTTTTTTCTTCTAAAAAAACCGCCAAATCATCTGTCCTAATATTTAACTTTCACCAGGCATTTTTATTTTGAACTGTTTTATTGATCTTTACTTGTGTTTCTTCCGAATTAAAGTGTTAAATAAGTCAAACAAAAGCGCGTTGTGGTTTCACGCACTATATTAAGTTGATTTTAAAGGCTCAAGCAAAAAATCGAAAAAATCCGTTTTTTTTTTATTTTTAGAAAAAAATCAGTGATTTTTGATTTTTTGCAAAAAATCATGATTTTTTCCAACCCTGATTAAGATATTTGACACTTTGCACCCAATGTAGTTTTTCTTGATAAATGGTGGGTTAAACAGTCAAAATGTTGATCTCTTAATCATATATTTTTTCTTAGTCGATCTGCTTAAGGAAATGTATGGGATGGGCACCCCTGGTATACATATATTAACTGGATGTGACTGTACTTATTTCTGTTGCCTGTGTGTTTCAAGATGAAGGATATACAATTACTACATTAAATATCCATAGGTGTCAGCACTAGAGTGGGACAGTGAGGGCAAGAACCTCCTGGTGGCGACTACAGCGGGTGACGTCACAGTGTACGGACAGAAAGATTACCTGTTGAATGAGTGGACTAGTTTATATACCGCAAGCTTCCCAGGTAAAGATTCATCTAAGGCAGGGATTCCCAAACTATGGGCAAGAGACCCCGTTTCCATAATGAAATGATCCCTCGGATCCCCATAGACAAATTACTTTAAAAATCCTATCAAATATCAAGTGTAATGGCAAAAATGCTTTCGTATGTCTGTTCTGCTGTCCCGCTGTCTGTTTGCTCTCCTCTACAGGTAAAAAAAAATTAAGGTCAATGATACACTATAATAATATTTAGTACAATTTCGCTGTAGGTGAGCACATAATCCGCGCGATATTTTATCATAACGGGCGGCGCGTGGTGCTTGCCGACAAGAAACCCGACGCGCTTATTACTGAGAAATTCCAGTTGCTAAGGGCTGCGCCTACGGTCAAAGGATTCGGGTGAGTTTATGATCTGAGGTATAGAAAACAGAATGTAATGTTAAAAGATGAAGCGAAAGAAGTGTGTAAGGATCGTAGCAGGTGGCGATCCATAGTCTCTGCCTACCCCCATGGGAAACGGGCGTGAGTGTATGTATGTATGTAAAAAAATCAGCGTTTTTTATTGTCACCTCCATACATTGACCTGATACAATAGGGATGTTGACTATTTTTTTTATTTTATGTTACATAAATTACCTCTCAAAAAAAGAAACGTTGGTAAAGGAATTAATTCGCTAGCATGAAAACTGCCCGAGATATCACAGTGTGAAATGCACACAAATGGACTCGATCAAAAACGCTCCATACTAATGGCTTGCACGTTATGACGTCACGCCGTGCTAGTTTGTATGCAACGCATACGAAATTTGTTCAGCAGCTATATTAAATATTGTGTTTATCAAAATGGTTACTTCGACAAATTTGCTATACATTTTACGGACTAATTAAAGGTATCATTTATTTTAATAAATTGTATACTTTTTAAATGGACTTGTCCACCCAACTTTGAAGGGTCATAAAACAAATAATATGCAATATATAAAACCAAGAGGTATACAAGCTACTCTAAAAGTTTAATATGTTTACGATTTTTATTAGTATTTCGTTATTTTATTCATTAGTCAACATCCCTATTGTATCAGGTCAATTTGTCCAAATTGTCCAATACTTACTATTATTATAAATGCGAAAGTCCGTTTGTTTGTTTGTTTGTTACGCCTTCACGTCTTAACTACTGAACCGATCATCATGAAATTTTGCATAGACTTCGTCAGGGGTACAGAGAAGGACATAGGGTACCTTTTATCCCGGAAAAAAGTACAGTACCCGAGGGATAGAGAAAAAACTGACTGCGCAGACGAAATAGCGGGCAGTCGCTTGTACCCAATACATCATACATTGCCGGTTTTGTAGCATAATCGGCCGTTTGCACTAAACTGAAGAACTAGTGGCGTTCCAGTACCAGGGCCAGATCTAAACAGGCGAGTACATTTTAATAGTAGATTGTTATACAAGACGCTAAAATGACCCATTGCATACGAGGTAGTTTTATTCCCGAGCTTTAGCGAGGGAATAAATAGAAACCGAGTTACAATGGGTTTTAGCGTCGTGTGTTACACTATACTTTTCACTACGATTGCGAGAAAATAAAATACAATATTAAATAGTTTATAGGTACCTACTTCCGTAAACGAATCCACTCGTTTTTCTATCCTCCACTTCATAAACTTTTTGTACAATATTTAAACAGATGATTTGTGCTTGACGGCAAAAGATTAAAATTATTTCTTTCCTATTACAGTCACACAATTCAATCAGTTTGTAATTATAGAAAAAATCTAAAGATTTCGCGCCATGGTACCTTTTTTAATTTCTGCTGTAGCAGCTACACAATCACGCATTCTATGATTCACTCTGTGCACAGAGTATAAATAAGTCTATGATTTCACCGAAGAGATGCTTTTAGTTCCATTTTCAAAAATAAGAATGAGAAACAGTATTAAGTCGAGCGAGTTTTTATTCGTGATTATGAATAAAGACTTTTTCGTTTTAGTAGGCTCATTGGTAATAGACAAACATTAAAAAAGAAAAAACTTTATCCCCTAGGGGTTATTATGCTATTTTAGCTCGGCTCTTGTATGTTACAATGACGGACTTTTTGAGCAAGAGGAGTGAAAAATATGTATGTAGGTGTGGAGTTTGGTGGCGCAGTGGTTTAGCGCCTGGCCCAGCGATTGCGGAAGTTAAGCAACGTTCGCAAGGCTCGGTCATTTGATGGGTGAACAAAAATGTAATTATCTCGAGCTCCTCCGTGCTTCGGATGGCACGTTAAGCCGTTGGTCCCGGCTGCATTTGCAGTCGTTAACACCCACCAATCCGCATTGGGCCCGCATGGTGGGCTATGGCCCGTCCTCCTTACCACCCATAAGGAAGGCCTGTGCCCCAGCAGTGGGGACATCAAAAATGGCTGATGGACACATAAACTTAGCTGTCATGCGCCTTATTATCTTGGTCAAGTTGTGCTTAGGAAAATACTTATGCGATTCTTAAGTTTAGTGCAAATACCTATGTCTCAAAAACCTCTGCTTATAACGTCTAAGTCTAACTTCACAACCGCCGTTTACTTTGCTTCGAACTGTACAATGTTTTTTTGATTTATGCAGTGGTGTAAGCTGTAACGGCGCGTTAGTGGTGACAGCCAGTGGTCTAGTGGGCGCGATCTCCCCCGGGGAGGGAACCCGCGCTTTAGTATCCACAGAGCCGCTGCGGCCGTCTAGGCATAGAGTCACTGCCGCCGCGTTAGCACACAAGAGTGAGTAACAACTAATAATAACTTTCAGTACTAATATTGAGTGATTTTTTTAGTCTCTACTCTAGCTTAGGTCGGGTTCATATTAGCTCCGGTATGTCTCTTAAGTAGGTCCGGCTCTAGATTGCACCGATCTGACTCTAGATTGCATCAATCTATCACTAAACTGCACTGAGGGCCTAGCCAAAGTAACATTTGCAAATCTTCGTTATCGCTTCGCTTTCAAAACATGTAAGGGATTGACATAAGGTTTCGTTAACTATCGAAATTTAAAACGTCAAATCCATACATGTTTCGAAGCTTACGATAATTTGCAAATGTTACTTTGGCCAGGGGGGCTGATCTGGCTCTAGGCTGCACCGATCTGGCTCTAGATTGCTCTAATCTGGCTCTAGATTGTACCTATCCCGATCTAGATTGCGCCGATCTGGCTCTAGATTCTAAGTGTCTTAGTACCTGCTCTAGTAGTGACAGCCAATGGTCTAGTGGGCGCGATCTCCCCCGGGGAGGAAACCCGCGCTTTAGTATCTACAGAGCCGCTACGAACATCTAGGCATAGAGTTGCTGCCGCCGCGTTGGCGCACAAAAGTGAGTATTTATTATTTCTAACTTTTTAAACTCTTTTGACCGTTTTGGCTCTAAAACGACTTTAGTTAGATGGCTCGGATCTAACTCTAAAGTACTCTAAAATGGCTTTGAATTGCACCGATCGGGCTTTAGATTGCAATAATCCAGCCTTAGAATACACTGATCTGGCTCTAGATTGAACCGATCTGGCTCTAGATTGCTCTAATATGGCTCTAGATTGCATCGATCTGGCTCTAGATTGCACCGATCCTACTCTAGATTGCACGGATTCGGCTCTAGATTCTTATAGTGTCTTAGTAGCTGCATTAGTAGTGACAGCCAGTGGTCTAGCGGGCGCGATCTCCCTCGGGGAGGGAACCCGCGCTTTAGTATCTACGGAGCCGCTGCGACCGTCTAGGCATAGAGTCACGCCGATGCCGCCGCGTTAAGTCAATTAACGCTTGAACGTTTCTTCAGACCATCAAACTGATCAACTTTTACTATGAGACCAAATCTGAAATAGCGAAAAAATCTGCTGTTTCATAAAAAAAAATAACGAAAATATTAAGGTTTAAGTATAAAATTGCCGTTTTGTGTAGAGATTTGTGAAGAATTTTCCTTTTTCATACTAACATGAACGCTAATGTTTTAAAACCTGTAAAAATGTATAAAAGATATATATATATATATTTTATATATATTTCTTTATTATTGTTATAAGTACATGTATACTTATCTATTCTTTTTACTTACATTCATGAAAAATATGTTATTATAAATTAGCATCGTAATTTACTTAAACTCATAAGTGCTTTTCTCTTGTGTTTTAGATAACCGAACCGAACAAATTTAATTTTGGTTAAAATGTAATTGTTAAACGTAACCGGTACCCACAGGACAGCCTTAGCCTATTGTGGGGCCATTAGATATAGTTAAATTTGTACAACATTTCTGTCTATAAACACATTTTCATTTTCATTTCAATTTTTTTGTGATTTCAGAGTTAGTCCCATAGTAATTGTTGTTCAGTTTGATGGTCCCTATCTACCATATTCGGCATTAGGTGGTATTTTGTAACACGTTGCATAATAGGCTTGTTTCCATTAAGAATAAAAATAATGGATAGGGGTTTATAATGATTAATTATATTATGGAGAAAATAACAAACAATTTTAATTATTAAAAGCGTTAAAGATTAATAATATTTTTAAAAAATAAATTTCGTAAAATGCAACCTTTAGTCACGTGACAGTGAACACAAATCAGAAAGCGTTACGTCACGCCGTGCGAAACTCCAATCTTGTGTTTGACGTTTCGAGTATTACTACCGGAGGCGCGTTCCAAACCTACACTCCGAGTGCAACCTAACCACAACCGAACGCAAGTTTTAGCCACTTTTTCCGTATTTCTCCATTGTTTGGAACATATATAAATAACTGGTTTGGCGTTTTTATAGTTGTGCTATCACACTGGGGCACTATACAGTACTTATAATATGAGAAATTCATTTTTAAACGATAAAAACTAGCTATAACGTACGAAGACACGATCGCTCTTTTGTTTGTTTCGCACGGCGTGACGTCATTCAAGACGCCATGACAGTCTTGTGCGTTTTGGAACCAAATTAAAATTGGTTTTTTAAAACGCGAAATTTATAATGTAAACGCTCGATTAAAAATAAATAAACCTTTTTTTTCGATAAAATGCCTAATAAGCTAAAATATTAAGCAGTTATTGAAATTTTGTCAACTAGCCTATTGTTGCAGCGGGCAACATTCTAGTAGCGGCTGTATGCGCGGGCGAGCCTCGGTGGTGCATTCGCTGCGCTATCGCGGCCCCCAGGGGCACACTGCAACTGCAACCGCTGCCTGCGTTACACCCGCCTTGCAACACGCCAGGTGATTAATCTTACATACATACATATCTCACGCCTGTTTCCCATGGGGGTAGGCAGAGACTATGGATCGCCACCTGCTACGATCCTTGCATACTTCTTTTGCTTCATTAACATCCATCAATCTTTTCATACATGCGTATTTGTCACTACGTACACCAGCCTTTTTTATTAAAACCTCTATTTGGTCCGCGTAGGTTTTTCTGGGACGCCCTTGCGCAATCGTTCCTTCCACATTCGCACAATACACCTCTTTCGGGATTCGCCTTTCATTCATCCTCTCTAAGTGACCAAACCACCGGAGCATTCCTTTCTCAATTCTTGTCACTATATCATTTTTCAGACCACACTTTTCACAAATCACATCATTGCTCACTCTATCACTCAATTTGACTCCACATGTTTTCCTCACCGAACCCATCTCTACTGCATTTATTCTGCTTTCATTCTTCTTCTGCCATACCCAAGATTCACTTCCATACATCAGTGTCGGCACCAGCACTCCGATATCGGAGTGATTAATCTTATGATAGGAAAGTCTAAAAAATTATATTGGCTTATTTTTTTTTATCTACACCCATGCTTTAAATCCTCTGTAAAGGGTTCTGAAACGATTAGCTTACTGCCATCATTACAATATCCCGAGCGAGAGCTGCTCCTGCAGCGCCCACGCGTGATGCGTTGCATTATGAAATTTAGTACAACATTATAACACTTGCGGATGACATAATGACGAGGAGGGGGAGGAAAGTCAAAGACAAAGTCAAAGTCAAAACCTTTATAGAGGAAACATTTCATGGGTGTAGATAAATATCATGGGTGTTTTTAATCCATATGTATTAAAATATTATTTGTATCCCAAATTAAAAAAAAATTGGTGTAGATATAAAGTCTTGTATGCAACTGTATATAATTAGGTATTATAGTACAGTTGCAGATCTCCCTTATTAATTTATTAAACTCCAAGCGGCTACATGTGGCATCATAACAATGAAATATTTATTGTGTCTCACTTTCATATATACAGGGTTATTTGTAATACATTTTATTTACACTCGCAACGTAATGTTGCAGATATGAATTCAAAAAAGGTACTATAAATACGTACTTTATTTTCGTGGACAGGTAAAATAAAAAAAAACTCATTACGATGTAGTCAACTGCATCATAAAAATACTTTTTTTCTCATTACGATACAGGGCAAATCCAAGAAGAAGGTAGTGCCGCGATATTAAAAAAAACAGCGATAATTTCCCACATACTTTCCATGATTAAAATGCACTCTATGGTGATCGATGACTTAGTGCGATTAGTTTGCAGGAATGCACTCATCTACCTGCTTCGCCTGCCTAATTTTAAGGCTCGTTTTTAAACACACACTCATGTTTTAATACCCTTCATTATGTTGGAGAGGCAAAAAGCCTAGGTGCTAATGTCATAAAATTTCATACTTTTTTATTTGACAGGTTTTCTGTCTCCCTCACACTATCTCTTCTCTCCCTCTAAATGGCCGTCAGCCCAACAGGCAGGTTTCTTTTTGCAACTAAATTTTAATCGTTTTGAATCTGAGTTTCCGTGTAATTAAATGTATTTACAGTTTGTGAGTATTCCAATAAACAGTGAATTATTTTGTAACCAATCCATTATCTTTTCTTTCTGCCTCCCTGCACGCTGCGTTGGTTTGATCACGGCCGAACA
This sequence comes from Agriphila straminella, assembly GCA_950108535.1. NCBI lineage: Eukaryota > Metazoa > Arthropoda > Insecta > Lepidoptera > Crambidae > Agriphila > Agriphila straminella. Next base: position 12,387,086 of record OX467304.1, read on the forward strand.
CATTATGCATCAGTTTCATAATGGGGTTGATCAGACCATCAAACTGAACAACTTTCATTATGGGACCAACCTTGGAATCGCGAAAAAAATCAGCTGTTTCATACATTTCGATGAAAGTTGCTCAGTTTCATGGTGTGATCAACCCCACGTGAGGTTTTTATTGAATTAAAAGTAACACTGGAAAAGTTTTCAGAATATAAATAAAAAAAAAATCGTAATTTTTTTTAGCACATAAAATGCAACATGAAATTATAAAAGTGAAAAACGTAATTTTTTTATAGTGACCATAAGTTGGTGTTTACGAGATGACACGGATTGCCTGCTAGTAGCTGGGAGTACTCTCACTCTATGGAAACTCACAGAAGGAGCACACCCTGTGCATAAGCTGCTGTCCAAAGGTAATACAGGGTGTTGTATTTAATAAAAACAGTAGGTAGATAATTTTCCTAGTATAATACGCTCAAATTATAGAAGTTGACCGAAGGGCGCATCCTGTATACACCGTTATTTTTTAAGTATTATCTAAAAATGAAATGGGGATTTCAGACCACGTGAATGAACAACTTTTACTATGGGGCCAACTACGGAGTAACGAAAAAAAAAAATTCAGCTGTTCCATACATTATAGTCGAGTTGATGCTGTACTTTTCTATGGAAAAGCTGATTTTTTTTTCGAGATTCCGTGGTTGGCCCCATAGTAAAAGTTGTTCATTCACGTGGTCTGCAATCCCCATTTCATTTTTAGATATACTTAAAGAATAACGGTGTATAAGATGTTGTCTAAAGGTGATACAGGATGTTGTATTTATGGTATATTGATTATTTCTACTAGTAGTCAAGTCACAAAGAAGGAGCGCATCCTGTACATAAGCTGCTGTCTAAAGGTGACACAGGGTGTTGTGGAATTTTTCTACGTCATTAACTTATACTTGGAAAAATGCATTGTATTTTTCATATCGAATATATTGAAAGTTTATTTAGTCTAAGATAATCAAAAAGGAAAGTATACAAAATACAATTCTATTCTTTTATAACAAAACAATTTTGTAAAAATCTTGAGTCGTATTTTTATTATTCATCTTTTTTTCAATTTATTTACTTAGAGTTTATTAAACAGATTTCAACAATTAAATTGTCACTTAAGTAATACTAATTTACAATACGATTAATTTAACAATGTACAACTGAAGTGGCTAACTTCAGAGCGCTTGCGATACAAAAGAACGTACATACATATTTTAATCTGTAACATTTACGTTTAGCCATACATTCTTGAGTGAAATTGCGGTGGATCACTGTCTATTGTCAACTTGTCCACATGTCCCCACTGCTGGGGCACAGGCCTTCCTTATGGGTGGTAAGGAGGACGGGCCATAACCCACCACGCGGGCCCAATGCGGATCGGTTGGTGTTAACGACTGCAAATGCAGCCGGGACCAACGGCTTAACGTGCCTTCCGAAGCACGGAGGAGCTTGAGATAATATATTTTTGATCACCCATCCCATGACCGACCCTTGCGAACGTTGCTTAACTTCCGCAATCACTGGGCCTGAGACCTTTCAAAGATCGAGTTAGAAGGCATTTCCTTTCTCCCACCTAATACTACCTTTTTTCTGATTTTTCAACTTTCATTTTATAAACTAACACTTTCTCTTCTCTTTATTTATGTACATCTATATCTATTGTCCTTCTAGTATTTATGCACCCTCTCCCCTCTGTTCTCTCCTCCTTAATATTTTTCTACTCAAGGTTGCCTGGAAGAGACTGCTACGTAGCAGTAAGGCCGCCTTTTGTGTACTTGTCCATGTTTATTGTTTGCTCCTATGTAAAGTCTTTGTCTAGTGTGCAATAAAGCGTTTTATTATTATTATTGATATTAAACCACTGCGCCACCGAGCTCCACTACATTGTCAAATTACTCGTATTATACAGGGTTTATTTGTAACCACTCTCCAAATTTTAAGGATGTGTTCAGTCCATGAAACTGAACAACTTTCTCCATGAAACATGTTTCCAAATACGCCAAAAAATTTGGTCATCTTTTTTACATATTTGACCCTATGTTTCATGGAGAAAAATGTTCAGTTTCATGGACTGAACAGATCCTTAAAATTTGAAGAGTGGTTACAAATACACCTTGTATAGGTACTATGTATATTCTTTACTAAATTCCCCCGTTCAACAGGCCCCCTCCAAGGCGGCACGACTCCAAACGGCGGCCCCAAGCCGGGGGCCGATTGCTTCAACACTGTCGTAAGTCACTTATTACTGTTACGCAAAGTTTTTTATTTAAATATTTATTTGTTATTATTGTACATATTAATATTCATTTATAAGTTTATTAACATTAGTTGTTACAATGCGATTAATTTAATATATCTGAAGTGTCTAACAAAACCACGTATTTTAATCTGTAAAAGAAGGGTGCCCATTTGTGACCTGTGAAAATGTTGATTTTATTAATTATCGTGTATAGATCAAGGACCGGAACCGCTTACCGTTAAAGGGGTTTTTGATTGGGTATTTCATAGGCTTGTTTTCAAAAACCCTATCAATACGGTAACCCTATCGAAAGGGTAACCCAAGTAAGCACTTACCGAATACGAAAACCCTATCGAGGCAACCCTATGAAGGCTTTATGAAGGGGTTTTAAAACGTGTTCAAGCAATTTATACGCAAAAATAGCACCTCAAATAGCGTCCCACTTACAAACTTGGCGCTTATTTTGTACATAATCACCTCTTATTTTGTACAAACTCACATTTTATATCACTTATTTTGTACAAAAACACAACTTTTATCACTTACTTTGTGCATAACTATGTAGTATACCACGTTCAACAAATAATGTCTCCATGAATAATCCGTTGCATAGAATGTGTAGACTTTTTAATTTGGTTTGTATTGATTTTGATATGTTTAACAATAGTATTTCTAAATTTAAAAATTCACTTTTAAATTATCCCAGTGGAAGCTGAGAGTTAGCTTGATTAGATAGATTTGACTATAGGTAGTTATCGTTTTATTAATCTATCTGTTATGATGTTGTGTGTAGCTTCTTATAATTTGTTACTATTATTGTAAAATTAAAATTAACCTTACCACAGTTGATAGTTGTAATTGGACATCAGATTGGTGTACCTTCTTATTATTAAGTATTATTGTTTAAGTTTTAATCTGTTGTTTTTTTTTAAATTGATTTATCACATAAATGTTTTTACATTAGACTTATTCACTATAGCTAACGCAAAGGAAACCACTAAGGTTTGCATAATGTGTTAGGATTCGACAACGACATAATCAAAATTATTGTTATTTCTTACAATTTTAGCACTTGTGTAAACAATGATTCAATATTATTATAGTTTCATCTTTTAACATAAAACATGAAAAAGAATGTCTGTAACTATGTCATTTAAAAAAAACAATAATAATAAGCAACCAGTTTGTAAGTGGGACGCTATTTGAGGTGCCATTTTTGAGACTCTGACCGGACATTTAGGATATTCTTGATCGAAGGGATGGATAGTCAATTTTTTTACATATTTGCCCCTATTGCAAAACTCCGGTCACAATATATTGTAAACTCATACCTAAGTTGTTGAAATAAATATATTTGATTTGATCCTATGTTTTTTAGAGAAAGTATTAGTTCCATGGACTGAACACATTCTTAAATTATTAGCAAGTCGAAGTTTTTACTAGTAGTAACATTTGTGTCCAGGTATGGCAACCCAGCGCCCCGTGGGCGATAGAGGACGGCGCCCGCGCGGTCGCGGCGCTGGGCCATAAACACCCACTCGCGCCCCCATACGTAATGCTGGCAACACCGAGATCCATACATTTGTTGCACAGAGATAATCATCATACGGTAAGTCCCTTAAATAGACTGAAAATACTACTACAGGGTGAAATTGGGATGATGACAACTTTTTTTATTTTGTTACATAAATTACCTCTCAAAAAAAGAAACATTGTCCATCAGCCATTTTTGATGTCCCCACTGCTGGGGCCTTCCTTATGGGTGGTAAGGAAGATGGGCCATAACCCACCACGCGGGCCCAATGCGGATTGGTGAGTGTTAACGACTGCAAATGCAGCGTGTGTTCAGACCAACGTCTTAACGTGCCTTCCGAAGCACGGAGGAGCTTGAGATAATATCATATCAAAATGTATGAAACAGCTGATTTTTTTTCGCGATTTCAGAGTTGGTCCCATAGTAAAAGTTGTTCAGTTTGATGGTCCCTATCTACCTATATATGGCATTAGGGGTTGTTTTGGGACACCCTGTATATATTTTTTGTCCGTTTGTCCACAGGTGTGTGTGTGCGCGGTGCCACTGCGAGCGGGAGCGGAAGCGGCAGCGGGCGCGTGCTCGCCGCCCAAGAAACACAAGTACGGGCCCAATCAGGTCAGTGAGGAATTGTAGGAAGTAGTCCCAACTACCAATCACACGCAATGCGTAAAACAAACGAACTAATCACAGAGCTCTATCAACGCAGCGCGTTCGCAATTCGCAAGTAAAGGTTGTTTAAATATGTTCTTAAATACGGTGGTTAGCAAAATTACTTTTAGTAAAATGGTTAAACTCATTGGTAGTAGGAAAGCAACATAAACCCCCGCTTATCTTAAGAGGATTGTCAACCACGTGGTCTCCATACAAACGGCGATAACGTTTCCTACCCTCTAAACCTTAACCTACAGTAATTAATTTTTGTTTTTTTTTTTTGAAATGCCTAAATACTAGGGCTGTACGTTTTGATTTTTTAAATATCTATAATAGATTTCGAAATATTTGCATTTTAGTGATTTCATACAAAACACAGAAGTGCCAATATTTTCAAATCTACAATGAATATTTTAAAAAACAAAACGTACAGCCCTAGTTTTTAGGCATTTCAAAAACATACCAAAAAATCATTGCTGTAGGTTAAGGTTTAGTTAGAGGGTGGGAAACGTTATCGCCGTTTGTATGGAGACCACGTGGTTGACAATCCTCTTAAGTTTTCTATAATTTTGTAACCCTATTTATAAGTAATTTTATAAAATTACTAAGCCACATCGCATGCCGTGGCTGTCTGTAATTAAAGACTGTTCTTAAATTTTAGATTCCTTTTATTGTATTAGTTAGCTACATGTTTTTGTTGACTGCCCAATAATTAAAAAAAAAATACCGGTGTTAGCTACCACTGGTACAGTCGAGTTCATTAATATATTGGCATTTTTGACAGGCTGTTGACCTTTATTATAAAGCCATAAAGGTTGATGAGCTGTCAAAAGTGCCAACATATTAATGAACTCGACTGTACCATTTTTTATTGTATGTCGCCTTTTTTCTCTTTAGCATGGCGACGGTTGTGCGACAGTCTGCGGCATGGACGTGTCGCCACTGGGCGGGACAGTAGTGTGCATCGACACACATGCACGTATACATTTGTACCCCACGCCATACTGCAGCGATATGCGTGAGACTATTACTGATATCACATCACCCCACCACCCACATTATCTCATCACCCGCATCACCCCAACATTATTATCACTTCACCACCCACATAACCCCACCAGCACTATAACCCCACCATCTACATCAACCAACCACATCGCCCCACCATCCACACCATCCCACCACCTTCATAAACCCAGCTGCCTATTCACATCACACTAACGCCCTGAAAACCCCACCAGCCGCGTCACCCCACCAACCACATCACCCCACAACCCACATAACACCACCACCAACATAACCCTGCCACAGCACCCCATCAGAGACCACCCCTACACCCTACATCACACACCCAAACTATAGCCCCACCTAACCCAACTCGTTTTATTCATAATGTCATTGTCATTGGAAACTGACGACGACAGTAAACACGACAACCGTCAAAATTCTAAAGTACATTAAAGTAACTCGATTTCTTGTAATTTTTACCGACTTCCAAAAAAGGAGGAAGTTCTCTGTTCGTCTGTATATTTGTTTTTTTTTGTGTGTCCACCGATTACTTAATGATGGCTGGACCGATTGAAATGATTCAAACGTTACATTAGGTAAACTCCCAAGTTGGTCCCATTTTTTAAAATTTGGAAATCGGTTCAGTACTTTTTAAGTATTCTTGAAAAAAAAAAACGAAAATAGTATGATTTTGTGTGAACTACCTCGATGATATGGTCGTATTAACTTCTTTGTTTATTAACTGAATAAGATAATTATTTTTTTGTTACAAAAAGGGATATCCTAAGTGTAGTTTTTTAATGATAATGCGTATCTAGTGATTTGAATATTATTTCTTGCTTTTTAGAGGTAGGTTTTTTGTTTTTTTAAACATTTTTTTTTTCATATAATATTTTTTCTCCCAACAGCCAGCCCCATGGCCATCCAGCACACGTGCAACCTTCTAGAATACTCCATGGTGTCTGGGATAGACTGTTTAGACGTACTACTCACTATCAAGAGCACCCTAGTAGAACCTTTATATGAAAGGTAAGGGATAAAGTTGGACTTAAAACACGTAACATAAATAAAATATAAATAAATAAATGCCTGGACCCATTTAGCCTCAAACCACAGATAATATAATACAATACTAGTACAGATACCTCATCCTATACTAAAGAACTGGCCCGTCGTAAGGCGACTTACGGGGCGATTTAAAATGTTTTTGTTGTAGAATACTAGATGGCGCCGCTATCGTCGCAGCATGCCTTTACCAAATTTTCAAAGAAACGTCAAAATCTTTGAAACGCAAAAAGCAAAACAATCTTAGTAGTACAAATTATTGCCGATAGGCGTCACTCAATTTTTATTGAAATTTGTCAAAAAAACCTGAATAAAATTTGTTTGCTTGATTCCGACAAATTAAACACGTCAAATGAACTGTAATAAATGTTTAATAATCGCAGAAAAATACTTATATATTTACAGGAAAAATGACAACCATATTGTGTGAAAAACGATGTTCTTTTGTTTTTAGAATAAAAATTGGTTCACATACGAACAATACTTTCAAAGAGGTTTTATGCCTCTTTGGGTTGATCAATGAGGTTTGAACAAAACCCTTCATTTTACTGTTTCACTACAATTTTGCATTTGGTGTTTTTTTTTGACACCAAACAATTTAAAAGTTTCATGACTTTTTTATCTGAATATTATAAAAACAAATCGAAGCAGGTACCGCCATCTAGTGAGGTATATTTAAAATAATTCCAACATTAGTTTAAATTGACCTCACTAGATGGCGGTACCTGCTAACTGAGCCACATCTGATGTTCCCAGTGAGGCCCCATGCTCAAACTAAGCAAAACATGTAATATGGGTGCTAGACAACTGCTAGACTTACATACTTAACTTTTTAAATATACAACGTGTTACGAAATAACCCCTAATGCCGAATATGGTAGATAGGGACCATCAAACTGAACAACTTTTACTATGGGACCAACTCTGAAAACGCGAAAAAAAATCTGCTGTTTCATATAAAATTTAAAAACGAAAATATAAAATTGTTTATGGTTGTAGATTCACCGAGTCGTTCCAGAGACAACCGCAAGCGTTCCAACAGTATTACTACCACAGCTGGCTCAAACTAAGGATAGCGTTGTGCAGGTAAACATAACATTGTTTTCCATAAAATACATAAAAAAAACTTATGTCTATATGTTTTTAATCAATAATATAAGAAATTAAAAAATTATTAATTAAATGGGTGATAGTGAGGTATTATTAAGTTTTGAAATGAAATTAAATAAATATTTATTGCATCGAAGATTCAATTCGTTCATTCATTCAGCTTAGCTTAAACTATACAATAATAGATTAAGGGCTTATTTTCCAATACCCAGATAAAGCTTTATTTGTTTGAGAACGTTTGCAAAATTGAAAATGTTTGGCATATGTTTATTTGACAATAACTGTTAATTTATTTGGTTAATAATTTAGTTGACTGATATCTGTGAATTGAAAAATTCAGCCCTAAGATGTCTTAAACTACTTTACTTTTTATAACTAGCATAACTTCTTTTCTTATGTAAGTTTTGATGTTATAGAATAGAAGAAATAATATAGAAAATTAACTTTCGGATTTCTAAAAATCTTTTACCAATATAAAGCTACGTTAACTTTAGCTAAAATTGCCATTTTAGAGCAAATAAAGGCAAAGAGTTACTAGTCTCATACCAATCTTTAATCAAAGTTATTCCCCAGGCTGGTCCCGTCATTATCCACAAGTGCGTCCTGGCTATGCGCAGTACAAATGTGTCTGTGCGCGTGGGCGGCAGTATTGCCGGCGTTACGACCCGACGACAGGAACGACTTGGTATTAGACGACACCGACAACGACAAGGTTAGTATAGTAGTTAAACAATGTTGGGCTTAGAGTGGAACCTTGAGGGATACTTGTTAAAATATTGGCTCTAAAGTAGTGCATTTACGGCCAAATACTCCAAACGAATCTTAAAGTTAAGGCCACCTTAAATTCAAAAAAGACTATGAAACTGACAGCTTCCTTATAGTTAAGGAGACCATAAAATAATATTTTAGCCAAGAAACCTTTGATTATTCAAATGACAAATGTCTCAAGATGCTCGAAGGTCTCAAGGAATCATACTTGTTTTATTTTGTATACTTTTGTGTTCATACTGCCAGAAATCGCGTTGATTCCAAAACTAATTTCAAGAATTGTTGTTGTGTTGTGGCCGTGGCCATAAAACTAGAATGTCAAAGAACAACAATGTCAATAAACAGGTGATCCGAAAAACGAATGTATACATTTTATATGAGATACGTAAAATATGACTTACATACATAAAATATGACTATATTATGGCAAAGGAAATTAATAAACTAGGTTCCATACTGTTTTCTTCGTCGATAAACGAATAAATGTAGCGAAATTTGGTTTTAGAGAAATGTGTGGCAATATCTTTTTTACCTGTGAAAAGTGTGATTACTTGGATTGTTTCTTTTTGTCACATCACAATCACTAACAGGACAAGACACCATGGCTCCACGATACCCTTATTTAAAATTCTAATCAAGATTACCAAATATTTTAAAGAAATTGTGATTGCTCTTTTGCTAGGCGGGACGCTAGGAGCTCTTACTGTAAAAAATGTTGGCACATTGTCACTTGACCTTTTGTCTCTTTTTTCATAGACCGTGTCCGTATAATGTTAACTTCTCTTTTCCACGCTTTGTTGGTCTTCTGGAGCGCAGCGAAAAGTTGTGGCTAATGTGAAGGTGTCAAACGTATCTGTCAATCGAAAACAGAAATTCGGAACTTGTCAGTTATTTAGTTTGACTTAACTTAGTCAAAAGCTGTACCTAAACCTACTTCAAGTTTACGTCGTTTTCTCTACAACAGTCGCTGCCAGCGTTAAGGCTCCGTTACGCGAAATCACTTGTCTCTTGTCTTTTTTTTTACGTGTAAAGAGTATGGAAAATAACCTCACTTCTGCACTTTTTCGATGTTTTTCGTTTTTTTTTCATCATAATCTTTAGCACAATCATCTTTTTTAAAAAAAAGTTATTGGAGCAACTGCACAGTACGTTTAAGTGTATTTGATGTAGAATTCAATACGTTTCCGCTATTATTTACGCCAAAAATATGGCCCGCGACAAGCGCTTTTGATGATATTCTGATTTTTTTTACAATCATCTGTGAGGTATATACGCAATTTAATACTTGTAGGTACTAGATAATCTCTTTAGCTTGTCGTATGTTTATTTTTGTGGCTACAACTTTACGTTTACTATATAAAAATATGGCCCGCGCAAACCATGTTTTCCTATTATGGCCCCTTAACCAAATGACAAATGTCTCTAGGAATCATAATTGTTTGGTTTTGTATGCTTTTGTGTTCGTACTGCCCGAAATAGCGTTGATTCCGAAGCCGATTTCAAGATTTGTTGATGTGGCCTTATGTGAAATGTTAGAAATTTGAAACTTCAAGTTTAGGTTATTTTTCTTTACACCAGTCGCTGCTAGCGCTAGAAGCTAAACCAGAATCGTGTGGAGACGTATCACTAGTGAGCGCTCTACGGCGGCCGCTGCAGCGCGCGCTAGATGTAGCGGCCACAGCACTGCTAGCACTGCAGCACAGCGGCCATCAGGCGCATGGGTATGTTTTGTACATCATCTTAATATCATACATGTCCACGCCACCCGCGGCCGCGGGGGGGAACACCCCGACGGACGATCGGCGGCCGGAGCCGAATTACCACGTCCGCGCGACACTGGCGCCAGCCGGCGCTCGCCCTTTCTCTCTGCTACCACTGCCACCGATGAAGTGAGTCTTCTTTTTCCCTTTGCACACAATTTGATTTTATTTTTTATTTTATTTTATTCTTATTTTTGTTATGGCAATCTACTCCTCTTAAGGGAGTAATTTTTGCCAGTGTCAAGTGTTAAATAATTCAGTGGTATTGTTTCAGTTTACATTAGAATGCGGGTGCATCGCATTCCAATGCTGCTTGGAGCATTTGGCATCAAATATATCGATACAGTTTACTCAGTAAGTTCTTCCGAGGTAGCCACCACTACAATAAAAGTCTCAGCTTCACGCGCCTATTTCAATTATCGCACATATTGTCTAGTTGCGTAGACACTTGTACCACAAAACTGCACCAATTTTATGACACAATATCCACTATAAAACAATTTGCAAATAATTAAAATAGCCACCGAACTGAACCCGACAAAAGGCGCCAAAAACTCCTTTTTTTATTTTGGCACAGATCAAATAAAAAACTGTTAAAAAAAAACACAAAACCGACTTCAAAAAAGCAAGAAATAATATTCGTAATAATAAAAATACGTCTATTGAAGTCGGGTGGGGCTGGAGTACAGATTCCTTTTTTAGGGTTCCGTACCAAAATGGTAAAAAATAAATTAAAAAAATTAAAAAACCCGCCTGCATAAAAAGACAAGTCGACTGAAAAGATGGAAACAAGATTAAATAAATATTAAAGGCAACATGTCATAATAACATGCAGTCGGAGGCATGCATAAAGAAAGTGACATTATGAATAATTGAATTATATGCCTCCGACTGCATGTTATTATGACATGTTGCCTTTAATATTTATTTTCTCAAACATGCTTGGAAATTCGAACATTATTTTGACAACCTTCTTCGGGCTAAATCGGAGTTTCCGGACAGACCTAAACCGCGCCGGCAATTTTTGTATGAGAATCCATTACTAACGTGTAACAATGGATTTTCATAGAAACATTGCCTGCGTCTGACCGTAAATGTTAGTATTGAAACTCATTATACACGTGTAATTCAGAAATGGAACCAAATTTTCAATGAAATGAGGTCTGTGATCATCATCAATATTTAAAATTAGAACCGGCTTTGCAAATGGAAAGTTCCGAATCACGGTAACAGTGTCATGGGCGCACTAACGCCCGCCTATTAATTTGTATTCCTGGTTACAAAACTTAAGTGTAACATACGATTCGGACAGGTGGCATAAAATATCATTGTATTATCTATGGATCTTGGCGCGGGGGAAGTTAATATTGTTAAAATTGTTTGTTGTTTTGTCTAATATTTTATCTTCGATTTAAATTAAGTAATTAATTTAATATAAAAATGAGTTCAAGCGACGAAAGTGATATTTTGACGCCACCTGAAATTCAAGAAGCGGCAAGAACTAATAGAATACATGTTGTCTCCAAAATCAAAAAACATTAAGTAAACCAGATGTAAACCTAATTGCAATGCCCAAAAGACATTCAAAAGGGTATAAATGTAGGAAGTCTGCATCAAACGTGCAAATTTTCATGTCAGAAGCATCAGACAGTGTGTACTTGGATCCTAAAAAGTAAGTTTTCGTACTTATTGATAAGTACCTACCTACCTAGGTACTAATTTACCACTTTGTTTTAGTTAAACAGCAAACATCACAACTTTACACGTTCTTTATTTTTGTTTCAGGTTTGATTTTTGCCATTTTCGGTGTATGAAGATGCAACGACATATTCAGTATTTATGTAAAAGACCTAGAAACTCAAGACGGTGCGATTTGTTACTTTCAATTACTGTAATTTTAAATAAAAATAAAATGTTAGAAAAGTTACTACTTGGTTTAAATTTCCGCGCATTATTTGAGAAAAGTACTATACAAGCCTTGGCCGCAACTGGGCATTGATGGACTCACGTATGTGTGCCTCGGCTTCGCCTCGGCCCACATTTTCACGTTCGTCCTTCAATGCCTGTGTTGCCTGCCGCTGCAGTAATGTACTATTAATCTTGTTTCCATCTTTTCAGTCGACTTGTCTTTTTATGCAGGCGGGTTTTTTAATTTATTTTTTTATTTATCTCTTTTTAGTTATTATATTTTACGGTCATGATATACCTTTTTGAAATCCTTATTATAATAAGCCCTTTAATTTGACACCCATATTGCAGTATTCTAAAATAGTAGATTGTTATACAAGACGCTAAAATTACCCATTGCATATACGAGGTATTTTTATTCCCGAGCTTTAGCGAGGGAATAAATAGAAACCGAGTTACAATGGGTTTTAGCGTCGTGTGTTACACTATACTTTTCACTACGATTGCGAGAAAATAAAATACAATATTAAATAGTTTATACCTACTTACTTCCGTAAACGAATCCACTCGTTTTTCTATCCTCCACTTCATAAACTTTTTGTACAATATTTAAATAAATGATTTGTGCTTGACGGCAGAAGATTAAAATTATTTCTTTCCTATTACAGTCACACAATTCAATCAGTTTGTAATTATAAAAAAAATTCTAAAGATTTCGCGCCATGGTACCTTTTTTTAATTTCTGCTGTAGCAGCTAAACAACACAAACACGCATTCTACGATTCACTCTGTACACAGAGTATAAATAAGTCTATGATTTCACCGAAGAGATGCTTTTAGTTCCATTTTCAAAAATAAGAATGAGAAACTGGGGGCCTATTACGAAACTTGGTCACGATAGTCGTCCGCAGTTCGTCGGTTATAGTTATTACAAATAATTTCAATGTAGCTATCGTAGTCCATAGTCTATTGAACGAATAATGACGGATCCACTAGAGAGAAACTGTCAAATTTACGCAATCACTTTGCAATATCGCATACGCAAGTGCTTTGTAATAGGAATCAATCAGAACGAAACACGGACGCAGCCGCGTGTATCGCATTAAACTTTTCGTAATAGACCCCCAGTATTAAGTCGAGCGAGTTTTTATTCGTGATTATGAATAAAGACTTTTTCGTTTTAGTACGCTCATTGGTATATAGACAAACATTAAAAAAGAAAAAACTTTATCCCCTAGGGCTTATTATGCTATTTTATCTCGACTCTTGTACGTTACAATGACGCACTTTTTGAGCAAGAGGAGTGAAAAAAAAATTTTTTTTCACTACGTATAATAGCACCGTACAGCCGCCATGTTGGTTTTTTTATAACGCCACCTTCTTACGAACACTTGGGCTGAAAAGACCAATCTAACGATATCTTAATCATAGAAATCCGTTCAGCCGTTTGATTGAGAGATATGAGGTAATAAAGAATATTACATACAAACAAACATACTTACAAGATACGCGCGAAATACATAACCCGCAGTCGGGTAATAAAAAAAGGAACCCTTATGGTGTGACTCAGTCTGTCTGTCTGTCTGTCACAGCTGGATATCTCGAGAACTACTAATGTTATCAACTTGAAATTTGGAATAGTTTAAGATGACGTTTGTCCAACTATTTTGCAAATAAGAAACAAATAAAAAAATAAATATATTTTTTACAACAGGGACCAAAAAGGGGTCTTAAAAATTTTAAGTAGGGCGACTAGGGCATGTGGGATATCAATTGAAAGAGCGCTGTTTGCACATTTTAAAACATTTTTTTCTTTTTTTTTAAGTAAAAAAAATACCCCCCCCCCCCCTTATCTCCGAAGTTTGCAAAGAGAAAAATCAGAAATAATTCTATGTGATAGTAGTTTATGTAAAGATTACAGGAAAAATAAAACGATGTCTCAATATAACACACTTTTTTAGAAATTCAAAAACAAACAAAAAATTCAATATTTCCTCTACCAGTCAACAGATGGCCCTGACCTAAGAAAAATTAAACTAGTTCCACTATCGGTCAAGAGATGGCGCTGGCCTAAGAAAAAAAATATAGTTCCACTATCGGCCAAGAAATGGTGCTGACCTAATACTGCAATAATATTTTTTTTATTCTACAGCTCTGCAGTGTATTTATTATGATGGTACGGAAACTCTCGGTGCGCGAGTCCGACTCGCTCTTGACCGGTTTTTTAAACTAGCGGCCGTCCGCGGTTTCACCCGCGTGGTTCCCGTTCCCGTGGGAATATGAGGATAAAAAGTTTTCTATGTTTTAATCTAGGCTATCTACTATCTGTGTGCGAAAATTTCAACCAAATCCGTTCAGTAGTTTTTGCGTGATTGAGGAACAAACATCCAAATATCCAAAACCACAAACTTTCCCATTTTTAACATTAGTAGGATAGGCAGCGGTTCCCGATTGGTGTTTCGCGGAACCCTGGGGTTCCGTAAGAGGCTCTCAGGGGTTCCGCGTTTAAGTGCTAAGTAAAAATCTTTTGTTCTAACTAAATAAATATTTTTATCTTAAAAAGTCCTTTTAAAGTCAAACGATACCTACTTACAAGATGTGAACACCAAGCCAAGAAGCCTCAGTATGGTGTGATTTTACGTAAAAAACAATGTCACAGTTCGTTTACTTCTTACTTGACTAAGGTTCCACCCAAAAACGGTGAACCAAAAAGGGTTCCGTTGCCAAAAGAATTCGGGAACCGCTGGATAGGAAATAGTATAGTAGGATCACTACGTCGACTACTTAAATTAATTTAAATAACCTACGTAAAACAGGTACGAGATCTGGGCGGATCCGACCGCGATCACGCTTCTGCGCAAATTGGTGGTGCTGGCGCGCGCCAGCGGCCGCGGCGGCGACGCGCTGAGCCGCGCGCTGGCCAGGCTACAGGCGACCTCCTCCAAGCACGAGCTGCAAGGTGAGCGGGGTCCAACCACAATGGTAGATAGGTGCTGGCCAGGCTACAGGCGACCTCCTCCAAGCACGAGCTGCAAGGTGAGCGGGGTCCAACCACAATGGTAGATAGGTGCTGGCCAGGCTGCAGGCGACCGCCTCCAAGCACGAGCTGCAAGGTGAGCGGGGTCCAACCACAATGGTAGATAGGTGCTGGCCAGGCTGCAGGCGACCGCCTCCAAGCACGAGCTGCAAGGTGAGCGGGGTCCAAACACAATGGTAGATAGGTGGTGGCCAGGCTACAGGCGACCGCCTCCAAGCACGAGCTGCAAGGTGAGCGGGGTCCAACCACAATGGTAGATAGGTGCTGGCCAGGCTGCAGGGGACCGCCTCCAAGCACGAGCTGCAAGGTGAGCGGGGTCCAAACACAATGGTAGATAGGTGGTGGCCAGGCTACAGGCGACCGCCTCCAAGCACGAGCTGCAAGGTGAGCGGGGTCCAACCACAATGGTAGATAGGTGCTGGCCAGGCTACAGGCGACCGCCTCCAAGCACGAGCTGCAAGGTGAGCGGGGTCCAACCACAATGGTAGATAGGTGCTGGCCAGGCTGCAGGCGACCGCCTCCAAGCACGAGCTGCAAGGTGAGCGGGGTCCAAACACAATGGTAGATAGGTGGTGGCCAGGCTACAGGCGACCGCCTCCAAGCACGAGCTGCAAGGTGAGCGGGGTCCTACCACAATGGTAGATAGGTGCTGGCCAGGCTACAGGCGACCGCCTCCAAGCAAGAGCTGCAAGGTGAGCGAAAAATAATTCTGTACATCAGATAATATTGGTTTTGGTGGTGATTAAAGGAAACGCATGTTTATGGTTCCGTGGTTGGATCTGTATTATTTTAAAGGCAAGCAATTACAATGAATTAACCTTATTCTAATTATATTCTATGCTAACTCGACATTTCGTACGTAACATGTAGTAGTCATAATAATAATTATGTTGCGGTACAAATATAAAATCATTATACTTCAGACAACTGTAAAAAGAGAATCATCAAACGCCTTTTATATGATTCTGTAGAAGAATGCGCGGCAGTGGCGACCTCTGGCGGCGCGCGCGCTTGGGAGGGCGCTCCTCGGTGCGCAATATCCGCCCCACACGGACGGCAGTACCCGCTATATGTGAGTATATAGAGCTGTACATGCATGCACACACAAACATACGGCATGCAAGCTCACTGTACGTACATGCATACACACACAAACATACAGCATGCAAGCTCACTGTACATGCATACACACAGTACATGCATACACACAAGCATACAGCATGCAAGCTCACTGTACATGCATACACACAAGCATACAGCATGTAAGCTCACTGTAGATGCATACACACAAACATACAGCATGCAAGCTAGTGAGCTTGTATGTACAGTGGTACATGCATACACACTGTACATGCATACACACAAGCATACAGCATGCAAGCTCACTGTACATGCATACACACACAAACATACAGCATGCAAGCTCACTGTACATGCACAAAAAAAATACATTTTCCATACAACGATCAGCAGTTCGGAAATTTTTTTATAAAGTTTATTTTTTTTGTCTGTTTTCGGAAAAGTCGTAGAACAATTAATGTTGTTGTTAATGATGTTAGTAATCTACTCCTGCGAGATTGTTGGTGTTTTACAAACAACCCTGTATCACAGAATACATAATAGTACAAGTACAGAAGATCCACTCCGCAAAGTCATTTAAATTAATAGCGACTCCATCCCAGACGCAATAAAGTGCAATTCAGGTCGCACACCGCTCCCTTGCCTACAGTTATATTCACCTAGAAGTTTCCTCTCTTTCTATCGCGTAGCTCTTATTTCTTCTAACGACTTCAGGGTTGTCTTCTTTTAAATAATAATTAATCTGAATACCTAATTTATTACAAGTTATTGTGTTAGCATTGTGAGGAGCTCGGTGGAGCAGTGGTTTAGCGCCTGGCCCAGCGATTGCGGAAGTTAAGCAACGTTCGCAAGGGTCGGTCATGGGATGGGTGACCAAAATTTATTATCTCGAGCTCCTCCGTGCTTCGGAAGGCACGTTCAGCCGTTGGTCCCGGCTGCATTTGCAGTCGTTAACACCCACCAATCCGCATTGGGCCCGCGTGGTGGGTTATGGCCCATCCTCCTTACCAACCCTTAAGGAAGGCCTGTGCCCTAACAGTGAGGAGCTCGGTGGAGCAGTGGTTTAGCGCCTGGCCCAGCGATTGCGGAAGTTAAGCAACGTTCGCAAGGGTCGGTCATGGGATGGGTGACCAAAATTTATTATCTCGAGCTCCTCCGTGCTTCGGAAGGCACGTTAAGCCGTTGGTCCCGGCTGCATTTGCAGTCGTTAACACACACCAATCCGCATTGGGCCCGCGTGGTGGGTTATGGCCCATCCTCCTTACCACCCATAAGGAAGGCCTGTGCCCCAGCAGTGGGGACATCAAAAATGGCTGTTGGACATATTGTGTTTACAATGTGTACTTTAATGTGAACAAATTACTTTTACCTACTAAATACTGACTAGGTTTGTTGGTATCACAGATAATAATAATATTCTATTCTAGTGAATCTACCTATTACTAGACAAGCATTCTTCTTACCTTTCGATGTCGATTAGAGAAAAATTTAAGGTTCGGATCCTTTTTATTATTGTTAAGGCAGCCCATTGCGATGCAATATGCCTTCATTTTGGTTAAACATGCAAACGAACGACACGACAATACGCGAACGCGGCGCGTGAATGAGTATCGAAATCGAACTAATGTTGCTAACGTGCGACCCGGCCGGCACGCGGCGGCCCTCTGAAATTAGTCCGTCCGAACCTGTACGCCGGCTACTTGTAGCTTCGTACCTAAAGAGCGGAGTGCGCCTAGCCTGCCTGTATATTATATTTTTTTCTATTAACTATTCCTTCGAAATGTAATAAACAACTAACCAATTCATATGATATCTCAAAACTATAGAATGGGGAACATGCATATTTTTTTTTGTATCAAAATCAAGAGTATAATGCGTGAGATAATCAACTGTAATATTTAAACTTTTCTCTTGCGTTTTTTTCTCGTGATTTTTCTGTTCCATCATGTTTTTATACGTGTCCGCAGCGATCAAGCTCAAATTTATCAAAATCGGTGACTTATGCATGTTCCCTATTGATTACAAAAAATATGAAAATAAGCCAATAAAATAATAATACTTAGTTGAAAAGGTATTCAGCACTAATATCTTTATTTTATTATTATCTAGTGCTGAATACCTTTTCAATTATTATTATTTGATTGTCCTTGCGCGGATGGGCTCCTGTACGTTAAGGGCCCACCGTGTCTTCACTAGCGCCGCCACTCAAGAAAAAATCATTACAACGAATGGGTTATGGCCCATCCTCCTTACCAACCCTTAAGGAAGGCCTGTGCCCTAACAGTGAGGAGCTCGGTGGAGCAGTGGTTTAGCGCCTGGCCCAGCGATTGCGGAAGTTAAGCAACGTTCGCAAGGGTCGGTCATGGGATGGGTGACCAAAATTTATTATCTCGAGCTCCTCCGTGCTTCGGAAGGCACGTTAAGCCGTTGGTCCCGGCTGCATTTGCAGTCGTTAACACACACCAATCCGCATTGGGCCCGCGTGGTGGGTTATGGCCCATCCTCCTTACCACCCATAAGGAAGGCCTGTGCCCCAGCAGTGGGGACATCAAAAATGGCTGTTGGACATATTGTGTTTACAATGTGTACTTTAATGTGAACAAATTACTTTTACCTACTAAATACTGACTAGGTTTGTTGGTATCACAGTGTCGTGCGTAGGGTCGTCGTTGAAGAGATAAATAATAACTTGTGAATATTTTAACAGCTTTTACTTGCGTTCTACAATGGTACATAGAAAATTTATAGAGAAAAGTAATTCAAAATAGTCAAATAGCGAATGAACAGCGAATGAACGTTTTGACTTTTCGAAAGTCCGCTTATATACGTCGGTTTTGAACTTGGTTTTGACCGCTTCTTCATCGCCAGCCAATCCCGTTGCCGCAGCCGTCGCTCGATCCGTTTCACGCAGCAGTCGCGACATGCCCCCGGCCTTGGAAGCACCAGGATGCTTTCAAATTACTGCGCAACATCTTCATGAAATAAAGGGCATATTTTTGAGAATGCCCGCCGTACAGTGCCACTTGCTGTGCGAATGTCCGCCACACGTGATATGCCGTCTTTGCCAGGAACTGTAGCAACGATGCGCCCCAACTGCCATTTGAGAGGAGGCAGATTATCGTCTTTGATGACGACGAGAGTTCCAGCTTGCAACGAGTCGCCGCCTTCAGTCCATTTGCATCTAGTCTGCAACTCCGAGACGTATTCTTTCGCCCAACGTGCCCAGAAATGGTGACGAATCTGCTCCACCTTCTTGTAGCGATTGAGTAGATTTCCAGGATCAGCTCGCATGTCATCATAAACTGGCGCTGTAAGTGTACGACCGATCAGGAAATGGGCTGGACTTAAGGGTAGGAGATCATTAGGGTCTGAGGACATAGGTGAAAGTGGACGGGAGTTAAGGATCGCCGCCACTTGTGCTAGTACTGTGGTAAATTCCTCAAATGTTAAATGCGCGTTCCCAATGACCCGCGTTATGTGATGTTTACATGACTTTATTCTAGCCTCCCACAGGCCACCAAAATGAGGAGCGTAAGGGGGAATAAAGCTAAATTTAATTCATTGGCTCGTTGCATATTGAGCTATATCCTCTGAACAATTATTTAAAAAATTAGAAAATTCTTTCATTGCTCCTACAAAATTCCTGCCATTGTCAGAGAATATTTCAACAGGCTTTCCGTAGCGTGAAATAAAACGTTTGAGAGCTAGAATGTATGCTTCCGAGGAAAGATCGCTTACAAGTTCCAAGTGTATTGCGCGCGTTATAAAACAGATAAATAAACAAATATACGATTTGACCGTTTTTGCGCCCCTTCCTTTGCGATTCAAAGTGTAAATTGGCCCCCCATAGTCGACGCCACAATATAGAAAGGGATAAGTAGCACTCAATCGTTCCTTAGGCAGATTACCCATAAGCGGATGTAATGTTTGGCCTAATAGTTTTTTGCAAACCACGCAATCCTGCACAATTTTTCTAGCAAGGTTTCTTCCACCAATCACCCACCATTGCTCGCGCACATTGTATAGAAGTGCCTGAGGGGCTACGTGAAGAAGAGACTGGTGTTTATGACGAAACAATAGCACGGAAAATTGATGTTTCGATGAGAGTAAAATTGGGTGCTTCTTATCATAGTCAAAATCCTCTGAGTTGCTTATTCGACCCCCAACGCGTATAGTATTAGATTTGTCTAAAAATAAATTTAATTTTTGTAAGCTGGGATTATGTTTTAGTGATAACCCTTTTGATAATTTTTCATATTCACCATGAAATGATTCCAATTGAGATAATTTTGCTAGAATCATCTCAGAGCATCTTAACTCACTAACACTAATTGCGCCGCTTAGCCTATCCAACTTTGACTGTCGAATATTGTGCAAAAAACGTAATACATAGGCAAACGTACGAATTAATCGGTCAAAACGAGAAAATCTAGCAAACGGAATAATACTCGCATTTTGATTACAATTAAACGCATGTACAACATTAGCCTTAACCTCAGGTAAATCGTTTATTGAATGTTGTGAATTATTTTCTAAATCACTAAAATCGAAATTCGCATCATGTAAAAAAGTCGGACCATTCCACCATAAACGTGAAGTGGCCAGGGCAGGCAGGTGCACACCCCTTGACACTAAATCTGCAGGGTTGTTTTTTCCGCTCACATGTCGCCATGGTTGCCCTTCAGTTAATTCATGTATCTCGGCTACTCTATTCTGAACAAAAGTTTTTAATAAATTAGGGGCCATGCGCAGCCACCCTAAGACTATAGTAGAATCTGTCCAGAATATGACACGATTAAATTGACAGTAAAGCGAATTTTTTACCAACAAATAAAGACGCGCACCAATTACCGCCGCGCACAGCTCGAGTTTAGGTATGCTAACAGGCTTTAACGGTGCAACCTTGCCCTTTGAACATAATAAATGCACAGATGGTGACACATCACTGTCATCGGAAACAGATCGGACATAAATACACGCTCCATAAGCCGTTTGAGAAGCATCGGTAAATATGTGTAACTCAAGTGCCGTAGGCTCATTTGCTATTACGTGTCGTGGTATACGAATATTATCGAGCGCCGATAGACTGTTAGCAAACCGGTTCCACTCAGCTATGACGTCGCGCGGCAGCTCGTCGTCCCAGTCTAACTTGAGAAGCCATAGCCTTTGTAATAAAACCTTTGCTACCATTATTGCAGGGCTCAATAATCCTAGTGGGTCGAATATTTGCGATATATGAGACAATATTGTGCGCTTAGAAATTTTATTAATATTTTCAAATTTTGTATCAAAATAAAATTCATCAGAATTAAAATTCCAACACATACCTAATGTTTTACAGTTGTGACTATCGTTGATATTTAAGTCTTTTGCGTCATTAAAACAATCGGAAGCTAGATCGCATCGATCGAAAATTAAAAATCCATTTCCTTAATGGAAAACATCCCGCCTTTAAAGTATTTGAAACATTTTCGCATAATTGTAATAGTTCGTTTTTATCGTTAGACCCAGTGACCATATCATCAACGAAAAATGATTCGGCTATTGTTCTTTTGACGTCAGGATCCGGACAGTCTAAAGATAATTGTTTTAAACACCGTACAGCCAAGAATGGCGCACTGGCGTTGCCGTAAGTGACAGTTTTCAATCTGTACACATTAATTGGTTTTGTCGGATCGTCACGCCACAAGATAAGTTGTAGGTCACGTTGATTTTCATTAACTAATACCTGCCGATACATTTTTTCGACGTCAGCACACGCTATATATTTGTGTTGACGCATACGCAATAAAATGGCAAACAGATCACCTTGTATCGGCGGTCCTACAAGTTGAAGGTCGTTGAAAGACTTCCCGGAACTCGACTTCGCACTAGCGTCAAATACCACACGTAGCTTAGTGGTTGTGCTTTGCTCGCGGAGCACACCGTGATGTGGTATTACATAATTAGGGGTTCCGTACTCGTCAACACGCGTCATATGACCTAATTGTTCATATTCGTGCATAAAATCGTTGTATAATTTTTTATACTCGGGATTAGCTTCTAGGCGCCGTTCCAAAGATAAAAATCGTTTGAGGGCTTGAGGATAAGATTCGCCTAACTCATGTAGTGATGATTTGAGAGGAATGTTAACGGAAAATCTTCCGTTTTCGTCACGCATCGTAGTTTTAACGAAAATGTTTTCACATTCCTGTTCTTCATCCGTATACGTCTTACATGGTTTTATAATTTCCTCAAGCTCCCAAAATTTACGTAATTGTAAATCTATACTTTGAGAAAAATTACATTGTACACTACCTGCATTGCGCGCATTTAAATGTACGGGACCCGAGACTATCCACCCTAAACGCGTATTTTGAAGGAACGGCCCATTAGGTAATCGCATTCTACCGCTATTCAACAAATCCCAAAACTTATCAGCGCCGATTAGAATATCAATGTTTTGAGATTCGTAGAATGATGGATCCGCTAATTCAATATGCTCAGGTATTTTAAATTCCGCATGATGCTTAGATATAGCGGGCAACGTATATGTTAAGTGTGGTAGTACAATGCATTGAATTTGCGTAACGTATGTACTGGTGCAGGATTTTATTTCGATTTCACACATTTGATTAGACTGTGTGATCGTATTGCCAACACCACGAATTTCATGTGTGAACTGTATTAATGGTAATTGTAATAGTTTGCATAATGAACTAGATATAAAACAACGTTCGCTTCCCGAATCTAAAAGGGCACGCGCTGAGTGATAATTGTTTTGAACGTCTAGTACTTCTACAAGTGCAGTGGACAACAAAACAACTTGTGCGTGTGATAGATGCATGCCCGATTCTATGTGTGCGTTACATGACACGGCAGCAGTGGCGGGGGGGCTAGAAACCGGTCGCTGCACCGCCGCCGCCGCTGGCGACAACTCTTGGGTGAGGGAAGAATGCATGGACAAAACTTGTTTGTTATTCTCGCATACGCGCGCAGGCACCGCTGGGCTAACATCATCATTACGTCTGTGCAATAAGGTGTTATGCCTTTCGTTGCACTGTCTACATGGACCGAATCTGCATGAACTTACGTTATGACCCGGGCGTAAACAGTTTTCGCATAGTTTTTTAACACTTACGTGTTTGAATTTAGTGTCTAAATCGGTGGTTAAAAATAGTTGACACGCATAAAGTGGATGCATACCGTTATTGCAAAACGAACACGACTTATTGTTGAAGTGCTTTTGTGACTTGTTAGTGGAAACGTTGCAGTGAATCTTCGGGTAGTGTGAATGTGATTGTTTTCTATTTTTTGTGTTCAAATTAGAATTAGTGCTTCCGTTAGATAACTGCAACGTTTCCAGCATATCCGCCCGTTCTTTTAGAAAAGACAATAACGAATCTACCTTCAGTTTTGACTTGGAGTTACCGGATTGTTTTAAAATTGTGGTTTTATGTTGTTCCCACTCGCGTTCCGAAATTTTATCTAATTTAGAAACAACGATATAAATAATAAGTGTGTCCCAGGTGTCTACTGGTTCACCTAGGATCTTTAGTGCACGCAAATTCTTTAAAATCGTATCTATTAAATTTCGCAATAAATCCGGTTCCTCCTTAGTCAGGGCTTGAATGTTGAACAATGCTTTTACGTGGTTATGTACTAACAAGTTACAATTGTTGTACCGGTTCAACAGTAATTCCCATGCGACTGAATAGTTATCTGCACAAAATTCTAATGAATCTATTACTAGGGCTGCGCTAGCCTTCAATGAAGATTTCAAATAGTGATACTTTTGAATGCTACTTATCTGCGTGGAATTATGCACAAGGGATAAAAATGTATCCCGGAATTCTAGCCAATGTTCACTCGAACCATCGAAGGTCGGTACAGATATGGTAGGTAGTTTAACTGAATTATAAGAACAATCTTTAGAACTAGAAGTTTCACTCTCAACGTTTAGCATACATTCCGCTCGAGCCATCACTCTGTAGTAACAGTCTTCAAATTGATCGCGTTGATTTAATTGTTCTTCTAAATCTACTTCTAAAACCGATTCCTCTAGCGTACTTTGAAGACCGTTAAACTCTGCGTGAAGGCTCTTGGCACTTTGAATTCTGAGCTTTAAATCTGCCTTTGATTGCGAAGACAAAGGCTTTTCACACTCAAAATTATTAATAAAATTGCAAAACCTAGTTAATCTACTCTTGACAATGGCGCGTTTTTTAACTAGATCACGAATTAATTGATTTGTGCTGTCACTGTCGGTGACGGTTATTTTAACTGGAGATTTTGAACGAGACGTAGTAGATTCGGTATTACTCATTTTGGCGGCTAGTGAAAGTTGGATTTATTATACAGTGGCAGTTAGTGCTAGCAAACGGCACGCTGCTATAGACAACTGATAATAGAGCTTCCTGCGTATCAATCACTAGTACCTATGATGAAATAATTTACCACAGTAATAAACACAAGTTTAAGCAATGGATTAGGAAAGGAAATGATAGCTGATGGTCGTACCTTTTGCGCTTTGTTCTCGGCTCGATCCTCAGTTATTCTGCGTATATTCCTTATGGTCGCTCCAACTTCGGTATCAGATAGTCCAAATCCGGCTCGAAGGACCAGATGTCGTGCGTAGGGTCGTCGTTGAAGAGATAAATAATAACTTGTGAATATTTTAACAGCTTTTACTTGCGTTCTACAATGGTACATAGAAAATTTATAGAGAAAAGTAATTCAAAATAGTAAAATAGCGAATGAACAGCGAATGAACGTTTTAACTTTTTGAAAGTCCGCTTATATACGTCGGTTTTGAACTTGGTTTTGACCGCTTCTTCATCGCCAGCCAATCCCGTTGCCGCAGCCGTCGCTCGATCCGTTTCACGCAGCAGTCGCGACACACAGATAATAATAATATTCTATTCTAGTGAATCTACCTATTACTAGACAAGCATTCTTCTTACCTTTCGATGTCGATTAGAGAAAAATTTAAGGTTCGGATCCTTTTTATTATTGTTAAGGCAGCCCATTGCGATGCAATATGCCTTCATTTTGGTTAAACATGCAAACGAACGACACGACAATACGCGAACGCGGCGCGTGAATGAGTATCGAAATCGAACTAATGTTGCTAACGTGCGACCCGGCCGGCACGCGGCGGCCCTCTGAAATTAGTCCGTCCGAACCTGTACGCCGGCTACTTGTAGCTTCGTACCTAAAGAGCGGAGTGCGCCTAGCCTGCCTGTATATTATATTTTTTTCTATTAACTATTCCTTCGAAATGTAATAAACAACTAACCAATTCATATGATATCTCAAAACTATAGAATGGGGAACATGCATATTTTTTTTTGTATCAAAATCAAGAGTATAATGCGTGAGATAATCAACTGTAATATTAAAACTTTTCTCTTGCGTTTTTTTCTCGTGATTTTTCTGTTCCATCATGTTTTTATACGTGTCCGCAGCGATCAAGCTCAAATTTATCAAAATCGGTGACTTATGCATGTTCCCTATTGATTACAAAAAATATGAAAATAAGCCAATAAAATAATAATACTTAGTTGAAAAGGTATTCAGCACTAATATCTTTATTTTATTATTATCTAGTGCTGAATACCTTTTCAATTATTATTATTTGATTGTCCTTGCGCGGATGGGCTCCTGTACGTTAAGGGCCCACCGTGTCTTCACTAGCGCCGCCACTCAAGAAAAAATCATTACAACGAAATAACTATGTTTAATGAAATTAAGAAAAATATAAAAACTAGTATTAGTTACAAACTATTTTGTATGCTTTTTTCCAGGTTTAAATGTGTTTGTGTAGTCAAAACCTGGATTAACGCCTAAAGTTGCCACTGTGGGCGTTATTACAGATTTTAACTATGCAGACAAATTTAAACGGGGAATATATTTTAAAAATAATGTAACACACTTTAATGAATGAACTATAAAAATAATGGTTGCCACTATAAATATGCTAAGCTTTAAAATTAATACTTTGCACTATACAATTTAATTGCTTAGCTTTAAAAATTAATACTTTGCACCATACAAAATAATTTTATAACTTTAGTGCTGGTAAACAGACGACTAGGTGCGACGACGAGCGGGCGCAGCGAGAGGAGCCGAGGAGGAGGTTAGGTTCCATTGTGAACAACAACGCCAGAACCGACCTGCTGGCGTGTATGCATTATGCCACAAGTTGTTATGATCTGGGCTTCTCATTTTAACAGTGGTCAGTCTGACATAGTTGGACAGAAACTAAATGGTTTCGGAGTTGGGACACAGTTTTAGTGCAAACCATTATTTTTGTATTGATAATATATTAAATTATAGATCTATTATTATTTTAAAGTGCTGACAAAATTGTTAAAGTGCAAACCATTATTTTTTGTAGTGATAGTATTAAGTTATAGATCTATCATTAGTTTAAAGTGATGATATCCAATTTTAGAGCTGGTTTCATCAAATTTAAAGTGCTATTAAATACATCCCCATTTAAACTAAGAATTTAACGCATACAAAAATAGTTGATAGCTAATAATGCTTTAGTATGATACTGTCATGTTATATACTTGCTGGTGTTTTGGATTACCTAGTCTGTAAGTCTGCATGTATTTTTTATAAAATAAAAAAATAATAAGTAAAATAAAATAATACTAGTTTTTATATTTTTCAGAATTTTATTTGACTTAAGTAGTTATTTCGTTGTAATGATCGGCGCTAGTGGACGCGCGATGCACCCTTAAGTATTATAAATTCTGTATCTATACTAACTGCCCTATTGTCGCGTAGTTGGAGTACTGCGTGGAGCCAGAGAACCTCAGGTTCACCCCCGAGCCGCCCGCGTACTTGCAGGCCGACGTGCCGCCGCCCAGGCAGATGGACACCATACGGTATATTAATTTTTTTGATTTTAGCATTCACAATGCTATTTTTATATATTAAGTTACTCAATATAATTGAAATATACTAGAAAAAAATCGACTCACCCGTAGCAGCTCTAGACGGGACTCGAACCCGCACCCTTAGGATTCCGGCCCAATGCACTAACCAATTATGCTACCGAGTCGCTATAACGGGTGTAACTAAATAACAAATAAAATAAGATTTCATAAAAATTTTGAAAAAAAAAATTGACTTTGACCTTCAATAACTTCGTAACTATTGGTTTCCCAGGTATAGTCTAAAAGACAAAAATGGTCCTGATGATGGGCAAAATACGTAGACCTCGGCTTCGTTGAAGATCTTGTTACACCCTGTATATTAAATTACTTAATATAATTGAAAAATACTAGAAAAAATCGACTCACCCGTAGCAGCTCAGACTAGACTCGAACCCGCACCCTTAGGATTCCGGCCCAATGCACTAACCAATTATGCTACCGAGTCGCTATATATTAAATTACTTAATATAATTGAAAAATACTAGAAAAAATCGACTCACCCTTAGCAGCTCAGACGGGACTCGAACCCGCACCCTTAGGATTCCGGCCCAATGCACTAACCAATTATGCTACCGAGTCGCTAGTGGGAGTGGCGAAATTTTCTAGTAATTTTTACGTTTTCGCTGTAAGCCAGCGTTATTTTACCATACGGTATGTCACTTCTACTTTCTAATCGAATGAGGATTGTTTTTTTTTTAATTTATCACATAAATGTTTTTTCAACACACTTGCTCGTAAATTCCATTAATTAATTCTTATGTAATGCCAAATAATGATAAAACAAAAATAATGTGCACCCTGTTTACTTATTACCTACACTCATTTTAACTAAACTATGTACTTTTCACCAATGCTATAAACTCGTAGCTTCATTTATAATCATCTTTCAAAATTTGCATGCTAGATGTAGCGAAATGTGTACGATCTTTTGATTATTTATAACACCACATGTATTTTTTTACCGCATTTCAAGCAAATAAAATATCTTTTTACCATCGCCACTCAAAAAAGTGCGTTTAATTCAACGATAAGAGTGAATAAAACGCTGTTTTATACACCGAGTGAATAAAAATATTTTGAATTTGGATCAAGCGCGCATCGTATGAATTATGTAGAAAAAAAAACAAAACGTGCTGAAAGTATGGAGCTATTCCATAGATAAAGCCATAGTCATAGAAATAAATAAAAAAATAATATCCCGCCAATTTTATTTAGGTTCTTTTTAGTGTCTTATCTTTGGGTTCTTTTCTAAAAAAATATCCCGCCAAATTAATTAGGCCCTTTTTAGTGTCTCATCTTTGGATTTTTTTCTATATATTAGAGGGAGATTAGATGTTCAGTCTTGCATCAGTCCATTCCATCAGTCTGGTACGATCTTCAGTCTGTCAAAAATTCAAAGTCTATACAAACTGATGAAATGGACTGATGCCAAACTGATCGTGTAATTTCCCTCTTAGCGTGGTTGTTTTATGTCATTAGAAAACTTCTAGTTTCACTATTTTCTAATGTTTAAATATTACTGATTACCTAACTAAATAAATACCAAAATGTGATAACTATTATATAGGTATTAAGTACCTACTGCTATTTGTTTTCTCGCAGTCAATGGTAAAAAGTAGAGTACACAACTCGTGAAAAAAAAAATTCATCTCGGTCCTTTGTATCCCTCGCTTCGCTCAGGATTCTACTTTTGAATCCCTCGCTACGCTCGGGATTCAACTCTAGAATCCTTCGCTGCTCTCGGGATCCAACTAGTCCCTCGAACTAAATTCCCTCTTTTTTCACTTGTTGTATAATCTACTATTATCTTTAAAGTGCGTCCTAATACATCGCTTTTAGGGCCATAAACCGAGCTATAACAAACGCGTGCAATAATATATAAATACTAGTACGTAATAGAATTAACCCTACAAAGTTAAATTAGTACCTTACTGCAAGTTTTAGGCGAGTAAACAGAGCATTCCCAATTTAGCCGGGTAATACAGTTTATTTATTTAGTAACAACAAAGAGGTTTTATGCTGTTGAAAATTCATATAGATTTTTGGAATAAATAAATGTGTAAGTCCTTAATTAAGTCAAACAAATGTTTATTATTATTAAATTATTCATAATTCACAATATTTTGTTATAGTATATTAAAATATTTGCATTTTATCACTTAAAATTATAATTTTGAAGTAGGCTGTATGCTCCTCACCCCTTTGTTCGAAAAATATTCTTGCGTTGGGCGTGTGAAAAAAAACAAAAAAAAAACCTGCGCGCCTTTTCTCATAATTGTCATAATTATTTTGTTTTTGTCGTATTTGTTGCTGTGTGGTAAATTACTTTGTTTTTTCCTCGCAAATGTGTTGAAAAACGTCGTATGAAACTCGTGAACTTTTGCTTATTGCACACTCGGCTGAGTTACGCCCTCGCCTGCGGCTCGGGCTGCAACCCACAGCCTTGTGCGCATTGAGCAACCTAAGCTAACTTGTCTCAAATGAATGAAAAAGAAAAAGACATTACAATCCACTTTCCAAAAAGTATTGTTTTAATTTTATTCTTTATTAGCTTCTGCCCGCGACTTCGTCCGCGTGGATATTAGAGGAAATCCTTAGGGAACCTTCAACCAGGATCCAACCAGTCGTTTTTACGCGATTAGGCGGGTCCCCACCAAGCGCGCTGCCTCGCGAGGCAAGACGTTTGCCGCGTGTGGCGGGCCTCGCACGAGGCTGCTCGCTTGGTGGGGACCCGCCTAATCAGAATTGGGTCCAGAGATATTAGTATCCCGTTCCCATTCCCGTCCCCGTCCCCGTTGGACTTGTCATTTTCGCAATCACCATCCCATAAAACCTCAAGAACGACATCCATATCGATTTTTATGTTTACTTACCCCATTTAATCCCTAAGGGGTGGATTTTCAAAATAACAAAATATATGTTTGCCTATATTTATTTTTAAACGTGCTCCTACGAAGTTTGAAGTTGAAATGTCTATTTTATATATTTTTTTAAAATTTTCACCCCTTTAGGGGTTAAATCATGTCCACAATGTTGGACTTCAAAATAAATGTCATTTTCGCAATCGTCATCCCAGAAAACCCCAATAACGACATCCATATTATCTATTTTTAGGTTTTTTTTACCCTATTTCATCCCTATTTGAAATACTACCAATTACCTATACCTATTGGGAAAATATCTTGGGCTCGGCGTTTCCCTGCGTGATCGAATCAGAAACGAAGAGATGCGCAAGAGAACTAAAGTAACCGACATCGCTCGAAGGATTGCTCAGCTGAAGTGGCAATGGGCGGGGCACATAGCGAGAAGAACCGATGGCCGTTGGGGCGGAAAGGTTCTGGAATGGCGACCACGCACCGGACGGCGCTCCGTGGGTAGGCCCCCGACAAGGTGGACCGACGTGAGGGTGAAGGTCGCGGGAAGCCGCTGGATGCGGGCAGCGCAGGACCGATCGTCGTGGAGATCCTTAGGGGAGGCCTATACCCAGCAGTGGGTGTCGTGCGGCTGATATGATGATGATGATTGGGCAAATACCGGCCAAGTACGAGTCGGACTCATGCACGAAGGGTTCCGTACCAAAAAAGCGCAAAAAGAAAAAAAATACGTTTCTTGTATGGGAGCTTCCCTTAAATACTTATTTTATTTTGTTTTTAGTATTTGTTGTTACAGCGACAACAGAAATACATCAATTCTGTGAAAATTATAACTGTCTAGCCGCTACCTCGGTTCACGACATGAGATACAGCCTGGTGACAGACCTACAGACAGAGAGCGAAGTCTTAGTAATAGGGTCCCGTTTTTAGCCTTTGGGTACGGAACCCTAAAAAAGCTAAAATATGCATTAACGCCGTAATTAGAGAGTAGTTGGATTTAAACCCTCTTCTCTCACTCACTTCTCCAGTTTCATACGTATTCTTAGGCGTGACTTTTTTCTACAAAAACGCGTCCAAAGTGGTCACGGACTTATTAACTACTCAGGTATATGTACTTGGGCGGAGGCGGCGCGGTGGCGAAGTGCCGGCTGTGTGGAAGATGCGGCGCGGCCGCCGCCCCGCCCGCGCCCGCGCCGCAGCATCCACGCGCGCCGCTGCTGCACGCGGCCGACGCGAGACTGCAGCCCGCCTGCAGGTACATACACACAAAATTTATAGCAATACAAACACATACAACTACACACACACAACACACACGCAAGCCACAAACACGCACGCAAGCTCGCACACACACACATAAACACGCACGTAAGCTCGCTTACTGGTATGTCGTTTCTTTAAAAAAATTGTGCACAATAGGCTAGTTGACAAAATTTCAATAACTGCTTAATATTTTAGCTTATTAGGCATTTTATCGAAAAAAAAGGTTTATTTATTTTTAATCGAGCGTTTACATTATAAATTTCGCGTTTTAAAAAACCAATTTTAATTTGGTTCCAAAACGCACAAGACTGTCATGGCGTCTTGAATAACGTCACGCCGTGCAAAACAAACAAAAGAGCGATCGTGTCTTCGTACGTTATAGCTAGATTTTATCGTTTAAAAATGAATTTCTCATATTATAAGTACTGTATAGTGCCCCAGTGAGATAGCACGACTATAAAAACGCCAAACCAGTTATTTATATATATTCCAAACAATGGAGAAATACGGAAAAAGTGGCTAAAACTTGCGTTCGGTTGTGGTTAGGTTGCACTCGGAGTGTAGGTTTGGAACGCGCCTCCGGTAGTGATACTCGAAACGTCAAAGACAAGATTGGAGTTTCGCACGGCGTGACGTAACGCTTTCTGATTGGTGTTCACTGTCACGTGACTAAAGGTTGCATTTTACGAAATTTATTTTTTAAAAATATTATTAATCTTTAACGCTTTTAATAATTAAAATTGTTTGTTATTTTCTCCAAAATATAATTAATCATTATAAACCCCTATCCATTATATTTATTCTTAATGGAAACAAGCCTATTGTAATTGGGCACAGACATGCACCTAATGTATAGGATTTTTTATTGTAAATTTGTTTTTGTCTGATGTCTGTTATTGTGTCTTAAATAAATAAAATAAAATACACACACTCGCGCGCGCGCACGCACGCTCGCACACACATACACACGCATGCTCGAACACACATATAAACGCGCGCGCACACATACACTCTCTCTCACACAGACACACACACACACTGGCTTTTTTGTTAGTGTCGGTGCAATTCCTGACAGCTGTATTGTGTTGTGGCAAGAGTATTTTGAAAATCTTTAAGTGCAGTTTAGTTCAAAATTAATATTCCCTATTTACAGCACTTTCCCCCCTAGGTAAAAATAAAAACGACCCCGTGTATATTTATGGTTATTTATGTTGGCGAAAGATATCATACTTTTGTTACACTTATTATTATAACGCAAAAACTGTGATAGGTGACTTTCCTGTCAGGCCTTAGTCAGTCACAAACACCAACGGCCTTACCACAAAACACTGTTTAACAAGTATTTAGCTAAAACACTGTTTAAGTGTGATGCTGTCTCTTTCAAATAATACTGCCAAAAAGGTGACGGCATCACATTTAAACAGTGTTTTAGCTAAATACTTGTTAAACAGTGTTTTGTGGTAAGGCCATAAATTATGTATTCTGTGGTAAGGCCGTATATGTAAATTTTTCTACTTAACATACTGACATTTAATTGAGTTAAATAAAAAAATTGTATTCTGTTTCAGATGTGGTGGAAAATGGACGTTAGTATCAAATGTGTAATCTAATATTAAATGTATTAAAAATAAGTTAGATAAATAAATCGTTATAATTCTGTATCTTTGGATAATTTATTTCTCTCCCTGCCTGCCTAGCATGACCGATTTATATCGCGTGATATAGCGTTATATCACGTTTAACTGTCAAAAAGACAAAGGAGTTTGACAGTTGAGTGTCGATAAAATGCTATATCACGCGATATGAATCGGTCATGCTAGGCAGGCTGTATTGTATTAAGTAATTGTCCCATAGTTTATGAGTTACTAGCAGCACATAGCAGTTTATTGTAGGAATGATGTATAGTAGTATGGTGAGAGTAGGTAAAGTGGAAGATCTTCCTCCGGGCTGGGTGGTATTAGCCCGGGGACCGCAGACCAACCGATGATGGTTGGCAGTTGTATATATGCTGCGTCGCTGAGTAAACTCCGTTAGCGAGATGTAGATTTCTCCATATATTCTCCATACTACGAGGTGCTATTCCTTACTAATCTTTGTGTTTATTCGACACTAGTGCCATCTAGTCACACGGTGATGAATCTTGTTGCAACCGTGTGTTGGTAATGTACGGACTATAGGTAGGTGCCGCTACATTTATAGTTAGTATATGTCAAACATGTAGTTTATGCTCGCAGACGATCAAATTATTTGACGAAAAAACACGTTTTAACGTTAACGTCTTTTACCTTTTTAATTTTGTTGTTTTTTATCAACGCTATCATCTATCGAGCCTACAGTTTGTCATTTTGAAAAGTCCTCATTAAAGTATAATGGCTTCTGTGACGCACACTCACGACGCCCACGTGGCCCACGTAGTTTCCGCGTACCCGCCACTTACCTTTAACAGGAGGGTCAGCTAGGTGGCGCCACTACTGCTTTAACGGCGCTCGCTGTGGCCTATAATAATGTATGCACTCAGTAGACTGTAAAGGTGCGAGCACATTTGTCTGACGCCACGTATTAACACGCCGTATTTATATGGACTTGTTAAAAGATAAGTGTGCTCTCTTATTGCATAAATTTACTATGAAAACCGATGTCATCTGTCGGCGTGTTAACACGTGGCGTCAGACAAGTGTGCCCGCACCTTTAGTGATCTGTGGATGAACTCTATTAAGGCTGGGGCCGGACCTACCCTACCTTTCATGCAGAATAAAACGCTCCCAAGGGATAGAAAAGCAACACTAACTCGCAGACGAAGTAACGAATAAAAAGTACCATAGATATTATTCAATATAATTTATTTAAGAAAGTTCTACATCTACATGAGTAGGTACCTATACTACATTAATAAAGGTACACTACAGTACAGGTATTTATTTAAACAAACAAAAAAAAAACTCAAAATTTTAAAAAATAAACTATAAACTAACAAATGGCGAGGTCAAAAAATTAAAATGTATCAAGTAATAAAATAAACAGGTATTAAATATAAAAGAAAAATTATAGTATCTCATTCTCATTAAACTATACTAACCTACAAGTTTACCTACATAAATAAAAATTAACAGAGAAAATAATTTGCGAGAGATATTTTTAGTACTTACTAACTTAATACGAAAGGTTATTTTTCACTTCTACCTACTTATGTAGGTCTAAGTGTACCTACATAAATAAAAATTAACTAACATTAATTAACATAAAAAAACAGAGAATAAAAATTAACAGAGAAAATAATTTGCATGAGATATTTTTAGTACTAACATAGTACGAAAGGTTGTTTTTCACTTCGACCTACTTATGTAGGCCCAATTACATATCATTAAAAACCGGCCTCACTTCATTGTTCGCAACTCTCCATCTTACTTTTTTATTTGATCTGAGTTACAACTAAAATCAATGAGGATCAGTAACATAAAAACATATTCATAGCTATGAAAATTAGTGAAAGATTTTTTTGAAATCCGTTTAGAAATGGTTGATTTAAAAGGGTTTTGAAGGAAATGCCAAGCTCAATGCAATATGTGCTTTATCACGTACGACATAAGGATCGCGTACGTCTATGACGTCATAAGGACCCCCTAAAATAACACAGTGTGTTAGTACGTTTTAGCTCGTATATCTTCTCAGGTTTAAGAGATATCGTAAAAATTTCTTCACAGTTAATCATGTGTTGGCATAACCTTTCTGATAAGCCACTAAACAAAAATCGTTACTGATCCTCATTAAGTATAATGAACAAAATAATGTAATTTGACATAATAGGTAGTTCACTATGGTCGAAGCTAACCATTAAATAAAGCGTTTTTATTGTGATAGGTAATTGTTTCATGCAATAACCTAAAATACAAATCTGTAAAAAATACTTACAAAAAATAATTTTAAGTTAATAAATATACAGGGGGTCAAGTCTGCTAATGTTTTCGTCAAAATCATAGTTCAATAGTGTTCTAATGGTAATGCTTTTTGACACAGTTCTCGTTTTTTAAACCCAAAATCAAGACACAATATGTTGTCGTTATGGGTTTAAGAAACACAACGTGTTTCGGTTTTGGGTTTAAGAAACAAGAACTGTGTCAAAAAGCATTTTCATTCAAACGCCATTGAACTACGATTTTGACGAAAACATTAGCGGCTTGACCCCCAGGTAGATGAATGGATGATGAACCTCGGTGATGAGAACCTCGTCCATTCTTACTTACATCCAACAAATTGTTAGTAACTCAAAAACTATCGATTTCATATTTAACACCAATGTCAAATGTTGATGAGTTTACACAGCGCCATCTACCTCCGAAAAGGGTAGTTATTGTTTGTGCTCGACTTCATACAGACAGATATTATGGAGAAGAGAACACCCTTTATTTAAACTGGCAGAGAACCAAGGCATCAAAGTTACCTCATTTGTATGAATAAGACTATAGTCTTGTTCGAAATCCAGTCAAATTATAAAACACATAGGTATAGCTAGGTAGTTTGTTTTATTTTAATTTACGCACTCACTTATTCGTAAACAGTTATATTAATGGAAAAAAATATTACTCGTATACTCGCGTACAATACAATGTCTGCCAACGTAATAACGCAAAACCATAGTTTATTTAGACATAAAAATTAGAATACACTCGGGAGCAAAAAAATGGAGCCACACAGGCCTATTTTCATACAAACGAGGTAACTTTGAAGCCTTTGTTCTCCGTCAGGGATTGGGTGTAGTCTGATGGAGGCCATCCAAAGAGTAGATGGAGGAAGCTCAGTACCCTTAGCACGAACAGCTATCGAAAAAAATAACGCGCGTAAAATCATTCGATAGATAAATTTTGTATTGGAAATTTGTACAGCGCCATCTGTCGCCGATAAGCGAAATGAAACTTTCCATAGAGAATTGTCTATCGAGTAATTTTACGCGCGTTTTTTTCTCGATAGCTGTTCGTGCTAAGGGTACAGATCGCTAAAGAAACCCAACACATCAGAAGCGTCGTTTACACCAGAGCCTGGAGCTTTTAGTGTTACCTTTTACATACTTTTTATGTAATTTTAGCTTGTGTTTTTTTTAAGTTTAACCCTGAGCGAAACGACTCATCGAATCCGTTAGGTTTCTTTAGTATAATGGGCCTCCACCATTCCTTATTTAATTTGCCATCATCAGATCACAGCCCGTTTCAGTAATCCTGGGCGGAGAACCAGAGCTTAAAGTTAGGTACCTCGTTTGTATGAAAATAGGCCTGTGGATATATTCTGTGCTGTGGCTCGATTTTTTTGCTCTCGAGTGTAGTTAGCTGTTATTACTGTAAAATGAAAATATAATGCTCAGAGACCAAAAGTATGGTCACATTTGCTATCATTTTAAATAAGAGGGTTTTATAGTTTCAGTATTTTTGTGCCAAGAAACTCATGAAAAAGACTAAAATTATTTATTTATAATAGCAATATATGGTTGTTGCACACAAAGTAGTCAAGTGTTGCCATTGAAGAACAGAAAGGGGCTCCCCCATTAATTTCACGAGTTTCTTGTCGACTGCCTGTAATGTTATATTTGTGATAGTTTTAAAAACCTACATTAGGTATGTTTACTTTCATCGATGCATGCGAATTTTGGTTGGTTGCTACAGCGCGAGTAATAATATTTTCATACAGTGTGAAATTTTTATCATTTGGTTCCCGCAGTGGGGTGGTTCCACTCATGATTACAAGCAACATTTACTATGGGGCCTACACTCTTTGCGCGAAAAAAAACAACTGTTCCATACAAAAGCGCGATACCTACTCGACCTTAATGTATGGAACAGATGATTTTTATTCGCACTAAGAGGGTTAGCTGGCCCCATAGTAAAAGTTGCTTATAATCTTGAGTGGAACCACCCCACTGCGAGAATCAAATGATTAAAATTGCAGCGTGTATACGAGTATGATGGGGCGCCACTGACACGGATTAACTAACGCATTAGTAACTAATGATATGACTGACAGACTAACATATATTTTATAACAGATTCTGTTAGAATCTGTCTAACGAAACTGGCGTCCAAATGGGGGCGCCACTTTCCCTGTTAAATTAACATGTCATTGGAAACTGACCATATAAATATTTATTCTTATGAACGGACCCTTATAATAAGGCGCTGTTATAAGGTGATGTTCCAATAGTTAAAGAAGGTGAATATTGTCTGATAATCTTATCTTAAAAATTAACTGCAAGGTTAATTAATTTACAAACACTGATTCATTCATTTTGGTATTTTATCTTTCTCTCCTGTATGAATTCTTACATGTGTAGCTAAACTACCTCTTTGAGTAAAACATTTCGTACAATAGCTACATTTGTATGGTTTCTCTCCTGTATGAGTTCTTACATGTACAGCTAAATCATCGCTTCGTGTAAAACATTTCGTACAATAACTACATTTGTATGGTTTCTCTCCAGTATGAATTCTTACATGTGTAGCTAAAGTACTGCGGTCAGAAAAACATTTCGTACAATAACTACATTTGTATGGTTTCTCTCCTGTATGAGTTCTTACATGTACAACTAATTCACCGCTAGTAGTAAAACATTTCGTACAATAACTACATTTGTATGGTTTCTCTCCTGTATGAGTTCTTACATGTACAACTAATTCACCGCTAGTAGTAAAACATTTCGTACAATAACTACATTTGTATGGTTTCTCTCCTGTATGAATTCTTACATGTACAGTTAATTTACCGCTTCGTGTAAAACATTTCGTACAACAACTACATTTGTATGGTTTCTCTCCTGTATGAGTTCTTACATGTACAGCTAAATCACCGCTTCGTGTAAAACATTTCGTACAATAACTACATTTGTATGGTTTCTCTCCTGTATGAGTTCTTATATGTACAGCTAATTCACTGCTTTGAGCAAAACATTTCGTACAATAACTACATTTGTATGGTTTCTCTCCTGTATGAATTCTTACATGTGTAGCTAAAGTACTGCTTCGAGTAAAACATTTCGTACAATAACTACATTTGTATGGTTTCTCATCGCTACAAATACTTTCCTTGGCTTTGTTCTTATTTTTAAGAAGTTTAATTTCTCTCAAATTATTATTATTATTTACTTCCTTTCTTTTCAATACATTGTTATTTTTACAATTTGTATAAATTATTTTACAATCCAAATTATTACGATAAAATTCATTTATGTGCCATTTCTTGATGTGATTTTCTAAGAGGCTTTTGCAGAGATATTCTTTTTTGCACGCATCGCATACAAAAATATTATTTGGAGCTGTAACCTGTTTATTATTTACTTCAATTTTAGATTGAATGGCACTATTAATATTGGAAGTGGGTGTCCCATTGTTCTTCACTGCCTTTTTAATAGGAGCATTAAATTTTTTACTGCATTTTTTTAAGTCAGGTATTTTCCCGTAACATTCGTTCTGTGCGTCATTTTCCTCACCATTATCGTTTTTTTTTAAGGGTGCTTGTATTTTCAGAAGTTCCTTTTCTGTTTCATTATCTGATTTACGTTTCTTGGGTAGAACAGCACCTGTTAATGAATAAAAAATACGAATTAGTTGGCAAACATACAAACTAACAAAACAACTACACTGGCCTGCAAAAGTAAGTATCACACTTTTCAAATTTTTTTTTCTTAACTATAGAAGGTAGAGGTTTAAGATTAAAAACGTTTTGTTGCAAATTTTATAGGCTTTAATTCTTAGAAACTAAAATTATACATTAGTAACATTTTTAACTTAAAAAAGATAAAACAATGAAAATAGACATTTTTAGTTTTTAGTGTAAAAAAATTCAACTAAAATGTATTACATGTTATTTAATTTTTAATAACTGGTATTAAATCTGGTCTGCCTGGAGGCAATACCAGTTATTAAAAATTAAATAACATGTAATACATTTTAGTTGAATTTTTTTACACTAAACTAAAAATTACTATTTTCATTGTTTTATCTTTTTTAAGTTAATAATGTATAATTTTAGTTTCTAAGAATTAAAGCCTATAAAATTTGCAACAAAACATTTTTAATCTTAAACCTCTACCTTCTGTAGTTAAGAAAAAAAAAAAGAAAAGTGTGATACTTACTTTTGCAGGCCAGTGTATAAACTTGTATTATTTATGTCAATAAATGTTATTATTATTATTATACAGGCTGTCCCAAGACAGCCACAAATACAAATGACTTTATTTGCTATAAATAGGGTGATTACAATGGTGCCTTAAACTATTTAGCCATTTTACATAGCATGCAAATATGTTACAACTTATTGAGAATTTAGATTATAATAGAATTCAATTTAGAATAATCACAAAATATGACGCATATTAATTAACTACCTAGTAGGTATAGGTAGGTAGGTAATAAAAAACAAATTATTTAAAATAATATTCGAAGTACTATAAAATACTGAAGATGAAACAATTTTTTGGAAGCGACATGAAATTAATATGGATGTTATATGTAGCCGAATGTAGATCCTTTAATTTGGACTAATACCAAATGGATGTCTCATCACATCACCTCGTCAATGTATTGCGCCAGTAATTTAAATGTCCCCAGTCGCCACTGCTGGGGTGGGACATAGTTCCTTACGGGTGGATAAGGGATATGGGCCACAGCCCACCATGCGGGCCCAATGCGGATTGGTGGGTGTTAACGACTGCAAATGCACCCCGGGACCAACAACTAAACTTCCGAAGCACGGAGGAGCTCAAGATAATAAATTTTTGGTCACCCATCCCATGACCGACCCTTGCGAAAGTTGCTTAACTTCCGCAATCGTTGGGCCAGGCGCTAAACCAGTAAGCTTAGTATCGGAGTATCGGCACAAAATAGTTACTTACTACCTACGTGTGTCAGCTCGAACGTCGGTGATAGACGTGAAGCTTAAAACCTGTTTTCTTATAGGATTTTTTTAGGCCGCATAGTTTTCGACTTATGATGAAAAATGTAAAAAAAAACCGTTCCCCCCCTTATCTCCGAAGTTTGCAAAGAGAAAAATCTGAAATAATTCTATGTAAATCTAGTAGTTTGTGTAAAGATTACAGGAAAAATAAAACGATGTCTCAATATAACACACTTTTTTAGAAATTCATAAAACAAACAAAAAAAAAATTAGTTCCTCTACCAGTCAACAGATGGCCCTGACCCAAGAAAAATTAATTTAGTTCCACTAACGGTCAAGAGATGGCGCTGGACTAAGAAAAAAAAATTGTTCTACTATCGGCCAAGAGATGGTGCTGACCTAATACTGCAAAAATAATTTTATTATTCTAACAGTGTATGTATTTATTATGATGGTACGGAACCCCTCGGTGCGCGAGTCCGACTCGCTCTTGCTTGACCGGTTTTTTTTAATAAGTTAGTGCGCGCGCGCGGTATAGCGAATTATCTAATTATCTAACATCATATCACATAAGCAACAAAACAAAAATTATAAACACAAAAAGGCTAAAAATATTATTAACTAACCGAAGTTTTGAGCATAGCTCGAGGGGCGGTTGTACAGTTTCATGTTGACGTTGAGAAGGCGCGCGAACTCGCCCCCATAGAACACCATCAGTTCCGTGTAGCGAGGTATTATTTTTATTGTTCTGCAAGCAAATAAATACCTACCTATTAATAAATAAATATTGAAAATATACGTACATAATAGTCATACATGCTTACATCCGATTCTAAAGTAAGGTATTATACTAAGAGCTGGCCCCGGAAATAGGGGGACAATTTACAGAGCGACGAAATCCCACTTGTTAGTTTGCCAAACAATCATTATCCGGGCACCTGGCAGATTTTCAGTGGTGGGTGGGGGTGGGAGTGGTTGAGAAACAAAGGGGCTGAAAAGCGATTGAAGGTACCTATACAATTTACAGAGCTCTGGAACTTTACCACTTTTTCGCAATGATATTAAATGTTTAAAACATTTAATATCATTGCTTTTTTGTGCATTTTGATGCCGCCTGGCACTACTTTTCCATCAGTCAAAATTCCTGGCAATGTTATATTCGATTTAGATACATGATTGGCTTGCTATTATACCACACCAAATCCAGAGCTCTGTAAATTGTATACCTTCAATCGCTTTTCATTTCCTTTGATGCTCAACCACTCCCACCACACCACTCAAAATCTGCGAGGTGCCCAGCACTCGGATCCGGGGTGGAATTGCGTAAGGTAATCGTATTCATTTGACAGTTCATATCGTATTCCATCGGCTGCAATTTGTATGGGATGACATAAATTATGATACAATATGAGCTGTCAAATGAATACGATTGACTTTACGCAATCACCTAGCCGTTAATAATGATAGTATGGCAAATAAAACTAATAAGAGAGATTTCGTTGCAATTTCCGGGGCTAGTTCTCAGTCCATACAGGCTGTTACAAAACAACCCGCGTACAGATGGGACCATCAAACTGAACAACTTTTACTGTGGTACGGTCAGCAACGAAAGTTGCTTAACACTTTAGTACTTTGCTTCAAACTGTGAGACATCTGTCAAA
The DNA here is from genome assembly GCA_950108535.1 of Agriphila straminella. Classification (NCBI taxonomy): domain Eukaryota; kingdom Metazoa; phylum Arthropoda; class Insecta; order Lepidoptera; family Crambidae; genus Agriphila; species Agriphila straminella. The sequence continues at coordinate 12,428,869 of OX467304.1, forward strand.
AAAGTTGCTGTGACAAGGAATTAAAGTATATAGTGAATATAGCTCTGCTGTCTGGTCTCCCTTTTATAGTGTACACAGTAATGTACACAGCAATCGAATTGAAAGTGTTCAGAAACGATTTTTAAAAATTCTGTGTTACAGAAGTGTTTTGGGCCGCAAACTCTAACAATGAGCGCTTGGAGAATTATCACTTGGAGCCCTTATACTTAAGACGTGATAAAAACAATCTTGTCCTGCTTTATAAAATAATTAATTGCCAATTGGATTCCCCAGCCCTTCTTTCTCTTTTAAGCTTCAATACGCGATTTAGATCCCGCAATCGCAACTATAATATTTTCAGTCTTCAAGTTTTTCTTAACAACACCTCATATTACAATCCCATAGTCAGGATGTGTCGCCAATATAATGAGATTCTTGTCACTAACAGAGACATTGACATCTTCCATTCAACACTGCCTCAGTTCCGCCGACAGTTACAAATACACTACTCATCCCAGCACGAATAAATTATAAATTAATAATTGTTAGTCTTTAGTTTTAAGTATATATTTTTAAATTAAAGATTTCTTTTATTGTTTTCCAGTATATATATTTTTTTTATTCAATACAATTTATATCTTCTATAATTAATTACTTATTAACTTTGTTTAATTATCTCTAGCATAGGTTGTTTGTTTCTTTTATATTATAATGAGCTATTAGGCATGCATAATTTTGGATTATAATCTAGGTCTGTTTTGAATGTATGTTTAAATTGTGTATTTTAAGGATTGTAATCTGTCTTGTGTGCTAAATAAATACAAAATACAAAAGTGTTAAACAACTTTCGTTGCTGACCGTGCCAGCTCTGAAATCGCAAAACCCAAAGCCGAAGCCGAAACTTAGTCGCTAAAACTCCAGGACCGCCGCAAAATCGATGCACTGGAGATGTGGTGTTGGAGACTACTGCTAAAATACCCTGGACAGCGTTCCGCACCAACTTATCCATCCTCAAAGAACTTCACATACGTGATAGGTTATCGTCGATTGTGCAGTTACGAATCCTTAAGTTCTTTGGGCATATCTCCAGTCTCCAGAAACGAGAAATCGATGGAGAGGCTCGTAGTACAAGGCCACACAGAGGGAAAAAGACCACGAGGCCGCTCTCCGACTCGTTGGATCGACCTCATTAAGAAAACTACGCAGTCGATCGCAGTACAGTGTTATCGCAACGCCGAAAATCGGCAAAAATGGAGAGAAATCGCACGGCGTGCGGCCGCCCTAGGAGCAAGTGCCGACGACGACGGCGGCGCGCGGCGAGCCGCAACCCTGTCCATCGTCGGCCACGACCACTCTGTCACGAGTGCCCGACTAAGAAGAAGATGATTGTCCATCAGCCATTTTTTATATCCCCACTGCTGGGGTAGGCCTTCCTTATGGGTGGTAAGGAGGACGGGCCATAACCCACCACGCGGGCCCAATACGGATTGGTGGGTGTTAACGACTGCAAATGCAGCCGGGACCAACGGCTTAACGTGCCTTCCGAAGCACGGAGGAGCTCAAGATAATACATTTTCGGTCACCCATCCCATGACCGACCCTTGCGAACGTTGCTTAACTTCCGCAATCTCTGTGCCAGGCGCTAAACCACTGCGCCACCGAACTCCACACCTACATATACATATTTTAATATGTACTCGCCTGTAGTAGATCTGGCCCTGGTACTGGAACGCCACGAGGTTCTGCTCGCACCAGTGGCGCGCGCAGTTCACGTAGCGCATCCAGTTGGACGCGTTCGGGTCCGCCGCGTCCACCACGTGCGACCACTTGTTGTTGCCGTCGTGTAGCTGTAGCGAGGCGGCACAAATGCACAACATATGTTATACCTATATAGGTACCTACCTATTTTATTGTAAAAAGGCCTACAGAACTGTTAGGTAGGTACTATAATGCAGCGGTACCCCAATTCTTTTGGCTACGGAACCCTTTTTGGTTCACCGTTTTTGGGCGGAATCCTAGCTTAAGTAAGAAGTAAACTAGGTAACTACATAAGAATAAAACTAACTGTAACATTGTACTGAGGCTTTTTACCCGACTGCAAAGAAAGGGTTATGTTTTTCGCGCGTATCGTGTAAGTATGTTTGTATGTAATATTCTTTATTACCTCATATCTTTCAAACGGCTGAACGGATTTCTATGATTTAGATATCGTTAGATTTGTCTTGTCAGCCCAAGGTGGCGTTATAAAAAAACCAACATGGCGGCTGTACGGTGCTATTATACGTAGTAAATAAAAAAAAATTAGGAATACTGCAATATGGGTTGTCAAATTAAAGGGCTTATTATAAGGATTTCAAAAAGGTATATCATGACCGTAAAATATAATAACTAAAAAGAGATAAATAAAAAAATAAATTAAAAAAATTAAAAAACCCGCCTGCATAAAAAGACAAGTCGACTGTAAAGATGGAAACAAGATTAAATAAATATTAAAGGCAACATGGTTATAATAACATGCAGTCGGAGGCATATAATTTAAATCATTCATAATGTCACTTTCTTTATGCATGCCTCCGACTGCATGTTATTATGACATGTTGCCTTTAATATTTATTTCATCTTGTTTCCATCTTTTCAGTCGATTTGTCTTTTTATGCAGGCGGGCTTTTTAATTTTTAAAATTTTTGGCTTGGTGTGTTCACATCTTGTAAGTATAGTTTGACTTTAAAAGAGGACTATAGATAGATACATAGATTAACTCTTTATTGCACACACATTAAAAAGGAATACAGTATAACTTAAAACTTAAGACTAATGGTGGGCAAAGGCGGTCTTATCGCTGGAAGCGATCTCTTCCAGCGATAAGACCGCCTTCTACTATACTTATTTATTTACTTATATTTTCTTGAATTTATAAACTTTGAATTTTCGCGGAACCCCTGAGAGCCTCTTACGGAACCCCATTCGAGAACCGCTGCTATATATAGGTATTCTGTGCTACAGAATATTATATCTAACATAATAGAATAACTGACAAAATTTGTTTTTTTCAATTATTGGTAAAAACAAACCGTCGAATACCGACCTGCCAGCAATACATGGAGTCAATGTTGTCGGTGCGCTTCCCGCGGTACGGGCCGAAGCGGACGCCGCGCGGCAACGTCAGCGTGGTGAACACTCCCAGCCCCGCCCCTGTGGGCACAGAATAGATAATAGTACCTAAGTACTATATAGCGTACAGAAGTTGCACTTCGCAAAATCGTTTAAATAAATTGCGACTCTTGCTCCGAAACAATTAAAGTGCAATTCAGGTCGCACAGCGCTCCCTTCGCTCCAAAACATTCACCTAGTGGTTGCCTCTCTTTCTATCGCGTAGGTCTTATTATCTTTTCTGACGTATGAAATTTGTCCTCTCAGAGGACGCCGAGCGCTTCATACTTGCGCGCGGATACAAAGCCCTGCTGTGGGGATGCCCCGGCCCATGCGGGACGAGGGGATTAACCATACCAGAGAAATGATACAACGGCGAAGATAGATACGCATAGGAATGTACTTTTATGATGTATTACCTACATAATAGGGGTGTTGACTATTTTTTTTATTTTATGTTACATAAATTACCTCTCAAAAAAAGAAACATTGGTAAAAGAATTAATTCGCTAGCATGAAAACTGCCCGAGATATCACAGTGTGAAATGCACACAAATGGACTCGATCAAAAACGCTCCATACTAATGGCTTGCACGTTATGACGTCACGCCGTGCTAGTTTGTATGCAACGCGTAGGAAATTTGTTCGGCAGCTATATTAAATATTGTGTTTATCAAAATAGTTTCTTAGACAAATTTGCTATACATTTTACGGACTAATTAAAGGTATTATTTATTTTAATAAATTTTATACTTTTTAAATGGACTTGTCCACCCAACTTTGAAGGGTCATAAAACAAATAATATGCAATATATAAAACCAAGAGGTATACAAGCTACTCTAAAAGTTTAATATGTTTACGATTTTTATTAGTATTTCGTTATTTTATTCATTAGTCAACATCCCTATTAGATTAGTATAAAAAAGTTTCTTGTACGAATTAATAGAATATGTGGGTGGCGTAATATTAGTAATAACTTAGAGTTAAAGAACTGAAGAATCATCATTATCATCATATCAGCCACACGACACCCCCTGCTGGGTACCTACAGGCCTCCCCCTAGGATGTCCACGACTCTCAGTCCTGTTTGGCCCGCATCCAGCGGCGCATGCAGATCGTCGGTCCCTCTTGTCACAGAAATTTCGTTAAGCTTCTTAACACGTACACCCCTTCAAGTTAGAGAGCGCAAACTAAAGGAGATTGCGCTCGCCGACTCTGCCGCGCACTTTTCCGCGTACTTCCCATCGTTGCCCCGCGCAAGTAAGTACACGGACGACTGTTAGTAGTTTTAAGACTGTGCCCTTGTCGTGGGCCTACCCACAGAACCGCCCCGCCCCAACCAACATCGGTTCTTCTCGCTATGTGTCGCGCCCACAGCCACTTCAGCTGAGCAATCCTTCGAGCAATGTCGGTTACTTAAGAGGATTGTCAAGCAAACGGTCTCCATACAAACGGCGATAACGTTTTCCACCCTCTAAACCTTAACCTACAGTAATTAATTTTTGGTATTTTTTTGAAATGCCTAAATACTAGGGCTGTACGTTTTGATTTTTTAAATATCTATAATAGATTTCGAAATATTTGCATTTTAGTGATTTCGTACAAAACACAGAAGTGCCAATATTTTCAAATCTACAATGAATATTTTAAAAATCAAAACGTACAGCCCTAGTTTTTGGCATTTCAAAAACATACCAAAAATTAATTGCTGTAGGTTAAGGTTTAGAGGGTGGGAAACGTTATCGCCGTTTGTATGGAGACCGTTTGCTTGACAATCCTCTTAAGTTCTACCGGATCTTCTCATTTCTGAATCGATCATGTAAACGCTGAGGGCTCTCTCCGTTGCACGCTGCTTGTCCATCGGCCATTGTTTATGTCCCCACTGCTGGGGCACAGACCTTCCTTATGGGTGGATAAAGAGGACGGGCCATTACCCACCACGCAGGCCCAATGCGGATTGGTGGGTGTTAACGACTGCAGATGCAACGGCTTAACGTGCCTTCAGGAGCTCGAGTACACAAATTTTTGGTCACCCATCCCATGACCGATCCTTGCGAACGTTGCTTAACATCCGCAATCGCGGGCCAGGCGCTAAACCACTGCGCCACGCTGTTTGACCTAAACTAATTTCTGCTGAATATAGGGTCCAATATTGCGATCTCCAGCCCGCCGTCGAGCGCGGAGATTATGGTGAAATGGGAGAGGTCATCTCCTGCAGTGCACTGTAATGGGCTGTTAATTAATGTTGTCTCCCCTTGTACGTTGTTGTCTCCCCTGGTATGTTGTTGTCTCCCCTGGTATGTTGTTGTCTCCCCTGGTATGTTGTTGTCTCCCCTTGTATGTTGTTGTCTCCCCTGGTATGTTGTTGTCTCCCCTGGTATGTTGTTGTCTCCCCTGGTATGTTGTTGTCTCCCCTGGTATGTTGTTGTCTCCCCTGGTATGTTGTTGTCTCCCCTGGTATGTTGTTGTCTCCCCTTGTATGTTGTTGTCTCCCCTGGTATGTTGTTGTCTCCCCTGGTATGTTGTTGTCTCCCCTGGTATGTTGTTGTCTCCCCTGGTATGTTGTTGTCTCCCCTGGTATGTTGTTGTCTCCCCTGGTATGTTGTTGTCTCCCCTGGTATGTTGTTGTCTCCCCTGGTATGTTGTTGTCTCCCCTGGTATGTTGTTGTCTCCCCTGGTATGTTGTTGTCTCCCCTGGTATGTTGTTGTCTCCCCTGGTATGTTGTTGTCTCCCCTTGTATGTTGTTGTCTCCCCTGGTATGTTGTTGTCTCCCCTGGTATGTTGTTGTCTCCCCTGGTATGTTGTTGTCTCCCCTGGTATGTTGTTGTCTTCCCTGGTATGTTGTTGTCTCCCCTGGTATGTTGTTGTCTCCCCTGGTATGTTGTTGTCTCCCCTGGTATGCTGTTGTCTCCCCTGGTATGTTGTTGTCTCCCCTTGTATGTTGTTGTCTCCCCTGGTATGTTGTTGTCTCCCCTGGTATGTTGTTGTCTCCGCTGGTATGTTGTTGTCTCACCTGGTATGTTGTTATCTCACCTGGTACGATGGAGGGCGCGAGGTGCAGGAACACCTTGGGTATGGTGAGCGCCGCGCGAGGCACGAACGACGGGTAGTTCGTTTTAGCTGGTACCTATACAATAGAGAAACAAAATCTCAGTTCTGGCAATAATTTCCCTTGATATTCAGGTGGTGTGGTACAAAAATAATGCATTCTATCGGGTCATTCTGAACTTACCATCCAAATTTCAAGGATGTGTCCAGTCCATGAAACTAAACAACTTTCTCTAATTTTTAAATTTGAGATTTTTGCATTTACAATGCTATTTTTATACAATACTAAATAATATACTAGAAAAAATACGACTCGCACCAGATCAATACTCAGACGGGAATCGAACCCGCGACCTTTGTGTTGGAACAATCTCCCTCCGCCTATAAGGCAGGCTAAGAATAAAAAAAAAATAAGAAACATCTGCTTTCCATTCAGTTAAGTACTCCTTAATGGTGCTTAATACCGATGTATCATTGGTTCTAATTAATTTACATTTTTATTTATGCATTTTAATATTTTTTATATGGATTTTATGGATTTGATTGCGTTTTTATTTTTTTTCATTTAATTAATCTATTTTATTATTTTTTGTTTTTATTTAACTTATTCTGCTAATTGATTTATTCTTACTGTTCTGTGTCAGAAAGTATGTAAGCAAGCTCATGAGAGAAGAATTTATAAGTGGTGAAAATAAAAATGTGCGACTCTGATAGTGTGTATGTGTGTGTACGTTGTCGTGTGTGTTTGTATTGTGTGTGTATTATAGCCTCCGTCTGAAAAACAGCATTATGGCACCAACATCAACGCCGTAACATATGCATTTAAATTCTAACAGGGGCGGAGTCAAGTTGGCGGGCTATGCACTTTGACAATCCTTGGACCGACTTCAACGAATACAAAATTCAGTTTTTCGGGTAATAAGGTAAAAAAGTGTGTAATATTGAGACATCGTTTTATATTGTAATCTTTACTCTCTTTGGAAACTTCGGAGATAAGGGGGGGAAACGGTATTTTTTTACATTTTTCATCATAAGTCGAAAAAAGTTTTAAAATGTGCAAACAGCGCTCTTTCATATTATGGTACCCCACATGCCCTAGTCGCCTCACTTTTTCAGTCCCTGTTGTAAAAAAATATATTTTTTTTTATTTCTTTCTTATTTGCAAAATAGTTGGGCAAACTTCATCTTAAACTATTCTAAATTTCAAGATGATACCATTAGTAGTTCTTGAGATATCCAGCTGTGACAGACAGACAGACAGACTGAGTCACACCATAAGGGTTCCTTTTTACCATTTTGGTACGGAACCCTAAAAATATGGTATAAGGTTGGGATGGGAACCCCTGCTCAGAGCAGGCTGCTTTAAATCAAAACCAGCACTAATAGTGCAGTAATATTTTTTTTTCCACTATATTTTTTCTTTATATGTTCGATTTAATAAGTAGGTTCATAATTATTATAAAACCTTTTTATTTAATTGACTATGTATCGTCAAATGTTCATATTAAATAAAAAATATTTTTTACTGATAAGTTACTGGAAAATAATATTATATTCAAATAATTATGTCATTTATTATATCTAATGTCCAAGTAATTTTTAATTAATATTTAGGTAGGTAAGCGTTTTAATATTAGTTGGTGATTCAATTTAGGTGACAGATCTACTATTGGAACAAATATTATTTATTAGGTCACTGAAAATGCAATGGAGGTACTTAATTGATAAAATCATACCTACCCATTAAAAATTAAGTTTAAGGTAAACATTTTTATATTGTTTGGCGATTCAGTTTTTGCGACACTTTTATTATTTTGAAAACCAACATAATTAATCAAACTTAAATAGATATTATTATTAGGGTAGGTATTGCAGATTAGTGACATTGGTAATTGGTATCTTAACTTAGGTGACATAAAATATTGTTCCCTTTATATACGAGTATATACCTACCTACCGAAGATCACTAATTGCAATAAAGAATTTAGCAATATTTTTTGTATGATACTTACAATCAAAAGTAGCTACCTATCTAGGTATACCCGTATACACCAGAAACTTAATATTTCGAGTGGAATATTAAGTTTATGGTGTCATACCTAGATAGGTAGGTATTTTTTGTTTATTGCCTGACACTGACTTTAACTTTATTAAGACTTACCTTGTCGTCAGGCACCACCAGCAGCAGGCCGTGTATAGAACAATACTCGTATACATAGTCCGCACACTTTTCACAAACTGTAACAATAATACTTTTGGTGATTATTTTATACCTACGCTGCGCAGCTACGAACTTAGAGAAACCAAATATATGGCAAAGAATTAAGAGGTATTAAAGGTAAGTAGGTACCTAACGCTTTAAATGCATTACTTACTTATGTATAGCTTTTAAATAAGTACCTAGGTAGGTACCTATATTGTTCTAGAAATCATAAAAAATATTTTAGGACACCACACCACTTCACATGTTCCCATGGGCGTACCCAGGTTCTGGGCCAGGGGGGTAGTAAGAACTTTTATTGATAACAATATGGCAAATAAGAACTTTTAATGATAACAATTGATAGTTAAGTAGTTGGAGCTTGGAGGTAAACAAAATCCAGGGGGGGCAGCTTTTTTTATGTGTGTACACACACATAAAGTTTACCCTTGGACGAGTGGTTAATTCGTCCAAGAGCTTACCATAAGATAGGTACACCTACTTAATCAAAATAAGTAAACTTACAAACGTATTCATCCAGATTTGGTTCTTCATAATCGCAATAACTTATTCGCGGCCTAGGTCGCAGCTGAAATGTACTCATTGCACCTAGAATACGAATACGAATATGAATAGGTACAATATTTGACAATAACATGTGATGCGGCAAATTAATAACTTACCAGCAGCTTTGTGTAACACTTCGGTCAAGATGTGAAATAACAAAATTAACAAAACCGAACCCAAACTCTTCGTCGTTTCCCGCCGAAAATCACAAAAAAATGCAAAACGACGTTGACCAATCACATTCGTGTTTAACTTTTTAATTTCCTTGGAGACCAAGGTTGCGTTCAGAACGTTTGAGCGCCGGTTGTTTGGTTGTTTTTTAACTCGCTCTAAGGTTTGAAACGACCAAGAAATTTAAATGTCAATGTCAATACAAATTCTTCATTTTCCATTTGGAATACGAATAATTTAAACTTTTCTTTATACTAAATCAAATAAAATTCGTTTTTTGAGGATCTACCATGATTATTTTATAAATTAGACATAAAAAACATCAAAAATACAAAATAATGTCAAATGACATTGACATTTTTTCTATAGACAAAAGTCAGAGCGTTTTACAACCATCATTTTTGATGGTTGTTTGGTTGCAAGTGTTGCAACGCTCTGACGTTTGGAACGACACGGTTCTGGGGCCTTACTATGAGCTCTTATAGCAGGACTTATATTGAACGGCATAACTTTTTCGTACTATGACCTCAACGGTTAGTATGAAAGCTGGCCTTAAACAGTCCTGTTTAAGGCCTGCTTTTGAACTGAACGGTTTCTTATTTGCTGATGGTAAGCCCCCTGGGGCCTTACTATGAGCTCTTATAGCAGGGCTTATATTGAGCTGCTTTACTTTTTCGTACTATGACCTCAACGGTTAGTATGAAAGCAGGCCATAAGCAGTCCTGTTTAAGGCCTGCTTTTGAACTGAACGGTTTCTTATTTGCTGATGGTAAGCCCCCTGGGTTGCGTTCAGGGGCCTTACTATGAGCTCTTATAGCAGGACTTATATTGAACGGCCTTACTTTTTCGTACTATGACCTCAACGGTTAGTATGAAAGCTGGGCTTAAACAGTCCTGTTAAAGCCTGCTTTTGAACTGAACGGTTTATTATTTGCTGATGGTAAGCCCCCAGAACGTTTGAGCGTCGGTTGTTTGGTTGTTTTTTAACTCGCTCTAAGGTTTGGAACGACCAAGAACTTTAAATGTCAATGTCAATACAAATTCTTCATTTTCCATTTGGAATACGAATAATTTAAACTTTTCTTTATACTAAATCAAATAAAATCCGTTTTTTGAGGATCTACCATGATTATTTTGAAAATTAGACATAAAAACATCAAAAATACAAAATAATGTCAAATCACATTGACATTTTTTCCATAGACAAACGTCAGAGCGTTTTACAACCATCATTTTTGATGGTTGTTTGGTTGCAACGCTCTGACGTTTGGAACGACACGGTTGTGTCAACCGAGCGTCACGCTCAAATGTTTGGAACGCCGTTAGAGCGTTCGGTTGTGGTTAGGTTGCACTCGGAGTGTAGGTTTGGAACGCGCCTCTGTTGTGTCAACCGAACGTCCGCTCAAATGTTTGGAACGCCGTTAGAGCGTTCGGTTGTGGTTAGGTTGCACTCGGAGTGTAGGTTTGGAACGCGCCTCTATGGCGGCCTAGATAATCAGCCGGCGGGGGGTATCTGTACATTTGTTTGTAGACGTACGAAGTGATTTAATTTTTTTTACGCTAACGAAAATTCTGAAACTTTAGCTTATACCTACCTTACGTCTGTGTGTGGCCAGCCTCAAAAATATTCAGCTAATTTGATTTTTTTCGGACATTCCCACTATGGGAGAATCGTAATACAATATTATTATTACGATTATGTATGTCATTGATGTCAACCAAATTGAATTTCCTCAAACGGAACGGCTTTAAATTAGTTTAAATATAATTAAAAGAAATTAATACCTAATTATTGTAGTGAAATGTAGTGTGAGATTTTAGTTTTTTCTCTTTGTCTGTTCCACTCAGTCGATCGATTATACAGAGAACATAGACAAAATGGTAATGTTCTGCGCAGGGCAGTAGAGATGGGTCGTCGACGTTTTTATCGTCGACGAAACTAGACCGTTTAATTTCGTTCATCGACTAGTCGATCAACTAGTTGAAATCGTCGACTAGTTCACGTGTCAACCTAGGTTTTTTGCCGTTGTTTGCATAACTAGACTAGACGTATGGACGTTGGGTTGTAGATAGTAGAGTTGAGACGCGGTGTATAGGGTCACGAAAGTGCGAGCTAGGGTTGCCAACTTTTTTAATTAAGTATAAAATATTAATTTCCAAAATTAATCAATTACCTAAATGGAAAAATAAAATATAGTAGATGAAGAAAAAAAATAAAAATGCATGGCTTGGTGTAAATTTTATTTGCTGCTCTGATGCATTGTTGTTAAGTTATTAAATCCTTTTGTGATTTAAAAAAAAATCTATAGAAAAATATTATTATGCAAAAAAGGTTTCATTAGTATCTCTCTTTCACACTCGCGAAATTAGCCTGTCAGCATCCTAATCTACATTTAATTCGGGCACAGAATACAACATTATAATAGACGCGGATATTATCATTCTTTAGCGTTCATTTTAGATTAACCGTCAAATACGATTCCAACGAAGAGCCAACGATCATACAAAGTTTAGTAATAAACTGTGTAAACGGCTACGTCTACGTTCAACGTCGACGACGTCATTCACTTTGCGGACTGGACTACCTGCTGTTTAGCCGAGCCGTCTACGAATTCGACTAGTTGATCAGAGAACGGTAAACCGTCTATCCGTTGAATGAACGTCGACGGTCGATTCAACTAGTCCGTCTATTCAACGCTCATCCCTACAGGGCAGCACTAAAATCAAATTGTCATTTGTCAGAATCGTTGCTAGCGAAAGCGTTGTTTCTGCGACTGCGTATTTTATTATCTCAAAGTGAATTCCGTATTAAAATCACAACGAGAATTTTAGTGCAATCGTTTTTAACAAATAGTTTGTTAGTTCCATAAATGGCAGACAAAAAAGGTATTTATGCAATGTATTTACTACATTTCTTTGTTTCTTTTTACGATTGAATATTGATTTATTGGAATGTCATTGAGGGGTTTCCGAGCTTTTAAAGTAATAAATTCTGTATTTTAACTCATGTCCTTCGCATTTTTAAGATTATTGATCGTGAAGGCATAATCTCCATGCACAAATTGTACAATGAGAAATACAAAGCCCGAGATCGATATTGCTCGAAAATCAAGATGGATGACGGAATATCTTGTTGTTCTAAACTATTTTAGGCTCATCCGCTGTGATTTATTGTTCAGAGATTATTCTTTCGATCTCAATAAGCTATAAATCAACCCGCAATCACAATGCATTGTTGATTTATATGATTATCCAACTGATGTCTCCTTGCAATGAAAGTATAATTTTGAATACTTAATTTATTTAAATTCGCTAATAATTTGTTAAACCTGGCCTCAATTTTGTGCTTACTTACAGCATCTAAGTTATTCAATACCTTACTTAGTTTCCTGACTGTGACTTCTAAAGGAATGAGGTCATACATTGAAAATTCACATGTATGAAATTAGGTCATTCAAGTCAAAGACACAAGTATTGATTTAACAGTTTTGCAAAAGAAATACTATATTTTTCTATGTAAATAAAATAGAGAAGTCCCTTCATTTCCTAAAAATAAAAATCAACTACCTACATAATTAGGTTTTAATTTTTATCTACTAGTCTAATAAATAAAATTAATTAAACATTTATGGTTAAAGAAACCATTGTCTATTAATAATTCAATGATCATAATCTAAATACTACCTCAATGACGTTCCAATCAATAAAATAGGTAGTACATTTTTACTACTATCTTTGCTTGTTAGAAAATCTGACACCGTGTAACTAGATTACTTCAACAGAAATCTACATTGTGTCCGATATTGATATCAAATTAATTTTATAATTTAAATTGTTAAAAAGGTCCACGAAAATGATTGATCTCTCAGCTATAGTCTTGTGCGTTACACGATAATTAGTAACATGTCTTTAGAGAAGAGTGGTTACCTAATACATTTTAAAGTACCTAACTGCTGTTTACATTTTTAGGGTTCTTTACCCTAAGGGAAAAAACCAGACCCTATTACTAAGACTCCACTGTCTGTCTGACTGTCACCAGGCTGTATCTCATGAACCGTGATGATTTCTGTTGTTGCTATAACAACAAATAATTAAAAACAGAATAAAATAAATATTTAAGTGGGGGTTACCACAAACATGATTTTTTTGCAGTTTTTTTGGTATGGAACTCTTATTATTAGTCCGACTAGCAATTGTGCATTAAACAGTTTTTGATAGTTGATAGTTCTCATGTGTCTGTATATGAACAACTTTATCTAAATGACATTCACATTGTCAGCCACACAATGCATGACCTTGATGACACTGCGTTTGCATAAATGCTTAATCAATCGTAACAATTGTATAATGAAATTATGAAATACATTCCATGGACTACTTAAAATAGAGGAATATTAAAGTGAACTAGACCTCAAATGTTTATTACAAAGCCATGAGATTTTTGCTTACAATGAAGATTGCAAACTTCTAGTTTGCGATGTTTGTGATACCACCGTTGTCACTGATTTCCATAACACAAGTGCTTAGCAACTTACTTTGGAATCGGTGCAATGTATGTGATGTTGTCTAATATTTATTTATTTATTTAAACTAAATATTTGCATTATAGTTATACCTATATAGGTACAAATCGGTACAATGTGTTAATGAATGAACTCAAAATGGGGAAACCTTTTCTTCAGACCATCAAACAACTCAACTGTTTACTATAAAACCAACCCTGTAATCGCGAAAAAAAGTTTTAAAAACACGTTTTTAAAACGGACTAAATTATTACAAAAAAATCAGAATAAAAACATTTAGTTCATATTCTCGTTATTAATTTTTATACTAAAATACAGGTCCAATTGAGTACCTCCCTCCTTTTGAAGTCGGTAAAAACAGCAGATTTTTTTTGTGATTGCAGAGTTGGTCCCGTAGTAAAATTTTGGGTTTATTCATTAATATGTTGTATATTCTCTTTAAAAGTGTAATTTAATCAGCTAGTGCATCTAGCACCTATTAAAACTTCTGGCAAATAAGCTATATTTATATTAGCCACCAAATATAGAAATAGATACACATAATAATAATACTCTGTAATTTGAGACAATTATTTTGCTTTTTCTGGCAAAAAAGACTGGCATAAAAATACTATGTACCTATATTTTCAATACTTTTCATTGTTAACCCTCAAGCTACAGAGGGATTTTTTTCAATATTTTTTTTAATTAACAAAATCTTTTTGTATAATGAATGATGAATCACTCTTCTCTAATGTTCTGAGCGCAAGTCCATATAGCTGAGAAATATAAAAATTATGATGATAATAAAAGCTCCCGCCCCCCCTCATCCCTCCCAGCCTCGCCCTCCCCGCAGGTGCCGCGCACGCGCCACAGAAGCAAACGAGCGGCTGTCGACTAAACGATCTCATGTAATGATATCATATAGAATTTTTCTTTCTTTTTTTTTCTTTTTTGGAAACATAGTTAAAGAGAGACAAATATGATATGTGCGTATCAGAGTGTGGACGATTGTATGTGTTACTGATTAATTTGTAACTTATTTGGGCTATGTGATTGCTATATTTTCTTTTAAATTAACAGTTTCGTCAATATTTGATAATTCATAAGTCTGTCTGTATAAAATAATATAATAAAATTAGATAAAGAACGATTTTTCTCTAAAAATTATTGAAAAAAAATTAGCATTCAAATAGTTCATGTATTTTTTAACAAAACTTACATGTGCATAACATGATTGAATTTTTTCAAGAATTTTTTTTTTTTAACTTTTGTCACTCCAAGGAGATTGTGTTAAAAGCTAAATGGTTGGCTGTATAGTAGATGTTTTTGGCTTGAAATTTTATAATAGTGTATTGGATTAAAATCTTTTTGGAGTTGTGATTTTTTTGATTAAAAAAATATACACTTGTAAGTTTTCTTAGCTAACACTTAACAAAAAAATAAGTTGTCCAAAAGAGAACTGTTAGTTTTTTTCATAAAAAAAACAGGACTCTTCTCATTTACATTATAATTATCGATGTTTTATAGCTAATTTCTATTTTCAGTTCACAGCTTATTTTTTTTACTGGTATTTTTCTTAACACTTTTTGTTTAATGCAATAATAAAGACCGATTTTTTCTAAAGTCTCACATTTATATAAATTAATTCATTCAATTTTTAACTTCCAAGGTCATTATTATTTTTAGCCTGCAATGTTATTGCACTTTTAGAGGACAAAACAAAACAGAATCGGGTCTAACATATTTTTTGTTTTGTTCTCCAAAATACCTTTTTTAATTTTAAAAGGTATTTTTTGTTTGAGTTTTTTTTTTTGTTTTACATAGTGTAAGCTAACTCTAGTATAATGCCTAGTTAAGTGAAAAAATGTTATAAAGTACCTTTAAATAAAATACAAATAATAATATTAAAAAATAGCATAATGAAATAATGGTACAATTAACAGCTTTTCGTTTAATTTTAGTATCTCAAATTCATAAATAATGTGAATTTGAGATTATAAATAATTTGTAAAAGCACAAAATTTATTATAGCTCCTATATTTTGTGCAATAAAACTACTTTTTTCTGATTTCTTACTTTTATCATCATTTTAAATGGTTTTAACAATTAAATTAAACAACTTTTCTTTTTATCCCTTATAATATTGGTTGAGATAATATAAGTATGTTTGGTACCTATTTTAATTAATACCACACATAATTTTGTTAAATGATTAAAAAAAATGAGAATTTCTTTAACAAATCTAGCAAAATTCAAGAGGGGATTAATTTTAATTTTATTTTTCCTTCCTGATTAAGGTAAAATTAAATTTAAATAAACTAAAATGGGTCCTTATAAGGGAATAGAGGTAAAAATAAAATAAGACTACTGACTCAGTAGCTAAATAGCAGAAAAAAGTTGTTTTAATTAACATAAGTTGTGTGTTTATATACTAACTATAAAAGAAAAACAAAACAAAAAAAGGAAACAAACAATCTCACGGTACATTTATTTGGTAAAACTAAATGTACTATGAAATTGTTTGCTTCCCAAATAAAATAAAATAAAATGACCTTCATAATGTGGTGGTAGGTTATGGATACTGGCCGATGCAAGCTTATTCTACAATAAAAAAAACTATTTGTAATAAAAAAAAATCTGTTTTGTTTTTTTTTTGTTCAAGAAAAATATATTTATTATTTTTCTGGACGAGTTAAGGTGTTGGTTGAATTGGTAATTAATATTATTATTATGAAGGAAGTGCTTGGTTTTTTTACGGGGCAAAGACATCGGACATCACGATGTGTGCCATTATTAATTTGCCAACATTTAGTCAAATCTCATGAGAATAGCGTATAAGACTTTTATTATAGAACTATTTTTAAATAAGTAGTATAAAAAAACTACTTTAAAAATTCTTCATTTGATGCATATTTTTAAGAGTTTGTTTAATCACAGAATATACAAATAGGTTTTATGCTATATTTTAATTTTATTTGATCAAGAGTTGGTATTTGTAATAAAGTACTCTCACTTAATTCGAGTTAACACTATAAATGCCCCATGAAAAAACTTTGCTCAAAAACTAATTCGTGCAGATTAGCCAAATGTATGTCCTGTTACACTGTTATTTTGTAAGATTAACAAAAAAAAGTTTGTATATTATTGTATATTTATACAAAATTAATAATATGCAAACAAGACTATCTTCTTCCAAATATGTAATTGATTTTTTTTCTTACTTTAGTATCTCTTTTTGAGGGAAAAATATGGTCTTTTTGGTTTCATACCATATTAACCGGAATGAAATAATGTTAGTGCGTGTGTGAATAGTGTAAGGTACAAGAAAATATCACTAAAAATACTTTTTATATAAAATTTAGTGATATTTTCTCAGTTCACAATCTATAGCAATATAATGCATGCTATCGAGCTTTATGAAGGACGGGGATGTATGTCAGTTGAATCGGGTTTTTTTTAAAGTGAATGACGCAAACGAGACACTTGTCCACCTTCTAGGGTCACTTAATACCTCACTAATATTTTATTTCTCGTCGTTTTCATAATATTTGGTCTTTACAGCCTTTTGTTACATATTTTACAGGGTTCCGGCTGGTTTAATAATTTGGTTTTTTAAAATGTGTTGGGATTTGTTTTTGTATTAAAAGGATATAACAGCAAATCCGTGCTTGCCTATTTAATATAAGCTTCAACTTGACCGTTTATGTCCGCGATTTTGATGCCCGCCATTTTGAAGTGAAATGCTGGCACAAAATGGCGTCATGTTTGGTAGTCAGTTTAAGTACTTAATAGTTAAATGTGTTTTGGGAGGTGAACTACCAGGATTTTTGGGGTAATCTATAAGAGATTTTTCACATAGAATTTTGCTGTTAGTTATTGCAGCTTGTTATTTCGCAAGCATGTATTTTTTTTAGTTTTTAGATGTTTTTAGTAGTGGAGAGTAGTTTTTTTTGTGTTTAGGCATGCGTTTTTTTTCGTTTGTGTTTCGACTTGCATGTGTCTATGTCCTTCAACGCACTCATCATAGTTTTTTGTTTTTTAATAGCTTTCGTGCATAGACGCTTCCTAGTTCCAGCAAAATGATATGACAGTTACTGATCGATTTTTTTGTAAACATTTACCAAAAATCTTGGTAAAGTGCAAATAGTTAGTTACTCAAATAGATTTATATAATGTTTTCTTTTAAAGGAATGTTCACAAAATGTATCCACGTTTTTGACGTCTGTCAAGACGTCAGGACTTTGAGCTTAAGAAATAATAAAAGAAGCTGAGTAAAAAAAATCAAAATAAAAAAAAGCAAAATTATTTTTAAGTTCATAGTCAAATTATGAATAAAATAATCAATGTCTTTTTTTAAGGTCCTTCGTGTGATGTTTTATTAATTAAGATTTTGAAATAATTACGTTACAAAAATAAAATAAAATGATCACATTTTCTACTGTACACTGCACATTTACTAAAAAACGCTGACTCTATGGAAGATAATTTTTAAATCCAGATTTTTTTCATTATTTGTCTCATAGAGTTAGTAGAAGTAAGTGTGATCATTGCTAAGGAATGCCTTGTAAATAACGTTTGGTAGGTCACATAATCACATTGTGTTGAACGTTTACCTACCAAATAATTGTATACCTCTTTTGGTAAATAAAAAAAACATATTTTTTTGTTTACCAAAGGATTGTCACCCTCGCCTTGAGGTTTTTCCAACAAAAGCTTTGGAAAAGTCTTAGCGCTTATTTAAGGCGTTGGCATAGCTTGTCGTTAACACTGACGTACGATAACTAAACGCATGGACGAGACCTTTTTTTAAATAAAACCTTCAGTGTAGGGTTACCATATCGAAAAGAAATCCAGACATTTGTAAAAAATACTTTTTTAATTTGTTTTTTTTTTGTTTTTTTTTAATTAATCCCAATATTGCCTGAGATTCTGGATTTCTTCAGAACTCCAAAACGCGTATTATAATAACGCATGTTAACCCTGCATTGGTCGCGTTTCGTTCATGCTCGCACTATCGAGTGTAGTCTGTGGCTAGACTCGATATTGCACCGCTGCGTCAAGCGTGAATGCTCGGGCTTGGGTTGCGGACTTCCGTCGCTGCCTGCTAAAACGGTTGGCACTCAGAAAAAAATAGTAAAAAATAAATAAAAATAGTAAAAATAAAAATAAAAGTGTGCTGCAGCGACGCCTATAAAAAGTGGTCGTTTGGGGGTTAATTTTGGTTAGGTACTGTAGATTGGCATATAACTTGTTACTTTTCAATTTTAAATTATACAGTCGTCTTCAATTTAATATATTGAATGACTTGGCTCTGTAGTAAATACAACAAAATTTGACCGCTACTTAACTTTTAGGGTCTATTTCAAATTACACCTTTTTTTGTATAAATTAAAAAAGTTTAAAATTATCTGTCGGACAAGTTATCTTGAAACTGGCCCAAATTATCTTTTACCTCCGTCAAATTTGGTTAAAGAGCCTTGTCAGAATTGCCAAACTACCCTCAAACCTCCACCGTGGCGTCGCTCCGGCGCCGGAGTGCCATCCGGTGCGGGCGGCGGCGGCGCGGCGTGCCGGACGCGTCTGAACGGCCCGGTTGTTGCAGTGACACCGCCGCTTGGCGCCTACCCGCAACCGCAACCGCCGCAGGGGCCGTTCCTACCCGCACCACCGCATCAGGCCGCGCCTCAGTATGGAGGTACGTTATATATTCACTCACCATTGTCATATCAGCCACACGACACCCACTGCTGGGTATAAGCCTCCCCCAAGGATCTCCACGACGACGATTGGTCTTGCGCTGCCCGCATCAAGCGGCTACCCGCGACCTTCACCCTCATGGCTGGTTTACATTATCATAGTCTTTAGTAGAGTGCTTTAGTTGAAACATGTAAACGGTCGTCTTATGACTAAACAGAATAACGTTCTAGTAGCCTTTCAACTGGAATCATCGCATTCCAGTAGCACCCCCGCGCGCCCGCGCCGCCCGCTCACCCCCCACGCGACACTTTCCTCGCACTGGAAGCATGTAAATCGTCATTTTAGTAGCGTATTTAGTAGAGTGCTTTAGTCAAATGACACTACTGGAAGCATGTAAACGCTCACTGGAAAGGCACCAAAACTACTAAAGCACTCGCATTCGAATCTACTCGCACGCTATTATAGCACTCTACTAAAGACTAAGATAGTGTAAACCAGTCTTCACGTCGGTTCCCCTTGTGGGGGGCCTACCCACGGAGCGTCGTCGTCCTGTGCGCGGTCGCCATTCCAGAGCCTGTAGAATGTCACATTTACAAATTTTCGCTATGGCTTCGCTTTCAAACATGTATGGATTTGACGTTTTAAAATTCTATTGTTAACGAAACCTTATGTCAATCCTAGACATGTTTCGAAAGCGAAGCGATAACGAAGATTGGCATATGTTACTTTGGCTAGGGGAGCTGAACCTTTCCGCCCCAACGGCCATCGGTTCTTCTCGCTATGTGTCCCGCCCATTGCCACTTCAGCCTGCCTAGCATGACCGATTTATATCGCGTGATATAGCATTTTATCGACACTCAACTGGCAAACTCCTTTGTCTTTTTGACAGTTAAACGTGATAAAACGCTATATCACGCGATATAAATCGGTCATGCTAGGCAGGCTGCTGAGCAATCCTCCGTGCTATGTCGGTTACTTTTTAGTTCTACGGATCTCCTCATTTAGTTTTCACTAGTTATTTAAATATCACGGCTTTGATAAATACCGGGTGTAACAAGACAGAGACACTCAACGAAGCCGAGGTCTACGTATTCTGCCCATCATCAGGACCATTTCTGTTCAAAATTATTGCTGGGAAACGATTTTAATTTTTGGTGTTAAAAAAGCATTGCATACATTACCACGCAATGTATCGCGTACAACAGACCGCGCCTGCGAGTGTATGGTAAACAGCTGCGTGCGGCAGAGTTGAAAGGCAACGTTTATAGTGCGTGCTCATGAAATACGTGTCAAGTGATGACGTTTTGAAGCCATTGTTTGTTACAAAATACATAAAATTTTGATAATGTTTCTTTAGACAAAAATTAGGAAATAACGAAAATTTCTTTTTGACTTTGACCTTCAATAACTTCTTAGCTATTTTTTTTTTAAATTTATTTATCCAAATAACATTACAATAATTATTCTAAAGATGCCTTTACGCTTATAAACCTACGAGGTTTGTCCAAGCGTTGCACATTCGACTCGGACGATAACAATTAAGTAAAAACAATAACAATACTGCGACATGCGTCAGTCGCACGCACACAATATTAAGATACAAATAAGTTGCATTGATGCGCATGAGTGAAATAGTTTCGTGTGCGTCCACCAGTTATCCAACAGGTTTCTGGTTTACGCGCTACAGGATGTTCGGAGAAAACTGATTGAACATTAGTTTCCCAGGTATAGTCTAAAAGACAACAATGATCCTGATGATGGGCGGAATGCGTGGACTTCGGCTTCGTTGAGGGTCTTGTTACACCCTTTATACTTGCGACATTTGCACTCACCCGTATTCGTTGTCCGTGCGTGGCAAGCCAGGCGGGCATGACATGTCCAAGTAAGTTAATAACTTTTGTATTTTATTAAGAAAATGTCTTTTGGTTTTTGTTGATGGTAGGGCTTATTTCAAGTCCGCCTGGCTAGCTACTACCGTCTTACCTAAGTCTGACGCCATAACAACAATTTACAAATGGTTGTGTTGTGTTCCGGCAGTTAGAGGTACCTAGTAAGATAGCCAGTTCCTCAGTGATGACGATTCCGGGTGTAGTGCGCTTCCACTTTTGGCCTTATCGTCACTTAACATCAGGTGATGTGAAGGCCAAGCACTATACCGTTGTGCATTAAACAAATCTACTAGTTTTTATTAATTTTTCGGATCTACATTATATAGATGACCTAATAAAACACTTGTTTTGCCTTTCCGTCGATCGACCTGCCAAAGGTGTCTGTGCCTGCGCATTGCATCTGACTCATATCGCATACCGGTCCGTCTCCTTGACCGCTGGGTGACATAAGTGCAGGCACACCAGTTTCCTACTTCGACTTTCTTCAGTATTCAAATAAAGATAAGACATGTTTTTACCCGACTGCGGGTTATGTTTTTCGCGCGTATCTTGTAAGTATGTTTGTATGTAATATTCTTTATTACCTCATATCTTTCAAACGTCTGAACGGATTTCTATGATTAAGATATCGTTAGATTTGTCTTTTCAGCCCAAGTGTTCTTAAGAAGGTGGCGTTATAAAAAACCAACATGGCGGCTGTACGCTGCTGTTATACGTAGTGAAAAAAAAAATTGTTTAAGAATACTGCAATATGGGTGTCAAATTAAAGGGCGAACGTCATCGCTAACTTATGCGGCACGGTTATGCGGAAACATTTGTCTCTGTCTTATTCTTTAAGAGTATGGTAAATAACCTCACTTCTGTACTCTTTCGATGTTTTTCCTTGTTTTTTCATCATTATCTTTAGCACAATTATCTTTCTTGAATAAAAGTAATTGGAGCTACTTCACAGTACGTTAAAGTGTATTTTGATTTAGAATTCAATACGTTTTAGCTATTATTTACGCCGAAAATATGAACGCAAGCGCTTTTGATGATTTTCTGATTTTTTTACAATCATCTGAGGGACGACTAAAGCAAAAAGGCTGCTCATATTTTAATGAAATCACCCGCGGGTCTACCGCCTAACTCAATCGCTTTGACTCTGACTTTGGTTTATGACGTCAGTGCACATTCCGTCCTTGTCATCGTGTTATGATATGACAAGGACGGACAGAGCATTGCTATCGCTCTGGCTAAAGCTTTGAGTTAGGCGGTAGGGCCCCCGCTCGGAACTTTATAAAAATGCATTCCAGTCTATTAAATTATTGTATAGCTGCGTTCAGGCGCTGCTACCTTACAGGTGGCTTGAAAAACTCTTACACCAGAGGTGGCTACTAATCCTCATCCGATAAGAAGAAGTTACGAGATTAACATGATGTTACGAGGGTGGTTTGATAAGTCCATGACTTTGAAAAGAAGAAATACTTTTTTATTCGTAATTTATTTTTGTGTCTTAAAAAGAAACTTCTAAAGGCATCTTAACACTACATTTTTTTCAAATTCGGCAAAAGGTTATAACTAACTCATGACATCAAAACTCATCGAATGAAGATGCGAATCCTTCCTATTCGCTAGATTCAACCCCAGTGAGATTTTTTCTCCTACCAAACATCAATAAATGTCTTGGCGGGCAAAGATTTTCATCAAGCCAAAAGGTGGTGTCTGAAATGAGCCCTCATTTCAGTTACCAGTTTTCAGGCGATGAAAGAAAAAATAATGGGTTAAAGAGGTAGGAACTTCGTTGGACTGAATACGCAAAGCTACAATAAAATTATGTAGAGAAATAAAACAAAACCGAAAAAAAGTCTTTCTTTATTAAAAAGTCATGGACTTATCAATCCACCCTCGTATGTTCTCTTTAGTGGCAGGCGGGTCCCCGTACGGCGTGACGTTCGGCGGGGCGGGCGCGGGCGCGGGGGGCATGTACGCTCCGCCCCCGTACGACCAGCTGCAGCACCACCAGATCCCAACACTGCCGCAGCAGCTGCCCGTGAGTATACTTGACACTGCGACACACATTCGTAGACAAGCGGGACACGCGCGCGGGGCGACATAGATTTGAGCTTACTCATGCACTGCGCAAGCATCTGTCCGTCAAAAACCAGCAATCTATATTCCCGCGTCGTGTACCCGCGGCGGGATCCCGCTTAACCCAGCGGAGGACCTTAAAGTACCCTTCGGAGCAATGCGTCTTGAATGACGCACCGTGTCGCATGCGGCCGGGGTTTCATACAATCGTATAATGCAAAGTACAGTCGCATGGCCGCGTAGGTCGCAAGCCGCATGTCGCAAGCTGCATTGCTCCGAAGGGTACCTATTCGGCGAATGGGCTTACCTATTTGAACGTTACACAAGCAAGCAGTAACAATTTTTAGACCAGGATTCTACCAAAGCACGGTCGCAAGTCCCACAGCAGGTCGCTGAATCAGACGATGCTTTGGTCAAAGGAAAAGAAGTCCATGTTTCAGCATGGCCTTTGACCTAGTTGATCATGTTCTGTTGTTACAAAAACTAACTGTAGGGACACAGTATGTTCCCACAGGTTTATATTACTGAACCAATTTATATTGTGTAACTGTAGGTGCCGCGCAGTCGTCGCCGCGCACCCAACTTGTAAACGCGCCTTTCAATATTATAAAAGTTTAATTTTAAAACTCTCTTACTTCCACTCGCGTGGTCCGCCTTGTTAGGATCGTGACATCCAACACTAACCATCATGGGTATTCTCAGTGGCAGTCTCTTGCGATGTTGTGGCTGCAATCACACATACTTTCAATGGTGTGTCTAGCCATCTAAATGTGCTTCATTCACTCCCTGGATGGCCATCATCAGGTGACAGCTAGTTCAATCCTTGACAGAGATCCAAGGCTTCAAAGTTACCTCGTTTGTTTGAAAATCGACTGGTGTCCTTGTTAATTATCTGGCGAAAACTGTATAACAATGTGGACATTCACAGATGTACAGCCCTGCGGCGATGTACGCGGCGGCGGCGGGGTACCCGGGCTATATCGGGTACCCGGTGCAGTACTACCCGTACTACCCCAGCGTGCAGCCCTCCATACAGCCTCTGCGACCCACCATCATGATACCTGTGAGTCTAGTACACATTTTCACTTCTCAAGCTTACTTCCCCCGTTACCACGGCAGCTGCAAAGGTGCCAAAACGTCGGGAAAATAAAAAATCAAACCAAATATTATGCCCAGTTTACATTATTCCAGTCCAGGGGCACACACATAATCTTTAATTAACAGTTTCATTTTAGATGTAGTTAACTGTTAACATACTCTGTGAATTTAATTAAGTTCAATTTGCCCTGTAGTTTGTATGTTCTATCTAATTATTAGTGGAATGGGAACTTTGCTGATCACTGTCTTATATAATTTGGTAACACGTTGTATAGGTTAGCTAACTTGAGTTTGGTTGTGGTATAGAACGGGTTCGAGGCCGGCGGTCGCTTCGAGGGGCTGGCGCAGACTCTGCTCCCCCCCGCGCCGCCCGCCGTGCCCCCCTCCCCCGCGCACCTCGCGCTGCAGCACCAAGTACTGTGAGTATCATTACTATAGAAGATAAATAGTATAGGGCCTAAGTGGGAACCTTGTGGGACTCCTGCAAGTACTGTGAGTGTTATACGTACAGTCAACAAAGTTATGACCTTAACAGTTTGAAATCAAATCGTTTGCAAGGATGGAACGAAAAGTTCAAGTACTTCTTTACCTGCCTCCATTGTTTTATACAAAAGATGCTTTTGTGGCTTTTGGGTAAATGCAAGACAATACAGACTACTCAATTTAGAAATGAACCTTAAGGTTTTCAGCTCATAGCTTTGCTGACTGTACATAGCGCCCCCTCCCCCGCGCACCTCGCGCTGCAGCACCAAGTACTGTGAGTGTCGTTACTGTACTAGATAAACAGTATAGGGCAGTGTTCGTCACACTTATCTGGTCTAGGGCCACAAAGGACAATGTGAGGTATCACTGCGGGCCGCATATTCTTTGATTTTTAATGGCAGTTGCTACCTGTGACTATTTGACAAATTCTTTCAGAGCGTCCATAAAATAACAACTTCTCTTATGGCCCTTCATGGTTATGGCGGCTAAGAAGTCTTCTTCCATGATTCCGTCCATAGTGTACCGCACAAAAAGTGAGCACTGAGACAATAACACGCAAAGTATTTGCAGTTTTTCAACCTGTCAATTACTGCCTCAAACATGTTTTTCGACAAATCTTCAACTCGGCGTCGGCAGGTTGATTCAGAAAGCATAAGCTTTTTTACTTCCGCCATTATTTGTTTATTATTTAAAATATTTGAAACAAAGTCTGAGAAACAGTTAACATGCACTCCTTTATTAATTCGGCATCAGTGAATTAATAATTTTAACATAACCATGTGTTATAGTTATTTAACATAAACTAAATATTTTTTTTCTTTGCAGGTGGCGTTAATCTAGCCTTAGTTCTTAGAGCGTGCTATACTCTCTAATGCACCGACGGACAAAACTATACTTATCTATATGAAGAAATCACGAAGGCACAAAACAGACAAGATTAGAATATTAGTAAGTACATCAATTTTGACTAAAAAAGTCAGGGTCTCAATTCTTCTAAAATTGTTGTAACAATCGTATCTTAATGGCGTTTCGATGATTTCTATTGAAACACAATTGGCATACGATTATACAATACGGTTATTTTAGCAAAATCGAGGCCCAAAATCAAATTGTATTTTAGATTTAAATGAAATCTGTAACTTTACACTATATTTTAGGAATAAATATCTTTGTTCTTTCTTATAAAGGTATTTTTAAATGAAATGTAGAATTGAAGTCGCCGAAAATAAATGAAGTCTTAAAAAGTATGAAGTTAACCTAATTCAGTAGGTTATCTATATTTAGTCCTTTTTCAAGATTTGAAAGGTAGTTTTGATTTAATGAAGAAATGCAACAAAAAATATCATCCACATAGTTGCTTTCTATAACTTTACTATTAAAAGTACCTATTTAAGGCGTAATATTAAAAGGACTTTATATAATTATAAATGAAATAAAATCCGTCGGTGTTACATTACTGTATTGACTGTGATGTCTTCTTCACAAGACGCAAAAATTGCCATAAATGAACTAATTACTAAATGAAGTTTTACATTTCATTTTAAATGAAGTTCTGTTAATCTATATACCAGTGTTTTAAATGAAGTTTGATCTAACTTTAGTCTTAAATCCTAAGATTTTGTCGTTTGGAAATAATAGAAAAAAAAAAGTTTTTTAGTTTAACTACAGGGTTGTCTCAAATTACTACTATTTTTTTTATAAAACAGAGTAGTAAGATGGAGACACATCTTGAGTTTTTCACCATTCAATGTTTTGATGTAGGTTGATATTGAATTTTTTTTCTATATTGTTACGGTAGAAATAGACTACGACACTTATGTCTGACATTAATGTACGTTCCGTTTACACATAGAATTTTCCGCGCGACACTTAACAAAATGTCGCAGTTAATGTTGCAAGTTCAGACAGTAGACATATACAGGGGGTAATTGCCTTATAAAGCCGAATATGGTGGATAGCGACCATCAAACTGAACAACTTTTATTATAGGACCAACTCTGAAATCGCGAAAAAAAAACTGTTTCATACATTTTGATATTTTCGTTATTAATTGTTGTATGAAACAGCTGTTTTTATTTCGCGATTTCAGAGTTGATCCTATAGTAAAAGTTGTTCAGTTTGATGGTCCCTATCCACCATATTTCAAGGCTATTACCAAACACCCTGTATACACTCGAGTGCCTGAGTGTATGACACCAAAGTGTAATTTAAATCTACATTAATGCCAGTTTTCAACAATTTATATCGTAGACTGACTTTTGATTTTGAGACTTAACTTCATCAATAATACCCGTTTGCACTAATCTTAAGAATCTAGTCTTTTTCTAACTACTACTACTAAGATGGCGCATGACAGCATAAAAAATATTAGACGGACGTCTCTCATTCCAGAACTAGGAAAAATATCTGTATCTCAGTAATCAGCGCCCTCTTTCGAATACTTTATTCTAAATACAATCAACCAAGTTTTTATTTGTTCAGCAAGTTTACAGCTAAGTTCATGACACCATTTTGGTAATTATCCCTACCATGGGGTCTCATTGGAAACATCAGATGTGGCTTAGTTAGCAGGGACCGCCATCTAGTGAGGTAAATTTAAACTAATGTTTGGTAATCACCAAATGCAAAATTGTAGTGAAACAGTAAAATGAAGGGTTTTTTAACGAATCTTCAATAAAAATTGAGTGACACCTATCGGCAATAATTTGTTCTCCTAAGATTGTTTTGCTTTTTGCGTTTCAAAGATTTTGACGTTTCTTTGAAAATTTGGTAAAGGCATGCTGCGACGATAGCGGCGCACTTCTAGTATTCTTTGAGAAAAACATTCTTTAGTATGGGATGAGGTATCTGTACTAGTATAGTATTATATTATCTGTGTCCCTACCTAATTTGTGATTCTTAAGTTTAGTGCAAACGGATGTTAATCACATTTTTGTTATACATTTTTTCGTTTATGGCAATATTTGTTCAGTGAATAGTCGTTGCGAAACGGCGTCTCAATGCTATAGTATTATTATGAGCCGTGGTTAGAACGAGCGAGCTTAGTGTTGTCTGTCGGAAAAACAACTTTATTGCCTTTGTAATAAGACGTAGAATCCAAAATCGGAACTCATATATGTAAAACTTGTCAAAATTAATGAAAAAAATATTTACATAAATGTTTGTTTAGACATCTTGAGATAATATTCTCATCTTTGTGATAATTCAACGAAAGAACACTTTACTTTTCCACTTGTAAGCAAAAAAAAAAATTATTTCAATATTTTGTGATCAAATTTGAAATCAAAATGGAAATTGCCCTTCATATCAAAAAAGTTTAAATGAAAGACAGACAACATTATGCAGAAAACTAGCTATATATATAATAATAAAAAATATATATAAATGACTCGGTTGTGCGTGAAAGAGCGAGGTGAATGCGTTTTTTTAATATATGTATACAATAATTATTGATATGCATGTTGGAGAGAGAGGTTGGAGTTGATGGTTTGACAAGCAACCAAGACGGTTTTAATGACAAATCAAAAAAACCGAAAATAATGTTCGCTGATAAAAAATATATTAAAAAAAATGATAAAAAAATATTCTACAGCGCATAACAGGTGTATGTTATAAGATTATATCCTTTATTTCTATTGACAAATAGTTTATTGTCGTTTGTCGTTACTATCGTTTTGTTGCAATCGTTAAGTTTCATTTTAGCTGTCAAATTGATAATAATATATTTCTCTAAATTTTTTAGTCATAAAAATATTTTTATTTGCAGATTCAGTACAGTCTAAAATACAGTCTTCTTTGTCACTTTGTTGTAGTCGTCATTTGTCATTGATTACTGTTCAAAAAAGTAATAGCTTTTAGAGTGACAAAGTTTTAAACTGTATACATATTTATACACGTGACTGTACTTATTACAAATTGTATTATTTCCCATACTTTTAAAATCAATAAGATATGTTTTGTGTTGAAATTTCTCGCCAAAATGGAAATGTTAATTTGACAGCTTAAATGATTCCGGAGATGTGTGAAAGGGAAGGAAAATGTTTCTTACGAAGTGTGAAAGGGACAGAATCTCATGTTGGGAATGGTTAATTAGATTGACTGTGGATGGCGTTCGAAATTGATTCTTAAAGTGTTGTAGTAAGGTTCGATATTGCATAATTAGATTGACAGTGTAAAGTTTTCTTCAAAAAGGTTTAAATTTTTATTTCAGAAATATACAAAAAATCGCTTTTTTTATTTTTGTCCACAGTCTGTCTTATTTTTTTTGGTTTGATATGTGAGAACGAAAAGTTAAACAACGGTGGACCTACAAATTGCTTAAAAAATATAGGTATGTAGGTTTTTTTATATCCCTATGTATATTACAATATACTTAATTAATAAACCAGCCCCCCTAGCATGACCACTGAAACGCGATATATAGCAATGTATCACGTTTAACTGTCAAAAGACAATGGATTTTGACAGTTGGTTGACTGTCGATATAACGCTATAGCGTGTTTTGTCGGTCATGCTAGGCCTACAGTGGTTATTGTTGCTTTAAGTTAAGTATTATTAAAATTTGGTTTTAAATGTTTTAAAACAAAACACATATTATTATTATATTTTGTGATATCTACAGATAATAGTCTGGTATTCTGTCATTTTGATTCTTGCCAAAAAAAAGTACATACAAACATACAATGCCCATTTAATACATTTATGTATGAGATCTATCTATCGTGCGAGAAAATATTTCTTCTGAAAATATGTATGCATGTAATTTTTGTGATTCTAAAATGTTTGTATGGAATAATTTGTCGGTCCACCTGTGTCGTTTGGTCTAGTTTATATTTGAGTTTTTTCCCAATTGTTCTACTAAGTAGTTCTACTAACGGGACTCTTTTTCTCATTAGTCCTACGGTTTAGTATTTTGTGGTGACACAAAAAAGGATATACACATTACACATCTAAGACTTAAATAAAACAGTTTTTACGGATTACAGCGCATATATTATTAATTTAAGATAAGATAATGCTTTATTTTCAACACCACAGTAACATTATAACAAAGAAATAACAATAAAACTTAGTGTCAAAACATGGTGTTAGGTGTTTTTATAGAATAATTTATTGTTTTGAGCTTTCCAGGAGCCGTAGTCAAAGTCAAAATATAATACATAACTATATTCAAATAACCTTTGTAATTAAGCGCTTTTGAATCGTCTATATTTTCCTACCACCCGTTCCAGACTTTTTTAACTGACAAGAAGAACGGGCGCAAGAAACTTATCATCTTTGACAGAAATGAGTAACGAATAACGATATTTACAAACTTAAATATACCGTTATTAAATATCAAATGATTATTAACAACAAAGAACTAACGGTATGACTTAAGCATGAAACTGAAAACACGGCGAAAGGTGTCGAAACGTTGGGAAATAAAAAAAACAATAAAAGTAAAAAAAAAAAAAATTATTTTCTTTATTAGACACAACAGAATACAGTCATGAAAGCAAATGATTACAATAGTACATTGTCCAAGTACTAGACTGAACTCCAACAACATGCATCTTTTAATAAACAATGTTTTCTGTGAGTGAAAAAGAAACATAGGTAGATACTTAAAATACTTAGGTACTCAGTTAACTAAACTCTAATTTAGTACGTAATGAGCATAAATCGTTATTGTATCGTATCAGTGTAACAAAAATATATAGTAGGATCAATATTAACATAAACAAACTACAGTACAGAGACAAAATTACTAATATAGGTAATGTGCAGAATAAAAGGTAAGCTAAATCGACTCATCTACTTAATTATATTGTGTATACACCTCTTGAAGGCATTTGGATTATCGTTCACTACATCAATGTTAGGGTGCTCCTGAGTCAGATCATTGTAGAGGCGACACATACGAACAACTGGGTTGTAATAAGATGTATTATTACGGTATACTTGCAGAGGAAATAATTTAGGGTTTCGGTCGCGAGACCTGTAACTGGTTTCGCGACCAGTTACAGGTATAATTCTATAATAACACCTGAATTAATAATTTACGCGCTGTAATCCGTGAAAAGTGATTTATTTCTAATGAACTGTACGCGAAGAAGTTTTAAAAGTGCCACCATAAAATACTAAATCGAAAACTAATTGGAAAAGAGTCCCATTAAAACTGTTCAGTAGAACAATTGGGAACGAAAATATTTGGAAGGTGTTTTTGATTATATTCCATTTTTTGTTGATAGAATCATGTTGTATGAGACGTGTATGAAACGTGTACGATGTTGTAGAGCGACTTTCTCTGTTTTTGTATGGAACCGAAGCAAACTCCAGTCGCAGTTTATTTATATAAATAAAAGTGACCGTTTATAGTACTATTTTTTTTATCTACTTAATAGTTACTTTTATAACAAAATTGATTTCAAAATAGTTTAGGTTTTGATTTTAAAAGAAAGACACTAATTTCTATACTGTCAAAATATGTTGATTTTATCAATTATCGTGTATACCGATACCGCAACTCGAGACAGCGACATCTATCGACTGTTTGACAAACTAAATTCTATACTAAATTCTGTACACAATGTATTAAAAATTAATTAAAGATAACAAAATACAATAGTAACAATTAAGAAGTCTTAGAAATCAGTTGTTTGTTGTTTTTTCTCGTTAGTTCTGCGATTTAGTACTTTGTGGTAGTACCAACGAGAAAAAAAGTATCATTAGTTCTACAGTATAACTGCCCAGTAGAATAACTAGGAATGTAACGGCACAGCGACTGGAGTTTCTTGGTACCGAGTTCGATTCCCGGAGGTGTGGGGACCATAGGTGTTCTTGTGTGCACAATGCCTGTTGAAAACGTGTACAATGGACAACATGTTGGATGTAACACTTTTAGTAGAAAAACGAGTATTTTTTGCGGTCCAACTTAAAGGGAAAGCTGATGATAAAAAAATAGTTTTTATGTTTATTGCCAGATTATTTCTAGATTTATGTTTTGTTATTCACGCAAAGCTAAATATAGTCGTTAAATATTGCCATCAATATAGTTTCCTTTCTTAAGTTTAAATGCATCTCTTCCGTAGAAATGTAACATACGCCATGTTGTCAATTGCACTTCAAATTCTCGAATATTATGAATACATTTTTGTGGAAATTGCGAACGCGTTGTGTGTTGTCGATTGTACTCAGCTACCTCAGCGGAATCTCTTCACAACTGACGATGTGAAAATAATAACTTACTTTCTTATTTTTGAAAAATTATCGATAGTTCTTCTTCTTCTTATTTTTGTTATGGCAATCTACTAATCTTCAGGGAGTATTTTTTGCCAGTGCCAAGTGTTAAATAATTCAGTGGTATTGTTGTCACAAAATATTTTTATTTTGAATGTCAAATGTTCGCGTTCGAATGTCAAAAATTAAAATTGTAATGTCAAATGAATGAGGGCTTTTCAAAATGACAAAATGCTGTAGGCTCGATAGATGGCGTTGAAAAAAATTGGGGATTCAAAGTATTTTTACTACGTTTCGAAGTAGGCCGTTTATTTTTAAAAGCCAATTTTGACTCACCTCTTACTATCAACGTCATCTAGTGAGGCAAATAGTTACTTTTCAATTTTCTTTATGTTAATTTGAATACCCCTCATTAGAAGAAATGTGTTTGTAGGATCTTTGAAAGCAAACATTCTCGAGCGAGAGAATAAACAGAAAAAACGTGTTAAATTAAATGTTTATTTGTTTATTTTGTTACGTCGGAAAACAATGAAAAAAATTTTTTTTTCATTATTATCTTACCTATTTAGCTCTTTATTTACAGAGTTATTTGTAAAACACCAACAACCTCGCAGGAATAGATTACCTACAATAAACAACCGAAAACAAACAAAAAAATCGACTTTTCATACAAAACTCGAATAGCTCAGTTCAGGTCGCATTTTCGAATATTTTCGCAGAAAAAAAACAGAACAGAACTCGAAAATGTTCGCTTTGATAAGAAATATCTATAATGCGATTAATTTAACAATTTAATTTTAAGTAATATTTGGGTTGTTCCCATAGTTTTGGTCACTTTATTTAATAGCTGACTCCATGTGTATTCATTTAATTTAACATGCAACGCAGTAACTAATACTTCAGGTGGCTATACCACCGAAAGTGGCGCCCTCAGAGGTTTTTATTTAATAAGTTGTTAAATAATTTTTTTAGTAAAACTACGTGGAATTTTATGGCCCAGGGTCTAGTACGGCCACTTTTAGCAGTTTTGCTATCTACTTAGCAGTGACTACGAGGGAATGTAATGATACCGACTAAATTACTAGACTATGGGCCCTAAAAATTCCACGTAAAGTTTTATTAAAATTGTGTATTAGAATCAATATTAAATGAAATTGACCGCGACGCCACTTTTGGTCATACAACCGCCTTAATATCAATTTGTATCAGTACACACAGATCGTAAATTGTAAGAGAAAGTGTATGCTCAAGCGTGTTAAGACTACCTATCGTGTCGCGTGCAATATATAGCATAATTATTATTTTGTTTCAATAAAGTTATTAAAATCGAGCATTGGTTTTATTTGCATACTAACTATCGTCAAGTCGAAAAATTATAGCTCCTGTAGCTATCTTCACATTGCAAAAAAGATGTAAGCGATTGAAATTTTTTTACTAATTAAAGATTTTTAGAATGTCGGTTCGCTTATTGATTTTACTAAACTTTGCATAAGGTGGTACGATGAGCTCAGTAGCGCCACCAATGGAAATAAATAATTTACGTTGTAGGGCTAAGAATAAAAGTTTTGGAAATTTTGCGCAAATAGAAGAGTAAATGTGCAATTTTTAAATATTTTTTCATGGCCTCAAATATAAACAATAAGTTATGAATGTCGATATTGCTAAATGTGGCCACTTTTGGCACTAGTGTCATGCACGACTTATTGCTTAAGTTTGAGTTCTTGAAACTATATTTAGAAAATGCATTTTAGTCTTTTATTTGCGCAAAATCATCAAAACTTTTAATCTAAACCCTTGATAAAACGTAATTGATTTATTTCCATTAATGGCGCTAATGAGCTCATCGAACCACATTAAGGCGCCTATACTAGCGCCGCCAATACATTTATTTTTATTACTCGTAAACCAGGTAAATATTAAAAAAAGCTAATTCCCTCCTAAATTGTCTCTAATATTTTTCGAATAATTCTTCAATAGTTTTAACTCTCTGTAAGTTTTAAAATTTATTTTAGCTCAAAGTAGCCACTTTTGGCTAGAATGGATTTTAAAACTTACAGAAATAATGAAAACTGAGAGTTATTGAAAAAAATATCTTAGCTTTTTTTAAATATTTATCTGGTTTAAATGTATTGGCGGCGCTAGTAGTAGGTTATTTTTTTTTATTGCAACCTAATATTTCTTGAAAAAAACTATTATTTTAGTGATAGTTAAATTTTTACGCTAGTAGTATTATTTTACTAAGTGATTTTTACCACCCAAACTCGAGGAGGTACTTAGTGGTCAACGAAAGATGAGACTGTTGGAAATGGAACTAATTTTGCGCCTTATTTTACAGGTTCTACCCTTAGCACGAACAGCTATCGAAAACAAATAACGCGCGTAAAATCATTCGATAGATAAAATTTGTATTGGAAATTTGTACAGCGCCATCTTTCGCCGATAAGCGAAATTAAGTTTTCCATAGAGAATTCTCTACGGAGTAATTTTACGCGCGTTTTTTTTTCTCGATAGCTGTTCGTGCATACTATATCTATGGTTCGTGCTAAGGGCACAGAATATATAATAGTGCTAAGGGCAGGGGGGTATCACTCCGCGCTTAAACTTTTATATTAGCCTACTGCTCGCGGCCCACTTCAAGAGGGCCATTGTCGAGGGATATCACCGCGCCGACCGAAACGCGCGGCCGCGGCGTGTGCAAGCGACGAGAGCGCAGCGCGTGAACGTCACCAACGAAACGAGTCAGTCAAGCGCCGAATGCGAAACTGCATGCCTTTCGTTTTTGATACATAATTACTAACGTACCAAAGTTACCTACCAAAGTTTATTGTATTTTTTGTATACATATTTACATACTTAGTTGTATCGAAGTTCGAAATATGGCACCAGTAAAGAAAAAAGCTAAAAAATACTATTTTTTTCTCACCCATCCCATAACCGACCCTTGCAAAAGTTGCTTAACCTCCGCAATCGTTGGGCCAGGCGCTATACCACTGCGCCATCGAGCTTCTCTAACTACTTAGAAATACTTATTATAATATTATGCTCTTTAAATATGCTCAGCTCAGGTAGATTTATTTTATTTTATAAGTAGGTACCTATTAGTAATTTCATTGTTTATTCATGGGCATAACGAATGTTTTCTATGATATCAGTAACTAGCGAGTAGCAACCCCGAAATGTGTCGGTTGAGACAGAGCTATGCGACAGAAAGAGACGCCTCTCTTTCTTCTTCGTAGGTGCATATAATTTTATCCACGCAGCGTTGTGCAGTTTGAAATTGTACTTTATTGCCGTGCAGCGAGAGTAGCTTATTATTTGATGGTCCTTGCGGGGACAGACTTCTGTACGTTAGTACTATTATATATTCTGTGCTAAGGGTACGTTTCCAATTTCTTAACCTCTAAATGTTAATTTAACAGGGAAAGTGGCGCCGCCAATTCAATCTCATCTTTCGTTGACCACTTTTTAAAGGACAAAAATTGAAACAACAACAAACTAACAACAATACCATTTAATTGGTTATACAGTTTTTTACATATAGCAACAATCGTAGTAGGATAATTTTGGCTAATTCTCCAATAGACGATCGAAAAGTGAACGGTAGGTCATGGCTTCTAAACACTAAATTCTCAGAATTAAAACAAGGTCATGGCTTCTAAACACTAAATTCTCAAAATTAAAACACATCTTGAATGTTCAACAGAAAATTCGTTATTTTTCATTAGCGATACTAGTACATATACACATAGAGCACAAAAATATTTAGGTAAATTATAAAGATATATCACACTATAATTTATCTTTGCAAAAAGAAATATACAATGCAATACGTAAGTGGCGCCATCTTTTACGACCAATTTGTCAGTTTTGGAAGACAAAATGGAAGACATGTAGCAGCTTTATGACATTGAAAATATATTTTCTTACATCGTAAAATGGAAGCACAGTGATTAATTTTAGTCTTTGAGACGAACTTTGCTTATCTAGATAAATAGCTGCGTCAAATCCTCACTAGATTGCAATTTTTAGATACTCTGATAAAACTGCAATGTATTTTTTGCACACTGCTAACGCCATCTAGTGAGCAGTAGACGAAGAAATCACACATTTATTCTATAAATACATTCATTTGAGTCGCACACGACACGAGCCTCGTATTTTCATTTCCCATTTACGCTACAAGTACCCAACCACTACTTATTTACACTTAGTTATGAATAATTTGACAGACAGTTTTCGTTTCATATCCAAAACAATTTAAACAATATACGCCACTATTTAGTCACTACTATCCGCCGCTAGATGGCAGTGTACACAACTTTTAAGCAAATCTATTTTTTTTACTTCGCACATTTTTCGCAAATTGATTTGATCGACTTTGTTTCGTTCACTTTTAAAAATGAAAAAATAATAACTAGATATTATTTAACTTCTAGTCAACTAGCATTAAAAAATAAGTACAGGCGACAACAAAAGTAGGTATTAGGTATAACTTATTATATTCTTTATTGCATTCGTAACATAATTACACAGGTAAATATGAAAGTTGTTTACAAAGGTGGGCTTATCTCTAAAAGAGATCTCTTCCAGCCAACCCAGCATAGTTTGAGATTTTTAAGTAAGCAGGTAATAGAAAGTGCATCGTAAGATGGAGATAAGTAAAATCCTAAATAAAACTTAAGAGGATTGTCAACCACGTGGTCTCCATACAAACGGCGATAACGTTTCCCACCCTCTAAACCTTAACCTACAGTAATTAATTTTTGGTATTTT
Source organism: Agriphila straminella (assembly GCA_950108535.1). Lineage (NCBI taxonomy): Eukaryota > Metazoa > Arthropoda > Insecta > Lepidoptera > Crambidae > Agriphila > Agriphila straminella. Next base: position 12,465,722 of record OX467304.1, read on the forward strand.
TTTGGAATGCCTAAATACTAGGGCTGTACGTTTTGATTTTTTAAATATCTATAATAGATTTCGAAATATTTGCATTTTAGTGATTTCATACAAAACACAGAAGTGCCAATATTTTCAAATCTACAATGAATATTTTAAAAATCAAAACGTACAGCCCTAGTTTTTAGGCATTTCAAAAAAATACCAAAAATTAATTACTGTAGGTTAAGGTTTAGAGGGTGGGAAACGTTATCGCCGTTTGTATGGAGACCACGTGGTTGACAATCCTCTTAACTTATATCATTTTATACACATACATAATTATACTACGCGTTCACTTCGTCATTGCCGTCGACGACCGTTATGACGTCACATCTAACGGTACTGTAGACAAAAAGTAATCATGTTTTTTAACTGTTTTCAATTTTTTTCTCGTTAAAAGAGTGTCATTTATTTAATCAACAAGTAAGGTTCGCTATTATGTTGGAACTTTACTCTTTTAGTCATTATATCAATACAAATATCGAACGAAATGATTAAATCAACAGAAACAAAAATTAAGCTTTGCATTGCTAGCCGTACTAGCAAGGCGACGCAGGGGGTGCGGTATGACGAAGCGGGCCGGGAGGTAGCGGCAATGATGAAGTGAACGCGTAGTACTTATAAATAAACTTTATAGTAGGTATAAACTTAACATAAATAAATAAATATAAATAAATACATACATACATACATATACATAAAATAATATATACCTATGTAATAAAAATATATAAAACTGTTTGTATTAACTATCTCGTGAATCATGAATGAGACAATTGTGATAGAAAGTGAGCTTTGACTTTGGATTTGAAAGTTATGATGTTCTGGCAATTCTGGATGTTTGACGGGAGTTTGTTCCAAAGCTGAACGGCTTTGACGGAGAAGGAGTTACGCAGGAAGTTGGTGTTGCTCCTAGGCAGCTCAAGCATCTTAGTGATACAAGCCTGCCAAGGACGGGTGGGAGGAAGAAGGACCTGGAAACGGGAAACAAGGTAGTTGGGTGAGTTAGGATCCTTGAGGATTTTGAATAGGGCAGAAAGGATGTGCTGTGCATATCACGGCGAAGGCGAATGGGAAGCCATTTTAGTTGACAGCGAAATAATGACACGTCGTCGTATTTGCGAAGTCCGAAGATGAAACGAATGGCTAGATTTTGCAGTAGTTCCAGCTTGTTTAGCTGTTCCTCAGTAATATCCAAAAAGCAAACGTCGGCGTAGTCGAGAAGGGGAAGGAGAAGTGATTGCGCCAGCATAATTTTGGTTTTAAAAGGAAGAAAGTATTGAAATCGCTTGAGGGAGTGAGAAGCGTAATGGATGCGTTTGCTGACTTCATTTATTTGCGGGGACCAAGATAAGGTAGGTACCATTGCGTAAAGTTTTTTGTTACCTATAGGTAAGTATTATATTTTTTGTTGTCATATTCGCAAGAAATCCTTTTTACGACTGTTATATCCAAAGAGAAACATAGTACAGTCACGTCTATAATGTATACAGATTTTTGTCACTCTAAAGTTAACTTTTTTGAACTGAAATCAATGACAACTGAAACAAAATGACAAAGTTCTAAACCTGACTGTACCTACCTGTCAATCACATTTTGTTTAGCTCAAGAATCTTATACCTATTAATATTCTATTGGTTTTGCTAGATACGTTGTCGCCTGTGCTTACTACATTTATTATCATATAACTTACATTTATATTATCTAATCTACTCATGCTATTGTCATTGTCACGTTTCGCATTAAATATAGGTAGCTGTACAACTTAATTCTAAGTTTTATTAAGTATAACTTTATTACCTGAACTGAATATGACATGTTACTATGCGAGCCAAATAAAAATAGTTTGATAGTACCTACTGTCAAAACGGCCATATTTGTTTGCGTTTCGCTTCCACTTCAGGGTGTAGGATGTGCAAGAAAAGGAACAAAGATCAAGATCAAGACAGTACTGTTCTATTTGGCTCGCATAGTACTATTATGTAGTAAAGATAAAAGCATAAAAAAAAATTCGTGCTAAATACAATACAGAATATATTAATACGTGGCGTAAGGCGTGTTAAGAAATTAGATTTTAGTGAACTTAATTTTATTTAATTACAATTTTATTAGTGTTAGTAAATAGTAATAACAAAGTTAATAAAAATTTGAAATCTTGCTAGAAATTATCATTTATATTTCATATAATTATCATGGGATTATTTTAATTTATAATTATTTATTGCGCATAATACACAATACTTATCTACCTATATTTTAACAATATATTTTATTTAATAATTTAGGATAAAAAACAAGTACAACCACTAAAGATAATTATACATAATATAATTATAAACTAGATAATAAGAAATAATAACATATTTTTTTGCTAAGCAAAGCAAAACGTTAAAAAATAATATTTTTACAAAATATTGAACAGCAGTAATTGGCAAAACGGGAGATATGTGTTGTATATTAAATATGTGATATAATCTCTTACCAACTATGTTTACTAAGTAAAGAAATTAACAAGACCAAAGTACATATAAAAATATCAAGAAGTTCAACTATAAGTTAACATTAATTAATATCTTTATGTCCTTTTAAGTTTAAAACTAAAAATATTAAACTTAAAGTTAAGTTATAGCTCTACAATAATTATTATTTAACTTTCGATTATAAATTATAATATTTATAATCATTTCTGTTGGCGACTGCACCTCAGATAATACGATTTATTATAATTTAATACTATTTTTTTTAAATACATTCATATGCATACTTACCATATCATTCAATCTATTGATATTTTTTAATAATATTTTTTATATAATATTTTTATAATTCATTTATAACGACAAAATATGTATGCTTGGTATATTTTTTACCAACAAATAAATGAATTAATTTTTGTGTATAATTGTTTAGGATGTTTGTATAATTTTAATTCAGAATTCCACAAATGCTGTTTGTGCGTTAAAATATCTATATAAGTTACAAAAAATACTTATATATATATATATATATAATAATATATATATTATAAATGATTTCGAAAGTTAATAAAATTTGATCAATGTTCGACATTCTTAGTAGGTACTCATTTACACTTTCTTAACCTTACTTAGTGCAATAAACGCCATGCGAATCTGTTATACAACAATTAACACATATACTCAGCTTTCAGCATTATCTACAATTTAATAAATAAATAAAAAAAATAAAAATATTTTATTGATTAGTTTCTAAGCTAAGCTATTTATTACCTAGGTACTTATTACTTTTTATACTTGAGAATTAAAATACTTAATAAAGAAGTCAAAAGTAAAATTACAAATCATTTATTAAAATCTCAATCAGAAAATTCTTCCACCGTTCAAACATATTTATAATCGTAATCGAATTCTAAAGAATTAATAATTATTTAAAAAAGAAATGACTTGTGTTTTAAAGTAAAGTAATTTTTTTATTTACGAAAACTGTTTAAAACAATATGCTTTAGTTAGGTATTCAAATGTGCAGAAAAGTAATCGTAAGACTTGAATTAAAATAAAAGTATATTATTATAAGGTTATTATAAGGCTTAGAGCATTTTAAATGCTCTAAGTTATAAGGATATGTTATTTTAGTTAATTATACTTTCATGCACACATCAATCTAATAATAAACATTTAGGCCTAAAGTGGAATTTTTGGCATAATATCATTACATTTTATTATATTTGCTAATTCTAATATTCTAAAATATCAAGAAAATATATTTTCAGTGTCATAAGCGCTTTATAATTATACAACACAACACAGTATATTAAATATATTGTGTATTTTATTATATTACGTAATTTATATAGACGGCGTTTATATAAATATATAATAATATAATATCAATTCATTCTTTAATCAGAAAAGCGTTAATGCTAATAAATGATCTTTATATAAAAACATATGAAGCAAAAATATATATTTTTAATTATTCATCTAATCGTTGCTTCTATTCTTTTTAACAGAATAAATATATACCTACCTCTATCATCGAAAATGTATAATATTCGCCAAAATACACCATTCCCTTCCTTTATTGAAGGAAAAAATAACTAGGTATTTTCTCTACTCTACTTTTTTTTATTTAATAAATACTTTTTTAATATACTACGAGACAGTCTCGCACTCAAACATATAATACACATACAACATGAGATACATCAATAGTTAATACATAACATTTAATATAAGCCAGAAGTGTATATAAACGGCGTTATTTTATACTCTTGTCGGGAAAATACGACAAAAGCTTTATACTTATATACTTTTATATAAGGAAGACTATTTGATTTCATTGTTACATCCAAACGTACATATAAATCCTAATTTTTAATAAAATCTACAGTTTCTAAGTTTTGGCTGTCTAATTATTACTTTTGGGGAAATATGACGCAACGTTGTAAGTAAAGTACAACTTTAATATATACCAGTATATTTTTTTAATATAATGGTATAATTTAAAAAACGTGTTAAAAAAGGTGAATTATTAATGTAAGTTAAATGACTTTTCGACAAAATTATGCGCGTTATAAATTTGTTATACATAAAACGCGTTAGAATGCCTAAATATTTAAAATTATAATTGAAAACTTCTTTCTAAAAGTAGGGAAATTCAATATAAGAAATTAGGACCGAGTAAACAACAAAACCATCAGTAAAAAGTTTTATAAAAAAATACCATTCAAACCGTCACGAAATGGACAAAAACTCCAAACTGTCACGTCACATTTCCCCAGCTAGTGTCGTAAATAGTGATGGGCCGAGTCAGGTATTTTTGGTATTCGAGTCCAGACTCCAGGTACTTGCATTTGTTATTCGAACACTGAGACTAGTATTCGAATACTCAATTTGACTCGCATACTGTTTTGACACTTGTGAAACGTGAATTTGCATTGTACCACACACTAGTACTTGTTGTATGGTCTGTGGTTTCACAATAGTTCAATGAGTAAGTATTACTACACAAAATTACACTGGTTTTATGTGTTAATTCCCACAACAAACAATTAAATTTAGCATTACAACTGATTGTCGACGCGCTTGTTCAAATTATGTATCCAAACACTGTATTTTTGGTACTCGAGTATGCGAGTACCAAGAAAGTATTCGAATTAGTACTCGAGTCAGCCTTATCTCGACCCATTACTAGTCATGAAGCGCTTACTCGACGACGATGTCCTGCCCGAGTCTGTCCATCTCCGCTAGAAGAAAGTCTACGTCTTTCTCGGTGACGGCGGCGGACGAGATGATGTTGCGGAAGAAGTTGGGTCGCCGGTCGTCTGGCTGGTAGCCTACCATGATGGTGCCGGATTGCATCATCTTGCCCTTCAGTTTGGCGCACACCTGGGAAACAAATAAGGAAAATTGATTAGCGCCATCCCATATTGATGCGACAGCAATTGCGCAGCATAAAACTCGAAAATACAATTTTGGGCAAAACATACTTTTTCCTCCCTTTTACAGTGGCAACGATGGACCCTTGGGGACCTAATGCAAAGTTATTTTTAAAAGACATAACTGCGCGCCTGTTTGAGGCCACGGGTGACCGGAGAAGTGGCAATTTCTTTAGCCTGAAAAATTAAGACCATTCAAGAGCTTAATGGAATATGAATACTCCCGGTCAAGGCCCGACCCGTCACAAACCTGACTATGTCACGAACCTGACATCGTCTCGTCACAAACCTGACTAGAGAGCATTATTAGCTCACCTTGCCCAGCTTAATTTCCTTGTTCCCATCATGCGGCACGCCTCTCAGCTGCTTCGGCAGGTACCAGAAGCTCACGTTCACCATCTCGGGCTCCATGATCAGGTGGAACTTGTCCGGTTGCTCGCGGATGCGGCGCACCATGTACTCGGACAGCTCCATGAGGCGGTCCATGAGGCGCTCGAAGCCGGAGGTACCCTGGGGTTGGAAAAAATATAATAATATGGTTACTGTAAAACCATCACATGATTTATTCTACGATATGGCCTACGCTAAGAATAATACACAATATCTAAAACAGATTAAAAAGTTACAAAGTTTCCTACCTCTCCCTTTTTAGTGTTCTTTCGGTATTGTTACTAACTCCCAAAGTTTTGTGACGTGTCAGTTGACCCCGTCACAAATCTGACTGTAACAATGTCACGATCACGAACCTAACTGACTGCGTAATAAAACTGACAACGCCCCGTCACAAATCTGTATCGCCCGCACTGGATCACCTTGTCGCCCGTGTCGTACCGCGGGTCGTAGGTCTAGCTTAAAGCATCACAATTGACAACATTTCAAAATTTTAAGGTACCTGTTTTTATGAATATAATGAAAATTTATCGTTTTTTAGGCAACAAGTATTTTTTCTTTTCCATTTATTTTCATACATTACTGAGATATTAATAATTAGAAAACGGTTTATTCTAAAAGGACGTAAGTACATGATATAGGTAAAATATAAGCGATTCCTTTGCCATGCCTCTAAAACGACAAATAAAAAAAAATTGTCTATGATGTGACGTCCATAGGGATGTAGGCACGCCAGTATTTTGTATCGATAATAATGGTATTTTTGTTTATTAGGAGAACCCTACACGCATGTTACTGTGATCCATCAGTATTTAATCATAAAAGAATAAGGGGCCTATTTTATAAAAGAATGTAGGACTACAGAATATTTACCATGGCAGTAGTTTATTGGGGTAGAATATGCTCCATTATTTTCATCTAATCCGGATTATCTCCTTACAAAATAATTTGTCTTATCCATGACTCGTGTCACAAAGTCTCTATTAGGCCAGCCACACACACGACGGAATCCCGATTCAGAATTCCGAATGGAATTTCAACAAATGTATGAAGATTCCGTACGGAAAAATCCCGCATGTGTGTGGCAGGCCCATAGATTTTCGGTCATACAACCGCCTTAAATGAGGGAAGACTGCCTGATTATATGTTGTAAAAATGTTCATTGTTATTCATAAAATGTTACTCTATCAAATAAAATGTAGTTGATTTAAATACAAATTAAATTTTAATGGAACTATTAGGTAATCAATGATTACGTTGTAGTTGGTGAACTCGACCCTTACTCATTTTCCATTGAAAATAGTCGATAATAATTCGATACTTGAGCTGAGTCAATCAACAACACTATTGAGTTGAGGATGTGACATTTTGACATTGACATGACAGACTAGACTACAAACCATACAACAGACTAGCTAGCCAGCTGGAGTGTCAAGTTACAATGACTTTTTTTTTCTTTTTTGTGATTGACTCAATGCAAATGCATACACACTAGGAAGACCTATATCGACCATTTTACACATTTTTTTAAATATCTCATTAAATAAGCAACCAGAAAATCTAATAATATTATATTTATGTTTATTGACTTCGAATCTCGAAATGGTCTTCGAGTTTTACTGCCTTGCAAAAAATGAAAAGTTGTCAATTACAATCCGACTATCACAATTACAATCTGACTATGTCACAAACCCAATTGCGTCACTAAACTGACTGCGCCACAAAACTGACATCGCCCCGTCACAAACCTAACTAGATAGTGTAATTAGCTCACCTTCCCGCGCCACTGCAGTCACAGTTTGAAGCATCACAATCACGAACCTGACTATGTCACAAACCTGACTGCTTCACAAAACAGACTGCGTCACAAAACTGACATCGCCCCGTCACAAAACTGACATCGCCCCGTCACAAAACTGACATCGCCTCGACACAAACCTGACCAGAAAGCGTAATTAGCTCACCTTCCCGCGCCACTGCAGCCACAGCTTGAAGATGTCGTTGTGTCGCCCGCACTGGATCACCTTGTCGCCCGTGTCGTACCGCTCGTCGTAGATTTTGTCCGTCATGAACAGGTACTCGGCTGACATCGCGTTGCAGCTCAGGAGTATACCCTGCAGAAGCAGATTAAATGTTGTTTGTAGAGGTATACAAAACATAATAGATGATAGCTGATGGTAGTATTGGTAGATCGATCAACTCGAGTTCCTGTACCCGTAGCACGAACAGCTACCGAGAAAAATAACGCGCGTAAAAACATTCGATAGAGTAATTTTGTATGGCAAATTTGTACAGCGCCATCTATCGCCGTAATGCGAAATTAAAATTTCTATAGATAATTCTCAATCGAGTAATTTTACGCGCGTTTTTTTGCGCGATAGCTGTTCGTGCTAAGGGTACTGTTAACTGTACCCTCAGCACGAACAGCTATCGAAAAAAATAATGCGTGTAAAATAGAGTAATTTCGTATGATGAGAAATTTGTACAACGCCATTCGCCATCTACCGGCGAAAAGCGAAATTAAATTCGAGAACTTTTACGCGAGTTTTTTTTCCTCGATAGATGTTCATGCTACTACCTACTCATACCCTTAGCACGAACAGCTTTCGAAAAAACGCGTAAAAACGCTCAATAGGATAGAGTAATTTTGTATGCGAAATTTGTACAGCGCCATCTACCGCCGAATAGCAGAATGAAATTTTTCATAGATAAAATTCTCTATCTTACTTATATATTCTGTGCTATCGTGTACTTAGTTTTTTCTCGATAGATGTTCATGCCAAGGAAATTATAAGTACTTCATACAACTCATGCTGGGTACTGTACCCGACCGTAGTACGAACATCTGTCGAGAAAAAGAACGCGCGTAAAAGTACTCGATAAAGTACCTAATTATAATATCTATGAAAAATTTAATTCCGCTATTCGGCGGTAGATGGCGCTGTACAATTTTCACATACAAAATTACTCTATCAAATGTTTTTTCGCACATAATTTTTTTCGATAGCTGTTCGTGCTAAGCATAAACTTAATATTTCACTAGCGAAAATTTTTCTAAGTCTATGCGTGCTAAGGCTATAGTGAGAAAAATATTTGACAAAAGAAAGTCATAATAGAATAAGTATAATAAATGTAATAAGTATAATAAGTCTGAACAGAAGCGCATAAAATAATGCTTTTTCTCTGAAAGGGTTTCGAGTCTCCCCTCCCAAAAACCAGGAATCGAACCCCTACGGAAAATAAATAGGAATATCTTGTCATAGACATTACATCTGTAAATAAATTCCTACACTGGCTACCCGCATGCCTTCGGAATACTAAAGCTACCCCTATTTCAATACCGTATGAACACACGAACTTTAACCTTATATTTTAGTACATAGAGTTCAAAATAAAATAAAGGTGTTGACACGGATTTTGAACCTTAAGTGAAGGACATAAGGTAACAGATAGCGTGTTGTAAACGTCAACACAATATGCTAAGTAATAAATTTCGACGCTCCGCCCCCACGGAAAAGTTTGTTGCTAGAGATGGGGTAAAATTTCAAATTGTCGATATTTAACTATTAAATTCATCATAGTTTAATTATGACATAATAATATGGCATTGACATTAATTGAATCTGTGGTTATTGATCGACATTAGTACTTTTTCAATACAGTTGCTCGAAAATGTAAGTTTACGATGACAGTCGAGCGTGCGGTAAGTTGATTTTACCGCACGCCGTGCGTTTTTGTTTACGGATTAGTACAGCGTGCGGAAAGTTGATTTTACCGCACGCCGGCGCCGTGCGTTTTTGTTTACGAACGTTTTTTTTATTTCTACTAGCTTCCGCCCGCGACTTCATCCGCGTGGACAGTAGAAAAACATAGCAACCAGTTTAAAATGACCCCTTTCGTGTATGAAAGCTAGTACTACGGAAAGTTCGAGCTGTTTCCTTGGTTCCACCCATCTTAATTTGATGAAACATAGCTTAGATTTTAAGTTGGACCACAGAATACATAATAGTACAGTTGGACCTCAATCTACTAAATTGTGAAAAATCCATCAAAATACTACTATTTATTTTGGTTTTTTTTATCTTAGATTTTGAATTTTTGACATTTTCAGCAAGTTTTAATTTTGTACGCCATGTTAATGGTAGAATGTATCGTGGACTTCTAAAATAACTCATAATCACAATTTATTGTAACACTACATTCTGATAAATACATTATTTGTATTTGTATAGCACTGGTAATATTACTGGTAATGGACAAAATTTTATTTTGAGAAAGTACTAAAATTATAAAACCATTTCGAGATTTTAGTGTTCTAAGCTCATAATATTTTTTTCAGAATTTTCGGAACATTATTTTTTACATTCATTTAAAAAATCTAAAATCTAGTCCGAATTGAGAAAGTCAGGAATTTTGTGTTGAGTCTCTGAAACTAAACAACTTTCTCCAAGAAGCATGTCGTGGCGAATTTCGCCACAAAATTTTGGTCATCCCATTCTATTGATCACGTGATCTCCTTGATTTGTATGGATAGTCGTTTTTTTATTGGCTCTGTGTTCCTTCGACAAAGTATAAGTATTACCATTTAATAAAAAAAAAAAAATGCATATCTCATAATTTTTACCTATCTACTTTCAATAGACAAAGTAAAATCGACATAAATTATATTTTTGAAAGGTTGTTCTAGTAATTTTACCTAGAAGGTACTACTGCAAATGAGGATTATCGATATTTTCCCCACTCTATTGGCCGTGCACGTGGCATGTTTAATTAAATTCCTTCGCCGACACTTGCAACCATATGTTGCCAATTCCAACCCCTATCCACAACAAAAACTAACCTAAAACCAACTTTAAGCGAACCACATAAAATACAAACTTATTTAAATATAATTTTCACCAAAATACAAATTGTTTTTTACTGTTATAGAAATAATGCCGAGACTGTCCTTTCTACAGAGCATTTACTTTACAATGCAGTTTAATCCTTAAGAGTATGAAATTAAAGTTGATTTTCGTATGCGTTTTTTCATAGACCATTATTTGCAGACTCCAAGGGTTGCCAGATCTGCATTTAATTGATTTGCCCAATGTTATGAAGCTAATTTTATGAGTGGTTCGAATGTGGGGGATTAGTAGATAAATCGTCTCAAAACAATTAATTATTGTTGGAGTGAGTGTTGCTTTTTATTTTTTAAATGTCACTTTGGAAACCCCTCATTAAAAGCTAACTAAAAGATTTGTGTAATACATTTTATTTGTAGAAAGTTAAACCTTATTATTTTTAAATATTTAACCCAATGGTTTAAATCAGTTTTTGCGAATTAAGATTTTGCCATCTTTACTTCTTTTTCATTTAAATAATTTCTTAAAGCTAAACAGCATGTTGGTTTGTCTAACAATAGCATCGGTATCATGTGTTTATAATAATATACAAATCTTACTAACTACTTCAGGCGGGAAACGAACAGCCTTTTTCAATTCGGGGAAATGTTGTCAGAGCGAGCCACTGAGGTAGATGTGCTATAAGTAAATTCATTCGCCTATTCATAGCCATATTTTCTAGAAAAAAAACAATATTATAATACTGACCTCATACTTGAAGTGCACGGTGGAACACTGTAGCAGGGTTCCCATCAGCTTGTGCGGATTCCAGGTCACGGAGTCAGCCCTGCGGACAAACATATTGTTACAACGATGTAAATAAACCCTTAGGCCGCCTGCGCACCGACAGGAGTAGTGCCTAGAGCCTTGATATATGTAACCAAGTAAAACGAACGTTCACAAAAAAAATGTTCTCGATACAGCCAGGCGTCTACCTAGAATGTATCGTATAGCCATCCAAAATTATGCGATGTAAGCCTGGCGTTACATTACAACCAAAGATTAAGAGGCCAAGGCGGCTATCTAATCCTAGCGACTCACCATCCAATGCGGTCTCCGTGTAATTAGTAACCCGCAGGCTGATTATCTAAATAGAAACTATTTAGCGACCGGTTTCACTACTTTGCTACTTTTCTTTGGTATGATTTTTTTTACCCCAAAAAGAAGAAGCAATGTATCACATTCATCTGTCATATGAGACCGGTCGCTAGGTGGTTTCTAATTAGGTAATCAGCCCGCAGGATATTATTATTATTTATTCATTCCAAGCTTATATCTATTATTACAGGCTTAGCCCAATGCAATAGATTAAGCGACACAATAATACATTAATACATGACAACGACACACACACCTATAACCTAAACACAATAACATAAAACATACAGAGCCATTCTTGTAAATTCACTCAGAGAACAATGAAAAAGATCAGTTCCATCGGCAATTTTGTTGAGTGTATGCAGTGTGAGCGTCAACGGAGACTTCTTTTGCAGGTGTGTCCGCCCGCGCGGAACCGCCAACAAATTTGGCCTGCGGCGACGCTCCACGTACTTGTTGGGAACGCAGAGCCCTACCTGTCCTAATATTGTTGCATTGGATACCCTTCCTCTGATGACTTGAAACAAATATAACGCCAACGCTAGACTCCTACGCACTCGCAATTCATTATATCCCACCATACCTAATATAAATAAATTAGGGTACATTAATGGATAGAAGGGGTATACCCCATATAGTCTGTAATACAAGTACCTTATAAATTTATTTTGAATTCGCTCCAACATGAGACTATATTGTGTTTGGTATGGAGCCCACACTACCGCATTACATTCAAGATGGCTTCTTACAAGAGCATTATATAAAGTGACTATAGCTTTGACGTTGGTAAAACCATGAACCCTGCGAAGTACAAGTCCCAAGTTTCTATAGGCCTTTTTACAGCTACTAACGATGTGATCCCGAAAACTTAAATTATTAGTGAACCAAACCCCTAGGTCTTTTACCTCCGTGACTCTTTTCATGGGTACCTCGTCTACACTATAATCGTATTTTATGGGGTCTTGAACTCTCGAGAACGAAATTGTAACACACTTAGATACGTTAAATTCAAGCTTGTTGTCTTTACCCCACGCCACTACTTTGTTTATGTCGCTTTGCAATTGATCACAATCGTCCATTTTTCCAATACTCCGAAACAGTTTTAGATCGTCTGCAAACAATAGACAGCTTGAAGACCTAACAACCTTCGGCAAGTCATTTATCATGATGATGAATTGGAGAGGTCCCAAATTACTTCCTTGACTTACACCTGAATTCACAGAATATGTGTGAGACCGACAACCAGCGTATTCTACGTACTGTTGTCGGTTTCTCATGTAACTTGCTAAGAAATTGAGTAAATGAGGAGTGCAACCGATGCCCGCCAACTTTCGAAGCAAGATGTCGTTATCTACTACATCAAACGCTTTCCGAAAGTCAAAATAAGCGGCATCTACTTGCCCTTTACTACTGTCCACCGTAGGTATAACTTCTGCTACATAGCTTAGAAGATTGCTGGTTGTGCTCCGACCTGGGCGAAAGCCGTGCTGTGCGTCTGAGAGCTGTGCACTAACCTGTTTAAGCATATTTTTTTGCATTGCGGCTTCAAATACTTTAGCTGGTGTAGATACTACTGCAATTGGTCTAAATCCATCCACCGTTGAACACGAGTTACTTTTTGGTACTGGAACTACCCGAGTAGTTTTCCAGATATCTGGATAAACCTCTGCCTCCAAGCACCTATTATAAATAAATAGCAACGGCTCAGCCAGCACCGATCTACAGTCTCTAAAAATGAAGGCTGGGATTCCATCCGGACCAGCGGACCTTTTCGGCTTAAGATTCGCCAGTGATTGGGATACTTCTTTAAGATGTAATTTCTCAATTTGTATTCTAGCTGCTCCGTTAGTACTTCCCGCCTCCACTATCGCTTTTCCTACATTAAGCTCAGCTTGGTCTACGCTGTAAACTGAATGGAAATAATTAGCGAATTCTTTGGCACACTCTTCCCCTGATAAAATGACACCGTCCTTCAAAATTGTTTGGGCATTCCTATGACCTTTTTTGGCTTTAATATAGTTCCAAAATGCCTTAGGGTCTTCCACTAAATGATTCTGAACTGAATCCCTATGTCGGTCATGACTGAGTCTTATCATTTTTTTCACCCTAGCCCTACTTGAAGTAAACAAATCGTAATCTACTTGTGATTTGCTAGCTTTGTATTGTTTGTGAAAAATAGCTTTAGACTTTATTTCCCTTATTAGTTCAGCATTATACCACTCCGGATATATATACCTTGTATAGCCCTGTCTACCCTTTGTCTTTGGCACGCATTCATTGATGGAGTCATTAATATTTTCGTAGAGAAATTGTAAACTATCGTTTATGTTTTTTATTTGATATAATAGAGACCAATCAATAGAAGCCAATAACGAATACAGTAACGGATATATCTAGGCACCTGTTGGTGCGTTGGCAGCCTTAGTTTATCGAAACATTTTCCTAACGAAACCTAAGATTTATTCAGACTTTTCCAGATTTAAGCGATTTGACCAAGTTTTTATTGTGTCCGTCCCACTTTATCCCTTCGATAGTTATCAAAATAACATTTGAGGAAACTTAATTTTGTTAACTTAATTTTAAAACTTAAGTTTCACGATAAAACTACCTACTTCAATGTGTTTAAAACACGCTGTATTTGCAGCAATTTTTTTTTGTTGTTTATTCCTTCAGATGATGCACTTAGAAATTATAATAGAAAAATACGAAAATGTATTGATTTTTCTTGATTTTTTTGTGAAAAATAATAATTATGAAATTTCATAACCCTTCTAAAGAAAATTGCCAAAAATCAAAAAGCCTCTATGATTCTCGGCAACTTAAAATCCCCACAAAAGTCGTCAATAATAAATTACCCACACCGCAAACACAAAATTTGAATATAATCGCATTTACAGAGGGCGCTGATCGCTAAGTCAAACATCGGTGTTATCGCCTATTGACGCAGCCGAGGGACACCCCTAGGTGTCAGGATTAGGAATATATGAATAGTAAAGTAGGGCAAATAATGTTGGTGGTTACTTACTACTACTTGTCCTATTATTATCTTCTGTGTTACTACAGAGATTTTTGTGTGTTTCATTTGTCAATTTTAGTTATAAATAAATATTTAACAATATCACATAATTGCCCAGTACACTTAGCACGAACAGCTATCGATAAAAAAAACGTGAGCAAAAACATTCGATAGAGTAATTTTATATGGGAATTGTACAGCGCCATCTACCGCCGAAAAGCGAATTGAAATTTCCATAGGTAAGTAGACCTTTTGCGCGTGTTTTTTTCTCGACAGAGGTTAGCGCTAATCATTGACCTGAATTTTTTTTTCTATTTAACTGGACCCCTTTTAATATACTATATCTATGAACTGGACTGGCTGTCTGTATGGTTTGACAGCAAAGTTTTTGTGCCTATTTGAAACGCCACTAGCGTGCGACTAAAACTAATTTTGTAATTTTTGACAAGTTTGAATGGAAGTTTTAAGTTGTATAAAGGGCTATCGGTATTTGCGTCGACATAAGCACATCATTAGATTTAGTACCCTGTACGCACGCTACGTCCTACAGACTATTATATATTCTGTGCTACAGCGCCAAAATGTTGGAAATCAAATAGGCACAAAAACAGTTTGACAGCAGCCAGTCCAGTGTAATAATATAGAGGTTAATGGCGCTAATGGTACAATAGTGTAATTTTGTATGGAAAAGTTGTACAGCGCCATCTACCGCCGAAAAACGAAACGAGATCTTTTAAAATTTTTCATTCTCGATAGATGTGCGTGCTAAGAGTTGATTCCAAAGTTAGTATAGCTAAGCACATGTGTTATGGAAATCAATTGACCCTGCCGTGGATCGAACCCGTGACCTCAGAGAGTGTGTATACTACTCGACCACTGCCAGCTACTTCTTTTGGAATCGGACCAATGTAGGTGATCGTGTCAAATGAAAATGAATGAAGTTAATGCATAGATAATATCTAATATAATATATAACTATATTATAGTATATTAAAAGTTAATGTCGGACAACACTTTGACGTTTTGCTCGCTCTCTTTGGAACGACTAATAATGTTATGGCCGGACGCAATTTTACAGTATATATTCTGTGATTTTACTGTAATGTATAAAATAAGTTCAATTCATGTTTAGGTACTTGAACAGTTTATTATGATTAATAAAAGAGAATGCCAAAAACTGCCCATAATGAGAGCTGTCAACTCAATGCTCGAAAATAATTAAGATTTCTCCAATATCCCAAAGTGTAATAAAATCTTAATATACCTCCCAAAAGAATTTAAAGGCAAAATACTATACATTGCCACTAATTTCACTCGTCAACGCCGGCCGTAGCATTAGACTAGGTAGGACACTAAAAAAAGAGAAGAAAATTGCCGTTTATTTTCCGAACTTCCCCATATTTTTCCTCCTTCGCAATTTGGTCGAAGTCCCATAGAAATTTTGGCATGATCTGTGATTATTGTGTTTTGTATTTAAAAAAAAATAAAAAAAATAAAAATAAGTGAAATGTACCTTTATCGGCAAAGAGTTTTTAACCAAATGCTTTCAAGTTGGCAGTAAACATTAAACTTTTGATCGGCTGATGAATGAGTCGCCTCGCAGAGTGACGGGGGAGATTTACCCCCGGGGTAATTAATTGTGGGGAGATCGCACGAGGAGAGGCGTTTAAAAATGTAGACGGCAGTTTTTTATTTGTGAATATATCAATATATTGAGCTTACTGTAGGTAGTTCATTTCGCCAAAATTCAGAACTAATAATTAATAAATATAAATCAATTTACTTACAATTATATTTCAAATGGTTTTTACAAACAGAGAGCGGTAGTAGAAGTAATTTCCGAAAAATCAAATCCATTAAAAAAAAAGCTCTTAATCTAATCTAAAGCTTAATTCCTGAGTTTGATATCTCTTTTTAAGTTTTTTTTTGTAACTGAAATATAGTTCTTTGTAGTAGGCAATTAGTGCCTAAAGCGGCCACTTTTTGCGCTTCTTCCATTCTACTACTACAACGTACTTATTTTTTGTACGCGCCACTTTTAGAGCTATAGGGCTCTTAAAACGTAAAAGGTATAATCATAGTATGGTATAATCCAGAAATCGTGTAGCCACTAACAGCGTTCCCGCGTAGCGCGTAGCGAGTGACGTGCGAACTCACACGCTGGTGCTACGAGCTATAGCTACGAGCCCATGCAGTGCTACGGGCTACGGGTTGTGTTTAATATTTGATGTTTCCAAGGTTGGCGATATTGTAGTGAAAATGTATTAGTTTTTTTTACATAGATATTCTAAATTCAGAATTAGTGATTATATGTATGAAAAAATATAAACCTACAGATACAAAAAATAATGTAGTGAAAATTTAATATTTTTTACATGCAAAAAAAATACTGCCAACTATGCCCTTTAACACAATGCTGTGCTAACTACACAAACACTCAAAACAAGTTCATATATTACTTGACTGCATCATAATGTTTACTAGAAGATATTAGTGCATTATGGACCCTGTCGGGCAAAATAAAAAGAGAGGGAGGCATAAGGCAATTTTGAAATGTCATAATCTTATTATGTAGTAGTAGTATCCTTATATTTGCTTCCGTGTGGCAGCCCTAGCCAGCTTGTCACACGGTCCACCGAGCGCGCTGTTTTCTACCGGATTTGACCCCTCGCGGGGCCCTTCCGCCGATTTGGCCCTCCCCGTAGGGTGTCCATAATCAAGAGTCAATAAGAGGACATTGATATTTATTAATGATTAAAAAACAAATACATTTGTTTATGTTAAACGGATGTTTTATTTACCTTACGACACTATGGAAATGATTAGGAATTAAACATATTTTTCCTACATGGTGACTACTATTGTATACAAAAGTTACACAAAAGAAAATACTGCAAAGTGACATAGCCTTTTAATTTTTCTATCAGTTTTATCATTGCTCCGAGGTCAATAATTTCTCGTGACTTTCACTAGAGACTAAAAAGGCAAGAGTGTATTATAAATCTGTGATAGTTAATGATAGTGTCTAATCTAATGACACTTGAAAAACACACAAGACACATTACACTTGGCAAATTAATATTTATGAAGTTGGTTTGGTTTTTTCAGTCCAAATAATTATGTGACATTGGCATACTTATTATAGTCGTATCTTGTTATTTAATGAATTTTGAAAAACGTGGAACATACCTATACAGGGTGTTTGGAAATAGAATAGAATAGAAAGCCTTATAAAAACCGAATATTTTATGCTGATTTTTTTTTCGCGGTTTCAGAGTTGGTCCCATAGTAAGTTGTTCAGTTGGATGGCTCCTATCTACCATATTCTGCTATAAAAGGCTAAACAATCCTAACACCTTGATTTATTATAAAACATGCCCCATATTTTCTCGATCGTGTGGTGCCCCACTGGCGGTATTTAGAAGCATCTGCCTCTTGATGGATGTGCATTAATCCGCGCGGCAAAGTGCCTCTAATAGTCTATGGTCGGAGCTTAACTCTATGCGAGCATAGACAACCGGATTGCGAGGAGTCGTATGATTAATAGCTATTGCTACTTACAGACAGATATAGGTACCTACACCTATTTTTGTTTCGAATTTTTTTCTTTCTAAATATGGATGGTATGGTTTAAGGCCTTAAGGTGGGTCAATCCGAGCAGTTCGATACGTGATGGAGTGAAATCGAACGTAACTCTACTGATTTTGGGTTCAAATCAGTGCGCGTTCCAACGCGGCGGTTGCGTTGAGAACTTGCACCGAATTCTCAATTTTTACATGTTTTTATTACTTTTCTTCGCTTTCAAGTTAGTTAAAAAAAATCTGTTCAATTAAGATTGAAGGTATTAACATCGCCGATTTTTATGGTTAGTTTTAACATAAACAAATGTTCTGTCTCCGAGAAATTTTGCAAATAAGACCAAAAACAGGGTCCACGGAATATTTCTTTACATCAAAGGTGGTAACATTTTTATAAATGCTTTCAACTAAATCTATTGTGTATTATTTCAAGTACATTATATATTTTTTCCATGCTAGCTTCACACGATAAGGGGGAGGGAGGGGCCCTAAATTTCGTAACGTTACATTTCAAAATCATTTAAATTGAAATGAAACAAATTTCTGAACTGTTTTTTATTCAATAATTATTTCTAGATGTAAAATTGTAAATATGTGACGTCACACTATGGAGGGGGGGGGGGGTCTCACAAATGTGACCAGCTGTGACAAGGACGGGGGAGGCATCAGTCCATTCCATCAGTCTGTATAGACTGAATTTTTCACAGACTGATGATCCGTACTAGACTAATGGAATGGACTGATGCCAAACTGAATATGCAATCTCTATCTTACCTTTCGATGCCGGTGAGGCGAGGATGACGGTACTTCTTGGAGAACAGGAGACCACCGCCCCAAGCCGCCTGCCATAGACAACATTTTTCATATATAGGGGGCAAGGAAATTATAAATACTCCGTCAACAAGCTTTAATCACAGAAGTAAAAACTATCGTATCTTTGGAACGATCTATAAAGCTCTTTGTCTGGTCTCCACATAAGATTTTGGTTTTACTATACAGGGAGTTATAAGCACCCTAGGGATTTTTAAATTTGATATTTTTGCATTCACAATGCTATTTTTACACATACTAAATAATATACTAGAAAAAATACAACTCGCACCAGATCAATACTCAGACGGGAATCGAACCCGCGACCTTTGGATATCCGGTCCAATGCTCTGACCGCTGAGCTACCGAGTCACTAGTGACATCGTCGAATTTCTTCTAGTATATCCTACTCTTACGCTGCAAGCCAGCGTTATTTCACCAATGTGAGGAATTACCTCGACATTCAATTGAAATATCTTTCCAGATATTTGGCAATCGATTAAGATGAAATAGCTATATAATATTTAAATTTGAGATTTTTGCAGCGTAAGAGTAGGATATACTAGAAGAAATTCGGCGATGTCACCCTAGGGATGATTCTACCCTTAGAAATAAACTACTTTCTCTATGGAACCACTTTTCGCAAATACATAGTTTTGAGATTTGGATTTTATGTTGAGAAGCAAAGTACCTATTCGTAAAACTCGATAATATTGCGGGTAACAGTTGTACTTTTCACATTATGTGTGTGAGTATATTATGTTTAATGTTATTAAACTTTTGTTACTAAAACAGAAGTTTTTACTTTCAGCATTGTGAAAATGTGTGGTACAAGCATAATATACGTTGAATTGTCTTTATTTATTTATTTTATTTTATTTATCATTGAAAAGCTATGATATCATATAAAAAAATGAAACATTTCCAGCAACAATGCGGCCCATACCACTGAGTAGCAGATACATTTATCTACATACCTAGCCCTATTTCGTTTGTGCACGCCGCCGCCGTAGGTCAAATGTCCGAACAAAATGCCCAATGACCTTTCCACTTCAGATAGATTCAGAATCATGAGTCGACTATGCCCTGAAAGTTTTCGCTAGGGTGCTACTAACATCCTGTAAATAACTTGATCTTATGGCAATAAATCTAAGCTATTTTGTCTTGCAGGTTTTGTCTGTAGTCTGATAGTGACTGTAACAAGTCTCCATACTCACATCAACGTGCATCCACATGTCGTACTTCTGGCAGATGTCAGCGATCTCGACGAGGGGGTCGAACGCGCCCAGCACGGTGGTTCCGGAGGTCGCATTTACGAAGAAGGGTACCTGTGGAAGGAAAATATGCCTTAAGGAAAGGGAACAACACACAAACTCCAATTACACAGTTCTTATAATCCTCAAGAAGCTTCACCATCAGTTTCACTTTCAATACAACAGTGGAGTCTGAGAAATAACAGGGTCTCGTTTTTACGGAACCCTAAAAATGCAGATCGGGTTGGTCCATAACAGTGTTTATATCTCCGTACCGTAAGGGTTCTTATCTTTTCCGTGTAATCTGTGGAAGATCCGCCAACAACCATCACCTATTTTTGCCTGTTCGCCATACTCACATTGCCCCTATCCTTATGGTATCGCACGAGACGCTCCAACTCCGAAGATATCATTCTCCCGCGCTCGTCGCTCGGCACGCTCACGCAGTAGTCCGTCCCGAGGCCACCCACAGACGCGCATGACTTCACTGAGTAGTGGCACTGGGGAGAACGGACAAGTTTGAGAAAGACTGAGGGGGTGAAAAACTAATCTGAAAAATCTTGAGTAGAGGGGGTGAATTAAGGAAGTCTGGCAAACATTTGGCACTGGGGGGAAAGGACAAGTTTGAGAAACACTGCGAGGGTGAAAAACTAATCTGAAAAATGTTGAGTGGAGAGGGTGAAAAGAAAGTCGGGAAAACATCGATATAGAAGAGATGAAAAGCAATTCTGGAGAAATATATCTATATTTCGTAGTTCCAGACCGCCCAATGAGGCGCATGACTTCACTTAGTTTTGGCACTGGGGGAAAGAATAGTGTGAGAAACACTGAAGGGGTGAAAAACTTATTCGGAAAATTTTAAGTAGAGGGGGTGAAAAGGAAGTCTGGCAAACATCGACATGAGGAGGTGAAAAAAACAATTCTAAAAATATCTCTATATGTGGAACTACGGTTCCAGACCGCCCATGTGCATCTAAAGCAAATAAATGTATTTCTATTTCTGTTCTGACTTCACAGGGCAGTAGCACTATGGGGCAAGAATAAGTATGAGAAACACTGAAGGGGTGAAAAAACAAATCTTGGTAGTTGAGTAGAGCGGGTGAAATTAACAATTTTACGCATAATGACACAAACATTGTTAGAGGAAGTGAAAACAATTCTGTGAAACAGAGTAGAGGGGCGAAAAAGCAAAGCAAAAAAGTAGAGTTAGAGGGATAGTCATAGGTTGGGTTAGTTGGGACTTGGGACAAAAAACTGTTTATTTCGAGCTACTCCGTGCTTCGGAAGGCACGTTAAGCCGTTGGACCCGTGGGACATATTATGGAATACGTGAGACCTAGCAGTGGAAAACATTAAAACGGCTAATGACGATTTTGATTACTATTATTTCCAGTTCCTACCTGGTCGGAAGTGAACATGACGAGGTGTCCGGGGATGCTGGAGAGCCCCTTCTCCTTGTACTGCGGGAACTTGTGGTGGCGCGCAGCCAGGAACGCGTACAGGTTAGACACCGAGCCGCCTGCAGGAAAACATGGGTGTTAGAGTACACTGCCGCGGTCTATAATGACTGCGTTGCTGGCAGCGATAACGCGATGGCCGAAAGCGGAGCTTAGCGCATGTCTAGGCCATCACAGCGCGGTATACAACGTTGCTGGTGCCTATTCGGGGTCCCGCACACGGCACACGCAACTCGCCACAACCACAAAAGGGCGCCATGCACTAAGCAAATTAAAACAATTGAGCTAAAATAGGTAAGACAAAAAACTGAGTTAATTTTAAGAAAATGACATTATTATTTATAAACTACCTACCCACCACTATTATTATAATCGCTGCTAATGTGCTAATCAGCTCATGGATGTATTTTTTCCACTGAGGAGGAGTACAATTAAATATGTCCACTGACGTAAAATTTTTGTTATGAACATCACATGACCTGTGCAAAAAAGTATTTCCAGCATACTTAGTTCTAGTAGTGGGCAAACAAAACACACTTTTAAGACGCGAGCTTGACCGAGGACATCTCAGACCTATATTTTCCAGAAGATAGGGAGAGTCAATAATATTTCTTAAAATTTTGTAAAGA
This sequence comes from Agriphila straminella, assembly GCA_950108535.1. Lineage (NCBI taxonomy): Eukaryota > Metazoa > Arthropoda > Insecta > Lepidoptera > Crambidae > Agriphila > Agriphila straminella. Next base: position 12,488,273 of record OX467304.1, read on the forward strand.
AATTCTTGATATCTCTCTGTACGGCGATCTACCAATGAAGGAATATTAGGAACAGGTACGTTAGAACGGCGTGCTCTGTGTGTTTATAAAATTTACTATTAATTCTTTCAATTGAATTTATGTGTACATTAAATTGCGGGTTACTATGGATGCATACTCCAAGATAGATAGAACGGACGAGGAAGTTAAACAGAAGTACCAAAGTAGAACAGTGCCTAAAATCTCTGCCTATTCGAATGATGAACAAGCATACGAAAAGCCCTAGTCGTGATACTATTTATGTGCGAGTCGAAATAAGGATCACCCCCAAGTCTTTAACTTCAGTAACTCTTTTGATATTATTGTTATTTAATTGCTTCTCGATTCTAGTCTTGTGGCCGACATCGGCCACTAATGCAAGCGAAGGTTTGTGTCGGCTACCGATCATTTGTGGCTGTCGTGCGCTCCAGCAACGCTTCAGCTCTTTTGCAGCCACTTCTAGCTTCTAGTGGCGGCGTATTGAAAAAGACAGGATAGTAAATTTTATTTTGATAATATAATTAAGAATTATTGTGATCGAATATTTTAGCAAAATAAAGTCATTAGCATGTTTAGTAGGTATAGGTACTTAGATTTGTTGTTTTTTTTGGGGGTGCATAGAAAACCACCCCAGGAGCAAACCAATGCTACGACGCCACTGGTCTCTAATATCATACCTGGTGCCAAGATCGAGTCTCCACAGCTCCAACCGATCATACTCCTCATCTTCTCGAGTACGACGTTCTCCATGAGTATGAAGACGGGCGCGATCTCGTACGTGAACATGTTGGTGTTGGCGGCGGCCGTCAGCCACTCGCCGGCGAGGGAGATGATGTCCAGGCCGCAGGAGAGCTGATTGAAGAAGTGGGGATGGCCTGGAAAAAAGTGGATTATTAGCCTATAATGTTTTGAGGAGCTCGATGGCGCAGTGGTTTACCGCCTGGCCCAGCGATTGCGGAAGTTAAGCAACGTTCGCAAGGGTCGGTCATGGGATGGGTGACCGAAAATTTATTATCTCGAGCTCCTCCGTGCTTCGGAAGGCACGTTAAGCCGTTGGTCCCGGCTGTCCACCAATCCGCATTGGGCCCGCGTGGTGGGTTATGGCCCGTCCTCCTTACCACCCATAAGGAAGGCCTGTGCCCCAGCAGTGGGGACATCAAAAAATGGCTGATGGACAATGTTTCAAGCAGAATATCAGTGCAGCCCCTTGGTTGCTTTGCTGCTGTGGCGGCATCTAACTTACTCGATTCCAGACACAGTTACTAAAGCAACACACGGTGCAACAACGAATCATCACCGTGTTTCACTAGATGGCGCTGATATTAACAAATGTATGGAAACGACAAAATAGTATGGAAACCTACATCACGCTAACGAAGTTCTCTCAACGACTTAGCATAAATACAACTACCATACAGCCATCATCATATGAATAGTTGTCCCTAATTTGTAAGTTTTTTGTAAACATTTTTTTTAATAAATTATTATTATTATTATTAATAGAGGTGTAACCCTCCTAGATAAAATAACATTTACAAATCATCATCACCAAGTTTGCTTTCGAAAGATCATGGGGAATGAATTAAGTTTTCTCTAGCCATCGATTTTTAAAACTTCAAACACCATAGTACAGTTTTTTTTAACAATGCGCAAATACCAATGGGTTGCTCCCGTCCCGACCGTTTTCAATGTAGATATACCAAAATAACAGATTTTTGACGTTTATTCGATCCAACTCAATCCCGTCGAAAGGCTTGCTCTCTTTGGTAAACACCATAGGAAAACAGGCCAGGCCATTCCATTTAAAACAATAAACCTCAATAGCTGTTCATCACATTGTCCAAAACAAACCAATTTCCCGATTTACCACGCCGGAAGCAATAGTTCGCGCCATTGCACCGCGCGATTGCTTCCGGCCGGACGTGACGCCATCTTGGCCGGAGACAAAAAGCATTCCCTTTAGCATTTCCGGTTGTAAAAGTTTGAAACGCAAGAGGTGTATCTTACTTTCTAATTTCTATTGTTTTGTTATGGTTATTTAAGTTTTTTTCTGATACAAATAGAATATTACTAAATGAAAAGTGAACGTGTATAAAATACTACCGCCGCTGATTTCAACTCTCGGACGTAATTATTTTAATTATATATTTTAAATTTTTAGTTAAATAAACATGCAAAAGTTTGAGGAGGCCTACGCCAAGCAGTGGGTGTCGTCGATCGGATAATATTTTAAAGAAATAATATAAATAATGTTTTATATGTGTTAAAAGCGTTAACGAATCTGATTTTTTTATGAAGTCGTTGTTTATCCTTACAGAGGCTATAATCAGTATTCGCCCACCAACCCGTACTGGCCCGCATGGTGGGCCCATCATCCTCACCCACTCATACGAAAGGCCTGTGCCCCAACAATAGGATATTATTAAACTGGCTGATGTCGAAACTTCCAGAAGATAATCTATAAAACAGCCATAACCATATTTCAACACTAGTTAGGCATTATCTAAATCGACGGCCAGAATCCTCCTTTATTACGTCATTAGCCTTAAAGTGGCGGCCATCTTGGATATTTGGGCGGGCAGCTGGGCGCCATGTTGGGTATGCCATCAAATCCGGCCATTTCAGTTCAAAAGTCAATTCAATATGTTAAGAACCATAATCATAACGCCCAGTATAGTCCATTGCAGAACATTAGCCCCCGTAGTATGTTGCCGTACGCAATCAATCTCCCGCTTGACGACGGGTTGGATTGGAGGTCGCAGTGTTGGACCGTTTCCATTGAAAAATTTAAATATTAAACATTATAATTATATTCTGTGATAAAACATTGCCCCCTAACTAATAAAGATTGTATAGCAGAGGTATAGTTACACAATGGTTACTCTCAGTCAAACTATTTGAGTTTGACATTGAAAAGAAAGTGACAAAACACTGTGTAACTATACATTGCTGTACAATATTTCGGCACCTTTGCAGCCTGTCGATTCTGTAACCAAACTCGCATCTCACTTCGAACCTCACTTCACTTCGCGTGAATTCGTTATTAGGAAATAAGAATTAGCTGAATATAAGCTATTTTACCGATTGCACAAGGTTTGAGTAGCTACCGTAGCTATCTAAAATCTTTTGTGATTAAAAAAATAGCCTATCATTATCTTATTTACGATTTAAAATTTCCACGAAGTGAGATGCGAGTTTGTTACAGAATCGACAGGCTGCTGCCGCCGTGGTCACGGGGAACTGAAGCTGCTCGACAGCCTCGCTTGAGGGTTCAAGCGATAATTTTATAAGGACGTTCAAAAATATATATTAAAACAAACATTTTAATTGGTTTAAGTTATTGTTAAAATTTAATTTTGTAAATTAACTAATGCTAAAAAGAGATAATCAACTGAATCTACCACCATTTCAAAAAATTGGGAGACTCCAAGAAAGAAAACTTGGAGAGGGTTGTCAACTTCCGTCTTTTATATTTATCAATTTATTTACAAAAGGAACTGTGTCACTAGATTCTGCAGTATGATCCCAAGCTGGTGGAATTTTCCAACCAGTTTGATTTTCTTTAATTTCCCGACGTTTCGGTACTATTCGAGGGTCATGGTTACGGGGTCACAAATCTAACCAAACGATCTAAAAGTATAATTTTTACTTTTATAATCAAGTTATTTTGTTAGAAAATAAAATAAAAAGATCTCTCTTTGAAAATAATAATCTTTCACTCGCAACTTCAACAAAGCAAAAAAACATCTTGTCATATCTTGTCAGTTGTTTTATCTGGCCCCTAAAACCATTCCCTTGAGGGTATACCAGAGTATTTTCTGTATTTACACATCTTTTATCAGCCACGTGGCAACCATAAACAAGTGCAGATAACATTTAGTCTATGACGTGGGAGTGACGGTTTTTTATCTGTACTGCGAATTATGGCGGGGAAATTGAATGTTTGTTATCTGCGGTTGGTAATGTGAAACTGCTGTGGGGTTTTGCGATATTAATGAGCGGTTTTCAAAAGGCAGTATAAAAAAGTAGTACTTAAAAGACGGCTAGATGTCATTGTTCAACTAAGTACGTAACTTTTTAAGAAAAGCAAAGGATGAAAGGAGTCAATGCCAATTTTTGACGTTGTTATGGCAATCTACTCCTCTTCAGGAAGTAATTTTTGCCAGTGTCAAGTGTTGTATAATTAAGTGGTATAGGTACTCAGCTGCTAGGAAAAATTAAAAAAAACTACCTAGTTGAATAGCTCCATCTATCAACATAAAAATAAACTAAAATTCTAGTTTTTTTTGTGACTTCCAAAAGTATTTATGTTTGGAAATAAAGTTCAAAATTAAGGACTTTAAAGAATCTTGAATAATATGGCATTTGTATCCGTAAGAGATAAATAAATAAATATTTGACAACATCATTATACCTACATTGCTCCGATTCTAAAGTAAGTAGCTAAAGCACTTGTGTTATGGAAATCACAAACACCCAGACCTGAGTCAATATAGAAAAGATCATTTTCTACATTGACCCAGCCGGGGATCGAACCCGAGACCCCAAGAGATGGTGACGCCATGGAAACCGGCGTGCAAGCCACTCGGCCACAGTAGGTCATCAAAATATATATTTTTGTTATTTCAAACATACCTATTTGGAAATATTTTGATTCTGTGGCTAAAGTAAGTAGAATCTAAAGTTTTTGGAAGTTTTCAAGAACTTTGGTACATTAGGCGAGGGCGAAACATATTTAACACGTAGTGATTATTTCCTCTGTGATTTAACCTTAAAAATATGTTTTTATAAAAAAAAAATCACTACGTATAATAGCACCGTACAGCCGCCATGTTGGTTTTTTTATAACGCCACCTTCTTAAGAACACTTGGGCTGACAAGACAAATCTAACGATATCTTAATCATAGGAATCCGTTCAGCCGTATAAAAGATATGAGGTAATAAAGAATATTACATACAAACATACAAGATACGCGCGAAAAACATAACCCTTTCTTTGCAGTCGGGTAAAAAAAGGTTGAAACCATAAACTTTTGTGACAACATGAAATTATGAAAATCCATACACTCAATCAAACTCGCCAGCCACACGGTCCATCCCTACCCACTTTATTTATCTAATTTGAGGCTCAAACAGTTGACAATGCCTAATTTGAATACCCCACAACTGGGTGATTTAATTTCCTCTGGTAACCCCTGCAAAGTGTGATAAGCGCCCTCTAGGGAGCTTTGTCTATCAATTGACAATATTTTTTGTCAACTTTTGGTTAAAAATAGGGGACGAAATAACATCTCGAATCTATTGAATACGACTTCCGTTGTGGAATGGCGTTAAATGGATACTTTTAAGGTTTTTTGGATTTAAAAATTGTTGTGTTACGGTAGTTAGAAGTAAGATAGCCAGTTCCTCAGTGGTGAGGATTCCGGGTGTAGTGCGCTTACACCTTCGGCCTTATCGCCACTTAACATCAGGGTGAGGTGAAGGCCAAGCACTGCATAAACAAAGGTGACAGATTTGTTATTAAGTGAACTGAATGTGAAAAAATAATAATTTAATATTAAGTATTAAAACGGTTAAGAAATAATTTTAATCAACAGGAAGCCAAAATTGAACTTGAATTAATTTTATTGAAAGTAGAAAATAATTAACCTAAGATTCATAACAAAAACAGCTACCTATCAAATATTAAATGTTGTGTTACTTATTTACACAAATATTATTTTTGTATGCACAACGGGATAGTGCTTGGCCTTCACCTCATCTGATGTTAAGGCGAGGCCAGTTCACGAAATTTACTCTTTCACTATGTCTTTAGAATAAGGTTGAATATTGCATAACTTTAATTGACGCTTCGCCAGAAATTTGACGAATTTTTGTACATTTTTATTGATTTCTGAAATACTGGATCATTTATTAAAAATGTACTCGGTTATTGTGTTAGATCGATAAAAAAGCTATCCTTTTTGCATAAAAAATCATATCACTGTCGTTGAAAATTACGAAATCTGACGATTTGAAATTTATTTTTATAAGTTTTTATGGTGTTATTCAGGATTTTTTTACAGAGTTACCATGCCATTTTTCAATATTCTGTTCGGTTAATTTGCTTCTTTGTTTCTTTTTCAGTCTACAGTAATTTTTGTGAAGTAGAATTTTACATCAGTTCTTCACATTGGATGTTCAAAAATCAGACTTTTCATCAGATCGTGAACTGGCCTCGCCTTAAGTGACGATAAAGCCTGTGGGAGCGTACTACACCCGGAATCCTCACCACTGAGGAACTGGCTATCTTACCTCTAACTGCCGGAACACAGCAATTTTTAAATTGATGTAACGGCGTCAGACTTAGCTAGGCAGGCGGACTTGAAATAAGCCCTACCACCAACCAAACCGAGTATAAATTGTACCCCCTCCTGGAAATCGAACTCGGGACCCCTGCGTTTTACACGGATGGTCGAACCACTAGACCACAGGCGTTTGAACTACGGAAAATTGGAAAATATTAAAAAATACCAATACAGCGTTACTTGAAAAAAAAATGTACTAAAACAAAGCCTAAATAAGTATAAACACAAAAAACCCCATAGATCATCGCCAATCCACCCATGCTATCAAAACTGACAAGATAATAGTTTCTTTGGCCGCTTATCCCGGGATTCCCTCGGGTAGCTACGCCTCCATAGATAATAAATTAGGGTTTGGTGAGGGCTATAAAAAAGACTCTGTGATTTTAAAAGTTCCTACCAAGTAGGTATGAGCTGAGTTTACCATTGAAAATGGTAGATCAGATGCAAATCGCCTGAGACCTATTTTTGGCCATATCTCCAAGGATAGGTAGTATGATAAATTATTAATTTGTCTCTGGTAAAAATGATAGTAAAATACCTTTTTCACCGTAATTTTTTATTCGACTTTCATGATAAAAACATGTTATCCACGTAATAAGGAAAATTATGTAATACCTATGTACCTAGTTGTAGAATGTACATCATAGTACAAGATTAGCATGACTTACATCAGACTTTTTCTGTCCCCACTGCTGGGGCACAGGCCTTCCTAATGGGTGGATAAGGAGGCTGTGCCATAGCCCACCACGCGGGCCCAATGTGGATTGGTGGGCGTTAACGAATGCGAATGCAGCCGGGCCCAACGGCTAACGTGCCTGCCGAAGCATGGAGGAATTCGAGATAATAATTTTTTGGTCACCCATCCCATGACCAACCCTTGCTAGGCGCTAAACCACTGCGCCACTGAGCTTCTCAATTTTTAAGCATAAAAAAGTATTTTTGAAAGTTAAATAATTAGTTAAGTTTATCGGTATTATCAAAAGAATTTTAAACACCTGTTTAACTTAAACGCTGTTTAAATGTGATGCTGTCACTTTTTTGACAACATTTTTTTAAAGAGAGCATCACATTTAAACAGTGTCTTGTCTAAGTTAGACAGTTCCTACCAGTTTTTACAAAACATTCCCCCGCGAATACTCATCAGCTTATTGTATCCCAAAATCATTGACATGAACTGACTGTTATTTCAAAGTCACTCACAAACAAACAAGCGACAGACAAATAGTTTTGAATTAAAACCCAAATTCAAACCTTAATTTCAGGCTGTACAAATCAAATTCCTTCGTCAGAATACCCACCAAATGCTGCCAGAAGAAAATATTAATTCCCCGGAATCCCCTCGCGTTATAGCAGATGGAGTCAGATTAATTCGAGTCAGGTGTTGCCATAATCCCGTTTTAATCTGCATTTTAGTGCAAACTGGGGGTGGGTTTTTACAATAGGAATTACGCACATGAATTGTTGCTTCCATACTGTCAGGGGAGAGATTGATTAAAAAAAATAGTTGTATGTTGTGTTTTTTTCATTTAAAGTTTTCAACCCTTTGTTGGTGTGATTGTAGATGTATTAAATGGGTGGTGTATGAAAATTTTGGTTGCATTGATATCTTTTCTACATTTTTGTTTATTTAAGTTTATAGTAGAATGTTTTGTGTACAATAACAATTTATTTTTACCATTGAAAATGGTTATCAGATGCAAAAAAATTGGGTAAAGAGGCTGACACTAAATTTCATTTAGTTACAAAATGGTTAAATGACAACCTTATGACACTAAATGAAACAAAAACGAAATACATGACCTTTAGCATGCGTAAAAATACCCAACCCAAAGAAGATATTGAAATTAAATGTCATAAATGCAGTAATACACATAATTGTGACTGCTATTGCCTAACTAACTCGGCTACTGTCCGCTATCTTGGTGTAATGCTAGACCACCATTTACATTGGGAAGATCATATTATGAGCTTAACCGGCAGAGTTAGAAAACTAATTTATATATTTAAAAATATTAGACACATTTGCGACAGTAAACTAATAAATGTAATATACACTTCACTTTGCCAATCAGTAATAAATTATTGTATCTTAATCTGGGGCGGATGCTCTAAAACCATTTTGCTAAAATTAGAAAGAGCTCAAAGAGCTATCCTAAAAATTATGACTTTTAAACCTATCAAATACTCTACACAGTTACTGTATCAGGAAACAAAAACACTAACCGTCCGTCAACTATACATTAGAAATCTAATACTGTACCAACATAAGTTTCCAAGCTCCTTTGAAACTAGTAAGAGAAGAAAAGATAAAATTTTTGTACTACCGAATATAAAATCAAAATTTGCTCGTAATCACTTTTCATATTTAGGCCCGTTTATATATAACAAAGTTTCTATAAACATTAAAATACATGATCTTTCGCTATATCTGTGTAAAAAAGCAATAAGTGTATACTTACTGGGATTAAATTATAGTAACACTGAAGATCTTCTGAAAAGTATATATATGTAACATAATAAATATAATATATAATTATTAAATATAAATAAAATATGTACTTCAGATATATTTTAATATTTATTCTAAATAAATATAATATAGGTAAGTATTGTAGGGATAACTTCAAAATGCAAGGAATGCTGAATAATAGAGCAATTATTGAACTTTTAGCTGTTTATTACAAAATTACGCAAATAACATGTTTGTTTTACATTTTCCTTTTCGTACGACCCGCTTATTAATGGCGGGATGTCAATTCCATATTTTGAATATCGATCTTCTTTTGTTTAAGAAAAATAAACTGATCGTATGAAATGCAAAGGAGGTTAAACAATCTCTTTGCATTGAGATTTGTTGCAAAGAGGTTTCATATCTTTTTGCAACGAGGTTTGTACATTTTATAAAAGTGACTCGATACAAAACTAATTAAACGTACATACAATCATACTAAAATAATGAATATTATTCATTAACATTCAAGTAAATTATAATTAATACGAAATTAGGCTTAGTTAATATAATATAGGCTAACAGCTCGGCCTTCCTGTTCACAGCGAGTCCCTTCGCTGACTGATTTATTTAATTTAGAGATTATCGTGTAGAGTCAACAGCATTATTTATGTTTCAATACATAGTTATAACAAAAGGTACCTTAGTTGGGTAATTAATATTTTAGTAATTTTTGTAATGCATATTAAATTATTAGACATTAATTTTAACAATAATTGTGTATGTTTAATTTATTACATTTCTAAAAGTAATTATTTAATTACTTTTAATGTTACAATCAGTTAAAATTTAACTTTACATAAAGGTCATCTATAATCTTAACTCTTTACCTTTAATCATTATCAGAGTTGTATTTTTATTACAAAACTTCTACGTCTCATTTAAGTTTTTTTTTTGTCGACTGCAATCGCGACCTATTTCTAAATCCTACGAATACATTATACCTATAGATAGACTATAGTTTTATCGTAATCACAGTTAATGGCCAACGCATAAGTCTAGGACTTGTTTTAAAAACCAACCAACATCTAGTGTTCATGTTGTTAGGAGCAGGCAACTCGTCGCAAGCGTCGTGTTCAATCGCAATTGGGCGGCGTTTTAAATCATTAGTGAGAAAACTTCCGGACCGGACCTCCTATGAAACTATTTACTTAAACCCGATCATCAATGACATATATACGTAAATAAACAACATTATATTAATTCGTAAGTTACAACTTGAACAGGTAATTACGTAATTATCATTATGTCAGGTTTTCTCTGAAAATATGACTGTTGGATCACAATAATAATCTTCTAGCGCGTACATACTTATTGTTTCCTAGGTATAACCTCAAACATTATTAATAGGTAAGTACCTAACAATCTTCTAACAATCTTCTTAATTCTACAGGAAAAATCAAGTTGTCGTCTATACATCTGAGTAGGTGGTACAGTTCGACTTTATCTAAATTGAAAATCTTTGGTTTACTTAATATCAATTTTATAACACGTCAGTCATAAGATCACTATAAGATATAAATTATTAGACTATCATAGAAATATGATCGGAGATCTAAGTACCTATCATTTTATATATTAAAAACTTACGATGGTGTAATATTCGTATTGTCGATGACCATAGATATGGGATTCTATTAGACAGCAAGCGTACAAATGATCATAATATTATAACCGAATAATCTCAAAAGTGGCGTCTACAAAATGCAATATTTCTGAATGAATGACAAAGAAATTGTTAAGAACCTTTACCGGTGAAAACTTCATCCCGAATACAAAAATCGCGTTAATCGATTGTCTGTTCTTTGGTTTCATGTTTTGTTAATATTTTCTGTTACTTTTTTTTTTGCTTTTGTTATAATTGCATGTTTATTATTGAAGCACAAGCAAATCGTTATCAATAAATAAACATTATATGACGTTAAAATATGATATTACACTTAATATATCAAATTATACAGTTTTATAAACATCGAGTCTCAAAGCCTTACATTGTACACGACATTCATACTTATCACAATTAGTTCGTGGTCTTTTTGTGCAAAAGGCGGAGTGCGTGCGTACTCATCTTGCAATGTTAAAATCTGCTGACTATGACAATATGATGAAAAACACATTTCAAAAACTCCCGTACTACCAATCAAATTTGGACATTCATGCTAGAAAATACAGTAACACCCTCCATCATTATAAATATCCCTCCATCAATAAGATCCAACCAGATCGCAGGAACTTTTAACCATTCAAAATAAGAAAGAGAATAGCAGAGTGGATTGGTTCACGTACCTACTTACGAGGAACTGGAAAAATTACTAAGATTTACCACGTAAGGTGAAATCACAATTAAGTATTTAACACTTTGTACTCACACAATGACATTTACTAACACACTCACGACCACAAGTTCACATACACACAAAACGTCCATTTTTATTTATTTATTTTATGTCTATTAAAACCATTAAATTAAATATTAGTAATCCCATTTGTTCTTAGTTTTTAAATACCTTTTTTACATTTAACATGTTAAAATAAGTCGCGTTTATAATTATATTCTGGAAATCAAAGTGTAAAAGATTGTAGATACAATACAGGAATCTTTTAAATTCTAGCTACGAATATTGTAACACATTTTCCGCTGTGTTTATGTTGTTAAGATGTTGTCTTTGTCCGGTTAACAGAAAGAAAACGTAGAAATCATCGCTGCACCGACTCAACTCCACTAAGTACTACACTTTGTAAATGGGATTCCACACTGACAAGCAATACTAACTCAATGGAGTTGTGAGGAGCGGACAAGCATTTTAAATAGCATCATAAATGTGGAGACTTTTTCATACATGAACATAGACAGTTATGAAATCATATAAGTATAAATAATTAAAATATGATAATTTAATTTTGAGGCCGTAGTCCAGAAACGATATTACCATTAACTTATTTGCAAAATATCATGTAATGTACCTATATTAGCCGTCACATCTTTGGGTGAAGTCAATTAAGCTACTAATTCTTATTTTACCTTTGACTTGTATTCGTGTCCCGATCTTTATTAATACGTTTGTTTTTAGGGTTCCGTACCCAAAGGGTAAAAACGGGACCCTATTACCGAGACTCCACTGTCCGTCTGTCTGTCACCAGGCTGTATCTTATGAACCGTGAAAGCTAGACACTTGAAACTTTCACAAATGAAGTGTTGCCGCTATAACAACAAATACTTAAACAGAATTTGTGCGGAACCCTCGGTGAGCGAGTCCGACTCGCCCTTGTCCGGTTTTTTTGTAGTAATGCGTAGAACAGATTAATCGCATGTGGTACATTTAGTCGAGGGTTTTCACACCTAAAGCTCGAATGACCATTTTGATCACAATAGGCATGACGAATATATTATCTTTTATTTTATGTTACACAAATTACCTCTCAAAAAAAGAAACATTGTCAAAATAATTACTTCGCTAGCATGAAAACTGCCCGAGACATCACAGTGTGAAATGCACACAACCGGACTCACCCAAAAACGCTCCATACCAATGGCCTCCCAGTTATGACGTCACGAATAAGTAGTTTGTATGCAACGCGTAGGAAATTTGTTTGGCAGCCATATTAAATATTGTGTTCATGCTATACATTTTACGGTCCAATTAAAGGCATTATTATTTTAATAAATTTTACACTCCCTACATGGACCCGTCCACCCAACATTGAAGGGTCGAAACAAATAATACGCAATATAAAACCAAGAGGCATACAAGCCACTCTTAAAGTTTAATATGTTAACGATTTTTATTAGCACCTAGTTACTTCATTCATTAGTCGTCATCCCTATTATAGCACGTTTTTTTTTAACTATAGACTACTACTATAACTATAGAACTTACATCTATTTAATACATTTATTTTCGCATAATAATAGTGTTCTAAAGTTCCTTCATACTTAACTATTTCAGCGAGCATTTCAGTCAACAGTTTAGCATAGTCTTGTCGGAACGGGAAAGATTCTACCAGCTTATTCTTCCACTCGACCATCTCGAACCAGTAAACATCATCGTAGGTAAACTTTGATACCAAAACCTTGCTACACCAGTCATCCGACTCTTCTCGTCCTGCCGTACTGAACCGCTCTTGACCTCAAGCTCTCGTTGCCATTTTGTCTCAGCATATTAAGGTACCGGCTTCCAACACTTTCTCAGGCATCCTCATCCGTCAATGTCTGTGATGATGGGCGAACGACATCACAATGATCTCGTTGATGTACAAAGGGACCTCACTCTAGGCCTTCGGTTCTTAAACACTCTCTCTCTTCGATACTCTGAGTTAAGACTAATAGGTATAATTTATTAGTAACCTCAGTATCATGCACCCGTGACATCCGTGGTTCTTCTCAGTCGGGACTATCATAATATTCATAATCAATATCAACCTCAGTATCATGCACTCGTGCCGTGACACCCCTGGTTCTTCTCAGTCGGGACAATCATAATATTCATAATCAATATCAACCTCAGTATCACACACCTGTGACACCCCTGGTTTCTCTGAGTACTGACTTATTCTCGCCTGACCCTCACACCTGAGGGTACACATGGCCAAGTCATACGGCTAGACTCACGCCACCGCGCCGTCTCGGTTTTAGCACCTCTCGACCCTAACCCTCAAACCTGGGCAACCTGGGTCCGGGCTAAAACGACTCTCTCAACTCATGGCGGTGGTAGCTGAAACTGACAGAATACAGCTTAGAACCCATTAAACATAAGGTCACCTTAAATTCACAATTATTTTCAAAACATTTAAAATAATAACCGCCTTTTTTGGAAGTTGGTTAAAATATTCAATATACGTTTATTATAAACTGTCCACAAATTGCAACATAAAAAAATATTCATTGCGATATAATTTTGATATGATTAGCGGTTCTATCAAAACAAGTGAAATGGTGTCAAACTCAGAAGCAGTGAAATGAATTACAGTGATCCTGCCATATCCTGCACAAATTTGCGTCTTTTTAAATCACCAATACGTTGTAGGTACTGAACTATTTAAAATGGTTAAAGTTACATTAAAAGAATTTGTGTTAGTTATCTCGATCCTTGAACAAGACCTCCGCCTTGTTGAAATTTTGAAAAATACATAATAATAATATACTTTATATTAATAAACCATACATACAGGCTTAGAATTATTCTAAGCATAAAGGTATAATGACTTAGTAAACATCTAAACATTAATTATCTTCGTAAACGTTCTAAATTTTACACTTGAAACAACAGTTCTCACATACAAATGTTCGTATGAATATTTCGCAGGTCAGCCCCTTCTTAATTTTCACGATAAAAGTATGAACATGAGATTTTTAAACTCTTAGCACAGAATACATAATCTCTTAGTCCAATCGCCATACGATTTATATCAAAAATAAACATTGCTCTAATTAGATTACTAAGCGCACTTATTTGTCGTAAATAAGTCGGCAGTGTCATACGTTCAGTATTTCGCCATGTTTTATAGTGTTTTGATATTTCGAATATTAAAATATTTCGAAATTTTATCAAAGAAACTTGACATTTGCAAAGAATATATCATTGGTCCAATATAAAGGTTTTATTTTTACGTTTACTTGTTCTCTTAGTATCTGTCGATACTTCACTTATCATATGATTAATTTCAAAATTCAACAACAGAAAAAGATAGAAAAGAAAATATTAATCCAAGAACATTTAATTATTTCTTTATGTTAATAGATTTCCCAATAGAAATTAAATTGGAAATTAGGTAATATAAAGAATTATATAATATATATTTATTTTTTTAATTTATTTCCTCGAAAATAAAAAAGATCATAAAGCAAGACACAGCAATAAACATTTTGTAGGTAACGAATAGTACCTACCTACCTACCTATTACCGTGAATTTCATTTTAATTTCTGAATAAGTATTACAAAGTATAATATTTCTCTCTCACTTATTCTGACATTTTCTTAAAAGTTATTTAGAATCTCTATATAGTAAAAAAAAAGTGATAAATCGTTACTTACGTCGTAGGCGTAGGCAGATTGAAAAGTATAAAACCTTTCGTTGATCCCGCTACTGAAATTGTAGGGATAACTTCAAAATGCAAGGAATGCTGAATAATAGAGCAATTATTGAACTTTTAGCTGTTTATTACAAAATTACGCAAATAACATGTTTGTTTTACATTTTCCTTTTCGTACGACCCGCTTATTAATGGCGGGATGTCAATTCCATATTTTGAATATCGATCTTCTTTTGTTTAAGAAAAATAAACTGATCGTATGAAATGCAAAGGAGGTTAAACAATCTCTTTGCATTGAGATTTGTTGCAAAGAGGTTTCATATCTTTTTGCAACGAGGTTTGTACATTTTATAAAAGTGACTCGATACAAAACTAATTAAACGTACATACAATCATACTAAAATAATGAATATTATTCATTAACATTCAAGTAAATTATAATTAATACGAAATTAGGCTTAGTTAATATAATATAGGCTAACAGTATATACATTTTACGATAATATAAGATAATATTAAATATATTTAATAACAACATTATAAAGTCCCGCCTGAGAATATGATGGCATGTCGATTTTATCTAGTATATTACTTAATAGTATAATAAAAAATAAAAAAAATGTATTGTGAATGCTAAAATTCTTTTTCCATCTTTAAAAGATTAAACATTTATTTAGGATACATTAAGATTAAGACATTATTGGGTATTATAAAACAAAACATGTTCTAAAGTTGTATAATGCTGACATCGAAAAATTATGTGATTGTCGCGCATATACTGTACCTGGGGACGAGGAATGTTTACCCTGCCGTAGCACAGTATTATACTAATACGGAGGGTAGGTACATGAATCAACTCAGTGGTTCAGTTCATAGACAAACTGCCTAATCTTCATACTATTACTAAGATGCTATTATTAGTTGTATTTTTCTAGAACCCTGTACTGTTTGATACAAATAAATTAATTTTATTATTATTATTATTATTATTAATCGCCTGAGACGTATTTTTGACCGTAGCTCCAAAGACTTTGGGAAAATAGAGATGGAATTAGTACCAAAAGTTGAGGAATTTATCGAGACACGTGTGAGGGCACCTAGGGTATATTAGTTAAGCTACAAAATAGCGAACTTTTTTTGAAAATCGGTTAATAAGTGTGACTGTAGGTTGTAGAGTGGTCCCTTTAGATTTGGAATTGTAGAAAAACGGGTATTTCCATATTTAAATAAAATTGATGTAGCTTCTATGAGTATTTACCGATCGTCATGGTAATAGTATTGAAAGATGCGAAAGCAGACGAGAAACGAGGATTGCATTCGTTGGATTTTTGTAAATCGGTTAATAATATTTCGGCCGCGTCGAGTCCGCCTCGTGTCATTATCGTAAAAATAAATAGGTACCTACTAACTTTAAAAATATAGGTAATAGGATTTGGCAAATGATTTGATTTTGGTTTTTTGTAAATTTTGTGTCATAATGCGTAAAATTTGCAAAATTTAAGATAAACTCTTTGTTCGATGTCCATTAAGAATTCGCAATACACACTAGATATGATAAACACTGTATTTCTTAGAGCATTCAACCAATTGTATTTAATCTACAGATGCAACTCAAACTCCGCGCCAAAATAACAAATAACAATAAAAACAAATAAAAAAAATATACTTTGTTGGCAGAATCTATTATGTTACAAAATTGTAGTAATCAGAGTTGTGTTATTAGGGTTGTCAATAGGCTCATCGTCGCCACAAATTAAATTATAAAGGGTGACCACGATTGTTATGCCGAGTTCGTGTTACGAATTGTGGGTATTCAGTTAATGAAGCGATTGTTTGCTTGTTTGTCGGTCTGTTACTATAAATAATAATAATAAATAAATTAATATTGGGCAACATCAAAGTTCCGATTCCACAAAAACTTCTTAAGGAAATCAGTGACAATGGTGGTTACAGAAACACACAAAGAGTAAATAGAAAAGTTCATTTTCCAAATAAACTTATTACCAATATTTTAGAGCCCAAGAATACGTTTCATTTAAGCTTTAAATCTACGTGAAAACGTGTCGTTTTAGAAAAATCTTGTTCGTATTGTTTGGTTGGTACCAAACAATACTCAGGATTCATGAGTGGCCGCTATTTTGAAAAAAAAATGGCGTACAATAGGTATGCCAAGCTTAATACTAAATAGTTCAAACTTCTTTGAAAATAGTTTTGGAATAAAATTATATGTAGGTACCTAACCAAAGCCATATTGATAAATAGATTGCAGAAAAGGGGAAAATATGTCTTTATAAATTAAATTTGCTGTGGTCATTGATAAAGCTTGAAGAAAAGAGGAAAATATGCCTTTTTAAATTAAATTGGCTGTGGTCAAAGATAAATTCTCAATAATTTATAAAACTCGAATAAAAACCCAGTGCATGAATAAGTTGTTATGCCAAATGAGTCCCGACTCCCAAAATCTTATTCAAAGCAATAATGGTATATTCATAAAATTCAATCTTTAGAAAAGTAATCAAAATTCGACAGGTTAAGGGTCGATCCATCAAACTATGATAATAAGGGAGATAGCCCTACTTGTAAATACAGGGCTGCCAACTATCTGATCTCAGATATATTAGCATAAAAATTGTTTAGAGCAATCCTCCAACAGTAAAATTCACTATTGATTGATTTGGAAATATTAGCTAATTCTGACTGACCAAACACATTTTTTAATAAGTTAAAATTGTGCCCCTTCCCTTCAAATTTGCTGCGCCCGACAGGAAATAGATAGAAACATATTTATACACCTGCTCAGAAAGTACCTTGATACTTTATCAAATTTACGGTAGAAAGTACGTCATTGCATATCGAGCAAATATGCGGGGAGAAAACGCATCTGAGCGGGAGAGAAAAGTGTATGAAAATCCATTTCTTACGTTGTTTTTCTTTTTTAATTTTGGGTAAGACTATGCGCCGGTAACCTAAATATCAAAAGCCATAAAGTTTTTTCATTTCTCATATTCGGAAAGTGATGTATATTTGAACTGAGCAGCGGGTCCAAAACTCTTCGTTCCACCCTAGGGTGGAAAAGTAATTTAAAAATAGAACTGAATTTGGCAATGAAAAAGTTTACAATAGTTAAAAACAAATGGTTTAAAAAAAGTTGCAGCCTTGTAGGGCGCATTCACGAACAACAACAAAACATGGTATAAACAGCCAGTGCAAAATTAAAAACATTGGGCGGAGCGGCCGGCGGCAACGCGGCGTGTTCCAAATTCAAAATAAGAAAAACTATAAAATATTGGATGGAGACTTACCTAACTCTGTGACTTTGAGCTATGTGTGCCGTATTAAAGTTTTGTGTTGATTTTGTATTTACTAAAAATGAGTTTAAAACTAAAACAAAAAGTTCAAATAAAATAAAAGAAACAATAAAACTACGCTGTAATTCGCCTACAGGAAACAACTACTTCAGGAGAGTCTCTGCCATGGACTTACCGTCTTATCAAAGACCAAAGAATATCTTCAACTTTTACAGGCATCCAACAAAGCCAAATCTGTCATCATAATAATTTATATCAAACTGTAAATATTCCAAGCAAGAATTTAACTTTAAATTTCACAAATTGTTCTAAGACTAAGACTTTTTTTACTTTCCTGAAATTCGAAATGAAAAGTAGAGTGTTTAACACGGGTAAAAGTCATCAATTCCATTTGACCCTCGTATAACAATCTACTATTACAGTGAGTTTTTATCTCCAAGTTCGCAAAATGACACTGGCCACTAGCTGTGTGTCGGATGGTGTCGGGCTGGCAGTGCGACCCTGCGGCGGCAGGATAAACAATTTGAAAAAAGAACATGTGAAAATTGCAGACGCCATTGGCGCCATTTTCAATTTGTGTGTTGTTTGAGGATTCAGTTTTCGTAGAAAGTAAAATAAAACTATCAAAATGATAAGTAGTGATAGTGATGATGAAGATTTTTTAACTCCGCCGCAGTTAAAGGAAACAGCAAAAATACTGATTGATAGGTAGGTGTTTCCTCGAAGGTGTAGTATAAAGCACTATGTATCATTCGAGAGAAAGTGCGATTCCCGATCTCGGGTATTTTAAAGCGACACCCTCGATGGTAATCGGTCTCTTTCTCCTCTCGGTGAACAATGTACTATTATTTGCCTTACATGAAGTAAGGCAAATAAATATATTTCTTAAGTTTGTAGTAGTAGGAAGTAATTACATAACGTAGGGTCTAAGTGTACTATTTTTGTTAAATTTAAGACCAAACAGCCATTGTGAATTGAATAAGTATATTGCTAACTGTATAAATTACCCTTTATACACTTTATACAAGATTATTTGTAAAACATCAACAACCTCGCAGGAGTAGATTACTAACATCATAAACAACAACATTTGTTCTACGACTTTTCCGAAAACCGACAAAAAAAAATTAACTCTCCATACAAATGTTTCGAACAGCTGATCGAGTTTTGTATGAAAAGTCGATATTTTTTGTCTGTTTTCGGAAAAGTCGTAGAACAAATGTTGTTGTTTATGATGTTAGTAATCTACTGGAGGAGCTAAGTGGAGCTCGGTGTCGCAGTGGTTTAGCGCCTGGCCCAGCGATTAAGCAACGTACGCAAGGGTCGGTCATGGGATGGGTGACCAAAAATGTATTATCTCGAGCTCCTCCGTGCTTCGGAAGGCACGTTAAGCCGTTGATCCCGGCTGCATTTGCAGTCGTTAACCAAGCCGCATTGAACCCGCGTGATGGGTTATGGCCCATCCTTCTTACCACCCATAAGGAAGGCCTGTGCCCCAGCGGTGGGGACATCAAAAATGGCTGATGGACAATCTACTCCTGCGAGGTTGTTGGTGTTTTACAAATAACCCTGTAGAGAACCTCCTCCATCGGATAGCGTCTACCCTAGATTGCCTCTGAATGCTACAATTAAAGCTCGCACACCGTAAGTAACACGTATCATTCCGAGCCATTTGTGCAAGTAATTGGATTGTTTGGTAAGGGGGGACCTTTCAAAAGAGTTGCAGTAACTTTTATTTGGAAGTAATGGTCCTTGATCGCGATGCAACTTTTATTGTGGTCGGTGTTTGGATGAGTGACCAATATGCGTTTTTTTTCTGACGATTCTGAAAGGTGATGATATCATTTCTTATTGTGAATAAGTTTTTAAAAGTTAAAGTTTAATTCATGAGGATTGTGGATGTTAAGCTACTTTTGTTGTTGTGATATCTAAGTTGATGTTTCTAGATCGGCAAAAAGTAGTAAGTATCATAACATTCATAACTTATGTTACATTTTATCACATCATGAAAGTATTGTGCTACGAGATTACGGCGTAGCATAACCGCTACGAGCCGCTACGACAAAAAAAATCACGATTTTGCAGTCCCCGCAAGAATCGGAGCATTGAAAATGAATACAAAAATTTACGAAAAACCAAAATCAAATCAAATGCAAAATGCTATATTTTTAAAGTTACCTAGAGAAAATAAATAGGGACCTATATTTATTTTTAAAAGCGCCCGCTGACTGCCTCGACGCGGCCGAAATATTATTAACCGATTTTCAAAATTCCAACGAATGCACGTCTCGTCTGCTTCTGCATCTTTTAACACTATTACCATGATGATCAGTAAATAATCATAGAAGCTACATCATCACTTTTTATGTACGGAAACACCCGTTTTTCTACATTCCTAATCTAAAGGGACCACCTACACTGGTCACAAATTATAGGTACTAAACTAATAATACCCTAGGACCGCTTTTTTATTTATTTCTTAAGTCGGTTTTTTTTCCGAAATATTTACAATTTAGTAAATTAACACCCCCTAAAAATTTTGTATATTTTTCGAATTTTGCAAAATTCCAAAAAAAGTTACCATTAGATTTTCAAAATTTAAACGTTTCACGTGTCTCGAAAAATTCCTCAACTTTTGGTACTATTCCCATCTCGATTTTCCCAAAATCCTCGGAGATATGGCCAAAAATACGTCTCAGGCGATTTGCATCTGATAACCATTTTCAATGGTTAAAAGTAATGTTTTTATAGTAACTAGCTTAATTAAGTTTTATCAAAAGGCGACGTTTAAACAGCAACAAGATTATGTTTAGCCATTTAATTAAACGGCTAGGCAACTAGGTATATCTCTCGAGTAAAGTTCTAAATTTTTCCTCACAGTAACCCATCGATTCGTGATTACGCGTCTGGATCTGCGAATCACACGGGTGACGGGTTCGATGCCGAGGGTCCGACCGACGACGTTTGATCTGCACATGTCGGAAATGTGCCCGCATTGTGGGGGAGATAATCGACGCTTTTGAAGGCTTAGATTATGTCTTCATATTGTGTTTGAGAAATGGAGTTTTTCGAGTTTATCGGAAAATTTATAAAAAGTATAATAGTTTTACAATGGTGTTGAGTTATGTGTATGTGTGTATGTGACTCCACACCATTCTATACTTCGATCAAGAATACCCTAGATGTCCGGTCAGAGTCTCAATTATATGGCACCTCAAATAGCGTTCCACTTACAAACTTATTTTGCACAAAGTAAGTGATGTGTTTTTGTACAAAATAAGCTTATTTTGTACAAAATAAGCGCCAAGTTTGTAAGTGGGACGCTATTTGAGGTGCCATTTTTGCGTTCTGTTTTAGTTCACTCGTAATGCGTTATCTAGGTTAATCTTGATCGAAGATTCTATATAATAGTACGCAATAAAAGTGATATAAAAAGCTAGCAAGTTTTCCCTGAAATTTTTTGAATGAGTAAATTCCAAAAGCTGTAAAACACTTTCAGAATTCCTGCCACATTCCGAGGCGGGTCGTTACGTTCCCTCAAATATGGTTGAGCAAAGCAATGGCTGGTTCGTGCGTCATGCTCATGAACGGGTGCTGCCATTGGGAATGGGTCTGCTTCTGACTACCTTTCTTAAAGCATATTAAATTGTAATAATTGTTTTTGTTTGTAACAGCCTAGACTGAATAAAAACTTTAAATTTTGAATTTGAACCCTGTAAATTAATTCATGAAGAAATGAGCTAATTAAATCATGTTATTTATTTGTAAATCTATGTTAATAAAATTTCGGAAATGATATACATATTTGAAAACATCGTTCCATCTGATAAAGCTGATAAGTTTATTGTGCCCATTTTTCTTGTCAGCTAAAAGATAGGGTAAAAGAATTTGCGATTTAAAAATGCTTATTATGTGAGCTTATTTGAATAAATAATTTTTCACTTTCACTTTATTTTATTTTATTTAATCTTTATGGCTTAAAATAAAAACAGCAAATGGCGGACTTACTACCAAAGGGCATTCTCTACCAGTCAACCGGTAAGTTGTTAAGGAGAAAAATCATTCTTTCTTACCGTACTTTCACTTATCGTAATCTATCATTTTCTCTCTTTCACTCGCATTGACTGGGAGCAGTATTGACGATAGCGAAAACTGTTTGCATCAACTCATGGTAGAGCTAAATACTCTTTACACAATGGTAACAGCCTGCGGAATTCAACTTCTGCAAGTATATTTTTGAATTTGAATTTCATTTATTATATAATTTACTTATTAACTATTACATTTATTTTTCCCCGCAAAACCATTTCCATGGTTTGTCTGCGAGTGAAGAGCTCACTAACATTTTGAAAAGTAAAAGAACATAATAATATTATAACCTAACATTATATAATTTAAGTACATGCAACGGACTATTGATGTTATTGTGGTAAGTATTTATAATTGAAGTTAACTAATTATTATATTAAGGACTATATATTATGCTATCTAAGTAATATTGTTTTAACTTATTAAAATGGTTTTTATTTTCTTAACAAATTATTTCTTGTGGAAGTGCATTCAACAAATAGGGCAACAGGGCAACAAATATTGCTAGTCTTCCACTCACCCGTCTTGACCTGGTTCTTGAGCGTCATCTTGCAGTCCTCGAGCAGCTGGCGCAGCGGCAGCGGCTCGTCATGCAGCTGCAGGTCCAAACTCTTCACCATCTCCTCCGGCATCCTGAACTCTAAGATCTGGGGGAAGGTACAATGTAGTGTAAAGGTGCGGTCATATAAGAGCTATTAACTAGCAGCTTATAGAGCTAGTTTCTGGTTTAGTTGAGCTAAACTGCAATTTTATCTACAGGTTAGACAGAAATGGCATATAATAAATAAATAATAAAAAAAACTAAGATACCCTTCACGACTATTTGTCGACACTCATCTCACGATGCCTAACCCATAGAATTAAATATGAAGAAGGTATCTCGCAAACATAGTGCGGTGTGCGCAGGAATATCACGCTAACTCTAGAAAAATATCGAAAATGTCGTGGTAGGCATGCTAGGCCGATAGCTCACGCACATTGTTCAAAATTGGTTTATTTGCCATAAATAGGATGATACATAAAATGTAGTGTTATGCCTCAACAGTAGCTAAGTCGCAGTAGGAGACGAGCAAAGGCCCGTCCGATATACATACTGTACAAGTATTAAGAACAGTGGTGATATTTTTGTCTTAATGATGATAATGATAGGACTCTACCTTCTCATTCCGGTCGTTGACCTGCTGCACGAAGTCCAGCAGTACGTCGACCACGCGCGCCAGGAACTCGCGCGTCTGGGCGTTAGCGTCCTCGCGGTAGGGCAGGATGGCTGGAAGAAACGATACAGTTACAATGATATGTGAAACAAAATCACAAGAATACCAGTTTATTGTTTTATTATACATGTAGAAAAATATATTTAGGGATAAACTTCATGCACCAGCCCTGCACCGCCATACGTCTAGCATCCACGGGCTTGCGTTTTCATGCTTAAAGGTCTCTGCCACTACACCGTACCATACTATGACCGTGCTATGAGCGTATCAGGCAAAAAATTTCATTGCATTGAAATTTTTTTTTTGCCTTATACGTTCCTAGGACGGCCATGTTATGGTTTGGGTCGGTGTGTGGGCAGAGACCTTAAGGCTCATATAGCCCTCAAGTGGAGCCCTCATCTTAATAAAAAAAATTACTTGCCAAGTACATAATGTATCGAAAATTCACATGTACAGATAGAAGCTAAGGTTCTAGAGTTTATTTATATACAAACAATAACCTCGGTAAATATAGTTCGTCGTAGTAGTAGTAGGCAAAAGTGCCTAAAGTGGCCTAAAGCGGCCACTTTAGGCACTTTTGCCTGCACTAACACACTGCCTAAAATGGCAACTTATGGCACTTTTGCCTACTATTGCTTCCCTTGGATGTAACATTAGGTAGGGGTTACTGTATTTTTATTGTTTAAGCAATACCATCATCAGGACTTGCAAGCTATATTCCATTCGAAATTTTCCTTCTTTTTTCTTTAGACACAAAGAATAGTTAGAAAGCTTAACACTCGAACCGCCGAGGCATCACAAACACTCAATTGTAGTACAAGAATGCGTCAAACGAGAGAGTCAGTGATTCCGAACAAATAAGGGCACAGGGCTTTGATTAAAACGGGATGTTTTTAATTCCGACATGCAGGAATTTATATACGCCCTGCAAAGAAGGTATTCTTCACTTGGTCTTTTTATAGGACATTAGGAATTAAAATTGAAAGCTGTTGTACCCGAATATTGTCAGTCTTTTGTCTAACGTAGAAAGTTAGATGGTTTGCTTTGGCTTTTGGACGAATAACTTTGACCTTAACTGGGAAATAATAGAATTTCCCACTCTTTTTAATCCACTTGAGTCGTCTTACGTAAAATAATATTTACCTACATTTTTCCACGATTTAAAAAAAAGTGTTTACACTATTCCCTTCTGACTATTCTGCAAAAAATTCATCCCAGAAGGAAATGCATTCTATTGAAGCTTACAGATGCGTCTGATTGGCATCTCGAATTACAAACAAGGGGACCATATTATTATGAGGTTGGCACTTGTTAATTTCAACCTTGATATCATAAGCATAAGAAATAAAATGTTTACTTGAAACAAAACTAAAATAGCTTCAATAAGAAAATTCCTTCCTTAAAATAACTTGGAATTTAACTCTTATGTCAAAAGGGATATGGAATATTTTTCTAAAATAATACGTCGCAGAATGCAGACGAAAGTATTGTTGAAAGTCATGCTATTGTGTGTTAATTATTGTTTTGTACTTTTGAAAGATTACATGTCCTTTTAATAGGACAGATTAAAAAATAGATGTATGTTGTTGGAGGGTTATTTCGGAAGTTATTTCTCTAAAATTGTGCCTAAATTTAGTTCATGGTTATTTTACTACAAGCCACTTGACAATTTTGTTACCTTACTAAAATGTACAATTTTACATTTTGGTATCGGTATTTGTTAGTGATCACGCACGACCCCTAAAAATACTTAGGTTAGGTACTAGTCAACAACTAAAAAGTCTTCAATGATAAATGTTGACGATTCAAAAGCACTTTTTAAGTTTATTTCAATAAAAAATATTTTGAATTTGACTTTGGCCCTAAAATATAATAAGTTGTTTTCTTTAAAATTTGAGAAGCTCGGTGGCGCAGTGGTTTAGCGCCTGGCCCAGCGATTGCGGAAGTTAAGCAACGTTCGCAAGGGTCGGTCATGGGATGGGTGACCAAAAATGTATTATCTCGAGCTTCGGAAGACACGTTAAGCCGTTGGTCCCGGTTATCTCGAGCTCCTCCGTGCTTCGGAAGGCACGTTAAGCCGTTGGTCCCGGCTGCATTTGCAGTCGTTAACACCCACCAATCCGCATTGGGCCCGCGTGGTGGGTTATGGCCCATCCTCCTTACCACCCATAAGGAAGGCCTGTGCCCCAGCAGTGGGGACATCAAAAAAGGCTGATGGACTTTAAAATTTGTGCCAGTGTTGATATCCATCTTTTTTTTTTTTTTTTTCTTTATTTTATTTAGGAACTTTGTTTCGTTTTAAAAAACATGTCAGTTCCATCGAACCAGAATAATACAAACAGTACAGAGTCAGTGCATAAGTAAGTAAGGTAGTCCTTATTGTTTGTACTTACAGGCTAGGTTATAAAGCATCATCGCGGACTCCGAGTTCGGTTCCGCGAGGATGCTTTGTGCTACACCGACATTCAGCACATTAAGCTGGATCGCGTCCATCGCATTCTGCCTTTCGATGCGATACTTTTCGCACTCCAACAAAATATGCTGAACGTCGTCCACAGTACCACATAAATCACAATTAGGTGACTCCACCTTTTTCATCAGATAGGCAAACTTTTTTGAAGGAAAATGGCCAGAACGTAATCTAAAAGCTATAACAGCGGTATTTCTGTTGACTTTAGAGTTAGTAAACCAAGGAATTCGAGGTGGTTCGCTTTGTATGGTTTTATACCAAATGCCTTTTTCTTTGGATCTACAGTCAAAATATTCCTTCCACTGCCTGTAATTTAAACTTTTGAACCGCGGGAGTGCCTCAGAAAAAATTGGTCGTATGCTTACTAAAATACCACTAGTTATTGCCGCCCTAGCCAACATATCTACCTCTTCATTTCCTACTCTAATTCCTATATGCGAGGGGATCCACTGCAGCCTCAAGTTCATGTTTCGCTTATTACAGTCGTCAAATTTTTTCAGAATAACATAGGCTATCGAATGCCCTCTGCTACCAGAGGAGCACCGAGCCAGGTGAAATAGAGCACTCTTGCTATCCGTGAGAATGACGACGTTTTGTTTGTTCAATGTCAAAATATAAGTCAACGCTTCTGATATCGCAGCTAATTCCAACGTAATATCCATCTTTAAATTCAGCTATTTGGCTGTTACCTATATAGATTTCATAATTGTAATTTTTGGACCACAGCGCAATAAGCAAATATTCTAACAAAAAACCAATTCTAACCAAATCTTTGATACTACACTGTAGTACCTATAGTAGTGGCTCACTGTAGTTGTGATTCACATCACATCAGAAGTGTGTCAAATCACAAGAGCATTCGCTCCCCCCTTTCCCCTAATCCGCCCCCCGGCTGTTATAATCGTTGTTAATACTGACACTTGACTGTCAGTCGCACACTGCGCTATCGCACGCGCGGCCAGGGGCACACGATGGTTTTTAGCTTAGTTTCTACTCTAATATATTTTTAGTGATAAATCTATAGAAGGATGATTATAAATCTTTAGAATCGTGAAGCAAAGAAGAATAATACACATTACCGATAATTTCATCAAAAGTTATTATTGTTTAATTAAAATAAAATTAGCCACATCCAAACTAAAATCCATAGTATACCTTTTACAAACACGATTAGATTACATTTTATACTTTTTTAATTATGATCATAAGGTTGCTTTTCCCATAACTTTATCCTTTGCAAACAGCCACTTAAACTCAAGGGAGCATTTATTTGTCAGGAATTACATCAAAACTGCAGATGCTATTTTGTTATTTTTACTTTTATACCCACATCAAGCTATTTTCAACCTTATCCCCTTATAATACAGGTGAGTTCAAGTGTAAATTGAAATTAGTAGGGGAGTGAGATTTGTGTGAACTTATGTGATGACGTCATAAGCCGATTGTCACTTTTAGATGTACATTTCTTTGCTGTCTGTACCATTTGTAGTTGAGGGGACTGAGAGGACTTAACGGATTTTGACAGAGTAGATAAAATGCCTGGACGGTGTTTTTAAGTGGTTCGAATGTTTGGTGCAAATTCTAAGTTTTAATAAACTTGGGGTTTTAGGGTTAAAACTTGATTATGAATGTATGTGAATCATTGTCATTAATATCTGCAAATAAGTACACTACGACAAGCTTGAGAGGGGTCAGTGACAAAAATGACATCCTGTATCCACAAACCTTTTATATATCTGTCAAAAATGACACTTCAATTTCAACAGAACTATATTGTCTCATCATACCTCGCTCTGAAACGTTATCCCATCAATTCGAGAAAAAAGTCGAAAAGTACCTAACTCCCAAAATGTCCTATTAAAAGGACAACAAAAACAATGTAATAGTAGATTGTTATACAAGATGCTAAAATGACCCATTGCATACGAGGTAGTTTTATGTTTATTTTGTAGTGGTATGTTTTATTTTTGTGTTACACTTTACTTTTCACTACGATTGCGAGAAAATAAAATACAATATTAAATAGTTTATACCTACTTCCGTAAACGAATCACTCGTTTTTCTATCCTCCACTTCAAAAACTTTTTGTACAATATTTAAATAAATGATTTGTGCTTGACGGCAAAAGATTAAAATTATTTCTTTCCTATTTACAGTCACACAATTCAATCAGTTTGTAATTATAGAAAAATTCTAAAGATTTTGCGCTATGGTACCTTTTTTAATTTCTGCTGTAGCAGCTAAGCAACACAAACACGCATTCTATGATTTACTCAGTGCACAGAGTATAAATAAGTCTATGATTTCACCGAAGAGATGCTTTTAGTTCCATTTTCAAAAATAAGAATGAGAAACAGTTTTTATTCGTGATTATGAATAGACTTTTTCGTTTTAGTAGGCTCATAGACAATCATTAAAAAGATAAAACTTTATCCCCTAGGGGTTATTATGCTATTTTATCTCGGCTCTTGTAAGTTACAATGACGAACTTTTTGAGCAAGAGGAGTGAAAAGGTTATTTATTATTGTTATTATTAATGAAAAAAAAACAAATCCAATAAGCAAAGGCACCCTGAATCATGCATCCAGAAATAATATTGAGTACAGGGTTAGCGTGTTTTATTAAAAGTTACCCCAGAGAGGGCGGAGGAATGCGAGGAATTCCTTTTCCCCTCCCGACCGATTTGTTACACCGAGTGTGTACACTTGGAAGTGAGAGGGGAAACAGTTCCCTGCAATTAGATGTGGGACTTGAAAGTTTTAAGTCCCGCTAAGTGTAAATCGGGAAGACAGGAATGATAAATACCTATACAAATAAAAAATCACAGATTTCGCAGTCCCCGCAAGACTCGGAGCAGTAAAAATGAATACAAAATTTACGAAAAAACAAAATCAAATCAAATGCAAAAACTATGAATAATATTATGAATTATGAATTATGAACTTCCAATGTGAAGAACTGATGTAGAATAAAATTCTACTTCACAAAAAATACTGTAGACTGAAAAAGAAACAAAGAAACACAATAACCGAACAAAATATTGAAAAATGCCATGGTAACTCTGTAAAAAAATCCTGAATAACACCATAAAAATAAACGTCAAATCGTCAGATTTCGTAATTTTTAACGACAGTGATATGATTTTTTACGCAAAAAGTATAGCTTTTTTATTGATCTAACACAATAACCTAGTACATTTTTAATAAATGGTCCATAATTTCAGAAATCAATAAAAATGTACTAAATTTCGTCAAATTTCTGGCGAAGCGTCAATTAAAGCTATGCAATATTCTAGAGACATTGTGAAAGAGTAAATTTCGTGAACTGCCTCGCCTTAACCGTGGTCCCACTACCGATGTCATAACCTGTTCAAATGAGCACAAAAAAATCTTTTAACCGTGGTCCTATCACTGCTGTCATAACCTGTCTAAAACTAACAATATATAGTAATAATATTGTTCTCAAAATTACCCAGAAAAACCCAAACAATTTATCAACTCATCTTCATATCATCCATCCATTACTAAGATCCCACCCAAACGGGCCATTCGGGATTGATAGAGTGCGGGATTACGGGATTCAAGTAAGGGTATAGATTTTTATGTGGTACTTTTTTTGGACAAGATGGATGGAATAATTGAAATAAAATATCTTTCTTGCGTTTACAATGTTGGTTTTTTTTATAATAATACGGATTGTTTTTTGATAAGTCCATGACTTTGGCAGAAATATTTTTTTTTTTTAATATTTTGTTTTATTTCTCTACATAATCTTTTGTTGCTCTGCGTACTCAGTTCCAACGAAATTCCTCTTTCACCCATTTTTTTTTTCATCACTGAAAAATGTGATAATTGAAATGAGGGCCCATTTCAGGCACCACTTTTGGCTTGATGAAAATCTTTGCCCGCCAAGACATTCAAGTTTGGTACCTACATAGAAGAAGAAATCTCAACGGGCTAAATCTAGAGAATAGGAGGCAATAATTTTATCGTAATTTGGATGAATTTTAACAGTCTAGAGTGCAGCCGAGAGTGTCGACAGGGTCATTAAGAAAAGTTAAAAGTCGCTTGAGCTTTTTGTTTCCAAAAGTAATCATATTTTGCCTTTGAAAAAAATTGTAGCCACAAGGTAATCAACTACGGTTGCCAAAGTTTAATTTTTTTTCCTGTTTCACAAACAAAGTATTTTTCCCTCATTCTCATCCAGTAAATCCCTTGTATCATTAAAGTAGGATCTTGCAGTATTTACTGCCAGGGGTGTGGCAAATCTCCTGCAATGATCGGTAATTGATGAGATGAGGCGGCCAATTATTTTGGGTTTTGGATACTACTTAAACTGCACCTCTCGAGCTTACGCGCTCACTAGACATGAAATAAAACACTTTTTAACAAATATTAGCCCGATTTTATAGTTTCATCGCTTGAGGGTAGGCTCACGAGCAGCTTCAGTCCCCCGTGACCACGGCAGCTGCAAAGGTGCCGAAACGTCGGGAAAATCAAAAATCAAACCAAATACCAACTTATTACCAAACCACTTTCATTAAATCCGCCCTAGTTATTTTATTTCATACTATTTAAACTGTGTTTAATCAATATAATAGCTAAAACAAAAAAGTTTATACAGTGATAATTGAAAAAAAATTACAAAAAATAAATATACAAGGTGTAACAAGACCTTCAACGAAGCCGAGGTCTTCGTATTCGGCCCATCATCAGGACCATTTCTGTTAAAAATTATTGCTGGGAAACGATTTTAATTTTTGGTGTTAAAAAAGCATTGCATACATTACAACGCAATGTAACGCGTACAAAAGACCGCGCCTGCGAGTGAATGCTACACAGCTGCGTGCGGACGAGTTGAAAGGCAACGTTTATGTGCGTGGTCATGAAATACATTGAAAGATGACGTTTTGAAGCCATTGTTTTTGACGAAATACATAAAATTTTGATAATGTTTCTGTAGACAAAAATTAGGAAATAACTAATAAATTAAGATTTCATAAAAAATTTGAAAAAAAAATTTTGACTTTGACCTTCAATAACTTCGTAGCTATTGGTTTCCCAGGTGTAGTCTAAAAGACAAAAATGATCCACATGATGGGCGGAATGCGTGGACTTCGGCTTCGTTGAGGGTCTTGTTACACCCGTTAGACTTTATTTAAAACCATAAGAACAATTTTAAAAAATGCTGTGTCCCGGCAGTTAGAGGTAAGATAGCCAGTTCCTCAGTGGTGAGGATTCCGGGTGTAGTGCGCTTCCACCTTCGGCATTATCGTCACTTAACATCATGTGAGGTAAGAGTCAAGCACTATCCCGTTGTGAAAAAAAATCAAAATAAGTAGGTACCTACTTACTTTTTCGTAATTCGATCGAAAGTAAAGAAATGCAAAGTGTGATGTAATGTGTGGCGTTTCCCATCGCCCCTTCAAACTTATCAATTAACGGCCCGACATGGAATCTCACTCTTGCTAATCCCACCTTCAGAGGGAGCTGTAGGCTCGGTTGAATTTATAATGGCTTATGGTCCACCGAGCTGTAATTAAACTGGGTTTTTTTTGTTGATTTACGTGATAAATGGTTTTTAGTTTGGCTATACTAATTAACTTTGTTTTCACATTCATACAAAAAATACTAACTTTATTTCCCATCTGAGTAGGTATGCTTATAGTTATGTTGAAACGTGTAGACAGAGTTATTTTTAACCGACTTCCAAAAAAGGAGGAGGTTCTATGTTCGCCTGTATATTTTTTTTTGTGTATGTCCACCGATTACTCAAAGACGGCTGGACCGATTGAAATGATTCAAACGTTTTTACATTAGGTAAATTCCCAAGTTGGTCCCATCTTGAAAAAAGCACGAAAATAGTATGATTTTGTGTGAATTACCTCGATGATAATGGTCGTATTACTTCTTTGTTTATGAATTGAATAAGATAATTATTTTTTTGCTGGAAGGGGGATATCATAAGTGTAGTTCTATAACCGACTTAAAAAAGGAGGTTCTTAGTTTGACCCGTATTTTTAAGTAACAATTTTATGTTTGTGCTAGGTCGTTTAAAATAACAATAACGAATCAATGTCAGTAAAAAACTGCTATTGAAGAGGTAAAACTAAGATAAAGATACAGCTGATAAGTTTCTTGCGCCCGTTCTTCTTGTCAGCTAAAAAGTCTGGAACACCCGTAGGAAAATATAGACGATTCAAAAGTACTTAACAATTAAGTTTATTTGAATAAAGCTTATTTCACTTTCACTTTCACTTTCAAGACATTTAAAAATAAATAAATAAAGTAAATTATTTTATTTCTTGCTTCAGACACACATATTCATTTAATACGTAATAAGAATATAATACTTAAAGTACTTAAATAAATTATTCAAAAATCAAGAAAATTTATTCGTTGACTTTCCTTCTAAAGAAATGTTTTCGACTTGTTTCAAATTTTAGTAAATAGTCAAATTATATTTAGATATTGTACTGTACATGTACAGTGCTGAGGAGCTCGGTGGCGCAGTGGATTAGCGCCTGGCCCAGCGATTGCGGAAGTTAAGCAACGTTCGCAAGGGTCGGTCATGGGATAGGTGACCAAAAATTTATTATCTCGAGCTCCTCCGTGTTTCGGAAGGCACGTTAAGCCGTTGGTCCCGGCTGCATTTGCAGTCGTTAACACCCACCAATCCGCATTGGGCCCGCGTGCTGGGTTATGTCCCATCCTCCTTACATAAGGAAGGCCTGTGCCCCAGCAGTGGGGACTTAAAAAAATGGCTGTTGGACTGTACATGTTTATTTCATAAAAAATACTGAAAAACTGTCCAACCTCCTCAAAAAAACCCTCGAATTATTTAAAAAAAACCCAAATCTTCTCCACCATTAATCTAGAGGTCCCCAAATAAATAATCATAAACCAGATCCCTCCTTAATGCCATAGACAAATAACCGCAATCTCAGACTCTATATGGTCGTAAATAAAAAGAAAACAATTGTCTATGGACTGCCGGCGCAATGGCCGCGTAATCCTTCGCATATATTAAGGGGCATAGAGTATAATAATGATGACAGACATGACAATAGGTAGAATATAAGGGAGCAAAGATTTTTTTAACCGCCTCTGTTGTCTAGTGGTTCGCCCACCCTTGAAGACGCAGGAGTCCCGGGTTCGATTCCCAGGAAGGATACAATTTTACGGTTTGGTTGGTGGTAGGGATTTTTTCAAGTCAGCCTTGATAGCTACCGCCGTCTTACCGAGGGCAGACGCCATAACAACAATTTAAAAGTTGTTGTGTTCCGGCAGTTAGAGGTAAGATAGCCAGTTCCTCAGTGATGAGTATTCCGGGTGTAGTGCGCTAACACTTTTGGCCTTATCGTCACTTAACATCAGGTGATGTGAAAGCCAAGCACTTAACACACCGTTGTGCATAAAAAAGAATAACGTATTATAAGTGTGTCTTTATATGATCTTCCCGTTCTCTTTCACTTTCATCTGTCGCAAATGCCTTATCTTCTCAATAGTATGGCAGAAAGTTGAAGGTGAAAGTGCACGGTTTGAAGGCAATCAATATTGCATGCATTTGACGCAAATTGACTTGAAAATTGAAGCAATTCGGTGAAGACAGACCATACTGGTTTTTCTGTTAAGACGGACGAAACACAAATGCTATATTCATTTTATACATACTGTCGCTTCTACCACAGAATAGATATACGTACTATCGTACAGAAAGGATACTCCCCGTCCCGCCCCAGAATCAATTACCTCACCCCACCCCGCGAGTTCGTATACCGATTCGTATGCTCGTTTTGTCGTGTTTGTCAACGTCAACTTATTTTGATATTCAAAGGAATGCGTCGTAACTTTTTAGTTGTGTTTGTCAACTGTTATCTTATTTTGATATTCAAAGCAATTTGTAACTGCGCGGTAACCTTAGACTTACACACACAGTTGCGCGTGTACAGAAACGTCATCTGTCGTCTTCTGTTATAACGGGGCGGTTGTATGGAGTGTCGGGGGTGTGCTTCTACACACCTAACTAATCTATGCGTCCTCCCCCAAATGCCGTAAGTACACCAGTAATACCACAATAAGTCCCAGAAGGTTAGCCTCAGTCAGTTGAACCCCCGCGAGCAAAGCCGGGTCGTAAAATAGTATTCACAGTGACTTGAAATATGGACCCTGCTTGATAGAATAGTCGCCTTGAGTGCTATGAAGAGCTTTGAATTACAATTTATAGCGTATTTTAATAGATTTTCGTTAAGATGTTTATGTGTAACTTTTTAATATTAATAATTATGTTTTATAATCAACGTTCAGCGGTGAACGTTAATCAACATTTCTGAAATAATATAAATATATTGTAACGACACTTCGATTTTAAAAACAGTTTTTTTTAAATTAATGATTTTTTTATTATGTATACCAAATTATATAATTGTGTAATAATTAGATAAAGAGCGTCTCACACCTCTCTCATGTCAATGTCAATGTCACAGACTAGGTACCTAGTCTGTTCGTTCACAGATAACTATTTGGACAAGTAAAAAAGACGAGTGAATATTGTTTTTTTTTTTGTGTTGCCTTTTGTGCACGGGGATTACCCATACTGCATTGGTTTATATTGTTTTTATTTTTATTTAGTTTTCTTTAAATTGTAATGTTTAGTTTTATAGTATGTTTTGCCGGTCATTGTTCCGTGGCATCACCAAACCGGTCCCAACGGAAGATCAGCACTTGGTCAGGGGCCAAGTATTATGCTGAGTTGGGACCGATTTGGGACAAATCGTAACCATCAATGTATTTTAAAATAGTTGTTTTGTCTCAAATAAAGATTTTTCTATTCTATTCTATTCTATTCTATTATTTTGTTTTCTTTTTTAGTATCAAATCAATGGTTTTATTTTTAACACTAGAGGCCGCCCGCGGTTTTACCCGCGTGGTTCCCGTTTCCGTGGGAATAGCGGGATAAAAGTATCCTATGTTTTAATCTAGGCTATCTACTATATGTGTGCCAAATTTCATCCAAATCCGTTCAGTAGTTTTTGCGTGGTTGAGGAACAAACATCCAAACTCACAAACTTTCACGATTGTGGGATAATACTTTCCTATTGTATTTATTTCTTCGTCACCAGCCAAGCCATTGACCCTACTTTTATAGTAAAAAAACATGATAATTTGAAATTGGCTAAAGGTTTATGAATAATTTCTTCAAATGAAAAGGTAATTGTAGACTCCGTACCTATATACAGATTACCAGTATCAAAACATGAAACCTTCATCATAATTCCTAGTAGTAGTAATCTTAGTAAGTACTTATCTATACCACAGGGATACACTTTAAAATAAACAAAGATTTTTTACTTTAAATTTTCAACCCCAAAAAAGGCAAATGCCAATATACACACACCACGCTGGAGTTGAAAGGTTTAATTGATTAATCTTCTAATGGTTAAAAGCAGAGTGATTAATAACCTTTATATGTAACAATGTTGGTTAAGTGGTGAACTTGAAAGGCAACGCAATTTGAGGTTTTAATTGATAGAAAAGGTGACAGGGTTTTATATTTTATTGCTTGACAATATTGTGGGGTATTTTTAAAAGATTTTATTTTAAGTATTTGGCGACGCTTTTTATGCACAACGGATAGTGCTTAGCCTTCACCTCACCTGATGTTAAGTGACGATAAGGCCGAAAGGTGGAAGCGCACTACACCCGGAATTTGCATCACTGAGAAACTGGCTCTCTTACCTCTAACTGCCGGAACACAACCATTTTTAAATTGTTGTCATGGCGTCAAACTTAGGTAAAATGGTGGTAGCTACCAGGCGGATTTGAAATAAACCTTACCACCAACCAAACCGAATACAAATTGTACCCCCCCTGGGAATCGAACCTGAAACCCCTGCGTCTTACACGGGTGGGCGAACCACTTGACCACGAAGGTGGTTAAAATTCCTCAATATTGTAGTTTTTTTAAAGTTAAACGATTCTAATAAATGCACTTTATTCCTATTAAAGTTTGTGACAAATAAACGAAATAATTTTAAATAACAATTCACGATAAGTTAGTGATACAGTGACTTGGTTT
Source organism: Agriphila straminella (assembly GCA_950108535.1). Lineage (NCBI taxonomy): Eukaryota > Metazoa > Arthropoda > Insecta > Lepidoptera > Crambidae > Agriphila > Agriphila straminella. Next base: position 12,524,338 of record OX467304.1, read on the forward strand.
ATCTAAAAATCAAATCCAAAAGCAAGATTTAATTAAATGGAAAATGATACGAGTTTATCTCAGGGAGTTTTCCGGTGGGCGCCACTATCGCCGGAAATTACGCACAACTTTCAGCCGCGCCGGAACACGCGAGATAAGCAGGAATATGATATTATAGGACCATTTTAGGACTGTCCCTCTTCGATCATGAATATCCTAGATAACTAAATAGGTACCTATAGCACTGACTGACAAAACAAAAAGCGATTCGAAATTTTTAAATTTGAATCCCCATATGAATATTTTTGTCTGGGTACAAATTATAGTATTTCAAGATAAAGAATGGGAATCAAAAAAAACACCGGAAACAATCATCTACATAGGTACATTATTAGAGCAAGGGTACATTACATAACAAAGACAATTAACAATAATTGATATTTTTCAGGATTATGAAAAAACTACTAGCCAGATCTCTGTAATTTGTGTTCGTGTAAAATGTTCTTTGAGATGAAAAAAGAATTGTATAAATCGGTTAACAACTAACGAAGTTATGTTAAAACATACATAAAAAAATGCCGTCGACTTGAGAACCTCCTCCTTTTTTGAAGTCGGTTAAAAAGTAGTTTGGCCCTAAAAGTTTATTGCAATGAAATTAATGTCAACGTCATTTTAAGAAAAGCAAAAACACGATGCCCATACTGACGCGACCTGTGTTGACACATTGGCCCCATCCCATCTGCAGGCAACTGTCAGTTGTGCGGGTTCGGCTGCCGCAAACGCCGAAACATGGAAAAGCACCAAGTATCGGGACCTCGGGGACAACTACATTTTCACGCCCATTGGATTAGAAACAATGGGCCCCTGGGGTCCAGAGGCCAAATCCTTTTTAAAGGAACTTTCCAGACGTCTCTGCGAGGCCACCGGGGGCCGCAGGGCTGGCAACTTTTTCGCCCAGAGGTTAAGCCTCGCCATTCAAAGGGGAAATGTTGCCAGCCTTCTGGGCACCATGCTTCGTGGGGGATGCTCTGGAGGAAGTGTATTATTTGTAAATATTGTATTTAGCATTAAGATTTTTAAATTTGTTTGTATTGTGTGTTATAATAAAAACTTTACAGAAAGAAACTTATTATTTAAAAAAAAGATAATACTTTGCCCAAAATAATAAGCTCCCAGTTTGAAAGTGGGGCGTTATAGAAGTGCCTGTTTTGAAACTCTGGCCGGACATTTATGGATACGTTGAATTAGTACACAAAAATGTGAATGAATCGTTAAGGTGGTACCCTGAGCGAAAGTGGCGCCACGGTGAATTATATTTAATATTATAATTCTAATACGAATTTTAAAAATGTTTATCGTGGAGATTTAAGGGCCCACAGTCTAGTATTTTTAGACGGTATCGTTACATTCCCTCGTAGTCACTGCTAGAAGTAGATAGCAAAACTGCTAAAAGTGGCCGTTTTTGACACATTTGCTATCTACTTCTACGAATGACTACGAGGGCATGTAGTGATACCTTCTAAAAATACTAGACCATGGGCCCTAAAATCCCTACGATAAACATTATTAAAATCATTTTCTATAACTAACCTATTAAATAAAAACATCTGAGGGCGCCACTTTTGATCATACAACCGCCTTAAACCTAGTTAGTGCTATATACCTAAAGGACTTACAGTCATAGTAGAGGTTGCCGACGGCAGAGGTCAGCTTGGGCGTGCCTTGGCCGGATAGCGCCGCCATTCTCTCTCCCTGCACACATACAAACAACTGCAATTAGTGAATACTATCTACACATACTTAATAATACGCCACTCAACGCACGAATACCAAACTAACAGCATAAGACTGATAAAATTGCAAAAATATTTAACTACTGTCAGACAGCAAAACGTCACACCGTACAATACGACTCAATTGACTTTTAGTACAAAAATATAATTATGTAGGTATAAGTTTCAAATTTTCAATCGAGGTTTCCCGTGGACACACCAATAAACATTACATACAGGTACAGACAATCTCGGACCTAACCGGGTTATAATCAGTACTGTAGGTAGGAAAATATAGACGATTCAAAAGTACTTAATTATTAAGTTTATTTGAATAAAGCTTATTTGACTTTGAATTTGACTGTATGTAGCAGCTCCTTGCCTGTATTATGTTATGAGTTGTCACCAGTTACGTATACTACTCGATACCATAAAGTTAATATACATATTAACTTTATGCTCGATACCGACTTTTTGTAGACAATTTGGCACAGCGCCTCTGACGGTAGGTAACTACACTAAGATAAAAGTTGTCATACAAAAGTCGTATAGTAGCGTAAACTCACGCCTACCTAGCGCAACTAAACAAATGACGGTAGTGTTTTCAAATAACTGAAGCATTGCATTTTGCTTCTTTTATTTTAAGTAAATGCTTAATATGTATAATGATAAAAAAAAAACATTAAATCCGAAGCATTTTACTTCAAGATATAGAAACAAAAGGTAATGATTTAGTTAGCTTCAAACAGCCCATCGTCTGCTACGGTGTAGCGACTACGCCGTAGTTGCTACGTCGTAGTAACTACAATTACTTCGTTTGCTTTCTCTTGATTCTTAATTCGTTGGATATGATGTTGTTTGTTATAATAGTTATGATATTCAGATTTAATAGATTAGGTACAATTAATAATAGTTAAAACGATTTATTTGATAGTAATTTTATTCAGCTCTTTTTCTTCAAGACATTCTTTCATCTCAGAAAGGAAGGTGAATTAAACGACTTTTAACTTTATTGCTTAGTCATAAGAGCGGTGACACCGCCATCGTGAGATAAAACATAAATTACAGTAGGTATTAGAAGAAAATATGTGAAGATTAAAGAAAATACTGTCCAATGAACTAACATGCATTGCATACGATTTCTATATTCAACGACGAATCTACGTGTGAAAAACAGAGTTGGATTAAATAAAAACCGGCCAAGTGCGAGTCGAACTAGCACACGAAGGGTTCCGTCCGTGCCTTATCGTGGTCATTGTTGTATGGGCCTCCCTTAAATATTTATTTTCTTCTGTTTTTAGTATTTGTTGTTATATCAATTTCAACTGTCTAGCTATCATGGTTCATGATGAGATACAGCCTGGGGGTCTATTACGAAAAGTTTAATGCGATACACGCAGCTGCGTCCGTGCTTCGTTGTGATTGTTTCCTATTACAAAGCACTTGCGTATGCGATATTGCAAGGTGATTGCGTAAGTTTGACAGTTTTTCTCTAGCGTATCCGACATCATTCGTTCAGTCTTTGGGCTGCGATAGCCAAATTTATTGAAAAGGTGTTTAATAGCCACAACCGACGAACTGCGGACGATTATCGTGACCAAGTGACTGCGTTACGCAATTGCGTACGTTATTTTCGTAATAGGCCCTCTGGTTTCAAGCTTTATTTAACAGAGTATGAAACTGTGAATCGATTATTCCAATGAATGACTACAAATATTTCTATTATCCTCTACAATTACTTTCTGTAGATTCAAATGTTGATTTTAGATCAAAAGGATTCGTCGTTGAGATAGAAATCTTATCCAAAAAGTAATAAGTAACAGCTAAAGCCAACATTCCACACGAACAAAGAACGCAAACCAAAATGGCGGATGCGCAAATCAATATGGCCGCCACGCAGCGACAGAAAATGGCGGCCTCGAAAAAACTGTTAAAAAGAAACGAACCAACTGGATATGTTCGGCAATTTGCTTGCAGTACGAAAAAAAGCCGTCCAGTGTTAATTTTGACATAACTTGCTAACTTCAATTCTATTTCTGTAAAAGAGAGAAAAGGATGAATTAATTCTTTTGTTTGGAACTCCTTTGTTTTTAAAGAAGAACGTGACAGTTCTGCTTTTTAAAAGTTTTCTTTTTAAATTAGTAGCATGTGAGTGACATGGTAAAATAGTGCCAATTATTTACTTTACTCTTTGCCAATTATTTTTTATTAAGATCTGCGCAGACGACACTGCACATGCGCAAAAAAATCCATACAAAAGGTCAAAGGTGACTTTTCAACTAATAAATTGAATGAATCTATAAGAAAGTGATTGAAATGAGAATCTAAATACTACACAGAACTAAGTAATTAAATTAATAAATACAATTAAGAATACTAACCTTAAACAGCTGCTTAACAATTTATATACAATTTAAATCAACAACAAGGGTATTTTAATTTGAAAATTTACTATTTAAACCTAGCAACACTACTTGTAAGATATATTTTTGGTTGAAAATCGGATCAATATGTGACGGTGTGGGTCGTTAACTAAATTATATACGTAAAGGGTACGTTCACGTAATTTCGAATTTTTGAATAAGTTTTTCATAAATGAAAGAGAGATTTAGTTATTTTTCAAGGAGAATATTTCAGCTTTTCAGCTGTTTGATCCGAGGACGTTGGTAGCAGACTGGAATGGCGGAGAGAGGTTTCAGGGGTTCCCGTTCGCGCATGCGCGTTTCAAAGGTCGTAGGGCAAATGTGGGGGGTTGGAATTAGGCCGTGGGTGGTGGGAGTGACCCGTTTGAAATCCAGATCGGTACCGATTTAGTCAGGCAGGTTTAAATAGGAACTATCATACTTATTATTAATTTCTTTCATTTTATTAAAATAAAAACTCTACAATAATTTAGTAGGTAAACTCCAAACCATTGAAAGATGAATAATCAAACACCATCGTGCAAACAGCACAGACATAGACCTTATTTATGTTTAAAGTAACAGCTGCTAGCGGGTTTACTACCTACTTAAGTCAACAAGTAGTAAACAATGGAAATGTCAAAACCATTAGGTTAATCAACAATTTAATGTTTCAAAGAATCAAAATAAAAACGGTTCGAAATGATCATCGACTCACATAATCAATTACTTCTATCATAATAATATAAATAACACAAAAATAATACAATAATCTACTTGGTAACGACACATTTTCTGATTTTGGTCATTCATCACACACAATCATAGAAGTTATGAGATAAGGATCTAATGTAAAACTAGTACTTATTCTAGTGTAAATTACAAATATAATAATTCTCGAGAATAAGACAGAATAAGCTTACTGTGGTCGGTTACAATTATCTTTATCAATCGCCAAGATTTACATAAGAAAACCTTCCAGTACATTCTGGGTGGATATCGATTGAGTGCATTCATGACCTAGTTCACCCGGGTGGGTGTAACAGCCGTTGCTATCTGGGTGGTGAAAGATGGACTTATGATTATGGTATTGAAAGAATAATGATGGAATTTAAGAGATAGTAAATATTTTTTACTTAACAAAAACCGTAAAAAACAATAGTATAATTTTACTAGCTTTAACCAATTTAACTTGTAAAAATAAACCACTGGGCTCGGTCCTTAATTTTTTTTTATGTTCGACACCATCACAAACTTTGCTTCGATTCCAAAGTAGCTAAAGAATTTGATTTAGTCATAAAGGATCACAAAAAAGATATTTCTGTGTTACCTTTTTATAAGGACTGTGTTAGGATAGATTGTCCATCAGCCATTTTTGATGTCCCCACTGCTGGGGCACAGGCCTTCCTTATGGGTAGTAAGGAGGATGGGCCCATAACCCACCACGCGGGCCAATGCGGATTGGTGGGTATTAACGACTGCAAATGCAGCCGGGACCAACGGCTTAACGTGCCTTCCGAAGCACGGAGGAGAGCGAGATAATAAATTTTTGGTCACCCATCCCATGACCGACCCTTGCGAACGTTGCTAAAAGTGTAGTGGAAAAACAAAAGGTTATTTTGATCTGTGCTAGTAGTAAATTTGTTTTTTATTTCATCTTAACAAAAAGTTTTGTAGAATCACAGTGTTATTTAATAACTATACCTCCCACTCAGTTAAATGCCAGCCAAATATACCTACCACAGCATTTATACCCACGAAGCACACCCACGCTTCTGTTTGAACTTTGCACTTAATGCTCGAAATCTGACCACAGTATAGAAACATGATGGCGATATTACACGGTCCCCTTCTGCGACTTTCAACCAAATTGAATCAATTTGGTTGAACAGTGTAATATTTAGATCCATGTAGGTTCATGGCTTATTCTCATTATCCTACTTTAATACATCCATGAGGTCTGTGCCCCAGCAGTGAGGACATTCAAACACAATATTGTTGTAATGTAATGTTAATTATATAAATCAATGTTACACAATATTTTATTATCAAGTACGGGTGGCAAACCTATTGGACACTAGATTAGATAACTAGGTTGCCTTGTGATATTCTTACACCACCAATCCTCATTCATCTACACTATGACGTGACCTTTTTAAATGTCAAGGTTCACTACATTTTAATTAGAAAGTCTGGAAAAGTACTCTGAAAATGTGCTGCTATGCAAAGAGTGGAATTATTTTGATGAAAGAATGCTTCGTAGGTATCTGAGCTTTGCTACTTTCATTCCAAGGAGTTTACGATGCCCGCTCAGGAAGTAAACTGTGCATTTTTTATTGAAAAATTAATAAAATAATTTTATTGTGAAAACTGGTGGGTAAGTATTAAACAATATCAGTATACACGCTTACCTACTGGCTAAATCTATTTGTGTAAGTTTATTGATTTTGTATAGGTAGTTATTGTAGGTATAAGTTTTTCTTTTTATTTTATTTATTTTGTATGTAGTTGGCACACTGTTTTTATATCCCTTCTCAGGTACCTATTCTCTGAATAAAAGGTTGTCTGGAAGAGATCGCTTCCAGCGATAAGACCGCCTTTGTCCACCATTAGTCTTAAGTTTTAAGTTATACTGTATTCCTTTTTAATGTGTGTGCAATCCGTGTATGGAGCAACCTTTTAAGTAAAGAAATACTTGTATTAGGGTGCTCCGCTCGTACCTTTGACAAATAAAATATGTAGGTAGGTATACTCATCAACTTTGTCTAGGGATACAGATGTCATTTTCATACAAACGAGGTAACTTTGAAGCCTTGGTTTTCTGCCAGGGATGTACTGTGCTGTGATCTGATGATGGCCATCCAGGGAGTGAATGGAGGAGATTCAGATCGCTATACACACCCAACTGATCTGATCAGCATTCTAAAAGAATAAATAAAATATATAAAAAAGAATAAAATAACACCTGTATCCCTAGACAAACATAATTCAGTTTTATATTTTATTAAGTAGGTTTAATTTTGCAAGAATAGAAACTAAATTTATCTTAAAATATAATCATTTAGCTCCTCTTTCTCTAAATAAAGTAAATGGCAAATATTTGCATTAGAATTTTTAATACTTACCCCCTTACTAATAAAGATTGTATATAGAATATGTATAGTTACTCAATGGTTACTCTCTGTCAAACTATTTGAATTTGACATTGAAAAGAAAGTGACAAAACACTGTGTAGCTATACATCTGCGATACAATCTTTTCAACACACTTGCTCGTAAAGTGAGCCCTAATACATCGCTTTTAGGGCCATAAACCGAGCTATAACAAACGCGTGCAATAATATATAAAACACTAGTTCGTAATAGAATTAACCCTACGAAGTTAAATTAGGACCTTACTGCAAGTTCTATGCGAGTAAACAGAGCATTCCCAATTTAGCCGGGTAATACAGTTATATTTTTTTTTAGAACAAAGAGGTTTTATGCTGCTGAAAATTCATATACATTTATGGAATAAATAAATGTGTAAGTCCCTAATTAAGTCAAATAAATATATTAATATTATCAAATTATTCATAATTCACAATATTTTGTTATAAAATATTAAAATATTTGCATTTTGTCACTTAAAATTATTATAATTTTGAAGTAGGCTGTACTCCTACCCCTTTGTTCGCAAAATATTCTTGCGTTGGGCGTGTGAAAAAAACAAAAAAAAACATGCGTGCCTTTTCCAATAGTTATCATATTTTGTTTTGTCGATTTGTTGCTGTGTGACAAATTACTTTGTTTTTTCCTCGCAAATGTGTTGAAAAACGTCGTATGAAACTCGTGAGCTCTTGCTTATTGCACACTCGGCTGAGTTACGCCCTCGCCTGCGGCTCGGGCTGCAACAGCCTTGTGTGCAATGAGCAACCTAAGCTAACTTGTCTCATAATGTACTATTATTAGTAAGGGGGCTAGTGTAGATAATCGTAAGAATGTCTGGATTAATTAAGGATATTTGAACAAAATCATATTAATTATCAAATTATAAACTATTAGTTCAACTGAATATTTCATACTAAAATTATTATTAGTCACAACATTCCATTAGTATCATAGTTAATACCTACACGTAATAATTATTATAGATCTGCATTTTTCTAATTTTCATATAGATAACAAAAACCAAACCGATGCTATGTCTCTATAAAGGCCGGTATACATTATTTAGCTGTTAGTAGAGACGTACATTGCCTGGTGAGTTTGACGATCCTTTTAACCGACTTCCAAATAAGGAGGAGGTTCTATGTTCGTCTGTATATTTGTATTTTTTTGTGTATGTCCACCGATTACTCGAAGACAGCTGGACCGATTAAAATGATTCAAACGTTATAACATTAGGTAAACTCCCAAGTCGGTCCCATTTTTATAAAATTTGGAAATCGGTTCAGTACTTTTCAAGATCAATCAAAAGCACGAAAATAGTATGATTTTGTGTGAATTACCTCGATGATAATGGTCGTATTACTTCTTTGTTTATGAACTGAATAAGATAATTATTTTTTTGTAGGAAGAGGGATAAATCTTAAGTGTGGGTTCTTTAACCGACTTAAAAAAGACTTAAAAAAAACAAAAAACCGACTTCAAAAAACCTACCTCAAAAAAGCAAGAAATAATATTTGTAATAATAAAAATACGTGTATTGAAGTCGGGTGGGGCTTTTAGAATAAAAAAAAAGGAATCTGTACTCCAGCCCCACCCGACTTCAATAGACGTATTTTTATTATTACAAATATTATTTCTTGCTTTTTAGAGGTAGGTTTTTTGAAGTCGGTTTTTTGTTTTTTTTTTAAACACTTTTTTAAATCAACGAACATGCCAGTTAATGTAACTCTACTCTCTACTTACAAATAAAATAATGTAAACCGGCCATTAGACCTTATTATCCCGAACCTTATCGCAAATATTATATTTCTCATTCTCACAAATGATTTCTAAAGCCTACAGAGTGTAAGCAAAACAATCTGCGTCTGACACAACCTACCTATCTCAACAATCGGACTTGTCTGAAAGTTTTAGGGGGATGGGGTGTCTACCCCCACCACCCGTGGGGAAGGGTGGGGTTAGGGGCGGGGATGTAGACACGCCCTGCGAGCGAGTTGGGTCTCATTCTCATTACTCTTATATACGTAGTTTAGTTTTATATACCTTACTTTTGAAAAGCCTGGAATTTTGAACGTGTGGATTTATAGTTTTTCGTTTACCTTAATGTGAATAGGTATAGATAGCTAATTTATGTAGGTACAAAAGAATATTTTCATAATTTTCATACAAATACAAATATCTTTATTGTCTCATGAGTTTTACATGGTGGTAAATATTAAAAGTATCATCGTGAACCCCGTAAGGGCACTATATTTTTTTTTCAATAATCATAATAATCATAATCTTTTTTTGCAAATAAACATGGTATATAAAATAGGCACTTAACATGTTTAGCCAAATTAATTAGCATGCAAAATTTAAATATCTAAGTACAAAATATTCACATTAATAATTTAGGTCGGTAGTAATTTCCTTATTTTGATAATACAATCAATATACAATTTATTCTCTAATGTCAAAAAAATCTTTTAAGTCATACAGGGTATGTGAGCCTAACCATTTACCCAAGTGTCTTTTAAAACTATCGATATGCAAGGTCCTAAATTCCTTAGGTATTTTATTAAAGATTTTGATACACATAGTCAAACAGCTTTTTCTGTACTGCATTGTTTTTGGAGTTACCTTAAATACCAACCTATTCGGATCTACTATTTCTTGGATAGATAAGTATATCACATGCTCTTTTAAATAAATGCATATTCTGCATTACAAATACACATGCATTAAAAATAAATCAATTTGAATTAATTACTTACTAGCTTGATTAATTTAAACATTCAATTCAATATAGTACTTAATACTGTTATGGCATGAAATGCATGAACAATCGAACGAACTAGTGACTCGGTAGTATTGATCTGGTGCGAGTCGTATTTTTTCTAGTATATTATTTAGTATTGTATAAAAATAGCATTGTGAATGCAAAAGTCTCAAATTTAAAAATGTATACTTACTTATACGGAAAAATTGTAATCACGAAAGACAATATTTTTTAAGGGAAAAATTGGAAAACAGTAATATTCAAGGTTATATTGATAGAATGCTATCTAAATTCGTATTATCATTATCAGGGTACCTACCTAACTATTATTTTCACGGACAAACAAGATGGCGCTGACAGATATTAGCTTCTGCTAAAATAACGGCTGAAAGCTTCGATAACGGCAGCTTTTATCTAAAAGCTGGGTGTTGATGGCAGAGCAGTGAATAGGGGCAGAGATTTCAATGTTCTATTTAGAATAGAACAATGTTACCGTATTGTTTATTTCATTATTAAATTATTAACATCCAAAATTCACTTAAACTTTGAAAATATCCCATATAGTCTAGTATTTTTAAACGGTTTCATTACATTCCTTCGTATATAGTCGCTGCTAGAATGTAGATAGCAAAGCAAAACTGTTTCAAGTGGCCGTTTTTGACACATTTGCTATCTACTTCTACGAATGACTACGAGGGAATATAGTGATACCTTCTAAAAATACTAGGTCATGGGCCCTAAAAATTCTACGCATTACAAAAAATAGACTTTGAGTAGAAGGGCCTGTCTGGGTGTTTGTTTATATTTTAACACAAGTGCTTTAGCTACTTACTTTGGAGTCAGAGCAGTTTGTGATGTAGTCTAACATTTATAATTTATATCGATTATACAAGGTGTTTGATAAAAGCCTTATAAAGCCGAATATGGTAGATAGGGACCATCAAACTGAACAACTTTTACTATGGGACCAACTCTGAAATCGCGAAAAATAAATCAGCCGTTTCATACATTTTGATATTTTCGTTGTTAATTTTTGTATGAAACAGCTGATATTTTTTTCGCGATTTCAGAGTTGGTCCCATAGTAAAAGTTGTTCAGTTTGATGGTCCCTTCCCTATCTACCATATTGGGCTTTATAAGGCTTTAAACAAACACCTTGTATACCGGTCACATTTGTGTTAAATATCAGCCATAATGTATAACCAAGTCTCTGTACTGTACTTAGTCTGCGGTTAAGTGATTTATCAAGTGTATAAAGTGGTTAGTGCATAGATTTCAGTCGCGTCAGAGCACTGAGTGAAACAACAATGTGAGTACTGAAAATTATTATTTTATCTATTAATATTGTTATGTTGTTTAAAGAGTTTTTAAAGAGAAAATAAATATTTACCAATATTACACATACCTAGGTTATATTTTAATAAAGATTACGTCTAGGTATGTGATTTATTAATAAAAGTAAATAATAAATTACAGTTTACAGAAATTTATAAAGTTGACGACTTTTCTTTCAAACTTACTTCTGAGACTCAGTAAGATGCGTCAAATGTTTAAATAATATTAGTCAATTTTTTTTTTTAATATATTTAATGGGTTTGCTCTTGACCCCAGTCTTGCCCAAAAGCAAAGACAGGGTCTACGATGGAGCGAACTTGCCCAGAAGGTGCTTATTCACTCTGGCCTTGAATAGAGTCAGGTTGTATGCGCTCGGAAACACAGACGCCGGCAGGGAATTCCATTCCATAGCTGTGCGCATTATGAACGATGATGAGTAGCGTTTGGTACGCAGAAAAGGTATACTTAGGTATACGTAGGTTACTAACTTTTTAGACCAATATATTCTGCTTATGTGTATGAAGTTTCATTAAAATCGGTTCATTCATTTCAAAAAATTAGGACTTGAAACTTTGTACGTTAACGCTGTTAAGTTTTCAGATAGGTAAAAGGCTTTTAATCTTTTATGAGCGCGAACGACTTAAACTCAATGTTGCCTAAATACGCAGCATAAAAAAGAGATATATACCTATATTAATTTTATATTTAATTTATCATTAAATAGAAATACATATCTTTGTATTACTTTTCGAAACTTTAAAAAAATATTTGTCTAAGAGATAGTTACACAACTGTTATGTAAAGACCTACACGAAATAGAAGACAATACTATAAAACTCGGAGCTCGGTGGCGTAATGGTTTAGCGCCTGGCCCAGGGATTGCGGAAGTTAAGCAACGTTCTCAAGGGTCGGTCATGGGATGGGTAACCAAAAATGTATTATCTCGAGCTCCTCCGTGCTTCAGAAGGAACGTTAAGCCGTTGGTCCCGGCTGCATTTGCAGTCGTTAACACCCACCAATCCGCATTGGGCCCGCGTGGTGGGTTATGGCCCATCCTCCTTACCACCCATAAGGAAGGCCTGTGCCCCAGCAGTGGGGACATCAAAAATGGCTTCTTCTTCTAACCGAATGAGGAATAGTGGCTACCTCTGGTGTTAGAGTTTATCAAGCCGCCTGTAAGGCCTCTAACTTGGCTTAACGACTGTTAACAGATGACAACAACCGGGACCGACGGTTTAACGTGCCCTCCGAAGCACGGAAGCGCTCAGTTGTAATGCCACTTAACGGTCACCCATTCGACACCTGGCCGGACTGAGCGTTGCTTAACAAACGTGATCGAGTACGATCAGCCTGTCAAGTTCCGCCATGAGCGCTTCAAAATGGCTGATGGACTATAAAACAGAGTGTTGTCCTCTATTTCGTGTAGGTGTACCTCTACGGATGGCAACTCTAGTTTCAACTGATAACAGTAGGTAAACCATTATATAAGTCTGAATTCCATACGGTTTACCAACTATTATCAACCTACATTCCATATAATATACCTCTACATTACCACAAAATCGTATATACCTAAGATAATTACGAATACATAGCCTCTGTACGATCAATACCTATTTGCCGTCTTGCTCTATACGTCTCATTCTAGGGGGTGGGTATTGACAATGTAGAGTTTAAGGATTTATAGTCTGCTCTGTGATTTAGTTATTAACCAAAAATGTTATACAATTTTTTTGATGATAATTTTCATTTGCAATGATTTTTACGATGTTGATGGCTAGACCAAATGATTAAGTACTTATCCTTAAAACGTTTATATCTGCAATGTGACTGCAAGGTGTATCGATTTCTTCAAACAATGCAAACAAGTATTTTTTTAAACCTATAACATTTTGAGAAAATTCCCAGAATAAATAATAGGTAAGATAAATCCCTTTAAATACATTGTGTAAATAATTTATTTAAGCTAATCTTAAGTAGTTGTTAAGATTCTCTCGCATGAAAAAAAATTATAATTTAAAAAATATAAAAAACACGACTGTCCTGCCATAAACGAACTAAGAAGTTAAATCACAAATATTTAATTATCTCAATTTTTAATCAGAGGTCCCTCGAATGCAATAATAGTACATTATGAGACAAGTTAGCTTAGGTTGCTCATTGCACACAAGGCTGTGGGTTGCAGCCCGAGCCGCAGGCGAGGGCGTAACTCAGCCGAGTGTGCAATAAGCAAGAGCTCACGAGTTTCATACGACGTTTTTCAACACATTTGCGAGGAAAAAATAAAGTAATTTATCACACAGCAACAAATATGGCAAAAACAAAATATGATAATTATGGGAAAAGGCGCGCATGTTTTTTTTTGTTTTTTTTTCACACGCCCAACGCAAGAATATTTTGCGATCAAAGGGGTGAGGAGCATACAGCCTACTACTAATACTTCAAAATTATAATTTTAAGTGACAAAATGCAAATAATTTTAATATTTTATAACAAAATATTGTGAATTATGAATAATTTGATAATAGTTATATATTTATTTGACTTAATTAAGGACTTACACATTTATTTATTCCAAGAATGTATATGAATATTCAGCATCATAAAACCTCTTTGTTGTCAAAAAAAAAATAACTGTATTACCCGGCTAAATTGGGAATGCTCTGTTTAATCGCATAGAACTTGCAGTAAGGTACTAATTTAACTTTGTAGGGTTAATTCTATTACGAACTAGTGTTTTATATATTATTGCACGCGTTTGTTATAGCTCGGTTTATGGCCCTAAAAGCGATGTAATAAGGCTCACTTTACGAGCAAGTGTGTTAAAAAACTTGTTATTTAACTTTTTAGTTCGTTAATGAATAGCGTCGTGTTTTTAATATACTATTTTTTTAATAATTTATTATATATATCACACATTTTAGTGACAAATTATATATAGGTAGTTTTAGAATGTACTTATGAAGGTCTTTCATTTGATACCATATTGCAATAATTAATGAAAAAAAAAAATTTCACGTTACAAAATAACGCCATAATAGTACATTATGAGACAAGTTAGCTTAGGTTGCTCATTGCATACAAGGCTGTGGGTTGCAGCCCGAGCCGCAGGCGAGGGCGTAACTCAGCCGAGTATAATGTACTATTTCAACACACTTGCTCGCAAAGTGAGCCCTAATACATCGCTTTTAGGGCCATAAACCGAGCTATAACAAACGCGTGCAATAATATATAAAACTTTCCCATAATTATCATATTTTGTTTTTGCCATATTTGTTGTTGTGTGATAAATTACTGTGTTTTTTCCTCGCAAATGTGTTGAAAAACGTCGTATGAAACTCGTGAGCTCTTGCTTATTGCAAAAACAAAATATGATAATTATGGGAAAAGGCGCGCATGATTTTTTTTGTGCGCCTGATAACGTTTAATTGTATCCATTAATTACCGAAATAAGTGTAACTGTATCCGTAAAATTATAGTAAAATAAAAATATAAAATAAATAAATATTATAATAAGTTGGTAGATTAGTTTTAGCTTCATTCGTGTGTAAACTCTACCTACCTACTAACTTAAGATTTTAGGAATAGTATTAAACACTGAACAGTTTATTTTTCAATTTAAGCTTATCTTATAACTTTTATCACTAAGGAAAAAGATATGCCTTGATTTCTTTGCAGTAAAAAAAGACAAACCAAGACACTATCAAAGACAGTCTTATTATAGAGGCT
This sequence comes from Agriphila straminella, assembly GCA_950108535.1. Taxonomy (NCBI): domain Eukaryota; kingdom Metazoa; phylum Arthropoda; class Insecta; order Lepidoptera; family Crambidae; genus Agriphila; species Agriphila straminella. The sequence goes on from OX467304.1 coordinate 12,539,465, forward strand.
TAAAACAGTCTTTATGAGTTATGGAACAATCAGCCATCTTTGAGACATTAAAAACCTTTATTAAAACTCCTTTGTCCACAGATGTTTATGATGAAAATTGTCGCTATGCTATTGGGCGTGGCTCTAGGGGTGGTTTTGAGCGACCAATCGCAGCCGAGCGAGGCGGAGGACGCGCCAATCGAGTCGCAGGAAAATAGCGCGGGAAAGAGACACGTCGAGACACCAGAAGTTGTGCTGCAGTTGAAATATGATCGAGGGGAACTGAATAGGATATACCTTGCTCAGTTTAGGAAAGGGAAAAATGTATGGAGGCCGTCAGTGGACGCAAGGAGCGAGTTGTGTGCGGACCTCTGTCACGCAGGTGCGATGTAGGCCGCGCGTTTTTGTTTCCTTCGCTTGTTTTTGTTTTCTTTTGTTGTGTTAGTGCTGTGTTTTGTGATGTGTTCGAAATTTGAATTTTCAAATGGCGGTCGAAACGGAAACAGGTACGGTACCTTTGTTCGTTTTTTAAGTTGATAATTTTAAAAAAACAATACAAAGTATTTTTGCAAAAAAAATAATAACAAAACGAAAACAAACTGTACATAACTTAAAATCTAAGATGCAAGACTTAAGCTAGGGTTTCCTAGGATAGCAGTGCCGTCATATTACAGCCGTAACATAGCTGCGTTGAATGTTGTCTATGCTACGGCTCCACCTGCGTCTTAACGCTTATAGCTAAGCGAATCTAGGCGTTACGCAGATGTGGCCAAGACTTAACGGTGTTAATTTACAAACGACAGTACTAAATTTACTTAACGCCTTAGCTAAAGCGTAGTTGGACATTAACGTTAACGTTAACGCAGGTGGAGTAGCATTAGCATAAACAATACGGCGACACCGCCGTAACGTCAGAAACCGCGCCGTATTGTTTACATAGACACGTTCTACCGTGGTTCGACGCCGCTAAATTACGGCCGTAATATGACGGCACCGTCATCCTAGGAAACCCTATAACTTAAGCAATGTAAATAACAAACTAAGTTCTCATCTCTGGTTTAAAAAACATAAAAAGGTAAAAAAAAATAAGTTTTTTTTTAAATTTAAAGAATACAATACAACTAAATTTTTAAAAACTCTGTACCTAATTTGAAGCAGTTACCTTACTTTTGAAGTCGGTATCTTGGAGAGAAATAATGAGATGATCATTTTGCAAAAAATAATACATTATTGCCACGGTCTATAATGACTGCGTGCTGCATAGCGCAGCGAGTTTTTATAAAAGTAGGTACGTACAAAGAGTAGAGAGAGTAGAGAATGTACAAAAACGTCATCGTCGTCACCTGTGTTGGGCTTTCTTCTCTCGCTTTCAATGTAGTATTTTGCACCCAACTATGTTTGAAACAAAACTCGACAACAATGGCTTTTCATAGGAAATTAATGGTAGCTAAAACTCACCAGCAATTAAATTTCATGCAACTTTGAAGGCGCCTATTCGACAATCGGGGAAAGGTTGAATTTGCTCAAAGAAGGTTGTCAAAATAATGACCTCCTTACAAGCATTTATGAGAAAAAAACTAACATGTCTTGCTGTCGCTGTTTTTTTCTGTGCACATAGTAAGATTTTCACTTATAAAATTAAAACCATAATTAGTAACTATCCGGGCAGAATGAATAAATGACTAAAAGATAGATTTCTATATTATGATGGAAATACTAACTCGTAGATTGAACTAAGAATTTGATTTAACTATTCTACAATTTATGGCACTTTCTCATAGCGGAACATGCTTTTAAATGTTGATACATGGTGTGTATGGAAAGAACTGCCAGAAATAACAAAAATAAATCTTTGAGTTAGCTCTCTACAGGGTGTTTTGTTTGGTAACACCCGTCCGTATATTCTCGAATGGGGTAACTTGACTTACCCCCAGGAACATTATCAAAATGCGATTAAAGACAGTGATCCGGTGCAACTTTTCTCGAGAATGTATGGCAATGAGCAAAGGAGATGTTCCATTTTTGTATGGAGGCTGGGCCCATTTGGGTAACCCGTGGCCTACGGTCATAAAATTATATTTTATGGAAAGAGAACAAAATAAGGAACCTGTCCATGTATAAATATATATTTTTTAAACCTGCAATATATTTTTTTTAAAGTTGGATAGTTAAAGTTAATAAAAAAGCAACCCAAAACGTTTTTCTACCTTGGCAACATCAATTTTTTACCGTCATATGTCACATTGATGCTGTCAGATGTCAAATAAAATGACAAATGACATATCAACAGATAATGTAGTCATTTTAATAGAAATAAAAATGCAAAGGATATCCCTTAACAGCCGGCAGCCGCACAAAATGGATTTTCAGGATTAAATCAACAGTAAAAACTTGTAACAAGCATTAGAATTTATTGATATACTCGGGAGATTAAAATTAATAGTAAGACACTTTCATTTTAAAGCGAAAACAATAAGAAATACACGATGAAGAGCACCGTTATTCCATTATTTTTTTTTTTAATTATTTATGTTTGCAGGGATTATTTTTTTTTCTTTTTGGAAACCTTGTCCCACGGGAGAAATCCACGAGAAAAAATATTATGGGTGTAGAAAAATTTTAAAAAAGTGAACCCAGGAAAGAACGACTCCTTTTACAGGTTAAAATACGTCATTTTGTTCAAGCGCTCTGAATTTACAGCAAGTCGCTGTCTATTGTCAAAGCTTGAAAACCACCATTTGATTCTTAACTGTAAAAAAAATATATGCAAATCTGCATGTGAGAACCCTAGTCCGAGATGGTGCATTTTTAGCGTTATTAGGATGGATTACCAATATCAATCTATTTTCGTCTAGGGTTGTCACTTTGCCGTTTTTGATACCAATAATATTGTTAATTTTTAAATTTGAGATTTTTTGCATTCACAATGCTATTTTTACACAATACTAAATAATATACTAGAAAAAATACGATTCGCACCAGATTCCCGTCTGAGTATTGATCTGGTGCAAGTCGTATTTTTTCTAGTATATTATTTAATATTGTTAATCTTATGATGGTTTTCGGCTTTTTTTGGATGGGTTTCGGTTTCGGCAGGGTTCTATGCATGGTACCCTCTACGGTACCACATTCGCTATCACCTTACATCCTGTATAGTTGTAACGGTTTTCACAATTGTCACCTAAAACCTTCCGTCACAGGTCTCGGTGGCAAAGTCTGCGGCAGGACCTGCGACGAGCTAATGCCCGTCGGGCTGCAGTCGGCGCTCAGCAACGCCACTGACGTCACTGGATCTTACGGGCAACCGCGCGTGGAAGTATGCCCTGCACTGTGTCAAAATATGCTAGGTAACTATATTGATAGTCAGCAGTCGCTTGCAGTCGCTTCCAGTAATTTCCAGTCACCTGCAGTCAACGCTCAGCGACCGCCACTGACGTCACAGGCTCGTACAGGCAACCACACGTCGAAGTATGTCCTGCTCTGTGTCAAAATGTGCTAGGTAACTACATTGATAGTCAGCAGTCGCTTGCAGTCGTTTCCGGTCATTTGAAGTCACCTGCAGTCAACGCTCAGCAACGCTACTGACGTCACAGGCTCTTACGGGCAACCGCGCGTCGAAGAATGCCCTTCAAATTCTTTTTACAAGAAAAGTAAAAAACAAGTAAGTTAGGTAGTAATTTGCTCCTAAAAGTTATGCTATGTACAAAAAAAACATTAATGCCGAATATTATATTCTTGGCTGGGCGGTTTAATTAATTAATAACACTTGTTTTAATTCACTGTATTTATTTATTACTTTAAAATAATACGAGAGCAAACACATGTACGCTAATGTCAAAACCGGAAGAGGTCAAATTCAATCCTTGTTCCACAGACTATAAATAGGTACAGATTATAACACTCTTCCCCACTTCAATAGGGATGTTGACTAATGAATAAAATAACGAAATACTAATAAAAATCGTAAACATAATAAACTTTTAGAGTAGCTTGTATACCTCTTGGTTTTATATATTGCATATTATTTGTTTTATGACCCTTCAAAGTTGGGTGGACAAGTCCATTTAAAAAGTATAAAATTTATTAAAATAAATAATACCTTTAATTAATCCGTAAAATGTATAGCAAATTTGTCTAAGAAACTATTTTGATAAACACAATATTTAATATAGCTGCCGAACAAATTTCCTACGCGTTGCATACAAACTAGCACGGCGCGACGTCATAACGTGCAAGCCATTAGTATGGAGCGTTTTTGATCGAGTCCATTTGTGTGCATTTCACACTGTGATATCTCGGGCAGTTTTCATACTAGCGAATTAATTCTTTTACCAATGTTTCTTTTTTTGAGAGGTAATTTATGTAACATAAAATAAAAAAAATAGTCAACATCCCTATTAAATTTACTTATTTACTAAGAAACAAAAATAATCAACAACTATATTTGTTTACAAATCTAAGTTATTTTGATAATAAAAGAACTTAATAACAATTTTCTTATTTAACTTATTTTTTTATTTTATACATATATTATATCCTACCTCACAAAATATATATATTAATATAATCTAAGTTACGCAAAAATAAACATACAAGATATATGACTCTACATTGTTGGCGCTTATATACTAAATAATACAAATCAACTTACTCTACAGCTTGAGAGCAATTAACTATCTGATCAACATGTCTTTTCCACAGTAATCCATCTACCTCAATATAATAAGTAACTCCTGGAACTGACACCTTGACTATAATACCAACTGTCCAAGGTTTTTGTCCTTTCCTGAAATCACGAGTTAATACTTTCTGTCCTACTGTAAATTCAACTTTTCTATGTCCTTTAAATGATTCTACAATATGGTTTTGCTTTACTAAGATATCTTGATATACTGGGGTTGGTCTTAACAATGAAAATCTGTTTCTTATTTCTCTCCCCAACATTAATTTTGATGGTGACACACCCGTAGATTTATGCGCAGTGATCCTATAATCAGACAAAAATATGCCAATTGCATAGTTAAGTGATTGACCACTGTCTACAATTTTAGTTACGTTAGCTTTAAAAGTTTCCACGAACCTTTCGGCCGCTCCATTAGTGGCAGGGTGGTGGGGTGGTGTGAAGGTATGCTTTATTCCAAAAGTTTTTGTAAATTCTTATGATAAATAGGGATATATTAGGATGGCCCTTATCTACCATTCAGCATTACGGGTATTTTGTAACACGTTGTATTATAGGAATTAACTCAGTAATTCATTAAGCAACCCATAATAAAACTGTTCCACCTCCCAGGTCAACCGCTATGTAACTGTGTTACACAATCAGAAGAAGAGACCACTGGAGTAGACTGGACCGACATCTGCAAAGCTTTCTGCGTCTCCGACAACTACGTGCTTAGAGGTTTGTGTCAAAACTGTACACGTAGGATATTTTTTTAAGTCACGTGAAAATCGATCGATCGATGTGTCATGGAAGACTTATGCCTGGTTTAAACGGGGTCAGTAACAAGGCAGTACAGTAACCCAGTCCAGCGCTGTTAGAGAAAATCCATCAGTTTCATGGACCGTTACGTTCTCATTTAAGGCGTTAACATGCGTCAATCCGAGCGGGTCGATCCGTGATGGAGTGAAATCGAACGTAACTCTACTCACTTTGGGTTCAAATCAGTGGGCGTTCCAACGCGGCGGTTGCGTTGAGAACTAGCATCAAATTCTCAATTTTTACATGTTTTTATTACTTTTCATCGCTTTCAAGTTAGTTAAAAAAATCTGTTCAATTAAGATTGAAGGTATTAACATCGCCGATTTTTATGGTTGGTTTTATCATAAACGGATGTCTGTTTCCGAGAAATTTTGCAAATAAAACCAGAAACAGGGTCCACGGAATATTTTTTTACGTCAAAGGTGGTAACATTTTTATAAATGCTTTCAATTAAATCTATTGTGTATTATTTCAAGTATACATTATATATTTTTCCATGATAGCTTCACGCGCGTAATCTTTCAATAATTCGAATTGAATATTGGGATTTGACGCACGTCGTTTGAGGGGGGGAGGGGGGAGCGCACATGGGATCCACGGGGAACTTTCCAGATATATTCAGGGGGACCTAAGGAACACTTTAAAAACAAAAAACCTTCCGCCGGAATTAGTCCTAGGTTTCTTTGAATTTTTTGCTAAAAGTCCTGGGCTAACGATCGAACATACTGATGTCGAATAGGTGTAATAATGGCATTCGCGCGCTAGTCGCGTCGCGTCATCGGTACAGGCCAGTATATTCGAAATTATCGAAGTTAACCTATTTTTGATTCAACAATAAACAATCAAAAATTCTTTATTTTGAGCAGATAAAAATATATGTTGAAGTTTTATAAACGATCTTGATTATTTTACGGTTAAAATACGATATTCGCATCTTCACTTGACTATAAAAATATGCAAAGACAATGAAAATTTTCATTAATTTTATATTTTCTGGATAATACTTGACATTTATTAATCCCTTATTCACGAATAATACATAGAAAAATAGGTAATGACATATAGAAGAATATTCAACGGTCACTTTTTCAAAAAGTGACTTTATGCTCAAAATAACAACAAAAACATTGAAAAAAATAAAAAGTGGGGTTATTTTCATTACTCTTCACACGTAAAGAAAAAGACAGAGACAGAGTTTTTGGAATATACTGGCCTTAATTCACGCGATTATCGTTCGCGTTGCATTAGGACACACATTTTTTGTCATCGCCAGAACACGCGATGGTCGCGTCGCTTACTCGCGCGATGGTGGCGTCGTCGCGTTCTATTAGGACGATCCCTAACAGTAATTTACTGTTCCACCCAGGTTGCCCCGCGTGCGATCCAAACACCATAACGTCCATAACCCCCCACGGAGCGCTGCGCGTGCTCAACACGTCCGAGGGGTGGGTGGCGTGGTGCAACGCGCAATGCCGCCAGGGGCAGGGCGGTGCGGCCTGCAACTGCGACCGTGCACCCTTGTAATATAGATCAGTTTCAAATTACATCATCATCACTGCACGACAACCACTGCTGGGTCTCCAAGGACCTCCATGACGATCGGTCCTGCGCTGCCCGCATCCAGCGGTGCACCGCGAACCTTTACCCGTCGGTCCGCCTTGTCGGAAGCCTACCCACGGAGCGTCGTCCGGTGCTCGGTCGCCATTCTAAAACCTTTCCGCCCCAACGGCCATCGGTTCTTCTTGCTATGTGTCCAGCCACTTTAGCTAAAAATTACACACCATCAAGTTAGATCTCATAAAAAATTTAAGTGTGTAAAAAAAACATCAACGAATTAAAAATGTCCATGTCTAATTCTCGAACTCCTGAAATTAAAAATTCAGTTCGAGAATTAGACATGGACATTTAAGTACATTAATTCGTTGATGGTTTTTACTCACATCAATTTGCTACGGCGTAGTTGCTACGGCGTAGCAGCTACAACGCAAAGCAATTTCGTAGCTCTCGTAGAATAATTTAGTTTATTTTGGTGATTGGACACTTTGAAACCGATTGTAAGAACCACAAAGAATTACTGTTCGATCAAACCTCGCAGCCAGAAGGGTCATATCGAGAATTTGACAAAAAATTATAAGTATGAAAAAAATATCTGAGCAAACATGCTATCCTTTTCATAGCAAACAGGAACTTTTAATTTCGTGGACTTAACTATTTTAAAGCATTTACTACTCGTATAATTATTGTATGTATGTTGCTATGTTATGTTGCTAGGCATAATTATATAAAACATTTAATTGTGTTTTGTATGTTTCCTAATTTAAAAAAATATCATCTATATGCTATTATTACATCCAAAAAACTAACTTGAATGCAAGTAGTTGTATGATAAGCTTAAAAACAGTTAAGTTTTCGTGCAATATTGTATTTGTATTTTTTTATTACTTATCAAAAGTAGGTTAATTATAATATTAACACATTTTAAAACCATATCGTTAGGTTCTTAATTAAATAATTGTATAATTCGATAGCATTTAAAAACAATTAGGTTTAGTACATGGCTTAAATTATAAATAGTAGGTACTTATATTTAAAAAACTTCTAGTCATATTTTTATTGTAACTTTAAAAAATACTGTGCGAATGACAATATAATCTGTAAATGTTAATAAAACTGTATGTTATAAATTAGTTAATAAGGGTATGACTTTAAAATTTTATTTTATTAAATGTAACTTACATGTTTATTTCAACTTTCATTTACACTTCATTTATTAAATTTTTACTTTCATTTATTTGTGTTTTTCTTTCATTTACAATTTTTTTATGTATTTTCAAAGAACCTGCAGTCAATTATTAATGTTAGTTTATTTGACTCCCTAAATTTTTCAATTTTAACAATACCAAGTGGTGTAGAGAAAAATCATACTTACGATAAAGTGTGTGTTGTACTTAGCTTGAATGTTTTTTTTAATAAAATGTACAAATAGTAAATTTAGTTATAGACGTATTTAATAATTCAAGTACTTTTAATTAAGCATAGGATATATAATCATGTAAAAAAAAGTCTTCCAAATACACAAAAAACGTTACCAAATGACAACGAAACACGTGGTCGACCGCGGTTTACTATTTTTTTATTTTTTTTTAGACAATTAATAAATTTTTAAATGTTTTCTTAGTTGATAATTCGGTTGAAAAAGTTTTTTTTTGACCAATTTGATAAAAATCTTTTCGCGCTGTTGGTCTTTCGAAAATGAAATAAATAAGCGAATCTCCAAAACTATAATTATCTGATTTCAAAAATTCTTTCACCAATAGAAAGCTATACTATCCTTGAATGACATTGGCTGTTTTTACTAAACAAAAAGAGGGCTAACTCGTGGGCGGAAGCCAGTTTTTTTTGCTATAGTACTAGTACCCGTAGCGCAAACATTATATCAAGAAAAAAAACACGCGTTAAAAAAATTATAGAGTCATTTTGAATGGGAATTTTTACAGCGCTATCTATCGCCGAAAAGCGAAATGAAATTTTCCATAGATAAAATTACTCCATCGAGTACTTTTACGCGCGTTATTTTTCTCTATTAGATGTTCGTGCTAGCACGAAATTGTACCCCTAGGGTGTACAATTTTTAACCAATTCAAAAACCCTGGCTCTAACTAGGTAGTTAGGTTCCTACCTAGTTTATTTTGTATCAGTTTTTTTTTTCAATTCAAAATCTCTATTGTGTATAATTCTGCATAATGTAGAAATTGTAGTGTGTAAGCGTTTGGATTATAATAATGTTATATAATAATACCTAATTTTAAAGTAAATAGGTAGGTATACATGATTGTTGTGTGAAAGAATGTTTGTGAAGTGTTTTTTTTTAAATCACCAACCAATTAAGAGTGTTTGCAGTCAACATACTGAATAACTTTCTAAGACAAGGTCGAACGAAACAAGATATTAGCATTCATAATGACATTTTTATGTGTGAAAGCTACTAGAAAAAAATGCAACTTGGCTTTGTATGTAAGTACTCAAGTGGAAATTGAACCCACAACTTTAGATTTTCATTTTTAAACAGAGCGTATGTAACTCGGAGAGGGGTATGTATTGTCCATCAGCCATTTTTGATGTCTCCACTGCTGGGGCACAGGCACAGGTCACCTATCCCATGACCGACCCTTGCGAACGTTGCTTAACTTCCGAAATCGCTGGACCAAGCGCTTAACCACTATCATGGGATGGGTGACCAAAAATTTATGATCTCGAGCTCCTCCGTGCTTCGGAAGGCACGTTAAGCCGTTGGTCCCGGCTGCATTCGCAGTCGTTAACACCCACCAATCCGCATTGGGCCCGCGTGGTGGGTTATGGCCCATCCTCCTTACCACCCATAAGGAAGGCCTGTGCCCCAGCAGTGGGGACATCAAGAATGGCCGATGGACATGTATTAAAGTGCCGAAAATTCATAACACATATACGACCGAAATACCGACGCACAAAATACCCATTATACTAAATAATATACTAGAAAAAATACGACTCGCACCAGATCAATACTCAGACGGGAATCGAACCCGCGACCTTTGGATATCCGGTCCAATGCTCTGACCGCTGAGCTACCGAGTCACTAGTTACATCGCCGAATTTCTTCTAGTATATCCAACTCTTACGCTGCAAGCCAGCGTTATTTCACCAATGTGAGGAATTACCTCGACATTCAATTGAAATATCTTTACAGATATTTGGCAATCGATTAAGATGAAATAGCTATATAATTTTTAAATTTGAGATTTTTGCATTCAGAATGCTGTTTTTACACAATACTAAATAATATACTAGAAAAAAATACGACTCGCACCAGATCAATACTCAGACGGGAATCGAACCCGCGACCTTTGGATATCCGGTCCAATGCTCTGACCGCTGAGCTACCGAGTCACTAGTTACATCGCCGAATTTCTTCTAGTATATCCAACTCTTACGCTGCAAGCCAGCGTTATTTCACCAATGTGAGGAATTACCTCGACATTCAATTGAAATATCTTTACAGATATTTGGCAATCGATTAAGATGAAATAGCTATATAATTTTTAAATTTGAGATTTTTGCATTCAGAATGCTGTTTTTACACAATACTAAATAATATACTAGAAAAAATACGACTCGCACCAGATCAATACTCAGACGGGAATCGAACCCGCGACCTTTGGATATCCGGTCCAATGCTCTGACCGCTGAGCTACCGAGTCACTGTAATCATCTGTAAAGATATTTCAATTGAATGTCGAGGTAATTCCTCACATTGGTGAAATAACGCTGGCTTGCAGCGTAAGAGTTGGATATACTAGAAGAAATTCGGCGATGTAACTAGTGACTCGGTAGCTCAGCGGTCAGAGCATTGGACCGGATATCCAAAGGTCGCGGGTTCGATTCCCGTCTGAGTATTGATCTGGTGCGAGTCGTATTTTTTCTAGTATATTATTTAGTATTGTGTAAAAACAGCATTCTGAATGCAAAAATCTCAAATTTAAAAATTATATAGCTATTTCATCTTAATCGATTGCCAAATATCTGTAAAGATATTTCAATTGAATGTCGAGGTAATTCCTCACATTGGTGAAATAACGCTGGCTTGCAGCGTAAGAGTTGGATATACTAGAAGAAATTCGGCGATGTAACTAGTGACTCGGTAGCTCAGCGGTCAGAGCATTGGACCGGATATCCAAAGGTCGCGGGTTCGATTCCCGTCTGAGTATTGATCTGGTGCGAGTCGTATTTTTTCTAGTATATTATTTAGTATTGTGTAAAAACAGCATTCTGAATGCAAAAATCTCAAATTTAAAAATACCCATTTTCAAAATACCGAAAATCCTAAATGTCGATATCCGATAGACCGAAACGTGAAAGATCGATGATAGTTTGAAATCCCAGTTAAAATGCAGGTAGTTCGAAATCCCGGAAGTCTGTTAAGGGGGGTAATTATGTGACTTTGTTGCAATCAACTCTGACAGAAATCGCAGTTACATTGCTGCTTTAGTAAAGACCAATATGAAAACTATCTTACTTAAAGCAGCAATGTAACTGCGCTTTTAATCGAAGGTCTTTTAGGTGTAGCGACGAGCGAGCGTAGTGAGCGAGGAGGTTAGGTTCCAATCCAACAACGAGCCAGAACTGACCTGCTGGATTGTAACCTTTGGTTTTTAACACGTTCACGGACACTCCGTCTGAGGACGTTGAAAGAATAATTTGAAATATGACACTTCGAAATCCCATACATTTTTTCATGACGGCTGAAGACGCAATGTCACCTATGCCATACTTCTACACATGTGCTGTAACAAACTCGTTCATGGACGTCAACGTCTGCAGACGAAACGTCACGCTTTGACTTGAAGTACATATGTGCTATGACGATACCGGCTACAAACGACAACGTTTGCGGACGGGCCGTCACGCTTCATACTACAAAACATGTGTCATATATCACCATATATCAGTAATCTGCTATATCATAAGCCATCTGCAAAAGGGGCAGAATTTACGCTAAGTAAGTATACCTATTCGTCTCCCAAAGTCGATAAATAACCCAAACAAAACACCCCGATCATATATCAGTCAGTAACCACAAATACAAACAATTATCAACTTTTACTTTGATATATTGTGCCTACTCACCGTATGCTTATTACTTCAATAATATTGCTAAATATTACAAGCAAAACAATCAGATCACAACAAATATCGAGGTAGGTACTATACTGGCTATCAACCCTACTTTTATTCATTTCCTTATTGAATTCGAAATATATGAACACAGAACAGTAATATTAGGGCACTTACTATGTTTACAAGTACCTAAACATCACTCTAATTGAAAATCTATTGAAATAACTCAGCTTAGAATCATCTAGAAACTGGTTGTAGCCGCTCCGATTGCGATGCGCATGACCTTCTCGTACTGTGACACCGGGCGACTGCGCGAACGAACGTGTTCGGAAATCGGCCGGCTGCCGACGACATGTCACAACACGCATTTCGATGTGTGCGCCAACACACACATACAAACCTTCCTAAAACTTGACATAAAATCTTTTGCAGTGACACTAGGAAGATAAAATATTTCGTGTTGTGACACAGGGTCACGTGATCCCTTATGCTGCTTAGTAAATCGGTCGTCTGCTGACGAGACGTCAGTTTCAAAGCAACAAAACTTGCCGTCTACAGACGGTGTGTCATATCAAAATTAATTCTTTCAACGTCCTCAGACGGAGTGTCCGTGAACGTGTTAAGCTTCGGGATTTAGTATTTTAGATAAAATTTTCATTCGTGATTTTAAACAACCATTTGACCTTTTAATTTTCAGTCTTGTAAAATTCGGTCTTTTCAACTTCGGCATTGTAAAACATACCTGTTGGAGATATAGTTGTCTTCCCGATATCCATTAATGTTTATTTAATTAATGTATTTCGACCCTTCTCTTTGTGAAAGTTGCTCATTTTCATGAACTGATTTTGGATGAACGCCCTTAAAGTTTTTTTAAAGCGGATTTTTTTTATGTTTGTATGTATGTAGATGAGTGTATGATTTAGTATAACAACCAAGAATAATCGCGACAAACAATATCACGAAAAGTCTTCCATTAGGTAAGTTATAGGTAGCTGTAAAAATGTAAGTATGAATATAGTCAACTTTATCTTTTATCTCCACGAAAAGTCAAATATCTCTGTTAATGATTAAATTAAATTAATTTTTAGGTTTGATTGGCGTTTCGTGGGAAAAGAAAAAGTATAAGACTTAGAAATATAAGAGTTACTCTTTTTTAAGCACTATACCTATTATTATAATTGGAAAATAAATATATAATTAATACTGCTTAGCCTGAGGGTGTTTTACATGTTTGACAGATAATTTCATACATATTCAACCCTTACGAGCATTTATCGAAAAAATTACGCATAAAAAATTCGATAGAGTAATTTTGTACAGGAAATAAGCACAGCGCCATCTGCCGATGAAAAGCGAAATGAGATTTCTCATAGACAAATCCTAGAGTATTTTTACGTGCGTTATTTTTCTCGATAATGTTCCCTCTAGGGGTACAGTACCTACAGGCAAAAATAGCTTATGCATGCATACTTGCATAGGCCTAATTTTGTTTCTTTATTTCCATTAGTCGAGTCGATGAAGATTTTAATAATCTAGCGCCATCTAGTAAGGGAGGGGTCTACCAGAAAAAAATGTCAGTTTTGTGAGTGGAGTGGAACTAAGTAATAATAAATAATGTTATTTATTACAATGAGATGGCTTTTCAATGTTAAAAGAGAAATATAAAAAAACCCCGAGCTTTATTTCACGGTATTTTAAAAAGGGTATATAGTTATAGCAAAAATGGTCACGCAAAGACGATATCCATTTCATCGATATGAAAATATCCATTTGGATAATAACCGAAGCATAAATACTTGGGTATTTGCCTAGGTACCCTTTTATGATACCTACCTACTCTTGTGTTCTAGGGCAACATAGATATTACTTTATTCATCTTATCTAAATTTAGATTAGGAGGTCATAACAAATTTGGTAACGATCACGTAAGTGGCTGACTCAGGGTTCAAAAAATTGATAGCCTTTTTTCAGCCTGCATATAAAAAGAACGCAACCACTTCACGCAAACAGACTAACATAATTAGCATCAGAGAGTGCCTCTCCATCCTGTGAACCCAGAGTCAGCCACATACGCGATCGTTACCAAATTTATTATGACCTCCTAGTATTTAATTGACATTGTAGATAAATAAAAAAATGCGCGCTTTACCTCTAAATGCAATTTGAACGCACAAATAATTTTACTGTTTTATATTTAGTCAAAAACGTATTTCTTTTTGAGGTTAATTTAATACCTTTCTTCAAACTTAGTTGATGGGTTAAAAAACCATTAAATCTAAAGCTAGAATGTAATTTAGTAGGTTATTAGGTATGTAAAAAATAATATTTTAAGTTATTGATTGTCTATATAATATTACTTAGTTATTCGTCGAACTCATATCAAGTAGAAGTAAAAAAATTAATGTAGAATACATTTTTGTAAAACCCGCGCCAATAAAGAAGCGAATCTAAAATGCCATATAGGCTATACTCATCCAGTTTTTGCCAGCCAATATGGCCGGCCCACTGCCACGTCAGCTTGCTAATCCGGTGGGCTATGTCGATGACTTTAATAATATTCTATTTTATTATTGATTATTTCTTTTTCCTATATTATATGCGTTTAAACTAGGTGTAAATTGTGATGTAAGTTTATTTCAATCAAGATTTTATATTTATTATTATTATTTATTTATTAGGACATGAGGTTTGAGTCGAATTGTTTGACCTTTTCGGGGGTCCTTTAGAACGATGAGCTTTTTGATCTAGGCCTCCTCTAGCAATCAATCTTTGGAAAGGTCTTTAAATTTCAAATATTTTATTGTATGACAGCAAACGTCAATTATTAGTACTTTGAGAGTTAAATCGCTCAATTTTATAACAATAACTAGCTTCCGCCCGCGACTTCGTCCGCGTGGACATTCGATAAAATCCTCATGTTTTAATTTCATTAAATTCTGATCAGCCGTTTTTACGTGATTAGGCGGGTTCCCACCAAGCGCGCTGCCTCACGAGGCAGGACGTTTGCCGCACGGGCCTCGCACGAGGCTGCTCGCTTGGTGGGCAATTAATTTCAATGAGGTGGGCGGTTTGATTTTACAAACGATTGTCAGTCGATAAATAGAACTAAAGTCGAATAAAGAAAATCGACCCGTATAAGTGCCCCCACAATGACTTCGATTTCACCCGATAGGTTTATATCGATCAACAGTTGAATAATAAAATTCAAATAAATGCAGTTACTTAGGTTGTATTTTTAGAAGTGAAAAAACAAGTTTTAGGTGCCCACCTATTTAGTGGTGATTTCCATTGTGATATTGTTTCGTTATGAATTAAATTATTGAACTTAATAATACGAACTAAGTTGTTAAAATCTTAACTTGGCTTAAGTGTTTTAAAGCAATGTGAGTTTAATTGTTTTTATATCTAAAAAAGTATTTTTCAGAAAAGGATTAGCATGTTTGCGAAGAGAAATTTCATTTTGCCTTTCGGCGGTAGATGGCGCTGTACGCGTCCGATTTAAGAATGCTTTCACGAAGAAAACTGGCGGAATGGCCACAATATTGGCAAATTCATCGTGCGTTGCCGGTTTTGTAACAAATGCTTCAAAGAGGTTCTTTCAAAAGCATCAACGTAAGATAAATTGGCTAAGGTTTGGGCGAATGTGTGGAGCTTGCATTAGCCTAATTAATTTGAGTCTTCGTTTTGGAATAAATGGGCATATTTTTAAAAGTATAGGTACATACCTATCTATGTTAAGTTATGGAAACATTGTTTACCTATATACCTTTCTTAATAATTTAAGTAGGTACGTACCTACATATTAAAATGTTTTTAAAATTATTGTTTGATATTGAAATGAGTAAGTATTTGTTGCTAGTATTGATTATGTTTTTAATGCAACCTAACCTATTGTTGTTAGCATGATACTATGAAGGATACAATTGTAAATCTGTGTTGTAAAATAAATATTCGACATTAAATACCTATGTTATGTGCGTAAGTGTTTTTTGTGTTATTTTGGTTCTTTCTACCTACCTATGAAATTGCCATTTTAATGGATTATCTGTACCTACCCTTAGCACGAACTTATATCGAGAAAAAAACGCGGGTAAGCCTGGCCGCACGCAGGCGTTTACCACCGGCGGATTCCGCATTCGTTGTCCGCGTCGAGCCTAGCGCCATCTAGCGCACGCGTTTTATTTTGAATTATGCATTTGGGTCTAAATAAAACGGGCGCGCTAGATGGCGCTAGGCTCGACGCGGAATCCACGCGTGGAAAATGCCTGTTTTTTTTTTTTTTTTTTGTTTATTTAGGTCTACTTACAGCTTATGCACTAATTACATCATTTTATACTTAAATATCTTATTTTAGTTAAGTACATAAACTACTTACAAGCAGACACCTCCTGCTTCTAAAATGCTTAGAGTACATACAGACTTATCTTAATTACTACTTAATAACTAAAGTGTTTTTATATGTTTTATGTAGACACTATAAATTTGAGTTAAAAAATGAATTACATATGTGAATGTTTAACTTGCATCAATAATATTGTGGTACATAATTTTGCGTATCCTATTAGCCGAGTCATAAAAGACGTCAATCAAATCAGAGTAATTGTTCAAAATTCGGGATAGACGGGGGATGGCAGAATTGGCACCTAAAACCGTGTATCTAAGGGGAGAACAAAGTGGTGTCATGGGCTTTCGTTTTTGTCTTTTTTAACACTATCAATCGAAAAGAAATTAAAGTTGAAAATTTTACTTTCATGATGATTACGAAGTCATAACCGATGTACATGAGCTTTTTGTGTCATCTTTGTCCACGGGAACACTGTTATTTAACTATTACCTAAAACGTTGCCTCAGTACCTACAAAAGAATATTACAATTGATTAAATAAGTGTTAAATGTTTTAGATCAATGGTATTTATTGTACAAAATGTTTTGTGCCGAATTCATCAATGGCATTTTCAGCTTTTTTATTTTTTCTTTGCAACACCCTGTAAAAGTCACAAAAGAAAATTCAAGTTATTAGAGTTTGTGTCTCTACTATTATTATGGGGTAACGAAACATTATTCACAATTTGTGTCGTTTTTATCAATGGAATCTTATATCAGATACAGTTGAAGTTAAAGTTACCGTTACCTACTATAAGGCGCTAAGTGCAAGGCAAGGGTGCAAGCGCGGGGGGCGGGGCCGCGGCACACAACAAGAGAAGAGGTACTTATGCGCTGCGTGAGGCGAGTGCGGGCGGAATTTTTTTGTATAATTAAGTAATTATCCATGCATGAAAGTGACACAAATTCATACTGTTCATCATTCATGCATTTATGATATTAATTATGTAAACTCTAATAATTCTAATATTTTTTATAAGCATTTACGGCTTGAACAACCAAAAAAATTGAAAATATTAAAAGTCCATGCTTTAATTTGGCACAAATTTATTTAATGGGGATATTTCAGTGATCTGGCGCCTTACTATGAGCTCTTATAGCAGGACTTATATTGAACGGCCTTACTTTTTCGTACCATGATCTCAACGGTTAGTATGAAAGCAGGCCTTAAGCAGTCTTTTTTACGTCCTGCTTTTGAACTGAATGGTTTCTTATTTGCTGATGGTAAGCCCCCTGAGGTATATGGTACTAGTTTTTCAAATTGTAATTTTTTTTTGTTTATGTTTCCAATGTACTGGCACAGAATATATAATAGTACTAACGTAGTACTGGCCTCAAGTCAGTTTGCACTGGACGAAAATGACACAAATTAGGTTTGTACACTACTCAGGCTATCTTAAATACAATACCATTGAGTTTTTTTAACTTTAAATCAATTTTGTCAGTTTTGTGTTCAATTATTTATATCGACGACAAATAATCGAATTTCTAAAGATGCATCAGCTAGATGTGACACAAAACGCAAAAATAAACGTTTTATATGCAAGTCTATCGACAGACAAGATTTCATAAACTTTAGAATTTTTTAAGGTTATACCCTCAAAATAACGTATTGGTATCGGTCTATGTGTGCGGCCAGGCTAAGCCTATTTCTTTTTAGGCAATAAGTAGGCCGACCGCACACCGCAGCAGCAGTCCTATTTTTTTCCAAATATTATCTTTTACAACACTGTTAATATTATTATAGTTTTTGTGAGATGCATCGTACAGTGCGGGATATTGGGCCACGAGATTGATCGTTTATCGCAATCGCAGTTAGTCATTTATTAACATTGAAAATGTTTTTTCGATAGCTTCATTAAGGTACCCAATTTCAGCCAGAGTGAGACATCGCCGGTCCCGTGAGTTTTGGGTCTACGTGAATGTGTTAAGTGTCAAGAGATGCGTCTTGGCGAGGGCTACAATATGGTGAATTTTTTTTTTTAAAGAGTCAAAAACTTTTTTCGAAAATCGCATAAATGTAGAAAAATGCTTGTCAATCATTTACATTGCATTGCTTGTCAATCACATTTTGATCGTCTAGGAGCGATGCTTGCTTGATAAGAACCACAGAATAGATATATTACCGTGGCCAATTAAAAGTAGGCCACGCCCCCAAATGGTAAATGCAATGTAAATGATTGACAAGCAATTTTGATCGTTTAGGGGGTCCATTAGCTTGCTACGAATTAGTAATCTGTGGGCTTCATGTCGCGTGCTTCCAACTTGCACCTTGCAAGGTGCAACGACAAACATAGAGGTGGTTAATATAACGTCTAGCGCAATATTATAGCGCGCTATCTATGCATAGCGCACATCGCGCGCTATGTAAGTAGTCGTTATGACGCTAGAAATATAACGAGTAGCAACTAGCAGCGGGGCGTTGGCCGGCAGCGGGCGAGAGGCCGCGTTGGGCGCGCGCGGGCGGGCAGTCGTCGCGTAAGCGCTATTGGTATCGGTCGCGTTATGAACGTTATTCTCGCAGCCAGTCGCAGCACGCTAGTCGCTAGGTACTTATCGCGCGCGAACTTATTTGTCATAGTGACTTTGTGTATGTAACACGTTATTGACGTTATAATTAAATAAATTAGGACTTTTGGGACACATAACTATTAACTGGGTATAATATCGCGCGCGACCTTATATTGTGTTAGTTCGATTAACACTGTCTAGTGATCCTTAGTTAAAATAAATTAGTGCAAGCGATTTTCAACCTTATTAACATTATCAAAATAACGGTTTATATTGAATCTTTAAAGTTAGTAAACGAGAATACGGCAAAAAAAAAAACCGAATCTCAAATGTCAATAAGGTCGAAAATCGCTTGCATCGGTTTTTTTAACTAGAAAACATTGTCTAGTGATCATAGGTAAAAAAAATGAGTGCAAGCGATTTTCGACCTTATTGACATTTATCAAAATAGCGGTTTTTATTGAATATTTAAGTTAGTAAACGAGAATACGGCAAAAAAAAACCGAATTTCAAATGTCAATAGGGTCGAAAATCGCTTGCACCGGTTTTTCTTAACTACAGATCACTAGACAAACTTTTCCTACCTTCACTTGTTTTTCCGATATACGTTTGTTCTTCCGAAATCGTATAATTCAATAATAGACAGTTCTAAGCCCGAAAAGTATGAAAGAAATTTCATTAGTTTACTGCTTTATTATATTTAAGACTAAAATGCGACGTATTAATAAATAACATTTTTGTATAGCGCGCGATCTGTCTAACGAACGACGTGTGACGTAACGTGTTACGAGATCCAACGTGCTGCATCTAACGCGCCAGCCAGCCGCCCGCACGCTCCCTGATAAATAGCGCGTTATAACATAGCGTATTTAATAGCGCGCTAGAAATCAATAGCATATAGTCTGTAGCATGCTGTTGCTTTAAAGGCGTTTTGAACAACTCTAGACAAACACGCGCCCTCTGACGATAAGTACATAAATTATAAAAAGCAATATAGTTCATACTACTCGATAATAGATGGCGCTTTTTTAGTTAAAGGGTTCTATTAAGGTGCGTTCCCACCGGTGCGTCTGGAGACGCACGAGAGCGCACCAGACAAGACGACACACCACCGTGGGAAACGACGCGTTCGCCGCGGTGCGTACGTAATTTGTTCCTGTGCGCCCGTGTTCGTCCTCGTGCGGTTCGTTGCGGTGCGTGGTAGCGCGCACAGGTGGGAACGCACCTTTACAATAACTAGAGTCGCTAGTATATGAATTCTCATTGGAAAATCTAATTTCGCTATTCGGCGGTAGATGGCGCTGTACTAATTTCCCATATAAAATTACTCTATGGACCCCCTAAACGATCAAAACGGCTTGTCAATCATTTACATTGCATTTACCATTTGGGGGCGTGGCCTACTTTTGATTGGCCACGGTAATCTATCTATTCTGTGGTGCTTGTCAAGCATCGCTCCTAGACGATCAAAATGTGATTGACAAGCAATGCAATGTAAATGATTGACAAGAAATTTTGATCTTTTAGGGGGTCCATTACGAATGTTTTATCGCGTGTCGCATGCTTCCAACTTCCACCTCGTACCTATGTAATTTTATCGTATTTAATTTAGTAATAGGAATAGTAGAACCTATAATCATAATTATTGTCATAATGGTTTTAAGTGTGATTGATTACAAACAAAAAGTACTTTTCTGTCTGTACCTACCTATAAGATTATTAAAAATACATGATAAATGAAAAATCAATGGATACAACATTTGAAATTCATTCATATTTTATTCATTACATAATCAAAAATAACAACATACTTTGTTTACATTACATACATACCATTAATTATTATCAAATACTAAACCAACATTGATTTCACTGGCCAGTAGACATAAAATAAAAATTGCACTTAAATATTTTAAAATTATATACAAGTTCCCCCATTTTTTCTGTCAGAAAAGTCTTCAAAATATGAAATAGCTTAAATTAGGGTAGAAAATGAAACAAAATAGGTACCTTTTGTACCAAAGTAGGCGTGAAATTTTTGGGTTACAGAATAAATAAATCAATCTGAATTATTACGTAGCAATATTTTCTTGCTTAATAGCCTTTTTCTTCCCTCTTTTAGCCGGAATCATTATTTTATTTTTCCACTCTTCCGTCCCTACAGGATCCTCTACTCGTATAATCTGTCCCGTCTCTGGATTTATCGGAAAAACTCCTTCAGGTGTAATTTTCTTTTTAGACGTATCCATCCCGTGCCGTCTCTTCATATGTTTGTTATAATTCGACCAATTTGTGAACTCCATACCACAATGATTACAAGAATATGGCTTAGCTCCTGTATGCTGTCTTTCATGGTTCTTAAGTATTTGCTTAAAGCGAAACGCTTTATTACAATATTGACAAACGTAAGGCATTGAATCGGTGTGAACTATCTTATGAGCATTCAACTGGTATTGCAAGCGGAAACATCTGCCGCATTGCTCGCAAGAAAAAGGTTTAATACCGGAATGCATTTCAACGTGTCTCCGTAACATGTTTGGGAATAGGAACGACTTGTTACAGATCCTGCAAAGGTGTGGTCGGATTTTGTCATGCGACATGATATGAGATGTCAGCGTGCCTTTATTGTAAAACATTTTGCCACATCTATCGCACGTGTAATCCCTTTGCCTGTCTACCGTATGCAGTTTCATATGGTCTCGTAAACTGTTGGGGTTTTTGTAAACTTTTTTGCACAACGAACATGTTAGGTCTTCGATCGTGATCGGAGTGCCTGGCTTTCTTCTCGGTCTTCTTTTCCGTTTGGTCAGATTGTACTCTTGCAAGTGGAATTTTAGATTTTCCTCGTTCTTTAATATTTCGCCGCACAGAGGACAGGGAATCAACGGTTTCGGGTAATGTTGCTTCAAATGTATGCTTAATGATTCTGTCTTGTCTATGAACTCATGGCAATAATAACAGTAGTTTCTGAAAACAATAATAGAAGTTGAGACTATAATACTTACATCAAGTAATGAAATGACATAAAGAGGCAATCTAAAATGAATAAAATTATTTATTTTATGTTTTTTAACTATGTTTATGACTATAACCACAAAATAGAGATAACAGAAGTCAAGCTTAGTACCTACTACACGCCACAACGCACACACACATAGACAGCTCTCACCGACCGACGACTCATACTCACATACACATACTCAAACAAACTCGTTTTGAGATTGGTCTGAGATACTGGTTGTTCCGTGTTGGTGATAGGGTGTCTATGTGTGCATTGCTCTAGCACACGTAGTACTAAGCTTATCTCTATTTCGTGCTACAACAAAAGATCAAAAAGTAAATGGTAGAAAAAATATGATTTTCTATGGTATTTACATAACCAATAATGCATTTAGATATGTTACTAAACTAAAAGTAAAATTCTTATGTGATTTGCAAAACAGGTATACCTTAAACTCTTCCTATGCTTTCTTACGTGTTTCATAAACGCAGTGAAACTATTTTTCTTCACATCCTTACAGTCGATACAAACAAACGCCGAACATTTACCGTGCACAGCCTTCGAGTGCGACCTCAACGTATCGACATCCAAAAACTCAATATTACAAAATCCACAGACCCATGGGTAATCTTTCCAAGTTTTAACAACCTTTTTCCTCATTTCTGACAAGTCTTTAGCGTATAACTTGATTTTAGAAGGCACATTAGACATAGCAGCTTCGATAATGTCCTGCACATCCAAGTTTGGGTAATCTTCAGCTTGACTGCAATCTTTTATACTTTCATGTGTCGTTTCTGGCTCCTCTTTCGGTTCTTGCTTGATTTCAATAGATAAAACAGACTTCAGGATGATATCCTGTTCCTTTCGGTGAGTAGGCTCTTGTTTTACCTCGGTTTGCGCACTCTGGCCAAAGTCAACTGTATCTTGGGGCAGGTAGTCATCAAAACCACAAGACCTATCATCTTCAGAAACTCTTCGGTTAACCACCTCATTGGACGAAAAAAGCCTGAACAAAACCACCTGAGACTTCTTCACTTTATCGAGAAACTCGTAAGCTTTATTCAAGGAGTCGTAGCAAATGAAACACACAGTTTTTGGCAGATTACAATCAGCACCAACATTGACGTACAAAGCATTTACGAACGCAAGTTTCTGTAGTATTTCGTCGCATTTCTCGCCGTCATCTTGTAAATTTAGCACTTTGTCTGCTCCTTTTAATTCTGCGCAAAATCGGCAGTATGTATTTTCTAAGCTCTCCATTATGTAGTGCCATTCAATTTGTAGTTTTTGTAATTTTATTTCAGAAATTGCATTTTATTTTAAACAAACAAGACACAGAACAAATCACCACACCACAGACAGACCAAAGAGAATATCATAGATATGTATATCGAGAATATTTTACTAAACTATATCTATGGAGAATATAATCACTTGAGGTTGAGACAGACAAGACTAATCTATAAGGCCGGCCACACACAGACGGAATCCCGTTACGGAATTCCGAACAGAATTTCGATAATGTATGAAGATTCCGTACGGAAAAATTCCGTACGAGTGTGATAGTCAATAGATTTGTATGGATTAGCTGCGTTCGGAATCACGTACGTACGGAATTCCTAATCTATACGCTTATTACTTGAATAGTGTTGTTTTATCGATTACGAATTACGATTAACACCGGTTTTTTTATAAATCGAGTATTCGTTGTGACATTGAGGGCATTTTAACAGGCAAATCGTTGGGTCATCGATCGCCATGGATTGGATTTTAACCATGGATAGTAAAATAATTTAGTGGTAGTAAATAAAATAAAATAAATGTACCTAATATGTAATATAATGTACCAATATAATGTACTAATATAATGTACCAATGACTCAACGATTAGTCTATTCGGAATAGAATACACCCAATGTGTACAGTACGAGGCAAATATCTTAAAACTTTTCGACGGTGGGGATAAGTTCGTGCATGTGCTCTTGTGGGCAACCAATAGCGCGCAGCCCTCTCGCGCTCGCCGCCCGCGTACCTCACCGCTACGCATGCCCAAAATACGTGTTCCGTGCAATCCCCGCCCGATTTCAAGACATTGCCTCTATCAGGGATACAATGGTGATCGATAGCTTAGCGATTGGTCTGCTGGAATGCATCCAATGTCAAATTGTCAATGTCAGGCAGAAGTCAGTCAAGTCAAGTCAAATAATTCGTAAAAATTGCGTAGGTGTATTGTGTGTATTGTGCATCTTCTGAACATAATTAAATACATTTCATCAACTGTAAGTCAACCAGTGTTTACGTTTATATTGTCTATAAATTGATTATAATCAAATCACACCATTTCTGTTCGTCAGCGGCGTAAAAAACTGCAAAGTGTATGGCGTAAATACTCTTGTAAAAAATGGATATTAAGCTTCATAATCGGTCATTTCGACCTCTAATTTCAGTGTTCTCCAGTTCCCTCGTTAAATCAACAATGATTTGAGCAGAATAAATGTCCCCGCCAGATAATCTTCAAATGGCTGACGATTTTAACAACCACCATGCTATTGAAATCAAACAGGAAATCGTCGATAGCAAAACTCACTGCAGATTTTGTGCTGATCTAAAGAACAGGGAAGACCTGCTGGACTTGACCTTACATGAGGAGACACACACAGAGTTCTTGAAGATATTAGATTTTCTGAAAGTTGATTTCGTTGACTTGTCCTGGACTGACGATCTTCCTAAAACAACTTGCGAGCCTTGTTCCACAGCGTTAAACGACGCTTTCTTCTTCTTCAAGAAGGTGAAACGATCTCAAGCTTATCTTAGGTCTTATTACTGCAAAACGATGAAAACCAAGGCTGAAAAAACGATCAAGGGCGAAACATCAACAGCTTCGGTATCGGAGGAGCCGAAAAGTACAACAGTCCAAGAATCTACAAGCGCAAATGATAACCAAGCATGTCAAATTGATGTCGAGGATGCGAGCTCCAACCAAGATGCTATGAACACCCAAATCGTTGAAATACAATATTCAAATTGTGATACTTCAAGTGATAGTGACGCTCCAATCAAGCGTAAAGATACTATCAAAAGAAGACCGAGGCGTAAAGCAAGTGCGGTTTACAGAAAACCGAGAGTTAGAAAAGCAGCTGAAAAACGAACAAAGGTTATGAAAGGGTCGTGGAACCTTTATAAATGGATTTGCATACATTGCGGTGTCAAATGTGACACTATGTATGAATTACGGACACATAGTAAGGATACACATAACATTTGTTACGGTTTCAAGTGTGTTGACTGTGAAGATGATTTTAATACTTTTAATTCTTTTATTGAGCATGTGAGAAGGCATAGAGTCAATTTGAGGTAAGTAAACAAAAAATATATTTTATTTGGTTATAGTGGACCATTGTATATTTTATTTTTTACCTGTAAAACAATCTTAATTTTTTTTCCGTGTAGGTACATGAGCTAAGTTTCTTTTGTTGAAACTCAGCTGAGTCTTATTTTATTTTATAAAACACAAATGACATTAGTTAGCCAAAATTAAGTTTTCATACATTTGTATACTCAAAGTTTTTGGCACATCTGCCAAGGTGACAGTATCTGGATTTACACAGGGTGGATATTTTAATGGTACGAATACAGTGTATATGAATGTGTCCACACCATTTTGCAGTGTCCGAGCTAAGGTCATAAGCACCCCTGCCGAGATTTGAAGTTTGCACCCCCCAAGACTTACAGGCCTGTTTTCTAGCTATGGGTCTGCAAAGTGCCCCCTTGCCAGCCCCTAGCTATGACGCTACCATTTTGTTGTCAAAAACCCATCTCACTTCCAGATTCTATTGCCAATATTGCAACGAGCGTTTTGAAACGCACTCCGCTTGCTTCGACCACACGGCTACTCACTGGGAGGGGTCGCAGAAGGTCTGCGATCGCTGCGGTGAGGTGTTGCCGGACCAAGGCTCGTTGGAGCGCCACAAGCGAGCTTATAAGAGGAAAACCATTGCTAGACATTCGAGGAGGAAGGGGATTATTATAATACCGGTAAGTGCAGCTCGGTGGCGCAATGGTTTAGGCCCTGCGATTGCGGGGGTTAAGCAACCTACGCCAGAGTCGGTCATGGGATGGTTGACAAAAAATGAATTAACTCGAGCTTCAGAAGGCACGTTAAGCTGTTGGTTCCGGCTGCATTTGCAGTCATTAACAACCACCAATCCACATTGGAATTGGATTATGGCACATCTTCCTTTTCCACCCAGGAAGTCCTGTGTGCTAGCAGTGGGAACATTAAGGCTACCTGTCCATTGACGCGGAGCGAGGCGGCGGAGTGGAGAAATTAGCAATTATACTTGATTCGTCCTTCGATATTAGTATATTGACTACTTGTAGTATCGCTCGTATACTATCACCACTTAGCACGTTATTTTAGAGTAATAACCTAAAAAACCAAAAAAGAGTAGCTTTTTACTTCAAATTGACAGATTTGACATTTCCTGTACGAGTTCTCCCCGTCACTACTTGGCGCCAACACTTCATTCGCTTTTTGTGCTTCGCCACGAACGCACGTACAGTCTCAAAGTGAGAATTCTTTAGGATATAATATATTCAGTGAAAATTAATTTAAAGTTAAGTAAAAATGCTTAGTGAAGAAAAGAAGAAAGACTAATAAAAGTAATGTTACTAACCAAAGATCTATTGCAATCGAAATAGTCAAACGGACTGTTTCACCGCATAGGTCGGTTTAGTATTCGGCGGCATCGGTGATTTTGCGGCATGAACCAATAATATCTATTGCACTCGAGATAGTCATTGGATTATTTCACCGCATGGATAGGTTCTATTATTTCTACAATGAAAAAGAAGATTATTTTGACGCATGAACCAAAAATCTATTGCAATCGAGATAGTCATTGGATTATTTCACCGCATAGATCGGTTCAACAACGCAACTGTAACAAGCACAGCAAAGCAACCCAAAGCGCCGCTGACGACAGTGACGACGCGACAGTGTAAAAATCAATCTGCTCAACACCTCTCGGGTGACTCCGCCGTCCGCCGAATCCGTCGCCATCCGCCTCCCAGGCAGGTGAGGCGGCTGCTGTGCTAGAGCTGCTGCTGCAGCAGCAGTTCGACAACAGCGTTGCTCATCAGGTATGCATTTTGATATCTTAAATATCCTTGGGTACCATTGGTTCTCAGATTGACATAATATTATTATGTATGATTAATTCATTGTACTCATTGTTAAAAACAATGTGAATGTGAACCAATGATGAACTGCCAGTATAGGTAAAACCTATCAACTTCATGGAACCACATAATGAGTTATGTAACTAGTTGATACCTTATGCCTCACACCTATAATGTGATAGCTTTTATAATCTAGGTAAGCCTCAAACATGAGTCTGCTGATAGAAATTTCAATATGAAATGGAATAACAAACTCCTTAGTTTATCATCCATAAATTCAGTTAGTGTTTATGGTACAATTAAGTTTACATTAAATGTACCTGAACTAGAAGATGCTGTGTTTCATGCGAGTAGAACTAGCATGTTAAAAAACTAGTTAATCAAATCACTAACTATGTATTTCTATTTCTAAACTGTGCGCCCTTTGTACCCTTCATGCCCGTAGTACAGTTGGGATTGTCCATACAAATTACCTGTCTATTTCTTTTCAAATTAAATATTCATTGATTTTAATGATAATGATTAGCGAAAAAGTATTAATAAAACTTATATAACACCTTTTTAATATCAGTTTAAGACAGTAAATGTATATTATTATTTTTTTACATTACGCGGGCAGACAGTTTTTTGGTTATAGCCTGTATACGGTCAAATTTTGTGCATCTGATGCAATTCACACATACCGTCACCGACAGTTCAGTCGAATACGGTTGATGCATTCGCCATGGGCCTAAAGTGAATGCACCATTAGTCAATATCTTGAACAACGTATAAACTGCAAGTAAATCGGGCGCAGAACTCAAATGAAACATTTTTTAATTTATTTATTTAGTTATTTATTAGACATTGTTTTTAAAAGTAATCAAACTGGAAAACAACGAATGAAACACGCAGCCACGTATGCAGCATGCTCCAGCTCCGACGACATATGAACAGCAGGACGCCGCCGGCGAGGAACACATACGAGCGATTTGTTTTGTTGACCGCAGCAGACCTACAGGCGATAGGCGGCGTTTCATATATATGTAATACAATTATTCGCCAATAATCGATTCGTCTACATTCGCCTTCATCGTACGCAGGGTAAGGCCACTCGTACGAGTAAGTACTTGTAAGGGTGCGCGCTGGTGCGGCATTTGTCTGTTTTTCGGTAAATACAGGTAGTGGTCGCCAACCACAGGTCCGTGCGTCCACACAATCGTTTGCGCCGGTATTCATCTATATATCCGTCATATGTGTGGAAGTACCATTTATATTTTATTATAATGAAGTATATTTTTTTGGTGGAAAATCTATACGAGAGTGTGTAATTAAAGATTCACTTTCGTATCACACCCAGAGATATTATAGTCTCTTACTAATAGTATGATCAAAATTCAGGCATAATGTTACATTCACAGAATAGATCGTAGTACTTAACAGTGACGCCTTTAACCTTTAACATTCAACAGAATGTATGTATACTGTATATGTATAACAAAATAGTTAACTATAATAGATTTTTATATGTTGTCGCTGTCGTATATCTAGCTATTATACAATTAATAGTAATAATAATTAATAAAATAATAATAATACAAAATATAAATGCTTATTGTTTGTAAAAATATATCTAAGAGATCTTATCTCCTTTAAGGTTTTAATACGGATATGAAATATTGAATGGAAAGATGGGACTTTCTTTCCATAATGGAAAGATAAAGAAAGTCTTATCATTGGATCCTATTTTACAAAACTATTAGCTAGTATAGTATAATATTATCTGTGCTATGAGACCAAAGATATTAGAATTTTAAAAAGAGGTAGATGGGTTACCTGCGCCTTAACACTGGCAGTCTTAAACTTGGCTAATTAGCTCACCTGAGTGTAGTCTCGCAAAAGCATCGGCAACGTTGACACTTTGAAGTGCTCCCGCGAGACACAGTAAAAATGCCGTCCTGCGTAATGCGAACTTGTACTAATTACACAAACAAGACTTCCAAAAGTCTAGGGATCACATATCATGCGTAAGTATTATATTTTAACTAATTTTCGTTCATATTTGTACATTAGAAATACAAAATGTCAGTAAATATTATCCTAAAAAGATTGAGTGCGACAGCAAATACTCCGATTACCGAGTGTGATAGAGATGTCTGTCATAGATTATAAATGTACAGAACGGACAATGCCACGACATTGCTCAAGCATTATCCACGAGATGAATAATTAATGAGGGCTTTTCACAATGACAAAAAACTGTAGGCTATCGAGCCAGATGATCTATCGAGATGGCGTTGATAAAAATTAAAAAAAATAAAAAACCCGCCTTCATAAAAAGACAAGTCGACTGAAAAGATGGAAACAAGATTAAATAAATATTAAAGGCGACATGTCATAATAACATGCAGTCGTATCGGAGGCATGCATAAAGAAAGTGACATTATGAATGATTGAATTATATGCCTCCGACTGCATGTTATTATGACATGTTGCCTTTAATATTTATTTAATCTTGTTTCCATCTTTTCAGTCGACTTGTCTTTTTATGCAGGCGGGTTTTTTATTTTTTTTAATTTATTTTATTATTTATCTCTTTTTAGTTATTATATATTACGGTCATGATATACCTTTTTGAAATCCTTATAATAAGCCCTTTAATTTGACACCCATATTGCAGTATTCTAAATTTTTTTTTTTTCACTACGTATAATAGCACCGTACAGCCGCCATGTTGGTTTTTTTATAACGCCACCTTCTTAAGAACACTTGGGCTGAAAAGACCAATCTAACGATATCTTAATCATAGAAATCCGTTCAGCCGTTTGAGAGATATGAGGTAATAAAGAATATTACATACAAACATACATACTTACAAGATACGCGCGAAATACATAACCCGCAGTCGGGTAAAAATAGGTGACAATGTGAGTTTTTTACTAAGCTTCGAAGAGTGTCAACACCATCTAGTGATTCAAATAGTTACTATTTTTAGGGTTCGACGAGTATCAACACGATCTAGTGAGGCAAATAGTTACTGTTTTTATTTTTTAAATGTCATTTTGAAAAGCCCTCATTAACTTATTATATATTTACTATTATTTTTATAGGTTTCCAGCAAATGAATTGCGATGTATTAAATGAAATGCCACTGAATTTTATTAAAATACTAGCGGCCGCCCGCTACTTCGTCTGCGTGGAATGGTTTTTTGTTATCCCTCGGGAACATTACTTTTTTCGGGATGAAAGGTACCCTATGTCCTTCTCTGTACCCCTGACAACGTGTATGCAAAATTTCATGATGATCGGTTTAGTAGTTAAGACGTGAAAGCGTAACAAACAAACGGACTTTCGCATTTTAATATTAGTAAGGATTACCTAAACCTTGTGACATGGAATTTCTTATCGCCCATATTTAATTAAAGCTAAATTCCTTACTAATGTGAACACTTTTACTATTTAAATTTAC
This sequence comes from Agriphila straminella, assembly GCA_950108535.1. Taxonomy (NCBI): domain Eukaryota; kingdom Metazoa; phylum Arthropoda; class Insecta; order Lepidoptera; family Crambidae; genus Agriphila; species Agriphila straminella. Next base: position 12,570,104 of record OX467304.1, read on the forward strand.
AAGTTTTACGAAGTTACATATATTTTAAAAATTCGTTTTGGTTACAAAAAATATTTTTTTCGAAGTGGAAATCCATTACGCAACAGACTATTTGTTATTTTAGCAATTAGCATTAGAAACTAATAGGTAAATTTTATTGTGCCCAAAAACAACCCAAGATATTAGTGGTAATAGGTTCGACCCGCTTTTTGGGTCGAAATCGGATTTAAACTCGTAAAGACCCGGTTTAAACCTTTGGGTTTAAGCCCTTGCACATCCCTAATTATGACTATTAGTAGCTTTTTTATTTTATCGCTTGAAGTAAAATGATTCATTATTTTATTCAGACATCATTGTAGTTCATAGGCATCAAACCATCGAATGTCTCTTCTGTGACACATTTAACGATATTCTATGATTAGTATCGCGACATTCACGACGACATTGCGCAATATGTATCTGTCTCGTTTACGCTCTTGTAAATAATCATACTATCTTGTTCACACTTTACAACACGGTCAAGTTAAGTCGGCCTATGCGACCATACGAAATTATCGACTTAAAGTGCCGAGTTACCTTGACCGTGTAACATCGTATTATTTAGTGTGTTATAACGAGGCAGGTATATACGCCTTGCGGACAAATTCATGGCGTCGCATATACTGACATAACACATCTTTTTAATTCTAATATCATTGTATGAGACAGTGTTTAGACATCATGATTTCCTTGTACATGATATTTAAGTACATAGGTACTATAATAGTGGGTCTATAGAATATTTTTTTGCTTTTTATGTCACGGTAATTTTTTTTTTACACCTACCTTCATAACTTTCCATTCTATCACGAATGTAATGGTATATTCATTTAACCCCGAGTGGCCTCATGGGGCCGCACAACAATAGAGTATCCGTTGTGTTACATTTTTTCGGGCTTGAAAAGTTGAGTTTTTTCTCAAGACAAAACTTATACAAATTTGCAAAATTACGCAAATTACGACCATTTTATGAAGTCATTGTACCGGTAGATATCGGTATATTATCGATATTTTATCGATATTATAATATTGTACATGGTAATTGAATGTGATCAATACTTACACCAAATATATTGTATGGTTTTGTATATACAACATATTATTGTAGATAGATTTTGTCTGATGCCTCTCAACAAAGGGGTAGACTGGGACACTTATGTGTGTCATGTGTGTGTGGTCAGTCATGATTGCATATTATTTATATATGAATTATAATTATATATTAAATAAAACATGTTTTTTTCGCATTACTGGGTAGAGTTTTTTATACGGAATTATTCTGATACTGAGTAATAATAATAAAAAATAAAAAAAATACCAGTTTCAGTTTTCTTAGATAAAATTGAGTAAATTCGAATACAAGTCGAATAAGTTGAAATGTTAATGATTTCGTTTCCTAGCTTGGATGCCAAAAACTACTATGTTACTATTAGTCGGGCAAACTTTTATTTTTTATTATTTTCTATCAGTTTTCTTATACTAGAGGTGTAACGATCATGCCATCATGACCGTCACAACCTTGAACCTTGGTACCACTGGTTCACATGTAATAATTAGTGTCTTATGTAAAGTAATAGGATTTAAACCTTGAACATCTTATAATTCCCAATTTCAGGGATGGAATATTCATCGCACAAATAAACTCATATCATTCATCAAATAAACTTACATATATGTCATTATTTTTTTTATATTATGCTATTAGCTTTCCTGCCTGTTAATACTATCAGACTGAACAGAGTTTGATCACCAAAATGGTTTGATAAATTAACAACAAAATATATAGTAAATACATTATATATTTTGTAAGTGAAAGTGAAAGTGAAATAAGCTTTATTCAAATAAACTTAATTGTTAAGTACTTTTGAATCGTCTATATTTTCCTACCACCCGTTCCAGACTTTTTATAGACGTAATATATATATAGACAAAAAAAAAAAACTCATTTTTCTTACAGATGTGTAGAACAAATTTACCAGCATTACTTACATAATATTGGGTTCATTAATGAATGTACAAAATTGAGCTAACCTTTAGTAAGTGTGGTAAAAAAAAAAAAAAAAAAAACTCTTTTTTGCGCAGATTTCCATTGCTTAAATACAACATTTTACAGTTTAGATTACCTAATATGGTTCTTTTAATTTATTACAACTTTGATACAATTAACAAAAAAAAAAACCCTTGACCGCCTAGTTAAAAAAAAAAAAAAAAAATATGTGAACAATACTTACAATTAATTATAAACAATTCATTGTTCAGTTCAATTATAAAACATAATCTACCTAATTTGACGCAAATCATCTTACAATTGTTTTTCTCAAGAAGAACCGCTTTTATACACAGCGTATAATATAAACATTTTGTAATCACTTCATAATTGTGAAAAATGTAATACCTATATAAATATAAAATAAAACCTAATATCTAATATTATTAGAAAGCTGACATCTAATGATAGTGGAAAAGATTCGTGTCCATTGTCACGTCACCAAATTGTAGCAATCGACGTGCGCCGATACCCATTACCTACTTATAGCTATAACATAAATGTTATTAGAGACATTCCACGTAGTACGAGATGGTCGACGACACTCCACTATCTCTCCAAGATATTTAAACAAATACATTATCTTCGATTAATGATAATTATAAGTACTGAGTTTTCCAACCGTATGTACATAGGTATAACAAAATATTCAGAATTATATTAAATATGAACGGTATTCTTTTAAATTTAAAAGACACAAAAGATGATATTTCCTTTTTTCTTATACTCGTATAAAACTCTCAACATCTACAAGTAGTCAATATACTAATATCGAAGGACGAATCAAGTATAATTGATGATTAAACGAACTTACCTTAAGTGAAGTTCAATCATAATTATACGAAGGATTCGTCCGAAGATATTAGTATAAAGTCCCACCCTCCCTACTGATAAATTGTAATTACAATATTCACCCACTGAGGAAATATCATACGATTTGGACTCTGAACTAAATGAAGTGTTGGCGCCAAGTAGTGACGGGGAGAACTCGTACAGGAAATGTCAAATCTGTCAATTTGAAGTAAAAAGCTACTCTTTTTTGGTTTCGCCGCCTCGCTCAATGGACAGACGGCCTAAAAATAGCTGATGTCAATGTCAAAAAGTGCAGCTTGGCATAAAATTAATAATTGACAACTTTTCATTTTTTGCAAGGCAGTAAAACTCGAAAACCATTTCGAGATTCGAAGTCAATAAACATAAATATAATATTTTTAGATTTTCTGGTTGCTTATTTAATGAGATATTTATAAATGTGTAAAATGGTCGATATATGTCTTCCTAGTGTGTATGCATTTGCATTGAATCAATCACAAAAAAGTAAAAAAAAAAGGCATTGTAACTTCTGTTGTATGGTAGTAGTCTAGTCTGTCATGTCAATGTCAAAATGTCACATCCTCAACTCAATAGTGTTGTTGATTGACTCAGCTCAAGTATCGAATTATTATCGACTATTTTCAATGGAAAATGAGTAAGGGTCGAGTTCACCAACTACAACGTAATCATTGATTACCTAATAGTTCCATTAAAATTTAATTTGTATTTAAATTAACTACATTTTATTAAATAGAATAACATTTTATGAATAACAATAAACATTTTTACAACATATAATCAGGCAGTCTTCCCTCATTTAAGGCGGTTGTATGACCGAAAGTGGCGTTCTCAGAGGTTTTTATTTACTCAATAAATTATTAATAGAAAAAGATTTTAATAATGTTTTACGTGGAGCTTTTAGGGTCCATTGTTACACCACTTACACCTAGTAGAAAAAAACCACGTAAAACATTATTAAAATTGTATTTTAGAATTAAAATATATATATTTTTTTTTTGTTGTTTTTAAATGTTTGTGAGCATTTATATTTTATTTAAAAACACCTCAGTCAATTTCAAACTTTAATTAACTTTTCTTAGATTTGGAATTTAGTTTTTTTTTAATAAGTAACTGGTAAAGTAGTATAAAGTATTTTTTTTTTTTGGTGATGGTTTAAACATTAGTCTTTATTGTCAAATGTATCATGCTAAGGGAGAGGAGTTTGTTTTCCATTACACAGACAAATGTCTATTGTGGAAGACAGATGAATCGATTTATTGTTACAAATTATTTATACAATAAAGCATTTTTATTATTATTATTATTATAATATTGAATAATATTCACCGCCGTACCACATTCGTTCAAGTTGCCACCTTAAATCAAAAATAATCAAAAATACAATAATCAAAATCTATGGGCCTGCCACACACATGCGGGATTTTTCCGTACGGAATCTTCATACATTTGTCGAAATTCCATTCGGAATTCTGAATCGGGATTCCGTCGTGTGTGTGGCCGGCCTAATAGAGACTTTGTGACACGAGTCATGGATAAGACAAATTATTTTGTAAGGAGATAATCCGGATCAGATGAAAATAATGGAGCATATTCTACCCCAATGAACTACTGCTATGGTAAATATTCTGTAGGCCTACATTCTTTTATGAAATAGGCCCCTTATTCTTTTATGATTAAATACTGATGGATCACAGTAACATGCGTGTAGGGTTCTCCTAATAAACAAAAATACCATTATTATCGATACAAAATACTGGCGTGCCTACATCCCTATGGACGTCACATCATAGACAGTTTTTTTTTATTTGTCGTTTTAAGAGGCATGGCAAAGGAATCGCTTATATTTTACCTATATCATGTACTTACGTCCTTTTAGAATAAACCGTTTCCTATTAATTAATATCTCAGTAATGTATGGAAATAAATGGGAAAGAAAAAATACGCGTTGCCTAAAAAACGATATATTTTCATTATATTCATAAAAACAGGTACCTTAAAATTTTTAGATGTTGTCAATTGCCTGCTTACAGATGAACCAACACACCAGCATATCATACATTATAATAAATTACAAAAAATAAAATTACATTCATTTATTTTATTTTGTCCATAGGAATACAACGACAAATACATAGAACCGGAAGTGCTAAAATCCTGGTCGGATTACGAGTGGACTTGCCTCCAATGCTGTGTAAGACAGCCGGACTTAGAAACGCTAAGACAACATTCACAACAAGTCCATAATAGATGTTTCTCTATGAAATGCGTGGACTGTCTTTTAGTTAGGACGTGTTTTAGCAGCTTTATTTCTCATGTGAAGAGGCATCGCCCGTTGTTACAGTAAGTAGTTTTTAATTAATATTTATAGGTATTATATTGTTCGCAGAGAGTTGATTAAAAAAACAGGGTTTCAATACTCTTTAAAAATTGCGGTCCTCTAAAGGTGCAAACACACTGGGCTGGGCAAAGGTGCAAAAACACCCCACGAACGTGTCGAACGTATGTGATGTGATGGACATCGGTTTTCATAGTAAATGTATGAATTAAAGCACACTTATAACACGTCGCTGACGCGACCAAATCGCATAACATATGCGTCAGATTGTGTGTTGACACGTATTATCATCACACGTTATGACGCGTGTGATGCGACAATAGAGCTTCGTACAAACTGAGCCGAATTCTGCGCGACGCGGGACGAGAATCTGCGCAATGGGGACTAATCTTGGCAGTTCCAAACAAAAGTATTCGATTAGGCAGCGCCACTGTGTTTGGAGACCTGTCAAAACGAAGGCCTTATTCGCTCGCCCCGCTTGCTTAGCCTCCCAAACTGAGGCGAATCCCGCGCGTGATTATTTATGGTTTTTTCAATAGGAAAATATGTCTTTTGATATCGAAGCCGAGGTTTTGTTGTTATTGGCATTAACTCAAAAATAAAATCAAGAAAAGAAGAACATGAGCTGAATACTCAATGCATAGAATTAGAAGAGTATTTTATTGGAGATTATTTTATAAACATCGTGGCTGGGGCCACTTGAGAAAACTTGTTTTCATTTTTTTTTGAAAATTCAAGGTTCTACGTCATTTTAAAAATTCAGGAACCATCCCGCGCGACTATTCGCACCAATGTGAACACTTCCTCGTCCATTAGTCTGTACGTATCTCTAAATATCTATTTTTTGTTTGTTAATTGTATTGTTCTTATGTACTTAAGTGAATTAATGTAAAATTCTTAATGAGAATAAATGTTTTAAACCTAAACCTAGATAGCTGACGCAATCGGCGCGAGCGAATCACGTCCCGCGTTTTTATTCGCCTCAGTTTGTACGAAGCTTAAGAATGCAAGGTGTTTTCGATATCGATAAAAACGAAACGGGCGAATACACCCGACTATTGACGCTTCCTTAATAATGTACGTAACATCACACATCGCAGAGAGCGTGTCATCAGTGTCATCGCGTACGTAAGCTCAGTGTGCTTCTATCGCTGACGCCTTGTGTCGCCTGACATGTATGCTTCTAACGTGTCATCACATGGCGTGGGGTGTCATCATGTAAGCTCAATCTGTTTCCACCTTGATTAACGCCCGTGAGTTGGGCTGGCCGTAAAAACTGCTGAGTGTCTCGTATTAATCGTAATTTGAATCTTATTCTCGAAGTAATAAAGTTTATTTTAAGTATTATTCATTTTTAGCATTAAAAAAAATAAGTGATAATTTAAAATATGTTTTTGCCTTCCAGCAAATTCTGCCAGTACTGCAATATGTACTTCAGAGACCCAATTGTCCTGAGTGAGCATATAAAATCCCATGACCAACCCATACCCCCATGCGATGGCTGCGGACAAATATTTGAAACCGCAGACCAACTAAAGAACCACGTCAAACAGTACGACCCTCCACGGAAGTCCTCCTCACTAACAAAAGAGGATTTAACCTGTGAGGTTTGTGGCAAGGAGTTTACAACGAAAGCAACTCTCCGAAACCATAGAGAAATACATGACGTTAACCGAGAAAAGAGGTTCACCTGCGACTTCTGCGGTAAAGCCTTCTTCGACAACACCAACTTAAGAAATCATTTGAAACTTCACAGCAAAAAAACTGAAGAGTGCCACATTTGCAATCGAAAGTTTCACGCGAAACCTTACTTAAAAAATCATCTCAAAACCCATACAGACGTGAAACCATTCGCTTGCCCGCAATGCGGTAAACATTTTAGGTTAAAACGACAGCTACAAAATCACTTGCTCACACACACAGATATTAAACCTTACAAATGTTTAATTTGTGGTAAAGAATTTAGAGTGGGGACCCAATTAAAGGTACACGAAGTTCAACATACTGGGGTGATGCCATATTCTTGCAAATTCTGCGAAAGGAAATTCGGGAACTGGTCTAATTGTAACAAACATATGATTAGAAAACATGGGACTCCGTTAGCTAAAACCAAAATGACAGCTCATGGGAGAGTAGCTATAGACTCCGTAATATTAACTCCTGATCTAGGAAGTATAAGCAATGTTGGACAACCTCACGGTTCAGAAATGAGAATGGATACTAACGATATGAGAATGGATACTAGACTCGGTTCAGATATTAGATTGGGTACGGACATGAGAATGAGTACGGATATGTTGATGGGTACGAGTATGAGAATGGGTACGGGATTGGGTACGGATACTAGGATGGGTATGGATTCGAGGCTAACGGAAATGAGGATGGGTACAGATTCTAGGATGGTTTCGGATGCAAGATTGGGTCTAGATTTGGGGAAATACACTTAAAGATTTTGAAAAAGAAATATATGTAGCTTACTTCCGCAAACAAAATATGCAAGATGCACCGCCCGTCTGCCCGCAAAAATATGCACATGCACACCACAAAATATAAGTGCACAATACCTGAATTTAGCAAGACGAACGATCTAACTCCTGAGGATGCTCCGGGTTGGGGCGAAACACGTGTAGAGTAGCCTAATTGGTGAAGGTGCAAGGTGTGTTGCTGTCTTGCTAAATGCAGGTATTGTGCACTTATATTTTGTGGTGTGCATGTGCATATTTTTGCGGGCGGGCGGGCGGTGCATCTTGCATATTTTGTTTGCGGAAGTAAGCTACATATATTTCTTTTTTCAAAATCGTTTGGGACTTCCGCCAAGTAACGCCTGATTCAATCAAATAGATCAATATTAACCACCTTTGCAGTCTAGTGGTTCGCCCATCCACACTGTGTAAGACAAAGGTCCCGGGTCCGGGCATTTTTGTAACACTCATGATGATTGGACCGAATTGTTTTTATTTAAGTTCGAATATTATTGATGATTAGATTAGTTATACTAAATAATTGTATCTGAAAATCCTTTTGTCTAAATGCAATAATTTTTTAGTTAGTCACTACACTGGATTCAGACAAATGTAAAGGCTAAGTTAGGGATGAAATAATTGGGGTAGCCATTATTTTTTTATTGGGCTTAAAAAATATTTCAAACAAATTAAAAAATCTGTATAAATTATAGTAGCTACCGATAGGACAAGGGTGTTAAAAAAATAAAAATTCGATAAGAATTGTTCTGAATATTTTACAAATAGTTACTTTTAAATATGAATATACATCTTATAAGTATGTATTACGAATAAGGTAAATCATATAGGTATTCGATAAATATACTTTTTAGTAAATTTATAAGAGAGTAACACTTAAGTTATAATTAATAGTAAATTAAATTAACAATCGCAAAAATTTAATTACCTTACCTACGTAATAAATGTTACACTGTGCAAAGTTTAAAGTACCGCAATTTGGGGATATTTTGATGACATGTATTTTTTTTTTAATGAAGTTGACTAATTTTCACAATTTCTGTTAGAAAGAAAGAAAGAAGAAAAGGAAAGCAAAACATTTATTGGCCTCAACGCATTGTACAAACAGATAAAACACAATTTAAACAGGAAATAAGAAAGTGGAAGAACTGCGAGGCCAACGGGTAGCTGTCTCAGCTGTGCTGCTGCGGCATTATGCAGAATGCCACAGAAGCGCTGGTTTTCAGACAGCTGTTAAAACATTAACTTATGGCAAAGCAGTATATTAACTTAAGAAAGCAGTATCCGAAATCCCCCAAATAACCCAAGTATCACAAATACCTACTTTATCGTTAAATATTTTATGTAATTAGTTTAAGTACATTTGTTTTATAGCGCGTACGCACACTAGCGCCGCCATTGAAACGAGAATCATATTGCATAAATGAAGGCAAAATTGTGAATTATCTCTCTGTTGTGCACTCCAAACCAGGGAATGATAACGTTATTTTTAAATGTAACGTTATTTCTTACTTTTTTTACCGTTAATTTTAACATTAACCTTATGTCAATAAATAACGTTACATTGAAAATAACGTTAATTTTTAACGTAATTTTAACGAAATTAACATTATTTCAGTAAATAACGTTAATTTTAACGTTATTCCAATTAATAACGTTACTTTTATACCGATAGTTTTACCAGTACTATTGTACCGGTAAAGTTTAACGCTATATTTAACGGTAATTTTAACGTTATTTTTACCAGTAAATTTACCGAACGGTTTTTTTTTTGTTTTAACGGTATTTCAATCCCTGGTTTGTAGTACTTTTTATCACTCAATCAATATTTTCTAGCCTGTCGTTTAGTTTAATTGACTTTTTTTTAACGAAAAGTTGCCACTTTTAGCAAAAAACATTGTTTAAGCGTAAAAAGTACCACAAAGATTCCTCGGGACCTGGGAGTGCACTACAGAGAGCTATTTCTCAATTTCGTTTTTATTTAAGCACTCTGTTATTTTTTGCAATAGCGGTGCTAGTGGGCAGACTGCTCCCTCTTATGGTTTTGGAATTATGGAAAACTAATGTTATTTTTGTAGTGCAATAAATAGCTTTCAAGGGAAATTAATTATGTTGATAAAACTGCCACACATATTTATTTGTCACCAATAAATTATCTGGCGAATAAATACCTGAACATTAAATAAGCTCTTAGTAATAACTTTTGTTTATATTGCAATCTAGATAAATAAGCTAGTAAGTAGCAGATCTGGTTTTACCAATTTATAAAAATCTATAAATATAGATACCTACCTATTAAGTTTCTCATTATTTGTCTAAAATATAGTATAATGAAAATATTATGTTGATAATCATATTTTGAATGTTTTAGTATAAAATTGTAAATAAATGGTACACATCTTAAAAACATTGAGTATATTTTTATTTATTAATATTTCTAACATAAATTAAGTTTATCTAGCTAGATACTAGGTTCACAAAAATAACATAAAAAAATAATAACATAAATTATAAGTAGTACATTCCGAATAAGTAAAGAAAAATATGTAACTTCCCTGGATCAATATCCAGGGATCAAGACAATTCTTCAAATTCTAGTCACAATTTTACTAGCTTTTTATTAAGGTGATTAGTATCCTCAAGTGGCGCCCTCATCTTAATTAAATTTATTTATTAAATTTTGCCTACTACTACTACAACAAACTATATATTACAGAAGTTATTGTTTGTAAATATACTATAGAACCTTCGCTTCAATCTCAACGTTTGAATTTTTGATACATTATGTACTAAACGAGCAATAAATTTAATTATGGTGAGGGCGCCACTGTGAGGAAGCTAATCTCCTTAACCGTCAAAAAAGGCACAAAAAAAGAAGGCGGCAACAAAAAAAATGCGGTAAGAAATGGCCCGTACGTACAAGCATACCACGGACCACAATGATGCTAATGGACTCTCTAAACGATGAAGCATGTCTTGTCAACACGTACACGTATCCTACTATTTGGGGGCGTGGCCTACTTTTGATTGGTCACGGTCCATCTATTCTGTGATGCTTGTCAAGCATCGCTCCTAGACGATCAAAATGTGATTGACAAGCAGAAATGCTTGACCGTTTAGGGGGTCCATAACATACACTGACCTGAAAAAAATTATGGAGGTCAGTGAGTAAGTAGTAGGTATCGAAAATTCACATGTACAGATTGAAGCTTTTAATAGCTAGACGATCATTTCTTGTCAAAATAATTTACTTTGCATTTGCCATTTGGGGGCGTAGCCTACTTTTGATTGGCCACGGTAATCTATCTATTCTGTGGTACTAGTCAAGCATCGCTCCTCGATCCAAGACGAAAATGATTGACAAGCCGATACAATGTAAATGATTGACAAGCAGTTTTGATCATTTAGGCAGAAGACCAAAAAGTATGAGTGGGTCTCCAGCTTTCTCATGGGCTATAGAGAAATTCTAAGCATGCCATATTTTAAAGCATAATAGCAGCAATCAAACTTCCAGACATAATAATAGCAGCCACCATAAGCTCGTTACCATGAGTTGTTTTTTGTGTGCGAGCTCGTGACACCGTGTCTACAGCTTACACATGCCGTTAAGGCAAACCAGTGAGGTTAGGGTTTTAGACTATAGTCAGATAATTGGAGCAATCAGATCCAAAAAACCAATCATCACACTCAAATACTCTTGAAACTACGAGCATAAAACTGTATGCGAGCTGGAGACACGTGTCACTGGCTTGCACAACTATATTTTCGTAATTATTTAAGCTACGATTATGTATTATACCTCAATACTCTCAGCTGAATTGCAGCATTAGACTCCAAATTTATCAAAACTTTAACTCAAAAAGTTTTTGAGCTACGAGCCGATATCTATGTGTAAGCTGGTGACCCGTGTCACCGGCTGTCACATGGTGAATTGCTGTAACGTTAACCTAATAAAAACGTAATAATAAAATAAAATAAAGTATACCTTAGCTTAGCGATATATATATATATATCTATAGCCTATGAGGAAGCTGGAGACCCACTCATCCTAAAAGTGGCTACTTTCGAGAAAATTAAAAGTTCATATTTATTTGGAATTTATATTTTGTTATCGGTTATCGATATCTTTGGTCTTATCACATCCTTGTCTGTCACTGTCATCGTGCCTTATTCTAATCTAATCTGTGTTTGTAAAAAAAAAGAAAAATTCGACATCGACCATCGACCATACATCGACCGACACCATAGATATAGTATACCGACCGACACACACTCGCGTGTTGTTTTGTTTTATTGTTGCCAAAAATCAATAAAATCAGCAATATTTTTTCATCAAATGATGGAACAAGGAAGCGTCACATATTGTAGATTATGCGCAGAATTAAAGCCATTGACGGGAGTAATTGATGTGGTAAACCAAACCGAAGAAATAACAAGCAAACTGAACAGAATCAATGCTGTTGCAGACTTGCATTCCGATAACTTGCCCAAAACGGTGTGTATAAAATGCATGATCTCGTTGAATGGAGCCTACGAGTTCGCGTTAGCAGTGGAAAGAGGTCAACGTGCGCTAGCGGAGATAAATCGAGAAATAAAAATAGAGATCAGTGAAGATTTTGAGAACTCTGAAACTGATACATTAATTGAAATTAAACTTGAAGGTGACGCAGCAAATGAGTTACCAGATGAAGAAGAAACATCTAACTTGCCAGACATTGGAGGAGAAAACATCAGTTTACTGGAAAGAGCACTCAAATATGGAACTGTGTCTTCAACCGAGGTACCCATAGGAAATGATCAGGAACCGCTAAATGAACCAAAAGAGTCTGAAGAAATAAACGTCAAGCCTGAGCATAGTCAGATAAAATGTCAGCCCACTCTGATAATTCCCCCTCCGCTGTCTTGGGACAAGTATATTTGGATATGCTCGGTCTGTGACACAGAGTTCCCCACTCACAATGAACTCAGAACACATTCGATGGAAGTCCACAAATGTTGTAACGTACAACGGTGCTACGATTGTAACCAACGTAGAGGTAATTTGGACAAGTTCATCATTCATGTTCGCCGTCACAGAAAACACTTGAGATACGCCTGTCACATATGTTTTAAAGTGGTTTCCTCATTTTATGAGGCTTCTTTACATAAGCGCACACATAGACAAAGTCCTCATATTTGCAAAGGCTGTCATTTGTCTTTTAAAACGGAAAAACAACTAAAAGATCACATGTCTACATATGTCAAAGGCTTTTGGGACCAATCGGAACAAAATATTGTTGATTTGAATTGTAAAATATGTGATAAGGCCTTTGACAATAAAAGTTTGCTAAAGAGACACTCAATATTGCATACGGAGCGTAAAAGAGACTACACCTGCGAGACTTGTGGTAAATGCTTCCTCACTAAGCATGTTCTTGCCGGTCACATGACTGTACATACTGATGAACGGCCATTCGCATGCAATATCTGTAAACAGAGATTTAAATGTCATAACCATTTGCGTGGTCATCTTAAAACTCATGTTGCCGAGAGGCAGTTCAAGTGTGACCAATGTAGTAGAACTTTTAAATTTCAAAAGAATCTTGAATGTCACCTCATCATACATACAGACTTGCTGCCACACGTTTGCAATTACTGTAATAAGGGATTTCGATTTAAAAGCGTTTTGAATCAACATTTACGGCAACATACTGGTGTTAAACCATATACCTGTAGCGTATGCGGCAGGGAGTTTACCGGGTGGCCGAATTACAACAAGCATATGAAGAGACGGCACAACATGAATATGTCAAAGAGGAAACTTGTCGAAAAGGACCCAGAAATTACTGAGAGTATGAAGCAATATGTTGAATCGGTATACGTTTACAAGAAACGGGCGCGGAGATATATTGCACCGTCAAAGAAAGATTCGGACCCTAATCCAAGTGAAAATTGAATGTTGACTGTTGAGTTACGTAATTTTTTTGAAACATGGATATTTTTGCATCAATCAAAAATCTGTACAGTAAGTCAAGATAAAGAATGGGCACCGTATATTTGCTTTTCTTAGAAATTACATTTATTTCATTGCAATAAAGTTGAAATTGTAAATGACTTTTAGGACTAAACTACGTTTTGTTAATTGTCTTTGTTATGTATAATGTAGACGATTGTTTCCAATGTTTTCCGATGCCCATTCTTTATCTTAAAGTACTGTAGACTCAGTGGCGTAACTACGCTACCTGAGGCCCGTGGCAAATTCATCGACCGGGGCCCTCTCTTATATTTTCTGTGGGCCCTCCCAAGTAAAAAGTTTGACGTTACTGTTATATATTCTGTGGTTTTAGTATCATTTATAACCGACTTCAAAAAAGGAGGGGGTTCCCAAATCAACGGTTATTTTTTAACGTTTTACGATTTTTTTTATTTACGTTTAATAGGGTATAAGGCCTTTCAAACTGAAATAGAATCACGACCTCTCTTGAGGTTTCATATTTCAATTTCATTGGTATTGGACCTTGGACAAAAAGGATATGCTTAGTGATTGAGATATTGGTAGATTTATGACAATCCAAAACAAACCAAGCTACGGTCTGCGACGTTCTGGACTAGACTTGGACTACAAAGGTACAACGGAACTCCTTAAAAACAAAAAGCCTGAATTTGGAAATTGAGTTATGTAATGGGCAGGGCATCAGTGTACCATTGAAAATATTATATAAAGTTTACAAATATTTAAATAGGTACACTCTTACATACCTACCAAAAAAAGTTAAAAATAGAAAAGCTTTAAAAAAAGAAAATCTCATTTAAAAACCTGAAAATAAACACTTAAACAGCTTCAAAGGACTATGAGTAATTTTCTATGGAGAGTTGGGTCATTTTTCTTTTTTGATGTCGCTTCCAAAAAACAGTTCCATCTCCAAGATCTTATCCAAATAAGCAAAAAAATATTCTACAGCGTAGGTCTATCATGGGCAGTTTTTGAGATATTTAATTTTTAAAAATAATATGTGGGTCATTTTATTTTTTTGGCGATATCGCTATCTAAGCATATTGAATTACATGAATAGTTTTTTTTGTAAGAGCCTAGACTGTATAATTAGTTTACTTAAAAAAAATTTAACTTAGCTTGAACCCTGTAAATTGATTCATAATGAAATGTGTTAATTAAATAATGTTATTTTTTTGTTAATCTATATGTTAACATAATGTCTGGAAACTGAAAATATCGTTCCATCTGATAAAGCTGGCAAGTTTTTTTGCGCCCATTTTTGTTTGCAGTTAAAAGATGTCACTATGGGTAGTAGGGTTAAAGAATTGACGATTTAAAAACGCTTATTATGTGAGCTTATTTAAATAAAGAATATATAAATTTCAATAAAACCAGTTTCAGCTCAAAGATCTTATCCAAATAAGCAAAAAAAAATATTCTACAGCGTACTTAAGTCTATCGTATGCAGTTTTTGAGATTGAATTACATATTTTTTATAGAATATTTGTTTGCTTATAAATGGATATGATCTTTGAGATGAAACTGTTTTTTGGAAGCGACACTGCAAAAAAAAATCATATATTATTTTTTAAACTTAAATATCTCAAAAACTGCCCATGATAGACTTACACCGTAGAATAAATTATTTTTTGCTCATTGGGATGAGATCGTTTTTTGTAAAAAAAATTACCCACTTATTACTCATATCATACCCCTATCATAAAACGCTTATCAAATTTAATAAACACGTCTAATGAAGTTGGGTGAGGCCTCAGACAGTGTGAGGCTTTAAAATTGTTTTAAAAAAGTTGTCCCCCAGCCCCACGCGACTTTATTAAAATTAATATTAAGCGATTAGAATATTATTTCTTGCTTTTAAGAGGTACTTATTTATTTTTTGAAGCTGTTTTTGTTAATTTTGAAGCTGTTTTTATTTTTATTTGAGGGGTTTTGAAGGAGTTTTTTTTTTATTTCCAAGAATTGTTACTTGTTCAGGATCTGGATATTCACTAGGGTCGGGCTCTGCTATTTTAACATTTTAGCGCCCCTTTATTCGTTATATTCCTAAGCACTGTTCACTCGACTTATCGTCAATAAATTCCTCATTCAAGCTACCGACTTATTTTAGGCAAATTTTTATTATTTTCCTCCGTGTCCTTCTTCCTCTTTCGTTTTCACTCACACTTAGACACTTTGTAGAACATAGTAATATCTTTTTCCACTACTAAAATAAACGAAAACGAAAACTACGACTAAAAAACAATGTCACAAACAACCAATTCTCACAAGAAACTTACTATGACTGTTGTGTTGCCTGTTGCGTAATGCTAATGAATGGACCCTTTTTGGATAGAGATTTGGTAAAAGTGAATTTAGCTACCATTTTAGTTAACAAAGGAATTTGACCATTGACCGTCCATATGTGCACTTTCATGTTTCGACTTTTTAGAGCCGCACGTGTACCTAGTCCCTTTTTTTGTTCCAGAGGTATTAGAGACAATGCGAGCTTTTGGTTCCCATCCCATGCATTCTTATTTCTGCTTTACGTTTGTATCAGTTTGGCTAGGATAATGAACCCTATTGACTGGTTTTTTTGCTTTTTTTTTATAAATGTTAGGTTCCTCTTGTGGTCACGGCCTCTCCAGCCGGCAGGGGGCCCCTTCGGGCCAGGGGCCCGTGGCATTTTGCCCGCTCTGCCACCCTATAGTTACGCCACTGTGTAGACTGTTGTAAATCTTTCTACGTTACATAGATGTAAACCTAAACCATGGAATATATAACAATGGCACATCAGACTATACTTACATGTTGACCTTGAGACAGTCTTTATGCCGAATATCATAAGAGCTGTTCGTAGTTCAACTTACCATGCTGTCATGTGTACTTACAGTTACAACATAATTATTAAAAATTAATGCTATATGATACGATAGGGAGTTGTCTTGTTATGGAATCTTATTGCTTATCAAGTTATTGTAATAATTTATAGAATAAATAAAAAACTGGTTTGTGTATTTTGATTCTAATGTTTATTTCAATTAAACAACCCTGTACCACAGAATAGATAATAGTATACAATGTACACAAATAATCCAATCATATGTTTACCAGTTAATTATCTAAATAAAAAATAACTATCACTTATAATTTGAGTCCCTATAAAACTTCAAAATGTTTTGAGACTCGATAAGATTTGAGCCTCATTCAAACTTTTGGGTTTGCCTTTTTATTATAATAGCTTCTTTCGTTGTTTTCGGATTTTTTAGGGCTTTTTAGGGTTCCATAGTCAAGTTTACAAGAAACCCTTATAGTTTCGCCATGTCCGTCTGTACGTCCGTGGCTTAGCTCATGCTCTAAGGCTCTCCGCTGTGTTAGATTAGAGCTTACTCATGCACTGCGCAAGCATCTGTCCGTCAAAAACCAGCAATCTATATTACCGCGCCGTGTACCCGCGGCGGGATCCCGCTTGACGCAGCGTAGGGCCTTACTCATGCACTGCGCAGGCATCTGTCCGTCAAAAAGCAGCAATCTATATTCCCGCGCCGTGTACCCGCGGCGGGATCCCGCTTGACGCAGCGTAGGGCCTTACTCAAGCACTGCGCAGGCATCTGTCCGTCAAAAACCAGCAATCTATATTCCCGCGCCGTGTACCCGCGGCGGGATCCCGCTTGACGCAGCGTAGGGCCTTACTCATGCACTGCGCAGGCATCTGTCCGTCAAAAACCAGCAATCTATATTCCCGCGACGTGTACCCGCGGCGGGATCCCGCTTGACGCAGCGTAGGGCCTTACTCATGCACTGCGCAGGCATCTGTCCTCCAAAAACCAGCAATCTATATTCCCGCGACGTGTACCCGCGGCGGGATCCCGCTTGACGCAGCGTAGGGCCTTACTCATGCACTGCGCAGGCATCTGTCCGTCAAAAACCAGCAATCTATATTCTCGCGCCGTGTACCCGCGGCGGGATCCCGCTTGACTCAGCGGAAGGCTTAGTTAAAAAGCTGTAATTTGCATGAATATGTATAATAGTAACGCTGAAAAAGATGTGCGTGTGGTGTGAATGTTCCTTTCCTAGAATTTGATTTAGTGGTACAATAAAATACCACGGCGCGTACCCGCGGCGGGATACTGCTTGATGCAGCGTAGGGCCTTACTCATGCACTGCGCAGGCATCTGTCCGTCAAAAACCAGCAATCTATATTCCCGCGCCGTGTACCCGCGGCGGGATCCCGCTTGACGCAGCGTAGGGCCTTACTCATGCACTGCGCAGGCATCTGTCCGTCAAAAACCAGCAATCTATATTCCCGCGCCGTGTACTCGCGGCGGGATCTCGCTTGACGCAGCGTAGGGCCTTACTCATGCACTGCGCAGGCATCTGTCCGTCAAAAACCAGCAATCTATATTCCCGCGACGTGTACCCGCGGCGGGATCCCGCTTGACGCAGCGTAGGGCCTTACTCATGCACTGCGCAGGCATCTGTCCGTCAAAAACCAGCAACCTATATTCCCGCGACGTGTACCCGCGGCGGGATCCCGCTTGACGCAGCGTAGGGCCTTACTCATGCACTGCGCAGGCATCTGTCCGTCAAAAACCAGCAATCTATATTCCCGCGCCGTGTACCCGCGGCGGGATCCCGCTTGACGCAGCGTAGGGCCTTACTCATGCACTGCGCAGGCATCTGTCCGTCAAAAACCAGCAATCTATATTCCCGCGCCGTGTACCCGCGGCGGGATCCCGCTTGACGCAGCGTAGGGCCTTACTCATGCACTGCGCAGGCATCTGTCCGTCAAAAACCAGCAATCTATATTCCCGCGCCGTGTACCCGCGGCGGGATCCCGCTTGACGCAGCGTAGGGCCTTACTCATGCACTGCGCAGGCATCTGTCCGTCAAAAACCAGCAATCTATATTCCCGCGACGTGTACCCGCGGCGGGATCCCGCTTGACGCAGCGTAGGGCCTTACTCATGCACTGCGCAGGCATCTGTCCGTCTAAAACCAGCAATCTATATTCCCGCGCCGTGTACTCGCGGCGGGATCCCGCTTGACTCAGCGGAGGGCTTAGTTAAAAAGCTGTAATTTGCATGAATATGTATAATAGTAACGCTGAAAAAGATGTGCGTGTGGTGTGAATGTTCCTTTCCTAGAATTTGATTTAGTGGTACAATAAAATCTTAAAATATTTTTTTTATGTACTTCCCCTACATTCTACATGTAATGTGGGGATGAAAGAGCTACTACATATACAGACAGACAATCTGAATTCTAATTTGTAGGGTAAAATAAAATACACTATTAAACATTGAACACATAGATTTATTAACTTACAGATTGTAAATATCTTTGATATTAAGTCAATTATTTTTAAAAGTAGGTACGTATATAGGTAGGTATTATATTGATTATATATATTGAAAAAGTCTAATATCCTCTTCAGGTGCCCTACCGCCTAACTCAAAGCTTTAGTAGTTGTAGTTCAGCGATAGCAATGCTCTGTCCGTCTTTGTCATATCATAACACGATGACAAGGACGGACAGTGCACTGACGTCATAAACCAAAGCCAGAGTCAAAGCGATAGAGTTAGGCGGTAGACCCGCAGTGTTAAAATTTAAAACATTTCAAATATACGGCCCGCGGGCCGCATCCGACCCGCGACCAGAATCTATCCTGTGATGATTTTAGACGGCATTCGATGCCACACGTATTGTAAGATTAAGATAATAATGGTAAAGTAAAAGGTATCTGGATCCTAAAGCTCAAGATAACTCATTTTTATTACCTTTGTATGAAAATTTACTTAAACGAGATAAATAAAGATTTTAATTTTGTGTCTGGCCCGCTAACACACCTTATATCTATAAATGGCCCTTAAGAAAAATCAGTTTGACACCCCTGACTTATAGCTCAGGGTGCTGGCACCTGGCACATCTGTCTGATGCCACGTGTTACATAACACGCCGCCGTCACGATTTTCTATAGTTTTCATAGTAAATGCACCGTTTAATGCACTAGAATAGAAAGAAGCACACTTATAACACGTCCATATAAATAAGCGCTAATGGAGGCTCGCTGCGCCCTTAACACTAATTCAATATCAATACAACAGTACTTCTATTACTAGATACTTAAAACAGAAAGCATTTATTTTGTAGATTTCTAAAAATACCTATAATCTAGTTTTAATTAACAGATGTGTAGTATAATCAGTCAGACCAGAATATACTTAAGTTACAGTACTATATTGCAGTACTTCCTTAATCTTGTGAAATAAAATCACTCCCTATAATCTTATCGTATGTAGGTACCGACCGTGCAATCCCTTAAACAACTTAATATTTTGAATTACTTACCTATAATCTTATCTAATGTTTCTACCTACCGACCGTGCAATCCCTTCAGTCTTTCTGCATAAAAAACTTAATATTTTGAATTACTAAAGGGTGCTTTCAGTATAATGTAATGTAATCTTATTTTTCTCACTTATGCTCTGAAATCTTATCATTCCATTTGAAAAAGGAATGCGGGGCGTTCCACATTTCCGAGGGGGTCTGGTTCATCACATTCTAAATTTAAAATTCAGGCCAGGAATGAATTTCAATACTTACTTCCCGCACCAGCACCGGGTGCGGGAAGTAGGTACAGTGCGAAGATGATCTGGGTGGTCTGCGGCAACTTCTTTTTTTTGTTTTAGCTGTTAACAAAAACAAAAAAAGCAAAGGCACATTTGCACCATACAGCCATAACTTTAGTTCCTTTTTTCTGGCACGCAAGCCAACGACAAGACAGTTAATATTATAAAGGTATAGTAGATTATACAACAAGTGAAAAAAGAGGCTCGGGATTCAAAAGTAGAATCCTGAGCGAAGCGAGGGATACAAAGGACCGAGATGAAATTTTTTTTTACGAGTTGTGTACTCTACTTTTTACCATTGACTGCGAGAAAAAAAAATAGCAGTACCTATAGTATTTATAGTTGTCCATTAGCCATTTTCGATGTCCCCACTGTGGGGCACAGGCCTTCCTTATGGGTGGTAAGGAGGACGGGCCATAACCCACCACGCGGGCCCAATGCGGATTGGTGGGTGTTAACGACTGCAAATGCAGCCGGGACCAACGGCTTAACGTGCCTTCTGAAGCACGGAGAAGCTCGAGATAATACATTTTTGGTCACCCATCCCATGACCGACCCTTGCGAACGTTGCTTAACTTCCGCAATCGCTGGGCCAGGCGCTAAACCACTATGCCACCGAGCTAACTAAGAGGGAAACTACATGATCAGTCTTTCATCAGTCCACTTCATCAGTTTGTATATATATATATATATAGACTTTGAATTTTTACAGACTGAAGATCGTACCAGACTGATATAATGGACTGATGCAAGACTGAACAACTAATCTCCCTCAAATATATAAAAAAGAACCCAAATATAAGACACTAAAAAGGACCTAATTGATTTAGCGGGATATTTTTTAGAAAAGAACCCAAAGATAAGACACTAAAAAGAACCTAAATAAAATTGGCGGGATTATTTTTGTCATTTAATTGTAGAACTTTCAGCACCTTTTATTTTTTTTGTACCTAATTCATACGATGCGCGCTTGTTCCAAATTCAAAATATTTTTATTCACTCGGTGAATAAAAACGCGTATTATTCACTGTTGTCAATGAATAAGACGCACTTTTTTGAGTGGCGATGGTAAAAAATAAATTGTAATAGTTATCCTATAAACTAGCCACTATGATATTATTTTAAGGTTCAATATGGGGTAGGGGCTGAATCCCTAATTACAGGTTATTCCATAACCTAGTAGGGTCAGCTAAGACTTTATTATAATATTTCCTTTTGCCTTAAAATCTGTAATTGTAACTTGCTTAATATAGCTATAGCTATTTCTGTTGTGATTATTGATGTAATTTAATTGGCATGAATAAAAAGCTTTTTTTTTTTTTTTTTTTTTTATTTAAACCGATCTATAACAAACGCGTGCAATAATATATAAAACACTAGTTCGTAATAGAATTAACCCTACAAAGTTTAATTAGTACCTTACTGCATGTTCTATGCGAGTCAACAGAGCATTCCCAATTTAGCCGGGTAATACAGTTATATTTTATATTTTTTTTTACAACAAAAAGGTTTTATGCTGCTGAAAATTCATATACATATTTGTAATAAATATATGTGTATTAGGTCAAATAAATATATATTATTATCAAATTATTCATAATTCACAATATTTTGTTATAAAATATTAAAAAATTTGCATTTTGTCACTTAAAATTATAATTTTGAAGTATTAGTAGTAGGCTGTATGCTCCTCACCCCTTTGTTCGCAAAATATTCTTGCATTGGGCGTGTGAAAAAAAAACAAAAAAAAACATGCGCGCCTTTTCCCATAATTATCATATTTTGTTTTTGTCGTATTTGTTGCTGTGTGATAAATTACTTTGTTTTTTCCTCGCAAATGTGTTGAAAAACGTCGTATGAAACTCGTGAGCTCTTGCTTATTGCACACTCGGCTGAGTTACGCCCTCGCCTGCGGCTCGGGCTGCAACCCACAGCCTTGTGTGCAATGAGCAACCTAAGCTAACTTGTCTCATAATGTACTATTATTGCACTGCAAATTAAAACATGCTACTTAAGTAAGCCGTATTACAAAATATAATCCAATTCTCTATCCTATACATACTTAGTTCTCTGATCAAATATCACATCATTGTTAGAAATTCTCAGACATTGGACAGTTGAAAATTAATTGACAGTAAAGAGTAAGGTTCACAATTTCATATCATATTATGTGACCTAAAAATACATAAAAATCTTAACCTAAATAGACCCATTAAATGCAGAAATTATACTACTAACGTCAATTTCGGAAAACAGACACAACATTGCAAGACATTTACCTATATTTATTTCCATAAGTTGTAAATGATGCTGTAAGCTCCCCAAATAAAATAAAATTTTAAACTTGACCGTCAAGCTTAAATAGGTATAAGCAAAGTCTGTTCTAGGTATCAGAATCAAACCACAGTCCACATATTATCTGAGTAGCTACTTTCAAATGCTGCCATCTGCTTTTACCTTTTATTTTAACTTTCACTTAACGGCTACCAACGCCAAGCACCTCGGCGATGTCTGCTGATTAAAAATCTTCTTGTACGAACAATTTTTGACTCCCCTCTCTTTTAAAAACAGCAGACGATCCAACAAAACGAAATTCTCAACTAAAGGTTGCAGATACTCTTGCATCAAGACGTAAATTCCCGCCTTTTTGAACATAGAGCCTTGCGATATCTCCCACCAGAGACGCCGTAACTCATCCAAGTTAAAACCGTTTATGATTTCTTCGTTTCTATTCATCAGAAGTGGGATATGTTCAACATTCTGTTGAGGCGTTAGAGTATAGCCGGTTTTGGCTGCGTCTTGAAGGTACATTTCAAAGTCCCTTTTCTCTTTTAGTTTAACGGGTTTCCTTTTATTCCTCTTTATGATGAAGCCATCTGAAAATAAAATAATTGTCATCAACTTAAATTACTCCTCCTCGAAAATCCATTTTAAAATTAAATAAATTAAGACAGCCTACGCACGCCCTAAGTCCCTAACAGTCGGGACACTAAAATAACTGATCACGGCCTTATTGGGAATCCCGTCTTCAGCAAGAGATAATTCAATTTTGGTTCAGTTACTTACTACGCAATTGTAACTGAGATAAATTAATAGTTAAAAGAAATGTATCTTTTAGTTTTTAGTTTCTTTGCTGGGTAACCTGGGTACTAACTATCTTTTGTTTTAGCCTCATAAAATGTTGTGAAACTCTATAATTGGCTTAAGAGTTAATAATATTATAAGTTATAGAGATACGTTTGTAAAAAAAAGCTGTTGAGTTTCTGAATAAATACTTAAATACTTAAACCTACTTACTCACTTATATGGGCATAGAGTTCTAACACAGCTCTAACAAGTAGACTGAATACTTTTTCATACAAATTTCTGTGCTCACTGTTAGCCTGAGCAGCCAGTCTCAAAAATGTAACAGTACCCGAGAAACTGTACGCCTCGTTCTCATCAAAAATCTTCTTCGCGGCATCGCTCAGCGGAAAATATTTGAATTTAGCACCATCTTTCGTCATTTTGTGGTAACAGCACGGTAATACCGCTAGAGTTTTAGCGTCGTTCATTTTTAGAAACGTGAACATAGCTTGAACTGTCAAGTCGGCGCAAGCGTGCAATCCGATTATGCAAAACGGTCCGTGGTTTGGGAAAACTTCTTGTAAATGTCCAGCGATTATTAAATGTGAATCTTCTGTTACTGTGTGCTTTAAGAATTTCACATTTGATGCTGACTCTTCGTGGTACTCCATTTGTCGTTTTTGGGCGCCATCGTAATGACTAGCATTGCACTCTAGGCCTAGTACTTTGTAGTCCGCTATGTCATATATTAATTGGTCAATGTAACCCTGTAATAAAAAATATAATAATAAATAAACACTTGTCGGAAACAGCAATGGTACAAAAAAAAAATAACCCGCGATATGGCTGATGGATTGTGTTCGGGCGCTTACTGACCACGGACCATTCGCCTTTTCAAATAACTTATAACTAGATGAAAATATTATAAAGTTAGGCGTATAAGAATTTGAGTCCCACTTAAACTTTAGGGACTCGGTCTCAACAATTAAATTATAGAATTTCAAATGGGACTCAATATTTTAATGATTTAGTATACGGGAAAAGTCTGCTATTTAACCGATAAAAATGGGCCTTATTACTCACCAAGCCTGAACCAAAATCTACAAGCAGTTCACAGTTATTATTTTCGCATATATTGACAACCTCCTTTACAAGTTTGATGATCTCATACTTCTTTTTTGGACTTAATGGGACCTCCAAGTCCTCATCATCGTCCTTCTCTTCCACATCATCAAAATGAACTTGTAACCTTTCCCAAGTTAGGAAGAATCTTTGCAAATAATCATCATCTTGAATCAAACGGGTGATGTCAAACTTTTTATCAAAAACATCGATTTCATTGAAATTCGACACGTTTATGTGATCTAAAACGCCCTTCACCAAGACTTCGTTATTTTGGTGGGATAAAATATATTCGAACTCTTTGAAAAACATCGTACACTCTTCCAAGTATTTTTCTGCACTTTCAAATGAAGCTGGGTAACTCATTTTGGACTGCAAAAAAAACAAATGGCTTATTTCTGTCTTAAAAATCGGCCAATATTTAAATACCACTTATCCATCATATCAAAAGTATCTAAATCTATTAGATTAATTTAGTTACTCTACACTACAAAGTTAAATGTCTCATAATAGCAATACTTTTGTAATCTTGTGTTTTGAAGCGTTACTACATCTATTATGGCTACTTAACGGATTAATCAAAACTAATACGACTTATCTCTATTATTTAAAACTACTCATCACTATTATTTTAACATTTTATCCAGTTATGTTAAGTATAGATACTTAGTAAAATTGTAATAGGTCACTAAAATTATAAATAATACTCACTTAAATAACACCACCATTTCATCAACTCCAGATTCACTTGTAACACTTAAATAAATATCTTCTCTTGATATTGATTAAATCCCTAAGTAGGTATATTGATTAAGTGTATTCTTGTTTTAATAAAAGAAAATTAATCGTCTGTAGGTACTAATATAGTTAATGCTAAAACCAAGGCAAGGTGGGTTGAGGTTGAGACTAATCATTACCATAAATTTACTCACAATAGCATTTAAGCTAATTAATTATATACTTTTCCTTATTTGATCGGGGTTATTTTAAAATGACAAAAAGTACCTACGCCATCGTCCCCTGAAATACAAATAAAAAAAAAGAAAATTCAAGAAGAGTAATTTTACATTATTTAAGTAATAAAAGGAGAAAGGAAATAAGAAACAAGCCTATATAAAACTACATTTATTAATATAATAACAGTCTCCTAAACTCTGAAGTATAAATACATTAGCCTTTGCATAGTTTAAACATCATGACGTACCTACATCTCATAAATAAAAGCTAGCATTATGTATTGAATAACTCTTCATCGAAAACCAGAATAAAACAACTTGGATATTCATAGCTTAAGTAATTACGCCAAAGAATACATCTTGTTGCAATAAGTTCGCGTTACGCGTTTAACTTGTTTTTTTAGGTCTACAAAACAAAGTTTTAATTCCCCAATACTTGAGATGATAATACAGTGTCATGTCATTCATTACATTGTTTGTTAAAGACAGCGATGTTTCTCCAGATACATTCCTTAATTGAACTGCAAATACTGCAATACTTTCGCCAAAGCTTTTGCTTTTAAATTTATAATAACGAGTAATACTATATATTCTGTTGTCAGAATCTATTGATACTGTATTAGCATCTCCTGTCATTTGACCCTCAAATACTAACGTCACTTAAAATTTGAGTCCCACAAGACTAACGGCCAAATACTCAAACAAAGTTAAGGCCACCTTAAATTCAAAAAAGTTGTCAGATTTGACAGAAACTCTATGAAACTGACAGCTTCCTTAAATTGGGAGGGAAGGAAAGGAGACCTTACTTAACTTAAGATTTTAACTAAGAGGCCTTTGAGTATTTGGCCGTAAGTGTGCTACTCAAGATTTGAGTCCATTTAAAAAAATGGGACTCAAATCTTGAGTGATTTTTTAGTATACAGACAGTTTTATAAATAGGTACTAAACATTTGTTGTAAATTGTAAAATGCAATCTCGATTTTAAATAACATGGTGTGGCGGTTTGAATAACAGTATTGTAAAATAATTTATTCCTGACCTGTTTCTCGGCAGATTTCGTATCCAAATGTAATAGGTAATAGTTATTTTTATCTTAAGTACCTTAATTAATAGTTTTTTTATAACAATAGAATTGTAAATGGCAGATGCAACTAATAAAAAACTGAACGACAGATGAATTACGAAGATTGTCGAAAATAGTCAATATTACTCATATTAAAACAAGTAACAAAATATTATAATAATAATAAATGGCATATTAAAAATGCTTTAAATACAGAATACCTACTACAATTTAAAGACTTGAAAATAGATAATTCTCTTATCTATACATGTTTAATATTAGATGAGCTAAGAACTTAGTTCTATCTATCAATAAAAATCACTAGAGCTAAAAAAGCTGCTTCTAATCTTCAGCAGGACTAACACAAAACCAGGGGGGTCTCACTCCACGCTTAAACTTTTTATCAGCGTACTGCTCGCGGCTGACTCAGTCGAGCCAGCGCACGAGGGATGGCATGTGTCGATTGAGACAGAGCTACGCGACAGAAAGAGAAGCGCTATTAGGATAGGTTCTCAGAAAAATTGTGAAATACGTTACTATTAGCTAGCCATCTTATATTGTAAGCTACTTTCTTCAAACAAAATAAATGCGTTAACAAAATTTTAGCCTTTCTCCAACCATTAAAGATGAAGCGATCTCAAACAAAAGTATAAGAATATTGAATTTTTTAATCGGAAACTACCGAAAATAGGTATTTCAAAATTCACTGTTGAAAGCCCCACATTGGTAAAACCTCTGTTTAAAAATGTGATAATACTAGTTTTACCTACTGCTGAGGCCCACTGATCTTCTCCCAGAGATCTTCTTCATGCATATCCCGAGACCCTTCACCAATAACGCATTTACCCGACCATTTATGCTTCGCCAAATATTTGTCGCAAACGTCGAACAAATCCTCTTTCTTCACAGCCAGTATGCGTTCCCTCTGCGTCTTCCAAATGTCATACGAAAGACCGTAAAGAAATAGGTCAATTCCTTTCATATACTCCGCGACTGGTTGGTCCATTTGTTGCAGAATAGACAATTTAGCTTCAAACAAGTTTTGGTCATCAACAAGTTGTTGATTCTGCGCCATCCAATCTGCTGTGTTATCGAAAACGTCGAGAGTGACTTTTGAATTAGGGTCTCTGTATGAGTAGAAGTTAAAGACTCCGTCCATGGTAATGGTAGCACCACCGCCATACGCTCCATTTTGTTCCCTAACTATCGGATGCAAGTATTTTGAGCCTAAAAACCTTGATAAGACCCTTAGTTTAGCGAAATCTGCGTTAGTGTATGGCACTGTGGGTAGAACTTTGGCGCAGAAATTGACCGGTATATTCATGGATATGTGTAGACCTTTGCTTTCTTGTAATATTGGTTTGCATTCTGTCCAATTGATGCGATTCACCTCTTTATTTACATCATCTTTACAAAGTTCTACGCAGAATTTATTGACAGAGTCAAGGATATCTTTATTAGTATTGCAATAATGGAAAGCTGCTCTCAAATTATTGCCTTTTAGGATATTATTGCCGATTTGGTCGACTAGAGTTTGTACCTGTTCGGTATTATAAGACTTTTGGATTTCTTGCATGTCCATTACGTGGCGAAGACCGAGTAAGCTTTCTTTGCATTCGTCTACTGAAGAAATGAGAGACCTGGCCGCTTGCATCGCGTAAGTGTGACCACTGTCTATCACTCCATTAGAAAGAGAAGAACAGTAGTTATTGAGCAGCATCGACATTCTTTCAGAGTTCTCGAAGTTTGGTTTACTGAAGATTTCGCTCCAAATGTCTAGCATTTTCGGCAAGTTTTCGTCGAGACAGTGGCTGCTAATCAGAGATCCTTGCTCATATTGACCCTGTTGATCGATATGTTCAGTAATGTGGGTGATGACACTCAAACCCGAAGTAGTTTTGCTCACGTGTTTATCGAAATCTCGGTAGTTATAAGATTTTGTGTCGAATTTATCGAGAATGTAGTTGAAGAAGGGAAGCAACTGTCTCTGATTCGCGTTTAAGTTTTCGGTACCTAACACACCTCTGAAGTAAGTTACGCCGTTTGTGTTCGCTTCACAGAGTTGAAGGGGGATGATGTCGGCTGCAGTATGCTTTAAAGGCGGTGCAGTTTTGTTAAGTGTGATTTCGTCGATTTTCAAGCAAGGCAGGATTTCCAAATTTTGTATTTCCTTCTGTGCCTTTGACAGTTCTAAACCATCTTTGTATATCTGTTCTTTCTGCTGATCGTTCAATGCGCTAACTTTACGCTTAAGCAGATTAGCTTCCGCTTCATTGAAAACGTCGTCGAATTTAGGATCCGGTTGCATCGTCATTACCAGTTTATGTGGATTCAATATGAAATACTTCTCAACGACATCTCTCACGAATTCGGGATTCATCAAATCAGTTTTTAACCTAGTGAGAAGGTCGTTTACTTTTAACGCGCTTAACACGGAGCCATTATGGTTCCAAAGTGGCAACAGGTTGAACAGAACATTTAAGCCAAACTTCGGAGATTGGTGTTTAATAGAGAGCTCAAAACCGTGTAGCACACTTTCAATGTGAGATTTCTCGAAACCTTTTTCGTAAATTTCTTGAATAGTTTGATCTGCGATCTTTTCAACCAGTTCGAAGTTACTTTTTTCAACGTCTTTTAGCCCTATTGCGAACAAAGTGTCTCTTATTTGATTATCATAGCCTGACGAAGAGTTGTAACCGCCAGATATATTTTTCTCAATAAGGCTTTTATAGAAAGCTGAATTAGGGCCGATTATCATTAGCTCAGCTAACGCTGTCAGCATAAACGTTTCGTAGACGTTCGTAATATCTGACATGACCAATCCTATCGCTATTTGATTCTGTTTCTCAACAGGAACTCCGTACTGATCCACCCTGCAAGTAATTTCAGCGCGTTGTGGCGATTCCCACCTTTTTTGAGGCGTAACGATGGTATCTTTCGGGTCTAAGTAGTCATATTTACTCAAATAAGCCTCATTGACAAACTTCAAGTTGGCATCCAGAGGAAAGTTGCCGTAAGAAAAAATCCTAGAGTTACTAGGATGGTAATAAGTTTTGTGGAAGTTTTTCAAATACTCATGAGTCAACTCTGGGATGTGTAATGGATCGCCACCGGAGACGTAACCGTACGTCCCTTTCGGTAAAATGGCGTTCACAAACTTCTGTCCGAATAGCGATCCAGTTTCAGAAAAAGCACCTTTCATTTCGTTATACACAACGCCTTTGAACGCCAAAGTGGAATTTTTATCGTGTAATTGGGAGTGTTCCAATCTCCATCCTTCTTGCAGAAAGTCCAACCTTGTCAAATTAGGTTTGAACACAGCATCCAAATAAACTTTTTGCAGATTCCTATAATCAACCTCATTTTGTGACGAAAAAGGGTAGAAGGTGTAATCAGGGCCTGTCATGGCATTCATGAACGTAGCTAAAGACCGGTTCAGCATTTTGAAGAAGGGGTCTCTTACTGGGTACTTTTCTGAGCCGCAAAGGACTGTGTGCTCCAAAATGTGAGGAGTTCCCATTGAATCGAGTGGTGTTGTGCGAAATCCAACGGAGAAAACATTATTAGAATCATCTCTTTCTAAGTGAAGGTATTCCGTTTTAGTTCTCTCATGTGTAAGAAAGTATGCTGTCATGTTGTACTCTTTAATATACTCTACTTCAGAGCAGAGGAAGCCGTGCGCCGTTCTTCCTGTCTGCATCTGTCTGGTGGGCGATTCTTTCTTCTTTAAGATGCCGCTGTTGTTCCGAGTAAGGTGATGCGATATCCCTAGTCGCCGGTGCAAGCTTGACCCATACTTGTTCAGTCTTGAATACATTTTGAACAATCCTGAAAATAACACTGAGTATTTTTAGACGTTTTGATATTATGATGGGCACTATAATTTAATGTGGAAATTAAATAATAAAATCAATTTCTATTACTTATTATTACTCATAATAAAATTTGGGTAGTATTTAATTGGGTAACAATAAATTCCCATTTTGGGTATCTAAAATACTGAATATAGCGTACTGAAATACTAAGTGGGTGACGGACCGAGGGCTACTACAGATTTTGAAAATGGGTGACTATCAAATACAAATTGAGTAACTCTTTATTCAGAACGGGCGACCAAATTACTATTTTTGCGACAACCTTAGGGCACACAAAACATTTAAAATTTGGCATATATTTGATTTAAAAAAGGTGACTATTATCCTAATCGAAATAACAAAAAACAAACAAACAAGAAAGTAACCTAATAAAACGTGTTAAAAATACCATGTTGGGCAGCTTAAATCAGTTATATAAAATAAAAATTAAATATAGTTATCACACATAATTGACATAATATGTTATTACATATGTTACATATATTATGTAGTCGCCCGTTTTAAGTATTTTTGTAATCCACTGTTTGTCGCCCGTTTAGTTATTTTGTCGCCCAAAAAATAAACTGCTGCCCGATTTAGTATTTAAGTATACCATTAACAGTCGCCTTTATTATTTCCAGTCACCGAATTAATTAATTCCCATAAAATTTGAGCAGTTACTACTACGTCATAACTAAAGATCGGATATTTGGATGCATATTTACCTAAAGCTCAGTTGTTGGGTATTATGGAAAGCACTTTTTTATCAAAAATATCCAAGGATTCTGGGATTTACAAATGTTAATGTATACTTCCTGGGATTTTATTTTAGATGTAAGTATCCGGACATAATACAAATTCCGTTGGCCTGTAACAAATGTAATTGGTTGCTTTTCCCTACTTTTATTGTCAGTGATTTTTACAGAAGCAAACACAATGTTATTACTTTGTAACAATGCCTATCAAACCTAATGGGAATAAACACATTTTAAGAATTTTAAATATTTCAATTCATTTAACACAAGGCGGCCACATGAGGCCGGACAACAATGGAAAATCTATTGAGTTTGTGTCTCATTTTTGGTGCGAAGCCGCTTATATAATATGTCAGCAAACAATTGTCTTTAGGTAAATATGCATCTGACTATCCGATCTCTAGATATAATAACTTAATAGTAATGTGAAATATTTTTTTTATTTTTTATATTTTTTTAATCTATTTTTACACATTCAACAGGAAGCTAAACATGGGCACATATATTTTTGAAGGTTTATGTTTAATAACTATCTTTTTTCTAGTTTACAAATTTTTAGGGCTTACTTCGGTCAGAGACATTCTGTGCATTTTAAATATTATAAAAGGATCAAAAGATTCTTTGAATGGTGCACTGAGAACCATTTTCAGCATATTTTATTAATTGATGGAAGGGAAGTAAGGCACGTGTACCTACCAGGGGGCTTACCATCAGCAAATAAGAAACCGTTCAGTTCAAAAGCAGGCCTTAAACAGGACTGGTTAAGGCCTGCTTTCATACTAACCGTTGAGGTCATAGTACGAAAAAGTAAGGCAGTTCAATATAAGCCCTGCTGCTATAAGAGCTTATGAGCTAGTAAGGCCCCAGATGTTTGGAAATTCTTTGTATATGTTACAGTAGAACTAAACTCACATTATGTCTTAAATTTTATACTTTATCAAATCTCAATAGATATAGTAACGCTTCAATATTATTTTCATAATAATTACAGTTTTCATTTAGTTTGACTTTGGTAAAAACAAATGCGAAATGATGCAATTTATACTCACAATAAAGAAGTCCCAGGGCCGAAAAGCACTTCTTAGCAGAAGAAAACTTGAACAATGACTGTTCACTATTACTAAAATTATTATTTCAAAACATTATTTTCTTTGAAATTCGAAAAAAATAACCTCGACGAACACCGCAACAACTTTTCAGAAAAACTGATTGATTTGACACTTTACTTTTTTCATCGAAAAAAATATGTAAGGGCTCGTACAGACATTACGATGAGACCTACCGGTAAAGTCCGATTACTGTGAATCGATTTATCGATTCAGATTTTTACACACCACTATTTATTTTTATCTGACATTTCCATAGACAGAAAAAAACTAGTGTCAATTTGAGTTTGACAGACATTGACAGACATGACATTTTCTTTCTTTTCAAAACACGTGTTTACGTGATGCACTCGTGCAGTGGTTTTATTTATTATTTAGCAAATAAATAAGCAAAAATGAGTTTATACAACTTTAAAAAAATTGCTGTAGTCCCTACAGCAAAGGTACGTACATATTTCATACTTTTACAATTCTTTGAAAGAAATGTTTCGCGATATATTTTATAACCTGAAATGTGTGTTTATTTTATATTTTCAGGACTTTATTGATATAATACTGTCTAAAACCCAAAGGAAAACACCGACAGTAGTACACAAGCACTACAAAATCTCCAGGATACGTGCTTTTTATATGAGAAAAGTGAAATTTACACAGCAGAATTTCCATGATAGGTTATCTAGGATTATACAGGTTTGTTTAATTTTATCTACATCCTGTCGCTGCCTATCCAAAAAACGGTAAAAAAAATTGTTTGTCCTGAGTTGGTAAGACTTTTATTGCACAATATTATTTCCAAGAAAAATCGTTCAAGTACCTAAAATTCTTATTTCAATTATATAATAATGGAAAATCTATTGTGTGTCATTTTGTCTGGCTTGGTGGGTTAAGCTGTTTCTAAACCCCCAACAAACCAAGCACTTATTTTAACTAGAACGTCTCATCTCTGTATTCCGTTCATCAAATAAAAGTGACAACATCAGTTTTAAACTTTTGTCCACATGTTTTTATTTTTAACCAACCTATTTTAATCATGTAAGCATTGTCCATTTATTTTTACAATTAAGTTTAATATTTGTAATGATTTCAAAAATTTTCTTCCCAGGAGTTCCCCAAGCTAGATGATGTCCATCCGTTCTACGCAGACCTCATGAATGTACTGTATGACAAAGATCATTACAAACTTGGCCTCGGCCAGCTCAACACGGCTAGACATCTTATTGATACGTAAGACATTACCTACCAAATTGCTTTATTTACAGTTTTAAGAGCCTGTTTTTCATACATATACACTTTTAAGACTTCACCGTGTACAGTTCATTAGAAATAAAACATTTTTTATAGATTACAGTGCATATTACAGTGCATATTCTGCGGACAATGTTGTTGGTTACATAATTAGTACTATTTTTTAATATCTGCCACATTGGTAAGCATAATTATGTAATTGTTTTTTTGTTCCAAATAAATATAAAAAAAAAATTATTATTATTATTTTTAAACAGGCGAGCAGTTGTTGCAACTGATAGTGCCTGTATCCTGCAATCTTTGCTCTATTCTACTTTATTTAAATATTATAATTAATTCAGGGCCCTATTTAATGACAATTTGGTTTACATTGCGGTGCAGCTATAAGTTGTTCTATTTTAAAATTGTTTAAGGCAATGAATATAAAATTATCATGACAGGTGACGAATTGTCGTGTTTATTTAATAGGGCCCAGGTGTTATTTTAGAATTAATTAATTACTTAAAAGAAATAAATTTAAGGAATTTAATGATAATAAACTTTAATCCCTTGACTCAAAGTTTCTAATTGTACAACACTACAACGAAAAGCTTTCAGTACAGCACGATAATGTGACCTCAGCGTTAGTGTATTTTTCTGAAGCAACGTAGATCTCAAATGAATTGACTTAATTTTATGGGCTTTTGGACCTATTTGGATACAGTTTTTTTTATTTGAAAGATGGTTCTTAGCTATATTTTTCCAATTGTTTATTTCCTCCTATAGCGTGGCTAAAGACTACGTCCGTTTACTGAAGTACGGAGACTCTTTGTACCGATGCAAGCAGCTGAAGCGCGCGGCGCTCGGCCGGATGGCCACCATTATGAAACGGCAGGCTGCCAACCTCACGTACTTAGAACAGGTCAGTATTTTATATACTAGAAGAAATTCGACGATGCTTATGAATTAGGGAAAGAATGTTTGTAAACAAAACTTTGCACATTTTCGTAATTATTCCTCAAATACGTTGTTTCAATGAATTAACACCATAAGTACAACTTGGACAACATAGGTAAGCTATCAATGATATTCTTATATTTATAAAGCATGTAATAAAAAAGTACTTTTGAGGTTAAGTATGGGCGGTTTGTTTGTAAACATTCTTTCCGCGAGTTGGCTGGAGTTTAGTGACTGAGTAGTTCAGCGGTCAGAGCATTGGTTGAACCTTTTTAAAGATAATGAATGACTTGATATAAATTCTGGTGAATGTTTTCATTATCTACAATATCTACATCGTCAATAGAATACTCTATCAAATATTTCATGTTTATTATATTATTTATTTATAAATTATATTCTATATTCTTATTTATTATAGATAAGTATATTTTTTATTTACTTGGTGAAATGACCTAAAAAAATGAAGTGTTCAATAAAAACTATAAGTTTTCATGGTGTTATTCAAGATTTTTTTACAGAGTTACCATGCCATTTTTTTGTGTTTCTTTGTTTCTTTTTCAGTCTACAGTAATTTTTGTGAAGTAGAATTCTACATCAGTTAGGAAGTTCAAAAATCAGTCTTTTCATCAGATCGTGAACTTGCCTCGCCTTAAGCTTGAATTTAATCCTCTTCGATCGATATTTGAATTGTAACTTAGTATTTTGAGTATTAATGAGTAAATATTGTAAGATCACTGATGTTCAATCAGTGATCTGACAATATTAGAATTGAAATTATTAACTCTTTTAAAAAGTACTCTCGAATAAAAAGAAACTGTTTTTACTAACATTAAAATTGATCATGTAAGTTTGTATTGAGATTGTCATTTTGGTTTTTAACCAACCTATTTTGATGTAGGTCCGCCAACATCTGGCCCGTCTGCCGTCGATAGACCCGTACACTCGCACCATCATCATCTGCGGGTTCCCCAACGTTGGCAAGTCCAGCTTCATCAACAAGGTAACGAAAAAGATATTTCTTTATTGCTTTAAATGTGGTATATTTTGTTCTTACTGTGTCATCTCATAAGTAAATATCTCTGCAATTATTTATATATCAAACAGTCGGATTGTTTTCTTGTATATTTTTTCCAATTTCCCCAATTCCCAATGGACCTAATTCCCAATAAGCCTCAATTCCTAATTGACCCAGTTTACTGTGTCATAAATAAATATGTCTGCAATTATTTATTTAGCAAATGATGAGTCGAATTGTTTTTTTGTATGTTTTTTCCAATTTCCCCAATTTCCAATGAACCTAATTTCCAATAGACCTCAATTCCCAATTGACCCAATTCCCAATAGACCGTTCATAATAGGTCATTCTTAATTGACCCCAATAGCTCTATTTTCATTAGAACCGTTCCCATTAAACTCTATTCTCAGTAGGCTATTCCATGCTTGGTTAGTTGGTTATTGAATAATTGAACTTTTAACCTAACCGTAAAAAAATCTTTTTAATCATTGCTGGCATACTGAAACTTTATTTTGAATAAAAAAAACATGTTTGTTTTTGTTTTCATACAAACGCGCTCATTTTACGGATTAATAAAAGTCCGTTTAAAAAAAGTACTAATAAAACTAATAAATGTCCATCAGCCATTTTTGATGTCCCCACTGCTGGGGCACAGGCCTTCCTTATGGGTGGTAAGGAGGACGGGCCAGAACCCACCACGCGGGCCCAATGCGGATTGGTGGGTGTTAACGACTGCAAATGCAGCCGGGACCAACGGCTTAACGTGCCTTCCGAAGCACGGAGGAGCTCTAGATAATACATTTTTGGTCACCCATCCCATGACCGACCCATGCGAACGTTGCTTAACTTCCACAATCGCTGGGCCAGGCGCTAAACCACTGCGCCACCGAGCTCCTAGCTCCTCCTAACTCCGAACTAATAAATATTTAAATCAAACTCCCCCCATACAATAACACCCGTATTCAAGAACAATACTCAAACGACCCTTGCCTATGCGAACGCACTGCGTTAAAATAGAGCTCTGTGATTGGTTCGTTTGTTTTACGTATTACATGTGATTGGTAGTTAGGACGCTGTGCGCTCGGCACTGTGATACCTCACGCCTGTAGCACACCTCCGCCGCAAAACCGCGGTAGTTCCGCTATGAGTTGTCTTATATCGACGACGATATATGAGGATCACATCTACGTAGCGGTTTCGCGTTATTGCTTTCGCGTGTGTTAACGGTTGGAGCCGTTCGGGCAGAATCGCGCGTGAAAAATATATGCATTAGAACAGGCTGTTCGCATTTGTTTCGCTTGTCGAACTCACGGCGGAACCTGCTGCGGTGTTCCGCGGGCGAAGGTGTGCTACAGCCGTCATAGTTATGTTTGTGAATACGGGTATAAGCACAGAATAGATAATAGTACTAGCGTATAGAAGTTGCACTCCGCAAAATCGTTTAAATAAATTGCAACTCATGCTCCGACACAATAAGGTGCAATTCAGGTCGCACAGCGCTCCCTTCGCTCCAAAACATTCACTTAGTAGTTGCCTCTCTTTCTATCGCGTAGGTCTTATCTTTTCTGATGTATGAAATTTGTCCTCTCAGAGGACGCCGAGCGGTTCAGACTCGCGCGCGGAGTGACAGAGCCCTGGTATAAGTGCTATAAAACTTAAAAATAACGGGTATAAAACTTAAAAAATAACTAGAGGCCCATTCGAAGCTGTCCTTGGCTCGTGCTTTGCGTCAGTCAAAACGCGGCCTACAGCAACACTGGCATAAGGTCGCAAGTCACGTGATTTACGCTTCATGCATTACCCATGTCAGTTACAAACAAAATTAGATACTATTCTCTTTTTTATGCACAACGGGGTAGTGCTTGGCCTTCACCTCACCTGATGTTAAGTGGCGATAAGGCCGAAGGTGGAAGCGCTCTACACCCGGAATCCTCATCACTGAGGAACTGGCTATTTTACCTCTAACTGCCGGAACACAACCATTTTTAAATTGTTGTTATGGCGTCAGACTTGAAATAAGCCCTACCACCAACCAAACCGAGTACAAATTGTACCCCTCCTGGGAATCGACCCCGGGACCTCTGCGTCTTACACGGGTGGGCGAACCACTAGACCACAGAGGCGGTTAAATCGTTAAACTTATTTTTATTTTTCATCATATCAGCCGCACGACACCCACTGCTGGGTATAGGCCTCCCCTAAGGATCTCCACGACGATCGGTCCTGCGCTGCCCGCATCCAGCGGCTTCCCGCTTTTATTTTTATTGACGATGAATTATACAACATACAGACTACAATACATTATTTCTTATCGTATGAGGATTAGTGTCCACCTCTGGTGTTAGAGTTTATCAAGCCGCCTGTAAGGCATCTAACTTGGCTTAATGACTGTTATCAGATGACAACAGCCGGGACCGACGGTTTAACGTGCCCTCCGAAGCACGGAAGCGCTCAGTTGTAATGCCATTTAACGGTCACCCACCGACTCCTGGCCGGACCGAGCAAACGTAATCGAGTACGATCAGTCTGTCAAACTCCACCATGAGAGCTTCGATACATTCGCTATAGTTATTTTTGTGTGGAAATAACCCTGAAATCGAAAAGTTGTAACTTGCATACAAAATAGTTTTGGGACTAAATTATTGGTGTTACTTACCCAAGATATTTATTTACAGATTACTCGTGCCGACGTAGAAGTGCAACCGTATGCATTTACCACCAAGAGTTTGTACGTGGGACATACAGACTACAAGTATCTTAGGTGGCAGGTAAGATTGGTGACTAGAAATCTATAGTAATAATAATAATAATATAATTTATTTATTCAAGTAATGTAACTCATTTTGTTAGTAACAATATTTCTTATAAACTATGTTAGTATTTATGTTTATTATATGAATTTTATATAATTTTATATATGAATATTATTATGCGAGTATAACTTTAATTTATACCTTGATCGAATGTTTATACGCATAAATTAACGAAACATGTTTGATTAACTTTACGAAGGATAACGGCTTACCTTCGCCATTATTTTACCCTTACCCAATATTATCCCTCGCTACTGATAAACTATCAATATTTCGAACCATATAATTCATTATTTATACTATTTGCCCAGGTAATCGACACCCCTGGAATATTGGACCACTCGCTAGAAGAGCGCAACGTCATCGAGATGCAGGCAGTGACCGCGCTCGCTCACCTGAGAGCCGCCGTACTGTACGTGATGGATCTGTCCGAGCAGTGTGGGCACAGTGTGCAGGAACAGGTACAAATTATGTAATTCCCAATAGGCCCCAATTCTCAATCGACCCAATTCCCAATGGACCTAACCCCTAATAGGGCCCAATGGACCCAATTTCCAGTAGACTAATTTCCAATGGGCCAAATTCCCAATAAGCCCCTATTCTCAATGAACCCAATTCCCAATAGGCCCCAATTCTTAGTCGACCCAATTCCCAGTAGACTCTAATTCTCAATGGGCCAAATTACCAATAGGCCCAATTCCATATAGACCCAATTACCAATAATCCCAATAGGCCCCAATTCACAATGAACCCAATTCCCAATAGATCTTAATTCCAAAAGGCCTCTTTTTAGATGAACCCCATTCCCAATAGACCCCATTCTTATGAATGGAATAGGTATCATTCTTAATAAACAGGTACATGGTGTAAATCCCGATAAAGTTTATTTATTCTAAAGCGTCAATAACCATGGAAATTTAAAACAGTACATTTTATTATGGCCCTATCGAAGCTGTCCTTGGCTCGTGCTTCGCGTCAGTCAAAACGCGGCCTACAGCAACACTGGCATAAGGTCGCAAGTCGCGTGATATACGCTTCATGCATTACCCATGTCAGTTACAAACCCAAAATTAATTGATTTTGGTCTAGGACGAATAAGTTTATGACTTTTTTGTTCTAGATATTTTTATGAAAATTAAACTGACTTGGCTACTTCCACGCTGCTTTTTATAAATTCTTTCATATCGTTTATATGTAAGTTCAATTATTTTTCAGTTTTTTAAATTGATGATTTGTATTAAAAAAGTCAATGACAAATTGTAACAATTATTATTATTTAAGTACCTCTTTAGTTTAAGCCTTCTACATACAGGCGAAATCAGATTCGGAATTCCGAATCAGAATATCGATTTATGTATGAAAATTCGTAATGGATGATTACCGCATGTGTGTGGTAGGTCCATAGATTTGTATGGATTAGCTGCGTTCGTTTAAATAATAATAACTACTATAAATAAGTCACAAAATCTCATTACGTTAATGCAGTCAGTTTTCGTCTGTTTAGAGTTTCTAACGTGATTTGGTGTGATTCCACCTCGCTTGGTATTTTATTATAATTTTATACTAGCTTGCACCCTATGATTTCCAGGTTATAATAAACTATCTGTTTACCAAGTTTCATCTAAATACGTTTACCCGTTTTTGCGTAATTAAGTAAGATACATTTAAAAATACAAACTTTCACAGTTTTTATTTAATTTGATGATATAATATTCATCTTCCAGATCTCCCTATTCGAGAGCATCAAGCCCCTATTCGCCAACAAGCCCCTGATGGTGGTATTCAACAAGATGGACGTGGTCACTCCGGAACAGCTGACTGATGAAAAACTAGTGGCTGTCGAGACGCTTATGGAGAACTGCGCTAAGGGAAATTTAGTAAAGTAAGCTTAATTAGAAGGAAGCCCATATGATTTCGCCCCATTCCTTATTGGGCCCATTCCCAATTCGTCCCAATCCTTATTGGGCCCATTGCCAATTCGTCATATTCCTTATTGGGTCCATTCTCTATTCGTCCCATTCCTTATTGGTCTCGTGTCATTTCGTCCCATTCCTAATTGGTCCTGTACTCCTGTGTCGTGCGGCCCATTCCTTATAGGTCTCATTTTCAATTCGTTGTTTGTCCCCAGCGCGGACTCGAACTCGGAACTGTCGATAGTGCCAGTACTCCGCATGTCCACTGTCACCGAGGAGGGCGTGCAAGAGGTCAAGATTGAAGCCTGTGAGAGGCTGTTGGGTCATAGGGTTACTGAGAAGATGCGCACCAAGAAGGTAGGGTTCCTACCTATAATCACACTCACATCACACACACAATGTATACAAAAATTAATAACGAAAATATGAAAATGTATGAAACAGCAGATTCTTTTTTCGCGATTTCAAAGTTGTCCAGTTTGATAGTTCCTATCTACCATATTATTCCACTTTAGAGGATATGTTGTAAGTCAATTCCACGGCCTTAGGACTTGGGTATTTTGCAGTTGGCTTCATTTGTTAACCTCTAAGGGGGGGAGGGGGGGGGGGCAGCTGCCCCCTGCCCACTCTTGGCGACGCCCTTGGTGTAATGTCAAACCTCAAACAGTTTTTAAACTTAAAAGTAGAGAGAGCATCTTAAGTTTTGTGAAACTTGATGTGCTGTCGACTGTTATTTAATCACGATTTACCATAACTTTGCTTGGTTTAAAACGTGTGAGGTTGTGAGCTACGTTCCCTCAAATATGGTTGAGCGAAGCGATGGCTAGTTCATGCGTCATGCTCGTGAACGGGTACTGCCAGTGGGTATAGGTCTGCTTCTGACTGCTTGTATTAAGGGCGTCGTATATATTTAAAAAAACTTTTTATACAAATAAACTAATTTATTATTTTAAGGTGGACGGTATTTTAAACCGTCTCCACGTAGCAGTTCCGACCCCCCGCGACGGCAAAACTCGCCCCCCCGTCATACCGCCCTCCGTCGCCGCCAAGAAGTTGGCGCAGCAAGAGAGGGAGAGCAGGAAGAGGAAGTTGGAGAGAGAGATCGAGTTAGAGGAGGGAGACGACTATGTGCTCGGTGAGTTTAGTTATATCATGTTAGTAATTAGGGGACGTCCAGTAATTACGTGAGGTGATTTTGGCGATTTTTCTCACGTGAGATTTTACAAAACGCATTTTTTGTGTAATTACGGTAATCTATGCTTGCTTGCTTTGCATTTATTTGAATAAACATTATTGTTAAGGATTTAGTCATATTTTGGTATGAAAAATGTTTACCTTAGTTTAACCCAGTTTTGTCGCGATGCTGTTTCTGCAGAAAAAAAATTAGATGTGATATTTACCGAGACCCCTCGTGAAATTAGGTGAGATTCGGCTCAATGCCCTCCCCCCTAAATGCCTCACGTAATTAAATAATGCCCCCTTAGTTTTATTGCAATATGAAACTGGCGCAACAAGAAAGGGAGGAAGAGAAAGTTGGAGAGAGAGATCGAGATAGAGGAGGGAGATGATTATGACCTCGGTGAGTTTAGGTATTATCATGTTAGAAATGAGGGATTTTCGAAATGACAAAAACTATAGGCTCGGTAGATGGCGTTGATAAGCAGGCAAGTGTCAACTGTAGAAAACGTAGGAAAAAGAAAACACAATTCACAAGAAAACACCGCTACGCGCTAACCAACGGACGCTAAAAAATGAAAATGACTTTTTAAGCACAGACCGTTTATTTGTCAAAGCCAATTT
Organism: Agriphila straminella; assembly: GCA_950108535.1. Classification (NCBI taxonomy): domain Eukaryota; kingdom Metazoa; phylum Arthropoda; class Insecta; order Lepidoptera; family Crambidae; genus Agriphila; species Agriphila straminella. Next base: position 12,612,067 of record OX467304.1, read on the forward strand.
TGACAGTTCATTTGTCCATTAACGCCATCTAGTGAGGCAAATAGTTACTATTTTATGTTTTTAAATGACACTTGGGAAATCCTTCATTAGTTGGTTATATTGCGATAAGAAAATGGCGCAACAGAAGAGGGAGAGCAGGAAGAAGAAGTTAGAGAGAGAAATTGAGATAGAGGAGGGAGATGACTATGTGCTCGGTGAGTTTAGTTATACAACGTGTTACAAAATACCACCTAATGCCGAATATGGTAGATAGGGACCATCAAACTCAACAACTTTTACTATTGTACCAACTCTGAAATCGTTAAAAAAAATCAGCTGTTTCCAATTTCCATACATTTTGATATTTTCGTTATTAATTTTTGTATGAAACAGCTGAGTTTTTCGCGATTTCAGAGTAGGCCCTGTAGTAAAAGTTGTTCAGTTTGATGGTCCCTATCTACCATATTCGGCATTTGGGTTTTTTTTGTAACATGTTGTATTCTGCTTAGAAATAAGTTGGTTTTATTGCGATAACAAAATGGCGCAACAGGAAAGGGAGAGCAGGAAGAGAAAATAGGAGAGAGAGAGATGGGAAGAAGAAGAAAACGATAAACTTTTCTAATTATATCTTCTTTTAATTTATATACAGATCTAAAGAAGAACTATTCTGACATCGCGGAGGAAGAACGCCACGATCCCATTCCAGAGTTCTGGGAGGGACACAACGTGGCCGATTATATTGACCCAGATATATTCGACGTGAGTACATACATACATACACTAGTACACACATTTTTTTTTTTTTTTTTATTTTATTTATTTTGGCACATAACAGTCATTACATGAACTTAGGTTAATACAATAATGGTTCCTTATTGAATAGACAAGACAGTGCCGAATATTACTAAATAACATAAATATATAAGTAATGGATTGTTGCTTCAAATACACCATGCGCAGTGCTGGATAAGATTAGGCTACTTAAAGTATAGTTAAAGTAAGATTAAAGTACAGTCAACGGCACGCTGTGCTTCCACGAAAGCGTAATTCAATCAATTTTAATTTGTTTAGATGCAAAAAAATTGAGGTTCAAAATAATTTACAGATTTTTGACAGTTTTGTATAACCTCATGTGCTGCTGACTGTACAATGTTCAGTTGCTAGCATTACAAACAGAAACGGGATTTAAAAAACCAAAACATTATTTAATGTTGATGTAGTTAAGTTGTTAAGGTATTCAATTTTTGTGTTGCTTTAGCTTTAAACATTGGTAAGGAGTTATTAAATATGTCAATGTCAGAAAAAATCCTATTATACATGTTAAGGCAGCGGCTGAAATAGGCGTTTCGTGTGTATTTCTTTCTATGATGGGGTGGTACAAATGTGTTTATAGTGCGGAGAGAGCGAACTGGGAGGCGAATCTTGGCTAAAAAATTTATTTTAGATAGTAGTACAGAGGAATCTAGTTTGTTATTAAGGAGTTTGTAAAGAAACATCAGATCGAAAAGTTTGCGTCGATTATATAATGGCAATATATTGTAAAAAGTGAGGGATTCTGAATACGATTCATCGGTCTTATACCTACGATAATTTAAATGTTTGATAAATTTTTTTTGAACTTTTTCTATTCTATCACTTTGGTATTGAAAAACAGGGTTCCAAATAATACATCCAAAATCAAGCAAGGATCTTACGAAGCAAAAATACAGAATTTTCAGAGTAAGGATATTTTTAAATGGTTTTGCAATTCTATTGATAAAGCCCAGACTCTTAAAAGCTCGACCAACCAAGTGCTCCACATGGAGATTGAAATTAAGTTGGTGGTCCATTATAATGCCCAGATCACGTACACTGTTAACTCTTGCGAGTGGAGTGTCGTTAATTGTATAATTAAGCATTATGGGTGATTTTTTTCTAGTATATGTGATCACTGAGCATTTGTCAACATTTAAAAAGAGTTGGTTATGTTCACAGTATTTCGAGAGAGCATCTAGGTCAAACTGCAGTTTGTGACAATCATCAACGTTGTTAATACAACGATAAATTTTAGTGTCGTCAGCGTACAGGAGATGGTCAGAATTTAGCAGGGCATTACCAATATCACTTATGTACAAGGTAAACAGAACTGGGCCCAAGTGTGACCCTTGAGGCACCCCTGAAGGGATTGATAAGTAATTTGAGCAGTAACCTTTGAGACAAACTGCCTGACTACGATTGCGTATGTATGAATCAATCCATCTGAGCAGGTTGCCGTGTATACCGAGTCCAAAAAGTTTACTAATCAGCAAATCATGATTAATTTTGTCAAAGGCTTTTGAAAAATCGGTATATTTTATTTTTATTTTTATTTTATTTAATAAGGTCTGCCAACGGCTGCTACATTATTTTAGGTGTACATTAGTTACATTGTATAAATAAAGCTAAATGTGCAAGCCAATTAAAGGCGGACACCGCATGCAAGTATACAAAAAACTTAATATTAGGTATAGATTCTAACTATAATTATATATAAGGTACCTTCATACACCAAACTACAAAATAAATATGTCTGTCACGCATGTCACGTCTCATAAGCTTCGGTAAAGGCTTGTCTGAGTTTTGGTAGTGAGTCCTTGTGAATATCGAGGGTTGAACTGTATTTGTTCAAAAGTCTACTCAATCGTGGAATAGGGGAATGAAGTCCGAGGACGGTTCCACGAGAAGGTGGTGCTAGGGGTTGTATGGCATACCGTGGAATTCTACGGGTGGTATACACGACATCTACTTGTCCATTTTGGTCCATAGTACTCAGTATGAAGTCTGTTAAGGTAATCATATTAGTTTCAACTGATCGCATTCCGACAAAACCATGTTGGGTGTTCGGAATGTGATTATGTAAAGCATTGGCAAGCTGAGCAGTAACAATCTTTTCTAGTAATTTCCCGAAAACGCACAGCTTAGATATGGGCCTATATTGTGATACTAAATTTTTGTGCTTATTCTTCGGTATGGGTGTAATGAGGGCTTTTTTCCATAACGTAGGAAATATACCAGAGTCTAATGATTTTTTAAATATCAGATAAACAGGCAGCGATATTTCATCAGAACAAATAGATAGAAGAATAGGGTGAATTTGATCAGAGCCAGCACCTTTATTTATGTTTACATTTTTTAAAGCCTTTTGAACCATGTCTCTATCTAAATAAATCGAACTTATATCAGCATTGCTTTGACTCGAAGGTCCGGCTGTGTTATTAATGATATTGTAACTATGACTCGAAGTCTTTATAAAGACAGAGTTAAAGGAATCGTTAAAACCCTCGCAAATACTTTTACCGTCAGATAAGACAGCATCTTTATATGTCATGTTATGAGGGATGTCATTTGTTGTTTTCTTTTTTGATTTAACGTAAGTCCAAAATGAACGAGGGTTCTCTTTAATTTTGAGTTCTGAATAGTCAACATGTCTGTCATAAGTTTCTGTTTCCATTTTACGTAACCTTTTCCTGAGAGAAGCGAATGCATTGTAGTCGCTAGTATTATTATAGGTTTTCCATTTTTTATGATACTTTGCCTTCTCGTTGCTTAATTTAATGAGCGGAAGAGTATACCAAGGCGGATATTTATTGTTGTCTGTGACAGTAATCGAGGGCACATATTGATCAATAAGCTTATAAAGAATATTATAGAAGTAATCAACCATGCTGTTTACATCGTTCATTGGGGAAAAAATAGTTGCCCAGTCTATAGATAAGAGCTCTTTTTTTATGGAGTCATAATCCGACTTGTGAAATGATTTTTTAATATATGTGTTATTTTTAAGAGGTTTGGGTAGGCTAAGAGGCAAAGTAATGTCTAGCGCTTTATGATGACGATCTTCACTTAGTAAAGGAGGGTTACTAGCAGCTACATTGCATTCGGTATTACAAAAGACCAAATCTAGGAGTCGGTTATTTACATTAAATTCAAAATTATATTGAGACAAAAGAGAAAGGCTCATGAAGTCCTTAGTCAAAGTTACCAATGGGCACTGATTGATATGACAAGTTATTGTATCTGAATCCGTATCACGATACCATACTGCCTGACTAACATTAAAATAGTCTTGTTTCACATACACAATAGTCTTGTTTCGAGAGGGATACAACGTGGCCGATTATATTGACCCTGATATATTCGACGTGAGTACATACATACATACACTAGTACACACATACACAATAGTCTGGTTTCGAGAGGGACAGAACGTGGCCGATTATATTGACCCAGATATATTCGACGCGTGAGTACATACATACACTTATACACAATACACTAGTACACAAATACACAAGTCGGGTTTCGAGAGGGACAGAACGTGGCCGATTATAATGATCCTGATATATTCGACGTGAGTACATACATACACTAATAAACATATACAATACACTAGTACACACATATATGATACTCGTGGCTGATTATATTGATCCAGATACAGTGGTGGCTAGATAATTAAGGGCACCAGTCGATTTTCATACAAACAAGGTATTTTTGAAGCCTTGGTTCTCCGCAAGGGATCGACCTAGCTGTGATCTGATGATGGCCATCCAGGGAGTGAATGGAGGAGATACAGATCGCTATACACACCCAACTGATCTGATCAACATTATAAGAGATAGACTAGACTTGAGTATAATAATTAGATCAAAAATATATTTTTCTTCCAACTATGCTTTAATTTAATCACAATCACACTAAAAACTCAGTACAAAGCGAGTCTTTATGCTCCAGAGCAATAAAAATGTATGACACATTGAGCACATTGGCACCAAAAGGTGCCAATCTCAATGGATTAGCTCTATTCAGCCAGCCGATATCAATACTTTTTTTTTACGTACGTATTCGTTTCTATCCTATTTGTTCCAAATTTAAAAAATGATTGCTGCTAAATTAGATTTATTAAAAGTTTGACCTAGAGCGCTCTTTTGCTGTTTTTTTTAAATCAGCTGGAAAAGTTAATATAATGAATCTAGTAAGTTATTTTACTAATTTGTACGCCAACTTTCATACAACTTTTTTTCAATAACTTACGGCGATTTTCGGGGAAAATACAGAAAATAAAAGTTATTGCTACTAAAGACCTTTTATTTCTGAGATTATGTATGTTTTGGGCCAGCGTTTTTTTTTACACTGATCACCTATTTCGCAGCTTTTAGAAAAATATCAATTCAATGTTCAGAGTGGAGTAGTTTATTCATAATTTATGGTTTTAGGTAACAAGTCAGAAAATTTCTCAAAAATCGAAGAACCATTACAGCTCAGTAACCATCCTTTTTTGACCCCTGGTTCACTGGGCTTAATTTGTTGCTAATGACCTCTAGTATAACCCCTTTCAAGGAATAGGTCGAATTGCCATGTCACCCTGTGGCTCTAATCTAACAGGCACGAGGGCTAATAAATTACTTTGTGCTCGATGCAATAATCTACTATTACTGTTTTTCCAACTGAGTTTATTTGAAAATCATTGTGTAGAAATGACTGAGACTGATCGTACTCGATCACGTTTGTTAAGCAACGTTTGGTCCGGCCAGGTGTCGGATGGGTGACCGTTAAGTGCATTACAACTGAGCGCTTCCGTGCTTCGGAGGGCACGTTAAACCATCGGTCCCGGCTGTTGTCATCTGATAACAGTCGTTAAGCCAAGTTAGAGGCCTTACAGGCGGCTTGATAAACTCTAACACCAGAGGTGGCCACTATTCCTTATTCGATGAGAAGAAGATAATCTTAATGTAGCCTGATATATGTACCTACATATTGATGCAAATAAATTATCTTTAATTATTTTTTCTTACAGAAACTAGCAGAACTAGAGAACGAAGAAGAGTTGAGAGAAGCGGCGGGAATGTACGCGGTGCCCAAGATAGAGCTGGACGAGACCATGAGGGAGATCAGGGAACTCGCCAAGCAGATACGGTGAGTGAGGGGATAGGGGAAGGATATGTCCTTACGTACATCCCCCTGGATAGGGGCACGGCTTATAGAAATATAGGGGAAATTGTGGATAGGGATAAGGTGTATATGGGATTGGATATGGTATGATATTTAGGATGGGTAGGAGTTAGAAGTAGAGTGGCCTTTATAGAAGCAGGGTGGATAGGCTCAATGTGAACAGGGAACTATGAAGGTAACTGCTTTACTTTACATCTACACACATAATATTAAATAATAGTAGAGAAGTGGCGGGAAATTATGTGGGTCCCACAATGGAGCTGGACGAGTCACGAGACCATGAGGGAACCAGGGAACTCGCCAAGCAGAATTAGAATCTGAGACAGATATTTGTAATCGTCCGAATAATGTTTAGATTTTTACAAAAATTAAGCAATTCTTAGATAAATTGCGAATGAACATCATTTAGCGCGCGCTGATTGGCTGACGTCAACGTTTATTCATTGACGGATGCTCTGATTGGCTAACGGCTACCTATATAGTTCTATAAGAAGAATCATGTTTTGACCACTCAGACTGAATCGACTCTTACATTATCCAATCAGCATTCAAGTTTCTAATTGTCCGAAACATACTGGGATTTTTCTATCCTAAAAATTGCTCAGTCGATTGCGAAAATCTTATCTTAAATTACAATTATTCGGTCCTTTACAATCTACCTGGGATTTTTGCAAAGATTCGGTTTATACGATTATCCTACGATACAGGGGCCGTACCGGCTAACTTTTCGAACTTCGGCAGGTCTGCCGAGTTACAATTTAAAACAAAGAAAAAAAAAGGAAATGAAGGGATTTTGGATTGTACTATTTGTTGAAGTTATTTGGAAGATATCGATGTTCGTGTGACATCATGAATTGGGGTTTACCATTTTGGCCCAATTGGGGCTCGATTTATCTGTTTTAATTTGAAACCCGGCAGAGTTCGATGCGTTAGCCGGTTTCTAGTTAGTTTCGTTCGGGGTCCGTTTTAAGAAATGAAATGACCATCGCGGTCCGCACAACATTTTATAGAAAAGAATATTTATTACAGAAATGTAATTATTAGTTACTTAAAGTAGGTATTTTTGTAAGTTCCTGTGTTCTTGCGGTCCGCACAAAATAGGTCGGCGGCCGGATGCGGACTGCGGTCTGCCATTTTGCGACCCCTGTCCTACGACCAGGGATTGAAATACCGTTAAAAAAATAACGATACAAAAAAAATAATGTTAAAAATACCGTTAAAACATTTTATCTGTAAATTTACCGGTAAAATAACGTTAAAATTATTGTACCGATTAAATATAGCGTTAAACTTTACCGGTACAATAGTACCGGTAAAATTATCGGTAAAAAAGTAACGTTATTAATTGGAATAACGTTAATTTTAAAGTAACGGTAACAAAAAGTAAGAAATAACGTTAAAATTAACGTTATTTACTGAAATAACGTTAATTTCAATGTAACGTTATCTAAAGTAACGTTATTTATTGACATAACGTTACTGTTAAAAGTAACGGTAAAAAAAAGTAAGAAATAACGTTATCAATCCCTGCCTACGACATAGGTGCCCATACGGTCGAGAAGTTTTAAAGTCAATCGCTAAGGATATCAGATTTGCACCTAATGTAGTTTTACTTATGCATTAAACTACTCCTGTCCCATACTTACCTGTCCCTGTCCAGTCCATACACTTTACAAAACAAACTAAAAATATTGCTTCATATTCCCATTTAGTTATGTCTTAGGTTTTATCACTGACACTAGATATAAGCTATCAAGTTACAAACACATATGGATGTTTTTCCGAAATAAAATTATTATTATTATTATAGCAACAAGAAGGCAGTCCTGAAGGACGAGTCGCGGCTCACGAAGCAGTCCACCAAGCCCGTGATGCCTCGCACGAGCCGCGCCAGGGGCAAAGACAGATCTACCGGGAAACTCAGGGACGAGATGGAGAAGCTGGGTGAGTGGACATAACATTACTGAGACAGCATGAAATATAGAATTATAGACAAAATAGTTCAATAGACTCAGATACATTATACAGACGAAATAGCCCACACTGGGCTTAGAGACAAATATACAAACTAATTAAGTATTATTGGCCTTAAAGATTTAAGTGTATCCACAGTACAATGCTGTGTATATTTGTAGAGGCCGATATAATATAAGGGCGCGAGGCCTCGCGTACTGTGGAGATGTACGAAACGCGTTTTACCCGCGCCCTATATTTATTTATATTATTTATTATACTTATTTACTTTAGATTTTTTATATCTTTTTTGATCTTGCTTGGTCTCAGATTCTACTTCGATTGGTGGGTGTTAACGACTGCAATTGCAGCCGGTACCAACGGCTTAACGTGCTTACCCAAGCATGGAGGAATTCGAGATAATACATTTTTGGTCACCCATCCCATAACCGCGAAAGTTGCTTAAACTCCGCAATCACAGGGCCAGGCCACAGAATATATAATAGTACTAACGTACAGAAGTCCGACCCCGCGAGGACCATCAAATAATAAGCTACTCTCGCTGCACGGCAATAAAGTACAATTTCAAACTGCACAACGCTGCGTGGATAAAATTATATGCACCTACGAAGAAGAAAGAGAGGCGTCTCTTTCTGTCGCATAGCTCTGTCTCAATCGACACATTTCGGGGTTGCTACTCGCTAGTTACTGATATCATAGAAAACATTCGTTATGCCCATGAATAAACAATGAAATTACTATAATAGGGTACCTATTACTTAGTACTTATAAAATAAAATAAATCTACCTAATAGGTGAGCTGAGCATATTTGAAGAGCATAAATAATAAGTATTTTTTAGTAGTTAGAGAAGCTCGATGGCGCTGTGGTATAGCGCCTGGCCCAACGATTGCGGAGGTTAAGCAACTTTTGCAAAGGTCAGTTATGGGATGGGTGAAAAAAAAATAGTATTTTTTAGCTTTTTTCTTTACTGGTGCCATATTTCGAACTTCGATACAACTAAGTATGTAAATATGTATACAAAAAATACAATAAACTTTGGTAGGTAGGTAGGTACGTTAGTAATTAAGTATCAAAAACGAAGTGCATGCAGTTTCGCATTCGCCGCTCGACTGACTCGTTTCGTTGGTGACGTTCACGCGCTGCGCTCTCGTCGCTTGCACACGCCGCGGCCGCGCGTTTCGGTCGGCGCGGTGATATCCCTCGACAATGGCCCTCTTGGAGTGGGCCGCGAGCAGTAGGCTAATATAAAAGTTTAAGCGCGGAGTTATACCCCCCTGGCCAGGCGCTAAACCACTGCGCTACCGAGTTCCTCAACATTTTAAATGAAACGCTCATGGCGGCAGTGGCGTGCCCAGGCCTACAGGGTAGAGCAAGCCCGAACCCTCAAATCAAGCAATTTTTTTTACCAGCTCAAGCAAAAAAACAATGCATATTTTTTTCATACGATGATCTTTACCAAAATATCGATGCGACACACCCCAGCGCCATCTAGACTAATTCATAGATAACTCTCAAAAAATCACCAAAAGCACACCCCTTAAGCTTACTTTAATTATTCACAAAATGCTAGATGGCGTGACTTTATCGAATTATATTATTGTGTAATCAAAACTAAATTTCTCGTGTGTCACTCATAATAAATATCTAAATCAATTCACAAAATAATAGCGTCACTGAGCTTTTGCTAGATAATCAATCCTATCTCCTGCATTCCAAACAAACATTATTGTCGTTCAAATGAAAGACGCAAAACTAACCTTACTTATTTATGTTTATAAGAACAACCAACAATGTAAACAAGTCCACTACAAAATTACGATACTTACATTGAAGAATATTATATTTCTTTGCAAAATACTCAAATGAAAAGGTTTATTACCGGACTGCAAGGAAAGAGTTATTTTGTATTTCTCTTGGATCGACTCGACTCGTGGACACTTTCACAGAGAATAAACATTTTAATCCATCACATAAAACCATTATCAATCATTAAACTGAAATTTAAACTCATTTTTAACACAAAAACACTATTTTAGGCAAAACACTTGTTGTTTCAAAACAGCTGTCGTCACAGATTGAAACAACTTCACACTCCTCAGCGCGTTGTGCAGTCTACCGAACTGGAGCGAATTTCGGACTGCAAGCCGGCTTTCGCTCGGCATTGTGTAGTTCTCATAGAATCTATAGATACGTACAGCAGTACTATGTATGCGGGTAGCACTTTTGTTGATGTTAGAAGAGAGCGGATATATACAGATCGCAAAGCCCGGTTGCAAGCCAACGAGTGCGAGGGAGATAAATGCATTGTAGAGGGTTTATTGAGAAAAGAAATGCAGTTTAGCGACTTGTCTATCGATCAGTTGTGGTAAAAATTGAATTTGTGGTTATTGATTATTGAAAATTAACATTTGTTAATAATATTGTGTTGTAATTAATTACGATTCATTGGTGTAGTGTTAGCAAGTTATTGTTAGGGCAAGCCGGGCTTTTGGGCTTGTATGGAGGTACCGCCACTGCATGGCGGAACTTGACTGATCGTACTCGATCACGTTTGTTAAGCAACGCTCGGTCCGGCCAGGTGTCGGATGGGTGACCGTTAAGTGGCATTGTAACTGAGAGCTTCCCTGCTTCGGAGGGCACGTTAAGCCGTCAGTCCCGGCTGTTGTCATCTGATAACAGTCGTTAAGCCAAGTTAGAGGCCTTACAGGCGGCTTGATAAACTCTAACACTAGATGTGGCCACTATTCCTGATTCGATAAGAAGAAGAACATTTTAAATTATTTTATCTACACCTTGCTTGCTTTAAATCTGGGTGTATAAAAAAGGGTTCTGAAACGGTTAGCTTACTGCCAACCTTCACGCGCCAAGAGTTGCATTATGAAATTCAGTACAACATTATTCGTTATTACACACTCGTTCGGATGATATAATGACGAGGAGGGGGAGGAATGTCAAAGTCAAAACCCTTTATAGAGGCTACCATATCATGGGTTTAGATAAAGTCTTAGTATGCAACTGTACATAATTAGGTATTAAAACACTCATGTGATACTGTTATCACATTCGTTTTTTAATACCCCTCATTATAGTACAGGTGCTTTAATAACTATTTTGTAACGTTCCCTCAGGCGTGGACATGTCGGACACAAAAGAGGCGCACTTCACTCGCACCCGCTCCCGCTCGCGCTCCGTGTCTGTGGCCGCCAAGCGGGCGCGGGCCGATTCAGCCGGTCGGTCCGTCAGCCGGCCCGCGCGGGACCAACAGGGAGTCAAGGACGTTGCGGTGAGTGGTCACTGGGCCCGAGTAATTTTGTTTGTTGTCTCTGAGTGATTATGCTCAATAGTAACGAAATATTAAAAATAAATAAATGGCATGCTTAATTTCACACAGCGCCATCTAGCCCCAAACTAAGCAAAGCTTGTACCTAATATGGGTACTAGACAACCGATGTTATTTATTATTTATACTTTTTTTTTTATTTATTTATCACAAGGTATGTTACAGATATTGACATATATAATTTCCTGCCAAATTGTGTATACAGTTTGTTGGCGGGATGTGCGCTCTTTAACAATTTATCACACATACCTACCTCACAAAACATGCAAGTTAATTTTAGATACTAATTTAAAGGATTAATTTACAACATATATAAAGTTATTTTGTTATTTCGTCCAAAAGAGAATATTTGAATCTAGTTTTTAACACATTTTTACTCAAAGCTGGAATCTGTCTTAATAGATTGTACTTATGAAATATTTTCGGTACCATATACATTGATGTTCTTTTACCATAATAATTCTTAGAACAAGGTTGCACCAGAAAACCATCATTTGCTCTCCTGGTGTTACGGGTGAACACTCTTTTGGTTTTAAAATTATCACAAAAATTGTTACTTATTCAAGGTTATTTTTAGTTCATTGAAAATTTCTCGTGGGGTTGATCAGACCATCAAACTGAGCAACTTTCATTATGGGATCAACCTTGAAACCGCAAAAAAATTATCAGCTGTTTGCCTGTTTCATACATTTCGATGGAGTAGGTTTCTCTGAGGATCGGGTCCGGAATTAGGTGATCCGACAGAGAACAGGTGCGGAACCAGCCCTCAAAAAAGGTTGTGGGCACAGCCACCCGAAAATCGGCCAAGTGCGAGTCGGAGTACGCACTCGCTTATGAACAGTGCAGTAAATAGCCTTTTCTGCGCCCTGTGCGAGCTTCTATAACTGCGCCCTTGTTTTTATTTTAGATATTATCGGGTACCAGGGATAGCGATAGGGATAGAGGAAAACGGCCGCGCAGCGCGATTTTTAGTCAGTTTCATCCAGTAACCTTGTAATCTTGCCTGTTTATGGCAAAAAACAAAAAAAAATTACGACGACGTGACGTCACAAGTCGATTAGTGTTGTGGGCATGCCCATAACGGTGGATCCGCGCCTGACAGAGAACTAAAGTCATCGACATAGCCCACCGGATTAGCAAGCTGACGTGGCAGTGGGCCGGCCATATCAGTCGTAGAACCGAGGGCCGCTGGGGCAGACGAGCTCTTGAGTGGAGACCGCGTATCGGCAAACGTAGTGTGGGACGCCCTCGGACAAGGTGGAGCGATGATCTTCGCAAGGTGGCTGGCAAAAACTGGATGAGTGTAGCCGCAGATCGTGCTCAGTGGCGTGCTCTCGGAGAGGCCTATGTTGATGATGATGGAGTAGGCATTATACTTTGTATGGAACAGTAGTTTTTTTTCGTGATTTCGAGGTTCGTCCCAACTAAAAATAACCTTACATAGTAACCCCAGACTTACTCGTCACAGAAATTAAAATTCATCATTTAAATTTCTACCCGGCCGGGAATCGAACCCGGGACCAGTTGCGTGGTAAACCGGCATGTTGACCACTGCACCACTCAGGTCGTCAAACGAAATCTCAATTGTGAAAATGCAAAATGTAATTTTAAAACATAGTTTAGAGCTAATCGTCCCACTTTGCCCCACAGATGCAACGGAAGGCCAAGAAAATGGCCCATGTGGCCATCGCCAAGAAGACCAAGAAGATGGGGCTGAAGGGAGAAGCAGACAGATTCATCGGCACCAAGATGCCCAAGCATCTGTTCTCCGGCAAGCGAGGCGTTGGCAAGACGGACAGAAGATAAATATATTGTTATATTGTCATTTGGAGATAAAGAACTATTGTTTGGTTATTGTAATAAAATATATTATAACCATAATTTACGTTTCATTTTTGAATATTCACCCAAATAAGACCCCGTCGTAGACTTAAGACTGGTATTCACTTTGTTTAAGTGCTTAGTGTTTAGTGTGTAGTGATTAGTAGGTGATGTCCCATTTGATGTCTGTTTAGCACACATTGGTGTCGATTCGGTTGGCAACGACTTAACTAAATTGACAGGACTAAACTAACTTTAGATTTCCATCCTTTTCTTTCTGTATCGAAAAGACAAGAACAGAATGCTAAAATTTAGTTTAGTCCTGTCAATTTAGTTAAGTCGTGCTAGCCGAATCGACAGCATTGTTTAGTTAATTGTAAAAAAAAATAAGAAGTATAAACTAAACACTTAACAGTCGGGGTCAAGTCTGCTAATGTTTTCGTCAAAATCGTAGTTTAATGGTGTTTGAATGGTAATGCTTTATGTCACTGTTCTTGTTTCTTAAACCCAAAACCGAAACACATTGTGTTTCTTAAACCCAAAACGGAAACATAATGTGTCTCGATTTTGGGTTTAAGAAACGAGAACAGAGTCAAAAAGCATAACCATTCAAACACCATTGAACCACAATTTTGACGAAAACATTAGCAGACTTGACCCCCAGGTCCAGACGTGTTTAGTGCGATAGTGCGTTTAGCTGCAAGTGAGGGGTGAAGGCGGGACGAGCTACTTGCAGAAAAAATAGAACACGCTCTAAACACTTAACACTAATCAGAGACTGTCCGAACGTGTTTTTTGCTAAACACTAAACGAGCCACTCGCACTAAACACTAATCAAAATGTATACCGGTAATTAATGCACCTGAGCCAAATCACTTGTATACTAATTGGTAGACTTAATTCACCCAGGGGAATAGGTAATTTTGATTCTAGGTATTGCGGGATCCATAAAAAAGGGACTTTTTTTAATATACCCGGCGTCCCCGGCGGACGTACGTACGTAGGTCCCATATTAATGGCGCCGTTTGGGACTGCGACAAAGAGTCCGTTCTACCCAGGGCTATGTCACTCCGCGCAAAAGCACAGAATACATAATGCAAAAGTCTGAAGCGCGCGTCCTCTGAGAGGACCAAATTTCAACATCAGAAAATATAAGACCTACGCGATAGAAAGAGAGGCAACTACTACAAAGTGCATGCTTTGAAGCGCTGTGCGAACTGAATTGCACTTTATTGAGTCGGAGCAAGAGTCGCAATTTATTTAAACGATTTTGCGGAGTGCAACTTCTGTACGCTAGTACTATTATCGATTTTGTGGTTCTACCCAGTTTTATTTATTCTTATGCGATATTTAGCAATTTAACACGTTTAACTGTCAAAAGACAATGGATATTGACAGTCGAGTGTCGGATAAAACGGTATAGCACGCGATATTGTCGTGTTTCGGTGGTCAATGCTAGGGGGCAGAAGCATATAAATAAATTATTGGTTTACCTCATTATTTTCCGTGCTGTAGTAAATAGTTTCTGTGAATGTGCGATACCTACCTCTCAGGTTCCAGAACAAATAGGGAGCTATTCCATATTATCCCAACTGGCTATCCCAATCAGTTGGGATACATGGATTTTTTTTCCTCTCTTCCCCAACTTGTGAGCAGGGCAGGGACCGCAATAGGGTTACCGTATTGATAGGGTTTTTGAAAACAAGTCTATGAAATACCCAATCAAAAACCCCTTTAACGGTAAGCGGTTCCGGTCCTTGCTTGTGAGTGGAAAAATTGGGAAGAGTTGAAAAATCCTTGTTCCTAACTGATTAGAATAGCCAGTTGGGATAGTATATCCCAACTGTATATATTCCATATTATGGAATGGCCCCAAATAGGACAATGAAAAATAAAACACAAAATTAGCAAAATGAATGGCACATTTAATTAATATTATTCATTTTTATAATTAGACCTTTCTTGTAATTATAATCATTTTTAATCTATGCATTTGAACTGAAAAAAAAACAAATGCTCTATGATACAGTGTCTGGCTGACGGTGTTGCCACCGCGAAGGGAAAAAATAACAAAAAGCCTCAAACACAATCTCCGGGACGTGTCAAAATACCTCCAGTGCCTTACGAAAAAAAATCCTGAGCATAATTCGAAATAAATTACGGATTTAATGTACCGATTACAAAAAAAAATGGTATCTTAACATACGTATCCTTACGTACAGATAACAAAATAATTAATTAATAAGAAAAAACTTAAGTTTTAACCGCTAAATGGAAGATAAGGTCAACTAAGCTAAACTAAAAGGGCTCAAAGTAATGATTAAGTGACGCTTACTTGCTATTAGAATAGAATACTAAAAAAATATTTTGAACTTTTCAAATGTAACCTTATGTCGTGGTGCGAGAGTCAAGAGTCGCCTGCGCCCGAAACAGGCGTCCATATTGGTGTCAAATTCAAAACGTACTTTTGTATATTACGTGAACATATCTTGTCAAATTGATTAGGGCTGATTTTTCAATCCCCAGATAACAGATATCAGCCAGTCATTGACCTGCATATATTTACACCGGACTGGCTGCTGTCAAACTGATCTTGTGCCTATTTGATTCCCACCATTTTGGCGCTGTAGGACGTAGCGTGCGTACAGGGTACTAAATCTAGTGACGAGATGCCATCACTAGTGTCAAATTTAAAATAAGTTCTTTAGATCATTTTTTTGTATCACGGCAACCATTTTCATTGTATGTCAATATTAGTTCTTTAGACGCACGCTAGTGGCGTTTCAAATAGGCACAAAAACTTTGCAGTCAAATCATACAGACAGCCAGTCCAGTTAAATAGAAAAAAAAATTAGGTCAGTGCAGCCAGTTAAATTATTAACCAAATAAAATAAATGGCATTCAAAGCATTTGCCAGACAAGTGAATGACAGACATTCTCAATATGGCAGTTTAATAAGTTATCAAGCGAATAAATTTTATCTAGGCATTGAAACATTTGCCCTTAAAGGTTAAACAGTAGCACTGGACTCGCTATCATAGGCCAATAGATGGCGCTGATTTAAACAACGTGGTTTCCCAGGATTTTAGCTTTTCCACAATTTATTTTAGCGTGTCCCGACAACTAATAACAATTGTTCACTATGAACTATGTTATCAAAGCAAAATTATATCATTAAATGCAATATGTTTGTAGTATTTGTGGCGAATACAACTGACACTGTCCATAGTGCCATATATGCAAGTGCAATGCACTCACACGTAGACAGTGTGAGTTGTATTCGCCAAATACTAGAAACCTATTGCATTCAATGAGATAATTTTGCTTTGATAACATAGTTCATAGTGAACAATTGTCATTAGTTGTCAGGACACGCTAAAATATATTGCATAAAAGCTAAAATCCTGTGAAACCACGTTATGTTTAAATCAGCGCCATCTATTTGCCTATGATAGCGAGTCCAGTGCTACTGTTTAACTTTTAATGCTTATTCTATTTGCGTAATAAATTATTATAATTTCAATATTCATTCAATTCCAATTTGTATAGTTAATCTATGTCCACGAAATATACAAAACTCAACACTGTTTAATATCGATAGAGAAACGATAAAATCTATCATTTATGAATAATTACAGTCAAAAATCAACCTTAACATCTATATAATACAGTTTAAATCGAACTAAATTACATTTAAATCTGTTCTTCTCAAACTTACAGTATCGTACTATTTCGTAACGGGTTACTTCAGTACATATTGTAGTTTTTTTAATTTATTTACTCAAGAAAATATTGTCTATGGGTACCAACTAAACTTAACGTAATTTACGAGTAATTTATCGCTGTCTCTTTCTTACATGGACGTTGGAAAGAGACAGCAAGTTATTAAGTTTTTCAGGCAACTTTTTGTAGACATAATTTTTACGAAATCTGTTTTAACCACGACCTTACAGTGTCATGAAGGAATACATAAGTATTTAAATTACATTATAATCATTTTTCGCGTTTCTTTCAAATAACCAATTATTAATTGAGCTTCGAAATGATTTTATTTACAATAAAAATCAAATAATGCATAATAATACTACGATTTTGCAAACAATAATAATATATTTTTAAATTATCCCTAGCTGTCAACACTGGAAGCTTATCAATGTTGCCATTTCATGCCAAAACTGTGATTTAGTTAATGGCAATACAATTTTTCGATTGTTTCTAGTTCAATTCCTTTTGCATGCAAAATCATCGTATTAAATCTCAAACATGCAACTTTGCATGCTTAAAAACAATCATTATTTTTAACTTTGATTTAGGTCGCACGGGTTTAAAATATTTTTAAATATAAAAAAAATAATAGGTACTACAAATTTAGATCTCCCGGATCCAAAAATATATATATAAAAAGTAAAGTTTTGTCAAAAAAACAAACTATATATAAATGTCAACGATTATTCACTGGAGTTTTTAAGTGAAAAAAAATAAGTATATGGGAATAAACGAAGAAAAAAAACATTTTAAGTACGTTTTTAAGTTAGCAGCCATTGTCGTACAAACAAATTCATCATAATGTGCCGTTTTATTTATAAGACATTTTTATTTGCAAAAAAACTGCAATTAAAACTATTACCATACAATTTTGATGATCGAAAACGGCGCATACACAAAACGTATATACATTCTCATACATATCTTCGTTCAAAAGTAATCACATACTCATTTATGATAAAATTATTTATAACGATTCTAAATCCATTATTGAGGCAATTTATTGTCAAGCTTATAGGAAAACAAAAAAATCTCCCATCTTACTTCGCCCGAAGAAAAAGATGAATATAGCAGGGGGGTAAATTCTGGCAACACTTAATTTTAATTTATATTTTAAAAATCCTAACCCTCGAAAATGGACTCGGAACCGACTTATGTCTACGCTTATGGCAGCGAAAAAAAAACTAAATCATTTTAAAATCGTAATTAAAAATATCTTTTTTCATAGTTAAAACTATTTATATACCTATACATAAATTGTAAATCTAGACTATATTTTACAAAATTCAGGATTTTTCACCTAGTGTCTTTAGGTTAAGACATTTTTTTTAACTCTCAAAAAATCTCGTGACTTTTTTTAATGGCGATCCGTAGCGTTTATTTATTTGTATAACTATTAATAATTATAATCTAGAGCCTATGCGCTAATAATATACACACTTATGGCTTAAGTCCAGTGTAATTGTCACTACGCACTCTTTCTTTGGGATACGAATAAACCGATTTTTTTTATTTTACATGCACTGTCGATGATATGTAAAAACAACATGTTTCATGAAAAACTCATTGTAATTTCAATTAAAAAATAGAAAAGATCTTTTTTAATTGATATTACAAATGCGTTTTTTAAATAAAAAAATGTAAAATTGTATTGTACATTTTATAAACACTGGTTTCCTTTACATTTTTAAGTATTTACGCCCCGAAATTTTTAGTGCCTTTTTGAAAACATAAAAAATATGTTATCTAATTAATTATCTTCAGTTTTTATGTCAATAATGTTGAATAAAATAATGTATAAAGAAAAACGCAACTTAAAAAGGGTAAGTTGTAAAGAAGATAAAAATATATAATAATAAATAAAACAAATATATGTAAAGAAAATATGAAATAAATTCATGTGATATTTTATATACAGTTTAAGTTACGTTTTTCTTTGTAATTTTGTGAAAGTGTGGTGACAATTTCTGCTAAATAAAATATTGCAGTCATTTTTTTACTTTCTTTAAAATGCTGATCAAATGTGATTTAATCCAATAGCAATCAAAAAAAAAAATAAGAAATTGTAATTACAATAATGGAATATTTTTAATGAAAAAATGCAATACTATCATCGCCACACTAACACAACCAAACACTTCCGGAGTGTAATAAAAACATAGGAAAAACTGGGAAAAAACCACTAAGTAGGTAATCTAACATCGGGGCGTATATAAATGCGTTCTAGCTTCAAAACGCTAGTGTGGTAGCTAGCTAGCGCTGTGCTAGTGGTGCGTAGGGCGGGCGGCGAGTCGCTATTGGGGCGGAGCGCCCGTGGGCGGCTGCCCAGGCAACTGGCCCATACCCTGCCAATATAATGGAATGATTAGTATCGTATAAATTAAAGCTTTCCAAATGCAATTAACACTTTATTAAAATAAACATGATTGTGAGAATGTCAAGGATCGCTTACTAAATAAAAAATATACAACGTGTTGCCTATTGCCGAATATAGGGGTTATTTTGTAACATGTTGTTTTAGTGTGTCGTGTGTTGGATACTTAATTAGGTAAACATATTGTAATACTTTAATCTTTTGTATAAATTATGTTACTTGCATGTGTAACCTTGTTTGTGTGTTCTCCGCATGTTATGCTGTGCATATACATTTTTGGGTCTTAATCCAGAATCTACAATAACTTATATTTCTACTTTGTATGCTTATTGATTGTTACCTGTCGTATATGCCGATGTTAATAAATAAAATATAAATAGAGTTATTTACTGCACAAAATCCTGTCAATTGAGTGTTTGCAGTGTATGTATGAGTATACGTACGGGCATGGGCGGGTAGTGCTGGAGCGGCGCGAGCAGCTTGGGCGCCTCCTCCGCCTTCTCTTCCTCGCGTCGCTTCAGGCACGCTGCTTTTGGGTTCAGGTTACGTTCTAATAACAAACATATTGGTTATGAGGATCAACGATGTTTTTAGTTAAATATATAGAGTTACAGTCACATCAAAATAAATTATTTCAGTGAAAGAATTATTTAAATTGGACCAAATATGACGAAGATAGAGCGATTTTCGTGTCGCATTCTCAAAAACTCTCAAGGGCCGGCCGTGTTTTTTAACTCACTTTTTAAATCTTTAATAATTTTGTCATTTCTTGTGATGGATTTGAGAAATCTAAAGAGATTTACTCAGATATTGATATTGTATTTGATGTGATAAATTTGATTTGATGTGTTTAAATATAGAGTATGATTTTCGTTTTCCAACCTATGTTCCTTGGAGAATGTTGATCAGTTTAAGCAACACTATTACCAGTTTAAATATCATCACATCATTTGGTACCACCTTATAAAAATAAGATTTCTCCAAGTGACTTGATACACATCTTGCTTAAAGCCTGACGCCATAATAATTATTGTTAAGGCGTCTTTACTTATAAATATGATGGTGTACCATCAACCAAAAGTTGGGTAGTGACAGACGTAGTAGAATGAGGTAAGTAAGAGGAAGAGGGGAGGCTGCTCTGTCCCCGTCATCACCGCACATCTACTACTACTCAAGGCGCGGACAGACTATAGTTCGTAATTACCTCTAACTTGCTGTTCCAGCGTCATGATGACTTCTACCGCCATATTAAGTATGCCGAGCTTCGTCTGCGGCTTGTCGCTCTTCAGGTGCGTCATACACATCCTGCCGAGCTCCTTGAGCGCTTCGTTTATGTCCCTTATCCTTATCCTAAGGGGATAGAGTTGAAAATTCAATACATTTAGAAATACTTTGAATAAAATTGTAGCCTATTTTGAAACTTCTACTAATAAGAGATAATATATAGTTGTTTTATCTCACGAATGCGGTTTGGCTATTAATGTTGTTAGGCGTGCATTTACACATTGTTTTAATGTGCATCTGCGTGCATGTGCACTGTAATGTGGAGCTCATTTTTCAATGTTGACGACTCTGTATGAAATATACAGGGAGAAAAAAGCAGCCCTTGACGAGTTTCTTGCCGGTTCTTCTCGTTACAAGGTCTCCCGCTCAGGGTTTGCGAACCGATGGCGTAGCTTCTTTGACATTCACAGGTGCTTGTAACAGCCTAGACTGAATAAATTATTTTGAATTGAATTTGTGAATTTTAACAACATTCATAGCCAAGCCCCATTTGTAAGATAAAGCAATTGTACAGTACGAGGCAAATAACTTGAAATCGGGTGGGGATTGCGCGGAACGCGTATTTTGGGCATGCGTAGCGGTGAGGGGCGCTATTGGTCGCTCACAAGAGCACGCCCCACTCCGTCGAAAAAATTTCAAATTTTTTGCCTCGTACTGTAACTGGTGTTATCTCTTTCATTAAAGATATGTATTAGGTAGAAGTTAATCACTTATTTATTGATTTAGTCGTGGACTAAAGCAATAAATCAATTAATTGTAATAAACACATTGATATTTCTGTAGAGAATTGTAAATCACATCCGTTTTGTATAAATGAATTAAGAAACATGTTTAAATCTAAATTACACTGTTTACGAAATGTAATTTACAATTCTAAATAAACACCAAAAATATCTGTAAAAATCTCCATATTGAAAGAAATATTAGGCGAATAAAACAAGGTCACAGTATCAACTCTTAGTGAATGAATACCTACTTGTTATTTTGACGTCAATAATATTTGACTTTAAACAATTCATATTGGTTTGTCTCTAGAGTATTCTTTACTAATAAATAAACATTCACAACCCAAAAAGGGATAAAAAATCCTGTAAGAATGTGTTTTTGTCCACAGAATAACTAATAGTACAAGTACAGAAGCAGCACTCCGCAAAGTCATTTAAATAAATAGCGACTTTTGCTCCGCCTACAGTTATATTCACCTAGTAGTTGCCTCTCTTTCTATCGCGTGCTCTTCTTACCTTTTCTGACAACGATGCAACGTTAGGGTTGTCTTCTTTTAAATGAACTGCGTAGCATAATATCATAATGTGAAAAACGACAATTGTTTATTGGTTTTTTGATTAAGACATCCGTACACGGCACAGAAAGTAATGTCGATTCGACATTGTTACTATTATAAAGTGACAATACCTACGCAGGCAGTAAGATGCCGCGCTTGTACGGCGGCGGGCGCGTGGCGGCCCTCTGCTCACTTGTGCCTTCGAAGGCGGTAGGTGCTTATCGCGCGACCTTGAGTTAAGGAGGCCTGGCAATGTTTTCTAGTCTTTAGACGAGTAGTAGTCCTACACAAAAAGGCCTCCTCGCATCCAAGCTTTAAACTGATGTTCACTAATTGGCTCCGCGATTTTACACCCTATTCTCTTGTAATAACGCTCACCTCTCCCTAGCGTTGTTGGCCTGCCGCCTCTCCTTCTCGCGCATCGCCTTCGCCTGCGGGTCCGCCTCGTCGTCGCCTTCGTCCGCGGAGGAACAGCTGTTGATGCTGAGAGTTACTTTGAACCTTAAGACTTGAACGTTAAAGCCTAGTTTTGAGACCAAGGTTTTGTTATACTGATTGGATGAATTGAAAAGTTAACCTTTGGATGTATATTTGGCAGCTAAAACCTCAATACTGGATTCATTTGGAAAATTCAAAAGTTGATTTTGGTATTGTTAATAATAATAATAATAAATTACACTTTATTGCACACACAAAAAGAATTACAGAAAGAAGGACAGTTACAGAGAAAAAAGCATACAAGAGGCGGCCTTATTGCTAAGCAGCAATCTCTTCCAGGCAACCCTTGGGTGAAAAATAAATAAAGATAGGACTATAAGGGGACTAGGGTGCAATTACCGAAGGAATAGTGCGTCTGAGAATAAATATATCTAAAGATAAATACAAATAAAAATAAAAATATATATTAATAGTCAGTCAGAATAAGAGGAAAGGAAATAACTTCTAACTCTATCTCGGAAAGAACTAAGAGTCTGAGCTTTCCTGATATCCTCGGGTAGGGAGTTCCATAAGCGGACAGCATGGACAGTAAAGGAATAGGAGAAGAAATCGGTGGAGTGTTGATTGTTTTTGAAATTCAACAATTTATGATTTTATTTGAAAGTGAAAGTGAAATAAGCTTTATTCAAATAAACTTAATTGTTAAGTACTTTTGAATCGTCTTTTGAATCATTTAAAAATGCAATCATAAATTGTTGAATATGTATTAGCTATAATTTCAGGAACTTTAATTTTAAATAAGTGCACTAACAGAGAAATTCAATGACAGAAACTAATAATTACTTAATAAATTATATGGCATTATAATCAGTTAAATAAATGGTTAATAATGCCATTAAAAATATAGATAGAATAGTTAATTAATAAGTAAACTTATAAATTTTCTTAAAGTGAGTAATATTTGTTTTTTCGATAACTTAGATGAGTGAGATGTAATATTTTAATACATTTTCAAAAATAGATATGAAAAAAGGCTACGTTATTTGAGAAACAATATGAACCAATCAGCATCACAAACCCCAAAACAGTGTAGTAAGAACGCGACGCACTCTGCTAGAAAGAGACAGCGTTACCTGTTGAAGGGCGCGAGAGAGAGAGAGCTGCCGACCTCCTGTCAAACAATCACTACCACCCACAAGCCATCATGTTAATAAGCAATGATTATGAGGTTTTTAAACACTAATGTTTCTAAACACTATGAATTGAAAAAAAGTTGACTAAACAAGTGATGATGATGAGTGGTGAAAATGAAATTATTATAATTTAAACAGACTCAATAGAAAGTACCTGTTTCTCCTACCACCCATTCAGGCCCAGCCCCTATAGTATGAACACCGAAACACGTTTTTGTAACACGTTGTATATCGCGTACTAAAGCGATTTATCGACACTCAACTGTCAAAATTCATTGTCTTTTGTCAGTTATCGCTTCGCTTTCGAAAGCAATTGAAGTTTAAAAAATCGGTGGTTAGCGAAAACTTTGTCTTCTAATTTATAAAAAAATATGAACACTTTTATTCGTAAGATTTTCTTAACTGCCGTTAACTAAAAGGCCGCAAAGCCACAAAATCAAATTTTAACTAATTGTATTTAAACATGATTATGATCATAAGTTTGTAAATTTAACAAGCTTTAATTGAAGGTTTAATTTTATTTTGTACGACCTATGGTTTTCAAGTGGCATATTTTTCAAATATTTCCTGCGTTTTTTGCTTATATTTCAAAATTTGATTTTGTGGCTTTGCGGCCTTTTAGTTAACGGACGGCAGTTAACGTATTAATTTTTATTTTGTTTAATTTTATACCTCTATAGTTGTATGAATTTTACTAAAGCAAAACCATGTTCATGGCATAAACAATTTGATCTTTTGAATGTTGGTAAATAAATACCGTTTTATAAGTTTATGAATAAAATTTCTTCCAATGAAATGTTTATGTTTGATGAAACATTATTATCATTAGGTTATTATAAATAACGGGTGATAAAATATTATGTATTATGTAGTGTACCCATTAAAACTGATAGCTTATTTACAGAATGCCTTGTGGTGTGTCAGAGTTTCGATTATAAACTAAATATTCAGTTATATTTGTGCAATTAATAAATCAATATTACAATAACTTGATTTAAAATTGAAGTTACAATCATGAGAAACTGAAGTTACAATCTTGAAATTGAAATTACAATAGAAACTCTGACTTTATAATAGTAAAGAGCACTTACCTTTCAACCTACAAAATGAGGAAAAATACACAGAAAAATGGTTTTTATAACAGAGTACATAGGATTTACAATGGCGTATACTGTGACCCTTGTTAATAATGGTAATGCTGAAACTTAACACATGTCTTGTTAGTAATTAATATATGGAGATTTTTACATAAAATACACCTTAAGAAACACTTTGATTTCGCACGACAAACTAATAATATTAAATAGTTTTTTTGCATTTAACTTTACCAATCATGCGTACCCAAAACTATTAAATTGGACTTCAAATAAAAAAAAGTGTTTAAAATTTATTTAAATCAGTTATCAATTTTTAATAAAATTATATTTAACAAAATAAGTAACGTTAAACTGCGAAAACAGCTTTTATTACGTAAGGCATAAAGACGGTATCAATCAATGTCAACATTTATAATCTAGAGGTGCCGTGTCGTGTCATGTGTACAATAACCAGTAAAGTGATGTATGTTTTTTTTGTTTTGTAGTGCAAAATAAAAGTGTAACTTACAGAGTGAAATACAAAATTACTTATAAAAAGTGTAGTAATTTAAATGACTATAAAAAATACTTGTAGTTTTGTATTTCACATTTCAAACGAACACAAACACACAAAAAGAGAGAGAATTATTATTATAAGACAATAACTACATACAGTGATGGCCAAATAACGGTATCGCTATACACACCCAACTGATCTGATCAGCGTTCTAAGAGATATAAGGATCAGTTTTCAGTTTCAGGATTTCCATAAACTATTATAATTTATATCGCGTTTTTTTTAAAGATCTTATATCTCTTAGAATTTTGATCAGATCAGTTGGGTGTGTATAGCGGATCTGAATCTCCTCCATTCAGTCCCTGGATAGCCATCTTTATATCACAGTTAGGTCAATCCCTTGCGGAGAACCAAGGCTTCGAAGTTTGTAAAATACTCGACTGGTGTTGTTAATTATCTGGCCACAACTATAATATGTATTTTAATTTGAACGTATCATAAGGGACATTATACTCATTTTTTTAACTAATTATATCAAACTTCTCATAATTCTCTCAACACACCAAAAAGGTAAAACCAGGGCGACAGACGAACGGTAAGTATTTCTTTTAAATAAAAATATACAAATAAAAAAAACAAAACATAAAAGATATAACTAGCTGAATTACTTTTGTAATCAATACCAATAATGAAGACCACTTTAAAAACGTGTGTCCTATTATTAGGACGTATCACTCGTCTACCGCCCTTAACCACAATATAGAAAGAGTACAGTAGTTAGCTTGTACTACCCGCACTAGAGCAACGCACATATAGACACCTCTCACCGACACTGTATAACCGGAATCTCAAACGAATTCGAGTGCGTACGCAATGTCGTTGGGGGCCATCCATAAATTACGTCACATATTAAGAGGGGGTCGACGAAGTGTGATAAGGGGATGGGAGGGGGTCCTTAATTTCGTGACGTCACATTTCAAAATCATTTAAATTGAAATTAAACATACTTCGGAAGTGCTGTTTCAATTCAATAATTATTTCTAGATGTAAAACTGTAAAATATGTGACTTCACACTATGGAGGGGGGTCTAATAAATGTCACCTGGGGCCTTACTATGAGCTCTTATAGCAGGGCTTATATTGAACTGCCTTACTTTTTCGTACTATGATCTCAACGGTTAGTATGAAAGCAGGCCATACCCAACCGCTCAGTTCATAAGCAAGCCTTAAACAGGACTGCCTGTTTAAGGCTTGCTTATAAACTGAACGGTTTCTTATTTGCTGATGGTAAGCCCCCTGCTAGCGAATTACGTAAGTCTGTTGCTAAGAAAGCAGTGACGTAACTGCGATTTCTGTCAGAGTTGATTGCAACAAAGTTACGTAATTACCCCGCAGCTGTGACAAGGCCGGGAAGGGGGGGGAATTAATAATCATGAAATTCGTGTAATCTATGGATGGCCCCTTGGTCGGCTCACCGACAACAAGCACACACACCATAGACAGCTCTCAAGCTGTCTATGGTGTGTGTGCTTGTTAAGCGCGCGTAGTACTAAGCTTAACTTGTGTAGTCTCTCTATTTTGTGCTTTAACCCATCAGCCCGCTGTCCTAACCTCTCTCGCACGTTGTTGGCCTGTCGGCGCTCTCTCTCGCGCGCGGCCTTCGTGTCGGGGTCCAGCTCGTCCTCGTCGGCGGACGAACAGCTGTCCAGAGCGTTAGTCGGGTGCTTACTAATGATCACATGTACTATTTGTACTACCTAATGTGTACTTTATAAAGTACACTGTACTTTTAAAAGGACACTTTTTAATGGGAGGTGAAATCAAGTACTAACTAATTTGTATCTGTGTAGTTTTAAACGGGTAGTATTTAATCGGGTAACAGTAAATTCCCATATTGGGTATCAAAATTACTGAATATAGCGTACTGAAATACTAAGTGGGCGACTACAAATATTGAAAATAAGTGACTTTAAAATACAAATTAGGAACTAGTTATTCAGTACGGGCGACCAAATTTCTTTTTGGGCGACAACCTTAGGGCACACAAAACATAAAAAAAATACTTTTGGCGACTATTAACCTAATCGAGTTCATAAAAATACCATGTTGGGCAGCTTTAATATAGTTATCTACTTGGTATAGTTATCTACTTAGTATAGTTATCTACTTGGTATAGTTATCTACTTGGTATAGTTATTTATTGGTATAATAGTCGCCCACTAAGTATTTTTGTCATTCATTTAAATTATTTATCTCCCACATGTAGTTGCTCGTTTTACATATTTTTTGTAATCCACAGTTAGTCGCCCGTTTAGTTAATTTTTCAAAATAAACCGCTGCCGGGTTAAGTATTTAAGTATTCCATTATCAGTTACTTTTATTATTTCCAGTCACCCAATTAAAAATATCCCCCTTTAAAAATACACTTTTGATGGGTGGTGTCAAATCAACTACCCAATTAAGTAATTAGTACTTTTATAGTATGTCGTGATTCAAATAAAATAATATTAAAAGTACAAAGAATTATTAATAGTACATACACATTGGACATTAAAAAGTGAAAGGTACTTCAAATAGTACATGGTAATTAAAACAGTACACAATCAAACTGATTACTAAATATAGCAAAATACTTGGTACATAAAACACAATAGTTTGTATGAGTAAAATATTAAGAAAAAAAACTTCAAATATAGTAAAAGAACACAGAACATAGCGAATATAATATTTAGTAATCAGCGTTTGGTCACATAATAAAACAATATTTAAAATTATATGTAATACTGTCACTTTTTATTTTAACACTAGAATACCTAACAGTACCATAAAAAGTTTGCTGAAAAACTGAATAAACTAATAAAAAATATTTTTGAAGGTAAATTAACTTATACTGCAATAAAACACTTAAATGATACTAGCAGGGTTTTATTAAAAGTACTTTGGTAATTAGTTGGTATTTGGTTTGATTTTTTATTTTCCCGACGCACAGTGGGGCCAAAAAATAAATTTGTGATAATAATTAAGCATTTGTTATTTTTTTTAGCAAATAATATTTCTTATTCATAATATTATAAAATTAAAATAGAAAATGGAAAATTTACACAAAACATTGATTTATTAATTTAAAAATGTTTATACTCGAAAGTTGAATCTAGATTAGGGTGTTTAAATAATATAATATTTCAATTGCATCCTTATGGAACTAGTTTAGTTTCTGAGAATTATTTAATTTTCTTAGACCTGTCACTAATTGGTCAGAAGACTGTGGCCAGAGCTGCCGTCAAAACCCCATTTTGAAACCGAAGTTAATTCACTATTAATGGAGAACGTATTTAATGCTTCTTCTTGATTTTTCATTATTTTTTCAATAGTATGGTCGAGTAATTTTTGTAATGGCACTTCAACAGCATTTTTAGTAAACAATATTCCTGTAGTTATAAATTACCTATTGTACAAAAAATACGATAAACGCATAAAAGCTACAAAACTAGAAAATTATAAAGAAAAAAATAAAAATAAATAGGATAAAATGCTATCTGGAGGGGATAGCATTTTTTCTTCTTTTCTTGTACGTCTTTATAAGAAGGAAATATATCAGGAGCAAATTTTCTTATACTGTTATTCTACTGATTTCGTAACAGTTTAGCTTCGATCGCTCGAAGTTCAGCTGTCCGTTTACTTTTTATCTGATCACTACAATCAATATTTTGAGCAGGTCGTCCAACACGCCTACTGTTTAAAAATTCAGTCGTACAATATTTAGAAAATTTAAGAATTTATTTTAGCCAATTTGATTCATTAGAATAAAAGTCTGATTTTTTCGATAATATTTTTTCCACTTTCTTTTAAATAAATTTTTATTTGGTCTTAATTTGAATACTAAGCCAGACTTGTTTTCATCATTACAGTGTGTGTTTTCTCATATATTACAACATCTTCGAATTTTCAATCAAAATTCTTGTATTTACTTGAAAAGAGGATGTCCACCAATTTCTTCATTGAACACGAAAAATGTTCAATAAAAATGTCAAAAAGTTATAGCACTTGATGAAACACATAGCATATAAATGCATTAAAATTATATATAGACCTTAAAAGTTGATTTCTATTAAGACATTAGTGGTCGATGTGAATTGATTAATTTGAACTAAATATTTAAAATTCAATAAAAAAAACCTGCAACTCTCCCGTACTTCTGAATTCATAAAATTATTGTAAGACCCTTTATAATGTAGTACTATTGTATATTTCTGCGGGAGAAATGCCGAAAACAGAAATAATGATTTTTATATAATAAACACTATAAAATTCCATATAATTTTAGTTTAACCTAATGAATACAATATTTAACGATCTATTTTTGTATTTTTTTAGAATGCGTAAATCTACACACCTTCGTCTATAATTTGCATTTTAAATCTTGTAAATAACTTTAATAGTTTCCGAGAAATCTAACAATGAATTCCACACTAAAATTTTGTGTAACCCAGCTTTGACGAATAATTAGTGCCGAATGTGAACTTTGATCATCAATACACATAATACAACAGAGGGTAGAGAAAAAATAAAATGATGTCAACATTGTGCATACCTTCAAGAGTAAAAAACAATAATAATATTTACATACAATGCTATTTGATTTCATTGACTTCTTATCATCTTTATTGCGATAGGCCCCATAGTGCGACGTTTCGGCCTTTGCAGCTGCCGTGGTCACGGGGGACGGCTCACGAGTAGCTTCAGTCCCCCGTGACCACGGCAGCTGCAAAGGTGCAGAAACGTCGGGAAAATCAAAAATCAAACCAAATACCAACCAATTACCAAAGTTTTTTCAATAAAACCGCGCTAGTATCCGTTAAAAGTGTTTTATTTCATGTCTAGTGAGCGCGTAAACTTGAGAAGTGAATATAACTTATACTGTTTCGTCTAAAAAAATCTGCAATGGATCTAAATATAAAAATCTTTAATAAAATACTTAATTTTATTTTCTTAATTAAAAGATGATTAAATAAATTGCATTATTTATGTAAAAGATCCTGGGAATCGATCCCGGAAAAAATGCACCCATTTCTTTTCTTAGATTATAGTTATTTTTTTCTTTACTTGTCCTGTTTAGTAAACAATCTTCACGGCTTCACCCAACTCTTTATTGAAATAATCATTAAGGCGCTGTAGGTAGTGAAACTAGCGCCGCCACTACATTTATTTTTGTTACTCGTAAAAAAGTCAATAATTAAAAAAAGATCATGTAATAATCACTTAAGTTGTCTCTAATAATTTTTGAATAACTCTTTTTACAGTTTTCATACTTTCTGTAAGTTTTGAAATCCAATTTAGCTCAAAGTGGCCACTAATGTGCGCTTTTATAATTCCCAACGGCCCGGCACGGCACGGCCCGGCAGCCGTCCAACGGCACAACAGGGAAGTGAAATGTATGGAATTATATGGAGACGCTTTTATATTTTCTCAACGGCACCGGCAAACCGTGCCGGGCCGGGGCGTGCCGGCCACATCCTACGCTGCCGTCGAACTTTTACGATGTAGTGCGTAGCTACAAGGATTCATATGTGTGAGTGTGAGTCTAGAGCAAAGAATATACAGCGTGTATAGAGGGCACAACCAGAATATTGGCGTAATATTGTTAATGTGTTGTTGGTACTTATGATAAGTACTTATTATTAAAGATTGTGGAAATACACAACATCAAAATTCAACAAATTGGTAAAATTCCAAACAGTTATTTCGGAAAGGTAATAGGTATCTAGGTACTTACCAAAGTTAAATATCGTTGTCGTTCGTATCGATAAAGCCTATCTCAACAAATAATTACCGAGAAATTACTTAAGTAGGTACCTACTTAATTAAATAATGTTTTGAGTACCTAAGTACCTACCTATCTTGGTAAGTAGGTACCTACATAATGAAAACCAGCTGTGTAGGTACTTACGTACTGACTCGTCTATATTTTTTGTTTTACCTAGTAATTTAGTATCATATCGTACATATAAACACTTAAGAGTAAACTATTATCATAGTAGGTATTATTTTATAAAAATATCAGGATCACTACGTACACTTCGTAACTTCTTCGCTATAAGTGTTCTTTGATAAACATTCAACGACACGGCCCGGCAGCAATTATAAAAGCATCTTTTGGCGCCGCCGCTGCCGTGCCATGCCGGGCCGTGCCGTGCCGGGCCGTGCCGTGCCGGGCCGTCCGCAATTATAAAAGCGCACAATGGCAATAATGGATTTTAAAAGTTACAGAATGATTGAAAACTGTTTAAGTGTTATTGAAATAATATTAGAGACAACTTAAGAGATGAGCTTTTTTTAATTATTGACTTGGTTTACAAGTAATAAAAGTAAATGTAGTGGCGGCGGCGCTAGTTCCACTACCTACAGCGTCTTAATAAAATAAACAAAAAACGGTTTTCCATACAAAGATTACAAAAAAATTGTTAACATTAACGGCAATTTCATGACAACATATTTTGAAATAACGATTAAAGTTTAAAAAACATGTTTAGAACTATCAAAAACTGTTTATCCAATAGGACAATTAAGGATAAATGATATAGGATAAGATCTTCGACTAAGACTTCGTCCGCTTGGACCCTAGGGAACCTTTGGACTAGGATAAAAAGTAGCCTTAAAACATAGGCTACTTTTTATTCTAATAAATACTATTTACTACTAATACTATTTATATTATAAATACGAATGAAAGGTCCACATATACAACGTGTAACAGAATTAATGGCTAAACCAGAATATGGTAGATAGGGACCAGCAATAACTTTTACTATGGGACCAACTCTGAAATCGCGAAAAAAATCAGCTGTTTCATACATTTTCATATTTCTGTTTTATATGAAACAGCTGATTTTTTTCGCGATTTCAGAGTTGGTCCCATAGTAAAAGTTGTTCAGTTTGATGGTCCCTATCTAACATATTCTGGTTTAGCTATTAAGGTGATTAGTATCCTCACACTGGCGCCCTCATCTTAATTAAATTGATTGCTCGCTAAATACATGTATAGCATGTACAGTGAACGGCCCGCTGGGCTTCCACGACAGGGGAATGATATTCAATAAATTTTATACTTAAATGCAAAGCTATTAAGGTTCAAAATAAATAACAGACTTTTGACAGTTTTGTATAACATCATGTGCTGCTTAGTTGCTTACTGTACTTAGCGAGCAATCAATTTAATTAAGGTGAGGGCGCCACTGTGAGGATACTAATCGCCTTAACTCTGTTACACGTTGTATATTATTATGGTGGTGAGATATAGTATATAGTGTATAACTTACTACCGCCTGGAGCGCTTGCTGCCGGGAGGTTTGGCGGCGTCCGTGGAGCCCGAGGAGGAAGGTTTGGAATCTAGCCCCGAGTCGGGGGGCTCTTTGCGTTTCTCTGTGTAGACAAATATACGGGTTTACATAGAGAAACACTTAAAAAATTAACACTTTTTGATGTAATTATACACCGTTAATTTTTAAGTATATCTAAAAATGAAAAGGGGATTTCAGACCACGTGAATGAACAACTTTTACTATGGGGCCAACCACGAAATCGCGAAAACAAATCAGCTGTCCCATACATTATAGTTGAGTCGATGTTGTACTTTTCTATGGAACAGCTGATTTTTTTTCCGCGATTTCGTGGTTGGCCCCATAGTAAAAGTTGTTCATTCAAGTGGTCTGAACAAAATTTATCATTTTTAGATATACTTAAAAAATAACAGTTTATACAAAACCTGAAAACTGTTTGTTCAGAATCAGTAAGTAAGTAAGTAAATCATTTATTGGCCACAAAGTAGGAAACAAAAAAGAAAAACGAAAACAAAGTGTGCGGTCAACTAGGCCCCAGCCTAGAATCGATTGCAATATTTTTTAAATGTTATATTTTGACTAAATAATATTTACAAAACCATAATTAACGCACACCCTACTAACGGGACAAAACAAAAAGCTTGTATCTTCGTGATTTTTTAATGTATCATTATCCTTTTTTATACCGATTCTGAAAATTAAAATAAAAGTATGACCCGTGTTTCGGCTTTCGTATACAACGTGTAACAAAAAGGGTATCAACCCGAAAAGAGGTCATAATGTACTTATGAATCTGAACACCTTCCAACTGAAAAAAAAATTCAAATAAAAAAAAAATATGGACTCTCCATAGAAAATTTGAATTTGCCGCCAGCATTTTGTATGCAGAGTTAATTTTTTTTTTTATTTTAATTTTATTTTCTGTTGGAATATGTTTAGTTTCACGAGTACATTGACCTCCTTTCGGGTTGATACCCCCTCTCTTTCTGTTACACGTTGTATACAAAAAATAATGTTATATGAGTATTTTGTATTTTTTTTCACACAGCGTCATCTAGCCCCAAACTAAGCAAAGCTGATATACCTACTTATATCCTTTTTTTTAATATATACTTAATATACATAGTAACACCCAGACCCGTCACAGAAATTAAAATTCATCACTTCAATTTCTGCCCGGCCGGGAATCGAACCCGGGACCTCCTGCGTGGTTGACCACTGCACCACTCAGGTCGTTGAATGTAGTATAGTGTGTACTCACTGGCAGTGGGTAACGCGTGTCGTTCTAATTTAACTGCTCCGTCCGCGTGTAAGTGTGGCGCGAGCCGGCTGCCTGCAAACAAAACAACACACCGTTAATGCTAATACTACACAAGCACAAAATAGAGACTAACAGAAGTTAAGAGGATTGTCAAGCAAGCGGTCTCCATACAAACGGCGATAACGTTTCCCACCCTCTAAACCTTAACCTACAGTAATAAATTTTTGGTATTTTTTTGAAATGCCTAAAAACTAGGGCTGTACGTTTTGATTTTTAAAATATTCATTGTAGATTTGAAAATATTGGCACTTCTGTGTTTTGTATGAAATCACTAAAATGCAAATATTTCGAAATCTATTGTAGATATTTAAAAAATCAAAACGTACAGCCCTAGTTTTTAGGCATTTCAAAAAAATACCAAAAATTTATTACTGTAGGTTAAGGTTTAGAGGGTGGCAAACTTTATCGCTGTTTGTATGGAGACCACGTGGTTGACAATCCCCTTAAGCATTGTAACTATGTATGATGATTACCTACAGGACAGGCTACGCCTAGTGTAGGGATCGTTGCAAATATTCTCCTATTTCCTCCTCAATGGACCTCATTCAATGTTAATCTAACTTGATGAATCTTAAACTTATCAACTGACTCTTTTTGTTAACATTGTGTCAATAAATATATATAACATTTTTATTTAAATTCTGTGTGCGTACGACAAATACTTAGCTCGTTACCCTACATTTAGTCAATTACTAAACTAGTTGCTGACTAACCGAATTGTGATATCTGATGACTAAAATAGTTGACAATTAACCGGCATCTAATTTTTACAAGACAAATACTCGGCTACCTACTTATAATATGGAACCCTACGTTTAGTCAGTGACTAAACTACAAGGCTACACTACATTTTTTCAAATTCGGCAAAAGATTATTACTTTTGGAAACAAAAAGCTCAAGCGACTTCTTACTTTTTTTTAATGACCCTGTCGACCCTCTCGGCGGCACTCATGACATCAAAACTCATCGAATGAACATGTGAATCTTTCCTATTCTCTAGATTAATTCAACCCCAGTGAGATTTTTTCTCCTACCAAACATGAATAAATGTCTTGGCTGGCATAGATTTTCATCAAGCCAAAAGGTGGTGTCTGAAATGAGCCCTCATTTCAGTTACCAGTTTTCAGGCGATGATAGAAAAAAATAATGGGTTAAAGAGGTAGAAACTTCGTTGGACTCAATACGCAGAGCAACAATAAGATTATGTAGAGAAATAAAACAAAATATTATTTTTTATTTTTTTTATTTTATTTATTTGTCACACAAAACAGATTTACAGCAAATACATAAATATAGATCACAACATTATAAAAAGTAAGCAGGTAGGCTGCAACTCCAACAACATGTGTGAACAACATGATTAATCGGACAAGTCAGCAATTAAATTAAATTACATAAAATAAATTAAGTTGAATAATAATTAAATTGAAATGATTAAGATTAAATTACATTACAAAATTAAACAAATTAGATTGGATTAAAAATTAATTAGATTGAATACAATTAAATTCCATTAACTAATTAATATACTTAGACAGGAACAAAATACAAATTGAATATAGTCCATCATACCAGCCTGCGTAGTGAAGTTCTGAACTTATTGAGCGAGGAAGCGTAGATATCAGGCACATCGTCCAACTGGTTAAGCAGAGTGTTATGTTCGCGACACATTCTGAATATGGGGTTGTGGAATGAGACTTTGGTACCGCAGAATGGAATAGAGAAGGGACGATCATGTCTAGATGATTTCGTCGGTATTCTGAGGTGAATATCCGGTAGCAGAGTGGTATGTAGTGATCCGTGTAAGATTTTGTGAAGGTAGGTTTGGTCGTGCACCTTACGTCGGCTCTCGAGACTCTTTAAGTTGAAATAGCGTAATCGTTCCGCGTATGTTGTGAGCTCTCTTTTTTTACCAAACCTTAATGTCAGGATCCTGAGAAAACGTCTCTGAATTGACTCCAGCATATCTATGTATTTATTATATTGGGGTGACCACACTACAGAGGCATACTCGAGCTGGCTCATTATTAGTGTTTTGTAAAGCAGCAGCAGGCTCCTAGGGGATCTAAACTCCTTTGTAACACGAAAGACAAAGCCAGAAAGCTTGCTGCACTTCTTAGATATTGCCTCGCAGTGATTACTGAAACTTAATTTGCTATCAAAGAATACTCCCAGATCTTTCACCACGAATTTACGCTCCAAAGGTATCCCGTCGATCTCATAGCTAAAGAGAACAGGATTCTTTTTTAGGGTAAACGATATGACGGAGCACTTGCCTGTACTAAGGCTCATTTTGTTGGCCCTACACCAGTCGCTGACAGTATCAATGTCTATCTGTAACTGAATGCAGTCTCTAACAGAGTTTATGCAGCAATACATTTTTAGGTCATCTGCGTATAACAGAGAACAATTTTTTAGCTTAGGAATGAGGTCATTAATGTAAGCAACAAACATCAATGGTCCTAGATGGGAGCCTTGCGGGACCCCTGATGTTACGGGGACTGGCTGCGAGCGGTAGGCCTTCAAAGCCACCAGTTGACTACGGTTTGAAAGATATGATTTCAACCAGCGCAACAAACATCCATGCACGCCCATTGAGTCAAGCTTGGCAATTAGAATTCTGTGACTGACTTTGTCAAACGCCTTTTGAAAGTCCGTGTAAATAGAGTCAACTTGACCGTGGTCCCCGAGTGTCTTACTAATAAAGTTAGTATACTCTAGTAAATTACTGACAGTAGACTTTCCAGGGACAAAACCGTGCTGCTGCTGGTAGATGTATGGTTGCAAGTGGTGAAACAGTATAGCGTAGACCAACGATTCAAAGACTTTGGCAAAACACGACAGTATACTAATTGGCCTGTAATTTGTGCAATCGCTAGGATCTCCTGCCTTATGTATAGGCACAACATGTGCCTCCTTCCAAACACTAGGAAATGAACCTGATTTCAGAGACTTATTAAATATTATGCAGAGCGGCACAGTCAACGCAGCAGCACAGTGCCTGACAAAGCATGGAGGAATGCCATCAGGGCCAGCCCCTTTGTTAATGTCCAGTGCTAACAACTTTTTATAAATCTCCTCCTCTGACAAAATCACCTCACACAGGGAGTAAGATATGCAGGACTCTTTAACTTTAGGTGCAGTGCCATCAGTGTCCGGCTCGAAAACAGACGAGAAGAACTCAGAGAAAAGCTCAGCAGCAGCCTCCCCGCCAGTGGCAGACTTATTGCCGAACGTGACAGTGTCAGGGACAGAAGGGCCGGATCGTTTACATTTAACAAAGGAAAAAAATAGTTTATTATATTCCGAAAAAAGTCTTTCTTGTCCGAAAAAATAATAGACTTATCAATCCACCCTCGTAGTTAGTAATAAGCCGGGCTGCATACCCTCTTCGTCAATGTATCTGATTCAAGACAAATCGACTAGCTACTTGAAAAATAATTGCTTTTCAGATGTTCTGTATTCAGTTCAACCGCCTCCGTGGTCTAGTGGTTCGCTCACCCGTGAACGCGGGGACGCTGCAAAATGCAAGGGTCCCGGGTTCGATTCTCAAGG
The DNA here is from genome assembly GCA_950108535.1 of Agriphila straminella. Classification (NCBI taxonomy): domain Eukaryota; kingdom Metazoa; phylum Arthropoda; class Insecta; order Lepidoptera; family Crambidae; genus Agriphila; species Agriphila straminella. Next base: position 12,649,295 of record OX467304.1, read on the forward strand.
GAGGGGTACAATTTGTACTCGGTTTGGTTAGTGGTAGGGCTTATTTCAAGTCCGCCTGGCTAGCTACCACCATTTCACCTAAGTCTGACGCCATAAAAACAATTAAAAAATTGCTGCGTTCCGGCAGTTAGAGGTAAGATAGCCAGTTCCTCAGTGGTGAGGATTCCGGGTGTAGTGCGCCTCCACCTATCGTCACTTAATATCAGGTGAGGTGAAGGTCAAGCACTACCCCGTTGTGCATAAAGAAAAGTTAGTAACTAAACTAGTGACTAACCGGGCTGCGGCTGGTGTGGCAAGTGTTCCTGTGGGTACAGATCCGCGGCCTCTGCGTGGTTGCGAAGTACGTTTATGGCGTCATCTAACCGTTCCTCCATTCGCGCACCCTGTATGTAACAATAATAAACACCATGTAAGTATACAACTAGAAACCTGGGTACTTATTGTCTAATTTTCGAAATCTATCGCAATCATTTGACAGATGGATGGATGTGACACATTGCTGCATTTCTTTGGTAAGTTTTTTTTGTACCAAAAAGAAGTATTATTGTGTCACATTAATCTGTCTAATGAAAGAAATTGCGATAGATTTTGAAATTAAACAATAAGTACACTGTCTGTAACAATAATAAAACCATGTATAAAACATGAAACATATACCAACAATTATTTGTTTGCCAAATCTAGTAAAATTACATAAGTACTATGGGCAACAGCGTCGTTTAAGGTGATACCCTGAGCGAAAGTGGCGCCGCGGTGAATTATATTTAATATTATAATTCTAATACACAATTTTAAAAATGTTTATCGTCGAGATTTTAGGGCCCACAGTCTAGTATTTTTAGACGGTATCGTTACATTCCCTCGTAGTCACTGTTAGAAGAAGATAGCAAAACTGCTAAAAGTGGCCGTTTTTGACACATTTGCTATCTACTTCTACGAATGACTACGAGGGCATGTAGTGATACCTTCTAAAAATACTAGACCATGGGCCCTAAAATCTCCACGATAAACATTATTAAAATCTTTTTCTATTAATAACTTATTAAATAAAAACCTCTGAGGGCGCCACTTTCGGTCATAAAACCGCCTTAAAAGAAGATTTTTTTTTAACATCTAATCTATCTTCATTCTCAAGTTTTATCAAACGGCTGTAAGTGTATCTGTTACGGCTAATACCGAAAGTGTGGCTAAACCTAGTTCTAGCCGGCTAAAACTAGGTGTAGGCGGTAGCTATTGGTTAGACCTAGGTGTAACCGATTTGCTCGCGGCTAATACTAGGTGTAGCCTATTAAAACTATGTCTAGCCTTCTTTGTGCTTCTACTAAGAGGGAGTAAATTATGGGGTAATATGAAAGTTACTTCTGTTGTCTGTTAAAAAAACCTCGAAATTTAAGGGTCGCGCTCGCCTTTCGGGACCTACAGGAGTAAAGCAGATCGGTTATACCTAGTTTTAACCAACAGCTATCGGCTACATCTAGTTTTAACCGGCTAAAACTAGGTTTAGCCGCACTTCGCGTATTAGTCGTAACGTAACATATCTAAACAGTAGACTGTAATTTACTTATCGTATACAAGGTGTATTTGTAACCACTCTTCAAATTTTAAGGATGTGTTCAGTCCATGAAACTGAACAACTTTCTCTTAGAAACTTAGGGTCAAATATGTAAAAAAAAAATGGCTTTTCATACAAATCAAAGAGATCACGTGATCAGTTTAGTATGTGATGACCAAAATTTTTTGGCATATTTCGACACATGTTTCATGGAGAAAGTTGTTTAGTTTCATGGACTGAACACATCCTTAAAATTTGGAGAGTGGTTACAAATACACCCTGTATATTAAACTAGGTACACCTACATATTGTGTTTAATAAAATCGGAAAGTTACCTACCCTACATTTATTTGGCATCCGAGCATTCGGCCCGTCCTATAAAAAGTACGTTCCCTATGCACATAAACAGAATCTACAAATTAAAAATTTAGTTACTTCTACATTACAAAAACAAAACAGTCACAAACCCATGCTTTATTAACCGACTTCAAAAAAAGGAGAAGGTTCTCAAGTCGACGGTATTTTTTGTAAGTACTCTAATTAGTAACAAATTATTAAAAAATATCAACGTTTTGTAGAGTCCCTTGTTTTCTTCTACACAACTGGACAGATTTAATAACTTTTTTCATTAAAATTTAAAGAAAGGATTTGTCTGTGTTCCAATGTTTTCCTTTTTTTCTTAAATTAATTATTAAAAGTTATATTCAATAACCTAAAAAATACCTAATGCCATTGTTTAGACATTCAGTAAACAAATTTGACGAAATTATATAAAAAATGCCAAATATAGGAACACAGCCTTTAGTCAGTATGATGTACACACATTGCTGCATTTCTTTGGTAAGTTTTTATTCGTGCCAAAAAGAAGCATCAATGTAGGTATCACATCCAGAAAAAGATTGCGATAGATTTTGAAATTAGACAATAAGTGGACTACTAAACGTTGATCTACTTTTCATAGGATTTTTTCAGTTCTTTCGACCGTGTAGCACTGGACTCGCTATCATAGGCCAAATAGATGGCGCTGATTTAAACATAACGTGGTTTCCCATGATTTTAGCTTTAAGGCGGTTGTATGACCGAAAGTGGCGCCCTCAGACGTTTTTATTTAATAAGTTATTAATAGAAAAAGATTTTAATAATGTTTATTGGGGAGATTTTAGGGCCGATGGTCTAGTATTTTTAGAAGGTATCACTACATGCCCTCGTAGTCATTCGTAGAAATAGATAGCAAATGTGTCAAAAACGGCCACTTTTAGCAGTTTTGCTATCTACTTCTAGCAGTGACTACGAGGGAATGTAACGATACCGTCTAAAAATACTAGACTGTGGGCCCTAAAATCTCGACGACAAACATTTTTAAAATTGTGTATTAGAATTATAATATCAAATATAATTCACCGCGGCGCCACTTTCGCTCGGGGTACCACCTTAACACAATATATTTTAGCGTGTCCCGACAACTATCGACAATGAGGGCTTTTCACAATGACAAAAAACTGGAGGCTCGATAGATGGCGTTGATAAAAATAGGTGACGATGTGATTTTTTTACTAAGCTTCGAAGAGTATCAACACCATCTAGTGAAGCTACTATTTTTATTTTTTAAATGTCACTTTGAAAACCCCTCATTGTTCACTATGAACTATTTTATCAAAGCAAAATTATCTCATTTAATGCAATATGTTTGTAGTATTTGGCAAATACAACTAACACTTGTCTATAGTTAGTGCCATATATGCAAGTGCAATGCACTCACACAGACAGTGTGAGTTGTATTCGCCAAATACTACAAACATATTGCATTTCATGAGATAATTTTGCTTTAACAACATAGTTCATAGTTAACAATTTGCCGTTAGTTGTCGGAACACACTTAAATATATTGTGTAGGTACTTATAAGTTAAAATCCTGGGAAACCACATTATGTTCAAATCAGCGCCATCTATTGGCCTATAGTAGAGAGTCCAGTGCTACTATTTACCTTATAATATTGTAGTATCTTAGCTCTCAACTTTGAGAGTTATCTTGAGGTCATACGTGAGATGCTGTTCCTATAAGAAGAGCATCTCAAGCATGATCCCGAGATAGCCCTCAACGTTGAAAGCGGTTTATAAATACCGGCCTTAGTGTCACTTACCCCCACATCAGAGTGTTCCCGCAAAAAGACCATCGCTTCATCCAACTGTCTTTGCTCTGCTGGCGCCGCCTGCGTATATCCCATACCATAAACCGACTGATAGCGGGAATCGCCCGACACTAGCCATAGCACGAGTGGTATGCTCTATTGTCTACGCTTGCTGAGAGCAGGAGACGAAGACTCGAGAGAGAGACAACTAGCTATTAGAAAGATCTCGTTTGACAAGATAGAGGATATGCTATAATAACAGGCGAGTGGGATGCTCTATTGTCTCGCTTACGCTTGCTGAGAGCAGAAGGCTCAAGAGAGAGACGACTGGCTGTAAGAGCGATCTGACAAGATAGAGGAACAGGCAATTTTTTCCTGAGACTATAGATGCTAAGGACAAGCGAGGGATGTGCTCTTTAGCCTTACACTAGCTTTAAAGGCACAAAAGAGTATAAGCTCTTAAGAAGGAATCTATGCTCTCTTAACTAAATCTATAGATTGCTAGAGACGAGCGATGGATATGCTCTTTAGCTTTACACTAGCTTTAAAGGCACGAAAGATTAGAAACTCTTAAGAGCAAGGAAACTGTGCTTTCTTGACTAAATCTATAGATGCCAGAGACGAACGATGGATGTGCTCTCGCCTTACACTAGCTTTAAAGGCACGAAAGATTAGAAACTCTTAAGAGCAAGGAAACTGTGCTTTCTTGACTAAATCTATAGATGCCAGAGACGAACGATGGATGTGCTCTCGCCTTACACTAGCTTTAAAGGCACGAAAGATTAGAAACTCTTAACAGCAAGGAATCTATGCTTTCTTGACTAAATCTATAGACGCCAGAGACGAATAATGGATGTGCTCTCGCCTTACACTAGCTTTAAAGGCACGAAAGATTAGAAACTCTTAAGAGCAAGGAATCTGTGCTTTTTTGACTAAATCTATAGATGCCAGAGACGAACGATGGATGTGCTCTCGCCTTACACTAGCTTTAAAGGCACGAAAGGTTAGAAACTCTTAAGAGCAAGGAATCTGTGCTTTCTTGACTAAATCTATAGATGCCAGAGACGAATAATGGATGTGCTCTCGCCTTACACTAGCTTTAAAGGCACGAAAGATTAGAAACTCTTAAGTGCAAGGAATCTGTGCTTTCTTGACTAAATCTATAGATGCCAGAGACGAACGATGGATGTGCTCTCGCCTTACACTAGCTTTAAAGGCACGAAAGGTTAGAAACTCTTAAGAGCAAGGAATCTGTGCTTTCTTGACTAAATCTATAGATGCCAGAGACGAATAATGCTATTAGAAAGATTAGAAACTCTTAAGAGCAAGGAATCTGTGCTTTCTTGACTAAATCTATAGATGCCAGAGACGAACGATGGATGTGCTCTCGCCTTAAACTAGCTTTAAAGGCACGAAAGGTTAGAAACTCTTAAGAGCAAGGAATCTGTGCTTTCTTGACTAAATCTATAGATGCCAGAGACGAACGATGGATGTGCTCTCGCCTTACACTAGCTTTAAAGGCACGAAAGGTTAGAAACTCTTAAGAGCAAGGAATCTGTGCTTTCTTGACTAAATCTATAGATGCCAGAGACGAACGATGGATGTGCTCTCGCCTTACACTAGCTTTAAAGGCACGAAAGATTAGAAACTCTTAAGAGCAAGGAATCTGTGCTTTCTTGACTAAATCTATAGATGCCAGAGACGAACGATGGATGTGCTCTCGCCTTACACTAGCTTTAACGGAAGGCTTTGTTCGAGCGCGCGTAGTACTAAGTTTAACTTCGTAGTCTCTCTATTTTATGCCCTTACAAAACGGTATCGGTGTACAGTTCTCGTTACGATCTAATCTCAGATTTTTTTTTAATTAAAAAAGCATTAACATATTATATTAACATATTATATACAACTCCCTAAAATCGTTTGATGAAAGCAGGAAAGGATTGTTCACACTACAATTGAACTAGCTCATGAAGAATAGAAAAAAAACAGCTATAATCAATCAATCTAGGAATTACCATGCGTTAAATAAACAACTGAAAGTCAATAAAAGACTTGAAAATACAAATCAAGAAAATCTACTCAAAAACACTAGGAAAATTAAAATATTATTTAAAAAAAATAGCAAACCACACTAACACTACAGCTAAGTGTCAAGTCGCGAATTCCACACGCTGATATTAACAAAATGGCGGCCTACATCAATACTCTATGGTTGTCTCTTTCTAACGTTCATTATCAGAGCGAGATGGAGTGTTTTGTAAAGTATTGATGTAAGCCGATCAACAAAACACAAAGAAAATCTCAAGAGTTAAACAAAGTACGAACAAATAATATTCTTATACATTGGTATAATTTATATTAAAAAATATATATTATTTGTTCATACAACATTATAATTAATAAAAAAACTATTAATAACACAAAAAAATCAACCAACTTTTGGGTCAAAGATAAAAATACATTCCTTTTAATTTAAATACAAAATATACAATTCAAAATATACTTTGACGTAATTTAAAAATATTAAACAAAAATGGAATTCAAAGTATATTTTATTTATTAAATTATAAAAGAAAATCAAAGCAAAAATTTATTTACATTCATGCTAAAATACATGCTCTAATTTTTGTTCTTAAATTTTGTTTAAATTAAACTCCTTTGTTCATACTAAAATGTTTTTTTTATTATAAAACTCTTAAGAGCAAACATTGTACATACTTTTTTGTCGAACTTTAGCGATCAGAAAATATACAACGTGTTGCAAAAAACCCCAAATGCCGAATATGGTAGATAGGGACCATCAAACTGAACAACTTTTACTATGGGGCCAACTCTAAAATTGCGAAAAAAAAACAGCTGTTTCATGCAAAAATTAATAACGAAAATATCAAAATGTACAAAACAGCAGATTTTTTTTCGCGTTTTAAAAGTTGGTCCCATAGTAAAAGTTGTTTAGTTTGATGGTCCCTATCTACCATATTCGGCATTAGGGGTTGTTTTGTAATATTGGGATTTTAATGCATTTCCATATACTTAGTTAGCCTGACGGAATTCCGAACGCAGCTAATCCATACAAATTTATGGACCTACCACACACATGCGGGATTTTTCCGTACAGAATTTTCATTTACATAATTCGGAATTCCGAATTGGGATTACGTATGTGTGTGGCTGGCTTTGTTCGGTAGACCTACAGTTGTGGATTAAACAAACTAATGTAATGACATCTACAAAGTACCTACCATGACAGGGGGCGGGAACACAGCGTGGTGTCCGTTGGGCAATACTGGCGCGCCCAGCGGGGGGACGTTGCCCACTACGGCGGGCGGCGAGGAGACCCCCGACGCCGCCCACGATGATTGCTGCTACAAGAAAGGCTGGCGTTACTATATGAATGAGGACCTAATGACGAACCCTGGGGTACCCCAGGCGTGGCATAGTATAGGGCAAATTCAGGGAAGCAATGATATGCCCGATGCCGCCCACGAGGACTGCTGCTACGAGAAAGGCTAACGTTAGATGTTATATGTAAAGAATGAATGAGGACCCAATAACGAGCCCTGGGGTACTCCTGATATGATTGCTTTAAAAGGAAAGATAAAGTATGTAATGTATAAATAAGGACCTAAATACAACTCTTGAGTGGGTCCACTCCCGACTTTGTTATCGACGATTGCTGTAGGGGAAAGATAAAGTTACTTTAAGTAAAGAATAAATGACGACCTAATGACAAACCCTGGGGTACTCCTGACATAGCATAGGGAAAATATAGGGAGTCAACGATATGCCCGATAACGCGACAGCTGCTGTAAGGAAAGTATTGAAGTTACATGTGTTGAATGAAAGAAAACCTAAATTCTAGCATTCGGTTCGGGTACTCCTAACCTAATGTATCTCCGAGTCGGGTCGGGCGTAATGCAAGATTACGCCCGAGCCCAACGCAGAGAAAAATAAAGATAACGCTGCTTACAGATTCCGTTACTTTTTTCATAAAAATCAACACAATATTTTTGTGGATGCAGTTTAAAATGTTTCTGACAGTTTTTTTAAACCGAGTAAATGGGATAGGGTCTGTGAAGAAGAGGGTACAATACAATACATACCTGTAAATGCGCGTGTTTGTATAATCGCGGGTGAAGTGGCGGTGGCGAATGCACGGGCGTGGAGGGTGATGAGCCGTATGATGAGAGGGATGCTTCGACTACCCCGGGGACGCCCACCGGGTGCGCTGGGCCCGCGTACATCTGTGTGGGTACATGTAAGTTAGGATTCATAATATTTCTACAACGAAGAATTGAAAACAAAAATGGATGAAATGTGTGTTCCCCGATAGTTACAACGTTGGTCTCTTCAAGGCAAGAGTTAAGGCATTTTCTGGGCAAGCATGCTACCCCTTAGATCACATCCTGTTTATGAAGCAAGATGGTGAGTAAATGCCTGCTTAGTTACTAATAAAAAAATATTTAAAAAAACATTAAGGGGACGTACTACAATGGAATTGATCATAGTCGAAAGTTAAAAACTTTAAGTTGATTATAAACTATTTCTTATTTTGGAAAACTATTGATCACAAAACTAGAGGGTTGGTTAAGGATTTTTTTATTATAGCATAGTAGAATCAAATAAGTAAGCCATCTTACTCATTATACGCACCCAACGCGGTTTGTATGTGAGCACGCCCCTGTATATGCGTCGTCGCACGCACACACTGACAACATTTAAAGATGATAAAGATGCGTCAGTCGTGGCTGAGCCGCCGCCGCCGCCGCGCGCCGTACTTAATACCGCCCGTGCTCACGCACGCGCCGCCGCGCCGTACATGTACATACATACATACTTACCTCCGTTAACCAAAGATTATATTAAAGATGGCTACAAATTCGAGTAGCTGTAGGAGATATTGCAGTGTTTATGGATGTCTCAATAGCAGTTTGTCCAATCCAGAATTGTCTTTCTTCACATTACCTAGCGAACAAGAACGGTGAGTACCTATCTAATCTACTACCTACTATATCATACATAGGTACCTACGTAAAGTCTGTTATCCTTACTTGTCCTATTTAGTAAACCGTTTTTGACAGGTTGTCATACGTTTTTTAAACTTTATTACTGTTCAAAAATATGTTAGGTAACTAAAGTATCAATCAAATCAAATTGTCATTTATAGATATTCTGTGCGTGGGAAACCGTTTGTTTTATTTTATAAATGAATTATTACAATATAGAGTTGGGTGAGGATTTACCAAATACTTAGGACAAGGATTGTTTACCAAATACTTTTGAATTAGCTATTTACTTACCTACCTATCTGAAAGTGTTTAGCAAATACATAGTTTCTGCTCCAGATTTCGTTGACCAGATACCAATTTGTGGTTTAATTTAATAGATCACTAATTATGTATGCCCCACCGTGAAAAAAAGGACCAATAAAGCCGTTTGAAAGATATGAGGTAATAAAGAATATTACATAGAAACAACATACAAGATACGCGCGAAATACATAACCCTTTCCTCGCAGTCGGGTAAAAAAGAACTTTTAATGCCTATTATTTGAGGTTAATGTAAAATTATTCAATTTCCGAATTTAATGATTATAATTTAGGTAAATTAGGTAAACAAAAAAGTAAAAGATAGTTAATAGTGTAAAAAATTCAATTTCATAATAATTATTTTATTTTAATAAATACATGATTTAGTAAAACCACGTTTTAATAAATCCTATTTCCATCGTAATTTTTTAAATCACTAATCAGATAATATGACGTAGATAATGAAAACATTGTAGTCAGCTCCTGGTCTATGTACAATAGATACCTACAGGGGAAAATTGTTTTACATAGAGATCGACTACCTATGCATTTTTGACGATTGAATAAACTTTAAGCGACAGCCCTAACAGTCAGCCAGTGTTTAGGCTATTATCGCTCGCTCACGGCTCGAGTTGGCCTACTTATTTGATTCTACTATGGTTATAGCTTCAAGATTGGCACAGCATTGAAAAACTACGAAATTGGAGGTGACTTTACGATTTATTAGTAGGTAGACCGAAAATCTAATGAAGGCGAAGGAGTGGAGATCCTTGGGGAAGGTTTTTGCCCAGGGGCTGATAGAAGAAGACCGTAGACAGACGAGTACTAGAGAGTATGAGATGTGTGTGTGCGGCGCGGAACCACCTATGTATCATATGTGTCGGCAAGTTTATGTAGGTGTATGATGTATGTTACTCACAGGTTGTAACGCCGGTTTCCCAACCAGCATGGGGTCTGTTGGTGAGTGGTGCGGCGCGGCGGCGCGGAATGAAGACATCGGCGGTAGAGGCAGCTCCGCTCCTCCCGCCTCGCCCCCGCCGCCCGCGGCCGCCGCTACGCCTGCAAACAACACATACACGAGTTAAGATAAAGCTTATACACAGGCGATAATAATAAATGAATACATATTATTAGCCAACATCACAAACACTGCTCTGATTTCAAAGTAGCAAAAGCTATTGTGTGTCCAGCCAAGTCCAGCCCATCTGGCAACTCTAACGGCCCGGCCACAGCCAGATCGGCAGGCGGCGTTCTATAATCACTGCGCGCTATCTCGATGGCGGTCTCTCAGCTCGTCGTCACTACCGCGCAGTGATTACCGAATTCGCTTGCCGCGTCGCCTGCCTTGCTGCCTGCCGCGCATCTCACCTAGGGACTGGACATATGTGAGCACGGGTCGGGTTGGTACGACCCGTATGGTTTGCGGCTGGTAGTAGCCCACGACCCTCCCTTACTTCTACCGTGATAGGGCTCCTTAGATCTCTACTGCCCTAACATCTACACATGCGCAGCATTAACACAAAAGACTTGATCACCTGGTGACGTCGCGTACGGGTCGTGTTGGTACGGCGGCGGCGGCGGTGGCTGGTAGTACCCCGCGCCCCACTCCCCCCCACCGCCGTAGTAGGGCTCTTGGTACGGCGCGCCGGCGCCCGCGCCCTTCGGCGACGCGTACCGGCTGGGCGAGTCGTGCCCGAATTCGTCGCTGCCATACTGAAACGGAGAAATGAAGCAATTTTTAATACTGTGGTATCGAAACTCTATTTTTCAGCAATCGCTGGTTACAAGAGTATACAGAAAGTTTTAAGGGCACACTACAAATGATCATGATGGCCCAATAATTTCTCTCATAAGTGGCGTTAGTGTCTATGGAGATCTTCCGAAGTACCATGGGCAACAGCGTCGCTTAACCACTCCTGAGGTTAAAAAATCTGTCACTCAACAACGAATTGACAAAAAACGTCAAAGCGACATGACACTGTTTTAACGCATTGATAGCGATCGCTGTTCTACACAAACGTTAAAGTTACAAAGATGTCAATAAAATCAATCCTGCCGTTAGTAGCAAAGTAATAAAAAAGACAAATCCATAAACATTGAAATAAACTATGACAAGATTGCAACCAAAACGGGCATAACGCCTGTAATTGCCCGCCATTTTGGGAAAACGTCAAAAAAAGCAGTGACATATCGAAAATGCCACAGATAAGATATTGGACGCGCGACCTCTTTTAGTAAAACAACATCATAAACTCTTTGATTGTATCTGTCGCGCGTACATACACTATGAAAATAGACTGGTTTTATCCAAAATAGTAATATACTGTGCGTTTGAGTTTTTTTGTGGTAAACTATTCTAACACATAATTAGCTGATATTGAATCTATTTGCTTTTAAAATTAGTTTTTGTTTTTTTTTATTTCCAGCTTGCGCAAAGGATCTGCTTAAACGCTCTACGGAAAAACATAACTTAGCTTATACAATTAGTATGACCTATGAGTTCCTAAGCGAGTAACTCAAAAACGGTTGAGAATTCTAACAAAGTGTATACCTATAGAATAAAAGTTGTAGAGAATTTAATAAGCTTTTATCTACACTCACAACGTAATGTTCCAAATATGAATTCAAAAAAGGTAATATAAATACGTACTTTATTTTCGTGGACACGAAAAATTTAAAAATAATAGTACATTACAGCCGTGAACGGGAAGCTAGCGATTGCATTGTCGAGGATGGTTTGAAGCCCGAGCCGCAGGCGAGGGCTTTAATCATTCGAGGCAATGCAAGTAGCTTCCAGAACAAGGCTTGTATAGTGCTTTTCTCAAGAAATGCGAGGAAATAAAAAATTAAAAAAACTTTTTCCAGTTTTCCAAACCATGAACTGGTTATAGCATTTGATATATCTTTCTTTTGATTTTGATGGCAGTAAGTTTTCTATTATTAATTTTGCTTCTGCTCTCAAACTTGGTGGCGTACATTCAATTGCCGTATCTATTTCACTGTCAGAACTCATTTTGTTATTTATTACACAATATAAACTGTATCGATATCAAATATACCGCTGAAAATTATTCCCGCCAGTTTTTTTTTTGGGTGCATTCCAGCAGTTTAATCGCTCGAAGCGCCGAAAAGCAAAATGAGATTTATCATAGACAAATCCTCTGAGTAATCTTGAATTACGTGCAGCGCCATCTACCGCCGAGAAGCAAAAACCCATCTCATTTCGCTTCTCGGCGGTAGATGGCGCTGTACATAATTCAAGATTACTTAGAGGATTTTTGTCTCTGATAAATCTGGTACAATACAATGTAATATTTATTTATTCTTATAGTAATATACTCTGTGCGCACCATTTTTTTTATTGTATCGTTATTATAGTACCTATTAAATAATTTTACCTTTATAATATTAACTATCTTGTCGTTGGCTTGCGTGCCAGAAAAAAGGAACTAAAGTTATGGCTGTATGGTGCAAATGTACCTTTGCTTTTTTTGTTTTTGTGAACAGCTAAAACAAAAAAAAGAAGTTGCCGCAGACCACTTAGATCATCTTCGCACTGTACCTACTTCCCGCACTGGTTTCTGGTGCGGGAAGTAAGTATTGAAATTCATTCCTGGTCTGAATTTTAAATTTAGAATGTGATGAACCAGACCCCCTCGGAAATGTGGAACGCCCCGCATTCCTTTTTCAAACGGAATGATAAGATTTCAGAGCATAAGTGAGAAAAACTTATTACGATGCAGTCAACTGAATCATAAAATAACTTTTTTTCTCATTACGATACAGGGCAAATCCAAGAAGAGGGCAGTGCCGTGATATTAAAAAAAACAACGATATTTTCCTACACATTTTCCATGTGTTAACTAGGTATTATGTGGCAGTATCATAAACTACTATTATTCGGTAGAAGAACACTTTTCTCTACGACGCACCGTTTTGGAGATATTTAAACCATTAAACATTAAACCTTCCCCCCACCCCAGCTCACCTCCCAGACGAGGGGGACTTTTAGTATGTTCACTCCCTAAGCACCTTAAACAAGTTTCTGAAGGAATCCTTTAGCTGCCCTCTCGCGCTGTCTATTGAGATGATGATGAGGTACTGGCTATCTTACCTCCAACTTCCGGAACACAACAATTTTTAAATTGTTGTTATGGCGTTAGGTAAGATGGTGGTCCCATGGCCCCCCGTATGACCAACCGGTGGCGAGTGGGCAAGTGCCGTAGTTTTTTAGTGGGTATTCCCTCCTCCCGAGATCCCATCGAACCATCTGGTTGGGTGGGATCACGGGAGGCAGTCGTGGAGGGGGCCGGCCCCCTCCTGACGAGTCCCACATACCCCTTTCCCGATCACCAGCGGAAAGGGAAGATATAGGTAAGATGGTGGTAGTTAGCCAGGCGGACTTGAAGCTCTACCACCAACCAAACAGAGCACAAATTGTACCCCCTTCGGAATCGAACCCGGGACCCCTGCGTCCTATACGGGTAGGCGAATCTCTACACCACAGCACAGAGGCGGTTAAAAAGTAAAGACCTTAAGTGTATATCATATCGTAGTCATCATCTTTTATTCATGGTGCCAAATATGGCGCAACACTATTAATATTTTTATGCTGTCTGTAAATGGCATTTCTCTATAAATGTCTTCATTGGTCCAACAGATATAGAAGTGGTTAGGTATATCTTAATTTATAGAAATAAAGACGGTTTCTTTGTGCTGACATATTTCCAACATGATCAACATACTTACATTATTTTAGCAAATAAACATTATGGACAAGTTACTTTACAAACCACAACAGGAAGTGTTGGTCTTCCTCTCACCTCGCCTCGATTTTGCTAAATCAGGGATTCCCAAACTATGGGAAAGAGACCCCTTTTCCAAAATTAACTGATACCTCAGACCCTCCTAGCCAAATTACTTTAAAAATCCTATCAAATTCTAATTAATAATTTGTTACAATCATGTTTATGTCGACCCCTAGGAAACGCTATTTTGATTTTTTTTCATAAAAAATATAGCTAGTGTCACTCAGGGTGATGTAAAGATTCTAACAATACCCCATACACCCAAATCCGTTGAGGCATTTATATAGAAGAAGTAATGGTGGTATAAATAAACTTACATACATACATGAACACTGAACACATTAACACTCAAAACGCGCAATATTGTTAAAAGTAATTCATTTCAAGAATTCCATGCCTGTTTTTTGGGCAGTCGTGTAAAAAATAGCCGAATGGAGGCCCTGTGCAAACTCTATCTTCCAACTCCTGCAGAGTTCGTAACGTAACTCGGTACTCAACCAGTATTAGCAACACAGCCGTCCATATTAGTCCGCGGTTGCAACCACTGATTGTCGGTAATTGGACCATTGTGGACGCACCGTTATGCAGTGTCGGCCGACGTGAAGTGGGCACACTTTGTTGATGTTTATTTTCAAGTTATTTCAGTGGCTTGTACTTTAGTTTTATGGTTTCGACATTATGTGTAGTGTACCTTACTCTTTATTTCTAGAGAGCCTTCCAACAAAGGACAGAACGATTTATAATTCCAATCGCAATTAGTTCACTCATTGGATGCACGATATTGGCCCAATATTCGCCAAATTAAAAGTGAGATTAGAATTCCAGTGACGATCAATATTGATCGGTATTGATTTTAAAAGACCGTCCAAGTTTTGCCGCTCTCTCGCTTGCACATTTCATGTTTTCTCAAGATTTCTTAATTCCTAGTACGTAATGAACCGTCAAAACGACAACCTTTTGTACTTCAGCAATACGAGACTGAAATATAATATGTTAAAATTTCTGTAATCTTATATTGAGAAAAGTGGCCGGAACACATTTTTTAGTTACGCACTCGAATATAAATCTTGAGAAAATATATAATGTGCGAGCGAGAGAGCGGCAAAACGTGGACGGCCTCTTAAGACTGGTTAACATTATCTTAGTCTTTAGTAGAGTGCTTTAGTTGAAACATGTAAACGTATGTCGATGTACATGTACATGTCTTATGACTAAAGAGAGTAACGTTCTAGTAGCCTTTTAACTGGAATCATCGCTTTCCAGTAGCACCCCCGCGCGCCCACACCACCCGCTCACCCTTCACGCGACACTTTCCTCGCACTGGAAGCATGTAAATCGCCATTTTAGCAGCGTATTTAGTAGAGTGCTTTAGACAAATAACACTACTGGAAGCATGTAAACGCTCACTGGTAAGGCACCAAAACTACTAATAAAGCACTCGCATTCGAATCTACTCGCACGCTACTAAAGCACTCTACTAAGGACTAAGATAATGTAAACCAGTATTTAGGAGTAAGCGGGCTAATGTGGGCTATAAGAGTCTTCAAACTTATTAGTACTTACAAATTACGCAAAACCGAAAACCGATAATAATGATTTACCTCTTCCCGCCGTTATTAACGGTTACATGTTATTTTTAATACGGCACTCATAATCCAGTTCGCCATGTGGCCGGCTTAGTACCGATTCTAATGCGATTGTGTTATTTTTAGACGCTATTATTTAATAGCCAAGTTGAGCGAGCGAGCAAGCGAAATAAAATTAACGGCCGATTGCAATTTCGTTTGCATCTTAAACTATAAATACTATTCGTGTGGAACATAGAATTAATGTACGTAATATGCAAGTAATTTAGGAATTATAAAGCTTATAAATAAAAAAAACGTGGTGATTGACATATGCAATTTACTAATTCAAATTTCATTTCTAACTTATAAGTTGCGGGTTCGATTTTCACTTAAAACAAACGATTACGTTAAAGACCATTATTTGTTATCGAATACAAAAGCTAAAAACAAAAATAATTATAACCAGAAACAGAAAGATAAAGTAAGACCAGACGATTTTTTATTAATATTAGAGGTAGGTACAATAGGGCTGACACTAAAACGAGCTGATTTTCACCACCATCAAATTAAAAAAGTATTGTACCCTTTCTCTCGGCCGCAAGTGTACACACAGTACTACCGAGCAAGGTGTTATCTAGCAATGTTCCATTGTTGGTGCAATTAGGTACACTCAACCAAAACAGCGCGGGACAAAAAAATAAGCACACCGGTTATAGCGCGGTGACTGTACTTGGCTTGTGAAATACTATCTTTGTTCGGCGATTCCCAAACTGTTTGGACGTTGACCACAAAGCATATTTACACTGAGGTCTCTTTTTCATTGTCGATTTCTTATAATAAACAAAATATGTCTAGCCCACCCTCAATTGACGGCTCTATCTGAAATATAAAAAGGAAAAAACTAGAATAACTAGTTATTTGAAATATTGGCCTTAAAATTAATAATAGATAAGTTGAAATAGAAATAGATTTATTAAAACACAACACTAAATTTTCACGGTTTTCCTGTCAGTCACAAAATTCATCTTTTATTTATTAATTGAGGACAAAATAAACCAAAACTTTGTACTTGAAATTTTATTTTAAACATTTCGCTTTTAAATTCATAACTTACAAATTATTATTTCATTCAACAGCACATAAAACACATTTTCAACTTAAGCAAACTGCAAAAAAATTATTCTCATTCTTAAAGCCATAAATATAAGGGCGAATAAAAAAGTTTGAGAACATCTGACCTCAACCGTTTTGGTGAAGCGAGAAAATATTTGTTGGGCTAACTTCTCATTGTTGGGTTTATATGGAGTGGTCTCTCAAGTCACGGGGTCACGCAGGTGGACAGGTTTTAGAAAAAAAAGTTGCATGTTTAATAGGACAATCTACACATTTATAAGTGCGAAAGTATCTGACTAACTTACGTTTTTTCGCAGTGGAACCTTCGATCAAGAATATTCTAGATAACGCTTCACGAATTATCAAATCAAATCAAATCAAATAGTTTATTGAGTAGAAATAATGAAAATACAATTTGCATACCTTATGATTACGAATTAAAACAGTAGGTACGCAAAAATGGCACCTCAAATAGCGTCCCACTTACAAACTTGGCGCTTATTTTGTACATAATCACCTCTTATTTTGTACAAACTTACATTTTATATCACTTATTTTATTATTTATTTATCATAATTAAAAGGGCCCAATTACATAATTATGCATTATATATTTTATACAAAACAAGCTTATTTTGTACAAAAACACATCTTTTATTATTTACTTTGTGCAAAATAAGCGCTAAGTTTATAAGTGGGACGCTATTTGAGGTGCCATTTTTGAGACTCTCTGACCGGACATCTAGATAGATTGATAGATAGATAACATCTTTATTTGAAAGATGTTATGAACTTAGCGCTTATTTTGCACAAAGTAAGTGATAAAAGATGTGTTTTTGTACAAAATAAGCTTATTTTGTATAAAATACATACATCTAGGGTATTCTTGATCAAAGACTGAAACCTCCGAACCAATTTTGATGAACTTTGATATAGGACCTTAGAGAAGGAAGCTACTATTATTCCTGAAATTCCAAAATACTCCGATTGTCTATGGTTTCTGTTAGGTTACATTACGGTTATTACGTGATTGATTATATTCATAGCCACTATTTTTTTATGCACAACGGGATAGTGCTTGGCCTTCACCTCACCTGATGTTAAGTGACGATTAGGCCGAAGGTGGAGGCGCACTACACCCGGACTCCCCATCACTGAGGAACTGGCTATCTTACCTCTAACTGCCGGAACACAAAAAGCTTTTTGGTTTTTTATGTTTTCTATTTCTAGGGCCCGTTGCACAGGTTCAAGATGGCATTATCTTTAGGTCTAATTAAGAAATGAAATAGAACTTGTACAGAATTCTCTAAAACATGTCCATCAGCCATTTTTGATGTCCCCACTGCTGGGGCACAGGCCATCCTTATGGGTGGTAAGGAGGATGGGCCATAACCCACCACGCGGGCCCAATGCTGATTGGTGGGTGTTAACGACTGCAAATGCAGCCGGGACCAACGGCTTAACGTGCCTTCCAAAGCACGGAGGAGCTCGAGATAATAAATTTTTGGTCCCCCATTTCATGACCGACCCTTGCGAACGTTGCTTAACCTCCGCAATCACTGGGCCAGGCGCTAAACCACTGCGCCACCGAGCTCCTCGTCCGTATGATATTATATTAACATAATATATCAACATATAGATATTAACATATCCGTATGATATTATTTCTGAAACATAGGTATCTGGCATTTGTGCAGTAGCAAGTGACATAGTTGTTTACATTCAAATCCATAAAACAAACTAAATAATTGTTAAATCATTTCCGAAAACCTCAGAATAGCCGTATTAAGCAGTAAGAATGATCCAATTAAATTCATAGTAACGGTTACGATGCATTTTATAAATAGCCAACAAAACATGAGTCAGTGGAGACGTTCCCATAGTCGGGACTCGCGTTTCCTGTCGGTACATTATGTGGGACAAGGCATAAGAGGGCGGAATTTAATATAACTTTTATTGAACTTATATATTCGGGCATTTTAATGTCCCAACTGCGGAGGAACTTATAGATAGCAAAATGAACAAAAAGGGTGAATCTTTTTAATTCACAACGGCTCAAATTCGGGCATTTTAATGTCCCAACTGCGGAGGAACTTACAGATAGCAAAATGATCAATTCACAACGGCTCGGTGCTTGGTCTTTATCTCGCCTGAAGCCCAAGGCAGCTATTGTTACCGTCATAATCGTATTTCAATTGTGTTTCGGTTTTGGGTTTATGAAACAAGAACTGTGTCAAAAACCATTACAATTCAAACACCATTGAAACACGATTATGACGTGAGAAATAGCAGACTTGAGCCACCTTGAGCCCCTGATGTTATGTGGCGATGAGGTCAAAAGTGGAAGTGCACTACACCCGGAATCCTAACCTATGAGGAACTTGCTATCCCTCTAACTGCTGCTACTGTCCGTAGAGTTAAAGAATGAAAATAATAAACGATCATTTTGAATACTACCGTGTGAAATCTAAGTATGTATAACTCAACTCTTTTGCCTTGTACCACGCAACAGGATATCAAGTCGACTTTTTAACGCCGAGATACATTAAAACGGGAAATTGAATTATGATTAACAGTTCAGATATACAGACAAGTGGGAATTGATCAGCTTAAAAAACATTGGCTGAAAAAATCTCCCATCATCATCATCAGTATCATCTATGAAAATCATATCACAACATTCACAAGGTATTTCTAAACGGAAAAGTTTGTTTTTAATTTTGTTGAGGAGCTTTTTTATGCACAACGGGATAGTGCTTGGCCTTCACCTCACCTGATGTTAAGTGACGATAAGGCCGAAGATGGAAGCGCACTACGCCCGGAATCCTCATCACTGTGGAACTGGCTATCTTACCTCTAACTGCCAGAACACAACAACTTTTAAATTGTTGTAATGGCGCCAGCCTGCCTAGCATGACCGATTTATATCGCGTGATTATAGCATTTTATCGACACTCAACTGTCAAATTCCTTTGTCTTTTTGACATTTAAACGTGATAAAACGCTATATCACGCGATATAAATCGGTCATGCTAGGCAGGCAGACTTAGGTAATGGTGGTAGCTAGCCAGGCGAACTTGAAATAAGCCCTACCAGCAACCAAACCGAGCATAAATTTTCCTGGGAATCCAACCCCTACGTCTTACACGGGTGAACGGCAAGCTGATGATCTAAAGAGAAACTATTTAGCGACCGATTCATTTGACATACATTGCTACTTTTCTTTGGTATGTTTTTTTTACCCCAAAAAGAAGAAGCAATGTATCACATTCTTCTGTCAAATGAGACCGGTCACTAGGTGGTTTCTAATTAGATAATCAATCAGCACGCTTATGGCAATTTTAAACAAAACTTAAGATATCGATTTTTGAAAGAAGGGTTAAATCACTATTCTTTTTGAGATTCTTTTCTAAATAGTTTAGAGAGAATTTCTCTCTTCCCGAGTCCTGCTCCAAATCCAAAATGGCGGATCGTGTCAAATTACAATCCATTAGACACTGCTAAAGGTGTAGGGGCGGGCGGTGGCGTCGGGTTACACGCACAAAACCAAGTTAAAAGTACTTGTATAAGAAAGAAAGGAAGCTTTTGTTTAGTTAACAATATAACTTATTAGGATCATGACATGACTCAAAATTTATTAAAGAAAAAATTTTTTTTTACTTTAAAAAATTGCAGCGTATGTACAGTCAGCAACGAAAGTCGCTTACCACTTTAGTACTTTGACATTGCAACTTTTTTGATTGATGTTTTAAACTAGGAGACATCCTGGTAAAAGTTGCTTTGACAACGTACTAAAGTGCTAAGCGACTTTCGTTGCTGACCGTACCATACACCCATATCTATTCAGGCATTTAGAAGTTATGGTGGAATAAAGAAACTCACAAACATACATGAATTCTGAACACAATTCAATTTCATTTTTGGGCAGTCGTGTAATTAAGTTTAATATAAGGATAAGATAAGAAACAACATAAGGAAAGTTTGTGCCCAGCAGCTAGATGTAATTGACAAAAATCTTGATTCCGGTCTAGCGCAAAGGCCAAGACGGGATCTAAGAGCGAGCTTTTGGTGCTTTTAGCCAGAGGGAGCCTATATTTTTTTATGCAGACTTGCACAATCGGAAATATAGACGCAGGGAGGGAGTTCCACTCCTTTGCCAGAAACAATAAAGAAATTACATACCTAAATATAAATTGAACAACAATGGAAAATCTATTGTGTCTCATATTCCGGGACTTGAAAAACCTTGAATACGTAGGTAATAATAAACCACACACTGCAACAACCAAAAGGTACACCACAAATTAACTTATTTGTCGAAATAACTTCTTATTCTAAACGTTTAATTTAAAAAAAAAAACCGGCCAAGTGCGTGTCGGGCCACGCGCCGTAGGGTTCCGTAGTTACCTTATACCATACCATATTTAATACCACTATTATTTTTCGTCTGTAAAAATAACTTTGTTTTTAACAGTGTTGGTATGAATGACAATGTTATATTGGCGGTTTTGGAAAATATGACATATTATTATCTCGAAAACTAATTACTATATCTCGTTCAAACCAATTTTCGTTGAAAATTTTTATTAAGATCTATAGCATATATTTATTTTTTATTTTTCACTCTCTTATTTCAAAAGTTAGAGGGGGGGGGGACACATTTTATCACTTTGGCAGTGTTTATCTTTCAAACGGTTGTCTTTGAGAAAAATTTTTTTTAAGAACCTAAATGTAATTTTTAAAGACCTATACGGGAGCCCCCCTTAATCTTTTTTTTTTTTAATTTTTGTGTTAAAATCATTAAGCGGTTAACAGAATACATCTACCTACTAAGTTTCAACTGTGTAATCCTAATACTTTCGGAATCAAATGGCTGTGATATACAGACGGACAGACAGACATGACAAATCTATAAGGGTTCCCTTTTTGCCATTTTGGCTACGGAACCCTAAAACCAGGCCCTCCTTCACTTGTATGGACTCCTCCATTTAAAATATTTTAAAATAAGTACTTTTTATACTTTACTTGGCTTTGGGTCGGCAAGACACATCATTGGTACAAATATGAAGACTGTAGCTTCAACGGTTTAGCTGCTAGAGCCGACAGACGACAGACGGACGGACAGACAGACGGACACATGAGTGACAGCAGCGGCTCCGTTTTGCCCCTTCGGGTACGGAACCCAAAAAAAGCTGTTGCTACACAATCTGACGCTTATCCATGGCAATAAGTATCACGATCGTATAGCATTTCAAAGTAAATACTATTGCCAGATCTATTAATAGTTTACTATTAATATTTACGCTGGTATTATTGTACGCAGTCAAAGAGTGGGAGAGACACGAGTGCGTGGCCAAATATTACTAGTATCGAAAGAAAACTAAGCTATACCACGTGTAACAAAACAATCCCTAATGCCGAATACGATAGGGGACCTTAAACTGAACCAATTTTACTAAAGATATCTGGTTTACATTATCTTAGTCTTTAGTAGAATGCTTTAGTAGCGTGCGAGTAGATTCGAATGCGAGTGGTTTAGTAGTTTTGGTGTCTTTCCAGTGAGCGTTTACATGCTCCAGTGTCATTTGACTAAAGCACTCTACTAAATACGCTACTAAAATGTCGATTTACATGCTTCCAGTGCGAGGGGGGCGAGCGGGCGGCGCGGGCGCGCAGGGGATTCTACTGGAAAGCGTTGATTCCAGTTGAAAGGCTACTAGAACGTTACTTCTCTTTTCGTTTCAACTAAAGCACTCTACTAAAGATTAAGATAATGTAAACCAGTCTTTAGGGACCAACTCTGAAATTTCGAAAAAAATCAGCTGTCTTTATTATTCAAAAGTTGTTCAGTTTGATGTTGACCATATTCTGCATTAGGGGTATTTTTGTAACACGTTGTATTTTGTGTTGTGTCCGAACACTGTTTCTAGGCCCTGGCAGAATAACAGTGCTTCTGGGTCATTCTGACCATCTACGAATAACTCAGAAGTGTTTTACTGAGACAGGGCCTTTTAACAGCACACTCTTTTTCCTGTTCCTCTCTTCTGTTCTTTAATGTGTTAATTGATTGTACTTATTGTTTTTCTTCTTAATCCTACCTACTGTGTGTTAAATATGTACATGTTTTCGAATTCTATTATACAACTCTAAAATTGATTACGTGGTAAACCGAGTTATTTTTAAGTAACTCTTACTTAAATACATACCCCACTTTCTTGACTTGTGGCAGGCGGTGGCTGTAGTCCATGCTCCTCATTATATCTCCGTCTCGCTCTATGCCTCAACAAAGCTGACGCATCAGGCTGTCCAAATTGAAACACATGGTCCTCCTTCAAAAACACTTTATCACTAAAATCCGTACTAACAAACTCTTGTCTATCATCTTTGAACACTTTTTCACTATATTGATTATAATCTGGGCGGGCGCTTTTGTCGCCATAATCATAATCTGAGCGGACACCGTCCAGAATCTCCGAGGTTAGCCGAAGTGAGTCCGAGGTTTGTCGGAGGTTGACGTCCGAGTCTGGTCGGTAGTTATCGCATATTTGGCTGAATGTGTTGAAGTATTCTGTGGCTAAGTCGGCCTTTGGTTGATAGTCTTCTAACGGAGCCGTGTCAGCTGGCAAGAACGACGAATCCATAACGTCATGCCGGAAAGCCATTCTTCAACATACTCGTTAAGTTATTTGAATTTAAACTTTTTACACTTGCGCATCACTTTTGTTATTATTATTAGTATTGCACTTTTGAAATATTGCGTTCCTTTTTAATTATTTCAATAAAATATAATACTATAAAGAAAGAAGTAATAAATTGCGAGTTCATTTTATGTTATGTGCTGTCTTTGTATCGTCTTTGATCATCAATAAACTTGTATCCATAAAAATGCAGAAAAATTAAGGGAACTATAACTAAATTGTCTTCTCAAACCTCACTTTAAAAACTGACTAAAAAACCAATTGACCATATCGCAAAACCGACAAAGACCGACCACCCGACTGATATGCACAATCCACAAACAATAACTTCCAAAAATATCCAAATTCAAAATCCGTCGATCCCACGACCCTTTTGGGAAAAGAAAGGGGTGAAATTAAACCTTTGGGTTGGGTGAAAGCAGGTACGTGAAAACACCTTGCTTCCGTCACAGAAAATCATCGTCACGACACATAATAATGACACGTCATTGATACAGATGTTTCAGATTAGATGTTGATTATTGTGTCAAGTTATATAAAAATGTAGAGTGAATTATAAACACTACAATTACTTAAGTTTGATTTCAAGGGAAGGACACAAACGGAAAAAAATGTCGTGCCTGATGTTGTATTGAAATTCTTTTCTTTTTCTTGAAATATTCAAGCATCATGTATCAGTTCAGGATAGGAAGCTAGCTAGCTTCGATTCCCAGGGGGGTACAATTTATACTCGGTTTGGTTGGTGGTATAGGGCTTATTTCAAGTCCGCCTGGCTAGCTACCACCATCTTACCTAAGTCTGACGCCATAACAACAATTTAAAAATTGTTGTGTTCTGGCACTTAGGGGTAAGATAGCCAGTTTCTCAGTGATGAGGATTCTGGGTATGTTTGCTCCCACCTTCGGCCTTATCGTCACTTAACATCAGGTGAGGTGAAGGCCAAGCACTACCCGGTGGTGCATAAACAAATAGCTTGCTATCTTGCTAGCTTTGCGTATCCCTAATATAAAAATAATACTTAACAAAATGACTTTAGGTACTTATCAACTAGTAGAGAGCTGATGATCTGTAAACGGCTGATCAGATTTTTAAGAAGAACAGACTCACTTACAAGAAGAATTATATCAAAATTGGTTCCTCTGTTTGAATCTAATAATGTTTCAGGTACAAACACAGATACACGTCTTCATACAACCTACTATTATTATGTATATTCTGTGCTTGGAGTGTCTTGTCTAAAACCCTGTAAGTACTTCAAAGTTTTTCAATTAAAATACCGAGTATTGAGTCCAATCCTAAATAAAACTACATAATATCAATTTCCAATGCACAATCAACCATATTGAAAGATTTTTTCTACAGAATCGCATGCGCAGCCGGCGAAGTTTACACAAAAGTAACGCTTGTAATTCGCAAAAACTGTTACGAAATGATTTATTTCCAGCAAAAAAAGTTTTTAAAGAAAAAAAATAGATCTTGCTTGGGTCATCTTTTGTGCGTATACCCAGGTAGAGGGGTATAGTGGAATAGATTTATGATTTTGAGGATAGGTGTTTGTGTTTGTGAAACTTGGAAATGAACTACCGTGCGTTTGATAAGATCGATGGGTTTTAGTTTTAAAATGATTAGATGTTTAGTTTGGTCATTCGTTATAATTATTTACTAAAGGAACATAAAGTCAGAAAAAGAAAACTGTAGTGTAGGTTGAGTTCATTGTAGTTTTTCTTAGTTTCTTAAATCCTTTTTTTTTTCTCAAAGTTATACAGGATTATGGGACATGTCAAATGTGACATGACTGATCCATGCCATGGCCGGGTTTTAAAATACCTACTGTCTATAGTAACCCACGTATGGAAGCTTTCGAAATATGGGCATTTAGAGTGGACAGAAACAGAGAAAAGTTGTTTATCTGGACATAGGGGAGACCCGTACAAAACCGTATACCAGGGTAAAACCGTACAGAATAGCTGTGTCTGTTATTATTTTAAATAAGCCGGGCATTTGCCGATCATAGCAAGTAGCCAACAGGATCAATCTGTCAACAGACATTTGTCGCTGCTGGCACGAGCTTTAACCTTAAATCACATAAATATTATTTCGAGGTGATTTGATCTAATTTTATCGTCATCAAAAGATTTAATTGTGAATATATTATGATAAATAGGTAAATGCAATGTTATTAACCTGAAACTTTGTATTTTTACTTAATCATCAACAAAGTTTTGGTTCCGGTTCTGTATTATATGACAAGTTAATGTTAAATAATGTTGTTTTGGTCGGTGGGGCAAAACCGTAAGGGGTAATATCGACCAGTAATCAGTATACGGTTTTGACCCGAAACTATACCAAATTGATGTTTTTGTTTACAAGTTTTCTTCAAAATGCTACGGAATAATATAGGAATCTACTAACAGTTAAAGCTGGGACTCGTTGGTTTCAGGTTGATAACGTATGGGGCAATATCGTATATACTATACGGTTTTGTCCAGCCCCCGGGGCAAAATCGTAATTCGTCGAGGTTTAGTTTGTGTTGATTATTTTTTGTTATTATGCTGATTATAATTTTATTTTTTATTAATTTCTATAGGCAATAAGAGTCTCTAATAAATGAGTTAATTATCAATATGTAACTTTCATTTATTTCGATTTTATACAGGTTTGTTCTTAGGTATACGGTTTTGGACCGGTCTCCCCTATTGTGTTTAGGCACGACAGATACGAGCTCTTGCAACTAATAATAATTATGATGGGAAAAGTTGCAGAAAAAAGAAGACCAAGGTACTTTTTACTTATTGTCTAATTTCAAAATCTATCGCAATCGTTTTCATTTGACAGATTGCTACATTTCTTTGGTAAGTTTTTATTTGTGTCAAAAAGAAGTATCAATGTGTCACATCCTGAAAGAGATTGCGATAGATTTTGAAATTAGACAATAAGTAGGCTATCGCAGAAGAAAGTGTTGGTTGCGAAACATTATTAACAGCACACAGGAGTGGACGGGATTAATGAGTGCCGCCAAACTCTTTCGCCTTGCAAAGGACAAACCCAAATATGCGGAACTGACTGCTAACCTTCACCGGTTGAAAAGGCACCATAAAAAGAAGAAGTACTACATTTTTCTCTCCTGAAAACTCAAAGTTTAAAATTTGTAGCGACAAAAAATCTGGGTCAGTGTATCAAATCACTTTTCTATAGTCTCAGGTCTGGGTGTTTGTGATACCACCGTTGTCTCTGATTTCCATAACACAAGTGCTTTAGCTACTTACTTTAGAAACGGAGCAATATTTGTGATATTGTCCAAAATAAAATATTGCTGTTTCGGAAACTTATGAAACAGCCGACGTAACTCGCGATATAATTATCTTAAACAATTAACCCAAAGTGCGAAATAATCGAAGTCCTTCAACCGCCTTTACTGGGAACGAACCCGCACTCAGCTGACTAAGGTGTCGGGTTACGCGACGCTGGTGGCGGGCGACCACCGGCGTGTGGGATTCGGTGCCCGGGTGACACACGCGATTATTTAGCACTCGATGAGCGTGGGGTTAATGAAATTGAGAAATTAATCTCTCTACATCATCATACTTGAGACATAATAGAGAACGCCTTTGGGCATTAAGTCCGCCTTTTATTTTTAAGCAATAAAGATTAAATAAATAAAACGAAGAAATCCGCAGGAGAACTAAAGTAACCGACATCGCTCAAAGGATTGCTCAGCTGAAGTGGCAATGGGCGGGACACATAGCGAGAAGAACCGATGGCCGTTGGGGCGGGGCGGTTCTGGAATGGCGACCGCGTACCGGACGACGCTCCGTGGGTAGGCAGGCACCCGACAAGGTGGACCGACGTGAGGGTGAAGGTTGCGGGAATCCGCTGGATGCGGGCAGCGCAGGACCGATCGTTGTGGAGATCCTTAGGGGAGGCCTATACCCAGCAGTGCGTGTCGTAGATATCGTCAACATTGTCAATAATTTTTAATAAAAATAAATTGCAGCAATCAGAGTAATCAGACCAAACAAATAGGACATTTTTATTATAGGACAAAAAGGTCCGGTATGAGTTCACCGACTGTGCCCAAACTATTAAAAATTTACGAACACTTGTAGTATTAGTAAGTTTGTAAACAAACAGGTGTGTGCCCAGATGTGAGGGGTCATCGACCTGCCCAGATGCGCCACCAGATTCTGCGATCAGCTGGTGGTAGACCGATTTGAGTAACAGCTGTTCGTATGGGGGGAAAACTAAGGACACATGTGTTTGTCAATATAAATATGAATATTTGACAACATACATTGCTCAGATGGCAAAGTAGCTAAAGCACTTGTGTTATCAAAATCAGAGACAATGGTGGGTATCACAAACACCCAGACCAGGGGCCCTACCGCCTAACTTACACGTAGGGTTTCCAGATGACAGGAATTTAAGGCATCCGTCAGGAAAACAGGGAAAACCTGTAGTTGTCAGGGATTTTTGAAATCTCGAAATGTGTAAGCAAGTACTTAATGAAAGAAAACACAATTTATTAATAATTTGGTGAAAGAAAAAATTATCAAACGTCAACTAAATTAAGAATGTAGATGCAGATTGCAGGTGTACAAAGTGTCAGGAAATTTACTAAAAAGTCAGGAGATCTCATTTTACACGGCCTGACCTGAATCACGATATCGAAGTTTTCTGAGCAGTTGGACCCCAGTCCTGCACGTCTACCTGACTACCAAGACCAAGTATCCAGTACGTCTACTGATGGATTGCCAATAAAAATGATGGCGCCCTAACGTCAGGTGAACCGTATTCTTTATCAAAAAAATACAGTCCTTTATCAAAAACGACCTTGTACTCTACCACAGAATAAATAATAGCCTGTACTCAGGAATGTCAAGTGTGCGTGGTGCCATTTGACAGGTGGCAGAGTCACCACGTGGCGTGACAGATGTCAGAATCAAGGTCGTGGGTACACTACACTGTGATATAAATAAACAGATCAATATTTTTAAAAAAGAAATATATGTAGCTTACTTCCGCAAACAGGCTACTCTACACGTGCTTCGCCCCAACCCGGAGCATCCTCAGTAATTCAGGTTGGGGTGAAACACGTGTAGAGTAGCCTAATTGGTGAAGGTGCAAGGTGTGTTGCTGTCTTGCTAAATGCAGGTATTGTGCACTTATATTTTGTGGTGTGCATGTGCATATTTTTGCGGGCGGGCGGGCGGTGCATCTTGCATATTTTGTTTGCGGAAGTAAGCTACATATATATTTTTTTTCAAAATCCTTTTATGACTTCCGCCAAGTGACGCCTGATTCAATCAAATAGATCAATATTAACCACCTTTGCAGTCTAGTGGTTCGCCCATCCACTCTGTGTAAGACAAAGGTCCCGGGTTCGATTCCCAGTAGGAGTGTAAAGTACTCGGTTTGGTTTCAAGACTGCCTAGCTACCACCATCTTACTAAAGTCTGACGCCATATCAATTTAGAATTGTTGCGTTCCGGCAGTTAGAGGTAAGATAACCACTTCCTCAGTGGTGAGGATTCCGGGTGTAGTGCGCTTACACCTTCGGCCTTATCATCACTTTTAACTTAAGTGTTTTATTTCATTTTATTTAATATTTTGCACTGAGTTTGTTTAAATAATAAATTATTTCCATTAATTTTTATTTAACAACTTGGCATTATATTTAATTTTGTACATTGTTTCGAATCTTTTACTCGTTTTTTGGCAAATAGTGAAACTATTACGGCCTTACCACAAAACACTGTTTAAATGTGATGCTGTCACTTTTTTGACAATATTGTTTGATAGAGACGGCGTCACATCTAAACAATGTTTTTACTAAACAGTGTTTTAAAATCTTTTGTGGTAATGCCGTTAGTCTGTAAGAATAATCTTGTTAATAAGTCAATGTGTATGAATGACTGTTTGTTTTCCAAATAAAAATAAATAAATTAACATCAGTAAAACAACTCGGTAATATGCAATCTATTGGAAATACTTGATTTTAGTCAAAAGTTAGACGCAACTTCGTGATTTTTTTTAATCGACAAAATATTGTTTCTATATTATCGACCTAATATTTTGGAAAATACATTTTATATTACTCTGCCGTAAAAATGAAATCTAAGATTGGCGATTTGCTTTATACCCTTCAAGATTTAATATTTACTCCCTACTCTACACTTTTCATAGTTTTGGTAATTGTTAATTTTTTTTTTATTTCTTTTGAATTCTACGTCCTCTTTCTCTTTCAATAAATAAGCATTATAAGTTGCTATAATATGTTATTCTGAATAAGAACGAGTCTTATATCTCGCATACCTTTCGACGTTTTAGAAAACTCGAAAAAAACCGGGTCATTATTAATGCGACGCACGTGTTGTACGGAACAGCGATTAAATATCAAGTGATAAAGTGCGATTTTTACACCCGATACGAATGGAGCAAACTTACATCTTTATGAAAAAAAATTTTTTGCTTAATAACTACTGAGGTTTTCCTTGTGTATTATTTATATTTAATAATATTATACTTCAGTCTGTGCCATAAAAATCTAAAATCTATGACCAGAAATTAAATTATGATTAGTAATTAGATGAATACTTTTATTTTTAGGTTAACTTTCTTTTAGATATTGTAACGCTGTGTTACGTTTTTGATAAATAACTAAGTAAGTAATTTAAAAATAAAAATATGCTGTGTTATTACAAAAGATTTTTAAAACTTGGTTAAACTTAGACACTCGCTGTTTAAATGTGATGCTGTCTCTTTCAAACAATATTGTTAAAAAAGCGACTGCATCACACCTGTTTAACTTTAAACAGTGGCCAAGTTAAACAGGTGTTTAAAAATCTTTTGTGATAACACCGATGGTTTCCACAAAATCAATCACAATATTTTTTTATCATATTAGGTGGTATCGGTATCGGGTATCGGGGCTAACACCACATAACAACGTGACGTAAATACTCGTCACACGTACAAAGTAGCAGTTCCGATACCACCGTCGTCACCACGCAAACCGGTCGGGAACATCTGTCGTGGCAGGTGCGCGACCAGTCGAGGAGCCGCGTTCGATGCCCGGCTAGTGTTGTATTTAACTTGAAGGGATTTCGATTTAAGATGTTTCGGTTTTTAAATCTATACGAGGGTGGTTTGATAAGTCCTCGACTTTGAAAAGAAGAAATACTTTTGTTTCATCATTTATTTTTGTGTCTTAAAAACCTGCGTAAGGCATCGTTACACTTATTTTTTTTTCAAATTCGGCAAAAATATTTGGAAACAAAAAACTCAAGCGACTTCTAACTTATTCTTAATGACCCTGTCGACCCTCTTGGCGGCACTCATGACATCAAAACTCATCGAATGAAGATGCGAATCCTTCCTATTATCTAGATTCAACCCGAGTGAGATTTTTTCTCCTACCAAACATGAATAAATGTCTTGGCGGGCAAAGATTTTCATCAAGCCAAAAGGTGGTGTCTGAAATGGGCCCTCATTTCAGTTACTAGTTTTCAGGCGATGAAAGAAAAAAATTATGGGCAAACCAATAGATCGCTAGGGTCAACTTCTTTCGTTGCTTTTGGACGATTAAAAAAATGAGTTTATTAAAAAATAGGTTTTTTTCTATATTTTCCTATTGTTTGTAACTATAGATAGTAGATACCTAGAGTCAAACAACATTCAAGTTTCTAGTATCGTAATTCGAGATGAAACTTACGTCGAATTTTATTAATAACTACACATACAAATGATTGTATTATTTCAACAAGTTTTGATAACGGAGACATCAGTTGAGGCAAAGTGGACCTAATCACGTCAAATTATGGTGCATTATAGCATGTCATTATGTTACTCACAGTCGTAATACAAGCTAACAAGTGATACCATAGAGTTAAAGGGAAGTTGCGAGTAGAAATTAATGCCAAGATTTTTTTTGTTATAGATGTGTCTTCGAATTTTATAAATAAAATAAATTACTACGATCTGACTCCAAGAGGTAGATCAAATCAAAAGTTTAAAAAACCACAAAAGGTTGTATTAAGGTAGTTTCGATATATTTCAATCTTTACTCGCTTTTCTAATTATGCTTAAACTTTTTTTGATTACCATCATATCGATCATGCTTTATTGAATGAAATACGGATTTAAGCAATTTTTTAAAGTTTTTGAGTTATTTTTTTTATTATGACGTTCCGGTTCTTTTTTAACAGGCCGTAGTCACTAGTCACTAAGTAAATACGCGCGGATATCTAAAAAGCAGCTTAATTATATTAATTTTAACCACACTTCCGGTTGTCCACTCTACCCGTCATTGATTCTATGTCAATTCAATTCCGTTCACTGATTGAATAGTAATGAGGCGACCGACGACGCAGACCGCTGGTCGCCAAGTCGGCCATCAGTAATAAGCCTACTATACCACACGCGTGAGCATCTTATACAATCAAAGTCAAAGTCAAAATGGCTTTTTATTCAAATAAACTTAATAATTAAGTACTTTTAAATCGTCTATATTTTCCTACCACCCGTTAATCCAACGTGTAACGGTATAAAACCCAAAGGTTCGATTCCAGGAACATGTACTTTTGTTTTATTTAATGATAATAAGTTTTCGGACTGTCCTGTCTATCCGTCATTAACTCTTTGTCACCTCTGTTCACTGATTGAATAGTAATGAAGCGACGCAGACCGCTGGTCGCCGCATCTATAGGTACATAATATACCATGCGCATGCGCAGGCGCATATTATGTAGATATATAGTGGCGGTCACATATTAAAGACACCAGTCGATTTTCATACAAACGAGGTAACTTTGAAGCCTTAATTCTCCACCAAGGATTGACCTAGCTGTTATCTGATGATGGCCATCCAGGGACTGAATGGAAGAGATTTAGATCGCCATACACACCCATCTGATCTGATCAGCATTCTTCTAAGAGATATAAGGATCATAATTTTCAGTTTCAGGATTTCCAAACATTTTATGCTAATTTCGCGGTTTTTTTTTTCAAACATATCCTCAGATCACAGCCAGGTCAATCCATGGCGGAGAACTAAGGCTTCAAAGTTAAGAATCAACTGGTGTCGTTAATTATGTGACCGCCACTGTATATCCAACGTATAAACGGTGTTAGAGCTAAAAGTCCCATGTTCGAATTCGAGATACAGGTTTTAAATAGCAAAAATGTAACAGAAAAGTAGCCAATGACTAAGAGGTAGTGCATTCATCACCTTCGTGGACCAGAAAATGGCTAGCTACATTTTCGACGGCAATGGTCGAGCACTGCTATATCTAATCTTCAATCCGCCTGCCAAGCGTGGAGATTACGACGACATCCTCCCACGGGGGAGGAATGCGTCCTGCTTTGGGCCAGAATGACTTGATGATGATAGTAAAAGGGCAATGTAGACGGAAACGTCGAGGAATGTCGATCGCCCACCGGACGACGGCGACGCTAAGTGGGTAGACAAGACAAGGTTGACCGAACCGACGATCTGGTGAAGGTCGCGGGAAGCCGCTGGATACGGCAGCGCAAGACTAACGGAGATCCTTGAAGGAGGCTATGCCCGCAGTAAATGTCCTGCGAGTGATATGATGATGAAGAACTGGGCGACGTAGCAGTGGCGAAGGGTCCATACAACCAGATTCCCATTGCCTCTCCTTTTAGATCCCACCTTACCGATCCACTATGCAGTTCATAAGATTTTTTTGAACGGCTTACCTGCGCCTTAGACCGAGCTCCAGTTAGAAACCTTACCATACAAGGTGGAAGATCAGAAATGTGTTACAGTAATAGATATTTATAAATAATTAAAGCCCTCGCCCTAATATAACCGCTTGCCACTGCTACTGCAACGTAAGCAAACCATTGGTTTAACAAAAGATAACTACATATAAAGGATTCATAATACTTATGGTCAAGACCATCTACATCTGTGTTTTTATATCATGTTACAACACGGAATGGCTCGGCCTTCATTTCACATCATATTATGTGATGAAGGTGATACTGATGATAAACCCAAAGACAGACTTTACCCGGAAGGAATGCGCAAGAAACCGATGTCCATGTTTAAAAAAAATAAAGCAGAATTGCCTTAAGAGAGGAATGTAGCGCGACATGCGATATCGCACAGAATTGGAATGTCACAACATACTAGCTGTCACTGAGATACATGCATAATTGATTGTAATAAGGTATTTTATTTAATATGACTATGCATAATTGGAAGAAACCTACACTACATACCTACATAATGAAAACAATCATTATGTTTGGTTCGATGCTCGGACGAGTTAAAGAAAAACGCATCACGCTGCAACATGCGATGTATTTTTTTATGCACAATGGGATAGTGCTTGGCCTTCATCTCACCTGTTGTTAAGTGACGATAAGGCCGAAGATGGAAGCGCACTATACCCGGAATACTCACCTCACCACTGAGGAACTGGCTATCTTACCTCTAACTGCCGGAACACATCAATTTTTAAATTGTTGTTATGGCGTCAGACTTAGGTAAGATGGTGGTGGTGGGTAGCTAGCCAGGCGGTCTTGAAATAAGCCCTACTACCAACCAAACCGAGTACAAATTACAAATTGTACCCTCCTGGGTATGAAACCCAGGAGTCCGAGGACCCCTGCGTCTTACACGGGTGGGCGAACCACTAGACCACAGAGGCGGTTAAGACCTCCTACCTACCCCCCTTAGGGTCCCCCCAGACCTACCGGTTTCTTTTCTTTGCTTTGCTGTTCGGCAATGGACCGCCGGCCAAGAGGCTCATTTTCAATCTATCGCATATTTTCAATCTAAGTACATTTCACATATATGTATGTTCTTGTGAGCTTTGTTCCTTAAACGATCGTTATGAAAACACAAAAATTGTTCAGGTAGGTAATGATGCCACCCACGACCCTGTTCACAATTATATAAATATGCGATCGATTTATTTTTAGCAATCGGAGACCATGTTCAGGGTGGCATATCTCCCATAAGCTTCCTGCTTCGCAACCCAAACAGCTAATGGCGATCTTATCAATTTGGTCTGGTCCCAATATGCGATAGATTGAAATGACCCTGTTTGGTCGGCGGTCTAAACAGCAAAGTAGAACAGCAAAGCGAAAAAAAGAAACCGGTAGGTCTGGGGCCACCCTTATACTGCTGCTTATTTTCTGGTCCACGGAGGTGTTAGATGTACGGTCACCTTAAAAAGCACTACCCTATTGTAATTATTTAAAAAATCAATCGAGATTATGCGTAAACTGTTTCATTGTTATCAAGAACTTGTCTAATTTATTCACGGTATAAACCTGTTTTAACTAGATCTGTAATTGTTGATAACAGTTATGGTAAAATTTAATATTATTTCATTATTGTTATCCGTATTTAGTACAATACAACTTGGAACCATTTAATCTGTACTTTCTAATATCTGTTTTGCCAAGGAGATCAGGTAAAGAGGGCTGGTTATGCGAATTTCAACTATTAACTTTGGGAATACGTGCGAGTTTTCTTTGGAACATGATGTTAGGGCGTTTAAACGTAGTTTAAATCTGAGGAAAACTCATTTGATACAACCTTTTATGTACTTTACTAACTTGGATAAATTACTATTTTATTAAGGGAGACGTATGAAAAAAAAAATGTGTTACAAAATAACTCCTAATGACGAATATGGTAGATAGCAAAGATAGGGACCATCAAACTGAACAAATTTTACTATGGGACCAACTCTGAAATCACGAAAAAAAATCAGCTGTTTCATACAAAAATTAATAACAAAAATATCAAAATGTACGAAACAGCAGTTTTTTTTTTCGATTCGTCTACTCTATTACCATATTCGGAATCAGGGGTTATTTATTATGTAACACGTTGTATACCTACCTATTTAAATGTGAAGATGCAGGAATAATATTTATTGAGAAATCAAAGTCGGTCTTGGCGGAACTGTGCATAGCATAGAATAGACCACAGGACAGAGCATGCCGTTAATTAAGAAGAAGAAAACTAAGTTAAGTTTAATATCCAACATCAAAAATATTTTCCAATATCGTGTAGTTTTGCTTCACGTTAAAAATCGAAGATTTTACGACTTCCTTACATTTTATTAAATTAAAAACTATTAACATGACGTGTCTATTTTTAACCCCAATTTAGTCGTCAAGGTAAATATTATTTATGTACATCTATGATTATATGTGTTCCACCCTTTCTTTAGTTTTTAGTGACAATAGGTGGAATAGTAAAATACAAATAAGGGTGTAATTTTAAAATGATAGCAGGTGACGTGGCGGCATTACATTGTTACACGTACTAACAATAAAATTGTTTGGAATTTCCATTGAAATCGATCACTTTTTTTTAATGGTCATTTAAGAATTTAAGCAAATACTGCGGAGCTCGGAGCTCGGTAGCGCAGTGATTTAGCGGCTGGCTCTGCGTTTGCGGTTAAGAAACTTTCGCAAGAGTTGGTCATGGGATGGGTGACCAAAAATGTTTTATCTCGAGTTCCTCCGTGCTTCGGAAGGCACGTTAGCTGTTGGTCCTGGGCGTTCCAGCTGCATTTGCAGTCTTAAACACTCACTTGATTATGTATGATGATCATCATCATCATCCTCCTACCCTTATCCCAATTTATTTTTATTTGTGGTCGGTGCAGTGCGTCCTTCTCTTCCATTCCTACCTGTCACTCGTCATCTCCTTATTCACTCCTTTCACATTCATATCATTCCGCACACAATCCATCCAACATTCTACGGACTTCCTGTTACTTTCCGACCTTCAACTTCCATATCCATTACTCTTCTAGTAACATGCCTTTCGTCCCTTCTCATCATCATATCAGCCGCACGACACCCACGCTGGGAATAGGCCTGACCAAGGATCTCCACGACGATCGGTCCTGCGCTGCCCGCATCCAGCGGCTTCCCGCGACCTTCACCCTCACGTCGGTCCACCTTGTCGGGGGCCTACCCACGGAGCGTCGTCCGGTGCGCGGTCGCCATTCCAGAACCTTTCCGCCCCAACGGCCATCGGTTCTTCTCGCTATGTGTCCAGCCAGATGTCGGTCCCTTCTCATAACATGCCCAAACCATATGATGGCCCATCCCCCTTGAAAAATGATCTCATCATAATAGAAGAGGTAAGCTAGATCTTCTTTCAAAGACACTTTCATTTTCTTTCAATTGTAACAGCAATTACGATTTCGTATTTTCATGCCCCGGAAATAATACAACGGGATGGCACCTACGATACTATATCAACCGGATGTTCTTCAACATCGATCGATCAAGTTGTTCAAGTAACACAATACGATGCGACTTCCGGCGACACATCCTGCCATTACCGAGATTTTGACACCAAGGATTTTTTTAAAACCTTTTAAAATGTTATTTACCACAGGCAAGATATATAGGTCTGAGAGCAGTTTGATCAGAATATTTTCTAAAAATTGTCATTTTAAGTTACATTTGTCACGTTTACTAAATAGAGGGCTGGATGTCCTGACCATCCGTACGTTTAGATTTTGTTTCTTATTTTCTTTCCACCCGTTCCAGTCATTTTTAATGGAAAAGAAGAATGGCGCAAGAAACTTATCAGCTTTAACAGAAATAAATAGAATTCATCATCATCATTAGATAGGTAATGATACTAATGATGCATAGGCCGTTGGGGCGGAAGGGTTTTGGAATGGCGATCGCGCAAGAGGACTCGGCTCCGTGGGACGTGGGTAGGCCCCCGACAAGGTGGACTGACGATCCAAGCTCCTCGAAATAGCTAGCTGAACGTTTTTTCTCAAGTATCGTAAAAAAGGGAAAATTTTGACTCGATTAAAAAATCTTGAAATCTACTGCCGAACGAAATAAAGAGAGCTTTCTTATTAGTCAGGCTATTATATCACTAAACTAAGGTTGATTTAGTTGGACTCACAAATAAATAGAGTTTCTTAAGAAAACTTAAGCAGACAACGTAAACGCCTACAATGAATGAACCAAAAATCGGAAAACCGTTTCTTCGAAGTACCAAACTGAACAACTTTTACTATATGTGACCAACTCTGAAATCGCGAGAAAAAAATCTGCTGTTTCATACATTAATTAATTAATTTGTAAAAGTTAAGCAAGCTTCGCAGTGATCGGGATTTAGATGAATTCAAGGCTCATTGATACTACCTATTTAATTTAATTTATTTAATTGTTAATACGAGTATAACGAACGATTCAAATTAAAATTACAACTTACAGGTGTAACTGAAGTAACTGAACATTCTTGAACGAAAGAAGTATTTCATTAACTAACAATCTCTTTTCAGAAATAAGAATTAAAACAGCGTATTGAAAATAAAAAAAAACGTAACAACAAATCAAATATGAACTATAAATCTTAAATAATCAATTCCAAAGAAACCAACCGACTTAATAACAAATAATCAGCACCAATCATAGAACAGAATAATTAATGAAGGCTTCTTGAACAAATAATAGTTAATTGGCGACGTATAGGAATTTGTATATGGAATAATGCAATTGAGTTATCGGTTATGGCAACCCTGTGTTTATGTCTTGAATAAGTAAGTGACTTGCCCGCAATCTGTATTGCTAGTGGAAAATAATGCAAAAGTCTTTTCAGTAGTAAAAAACAATATGCTTTGCTGAAACGTGTCTGTAAGCATTTAATTGAACACAAAAAAAATTCAAAAGATTTCCTAAACGTTTGAAAATCATAGGTTAGCCGTTAGATTAACAGATACGATAAACAATGTTATACATCCCGCGCTCGCCTGTAATACATTACAGGCGAGCGCGGGAAATTAGTATTTACAGAGCATTAGGGCTTTAATCATTCGAAGCAATGTTAATTGCTTCCCACACAAGGCGTGTATAGTGCCTTTCTCAAAGTATACGACTATGCAAGGAAATAAAATTATCATAGTAAAAATAAGATTAACTAAAAATGTTTTTTTTAAATTGGTAGGTACCTAAGTGTGCGTGTGGTCATGTGAAACGACCAGTCATGCAGCGAATTCGAAGCAATTTACATTTCCTCGAATGAATAAAGGCTTCACCTACGGATCGGGCTTCAAACCATCCTCGACAATGTAAATGCTAACTTTCCGCGCTCGCTTGTAATGTACCATTTCCGTTAAATAAACCAAAAACATATCTGTGTGACCAAAATCTACCTAGTAAGTTAAAAATCAATTTATTAGTAACGCAGCCAAACAAAAACAGTCCAGTAGTGCAAATTAACTCCACATTCCACCAAAAACAATCAAAAATAAAATAAAAGAAACCTTAAACGGGCAACATTCCAATTATCTTCAACCAACAATTATCTTCTGTATTGAGTAATGATCGATTTTATTCGCAACGTCATAAAATATTCAATAGGGCTGACGTGGACCCATCGAAGGCTGACTGCACTCTCTAATTACCCTGCATAATACAGCAAAAACGGAAAATCATAGGGAAAAGTAAGAGCCCAAGACGGTGCCCTGAGGCACTCGAAGGAAGAATAGTAACTGTGTCAAAGGCTTCGCTTTAATCTAATTACGTGTTATATGAATTTGAAATGATGTAGGAAGTTTAGAATACATAATTTTAGTGTAATGATACGTTGGATTTTAATGAGAATAACGATGCACAGGCTATGCACAGTTCATAATAAAATTAAAAATATCAGTAAAAAAAAATAGCTTTTTAGATAAATATGTTTTTTTCTGACACCGTGCTTATTGCACCGTGATAGCCAGGAATAACGATATACAAGAAGCGTTTTAGCAAACGGCTAAATCAATCAATCAATGAAAAAAAGAAACTTCGAGTTTAGTTATAATAAGAAAAATTATGTGCGTAGTAATTGTAAAAGATTATAAACCCTCCCCCCTAACATGACCCACGAAAAATGATATATTTGCGTTTCATAGACACTCAACTATACCAAAATCCATTATCTTTTGACAGTTAAACGTGATAAATCGCTATAAAAATCGCGTCTCGCGCTAATTTTCAACGATAAAATCGTTACAGTTTCAGTTTCGTTTACAGAAAAATACTAGCTTTTAGTTTTGTCAAAATATTGTTGAAAACTATGCCTAGGGGGCCTAGAATGTTAATTTTAAATGAGAATTCTAAGCTAAACCCAAGGAATGTATAAGAAGTACCTACTCATAAATTTTTTGGCTAAACCAAAGGTTTTTAGGTAAATTGGTACAGTTTTTTTGTAAAACTGTGGTAATGGTTTTGATTTTATCATTCGCCTGAAACACAGGCGAGTTTTCTAGTTCAGGCAAATTTTATAATATTGTGCATTATGCTAAACATTGCATCTGCACCAATGGAGAATAAATAATTATTCTATTTTATTAAGAATTGGTGTTATTGGGCTCCCGCAAAGTAATGAAATACGAGTACACATGGCTTAAAAAACTAAAAGTTAAATTAACTATTCATAAAAAAACATTACAATCGTGTACGATTGAGTTAACCCCATTTTCATGGCCAAGAAATCAAAGTTAAATAAAACTATTACGAAGAATGACGACTTCAACAACTTTGACGATTATATAGTTACAGCAAATTGATATCAAAGTTTCGAACAAAAAAAATTGAAAACTTTCGGCAATCAATACTGATATTACGCCCAAAGGAATTATAAATGCCGTTTGGCAGTTTAAATTAATAGAGCTACATATTTTTACTATCGAAAAACTGACCTATGGCGGCCAAATATGAATATTACATGGAATTTGAATGGTGTCTTTAATGCAATTAAAATAATGGATGGCTATTTAAAATTTAATTGTTATATTGATTTTAACACTGATTGGAAAATTTCCTTCGTTGAATTTAGGGCATTTATTCTAAAACTATTTGAAGAAGTAATTTGCATTGCAGATGAAAATATTTTATATGATAAAAGTTCTGGTTAGACATTTTGATTTTATAGTCTGTATTTGCGACCACTTTTTATATATTATTTATCTTCTATGTTCATAACATTTGGTAAAGAAAAAAAATCCGATAAAACATAAGAATGCACATGAATACCAAATTATAAGACAGTAGAATATCTTGGCCAAATTTTCATTCCATTATTTTTATAGGTACCTACCCCAAACAGTATTGCTTAAATGGTAATTCGACATTGATTTAAGTCGTTTAACATCATCAATCTAATCTTTATTCCAATAATGATAGAGTTCGAATTATTTTCGACCAATTCCTTGTTTTCAAACCGATCTGTTTCCCATTTTATTTGGCGTTTGATCAAAACATTAAAATTCCGCAACGAGCCTATTAAATACAGTGGGCTGACCATCAATATGAGAATTGGGCAGTGCAAATTCAAATTTAAATGCTGTTGTAAGAGAAATGTTCATATTTTTCTGAACTACCTATTTCAAATTTTTCCTTTATCCAGCTTAACTTGTGTTTGCCTGAAATAAATTACTTTATTTTCCATCTAATCATCATCTTAGAAGATTCTGGGTGATTTCATTCTCATAATACTGACATTATATATGGTCCATTAGCAAAGTTAAATTATTCAAGTTAATTTTTATTTGAAAAAAAAAAACATTAATCCATGAACTATCTCAACTCAAATAAATGATAACATGAAACCGGTTAAAAATGGTAACGAAAGCGTCAGTATTTTCAAGATTTCCTGAAAACGAATAAAACCGATTTAAAAATTCATGATTATTGAAAAGAAACTTTTGAAACATTTAAAAGGAAAGCACTCTGTCCAGAAATATAGGTACCTACTGAAACTCCTATTAATAAGGGACACAGAGCATGAAAAAACATTAAAAAAGAATAACAAATAGGTACTTTACACGTGGATTTCTATTAAGAAGCATTAAGAAGCTTGTTTCTATCAAACGACAAACGAAAGAATGTCTAATGTTAAAGTCATTAATGCCAAGACAAAGTGGTCCAGACATAAACAATATAGGTCTCTACGATAGAGATACTTTATTTCTAAATTTTATTGCTAACAGCCTATTCACTGAGGACAACCTATAATTAAATTGGCCTAAACAAGTCTTAACGGTGCTAAAATCATTAACATTATTCTCCACTCGTTCGAAGTCCAAAACGATACAAAGACAACACAAAACTTTTTCGCAATGAAAAAGTTTTTCATCCACACATATACAAACTTTTTTCACCACTTTTTTTTCTTAATTTCTCCTTTTACAAAAGGAAATCCATAAAGTTTCACACTGTTTTGAACACTCCGTCACTGTTATCGTGGAACAATTGTGATTCGGAAATGTAAACACGGGGACACAAAAGTGTTATTACACAGATAAAATAGTTACATCACAGTTCACACAAAGTTTTGTA
The DNA here is from genome assembly GCA_950108535.1 of Agriphila straminella. NCBI lineage: Eukaryota > Metazoa > Arthropoda > Insecta > Lepidoptera > Crambidae > Agriphila > Agriphila straminella. The sequence goes on from OX467304.1 coordinate 12,690,822, forward strand.
CGTGTGTAGGCGCGACAGCGAGCGAACCGCGCGTCGCCCGAAGCCGCCACAACTGAACTGTCATGGCGAACGACCGCTCACTCGTAAGCCGGTGTTGCCATACGTTAAGTCTGAACACCTTACAATAACTAAGAAAGAAGAGCGTGCTTTGACAAAGCTTGTATGTAGCTGCAAAAACGTCTTATTATAGAAACAATAAAGAGAAAACTACTGAACCAATTTTTAAGTTTTAAAATATGGGACCAATTTGGAAACAAACTTATGTACCTATAACGTTTGAATTATGTCAATTGGTTCAGCCGTCTCTTCAAATAATCAGTGAACATACATAAAAAATAAATTATGCGGCAAATTGAGAACCTTCTTGTACGTATTGTGAAGACGAGGAAAATTCTTCCGATTGAAATGATTGTTTTCCGTAACAGCTGATAGTGATTTTTAACGGATGTCTTTGATTATTAGTGATAATGATAAGCTAGTTATGAAGATTATGATGTCACTCGATAGACTGGAAGGATTAAAAAAGATAGGTATTGCCAACTTGATAACAAAGATTAAACCCTTAAATTAGAAAACTAGAATAATTATAGCTATATCGATAATTATTGAATCGAAATAACAATGATTGTATTATTCCAATCTCGCAGAAATTGCAAATTTTCCAACTCATGCTTCTCAACTAATCCTAACTAACCAGAGCTTTACCCCAGAAACTGGAAACGAAAGCTCTCCTGCGCATGGCATCCCCAAAAATTAAGCGACGTTGCCAACCCTCTTTAGGGCGTACGACAGAATGAACATAACATAATGAGGTTAAAGTTTCCCAACTCTAAACTTTTTTTAATTTTCAGAAGCGAATGAAGATCATCCTAATCCAACGGTAATTAGTGGTTAAAGAGTTTATGATAAATGAAGTGAAACTTTTTCGCAAAGAAAAGATAATAAATAATGGAGTTACCTTGCTCGTAAGAGTTTCAAGACTGGCAAAGTGCTTTTGTACCATAAAACAGTTATTAATGCGAGTTAAAAAAAATTCGTTGACGTTCAACTTTGTATAATATACGCTAATGCGTAAAGTTTTTTGGGTATTTCAAAATTGCAAAGTAGGTAAGTAAATAATAAAGCTTTTTGCTGTCTAAAGTTCTTGATAAAATATAATCTTTCATCCAATAACAAATAAGAATCTTATTTAAGAAGTATAAATAAATAATAAAGTAACTATTGTATTATAAAGTAGACGAAGTAAAGTAGTTTACTAACATCATAAACAACATTAATTGTTCTACGACTTTCCCGTAACGACTAAAACAGACAAAAAAAACGTTATTTCACATAAAACTCGATCAGCTCGAATGGAAAGACGATTTTTTTGTCTGTTGGAAAGTCGTAGAACAAATGTTGTTGTTTATGATGTTGGTAATCCACTCCTGCTAGGTTGTTGGTGTCTTACAAATAACCCTGTATAGACGACATTATATATTTTTTTTATCATCTTCACTACCTAATTGTTTTTATTACATTCCCAGCATTTATTTTTAATGCACAACGGGATAGTGCTTGGCTTTCACCTCACCTGATGTTAAGTGACGATAAGGCCGAAGGTGTAAGCGCACTGCACCAGGAATCCTCACCACCGAGGAACTGGCTATCTTACCTCTAAATTTTTAAAATTTTTGTTATGCCTTCAGACTTAAGTAAGATGGTGGTAGCTAGCCAGGCGGATAAGAATTCTGTATACACCACGCTCGGGCCCAATATCAATGCAATTTTTTTAAGTAATCAAAACGTATTAATCTCATCTAAGTATAAAGATTTATTATTCTTTTCATTTACTTCATTATTATTATAAATAAGGTCAAAGCCGCAGAGGAAAAATTGTAAACAACTCTTATTGTAGCACCTGCGTAACAAATTGAAGAAATAAATCGCAAAATAATAACTATGATATTACTAATGTAAACATTAATGATAATAAAACAGAACTGTATAAGGACACCGATGATGATATTGTTTACTTTAATGAATAATTAAAAGTGGTGGACAATAAATTACTTACTTGAATTAACATTAAGTTGGTTTATATTAAAACCTTTCATTTGCACCATACTGTAGTGTAGCTACCAGAATAATGTAATATAATATAATAGTTTATTTGGAACAAGTTACATTGTTACACTTAGTATTGTACGTTAATAACCGCAAAAGTTATAAAAACTGTGTCGCACGCAGCACTAACGCCCGTCTCGGTAATAACAGGGACAGCGTTCCAATAAATAAGTAACACAAACTCACTAATTTTGATAGATAAAAGAATACACTGACTGTCTGAAACACAGTAAAATAAAAACTTACCAACATTTTTTTTAATGTGCTACACTCTTATTTCTAATGTAAGTACTACACAAATGCCTCACTCAATACGTGTTGAATTGTATTTTTTTTTATTTTTTTATTTATATAAAAAACAATACAGAGACAACTTAAAACATAGTCTCGCAAAACTTATTACTAAATTTGTCTGCGAGGAACAAAGTCAAGCTCAGATAAATAAGTATTAAATTAAATTGTATTGAACATCGTTTAGCTAAGTGTAGGTATGTTGTTGAAATATCTATGGTAATTTTAAATTATTAAATACTTAGAATACTTTACTTTACATTGTTTATAAATGTGTAATATGTTATAACTTCTTTCATGAGATCATAATATTACATAATGAAAAGAATTAAGCAAGTAAGGTATGCGTTTGGATAAAGTTCTCTCATAAACACCATAAACTGCCCATTCCTTATTTTTCTTTCTGTTCTGTGTAAATAAAGAAATCGCTTTTCAGCGATAAGGCCGCCAATTGTTCCACTTTGTACTGTCCTTGTATGTATTTATTATGGTGAACAATAAAGTATTTATTCATTCATTCATTCATTATCTCCATACATATTAGTGATTCTAGGTACTACATACTTATTGTGTGTGACAGCCCTTGTTACTTGGCCGGGACTTGGCCGTAATTAGTGTGTAGTAAAATCAAAATAAAATGCTACCATGAACGTATACCTACATTACCTACCTACCCTACAAAACTAATGTGAAATGACTAGGAGGAAACACTAGCAACTACCATGCGAATCACATCGTGACTAGCCGTGCACTGGCGACGCAGCGCAGCGGCGAATAAATAGTTAGAAACATGAATTTATGCAAATTTAGTGTGTTTGATATCCAATTATTTAATCCTCACTACCTTACTAATATATTCTGTGCTAATATTAATGCGAAAGTAAGTTTGTTTGTCTTGTCACGCCTTCAGGTTTTAACTACTCAACCAGTTATCATGAAATTTTGCATACACGTTGTCAGGGGTACAGAAAGTAGTTTTTAGGGTTCCGTAGCCAAAATGGCAAAAAACGGAACCCTTATAGATTCGTCATGTCTGTCTGTCTGTCTGTCCGTCCGTCCGTATGTCACAGCCATTTTATTCCGAAAGTATTAGGATTACACAGTTGAAACTATTTACTATTAACGATTTTAACACAAAAAAAAAAAAAGATTAAGGCTACCCAATCTACCCATACATGAAACTGAAAAATATTTTTTTCTTCATACCAATACGTGCGGGGTGTCTATAGCTATAGATAGGTCTTCAAAAATGACATTGAGGTTCCTAAGACAATTTTTTCTCAAAGTCAACCGTTTGAAAGATAAACACTGCCAAAGTAGTAAAATGTGTCCCCCCCCCTCTAACTTTTGAAATAGGTGAGTGAAAAATCTAAAAAAATATATGCTATAGATCTTAATCAAAACTTTCACTGAAAATTAGTTTGAACAAGATATAGTAATTAGTTTTTGAGATATATCATATTTTCCAAAACCGGAAATATAACTTTGTCATTCATATCAACACTGTGAAAAACAAAGTTATTTTTACAGACGAAAAATGATAGTGGTATGGTATATAAGGTAACTACGGAACCCTACGGCGCGTGGCCCGACACGCACTTGGCCGGTTTTTTCGGTATCTTTCACCCCGAAAAACGTGGAGCAGACTCCATTACTAGTTTGAAATGAACACAATTTATTTTTATGTCTGCTGCATTAACAGTGATTGACCAAGTCTTAAAAACTTTTCAGACATGTTTCATTTCTGGGACTGCCTGCCTTTAATGCAATTTAATGCAGTTATATTAAAATCATTCATCAAGTAGTTAAAAGTTATTAATTAGCTCTATCAAATCCGGGGTTCGTTTTATACAACTAGGGATACTGAAGATAGGCGATATACTTTTAATAAGAAAAATGTTAGGGATTTCATTTCTGGAAAGAAAACTTTTGATATTAATCGAATAATGTTGAAATACAGGGACAGTCTCGGAGGGACGTTTTAAATTTATGCCTGAAATACGGGACGTCCGCGTCCCGGGAAATACGGGACGTCTAATAACCCTACTAAAGAGTAAGGAAATGCTCATTTATTTGTCAATAAATATGGCATAAGAATTAACTTAACAATAGAAGAGAAACACATAGTCAGCGACTAACAATGTCCATTAATACCAGCCTTGTAAGAATCTTTATGGCAAGATTTATACGTAAGGCAAATTAGAATACATAAGCGTTGCACTTTGCCATAAATTAATGTGATTATCTTTATTATTATACTAGCGGCCGCCCGCGACTTCGTCTGCGTGGAAAGTTTTTTTGCTATCCCTCGGGAATAATCTCTTTTGTTCTGGATGAAAGGTACCATGTCCTTTTCTGTACCCATGACAACGTGTATGCAAAATTTCATGATGATCGGTTGAGTAGTTAAGGCGTGACGGCGTAACAAACAAACGGACTTACGCATTAATAAATTCGGGATTTTGAACTTACCATCCAAATTTTAGGGATCTGTCCAGTCCATGGAACCAAACAACGTTGTCTAAGAAACATGTGTCAAATTTCGCCACTAAATTTTGGTCATCCCATACTAAATTGATCACGTGATCTCTTTGATTTGTATGGAAAGTCGATTTTTATTTTACATATTTGACTATGTGTTCCTTAGAGAAAAGTTGTTCAGTTTCATGGTCTGACTGAACACATCCACAAAATTTGTATGGTGAATACAAAATGACCTTGTATATTGGATATAAGTAAGAATTCTACGATCGAGTGGCAAGATTCCCAAGTCAGACAGTGTCATCTTGTAAGTTCCAGAGAAAACTATAAATCATATAATAAGAATCTATAACAACGAGCCTTCACATACAGTGACACTTGAAATAGCCAAATCGAGAAATCTAAAAATAAAATATCATCTACGTAAAGTTATCATTTTGTCCAAAACATTAAAAGGACCATGTCACAGTAGCTGGTGACGAAAGCTTCAGTTTTATAGAAGAAAGTTCGAGAAAAATCAATGCGATAAGGTGTTATACAGGATGATTTCCCGATTACACATCTGACAAAGATGTCTTCACGACACAATTTAACACAATTTGTGTTAAAACAAATAAGTCTGGGTAATTTATAATGGCTTATGTTTAAATGATCACCATACTAACCTAACCTAACCCAGAATTAGGAAATGATCACCAAATATTCTTGGTCAAAGTGGTATTAATTTTTCGAACAAAATAATAGCATCTTTAGAAAAACTGTAACCTCACAGAAACAAATAATCAATTATATATTTTTAACTGAAAATTTTAGCTTGGTGACAATTTATTGGATATAATATATTAAACAACTGATGCATCCGTTTCATTATAGAATTCAAGAGCTTGAGAAAAGTAAGTAAGTGAATCATTCTGTACATTGACTTGTTTTATTACATGTTTTTGACTTGTGACGACGTGATCTGTCACTTACATTCTTGGACCAATCGAATAGGTCGTATCGTACATATTTTTACATAACCATATAACGTCACAGTCACAACTATTGTACTTAAAATCTAGCGACAAATGGTAGAGATTTTCAAAAATGGCTTTTTAATTTGATTGCGTGCGACCTAAGACGGATTTCAACGCCCTCTCAAATAATTATTACGATGTATTTAACGTCACGTGGAGCTCGGTGGCGCAGTGGTTTAGCGCCTGGCCCAGCGATTGCGGAAGTTAAGCAACGTTCGTAAGGGTCATGGGATGGGTAACCAAAAATTTATTATCTCGAGCTCCTCCGTGCTTCGGAAGGCACGTTAAGCCGTTGGTCCCGGCTGCATTTGCAGTCGTTAACACCCACCAAGCCGCATTGGGCCCGCGTGGTGGGTTATGGCCCATCCTCCTTACCCATAAGGAAGGCCTGTGCCCCAGCAGGGGGACATCAAAAATGGCTGATGGACAAACGTCACTGTAGATTTCTTTATGCAAGTTTATACAGTTTTATTTGTAAAACACCAACAACCTCGCAGAAGTAGATTACTAACATCATAAACAACAACATTTGTTTTACGACTTTTCTGAAAACAGACAAAAAAAACTACTTCTCATACAAAACTCAATCAGCGGATATTCTATGGAAAGGCGATTTTTTTCGGAAAAGTAGTAGAACAAATGTTGTTGTTTGTGATGTTAGTAATCTACTCCTGCGAGGTTGTTGGTGTTTTACAAATAATCTTGTATAGAAAACGCATCGATAGCAGTAGCGTGACTTTTCAACTAAAATATGCATAACGGAGCGTGATGCGTGACGGTGTAAGTTCCGACATTATTATACAACTTCTTAAAAAATACGAGTAATGCCGAATATGGTAGATAGGGACCATCAAACTGAACAACTATTACTATAGGACCAACTCTGAAATCGCGAAAAAAATTAGCTTTTTTATAAATTTTGATATTTTTGTTGACTAATCAGTAAGTATCAATAAAGACAGAAATTAACTATGATCGTAATGAACTTTCTAAGGAGTCAAAATTACGAAAACCATCAATATTTAGAGATTTTACAACTGAAATTATTTCTTTCAGTTTCTGAAAAATAAAAAAAATGCATGATAAAAAATCTACGAAGGTATTTTTATCTGTACTACTACTACTCAAAAGTAAAACCCAGAGCCATAAATTCTAACAATTTAAATTTCAAAAAAGGAACATCAGAACTTTGAAAGTTCCGAGCAGAAATTGAGCGCCTTTTTGCGCCGTAGCAGTCATAAAGCTACGAGCGTCCTCCCTCTCAGCGATTTCTCGCTCTGATGTGTTGCCGTCTCGCTCTGCGGCGAGGGGGGAGCGAGCTGGCAACGTCGCACTTACTATGAACACGAGCGAGTTGATGTCTTCGCGATCTTGGATGTGTAACTTTTTGACAAATGACAGAAAACGTTATGTTGATTTTACATAAGTACTCCTTTTCGATATAGACCATCAGCCATTTTAATGACCCCACTGCTGGGGACAGGCCTTCCTTATGGATAAGGAGGGTGGGCCATAACCCACCACGCGGGCCCAATGCGAATTGGTGTGTGTTAACGACCAAATTAACACGGGACCAAAGGCTTAACGTGCCTTCCGAAGCACAGAGGAGCTTCAGATAGTAAATTTTTGGTCACCCATCCCAAGACAGACCCTTGCGAAAGTTGCTTAACCTCCATCGCCTAAATCGCAGGGCCAGGCGCTAAACCACTGAGCTCCTCATTTGATATAGGGTATGTTTCAAATAGTAAAATTATAGGAGTTGAAATGTGAGGTCAAATAAAGCTTAAAGCGAACATGAAAATAATGATGATGAAAACTTTCCAATTAGGAAAAAACACCTGTTTAAAAAGACTACTAGGGAACGATTAATCACAAAATAAGATAGAGAATTATTTCCAGTTGGAGTAGACTTGTAATATTATCTGTGGTTGGAGTTCAAAATCTCCATGCAAATGTCATGAAATAAAATTAAAAAAAAAACATCTTAAGACAGAGGTAGATTCTAAAGATTTTGTTGAATAAATGATTAAGGATCTGAAAGCTCAAACTAAAAGCTCGACAAAGTTGAGAACTGTTTAAAAGGGACGGTATTATGTAGCCGCAAGAAACTCGAAAAAACTGTCGTATCTCAGACTGAAGTAATTTGAAAATTGATGCAAATTTTGTCCCCCTTTTTTCAGTCTCATGAAATATGAGAAAACTTTAAAATGCTGTTATTTTTGTAAAAAATAAGTTTGTGGAGGCAGGATCTCTTCACCATATATTTAGCGAAAAGGGAAGTACTTCCACCGAGCTAGGTGTCTGTGCTCGGCTCGGGCACCGCGGTCCAACTGCTTGATGTTGGAATTTGTATTTATGCGAAGTGCTTAGAAAACTGCTTGATTCAGGTCTTCATACATTTTTGTCTCGATATTAGCTTGACGTAGTGTGACGTCACGTCTGCGTAATGTTTTACATATTATTGTACTTTTCGCTGATCCTGCATTTCTTCGTCATTCGTCGCTTGCTTATCTAGCGGTATAATCGCACCGCTACACCTTCCTTTCATAATTGCACCCCACTCCGCTTTTAGTCCTATCTTTATTTATTTTTCACCCAAGGGTTGCCTGGAAGAGATTGCTGCTTAGCTATAAGGCCGCCTCTTGTATGCTTTTTCTCTTTAACTGTCCTTCTTTCTGTAATTCTTTTTATGTGTGCAATAAAATGTCCATCAGCCATTTTTGATGTCCCCATTGCTGGGGCACAGGCCTTCCTTATGGGTGGTAAGGAGGATGGGCCATAACCCACCACGCGGGCCCAATGCGGATTAGTGGGTGTTAACGACTGCAAATGCAGCTGGGATTGGTCCCGCTTAACGTGCCTTCCGAAGCACGGAGGAGCTCGAGATAATAAATTTAAAATGTAATGCAGTAAAATGTAATTTATTATTATTATTATTATTATAAAACATATTTTTTTTTATCACTAACTTCAACTCAACTCAAAGCTAGATTCGACACGGCTACTTACACTTAGTAGACTTAAAAGTTTCAAACTTTTATTTACAGCTTTTACCAGTTGGAGATTTTCTCTCTCTCTGTCTCATCTTGCAAAAGAGGATTGTTTAAAAACTGTAAAAACATAAATTTTGCGCTAATAGCAATAGCTTACCATGACACAACACGATATTAGCTAGACTTAAGGCCTTAAGATGGGTCAAATCCCAATATTCAATTCAAATTATTGAAAGATTACGCGCTTGAAGCTATCGTGGAAAAAATATATAATGTACTTGAAATAATACACTATAGATTTAATTGAAAGTACTTATTTATAAAAATACCACATTTGATGTAAAAAAATATTCCGTGGACCCTGTTTCTGGTCTTATTTGCAAAATTTCTCGGAAACAGAACATTCGTTTATGTTAAAACCAACCATGAAAATCGGCGATGTTAATACCTTCAATCGTTTTTTTTTAACTAACTTGAAAGCGAAGAAAAGTAATAAAAACATGTAAAAATTGAGAATTCGGTGCAAGTTCTCAACGCAACCGCCGCGTTGGAACGCGCATTGATTTGAACCGAAAGTGAGTAGAGTTACGTTCGATTTCACTCCATCACGGATCGACCCGCTCGGATTGACACATCTTAAGCCCTTAAGGGCTCTATTTACTTCTGAATGGCGCCCTTAGTACATAATGTATCGAAAATTCAGATGTGTACAATCTGTAGATTGAAGCTATAAGCACAGAATAGATAATAGTACTAGCGTACAGAAGTTGCACTCCGCAAAATCGTTTAAATAAATTGCGACTCTTGCACCGACACAATAAGGTGCAATTCAGGTTGCACAGCGCTCCCTTCGTTCCAAAACATTCACTTAGTAGTTGCCTCTCTTTCTATCGCGTAGGTCTTATCTTTTCTGATGTATGAAATTTGTCCTCTCAGAGGACGCCGAGCGATTCAGACTGGCGCGCGGAGTGACAGAGCCCTGCTATAAGGTCCTATAGTTTATTTACAAACAATAATCTTAGTAAAATATAGTTCGTTCGTTGTAGTAACTAGTAGTGCCAGTGATAAAAAGCATAATATGAAAATTGCAAGTTTTACTCAAGTCATTACTTACTCGTCTATTTGTAACTTAGGCCGTACAAGACAGACTTACGCATTTTTTATTACACCGCCTCCAAAATTCTTACTGTCCAAACTTAGCTTAACTTAAGTTTTTAAAATGGAGGGGCACATTTCGTTATTTTTTTTTGTTTTGTTTCAGAATGTTGTGTGTATTTTGATCGTATAATTTTACTTCTTTGATTAAGTTTCGTCCTTGCTTTATTGTTATAACTAATTTACCTGAAAATGGCGATCGAATTGGACGATAAACAGAAAATCCTCTTACCTGTAAGAAAAAAAACATGATTTATTAAAATGTTATGAATAAAGTAGAGATCTAAAGGAAAATTAAGAAAAGTTCATTTTTCTTATAATGATTCACCCGAGAAATTATATCTACAGGAGATCACTGACTAGTTGAAGCGATCTCAGATTCAGCATGCAAATTATTTTTTTTGCAAAATTATCAACAACAAGCAAAATAGGTAAGTTGGTTTTCCCACTATAGTGTACTTTTCTGTGTCACTAAAAGAGAAATGAGTTAGCAACAAAATTTGGGATGAGCTAGCAACAAAATTTGGGATGAGTTAGCAACAAAATTTGGGATGAGACGTCACATGATAAATATGGAACAACTCAAAAAAGCTGTAAAAAAAATGAGGGACCAAATGGGTCAATTAGTCTATCCCTTAATCACACATTTTACGTAAACCGCAAAATATAATCCGTGCCTTTGTGTACATCCATGCATTTTTGCTAAACTGACTGTCCCCATTTTCCAAAATACTAACATTTCATAATGTTTTTATGCACTACGAATACGAAATCCTTGGTACTCCAGTCGGGAAACCCAAGGAACCAAATAATAAAAAAATTATCAATACAAAATAATTCATAAACAACATCTGAATGAATACCAATATACGCGCTGTAATCAGTGTAATCCATAAGCGTTTTATTTCTAATGAATTACTCCAGTACTTACTGAATTTAGCCTGAGATGTCTGTATGAAATGTCTATGTGTGTGCAAGGAAAATCTTTTTATTTTGTGCCTAAACCGTTTGTTTTCTCAATCAAAACCCGCTTAAGTATTTCATAAAGGCCCGTTATTTCAGTAACACGAAGTTGGTTAATCTGAAAATACCATCGTTTAATATTAAACACTCATTGCCGAGTGGTAATAGAGTTTGCATTGTTTATGGCCGGGGTTATGTACGCGGAAGCTTGTTGAACAATTCGAAAATTCTTGCACTTTTCTTTCACCAAAAGTTCTAATTTAGGTTTCCGTACCCAGAGTAAAAACGGGCGCCTATTACTAAGACTCTACTGTCTGTCTGTCACCAGGCTGTATCTCATGAACCGTCATAGCTAGACAGTTCAAATTTTCACATGATGTACATTATTCTGTTGCCGCTATAACAAATACTTATCACAAAATAAAATAAATAATTAAGAGGGCTCGCATACAACAAACGTGATTTGTTTGCTCGATATTAATAACGACAAAAGTAGACACTTAAAATATTCACAGAATATTTAGTTGTATATTCACTTTTTCAGGTTCTTTGAAGGTGGTTTTTTTTGCTGTTTTTTTTCCAGCGTTGTACGCCCCCTTAAAGGGTAGCCAGTGATATAACTCTATTTGCACATTTTTATCTACAAGTAACCAACCTCAAGCCTAACCGCCGATAACCAAGAATAAGGTCGTCGACTGCGCGCGCGCAGATATCAGCCCCATACACCCCTAAAGCCACCTGTGCAAATCTTTGAAAACCCATGGCCAAAGATTAAGGCGTAGAGTGGACACCTCTCTGACAGGAACGCACATTGTAGAGTGGACAACTCTCTGACAGGAACACACAATGTAGAGTGGACAATGTTTGTAGAGTGGACGATATTTGTAGAGTGGACAACTCTCTGACAGGAACGCACACTGTAGAGTGGACAACTCTCTGACAGGAACGCAAATTGTAGAGTGGACGATATTTGTAGAGTGGACAACTCTCTGACAGGAACGCACACTGTAGAGTGGACAACTCTCTGACAGGAACGCAAATTGTAGAGTGGACAACTCTCTGAAGGGAACGCACATTGTTTGTAGAGTGGACAACTCTCTGACGGGAACGCACATTGTAAAGTGGACAACTCTCTGAAGGGAACGCACATTGTTTGTAGAGTGGACAACTCTCTGACAGGAACGTACATTTCTATTGTATTGTATACCATTATGTCAATCCTAAAATACAGTTTTAAAAATATTTATATAATTTTCTTGGTCTAGCTCTCTTCCGTCACGAGCAACAGACACACGATCGCAAGTTATTTATTGAATTAAGCGTAAAAGTCTATCTAGTGACAAATTCTAGGTTACATTTCAATCTCCGACATCTATTACTTATGTTTTCAGTCCCCAAATACTGATGCATTTGACAACATCTAATATTTAGATTAGATGGGAGTCCAATCTATGTGGAGTGTAAAATAATTACAATAAAAAAATAAAAGGAAGTAGCTTTAAGTACGGATATTATTAGTACTATTTGCCTACATGGTTTTTATGTTACTACCATACTTGTTTAAAGTTTCTAAGAATTACTTTGTTGTTCAAAAATGACCTCACTACATAAATGTTCTGAATATCTATTCTTTATCAAACTCAAAACAATTTATCAAAATTGTGCCTAAAAAAATTGTAGCCAAAAACCTTTACAAGTCATAAATTCTTCTGAATTTTCTTATTCTATACATACAGGTTTGACCGACGCACGCGCCGACCGGGACAGATGTTCGCCGTCGGCGACTTTCGTTTAAGCTCGGTAATCGTCGGTTTTTACCATTGAAACGGAGGTTAGCATACGAACAAAGGCGTATAATCTCCTTTATTAGAACTTGCACAAAAGAATAAAAAAGGACAACATCACATAAAAACTGGGCAAGACAATATTGGAGAAGGAAATTATGTAAAAGCATTGAATTAATTTTGTGTATCAGCTACTTATTATTTACACAAGTTCCTACTTTTCTATAGAGTACTTTATGTACTTACTTACATATCAGATTGTCACTTGTTTAGTTTTTTTATTTTAAGTTTTTTGTATCCCGATATTCTCGATATGAACAAAGCAAACTAATTAAATATCATTTAAGGGTATATCTTTAAACAAAACAACAAAATTACCGTTTTTTTCCTAATAAATAGCATAACTCTACTTTCCCTCTTCCTTATCCATCTATAAGGAATATTGTGACATAAAAACAGCTGATGATGGTGTTTGACGTGGGATGAGTTAGGAGTAGAAATGGGATGAATAAGGAAAAATAATTAGTGTGATATGACGACGTTAACAACTCTGATTTTCAAAGATTCAAGATTTTACCATCAAAAAATAAAACAACTTACACCAATCTTCGAGAAATAAAAAATTATCACCCATCTTGGGAATAGCCCGGTTAGTAGATCTCGTACTAATTTAAAAGCAATAAGCCAAACCGAAGGCAGGACAAAGGAACCCTCGGGATAGTCTTTTGGGGTTCCATAATGTGTAAACATTTGCAATTTAACGTTTAATTGGCAAAAATAGTTTAAAAAAGTCTTATCAACATTTTATATGTAAGATGTTTCTTCCTTATCTAAAAAAGAAAGTTAAATACCTACTCTAATTTTAGATTTCTCGACACTTTAGATTCTATAGTATTTTTTATTACATGTGCTTAAAATAAGGAAATTTTAAATATCAACCTCACGCCCTATTTAAAATCGGTCGTTCAACTTGTCTTTTCAATAAAATTGAATAAAAGAGATTGCTTGTTTATGAATTTTAAAGACTTACGCCACTCTGCCATTGAAAGGACAAACTAAAGGGTGCATTGAAAAGGATAGCGCAGGCATTGCAATTTAAGCTTATATAAAGTAACATACAGTTGATATTGGAATGTAGTTATTTTGTATTGAATTTGAATGTGAATACGGTCTGAAAGCTTTTTTTTTGTCCAGTGGTCGTGTACTTGTATGTACTTATTGAGATCTATATAGTCAGTGGATTTAAGATCGTGTTACTAAATTACCTAACTATAAATTTAAGTATTACCAGTTTTTTTAAGTTCTGAAATATGTTGCGGTGGGACCATACAAGCCGATACCCACCACCTTTTAGATATCCCACCCCACCCCACCGATTCACTATGCAGATCATAACATTTTTGTAGAACGGCTTACATTCGCCATAATTTCACCCATATACAACGTGCTGTGTATGTATGCTCGGCTCGGTATCAGCCTCATGGACCGTAAACGGAATGAGTGGATCCGGCAGAAGACTAAAGTTATTGACGTGGTCGAAGAAATAGAACAGACAAAGTGGAGGTGGGCAGGACATATTGCCAGAATGAACCCGTACCCTGCGCTAACACCCGCGGTAGAGGACGACCGCCCAAGAGATGGGCGGATGACATCCGGCAGCAGGCTGGCATCAACTGGATGAGCGTGGCAGCAGACCGTCGAGAGTCGAGAGGCAGAGAGGAGGCCTATGTCCGAAGACGGACTCTACAAGGGCTGAAATAGATAAAACGTGTTACATAATAACCCCTAATGCCGAAACTGATCAACTTTTACTATGGGACCAATTCTGAAATCGCGAAAAAAAATCAGCTGTTTCATTCATACATTTTGATATTTTCGATATTAATTTTTGTATGAAACAGCTGATATTTTTTCACGATTTCAGAGTTGATCCCATAGTAAAAGTTGTTCAGTTTGATGGTCCCTATCTACTATATTCGGCATGAGGGGTTATTTTGTAACACGTTGTAGGTATAGTAAAATCGATAACAGACAACTTAGTTTGTCATTTTGCTGAATAATCGCAAAAATCTATAATTTTTAAAATAACAGGTTATTTTTGCACGTCACTAAGTAATTGGCTTCAGCGAAATTATTCGATCGATCACAAATTATGAATTCGACCTTAGTTAACTTTCTTCGATATTTCGAAATAAGTATTCATCAAATTAGTTCAAATCGATTTAACAAGCTTACTTTTCACGAGAAAACTTTTGATGTTTTTTTTATTAAGTCCTTGAAAATGAACAATTTCCTCTGAAAATCATGAGCATAATTACGTCAAAAAAATTTAAACAAATTACATAAAAAGTATGTACTTAGAATAAATTTAATTAAGATGAGAGTTGAAAAAATCAACTGAAAACTGCTCTTTTTGATATTTCTGCATAGCCATTATCAACTTAAACATAAAAATGAGAAGCTGTGGTATTCATAAACGTTTATCGAAACCGGCTTATTGGCACGTCTATTTCCATTGGTTTGGTATAATAGATGAGAGTACTCGATGTAATTACTATACTAACTGTCGATTCTACACGACAGATGTCTCGAAACAGGTACAACTACTGAGTTATTTTAAAAATATGTTACCAAAGGTAGAATGCTGTTGTAATTAACTAGGAGAGCAGTTAATGTATGATGATCAGATCAGACACATGTTTCTCAGTGACATCGAGTCGTATATGAAGTGATGCTTATTGCTGAAGTGAAGCTTGAAGTGATTGTATTTGTATTTGCTTTAGCCATCCCGTGACCACCGCCCCCTTTTTTTATGTCGATGAAAATGCATTTACGCATCCCCCCCCCCCTGCAGGTGAGCAGGAGGTTCGTATGTGGGGCTCGCCAGGAGAGAACCGCAAAATTTAACTACGTTGCAGTCCCCCCCACGACCGCCTCCTGTGATCCGGGAGGGGGGAATACCCACTAAAAACACCGGCACTTGCCCTCTCGCCACCGGTTGGTCTCTGGGGGTCCGTTGTGGCAATCACCCCTGCGACCTGGCGGCCTGCCCGGATTCCCAGGCCTCCTCTCTGACGGGAGATGGCCGAGCAAGTTTGGCCATCTCCCCAACCTGTCAGGGCCGTGCAAGGCAGGCAGTGGTTCACCTCCCACTACCCGCTTGGCCCCAGACCGGGGGAACAAGATGGCATGTTCCTTTCGCCACGCTTAACGCAGCTCCTGGCACGTTGTGCCGGGGGCAAATCCCCCTTCATGTGACCACCGCCCCTAGAAATGTGTCGAAACGTCCGAAAATAAAAAAATCAATAAATTCAAACTCAATAATCCTAAAATATCACCTGTATTAATAATATATGCGCTGTATTTTATTTCAAATGGATATGAAGAGATTCGTGAAGGAACTTAAGTAAATGACATCGCTCAAAGAATTGCTCAGCTGAAGAAAAACAGCGGAACCGACGGCCGTTAGGGCGGAAAGGTTCTGGAATTGCGACCGCGCACTGGTGTGTCCGAGCTCAACCCGAACTCAAGTCAAACTCAAATCAACCGCAGCCCACTCCTTGAAATGTATCACTTACAATTTAAAATTGTTGTGTTCCGGCAGTTAGAGGTAAGATATCCAGTTCCTCAGTGATAAGGATTCCGGGTGCAGAGCGCTTCCACCTTCGGCCTTATCGTCACTTAACATCAGGTGAGATGAATCATGGTCAAGCACTATCTCGTTGTGCATAAAAAAAGTTGAGGATATCATGTAAGGGCGCTTCAATCTTCAACCTCTTACTTAACACCAGACGATCCATAGGTCTTATCTCAACATCCAGTATTTCCATACTCCAAATTTTCTGATTAACTATAATTCGTAATCGGTCATTAAGATACTGTCTCCGCAAGGCCTCAATAGGTCGGACCAAAGTCAGACGTGCACCTGGCCGACACATTACCATGCGAGCCTTATCAACGGTACATGTTACTATCACGAGTGATAAGATGGCGACGTGTGAGGGAACTTTCTTTACAGCTGGGTTAAAGATTTGTCAAATAAGATTGGTTGTATTTGTATTAGGATTTTGAATTAGAGCTAAAAATATCAGTTTTCTGACAGTCTTTTGTTTCGAGAGTATAGGGCGTCGGAGAAGTTCTCTTTCAGAAGGGACATACAATGATTGTGAGGAGAGATAGGGCTATGGAAAAACTCAATGCCAATAAAAAATATCCAGATTGAGTTTTTGGTTATAAACTACGCCATTGTATCATCAAGCTCCTAGTACCTGAATATACAAAAACTACATCACTATCTCACTTCAAACTCGATAAACCCAATCGAGTTCCACCAGTAATCGGTATCGCACACGCCAAAGCTCATCCGATACGATAATTAAGCGAGTATCGCTAATGTGACGATTACTATTCGGACCGGTTCAGATTCGATTGATGACATTACACTTGACCTCTGATTTGGACAAAATAGAAAAACTTAATCATTTAAAGTAAAGCGATTTGGGAGACACATAAATTATAGATTTTAAACAACTTTATTAGAACAGTCTATTTTAATCCAGTAACAGGACGTAGGTCTCCCTCGAAGGATGTGGCTGCAACCTCTACGCTTGGCAGCCTGGTTAGATGGCTTTTTTATTGTAGAGTCAAGCCACAGTCGTCAAATGCTTGACATCTATCACGCCTGGTGGTAAGCGATGAAGACATATACGATAAAACGCGTTTTGTCTAGAAGTAACCTTTTCACTCGCGACTTGAAGGCCCCCAGATTGTACCTATCAAGAAACACAGACTCTGGCAAGGAGTTCCACTCTCTGGCGGAGGCAAGGCACTCAGGCAAGGAGTTCCACTCTCTATTTTCTGGTCCATGGAGGTGTTATTACCTCTAGCCCGAGTTTCGAGCTGCAAAAAAAATTTCTGGGAAAAGTGTCATAAAGTAGCATGTAAAAGCATGAAAAACTGTCGTCGCCGCCAGTATATTTGCTATCAGTCAACAGTTGTAATGTAAGCTACTGTGTGACAAGCTTCTCGCAGATTTCTTGCTGGTGGAATCGCGGCCTAACGATACGCCTTTACGATTTTTCTAAGGGTTGTGCTATTCTACTCTGTTGGGACGCCACATGACCGAAGGTCGATTTGGAGATCAGAGAAAAAAAGGATCACAGAAAAAGTTACGGAAGAAGAGTTTTGATTCAATTTTGATCGCCAAAGGGTGATTTTAATGTATTTCATCATAATAACAACTCATTATAGTCTATTCCATTGCAAGACATGCCTTACCCTTACTAATATTATAAATCCGAAAGTAAGTTTATTTGTTTGTTTGATACGCCTTCAATACGTCTAACTACTCAACCGATCATCACGAATTTTTGCATACACGTTGTCAGGGGTACAGAGAAGGACATAGGGTAACTTTCATCCCGAAAAAAGTACTGTTTCCTAGGTATAGAAAAACTGACCGCGCAGACGAAGTAGCGGGCGGTCGCTACGCTAGTAAGTCAATATGGTCACCCATCTTTACTTAATAATTTGAAGAATATCTCCACAACCGTTAGTATTAGATAAGATAGCAGTGAGTCAGTGGCACGTGCGACGTCGAAGTGTTTGCGTAAGGCTATCTTTACGATTAAACACACTATTAGAAGTTTGATGTAAAGTGTAAAAATATTATTTATTATTCTTTATCCACGTGGACTTTAAGATAGGAATACTGTTTACTACTTGGCGGAATTTTCCGAATAGGGGTGGTATTCTGATCTGACTTCCCCTGCCACTACGTAAAGCTGGGCATAATTTAGATAGGTAACTGTTTATAAACAATAATTGACACAGTTGCGAAACAGCTTAAATTAAAATGTTGCGTAACATTCGCGTAACTGTTGCAAAACAAGGACGATGAGTCATTTTTAGGGTTCCGTACCCAAAGGGTAAAAACGGGACCCTATTACTAAGGGTGACCCCAGATCTACCGGTTTCTTTTCTTTGCTTTGCTGTTCTACTTTGCTGTTTAGACCGCCAGCCAACCAGGGTCATTTCAATCTATCGCATATTGGGACCAGACCAAATTGACATGATAGCCATTAGCTTGGTGTTATCAAATATCATCGTCTGGGTTGCGAAGTAGGAAGCTTATGGAAGATATGCCACCCTGAACATGGTCTCCGATTGCTAAAAATAAATCGATCGCATATTTATATAAATTGTGAACAGGGTCGTGGGTGGCATCACTACCTACCTGAACTATTTTTTTGTGTTTTCATAACGATCGTTTAAGGAACAAAGCTCACAAGAACATACATATATGTGAAATGCACTTAGATTGAAAATATGCGATAGATTGAAAATGAGCCTCTTAGCCGGCGGTCCATTGCCGAACAGCAAAGCAAAGAAAAGAAACCGGTAGGTCTGGGGGGACCCTAAGACTCTACTGTCTGTCTGTCGCCAGGTTGTATATCAAGAACCGTGATAGCAAGACAGATGTAATTTTCAGAGATAATGTATTTCTGTTGCTGCTATAACAACACCTAAAAACAGAATAAAACAAATAATTAAGGGGGGCTCCCAAACAACAAACGTGATTTTTTGACGGAATCCTTCGTGCGCGAGTCCGACTCGCACTTCGCCGGTTTTTTTATTCTTTTTTTACTCTGAAATGAGAGTACGCCGAATCAAGGTGTTTTCGACAAAAGTTTTCTAATATGAGGAGGAGTCATGCATGATCAACCATTTTAAGGACCAAAGCGGATTGATGCAATCAGGATCAACCGCTAATGTGAAATGCTCCTAATATTCAATATTTGGTCACCCATCGATCGCCAAAGACCTTGTCCAGAAAGGGGGAATTCGCCGCGATTTCGGTTACATTGTTACATTGCTGTTAATATTTCACACGTTGCTGACATCGCTGGTCCTAAGCGAACGTTGTATGTATAACGAATCGCGTCTCATTCACGCGTAGCTTTGATTGTAAGATTTGCCAATGTTACTTTGGCTAGGCCCTCTGAGGGCCTAGCCAATGTAACATTGGCAAATCTTCGCTATCGCTTCGCTTTCGAAACATGTATGGGATTGACATAAGGTTTCGTTAACAATCGAATTTTAAAACGTCAAATCCATACATGTTTCGAAGCGAAGCGATAACGAAAATTTACAAATGTTACTTTGGCTAGGGGGGCTGGACAGGGTATAAACTACGCCAAGCTTCTCGAAAAATGGCGATTATGAAAACGTTACTTCTTCCATTCTTAATTTAGACTTTCATTCATGCATACAGTACCCACATTACGTATAAGGCGTTAATTCCTAAAAGCGGTGTTATCCCCGGGCGATAAACGTTCGATTGGCCACGGAAATAGAAGGGTCAAGAACCGCGCGAAAAACTGCGCACACGCATACGAGGGTAGGGAGCGAGCGAGAGAACAGTGCTTTTGCACATGGACGCAAAATAATAGAACCACCTGATAATTCAATGCTTGGCGATGGGGTTTAATACAAACAGAATTGCTTTTGTATAGATACATTGCGAAAGTGCAAATCTGATGGCGCACTAGCCAATACAAAACTGATGTAAAAGTTAGACTTAACAAATCAATGATTTATTCTTTGCTTGTGTTGATATTGTCTATTTCTTATCCAGTTTCATGATTTTAGGTCTCCCCAAGAGTTTTAATTTAGAGGCGGTTTCAATTGTAATCGAAAAATTCAGAGGGGTGCAGAAAAAACATGAGAGTTAATTTACTACTACATGCCGTGAAGTAAGTGTTGCCTCGTGATTTTTATAGCATTTTTTGTCAAAGAAGATGATCTAAGTAGTTAAGCAGATGCGGTGTATATAAAGCTATTTCTGAGGACTAACCCCAGATGCTGTGGCTTAGGTATAGCTTATAGTAAACACTTGCACTAAAGTCACACTCACACCAATCTTTAATTCGCTATCTCCCATACCTTACGCCACATCCAACCGGATGTCCAGACGCATTCCGCTGATTTTAGTCACTGCCTTAATCAGTGATTACCTTACTGTGTCGATTGTGATGCACTTACTTGAACGAATGCGTATTAAACACGATTTACATGTAGAATTTACTTAGGAAATTAATTGTTGCATTAGTTAGCCTGGAATGTTAAGGATTTTTAGCCTGGAATGCATGCTTTTATATGTAAGGAAGTGTAACAGACTATTTTAATATGGAGAATTGGAGATAACGTATTTAATTTGTACGTTGTTTTGTGTTTAGTCTGTAAAGTTTTTTTAGAGTTGATCTTTATGAAAATGAACATTTTGTATGGGATCAACTTTGAAATCGCGAAAAAAGTTTCAACTATTTGACACACCAAAATTCAATTTCTTTTTTGTAGAAAACAACGTGGTTTACGAATAAGTTCACAATACGCTGTGGTTAAAAAAAAAAGAAACAAAAACCTCATCCTTATTAGAATCCTAAATTCAAATTCGGAAACGGATCGTTCGGTGCGTGCGCGCTTCCAATTTTGATTTTTTGCTATCAATGCAGGGTGCTTTGTGGAATCTATCGTCTTGCTCACTCCTACGCGTGAAAATACCCGTCTCGCTCTCAGGGCAGCTTACGGGGGTGTAAACGCCAGATGTTCTGAAGCTAGTTTTTTTTTACAGACAAAGGAGTCGAGCTTTGGATTCCAAGCATATGGTCTTAGTACAGGTATTTTTTTAATGTCTCATTTCAGCGATATGGTCAATCTGTTGTGTTTATGAATTTGGGGAAAGGACGGGAGCTTTGATCTTAGAAAGAAGCTTTCATAATGTAAAGTGAGAAATATGGCCAAATTATTAACGGTGATTTGATTTTGCACTTTATGTTCCGTGCACCACAAGGTGCCATTATATTTTGTGTTTTATTAGGAAAAGCGGTAATTTCTCTAAAACACCCAAACATATCTTTAAATATTATGTAGGGCATCTTTTAAATGAATAAAATGTGATATGTCATTATTTTATCTTTAAATACTTTATAATTATCATCGTGACAGGAACATAAAATGAACTTGCGTTGACTTAAAAAGTTTGTAAGAAATCCCTTTGCAACTTTTCAGTATCAAAAATCAGTCGATTTGACTGCAAAGTGATTACAGTAACAGTGAAGTTTTTCACGTCTCGATTGATTTATTCGATAAAGTACACCATGAAACTTCTTCAAATTAATAACAAATACATAAAAAATAATTACATATTGAATTTCAATGAAAACCAGTATTTAATTAAAACCAAAACCCACACACTTGTAACTTAACATACAAGTTGTACCTGCCAATACTAGAAAGAGACAGTTACACACAACACTGAAAAGAGCAAGCGAGTCACCCTACTGACAGATGTTCCGAAAACTCGAATACAATATGCGGGTGTTTTTTTTTCTGAAATTACTTGAGCATAGAGTATAGACCATCCGCCCGCTTCCGAAGCGCGTGGGAAATTGTCTATGCTTAGTTTGTTTATTATCTGTGTTATTTTTTCGCGCCATTTTGCAACAGATGTTTCTGTATCAAAAGAGCGTTGACCGGAGCCGTAAAATTAAAAAGACAATGGACAATTTGGTACAAAGCTGTACTAATTTAGTTAACAGGTATTGGACAGGTTATTTATGTATTTAGTACTGTGAGAAATTACTTTTAAACGTTTCCGGAAGTCTTAAAAATTTATGGAAGAAAAAAAATGTCTCTTCGTGTATTTGATTCTTTCATTCATAATGCTATTTTTATTTAAGTTGGAAAATAAAACAATTCGCACCAACTTCTTTTCAAAATAGCAATGTGAATTCCAAAATCAAAAAGTAATTTTTCTTTTGTATTTCTACATCATCATCATCCCCCTACCCTTATCCCAATTTATTTGGGGTCGGTGCAGTGCGTCCTTCTCTTCCATTCCTTCCTGTATTTATATAGAAAGGAAATTAAAATGTCGTCAATGGTCCTAGGTCCGAGGTACTTCCTCTCATTTATTTATTTTATTAATTTATTTGGGATGAAAATAGGAAGAAAGCTGACTTACATAGCAGCGGAAAAGTAAAATCATTTATAGGTACACTTACTCAATTTGTATAACTTTTTTTTTATCTGGGGTTCTATGTATCTGACGATGACGACCAAATGATTGCTCTCATATCAATGCCTGTGACATTTCACTTTCTTAATTTCAGAAAAAGGCAAAAGAATTATGGTTTATGCAGCCATGTTTTACCATTTCATAGTGACATTTCTGCATTGATAGTGTTCAATGCAATGTGGATAAAGGACAGTTTTAGATAAGTTGGTATTTGTTTCCATATCAAAAATTTTTTTTCTACAAGCGTTAAAAATGAGACAGAACTTGATTTCGGGGACTAGTCTCTTCCGCTAAGTTATAAAATTAAAAAAAAATACAAAATTCAAAATAATTTATTCAGTCTAGGCTGTTACAAGCACTTGTGAATGTCAAAGAAGCTACGCCATCGGTTCGCAAACCCTGAGCGGGAGACCTTGTAACGAGAAGAACCGGCAAGAAACTCGTCAAGGGCTGCTTTTTTCTCCCTGTATATTTCATACAGAGTCGTCAACATTGAAAAAAGAGCTCCACATTTAAAGTGAGGTCATTTTCCATAACAATATAATTATTATTAACAAAAAGTTTATCCTAAGCCACTTATATAATAGGACAAACGCTAAAGAGAAAATAAATGCTTTTTATTATTATTATTCCTGTAGTAAATATTTTTGGCTATATTTTAAGACCAATTTCAATGTTATACCTACAAGTTAAGCATTTTTTCAATGGAATGCTTCGTTGGAATGTGCCGGTTCTCCTTTATGAAATACCGATGTTTAATAGAAACAGATCTAACTAGAAGGACCATAAGCAACCCTAAGTAAGAGCAGGTTTCCATAAACTACAGTTTAATCTATTATGGTATCTCACCCCATAAACCCTATGGTAGACGTACAGTCGTGCACACACGGCCTTAATAATATTGGAGATTAATGAGGAGCTCGATGGCGCAGTGGTTTAGCCCCTGGCCCAGCGATTGCGGAGGTTAAGCAACATTCGCAAGGGTCGGACGTGGGATGGGTGACCTAAAAAATATTATATCAGTTCCTCCGTGCTTCCAACCCGGATCCACCGGAGATCGAACCTTAGTCCTTAGAACCCGGGTCCTTAGAGTTGGCGACACAATGAATACCGATCACATGATCTTGAATAGGGATGATGACTAATGAATAAAATAACGAAATACTAATAAAAATCGTAAACAAATTAAACTTTTAGAGTAGCTTGTATACCTCTTGGTTTTATATATTGCATATTATTTGTTTTATGACCCTTCAAAGTTGGGTGGACAAGTCCATTTAAAAAGTATAAAATTTATTAAAATAAATGATACCTTTAATTAATCCGTTAAATGTATAGCAAATTTGTCTAAGAAACCATTTTGATAAACACAATATTTAATATAGCTGCCGAACAAATTTCCTACGCGTTGCATACAACCTACTCAGGCGTGACGTCATAATTGAGTAGCCGTTAGTATGGAGCGTTTTTGGGCGAGTCCATTTGTGTGCATTTCACACTGTGATATCTCGGGCAGTTTTCATGCTAGCGAATTAATTCTTTTACCAATGTTTCTTTTTTTGAGAGGTAATTTATGTAACATAAAATAAAAAAAATAGTCATCATGCCTATTGCAATTTTCGAGAGAATTGGAATAGGTAAAAGTCCTATTAAATTATAAATGCGAAAGATTGTGTGTGTTTGTCACCTTTTTATTTTACGTCTAAACGGCTGATTTTTTTTTGATGAAATTTGGCACACAGGTATTCGCATCGAGTCACACCTGTTACTCGTTGCGATTTTTTTTCTCAACCAGTCAGTGTGACACGATTCAGTGTGACACGATTCAGTGTAACTCGTTGAGAATATAGAATTTTGTGCTATTTATACTACTTATAACAGGTGTAACAAGACACTCAACGAAGCCGAAGTCCACGCATTCCGCCCATCATCAGGACCATTTTTGTCTTTTAGACTATACCTGGGAAACCAATAACTACGAAGTTATTGAAAATCAAAGTCGAAAAAAAAAATCATTTTTTTATGAAATCTTATTTATTCGTTATTTCCTATTTTTTGTCTACAGAAACATTTTAAAAATTTTATGTATTTCGTAACAAACAATGGCTTCAAAACGTCATCACTCAATGTATTTCATGAGCACGCACATAAACGTTGCCTTTCAACTCGGCCGCACACAGCTGTGTAGCATTCACTAGCAGGCGCGGTCTTTTGTACGCGTTACATCGCGTGGTAATGTAGTAAATGCTTTTTTAACACCAAAAATTAAAATCGTTTCCCAGCAATAATTTTGAACAGAAATGGTCCTGATGATGGGCAGAATACGTAGACCTCGGCTTCGTTGAAGGTCTTGTTACACCCGGTATACTATACGTTGTGCGATATGACCGTAGTGACACATCCATTCCCTATAATATTGACATAGTAAACAAATTACGTGGGTGAATGTACCCCCACCCTACTCTGCCGACCGTAAAAAGGGTCGCCCGCGCACCCTCTATACCCGTCCCGCTCTACAAATCTCCGACTCTTTCTCACACACATAATAAAAACTCATTTTTATACCGTAACTTTACAAGACTATGTTTGACCCTTATGGCGTTGGATTAAAGGGCATTTTTACGCGTAATTTTTATTGGATTTTTAATAAATCTACTGGACAAAGAGAAGGGTTGTTTGCTTGTTAGTATACAAGTTTTATTTTTAAACGGGTGAAATGGTGTAAATACGTGAAATGGTGATAAAGAATTCAGGTATCACGAGTTAAACCAACGTTCATGAATGTTCACAAATCACAACCGGCCACACTGCGCGCTAGGCATCTCGGTACATCCAGGCGACTGCCTAGAATGCATCGTAGGCGCCATCCAGGCTTACAACCAAAGACTATGAGACCAAGACGACTATCCTAGCGACTCACCTCTCGTGCGGTCACCAAGTAACCAGGGGGCTAATCGTCTAATTTCAAAATCTATCGCAATCTCTTTCAGGATGTGATACATTGATGCTTCTTTTTGGTACAAATAAAAACATACCAAAGAAATGCAGCAATGTGTCACATGTCACATTCATCTGTCAAATGAAAGCGATTGCGATAGATTTTGAAAATTAGACAATAAGTAGGCTGGGTACTATGATTGTCTAATTTCAATATCTATCGCAATCGCTTTCATTTGACAGATAAATGCTGCATTTCTTTGGCAAGTTTTTATTTGTGCCAAGAAGAAGTATTAATATATCACATCTTGAAAGCGATTGCGATAGATTTTGAAATTAGACTATAAGTACCCCCGCCTGCTTATTGTCTAATTTTAAAATCTATCGCAATCGCTTTCATTTGACAGATAAATGTGACACTTTGCTGCATTTCTTTGGCAAGTTTTTATTTGTGCCAAGTAGAAGTATTAATGTATCACATCTTGAAAGCGATTGCGATAGATTTTGGAATTAGACAATTAGCCCCCTGGATATATCTAGGTACCAACCAAGCTAGGCACATGTCGGTACGTTTGCAGCCTTAGAGTTAGACCTGGTGCAGGTGCCTAGATCTTAGATATGAATTGAAGTAAAACCAATGTTCACGGATTTTCGCGACTGCCTAAAAGGTATCGTAGGCGCGAGGCTTACGAACAAAGACCATGAGACCAAGGCTCCTATCCTAGCGTAGTGACTAACCTTCCAGTGCAGTCACCGTATATCCCAGAATGTATCCAGTGCCCTCAATTTGTCAATTGTCATGACAATTGGGTTTACATTGCGGTGTAGTTATGAGTAATTTGTTATATTTTCTAATTAGTTTCCGCAATGGATATGGAATTACAAGTAACAAATTGTCCCGTTTATTAAATAGGGCCCAGGATGTATCTAGGCACGTGTTGGTGCGTAGGCGGCCTTAGCTTTACGCGGCTTGCCTGGGTCAAAAACCTAAGCTACTACTATTCAGTAAGACATCTCTCTCTCTCCTAATCGTTCCCTCATAACTGAGGCTCGTGATCACCGGCTGCTCTCACTGCTTGATAGAATTTACTTGAGGAGGTTGCTACTCTAACTTGGTCAGACCATCTGGTTGGCGAACGACCTCGGGCCCTCTTGCCTTCTATTCCACCAACCACGACCAGCTTTTCGAGACTTTCATCTCCTCTTCTCATTATGTGGCCAAAGTATGAGAGTGCGTGAGTGAGTGAGTGAGAGTACGCGATGTAAGCAGATAGTGGACAGCCGAGTCTTGACATTTAATTGTGTTAGGAATAGGATAGATACATAAACAGTAAGACATAAATCGTGCAAAATCTACAGGCATATCCGAACTAAGTTAAGTGCAAGGACATAACGCTTGTCGGTGCGGTTCAGAGAAAGCGCGCGCGCACGCGATTGGTGTTGCGCGCCAGGTGCGCCCGGGAGACGGATGTGGGAGGGGGTGGTGTTGATGTCGATAAATGTGTCGATAATTTGATTATGCCGATTTCAAACAGCTTATGGATATTTGCTGATTTAAAAAAAATTAACTCTTGTGGTTTAATTTTTGATATTTTTTTATGTTTTGATGTTTTTTTATCCCCAACGAGTCTGTGCTTGGCCTTCATCTCACCTATTGTTAAGTGAAGGTGGAAGCTCACTTCACCCGGAATACTCTACCACTGAGGAACTGGCTATCTTACCTCTAAAGATCAGGTTACCTAAGATGACGGTGCCGTCATATTGCGATGTATGACGTCACTGGAACGCTGTCTATGTCAATACGGTACGGTTTCCTAGAGAACGGTATAGTTGTTGTGACGACATTCACCGCTATATTACGGCTGCTATAGGTATGACGGCACGGCACCGTCATCTTAGTTAGGAAACCAGAGCTTAACTAGGTACCGGAACACAACAACGTTAAATTGTTGTTATGGCGTCGAACTTAGGTAAGATGGTGGTAGCTATAGCTAGGCGAACTTAAAACACCAACCACCAAACAAACCGAGTACAAACGTAGTAGTAGGGTCGAACCTGGAACCCCTTCGTCTTACACGGGTGGACGGGACGAACTACTACACCACAGCAGAGAGGCTGTTAAATAAGTCACACGATTGAAAAAGGGGGAAAAAGCAGCGATAATGTTTTTTGTAGATTATTTAACAAAAAAGTTTATCTGTCATCTAATGCGTTAGTTTAGTTCTTTTATTTCCACGCGTACTTTTCATTGAAGTATAAGTTATACGTAATATAAGTCAGTTAACATAGCGAATAAAATTGTGTCATTACGTGTCTTATCTCGAAGTACAAACGAAACTTGTTTTGAATTAAATATATGCACTTACAATGCACTTATCGAACCTAATCATGCAATGCCATAGTTGGGTAATAATTTATCACGTTTATCCAAACATTAAAATGAGCCTTTATTCATTTCCATTTTCGATTTTGCCATTTTCATCCGAATATCTTAAGCAGTTAAATTACGAAGAAACAGAAAACCTACTTAAAAGACAGTATTAGTTGACTTTATACTTATATATTTATATTTTTAAATTTACCAGAGTATTTTGTGACTTAATTAAATTAAAAATATGACTATCATAATTTCCTCACATACACACACCCTTCCTACACACACTCACTAATTTTTCACTATTAAACAAAAGGAGGAACCACTCACTACTCACCACCTACCACTAAAATTCCCACTGAATAGTTAAGCTTTATATTTTGTATCTCTTGATGTTCTTTTACTTTTTTTTTTGAATAGCAATACCTATTCAAAAAAAAAAGGTAAAAGAACATTCAATACAACCTTCTAGTGCGAGCACAAGCAATAATTTTTATAATGTATAATGTTGGATTAGAACCTAGGGATGAGCGCTGTAGTCTGAGATACAGGTTTTCCAACCTAGTTCAGTTACAGATGACCGTAATATATGTAACATTCGCCTATATACCTGAAATGTTTGTACTGTGCTACTTTGTTATTTATGCTGGGAAATAAATAAAAAAAATAAATAAATAAATTTTGCAAATATCTATTCGTCCAACTAAGGTTCAATTTGACAAAGACAATGTTGAAATCTTACAAATGGAAAGTTTAAGGTGTTGTTTATTTTAATCAAAAAACACTTCATTAAACGTGCGTTTGTCTTATTGCTTTATTTTTTTTACACATTTTGGTAAACGTGATTTGCCCACTATCTATTTTTTTTTAAATTATACTGAAGCACGTGGTAGGCATGGTTGTGAAAGCTTTTTTTATTTCCTTATATTTGTCAATGAAATAAAAAGGCTGTACACGCGTCTTCCTTTGATAATGTAATATAATTAAGGCTTCTTAGTAGGTGTGATACGTCTTTGTTGCCTAAAAAATGTTTTATAGTACACAACAATATTTATATAAAGAAGCTTCTCTCTATTTATAATAAACAGTTGGTTTCCCAAGATACAGGTTTGCCTAGTTTGGGGACCTCTGCTTGATGTGTGATATAATTATAATATAAATCTGAAGTGAACAATTTCTTGTTATGTAATTCTTGTTGTAATTATTTTTGATTTGGTGCAATAAAGAACTTTATTACTACTATTACTATCATTACAAAGAGATTAATAAGTATTCAAAATTTATGTTTATTGGATACTAAATCAAAATATCATACTTAGTACAGGAATTAATCGCTAGTGATATAGAAATCTATTTTTTTTCATGAAATAAATAAATACATCTAAAAATTCGAAATCGACATTTTATCGACAGTTTCACTATCGACACAGCTACATCACTAGTTATAAAAAAATGGAGCGTGCTCTTCTCTCCCAGGTATAAATGAACGTAGAACCGGGATTTAATCCGAACTATTGTATGACTGCATGATTTTAAAAGGAATTATGAAAAAAAAAACTTTTATTTTTTTTATTCATCAAACTTGTATAAAAAATCCAATAAGAAAACTGAAGAGCTGAATTGGGGACAGATTTGATCCATCTGTTCATCATCAGCACAATATCCCTCCCATCTCACATTTTATTAAAGACACCAGTCGATTTTCATGACCATCAGCCATTTTTAATGTCCCCACTGCTGGGGCACAGACCATCCTTATGGGTGGATAAGGAAGATGGGCCATAACCCACCACGCGGGCCCAATGCGGATAGGTGTTATTAACGACTGCAAATGCAGCCGGGGCCAGCGGCTTAACGTGTCTTCTGAAACACGGAGGAGTTCGAGATAATATATTTTTGGTCACCCATCCCATGAGTCCCATGACCGACCCTTGCGAATCACTGGGCCAGGCGCTAAACCACTGCGCCATCGAGCTTGACCTTTCAAAGGCAATTTTTAAGCTATGAAAGAAGAAAGAAACGAGTTTTTTTAAACATATCTTTATAAATAATTACTACTGTAAAAATTAAATCTAAGATTGGCGAGATTATCAAACCGATGGAGCATATTGGCTTTTCAGATACCTATTCATACATACACCAACCTACATAAATAAAGAAATTAGGTTATCAAATAGTAGATTGTTATACAAGACGCTAAAATGACCCATTGCATACGAGGTAGTTTTATTCCCGAGCTTTAGCAAGGGAATAAATAGAAACCGAGTTACAATGGGTTTTAGCGTCGTGTGTTACACTATACTTTACACAACGAT
Source organism: Agriphila straminella (assembly GCA_950108535.1). NCBI lineage: Eukaryota > Metazoa > Arthropoda > Insecta > Lepidoptera > Crambidae > Agriphila > Agriphila straminella. The sequence continues at coordinate 12,721,315 of OX467304.1, forward strand.
TGCGAGAAAATAAAATACAATATTAAATATTTTATACCTAGGTACTTCCGTAAACGAATCCACTCGTTTTTCTATCCTCCACTTCATAAACTTTTTGTACAGTATTTAAATAAATGATTTGTGCTGGATGGCAAAAGATTAAAATTATTTCTTTCCTATTACAGTCACACAATTCAATCAGTTTGTAATTATAGAAAAATTCTAAAGATTTCGCGCCATGGTACATTTTTTTAATTTCTGCTGTAGCAGCTAAGCAACACAATCACGCATTCTACGATTCACTACAAAATATAAATAAGTCTATGATTTCTTCTTCTTATTTTTGTTACGGAAATCTACTCGTCTTCAGGAAGTAATTTTTGCGAGTGTCAAGTGTAATGATTTCACCGAAGAGATGCTTTTAGTTCCATTTTCAAAAATAGAAATGAGAAACAGTATTAAGTCGAGCGAGTCCTTATTCGTGATTATGAATACAGACTTTTTCGTTTTAGTAGGCTCATTGGTAATAGACAAACATAAAAAAGAAAAAACTTTATCCCCTAGGGGTTATTATGCTATTTTATCTCAGCTCTTGTACGTTACAATGACGGACTTTTTGAGCAAGAGGAGTGAAAATTATAGTTTATTTATTAATTGAACCATATACGTGACAATCGCTCGTTATACCTATCATATACTTTAGATAGACAGACATACGTAATTATATTTCGCAAACTGTTTTTGTCCTGTAATACAGAAACACGTGACTGATTTACTTATCTTTTTTTATTTTTGTATTTTTTTTTATTTGACGTGCGTCCAAATAAACGACTTTAAAGTCATAGAGATTATAGCAGGTGGGTGGCGATCCATAGTATCTGCCTACCCCAATGGGAAACAGGCGTGAGTATTTATGTATGTATGTAGAGATTACAGGAATGTGAGATGGAAGTGAACTTTATTATTTCTGGAGTAAGCAAAGAGGTTATTTTCATTTTTTGTATTACATTAATTTGCTGACCTTCCTAAACTCTATAAATAAAACTAACATATTCCCGTTGACAATAAAAAAACACAGAGTACAGTCAGCGCCAAAATGATCTAAGCATTCAAACCTACCAAAATAGCTAATCATTTGACAAAATCAACGTTATCTCAAGACATTAAGGTGCACTTTAATTTGTTGTCTGAAAACAAACGAAAACTAATAACGAAAATATGAAAATGTATATGAAACAGCATTTTTTTCGCGATTTCAGATTTGGTCCCATAGTAAAAGTTGTTCAGTTTGACGGTACGGTCAACAACGAAAGTTGTTTAACACTTTAGTACTTTGTCATAGTAACTTTTTTGACTAATGTTTCAAACCATGGACGAGACACCGGTTAAAAAAGTTGCTATGACAAAGTACTAAAGCGTTAAACAACTTTCATTGCTGACTGTACCTATCTATCTAACATATTTGTTTTTATTTGTAAACGTGTATTTAAAATAATTTAGTATCTAGCTAGATGAGCTGAGGTCAGTTCATTTCTGTCTATCGCCAAGTGTAAACTAGATAATTCTGAAAGTACAAAATATTTTCAATGTTCGCAATCGCCAAAATACCGGAACAATATATTATATAATTATATAAAAAAGCAAAAAATATATTCAGTCTAGGCTGTTACAAGCACTTGTGAATGTCAAAGAAGCTACACCATCGGTTCGCAAACCCTGAGCGGAAGACCTTGTAACGAGAAGAACCGGCAAGAAACTCGTCAAGGGCTGCTTTTTTCTCCCTGTATTATATTTCACACAGAGTCGTCAACATTTGAAAAAAGAGCTCCACATTTAAAGTGATATACATTACTAAGTCAAAGTATGCATAATACATGAGACATTCATTGCCCACGTGTGGGCAGTGTAGGTCCCCTTGACTATTGTCAACACTTCCCAAAACAATCAGTCAATCATACGGAACTAAAATATGATAAAAAAAATATCCTCTAGTATAAAATGAATACCAATTATTTTACACACACACATAGAAGATACATGAATACTATAACAAAACACAAGTGTAACAATCACAAAAACAAAAAGCTGTGTGTAAATTACTCAAAATAGTGTAAAAGCAGTGCATACGACACAAAACCACAAAATTAAATAAAACTGGAAGAAGTAATGACGTAAGATGATTAATGGTTCTCCAAAAGAAGAAAAAAAAAAGACAAAAATAGGGTACACGCACAAGTCAAATAAGGCTGCCATACTGGATTCGACGACTGTTGATGCTGCTAAACTAACGAGTACTATTACAAAATATGTAATACATTTCACAAAGCAGGACAAATATGAAAACCCCTGTTAATGACTGCTGGCTGCTACACTAACATTAAAGAAAACAAGTAATGATAATGAAAGATTAATCGTATAAGACGCCTTTTGGTAATTGCAGCTCCAGCCCAGCTACAGTGTGATAACTAACACTTGAAACAAAACACGTAGCAAGGGTACACATCGCAAAGAAGGGTACACACACAAAACGAACATTGTAAACTTCCAGTGTGACTCTACAGATAAGAAAAAGAAACAAAACACGTAAGCAACTATACAAATCGCAAAGAAGGGTACACACACAACACAAAACGAACATCTTAAACGTCTACAGTGTGATTCTACAAGACAAGATGAGAAAAAGAAACAAATAAGCAACTAGAGTACAAAACGCAAAGTAGGGTACAAAACACAAAACGAAGGAAACGTCTAGACTAGAAACAGACACTAAAAACAAAACATGTAAGCAATCAGGGTACACATTGCAAAGTAGGGTACACAACACAAGTGGACAGCGTAAACGTCACTCCAGCTCACCCATTGCGGCGGGACGTCCGCGTGCTGGTGGTGGGGGTGATGGTGGTGCCGCCTGTCGGCCTGGTGGTGGCCGTTGGAGGCGGCGCACGACGTCGCCGCCACGCCGTACTACGGTGCAAAAGTGCCGTTATGTGCGGGTACGGTTACATTACACAAGATATTGTAACTATCATATTATTATAAGATGCTATCACTGTAGCATCTTACGTAAGTCAGGTACATTATAAAAATAAAGGGACCAGATTATGCCAGTATAACTTGATAGGAAACAGAACTTTAATTAATGTCGCCGCGCCGCCGTACTGCCATATAGTAACTACATATTTAGTAATTTGTGGTACTAGGGTGCAAAAGTGCCGTTATGTCTAGGTACGAGGGACAGTACAATACAACATAAGTTACATAACAATCACAAGAGTACTTTAGGTAAATCCTAGGGTACATCATACAAATAAATCGAACGGCTGACGAGGGTAGGTAAAGGGTGGGATGTACATCATACAAACAAGGAAATCATCTTGTGTGAGTAAGGTACAACGTACATACAAATTAAAGAAAGGTACAATTTACAAACAAAATGATTCAATTAAAATTAAGATTGTAGTCGCTTAAATCTGAAAGAATCTTTGTAGTAGCGACTGTCGGGTGTGGGAGGGGGGTTTATATTATATGTAGATGTAGATAAAAAAATGTATTTAAATGGGTTGGGTACGATTACACAAAACACATAATATTTAATTGTCAGACGACAGGTAAAGCTACCACTAAATAGGAACCGATATTTTAAAAGGGAGAAAATAGAGGCCCATCTTTTAAAAGAGAATTTAAGCTTTTTGACAGTTTTCCCCTATAGATAAAATAACAAATACACAAGTATACCTATTCACAGTCAGTTAACTGTTTAGTGAACGACATCATAAAACTAAACCTTCGAGGTTACGTCCCTTAAGGTTAGGGTGACCAGAAAAGATTTATTTAATGGGGCACATAGTTTTTCTTCTTATTTTTAGTTTATTAGTCAGATCCAATTTGAAAATATCCTCCTGTCCTGATGCGACCCGCAAGTGAGTCACAATAATATTTTAATTCAAAAATAACACTTTACCTATGCAATGTGTTTTTTTTTAAGTTTTATTGTGGCAATATGAATTTGGTCTACCAACGATATTGAGTTTGACATGGCTACTTTGTAATGTATGCACTTCACACACACGTATGTATGATATATTGTCATAAACTATCCCGTGCTCACGGTGTTGTAGCGAGGCGCGCGTCGCCTCTTCTTAAGACTGGTTTACATTATCTTAGTCTTTAGCAGAGTGCTTTAGTTGAAACATGTAAACGGTGGTCTTATGACTAAAGAGCTAGTAGCCTTTCAACTGGAATCATCGCTATCCAGTAGAACCCCCTGCGCGCCCGCGCCGCACGCTCACCCCCCGCGCGACACTTTCCTCGCACTGGAAGCATGTAAATCGGCATTTTAGTAGCGTATTTAGTAGAGTGCTTTAGTTAAATGACACTGTACAGGATGCATGTAAACGCTCACTGGAAAGGCACCAAAACTACTAAAGCACTCGCATTTGAATCTACTCGCACGCTACTAAAGACTAAAATAATGTAAACCAGTCTTTATGAGATAACTCTACGTTTCGCCCCATAAACTCCAGGACTCATGGCCACCCCACACCCCCCGGATATAAAAACGCACTAAACCGGGGACACTGCGACTAAATCGCTCATTTATGTACTCGCCGACATTCGTCCGGGTCCGGAGTAGTACGGAAGATCTACCAATTACTTCCTACTTACTTGGGATAAAAACTACTCCTCTATTTCAACGTTCGGTGGATTTTCGACCTATGTTTCATGGAGAATGTTGTTTAGTTTTAGCAACACTATCACCTGATTCAGTATCTGTCAGGGTTTTTGTTACATACCGGGTGTAACAAGACATTCAACGAAGCCGTGGTCTACGTATTCTGCCCATAATCAGGACCATTTCTGTTCAAAATTGTTGCTGGGAAACGACTTTAAGTTTTGGTGTTAAAAAAACCTTGCATACATTACCACGCAATGTGAATGCTACACATACAATGCTACTACTACAATGCTACACAGTTGCAGGCAGCCGCTCAGGTGAAAGGCAACGGTTATGTGCTCATGAAATACATTGAGTGATGACGTTTTGAAGCCATTGTTTGTTACGAAATACATAAAATTTTGATAATGTTTCTGTAGACAAAAATTAGGAAATAGCGAATAAAATTAAATTTCATAAAAAAAAATGACTTTGACCTTGACCTTCAATAACTTCGTAGCTATTGGTTTCCCAGGTATAGTCTAAAAGACAAAAATGATCCTGATAATGGGCGGAATGCGTGGACTTCGGCTTCGTTGAGTGTCTTGTTACACCCATTATAATAATATCGTGTATCAAAAAACCCTGTCTGGGGCTCTATTTTTGAATCGCTCGTATGACATTGTGTTGTCGCATGCGACTTAAGTCACACTCGTCTTCCAAGTCGCATGACGCCGATTTTCCGTATTTTTGAATCGTTCGTTTCCTATGCTGCCAACATATACGAAATGTGGAATTTTATCCGTTCCACGCAGAATTTAGAGAAAACCGGTGACTACCGCAACGAAAACGGAACATAATATCCATGTTTCTATTGGCTGTTAAAAAAAAAATGCATTTTAGTAGAAAAGAATATCGCTCGCCTTACCGTATCGCTCGAATGCAAACGAGTGGGTGAGGGCACTCGTTGCGGTCGAGTGATTAAAAAATATGGAAAGTCAAATGTCGAACTAAAATCAGTAGAAACCAAGCGCTCGACGCCAGTCGAAGGATTCAAAAATAGGGCCCCTGATCGTGAAAAAGGTGATAGTGTTGCTGAAACTGAACAACATTGTCCAAGGAACATCATAGGTCAAAAACGAATTTTTTTGCCTTTCCATAGTGAGTCGGTCAGCTGACCAATACATTTTGTATGGAAGTATGAAAAATTTCACCTTTTTCACGATCTGACAGGGTTTACTGATACACGATGTATTGTATTAGGTACCTCATAGTGGCTTGAAACAAGCCTGCCAGTAGGCACCTGTAATGTTATGGTAATCGAACCCGGGACCCTCTGCGTCTTACAGTTGGTAAACCACTGGACAATCTCAATAATGACCATCAGCCATTTTTAATGTCCCCACTGCTAGGGCACAGACCTTCCTCATGGGTGGATAAGGCGGACGGGCCATAACACACGGGCCCAATGCGGATTGGTGGGTGTTAACGACTGCAATTGCACCCGGGACCAACGGTTAATGTGCCTTCCGAAGCACGGAGGAGCTCGAGATAATACATTTTTGGTCACCCATCCCATGATCGACCCTTACGAAAGTTGCTTCCTCCTAAACAATAGGGATGTTGACTATTTTTTTTATTTTATGTTACATAAATTACCTCTCAAAAAAAGAAACATTGGTAAAAGAATTAATTCGCTAGCATGAAAACTGCCCGAGATATCAGTTATCACAGTGTGAAATGCACACAAATGGACTCGATCAAAAACACTCCATACGAATGGCTTCCACGTTATGACGTCACGCCTTGCAAGTTTGTATGCAACGCATAGGAAATTTGTTCAGCAGCTATATTAAATATTGTGTTTATCAAAATGGTTTCTTCGACAAATTTGCTATACATTTTACGGACTAATTAAAGGTATCATTTATTTTAATAAATTTTATACTTTTTAAATGGACTTGTCCACCCAACTTTGAAGGCTCATAAAATAAATAATATGCAATATATAAAACCAAGAGGTATACAAGCTACTCTAAAAGTTTAATATGTTTACGATTTTTATTAGTATTTCGTTATTTTATTCATTAGTCAACATCCCTATTGCGCCATCGAGCTCCTCATCATCTCGATAATGATTAGGTTCGAATTTCGACCACCACCGGGCCAACACTAATACTATTTACTATTATACAAGTAAAAAAAGAAAACAACACGGGCGTAACAAAAACAGCAACATTCTCATAATGTGATTTACCGGAATTCCGGTAAAAACCGCCGGATCAGCGCGGCCCTTGGATTTATTGCTAACCCTATGTCGGCGGAATATGCAAGTAGGATTGTTTACATTTAGACATTTTTATATATTTTGGTCTTAGATTATTTAACGGGTGTAACAAGACACTCAACGAAGCCGAAGTCCACGCATTCCGCCCATCATCAGGATCATTTTTGTATTTTAGACTATACCTGGGAAACCAATAGCTACGAAGTTATTGAAGGTCATAGTCAAATTCGTTATTCCCTAATTTTTGTATACAGAAACATTTTAAAAATTGTATGTATTTCATAACAAACAATTAGTCCGGGCGGCCACTCCAAGGTTACTTACCTCATCGAGTTACTGGATATTACCACCTTCCACGAAAAGTAGACCTAAAATAGGTAGGAAAAATGTTGGTCTGCCAGAGCTCAGCCTGGAGGAAGCTTGGCGGTGAGATGTTTTGTGACCTACTTTGGACCATCAAAATACCTCATGTGGTTACTGAACGAAACCTTTTCGTTGGTTTTAGTTTTTATTAATAGAGTCTAAATAATTATGTCTGCCGGGCGAATTCTTGGAGGGTTCCGCAGTTCAACCATTTTTAGGGGCCGCATGGGGGTCCTATTTTACCTCATCGAGTTACTGGATGAAACCAAGCTCTCCGAGTAGCTAAAATGATGCCCTTTAAATATTAATTGGTCTGCCAGCTCGCAACCTGGCAGTTTTTGCAGTCCAACCAAATAAGTACAAAATATAAGACAAAGTTGCTTCCCGCTGCCTGTCCCTATGTATGCTTGGATCTTTAAAACTACGCAACGGATTTTGATGCGGTTTTCTTTAATAGATAGAGTGATTCAAGAGGAAAGTTTATGTGTATAATACATGCATAATATAGTAGAGAAACACTGATAATTTTAAAGGTTTCTAATGTGATGTCGTAAATAAACACTTTTTTGGCGCTTACATTGCAAACGCTGGCTGAATCCTACGAGATAGATCAAAATAATGTACTACAGTATTATGCACCTTAAAAAGATTCACAAAAAAGTCCTTAACAGTATATGTCTATCTCTTAGGGATAACCCACAATAACCATTTTTATCCTTTGTTTTTATGAGAAATAATGGCTTAATAATAATTACGAAGCGATTTTAAGCAATACAGCCTTAATCCTTATCCAATTAAGTACAGTGTGCAGCATTTCAAGCTATACAAAATTGACAATAATCTACAATGAATTTTAAACCTTAATTTGCTCGAATTAAAGATTAAAAATGATTGAAGAAATTTGACAGATTGTGAAAGCCTAACGTGCCGTCTACCGTACCTTAAATACATTGTGCTGTGCATGTGATATAGATCAGCGGTTCCCGAATGGGGTTTCGTGAGAGGCTCTCAGGGGTTCCGCGAAAATTCAAGAGTTTAGGTACAAAGACAGTCCCGATTTCGATGATATTGTCCCGCGTCCCAACGATCCATTAGTTTTCTCCAGATTTTTGATGATAACACGCGATCAAAATCAAAGTGTTATTATAGAATGGGTCGAAATGTTTAAAAACATAAAAGACGATAACAAGTTAAATGCCTTATTTTGCGTTTTACCTCGCGCTTTAAGCATACCGCCTTCAAATGCTTATGTTGAGCAATGTTTTTCCCATACGACGCTTAAATATCCTAATGTCAGAAATCGTTGCTCTGTAGGTAGATTTAATGAAAGCTGAATTGAAAAAGACAGTATTCCTTGTTCGGAATTCGTAAGTAAATATAAAAATGAAGCGGAATTAAAGAGAGGCCTGTAGCAATAGAAAATATGCATGGAAACAGAATCAAAATAAAAATACCTAAAACATAAAATCAAAAGTCTTTTTTTCCCTTCAGTTCGGTAGTTCTCCTTTTTTATTTTATTCTTACTTTGCTGACCCGCCCGTTTGTTTCCATTGATTTTGAGTATTTTAATTACAAACATTCACATACATTCAACATGTCCTTTATTTATCAGTTACCAAACTTTACAGTGGTTTTACTGCCATATTTAATGATTTTAACGTACATTTAGTTAGAAAATACACCCAAAAATTTACTTATTTTTTATAACATTTACTTTTAATTTGTCTTTGTATATTGTATTATTTTTTGTTCTATTCATTAGGTACTTGCCGTAAAGTAGGAGTACTTTGACATTACGTGGTTACATTGATAACAACTATCAATTTAAAAAAAAACTGTTATTTCTTGGTTTCTGAACATATACGAACAGTTTTTTTATGACGTTTACAGCACTGATACTGCAAAAAGCAAATGGTGCCCATACCATTAAATGTTTGCAGGTGTTTTTGTTAAAACGCTTAGCTTTACAATAAAGTTAATCGTGTACTTAATATCTATCCTATGCAGCTGAACAAATGTAAGAAGGTGGTGACTGATTGGTTGAGTCTCGATCATACGAGGAAGTTGAAGATTTACTTATTCGAATGGCATGAGTGCGGTCCCATAGGCATTCACACACACACACACACTCACACACACACACACACACACAAACACACGTACTAACTTAATCTTAATGTTAAAAATATTATAATATAACTAACTGTAAGCTAGCTGTTAACCCTTTTACTTAAATCGTTGCTGTAATCCAATTGGGAAGTTACGAGTCATTCTCACCACAAGTATCTTTGATTACTTACCGGGAAGTCTCGGCGTAAACCTTTTGTAAAACGATTTTTGAAATAAAGCTATTTTTATTTATTTATTTATTTTTAAAACATTTTTTTTAGCAGTGCACTGGTGACTAGCTATTTTGAAGGCAAGAAAAACTCTTAGTAGGTACACTTAGAAATTTATTATATTTCGATTATTATTGTTTGTTTTATCTAAAAGTATACACTTTAAGGGATGTGAAACACGGTTGAACAAGTGTTTTTGTTGATTATGTACTGTTTTAAAGGTTTAAAACAAAAAACCGACTTCAAAAAAACTTACTTCTAAAAAGCAAGAAATAATATTCGTAATAATAAAAATACGTCTATTGAAGTCGGGTGGGGCTGGAGTACAAATTCCTTTTTTTTATTCTAAAAGCCCCACCCGACTTCAATAGACATATTTTTATTATTACGAATATTATTTTTTGCTTTTTAGAGGTAGGTTTTTTGAAGTCGGTTTTTTGTTTTTTTTTTTTTTTTAATATTTTTTTATTTTTAGTGTAGGTACCTTGTAGGTAAAGTATATTATATTATGTAGAAAAATCGGCTCAGCCAAACGTAAGATAAATACACTTAAGATATCCCTCTTCCAACAAAAAAATAATTATCTTATTCAGTTCATAAACAAAGAAGTAATACGGCCAATCATCGAGGTAATTCACACAAAAACATACTATTTTCGTGCTTTTTTCAAAATTACTTGAAAATTACTGAACTGATTTCCAAATTTTAAAAAATGGGACCAACTTGGGAGTGTACCTAATGTATAACGTTTGAATCATTTCAATCGGTCCAGCCGTCTTTGAGTAATCGGTGGACATACACAAAAAAAAACAAATATACAGACGAACATAGAACCTCTTCCTTTTTTGGAAGTCGGTTAAAAAACAATCAGAGGTCTTTGATCAGAGGACGGGTTAACTTTGATCAATGATCAATGTTGTTGTTGTTATGTTGATTTTGATATTTTTTATGATGAAAATTAAAGACTAAAGATAGACTGCTTTGTAATAACTGATTGAGATTTAGTTCTACCAATACTCTATTCAATAACCAATTCGTATCAATGATCAAAATAACCCAAATATTTCAAATCCCATTATAAAGTATACGGTGATCCTTTGATCATCCTATATTCATTCAGTTTTAAGTTGATCAGGTGATTTTTGTTATTAGAAACGGATGGTTAAGATATTTCATTCACTTTATTTTAAAAATCTGAAAAACCGGCACGTTTGTTTTTGAGAAAATACGGCCATTTAAATTACTCCCAAACTGAACAAAGTACCCCCATTTTGCGGTACCTATTTTAGTTAAGTTTTTAAGCAATAATAATAATAGTTTAATTAGTAAGAGATTAAAACATTTTGTTATGTGTGTCTTATTTGTTTCTTTTTGATCCTGTGGCAAAGTCCATAAGTAAGTATGTATTATATTTATATGTCAATAAATAGGTCCATATAAATTAATACAAAGAAACAAGCAAGCAAGTAAAATTTCGCCTGTAGACAGAAAATTTAACATTTAAATTAAAATAAATTTGGTTGGACTGCAAAAACTGCCAGGTTGCGAATTGGCAGACCAATTAATATTTAGAGGGAATCATTTAAGCTACTAGGAGAACCTTACAAATTATAATAAACTAGCGAGTAGCGACCCGCCCGGGCTTCGAACAGAATACTAAGGCTATATTGATCTATATCACATGCACAATGTATTTAAGGCGAGGCCAGTTCACGAAATTTACTCTTTCACTATGTCTTTAGAATAAGGTTGAATATTGCATATCTTTAATTGACGCTTCGCCAGAAATTTGACGAATTTTAGTACATTTTTATTGATTTCTGAAATACTGGATCATTTATTAAAAATGTACTCGGTTATTGTGTTAGAGCTATCCTTTTTGCATAAAAAATCATAACGAAAAAAAATTACGAAATCTGACGATTTGAAATTTATTTTAATAAGTTTTTATGGTGTTATTCAGGATTTTTTTACAGAGTTACCATGGCATTTTTTAATATTCTGGTTAATTTGCTTCTTTTTTTCTTTTTCAGTCTACAGTAATTTTTGTGAAGTAGAATTTTACATCAGTTCTTCACATTGGATGTTCAAAAATCAGACTTCATCAGATCGTGAACTGGCCTCGCCTTAAGGAAATTAGAAATTTGTAAATTCATACGAAAACATCCAAACTACTTTACAAAGAGACAAGACATCTCATCACGATACACATCACGACATGGCCACAAGTTAACGATACCAGTACATAGGCTTCGAATGAACTCATCCAGTCCACTCGAAATGTCAGTAAAAATACACAATAAATTACCGAAAGAACTAACAGAAGAAAAAAGTTACAGTATATACTTAAAAAAGTTACAAAAACTACTCTTGGAAAAATGCTACTATTGTGTTTCAGATTTTTTAAATGACAAAGATTTAAAGATTTAAATAAGTATTTAATATTAAAGTATTGTCATTTAATTGAAAAAAAGTAAGTCGTCCTCTCAACTCCTCTCCAAATAATTTGCTGTGCCCTATTCAGGGTCTACAATGTACTTTGTTATTTTACCTACCTACCATCTTGTTATCATTGTGGAATGCAATAAATTGAATTGAAGGATTAACGCTGTATTGCTTAAAATCGCTATGTAATTATTATTAAGCCATTATTTCTCATAAAAACAAAGGATAAAAATGGTTATTGTGGGTTATCCCTAAGAGATAGACATATACTGTTAAGGACTTTTTTGTGAATCTTTTTAAGGTGCATAATACTGTAGTACATTATTTTGATCTATCTCGTAGGATTCAGCCAGCGTTTGCAATGTAAGCGCCAAAAAAGTGTTTATTTACGACATCACATTAGAAACCTTTAAAATTATCAGTGTTTCTCTACTATATTATGCATGTATTATACACATAAACTTTCCTCTTGAATCACTCTATCTATTAAAGAAAACCGCATCAAAATCCGTTGCGTAGTTTTAAAGATCCAAGCACACATAGGGACAGACAACGGGAAGCAACTTTGTCTTATATTTTGTACTTATTTGGTTGGACTGCAAAAACTGCCAGGTTGCGAGCTGGCAGACCAATTAATATTTAAAGTGCATCATTTTAGCTACTCGGAGAGCTTGGTTTCATCCAGTAACTCGATGAGGTAAAATAGGACCCCCATGCGGCCCCTAAAAATGGTTGGACTGCGGAACCCTCCAAGAATTCGCTCGGCAGACATAATTATTTAGACTCTATTAATAAAAACTAAAACCAACGAAAAGTTTTCGTTCAGTAACCACATGAGGTATTTTGATGGTCCAAAGTAGGTCACAAAACATCTCACCGCCAAGCTTCCTCCAGGCTGAGCTCCGGCAGACCAACATTTTTCCTACCTATTTTAGGTCTTCTTTTCGTGGAAGGTGGTAATATCCAGTAACTCGATGAGGTAAGTAACCTTGGAGTGGCCGCCCGGACTAAATGGCTTCAAAACGTCATCACTAAATGTATTTCATGAGCACGCACATAAACGTTGCCTTTCAACGCAGCTGTGTAGCATTCACTCGCAGGCGCGGTCTTTTGTACGCGTTACATTGCGTGGTAATGTTTGCAATGCTTTTATAACACTAAAAATTAAAATCGTTTCCCAGCAATAATTTTGAACAGAAATGGTCCAGACGATAGGCAGAATACGTAGACCTCGGCTTCGTTGAGGGTCTTGTTACACCCGTTATAAGTCTATGGTATAGATACAGTTTTACGCTTTTGACGTACTAAACAAAACTGGCCAACTTTTTTAAGTTGGTGTGCAATTTTAGCATCATCGTCGCGAGCAAAGAGTATTGTTATAAAAACTATGGCCGGGAAACACTACTGACAATGTGTGCGTGATTTGGTCACCCAACTGTTGGGTGATATTTTTTTCGACGCTTTCGCAGCTTCGACTGTCTATCTTGACATAGTTATAATAAGATTTTGGTATAAATCGATGAATCAAAGTGGTTATACAACGTTTTACAAAAAACCTCTAATGCCCGAATATGGTAGATAGGGAAGGGACCATCAAACTGAACAACTTTTACTATGGGACCAACTCTGAAATCGTGAAAAAAAATATTAGTTGTTTCATATAAAAATTAATAACAAAAATATCAAAATGTATGAAACAACAGTTTTTTTTGCGATTTCAGAGTTGGTCCCATAGAGAAATTCAATTATTCATTTAAATACAATAAATTGAGAGGTGTCTATACTTACTTGACATTTTTATTAGAAAAATGAGCACCTGACTTATCTATCAACATCTTGGACGAATTAACCACTCCAAGATCAACATACAAATCATTGCACAGATGCACAATCTTATTTATTTATGAGACTGTAAAGTGAGCATGTTTGTATGAAAATAACGGTGTAGGCGGTTAGATATGCCGGTGAGTGTCAATGTTTATCTCAAAAACTTTTAGACATACGGAGCTGTGGGTTGGCTTTAATTGTTTGAAATTTAATACACTTTTAAAATGATATTGGCAACTAAAATGTCAAAAGCGCATAGTTTTTGAATAAAACTGCAAAAACTGAATTTTTTTGCGGTTTTTCTCGTATAACGCAGCTAACACAGCTTTTTTTGCATGCAAAACATAGTTCTACACTCTCCTAAGGGGTCACACACCAAAACATAGTTCTACACTCTCCTAAGGGGTCACACACCAAAAATGCAGCTATACATCGCATTTTGCGTTTTTAGGAAAAACATTTGTAAGATTTTATGGGAGTCATGGAGTTTGATTTCATATGACTGGTATGGTAATGTATGGTAACACATAAACAGGCAAGAGTAGACCAAGTAACCCTTGTCTCTCGGAATGCTATACCTGGCGCAGTATATTATTGTATCATGGATAACAATCATGTAATTATTATGGAATCGAGAAAGAATATTACGCAAACATTTTTTTTATTTTGTAAAAGTAAAAAAAGATAACTCACCATTCCATTGTCCATGCCTCCATATGGCGACTGGTATCCCGCCTTTTCTGTGACTGCAAACCATAGAGAAAGTAGATTATAACATAAAAAAAAAACTTTTTTAAACCAATTCTCTCAAGCATCTCTCGAACTTGTGGTTCCTTTGTGAAAATCACTGCGTGTTATGCCATTTTGCGAATAATTGTAATTTTTTTTTATTAATTATATATTTTTCACTCCTCTTGCTTAAAAAGTGTGTCATTGTAACGTACAAGAGTCGAGATAAAATAGCATAATAAGCCCTAGGGGATAAAGTTTTTTCTTTTTTAATGTTTGTCTATTACCAATGAGCCTACTAAAACGAAAAAGTATTTATTCATAATCACGAATAAAAACTCGCTCGACTTAATACTGGGGGCCTATTACGAAAAGTTTAATGCGATACACGCAGCTGCGTCCGTGCTTCGTTCTGATTGATTCCTATTACAAAGCACTTGCATTTGCGATATTGCAAAGTGATTGCGTAAATTTGACAGTTTCTCTCTAGTGGATCCGTCATTATTCGTTCAATAGACTATGGACTACGATAGCTACATTGAAAATATTTGTAATAACTATAACCGACGAACTGCGGACAACTATCGTGACCAAGTTTCGTAATAGGCCCCCAGTTTCTCATTCTTATTTTTGAAAATGGAACTAAAAGCATCTCTTCGGTGAAATCATAGACTTATTTATACTCTGTGTACAGAGTGAATCGTAGAATGCGTGTTTGTTTTGCTTAGCTGCTACAGCAGAAATTAAAAAAGGTACCATGGCGCGAAATCTTTAGATTTTTTCTATAATTACAAACTGATTGAATTGTGTGACTGTAATAGGAAAGAAATAATTTTAATCTTTTGCCGTCAAGCACAAATCATTGACTTAAATATTGTACAAAAAGTTTATGAAGTGGAGGATAGAAAAACGAGTGGATTCGTTTACGGAAGTAGGTATAAACTATTTAATATTGTATTTTATTTTCTCGCAATCGTAGTGAAAAGTATAGTGTAACACACGACGCTAAACCCCATTGTAACTCGGTTTCTATTTATTCCCTCGCTAAAGCTCGGGAATAAAACTACCTCGAATGCAATGGGTAATTTTAGCGTCTTGTATAACAATCTACTATTTTGTAATGTTTAGAATTTCAGATCAAAAAGTTTCAGTAAAACAGGGACGACTCGTTTTATTAACAGACAAAAAAACATTACCTAGGTAGGTGATGTAAAATGAAATTGAGTCTTTTTGATTTTTTTTCAGACGTAAAATAACAACAACTTCATCATTAAAAAGCAAAAAAAAAATTAAATTTTACCAACAGCCCTCTTACAAAAAGTGTGATCAAAATAGGATGATGATCTATGCGTTTTTTTTTTCAAAAGTAACACTAAAAATTTTAAAGTAATTATTTAACCCTCTCGAGGGCCGATCGGTCTATCAAACCATGTGACATTAAAAAAATAATTGTTCGGAAACTTACTGGGTCGATTTAATCCGTACAACAATAAAGTTATAGAAAACCCTTCTCTCGAAATCTGTTGCAATATAATGAACTGGTGCAGTGGGTCTTTGTGACCCAGCGGTACATTGACGGGTTGGATTATGGTGTTTGAAATTGGATTTGTGGAACACTTTTTTGTATTAAATTATTATTAAAGTTACGGTTTTTCGATTAGTAAATACTTTTTTAATACAGTGTGTTTTTTTGAACAGTGATCAAACTTTGTGGGTGTAGCTTAGACCATCAAACTGAACAACTCTGTATATGG
Source organism: Agriphila straminella (assembly GCA_950108535.1). NCBI lineage: Eukaryota > Metazoa > Arthropoda > Insecta > Lepidoptera > Crambidae > Agriphila > Agriphila straminella. Next base: position 12,737,692 of record OX467304.1, read on the forward strand.
GACCAACTTAATCAAATCAATTTTTTTTTGCAGTTCTATAGAAAGAAAACATCAATATCTACTCGATCAAAATGTATGGAACAGCTGATTATTTTTTTGGTCTGATTAAGTTTTTTTTTTTTTCTTTATTTGTTTTGGAGCTTTTGTCTCAAGACATGGCAGCTCCATCGAGCCAAATCACCAGTTTACACTTAACATAGTAATACTTAAAAACTAAGTTGTGTAGCTTGTTGGCAGTACTCCACCAAACTACACAAGTATAATGCGGCTTCAGAATCAGGGTTGCTCAGAATACTCTGAACAATCCCAACATCCAGCCTATTTATATTAAATTTACTTAAAAATAAGTTTCTTTGAGTTCGGTTCCGCTCACATTCCATCAAAAGGTGATGCACATCCTCAATTCGTTCACACATTTCACAATTAGGTGTACTTACTTTCTTCATCATATGTGCAAACTTCCTTGATGGAATATGACCGGACCTAATTCTTAGTATTAGTTTTAGTTTTTTCCTACCTATATTACAGTTTATGAACCATGGTATACGAGGAGGCTCGCTTTGAATTGTCTTGTACCAGATGCCTTTTGTTTTCGACCTTTCATTAAAATATTCCGACCACTCTTTTTGGCAAACTACTTTGAAATTGGAGAAAACATCTGAGCTGCACGGAATGATGTTGCATCTGATTAAGTTGCTCCCATAGACAAAGTTGTTCAGTTTGATGGTCTGACGGCCGAATACTCAAAGGCTTCTTAGCTAATATCTTAGGTAATCTCTAAGCTAAGGTCTCCTTAACTTTAAGGAAGCTGTCAGTTTCATAGAGTTTCTGTCAAATCTGACAACTTTTATGTATTTAAGGTGGCCTTAACTTTAAGATTCGTTTGAGTATTTGGCCGTAAGCCACACCACAAAGTTTGATCACTGTTCAAAAAAACACACTGTATACTGTTATCAATATAAGAGAAAATTCATTCCTTTTTTTTTGCACAACGGAGTAGAGCTTGGCCTTCACCTCACCTGATGTTAACTGACAATAAGGCCGAAGGTGGAAGCGCACTACACCCGGAATCCTCACCACTGAGGAACTGGCTATCTTACTTCTAACTGCCGGAGCACAACAATTTTGACATTGTTGTTATGGCGTCAGACTTGTATAAGATGGTGGTAGCTAGCCTTGAAATAAGCCCTACCACCAACCAAACCGCGTACAAACAAATACACAATAAGGCCTATTTTAGGCCAGCATTAATTAAAAAACATCATATAATTTGTCCTAAAAACGTTACATCTGAACAAAGGATTTCAGTCCTTCGCTGGTAAGATCCGCTGAAAGATTATTAAGTTCATTTCACAGCAATTACTGTGTTAATCTGCTAATCTTACAATGTTGACGGTTTTGTGGGTATAGCATAGTTAACACTGATTGCAGTGTAGAAACTGTCTCGTTTTGTTTTGCACCACGTGTCCGGTTTTTATTAAAAAATGGTGCATGTCTGACTCGTGATCCGAAAGTTCTTTAGTCCTCACTATTTTTGAGTCATTCATAAAATTTAAATTTCTGATTACTTTTACATAGAAAGACCTTGCGTCTTTGCCATTTTAAGTAAACGGTAAGATAAAGATAGTACTCAACAGGTTTATTAATAGGCAACTTATATCCGATGGTGGGCGCAGTTGACGGAATAAAAATATTAAAATAAGTCGATCCGGCGACTGCGCCCGTGAGCGTGAGTCCAGTAAAAAGTGGGCGCAGTCGCCGGAAGACTCATTATAGGTTAAAATAGAATAGCAGAAGGTTTTACAGCATAAGTAAAAAAACAGTGACGAACTTCTCCAGACTTATAATTTTACATGTTTAATTCGTAATCGTAACGCCATTTTTTTTAATAAGTTCTATTCTATCTGTCTTGCTGTTGTCCCCTACTGTCACCACATTAACTATGGCTAACTCTTATAATTACGCGTCTGTTCCTTTGTCTCACTAACGACATCTTGGTTATTTTATATTTCGTGACGAATTTGTTGGGCGCCATTTAGGCATTGTTGTCGCGTACATTGTGAAATTAGCAAGTTAATCCTTTGGTAGGATATAATTAGGATTAAGAAAACACAAAATATACTATATTGTGGAATAAATTACAGATAGAGGGCTGTTTCAGGTTCCCTAAACATATAAATAAATAAGTATAGCTAAGCTAACTAGCTTCCACCTGTGACTTCGTTCGCGTGGACCCAAGGGAACGTTAGTAGTAGAAGGTAAGTATCCTATGTTTTAATCCAGGCTATAAACTATCTGTATGCCAAATTTCATCGGAATCCGTTTAGCCGTTTAAGCGTGATTAAGTAACAAACATCTAAACACCCATACTTTAACATTTATAATTTTATAAGATGAAATACCTATATACAATTTTTTAAAAAGGTTAAAAAATATTTTCTTAATACTTTATTAATCATAATAGAATTCATAAGGAAAGCTTCCAAGAAACATTAAAACTTATTAATGTAGTTAGAAGAAACTCCCGCTGGTTTATTTAATTTTAAATAACTTTCAATACTTTTCCAACCACATAACTATAAAATAATTAATGGGCTGGCACAAGTTCCTGATTACTTATGTAGAATACTAACTAAAATGACAACAGTAGAACCACATTTCTAAATCAAATTAAGTTCATTTAAATCGGACTATATAAATAAGGAATTTTCCAAGTGTCATTTAAAAAGAAAAAATAGTCTATTTAGCTCACTAGATGGCGTTGACGGACAAGAAAAAAGTCATTTTAATTTCTTAGCCATCGTTGGTTGTTTTCGGTGTTTACATGTGAATTGTGTTTTCTTTTTCCTACGTTTTCTATAGTCAACACTTGCCTGTTTATCAACGCCATCTATCGAGCCTATAGTATTGTCATTTTAAAAATCACTCATTGATTAGAGCTACAAACAACATAAAAAAGCAAAAAAGTAAGGGGGGTGCAGAAAATGTATGAAACGGGATTTGATTGGCTACTGCATGTGAAGTGGTCATTACCACATTTCATTTTTTTCTCATGGTATGTGATATGTCAAAGTACTCGAATTAGTGATTTTTGACGAAATATAGCCCACCCATCTTTACAATCACAGACCAAACGCTCTAAATACTACACCCAACACGCTCCTGTATAGTATAATTGAACGTAAATATTGAATACTGGCCAACAATTTACTATGTCAATTGATACAAATAAATCGATACCAAATTACCATTCATAATAAATTAAAAACTATTAAGAACGTAATAGACGTATAGGATTGTCATTAATAAAGGTATGCGAGGTACTGTGTGTTCAAGGGTATATAATACAGAATATATAATAGTACTAGCGTACAGAAGTTGCGCTCCGCAAAGTCGTTTAAATAAATTGCAACTCTTGCTCCAACACAATAAAGCGCAATTCTTCGAAATGAATCTTAAATTCATGCACGAAGGCAAAACGTATACGAAATCAATTTCGATTGCTCCCAATTTTACGTATTTTTGAAACAATAGAAATGAGAGTTGTCCTAAAACTCGAATCTTATAACATTTTTCATTTCATGCAGAAAAAATAAAAACCGGAAAGCCATAACTCGTTGATTTTAAAAACCGGTATTGAGTTACGGGGGAACGGAACGTAAATTAAAAAGTTATAATGTCATTGTCTGTCAGTCAATTGATTTTGATATTTCTCTCTCTCTCTCACGGCATTTCTACTGGTAGAATATCGAAAACAAGTGGGTCGGACCACTCGTTGCAAAATTCACGAGTATGAATATTCAAAAATAGCGATTTTAGGGATTTGGAATTATAATGATTCAAAAATCGACCCCCAGAGCTCTAGACTTCACGCACACAGTTGCGGGTGTGCAAAAACGTCACTGTGCTGTGCAGCGTCTGTGTAATAGGTAGTTGAAACGCGGCGCTTGTATGGAGTGCCCGGGGTGTGGATGTGAGTTTCGACGGCGCGGCGTGCAAGCAATTTTAACCTAAGGAGTGGTTAAGCGACGCTGTTGCCCATTGTACATACCTATTGTACCTACGCACGACAGCACGTTAGGTTAAACAGTTGAACTACGAAAACAGCTCTTATAACGTACGGCATAAAGGCGGTCTCAAGGTTAACATGTATAGTCTGACGTGCTACCGACTGTACTATCAATATGTAACCATATTCTAGCAAATAAATTATTTTGTTATTTTTATTATAAAACACCACGTTGGGCGCCAATGAAAATTAATAAAATTAAATACTTAAATAAAATAAACCCGTAGAAAAATATCGACGACGACACGACGACTGCCCTGCCAAAAACGACCAAAAAGGTAAATAACAAGTCGCCTATTCCACAGAGTCTAAAGATGAAAGTCTTCAACCAGTGCGTCCTGTCATGAACTCGTGACATACGGAGCCGAAACGTGGACACTCACTGTAGGGCTGGTCTGGTTCACAAATTTAAAGTCGCGCAGCGAGCTATGGAAAGGGCTATGCTCGGAGTTTCTCTGAGAGATCGGGTCCGGAATGAAGTGATCCGACAGAGAACTAAAGTCATCGATATAGCCCACCGGATTAGCAAGCTGAAGTGGCAGTGGGCCGGCCATATTAGCCGTAGAACCGACGGCCGCTGGGGCAGAAGAGCTCTTGAGTGGAGACCGCGTATCGGCAAACGTAGTGTGGGACGCCCTCAGACAAGGTGGAGCGACGATCTTCGCAAGGTGGCTGGCAAAAGCTGGATGAGTATAGCCGCGGATCGTGCTCAGTGGCGTGCTCTCGGAGAGGCCTATGTTCAGCAGTGGACGATGATAGGCTGATGATGATGATGAATCGTGTCTTTAATTTTTTTTTCTTTTGCACAAAGGCTTACTTTACTTGACTTTCTTGTTTTTAGCGAAACCGTAAAGAAGTATTACTTCATTCTATTGGATACTTTTTATTTCCGATAGATTTTTTCTTTTCATAAACAAAATAGTTGACATCCGTATAAAATTGTAACGAAAACGAAAACGGCTTCAGCCCTCTTTTTAAAATTCTAATATCTTTGGCTTCAGCCGTCTTTGAGTAATCGGGGAATAAACATTGAAAAAAAAAATACGCAACGAATATATAGACGTATAACCTCCTCTTTTCAATTTTTGCTGACAGTTCAAAAAAAATAAAGAAACGTTTTTTGCCCAACGGACAGAAATTTATCAAGTGTTGTGTTTTAAATTAAAAAAAACCTATCAACATTTAATACACATTTTTTTAAATGAACAGACCCAGATTTAAAACTAAATTAACATATGCACGCTAACCTTTCAATTAGTCTCGATTTCCCTTTATCTCCGATCCTTAAAAAGTAAATAGAATCAGACCCCATAAAACTGACCCCAGCACAGTACCGGGGGGTTATCTTCAGTACAAGCAACAGCACATCAATTTAAACAGTCGAACTGCGAAATCAGCTTTTATTACGTAGGAAATAAAAACGGTTTCAAGGCCAACATGTATAATCTTTATGTGTGTGACTACAAACAATAAAACACATAAATCTGCGTTATTTTATGGTGGATTGGCGCGGAGAATATGGAATTAAGCTTATGGTTGGTTGGTTTGGTATTGGACGTTATCTTTTAGTGTGTTTTTATTAGTGTGTAATTAAAATACGGATTACTGACATTTATGCATTCTTAATTTTTAAATTATCTAAGTATGTAAGTATTTTTAACAAAAAAAACCAATAGGATTCATGTTGATTCTCTTTTTATTTAGCATCTCATTTGGTATGTAGGTACAGTACAATGGGTCCGGCCGAAAATAGCATTTTAGAGGGGCATAAACTTACGTTTTATTTTGTATTGATCAACGACAGTCATACCATACGGTCATTAATTTGGTGATTTTTTGTATTCAACAACTATGGTCCTACCTACCTAATATGGTCATGTTATTAAATCCCTTAGTTCAGCTTACTAGGAAAAGTTAGATTTTATTTAATTTCTTTATAGCTAAAAACTGACTCTGACCGGACATCTAGGGTATTCTTGATCGAAGATTGAAGCACAAAGCATTGCTCTTTGGGTAAAAAATAATTAAATTACATAATTATATAAAAAAAAGTTCCCAAATCCCAAATATTAATACGCGAATAAAGTTGGGACAACATTGCCATATTGGCGCGAAACGATTTAAAAAGAGAACAAATAAAGGCGGGGAGCGCGTGGCAAGCGCGCGCCATTTCGAGAGACACTTATGGCCGCGCCGCCGCGAGTGTCGATAAATGAAGTGGTGCTTGAGAATGAGGATTTTGCATTGTCGATTTGTGCCATGTGCAATGCAAATGCAACAGATTTAGTACATTTTTATCTTGCAGTTTTTTTATACACAACGCGAATCGCGATAGTTCTTGCCTTCACCACACCTGATGTTAAGTGACGATAAGGCCGAAGGTGGAAGCGCAATACACCCGGAATCCTAATCACTGAGGAACTGGCTATCTTTCCTCTAACTGCCGAAACACACCATATTTTTAATTGTTGTTATGACGTCAGACTTACTTAGGTAAGATGGTGGTAGCTAACCAGGCGGACTTTTTTTTATTTATTTATTATTTTAACAATCAAATAAGACTTATATGTAGTACGTAGCCCCGCAAAACTGTTTACACAGTTTGACTGCAGGAAATAAGCTCTTCCACCAATCAAACCGAATACAAATTGTACCCCCCTGGGAATCGAACCCGGGATCCCTGCGTCTTACACGGATGGGCAAACCACTAGACACAGAGCATTGAAATTCTTAAAAAAACATATTTTATTGGTCTGAGTGTACCAAGTTTAACCGCCTTTGTGCCTGTGGTCTATTGGTTCGCCCACCCGTGTAAGACGCAGGGATTCCGGGTTCAATTCCCAGAAGGGTACCCCCTTCTAATTTGTACTCAGTTTGGTTGGTGGTAGGGCTTATTTCAAGTCTACCTGGCTAGCTACCACCATCTTATCTAAGTATGACATCATAACAACAATTTAAAAATGTTGAGGTCCGGCAGTTCCAGATAAGATAGCCAGTTCATCAGTGGTGAGGATTCCGGGTGTATTGCGCTTCGACCTTCGGCCTTATCGTCACTTAACAACAGGTGAGGTGAAGGCCAAGCACTATCCCGTTATGCATAAAAAAAAGTTTAACCCTGTTCACTCCTAATTGATTTCCACTCTGCCACATGTACGGTACAGCACATCGGTCAATTTGACCCAATGTTTAGTGTTTAACAGTTTGTCAACCCGCCACGGCACGCGCGCGGCACGCGACCGGCAAATCTGCTATAATTTAACGACTAATTTTTGTATGGTAACCAAGCCAGGGATTGAAATACCGTTAAAAAAAATAACGATATAAAAAAAATTACGTTTAAAATACCGTTACAACTTTTTATCGGTAAATTTACCGGTAATAATAACGTTAAAAATATTGTACCGGTAAAATTACCGTTAAATATAGCGTTAAACTTTACCGGTAAAAAAGTAACGTTATTAATTGGAATAACGTTAATTTTAAAGTAAAGGTAAAGAAAAAAGTAAGAAATAACGTTAAAATTAACGTTATTCCAATTAATAAAAAACCTTAATTCCGTTAAAATAACGTTACAATTAACGTTATTTACTGAAATAACGTAAATTTCATTGTAACTTTATCTAAAGTAACGTTTTTTATTGACATAACGTTAATGTTAAAATTAACGGTAAAAAAGTAAGAAATAACGTTTCATTTAAAAGTAACGTTATCATTCCCTGATGGTAGCACAAAATAAGAGTTTGTGATGGTAGTGTGAAAAATAGAAAGGCAAATGGAATAGGGTTTAACTCTGATAGAAATTACTAAAGCACAAAACCTAGAATCCACCGTTTTTGGTGGATATACCAAGGACTCGCACTAAGCGTTTTGCTTTCATCATCCGTACCGCTAGAGAGTGGAACTCCTTGCCTGAGTCTGAGTTTCCCGATAGGTACAATCTGGGGGCCGTAAGTCTCGAGTGAATAGGTATCTTCTAGGCAAGCGCGTTTCATCGTAGATCGCATCATCGCTTACCATCAGGCGTGATTTTTTACCACTGTCAAGCGCTTGCCTATCTAACATAAAAAAATATCTTCGATGATAGAACGACAGAAAATTAATTTAAAATGTGACGTAAGTTGCTTAAAGACGAACGCAAAGGCTACATTTTATAAAACTCATATGATAAAAATACAAAAAAAAAATTTAAAGTTTCTCTCCACTCTCAGACGACAATGTACCGCGCCACAATGCTGAGTGGAAGCCTTTTATTTAGCAGGGATTGATAAGGTTTTTTTTAAATGTAACATTATTTCTTCCTTTTTTACCGTTACTTTTAACATTAAAGTTATTACTTATGTCAATAAATAACGTTACTTTAGATAACGTTACATTGAAATTAACGTTATTTCAGTAAATAACGTAAATTTTAACGTTATTCCAATTAATAACGTTACTTTTTTACCGATAATTTTACCAATACTACTGTACCGTTTAACGCTATATTTAATGGTAATTTTACCGGTACAATTTACCGATAAAATGTTTTAACGGTATTTTAACGTGTTTTTTTATCGTTATTTTTTTAACGGTATTTCAATACCTGATTTTTAGCCTTTTTATTAAGAGTAGTTTTATTTTTTATGTGCTAAATAAATATATTCTATTCTAAGTTCACAATTTTAAAAGAAAACGCCATAAATAAATTTTCCCTTGCAAACCAAAACCAACGTCAGTTTGATTACATCACAACCACTCATTTCGAATGTAGGGTAGCTTTACACTGGAATTATTAACTTTACGCTAATCAGAATAATGGTCACTGTCAGAGCCACTCGTGTAGCGCCAACTCGCTCGCACTCGGCGGTTGGAGGGTTGGTACGAGCGAGAGGGGCGCAGCTTAGGGATGAACATGATTTGTCGTATTGTAACGAATATTGTCGACCGTGAAGTGATTATTGGGGTGCTGTGTGCCGCATTTATAGTCGGGGATGCATTTTTGTTTATACGTGAAGAAAACGTAATTTTGCAGTAGTTATCTAGCGAAGCGATCGCCATTGCTTTGCTTCGGTTCCTTCCTTTTTGTGTCATTTGCACCTTCCAACACCCAAAAAGAAAACAAATACCTTCCAGTCGTCACCTCTTTTCGCTCCGAAAATCTGTTTATTAAAAGAGTACCTACGCGCGCGTTATCGCTCGACTTATATTATTTACACAAAACCTTGACAAATTATATATAATATGTATAAACCTTCCTCATTCTATCTATCTATTGGTGAAAAGAAAAGTTTATTAATATGTGGTTGTTAGTTGACCCAAATAAAGAGAAAAAAAAAAAAAAAAAAAAAAAAAAAAAAAACCCCATGAAAATCCGTGCAGTAGTTTTTGAGTTTATCGCGAACAGACAGACAGATTTTTAACTCAATAAAAAAAACTTATCAAATTATTTACTACCATTATTTTTCAGGAATGAATGAAATGAGTTTAACACAAGAGGGAGATAAAGATGCATCAATATGAAAGTAAAATCACAAAATTCTATGATAATATAAGCACAATAACATCAAGCGGAAAAACGTTAGTCCTAGATTATACCCAGACTTCAGACTTAAGTATTTAACTTGTAGCATAAAAAACCACTTTGTCTGCGAGTGATTTATAGGTGCCGTCAAAATTGACAGGATCATGAATTTAAACATTAAAACGAGGAAGCCATAGTGAATAAAAAGGTCGAAACAAAAGTTTATTTGCAGCGCGCTTGGTGTGGATGGGGACCCGCCTAATTACGTAAAAACGGCTGATCTGATTTTGATCAGATTAAACATATAATACTATTTATTTTGGCTAATGCATTCCTTAGGATTTTTTTGAACTCGAATGAAGAAGTCGCGGGCAGAAGTTAGATGATAATATAAGAAAAAAAAACGACTTGCCACCAGATCATTTTCTCAGGCGGTACTCAAACCCGCAACCTTTGGATTTCCAGTCCAATGCTCTTTCAACTGAGCTACCGAGAAAATGATCTGGTGGCGAGCTTTAATGTAAAAACCAACTCAATATGTAATAAAAACATAATAATTTAGATTTGAATTAAAAAAACCGCATTGAAATCGCTTGATCCGTTTAGACACTAAGATGATTTGTACATACAGACAGATGTTGCTTCAAACTTAACACTCCTCTTTGCGCTGCGTCGGGGTTAAAAACGAATGAAAACTAACAGTAGTTACTCAAACATATTCTTGAACAGTTGTGTTTCGATACATTTACCTGCTGACTCTATTTCAGTATGTTAACGGTACGTTCGCTTGTTCCTGTCCATCTGGCGACTTTAAACTATTCAGATTGAAAATATGTTTTGAAAAACCGCATCCAAATCCTAGATACATTCACAAAAAAATCCAGGTTGATTTGGAATTATAAAAATGGGCGCCAACAGTAATAGAAAACACTAAAGTATGAAATTGTATTGGCAAGCAAAGCATGATTTACATTTCCAAAAATTGAAATTGAATCTCAACATGATATAAAACGGTAGAAAAATGAGTTACAAAAACAAACCAATATTTAGAATTATTGCAAACGAAATAAATAAACAGTTGAACTTTACATAATTTTCAAGAAGTTGCATTTTCCATACTAATATTTTCTTAATTTAATTTAATTTAACAACCATGAAATGTTTTTATTTTTTTTTAAACCTTCTAACTATATTTTTTTAAACTTTTTCGCGGTCCACTTTTTTACATATTATGTAACTATCTTGAAAATACTATATTTGATGAAAAAAAAAATTGGTAACCCTACGCTTCTCAAACATAAAAACTAAACTTATGACAAAATAAGCACCTTGGTTTATTAATCAAAACTTTGTAGAAAAAACTAATATTCGTAAATTCCGTGACATTATTCTCAATTCCGAAAACGGGACATAATATGTTTTCATTCCGGGACACGTAAATTAACATAAGAATTTGCAAACGAAGGAAATGTGCAATTACGAAATATGTGAAACGTCATTTTTGTCTACGGAATAAAAAACAACACTTTGAGGGGGCAGTCCTATGAATACGGCCCTCGTCGAGGGCGTACCGTCGCGCGTATAATGTGATTAATCGCTACAGTTCACAATGCACGGACCTAGGAGGGCTGCACTTTTGTGTGTCACTGTACGCTATTACAATCATCAATTATTTATTTTATTACCGTAGGAAAATTAATGAAAATTGTTTTTTTTTAATAAATAAGTAGGTTGAAATAGTCGAGGGTTTTTGGTAAGAGTTTTTTTTTTATCATATCAGTCGCACGACACCCACTTGACTGCTGGGTATATAGTTGGACACGAAGATTTTTCGAAACTTTCCGAATGCTGCCCAAAAAATCTCAACAGTAATTATTCTCTCAAACTTATTCCATTAACTGCCATGAAATCTCTGTACAAACAAACCCTATAAAAACGATCCAGTGTTTGTCAACAGTTTCCAGTGGTCACTAGAGTGTTTGCCGTGGCTGAGCAAACGGAGTCATTAGGGGGAGTTGTTTAGAGAAGCCAGTGGCTATCAAACTGTCGGGGTAAGAAAGTCAGGTCAGAATAAAAATAATAAAATAAGAAAAGATACGGACCATTTCACAAATATTTTATTTTAGTCTTTAAAAATGTGCTCATCTAATCCGGTCACTGCAGTGCAGGACGAAGTTCTCCCGTGGGAGGTTCTCACAACGGGATAGTGCTTGGCCTTCACCTCACCTGATGTTAACTGACGATAAGGCTGAAGGTGGAAGCGCACTACACCCGGAATCCTCACTACCGAGGAACTGGCTATCTTACCTCTAAATGCCGGAACAAAACAATTTTTAAATTGTTGTTATGGCGTCAGACTCAGGTAAGATGGTGGTAGCTAGCCAGGCGGACTTGAAATAAGCCCTACCACCAACCAAACCGAGCATAAATACACAATACGGCCTATTTAAGGTCGGCATAAATTGAAAAACATCATATAATTTGTTCTAAAAACGTTACAGCTGAACAAAGGATTTCACCCAATTGTTTGTACCCGTCTTATGGGGAATCGAAGCGGGACCCGTGCGTCTTACACGTGTGGCAGAACCACTAAACCACTTGGTGCGCGGCGGGTTGGAGATCGCAGTAATAGGTAATAGGGATGTTGACTAATGAATAAAATAACGAAATACTAATAAAAATCGTAAACATATTAAACTTTTAGAGTAGCTTGTATACCTCTTGGTTTTATATATTGCATATTATTTATTTTATGACCCTTCAAAGTTGGGTGGACAAGTCCATTTAAAAAGTATAAAATTTATTAAAATAAATGATACCTTTAATTAGTCCGTAAAATGTATAGCAAATTTGTCTAAGAAACTATTTTGATAAACACAATATTTAATATAGCTGCCGAACAAATTTCCTACGCGTTGCATACAAACTATCACGGCGTGACGTCATCACTTAGTAGCCGTTAGTATGGAGCGTTTTTGGGCATTTGTCCATTTGTGTGATTTCACACTGTGATATCTCGGGCAGTTTTCATGCTAGCGACTTAATTCTTTTACCAATGTTTCTTTTTTTGAGAGGTAATTTATGTTACATAAAATAAAAAAAATAGTCAACATGCCTATTAAAGTAGGTACTTCTTAAGTTAGGTCCTTATTGTATTCATCAAATTTTGTATATTTTTAGAAGGAACGACATTCAATCATTTTAAAAGCGTAATGGAAATATACAATTAAGTTCAGATTACTCAATTAAGATAGTTTTGTTTTCAGATAACGCATTTTAACGAGTCAATGACAAACAAAGTAATTCGATAGCTCTAGATATAGCGACCCCTTTACGATAACTGATAATCGAGAAAGTATCGATTACGTTTTTAGGGTTCCAACGCAAACGGTCAACGTAATAAAAGTAGTCTTCGCTTAATAGAATTCGAAAATCATAATTCAAAATTTGAGGATGATGTCAAAAAAAACTGATCACTTTTAATTAATTCACTATTATTCCGTGCGAATCAATTTTCGTAGCGAGAGAAATAATTATATTTGGTTTATGCCAGACGTAACTGGTTACGTAGTTACGTAAGGGCGGCCAAGCTGAACGGATATTATTCATAAGCAAGCAAAATCTTAAGTTCTATTATATCTATACTCTTTCACTATGTCTTTAGAATAAGGTTGAAAATGCATAGCTTTAATTGACGCTTCGCCAGAAATTTGACGAAATTGAGTACATTTTTATTGATTTCTGAAATACTGGATCATTTATTAAAAATGTACTCGGTTATTGTGTTAGATTGATAAAATAACTATCCTTTTTGCATAAAAAAACATCACTGTCGTTAAAAATTACAAAATTTATTTTTGTAAGTTTTTATGGTGTTGTTCATTATTTTTTTACAGAGTTACCATGCCATTTTTCAATATTCTGTTCGGTTATTGTGTTTCTTTGTTTCTTTTTCAGTCTACAGTAATTTTTTGTGAAGTAGAATTCTACATCAGTGCTTCATATTGGAAGTTCAAAAATCTTTTCATCAGATCGTGAACTGGCCTCGCCTTAATATTGTTCCGGCAGTTAGCCAGTTCCTCATTGATGAGGATTCCGGGTGTAATGCGCTTCCACCTTCGGCCTTATCATCATTTAACAACAGGTGAGGCCAATTCGTAACCCGATTTAGATTAAAAAAATACTAATCAAAACAATCTAGAAATATGTCATACATGTGTCGTAGTAATATTATAATTTACGCAATTTGTTTGAGCAGCTGCGTTCGCGCAACGCGGCTATTGGACAGCGTGTACGCCAATAATGAGGGTTATTCGAAAATCGAACGCGGATTTCAAAAAGGCATTCTATTGTTTTTCCCGGTACTTAATAAAACTGTTATTTTCTTTGGATGTATAATCCGCGCGCGATGAGAATGGTAAGGGACCTTGTCAAAGTGAATTGAAAATGACTGTAAAGCAGTAGTGTACAGCGCCGCGCTGCCGCGTTAGCGGTACCGTGCGCGTCTCAGTTCCAAAAGGTATTATACCATTCTCATCGCGCGCGGATTATACATATGTACTTTATTGACAAGTGTTACTAATACAGTTTTTTTATGATGGATAGGCAAGCGCTTCCCCGCTATTACGCCTGATGGTAAGGGATGCTGCGACCTACGATGAAACGCACTTGCCTAGATATGGTTACAGCGATACAGATTGTTACAGTTACAGCATTACTCATGAAAAGTAGGTCTATATCTAACCTCAATTGGGCAATTGGGTAGGAGCGTTTTCTGATGAAATCGGTTAAACACTGCGACCTAAAATTCTCACAAAAAGCCTGATTTCTACTAAAAACCCCTAAAATTATGCTGAGTTTTAGTTATGTTGATGATTTACTGCAAATGTACCTACCTAGTCGATTTATAACAAGGAATCCTTCCTAAACCTTAGTATGATAAATGCGAAAACCTGTTTGTTTGTTACGCCTTCACGACTTAACTACTCAACCTATCATCATAGAATTTTGCACACATGTTTTCAGGGGTACAGAGAAGAACATAGGTGATTGTGTAAAGTCAATCGCATTCATTTGACAGTTCATATTGTATCATAATATATGTCATCCCATACAAATTGCAGCCGAAGGAATTCGATATGAACTGTCAAATGAATACGATTGCCTTACGCATTTTACTTGGGCCCCTAAACATAATACACTCCTGTTTTGGGCAGTCGTGTATAAATGATCATGTTTCTTGCTATGAAGGAAGTTAATACTGATTTGTTTCAAGTCGACACAGGTTGAAGTTCATCACCAGATTGTGTAGAACAAAGAAACGGTGCCTGTACGTCTAGCATGCGTTGCGTACTTGCGTATGCGCCACATATCTTGGTAATAAATTACAATTATTTGTGATAACCTTAGGTTACTACGCTTGTAGCTGTCAGGTCAGATAACGTAACTAATTAAATTACAAATTACAGTGTATTTTGACAACAAAAATTTAAACAATTGTTATTTTTTTAGAGATAGTCCTAAATAATTTCTAATTAATATTCCTCCATTCTTTCCTGTCAGCCGTCATATCTGCTTATTGCGTGCAGTTAAATAAAATAAGTTTTGTTTCTTATTGTGTACTAAGTACGTGAGTAAAATATGCATCATTTCATTTTTATCGTAGCCTATCTCAGCACAGTTCTGGGGTAAAAAGTTCTAATCAAGTCTAACGAGGTTTTTTTATACAATAGCGGTTTACCTACCTAACAAGTTTCAACTGTTAGCTAATAGTTTCGGAATTAAGTGGCTGTGCCATACGGACGGACGGACAGACAGATAGACAGACACAGACATGACTAATCTATAAGGGTTAAATTTTTTGCTATTAGGCTACGGAACCCTATAAAAAAGAAAGTTAGAGATATTATAAAAATGCGAGCGAGGAGTGTGTGCGTAGTGTGCGATGAGAGTCATGCGAGTGTGAGAGCTTGTGGGTAGGTTTACCATTACCATTAAAACATTTAGAAATTCCTGACAAAAAGCCGGATATTTCAATTATAATAATAATATAATAATAAAAAAAATATTTCGGAAATCATCCATAATTATGTTAGTAACAAGATAGCTATATCTAGTGTTAGTGATTAAACCTAAGACATACGTGGCGAGTCCCAGCGCTCAGCTAACGCGCACAGGATACTGTTCGTTAATTAAATTCCGGCATTTTTTTTAAAAAACTGACTGTGACAGACTTTGCATGAGAATGACATCTTCCGCCATGAAGTGTTTTTGTTGTGTGTTTACTTACATTTATAATGCACAAGATAAAATGATCCTTCAAAAAAAAAGCTATTTTAGAGAAATTCGATGATTAGTTTATCGTGTATTTATCTATTTTTGGTATACTGAACATGGACGTGGCCCAAACTCCATACATTTTGGGACATTCCTTTCGAACACTACTGCTATGTATGTTTTATAACTAGTAGTATTAGTATTACACCGCCCAATCATAAAAAGCCGGACAAAAGTCCGGACATAACCGGACGGATGGTAACCTTTTGTGGGAGAGAGACACGAGCATAACTGACTACACTACACCTTGGGGACAAGTCTGCTAATGTTAACGTCAAAATCGTGGTTTAATGGTGTTTGAATGGTAATGCTCTTTGACACAGTTCTTATTTTTTTAAACCCAAAACCGAAAACATTGTGTTTCTTAAACCCAAAACGGAAACATAAATTATTGTCTCGATTTTCTCCTTCATTCTCGCATCGCATCGCTTAGCCTCCTCGAAGATCGCAAGGTGGAAACGCAGCATATAAGTACCTACGCTGGCTTGCCTTGCCACCTTTCTATATAAAAAAATATGTTCAAAGATATTTAACTCACTAATTACCAGTTTATTCTCACACTTCGACCCGCTTAATCAATATGTGTGAGATCAGTAGCTGACCGATTTAAAAAGAATCCTACGCATAACTGTGCTCGATCCGATACGAACACAGTATATAAGCTAAGCAGTAAGGTAACTACATACAAAATGTCCGAATCATCGCGCATTGCGAATAAGCAAAGTTCCCAATGAGTTTCAGTAGCTCGTCCATTGATTGTGTTACTAAATTACAATCTCCAATTAAAAATAATTAAAACAATAGTAAGTAAAAACATTAAAAAACAATATTCTACCGATGAAACAAAAATATATCAACTTTGTAAAGTATTACCGATCTATATCCAATTTAAAAACAATATTTTAAACGAAAACTTCTTTAAAAAAATCTGTTACTATTAGGGCGAATAACGTGTACGGTAGAAGAACTACCGCTTACTTAGTACCACGGTTGATTAACACAATCCAACCTAAAGGCTAAAATGAAGAATTTTTTGTTTGAGACCTTGAAATGCAACTAGTTTACTCCTTGCTAAAGAATTATAATATATTTTTGTATCATCCTTTCTTTTTAAGCATAATAATATATGTAAATTAAGTATGTATATTTAACCACAACGCGAGCATTCAACAGCGTTGTTATAAACCTCTGTGGATTTATTTACGCTGTTAATAACAATGAATGTAATTGATATTTTATACAATAATAAAAGAAAAAAAATGTAACTGAAGCCGGCAAACATTTTGAAATCGGGTGTGGATTGCGTAGAACGCGTATTTTTTGGGTATGCGTAGCGGTGAGGTACGGGGGCGGTGGGAGAGGGGCGCGCGGTATTGGTAGCTCGCAAGTGCACATGCACGAATTTATCCCCACTCCGTCGAATGAGCGTCAAGATGTTTGCCGGAATTGTACTATGTTGATAGGGCAAGGTGAGGTACGGTGCGGGGCAGGGGGCAGCCCCCGACCGCTACCGCACAGGTGAGCCGTACCTAGCTTGTTACTACTGAAAGTGAGGTACCGTAGTTAGTACTAGTCGTCTTTTTGTCTGCATTTGCGCAACAAAGAAGTTCCCTCACTATTAAATACTAGCTTTCCGCCCTTAGCTTCGCCCGCGTGGACAACAGTAAAGCTTATATCAGTGGGATAAAATCCCTATATCCATCCCCAAGATCTCATCTATCTCTGTACCAAATTTGATCGAAATCGGTCCAGTGGTCTAAGCGTAAAAACGTAACAGACAGCTGTCTGTCTGTAGTTGCTGTCTGTAGTAAAGCAACTCTGTAGTTGCTTTTGCATTTATAATATGGTGATATTGACTATGGTCCGCCAATCGTCGTTGCCTGTCGCGTACTGAGAGTGTCAACCCTAGGCTGTGACGGCCGGCCGTAGCCCGTAGCTAGAAAACCGCTTACCGTACTGCATCAGCTAATATTTATACTGTGACACAAACATTCGATACTCGCTCGCAACTCGCACAAGGTTAATATCGCATTCGATGGTAATTTTTATCGATTCTGCGGTACCGAGGTGTCGTGGTTACGGTAATTGGATGATCTTTAAGTTTTTTCAAAGAGATCATGATTGATTTTATGTGTTTTTAAATTGCATTAAGTTTTACTGAAGTATAGTTTATAGAATAAATAGTGTTCGATGTCAAGATAATCGAATGTAGTTATGTTTATTTACATTTTAAATGTAGTAACGTGCTGTCTGAGATTTTATAATCAAATATTTTCGTCAAATTATGCAAACATAGAAGAAAACAGTGTTTACGATGGTGTGTGCATGTGTAGACCATCAGGCATTTTTTATGTCCACACTGCTGGGGCACAGGCCTTCCTTATGGGTGCATAAGGGGATGGATCAGGTATTTACACTTTTTGGGATTTCAAAAATATCAATTTCAGTTTTCCCCTGATTTCCTGACAGATGCCTAAAATTCCTGACATGGCAGGAAAATTCCTTTCATCTGGTACCTAGCCAGGACCAACAGCTTAACTTGCCTTCCGAAGAACGGAGGAGCTTGAGATAATCAATTTTTGGTCACCCATCCCATGACCGACCCTTGCGAAAGTTGCTTTAAATACCTCCGCAATCGTCGGGCCAGGCGCTAAACCACTGCGCCACCGAGCTCCTTCTTAACTTATTGCATAATCTGCATATTCATAAAGCTAAACGATTTATTGTTGCTACTAATTGGTAAGCGGAGCTCGGTGGCGCAGTGGTTTAGCGCCTGGCCCAGCGATTGCGGAAGTTAAGCAACGTTTGCAAGGGTCGGCCATGGCATGGGTGACCAAAAATGAATTATCTCCAGCTCCTCCGTGCTTCGGAAGGCACGTTAAGCCGTTGGTCCCGGCTGAATTTGCAGTCGTTAACACCTACCAATCCGCATTGGGCCCGCGTGGTGGGTTATGGCCTGTCCTTCTTACCACCCATAAGGAAGGCCTGTGCCCAGCAGTGGGGACATCAAAAATGACTGATGGCACACTAATTGGTGTTATATAAAATTAACATCATTTTTAGTGATAACCCCCTACTTACATGTTTACGATTTGTTTTGTATCATGTAATTAAATTAATTGAAACTTTATCTGTAGTAAACAATATCGTTTACACTTGACATTTGACTTTATTTACCTCGTGTATAATTTACTGATAACTTTTTAATAATGTATTTGATTGAATCAGGCGTCACTTGGCGGAAGTCCCAAACCATTTTGAAAAAGGTGCAAGGTGTGTTGCTGTCTTGCTAAATGCAGGTATTGTGCACTTATATTTTGTGGTGTGCATGTGCATATTTTTGCGGGCGGGCGGGCGGTGCATCTTGCATATTTTGTTTGCGGAAGTAAGCTACATATATTTCTTTTTCAAAAAATATTTTAATAATGTTTTTTATACGGAAATTGTGCAGATCATTTAGTATTTTTATACGGTGTCAGAACCTTCAAAATATCTTGATTTCCAACAATATCTTATCTCTCCCTCTCTCTGATACCTTTAATTTAAAAAAACCAGACCATTAGCAGCGCACATACATTGCTCCGATGCCAAAGTAAGCAGCTAAAAACACTTGTGTAATGGAAATTTGAGTTTTTTTCAATTTTTTTATTCCCTCCAAAAAAATATGACGTGAGATTTTGTAAATAGGCGAATGTAGGTAAGCACGATACTCAAAATATAAATGTTCTAATGGCATGGCGACAGAATAGCATGATTGATTCGATATTGCGATCGCATCATGCGTGACGGCCCTTATAAGGCATTGGTTATAGGTACAGGCTGTTTAAAAAATGTGCCTATTTATTTTAATGGTCACGTTTATTTGAAAACCATAGTCATGCTGGTGACTATGTAGAAAGAAAAATTGTTAATGTAAATAAACTTAAGTCAAGATGTTGTGTTTTGTCTGACTGGAAATGCATTTTTTTTAAAGTGAAAGTGAAATGTACTTAATGTATGTAATGTAGTAGACTGGTGTGTGTGTAAATAATACTTTAGACATGAAACATTTAAGACCTAATCCCATAAGATTTAACTTTGATGCAAACGATCATTTTATAAAACATTGTCATGCTGGTGACTAAGTATGAAAGAAAAATTAAATGTAAATAAACTTAAGTCAACTCAATATGTTGCGTTTTGTCTGACTGGAAACAAAGTTTTTTTTTCTAATGAAAGTAAAATGTACTTAATGTACCTAGTAGACTGATTTGTGTGTAAATAATACTTTAGTAAGACCAATTATGTATTCTGTGGTTAGACATCAAACACAACCTATTCCTATAAGATTTTACTTTGATGCAAAGTAATGAAAACTCAAAATAAAAAAAAATACAATTTATTTAACAAATTGTCAAAATTTACAATAACTGAAAGAACGTAAAATAGCTACGCTGCTACTAATTTTTATAGAGAACAACCTGTATTATATGGACTTACAAATCGTATACAAGCACAATATTACGGCAAGCGTATTATGAATTAATGCTTGCCTTAATATTGTGCTTGTATACAGGTTCAAAATGTGTCAATCCATTGTAAAATAGTAGTGCAGTGGTCCAAGTTATAAGCGAAATGTATGTACGTTTAACCGCCTCTGTTGTCTAGTGGTCCACCCACCCGTGTAAGACGCAGGGGTCTCGGGTTCGATTCCCAGGGGGGGTACAATTTGTACTCGGTATGGTTGGTGGTAGGGCTTATTTAAAGTCCGCCTGGCTAGCTACCACTATAACAACAATTAAATAGTAGATTGTTATACAAGACGCTAAAATGACCCATTGATACGAGGTAGTTTTATTCCCGAGCTTTAGCGAGGGAATAAATAGAAACCGAGTTACAATGGGTTTTAGCGTCGTGTGTTACACTATACTTTTCACTACGATTGCGAGAAAATAAAATACAATATTAAATAGTTTATACCTACTTCCGTAAACGAATCGACTCGTTTTTCTATCCTCCACTTCATAAACTTTTTGTACAATGTTTAAATAAATGATTTGTGCTTGACGGCAAAAGATAAAAATTATTTCTTCCCTATTACAGTCACACAATTCAATCAGTTTGTAATTATAGAAAAATTCTAAAGATTTCGCGCGATGGTACCTTTTTTTTAATTTCTGCTGTAGCAGCTAAGCAACACAAACACGCATTCTACGATTAACTCTGTGCACAGAGTATAAATAAGTCTATGATTTCACCGAAGAGATGCTTTTAGTTCTATTTTCAAAAATAAGAATGAGAAACTGGGGGCCTATTATGAAAATAACGTGTCGTCAGCCAGTTCGTCAGTTGTAGTTATTACAAACTTTTTCAATGTAGCTCATCGTAGTCCATAGACTATTGAACGAATAATGACGGAACTGCTAGAGAGAAACTGTCAAATTTACGCAGACACTTTGCAATATCGCATACGCAAGTGCTTTGTAATAGGAAACAATAAGAACGAAGCACGGACGCAGCTGCGTGTATTGCATAAAACTTTTCGTAATAGACCCCCAGTATTAAGTCGAGCCAGTTTTTATTCGTGATTATGAATAAAGACTTATTCATTTTGGTAGGGTCATTGGTAATAGACAAACATTAAAAATGAAAAAACTTTATCCCCTAGGGGTTATTATGCTATTTTATCTCGGCTCTTGTACGTTACAATGACGGACTTTTTGAGCAAGAGGAGTGAAAAAATTGTTGTGTTCCGGCAAATAGAGGTAAGATAGCCAGTTCCTCTGTGATGAGGATTCCGGGAGTAATGCGCTCGCACCTTCGGCCTTATCGCCACATAACATCAGGTGAGGTGAATGCGTGTTAAAATACATATAAAGTAGAGAGAAGAGGCAGTTTTCTGTACACGCACACAAATCCATTACGTAAGGGCAATCTCAGGCAAATCCAGGCTATCTTCAGTACTGTAGCAGACCCTAGCAAAACAAAACATATTACGGTAGTATTTTTGATTACAGTAAACACGCCCCATCGCGCATGTGACGTCGGCATGGTTATCGGCCTCATATGACAGATGGATGTGACTGTGAGTAGTGAAACATTGCTACTTTTTTTTGGCACAAATAAATTATAGAGATAGTTTTTTTTACCTTTCTATAAATTAGTATTTTACATCAATTCCTATATCTCGTGCTACCCAAACCATTACTCAACGTGGTGTGGAATAAAACACGTAAAGTCACAGTTAGACAGAATAAAACAATTGCTAAATGAAGGCATATCGTAGTGAACGCTTTCTCAATCTCGTCACTTTTGTGTGTGTTACTACAGATTTTTTTAATACTCGCTACAGCTTATAACTTGTCCAGTACCCCAACACCGTACGTAATGCCACAGTCCAAATATGGCGGCAGCTCAATGACGAGCGATTGTCATAAACGTCGCTTGATCTATGCTATGCGCGATTGGCGCGTTTTTTCAACGACATTAAACCATGTCTCACGCGTTACGCATTGCATAGCAAAATAAAAAAAAACTATTGCTTGGATTTGAGCATTTGGCTTGCGATTGCGGCTAACTCGCTTTGCTACTAGCTAGTGATTGCCACAGCAATCTAGTAGCCGATCTAGTAGCACACTACTAGATCGGTCATCGGATGGTGACCAAATTTTTTTTCTCGCGCAAGTATTTAAGACACCATTGTACAAGCGTTGCTAAGACCCATATTTATAAACCACTCTCAACGTTGAGAGCTATCTAGTTCTAGGGATTATACTTGAGATGCTGTTTCTATAAGAGTATCAGATACTTGAGATTCTCAAGTATGATCTAAATCAGATCCATTGAGAGCGGTATGGATGGACCTCAGTTAGTTGGGACTAAACGGTTGGTTTGGTTTGTCCAGGATATTTTTTTTTTGATTTTTTTTATTTATTTGTTCATAATATTACAAATTATAAAAGTTAAAAACTAGACGCGCTCTAAACCTATTTAAGGTTTATACTTGCGCGAATGAGTCGCATTACAGCATTATAATGTCACTCACTCGATCCCAATATATAGTATTTTTTTAATAAATAAAAAACCCACCCTTTTTTTGTCAAAATCGACTCATCATAATAATGAGATTAATGAGTAGATGCCGCCTGTCGTCCCTGCGCGATCGAATCTAATCGAACTGAGGAGATCCGTAGAAGGACTAAGGCCCTCCGCTGCGTCAAGCGGGATCTCGCCGCGGGTACACGGCGCGGGAATATAGATTGCTGGTTTTTGACGGACAGGTGCTTGCGCAGTGCAAGAGTAAGCTCTAATCTATGTCGCCCCGCGCGCGTGTCCCGCTTAACACAGCGGAGAGCCTAAAGTAACCGACATCGCTCGAAGGATTGCTCAGTTGAAGTGGCAGTGGGCGGGACACATAGCGAGAAGAACCGATTGCCGTTGGGGCGGGAAGGTTCTGGAATAGCGGCCAGACGCTCCGTGGGTAGGCCCCCGACAAGGTGGACCGACGTGAGGGTGAAGATCGCGGTGCGCCGCTGGATGCGGGCCAAGCAGGATCGAGTGTCGTGGAGATCCTTGGGGGAGGCCTATAGCCAGCAGTGGGTGTCGTCCAGCTGAATGATGATACTGTGTTTAAGCGAGCGGTGATCGAATTCACTACCTATAGAACAACCACTTCACCTATAGGCAGTAAAAAGCGCTTAACAAATAGCAGATTCCCTCTAATAAATCTTTTTAACTGGAGACGATTAAAAGCTATAAGAAACTATTAAATTGTAAGGTTGGTATCAAAGGATTAGTTTGAGACTTTTGTTGTTTTTTAACATCAACATATAGTTAGACACAGGCACGTATTTGTGTTATACCTGAGATGCTCTTCTTATAGAAACAGCATCTCAGGTATGATCTCAAGATAGCTCTCAACGTTGAGAGCGGTCTACTAGCGCCGCCAACCAAGTAAAAAACATTACGACAAAATAACTATAGTTAGTAAAATTCTGAAACATGCAAGACCTAGTATTAGTTATAAACTATTTTTATTTATTATTTATTTATTTAATTCTTCATGCACATTGTACATAGGCGGACTTAATGCCTTAGGCATTTTCTACCAGTCAACCTTAGGGTGATGTGGAGATAGTTATGTGGTAGGGTGCACAACCAGTGTAAAACAAAAAAAAGCTATGCGTTTTTTAAGTAAGCCGTTTTGTAAATACAATAAAATCATAAAGTTGGCAATCGGCTAGTTTTACGCGCATTAACTTACTTGAATGCATAGATATAGTGTTGAATGTAACGGCACAGAATACCTATATGGTAACGGACCTCTTTCTACTCTATGGGTTGGGTCACAGAA
This sequence comes from Agriphila straminella, assembly GCA_950108535.1. Classification (NCBI taxonomy): domain Eukaryota; kingdom Metazoa; phylum Arthropoda; class Insecta; order Lepidoptera; family Crambidae; genus Agriphila; species Agriphila straminella. The sequence goes on from OX467304.1 coordinate 12,761,929, forward strand.
TACATGTTGGGTGCTATTATTTCTTCTGTGGCCATGGTAACCAAACTTTTTTCCTCGCCTGCGCATACCAGACCAGCCCCAAAATATGAGTATAATATTCTTGACCAGCCCTAACTTAGCGACCAAAAAGATATCGACTAAAAGCGTTCGCTCATGAGTGACCCGCCGATAGACTAATGAATCACTGAATTAATTGATCGCCATTAAAGTTTTATGGGAACCATTTTCTAGGTCGCGCAAGATAAACTATAAAACGATTCGCATGTACCTGCGCGGGCGTGAAAAAAATGGGGGTTTTTTGTTCTTTATTTTTTTTAAAAGAAGCAAAGTATATAAGAATCTCTGTAAAAGTGTAAACACCACCATTTTCGAAGCATTTTTATTATCGATTATGTTCCCTATCATTTCAATCATATCGTCTGCCATAAGACTTCGATATTTAGGCTATTACCAGGGCTCTGCCACTCCGCGCGCGAGTCTGAAGCGATCGGCGTCCTCTGAGAGGACAAATTTCATACATCAGAAAAGATAAAACCTACGCGATAGAAATAGAGGCAACAAGTAAGTGAATGTTTTGAAGCGACGGGAGCGCTATGCGACCTGAATTGTACTTTATTGTGTCGGAGCAAGAGTCGTAATTTATTTAAACGATTTTGCGGAGTGCAACTTCTGTACGCTAGTACTATTATCTATTCTGTGCTATTACGTCATAAAATTGTTACAACGATTTGTCTCTCGTCAAAATAAACTGAACTGTATTTACTCAAGTGTTGTGTCTAGCCAATTTGTTCCGTTCAAAATCTGTAAGTAGCTGCACACGACTCATGAAAGGTACTAAGACTTATTTTATTAGTTACTCGGTTGAGCTGGGCCGTACCGGCTAACGCATCGAACTTCGGAGTCTGCTGGGCTTCAAATTAAAAGAGATAAATCGAGCCCCTATCAGGCTAAAATGGCGAACTTCTTTTCATAAAGTCACACGAACATCGATATCTTTCAAATGTCCATCAGCCATTTTTGATGTCCCCACTGCTGGGGCACAGGCCTATACCATAACCCACCACGCGGTCCCAATGTGGATTGGTGGGTGTTAACGACTGCAAATGCAGCCGGGACCAACGGCTTAACGTGCCTTCCGAAGCACGGAGGGGCTCGAGATAATACATTTTTGGTCTACCATCCCATGACCGACCCTTGCGAACGTTGCTTAACTTCCGCAATCGCTGGGCCAGGCGCTAAACCACTGCGCCACCGAGCCCCTAATCTTTCAAATAACTTCGGCAAAAAGTACAATACGAAATTCCTTACTACGAATTATCTGTTTTAAGTTAAGTTTCAAATTATAACAAATAAACCGAGCCCCAATCAGGCCAAAATGGCGAACCCCAATTCATGATTTTTCCCTTTGGAAAATAAATCGAAAATTGACTAATTTAATTAGTTAGTTTTAATTTAATTAATCAACTGATTGTTTACTTTGTATCTTATTGAACCATTGCAGACAGGACGTCTGAATAGACTGCATACTTGGGACAACATACAATAACCTTACAAGTTAGCAAAACATAAAGGCAGCCTGACAGTGGAAAGGCATGACTCCACGCCAGCATTAAAAATAAAAACAACTGCTTATGGTCCAAGGACCGATCGCATGTTAGCAAATAAATATGAAAAAAAACTTGTTTAAATCTTATTTCAAGTTGCTGTGCAGCAAAAGTTCCCTCACATCGGATGCGTAACCCTGTTTTTGGATATCCCTGTGGCTGGCCGGGACGTACCGAGCGCGTCTCAGTATGACAAAGTTCCAGCGCGTGGATGATACTAGTAAATGTTCACTATTTCATATCCAGAGCAAGGCCAAATGTTGATTGTCACAATAAATGACTATTGATCGATGTCATCTGTTATCTTCAATTATGATCTTTTCTCTCATTCAATTAGGGACGAAATTCACTAGTCAATTATGCGTGCGTGAGCGCAACACACAGAAATTCCGTTTATTCTTTGATAGAAAAGGAATTTAATAATTTATTATTACATTTTATTTACTTACTTATTTCTAAAAATGATTATGAAGAACAGATATCCAAAACAAAAAGTTAGTCGGGAGAGTAAGGATTTTTTTTTATTAAATTACTTAAAGACATTTTCATGGTTTTTTTTAAGTAGCCTGCATTATAGCTGTATGACTAAGGTAACTACCACACCGGTTCGGTACGTTATCGTTTCGGTATTTTTTGTATAAGTTTGGTACAGAATATGTACCGAAACCGAAACGTATCGAGCCGGTAATGAAGGTTGACTCCAAGACATTTTCATGGTTTTTTTAAAGTAGCCTGCATTATAGCACCATGACTAAGGTACCTTCCACACCGGTTCGGTACGTTTTTGTTTCGGTATTTTTTTGTAGGAGTTTGGTACAGAATCTGTACCGAAACCGAAACGAAAACGTATCGAGCCGATAACGAAGGTACTATCAGCAAAGCTATGAGCTGGACACCTTAAGGTTCATTTCTAGATTGAGTAGTCTGTATTGTCTTGCATTTACCCAAAAGTCACAAAAGCATTTTTTGTATAAAAACAATGGTGACAGGTAAGACGCACTTCCTTTCAAGCGATTTATTTTCAAACTGTTAAGGTCATAACTTTGCTGACTGTACCTAACTTAAGTTTGGCATAGCATCGCAAATTCGCAATGTTATCTTATCTCTGACTGATGTTTGAACCCCAGTTTCAATTCCTAGAACATCTAATTCGATAGTTTATTAATAAGTATTAAAATATAAACATTACTAACCTATCTTACAAGTCCCGGAAATTGCTGTAAAATATAGCATGTTTAAAGTAATTCATGGACAAGTTTGTCTTAACAAACAAAGCAAATTCAGACAGTAAGAATTACGACTGTTTTCCTAACACCCGATCATCATCTCAGACAAGAAAAACAAATTCTATGATGATTCATTGTGAACTTATAAAATATAATACCTATGTATTGTGGATTTACAAAAGTAAATAGTTAAACATATGTTTTTAGTTTTAAATAAGTATTTATTTGGTTATCAAATTGTGTTTATTATTTGGTGTTTTTTTATGCAAAATACTCATTGCTCTCTGCGGTTTATAAATCATAATTTTATGTATGAAAAAATATATGTATAGAGACAAAAACAGGAAAAGTTACAATATAACATAATGAAAAACCTCAAAACAATATGATTTTAATATCCTACTTTTATACTAATATAATAAAATGTGAAAGTTTGGATTTTTAGATGAGATTTGTTTGTACGCAAAAACGGCTGAACGGATTTAGATGAAATTTTGCATACAGATAGTTAATAGCTTAAATTAAAACATAGGATACATTTTACGCCGGTCAATGGTTCCCTAGGGAGTTTTTTCGAATGTCCACGGGGACGAAGTCGCGTGCGGAAGCTAGTAACTAATACTTTCAAAACAAGTATCTGTACACTGTACAGGCTCTAGAAGGTTAGTTGTTGAAATTAAAGCGCTGTAGGTAGTGAAACTAGCGCCGCCACTTTATTTATTTTTATTACTCGTAAACCAAGTCAATATTTAAAAAAAGCTCATGTAATAATCTCTTAAATTGTCTCTAATATTTTTTGAATAACTCTTCAACAGTTATCTTTCATTCTGTAAGTTTTAAAATCCATTATTGCCAAAAGTGGCCACTTTGTACTAAACTGGATTTTAAAACTTACAGAAAGAATGAATACTGTTGATGAGTTATTCAAAAAATATTAAAGACAATTTAAGAGATTATTACATGAGCTTTTTTTAAATATTGACTTTGTTTACGAGTAATAAAAATAAATGTAGTGGCGGCGCTAGTTTCACTACCTACAGCGCCTTAACAGCATAAATCAGTTACAGAACTTGTACTATTATGTATTCTGTGTTACAGGTTCAACCCTAATGTGATTACTTGAAAAAGGATTTTGTATCAGAGTCATATGGATACTGTCTGCCTACCCATACCATGGGAAACAGGCGTGAGTATATATGTATGGATATTATGATATCTGTTATCTAGTGCCTAAATTATTTAAAGCTGTCGTTATCTTAGACAAAGAATGACTTAATTATTATTCCAAATATTTAAAAATCACATCATCAATTCCATCTTTCAAAATATTATAACAGTTGTCCAATCAATATTTCATCCATTTCATACAATGAAATGGACTTCGACGACACTATTAAAAAACAAACAAATAATAAACAACATGTATTTCTCAGTTAACAAAATGATACTTTAAGTATTAAATAAGCCAAACCATTATTTTTAAGGTAGTAAGTAAATATTTATTTTTATGAAAATATTTATTTTATTTATTTTATATATACATAATATACTTTTATATCTATTACTATGTGTATGTTTATGTAGTGTATTTATATTGTATATTTTTATTTATGTAATTTATATATTGTTTCGTAAGTGTAAAATGTAATATTCTGTGTATTGTAAGTATGTTGCTGGCACACTGCCTCTTTTAATAAATAAGTTATCCTTTGTAACAAAGGTTTGCCTGGAAGAGACCGCTTCCAGCGATAAGGCCGCCTTTGCCCACTATAGTTTTAATGTTTTATTTGTAATTATTCCTGTAATTTGTGAGCAATAAAGAGTTTTATCTATCTATTTGAATCAGTCCCCATGGGTTTCATAAATGCTACTAAATAATATGCCAATTGCCAACTCAGTTATATTGGCGTAATATGACTAAATCAATTGTATAAAAAAATCTTTTTAAAATTATCATTTTTAATGGAAGTTCAATGTAATCTACAAAGGTAATTGGCCTTGTGGGAGGGGGCCACGGCCTCCCAGATCGGCCCTTGCAGTAGTACGGTACGAGGCAAACATCTTGAAATCAGGTGGGGATTGCTCAGAATGCATATTTTGGGTATGGGTAGTGGTGGGGTATGCGGGCTATTGCTTGCTTACAAGTGCACATGCATGAAGTACCTACACACTTGTAGTATTAGTTATTCTGTGTCCCCACTCAATCCTTAAAGTGTCAAGATGTTTGCCTTGTACTGTACAAGTCGGAACAAAGCAAAACAAACAAAATAGCTTAGGTTGGAATTAAAAAGGGGAGGCATAAGCTAAAAAACTCAGTACCTACCAGTAGTCACAAATAAAGATATGGGTAATTCCATGGAAAATGCTACCGCAGGTTTTTTTTTTATTCACTAATATTAGTTAATATTCAGTTTATCAGTAATGATACAGATAAATAAATAAATAAATAAAATTCTTTATTCTACAGAAAATTAAGAGATGTCATAAATAGGTAACATTTAAATTTAAAATGATTTCTTAATCAATAGGGTACCCAAAATTAATGTTGACTTAGAAATTATAGAAATTTGAATAAAAGAAGTTTAGGTTATCAGAAAAAGCTAGTTTCAGGTTTTAAATATTTGTAGTGATTGTACTCGGATATCTTGCCAGTTGACTGGAAGAGAATGCCTGACATTAAGTCCTCCGATTGCTGTATTTCTTGTATTGCCATAGACAATTCATCAATAAATATATACTGAAATTAGGGATGTCAAAAAGGACTATATAGCACAACTAACTTTTAACCATTAATTCATTTGTACTACATAAGTTAAGCACAGCATTCATTTCAAATTGAACCCTAATAACAATAAATTCCTAAAGGAATAAGAAAAATTCGTCTGTTCAGATACGTTTGACTACAAAACGTAGTCCATAGATACATGCTCGCGCCTTCCAAGTGTAAATAAACAAATTTTCACTGTAAACATAGGCATAAAGGCGACGCAAAATCGTACACTAATCTCCGATATAAAACTTCGACGAGTAACAATAACATTCACTGGCCGACTGACACCTCGCGATGCCATTGATATAAATTTCAAAAAAAATGCATCCCCAACAAGGGAAATGTGGGTTCATGTTGGTTTAGCAAGATTGTAGCACTGTGAACCAGTTTATTAATGGGTTAATGCGATAAACGGACGATACACCACCTGGGAAACATATTCACGTAAAACAATTCTTGGAAATAATCAGTATAAACTAAGAAATTCAACTGAGGCACAATGGTTTGGGAGCACATTTGACAAGCGAGTGTGAGACCAAAACATAGCCTTTTCTAACGATTTAACTAACTTGTGGGCGTTGGAAGGCATTGTTATACTTGCGTTAACAGATACTGATCATCGCTGAATACATTTCGAGCTGTTATCATTCGCTTTTTGGGTATATTTTGAAAAAATGCTGTTGGTTTCCAACAGAGTAATGGCATAACACGCAAACACTTTGGTTGATTTTCACAATGAAACACTTCACAGCACTCCGATACTTTGTTCGAGAGATGCGCGACGAGCCACGGTATGCAATATCTCACTCACCTTGTTGTTTGTTCGCTATTTTATTGAAACAGTTTTGAAAAACTTCATATAAATGCATAGGCTCGTCATCGCTAGTCGCCATTTTGGATTTTACTGTCCAAATAAAGCATAGACAACACAGAGCAGCAAACTGTTCGTTCAAAACCACGACTTGATTCTATAAATTATTCAAAAATTTCATATTAAGCTTAAGTCATAAAAATTATGTCCTTTTTAATTAAAATCTTGAAAATATATTATACGAAATGGTGCTAAAATGAAAACAAGTTATCAACGATTTAAAAATCAGAAATAAAGTGCGTACGTGACTACGCGTGGCTGTATATTGTGTTCCTTCGTCAAACCACAACCAAACTAGAAGTTAATTATTTCGCCATTTTTTTGCTATGAAAATTATGTTTGATTGACGTAAAGAAAGAGCCTACAAAATTTTCGAGTGCAGTGCACTTCCAGAAAAAGGAAACATACAATTTATCTACATGTAACATGTTCTCATTGAATTCTTTAAACACCCAAAATCAGGTAAACGTCACAGTCCAGTGAGAAACGGTGAATATCCTTGGTTTATTGTGTATAAAACATTGTTTGTCATCTACATAACCTTTTGTAACTTTTGCAGATTTTAGTTAGTTTTAACCAGCTAGCAGCCAGATATTCGTGCCTATTCAAACAAAGAAAGCACAGTCACGGTAAAAACAACCATGTGAAGAGAAAAGAGAGTTCTGCATCTCTTTATGATGCAACATTATGTTCTGAAAGTTTGGAGGAAGCCGTAAGAAACTTAGCTAAGAATGACCTAGCTGAAATGCGTAAAATTGACCTACGCTCTATAGCAACACTCAGTAAGGCGGCGAAGAGGTCGTGGAGCTCTATCAGTGAGCTGCAGTCTACGAAAAAGGTTTCTTTTATATCGGCTGATAGCTTCGACAGAAATAAGAATGGGTGGTCAACCTTGTCTTCCACAACACCTACAGTCACAGTGGACTTACGGAGACACAATACGAGGTAATTGCTATTGCTTTTATACCAGAAACTTCAGTAGTTTTCTTTTTTGACACTTTAATAGGAATGTTAGATACTCTCACTACAGCGATAAGAACTTGGATTTAGACTAGCCACATAAAGACAGAATTTCGATTCGGAATTCTGAACACAGCTAATCGATACAAATCTATGGACCTACAACATACATGCAGTATTTTTCAGTTCAGAAATTTCATATATTGATATTCCGTTTCGAAATTCCTAATCAGATTCCATCTGTATGTGACCACCCTAAATTAAGTCCAAGGCTAGCTGCACACGCGCAATAGTATTGGCAACAATAATATTGAACAATATTATTTAATACTGACAATATTCGTCAATATCGCCTGCAAACACAATATTATTATCCATATTCAAATTATTGCCTATAATATTGCGTGTGTGTGGTTAGCCAAACTGTTTTAGCACAATATTATTGCATTTACATTGTTCGTTGTATATTTCTATATTATATTTTTTTTATAGCCTTTATTCAGAGTTTACATTAAAAAAAAAATGAGTTATTAGTACATTTTAAAATATTATTAATTGCATTACATTATAATATTAAATTCATTTTAATAATTTCTAAATATTTTGGTTTTACTCCTCTGTGTGCCCTCCGTCAAAGGCCTCCTCCAAACTTTTCCACTTCTCCCTTTCTTTAGCCATTTTCCCATCCAATTTTTCCCTGATATCTTTACCAAATCATCCTCCCATCTCTTCAGTGGCTTCCCTTTTCCTCTTTTCCCCTCCCAGAGAGGGGAAAATTGCATTCGTTGCATATACATTCACATGGAAAAATAAATGACAAAAAATTGAGTTGATAAATATCAAACTCATGTTCGGCATGTCCGGTATGTCCATCTGTCATTTGGTTTGGTTTTTACTCCAATGTTTCGGCACCTTTGCAGCTGCCGTGGTCACGGAGGAAGACTGAGGCTTACAAGCAGCTTGAGTCCTCTGTGACCACGGCAGCTGCAAAGGTGCCTAAACGTCTGGAAAAAACCAAATGACAGCTGGACATACTAGAGTTTGATATTTATCAACTCAATTTTTAGTCATTTATTTTTCCAACTCTTAAAGTGTACTATTTTTTTCCAGAATTTTCCAAAAGTAATACCTACATTTTTTTTTAAATAAAATATAAAAAATACTACTTTACCTCCAAAAAAAGATGGCAACCCTAATCTGTCTTGGGTGAAATAGTTCTGATAAAGTGACTGATCACCTGACCGGCTTCGCTGGCGTCTCCCCCTGTAAATCTGTCTGTCTGAGGCAACGTAGCTCCCAAACTAATGGACCGACTTTCAATTTCAGAGTCAGCTTCACGGATAACTTTGTGGGGTTGCTCGCACGTAGCATGTACACGAGCACGTTCGCGTACAACGTGCAAGTCCGCGGCTTCAAGACAGAGCGTAGCGTGAACGCAGACATGAAGAGGAACCCGAATCTGATTAATAGACTGCGTAAGTCGTTCGGTCAGTATATGCTTGTCAATAGAAGGGATCGAAGGCATAAACTTGAAAACTGATCTTAATTCTAATCTAATCTTCTCTAAGTCTGAGTTGCACCAAAACGCTGTCAAAGTTATAGATATCGTCAAATGATAATGCTACCTATTTGTCACGTCAAACTCGTCAAAGGACCGACATCATGCTGGCTGGCAACCTCTTTTTTTGGCTAACTTGTGCTTAATCAGTTCAGATTCACATTTTTCTCAGTGCACGGTAGACCACAACAAGCTTGGCGACGGTCACGCGGGTCTGCTCTGTACAATTATGTTTGACAATAAGCACCCAAAACAACAAGAGGATAGTTCTTATCTGAGCAGGCGCAGAAGTTATTCCAGAACTAACAAAATAAAATTTAGACAGGAATTAGAATGTGCCGACTTAAATAGATGTAATATAAATAGTTTTTTAAGCAAGTTTAACGAAATATTTAGAAAGTCATTTAAAGTGAAAAATGTTAAAGTGAATATCACTAAGGCAGGAAAAAATCATTGGATATCTAACGGAATTCGGAACTCGAGCAGAATGAAGAGATTTTTAGTTACTAGAAACAAAACTACTTGTCATAAATCTATCAATGATTATGCCATAATATATATAAAAGTTTACAGAAAAGTGATAAAATCTGCTAAAAAACTGTCGGTTGGGAAACAACTTAGTGAGGCCAAGAACAAAACAAAAGCGATATGGAAATTGGTGAATAAACACAGAAACAAAACAAAAAAAAGAGGTAATAATCACAATAATCATATTCTAAAAGTAGGTGATCAATTGGTTAGTGACAGACAGCAATTAGTTGACATTTTTGCTGAAGTGTTTGATAAAAACAGTTATAATGTTGATATAACTAATAATAAGAAAAAGTCCCTTGAATATGTGACTATGAGTTCCCCTAGAATCGCGGCGAACATGGAAATGAGACTCACTGATCCTGCAGAAGTCACGAAAATAGTACGGCGTATGCCTTTAAAGAAGTCATGCGGTTATGATGAGGTACCTTTAAGCATAATAAAAGAAAATATTGATATTCTAGCCGAACCGTTAGCTTCTTTCTTTAATCAGTGCTTGAAGTCTGGAGTGTTTCCGGAACAACTCAAAATAGCTAAAGTTGTGCCGGTATTTAAAAAGGGATCTCCTACGGATCCAAACAACTACAGGCCAATATCTCTGTTACCGGTTCTTTCGAAAATATTCGAGAAAATAATTGAATCAAGACTGTTACACCATCTAAACCAAAATAACGTCTTAAATAAGCGTCAATTTGGATATAGAAAAGGAATTGGTACTGTGGATGCCATTGACTTGTTATTGTGTGAAGTGCTTACAGAACTCAACAAAAAATTAAAAGTTGCTGGTGTATTCCTTGATCTCACCGCCGCTTTTGATATGGTGGATCATAATTTACTAATGGAAAAACTTGAGCACTATGGCATCAGACATAATGCAATGAAATTACTTCACGCATATTTACACAATAGACAACAGTATGTGGAGATGAAATCCATACAATGCAGTGAGGAAATAGTGACTAAATCCATGATAAGGACAGTAAAACGTGGTATTCCGCAAGGATCGATATTGGGGCCACTGCTTTTTGTAATATTCACAAATGATCTGTTGAATGTTATGTCTGATAGTGATGTAGCACTTGTGGTTTATGCGGATGACACAAACGCTGTAGTTTCTGCGTCAACAATAGAAACCCTCTGCGCTAAGGTTGACAACGCTCTGGTCAAGTTCAATGATTGGTTCTCCAGCAATAAGCTTGTGCTCAACGTAAAAAAAACGCATGCTATGCTTTTCAAAACAACTGCTAAAAAACAGCAGGAGGTGGTAGTTGAATGTGATGGGCAAATAGTAGAAATCAAGAAGAGTGTCAAGTTTCTGGGAATACATATTGATGAGTATTTAAATTGGAAACAAGAAATTAAATCTATAGAAGATTATATTAGTTCTGCCTGCTACGCCATTAGAAGTTTGAGAGATGAGCTGGAGACAAAAGAATTACTAACAGTATACTACTCTCTTGTTGAGTCTAAGCTTAGATATAGTATTAAATTCTGGGGAAACAGCTATGACTACAATCTAAAGAGGGCATTTGTACTCCAAAAAAGAGCTATCAGAACCATGGTCCGAATACCACCTTGGGAATCCTGTAAGGAACATTTCAGGAGACTTAACGTGCTGACTCTACCTAGCCTGTACATACTGGCTGTAGTTTTAGATGTAGTAAAACATAACTATAAATATGAAACCGAAGCCACGAAGGAAGAAAGATTAAAAACCAGAAGAAAAGATATAAAAACGACACTCCAACCACACCTCAAGGTTGTGAAGCACTGTAGTAGGTATCAGGCAGTAAAACTTTTTAACGCACTGCCTCTAGAGTTAAAAGTCATTGAAGATATTTATATATTTAAATCGAAACTTAAAAAATTCTTATTAAGTGGTTGTTTTTACTCACTTAACGACTTTATCGGTAATCCGTGCATTTTTACTCAATAATGTTTTTGTAATGTAATGATTTTTATTTTACTTTATTTTGACATGGTATTATTATTGATGGGTTTGACATTTATTATGATTATTATTATTATTTTTTTCACATTTTTAATGCTACTAATATTTTAATTTTATTGATGTTTATTATTATTATTGATGTTTAGATTTAAATCCCAATTGTAATTTTCATTTTTATTTTCTATGTTTTAGTGTACAACATTCAGATACAATTGTAAAATATTGTTATTGAATTAAAAATAAAAAAAAAAAAAAAAAAAAAAAAAAAGTGCCAATGACAAGCTTGTTATCGTTAAAGTTAGATGGTGCATCTCAGCCAGTTGCTAGTGGGGGACAACGGGGATAGACAGTTTTTAAATCTTGTATTAAGGGAGCAGTTCTGTCCCGTACAGGGTTAAACGTGTCGGAAAATGAGAAACCAGCGAGTCCCTCCGAAGCGCCCCGGCTGGACAAGCTGCTCGGAGAGGACACGGGGCTCAGCCACCAGCAGAAGGATAAGATCAAGATCGCCTTCGCAGAGGGATATCTGGCAGGTAATCAAATAAATAAATAAATGCTTGAACAATTTTCACATAGCGACATCTAGTCCCATACTAAGCAAAGCTCAATAAGGATCATGGACCAAATGCGAAATGGACTAAGTGGGCCAAATGCGCATGAACGGCCATAACCCACCACGCAAGCCCAGTGCGGATTGGTGGGTGTTAACGACTGCAAATTTGAAAAATATTAAAAAATCTACAATTTTTTATGGTTTAGTTCTTGTTTGCTACTGATCAAAACATTGTAACTTTTGAACTAAACGATCTATCTTTATGAAACAAACTGAATAATGATTGGAAATAATAGATCGTCTTAAAAAAATCAAAATTTATGATGAAAGAAAACCCACAATAAGATGCATTTTTGTCAATAAATAAGATTTTCAAATCTATTTTTCTTAAAAATGAAATCTTACATAATTTCACAATGAAGCTAGATATTTTTAAATTATTTTTCCTTTCATTAAAATTAAGCATAGTTTAACTCATTTTAATTTGTGCACTTTATCTACACTAGCGCCATGTTAGCGGTAGTGCGCCGACTGGTGGACGATTTGTGAATTAGAAAAATTATCCTGTCATTTCCTTGATTGCCCCACCAGGGTCCCACCCGGAAAACGTCCGCGGCACCAAGGCGTCCAAATACCTGAAGCTAGTCCAACAACTCCTGACCATCGTGCTGTTCCTGGCCATATTCGTGAGCCTCATGGCCTCCGTCAGCGGGACCGTCTTTAGGTAACCACCTATTAAGTGTACTCTCACTCTCCTTTTCTCTCTCACTCTCTTACACACACACATCCTTATAACAAGAGATATATCTTATGTTCTCATGTAAAATGGGTGTGCCCCAAGGTTCCATCTTAGGCCCTTTCCTATTTTTCTAGTATATTATTTAGTACCCTTTCCTATATTTAATGTATGATAAGTTTTGAAGCCCCTCCAGTCCTTGTATACGGTTGCGTATTCCAACATGCGTAAAATCCAGCCAACCTATTGAACCTATGTTCACATGTAAAATGGATGTGCCCCAAGATTCTATCTTGTGCCCTTTCCTATATTTAACGTATGATAAGTTTTGAAGCCCCTTCAGTCCTTGTATACGGTTGCGTATTCCAATGAGCACATTGTCATTATAACTAGAGATATATCCTAAGTTTTCATGTAAAATAGGCGTGCCCCAAGGTTCCATCTTGGGTCCTTTCCTATATTTAACATATGATAAGTTTTGAAGCCCCTTCAGTCCTTGTATACGGTTGCGTATTCCAACATGCGCAGGATCCAGCTGGGCGGGCAAGTGGAGGTGGACCCTGAAGACATCGCCGTCACCTTCGACGACGTCAAGGGCGCTGACGAGGCCAAACAGGAGCTCAAGGATGTGGTATGTACCTATTAGTAAAGACTATATTACAATACTGAAACAAGTGATAGTGTAGAGGAAAATTTTATTTTATTTTTTGCCTTTCCCTAGTAATTTTTGATTATAAGCTTCATAGTCGTAATTTCACACTAAAAACATTTGATTACATAACTCTGTTGCTAACAATTCTCGTTTGATACCGATTGAAATCATTTGAAATTAATGAAGTTTGACTGTTTCATTTTTTTTTTTTTTTCCTCCTTTCTCCACCTGCGATCAGCCTTTAGGCCATAATCAAATTGGTTGCAATCAGGGATTTTAGGACTTAAAAATGACCCCCACATAAAAATGACCCCACTCAAATGGTGTCCAGTGGTGTTCTCTTCAGTCGCTTTATGGTTTGACTGGTGTCAAGTAGGGCTGTAGCTAGTTGGTTTTTATGACTCCCAAGTCGTTGGACGTAGTTTTCACATGATTATGGTATCTCTAGGTATTCGTGCACTTCTACATTTTTTGTGAACCAAGGTGCATTACATAGAATATTAAGGGCTGCATTTTGAAATCGTTAAAGTATTTCTATGTTGGAGTGACTAGCAGAACCCCAGAGTTGCATTCTGTATGTCCATATAGGTTTGATTATGGCTTTGTAGATAAGAACCTTATTCTCCAAGCTGAGAGCTTATTATGTGTTCCGTTTTACGTCCGAAGTCCCTTATGAGAGGGAGAGAGTGCGTTGCTTACTTCCGCCAGATGTCGCTAGTTGCTTCGCTTTCCCGCCATTTTACCGCCTCTGGTGTACAAGCCTGTCAACAAACTCAACCCAAGCACAAGCCGCCATTTTCTGAACATTGTTGCGTCAGTTTTTTCAAACGTCGGACGTGTGCTAGTTTGCCTTAGTTACATTTGAGCTTTTGAGATTAAAGTAAAAAGTTCATAGTTTAAAATTTTCCGCATTTATTTTCAAATATCGTTCGTTTAAAATGGACAACGATAACGAAAATTCTCCCGCCGCCGCCGCCGCCGTATCGGCCGGTTCGAAGAGAAAATCGCGCGATTCGGGTACATCTAGTGAAAGTGAAAGTGATCGTAGTGATGTGAGTGGCAGTGATAGTTCGGCGTGCCCTTCGCCGCCTAGAAAAAAGGCGCGTGCCGGCCGCCATGATGACCGCTTCGATGACCGCCACGACAGGCGCTCTGTTACACTAGAAGCGGACATGGATCAAAGGTTTGCCATACTGTCACATCAGCTGGTGAGTCACATTAATAATATCTTAGCTCCCAATTACAACATGCATACGGGAACTACATGCTCTTCTTCGATAAACGCATCGAACTGTACCGTTCCATTAAACGTTCCGAATTCTATAAATAATGATTTTTTGCGCCCACCGGAAACTCGTAATAAGTTTGAAGATATATCTAATCTTTCTGTAACGGTAAAAGAACCTACGGTAGCCGGGGCTATTCCGGAACGTGTGTCTAAGCTCGCGGCTTTGCAGCGATTTGACTCTCCGGATTGGAACGCGGTTCGCTACACAGATACCCAGAAGAAATATGTTGCGTCACCAGGCTTTGTAGAATTAAAAGTTAACGAAGAATTGAAGCGTTTTGATGATCCGATGGCCTCGTCTAGCTGGTCTAAAATGGAACGTAGCTTCGCAGCCCTATCTAACGCTGTCATGGCACAGAATGAGCTAGTTAATTCGGCTTTACAGAACCTTATAGATTGGTCGGCTAAGCCGGATAGCCAACTTTCTCCCACTACTCTTTACGATAAACTGAAAGAACTATTCGGTAACGATTCAGGTTATAAATCGGCTTCTCATGACATCCTGCAAATAATATGTGGTAAGCGCGCTGAAGTTTTAGAACAACGTCGCCGCTCAGTTTTAAAGAATTTAAAAGTTAAATACATGCGGGACGACATTGAGAAAATACCGCCCTCATCCGAGTACATGTTCGCTCCTCAGTCTTTAGCAAGTTATGTGCAAAAAATTGGAGGTATTGATAAATTAGATAAACAGAATGTCCCCATACCAAGACCGGCTCGTGCTCGCTCTCCACAAGAGAGATCATTTCAACAACCCCGCGCAGCTAATAAAGCTCGGCGAAACGAGTGAAAGGAATCGACTGGTAGAAACCGCAATGACGATACTACCTCGAAGAAAAAAAGGGGGGGCAGAATTAAGGATACCAGAAAACCATATAGAAATAACAAACCATGACTCGGTCATCTTCTCGGGGGGTTGTTTAAAACATTATCAGGACGATTGGCTTTCTTTTCGTCCTCCCAAACCAATTTTAAAAATTATCCAGGGTGCTCGACTTCCCTTCAATCGACCTCCACCTTTGATTGTACCTACTCAAGAGGTTATAACGAAATATCAAACGCCGCAGAGTTTGGCAATGACGAAAGAAATTTCAATTATGTTGAAAGATCACATACTAGAGCCAGCTCCGTTAACTCCAAGTTTTATCTCCCCCCTTTTTATTACAACAAAGAGCAACGGAAAAAATCGTGTCATTTTCAACCTCAAAGCTTTGAATATGTTCATCAAGACACAGAAATTCCATCTCTTCAATCATTACCGCATGCCGACTTTGCTACAAACAATGGATTGGATGGTGAAATTAGACCTTTCCCAGGCTTACTATCACGTGCCCATAAGCGAACAGCACAGATGCTATCTACGGGTCAGTTATGGAGGTCATCTTTACCAAATGACATGCCTGCCCTTTGGTCTCGCAGCAGCACCGAAAATGTTCGCGTCGCTAACCAATTGGATAGCCGAGAAGCTTCGGGATCAAGGACTGCGTTTGGTGGTCTATCTGGACGACTTTTTAATAGTTCACCAGTCTCGAGCCGTACTCTGTTCACAAATAAGGACCGCCATCGAGTTGCTGAACAAACTGGGTTGGTGCATCAACTTCGAAAAATCGATCACCACGCCAACGAGGAGGATCGAGTTTTTAGGTCTCACGTGGGATACTCAAAGGAACATGAAAAGCTTACCACCAGACAAGATTTCCAGAGCCTTCCAGTACATCTCCACTCGCTTGGCAGCCGGCAGTTGGTCCCTCAAGCAGGCGCAATGCCTCTTAGGGTTTCTCAACTTCGCAACCTTCATCACCCACCGGGGAAGGTTGCATTGCCGGGCTCTGCAGCGCCACAGCAACCAGCTTCGTCGTAATCCTCGCTCTGCGCTTCCTTTGCCAGACGAGGTGAGACTAGAACTGCAGTGGTGGTTGAAGAACATCGATCAAGAGTCACTCATACATCGACCTACGCGACAAACCAACTACATTATCACGGATGCGTCAGATGTCCAGTGGGGAGCTGTGATAAACAACCAATTCGAATCGGGTACGTGGACACCCCATCAGAATCGATGGCACTGCAACGCCAAAGAAATGTACGCAGTAATAGCAGCCATATCGGCTCGGGTGAACGACCTCAAGAACTCAGAAGTGATTCTGCAGAGGGACAACAAGACGGTGATCTCGTACATAATGAACGAAGGAGGTACCAAATCCAAACTTCTACTAGAGTTGACAGGGCAGCTCTTCACTCTAATAGACAGTCTCAATATTGTACTTCTCCCTCACCACCTTCCGGGAAGGTACAATACGGAAGCCGATCGCCTATCTCGCAATCGCGCCGGCTCCGAGTGGCACCTAAGCGAGCGAGCGACGAGTCTAATCTTCAGTCAGTGGGGCGTCCCAGAAATAGACTTGTTCGCCTCCCAGACCGCCCATGTCGTTCAAAATTATGTTACTCGCGACTTATCCGACTCGAACGCTTGCTTTCACGACGCGTTCAGCAAATATTGGCACTACGACCTAGCTTGGGTGTTTCCTCCCCCGTGCTTAATCCCGCAAGTGCTTCATCACTTAAACTCCGCAACAGGGAAATTTGTGATAGTGGTACCCAAGTGGACGAAACCATTCTGGCGACCAGACCTGAAAGCCAGGGCCATAGCACGACCCAAGAAAATTCCAGATCTAGAAGACTGCCTAGTCGACACGGCGACGGGTCTGCCTCCTGCCTACATCAACCACCTACACCTGGAAGCCTGGCTCATTTCGGGTGGGACACGCTAACATCAGATTGGTCTGTCGAAGAAAAAACTCTACTCTCAAACTGCTGGCGAGCTTCAACTCTTAAAACTTACAGCCCTATCTGGTCTAAGTGGGTAATTTGGTGCCGCCAAAATAACTTGAACCCTAGTTCACCATCCCCAGCAGATGTAGCTAGGTATATAGCGAAATTATCTTGTTATGATAAGTTAGCCTATCGTAGTATACTAGTGCATAAATCTGTAATTTCTTCAATATGTGAAACTACATCAGACGATAAAATATCTTCTAGTCCTATCGTAAAACACATGCTTAAAGCCGTGTCAGTTTCTAGACCAATACCACCCAAAGCGCCAATTTGGGATGCTAGAGTACTTATAGAATATCTGAAAGCTAACAGCCCCAAGTCTAACAGTTTTTACGATATTTCTAGACGAACTGCTGTACTTCTTTTATTAACATCCGGACGAAGGGTCCATGATTTAACATTATTGCACTTTGACGTTGACCACTATATCGATAGTAACGATTCTATAACCCTACACCCTACTTTCGGCTCAAAAACTGATTCTGTGTCGTATCAACAGTCAAGTTGGAAACTGCTGACCTGCCCCGATAAAAATATCGATCCAGTCTATTGGTTGAGAACTTTAAAAACCATATCCGCAGACCGCAGAGGTTCAGTAACTAATATATTTATTTCTACTAAAGAACCTGTTAAGCCTGCCACTCCTACTATCATTGGTGGATGGATAAAAAAGCTTTTACTGGAAGCAGGGATCCAGGCTTCTCCCGGTAGTCTAAGGTCAGCAGTATCTTCCTTGAACTGGTTGGAAAACTATCCAATCAACGAAATCCTAGATAAAGCTAATTGGCGCCATGCACATACTTTTAAAAAGTTCTATCAGAAAAATATTCAAATAAATGATTCGCAATTGTCAGAAAAATCTTTATCACAATATTTTAACACTTCTTAAGTGATGTTTATGTTCATTATTATGTATCATAATCTTATAATTTCATTGATTTAAATGATTTACATAATTATATTTGTTAGGTACAAGTCAAGTAGATTCTTAATAATTAGTTTGTTGATTGCTGTCTATCATATAACAATATTTACAATACAAACTCAATCATTGTTGCGTCTTTAATTTCCTAGGCAACACAAGCCACCAGGAGATAACAAACACATCTCTCATAAGGGACTTCGGACGTAAAACGGTACACATAATATACAAATTTTACCTTCCAATAAAATTTTTATTATGTTTCCTAAGACGTCCGAAGTCCCAATAACGGCTTCCTGGTGGAACATCCTCCGTTATCATATGAGTCTCACAATGATCAGAAAATGGCGGCTTGTGCTTGGGTTGAGTTTGTTGACAGGCTTGTACACCAGAGGCGGTAAAATGGCGGGAAAGCGAAGCAACTAGCGACATCTGGCGGAAGTAAGCAACGCACTCTCTCCCTCTCATAAGGGACTTCGGACGTCTTAGGAAACATAATAAAAATTTTATTGGAAGGTAAAATTTGTATATTGTCCTCCAACAAGCCAATTCATTTCTTTCAGTTTTGGTTTGCTTGATCTCTTTCAGTGGCGGTACCTCCATACAAGCCCAAAAGCCCGGCTTGCCCTAACAATAACTTGCTAACACTACACCAATGAATCGTAATTAATTACAACACAATATTATTAACAAATGTTAATTTTCAATAATCAATAACCACAAATTCAATTTTTACAACAACTGATCGATAGACAAGTCGCTAAACTGCATTACTTTCCTCAATAAACCCTCTACAATGCATTTATCTCCCTCGCACTCGTTGGCTTGCAACCGGGCTTTGCGATCTGTATATATCCGCTCTCTTCTAACATCAACAAAAGTGCTACCCGCATACATAGTACTGCTGTACGTATCTATAGATTCTATGAGAACTACACAATGCCGAGCGAAAGCCGGCTTGCCTCCGAAGTTCGCTCCAGTTCGGTAGACTGCACAACGCGCTGAGGAGTGTGAAGTTGTTTCAATCTGTGACGACAGCTGTTTTGAAACAACAAGTGTTTTGCCTAAAATAGTGTTTTTTGTGTTAAAAATGAGTTTAAATTTCAGTTTAATGATTGATAATTGACGGTTTTATGTGATGGATTAAAATGTTTATTCTCTGTGAAAGTGTCCACGAGTCGAGTCGATCCAAGAGAAATACAAAATAACTCTTTCCTTGCAGTCCGGTAATAAACCTTTTCATTTGAGTATTTTGCAAAGAAATATAATATTCTTCAATGTAAGTATCGTAATTTTGTAGTGGACTTGTTTACATTGTTGGTTGTTCTTATAAACATAAATAAGTAAGGTTAGTTTTGCGTCTTTCATTTGAACGACAATAATGTTTGTTTGGAATGCAGGAGATAGGATTGAAATTATCTAGCAAAAGCTCAGTGACGCTATTATTTTGTGAATTGATTTAGATATTTATTATGAGTGACACACGAGAAATTTAGTTTTGATTACACAATAATATAATTCGATAAAGTCACGCCATCTAGCATTTTGTGAATAATTGGTGTGCTTTTGGTGATTTTTTGAGAGTTATCTATGAATTAGTCTAGATGGCGCTGGGGTGTGTCGCATCGATATTTTGGTAAAGATCATCGTATGAAAAAAAATTATGCATTGTTTTTTTGCTTGAGCTGGTAAAAAAAATTGCTTGATTTGAGGGTTCGGGCTTGCTCTACCCTGTAGGCCTGGGCACGCCACTGATCTCTTTTAGCTTTTATGTGATCTCTCCATGTTAATCTTTTCATTTATTAGCAAAGTGATATTAAAGCACTCTGTTATTAACTGAATCTGTCAAATTTTATTAATTTCAAACGGTTTCAATTGATTTGAAAAGAGAATTGTTAGCAACAGAGTTATGTAATCAGGGGGCAGAGAAATGTTTGTGATGTTCTCTAGTATTTATTTATAATAAAATCAACAACACTTGAATACTAACGAATATCTAATTTGTCGCCAGGTGGAATTCTTAAAAAACCCCGAGAAATTCTCCACCCTAGGGGGGAAATTACCAAAAGGGGTACTCCTAGTGGGTCCACCTGGAACCGGCAAGACTCTGCTAGCAAGAGCGGTCGCTGGTGAAGCTAGGGTTCCATTCTTCCATGCCGCTGGACCGGAGTTCGACGAGATTCTGGTGGGGCAGGGGGCCAGGAGGGTGCGGGATCTGTTTAGTGAGTCGAATTAGTGATATACATGTCATTTTAGTGTTAAAAATAATAAATAGTGATGTTTAAGCAAGTTTTTCTGAGATGTTACTCGGAGCGAATGTATAGCAGTCGAAATGTGTTTGACAATTCAAATTACAGGTCTGAACAAAAGTCGCATCTAAAACTGGCGGTATTCATTCATCTCTTTCAATGATGAGATAGAAATGAGATGGAGAAGACTTTGTAAAAAGATTCTGAATGAATGATGAAATATACAGGGTGTTAATGAATAACTTTGTTCTTCACAGTGTTGGTGTGAATGATAAAGTTATATTTGCGGTTTTGGAAAATATGATATATCTCGAAAACTAATTACTATATCGTTCAAACCAATTTTCGTTGAAAGTTTTTATTAAGATTATACTATAATATATATTTTTTTAGATTTTTCACTCTCTTATTTCAAAAGTTAGAGGGGGGGGGACACACATTTTACCACTTTGGCAGTGTTTATCTTTCAAACGGTTGACTTTGAGAAAAAAATTGTCTTAGGAACCTCAATGTCATTTTTAAAGACCTATCTATAGACACCCCGCACGTATTGGTATGAAGAATTTTTTTTTTCAGTTTCAGTTCCATGTACGGGGACCCCCCCTTAATCTTATTTTTTTTTATTTTTGTGTTAAAATCGTTAAGCGGTAAACAGAATACATCTACCTATTAAGTTTCAACTGTGTAATCCTAATACTTTCGGAATAAAATGGCTATAACATACGGACGGACAGACAGACAGACAGACATGACGAATCTATAAGGGTTCCGTTTTGTGCCATTTTGGCTACGGATATGGACTCTTTTAAGTGATAAAATGTATTGTTGCTGAACAGAGGCGGCCAAGGAGCGCGCGCCGTGCGTGATCTTCATCGACGAGATCGACTCCGTGGGCGCCAAGAGGACCAACAGCGTGCTACACCCATACGCCAACCAGGTGGGTCAAACAGGGGGAAAAGAGGGATTGCAATTGAAAATTTCTTTATTCGAATAAGCTCACATAATAAGCATTTTTAAATGGTCAATTCTTTTCCGACGTCTTTGAATACCTGCAAAAACCTAAGTATTTACAGACATGTCCATCAGCCATTTTTGATGTCCCCACTGCTGGGGCACAGGCCTTCCTTATGGGTGGTAAGGAGGATGGGCCATAACCCACCACGCGGGCCCAATGCGGGGTGTTAACGACTGCAAATGCAACCGGGACCAACGACTTAACGTGCCTTCCAAAGCACGGAGGAGCTTGAGATAATAATTTTTTGGTCACCCATCCCATGACCGACCCTTGCGAACGTTGCTTAACTTCCGCAATCGCTGGGCCAGGCGCTAAACCACTGCGCCACCGAGCTCCGCTTTACAAACATACTCTCCGTAAATTTCTAGTGATATCGTTGTATTTTGCATACAGTTAAGAGGTACACACCAGTTACTTTTATTATTATTAAAAGTTAACCTTTTTACAGACAATAAACCAACTGCTGTCCGAAATGGATGGTTTTCACCAGAATGAAGGCGTGATAGTACTAGGCGCTACTAACAGGAGGGACGATCTCGACCAGGCGTTACTGCGCCCCGGCAGATTCGATGTGGAGGTGAGATTTTTTTATTTATATACAGGGTGTAACTTTGCACACAAAACAAAACTTTGCACACACGGAGGGAAAATACCTTAAATATTGATGATAGGAAAATTTACTAAGAGATTACTTCGTTTTGTTTTAAAAAATAATCCGAAATGTATTCAAAGATTTTTTCAAATCGCATTCATTCCTATACAAATAGATACAATACGTTATTATTAAAATTTAAAAGTGAAATTTCATGGTTTTCCTTTTGTTTACGATGATGTGTTACTTAACAAAAAATAATCCTAATGAGTAACCCTTTCGATCGGTTATGAAAAAATAAAAGATTGTTTTTTATTCTAATTTGGTGGGTTCAATTCCTGGTTAAGGCATGCGATTTTTCAAAAATCTATTATTTTTAAAAACAAAATGAAGTCTTCCTACAGTAAAATTTCCTATCCTCAATATTTAAAGTACTTTCCCTCCGTGTGGCAAAGTTTTGGGAAACCCTGTATGTTACGGCTGATACCCGAAGTGCGGCTAACCCTAGTTTTTGCAGGCTAAAACTAGGTGTAGCACAATGCAAACCTGATATTTTTTTTTAACACAAAACAAGAGAATCAAAATAGGTGTATGAAACACTAAAACAAAAAAATGCGTTAAAGACAAAAAACTTAATTTTTTAACGTTACTACCTTTTTTTCCAGGTGAATGTCCCAACTCCCGACTACGGCGGGCGTCGGGAGATTCTCCAACTATACCTCGCTCGAGTCGCCGCCAACCCCGCTGTGGACATAGACATGCTAGCGAGGGGAACCACTGGGTTCACTGGGGCCGATCTAGAGAGCATGGTCAACCAAGCTGCACTTAAGTAAGTTAAAAAAATCATTTTTTTGCCCATTTATTTACCTTGAATTTTTTTTTATATGATCCCAACAAAGTGGCCGTATGACTCCAAAAAAGTTCCCAAATGACCCCACCCAGGTACCTATGTGAACCGTAAAAGTGTCCGTTATTACCCCAATAAAGTGCTAATATAACCCCACAACAATGCCCGTATGACCCGACACAAGTACACTTATCGTTTGACCCTACTGTAGTTTCCATTTGACCTCGATAAAGGGGACATGTGACTGCTTTAAAAGCCCATTTTATGAACTTACAGAAGTGTCCGTATGACCCCACCACGATAAAGAGTACCTACGCGAGTTTGGGGCCTTTGTTGCCTGGGGGTAGGTAGAAAAAACTAATTGGGAACTATTGCACTATAGTATCCGTTTGACTCCAATAAGGTTAAATTCAAAATATCTTTAAGTAATTAAGCGCTTTTGAATTGTCCATATTTTCCTACTACACGTTCCAGACTTGTTTTAGGGTTTTTAGGCTCTCCGCTGCGTTAAGCGGGACGCGCGCGCTGGGCGACATAAATTATAGGTTACTCATGCACTAGCATCTGTCCGTCACAAAAACCAGCAATCTATAATCCCGCGGCGGGATCCCGCTTAGCGCAGCGGAGGGCCTTAAGGTACTCGGTTAGCCCCTCAGAAACCTACAAGACCTTATAAAAAAATACTTAACTTGGCTGAAGTAAAAATACGATTAACTCCAAATAAATCTATTTTTTGATTCCTATTAATTTTATATTATTTGTCCAGAGCGGCCATAGATGGCGCTAAAACAGTAACAATGAAATACCTAGAAGACGCCAGAGACAAAGTATTGATGGGCCCCGAGCGGAGGTCGCGATTGCCCGACGAGGAGGCGAACACTATCACCGCCTACCACGAGGGGGGGCATGCTGTAGTCGCCTACTACACTAAGGTACGTCAAGATAGTGTCAATATCACATCAATATAGTGTCAATACAGCGGCAATACTGTGTCAATATAGCGTCATTACAGAGTCAATACTGTGTCAATATAGCGTCAATAAGAAGTAATACGCGTTTTCAGAGTTGGTCCCATAGTAAAAGTTGTTCAGTTTGATGGTCCCTATCTACCATATTCAGCATTACTCGTATCTTTGAATATTAAAGTTCGATATCATAACATAGTGTTTTCGGTACTTATCTGCATGCATATCAAATCAGTTTATCCAATACTAGCGGACTTCTGCGTCTGCTTGGAAAGTTTTCTGTTCTTTGTACCCCTGACAACGTGTATGTAAAATTTCATGATGATCGGTTCAGTAGTTAAGACGTGAAGGCGTAACAAATAAACAAAGAAACGGACATGTATAATATTAGTAGGGATTTTTTCATTTGCAACTGTATCGACCAGATGGCTTAAAGCCATTTTCCCATCCCTCATTATCAGATTGGTTGTAAGTGTAACTTCCTTCCGTTGGCGTAGTAGCTACACTAACGACAAATCTGATAATGACAGAAAGAAAAATTTCTTATATCAGACATGCCATCTGGTGGGTACAGTTGCAAATGATTATATCTTCAATAAACTACGTCCGGTCGCGGAAGAGTTGCAATATTATTTATTGTACCTACATCAGTATTACATCAATACAATGACAATATGTATTGATTCCCAGGACTCCCACCCGCTGCACAAGGTGACCATAATACCCAGAGGCCCATCGCTGGGACACACCGCCTACATACCCGCTAAAGAAAGGTAAACAAATACACCGTTATTATTATTGTTTGAATTCAGTCATAGAGATGATCGCTGTCATTATTTTAACACTGAATTTCTAGGAACCAGATTGAAAATAGTAATATTTTGCTGTAAATTATTGAATTTTATCAACATTGTTTAAAAAGACGATCTTGTATTTAAACAATCGATCCACTTATTTTTTTTTATTTGGCTTACTAAACTGGGTATAATCCATTTGGTCTATGCTAACAATAACTTATTAGAACTAACTTACTAGGATTTACCCTACTCGACGTAAGCACAGCATGCATTTACTAACAATTAGAAAATGTAGACTACCTAATTCTATTTATAAATACTAAATTTTAAACAGTAGGATATTGAAAAAATAATAACTTTTAACATGTTTTTATTAGGTTGCTTTCTTGTTTGTTTGTCCACTTTAGCAAACGATTCTGTAATAGCTTCCTGATAGCTAGAGACTTGAAACTTTGAACATAGGTGAGAACTATTATGATGTAATTGAGCTGATCTGATGATGGAGCCGGAAGGACACAGGAACTTAATAAAACCATATGACCCCATCGAGTGTGAGCTCGTTTGAATCGTCTCAACTAGTACTCCGATGGAAGCCGGTTTCATAGATTATTAACAAAAAAAATAACAGATAAAATTAAGAAGCAGAAAAGAATAATATAAAAAAAGAACTTAAACATGTTTATAAAACGAACTAAAAATATACAATAATTTCTTTCGTAGAGATTTATAAACCTTATACCTAAGTTTTCCATTATTTTTCACACTAGATACCACGTGACGAAGCAGCAACTGCTCGCCATGATGGACACCATGATGGGTGGCCGCGCCGCTGAGGAACTCATCTTCGGTCCCGATAAAATCACGTCAGGTGAGTAAGAAACATGTTTGGATATCTAGTGATATACAACGTGTTACAAAATAGCCCGTAATGCCGAATATGGTAGATAGGGACCATCAAACTGAACAACTTTTACTATGGGACCAACTCTGAAATCGCGAAAAAAAACAGCTGTTTCATACATTTTGATGTTTTCGTTAATTTTTGTAAAACAGCAGATTTTTTTCAGAGCCCTATCTACCATATTCGGTGTTAGGGGTATTTTTGTAACACGGTGTATGTATAGTGTTTACTTTAAAAAAAAACGTAGTGTAGTAAATTAAATAAACTGTAATTAATATGTTTTTGTTAATGTTTGTGGAGCTCGGTGGCGCAGTGGTTTAGCGCCTGGCCCAGCGATTGCGGATGTTAGGCAACGTTCGCAAGGGATGGGTGACCAAAAATTTATTATCTCGAGCTCCTCCGTGCTTCGGAAAAGCCGTTGGTCCCGGCTGCATTTGCAGTCGTTAACACCCACCAATCCGCATTGGGCTCGCGTGGCCCGTCCTCCTTACCACCCATAAGGATGGCCTGTGCGCCAGCAGTGGGGACATCAAAAATGGCTGATGGACAATATGTTTTTTCATTATTCAGACAATGATGTTTCAGAACAGACAGATGAACCATAATTCCATCAGACTACGCGTTTACCATCAGTTTCTCGTCAATATTATCTGTTACGCGTCGATCTTATCAGACTGACGTGACGGCCGAATACTCAAAGGCTTCTTAGCTAAAATCTTAAGTTATGGTCTCCTTAACTTTAAGGAAGTTGTCAGTTTCATAGAGATTCTGTCAAATCTGACAACTTTTTAGAATTTAAGGTGGCCGTACTCAGAGACGTCATCTCTTCGTCGTTAAGCTTCATTAAAATTGTTGCTATCTCTTTCTTTTCCATAGTGATAGTATAAGACGACACGATACTTAATGAAGCATTAAACTTAATTGACGTCTCTGAGTACGGCAGGATTCGTTTGAGTATTTGGCCGTGAGACTGCCAAACCAAATTGAATGTGGTATCTTCCTCTAACGTATTAAAGTCCGTTTATATCTTCAGACACCGAGCGTTCAGACGCGTTGTGCTGCATAATTAAATACCAGCATTTTTAGCTCTATCCACATAGTTGTACTTTTCATATGGTGCCATTTTTTGAGCAGAATGCTTATTCCATAGATTTTAGTTCGCTGCTTATATACGACACTACACGTGTCTGACTGACACGCTGACGATATAAACGGCCCTTTACACGTTGTACAACGTTCCCTCCAGGCGCGTCGTCCGACCTCAAACAGGCCACCTCGATAGCGTGCCACATGGTCCGCGAGTGGGGCATGAGCGAGAAGGTGGGCCTGCGCAGCCTCGAGCCCCCGCGCGCCTCGCTCACACCTCCCGACCAGTTAGGCCCTTATACCAACGAATTGGTGAGTGGAAACTACTATACTAATAAGATTTTTATTTCAGATATCAAACATCCATATACACTGAAAAAAAATACCATAACTAACATTTTACGTTAGGGACAAAAACTACTATGGTTTTTAGATAGCTAGGATAAAACTATAATGGTTTCTAGATAGCTAGGATAAAACTAACATAGTTTTTAGATAGGTAGGATAAATCTACTATGATTTTTAGGTAGCTAGGGTAATACTGCTATGGTTTTAGATAGCTAGGATAAAACTACTACGGTTTTTAGATAGCTAGGATAAAACTACTAGGGTTTTTAGATAGCTAGGATAAAACTAGTACGGTTTTTAGATAGCTAGGATAAAACTACTAGGGTTTTTAGATAGCTAGGATAAAACTAGTACGGTTTTTAGATAGCTAGGATAAAACTACTACGGTTTTTAGATAGCTAGGATAAAACTACTAGGGTTTTTAGATAGCTAGGATAAAACTAGTACGGTTTTTAGATAGCTAGGATAAAACTAGTACGGTTTTTAGATAGCTAGGATAAAACTACTAGGGTTTTTAGATAGCTAGGATAAAACTAGTACGGTTTTTAGATAGCTAGGATAAAACTACTAGGGTTTTTAGATAGCTAGGATAAAACTAGTACGGTTTTTAGATAGCTAGGATAAAACTACTAGGGTTTTTAGATAGCTAGGATAAAACTAGTACGGTTTTTAGATAGCTAGGATAAAACTACTAGGGTTTTTAGATAGCTAGGATAAAACTAGTACGGGTTTTAGATAGCTAGGATAAAACTACTAGGGTTTTTAGATAGCTAGGATAAATCTACTAGGGTTTTTAGATAGCTAGGATAAAACTAGTACGGTTTTTAGATAGCTAGGCTAAAACTAGTACGGTTTTTAGATAGCTAGGATAAATCTACTAGGGTTTTTAGATAGCTAGGATAAAACTAGTACGGTTTTTAGATAGCTAGGATAAAACTAGTACGGTTTTTAGATAGCTAGGATAAAACTACTACGGTTTTTAGATAGCTAGGATAAAACTACTAGGGTTTTAGATAGCTAGGATAAAACTACTACGGTTTTTAGATAGCCAGGATAAAACTACTAGGGTTTTTAGATAGCTAGGATAAAACTAGTACGGTTTTTAGATAGCTAGGATAAAACTAGTACGGTTTTTAGATAGCTAGGATAAAACTAGTACGGTTTTTAGATAGCTAGGATAAAACTAGTACGGTTTTTAGATAGCTAGGATAAAACTAGTACGGTTTTTAGATAGCTAGGATAAAACTACTAGGGTTTTTAGATAGCTAGGATAAAACTAGTACGGTTTTTAGATAGCTAGGATAAAACTAGTACGGTTTTTAGATAGCTAGGATAAAACTACTAGGGTTTTTAGATAGCTAGGATAAAACTAGTACGGTTTTTAGATAGCTAGGATAAAACTAGTACGGTTTTTAGATAGTTAGGATAAATCTATAATGGTTTTTAGTTAGCTAGGATAATACTACTATGGTTTTAGATAGCTAGACTAAAACTGCTATGTTTTAAGATAATTGAGAATCAACTACCATGGTTTATAGCTGTGAATTAAAAGAATTTTAATCTCGTGCCATATTATTGACGCACTATAAACAATTTGGTTTTACAGGTGGACGGTGAAATAAAGAAGATCTTATCGGACAGCTACGAGCGCGCAAAAACGATCCTTCGCGCGCACGCCAAGGAACACAAGGCTCTCGCTGAGGCGCTGCTCAAGTTAGTACACGACTCGATACATAGTTAATACTCGTACATACATACACACTTATACATAGTTAGTACACTAACATAGCAAAGAAATAAAAAAGATTAATCAGACAAATAACACACAGTACACGACTCAATACGTAGAACTCATCAGCTAGCGTTATTTTTATGAAACTTTATAGCTGCGTGACTGGTCGCTTTACTTGGACACACGAACCAGTTTAAAAATTTCATTTTTACTAAGGAAAAATGATCCCATCCTCGACAATGTAAATGCTGACTTCCCGTTCCTATTAAGAGCCGTTTGTCATTATGTCTATCGCATTAATAAATGCGCGTGTAGATGTTATTGTTATTATTATTAGATGTGGCATCGTCGTTGTTTCTGATTACTATAACATAAGTGCTTTAACTACTTTGGAATCGAGTTCCCAATTTTCAATATTTGTAGTCGCCCTCAGTCCGTCGCCCACTTAGTATTTCAGTACGCTATAGTATTATAGTATTATATTAGTATAGTATTCAGTATTTTTGATACCCAAAAAGGGGAATAATTGTTACCCGATTAAGAGGCCGTAGCGATTTTGCCGCTGACTGCAGCTGTCTCGCTCGCACATTAACGGCCTTATACAAAACACTGTTTAACACGTGTTTAACTAAAACACTGTTTAAATGTGATGCTGTCACTTTTTTGACAACATTGTTTGAAAGAGACGGCATCACATTTAAACAGTGTTTTTACTAAACAGTGTTTTAATTTCTTTTATTTTTTTATTTGTTATGGCATCAAACAGTCAACTCTAAAGCATACGATATACATTGTAAACATTAAAACAAAAAGACGTCTCATACAAGAAGTCAAAATCGCTACGGGCTCTTAAATACTACCCATTTTATATCTGCATACAAATTACTATTAATTCCAAAATCCATTTTAAATAGTAAGAACAAACTCAGTTTGTAAGTGGGGCGTTATTTCGAGGTGCCGTTTTTGAGACTGACCGGACGGACATCAGTGTATTCTTGATCGAAGTATCTATTTATGATATTCCCTATCACAGATATGAGACACTAGACGCAGAAGACATAAAAGCTATAATGAGCGGGGACAAGACTAAGTTGGACCGCCAAGGAACTAGGGCCAACAAGGAGCCCACGCCCACGCCCACTCCCACGCCCACGCTCCTGCCTCAACCGCAGCCCGCATAGGGTGAGTTGGGAAAAAAGTTTTTATTTTATAAAACAAAATGTTTTGAACAAGTGTATTTTTTTCTTTTAACCATCAATTTCAAATCAATTAGACCTATAATATTTAATTTCTAGACTATTTTCAAATTCGCCTTAATATCCTTATAGTCCACTTAATAAAGGAGTTGTTGAAATATCTTAGGTCCCTGCTCACGCACTCTATACCCCCCCTTTTTGATCATTCTTTATAATTATAAAGAATACAAAATATTTTATGTAGGAAAACATAAAAAATAATAAATTAAATTAATCAATCAGCACGCGTAGCATGACCACTCTCGAGAAAAGACTCGACTCACAGAACAATGGCTTGTCTACACCCAAATGTCACTTTTGTCGGGTTGAGATCGAGATACTCATGCTCGCACTTTTACACTAGTAGACTCGTATTGTTCTTTGTCGTGGCCTTATGTCAAAAGTCGACAAACGACCACTTTTCTCTTCAATTGACATTAATTCGACAGTTGAGTCGGAGAAACTTGTCTACTACCCTTTGGGTAGTCGAGAACGTCGAGAAAGAGTTTTTTACGTATTTTATTTTATGTAAATCTAAATTTCGCAATAAAAACAAATAAAAGTTGCCCGTGCTTATATTT
The DNA here is from genome assembly GCA_950108535.1 of Agriphila straminella. Lineage (NCBI taxonomy): Eukaryota > Metazoa > Arthropoda > Insecta > Lepidoptera > Crambidae > Agriphila > Agriphila straminella. Next base: position 12,792,734 of record OX467304.1, read on the forward strand.
TATTAACGAAAAATAATAAATAATGTGTTGATTTAATTTTTTTTATTTATAAAATTTATAAAAAATAAAAAAATAAAATAAAAAAAATATTAAGTGTAGTAACTAAGTATTTAAAAAAATATTTTAATTTTTTTGTAACTTATATTAATAAAAAAAATTAAAACAATAAATAATTCTTAATAATTTATTGCTTAATATAATAATATTGTTTCCTAATATTACCACCCTTTTTACCCAAATATAGATTTTTAAACTTTAATTTTTTAATATTTAAAACGTAAATTCACATTTTATTTTCATACGTTGATTTCAATATTTTGTAATTTTCTCGTTAGTTTCCACAGACTACTCAATTAACAAGTGTGTTCAAAATTCTCATATTTGTAATAAAAAGACATTAAAAGATTGTAAAAATCTGAGAGCGGGTCCCACCTGTCTGTCAAACTGTGCTCGCATATTTAGACGACCCGACAAGCAAGTCTTCGTAGACAAGAGTCCCGTTTGCTCATGCTACGCGTGCAGCAAGCATAAATCAGTGTGTAGTTGCAAGTTTGTAGCCTCCGGAAAATAGTTAACGTATAAGAGCCGGCACGTATCCAGACTTTTGATTCGGGGGGGATAACCGCATCCCGCAAACCGGGCGAGTGACTCGCCCGCTAAACTTGAATTAGTCCTGCTAGGTGATTGCGTAAAGTCAATCGTATTCATTTGACAGTTCATATTGTATCATAAATAGGCTTGTTTCCATTAACCCTTCAGCGCCATCCGCCATTTTGTTAAAAAACAAAAAAACCCTCCCCACCAACTGACAAGAAAGACATAAAATGTCGTCTTTCACAAAAAACCCGATAATTTCGTAATCAGGCTATAATTTATCATTTTGTTAAGATAGTTTTATTTATGAATACTTTTCTCATTTCTAGATACCAAAATCATAGTCATTTACATAGAGAAAAAACCGATTACCGGTACCGGTCTCCGGCGACCGCTTGGGCTTTGACAGAACGGCAATATGGCGATTATGTCAGGTCGCCGGCGACCGCTCTGGCACTTAGAGGTTAAGAATAAATATAATGGATAGGGGTTTATAATGATTAATTATATTATGGAGAAAATAACAAACAATTTTAATTATTAAAAGCGTTAAAGATTAATAACCTTTAGTCACGTGACAGTGAACACCAATCAGAAAGCGTTACGTCACGCCGTGCGAAACTCCAATCTTGTCTTTGACGTTTCGAGTATCACTACCGGAGGCGCGTTCCAAACCTACACTCCGAGTGCAACCTAACCACAACCGAACGCAAGTTTTAGCCACTTTTTCCGTATTTCTACATTGTTTGGAACATATATAAATAACTGGTTTGGCGTTTTTATAGTCGTGCTATCACACTGGGGCACTATACAGTTATAATATGAGAAATTCATTTTTAAACGATAAAAACTAGCTATAACGTACGAAGACACGATCGCTCTGTAGTTTGTTTCGCACGGCGTGACGTCATTCAAGACGCCATGACAGTCTTGTGCGTTTTGGAACCAAATTAAAATTGGTTTTTTAAAACGCGAAATTTATAATGTAAACGCTCGATTAAAAATAAATAAACCTTTTTTTCGATAAAATGCCTAATAAGCTAAAATATTAAGCAGTTATTGAAATTTTGTCAACTAGCCTATTATGTCATCCCATACAATTTGCAGCCGATGGAATACGATATGAACTGTCAAATGAATACTACCTTACGCAATTCCACCCCTGTTCTGTGTTCCGGATTTCGGTGTAGGTGGGGGATAAATCCCAACTATCCCCCCTCTGGATACGTGCCTGTATAAGACTGAGGACCTCTGGTAAAACTAGCATATTTATAATTTCTTCGGAAGGATACGTAAAAAAAAATATGTAAAAAAATACTTAGTATTTTTCCATATTGTTTCAGAAAGCTATGGAGCAGCCACGAATCACGGAATGTACAAAAAAATAAAAGGAAAGTGTCACCGAAAATTTTGCAGGCCACAGCGACGCAATGTTCTTTATATTAAATTGAAATAAAAATAAGCAAAATGTTATATAATTATTTAGATATTGTTTCCTTTTGTAGATATCGGGCAACGCATAGCTTTTAGACTGCCATTAAACTATTTTTAATTATAAAAATGATCTATGAAGTCTAATATGAATAAATACCTTTAAAACCAATGATTTTTACAATTTTTATTTTTATTTTATTTATCTCTATTTATTTTTAAAGTTGGCGTAAATGCGTAGCGTATACGGATATATCGATCGTGTCATAAAAACAAGTAGCCTATTAGATACTGCTCAGAAGAAAATAGGGGCTACTCTATGGTTTTCTATACAAACAAAAGTACAACCAGCCTTTCTATTGTCTAATTTCAAAATCTATCGCAATCTCTTTCAAGTTGTAACACATTGAAGCTTCTTTTTGGTACGAATAAAAACTTACTAAAGAAATGCAGCAACGTCTCACATCCATCTGTCAAATGAAAGCTATAGTTAGCTCTTTCACTCGCACCAGGAGGGTAATTACGTAACTTTGTTGCAATCAACTCTGACAGAAATCGCAGTTACATCGCTACTTTAGTTAAGAACCAATGTGACAACTATCTTAACTAAGTGACATTTAAAAAATGAAAATAGTAACTATTTGCTTCACTAGATGGTGTTGACACTCTTCGAAGCCTAAAAATAGTAACAATTTGCCTCACTAAATGGTGTTGATGTTGATACTCTTCGAAGCTTGGTAAAAAAATATTGTCACCTATTTTTCCGTTGGAAAAGAAGCTGGCTGGCCTAACTGACGAACCTAACCCGAAATCCTATATTTATTTTATATTCAATGATTGTGAAAACAATGACAAAAATAATTGTAGGCTATATAGCCTACAGTTTCATAGATGGCGTTGATAAAAATTGGTGGCTCGATAGCCTACAGTTTTTTGTCATTGTTTTCACAATCATTGAATATAAAATAAATATAGGATTTCGGGTTAGGTTCGTCAGTTAGGCCAGCCAGCTAATTCTTTTCCAACGGATCAATCAGTTGTCTCAAAACACCCACCCCACGGTACAACCAAGGATTCGAGTAATCGTCAGTTGGGTCATAGGTAAATTTTTTTTTAAAAGAAAAGAGCAGCCCTTGACCAGTTTCTTGCCTCACAAACTCGTAGTTTAACTAACTTTTTAGTGGCAATAGTTTCCTTGATACAAAGGACCGAACTAGTAATAGAAAGTATTGTAAACACAAAATAAAACGCCACATTTGGTTGTTATACGGTATATTCATATCGGGTAGTGTTGGTGGTTGTGTGGCGCGGCGAGGGCGTGGCGCGCGAGCGTCGCCAGCCGGCCGCCGCACGCCGCGTACACGCCGCCCGCGCCCGCCTCCGTCGGCCGCGACCCGCTGCGGAACGGGGAATATACAATAAATGTTCTGCACAAATCATACGGGGAGATGCACAAATTAAAAATTAATAATTTTAAAACATTGTTTTAAAAAAACACATGCTTCAATTCAAACCCTTCGGCCGCATACGAAACCGTTTGTTCGTAACCAGTTACGAATGAGGAAAAAATAATCCTTGTACGAAACCGGTTTCGAAATAAGAATTTTTCTTCCTTGTCCGAAACCTCCAATTACGAAAGTTAGTGTTTTTCGACGTTAACATTAGCAGACTTCACCCCATTTTTGTGTATTGTAGGGATGATGTATGGTATGGTATGGAGAGAGGTGGCCACTGATAGGAAGGCCAAATGGAAGATCTTCCTCCGGGCTGGGTGGTATTAGCCAGGGGACCGCGGTCCAACCGATGGTGGTAGGATGTGGTATATATGCTGCGTCGTTGACTAAACTTCGTTAGCGAGATGTAGGTTTCTCCGTATACATATTCTCTATACTACGAGGTGCTATTCCTTACTAATATTTGTGTTCTTACGATACTAGCGCCATCTAGTAACACGGTAATGAATCTCGTTGCAACCGTGTGTTGGTAATGTGCGGCGTATAGGTAGGTGCCGCTACAGTATCAAACAAAACCAAATAAGTACATACCCGACCCACGCTTGGGGCATAGTTCCCTCGGGGACATCCCTCGTCAACGTGGCTGCCAGCGCTGAGCGCACCAACTCCTCAGCGAGGGACCTCACAGCGGACAGAAGCACTGCGTGCACCGCGCTGCGGGGGAATAAACACTATCAATAACGCCCGCCGCCGTACAAGCAAGGCATCTTAAGCTGCGTTGACATGATCAGAGCCTGCTCGGAGCGAGTGGACTCGTAGGAGTAAGCTTTATACGAGAATACTAGGAAAGTTGTTGATATTATCATAGTTCACTCGGATCACTTTCTTCATTTTTGCAAGTCAACATCGAAAAATGACGGATTTTGTGCGAAATGGTATTATAATAGGCTAGTTGACAAAATTTCAATAACTGCTTAATATTTTAGCTTATTAGGCATTTTATCGAAAAAAAGGGTTATTTATTTTTAATCGAGCGTTTACATTATAAATTTCGCGTTTTAAAAAACCAATTTTAATTTGGTTCCAAAACGCACAAGACTGTCATGGCGTCTTGAATGACGTCACGCCGTGCGAAACAAACCAAAGAGCGATCGTGTCTTCGTACGTTATAGCTAGTTTTTATCGTTTAAAAATGAATTTCTCATATTATAAGTACTGTATAGTGCCCCAGTGTGATAGCACGACTATAAAAACGCCAAACCAGTTATTCATATATGTTCCAAACAATCGAGAAATAAGGAAAAAGTGGCTAAAACCTGCGTTCGGTTGTGGTTAGGTTGCACTCGGAGTGTAGGTTTGGAACGCGCCTCCGGTAGTGATACTCGAAACGTCAAAGACAAGATTGGAGTTTCGCACGGCGTGACGTAACGCTTTCTGATTGGTGTTCACTGTCACGTGACTAAAGGTTTCATTTTACGAAATTTATTTTTTTTAAATATTATTAATCTTTAACGCTTTTAATAATTAAAATTGTTTGTTATTTTCTCCATAATATAATTAATCATTGTAAACCCCTATCCATTATATTTATTCTTAATGGAAACAAGCCTATTGTCGCCGATTTATTAATAGAAGAGCTAAGACGGGAAAAAGATAAGGCATCTCGCAAAAGGAGAAGAATTTGGACTCGCGATTGGATCCTTCGTCGCGACAGACAGGGAGCTTCTAACAATTTTCCTCCTACTCGTATACGAGCCAGGTCGGAAGAGTAGAACGCAATCCGAGTCTACTCGGATCGGACGTCGTCGTCCGAGTGCGATTGGATAAGGGTTGCCACAATACGAGTTGCGTCCGAGTAGGTATCCGAGTACACTCGGTCCGAGTGTACTCTGACCATGTCAACGCGGCATTTCTGCACAAGTAGATATTGCCTCTTTATAATAGTAACAATTGTCGTTTTCCACATTATGATATTATGCTACGCAGTTCATTTAAAAGAAGACAACCCTAACGTTGCGTCGCCAAAAAAGGTTAGAGCACGCGATAGAAAGAGAGGCAACTACTAGGTGAACTGCGCGACCTGAATTGCACTTTATTGTGTCGGAGCAAAAGTCGCTATTTATTTAAATGACTTTGCCGCGTGCTGCTTCTGTACTTGTAGGTACTATTAGTTATTCTGTGCTATAGCCACCCACAAAAAAATTGAAAATCTGACTTTTGCACAAAAATGTACTTTTGTACAGTACGAGGCAAATATCTTGAAATCAGATGGGGATTGCGCGGAACGCGTATTTTGGGATGGGTGACCAAAAATTTACTATCTCAAGTTCCTCCGTGTTGCGAAAGGCACAATAAGCTGTTGGTCCCGGCTGCATTTGCAGTCGGTAACACCCACCAATCCGCATTGGGCCCACATGGTGGATTATGGCCCATCCTCTTTATCCACCCATAAGGAAGGCCTGTGCCCCAGCAGTGGGGACATATTATCACATAAACAAAATTTAACATACCTATATGTATATCCGTTCCCAACGTCTTCATTCCTCAACTCGATACCAATGTCCGCACACTTTTTCTCAATAAACATAAACCTAAGTCTGTCCTCCTCACTTTCAACTGGCAACATTGTTAATTCACTTTCACTAGTCTCTAACACTATCTCCTTTTTCACTCTAACGGGAAAATCACTACGCACAATATCAACCTCTTCGTCAGAGTCCAAACTTTCAACGGTCACATGTGAAGTGTTTAAAAACTCTTCGCTATCAAAAACTGTTAGCGAACAAATGTCTTTTTCGTTAGAATACACTTCTTTTATATTTGACTCCGGTTTCCTATCTAAGTCCCAGGAAGGCCATTCGTTGATTTCCTGTACTTTTTGTATGGGATCCGGTCGTATCGGATTGAAACCGTGCAGTCTTGAGAAAATTAGTATTTGCTTCGTACTCCATAGTTGCTCGGGATGTATAAAGTTGTCTATCAGTATTTTGTTTATTAGTTTAGCTCTTGACCACTGAAAAACAAAAGTTTAATTTTAATAAATCATTAAAAATTGCTGTGTTCCGGCAGTTTAACCGCCTCTGTGGTCTAGTGGTTTGCCCACCCGTGTATGTCGCAGGGGTCCCGGGTTCGATTCCCAGGGGGTACAATTTGTACTCAGTTTGGTTGGTGGTAGGGCTTATTTCAAGTCCGCCTGGCTAGCTACCACCATCTTACCTAAGTCTGACGCCATAACAACAATTTAAAAATTGTTGTGTTCCGGCAGTTAGAGGTAAGATAGCCAGTTCCTCAGTGATGAGGATTCCGGGTGTAGTGCGCTTCCACCTTCGGCCTTATCACCACTTAACATCAGGTGAGGTGAAGGCCAAGCACTATCCCGTTGTGGATAGAAAAAAGGAATTTAGAGGTACAATCAGCAACAAAGAAAGCTGAGCAAAGTAAGTACTTTGTTGTTTTAACTTTCTTGAATAACTTTGCAAAATGTGAGAGATAGCTATGTCGAAAAAGTATTAAAGTATTTAGGTACTTTCGTTGCTGACCATAAAAGTCTAAAATTTAAGATAAGGCTTAATAATATGAAAAATGAAATGAAAATAAGGCTTAATAATATGAAATGAAAAATAAAATGAAATTTAAATATCATATTGATATACTTTATTTTATATTGGTTGATACACCTAGTTAGTGTCTAAAGCATTGGTTATTAGAAAAACTAGATTAGGCTCTTTTTAGGCAACTTTTTATGACTAAAAATTCAAGCTTATAATCCTCTCACAATATATCAATAGTTTTTATAAACACGAAAACTAAATTTCGCCCGTTTTTAGATTTTTTCACAACCAAAACTGCATACAATTATTTGTCACTGAGTTTGTATGTTTATAAATAATAATTTATTAATAATTTGCGAGGGGACTATAAGCTTGGATTTTTAATAAGTTGTGTATTTATATGTTAATTTCTTTTTACGGGAGTGGCGCTAGTGTTGCTTATAAAGTCGCCTTGAAAAATCTTTACTAATATTATAAATGCGAAAGTCCGTTTTTTGTTTGTTTGTCACATCTTAACTACTGAACCGATCATCATGAAATTTTGCACACACGTTCTCAGGGGTACAGAAAAAAAGCGATAGAAAAAAAAAACTTTCCACGCAGACGAAGTCACGGGCGGTCGCTAGTATTAAATAACACTGGAAATATTAAACTTGGAATAAAACAAAATTCTCACCTCAATGTTTCTTCTTTTGGCGAAATCCAATTTCCAATATTTCTCCTGATTCTCAACAACAAAGGGGAAATTACTAACAAAGTCCACATCGTTCGCCATTTCATTTATAATAGGCACATTCTTTAATAAATAATATACGGAATCTCTAACGCAAGTGAAACGACATATAGTCGAACACAGATTATTAAAAAGAGTATTCTTTTTCTCACTAGCAACACTACGCCTCAATTCTGGCAACACTCCACTATCAACAGGCGTGAATTTCCAGTTATTACCTAAATAGCAATGGTCGTTTTCTATATGACTGAAATTCTTAACTACTTTATCTTTAACTATATCACTTTTCAACTGATTCTTAACTTCCGGTTTCAATAATGAAACCCCACCTTTTTTCTTTCGAAAACTTTTTAAACCATTCGATTTTATTGGACTAATTTTGGCTGTTTTCGAATTGTTTATAACAATTTCTTGTACTTTACTTAAATCTAAATTTCTGTCCATTTCTAAGTAATATATCTTTCCTGTGGCCGAGTCTATGTATTTCATGATACGTTTCTTCGGTGTTGTTTGCGAAATCTCATCGGGTGGTTGAATATCATTAAATTCATTTAACGACCAACCTATATCATTAGTTACAGCTTTTTCATCATCCCTATCGATAACATTTGCATCAATCAATTGTTCAATATCATTTCTTTCCTCAACAATTTCTTTTTTAACCGGTTGTATGATCATTTCACTAACATCCAACTCTTTTTTCACCGGTTTCATAATAATTTGATCACTACCCAACTCTTTTTTCACCGGTTTTATAATCATTTCATCGACATCTAACTCAGTAGTGTCTTTACTAAAGAAATCTAGCCAATTTTCTGTCTGTCCACTGTTATCATATTCTATAGGTTCAACTTTTGGCTTTAATTCTTCTATGTGGGTTTCTGGTGGGTTTGTCTGTTCGTCCGGTTCTGTTATAGGTGTAGGTATTGGGTCGAAGTACTCGTATTCTAACATTTCTGGATTACTGTATAGCCATACGTCGACTATTGTTTCAGCGCCTGTAATAAAGTAAAAATTCTATTAAGTTTTTTAATAAATTGTTGTTTCGTCCTGGGGCCTAATCGCGCTAATTTGCAACGATAAAACCAAAGCTAAATCGTTACCGTTTCAGTTTCGTTTACAATAAAATACTCGCTTTAGTTTTGTTAAAATTGTTGAATACTCTGCCTAAGGAGTCTAGGATTACAATCTGGGACAATGTAAGTGAAATTTATGAAGCTAAATCAAAGATTTTTACCTAAATGACAACGTAACGATTTTGGTTTAATCGCGATTAGGCCCTGCTAGGTGATTGCGCAAAGTCAATCGTATTCATTTGACAGTTCATATTGTATCATAATATATGTCTTCCCATACAAATTGCAGCCGATGGAATACGATATGAACTGTCAAATGAATACGATTACCTTACGCAATTCCACCCCTGATCTGAGACTTTGAACGTACGACATAATTTCATAATGTGGGGAACTTAAGGTTGAACATTAGTGTATTTAGTATTTGCCGAATACAACTTTAGTGTGTACAAATAATAGTACAAATAAGTGAATAAGTACACACTAAAGTTGTACTCGGCAAATACTACAAACTATATTGCATTTAATGAGACAATTTTGTTTTAATAACATTTCATAGTGAACCATTGCCGTTAGTTGTCGGATCACGCTAAAATATATACGCCACCAAGATAGTGTAGGAAAGAAATAGAGAGAGAAAGAGAGGGAGGGGGGCGACAGAAACAAAAAGAAAGAGAACAATAATTCATTAAGAAGACGTTTTGGGAGACAGAGAGAAACATTATCCAGTAAAAAAATACTTACCCAAAGTCTGCAGCCCCGTATAATTCCTATCCAGTTTGATAGTATGGTCGAGTCGCGGGCCGGTTCACATCGGGCAGGGGGAAGTGCAACAAAGATAGCGGAGGAGAGAAAGAGAGAGAGGGGGGAAAGAATGAGAGGCAGAGACAAAAAGAAAGAGAAAAATACTTCATTAAGTAAAACCTTGAGGGAGAGAAAAACATTAACTAGTAAAATACTTACCCAAAGTGTAAAAAAGATAGTGGAGGAGGGAAAGAGAGAGGGGGGAGAAAGAGAGACAGAGACACAAAAAGAAAGAGAACAATAATTAATTAAGTAAAACATTGAGGAAGAGAGGGAGGGGGGCGACAGAAACAAAAAGAAAGAGAACAATAATTCATTAAGAAGACGTTTTGGGAGACAGAGAGAAACATTATCCAGTAAAAAAATACTTACCCAAAGTCTGCAGCCCCGTATAATTCCTATCCAGTTTGATAGTATGGTCGAGTCGCGGGCCGGTTCACATCGGGCAGGGGGAAGTGCAACAAAGATAGCGGAGGAGAGAAAGAGAGAGAGGGGGGAAAGAATGAGAGGCAGAGACAAAAAGAAAGAGAAAAATACTTCATTAAGTAAAACCTTGAGGGAGAGAAAAACATTAACTAGTAAAATACTTACCCAAAGTGTAAAAAAGATAGTGGAGGAGGGAAAGAGAGAGGGGGGAGAAAGAGAGACAGAGACACAAAAAGAAAGAGAACAATAATTAATTAAGTAAAACATTGAGGAAGAGAGAGAGAGATAAAGAGAGAAACATTATCTAGTAAAACACTTACCCAAAGTCTGCAGCCCCGTATAATTCCTATCCAGTTTGATAGTATGGTCGAGGGTCGCGGGCCGATTCACATTGGGCAGGGGGAAGTGTAATAATGATAGTGTAGGAGAGGAACACAGAGAGAGAGAGGATAGAGACAGAGATGGAGGGGGAGAGAAAGAGAGGCAGAGACAAAAAAAGAAAGTGAACAGTAATTAATTAATTAAAACCTTGACAACAAAGATAGTAGAGGAGAGAAATAGAGAGATACAGAGGGAGAGAGAGGATAGCGACAGAGATAAAGGAGAAGATAATGAGAGGCAGATACACAAAGAAAGAGAACAATAATTAGTTAAGTAAAACCTTGAGGGACAGAAACACATTATTTACTAATGCAACGTTACAACTAGGGCATGCACCCGGTTCCGTCAGAACCGGGTATACCCGGTTCTTTGAAGGTAAAAACAGAACCGGTTCCGAAAGGCGTAAACCCGGTTCCCCCGGTTCTTAAAAAACTGAAAATGATCACATTATTTTTTCTATTCAAACTGCGAATGTGAAGAAACCACAGGTGGGTGCAGCATGATGATAAAAATTGGCAAAGAATTGAAGTTTTTGCACCAAAAATGCATTGCGCATGCAATTAAGCTAGTCCTTTCAGACTTACCCAAAGTCTGCAGCCCCGTATAATTCCTATCCAACTTGATGGTATGGTCGAGGGTCGCGGGCCGGTTCACATCGGGCAGCGGGAAGTGCAACTCTACACGCGCCGGGAACTCGCCCCAGCCGCGCCGCGAGATGTGGAACGGGGCTTTACTGTGGGGTAGAAAACAAAACAATAAAAAATTTGGTCAATTTTTTTCACAGCACACACAATGGTGCAGTCGCTTTGTGTGTGTGGAAGAGATGGACTAAGGCCCTCCGCTGCGTCAAGCGGGATCCCGCCGCGGGTACACGGCGCGGGAGTATAGATTGCTGTTTTTTTACGGACAGATGCTTGCGCAGTGCATGAGTAAGCTCTAATCTATGTCGCCCCGCGCGCGTGTCCCGCTTAACACAGCGGAGAGCCTAAGAGCTAGCCCCGAAAATAGGTGGACGATTTACAGAGCGACGAAACGTTTTATTTTTTTTTATTTTATTTATTCATGGAAAACAAACAGCATTTATATTATAATTATAGATAAGATAAAACTAGATCAAACATGCCTTTATCAGTTTTCACAGATAAAAACAGCAGCCAATTGTGTGTGTGTGTGTGTGTATGATACTCACGACAGAGTCACAGTATGATGTGGCGCGTAAGAGTGATGCAGTCGCACTACGAGTGACGTGAGCACGGGGGCGGGGTCGGGGCGCGGGGGCGGGCCCCGCACGTACAGCAGCCACTTGTGTGTGGAGCGGTCCGCGCGGGAAGCGCCGGGGGCGTATTTTGATGTGTTTCCTAGAAATAAAAGTAACAGTCAACGGAACGTAAGACCAGGGAGGGCTCACTCCGCGCTCACTAAACTTTTATATTAGCCCCCTTATTATTATTTTTTTTTTTTTTTTATTTATTAAAAAGGTACACCAACAGCATACATATACAACAATGCAGCAACAAGAATAATGGATCGGTTCTTATATGTACACTTATTATAGGTATACACAACATTCGTAGTAAGTTACACAAATTCAATTAAAACAGTAAGTTATAAACTTATAAGAAAACTAAAATCAAAATTAAATCTAATATAAGATCAAACGAACTTCTAGAAGTGAAGTTCGATCGATATTATATGAGTCGCTTCATACGAAAGATATAAATAAATATATAATTATTTATGGTTTACTTGTAGTACCTTCCAGGTACTCGGCAGATTCGCACTATTTTAAAGAGTATGAAAACTACTAGTTTTAGAAAAGTGTGTCACCACTTCCGGTAATTACGTCACCAACACCCCACCCCAGCTTACTTGGTCACCGGTCTTGTGATCGTACCTCATTCTTTTAGAGATACAAATAAATTAGCAAAACTGACTAAAGGGTACAAAGGGGTGGGTGGGAAGCTTATATCTTTCGTATGAAGCGACTCATATAATATCGATCGAACTTCACTTCTAGAAGTTCGTTTGATCTTATATTATATTTCGTCGCTTCATACTCAGATATAAATAAATATATAATTATTTATGGTTTACTTGTAGATGTTTAGAGATATAAGAGAAGTTTTGCTAAACAATAGATTCTTAGAATATAATGTAATCAATTGAAAGCGTTATTATTTAATCATAATGTTGATAATTATTAATTATCTCAAAATTACAATAATGCCAGTGATTTGGTATTTGAAAAAGTAATAGTGAATTGATTGTTATTATAAAATTATTATTAGAAATAAAAAATATTATTTCCCGAAATTTGTCAATTATAAAATCGAACAAATACATAAGACCTGTTCCTCCGAAGGTGTCTCTCTATTCTATAGAGACCCGCAAAAGCGAGATGGCAGACGTGGCTGCTTTTCGCCGGCCATGAGCACTAAGAACTAGGTAAAAATTGAGGACTGATGTGTCAATCCCACGCTCGTCGGACAACCTTTGCTTGATCTACCGATCAAATTGATTGCGACCGACCGACGTGGCGGGCGCCTCTGTAAGGTTTTTATGAGTAAATAAGAGATAATGTATGTTAAATAATATACTACATAGGTATGAGATTATTCATGTTATTCGGCCTTGTGTCCCTGGTCACTGACCAATAGCCCTGTAGCATTACAGCCGTACATATATTTTTATGGTCATCAAAAAAAAAGGGAAATAGGTAAGAGAGTATATAACAATGATATTGTTCACGACCTGGAGCTGAGGTTTTAATTTAATAATATCTAAAATGGCAGTGAATTTTTCGATGTTTAGTTTATAAATATTTATAGTTTTAATGAAAAGTATTTTGGACTTCGTGGATACTAAAGAACACTAAAGTCTTATTTTGTTGGCACAAAATAAAAAGTAGGTGTCTTCGATAGGCATTTAGTTAGATTTACCTACCTAAGTATATATTTTAATACCAATTTGAAATCTATTATATTATATATCCCAATATTTTGGTCTTAGAGTTCTCTTGAAAACTATTTTGTAAGCGTTTTACGTTTTCATCAGCTCCAATCAAGTTCTGTTTCCGTCAGTTCCTAATAAGGGCATGATAAGTGCTTAACAAACATTTATCAAATTGATCACTTAAAAAGAGTATTACATCTTGAACTGAATTATGATATGGATCAAGTTTTTGCCTGAAAAAAAATTTCTTTCCAAAGTTAAAGCTCGCTGAAAGTGAGGCCATCATCAGCTCTATCTGCGGCCACCGCGCCGCTAGTATTGCCTTCTGCATGAAGGCCGCGCGCAGACTGTGTGGTTTGTAAAGCTAAGCTACTGATGGTGCCTGTATTGAAAATATTAAGTTTATTTCAGGTTTTAAAATGAACATAATACTTAGTTGCTTAACTAAAATATGTTTTAGACTAAGACATATTTTAGAAGGGGCCAGAGTTGAGATGGCCACGTAGGAAAAAATAAAATGACGCAAGCATAGTCTTATTTAATTTTTGTTACTATCGTGAGTAGGTGAAATAGATAAACGGAGGAAGAAATATATATGTATAATATACTTTGATCTTGATCCATGACATGTAGGTACTTAATCTACAATTTGGCCATGGTGTGGGACGCAAAGAAATCAACCTAATTTGAAACCTCAATTAATATTGTGGTTATTTGAGAAAATGCAAGCTCAGATAATGAACACTCTGTGTCTCTGTTTAGTTCTCCATATTATTAATCAGCTCCGCGACTTTTCATCGTTTTTATGTACGGATACGACATGTATGCTAACCATATGATTACGGTTATGGCACTACTGCCAAATATCGTAGATTAATTATTAAGATGAGGGCAATGCACCCAATAAGATTAAATTAACCATAAAATGAATGGATGTTGTATTATTTAAGCCTAACAATACTAAACAGTTAGACTAGATTTTGGCAAATATTTTTGGTGTCAAAAAGACAGCTGAAATTGCTAGTTATGTGAAAATTTGAATGGTAATGGTCTTACTATTATTATATTGAAAATTATGAAAATGTTTTGTAACCACCAGGATATATATTTTTATATTATCTCAGGAATATTTATAACGGTATCATGATCACTATTTCAGTATGACATTGCAAAGTAAAAAACTTTGTCTATCTTAAACTTTTGTGTGTAGCAATTGGCTACAATAATACTTTGTAGCTGGGCAAACAGCTGTAATGTCCCAAAAATATTTGAGAATTTCTTTACATTGTAATTTGAATTTCTTTAAGAGATGATACCTACGTACGTAGGTAGGTATCATATCTAATATAATTATGCAATTTAGTTTTTAATCAGTAGATATAGGGTCATGTATTGATATTAACATCAAAGTCTAAGAACTTGCACATCTGCATAATGTAGGCTCTAAGACACTCAACAAAGCATAATTTATTAGAAAGTTAAAGCCTTTTTGATACTTAAACTTAATACAATACCCTACGAATACATAAAATGTTCTCTAAATTAACACTTGTTAGGGAAGTTTATCTTACTAGGACACGAACCTATCGAAAGCCCGATGGCATGCTTGACTGTCAAAGTAAGAACTTGTATTAAGATAAATCAAATCATTAAAACTTTTAATTTTTAAATAATAACTAGCAAAAATTGCATTGTAAAAATGCTAAAATCCCAAAAATAATGTTTAATAATCTCATTATTTTGTGATACTTACAGGGACAAATAAATAAATAAGCTTATATGTCCAATCAATGTTACAGATTATATGTTGTGTTACCAGCTTATCAGTCAGCAGTTTATCTGCAGTTTGATAATTTTCCATCTTAAATGGATGTTTAAGATGTTAAGTAAAGTTGTGCTTAGTTTAAACTAATCTAAAGTAATAAACTGGCCAGATGCTTTAAATTAAACATTATTTTGTCATTATTAAAATTACTAAGTAAAGGACAAAATATAAAGCAACTGATCTTTACCCAGTTAACATTTTTGAATTGCTCCCAATTCTAATCATATAAGATTACATATAATATGTAAATATAATAAAATCATGTTCTGTCTATAGAACACAATATAAAAATTTGGTAACTTTATCAGCAAAGGGCAAAACCCCATTTTAGTGCAACCTTTACTATTAATATTGACTATTTCAAATAAGCCAATAAGTATTAAAGTATTAAATGCAGCCAGCATGTACCTTATTTAGGATGATGTGTGGGGCCTTGGATGCACTCTATCGACGCTGCGATGGCGGAGGCTGTAGAGTTGCTCGAGTAAGCCTCTGGCTGCTCCGGTTGTTGTAGCGGCTTGCTAGCGGTCCCTGGACGCCTCCTCGCCCCCCCTTTTTCGCCGAGCGAAAATTAGGCAGTGGCTGGCCCAGTTGACCTGGTTGCTATTTATGGCACGGCCTGAAGTGAGTCGATGCGTTCACATTATATTTGTGGCTTTGGATTGTAACCCCGACTTTTGCTGGCTTTAGCTTTAGTTTTATCGAAAAACCTGGTACCGAAAAGTTCGACTTTTCTATAAATCTTGGATAACTTGCGATTCTTGCTAAACTGATTTATCCAGGTTAGGCATTATATATTTTACAATGGAGGTCGCTGAAGAGGCGACATTTAATGACAGTTACATTGCTCGCTTTTTATTAAGGCGGTCATCGCCTGGCTTTACACGGAAATGTCAATGCCCAGTTGTTGTTGGCTAGGTTAGACTCTGGCATGACAACAGAAATCTTAATTATAATTTAAAGATTAGCGAGGTCAGCTACAATACCCTCTACAAACGCAGGTGCGACATTAATAGCTCTTTGTAGCTATGGATCTAGCTCTATCTACCTGAGGAGATGGAGCCATTTGCGAAAGTTGTTAGTGTGTCGGGGATGCAGTTACAGCTAAAATGTTTTTGTAACTGGTTCGGTTGGAGATGAAGTAAGACAAGCTCCTCTAAATCGGAGTACTCAAAATAGCCCTTAGTCGTACAAGAAGGCACAAGTGCCTAATCAAAATCTGTCAAACAGATCAGTGTTTACACGCCACGCGTTGACCCGCAGTCAACCCCTAGGCGGTAACTAAGCCATTGTGTTAGCTCGCAGCTAACCCCTAGGCAAAATTTGCTACATGTGTTAACTCACGGTTAACCCCGAGCAAGGATAAAGCAAAACAGGAGCCCCACCGCGCATGTGTCGCGGTGTTTAAGTAAACACCATATTGTGTTGACCCGCAGTCAACCCCTAGGCGGTATTTTAGATAGATATTAATTATTAATAGTTTATGTTAACCATTGTTTTAGCTCACAGATAACCTTTAGGCAAAATTATGCTATTTGTGTTAACTCACGGTTAACCCCTAGCATAGACACTCATTATAAAGTAAAGTTTCACTAACCTTGTAAAAGTTGAACCGAACTTTCTTCATGATAATAATTTTTCTTTTCGTTGTATTTTAAATTCGTATAAAATACTTTTTTAGTAGACTGTAGATAGATATACAACACTTTGGCGTGGTGAGTGAGACGTGCGAACACTGCCGCGCACCAAAAAAGAATGAGGTACGATCACAAGACCGGTGACCAAGTAAGCTGGGGTGGGGTGTTGGTGACGTAATTACCGGAAGTGGTGACACACTTTTCTAAAACTAGTAGTTTTCATACTCTTTAAAATAGTGCGAATCTGCCGAGTACCTGGAAGGTACTACAAGTAAACCATAAATAATTATATATTTATTTATATCTGAGTATGAAGCGACGAAATATAATTAAAATAAAATGGAACATGAATTACATTTTACAAAGATGCTTTCCAATCTTAATCTTAAAACTATTTAGAGAATCGGAGAACACATCGAGATCAGGCAGCATTGCGCCAATGTGGTTGTATTCGTTGCCAATTCTGACGACAGGCGACTGCCTACCCAAATTTGTCCGGCTTGCCGCTGGATGGAAAGTTTTGGCAATAGGTTTTCTAGGCATATTGTATGGGACTGTGAGAGAAAAACGTTCAAGGACACGCTCGCAGTTAGAGGAAAAGTTAATGGTCTTATGCAGAAACACTAAGTCCTGAATTGTGCGTCGATCACGCAACGACTGTAGTTCGAAGAAAGCCATTCGCTGCTCGTACGGATTTCGATGAGAAAAGCCGGAAGCCTTGAAAGCGAGGCGTCTTGTTAACGTTCGCTGGACCTGCTCGAGTCGTTGGGAATGCACGGCGTACTGAGGGTTCCACACAACGCTGCAATATTCCAATTGACTCCGAACTAAAGCATTGTACAATAATAACACTGTGGCTGTGTTGAATTGACAAACACACATTATATATTACCTACATGATTATGGCTGTATTTTTTTACTATACTATAGACAGGCAAAATTACAAGATTATTGGATGAAACTGACTAAAAATCGCTTTTTTTAATATCCAGACATTTTCTGAAAAAACAGGCTTTTTGTGCATCCTAGACAGGCATCCTTCTTTACGTAGATGGTAACCCTCAGCGCGGGGCGAGGAGGGGGAAGGGAGTTTGAAAATTGTTTCGTAATGGTCGGAAAATTGCCTTCTGCTTTGTTATGCAGGCACCCTTTTAGGCAGTTAAGAGGTAAGATAGCCAATTCCTCATGATGAGGTATAGATTCCAGGTATAGCACTTCCACCTTCAGCTTTATCGTCACTTAACATCAGGTGAAGCGAAGGCTAAGCACTATCCCATTGTGGACAAAACAAACACTTACCAATAATAAACCTATACCGATGCTTCATCTTGTTCCGCGTTGGGTCATCAATAGTGAGCACCTTCTCCGTCTTCGGATCCAAGTGCCTGGGCACTTTCTTCGGTCTACTACCACACGGTTCAGGTTCACAGATGCTGTCCGTTTCTAGTTCCAATTTGGTGTCCGGACGAAGAGATTTGGTGGAGTCCGCCGCTATTGTGTAGTTTCGAGTTTGGATCATTGCCTGGTGAAATAAAAAATAAAAATATGATAAAATATCCTACTTCTTACTGATCCTAATAAGCAGGTATTTACATGGGAAGCTGCCAACTTTGTGTAAATGGCAATTTGATTTGAATGTGACAGAGATAGTTTAAAACTAAGATACCAGTCAAAGGTTCCCTAGGCATATACTCCTTTTTTTCGTTGGACAGTCGTGTAAAAAATTGTAACATTAACAGACAGTGACATAACTAATTTTGTTAGTCAACTTACCGAATAATCCTTCCTGGTTTTGTTTCTGAGTGACCTGGTGAGGAACACCTCACTGAGGTCTGCCGTCTGATTGCCGAGCAGCTTCCTCACCGACGGATGGAGACGCCGCTGACCGTCTCTTAGCATTGAACTTGCCTGGAGACAAAATGTTATGATGTAAAAAACTATACAAGATGGAAAAAAAAACCGTAGTTGGATGGAAAGTATCCTAAATATTGTTGATGACAATGTAGAAAATATGGTATGGTTTTCTTAATTTCCACATCTCTTTCTTTTTATATTTGGCGGGTTTGATTCCTGGTTAAGGCAGGTGGCAGGCATAAATAATAATAATAAGGCAGGTGATTTGGTGATTGGGTGAAATGGTTCCGACCAAGGTGACTGATCACCTGTCCGGCTTCGCTGGCGTCCCCCCTTATAAATAATAATAATAAGGCAGGTGATTTTTCAAAAAGTTTTAAATGGAGTTCCAATTTTTTTTAAAATCAAAATGAAGTCTTCTTTCAGTAAAATTTCCTAACTGGTACTTTCCCTTCGTGTGGCAAAGTTTTGTGACACCCTGTATAGCGATTTATTAACACTCTATACTGTCAAAATTGGTAGTCTTTTGACAGTTAAACATGATAAATGATAAATCATTATATCATATTGCATTTTGGTGATCATGCTGTGGGGGGCTGCTGATAAAATAATAATCAAATCGAGATATATCATATAGATAAATTACCTGATTCCGCACCCTCGGCTCCAAGCTAGCCACGTCTTCCTCAATCTGGTTGTTGCCCAACTGCAGCTTCTGGTCGTGGTAGTAACCACTCACCAGTGTGTAGCGGAGCCGGTGGAGGATTCTTCGGGATGTGGACATTCTAGAAAAATATTATACAATCAAAGTGATGTGTAGTCAAATAAAACATGAACAAAACAATTGAGGTGTTATGTTTTGTTCAAGTAGGTAGGTATTTTGAATGTCAGTTTATAGGTCATCAAACAGTTCTGATTATCTTAAATAAATAAATAATTATACAATGCATAAGTGTTAATTAACAAAGGGGTTAATCAATACTTAAGTTAATTTGATAACAATAGCTTTGAACTTCAACAATTTGTTAAGTTATAGGTTACAAAATTGTTTACAAATTGGGCTCTATTGCTCAGAACATAACAACTACATCAATCAATAAAGAATTTATCATTGACTTTGAGTATGATTATATATGTGTAGTTAAAGGGTAAGCTGTTATTGAAGGTAAAAAACTATATATAAGCCATAATGAAGGTTGTTTTATCGTAAATTCGCGCCAAACATGAATTGTTTTTGTAAATAACACATGGCCCGTTATTGATCTTTCTAAACAACCCCTCGTGAAATTATAACCTTCCTAACATGCTGGGAGTATAAAAAATTGCGTAAATACGACATACCTTTGCTCAATTTGCATTACTTCATTTTCTCGTTCCTCCAGTTCATTTGAAAATTCCCGGTGAATTATACTTCTGATTTTATCAATTTTATCTTCATTGGAAAGTTCTGGCGCCTCTTCTTTAACCACCACCGGTATTTCGGGGTAGTCAGGATCGTGGTATTCCTCACTTTGATCCATTTTAAACTGGTTTTAAATACAAAAACCGTACCAACGCCCTAAGGCGTCACAGATTGTGTTTTTCTTGTTTCACTTTTTATCACCACACTATGTTCCCACGGAGTGGGATATCACATCAATTTATTGGTTACGTAATTTACGAACACGTAAGATGCTATTTTCGTGAAATTTGCGGTAAAAACTTGTGAAATTATCCAATTTCCGCATTTGACAGAGAAAAGGTCAACAGCCGATTCATTTGCGATTCCATTCATCGGTTTTTAACTTTTTTTTTCGAAAACGAACAAAAATAGTGATGGACGATATGAATGATTCTATCTGAATATTTCGATTATCTCAATCATTCGAAAAATTCAAGGTTTACTATGAGCTCTTAAAGCAGGACTTATATTGAACTGTCTTACTTTTTCGTACCATGACCTCAACGGTTAGCATGAAAGCAGGCCTTAAGCAGTCCTGTTTAAGGCCTGCTTTTGAACTGAACGTTTCGCAAACATCTGAAACAACTGAAACATTCCGTATTTCATAATTTACTCTATGGTTTCTGTATTTGAAAGTACCCCAAATAGCTAAACGGTCAAGCATAGCTTGTCAAGCACTGCTTGCTCGTTTTTTACCCAATAAACGGTCAAGTATGTAAGGTTACTGTATAAATTACTTTAATTATTGTTCGTGATGAACCATGTAGTATACTAAATTTGTATGTTTATTCCATTAAAAGTACTTAAACGGTAGTTGTAGTAATCAGGTGACTGCAGTTGCCCCTACCACGCCACGCATAACTTTTAAATATGCGGTGACAGGGTGGAGGCGCACTCAGTCGTACTCAAGTCATCACAGTGAAAGGTTGTACGGTGAAATAAGTGTTTTCGATAAAGTTGATTAGTAAAGTAGTAATACCAGGAGATTTTTGATATTTATTATTTATTTATTAATCTTAAGGAAGACCAACAACTAGTAAAAAACAAATAGCACTTGTAGTAACAGTAGGAAGTCATTTACAGGTCCTCGCATATATATAACAGGCTGATCTACAAAAAGCGATACAAGCTTATAAAACAAAATAAGACGTTATACTTACACTAAAACATTCACAAAGTTGTTTGTATATGATGAATTTGTTGTGACACGCTATTCCTGCTGGAGAGACCACTGTTTAAGGTCAAGTATTAGTGTATTATTTTCAATACTGTTTAAATTGGTTTAAATTACTACTTTCCCATGATATTGAGTAATTGTATGCTGTGTGGAATTCTTGTAAATACCAAAATTTATTATGCATTAATGCAATTAAAACTAGAACTTTTAATTGCTCATGATTTTTATTATAATCCCTTTTAACTATGGCTTGTCAATCACGTACATTTTTCTGCTTGTCAATCATTTTGATCATCTAGAAGCGATGCTTGTCATCAAGCACGTAGGTATCGAGTAATTACCGTGGCCTATCAAAGGTAGGCCGGGTCTACCGCCTAACTTGATTGCTTTGACTATTGCTATGGTCTATGACGTCAGTGCACTGTCCATCCTTGTCACCGTGTTATGATATGATAAGGACCGATAGAGCATTGCTATCGCTTTGGCTATTGCTTGGAGATAGGCGGTAGGGCCCCCAAACGGTAGTAGTGGTGGTGGTAAAAATTATGACAAGCCATGCTTGATCATCTAGCTAAGGGGTACATTTAGAGACATGCTTGTCAAACAAAATTGTTACCAGAACAAAACTTCCCAATTCAGGATTAAGGGCAAAGAAAATATTGGTCTGATTAATCAAGATAGGTATTTCTTTTTATTTGTTGATACATTTCGATGTAAAATGTTTCATAATATAGGTTACTAGTTACTACAGTAATTTCCTACGGTAAATAGCATACATTTCGGTACAGTTCGAGGCAAACATCTTGACATTGTGTGTGTGGGGATTGCGCAGAACGCTTATTTTGGGTATGCATTGTGGTGAGGTTAGCGGGCGTCGGAAGAAAGGCGAGCGCTATTGTGCGCTTTTATAATTTGCGGACGGCCCGGCACGGCTCGGCACGGCAGCGGCGCGCGGCGGCGCCAAAAGATGCTTTTATAATTGCTGCCGGGCCGTGCCGTTGAATGTTTATCAAAGAACACTCATAGCGAAGATGTTACCAAGTGTACGTAGTGCAGTGCAGTCATCATGGTCAACAATCGACTGCGTATTTTATATTTATTATATTTACGCCGTAAAAAGCGTCAAATTAACAGAAGATTTTGGCAGCAGGTACTCAACACATTATTTAATTAAGTAGGTAAAGTAATTTCTCGGTAATTATTTGTTGAGTTAGGCTTTATCGATACGAACGACAACGATATTTAACTTTGGTAAGTACCTAGACACCTACCTTTCCGAAATGACTGTTTGTTGGAATTTTAACTATTTGTTGAATTTCGATGTTGTTTATTTAAACAATCTTTAATAATAGGTACTTATCATAAGTACCAACAACACTTTAACAATATTACGCCAATATTCTGGTTGTGCCCACTATACACGCTGTATATTCTTTGCTCTAGACTCACACTCACACATAATGAATCCTTGTAGCTACGCACTACATCGTAAAAGTTCTACGGCAGCGTAGGATGTGGCCGGCACGGTTTGTCGGTGCCGTTGAGAAAATATAAAAGCGTCTCCATAATAATTCCATACATTTCACTTCCCTGTTGAGCCGTTGGACGGCTGCCGGGCCGTGCCGTGCCGGGCCATTGGGAATTATAAAAGCGCACATTGGTCGCTCACAAGTGCAGATGCGCGAACTTATCCCCACTCCGTCGAAAAAGTGTCATTAAATGTGCCTCGTACTGTATTTCTGAGTAGTTAATTTTTCTAGTTTCAAATTGGCTACCACCGACGCAATGAACACCAAACCCGTTGTAATTTACCTTAGAGCATATTACTATAATATTGAAAATCATTACAATCTTTTAGAATGAGGTGTTCACAATATATCGGCTAAAAATATCGTTATATCGAATAAAAAAACTTTGTTTGTGTCATGCATGAGCATGATTGATGCGTTTGTTTCAAAGAGTAAGGTGATATAGAGGAAAGAGCGCCCACTATGTGGCAATTTTGTGAAACATCGGTTTCCTAGGCGCCTCTGGAAATCGATGCGGAACTGCTGACATGAAATTATAATTAAAATGTGTTTATTCTTTCCTATTCATTTTATCAGGAACAATGCAAAAGTCACCGATTTTGATAAATTTGAGCTTGATTGCTGCGGACACGTATAAAAACATGATGGAACAGAAAAATAAAAAAAAATGTATTAAGTATTTTAGTTTTATCACACAGGGGAAAATAACGTTTTTTTCCATTTTCGGATATAATGCACTTAACAGATGGATAGAATATCGGAAAAGAAATAATATTTTGTGTGACACATATGTACTTAAACGCAATATTTAGGGAGTTATTTGAAAATTCTTGGCTAACTCATGAATATAAATAATAATTGCTTTGACTATGACTATGAGCTTTGACTATATAAAACTGTGAAAGCCACACGATACCGCGATTCAGCACGGAATAGCGACATCTATCGACTGAATAAACGAAAAATGAATGCCATGCCATCTAGCAAATCATTCCGCAACTAAAATCTTAGGCCGCGCTCCCTTGTAGTGAGTCAAGTACTAAGTGAAAAACCCCTTTAGAATGCGATTTTTATTGTACTGTCTTTTTTATATTTTAATTTCGACTAGAGAAATCCTTTGACGACTTTGTTGTGAAAGTTATGGTTAAGACTTTGAGGTGGCGCTATTTTCTTCGTTCGACCGTTTCTTTACGGTTTCTGGGGGCTTACCATCAGCAAATAATAAACCGTTCAGTTCAAAAGCAGGCCTTAAACAGTACTGTTTAAGGCCAGCTTTCATACTAACCGTTGAGGTCATAGTACGAAAAAGTAAGACCGTTCAATATAAGTCCTGCTATAAGAGCTCATAGTAAGGCCCCTGGTGGCTTACCATCAGCAAATAAGAAACCGTTCAGTTCAAAAGCAGGCCTTAAACAGGACTGCTTAAGGCATGCTTTCATACTAACCGTTGAGGTCATAGTACGAAAAAGTAAGGCAGATCAATATAAGCCCTGCTATAAGAGCTCATAGTAAGGCCCCTGGGGGCTTACCATCAGCAAATAAGAAACCGTTCAGTTCAAAAGCAGGCCTTAAACAGGACTTCTTAAGGCCTGCTTTCATACTAACCGTTGAGGTCATAGTACGAAAAAGTATTGGCAGTTCAATATAAGCCCTGCTATAAGAGCTCATAGTAAGGCCCCTGGAGGCTTACCATCAGCAAATAAGAAACCGTTCAGTTCAAAAGCAGGCCTTAAACAGGACTGCTTATGGCCTGCTTTCATACTAACCGTTGAGGTCATAGTACGAAAAAGTAAAGCAGTTCAATATAAGCCCTGCTATAAGAGCTCATAGTGAGGCCCCTGACCGTAGTTTTAGGGTGCCGCAGGGGCACTGCCCCTGCATTGTGTGTATTGATTGTAGTCTGTGGTGTCATTGTCATGGGGATGTATTTAATAGCACTTTAAATTTGATGAAACCAGCTATAAAATTGTATGTCATCACTTTAAAATAATGATAGATCTATAATTTAATACTATCACTACAAAAATAATGGTTTGCACTTTAAAAAATTTTTCAGCACTTTAAAATAATAATAGATCCATAATTTAATAGTAACACTACAAAAATAATGGTTTGTACTATAACTGTGTCCCAACTCCGAAATCATTTAGTTTCTGTCCAACCATGTCAGACTGACCACTGTTAAAATGAGATGGCAAGATGATAACATCTTGTGGCATAATGCAGAACCTAACCTCCTCCTCGGCTCCTCTTAAGCGCTTATTACACCATCCTGAATTTCGGATCCGGAATTTAGTGTCCGATTTAGGACGAGAAATTCAGTCGCCAATTAGACCATCCTGAATGTCGGATCCGATATCACAGCTTTACGATCATACAGTTGTTAAACGAATGTTCTTGTAGCCGTAAAAATACATAGCTAGGTAAATAGGAGGTATATGTAGGTAGCTAGGTAGGTAGTAGGTACGTGTCATTTTCAACGCTAATCTGAACTAGTTTTTAACCGACTTCATCAAAAGGAGGAGGTTCTTAATTCGATTGTATACTTTTTTTTTATCGTTATTCGCTCGTATCTTCGACATTTATGGACTGATTTTGATGATTCTTTTTTGTTCGATTGAGTTTTCTTGCGAGATGGTCCCATTTTTTTTTTCAAATCGGTTCAGTAGTTTTCAAGTAATCCCGAAAATACTATGACTTTAAATCAACTACCTTGACGACTTTGTTATTTATGAACCAAATTAGATGATTGTTTTTGTTGGGAAAGGGATACCTTTGTGTAGTCTTTTTAACAGACTTCAAAAAAAGGAGGTATTCAGTTTGTATATGTATGTATGTTTCTCCGCGATTATCTCACGTTTGGCTGAGCCGATTTTACTACCTAAATAATATACCTACACTACCTAATACAGAAGGTACTTACACTTTAATTAAAAAAAAATAAAAAATTGTTTAAAAATCAAAAAACCGACTTCAAAAAACCTGCCTTTAAATAGCAAGAAATAATATATAAATCATTAGATACGCATTATCATATCATTGTTATAATAAAACACGTCTATTGAAGTCGGGTGGGGCTTTTAGAATAAAAAAAGGAAGTTGTAGGTACTCCAGCCCCACCCGACATTAATAGACGTGTTTTATTATAACAATGATAATGCGTAGCTAATGATTTATATATTATTATTTCTTGCTTTTTAGAGGCAGGTTTTTTGAAGTCGGTTTTTTTGTTTTTTATATTGATGTAGGTCAAAAAAAAAGTAAATCACAGAGTGACAACCCTTATATACTTTTATCGTTCGCCAACTGTCTATCTAGACGAACGGCGCGGCGGATTTTTTTCGCCAAAATAAAAGGCGTTGACTGACTGTACTCTTTATGCTGTGGTACTACTGTGTCGGAGCCGAGCGTCCTGAATGCGATTACACTGTCCTAAGTGCTTCCGATTTAGCATCCGTTATGTCGGAGACAATTTCTATCCTAGTTAGGATCCTAAATCGGATCCTAGCTTCCTGAATGCAATTACACTGCTCTGAATTTAGGAGCGACTTCATATCGGGTCCGATATTTAGGATGATCTAATTAGCTCTTTACTGCGCCCGCTCGTCGTTGCACCTAATCGTCTGTTTTACCCACTAAAGTTGTAAAATTAATTTGTATGGTGCAAAGTATTAATTTTAAAGCTAAGCAATTAAATTGTATAGTGCAAAGTATTAATTTTAAAGCTCAGCATATTTATAGTGGCAACCATTATTTTTATAGTTTATTCAATAAGTTTTGAAGCTAAACATTTTAAAGTGTGTTACATTATTTTTAAAGTGCATTTATATATTCCCCATTGTCATGTCCGTCTCATGTCACACGTAGTATACTTGTACTATTATGTATTCTGTGGTAGTATCTCTTATTAGTCTGTGCTCTGTGCATGTCACCGAGTGTCTGACGTCGATGTTCGTTGTGTGATTGTGATTTCGCAAACAAAAAAATAATTTCCACGACGAAAACCACCACGCGCTTCAAACTCTCGCGAAGACAAAGCAGCATCGATCGTGATGTAAGGGCTCGTGACGAGCGAGCGCCTATGTCGGACTCTCAAATTACGGGCATAGAGGCCATGTCAGAATCCCGTAGGCCATTCATCTATTTAGATAGCAGTAGTGACACCGAAGATTATAGGAGGGACGACGATCGTCGCAAGAGGCTATCGAAGCGTAACGGGCCTGGTCGCGCTCGTGTTCCAAATATGCCGCCTAAAAACCAGCTTCCTGCTGCAGCCACCCCATCTACGTCATCTGCCCAAGACCCCCCGAGAAACGGACAGAAGCCTCAGCTATGTGATGATAGGATAACTCTTGTGGTAGATAACACGAGGTTCGTTGTAGACCCTGCACAGTTCACTGCACATCCGAATACTATGCTGGGGAGAATGTTCAGTTCTGGTAAGATTGCATGAAAAAATTTACTTTCTTTTTAATGCTTGCTCTGTGTTCTATGCACAATTCTGACACACCTGATGTTAAGTGACGATAGGACCGAAGGTGGAAGTGCACTAGACCCAGTATCCTCATCACTGAGCAACTGGCTATCTTACCTATAACTGCCAAATTACAACCAAGTATAAAAATCTGAAAACTGAGCCAGAGGGCTAATTGTCTAATTTTAAATCTATCGCAATCGCTTTCAGGATGTGTGCTTCTTTTTGGCACAAATAAAATCATACCAAAGAAATGCAGCAATGTGTCATCCATCTGTCAAAGGAAAGCGATTGCGATAGATTTTAAAAATTATACAGTAGGTAGGCAGTATCCCTCTGTTTTGACAGAGTGGTTTGTAGGGAACTATCATTCTAGGGCAGGGATGGCAAACCATTTTGTATCAACGTGCTATTTTTCTAAAGAAATGTTTAATAAGGTCGTAGACGTGTCATCAAATAATTTTGACTTTGTGATTATTGGGAAAATAATAATAATAAATAGGTACTATCAACTCAAAACTCTTTTTAAACTTCAAAAATAGGTACATTTTGCAATGTTTCAATTATACGCGTACATTTAAATAATTAATTCCTAATTTTTTCGTAGTGCATAATGATCTGTGACGTGCCCAAAATATTGTGTCACGTGCCATTGGTTCCCCATCCCTGTTCTAGGGTGTTATTATTCTAAGTTTAGTTTGCTAAGATTTAGTTAATGCCCCTGTCTGGCTTAATGTGTACGGTAGAATAGGTAGGACTGATCAGATAATGGTACCACGTAAACACTATAACTTTTTTACTTGTTTTAACCTAATAATAACAGGTAAGTATAGTATAGTAATTTCCAAGTAATATTTTAATGACAAAGAAAGTTCAGAGAAACTTATAATTAGTTTATGAAATATGGGTTTTATCAGTCACAAAGTATATTGTGTCTGTGAGAGATGATTCATCACTAAGGTCATTGGGTATTAATGTTCTGATTGTGTTTATGTAAATATAACAATGTTGGTTTGCTTTCATGTTTTCTTCTTAAAAATGTAGCTTCCACAAAATTGGTAGATATTAGAGATAAAACACAGTTAATTCTGGTGTTATTTTAGATAGCAGATAGTTACTTTTTTTTCTTTATTTATTTAGGGACTTTTAACACTAGTTGATAGTTACTCTTGTATTATTGCATTGATGATTTTGTTTGTCAATCAGATATCCTATTTTTGACAACCTCTTTAGTTAATTTCTGCGCATGTTGAGGCGCGTTCCAAACCAACACTCCGAGTGCAACCTAACCTCAACCGAACACTCTAACAGTGTTCCAAACATTTGAGCGTGACGTTCAATTGACACAACCGTGTCGTTCCAAACGTCAGAGCGTTGCAACTTTTTAACCATCAAAATGGATGGTTGTAAAACAGGGTTGGCATGATTAAATCACATTGATTTAAATCGTGATTTAAATCATGATTAAATCAAGTGATTTTTTGAATAAAAATCATTGATAAAATCAAATTGCCTTTTTTCTTTCCTATTTGTATAAAAATATAAAATTCTTAATTTTAAATAATTGATAGACACATAAAAATGTATATTAAATGTAACTTTGTGTTAGAATTACTGCTTTATACTGTTTTTTCTTCTAAAAAAACCGCCAAATTATCTGTTCTAATATTTAACTTTCACCAGGCATTTTTATTTTGAACTGTTTTATTGATCTTTACTTGTGTTTCTTCCGAATTAAAGTGTCAAATAAGTCAAACAAAAGCGCGTTGTGGTTTCACGCACTATATTAAGTGGATTTTAAAGGCTCAACCAAAGAATCGAAAAAATCCGATTTTTTTGATTTTTTGAAAAAATCTGTGATTTTTGATTTTTTGCAAAAAATCATGATTTTTTCCAACCCTGTTGTAAAACGCTCTGATGTTTGTCTATAGAAAAAATGTCAATGTCAATTGACATTATTTTGTATTTTGATGTTTTTGAGTCTAATTCTTAAAATAATCATGGTAGATCCTCAAAAAACGGATTTTATTTGATTTAGAATAAAGAAAAGTTTAAATTATTCGTATTCCAAATGGAAAACGAAGACTTTGTATTGACATTGACAAAAAGTTCTTGGTCGTTCCAAACCTTAGAGCGAGTTAAAAAAGCAACCAAACAACCGGCGCTCTAACGTTCTGAACGCAACCTTGGTATTCATGATGTCGCTAGGGCTGCCACCTCTCCGGGTTTGACCCGGAGTCTACGGGTTTGAGTAGTGTGTGTCCGGGCTACAGGTTTAACATGGAAGTCTCCGGGTGGCGCGAGCAAAAGTCAACCGAACCTAGTGTTACTAGATTAGTGCATGAAACTGACTAAAAATCGCGCTGCGCGGCCGTTTTTTTGCTATTAAAAGCCAAGATTACAAGATAAGTGAATTGAACTGAACAAAAATCGCGCTGCGCGGCCGTTTTTTAGTGTAAACAGGCAATATCACTAGATTAGTGCATTAATCGCGCTGCGCGGCTGTTTTTTACTATAGGCAGGCAACATTACTAGATTAGTGGATGAAACTGACCAAAAATCGCGCTGCGCGGCCGTTTTTTACTATTAACAGGCAATATTACAAGATTAGTGGATGAAACTGTCAAGCAAGATTAAAAGATTAGTGCAATAATCTGACTAAAAATCGCGCTGCGCGCCCGTTTTTTTGCTGTTAACAGACAAGATTACTGGATTAGTGCATGAAACTGACTAAAAATCGCGCTGCGCGGCCGTTTATTAGTGTAAACACACAAGATTACTAGATTAGTGCATGCAACTGACCAAAAATCGCGCTGCGTGACCATTTTTTAGTGTAAACAGGCAAGATTACTAGATTAGTGCATGAAACTGACTAAAAATCGCGCTGCGCGGCCATTTTATTATTCTTTCCCCAAAAAATTACGATTTTTCGAAAATATCCGGATCTGCTCTTGTTGAAAGGCCAGGTGGCAGCCCTAGGTGTCGCCATCTTTGATGTCTCTACGCAAAGTACATGATATTGTATAGTTAAAATGTATCTTTCCAGGCCTAGAATTCACCCACCCCAACGAGCGAGGCGAATACGAAGTAGCTGAAGGCATCTCCGCTACAGTATTCCGGGCCATCCTGGAGTACTACCGCGGGGGCAGCATCCGTTGCCCGCCCACTGTGTCCGTGCAAGAACTGAGGGAGGCATGCGACTATCTGCTGGTGCCGTTCGATGCTAACACCGTGAGATGCCAGGTCAGTGACATTATTGTGACACAGAATGTATGTGTTTTTATTCTCTACCTTTTATTTTAAGGATGTGTTCAGCCCATGAAACTGTTCAACTTTAAAAAAATATGGCCGAATATGTAAAAAAGTGACTACTTATCTCTATATCTATCTATCTATTGAGAGTTTAGTTACATGGACTGAACACATTCTTAAAATTTGGAGTCAATAAAATACAACCTGTAAACTATATTGTGTTTACACCTGCGTCTTAATGCATAGCTTTAAGCGTTAATCTAGGTGTTATGCAGATGTGGCCAAGACCGATTTTGAAGAGGTATTTTATGCACAACGGGATAGTGCTTGGCCTTCACCTCACCTGATGTTAAGTGACGATAAGGCCGAAGGTGGACGCGCACTACACTCGGAATCCTCATTACTGAGGAACTGGCTATCTTAGCTGTAACTGCTGGAACATAACAATTTTTACATTGTTGTTATGGCGTCAGACTTAGACAAGATGATGGTAGCTAGCCAGGCGGACTTGAACCGAGTACAAATTGTACCCCACTTGGGAATCGAATCCGGGACCCCTGTGTCTTACATGTGGGCGTGGGTGAGCCACTAGACTACAGGCAGTTAAAGGTTTTTTTCTTTGTTACAGAACCTCAGAGGCCTTCTCCACGAGTTATCAAACGAAGGGGCGCGCCGTCAATTCGAGTCATTTCTCGAGCGTCTGATTCTACCACTAATGGTCGAGTCAGCTCGTAGAGGCGATAGAGAATGCCATGTTGTCGTCCTGCTCGACGACGACGCGGTAGAGTGGGACGAAGAATACCCCCCTCAAATGGGCGACGAGTACAGTCAGACGGTGTTGAGTACGCCGCTGTATAGGTTCTTCAAGTATATTGAGAATAGGTAAGTTTTTAGAGATTTTAGCATTCACAATAATTCGACTGCGTGGAAAGTTTTTTTGCTATCCCTCGGGAACAATACTTTTTCGGGATCAAAGGTACCCTATGTCCTTCTCTGTACCCCTGAGTCTGACAACGTGTATGCAAAATTTCATGATGATGGTTCAATAGTTAAGGCGTGAAGGCGTAACAAACACTGACTTTCGCATTTCTAATATTAGGATATACTAGAAAAAATTCGAATCGTCACCAGAATTGTCTCAGGCGGGAATCGAACCCGCGACCTAAGGAAGTCTAGTCCAACTCTCTTACCATCTGAGCTACCGAGTCAGTAGCAGGGACCGGAAAACCCCTTTTTTTTGGTAAACCCAATTGATAGGGAAACCCTTTTAAAAAACTTACCAAATGATAGGGTTTCCCTTTCGATATTTCATAGATATATAGAGATAGATTTCTCAACTAGTTGAAAGTTATTTACTCTCACAATTACCTATCCGATATGTAGTAGGTATTTAATTTCAACCTACCTACCCATTGTGTGCAAACTTTTGTTAATCATTGTGATGGAAAATGACCTCACTTTAAATGTGGAGCTCATTTTTCAATGTTGACGACTCTGTATGAAATATACAGGGAGAAAAAAGCAGCCCTTGACGAGTTTCTTGCCGGTTCTTCTCGTTACAAGGTCTCCCGCTCAGGGTTTGCGAACCGATGGCGTAGCTTCTTTGACATTCACAAGTGCTTGTAACAGCCTAGACTGAATAAATGATTTTATATTTGATAGGGTTAGTCGACGTTATGCTTACCGTATTGATAGGGTTTTTAAAAACAAGTCTATGAAAAACCCTTTTAATGGTAAGCGGTTCATGAAATACCCAATCAAAACCCCTTTAACGGTAAGCGGTTCTGGTCCTTCGGCCCAGGTGGAACTAGGTATAAATTGCTGAACACGTTTTAAAACTCCTTCATAAAGCCTTCATAGGGTTTCCTCGATAGGGTTTTCGTATTCGGTAAGTGCTTACTTGGGTTAGGGTTTTTGAAAACAAGTCTATGAAATACCTAATCAACAACCCCTTTAACGGTAAGCGGTTCCGGTCCTTGGTCAATAGTGGTATCGTCGAAATTCTTCTAGCGTATCCCACTCTTATGCAGCGCGACACAACTCGTGTATCATTAGGGTTGCTACTTGCTACCATAGTCCATGTCGCTACTTACCAAAATTACAGAATACATTCGTTATTCAGATGAATATTATATTATATTTGTTAACAGGGCGCCTAGGTCTTTTAATTCTGCTAATGATAACATAGACTTTGACATATTTAACACAAGCATACCCGGATTCAAAAAGTTGTATAACAATGGATTTTTTAATAATCTTTCGTAGCTGATACTTTTTTGTAACACTTACATTACACGATATCGACTTGCGCTTAAATATAGTTATTGTTTTTCCTATATGTGAAAACTTGTAATTGGCTTTACTGTAATTACAATGATATACTAAAATCTGTAGTCGCTATAAGTTTTCCTCGAAAAATCAAAATAAAAATAAAATAATTTACAATGAAATTACTGATATAAAATCAAATAAATCTACCCTTCTAGGAACAGGTTGAATCCTTGCTTTGCAGATTAATTTAGTACTTATATTTTTGAGTACTTCAAAAGTTAAAAAAAATATAATTAAGAGGGTTACTGCGCTACACTAGCGCCGCCAATGGAAAAAAAATCGTAGTGCTTAAATAAAAAGGAAATTGTGAATTGTGTTCTTCTAGTGTACCTACTCAGAAGAAGCTTTGTTGTACTTTTTATCGTTTAAACAATATTTTATAACCTGTCGTTTAGAAAACTAATTACTATATCTCGTTCAAACCAATTTTCAGTGAAAGTTCAAATTAAGATCTATAGCATATATTTTTTTTAGATTTTTCACTCACCTATTTCAAAAGTTAGATGGGGGGGGACACACATTTTACCACTTTGGCAGTGGTAATCTTTCAAACGGTTGACTTTGAGAAAAAATTGTCTTAGGAACCTCTATTATTTTTGAAGGCCTATCTATAGATATCTATACCCCGCACGTATTGGTATGAAGAAAAATTTTTTTTCAGTTTCAGTTCCATATATGGGGAACCCCCCCTTAATCTTTATTTTTTTTATTTTTGTGTTAAAATCGTTAAGCGGTTAACAGAATACATCTACCTACTAAGTTTCAACTGTGTAATCCTAATAATTTCGGAATAAAATGGCTGTGACACACGGACGGACAGACAGACAGACAGACATGACGAATCTATAAGGGTTTCGTTTTTTGCCAATTTAGCTACGGAACCCTAAAAATCGACTCGACCGTAGCAGCTCAGACGGGATTCGAACCCGCACCCTTGGGATACCGGCCAATGCCCTGTCCAATTATGCCACCGAGTCGCTAGTGGGAGTGGAGCGGAGTTTCCCTCCGTATCAGAAGGACAATCTAGTAAAACGCCCTTGTAGTATAAATGACGTTAAAGTAAAACGAATTACTAGTAAATCGACCTTTTTACGTTTTCGCTGTAAGCCAGAGTTATATCATCAATGTGAAGAATTACCTTCAACATTCGAATGCAACATCTTTACAGATGCCAGACAATCGATTAAGATGAAATAGCTATATAATTTTTTTATTTTTTATTTTAGGCATTCGCAATGCTATTTTTTTTCTATTAAATTAATTACCTATCTTAACAACTTTAGCGTGTACAAATGTTTAACCTTAAACTAATAAGTTACTTAATTAACACTTTCCTTTTCACAGAGACGTAGCAAAACAAGTGATGAAAGAGCGAGGCCTCAAAAAGATCCGTTTAGGCGTAGAAGGTTACCCGACATACAAGGAAAAAGTGCGTAAACGCCCTGGAGGCAGAGCAGAGGTCATATACAACTACGTCCAACGACCTTTCATACACATGTCCTGGGAAAAGGAGGAGGCAAAAAGCCGCCATGTTGATTTCCAATGTTTTAAAAGCAAATCTGTCACAAACTTGGCGGAGGCAACAGCTGATCCGGTCATTGAACTCGAGAATAGAGTTAGAGATGAAGAATCGCAGGATAATCAGGAAATACCGCAAGAAGAGGAAGTACAGTGATTGTCGAACCGCTCGGTGAGAGCGGTTAAAGCGTTGACTTTATTTTGTTTCGGTTTTTGAAGAGGTTCAAGCGGTTTTTTCGGTTTTTAAAGTGATTCGGAGATTGGTCACAAAATGGAGGTGCACGCACACATAGATTTAAAGGCAGTGTCAGACCAAACCGGGTAACGTCAGTAACTGTAGCCAGGGATGGAAAAAATCGTTAAAAGTTATAGCGTTACAAAAGCACCGTTAAAATAACGTTATTTTTTGGTATTATAACAGTGAAATTAACACAAGATAACGTTATTTAACGTAACAAAATAATAATTACGGCAAATAACGTTAATTTCAAAATAACGATTTCAATCCCTGACTTAAGCTGCTCCTAGCACAATATAAAAATGCCTTTAAAAACAAAAGAAAAATACATAAAAACCTATGAGAGTTTTATGCAATGGAAGACAGAAAGGAAATCGAAATCATTATCGGAAATTTCAACGAACTCTGAATGTTACACCAACAACACTGTGGGTCATTTATTCAATGCTGAAATGCACAGTTTTAATGATACATAAACTTAAAACAATATGAAAACTTAACTGCAATACGCAAAAGACATTCACAAGGGTTTAAATGTAATAATTCTAAAGTTTTCACTTCATCAAACTTGCAAATGTTCTTGTCAGAAGCATTGGCGCAGTTCCGTGCCCAAAAAGGCAAGTGTCCGAATAGCTGAATGAGTGGTAACTTTTTTGTATGGCAAAGAGTACACCTTACAGATTAAAATACATCGTTTTGGTACCGCAAGCGCTCAGGGGGTCAAGTCTGCTAATGTTAACGTCACAATCGTAGTTCAATGGTGTTTGAATGGTAATGCTTTTTGACACAGTTCTTGTTTCTTTAACCCAAAATTAAGACACAATGCGTTTCCGTTTTGGGTTTAAGAAAAACAATGTTTCTGTTTTGGGTTTAAGAAACAAGAACTGTCAAAAAGCATTACTATACAAACACAATTGAACCATAATTTCGACGTTAACATTAGCAGAATTGACCCCCTGAAGTTGGTCACTTCTGCTGTACATTGTTAAATTAATCGCATAAACTGTCATTTTGAAGGGAATATGATTAATGTTCTGAATCATAACGATTGTGGGATTTTCATGTAAGTTGGAAATAAATGGAGTGCTTAAATGGTATTTTGAACTGTTTTACTACGTCAATAAGTGTGATTTTGGCTCGAAACTGTTAAGATTGTAGAAGCTTTGTGTTATTGATAGTTTTTAATCGGAATTCGGGACAAAAAATCAGGATAATTTTGATAGCATTTAGAGTCCCCGCAAACTACAGACCAAACTGTCGGGCGATATTTGGAATCCGTATGAAGAAGTATGCAAGTGCGCACACTACAACGATTTGGTATCGGCCGATTCTTCATACAAAAAACCCACTATCGGCCAACTATCGGCCGATAGAAAGTCTGTAGTCTGCGGGCACGCTGTCACTGACAACATTTACAAAAAACATATTTGCTTTGTAAATTTTTCATAAGTTACGAATCGAAAAAAAGGTAAATTATTTACAACTTTTAGTATTACAAGATTATCCTGATTATGTCACAGTGGAGTAAGCTCTTAATGCCACATTCGCAAAACTATTATCTTGACGCAAAATGAGAGATTTGCAAAATGCCTCTTCTCAAAATGTCACGTTCTCTAAAAGCCATGGAGAGTTATAAAAATCACTTATTAACTGTTTTCGTAAATACGTCATTTTGCGAAAGTGGCATGAGTTTGAAATTTTGTGAAATATGTTGATGTTATTTTGCGAACGTGGCATATGCGCAATATACATGTAATTAAAGCTAAATATTGTTGTTGAAAAGATTATAAAGTGGACGAAAAAGGGTGTGGTTGAATATTTTTTATAACGCAAATTGAGAATTTTGTAATAAGTGTTGAGATGGTGTATCTTTTTGTCATTATTATAAGCTTTTAGCTTATTGTGAAACTTTTATTTACTTAAAAGTTGTATACTATGGTTTTAGATAATGAACAAAATTTTTGCTATGGTAATATTGTTTTCATTTGTAATAAGTAATAACGATGATATGGCAACATTTTTTAAATATCTACTTACTATTTTTTTGTATTTGTAACACAATATCCGTGTTATTACAAAAGATTTTTAAACACTGTTTAACTAAACAAATGTTTAAATGTGATGCTGTCACTTTTTTGACAATATTGTTTGACAGAGACAGCATCACATTTAAACATGTGTTTAGTTACAGTGTTTAAAAATCTTTTGTAATATGTCAATATTCAATGTCGTTTTAAAAATATGGACTTGATTTTGAATTTTGTTTATTCAACATTAAAGGGTGCATTCTAGCAGACTAGTCGCTAAGTCATCGATTGCAAATCCTATAAAAAACTTTTGAAATTTTAATTTAATTAAAAATTATAAAGTAATCATTTAATATCAGTTTATGTAATACTATATAGACCATCACGTTCAAATACGAAAAAAAGGCAGAAGAAAAGTTGTATGGCTTGAAAAAAAACAGTTGGATGTGAAGAAGTCCTCCTTTGTGTACATATCTCAATTTATTGTTGTGTTACTGTTTTTATGAGTGCAATAAAGAGTAAAAGATTCTAGACTGCAACTGCAAGAGCTTGCTTTGAAGAAAATAATAAAAAACGATTAGTAATCGGTCACGTGTTCCATGGTTAAGCGATTAGTTTGCTAGAATGCGCCCAATATAATGTAACCGTCGGGAATTAATTTTAATTTTTATCTTGAATTACAAAAATTGCTTTCTGCCTTATGCCACAATTTGGTCCATTGTTTTTTTTAAGTAGATATGCTTATCTGTAGTTAGGTTTTAAAATCAGTGTTCAGTAATAATAAAATCTGTCTAAAGGTCCACATGTTTAATATAAGTAATTAAATTTTAAGTATTTACTGTTTAGTAGAGCTCGGTGGCGCAGTGATTTAGCGCCTGGCCCAGCGATTGCAGAAGTTAAGCAACGTTCGCAAGGGTCGGTCATGGGATGGGTGACCAAAAATTTATTATTTTGAGCTCCTCCGTGCTTTGGAAGGCACGTTATGCCGTAGGCCCCGGCTGAATTTGCAGTCGTTAACACCCACCAATCCGCATTGGGCCCGCGTGGTGGGTTATGGCCCATCCTCCTTACCACCCATAAGGAAGGCCTGTGCCCCAGCAGTGGGGACATCAAAAATGGCTGATGGACTGTTTAGTTACTTATACACGACGCTTTAAGTAGCCCCTAGACGATCAAGCATTTATTGTCAATCATTTACATTGCATTACCACCACCAAGCTACCATTTGGGGGCGTGGCCTACTTTTGATAGGCCACGGTAATCTGTCTACTCTGTGGTGCTTGT
The DNA here is from genome assembly GCA_950108535.1 of Agriphila straminella. Lineage (NCBI taxonomy): Eukaryota > Metazoa > Arthropoda > Insecta > Lepidoptera > Crambidae > Agriphila > Agriphila straminella. The sequence goes on from OX467304.1 coordinate 12,830,723, forward strand.
CAAGCATATCCTAGACGATTAAAATGTGATTGACAAGCTGATGCAATGTAAATGATTGACAAGCAGTTTTGATCGTTTAGATTTTGTGTTGAATACAGGATGCGTTTTATATCAAAATAGCAAAAAAGTGTTAATATTTTGATGTAATAGCACAGTATAGATAAATTTTCTTGTAATAGGAGTTATTTTGATGATTAACAAGCACCGCTACGCTATATTTGGCAAAACTTTTCGTTAAACAAGAGAAAATAGAAAAAAACGCACCCTGTATATAAAAATATCTAGTGCTACATACGGAACAAGTAAAATAAACAAACATATTGTAAGTAATTAAAGTTCGTGGTGGAATATCTGATTAAAAATACTACCTATATTTGTTAAGTAAAAGGCACATTTTTGTTTTAATTATACTCTGTTCACCGAATCGAGCTAGTACCAGGGCTCTGTCACTCCGCGCGCGAGTCTGAACCGCTCGGCGTCCTGAGAGGACAAATTTCATACATCAGAAAAGATAAGACCTACGTGATAGAAAGAGAGGCAACTACTAAGTGAATGTTTTGGAGCGAAGGGAGCGCTGTGCGACCTGAATTGCACCGTATTGTGTCGGAGCAAGAGTCGCAATTTATTTAAACGGTTTTTCGGAGTGCAACTTCTGTACGTTAGTACTATTATCTATTCTGTGCTAGTACGGAGAACGAGATCTCACCCATAACTGGTTACAGATACTAAGCATAGGCCGCGCTCACATTAGTCCGTAAGCCCGCGACAATATTGCCTACGTCATATGACATCACGATGAAATGCATGGCACACGGTCGGAAATGTTGTGCAGAGCGAGGATCAGAAGATTATTGCAAATAAAATTGGCCGGAAGCTTGAGAAAACCCTTCACTTCCGGTCAAAATTTTAAGGTTTATTTTATTTTTATTTTAACACAATACCGCTATTCTTACAGGAGTTCCTAATACAATAGTGTAGTCATCTAAGTTTACAGATACATACTTATTAAAAAATTCAATTTCATTCATTCCATGCATTAAGCTCATATTACATTTATGTAATGTAATATTTTGCGAACAAAGGATCAGTAGGTACGAGACCCGTGGCATCATTTAGCCCTTCAATAGTAAAGGAGTTAAGATAAGTCTGTCACTTCTGAAATGGCCTGAAAGTACTTGACAGACTTCCGATTTTTTATTGAAGGGCTAAAATGCCACGCCACGGCATTTCATCGTGATAGTATTGTCGCGGGCTTACGGACTACATAGGAGTCAAAATTAGTCTGTTCTTGAGTTTCGTGCGGTAGGTAGTTCAACTCCAAGGTGAACTACTGATATAAGTTGCACTAGTTCAACGGTTGAACTCGCCGGATGTGATAGTGGCCCATTAGGTGGGTAATGCAGTGGGTCCACGGGTCATTAGGGGGGGGAGCGAAGGGAACTTTTAGCTTTTAGTGAAATTTATTTCATAGGAATATCGATCGGTAAACATATTTTTGTGAACTATTGACTGTTTAACTACTTAGTAACCTCTTGTCTTTTACTTGAACTCTTGTCTTTTAGGTAAGTGGGCCTTCTTAGTGCACTTTTGTTTTTAGTGAACTATTGTCTTTTAGTAAACTATTGTTTGTTGTGAACTATTTCTTTCAGTGGAACTATTGTCTTTTAGTGAACTATTATCTTTCATCTTTAAGTGAACTATGGTCTTTTAGTGAATTATTGTCTTTAGTGAACTATTCATAGATGTATTTATAGGGATATCGATAATTTAAAAAAGTGGTAAACAAAGAGTACGAAATGAAACACAAATATCCAATCACTGTACTTTAATATACCTTAACCTAAAGCAGCAGTGTTCTACATTACACATGTAATAATCCTTAGAAAATAGATGACTAAACGTAGTGCCTCCTTACACAAAACTATATCTAAAAATATACGAGAACGCATGTACACTTATACAAAGAATTAGACACAAAAATTATAAAATATACTAATGGAATTAGTATCTAAAATTTCAGTATTTTTAAATGCACAATCAATGCCAAATTGTTATTTGCAATTATTGTGAAAAAAGTATCTTTCAGTATTTTTAAATGCACAAACAATTCCATTTATGTTGCAATGAGAAGAAAAGTAACTACTTGCCTCACTAGATGGCGTTGATGGTAAGAGGTGAGTCAAAATTGGCTTTTAAAAATAAACGGCCTACCAGACTTCGAAGCGTAGTAAAAAATACTTTGAATCCCCTATTTTTTTCAACGCCATCTATCGAGCCTACAGCTTTTTGTTATTTTGAAAAGCCCTCATTGTGAAATTCAGTTAGGATTTCTTGTTTCAAAGTTCTATTTTCATACAGGAAGGGACAGCCCTCCACAGACTGAGGGGGTGTGAATTCAGCCAGCAATCTCATTATAAATTCTGTTTAATTTTAAAATAGATCAGAAGTTAGTGGGATTGAAATACCGTTAAAAAATAACGATACAAAAAAAAAATAACGTTAAAAATACCGTTAAAACATTTTATCGGTAAATTTACCGGTAAAATAACCTTGTAAAATTACCGTTAAATATATCGTTAAACTTTACCGGTACAATAGTACCTACCGGTAAAATTATCGGTAAAAAAGTTACTAATTGGAATAACGTTAATTTTAAAGTAACGGTAACAAAAAGTAAGAAATAACGTTAAAATTAACGTTATTTACTGAAATAACGTTAATTTCAATGTAACGGTAAAAAAAGTAAGAAATAGTTACATTTAAAAATAACGTTATCAATCCCTGGTTATGGCAGTTAGTGCCATAACCAGGGCTCCGTCACTCCGCGCGCGAGTATGTAGCAGCGAGGCAACTACTAAGTGCATGTTTTGAAGCGAAGGGAGAGCTGTGCAACCTGAATTGCACTTTATTGTGAGGGAGCAAGAGTCGCAATTTATTGAAACGATTTTGCGGAGTGCAACTTCTGTACGCTAGTACTATTATCTATTCTGTGCCATAACATAGATTGTGAAACAGGCACTATGTTTCATGTTAGGTTACATTAACTCCAACACCTATAATGGATATGTTGTATGGAGTATGTTGTTAAGAAAGAGCATAGTTTTATATTTCGCCAACAAACTGTTATGCAGTTTGGCGAAAGTTAAATTTGTATATTGTTATATTATAAATAAATTAAAAAAATATATATTATACTAAATGACAGATACATAAAATTCAAGGATCCTACAGAGGAAATAGGTGGACAATTTACAGAGCGACGAAACCCCTCTTGTTAGTGTGCCATACTATCATTATTAACAGATCCAGGCGCCTGATAGCTTTTCAGTGGTGGGGGGTGGGAGTGGTTGGGTAACAAAGGGGGGTAAAAACCGATTGATGGTATACAATTTACAGAGCTCTGGATTTGGTGTGGTATAATAGCAAGCCAATCATGTATCTAAACCAAATATAACATTGCCAGACATTTTGGCTGATGAAAAAGTAGTGCCAGGCGGCATCAAAATGCGCGAAAAAGTGGTAAAGTTTGATACCGCCTGGCACTACTTTTCCAGCAGTCAAAATTTTAGAATACATTGCTGCTCTTTTTATTTCAGCTGTTTTTATTAATGGGGCGTTGCATCTAGAGAATGTAATTTTTAATTAAAATGAAGTAAATTTACTGAAAAAACGATAAAAAAAATGAAAATTTTTTAGGGAATTTCCGGTAAAATATGGTTTGGAATGAGGAGCTGAATGGACTCATCAGTTTGCAGGGCTGTCCCTTACACCCTGTATTTTAAGCTACCTACTTACTTACAAGTTAATTATAACAGGTACATGCACAAACACCAAGGTAAGTTAACCACTCCGTAGCGATTTTGCCGCTGACTGCCGCTCTCTCCCTCGCACATGTAATTTTTTCTCAAGATTTTTTAAATCTGAGTGCGTAAATGAAAAATGTGTCTCGGCCACTTTTCTCAATATAAGATTACGGACATTTCAACATATATTTCAGTTTTGAGTTGCTGAAGTACAAAAAGTTATCATTATTTGCCAGTTCAACTGTTTTTTAAATAATGCGAGTGCTTTATTTTTATATTAATTATTTAAATAGTGACGCTAAACTTTTACAAATTAAGCACTCGCATTATTTAAAAAAAGAATAACTGTTAGAAACGATAACTTTTTGTAATTCAGCAACAAAAAACTGATTAAAATGTCCGTAATCTTATATTGCGAAAGTGGCCGAGACACATTTTTCAATTGCGCACTCAGAAGAAATCTTGAGAAAACATGACATGTGCGAGCGAGAGAGCTGCAGTCAGCGGCAAAATCGCTACGGAGTGTTAAACAGTTGAACTACGAAAACAGCTTTTATTGCGGTCTCAAGGTCAACATGCAGTCTGACGTGCCGTCGACTGTACCTAAGTAATTATATTTCAGAATGTCTACAAAATGGTATGTATGTAGCATTATTACAGGCAATAGGTACTTGGGAGATAAGATTTTTCTAGAAATAGCATTTAGCACGACTTACGAATTACAAACATTAAATTAATATTAAAGGCGTCAAATCAAGATTAAATAAAAACGTCACGTCATATGTCGAAATCTATGGGCGGGAGCGGTGGCGGCATGTTTTTCTGTTTCCATAAACCAAACTTGGTTTCTTGGGAATCTGGAAATAGGAAAAAACGTAAAGAAAGACATAAATTAAGCTTCATTTCATTCATGGTTATTTTTATGTTTGGAAAACTACCTATCATTATTATTATTTATTAAATTCAAGTTACAAGGACTCATTTTTGTTAGTAACAAAGTTTTTACTTAACCTATGTTAGTAAAATCATATTTCATAATAATAATGACATGGATTTTTTATTATTATTGATAGTTGTCTATGATGGTCATTTTCGATAATAAATATCAAAGAATTGATATTTTAAATCATAGAAATGACGAGGTTTCCTACAGGGGCCGTACCGGCTAACGCATCGAACTTCGAAAAGTCTGCCGGGTTTCAGAGTAAAACAGATAAATTGAGCCCCAATTAGGCCAAAATGGTGAACCCCAATTCATGATGTCACACGAACATCGATATCTTCCAAATTGAAATTGAAATATTCTTTGTTTAAATAAGCTCACATAATAAGCGTTTTTAAATCGTCAATTCTTTCACCCAACTACCCATTATGACGTCTTTTAACTGGCAAGAAAAATGGGCGCAAAAAGCTTGCCAGCTTTATCAGATGGAACGATATTTACAAATATACTTATATATCGTTTCCAGACATTATGTTAACATAAATTAACAAAAAAAAATAACATTATTTAATTAACACATTTCATTATGAATCAAATTACAGGGTTCAAGCTAAGTTACATTTTTTTTTAAGTAATTATACAGTCTAGGCTCTTACAAAAAAAAACTATTCATACAATTCAATATGCGTTAAGATAGGTACTCAGAAGCAGACCTATTCCCACTGGCAGCACCCGTTCACGAGCATGACGTGTTACAATACGAAATTCCTTTACTTTGGTTTTTCTGTTTTAAGTTGAAGCTCGGCAGACCCGCCGAAGTTCGAAAAGATAGCCGGTAGGGCCCCAGGGTGTAATCGAAAACAGTCGACAAATGTGGTGTGGCTCGGACCGTCAAACTGAACAGCTTTGTCTATGGGACCAACTTAATCAGACCAAAAAAATATCAGTTGTTCCATAGAATACGTATATATATTGATATTCGTTGATAACTTTTATGTATAATTATGTATGCTCATATATAAGTATATATGTACATTTATGTATATTATATTAAAAATTATTTATATACCTACTATATTTATATTAAGTATGTATGTCATAATATGTTTTATTTATAGTAAGTAATTGTTGAGTATTTTTTTTTAAACTATGTAGTTATATCATATTATTTCTTTTTTTTCGTTTTTCTTTTTACCCTGATTGTGCACCCTACCACACAAAGTCGCCACATCACCCTATGGTTGACTGGTAGAGAATGCCTAAGGCATTAAGTCCGCCATTGTACAAATTGTGCATCAAGAATAAAATAAAATAAAATAATTAAATAAATAAAACGTCAACGTCAACGCAAAATTTGTGGGATGTTAAAAAATCATCTGTGTTTGTGAGAAAAAATCGCCAATTTCGTAGGTCCATCCAATACTTACCCGTAGCTTTGGTGGATGACCGAGAGCCCCTGAAGAACTTAGTGAGTATGACGCGGGAGGGGGACAGGGGCCGGGGGGTGGGGGCGCGCTTCACGCCCCCCTTAGCGGGCGGGGGGACCACTGAATAAACAAAGTTAGTTATTATTATTAAGATAATTGGGATGATAACTAATGAATAAAATAACGAAATACTAATGAAAATCTTAAACATATTAAACTTTTAGAGTAGCTTGTATACCTCTTGGTTTTATATATTGCATATTCTTAATTCGTTTTATGACCCTTCCAAGTTGGGTGGACAAGTCCATTTAAAAAGTAAAAAATTTATTAAAATAAATGATACCATTAATTAGTCCGTAAAATGTATAGCAAATTTGTCTAAGAAACCATTTTGATAAACACAGTAATTATTGAATATAGCTGCCGAACAAATTTCCTACGCGTTGCATACAAACTACTCAGGCGTGACGTCATAATTGAGTAGCCGTTAGTATGGAGCGTTTTTGGGCGAGTCCATTTGTGTGCATTTCACACTGTGATATGTCGGGCAGTTTTCATGCTAGCGAAATAATTCTTTTACCAATGTTTCATTTTTGAGAAGTAATTTATGTAACATAAAATAAAAAAAATTGTCATCATCCCAGGTGGTCCCTATCTACCGAATATGGTAGATAGGGACCATCAAACTGAACAACTTTTACTACGGGACCAACTCTGAAATCGCAAAAAAAAAATTTTACCGTTTCATACATTTTGATATTTTCGTTATTAATTTTTGTATGAAACAGCCTATTTTTTCGCGATGGTGCCTATCTAATATTAATTCGGGTTTAGGGGTTATTTTGTAACACGTTGTATAAAAAAACAGGTGAGTTAAGTACTTATGCCCCTTACCGTCCTCCTCGCAGGCGCGCCGCTGGCCCCGCGAGCGCAGCGCGGCGGCGGCGCCCGCGGCGCACGCGCACGCCGCGCACCACGCGCCGCCCGCGCCCCCGTACCACCACCACTGTGCGCACAACAAAATACAGCGTTAAGGGTGTAGACACGCATCACGTTCCATTTTTAAATTTTCAATACAAATGATCAAAACAACTTACACGAGCCGTAATGAGGGCGAACGTTGAAAATTCCTATTAAATTATTAAATAGATATATATAAGTATAACAAAACACGCAATACAATCTTCGATCAAGAATATCCTAGATAACGCTTCTCGAACTAAAACAGTACGCAAAAATGGCACCTCAAATAGCGTCCCACTTACAAACTTGGCGCTTCTTTTGTACATAATCGCCTCTTATTTTGTACGAACTTACATTTTACATCACTTATTTTGTAGAAAATAAGCTTATTTTGTACAAAAACACATCTTTTATCACTTACCTACTTTGTGCAAAATAAGCGCCCAGTTTGTAAGTGGGACGCTATATGAGGTGCCATTTTTGAGACTCGTGACTGGACATCTGGGATATTCTTGATCGAAGAATACAATAGACAAATTTAATACCTCATTATTCCTAAAAAAAATAAAAAAATACTTTAGAATCTGTAAATACCAGTAAAAAAAAATCAAAGTGTACCGATTTGAGCATGTTTTAATATTTTATTTCTCTGTGATTAAAAACATTTTTTTTTTAATTTTCTCTCTATAGGGCACTCCTAGACAATACAAACAATAAGTGAAAAAATAAATGAGGCGTATTCTTATTTGTTGTTACAGCTGAAACGTTTGTGAAAAATACCTCTGACAAGCAAATTTGAAATTCCACTTTAACAGATTGTCTTCGTTTTAAAATACCTGATAATTTATTATGTTTTAAGCTTCGATCAAGAATATCCTAGATAACGCTTCACGAACTAAAACAGTACGCAAAAATGGCAAAGAAAGATAACGAGAGAAACACGGTCGCTGGATTGACTCCGCGGTGCAGCTGGTGTTGCCAGAGCGGCCGGTGTTACAGTATTGTATAAAAATAAAATTGCAAATGTAAAAAAAAATAACATATTAAAATGTCAACTCACATTGCACCTCTTGACTCGCCGCCTCATAAAGTGGCACCTGCCCTCGCCGGGCTGCGAGCGAGCGCCGCGCGCGCAGCGCTGGCACGAGTTGTCGCCGAGCCGCGAGTACGTGCCACTCGGGCAGGCGGCTGAGGGCAACATGGGAAATATGAAATCCGGTATACAGGGTCATTTTGTATTCACCATACAAATTTTGAGGATGTGTTCAGTCAAAAAGTACCACAAATCTTATACGGAGTACACTAGAAGAACACAATTTCGTCTTTATTTAAGCACTATGATTTTTTTTCCATTGGCGGCGCTAGTATAGCGCATAAAAGCTCTTAACAAAAGCAGCTTCAAAAATAAAAGTTTTTGAAGGAAGTTTTGTTTAAAACTTTTTATTTAAAACTTTTATGTGGTAGGTATATTTAGTGACGATATTATCTAAGTTACAACAGCCTTATGTCAACGGCTCATCACCTTTTACAAAATACTGCTTTCCCCGACGCAGGGGCGTTAATTGTTGAGGAGTTCTCCTGGTACTTCACTATCAGCTCCACTTCACCATATTCATTATGATGAGCATAAATAGCCTAGCAACCATATTAAAGTAATCGTATCGTACCAGTGAAATACTTAGTATTAAATAGTTCCGATGATCACCTATGCAGGTCTTCATCATCAGTTCCACCTTACCAAAATGGTACTGTTCGAAAGGAGTCCCGAACACGATTCCGAAAACCATTTTTAAAATAAATACCTATTTTCATTTTCACTCGCGATTTTTTTTAATTTTCTATGATCGGATAACGATATTTGCGGTCAAAAGCGGCGTAAGAAATTGTACGTAATGTCAATGGTAGGTACTACGGTGTAGCATTCATTCGGTGAACTGCAAGAAACACAAACGTTGCGTTGGTCAAACGTTCATTGGTCTGTAGTTCATTCGGTGAGAATTATAAAAGGGTAATATTTTTATGGGACTGTCAGTTGGTAAAATGGTTTTCGGAATCGTGTTCGGGACTCGTTCGAAAGCAAATGCACAAGTTATTTAAGAAAATACCTACCAAAATCGCTATAGGTGTGCCTATAATATTTGAAGAGTTCCCTTGATTTCTCCAGGATCCTATAATCAGATTGACCTCATGACAATGGGACTAACTTAGAAGTATATGCTTTCAAACAAAAAAAGATTTTTTTAAATCGTTCCAGCCGTCTTCGAGTAATCGAGTAACATACATAAAAAAAAATAAAAAAAAAAAAAAAGATTCCGACGAACTGAGAACCTCCTCCTTTTTTTTTAAATCGGTCGGCTGGAAGACAACTTTTTTTATTCTAAAAGCCCCACCCTTCACTTCATTAGACGTGTTTTTTTTATTTTTTTATTTACCCAAATAACATTATAATAATTATTCTAAAGATGCCTTTACGCTTATAAACCTACGAGGTTTGTCCAAGCGTTGCACATTCGACTTGGATGATAACAATGATAATGCGTATCTTCTAGTGATTTGAATATTGTTTCTTGCTTTTTAGAGGTAGAGTAGGCTTTTGAAATGGGTTTTTTGTTTTATATTTTTTTTTCTTTTTAGTGTAAGTACCTTCTGTAGTAGATATATTATCTAGGTTGAAAAATCGGTTTGGCCAAACGTCAGATAATCGCGGACAAACATGCATACAGGTCAAACTGAGAATCTCCTTTGTTTTTTTGTTTGTTTTGAAGTCGGTTAAAAAGTGCAAAAACGTACTTAATTAAATGTGTCAAAGTGTAATTAATACATTTATTTTGGAAAAACAATCATAATTAACTTCTTTCAGTCCCACGATTACACATGCTGATTATGACACATTTTAGATTTTCCGGCGACTTTATTACCATAATTCTTTCCTTTTAAGTACAAAGTATTAGAAATAACAATAATTTATACCTATATTTAATGTTCACGTAAAGTATTTATTTTTTTAATACGTAGGCAATTACTGTTTGAAACATAAAGGAATGATGTGTCAACATACGTAGGATTTCAATCTGGTACAGAACTTTATTTTTAATTTTTTATTTGTTTGTAATATGATTGTTATCTGTTTTGTTGTCTAATAAAAAATAAAATAAACATAAAAACCAAACCCCTTTTTAAAGAACAATACCCTTTCATTTAATGGCCAGAAATGTTTTTACTGATTGTGAACTATGAACTTTTGAGTTCTTGACAAAAAAGTTTTGTTACATTTTTGATTATTTTTTGAAACTATTGAAATATGTTTTTTACATAAGTACTCCGCCATTTTGAAAAAAAATCGAAAAACTAGCTCGACCAAAAATATCTATATTGTATATGTACTCTAATTTGAAAATGTTACTTTGGCTATGGGGGCTGCTCACAAAATTTAACGAGAATCGGTTGTGAAATGCGACCTGCGGCCCTACCATGAGTTGATGCAAACTGTTTATGTTACCGTAAACTATCGGATATACTGCTCACAGTTAGTGCGAGTGAAAGAGACAAAACGATAGTTTACGGTAACATAAACAGTTTGCATCAACTCATGGTAGGGCCACTGTAGAGGAGAACAAACGGACAGACATACACCGGACGGACATACGAAAGAAATTTTGCCAAGGTTGAAGCAGAGACGCTTCTCTCGCGCTTCGCACTCGCTCGGTCAATTATATAAATTATATTTTATCGTACTATAATTCTGATACGTTCCAGTTGAATATAAATCAACTGTTATTTGTTAATCTTTGTTATTATAAAATCTGGAAACGATATAGGTACATATTTGTAAATATCGTTCCATCTGATAACGTTGACAAGTTTTTTGCGCCCATTTTTCTTCTCAGCTAAAAGATGTCATAATGAGTGTAGGGTAAAAGATTTGACGATTTAAAAATGCTTATTATGTGAGCTCATTATAATTTCATTTCACTGATTATTATCAGTAGAAACTACACGAAGGAGCAAAACGTACACATCAAGAGATGGTAAAATATTGTTAATTCGGTACCTACTGTGAAACCTAGGCTATGAGTAATAATTTACGACAGCGGTTCCCTAATTCTTTTGGCTACGGAACCCTTTGGCGGAACCCTAGCTCAAGTAAGAAGAAAATTAACTGTAACATTGTTTTTTACGTGAAATCTTGGCTTGGCTTGGTGTTCGCATTTTTTAAGAGTAAAGTTTTACTTTAAAAGAAGGACTTTTTGAGATAAAAATATTTATTTAGTTAGAACAAAAAGATATTTACATTTTAGCGGAACCCCTGAGAGCCTCTTACAGAACCCCAGGGTTCCGCGGAACTGGGGAAATGGCCAAAGTTGCCCGGCCATCTCCCAACCGCGAGGAGGCCCGGGTCAGTGGGGTGATTACAACCCATGGCCCCCCTTATGACCAACCGGTGGCGAGTGGCCAAGAAAAAAAAGGGTTCCGCGGAACACCGTTCGAGAACCGCTGATTCACACAATGGCGGCGTCCCAATTTCCAAATCCATAAATTATTGAAGCGGGCCAACTCCCCACATCGGGGCCTCATGATGACGCATGTTTATTTTTAACATGTTTTTATTAAGTTGCTTTTATTAAGTTGCTTTATCGTATGTTTTTAGAACGAAGTTACTGCGCAGTCGTACAGTCGAATACGTGTCGCGATTTAAGAGAATACGAAAATAGTCATCAGCAATAATGATAAAACCGAAAAAAACTATCGCTACCCGTTACAGAAGAGAAGAAGAACAGGCTACTGATTACAGAAGAGAAGAACAGGCAAACACGAGCAGGTGTGAAGTACCAAACGTTACATCTCTGATTCGTAACAACGTACCGAGAGTGGACGCGAATAAGAATAAAAATCGAGAAATGCCGAATCTCATGTTGAACTATACGACTCACATACTCGCTATTAATAATTTAAAGAGTGAAAAGAATAATCTTCAGAAAGATTTGTCTGAACAACGAATAACCAATGCCAGTTTAATATCATCATTGGGATTGAAAGATACAGAAGTCACTGAACTGAAGCAATCAAATGACAGTTTTATATCATCATTGGGATTGAAAGATACAGAAATCACTGAACTGAAGCAATCAAATGCCAGTTTGATATCATTATTGGGATTGAAACATAGAGAAATCAGTGAACTGAAGCAATCAATTAACGATCTCGAGAAGAATCTGAAAGACCTTGAAGAGAATAACACCGAGTTGATTGAATCATCAACAACCAGCCAGAAAAAGGTCACGAGTTTAAAGAAGGAAAAAGAAAAGTTAAAGAAAAAAATTACTTCACTGCAGAGTTACATCCGAAAATCGAAAGTACAGAAGGAAAAAAAAGACAAATTATTACAGACAGTCCGCCAATCATGTAGTGAAATTTTTAATTCTAAAATTCACCCACACTTCGTGCAAGCACATACAAGTTTGATTAGTGACATAGTAACATTGTACGAATCACGTTGTCACGGTGACAAAATCCAACATTGCCCAGTCCTACAATACATGAAGTCAGTTCCGGAGCCAATGGCCACTTGTCAGTGGCTTGCTGAAGATATTGAATCAAACGATGGCCCGCCATCGAAGAAAATGAAAATGGATAAATCAACAAAGGGTATTTACAAACACTACAGCGAGAATTCTCTCAAAAAATTAGTAATGAATTTGGAGCAGAGACACAGTGATGACTACCAGCTATGGTGTAATGTGCTATGGGCTTTGAATCAATACGGACGCGAACGAAAATACGACACTCTTAAAATTGCTGACTGTTTTACAAAACGTTCGTCGAAATACAAAAACTTGCGAGATGTTAAGAAAACATTTGAATCTTCGGATGGAAAGTTATCTTTGCAGTATCTGATTGAAATCAGTAAAATTTACGAAGAAGGGCTTGACAAGATGACAGATTATTTGAATACAATACTGCCTTCTGAATATTTACCATTGACAATCAACCAGGTGGATATTCAAGATCGTTGGAAATTTCGACTAAACGTGAATTGTGGCGATGAATCGCATACATTATTGATTATTCCGGACCTATATATTTTGGGCAATGAAGACGGCGAAAGAATATGCTTTCTTGAAAAAACAATAAAATCAAAAAACTCAGAATTGGCCTCACTGTGTCCTGAGATGGAGAAAGGTTTCACCGTGATATTGAAAAAGAACCTTTACGAATTTCAAGCGAAAAACGATCCTTCAGTCACAGTGAAACTGCGTCATCCACTAAAACCACCTGTATCCTATATTATTTTGCCCAGTGGCAAACGGGATAACAAAGAATTACATTTGACCGAGGTTCGAAGGACTTTACGAGCAGAAGCAATAAAGTTGTTGTTTGCAAGATCTGGGAAGAAATTTGGTGACGACAAAGACGATAATAACATGTTCGTAATGCCTGATGGAGACCCCGATATGTGTAGAACTGATGATGACTTGGTGGAAGCGTTGATCAATGCCGATCCTGATATGATGAGCAAATACTGTCTTTTGGGAAAATCAATTTACCATTGCAAACCAATCACGAACTTGTGGTGTAAACTTGAAGAGATCGTATTCGACTCGCATTTACGAAAATACCTCATGAGTACATTGAAACTAACCAAGATTGAGCATAAATACATTGGCAAGAGCAATACAATCATAAGAATACGAAAAATTGCTTTAGATAAAATTGTAAATAATGATTTTCCTGACCTTGATTCCAACTCCTATTTATTTGTCACAAAAAATAAGACTATAGACACGTCAAGCATTCCACCTATGATTCGGAATATAGAGAAAGAAGATATGGCAGAAACAACATGTGGGTGGTTATATAACTATGAATTATCCATAAAACATATGGAGTCAGTCCAGTCATATTTCGATAAGCTCATACCGCAACAGCGCGAACGAGAATGGTTTCTGTCGTTCGTTGCGAAAATGCTAAATGGACAGAGAATGAATGAATGTTTTCTAGTACTAACTGGCAAACGTGGTGAAGACAAAAACGGGATATCTACACTGATGTCACTATTGGGCAGAGTTTTCGGTAATTACTTCATTGCTAATACCAACATTGTGGTAGCTAAAGGACTACGAGATAATGATGATCAATATGACGGAGGAATATACAATCTAAAGGGAAAAAGGCTTCTGGTTGCGGATAAACTACAGCAAACTGACACTTTGAATTGCGGTTTCATTAAGGCCATAACAAGCCAATCCAATTATTACATACAAGATAAAAGAAAGTCTTCTCGGACTGAATTTAAATTCCCTGTACAGGCCGGATTGATAATGACTTTTACCGAGGACGATGCACCTAAATATGGTAAGCACGACCAAGACTTTGTTCAAAGAATGGTCGCTATCCCGATGCGTTCGCGGTTTTTGAGCAAACAGGAATTTGACCAATTGACTCAGAACGGGCAAAATATGACGGACATTCATATTGCCGATGACTCAATCAAACTTCAATTTCCAAAATGGAGGTCTGCTGTGCTAGACTTGTTAATAAAATACTATAAGGAGGCTCCTCTACCGATACCCAATACTATGGTGGATTCGACAAAGAGTTTGTGTAATGCAAACTGTGATTATTATGACTGGATGGACTCACACGTACGAAGAGATGAAAATTATCATTCATTTGTAACAGCAACGAATATCATGACGGCTATTACAAAATCAGATAAACACTCTCCACCCGAAATGGCGAAGCTGAAATTAATTATGTCTAAATGGGCGAAGAAAAATGATTTTGATTACAAAGCCAGACATGTATACATGACTGGTAATAAAAAAAAAGAACGCGTTGAAGCTAAATCTGCTTTAATGAGTTCTAGACTTGTTGACACAGTAAATATTGACTAAGAATAAAGCTGACGAAGGTGCGATTTTCAAAACTATGTTTATTAAAATTTGAATTTATCCTAATTACCTAAATTGTATTTTTTTGTGTACAATATAGAATAATTTATCTTATCTTATCTTTACTTTATTCTTAAAGTTGGAATAGCCCATGAAAATGGCACAGTCACGATGTGGCAGACTTGGCTACCATACGCAGTCTTAGATTTACTATAGCTTTATTTATTATTTCTTGTGGCTGTGGTATTTTATATAAAACTCTTAATAAGTTTATATATCTTAGGGCTGATTTTTCAATGCTCAGATAACAGATATCAGTCAGTTAAATTATTAACCAAATCTATTAATAGTAGTTTATGATACTGATGCATAATGAGGGGTATTAAAACATGAGTGTGTGTTTTTAATAGTATCACACGAGTGTTTTAATACCTAGTTATGTGCAGTTTCATACACTACTTTATCTACACTCATACATTTGGGATTGAACCTACTAAATAAAAGATCAACGTTAGAAAAGAGAGAGAGAGACTTTGGTTGTATTAGCTATGTACCTAATACCTTGTAATAAGTCATTTCCTTAGCTGCATCTAAAATAATTTTGCAGACAATTTTTTTTCACATTTTTAAGCAAGAATAAAAAACACCTACGAAATTCAGTATTACAAAATGTAAAAATTGAAATCAAAATTAAAAACTTTTTTCGTAATGCTCTAAAAATGGCGCGCAATAAGTCATCGATCACCATAGAGTGCATTTTAATCATGGAAAGTATGTGGGAAAATATCGTTGTTTTTTTTAATATCACGGCACTACCTTCTTCTTGGATTTGCCCTGTATCGTAATGAGAAAAAAAGTTATTTTATGATGCAGCTGACTGCATCGTAATGAGTTTTTTTTTAATTTTACCTATTCACGAAAATAAAGTACGTGTTTATATAACCTATTTTGAATTCATATTTGGAACATTACGTTGTGAGTGTAGATAAAAGCATTTTCAATTTGGCAGTATAATACGCTATCAAACGGATAAAGCTCTATCTAGGCATTGAAAAATCAGCCCTTAAAGTAGTATAAATAGGATATAGTATTAGCTATATGGCTACTAGAAACATGGGCGTACCGAGAGGGGCAGGGAGGGGCAGCTGCCCCCCCCTGTATTTTCCTTACCTCTAACTTACTATCAATTGTTATCAATAAATGTTCTTATTTGCCATACAATAAATTTGCCCCCCCCCCCTGGGGACGATACAATTGATTTGCCCCCTCTGGCCCAGAACCTGGGCACGCCCATGGCTAGAAAGGTATTATATCTAAAGGTATAGCCATTAAAAGATATACGATTATATAGTTTAAAGATAAGCTGCGATGAGACAGGTCGACCCGCCCTGCCACACCCGCCACACATGACACAATGGGGCCTTAATTCACCAAGTCGACATTTATCAGTGACATATGTCGGTTAATCGGTTTTAAAGTGCATTTATATGTTGGGAATATATAAATGCACTTTAAAAATAATGTAACACACTTTAAAATGTTTAGCTTCAAAATTTATTGAATGAACTATAAAAATAATGATTGCCACTATAAATATGCTAAGCTAAAAATTAATACTTTGCACTATACAATTTAATTGCTTAGCTTTAAAATTAATACTTTGCACCATACAAATTAATTTTATAACTTTCGTGCTGACATATGACTATGTTCGACGACGAGCGCGCGCAGCGAGAGGAGGAGGTTAGGTTCCATTGTGACCAACAACGCCAGAACCGACTGCCGGATATTCAGCTGCTGAGAAAAATTAAAAAAAACCTACCTAGTTGAATAGCGCCATCTATCAACATAAAAATAAACTAAAATTCTTAGCTGTCAGAAAACCGCTCATTGTCGACTTGTAAAAATTACCCCCTGTAAATTAAAAAGATTTAAAATGCCGACAAATGTCATATTAGTGAAATAACGACCTGGGCACTTCCGTTAGTTTTGGAATGGCGGAAAGCTCATTGAATTCGTCTTGGCTAGTGGGTCGACACTATCAACTTCATACAAAAAATATTATATGGAATTGTGAACGTACTTTGTGCCAACATTAAATTACGGAACAATCCCACCTATCCCAACAATCGCCCGTTTAGTTATTTTGTCGCCAAAAAATAAATTGATGCCAGGTTTAGTAACCTATATTTAAGTATCACATTAACAGTCGCCTTTAATTATTTTAACGGCCGAATACTCAAAGGCTTCATAGCAAAAATCTTAAGTTAAGACCTCCTTAAATTTTAGGAAGCTGTCAGTTTCTGTCAAATCTGACAACTTTTTTGAATTTCGTTTTAGTATTTGGCCATCAGTCACTAAATTAGTGACAAAAAAGTTGAAAGGGAATCGTCTGGCTTGGTTTGGGCATGTTATGAGAAGGGATGAATGAAAGGCATGTTACTAGAAGAGTAATGAATATGCAGAAGCGTCAATCATTACCCTAGCGCTATGCAGACGACCTGACCATACTCATCAGCGGACGAGTTGAGAGTGTGATATGTGACCGTATGAGGTGCGCATTGAAGGTCGTTGAACAGTGGTGCAATAAACACAATCTAACAGTGAACCCAACAAAGACGGAGTTGATCATGTTCACAAAGAAACGAAGTCTAGGCAATCTTAAACTGCCTAAACTATTCAATACCAGTCTGTCCCTTAGTAAGGAAGTCAAGTATCTAGGAGTGATACTAGACAACAAACTCCTCTGGAATAGACATCTCGAAGGAAAACTAAACAAAGCCACCATCATCTTTTGCCAATGCAAAAGACTACTCGGCAAAAGCTGGGGGCTATCACCGAAAATAACGATGTGGCTGTATAAAACTGTTATACGTCCCATAATCACATACGGAGCTGTTGCCTGGTGGTCCAAAACAGAGCAAAGCACCGTCATCAACAAGCTGCAGAAATTCCAAAGACTGGCATGTTCTGCGATAACCGGCTGTATGCGAACTACCCCCACAGCCGCCCTAGAAGTAGCTCTGGATCTAACACCCCTGGACCTGTTTATACAACAGGAAGCCTCCATGGCTGCTATAAGGCTTAAACACCTGGGTCTGTGGTACAACCGAGAGGGTCCTCATTCCACATTGTGGAATAATCTAGTGAAACATGAGCCACTAATCGCTGCCCCATGCGACAGGATCCCTAAACAATACATTTTCGAAAAGAAATACCAGATACAATTATCTGAAAGTGACCGAGATTACTCCGGCATACATGAAGTCCGAATCTATACAGACGGCTCCAAGATGGGGAATGGAACTGGAGCTGGAGTATTCTCACAAGACCTAAATATCAAAATATCACTAGCATTAGGCCAACACAGTTCGATATTTCAATGCGAATGTGTTGCAATAATAAATGCCGCCACCACGGCCCTGTCTAGAGATATGAAGGAATTAAACATCCGCATACTGACCGACAGTATGGCCGTCCTAACAGCACTGGAGGCTAACACGATCAACTCCAGTATCGTCTACGAATGCCACCGAGTGTTGGATCGCCTAGCATCCAACAACGAAGTAATCCTACAATGGATTAAAGGGCATAGCGGATCACACGGGAACGACGCCGCCGATGAGCTGGCTAGAAGGGGATCCTCCACAATAGTGGCAGGACCTATACCCATTCTGCCACTCCCGTTCAGCCAACTGCGCTCATGGGTAAGACAACGTACTCGTGCTGCACATAATACTCGTTGGGTAGATCTAACAAGCTGTAGACAGTCCAAGTTGGCGATGACTGCAGTCTCGCCGCGGTTGACCTGTAGACTGCTCAGCCTTAATCGTCCAGACCTCCGAATAGTTGTAGGTACACTTACAGGTCACCTAGCATTGAATCGACAACTATTCATTATGAATGCGACAGACAGTCCCCTGTGTAGAGGATGCCTGGACGCAGAGGAAACAGCCGCCCACGTGATCCTGGAGTGCGTGGGTTTGGCCGCACACCGGGCAGAAATCCTCAAAGACGTGAGGTCGCTCCTAGAAGCCTGTGAACGCCCCAGGAGGCTTCTGCGCTTCTGGAAGGAGCTGGGATGGCTTGATTAGCCATACCAATGCCATGTTCACGCATAACGGACCAAACGAGAGTCTAAATGCGGAGAAAAGAGCCCATCACCAATACCAATACCAATACCCTAGCGCCCTCTAGTGCGTGCTGAGCAGCGCCGGCTCAAGGAAACTTGGCGCCCTAGGCAAAAGACTGGAACGCCCTATAACTACCGACTACCTTCGCTGAGCTTGTCAGAAAGAAAAGATTTCTTTTGAGAGCCAAATTTATTTCTTACTCTTCCCCGTGCTTAGTTTTTGCAGTTTCTTGAAAGATGCCTTTATATTTATTACTCATTGCTAGCATAGAAGTCTAGTCGCGGCGTGCGGCGATTTAACTATGCCCCACGCTTAGTTTTTGTAAAATGGGCAGTTTCCTGAAATATACCTTTATACTCACTTCTAACTACTGTAGATGTCTAGTCGCGCTTCGGTGATTATTGTTGATGACAATTTTTTTAATATTTAATTTTGCGCATACTTACGTATTTGTCGTATATAAAACTATGCAATGGCGTTAAGTTCAATGAAATATTTAAATATTCAGCGCTCGGCAGGCACCCCCGCAGGCACCGCACCCCTTGCACCCCCGGGTAAAGACGGCCCTGTGAATATGGATGTTGAGGGCTGAAAAGTAAGAGGAAGACCGCAGAAAAGATGGATTGTGTGCGGAATGATATGAATGTGAAGGGAGTGGATGAGGAGATGACGAGTGGCAGTAAGGAATGGAAGAGAAGGATGCACTGCACCGACCCCAAATAAATTGGATGATCATAACAATATTTATAACGTTAATTCTCACCGCATATTTTCTGGTGAGCCACCAAGTAGTAACCAGCGGGGCACGTCATGGCGACGCTGACGCCGCCCGGGGCCGGCATGATGCCTCGGAACTTACGCCGGTTCGAATCTAATAGAGAAGTAATGCAATAAGTTTAAGGCTCGGTTTGTCTCTCTCTTTTTCGCACTTTTTCGATGTTTTTCGTCATTATCTTTAGCACAATGAGGATCAGTAACAGATTTGAATCCTATAGTTTTATTGGTATAATATAAAAATATATTCATAGCTATGAAACTTAGTGAAAGATTTTTTGAAATCCGTTTAGAAATGGTTGAGTTATAAAAGTTTTGGATGCTGTCTCTTTCAAAACAATATTGTCAAAAAAGTGACAGCATCACATTTCAACAGGTGTATAGTTAAACAGTGTTTAAAAATCTATTGTAATAACACGGAATGTGTTTTGGTTTTGGGTTTAAGAAACAAGAACTGTCTCAAAAAGCATTACCATTCAAACACAATTCAAACACGATTTTGACGATAACATTAGCAGACTTGACCCCCCTGTTCTAATCTAATGCATAGATTTTTCAGGCGAGATTAAACACCGTTAATTTTTAAGTACCTATATAATATCTAAAAGTGAAAAGGGGATTTCAGACCACGTGAATGAACAACTTTTACTATTGGGCCAACCACGGATACATTATAGTCGAGTCGATGTTGTACTTTTCTATGGAAGAGCTGATAGTAAAAGTTGTTCATTGACGTGGTCTGAAATCCCCATTTCATTTTTAGATATATAGGTACTCATCAACTTTGTCTAGGGATACAGATGTTATTTTCATGCAAACGAGGTAACTTTGAAGCCTTGGTTTTCTGCCAGGGATGTACCGTGCTGTGATCTGATGATAGCTATCCAGGGAGTGAATGGAGGAGATTTAGATCGCTATACACACCCAACTGATCTGATCAGCATTCTAAATGATAGAAGGGTCAGAGTTCTCAGTTTCAGGATTTACAAACATTTTCATGCTATTTTCGCGGTTTTTTTAAACATGTCCTCTAATCTTTTAGAATGCTGGTCAGATCAGTTGGGTGTGTATAGCGATCTGAATCTCCTCCATTCATTCCCTAGATAGCCATCATCAGATCACAGCACTATCCTTGGCAGGAAACCAAGGCTTCAAAGTTACCTTGTTTGTATGAAAATAACACCTGTATCCCTAGACAAGTTGATGTGTGTACTTAAAAATTAACGGTGTATATTAATGTCTCACCTTTTTTCCTCAGCGTGTGGGTCACAATAAATTTCTTCTTATGTTTCGGTATTAAAGGAATCAACGTCTTGTTCACTCCCCTGTTAGCTATTAACACTGTAAAGAAAAAATAGTTTGAATGTTTTTCGTTCCACTTTCGGCCGAGGCAAAGCTAGGGAGGGGGGGAAGACACCGTACGCCATACTCTCGAGGAGTGCACGGCGTGGACAGTGCAATGCCAGGAGTTGGTCGCTGCAGTTAGGCCGGACCTCTCGCTTCCCAATATCACAGTTGCGATGCTGCGAAGCGAGGGGGGATGGCAGGCCGTGAGGAGTCTCCCTCCTTCTGCCCGGTCCCCCTCGATCTTTCGAGATCGTTGGGGGGCGGGGCAGGGGTGAGAACCGCCAGGCCCTGACGCGAAGCCTTCTAGGCTTGGTGGTAGGGTCGGTTGCGGCTAGGACATATGACCGAGTCCAACACGACGTTTTTGGTGTGCGTAAAGATTGCATTCTCGTCTTGATACAACAAAAAAATAAAAAGGGGGGGGAGGGGACTGAAGTGACTGTCTGGGGTTGATTGAGAGAGATTGTTTGTTACGAAATACTTAAAATTTTGGTAACGTTTTTTGGCCACAAAATAGGAAATAACGAATAATAGTACATTGTTCACCGAGAGGAGAAAGAGACCGATTACCGTCGAGGGTGTCGTTTGAAGCCCGAGCCGTAGGCGAGGGCTTTAAAACACCCGAGATCGGGAATCGCACTTTCTCTCGAGTGATACATAGTGCTTTATACTACACCTACGAGGAAAATAAAAAACGAAATCTTTACTAATCATATCAGCCGCACGACACCCACTGCTGGGTATAGGCCTCCCCTAAAGATCTCCACGACGATCGGTCCTGCGCTGCCCGCATCCAGCGGCTTCCCGCGACCTTCACCAGATCGTCGGTCCACCTTGTCGGGGACCCACCCACGGAGCGCCGTCCGGTGCGTGGTCGCCATTCCAGAACCTTTCCGCCCTAACGGCCATCGGTTCTTCTCGCTATGTGTCCCGCCCATTGCCACTTCAGCTGAGCAATCCTTCGAGCGATGTCGGTTACTTTAGTTCTCTTGCGGATCTCTTCGTTTCTGTTTCGATCACGCAGGGAAACGCCGAGCATGGCTCTCTCCATTGCACGCTGGGTGACCTTGAGCCTCCTTATGAGACCCATAGTTAGCGACCACGTTTCACTGCCGTAAGTCATCACTGGCAACACACACTGTTCATATACTTTCGTCTTGAGACACTGAGGTAAGTCGGACGCGAAGATTTTTCGAAGCTTCCCGAATGCTGCCCACCCGAGTTGGATTCGACGAGAGATCTCTTTCTCGAAGTTGGACTTACCTAACTGGATTGCCTGTCCTAGGTATACGTAATGGTCAACAACTTCAAGTGTAGTGTTCCCAACACGAACTGGAGAGGGTACAACATGGGCATTTGACATAATTTTCGTTTTATCCATGTTCATCCTGAGACCCACTCTTTGGGAAGCACTACGGAGATCTTCGAGCATTGTGTTCAGGTCTTCCATGGTCTCAGCCATAAGGACTATATCATCGGCAAAACGAAGGTGTGTTAGGTACTGGCCATTAATGTTAATGCCGAGTCCTTTCCAGTCCAAGAGCTTAAAGATGTCCTCCAACGCAGCTGTGAACAGTTTCGGAGAAATAACGTCTCCCTGTCTCACACCACGCTGCAGCTGGATAGGATTTATGCTCTGGTTCTGTACTCGGATCGACATGTCGATCCTTCTTCACTAATTGAAATCTTTACTAATTGAAATTTATATTGAAATTGTTGCAGTTAGTGAAGCTTAATGTAACACTTTAAAAATAAAAATCTTCTTAAAATAAAATAAAATCTTCATCATCACTATCACTACTTATCATTTTGATAGTTTTATTTTACTTTCTACGAAAACTGAATCCTCAAACAACACACAAATTGAAAATGGCGCCAATGGCGTCTGCAATTTTCACATGTTCTTTTTTCAAATTGTTTATCCTGCCGCCGCAGGGTCGCACTGCCAGCCCGACACCATCCGACACACAGCTAGCGGCCAGTGTCATTTTGCGAACTTGGAGATAAAAACTCACTGCAAAAAGTTTTTGGCTTTTGATATTTAGGTTACCGGCGCATAGTCTTACCCAAAATTAAAAAAGAAAAACCACGTAAGAAATGGATTTTCATACACTTTTCTCTCCCGCTCAGATGCGTTTTCTCCCCGCATATTTATTCGATATGCAATGACGTACTTTCTACCGTAAATTTGATAAAGTTTCAAGGTACTTTCCGAGCAGGTGTAGTATAAAATAAGATTACATAAAAATTTTGAAAAATATTTTTTTACTTTGACCTTTAATAACTTCGTAGCTATTGGTTTCCCAGGTATAGTCTAAGAGACAAAAATGATCCTGATGATGGGCGGAATGCGTGGACTTCGGCTTCGTTGAGGGTCTTGTTACACCCGTTAGATAGGTAAATTAACACGCGCGAAATTAAATCAAACGCGTTTATTATACCAATGACGGGACGGGACGGGACGAACGAGAGGGAAAAAGACTTGGAGCAAATGGAGGTGAGACTGTAAGGTATTACTTTTCTTTTTGGGTGTTGTTGGAAGGTCGCGATTGGCAAAAAAAAGGAGGAACCGAAGCGAAGCGAGGGCGGGTCGATAGTAAATAATAATTTGTGCTTTTCACTGACAAAAGGCGTCCCGCAAGGGGTTACGGCGGGACGACCCAAAATTGACTCAGAAGAGGGACGTCCCGGAAAATCCGGGAAGATTGGCAAGCCTATTACAGCCTTTTGGGATTTGGACTATGTGAAGCGAGCTCGTGGTACTGTTTTTAAGCAATATTTTATTGCAATATGCATAACGAATATTTTTTTTATTTTATGTTACCTCTCAATAAAGAAACATTGGTAAAACAATTATTTCGCTAGCATGAAAACTGCCCGAGATATCACAGTGTGAAATGCACACAAATTGGACTCGCCCAAAACGCTCCATACTAACGGCTACCCTGGTTATGACGTCACACCTAGATAGTTTGTATGCAACGCGTAGGAAATTTGTTCGGCAGCTACTTATATTAAATATTGTGTTTATCATTATAATTAAAGGTATTATTTATTTTAATAAATTTTATACTTTTTGTCTGGTCCACCCAACTTTGAAGGGTCATAAAACAAATAATACGCAATATATAAAACCAAGACGTATACAAGCTACCTACTCTAAAAGTTTAATATGTTTACGATTTTTATTAGTATTTCGTTATTTTATTTATTAGTCGTCATACCTATTACACTTCCATTGATTTTAGTTCGCTGAATGGACGTCTCGCAACTGATATGATGATTGTTATAAGTTATGTAATCTTTTTGATCTATATATGTTATGTGATGGTGTATCTAATAAATAAATAAATGATCATTCTCACCCGGCACAGAAGCGAGCGCCGGCGCATTGTTAGCAGCTAGAAGCGCTAACGACGCGTGCGCGTCGCGTCGGCAACGCGCACTACACGACAGTTCTCTGGGAGGGACTGACAGTATTGCTGTTAAACGGAGCTGGGATAAACCGTCCTGACAAATGAAAAAAAGTCTAAAACAATAAGAAAGGGTAGTATTTAATCGGGTAACAATAAATTCCCATTTTGGGTATCAAAAACACTGAAATACTAAGTGGGCGACGGACTGAGGGCGACTACAAATGTTGAAAATGGGCGACCAAATTTCTATTTCGGCGACAACCTCAAGGAACACAAAACATTTAAAATTTGGCATAAGTATATTTTATTTAAAAAAAGGTGACTATTATCCTAATCGAGATGACAAAAATACCATGTCGGGTAGCTTAAACCAGTTATATAGTTACCTACTTGGTATAGTTGCCCACTCAGTATTTTTGTCACTCATTTAGAATTTTCACTGCTAACTTAAATTATTTATCTCCCAGATGAAGTCGACCGTTTTACGTATTTTTGTAATCCACATTTTGTCGCCCATTTAGTTATTTAGTAGTCCAAAAAAATAAACCACTGCCCGGTTTAGTATTTAATTATTTCCAGTCACCCAATTAATTAATTCCTAAAAAAAATGAAAACGGGCACTTAAAACTAAAAAACGCGATTGTGGAGGTAAGCAACTTTCACCGCCCCTGTGGTCTAGTGGTTTGCCCACGCGTGTAACACGCAGGGGTCCCGGGTTCGGTTCCCAGAGGGGATACAATTTTACTCTTTTGGTTGATGGTAGGGCTTATTTCAAGTCCGCCTGGCTAGCTACCACCATCTTACCTAAGTCTGACGCCATAAAACAATTTAAAAACTGTTGTGTTCCGGCAGTTAGAGGTAAGATAGCCAGTTCCTCAGTGATGAGGATTCCGGGTGTAGTGCGCTTCCACCTGCAGCCATCGTCACTTAACATCAGGTGAGGTGAAGGCCAAGCACTATCCCGTTGTGCAATAAAAATAAAAAGGTACATACATCAGTGGTCAAGCACCCATATTACAAGCTTTGCTTAGTTTGGGGCTAGATGGCGCTGTGTGAAATTGTCCAAGCATTAATTTATTATTATTATTTATTAATTTATGTTGTCACTTACGAGGTCCCTCAAGCAGACCGGCTCCTCAACGGTCACAGAGCAGCACTTTCTGTTCGGGCAACATTCTTGAGACATCGCCGTCCCAATTGGTAGAGCAGATATCAAGTCCTGGAGTGAAGGACAAAATAAATATTTAGTGTAGGTCCAGCCAGCATGAATGAATGAATGAATGAATTAATACTTTATTGTTCACCATAATAAATACATACAAGGACAGTACAAAGTGGAACAATTGGCGGCCTTATCGCTGAAAAGCGATTTCTTCCAGGCAACCATTTATTTACACAAAACAAGAAATATAAGGAATGGGCAGTTTATGGTGTTAAAGTAGGAACAAAAAACGTTCATTAATATAATTTTAACCTAATTTAAGAGTACGATATTTACATAAATCTACTTATATAATTTATACATGTATATAATACAATAATACATATAATAAAATATATATATAATAATATATATATAATAATAATATACATACTTAAACATAATATTTATAACAAAATACTATATCAAGATGTAATACGATAAATATCGTTTCGACAAACAAAGGATAGAGTAAAAGTAAATACTATGACGGCAAAGACAGATAATGTTCTTTAACTTGGTGTTTAAAACTCTCTATAGATTGAGCTTGCTTTATTTCGTTCGGCAGTTCATTCCACAAACGAGCAGCTTGGACAGTAAATGATTTGTCAAAGAATTTAGTGGAATGCCTGGGTATCTACAATATCAAGCTCTCCGACGATCTCAAAACTCGCGAGTGAGTATCATGCAGGTAATGGAAATGTTCCTTGAGATATGGCGGAAAACGAGGATTGAACAGAATATTGTACAGCAGGGTGACAATGTGCGCATTCCGGCGGAGACGAATTGGCAACCACTTAAGCTTGACACGGAAAGCGGACACGTGATCATATTTGCGTAGCCCAAATATGAATCTTATACTGAAATTTTGGAGTCGCTCAAGTTTATTCAGTTGCTCCTCTGTAAGGTCTAGATAGCTGGCATCGGCGTAGTCTAAGATGGGTAGAAGAAGAGATTGTGCTAGCGCTGTTTTAGTGCATATGGGAAGAAAATTTCGTAACCTTCTTAAGGAACCAGCTGCTGCGAACATTTTGCGACTTACTTCTTTTATTTGAGGTCCCCACGTAAGATTTTTGTCAACTAACACACCCAAATTTTTTACGCAATCACTAGGAGTCAGGGTAACACCATCAAATTTAAAGACAGGTAAATTTGACCAGATGATTCTATTTGTGTACGTGGAGCTGCCAATGACAATGATTTGGGTCTTGGAAGGATTTACTTTTAGTCCGTATGACCCGCTCCAGTCACAAATCATAGCAAGATCGCTGTTTATAATGGTAATAGCTCGCTCAAGTTGATCGATCGACGCTTGTGTATAT
Source organism: Agriphila straminella (assembly GCA_950108535.1). Lineage (NCBI taxonomy): Eukaryota > Metazoa > Arthropoda > Insecta > Lepidoptera > Crambidae > Agriphila > Agriphila straminella. The sequence goes on from OX467304.1 coordinate 12,857,944, forward strand.
ATTTGCAAATCATCTGCATAAAGGTGGTAGGATGAAACTATTAATGATGAAATGGACTTGATGAAAATAGAGAAAAGTAGTGGAGACAACACGCCACCCTGTGGTACACCAGCAGCGATATCACACCAATTGGAAAAAGTTTCCACAATGCGAACACGCTGCCGGCGTCCAGACAGGTAACTACGAAACCAGTCAATCATCGTTGGAGATATGTTAATAGAGCGAAGTATGCCCAGCAGGATATCGAAGTCAACGGAATTAAAAGCATTGCTAAAATCTAGCAAGGCAAGGATCGTTACTTTACCACTATCCATTCCCGACCTGATATCGTCTGTGACGTTCACTAATGCTGTGGTAGTGCTGTGCCCTGGACGAAACCCGGATTGATATGGATTAAGGAGTTGGTTGCTAAGAAGGAAAGTGGACAGTTGAGAATGGACAAGGCGTTCAAGAACTTTTGAAAGAAAAGGTAAAATAGATATAGGCCTATAGTCCGCGAAGGATGATGGTTTGGAGTTTTTAGGCAGCGGGGTAACGTGAGCATCTTTCCAAGCAGATGGAAAGACACCAGTAGTAATAGAGTGATTAAGTATGTGCGTGATAATAGGAAGGATTTCGTCGAGAATAGGGAGTATCATTTTCCGGCCGATGCAGTCACCACCAACAGCATTAGAGGTGATGGACATAATGCTCTTCTTAACATCACAATCAGTGAATTGACGTAGAAAAAAGGATGAGTAATCTGGGCACGGGAGAGATGTAAGAAAATTCAAAGTATCAATTTTGGTTGTTGAGTCGAAGTTATGCAAGGAAGTAAAATGTTGGTTAAGCGAGTTGATATCTAAATTTTTTGAAAGTGAGGTTTGACGTTGTTTTCCAATGCCCAAAGATCTTAAGAATTGCCAGACTTTTGCCGGATCTTCAATATCAACCGATTTATGGATATGTTGGCGTTGCGCATTTCTACACACCTTATTGCAGCGATTGCGAGCTTTGACGTATTTTTCCCAGTTGTAAGGAGTGGGGCGACGCTTATACCTAGCTTTAACAAACCGTTAACGTGCTAAATTGCTAATCATTCGCGTTTCGGTGGTCACAAGCCGCCAGGCACAAAATATGAAGACGACAGTAGAAACGTTTCGAACGTACGTGCACGCACGCACCTTTAGGACCATAATGTCCACTTCTTAAAATGACCACTTCCTAGAATGACCATTCCCAGATCGTCCACTTCCCATAATGACTATTCCCAAAAAGACCACTTCCCATAACAACCACTTCCCAATATGTCCATTTCCCAAAACGTTCCCTTTTCAAGCTACTTTTAAAACCACATTTTGAAAGTGGTATAATACTTGCTTGTACGTAGGCTAGGTATCTATCTAATCTTTTTCCTTGTTTCGCTGCATTTTTTTTATGATAGGTATTTAATAATTATATTCGCCATGCCACGTCTCCAAAGTACCAGGATCACATAAATATGGAGAAGGTTAAATTCTACAATTTAAAAAACCTTTTTTTTGTTTTTTTTTTAATATCACTTTTGTATAAAAAAAATTTTTTTCGTTTTTCAAAAGAAAAATATATCCAAGAGTGATTAAAAATAATTAAAAAAACAAATGTGCAAATCTTGGACAGTTTTTATTAAGAGTCATGGGAAATGGACATATTGGGAAGTGGTCCTTTTAGGAAGCGGACGATCTGGGAATGGTCATTCTGGGATGTGGCCCTTTTGGGAAGTGGTCATTTTAAGAAGTGGACATTATGGTCCTAAAGGCGCACGCACACATTAACATTTCGTACATGCAATCTACGGTCATTTCGGGCTATATTCAATAGTGTAGCAGTTTCCACGGGGTTCATAGCTCAACAAAACAAATGACAGAAATGTTTTTGAATACGGACAGAGCGGCACTTCTGTCTTGATTTTGACACGAGCCTAGCTACTACTGCTTAGTAATACCTTGCATCTAAACATACTAAACAAGTGCTTAATCAGTATGTTTACAATAAAGGTGACTAGTGACAAGTACTAAGCATTAGTAGCTAAGCTCGTGTAAACATGGCATAAGACATTGCCTGAGACTCACATTATAGCTGCAAGAATTCTCCGACTCATAAAGCAGAGTGTACAGCACTTCATAGGTGGGCAGTGTGATGACTGTCAACTTAACATTCTTCTCCATAGCATCTCCCTAAAATGAAAATAAAATAAACTGTATAACGTGTGAGGTGGAGCTCGGTGGCGCAGTGGTTTAGCGCCTGGCCCAGCGATTGCGGAAGTTAAGCAACGTTTGCAAGGGTCGGTCATGGGATGGGTGAACAAAAATTTATTATCTCGAGCTCCTCCGTGCTTCGGAAGGCACGTTAAGCTGTTGGTCCCGGCTGCATTTGCAGTCGTTAACACCCACCAATCCGCATTGGGCCCGCGTGGTGGGTTATGGCCCGTCCTACTTACCACCCATAAGGAAGGCCTGTGCCCCAGCAGTGGGGACATCAAAAATGGCTGATGGACATACAACGTGTTACAAAATAACCCCTAATGCTGAATATGGTAGATAGCAGTGGCGAAGGGTCCATACAAGCTGATTCCCATCCGCTTACCTTTTAGAAATCCCACCCCACTGATGCAGATCATAACATTTTTCATCATTTTTGTAGAGCGGCTTACATAATCGCCATAATTTCACCCCTCGCCACTGGTAGATAGGGACCATCAAACTGAACAACTTTTACTACTTTTACTACAGATATTCACGCACACACGCAGACGCATGCACACACCACCCATACAAACACGAACGCACATTCACCTACACACTCACTTACACATATACATCTTAGCTTTGGGGTGTATACTATATTTTAGTTTACATTGTTTTATTTTTTATACCTATAATTTTAGTTAACTTTTGTTTACCGTCTTGTACTAGGTAACTATTGTCTGTGGGTGGGCCTGGCGACCTGTGTCACAGGTTTCTTTTCCGAAACCTACTGCTGGCACCAGTCCCTCACAAATTTAGTAACCTTCCATGTGTAGCTTCTAATTACCACTTAAGTCCTTTATTTGTGATTGGAAAATAAACAATTATTTCATTTCATTTCACTATGGGACCAACTCTGAAATCGTGAAAAAACGGGGAAACGGGGAATAAGGTTATTTTGTAACACGTTGTATAGAACAGAAGACGGTGGTGTGATGATGGTGGTGTGATGATGGTGGTGTGTAACAAGACCCTCAACGAAGCCGAGGTCTACGTATTCTGCCCATCATCAGGACCATTTCTGTTCAAAACTATTGGTGGGAAACGATTTCAATTTTTGGTCAAAATCATTTCGTACATTACCACGCAATGTAACGCGTACAACGGACCGCGCCTGCGAGTGAATGCTACACAGCTGCGTGCGGCCGAGTTCAAAGGCAACGTTTATGTGCGAGCTCATAAAATACATTGAGTGATGACGTTTGAGTGATGACGTTTTGAAGCCATTGTTTGTTACGAAATACATAAAAAAATTATAATGTTTCTGTAGACAAAAATTTGGAAATAACGAATAAAATAAGATTTCATAAAAAAATTGACTTTGACCTTCAATAACTTCGTAGCTATTGGTTTCCCAGGTATAGTCTAAAAGACAAAAATGATCCTGATGATGGGCGGAATGCGTGGACTTCGGCTTCGTTGAGTGTCTTGTTACACCCGTTATACATACATACATACGTAGATACTTAGCCGAAGGCTTATAGATATATATATAGATTTTAAAATTAGACAATAAGTACACATATAACAATAGTTAATATACCTTTCTACATGCATAAACTCCTTGGTTCTTCGCCTCAACCTCACTGATGACCAACCTCCTTCCCTTGACGGCAACGTTTTTATAAAACAACATTTCTTTCCGGTCAGTCTTCCATTTGGCAGTTTCGTTATCTGTCTCTCTAGTTATGTTGTCGGAAGAACAGTGTATGACGGCGGAATCACCGAGCATGACGTAGATCTCATGCTGAAAAACAATTTTATATGATAAATACCTTCTCCTCTTAAAATTTCATTAATCGTTATCATGAATTTGATAAATGTTGTGAAGATTCAAATAAACGCGTCGAGAATTCTAACGGTCTTACCGCAAAAGATTTTAATACACTGTTGAACAAGTGCTTAACTAAAACACTGTTTTAATGTGATGCTGTTACTTTTTTGACAATATTGTTCGAAAGAGACGGCATCACATTTTATTTTATTAAGGGAAACAAACAGCTGATTTTACACAAGATGACATGTATGAATAACAATGCAATTGCCAATACAGTTTCCACAATTAGCATAAGCAGATATGCTACAGTATTAAACTACCTATTATTCGACTTATTTTTAGTTATACTTAACTTACTTAAAAAAAGAAAATACAATAAGTGATACTTATTTAGAAGTATTGTAACTACATAAGTATTATTAAGCGGTGTGTATCACATTTAAACAGTGTTTTTATTAAACAGTGTTTTAAAATCTTTTGTGTGAATTAGTGTTAGTGACAAGTACTAAGCATTAGTAGCTAAGCTCGTGTAAACATGGCATAACAGACCAGCCACTTCACTAACCTTGGTTATCAATATCATAAGTTATTGAGGGAGATTATATAGGTAATCAGTCTGGCATCAGTCCATTCCATCAATCTATTTTTTTTTTATCCTGACTGATGATCCAAAATTTGTACCAAATACCACACCACAGACTACAGATAAGACCACAGAATACATAATAGACGCTAGTACTATTATTTATTCTGTGATAATAGTACAAGTACTAGACTGATGGAATGGACTGATGCAAGAATGATCATTCATCATACATGATCATGTAATCTCACTCATTAATTTACTTACCGGTCCAGGTTTAAGAGGTATATTTTTAATCGTAGCTTCAAGCTCTTCAATATCATTTGGAGATCTCTTTTTTCTTCTATAAATACCATATTGGTCTTTATAAAGAGTTTCGAAAGAATCTTTATTATCTTCTAAATCTATTCCTTTTTTTCTGACATCTTTATCTTGATTAACATCATCAATGATATTTGTTTCTTGCTTGTTAAGTTCATTTAAAGATAATTGTTTTATATTATCATCATTTATTTCTATATCATTATTAACAGATCTTTTACTGCGAATCCAATCCCATTTCAGTTTTTTATCACCATTGATTCTTCTTTGCCTTTCTCTCCTCTTAGATCTTTCTATTTCTTGTCTCGTTTTAACTCCACGGCTTCTACATCTATACTCGATTAAGAAATAACGAGGTATTTTATAGTATTTGTAGCATTTGATGTTTCTGACAAATTTTTCAAAGTTTTCTTTAGATATCTTAGTTTGGACTTCCTCTATATGTTTGAAGGTGGCGTTTAAGTCACACAGAGCTTGGTGAAAGGATTTTGTGTCTTGGGTGTCTTGAAATAAAGGTTATAATCAATTAGGGAAACTTTTTTTTTAATTTTGAAATAAGAAATATATGTAGCTTACTTCCGCAAACAGTGTTTGCGGAAGTAGCAGTAGTAAGCTACATATTTTCTTTTTTCAAAATGGTCCAAACCATGGCGGAAGTCCCAAGACTTCCGCCAAGTGACGCCTGATTCAATCAAATCATTTCTTTGAAGTTACAGATACCGGCAAAGGAGTTGAACATTTTTCGCGCAAAAAAAGTTTTTTTGTTGCTTTAGTACAAAAAGTTGTCGGTTCCAACCAGTTATTTTAACTGACAGAAACGATAACTTATTGTAGGTACTTCAGCAAATTGAAACTGAAATATACGTTGAAATGTCCGAAATCTTATATTGCGAAAAGTGGCCGAGACACATTTTTCAATTACGCACTCAGATTAAGAAACCTTGAGAAAACATGAAATGTGCGAGCGAGAGAGCTGCAATCAGCGGCAAAATCGCTACGGGCTCTTAAATTATCGTACCATTGTTTCTTACCTCCAACAGTTACATCTGTTAACCGATCGCTGGACGTTTGGTGAGCGACCTGCAAAAAATACAATTAATAAGATACTTATGTAATAATAGCACATTATGAGACAAGTTAGCTTATGAGGCAGGCGAGGGCGTATCTCAGCCGAGTGTGCAATAAGCAAGAGCTCACGAGTTTCATACGACGTTTTTCAACACATTTGCGCAGAGGAAACAGCCGCCCACATGATCCTGGAGTGCGTGGGTTTGGCCGCACACCGGGCAGAAATCCTCAAAGACGTGAGGTCGCTCCTAGAAGCCTGTGAACGCCCCAGGAGGCTTCTGCGCTTCTGGAAGGAGCTGGGATGGCTCGACTAGCCATACCGATGCTATGTTCACGCATAACGGACCAAATGGGAGTCTAAATGCGGAGAACAGAGCCCATCACCAATACCAACACATTTGCGAGGAAAAAACAAAGTAATTTTATTAACCAAAATGTTTGTCAGCCCCCTACTCAAATGGCCAACATTCTATTCGTTTAAACGCTACGCTCAACATTAAAAGCTTAAATATGAGCAATAGAAGATTAAATAACATGTCGCAAACTTATGTAAATCACAAACTTTGATATATTGTATGGAATCGACAAGCTACGGCACGAAAGTTTATAATTAACTGTTTATTTTAAAGCTTTAATAGTTAGCGTAGCGTTCGAACGGATAGAAAGTTGGCCATCTAAGGGAACGTACCCATACCGCGTGACCCGTTTAAGGGGAAGGGGGGTATTTAAAATACCACGCTTGGTCACAGGGGCGGCGGAGAGGGGAGCCTAGGTTTTGTCACGTAGTCAATAATATCCTTTAAAGAAATGTGGTGCTTTTTCGAGCTATATTCAAATATGGCGCGCAGCGAAAAAAATTTCCTGCATGATACATTTGTGTAAAATTATGGCACACACTCTTGGTGTTGCGTGGCAAGCGCCGTACTATTAAAAAGACAAGCACTTTTATTCGTAATATCTATGAATTACTACGTGAAAACTAGGGGGATGGGGGGGGGGGGGGTCTTGGCATATACTACGGGTGGTCACCAAGGGGCGGGGGGGTGGTGCGGTGAGTCAAAAATTGAAAAAAATGGGTCACGTAGTATGGGTACGTTCCGTAAGTAGGGGGATAGATCAGGAGGCAAAAGTTAAACCTCTAAAAAATTTTTACCAATAAAAGGTTGATATAAATAATCATAGGCCTGTCTGAATTTAATGTCTTAAGAAATAACAACAGTTCTTTAGGCACAACACTGCTGAAATATTAAGTGACGATAAGGCCGAAGGTGGAAGCGCACTACACCCGGAATCCTCATCACTGAGGAACTGGTTATCTTACCTCTAACTGCCGGAACACAACCATTTTTAAATTGTTGTTTCCGCGTGGAGCGTACTACTAGCCAGCCCTACCACTAACCAAACGGAGTACTACCCTCCTGGGAATCGAACCCGGGACCCCTGCGTCTTAGAGGCGGTTAAACTTAAAGTTGTTTATTAACATCTGCATAAACATAAATAATGATATTGGTAATACTTAATACTAACTCTGTTCGTAGAAGTGGTAACTCCTGAAGGAGATGAAGTGTGAACACTATCATCACTAGTTGACCTAGCTGGTGATCGTGTCGAGTCTGCACCTTTAAACATTAAATTAAAACATTTGCTTAGGAAGTGAAACTGACTGAGAAATCTATAGACTCTTTCGCCTGTAGCACACCTCCGGCCGCGGAAAAAAGATGAGTTTTTTTTTTAATATTACAGAAATATTAAAAAAAAAATATTTTACCTTCAGTTGTTTTCATGTATTTTGTCCCGCTCAACTTTGACCGACTTCGTGCGCGTAGTGGCATGAAAATTCGCTTTCGCAGTTGTCTTCTTGCGTGTAATTTCGGCCTCGGTGGTTTTCGGTGTGATTGGGGTTTTCTCATTGGCGAGCTTTTTGGTGGCTGCCTTTGAAACAAGGAAATACAATAACTTATGAAAAAAAAATTGGCAACATACATACGACATACAAGGAGCTCAGTGGCGCAGTGCTTTAGCGGCTGGCCTAGCGATTGCGGAAGTTAAGCAACGTTCGCAAGGGTCGCTCATGGGATGGGTGACCAAAAATTTATTATCTCGAGCTCCTCCGTGCTTCGGAAGGCACGTTAAGCCGTTGGTCCCGGCCGCATTTGCAGTCGTTAACACCCACCAATCGGCATTGGGCCCGTGTGGTGGTTTATGGCCCATCCTCCTTACCAACCCATAAGGAAGGCCTGTGCCCCAGCAGTGGCGACATCAAAAATGGCTGATGGACATGGACTGGAGGAAAAAAATATTTTTTGCAACCTCTTCAACTAATCGAGAAACAGTCCGGCCTTACCCTAAACTACCTTAAAGCTGCTAGGAATTATTCTGGTCTATGTAATGGGGAACGTCTAAATATTTTTATAGGTAGGAAAAAGGTCCCTTAGTAATAGAAAAAAGTTTTAGAATTTTCGGTTGCGTGATATAAAAAAAAATTAAAGTCTCTTCGACTTCACAAATGTACGAAAGTAACAGCAGAATGGAGATTATACCTCTGCCACCACTTGCCACAACCACAACATGGTATTTAAAAAAACTTCCGGAGGCTGGAGTACAACTTCCTTTTTTAATTCTAAAAGCCCCACCCGACTTCAATAGACGTGTTTTATTATAACAATGATAGTGTAACAGTTCAAAACTGAACATGTTATTTTTTTATCTCAAATATTACTTAAATTGTAAAGAAAAGAAATATATTAAAGGAAGGTTGTCACTGACCTTGTTCTCAGGAACTTATCGGCATTTGATTATGCAGTTATTCACAAAAAACACAGGTTTTGTAGTAAATCATAAGCACTTCAGATGTCAATCAACAATTAATAAAATGTTCATTATTTTTCAAAGGAGCTTGTGTTAAACATTACTTGGACTCATAAATTGTTGTACTTCACAATTTGTTTGTCATAATTTGATGATGAGAAAGAATAACATAATATTAGCTTAGAAGGTTATAAATTAATAACAGATAATTACAGAAGATTATGACAGGAGTATGTGTTCTGTGATTATGACAGATAGGATGACGTAAATCTGACAGCTAGTGATAAAAATCGGAACTATTTAGCAATTGTGAATTTTCTGTAAGAAAGGCAAAGGGTTTTAACCTTACTGCCAATTTTGGAAAACAAAACGAATTAATTTCATTTCCACAGATAAGTTCATGTGATAAATTAATAATGTTTAAAAGCATAAATTGTTGGGAAAAACTTAAATAAACATATTGGTTTGCATAAATGCGAAACTATTTTATTCTCGTTCAAGTTTGTTTACCAAGAGATAAATGTGACTAAATAATGCTGAATTGTGTTTGTTTATTTTACTGAATAATAATTAGTAAAATAGAACATGATTAAGTAATTAATTGTTATAATAATCTGTCTAAAGAGTAATTTAAGGTCATAAAAATAGGCGGAAGGTTCTTAATTCTTTCTTGGCGCCAAGGTTTAAATATTAATCCTCGTGACGTTCAAAACATGGATTAAGTTATAATTCATTCATGGTTGTTATTGATAATATTATTAATTTTATTAGCACTCATCAGTTATCGTCATAATTGTTTATTTCTAAAAAATACTTTAAAGAGGAATGAAAATTTGGCGATTAATTAGGTTCAGTAAGTTGGCAGCTATGGTACAGATTGCACGATTGCACAATCACCATTAGGCGGTCTGCACAATTTATATTTTCAATATGGCAGAACTGGCGCGTTGGATTGATGGCGACGGCATGTCGCGGGGGGTAAAATAATAAGAATGTTGCTAACTAAAATTGCAAAGTACCCATTTTTGTATGTGTGTTTAGTTAGAGATAATAAGTTTACTGTATTTTAAGCAGGTGGAAAAGCGGAATATTTGCATTAATTAGTACTCAGCAATAGGTATTTTGGCAATTTAAATTATACGGGATTAGGTAAAGCAAAGTGAAACGATTAATTAGTTAAAATCTAAATGAAGTTGGTTTGAGGGTATTAGTTTATGTAAGGAAATTATATTAATCGTATTATTAAAGATTGACAAGACAAAACTGATTACGTAACTTTTAGTAATATTATTGTGAAATTTTATTATTCGAAAATGATTTTCTCAAAGTGTTGCGTTTCGAGGTTATGACGAATTATTGAAACTGTTAACGACTTCACATAAAATGAAACTTATAGTCTTTGTTGATTTAAATAAGATAATTATCAAAATGTAATGTAAGTAATTTTTAATATCTCCATTAATAGGGTTAGTGAAATATTTTCATAAGCGGGGAACACTGAATAAGGGGAGGAGCTAGAAATAGGGCACCAATAGGAATGGGCTAAAGTGCACAATGTCAATTTAGCGCGGGAAATTTTAGCTATTTTGATGAAAAAAGCGCAAATTACTTGGCGCCGTTTTGGGTCGCGTCATGACGCTAATTTAGTCTTTATAAGGGGAAGGATCAGAGAAGCGGGGATTCATTTCTCCGGTGTCAAGCGAAGCGTCAAGACGTAATTTTTGAAGAAACTCCACATCCCTCTGTAAGATCGCGTTACTGAAAAAGTTTATTTTTAAATCAAGCAAATTTCAAGAAGTCAGCAAGAAAGTGGTCGAGGTTTTCTGACGAATAGGGCCGCATTTGTCCCGCGAATCTTTTGCATAAATGCTTTAATTTGAGCTTATCTGGTATAATTAAGTTCATAATTAAAGTATGTAGATTTTGTTTGCGATAATCATAAAGTAACGTAGCTTTCCCTGTAAATTCTTGAATTAGTATAGTAGGACTACTAAGAATTGAAGTTCATAATTAAAATATGCAGATTTGTTAGTTAAATCTTATAAAGTGATGTATTTCTCTCGGTGGGGTCAAGAAGTAATACAACTGTATTGGTTCTTGAGTCTGTTGAGGTCAGGGCTGCATTATTTTGTGGGATGAAAGCTAACTAGATTTGCTAGTATTATTATACAATGTTGATTTTAGATGAGTATTCATTTAGTTTTGTGTCTTTTTGGGGCGATTTGTCAGATCCTCGCGGGGGGGTTTAGGTAGAAAAGTCTAACCATGTGGCTGGTTAGATGGGTTTCTGTTTTTAAGATACCTAGATAGTCACATAAATGTAGCAAACGTGGTATAGTTGGCCAGATTCCCGCTCCAAGAAGGAAGTTGTAAATCTGATTTCGCTGGCACGCTCATATCCTTAGTGTTTGTTATATTTATACCTCTGTAGGGCCCAGTTGTTCCTCCCCCATCAACTGTGGACACGTCCAAGCGATAGGAACTTAGGGAGTTATGCTTGCTCAAACTGTAGAGACCAGGGCGGCAGGATTGATGGTAAGCAATCCAAGAATTGCATAGGAAATTCTAAATTTAGACGCAAATAGGCAGGTAAATTCATTAATAAGGTAGGAATATTATTATTAGGTGAATTGAGCAAAAGTAAAAGGTAGCATTTCAAGAAGGTGGGGTATTCTTTGAAGTGAGATCTGTGTGGGCGTCAAAGATGTCGGGAAACATCATGGGGGTCGCATAGGAATTCAGAAATTTAGTAGTTGTTAGGCAGGTAAGTTCACTAGGTAAGATTCCATGTCTTAAAGTAGGCGCCTTAACAAGTGTTGTAGGTAGGTGCCTTAACAAAAAATCCATTTAAACTATAGCTCGGTGTAGTGAATATTCATCATGTAGCATTAATTGTGTTGAGTTTAACCAGTTTCGGTGAGTACATATTAATTAATTACTTCAGTGAGTGGATAGTGAAAGTTGATTTATTACTACTTATAAAAGAAAGTTCCTTTATCTTTGAATTGGATTGGATTTATGATGATTTTGTGTGTAGACTATTGATTTTAAAAGAAATATTCTATTCTAGTAATCTAGAAGGTGTACTGAAATCTAGATCTGGGTGTATGAAAAAAAACCTGCGTTTCTATATATGCTAAGGTTGATTCACGGCTATTAGAACGCTAGATCAAAAAGTTTGAGTGGACTTTTTCTATTAATAGAATAGTTTTGTATAATATAGAAACAATACTTCAATTATGTACTATAAAAGTATCAAACTGTTTAGTGAATATATCCAAATTCTCAAATGGTTAAACTAAAGTACTTTCTCATCAATATTTCAGCTAAGTTTCATTTACCAATTCAATTGGAAGTTGTTTCAATAGAATTATATTCCACAATTGAATTTAAGTACTTATTGACAAACACAATTAATGTACAGGTTAGATATCATTAGAAGACTAAACTGAAATTACCATAGTTCATAGAAGTTATAATAGTTTCCGTTGTTGAGATGAGGAAAGACTGCGACCAAATAATACATTCCCTTTGAATTAAATTGTCTTTCCTTCAGAAATTGGATCTATCAGACCCTTTTGAATGGATAGTAATGTTGTGTCCATAATTATGTTATAATGTTAAACAGTTTCGCTAACAATAAATATATTTTTAAATTAAATTAAAGTTGTGCAATTCCACCATCACAATAGAAAGATAATTCTTCATTGTGATAAGCTGATAGATCGCTTGAAGCACTTTGCTTGTCCTCTTTTATTAAGACAGACATACTAAGACTAAATAATTCAACTAATTTATTAAATTAAATTTGTCATGAAAGATTATGGTGGTAGCCAGGGGAGAAATGCCCACGTCTGGATGTCGAGTTTCACCACAGAGTGCGGGGATGGTGCACTCCGTCTAGCTGGCAAAGAAACCATTGTTTACTTAGTACTTGACTATAGCACAATAGTATATTTTATATTTGACAAAAAACACTAGAACAATTATTAAGTAGCGATGATAAATTTTCTATATTCTGAATTAATACAACGTTAACTTCTATATTTATTACCATTTTACCTTCTTTTACTCTATTCCTAAGCCACTAACCACATAGGATAACCTAAATTAAATAAAATAAGAAAGTAAGAAAATAAAATCATAATTAGTAGCGGTGAACAATTTTCTATATCTGACTTTTGGTGATCATAACTTTTGGTTATTTCATTCATTTCTTATTACTGTAATATCTATTAGCATTCCATCATACTAGACTTTTATAAACATACTGAGCAACTTATCCTAAAAAAAGTAGGTACCATATTGAATTTCATATAAGTACAGCGGGTAGACATAAGAGTAATTTCCATACCATTTAAAAGTATGCAGTAAACTAAGTCAGTTATTAGAATAAGAAGCCCCATAAAGCAATATCAACATTCTAATATAGGTAAAAATTAGGTAGCTTCACTTTAAAGAAATACTTAGGTTGGCTGAAAGAGATTTCTTTAGAGATAACTCTTCATTACTCACAGGTCTTGTTATAAATTAGGTAATAATAATTATAAGTGCAATAAAGATTATATCTATGTAAAATTTAATATCAAATTCTATTAACAATTTATTAGGGTAACGGCTAATTTGTGATATTATCATTTAGTAACAGTCATAGTAACAGAATTAGTTAGGAATGAATAAGGAAAGAATGATAGCGTTATAGTCGGGAGACAAAACAATGATTGCACTTCTGAAAAGAATCTAGGTTACTATTATTCACAATCAGGGACCGCCCTAGAAATCACGAGCCCTTTCAGACCACATAAAAGCACGTCAGTAATGTAGGTTATATCTATAGGTAGGAAAGGTTAACAAGGAATAACTAAGTAGACGATAGGTTTGAATATTTAATCGGAGCAAAGGATAAGATTTGATACATAAAAAAACATTGGGTAGGTAACTTACATAATATAAAGAAATAGGTAGTTAATTGACATACATCGTTCAGCATTTTAGTATGGTAGAAGTAGGGGTTGGTAAGGGGGGGTTACAATAGTACGTATCTAATGATTTGTATATTATTTTATGCTTTTTAGAGGCAGGTTTTTTGAAGTCGGTTTTTTTGTTTTTTAAACAATTTTTTATTTTTAGTGTAAGTACCTTCTGTATTAGGTAGTGTATTAGTGTAGGTATATTATTTAGGTAGAAAAATCGGCTCGGCCAAACGTGAGATAATCGCGGAGAAACATACATACATACAAACTGAATACCTCCTTTTTTAAGTCGGTTAAACAGACTACACAAAGGTATCCCTTTCCCAAAAAAATCATCTAATTCGGTTCATAAAAACAAAGTCGTCAAGGTAGTTGATGTAATCATAGTATTTTCAAGATTACTTGAAAACTACTGAACCGATTTGAAAAAAAAATGGGACTATCTCGCAAGAAAATCGAACAAAAAAAGAATCATTAAAATCGATCCATAAATATCGAAGATACGCGCGAACAAAGATAAAAAAAAAGTATACAATCGAATTGAGAACCTCCTCCTTTTGATGAAGTCTGTTAAAAACAAGGGTCTGACATGCTTTGATAGAGCGAGATCGTCTTATTGAGATTCCTATAGGAGGAAATAGAGAAGAGTGTCATGTTTTTTCTCTATCACCGACCGGACTTTATTTCATGGTCGGGTTATTGGTACAGTTCAACTAGGTCAAACAAACAAGTGGGGTTATATCAAGAGTGCCAAAGAAATTAAAGGTTTTGTGGATTACTACCTAATTGATACCCAAAATTTATTATAAATCGTATGTGTTGTGTTTGTGTCTAGCATACAAAATGGTGGGGTGTTCGATAGTTGGCTGCAAAAGCAACAATCAAAGAAAATAAGCGGGTGTTACATTTCATGCGTAAGTACACTGTTTTCTATATTTTGATCGCGTATTTCTTTCTCAAATCTCACAGGAACCAAGTTTCTGAGCTAAATCATTAGTTATATCATGAAATACCTGATAAATAGGAAAAATCTAAAAATTATTTCTAAAAATAACCTCGTAAACATTTGACATACAAACCGGTAAAATTGCGTACATCTACGTAATAGTAGAAGTCAGCTTAGCTTTGACGTCTACTAAAATCAGTAGGTTTATAATTCGATTTCCGGATGCCTACTATATAGAAAATTTTCCCCAAAAATTACCCCATATTTCAGGGAATTTCAAGCGATTTCATTTTTCCAGATTTCCGACGGAAGATAAAACTCGTGAAAAATGGATAGAAGCAAATGGAAAAAAGAATTGGGTGCCACACACGAATTTGTTCAAAACATTTTGAAAAAAATTGTTTCCGAAAAACAGAAAAACTAACGTTAATAAAAAAAGTTCTGTATTCCAACGTTTAATAAAGACTTTACCTGTTTTAATTTAAAGTTTATCTTTTTATTCCATTAACCACACAATCTCATATCAACTACCTGAGCGAACCCCAGCTAGTTTACTCTATCTCTCTTTTTTTAGCAGGGCAGTTGTGTGTACTCCCGTCCCGACTGCAATGACGATTGTTATTTAACTTTAGTTCGATTTTAGCAGGGAAGACGTGTTTTTATTTTTCTTAATACCATTTATAATTATACTGAGTTTTTGCATGCTGGAAATGGCGAATTGTCTAAACATTTTATTAATATCTCTGCTGTACCGCAATTACTGCGAATAAAGTTTATTTCCATTTCTATTCTATGTATACGTATGTTACCGTTAAAGTACGGAATCCGTGAATCTGCAGATTAACTGGTCGAGTTAGTTAAGTGGATTGTCAACCACGTGGTCTCCATACAAACGGCGATAACGTTTCCCACCCTCTAAACCTTAACCTACAGTAATTAATTTTTGGTATTTTTTTGAAATGCCTAAATACTAGGGCTGTACGTTTTGATTTAAAAAGATTTTGAAATATTTGCATTTTAGTGATTTCATACAAAACACAGAAGTGCCAATATTTTCAAATCTACAATGAATGTTTTAAAAATCAAAACGTACAGCCCTAGTTTTTAGGCATTTCAAAAACATACCAAAAATTCATTGCTGCAGGTTAAGGTTTAGAGGGTGGGAAACGTTATCGCCGTTTGTATGGAGACCACGTGGTTGGCAATCCTCTTAAAGCACAGAATACATAATAGTACCGATTTTTTTCTTAAAGTAGACGATTTCCGTGCTTTAACTAGTAATCTGCACATTAACGGATGCTACCCCGTTAAGGGTACTTTTTCTGATCATGGCAACCCCATATTTTGACGTCATAATATATCTATCCCTTACACCCGGTCGCTCGGTAGCGCATCTACCCCTTTTAATATACTATATCTATGGTTAAAAAGAGTTTCAACACAAAATGTCAAAACTTTTTTGGGTGGCAAAGGTATAATTTACATTCTGCTGTTACTTTCGTAGTTTTCGTACATTATTAATTGTGAAGTCGAAGAGACGATTTTTTTTTAAATTTCACGCAACCGAAAATTCTAAAACTTTTTTCTATTACTGAGGCAGCTTATCTACCTATAAAAATATTCAGCCTTTTGATTTTTTTCGGACATTCCCCATTACCTTAATGTGTTTGTGCTTTTAAGCTCACCTTACTACCGACAGTCCTTATCTGGAACCGATCCACAATCCTCCGTATAAACCCTTGCCCCTTTTTTGTGGTGGTTTTCTCCAACTCCGGGGGCGTGGGTATTTGTGCACCTACATCCTTCAAGCCCTTCAAACTGTCCACTATGTCGAAGCAATTGTCCTTTGGGTCTGCCTTATCTGTGATTTTGATGGGGACTCTGTTGAAATCAAGATATCGATTTTTAGAACTCTTGTCAAATTTTGTCATGTTGTTTACACAAAAAACTGTTCTAACGGCCTGTGGTCTAGTGGTTCTCCCACCCGTGTAAGACGCAGGGGTCCCGGATGCGATTCCCAGGAGGTACAATTTGTACTCGATTTGGTTGGTGGTAGGGCTTATTTCAAGTCCGCCTGGCTAGCTACCACCATCTTACTTAAGTCATACAACATAATAACAATTCAAAAACTGTTGTGTTCCGGCAGTTAGAGGTAAGATAGCCAGTTCCTCAGTGATGAGGATTCCGGGTGTAGTGCGCTTCTACTTTCGGCCTTTTCGTCACTTAACATCAGGTGAGGTGAAGGCCAAGCACTTGCGCATAAAGAAACAAGTTGTCGGTGCAGACGAGTTTGTGAAGGTCGGTCGGTACCGATCGGTTTCTGCACCTACCTACCTGTAACAGCACGTCAAGAAAAAGAATGGGCATCGTATATTTGCTTTTCTTTGAAATGACGTTGACATTTATTACATTGCAATAAAGTTGAAATTGTAAATGACTCTTAGGCACAAAATAACTAAAACCAGGGCTCTGTCACTCCGCGCGCGAGTTTGAACCGCTCGGCGTCCTCTGAGAGGACAAATTTCATACATCAGAAAAGATAAGACCTACGCGATAGAAAGAGAGGCAACTACTAAGTGAATGTTGTGGAGCGAACGGAGCGCTGTGCGACCTGAATTGTACCTTATTGTGTCGGAGCAAGAGTCACAATTTATTTAAACGGTTTTTCGGAGTGCAACTTCTGTACGTTAGTACTATTATCTATTCTGTGCTAAAACTAATTGTTATCTGTTAATAGTCTGAAACAATCGTCATCTGATGTTTTCCAATGTTCATTCTTTATCTTGAAGTACGTACGATAATAACGCATACGATATCATGGAAATATTATCACATGCAGCACCGATCGGTACCTACTCGTACAGGTTCGCCTGCACCGGAAACCTGTTTCTTTAAGTAAGCCCCCTTATTCTATAACTATAACAGCAGTACAATCAACTTGAGAAATAAAAAATAATATCATTTTTGTCCCAAACGTAATACAGAAATTAAAATTTTTGTTGTCACTGTGTGCGCATCGCACACACAGACCCGCGCGAGCTCCCCTCCCTTCACCCGACTACCCACTATTCAATCTAATATCACTGACGAATTTTCTATGAAACTCTTCAGGGAAAGCCAAATCGACATAGGTACCTACATTAATATTAAGGGTCCCCCCAGACCTACCGGTTTCTTTTCTTTGCTTTGCTGTTCTACTTTGCTGTTTAGACCGCCGGCCAACCAGGGTCATTTTCAATGTATCGCATATTGGGATCAGACCAAATTGGCAAGATAGCTATTAGCTTGGTATTATCAAATATCATCGTCTGGGTGGCGAAGTTGGAAGCTTCTGGGAGATATGCCACACTAAACATGGTCTCCGATTGCTAAAAATAAATCGATCGCATATTTATATAAATTGTGAACGGGGTCGTGGGTGGCATCATTACCTACCTAAACTATTTTTTGTGTATACATAACGATCGTTTACGGAACAAAGCTCACAAGAACATACATATATGTGAAATCTACTTAGATTGAAATTATGCGATAGATTGAAAATGAGTCTCTTGGCCGGCGGTCCATTGCCGAACAGCAAAGCAAAGAAAGGAAACCGGTACGTCTGGGATCAGCCTAAGAGGGTTACTGCGCTACATTAGCGCCGCCAATGGAAAAAAAATCGTAGTGCTTAAATAAAGACGAAATTGTGAATTGTGTTCGTCTAGTGTACTTCGAAGAAGCTTTTTTGTACTTTTTATCGTTTAAACAATATTTTATAACATGTCGTTTAGTTGTCGTTTAGTTTATTGCCTAAAGTGGCCACTTTTAGCAATAAAACTCCATTAAACTAAACGACTAGAAAATATAGTTTAAGCGATGAAAAGTACCACAAAGCTTCTTCGGAGTACACTAGAAGAACACAATTCACAATTTCGTCTTTATTTAAGCAATGTGATTTTTTTTCAATTGGCGGCGCTAGTGTAGCGCATAAACCACCGAAATATATTTGTTACATTAGTGATTGGTAACAAAAAATCTGGGATAGGTCGATTTCTGTCAAGCTAAGGTCACAAAAAAATTGTAAGATTAAAATAAAAGGAAAACTTACACTGTCTTAGTCGATGGACGGTCCAACATTACAGTAGTCTTCCTATTTTCCTTCTTATATCTTCTCCATTCGGTATTTAGCTTCTTCGCTTCAAAGTCAATGATTGACAATAGGAGACTTTTAGATGCAGTATCATCTGAATCTACAACGCTGGGTGCATCATCATAATCAGTATACTGTTGAAATATAATTATTGTCGGATAGCTTGTATGCCAAGTTGATTCTTTCATACTGTCGTAATCTCTGTTTAGATCAACAGACGTAAAGTCTGTGACGGGCGTTCTTATTTTTCTTGAACTTGTGGTAATTTTAAATTTGTCGAACAAGTCCATACTGACTGATTTTAATCTCTGAAAGAAGCCTTTTGTAGTAGCTTTCGAAGCTAAGGCACTAGTGTCTGTAATTTCAGTGGCACTAGCAACTGACATCGTAGAAGTCATGGTTGAACTAGGATTTGTAATTTTTGAAGTTGTACCAACTGAAGACGCTGTTGAACTACCTTCTGACGTTGTACCAACTGTGGTTGAAGTACTTTCTGACGGTGTACCAATTGAAGACGTGGTTGATGTACCTTTTGACGGTGTACCAACTGAAGTCGTGGTTGAACAACCTTCTGACGTTGTATCAACAGAAGACGTGGTTGAACTAGCTTCTGATATTGGTTTTGTAGAAGCATGTGTCGTTTTCGTTGTTAAAGAGTCTGTAATTTTACTTGTCAATATAGATTTTGGAGTTGTCGTTACTGGCGTGTCATCATTATCTAATATTAGTGTTTTTTCTGTATCCTTTAACTTTTTGGCGACTTCAGAGTCTGTAGTAGCAGCGGATTTTGGAGGTGTTACTGTAGTGTCATCATTTTCCAATATAGATTCTAGTGTTTTTTCTGTTTCCTTGAAAATTTTGTCAACTTCAGATTCTGTGGTAATAATGCTGTTGATTTTGAATCCGGTTAGTGGCGTGGGCGATTCATCTTTTAGTTTAGTTTCGTCTGTGTCAAAAATATTTGAAATAGACTCGGGTACAACTTTTGATGCGTTTGTTTTTGTTGACGACGATGGTCGAGTTTTAGAGCTTTTTGGGTGCAGAGTGCTTTTGTGAAACGTGTGTTTATGATGAGTATGATGCGTTTTTGGAGGTTTGGTCTTTTTCGTTGTCTTTTTGGTATTTTTCGACTTATTTGTGTTTGTAGTGTCGTTCTTTTTCAAATTTATCATAGCCGACAAATTAGTCACGTCTCTTAAGTCTGTTATACTGTGGAAGATCTTAAATAGCTCGTCCATGTTGTGAGTCAGAGTGTCGATCGAAGAGTCATCACTAGCATTTGTGTCTACTAAATGAAGGTCTACTGCGGACGTAAACCATGGAGATGCTGATCTAAGGCTCTCGGTAGACATTGTATATGATGTAGCTTCCATAGCAGTAATGTCACCCGTCTCTTCATCTTTGTCAGATTGCCGTATCACTCTATTTTGTAAATTTCTTTTACGAGTTCCAAATCTACTAGAAGATAATGGGAACTCAGTTTGAATTTGTCTTTTTTGGAAGATATTCATTGGTTCGCTCGTTTCGTTATTATTAATAGTGTAGTAAGAAAATAGGTTGTTCTTTTTGTCATGTTTGGTTGGTTGGCGACGCGAAAAGAAGTGACTAAGACCTTTATGTACTTTACGTTTTTTGCCAGGGGCCTCAAAGTTATTATAGAAAGTGCCGATTGTATCGGCAAAATAATAGCTCGTGGTAGGAATTGTTGATGACGTCGTTTGTAACAGAAAATCTGACTCAACAGTATCCAGAGGTTTACAGATTATATTCACATTGACATTATCCAGGGAATACACATTTGTATACGGTGGGCTTTTTGAAGTTAATTCTACATCCATTTTATGGCGTGTTTTTGGAGCCCGTACACAATTATTCATTACATCCAGTAACTTCTGTCCCTCAGCAATGAATTGGTTATTACAAGTTATACCATATTTTGTTGCAGTTGCAATATCGTCCGCTATTTTCTGTATATCGCTGATTAAAATATCACCAACGTATTTTTTAGGTACACTCTTTTCATTTGCTATCCAACGCTTGTCGATCGGCGCACAGGACAATGTCTTACAGGTATGCCCTTGGCACTTTCCTCTTACTCTTTTGAAATAGTCGTGCATTCTTTGGTCTACTTTGTGAACGGAGTCTCTCAGTTTTTTCCCGCCACTCGGATTCATCCAAAAGAAAGTCTGTATTTCGGTGCAATGATCTTCCATATACTTAGCCAAGTTATCAAACTCGAATATGAGTTCGGATACAACAGCGTCACTGGCTGCGCATGCTCTGCACATGGTCCTATTAGGTTTACATTTACAGTTGCAAACTCTATCATGTCCGAAAAAGCTTTGGAGTGTTTTCCAATTTATGTGCCTGCGAATCTTCGTTGTATCATCGTCGGATGTATTGGTTGATTCAATTTTCTCAGTTTTTCTAACCTTAATATGGTGGTTAAATGTTGATTCGTTTATTGACGTTAAATTCTCATAAAGTTGAACCAAATGTTTGTTTATAGCAGAAACGAAATCTTTGTTAAGCGTAACTTTGCTCATAGTGTTTGGATAAGCAACTGTTGTACTTTCCGCTTGTCTGACCTCAACTTTGGACAGGTCTACGCCTCCTTTAACAGGCTTTAAGAAATACTCTCCTTTGTCGCCAGAGTCTATTAGTAGAAACAACCTTGGTGGAGTCGTATTTTCAATAACGGAAGCTTTTGTAAAATTGACTACGGGGTGTTCCCATGAGTGGACTTGATATTCCAAATCAACAGGTTTATCCAATGTAGCTGAAAAAACTTTCCTGACCTGCATTTGTTTGAAAGATCTTTTGTTACCTAAACTGCACGGTACAGCAATATGCACTTGAATGGCATTTGTTCTAGAATTATATAAAGAAGTAGTAGAATGGTCGATAGCGCCAGAGTTTCTGTTGTGATTATGGTGTAACGAGTCCCCGCCTTCAATAGAATTTTTAACCAAATCGACTATAACTTCGATGGCTGCTACGTCTTTGGCTGTGTATTTTTGGGAGGAGGCGGAATCTGTATCTCGCTTCCCAATTTTTGCTACTGGATTCGATGATTCGGTTTTGGATGTGCTTTGGAGTATGTTGAGTGTTGTGGGCTGGTCGAGGCTTGGAGCGTTGTTTATCTGCAATCAAAGATATTTTCGGTTTGGTTTTAAGACTCCGTAGCGATTTTGCCGCTGACTGCCGCTCTCTCGCTCGCACATTTCATGCTTTCTCAAGATTTCTTAAATCTGAGTGCGTAAATGAAAAATGTCTCTCGACCACTTTTCGCAATATAATATTACGGACATTTCAACATATATTTCAGTTTCGAGTAGCTGAAGTACAAAAGTTATCGTATTTGCCAGTTCAAATAACTATTAGAAACGATAACTTTTTGTACTTTAGCAACAAAAAACTGAAATATATTTTAAAATGTCTCTAATTATATTGCGAAAAGTGGCCGAGACACATTTTTCAATTGCGCACTCAGATTTATGAAATCTTGAGAAAACATGAAGTGTGCAAGCGAGAGAGCTACAGTCAGCGGCAAAATCGCTACGGGCTCTTAAGTATGTCTATCCAGTGGAAAAACAGATTGGTTGGTTTAGGGCTGATTTCTGACTAGATAAAGCTTTATCCGTTTGATAGCGTATTATACCGCCATATTGAAAATGTTAGTCATTCATTTTTCTGTCACCTTTTTAGAACTTTTATTATACTTGGTTAATATTTAAACTGACTGATATCTGTTAACTGAGGATTGGAAAATCAGCCCTTAAGTCTTTCAAAAATTTGACAGAAAATGAATGACAAGCATTTTCTATTTGCCAGTATAATTATGCTATCAATCTGAAACTGAAAAATCAGCCCTAAGTCGATTTAATAATTGTGGGTTACTCATTAAATTGACTACAATTTTTGAGATTATTAGCATGAAATTAAAATCGATCATCTGCGGCCAGACTATTGCGTTGTCGAGAAGCTTTTTGTTGTCGTCTTGTCGTGTTGTACAATTTGAAAGTTTAATATCACTTAAAGGAAATAAAGAGAGATTGATCTGGTGCGAGTTGTCTTTTTTCTAGTATATCATTTAGTATTGAAATAAAGAGATTTCATGAAAATAAACTTTAATCCCTTGACTCATAGTTCGTAATTGTACAACATGACAACGAAAAGCTTCGCGACAACGCGATAGTCTGGCCACAGCATTATGGCGACATCATATCATTTTGGGATTTATTCGCATAAATACGACATTGTGGTGTACAAGGCGAACACGCAAATACACGAACACCTTTTAACCCCCCTCTGTGGTCCAGTGGTTCGCCCACACGTGTAAGACGCAGGGGTCCCGGTGGATTCCTAGGAGGGGAGTGCAGCTTGTTTGGTTGGTGGTAAGATAGCTTTGTCATGTGTTTTTGATGATACTACTTTACGTTTTCTACCTAGTCTGGTCATAAGTTTTGTTACATATGGAAAGTTAAATAAACGACACAATTTACGCAATAAAACTATTTATCTATCAAATGAAAGGGTATAAAATACAGATTTAAACCACATTCAAATTATTCGAAATGTCCTCGTCTTGCTTGGATCAAGCCTTGGAGGCCACTCATCAATCGAAACACGCACGAAGTTCATGACAATATAAGCGACTGCTTTAATCAGGGATGCTTTAAGTGACACCAAGTTGCGATGGGGTTTGGCGCAGACCTTCTCCTCTAAGTACTGCCATATTTTGTAATCCAAGGGATTCAAGTCTGGACTGGAGGAGGGCCAATACTCATGCCTCATAAAGTCAATTCCACGGATCGTGAGACAGTTTTGGGTACTTTTCTCTTATGAGCCGGCGCAGAATCCTGCTGGAAAATCCAGTGCCTAACTTCTAATCTTTAATCTTCCCTGAATCGTTTGATAGTATGATAAATAAGTCTCAGTGGAATTTTAAAATTTTACAGCATTTTGAAAATCTCAGTTGGCGCTAGACCGCAACCGCAACGATGCAATGCAATTACTGCGACTCTGTCTTCTTTGCGTGTCCACTCCTTTTTAGAAAATGAAGAAAATTCCAGAAACTATTTGTTTTTATTTTCTTTAAATGTTCAAATTTCAAAGGCCCATAATATTTTTTTCGGCTTGCATTCTAAATTGTACCTTTACGAATTTTTACCTATGTAACAGAACTTTGGCTAGACTAGTTATATAAAAAATAGAAACTTCTCAGACCATATTTTACTATTACGGACCTTTAACTAGATTACGCAAAACGTGATATTTTTGACAATGGTGAAATTAATACTGATTTAAAAATAATTGCGTGCTGTACTGACCTTTTCTACCATCTTGTCAATATCAAAGTTGTAATCTACCGGGATGCTGTTGCTTGAAGACAGATCGTCCTTCCACTCTAGCCTCTCTCGTTTAAACTTGTCAGCCATTTTAAAAGTCGCAGTTGCAGTTGTGGACACTAAAGAATTTTGTTGTTTAAAAAATCATGACTGTAGTCCGTGAGAACGTTCGTGGCACGCGGGGTTGTAACGCGTCAGTGAAGTCAGTCATTGCGCGTGCCATTGGAGTCAAAGCCCGTATAAGTGCAAGGGAGCGCGCAATATAGCTACTCTGTTCGCACATTTTACAACCTCGCGTGCCACAAACGTTCTCACGGACTATAGGTACTTTCACTAATGAATCTTAACCCCTCCGTATCATAAGATCTTAAGGCGATTGTATGACCGAAAGTGGCGCCCTCAGAGGTTTTTATTTGATAAGTTATTAATACAAAAATATTTTAATAATGTTTTGACTTTAGGGCCCATGGTCTAGTTTTTAGAAGGTATCACTACATGCCCTCGTAGTCATTTGTAGAAGTAGATAGCAAATGTGTCAAAAACGGCCAAATTGAGCAGTTTTGCTATCTACTCCTAGCAGTGACTACGAGGGAATGTAACGATACCGTCTAAAAATACTAGACTGTAGGCCCTAAAATCTCCACGATAATAGTAGTTTATGATACTGCCACATAATGAGGGGTATTAAAACATGAGTGTGTGTTTAAAAACCAAGCCGTAGGCGAGGTTTTTAATAGTATCACACGAGTGTTTTAATACCTAGTTATGTGCAGTTTCATACACTACTTTATCTACACTCATACATTTAGGATTGAACCTACTAAATAAAAGATCAACGTTAGAAAAGAGAGTGAGACATTGTTTGTATTAGCTAGGTATTACCTTGTAATAAGTCATTTCCTTAGCTGCATCTAAAATATCGAGCAGAGTCTTCTTCACATTTTAAATCAAGAATAAAAAAACCTACGAAATTCATTACAACAAAATGTTAAAATTGAAATCAAAACATTTTTGTAAAGCTCTAAACTAAAAATGGCGCGCATTCCATTAGAAAAAAATAATGAGATGAGTGCACTGGGTTGCGTTCAGAACCTACGCTCCGAGTGCAACCGAACGCTCTAACGGCGTTTTAACATTAGTGCGTGACTTCCGGTTGTAACAGCTTTCCCGTTTCAAACGTCAGAGCGTTGCAACTTATTAACCATCAAAATCGGTGGTTGAAAAACGCTGACGTTTGTCTATAGTAAAAATGTCAATGCCATTTGACATTATTTGGTATTTTGATGTTTTTGTGACTAATTTTTTAAAATATTCATGGTAGCTCCTCAGAAACAGATTTTATTTCATTTAGAATAAAGGAAAGTTTAAATTATTCGCATTCCAAATGGAAAACGAAGAATTTGTACTATTATTGTCATTTAAAGTTCTTGGTCGTTCCGAACCTTCGAGCCAAAACCAAACAACCGCACTCTAAGCCTCTAAACGCAACCCTGCAAACTAATCGCACTAATGTCATCGATCACCATAGAGTGCATTTAAATCATGGAAAATGTGTGGGAAAATATCGTTGTTTTTTTTTTAATATCACGGCACTGCCTACTTCTTGGATTTGCCCTGTATCATAATGAGAAAAAAAGTTATTTTTCTCACTTATGCTCTGAAATCTTATCATTCCATTTGAAAAAGGAATGCGGGGCGTTCCACATTTCCGAGGGGGTCTGGTTCATCACATTCTAAATTTAAAATTCAGGCCAGGAATGAATTTCAATACTTACTTCCCGCACCAGCACCGGGTGCGGGAAGTAGGTACAGTGCAAAGATGATCTGGGTGGTCTGCGGCAACTTCTTTTTTTTGTTTTAGCTGTTCACAAAAACAAAAAAGCAAAGGCACATTTGCACCATACAGCCATAACTTTAGTTCCTTTTTTCTGGCACGCAAGCCAACGACAAGGTTCCTCACGGTTTTAAGGTCCAAATTAACACAACTTTGCACTCACTATTACCACTGTATCCTTTATTTCCGGGTTTCGGCACCAACCAAAATTTGTTTAATTCACAAATCACACTATAGAGGGCGACACCTTCAATGAAACACACACTTTTAAACGTATAGATATATTACCACCGCCGTGGTCAAAAAAAGCGAACGAAAATAATGAATCACATTAGGACCTCATACAATTGTTAAAGCAAAACCATACCGCGATCCACGAGGGTACAGCGCCATCTAGTATTGGTTGGACGAACTTTACTATTGGTGGATCGATGTGATAATGCAACTTAAACACAGTTAATATTATAAAGGTAAAATTATTTAATAGGTACTATAATAACGATACATTAAAAAAAATGGTGCGCACAGAGTATATTACTATAAGAATAAAAACATTTACATTTAATAATTGCCCGAACATGAATAATATAAATTTTAATATTAATTAAATTTAATTAAGTTTCAATTGAAAAGTTTTTTATTTCCTCGCATTTCTTGAGAAAAGCACTATACAAGCCTTGTTCTGGAAGCTACTTGCATTGCCTCGAATGATTAAAGCCCTCGCCTGCGGCTCGGGCTTCAAACCATCCTCGACAATGCAATCGCTAGCTTCCCGTTCACGGCTGTAATGTACTATTATGATGCAGCTGACTGCATCGTAATGAGTTTTATTTTTATTTTTTCGTGTCCACGAAAATAAAGTACGTATTTATTAGTACATTACTGCAGCGGCACGCAAGACAGGCATTGAAGGACGAACGTGAAAATGTGGGCCAAGGCGAAGCCGAGGCACACATACGTGAGTCCATCAATGCCTAGTTGCGGCCAAGGCTTGTATAGTACTTTTCTCAAATAATGCGCGGAAATTCAAACCAAGAAGGTTTTTTTAACTTTTAATTTTTATTTAAAAATAAAGCAAAAAATTGAAAAAAGAAGAAAGGAGCCAGTTTCTTTATTTTTTTGGAATGTGCACATCAAGGCCTTTCATTTGATACCCATGTTGAAAAAAAAAATTTTTTTTCCAGTTTTTTCGTTTTTTATTTTTTTTTTCCAGTTTTTTGGAATGTACTCATCAAGGCCTTTCATTTGATACCCATATACCTAATATTAAAAAAAAATTTTTTTTTCTTTTTTTTTTTTCGTTTTTTTTCATATTTTTGGAATGTACTCATCAAGACCTTTCATTTGATACCCATATACCTAGGTATTAAAAAAAAGTTTTTTTTCTTTTTTTTTTTTCGTTTTTTTTTCATATTTTTGGAATGTGCTCATCAAGACCTTTCATTTGATACACCTAGGTATACCTAGGTATTAAAAAAAAGGTTTTTTTTTTCGTTTTTTTCATATTTTTGGAATGTGCTCATCAAGACCTTTCATTTGATACCCATATACTTACCTAATATTAAAAAAAAAAGTTTTTTTTCTTTTTTTTTCATATTTTTGGAATGTGCTCATCAAGACCTTTCATTTGATACCCATTTATATACCTAGGTATTAAAAAAAAAGTTTTTTTTCTTTTTTTTTTTGTTTTTTTTTTTCATATTTTTGGAATGTGCTCATCAAGACCTTTCATTTGATACCCATACCTAGGTATTAAAAAAAAGGTTTTTTTTCTTTTTTTTTCCTTTTTTTTTTCATAATTTTGGAATGTGCTCATCAAGGCCTTTCATTTGATACCCATATACCTAATATTAAAAAAAAAATTGGATTGTGCTCGCTCATCAAGGCCTTTTATTTGATACCCATTATTCGTGATTCATTAAAAAGTTCGCTCCATTTCTGAATTACACGTGCGTAATGAGTTTTAATAGAAACATTGCCGGTCAGACGCCGGCAATTTTTGTATGAAAATCCATTATTACACGTTAGTAATGGATTCTCATACTAAGATTGCCGGCGCGGTTTAGGTCAGTCCGTAAACTCCGATTTAGCACGAAGAAGGTTGTCAAAATAATGATCGAATTTCCAAGCATGTTTGAGAAAATTACCTTTTTTGAATTCATATTTGGAACATTACGATGTGAGTGTAGATAAACATTTTTAAAATTGTGTATTAGAATTATAATATAATTCACCGCGGCGCCACTTTCGCTCAGGGTACCACCTTAATATAAATGTCACACATGAATGACAAATTCTCAGAAACACTTAATGCCAACACAAAAGGTAGTCCGGACAATAAGATCTTAATACCAAAACACATGAATGTCAAAATGACAAATTTTTTAGAATCACCTAATCCCAACATGAAAGGTATTACTTAGCACAATCTATTAAGGCGATTCGCTTCCTCACAGTGGCGCCCTCACCTTAAATAAATGTATTGCTCGCTAAGTACATAACGTATCGAAAATTCAAACGTTGAGTTTGAAGCTAAGGTTCTATAGTTTATTTACAAACTATAATCTGAGTAAAATATAGTTCGTTGTAGTAGTAGTAGGCAAAAGAGCAAAAGGTGGCCACTTTTGGCACATTTGCCTACTACTACTACAACGAACTATATCTTACAGAGGTTATTATCTATTTGTAAATAAACTATAGAACCTTAGCTTTGATCTCAACGTTTGAATTTTTGATACATTATGTACTTAGCGAGCAATACATTTATTTAAGGTGAGGGCGCCACTTGAGGGTACTAATCACCTTAAGGTAGTAACTCCCATTTTTTCTATCAACATAAGTATTTATTATTGTAGAGATACGCGCGCGGGGCGGTTAATTGTTCATATGTTTTATACTTACATAATTTTATAACAACAAAAACTATCTACCTTTTGTCAATGATTCCGGCGTCACCGAGGCGTTAGCGTGTTGAGATGTTTTATGCATCAGACGTTTCAACTTCCCTTTTATATCTGCAAAAAGCATTTATTTTACACTTGAGGACAATGAAACCGAGTCAGGCCCTTATTCACAAACTTCCAAAACTTTCCGTATCCGATGCTATGCTGCTATGCATTCCATATATTTACTCTATGGTTTCCGTAACTTTTGAGTTCTATTCGAAACGAAGTATAGTCTTCGTTAAATTTGCGGATTCATTTCCGACAGCTATTGGTGTCGGACAAGTTAGTAGGAAGAAAATGGACAACACGACAAAAAAAACCGTTTCTAGATTTGCCCTCAGGAGTGCGAGAAAACTAATCGCTACGCTAAGTCATCGATCACCATAGAGTACATTTTAATCATGGAAAGTTTGTGGGAATATCGTTGTTTTTTTAATATCACGGCAATGCCTTCTTCTTGGATTTGCCTTGTATCGTAATGAGATTTTTTTTTATTTTATAACATTATTTAATTCAATTAGATTATGATTGTTCGAAATTGGGTTTAATCCCGTAAATACCCAAAAGCCCCGGTTTGAACCCCAGCCTATCTCTAGTCACATTTTTAGACAGTGACCACACAGTGACAGCATTTCCCGCGTGTTTTCTGAATGAATCACTACTTATAGCCTCAGAGCTACGTCACTTCCGGCATAGTTTTTAAACTTTTAAAACATTTTTATTGTAGTAAAAAATTTTTTTTTACAAAAACTAAGGGTCATCTCTTTTTATTTTATTCTCTCTTCGAAAAGCTAATAAACAGTGCATGTTATTTTTTGTTGTGTTGTCCATTGGCATTTCAAATACGGAAACCATAGAGTAAATATATGGAAAGCATAGCATCGGATACGGAAAGTTTCGGACGTTAGTGAATCAGGGCCCAAGTTCCAAGTTCTTTCAGTTCTGACAAAGAATCAGTTAAGTGAGAAACGAAATTAATACATTTCAAATATCATTAACGGAGCTTTAAAATGGACCAATTTTAATTCTTTACGTCAATTTGATACTGTGCTGGAAAAGGTTGAAAGAAAGAAACAGATGATTCAATATCATTGCTCTCAAGTGTATAATTATTATTATTGAGGATTATGAAGCGCTCATGGCGGAACTCGGTGGCGCAGTGGTTTAGCGCCTGGCCCAGCGATTGCGGAAGTTAAGCAACGTTCGCAAGGGTCGGTCATGGGATGGGTGACCAAAAATGTATTATCTCGAGCTCCTCCGCGCTTCGGAAGGCACGTTAAGCCGTTGGTCCCGGCTGCATTTGCAGTCGTTAACACTCACCAATCCGCATTGGGCCCGCGTGGTGGGTTATGGCCCATCCTCCTTACCACCCATAAGGAAGGCCTGTGCCCCAGCAGTGGGGACATCAAAAATGGCTGATGGACATGGCGGAACTTGACAGACTGATCGTACTCGATCACGTTTGTTAAGCAACGTTCAGTCTGGCCAGGTTCGGATGGGTGACCGTTAAGTGGCATTACAACTGAGCGCTTCCGTGCTTCGGAGGGCACGTTAAACCGTCTGTCCCGGCTGTTGTCATCTGATAACAGTCGTTAAGCCAAGTTAGAGGCCTTACAGGCGGCTTGATAAACTAACACCAGAGGTGGCCACTAATCCTCATTCGATAAGAAGAAGAATTATTATTGAGGAGCTCGATGGCGCAGTGGGTAAGCGAATTTCGGCAATTAAGCAACATTCGCGTCATATGATGGGTGACCAATTATTATCTTGAGTTTCTCCGTGCTTCGAAAGTCATGTTAAGCCGTTGGTCCCAGCTGCATTTGCAGTCAATAACACCCACCAATCCGCAATGGTCCAGCAAGGTGGATTATGGCTAGGGTTGAAAGGTGGCCGGGATTCACCAGGATTGCCAGAATTCCAGTATGTCTTGGGTGCCGGAATTTCAAAAAACGTCCCGGGTTCTTAACCTACAGATCTTGCTCAAAAATAAGTTTTTAGATTAAGGTGGCACCCTGAGCGAAAGTGGCGCCGCGGTGAATTTTATTTATTATAATTCTAATACACAATTTCAATAATGTTTTACGTGGAATTTTTAGGGCCCACAGTCTAGTATTTTTAGACGGTATCGTTACATTCCCTCGTAGTCACTGCTAGAAGTAGATAGCAAAACTGCTAAGTGGCCGTTTTTGGCACATTTGCTATCTACTTCTACGAATGACTACGAGGGCATGTGGTGATACCTTCTAAAAATACTAGAAACCCCTAAAAACTCCACGTAAAACATTATTAAAATATTTTTCTTTTCATAACTTATTAAATAAAAACCGAGGGCGCCATTTTCGGTCATACAGCCGCCTTAAGTTAAATCGTCAGGATTTTTTTAAAATTAAATGCTTACTTGAGAGTATCTTAAGACGTCTCTTCTCCCTCCAATTGGGCAGCAACGATTCGATTTCTTCAGATCGTGTCAGATTTATGTTTTCAAATTGTGCATTCCCTGGAATATGTTTAATAAATAATAAAATAAAATAAAAATTAAAAATAAAAATAATTTATTTTCAGACCAAAGATCCATAGTTTGTTAGTAACAATAAACATATTACGTATGTTATTCCTGAATTTTGATAGCACTTTTTTTAACAAATACATCTAATGAAGATACAGAGTAATATTTTATTATCATCATCATCGTATCAGCCGCACGACACCCACTGCTGGGTATAGGCCTCCCCCAATAGAATAGAAAAGAATCATTTATTTGTGTTAAACATGGTTTTACAAAGATGGTACTTATAAGTTAGGAAGTTCTCACATTTAGCCAAAATTTGGCATACAAATAATATTAGATACATAAGTTAAGTTTAGGTCTACAGCAGCTACGTTACAAGGATCTCCACGATGATCGGTCATGCGCTGCCCACATCCAGCGGCTTCCCGCGACCTTCACCAGGGCTACCGCCTAACTCAAAGCTTTACCCAGAGCGATAGCCTTAGTCCTTGTCATATCTTAACACGATGACAAGGACGGACAGTGCACTGACGTCATAAACCAAAGCGATAGAGTTAGGCGGTAGACCCGCAGATCGTCGGTCCACCTTGTCGGGGGCCTACCCACGGAGCGTCGTCCGGTGCGCGGTCGCCACCCCAGAACCTTTCCGCCCCAACGGCCATCGGTTCTTCTCGCTATGTGTCCCGCCCATTGCCACTTCAGCTGAGCAATCCTTCGAGCGATGTCGGTTACTTTAGTTCTCCTGCGGATCTCCTCATTTCTGATTTGATCACGCAGGGAAACGCCGAGCATGGCTCTCTCCATTGCACACTGGGTTTCCTTGAGCCTCCTTATGAGACCCATAGTTAGTATATTTTATTAATATATTGACAATA
This sequence comes from Agriphila straminella, assembly GCA_950108535.1. Classification (NCBI taxonomy): domain Eukaryota; kingdom Metazoa; phylum Arthropoda; class Insecta; order Lepidoptera; family Crambidae; genus Agriphila; species Agriphila straminella. The sequence goes on from OX467304.1 coordinate 12,890,330, forward strand.
GTTTGTTAGATAAACGGATTGTAGTATGTGCCTTGTAAGTACTTGTATATATATTGAATAAAATAAAAAAAAATACGATAGTTTGGCCAGCGAGTCGTGTCATCTCAAAACGCCGATTATACTAACATGTAACTTTAAGACTAACATGTAAAGTTTCTTACTTTGATCATCTTTTCGTTTCTTCGAGTTTACACCTTGTCCAACGTCAATGACTTCAGCTCCGCTAAAAACTCCACTAGCATTATCTTTATTATCCACTCCATCCGCAAAGTTCAAGATACCATCGACTATTCTTATTATTCCAAATTTATGCAAAAGCTCTACGAGGGCTATGCCAGACAGGTACTTTAATACTACATCATTCCATATGCCTTTTGGTTTTCTGGTGACTATCATTTCGGTCGGACCAGTATACGGTTCAAAATATGTCGGTAGGTCGATATGAATAATGACACTCGGTCTGGTAAAACTTTCTACGGCTTCAACGGCTTTTACGATTCTAATGACATTGATGTTTCTGCCGAGTTTACGGATAGAATGGATAAGGCTTTAAAAGGCTGAAATTTTAAAAATCTACAGGAATTATTAATCGGGACTAGTTTTGAGGGTGTTCTTAAATTGGAAAGAAAGTAGTAGGTAGGTACTAAAATGGTTTTCAGATGAAGATAACTTACTCAATGTCATTTGAAGATCCGTTACTTTCCGTTTCAGAAGTTGTGGTGTCTAAAAAATAATGTTCTATGACTTATCTACATTTTTAACATAAAATAACAATGCTTTCTAAACTACGCATAATTCAAAAATCAATGCAGGTAGGTAGTTTACAATTTTACCCCACAATTTTTACAGCAATCTTTACAAATTAAAATAAAAGAGTTTAGGATTATCGTTATCTTCAGAAAACTAGAAAATAGCAAACAAATATCAATTTATTATTAAATACTCACAAGGTGAGGCAGTATTCCGTTTGTCACGTACATTTCTATCGTAAATTATATCGTATTTATAATTCTGACTCGTGATTTTAATTCTCTTTGGATGGTGGTGTTTCTTGTGATTCTTAAACAATTTTCCATCGATTTCTCCAAAGGGAAAACGAGTGCTGGACGATTCTGGTATATTGTATTCAGTAACACCATCACCTTGATAATTATAAGCCATAGGAAGAAGCGTTTTTTTAATGAGCTCATCGTTAACCGATAAATCTTTACGCTCATCGTTATATAGAGCATTGTTTGTTGTAGTTATTGTTTTAAGTTTAGCAGTTAGTTTATTATTAGCTGTGATTCGATTTGTAGTATAGCTGCTATTATTTAACGAGACAAGCTTCGAGATAGGCAAGAAGCTCCACAGATGTTGAAACTTTGTTTCACTAAGCTGTCTGGGCGTCGATGCCGCCATATCGTCTATATCATCAAGATTTATTATAGTTACTTCAACATCCGTCGCAGCTGGATTAGGTGTAGATATGTAATTTCTATCAAACGCATCAAGAGCAGTAGTTTCTTCTTTTCTTACAAAAAGCTTCAATCTTTTCTTGGGACGTTTTTTTGGGCCTGATGTTTCGGTTTCAACAGGGTTGTAAAAGTCGTCAGATTGTATCGAGTAACGCTGACCCTTGTTTGAACGTGACTTCTTTCTGTTTTCATCGTACTTTAAATAAAGATTTGAATCAAACAGGTTATCTAAATCATGCTTTTGTGTAACGAACTGAATAGTTTTCTTTGCTTTAACAGCAGCCTTTGTTGTGTATGAAGATTCTCTAACCGTCTTAATCTTATTTCTAGGGGCTGTACTTGATGTAGGATTGCTTTTTGTTTTGGCAGCAACTTTATCTTTAGAGTATAACACCAGTTCAGGCAAATTAAGTGGTTTGGTAACAGACTGTACGTCGATTTTATATTCTTTAAGGAAGTCTTCGAAATCGTTCTTTTTCATTGGCACTGGTGTACTGAAATACTGCGCCGGTGACTGATACATCTTCGTTATAGGTTTGTTTGGCTAAAACGTGAATTATATGATTTGAGACGGCATGTAAAGTTATTATAATTCTCACATTTACTAATAACAATCAGAAGAATAATACAATTACATAGAATAAAGACTTTAATTACAACATTTAATGTACAAAATAGAGAGACTAACAGAAGTAAAGCTTAGTACTACGGGCGCGTGAGACCGCACACTCACAGACAGCTCTCACCGCTGTGTCTCGTACTCGAACTGTTTTGCGATTGGTTTGAGATTGCAGTTATAGTGTCGGTGAGAGATGTCTATGTGTGCGTTGTTCGAGCGCACGAGTACTAAGCTTACTACTATACTCTCTCTCTATATTGTGTTAATGCCTGGACCAATCCCAGGCTGCATATTCGTAAATACCCGACGCGTCGTCCACCCGAAGTTGCTTCGTAAATAGCAGACGTGTCGGAGTAAATACCTGACGCGTTAGCCACCCGAAATTGCTTCGTAAATAGCAGACGTGTCGGGATAATGCGTCTGCTATTTACAAGAGCCAGAATTGCTTTGTAAATAGCAATCGTACCGCGTCAGTTATTATAATAAAAGATAATATTTATGTTGTCTGTTATAACCTTGAAATTTAAGGCTCACGCTCCGCTGCGCCTAGCGCTCGTCTTAAATTTCTAGCCTATATACGCGGGACCTACAGGAATAAAGCAGTTCGATTCGATGGATCGTCGACACGTCAGGTCAAATACGAGCACCCGAGCGGCAGTCGAAACTTCCCGAGTGGATAACGCGTCGGGTATTTACAAATATGCTCCCCGGCTGGAATAATTTAGAAAACGGGCTCCTTTATTGTGTCGGGCTTGGGTGTTTGAAGTATCAATCATTACTGATTTCCATAACACAAGCGCTTTAGCTACTTACTTTTTAATCGGAGCAATGTGAAGTTTTTCATGTTTACAATATTGAAAGGAAAAAATATAGTACTCACTTGCACAGCTCCGGAGTTTGCTTCTTCCACTGATTTTAGAGAATTCTTAGCTGAAATTAAAAAGATATGCTTAACATAAATTGAGAAAATAAAACAACATCCTAATTTTATAATGCTGAAAGAGGGCGCTTGTGCACTTACGATTACGAACATAATAAAACGAATCTGTGTTCATTGATATTCGCAAAAACACGTGAGTGAGCTCAAATGCATTCGTTAAATTTTCGATTAACTTTAATATTAGGTACCTACTTACATAGTTTCTTATCCACGGGAGGGTCAGTGAGAAAATTTGGGCCATCATCATATGCTAATAGAGATGTGTCCAAAAATAATTGTGAGTTTTCTTCTGTGTTGGCAGTTTTATCTGTATCACGGTCTGAAAAATACAATTTGTCATTCCACATTTAGCTGGACATCATCAGATATCTATTTATTCATTTATATCGACGGCGTTTGTCCACCACAGCCGTCACTCACAGGGACGGGATGGCGGCTAAAGTTTTATTAAGGCCTTAACGTGGGTCTAATCCCAATATTCAATTCAAATTATTGAAAGATTACGCGCGTGAAGCTATCATGGAAAAATATATAATGTACTTGAAATAATACATAATAGATATATGTGTTATTTATAAAAATGTTACCACCTTTGATGTAAAATAATATTCCGTGGACCCAGTTTCTGGTCTTATTTCCAAAATTTCTCGGAAACAGAACATTCGTTTATGTTAAAAACAACCATAAAAATCGGCAATGTTAATACCTTCAATCTTAATTGAACAGATTTTTTTAACTAACTTGAAAGCGAAGAAAAGTAATAAGAGAATTCGGTGCAAGTTCTTAACGCAACCACCGCGTTGGAACGCGCACTGTTTTGAACCCAAAGTGAGTAGAGTTACGTTCGATTTCACTCCAACACGGATCGACCCGCTCGAATTGACACACCTTAAGGCCTTATGACAGCAAGATGGGACGGATTTTTGTTGGACAGGCTGTCATAGTAAATGTATGTAAAGCTACGGCGGGCAGCAAACGGTCAGACACCGATAGTACCTATCGATTGTACGACTGATTTCGGGGGTAGCTATCGATTAATCAGTTGTTAATTCTTCTGCACTACATGACTCGAATGACAGGCCTTGGTCTACTATAGCATCTGCACACCTACCTAAAACTGACTTTTCGGCCAAGATGCCAGTTAACAGTCAGTCCGTGAGACCACGGCCGATGAAATTTTGCCAAAACGTCGAAAATGTAGGTGTGTAGGTGCAAAAGGTGTTAAGCGTTCAATACATGTCTTTCAATTTAATAAAAACCTATTGTTTGAACAGTCGGGTTCTATTCTAATAGGAAAAACAACGCACCGGAATTACCTTTCCAAAACTTTCCACCTCGCTTTAGTGCTTCCTTAACGTTGACATAAGGTTTGAAACACATTTTCTCCCGATCGCCTAAAAAAATTGGAGAATCCACTTTAGATACAAAGCCAGGTTGCTTTGCTATTTGGAAATAATTAGCCTTTCCTCTAATCAATACTTCATCACTTTTAGCTACTGTATCATCTTCGATTGCAACAGTTCTTATAATGGGTGATGGTTTAAAATTATTGTTTTTCACATCGCTTTTAGCTACAGTATCATCTTGGATTCCAACTGTTCTTCTAATGGGTGATGGTTTAAAATTATTGTCTTTCACATTCTTTTTCTTGACTTGAAACTTCTGTTTAGTAGGTTTAATGTCGTATAGGGCTAGAAACTCATTAATTTCTTGTATTTCTTTTTGGAAGTTGATGTTCGTTTCAGTTGGCTTGGATGATCCTTCCACAGATGCAATTATTTTCTCCCAAGATGGTGTAGTAATTCTCTCAATGTTAAGAAGGTCTCCATGCCACATCATAAGGTCATTAAAATAATCGGGATAAGATTTTTTATAACCCGCTCCCCTCGGAGGATGTTTGTATATTTCACTGCCGTATGTTAAACCAAGCGTTGTGGCAGAAACTGAGGAGCTTACGTTGATTTCCCTTTTTAAAGGTTTGATCTTAGTAGTGATTTCTATGTCATGAGGTGCAGTAATTTCTACTAATTTAGATGCATGAGCATGCTTTAAATGCGGCAGAGAAAATTTGACTATCCTAGTCAACTTTGAATCAATTTTTAAGTCGTTTATGTCTGCTTCATTTTTTTTAAGATATGGTGGAATATACATTCTGTGTGTGGGTATTATTGTCACACTCGGTGAAAACGGCACCATTTGAAAAGTAGCAGGCGCGGTACTCGGATTTGTGTCGTTAAAAAACATCGTTGATGACATTGCAAAAGGTTTCAATTTGTACGCTTTTGTACTAAATAAATTATCACTTGGTGTTTTGTAGTTATCATTAAATTTGTCAAGCTTTGGCATTTTCAGTGGCTTAACTTTAACAGGGACATTATAAGTAAAGCTTCCGAAATTATAATTACTGTCTGTTGTTGTTTTGAATAATTTCATTTGAAAGTCATCACTGTTATCGTTTGTTACTGGTAATGTTGCCTTATTTTGTTTTGGTTTTTTTCTTTGAAATGATTTGTGTGTTTTGGCTTTTGTTGTTTTTCTGGATTCCGTAAAACCTGTGTCAAATGGGAAAAAATAAAATGTTTTTTTAAAGAACGAAGATTTTTTTAAAGACGAACTAAAGTAACCGACATCGCTCGAAGGATCGCTCAGCTGAAGTGGCAGTGGGCTGGACACATAGCGAGAAGAACCGATGGCCGTTGGGACGGAAGGGTTCTGGAATGGCGACCGCGCACCGGACAACTCCGTGTGTAGGCCCCCGACAAGGTGGACCGACGATCTGATGAAGGCGCGACCTTGCAGCGACAGACGCGACAGAGCATTGCTATCGCTCTGGCTAAAGCTTTGAGTTAGGCGGTAGCCCTGGTGAAGGTCGCGGGAAGCCGCTGGATGTGGGCAGCGCAGGACCGATCGTCGTGGAGATCCTTGGGGGGAGGCCTATACCCAGCAGTAGGTGTCGTGCGGCTGATATGATGATGATGGTGATGATGTGACGATTTTTTTAACAATTACATAAGTTTTTGACAACAAATCATTTTAATTTTGATCAAATACTTATTTATCCCAATTCTTTAATTAATGTTATTTCATGACTGTTACTACCTATGTTACGGTAAAAAGAGTTATAAAGTACTTACTTTTAAACGGAGAGTATCCCGATCCTTTTTTAGTTGTAAATGTTGAGGTTTTTGCAGGAGATTTGTGGGTTGTCACATCCCAAGAAGCGTCGATGTGATCGTAGTTTGGCGTAAATTTTGACCACTTAGAGCTTGTTTTAGTTGTAAATGATGAGGTTTTTGCAGGAAATTTGTGGGACGTCACATCCCAAGAAGCGTCGATGTGATTGTATTTTGGCTTAAATTTCGACCACTTAGGGCTTGTTTTAGTTGATAATGTTGCGGTTTTTGCAGGAGATTTGTGGGATGGCCCATCCCAAGAAGTGTCGATGTAATCTTTAAATTCTGAAGTAATGTTAGGTATTTCTCGGCTCATTGCCTCAATGCTTGATATTATGTCGTATTTTATAGGCTTAAAAGTGTCTATGCGGGAGGTTAATATATCGTAATCGTGGGCTACCTCTTTACTTGGGTGAGTGTTAGTTTTCGAATTAGACGGTTTTCCTATCAGAAATTCTCTAAATTTCTTGAACGGGTTGAATCTCGGCGTTCTGTTCTCTCTTTTAGTTTTCTTTGAATCCTTTCGCTTGTGGAATTTGAATTTATTGAAAAACTTTCTCACTCTGCCTTTCTTATGTATGTTTTCGCGTAACTTCACTATCGCTGTCGGCCTTGGTATTAAATTGACGTCCACGTAACCACAGTTTTTATATTTTTTATCTGGTACGTTGCGATGAGTTGTAGCTTTGTTTGTGGTCAATGTGTACTTAACATTTCCGTCTTCATCTTTATTCATATTTCTTTTTTCTCTTAGAGGATCGATATCAGTGTATTCATTAGGTTCTATTTGAGTTTCCTCGTTAAAATTATAATTGGCAGGAGTCTTTCCTCTTTTACCTTTAAATAGTCTCTCCACTAACCGTCTAGCTCCATATGTATTGGAGTATTCCGTATTAAGCCCTTGTTCTATATTCGTTTTAGTGTCTTGTTTGGTAACACCAACATCGTCTGTTGATGCAAAAGTAAACACATTTTAATATATTCAAGAAGTTTATGAAAAAAAGGATATTCTAAAAAGGTAGTTTAACAGGATTTTGTTAGATTCTAACGAACGATTTTCAATTTTAAATCTTACACAGACACTATTAGTTGGCATCAAATGTAGAAAAATACCAGAAGACTATAATTCCATCTAAACCTATCTTTGATTGACTTTAGTTGAATTTTTGCGTGACCTTGTTCGAATAAGACATAACTGATCAATATAATTCGCAAGGTCACAGCTAAGATCATTAGGGGAAGTTTTAATCAAGGCGGTACTAATCATTTCGGCCATGACATTAAAATTAGATTGATGCCATGATTAGGCCTTAGGACTTAGGTTCGAAACAAAAACATATAATCAGCAAGTAGTTTAATAAAGAATACCTGCCACATCGTATGTCGAAACAGACTTGTGTTCCATAAAATCTCTTGCCAATTCTTCCAAATTGATTTCCGTAGATTCGCTAGCTAGCTTTGTGTATTCTGTAGATCTTCTATCTGATGTTGGTTCACTGCTGGATATTGGGGATTTCAATTCTACTGTTTCAGAAGAATGAAATTTCTTCGGTGGATTATGTTCATTGGAAAAATAAAAATGCTTCCTGAACCAAGAATCGTCACTCTTCGTCGACACATCGTATTCTGCATTGTAGTCGTCAAAATACCTTTTGTATCTTGTAGAAGGTATTTGTGGAATCTTATTTAGTATGAATTTACCTATATCATCAACGCTATGGTGTCTGTGAGCTTGGTAACGAACTAAATTAGAGAAATTCTGTTCCCCTTGCTCTTTTTGGTATTTCAAATAATGCTTGTAACCATTCACGTAATCGTTGAAAGATATTTTGTTGCTTAACCCTTCGAAGCTTGTATCTTCTGCCTCTGTAGTTTCTATTGACGCATTAGTCGAAACAGTAGTAGAATCAAACGGTTCAGGTGTTGTAGGTATACTGCTATAGAAATAATCGCCTTCATCGGTATATTCTTGAAAATGTGCGTCTTCATCGACAGCGACATGTTTGTCATCTTTAGCTTCTCTCTTGTGATTGTTAAAGAAATGATGACGTTTAATAAATATCCCGCTCTTATCAGTGGTAGTCAATATTTTTATGACGTTATCTTGATGGGTTTTAGCTAGAATGTGCTCGAATAATGTCAGCATCATATAATCATCCATTGTGGATGGAAGTTTTGGTAAATAAGAATGCGTCGTCATAGTTGTCGTTTGTTTTTCAGGCTGTTTGTGTTTCATACTTCGGCGTACATGTTTCCTGGTAGTTTTTTTTGTAGTTTTCGGTGTAGTCAAAGGTTTAGGTATGCTCATCGAATGTGTTTCATGCCCAGATTTATTCATAGTTTTACTCATAGCTTTACTCATAGCTTTAGTCACTTTATCCATCAATTTTTTAGGTTGTTTTTTGGCTGATGCCGTTACTTGGCCAATTTCATCGTGCAATTGACAAGATAATTTCTTCTTAACTTTTTTGTAAGCATTTTTTAATTCCCTTTGTAGGATGTATTCAACATTATGAGCTGCAGTATACACATCTTCCTGTATAGATCTAGCTGCTATATTATGTGTCGGTTCTGTGTTAGATATTACAATAGTTCTATTGGAATCTAAAGTTCTTTTACTGTTAGGTATGTCGATAGAAATAAATGTACTTAATGCAAAGTATTTAGTGTTTCCATCTATATGATTAAGAATAGGGTCGCTTTCAAAGGTGGTTTCTGTTACGGTGTTCGTAATTATGCCAGTAATAGCTGGATTCTGTTCAGCTATAATTTCAACAGCTTTAACTTTTATATCATTCAACAAAGCTTCTATTTGGGCAGTGCCAAGTAAATCCTCTTTCAGTGTTGTAGAGCTAGACGCATATTTCATAAACTCTAGAGAATCACTAAATGAATTTAGATCATCTTCACTTGTGGAGAGTCCGTAGGCTTTCTTCAAAGAAGAAAGTTGAGTCGTCATTTCCATCAAAGCTTGCGACATATTTTCAGTGGACGGTTCGTACACCTTTATTGGGTTTAGGTTTGAAGATAAAATGTTAGTTATATATTTGCTGTGAGTGCTGTGAGAGGTCGGCAAAGTTGAATGTTTCGATATTACGGAACTTCTCACATTTTTAGTAGCTGTAGATTGCACTACCGAGCTAGTAGCTGTGGTTAATGTTTTTGGAACATCTCTCTTTCTTTTATGAGCTTTGCATCTGTTTCTTTTTCTTTCCACATCAATTTTGGGTACACGAACGTCTTCGAAAGTATTATCTTCTTTGGTCCTATGTTTATTTTCCATACCATATTGTCTATGATTACCACTTTTCGTCACTTTCCTTTTGTGCAAGCAAAGTGACTGTTCCTTCTTGCCTTTACATTTGTGGCGAAACCGGTTCCAGAAATGTGTCCGTGGTGATGTTGCGTTTTGTCTTATCAACGTGGATAGTAAAAGGGACACTTTGCCTGTAGTCGCGGCTGGTGATTTCGTCACTGTTGATGATAATAATTTATCTGTCCGTGGCGCTACCGTCGCTTCTTCCTTGTTGTCTCTTCTATAATTGTGCCGCAGTCGATCATGTTTCAGCGTATACTCCCATTTGTAATCTAAATCGTTTATGCTGTCAAGTATATTTTCAACTTCTTCTTTATGGTCGTTATTTTTAGATATAGTGTGACCGTTAATTAGCACCATCAAATAAAATAAACTGGAACGAAAATATTTTTTTTTACGTATTTGATTGAATCAGGCGTCACTTGGCGGAAGTACCAAACCATTTTGAAAAAATAAATATATGTAGCTTACTTCCGCAAACAAAATATGCAAGATGCACCGCCCGCCCGCCCGCAAAAATATGCACATGCACACCACAAAATATAAGTGCACAATACCTGCATCCTCAGGAATTTGCACCACCTGCACCACCACCAATTAGGCTACTCTACACATGTTTCGCCCCAACCCAGAGCATCCTCAGGAGTTAGATCGTGCCTAAACCAACACCGAAATGGTTTACGCACGATCTAATTCCTGAGGATGCAGGTATTGTGCACTTATATTTTGTGGTGTGCATGTGCATATTTTTGCGGGCGGGCGGTGCATCTTGCATATTTTGTTTGCGGAAGTAAGCTACATATATTTCTTTTTTAAAAATAATTATTTTTACATATCTAGTCAAAATCACCAAACATTTCATTCAGTCTAGGGTCAGGCAATGAGGATCAGTAACAGGTTTAATCCTATAGTTTTATTGATATAATATAAAATCATATTAATAGCTATGAAACTTTGTGAATGATTTTTTAAAATCCGTTTATTATCCTGGTTGAGTTATTAAGGATTTGAAGGAAATGCCAAGCTCAATGCAATATGTGCTTTATCACGTACGGCATAAGGTTCGCGTACGTCGCGATGACGTCATAAGGACCCCCCAAAATAAAAGTGTTTTAGCATGTTTTAACTCGTATAACTTCTCAGCTTGAGGAGATATCGCAAAAATTTCTTCACAGTTAATCATGTGTTGGCATAAGCTTTCTGATAAGCCACAAACAAAAATTGTTACTGATCCTCATTATTAAATTTCAAATGTCATCGGTTTGCAAATCTACAAAACTCCTTGATTGATATTAATGTTTAGAATTGGTTAAAAATAATTGTACGCATTGTACAATTTTTATAGGACCCTAGTAAGGGCTGGGTTGGGTAGTGACTAGTGATCCTTTTGAAGGTAAATCTATCCCGCTAGTTTTAATCGGAAAATACTAAGTTAGGTATCTATGAAATTGGCGATATTTATCCACACTTATGATTAAAAAACCAAAAAACCGACTTCAAAAAACCAACCTCTAAAAAGCAAGAAATAATATTCGTAATAATAAAAATACGTCTATTGAAGTCGGGTGGGGCTGGAGTACAAATTCCTTTTTTTTTATTCTATAAAATCCCCACCCGACTTCAATAGACGTATTTTTATTATTACGAATATTATTTCTTGCTTTTTAGAGGTTGGTTTTTTGAAGTCGGTTTTTTGTTTTTTTTTAAACAATTTTGTTTTTTTATATTTTTAGTGTAGGTACCTTGTAGGTAAGGTATATTATATATGTAGAAAAATCGGCTCAGCCAAACGTAAGATAATCGCGGAGAAACATACTTAAATACGGGTCAAACTGAGAACCTCCTTTTTTAAGTCGGTAAAAAAAATACACATAAGATATCCCTCTTCCAACAAAATAGTAGATTGTTATACAAGACGCTAAAAGTACCCATTGCATACGAGGTATTTTTATTCCCGAGCTTTAGCGAGGGAATAAATAGAAACCGAGTTTCAATGGGTTTTAGCGTCGTGTGTTACACTATACTTTTCACTACGATTGCGAGAAAATAAAATACAATATTAAATAGTTTATACCTATTTACTTCAGTAAACGAATCCACTCGTTTTTCTTTCCTCCACTCCACTTTATAAACTTTTTGTACAATATTTAAATAAATGATTTGTGCTTGACGGCAGAAGATTAAAATTATTTATTTCCTATTACAGTCACAATTCAATCAGTTTGTAATTATAAAAAAATTCTAAAGATTTCGCGCCATGGTACCTTTTTTTAATTTCTGCTGTAGCAGCTAAGCAACACAAACACGCATTCTACGATTCACTCTGTACACAGAGTTTAAATAAGTCTATGATTTTACCGAAGAGATGCTTTTAGTTCCATTTTCAAAAATAAGAATGAGAAACTGGGGGCCTATTACGAAACTTGGTCACGATAGTCGTCCGCAGTTCGTCCGTTATAGTTATTACAAATATTTTCAATGTAGCTATCGTAGTCCATAGTCTATTGAACGAATAATGACGGATCCACTAGAGAGAAACTGACAAATTTACGCAATCACTTTGCAATATCGCATACGCAAGTTCTTTGTAATAGGAATCAATCAGAACGAAGCACGGACGCAGCCGCGTGTATCGCATTAAACTTTTCGTAATAGACCCCCAGTATTAAGTCGAGCGAGTTTTTATTCGTGATTATGAATAAAGACTTTTTCGTTTTAGTACGCTCATTGGTAATAGACAAACATTAAAAAAGAAAAAACTTTATCCCCTAGGGCTTATTATGCTATTTTATCTCGACTCTTGTACGTTACAATGACGCACTTTTTGAGCAAGAGGAGTGAAAAAACTATTATCTTATTCAGTTCATAAACAAAGAAGTAATACGACCAAACATCGAGGTAATTCAGACAAAATCATACTATTTTCGTTCTTTTTTCAAAATTACTTGAAAAGTACTGAACCGATTTCCAAATTTTAAAAAATGGGACCAACTTGGGAGTGTACCTAATGTTTTAACGTTTGAATCATTTCAATCGGTCCAGCCGTCTTCGAGTAATCGGTGGACATACACAAAAAAAAAAAAAAAAAATATACAGACGAACATAGAACCTCCTCCTTTTTTGGAAGCCGGTTAAAAATATTCATTAATTGCTTGATATTCAAGCGAATTATTACCATGATGGTCAACTATAAGTACCTAATAATAAAATCTTGATATATTTTACTTTTCTTAAAATTCATAAAAAACCGGCCAAGTGCGAGTCGGACTCGCGCACGAAGAGTTCCGTCCGTACCAAAAAACAGCAAAAAACCACGTTTGTTGTATGGTAGCCCCACTTAAATATTTATTCCGTTTTTAATATAATTGTTGTTATATCGGCAAAAGAAATAGGTGTAAGTCTTTGAAATTTTCAGCTGTCTAGCTATCACGGTTCATGAGATACAGCCTGATGACTGACAGACAGACGGACATGAGAGTCTTAGTAATAGGGTCCCGTTTTTACCCTTTGGGTACAGTACCCTAAAAATAGCTTAAAAATGGCTCTTTTTTGTTACTTAAAATGACCACTTCATTTTGTTCTAACTTTGCCAAAACATTCATGTTTCTTGTGCGGCCACTTTTCGCAATATAAGATTTCGGACATTTTAACAGTTTCGTGTTTCTGAAGTACAAAAATTTGCCGTAACAAACGAGCTATTTTCAAGCTATTTTTTTTAATGTAAAGAAAAAAATAAGTATTCTATTATTGGGTACTGAATGTACTGATAGTTGACTATCATGGTCATAATTCGATATAATTTTTAATTGTTTATTTGGTACTTGCTTATAATTATTATTAAAGTTACGAGGTTCTTAAAAATTATCGGCATTTACATAGGTAAAGACCTAATTTGCGGTATCTTATACACGGGTAGGTACCGGTAATTCGACAGACAAAGGGAATAAATAATTGTGAAAGCAAAAAAACACATATCTACGTATAGGTTACTTACAAACAATAGTCGGTAACCTACCAGTGGTAAGGGGTGAAATTATGACGAGAAGGTAAGCCGTTCTCCAAAAATGTTATGATCTGCATAGTGGATCGGTGGGGGGGGGGGGGGACCACTTAAATCTTTGTTCACCACTGGTACCTACTTACCGGTCGATTATCGATGTCACTTACCATAAAAAATTGAAAAATAACATTTGCTATGTATTAAGTTCTCCAAACCAAGCATGATACCACAAAATAAACCTATTCATAACAAACCAAATAAACTTTTTCACAATGTCAGCAATCACAGATTTCTGTCGAGATTCGCTCTTGTTTTGCAATGACAGTGTCAGTTTTGATTTTCTCGACGGATTTTCAAAAATAGTCTATGAGTAGAAAGAAGAATTTGATAAAAATATTTATGCTCACGGAGATATGGCGTCACAGAATAATTAAATACAAAAGTCGTACCGTTTACGTAGGTACCTAGCAAAATGGAGTACCTGTAAAAAAGGATTTTTAACCGAGAAGTAATTACCCATTAAGGCGCCGTATTACCCACTACCTACTAGCGCCGCCAATATACAATATTAAAAAAGTTACCATCATGCCTCTTAAATTGTCTATAATATTTTTTGAATAACTCTACAACAGTTTTCATTCTTTCTGTTAGTTTTAAAAACCATTTTAGCTCAAAGTGGCCTTTTTTAAATCTTTGGATGGAAGAGGAACGAACTTATTTACTTTGTAGTGCCTTGTTCTAATAAAACAAGTAAGTAGCTAGTTTTACATACATTTTATTTGTCACTGAAAGGGTACTACATATAACGTGCTAAAGACCTAAAGCTAATGGTAGAGAATGCTATTAGCATTAAGTCCGCCATTTGTACCTAACTCTATGTATTTGTACAATATTTATAAATTAAAAAAAAATGTTTACCCTTAAGGGTGCAAAGCGCGTTCACTAGCGCCGCCAATCAAGAAAAATAATTACAACGAAAAAACTATGTTAAATAAAATTCTGAAAAATATAAAAACTAGTATTAGCTATCAACTTTTTTTGCATGCGTTAAATTCTTGGTTTAAATGTGTTCGCGGAGTTTGAATCTGGATTAACGCGACCACTTTCCAGGTATATAATCCAGGTTTTAACTACTCGAACACATTTAAACCAGTAAAAAATCGCATACAAAAATAGTTTATAACTAATACTAGTTTTTATATTTTTTAGAATTTCATTAAACATAGTTATTTCGTTGTAATTATTTTTTCTTGATTGGCGGCGCTAGTGGACGCGCGATGCACCCTTAAGAAGGTTATGGGTGGAAGGTATTGTGATGTCTATTTAAGGTGGTACCCTGAGCGAAAGTGGCGCCGCGGTGAATTATATTTAATTTTATAATAACTAATACACAATTTTAAAAATGTTTATCGTGGAGATTTAGGGCCCACAGTCTAGTATTTTTAGACGGTATCGTTACATTCCCTCGTAGTCACTGCTAGAAGAAAATAGCAAAACTGCTAAAAGTGGCCGTTTTTGACACATTTGCTATCTACTTCTACGAATGACTACGAGGGCATGTAGTGATACCTTCTAAAAATACTAGACCATGGGCTCTAAAATCTCCCCGATAAACATTATTAAGATCTTTTTCTATTAATAACTTATTAAATAAAAACCTCTGAGGGCGCCACTTTCGGTCATACAACCGCCTTAAGCTATCTTGTATCGTTCTTATAATAAAACAAGTACTTGGTTTTACATTTTTATTTGTCACTGAAAGGGAAATCGTTCTACATAGATGCCCACGCTATAGTCCAAACCTAACCCCCTTTCACTCTTCAGTCGTAGGTTCACGAAGGAGTGTCCGACACCACCAGCAGTGATGTTTATAGAGGACTTGCTGTGAAGGTTGTCTAGAGCTTGGATGCCCTGGAAAAATGAAATAAAGATTATTTTACCTTTAATGTATAACGTCATGCAATTAGTTATTTATGCAACTGTAGTATAATGAGGGGTAATAAAACATAAATGTGGGTTTATCACATGAGTGTTTTAATACCTAATTATGTACAGTTGCATACAAGACTTTATTTTCACCCATGATGTATAGCTTATTGCCAACATTAAAACAACCACAGTAAGGGCTAGTTTATACGGGTTCAGTGACTGGACCCAGTGACTCGGATTTTCGGACCCAGTAACTGGGTACATGTAGACACGATCGGCAGTAAGTCGTACTGTGCCCGAAAACAGAAAGGGTGGCTAGTCAGCTGGACTGACTTGCGAATGAGAAGTCAGCACTGGACTGGGTTGAAATTAGTGTCTATAGACGTGTCTACACGAGCCCTGAAGTAGCAAGTCAGCGCTGGACTGGATAACTGTACTGCCATGTTGCTTCCCCCGTATAAAACAGGCATAACTATATCATCCGAACGAGTGGCTGGGCGCGGGCGTGGAGCTGCCACCATCCAGCACGCGCCGCCGTTATAATATCATTCAAACGAGTGTTATTATATTGTACTGATTTTCCTCATAATGCCCTCCCTTGGACCCCTCTGAAAATCGCATAAAAGACAACTTTTTGATGTGATATGTTTTTTTATACCAAGGGGACATTTTGCGAAAGGGCGTTTTGCGACCAGGGGACATTTTGCGAAAGGGACATTCTGCGACGGAAGGGGCTTTACTAACTTTGAACTTTTTGATCTCACATTCAAACACACAACTATTTAACGAGCTCGTGTAAACCGGACATGCGTATAATTACCAGGAAAAGGGACCTATAGTTGTACTATCTCTCTCACGAAGATCGTTTTTACTTTAGTTTATACTCACTTTTTTGCTATGAATGTTCTCTCTATTTTGTGGCATGTTGTTAGACGTGCAGATGCACATAATTTTAGTGTGCGTAATACGAGAGCGTGCAGACGCACATAATGTACATGTGCATTCAAAGCAAAACGGACATCGTGAGATAAAACAATTTATGTCTTTTATTAAAAAAAATACAAAGGCATCACTTACCACAATCTTCCTATTATCCTTTTGTGTGTAGAAATACTGCTTAACCCTTTTCTTGAAAAGTATCGCATTATAAGTAACCTCTTCTTTATGATCCAAATCTCCAACAGACATATCACCCACTAAAAAGTGTGTAGCTTGCACATAACACGCACAAATCACAAGTAAAACCAAACAAGCTTTCATTTTGTATAAAAAAAACAGTTTTTTCTCGTATTTATGATATACACTAACCGTTTTAAGATGTGAACTGAGAGTAATCTTAATAGTAAAGCGATAAGTATGTTAAGGTCAACTGGTTAATAGGATGACTAAGAAATAGTGGTTTTTTAAGTTTGTTTCCTTGTGCTTCTATGGATGTGTTGGCACATACAGTGGCGCTCACATAATTAAAGAACACCAGTCGATTTTCATACAAACGAGGTAACTTTGAAGCCTTGGTTCACCGCCAAGGAATGACTTAGCTGTGTTTTGATGTTGGATATCTATCCGGTCACATAATTAAAGACATCAGTCGATTTTCATACAAACGAGGTAACATTGAAGCCTGGGTTCTCCGCCAAGGAATGACTTAGCTGAGTTTTGATGATGACTATATAGGGAGTGAATGGAGGAGATTCAGATCGCTATACACACCCAACTGATCTGATCAGCATTTTAAGAGATATAAAGATACTCGTATGTTTACAAAAAAACCGCGAAATTCGCATAAAAATGTATGGAAAGCCTGAAACTGAAAACTCTGATCCTTACATCTCTTAGAATGATGATCAGATCAATTGGGTGTGTATAGCAATCTGAATCTCCTCCATTCAGTCCCTGGATGGCCATCATCAGATCACAGCTAGGGCAATCCCTGGCGGAGAACCAAGGCTTCAAAGTTACCTCGTTTGTATGAAAATCGACTGGTGTCCTTAATTATGTGACCGCCACTGTACATGTTTATAGAACATAATTATATTCAATGCAAATACAGAGCGTGTATAAGGAAAGAGAACAGTCGTATTTAAGGCCTGTATCGAGATACTGTTCCTATAAGAGCATCTCAAGTATGATCTCTAGACAGCTCTCAACGTTGAGAGCAGTTTATAAATACTTTATGTACTTAACGAGCAATAAAGAGGGCCACTTTGAGGTATATTTATAAGGCTTAAAAATAGCTATTATGACCATTTCTAGATTTTCCGTCATAAATTATGGTCATCTTATTTGGTCAAAGGTCTTATGAAGTGTATCGATATGACATTTGACTCTACAAGAATCTATACTTAGATATTTAAACGGATTTTAGTTTGTAATTGTATATAAATCAATTGTTTATCATTAAGGGCGATAAACTTATGAGAATTCTTTATTTTTACATTTTCTTTGGAAGTACAATGAGCGTCTAATATTTAGAGACACATTTTACTTGAGGAGCTCGGTGGCGCAGTGGTTTAGCGCCTGGCCCAGCGATTGCTGAAGTTAAGCAACGTTCGCAAGGGTCTGTCATGGGATGGGTGACCAAAAAATTATTATCTCGGGCTCCTCCGTGCTTCGGAAGGCGCGTTAAGCCGTTGGTCCCGGCTGCATTTGCAGTCGTTAACACCCACCAATCCGCGTTGGGCCCGCGTGGTGGGTTATGGCCCATCCTCCTTACCACCCATAAGGAAGGCCTGTGCCCCAGCAGTGGGGACATCAAAAATGGCTGATGGACTACATTTTACTTTGTTCTTTCCTACTTGTCCGATCTGGTAATGGCCGGTTAACATTGACCCAGTAAAAACATTACATTGCCTGGCATGTGCGTTGACTTCAAAACAACGTCAAAGACACCACGTAATGTACCTGTACTGGAACGTTTTTACTGGATCAATGTAAAGCGACCATAACTCTTAAATATCTACCTATACCTTCGATCAAGAATATCCTAGATAACGCTTCACGAACTAAAACAGTACGCAAAAATGGCACCTCAAATAGCGTCCCACTTACAAACTTGGCGCTTATTTTTTAGATCACCTCTAATTTTGACAAACTCACATTTCATATCATTTATTGTACAAAATAAGTTTATTTTGTACAAAAACACATCTTTTATCACTTACTTTGTGCAAAATAAGCGCCGAGTTTGTAAGTGGGACGCTATTTGACGCGCCATTTTTGAGACTCTGACCGGACATCTAGGGTATTCTTGATCGAAGACCTATACCTATAAAAAAGCTACAACATATTTAATGAAAATTCATTTATTATTACTAACTTAATTACAAATCTTGACTTAACAAATTACTATATTCTTTCTCTAAAGCTCTAATAGCGCCTTCTGTACCCAAAATGGCGTTCTGTCTCCTCAAATTGTCTATTAAAGATGATTGTTTGTCTATGGTAGAGTTCAGAGCTTTGATTTTGGCTTCTAGGGTGGATATGGCGGTTTGGTTTGAGGTTGAGAGAGCACGCGTTGAGTCACGGAATTCCTGAGAAAAACATTTATATTAAGTTACCACAAAGTTATTATAACTTAGATACTTGAATATTGTTTTTTTGCACAACGGGATATCAGTATCGTGCTTGGCCTTCACCTCACCTGATGTTAAGTGACGATAAGGCCGAAGGTGGAAGCGCACTACACCAGGAATCCTCATCACTGAGGAACTGGCTATCTTACCTCTAACAGCCGGAACACAACAATTGCTAAATTGTTGTTATGGCGTCAGACTTGGGTAAGATGTTGGTAGCTAGCCAGGCGGACTTGAAATAAACCACCAACCAAACCGAGTATAAATTGGCTCCTGGGAATCGAACCCGGGACTCCTACGTCTTGCCGAGTAGGAAGGCCTGTCAATTAGCTATTTTATTGGGGGATATTCATTTTTTTTAGCTATAAATGCAAAAGAATCTCACCATATGTTCAGCTTTAGCAACCTTAAGCTGCTGACTCAAGGTAGCTATTTGCTCGCTCTGTGCCGCTTGCCGACCGCACATGCTTGCGTATTCCGCACGCAGTCGTTTCAACTCGCACGATAGTCTGTCGCACTCACTCCTCTGTTCTTTGTATAGTCTGTCCTTTTCCTGACGATATTTTTTAATCTTTTATGTATGTACGTTCAGTCAACGGCACGCTGGCTTTCCACGACAGGGTAATATTCAATCAATTTTACACTTGAAAGCGAAGATGTTAAGGTTCAAAATAAATTACAGATTTTTGACAGATTTGTATAACCTGACGTGCTGCTGACTGTACCATGGGCAACAGCGTCGCTTAACGACGACGAAAGCGACGCTGTTGCCCATAGACGAATAAATTTCTATTTCTATAGTACGTACGTACGTACACTCGACAGCACGGTAAAGTTAAACTACAAATATAACTTTTATTAGGTACGGCATAAAGACGGTTTCAAAGTCAACATGTATAGTCTGACGTGCCGCTGACTGTACTTAAATAATCTTTGAAAAATAATAACCAAACTGGACGGTAAATAAATATATTGAGATAGTCTACAATTCTTTATTCTAAATAGGATACTAATTAATATCTATACTGTGACGTAACAGTCTGCAATGATATTTGTTTAACTTTTTAATTCGTTTTTGGACAGGGCAAGCGTTGCTTTGTAAAGTTTTTAAAAATTTTTAATTTCACATAATTTATGTGACAAATTATACAGTTTTGGAATGTGCTCATCAAGGCCTTTCATTTGATACCCATATTGTAATATTGAAAAAAAAATGTTTTTGCACTTTACAAAATGGCGTTTGCAGCCGCCAGTTTTTTCTTCAAAAAATATACAACTGTAACAGAAAGGTAGATAGGGACCATCAAACTGAACAACTTTTACTATGGGACCAACTCTGACATCGCGAAAAAAACAGCTGTTTTATACATTTTCATATTTTCGATATTTTTTTTTATGAAACAGTCGGCAATAACGCTATTTTTAACGGTAGTTTGACGATTTTTTCAATCCCTAATTTACAGTAAGTTATCAAATGTGTATTCTATGTGATCAAATGTGTATTCTATGTAATCAAATGTGTATTCCACGTAAACAATGCCTGCGTATAATAAGTTTAATACTCACAACCTTCAGTTTTAAGGCCGCAGCCGTAGCTTTAGCGTCTGTAGCTGATAGCTAACCAACAGCTTTCGGCTAACACCTAGTTTTAGCTGGCTAAAACTGTAGCCGGCTAAAACTAGGTGTAGCCGCACTTCGGGTATTATATAGCTGTATCATTTGCAATTAAAGGTGTATTTACAGTCAATAAGAAAATAGAATGTATTCTGAGTAATCAAATGTGTTTCTAATTCTATGTAATCAAATGTGTATTCTATGTAATCAAATGTGTATTATATGTAATCAAATGTGTATTCTGTGTAATCAATGCATATAATAATGTTAATACTCACAGCCAACTTCAGTTCCAAGGCCGCAGCCTTAGCTTTAGCGTCTGCCGCTGCCGCGCGCAAATTGTTGCTTTTGTTGAGTAGCGATAAACGCTCGCCTTCCAGCTCCGCTTGATTTGTGAGGTGGGACTTACATTGGGTTGCCTGGTCAAAGAAAGAAAGAATAAAATAGAATACAATTTTTAAATTTGAGATTTTTGCATTCACAATGCTATTTTTATTCAATACTAGCTTCCGCCCGCGACTTTGTCCGCGTGGATATTCGGAAAATCCGTAGAGAACCTTTAAACGGGATGAAAAGTATCCTATGTTTTAATCCTATTTTTTTTTTCAAATGTTATATTTTATATTACTAATTACTTATAATTTATTATTTCAGTGCTTTGATTATTTGTTTCTGTGACTGATATTCAATTGGGAATGCTATGGCGCCGTTATTCTGGCATGCAATGCATCAGAACTGTTTTAATTAGTTTGTAATCGATGTGTTAATGTTTGCCATTCGGCTGTACTAATAATAATAAATAAATAATCCAGGCTATAAACTATCTGTAGTATGTCAAATTTCATCCAAATCTGTTCAGCCGTTTTTGCGTGATTGAGGAACTAACATCCAAACCCACAAACTTGATATTTTAATATAAGGACTAAATAATATACTAGAAAAAAACGACTCGCACCAGATCAATTCTAGGACGGGAATCGAACCCGCGACCTTTGGATGTCCGGTCCAATACTTGTACTATTAGTTATTCTGTGCCAATACTCTGACCGCCGAGTGCAGATCTTGTATTGCGTTATCGCCCACTTTTTTTTTGCTCACTTGCTACAGCTTGACCATAAAGAGTTGACCAAAATTGAGGGCGCCACTTTCGATGTAAAATTGTAAATACGTCAAAATCACGAATAATTTGGCAACACTGACTATATTTTGTACTGAAAAATTTTAGTTCCATCTTATTTAATTTCATCTCTTTATGGCCAAGCTGTAATTTATTATCTGCATTATAGCAACATTAAGAATTCTATTTCAAACTTGTGATAGGTAATAATGGTCATTACCTTTTTATCTATAGTCCCTTGCAACACATCAATTTGTTCTTGCAGCAACTTCACTTTTGACGACAGAAACTTGCAAATACTTTCAATTGATATTGTTTCTGAAAATAAAGTTAAATAACAAAATAAATTAATAAACAATGACAATGGTGCTACAAGCACCTAGATTTGAGACAATATTACAAAAGTGTAATTACTGAATTGACCCAGTCAGGACTGGAGTAGAGACTGGGACCCTAGACAAACACAAGTTGCAGCCCCTGAGGCGCGTTCCAAACCTACACTCCGAGTGCAACCTAACTACAACCGAACGCTCTAACGGCGTTCCAAACATTTGAGCGTGACGTTCGGTTGACACAACCGTGTCGTTCCAAATATCAGAGCGTTGCAACCAAACAACCATCAAAAATGATGGTTGTAAAACGCTCTGACGTTTATCTATAGAAAAAATGTCAATGTCATTTGACATTATTTTGTATTTTTGATGTTTTTATGTCTAATTTTTAAAATAATCATGGTAGATCCTCAAAAAACGGATTTTATTTGATTTAGTATAAAGAAAAGTTTGAATTATTCGTATTCCAAATGGAAAATGAAGAATTTGTATGGACATTGACATTTAAAGTTCTTGGTCGTTCCAAACCTTAGAGCGAGTTAAAAAACAACCAAACAACCGGCGCTCAAACGTTCTGAACGCAACCCTGTGCATGAGCACTAGTTAACATCCACTAATGCACATTGGATAGATATCAACAGTAGCAGGACCACTCTGGCCTAGACAAACAGAAAACAGGGCTGCTTGGAGGACAATGGGGTTGGTAAACTTTTCCAAAACTGTTGTGAATTATACATTTTCTGGTAGCTTTTGGCTTTGGAGTCAGGAATAACAAATTGCGGAATTATATAATGCTTCATTTTAATTTAAATAAAAATTTAAATTTTTAATTTACAGCATAGTACAATAAATCACTATTACGGCTGTATGCGTAGGTTATGCCTTTGCTCCAAAGACTTTCTATGTTGTTGCTCAAAACAAAAAAAAAACAAAGTTAAGATTACTCTTTGTCACAGTCTGTCAAATCTGTCAATCAGTTTTTTAAATCAGTAAATGCAAAGGAACTTGGTGTTCAGCCGTATGTTTGATATTTTATCGCGATAATAATATAAAAAAATATATTTAGATAACAAGGTCAAATAAAAAAATCATAATATTATTTTCTTTATTCTTCAAACTTGTGCTATCAAAAAAAATATAAAACAATTCTCTTCGAAAAAGTTTACCAACCCCATTGGAGAGGCGTATGCTCAACCGTGGGCGGATATGCGCTGAAGAAGAAGAAGAAGAAGAATTCACATTGGGCCCACCTGGTAGGTTATAGTCTATTGTCCTTATTTATTTATTTATAAAGCCCCATCAGTGGGGACATGAAAAATGGCCCAGGTAGGTTATAGTCTATTGTTCTTATTTATTTATTTATAAAGCCCCATCAGTGGGGACATGAAAAATGGCCCATGATGATTACTTTTAAGTAATTTTCAGAAAATAAAACACAAATACCCACCTTTTAGAAATGACTTCGGCATAACATTATCTTGTACGCTGACCGATACAAAAGCATGTAAAAACTCATCATTATCACTTCTCTTTGGATTACTATTTAAAATACAACAATCACAGATTACTCTCTTCAAGTTATCACTTGACAAAATTTCATCATTTTCGGTCGTCACTTTTTGTTCAACAATTTTGTTGTATGGTGACTTTTGAACTGTTTTCCTTACTCTTTCATTGTATCTGGGTGGTGTGGTAACTGTCTCTTGTTTTGGTGGACTACAGAAATGCTTTTTTGTTGTATTGGTATGTGTGGGAGTCAATGATAGATTGTGTGAGAAGTCACTGAATATATCCGGCTTTTGCTGTAAATCAAAGGATATTTATTAGTAAAAAATATATAAATAAAGCAGAAGTTTAAGGGCCATCTTCTTTATGTTTATAGGCAAAATGGACTAATATATACAGTGGCAATCACATAATTAAAGACACCAGTTGATTTTCATACAAACAAGGTAACTTTGAAGCCTTGATTCTCTGCCAAGGATTGACCTAGCTGTGATCTGATGATGGCCATCGAGGGAGGGAATAGAGGAGATTCAAATCGCTACACTACACACCCAATTGAACTGATCAGCATTCTATAAAATATAAGGATATGTTTAAAAAAACAGTAAAATTAGCATAAAAATGTACTGGCCAAAGTGAAGTGAAAGTGAAGAATGCTGATCAGATCAGTTGGGTGTGTGTGTATACTGTATAGCAATCTGAATCTCCTCCATTCACTCCTTAGATGGCCATCATCAGATTAGAGCTAGGTCAATCCCTGGCAGAGAACCAAGGCTTCAAAGTTAGTTACCTCATTTGTATGAAAATCAACTGGTGTGATTAATTATGTGACCACCACTATATTTATAGGCAGGCAAAATGGGCAAATACTTAGATGTTAAATTAATTTTCACCTTTCAAGCAAGCTTACGCGCTCATTGGCCATGAAATAAAACCCTTTAACAGATAGGTACTAGCATGGTTTTATTGACAGTACTTTGATAATTAGTTGTGGTATTTGGTTTGATTTTCCCGCCGTTTCGACACCTTTGCAGCTGCCGTGGTCACGGGGGCTGAAGTTACTAATTATTACCAAAGTTTTTTTTTAATAAAACTAGCAGATAAAGTAAGTTTTTATCACTTTTTGGGCTCGATATTGTTTGTATTCAACTAACAAACAAAGAGGAATAGCATAGATAATAATAATAAATCATTTATTTCGTAAGTCTACAAAATAATTATAATAACATTAAACATACCATAGCACTTTCTATTTCTTTCATAAGACTTTCTGTTCTCTTTTCAAGCTGCTTATTAAGCTTTTTGAATTCATCTTCTCGTGCTAAAAGATCTAACGAATCCATTTTCATTTATAGTTTTTTATTTCACAAATTCACACATCCATGACATCCATCGCAAAGGAAAGAGGTTATAAAAAAATAAAACTGAAAATAGTGATGGGCGAGTCAGGCTGTCAGTCAGAGGCCGACTCGAGTCGAGTCGAGTTGACTGATCGACTCGAATACATTCCTATCACTCGCATACTCGAGTACCGAAACAGTATTCAGTAAGATACATGTTATTTTTGTTTGTCTTGTGCATAAGGTGAAATAATATCAGCACTGGTCGAAACTATAGGCCAAATAGATGGCGCTGATGTGATCATTCCGTGGTTTCCCAGGATTTTGCTTTTACACAATATGTATTTTAGCGTGCCCGACAACTATCGCCAATTCTTCACTATGAACTACAAAGTAAAATTAATTATAAATGCAATTTATGTATTTAGTATTTTCCGAATACAACCGATTGTCTGATGAGCGCCATCTATTCTGACAGCATTATAAAGCTCAGCTTTCTAAAGCTAAAATCCTGGAAAACTACGCTATGATAAAATCAGCGCCATCTATAGTTTCGAGTCCAGTGCTGATGTTTCACCTTAAATAAGAATTCCAGACTGCTCAATTTAGAATTTCTTATGAAAATTATTATAGGTCCCGGCACGGATCCTGAATTCCTGACCGATGAAATTCCATAAATAAAAAAGTCTCCTTTTGCAGTAGAAAGTGGGGCGGCTGCCTTTGCGTAAATGCCGTGCCGAGCCGAGGCCTGTACAACTTTTTTTTTTACAAAGAAGTGGTGATTTTTCGAAAAAGAAATTGTGTATATTTTCTCCTAATACCTACTAGTCTCAGTACTCGAATAGAATACCCAATGTAAGTACCACCCCCTCCCCCCCCCCCTACTCAGATGGCCGAAATTTTATTCGTTCGCTAAATTAAAGCTTTAAAATAAGCAATCAGACAATCAAGTCATTCGTCGCAGGCTTAGGTAAGGTAAATTACAGATATTGTTGTATTGTGTCAGTGAAATTGATAAGCCTACAACATAATGCTACTACTACTATGGCTTAGTTTTAATTTTTAAGTTAGCGAACGAGTAGAAAGTAGGCCATTTGAGTAGGGGTTTGAACTCGAATACTGACTCGATTATTTTTTAACCAACTAAAATACTCGAATAAAATACCCGACACGCCCCATCACTAACTGAAATTGACTGACAATAAACAGTATACGAATAAATGTGAATTTTGTTGAATCACTATAAAATACTCAGTAGATAAAACCATTTTCATTTGGTAGTGTCATATCGTAGACAGAGTGTTGTTGCCATAGTAACAAGTCCTAGTCAAAACACTATTTTGAAGTCAATAACCAGTTTTTTTTGGAAAAAAACAGTTAATGCTATTTCTAGTCATATTAAAATAACATAAAATAATGTTTTTATAATAAATAAACTACAAAACACACAAAAGTTTTACTAAATAAGCTGTATCTTTCTTGTTGTTGATAAGTTGGTGTTGCCATCTAGTCTATATTAAAGGAAACTGCAGTGTATACAAATGTGAAGAAATTAGCTAGTATCATACAGTCGTATTATCTGAGTCAAAAAGGCTATATTGGCAGAATAGTGAGCATGATAATTTTATCGTGCATCGTGTCAAAAACAGCTGTGCGCTGGCCAATGGAAATGGTGTCTGTTCCAGTCCCCTTCTCTTTCGCACACTCACACATGCAAATTGTTGACACATTGCTTTGTTCCCCATATGATTTCATTTGAAGAAATCCAAATATTTATGTTTGAAATTCAATTCGAAAGACGTAGATTATGTTAAAAAACAACGAATCGCATTAATATTTATCTCAAACACGTCGCGATTTGTGTGAAAAAGCATATCAAGGTCGATGGACTTAGAGCAAGAGGTCAAAAGTGTGAAAGAGAAGAGTGGATAATTTGAGTACATTTTCAATCGATTTACCAATGAGAGAGTGGCTATCCCAGCTGACATTTTAGTTAGTGCAAGTGGAGCGTCACATGGTGGACGCTCGTTCGGTTTTCGCGTGACGATAATTGTTATAATAATCACATTTGGACAGCATTAAGCTTGTCCGGAAACTGTACAGTGTAATAATGTATTTAAAGAGAAAAAGACACGATTTCCGAAGTGTTATATTATAGCGCTGGTGGTTCCTAGGAGTGAGACGATCCCGTAAGCTGCATAACTAAGGTAAAATAGCTTCTGTTACTAACCATATGTTTAGAGATTTCACCATACCGTGAGCGCTCTAGCTGGTTTTGTTTGAAAAAACCTCACTTATTTAGAAAGTGAGTGTTTGTGTTATAACGCGACCGATTTGTGTTGGTGCGAATAAAATTAGTTGGTTACGAACTAGTGATGCACTTTCGAATGTGTCAAGTTTGTTTCATTGCACTACTTTTAAGGATTTAAAAAAATGTATTCTGAATCGATATTTTGTACCTACATAATCGTTTATTTTAATTTTTCAAGCAAAGAGGTCACTGTGTGCCACAAAGTCCGTCCGTTTTATTCTTCTTTGTCATCGAGTTAACGGTATATTTAGTAGGTAGGATACCTTTATGTATGTATACAAGTAGGTAGGTATATAAACTCGTGTTGTGGGCCCTTTGAACCTGTTATTAGTGATGTGCTATCGACCGGTATTTACCGGTTCTTCGATTAATCGATTTTAGTGCAGAGTGAAGTAACCTTGATTTCCTCGTTTTAAGACTGCGTGTGTAAATGTAAAAATAGAAAATTCAGTTCTAGGTCGGTGATGTAATTAAATTTAAATATGCATGCAAGTAGGTAAGTACTTTGTTCATGGGCTAACAAAGAAAAACGATCCGAATTGCATTTCCGGTTTTCGATTGTATGAAATAAAATTGTTCTACTAAATCTTATATAAAAAACACAAGCACTCAAACAAAAGAATGACCGATATGCATCTTTTTCACTGCCAGATTTAGTTCCTCCTTTTGTACAGATTTCGTGGGTGTGCGAGAAAAAATATGGCAGGTAGGTAGGTTGGTAGTCGCATAAAAAACATAACATTGAATGACTTTGTTTTTTCAGGTAGATACATAAACATGTGGCTTTTGTATATCATTACCTATATAATAAATATAAATGTATAATATGGATGGATTATCAATCTTATCACCATAACTGAGGTTCCCATTATGAAAGCTAAAACACTTTGTGATTGTGAATTTTAAGGACTCACAAAAAAAAATGAAACATTATCATCATCATGTCGTTCACACTAGAAACCCACTGCTGGACATAGGCCTCCCCCTTGGACATTGTTTTTCAACCTTTTTGAAGTTGCGCCTCCCTAACGACTTGAGAAAATATTCTCGCCTCCCCTAATAAAGGACATTATCCATTTTGGTCCAAATGTGAAAGTGCCGGCCAAAAAGCAAGTGCTTTATTCTGATAGATTTTGTCCACCTAAGCATTTCTTATTATGGCACCGAAGCTGTATACCGTAGAATACGGCAATGAGCGGTTTTCTGACAGCTGAGAATTTTAGTTTATTTTTATGTTGATAGATGGCGCTATTCAACTAGGTAGGTTTTTTTTAGTTTTTCTCAGCAGCTGAGTATACCACTTAATTATTCAACACTTAACACTGGCAAAATTACTCGCTGAAGAGGAGTAGATAGCCCTAATAACGTCAAAAATTGGCATTGACTCCTTTCATCCTTTGCTTTTTTCTTAAAAAGTTACGTAGGTACTTAGTTGAACAACGACATCTAGCCGTCTTTTAGGTACAACTTTTTTATTAAACTGCCTTTTGAAAACCGCTCTTTGTCGTATAAAGAACAACACTGGGTCTTGCGCTGTCCAAATTCAGCGGTTCCCCCTGCCACAGATTAGCTGCTGTACCTAGGTATGTGATCGATTTAATTGAAATAAGGTCGCCCATTTGACATTTCTGACCTGTCAAAATGTTGATTTTATCATTTATCGTGTATAGAGAATTAATATAGCGCATAAAACTGCATTTTTATTGTTATTTATAAATTCTCATCCTAAATAGAAATGGAGAAAATTATAATCAAGATTGTGGTAATATTACAAACTAGAACATATTGATTTTACCATTTCATATTTTTCTGATTGCCAAATTCAAATTCAATTCTACTATGGTTCAAGCATTCTTCGGTCATACACAGCAATTATTCAAATATAATAATATCTACCTAATCAACTTAAAAATAAGTTATTTGACAGATCAACGAAGTGGTCATTGTTCTTTCTTCCCGCTTATCAACTCTGAAAACTGCTTCCTGTAGACGTTTCCGTTTTCCCCAAAGACCGGGTGTAGACTGGTGTGAATAAGACCGGGAGACTTGTGTTTAACTCTTTTATTATCTTCTCACATAACTAATATAACTAACAGACATTTATAAGCAACTGCTTAACTAAGCTTGACTATCACCTGACGGTACCACGGATCACAATAGACTGAGTCAAACCTATAGCTGTCGCGCATGTGCAAGGATTGACATAATAGTACTGACTTTAATATTGGAACGTACCATAGATTTTCCATCGTGAAGGTCCGATACTTCCCTCAACACACCCCCTCAATCCGCTGCACATGCTGACCATCCTGACCTAAAACCAGTTTTCTAACTTCCTGTACAGCACTACTTAATTTCGAATTATCTGCCTAATCATTCTTATACAATCTTAAATCCTTCCAACAGTTACATTAGCTAACACAGACGACAGAATTTCTACACAGACAATCCAATTACACAATCCAAACCAGACCTAACTAACTCAACCAAAGAATTATCAAAATACAATACATAATACAATACATTCCGATATCAAAAACATTCTATTGCTTTTAAATGATGATTCATTTACTTTCTAATCCTTTCTAATCCCACACCCCCTTAAATGAATCATTATTTAGAACACCCCCTTAAATTATTTAAAGCACCCCCTTAATTCTTTAATCTATTCTAACTTCCACTAAACTTCTTCATAAATACATAAATATCTCTCTCTTCTATTTCTTATCAATATTATAAACTCCTTCTCTATCTCTTCTATATAAATTCTCCTTCTCAACATCTTCTATATAAATTCTCCTTCTCGACATCTTCTTTATAAAAACTTCTCCTTCTCAAACTGCTTCATCCTTAAATTCTCCTACTCGACATCTTCATCAATACAAAACCTTCTCCTACTCGATATCATCTTCTTCATAAAACTTCTTCTCCTCACATCATCTTCATTATAAAACTTTACTCCCACTCGACATCATCAACATTATAAAACTTCTATTTTTCTCCCACTCGAATCATCATCATCATTAAAAACTTCTTCTATTTCTCTCCCACTCGATTCATCATCATTAACAACTTCTTCTATTTCTCTCCCACTCGATTCATCATCATTAACAACTTCTTCTATTTCTCTCCCACAAAGAAACCTCTTTCTTCTTCATCATCATGCTCGATCTCTTCATCATAAAATACTCGCCAAAAATACATCTTCAAAATAAACTTGTTCCAAAAAAAATTCTTCACATAAAAATTCCTTTCAAAAAATTTCCTTTCTTCATTTTTTTCCATCGTCATTTGTTTCACCGTCATTTGTTTCACCGTGATTTGTTCTACCGTCATTTGTTTCTCTAAAGCTTCTATCTCTACTTCTATTATTTTCCACCGCTCGACTTCCCTCAGTTTCCATTACTATTGCCATTTTCTGCTTCACTCTTTACTGCTCGACTCTGACTTTCTTCAATTCCTTCACTATCGAAAAATTCTTCACTTTCTATAATTTTGAGGGTTTTTTTAATTTATTTATGTCCATGGCCAAAAGTGTAATTCAGAAAATTTCATATAAATTCAGGTTGAAATTCAGATTCAAATAAATTTTCTTCAATGTTCTTTTGTTTTCCGGCCATACATGTCAACAGCAAAATTCAAAATATTTTTTCTGATTTTATCTTTTCAATGATTTAAAACACCATCATTATATTAATTTCTAAACTTTTCATTTTATTTGTTGTTACTTCTTATCTGTTTTTTTTCAACACTTTTACTAAATTTCTTTACACTTTCGTTGTACTTTATTTTCCTTGGTTACACTATTTTGTAAACAAACGCGTTGCTAGGCATTATAATCAGTTACGTTATTTCTGAAAACAAAGCTGAAAAGTAAAGTTTTCTTCTTTCTTCACTCCCGGTCTTTACAGTCTTTTTTAGTGGCCCATGACCTGTAGACTGGTGTGAATAAGACCGGGAGACTTGTGTTTAACTCTTTTATTATCTTCTCACATAACTAATATAACTAACAGACATTTATAAGCAACTGCTTAACTAAGCTTGACTATCACCTGACGGTACCACGGATCACAATAGACTGAGTCAAACCTATAGCTGTCGCGCATGTGCAAGGATTGACATAATAGTACTGACTTTAATATTGGAACGTACCATAGATTTTCCATCGTGAAGGTCCGATACTTCCCTCAACACCGGGATCCTAAGAAGAGAGGTTTAAACTACTCGGTCGGAAAAGTGCTTGTTTGTTGTTTTGGTTTAGTTGCTCATTATTTGTTAGCTTAGTACCTAGTTATACAAAACGATATATAGTCAGGTGGGGTAAGTGAAACACCGGAGCAAGTGAATTGGCCACTGTTTCACTTCCTCCTTGTCAGGACTAGTCAGGAGTAAGTGAAACACTTCTTAGCCTTTATATTCTTTTCGTGATTTTGTTGCTTATTGCAAGTCTTTAGATATTTATATTCATACCGTTAAAGGCTGATTTAATTAGGAGTACATTGCCTACACAGCTACTTTTATTGCGAGTTTTATAGTTTTACTAAACCTTGTTAAATAAAAATAAAGCATGTTTCACTTACCCCACTTGACTATACCTAGTTAATTAGTAAAAGCGATAATGAATTAAGCAAAGATATGTATGTAGGTATTGTGTTTTGTCAACATGCTGCGCCGCCCGCCGTATTTTTTCATATAGTAGTAGGTACCTACCTAGGTAATTTATGTACTTAGCCTATTCTAGAGGTACCTATATATTTTTGTGCAGATTCAGTACCTAAGTACTACTTATGATAATTCGAGTATTAAACTATCACATTAATGAGTCAATCTTATTGAGTGGGCGGGCGTTAGTAACTGCCTGTTAAACGTTTCCGACTTCAAGTCTTATTATTTTATTTGTAAAGGTCATTTTGCAATAAAATTATTGTAAAATTGAGGATAATGCGCTATTTAATTTATCAGAGTCATCTTTATATCATCACAATGATGAGTGATTCATGTTATCAGACTATTTACTACTGATATGATTGTAGTGTAGGTAATTAGGTAGGTATGCTTTCCTTAGGGAAGGAAATAATTCTAATAATGGAGAATGTTGTACGTAGGTAGGTACTTATTACAAATTACAATCTGCTTACAACCTGCCCATCTAGATAAAGTTAAGGGAAATGTTTGGATTTGACATTTAAAACGATATTACTATTATTATTAAATTAGTCCCTATGATTATAGCAAAAACTTAGGCAATTTCCATACATAGCGATGAACACTTTACTTGCTTTTTACAGTTTAGTTAGTTTTTTCCAAAGTATGGCATAACAATATTGTTGACTGGGCTAACCATAGATAGAGCTTTTAATTAGGTGATTATTTTAATGCAGAGAATATCACAAAAACATAACTTATCTAATGTAAGATGTAAGTAGGATATGAGTAGATGAATGAACTCAGCTGTTTTCTAGACAATCAAAGTAGGTATCATAGATGCAAGGAAAAACCTAGTTGTGACAACTAACATTATCCTACTCATTAGTTAAACAGTCAGTTAATAAAATGACTAAAGGAAACTGTTGCGTCACTAGATATCGTTTATTGTTTGAAACGATCTTTTTGTAAGCAACAGATGTATTGTTCTTGTATAACAAAGCTTTGTTTAATATTCCAATATTTACTTCATAGATAAATATTTTAATTGTTTGATGATCATTCAGGCCATGCTTGTATATGAACTGTTTGCAAATGCAGAATATCTTGGCATGTTTGTATTTCATAACGATACGAATACAAAGGATGACTAAATTACATAATTGTTTATTATTTAGCGATTTAGTGAAAGAAACCATCATAAGCCTCTTTTTTGAAGTCAGGTACGCCACGCTTGTACACACAGACACACACTCACACACACACACTATGGTATATGAGCAATCGAACCCACGACCGTAAGTTTCGCACCCAGGGTCACTATCTAACCGTTAAACCAACACCTTGATCATAATAATATCACAGTTTTGCCCTTTAAACCTTAACTGACAGTAGTAATAGTTATGAGATTTCTTACCAACCAAAGCAATAATAAAATTACGCTTTACATAAATAGTCCAAAACAGAACTTGTTATAAGGGAATGAAATACGTAAATAATGTATATCTTAACAAATATAATATTATAAATTATTTATTTATTTAGCATTACAAAAACAATAATTTTTCACCTTAGCAAACCAAAAACCTACCCCAGTCTTAACTACTCAGCCGATAAATATGACATTGTGTATACACGTTGGCAGGTGGTACAGAAAAGGACATAGGGTACCTTTCATCGCGAAAAAGTACTGTTCCCGAGGGCTAGAGAAATACCTGTCCACGCAGACGAAGTTGCGGACAGCCGCTAGTTTCCCTATAAAACGAAAAAAAAACCGTAATTTTCTTACATGTATTGTAAGTCTTTGTATGTATCAATGTTAAATTGCCTTAGTTTTCCACGTCATAGCTGCGACGTATGACGAATCTCTGATGCAACATAAGAATAAAGTACCTACCTACAACGGAAGTTACACGTGTCGTGTACAGTCGTTAAAGTTATACCAATATAATGCATAACTTTATTGTTATAAAACATTTTTTCTCAAACAATAAACCGTGGATTCCTAAGATTCTTGCCATTTCTGCTGTTTCCGTTTGGGTTGATTTGACATTGCTCTGATAAGTAATTTAAGCACTTATAGTATTTGCAATAAAAAATAAACGGTACGGTACTACAATCACCCACCCACCGTCACTAAAGTTATGCTTCCTAGTAGGTATAGTATGTTTTGTGTTTTCTATTTCCAAGGAATGATTATAACGGGAAATATCTCTTTGATTTTAGTAGCAAATAGGTATAATTTAATTAAAATCTTAAAATTAAAACAATTATTAAATTTTGATTCTAACGCAATCTCATAAAAACTAATTTGTGTTATGTTGTTGTATTTATGGAAAAACCATACCATTGCCATTCACATGTTTGAGAGACAATTTACATTATTTATGCTATTCCCTACAGGGTCCATAACAATGCAATGTGTTATATAGTACTTAAAATGGAAAAACAATAAAGAAATATGAAATATATTTATTATTTGGATAGTCTTTGAAAATCTAGATAAAAACGGTTCCCGGTTTTGAGGGGCGCGTCACTATTATTGTGGTCAAAATGTTGGTCTGAGGTCGACGACCCCGTATGCGCAAAACAATATTTTTTGTTGCAGAAAGTAATAACTGTGTCCATGTATTTTTTTTCACGTATGAACTCAAGTCTCAACCACTGAATATCTTACCTCTAATTTTGAAAACGTGGCTGAACCACTACATCATACTTTTTTGTATTTTCCTTGCAACCTTGCAACATAAAACCTTTTTACAGCCCTACCTATTCAACCTCTTTACAGTGTTGCCAGGTGCATTTTTTTTCTCCCGCCATTCGAAAATGACCAGTGCAGTTCAACGACTTTCGCGTGGTCATTGCTCCTTAGATCCTTCTTTTTATGCGAGCCTAGTACATTTTAATGAAGTTACATCATTTTAATGAATAATTTGATAACATACACACATTACACACTGTTCGATTTAAAAAAAACCGCTGAGCGTGAGCTTATCAGAAAAGAAAAAAAAACAGGTAAATTTTTTGAGATTATTTTTTCGTGGTTTTCATAGTTTTTTACGGTGTAGTGTTTGTTTTCTTATGTAACTAACTATAGCCCAGGACTGGCTTTTCACAACTTTACTTATGAAACAAACTAGGTATTTCTCTGTAATATAATCTGGAAGAACCAACCAGGTAAAATGCCTAATTCTATTTAATATTTAACCTAGGTAGGTACCTATTATGAAACCTATACAATCCATTAGTTTAGTTACGAAACGTAATTGTCTTTGCATTGAGCAATACATTGTAAAGGCTACCTTCAAGGTTGTATTAACTAATGCTTGTATTGCTTTAATCTAATTATGTTAATATAACTGGCTGTTTGCGTTGACATTTAAGAGCTAATTAGATCATCCTAAATATCGGACCCGATATGAAGTCTCTCCTAAATTCAGAGCAGTGTAATTGCATTCAGGAAGCTAGGATCCGATTTAAGCGCTTATTACACCATCCTGAATATCGGATCCGGAATTTAGTGTCCGATTTAGGACGAGAATTCAGTCGCCAATTAGACCGTCCTGAATGTCGGATCCGATATCACAGCTTTACGATCATACAGTTGTTACCCCCGGTCACGGTCACATGCGCGCAAAGGTTCGTACATTGTACGAATGTTTTCAATTATGTATGGAAAATCTTTGCGAATGTCTGCTAATGTCCGTCCCACACTTGTGGGTTCGCGTATTAGCGCGAATGTGAGTGACCGGCATTAAACGAATGTTCTTGTAGCCGTAAAAATACATAGCTAGGTAAATAGGAGGTAATATGTAGGTAGCTAGGTAGGTAGTAGGTACTTGTCATTTTCAACGCTAATTTAGCATCCGTTATGTCGGAGACAATTTCTATCCTAATTAGGATCCTAAATCGGATCCTAGCTTCCTGAATGCAATTACACTGCTCTGAATTTAGGAGCGACTTCATATCGGGTCCGATATTTAGGATGATCTAATTAGCTCTTTAGGATCCTAATTAGGATAGAAATTGTCTCCGACATAACGGATGCTAGATCGGAAGCACTTAGGACAGTGTAATCGCATTCAGGACGCTCGGCTCCGACACAGTAGTACCACAGCATAAAGAGTACAGTCAGTCAACGCCTTTTATGTTGGCGAAAAAAAATCCGCCGCGCCGTTCGTCTAGATCAGGCATGCACAGACTGCGGCCCGCGGGCCACATGTGGCCCGTTGACAATATGCCAGTGGCCCGCCAGCAATAATATTCCCTCGGACATTAAGAAAAAGAGGCTTGTTTTATGTTTTTAATTTGTGCAGGTGGCCCGCCAATTTAGTTCATCATTTGCCCAAGTGCCCCATGATCTCAATAAGTCTGTGCATCCCTGGTCTAGATAGACAGTTGGCGCAACGACTAAAAGTATATTAGGGTTATCACTCTGTGATTTGCTTTTTTTTTGACCTACATCAATATAAAAAAACAAAAAAACCGACTCCAAAAACCTGCCTCTAAAAAATAATATATAAATCATTAGCTACGCATTATCATTGTTATAATAAAACACGTCTATTAAAGTCGGGTGGGGCTGGAGTACCTACAACTTCCTTTTTTTATTCTAAAAGCCCCACCCGACTTCAATAGACGTGTTTTATTATAACAATGATAATGCGTAGCTAATGATTTATATATTATTTTTTAGAGGCAGGTTTTTGGAGTCGGTTTTTTTTGTTTTTTAAACAATTTTTTATTTTTTTATTTTTAGTGTAAGTACCTTCTGTATTAGGTAGTGTAGGTATATTATTTAGGTAGTAAAATCGGCTCAGCCAAACGTGAGATATCGCGGAGAAACATACATACATATACAAACTGAATACCTCCTTCTTTTGAAGTCGGTTAAAAAGACTACTTACACAAAGGTATCCCTTTCCCAACAAAAACAATCATCTAATTAGGTTCATAAATAACAAAGTCGTCAAGGTAGTTGATGTAAAGTCATAGTATTTTCGGGTTTACTTGAAAACTACTGAACCGATTTGAAAAAAAAAATAAATGGGACCATCTCGCAAGAAAACTCAATCGAACAAAAAAAAATCATCAAAATCAGTGCATAAATGTCGAAGATACGCGCGAATAACGATAAAAAAAAAGTATACAATCGAATTGAGAGCCTCCTCCTTTTGATGAAGTCGGTTAAAAACTAGTTCAGATTAGCGTTGAAAATGACACGTACCTACTACCTACCTACATATACCTCCTATTTACCTAGCTATGTATTTTTACGGCTACAAGAACATTCGTTTGACAACTGTATGATCGTAAAGCTGTGATATCGGATCCGACATTCAGGACGGTCTAATTGGCGACTGAATTTCTCGTCCTAAATCGGACACTAAATTCCGGATCCGAAATTCAGGAAGGTGTAATAAGCGCTTTAATGTAATTACAGTACCTAGGTAGTAGTAGCAGCACATAATAGATATACCTAAGTAGGTACTACCGTACGGAAAGGCAACTCTCCGCCCCGCCACAGAATCAATTACCTCACCCCACCGCGCGAGTTCGTGTGCCGAATCGTGTGCTCATACAATAGCCCTAGACTTCACGCACACAGTTGCGCGTGTGCAAAAACGTCACTGTCTGTGTAATAGCACAGAATAAAATAGTGTAATAGCACAGAATATATAATAGTACTAACGTAATAGGTAGTTGAAACGCGGCGCTTGTATGGAGTGCCCGGGGTGTGATTACCCACTTTCCGCATAGGGCCCGCGTCCCGCGTGGTCGTGGTGGTGAGTTATGGACCATAATATAGTTATAACTTATGGTCTAATGCTCCTTATCCACCAATAATGGGGTAAAACCAATAATCTCAGCGGGGGAGGCGCGGCCTCTTAAGCCCCGAGAAGGCTGACGAAATTTTTGGTCACCCATCCCATAACCGAACGTTGTGGAAGTTGTTTACTACCGCAATCGTAAGGCGTATAATCTAATCCACTTCATTAGCTATTCTGTGCCACTGCGCAAAAAAAGATATTAAAAGAGC
This sequence comes from Agriphila straminella, assembly GCA_950108535.1. Classification (NCBI taxonomy): domain Eukaryota; kingdom Metazoa; phylum Arthropoda; class Insecta; order Lepidoptera; family Crambidae; genus Agriphila; species Agriphila straminella. The sequence goes on from OX467304.1 coordinate 12,928,240, forward strand.
TAACATTTTTAAAGTTTAAAATAAATAAATTTCAAGAAAGGGATAGATATATTTTCGCCAGGACATTGACTCCTGAAGTACGTTGCACTTGCAGACACACAAACACAATTGGTATAAAAAACGAGGGCATCGTTCCTGCTAAATACGTCACGTGTCTCATACCAAGGTAGTACGGTTCAAATTCGCCTGCACGTTTTGAAGACGGAAATTGCAATGAAAAGAGTATCGTACCTTCCATTTCTACTTGTTTATGGATCTCGATGGTTATGTATATGACCTTTTTTGGTCGGCCGTTGAATGGGTGACTTTCATACTACCGAATACTCTTTGCAGCTTATGCGGGCCTGGTAGTTCTGGACGTCATCCCACATCACAACCATTGCACAGAGGTTGGCTAGACATTCTATCTAGTACCTATCTTATGAAAGCCTATTACCGCTGTACCGCATGAATATCGCCTTTTACGTCAGATGTACCATTGATGGTACATACTGACACATATTTACGTCAGTAGTACCATTTTTAACCGACTTCCAAAAAAGGAGGAGATTCTATGTTCGTCTGTATATTTTTAATGTTGTAGATTGATTAGGTTACAAGTTACAAAATCATGAAAGCCTCAACCGTTTGATGGGGTTACAGAAAATTCCTAGTACAAATTAGTAATATCTAATCACAAATTCACAACACAACTTATGTCATTGCCTTAGCACTTACACATAACAAAAGAGATAATTAGAAAAAGGTTGGGTGTAGGTACGAATTTTGCGTTTCTGCAAAACACCGATTTTCAGCGCCGTTCTCCAGATGAAACGCGGGTTGCAACTTGCAATGCAACTGCGTGAGGTCGGGAACTCTTTTCAATTCTATTTAATTTATCACCATCAATAATTTCTGGCACCAACATCATAAATGAAAGTTCATGTACCTTCAAAGTGGGTGGAGTCTGAGCTATAACAGTCACTTGGCAAAAAATCACGTAAAAAGTTGACGTACTGTGTCCTTGAACTGTTACTGTTGAACTGAGTGAGGCCTTTGAGCCAGTTGCTGGCATCAGTACATATAAATACCTTGGACAAAACATTAGAATTGAGAACCTAAAGGCAAATCTGTTAGACTCAGGGACACTCAGGGTTTCTTCAAGTGCCAGGGGCAACGGGAATGGACCGAAAAAAAATTTGCCTTTTGCTCCATGGATATAGAAAACCTGTTTAAATATCAGCTCTATAAAGTGAATCCGAGTTCTCTATTAAGGCCAGTATATTCCAAATTATCGAATTTGGCCTATGTTTGATTCAACGATAAACAATCAAATATTCTTTATTTTGAGCAGATAAAAATATATGTTGAAGTTTCATTAACGATCTTGATTATTTTACGGTTAAAAATACAAAATTCGTATCTTCACTCGACTAAAAAAATATGCAGACAAAGAAAATTTTCATTAATTTTATATTTTTTGGATAATACTTAAAGTTTATCAATCCCTTATTCACAAAAAATATATAGAAAAATAGGTAATGACATTATAGAAGAATATTCAACGGTTACCTACTTTTTCAAAAAGTGTCTTTATGCTCAAAATAACAACAAAAACATTTTTGGAATATACTGGCCTTAATCTAAACCTAGTAAAAATGTTTGTTGATATAACCTATGACGTAACTACTATGACCGGTCAGGCAGACGCGTAGAGTTTAAAAATAAATAGTCGATCCATATTTAGATCTTTTATCTATTAAAGTGTGAACTTTAACTTCGACCCACTGTATCCTAAAGACTTTACAAAGCACAATATTCGAACTTCAGAGTGATTCATCCAGAATTTTACGAGAAAGGGAAGTGATTCACCTGATTCTTCGGAATTGCGTGTCTTTGACTTTTCGGAAACTGACACACACACACAAGTTGATTTAGAACGAAATGATCGAATGCGAGTAAAAGATCTATTCCTTTCTAATACCAAAAACGAATTACCAAATGGTACCTATTTGTTTGTGGTGGTAATAAATTTTCTTTTCCTAACTAATACCAAATTTTAAATATTTAATGAAGTTCAAAATCTATTCCCAACAAATACCAAAACATAACATTTGGCACAGTCAGTCATAGAACAATGATTACTAACTGTAAGTACCTCTTAGCATATAACTTGTTTTAGGATTCGTTTATGAATGGTATTCGGTCGTTATAGAAAATTAATTACGATAATTAAACAAAATACCATATTGGTATTAGTTTTTGGTATTAGAAAGGAATAGATCGGATAAAATGCGTTCCCAGTTTAAGCTAGATAAACAAACATAAAAAAAATATTTGGCCTCTATTGCACCCTTATTTAATTTTCTAAACATCTCAATGTTTTGATATCGGCTATTTATAAGTTACACCGTAAAGAAGTCTGACTCCACTCAAAAGACTAAATTGCAAAAAGTTAATGAATTTGTCTAGAATTCTAGACTCAAAGTGCATAGACCAGACAACAACCCCGTCTAGACATTCTGTAGGTAGGTGAAAATCTTCAACAAAATAAATACGTATCAAAATTCAGTCTATCGTGAACAGCCGCGGTGCGCGGACGTCTTTTGAGGTCCGCTGCGTTTTAATTAGATTTTTTGTGTATTTTTTAAATGAAAAAAAGCTTTGTTAGTTTGATAAATTAATGCAAGCAATGAATTGAATTTTAAAATGGTTTTGTTGTGATTATACTGTGATATATTATTAAAATGTGATATTTTTGGCAATAATAATACGATTTTTGTGTGGTAAATTCAACAATGTTTTGTTTGTTCGGGTCTAGTAAGTATTCATTTATATTTTCTAACATAATCAAAAACAATATTGCATTGTTTATTGCTTTAAAGACATATTATAAATTAAGTAGTCAGATTGGCAACATTCTCGGACGAGAGAAATATACTAATGGAAGTGCCCCAAGGATCCTTACTTAGGCCAGTTTTGTTCATAATCTATATATACATTTGACTTTTCAGTGTAAGCATAATGTTAATGTTAGTTGGTGATACAAAAAATATTTGTAATAATTCAGAAACATAACTAATTGGTAAAAAATGACTAATTATGTTGTTGAAAATAGCCAGGGAAGAACAATGGACTTATGAACATTTTATTATCTCCTCGCATGCCTTGTGTTTATCATAAATTAACTCTTTTGTATGGATAAAACCATGAATAGTGGCTCTGGTCCCTATTTTCTTTTGAGCAATGTAACAAAAAAATCCGTAATGCCGAATATGGTAAATAGGGACCATCAAACTGAACAATTTTACTATGGGATGATCAGCTGTTTCATACATTATTTTGATATTTTCGTTATTGATTTTTGTATGAAACAGCTGTTTTTTTTTCGCGATTTCAGAGTTGGTTCCATAGTAAAAGTTGATCAATTTGATGGTCCCTATCTACCATATTCGGCATTACGGCCTATGGCGTAACACGTTTTATTAATATTATATTATAGATCAGAAAGTTTTTGGGTCTCTTACTCAAACTTACATTCCAAAAACAAAACTTACATTCCTGGAAAAACAGCTGAACAAATTTGGATGAAACTTGCAGACCGCGTATACGAAGTCGATTTTACCAATTAGTTACTAAAGTCGCACACACCTTTTCAAACCATATCCCTTCAAATAAAGTTCATTTTTGCTTGACTACTATTTCTGTATACAGTGTGCTGTGCACATACTTTGAACCCTTCCTTTGTAGTCTGAACGTTGACCTAGCCTAGGTCTGGGACGAGTCTAGACTTGCCTCGGTGGACCTAGGTTTAGGTGCAATGCCATGTGTTTAGGTGTTAAGTCCTTAGGCTACAGTATTTAAAAAACTTTATACGTAGATACCTATCCCACTTTATTAAATTATTTTGAACAACAGTTATTTATTTATATTATCTTGTCCATCAGCCATTTTTGATGTCCCCACTGCTGGGGCACAGGCCTTCCTTATGGGTAGTAAGGAGGATGGGCCATCATAACCCACGCGGGCCCAATGCGCAATATTGATTGCGAAATTTGGAATAGTTAAAGATGACCTTTGTCCAACTATTTTGCAAATAAGAAAGAAATAAAAAAATAAATATTATTTTTTACAACAGGGACTGGGTCTTATAAATTTTAAGGGAGGCGACTAGGGCATGTGGGGTATCATGTGAAAGAACGCTGTTTGCACATTTGAAATCATTTCATTCCTTTTTTTTAGGCCGCATAGTTTTTGACTTATGATAAAAAAAGTAAAAAAAATACCGTTCCTTCCCCTTATCTCCGAAGTTTGCAAGAAAAATCTGAAATAATTCTATGTGATAGTAGTTTATGTAAAGATTACAGGAAAAATAAAACGATGTCTCAATATAACACACTTTTTTAGAAATTCAAAAAACAAACAAAAAATTAATTCGTTCCTCTACCAGTCAACAGATGGCCCTGACCCAAGAAAAAAATATTTAGTTCCACTAACGGTCAAGAGATGGCGCTGGACTAAGAAAAAAATAATTCCACTATCGGCCAAGAGATGGTGCTGACCTAATACTGCAATAATAATTTTATTATTCTACAGCAGGCTCTGCAGTGTATTCATTATGATGGTACGGAAACCCTCGGTGCGCGAGTCTGACTCGCTCTTGACCGGTTTTATATAATAAGTCGATGATATTTATAACACCAGTAGTTCCTTCCTTTGTTTGTAGGTACGTGGCCTTCTTGTTTTTCTAATACTACACTCGCCGTCATTAAAATCGCGCCTTGTCTTCAAAGTTAATTTAATCCTATTTAATTTAATGGTAAGTGTTGTTCAGTTGTTATATTATACTTCTTCCCCTTCGGACATAGCCAACAGTCTCTAGAAACCGTTGGAATACTCGTCGAACGGAATCAATTACTGAGATTCAGTTTCCGAGCAACATTACATTGCCTCATTTTTTTTTGCAATATTTGAGCAACTTCATGGGCAATAGTATCTATCTTGGGTATTTCTTTGCAATTGAACTGTTAAAGTGTGTTTTCTCCATAATCTCGATCGCGAATTTACCCGCATTTTCTGAATTGACCCCTTTTATTTCCCTTTTATTATGGCGGCGCTAGCAATAACGCTTTAAGCGTTTAAATAAGGTACTTAACTGTTATGTTTTTTATTTATTTATTCTAATTACAACGGCAGATAGTGCCACTTACAGTAGGTAACTAGTAATTTACACACAACAAAAGAAAAGATGATGGAAAAATAACAATATAAGAAAATAATCATTGGAAATAAGATCACACACAGGTGGATTTCGGTTCTGCCTTCTCACAAAACAACAAACAAATTTTTGAGATTAATTTCAACTCATCCGCAAACACATCGCACTCAGACTGGTTATCCAGTTATTGTTATCATTTTTAAATTTGAGATTTTTCCATTCACAATGCTATTTTTACACAATACTTCGATTCCCGTCTTAGTATTGATCTGGTGCGAGTCGTATTTTTTCTGGTATATTATTTAGTATTATTGATATCAGTCAATATGCGGCAAAGAGGTGACTGTGCACGTGCCACTGTACGCACGTTAATTGAATCAAACAATTATTAAAAGAAAGCTCATTAAATGTACTTTCAATAGACATCAACATTTACACAATAAAACGTTACCTAGCAATTGCAGGTGGCCAAGTCTAAACTTATTTTCGAAGAGGTGCGATTTTTTTGACGTCGAGTGTATGCCAAGCTGTTACCTACTTACATTATACAAACTGGTACGTATAAGCCCTTGGTTAAGAGATACCAAGGCTGAAAGGGCGTAGGCGTGGCTTTTATTGGCCTAATCGACGTAATAGTTGAGCAGTTAATAGTGATGTGATGACTGAGGGCCACAGTTATTGGAATAGAAATGCATTTCAAAACGATAGGTAGGTACCATTGCTAAATAGGCAACAGTAAGCTGTTAACAAGACTAAAATTTTTATTTTTGGGAGTCATTTTAAATCATAAATCTTTATTAGCACAAAACATGGTAACAGGTTGTATACTTTTAAATTTTTAAAATTAATTTTAAAATTTTGTATATTTACTTATTTATTTTGAAAAATCTTCAAAAATATGTAGGTATAATGCATTATGTTAACTTTATTCATATTTTTTTAACTGTCATTGTCATGTTTTAGATGTCATTTACGTACGATTCCGTCTTAGATAAAAGAACAAAATATTATTATGTACGATTCAAAGCAAGACCACCCATTTAAGGCTCCTATAGCCTGCAAGTGGCGCCCTCTCGCTGAGTACATAATGTATCGAAAATTCATAATATTATGTACAGATTATAGGTAGGTAGTTTATTTACAAACAATTAACCTCAGTAAAATATAGTTCATTGTAGTATAGTCACTAGTCACTATGGTAATAGTTAGTCGGAATTTAGTGGCCACTTTTTGCTTTTTGCCTACTACTACTACAACGAACAAAATTTTACTGGTTCTTGTTTGTAAAGTAAGTGTATTATGTACACACTAAAGTTGTATTCGTCAAATACTACAAACATATTGCATTTAATTAGATAATTTTGCTATGGAATATGCATAAGTCATCGATTTTGATAAATTTGAGCTTGATCGCTGCGGACACGTATAAAAACATAATGGAACAGAAAAATAAAATAAAAAACAGATTATTTTAGTTTCATCACACGATGAAATCAGGAAAAAAATAACGATTTTTTTTAAATTTTCGGATTTAATGCACTAACAGTCAGATAGAATATCGATAATGAGGAATATATTTTGTATGACAACTATGTACTTAAACGCAATATTTAGGGAGATATTTGAAAATTCTTGGCTAACTCCATAATAAACGCGCCTGAAACGTGACAAGTGACGTCACAAATCATGACCGTTTTGTATAGAGCATTTTCGGCGGTTGCTGATGCGTGTGTTATTAGTATATAGAATATATTGTCATAATTATAACGACTAAAACTGGTATTCTTCATATATTGTACACATTTTCACTTTTTAAACAAATGTCTTGATGTTATTGTAACAAACATAAAAATACATCCTTAGATTCCTTATCCTTTGTTTAAAAAGTGAAAATGTGTACAATATATATATCAAGAATACCAGTTTTAGACGTTATAATTATGACAATATATTCTATATACTAACACGTGCTTAACTTTAAGTAACTAGATACCTATATCAGATTTTTTTTTAACATTATAGATGATTTTCTCACGCATTAGTATACTTTTGATTTTGATAAAAAAATGATGCATATTCCCTATTGGACACACTAAAATATATTGTGTATAAGCTAAAATCCTGGGAAACCACTTTATGTGCGGAGTCACGTGCTAAATGGTGTTTAGTATAAAAGCATAATTTGGATTCAACATTAGCGTTTGATGTATTATGAATAAATTATCTTATTGTTTACAAAATTACATTAGAATTAATGTTGTTTTTCTTTTTTTCAGGTGAGTGTGCCAAATTGTTTGATGGTGATGAAGAAGTGGTCGAGAATGATGTGAGTTGAATTGAGTATCAACCTGTCATTGAAAAGAAAGAACATACACTTGAGATTAGGAGCAAAGGAATTGCCTTAGGTTATTTCCGACATAAAAACAGTTGAAGTACCTAATTCAATGAAATTAATATGTCGCAGCCTACTAGATTTTTTTTTCGAAAATTAGTCGTTCAATTAACGGTCTGTGTTCTATTTAATAGCGTGACAATTTGTCAATTGTCATGACAATTTGGTTTGCATTGCGGTGTATAAGTAGTTTATTCTATTTTCAAATCGGTTGACGCAATGGATATTGGATAGATTTAACCGTCTCTGTGGCCTAGTGGTTCGCCCACCCGTGTATGACGCAGGGGTCCTGGGTTCGATTCCCAGGGCGGTACAATTTGTACTCGGTTTGGTTGGTAGTAGGGCTTATTCCAAGTCCGCCTGAACATTGCCTGCGAAAATTGCCAAGACTGACATTGTGAAACAATTGATATTTTTTCGCGTTTTTAGGATTGCTTCAATCCGTGCTTCGGTATGAAAAGTTGTTCACAAAGATAAACTCTACACAAACTATTGTATAAGTAAACAAAAATTTTAATAATGTTCGATCTATTTTATTTATCAGTTAATAAAATTAACCTCAGTAATAAACATTTCATAGTAGTGGAAATAGTGTCATGTTATATATAAGATAGTAAAATATAGTTTTTTGTATTATATAGATAGGGCTATCAGTTGCAATTGTGGTTCTTAACCGCGAACCGCCATCGCTGTTGTGATACGACAAAAAACCGGTCAAGTGCGTGTCGGACATAGCACATTTAGGATTCCGTTAGTCCGTCTTTGGTGCAAATATAAAGACTGTAGCTTCAACGGTTTAGCTGCTAAAGCTTTGTGACAGACTACGGACGGACAGACTGATAAGTGACAGCAATAGGTCTCGTTTGGCCCCTTCGGGTACCTACGGAAGCCCTGAAGGGTTCATGAATTTCATGATAGAAAAACATGGTTTGCGAGAGTCATATTTTTATATAGAAAACGTAAAGTTGTAGCCTCAAAAAAAACATACGACAAGCTAAAGAGATTATCTAGTAACTACAAGTACTTATAATAAATTGCGTATAAATAAACCTTACAGATGATTGAAAAAATAAATCAGAATAACATCAAAAGCGCTTGCGTATATAGGTTTATATTTTTGGCGTTAATAATAGCGGAGACGTATTGAATTCTACAACAAATAAGTGTGTTTGTAGTAGCTCTAATAACTTTTAGTCAAGAAAGATAATTGTGATAAAGATAATTATTTAAAAACAACGAAAAATCATCGAAAAAGTGCAGAATTTTCTATACTCTTTACACGTAAAGAAAAAGAGAGAGACCATAGGTAATACCTAGGTATTTGTCAAATTAACATCAGTTAGCAATAAACTTTTCTCAGTAGGTAGTGAAGTGACAATAATAATATATGTTATTTAAATAGATAGTAAAAAATAGGTTTGTATTGTGTAGGTAGATAGATAGTGCTATAATTATCAGGTTGCAACTGTTGTTCTTAACCGCAGATTGTCATTGCGATACCCAACAAAACAACAATACACTTTGTGACGTGACGTCACTATTCATAAATATTGTTATTGTTTGAACATTGAACGAAAAAGGAGATTGATTTTTTTGTAACTCTAAAACAATTAAAAAAGCTGTTAGGCCAGTAAAACATTAAGCAATAAGCTATTAACCAGTCAGAAATAGCAGTGCCTGTATTATGAGATTTATGAGTTTGCACAGTTACGTTTACTAAACTCGATATCGACAGTAGTAAGCAATTTTGTATGCATTTCACCACAGCAGCGCCTCTGGCGGTAACTATACTAAACCAAAAGTTGTCATAAAAATGACAACTACAGTCGCTATCGCGTATACATACTATAATTAGTAAGCTTAAACTCATAATACGACGTTTCTAATACGAAAACTGTATGTACTTACTAAAAATATGTTTCTAAAATACAGTTTTTCTCAAAACTGTCGGGTCAGATTTTGATGCCTCTATCTATTGCATAAGGGTGTAGTTGAGGTATCTCCACGGGAATAACGCAACAGTATCGCTATTGGTTCACGTCATACCTATCACGTCACGTCACGAAAGTATTAAAAAAGTACTTTTTTAATATATCATCCTGCTCATGGTGTTCCCCGATAGTTACAACCTTGGTCTCTTCAAGGCAAGCGTGCTACACCTTAGACCACATCCTGTTTACCAACCAAGCAAGATGGTGGTCAAATACCTGCCCAGTTACCAAAAAAAAAGTCATTGGTCACGCCCACTTTATGTCAATCTCCTTTGCATTACGATTTCGCGAACGCGGTTATATTATCTCCACAGGCCTTCCTTATTGATAGATGGATAAAGAGGTCGAGCCATCCATACCCACCACGCGGACCCAAAGCGGATTGGGATAGGGTGTTAAGGCGACTATATCCCTCAAGTGGCGCCCTCATCGTTATCATACATTATGTGTATGTGTATATGTATGTACAAGTGCTTAAAGTGTCCGGCTTTTTTCTCTTTTGCCTACTACTACTATAACAAACTATATTTTACTGAGGTTATTGTTTGTAAATAAATAACAGAACCTTAGCTTGAATCTGTACATGTATATTCTCGATACACTATGTACTTAACGAGCAATACATTTAATTAAGATGAGCGCGCCACTGTGAGGGCACTAATCGCCTTAAGATGAGGACACCACTTTGAGGTAATAGGGTCTTAGCCGGGACCAACGGCAGTGTGCAACGCAATCTTTGTCCGTCTGTCTGTCTCGAATAAAATGTTTATTTATTACAGCAAACAATAAATAATAAACACGTGTTTGCATATTTTAATACACAAATACAATATTATAGTGCGTAGTTAATAAACACGTGCCAATGTCATCAGCAATCTTAAATGTAAGTATTGAGTTGACAGACAGACATACAAATATGTCTTGAACTTTGTTAGTTGTTCTAAGCAGGCAGTCTGTGTTTAGACTAAACCGTAGTTATGCTATTTTATTCTATGGTTTAGTTTCACATTTGGCGCAACAATACGTATTTTTTTTCTTATATTTTGAGGGAGATGAAACAGGTAACATAGCATAGATCATATTTTTAAGATTGTAAAAGATAATTAATTTTATCTATGAATCAAACGAGTAGTAGTTTATTTTAACTGCGTAGAAAATAAGCAAAAGAACGAGTACTATGGAATGGAGGTGACGTAAGCCAAATTAACTCTCTAATTTTAACAAAAAAACAAAGTGAGTGTTTTTCAATATCAACCTCTTTGGTAGGTAACTATTCATTTTCTAATTTTTTTAAATCATGTTGAGTAATATAAAAATGGAACGTGTTTTAGTTTTCTACGAAGTTTATTTTACAAAAAGAGAACGCGTCGCGTATCTTTATAGCGTTATTTTTATAAATTAAAGTTTGCCTCTTCATAAACAATCAAATTAAAACGAATGTTCTCAAATTGTCATCTGAAAGATGTATTAAAGCTTTGTATCGTTAAAAAACGTGATCGTTGTAGCGAAAACGGTGCCAAGGTTAGCTAGCATTGCGTCAAACGCTTAAAACATAGACAAAAGAAGCCTAGCTAGACCACGCGTCGCCGTATACATACGCTTGAAAATCTGCGTTTAAATTTAGAATTGCTTGATGCGCTTTATTGCGTTACACTTTGTTTAGGTTTTTAGCTGCAAGTTGCTAAGTGCACGTTGCCTTTTATAGCGCTGAAAACAGCTATTTTCCGCTTGACGACAGCCTATTTAAAGGACCGCGTGAGTGTGACGTCACTCGGAACCGACTCCAATTTTAAAATGCCATAACTTGCCATATAGGTTGCATTAGATATAAGACTCTGTGTAGGATTGAATTCAGTTGTTATTGTTTGCTGAGGTCACAATGTTCTCTTGAAATGTTTTTATTATGAATTGAATTGGGCTTAATGCTATTGAATTAACAACTATAATAGCACAGCTTTATCATATAATAGGGTGTTAGCAACTTGGTTCCATTATCTATGCTCATTATAGCTTCATTGTATTTAAATTTTCATTATCAATGTTAAATTATCAATTATACTTATTTCTAGAAAATTACAATATTTAAAACCTTTTTGCTATTAAAGCTTATTTGAAGTTTTCTTTGTAAAGTGTGGAAAATATTAAACAGTAAGTAGGAAGGTACCGTGTTTTATGGAAATTTAAAACAGAATCGATTTTTAATATTCAATGAGGGTTGGTGCTGCACATAGTAATTTGAATTTTAAGTCCGTTGTTTTATGGTTGATAATTAGGATCAGTAATAGGTTTAAATCCTAAAGTTTTATTGATATAATATAAAATCATATTAATAGCTATGAAACTTACTGAAAGATTTTTTGAAATCCGTTTAGAAATGGTTGAGTTATTAAGGGTTTGAAGGAAATGCCAAGCTCAATGCAATATGTGCTTTATCACGTATGGCATAAGGTTCGCGTACTTCGCGATGACGTGATTAGGACCCCTCAAAATAACAGTGTTTTAGCATGTTTTAGCTCGTATAACTTCTCAGGTTTAAGAGATATCGCAAAAATGTCTTCACAGTTAATCATGTGGTGGCATAAGCTTTTTGATAAGCCACTAAACAAAAATCGTTACTGATCCTCATTGTATTATGTAGAATGTCTTTTATGAGGTAGGTACCTACATACCTACCTACCTAGTAGGGTAGTAGGTCCTCAGTTGTTTCGTTTCTATAAATTGAGAAACAAGGGATATTATTATTTTAACTCCAGCTTTTAGTTAGATACTTAATTACTTACTTGTAATAACTTTCTCTTCTGTATGTCCATCAGCCATTTTTGATGTCCCCACGGCTGGGGCACAGGCCTTCCTTATGGGTGGTAAGGAGGATGGGCCATAACCCACCACGCGGGCCCAATGCGGATTGGTGGGTGTTAACGATTGCAAATGCAGCCGGGACCAACGGCTTAACGTGCCTTCCGAAGCACGGAGGAGCTCGAGATAATAAATTTTTGGTCACCCATCCCATGACCGACCCTTGCAATCGCTGGGCCAGGCGCTAAACCACTGCGCCACCGAGCTCCCTGCGCCACCGAGCTTCATCTTTCTTCTGTATACGCAATAAGAATTCGTCCTCATTTTAATTAAGTACCTACCAAGTACCTACCTAACTTAATTAAAAAAAAATCGACCACCCAAACAAACTTAAGGCGACTATATCCCTCAAGTGGCGCCCTCACTTCAATTAAATTTATTGCTCGCTAAATACCTACATAATGTATCGAAAATTTACATGTACAGATTCAAAACTATGTATTTTTTGATATAGGTAGGTAGGTACTTAGTAATAATTGTAATTTGTTTTTAATAAGGCGTCCTCTCCTACTTCAATTGCTATACCCTACTGGGTCCATAATGTTCTCTTTCTATAAACTACCACCTATGTATTCACTTTATGGTATGCAATAAAATATTGAATTGAATTGAAATCTAAGGTTCTATAGATTATTTAAAAGCAATAACCTCAATAAAATATAGTTCTATGTAGTAGTAGTAGGCAACAGAGCAAAAATTGGCTACTTTCTTCAATCTGTAGTACCTACGTGTGATGTGAATTTTTGATACATTATGTAGGACTTAGCGAGCAATAACTTGAATAAAAAACAAGTTTAAGTGCAATCCTCACCTCATGCAGTCTATTAAGCAACACGTTTTCGCCCGCATTTTTTTCGTGTTTATTTTTGTTTCGACACTATGTTTATAAATATTTCGATGCGAGAGAGAATCGAGATCACCAGGAAGTGAATTTGACTCTTATGTAGGTAGGTAGCTATGTACAGACTGTACAGCCGGCAGCACATCAAGCTATACAAAACTAAAAAATCCCTAATTAATTTTGAAATGTAGGTATTACAAACCACACAGAGTTGTCTCTGTATGATATTGTTCTAAGGATTGATAATTAGTTAATATAAGTTACCTATCAAAAGCTACTTAAACATAGTAACCTAGTTTTACATTTAGATTAATTAAGTGTGTTAACGAACCTTAACTGAAATTGATTGGCTTCAAAACTATTTTTAATAGGCTGTATGTTTCAAATTCTTTTGCTTTTAATATTGTATCTGTCTGTTTCACATAGGTATTTGAGTAACGCATAATCTGTATTCAACACTACGCGGAAGCGATCGCCTTCTAAATTTAAAACCTCTTGGTGTGTTGACAAACAATCGTTTATCTCTGTCACACTTGATGTGAGCGCCGATTGTTTCATTCGCTCTTAGTCAAAACAAAATGGCTTCACATCACAGATGATTTCTAATTAGCATAGTAAATGCGAAGATGCGGTTATACTTACTACGTTTTTAAACATACGTTTTCAACGAAACTAGGTTATAAATCTAGACTGAAAACAATAGAGCTATAAATAATAGGGTTGCCACCTTTTTTTGGAGGAAAAATATTGCAAAAATCATTTTTTTAAACATTGCAAAAAATATCTTTTGGAAAATTCAGGAAAACATAGTACTTACACATTAATTATTTTTAGTTATTATTAATTTTTCCATGTGTTGATAATATAAAAAGCATGACAACTGAATCACCCATGAAAACATAGTATTATTCGTACTATATATTTTTTCTATAACATATTATAGTACGATAGGTACTATATAATATAGTACAGTTTTCAACCCTAATAAATAACTACCTACCTATGATTTTATCATTGTTGCTCCCAGACATACTATAGACATTATTTTTGATAATGTTTTTGGATTTATGCCAAAAACTGTTTTATTGATAACGATTTTATACGGAAGTGAATTAGAGGTTTATTATTTTATTTTTGCTCTTTATCGGGGTTTTATATCTGGTTTATAATTATAACGAGCTTTATAATTGAACTTTGATCTCGCATTATTATCATGTGTTTTTTTATTTAACAAAGTGCCTATTGTTTTACAATAGGGAATATGCATAACCGATTTTGATGAATTTGATCTTGATATATTGTATAACGCTTATGTACTTAAACGCAAAATTTAGAGAGATAATTGAAGATTATTGGCTAACTCTATATTAAACGCGCCTGAAACACCCTGTAACGTGACATGTGACGTCACCGTTTTGTATAGAGCGTTTTCGGCGGGTGCTCATGCGTGCTAACTTCAAGTAACTATATCACGAGAAAAAAACACAATAGAAAAGTTTTAATATTACACTTGATTTTCTCACGCATTATACTTTTGATTTTGATTTAAAAAAAATGGATGCATATTCCCTATTGTTGCTTGGTGGTAGGGCTTATTCCAAGTGCGCCTGGCTAGCTACCTACCACCATCTTGCCTAAGTCTAACGCCATAACAACAATTTAAAAATTGTTGTTATGGCAGAAGATAGCCAGTACCCTAGGTGGTGGGATTCCGTGCAAGTTTGTGGCTCTCTTATATAAATGAAGTTTAGTTTATTAATATGGGTGATAGTGATTCGCTATTGACTTCAAATGTATGTTGTGTTGTGTCTGCTGATAAGCAAAGATAATAAACGATTACATAATGTTGCATAAAGTAATATTGACATTCATAATTAATGTATCAGTAAGAAGATTATTCGAGATGATTGTTTCGGGATATCAATATTAGAAAACATTAATTATTTTAGTTCCTTCCAAGATAGAGTAGCTCTAAAGAATTTATACAGCGTGAAATTTTAATCATTTGGTTCCCGCCGTGGCGTGGGGTGGTTCCACTCATGATTACAAGCAACTTTTACTATGGGGCCAACTCTCCTCCTCGCAAAAAAAAAACTGTTGTTCCATACAAAAGTGCAATACCTACTCGAACTTAATGTATGGAACAGCTGATTCTTTTTTGCGAGGAGGAGAGTTGGCCCCATAGTAAAAGTTGCTTTTAATCATGAGTGGAACCACCCCACGGCGGGAACCAAATGATTAAAATTTCAGCGTGTATAAAAAAATACATATTATAAGTACCATTTTACCTCTCCTAAATGTTAAAGTTTGTGAGTTTGGATGTTTGTTATTGTTACTCAATCACGCGACTTCTGTCTCAAAAGGCTTTTTTCTGGGGTGGACACCAGACTATTCTGAGGTGGGCATTTATTATCTTGAGCTCCTCCGTGCTTCGGACACCCACCAATCCGCATTGGGCCTGAGTGGTGGGTTATGGCCCATCCTCCTTATCCACCCTAAGCCAGCCATTACACGGTAGGTTTTGCTGTCAGTTTAACCACAGTCACGGCCGTGACTGACGAATAACCTACCGTGTGATGTAGTGACTGATGGTTGCATGAACTTGATTTCTTCTTTCCATCAGTCAGTCAGTCAAACGTAATTCATGACTGATGGAATTTGACTGACGCTTGCATGAGCATGTAATGGCCGCCATAAGGAATGCCTGTGCCCCAGCAGTGAGGACAATTTTTAGAACGTCCACGCGGACGAAGTCACGGCTAGAAGAAGAAGCTAGAAAGATATCTATGTAAAATAATTGCGGAATTTCAAAATAGCTCTTGGAGCAATATCATTTAATCTTAATCTTAACTGTCTTAGGTCTTACTTAGGTACCACTACTTATATATATATATTTTTTAATGTATTGAAGTACACTCTTTTGTTTTGTGTTATTGCTTGCGACCAAACGATGACAGGGACTCGGCTGATAATCAGTGTCTGGTTCCTCGGAACTATCAACACTGAGCTTGAGTTCCTTTTCAGACTGCCACTGCTGCACACTCCGGTACGGTATCATCTTGGACAATGTGTTTAGTTTTAAGTTATTACATTTTTTTTTTGCATTTTCTCAAGTGTTCCTGTTGTTGTGTGTTGTAGTGGTTTATGAATAAAACTTTATCTATCTATCTACCATAAAACAACGGTATTTGTCTACAATGTAATAAAAAAAATCACCGCTTGATTGCATTGCACGGCAGGTTAATATCTATTGCAGTTAATAGATATTAATGAGGCAATTTCCCTGCATTTACCAACATGGCTTCTGTTACCAACATGGCTTCTGTTACCAACTGTTTCCGATTGTAAAATTAAAATTATTAAATGTCTTTTTCTTATTAAACTTGCGCGTGCATTTGAAATACAGTAGGTACCTATTTAGATAGATAGATATATAAACACTTTATTGCACACACACATTATAGGAAATACAATAACATAAAACTTAAAACTATGGTGAGCAAAGGCGGCCTTATCGCTAAGAGCGATCTCTTCCAGACAACCTTTGAGACTTTGGAAAGCTGGAGAGATATGTGAAGGGCAGGGTGCCAGTACTGCCAGTAACATACACATTAAAATAATATAATTCTACTAAAATTATAACCTAATAAACTTACACAGATACAAAGCAAATAATAGAATATACTACATATATCTAAATAATCAAAAGTGTTGCAACCTAGGATTTTGACAAAAGATAAGCATGCAGATTCCTTTTGAATGCGGCAAGGGATTCGGAGTGTCGAGCCTCAGATGGAAGGTTATTCCGTCGACTTGCAGCCTTAATTGTGAAAGAATCTTGGTAGAAGCCAGAGTGGGTTAAAGGAATTTTCAGGAGATTATCAGTTTTGCTCATATTTAAGTACTTATTACAACACCAGTCGTTTTTCAAACAAACGAGGTAACTTTGATGCCTTGGTTCTCCACCACGGATTGACCTAGCTGTGATCTGATGACGGCCATCCAGTGACTGAATGAAGGAGATTCAGATCGCTGTACAGACCCAACTGATCTGATCAGCATTCTAAGATCTATAATACAGGCTGTCACCCTGGATCTGCGTTAAGCAATATGCACATTAAGCACTAGCATTACTATGGCACTAGGTAGTTACGCTATTGCACTAAATGCCAATATTTTATCGGTCCTATCGGATTTAACTCTATCATTTGTAACACGTGTTAGTTTTATCCTTGAACTACTTAAAACCCTGGTCAACTTGTTGCGACTACCTTTACTTTGTAGCATTCTATTTGGTTTTTCTAATAGTTTAGTATCTAGCTCACTTGAATAAATGTTTTGGAAAACAAAACAGGCGCTGTAGGTAGTGAAACTAGCGCCGCCACTGTATTTATTTTTATTACTCGTAAACCAAGTCAATATTTAAAAAAAAAATGTAATAATCTCTTAAGTTGTCTCTAATATTTTTTGAATAACTCTTTAATAGTTTTCATTTTTTCTTTAAGTTTTAAAATCAATTTTAGCTCAAAGTGGCCACTTTTTTTTTTTTTAATTTTGAGATTTTTGCATTCACAATGCTATTTTTACACAATACTAAATAATATACTAGAAAAAATACGACTCGCACCAGATCAATACTCAGACGGGAATCGAACCCGCGACCTTTGGATATCCGGTCCAATGCTCTGACCGCTGAGCTACCGAGTCACTAGTGACATCGCCGAATTTCTTCTAGTATATCCTACTCTTACGCTGCAAGCCAGCGTTATTTCACCAATGTGAGGAATTACCTCGACATTCAATTGAAATATCTTTCCAGATATTTGGCAATCGATTAAGATGAAATAGCTATATAATTTTTAATTTTGAGATTTTTGCATTCACAATGCTATTTTTACACAATACTAAATAATATACTAGAAAAAATACGACTCGCACCAGATCAATACTCAGACGGGAATCGAACCCGCGACCTTTGGATATCCGGTCCAATGCTCTGACCGCTGAGCTACCGAGTCACTAGTGACATCGCCGAATTTCTTCTAGTATTCGATTCCCGTCTGAGTATTGATCTGGTGCGAGTCGTATTTTTTCTAGTATATTATTTAGTATTGTGGCCACTTTTGGCAATTATGGATTTTAAAACTTACAGAATCAATGATAACTTACTGTTGAAGAGTTATTCAAAAAATATTAGAGACAATTTAAGAGATTATTACACGAGTTTTTTTTAAATATTGACTTGGTTTTCGAGTAATAAAAATAAATGTAGTGGCGGCGCTAGATTCACTACCTTACAGCGGCTTCACAGAAAATAATTGGCCATCGATTTTCTTCAACTTGCACCAAAACGCAATGACTTCAAAGAAGAAGGATGCTCTACATTTCGATGGATTCTCTGTATAATCTATGGTTTAGTTTACACCTGTGTGTTTGTTTGGTGTACTGTCACGTAGTCACGTACTATAATTTATTCTGTGGTTTTGTACATTTCGCCATCGTAATAATATTAGTAATTCTACAGGTGTTTGCCGATATGTTTTGACTGTACAACTGACCTAATAGCGATAGTGTATCGCTAAAGTTATCGCAAGGCCATCCCCCGATAGCTCTATATATTGCTGTTTTATCAGCTGTTCCATGCCGATTCATTATGGCTTTGAAATTGAATCGAGTAGAGTAAATTTGACCGAAAATAAACTTAAACAGATTTTTTACCATTGAAAATGGTTATCGGATGCAAATCGCCTGAAACGTATTTTTGGCCATAGCTCCGAGGATTTTGGAAGGATCGAGATGGGAATAGTACCAAAAGTTGAGAAATTTATCGAGACACGTGTGAACGTTTGAATTTTGAAAATCGGCTGGTAACTATTTTTGGAATTTTATAATTTTTCTAAAAATTCGGGTTTTTTTGAGGGGTGTTTGTTTACTAAATTGTAATTATTTCGATAGGTGTCTCACAGTTTGAAACATTACTCAAAAAAGTTACTATGACAAAGTACTAGTGTTAAAGAACTTTCGTTGCTGACCTTACCTAGATGTCCACGTTCATGTGTACCGTCAGCAAATAATAGTCGTCCTTGCTCACACCTGTGACCTACCGCCACGCGACACATTGTTTTGTTTTAAACATACTTATTGTTCAAGGAGAACATTATTACGTAAGTTACTAACTAACTATAACTTTTTGTTTTATCTTTATTGCATAAAAAAAACAAAAGTGAAGAATATTAAACGTATAATCCAATTATATGTAATTTGTTACATTTTATCAACTATTTTGTTGATTTAATTTAATTTAGGTATATTTTTCTTATTAGTGAGTGATGGCTAACTATAACTTTTTGTTTTATCTTTATTGCATAAAAAAATAAAAGTGAAGAATATTAAACGTATAATCCAATAATATGTAATTTGTTACAGTTTATCAACTTTTTTGTAGATTTAATATAATTTAGGTATATTTTTCTAATTAGTGAGTGATAGAGAGAGATTTAAAAATCAAACCAAATTGTTTATTTGCAAAAACATGTGTGTTAACAATAGTCTTAAGTTTAGTATGATGTACCGTTACATGTCTACCATGCAAATGGCCTGCAAATATTTGACAAATATTGAATATTTGAAATAATAATATTTCTTATTATTAGTAAAAACAAATTTTTTTACCCGACTGCAAGGAAACAGTTATGTTTTTAGGCAAGTATTTACTTACCTACTTAATTCGTTTGTGAAAAATCTAGTAAGTATATAAATCAAAAAATATACTCATGATAACAGTCATATCATAATTTTCTCTCAGAAATCTTTTTTTAAAATACATAGGTATAAAACTACCACGTATTTTGTTATCAGTAAGTGGTAATGTTCTATGTATAATTGTATAGTATTCTGAATAAAACGCTACTTAGTAATTCCAAATGGATTTTACGCAATAGGTTAATAATAAAATAAGTATTTGATAAGAAAACTGTGGGTTCGTATCGTAATAATACTTATGGGTTTTCCGGAATTTTAATAAATATATATTACATGCTTACTAGTAGTTGTTATGGCTTGTACTATTATAAAATTAAAATAAATAAATAAATGCTTGGACAATTTCACACAGCGCCATCTAGCCCCAAACTAAGCAAAGCTAAAAGTAATATGTGTGCTAGACAACTGATATACTACTTATATACTTTTAAAATATATACTTATTATACATATTAACACCCAGACCCGTAACAGAAATTAAAATTCATCATTTCAATTTCTGCCCGGCCGGGAATTGACGCAGGGGGCGCGGTAGACAGCATGTTGACCACTGCACCACTCAGGTCGTCAATACATTTTCATATTTTTTGTACGAAACAGCTGTTTTTTTCGCGATTTCAGAGTTGGTCCCATTGTAAAAGTTGTTCAGTTTGATGGTCCCTTTTTATCATATTCTGGTTTAGCCAATAATTCTGTTACACGTTGAATATTCTGTGGTTTAGATAAATTTAATAATTGGAAATAATAATATGAAAAGTAAAAAAATAATTAAAACCTAACCTAGACTGTCAATGTCATATTGGTTACCAAATAAATTTTCTTTCTTTTTATTTATTATGTGTAAAAATGATTTATCTGCACACTTTACGTTTACTATACTTGAAAATTTGACTAATTTCATAGATTAGGTCAATTCACTTTAGACTTTTAGAGAGAGATAGTTGCCAGTTATTGAATAGAGTTGAAAAGAGAGGGGCTAATACGAATTAACTGCTTTGACATGTGTTGTGTCGCGCGCGACGTGCGTCGCGACCTCTTTAAGATTTATAATGCCCTAGTACTTTCTATCAGTTTAGTTACTTTCGCAAGCACATTTAGTTAATTTCCGAGCACATTGGCTGAGTTGCACCATTTTGACTTAACCATAACTTTAACAGATACAAACTTATCTGAGCCAGTGGTCAAAAGTGGAACTTAGGAGTTATTACATATTGTTATGTTACCTAGGTTACGCCATAGACGACAGCGACGCTGTCTTCGAGTCAGATATGTTTGTATCTGTTAAAGTTATGGTTAAGTTAAGATGGTGCAACTCAGCCTTAATTATTTTACCTGTTAATGAATAGTGTTTAGTAAGACTGCAGCATGATTCTATGAGGTAGTAACTAAAAAGAACAGAAAATTCTCTATGGTATTTTTGTTTTTTACTTTTATCAGGTCATAGTATTAATTAATAATAATAAATAAATAATAACAATTTTATTAATATTTTATGAAATATGCCCCTGATTAAATACTGATGGATCAGTATTTAAGTATTTACCACGCGTATAGCCGACGCCTTATAGGCTTATACGATAGCGAATGTCAAGCTACTTTCACTCTGACCGGTCCACAGATTGGTGGGTGACCCGAAAAGTTACGACCTTTCGATTTGCGCACTTAACTTTTAAGAATCTGTGAGTCATCATAAACTTATTTTTATTTGGCTTTAAAGTTGGGTGTTGTGAAATCAGCTTTCTTAAGAGTAAATTCTGTGGACAAATACAGGGCAGCTCTGAAAAAAATCTGTTGTTATATTTTTGATATTTTCGTTATTAATTTTTGTATGAAACAGCTGGTTTTTTTCGCGATTTTAGAGTAGGTCCCATAGTAAAAGTTGTTCAGTTCGATGGTCCCTATCTATCATTTTCGGCATTAGGAGATAAACAACTACATGTTTTACGATTTTTCCGAAAACAGACAAAAGAAAATCAAACTTTTCGTACTAACTCGATCAGCTTTGTTTTTTTGTTTGGAAAATTAAAACTTTTCTTTGTCTGTTTTCGGAAAAGTCGTAGAACAAATGTTGTTGTTGATGATGTTAGTAATCTACTCCTGCGAGGTTGTTGTTAATTTACAAATACCTAATACCTAGGTACTAATATTCTCCTCTTCGTTCTACAAACATGTGTGTAATCTTGTTCGCTTTTTGAATTTTGGCGGTCTTCCAGGGCTTCCCGCTTTATTTACGTTTTGTTGCATTCATTTGTCTATGGATGTTTATTAGGCTGCGTGTGCGTGACACCATTTCCGCAAAACTAATAAAGTTTTCGTTAGCTATGAGGTGATTTGAATTTAGAGTTTTTTCAACGTGTTACTTAAGCGCTTATTACACCATCCTGAATTTCGGATCCGGAATTTAGTGTCCGATTTAGGACGAGAAATTCAGTCGCCAATTAGACCGTCCTGAATGTCGGATCCGATATCACAGCTTTACGATCATACAGTTGTTAAACGAATGTTCTTGTAGCCGTAAAAATACATAGCTAGGTAAATAGGAGGTATATGTAGGTAGCTAGGTAGGTAGTAGGTACGTGTCATTTTCAACGCTAATCTGAACTAGTTTTTTACCGACTTCATCAAAAGGAGGAGGTTCTCAATTCGATTGTATACTTTTTTTTTATCGTTATTCGCGCGTATCTTCGACATTTATGGACCGATTTTGATGATTCTTTTTTTGTTCGATTGAGTTTTCTTGCGAGATGGTCCTATTTAAGTAGTTTTCAAGTAATCCCGAAAATACTATGACTTTACATCAACTACCTTGACGACTTTGTTATTTATGAACCGAATTAGATGATTGTTTTTGTTGGGAAAGCGATACCTTTGTGTAGTCTTTTTAACAGACTTCAAAAAAAGGAGGTAGGTATTCAGTTTGTATAATATGTATGTTTGTTTCTCCGCGATTATCTCACGTTTGGCTGAGCCGATTTTACTACCTAAATAATATACCTACACTACCTAATACAGAAGGTACTTACACTAAAAAAAAAAAAAAAAAAAAATTGTTTAATAAACAAAAAAACCGACTTCAAAAAACCTGCATAATGCGTAGCTAATGATTTATATATTATTTCTTGCTTTTTAGAGGCAGGTTTTTTGAAGTCGGTTTTTTTGTTTTTTATATTGATGTAGGTCAAAAAAAAAAGCAAATCACAGAGTGACAACCTTTATATACTTTTAGTCGTTGCGACAACTGTCTATCTAGACGAACGGCGCGGCGGATTTTTTTTCGCCAACATAAAAGGCGTTGACTGACTGTACTCTTTATGCTGTGGTACTACTGTGTCGGAGCCGAGCGTCCTGAATGCGATTACACCGTCCTAAGTGCTTCCGATTTAGCATCCGTTATGTCGGAGACAATTTCTATCCTAATTAGGATCCTAAATCGGATCCTAGCTTCCTGAATGCAATTACACTGCTCTGAATTTAGGAGCGACTTCATATCGGGTCCGATATTTAGGATGATCTAATTAGCTCTTTAGCTTACAAATTCACAATTGCAAAAAAAAACATTAAAAAGGAGTGATTTTTACGTAACGTAGGTACTTACCACTCAACATTTAGAAAAAAGTTTTTGAACTTTTAATAAATTCGAAATTTTTAGGACAGACAAATTCCGTAATAGGCTTCGTTTTCTCAACTTTTCATGGATATTGCACGGAAACCCTGCAATAGACAAAGAAATTGTGCTTACTTTTTAATTAATTTACACCAAAGAGTTTTCATTTTCCCATTTGACCTACATATGATCGAAGTACATAGAGCGGGGAAAATTTTTGCTGTCAACTCCCTCCCCAATCTGTGGTATATGTTTTCCGAACAAAGAGTAAGGTGGGCGTGGCTGCACCGAGCGAGACCTTGGCCCAAATCTGCGATGCAACCCCGACCCGCCCTGGCAACCTACTTCGGTGCTTGTACTGTATTCTGTGGGTGGCACTGAAGCGGGTAAAGCGCTAAATGGAATTTAGGGAAATGACAAAATGGAGGGTTTGTGCGATATGTGAGCTGTTGAAGATGTACAATGTAATTTTTTGTAAAAACAAAATCTAATACCAGCGATAGGAGACTTCTTCCGTGTCACAGATTATACGAAGTGTTAAAGCACAGAATACATAATAGTTACAAAGTCGAATATGGTAGATAGGTAGGGATAGGGACCATCAAACTGAACAACTTTTACTAAGGGACCGACTCTGGCATCACAAAAAAAATCTACCGTACCTATCACACATTTTGATATTTTCATTATTATTTTTTGTATGAAGCAGCTGTTTTTTTTTTTGCAATAGTAAAAGTTGTTCTGTTTGATCATCCCTCTACTATATTCGGCTTTAACACGTTTCGTATACTTATCTATTATACACCTCTATGGTCTATGAGGAAATGTGAGAAAAATATCTGCTCTGTCTGACAGAACATTAAGTGTGAGTTGCACCAAAACGCTGTCAAAGTTATCGTCAAATGATAATGCATTTGTCACGTCATGTCATGTCAAACTTGTCAAAGGACATCATGCTGGCTGGCAACCTCTTTTTTGGCTAACTTGTGCTTAACCGGTTAACAGGCTTGTCATTGTTAAAGTTAGATGGTGCAACTGAGCCTTAGTCAGTTGAAAATAAAAAAAAAACAGTTTAGGCAACCCCAGTGCTTCTCATATAACATGGATTTACGTAGTGCTGTGCTGTAGCAGCTAAGCGGTGAAATGACGTTCTATTTTTAAACCCGGGGCATGGGGCGTTGGCAACAGCAGCTCTGCCAAAATAGGGCATGTGAAAAAGCTAACTTTTTAAACAGCATTGGTTCCGAGCATTTTTGCACTAATTTTTTTTATTATTTTTTTTGGTTGACCTATTGACCTATATTCCTTTACGTAACCTTTAAGTTATTCTGTGACGTAACGCTTTAGTGACATCATCTAAAGCTGTGACGTCATCAAATGTGGCTCATTATATTGTTGTTAAGGAATGGTTTTGTAATAAGTCCCTTTTGATTTGATTACCTACTTACTTAATTGATCATTATTTGCTAAACTTTTATAATCATCTAGTTATTTTAGGTACCTACTACCTACCTGTTTTTCACTAAATTAGAAATGTTATTAGCTAAATGCTTGTACCTAATGAATGGGACTTTATTTTTAATTTGATTAAAATTTCTTGACATCATTTTTGTTGCTCGAGTGGCTCAGTGCAGTGCAGTAGGTTGTGCGTTTGTAATAATAATAAGGTTGTGAAAGCTAAGCAACTTTCATAATGGTTGGTCATAGGATGGGTGACCGAATTTTCTTTTTAACTCGTGCGTCCGTAACTCACGTGAAATCCTCTATCACAAAACACAAAGTCTTTGTGTTATAGACAGACATAAGCGCCACAAAGAAGAATTTGTCACTTGTCAAATTGTCATGAAAATTTCATAAACATTGCGTCAACCAGTTAGAAAATAGAACAAATTACTCATAGTTACACCGCAATGTAAACCAAATTGACATGACAATTAAGCAATTGTCAACGTTATTAAATAGCTTCGGTGGACAAAAGGTGGACAATCGATTTTGGCATAATATGGTGTAAGTGTACATTGCTTTGTTTTTATGGAGAGTTGTCACATTAACTTTTACTGTGGCAGCAATGTACCACCAAATGCCAAACTCAGTTGCCCACAAAAGCTGCCGGAGTTACAAAATAGGCCTATTGGGCCCTATTCAGTAAAGTGACAATTGGTCTATTGTCATGACAATTTGGTTTACTTTACATTGCGGTGTAATGTAACTATGAGTAGCTTGTTCTATTTTCTAATTGATTGACATAATGTATATGAAATTGTCATGACAGGTGACAAATTGTCACGTTTATAATTCGGGCCTCTTGGTTGCGCCACCAGTTCCTTATATCTATGGTCCAAGCAAGAAAACCGTACCATTTTCAAATCCTGATTCACAGTAAAACGCAAAAAAACGTTGAAAGTTTAAATAAATGTTCCATTTTCAAATGTTCCAGATGCACAGTAGCGAGGCGCTGCCGGCGTCCGGCGCCGGTGTCCTTCTGGAGTTGGGTCGGCTCATCGTCCGGTCGCGCAGCGCGAGCCCCGCCCGCGCCCCGCCCCACGACCGCCTGCTGC
Organism: Agriphila straminella; assembly: GCA_950108535.1. NCBI lineage: Eukaryota > Metazoa > Arthropoda > Insecta > Lepidoptera > Crambidae > Agriphila > Agriphila straminella. The sequence goes on from OX467304.1 coordinate 12,954,441, forward strand.
ACGCCAAGCTGCTCGCCGCTAACCCGTCTACCAGCACGCAGGTATGATGTCCTGGTACTTCGTGACTGTATTACTAAGACCGCCTACGCACCGACAGGTGCCTAGAGCCTAGATATGTAACCAAGTAAAACGAACGTTCACGAATGTTCGCAACCGGCCGCACTGCGCGCTAGGTGCCTCGATACATCCAGGCGGCTACCTAGAAAAAACTATGGGACCAAGCCGACTATCCTAGCGACTCGCCTACCAGTGCGGTCACCAAATAACCTGGATATATCTAGGCACCTATCGGTGCGTTCGCAGCCTAAGAAATATACTTCAATCGTGAGAGCGAGATGCTGTATTTAGCTGTGTGATGTGTCCCTCGCTGTGTAAGCTCACCACTAAACCATCCACCAGACATGTGGCCCTAGTACTATTGAGAGAAATTCTTTACTCTTCTAGAGCCTTATCAAATTGTGAGACGCCCAGCTGCTACACGCAGCTAAAGCATATATATCCTGCAGTTCCTGCTTAACTACTGCTAAGTAGACTTTTGGTACTGACATACAGTTTAAGCTAAGATAACTATCTACTTCAAACCATGGTTTGACTCATGAGTCATTAACTCTGGAAGACAATGGTATAATGGGAATAGTACTTCGGCGCTGCACACGCCAATTTTCTCGCCGCTAACCCGTCTACCAGCTCGTAGGTATGAATTGTTTCACTAAGGAAGTGCACAAAGCAGCATGGTGCTATACTCTCGTATTGTGTATTTGGGCCAGCTCGCCATTAAACCACTCCAATCAGGTATGGTGCCTTGGTACTTTTACTGGTAAAATGCCGTCCATCATGGTTGATCCTGATGATTGTCACCTGTTAAGCGTGAAGATTAAGGCAACATTCTTCCACGGGTGAGGATACAAAGGAGGTCACTTTGAAGCCTTGGTTCTCCATCAGGGATTGACCGAGCTGTGATCTGATGATGGCCATCCAGTGAGTTAATGGTGGAGATCCAGATATACACACCCAACTAATCTGATAAACATTCAAGAGTTGTTTAAAATGACCTCGTTCGACTGGCATCACAGAATATTAATAATACTGTCCTTAATTATGTGGCCACCATTATGAACCCAAAATGGAATTTGAATGTCACCTTGCTTGTCACAGACGTGGAGATTACGGACTACGGCAACATCAGAGAGGCTTACGTCAATGGTTGATCAAAGAGCAGGAACCGATGGCGTATCATTGAATTTTGACTTGAATTGGTGGTGATAATTTAGATATTTGTATTCTGACCGAACTGTCGTATCATTTCAGATCCAATCCCAGCCGAAGTCGGATATGGAGGAGTCGAGGCCGGGTGTGGAGGCGCAGCTTAGCGACCACGTGCAAGCGCTGTGGACCGACCAGATCCCCATCTGTATTGAAGTGAGTGGAGTTTATCATTAACAATTGCGAAACAAATGCCAGCTTTTTGGAGGGGTCGGTCGGTATGTAAAATTAAAGCTTGACAGAAAAAAGTATTTTACTAAGTATGTTTTTATTTCGGGAGTTTGAATCCCCAAAACCCCCCTCGCTACGCCCATGATCATGCCTCTCCCTGTCTGTGGATATATTCTGGCCTTAACCCTATAAATGTGCTCTCTCCAAGGTATTGCTAGCGGGCGACTGCTCGGAGTGCCGTCGCGCGCGCTCGGACGACGCGGCCTACGACAAGCACCCGCGCGGCCTGCTGCTCGAACGTTGGACTCTGCACGCGTTGTCTACCAAGTCAGTATTACACTATACTCTTTAAGCTTTCTTTAAGGTATTGCATTTGCGGGGATTAGGTACCTATGTGTGCTCTCTCTATGGTATTGCTAGGACACAAGCACCCGCGTGGCCTGCTGCTCGAGCACTGGACGCTGCCTACACGCGCTGCCTACCAAGTCAGTATTACAATATACTCTTTAAGGGATTTTAGGGATTGCAGGGATTGCATATTGATACCGTTGTATTTTAACTTTGAAGTCTCTCTTTTGTTGATTTATTTGTTCCTTTTAACAACACTCGATGATGAAAGATGGATGGAACTGGAAGTGGACGGACAGCTACAAAAACTATAACAATAAGAACTTTCAAAATTAGCTTGAACTTCATTAAAAAGTAACGCGATAGACCAGGGTCCTATTTAATGAACGTGACAATTTGTCAGCTTTTGAAAATAGAATAAACTACTTATAGCTATACCGCAATGTCAATCAAATTGTCACATTGACGAATTTAATCAAATTGTCATGACAATTGATAAATTGTCACGTTATTAAATAGGGCTCAGTAGACACGCGAAGAACCAAAATCTGATTTGGATTCGATGCGTCACATAAGCGCGTCATCAACCTCATAGTCGCGTTGCGCTCGCAGGGCTGCTTGGGGCAGCGCAGCGCTGTCAGCGGCGTGGCTGCTGAACAAATGAGGCTTTGTCTCGGATGACTGACTTTGAGAGGTTTACTGAAAGTGGATCCACATTTGTAACGTTTTAGTGTATCAGAGAACACCGTGTCATTATCAATCGTCTCTTTGACACAGTTTTACCATAACGCACGCCCAATGAGGATCAGTAACAATTTTTATTTAGTGGCTTATCAGAAAGTTTATGCCACCACATGAAGAAATTTTTACGATAGCACTTAAACCTGAGAAGCTATACGAGCTAAAACGAACACTGTTATTTTGGGGGTCATTATGACGTCATCTAGATGTACGCGAACCTTATGTCGTACATGATAAAGCACATATTGCATTGAGCTTGGCATTTCCTTCAAACCCTTACAACTCAACCATTTCTAAACGGATTTCAAAAAATCTTTCACTAAGTTTCATAGCTATGAATATGTTTTTATATTATACCAATAAAACTATAGGATTCAAACCTGTTACTGATCCTCATTGGTAGTTTGATTGGGCGTGCGTTATGGTAAAACTTTATCAAAGACACGGCGAGGCGTTCTGGTACGCCAAAATGTTCCAAGTGTTACCATAGAGCGCGGCGTGAACCTTATAGTCGCGTCACACTTGCAGGGCTGCGCGGGGCGGCGCAGCGCTCTCAGCGGCGTGGCTGTTGAACGCGGTGCGCTCGCAGCTGCACTTCTCGCAGCTGTCCGCCTGGCGACACACGCTCGCCGCCCACGAGCGCAGCACCACCAGGTATGTGACACTATAGGGCGGCGCAGCGCTGGGCGGGAGATATTTTTTATGCACAACGGATAGTGCTTTGCCTTCGCCTCATGTGATGTTAAGTGACGATAAGGCTGAAGGTGAAAGCGCACTACACCCGGAATCCTCATCACTGAGGAACTGGCTATCTTACCTCTAACTGCCGGAACACAACAATTTTTAGTTGATGTTATGGCTTCAGACTTAGGTAAGATGGTGGTAGCTAACCAGGCGGACTTGGAATAAGCCCTACCACCAACCAAACCGCGTACAAATTGTACCCCCCTGGGAATCGAACCCGGAACCCCTGCGTCTTACACGTGTAAGACGCAGGCGAACCAATAGACTAAAGAGGTAGTAAACATTCACTAATTAAAATTCACTTATATTCTTTTCAATTCTTCCACAGACGCAAGCTAAGCCGCGAGACGTGCAACTTCAAGAAACTCGAAGCGAACTGCGACGACGAAGATCTGTCGGACGAGAAACGGAAGCTGAAAATCGTCTACTCCATCAGAACTCCTGGAGACACTTACCTCACCACCGACTTCCAGAAAACTCCCATAAGCCACCAATTCCCGATCACAGACATCGGGAATAATGTCCACCTCAAAATAGTACTGGAAAGTCTGCCAAGAATAGAAGATATACCAACAGTCAAATGTACCTGTCAGAAACGGAGAGCTAGCAAAGAAATCCCAGTCAGCATACACGAAGAACTGACTGGGAAACTCAATGATCTCACTTTAGGAAATAGAAATAAATTCCCAACGGATTCCATAAACTCCAACACCGGTTCAACAGCTAGGAGATTGTCAATAGTAACGAATGCAGAGTCGACAGAATATTTATATACTTCTGAAGATAAAGACAAGATGCTCGATGATAGAATGTTGACACCTTGCAGTGAGAACGGGAAACATAAATGTAATTGCGACGATGAATCCGATGGCAAAGACAATAAATCTTCCACTAGTATAGAGACTAAAAAGTTAGATGAGAGAAGATTGAAAGAGATCGCTAAATACAAAAGGCGTTTAAGAAAAGAGAGTAAATTAAAAAAGCTCTGCGATAGCACTTCATCTGAAGGGGAAACTAAACTTAAAGAGACGCATACTTCTATACCGATCTTGCAAGCAGCTAGGTTCGACAGATTCCGAGCTATCGGATGTTACAGAAATCAGACGTATTTGACATTGCCCGCAAGCAGAATTGAAAGCAAATCTCCCTTTATAGAAACAGCTAGTATACCTCCAATTGAAATCAGAAAAACTTGCACTGTATCAACACAGACAGAAGATATATGCCCGTGTGGGAATGTTCTACAAATCAAATGTGATTCGTGCAATATAAACAGATTAGTGCGATCAGAAGCGAATTACAATTTAGCTTCTTTAGACCAAAAGTCTAATGGGGCGAGGAGAAAATGCGAGGACGAGGACAAAGTGTTTAAAAAGCCGAAATGTGATAATACTTGTAGTAATAATATACAGTGTGATAATATAGTTGATAGTTTTAGTGTTAATGACGTTATTAAAAGACCTAAATTCAGAAAGACCTTTCCTATATCTAATAAGTTGGAGAAAGTAATTTCTGATAGGTCTCAAAAAGATATTGAAGAGTTACATTTAAAGAAGGATGATACTGTATTCTCTGTGAAGCCGGAGACTAAACGACAGAAGACGTTTTCTATAAACGATGACGATTACGTTTCTTACGAGAAATGCGATTATGGGACTTTCGATAAGTATGAGAGTGATGCTATAGAATCTCCGGTGGAACAGAACGGGACTGGATTTAAGTTTCCTGAACCAGAGAGAAAGGGACAGGAGAACCAAGTGCCTTCGCCGAGCGAGATGGACAGATTCCGGTGGAGATTCGATTCGGCAGCTTCTATGGTGTTTCATACTAAAACTGGATTGCCTCTAACTTCGAGTCCTGCTCCGTTGAGACGCGGCAATAACTGTTTTGATTTCGACGATTCTATCAATGGAATTTCTGGTATAAAGAGGTGAGTTTTACCGTAGAATTTTTATACAACGTGTTTCAAAATAACCGCTAATTCCAAATATATATAAAAAATAATAACTAAAATATCAAAATGTATGAAACAGCAATTTTTTTTTGTGATTTCAGAGTTGGTCCCATAGTAAAAGTTGTTCAGTTTGATGGTCCCTATCTACCTTATTCGGCATTAGAGGCTATTTTGTAACACGTTATATACAATCTTATTAACATCTTTCTGCGACCAGCTGTTACTAAAACTAATTTTCAGTATCAATCAATCTTAGTGATTTCTAGAATTATATATTATCTGAGCTGAGTCCTATTTAATAAACGTGACAATTTGTCACACGTCATGACAATTTTCTATCCATCGTGTCAACCAATTTGAAAATATAATAAACTAGCTACACCGCAATGTAAACTTAATTGTCATGACAATTGATAAATTGTCACGTTGTTAAATAGGGCCCTGCTGACGACAATAAATTAAAACATTGGTGACACTGGAGTATTTTGAAAGTATCAAATGATTCCTAGGATCGAAAAAATACATACAAACTAAATAGCACGAAAACAAATTGTACTGAAAACAGTAACTGAAAAATATTTCCTGTGAGTAAAATACACACATCAACTTTGTCTAGGGATACAGGTGTTATTTTCATACAAACGAGGTAACTTTGAAGCCTTGGTTTTCTGCCAGGGATGTACCGTGTTGTGATCTGATGATGGCCATCCAGGGAGTGAATGGAGGAGATTTAGATCGCTATACACACCTAACTGATCTGACCAGCATTCTAAAAGATTAATGGACATGTTTAAAAAACCGCGAAAATAGCATGAAAATGTATGGAAATCCTGAAACTGAGAACTCTGACCCATCAATCTTTTAGAATGCTGATCAGATCAGTTGGGTGTGTATAGCGATCTGAATCTCCTCCATTCACTCCCTGGATGGCCATCATCAGATCACAGCGCGGTACATCCCTGGCAGAAAATCAAGGCCTCAAAGTTACCTCGTTTGTATGAAAATAACACCTGTATCCCTAGACAAAGTTGATGAGTAGGTATAATTGATTATATTGATTTTTGATATTTTAAAATATTAAGTCCTTCCTTACCTATGAAATTGGTGTTTTTTTCTCACACATAGAAATAACCTCATAAGTCCAAAGTCTCATAACTTCTGTGATTCGAAGTATTTATCAGTTGCTGGATAAGTATGACCAGTGCCGTGCCGTCAACTTTCAGCATAATTAAAGTCTATTTATTTTGTTTTCTTAGCATTAAGAAATATCCTGAAAGTGACTTCTTTTTCTTATTGTTATCAAAAATGACCACTTTATTCGTTGTAACTATGACTAAACTATTTTTTTCGCTAAGTTAGTTTAATGTTCAAACATTTGTATGTAGTATGTACATAAAACTTTTGTTACAAATAACAAGACCGTTAACGAATAAATTATGAAGATGCTAGTACTTATGGAAAATGCAATTCGTTAAAAATTCTCCATACAAGACGTCAATATCATAGCTAAGGACTTAATATTAACTGTTTCGTTTTTTCTCCAGTGCTCTCTTCCACCCGATCTCAGCGTCATCCCCTCTCCCCGTGTCGCCCGCCCCCTCCCCGCCGTCGCCCGCAAAGAAAACTACGCCTAAACTGAAAGTGGGACCAAGTACTGGACTGTTGGGTGAGTCTTATTGACTAGGACATAAGGTGTAGATTGCAATAGCTCTTATACAACGAGTTACAAAATAACCCCTAATCATATTATATATTCTGTGCCCTAATGCCGAATATGGTAGATAGGGACCATCAAACTGAACAACTTTTACTATGGGACCAACTCTGAAATCGCGAGAAAACATCAGCTGTTACATGCAAAAACTAATAACGAAAATATCTAAATGTACGAAACAGCTGTTTTTTTCGTGATTTCAGAGTTGGTCCATAGTAAAAGTTGTTCAGTTTGATGGTCCCTATCTACCATCTTCTTACCACATTATGGGTTATTTTGTAACACATTGTATAATCCATTATAATATAGTCGGCTGAGTGTGAGGCCCAGTAATATGACTACTAGGTAAATACGTTAGGTTCAGATTCCTATGGCTTGCTTTTTAGGCCTCATCCAAGGATTGTCACTCCACCGGTCCAGCGCTGATCATCATTTCAGAACCCTGGATTTTCTCATTTGACAGAAAAAAGGATTTTACTAAGTACTTATGTCCTTATTTCGAGGGGGGAGGGGGGGTTTGAAAACCAATATGCCCCCCCTTGGCTACGCCCATCGTTGTCCCGAATAAAAAACGTATTGGAGACAGTTTTCATACAGTTTTGTTGTTTTAAATTGTTCATCTAAAATATGTTTGAATAGCCCATAATCGTTCATGTATTTTAGCTAGTAAGGTTTATGTAAAACTGTGATAATAGACCATGGAGGTGATGAAGGTCACAAGTGTCACAACAAACACGAAAACGTTGGCACTTTTGCTTTGTTATCAAATTATTGAGTTATTTTGGTTTTACGAATAAGTATTATGCCGTATTGTTTTGCTCTTGGCTGTAATTCCACGTCTCAAGAAGAGAAACTTGCTTGCATCAGATGTTTGTTTTTGCCTAAAATGTCCTCCATTATGTGTCCCACGGTCTATAGCAAGACAACATAGTTTTTTTAAATTATTGTTAAAAAACTTTAAGAGGGCGCAGCAAACGTGGCCATTTTTAACAATAAAAGTGCATTAAACTAAACGACAGGCTAGAAAATATTGTTTATTTTTTTTGAGTTTATTTTACAATACATTTAGTTTTACCAAATAATATAAAACAGTGATCAGTAAAGTTTCTCAATAATTAGAACATACAAAATAAACTACAGGGCAAATTGAACTTAATTAAACTACATCCAAAATGAAACTGTTAATTAAAGATATGTTTATAAAATTACAATTACTTATTATCAATCAATTCTTCTATTTGATTTTTAAACTGAGCTATACTACAATTGAAGAAATCTATGGACGTGAAACTTTTATCATACTTATTCCTTACATGCTCTAAACAAAAAAGTGCTACCAGCATATTTAGTGCTGGTAGTACCTAGGTAATGAAAACACATTTAAGTGATAAAAAGTACCACAAAGCATGTTCGGAGTGCACTACAGAGAGATAATTCACAATTTCGTTTTGTCCCACAGGCAGCTTCGAAGAGTCAGCTCTGAAGGGTCGGCTGGAGCCCGTGGCGACCGTGGCGGGGTTCACGGCGGAGCTGGGGGCCATGGGCGCATTCTGCCCCCCGCACAGGAAACTGCCCGTCACTGTGTTCTTCTATGCGCCCGGGGGGACTAACGCACCCTATATGGTGAGAACATAGCTTTTTAAAAACACACAAAGTACACACACACTACACAAACACACTATACACACATACAGACACCACACACACACTGACACATACACCCACATTACACACACTACACACAACACACATAAACCACACACACACACACACTTCTTCACACAAAACAATTATTTGCGTAATCTCTTAACGTGTAATCTTCATCTTATTCAATTGTCTCATTATTTGACATTATGTAATACAGTAAGAAAAACACACAGTATACACATACACAAACGTACACACTCATCATACATACAGTGGCGGTCACATAATTAAAGACACCAGTCGATTTTCATATATACGAGGTAACTTTGAAGCCTTGGTTCTCCGCCAGGGATTGACCTAGCTGTGATCTGATGATGGCCATCCAGGGAGGGAATGGAGGAGATTCAGATCGCTATGTACACACCCTACAGCTGATCTGATCAGCATTCCAAAAGACACTAGGATTTTTCAGTTTCAGGATTTCCGTACATTTTATGTCAACATCGCGGTTTTTTTTAAATATATCCTTGTCTATAAAGAAATCAGCTGTTTCAAACATTTTGATATTTTCGTTATTAACTTTTGTATGAAACAGCAGATTTTTTTTCTCGCGATTTCAGAGTTGGTCCCATAGTAAAAGTTGTTCAGTTTGATGGTCCCTATCTACCATGGTTTTTGTAACAATTTGTATAATTATGTTTTTTTATTTCCAGGGCCACATAAACCTCGGCCCGTCCGGTTACAGAGTAGCCCGCTCCGGCACCATCCAAGTGTCCCTCTTCAACCCGCACGGGACCCTCGTCAAGATGTTCGTAGTTCTATACGATCTGACTTGTATGCCGCCGCGAGCGAGGACTTTCCTGAGGCAAAGAACCTTGTACCTGCCCGCTACCGCGCCGCAGCCGCCACCGAACTTACTGCATAAATGGCTGCGGTATCTTATACATTTGAGGTGAGTTTCTATACACACACACTCACATAGAGATACACAGACACTTGTAGATACTCACAAAGACACACTGTGAGATACACTGACACTCACAGACACTAATAAAGACACAAATAGTCAGTTGCAAGAACGATCTTTAAAGTTAATGCGTCATTAAAGTTATCACCGTCCTTTACTTCTTTTAAAAGAAGAAAAAGATGGCGATACATTTAATGAAGCATTAACTTTTAAGATCAATCTTGCAACTGACTGAAAGAGAGGCACAGACTCTCCCAGAGATACATAGAGAAACAAACTCTCGCGGACACTCATAAAGACTCGCAAAGACCGACAAACACACATACACTTACAGAGACACATTAACACCCACAAAAACTCACATCGACTTTCAAAGACACATTGAGATACACACACAGAGTTATATAAAGAAAGACACTAACATACAAAATGTTCGTGGTGCTATACGATCTGACTTGTATGCCGCCGCGAGCGAGGACTTTCCTGAGGCAAAGAACCTTGTACCTGCCCGCTACCGCGCCGTAGCCACCGCCGAACTTACTGCATAAATGGCTGCGGTATAGTATACATTTGAGGTGAGTTTCTATAGACACACACTCACATAGAGACACACTGACACTCGTAGATACTCACAGAGACATATTGACACTCACAAACACTGATAAAGACACAAGGAGAGGCACAGACTCTCAGAAATGCACAGAGAAACACAAACTCTCGTTTTTGGCAGGGCAGTCGTGTTTTTAAATATTTTTTAATTATCGATGCATATAGTAAATAAAATAAAATAAAATAAAAATAGTCCGTAAGCCCGCGACAATATTGCCTACGTCATATGACATCACGATGAAATGCATGGCACGCGGTCGGAAATGTTGTGCAGAGCGAGGATCAGAAGATTATCGCAAATAAAAATGGCCAAAAGCTTGAGAAAATCCTTCACTTCCGGTCAAAATTTTAAGGTTATATTTACGTCACGTGACATCAATACGAGACCCGTGGCATCATTTAGCCTTTAATAGTAAAGAGAGTTAACATAAGTCTGTCACTTCTGAAATGGCCTGAAAGCACTTGACAGACTTCCGGCCATTTCAGAACTGACTACTGACAGACCTATGTAAACTCTCTCTACTTAACTATTGAAGGGCTAAATGATGCCACGCCACGAGTCTCGTACAGATGTCACATGACGTAAATATAACCATAAAATGTTGACCGGAAGTGAAGGATTTTATCAAGCTTTTGGCCATTTTTATTTGCGATAATCTTCTGATCCTCGCTCTGCACAACATGTTCGACCGTGTGCCATGCATTTCACCGTGATGTCATATGATGTAGGCAATATTGTCGCGGGCTTATCTAGATTTTTTATAAATTCTAATACCTTACTCATAAACTTTTTTCTTTCACAGATTCATGACTTCGAAATCGGGAAAATTGTACCTACACACCGACATAAGAATTATTGTATCCCGCAAAGCGGACCTCGACACTGCCACAGCACATTCCGTGTTCCGACCGATAGCGACGACCGACAAAGACGCGACAGACCGCGACAAGGCTGCGACAGATCGCAGTGACACTGCGACAAACCCCGACAAAAATGCGACTAATCCCGACATAGATGCGATCAATTTGAAAATTGCTATCCACAACCGACCAAATCGCGTCTTCGGCGGGTCGAGCGATTTCGATTCGGAAATAAAGAATGACATGCGCGAGATTGGATATGAGAACCAAAATGGTGTATCTTATGAGTTGAGAAGTTTCACTTACGCCCCAGAGAATCCTAAATATTCGCCGAGGTAGATGGTGTATGTATGTGTTAATGAGAAAATATATTTTTGGTTTTTTTATACTTGACTTTTTATTTGTATACTTATTCCAGAGGGTCAAGTCTGCTAGTGTTTTCGTCAAAATCGTAGTTCAATGGCGTTTGAATGGTAATGCTTTTTGACACAGTTCTTGTTTCTTAAGAGGATTGTCAAGCAAGCGGTCTCCATACAAACGGCGATAACGTTTCCCACTCTCTAAATCTTAACCTACATCAATGAATTTTTGGTATGTTTTTGAAATGCCTAAATACTAGGGCTGTACGTTTTGATTTTTTAAATATTTGAATAGATTTCGAAATATTGGCACTTCTGTGTTTTGTATGAAATCACTAAAATGCAAATATTTTGAAATCTATTATAGATATTTAAAAAATCAAAACGTACAGCCCTAGTATTTAGGCATTTCAAAAACATACCAAAAATTCATTGCTGTAGGTTAAGATTTAGAGAGTGGGAAACGTTATCGCCGTTTGTATGGAGACCGCTTGCTTGACAATCCTCTTAAACCCAAAATCGAGACACAATGTGTTTCCGTTTTGGGTTTAAGAAACACAATCCGTGTTATTACAAAAGATTTTTAAACACTGTATAACTAAACACATGTTTAAATGTGATGCTGTCTCTGTCAAACAATATCGTCAAAAAAGTGACAGCATCACATTTAAACATGTGTTTAGTTACAGCGTTTAAAAATCTTTTGACGGAAACACATTGTGTCTCGATATTGGGTTTAAAGGAACAAGAACTTTGTCAAAAAGCATTACCATTCAAACACCATTGAACCACGATTTCGACTTTAACATTAGCAGAATTGACACCCTCGTTGCATAAATCTAGGTATTGCCTTAGAATAATAACACCTAGAAGCCGAAGTAGTGCCCTCGTATGCAAAGTGAGGCAACTAAAACTGAGCCAAAATTGCTGTTTTCAGATTTATATCCTTCATACTTTACCTAATCGTAACTAAAATCCAATAATATAGTAACTAATCTCCTAAAGGTAGGAATATTGAAACAGTTTTGTACCTATTCGGTATGATTAGGTACCTAATAATGGAGAATAAAAATCTGAAAACGGAGCCATATTGGCTGTTTTAGTTGCCTCACTTTTGACAGTGCGCTTAGTAGAGAACTATCGTTCTAGGTGTTATTATTCTAAGTTTTAAGCCTGCTAGGTGATTGTTAAGTCAACCGTATCATATTATAATGTCATCCCATACAAATTGCAGCCGATGGAATACGATATGAACTGTCAAATGAATACGATTACCTTACGCAATTCCAGCCCTCTTTCGATCAGTTCTTTCTTCTTTATCGAGCTGGGCGGATAATGCGAATATAATTCATAGGAAAGTTCGTTTTCTATATTGACCCAGCCCAGGGATCGAACCCGGGACCTCGGAGATAGCAAGAAATCAAAACTTGAATAATGTCCAGCTAGAGATCGACCTGACTGCTGAGCTATTGTGTCAACATGGCCAGAAGAAAATAAATAGGTACACTACGAATACGGCCGAGAGGCCCGTATTTATACTTCTACCGCTCAACGTTGAGAGCTATCTTGAGATCATACTTGAGATGCTCTTCTATAGGAACAGTATCTCAGGTATGATTTCAAGATAGCTCTCAAAGTTGAGAGCGGTTTTATCCGGTTTATAAATACGGGCTTAAATGTCAAAGACAAAACTTATTTTGTGATTCTTGGATTCCATTTTTACTTTCATTGTAGCTACTTTTTTCTATGTAATATTTTTTAAATTTATAATATGTCCTACCTACTGTAAGACTACGAGGAATAGGATTTCCTCGTGGTCCCACTAGTAGGAGAAATTAGTGGGACCACGAGAAAACGGGGTCAAATTAAGGGCACAGCCATTTGCAAATCCTTAGTGCAATCTGAAGAGAAACTCGTCACATAACTCGGAAGCATTTCTCCGTAACCCGTTCTAGAAACTCGTCGCTTCTCTTTGAAACCCGTTGACCTTATAAAAGTTGTAGACAGACAAAATGATCCTATATATAAGCGGGTGTAACAAGACCCTCAACGAAGCCGAAGTCCACGCATTCCGCCCATCACCAGGATCATTTTTGTCTTTTAGACTATACCTGGGAAACCAATAGCTACGAAGGTATTGCACTATTATAGTCCCCTTTTTCAATAAAATATATGCCAAATTTTAAATGTTTTGTGTGCCCTAAGGTTGTCACCCAAATAGTAATTTGGTCGCCCGTTCTGAATAACTCATTACTCAATTTGTATTTTAAAGTCACCCATTTTCAATATCTGAAGTCGCCCTCGGTCCCTCGCCCACTTAGTATTTCAGTATATAGCGTATTCAGTATTTTTGATACCCAAAATGGGAATTTGATGTTACCCGATTAAATACTACCCATAAATGGCACACACTGTAGGGTAAAACCGGGATAGATGCCCTACTTTTTGAAATGGCTTCCTAATTTAAAAAACACTCATTAATATGAATAATTTATTTGAAAGTAGGTTGGCTTAATCATTTATGTTGAATCATAATTATTTATTTTTGATCTATCAATTACAGATTTTGCAGAATTTAACTTTTCGTGGAACCCTTTGTTTGAGGATAGATGCCTAACCCTATGGATAGTTGCCCCACCATGAAAATACTAAGAAGGATAGATGCCCTTAGTGCGGGATAGTGAAAACGAATACCCAACCAAATTTTATGAGGTCGTTCTACTCCTAAAACAGCAATATAAACGTAAATACATAAAAATAGAACAGAACAATAAAAATAATTTAAAAATATTCACTGACACCTTATATCTGGTGTATGGAGGGATAGATGCTCCTAAGGGCACCTATACCTTGAAGCTACAATGAGTAAAGAGTCGAAATATAAATATATGTAAATGCATAAAAAATACAACAAAACAGAATAAAATATTATAAATACACACTGACACCCTATATGGGCATATATGGTGTATGAAGGGATAGGGGCACGTATACCTCGAAAAATCAGGGCCACTATCCTTTGTGACAGGGATAAATGCCCAAGTAGTTTTTAAATAAATTAAAAACAAAAGAGCAATTATTTACACCCAGGTGCACACTTAATGAACCAGTACATTGACGTAATAAAAAATATAACGGAATTTATTACTACTTATAAAGTTATACAACGGCAAATACTAACATTTCAAAAATTGTCGTTTTTGTGAAGTGCGTCGCAAAGTTGGTTGCACACATGAGCAAAACGCGTCCACGCCGTACAACAGCCCGTGGAAAATTAGGTGCGGGGTGACTGCGGCTCCTACTTATACTATTAATTCTTAGTTGCGAGTTTGGGAAGTTAAAGTTTTTGAAAATGGGGCACCTATCCCACTGCGGCATCTATCCCGGTTTTACCCTATGTACTATTATTAAATCAAATAAAAGAAAACGAGACCATCAGAAATTATGATGCATTTTTTTCGAGAATTTATAACCCCCGCAGATAAAAAAGAAAAAGTACCAGGATCATATAAATCTATAGAAGTTTACTTCTGTAAATATTTTCAATACCCACTAATAAAAATTTCAGACACCATAGTTTCAATAACATCAAATCAACGAAGTAGGTACCTACCTATTTATAATTTCCTTGCATCACATACGAGTGGGCGATTGTCCAAAATGACGTTGAGTGATACACGTCACCAAAGTACCAGGATTTCATAAATATGGAGAAGGTTGATCCTGTTTCCTGTTTAGTAATAGTACATTATGAGACAAGTTAGCTTAGGTTGCTCATTGCACACAAGGCTGTGGGTTGCAGCCCGAGCCGCAGGCGAGGGCGTAACTCAGCCGAGTGTGCAATAAGCAAAAGCTCACGAGTTTCATACGACGTTTTTCAACACATTTGCGAGGAAAAAACAAAGTAATTTATCACACAGCAACAAATACGACAAAAACAAAATATGATAATTATGGGAAAAGGCGCGTATGTTTTTTTTTTGTTTTTTTTTCACAAACCCAACGCAAGAATATTTTGCGAACAAAGGGGTGAGGAGCATACAGCCTACTTCAAAATTATAATTTTAAGTGACAAAATGCAAATATTTTAATATTTTATAACAAAATATTGTGAATTATGAATAATTTGATAATAATTATATATTTATTTGTCTTAATTAAGGACTTACACATTTATTTATTCCAAAAATGTTTATGAATTTTCAGCAGCATAAAACCTCTTTGTTGTCAAAAAAAAAATAACTGTATTACCCGGCTAAATTGGGAATGCTCTGTTTACTCGCATAGAACTTGCAGTATGGTACTAATTTAACTTTGTAGGGTTAATTCTATTACGAACTAGTGTTTTATATATTATTGCACGCGTTTGTTATAGCTCGGTTTATGTCCCTAAAAGCGATGTATTAGGGCTCACTTTACGAGCAAGTGTGTTGAAAATAAACAAAAAAGGTTGAATGGATTGCTATTTTTTTTAATTTTACTTTATCTATTTCTCGTTGGTACGTTTATATTGTCTAAAGAGTTTTCCCTCCATACAGGCGGAGGTTTGGCTACAAGGAAATATGTTTCCTCGTCAAATTAGGTTGGGTTTTTTTATATTTTTTTTATTTGGCCACAAGGAAACGGGAAAAAAAACCATTTGTATTCTGGCCTCATTTTATTTTATACAAAATAAATAAACTTAAATCTAAGTAATTAAACAAATAAATTATCCTTATATCTAACTGACTGGCGGCTATGATATTTAAGACAGACTTACAAAAATAAAACTACCTACCTACACAGTACATTATTATATAAGTTTTTCAAACAGTATAGGAGCTCCATAGAAACGGTCGAATTTGACGGCTGACGTCACTCTAAGAGCTCTAAGCAAAGTTCGCAGTACTTTAGTCGGGGTTGTCACATCGCGTGGATTAGTTCACCGAGACTATTGTTACTAACTTTTATTGATTCGCTAAAATGATTCGTCAGAGTAAACGATATTGTGCTGTCTACGGATGTTTAAACTCATCTGAATTTTCATTATTTAAACTTCCTGCCGATGTTGAAAGGTAAAATATTTTAAATAATCGAACCTGTAAAATGTATCATCGATTGGGTTTGTGTGCTCGACTTGTGCTCGATTAAAAATCAAGAAATTAACAGAATAAGTTTTATACAGTCATGTCCTTGTTTCCCCATTATCTACTTAAAAACCGACTTCAAAACCCTACCTCTAAAAAGCAAGAAATAATATTCGTAATAATAAAAATACGTCTATTGAAGTCGGGTGGGGCTGGAGTACAGATTCCTTTTTTTATTCTAAAAGCCCCACCCGACTTCAATAGACGAACGACGTACTGCTCGTACTCCCGGAAACATCGTTCGCTTTAGTGTAAATACCTATACTATTCGACGAGACGGCCGGAGAATGCCAAGCCAACCCTTGCGATCCGACGGAGTGCAATGACAAAAGGGCCTTAGTGACGTTAGCTCTTCTACTGTTTGAAAAACTTATATATGTACTGTGCTACCTATCCCATATTTCATGATTTTCATCAGTATTTGTTGTGGTTGTGGCATTAACGTAAGTTTTATCACATTGATGCAACAATTAAAAACATATTTATATGTTTTTTTACATTAGACAGACCTACTAATAAATTTTTACATCAAATAATTATATATATTTTTTTAAATAGTTTTGTGGAAGTCTTTTCTGGAAAATTTTGACGAAAACTAAAAAATTGGATTTAAAAGTAGTGAAATGAAAACCTGATCTTTCAATATTTGCAATGACAAGAGCGAAAATAAAGAAAATTTTAATAACGAAAATTAAGTGAGCATTACCGGCTTACCTATAAAAAAATCTCATTTATGCTCCGAAATTTATCATTACCTACATTTGAAAAAGAATGAGGGAGGTTCCACATTTAGGTACCTACGTGTTGGTCTGGTTCACGTTCATCACGTTCTAAATTTGAGATTCATTGCCGAAATGAATTTCAATATAGTACTTTCCCGCACAAGTGCGGGAAGCGTTTAACATGGCCACACAAACCAATTTAAAAATTAAAGTTTTACTAAAAAAGTTTTACTTCCTCGAATTCCTCGAGAAAAGCACTATACAAGCCTTGTACTGGAAGTTATTTACACTGCCTTAAATGATCAAACCATCCTCAACAATGTAAATGCTAACTTCCCGTTCTCGGTTGTAATGTACTATTAAATATACAGATCAGGTGCTCAAAGTGTAAAATAGAGCTAGTCTTTAGTTAAAAGTGGTCTGTATACAACATCTTGTCGATCTTGAGCGTGGTATGGGGATGATGGGAGATCTTCTAATTCTGCAGTGTCCTAGAAAAAAAAAATTATGTTAAACTAAAAAAAACAAGGAACTCTTCTTAAAGTACCTTCAATTTTATTTTTTATTTAGTAGTGTTTAGAGAGAATATTTGCTTTTTCTATTATACAGGATGTTTGTTACCCGTAATCCCATAATATGGTAGATACAACCTTGGAAAATTATGAAAACCACCACGTTTTTTTCGTATGGCAAAGTGACAACCCTAGTCGCAGATGGAATTATTGTTCTTGATAATCCATTCCCGTTAATGCTCAAAAACAGTCTAGTCTCGGTCTAGACCACAACCATTCAACAAAGTAGTCTAGTGAGTCTATTAGTAAGTCTGTGTATTTTTTATTTTAACTTTTAATAGTTTTTTTTGTATATTAAATCACTGTTTGAAATCATACTCATTCTAAGGCTCGTATTATAGAATCAAACTCAAACTCGGATCTCTGCTTGAGTACAGTTAGAAAGGAATGGCGCTGTATGCGATGAATAGCACCATCCCTTTCTAACTGTACTCAAGCAAAGATTTGAATTTTGAGTTTGATTCTATAATACGAGCCTTAAAGAGCGTAAGTACAAGCGTAAAGACATTCTGTCACTATGCCAATGAGGGGTTTTCAAATTGACATTTAAAAAATAGAAAAGTAACTATTTGCCTCACTAGATGGCGTTGATGGTAAGAGGCGAGTCAAAATTGGCTTTTAAAAACAAACGGCCTACCAAAGAGTACTCTTCGAAGCGTAGTAAAAAATACTTTGAATACCCTATTTTTTTCAACGCCATCTATCGAGCCTACAGCTTTTTGTCATTTTGATAAGCCCTCATTGATTTTATTTTAATATAAGCACAGATAATATAGGTACAAGACAAATAGACTCGACTCAAACTTCCTGACATTCCCAATTTGGACTAGATTTTAATTTTTTCTAATTAACGTAAAAAATACTGATCTAAAAATTTTAAAAAAAATTACGAGCTTAAAACATTAAAATCTCGAAATGGTTTACTTATTTTAGTACTTTCGCAAAATGAAATGTTGTCCATTTTGGGTTAGGTTAGGTTAGTATGGTGATCATTTAAACCATAAAGTTAATATACCATTAACTTTATGATTTAAACATAAGCCAAGCCACGTTTAGTACATAGTGTTTTTTTACCTCAGGGCTGATACTCCGAGACCAGGGTCCCCACCCAGCGGGTTCTTCTTCGTGGTCATAATGATGCTGATGCTGTGCATGTTCATAGTATATCACCTGCGAACAACAAAAAAAAATATTTAAAAAATTTTGAAAGTTCACTTACTGCCATACCTTTTTTTTTATTCTCCGGATTAAGGTACTCTGTTCGCAGAGTTGATAATAGTAGATTGTTATACGAGGGTCAAAAGGAAGCAATTCCCATTCGAGATATATAGACGCCCGAGCATAGCGAGGGCGGCTATAGTTCGAGAATGGAATTGATGACTTTTACCCGTGTTAAACACTCTACTTTTCATTTCGAATTTCAGGAAAGTAAAAAAAGTCTTAGTTATTCCAAAATGTTTATTAATAAAAACATGTACCTACTTAGTAACTACATTGGTAGACCTTATAATTATTACCTATACCAACTTACCTTTAAAAACCTAGAAAATTTAGAACAATTTGTGAAATTTAAAGTTAAATTCTTGCTTGGAATATTTACAGTTTGATATAAATTATTATGATGACAGATTTGGCTTTGTTGGATGTCTGTAAAAGTTGGAGATATTCTTTGGTCTTTTATAAGACGGTAAGTCCGTGGCAGAGACTCTCCTGAAGTAGTTGTTTCCTGTAGGCGAATAACAGCGTAGTTTTATTGTTTCTTTTATATTATTTGAACTTTTGGTTTTAGTTTTAAACTTATTTTTAGTAAATACAAAATCAACACAAAACTTTAATACGGCACAAACAGCTCAAAGTCACAGAGTTAGGTAAGTCTCCCTCCAATATTTTATAGTTTTTCTTATTTTAAATTTGGAACACGTCGCGTCGCCGGCCGCTCCTCCCAATGTTTTTAATTTTGCACTGGCTGTTTATACCATGTTTTGTTGTTGTTCGTGAATGCGCCCTACAAGGCTGCAACTTTTTTTAACCATTTGTTTTTAACTATTGTAAACTTTTTCATTGCCAAATTCAGTTCTATTTTTAAATTACTTTTCCACCCTAGGGTGGAACGAAGAGTTTTGGACCCGCTGCTCAGTTCAAATATACATCACTTTCCGAATATGAGAAATGAAAACAATGTAAAAAACCGCATTTTTTTAATTCATTCATTTGTTTTCTTATTCTTCCTTCTGTCATTTGTTTTAACATTGAAATGTTTTTTAGTTCGCTCCAGTAGGCCCCTATTTTCGCTGAAAGTGCGATTCGCCCGTGATACCCTGAGGTTTAGGGCCACCACGAGGACGTATGAGAGCTCAAAAGAAAATGTAAAAGTTATATTGCAAAAGTCAAAAACTTTTTTGCAAATCGAAAAAAACCGAATTCGTGTGTTTTCACAGAAAATTTCCGATATCTCGAGAACGGGGCCGAATTTAAAAAAAAAGAAAAAAAAACACCGCGGCATTGAACCTGAAAAATTTTTATGACCTAAAATGTTCCTTCCATTTTAGGTCATAAAATTTTTTTTTGGTTTTGAAACATGTTTTTTTTTAAAATAATCTATAATAGGTAGTCATTTTCAATGCCCTTTCAAGTCGTGTAGTCATTTGTTTTCTTAGCCGACTTCAAAAAAGGAGGAGGTTCTCAGTTCGCCGGAATTTTTGTTTTTTGTTGCGCTATGAGCCTTCTGTCATTTGTTTTTTTGTTGCGCTATGAGTCTTCTGTCATTTGTTTTTTGTTGCGCTAGCAGCCTTCCGTCATTTGTTTTTTTGTTGCGCTAGGAGCCTTCTGTTATTTTTTTTGGCGCTAGAAGCTGCTGCAGTACCTACCAGCTGATCACAGCTAGGTTAGTTTTAAAATTGCCTATTATAGGCACCTACGTTATGTCTATGTGTGTCAGTTTTCGTTTTTACAAAATGTTGATGTTTAGATTGTATTCAGATAAGAATAAAATCTGGTCTATAATTTTGTATCATAAACCACTAATTTTAACTAACGTACAGCTACCTACCTACTATAATTGTTTTATGGTAGGAATAAATCTTGGAGAAAGTAATAAAGATTGGCTTAGGCACATTAATTTTCATAGCAAAAATTATCGAAATCATGAGAAAACATTATGGTTTTTAATTAATTACATACTAATAAACTATTACTGTGGAGCTCGGTGGCGCAGTGGTTTAGCGCCTGGCCCAGCGATTGCGGAAGTTAAGCAACGGTCGCAAAGGTCGGTCATGGGATGGGTGACTAAAAATTTATTATCTCGAGCTCCTCCGTGCTTCGGAAGGCACGTTCATCCCATCCCATGACTGACCCTTACGAAAGTTGCTTAACCTCCGCGATCGCTGGGCCATCGCTACACCACTGCGCCATCAGGCTCCTCGGCCCCATAGTAGTTTATTACCACTTGGTCGATAATTTTTAAGGTAATAAATTATTCTCATTGGTGAAAGCAGCGAACTAAAATCTATGGAAGTGTAATAGCAAACAAATATTGCTTAAAAAATGGCACCACGGGGCCGAAAAAGTACAACCCGCTCAGCTTTAGTCGGGCCAGCCACGCACCCTGTGACTGACGTTAGTGTTCTTTTCAATAAATTACAGTTTGTATTGTAGAGAAAAGATAGAAAGAGAGAGTTTATTAGAAATGACGTCCTTTAAGAAGGCAGTAAAAAGATGGATAAAAACATATCTTATTTTTTCGTTTAAGTATAGAAAATATCTATGAGTATACAAATTATGGTCGCTAATAAGCAACCAGTGTTCAGTACCCTTAGCACGAACAGCTATCGAAAAAAATAACTCGCGTAAAATCATTCGATAGATAAATTTTGTATTGGAAATTTGTACAACGCCATCTATCGCCGGTAAGCGAAATGAAATTTTCCATAGAGAATTGTCTATCGAGTAATTTTACGTGCGTTTTTTTTCTCGATAGCTGTTCGTGCTAAGGGTACAGATGCTTTGTGCTGCATAATTAAATTCCAGCATTTTTAGCTCTACCTATCCACATAGTTGTACTTTTCGTATGGTGCCATTTTTTGAACAGAATGCTTATTCTATAGATTTTAGTTCGCTGGGTGAAAGCATACAAACAGGATCTCATGAGGAATGCCGGTTGCAATTTATTGAGGCTCACGATCGGATACGCAGTGACCTTTTACCGTAGTGCAAAGGGGACGGTAAAACATGTTCGGTGTTTAAAGGAGTTTGGCAATAATGTATCAGTGAAAAAAATTTTTTTATTTATTTTATTTTACTGTTCAAGGGACAACAACATCCAATAACATTATTAATATAAAGTTTATAACGAAGTTGCATCCATGTTGATTAGGCCAAAATGTCATTCACAGATTTTTACAAAATATGATGCCTAGTAAATTACAATGAAGATAAGGTTCAGTACCCTTAGCACGAACAGCTATCGAGAAAACAAACGCGCGTAAAATTACTCAATAGACAATTCTCTATGGAAAATTTCATTTCGCTTATCGGCGATAGATGGCGCTGTACAAATTTCCAATACAAAATTTGTCTATCGAATGATTTTACGCGCGTTATTTTTTTCGACAGCTGTTCGTGCTAAGGGTACAGATAATAATATATACAGGCTGTATTTTTATTCACTCTCCTGAGGATGTGTTCTGTCCATGGAACTGAACAACTTTCTTTACGAAACGTAGGGCTGACTTCGTAAAAAAAAATTGACAATCCATCCTTCCATACAAATCAAAGAGATCACAATGATCAATTTAGTACCTGACCAAAATTTTGTGACTTATTTTGATTTCGACACATGTTTCTTAGAGAAATTTGTACAGTTTCATGGACAGAACACATCCTTAAAATTTGGAGAATTTATAAAAATTCACCCTGTATAAAAAACCATAACAAAGAGGAACGTTTAATGTCTCCTCCCAAAAAAAATTTTATTCCATAATTTCGAATTAAATAAAATAGTCGTTTTAAGTTTACACAGAAAGAAAAAACAAATAATTATCTTTTTGTTTACCTAGTTCAAGTACCTATCTAATGACTTGACTACGAGAGCGAAAGTGAAGAATTAAATGATTCATGAGATAGGTAGCTGAATTATAATGCGATTTCAAAGATGCAGCAATGTGTCACATCCAATGTCAAATGAATGTAAGCGATAAAGTTGGTCATATCATGATAAACAGTATGAATTGATTCTTTCAAAATATTTTATAAATTAAGTACGTTTTAAATAAGTTGAATTTGAATTTCTCTCTTTTCACTTGAATCTAGGCATAATTTTTAAGAAAATTTATAAATTTTCATGAAAAAAAGTGAAATCTTAAAATGTCTCTTCATTTTAGATTTGAAAGTTTCGACGTAAAGATCGTAACTGCAAAATATCACAATTATAATATTAAATACTAACATGTTACCAATATATTCTTAATATTAATTACTAGCTACTTGTCAAATTTGAACACGATAGCTTGTATATTTTCAAAGTTATAGAACAATAAACTTTCAAACCGCTGTCTCCTGTAAAATATGCGATTTCCACATATGGGATTATACGTAGGGACCGTCGATATTACATGTATTGTTGTAATGTAACAAATCATGCAAAATAAATATGTGTATGGGATGGACATAAGTACATTTTTTGCTTATGTCCATTTATTTATAAAGATAGAGCCATATTTTCGCTTCGCTTTTACTAAAATTTCCTTTTTGGCGCCAAAATGCCCCGCCGTTTTTTATGTCAACGTCACTTTTCACGGCCGTGCGTTCCGTTTCACAGAGGTGGCATACCGTTTCTGTTTGCACGACAAGGTTGTGCCGTGTCAGAGAAAGTGGCTGGGTGGGTCCCAGCATGAATTCAAGATGAGCGGTAGGTAGCATAGATAGCAACCGGTAAGGTAGTGATGTTGTAGGTACAGTCTGCAACGAAAGTTGCTGAACACTTTAGTACTTTGTCATATTAACTTTTTTGACTAATGTTTCATTTCAAGACATCTGTGAAAATTGTTGCTATGATGAAGTTCTAAAGTGACAAGCGACTTTCGTTGCTGACCGTACCCTTGCACGTCGCGCCATCACAACATTAGGTTTAGTTCGTCCAGGGGCGATAATTATGCGCGCACGCGAATATTGTTACTAACTGGTTAAGCGAATAGAACAGTAATTGAACTAAGAAATAGTAGATTATACAACAAGTGAAAAAAGAGGGAATTTAGTTCGAGGGACTAAGTTGGATCCCGAGAGCAGCGAAGGATTCTAGAGTTGAATCCCGAGCGTAGCGAGGGATTCAAAAGTAGAATCCTGAGCGAAGCGAGGGACACAAAGGACCGAGATGAAATGTTTTTTTCACGAGTTGTGTACTCTACTTTTTACCATTGACTGCGAGAAAAAAAAATAGCAGTACCTATAGCATTTATAGTTGTCCATCAGCCATTTTTGATGTCCCCACTGTGGGGCACAGGCCTTCCTTATGGGTGGTAAGGAGAATGGGCCATAACCTACCACGCGGGCCCAATGCGGATTGGTGGGTGTTAACGACTGCAAATGCAGCCGGGACCAACGGCTTAACGTGCCTTCTGAAGCACGGAGGAGCTCAAGATAATACATTTTTGGTCACCCATCCCATGACCGACCCTTGCGAACGTTGCTTAACTTCCGCAATCGCTGGGCAGGCGCTAAACCACTGCGCCACCGAGCTAACTAAGAGGGAATCTACATGATCAGTCTGGCATCAGTGCACTTCATCAGTTTGTATAGAATTTGAATTTTTACAGACTGAAGATCGTACCAGACTGATGTAATGGACTGATGCAAGACTGAACAACTAATCTCCCTCAAATATATAAAAAGAACCCAAATATAAGACACTAAAAAGGACCTAATTGATTTAGCGGGATATTTTTTAGAAAAGAACCCAAAGATAAGACACTAAAAAGAACCTAAATAAAATTGGCGGGATTATTTTTGTCATTAATTGTAGAACTATATCTTTATCTATGGAATAACTTCATACTTTCAGCACCTTTTATTTTTTTTGTACCTAATTCATACGATGCGCGCTTGTTCCAAATTCAAAATATTTTTATTCACTCGGTGAATAAAAACGCGTTTTATTCACTGTTATCAATGAATAAGACGCACTTTTTTGAGTGGCGATGGTAAAAACAGCTTTTATTACGTACAGCATAAAGACGGTCAAGAAGAAGTACAAAAATACAATTTATATTTGATAAAAAGAAAACTGAAAAGCATTGTAATTTGATCATTATGACACAACCCTGAAAAAGATACCTACAGCTAACATATTTTCTATTTTTTTATTTCACCTCCAGTAAAATGTATGAGACAGCTGAAACTTTTCTCAGTTTCATTGTTGTTTCCACACAAAAAAATTGTTCGTTATGAACGATCGACCTCTACAAATGATTTTCAGGTTTTCTAATAACAAAAAATATGGGGATTTGTTCGTGGGAATGTTAGGTCTCTACATTTATGCTTATTTTAGTACAAAAACGTACATTTCTCGAAAATTTAAACAGTTTATTTTGATTTACTTGGAAATCATACACCCGCCATTCTGATCAATATGAAATCTTTTGTCAATTCTATAAAAAAACAGTTTAGGCTGTTACAAGCACTTGTGAATGTCATAGAAGCAACGCCATCGTTCGCAAACCCTAAGCGAGAGACGTTGTAACGAGAAGAACTGGCAAGAAACTCGTCAAGGGCTGCTTTTTTTCTCCCAATACCATAGGTATTTCATACATCATCATTTATTTGGGGTCGGTGCAGTGCGTCCTTCTCTTCCATTCCTTCCTGTCACAACTCATCTCCTCATCCACTCCCTTCACATTCATATCATTCCGCACACAATCCATCCATCTTTTCTGCGGTCTTCCTCCTACTTTCCAGCCCAACATCCATATCCATTACTCTTCTAGTAACACGCCTTTTATCCCTTGTCATACATATCATAGGTATTTCATACAGATTAGTCAAATTAAAAAATGTCCCCAGCATTTAAGTGAGGTCATTTTCCATTCAAAGTTTACATACAATGAGTTTACATACATTTCAACTACAGATTCTGCTCAACTCTAAATTGAATAAGATTATAATATACTTAATGTACATATTTAACTAACAATGGCTAGACATGACCGCAGAGTCAAATAACTTTCTCTAAACTAATGCTTTCACAGATATTCTGTGTATTTGTTTGAAGACAGTTCTAGAAATTAAGGCTTAGAGCCCTGCCCCCCTCTAATAGCAGTAATTCTATCCGTTTCAACGCTACGCTAACTATTAAAGCTTTAAACATAAGCAATAGACGATTAAGACGGTTCGATGAGCTCAGTAGCGCCACCAATGGAAATAAATCATTTACGTTGTATCAAGGGCTTAGAATAAAAGTTTTGGATATTTTGCGCAAATAGAAGAGTAAAGTGCAATTTTTAAATATTTTTTCATGGCCTCAAATATAAACAATAAGTTATGAATGTCGATATTGCTAAATGTGGCCACTTTTGGCACTAGTGACATGAACGACTTAATGCTTAAGTTTGAGTTCTTAACACTTGTTTTCTCACAGTAAAAGGGGTTAAACGGATGCAAAAAACATGTTTTTAAAATAGGTTAGCTCCGTGTTTAAGCGGTCAGTTAACCGCATCAAGTTATATCCGTCGCAGTTGTATGTACATGTTTCAAATTGTTTAAGTACATTTAAAAGTACATAAAGGGCATATCGTTAACATATATGTTACTTTATTTACTAGAAAACGAAAAAACATCTGGCTAGCTAAAGAGTTTGACATAGTCGCTAATTAATACCTACATTATATTGAAGATAAACCTTGTACCTAGATGAAAGTAAAAAAATGTGAAAAAGTGCAAAAAGCACTGTCGTATTGTCATAACTTTGGCGTAAATAAAAAAAACAAACACCTAATTACTTTTATTTATACTACATAATAATTAGACTTTGTTTTTTTCCTTAACAATAGGTAGTATGATACATATTTCTGTTCTGCGGAAAAAAATTCGCAATCATAGTATTTATAAAGTTGATCCTTAATTTGATTTTTGTTGGGCCTAGTAAGTAGCTAAAGTACTTAATGTTATCTGACACAAAAATACAGACACTCAGGACCTGAGCCAATATAGAAAAGTTCGTTTTGTAAATTCCTCAGTAGACGAAACTTTACAGTATATAATAGACAAGGGCTGTGGGTTGCAGCCCGAGCCGCAGGCGAGGGCGTAACTCAGCCGAGTGTGCAAAAAGCAAGAGCTCACGAGCTTCATACGACGTTTTTCAACACATTTGCGAGGAAAAACAAAGTAATTTATCACACAGCAACAAATACGACAAAAACAAAATATGATAATTATGGGAAAAGGCGGTCATGTTTTTTTTTTGTTTTTTTTTACACGCCCAACGCAAGAATATTTTGCGAACAAAGGGGTGAGGAGCATACAGCCTACTACTAAATTTCAAAATTTTATTTTAAGTGACAATACGCAAATATTTTAATATTTTATAACAAAATATTGTGAATTATGAATAATTTGATAATAATATATATTTGTTTGACTTAATTAAGGACTTACACATTTATTTATTCCAAAAATGTATATGAATTTTCAGCAGCATAAAACCTCTTTGTTGTCAAAAAAAATATAACTGTATTACCCGGCTAAATTGGAAATGCTCTGTTTACTCGCATAGAACTTGCAGTTAGGTATTAATTTAACTTTGTAGGGTTAATTCTATTACGAACTAGTGTTTTATATATTATTGCACGCGTTTGTTATAGCTCGGTTTATGGCCCTAAAAGCGATGTATTAGGGCTCACATTACGAGCAAGTGTGTTGAAAAGTATCATAAATGAAACATATTGTTAAATTATCCAAATCGTTTTTTTTGGTTTTGGTTATTTGTACATAGGTTTTGGTGCATACTATATTACATCCCTGCAAAGTTTCATCGACTGAGGATTTAATGTTGGGGTGTCCATACAAAAGATCGCAATTTCCTACATTAATGTGTGTGCATGGAAAACCACAATTAGTTTTTAGCTCTTTTACCTGTTTTTACCTCCTTTGTATTTGGTGACTCGACTATTATATTATCTTAAGAGAGTCGAGTTTCTGTGTTTGTGAATCATCCGTTTAACTTTCACTCTCGGACTAAATTGCAGAAGAGTAGCTTTATTAGACTAATTTGATTCACAACACGATATCGAAGTAGTGATCTAGGGTACTGTTGGATGGTTCAGAAAACCTATTACTAATTATTTAAAAAACTTGCGAAAATACAGATTTTGATGAAACTATTGTTATGGTGATCGCTGAATAACCGAACGTTTTAAGATTTGTATTATTAATAATAATAAAATCATTTGTTTGTCTCAAATCAATAATATACAAGCAATGATAAAATACTTTAACAATTTGACAAAAAGGTTAATGACTCAGTAACCGCGGGAGGGAAACCCACAGCCTCTGGTATTCTGCCATGACCTGAACAATATTGTGTCCCCCAACAGAACGACACTTCTCATAATGATATTTTAGGACACCAAGTCTAATAGTAATAAATGTTAAGGTGGTACCCTGAGCGAAAGTGGCGCCGCGGTGAATTATATTTAATATTATAATTCTAATACACAATTTTAAAAATGTTTATCGTGGAGATTTTAGGGCCCACAGTCTTGTATTTTTAGATGGTATGTTACATTCCCTCGTAGTCACTGCTAGAAGTAGATAGCAAAACTGCTAAAAGTGGCCGTTTTTGACACGTTTGCTATCTACTTCTACGAATGACTACGAGGGCATGTAGTGATACCTTCTAAAAATACTAGACCATGGGCCCTAAAATCTCCACGATAAACATTATCAAAATCTTTTTCCATTAATAACTTATTAAATAAAAACCTCTGAGGTCGCCACTTTCGGTCATGCAACCGCCTTAATAAATGTTTTCAAAATATGATTTTTGTTTTTGCTTTCAAACAAAAAGTTGTTCATAATAATGAGCCCCATGGTTGTTACCTTGCTTAGCTTGAATAAAGATTATTGACTGAGCGAGCGCGTAGCTTGCCGTTTCAGCTTGGTCAAATGGTTTCGTACGTCCGGCTTTCCGTGAGTTCTCCTCTACACTATACAGGGGCCGTACAGGCTAGCGCATCGAACTTCGAAAAGTCTGCCGGGTTTCAAATTAAAACAGATAAATCGAGCCTCAATTGGGTCAAAATGGTAAACCCCAATTCATGATGTCACACGAACATCGATATCTTCCAAATAACTTCAACGAATAGTACAATACGAAATTATTGCTTTGATTTCTTTGTTTTAAGTTGAAACTCGGCAGACCTGCCGAAGTTCGAAAAGTTCCCATCCGATTCTCGTAAAATTTTGAGGTTTGTTTTAGGTTTCGAAAATTTTCATTATGGCGGAGTTTTACGTGGAAAATTAAATTTCAGCAAAAATCTTACAAACGTGAGGGAGGTCTATAGAGCTAGTTTGTAACATACAAACCAGCGCACACTTGGCTTTAAATGCGTATTCGAAAAAGAAAGTCAGCTTATGTGCGTACGTAGGTACGTACGACTTACTTACTAATTACTTACTGCACAGAATTCATAATTAGGGGTCATAATTTTAATAAGTAGGTATTTGTTTTTCTTTTATTTGATATTAAATACTTAAAAGAAAATAAAAGATGTTTTTGAAAAAAAATGTGTAAGTACACTAAGGCCCGTATTATTAATAATAAACCGCTCTCAACGTTGTGAGATCTTGAGATCATACCTGAGATACCTTCTTAATATAAGAACAGCATTTAGTTTAACGCGCGTTGTTTTCTCGATAGTCGTTTGTACTAAGGGTACCTACATTTAAAATATTTTGCGACACAAGTTTAGAAAAAGTGACAATTATAAACTCAGACTTTAGTAAATACTAAAATTCTAGACTTACCTTCTGAGGCTGATGGCTGTGTTTGTTCTTCAGGTCGATCCAAAGTCTGGCTAGATTTATGCCTAGACCGATTAGCGCGATCAGTAAGAATTTCACCTGTAAATGAATA
Source organism: Agriphila straminella (assembly GCA_950108535.1). Lineage (NCBI taxonomy): Eukaryota > Metazoa > Arthropoda > Insecta > Lepidoptera > Crambidae > Agriphila > Agriphila straminella. The sequence continues at coordinate 12,984,360 of OX467304.1, forward strand.
AAAAAAGAATACATACATACATGAATACATACATAGTTACCGGTCAAAAAAAAGTACGAAACAAGAATATTTTCGAGTCCAAAATTCAATAAAAAGCATGCCTGTTGTTCGTGTAGTGCGTGTCTAGGACAAAGTGGCATGCGACTACGGTTATCCTTTTTTATAGAATTTTGGACTCGAAAATTTTCTTGTTTCGTACTTTTTAGAGCGCGATTTGACCGTAGCTAGATTTAGTTAGTTAGATCAAGATTGATTATGCTTATGTTTTCACTACTGAAAGTGCGGTAAGTAATAAGTCGTAATTAATTTTGTCTGCATTTATTGCAGACAAAGAATTACCTTATAGGACAAAGATAAAAAATCACTATATTAGATACTATCATAATTTTACTAAATAATTCAAAATTCAAAATAATTTATTCAGTCTAGGCTGTTACAAGCACTTGTGAATGTCAAAGAAGCTACGCCATCGGTTCGCAAACCCTGAGCGGGAGACCTTGTAACGAGAAGAACCGGCAAGAAACTCGTCAAGGGCTGCTTTTTTCTCCCTGTATATTTCATACATTCATCATACAGTCGTCAACATTTGAAAAAAGAGCTCCACATTTAAAGTGAGGTCATTTTCCATCACAATAATTAACAAAAGTTTGCACACAATGGGTAGGTAGGTTGAAATTGAATACCTACCTACTACATATCGGATAGGTAATTGTGAGAGTAAATAACTTTTAACTAATAATAGATAATTTTGTTGATTTACCTGCAATTTAAATGATAAGATTTGCAATAATGTTCCAATCTTCGCTTTCAATACAGCTCCTAGGATCAATAGTTTCAATATGGCCTTCTTTTTCTTCTTCTTTTTCCCTCTTTGCTCTAAAATAAAACATTTTATTTAAAAAAAGAATTAAAGATTAAGCAACGACCAAAAAAAAATTGTCTTTATTTTTTTTCTACGCTTGTTTCATTCCATGACATAAAAAGGAATAAAAAAATACTAGGTAAAAAAGGTAGATACAGTTTACATGCAAATCTTTTAAAAATGCACCATGCACTCAAAATGCAAAACCACGATGCATAAATGCAATTCAATTTACTTATATAAAAATTACCAAAAACACTTTGACGTGACACCAAAAATGATGTCGGTAGGTAGGTACTGTAAAAAGACAAATAATTCGAAACTTTTTAAATTATTCGTTGGAAAAGAAAACTTAGGACGTTTTTTGAGAAAATGTGTATTTTATGATACTTTGTCGATTGTCAAAAACTAACTTTGTAGCAAAATAATTTCGTATAAAATAGAGAATTTTTACTATCAAGAAGCAAACTTCAATTTTTCTGTCACTTTTTGTAATTTTTTTATATTTTTTCTTAAAATAATATAATATGGAGTTATTTCATTTAACTCCAAGCTATCAAGTAGAGTCAACAAAAAAACTGCAATATAAGGGTCAAGTTGGATGATTTTAACATACTTAAATAAAATATATTGTTGGAGTCAAAACAGAAAGATTTTTGGAATGTAAGTAGTGGATAACCCAAAAAAACTATCTAAATATTTTTTTTAGATTCTACGTATCCTAATCTAACTTCTACCTCCAGAAAAAAAGAAGAGCCAAGATGCTACCACCACCAACCTTCCAAAGAACTCTTATCCTCAACCCCATCTTCTTTCAAATCACTCTTCATTGCATGCTCTGCTGCCGCATCCAACGCTTCCTCTCCTGCATCCCACAAATCAGATAGCAATCCTCTCCCTCTCCTAGAAGAGTTCACGCTCCTCTCTCCAACCCTCTCTCCTACCACCCAAGATTGGACGGTTCCAGAAGAGAACCCTCGTTCAAGACCTTGTTGTTTCTGCATAGCTTGCACCATCATTGGATGGATTAGATGGATTTTTGGTGGTTTAGTCTTCTTCTTCTTCTTCATTTTCTTCTTTTCACCACCACCGGTGGAGATGGTTATGGAGTCTATCCCACCGGAGTCATGCTTCTTTCTTGCTAATGCCCTGTTAAAAAAATGTAATAGTTGTTATCAAAATGCTACATGGTACCATAGGAAATAATATTTAGTGCTCTCCAAACTTCAATCTGAAGATGGCACTAATGAAAAGGGTTTTTATTCACAACTGTCCCCGTATTACAACCTCTTAAAACTGGCCAGTTTTCTGAATGGCTATCAGTGCGTCTCTTTTATTTGCTATACAGCGAGAAAGAGATGTAACTATAGCAATTCATATACCTGGAAAGTTTTAAGAGGTTGTGATACCCCTCCTGCGGGTCTACCGCCTAACTCTATCGCTTTGACTCTGGCTTTGGTTTATGACGTCAGTGCACTGTCCGTCCTTGTCATCGTGTTATGATATGACAAGGACAGACAGAGCATTGCTATCGCTCTGGCTAAAGCTTTGAGTTAGGCGGTAGGGCCCCTGGTCTGTGCTTTGGCCTTCATATCGATGTTAAGTGACGATAAGGCCGAAGATGGAAGCGGCACTACACCTGGAATCCTCTACCACTGAGGAACTGGCTATCTTGCCTCTAACTGCCGGAACACAAAAATGTTAAACTGTTTTTATGGCGTCAGACTTAGGTAAGATGGTGGTAGCTAGCCAGGCGGACCTGAAACAAGCCTTACCACCACCAGAACCGAATGTAAAATGTACCCATCCCTGGGAATCGAACCCGAGACCCGTCTTACACGGGTGGGCGAACCACTAGACCACATACTTTGCCATTGCTTGCACTAATTTAGACACAAATAGATATAAATACCAAGCAAACACTATTTGTTTCGTGCGTGGGTGTTAACGGCCTTAGTATTTCACATGCTTTCTCTAGGTTTCTAATGACAAAGGTACGAAAATGTGTATTTGTATAGCTACTCTTATTTCTGTAGAATGCCATAAAGAGTATGACAGGTGCTGGCTTATGACATTTCCGATTTCTGGCCGATTTATATGAAGAGTTAAGGTGGTACCCTGAGCGAAAGTGGCGCCGCGGTGAATTATATTTTATATTATAATTCTAATACACAATTTTAAAAATGTTTATCGTGGAGATTTTAGGGCCCACAGTCTTGTATTTTTAGACGGTATCGTTACATTCCCTCGTAGTCACTGCTAGAAGTAGATAGCAAAACTGCTAAAAGTGGCCGTTTTTGACACATTTGCTATCTACTTCTATGAATGACTTCGAGGGCATGTACCTTCCCATGATACCTTTTAAAAATACTAGACCATGGGCCCTATAATCTCCACGATAAACATTATTAAAATCTTTTTCTATAAATAACTTATTGAATAAGAACCTCTGAGGGCGCCACTTTCGGTTATACAACCGCCTTAAGGAAGAATTAGTGGATCCGGTGAACTTCGTATCAGCTACTATTTATAGTTACCTACCTTGAGAATATTAAAATATTGAAATCCAATGCCACCTATTTGATTGTTATTTTCTCCATAATATAATTAATCATTATAAACCCCTATCCATTATATTCGTCATCTCCGCTATCGGTATTAATAATAACGTTCATTCATCTTTAATTAAACTGTTTCGTTTGCTAAGAAATAATTAATAATTTTGTAATGAGTGTGACAGAAAAAAAAACCCTTAATTCTTTGCTTGTTACTATAAAGTCGCGCAACTGGATAGTGCGACGTATGCCTGTGCATCTCCCAGAATGCCAGACCTTGTTTTCTTGGGCAATGATACCTCTAAAAGTTAGCTGTCAAAAGTAATCCGAAATGACGATTCCAATACAAAATTGCCAATATTTTTACTCTAAACTTTACTAGACTAACTTTACTCAGAGATTTTATGGTATTAAATGACTTAGATGAATTTAATAAAATTCCCAATAGGAGTGGCAATATTCTAGATCTCTTTCTTACTAATATACATAATTGTCAAATCCAAACTGCCACTGATATCCTATCCAAAATAGATACCCTGCATCCTCCTCTTGAGATTAACCTAACTACATTTAATGAAAAAGCCTTACCCTACAATTGTGATACTGAAAGGTATAATTTTTATAAAGCAGATTACAGTAGCATAAATAAGTTTTTAGAATGTAAGTCTTGGACAGATATACTTAAGAATCAAACAGATGTCAATAGTATGGTAAAAGCTTTTTATGAAGTTATAAAAGAATCTATAGCTCTGTATGTACCTTTAAAGAACCCAGTTAAATCTAAATACCCTCCCTGGTATACAAAGAATCTCATTAATTTATTACACGAAAAAAATTGTGTTAGGTTACGGTATAAAAAATATGAAAACCCTTTAGACGAAATCTCTTTAAAAATTTTGAAACGCCGATGTGAAAAGTTAGAGTCTAAATGTTACAAAAGTTATTTGAACGGGGTAGAAAAATCAATAAAAGTAAATCCGAAAGTATTCTGGTCTTTCATAAAAGGAAAACGCAAAGGGAATAGCTCATATCCCACGACAATGCACACCGCAACTTGCACAGCTTATGGTGGCGAGGAGATATGTGAGCTATTTGCTGACAACTTTGCTTCTGTCTACAATGTGTCAGATGGTAATAGTGGCGACAACACAAGTAAAGAAGAAGTGCACAATAACAACCTGCATTCAATTCATATTAGCTTAGACGAGGTTTTACAGAAATTAAAGATTTTGGATGCTAGCAAAAGTCACGGTCCAGATGAAATCCCGGTTATTTTTGTAAAAGAGTGTGCGAAAACCCTAGCTGAACCCTTATACATCATTTATAATGAATCACTAAGGTCAGGGATATTCCCAGATGATTGGAAGCTGGCTAAAGTTGTACCGATACACAAAGGTGGGGACAAAACTTGTGTTGATGACTATCGACCAATCTCCTTACTTTGTGTATTTGCTAAAGTCCTTGAATCTATAATTTGTCCTGTAGTTCGGAGTCATTGCAAGCAAATCTTTACGGATCATCAGCATGGGTTTCTTGAAGCACGGTCTACCTGCACTAACCTGGTATGTTTTGAAAACTTTTTATCACAGGCAATTGATTCTCAGGGGCAGATTGACGTCATATATACGGACTTTTGCAAAGCGTTTGACAAAGTTTGTCACAAAGTACTTTTGGGGAAATTAAATTCGTTGGGAATTACCGGATCTTTATTAAACTGGATTAAATCTTACCTTACAAATAGAAAATTTCATGTAGTGATTAATGGATATCGTTCCAGTGATCGTGATATACTATCTGGCGTACCTCAGGGATCGCATCTCGGACCGATCTTGTTTAATCTGCTAGTAAACGATTTGCCAGAATGCCTCAACTATGCCACTCCATTCCTTTACGCAGATGATTTGAAGATGGGACTACAAATAAGAACAGGTGACGATGTTGTGAAGTTGCAAGATGACCTCAATAATCTTGTCGACTGGTGCACTGACAACGGTATGCTACTTAATCCAAAAAAATGCCGACAAGTTCATTTTACGCGGAAATTAAACTTCACTGCTACTCAGTACTATCTTCAAGGTGTTGCACTTGAAACATCAGAGATAGTCAAGGATCTTGGTATATACTTTGATCAAAAGTTATCCTTCGTTCCCCATGTAGATAATGTAGTAAAAAGGGCTTCAAAGATGCTAGGGTTTGTTATAAGAAATGCAAAAATCTTTAAAAATACGCAAACAAAAATGTTATTATACAACTCTTTAGTAAGGAGTATTTTGGAGTATGGCAGTGTCGTATGGCGCCCACACTTTGCTACTCATACTCTTCGCCTTGAAAGAATACAAAAAAGATTTGTTTGGCATCTTGCGTATTCTAAAGGCCTACATAAAAAAATTGAAAGTTATGAAGAGAGATTAAAATATTTTAAAATGATGTCACTCGAAAAAAGAAGGGATCAGTTAGATATAATTTTTCTGAGTAATATCTTAACAAGTAGAATCAACTGCCCCCCTCTACTATCACAATTTAAATTAAGAGCCCCGCGTAGGATGCCGCGAAAGCCCATGACACCACTTTGTCCTCCCCTTAGATACACGGTTTTAGGTGCCAATTCTGCCATCCCCCGTCTATTCCGAATTTTGAACAAATACTCTGATTTGATTGACGTCTTTTATGACTCGGCTAATAGGATACGCAAAATTATGTACCACAATATTATTGATGCAAGTTAAACAATCACTTATGTAATTCATTTTTTAACTCAAATTTATAGTGTCTACATAAAACATATAAAAACACTTTAGTTATTAAGTAGTAATTAAGATAAGTCTGTATGTACTCTAAGCATTTTAGAAGCAGGAGGTGTCTGCTTGTAAGTAGTTTATGTACTTAACTAAAATTAGATATTTAAGTATAAAATGATGTAATTAGTGCATAAGCTGTAAGTAGACCTAAATAAACAAAACAATATTGAATACCTAATATAGACATTAGGTATATTTATTTTGATTACTTTTGGGTCTATCGGCCGTACTCAGAGACGTCGTCATTTAAGTTTAATGCTTCATTAAAATGGTTGCTATCTCTTTCTTTTCCATAGTGATACAATAAGATGACACGATATTTAAGTAAAAAGAAGCATTAAACTTAATTGACGCCTCTGAGTAGGTACGGCAGTAGGTACCTATGAGTCGTTTTAAATTAAAAAAAATGTAGATAGGAAAACAAGCGCTCTTCTCAGTAATTAGGTAGGTAAGTATGTCTTAAAAACTTTTTAAATTTTGCGAAAATCCACCTACTTATTAATATATTACCATGATATTCCCTCATTGCATAAATAATTTATAACTTTCTCAACTTTCTTGATGCGCGTACGCACAAGTAAGTAACCCACACAACAAGGTCACAGCTTCGATTACCGGTCGTGTATAGAATGACAAGTGAATACATCGACACGCCATGGGAATAGTATATAAATATAGGGTCCTTCTTAAGGCGGTTGTATGACCGAAAGTGGCGCCCTCAGAGGTTTTTGTTTAATAAGTTATTAATAGAAAAGGATTTTAATAATGTTTATCGTGGAGATTTTAGGGCCCATGGTCTAGTATTTTTAGAAGGTATCACTACATACCCTCGTAGTCATTCGTAGAAGTAGATAGCAAATGTGTCAAAAACGGCCACTTTTAGCAGTTTTGCTATCTACTTCTAGCAGTGATTACGAGGGAATGTAACGATACCGTCTAAAAATACTAGACTGTGGGCCCTGAAATCTCCACGATAAACATTTTTAAAATTGTGTATTAGAATTATAATATTAAATATAATTCACCGCGGCGCCACTTTCGCTCAGGGTACCACCTTAAATAGTGTAAGAAATTTTAAGGGGTCAATGCACTCATGCATACAAACAACTATGGGACGAACCTTCGATAAAGAATATTCTAGATAACGCTTCACGAACTAAAACATTACGCAAAAGTGGCACCTCAAATAGCGTCCCACTTACAAACTTGGCGCTTATTTTGTACATAACCACCTCTTATTTTGTACAAACTCACATTTTATATCACTTGTTTTGTACAAAATAAGCTTATTTTGTACAAAAAACATCTTTTATCACTTACTTTGAGCAAAATAACCGCCCAGTTTGTAAGTGGGTGCCATTTTTGAGATTCTGACCGGACATCTAGGGTATTCTTGATCGAAGGGGACCAACATTGAAATCGAAAAAAAATCAGCTGTTCCATACATTTTGATCTATTGGATTTAAAATTTTCTATGAAACAGCTGATTTATTTTTCTCGATTTCAATGTTGGTCCCATAGTAAAAGTTGTTTGTATGCATGAGTACATTGACCCCCTTAAAATTTTGTGCACTATTTAAGAAGGACCCTATATAGTAACGTGTTACAAAAATACCCCTAATGCCAAATATGGTAGATAGGGACCATCAAACTAAACAACTTTTACTATGGGACAAATTCTGAAATCACGAAAAAATACAACTGCTGTTTCATACAAAAGTTTATAACGAAAATATAAAAATGTTTGAAATCAGAAATCAGAATATTTATTTGCACAATATTGTGTACACACATTGAATCAGCTGATATTATTTTCAAGATTTCAGAGTTGGTCCCATAGTAAAAGTTGTTCAGTTTGATGGTCCCTATCTACCATAGTTCGGCATTAGGTATATTTTTGTACCACGTTGTATTATCATGTAGAGCAGGGGTACCCATCTTAGAGCATTCAACCAAGTATTGAATGCTCTAAGGCACCCATACTTTTTCATAAGGAGATCGACCTAGCAAAAATGTATGACTTATGCTCCATAGCCCCCGGGGGCAGTTTAATATTTTATTACTTTTCTTTTTTATTCCCCACTGACCCCTATAAATAGTACCCATTGCCCTCAAAATCTTTTGTTTTTTTTTAAATTAAACTGACCCCGGGTAATGACTACATTTTGACTGTTTAACCCACCAAATATTTATCAAGAATAAACAACATTAGGTGCAAAGTGTCAAATCTGTTATCCTGTCGATCACTATCGACCGTATGGGCACCTCTGATGTATGACCTTAGTCTATACAGGGTTATTTGTAAAACACCAACAACCTCGCAGGAGTACATCACTAACATCCAAAGGCCATACAACAAGCATCTACTTGTGCTAACATCATAAACAACAACAAAATATTTTTCTTTCTCATATTTAATTTTATATTTTGTTTAGTCCTAAACTGGAAAATGTAATTGTATGGCAAATGGAGGAGCGAGGTCTTTTGGCACAGATATTTTTATATCTAAAAAAATTCTATATCTTATTAATGGCAGTGTAAATGTAATTTTTCTGGTTTTGAATAAATATTTTTGTATTTGTTCTACGACTTTCCGAAAAACAAAAATAAAATATCGACTTTTTATCAATGATATTACAATAAAATTATAAATATAATTTCTTTTCATACAAAACTCGACTCGATCAGCTGTTTGGACAATTATGTATGGCACCACTTGCACTGCACTGGATGGAGGTTGACCCAATGCGAATTAGTGGTTGTTAACGACTGCAAATGCAGTCGGGACCAACGGGTTAACGTGCCTTTCGGAGCACGGAGGAGCTCGAGATAATCGGAGATGTTTGGTCACCCATCCCATGACCGACGCTTGCGTGAGTTGCTTAACTGCCGCAATCGTTGGGCGAATGCTCAGGCTCACCCATAGCGCCTTCGAGCTCTTCAAATAATTTAATAGTTGCCACTTTCCGTAAAATACATCTGTTCCATTTCCTCTTACCTAATTCGCATAAGTAAAAATGCAACAGGATGTTTTAGTGGGTCAGTGAAATCGAAAGCTTTTGACTCATCTTGGTTAAGATCAAGACAGTATATTAAAGCGCGTTCACACCATTCAGCCGTTTTTCGATGCTTAAGGTGAAACAATAGCACTAGACTAGCTATTATAGGCCAATAGATGGCGCTGATTTACACATAGACAATGTCAAGTGTATTCGCCAAATACTACAAAATTTAAATATTTTGCTGTGATAACATATTCATAGTGAACAATTGTCATTAGTTGTCGGGACGGGACACGCTAAAATATATTGTGTAAAAGCTAAAACCACGGTATGTTAAAATCAGCGCCATCTATTGGCCTACAGCGAGACTGATTCGAGTTGGTGTAATTTTGCTATTAATATTTACTTTCTAAAGTAATGGAAATAAAGTGTTTATTAATTTTTTCTAGTGTATTTTTTAGTATTTTATTAAATAAGTTGTTATCATTTGCTTTAAGCAACATCGAGAAAATATACAGGGTTATTTGTAAAACACCAACAACCTCGCAGGAGTAGATAAGATTACTAACATCATAGACAACTTCGAATTTTCCGAAAACATACCAAATAAAATCAACTTTCCATACAAATGTCCGAACAGCTGATAGAGTTTAGTATGAAAAGTCGATTTTTTGGTTTGTTTGTTGAAAAGTTGTTGAACAAAAGTTGTTGTAAGTATATGGTGTAAGTAAACTACTCAGCTGCGAGGTCGTTGGTGTTTTATTATATTTTTATTTATTTGGCACAGAATCAATATACAAATTATAATTTTAACAAAAAAGAAATGAGCTTATTTTGTATATCTACTACATCTATGCACAACATTTGACTATACACATGGTTACATTTTTAAATAATACTGTAATTTTTATCTATGTATAAGTACTATTAGTTTTTCTTTATTATTTTCTGTATTATTTTTGAAATGGGTCTATGCCTGAAATAAACGAATTATTATTATATTATTATTATTGCAATTTTATTACAATACCAAATTTTTTTTTAAAGGTTTTAAGGGTTAGTTAGCAACGCTCATGGCGGAACTTGACAGACTGATCGTACTCGATCGTTTGTCAAGCAACGCTCAGTCCGGCCAGGTGTCGGATGGGTGACCGTTAAGTGGCATTATATCTGAGCGCTTCCGTGCTTCGGAGAGTGTCCCGGCTGTTGTCATCTGATAACAGTCGTTAAGCCAAGTTAGAGGCCTTACAGGCGGCTTGATAAACTCTATCACTAGAGGTGGCCACTATTCCTCATTCGATAAGAAGAAGAATTTAAACAAACTGTAATGAAAAATATCTAAATCCTTAAGAAGATCATTGTACAGGGTGCACATTCGGGGTATAGGACTGAACCGTATAACATGATTTGAGGAGTGTCGAGAACAATTAATGTTGTCTTCGGATATATTTTTTAGGTGTCCCAAGTGAAAGGAATGTACAATTTTATATAATGTAAGGTAAGTCTGCAATTTTACGTCTAACCCTGACAAATCACCCTGTAGTTATTTAGCTGCTAACAAACCTTCGTGTCCATTTAACAATTTTTTACCTGAGTGGCCACCTGCTGTTATTTGCTTGTTTCTCCTATTATGTAGTTAGCAACTTTGTAAGTTGGCGGCGTAAAGACAATTTCACTCATTTAAACAATTAGCGGTTTTCTTGTAGTAGCTTTCGAATGCGTTAAACCCTCATATCTAGACAAGTAAGTAATGACTTGAGTAAAACTTGCAATTTTCAAATGCTTCGAATACGATATTCACATGCAATTTATAGAATAAATTAAACCAAAATGCACTAAAACTGCATTTAAGATTATTTAATTATCCTACTTCCTACTAATATTATTTAATGTGAAAATTTGTGGGTTTGGATGTTTGGATGTTTAGATGTTTGGATGTTTGTTCCTCAATCACGCAAAAACTACTGAAGGGATTTGGTTGGAATTTGGCACACAGATAGTAGATAGCCTAGATTAAAACATAGAATACTTTTTATCTCGATATTCCCACGGGAACGGGAACCACGCGGGTGAAACCGCGGGCGGCCGCTAGTACTTACTATAAATTGCAAGTCAATAATATTAGAAGCATTTGAAAATTGCAAGGTTTTAGATACTCAAGTCATTTAATCGTCTTTAATTCACAATTAATTTAATTATCTTTTAATGGTAAGTAATTATATTTTACCGATTTTAAGATAGAAGATTGTAAAACGTAGACTAGAATCTTATACCCGTGTTCACAAACATTACTATGAGGTCTCACAGTGCCCTCTGACGGACGCACTGTCCACATTCGCCAAATAAATTTTTCGCCAATTCCTGATTCGCCAAATCCTGATACGTCAATTCCTGATTCGCGTATTTCTGATTCGCCAAATCCTGATACGTCAATTCCTGATTCGCGTATTCCTGATTCGCCAATTCCTTACTGGCCTACAGCCAAACACAATCATTGTATTGCCAATCGGGAATTGGCGAAAAAAGAAGTTGATGAATGAGGAAACAGGTAATCTCATCCCTTTTTCCGCAAAATATTACATTCGCAAAATATTATATCCTCAAAATATTACCCTTTGACTACCAATCATAAGTACGCGTGAAACAAACAAACCAATCATAGAGCTCTATATCAACGCAGTACGTTCGCGTAGGCAAGCGTCGTTTGAGTATTGTTCTTAGATACGGGTGTAAATGAATTTGTTGTTTGACAGGAAAAAGTTATACAGTCATTCATTTATTTAATTTTATGTACAATTCGTGACATTTAAAATGAGAGGAGAGACTTTTAGGATTTGGAAAGAATTTAAATGAAATCGCGGTCATTGGAAAATAACTTTTGCTAGCTTTCGCATTAAAACATTTTCTTTTGAATGCCAGCATGACAAGACAAAATAGTTATTAAAGAAAGTTAAACTCATTTGCTATTAAACTCATTTTACTTAAACGGATAGCTTAGGCTCGGTTATGCGGAAACATTTGTCTGTCTTTTTCTTTAAGTTTAAAGAGTATGGTAAATAACCTCACTTCTGCACTTTTTCGATGTTTTTCGTTGTTTTTTCATCATTATCTTTAGCACAATTATCTTTCTTGACAAAAAGTTATTGGAGCAACTTCACACTACGTTGAAGTGTATTTTAATGTAGAATTCAATACGTTTCCGCTATTATTTACGCCAAAAATATGACCCGCGATTAGAGCTTTTGATGATATTCTGTTTTTTTCTACAATCATCTGCGAGGTTATACGCAATTTAATACTTGTAGCTACTAGATAATCTCTTTAGCTTGTCGTATGTTTTTTTTTGTGGCCACAACTTTACGTTTTCTATATAAAAATATGACCCGCGCAAACCATGTTTTCCTATCATGGATCCTTAACGATACTTTTGTACAGGCGACAGTACATGAAACTATGCATGTTGACCGTACGTCATAAAATATGTTTTCGCGGTTCAACTTTATGTGATGTCGTGTGTATGGACACCGAATACGCGCGTACAAATTAAAGTAATTGAATTGGTGCAGAACAGGTTTGGGGCGTACAGAATTACAGAACAAAGAAAAACTTTTTACGCTTTACAGAATATCTTTTTTCATGCTCAACGGGATAATGCTTGCCTTCACCTCACTAGTTAGTGCTTTTAAGACACTGAAGATGAAAACGCACTACACCCGGAATCCTCACCACTGAGGAACTGGCTATCTTGCCTTTTACTGCCGGAACACAACCATTTTTGAATTGTTGAATTGTTGTTATGGCGTCAGACTTAGGTAAGATGGTGGTAGCTAGCCAGACGGACTTGCCACCTACCACCAACCAAACCGAGTACAAATGCACCCCCCTCCTGGGAATCGAACCCGGGACCCCTGCGTCCACGAGTGGGCGAACCACTAGACCACAGAGGCGGTTAGTCTGTCACCGGGCGCGTGGCAGGCCCAACTAAATATTGTGCGGATTGATAATTTTATGCAATGTTGGTGGGCAATTAGTGTAATTACACTTCCATAGATTTTAGTAAGCTGATGGCAACGATGGAATTTTGCATACACGTTGTCAATGGTAGGTCCTTTCACCCAGAAAAAAGTATTGTTCCCGAGGGACAGAAAAATAACTGTCCACGTAGACTCATTCGCGGATGACCTCTAGTAGTTTTTTTATACTGACCTTGCCACGCCATTTCCAACCATCTCTGCTAAGGAATTCAAGGATTCTTCTACTTGTTTTCCCACTTGTGAAGGCATCTCATCCATCGATCGTCCTGAAGATGTGACTTCAGCATCGGCCGCCTCTGAAAAGAAAAGAAATATTAAGATTTATTACAAGTTAAAGAAAACCTGTTTTTCAGTTTTGCATTCATAATGCTGTTTTTTAAATCTATGTTAAAAATCATGTTTGTTGGTAAGCGGGTTTCTTGAGAACGGCTGGACTTTATGATGTTAAGTAAAGAAAAATATAGAAAATGTTCCTGAATTTTTTTTATCAGGAAAAACTAAAGGTATTTTTTCTATGGGGTTTTTTGTTGGAACTCAGGACCACAACACTTAACTCACGAAGACAACGATGGAAAATAAGATTTTCTTTAATTTTTATCATCAGATAATATCACAAAACGATCAACTTAGTTGCAATTTAGACAAGACAATGTTTGTCTGTTGGGTCAACTAGTAGACCGTATTAAAATAAAATTAAAAACCAGCCAAGTACGAGTTGGACTCGCGGACGAAGGGTTCCGGACCAAAAACGGCAAAAAACTCGTTTGTTGTTTTTAGTATTTTTAGTTATAGCGGCAACGGAAATACATCATTTGTGAAAATTTCAACTGTCTAGCTATCACGGTTCATGACATACAGCCTGGTGACAGACAGACGGACAGTGGATAGGGTCCCGTTTTTACCCTTTGGGTACAGAACCCTTTTTTTTGTATGCCGAGGGAAAAAGCATTTACGCGCATCCCTTCCCGTAGGTGATCGGGAAGGGGGCATGTGGGACTCGCCAGGAGGGAATCGCAACTGCGGCGTTGCAGCTCCCTCCACGACTGCCTCCCGTGATCCCACCCAACCCTCGGGAGGAGGGAGGGAGTTCTGTACCCAATAGGGTACAGAACCCTAATAAAGCAAGTGAAGTGTCTCTAACTTTTAGCATCTTTTTTATCTAGTTTCTCATGATGACTCTAAAGTAGGTTTAAGACTGAAAACGGTAGACACTTTTCTAGTTGTGAGTAAGAAATTTAAAGTTTCATTTTGTCAACATTCATTCACAAACGTTAAGTCATGACTTTATGATTAACTAGTTTAGTATTGTCTGTCTGTCAGTGAAAGTGTGAAAGAGATTTTTCCCATAGACAAGCATTTTCGCCTGCTTTCAATAATTTCCCATGATTTGTGCTATTGTTTTAAGCTAATGATTTTTTTAACTTTTACTTTCAAAATTTAGATTTTTACGCTCAAAATCTTCATGGATAACGATATACAACGAAAATAATATATCGAAGATTTTTTTAACGATTTCAGAGTTGGTCCCATAGTAAAAGTTGTTCAGTTTGATGGTCCCTATCTACCATACTCGACATAAGGTGTTGTTTTGTAACACGTTGTATGTATCAAGTGAATATTCAGCTTTATAAGGCTATTTCCACACATCTTGTAATCACATCACATGTTGGAGTGAAAGTAGAATTGTTTTACGACGTACAAACCGGTATTTATTAACCAAACAAAGTGTGACCCTAATAACGGAGTTAATCTTCGAATTAATAACTATGAAAAGATATCAAGAGATTAGACTAAGTTTTAGTAAAAATATCTTTTTGTTATGTAGAGAATAAACAAAGCAAAAGTCCTTATAAAACGGATTAAGATATAAAAAGGATTTTTTTGTTTGTAGTTTTAAAGGCTTATTTATATTTAGTACTTTTATAGAGGTGAAAGTAGTATTAAAATACTGTTACTTTAGACTGATACTCTATTGTGTAGGTTTGTTAGTTTGTACTATCCCCAAAAATTGCTAAAGGACCTGGCGGCCATTTTTTTAACCTCAAAAACAAATGTATTTTTGTTATTAATCGAATTGTATCCCTTAGCACGAACATATTGGAAAATAATTGAATTTTTACTCGGTAGAGTAATTCTCTAAGAGAATATCATTTCGCTTTTCGGCGTTAGATGGCGCTGTGCAAATTGACCATACAAAATAACTCTGTTGAATTGTTTTTTTACGACAGATCACCCAGAGCACGAACAGGTATCGAAATAAATAACGCGCGTTAAAACATTCGATAGAGTAATTTTATATGGGAAATTTGTACAGCGCCATCTACCGCCGGAAAATAAAATAAAATATTCCATACATAATTATTCTATTGAGTACTTTAACACGCGTTTTTTTTCGATAGCTGTTCGTGCTACGGGTACTGATCACAACTTCATATAAACAAATCTAAACAGTTTAAAGCCTAGTTCACACTATAAACTGTTCTGTTAAGTATAGTTCACAGACCTCTCTGAACAAGCGATTTTTAAACAACAGAGTAATAAAGTGTTAAAGTGACACATTTCTCGTCACATTGACTTAACACCTAACACACTTATTAAGCCGGAAGCGCGTTAACTCTGTCATAGTTTCTACCCGCAGACCAGATATCTCGTTTACCGCAAAACGTCGTGAACTAGGTACCTAACTGATTAAAAATATACTCTGGAATGCAAAATTTACAATTTCACATCTCTTTATTTGTGTTAAATTCGACTAACTCGCTCAATACCTATGACGATGTGACGTCGCTCTATTCAATGTTTTCATGAAAGAAATACGCATGTTACTTATAGTCAAACGCCGAAGCACCGGCGCTCCTAGGTTTGACTAGTCAAACCTCAGGATTGACAAGAAAGTTTAGTTAATTAAAGTCCAAAACTAACAACGTGTTTCGGCCTTTGACTGACGAATTTAACAAACCTAGGAGAGACCAACTTTGACAGTCAAACTCAATTAAATTAAATCGGGATTTGACCAGTCAGACTTAAATAAGGTAACAGAATTTGTTATTTTGTATGGAAATGAATGAAAAATACGTTATTTAGAGTGAAAATTTAACTGAATCAACAATTTCCATGTCAATTGGTTGGTATTTAGTTTGATTTTTGTTAATCACGGGGACTGAAGCTCGCTTACGAGCAGATTTTGGTCTTAGAATATAGCCAATAATATTTTGCTAAGACATTGTCTTGTTAACTGTTAAGAAATTGTGTGTTGTTTTAATTGGCATTGCTCGTGCGATGAAGAGACGCGAAAAAATTGGGTCAGGTAATTTGTGACGAGAAAAACAAGTCTGTATAAACTAGTGTAAGATTAACTATAGTTGAAGTGAAAACTAACTACTTTATACTTCCGCGCAAAATGTTAGTTGTAGGTACTAAAAATATGAGAAGCTCGATGGCGCAGTGGTTTAGCGCCTGGCCCAGCGATTGCGGAGGTTAAGCAGCTTTCGCAATGGTCGATCATGGGATGGGTGACCAAAATTTTATTATCTAGAGCTCCTCCGTGCTTTGGAAGGCACGTTACGCCCTTGGTCCCGGGTGCATTTGCAGTCGTTAGCACCCCAATCCACATTGGGCTCGCGTGGTGGGTTATGGCCAGCGAACTATTATCTATGGAATAAGCATTCTGCTCAAAAAATGGCACCATACGAAAAGATAGAGCTAAAAATGCTGGCATTTAATTATGCAGCACAATGCGTCTGAACACTGGTTGCTTATTAGCGACTATAATTTGTATACTTATAGATATTTTCTATACTTAAACGAAAAAATAAGATACGTTTTTTCTGCATCTTTTTACTGCCTTGTTTGTATCTTTTACACCATTTGACTATAAAGGACGTAATTTCTAATAAACTCTCTCTTTCTATTTTTTACTTAACAATACAAACTGCAATTTATTGAAAAGAACACTAACGTCAGTCACAGGGTGCGTGGCTGGCCCGACTAAAGCTGAGTGTTGTACTTTTTCGGCCCCGTGGTGCCATTTTTTAAGCAATATTTGTTTGCAATTACATCTTCCATAGATTTTAGTTTGCTGGTTATGACCCATCCTTATTATCCACCTATAAGTAAGGTCTATGCCCCAGTAGAGGGGACATAAAAAAATCGCAGATGGGTCAGGTAATAGAACTAGCTACCCGCGACTTGTTTGGACAGTTATTTTCTTTCCCTCGGGAATCGTATTTTTTCTAGACAAAAGGTACCCTATGCAGTTTTCTGTACCCCTGACAATCTGTATGAAAAATTTAATGAAGATTGGATAAGTAGTTGAGATGTAAAAGCGTTACAAACAAAATAAACAGTTATGATTGCCCAAATTCAAGATTAATTCATATTTTGCATTAAGGCGGTTGTATGACCGAAAGTGGCGCCCTCAGAGGTTTTTATTTAATAAGTTATTAATAAAAAAATATTTTAATAATGTTTATCGTGGAGATTTTAGGGCCCATGGTCTAGTATTTTTAGAAGGTATCACTACATGCCCTCGTAGTCATTCGTAGAAGTAGATAACAAATTTGTCAAAAACGGCCACTTTTAGCAGTTTTGCTATCTACTTCTAGCAGTGAATACGAGGGATTTTTTATTTATTTATTTTATTTATTAATTTTAGGAAGACTATCGACTAATACATTTTAAATACTTAAAAAAATAGCAACAAAGAGTCATTTATAAGTCTCCACTGATAGAAATAAGGTGTATAGCTAATGATACAGTTGAGTTAAAATTAAACTAAGTTATAATTTATAGGCACAACACAGAAATGATTTAACTATTACCGATACGTGCAGATTTTAGTCAACAACAGTTAACAACTTAAATGCACCAAATAGAAATGGAATGAGATCCGCCCAACATCTGCCGCAAGGAATGTAACGATACCGTCTATAAATACTAGACTGTGGGCCCTAAAATCTCCACGATAAACATTTTTAAAAATGTTAAGTAAACTACTTAGCAGTGGTGAAGGGTCCAACGCTGATTCTCATCGGCTTATATTTAAGAAATTCTACCCCATCGATCCACTATGCGTGATCGAATCAGAAACGAGGAGATCCGCAGGAGAACTAAAGTAACCGACATCGCTCGAAGGATTGCTCAGCTGAAGTGGCAGTGGGCTGCACACATAGCGAGAAGAACCGATGGCCGTTGGGGCGAATAGGTTCTGGAATGGCGACCGCGCACTGGACGGCGCTCCGTGGGTAGGCCCCCGACAAGGTGGACCGACGTGAGGGTGAAGGTTGCGGGAAGCCACTGGATGCGGGCAGCGCAGGACTGATCGTCGTGGAGATCCTTGGGGGAGGCCTATACCCAGCAGTGGGTGTCGTGCGGCTGATATGATAATGATGATGATCCATATATGTAGATAATTGGTATAATTTTTAGGGTTCCGTAACCAAAGGGCAAAAACTGGATCCTTTACTAAGACTCCACTTAGTAAAATTTTCACAGATGATGTATTTTTGTTGCCGGTTAACAACAAATACTAAAAACAGAATAAAATAAATATTGAGGGGTGCTCCGACTCCCATACAACAAACGTGTTTTTTTGCCCGTTTTTTTCTCGATTGAATATTTCAAGAAATATTCACAGAATATTTAGTTGTATATTCACTTCAAAAATAAATAATTAGCTACTTAAATTAAAATAAAACAAATAAAGGGGGCTCGCATACAACAATGCTGTTATAGATAATGGTACGGAACCCTTCGTGCGCGAGTCCGACTCGCACTTGGCCGGCTTATTATGTTTATATCCTACTGCAATAAATTATAGAGCTTTCTTTTTAAAAGCAATGTTCAAGAAAATAGATCGCCGCCGTTTCATTAATTGTTATAAATTATATTTGGATCCCATGGGAGTGAAGTTGTTGGAGCCTAGTGTCCGGAGGGGCCTTATATATATTTTTTTACTTTGTAACCCCGTACTAATAAAGATTGTATAGCAAATGTATAGTTACACAGTGTTTTGTCACTTTCTTATCAATGTCAAACTCAAATAGTTTGACAGACATTCAATTTAAATGTTTTAAGATTTTCCTAGAGCATTCAACCAAGATCTTCCCTGTCTGTAGTTTCTTTTTTTTTCTGTCTGTATTTGTGTTTGCTTTTGTTTTAATGAAAAGAAAAAGGTTAATAACAAAAAAATACCTTGCCAACTCCTCCTTTGTTTTTGCACCTCCGCATCCCAGCTATCCAATATTTTTCCCGCCTTTTCTTTCGCACACGTCATCGGCTCATTTTCGCCCATACAGTCCAAGATAGACATAAAACTAGGAGCCCAACTTTTCCCGAAATTCATCAAGTATTCATATGACCTTTCAAAAATTGTAGCACTCTCAACATTATTGCAGAAAACGAGAAATAAAATTAATACTAAAGACTTTTTTACAGCCATCTTGACGGCATACGTCAGTGACTTTTTCTTTTTTAAAACGCGCGCGCTCACCCACGTTCAAGGTTACACTGAGCGCGGGACAACGCAAACCTCCTTTTTAACACACCTACTTACTACTTTCTTTTTCTTAAAGTTGGCAACATGTGTGGTGTCGCGCGGCCAGTTTGGTTTTTAAACATCGTTTTTGGCGAAGAAAGCAGCGTGTGCATTATAGATTAGTAATTAAATGAAAAAAGGAGTGAAAGTGTTGCGTTTTTTGGGGTAATTTTTCCCCCATAATTGATTTATGGTTTATGGTGAATTGGCAAACTAGATATTTTTAGAGATTTTGAATATTCATTACGTGCATGCGATGTCCATGTAAATTGCGGTCACCCCATCGCCACAAGAGATATGGCCTCGTATTGTGATGGCATTCGTATTATTAGCAGATGTGCGGGCCGGGCTCGTAAAACAAAACTAGGAATAAAAAAATTGTTTCGAATATTTCTTCTAATAGATTAAGAGCGACAAGTTTTATTAGCGCACAGCGGGGACTAAGACAAATGGAGTCTTGGGTAGGCCGTAAATTACGCTCAACTGTCATACAAACTATTCAAACTGGTGAATGATGGACAATTTTAGTTGAAATGCACAGATTTCTAAGAGTTTGGTAGATTTAAATGTGTTACAGATGGGTGAAGTAGTCGAAGGAAGGAAAAAAACTTGAGTTCTCAGAATTGGTAGGGCGGATCGTGAGAAATGGTGCGTAGGCGTCGCCGTGAAGATTGCAAGCATCAAGCTGACCAATGAGGGGTCTAAATGGGCGTAGAGCGGGCGGAGAAAAACTTCAGTAGGAATGGAAGAGATAAAACGAGGAGGCAACTAGCATTCGGGAGACAGACGCTAAGACAGACGCTAAGACAGACAGTAGGACGCAGACGCTTTTAATATTTTAGGAGTGTTAGATTGGGAGTTTCGTGACTCCATTGTAACTAACTGTGTGAGCAATAAAGACTAAAGAGTTAACTATAAAATAAATACTAACTTTGTTAAGTAAATTGTAGATTTGAATATTAAAACAAGTGTAACTATTTTACAAAGTGAATCCAAACAACGTCGAGTGGGGTATGTAATTGTATACATTGTGATTTATTTCATGTGTCAATAAAGGTACAATCTCTAGATTAACGAGCAGAATATCGTATACAACGTAGAAATGTATCAATACGAAGAACAACTCCATTCTAGGGGTTTCTCTTTAATAACCGAATGGAACTCGGTAGAACACCTCATTTTTGTGTTGACTTTAATATGCGCAATAGTTGTATTAGGGTGTTGTGGATATAAGATATTCAGTTATTGCAATCGTCGAATATTAAATAGACGGGGGTATTTGCAAGATGGTCTACCAAATGAGATAGAAATGCAAAGAGCCGGGTTAGATTGAATTGGATTGCGTTTTCTTAATGCATAGTTAATCTCGGAGATAAGGATGGTTAACGTGAAAGTATTAATTAAAGCTCTAGAGACTGTAACTTTATGTAGCCTGGTGGAATACGAAACACTAATATCTATTATGAATGTTAATAATCAAGTCTAGATTAGACTAATATGTGAAATAGTTTTTTCTTTCCATTTTTCAATCAATGTATCAGGTTAGTTCTATAAATGTGTTCGTATCTCACTTTAGACTTAATTTGTAAAATAACTATTGAAACTTTAGTGTGTGTTTAATTAAAATTAAGTGTGAATCTAGATGACCTTAGAGAGTTTTTTCTTTGGATTTTCGCTTTCTCTCTATTTAGTGTGGTCTTAAGATAGGAGCTGAAAATCTAGCTGTCATTATATAGCAACCTATAGGTGACAGCTTAAATAATCAAACCAGTTTCTTTTGCTATTTCGAAGTTAAACTAAACACATTTAATTTAAATAAATAATATTTTTTTTTCCATAATTATATGTTTTACTGCTTAGAGATAAGATTCCTAAGAGGAGGCACAGTGTGAGGCATAGTCAAACTCGTGTTAAATACTAAGAAATACTTAGAAGAACCTTTGAGCTAGTTTGTTTGGCTTCGTTTAACACTTTGCGTTCTCACACATATACCTTTCAGTTGAATCACGATTTCTATGAGCTAAATTCGTTAGATTTCAGTCTAGGTCTAGGTAGATTTCTATACATATACCTAATTAAATAAACATGGGATAGTAGGGAGTGATTAAAGACTAAGGAAGAGACTACATTCAAACCGTTGAGGTTACTTGTGTATAGGTAGTTTATTTAAACGTGTTAGTAAAGGAGTCTAGCTGCTGAATTTGGACGAGAGACACAACAGGAGCTGAGCAGAAGGAAGTATAATGTATTAGTGTTGAATAGGTATAATGTGTAAGTACATTTTGCCTCTACACAGGACATAGACATTGTTAGGTGCACTTATAGACTTGTATTTAGGATAGGAAATAGGGATAGGTATACTAGGTGATCTGTGATGAAATTGAACTTGTACAGGATGTTTAGATCCTGGGGTGTTTGACCGCTTGAGGCTGCGAGCTAGGCATTCCACCCACTGACTTTAATCGAATGAGGGCTCTTGACTATAAGAGATTATTCTCTTAGACTTGACTGAACGGGATGCTATGGCCGGTACTCGCGAGCTCAGCCTTATTGAGCCTAAAGGCTATCTGCGTGTGGATCCAGTGAACGGGTAGAAGCATTTCTGGGTCGTCGTCACATTTGCACTTTCATAGCGTTCAGCCATCGCCCGATTTGGCCAAATCGAACTTTCTCAATTAATACAAATATGAATAAATAAAGTTTACCATGGTTTTATGGGGAAAGGTGTCTAGCGAACACCTTATAAAGTAAAGTAAATAAATGTCCACATCCTGGAGATGTCTGACAAACGCTCCGCAGCGTAACAAAGATGGCTGACGTTCCCCAAATAATAAACCCCAGAAGGGTTTTTCCTAGAAGGTTTTGTAGGCGCTATTAAACGACCAGAGTGTAATCCACATCATGAGCAGACATCTTTTGGTTATAGCTTAGGTAATTAGTGTAGAGGAGAGGCGAAAGTCGCGATCAGATTAAAACAATTTGCATTTTAATATTAACAAGCTTCGCAATGTTATTTTAAACCATAGGCCTGCGGAATGATGGATTTATCTCGATGAGCCTCCGTTCCATTCACACGCAGCTACTAAATAGTACAAACATAAACACGATTCGCAGATCACTTAGATGCCAGTAACATCGACTTTCACCAAGACCACCAAATACATAGAAAAACATTATAACTAGACGATCACATATACAAATTAGGATTTGAGCCACTACAGTATTTCTCTCTTTAAATAGAATAAATTAAATTGGTAATTTTGAACAAGTTACACCATGACTTTATTATTTCAGCTTCAAAATAGATTTTAATTTGATAATCTGTGTACACATCGTCACTTAAAAGAAGAGTTTTAGGCGCCATATTGTCGAGTTTAGTTTCGGCAAATTGATTCATAGTAGATATTGTGTCATAAAATTAGTATAATTTTGTGTTACAAGTTTTGAAATAGGCGCGATCTTGATCGTGTGAAGCTGAGACTTTTATTGTAGTGGTGACTACCTCGGCAGAACTTACCGAGTAAATTGACTTGATATACTTGGTGCCAAATGCTCAGTGGTAAGTGTTGGAAGCACTCGTGGCGGAACTTGACAGACTTATCGTACTCGATCACGTTTGTCAAGCAACACTCGGTCCGGCCAGGTGTCGGATGGGTGACCGTAAAGTGGCATTACAACTGCGCGCTTCCGTGCTGTCCCGGCTGTTGTCAATTGATAACAGTCGTTAAGCCAAGTTAGAGGCCTTACAGGCGGCTTGATAAACTTTAACACCAGAGGTGGCCACTAATCCTCATTCGATCAGAATAAGAAGAAGTGCTAAGGTAGCCAGTTCCTCAGTGGTGATGGTGAGGATTCCGGGTGTAGTGCGCTTCTACCTTCGGCCTTATCGTCAGGTGAGGTGAAGGCCAAGCACTACCCCGTTGTGGATAAAAAAAGCTAAAGGTGTTTTATTTTTGTAAATTACAGGGATGATGTAAGAATTCTAACGATTCCCCATACAAACAAATCTGGAGCCCAATCGCGGTAATTCTGAACGATAAAACCAAAAACGTTACGTTGTCATTTAGGTTATATTTACCTAAAAATCCTTGGTTTAGCTTCATAATTTTCACTTAAATTGTCCCAGATTGTAATCCTAGACTCCGTAGGCAGAGTATTCAACAATTTTAACAAAACTAAAGCGAGTATTTTTCTGTAAACGAAACTGAAACGGTAACGATTTAGCTTTGGGTTTTATCGTTGTAAATTAGCGCGATTAAGCCCCTGTTCAGACATTTAGAAGTTATGGTGCAATAAATAAACTCACATACATTAATACGCGAACTCTGCACAAAATACACTCCTTTTTTACTCGATATGTATGTGTAATAATTGAAAAAATCGTTTATAGAACCGTTTTATAAAATTTTAATACACTAGTTAAATACATTTACTTATTTTATTTGTTAACATATTGCATGGTACTTTTCCTAAACCTAGTTTTCACACCCAAATAAATATTTGCGTTTTCACTTGAATTCCAATTACTTAAAACTAACTTGTCACCTGAGACTTACTTGCTTACTTAAATATTATGTTTGCTTTAACTTAACCTGTATAAGTTTAAGTACTCTACTTATTTGTTAGGTATAACTTCTTCAGTAGGTACTACATGAAAATATTTACTTACCTTACTTAACTATTGACTTAATTCGATCATTAAACAATGGAAATACTTAGAAAGGGTATTTAAGTAAATAAAACTTTCACAATTTATTTCGAGCTTTATTTTTTTTATAAATCTGCCCAAGACTTCGTCCGCCCACGGGGACAAGTCTGTGATAATAATTATCCTAAATGTTATATATACTTGTGTTTGGAACCAAAAATACAAATTGGTAAGTACACGGTTTTGTTGGTGGTAGGGCTTATTTAGTCCGCCTGGCTAGCTACCACCGTCTTACCTAATTCTGACGCCATAACAACAATTTAAAAATTTTTGTGTTCCGGCAGTTAGAGGAATGATAGCCAGTTCCTCAGTGATGAGGATTCCGGGTGTAGTGCGCTTCCACCTTCGGGCTTATCGCCACTTAACATCAGCTGAGGCGAAGGCCAAGCACTCTCCCGTTGAGCATAGAAATATAAATAAATAATATATTTTTACAAACCATAAGTGAAAATGATTTTAAAAAAAGAACGGTCTACAACAACCTAACACTTTCATTTAATTCTTACTAACTTTAATCATGAACTAATTTTAATCAGACACGAACTTTAATCAATACGACAATATTTAACACTGAATTAAATATGAGAGAGCACTATAACGCCACAAAGAAACATCCGTCGCATCCAAACGCCGCGCGCAGAGTGAGGCCGTGCCGCAGGTGACGCCGCCTTTTATAAAGCGCCGCTCGGCCCGGGCTCGTGAGTGGGGGAACTTGCTGAGACGGCCGTTCCTGGCAGCTGAACGTCCTCGTCAGCTTGACTCTCGTCTGTCATTGGCGTTTGGTTGGGGACCAGCACCACAGCCTCATCAGCATCAGCCGATGGTACCGGGTCTTCGCTAGGCCTTGGCATGTGGTCCTCGTCAGACCTTGGTGGGTGGCGGTCCTCACAGACTACGATGACGTGGTGGTCCTCGTCGTCTGGCTGTTCATCTAGAACACACACTTAACAAAAATAAGCAAACATGTTTTTTATTTTTTTATTAGTTTTTTAGCACCGGTGACCCACCGCGGCACAACCACAAGCGTGCACTCAAGTGATTGAGACACGATAAGCAACCAGCGCAAAGCAACTAAGCCAAAACGTCATTCGCGATGAAAGAGTGAAAGTACTCAATCATCGACAATGACGAATTCATTCCAGCACTACATTAAGTAGGTAGGTTGGTAAGGTTCATGTTACCATCCGGATCCGGCAACCCATACTGAAGCTCCAGATGATAACACAAACAAAACTAAATACCACAATGTCGGGGTCAATTAACTGCCACAATGTAGGGGCATAGGGGATTGCCACAATGTCGGGGCACAAGATTTTGCCATAATGTCGAGGCATTAGGGAATTGCCATAATGTCGAGGCATAAAGACTTTGCCATAATGTCGAGGCATTAGGGAATTGCCATAATGTCGAGGCATTAGGGAATTGCCATAATGTCGAGGCATAAAGAATTTGCCATAATGTCGAGGCATAAAGAATTTGCCATAATGTCGAGGCATTAGGGAATTGCCATAATGTCGAGGCATAAAGAATTTGCCATAATGTCGAGGCATTAGGGAATTGCCATAATGTCGAGGCATAAAGAATTTGCCATAATGTCGAGGCACTACAGACTTGCCATAATGTCGAGGCAATCACTCACACTTCCGAAGAACGCTTCGCACGCATCCGGCGTCCGCTCGCCGCGCCACAGAACCATGTGTTCAGCAGCAGCTTGAGTTTTCTTGCCGTACGAGCCGGCCAGCAGCTCGAGCTCGTAGCGCTGATGTGGCAGCGCACGCAGAACCTTGTAAGGCCCGCGCATACCGGAGTCCAGCTTGCCGGTACTTTGTGTGGCCTTGCTCACGAACACTTGATCACCCACGATGAAACTGCGTGGCTGTCGGTGATCTTCGTTGACGTAGGCGTCCTGACGCTGTTGATTGGCAGTCAAGAGTTCAGTCGCCCGCTGTCTTCTGAGGGTCATAAGAGCTTCCCGTTTAGGTTGGCAATCACTTAGCGCTACATCTCGCACCAGTGTCCTAATGGCAGGCGTCGCAGCATCAATGCCCACTAACAACTGCAGGGGTGAGGCTTGTGTTGTAGCTTGCCTCGTGATACCCTTTTATAAGATAAACATAATAAGGCAGTGATTAACATATTTCGTAACAAAAGATCTTAAATTTGGAAACCAAAAATGTCGTAAAATAAGATCGGTGGTTTTATCGACGCCAATATGGTCGTGGTCATCATGAAAAACCCGAAGCAAGCTCAACCTGTGACCCTTAGGGATGAAGCATAAGAGTCGTGGCTCTTCACCTGTAGGTTATGTTTATAAAATAAAAGTTCATTTTTAATAAAATACCTGTTTTGATCTAATTGCCCTTCCCTTAGTTTAGTCATCAACTCCTGCGTCTCCACATCAGCAGTTTGAGCAATCTTTGCCCAATTGACCGGACTGCGTATGTGGGAGACTTGTGCTGGAGGATTCCTACTTAAATAATCAGCATGTTGCATCATACAACCTTTCCTATGCTCGAGGGTGAATGTAAAACCTTGAAGGTAAACCGACCAGCGTGCGAAATTGGCGGACCTCTAACGTTAGTAGGTTTGTCAATTTTACTAGGGCTTCTATTTTCACAGGGCTCGGCCGTACCTGACCCTTACTTATGAATAATAATAAATGAACTTGAAAAAGTTTTAATTATTTCTAAAAGGCGGTCTTTACCATGCCCAGTTAAAGGCGTCTTGATAGATTCAACTTCCACGGTGTTCACGTGTTGCACCGTTGTTCATTATTAGTCCGTATGTAAGTCAGTCCCTTTCGGTTTAAAATATCAGTGCCAATTAAAGTTGGCGCACTAATACATTCATAAGGGGGCTTACCATCAGCAAATAAGAAACCGTTCAGTTCAAAAGCAGGCCTTAAACAGGACTGCTCATGGCCTGCTTTCATACTAACCGTTGAAGTCATAGTACGAAAAAGTAAGGCAGTTCAATATAAGCCCTGCTATAAGAGCTCGTAGTAAGGCCACAGGTACAACATATAAATCAACTTCTAACTAGCAGTGACATAAGAGGCTGCCTTAATCTCCTGGCTTCTTATGCTACGCATTTAACGATAGGTTGGAATTTTATTAAAATTAAAATGCTTCAAAACTGATTGTTTTACAAAAAGTACAAAATTTGGTTGACCTGTTATTGTCATTGGGTGGTAAAGGAACTGAGTTGTATCAGTTTTAGACTTTTTAGGGCAATGCCATTCTTGTAACCAAACTTGTCACAAATGAGACACTTAGAGTTGTCTCTAAACCTAGGTGCATCTCGCTTACACGATTGCATCGGCCCTATGTGGCTTGACGGACGGACAGCATTGTTGAAGGCTCGAAAATCATGTTTTGGTTTAACATATACCGATACTAAGTCCTTTGACAGTAGCTTAGCATTGGTAGCCGCGGTGTACCTCCGCGCACCACATATCAAAATCATGTATACTCGGTTCAAATGAGGAAATACAATACTTATGAGACCTTACTTGCATCAAGGATGAAAGAGCTCCAACAATCCTGTCCGCCACGCCTTTGTCTGCGCTGGTACTAGCGTCAGCATCACGCACTGTACCCAAAGTCGCCCCATCGGTAACGCCGGAACCCTGCTCGCTGGCGAGGGTTGGCGCCACGATAAGCGATGGCGTCAGCGTATGATCACCAAGAAGATGCGACGGACTATCAACCGTTGGCGTTGTTGTAGGTTGTTGTAGCCTATTTTCGATAGCATCTAATCTAGTGAGAATTCGTTCAAACACAACATCCTGTAAGCTCTCGCGGCGGTCACTTGAGCTATTACGGCGATCGCGAGATATTACGGCGTACTTTGCGAGCTATGCGAAGCATTATGACGTCTATTCGAAAACTACTTTTAAAGACACGTGGCACACCTTTTTCTTTACAAATGTTCACGAAAACTTATACAAAACACGTGGCACTTTAATCGAATACTCACGAAAACAACTTTCACAAAACACGTGGCACTTTTAAAACACACAGAACACTACTTTTAACACGAAAATTAACTTTTGGATGGCAAAACAAGCTGGTAGAACGCGTAGTGAATCCCACTTCTGATTTTACAAACCATAAGTGAAAATGATTTTAAAAAAAGAACGGTCTACAACAACCTAACACTTTCATTTAATTCTTACTAACTTTAATCATGAACTAATTTTAATCAGACACGAACTTTAATCAATACGACAATATTTAACACTGAATTAAATATGAGAGAGCACTATAACGCCACAAAGAAACATCCGTCGCATCCAAACGCCGCGCGCAGAGTGAGGCCGTGCCGCAGGTGACGCCGCCTTTTATAAAGCGCCGCTCGGCCCGGGCTCGTGAGTGGGGGAACTTGCTGAGAATATGATAATATAACAAAACGTGATGTATGTAGAGTTGTAGAGTCCCAAATCCCAAAAAGTATCATTACGTCAAAGTAAAAAAAAATTGGACCTTCCTGACTTTGTTCATTTTCATGTCTTTTTATGTATTGAAAAAAACATGAATTTCCACATGTAAGAAAGTATAACGAAAGTCATATGACTGTAAATACTTTACAAGTGTTTAAACCAGTCTTGTAACGAGTGAATGATGTAGTTACGTAGTTCATATTTGAATGGGTTAAGCGTAAAACATTTGTTTGAGAAGGGATCTCTGTGAAAAAAACAACGCTTGATGCTTTCCTCACAGTATATCAAAAAGTTTAAAAATTATCTTTTCTTCTTAGTACGTCACCAAAGTACCAGGATCACATAAATATGGAGAAGGTTAACTTCGATATTTTCAATAACTCTTTAAAATATATTTCTTTTTTCCTTCTTAGTACGTCACCAAAGAACCAGGATCACATAAATTGGAGAAAGTTAACTTCCATATTATCATTTTATTACTAACTGTACACTTACTAACAGATTCGTTTATGAGTGGTATTCGTTGGGAATAGAAATTGTATAACGGCAATAAACTAATACCATTTGGTATTCGTTTTTGGTATTAGACAGTAATCCGACTCCTTTGATGATAAACGCATGCCGCGACTGTGTAGGTATACGAACAGAAACTCCGTCAAGGGTCAGGGTTGTCACAACAAAAACTACTCAAATATTACATAAAATTTTGAATTTGTAATAACGAAACAATAAAAATACTCAATAGAGCCTTTTCAAAAATAACATCGTAACTGACAAAACAGAAACAGCAAACATGAAACCACTGATTGTTTTTTCGCGATTTCAAAGTTTGTCCCATAGTGGCGTAGCTACTTTGACATTCACAAGTGCTTATAATAAATAGCCCAGACTGAATAAATAGTTTTGTTTTATATTATCTCATATACTAAAATATCACGTAATCAAGAGTTCTAGATGAATACTTACTCAAGTCTTTCCTTGTGGAGCTCGGTGGCGCAGTGGTTTAGCGCCTGGCCCAGCGATTGCGGAAGTTAAGCAACGTTCGCAAGGGTCGGTCATGGGATGGGTGACTAAAAATGTATTATCTCGAGCTCCTCCGTGCTTCGGAAGGCACGTTAAGCCGTTGGTCCCGGCTGCATTTGCATCCTCCTTACCACCCATAAGGAAGGCCTGTGCCCCAGCAGTGGGGACATCAAAAATGGCTGATGGACAAGTCTTTCCTGCCTGATGATTACTCGATCATTCTTTTGAGTTTTAAGTTTAATCATTTTAGAGTCACCGTTACGAAATCTATATAATTTTTTTCTCAATAAGTTTATACACTTACAAGGTAATATTAGTTTATGATACAAGGTTGGTTACGAGGTTTTGTATTACCGATGGAGTGGAGAACCTTGGGGGAGGCCTATAGCCAGCAGTGGGCATCTGATAATGTGATGACAACTTAATTTATCAAATAAACAAAAAATATTCAAAGACTTGAACAACACTTTTCCAAAACATGTTCTATAGAAAAGATATCAACGCGTTTACTTCAATATAATTTTGGTTCTTATTTTGGGAACTGCTTCTCCAATTATTATCGGTTTGTGACTTTTATAGATAAATAAATTGATAATATTATCAATTTATTTATCTATTTTTTTATTGATTTAAGTCCACTGTAAGGCTGCCTGTCCATTACCGCGGACCTAGGCGGCGGAGCGGAGAAACGAGGAAATATTAACCAGTAGGATTGCATAATATCTCCGCTTCGTAATCCTATTGGTTTTTATTTTCTCGTTTCTCCGCTCCGCCACCTCGCTCTGCGTCAATGGACAGGCAGCCTAAGACAAAGCCCTCTCCCGTGGTAGGATGTTCCCATTATCTCCGCGCTTGGTGGTGGGTTGGAGGAAAGGGTTGAACCATTTTCATGGTGTTACAAATCAAACCTTTTCTTCCACTATTATTTATGGTTTACTTTTCATAAATAAGTTAGTATTTTGTTCTCTTTGTGTCAGTGAGTTGTCTTTCATAGTTCAGTACCCTTAGCACGAACAGCTATCGAAAAAAATAACTCGCGTAAAATCATTCGATAGATACATTTTGTATTGAAAATTTGTACAACGCCATCTATCGCCGATAAGCGAAATGAAATTGTCTATCGAGTAATTTTACGTGCGTTTTTTTTCTCAATAGCTGTTCGTGCTAAGGGTACAGTACAAAAATTATTAACACAAAAATATCTTTTATTACTCAATACACTTTCGTCGTAAGTAAACTCACCACCATAACTAGCACACTCATCGCTTACACATGGTTTTAAAAATATGGAATTGGTACTGAATTCAGGATTCCAAATAAATAATGTCTATTAAATTTTCTCTATAAATTATGATATTTTTCTTATTATTGTTATTTGTAACAACTTTAATAACCTCTTAAATGAGCAGGTTCGGTTTATGTAATTTTTTTGTTGATTAAGTTTTTCGAACATTTTCAAAATGGCGGCGATAATGTGGAAAAAACATATTTCAGCCGTTGTAAAAATGTCGCAAACGGGAGAGAAATCGGAAATTTGCCGCTATATTCTTCAATATCGAGTAAGTGGATCCCTAAATCTAACCTAAAACATTAGTACAGTCCATAACAAGTAAAACACTCTAGAAATCGTTCGCGTGTGTTAAAATGGAGTTTTTATTAAAACTGTAAAAAAACAAAAGAACATTTTTCAGTTTTTAAATAAAAAAATATGATTGAAACTTACATAGAAATTCGACAAGAATCGTGTGAGACGGAAAATCGAAAACCAAAATGGCGGTTATTCTACGAAATAGTTTTTCACGCTTTTTTTTGGTGTGTCAGCAGTGTTATTGTATGCGATGGGTTTTATATATGGTACAATATCAGTGACGAACATACGGACAGTGAGATTCTTATAGATACTATGAATAAATGTGTATTATTCTACTTTACCAATTGGAATTTTGTAAGTATGTTTTTTATTTAATCTTAACTAAAATCTGACGCCAACAAAATAGGTTGTGTTCCGGCAGTAAAATAGCCAGTTCCTCAGTAATGAGGATTCCGAGTGTAGTGCGCTTCCACCCTTAACATCAGGTAAGGTGACAAACGAGCACTATCCCGATGTGCATAAAAAATCGATATAAATCAGATTTTTGAACATTCAACCCTATACGGGGTATAAAAAGAAAAACCACGAAAAAGAAATAAAAATGAAAATAATAAAAGTCATTTATTTCATCACACACAAATAACAACAGCATATTACATCATAAAGTGCTTCGATTGTGTGATCTGGAGTTCTGGAGCCTAAACTATGGCGACCCTGTATTTCAGATCTCCAGGTCCTCACCCACGGATCACCTAAGTATATTAAATTAATAATAGTATAGGTAGTCTTAATAATAATAGCTCATATAAGTGTGTGTGTGCGTATGTGTGATGGAGTGGATGGAGAAATAGCTGGATTCAGCTTGTATTGGTATTCATCATCATCATCATATCAGCCGCACGACACCCACTGGGTATAGGCCTCCCCCAAGGATCTCCACGACGTTAGGTCCTGCGCTGCCCGCATCCAGCGGCATCCCGCGACCTTCACTCTCACGTCGGTCCACCTTGTCGGGGGCCTACCCACGGAGCGTCGTCCGATGCACGGTCGCCATTCAAGAACCGCCTCACCCCAACGGC
Source organism: Agriphila straminella (assembly GCA_950108535.1). Taxonomy (NCBI): domain Eukaryota; kingdom Metazoa; phylum Arthropoda; class Insecta; order Lepidoptera; family Crambidae; genus Agriphila; species Agriphila straminella. Next base: position 13,016,988 of record OX467304.1, read on the forward strand.
CATCGGTTCATCTCGCTATGTGTCCAGCCCACTGTCACTTCAGCTGAGCGATCCTTCGAGCGATGTCGGTTACTTTAGTTCTCCTACGGATCTCCTTATTTCTGATTCGATCACGCAGGGAAACTGTATTGGTATTAATTGAGTGTTTTTGTGTTTTAAATTATATGGTAATATTAGTAGTAAAAATTAAATGTAAACAATTTTAATGACTGAAAGAAATAAATAAAAAGGAACGTATTGACGATATTTCAAGTTTACGAATTGATCAAGTAATGTAATCGATAAATTTTTTATAATTAAAAAAGGAAATGATATAGGTACGACTTTACAAATACAAACACAAAACTTTTTATTGCGAACTAAGTGTACACAGGTGTTATACTTACATAGAATGAACTTAAATACAGTCGTTTCGGGCACAGCAATTTAAAAGGGGCTCCCAGTATTTAAAAAGAATAAGTTTAAAAATGAGAAGAGGTAAAAGTACTATTACCTACACTACAAGTTAAAATCTGATAATAATAAAATGGCTAAGAAATGGACGCCTACAGAAAATTTTACGCAAATACTCGTATTTAGCACGCATTTAGAGCGAACCCAGAATAATTGATCAGTGTTCTTAGAATTCCATCTTATCTTAAATGTTTCATCAAAGTTTGAACGCCATTTATTCATAAACAGTATAAAAGTATGGTCTTATTAAATTTTAGCTTTCATTGGTATTAATTATGGTGTACCTATTATTTATTTATCATAATTATACGGGCTTATGCCCAATTACATAATTATGCTTTAAGGTGGTACCCTGAGCGAAAGTGGCGCCACGGTGAATTATATTTAATATTATAATTCTAATAGGTACACTAATTTTAAACATGTTTATCGTGGAGATTTTAGGGCCCACAGTCTAGTATTTTTAGACGGTATCGTTACATTCCCTTGTAGTCACTGCTAGAAGTAGATAGCAAAACTGCTAAAAGTGGCCGTTTTTGACACATCTACTATTTGCTATCTACTTCTACGAATGACTACGAGGGCATGTAGTGATGACCTTCTAAAAATACTAGACCATGGGCCGTAAAATCTCCACGATTAACATTATTAAAATCTTTTTCTATTAATAACTTATAAAATAAAAACCTCTGTGAGCGCCACTTTCGGTCATACAACCGCCTTAATCAAAATTTACAATATCACATTAAGATAGAAATAATTTCGCATCGTCAACAAATACATCGAAATCAGGATTTAAGCTGACAAGAGTGTGTAAAGTGCGTTTTGCATACGACAAAGTGGAGACTGTGCCCGTGCCACTGTGCGACATTGGGGTGTTGCGAAAAGCCGGTGTCTACGATTAGAACGAGTACGCAAATACTTATCTGGTACATATAAGCGGGACAACTATTTTATTTTATTTTTATTTTATTGGATAAGGGAAATATACAGCTCAATATTATACATATGAATGGAAAACATTATGTTTATTTTCACTGAGAGAAATTAATGCAAAACAAAGGTTGAGTATTACACTACATAAGTTAACGAATTATATCATTGCAAATATAACTTTTCACATTTAATGATTTAATGATTACAACTATTCTAATAATAACAAGTGGAAAACTTTTGTATGTACAATAAAAATAATACAATACGATTGAACTGACAATTGACGGTGTCCATCAGCCATGTTTGATGTCCCCACTGCTGGGGCACAGGCCTTCCTTATGGGTGGTAAGGAGGATTGGCCATAATAACCCACCACGCGGGCCCAATGCGGATTGTCCATCAGCCATTTTTAATGTCCCCACTGCTGGGGCACAGCCCGGCACAGGCCTTCCTTATGGGTGGTAAGGAGGATGGGCCATAATAACCCACCACGCGGGCCCAATGCGGATGGTCCATCAGCCATTTTTAATATCCCCGCTGCTGGGGCACAGGCCTTCCTTATGGGTGGTAAGGAGGATGGGCCATAATAACCCACCACGCGGGCCCAATGCGGATTGTCCATCAGCCATTTTTAATGTCCCCTCTGCTAGGGCACAGGCCTTCCTTATGGGTGGATAAGGAGGACGGGCCATAACCCACCACGAGGGCCCAATGCGGATTGTCCATCAGCCATTTTTGATGTCCCCACTGCTGGGGCACAGGCCTTCTTTATGGGTGGTAAGGAGGATGGGCCATAACATAACCCACCACGCGGGCCCAATGTGGATTGGTGGGTGTTAACGACTGCAAATGCAGCCGGGACCAAAAGCTTAACGTGCCTTCCAAAGCACGGAGGAGCTCGAGATTATAAATTTTTGGTCACCCATCCCATGACCGACCCTTGCGAACGTTGCTTAACTTCCGCAATCGCTGGGCCAGGCGCTAAACCACTGCGCCACCGAGCTCCTATATCAGCTGCTATATCCTATATACTTCAATAGACGGTGATCAGTTGCAATTTCTTCATAATCCTCCTCTTCTTAATCCTATTGTGTGTTGTTAATAAACGTTTTTCTATTCTATTCTATAGAATGTATGGTAATGAGTACATTTTACAGATTAATAGTAGATTGTTATACAAGACGCTAAAAGGACCCATTGCATACGAGGTAGTTTTATTCCCGAGCTTTAGCGAGGGAATAAATAGAAACCGAGTTACAATGGGTTTTAGCGTCGTGTGTTACACTATACTTTTCACTACGATTGCGAGAAAATAAAATACAATATTAAATAGTATACCTACCTACTTCCGTAAACGAATCCACTCGTTTTTCTATCCTCCACTTCATAAACTTTTTGTACAATATTTAAATACCTAAATGATTTGTTGACGGCAAAAGATTAAAATCGTTTCTTTCCTATTATCTACAGTCACTTCAATCAGTATGTAATTATAGAAAAATTCTAAAGGTTTCGCGCCATGGTACCTTTTTTTAATTTCTGCTGTAGCAGCTAAGAAACCCAAACACGCATTCTACGATTCACTCTGTGCATAGTATTGCTTTCTCTGTGCTCTGTGCACAGAGTATAAATAAGTCTATGATTTCACCGAAGAGATGCTTTTAGTTCCATTTTCAAAAATAAGAATGAGAAACAGGGGGCCTATTACGAAAATAACGTACGCAATCACTTGGTCACGATAATCGTCTGCAGTTCGGCGGTTGTGGCTATTAAACACATTTTCAATTTGGCTATCGTAGCCCAAAGACTATTGAATGAATGATGTCGGATACTTTGCGATATCGCATACGCAAGTGCTTTGTAATAGGAAACAATCATAACGAAGCACGGACGCAGTTGCGTGTATCGCATGAAACTTTTCGTAATAGACCCCCAGTATTAAAGTCGCGCGAGTTTTTATTCGTGATTATGAATAAATACTTTTTCGTTTTAGTAGGCTCATTGGTAATAGACAAACATTAAAAAAGAAAAAACTTTAACCCCTAGGGGTAATTATGCTATTTTATCTCGGCTCTTGTACGTTACAATGACGGACTTTTTGAGCAAGAGGAGTGAAAAATACATTGTTTTGTATCGCAAGCGCTATGAAGTTGGTCGGTTCTGTTGTAAAAAGATAAATTAATCGCATTTTACAATGCTATAGAAGGAAAATCTCTACAAATGTAGAGCAGAAAAAAATATGTTTTTCACCCCTCTTGCTCAAAAAGATAATCGCGGAGAAACATACTTAAATACGGGTGAAACTGAGAACCTCCTTTTTTAAGTCGGTTAAAAACTACCCTTAAGATATCCCTCTTCCAACAAAAAAAATATTATCTTATTCAGTTCATAAACAAAGAAATAATACGACCAATCATCGAGGTAATTCACACAAAATCATACTATTTTCGTGCTTTTTTCAAGATTACTTGAAAAGTACTGAACCGATTTCCAAATTTTTAAAAATGGGCCCAACTTGGAAGTGTACCTAATGTAATAACGTTTGAATCATTTCAATCGGTCCAGCCGTCTTCGAGTAATCGGTGGACATACACAAAAAAAAAAACAAATATACAGACGAACATAGAACCTCCTCCTTTTTTGGAAGTCGGTTAAAAATGCTATATCACGCGATATAAATCGGTCATGCTAGGCAGGCTTTGGGCTAATTGTCTAATTTCAAAAATCTATCGCAATCGCTTTCATTTGACAGATGGTTGTGACACATTGCTGCATTTCTTTGGTAAGTTTTTATTTGTGCCAAAAATAAGCTTCAATGTGTTAAATCCTGAAAGCGATTGCAATAGATTTTGAAATTTGACAATAGAAAGGCTGGGGGCCGATTCTCGAGCACTGCGACATTTCTCGAAAAATTTCTCAAAATCTCTATTGCAGACAAAAAACTTATTCTCAGCGATAAACATTACAAGTCGAAAGTCCTTGTAATCTCTACGATTTCTTGACTTTTTGGAGATATCTCAAATTTGACACTATGTTACGCGCCCGAGAATCACCTCCTTGCTGTGCGCGAGGCACGTCCACACCACGCGCGCTGCCTGGCGAGGCAGGACATTAAAACATACGTACAATGTTCCTGTACCATAAGACTTTATTTATTCTTATGCCTGTACCTACTATGAATCAAAATCAAATCAAACTTTATTAACCTTGTAACAGAGTATACGTTACACTAGGTAAGTCAATAAATCACAATATACATCATTTAAATTTCACTAGATAAATCCAATTTAAAATGTACTTATAAAAAAGAAAATTAAACAGAATTTGATTTTAAAATTAACTACGAACATTGAATTAAAATATTATTAAAACATGATGAAAAACTGATTAAATAAATAAAAATTACTTATAAATTGATTAAAAATGAAATATAAATGTAATATGTGCTTTGAAAACCTCGTGAGCAGTGTGGGAGAAAGGGGTGGCCAAATCTATCGCAATCGCTTTCAGGATGTAATACATTGACACTTCTTTTTGGCACAAATAAACAGTTACTAAAGAAATGCAGCAATGTGTCACATCCATATGTCAAATTAAAGCGATTGCGATAGATTTTGAAATTAGACAATAAGTACCGAATCCCAAACGAGCTCGATTATGTGACGTACTAAAGCGAACATAACAAAAAACAATTTATTCTCATCGATCAAGCCATTTTTGAGTTTTAGACAGACTAACGAACAGCAATATCATTGAACCCTTATTGGGAAGACCGTTTTTTCGCACCCTCAAACTTAAAAAGTTTTACTATTGGACTTTTACTTTACATCCACCCGGGAGTAGTGCGCTTCCACCTTCGGTATTGTGCACTGATATTTTGTGGTGTGCGTGTGCATATTTTTGCGGGGGGGCGGATGGTGCGTCTTGCATTATTGTTTGCGGAAGTAAGCTACATATATTTTTTCACTCCTCTTGCTCAAAAAGTGCGTCATTGTAACGTACAAGAGTCGAGATAAAATAGCATAATAAGCCCTAGGGATAAAGTTTTTTCTTTTTTAATGTTTGTCTATTACCAATAAGCGTACTAAAACGAAAAAGTCTTTATTCATAATCACGAATAAAAACTCGCTCGACTTAATACTGGGGGTCTATTACGAAAAGTTTAATGCAATACACGCGGCTGCGTCCGTGCTTCGTTCTGATTGATTCCTATTACAAAGCACTTGCGTATGCGATATTGCAAAGTGATTGCGTAAATTTGACAGTTTCTCTCTAGTGGATCCATCATTATTCGTTCAATAGACTATGGACTACGATGGCTACATTGAAAATATTTGTAATAACTATAACCGACGAACTGCGGACGACTATCGTGACCAAGTTTCGTAATAGGCCCCCAGTTTCTCATTCTTATTTTTGAAAATGGAACTAAAAGCATCTTTTCGGTGAAATCATAGACAAATTTATACTCTGTGTACAGAGTGAATCGTAGAATGCGTGTTTGTGTTGTTTAGCTGCTACAGCAGAAATTAAAAAAAAGGAACCATGGCGCGAAATCTTTAGATTTTTTTATAATTACAAACTGATTGAATTGTGTGACTGGACTGTAATAGGAAATAAATAATTTTAATCTTCTGCCGTCAAGCACAAATCATTTATTTTAATATTGTACAAAAAGTTTATGAAGTGGAGGATAGAAAAACGAGTGGATTCGTTTACGGAAGTAAGTAGGATTAAACTATTTAATATTGTATTTTATTTTCTCGGAATCGTAGTGAAAAGTATAGTGTAACACACGACGCTAAAACCCATTGTAACTCGGGAATAAAAATACCTCGTATGCAATGGGTAATTTTAGCGTCTTGTATAACAATCTACTATTAAATTTGAGATTTTTGCATTCACAATGCTATTTTTATACAATAATAAGTAATATACTAGAAAAAATACGACTCGCACCAGATCAATACTCAGACGGGAATCGAACCCGCGACCTTTGGATATCCGGTCCAATGCTCTGACCGCTACTCGGTAGCTCAGGAGGCTTACCATCACCTTTTAGAAAACCATCATGTTTTATGAACGTTTTGTTATAAGCTTACAATAAGATTTTTCAAATTCGTACCACAACCTGCACAAAGTAATAATACTTTATTCCTGCCAAAGAACGAATGATATTGCGAAATTGTCTATTCCCTGCTAGCCATCACTACGGCTTATTAGCTATCTACACTTGACACTGGCAAAAATTACTTCCAAGAGGAAAGTAGATTGCCAAAACAAAATAATAAGAAGAGAAAAATGGCCAAGAATGCGCTGAATGCGACAATTAAAAAAAATGTGTAAGCGCGCTTGTGTTTGAACTTTGTAAATTAATAAAATTTTATATTTTAAACTTAAATGTCGGACTTAAAGTAAGTAAATACAGATTTCCTTTCATCACCTTTAAACGCGCAGTGCTTTAGTTTAACTATTACCTAAGTATTATTTCTTATTATACGACAATAAAATTAGAACTTCTATGGGAGTTTCTAAATTCCAATAAGGATATTGCTTCGGCCTATAATAGGTCGTTGCAGGCTAAAGAATACACTCGCACAGAAAATGCAACGAAATTACAGCAACAGCAGCAGCTAATTTTACAGGGGACTTCAGCAGAGGTTTCAACTCCTCGATGAGGTTATAAACCAATTTCTTGGTAAGTCGATAACGTTTCACAAACTCAGCATCCTCTAATTCGAAGGGATCACTTTCTTCAACGCAACATTAGTCGACGCTGCCTTCGATTTCTATTGGTTTCTGCGTTATCGGCTTCCAAAAACTCAAATACTTCGTATTCACTTCACTGTCCATCCGAAAACAAGTGTGTCCATCAGCCATTTTTGATGTCCCCACTGCTGGGGCACAGGCTTCCTTATGGGTGGTAAGGAGGATGGGCCATAACCCACCACGCGGGCCCAATGCGGATTGGTGGGTGTTAACGACTGCAAATGCAGCCGGGACCAACGGCTTAACGTGCCTTCCGAAGCACGGAGGAGCTCGTGATAATAAATTTTTGGTCACCCATCCCATGACTGACCCTTGCGAACGTTGCTTAACTTCCGCAATCGCTGGGACAGGCGCTAAACCACTGCCCCACCGAGCTCCTCCGAAAACAAGTATTTGTTATCAAATAGAAATGAAACATAACAACTATAATATTACATTCACAATGAAGAACAATATGTATAAAAACGTTTCACTTACTGTTTATGACGCAATTTCCAATTTCTAAATAAAATAACTCAAAATAGTTTTGTTTCCGTCGAGAAAAAGCGACTTTTTTAAGACTGCAAAATTTCTCAATATTTGACACAAAAACAATAATGCTAGCTGTCAAAAGACACGTCGTGGTACGGTTTAAGTGAACGATTGAACGATGACGTCACAAAACTTCCAACGGAAACATTATTACAATAATCATACTTTATGAAGGTCGTAGTACGAAATTGCATGGTAAGAATGTTATAATACTGCGCTAAGACATGGCAGTAGGCACCCTGGTAGCTCGGTAGCTATATTATTTATTATTCTACAATATTTCTTTTTTTTAAAGTTGTCCATTGTCATGACAATAGTAGATTGTTATACGAGGGTCAAAAGGAAGCAATTCCCATTAGAGATATTTAGACGCCCGAGCATAGCGAGGGCGGCTATAGTTCGAGAATGGAATTGATGACTTTTACCCGTGTTAAACATTCTACTTTTCATTTCGAATTTCAGGAAAGTAAAAAAAGTCTTAGTTATTCCAAAATGTTTATTAATAAAAACATGTACCTACTTAGTAACTACATTGGTAGACCTTATAATTATTACCTATACCAACTTACCTTTAAAAACCTAGAAAAATTAGAACAATTTGTGAAATTTAAAGTTAAATTCTTGCTTGAAATATTTACAGTTTCATATAAATTATTATGATGACAGATTTGGCTTTGTTGGATGCCTGTAAAAGTTGGAGATATTCTTTGGTCTTTGATAAGAAAGACGGTAAATCCATGGCAGAGACTCTCCTGAAGTAGTTGTTTCCTGTAGGCGAATTACAGCGTAGTTTTATTGTTTCTTTTATTTTATTTGAACTTTTTGTTTTAGTTTTAAACTCATTTTTAGTAAATACAAAATCAACACAAAACTTTAATACGGCACACACAGCTCAAAGTCACAGAGTTAGGTAAGTCTCCCTCCAACTCCAATATTTTATAGTTTTTCTTATTTCAAATTTGGAACACGTCGCGTCGCCGGCCGCTCCGCCCAATGTTTTTAATTTTGCACTGGCTGTTTATACCATGTTTTGTTGTTGTTCGTGAATGCCCCCTATAAGGCTGCAACTTTTTTTAAACCATTTGTTTTTAAGTATTGTAAACTTTTTCATTGCCAAATTCAGTTCTATTTTTAAATTACTTTTCCACCCTAGGGTGGAACGAAGAGTTTTGGACCCGCTGCTCAGTTCAAATATACATCACTTTCCGAATATGAGAAATGAAAAATATTCTCGCGTATTTTCAAGCAATAATTTTTTAATGTGTAAATAAATTAAACGAATGAGTACTTATGACGTAAGGTCATACTTAAAACTTGAAGTTGGAATAAATAAAATTACATGTTTTTTTATTATCTTCTTCTTAAAGGCCGGTTTAAACTGTGTATGGATCGTCTAGCTAGATTAACTAGCGAAGTAAACGTAAAGGCGTCTTTTTTATGTACTACGGGATAGTGCTTGGCCTTCACCTCACCTGATGTTAAGTGACGATAAAGCCGAAGGTGGAAGCGCACTACACCCGGAATCCTCATCACTGAAGAACTGGCTATCTTACCTTTAGAGGTACTGCCGGAACACAACAATTTTTATTTTTTTAGTTTTTGAGATTTTTGCATTCACAATGCTATTTTTACCCGACTGCGGGTTTTGTTTTTCGCGCGTATCTTGTAAGTATGTATGTTTGTATGTAATATTCTTTATTACCTCATATCTTTCAAACGGCTGAACGGATTTCTATGATTAAGATATCGTTAGATTTGTCATTTCAGCCCAAGTGTTCTTAAGAAGGTGGCGTTATAAAAAAAACAACATGGCGGCTGTACGGTGCTATTATACGTAGTGAAAAAAAAATTTTTTTTTTAGAATACTGCAATATGGGTGTCACATTAAAGGGCTTATTATAAGGATTTCAAAAAGGTATATCATGACCGTAAAATATAATAACTAAAAAGAGATAAATAAAAAAAATAATTAAAAAAATTAAAAAACCCGCCTGCATAAAAAGACAAGTCGACTGAAAAGATGGAAACAAGATTAAATAAATATTAAAGGCAACATGTCATAATAACATGCAGTCGGAGGCATATAATTCAATCATTCATAATGTCACTTTCTTTATGCATGCCTCCGACTGCATGTTATTATGACATGTTGCCTTTAATATTTATTTAATCTTGTTTCCATCTTTTCAGTCGACTTGTCTTTTTATTATACAATACTAAATAATATACTAGAAACGCTATTACGCTTGCAGCGTAAGAGTAGGATATACTAGAAGAAATTCGACGATGTCACTAGTGACTCGGTAGCTCAGCGGTCAGAGCATTGGACCGGATATCCAAAGGTCGCGGGTTCGATTCCCGTCTGAGTATTGATCTGGTGCGAGTCGTATTTTTTCTAGTATATTATTTAGTATTGTATAATTTTTAAATTATTGTTATGGCGTCAGACTTAAGCTAGGGTTTCCTAGGATGACGTCATATTATTATAGAAAACAATACTGCGCGCCATATTGTTTTCATAGAGAACGTTCTACGGCGCTAAATTACGGCCGTAATATGACGGCACCGTCACGTCATCCTAGGAAATCCTATCTTTAAGTAAGATGGTGGTATCTAGCCAGGCAGACTTGAAATAAGCCCTAACTGGTGGTTGATTGGTACCTTTTGTAATGCAACAACCACGTGTTTTTTTAGTAAAAATAACCTTTCTTCCGTTTCATGAGTTTCTAGTCTACCTTCAGAAAAACTGAGTCTGTAACACAAACAGAATTTGCTATATTTCCACACGTTCGCTTTCAAGTTCATCTTTGGTCTTCAACTTTCAATTTGTCTTGCGTCAAGTGTAGGGCATGTGCTATTCCATCCATGCCCTATGGCGCTTCACGCATGCGTCAGATGAAAGCGCAAGATTAAAGTGAAAGCCATCTGCTGTAGAATGTAGCAAATTAGTTTTCGTGTGTACCATTCTCTATATAATGCCATGCGTAAACGCGTAAAAAGTTTAATAATTCATGTTTTTCTTTACTCATTATTTATCTAAAGACGTGATAGAGTGAACACCTTTGTTTTGATTAGTAAAATAAAATTTAAATCGCAACAAATTTTGAACTACCTACCAAACAAGTTTTGGATAAAAAAAAATGAGTTTTAAATTAATTGTGTTAAGTTTGCCGTTTCATCTCTATTGGTACATAAGTTTTATTTACTATAACTTTATGTCAATTGTATTTTGGATTCGTTTAATGTATTGTGACATCAATTATTTGAATGAAAGAGCACCATATTATCCCTTAGGTTTTATGACATATTGGAACGTGGTAAGTTTTTTATCACTTATCTTTCTTTTTTTTTTTGGCTCTCAACCTTAGGGGTTCGGAGCTACCCTTCCCCAGCGGGGGGAGCGGAAAATCCTCATTGGATACCACCTAGCCGGTTGCTACCGAGCTAATCTGGTTATGTCAGACTCGTACTGACTAAAAACCGCCTTAACATCTGGTTTCGTGCCCGCGCAGGCAACGAACCTTCAACCGAAGCGACTGCCCTCCCTCGGGGGAGAGGACAGCGCAGACGTCACATTTCACCTAGGCGATTGTGCGTCAAGAAGACGAGTAACTATTAAGCTGACTCCCTGACGGGGATAGATCAGCCAGAGCGGGCGGGGGGTGATTACTTATCTTTATTGCATTAAATCTTATTGCCTGATCAACAGGCATCTTATTTATTGCCAATATACAGTGTGAAATTTTTATCATTTGGTTCCCGCCGTGGGGTGGTTCCACTTATGATTACAAGCAACTTTTACTATGGAGCCAACTCTCCTCCTTGCAAAAAAAAACAGCTGTTCCATACAAAAGTGCAGTACCTACCCGACCCTAATTATTTATTTATTTATTTGCTTGATTTTTTTTGCGAGGAGGAGAGTTGGACTCATAGTAAAAGTTTCTCGAAGTTGGACTTACCCTACGGCGGGAACCAAATGATTACAATTTCAGCGTGTATTGTTAATGTATTTATTTTATGTATCACTGTTGCGTTTCTCCCTTGGTGTCCTTGGAAGACCAGCGTCGAGGAGCCAAATCATAATGGCTTCCCGACAGACGCTGAATGCCATTTTAGGGCCACTTATTACTGTTAGTTACCAAGCTCTCTCTATAATATTAATCATAATTAGTTAAGTATAACATAGTCATTGCAATAGTTTATTGAATGTAAGTGGTCACTAAGTAAATATTTTTTCTTTCTTTCTGTCAAAGTATGAAAAAATCTATTTGGCTGAATATTTTTTATAGGTAGAAATAAGCACCCTTATTAAGGCCCTTATAGCTATCCACTAGCACCGCCAATACATTTATTTACCAATGCATTTTATCCAGTAACTCACATTACATCCTAGAGTATCTGGGAATAGCTAAAAAACAGCGTTGGTCAAGATCTAGGTCTAGGTCAAGACCAACACAAGCTGAGCTATCTCCTTTTTTGTCTTTGTGAATTGTAGTGTTGCCATTTTACCCACCGCGCCACCCAGCTCCTCATGATTGATGATGGATGATCCTCCTATTTAGTTTGATGTACACTTGACTATGTACATAAAAAAACAGGGAGAAAAAAAACCGGCCAAGTGCGTGTCGGGCCACGCGCCTTAGGGTTCCGTAGTTACCTTAAACCATACCATATTTAATACTCACTATCATTTTTCGTCTTGCAAAAATAACTTTTTTTTCACAGTGTTGGTATGAATGACAAAGTTATATTTGCGGTTTTGGAAAATGTGATATATCTCGAAAACTAATTACTATATCTCGTTTAAACCAGTTTTCGTTGAAAGTGTTTATTAAGATCTATAGCATATTTTTTTTAGATTTTCCACTCACTTATTTCAAAAGTAGAGGGGGGGACACACACATTTTACCACTTTGGCAGTGTTTATCTTTCAAACGGTCGACTTTGAGAAAAAATAGTCTTCTAAACCTCAATGTCATTTTTGACACACGCACGTATTGGTTTGATGAAAAAAAAATATTTCAGTTTCATGTATGAGGAATTAATCTTTTATTTTTTTATTTTTGTGTAAAAATCGTAAAGCGGTTTATAGAATTCATCTTCCTGCCAAGTTTCAACTGTGTAGTTTTAATACTTTCGCAATAAAGTGCCTGTGACATACGGACGGACAGACAGACAGACATGACGAATCTATAAGGGTTCCGTTTTTTGCCATTTTGGCTGCGGTACCCTAAAAAGTAGCCCTTGACGAGTTACTTGCCGGTTAATCTCGTCACAAGGTCTCCCACTTAGCAGTGCGTTCACACAAAACAGCAAAACGGACCGCTTTGTGAACTGTTTATAGCAGCTCTGTAATGTTTTTTTTTTTTATTTAAGGCATTCAAATGCAATTTAATATTAAGGCGGTTGTATGACCGAAAGTGGCGCCCTCAGAGGTTTTTATTTAACAAGTTATTAATAGAAAAAGATTTTAATAATGAGATTTTAGGGCCCATGGTCTAGTATTTTTAGAAGGTATCACTACATGCCCTCGTAGTCATTCGTAGAAGTAGATAGCAAATGTATCAAAAACGGCCACTTTTAGCAGTTTTGCTATCTACTTCTAGCAGTGAATACGAGGGAATGTAACGATACCGTCTAAAAATACTAGACTGTGGGCCCTAAAATCTCCACGATAAACATTTTTGAAATTGTGTATAGAATTATAATATTCAATATAATTCACCGCGACGCCACTTTCGCTCAGGGTACCACCTTAAGATAATTAATACAGCGTGATAATTAAAAAAAATCTGCTGTTCTATACAAAAGTGCAGTAGGTACCTACTTGACCTTAATGTATGGAACAGCTGATTTTTTTGCGAGGAGGAGAGTTGGCCCCATAGTAAAAGTTGCTTGTAATCATGAGTGGAACCACCCCACGGCGGGAACCAAATGGTTAACCTACTGGCTCCGTTACGCGAAATCACTTGTCTCTGCCTTTTCTTTATGTGTAAAGAGTATGGAAAATAACCTCACTTCTGCACTTTTTCGATGTTTATCGTTGTTTTTTCATCATAATCTTTAGCACAATTGTCTTTCTTAAAAAAAAGTTATTGGAGCAATTGCTCAGTGTGTTAAAGTGTATTTTGATGTAGAATTCAATACGTTTCCGCTATTATTTACGCCAAAAATATGGCCCGCGACAAGCGCTTTTGATGATATTCTGTTTTTTTTTTACAATCATCTGTGAGGTTTATACGCAATTTAATACTTGTAGGTACTAGATAATCTCTTTAGCTTGTCGTATGTTTTTTTTCTGGCTACAACTTTACGTTTTCTATATAAAAATATGGCCCGCGCAAACCATGTTTTCCTATTATGGCCCCTTAAAATTTCAGCGTGTATATTAGAAAAAATACTAGAAAAAATCCACTCACTCGAAGCATCTCAGACGGGACTCGAATCCGCACCCTTGGGATTCCGGCCCAATCCATTGACCAATGATGCTACCGAGTCGCTAGTGGGAGCGGCGAAATTTTCTAGTTCTTTTTATGTCTTTGTAAGCAAAAACATAAAAAGAACTAGAAAATTTCGCCAGCGTTATTTCATCAATGTGAAGAATTACATTCGAATGCAACATCTTTACAGATGCCAGACAATCGATTAAAATGAAATATCTATTTAATATTAAATTTTTGTGTGTGTTATGTCAAAATTTTTAGACCTAGGCTTTAGCTATTTTGACATTCACAAGTGCTTGTAACAGCTTAGTTTCGCTTTATTTGGTAACGATATATTTAAATTTTTAACATCATTGCTTATTTCTGTTAAAGCTGATAAGTTTCTTGCGCCCGTTCTTCTTGTCAGTTAAAAAGTCTGGAAAATATAGACGATTCAAAAGTGCTTAATTACAAGGTTTATTTGAATAAAGTAGATTGTACCATAAGGGGGCAAAATAATATTTTTACGGCGAGGGCGCTCATTTGAATCCAGAACGAAGGATTCTTTAGTAGAATCCTGAACGTAGCGAGGGATTCAAAGTACGTCGCCCGAGCCAAAAATATATTTTGCGGCCGAGTGATACTCTACTTTTCATCACCCTCTATGAGAAAATAAAAGGCGCCTCATATTTTATTGTATTATTATTATTTGATAAAACATACAGTTACAAAAAAGACGTTTTTTTATTTTTGTTTTCTTAATTTTTACTAACAAATTATGTAATTTTGGAATGTGCTCAAAAGGCCTTTCATTTGATACCCATATTGCAAAATTGAAAAAAAAAATTTTTTCTTCTTTTTTACTGAAAAATTTATGTAATTTTGGAATGTGCTCATCAAGGATTTTCATTTGATACCTATACTTTTTGCAAAATTGAAAAAAAATAAATGATGAATTGAATTATCCATGCCTAAGGGAGAGGTGTCAGAAAGTAGTACCTAGTAAACAAGTAATCGGGGATATAAAAAAAAAAAAAAATAGTTGGTTGGTAATGTCTTAAAAAAACGATAGTTATGTCACCATGATCTTTGAGTTCGCGTTCTAAGAATACTTATGCAATTTTTTGAGTATATTCACAAGGTTGTTAATACATAAACATTTAAGTAACAAGGTATTGTAGATCAAAGTTCAAAATAAATATTTTCTGAAAAATTGTTTACTTCAGTGCTCACAAAGAAATTATAGTAGACACAAGTTTTCAAGTGAAAAACTATACTTAACTTTTTCTTTAAAGTGATATTTTTTTTTTAAAATGAAAAAATATAGTAACCGGCGACATTCGTCGACGCAAATTTTTCTAAGTTTCAGTTTCCACTCGGTTGTTTTATTTTTTTACGCTTTTTTGAGTTTTTATGCTATAACTGTAGTGTCACCAGTTGGTATTGATCATGATTTGTATCATGTACGATTCTATTTTATAATGGGAAAGTATTATGGAACAGCGTGGAACATAGTAAGTATATATCTTTTGAAAATCATTTTTTACCCGACTGCGGGTTATGTTTTTCGCGCGTATCTTGTAAGTATGTTTGTATGTATGTATGTTTGTATGTAATATTCTTTATTACCTCATATCTTTCAAACGGCTGAACGGATTTCTATGATTAAGATATCGTTAGATTTGTCTTTTCAGCCCAAGTGTTCTTAAGAAGGTGGCGTTATAAAAAAACCAACATGGCGGCTGTACGCTGCTATTATACGTAGTGAAATTAAAAAAAAAAATTAGAATACTGCAATATGGGTGTCAAATTAAAGGGCTTATTATAAGGATTTCAAAAAAGTATATCATGACCGTAATATATAATAACTAAAAAGAGATAAATAAAATAAATAAAAAAAATAAAAAAACCCGCTTGCATAAAAAGACAAGTCGACTGAAAAGATGGAAACAAGATTAAATAAATATTAAAGGCAACATGTCATAATAACATGCAGTCGGAGGCATATAATTCAATCATTCATAATGTCACTTTCTTTATGCATGCCTCCGACTGCATGTTATTATGACATGTTGCCTTTAATATTTATTTAATCTGTTTCCATTTTTTCAGTCGACTTGTCTTTTTATGCAGGCGGGTTTTTTAATTTTTTTAATTTTTTTTAAACTCTTGGTATAAGGAAGGGGTTCCCATAAGGGGTGATGAAAGGATTGGGCAGTTGGGGATGGGTAAGGTATAGTGGTTAAGGTGATGCGGTACCATTGAGCTCATCCCTTAGTGAGGCCTGTTGCCCTCCGGTACCGCATCGGGGGGAAGGAAAAGTGGTAGAAAGAAGAAGGATAGAGCGAGAGAGAATAGAAGAATACATTTTAGGTTTTTATTATTTTGTAAAACCGATTCCTCTTTACTGCAACGAAGTCTTTCTGAATCAAAATCAAAATAATCTAAGTATATCCAAATAATAAAAATAGTGTTTAAATTGTCAACACAGTTAATGATAATTTTAATCCAGTCCGTAAACTTTTTAAACTCATAAACGGAAGTTAAAAACAAAAGCACATAAAAAAACGCGATAATCGGATGCAATTCATCGTTAAATTTTCTTGATATTGAATCTTATTAGTGAGTTAATGAGTGAGACTATAATCGTCGGTTTAAATAAATAAGCCTGAACACTTACTAATACCTACGCGCAAATATCTAAGAAATTTTCATCCGGTATCAAAGATGAGATATCTATGCATATGTTACCAGCAATGTGTGAAATTCAGGTATTGTATACAATAATACCTAGAGATTATATGCGATTCCTGGGTCGTCCAGGAAATATTATGAAGAGGTATTATTGTCCATTTCATACTTTACCTAGGTAATATATTATGTTAGGCTCAAAGGCCGAAATCGCTTATTGAGCGAAAAATTTGCACACGACGGCAACTCATTTGAAGAAGGGGCTCATCGACAATTAGCAAAATTTGAGAACATGGCTGTTTAAAGTTCAATGGTTTATTTTTACTAAGGCGATTTGACGAGAAATGGGCCTCTTAAAAAAGTTCGTTTTGAATATATGTATAATGGGCACTAGTTTGTTTTGAGTATGTCAATGCCATCGAATGCAATTGTTAGTTTGCATTGAACAATTAGCAAAATATAAAAAAATTGCCAATTTTTTTCTTACTCACTTTATTTTTACTGAGACGATTTAACGAGAAATGTGCCTTTTAGTTTGTTTTGAATATGTCATTTGAAAGACCCGTCCAAAGGCTATCGAATGCAATTATTGTTAGTTCAATTATCAAAAATGTCGATGAGTCCTTTTTCCTGTGTGCCCTGTACAGAATACGTATGTACATAGGTAAAGTATAAAATTAAAAAAAAATCATACATTACCTAAACGTTTCAGGTATACTATACATTACCTAGGTCATCCTAGGTATTGTATACAATACCGGATTATACACATTGCCGGTAACACATACATTACTAAAAACGTGATATTTTGTACTAGTGATATCGAGATAATAACATATCTAAATCGTGCAAGAATTCACAATATACGTAGTTAAGTATTTTTCTCGTATTTTATCTCACAATAAGTAGGACGACTTAAAAAAAAATGCACAACGGGGTAGTGCTTGGCCTTCACCTCACCTGATGTTAACTGACGATAAGGCTGAAGGTGGAAGCGCACTACACCCGGAATCTTCATCATTGAGGAACTGGCTAGGTATATAACTGCCGAAACAACAATTTTTAAACTGTAAGGGCGTCAGACTTAGGTAAGATGGTGGTAGCTAGCCAGCCGGACTTGAAATAAGCCCTACCACCAACCAAACTGAGTACAAATTGTACTCCCTGGGAATCGAACCCGGGACCCCTTCGTCACCACTAGACCACAGAGGCGGTTAAATTAAAGACACAATTTAAATTGTTATTTTACGTAAGTAGTAGCCTTTTAGACATCCTTCTGTGTGCAATGTTATTGCTGTTCTGGTTCCACTCTGCCGGAAAAACGTCAATTTTTATTTCATAAAGTGCCTTTTCATCTCTCGGGGGAGCCTTACCCTAGAGAGCGCGTCCCCAAGGTGGTGGATAGGGGAATGCTCGTCGCCTGCCACAGCTGGCGAAGGGTAGAGGGGAAATAAAATACCCTCCGCGAACCAAGAGGCCGGAGAGTAAACTCCGTTAACAAATCTTCATCGGCGGGTTTCTTCAGGGTAACTGAAGCAGAGGCTGCCTGTGGACTGTACCCTTCGGCTGGAGAGTATAGAAGAGTCGGCGGCGGAGGAGCCTAATCCGTATATTCCGATGGGCCAACGGCGGCGCTCACGGTCCTCCAAGAGAGTGGAGGATCACAGTCTTGACGTCAGGTGGCAACCGGTCGTAAAATGATAGCCAATCATCATTCTCCTAGTCTAAACATGAAAGTACAACAAAGAGAAACAAGTATAAATGCTAGGGCGTCCCCCTCAAGCGACGGTCAAGGGTACTCAGCTGCGCAGAATATTAGGGCGTCCCCCGTAAGCGACGGCGTCAGACGCAGCGCAATCACCGTGCGCTTAGCTACCTGGAATATTGGTTCCCTGACTGGACGCAGCCAAGAACTGGCAGAAGTTCTCCATCGGCGTAAAATAAATATATGTTGCATCCAAGAACTAAGATGGAAAGGTTCAAAATCCAGGAACATAGGACACGGCTACCAGTTACTATACCACGGCTCGTCGAATGCACGAAACGGCGTAGGAATCATCGTGGATGAACAACTAAAACAGCGGATCATATCCGTAGAAAGGCGTAGCGACCGCATAATATCATTAAAAATCGCTCTTGACAACCAGCCATGCTTAAACATAATATCCGTCTATGCCCCGCAGACAGGGTGTACAAAGGAAGAAAAGGCCAGCTTCTGGGAAGATCTCCAGGAATTCCTTCAAACATTCCCATCATCTGAAAACAAAATCATTGCAGGTGATCTAAACGGCCACGTTGGACGCGATGCTCCGGCCGAGGTTACAGTTCATGGCAACTACGGATATGGTCACCTCAACGATCAAGGGAAAGAAATTCTGAATTTAGCAAATATTTTCAATATGCCCATTGTCAACACACTCTTTCAAAAAAAGGATGAACATCTTATCACCTATAAGAGCGGAACATCAGCAACTCAAATAGATTACTTCCTCTGCAACGGAGCCATGCGAAGCTACTTTAAAGACTGTAAAGTAATCCCAGGAGAGCCCCTAACCACACAGCACAGGCTGCTCGTAGCGTGTCTCAAAATGCCTCTCTGGAACACTAGAAAAAAGACAAACAGTACACCGCGAATAAAATGGTACAATCTGCAGAAAGAACAAGGTGTATCTTTTGCGTCTAACATAGCAAAATATCAAGAACAACAGACATTTGAGGGAAAATCCGCTAGCGCCTTATGGGATGACTACAAAAAGCACACCACTAGCAATGCTAAAGAATGTTTAGGAATCAGCAAAGGCAAACTAGTACCCAACAAGGACCCAAGTTGGTGGAACAATGATGTCAAGGAACAACTGGCTGAAAAGAAAGAAAGATTCAAAAAATGGCAAAAATCTAAGGATGACTTGGACCATGAGAACTACGTCCAAGCAAAGAAGGAAGCCAAGAAAGTGGTGGCAAAGACAAGAGCAGCTGTCGATGAGGGTATCTACAACAGACTTGAAAATGCTGTTACGGATAAGGAAATTTTCAAAATCGCTAAATTCAGAAATAAACAATCACAGGACATTAAACATAATAAATATATCAGAGACTCAACCGGAACACTTCTAACATCAGACAGAGATATAAATAAAAGATGGCACGAATATTATAGCACCCTTCTAAACGAAGAATTTTCACAAGACACCTTGGATGACATACCGCCCTTATATGGCCCTTTGGAACAAATAACAGCAGATGAGGTTAAACGGGCCTTGTGTAAAACAAAGAATAGTAAAGCAGTCGGGCCTGACGAGATACCATCTGAACTACTCAAGATGTGTGGGACCTCCGGAATCTCGTGGTTAACATCACTTTTTAACCTTATTCTATCACAGGGGAAAATGCCAGATGAATGGAGGAAAAGTAATCTCATCCCTTTCTACAAAAACAAGGGTGACGTGGCTGACTGTGGAAACTATCGCGCCATTAAACTTACATCTCACGCCCTCAAAATCTGGGAAATCGTTATCGCTAACAGGATGGTAGAAATAACTGAAATAACACCTAATCAGTGTGGATTTACAAGGGGAGTCGGTACCACAGACGCCATTCACACAATCAGAATTCTCATGGAAAAATATAAAGCCCTAAAAAAGGACCTACACTTAGTGTTTATTGACCTCGAAAAGGCTTTCGACAGAGTACCAAGAAAACTGATTTGGCAAGCATTGCGTGCACAGTCTGTCCCAGAACACTACATTCTCGTTCTTCAGGACATGTACAATGACATTAAGACCAAAGTCGTCAGCCCTGCGGGCATTAGTGACGAATTCGAAGTTAATGTGGGAGTGCACCAAGGATCGACATTAAGTCCACTACTATTTAATATCGTAATGAACTACGTCACTAAGGATCTCCAGAAACCTGCACCGTGGACACTTTTATATGCAGACGACATTGTTCTCATTGCGGAAACGATGCAAGAGGTACAATCAGACCTTACCTTGTGGTGCAAAGCCCTGGAACGAAGAGGACTCAGAGTAAGCAAATCCAAAACGGAATATATGCATTGCAACTTATCTAAATCAACGACTGGTATAACACAGCCACCGTGTATAGGAACCACTCCTCTGAAAGCAGTTAGTCACTTCAAGTATCTAGGGTCAGTACTAACGTCCGACGCGTGCGTCGTTAAAGACATTGAAAGCCGGATTAACACCGGATGGCTGAAATGGAGATCTTTGACTGGAGTAATTTGCGACCCGAGGATGCCTGTGGAAGTTAAAGGCAATGTATACAAACGGGCAATTAGACCAGCCCTACTTTACGGGTCCGAATGCTGGCCTATGCGCAAAAGTGAAGAACAGAAACTCCACGTGACAGAAATGAAGATGTTGAGGTGGTCCGGGGGGGTAACACTTAAAGATAGAGTCAGAAATGAGCATATTCGGGGTACTTTAAAAGTTGCAAACATAGCTGACAAACTCACTGAGACTCGTCTGCGCTGGTATGGTCATGTTATGCGGCGCGAAAAAGAGCATATGACAAGATACGTCATGGACATCGAGGAACCTAAGCGAGGCCGAGGTAGACCGCCGACTACCTGGATGGGGACCATAAGAAACGACCTAAAAAAGGCGGGACTGCAACCGGAAATGACACAGAGGCGCCCAGAGTGGCGAAGAAAGACTAGGAGGGCCGACCCCAAAAGACATGGGAAATAACGGCACGGACAAAGAAGAAGAAAGTGCCTTTTCATGTTAATAAGTACCTACCTATTATATTTTACTTAGGTAAGTTATTGCTGACGTCAAACGTTGTTTAAATATTCAGCAGAGTTCAACAGTTGCCTTACAATAGGGATGTTGACTATTTTTTTTATTTTATGTTACATAAATTACCTCTCAAAAAAAGAAACATTGGTAAAAGAATTAATTCGCTAGCATGAAAACTGCCCGAGATATCACAGTGTGAAATGCACACAAATGGACTCGATCAAAAACGCTCCATACTAATGGCTTGCACGTTATGACGTCACGCCGTGCTAGTTTGTATGCAACGCGTAGGAAATTTGTTCGGCAGCTATATTAAATATTGTGTTTATCAAAATAGTTTCTTAGACAAATTTGCTATACATTTTACGGACTAATTAGAGGTCTTATTTATTTGAATAAATTTTATACTTTTTAAATGGACTTGTCCACCCAACTTTGAAGGGTCATAAAACAAATAATATGCAATATATAAAACCAAGAGGTATACAAGCTACTCTAAAAGTTTAATATGTTTACGATTTTTATTAGTATTTCGTTATTTTATTCATTAGTCAACATCCCTATTTTGTATGTTTTCAGGGTAAGCAACTAATCTTGAAATGAAAAACTAAAGGCTTTATACTAGCGACCGCCCGCGAATTTGTCTGCGTTGAAAGTTTTTTTTGCTATCTCTTGGGAACAATACTTTTTTCGGGTTCAAAGGTCCTGTCTTTCTTTACCCCTGACAACGTGTATGCAAAATTTCATGATGTTCGGTTCAATATATAAACCGTTAAGTTTTAAGTACTTATATCTAAAAATGAAAAGGAGATTTCAGACCACGTGATTGAACAACTTTCACTATAGGCATAACTTATGCTTGGCTTGGTTGGCCACCATGGAATCGCGAAAAACAATCAGATGTTCCATACATTATAGTCGAGTCGATGTTGTACTTTTCTATGGAACAGCTGATTTTTTTTCGAGATTCCGTGGTTGGCCTCCATAGTGAAAGTTGTTCATTGACGTGGTCTGAAATCCCCATTTAATTTCTAGATATAAATACTTAAAAATTAACGGTGTATAGTTAAGACGTGAAGTCGTAACAAACAAACAAACAAACTGACTTTCGCATTTATAATATTTTAAGTAAGGATAATAATACGGTTCCAATAGTGGTAAAGTTCAGTGGTTTAGCGTCTGGCCCTGCTATTGCGGACGTTAAGCAACTTTCGCAAGGGTCGGTCATGGGATGGGTGACCAATTTATTATTTGGAGCTTCTCTGTGATTCGGAAGGTACGTTAAGTCCCGACTGCATTTGCAGTCGTTAACACCCACCAATCCGCATTGGGCCCGTGAGGTGGGTTATGGGCCATCCTTACACACAATTTTTAAGTAGATCTAAAAATGAAATGGGGATATCAGACCACGCTTCTGAATATGAACGTGCAGTTAGAAGTTATAAATGAATTGTTTTAAAATATCGAAAAAAATCTTGATTAATCGGCAAACTCACAAAAATAGCAAGACACGTGCGTAGATTAATTCTTTTCATTATTTACGTAGGTAAACAAGATAGTCTCTAATGAGCTCTAAATCCAGAGGGCCTATTACAAAAAAGAATCACGAAAGTCGAACGCAATTCGTCGTACAATTTACTTGATATTGAACCTTATTCGTGAGACAATAGTGCCACGGACTGGGACGAACATCGTACGCTTATCGTGATGCTTTTTTGTAATAAGCCCTCAGAAGTAAGTAAAATTTAGGGACATAAACAAACCTCAATATGTGGACCAATTATTAAATATTGAAACTTTTAACTGCACATACTCTATTAGAATTGGAAAGAGATACACTAATTTCATTTTTAGATAAACTTACTTAGAAATTAACCGTGAATAACCCATAAGGAAGGCCTGTGCCCCAGCAGCGGGACATTAAAAACCGACTTCAAAAAACCTACCTCTAAAAAGCAAGAAATAATATTCGTAATAATAAAAATACGTCTATTGAAGTCGGGTGGGGCTAGGGTACAAATTCCTTTTTTTTTATTCTAAAAGCCCCACCCGACTTCAATAGACGTATTTTTATTATTACGAATATTATTTCTTGCTTTTTAGAGGTAGGTTTTTTGAAGTCCGTTTTTTGTTTTTTTTTAAACAATTTTTTATTTTTAGTGTAGGTACCTTGTAGGTAAGTTATATATGTAGTAAAATCGGCTCAGCCAAACGTAACATAATCGCGGAGAAACATACTTTAATACGGGTCAAACTGAAAACCTCATTTTTAAGTCGGTTAAAGAACTACACTTAAGATATCCCTCTTCCAACAAAACAATAATTATCTTTTCAACACACTTGCTCGTAAAGTGAGCCCTAATACATCGCTTTTAGGGCCATAAACCGAGCTATAACAAACGCGTGCAATAATATATAAAACACTAGTTCGTAATAGAATTAACCCTACAAAGTTAAATTAGTACCTTACTGCAAGTTCAATGCGAGTAAACAGAGCATTGCCAATTTAGCCGGGTAATACAGTTATTTTTTTTTGACAACAAAGAGGTTTTATGCTGCTGAAAATTCATATATGCATTTTTGGAATAAATAAATGTGTAAGTCCTTAATTAAGTCAAATAAATATATAATTATTATCAAATTATTCATAATTCACAATATTTTGTTATAAAATATTAAAATATTTGCATTTTGTCACTTAAAATTATAATTTTGTAGTATTAGTAGTAGGCTGTATGCTCCTCACCCCTTTGTTCGCAAAATATTCTTGCGTTGGGCGTGTGAAAAAAACACAAAAAAAAAACATACGCGCCTTTTCCCATAAGTAATTATCATATTTTGTTTTTGCCATATTTGTTGCTGTGTGATAAATTACTTTGTTTTTTCCTCACTTAGGTGTTGAAAAACGTCGTATGAAACTCGTGAGCTCTTGCTTATTGCACACTCGGCTGAGTTACACCCTCGCCTGCGGCTCGGGCTGCAACCCACAGCCTTGTGCGCAATGAGCAACCTAAGCTAACTTGTCTCATAATGTACTATATTCAGTTCATAAACAAAGAAGTAATACGACCATTATCATCGAGGTACCTAACTCACACAAATCATACTATTTTCGTGCTTTTTTCAAGATTACTTGAAAAGTACTGAACCGATTTCCAAATTTAAAAAAATGAGACCAACTTGGGAGTTTACCTAATGTAATAACGTTTAAATCATTTCAATCGGTCCAGCCGTCTTCGAGTAATCGGTGGACATACACAAAAAAAACAAATATACAGACGAACATTGAACCTCCTCCTTTTTTGGAAGTCGGTTAAAAATGGCTGATGTCCAAACAGCTTTGTAAGATTGAAAGGTTTTAAATAGTAACATTGAGATACTTCCTGAAGCGTGTATTAAGCATTAAAAAAAACATAATCGCATCTTGCTTGACGGACTTGGTTTTTTATTCGCAGTAAAGTAACTACGACTATTTATAGTCAGTTACCGATGTAATAAACCGTAGAATCACAGAATATGTCGGACCTAGAATGGCGTTTCGATATTTAGTCTTTTTACCATCTTTTTACATTGATGCATTGACCGAAATATTTTTACAAAAAAAAAACATTTATAAACAACGTTAATATCCATATTTTTTCATACAGTAGGTAGTAGGTACTATTTCAAGGATGTGTTCAGTCCATGAAACTTAACAACTGAACACATGGCCAAATATGTAAAAAAATCGAAATTTAACATAGTCATGTTTCATGGAGAAAGTTGTTTAGTTTCATGGACTGGACACATCCTTGAAATTTGGATGGTGAGTTTGAAATAACCCTGTATTTATTTGTAAATAGGCGCAGTAAAAGTATCTTTGAACACAAAAATGTTTATGTGTTATTAAAACTGGCTTTTAACTTCAAAAGTATAAACTTTATCACCATAAAAATATAAACTATGCTTCTTATGCGTGATCGAATCAGAAACGAAGAGATCCGCAAGAGAACTAAAGTAACCGACATCGCTCGAAGGATTGCTCAGCTGAAGTGGCAGTGGGCTGCACACATAGCGAGAAGGACCGATGACCGTTGGGGCGGAAAGGTTTTGGAATGGCGACCGCGCACCGGACGGCGCTCCGTGGGTAGGCCCCCGACAAGGTGGACCGACGTGAGGGTGAAGGTCGCGGTGCGCCGCTGGATGCGGGCCAAGCAGGACCGATCGTCGTGGAGATCCTTAGGGGAGGCCTATACCCAGCAGTGGGTGTCGTGCGGCTGATATGATGATGATGCTTGTTTATGATTGAAAACAACAAAAAACTATAAAAAATACTTATGACGTAGGATAACGTTTAAAATTTTAAGCAGGTAAATAGGTATCTATTTGTAAAAAATAAAAAGTTTTCCGCTGTTAAAATGCTAAAAATATACTGTTATGATTTTTTGTTTGAATTAAAAAACATACGTAAGGACCTCTTTGAAACGATGTGATATATATTTTTTTTGCTACATGCACGAATATCAATCGAAATTAATTAGTTCATGACAAAAACATGGAAGCAAAATAATTTCGATTTGTAATAATATTGTGCCCGAAATTGACTTTTCATAACATTATTTTAATTTAATTTATTATATAGGGCATTTTGACAATATCAAGACATTTTACAACTGCGATAGCTAGAGAAAATAAGAATAGGTACTAAAATTGAAGTCTCCTGTAATTAATAGAATTCTAGAATGACTTATTGAATGTATGACTTAAACCTAGTATTTAAGATTTATTTAAATGATGTAACGCTATGACATGCCAAATGTAACGTTCTATGTTATAATATGGTCAATAAATAATTGAAATTGAAAAAAACTCGCATAATAAAAAAAACTCGATTTCAAATTACTGATGTTTTTGTTTAATTAAACTGATTTATGGGTATTAAGCCTGAAAATAGTTTTTTTTTAAATTTTCTGATGCTCTAAGTTGCTATAGGACGTAATTTTGTATGAACCGTCCTCGCTCGTTAAAGATATAAAAAATCAAATGCAAAATCAAATAAATTATTTAAGTAGGTATTTATAATACAAAATTTTACAATATCGCCAATTCAATGATAATCTGGATTTAAACTCGACAACCTTTTGAAGAAATAATTTGAAGGCTGGAGGTGTTTATAACATTCGTATAAGATTGGCGAAATAGTACATTACTGCAGCGGCACGCAAGACACGCATTGAAGGACGAACGTGAAAATGTGGGCCGAGGCGAAGCTGAGGCACACATACGTGAGTCCATCAATGCCTAGTTGCGGCCAAGGCTTGTATAGTACTTTTCTCAAATAATGCGCGGAAATTCAAACCAAGAAGGTATTTTTAACTTTTAATTTTTATTTCAAATTAAAGAAAAAAATTGAAAAAAGAAGAAAGGAGCCAGTTTCTTTATTTTTTTTGGAATGTGCACATTAAGGCCTTTTATTTGATACCCATGTTGAAAAAAAATTTTTTTTTCCAGTTTTTTCGTTTATTTTTTTTCCAGTTTTTTGGAATGTACTCATCAAGGCCTTTCATTTGATACCTATATACCTAGGTATATTTGTAGTGTGAAATAAGAGTTTATATTGTTGAGGTGACTGTCTCACGTAGTGATTACATTTTCTTTGACTACCTCAGCAGAAAAATGCCTCTATTTTGGTTCCACACAGATAGACCAAGAAACATTTGTAAATGTCGCTCCTACTGATATCTAAAGCCTGCAATGCGTTTTTCGCTCAGTTTTCTTGTTAGAAGACGACTTGAAGGGTGGTAGAGTAAAAAAAAATATTAAATTAATTATATTTGAATTTGCAAGCTAAAGAAAATAATTATACTAAAGTCTATAGATTCCTTTGCCTTCCCAAAATAGGAGAACTTAAAAACAACACTTCACTTTGCAAAGTAAGTTACTTTTACAAGGTCATTTTATAGGCTTAGCTCCGAAACCTGTTTTTAATTAAATGGAATTTTAAATCTATCAAGGAATTTAATGTCATTTTCTGGCCCATTAAAGGTTCGATTACTGACTTACTAATCATTATTAACGTAATTATTGCTAATATTCTTATGCCATCAAAGTTAATTATTTAAACCTGTTTTCCGGCCAGTTGTGACTTCTAGTTTCATTCATGTCATGACCGTGATGTTACAAGTTATTTATCTCTTTGTATCATATCGGTTAAGTCGTATGTGTTTGTTTAATTTAAAAAAAGAGCGCCGATTTTAAGAAAAAGTTTAAAAAAATGTTAAAGTTAAGAAAGGAGTTTTAAGTTTTGCAATTTAAAGTGTTATTTAAAATGGACATTGAAAGTAGTGTTGAGTGTGATTATGAAAAAGTACCTAGAAAGAACAAATGGTTGCAAGTTATTACGACTTTGTTTCATTTCGCGATATTAATTTATTATTTTGTTTTAAATGCGTTAGGTTTTTTATTGTTTTATAAATATTTTAACCATGAAAATGAGTTTATACAGTTTATGACGCGTTTTGCGTTTGCGTTTGGGACGAACTGGAATGTGGTAAGTTTTTTTTTACCATCGCCACTCAAAAAAGTGCGTCTTATTCATTGATAACAGTGAATAAAACGCGTTTTTATTCACCGAGTGAATAAAAATATTTTGAATTTGGAACAAGCGCGCATCGTATGAATTAGGTACAAAAAAATAAAAGGTGCTGAAAGTATGGAGCTATTCCATAGATAAAATTATAATTCTACAATTAAATGACAAAAATAATCCCGCCAATTTTATTAAGGTACTTTTTAGTGTCTTATCTTTGGGTTCTTTTCTTAAAAATATCCCGCTAAATCAATTAGGTCTTTTTTAGTGTCTTATATTTGGGTTCTTTTTTATATATTTGAGGGAGATTAGTTGCTCAGTCTTGCATCAGTCAATTCCATCAGTCTGGTACGATCTTCAGTCTGTAAAAATTCAAAGTCTATACAAACTGATGAAGTGGACTGATGCCAGACTGATCATGTAGTTTCCCTCTTAGTTAGCTCGGTGGCGCAGTGGTTTAGCGCCTGGCCCAGCGATTGCGGATGTTAAGCAACGTTCGCAAGGGTCGGTCATGGGATGGGTGACCAAAAATGTATTATCTCGAGCTCCTCCGTGCCTCAGAAGGCACGTTAAGCCGTTGGTCCCGGCTGCATTTGCAGTCGTTAACACCCACCAATCCGCATTGGGCCCGCGTGGTGAGTTATGGCCCGTCCTCCTTACCACCCATAAGGAAGGCCTGTGCCCTACAGTGGGGACATCAAAAATGGCTGATGGACAACTATAAATACTGCTATTTTTTTTCTCGCAGTCAATGGTAAAAAGTAGAGTACACAACTCGTGAAAAAAAAATTTCATCTCGGTCCTTTGTATCCCTCGCTTCGCTCAGGATTCTACTTTTGAATCCCTCGCTATGCTCGGGATTCAACTCTAGAATCCTTCGCTGCTCTCGGGATCCAACTTAGTCCCTCGAACTAAATTCCCTCTTTTTTCACTTGTTGTATAATCTACTATTTCAACACACTTGCTCGTAAAGTGAGCCCTACTACATCGCTGTTAGGGCCATAAACCGAGCTATAACAAGCGCGTGCAATAATATATAAAACACTAATACGTAATAGAATGAACCCTATAAAGTTAAATTAGTACCTTAGTTCTATGCGAATAAACAGAGCATTCCTAATTTACCCGGGTAATACGTTATTTTTTTAGTATCAACAAAGAGATTTTATGCTGCTGAAAATTCATATACATTATTGGAATAAATAAATGTGTAAGTCCTTAACTAAGTCAAACAAATATTTATTATTATCAAATTATTCATAATTCACAATATTTTGTTATAAAATATTAAAATATTTGCATTTTATCACTTAAAATTATAATTCTGAAGTAGGCTGTATGCTTACTCACCCCTTTGTTCGCAAAATATTCTTGCGTTGGGCGTGTGGAAAAAAAAAAACCTGCGCGCCTTAAGCAACGTTCGGTCCGGCCAGGTGTGTGTGATGGGTGACCGTTAAGTGGCATTACAACTGAGCGCTTCCGTGGTTCGGAGGGCACGTTAAACCGTCAGTCCCGGCTGTTGTCATCTGATAACAGTCGTTAAGCCAAGTTAAAGGTCTTACAGGCGGCTTGATAAACTCTAACACCAGAGGTGGCCACTATTCCTCATTCGATGAAAGAAGAAAAGATCCAGAAAAGAACTCGGTTAGGTTTTTATTTTAAGTTCTTTATGGCATAGTATATTGATTGAGATAAATAAAGAAGTTGATACATTTCAAATATTACACGAACTTCGAAATGTATAAATGTTATTACTTTTACATTTATTCTGTACTGAAAAAAGGTTGAAAAACACTTAGCTGAGTTGATTTCAATGCTTTCAAGTATTACGGAGTGGTACGGTCTAACTATCGAGATCCTTTCTTTAATAGGAGTCAATGTTTGGCCTTTGTTTTACCTGATGTTAAGTGACAGCGCACTACACCCGGAATCCTCACCACTGAGGAACTGGCTATTTTTTCGCTTTACCTAAGTGGCATACATTACGTTATCTTGGCGCAAGTTTTAAAACATTTTAGCGTTCATATGGTTGTTAAATAAATTAAGAAAATGTTTGTATGAAAAATTGCATCTTCTTTAAAATTCTCCATACAAAACGAGAATTTTAAAGGAAAGTTTTTCTCAAGACCTATATGTTGTAATATACAGTTTTCTAGTTGTTTATATTGATATCTATTCTTACCATCAATTAGATATTATAGGGATGATGACTAATGAATAAAATAACGAAATACTAATAAAAATCGTAAACATTTTAAACTTTTAGAGTAGCTTGTATACCTGTTGGTTTTATATATTGCATATTATTTATTTTATGACCCTTCAAAGTTGGGTGGACAAGTCCATTTAAAAAGTATAAAATTTATTAAAATAAATGATACAAATTTGTCTAAGAAACTATTTTGATAAACACAATATTTAATATAGCTGCCAAACAAATTTCCTACGCGTTGCATACAAACTACTTATTCGTGACGTCATAACTAGGAAGCCATTAGTATGGAGCGTTTTTGGCGAGTCCATTTGTGTGCATTTCACACTGTGATATCTCGGGCAGTTTTCATGCTAGCGAATTAATTCTTTTACCAATGTTTCTTTTTTTGAGAGGTAATTTATGTAATATAAAATAAAAAAAATAGTCATCATGCCTATTGTCTGAAATGACCTTGCAAAACGTACGGTTGTTAAACAGGCTAAGTTCAATAGTGGCATGTTATAAAAAGTTCCATAACAATAATTATACGTAATGAGATGAACTCACGGATATGATACTTGATTTAGATGAAGCTTAGAATAATAACAACGACACTTTCTTACCATTATAAACCTAATACGCGTGTAAAAATTGAAGCAAATATAAATTGGATCAGATATGGCTCCAATTTCGGGCGTTGTTGCGCTTTAATGTCATTGCCTTCCGATTCGTCATGTCTGTCTGTCGGTCCGTCCGTATGTCACAGCCATTTTATTCCGAAAGTATTAGGATTACACATATGAAACTTAGTAGGTAGATGTATTCTGTTAACCGCTTAACGATTTTAACACAAAACTAAAAAAATAAAGATTAAGGGGGGCACCCATACATGGAACTGAAACTAAAAAAAAAATATCTTCATAACAACTCGTGCGGGGTCTCTGTAGATAGGTCTTTAAAAATTACATTGAGGTTCCTAAGACAATTTTTTCTCAAAGTCAACCGTTTGAAAGATAAACACTGCCAAAGTGGTAAAATGTGTCCCCCCCATCTAACTATTGAAATAAGAAAGCGAAAAATAAAAAAAAAACATATGCTATAGATCTTAATAAAAACTTTCAACGAAAATTAGTTTGAACGAAATATAGTAATTAGTTTTCGAGATATATCTTATTTTCCAAAACCGCAGATATAACTTTGTCATTCATACCAACACTGTGAAAAACAAAGTCATTTTTACAGACGGAAAATGATAGTGTTATTAAATATGGTATGGTATAAGGTAAATACGGACCCTATGGCGCGTGGCCCGACACGCACTTGGCCGGTTTTTTTTTGGCATTAAATTTTGTTGACAATACATATTTTTTTCTGTGCCAATAGGTAACCTAGCACGAACGTAAATACATATGCGCGTAAAAATAACTCGATATAATTATAGTAAGCTATTTATTGTCTATGCAAAATCTTCTATTCTTCTATTTAGATAGATTATACTAAATTATTGTTCCTAGATAATGTAATTTAACTATCCTTCTAGAAGGTATTATGTTATAGATGACTTGTTATAGTTTTTATGCTTGGATTATACTTACTTGTTGTTTTCCTCAAATAACGACTTAAACCTATTTATATTTAACTAGCTGCTAGCGACAGATGACATAAGAATAGAATTAACAACAATATATTTTGGTGCTCGCCTATACATTATAAAACGAACCTTGTCACAGAATATTATAGTATTTATGACCTTCTGCAAAATTCCTAGTTCATTGTCTTAATTGTTTGTGCTATTATAGGTATTTTTAAATTTGAGATTATAGCACTTTCAATGCTATTTTTATACTAGAAAACACTAGATCCCTATCGTGTTTGTAACATTTAAAAAAAATTGGAATAGCTGTAATATGATTTTCCAGATGTTTCCGTCATTTTGAAAAATTTCGAAAAACTGAATCGACAAAAATGAAAACCTACTCATAAAATTTCAAGAGAATCGGTTGAGAAATGCGACCTGTAGACTAGAACAGCCGGATGGCTGGACGATAAAAATTGGTCACCGATCAAGCATCATGCCTTTGGCAACGGTGCTTATCTTCCATGATCATCAGTTTGACGGTCAATAAACATGACCTTATAATCATGCAATTTATATGGGATATACGATTATTATACATCTCTTGTAGGAAGTTACATAACTAGAGGTATTAATGACAACCTTGAATTACAAAATGGCGGTAGTAATATACAGGGTGAATCCGAAGTCATTGACAATTTTTTAAATTAAGAATCAGATCGCGTCATGATAACTTTAGGACAATATTTCTTCAATCAAAGTGATCAAAATTCAAGGTGAAATAAACATAAAAAACGGACAAGTGCGAGTCGGACTCGCCCACCGAGGGTTCCGTACAAATTTGTAGGTACACTTAAGAGCCCGTAGCGATTTTGCCGCTGACTGCCGCTCTCTCGCTCGCACATTTCATGTTTTCTCAAGATTTCTTAAATCTGAGTGCGTAATTGAAAAATGTGTCTCGGCCACTTTTCGCAATATAAGATTACGGTCATTTCAACATATAATTCAGTTTCGAGTTGCTGAAGTACAAAAAGTTATCGTATTTGCCAGTTTAAATAATTGTTAGAAACGACAACTTTTTGTACTTTAGCAACAAAAAACTGAAATATATTTTAAAAAATTCTTTGAACTTGTAGTATAAGACTATATGGTCTTCTAATATGTTACTTGCTAAACATAGTTCTAGGTCAACGGGAAGTACTCTATAAATTTCGATTCTCGTGATAGTATCGAAATATGCGTTTTGCGGCATAAACGGCCATATCTTTTTTTACTTTAACTTTTTTTGAAGTTTGATTTTTTCACTGTTTTAAGGGACTATATTATGGTTTTAATTTCAACGCGTTCCGTCTTGAGAGACAGACAGGCAGACGGACAACAAAGTGATCTTATAAGGGTACCGTTTATTCCTTCTGACTTACGGAACCCTATAAATCACAAGAATTCGTAAGTAAAATACTTATACATACCTACTAATGCTAAAAACATGAAAGTAACAAATTTTAGTCCTAAAGTTATCATTAATGTTTTCACCCTGTACTTAAGTATAAGTAATCTTTATTAGGAGTTATTGTTTAAAGAATGCCTGTTTTTCTAGAGTTTTAAATTATGTAAAAAAGCTATTTCGAGGCCAAGAATTTAATTTATTTAAATTGTTTTTTTTACAATGTGGTTTTGTTTTGCAACTCACATAATGTTCCTATTTAGTCACAAACTCAGCAATTGTAGTGTTTTTGAAAGACTGTATGTGTTTGAAACACGAGATAGGTAGGTAGGTATACATAAAATATAGCACCATAAATATTATAAAAATTGTTATTTTAAGAATACATTTGACTGAGTTTAAAACTACAAAAGTGCGTTATATGTACAAATGAATTCGTGACTATCGGACTGTATATAACACTTATTTTATAGGCCTTCGGAATTCCTGGCATAGCAGCCGTTATTGTAGGGTAAATTGATGAATCCAAGCGTGGCATAGCGATGCTGTGGCATATCGGTGATAATAACCCGTCGAAAAAATTTTAGGGTTACCTGTGGCCCTACCATGAGTTGATGCAAACTGTTTACGTTACCGTAAACTATCGGATATACTGCTCACAGTCAGTGCGAGTGAAAGAGACAAAACGATAGTTTACGGTAACGTAAACAGTTTGCATCAACTTATGGCAGGGCCACAGAAGTGACCAACTTCAGAGTGCTTGCAGTACAAAAGGTAATCTAAGGAATCTATGTATTATTAAATTAAAACTAATGGGGTTGGTCAACTTTTCCAAAACTGTTGTGAATTATATATTTTCTGGTAGCTTTTGGCTTTGGAGTCAGGAATAACAAATTGCGGAATTATATAATGCTTAATTTTAATTTAAATAAAAATTAAATTTTTAATTTACAGCATAGTACAATAAATCACTATTACGGCTGTATGCGTGGGTTATGCCATGCTCCAAAGACTTTCTATGTTGTTGCTCAGAACAAAAAAAACAAAGGTATGATTACTCTTTGTCACTGTCTGTCAAATCTGTCAATCAGTTTTTTAAATCAGTAAATGCAAAGGAACTTCGTGTTTGACGTATGTTTGATATTTTATCGCGATAATAATATAAAAAAATATATTTAGTTAACAAGGTAAAATAAAAAAAACATAATATTATAATCTTTATTCTTCAAACTTGTGCTATCAAAAAAAATATAAAACAATTCTCTTCGAAAAAGTTTACCAACCCCATTAGGTACCTTGACTTTTAATTAAAATTCATTAACTAATAAAAAAAACATTTATGAGAATTATTCTATGGAACAGCTGATTTCTTTTCGAGATACCGTGGTTGGCCCCATAGTAAAAGTTGTTCATTCACGTGGTCTGAAATCCCCATTGAATTTTTAGAATCGACTATATAAATCGACTATCTATACAAATCACAGAGATCACGTGATCAATTAGTATGGGATGACCATAATTTTGTGGCGAAGTTCGATACATGTTTTTTAGAGAAAGTTGTTTAGTTTCATGGATCCACGTCCATCCTTGAAAGTACTCAAGGAAGGAAATCTTCAAAATTACCGAGCATTTACCCCAAATCATCGCGTATCTCTCATTATGGGACGATGGCGAAATTTCTGTGGAAAACGGAAGAGGCCAAACTAAAAAAAAAAAACCTTGAAAGTTGGATGGTAAGTTCAGAATGACCCGGTATAATAAAATAATACCTTCCAAACAGTATACCGCAAGGTATACAGCTCTGCTCACTGAGCCACAGTTTATATGTCTGTCTGGCTAACTGTCTCCCGTTTATCAAGACCAATTAATATTATTATATACTATATCTAATTAAGATAATTATGCCAATCGACCTCTAGTAAATTATTACTGGCACAGACAGATAAGGGATCTAGTTGCTAGGTTGATGGCGGGGAAATTTCCCATGGTTTCGGGTAATTTAAAGAATATAGGGAGATTTCGAGGGTTTATTTTCTTAATTCTAATAACTGCTTTTTTATTTTTATTTTTGAGATACTTTCTTCAGGTGAGTTTTTCCTGTTATCTTGATGTGTGCCAGATCAAGTTATTACTTATGTTGTTATATTTTAAAGATTAAATTATTATGAAAATACGGATGATCCTTTGCAATTGAAATTTCGAAATATGTTCCTTTGCATATGAAAAATTTCCACAATATTGCAATGAATAAAAAACTTAAAGAAACCCATGTTCTATACCCTTATCAGTAAGATTTATATCACATAAAACTATTATAATCATATTTAATTAAACATTTTGAAATATAAATGATCATATTTTTGTTTGAAAATAATTTTTATGTTAAAGCTGAAAACGACTTTAGATTAATTTATTTTTAGTAAAATAGTCTTTAATTTCATGCAACCAAAAATTCTGAGTTGTTTTGGAGCTTATTCCTACATACGTATAAAAAAATCAGTTAATTTGATTTTTTCAGACATTCCCCATATTATTCAACTTTTTCCTTGTATATTTTTAAGTTGTTCTATTGATAAATTTTACTATATTTTTGTTATTACACAAATTATGATTTATTAGGGTTTTAAGGAGTATTACAAGCAATACTGGTATCACCAATATTTTTAACCGATCACCGTCATTATAAAACATTTAAATAGTCGCCCTTTGCTTTATTTACGGGCGTCTATAGTTTAAGTTAACTAAGTAATATTTTAAGTTAGAAAAAAATAATATGTGTTATTTTAAAATAGCCTAAAAAAAGTTTTGCTCAAAAAGTGCCTTTTTTTCTTAAAAAATGGATGTGCCAGCATTGTGGAAAGACACAAATATCTTTTATAATGTTTTATGTTTTTTGATAACTGAAAATGAAAAGTTGTTTGATAGGAACGATGCAAGATTATATTGGAGGACTGTTTTACATATATTTTCTATAACACACCATTGTTATATATCTCTATTTGCGGTTGGTTTGCATTTGGAAACTTATGAGGAAACTGAATTGAGAAAACTATATGAATGTAGGTTTGGACTGCTTACTGGATGGAATTTTGTAAGTGACTGTTCACCTATAATTTATTTATTATGCATTTATCATTTGAAAGTTGTCAATAAAAAAGGGCGAAAATTTTAATCTAAAATATCTTTAAATCGGTAGCTCGGTATATACCTATGCATTTTATGAAAAAAAAACTTAGATCCTAATTTTTTAGGGTTCCGTAGCCAAAATGGCAAAAAACGGAACCCTTATAGATTCGTCATGTCTGTTTGTCTGTCCGTCCGTATGTCACAGCCATTTTATTCCGAAAGTATTAAGATTACACAGTTGAAACTTAGTAGGTAGATGTATTCTGTTAACCGCTTGACGATTTTAACACAAAAATAAATAAAAATAAAGATTAAGGGGGGCTCCCCATAAATGGAACTGAAACTGAAAAAAAAATTATTCTTCATACCAATACGTGCGGGGTGTCTATAGATAGGTCTTCAAAAATGACATTGAGGTTTCTAAGACAATTTTTTCTCAAAGTCAACCGTTTGAAAGATAAACACTGCCAAAGTGGTAAAATGTGTGTCCTCCCCCCCTCTAACTTTTAAAATAGGTAAGTGAAAAATCTAAAAAAAATATATGCCATAGATCTTAATAAAAACTATCACTGAAAATTAGTTTGAACGAGATATAGTAATTAGTTTTTGAGATATATCATATTTTCCAAAACCGCAAATATAACTTTGTCATTCATACCAACACTGTGAAAAACAAAGTTATTTTTACAGACGAATAATGATAGTGGTATTAAATATGGTATGGTATATAAGGTAACTACGGAACTCTACGGCGCGTGGCCCGACATGCACTTGGCCGGTTTTTTATTTCTACGGGTCCCCTTAATATAATCAAATAAGAGTAAAAAAAGGGCGGGCGGCAAGCGATTAAAAATTAATATTTTTAGCTAAAAGACGTAATGATGGGTAGAGTCTTCGAGCATCGCGGCTTCGTACCGAACGCGTCTTACTCTAAGGGTAGAGTAAAAGAATTGACAAATTGTAAAATGCTTATTATTAGCTTTTTCAATGAAGAATATTTTGATGACAGGACAGTGACCGAGGTCTTAGAACAAGTCTAGATTTTCTGGTGACCAAAAATTTCTTTCTCATCTACAAAACTTCTGTTTTAGAATTTTAGACATACTTACCTTAGTCAGTAGTCGTCTTTTAGGGTGAATCTCCGCGTTTTAACGCCGTCATTCACCTCAGCATTTTTATTTTCATAATTTTAGGTAAGTAAATTCTGTCCTCGTGTCGAGTAACGAGAATAGGTTCCAGACGAGTAGTGTTTAGCAGCAAAAGTTTTATCATTTTCGCAACCTACATATCATGTCAAATTTTATGTTAAGAAGAATGACGGCGGCGTTCATAACGCCGAGATTTACCTTTGCGACACCCCTAAAGCTAGGGTTTCCTAAGAAAGCGGTGCCGTCACATAGCGGCCGCAATTTTACGGACGTAAAAAAACGCCCGTCTTTACGGTGGAGTCATGTGGAAAGTAACCGTTACCGTCTTTTTTTCCAGAAACGTACATGTATATCTGAGAAGAAAATGAATCTTGATTTAGCATAATTATATACTTGGACCTCGGAGGAGCTCGGTGGCGCAGTGGTTTAGCGCCTGGCCCAGCGATTGCGGAAGTTAAGCAACGTTCGCAAGGGTCGGTCATGGGATGGGTGACCAAAAATTTATTATCTCGAGCTCCTCCGTGCTTCGGAAGGCACGTTAAGCCGTTGGTCCTGGCTGCATTTACAGTCGTTAACACCCACTAATCCGCATTGGGCCCGCGTGGTGGGTTATGGCCCATCCTCCTTACCACCCATAAGGAAGGCCTGTGCCCCAGCAGTGGGGACATTAAAAATGGCTGATGGACATATACTTGGACCATGATCAATCATCAAGCTAGAGTAAAATAACTGCATGGAAGTAAATGATTTATTCCATGTTTGTGGTACAGATGCAAAAAAAAACTTAAATGTTATTGCATTTGAGATTTTTCGAAATTGCTGTCGTCTGTGCATGCGTAATGACGAGAAATTCAGGAATTACCTTCGCTTTACTCATTTTCTTTAAAAGTTGTCGCAGCACCGCTATTCTGAAGTTAAAAAAAAAAACAAAAAACCGACTTCAAAAAATCTACTTCTAAAAAGCAAGAAATAATATTCGTTATAATAAAAATACGTCTATTGAAGTCGGGTGGAGCACAAATTCCTTTTTTTTTATTCTAAAGGCCCCACCCGACTTCAATAGACGTATTTTTATTATTACGAATATTATTTCTTGCTTTTTAGAGGAAGGTTTTTTGAAGTCAGTTTTTTGTTTTTTCTTAAACAATTTTTATTTTTTTATTTTTAGTGTAGGTACCTTGTAGATAAGGTATATTATATAATTATGTAGAAAAATCGGCTCAGCCAAATGTAAGATAATCGCGGAGAAACATACTTAAATACGGGTTAAACTGAGAACCTCCTTTTTTAAGTCGGTTAAAGAACTACACTTAAGTTAAGATCTTCCAACAAAAAAATAATTATCTTATTCAGTTCATAAACAAAGAAGTAATAGAATCATTTCAATCGGTCCAGCCGTCTTTGAGTAATTGGTGGACATACACAAAAAAAAACAAATATACAGACGAACATAGAACCTCCTCCTTTTTTGGAAGTCGGTTAAAAACGGTGGCGAACTGTTCTACACCGTCATGACGGCCGTCACGAAAATAGCGGCACCGCTTCTTGACGTTACGGTGTCCAGCACCGCTTCTCGCCGTTACGGTGTCCAGCACCGCTTCTTGACGTTACGGTGTCCAGCACCGCTTCTTGACGTTACGGTGTCCAGCACCGCTTCTTGACGTTACGGTGTCCAGCACCGCTTCTTGCCGTTACGGTGTCCAGCATTGCTTCTTGACGTTACGGTGTCCAGCACCGCTTCTTGACGTTACGGTGTCCAGCACCGCTTCTTGACGTTACGGTGTCCAGCACCGCTTCTTGACGTTACGGTGTCCAGCACCGCTTCTTGACGTTACGGTGTCCAGCACCGCTTCTTGACGTTACGGTGTCCAGCACCGCTTCTTGACGTTACGGTGTCCAGCACCGCTTTTTGACGTTACGGTGTCCAGCACCGCTTCTTGACGTTACGGTGTCCAGCATCGCTTCTTGCCGTTACGGTGTCCAGCACCGCTTCTTGACGTTACGGTGTCCAGCACCGCTTCTTGACGTTACGGTGTCCAGCACCGCTTCTTGACGTTACGGTGTCCAGCACCGCTTCTTGACGTTACGGTGTCCAGCACCGCTTCTTAACGTTACGGTGTCCAGCACCGCTTCTTGACGTTACGGTGTCCAGCACCGCTTTCTAAGAAACCGCGCCGTATTGTTTCCATGGACAACGTTCTACGCCGCTAAATTACGGCCGTAATATGACGGCACCGTCATCCTAGGAAACCCTAGCTTAAGTGTGTATAGGGTTGGTACTATTCTACTCTGCCGGACGCTACGCGGCTTTTTTTAACTTATCTTGTAACTGTACTATAGTTAAATTTTATCACAATTAACGATTATAACATAAACGTGATTGAGTAAACTTTGTACTTGTTATCTATAACAGGCAATACGGATATGTCTGTATGTTAGATCGTGTCAATGACACATAAGTAAAACACGTAAAACGTGATTATATTTCAGTTAAAAGAACCTTAACTAAATCTGATATAATTGAAGATTAAATAATTAAATACAAAACAAAACAAGCATGTCAGCTACTGGCAGTTTATTTTTGCAACCAAGAATTTTTCGAAAGTATTCGTACGAAACTACTAAAAGTTACGTTTAAAAGTTAGTATTAGTAGTTTAGTACGAAGAACGATATTTATCGCTAAATTTTAAGAATTCTTGGTACAGAAGAGGGCAATGACCGTTTATGCAAGTTTATCTGGCACGGACTATAGGCAAGCGCGATTCATCGTAGATCAATTAATGTTAAAAGCAATTAATGTTATTATATTAATGTTACTCGGCACTTAAATTTTAATGTCGCACATATCTCAATTGTTTGTTTTTTCTTCTTCTGTTTTCGATACAATAATTATATAATAATACTAGTAATTTAGGTAAGTTAGTAAAATTAATTTAACTTAGGGAATGCTTCCTGCTCCCATCCAACTAATTCAGTTAATGCTTTCCGTGGCAGCCTATAATTAAGTCAACACCATGTATCATTAAAAATAATATAATGTACTTCTTAGCATGTAAGGGTGTATGTACTTGTTGGTTGTCCAAATAAAAAAAATAAAAAAAAAATCACATCATCAAAGCGCGGTCAAGCGCTTGCTTATCGATCATAAAAAAAACTAATAGATAAATGCTATCCCTTTCAAACAAGCCCTATTATAGTTGACCTATAACTATTGTTATCACTTTTGACATTTCCTTTGCAAGTTTACCTCGTGTTTGATAAAAAAAAGCACGTGATTTCTCTACTAACTCTTTTGACCTTTGATAACAAGAAAAAATTGGTTAAAGGGATAACAATGAATATTTGTCAGTCTAATATAATTGTACAATGTAATTAAACCTGAATTAGGTTTTTATTATTTTTACTTAAAATTAATAATAAGTTAATAATTTCTTTTTTTATAATTTAAATTTTTTCTTATGTAGTCTTATTATGTTGGTACTTAGTTTTGAATGTAGAGTCACATGTAAAACTGTGGTAGTGTATTGAACTATTCACATTGCAGACAGGTTATCATTAATAACATTGACCTGAGAAATCACGCCATATTAGTATAGATCATGGCAGATATAAATGAGCCGTAACTTATCTTATAGTTATTTAATAACTGGGGGGCTATTACGAAAATAACATACGCAATAGGGATGTTGACTAATGAATAAAATAACGAAATACTAATAAAATTCGTAAACATATTAAACTTTTAGAGTAGCTTGTATACCTCTTGGTTTTATATATTGCATATTATTTGTTTTATGACCCTTCAAAGTTGAGTGGACAAGTCCATTTAAAAAGTATAAAATTTATTAAAATAAATGATACCTTTAATTATTCCGTAAAATGTATAGCAAATTTGTCGAAGAAACCATTTTGATAAACACAATATTTAATATAGCTGCTGAACAAATTTCCTATGCGTTGCATACAAACTTGCAAGGCGTGACGTCATAACGTGCAAGCCATTAGTATGGAGCGTTTTTGATCGAGTCCATTTGTGTGCATTTCACACTGTGATATCTCGGGCAGTTTTCATGCCAGCGAATTAATTCTTTTACCAATGTTTCTTTTTTTGAGAGGTAATTTATGTAACATAAAATAAAAAAAATAGTCAACATCCCTATTGCGTAACGCAGTCACTTGGTCACGATAGTCGTCCGCAGTTCGTCGGTTGTGGCTATTCAACACATTTTCAATTTGGCTATCGTAGCCCAAAGACTATTGAACGAATGATGTCGGATACACTAGAAAAAAACTGTCAAACTTACGCAATCACTTTGCGATATCGCATAGGAATCGCGTTTATAATAGGAAACAATCCTAACGAAGCACGGTCGCAGCTGCGTGTATCGCGTAGAACTTTTCGTAATAGACCTCCTGATAAAACTTAATAGAGATGTTGACTAATGAATAAAATAACGAAATACTAATAAAAATCGTAAACATATTAAACTTTTAGAGTAGCTTGTATACCTCTTGGTTTTATATATTGCATATTATTTGTTTTATGACCCTTCAAAGTTGGGTGGACAAGTCCATTTAAAAAGTATACAATTTATTAAAATAAATGATACCTTTGATTAGTCCGTAAAATGTATAGCAAATTTGTCGAAGAAACCATTTTGATAAACACAATATTTAATATAGCTGCTGAACAAATTTCCTATGCGTTGCATACAAACTAGCACGGCGTGACGTCATAACGTGCAAGCCATTAGTATGGAGCGTTTTTGATCGAGTCCATTTGTGTGCATTTCACACTGTGATATCTCGGGCAGTTTTCATGCTAGTGAATTAATTCTTTTACCAATGTTTCTTTTTTGAGAGGTAATTTATGTAACATAAAATAAAAAAAATAGTCAACATCCCTATTATGTATATAACAGAGCGTAGTTTTTATCTATTTTCTGTTCATCGAGCTAGTAGATGCTCCATCTTAGGGTACCATCACACGCTTCGGATGCCTGATTGCGATACCTCGTGATCGCAGTTTAGCTCTTGATGTCACCTCAATGTGACACGCATGCATGCACATCAACACCTGCGTATGACAGTCCACGATCTATCGCAGTGAGGTATCTTTCTGAATGCATTTGTTTTAGAGGTGACATCGAGGTAGGGAGCAAATTGGAATCACGAGATATCGCAGTGAAGCATTTTTGGCGTGTGAATAGAATACCCTTAGGTTTAAGGTGGTTAAAGTATTATATTATCTGTGGTTATATTTAACTAGCTTCCGCCCGCGACTTCGTCCGCGTGGACATTCGATAAAATCCTCTTGTTTTAATTTCTTTAAATTCGGATCAGCCGTTTTTACGTGATTAGGCGAGTTCCCACCAAGCGCGCTGCGCTGCAGGACGTTTGCCGCACGGGCGTCGCACGAGTTTTGAAAAATCCTTTCTTAGTGCAACCCTAGACCTCATGAGGAACCTATGTGCAAAATTTCAAGTCTCTAGGTTCAGCGGTTTGGGCTGTGCGTTGATATCTTACTCAGTCAGTCAGTCAGTCAGTCAGGACTTTGAATTTTATATATATAGAAAGATAAATCCGCTTCACATTTTTCTCTTTCAGCCTGAATAAACCCGAGACAAGTATTTTTTAGGGTTCCGTACCTCAAAAAGTAAAAACGGAATCCTTATAGGATCATTTTTTTGTTGGTCTGTCTGTCTGTCAAGACCCTTTAACTCGGGAACGCATGGAGACTACTTTCTGTTGACCTAGAACTATGAAATATGGCAATAAATATCGACTTATACTACAAGTACAGGGAAAAACCTGAAAATTAGGTATATATTTGTAATAAAATTATAAAAAATAAATTTATTTATTTAAAGCACGTAATCAATCATTGAGTGTGTACGGAACCCTCAATGGGCGAGTCCGACTCGCACTTATCCAGTTTTTTTTTTAAATATAAAGAAAACGCAAATAACTTTTTTTGTTTGTTTCAGGCATTCCAAACAGTATTCCTGACGCTAGCCTTCTTCCATGACATACTTGAATGGTGTGACAAGCAAGAGACTCCCAGAGCTAAGAAGATAGCATACTGGAGGGATGTCATCTTCAATGCTTTAGTGGTACCGTATACGTTGGTAAGTTTATTTAGAAGAAATAAAAAAATATGCTAGTGAATGTTGTAAAACAGAGTAAATTTACTTCTTTTTAGGGTTCCATATCTCAATAAAGGAAAAAACTAAACCCTTAAGAGAATCATTTTGTTGTCTGTCTGTTTGTCTGTATGTTAAGACCCTTTATCTCGCGAACGCGTGGAGGTATCTATTGAAATTAAAACCATATACTCAGGTCTACAGTCATTTGAAACTGTGAATAAAATATATCTTTTTTACGTCAAACTAGAAGAGGTTGACGTAAAAAAGATATGGCCGTTTATGCTGCAAAAAAGGCATATTTCGACACCCTTAAGGGAATCAAAATTTATAAGTATACCTACCCTATAAATTTTAAAAGTACCTACCCTAACCTAACGGTTTACTATGAAAGTCCAGTAATATCGTCCTATACTATAAGTACAGGGAAAAGTCTGAAACTATTCATTTGTAATTAAAGCATATAAAATATAGTCTTTATTAAAGAACCTATTTACAAATTTGTACCGAACCCTCGGTGAACGAGTCCGACTCGTACTTGTCCGGTTTTTTTTAAATAACATAACAATCAATTTTTCATTTCCTATTGTGTATACTTAAGTAACTTTAAAATCCCGTGATGATGATAGAATGTAAAGATTCCGTAACGGAACAACATTTACTATAGGACCAACTCTGAAATCGCTAAAAAAAACAGCTGTTTCATACAAAAATTAATAACGAAAATATCAAAATGTATGAAACAGCTGATTTTTTTTCGCGATTTCAGAGTTGGTCCCATAGTAAAAGTTGTTCAGTTTGATGGTCCATATCTACCATATTCGGCTCTATAAGGCTTTTACCAAACACCTAGTATACTCGTACAATACTTAAAAAATACTTGTCTTTTAAGTTCTCTATGTCTTTCTCTAGTCATAAGTCCCGCAGTAGATTCGAATAGGCTATCCTAACGATGATTATGATTAAATTCTCTTTTCACAGTTCGTCACAATAATGTTCTGGACC
Source organism: Agriphila straminella (assembly GCA_950108535.1). NCBI lineage: Eukaryota > Metazoa > Arthropoda > Insecta > Lepidoptera > Crambidae > Agriphila > Agriphila straminella. The sequence continues at coordinate 13,061,755 of OX467304.1, forward strand.
CTCTATACATTAGACCGGGAGCTGGTCTTCCCTGCGGTCTTCGACACAGTGGTACCCTGGTGGTTCAACCACTGCGTCCACACAAATATCAGCATCATCATTCTTCTAGAGACACTCATCACAGCGAGAAGACATTCTACGGATAGAAGTATGGAGCTGAAGTTGAATTCTGCTGTGGCGTTTGGATATGCTGTTGTGTAAGTAACACCGAAAGTTGACTTCTGTCTTTCATTAAATTTGAAGGAAGCAATCAAATTGAGTAAGAAATTGATCAAATTCAACCATCAGTCAACCAAAGTTAGTGTTTTTAAGGCATAAATAGTGATAATGACAATATATATATATATATATATATATATATATATATTACTAGGAAATTGATGGTAGAAATACCGCTAGAAAAGATAGATGGACAGTGTGATAGGGAATTTATTAGACTAAATAATTTCGTTGAAAGTAAAGATAGTGATGATAATATGTTAGCTGATACGAGTATTATAGAATAGTAGAAAATAGGAATAGTTATGAACGATTATGATACCAAGGAGTAATCGACTGTACTTTTTTGATGATAAGGCTGCAGGTGGAAGCGCACTACACCCGGAATCCTCATCACTGAGGAACTGGCTATCTTACCTCTAACTGCCGGAATACAACTATTTTTAAATTATTGATGTGGCGTCAGACCACCAGACTTTGGTAAGATGGTGTTAGCTAGCCAGGCGGACTTAAAATAAGCCCTACCACCAACCAAACCGAGTACAAATGTACCCTCCTAAGAATCTAACCCGGGACTGCTGCGTCTTACACGGGTGGGCGAACCACTAGACTACAGAGGCGGTTAAAATACTTGTATTAAATAATGCATAAAACTGACTTTAGCAATACTTTACAGAAAGTTTTTTCTTTACAAACCTGTAAGTAAAATCTCCATTCTTTCCAGATACTACTCGATCTACTTCATCACAAACCGATGGCTCTACAACGTGTTCGGTGTCATGAATTGGTGGCAGATCTGCTTATACCAGATCCTCATCTGGTCTTCCACCTACTTCTTCTACTTCATCCACTTCCCGATCAACAGAATCTTCCACGGAGAAGAAAAGACTGTTGATGAATCCCAAAGTGAGAAAAAAACTGAGAGTAATGGAATCCCTAGGATCGAGATAGAAAATCTACACAAGAACATTTCAGATCCGGATAGTTTTACGGCGGAAAATTGGAATTTAAAATATAGGTCTCTTAGAGATAAATTTGAGAATTCTAGGTTATGATTTTTTTAGTTTGTGAGTTGAGGTTTATGCCATTACCAGTCTAATGCCATATGACCAAAAAAGGCACGATTATGTTTCGTGTTAAATATTAGGTGGAACCAAATTATTTAACAATACTTAAACAGGTGGTGCTTAAACTGAACAACTTTCTCCAAGGACCATAATTATGTCGAAAATAAATTATTTTTTTCGGCTTTCCATAGTATTAAGCAGGGCTCTGTCACTCCGCGCGCGAGTATGAAGCGCTCGCCGTCCTCTGAGAGGACAAATTTCATACATCAGAGGGCCTAGCCAAAGTAACATTGGCAAATCTTCGTTATCGCTTCGCTTTCGACACATGTATGGGATTGACATAAGGTTTCGTTAACAATCGATTTTAAAACGTCAAATCCATACATATTTCGAAGCGAAGCGATAACGAAAATTTGCAAATGTTACTTTGGCTAGGGGGGCAGAAAAGATAAGACCTACGCGATAGAAAGAGAGGCAACTACTAAGTGAATGTTTTGGAGCGAAGGGAGCGCTGTGCGACCCGAATTGTACTTTATTGTGTCGGAGCAAGAGTCGCAATTTATTTAAACTATTTTGCGGAGTGCAACTTCTAAACGCTAGTACTATTCTATTCTGTGGTATAAGTCAGCTGACCAATACATTTTGTATAGGAGTATGATATTTTTTTCGTTTTTTAATCTATGTCCTGTTTCAGTATTGTTACATAATTTGGTTCCACTTTATACACTGTTAATTTTTAAGTATATCTCTAAAAATTAAAAGGGGATTTCAGACCACGTGAATGAACAACTTATACTATGGGGCCAACCACGGAATCGCAAAAAAAAATCAGCTGTTCCATACATTATAGTCGAGTCGATGTTGTACTTTTCTATGGAACAGCAGATTTCTTTTCGAGATTCCGTGGTTGGCCCCATATGGACCGTCGGCCAAGAAGCTCATTTTCAATCTATCGCATATTGGAACCAGACCACATTGACAAGATAGCCATTAGTTTGGTGTTATCAAATATCGTCGTCTGGGTTGCGAAGTAGGAAGCTTCTGGGAGATATGCCACCCTGAACATATGGCCTCCCATACAATGATCTCCAATAGCAAAAACTAATCGATCGAATATTGATATAAATGGTGAACAGAGTCGTAGGTGGCATCATTACAAACATGTTAGACATCGGCTTGGTTAGTTTTCAGGAAGCATGCGCGCGGCCAGGGTAGTAACATAGATACTTCTTTTCCAAAAAAATAATACATTACATTTAGGGGGTGAGGCAGGTCCCAGGCGTATATAAAACCATAGTCTTGCGTCGCTTTCAGGAAGCGTCTAGGAGGTCAGGGGCAGGTAAGTACATTTCACATATATGCTTGCCATTATATCTTGTGATCCTTGTTCCTTATTCAATCGATATGAAAACACAAAAATAGTTCAGGTAATGATGCCACCCACGACACTGTTCACCATTTATATAAATATGCGATAGAATTTTTTTTAGCGATGGGTGATCATGATCAGGGTGGCATATCTCCTAGAAGCTTTCTACTTCGCAACCACGACGATGATATTTGATAACACCGAGCTAATGGCTATCTTTCCAATTTGGTCTGGACTCAATATGCGATAGATCGAAAATGACCCTGGTTGGCCGCCGGTCCAATAGTAAAAGTTGTTCATTCACGTGGTCTGAAATCCCATTTCATTTTTAGACATACTTAAAAATTAACGGTGCATATTATTCAATATTCGGAACAAATAATAATATTGTTTTAAATATTTAAATATTATCTTAATAAATGTGATATAAGTAGGTTTTTAAAAAGTTTTTGTTTTATTTCTCATGAAAAATATGAATAACTTGAGTTTGAACAGCATAGAAACAGCTTACTAGTGTAAGACATCACAAATCGTATGTGATTGTAAAATAATTTAAATGAAAAAGATTGTTATATAGATATTTTGAAAATTATGCATAGGTAATCCATACTTATCCATAGTAAGCTATTTTGTTTTTTGAACATAAATGATTAAATATTGTTTTTAATTTTTTTACTGTTACCGCTTTTTAAATTTGTGAATTACCGTTTTCACTGTATAAAACTCCTTTTTGTATTAAGTACCTACTAATACAATGTAGGTATTATGGTAGATAGGGACCATCATATTACAGTCATCATACTGATCAACTTTTACTATGGGACCAACTCTGAAATCGTATTTTTTTTTTATATTTTCGTAATTATTTTTGTATGAAACAGCGAAACAGCAGATTTTTCTGAAATGAAACTGAAAGTTGGTCCCATAGTAATAGTTGTTCTGTTTGTTGGTCCCTCCCTCCCTCCCTCCTACCATATTCGGCTTTATGGTTTGTTTGTAACACGTTGTAAATAAACCAAAGATTATTTTTTTCTGATTCACAGTGTTTAAAATGTAATGCTGTCGCTATTTCCTATTAGTGACAGTAACAATTTAAAACCTTGTCTAACTTTAGTTCTCGTTTATATTTGGCTTTTTTGGGTGATTGAGTAACAAACATCCAAAGGTCTAAACATCAACCGTGTTATTACAAAAGATTTTTAAACACTGTTTAACTAAACACATGTTTAAATGTGGTGCTGTCTCTGTCAATCAATATTGTCAAAAAAGTGACAGCATCACATTTAAACAGGTGCTTAGTTAAACAGTGTTTAAAAATCTTTTGTAATAACACGGTATGTATTTTAATCATGTTTATCTTCTGAATATCAAATTATTATTTGTTAGATTGGTTTCAAATGGTAAATACAATAATAAGATAAAATTATAAAACAAATTTCTCATTTTTTTCTTTTCCAATACTAATAAATTATAACTATTTACCGTGAACAACTGCCGTGTGTTATGAACATACGAACGGTAAATTAAAATGTCATTTTTTTTGTAGGAAAATAAAATCTAACGAATTATCAAAAGTCGTAGAACAAATGTTGTTGTTTGTGTCCATAAGCCATTTTTAATGTCCCCACTGCTGGGGCACAGGCCTTCCTTATGGGTGGATAAGGAAGACGGGCCATAGCCCACCACGCAGGCCCAATGCGGATTGGTGGGTGTTGACGACTGCAAATGCAGCCGGGACCAACGGCTTAACGTGCCTTCCGAAACACGGAGGAGCTCGAGATAATAAATTTTTGATCACTTATCCCATGACCGACCCTTGCGAACGTTGCTTCACTTCCGCAATCGCTGGGGCAGGCGCTAAACCACTGCGCCACCGAGCTCCTCAAGTTGAGTTGTTGTTTATGATGTTGGTAATCTACTCCTGCGAAGTTGTTTTACAAATAACCCTGTATATAAAACAGCGACAAAAAAAAGATATTTTTTTGCGATTTCAGAGTTGGCCCCATTAGTAAAAGTTATGGTGCGAAGAAACGATTTTCCCATTTTCAGTATGTCAATAATCTTGATATTTTGACATGTTTTTCATGCAAAATAAATGTAATATTTGGGGTTAAATAGCGAAATTCCAGACAGGGTTAAAATAAAAAATAAAAAATTTATAAAATTTTCTGTATTTAAAAATGTTGCCTTAAATCTAAAAGTGTTGTTCGTATTATTTATAAAAATTTACAATTTGACATCGAATGTTCTGCTGAACAATTTTTTTTTAATAATTAGCAGTAATATTCTTTAAATAAGTAAGTACTTACTTATATTTTTTTTTCATTTTTTTTGACAAAAAACTTTGTTCAGCAGAACAGAGCCAAAGGTAACCTTTGAAAAATCCGACTCTTACATTACGAAAGGTAACTAAATGTAATATACTTAAACAAAATTATTCACACTATGGGATTTACACAGGTTGACCTATATAGGTCGATATTATTGGCCTAGCTAGGGCTTTTTATCGGCAATCGCTTGTAAAATCTAAAAGCAAACCTAAATAATTCAATGAGGTGGCGTTTAGATTTTACAAGCGATTGTTGATAAATATGCTAGTCGAATAAAATCGACCAGGAAGTTGCCTAGCAAGTCAAACCGTGTAAATGCCCCAAAACTTGGCAGTACCTATAAAGGAGGGAATTTCTAAATAACTCAAAGTTGACAAATATTGGTAAAATAATAACTTAATAATTTAATATCTTAATGTAACAAAAAAAATTGTTGTCGTCAAATAAGTTAAATTATATTTTTGTTGTATTATAATTTTTATTAACATAAGTTCAGCGAACTACAATCTATGGAAGTGTAATTGCAAACAAATAATGCTAAAAAATTGGCACCACGGGGCTACAAAATGACAACTCGCACATTGGGTCAGCCACGCGCCCGGTGACAGACATTATAGTCCGTAAGCCCGCGACAATATTGCCTACGTCATATGACATCACGATGAAATGCATGGCACACGGTCGGAAATGTTGTGCAGAGCGAGGATCAGAAGATTATCGCCAAAAAAAATTGGCCGGAAGCTTGAGAAAATCCTTCACTTCCGGTCAAAGTTTTAAGGTTATATTTACGTCATGTGACATCAGTACGAGACCCGTGGCATCATTTAGCCCTTCAATAGTAAAGAGAGTTAACATAAGTCTGTCACTTCTGAAATGGCCTGAAAGTACTTGACAGACTTCCGGCCATTTCAGAACTGACAGACCTATATGTAAACTCTCTCTACCTAACTATTGAAGGGCTAAATGATGCCACGCCACGGGTGTACTGATGTCACATGACGTAAATATAACCATAAAATTTTTGACCGGACGTGAAGGACTTTCTCAAGCTTCCGGCCAATTTTATTTGCGATAATCTTCTGATCCTCGCTCTGCACAACATTTCCGACCGTGTGCCATGCATTTCATCGTGATGTCATGTGACGTAGGCAATATTGTCGCGGGCTTACGGACTATTAGCGTTCTTTTTACAATAATGAAATAGCAGTTTGTAAAGAAAAGAGAGAAAGAGAGAGTTAAATTAGAAATGACGTTATGTGTAGTCAAATGGTGTAGAGGACGCAACGAAAAAGATGCAGAATAAATAACGCATCATATTTTTTCGTTTAAGTATAGAAAATATCTATGAGTATAAAAATTATGGTCGCTATTAGGCAACCAGTGTTCAGTGGATTTGTGCTGCATAAGTGGGTGGACCCACTTAGTTATAATTTTCGGGCGGGGCCTTTTTGTGAGCGGAATGCTTGTTCCATAGATTTTAGTTCGCTGCACTATGTAATGTTTTATCTTTATTAAAATGACTTTGATCATAAATCGTTCTCACAAATTTTCAACAAAAACCTGTAAAGTATACATGAGTATTTATACATTCACAGGTTTTCTTATAACCAATTATCTCTCAAAGGTTACCAGAATCACATAATTAGAAATAATTACCTAGAACTTGTCTGTACATCAGTTGTCTAGGGTACCGAGGTACCCCATCGTCTTGAAAATTCACAACCCTATGGGGTTGCAAATAAAATGAGTTAGGGGTTCTTAGGCTAACCTGTGGTCTTTTAAATTGATAGTTAGACAATTCTGAGGCAGCATACTGCGGTTCGAGATGGTGAAAATTATTTCTAAATCTCGAGAAAGTGTAATCTCTTTCTGGTATCACAAAACCGCTTGGAACGCGTACGTTTACGTTTACGTTTGGAGTTATCGCTTCGTTTAGCGTAACGTCGTAGTCACTTTCTATAGAATCAGCTAAGTTTTGTTTGATATCAGGAATTTTAGGTGGCTTTCCTGTTGCTGTGTAGGGTTTTGAAATTTCTGGATGTGGCACTATTTTTGGCTTTACAGGAGGGTTTGTTACATACGATTCTTTTGGAGTATATCCTTCATAGCCTTCTGCTTCTAAATATGGTTTAATATATGCGCCAGGTGAAAGAGTAGTCTTCAATTTATCTCTTATAGCATAGTAATTATCGTTATAATTTCTCAATACTTTGGTAGCCAAATTTTTAGCTCTTTCTTCAGGAGTTGTTAACTGTAAAGTACTTGTTTCTGGTTTATTAGTTTTTATTTCAGGCGTAAATGTTTTTATTTCAGGTTTCAAAGTTATGATCTCTGGCTCGTCATACTTTATTTCCGGTAAACGCGTTTTGATTTCCGGTTGATAAGTTTTCACTTCTGGTATTGGAGTTTGAGTTTTGATCTCAGGTTCGTATGTTTGTATTTCCGGTAATTGGGTTCTTAACTCAGATTTATGCGTTTTCGTTTCTGGTTCATATGTTCTGACGTCTGGTTGGCGGGTTTTCGTTTCTGGTAGACTTGTTTTGATTTCTGGTGCGTGAGTTTTAATTTCTGGTAAATAAGTTTTTGTTTCTGGCGAATAAGTTTTTATTTCTGGTTGTATAGTTTTTATTTCGGGTTCGTGGGTTAAGATTTCCGGTTCGGGAGTATCAATTTCTGGTTCATGCGTGTCTAGTTCCGGTTCATGTGTTTCTAAATCTGGCAAATGTGTTTCTATTTCTGCTGCGTCAGTTTTTATTTCTGGTTGTGGTGTTGATTGCGGTTTATGTTTTGTATCGTACTCAATGTCTTCTTCATCATAATACTCATATTCGTCTTCGGGTGTGGTGTGATATCGAGATCTGATAGGTTCGGTAGTGAAAGTAGTAGTATATCTAGGGGTAGTAGTAGTAGGAGCGGGGGTCGTGGTCGAAGTCGTGGTGGTGGGTTTAGGGGTGGTTTTGGGGGAAGCAGTCATATCTTTGCCGTTAACAGGCTGCAAGCCCCTAGGTAAGTAGGGACTACCACCCCTAGACGGTAAAAAAGGACGCTTAACAACTTTGACGTTAGGTCGGATATCCTTAATTCTTGATGTTACATCTTCTTCTTTTTTAGGAGCTGGTTTTTTTTCTTTTTCTTCTTCGTAGTCATAGTAATAATCGTCTAATGGTTCTAGTTTCGGTTTGTGCTCGACTTTTTGTGGACGAGGCCTTTTATATTGAATATCGTCGTAATATTCGTCATCGTAACTAGGTTTTTTAGTTACTTTCCTTTCTTTATAATTGGCGGATTGACTCGAAACGTGTGGTCGGGACGGTTTGAATTTTTCCTTTTCTATTGGCTCAGGTCTCGGTCTTTGCTGAACTGCGGAGGTTTTCGCAGAAGGCAACGGTTTTCTAGGCTCTTCATCTTCATATTCATCGTAGTATTCATCATCATCATCAACTTTAGGAGGTGCTTTTGTGGTAGCTACAGTAACGTATTCAAACTTTTCTTTAGCATTTACAGGAACCGGCCTTTTGATCTTTGGAGACATTCTTGGTTTGCCAAAGAGGCCATGGCCGATGGGTTTTACTAAAATTTGGCCTTCCGGAGCTGAGGGGATTTCCCTTTTATCATCTTGATATCTAACATCGTCGTAGTTTCTTTGAGGTCTGGTTATAGGTGTACCATCTCTGCCTTTATGGGGACTTTCGCCCCGATACCTTCGGCCTTCACTCGCTGAATACTTATCATCTCTTGGTCTCTCTCTCTTTGGTTCAGGTAATTCTTCGTCTCGAGCAGGTCGCCTCTCATCTCGTGAACGAAAATTTTCACGAGGTTTTACATCATCTCGAGGTCTCTTTTCCTCCTTTGGTCTTACTTCGTCTCTAGATCTGTACTCATCTCTAGGTCTGACTTCATCCCTAGGCCTTATTTCATCCCTTGGCCGAATTTCATCCCTAGGCCGAATTTCATCTCTAGGTCTAATTTCGTCTCTTGGGTTAACTTCGTCTCTTGCTCTAATTTCATCCCTTGGACGTTTTTCATCCCTTGGCCTTATCTCATCTCTAGGTTTAATTTCCTCTTTATCCGGAACATCTTCTTTAGGCCTAACCTCCTCCCTTGGCTTATATTCATCTCTAGGCCTTTTAGGCCTCAAATCGTCTCTCTTTTGATCTCTCTGAGTACTTCTGGGTCTTTCTTCTTCATATCTGTCTTCTTCATCATCTCTAGGTCGAGCTGGTCTTCTGCTTCTATAACTCGGTCTTCTGTCTTCTTCGTCGTCGTATGGCCTTCTCTGGTCATATTGTGGTCTTTTCGCTGGTCTCCTGTCATAAGGTCTTCTCTCTTCGAAATCCTCATCATCTTCGTCTCTTGGCCTTGGTCTGCGTTCATACCTGAAAATTGATTATTTATTCATGAGATTTTTTAAGAAAATATTGAAATGGTTATGAGATTCCAATATTATACCAAACGGAAAGTATGGAAACAAGAAATGGACAAGGCGAGATATTAATTTTATCGAACTGTCTTTTTTACCCGACAGCATGGAAAGGGTTATGTTTTTATTAGGTAAATGTATCCAGTTTTTAGGAAAGGCGGATAGCCAAGTAAAATCAAGATACTTAGGTACTTACAGCTACTATTTTATATTTTTAAGAGAAGGTAGGTACCTGTCGTCTTCATAATCATCCTGTGGTCTTCTTTTCCCCGGTCTGCCTTGAGAACGTGGTCTTGTTCTTCTTGGCCTGAAATGTCATAGGGAAACATTAAAAAGCTATTAATTTTTATCTTTTCGAATAAAAACATACATAACAATACAGTGATGGACAGATAATAATTAGAAACGCCAGTCGATTTTCATACAAACGAGATATCTTTGAAGCCTTAGTTCTCCGCTAGCGATTGACCTAGTTGTGATCTGATGATGGCCATCCGGGGAGTGAATGGAGGAGATCCAGATCGCTATATAAATCTAACTGATCTGCCTTTCTATTGTCTAATTTCAAAATCTATCGCAATCGCTTTCAGGATACTAACACATTGAAGCTTCTTTATGGCACAAATAAAAACTTACCAAAGAAATGCAGCAATGTGTCACATCCATCTGTCAAACGAAAGCGATTGCGATAGATTTTTAAAATAAGACAATAGCCCCCAGGTCCTATGTTTAATCCAGGCTATAAATTACTATCAGAGTACCAAACTTCATCCAAATTCGTTCAGCTGTTTTTGGGTGTTTAAGTAACAATCATCCAAACTTTCACATTTATAATATAACTAGCTTTCGCCCACGACTTCGTCCGCTGGGATATTCGAAAAAAACCCCTAGGGAACCATTGACCGGAATAAAAGTATCTTTGTTTTAATACAGGCCATAAACTGTGTGCCAAATTTCATCCAAATCTAATTCCTGCGCGTGGGGCGCAGGGGGTGGGTGGTGGGCAGTTGATTAGGGACTGATGTTCTACGTCTTTCTTGTAGCCTACGAATATCCCTAAATGTCCAAGAGACACCCCTGAATGTGAATGGTCGGTGCTAAGTATTCTACTCAGTCAGAATCCACATGGGTAGATTTGGTTACATTGCTAGTGGTCCCAGTGGGTTGAATACAACTGATGACCGTTGGATGAAATGATGGTTCAGGAATGGCGAAACTCACTACGATCGGACGATGCTCCGTGGATAGATCTCCTACAAACAAGGTGATAAAATCTATCCAGTTATTTTACTAAGAGCTGCATGAGCTCATTCCACCTTCTCCTTTCTACCATCGGACATCCAGACGCACTGCGGGTTACCACCCGTTCCTGGTTGATATACCTTTTCTGCGTACCAAACGCTACTCAACATCGTTTATAATGCGCACAGCTAAGGAATGGAATTCCCTGGCGACGTCTGTGTTTTCGAGCGCATACAACCTGACTCTTTTCAAGGCCAGAGTGAAGGCCTTCTGGGCAAGCTTGCTCCATTGTAGACCCTGTCTTTATTTTCGAGCTAGACTGGGGTCAAGAGTATACCCATTAATTATAAAAAAAACTAACCTCTCTTCATAATCGTAGTCGTACTCGTCGTCATAATAGTCGTATCTTGAAGGGCGGCGGCGCGCGGGGCGCGGGGCGCGCGTGGTGGTGGTCGTGGTGGTGGGGGGCGGTGGCGGAGGGGGGGCTGCGGTGGTCGCCTTGTACAGGGCATCGTTCCTGTGGAGTTGAGAAGTTGAGGTTAAAAATACAACCGCCTCTGTGGTCTAGTGGTTCGCCCACCCTTGTGGTCGACGCAGCGGTCCCGGGTTCGATTCCTAGGTGGGGTACAATTTGTACTCGGTTTGGTTGGTGGTAGGGCTCATTTCAAGTCCGCCTGGCTAGCTACCACCATCTTACCTAAGTCTGACGCCATAACAACAAAAATTGTTGTGTTCCAGCAGTTAGAAGAGGTAAGATAGCCAGTTCCTCAGTGATGAGGATTCCGGGTGTAGTGCGCTTCCACATTTGGCCTTATCGTCACTTAACATCAGGTGAGGTGAAGGCCAAGCTACCCCGTTGTGCATAAAAATATATTTGGAAATAAGTTGGTGGTGATTGCAAAACGTATCGCTGTCTGTTTTAATTTATTCGCCGTTAGGTTGCTAGATGTCAACAAAAATGTACATAGACTAACAATGAACAGCACAGAAGTGTGGTGTTTACTATTCATATTATTTGAGTGCAAAAATGGTAATATCGTGAATAAAAATAGTTTGTGGTATATCGACGAGTTGTCGACTTAAGAGTATCCTCTTTAAAAAAATAAATCATCTATACCTATCGGTTGATAAAAAAAATAAGTTATGGTCGATCATCCGCATTAATTCATAGAATGGTAACGAAAACGACAGTATATTCAGGATTTACTGAAGACTACTGAACCAATTCCAAACGGATGTCATCCACGTTTCATACATTTTAGGTCCAAATATAAAAGTGCCGACCAAAAGACGAAACTGTTTTATTGAAGAATGTATGAAAAAACAGACTTTTTGAATTTATTTAAAATCGAGTATAGCGGTGCTACAGCTTCGGTGCCATAATAAGAAATGCTTAGGTGGACAAAATTTATCAGAATATAGCACTTTTGCTTTGTGGCCGGCACTTTCACATTTGGACCAAAATGGATGATGTCCTTTCAAAAAATGGCACCAACTTAGAAACGTACCTGCCCTCCTACAATGACTGTCAAAAGTAATATCGAAGCAATGTTGTAAATGAGATGGCGCTATACGCGATGTATAGCGCTGTCCCTATAACAACATTATACTTTGAGGTTGCTTTAAGAGCTCATTGTAAGGTCCCTGATGTAATAACGTTTGAATCATTTTTATTGGTTCAGCCATCTACGAGCAATCGGTGGACATAACATGGGCAACAGCGTCGCTTAAACCAAATCTTAAAATTGTCGGTTAATAAAATAGATCTACTACCTGTGGAAATAATTCGCCGAGTTCTTGCAATCGACTTCGGAAACGAACTGGCAGATGAATGTTTTCTGATCAAAGGCTGTGTAGTTGGCACACAGGAAATCGTATCTGGTGCCGAAGAGGCAGTGGTGGTACAACTGGAATTAAAAAAAATAAAATAAGAGTGAGGGTGGTTGAGTTATGGTGGATAGGGTTATAGTGGATAGTGTCGGTGAATCGGAGAATGGAACGAGGGTGGATAGAAATAGGTTGAATTTTACGGCAGGCTAGATGCGAAGGCGCACTCCATCGGCAAAAAAAAGTAAAATGCAGCTACAAGTAGCCGGCGGGTCCGTCCTGACTCCGGACTGACCAATTTCATACGTCAGAAAAGATAAGAGCTACGCGATAGAAAGAGAGGCAACCATAGGAGAATATAATTGTAGAGAAGGGAGCGCTGTGTGACCTGAATTGCACTTTACTGTGTCAGAGCAACAGTCGATATTTATTAAAATGATTTTGCGGAGTGCATCTTCTGTACTTGGTCTTGTACTATCATTATATTCTGTAGTAAGGGGGTTATAGGAAGGGTGGATAGAGTTAAAATGGATAGTGACGGTGAATTGGTGGATCTAGTGAGGGTGGATAGAGTTAAGAGTAGGAAAAATTATGGTAGAGTAAGGGAGATATGGCAAGGGTGGATAGAGCTATGGTGGATCAAGTCTAGATAAGCTAAGATAAGCGGACAGAATGATGGATATCCATTATCACCACCTATTCATCCACACTACTGCCACCATCATCCACACTCAGTTACATCAGTACCATCCATACAGTTATGGTGGATAAAGTGAGGGTAAGGTGGATAGAGTGGGGGTGGATAACGTAAGGGTGGATAGAGTGAAGGATAGTGATACGGGGATAAATATTTTCATACCTGACACTTGTGAGCAATGGACGCGTAGAATCCATCATGCAAGCCTTCACACTTGAAGTCGATCAACTCCAGCGGTGGTACGAGCGCGTAGAACGGGTACTCTGTCAGGTTGTACCCATTCAGCTCCCGGGGGAGGTTGGGGTCGTGGATGTAGTCAATTTGTGGGATGCCGGTTAGCTTGCTGGTGGTGTTTTTACCTTCAGCGTCCTCGGCTGTTGTTTCTGGCTGTAAATAAAAAATGAAATAATATAATTAAGAGTCCGTACACATTTTGCCACTGACTGACGCTCTCTCGCTCGCACATTTCATGTTTTCTCAAGATTTCTTAAATCTGAGTATTTGAAAAATTTGTCTCGGCCACTTTTCGCAATATAAGATTACGGACATTTTAAAATATATTTCAGTTTTTTGTTGCTAAAGTACAAAAAGTTGTCCTTTCTAACAGTTATTTAAACTGGCAAAAACGATAACTTTTTGTACTTCAGCAACTCGAAAACGAAATATTATGTTGAAATGTCCGTAATCTTATATTGCGGAAAGTGGCCGAGACACATTCTTCAATAACGCATTCAGATTTAAGAAATCTTGAGAAAACATAAAATGTGCAAGCAAGAGAGCGTCAGTCAGTAGCAAAATGTGTACAGACTCTTAAACAAAGTAGTGCTAAACGAAAGTGTAAGTGATTTCAAGGGTACATTAACAGTAGCATACGTAGGAAATGTAGCAATAAGTACCGCTAAGTAGGACGTTGGCATAGTAGAATGACGTTGGTTAGCCAAGGCAACTGACTTTTCACTTCCTTATAGTTATCGATACCTATATAGATTATCGGATAGCAACGCGATTTAATTCGATTTAAGATTGAACACGTATTCGTCCTACATTGTATTACGAATGTTGCATGTCAGCGATTTTGAATTCTTGTGTGACGTATGACTGAGAGAGTCGAGGCAGTTACTGCACACTGGCCGACGCGCGTGAATGTGTCTATTTGGGAAATTTTATACATAACACCAGCCTGCCTAGCATGACCGATTTATATTGCGTGATATAGCGTTTTGTCACGTTTAACTGTCAAAAAAACAAAGGAGTTTGACAGTTGAGTGTCGATAAAATGCTATATCACGCGATATAAATCGGTCATGCCAGGCAGGCAGGGGGTCAAGTCTGCTAATGTTTTCGCCAAAATTGTGGTTCAATGGTGTTTGAATGGTAATGCTTTTTGAACCCAGTTCTTGTTTCTCAAACTCGAAACCGAAACACATTGTGTTACTACCCAAAAAGGAAACACATTGTGTCTCGATTTTGGGTTTGAGAAACAAGAACTGGGTCAAAAAGCATTACCATTCAAACACCATTGAACCACGATTTTGGCGAAAACATTAGCAGTACCCTAAGCACGAACAGCTATCGAAAAAGATAACGCGCGTGAAATCATTCGATAGTGCAATTTAGTCCGGAAAATTTGTACAATGCCATCTACCGCCGAATATCAAAATTAAAATTTCCATAGATAACTCTCTATCGAGTAATTTTACGCGCGTTTTTTTTCTCGATAGCTGTTCGTGCTAAGGGTACTGATTTGACCCCCAGAGGAAATTACATTTAAAGATCGCATTCCAGAAGACCAACCAAGTCATTGGTCACCATCATAAATCAATAGGGATGTTGACTATTTTTTTTATTTTATGTTACATAAATTACCTCTCAAAAAAAGAAACATTGGTAAAAGAATTAATTCGCTAGCATGAAAACTGCCCGAGATATCACAGTGTGAAATGCACACAAATGGACTCGATCAAAAACGCTCCATACTAATGGCTTGCACGTTATGACGTCACGCCGTGCTAGTTTGTATGCAACGCGTAGGAAATTTGTTCGGCAGCTATATTAAATATTGTGTTTATCAAAATAGTTTCTTAGACAAATTTGCTATACATTTTACGGACTAATTAAAGTTATTATTTTTTTTAATAAATTTTATACTTTTTAAATGGACTTGTCCACCCAACTTTGAAGGGTCATAAAACAAATAATATGCAATATATAAAACCAAGAGGTATTCAAGCTACTCTAAAAGTTTAATATGTTTACGATTTTTATTAGTATTTCGTTATTTTATTCATTAGTCAACATCCCTATTGGGTAGTAATTTGTAGGTCAGTGGCAGTAACTCCCTGATAGTATTACGACCCTGACACTACGATAGGGAAGTTTTTGAGTCAGAAAAGTATTAATAGCAGAGTCAGATTTTATTTGAATTAGAAATTAAATTTTCACAATAGGAACAATATCGTACACAAACTCATTGTGTCTTTTAGGAGTAGCGATGATTTACGAGAGGCATTGGTAATATTGGACAATATCACAAACATTGCTCCGATTCCTAAGTAAGTAGCTAAAGCACTTGTGTCGTAGAAATCCGTGACAACGGTGGAACTACAAACACCCAAACCAGAGTCAATATAGAAAATATTGTTTTCTAACTTGACCCACCCGGGACCTCTGAGATGGTGACACTATAGCGGCCATTACATGCTCATGCAAGCGTCAGTCCAATTCCATGTCCATCAGCCATTTTTGATGTCCCCACTGCTGGGGCACAGGCCTTCCTTATGGGTGGTAAGGAGGATGGGCCATAACCTACCACGCGGGACCAATGCGGATTGGTGGGTGTTAACGACTGCAAATGCAGCCGGGACCAACGGCTTATTGTGCCTTCCGAAGTACGGAGGAGCTCGAGATAATAAATTTTTGGTCACCCATCCCATGACCGACCCATGCGAACGTTGCTTAACTTCCGCAATCGCTGGGCCAGGCGCTAAACCACTGCGCCACTGAGCTCCTAGTCCAATTCCATTAGTCATGAATTACGTTTGATTGACTGACTGATGGAAAGATGAAATTAACTTCATGCAACCATTAGTCACGACATTACACGGTAGGTTAATAGTCAGTCACGGCCGTGACTGTGGCTAAACTGACAGCAAAACCTACCGTGTAATGGCTACCTATGAAAGCCTGCGTTCACACAGCTCAAACGTAGAGGAAAATGGTGATGATTCAAATCAAACAGATTTATTTATTCAGTGTAGACTGCAAGCACTTGTGAACGTCAAAGAAGCTACGCTATTAGCGATCCGTTTTACAAACTTAAAATAATTTATTCAGTCTAGGCTGTTACAAGCACTTGTGAATGTCATAGAAGCTACGCAATCGGTTCGCAAACGAGACCTTGTAACGAGAAGAACCGGCAAGAAACTCGTCAAGGGCTGCTTTTTCCCTGTATTATTTCGTACATAGTCGTCAAGTATAAAATGATCTACGTACCTGAGCTTCATCTTCAGGCCCCGAAGGTTCCTCAGGAGCGGCTGTGGTGGTGGTGGTGGTCTTCGCAAAGATCAGTGAGGTGGCTCTGGCAGCTGAAGATGTGGGCAGGTTTGAAGCGAGGATTACGAAGGTCGTACCTGGAAAATGACGTTGGAAGGGTTAGGCAGCGTACGCTCCGACGGGTGCCTAGATATATCCAGGTTATTTGCCTAGATATATCCAGGATCCTCGATCAATAATAACCTAGATAACGCTTCACGAACCAAACGGCAAGAACGGCACTAGCAACACTCGCCGCCATAACCTTTATACACGGCTCTCGTCCTTACAGAAATTAAATCCAAAATTGTATCTTACTTACATACTTACATTAAAGTAAACGCCTTAAATTAACAGCAAAAAAACTTTAATTATGTTCTCCTCATCATTAAGAACAGTACGGTACCTATAAATCGAATTACTAACGATCAAAATTAATTACCTAGGTATACGGTTTTAGTTTTCATCGGTTTTATAACTAAGTTTTTTATTTTATTTCGTGGAGCTTCCATAACTACGAAATTACAACACAAACTTAATAAGGAAAATCCTTAGAAGAACTAACTTAAGTGTTATTTTTTTCTTTTTAAGATTGGGTATTTTGGTGATGTAATCTTAAGGAGCCAAGAGCGATCTGATAAGTACGTATTTAAATATTTTCCTTTTATTGAATATCGGCGGTATGTGAGGGATTCTTAATTATACATACCAACTGCTAATTTCATTTAACATAAAACAATAGGTAAGTACCTGATAATCTAATGTTTATGAGCGACAAATAATAAACAATAGTAAATTAACATAAAAAGTTGTGATTTAGACCCCACACTTTAAGTGCGATCGAGTTTTTTAAACAAAATTATACCTAGATCTTGCTTGCCTACAAAAATCGCACAGAAGTTAAATCTATTTATAACTGGATAGCACCTACCATAAGCTCGTCGGCTTATTCTGTTTATCCACCCTGAAACAGCCACCCTAAGGTGGATACTCGGAAACTCATGTCCATTTCTAACGGGGTAGATAATCGGAATTCACATAATAATATTACTTCCGATTTCCCCGCCGCCTGTGTACAGTCAAATCTACATTTAGTTAGGGTTTTTAAATGCGTACAAAAAAACGCACAGTTCTTCTCTTACGTTTACTGCAGTGCAGAACATAAATTTAGAAAACGATTGCAAAACATTAGAAGAGATGAATTTATCCAGGATTTACAATAACGTCTACTCAATAATGAAATTAGTGTTGGTCATTTCCTGGTCATAGATAATTTTATTTCACTATCGACTGTACTTACTTGGGGTAAAAAGTCGAAAGAGCAATCAGGGGCCCTACCGGCTAACTTTTCGAACTTCGGTGGGTCTGCCGGGCTTCAACTTAAAACAGATAAATCGAATTAAGGAATTTCGTATTGTACTATTTGCCGTAATTATTTGGAAGATATCGATGTTCGTGGGACATCAAGAATAATTGGGGGTTCGCCATTTTGGCCTGATTAGAGCTCAATTTATCGGTTTTAATTTAAAGACCGGCAGACTAGCCCGGAAGTTCGATGCGTTAGCCGGTACGACCCCAGATGTGAATTCCGATTATCTACCCCGTTCGGAATAAGCCAGCTATTCGTGTGCGTATGTATGTATGCCTTTTTTGAAACCAAAATTGTGTTGACGACAACATTTAAATTGTTGTTCTGGTGTAAATTAAATAGGTTAGGCATTAATATTCATATAAATGAACATAACAGATCATAAATTCGATTCTTAAAACTAATATTACCGAATTTAACCTTGATATTTATACGAAAACTGATACAGAATTTTAAACATTATGCTCTAGGAATATTGCTTAAGTATATTAAGATATCTCTTCTTCAACAATCTTTTTTAAAAGTCAAGGATTATTTTATACAAAACGTTTGTATCAGGTTTCATAAGAAATATTTCAGAGTTCCTTGTAATAAAACTTCGAACATTACAAAATGGCGAAAATTTCGACATAAAACAAACTGTGTACTTATTTGGTAAGTAGTTAATTATTAATTTTTTTCCTATACCCATCGTGTAACAAAATAACCCGTAATGCCGAAATGGTAGATAGGGACCATCAAACTGAACAACTTTTACTATGGGACCAACTCTGAAATCGTGTAAATAAAATCAGCTGTTTCATACAAAAAATAATAACGAATATATCAAAATGTATGAAACAGATTTCAGAGTTGGTCGCATAGTGAAAGTTGTTCAGATTGATGGTCCCTATTTACCATATTCGGCATTAGGGGTTGTTGCTGGCAACATTTAACTAACTATTTTAAAAAGTGAAAAAATTGTACTTCCTTATCCGATCCGCTCTCTGCCCCCGGCAGCAATACAGTGTACGCTGATTTTGCTATTAAATTAATTGAGTGTGCAAATAAACCCTTCCAAGTTTAACCGGTGTTTTAAAATCTAGCAAGAACCTACAGTCCACAAACGAAGAGCTTAACAGGGGTTATTTTGTAACACTGCATGAAAGTTTGAACAAATCAAAAAGCCATACAAATAATCAAAATACCGGACAAGGACGAGTCGGACTCGTCCACCATGGATTCTGTACAAATTCTGTTTTTAGTAGTACATCATCAGTTTGTGAAAACTTCAACTGTTGTAGACATACCTTAGTCATTAGTCGTCGTCGTTTTGAACGCCGTCATTCACCTCAGCAGTTTTAACCGACTTCCAAAAAAGGAGGAGGTTCTATGTTCGTCTGTACATTTGTTTTTTTTTGTAGGGAGGGATACAGGTGTTATTTTCATACAAACGAGGTAACTTTGAAGCCTTGGTTTTCTGCCAGGGATGTACTGTGCTGTGATCTGATGATGGCTATCCAGGGAGTGAATAGAGGAGATTCAGATCGCTTTACACACCTAACTGATCTGACCAGCATTCTAAAAGATTAATGGACATGTTTAAAAAAACCGCGAAAATAGCATGAAAATGTATGGAAGTCCTGAAACTGAGAACTCTGACCCATCAACCTTTTAGAATGCTGATCAGATCAGTTGGGTGTGTATAGCGATCTGAATCTCCTCCATTCACTCCCTAGATGGCCATCATCAGATCACAGCACGGTACATCCCTGGCAGAAAACCGAGGCTTCAAAGTTACCTCGTTTGTATGAAAATAACTAACTAAATAACAAGTTGATGAGTATATGTTTTATCATAACTTCGTCAGTTATTAACCGATTTATACAATTCTTTTTTTATCTTAAAGAACATAGTTCGTGTGTGGTCCCATTATTTTTAACAGAGAACTGGCAAGTAGTTTTTTCATAATCCTGAAAAATATCAATTATTTATCTTGCCATCGCACGAGTTTCTACGGAATTTCGGACATAACATCTTTGTTTATGAACCGATTTAGATGATTCTTTTTTGTTTGAAAGAGTATACTTCAAGAGTAGTCATATTTTAATTTCATCGATATTGGACTTTGAACTTCGAAGACACATAAGGGAACTCCTCAAAAACAAACAGCGTAAATTTGGAAATTGAGTTCTGGGCATTTTACCATTGAAAATATTTTAATATAAAGTTAAAAAATATTTACACGCTGCGCTTACATACCTATCACTTAAAAAGCTTTTATAATTTCATTTTTTAAAATTATAGTATCAATAGGTTTAATATTGGTTGGCACATCAGTGAAAAACTAACTATAATTGGAGGCCATTTTACAATTTTTTTCTATCGAGACGAGTTATTGCTAAATATTTAACACGAATTAAGTAAGGGACAAAAAACATCCTATTTTTTACTAATATTGACATGTTTGATTTTATTTAATTCTCTGTAAAAACAGTCGTTAATGCCATAAATGTCGTTTTGACTCATCATTAATGTTGTTGCTATTCTGAGCAACCTTGGCATACAAAACACTATGTTAAAGTGACATTTAAGACTAATATATCTTAGCTTAGGTCTATTTGGTTTAATTAAATGTGCCTTTTAAGATATTTTTTGTTTTTAACTATTTTTATGTTTGGATAAATTTTTGTTTAAATTCCGAATCCATGTCGTCTGTAATCCTTTTTTAACCCCCGACGCAAAAAGAGAGGGGTGTTAAAAGTTTAACGTGTCTGTGTATCTGTCTGTGGTATCGTAGCTCCTAAACGGATGTACCGATTTTCGTTTAGTTTTTTGTGTCATAGATAATTTTATCTCGAGTGTTCTTAGCCATGTTTCATGAAAATCTGTTTAGCCGTTTGAAGATCATCAGCTCTTTTCTTGTTGATGATGGGATCTGACTTACTTCCTTATGTCCGATTGATTCGAAATTTAGTACCGTGTTACTTCAATGATATTGGAAGTATATGGTAAGGTAACCATGACCTGATCAGCCGTTTGAAGATCATCAGCTCTTTGATAGTTGATGAGGGGATCTGACTACCTTCCATATGTCCTATCGATTCGAATTCGAGGGTTTTTAAATTTTTTAATTTTGCTATCTTGAGGTGGGTCCACACATAGCAAAAATTGTTTAAAAAAAAAACAAAAAACCGAACTCTAAAAAGCAAGAAATAATATTCGTAATAATAAAAATACGTCTATTGAAGTCGGGTGGGGCTGGAGTACAAATTCCTTTTTTTTTATTCTAAAAGCCCCACCCGACTTCAATAGACGTATTTTTATTATTACGAATATTATTTCTTGCTTTTTAGAGTTAGGTTTTTTGAAGTCGGTTTTTTGTTTTTTTTTTAAACAATTTTTTTTATTTTTTTATTTTTAGTGTAGGTACCTTGTAGGTAAGGTATATTATAAATGTAGAAAAATCGGCTCAGCCAAACGTAAGATAATCGCGGAGAAACATACTTAAATACGGCTCAAACTGAGAACCTCCTTTTTTAAGTCGGTTAAAAAACTACACTTAATATATCCCTCTTCCAACAAAAAAATGATTATCTTATTCAGTTCATAAACAAAGAAGTAATACGACCAATCATCGAGGTAATTCACACAAAGTCATAATATTTTCGTGCTTTTTTCAAAATTACTTGAAAAGTACTGAACCGATTTCCAAATTTTAAAAAATGGGACCAACTTGGGAGTGTACCTAATGTTTGAATCATTTCAATCGGTCCAGCCGTCTTCAAGTAATCGGTGGATATACACAAAAATAAAAAAAAAACAAATATACAGACGAACATAGAACCTCCTCCTTTTTTGGAAGTCGGTTAAAAATGTTACAAGTATGGACCTTTAGGAGTGAGTGGATGAATCATATTGTTGCAATTCAATATTATATACCTACTAAGGTATATTATTGGCCTTTGGAGCATTTTGATGTATTAATTTTATAACGATTCCAAAAATAAGTATAACAGTTTGTAAATGTAATCGAACAAAAAATAGGCAGCTTAAATTAGCTAAAATAGCATGTTGCGTTGCCATATTGAATCTTCGGCAGTCAATATTTTTTTAGAGTAAAAACTTCTTTCAGTCTAAAAACTGTTGACGATGTATCTCAACGAAGCGGCGAAACCATAGACATAGAAAAATTTTCGCTGCGCTCAAGAAGACCAACAAAGCTTGGAAAAGAGAAGTTAACATTATACGGACACGTTCTATGAAAAAAAGAGACAAAGGATCAAGACGTGACAATGTGCCAACTTTTTTTACAGTAAGAGCGTCCCGCCTAGCAAAAGAGCAATCACAATTTCTTTAAAATATTTGGTAATCTTGATTAGAATTCTAAATAAGGGTATCGTGGAGCTATGGTGTCTTGTTCTGTTATTGATTGTGATGTGACAAAAAGAAACAATCAAATTAATCTTTTCACAGGTAAATTTCTCTAAAATTCTCTAAAATCAAATTTCGCTACATTTATTCGTTTAACGACGAAGAAAACAGTATGGAACATAGTTTATTAATTTCCTTTGCCATAATATAGTCATATTTTACGTATGTAAGACATATTTTACGTATCTCATATATAATACATTCGTTTTTCGGATCACTTGTTTATTGACATTGTTGTTCTTTGACATTCTATTTCTATGGGCAAAACTAACGTAGTCGGGGGAGTATCGAGCTATCATGAGTACCTATCATGTTAGGAGTTGTAGGTTCACTCGTATTTTATAATTTGTTATTATATAATAACTTTTGAACTAAAGAATACTTACAGAATAAACTGAATCCCAGCCATCTGTGCCTCCTCTTCATTTTGTTACAGTGACCTGAAACAAAACATAACAGGATATTTTTAATTGGGTGACTGGAAATAATAAAAAGCGAAATACTAAACCTGGTAGGCAGCGGTTTATATTTTTGGCGAATAAATAACTAAACAGGCGACAAACAGTGGAGTACAACTAATACGTAATACGATTTGGGAGATAAATAATTTAAATGAGTGACAAAAATACTGAGTGGGCGACTATTATACCAAATAAACTATAACCGATTTAAAAATGGTATTTTGCCCAAAATGGTATTTTTGTCACGTCGATTACCTAATAGTCGCCTATTTTAAATAAAATATATGTCAATTTTATTATGTTTTGAGTGCCTTAAGGTTGTCGCCCAAATAGAAATTTGGTCGCTCGTTCTGAATAACTAGTAACTCAATTTGTATTTTAAAGTCACCCATTTTCAATATTTGTAGTCGCCCTCAGTCCGTAACCCACTTAGCATTTCAGTACGCTATATCACAGAATATTTGTACATAATAGTACAAATATTCAGTATTTTGATTCCCAAAATGGGAATTTATTGTTACCCGATTAAATACTACCCAAACATAACCATTTAAAGCTAATATAATAGTTTGAAGACTGTACGAAATAAGACAGGGAGAAGAAATCATCCCTTGACGCGTTAGTTTGTTGCCAGTTCAAAATTTCCTTTTGTTTTGTCTGACAACATTTTTAAAAGCTGTTGAACTAAGGTAAAATACATTTTCTTATTGAAAATGTTAACAGCGACCCCCGTTAGCCACACTAGTGTGTCTGTGTCATCAAATTCTGAGGTCCCTGGTTCGATTTCCGGCTGAGGCATTATAAACAACGAATTGAACCCGGGACAGATGGCGACGCCATTAAGAGGATTGTCAACCACGTGGTCTCCATACAAACGGCGATAACGTTTCCCACCCTCTAAACCTTAACCTACAGTAATTAATTTTTGGTATTTTTTTGAAATGCCTAAATACTAGGGCTGTACGTTTTGATTTTTTTAATATCTATAATAGATTTCGAAATATTTGCATTTTAGTGATTTTATACAAAACACAGATGTGCCAATATTTTCAAATCTACAATAAATATTTTAAAAATCAAAACGTACAGCCCTAGTTTTTAGGCATTTCAAAAACATACCAAAAATTCATTGCTGTAGGTTAAGGTTTAGAGGGTGGGAAACGTTATCGCCGTTTGTATGGAGACCACGTGGTTGACAATCCTCTTAAACCGGTGTGTAAGTACCACGGAGGTTCACGGAGAAGTTTTTATAAGTACAGTTACTGCAAATAAAAGGTAAGTTTATTTAGGTAGCTTTTAGTTACCTTACCGCTAACTGACACAAATTTTTCCCTCATAATATATACGAAAACATACAAGGAAAGAAGTTAATTACTGTTAATATTATGCAATTTCTCGCCCCAAACTGCAATGAAAAAGAGTGTATTGAAAAATAACTCTTATTTCCTTGCAAGAGACGTGGATTTCGTTTTTTTAAATGTTTGTTTAATAATGGATTGAACCTTGCTTTGTCTTGGTGTAGTGTTGTGACATCTGTATGTGTAGTAGTTTATCGATATAATCGAAATTTATGATATTTGTAGTATTTTAGACATAATCTGAAAGTCCGTGCTTTGCTTTTTGATCAAATTGATCACATAAAAATAAACATAATTTTTGTGTTAAAGATCTATTTTAACTAGTTAGGTACTTAATATAGTTACTTTAGTGTTTGAACAATGTAATAATAATAATAATGTTGATTAGTTAAGTTAAAAAAGTATTACTTTTTTATGCACTTTGGGATAGTGCTTTGCCTTCACCCGATGTAAAGTGACGATAAAGGCTTTATCGGCTTCCACTTTCGGCTTTATCATAAAGCTGAAAGTGGAAGCGCACTACACCCGGAATCCTCATCACTGAGGAACTTGCTATGTTACTTTATTATTGTGCCACATCTAAATCCTTTCAGCTGTTTTTGTGTACCTAATCACAATCACAATAAGAAAATCTTGAAAACCTATTCTACATTTAGAATGTAGAATAGTATGTACCGATTTAGGGTTTTCCAAATTATTTTCTCTAATGAAAGAAATGAATAAACCTTTTTAATGCTAAACAAATTGTTAACTGAAATTTTAATCATTTGGTTCCCGCAGTGGGGTGGTTCCACTCATGATTACAAGCAACTTTTACTAGGGGGCCAACGTCATCGTCGTTATGGCCTCCTAATCTATATAGGGCCAACTCTGATATCGCGAAAAAATCTGCTGTTCCATACATTAAGGTCGAGTAGGTATTGCGCTTTTGTAAAGAACAGCTGATTTTTTTTTCGCGATATCAGAGTTGGCCCTATATAGATTAGGAGGCCATAACGAATTTGGTAACGATCGCGTAAGTGGCTGACTCTGGGTTCAAAGGATGGAGAGGCACTCTCTGATGCTAAATATGCCAAATAGTAAATGTTGCTTGTCATCATGAGTGGAACCACCCCACTGCAGGAACCAAATGATTAAATTGCACGCTGTATTATTTGCTTTTAATCGTAATTTCCGTTTTATCGATATCGGTACATCACAACAGACAGACATACGATAGCGATGTACTGATATCGTGTTCGTTTCCTATATTTGTTTTTAACCAAAAGTGTATACAACCTTTTCTTAGGTACTTTACGTGGGTATACAAGGTTCTATCAGATAATTACTATGTATTACTGTTTTAACACAATATATCGTTGACCATCATCATCATATCAGGCACAACCCACTGCTGGGTGTAGGCCTCCCCCAAGGATCTCCACAACGATCGATCTTGCGCCGCCCGCATTCAGCGACTTCCCGTAACCTTCACCAAATCTTCGGTCCACATTGCCAGGGGCCTACCCAAGGAACGTCCGGTGCTTATTGGCCCTGTACTGTACCATGGGCAACACCGTCGCTTACCACTCCTAAGGTTAAAATCGCTTGCATGCCGCGCCATCACAACATACGTTTAGTTCGTCCAGGGGCGATACAAGCGCACACGATTTTGTTGCTAACTGGTTAAGCGACGCTGTTGCCCAAAGTACGTGGTGGTTTTTGGACTTTAACCATCCATCCAATAGGAAAGCTTGTGACCCAACAGCGGGAATATTAAAAAGTTTGATGATGAGCAGCGTTATGAAAGAAAGACGTACAAATGCGTGACGCAGTGCGAGAATCGAACCGGCACGCTCCGCTGCCCACTTTCACTACACTTGGTCGGTACATTCATGTGCATTCTATGTACTGTTTGAGTTTAGTACTAAGAACACTGTCAAGTTAACACGGCACCTGATTTTTTTACCACATGAGACGAGATATTCAAAGCAATGCGTCGGTCATAACTTTTAGTTGTGTTTGTCAACTGTCAACTTATTATGATATTCAAAGCAACGCGTCGTGACTTTTTAGTCGTGTTTGTCAACTGTCAACATATTATGATATTCAAAGCAACGCGTCGTAACTTTTTAGTCGTGTTTGTCAACTGTCAACTTATTTTGATATTCAAAGCAACGCGTCGTAACTTTATTTACCAAAAAGATCGAATTGTGAATTGAACGTCGCTCAGCCGGATTGTTGTAAACTCGTCATTTGCAGTTAATTCGTCACACGGTAGATCTAAATTTATACACACAGTTGCGCGCATATAGACATGGAAAAATTTTCACTGCGCTCCAGAAGACCAACAAAGCGTGAAAAAAAGAAAAGTTAACATTATACGGACAGGGTCTATGAAAAAAAGAGTCAAAGGACCAAGTGACAACATTTTTTACAATAAGAACCCCTAGCGTCCCGCCTAGCAAAAGAGCAATCACAATTTCTTTAAAATATTTGGTAATCTTCATTAGAATTTTAAATTAGGGTATCGTGGAGCCATGGTGTCTTGTTCTGTTAGTGATTGTGATGGGACAAAAAGAAACAATCCAAGTAATCACACTTTTCACAGAAAAATAAGATTATTGCCACACATTTCTCTAAAACCAAATTTCGCTACTTTTATTCGTTTATCGACGAAGAAAACAGTATGGAACATAGTTTGTCAATTTCTTTTGCCATAATATAGTCATATTTTATGTATGTAAGTCATATTTTACGTATCTCATATAGGTATAATGTATACATTCGTTTTTCGGATCACCTGTTTATTGACATTGTTGTTCTTTGGCATTCTATTTCTATGGTTGCGCGTGTACAAAAACATCATCTGACGTCATCTGTTTATAATGGCGCGGTTGTATGGAGTGTCCGTGGTGTGCTTTAAGCTTTTACTTAAAATGAGTCAAATTACGAGTAAAGAATGTTTTAGATCATGAATGACAAAAATCTCTTTTTTTTTACTAGTTTTGCAATTAACCTAAACTATTGCAAAACGTTGTTATTGGTCGACTGTTAATCTTATAAAAGTCTCTATATTTTGATACAGCTAAACTTAACTACATAGCGAAGTGCACAATTGCAGTGCCGATACAATAATGGTAAAAGTTGATCGCAAGGACGTCGGGTGAACGAACTGAATGCCATTCTATAAACGAACAGACTAACTGTACTTTACATTTTATATGGCTGTGTTTCGCTCGTGACTGCATTATAATGACATTACTGGCAGTTTTTTTTAAACAAATATATAATAATAAATATCGGACAATATCACATACTTAATTACCCCGATTCAAATTTAAAGTAGTATCTTACTTGTGGTGGATTTATAGAGCTGTAGACTTTGAATTTATGACATTTTTGAACATTTTTCGAAATGGCTGAAATATGTTTTTTCACTCCTCTTGCTCAAAAAGCCCGTCATTGTAACGTACAAGAGCTGGGATAAAATAGCATAATAACCCCTAGGGTAAAAAGTTTTTTCCTTTTATTACCAATGAGCCTACTAAAACGAAATAGTAGATTGTTATACGAGGGTCAAAAGGAAGCAATTCCCATTCGAGATATTTAGACGCCCGAGCAAAGTGAGGGCGGCTATAGTTCGAGAATGGAATTGATGACTTGTACCCGTGTTAAACACTCTACTTTTCATTTCGAATTTCAGGAAAGTAAAAAAAGTCTTAGTTATTCCAAAATGTTTGTTAATAAAAACATGTACTTACTTAGTAACTACATTGGTAGACCTTATAATTATTACCTATACGATGCCTGTAAAAGTTGGAGATATTCTTTGGTCTTTGATAAGACGGTAAGTCCATGGTAGAGACTCTCCTGAAGTAGTTGTTTCCTGTAGGCGAATTACAGCGTAGTTTTATTGTTTCTTTTATTTTATTTGAACCTTTTGTTTTAGTTTTAAACTCATTTTTAGTAAATACAAAATCAACACAAAACTTTAATACGGCACACACAGCTCAAAGTCACAGAGTTAGGTAAGTCTCCCTCCAATATTTTATAGTTTTTCTTATTTTAAATTTGGAACACGTCGCGTCGCCGGCCGCTCCGCCCAATGTTTTTAATTTTGCACTGGCTGTTTATACCATGTTTTGTTGTTGTTCGTGAATGCGCCCTACAAGGCTGCAACTTTTTTTAAACCATTTGTTGTAAACTTTTTCATTGCCAAATTCAGTTCTATTTTTAAATTACTTTTCCACCCTAGGGTGGAACGAAGAGTTTTGGACCCGCTGCGCAGTTCAAATATACAGCACTTTCCGAATATGAGAAATGAAAAAGTCTTTATTCATAATCACGAATAAAGACTCACTCGACTTAATACTGTTTCTCATTCTTATTTTTGAAAATGGAACTAAATGCATGTCTTCGGTGAAATCATAGACTTATTTATGACTTATTCGTCAACTCATACTCTGTGCACAGAGTGAATCGTAGAATGCGTGATAGTGTTGCTTAGCTGCTACAGCAGAAATTGAAAAATGTACCATAGCGCGAAATCTTTAGAATTTTTCTATAATTACAAACTGATTGAATTGTGTGACTGTAATAGGAAAGAAATAATTTTAATCTTTTGCCGTCAAGCAAAAATCATTTATTTAAATACTGTGCAAAAAGATTATGAAGTGGAGGATAGAAAAACGAGTGGATTCGTTTACGGAAGAAGGTTTACTATTTAATATTGTATTTAATTTTTTCGCGATTGTAGTGAAAAGTATAGTGTAACACACGACGCTAAACCCCATTGTAACTCGGTTTCTATTTATTCCCTCGCTAAAGCTCGGGAATAAAACTACCTCGTATGCAATAGGTCATTTTAGCGCCTTGTATAACAATCTACTATTTCCCCATATCTACGTCTTTTTGTAAAAAAAACGAAAACTGAATAGAAAAAAGTCCGTATTTCACGAAAATCTGTTGAGAAGCGCCCTGTAGAGGAGTACAGACGGACAGCGGGACAGGACAGCCGGACGGACATACAAAAGCATTTTTACCCAATCTGAAACGCAGACGCTTCGTTCGCGCTCGCTCGGTCAACAATCAATATTCATTAGTCATTATGGGACGTCAGACTTAGGTAAGATGGTGGTATTCCTGAGAATCGAACCCGGGACCTCTGTCTCTTATACGGGTAGGCGAATCACTAGACCGAAGACGTACTCATGCATACAAACAACTCTTACTATGGGAATTATTTTGTGCACTATTTAAGAAGGACCTTATATAGGTAGATACAGATAGGACCAACTCTGAAATCGTAAAAAAAATCAGCTGTTTCATACATTTTGATATTTTCGTTATTAATTTTTGTAACATTTTGTATAAGAAGATGGTACTTCTGTATAGGTTTACCAATTGATATTATAAATCAATGACCTAATTTTGAAATAGACACAATGTGACCAGCAACAGTATTCTAACTGTACTTAACATGCAAATAGCTTTCCGAAAATGGGATCAAATTGCTTGTGGCTCGCCTTTTTAAGGCAAATGGGTTACAAATGTGGCCAACGGGCCACGGGGCCATGGGCCGAGGCCTTGAAATGGCTTCCTGGCAGAAAGTGGACCTTGAACGATAGTTGGGTCAATAGTGACCGTTTAACCGCCTCTGTAATCTAGTGGTTTGCTCACCCGTTTAAGACAAGGGTCCCAAGTTACACTAAAAGGAGGAGTACATTTTGAACTCAGTTTAGTTGGTGGTGGGATAACTTAAGTTCTTTTTTTATTTCGATATAAGTATTTTTTAACCGCCTCTGTGGTCTAGTGGTTCACCCACCCGTGTAAGATTCGTGTAAGGTTCGATTCCCAGGGGGGTACAATTTGTACTTGGTTTGGTTGGTGGTAGGGCTTATTTCAAATCCGCCTGGCTAGCTACCACCATCTTACCTAAGTCTGACGCCATAACAACAGTAATTAACTTGTTGTGTTCCAGCAGTTAGAGGTAAGATAGCCAGTTCCTCAGTGATGAGGATTCCGGGTGTAGTGCGCTTACACCTTCGGTCTTATCGTCACTTAACATCGGTGAAGTGAAGGCAAAGCACTACCCCGTTGTTTATAATGTTTAAACACTGCACGTAAAATTATAAGTTCGAAAAATTAAGAGAATGTTAGTAAGTAAAAAAAACTTATGAAACATTTAGAAACCCCAAATATGAAGTAAAATTAAGTAAGACATGGTCTTCCAAATATGAAGTAAAATTAAGTAAGACATGGTCTTCCAAATATGAAGTAAAAATAAGTAAGACAATGTTACTTGACTCGTGGAGCTCGGTGGCGCAGTGGTTTAGCGCCTGGCCCAGCGATTGCCGAAGTTTAGCAACGTTCGCAAGGGTCGGTCATGAGATGGGTGACCAAAAATGTATTATCTCGAGCTCCTCCGTGCTTTGGAAGGCACGTTAAGCAGTTGGTCCCTGCTGCATTTGCAGTCGTTAACACCCACCAATCCGCATTGGGCCCGCGTGGTAGGTTATGGCCCATCCTCCTTACCACCCATAAGGAAGGCCTGTGCCCCAGCAGTGGGGACATCAAAAATGGCTGATGGACATGTCTTACTTAATTTTACTTCATATTTGGGGTTTCAAAGTTAACGCTATCGTTAACTTTGAAATAACTTATGGCACAGATCGAATTTCATTGTTAATTCTCAATAGCTTCTTTCACCATAAGTAGGTCTCAACTGACAGGCTAGTCACGTTTGTCTGTCTGTCTGTTGCATAACTTACTTTGAGTTACGTTATAAGGCCAAACGGTGACAAAACCTTACAGCACATAAATTAGAAAATTGAAATATTTATTTAATTTACAGTTAAGATTTTAAACGATGTTAAAATCATACCTATTTCATGTTATCCAACCTAGCTATTGGTCCTACACTTGATCGTCCTAAAGATCATATTGTACGGAAAGGCGCGGCCTCCTGTGGCCTTCCGGCCAAATTTCTACGAGTGTCACGCGGACTGATGACTGACGCGGAATATGACCACTTAGTATAAAAGAACTGTATTTTTTTCATGATTTGTCATGTTGTTGGGCACTGCTATATCACTTCGGCTAGACTTTATTTTCTGGGACACCCTGTATAAGGATTGAGTTGAGCTTTTTAATTTGCAAATGTATGTTTAAGTATAATATAGCAATTTAACCAAGGTTAGCTCATTGTAAGTGTCTATACATTGTTTCCATTTAAATGTCCCGTGGGCGATAATTATTCGTATTTTAAACTAGTCACGTTTTAGAACGTAGCATTTAGTCAGTTAGCTTTATATTCTTGAAATGTTGAGAAGAAGGAAATAATTATCAAGACACACAAATAAATAAATATCAGACAACATCACAAATACAAATTATTTTTTTGTAAACTTTGCTCTTATCTTATTCCAAAGTAAGTAGCTGAAGTACCTATACTTGTGTTTTGTAAATCAGCACAATGGTGGAACTACAAACACCCGTTGAAAAAATTCGTTTTCTAAATTCAAATTCAGTGGTGAAACCCTGGCTTAAGATCTTAGAAGTAAGTGTAAGGCCCTGTCCTAATAAAATTGGTCTTGCGATGATGCGTTGAGATTTCAAACTGAACGCGCGATGAGAAAACGTGTGTCCTAATTGGAGCGCGATGCGACCGATGCTATCTTTTGCAACCGAGTAATATCTATTTAATCATAAATAGTATTAAAAAAGAAAACGAGACCTCAATAATATAAATACAGAAACAAGCGAGGTGAATTTCACAATCAGTATTTAGACGTACGAAATAACGAAGAAGATTTTTACAAATGTTTGTCTACAGCAGAAACGTTTGATTATACATCTGTAATGGAATACTGAGCGATTGTAATCGTAAGATTACAAACTTCAAAAGACCCATAAGATTGGTGTTAACATTTAATTAATTTTTAACACGTTTTTATTAGGTTGCTTTTGTGCTTGTTTCATTGTTTTGATTGTCCACAAATTTTGCAAACAATTTTAACGTCGTCCGATCTTAACAATGCGTCGGTGGTCCATCAGCCATTTTTAATGTCCCCACTGCTGGCCTTCCTTATGGGTGGTAAGGACGATGGGCCATAACCCACCACGCGTGCCCAATGCGGATTGGTGGGTGTTAACGACTGCAAATGCAGCCGGGACCAACGGCTTAACGTGTCTTCCGAAGCACGGAGGAGCTCGAGATAATAAATTTTTGGTCACCCATCCCATGATCGACCCTTGCGAACGTTACTTAACTTCCGCAATCGCTGGGCCAGGTGCTAAACCACTGCGCCACCGAGCTCCGACTGCGCCACCGAGCTCCACTGCGCCACCGAGCTCCCACTGCGCCACCGAGCTCCCGTCGCGTCCCGTCGCGTCGGTGGTCGCGCGATGAATATTAGACAATTTGGTCGCATCGCATGATCGCGCGACCGTCAATTAGGACATTCAGTTGATATCACTAGGTTTGATCGCACAACCAGTTTCATCGCACGGACGCACCATCGCACGAGCGATGGCCAATTAGGAGAGTGTAAGTGTATGTTTTGTATAAATGAACTGTGGCCCTACCATGAGTTGATGCAAACTGTTTACGTTACCGTAAACTATCGGATATACTGCTCACAGTCAATATGAGTGAAATAGAGAAAACGATAGTTTAGGGTAACGTAAACAGTTTGCATCAACTCATGGTAGAGCCACTGTTGGATTTCCAAATAAACAAACAAACAAATAATCCTTTATATCCGAATTATTATTTTATGCGAATGTTTGTTTGTTACTCTTTCACCGTATTGACTACTCAACCGATTATCATGAAATTTTGCAAACACGTTCTCAGAGGTATACAGAAAAAGACAGGGTACTTTTTTATGCAGAAAAAGTACCATTTCCGAGGGGTTAAAACTAACCCTTAACGTAACCATACAGACGAAGTCGCGGGCGTTCACTAGTCATGTCATAAAGAACTGTAAAGCTTTTTTATACAATAAATTTCTTTTGAAGTGCCATGCACGTTGTTCATTCACCTCTGGATTGGAATTTCCTTTGTTCGAAAGATTCTTGATAAAAATTTGCATTCAAAACACACTCATTTCTCCTTAGTCATATAATTTTACGTGATTTGTCAAATCATCATAAATTTTATTGTTTTGAGAATGCATCTTGTGGTATTAATTTTGTGTATTCCTGTAGTTTTTTTTAATGGATTCGAGTTTTGTTATAAGTTTTTATTGTCCTATAAGATTTTTAATGAAGTATAAAAGTTTACAGAACTTTAACAACGTGTTACAAAAAAACCGTAATGCCGAATATGGTAGATAGGGACCATCAAACTGAACAACTTTTACTATGGGGCCAACTCTGAAATCGCGAGAAAATTTTGTATGAAACGGCTGATTTTTTTTTGCGATTTCAGAGTTGGTCCCATAATAAAAGTTGTTCAGTTTGATGGTCCCTATCTACCTTGATTTGGCATATGGGTTCTTTTGTAACACGTTTAATAGAAATATTAATTAAGTTTATAATACACATAGGTACGAACAATTTAAAATATTTCCTATTCTAAAACAATTACAATCAAGTGGGTTACATAATTATCGAAATTATCTTTTCTTCTTTATAATATGAAGGCGCGGTGGTAGTGAAACTAGCGCCGCCGCTACATTTATTTTTATTTCTCGTAAACCAAGTCAATATTTAAAAAAAGCTCATGTAATAAATCTCTTAAATTGTCTCTAATATTTTTTGAATAACTTTTGAACAGTTATCATTCTATCTGTAAGTTTTAAAATCCATAATTGTCAAAAGTGGCCACTTTGAGTTAAAAAATGGATTTCAAAACTTACAGAAAGAATGAAAACTGTCGGAGAGTTATTAAAAAAATATTAGAGACAATTTAAGCAATTATTACATGAGCTTTTTTAAATATTGACTTCGTTTACCAGTAATAAAAATAAATGTAGTGGCGGCGCTAGTTTCACTACCTACAGCGCCTTTATGATTCAATTGGATTTAGAATATGTATAATACTTACATCTTAAAAAAAATACCACAAAAACTCTATCTAAACTAATTTGTATGCAAACCACTGTAACCGCATTAACCAAGATGTTAAGTAACCCAACAATTTTATTGCAAAGTAATAAATACTTATTAACATAATAATAATGTTTTGACTAAAGTGCAGAGCAAAAGGAGACCCGTCATTTAATGCTGATACTTTTTATACTACTAATGTAGTAATAATGTTGTATACTCTTTAGTAGTACTATTGTTTTTAATATATCTCTCTGTGGAGCTCGGTGGCGCAGTGGTTTAGCGCCTGGCCCAGCGATTGCGGAAGTTAGGCAACGTTCGCAAGGGTCGGTCATGGGATGGGTGACCAAAAATTTATTATCTCGAGCTCCTCCGTGCTTCGGAAGGCACGTTAAGCCGTTGGTCCCGGCTGCATTTGCAGTCGTTAACACCCACCAATCCGCATTGGGCCCGCGTGGTGGGTTATGGCCCATCCACCTTACCACACATAAGGATGGCCTGTGCCCCAGCAGTGGGGACATCAAAAATGGCTGATGGACTATCTTTCTCTCTTAATCGTGCCCTCATAACTGAGGATCGTGATCACCGGCTGCTTTTACGATTTGCCTCCCGGTCACGGCCCATAGTTGCTCTCACTGCTTAATGAAATTTGCTTGAGGAGGTTGCTACTCTTACTGGTCAGACCATCTGGTTGGCGAACGACCTCGGGCCTTCGTGCCTTCTTTATAGTTTAAAACTATACTATAAGTACCACAAAATCGTATACTTTTGATTACTTAGCTATGGTTTTAGAAGAACTGTATTTTCGTTTAACTGTTTTTCTTTGTCAATAGTAAAAATCTCATACTTACAGCAATTTCGTTTAATTTATTCAATTTAATTCTTTATTTGCATTAACTATCTGTTTTTTAACTGTGATTTATAATCTGCAGATTTTTTTTACTTAAATATATTAGTCTATTATTAACACAATCATGACTCATTAATAGACCAATGTGACAGGCAATTTAAAAAAACGACTAAAATTATAAGCCGAAAAATCAAAAAAGCATAAACAAATAAAAACGAAGTTTAAAAAAAACGTGTCGTCCAACAATGGACACGCGAATTGCCCAACCGCAAAGAAAATAACTGAAACCAGTTCGAAGTCGTGCGACAGAACTAGTTTCGCACTCATTTACAGCAACTTATGTGACAATTAAGCGATTGCCTTATTGGATGCAAACTCGTTTTCATTCTAGATCATTCTTTTGACCTTCAATATCAATACATTTACTCAATACTATTGTATGTACCATTTTATTTTATTACAAATTTCATGTGGAATAAATGAATATGAATATAATTATATAGGAACGTTTTTGACCCAGCCAGGGATCGAACCCGGGATCTCACAGATGGTGATACCATAAAAATCGGTGCTACAGCCGGGTCAAAATCCATAATTGAAAATGCCTATAATGAAAACGTCTTAACATTAAATTACATAATCATTAAAATCCCTAATTTAAACATATTTAAAAAAAAGGTTATTATGGATAATATCATTATGCATAACGATCAAAAAACATAAAATTAACTCATATAATGAAACCCATACTCTTAATATAAATAATATGAATTCTCATCAGTTAATGAAAATTGCCGACTTGCCCACGGATGTCGTCGGAATATGAAACTAACCTATACCTAATTTCGTCACTTTTCAGCTAATTTAATAAATAAACTGTGCTAAACTAACAATGTTACGCGGCGAAGTGTTAACTATTTGTTTGATAACAATCACTGACCTCCTTACCTATTGACATTTGTATGAATAATGTTTTGGTAACCGTCAAGTGTATTGTTATTTGTTTAAATAGGTTAGTATAAATATTTTTATAAATTACTTTTGACTGGCGACTACTACATGGAGAGAATTTTTCTATCATTGAATCAGGCTCCCAACTCATATGGCCAACATTCTCTTCTACAATTAAAGCTTTAATAAGCAGAAAACTACAAAAATTCGTGCTCTAAGCTTGTCGATTCCATACAATACATTAAAGTCTGTGATTTACATAAGTTTGCGACATTTGGTTTAATCGACTATTGCTCATATTTGCTTTGATTGCAATGCAATATGCAACTCACTTTGCAGTATATCTTTAGAATTTGGAATTTGATTGTTTTTAATAGTCCAGTAAAAACCTTTAGGTATTCTTAAGGTTATTCACAAAATTGTGAATAGGTTCACACCAATCCATGTATCTAATTTATTTGCACAATATAGCGTAAGTACCTCATAATATGAAGCAACAGTATTATAAGCTAACAATACTAAGTTATATAACTTAATGTTAAGTCATTAGTTATAATACAAAAGGTATTTGTACGTGTTAGTTGAACCATAGACAACAAAGCAGCCATATTTGAAAGACAATGGTGCAAAAATGGTGTAAGTAAAAATCACGACTTTTTTCGCAACATTTTTTGTGGTTATTAATGAGTAAGTAATTTTTAAGTTGTCTAATTTGGGTTGAAGATTAAATAGTATAATTTTCTTATACTATACCAGGGGGGTATAACTCCGCGCTTAAACTTTTATATTAGCCTACTGCTCGCGGCCCACTCCAAGAGGGCCATTGTCGAGGGATATCACCGCGACGACCGAAACGCGCGGCGTGTGCAAGCGACGAGAGCGCAGCGCGTGAACGTCACCAACGAAACGAGTCAGTCAAGCGCCGAATGCGAAACTGCATGCACTTCGTTTTTGATACTTAATTACTAACGTACCTACCTACCTACCAAAGTTTATTGTATTTTTTGTATACATATTTACATACTAAGTTGTATCGAAGTTCGAAATATGGCACCAGTAAAGAAAAAAGCTAAAAAATACTTTTTTTTTTCACCCATCCCATAACTGACCCTTGCAAAAGTTGCTTAACCTCCGCAATCGTTGGGCCAGGCGCTATACCACTGCGCCATCGAGCTTCTCTAACTACTTATAAATACTTATTATTTATGCTCTTTAAATATGCTCAGCTCACCTATTAGGTAGATTTATTTTATTTTATAAGTAGGTACCTATTATAGTAATTTCATTGTTTATTCATGGGCATAACGAATGTTTTCTATGATATCAGTAACTAGCGAGTAGCAACCCCGAAATGTGTCGGTTGAGACAGAGCTATGCGACAGAAAGAGACGCCTCTCTTTCTTCTTCGTAGGTGCATATAATTTTATCCACGCAGCGTTGTGCAGTTTGAAATTGTACTTTATTGCCGTGCAGCGAGAGTAGCTTATTATTTGATGGTCCTCGCGGGGTCGGACTTCTGTACGTTAGTACTATTATATATTCTGTGACTATACACAGTTATTTTTTAAGTATATCTAAAAATTAAATGGGGATTTCAGACCACGTGAATGAACAATTTTTACTATGGGGCCAACCACGGAATCTCGAAAAAAAAAATCAGCTGTTCCATAGAAAAGTACAACACCGACTCGACTATAATGTATGGAACAGCTGATTTTTTTTCGCGATTCCGTGTGGTCTGAAACCCCCTTTTTTATAGATATACTTAAAAATTACGGTGTATAACTCAAAATTTTCATTTTTTTTCTAAGATTTTGGCAAATTAGTAGTTGTTTATGACTCCGCTTACATTTTGTTTCGCTGCAAGTAAGCGTTTGTCGAGGAGCTCGGGTGCGCAGTGGTTTAGCGCCTGGCCAAGCGATTGCGAGAGTTAAGCAACGTTCGCAAGGGTCGGTCATGGGATGGGTGACCAAAAATTTATTATCACGAGCTCCTCCGTGCTTCGGAAGGCACGTTAAGCCGTTGGTCCCGGCTGCATTTGCAGTCGTTAACACTCACCAATTCGCATTGGGCCCGCGTGGTGGGTTATGGCCCATCCTCCTTACCACCCATAAGGAAGGCCTGTGCCCCAGCAGTGGGGACATCAAAAATGGCTGATGGACAAGCGTTTGTCATTGGATTTAAAATGGAAAGTATTACTTATTAAACAGGTACCTATGTGGTTTTTTTTCTTGAAGTAGAATGTCCGGTAGGTGACCTTGCTCGGTCGTTCAGAAGGCCGCCAACTGTTGACTAGTTGTGCTAATATAGACTATTTAATGTGAAGAAGTGACTTTTTAAATGTCAATTTATCAAAATTTTCCGCTCATTTAAAAAAATGTTAATTAAAATGTTTGTTTTTCTTTAGGGTTGTCTGAGGTGCGAAATATGGACAACTATAGCTTACTAGCCCACGACTTCGTAATTCGTAATGGACTTGGAATTTAAATATTTTTTATTAATTTAAGATACTATTCCAAAAGTAAGTTATCTAGTGGCTCTGTAGAGTTACAAACCTCGCATCTGTGACCTTTTATGAACATTTATCTAAATGGCTGAAATATTATTTTCCCCATGTCTCCGTTTTGTTGATAAATTTCGCAAACTGAATCGAAAAAAAAATATTATTTTTTGGCTGAAATAATATTATTTTTATTATTTTACCATGTTTGTGGCAAACAAATATTTTCTATTCTATTCTATTCTATTCCCCATATCTCCATTTTGTTGAAAAATTACGCAAACTGAATCGAAAAAAAAAATTACATAGTATAGAACCTGATCACAAAATTTCGCATAGGTATTCAACCGCCAATAAGAATGAAAGACATAACTACCTTATATCTGTAAGATTTTAAAATTATGCTGTAGTTCGACTTGACAATTTTTATTGCCAAGTCGAACTTTTCAAGCTTTTGCACTCGTGTTGGTAAAAGGCACGTTTATAGGTATTAAACTTTATAATTATTAACTTTATGTCGAAAGGTCTGAGTCGTAAAATTAGACAAATATTGTGTTTCAGTCTGTCTTCAGCAACAGTAAGATGTCGTAATCATTTTAGATGCACTGTCTAGTAGTTTCATAAGTCTATAGTAACCTTTAGCGGCGTTTCATAAGTTGGGAAAAAAATGTCATTTGATTGGCTTGTATGCTTGTGATAATATTGACTGTGAATCTCAAGTATAACTTGTGTTGAGGATAACTATTTTGAAGTTGGTACTATCGACAACACTTGAGCAACTTTTGTCTCCGCAACTAGGTATTTTGTCTTTTACATCAAGTCGCGACAGTCGGCAATTTTTCATACAAACCATGTGTGAGACAAAATAGTTGCGGAGACAAAAGTTGCTCATGGGCGCTCTCCCTAAAAATAATTTGGTATTGCATTCGAATGTTGAAGGTAATTCTTCACATTGATGAAATAACGCTGGCTTACAGCGAAAACGTAAAAAGTATTAGAAAATTTCGCCACTCCCACTAGCGACTCGGTAGCATAATTGGTTAGTGCATTGGGCCGGAATCCTAAGGGTGCGGGTTCGAGTCCCGTCTGAGCTGCTACGGGTGAGTCGATTTTTTCTAATATTTTTTCAGTTATATTAAGTAACTTAATAATTTGGTACTTACAGGTTTTTAGAAGGATCAAATATTTGTTGGTTCTGTTGTAATTTATTAATAAATGTTTTAATTACTTTTACTCAGTAATTAGATTTTTACAATTTTATTATTATTATAAATACTCATTATTGCAATTACAACATAGTTACAGTTACAGGTGGTTATAGTTAACAGTAATTTAAATTGTTAGCAAAGGTAGACTTATTCTAAAAGAGACATCTTCCATCCACCTTAGTTAAGATGGATGGAGGATATACTTATCAGAGATTTTAAGATGCAGATTATCTGAAAGATATTATTAAATAAGTGACTTAAAAAAATATTATTATCAGTGCAACTTAAACTATTTATGGACTGTAGGTTAAGCTGTCGCTTTGGTTTAGGAAAGTCCCAGATTCAATCCTAAGTCGGTTTTTAATGCCGCAAAAAATAATTATTATGAATAAGATATTATACCAGCGTGTTGCAAAAAACCAGTAATACCGAATATGTGCTAGGGACCATCAAACTAATCAACATTTACCTATTAACTCTGAAATCTCGAAAAAAAACTTTCTCATACATTTTGATATTATTTTCGTTCTAAAATTTTGTATGAAATGAAACACTTGATTTTTTTCGGGTTTTCAGAAGTTGTTCAGTTTGATGGTCCCTATCTAACATTTTCAGCGTTACGGGTTGTTTTTTAACACGTTGTAGTTATATTATGCAAGATTTAGACTTTGTATTATACAAAAAGAAAAGGATTAATTGTTTTCATATCTAACACGAATTGTAGTTGAATAACCGCTATAACGATTAGCGATTATCGATTTTGAAACGGGGCTGAAGATACCAATCGGTATTAATTGATTAGCACCGATTCTGTAATCGAGGTATTGCGGTGAAAATC
This sequence comes from Agriphila straminella, assembly GCA_950108535.1. NCBI lineage: Eukaryota > Metazoa > Arthropoda > Insecta > Lepidoptera > Crambidae > Agriphila > Agriphila straminella. The sequence goes on from OX467304.1 coordinate 13,102,440, forward strand.
GCTTATGGCTTGCGGTGAAATGATGTAAGTACAATAAAATTGGTACCTACCTATAATTTGTACAAAATGTATGAACAATTTTATTTTACTTAAGGAACCCTCAAACCATAAATATACAGGCTGAATTAAGAGTTAAAATACCGCAGGTCTACGAGGGCCGTTTGATAAATCCATGACTTTGAGAAGAAGAAATACTTTTTTTTCATAAATTATTTCTGTATCTTATAAAGAAACTCCTTAGGAATCTTTAGGCTATATTTTTTCATATTTGGCAAAAATTACTTTTGGAAACAAAAAGCTCAAGCGACTTCTAACTTTTCTTAATGACCCTGTCAAGACTCTCGGCGGCACTCATGACATCAAAACTCATCGAATGAAGACGCGAATCCTTCCTATTCTCTAGATTTAGCCCACTGAGTTTTTTTTCCTACCAAACATGAATAAATGTCTTACCGGGCATAGATGTGAAAAAAGTGCTGATGAAAAAGAACCCTCATTTCAGTTACCACAGTTTTCAGGCGATGAAAGAACAAAATAATGGGTTAAACTTGAGGTATCTTCGTTGGACTGAATAAGCAGAGCTACACAAAGTTTATGTAGAGAAATACAACAAAAAATGCCAAAAAGAAGTGTTTCTTCTTTACAAAGACATGGACTTATCAAACCACCCTCGTATTATTTAAAAAAAACCGCGATTATCCGACGCAATAAGCTTTTCAAATTGACAAAAAACTATAGGCTCGATAGATGGCGTTGATAAAAATGTATGTGTCAATCTATTTCTTTTTACTAAGCTTCGGTAGGCAGGCAGATGTAACCCTAAAATGTTTCCCTTTGGGCAGATGTCAGCCAGCGAGCGCTTACTTTGCTCTTTGGTACAGGCCGTTTATTTTAAAAGCCAATTTCGACACTTCTCTTTCCATCAATGCCATCTAGTGAGGCAAATAGTTACTATTTTTAAACGTCACTTTGAAAACTTGATATTGAATCTTATTCGTGAGTTAATAGTGTCACGGAGTGCAACGAACATCGTACGCTTATCGCGTCTGTTTTTATGTAATAGGACTCCAGCCCTTTAAATAAAAAAAAATGTTTTCACTTACCTAAACACTTTTCCGAAGCCACTTTGAAGTACAAATGTTTCTGTCACTCCCTCAAAACATCTATTCACTTCACACTTATATCACTTTAATCACTTCACATTGCTCACCTGGTATCACCCAAAATAATAATCATAATAATAAAACAGGGTATAAATTATTACTGCATAAAAAACAAATTTCAAATAAATACATAAAATGTCTTTGATGTAAAATAGAATTTGTTGGAATATACCCTTTTGGGTTGCGACTGCAGAAACTTCTTGCATTTATATCGTGTTAGCCAATTTGATCCCTGCAACAATGAATTTAAGGTTTTATATTGTACAGGGGTGTGATTTTTTTATAAGGTAAGTTGGCAACCCTGACTCTATTCTCTTATCCCTAATTTTTATTTTATTTTATACATAGATGTATTTTTAATGTTATTCTGTTTTTCTTAAATTTTAATTGTTATTTTATGGTAATAGTTGAACTCTTGGCAAAATCGCCCCGCCCCGTCTCGTCTCTTATGAGACTCTAAGTTGACATTATGTCAACTTCGCAAAATGCCAACCACTCGCAAAATGACAACTTTGCAAAATACCAACCGCTCACAAAGCGACAACTTTGCACAATGACGACTTCTGAATATGACAAACACAGTTGGATTCATTTTTTTTATAATTTTTAAATTAATGGAAATTGACTACACAAAAAATCTTCATTTAAAACATCTTAACTTGGTGTTCAAAAACAACTCAACAATTTTACAGTTTCCGTCTTAATGGCCGTGGTTATCGTTATTACAGAATAATGGTTTCAAATAATTTTGCAATGTTTTTTCAACTTCGGGAAATATTTTATTTAGAAGTTGTCATTATGAGAAGTTGTCATTATGCAAAGTAGTCGTTTTATAAGCAATTAGCACTTTGCCAATATGAGATGCAAAGATTCATCTCCACTAAAACAATTGGTTTATTATTTATGTCATTTTGTAATGAGGGCTTTTCACAATGACAAAAAACTGTAGGCTCGATAGATGGCGTTGATAAAAATAGGTGACAATGTGATTTTTTTACTAAGCTTCGAAGAGTATCAACACCATCTAGTGACAAAATAGTTACTATTTTTAGGCTTCGAAGAATATCAACACCATCTAGTGAAGCAAATAGTTACTATTTTTATTTTTTAACTGTCACTTTGAAAACCCCTCATTGTAGGAACTTGTCTTTATGAGAAGTTGTCATTGTGCAAAGTTGTCGTTTTGCAAGCAGTTGTCACTTTACCAATATGAGTTGCGAAGATTCGTCTCCACTAAAACAATTGGTATTTTTATAAAATTATACGAATTTGATTCTTTTTTCCTCTACTTTCTGTGTGAACATAATTTTAAAATAAAATTTTACTACTCATAGTATGTATTACAGCAATTTCTATTGCTCTAGTGATATGAAATTCCATAAAATTTGTTCTGATACTTATCTATAAAAACTAACGGCACCAATACAATGAACTTTAACCTTTCACGTTAAAATTGGTTTAATTATAATAATTAAAACTTTATACTATTTTGTTTAACAGCAAATGTATTTCAACTTTCTAATTCTTTTTAAAAGTTTTTGATACTATTGTATTTTTTTAGAATACAATTTTACACTCAATTTATTATAACAGCTTGCTGACAAATATAATGTGAAATTTTGTTATAATGAACTTACTGCGACTATAAAAGATCGAATCAGTCACAGATGGAATAGTTACATCAATCATTATTAGAGACGGTATAATTGTATATTATTATATTACAATGTTTAGAAATCATTCAATTATATTATTGCGAAAATTAGATCGTTATAATGTAAAGTATCAAACTACTTTAATGATTGTAGTATTTTTTTTTAATTATTAGACAAACACACACATACACGCTTACAATCACACACATACCCACCCACACACACACATTATTATTATGTGTACAGACACACACGTATGCTACCAAACATACAAAAACACACTCTCACGCCAAAAAGGAAATCTTTTTTAATTACAATAAAAGTAATAACGATTGATGGTACCTAGTTTCCTTAGTAAACGAAACATCACAAAAAAACTATAATATTGACAAAGTGTGTTTATTAATGAATTTCCATAATATGGACAAAGTGTGTTTATAAATGAATTTTAATAAAATGCTCCAAAAATGCTTTAAAAAAGAAACAAGCAATACTTTCATTCAATAATCTTCTAAATGACTAAAAATTACAAGACACAATTTAAATGACGTCATACAAAATACTTTCGTTAAGGTTATGTAAAAAAATCTCATTCTGCATAATTTTATACATGAGCGTAACATTCTCACGGCTCCATTGTAATTTTAAACACACAATAAACGTATTTTAGTTAAGACTTTATCTACTAAAAACTCCTTAAAACAAACTTGTAAAAACTTACCTAAAAGAACTTAGTAGTGTTTTGACAGAACAGTATTTTTTTTTAATTTTGAAAAGCATTGGTATCAAACTACATTAAAATTGTCCAAACTTTTTAAATAAAGAACGCAGTCAAACCTTACCTAAAAACAAAAGCAATGCAAAGTAAAATTAATTAACATGGTTCAAGGTATAGATTAAAAAAACCTATTTTCACTGCACTAACTAAATAGACTTTCTTGTCTGTGGTGCGGCGCTGTACTGCCTGTTGACTGTGAAGGTGGGGGTATAGGGTGACCAAACTCGTAGGATTACGAAAGGACATTATGAAACTCAATTTTAAAACAAAATGCGTGTACTTACATGTACTCTTGGTGGACTTGACATGAAGACCAAGACAAATAATATCGAAAGTTATGTTACTCCGTTGTTATTGTTAAATTGATGTTTGAAAGGAGAGAAACAAAAAGATATTATACTTAGAGAAAGTTGCTATAGCTGTTTTACAGTCTATAGTAACACACTTATACTTACATGAAATATAATTTATTGGAAATCATCCATCTAGTATAGTGTTTCCCAATAAGTGGTACGCGTATATTAGATCAGTAAAAAAAACTTTTTTATTCATCATTCCTGCGGGGTGGGTGGTGGGGCTACAATAAAGGGTTTGCGAGTTTGAAGTATTACTTAGAGGGGTACGTAGAAAAAACTAATTATTATTGGGAACCAATGCTCTAGTACTTTAATAGAACTTAAATGAAAATACAGAACATTTATTTAAGTATGTTTGTACTAAAAACATTTAAACATGTACCTATTTACATCGAAACAAAACAATTTTTTAATGTTATCACTGGCAGCTGTCAAAATTAACTTTTTGAATCTCACGTCCCGTCATGCCAGTAATGTAAATACATAAAAACGTCTACACCCGTTTTTGTCTGATGATTACAAAATGATTTATTGTATTTTCGTTATAAATTATAGCCACTGTCGTGTAAGCATTCACACAGCCATTGCACAGCAGGTGGGGAGGTAGGGTGTGTGTGATTTGGTTATATTTTCTCAGGATAAAGTAAAAAGCAGAAAAAATAATAATGCTAAAACTGAAAATTGAATTAAGTATTGTTTTTCTCTTGGTACAGGAATTTTAATAACTCGGCTTTATATATCAATGTCCGAGAGCGGTTTGATCAGGCACATCAATGGAAAATCTATTGTCTCATTTTCCAGGGCTTGAAGGATTTAGAAAACAAAATACACAGCATTATGTCAAATTACAGGAAGATTTTGTAGTTGTTCAATTGTGATGCTTCAAATCACATAGTATTATATACACACTCTAGTTGATACACAGTACCTATATTCTAGTACATATTGTGGCAATAAAGTACAACGCAGTCGTTATATTCGCAACTCAAAAGTGTTACCGGTGAAAGAAATAAGTGTTATGAGTAAAGCGATTGAACTACCTTAAAACAATAATTTTCAATAATGTACTTTGATGATTTTCATTTAAAAAACCATAGGTTCAAAAGCAGAAGTCTCAATCTAATAGTAAGAAGTTTTTTCATACTCATATTTTTTTATAAAACTGTCCTCCAAAATCCTAACGCATGGTGTCTCCACACAATTGCTCTTGCGCACAATGCCAGCGACGTGAAATCGAACCGACACGTATTATAGCATAGTTGCGATCAGATTGTATAATTTTATTTTATAAATAGATTTAGGCCGATGTCGGCTAGCACCTGAGATAAAAAAAATAGTATGTTTTATAGTATTGCAATTAAAAGATACTATGTAAGTGCACACATCAACTTTGTCTAGGGATACAGGTGTGATTTTCATACAAACGAGGTAACTTTGAAGCCTTGGTTTCCTGCCAGGGATGTACCGTGCTGTGATCTGATGATGGCTATCTAGGGAATGAATGGAGGAGATTCAGATCGCTATACACACCCAACTGATCTGACCAGCATTCTAAAAGATTAGAGGACATGTTTAAAAAAACCGCGAAAATAGCATGAAAATGTATGGAAATCCTGAAACTGAGAACTCTGACCCTTCTATCTTTTAGAATGCTGTTCAGATCAGTTGGGTGTGTATAGTGATCTGAATCTCCTCCATTCACTCCCTGGATAGCCATCATCAGATCACAGCATGGTACATCCCTGGCAGAAAACCAAGGCTTCAAAGTTACCTCGTTTGTATGAAAATCACACCTGTATCCCTAGACAAAGTTGATGAGTATATTTATTCGTTATGTGCAGTATTTTGTTTTAAAAATTAATAATAATAGTTTATTATAGTATAATATATTATTGAAATTATTGAAATATATTAATAGTATATTTCTATCTACTTTTCCACCTAGTTTTATTATTATTTATTATTATCTAGTACAGGTACCTTGTACAATTTTAAAAGGATAGATAGTTGCGTCAAAAAATAGTTAAATAAACATTCTATTAGTATGTTGACATGGTTGGGTGAAACGACAGCCTTGTACAAGGTCGCAGGTTCGAGTCTGGCCTTGCTTTAACGAGTGTTAGTCGCTAATTTGTTTAAGACAATGTGTGTTAGCAGAAGGTGGTGTAACTTAACGATTGTAAAAGTTAAGCAAGGTTTGCAATGGTCAAATAGTTGATGGGTGACCGAAAGTCGAAACTTACTTTGGCGCATAGAATACCACCAATTGGCAATTTAATTTATATACATTAGCTAAGGATTTTTTATGGAGCATTCTTTACGATAACATACTGCATCTAAACTAGTCTATTATTATGGTTATTAACAAGGGTAACAAACGTGTAAACACATTTCTCTGTTAATTTATGGGTGTGATTTTATCAATTACCTAATAATTGCATTTTCAGTGACCTAATAAATAATATTTGTTCCTAAAATAGTAGATCTGTCACCTAAATTGAATCATCAACTAATATTAAAACGCTTACCTAAATATTAAATAAGAATTACTTGGAAATTATATCAGTCATCAAATAATAATATTGGGTTTCAAAATAATGAAAGTGTCACTAAAACTGAATCACCAAACAATATAAAAATGTCCACCTAAAAAATAATTTTTAATCACTGGAAAATAATAAGTATTAATTTTTTCAAATAATTTATATGAAAATTTGATGATTCATTGTCAATTAAATAAAACCCCCAAAGGTTTTACAATAATTATGAACCTACTTATTAAATCAAACATTGCAGTTACAACTAATATAAAGAAAAAACATATAGCGAAAAAAAAAGGATAAATTTTATTACTGCACTATTAGTGCTGGTTTTGATTTAAAGCAGCCTGCTCTGAGCAGGGGTTCCCAACCTTATACCCTATTTTTTTCCTTAAAACCTTATTACCCGAAAAACTGAATTTTAATTGTATTCGTTGAAGTCGGTCCAAGGATTGTCAAAGTGCATAGCCCGCCAAATTGACTCCGCCCTTGTTAGGTATTTTTTCTTTGACCTATGGAACTGATCTATTTAATAAGTGACAGACCTATTATTTTGATGATTGAACGAATAAAATGATACTTATAGTTTGTTGATTATATTTTAGAGGACGGATCATAAGATCATAGCCTATCTATAGCCTGAATATAAATTCAGGCTATAGAAAAAAGTGATCAAACTATTATTTAAGATAAGTACATAATTTATATTAATCTGATGATTTATATTTAGAGACAGTTTTAATGAATAGATGACTTTTATATTTCTTGGGGATAGATATAATTTATTAGAGTATTGCAGATTAGTGACACATCTAAACTTAGGTGACAGAAAATATTGTTCCTTTAATTTAATCATAAATCGATAATATCCCATCTAAATATATCAAACTGAACAACTTTTACTAAGGGACCAACTCAGACTCTGATAATCGCAAAAAAAAGTCTGCTGTTTCATACATTTTGATATTTTCGTTATATTTTTTTGTATGAAATAGCTGTTTTTATAGCCTTCTCTAGTAACTAATACCTAAAGCTCTATAAAATTATTTATATGAATTAAAAAAGTTTACCTACTTCCTGCAAAAACATTTTTTATTACGCAGACCATAAAGATGGTCTCAAGGTCTTAACTTTTTGGTCACCCATCCTATACTGACCTTTACGAAAGTTGCTTAGTTCCAGAATTCCAGTATAAATCGCATGTTCAAAACTTGCGTGTAAATAACTTCCTTTATCATTTGTTTCCTTCCTTCATGACTTCCTTGACTCTTTCACTCCAATTCATTCTTCAGTATAGTTACGCTCAATTTAACATCACGTAACTTGGCTAGTAGTGTTAACAATTAAATTCAATTTTAAACAACAAATTCTAGTATACTTCTCAGCTGTGACGAGACCGAATGACGAACGATTGGAATGATTCCATTTCATTTATTATTGCATGTCACAAGTTTATAAGGATAAGATAATGATAAATTGAATTAAAATGAGTCCCCCGTGACCACGGCAGCTGCAAAGGTGCCGAAACGTCGGGAAAATCAAAAATCAAACCAAATACCAACTAATTACCAAAGTACTTTCAATAAAACCGCGCTAGTATCCGTTAAAAGTGTTTTATTTAATGATAAATTGTTTATGGTCAATTAAAAAAAACTGTTTAAATTTGTCAACGTCTTTGACAAATGTTTGACAACAACCACTGAATTATTTAACCCTTGACACTGGCAAAAATTACTCCATGAAGAGGAGTAGATTGCCATAACAAAAATAAGAAGAAGAAGAAAGACTTTATTTTCGTGGCTTAAACGACATAAAAATACTTTTTCATTCCTCATATTCGGAAAGTGATGTATATTTGAACTGAGCAGCGGGTCCAAAACTCTTCGTTCCACCCTAGGGTGGAAAAGTAATTTGAAAATAGAACTGAATTTGGCAATGAAAAAGTTTACAATAGTTAAAAACAAATGGTAACAAAACATGGTATAAACAGCCAGTGCAAAATTAAAAACATTGGGCGGAGCGGCCGGCGACGCGCCGTGTTCCAAATTTAAAATAAGAAAAACTATAAAATATTGGAGGGAGACTTCCCTAACTCTGTGACTTTGAGCTGTGTGTGCCGTATTAAAGTTTTGTGTTGATTTTGTATTTACTAAAAATGAGTTTATATTATTATATATATTATTATTATAGGTAGGTAAGTATACAATTTATTATTTTAATATTATTATTTTTCTAGGTTTTTAAAGGTAAGTTGGTATTAGGTAATAATTATAAGGTCTACCAATGTAGTTACTAAGTAGGTACATGTTTTTATTAATAAACATTTTGGAATAACTAAGACTTTTTTTACTTTCCTGAAATTCGAAATGAAAAGTAGAGTGTTTAACACGGGTAAAAGTAATCAATTCCATTCTCGAACTATAGCCGCCCTCGCTATGCTCAGGCGTCTAAATATCTCGAATGGGAATTGCTTCCTTTTGACCCTCGTATAACAATCTACTATTTATTTTGTTGTTTGTCAACCGAAGTTGGACAGTCTAAAGAAACATCCATGCTGTTACACAAAAAATAATAAATGTCGCCTTAAGCGTTGGGTGCTTCCTTTTCGGGCTCAAAAAGTTAGGAATCTCCTAAGTGGAATGGCTTAGAGGAATGGCTTAAGGTTAGTGCAAGAAAATTCGATAGGAGTAGCCTTAACAAATTAGGCAAGAAAGGGGTTCGGGCACTTTGGTCCTTATGACCAATAGACTTGAATCGTACATCGATAGATAGGTCTTTTCAAGAGGAAAAAAAGTTATTATGGGGTTACATTTGGATTTGTTGTACGATTCGAGATATCGGCTTATAAAGTAATGCGTTTTTAGTATCTCGGATAGAACAGTCAGCAATGAAAGTCGCTTAACGGCGGCGGCGGCTCCATAGAATATTAGGACAACATTTCAGGACAAGCGTCATACCTATTCGTGCTCTATGAGAATATACCTTTCTAACGATATACTTTTTATATCTATTGGGTCCAGGACCAAACTTCATACATTTGTGCCCATACCCCTTAGGCAATTCTTAAGTTTAGTGCAAACGGGCATAAGTCATTTCGCCTTTTACGACACCCCTAATCCTAAGGGTGTAGGGTTGGTGGTTGGGCTATTCTACAAAAAGGCCTTTCTTTTTAATTTCTGTTATATTGCATTGACCAACTGCAGCGTTGCACATTATGATTTCTCCTCAACACGGTTGAATCGGCAAGAAGTCACGCAATCACACCATCCATTTGCTTTTCCTACAAGTAGCATCGATAATTTAATCGCACCGATTCAATCGAATAACGTTGCCAAATCGATTCAGATTCCTCCACTTTAAATGAGGATCTATATGAATATGATTACGACTCAGGTTAAACTTGGTAAGACAAATAAGATATAGGTACGAAACTTAAGTACTTAGATAGATACTGAAGTCTAGCTCTTGCATATGGAATCCTTATGAAGCCAAGTACAGGCTAATGTTGGAAAAGGTACAGAAGGCTTTTCTTAGATATTATTACATAAGAATTTATGGTTATTATCCCTTTCTGTACCCTACGAAATTCTTGCAAGGAATGTTGGGGATGAACTCGTTGGAGGTCAGTACCCTTAGCACGAACAGCTATCGAGAAAAAAAATGCACGTAAAATTACTCGATAGACAATTCTCTATGGAAAATTTCATTTCGCTTATCGGCGATAGATGGGGTTGTACAAATTTCCAATACAAAATTTAACTATCGAATGATTTTACGCGAGTTATTTTTTTCGATAGCTGTTCGTGCTAAGGGTACTGAACGGTGCGATCAGAGGTTGTTACAGCCACAATGATATTGCGTGGATGTATGGATTCACCTGAGTGTGTCGAGCAGTTGTCCCGCTTATATGTACCAGATAAGTATTTGCGTATTCGTTCTAATCATAGATATAGTATGTTCTAATCGTAGACACCGGCTTTTCGCAACACCCCAATGTCGCACAGTGGCACGAGCACAGTCCACAATTTGTCGTATGCAAAACGCACACACACTCTTGTCAGCTTATCCTGATTCCGATGTATTTGTTGATGATGCGAAATTATTTCTATCTCAATGTGATATTGTAAATTTTGATTAAAGCATAATTATGTAATTGGGCATAAGCTCGTTTAATTATGATAAATAAAATAAATAATAAATAATAGTTACAAAAAATTCTCAATAAAATCACAAAATCAAAAGTAATCACTCTTTACGGATTTCGGCCCGGTAATACCAAATGATTTGTACTAGAAAAAATTCGTATTGCAATTAAAAGATACTATGTAAGTGCACACATCAACTTTGTCTAGGGATACAGGTGTGATTTTCATACAAACGAGGTAACTTTGAAGCCTTGGTTTCCTGCCAGGGATGTACCGTGCTGTGATCTGATGATGGCTATCTAGGGAATGAATGGAGGAGATTCAGATCGCTATACACACCCAACTGATCTGACCAGCATTCTAAAAGATTAGAGGACATGTTTAAAAAAACCGCGAAAATAGCATGAAAATGTATGGAAATCCTGAAACTGAGAACTCTGACCCTTCTATCTTTTAGAATGCTGTTCAGATCAGTTGGGTGTGTATAGTGATCTGAATCTCCTCCATTCACTCCCTGGATAGCCATCATCAGATCACAGCATGGTACATCCCTGGCAGAAAACCAAGGCTTCAAAGTTACCTCGTTTGTATGAAAATCACACCTGTATCCCTAGACAAAGTTGATGAGTATATTTATTCGTTATGTGCAGTATTTTGTTTTAAAAATTAATAATAATAGTTTATTATAGTATAATATATTATTGAAATTATTGAAATATATTAATAGTATATTTCTATCTACTTTTCCACCTAGTTTTATTATTATTTATTATTATCTAGTACAGGTACCTTGTACAATTTTAAAAGGATAGATAGTTGCGTCAAAAAATAGTTAAATAAACATTCTATTAGTATGTTGACATGGTTGGGTGAAACGACAGCCTTGTACAAGGTCGCAGGTTCGAGTCTGGCCTTGCTTTAACGAGTGTTAGTCGCTAATTTGTTTAAGACAATGTGTGTTAGCAGAAGGTGGTGTAACTTAACGATTGTAAAAGTTAAGCAAGGTTTGCAATGGTCAAATAGTTGATGGGTGACCGAAAGTCGAAACTTACTTTGGCGCATAGAATACCACCAATTGGCAATTTAATTTATATACATTAGCTAAGGATTTTTTATGGAGCATTCTTTACGATAACATACTGCATCTAAACTAGTCTATTATTATGGTTATTAACAAGGGTAACAAACGTGTAAACACATTTCTCTGTTAATTTATGGGTGTGATTTTATCAATTACCTAATAATTGCATTTTCAGTGACCTAATAAATAATATTTGTTCCTAAAATAGTAGATCTGTCACCTAAATTGAATCATCAACTAATATTAAAACGCTTACCTAAATATTAAATAAGAATTACTTGGAAATTATATCAGTCATCAAATAATAATATTGGGTTTCAAAATAATGAAAGTGTCACTAAAACTGAATCACCAAACAATATAAAAATGTCCACCTAAAAAATAATTTTTAATCACTGGAAAATAATAAGTATTAATTTTTTCAAATAATTTATATGAAAATTTGATGATTCATTGTCAATTAAATAAAACCCCCAAAGGTTTTACAATAATTATGAACCTACTTATTAAATCAAACATTGCAGTTACAACTAATATAAAGAAAAAACATATAGCGAAAAAAAAAGGATAAATTTTATTACTGCACTATTAGTGCTGGTTTTGATTTAAAGCAGCCTGCTCTGAGCAGGGGTTCCCAACCTTATACCCTATTTTTTTCCTTAAAACCTTATTACCCGAAAAACTGAATTTTAATTGTATTCGTTGAAGTCGGTCCAAGGATTGTCAAAGTGCATAGCCCGCCAAATTGACTCCGCCCTTGTTAGGTATTTTTTCTTTGACCTATGGAACTGATCTATTTAATAAGTGACAGACCTATTATTTTGATGATTGAACGAATAAAATGATACTTATAGTTTGTTGATTATATTTTAGAGGACGGATCATAAGATCATAGCCTATCTATAGCCTGAATATAAATTCAGGCTATAGAAAAAAGTGATCAAACTATTATTTAAGATAAGTACATAATTTATATTAATCTGATGATTTATATTTAGAGACAGTTTTAATGAATAGATGACTTTTATATTTCTTGGGGATAGATATAATTTATTAGAGTATTGCAGATTAGTGACACATCTAAACTTAGGTGACAGAAAATATTGTTCCTTTAATTTAATCATAAATCGATAATATCCCATCTAAATATATCAAACTGAACAACTTTTACTAAGGGACCAACTCAGACTCTGATAATCGCAAAAAAAAGTCTGCTGTTTCATACATTTTGATATTTTCGTTATATTTTTTTGTATGAAATAGCTGTTTTTATAGCCTTCTCTAGTAACTAATACCTAAAGCTCTATAAAATTATTTATATGAATTAAAAAAGTTTACCTACTTCCTGCAAAAACATTTTTTATTACGCAGACCATAAAGATGGTCTCAAGGTCTTAACTTTTTGGTCACCCATCCTATACTGACCTTTACGAAAGTTGCTTAGTTCCAGAATTCCAGTATAAATCGCATGTTCAAAACTTGCGTGTAAATAACTTCCTTTATCATTTGTTTCCTTCCTTCATGACTTCCTTGACTCTTTCACTCCAATTCATTCTTCAGTATAGTTACGCTCAATTTAACATCACGTAACTTGGCTAGTAGTGTTAACAATTAAATTCAATTTTAAACAACAAATTCTAGTATACTTCTCAGCTGTGACGAGACCGAATGACGAACGATTGGAATGATTCCATTTCATTTATTATTGCATGTCACAAGTTTATAAGGATAAGATAATGATAAATTGAATTAAAATGAGTCCCCCGTGACCACGGCAGCTGCAAAGGTGCCGAAACGTCGGGAAAATCAAAAATCAAACCAAATACCAACTAATTACCAAAGTACTTTCAATAAAACCGCGCTAGTATCCGTTAAAAGTGTTTTATTTAATGATAAATTGTTTATGGTCAATTAAAAAAAACTGTTTAAATTTGTCAACGTCTTTGACAAATGTTTGACAACAACCACTGAATTATTTAACCCTTGACACTGGCAAAAATTACTCCATGAAGAGGAGTAGATTGCCATAACAAAAATAAGAAGAAGAAGAAAGACTTTATTTTCGTGGCTTAAACGACATAAAAATACTTTTTCATTCCTCATATTCGGAAAGTGATGTATATTTGAACTGAGCAGCGGGTCCAAAACTCTTCGTTCCACCCTAGGGTGGAAAAGTAATTTGAAAATAGAACTGAATTTGGCAATGAAAAAGTTTACAATAGTTAAAAACAAATGGTAACAAAACATGGTATAAACAGCCAGTGCAAAATTAAAAACATTGGGCGGAGCGGCCGGCGACGCGCCGTGTTCCAAATTTAAAATAAGAAAAACTATAAAATATTGGAGGGAGACTTCCCTAACTCTGTGACTTTGAGCTGTGTGTGCCGTATTAAAGTTTTGTGTTGATTTTGTATTTACTAAAAATGAGTTTATATTATTATATATATTATTATTATAGGTAGGTAAGTATACAATTTATTATTTTAATATTATTATTTTTCTAGGTTTTTAAAGGTAAGTTGGTATTAGGTAATAATTATAAGGTCTACCAATGTAGTTACTAAGTAGGTACATGTTTTTATTAATAAACATTTTGGAATAACTAAGACTTTTTTTACTTTCCTGAAATTCGAAATGAAAAGTAGAGTGTTTAACACGGGTAAAAGTAATCAATTCCATTCTCGAACTATAGCCGCCCTCGCTATGCTCAGGCGTCTAAATATCTCGAATGGGAATTGCTTCCTTTTGACCCTCGTATAACAATCTACTATTTATTTTGTTGTTTGTCAACCGAAGTTGGACAGTCTAAAGAAACATCCATGCTGTTACACAAAAAATAATAAATGTCGCCTTAAGCGTTGGGTGCTTCCTTTTCGGGCTCAAAAAGTTAGGAATCTCCTAAGTGGAATGGCTTAGAGGAATGGCTTAAGGTTAGTGCAAGAAAATTCGATAGGAGTAGCCTTAACAAATTAGGCAAGAAAGGGGTTCGGGCACTTTGGTCCTTATGACCAATAGACTTGAATCGTACATCGATAGATAGGTCTTTTCAAGAGGAAAAAAAGTTATTATGGGGTTACATTTGGATTTGTTGTACGATTCGAGATATCGGCTTATAAAGTAATGCGTTTTTAGTATCTCGGATAGAACAGTCAGCAATGAAAGTCGCTTAACGGCGGCGGCGGCTCCATAGAATATTAGGACAACATTTCAGGACAAGCGTCATACCTATTCGTGCTCTATGAGAATATACCTTTCTAACGATATACTTTTTATATCTATTGGGTCCAGGACCAAACTTCATACATTTGTGCCCATACCCCTTAGGCAATTCTTAAGTTTAGTGCA
The DNA here is from genome assembly GCA_950108535.1 of Agriphila straminella. Lineage (NCBI taxonomy): Eukaryota > Metazoa > Arthropoda > Insecta > Lepidoptera > Crambidae > Agriphila > Agriphila straminella. The sequence continues at coordinate 13,117,503 of OX467304.1, forward strand.
AACGGGCATAAGTCATTTCGCCTTTTACGACACCCCTAATCCTAAGGGTGTAGGGTTGGTGGTTGGGCTATTCTACAAAAAGGCCTTTCTTTTTAATTTCTGTTATATTGCATTGACCAACTGCAGCGTTGCACATTATGATTTCTCCTCAACACGGTTGAATCGGCAAGAAGTCACGCAATCACACCATCCATTTGCTTTTCCTACAAGTAGCATCGATAATTTAATCGCACCGATTCAATCGAATAACGTTGCCAAATCGATTCAGATTCCTCCACTTTAAATGAGGATCTATATGAATATGATTACGACTCAGGTTAAACTTGGTAAGACAAATAAGATATAGGTACGAAACTTAAGTACTTAGATAGATACTGAAGTCTAGCTCTTGCATATGGAATCCTTATGAAGCCAAGTACAGGCTAATGTTGGAAAAGGTACAGAAGGCTTTTCTTAGATATTATTACATAAGAATTTATGGTTATTATCCCTTTCTGTACCCTACGAAATTCTTGCAAGGAATGTTGGGGATGAACTCGTTGGAGGTCAGTACCCTTAGCACGAACAGCTATCGAGAAAAAAAATGCACGTAAAATTACTCGATAGACAATTCTCTATGGAAAATTTCATTTCGCTTATCGGCGATAGATGGGGTTGTACAAATTTCCAATACAAAATTTAACTATCGAATGATTTTACGCGAGTTATTTTTTTCGATAGCTGTTCGTGCTAAGGGTACTGAACGGTGCGATCAGAGGTTGTTACAGCCACAATGATATTGCGTGGATGTATGGATTCACCTGAGTGTGTCGAGCAGTTGTCCCGCTTATATGTACCAGATAAGTATTTGCGTATTCGTTCTAATCATAGATATAGTATGTTCTAATCGTAGACACCGGCTTTTCGCAACACCCCAATGTCGCACAGTGGCACGAGCACAGTCCACAATTTGTCGTATGCAAAACGCACACACACTCTTGTCAGCTTATCCTGATTCCGATGTATTTGTTGATGATGCGAAATTATTTCTATCTCAATGTGATATTGTAAATTTTGATTAAAGCATAATTATGTAATTGGGCATAAGCTCGTTTAATTATGATAAATAAAATAAATAATAAATAATAGTTACAAAAAATTCTCAATAAAATCACAAAATCAAAAGTAATCACTCTTTACGGATTTCGGCCCGGTAATACCAAATGATTTGTACTAGAAAAAATTCGACTGGTATGTGACTCGGTAGCTCAGCTGGAATAGCATTGGACCGTACTTCCAAAGGTCGCGAGTTCGATTCCCGCCTGAGAAAATGATCAGGGTAACGAGTCGATTTTTGTTTTCTAGCACCTATTATTAACTAGTCTGGTTATATCAAATGATTTTTGATATCAATAAACAATAGAAAATAATTGAGTGAATAATGACTTGGTAGCTTAGTTGGTAGAGCATTGGGCCGGATTTCCAAAGATCGCGGGTTTGATTCCCACCTAAGAAAATGATCTGGTGACGAGTCAATTTTTTTTCCTAGTATTTACCTATATAAAAATAGGATTGTGAATGCTAAAATCTCAAATTTAAAAATGATTTTGATGTTAAGTTTGGTTTTTCTGATGTTTTAGCACCTTTTTGGTTCGGAAAACCAAAATCAAATAAAAACCAAACTAATGATAAAAAATTCATTTAAGGCCAGTATATTCCAAATTATCGAATTTGGCCTATTTTTGAATCAACGATAAACAATCAAATATTCTTCATATTGAGCAGATAAAAATATATGTTGAAGTTTCATAAACGATCTTGATTATTTTACGGTCAAAAATACGATATTCGTATCTTCACTCGACTAAAAAAATATGCAAAGACAAAGAAAATGTTCATTAATTTTATATTTTTTGGATAACACTTAAAGTTTATTAATCTCTTATTTACGAAAAATATATAGAAAAATAGGTTGACATATAGAAGAATATTCAACGGTTATTTTTTCAAAAAGTGACTTTGTGCTTAAAAAACAACAAAAACATTGAAAAAATGAATAAGTGAGGTTATTTTCATTACTCCTCACACGTAAAGAAAAAGACAGAGACAGAGTTTTTGGAATATACTGGCCTTAAAAACCGTGCTAGTAGGTATCCTGTTAAAACTGTTTTAACTATATCAAGTCACAAATAATACGATGGCCTATTACTTTTGCGAAAGTATTATTACCATTATGGTATAAACTTTCTTCTAATAAATACTTGTTTATGGAATGTTTAATATTCTTAAACTTAATGTAAACACAAAAGAACTTAATGGGCTTATCGTACATAAAATACTCCTTTATTTAGCTTTCAAGTAACTAAGTACTTACGAAAGTGTAAAAAATAGCCATTATTATTATAGTGTGAAATCGTAACTGTTTCTAAACTTTAAGCTGTTTTAGAGGCAGGAATTGAAATACCGTTAAAAAAATAACAATACAAAAAATAACACTAAAAATATCGTTAACCCATTTTATCGGTAAATTTACCGGTAAAAATAACGTTAAATTTATTGTACCGGTAAAATTACCGTTAAATATTGCGTTAAACTTTACAGGTACAATAGTACAGGTAAAATTATCGGCAAAAAAGTAACGTTATTAATTGGAATAACGTTAATTTTAAAGTAACGGTAACAAACATAAAATATAACGTTAAAATTAACGTTATTTACTGAAATAGTGTTAATTTCAATGTAACGTTATCTAAAGTTACGTTATTTATTGACATAACGTTAATGTTAAAAGTAACGGTAAAAAAGTAAGAAATAACGATTCATTAAAAAAAAGTGTTATCAATTCCTGTTTAGAGGACACTTAAGTTATAAACGTTATTAAATAAAATAAAAAATAAAAAATTAACAAGAGAGCGTGTGGATAAATGTTTTCTTCAGTTTTTTGAAATTAAGTTAAATCAATGGACTTAATAATCCACTTTATTATATTGTCACAATTTTTTTTGTTTAAAGATATTAAACTACAGTTAAATGATTTATCACCTAAGTAATTATATTTTTTTAGTTTTTATCGTTGTGTTTTTATTTTATCACCTAAATATTTTTTTAAGTTTTTTTGTCAAAGTAAAAATCTTAAACATACCTAGGTATGTTTGTGTTGTGGAAATCAGAGGCAACGGTGGTAGACACAGAGCAAAGTTTTTTTTAATGGTAGAGATAAGATAAGTATCATAAACACCCAGACCGAGACAAATAGAAAAACTCTTATAAAAATAACTTTACAAGTTCTAAATAAAATAAGTATAGTCAGGTGGGGTAAGTGAAACACCGGGGTAAGTGGAACACCCAACCATATCTAAGAAACTATCGTAGTTTATTCTCATAGCGATGTGTCGATAAATCAGGAATGACGAATTACTGCCCTCAATACAACACAGATATCGCTGCGATCATTAAACTAGCTAGTAAACCAAAAAGAAAATTAAGTTATGTTATAAAATGAAAATTACGTTTTTTTTGATAAATCTTTGAAACTGGACCCTATTTTATTAGAATTTGATACATTTTGGATGTTAACGGTTTAAAATGATCCTTTTGTCCTGTTTTTAATTAAATTGACTCAATATTTAAAGCTATTTTGGCCACTGTTTCACTTCCCCCTTGTCAGGGGTAAGTGAAACACTTCTTAGCCTTTATATTCTTTTCGTGATTTTGTTGCTTAATGCAAGTCTTTATATATTTATATTCATACCGTTAAAGGCTGATTTAATGAGGAGTACATTGCCTACACAGGTACTTTAATTGCGAGCTTTACAGCTTTACTAAACCTTGTTAAATAAAAATAAAAATAAAGTATGTTTCACTTACCCACCTGACTATAACTTTTTTTATTTAAGTAAGAAGTAAGTAAAAGTTAGTCAAAAACGTTGTAAGTCAAAAACCATTAGGTACTTCGAGGTCAATGTTCTGAGTCAAAAGAGAAACAAAATGGCGGCAATTAAAAGTTACTTAACCATTTTTGTTTTAAATTAACATAATAATATGTTCAAGTTATTACGTGTACAGATTTACTTTTAATTTCATTGTGTTTTAACACGTGTCTGTGAATGACTTGAACAAACTTGTATAGTCAACCACACCACTGGGGTGTCTTTGATATTTTTTTTAGGTAACTACACCATTGCCGACTAGTGATGTGTAACATGTCATGTCGTGATCATACTAATGATAAATAATTGATATTGATAAATGCAAGTATAGTGTTAGTCTTTCACTACTGTGGTGTGGTTACCAGTGTTGTGGTTGACAATTCACGGAAAAAAAATATTTGTTTGTTGTATATAATTTATTTAACATTGTTAAATTTATAAAGTACTAGCTTTCCCCCGCGTAGATATTCGGAAAATCCCTAGGGAACCTTTAACTAAGTTAAAAAGTATTCTCTAGGTTATAAACTATCTGTGTGCCAAATTTCATCCAAACAGGTTCAGCCGTGTTTGCGTTAGGTAAGTAAGAAACATACAAACTTTTACACTTTAAACTTTAATAAGATACATACGGTGTTGCAGGATTTTCTACTCTGCCGAACGCCAAATACCACCAAAAGTGGCGCCCTCAAAGGTTTTTGTTTAATAAGTTGTTAATAGAAAAAGATTTTAATAATATTTTACCTACGTGGGTTTAGGGCCCATGATCTAGTATTTTTAGAAGGTATCACTACGTGCCCTCGTAGTCATTCGTAGAAGTAGATAGCAAATGTGTCAAAAACGGCCACTTTTAGCAGTTTTGCTATCTATTTCTAGCAGTGACTACGAGGGAATGATACAAGACTATGAGCCCTAAAAACTCCACAAGAAGTTTTATGAATTAAAATTGTGTATTACAAAATTAAATAAAATTCACCGCGGCGCCACTTTCGGTCAGGGTGCCACCGTAATAATAAATATCTGACATCTGACAAGTAAAGCTTCACCGAAATGACATAACTATAAAAAAACCCGTTTGAAAAGTAGGTTGTACCGACGAGACGTGTAAAAATAGATAACACTTTTGTGATGAGATAAAAAATATTAGTTTTGTTTTGTATGATCGTTGCCTGAGGCTAAAGATGAACTGACAATGTTAGAGTGATTTCGTGAATTCAGACTTTTGTGTAAATGTCTATTTATGAAATAGCAGAACTAGCTTGTGACTTCGTAAGCTTGTAATTTTGTATTCCATTGAAATTCCGGGGATAATAGCCGGTATGTCTGTCTCCAATATTTAATAACTATTGATACCAACGTTTAGTTCCGTGGTTCAGGCGTGACAACGTAAAAAGTCACATTTCACACTTTTGGATGTGTGATACTAGTATGGATGTGATAAGTGGATGTTATTTTTTGATTAGTTATGGTAATTTTATATGGTTTTCATTTAGTTATTTGCTTACTCTCTCTTTTATTTCTCAATTATAATTAAAACCGCTAATGACATCGTTGCATTCAAGTTTAAAATGAAGTCAGTGCATCTAATTAGGTATTTTAATGCCGATTTATTTTATTGCCCAATAGCTTGTTAGTTTAACTTTTACAATTAGTTGCTAATAAAATTATATCTCCATTATAAATCTAGAATAATCGATGACCACACACATAAAAACTAACGATGAAGTGAGAATCACCTTATTTTTTTCAAGCCGGTTTAAATACGACATCATTTTTGAATTCAACTTTTATTACATTGAAACGTGAAAGCTTAATAAAAATATGACCTACAACCCAAATTAAATATTATACTGTTTGACATTTGTCCCACTTCGCTAATCAAATCCACGACATTAGAAAAACTTGAAAACGTCATCTAACAAAGAAATATCACAAAGTCAGACGTTAATCAAAACTCCCGCTTTCTATAATTGCCGCGACAAAATGTCAGGTGGTTTAATATCTGACAGGTATCAAACACACTTCTGGCTTTCTGACAATTGAGCAATAGGTCAATGATTGTTAGATAATAAGTAGATTTTGTCTGGCTAATCGTCTAGTTTTTTTTTGAGTTTTTTTAATTAAATCTATCTATATGGTGATTTTTGAACAGTTGACCAATTTTGTTGTGTGACTTACGGCCGAATACTCAAAGGCTTCTTAGCTAAAATCTTAAGTTAAGGTCTCCTTAACTTTAAGGAAGCTGTCAGTTTCATAGAGTTTCTGTCAAATCTGACAACTTTTTTGAATTTAAGGTGGCCTTAACTTTAAGATTCGTTTGAGTATTTGATCTTTAGACCGTCAAACTGAACAACTTTGTCTATGGGACCAACTTAATCAGAGCAAAAAATAATCAGCTGTTCCATTAGAAAACGTCAACTCGACCAAAATGGAAGGAACAGCTGATTAAGTTGGTCCCATAGACAAAGTTGTTCAGTTCACAAAATTTGTCGACTGTTCTTGATTTCACCCTTTAGATACAAGTTACATTAAGAGAATAATATCGATTTAAATATAACATTCATTTGATCACAAACATATTTAGGTATTTATAGGTTACTTTAAATTATACTAAGTTATAAAATGGAATAAATAAAAAAATAAATTTTCAACACACTTGCTCGTAAAGTGAGCCCTAATACATCGCTTTCAGGGCCATAAACTGAGCTATAACAAACGCGTGCAACAATATATAAAACACTAGTACGTAATAGAATTAACGCTACAAAGTTAAATTAGTACCTTACTGCAAGTTCTATGCGAGTAAACAGAGCATTTCCAATTTAGCCGGGTATACAGTTATTTTTTTTAGTAACAACAAAGAGGTTTTATGCTGCTGAAAATTTATATACATTTTTGGAAGAAATAAATGTGTAAGTCCTTAATTAAGTGAAACAAATATTTTTTATTATCAAATTATTCATAATTCACAATATTTTGTTATAAAATATTAAAATATTTGCATTTTATCACTTAAAATTATAATTTTGAAGTAGGCTGTATGCTCACTCACCCCTTTGTTCTCAAAATATTCTTGCGTTGGGCGTATGAAAAAAACAAAAAAAAACCTGCGCGCCTTTTCCCATAATTATTGTTTTTGTCGTATTTGTTGCTGTGTGGTGAAAAACGTCATATGAAACTCGTGAGCTCTTGCTTATTGTACACTCGGCTGAGTTATGCCCTCGCCTGCGGCTCGGGCTGCAACCCACAGCCTTGTGTGCAATAAGCAACCTAAGCTAACATGTCTAATAATGTGCTTTTGTCATATTTTCCAAATTGAGCTGACTGACCGAGATTCGCACGCACGATTGCATTTAATAATTTGATTTGACATACACTTCTGTTTTCCTAGATGTTTCATAATTCCTATTGCTTACGTAAATATAACTGTTCATTTCCTAGACACAAGTTAAATTAACCTTTGTGGTCGAGTGCTTAAGTCAGAAAGGATTTTGAAGACTTTGGTTCGATTTCCAGTTATTAAACTAGTTGACGATCTTCATCAAATTCAAAACCCAATGCACTACCAATTATGCTACCGAGTTGGTAGTGCATTGGGTCAGAATCCTAAGAATGCGGGTACGAATCCCGTCTTCTGAGCTGCTACGGGTGAGTCGGTTTTGTCTAGTATTTTTCTATTATATTTATTTTGCTAATAAACCTCAACTTTTAAAACAAGTGAGTTCACATGAATCATTTTTTTTTAAGACACCAACCAAAACTGTTATTCTTCTTAAACAGTGACTAAACAAGCTGTAGTTTCAAAGTCGATTTATCGAAATTCGAATGGTAATCGATATTGAAACGGAAAGCGAGGAATCGATTTGCAAGTCGCGTCACCCCTCTTTCAAATTCTATGCTTGCACAAGTTGCTATACTTTTGCGTAACTTAGAGAAAGTCAGCTATACTTAAGTCAGCATTTGGGTAAAACGTTAGTTTAGCAAACTGCTTTAGTAATTACAATGGTTATTGCAATTAGCTTAGTTAATCTGTGATAAAATGAATGATAAAATTGTAGAAGCAATCAAGATATTTTTTTTATAATTCAACAGTAACAGTGATAATTCACGAAAGTGACGAAAGGTTTTTAAAGAGAAATGAATTGTTAAAACTTCATAACTTTAAATACGTAAACGTTTTTTTAATGTAACAATTCTGTACTAACTTTAAATTAAAACTGGAAGAAAAAAAGCAGCCCTTGACGAGTTTCTTGCCGGTTCTTCTCATTACAAGGTTTCCCGCTTAGGGTTTGCGAACCAATGGCGTAGCTTCTTTGACGTTCACAAGTGCTTGTAACAGCCTAGGCTGAATAAATGTTTTTGACATTGAGTTTAAAATAAAAGAAATCGAGATTTGTTAAGTGTTGTTTGGACATCTGTTGCTATATTTTTCAGACTTTATGTAACATAGAAATTTTGAGAAACACATAATAAAAAGTTATTTATTTCCACTAACGATAAATGTAAACACTTAAATTTATTTTTAACGGAAATGACTTTTTAAATGTAAATTATCACCTTCACATCCTGTGATCGATAGATCACCGGATGTAAACTAAATGTCAAAATTAACATCAACATTATACCATGATAGTAGATCAATCAAAAGGCACGCCAAATCGCGCTAATTTTCGACGATAAAATCATTATTACCGTTTTAGTTTTGTTAAAATTGTTGAAAGTTAAGCCTAGGGACCCTAGGATGCCAATCTTGGACAATTTAAATGAGAATTTTCAAGCTAAACCAAAGATTTTTGGGTAAATATAACCTAAATGACAACGTAACGGTTTTGTTTTTATCGTTAAAAATCAGCTCGATTGAGCCCCTGGGCTACTGAGTTGTTAGTTTTGCGAATGGTGTGAGTTAGATTGGGTGTAATCCAACAGACTAATCGCTTAGCGCTTTGTCTACTAGTCAATAGTCAATAGTTTATTTGCTTAAATACATAATTCATAAAGTTTTGCTCCATAAGCCATTTGAACAATCTATTTTTAAAATTACTTGTGCTAAGCATCTTCAGATTTTTTGGGATTTTATTGTAGATTTTGATACACATGACTAAGCAACTTTTGGAATATTTCGTCGATCGTGGGACATCATTTATTATAAGTCTATGTGGCTGCTATTATTAGATCTTACGAATATTTACTAGAATAAACCTATTCTCATTTACTGCATGCATACTACCCATCCAAAAGATACCATACATGGGAACCATGAATTTGAGGTCTCTGACAGGGTAGGATAGGTCATTAGACATACACTCTGTTTGTATCGATTTCTGTATTCTATCATACATTTTGGACTCATCAAAGTTACGTGAATTAAAAGGTCTTGCAAAAAAGTTTTATGAATATTGAATTTTTAGATTTTAGCATTCACAATGATATTTTTATATTAAGTTATATAACTGAAAAAATATTAGAAAAAATCGACTCACCCATAGCAGCTCAGACGGGACTCGAACCCGCACCCTTAGGATTCCTAAGGAGTGCATTGGGCCGGGATCCTAAAGGTGCGGGTTCGAGTCCCGTCTGAGCTGCTACGGGTGAGTCGATTTTTTCTAATATTTTTTCAGTTATATTAAATAACTTTTTATGAATATAACAAATTGTGGTTTTTATACAGCAAAATATACTAAAAAAAATTATAAGGAAAAGTCTACAGTATTCTTAAAAGTAACTAAAATAAGAAATAAAAATGTTTCATTCTTAAGAAATTAGTTGGTAGAAAATTGCACAGTAAAATTCCGGTGTAATTGCGATCTAGTTTTTGTCATTAATGTCATAAATTATTGCAATTTGTAGTAGACAGACAAGTTTGATTTTTTGTCAGCCTACTTTGTGAAACTTCTATTGCAGATTAAATTCTTGCGAATAACAGAATCAGATGTTTGAAACTGGACCAAGTTCGTTTTGACCTTGGTCAAGTTGCAAACATCTGTTATCGGTTGATATTGGTAAGCGCTGACCGCTATCAAGCTCTACAATGAAACGCACTTGCCTAGGTAGTCCGAGGTATTCCTCGAAGCGCACCCATTTTGAAGCGCACCTAATGAAGCGCACCTAAACTATTCCTCTAAATAAGTGCGCTCTCAAAACAAATTACCTATTTAGGTGCGCTTCGTGGAATAGTTTAGGTGCGCTTCATTAGGTGCGCTTCAAAATGGGTGCACTTCGAAAAATACCTCAGTAGTCGGAACTCCCATTGCAGGCAACTTTAACTCACAAGGTGGAAGATCAGTACCCTTAGCACGAACAGCAACTTATGGAATATTAAGTTAATGGTATTCGATAAAAAACCGATAAGCTTGCAACGCGTCATTAAAGTAAAGATTGTTCGAACATCGCAAAAGGGCTAGGTATAGATGTTTTTTCTGTGGTCTTCACAACAAGAAGTTTTTACTCTGTGATTCAGTACTGAGTTCAGTACCCTTAGCACGAACAGCTATCGAGAAAAAAAACGCACGTAAAATTACTCGATAGACAATTCTATATGGAAAATTTCATTTCGCTTATCGGCGATAGATGGCGTTGTACAAATTTCCAATACAAAATTTATCTATCGAATGATTTTACGCGAGTTATTTTTCTTGACAGCTGTTCGTGCTAAGGGTACTGAGTTCAGTAGTTACCAAGGAGTTCCTTACGCTATTAAACAATTATTGTGTTTCCGAATCATCATCATAATATCAGCCAAAATCATATTGATTTTAATGTTCTTGTTTTGTGCCTTGACATACCCTTCTCTATTCGAAACCTAATGCTGACGACACACGGAGAGGCACGGAGTCAAATATTAATAAATATTATCTCAGAACATTATTAATAATTACTTATCTAAATTTCCATTGTCATTCCTGTCACCAAACTCGAGATTACAATGACAATCAATATTGACAAACAGACAGACTAATATTTACGTAACTTATTGTGTAACGTTTTGCAACGGTTGACAGAACGAAGCGAGCAAGGTCGGGTGAAAGCCTTGTCTATCATGAAAATCAACTTCTAAATTTGTTCCAATGATATTATATAAAGAATCTAGGTCCTAGAAATATCTATAGAAAAATCTTACAATATGGAAATTTTTAGAAATATTAGGGGTTTAAGGCGCGGCGATAGTAAAACTAGCGCCGCCGCTACATTTATTTTTATTACTCGTAAACCAAGTCAATATTAAAAAAAAGCTCGTGTAATAATCTCTTAAATTGTCTCTAATATTTTTTAAATAACTCTTCAACAGTTTTCATTCTTTCTGTAAGTTTTAAAATCCATTTTAGCTCAAAGTGGCCACTTTTGGCAATTATGGATTTTAAAACTTACAGAAAGAATGATGATGATGATGAAATGATAACTGTTGAAGAGTTATTCAAAAAATATGAGAGACAATTTAAGAGATTATTATATAAGCTTTTTTTAATATTGACTTGGTTTACGAGTGATAAAAATAAATGTAGTGGCAGCGCTAGTTTCACTACCTACAGCGCCTTAAGTATGACATTGCCGTTTTCTATGGAGGTAAAGAATTTGCATTTTCCATACTAACATTTATGCACAAACTTTTAAGCACTTAACTAACTAATGCCACATTGTGTTAAGTCGAAAAAATAAGTATCGGCTAAGTTACAACGAATTAAGTGGTCATTTCTGCTAACGAAAAAAGGAGTCACCTTTATGATACTTTTTTTTTAACATTCTGGAAATAATCTGAATTATTTTTATTGCTGATGGTAGGCCGTTATGATCATAATTTAAAATAATAACAAGTAACCGAAGCATCAGTCGAGTGGTTTGTTCGCCGGTTTTCAAGGCGTCACCATCTCTTGAGGTCCCGGGTTCGATCCCCGGCTGGGTCAATGTAGAAAATGAACTTTTCAATATTGTCTCAGGTCTGGGTGTTTGTGATACCACCGTTGTCTCTGATTTCTATAACACAAGTGCTTTAGCTACTTACCTTGGAGTCGGAGCAATGTATGTGATGTTCTCAAATATTTATTTATTTATTTATCTTTATCATCATACAAGACGAGACTAGCCTCTGTGTGTGAGAAAAAAAAATATACCTTAACCCATAATAACTTTTTATCTGGCAATATTATGTTTATTTAAGTAACAGATCTAAAATGGTATTTAAATTGGTCTCTAATGATAAATGGTTAGCAGTTCTGCATAAGACAGAGTTTAAAAAACTCGCATACATAGGTACATACATACATGAACCCTGAATACAATACACTCTTCTTTTTTTGGGCAGTCGTGTAAAAAACCTAACAGATACTATTTTCATTGCTTTCATGTGTTAGTTACCACTATAATTAGTTCATTATTGTGAATTTGACCGCAAAATAACCTCTGGTTAACCATTATTTCCTATTTGAAAATACATGAAATTGTATTTGTATTAGTATGGTATATCAAGTGGATATATTTTATAATAACAGTAAGTATATTATATTGTTTTAGTACGTATAATAACATACCTTTAAAACGCTAAACGCAAAAATATCCTCATAATTTAAAAATATTTTTTAACTCTCAGTAGTGCGTTGATGTCTTTTGTATGGTAACTTTATCTGTACTTGAAATAGATAATATTTGCTAATGAATACTTAAGTATAGCTTTTACTCGCAACTTATTTTGTTTCCTATGGCCATTTAGGGGATACTTCTTCAAGTTCAAATCTATCACTATACAAAAATTCACTAAAATCGGTTCAGCCATTTTCACGTCAAGGCCGTTGAACCAATACTGATGAATTTTAGTATAACGATATAGGACTTTGGAATAGGACATGGTCTTTTAATATTTCCAAAGTTTGTGGGAAAAAAGACAAAATAGTATATGAAATAAATACCTATAATGCCGATGGTTTTTTTCTCATATTTATTGTAGAAACGAAGGTTTAATCTTTATAGAAATGGGGCGCCTGAAATGAGGATTGAGATAGATAGGAGAGGTAAGGGGGGAGAGGGAAACCCCCCAGTGCCACTTCCACCGCGAGGAAATTAATAATTACTGATTTAAATGATTTTAAGCCGTTCCGCCCTTGCGTAACAAAGCACAGAAACCCGTTTTATGAGCTTCGGGCGAGGGCTGTCCTGCAGGACACGCCAGCAGGTCGGTTCTGGCACTTCGCTCGCTCGGCTCGTGCGTTGTTGGTCGCAATACAACCTTACCTCCTCACTTGCTACGCTCGCTCGTCACCGCACCTAATCATCTGTTTACCAAAGGTCTTTCTATAAAAAGTGTGTAAAAGTGTTCCGTCTCACGCAAAAATACGAAATACTGACATTTTGTCATACAAAATTTTGATTCTTCTCACAAACACTAAAATAATAATAAAAATAAAAATTTCCTCGCCGGGAGTATACAGTATCATTTGAAAGGCCTTTTGAAATTCTACAAAATGCGATAATATTTAAATTTCAAAATCAGGCGCCCCATTTCTAAAGCTAACCCGAAACAAAAAATAAGTGGTTTAATGGAATTCTCTATTTATTAATCAACCGATGTCATAGAAAAAAAATATAGTATAATAGTTATTATTATATTATTTGTGGTATGATATAGATTATATACCTAATTACTTACCGGGTATCAAATCCACTAACCGAGGTCGATATAAAAAAAACACATAACACAACAGAATCTTTTATGAATAGGCGGCCTTAGATAGTGAAAGTATCACAAACTAATCCAGTTAAAATTGAACCGCGATCGCTTTTTACTTCAACCGTAAGAAACACCAGGTTAAAATGGTGGTTAGTGCCAATTTTATAGTGACCTATGACGCACACTTAAATTGACTAGCAAATAGATCTAGTTATACTGGTTTGTTTGACCGGTGTAACTAGAATGTGGTAATGTCAACTTTAATATAGGAGAACGGGTCTATATTAATTTGATGATATTTTGTCTTTAATTAGTTTTTAATTTGTTTGCAAAAAAAATGAATTTATTCGTACTTTTTAATAAAACTTTTTATTAATAAAATAATAATTCTTAATTATTATTAAGTCATAAATGCAAGAAGTCTCTTTTTTGTCATAAAATACTGTTTTTATTTGTTTTCTTCGCTAAAAGGCAATGAATGAAATGAAAAATGCATGAAAAATGCCGGAAAATGTATTTTGACAACATTTATTTAACAACATTTTGCAAAAATAAATAAGTTATTATGAAAATATTTATAAAAAAAATACTGAAATCAAAGCGAAAACATATTAGCATAAATAATATTATAATTATGCGAAAAAAACGCCTGCTTTCTATTACGCAATCCAAATAAAAACATAATATAAAGATCGCAAATTGAATTCAAAACGAATGACCGCAAAAAGTGTTATTGCGAAAAGCTATAATCGACCTTACGCCTTATGAAATAGATGTAATAACCGATCGGTTTAGTATGACCCGATTATTGAAAACAGGTATAACTTCGAAAAAGTTACGAAAACCATTGCATAATGGCTAGCGATTTAAAAAATAAATAAAAACAGTTTGAAAAAAGAACATGAAGTTTTCGGGCACAGCACTAAACTCACTTTAGATTAAAACGGGTTGACGTTTTCTTTTTTTCGGCTAAGGAACACACTCGCGTTCTGCTTTTTATTTTTTAAAACTGCGCGCGTGGACCGTTCGCCACTGAGGTTGGCACAGGACTGGATTCTAAGTTGCAGTTTGCTTAAGTGGTGGTAAGTTAGGCTTGGTGTAGACTGTGTGTTACAAAATCATTACCGGTTTTTATTGTTTCCGGAAAAATGTGTTTTAAATTGCTACTCGCGTGTTTATAGTTTGATTATTAAATTGGTAAGTTGTGATTAATTAAACAATTAGACTTTGATATATATTATGTGTATAAAGTAACAGCCTGGCTAGTTAAAATTTTGTACACTAAATCACTAAAGTTCAAAAGCTAATATAATGATTATCCAAACCAGCCTATCTATTGTCTAATTTCTAAATCCATGGCAATTACTTTCAAGATGTGACACATTAATAGTTCTCTTTAACCGACTTCCAAAAAAGGAGGAGGTTGTATTTTCGTCTGTATATTTGTTTTTTTTTTTGTGTATGTCCACCGATTACTCAAAGACGGCTGGACCGATTGAAGTGATTCAAACGTTATTACATTAGGTAAACTCCCAAGTTGGTCCCATTTTAAAAAAATTGGAAATCGGTTCAGTACTTTTAATCTTGAAAAAAGCACGAAAATAGTATGATTTGTGTGAATTACCTCGATGATAATGGTCGTATTACTTCTTTGTTTATGAACTGAATAAGATAATTATTGTTTTGTTGGAAGAGGGATATCTTAAGTGTAGTTCTTTAACCGACTTAAAAAGGAGGTTCTCAGTTTGACCCGTATTTAAGTATGTTTCTCCGCGATTATCTTACGTTTGACTGAGCCGATTTTACCTAAATGATAAAATACCTAAATAATATTCGTAATAATAAAAATACGTCTATTGAAGTCGGGTGGGGCTTTTAGAATAAAAAAAAGGAATTTGTACTCCAGCCCCACCCGACTTTAATAGACGTATTTTTATTATTACGAATATTATTTCTTGCTTTTTAGAGGTAGGCTTTTTTGACACAAATAAACACTAACAAGTTTTTAATATAAGATTCTTGACACTAACCAAAGAAATGTAGCAATGTGTCACATCCATCTGTCAAATGAAAGCGTTTGCGATAGAGACCCTCTAGCATGGCCACGAAACACGATATATCGCGTGATATAGCGTTTAATCGGCACGTAACTGTCAAATACCATTGTCTTTTGACAGTTAAACATGATAAATTGGATATCGCGTTTTAATGGTCCTGCTAGGCTAGGATACTTCACCTTCACATTCATCTTTTGTCTTCAACTTTCAATTGTCTTGTGGCAAGCGCATGATTACAAAAATTATGTTTTTTTGAAATTTAAGGCATCATGCGTGATGCATAACCTATTGTGCGTCAGGCATGCATCAGAAGAAAGCGCAAGATTTGCGTGAAAGCGATCTGGTGTAGACGTAGGAAAGGATTTATCTTTTTACGCATCTTAGAATTCACTAAACGATCACAATATTATGGATAGCACAAGTTTTTTTATGCACAACGGGATAGTCCTTCACCTCACCTGATAAGGCCTAAGGTGGAAGAGCACAACACCCGGAATCCTCACCTCTGAGGATCTGGCTATCTTGCTTCTAACTGCCGGAACACAACAATTTTTAAATTGATGTTATGGCGTCAGACTTAGGTAAGATGGTGGTAGCTAGCCAGACGGACTAGAAGTATGCCGCACCACTAACTAAACTACTCCACTGGTCTATACCAAGCCTTATTTATGCATATTACACCCATACATGCAAGCCGAGACGCTCCAAAGTTGTGTTGACGACGCGCACAGAATGCATTTGTTTGTAGGCTCAACCGCTGCGCATGCGCATAGACAAGAAGACGGAGTTTTTAACGTCCTTTGGGTGTCATTTTTTCTTCTGGTTTAGTTGTGTAGTAGCGACTGAAATTAATATTCGCTTGTCGTGAGCAAGTTTTGTAAGTCAACCTATACAGGGTGTCCCAAAACACGGAGGGAAAGTACCTTAAATATTGAAGATAGGATTTTTTGCGGAAAGAAGACTTCATTTTATTTTAAAAAAGCAACTGAACTGCATTCAAAGGTAAAAAAATTCGTAACGAGTAACAGGTGTGACTCGTTGCGAATTCTTATTATCATCTAGTAACACAGGTTCATGTATAGACACGTTCGGAAAAAAAATCGCATCGGGTAACACCTGTTAGTCGTTGCGAATTTTTATTCTTATCTAGTAACACTTGATATTAAGGTTCATATTTATTCTTCTCCTTCTTCATCATCTGAGCATGGAAATTATTCTTTGAGTATCGGTGTTAGGTAACTCCTCCAAGAGAAATATGAATTAATTATGATTAAATGAACCATTTACTAACAAGTGTTATTAGATGAGAATAAAAATTCGCATTGAGTCACACTGTTACCCGATGCGATTTTTTTCCGAACGTGCCACACTATACAGGGTTATTTTTGTAAAACACCAACAACCTCGCAGAAGTAGATTGCTTACATCATAAACAACAACATTTGTTCTACGATTTTTCCGAAAACAGCCAAAAAAATCGACTTTTCATACAAAACTCGATCAGCTGTTCGGACATTTTGAATGAAAAGTCTAATTTTTTTTGGCTGTTTTCGGTTCATATGTTGTTGTTTATGATGTTAGTAATGTACTCCTGCGAGGTTGTTGGTGTTTTACAAATAACCCTGTATACGAACCAGTGTTACTAGATGAGAATAAAAATTCGCATCGAGTTCTCGTAGCGACTTTTTTCTCAACCAGTCCAAACTATTGGAACTCACAAGGTTTTCTGGGACGCAAAAAAAAAAAAGTCCTCATTATAAATACTTTTATTGATTTAACATAACTTAATTTGTTTATCAACTTATTCTACCAAACGGTCCAACTTGTAGGTTTTCTTGCATTCTGTTGCCTTTTTCGCCTTGCTTCTAATCTTCTTTTATTATATTCTGCATGGGATGAATGATGTCTGTAAAATTTAGACAAATACTGATCAGAAAATAATTAGAATAGTTATGGCATGAAGAAGCATGAAGGGCCATAGAAGAATATAATATGGGCAGCCCAATGATATTAGATTTTTTTTTATTCTAATATCTTTGGGGCAGCCACCCAAAATAAAGAAAAGGCGTGGTTTAATAGCGGGGTGCCTACTATCAATAGGTAGAAAAGAGATAGTCAAGAACGTCGATTAATTCCTTCAGATCGCACCATGCATACTTTATATTAAAGCCACAGACACATCTGTGTCTATTATGTCTATCGGTCTGTGGCTATAACTGGTCGATGTTTTGATCAAGCAAGCTCACAACAATGGAAAAAAAATCTCGATTGAAAAAAAATACAAAGTTGATGCCTCTCATTATATTTTTTGCAGTACTGTAAGCAAATTGATGTTGTATAAAAGTATAAAATGTACAATGTATGAATTTGCGGTCCCTTTACTATCAGGACTGAGGCGGTTCGGTTGCACTCCATTTTAGTTTTTTAAGCACAACGGGATAGTGCTTGGCCTTCACCTCACCTGTTGTTAAGTGACGATAAGGCTAACCCGGAATCCTCATCACTCAGAAACTGGCTATCTTACCTCTAACTGCCGGAACACAACAACTATTAAATTATTGTTATGGCGTCAGACTAAGGTAAGATGGTGGTAGCTAGCCAGGCGGACTTGAAATAAGCCCTACCACCAACCAAACCGAGTACAAATTGTACCCCCTTGAAATCGAACCCGGGACCCCTACGTCTTAAACGGGTGGGCGATCTACTAGACCACAGAGGCGGTAAAAAGGCAAGGATTTTTTTCTGTTTAAGTACTTACGTAGTATTTTTATACCTCAGTGGTACTGATATAGTATGAAGAAGCATAGTCTAAAACTAGGGTGTCCTAGGATGACGGTGCCGTCATATTACGGCCGTAATTTAGCGGTGTAGAACGTTGTATATGGAAACAATATGGCGCGCCGTATTGTTTACAAAGACAACGTTCTACGCCGATAATAATATGACGGCACCGTCATCCTAGGGAACCCTAGCTTTACCATTGTGGCACAGTTCTAAAGCTAGGTGGTACAATATAGCTTGACCTTTAGTGACTTTTCATGCTCAATGCTCTAAACTAATGAAGAAATTTAGGTGCATTTAGGAAGAATAAATATTATTTTACAAAATATTTCAATTTTTATTTTTTAAATTTTACAAAAAATTATCTCTTATTTTGCTATAAGTACGTCACAAAATTGTAACGGTTTTTTAGATAAATAACTTGTACATCGATAGTTATGGAACTCAGTTTAAAAAGTATTAAAAATATTAATTATGTTACATCAAATATTACCTATATAATGTATTATTAATTATGACTAATTTATACAATTAAGTGTATGGCTAGACACGGTAACTAATTTTTTTACTGACTAAAGTTACAAATTCTATAATAAGTAATTGTTTAGAAATAATTATGTGGAAAACTGTTATCGATAATTTCGTACAAAAACAATTTCTTTTCTAATTGATGTGGATATTGTTTTTTAATAAATACAATAATCATTAAAACTGTATCACATTTTTATTAAGAAAAAAAAAATAAAAATTAGCCCCATTATGGGGTATTTACATGGAGAGATTTGGCAGGCGACTATAGTTAATTACAGCCTTTTATCGACAATCGCTGAGGAGCTCGGTGGCGCAGTGGTTTAGCGCCTGGCCCGGCGATTGCGGAGGTTAAGCAACGTTCGCAAGGGTCGGTCATGGGATGGGTGACCAAAAATTTATTATCTCGAGCTCCTCCGTGCTTCGGAAGGCACGTTAAGCCGTTGGTCCCGGCTGCATTTGCAGTCGTTAACACCCACCAATCCGCATTGGGCCCACGTGGTGGGTTATGGCCCATCTTCCTTACCACCCATAAGGAAGGCCTGTGCCCCAGCAGTGGGGACATCAAAAATGGCTGATGGACATTGACAATCGCTTGTAAAATCTAATCGCAAACCTAATTTCAATGAGGTGGCGATTTGATTTTTACAAGCGATTGTTAATAAAAATTGCCTGTCAAGTCAACTCGTGAAATACCTCATTAGATTTTTAAATATACAGCTTATTTTGAATGGAATATTCCATAAATAACTATGTTATCACTTTTTACCTGTACATATTCAAAATTTAAGCTGTTTTTAATATTTATGACGTCATAAATCATTAATTTAGGCCAATCAACTATACTGTAGTAACATGGTGGTAACATGCATTAAATTATAAAATACCAAAATGGAATAATAAGGCATTTTATGTGCACACATGCAAACAAAATAACATGCATAGATAATTAAATTATTATCATAAATATAAAAAAAAAACATTTCTATCAAGATTTTTAAAGAAATATTTAGCACAGCTTCGTCAAGATTTTTTAAAAGAAATTAAAACAATTAATAGCTACTGAAGCAAATAAGAATCGTCAAAAGAATTGGGCATTTTTAAATAGATTTTTAAATAATAATGTAAGTCGGAGTAAGTAAATAAATAAGTTAGAAAAAAATTTAAGTACAATACGTTTGAGTTTGAAAATCGGTTTGTAAACATACACATAAACAGACGAACAGAGAACCTCCTTCTATTTTGAAGATGGCCTATACATAAGGGTGCTTCTACACGGTGCAAGTAGCCCGCGCAAGTTGAGCACTTGCGCAAGTTACATGCTCCGTGTAAACACGTAAAGCGGGTCCAGCTCCATAGCATTGTACCCCCGCGCAAGTAACCCGCGCCTCAACGTGCGCAAGCTACATGCACCGAGTGAAGCACCCATAGTTTTAGAAAGAAAGAGAAACAGTCACAAAAAAGCTCGCAAATTAATATCGTTTGCAAATTAAGTAGGTACGTATATTTTTCCAGCTGTTTAATTTTTCATTAAAATCAATATTTTATTAATAAAATAGTCAAAATATCCTATTTATTTCGCTTTTAAATCTCAAATATTTTTCAATAAAGGTAAATAAAAAGTTTAAAAAGAAAGATAAAGAACAAATGCCCAATCACGGAAATTATCAAAAAAAACAAACAAAATTAAATCTTTACCGTTCCAGTTTCGTTTAGAGAAAAATACTTGCTTTAGTTTTGCTAAAGTTGTTGAACTTTCTTAACCTCTAAATTGGCAAGCGCACAGCATTACTTTAATTAGGGACAAGTATGTTGTGAAACAGGGATATTTTTTACCAGTCATCATACCTATTTGTAGATTTGTCAGTAATTTTCGACATGAGATTGGAGCCGAGTCAAGTTTTCGTGACAATAGGCTTGTTTCCATTAAGAATAAATATAATGGATAGGGGTTTATAATGATTAATTATATTATGGAGAAAATAACAAACAATTTTAATTATTAAAAGCGTTAAAGATTAATAATATTTTTAAAAAATAAATTTCGTAAAATGAAACCTTTAGTCACGTGACAGTGAACACCAATCAGAAAGCGTTACGTCACGCCGTGCGAAACTCCAATCTTGTCTTTGACGTTTCGAGTATCACTACCGGAGGCGCGTTCCAAACCTACACTCCGAGTGCAACCTAACCACAACCGAACGCAAGTTTTAGCCACTTTTTCCGTATTTCTCCATTGTTTGGAACATATATAAATAACTGGTTTGGCGTTTTTATAGTCGTGCTATCACACTGGGGCTCTATACAGTACTTATAATATGAGAAATTCATTTTTAAACGATAAAAACTAGCTATAACGTACGAAGACACGATCGCTCTTTTGTTTGTTTTGCACGGCGCGACGTCATTCAAGACGCCATGACAGTCTTGTGCGTTTTGGAACCAAATTAAAATTGGTTTTTTAAAACGCGAAATTTATTATGTAAACGCTCGATTAAAAATAAATAAACCTTTTTTTTCGATAAAATGCCTAATAAGCTAAAATATTAAGCAGTTACTGAAATTTTGTCAACTAGCCTATTATTGTCGACTTGTAAAAATTATCTTCTATTTCATAACATTGTTGTCCCCTATTAAAATAAGGATATTACTGTAAAAATTGCCGACATATGTCACTGTCAAATGTCAATTTGGTGAAATAGGGGCCAAGATTACTAAATTAATTGTCTGTATACAATAAAATTTTTCAGGTACACAGTGCATTAACCAAATTGAAACCAAAGTGTATAACACAAAGATAGTGATGTATATATTTTTTTCATTAATATTAATTTCTACTTTTTCCCAGCGATAAAGTTGCCTTGTTCGTCTTTATATAAATCTTCATTGACTCCATAGTACGCAGGGGCGTTGGGACAGTCCACCTAGAAAATTAAAAAACATTTTTTTTTTATCATCGGCCATTTTTTGCCCCACTGCTGGGACATAGTCATTCCTTGTGTATCTGTTATGGCTAATAACCGAATTGCGGCTAAACCTAGTTTTAGCCGACTAAAACTAGGTGTAACTGATCTGCTTTACTCCTGTAGGTCCCGAAAATAGATTCAGAGAATAGATATTAGAAATTTAAAATTTGAGTTATTTTTTTAACAGATCACAAAAATAACTTTCTTAATAAGTACTCCATTAATTACTCCCCTTTAGTAGAAGGACAAAGAAGGCTAGACCTAGTTTTAATCGGCTACAACTAGTATTAGCCTAACCTAATTACACCTAATTTTAGCCGGCTAAAACTAAGTTTAGCCGCACTTCGGGCCCGGTATTAGCCGTAACATATCCACAACACACGGGTTATGATCAGAAAGTCTAACTTGCAGAACGTCTAAGCAAAATGTCTAAAATCAATGTCTAAGTTGTAAAAAGTCTAAGAAGCAAAATGTCTAAAAGGCATATTGCCTTAGCAGCATTAAGTCTATACCCTTCTTATGTCTTATACACTGCAATGAGTTTTCTTTTTATTTGTGCCAAAAAGAAGCATCAATGTATCACATCCTGAGCGATTGCGACAGATTTTGAAATTAGACAATAGAAAGGCAGGTTACTTGGTGACCGCGCTGGTAGGTGAGTCGCTAGGATAGTCCCCTTGGTCTCATAGTCTTTGGTTGTAAGCTTCGCGCCTGCGATACATTCTAGTAGCCGCCTGGATGTATCGAGGCACCTAGCACAGGCGCACTTTCGTTTTACTTGGTTACATAATTTTTTTTGGGAATTAATTAATTGGGTGACTGGAAATAATTAAAAGCGACTGTTAATGGGATACTTAATTACTAATTCGGGCAGCAGTTATTTTTTTGGCCGACAAAATAACTAAACGGGCGCCTAACAGTGGATTACAAAAATACTTAATACGGGCGACTACATATGGGTGACAAATAATTTAAGTTAGCAGTGAAAAAGTCTAAATGGGTAAATACTGAGTGGGCAACTATTATACCAAGTAGGTAACTATAACTGATTTAAGCTGCCCAACATTGTATTTTTAACGCGTTTTTATTAGGTTGCTTTCTCGTTTGTTTGTTTGTTTTTTGTCATCTCGATTAGGATAATAGAGATAACTCTTGTAGAGCATGTCAAAATTCTACATACTTGAAGGTGTGCTGACACCAGAGGGCCTAGCCAAAGTAACATTTGCAAATTTTCGTTATCGCTTCGCTTTCGAAACATGTATGGGATTGACATAAGGTTTCGTTAACAATCGAATTTTAAAACGTCAAATCCATACATGTTTCGAAGCGAAGCGATAACGAAAATTTGCAAATGTTACTTTGGCTAGGGGGGCAGGTGTTCCACTTCCTGCATGGCGTTGTAACTCATGTATACTCTTAACACTATATCATGTTGAAAGATGGGCCTTGAGATAACTCTTGCAGTATTTTTTATATCTTGCAGTATTTTGTTATATCCTTCATTTTCATGTAATTTCATTCGATAGAGTAATTTTGTATGGGAAATTTGTACACCGCCATCTACCGCCGAATAGCAAAAGGAAATTTTCCATAGATAATTAATTACTCTATCGAGTAATTTTACGCGCGTTTTTTTTCTCGATCTAAAATCTTAAAACATCGTACTAACCTTGAAAAACCAGTCGCAAACCCTGGATTTCTGGTTGAAGACCGTCCCGGGAGCGCACAGGAAGGAGTACATGGTGTTCCCTCCTATCCCAGGAACACACCAGTGCCACACCTGGAAATATTGAACAAGCAAGTTAAGGCCAAACATCCTGTAACTGACACTAAAGACATCAAGTGCAGGCTTATTTTAATAATTTTTAACCGCCTCTGTGGTCTAGTGGTTCGCCCACCCGTGTCCCGGGTTCGATTCCCAGGGGGGTACAATTTGTATTCGGTTTGGTTGGTAGAAGGCCTTAATTCAAGAGGATCTAACTCCTGAGGATGCTCCGGGTTGGGGCTAAACACGTGTAGAGTAGCCTAATTGGTGAAGGTGCAAGGTGTGTTGCTGTTTTGCTAAATGCAGGTATTGTGCACTGATTTTGTGGTGTGCATTTTTTGCGGGCGGGCGGGCGGTGCATCTTGCATATATTGTTTGCGGAAGTAAGCTACAAGCCGTCCAAAGCCTGAAATGACTTACCTGAATGACTCGGCTCCGTGGGTAGGCCCCAGACAAGGTGGACCGACGTGAGGGTGAAGGTCGCGGTGCACCGCTGGATGCGGGCAGCGCAGGACCGAGCGTCGTGGAGATCCTTGGGGGAGGCTTATACCCAGCAGTGGGTGTCGTGCGGCTGATATGATGAGCGCGTAAGCTTGAGAGGTGAATCATAAATCAGCTGTTAAGTACCTGGCACATGGTCTCTGGGTCGGCGTAGTACCCGGGTATTTTGTCGTCACACGTGAACGACAGCCCGCTGGGGACCTCCGTATATGCTGGGTAATCTTCCTCGGGGACATAGCCGTCGAGCGCCTGAAATGAATATATAAAAAAAATTAAGATTGAAAAAAAAACAAAGTGTTTAAATAAAGACGAAATTGTGAATTATCTCTTTGTAGTGCACTCCGAAGAAGCTTTGTGTTAAGTCTAGCCTGTTGTTGACATAGTTTAATGCAGTTTTTTTTTGCAAAAAGTGGCCACTTTTAACATGGCTCGTCACTTTTATCATTGGTAAAAATGTACTCGGTTATTGTGTTAGATCAATAAATAAGCTATCCTTTGTGCTTAAAAAATCATGTCACTGTCGTTAAAAACTACGAAATCTGACGATTGGAAATTTATTTTTATAAGTTTTTATGGTGTTATTAAGAATTTTTTTACAGATACCATGCCATTTTTCAATATTCTGTTCGGTTATTGTTTCTTTGATTCTATTTCAGTCTACAGTAATTTTTGTGAAGTAGAAATCAACATCAGTTCTTCACATTAGAAGTTCAAAAATCAATCTTTTCATCAGTAGCTCTACCATGAGTAGATGCAAACTATTTACGTTACCGTAAACTATCGGATATACTGCTCACAGTCAATGCGAGTGAAAGAGACAAAACGATAGTTTACGGTAATGTAAACAGTTTGCATCAACTCATGGTAGGGCCACAGACCATGAACTGGCCTCGCCTTAACAGTTTCGTTTTTGTAGGCGCAAGGCTCTTTCCGTTGCGCCTACAGAAAAAGAAACGATCAAACGAAATTGCAATCACAAAGCGACATTGCTAAGTTCCATTGGTTTCAAACAAAAATTATATTTATACAGGCAGTTTGGTAATAGCGTTGGTAGATAGAGTACCATGCATACATTACAACCGCCTCTGTAGTCTAGTGGTTCACCCACCCGTGTAGGACGCAGGGGTCCCGGGTTCGATTCCAAGTGTCCAACAGCCATTTTTGATGTCCCCACTGCTGGGGCACAGGTCTTCCTTATAGATGGTAAGGAGGACGGGCCATATCCCACCACGCGGGCCCAATGCGGATTGGTGGGTGTTAACGACTGCAAATGCAGCCGGGACCAGTTATGTCATCAGACTTTGGTAAGATGGTAGTAGCTAGCCAGGCGGACTTGAAATAAGCCCTACCACCAACCAAACCGAGTACAAATTGTACCCCCCCTGGGAATCGAACCCGGGACCCTTGCGTCTTACACGGGGGGGGGGGGGGCGAACCACTAGACCACAGAGGCGGTTGAGATCATTAATTAATCATTAATCAATCCCATAATTATTATGTTATAGTAGCTGTTGGTCGTCCGAAATTAAATAAAAATAAATAAAGGGGGGAACTGTATTTTTTTTTACATTTTTCATCATAAGTCGAAAACTATGCGGCCTAAAAAAAATAAAAAATGTTTTAAATTGTGCAAACAGCGCTCTTTCATAATCATATGAAACCCATATATGGGGTATATATATACCCCACATGCCCTAGTTGCCCCACTTAAAATTTTTAAGACCCCTTTTCAGTCCCAGTTGTAAAAAAAATATATTTTTATTTTTATTTCTTTCTTATTTGCAAAATAGTTGGGAAAACGTCATCTTAAACTATTCCAAATTTCAAGTTGATACCATTAGTAGTTCTCGAGATATCCAGCTGTGACAGACAGACAGACAGACTTAGTCCCACCATAAGGGTTCCTTTTTACCATTTTGGTACGGAACCCTAAAAACAAATAATGGGCAAAATAAAAAATTTCGATCAACTATGCAGTTTTATCAAAAAAAAAAGTTTTTTTGGGTTTTTAATAATTTTTCCGTGGTTGATACATAGTCCCCTAAACTACCATATTACATTTTGTATGGCTATTACCAAACAACTTGTAGAAATGATTATATTTATACCCTTAAAATAGATTATAGCACATGTACTTTAATACTGAGTCCATGCGCGTCAAATGATACCATTGAAATTGTTAATGGGTGGTCAATAATAACCTCATAATTGTGTTGTTAATCAGATAATCTTATGATTGGCTTGCATTATCTTTAATTATCGTAGCGGTTTATAAGAGAACGTGTAAAGAAATGAGACGTTTTTTCTACTACTTATAGTGGTGGCCACGTTAAGGACACCAGTCGATTTTTATCAAACGAGTTAACTTTGAAGCCCTGGGTCTCCACCAGGGATTGATCGAGCTATGATCTGATGATCTTTAAGAATGCTAATAAGATCATCATCATCATATCTAAGCTATGCTGATAAGATCGGTCCTGTATCAGCCACACGACATCCACTGCTGGCTAAAGGCCCCACGCATCTCCACAACGATCGGTTTTGCGCTACCCGCATCCAGCGGTTTCCCGCGACCTTCACCCTCACGTCGGTTCACCTTGTCGGGGGCCTACCCACGGAGCGTCGTCCAGTGCGCGGTCGCCATTCAAAAACCTTTCCGCCCCAACATCTTTCCTCTTCTGATAAGGCGTTAAATACACAGAAGAGATGCGGCGGAGATAAGGCGCAGATAAGGCGGCGATACGTGTATTTTATTTACTTTGCACGGTTTAGACGGTCAGCAAAGGAAATACACATATCGCCCGCCGCCGTATCTGCGCATTATCTCCGCCGCATCTCTTCTGTGTATTTCACGCCTAAGATCAGTTGGGTACAAACCTCAGAGGGGATTACTGCGCATGTTTGCAGTAGCCCCGCACCACGTCTCCCGCCAATGAGACCCAAAAATTACTTCTGCGCATTAACTGTCACCACTAAAGATACGTGACGAGGCTTGTATGTATAGCGATCAGTACCATTCACTCTGGATGACCATCATCAGATAACAGCTCGATCAATCCCTGGCGGCGAACGAATGTTTCAAAGTAACCTCATTTGTATTAAAATCGACAGGCGCGGAGTCCAATACCACTATTGAATGTTTTTATTTTAACAAATAACTAATTTGATTTAGGTAAGTATTTCTGCTCCCCTAGCACGATCACCGAAATGCGTAATATTGCGTTTTATCACGTTTAACCGTCAAAAGACAATGGATTTTGTGAGTTGTCCGTCAGCCATTTTTGATGTCCCCACCGCTGGGGCACAGGCCTTCCTTATGGGTGGTAAGGAGGACGGGCCATAACCCACCACGCGGGCCCAACGCGGATTGGTGGGTGTTAACGACTGCTGATTGTGAGTTGAGTGTCGATAAAACGCTGTATCACGCGATATACAACGTGTTACAAAGCAACCCAATGACCATCAAACTGAACAACTTTTACTATGGGACCAACTCTGAAATCGCGAAAGAAAATCAACTGTTTCATACATTTGGATATTTTCGGTCTTAATTTTTGCATGAAACAGCTGAATTGTTTTCTCGATTTCAGAGTTGGTCCTATAGTAAAAGTTGTTCAGTTTGATGGTCCCTGTCTACCATCGGCATTAGGGCTTGTTTTGTGACACGTTGTAGGTATATCGTGTTTATCGGTCATGCTAAGGGGGGGGGGGGGGGGGCTGATTTAAACCCTTCGTCCACTTTGGTAACTAAACATACCTAACCAGTTACAAGAGAAGATTTCTCTTTCGCTGTTTGGTAACTAGTTGTGAAATGGAAAAATAATTCTTCTCTCACAAGTCACAACTAGTTACCAAACAGCGAAAGAAAAATCTTCTCTTGTAATTGGTTAAGTAAGTTTGGTTACCAAAGTGGACGAAGGCGATTTAAAACGCTGACACGTGTGTTGTTGAAATCGGAAATCGAATAAATAAAAATAAATAAAATAAATTATACTCACAGCTATGCTTTTGTCGATTAAATAAAATATTACTGCGACGATTCCTACAGAACTAAGGCTGAAGCCACACAGTCTTTTCTGCATCATCATTTTTATTTATTGCTTTTTTTCTAACAGGTTCTTCACAAACCTGAAACAAAATATTAAACATATAATAAAAGCTTTTATCACAAAAATATAAAAAACTGACTAAGTGCGAATTGGACTCGCGCTGTATAGGGTTCCGCAGTTACCTTATACAATGACTTTAAACTTATCAAATTTTAAAGATGTGATGATACTTAAACATGTGATAGTGTTGCTTAAACTGAATCTAACTTGAGATCCTTTTTCTAAGGAACATAGGTTGAAAAACGTTTTTTACGCCTATCCATAGTATGTCGGTCAGCTGACCAATACATTTTGTATGGGAGTATGACTTTTTTACCCGACTGCAAGAGGGTTATATTTTTCGCGCGTATCTTGTATGTTTGTTTGTATATGTGTGTTTGTATGTAATATTCTTTATTACCTCATATCTTTCAAACGGCTGAACGGATTTCTATGTCTTGTCAGCCCAAGTGTTCTTAAGATGGTGGCGTTATAAAAAAACCCAACATGGCGGCTGTACCACAGAATATATAATACTTAGTACTAACGTAGCTGTACGGTGCTATTATTCGCAGAGATTTTTTTTTTTATGTTTTTAGAATACTGCAATATGGGTGTCAAATTAAAGGGCTTATTATAAGGATTTCCAAAAGGTATATCATGACCGTAAAAAAGAAATAAATAAATATTTTTTTTTTTTCGTTTTTTGACCTCTATTCCTTGGAGAAAATTGTTCGGTTTAAGCAACACTATCACCTGTTTAAGTATCATCACAAGTTTTACACAACTAACGACTGAAACTAAGTATAATAGGTACCTAACTCTATTAAATGTAATTTGTTCTACGAAAACTTTTACAATATAAATTAATTTTGTAATATGATAAGAAAATATAAAGTAATAGTCGATATTACTCCTAAGCCTACAGAAGTGATAGTTTTCCTTATAACTTCATTATATGTACTACCTTACTGACTTTTTCAATACGGTTTTGCATCTTTTTAAAAATAAAGGAATGTTTATTTGAGTAAAATTAAAAAAAAGTTTTAAAACTCTTACAGTTTTTCCCAAATGAATCATTTTACCCTGAAATAGGGAATTTACAATTCAATTTTAGGGTAAAGATAATATCAAAAGTACTTTCAATTAATTTTGCGTTCAAGGTCACATTAATATGTACATATAAACAATGCATGAGAAGTAAGTGCAATTATACGACATAATGGAACAAAAGACATAAAAAAACTAAAGTCTAGTCTATCGATTGTTCCTGTAATTATTGAGTTGTAATTTAGTCTGTGGGACACAATGATTGGTCAATAGTATGATATGAAAATGACAGTTTAATTATGTATGTGATTGGGTTACACTATGGGGTATTTACATGGATGACTAAAGCCGCACAACTTTCGCCGCACGTTGAAAATCGACCGTGTAAATGGCAATGGGGTTTGTAAACTTTTTCAAAGAGAATTGTTTTGTATATTTTTTTGATAGCACAAGTTTGAAGAATAAAGAAAATAATGATTTTTTTATTTTACCTTGTTAACTAAATATTTTTTTTTTATTATTATTGTGATAAAATATCAAACATACGGCTGAACACGAAGTTCCTTTGCATTTACTGATTTAAAAAACTGATTGACAGATTTGACAGACAGTGACAGAGTAATCATACCTTTGTTTTTTTTGTTTTGAGCAACAACATAGAAAGTCTTTGGAGCAAAGGTATAACCTACGCATACAGCCGTAATAGTGATTTATTGTACTATGCTGTAAATTAAAAATTTAAATGTTTATTTAAATTAAAATGAAGCATTATATAATTCCGCAATTTGTTATTCCTGACTCCAAAGCCAAAAGCTACCAGAAAATATATAATTCACAACAGTTTTGGAAAAGTTTACCAACCCCATTCGGCCTAGGCCGCGGCAGGTGACTGAATATATTTTTTTGACCCGGTGGCCAAAACTGGAACTACGTTATTACATAATTACCTAGGTTACGCAATCAGTTATATAGACGCCATCAACTACATAGACGCCATTAGGGAACGTACCCATACTACATGATAGTTACGTTAAGGGGGGGGGAGGGAGGTCTTTAAAATACCACGCTTGGTCACAGGGGCGGGGCGGGGCTATACCCTTTGGGCCATTTCAAAGTTCTAAAGTAACCAATTTCAAAGTGAACAACATTACAAACATTTGCCAATAATTGCGACACGAAAAAGATCTTCTCAGTAACGCGAGGGAGTGCGTTAAATGTCATGACAATTGACAAATTGACACTTTATTAAATAAGGCCCAAGTTAAATTTAATTTTAGTCAACAATGTTTCCTTTACTACCTTTTGGGCCATTTCAAAGTCCTAAAGTAACCAATTTCAAAACGAACAACATTGCAAACATTTGCCAATAATTGCGACACGAAAAGATCTTCTCAATAACGCGAGAGAGTGCGTTAAATGTCATGACAATTGACAAATTGTCACGTTATTAAATAGGGACCAGGTTAAATTTTAGTCAACACTAAGTTTCCTTTATAACCTTTTGGGCCTTAAAGTCCTATAGTAACCAATTTCAAAGCGAACAAGATTACATCAGACAAAAACATTTGCCAATAATTGCGACACGAAAAGTTTTTGTCTGATGTAATCTTGTTCGCTTCTTAGTAACGTGAGAGAGTGCGTAAATTGTCATGACAATTGACAAATTTTCACGTTATTAAATAGGGTTCAGGTTAAAAGGGACCAGGGTAAAAATAATCTTGTGCAAACTACATCTAATTTAACTTTACATAGTTCGGGTCCTTACCCGATGTCAATAAAAAATTATAATAAATTACCAGAAAATCTAAAAGCCGAACCAAAAATCAATAAGTTCATTAATTTATTAAAACAACTGTTACTAACTAAATTTTATTATTATGTTAACGAATATTTTAATGATAGGAATATTTAAATGTCTGCCCCTCTCTTCCACATTGCTATGCCTGTCAAGGTGCATGCGATAATTAGTTACTTTAAGATGTAGTAGTTAAGTCGCATGTAGTGCAAATGTATTGTATATATAAAGAAATAAATTTTTTAACACACTTGCTCGTAAAGTGAGCACTAATACATCGTTTTTAGGGCCATAAACCGAGCTATAACAAACGCGTGCAATAATATATAAAACACTAGTTCGTAATAGAATTAACCCTACAAAGTTAAATTAGTACCTTACTGCAAGTTCTATGCGAGTAAACAAAGCATTCCCAATTTAGCCGGATAATACAGATATTTTTTTTTGACAACAAAGAGGTTTTATGCTGCTGAAAATTCACATACATTTTTGGAATAAATAAATGTGTAAGTCCTTTAATTCAGTCAAACAATTTAGTTATTTTTATCAAATTATTCATAATTCACAATATTTTGTTAGAAAATATTAAAATATTTGCATTTTGTCACTTAAAATTATAATTTTGAAGTAGGCTGTATGCTCCTCATCCCTTTGTTCGAAAATATTCTTGCGTTGGGCGTGTGAAAAAAAAAACAAAAAATCATGCGCGCCTTTTCCCATAATTATCATATTTTGTTTTTGTCGTATTTGTTGCTGTGTGGTAAATTACTTTGTTTTTTCCTCGCAAATGTGTTGAAAAACGTCGTATGAAACTCGTGAGCTCTTGCTTATTGCACACTCGGCTGAGTTACGCCCTCGCCTGCGGCTCGGGCTGCAATGCAACCCACAGCCTTGTGTGCAATGAGCAACCTAAGCTAATTTGTCTCATAATGTACTATTAGTCAACACTAAGTTTCCTTTATAACCTTTTGGGCCATAAAATCCTAAAGTAACCAATTTCAAAGCGAACAAGATTACAAACAAAAACATTTGCCAATAATTGCGACACGTAAAGATCTCCTCAGTAACGTGAGAGAGTGCGTACAACCTTGCACATTAACTAAATTATAGTCATCACATTGTTATTCATATTTTTATCTCTTCCCACAGTATTGGTCAAACGTGCCTATTGTGTTTACACTTAATATTAAGGTTCTCTGATAATATCGAGCGTTTATGAAGGCACAAAATAAAAGATTGTAAAAAATCATTAAATTTGATCTCCTTGTGCACACATTGCTATTTTAAGCTTTGTAATACCTAGTCGAAAACGACAGTTCAGTTCAGTGAGGAAATTTAAAAAAAAACAAATTGGCTCAATATTTTTTATAGGTTTTTGGTTGCGTAAAAAAAATTAAAATAAATAAATATTTAAAAAAGTAACAGCGGAATGACATACCTATTAAAAAAATTACAACTGACAAGCTGAAACTAACAAAACGGAAAAAAAGAAGACAGAAAAACACAGAATCTCATCGAAAAGATAGTCTTAGAAAACAGTCAGCCTCTTAGGTGAATGGTAAAATCATTCTATTTTGTTAAACGATAACAATGAAATCACAATTGTCATAAACTAGTCAACTATATAATATACAGTTATTGATGTAGGTAATTAACTTAAGATTGCGACATGTGATTCAATTGATTTGTGCCTTTTAAAAATAAGCTAGCGTTAATTAAAAACAAAGAATATAAGAAGATGCTAGAGAGTTTGATGAAGTTAAAGTATTTCAATGGATTATTTGATAGGAATTTATTAAAAGCGCTGCTGTTTATATATTTTTTAGGAAAAATGTAAGTAGGTACATAGTTGTCGTAAACGAATATAACTATGCTGCTTGCTTGATAATTTTGCAAGTTTGCAAAGTTTGCAAGAAACACGTGTGGACATTCCAAAGCTTTTAAACATCGAACAACAGAAAAATTAAGCTAAAGTGCGTAATTTAAGTTGAAATTAGGCCCAAGGTTTAAAGCTTTAATAACTGATTATTACATCTGCGACTTCTGTTGAGAAACTTAATTATAAATGAAATTGTTTCATGTTGAAACCTTTTCAAGATTAGCTTTTGCACGACACCTCTTCAAATGAATTCTTATTTAATTTCGGAATAAAACTTATTATTGTGAGAAAATTAGTGTCCTTATGTTTTAAGTACCGTACGACTATTTAGTCGCGGTTGCTCAATAAAAAATACGGCGTTTGATGATCGAGGGATATCCTTTGGCAGGGTGAACCTTCTGAACCCTTAACCTTAAATCATTTTAAGAAGGGGAGCCATTTTTGTATAGGAGGGAGTTATAACACAATATTTTTTTTGTATGGATTTTGAATTCTTTTTTCCCAAATACCATCGTGAGGGATATCCAATGAAAGGGCTTCTTGAGCTGATTCCAAATATATACAATATTATAACATTGCAGCTACTGGTTTAAAAAAAATTAAAAAACATTTTCCAAACATACTAAGTTTGGGCTCTTGCAGGAGGAAAACGACTTAATGAATTCTTATGAAACATACGCAAAATAACTTGTAATATACTCTTATCTAACGTCCTGGAAGCAATTTTGAAAATATTAACATTTTGTAATTTGAAAATATTTTGATCCCATTTTTTTATGAGTAAAGTAGAATCTAAAAAAATAAATACTAAATGTTAGTATTTTCAAAAATGCTTCCAGGATGATTTAAATATTGGGTTATGGTTAGTCTTACACTTGTCCAATTCTTATGATTTTTTTAATCATCCAAGAAATTAAATACCTACCTATCCTATTTTTTTTAAACTTCGAACTGCCCTTTGTTCCAATGTTTTTTTTTAAATACTTAATCATTGTAATGATGACGTATTTCCGATAAGATTAAAACTCTACCTAGATAATCAATATATCCGTAACCTGTATCTATCAATCGGTACATTGTGTACAGACAGACGGACAAAAAGACTTGTTTGTTTTATAGGTAAAAAGTGAGCATTCAACATTGAACAATCACATGTGGGAAATGCGAAGTAGATAGGAAATTACCGTTCATTAGTTATTGTAGAGTTAATGTCAAAATGATGTTTGAAATATATATATTTTTTATTAGGCTCACAAAACCGGTTTACAATAATCCAGAAGCTTTTGAAAAAACATTTATGACTTACTACACTACATTTAAACCTACTAGATGTAAGCACAACATGCGTAAGTAAAATATTTTAATAAACACGGACTACTTCCGGCTCAAGAAGAACATTTTATAACTATTATAATTTTAATCAATTAAAAGATAACATTACAAATTAGAATTTGTTGAATTACAAAAATAAAAGTCTTTCTAATTAGTAGTCATTAACCGACTAATCGTAACTAAAATCCAATAAAATAGTAACTAATCCCCTAAAGGTTTAGTTACTATTTTATTAATAACTAAACCTTTAGGGGTATTTATTAATTTCTAATTTTAAACTTTTTTGTTCTTATAGGTACGATTAGGTAACGTATGAAGGATAAAAATCTGAAAACTAGGCCATATTGGCTCAGTTTTATTTGCCTCACTTTTGACAGTGCACTTTGTAGGAAACTATCGTTCTAGATGAGTCCCGTACACGATTCCGAAAACCATTTTACCAACTGACAGTTCCCATAAAAATATTACCCATTTATAATTCTCACCGAATGAACTACAGACCAATGAACATGTTCAAATATAGTTCTCCAATGTATTGCGTGTTTTATATATTATTATCTATAATTATGTCTATTAAATAATTTAATAGGAATTTTCAAAGTTCGCCCTCATTACTTACGGCTCGCGCAGAGTTGCGTATGTACCTACCTACACCCTTTGGTATATCATGATTTCTCTTTTTTTTGTCTTTAAATTAAGATAGAAGTTTATGATTTTATATTGCATTGTTGTTAATTAATGTTGATAATTATACAATATTTATCAATATTATAATAAATATTTTCATTTTCACTTAACTTTTTTATTACTTTCCATGATCGGATAATGATCTCTGCATTTAAAAGCGAAGTAGGAAATTGTACGTAATGTCAATGGTACTACGGGCTAACATTCATTCGGTGAACTGCAGGAAACACAAACGTTCATTGGTCTGTAGTTCATTCGGTGAGAATTATAAATGGGTAATATTTTTATGGGAACTGTCAGTTGGTAAAATGGTTTTCGGAATCGTGTACGGGACTCGTTCTAGATTGTTATTATTCTTACTAATATTATAAATGCGAAAGTCCCTTTGTTTGTTAGAAACAATTTAGTTATAAGTTAGTGTAGTACATTAGAAATAATGTTGTTAAGTTTTTATTTTACTGTGTTTCAGACAGTCAGTGTATTCCTTTATCTATCAAAATTAGTGAGTTTGTGTTACTTATTTATTGGAACGCTGTCCCTGTTATTACCGAGACGGGCGTTAGTTGCTGCGACACAGTTTTTATAACTTTTGCGGTTATTAACGTACAATACTAAGTGTAACAATGTAACTTGTTCCAAATAAACTATTATTATTTTTAATTTAAGAGGGCATTATTGTTTTCTGTTTTTTAAACGTAACATAATATAGAGAAGACCCAGAAAAAATTTACTCGGTTCCTTAATTTCAAAATCAAAATTCCTAAAACATCTTACGAAGACCGTTGTACTAAATATCACTTGCTACCGCTTTCTGTTAGACGTAATATTGCAGATGTTGTTTCTACTCAAGTTGATTAGAGGCTCAGTGGATTGTCCGGAACTACTTCATAAAATTCGTTTTAAAATACCTACAAGAGCACCCCACAACGATTCATATAGACCATTTAGTATTCCTTCTATGCACACCAACTACAGACATAACAGTTTCCTTATTAGAGCTTGTTCCACCATTAATAACGCTGACGCCAATATTGATTTATTTTTCAACAGCATCACGACTGTTATTAAGTTAATTGTTTAAAATTAAGTTTAATGTTACTATATTACGCACCTGTCCTTTCTGGGCTACGAATTACGATTACCTACTTTACGATCAATTTCTTTTGAATTCTACATGTGGTAGCTTTTAGTTATATTTATATTTGTTGTTATCTGTATGTTTATAAGCTGTTAGCTATCCAAAAACGATAAATAAATAAATATTGACCTAGTTTCCGTATAATTAAAATAAATGAATTGGAGGCGCTAGTTGACGGCTATAAGGGCCTTAATATCTTGACAAGTGTAACCGAAAACAGATCACTTAGGTAACTTGAGCCACAACAAGTCACTTGGCAATGTGGTTAACCAAACTTTCGTTAGGGAAATGTTATTGAGAAATTATGTTACAATACCTATTGATTGAGTAAAACACCTGTGGTAACTATCTCACGAAGACCCTCAGCACTGGACTCGAAACTATAGGCCTATGGCAGCCATTACACGCTCATGCAAGCGTCAGTCAAATTCCATCAGTCATGAATTACGTTTGACTGATTGACTGATGGAAAGAAGAAATCAACTTCACTAATGCTTGCGTGCATGTTGCATGCTGCATGCCTGATTGCTTGCTGTTTGTCTGCTTGCATGCTGCATGCCTGCTTGCATTCTGCATGTCTGCTTGCATGCTGCATGCCTGCTTGCATGCTGCATGCCTGCTGCATGCCTGCTTCCATGCTGAATGCCTGCTTGCATTGCATGCAATTGCAATTGCATGCTTACCTGCTCATTATATTTAAAAATTAAATATTTAAAAAAACCTAAATCGTATAATCATAAAGCTAATTGTAATTTTATAAATAAATATATTCACCCATAAGGAAGGCCTGTACCCCCGCAGTACCCCCTTTACATTAAATATGGCTGATGGACAAATCAAATATGAGTAAACAATTTTATTATAGTTCCACAATTTTGTCGTTTTAAGTCATTGTAAGAGAAAAATACCACAAACCTAATGCATTTAATGAGATAATTTTGCTTTGATAAAAAATAGTTCATAGTGAAGAATTGGGGTTAGTTGTCGGACACGCTAAAATACAGCTGGGAAACCACAATATGATTAAATCAGCGCCATTTATTTGTCCTATCCTATAGTTTCGAGTCCAATGCTGATAACCTTAAGTAGCCCCTAAACGATCAAGCATTTCTTGTCAATCATTTACATTGCATTACCAACCATTTGGGGGCGTGACATACTTTTGATAGACTTCGGAAATTTATCTATTCTGTGATGCATGTCAAGCATCGCTCCTCATCATATCAGGCGCACACTGTTGGGTATAGGCCTCCCCTGAGGATTTCCTCAACAATCAGTCCTGCGCTGCCAGCATCCAGCGGCGCACCGCGACCTTCACCCTCACGTCGGTCCACCTTGTCGGGGGCCTACCCACGGAGCCCGTCCAGTGCGCGGTCGCCATTCCAGAACCTTTCCGCCCCAACGGCCATCGGTTCTTCTCGCTATGTGTCCTGCCCACTGCCACTTCAGCTGAGCAATCCTTCGAACGATGTCAGTTACTTTAGTTCTCCTACGGATCTCCTCATTTCTGATTCAATCAAGCAGGGAAACGCCGAGCATGGCTCTCGCCATCGCACGCTGGGTAACCATATGGCCTTCTTATGAGACCCTAGTTAGCGACCACGTTTCACTGCCGTAAGTCATCACTGGCAACACACACTGGTCATAGACTTGAGATGTCTGAGACTGAGATTCAGTGTCTCAATCTCGTCTTGAGATTGAGACACTGAGGTAACTTGGACTCTGAGATTTTTGGAAGCTTGCCGAATGCTGCCCATCCAAGTTGGATTCGACGAGAGATCTTTTTGACAAGCCAAACAATGTAAATGATTGACAAGCCGATTTGATCGTTGAGGGAGTGCAATAGGCGTGTACATGCACATTGTTTTAGTATGCGTAATACGAGAGCGTAATCGGTCACCAATCCCAAACCTGACCTCTGCAAAAGTCGCTTAGCATTTTTGATCGAGCTGCAAGATTTTAATTAAGATAGTCATCTATTTAACAGTGATGTTCAACATACATTGGTTGGTCATTGGGGGCAT
The DNA here is from genome assembly GCA_950108535.1 of Agriphila straminella. Lineage (NCBI taxonomy): Eukaryota > Metazoa > Arthropoda > Insecta > Lepidoptera > Crambidae > Agriphila > Agriphila straminella. The sequence continues at coordinate 13,155,654 of OX467304.1, forward strand.
GTCGCAACTTGTTCGTTTATGACACGAAATCAACATAACAATAATGGGTATGACCTTTCAAGTACAGTAGGCATCAGATAAGCATGAACTGTAATTGAATTACCGTTTTATTTTATTTATTCTCTTGTGGCCGCCCGTGACTTCGTTTGAGTGGACAGTTATTTTTATATTCCTCGGGAACAGTATGTATCTGGGTGAAAGGTACCCTATGTCCTTTTCTGTACCCCTGATAACGTGTTTGCAAAATTTCATCATGATCTGTTGAGTAGTTAAGACGTGAATGAAGGCGTAAAAAACAAATAAACAAACTTATTTTCGCATCCTACAATTATAAATGTGAAAGTTTGTCGGTTTGGATATTTGGATGTTTGTTCCTCAATCACGCAAAAACTACTGAACGGATTTGGTTGAAATTTTGCCCACAATAGTAGATAGCCTAGATTGAAACATAGAATACTTTGTATCCCGATATTCCCTCGGGAACGGAAACCACGCGGGTGAAACCGCGGGCGGCCGCTAGTTTATAATATAAGTAAAGATTACTACTTAATGTCCTAACTATTCTAATTATCCTACTTTTTTTACCTGCCGATAATTTTCTATAATTCTCTGCATTTTTTTCTTAGATTCTGTGTAACTATTTGTGTTATTATTTCTGACTGAAACGAAAATCTGTCGAAACGGAAATAAAGGGTGAGAAACATGATTAAATTCGTAAGCTTTTTTGCAACTGAATTTTGTCAGAAATTAATGATTTTCTATAAAAAATGCCTCATTATTGATAATGTGGTATAGTAGGCAAATTAAATAAGCAACGTTGATTTTTAGGGCTCAGTACCAAAATGGTAAAAAAGGAACCCTTATGGTGTGACTCAGTCTGTCTGTCTGTCTGTCTGTCACAGCTGGATATCTCGAGAACTACTAATGGTATCAACTTGAAATTTGGAATAGTTTAAGATGACCTTTGTCCAACTATTTTGCAAATAAGAAAGAAATAAATAGTTTTTTTACAACAGGGACTGAAAAGGGGTCTTAAAAATTTTAAATGGGGCGACTAGGGAATGTGGGGTATCATATGAAAGAGCGCTGTTTGCACATTTGAAATCATTTTTTTTTAGGTCGCATAGTTTTCGACTTATGATGAAAAAAGTAAAAAAAATACCGTTCCTCCACCCTCTTATCTCCGAAGTTTGCAAAAAGAAAAATCTGAAATAATTCTATGTGATAGTAGTTTATGTAAAGATTACTTTTTAAATTCAAAAAACAAACAAAAATTAATTCGTTCCTCTACCAGTCAACAGATAGCCCTGACCCAAGTAAAATTATTTAGTTCCACTAACGGTCAAGAGACGGCGCTGGACTAAGAAAAAAAATAGTTCCACTATCGGCCAAGAGATGGTGCTGACCTAATACTGCAATAATAATTTTATTATTCTACAGCAGGCTCTGCAGTGTATTTATTATGATGGTACGGAAAGCCTCGGTGCGCGAGTCTGACTCGCTCTTGATCGATTTTTTTTGTATAGTCATGGTGCCGATTCGGTTGTCAACGACGTAACTAAGTTGACAGATTTTATTTCTGTATCAAAAAAACAACAGAATGCTAAAATTAAGTTAAGTCCTGTCAGTTTAGTTAAGTCGTGCCAATCGAATCGACACCATTGAATCTTTTGCGGAGAGATAATAAATGGTTTTATTGGTGTTGATTCGATTGCCACAACTTAACTGAACTGACAGGACTTTGAGGTGAGACCGCCCCAGAAAGTAATGGAATACTTGTGTTGAGGGTGTCTCGTTCGTAACCTTAGTGCCTAATTACAAGGTGGGAAAGACTGACTACTATACATACTGCAATTACTGTAAAATTCATTATTTAATTCATTTATAAAATTATTACTCGTATTTTCATCCTTTTTAACTTTAAAAGTGTTAACAATTAATATACAACGTGTTACAAAATAAACCCTATGTTAGATAGGGACCATAAAACTGAACGACTTGTTCAGTTCGATGGTCCCTATTTACCATATTCGGTGTTAAGGGTTTTTTTGTAACAAGTTACATAATTTGATTTAGCAAACACAATAATCTTGCCATTCATCGTTATGTATTTGCGTACATTCCATTTCTTTGTACTATTCGCGTGCGAATGCTAAGTTAATGCCAAGTTATCTTCCTAGTTAAGTTAAACTTCCTAAATTTCTAAACGCAACTTCATCGTTTGTAGGGTAATGTGTTATGTAAATAGAATAAACAGTACAGTTGGTCAATTGAAAATGTGATTTGTACTTTTGAAGCTATGACATAAGGCCACACAACTTAAATAGAGCAAAAGTTATATATCTAACTATTAGTTTTGTGGATACAGATTATGCAAAATAATGAATGAATTACTTAATGATTTACTCGGTGACAAGACAATTTATACAAAGCTTAAAAGGAGATACATAAAAGATATAAAAGAAATGAAATAGCACCGAAAAAGCATTTACTCAGCATGATGTCGCAGCATATTAGAACGCCATGACCGACGCTGGTCTTCTGTAAACGCGAAAGGAGGAGGGGAGGGGGTAGAGTGAGAGGGGAATGAGAGGCAGGGGAGGGGAGGGAGAGAGGAACAGCACGCGTAGCATGAGCAAACGGGACTCTTGTCTACGAAGACTTGCTTGTCGGGTCGTCTCAAAATGCGAGCACAGTTTGACAGACAGGTGGGACTCGCTCTCAGATTTTTACAATCTTTTAATGTCTTTTTATTACAAATATGAATTTTAAAAGATAACATTTTTATTTCAACATCAATAAACGTCGAAATTATCTAAAGTGATCCGAAATAATTTAGTTTAAACATGATTCTTATTTTAAAATAAGTTCTAAGATAAAGAGACATTCAAGAGAGCGTTCACTTCCGTAGACAAAGCTCTCTCGAGCTCGAGAAGAAATAATGTTGCCAATAGTAAATAATTACCATAATTGCCATCGTTTCTCATAAAGTGCTGTTCCTTTCTACACATTTCACGACGCAAAACTTAAAACTGAGTAAAATTTAGCTGTATGGATATAGATTCGCTTGCCTTTCTTTTATTAAGATAATTTTGAACACACTTGTTAATTTAGTAGTCTGTGGAAACTGACGAGAAAATTACAAAATATTGAAATCAACGTATGAAAATAAAATGTTAATTTACGTTTTTAAATATTAAAAAAATTAAAGTTAAAAATCTATATTTGGGTAAAAAGGGTGGTAATATTAGGAAACAATATTATTGTATTAAGCAATAAATTATTTAGAATTATTTATTGTTTTAATTTTTTTATTAATATAAGTTACAAAAAAATAAATAAATAAAATTTAAATACTTAGTTACTACACTTAATATTTTATTTTTTTATTTTTTATAAATAAAAAAATTAAATCAACACATTATTTATTATTTTTCCTATCCGGACAGCTGCTTTTGTCTTTTGTGCTGTAACTTCTCTTATTACCTTAATAAAATCAATTTTTATTTGTTTTTATTGCGAAATTTAGATTTAAATAAAATAAAATACGTAGAAAACTCTTTCTCGACCTTCTCGACTACCCAAAGGGTAGTAGACAAGTTTCTCCGACTCAACTGTCAAATTAATGTCAGTTGAAGACAAAAGTGGTCGTTTGTCGACTTTTGACATAAGGCCACGACAAAGAACAATACGAGTCTACTAGTGTAAAAGTGCGAGCATGAGTATCTCGATCTCAACCCGACAAAAGTGACATTTGGGTGTAGACAAGCCATTGTTCTGTGAGTCGAGTCTTTTCTCGAGAGTGGTCATGCTACGCGTGCTGGAGGGCAGTGCGATTGGTGGGGACCCGCCTAATCACGTAATAAAGTTTGATCTGATTTTGATAAAATCAAAATATAGCATACCGTTTTATCCTGGTTAAATGTTCCCTAAGGATTTTTTCGAATATCCACGCTGGATATGGGTAGGGCTTGTTTCAAGTCCGCCTGGCTAGCTACCACTATCCTACCTAAGTCTTACGCGATATAGCAACCGGCAGTTAGAGGTAAGATAGCCAGTTCCTCAGTGATGAGGATTCCGGGTGTAGTGCGCTTCCACCTTAGGCCTTATCGTCACTTAACATCAGGTGAGGTTGAAGCCCTCATGGCGGAGCTTAACAGACTAATCGTACTCGATCACGTTTGTTTAGGAACGCTCGGTCCGGCCAGGTGTCGGATGGGTGACCGTTTAGTGGCATTACAACTGAGCGCTTCCGTGCTTCGGAGGGCACGTTAAACCGTCGGTCCCGGCTGTTGTCATCTGAGTCAGAGGCCTTACAGGCGGCTTGATAAACTCTAACGCCAGAGGTGGCCACTATAATCCTCATACGATAAGAATAAGAAGAAGGTAAGGTGAAGTCTAGGCAACCCGTTTTGGAAAAATAAAGATCTCTGTTAGAAATGCAGTAAATTTTGGTCCAAATGTGAAACTGCCGGCCAAAAAGCAAAAGTGCTTTATTCTGATAGATTTTGTCCACCTAAGCATTACTTATTATGGCACCGAAGCTGTAGCACCGCTATACTTGATTTTAAATAAGTTCAAAAAGTCTGTCTTTTCATACATTTTGGCACAAATGTAAAAAAAAGTCGGCCAAAAAGCAAATTCTGATAGATTTTGTCCGCCTTAGCATTTCTTATTATGACACCCAAGCTGTAGCACCGCTGTACTTGATTTTAATTGAGTTGAAAAAGTCTGTCTTTTCATACATTTTGACACATAACTATTAAGCGGTGCTACAGCTTCGGTGCCATAATAAAAATGCTTAGATGGACAAAATCTATCAAATTAAAGCACTTTTCTCTTTTGGCCGGCACTTTCACATTTGGACCAAAAATGTATGAAACATGGATGATGTCCTTTCGGCCACTATCTGACGAATTGCCTTTGCGAAAGTTACTGAACAATTAAAACTACCAGACCATATTAACCGTTAGGTAGGTATTCCATAAAAAATATCACATTGTTTTTTGTATGTATTGTCAATAACTAACGGAAGTACTTTAGACAATCATAAAAGTATTTTTATCTAGATGTATCAAATTGCATATTTTGCGTATAATTGTCTTTGTATTTTTCGCTTTAATTGCATTGTTTTACATAAATTTAACATCTAAAGTCAACTAGAACGCAATTATTAGATTTCATTTAAGTACATTAATGTAAAAAACATGAATAAGAATTATAATCTCATTATGTTACAGCAGAATTAACGAATTTTCGTCTTTTATTTATAAAATTATTGTTTTGAGAAATTTCCTGAAAATCGTTTAGTATTTATTTATTTATCATTTATTCATTATAGTTACTTTTTTATATGTGTTATACTATTCAACATATTTTGTTGCTAATACTTTTCGTATGGAAACTACCCTGAAACCGCGAAAAACAGCTGTTTCATACAACATTTTATTGGATCTTTGGTAAAATGTATGAAATAACTTAAAACATATTCAGGATTCACACGTTGCTGGCCATCCATTGTTGGCAAACTAAAAAGCTTAACTAATATTTAAGTGTATTGAAAACATGTTAACGATTACTTAAAATTAAGTTAAAATTTGGTTAATTACTTAATACATGAGAGTTACTCCTGTTCTAGACTAGTAAAAGGTTATGATAGCAACCTTGACAATCAGCCATTTTAGGGTTCCGTAACCAAAGGGTGAAAACGGGACCATATTACTAAGACTCCGCTGTCTGTCTGTCTGTTTAAAGTCCACGCTACAGCACAGGCCTTTCTTGTAGGTGGATAAGGAGGATGGGCCATAACCCACCACGCGGGCCGAATTTGGATTGCTGGTTGTTAACGACTTCGAATGCAGCCGGGATCAACGGCTTAACACGTCTTCCGAAGCGCTGATGAGCTCAAGATAATAAATTTTTGGTCACCCATCCCATGACTGACCCTTGTGAAAGTTGTTAAACCTCCTCAATCGCTGGGTCAGGCTTTAAACCACTGCGCCATCGAGCTCCTCTTAGAGAGCAATCTTATATTTTGATAATGTTTAAAATACGTTTTGATGAAAATGTAACAAAAAACCATTTAATGAACCTTCGTGGTCGAGTGGTTTGTACACCAGTTTTCAAGGTGTCGCCATCCCTGAGGTCCCGAGTTCGATCCCCGTCTGGGTAAAGTAAGAAAACGAACTTTTCTATATTGGCTCGGGTCTGGGTGTTTCTGGTTCTATAGGGGTTAAAGTATGAAATTTCCGTTTTTATAAATTCGGTTTGAACGAGATACATTAATATGTTTTTGAGATATAGTACATTTTCCGAAACCGCAAATATAACTCTGTCATTCATACAAACGCTGTGAAAAACAAAGTTATTTTTGCAGACGAAAAATGGTAGTGGTATTAAATATGGTATTGTATAAGGTAACTACGGAACCCTACTGCGCGTGGCCCGACATGCACTTGGCCGGTTTTTTTTACTTAAACATGTGTCATTAGTTAGCCGTTTGTGCATAAAAGTTTTAAAACATTGGTCATGGTTGTTAAATAAATTAAGACAATGTTAGTATGGAAAATGAAAATTCTTTAAAAAAACCCCTACAAAACGGCAATTTTAATTTTAATTAATTGGTAACAAAATTTAGCACGGATTCCTAAGGGTGCAGATTCGAGATTCCTTAAAGAATCTATAGCGACTTGAATTTTTCTAGTTTAATAATTTTCACTACTATATACACCATTAATTTTTAAGTACCTACCTATATCTAAAAATGAAAAGGGGATTTCAGACCACGTGAATAAACATCTTTTACTATGGGGCCAACCACGAAATCGCGAAAAAAGATATACCTACTTAAAAATTAACGGTGTATAAGTAGTTACAAAACAGCTGATTATGTCCACCTTTCACTTTTTATAATATTAAAATATTTATAAAAAAACATACCCTTTATTCCACTATTTAAAGCAACAATGCACACAATAATCACACTACACGTTTATTTTGATACTGGCTGTGACTTGCGTGCGCGCAGCTTTTATATAACAGTGCAATAATATGGATATGACAGGGTGATAAAATTAAAGTGCTTTTTTACGAATTATCCATGGGTGTTACTGTTAAAATAATCATGAAAACAAATATGATGACAAGAATTTTGACGACTAATGGTATTTTAAATTAAATACTTTCTTATTATGTGACAACAATCACAGTTTTTTGTATTTTAAAATATTTATTGAGATTTCATCAGGATTATGGATGTACAATTTTGATGAATTCCTTCAGTTTTGTTTAGATTAGACAAAGAACTTGAAGGTTTTGATACCAGCTTAAAATTTTTAATTTAAGGAACTTCATTAATTTTAATTTTAATTAAATTTCTTTAGGAACTTGTATTATAAAAACTAAGGTAGATATTTTTTCTAGTAACATAATCTTCAGAGGGAAAATTAATTGCAAATAATCCTTACTATATAATAATATTGAGGAGCTCGGTGGCGCAGTGGTTTAGCGCCTGGACCAGCGATTGCGGAAGTTAAGCAACGTTCGCAAGGGTCGGTCATGGGATGGGTGACCAAAAATTTATTATCTCGAGCTCCTCCGTGCTTCGGAAGGCACGTTAAGCCGTTGGTCCCGGCTGCATTTGCAGTCGTTAACACCCACCAATCCGCATTGGGCCCGCGTGGTGGGTTATGGCCCATCCTCCTTACCACCCATAAGGAACGCATGTGCCCCAGCAGTGGGGACATCAAAAATGGCTGATGGACATATAATAATATTATAAATGTGAAAGTCCGTTTGTTTGTTAGGTAGATACCCCTTCACGTCTTAACTACTGAACCGATCATCATGATTTTTTGCATACACGTTGACAGGGGTACAGAAAGGGACACAGGGTACCTTTCATCCAGAAAAAACCTACAGTTCCCGAGAGATAGCTAAAAAAACTGTCCACGTGGACGTCGCGGACGGAAGTTAGTAACTATTAATTATAATTTGTGTTATTTCTTAAGAAAAATCATCCTAAATGAATACATTACATTTTGAGCAAACATGAAATAAAATATTTTCTGGCATATCCACACTAAGACTTCGTGTCTCCCACGCAAGTTGCACCATGTAAAGTAATCCTTCCCTCTCTTGTAGACAGTGAACGGGAAAAATTAAGAAAATTAACATTTTCACGGAATTGACATGGAAATGAATTTAAGAATATTATTCATCCTATTCGGAGCTCGGTGGCGCAGTGGTTTAGCACCTGGTCCAGCGATTGCGGAAGTTAAGCAACGTTCGCAAGGGTCGGTCATGGGATGGGTGACCAAAAATTAATCATCTCGAGCTCCTCCGTCCTTCGGAAGGCACGTTAAGCCGTTGGTCCCGGCTGCATTTGCAGTCGTTAACGCCCACCAATCCGCATTGGGCCCGCGTGGTGGGTTATGGCCCATCCTCCTTACCACCCATAAGGAAGGCCTGTGCCCCAGCAGTGGGGACATCAAAAATGGCTGATGGACATTCATCCTACACCGTTTAGTAGCACGAATAGCTATCGAAAAAAATATAACGCGCGTAATTTACAAAAAAACATTCCATAGAGTAATTTTCTATGGTAAATTTGTACAGTGCCATCTACCGCCGAAAAGCGACATGAAATTTTCCATAGATAATTACTCTATCAAGTAATTTTACGTGCGTTTTTTTCATGTTCATCATCAAGGACTTCTATGTTGTGATGCCATAGCCGAAATCAGCCAGGGGGCTAATTATCTTATTTCAAATCTGTCATTAGACAGATGGATGTGACACATTGCTGCATTTCTTTAGTAACTTTTTATTTTGGATGTGACACATTGCTGCATTTCTTTAGTAACTTTTTATTTGTGTCAAAAAGAAGCATCAATGTGTTACATCCTGAAAGCGATTGCGATAGATTTTGAAATTAGTCAATAGATAGGCAGATCAGGGTTTCTTAAAGTGTGATTCTCACCTGTAGCCTGTAGCATGTGAATCAGGGTTAACCCTTCGCGTGATGGCGTAAATATTGTAACTTATTTCTGTTAAGGTGGTACCCTGAGCGAAAGTGGCGCCGCGGTGAATTATATTTAATATTATAATTCTAATACACAATTTTGAAAATGTTTATCGTGGAGATTTTAGGGCCCACAGTCTAGTATTTTTAGACGGTATCGTTACATTCCCTCGTAGTCACTGCTAGAAGTAGATAGCAAAACTGCTAAAGTGGCCGTTTTTGACACATTTGCTATCTACTTCTTCGAATGACTACGAGGGCATGTAAAAACCTTCTAAAATACTAGACTATGGGCCCTAAAATCTCCACGATAAACATTATTAAAATCTTTTTCTATTAATAACTTATTAAATAAAAACCTCTGAGGGCGCCACTTTCGGTCATACAACCGCCTTAAAGCTGATAATTTTCTTGCGCTGGAAAAAGTCTGGAACGGGTGGTAGTAAAATAGCTGTAAACGATTCAAAAGTGCTTAATGATGAAGTTTTTTTAAATAAAGATATTTTGACTTTGACTTTGACTTTTAAGCTCAGCGGTCAGATCATTGGACCGGATATCCAAAGGTCGCGGGTTCGTTTCCCGTCCGAGAATTGATCTGGTGCGAGTCGTATTTCTTCTAGTATATTATTTAGTATTTGACGTTGACCTTGACTTTGAATGAAACTACCAACAAAAGTGTGTTTTTATAAAAGGCTTGTTTTCTTTTCCTTTATAGTTTTTGACAGGGGTCCGTGGAATTATTCAAATTCTGAAAGTTGTACGTAAAACGATTAACGCCACACAGCGAAAAATATATTGATCTAATTTATTATTCCATCCTCAATAATTAGATTTGCAAGTTTTAAATAATGTTATATTAAATGTAATGAATGGTATACAATTTCTGACACAGTGCGTTCGCTGTGTTACAGCAGTTTTATGTTGAAACGTAATTTTGCTTCTTCAACAAATTACTTATTAAATTGACTAATTTAGTTTGCTAAATTATTTTCTTAAAGCAAAATTAACTTATTATTAACCTTTGCCACCAAATTACTTTTAAAAATTGAATCTTGCATAATTAAATTAGTTTTAATTGCTCTCTTGTTTTGTTACATTTAAGTAGGTTGAGGATTGTGATAGCAAAGTGGTGAACGCATTCTTTCTGAGATTGTATGTCTAAAGTTTTGTAAATTATTGTGATGGAAAATGAACTCACTTTAAATGCTGACGTCATTTTTAAAATTTTACTCCTCTGTCACAGAATACATAATATGCCTCTGTATGAAATGTATAGGGAGAAAAAAGTAGCCCTTGACGAGTTTCTTGTCGGTTCTTCTCGTTACAAGGACTCCCGCTTAGGGTTTGCGAACCGATGGCGTAGCTTCTATGATATCCACGTGCTTGTAATAGCCTACACTGATAAATTTTGAATTGTTGAGCAACTTTGACAACAAGATGGGTGACCAAAAGTATAAAATCTTGAATTTTTCTCTTAATTATGAGAATCAGATCTTTCTCGTACAGAATTATTTGTAAAACACCAACAAACAAAACATTATACATCAACTTTTGTTCTACGACTATCCAAAAAAACAAAAATAAATACTTTTCATACAAAACTCGATCAGCTGTTCGGACATTTGCATTGATTTTTTTTGTCATTTTTGGGAAAAGTCGTAGAACAAATGTTGTTGTTTATGATGTTAGTAATCTACTCCTGCGAGGTTGTTAATGTTTTACAAATAAGCCTACATAAATAATGATATAAAATATGTTAACTTTGGACAGAACAACTCCTGTCTTATAACTTTTTCAACATATGAAATAATCTATAATTTTCAAGTCCACCAATAGTCAAAGTCAAAGTCAATAAGCTTTATTCAAATAAACTTAATTATTAAGTACTTTTGAATCGTCTATATTTTCCTACCACCCGTTCCAGACTTTTTTAGCTGACAAGAAGAACGGGCGCAAGAAATTTATCAGCTGTAATAGTATTAAAATATATATTGTTACTATCCTAGGGTCATTGCGACTTCTAATTGTTTTTCGTGACCGTTGGTCCGCTCGGAGCTAATAGTAAATTACTCTTAAAGGTCACATCTATCTCATAAGTATTTTGGATGAAGTACACTTATCGTTTGGCAAAAATACATGTATTTTTATATTAAATGGGATTATTCTTAAAAATTAAAGCCCTTAGGCTAAGAATGCCTAAGATGGAGCGAGAAAGAAGCCTATCGGCCTTGTAATAATCAAAGAGTAAGTTTATACTCGGTTTAACTAAAAACTTGGCTTATTACTCGTTACGTTTGTCCATCAGCCATTTTGGATGTTCCCACTGCTAGGGCACAGGCCTTCCTTATGGGTGGTAAGGAGGACGGGCCATAACCCACCACGCGGGCCCAATGCGGATTGGTGGGTGTTAACGACTGCAAATGCAGCCGGGACCAACGGCTTAACGTGCCTTCCGAAGCACGGAGGAGCTCGAGATAACAAATTTTTGGTCACCCATCCCATGACAGACCCTTGCGAACGTTGCTTAACCTCCGCAATCGCTGGGCCAGGCGCTAAACCACTGCGCCACCGAGCTCGTTACGTTTGACGTCTTCATATTCCTAACTTTTTGGTTACACTAACCCCTTTACTAATAAAGATTGTATAGCAGATGTATATGTAGTTACACAGTAGTTACTTTCTGTCAAACTATTTGAGTTTGACATTGAAAAAAAAGTGACAAAACACTGTGTAACAGTGTAACTATTACATCTGCTATACAATATTTATTAGACTTATGCTCCATTGCCCCAAGAAATTCCCCACTGCCCCCAAATATTGAAAGTACCTATGCTCCATTGCCCCTCCAAGCATTTTCTTTCCCAGCGGGTCCATGAGAATATTTGGGTACAGTTAACAAAGCTAAGTTATTTAATTTCCAATCACTTTTGGATTTATAAAATATTTATGTTTTTCAATCTTTTGTAAGAAAAACGTTTCCAAAGTACCAGGACCACATAAATATAAAGAAGGTTAACTTTTGTAAAGGTTAGGTTAGTGTAAAACTATCTTCGTTTATTAATGGGATAATTATTAAGTTAGGTAATTCTTTCCGGAATAAGTATTTATAGTATACAGATGCAGCAGGCACGTTAAGCCGTTGGTCCCTGATGGACATACAGATGCAGGCAAAAATTTGTGTCCGTAAAGAAAGTAGTTTATTGTATTATTTAGAAAACTAACAATTCAATTAAATTCGTTATATTTTAAGGAAGATCTAATCTTCTAGTATCTCTCCTTATTTACAATTGTTTTACACCCCTAATATTGTCTATGATTCTCATGACGCCATATTTGTATGTTAGACTGAATAATAGCAACTAGAACAATACTTTCCCTACAAATCGCACTGTCAAAAGCGAGGCAAAAAATACCAAAATGGATTAGTTTTAAATTTTTTACCAAACGTTACCTATGAACGAAATATTTTCAATTTCCCTACCTTTAGGGGACTAGTTACTATATTATTGGATTTCAGTTACGATTAGGTAACGTATGAAGGATATAAAATCTAAAAAGGACCTAAGCCATTTTGCCTCAGTATTTTTTTGCTCACTTAATTACATACAAGTACTCGGCTCCTATTTAGCAGTCTAGCGTCTCGCAGAATAGAATACATAGATTTAATCCTTAACTTAGGGGTGTCGTAAAAGGGTAGGTATAGGTATCATTATAATACCTTCGTAGACCAGAAAATGAGCATATCTACAAAGTGTTACAAAATAACCTCTTATGCCAAATATGGTAGATAGGGACAATCAAACTGAACAACTTTTACTATGGGACCAACGCGAAAAAAATCTGCTGATGCATACAAAAAATATAAAGAAAATATCAAAATGTATGAAATTGGTCCCATAGTAAAATTTGTTCAGTTTGATGGTCCTCCCTATCTACCATTTTAGGCATTAGTGGTTATTTTGTAACAGCAGTGTATCTTAAGTGTTGGACAGCCATCACTGCGACCTCCATCCAACCCGCCTCAAAGCACGGAGATTATGGGAACATGTACAGTATCTTGCATGTAATATAATTGTTAAATATGTGAACACACCTGCAAAGTGCAAAGGTAAAACTTGATGGAAGTATACAAATAAATTAGCCTTAAGGGGCCATGATAGGAAAACATGGTTTACACGGGCCATATTTTTATATAGAAAACGTAAAGTTGTAGCCACAAAAAAAACATACGACAAGCTAAAGAGATTATCTAGTACCTACAAGTATTAAATTGCGTATAAACCTTACAGATGATTGTAAAAAAACAGGATATCATCAAAAGCGCTTGTCGCGGGTCATATTTTTGGCGTAAATAATAGCGGAAACGTAATGAATTCTACATTAAAATACACATTAACGTACTGTGCAGTTGCTCCAATAACTTTTTTCAAGAAAGATAATTGTGCTAAAGATTGTGATGAAAAAACAACGAAAAACATCAAAAAAGTGCAGAAGTGTGGTTATTTTCTATACTCTTTACACGTAAAGAAAAAGACAGAGACAAATGATTTCGCGTAACGGAGCCTTAAGATGCTATGTATTGACCCTTGTTTGTTTCACAATAAAGAATTGAATTGAATTGAACATCCTACCACGGAGAGGCACTCCTGCAGCGGATTATAATAAGCAGTTATGGTGCTGATGATTTTTTTCTCATAGATGACATAAAAATTTAAATAGACCTTTGTAGATCTGAAGGTGATATTTACTTAAGTATGTTGCTTAAACAATTGTTTGAAATATTTCAAGTTGTGTGGGACCTGTCGCTAACGTTGTAGATAAAATATTGTTAAGGTGATTTACCTAATATAGATCATAATCATTTTAGTAATAAAGTGTGAGACCATGAGACTAATTTTGCAAGCAATGTAGAGGCAGAGTAGAGAAGCATCAATACTTAATTCACACTCATAGGTTTAATTTTATTTTTTATCCACTACGTGATAGTGCTTGGCCTTCACCTCACCCGATGTTAAGTGACGATAAGGCTGAAGGTGGAACCGCACTACACCCGGAATCCTCTGAGGAACTGGCTATATCTTACCTCTAACAACCGGAACACAACAATTTTTTAAATTGTGGTATGGCGTCAGACTTAGGTAAGATGGTTATAGACAGGCGGACTTGAAATAAGCCCTACCACCAACCAAACCGAGTACAAATTGTACTCCCCAGGAATCGAACCCGGGACTCCTGCGTCTTATACGGGTGGGCGAACCACTAGACCACAGAACGGTCCAACCTTAGTCCTCAAACCCGACAGATTATGGCAACACCTGCGGGAGAGGCTTATCTTCTGTATCATCATCATCATCATCAGCATATCAGCCGCACGACACCCACTGCTGGGTATAGGCCTCCCCCAAGGATCACCACGAGGATCGGTCCTGCGCTGCCCGCATCCAGCGGCGCACCGCTACCTTCACCCTCACGTCGGTCCACCTTGTCGGGGGCCTACGCACGGAGCGTCGTCCGGTGCGCGGTCGCCATTCCAGAACCCTTTCACCCCAACGGCCACCGGTTCTTCTCGCTATGTATCCAGCCCATTGCCACTTCAGCTGAGCGATCCTTCGAGCGATGTCGGTTACTTTAGTTTTTCTACGGATCTCCTCATTTCTGATTCGAACTCTTAGTCTAAACTATCAACTAACTTTATCGTAAGAAAGTGTAGACTCTCTTTCGGAAACAAAGCAACTTAGTAACGAAACTAACATAACAACTAACTTATCCGTGGTCAACTAAGCACCCTAAATGGTCGTTATGATGATTAAATGAAATTAGTAAGAAAAAGATTCATATTTCACCCAGTAGCTTTGACCTTGTTATTGGCTATCATTAATATTAACTAATAATCATTTGTCCGTCTGTCGTAATGTACCGTAATCTCTCTACGTATCAACATTGTAAGTGAGCGTTGACTGTGCCTTATATTAGTACAGGATCGAATCTTGTTGATACTTGGTAAAGTTAAAAAACCACAAAAATCAAATTTTAGATATGAAAAAGTAATACTTAGGGCGAGGCAGTTCACGAAATTTACTCTTTCACTATGTCTTTATAATAAATTATGTATTCTGTGGAATAAGGTTGAATATTGCATAGCTTTAATTGACGCTTCGCCAGAAATTTGACGAAATTTAGTACATTTTTCTTGATTTCTGAAATACTGGATCATTTATTAAAAATGTACTCGGTTATTATGTTAGATCAATAAAAAAGCTATCCTTTTTGCTTAAAAAATCATATCACTGTCGTTGAAAATTACGAAATCTGACGATTTGAAGTATAAATATTTTTATAAATTTTTATGGTGTTATTCAGGATTTTTTTACATAGTTACCAAGCCACTTTTTAATATTCTGTTCGGCTATTGTGTTTTTTTGTTTCTTTTTCAATCTACAGTAATTTTTGTAAAGTTCTACATCAGTTCTTCACATTGGAAGTTCAAAAATCAATCTTTTCATCAGATCGTGAACTGGCCTCGCCTTAATACTAAATAATATAACTACCTATATTTGAACCCGTGACAAAGTCACTCACAGTCACACACATTTGGAAGACTTCCAAAGGTAGGGGGTTCGATTGAGAATATGATCTGGTGCAAGACGATTTTTATTCTAGTAGGTATATTAAATTAGTATTGTATAAAAATGGCATTGTGATTGTTAAGATCTCAAATAACAAAATTAAAAATTGAAAGTTACCTTATATGGAAAAAATAAGATGTATCAATTAATCTAGTATTTAAATTTTGTTTATAAGTTAACATTTTATACGACTTCATTACATATTTTATATAATACTTAATACCTAGTTCAAACAATAATTATTATGACTACTTAAATATAAAAATATTTATCTATGTAAAGTACTAGTTAATTTTTAATCGTGAGTTAAAAAATGTTAAATAAAAAATACACTTTCTTACAAACCTTTTTGAATCTATTCATTCATAAACATAGCGATAGAAGTTATTCAATACTAGATATAATCATGATAATAAACATTATAGTTTAAACTAACAATAGCATATAAAAATTTATCGTCGTAACTTTCATTCAACCATATCGTTTACATTACCTATGCTTTCTATTTTATTTGAGGGGGTAACATACTGTTTCTGTTATATAGTTCGTTTGTCTTTATGATTCTACAATTACGGAATTAAATAATGCATTTTTCTTAATTAAACACTTTTTATGTAATTGTAACTACATCGAATATTACGGGTTTCAATGCGTAGTATATTATTATTTCGAAAGCCTCCTTGTTTGAGTGGTTTTTTCTCTGAAGTCCCAGGTTCGATCCCCGGCTGGCTGGGTCAATTTAGAAAATGACCCTTTTCTATATTGTCTTAGGTCTGGGTGTTTATAGTTCCACCGTTGTCTCTGATTTCCATCACAAGTGCTTTAGCTACTCACTTTGGTAAAAAGAGCAATGTTTGTGATATTGTCTTATATTTATTTATACCTACTTATTATACAACAGCCTCTGTGGTCTAGTGGTTCGCCCACCCGTGTAAGACGCCGGGTTCGATTCCCAGGTACAATTTTTAGTCATTTTACTCGGTTTGGTTGGTGGTAGGGGCTTATTTCAAGTCCGCCCGGCTAGCTACCACCATCTTACGTAAGTCTGACGCCATATCAACAATTTAAACATTGTTGCGTTGTGATGTGACAGTTAGAGGTAAGATAGCCAGTTCCTCAGTGATGAGGATTCCGGGTGTAGTGCGCTTCCACCTTCGGCCTTATCGTCACTTAACATCAGGTGAGGTGAAGGCCAAGCACTATCCCGTTGTGTATAAAAAAAAGATTCATGCTCTGAAAGGTGGAGCTGTAATAGTATACATTACAGCCGAGAACGGGAAATTAGCATTTACATTGTCGAGAATGGTTTTAAGCTCAAGCCACAGACTTAACATCACGTGAGGTGAAGGCGAAGCACTTTTTTTTTAATATGGGTCACCAATACTATTCCTTCCAACCTCACCACCTTATCTCAAAGCCTGTTTCTTCTATCTCTCTTCCTCTTCGCAGTGTAAACTACGATCTTCTTCAAATCTTACCCTTGAAATTCCTCAACACTCCACCGATTTCTTCTCCTATTCCTTTACTGTCCATGCTGTCCGCTTATGGAACTCCCTACCCGAGGATATCAGGAAAGCTCAGACTCTTAGTTCTTTCCGAGATAGAGTTAGAAGTTATTTCCTTTCCTCTTATTCTATTAATATATTTTTTTATTTTTATTTTTTATTTTTATTTGTATTTATAAAATAAAAATAAAAATAAAAATCATTTTATTTGCGTTTTCCACAAGTAGGACTTAAGATAGGTACTTATGATTAGTAGGTACATTTGTATGTAACACAGTACTTGTGGAGTCTGATGCCTAGGATAAGCAAAAGCCTGTGTTCCAGGATCACCAGCCTGCCTAGCATGACTGATTTATATCGCGTGATATAGCGTTTTATCACGTTTAACTGTCAAAAAGACAAAGGAGTTTGACAGTTGAGTGTCGATAAAATGCTATATCACGCGATATAAATCGGTCATGCTAGGCAGGCAGAGCCCCAGATGTAAAGCCCGGATGTACTACTTTAAATAAATTATAGCAGTCCTGTATCCGAATTTAGTACGAAATCTAAATTACAAAATTTCTAACTATAATAGTTAACATTAATGTTATAATCAGTGTTTATTTTTTTGTGTGCGGATGTGTGAGTGTGTGTGTGTGTGTTTGTGCGTGCGTGTGTGTGTGCTCAGCCCTGCGACAGCCAAGACACTGCGATTTATATATATTTAAAACACTGAGCACAGCACAGTCACAGTATATAAATATTGTAACACAAAGTGATATTGCGAACAAATTAGGAACCAAATAAAAGGCACAGTGTAGAACTAACCAACAGGTTGCATTAGAATTTCGGTATCAGCATAAGACTTCTGTTGGAGCCACGCTACTAACTTCAATTTGCAGCTAAGTCTATTAAGAGGATATATTTCTTATCTTTAGATATATTTATTCTCAAACTCACTATTCCTTTCGTAATTGCACCCCACTCCCCTTATAGTCCTATCTTTATTTATTTTTCACCCAAGGGTTGCCTGGAAGAGATTGCTGCTTAGCAATAAGGCCGCCTCTTGTATGCTTTTTTCTCTGTAACTGTCCTTCTTTCTGTAATTCTTTTTGTGTGTGCAATAAAGTGTAACTTATTATTATTATTATTAATAGGTACATGTTCACATTACAATATGAAATTCTTAAATCATAGGTGTAGCATGCAACCCAGGCGAACACATCATTGAAAATAAAATAAAATAAAATTAAGTAGATTGATAGGTACACAATTATTACGTTTCACAAAGCCAGTACAAAGAAAAACTTATTAACAATACTTCAATTATTGTGACATTGATAGGATGACTGAACCATACTTGTACATATTATGTATTCTGTGACCATACGTTTAAATTTTAAGAGTGAGTCATTGTAAATATCCAGATCATTTATACTGCTTACTTTATTGTAACTAGTGATCTTCCCGTAGTGTATAAAAAACTTATTATTTTAAGTTTTGTTTTAAGTTTTGGGTTCAAATATCAAACAACACAAGTCGCTATATAGACCCATCTCGGATTGCAGGCAAATTGTTGTGGGAACCCAGCTTAGCCTTGTGTTTGGGAAATGTAGCAGTGACGCAAATATTGTGGCAGAAATGAAAGGGTTCAGAGTTTGGATTGGATGACCAAATTATTGAACATTTTCAAACAAATACTAGAAAGTGTTCTATTAAATTGTTGTTTTTAAATCTTACGTTGTTGTAGTCATAGGTAATTTGTCTGGCTAAATAATGTGTTTACTTACTACTTATTCGTAAAGAGCCAGAAAGAAAAAAATCAAAAAATCCAATACGGTGAAAATTAAGCCATCATACTTATTTTAAATGATTGTTTTCAATATTTATTGGCGCGATTAATACAAAGATAAAATATTTGTTGTTACCGCCATGGCGGATATTAAAGAACTTCAGACAATATTATAGACTCATGACCAAAATTCCTTTTTTTATAATAACGTAATATATCTACCAATGCACACAAAACCTTGACAAATTATATTCCTAAACCTTCTTCATGAATCACTCTATTTACTGGTGAAATGGAGTTTATCGCAAACAGACGTCAGACAGACAGACGCGGTGAAGAACTTTGTTTTATAGTAATAGTTATTAGCAAATTCAAAGTTCAAACATAGTAGAATATGTTCGTGTAAGTGATTTTAAATTGTTTTCATGCTTAACGTATGTCCTATGTCCGTTTGTATGACTAAATAAAACCTTCAACAATAACACCGATTTTTTTATTCTCACGGAAAAAGATAATCTGCCATGATCTATGTATTTAATTGCTTCAATACTTAATAGTGATTGGTAACTATGTATGAGTTATTCGTAGGGGTCTTAAATATAAGTTTGCTACAAATCTAAGAAATGTTGCCTTTAGGATAACGCAGAACGTCAAAAAAATTATTAGAACAACTTAAAAATCAATAATTATACACACATCAACTTTCTCTAGGGATACAGGTGTTATTTTCATACAAACGACTTAACTTTGTAGCCTTGGTTTCCTGCCAGGGATGTACTGTGCTGTGATCTGATGATGGCTATCCAGGGAGTGAATGGAGGAGATTCAGATCGCTATACACACTCAACTGATCTGACCAGCATTCTAAAAGATTAATGGACATGTTTATAAAAAACGCGAAAATAGCGTGAAAATCTATGGAAATCCTGAAACTGAGAACTCTGACCCATCAATCTTTTAGAATGCTGATCAGATCAGTTGGGTGCGTAAAGAGATCTGAATCTCCTCCGTTCACTCCCTGGATGGCCATCATCAGATCACAGCACGGTACATCCCTGGCAGAAAACCAAGGTTTCAAAGTTACCTTGTTTATATGAAAATAACATCTGTACCTATCCCTAGACAAAGTTGATGAGTATAGTTCAATATTCTTAACTACTTTTTCACTATGAAAATGTTTGATATTTCGATTAAGTGCCTACTATTAATAGTCCATCAGCCTTTTTTTCATGTCCCCACTGCTGGGGCACAGGCCTTCCTTATGGGTGGTAAGGAGGATGGGCCATAACTCAAAGATTTAAATCTTTGTCAAAACCCACCACGCGGGCCCAATGCGGATTGGTGGCTGTTAACGACCATCAACCAAACCGAGTACAAATTGTACCTCCCCTGAGAATCGAACCCGGGACCTCTGCGTTTTACTCGGATGGGCGAGCCACTAGACCACAGAGGGTGGTTAAAAATTGATTTCGATTGTGATGACAATGATCAGTCCAAACCGGATCTTTCCATCATTAATGATTCATTTGTCATTTGCGTGAAGAAACTGCAGAAAATATGATTAACAATTGTCTATAAGTAAGTAATCTCCATGATTATCTTTTTAAGATTAGTCTTAAATCACGTGTAAAGCCATGATTTAATTTAAACCACCTGTTTAATCCACGTGACTTGAATAATCAATGTTATTAATTTCTTATTACTGGACTGGACAACTGTCAGTCACGCTACATTCAAAGATAATTAAATTCAAGCCTAAGTCAGAACGCCTGATCAATTTTTTGTTGTTAATGCACTAGGAGGAGTTCGGTGGCGCAGTGGTTTAGCGATTGCGGAGGTTAAGCAACTTTCGCAAGGGTCGGTCATAGGATGGGTGACCAAAAATGTATTATCTCGAGCTCCTCCGTGCTTCGGAAGGCACGTTAAGCCGTTGGTCCCGGCTGCATTTGCAGTCGTTAACACCAACCAATCCGCATTGGGCCCGCGTGGCGGGTTATGGCCCATCCTCCTTATCCACCCATAAGGAAGGCCTGTGCCCCAGCAGTGGGGACATTAAAAATAGCTGATGGTTAATGCACTGGACGTAACTTTTACAAAAAATATCTTGCAGGCGCTGAAGACGTGTTATAGCTGTAAATATTTTCATAGGCACTTTTATAGGGGCTATTTTTTATAGGGGCTTTTAGAATAAAAAAAAGGAATTTTCAACACACTTGCTCGTGAAATGAGCCCTAATACATCGCATTTAGGGCCATAAACCGAGCTTTAACAAACGCGTGCAATAATATATAAAACACTAGTACGTTATAGAATTAACCCTACAAAGTTAAATTAGTAACTTACTGCAAGTTCTATGCGAGTAAACACAGCATTCCCAATTTAGCCGGGTAATACGTATGTAGGTATATAGTATATTATATTAGTTACATTATATCATATATTTATGTAGGTATTCGAGTTTAGTAGGATTATTATTATTACTTTATTAAATTTGCACACGTCCAACTACCCCATCACATTTATCTTAATTCCTGTCCATCCCAAGGTTGCCTGGAAGAAATCGCTTTTTAGTGATAAGGCCGCCATTTGTATGTCTCCTTTATGTTTGTATTGTTACTTGTTTGTTCTGTGTGTATACAATAAAGAGTATATAAATATAAATATAAATAAATACAGTTATTTTTTTAGTAACAACAAAGAGGTTTTATGCTACTGAAAATTCATAATACATTTTTGGATTAAATAAATGTGTAAGTCCTTAATAAGTCAAACAAATATTTATTATTATCAAATTATTCATAATTTACAATATTTTGATATAAAATATTAAAATATTTGCATTTTATCACTTAAAATTATAATTTTGAAGTAGGCTGTATGCTCACTCACCCCTTTGTTCGCAAAATATTCTTGCGTTGGGCGTGTGAAAAAAAACAAAAAAACAACCTGCGCGACATTTCCCATAATTATCATATTTTGTTTTTGTCGTATTTGTTGCTGTGTGGTAAATTACTTTGTTTTTTCCTCGCAAATGTGTTGAAAAACGTCGTATGAAACTCGTGAGCTTTTGCTTATTGCAACCATAAAGTTAATATACATTGCAACCTAAGCTAACTTGTCGCATAATATACTATTGTACCAGTCCCACCCGACTTCAATAGACGTGTTTTTATTATTACAATGATAATGCGTATCTATAGTGATTTGAATATTATTTCTTGCTTTTTAGAGGTAGCTTTTTGAAGTCGGTTTTTTGTTTTTTTTAAACAATTTTTTATTTTTTTATTTTTAGTGTAGGTAGTGTCTGTACTTCTGTATTAGGTAGTGTAGGTATATTATTTAGGTAAAAAAATCGGCTCAGCCAAACATGAGTTAATCGCAGAGAAACATACATACATACGGTTCAAACTGAGAACCTCCTTTTTTTAAGTCGGTTAAAGAACTACATTTAAGATATCCCTTTTCCAACAAAAAAAATATTATCTTATTCAGTTCATAAACAAAGAAGTTATACGACTGATCATCGAGGTAGTTCACACAAAATCATACTATTTTCGTGCTTTTTCAAGATTACTTGAAAAGTGCTGAACCGATTTCCAAATTTAAAAAAATGAGACTAATTTCGGAGATTACCTAATGTATTAACGTTTGAATCATTTCAATCGGTCCAGCCGTCTTTGAGTAATCGGTGGACATACAAAAAAAAACAAACATACAGACAAACAGAGAACCTCCTCCTTTTTTGGAAGTCGGTAAAAATACTAGGTTTTATATGATAATTATAGCAAACATCCTACTTGGCGCTTACGATGATAAATTATGCAACGTAAGATAAATACTTGTCGCTTGCTATAGTTTTGATGGGCTCTATCTACCATATTCGGATTTAGGGGTTTTTTTTGTTGTATATTAGCATTCGCCATTTTGTTGTATCGAAATAATCCAAAGTTCGACCTCAATAAAGTGTTTTATTGTTTCCCATACAATTTCAAAACCGGGCATCGAACCTGCGCCCGCTGAACCATAGTGAACCAAGTCCATCGGTTGAAAGGGATGTGTTAATACGCCATGCGTGACATTACCGGTGCATGGACTGGAGTGAAGGGTGCTCTACATTATTTTATTACTAACTAGCTTTTTCCCGCGACTTCGTTCGAGTGGAAATAGTTATTATGACAGTTTAGCTTTTGTCCGCGACTCGGATAAGGCTACAAGTTTAAATGACCTACCTACTTAGTGTATGACAGTTAGTACTACCACAGAATAGATAATAGTACTAACATACAAAAGTTGCACTCCGCAAAATCGTTTAAATAAATTGCGACTCTTGCTCCGACACAATAAGGTGCAATTCAGGTCGCATAGCGCTCCATTCGCTCCAAAACATTCACTTAGTAGTTGCCTCTCTTTCTATCGCGTAGGTCTTATCTTTTCTGATGTATGAAATTTGTCCTCTCAGAGGACGCCGAGCGGTTCAGACTCGCGCGCGGAGTGACAGAGCCCTGGTACTACGGAGAGTTCACACTATTCCCCTGTAGTAAATATTTTATATCCATTGCTTCCAGCATGTTTTCTTAATTGATGAAACGAGCGCGAAACGTCTCATAATTCTCAACCGGATTTTCGTAAAATTTTGTGAGCAGCCTTCTTATTGTCTAATTTTCAAAATCTATCGCAATCGCTTTCATTTGACAGATGAATGTGACACATTGCTGCATTTCTTTGGTACGTTTTTATTTGTGCCAAAAAGAAGCATCAATGTATCATATCCTCAAAGCGATATCGATAGATTTTGAAGTTAGACAATTAGCCCCCTGGTTTTACAATTTTATATTATTGTTTGGTCGATTCAGATTTTCGTAATTAATCGAAAGCCATTTTTAAAAATAACATAAACGTGAGGTTTGTATATTATAGTATACTATTTAGAAAACTCTCTAAACATGAAGTAGGTACCTACCTAAGTACATAGTTTGTTACTAATTTAAATAGAGCTACTTCCTCCATACGTTACGCTTGGTGGCGTGTTCCACACAGTATTGTGTGAGATATGCACACACATACATACACTGAACACACACACGCACGCACAACTTCGTGTATCGTACACAACAGGTGTACACATCAAACAATATACAAGTTGATGTCTATTTTTGCTTAATTAGGTTGCATATTTCTTTTCAACCAGCTTTCATTAAAGTGTTTCAGATATTTAAAAAAAGTAAAATAGGTACCTCCCTGCATAATATACTTAATGCCCTTATAGCCGTCAACTATAGCGCCGCCAATTAATTTATTTTTATTAAAAAAAGGTAACAACCATTCCCTTGTTTCTAATATTTTTCAAAGAACTCTTCTGTAGTTTTCATTCTTTCTGTAAGTTTTAAAATCCATTTAAACCAAAAGTGGTCACTGTCATTGCAAATGCATTTTAAAACTAATACAATGAATGGAAATATTAAAAGAGTACCTATAAAAAAAAATATGAGAAAATTTCAGAGGCCATAGTTTTTTCCTTTTTTTAATATTTACTTGGTTTAGGAGTTATAAAAAGAAATGTATTGGTGGCGCTAGTTGACCTATATAAGCGCCTTAACATTGTAAAAATAAGAAAGAAAAAAGTGTGAATTTTCACACTTTTTTCGTGAATGTAATTTTTTTACTTTAAATCTCCAATTTTCCACATTTTACGCGTAGAACATTTTAAGCAAAAGTAACGCTTCAGGCACAATTTTGACACTACATAAGTAAATCGTAGGTATTTTATTATAATGCTATTATTAGGTAGGTACGACATTTAAGTAATTAACAAACCCACTTCTAAATTAATTTTAGCACAATGAAAAACAATGCCATCTTATCTTTTAGAACACACTATATAATTTCTTATCACTTCTCTACCTTGTATGACTATCTACAAAATATCTTTGCACTCTAAATTCAATTTACACTATCTAAGTCGTTCCACTAAAGTCTATTTTTGTTTGACAGGGCTGTAAACAGATATGGGTAAGGATTTGAAGCGACCAGAGTCCAATGACCTCCCCTCCCTCCCATTTTTCTAACATCAATGGCGTCGAAAAAGAAAACCTTCAGTAACTCACAGGTCAAATCAAATTGGATGTGTAACGTTCCGATTTTGAAAACTCAATTTAGTATTCACATTCGCGCGCCAGACCGGGCCGGACGCGCGTAACGGCCATTTTGGACTTTAACTTTAAAAAAAAAGTTGTGTGCGTTTCGTTTTTAGTGATTTGACCAAGGAGTTTTGTGTTTTAAGTGTTTTGGAAGGTGATTTTCTCGTAAGTAATTTAAATTTTTGTTTTTCTAGTAAATGATTTGTGTATGTAAAGAAACTAACTCTATAAGTCATGTACAGTTAAATTAATTGATAATTAAACAAATAGAAAGAGGCACATAATTTCCTTTGGATAGCATTAACATTTTATAAGTTTTTACTGGAAAAAGAAAAGTTTCTACCTATTTTGAAATCTGTAGAGATTTTTCTAGACAGATAAAATCATAATTTCTGTGTAACTTAAGTATAAGTAGGTACTATCAGCACTTACTTGTTTTGCATTGTTATCAAAACTCTTTACTTATCTGATAAAACATTTTCAGATAGCAAAGGAACTACTTACCTATTGATTAGTTATTTTATTAACTCCTGATATTTTTATTGTTCTTACCAAAATATAAGCCTGTGATCTTTATTGCAATAAAGATTATATAACGACTTTTAAGTTTAACGGTGGCTTAATTGTAGTACACACAGGCTAGGTACGGTCAGCAACGGTAGTTGTTCAACACTTAATACTTTGTCATAGTAACTTTTTTGACAAATTTTTCAAACCGTGAGACATCAGCTGCTGTCAAAACAGTTGCTATGACAAAGTACCAAAGCGTTAAGCGACTTTCGTTGCTGACTGTACCAAGGTCAAAGTTTGAATCGATAGATGTATTTGTGGTTTGGAAATGATGCAAAGATGGTGTCACAAACACCCAGACGATAGAGAAGATCGTTTCGAGATGACGACACCTAATGGGTCATTTTCATTTACAGGGGTCGATTTTCCAGGCGACTATTGCTGTTCGATTTTAGTCGACTAGCGTTATTGACAATCGCTTGTAAAATCGAATAGCCACCTCATGAAAAAGTTTGTGATTAGATTTTATAATCGATAAAAAGCTCTAGTCGTCTTGAAAATCGACATAAATCCCACATATTTCAACATTTCAACAATTATAGTATATATTATAAATCCCACATAAGGAAGACCTTTGCCCCAGTAGGTAGAGGGGACATTAAAAACGGGTCGAATTGAGTACCTCCCTCCTTTTGAAGTCGGTAAAAATAGGTGATGATGATGAAAAGAAACCTTAAAGTGGATCCTATAACGAAAGTGGCGCACTCAAAGGTTTTTATTTAATAAGTTTTAATTAAAAAGGGTTTTAATAAAACTTTACGTGGAATTTATAAGACCCATAGTCTAGTATTCTTAGAAGATATATCATTACATTCCCACGTAGTAATTTGTAGAAGTACTTAGATAGCAAATGTGCCAAAACGGCCACTTTTAGCAGTTTTGCGAGGAAATATAAGTACTTAGTTTCCTTTGCTATCAATACCTTATTTTTATGTTAAGGTACGTCAGTTTGCTATGATTAAAATACAGAACGAAGTATGTCATACAGAGTATTAATATATACTAATGTTTAAACAACTGTTGATAACAAAAGAATTTCTGTAAAGAAGTATTGCAATTTCTTGGAGTTTTATTAAGGAAAATACACCTAAGTATTATAAAGTAAGAAAATGTTAATACAGTCCGCTGCAGGGCCCTATTTAATAACGAGACAATTTGTCAATTATCATGACAATTTGGTTGTCATGATAATTGACAAATATATCTATGAGTAGTTAGTTCTACCAGGGCTCTGTCACTCCGCGCGCGAGTCTGAACCGCTCGGCGTCCTCTGAGAGGACAAATTTCATACATCAGAAAAGATGGTCTTATCTTTTCTGATGTATGAAATTTGTATGAAAAAAAAACGCGATAGAAAGAGAGGCAACTACTAAGTGAATGTTTTGGAGCGAAGGGAGCGCTGTGCGACCTGAATTGCACCTTATTGTGTCGGAGCAAGAGTCGCAATTTATTGAAACGATTTTGCGAAGTGCAACTTCTGTACGCTAGTACTATTATCTATTCTGTGGTTCTACATAATATTTTCAAATTATTTGACGCTCAAAATGACTCACTTTTCAGATTTTTATCCTTCATACGTTAAATAATCGTACCTATAGTTTCATTTTCCTTACCTTTAGGGACTATTTCTCTACCTTTAGGGGATTAGTTACTTCTTCATTGGAGTTCAGTTACGATTAGGTAACGTATGAAGGATATAAATCTGAAAAGTAAGCTATTTAGGCTGAGTTTTTTTGCTTCACTTTACATACAAGGTCTCGGCTTCTAGGTGTTATTATTCTAAAGGCCACAATACGCACTGCCAGACGGCTTGCTTAAGCTAGGGTTTCCTAGGATGACGGTGCCGACAACTTACGGCCGTATTTTAGCGGGGTAGAACGTTGTCTATGAAAACAAAATGGTGCGCCGTATTGTTTACATAGACAACGTTCTACGCCGCTAAATTACGGCCGTAATATGACGGGAACCGTCATCCTAGAAAACCCTAGCTTTAGAGCCTGACTCGCCTAGCGTGGCTAAGTAAAAGAAACTTTCACGATTTCTTGCAACCGGCCGGCCGCACTGATCGCTTAGCGCCTCGCTAGTTGCCTAGCGTGTATTGTAAGGTGAGAGGCATAGGTGTAACCCACTAGGCGCTAGGCGCTAAGCAAGCCACCTGGGGGCTTACCATCAGCAAATAAAAAACCGTTCAGTTCAAAAGCAAGCCTTAAACAGGACTGCTTAAGGCCTTCTTTCATACTACCCGTTGAGGTCATAGTACGAAAAAGCAAGGCAGTTCAATATAAGCCCTGCTATAAGAGCTCAAAGTAAGGCCCCTGTAAGTGCGTACGTGGCCTAAAGACTTGTACTATTTAGGTATTCTGTGCCTAAAGGCTATTATTATTGATACAATAATATAACCTTAATTCCTTACGTTTGATTTGACATCTCAAAGCGACTTATTCCTAAACAAACTTTTTAGTATTCTAGTTATTGAAAACTTATTTTTCTTTGCAGTTAAAAAAATGCACAGACTGATAAAATCTGGTGATAAAATAATTTTGTTTTAACTCTCGATGGAAAGATATTCAAAAATTATTTACGTATCAATTAAAATATCAACCGATAAAAACTCGATACAAAATCATAATTCCATTGATTCTTAGAATAATCATTTCGCGCCTTTTCAGGTAAAACTTCGTAAGTGTTTTTATAGTAACCGCCGTATCAGCTAATTTTGCACCTTACACCACTCACTTCAAAGTTGACAGTAATTCTGTAGAATATGCAAAATGGCGGTTACGATATTCTACCTGAAAAGGCTCGATTTGCTATACGATAAGTACTTTAAATATATATATAAAATCGTTACTTTCGTGGTTTTGAGTAAAAAATTTATTGTTAGAAACAATATCACGAAGTCACGATACGTTTTTATTGTTGTGGATCACGCTTTAAAACTGTTTAAGGTTATACAATACTAAATAATAATATACTAGAAAAAATCGACTTGCACCTGAACCCTGAGTGTAACTTTTCACAAAGAAAAAACGTAACTACCGCGTTTGCGTTTCGAGCAATATTTGTATGGGGAAAGTACAGCGCCGCCATGCGGCGAGAGGTCGAAACAATTCACGCGAGTGTGACTTTGCCTCAATACGTAAAACGATTCGTTTCCAAACGTATCGAGCGCGTTTGGCTATCCGAATGCGTTTTTGTGTGCTTTTTGCGAGTGTAACTCACAATTTTGACAGTTCCACGACAGTACGAAGTTAACTAAACGTAAACGTAGTAGTTAAGTCATTCACTTGTAGTTTCATATTCTCAGGCGCGTAACGAACCCACAACCCAAAATCCAATACTATTTAGTTGATGATTAAAATAAGTTTAGAATTAGTTATGCTTTTGCCAGAATAAGCAGATCTCTCTATAAGCTTGGGTTATTAATTGTTATTATACAAAGGCAAAGGCCATCATCAGATCACAGCTAGGTCAATCCCTGGCGGAGAACCAAGGCTTTAAAGTTACCTCGTTCGTATGAAAACCGACTGATCTGGCTACCACTATAAGTAAGTTAAAAATTATGGAAAAATAAATCATATTATTATAAATAGTCATCTTAAAATGGCAATTTTATTGTATAGGTCCCAGTTTTTTTAGTATAACATTTTTTTTAAGTCAAGTCAAGTCACAAATCTTTGTTCAAATAAACTTAATTAAGTGCTTTTGAACCGACAAGTTTTGCCTACCACCACTGTGTATTCTGCAAGACTTTTTTAGCTGACACGAAGAATGGGCACTTTATTATAGCAACCAAAATATAGGCCCCCTTCCTTAAGTCCACCTGTCTCAAAACCGATGGGCCGACCGTTAAATTTTGAAACAGGTGCATATAGTTACGTAACGCATTAAACAAAATAAAAAAGATTAGTGTATTAAAGTATTTTTTTAATTTACAGCATAGTACAATAAATAACTATTACGGCTGTATGCGTAGGTTATGCCTTTGCTCCAAAGACTTTCTATGTTGTTGCTCAAAACAAAAAAAAACAAAGGTATGATTACTCTTTGTCACTGTCTGTCAAATCTGTCAATCAGTTTTTTAAATCAGTAAATGCAAAGGAACTTCGTGTTCAGTTTGATATTTTATCGCGATAATAATATAAAAAAATATATTTAGTTATCAAGGTAAAATAAAAAAGTCATAATATTATTTAATTTATAGTTAGAGCGATGAAATTATATTACGTTAAATTTAGTCACATTGATTTGTTTAGTCTTAAGCCCGCTAAATTCAAAATTGCACTTAATAGTACCAATTAATTATATTTGGCCTCTCATTTTTATAAGTGAACAAAATCTAGTTTTTTTTTTAAGTAAGTTACATTGTTATTGTTACTCGACACTTTATTGTTATTACTTAGTAGTGGAAACTGTTTAGGCTAATGTAAATTAATGTATGTTGCAACTACATGTAAAAATTTATGCTGTATGTTTCCCAAGAAATAAATATAAATAAATGTAAAAAAAAATATAATTAGGAATATGACTAAAGACGAATCAGGAACAAATCAAAATTGGGATAGGATTGTCGGACCGGAAGATGTCTCTACATCTTCCGGTTAACATAAGAGAAAAGAAAAGTTAACATAAAGGGCTAGAGAGCCCTTTATCACAGTACATATATAATATATATGTGCTGTGCCTTTATGTTAACTTTTCTTTTCTTGCGGTGAAATACACGTACGATAACTACTGTAAATTAAAAGACAAAAACGCATCGTGGGAAAGAATAGACATTTCAACTAACTATATTGACCACCTGACATTTAAGGGTAGTGTTCACACTTGGCTGGCTACCACCCCCTAATAGTATCAACCGAGAAATGTTCTTACCTCGGTTTTTTAATGGAAGTGAGTTTAATTCATGTTATTTTTTTGCATGTACGTATGTGGGTGATTTGGGAGTTGGCGACGAAATAAATAAGTTCGACTTACTATCTTGATGGTTTATTTACCAACTCAGCACACACAAACAAAACGTAGAAGGTGTTAACAGGATTAACAAGCACAAGAGCAGTTTATTTACATAGCTTTCAATATCGGAATAAAAATTAAAATGAACTAAATAAAATTCTTTGACAAATATTTTACGTCGTGTTGAAGACTCAACTGACATACGTGCATGCGCGCGCAGGCCATGCCACCCGGTCCAGAGACCAAAGGAACGGCTTTTTAAAATGCGCGCTACCACGGCACAAGGAGTTTTCGACCGTCGCACGATTTTGACGTGCGAGTAATAATATTGAGTAAATATTGTAAAGTGTGCCGAAACAATAAATGTTTGAAACGTGCCCACATCACTCCCCTCCAGAGACCGTCACTACGGGCGATAGTGATCTGGGAACCTGACGCGCCGGCCCGAACGGGTGGTTTTTTTAGGTACCTCTTCGGGTTTCGGGTCTTTATCTGCATTCGAACTCAAATGACCATTACTGCCAGAAAGCAAATCAGGGATGGGTTCGACAAAAGTATATGCCGGTTTAAGACGATCGATTGATACAGTAATATGTTTCCCTTTTATTAAAATTTTGAAAACTTTGTCCCCCCTTTCAACAACTTCGTAGGGACCAGAATAAGCGGGACTTAAGGCTGCTCTCAGTGAGTCTTCCCTAAGGAATACATGACTGGAGGAGTTGAGATCCTTGTAAATGAAAATTTTGTTATTGCTGTGGCGTGAAGCGGGAGATGGTCGTAATTTAGCAGCAAATAGGCGAACACGTGCAGTAAAATCGGTTACATCCGTTGTGGCCTCCACTCCATTTTGGAAAAACTCTCCAGGTAGGCGAAGGGGTTCGCCGTACAGAAGTTCAGCGGAAGAAGCTTGTAAGTCCTTTTTGAACGCTGAACGAATACCGAGCAGGACCAGTGGTAAAGATTCGATCCAGTTGTTGTCGGCGTGACATACGATGGCGGCTTTTAGCTGGCGATGAAACCGCTCAACTAAACCATTACACGCGGGGTGATAGGCCGTGGTTCTTCGATGATTGAACCCTGCTATTTTCGCCAAGAAAGCAAACAGGTTGGATTCAAATTGGGGTCCACGGTCGGTTACTATGTCGGTTGGGCAGCCAAAACGAGAAATCCAACCCGACAATAGTGCGCGTCCTACCGTTTCTGCTGTCATGTCCATGATTGGTATTACCTCTGGCCATCGTGTGAAGCGGTCGACAGCAGTGAGACAGTAGCGATACCCTTGGGACTGCGGTAAAGGACCTATAAGGTCGATGTGTACCACAGAGAACCTACTACGGGGTAAATTGAATGTGCCCAATGGTGCAGACACATGGCGGCTCACTTTGGCCCGCTGGCAAGCTAGACAGCATTTCGACCACTCGACAGTCTTTGCGAATGCCCGGCCATACATATCGCTCGGCTACTAATTGAGCAGTTGCATTTGGGCCCGGGTGACTTAGACTATGCAGACAGTCGAACACCTGCTTTCGCAATGGTTTGGTCACAAACGGTCTTGGTGGTGACCAACTAATGTCACAGTATATCTCGTGACGGCTGCCCTCCAGTACCAATTTTTTGAGTCGAATTGATGTTTCATTTCTGAGAAGATCGGCAAGTTCAGAGTCCAATGACTGAGACTTTGCTAACGATTCGTAGTCAAGGACTGGTTGGATTTCTTCGATACGCGATAGTGTATCAGCAACCACGTTGTCTCGACCGGATATATGCCGGATGTCAGTCGTGAATTGTGATATGTAATCGAGGTGTCGGTACTGGCGAGGCGAACAGTTGTTTTTGCGGTCACTAAATGCGAAGCTAAGTGGCTTGTGGTCGGTGTACACCGTAAAATGGCTAGCCTCCAGCATGTGACGGAAATATTTAATACCTTCATAGATGGCCAGGAGTTCTCGGTCATAAGGTGAATATTTTCGCTGCGCTGGGCTTAATTTTCGTGTGAAGAACGCCAAAGGTTGCCAGATGCCATTCTTCAATTGCTGTAAGACCGCTCCTAATGCCACGTCAGATGCATCCGTGACTAAGGCTAACTGGGCGTTGCAATCAGGATGCGACAGCAGGGCAGCATTGCAGAGATCCTGCTTACACCGCTCAAATGCTGCCAATGCTGGGCCAGTGATATCCACCGGATGCGAGGCTTTTACCGAACCCGTTAGAAGAGCGTTGAGAGGAGCTTGGCTCTGTGCGGCATTAGGTAGGAATCGACGATAAAAATTGAGCATCCCTAAAAACCTCCGGAGTTCTCTTACTGTTTTGGGCGCTGGACAGTCTTTGATAGCCTGAACCTTGGACTCTTGGGGCTTAGTGCCTTCCGCCGAGATGTGATACCCTAAGAATGTTACTTCGCTTGCACCGAAAACGCACTTTGAAGTGTTAACCAGAATACCGTACTGCTGCATCCGCTCGAACAGCTGCCGCAGGT
Source organism: Agriphila straminella (assembly GCA_950108535.1). Taxonomy (NCBI): domain Eukaryota; kingdom Metazoa; phylum Arthropoda; class Insecta; order Lepidoptera; family Crambidae; genus Agriphila; species Agriphila straminella. The sequence goes on from OX467304.1 coordinate 13,188,720, forward strand.
GATCCTCATGCTGGGCCTGATCCCGGGAGAAGACCAGAAAATCATCAATGTAGGAGTAACAGAAATCTAACCCCCTGATCATTTCATCCACAAATCTTTGGAAAGTCTGAGCTGCGTTCCTTAGACCAAAAGTCATAAACGGGAACTCGAACAGGCCGAAGGGGGTGGTGATGGCGGTCTTCTGAATATCCTCCTCAAAAACCGGGATTTGGTTATAAGCCTTCACCAGATCTATTGTCGAGAAAACCTTGCAGCCTGCGATACTGTGAGCAAAATCATGTATATGACGGATCGGGTACCTATCGGGTATGGTGCGGGCGTTTAACGCACGGTAATCTCCGCAGGGCCGCCAGCTGTTGTCCTTCTTGGGCACTAAATGCAGTGCCGATGCCCAAGGACTCTCGGATGGACGCGCAGTGCCGCTGTCTAGCATCAGCTGGAACTCACTACGCGCGATTTTTAACTTGTCTGGCGCTAACCTGCGAGGAGTACAAAATAAGGGAGGCCCTGGAGTGGTACGGATATGATGCACTGTGTTGTGTCGTGTAATGCGTGGCATGCCAGACGGACGAGTTATTTCAGGAAATTCATTTAAAATTAAATGGTACCGCGAATCTCCAGTCAAAACTTTAACAGACAGTACAGATTTTAAATCATTACCTATATTAGCCACAGAACACAATGAGGTAGTATTGTCTATCAAGCGTTGGTTACGTACATCCACAATTAAATTAAAGTGTCTAAGAAAATCTACACCAATGATAGCTTTTGTAACGTTAGCCACAACAAAGTTCCAGGCAAAGCTACGTCTTAGGCCTAAATCTAAATTTAATTGGATGAAACCATACGTATCGATGATACTTCCATTGGCCGCCGATAGCTGGTACGTAGTCTTCGTGCATCGCTCGCGCAGTGCGGATCGTGGAAAAACACAAAGATCGCTGCCGGTGTCCACTAAAAATTGGGTCTTGGTCTTGCGGTCTGTGACAAATAGGCGACCACTGGAAATAGGGCAATCGTTCGTCGCCATCACCGACTGCCTTGAGCATTTCCCAACTTTGCATAGTCACAGGGTTCCACACAGTTGGTCGCCCTCGATCCGAACCTGAAGTGATACCAACATAAGGGAAACTTGCGGTAATTCGAACTGGATCGGCTTGACGAACGACTTCGGTGGTTGTCTCTTGAGCGTGGTCTGGACTCACGCTCGCGGCCACTGAGCTGCAACGTCAGATTCTTCACGGCGTGCTTCAATTCCGCTATCTCCAGTGCCATTGCCTCCATAGTGCTCGAAGATGGTGTAGGTGTGGAGGCGGCTGCAACTTGGCGCATAGGCGATACAATATCCTGCACTCTGTCTGCCAGGTCTGCTAATGCTTCCAAGGGTGTAGCTGGTTGCGATGCCAGAAGCGCTTGGATGTTGCTGGGTAAACGACTGCTCCATATGGTGCGAACGAAGTCTTCTGGCACTTCTGAACCAGCCAGGCTCCGCAGGTGCCTAAGGAACTGTGACGGCTTCCTGTCACCCAATTCTTCGTGCATGAGAAGTTGATGCACTTTCTTTTCTTTCGACGCTGACAGGCGCTTAATGAGCTCAAACTTCAGCTTTTCATATTTATTTTCGGCAGGTGGGGACACAATGACATCTTTTACTTCCTTCGAATATTGCGGATCCAAGTGCCCGATCACGTAATTAAATTTTGTGACATCCGAAGCGATTCCTGCCAAGGCGAATTGACCTTCTATTTGCGCGAACCAAATCTCCGGCTCTTCAGGCCAAAACGGCGGAACTCGTACACCGACACGGCAAATGTCAGATGGTGGAGTGGAAACGCGCTCTTGACTAGGGTGCTGGGCGGCTTGCGATGCTGCCGATTTCTCCGAGTCATTGCTGTCGCTCATTTTTGCTTGTCTTATCTACTGTGTTCTTGAGGAGGTCACCAGTTGTGGGTGATTTGGGAGTTGGCGACGAAATAAATAAGTTCGACTTACTATCTTGATGGTTTATTTACCAACTCAGCACACACAAACAAAACGTAGAAGGTGTTAACAGGATTAACAAGCACAAGAGCAGTTTATTTACATAGCTTTCAATATCGGAATAAAAATTAAAATGAACTAAATAAAATTCTTTGACAAATATTTTACGTCGTGTTGAAGACTCAACTGACATACGTGCATGCGCGCGCAGGCCATGCCACCCGGTCCAGAGACCAAAGGAACGGCTTTTTAAAATGCGCGCTACCACGGCACAAGGAGTTTTCGACCGTCGCACGATTTTGACGTGCGAGTAATAATATTGAGTAAATATTGTAAAGTGTGCCGAAACAATAAATGTTTGAAACGTGCCCACACGTATTTTATTCCGAAACGATAGGTTTAATTTAATCAATATTATGTTTTCCTTAAAAAGTTATATAAAGTAATAACTTTAATACTTACTTCAAACAAATTCACAAAACGTCTAATACGTTAACTTTGAGAAACTGCCTTCTGAATTAATTTTTAAACTTCTCTGTACAACAATAAATTTTAATACCACACAACTTTTTAATAGCAAAAATAATAATAATTTTACATTCAAATTAATATAATTTTGCTGTATCTTTATTCACTTAATATCTTATTTCTATCAGTGCTTGTAAGATATAAATCACTTTATGCTTGCAAGGTCACTGATATATCATTCCTTATCAGTCTGGAAATACCTTGTCATAAACTATAGTTTAGTATTAGTTTTATGTTTGAAGTAAAACTTGTATGTTGTTATAAAATAGTACATACATACGTAGTAACTACATAAAACTAATTGGCTATGTAAGCTGTAAACCTCGGGTTTTTAATTTTTTTTAAACATTTTTCGAAATGGCTGAAAATAGATGATTTTTCCCATATCTCCGCAATTTTGAAAAAAGAACTAAATCGACACAAAAAATCTATTCTTATAAATATCAAACCCCCATTTAAAAAGACGTAATACTGAATTGACAAAAAATCCATATACATATTGAACCTACTCACAAAATGTTCACGAGAATCGTTTGGGAAAATGTGACTTGTAGTTGTAGAGGAGAACAGTGCTACAGCAGGACAGCTGGACTTCAGACATCATTTTACCATTGAAAATGTTTATCATGCAAATCGCCTAAAACGTATTTTTGGCCATATCTCCGAGGATTTTGGGAGGATCGAGATGGGAATAATACCAAAAGTTGAGGAAATTATCAAGCCACGTTTGAACGTTTGAATTTTGAAAATCTACTGGTAACTTTTTTGGAATTATGCAAAATTCGGGTAAATTTGGGTTTTTTGGGGGTGTATAAATTGTAAATATTTCAGAAAAAACCGACTTAAGAAATAATTAAAAAATTGGTCCTAGTGTATTATTTTGTCTACAATATGGCTAAAAACTTTTGAAAATCGGTTAATAATTGTGACCTGTTGGTCCCCGGTGGTCCCTTTAGATTTGGAATTGTAGAAAAACGGGTGTTCCGTTCATAAAAAGTGATGTAGTTTCTATGATTATTTACCGATCGTCATGGTAATAGTCTTAAAAGATGCAGAAGCAGACGAGAAGTGCGTTCATTGGAATTTTGAAAATCGGTTAATAATATTTCGGTCGCGTCGAGGCAGGCAGCAGGCGCTTTTCGCATCGTATCGTAAAAATAAATAGGTACTAGGTACTAGGGGTTGCAGTCCCGGTACTGAGGAGAAAACTGAATTCCCGGTACTGCGCTAACTCTGGTACCGGGAAAACCGGGAAATTTCGGGACTTTTGGTACTGAGATTTTAATATATTTGATAATGCCGCGGACCCCAGAACCAGACACTTAATAGAAAGTCTATTGTTTGGGAGATAGTTGACTGCTAATGCCTGTATATCAAAGCTAAGTGCTGAGGAACCTATACGAAAATGCCACTATGTCGTTTCTATTACCGAACCAGAGCACAAATCTTATCCAATGTGTGAGACAAGAAAACGTAATTTCTCCGAAACGGTTCACCGCTGCGTTGGTGCTTGGAGGAGATCTTTAATCTCATAGACTGGAAAGGATTCAGTATCAACACCTATGGCGAGTACCTTCGTTTTGCCGACGATGTAGTTCATTATGGTTGGCTGAGAACTTGGAAGACCTGAACACAATGCTCGAAGATCTCCGTAGTGCTTTCCAAAGAGTGGGAGAAGGATTATAAGACGAAAATCATGTTGAATGTCAATCCAAGGTGTGAGACAGGAAGACGTAATTTCTCAGAAACGGCTCACCGCTGCGTTGGAGCTTGGAAAACATCTTTAATCTCATTGACTGGAAAGGATTCGGTGGCGAGTACCTTCGTTTTGCCGACGATGTAGTTCATTATGGTTGGCTGAGAACTTGGAAGACCTCAACACAATGCTCGAAGATCTCCGTAGTGCTTTCCAAAGAGTGGGCGAAGGATTATAAGACGAAAATCATGTTGAATGTCAATCCAGGAAGACGTTATTTCTCAAAAACGGTTCACTGCTGCGTTGGAGCTTGGAGAACATCTTTAATCTCATTGACTGGAAAGGATTCGGTATCAAGACCTATGGCGAGTACCTTCGTTTTGCCGACGATGTAGTTCATTATGGTTGGCTGAGAACTTGGAAAACCTGAACACAATGATCGAAGATCTCCGTAGTGCTTTCCAAAGAGTGGGTGAAGGGTTATAAGATGAAAATCATGTTGAATGTCCATCCAAGGTGTGAGACAGGAAGACGTAATTTCTCGGAAACGGTTCACCGCTGCGTTGGAGCTTGGAGAACATCTTTAATCTCATTGACTGGAAAGGATTCGGTATCAACACCTATGGCGAGTACCTTCGTTTTGCCGACGATGTAGTTCATTATGGTTGGCTGAAAACTTGGAAGACCTGAACACAATGCTCGAAGATCTCCGTAGTGCTTTCCAAAGAGTGGGAGAAGGATTATAAGACGAAAATCATGTTGAATGTCAATCCAAGGTGTGAGACAGGAAGACGTAATTTCTCAGAAACGGCTCACCGCTGCGTTGGAGCTTGGAGAACATCTTTAATCTCATTGACTGGAAAGGATTCGGTATCAACACCTATGGCGAGTACCTTCGTTTTGCCGACGATGTAGTTCATTATGGTTGGCTAAGAACTTGGAAGACTTCAACACAATGCTCGAAGATCTCCGTAGTGCTTTCCAAAGAGTGTAGAAGATGTAATTTCTCAGAAACGGTTCACTGCTGCGTTGGAGCTTGGAGAACATCTTTAATCTCATTGACTGGAAAGGATTCGGTATCAAGACCTATGGCGAGTATCTAACTTACCCTCTTTTGTCGACGATGTAGTTCTTAAGGCTGAGACCTTGGAAGACCCTTAGCACAATGCTCGAAAATCTCCGTAGTGCTTTCCAAAGAGTGGGACTTAGGATGATAAGACGAAAATAATAATAATAATAATTTATTTATTCGTCTTTCACACAAAGGTCATCAAAATCATGTTGAATGTTTATGTAACCGCTCCAGTTTATACTTAAAGTTATTGACCATTATGAATATCTGGACAGAGTAGAGGTAGGTGGACAGTCCAGTTAGGTAATTAAAATTTCGAGAAGGATATCTCTCGTCAAATTCAGCTCGTATGGACAGCATTCGAAAAGCTTTAGTAAATCTTTGCATCCAAATTACCTCAATGTCTCAAGACGAAAGTCCGGTGTGTATTTGCTCGTTTCACTTCGCGCGTCATTTATTTATTTTCGTTCGAAGGGCAATATAGCGGCATTTTAAGCTAATAGACGCTTAATTATTAGCCTAATTTTAAGTTATAACAAAAGTACCGAAAGTACCGAAATTTCCCGGGAAATAATTCTCAGTACCGGTACTGAGTAAAAAGTCAATTTCCCGGGAAATACCGGGAAAAATCGGTACCGGGAATTCCCGGGAGCATGCCCTACTAGGTACCTAGGTAACTAATAGGATTTTGCATTTGTTTTGATTTTTGGTTTTTAGTAAATTTTTGGGTTCATTTTCAATGCTCCGATTCTTGCGGGGACTGTAAAATCTGTGAATTTTTGCCCAAGCCGAAAGGAGACGCTTCGTATTCGCGCTCAAACTCACGGACTGCATAAAGCGCACCTACAGAATGAATAATAATTTGAAATTTTACATTAGGCTTGTTTTTACTAAAGTCTCGGTCTCACGTAGCGATTTATAGCAGCTATATTTACTGCTTGCGATTACTATCAGCTATAAGTCGCCGCTACGGTACATTATAATCAGCGATTTTTTGCTCGTTCACGCTCTCACCAAGCTAAATTTTCTCTGGCGGAAAAAAGCAGCTATAAATCGCTACGTGCGACCGAGGCTTAGATGTAAGCAAAAACATAATTTTTGAAAATTCAACCCAATAGGGGGTGAAAAAGAGGGAAAAACTTTTGTACAAAAATTCTAAAATTTCTATTAAGACTTATTTTGACAATGAGGATCAACGAGGTTTTTAGTTAAATATGTAGAGTTTCAGTCACATTAAAATAAATTATTTCAGTGAAAGAATTATTGAAATTGGATCAAAAATGACGAAGATAGAGCGATTTTCGTGTCGCATTCTCAAAAACGCTCCCCAATTCACGATTGGCTGATGACGTCATCAGCCACGTGCGCCGCTCAGCGGCGCGGCAGGTGTTTGTTCGGGCGATCGTGGCACGTGACGTCATCGCATGATCCGCAAGGGCCGGCCGTGTTTTTTAAACTCACTTTTTAAATATTTAATAATATTGTCATTTCTTGATGGATTTGAGAAATTTAAACAGAGATTTACTCAGATATTGATATTGTATTTGATGTGATATACAAAATTGATATATTCAATTGCCGTGTTGATCTTCATTGCACATATAAGTGGATTAACTCTCGAAAATATCAGTTATACTTATTCCTTCATCACAACACAAGTATCACAACAGCCCATTTTACAATACATCCAAACGGCTAAACAAATTTAGCCATATAAAATTACAATGCATTTGATTATTTAGTTCACTGGCCCAGATTTTGTTCATTAATATTTATACGGCTTCATATAATAATATAACAGGAAGCCTTTTCAGAACCGACGGATTAAATTTCTAAACGGTGCAGAGAATAGTTTTGGCCATAAAACGATTGTATGCTAGAATAACAGAGTCATTATTAAACTACTTTTCACGCAGTAAATTAATTTCAGTGGTTATTTTTTTTTAGCTAGGTCCAATGGCGATTTAAAAAAAATATATACAACGTGTAACAAAAAAACCCTAATGCCGAATATGGTAGATAGGGACCATCAAACTGAACAACTTTTACTATGGGACCAATTCTGAAATCGCGAAAAAAAATCAGCTGTTTCATACATTTTGATACTTTCGTTATTAGTTTTTGTATTATACCTAGCTGTTTTTTTCGCGATTGCAGAGTTGGCCCCATAGTAAAAGTTGTTCAGTTTGATGGTCCCTATCTACCATATTCGGCATTAGGGTTTTTTTGTTACACGTTGTATATATTTTTTTTAAATCGCCATTGGACCTAGCTAAAAAAAAATAACCACTGAAGTTAATTTACTGCGTGAAAAGTAGTTAAATAATGACTCTGTAATAATGATTATTCTAGCATACAATGGTTTTATGGCCAAAACTATTCTCTGCACCGTTTAGAAATTTAATTCGTCGGTTCGTATAAGCAGGGCTCTGTCACTCCGCGCGCGAGTCTGAACCGCCCGGCGTCCTCTGAGAGGACAAATTTCATACATCAGAAAAGATAAGACCTACGCGATAGAAAGAGAGGCAACTACTAAGTGAATGTTTTGGAGCGAAGGGAGCGCTGTGCGACCTGAATTGCACTTTATTGTGTCGGAGCAAGAGTCGCAATTTATTTAAACGATTTTGCGGAGTGCAACTTCTGTACGCTAGTACTATTATCTATTCTGTGGTATAAGTTGTTCAGTTTGACGGTCCATTCCATATTCTACCATATTCGGTTTTTTTTTTGTAACAAGTTGTATACTTATTTTCTTTTCTTTTTGTTTCAGATAGTTTCTTCCAGCAATGGGATATGCATAGTAAGGTTGAACAGACATTTAGGGTGATTTTTTTGTGTGGACTAAGAGTAGTGATGTGAACAAATAGTGTTGTGTATAAAACAAGATGGCGGATAACGAAGGACCAGTGACTGTGGATGATTTGCCGATCGCTTTTCAGGTAAGAAAAGCTATATTTATATACAGTGGTGGCCATATAATTTAGGACACCAGCTGATTTTCATACAAACGAGGTAACTTTGAAGCCATATTTCTCCGCCAAGGACTGACCTAGCTGTGACCTGATGATGGTCATCCAGGGAGTGAATGGAGGAGATTCAGATCGCTATACACGCCCAACTGATCTGATCAGTATTTTAAGATATATAAGGATCTGAGTTTTCAGTGTCAGGATTTCCATACATTTTTATTCGTATTTCGCGGTATTTTTTAAACTCATCCTTATATCTCTTAGAATGCTGATCAGATCAGTTAGGTGTGTAGAGCGATCTGAATCTCCTCCATTCACTCCCTAAATAGCCATCATCAGATCACAGCTAGGTCAATCCCTGGCGGAGAACCAAGGCTACAAAGTTACCTCGTTTGTATGAAAATCGCCTGGCGTCCTTAATTATTTGGCCACCACTATATATCCTTTTCCTAAAACTGTGATGAGCTATCAATGTCAATGTAACTGACATTTGTAGTCTTTAGTCTTTATCTTAGATTGTTATAAACATCAACAACAATTTGAAATGTGATTTAGCTATGTCTTAACTGTATTTAATATTTATAAATTGGTATACATAATAAAAAGCGTAGGGCATAGAACAGAGCCTTGAGGAACACCATTCACTAACATGAGTTACGTAGTTCTTCAAACTCAAAAAAATCTATTTTTAGTCTAGGCTGTCCTTATCTATATTTTATGTCTACATTCGCTTGTCACTTATGTCATATTGTATAACTAGAGGTGAAATGTAGACATACTTAGAGCATTCAAGACATGAATTAGTAAGCGCATGAAGGTTCAAATCAATTGACATCAATTTTAATGTTGAATTATTAACAGTGACTTATTCATGAACAGAAGAAATACCTACCTAGTATTCTGAGTATCAAAAGATTAATATTGTCGACAAAAAAACTGAATACCCCAAATCAAATAGGTACTTATTTTGAAAAACCATAATATAAACCAATAAAGTAATTATCCTTTAGTTGAATATTTGGTGAATCGAGGTTGAGTGGCAAATTGATTCATAGGATATTATGTCATCTTGTGTCTATGCAACCTTGATGAGCACATTCCAAAACTATATAATTTGTCACTAAAATGTCTGAAAAGAAATCAATTTGAAAAATATTTAAAACACTACTGCCCTGCCAAAAACGAACTAAAAAGTTAAATAACAAGTGTCGTTGCAGTCGGGACCTCTTTTATTAAAAAATGTTCTACAAAATGGTCCCTTGACTGCAATGACACTTGTTATTTGAGTTATAGGTTCGTTTTTGTCACGGCAGTCGTGTATTTAATATTTTTCATTTTTTTTAATAATCCGAACCTTCATAGGTCACAGCTGTAAAATTTCAGGCATCTAATGGAACCAGCCTGCCTAGCATGACCGATTTATATCGCGTGATATAGCGTTTTATCACGCTTAACTGTCAAAAAGACAAAGGAGTTTGACAGTTGAGTATCGATAAAATGGTATATCACGCGATATAAATCGGTCATGCTAGGCAGGCTGGCGCGGCGCGGTCGCAGCCTGAAATTTGGGGGGGGGGGTCACTAATAAGTAAATAATAATAGAATTCCTATTTTTATTTTGTAAATTTTTAGAAAAAAATTCTATTTGACATGTACGATTTTGGAAGGGGGGGGGGGTCATGTCCCCTGTGACCCCTCCCTCCTTCGGACCGCGCCTGAATGGAACCTTTAGTAGAAGTAAACAATTTCCAATGAGGTAGGGAACAGAAAAAAGTTTGAACTTGCCGCGTCGCCTCTGTGATGTGGTTCGCCCACCCGTGTAAGACGCAGAGGTCCCGGGTTCGATTCCCAGGAGGGGGGTACATTTTTACTTGATTTGGTTGGTGGTAGGGCTTATTTCAAGTCCGCCTGGCTAGCTACTGCCATCTTACCTAAGTCTGACGCCATAACAACAATTTAAAAATTGTTGTGTTACGGCAGTTAGAGGTAAGATAGTCAGGTTCCTCGGTGGCGAGGATTCCGGGTGTAGTGCGCTTACACCTTTAGCCTTATCGTCACTAACATCAGTGGCCCTACCATGAGTTGATGCAAACTGGTTACAGTAAACCTTCGTTTTGTCTCTTTCACTCGCACTGACTGTGAGCAGTATATCCGATAGTTTACGGTAACGTAAACAGTTTGAATCAACTCATGGTAGGGACATAGGTGAGGTGAAGGCCAAGCACTATCCCGTTGAGCATAAAAAAAGAAAAAGGTCGTTACTGGAAAAACATTTTTTTACAACCTCATCTCAAATCCACCATACCATCCTTTTGTCCACAATAATTAATAATGCAACTAGAGCGAGGTTACGAGGAAACGGACGTGACGTGATCACTTTGTGTGTGGTCACAGACCATGATTGATTATCATTGTGATTATCTGTGGGCAAGCAAAATACTTTACAAACCTGTAGGAAAAGTGATAAATTGCTAAAAATACCATTTTTTTACATGCGTTGTTGAGGAACTCGGTGGCGCAGTGGCTTAGCGCCTGGCCCAGCGATTGCGGAGGTTAAAATGGTCGGTCATGGGATGGGTGACCAAAAATTCATTATCTCGAGGTCCTCCGTGCTTCGGAAGGCACGTTAAGCCGTTGGTCTCAGGTGCATTTGCAGTCGTTAACACCAACCGATCAGCACTGGGCCCGCGTGGTGGGTTATGGCCCATCCTCCTTATCCACCCATAAGGAAGGCTTGTGCCCCAGCAGTTGGGACATTAAAAATGGCTGATGGTCATGCGTTGTAGGTTTTTGAAAAAAATACGCGCGTAAAACATTCTATAGAGTAATTTTGTATGTGAATTTTGCATCTACCGCCGAAAAGCGAAGTGAAATTTTCCACAGATAATTTTACTCTGTCGATTACATTTACACGCGTTTTTTTTCTATAGATTTTCGTGCTAGAGGTACTTACTGTTTATAAAATAATAGCGGCCGTCGTGATTTCGTCTTCATTGACTTTGATATATATATTCCTCGGGAACAGAACATTTTTCCAGATTGGTACCCTATGTCCTTCTCTGTACCCTTTTTTTTCTTGCCCACTCGCCACTGGTTGGTCATAAGGGGGGGCCATGGGTTGTAATCACCCCACTGACCCGGTGGCACGCCCGGCTACCGGGCCTACTCGCGATTGGGAGATGGCCGGGCAACTTTAGCCATTTCCCCACACGGTCGAGGACCGTGCAATGCAGCCGATGGGTCATTTCTCTGTACCCCTGACAACGTGAATGCAAAATTTCATGTTTCGCAAAAATCGTAGAACAAACGTTGCTGTTTATGATGTTAGTAATCTACTCCTTTTTCTTTTTTTTTGTATGCCGAAGAAAAACGCATTTACGCGATCCCCCTCCCGCAGGTGAGCAAGAGGGGGGTAATGGTATGTGGGTATTCTTTTCAATACAGTTGCTCGCAAATGTAAGTTTACGATGACAGTCGAGCGTGCGGAAAGTTGATTTTACCGCACGCCGTGCGTTTTTGTTTACGGAGTAGTACAGCGTGCGGAAAGTTGATTTTACCGCACGCCGGCGCCGTGCGTTTACGAATGTTTTTTTAATTTCTACTAGCTTCCGCCCGCGACTTCATCCGCGTGGACAGTAGAAAAATAATGCAACCAGTTTAAAATGACCCCTTTAGTGTATGAAAGCTAGTACTACGGAGAGTTCAAGCTGTTTCCCTGGTTCCACCCACCTGAATTTGACGAAATATATCTTAGATTTTAAGTTGGACCTCAATCTACTAAATTGTTAAAAATCCATCAAAATTCGTTTAGCGGTTTTTGCGTAATTCGCGCACAAATATTTAGAATTTACAGTTTTATTATATGTATAGATTACAATTTTAGCAGTACCTATAATGTTTTCTCGCAAATGTATTGAAAAACGTAGTATGGCACACGGTTGTTAAGGTTTTTTAAAACTCCTTACCAACCTTGTATCATAAACTACTATTATTGACTTAGGCTAGGGTCCTAGGTGATAAAACCGTGGACCTCAAAGATGGCGACCATGAAAACTGACGAGCAAACCCGCGACCACAGACGTCATTTTAGCATAAAAAGTTTTTCAGACTTTTCATTACTGTGCTGATAGGACTACCGAGGCACTGCAGTGCTTCAGGCATGTTCGCAGAGGGCCGTATCGATGGATTTCACGCCATAATAAGAAAACGGTGCGCCTCATTATTAAATCGTGTGCGAAGTAGTCCAACGTATCCTATGCATGATAGCCGATCGATGGGACGGACCGCTGCTGATACACTGGGCAAAGCTTGCACTGTAGTAAAGCAGTGACGGTGTATTAGCTTTGGCAAGTTTTGTTTTATTTTATGTTTTATTTCATTATTTTAATATTTTATTCTCAATTCATTTAATTTGTAATTTTTAATACTTATGGGTTATTTTGGCCTTGAAATAAACTTCATTATTATTATTACGAATTCATGCGAAAATGTATTATGTAAAAATACGCAAGAAACTGTATAATCAGTTTTTAATCTGCGAAAACGTAATAGGCATTAAATATAATTATAGATTAACCGATAACTGCGTTACAGGAAACCGGTATTGCGTATTATATCACGAAACGGTTTTATCGATTGAGTTCGCAAATGTTAAGCAACGTTCGCAAAATGATTCTATGTATAGGTAATTAAATAAATATTACACAATATCACGCATACATTGCTTCGATTGTAAAGTAAGTAACAAAAGCTCTTGTGATACGGAAATCAGTGACAATGGTGGTATAAGGTATAACACACCCAAACCTGAAAATAAATAAGGCTTATAAAATTCAAAAATAGTTTATTCAGTCTAGGCTGTTACAAGCACTTGTGAATGTCATAGAAGCTACGCCATCGGTTTGCAAACCTTTAACGAGAAGAACCGGCAAGAAACTCGTCAAGGGCTGCTTTTTTTCTCCCTGTATATTTCATACAGAGTCGTCAACATTGAAAAATATTTTTTGTATGTGCTCTCGGAGATCGCTGTAACGGCTGAACCGCTGTCTACTTCAAATTTAAGTTGAACTCCCGAAATCGAAATCGTTTCGACCATAGGCTCACCTTTCACTGAACGAATATTAAAACACTCACCGTCATCGCCCTCATCCACGTTACTCGCTTCCAAGAAATTTACGTTTTTACACATTCTGCGTAAATGACCGACCGATTTACACCTTTTACATTTGGATTTCGCAAAACGACACTGAGATGTTTTGTGGTTGTAATAACCGCACACTTGACACTGCTCTTTATCTCCTGCGAAGCTGCGTTCCGCGGTGTTCGCCCGCTGCCGTGCTTGTGTAATTTTGAACAGCTGTTCGTGATGGACCTGTGATGGCTGTGTAATGTACACTCTCCGCCAACTCCACCGCCTTGGCCAGAGTCAGGTCCTTAAGGTCCTGTGCGAAGAGCTTATCTCTCTCTGGCCCAGAACTCATTCCCATGACGAATCTGTCTCTGAGGGCTTCGCCCACGTTAGTGAAATCGCAGTGCGCAGACAACCCGCGCAGGCGCGCTGCCCACTGACTAAATGTTTCTCCCGACTGCTGCGTAGCCGCGTAAAACTTGAACCGCTCGCTGAATCCACAGCGCTTCGGAGTAAAGTGTTCGTCCAGCAAACCGAGGATATCTTCGTATGGCACGTCCTGCAGTTGTTTTGGCAGAGCGAGGTCAGCTGCTAGTTTGTACGTGCCATCGCTGAGTGCGCTGAGTAGAATCGCTCGTCGCTTTGTTCCCGTCGTATCTTTAGTCGGATTTATGTCATTCGCGATGAACCACTGTGAAATCCGAGCCTTGTACGTTTCCCAAGACTGGATAGTATAGTCAAACGATGACAAAATCCCGAATATTGCACCGGACATTTTCCGTTATCGCTTTTTTCTAAAAAACGTAGGTAGTCGTCGCCACTGATAAATACGGGGGTCGGAGACAAGTGAAACCAGTGCTTACTGTTAACGTACTGACGTGTATTCAAATAATAATATGGCGGGCGTGTGCCGCACGCACACATATATAACACATACATAATTATTGATAACATTAAAAACAGAAAAAAAAAATATAAATATATACGTTTAAATGATCACCATACGACCAAACTTACCTAACATAACTAACCCAGAATAAGTACCTAAGTAAATGATCACCAAATCACTTGGGCGGTTTAGGATTTGGTGATCATTTACCTACTAATTTTGGAGAAAAGAATGTTATTTTTGTATAACCGCCTCTGTGGTCTAGTTTCGCCGACCCGTATAAGACGCAGGGCTCTCGGGTTCAATTCCCAAAAGGGGGGGTAAAATTTGCACTCAATTTGGTTGGTGGTAGGGCTTATTTCAAGTCCGCCTGGCTAGCTACTACCATCTTATATACCTAAGTCTAACGCCATAACAACAATTTCAAAATTGTTATGATCCGGCAGACATAGGTAGGATAGCCAGTTCCTCAGTAGTGAGGATATTGGCACATAACATCAGGTGAGCTGAAGGTCCCTGTTGTGGATAAAAAAAACTTAAGGTTCGTTTTCAACTCTTTCAGCACAAAAAAGGCGCTTTTGGTGCGTAAACGTATTTTCGCTAGATAGAGGTGAAAAGTAAAAAAGATTTTAAAAAAATATGTCTCGAAAAATAACTTTGCTTACTTGTTGAACAAATAACTATTTCGAAATTGACCCAACCGGAGATCAAACTTGACCACGGAGGCATCAATTAATAATTATTAGGAACCTACATTTAAGGCCTTAAGGTGGGTCAATCCGAGCGGGTCGATCCATGATGGAGTGAAATCGAACGTAACTCTACTCACTTTGGGTTCAAATCAGTGCGCGTTCCAACGAGGCGGTTGCGTTGAGAACTTGCACCGAATTCTCAATTTTTACATGATTTTATTACTTTTCTTCGCTTTCAAGTTAGTTAAAAAAAAATCTGTTCAATTATGATTGAAGGTATTAACATCGCCGATTTTTATGGTTGGTTTTAACGAATGTTCTGTTTCCGAGAAATTTTGCAAATAAGACCAGAAACAGGGTCCACGAAATATTTTTTTACATCAAAGGTGGTAACATTTTTATAGATGCTTCAATTAAATCTATTGTGTATTATTTCAAGTACATTATATATTTTTCCATGATAGCCTCACGCGCGTAATCTTTCAATAATTTGAATTGAATATTGGGATTTGACCCACCTTAAGGCCTTAACGCGACTTGTAAACTAACCACATTGAATGTCAAACAGTTTGACATTAGTTTGGTACTTTAGAAAGTGATGTACTAATTTGGTAGTCTCCACTAATACGAGTAGTGATGAGTTAAAATGTTGTAGCTGAGTTGCATCAGAATTATGTATGACAGACAAAGTTAGAAAAAATATTATCTGACATAAGCGACGAATTAAATAGAGCCCATGGTCTAGTATTTTTAGAAGGTATCACTACATGCCCTCGTAGTCATTCGTAGAAGTAGATAGCAAATGTGTCAAAAACGGCCACTTTTAGCAGTTTTGCTATCTACTTCTAGCAGTGACTACGAGGGAATGTAACGATACCGTCTAAAAATACTAGACTATAGGCCCTAAAATCTCCACGATAAACATTTTTAAAATTGTGTATTAGAATTATAATATTAAATATAATTCACCGCGGCGCCACTTTCGCTCAGGGTAGGTACCACCTTAAAAGAATGCGGGGCGTTCCAAATTTCCGAGGTGTATGGGTTCATCATGGTTCATCACGTTGACGTTCTAACTTCGTTCTAAATTTGAAATTCAGTACGGGGAATGAATTTCAATACTTACTTCCGGATCAATCACAGACCTGTTTTTTTTTATTTAACTGGACTGGCTGTGAAATAAATGGAGGTCTGTGGGATCAATACATCATCATCATCATCATATCAGCCGCACGACACCCACTGCTGGGTATAGGCAATACATACCTATTCCAAATTCGAAACGGTGAAACTCTATTCTTACGAAACTTTATGACTGCACGATCCAATTTCAAAATTGCATTTTTACTAAGAAAACTTTATTTCCTCGCATTTCTTGAGAAAAGCATTATACAATTCTTGTCCTGGAAGCTATTTACATTGCCTGGAATGATTAAAGGCCTCACCTGTGGCTCGGGCTTCAAACCATCCTCGACAATGTAATTGCTAACTTCCCGTTCTCGGCTAAATGTACTATTACTAATGTACTATTACATCTTTACCTTTCAGAGCATGAATCTTTTTTTTATATACAACTTGGTAGTGCTTTTCCTTCACCTCACCTGATGTTAAGTGGCGATAAGCCCGAAGGGGGAAGCGCTCTACACCCGGAATCCTCATCACTGAGGAACTGGCTATCTTACCTCTAACTGCCGGAACACAACAATTTTTAAATTGCTGTTATGGCGTCAGACTTAGGTAAGATGGTGATAGCTAAGTAGCCAGGCGGACTTGAAATAAGCCCTACTACCAACCAAACCGAGTACAAATTGTACCCCCCCTGGGAATCGAACTCGGGACTCCTACTGCGTCTTACATGGGTGGGCAAACCACTAGACAACATAGGCGGTTAAATGGCGGTAGATGAAAAAAAATTAACAAACATAACCTCATTTGTTTTTCAGGTGAAGTACTTGGGACAAAGCGACGCGCGAGGTCTATGGGGAATCAAGCACACAAGGAAACCCGTCGATCTGATGGTAGCTGCAGCCAAGGCACTGCCACCTGGTAAGAAAAACCCATTTCAATTAAGCTTTTTTAAAAAAGACAAGTAAATCAACTGCTGGCTTGTCCATCAGCCATTTTTGATGTCCCCACTGCTGGGGCACTGGCCTTCCTTGTGGGTGGTAAGGAGGATGGGCCATAACCCACCACGCGGGCCCAGTGCGGATTGGTGAGTGTTAACGACTGTAAATGCACGGGACCAACAGCTTAACGTGCCTTCCGAAGCACGGAGGAGCTCGAGATAATAAATTTTTGGTCACCCATCCCTTGACCGACCCTTGCGAACGTTGCTTAGCTTCCGCAATCGCTGGGCCAGGCGCTAAACCACTGCGCCACCGAGCTCCGAACAGCTGGCTTATTTTACACAAATACCTACATACAAGTCAAACTCATTAAAGCAAGGGGATGACGGTGTCGTAAAATTACCGCCGTAAATTAGCGGCGTAGAACGTTGTATACAATACGGCGATATAAGTAATACAATACGGCGCGCCATATTGTTTACATAGACACTAGATTACGGCCGTAATATTCCGAATCACGGTAATGATATCTAGCAGTATTCCAACTTCATACAAATGATCAAATACCTACGAGCCTCGAGTTTGCAGTCTGCACTCGGTACACAAACAGTCGCGGCACCGTCATCTTAGGAAACTCTAGCTTAACACCTCTTTTTGCGTGAGGGGTTAAAAACAATATATGCTCTCAAACAATATCTAACTATATGCTCAGGTTGGGAATCGTATCTCACGATTTTTCGCAATCCGGATTGCTCTAACTGAGCTCAGTTAGAGTAATCCGGATTGCGGAAAATAGTGATCGCTACTTGTTTGACTAATGAAATGACTGATGGTAGGTAGCTACCTACCATCAGTCATTTCATTAGTCAAACAAGTCACATTTTTTATATATTATATACTTATTTGTTTCCTAGGATGAGTGCCGTAATTTAGCTGCGAAGAACGTTTTCTATGTAAACAATACGGCGCGCCGTATTTTTCTTGTATAGTTTAGTTATAGCATGGACCAAGAATCTTCTTGAAAGGTTTCCATGGACCAAGAATCTTCTTGGTCCATGGTTATAGGTACAACGTGTTACCAAAACCCCCTAATGCCGAATATGGTGAATAGGGACCATCAAACGGATCAACTTTTACTATAGCACCAACTCTGAAATCGCGAAAAAAAAATCCGCTGTTTCATACATTTTCATATTTTTTCGCGATTTCAGAGTTGGTCTCATAGTTAAAGTTGATCAGTTTGATGGGCCCTTCTACCATATTGGGCATTAAGGGTTTTTTTATAACATGTTGTACTTATTTGGACCTATAGGTATATTGGATACTTTTATTAATTTTTTTTTTTTTTACTTCCAGGTCAAATCCTACCAATAGTGAAGCTCATCATTTCAGTAGACGGCGTCCATCTTGAAACCATAGATCAAGGGACCCGCCGCAGCGAATTCGACCACATGTCAGTGTTCTTCAATATAGAGTCAATATCTTATGGGGTCCAGGACCTGGTCTACACGAGGGTTTTTTCGATGATCATCGTGAAGGACAACGCTGATGTTAAGGGGTTAAATCCTTTTGAGTGCCATGCGTTTGTTTGTGAATCGAGGTGAGAAAACTTTATATATTGAAGTTTTTATTTTTACAATTGAAGAACACCGACTAGAGCTAGAATGATGAGGGTCAAAAAACTCAGTTTTTTTATTGTCTATGGTATTATTCCACGAGCTTTAAATCTTTTTGCCAAAGAACTAAGTGCTTAAAAGATGATAGTCACGAGTTTTTTCAAGAAAACAGAAACGTAGCACTGATAAAATGCAGAGATTCTCAATTTTCAACATTTTCAATTCAGCTAATCTCAAAAACCTTAAGAATGGACGCTCAATAGCCTTGTGCTCTTCAATTATTATTATTAGTTTATCATAATTGTAAAAGGTAAATTCGGAAACAACGAAAACTTGAAAACTCTGTGAGTGTGCAGTAGAATTGCACAATCTAATTCCTTCATCTCCCTTCTTCTAGCATACAACAAGGACCGGATCCGCTTACCGTTAAAGGGGTTTTTGATTGGTTTATTCATAGACTTGTTTTCGAAAACCCTATCAATACGGTAACCCTATCGAAAGGGTAACCCAAGTAAGCACTTACCGAATACGAAAACCCTATCGAGGAAACCTTATGATGGCTTTATGAAGGGGTTTTAAAACGTGTTCAAGCAATTTAGATATACCTAGATCCACCTGGGTAAACGGTAATGGTTCTTCGCCATTACCGTTTACCGTTAAAGGGGTTTTCATTGGGTATTTCATGAAGCGCTTACCGTTAAAAGGGTTTTTGATTGGGTATTTCATAGGCTTGTTTCCAAAAAACCCTATCAATACGGTAAGCATAACGTCGACTAACCCTATCGAAAGGGAAACCCTATCATTTGGTAAGTTTTTAATAGGGTTTCCCTATTAATTGGGTTAACCAAAAAAAGGGGTTTTCCGGTCCCTGGCATACAATCGTCTGATTGTAGCATACAATCTATTCTAGCATACAAACGTCTTATTGTATGCTAGAAAAACGGATTTGCGCCATCATTTTGGTGGATAGTCCAAAGACTGAGCGTTTTGCTTCAAATTTTATCATCTATACCGCTAGAGAGTGGAACTCCTTGCCTGAGTCTGTGTTTCCCGATAGGCACAATCTTGGGGCTTTCAAGTCGCGAGTGAATAGGTTACTTCTATCTAGGCAAGCGCGTTTCATCGTAGATCGCATCATCGCTGATCATAAGGCGTAATAATAAAAAACTTTAAAAAAATTAGCACACTTGTAAAATTCTCAAGTGTTTTGCTTCATACACTAAGATGAATTTTATATCTTATCTCTGTTAAGCATTTCGCAACTAAACTCCATCAAACGATCTTATCTATTTAGTACGTGGGAAATTATAAAAATCTGAACAACCTTTTATATTATGTGGAAAAAAATGGTAGTACTTTTGCGTTTGTACAATCGCAAATATCGTCAAATTCACATTAATTTAAATGTAACAGTACCCTTAGCACGAACAGCTATCGAAAAAAATAACGCGCGTAAAATCATTCGATAGTGCAATTTTGTATTGGAAATTTTTACAACGCCATCTACCGCGGAAAATTTCCATAGATCAATCTCTATCGAGTAATTTTACGAGCGTTTTTTTTCGATAGCTTTTCGTGCTAAGGGTACAGGAGTTGACGACCTCCGTGTTCGAGTGCCTTGTGTCTCTGAGGCACAGAATAACTAATAGTACAAGTACAGAAGCAGCACGCAGAAAAGTCATTTAAATAAATAGCGACTTTTGATCCGACACAATAAAGTGCAATTCAGGTCGCGCAGTTCACCTAGTAGTTGCCTCTCTTTCTATCGCGTGCTCTTACCTTTTCTGCCGACGCAACGTTAGGGTTGTCTTCTTTTAAATGAACTGCGTAGCATATTATCATAATGTGAAAAACGACAATTGTTTATTGGTTTTTTGATTTTGATATTCGTACACGGCACAGTAATGTCGATTCGACATTGTTATTATTATAAAGAGGCAATATCTACTTGGGCAGTAAGATGCCGCGCTTGTACGGCGGCGGGCGTGTGGCGGCCCTCTGCTCACTTGTCCCCACTGACCTAAAGTTTTTTTTTCTAATATAGAGGTCAATGCTTGTCCCGCCGGCGGAACGGCTAGCGGTAGGTGCTTATCGCGCGACCTTGAGCGAGTGAAGGAGGCCTGTCTGAGGTCCCAGACTCGATACCCGGCTGGGTCGATTTGGAAAAAAAAAAATATGGTCTCTGGTCTGGTTGATTGTGCTACCATCGGTGTCTCTGATTTCCATTACACAAGTGCTATCTTATAACGCGGTCGGTCCCCTAGCGTGTCCATTAAACGCGATATTATAGCAATTTATCACGTTTAACTGTCAAAACACAAAAGGCCTGCCTGCCTAGCATAACCGATTTATATCGCGTGATATAGCGTTTTATTACGATTAACTGTCAAAAAGACAAAAGAGTTTGACAGTTGAGTGTCGATAAAATGCCATATCACGCTATATAAATCGGTCATGCTAGGCAGGAATCACCATTCACAACCCAAACCTTCTGGCAAGGGAGCTAATGAGCATAGAGCCAAACTCTACCTTCAAAAGGCTAAAAAAACGCGCTCTTCAAGACCTGATTGCAGGAGGAGCTAGCGCCAATTTTGGACATTATCATTGGATAGTGTGCCATACACGCCTGTTATTCAATTCCTTAAAACCCAGCTCAATGTCGAAGAGACAGATCGCAGCACAATAGACAACTATAAAAAAATTAAAAGAAACTGTCAAAAGGCAATGGATTTTGACAGTTGAGTGTCGATAAAACGCTATATTACGCGATACTTATATCGTGTTTCGGTGGTCATGTTAGTGGGATAGCTTACATTGAGATCGAAGCAACGTATGTCTGTAAGTGACGTGACAGGAGTTATTTAAAAACCCTTATTTCTCAATTTCAGAAACGCTGCAAGAAGGTTAACATACTCCTTGGCAGCTGCTTTCCAGGATTATTCCAGAAGAGTGAAAGAGCTACAAGCATCACAAGGTAAACATAAAATCCACATTATTGATTTTTTTATTTTTGGCATTCACAATGCTATTTTTATAGCTTAATAAATATAATTGAAAAAATACTAGAAAAAATCGACTCACCCGTAGCAGCTCAGACGGGATTCGAACCCGCACCCTTAGGATTCCGGCCCAATGCACTACCAATTATGCTACCGAGTCGCCAGTGGGAGCGGCGAAATCTTCTAGTACTTTTTACGTTTCTGCTGTTAGCCAGTGTTATTTCATCAATGTGAAGAATTACCTTCAACATTCGAATGCAACATCTTTACAGATGCCAGACAATCGATTAAGATGAAATAGCTATATAATTATTGATTTTTTGATTTCAAATAATGGTATTATAAGAATCAAACTTTCAATGAGATTAGCATAATTAACTTCTCTCGTTATAAAGGGAGAAGTTTTCTTGTTTGTTACAAAGTATGGTCTTCTTTTTCTCTTTCTCATGGTTTGCAGATTCTTGGGACTTCGTATGAAGACATATAGCTGGGGAAATTACAGGTTCATTGTTAATTATCTATGCCTACTAATTAAATTTCAATATGTGAGACTTTGGGGCCAACTTTCTGTGAAACGACGAATCTTCGAAAATCTATTGGGTCTTTATCTACTGGTTGTATTCCTAGATTTATCTTTGTCTTTGAACGTTTCTCTTCTAATTGCCGTCAACTTCTGTTTCTTCTTTTAGATTTTTAAATGAGTTTTCTATTTATTTACTACGATATGCTCGTAAACCAAATTTTGACAATTACTTTATATTGGTGGGAAAATATGGGTTTTATACGATGTTTTCCATCTTTGATGTAAAAAATAGTGTTGCCATCAACAATAAAATAACAATGCTACATACTTTTACTATGGGGTCAACTCTGATATCGCGAAAAAAATCTGCTGTTCCATACATTAGGTTCGAGTAGATATTGCGCTTTTGTATGGAGCAGCAATGCCAGAGTTGGCCCCATAGTAAAAGTTACTTGTATTGTAATCACGAGTGGAACCACCCCGCGGGAACCAAATGGTTAAAACTATACGCTTTATATAGAACACGTTGATGAATGTAGAGCTAAAAAATTGATACAAAGCATTTCCTTCTGTTCAGATCCTGATGAAAGGCCACCAAGCCTGAAGAAGAGGTTTGCCATCGACCTTCGGACTCCTGAAGAGATTGAGGCCGATTTAGAAACAGAGGCCTGACAGAAAAGATTTTTGTAAAACGGATTTCTCACTGGCACGCATCACGCTGAGTCATGCGTTGCAGATTTTAAAGTTGTACGTAAAGTGCCAAGTTTGTATAGAAATCAACATAAGTATTATCGACGCATCGCGAGTGTTTTTTTTTCTATTAAAGTCACAAAACGTGACAAACCATGATGCGTGTCAGAGTGTGACCCGTCCAATTTTAATTGTTAATGTTGTGATTTACTTGTAAGATTATACATTTATTTACACTCCACAATTTACTGATACACTAAAAAAAATACTAAATGTATTTAAAATATTTGGAAATCTCCAGACTTGTCCAGATAGAGGATGTCCGGATATCATTATTACAGTAAGCATTCCAGGGCCCTTATTCACAAACGTCGGAAACTTTCCGTATCCGATGCTATGCTTTCCGTATATTTACTCTCTGGTTTCCGTAACTTTTGACAGTTCGATTCGAAACGAAGACTAAATTCGTGGATTCATTCTCGACAGCTATTTGGTGTCGGAAGAGTTAGTATCCGTCGGTCGGAAAGTAAATTGACATTTCAAATACGGAAAACATAGAGTAAGTAAATATAATTAGGGCTTTTCAAAATGACAAAAAACTGTAGGCTCGATAGATGGCGTTGATAAAAAATGTATGTGTCAATGTGATTTTTTTACTAAGCTTCGAGGAGTAGGTAGGTACTCTGGTAGGCAGGCTGATGTAACCCTAAAATGTTTCTTTTTGGGCAAATGTCAGCCAGCGAGCGCTTACCCTCTTTGATACAGGCCGTTTATTTTTAACCGACTTCATCAAAAGGAGGAGGTTCTCAATTCGATTGTTTGTTTTTTTTTAAAAGCCCAATTTGACACTTCTCTTTCCATCAACGCCATCTAGTGAGGCAAATAGTTCCTATTTTATTTTTTTAATGTCGCTTTGAAAAGCCCTCATTGGAAAGCATAGCACGTTAGTACTATTATATATTCTGTGGCATAGCATCGGATACGGAAAGTTTCCGACGTTTATGAATAAGGGCCCAGTCCAGTGGTCGAATCAAACCATGTAAGCCGGGGGCTGATTTTGTAACTTTGTTGCAATCAACTGACAGAAATCGCAGTTACATTGCTGCTTTAGTAAGAACCAATGTGACTACTATCTTACTTAAAGCAGCAAAACTGCGGTTTCAATCGATAATTGTTAGCAACAGAGTTACTTAATCAGGTGGTCGGTACTGGAATTTATCCATTCCAGTGATATCACTAGTCTAGCAGTCTAGCGCTATGCTATATATTGTTTGACTGTAATAATGTAAACCGGGCATGATGTAGCTCTACATAACAACATACCCTAATTCAATTCCGTGTTGTACTTGATCTATACAAAACATTTGCTAATGTTATCACTTACACTAGTACAATAATATTATGTAGTAAACCAAAGCATAGTTTAAGTGTTAGCTCTAAGAAGAAAATATAATATATTTTGATTAGTTAGGTATTTTGTATTTAAGATTTTTTGATTTATAATTCTCTTTATTTGATAATACTTACGTCCTTTTTATGAAATTTCAAACCAGTGAAGCAATATTATATTACATTCCATTTTAATTATGTTGTTAAATATTTGTTTATAATACATACCTCTAAGGTATTTTTTTATTATCATTTGCTGGGACAGGCATCCGGCATGAGTATATTTCTTGTAATTTTGTTTCATAATATTAAAAATTAAAATGTTAAAAGATTTATTTCATCAATTAAAATACATTGTTACATCAGAATGAGATCACTAATGTTTTGAGTTACAACACTAAGTACCTACTTATACTTAATATTAACGGTGATTTATTTCAAGTACCTACGTTCAGTACCTACCCTTAGCACGAGCAGTTGTCGAAAAAAATAACGCGCGTAAAATCATTCGATAGTGCAATTTTGTATTGGAAATTTGTACAACGCCATCTACCGCCGAATGGAGAAATTAAAATTTCCATAGATAATTCTCTATCGAGTAATTTTCCGCGCATTTTTTTTCTCGACGCTAGCGAGAGGTTCTCAAGTGAATTTGTATGTTTTTTTTCTAAATCAAATAATTATTTCTACAGTAATTAAAAAATTGTTCATTACCTACTATATCTTATTGAATTCGTTGTAAATATGTTTCATCATCCCCCTACCCTTATCCCAATTTATTTGGGGTCGGTGCAGTGCCTCCTTCTCTTCCATTCCTTCCTGTCACTCGTCATCTCCTTATCCACTCCCTTCACATTCATATCATTCCGCACACAATCCATCCACCTTTTCTGTAGTCTTCCTCTTACTTTCCAGCCCTCAACATCCATATCCATTACTCTTCTAGTAACATGTCTTTCATCTCTTCTCTTAACATGCCCAAACCAAGCCAGACGATTCTCCTTCAACTTCTCTGTTACTGATGCTACTTTCAGACTTCCTCTGACATACTCATTCCTAATTTTATCCATTCGCGTCACACCACACATCCACCTCAACATTTTCATCTCTGCTACATGTAATTTTCTTTCATCCATCTTCTTCATAGCCTAACATTCTGATCCATACATAACTACTGGACTTATTACGGACTTATCGTTGTAAATATGTTTATATCCCCTTTATTATTAAGCAGTGCCTAGCTTATAATGTTTCCACTTTTATTGCTATACAAAATTATATTTTAATAACGTTTATTCCATCCCTAGTATAACCACCGAAACACTAAATATAGCGTTTTATCGACAGTCAATGAGGATCAACACGACAATTAAATATATCTATTATGTATATCACATCAAATACAATATCAATATCTGAGTAAATCTCTGTTTAAATTTCTCAAATCCATCAAGAAATGACAAAATTATTAAAGATTTAAACAGTGAGTTTAAAAAACACGGCCGGCCCTTGCGGATCATGCGATGACGTCACGTGCCACGATCGCCCGAACAAACACCTGCCGCGCCGCTGAGCGGCGCATGTGGCTGATGACGTCATCAGCCAATCGTGAATTGGGGAGCGTTTTTGAGAATGCGACACGAAATTGCTCTATCTTCGTCATTTTTGGTCCAATTTCAATAATTCTTTCACTGAAATAATTTATTTTGATGTGACTGAAACTCTACATATTTACCTAAAAACCTCGATGATTCTCATTGTCAAAATCCATTGTCTTTTGACAGTTAAACGTGATAAATCGCTGTAACATTATCGCGGTTTGGTGGTAATGCTGGGGGGCTGGTACGGTCAGCATCGAAAGTTGTTTAACACTTTAGTACTTTGTCATAGTAACTTTTTTGACTAACGTTTTAAACCGTGAGAAATCTGTTTACAAAGTTGCTATGACAAAGTACCAAAGTGTAAACACTTTAGTTTCTAAAATTAGAAACTTTCGTTGCTGACTGTACGTACATTACTTAAAACTGTTTAAGAATAAAGGTTTTAGTCTGTAATATTGGTTTGTTTGTAGTAATAGTACGATTAAGATCATATATCTTAAGGCTTTTATATAGCTCTGAGTGGCGCCCTCACCTTAAGGCCAGTATATTCCAAAAACTCTGTCTCTGTCTTTTTCTTTACTTGTAAAGAGTAATAAAAATAGCCTCACTTTTTAATTTTTTCAATGTTTTTGTTGTTATTTTCAGCATAAAGGCACTTTTTGAAAAAGTAACCGTTGAATATTCTTCTATATGTCATTACCTATTTTTCTATATATTTTTCGTGAATAAGGGATTGATAAACTTTAAGTATTATCCAAAAAATATAAAATTAATGAAAATTTTCTTTGTCTGCATATTTTTTTAGAAGATACGAATATCGTATTTTTAACCGTAAAATAATCAAGATAGTTAATGAAACTTCAACATTATAGGTATTTTTATCTGCTCAAAATAAAGAATATTTGATTGTTTATCGTTGAATCAAACATACGCCAAATTCGATAATTTGGAATATACTAGCCTTAATTAATTTTATTGTTCGCTAAGTACATATTATATCGAAAATTTACATGTACAGATTGAAGCTAAGGTTCCATAGTTTATTTACAAACAATAACCTCAGTAAAATATAGTTCGTTGTAGTAGTAGTTAGCAAAAGAGCGAAAAGTGGTCACTTTATGGTATATAGGAGCCATTTTATTATCATTTAAATTATACGTTTGTTGTGAAAAATTGTTGTTTTTTTGTGATAGTCAATTGCGCGACACTCATCATAACAACATTATTTTCATGTGCTTTGGAAGTAGGATTTAGTTTTTTAGGCCGCTCCAGTGTAACAATTTGGAAAAAAAAATATCCAAACGATTCGACTGGATGGAATAAAGGCAATAGGAGCTACGCAAAAAATAAGTTTGCATTATAGGAAAAACACAAATAGTCAAAAACAGTTTTACTTGTCTAATTTCCTTAATTCTTCTAACACTCTCAGAAGAAATACAAACTCTTCTTTAGTCCTTAGCACCTCTTTTTCATGTTTTTCTATATACAGAGGATAGCTTTCTTCCAAGCCGTCTTTTGCTGATTCTTCAAGTAACCCAAAAAGTCTTGACAAACTTAAATGTAGTAAAACTTCTAGAATTTGTTTATCGTTAGCATCTTTTAGGTATAAATCTTTTAAATTCTGGAACCATCTTTGTTTTTTGTAGGTGGTGATTGATGCAATACTTTTTAGAGCTGTGTGTAACTGAAATAACATTTTAGAATTTCAGGTATAAATAAATACAAGATTCAAAACAAGAGCCCGTGATTGAGCACCCGAATCAGACCTAGATCTGTTTTATCAAAAATGGGGAAATAAAATAGGATATAGGTTACGGAAGAATAGTATTCAAATGTTAAAACGTAAGATGAATACTTAATAATAATAATAGGAAGGTTTTGCTAGATCACAATCGCATTGATTGGGTCGATCGTTATCGACGTTGTGGATACCATCCAACGCCGTAAATGGAGATGGGCGGGACACATTGGTCGCATGAGCACCGTGGGATGGACCACGAAGGTGCTGGAATGGAAGCCAAGACAAACTACGCGAGTTAGAGGTCAATGACCTAAGGAGGCATGCTGGTAACAACTGGCTCCGGGTGGTACAAGATAGAAGATCGTGGAAAGCTTTAGAGGAGACCTATGTCCGAAAACGGATGAACGAAAGGCTGATATATAAATAGGAGCATAGCATAGGCATAGTATACATCAAGTTTCGGACGTTTGTGATTAAGGAGCCCTTATTCACAAATGGACCGTCGGCCCAGAAGCTCATTTTCAATCTATCGCATATTGCCACCAGACCACATTGGCAAGATGGCCATTAGCTTGGTAGATTGATAGATTGAAAATGAGCTTCTGGGCCGACGGTCCAAAACGTTGGAAACTTTCCGTATCCGATGCTATGCTTTCCATAATTATATTTACTCTGTGGTTTCCGTATTCGAAATGTAAATTTTCTTTCCGACTGATACTAACTCTTCGGACATCAAATAGCTGTCGGAAATGAATCTATTATTCTTTTTCTTAATGAATAAGAAGAAGAAGAATAGATGAATTTAGCATTATCTTCAAATTGAACTGTCAAAAGTTACGGAAGTAAAATGGAAAACATAGCATCGCATACATAAAGTTTCGGACCTTTGTGAATAAGAGGTACGAACAAAAACAAAATTCCGAAAGAAAAGTAGCAATGTGTGAAATGTACCACATCCATCTGTCAAATGAAGTCGATAGCGATGCCAACGATAGACTCACAGATCTTTTATATCCGTAAGTCTATAATATTGATAATAAATATAAAATACTCACATCGTACAAACCCTTGTTAAGTTTCACTAGAAGCATCTGCAATTCAGACAGACTCTTTTTATTGTGCAGTTGCTCGTATCTTCCACGAAAGATCAACCAAGCTCTATGCAATAACCCCTTATTCTTCAAATATGCCGGTTTTCTATTCTTATTTCTTGGTAACAAATTCTTTCTGTCTTCTTCAATCATGTCGTTCCTCAAAGGGTTCGATTCATCTAAAGTTGCTTTAGAAGTTACATACAAGTATTGGAAGTATTTAAATAATTGTAAATCTGATTGGGGGATAGTGTTGCCATCTAGTAAAACTTCGCTGGAAAAAATAAAATTGTTAGATTTCTGAAAAGTCAAATTATTTGTATGCTGCTTCAAATAATTATGTGACATTCGGTTTAATTGATAATAGGCAGTGATCCACAGCAACGTCACTCGAGAATGTAGTAAAGAGAAAATTTTACAGATTAAAATAAGTCGTTTTGTTTGTACCTCAAGTCAAGCGCTATGAAGTTTGTCACTTCTGTTGTTAAATTAATCGCATAGGAACTATCTGAGTGGCTCCAAAAGAGGTGAATGACGCAGTTATTAAAAGGCGTTTTATAAAGTAAATAAACAAAGTTGGTTGGCTAATTATAGACATTATAGTCCATTAGGACGATTTAATACCATATCCTCAGTAAACGTTGGTTAAGGAAGTCTACATCTGACTAAATATTAAAGCCTTAACATGCGTCAATCTGAGCGGGTCGATCCATGGTGGAGTGAAATCGAACGTAACTCTACTCATTTTGCGTTCAAATACCCTTAGCACGAACAGCTATCGAGAAAAAAAACCGCACGTAAAATTACTCGATGGACAAATTCTCTATGGAAAATTTCATTTCGCTTATCGGCGATAGATGGCGTTGTACAAATTTCCAATACAAAATTTATCTATCGAATGATTTTACGCGAGTTATTTTTTTCGATAGCTGTTCGTGCTAGTTGGTTTTAACATAAACGAATGTTCTGTTTCCGAGAAATTTTGCAAATAAGACCAGAAACAGGGTCATGGAATATTTTTTTACATCAAAGGTGGTAACATTTTTATAAATGCTTTCATTTAAATCTATTGTGTATTATTTCAAGTACATACATTATGTATTTTTTCCATGATAGCTTCACGCGCGTAATCCTTCAATAATTTGAATTGAATATTGGGATTTGACCCACCTTAAGGCCTTAACTAAATGCCTAGATATTTTTGTCAATTTATGACGAGTACATAGTTAACATAGGTAACCAAACTTAGATTAAAATCGGTCCTAACTGACCTAAATTGTCGTACCGATGCTGCGCCGACAAAATTAGTAAAGGCTCTAACGCTCTATTGAAATATCTATGAAATATACGTCCAGTAAGCTATCGGTATACTTTCGATCGGTACCGCGTAACCGAGCATGCTGGGGCCCAAGTCTGCTAATGTTAACGTCAAAATTGTGGTTCAATGGTGTTTCAATGACAATGCTTTTTGACACAGCTCTTGTTTCTTAAACCCAAAACCGAAACACATTGTGTTCCTTAAACCCAAAACGGAAACACATTGTGTTTCTTAAACCCAAAACGGAAACACAATTGTGTCTCAATTTTGAGTTTAAGAAACAAGAACTGTGTCAAAAAGCAATACCATTGAAACACCATTGAACCACGATTTGTACGGTAACATTAGCAGACTTGACCCCCTGATGTCGTACCGATGCAGCACCGACAAATGAGTAAAGGCCCTAAAGGGAAACAAAGAAGAATTGGTAACTTACGACAAGTCTGTCAATTTGTCTAAAGCAGATTGTATATCCACGGTAGTTCCCAACCAATCATATTTAACCAAAGCACCATTTCCTGACTCAATCATGTCCTTAAGAACAGTTACAAATGGTTCAACTTCTTTATCACGTGCAGTAGTTCTTGCTATGGGTACATTGTACTTAAGCAGTTCATCGATATGGATAAAAGCATCTGGAGGGTATAAACTTATTAATTCTTTAATTGTCGCTGTTTTTTCATTTGTTGGTTCCTCTTCTTCTAATTCTTCATCAACTTCATTAACAGCTTCCCTTGGAGAAACTCTTTTTTTTATTTTACTGTCAAATTTATATATTCTCATCTTACACATATCACAATTTCTATCAGCTGTAATTTAACAAATAATAATATTAATAATAATAATAAATGCTTGGAAAGCTTCACACAACGCCATCTAGCCTTAAACTAAGCAAAGCTAATAAATATGGATGCTAGACATCTGATATACTACTTTATTTATTAAACATAGTAACACCCGACCCGTCACAGAAATTAAAATTTAAAGTTTAAATTTCTGCCCGGACGGGAATCGAACCCGGGACCTCTTGCGTGGTAGATGTTGACCACTGAACCACTCAGGTCGTCAATAATCACTATCAACTGAAAATGTTTCGGATAGATAATTTTATAAGAAAATAGTTTTACAAACAAACTAAGAAGTTTTACTACTATATTATCTATTCTGTGGTTTTACTAGGAGTTTCTTTAATGGACCCCCTAAACGATCAAAATTGCTTGTCAATCATTTAAATTGCATTGCTTGTCAATCATATTTTGATCGTCTAGGTGCGATGCTTGACAAGCACCACAGAATAGATAGATTACCGTGGCCAATCAAAAGTAGGCCACGCCCCCAAATGGTAAATGCAATGTAAATGATTGACAAGAAATGCTTGATCGTCTAGGGGCTCCATAACAGAATTTGTATGAAATTACGGGTCCATTTGTGAATGCATAAAATTTTAAGTCATAATATACTATGGCATAACGTTTATTAGCGTAACAACTTGTGGCATAACGTATGCCACAAGTTGTACACAGAATACCTACTCATATCAATTACATAGCGACTGGGTCTAGCCGGTTCTTAATTCTGGCGCTTCGTTTAATTAATTATTTAGACGCCATGCGCCAGCGCAAGTCGGTTTTGGCCAGCCGCTACCGCGACACGCTCGCTTCGCTCGCTCGACTCGTGCGTTGTTGGTCGTAAATTCGCAATGGAAGCTCACCTCCTCCTCGCTCGCTACGCTCACTCGCACCTAATCATCTCATCTTTACCAATGATGTTTGTTTACATACTAGTCTATCAAATGAACGTTATATGAAAAGAGCATTATATCAAGTAAACATACAATAAACGATACAATTAATGCTAATAGACCAAATGTTTTTATTGTGCCAATCAAATTATGACTTTAAAGCTTATAGTAAAAAATATATCAATTAATTTACATATAATGTTAAATGATGCGTTTTATAGTAATTTGTTTTATATTTATGCTTACCTAATTTATGGTAAATGTAATTAGAAAGCATTAAACCAAAAATTAATCGTTATGCCAATGAAACCATTCTGCGTATATAGGCGAAAGAACTTTATGCCGCTTTGCCAAATGATATTATGACTGAAAATTTTATGCGAGCGATATAGCACCCGTAAATAATCAGACTTTTTAATTAGTTTTAGTAACAAATTGCTAATTTAACTATGGAAAGAAATCGACCTCGTTTTTTGAATCTTCCGTTTAACTTTTTGGATTTATCTTCGAATCCAAAATAGTAATCTATTGATATTTCATCGTTTTCCTCGGGAGCTAGATTTCTATTAACATTTTGGATTACTTCACTATCTTTTATTGGATTTCGTGATCTGAGAATGAATTCGTTTGATTCAGGAGGTTGAGTAGTAGCTTTAAAATCGGATACATGACCAAATATGTGGCGGGCATACAGAATTTGTTTAATGGCGTTCCTATGTGCCTTCGCGTTTCCACTTTTCATAGCATTAATGACATGTTCCTCATCATCGGTGTCTGGAAAATATCTATCATAGGGCTTTGCAAAACTGTCGGTTCTCTTAGGTATTTTGGGCTCCCTTCTTCGCCCAAAATAATAATCCATGTCTAAATAATCATCCGGATTGAAGTATATCTCAGTGAATTTTGGACTTTTAATAACCAAAGGCATTTTTAGTTTGGCTCTATTATTTTTTAATATTCGTGAAGAATATCTCTTTTTCTTTTCCGTCCGTTCCGTTTTTTGGTTAAATTTGAATTTCCTTAAGATGCCATCTGTTTTTCCTTGTCTTTTCATAGTTTTATCATTTGTTTTTTCGCTAAAATCATTCATATTTTCATTATCATCTATATCGTCAGTTTGGTCGTAATTTGGGCCGAGTCTGTTATAAGAGTTGAAATATACTTGTTCTGGTGAGTAATTATAAACGGGAACATAATAAGGCTGTTCTTCGTTTAACGATTTGTCATTTTTTGATTGCTTTTTACCGACTGATTTACGTTTTTCTTTATCACTGACATTGTTTGATTTCTTTACAAAAGGTGCTTTATCTGCAGCTGTAAGAATTGTTAACTTATAAGAAAAGAAAACAAGTGACTACGTACTATTTACAAAGCAATAAATATACTTACGTATTTCATAAACTTCATAAGGCTTTTTCGTAGTAAGCGGCTTCAAATCGAGTAGTGATTGTTTAGATTTCTTATTTTCATTGTCATCTTCTTCATATTCTTCAAATTGAAATTGTAAACCATATCTCAGAGCTTTTACTAAATTATTGAATATTTTTACCTCTTTTGTAGCATTTGCATTGACTCCAGATTTGTTAGGTGTTATTAAATTATCCACAGCCTTATACACTGTACTTCCCATTTCAGCTAAGTCAGGGTGTATGGTTATAGGCAATTCTGATGTAGCAATACTATCAATTACCACTTCTGTGGTGGTTTTAGGTTTGTCAGTACTCTTTATTTCAGTTTCTAATTTATTATTATCTTGTGTTTCGACTTCTACTTTGCTTCGGCCAATTGGTTTATCGGTAATTAATGGTAATACTGTAGTTGTGAATGGAACTTCAGAAACAGTTGTGATTGTTGTTGTGTTTTCACTACTGTTATCAGTATTGTTTTCTTTTACTTCAGCAGAATTTGTAACATTGTAAGATTTTTCAGTGTCATCTATTCTATCTATCTTATCAGCAGATCTCAAATATTTTGGCTGTATGGTCACGGTATTATTTTCAGTTTTATTTTGTATTTTTTGAGTTTCTAGTTTAATGGTTGTTGTTGTAGTATTAGAGGTTGTTGAATCTATTTTTATAGGTACTGTTGTTACAGATGATGTTAAAAGTGGAGCATTTGTTGTTTGATTTTCATCAATATCACTAAGTTCTTCGCTACTTTGTTGTTCTTCATATATTGATGCAGTAACACCATTTGAGTGTGACCCTCCTTTCGGTGCCTCTTTGCTATTGGAATCATCTTTGCTATTGGAATCATCTTTGCCTTTTTCATTTTCTGCAGTATCATCAGGCTCGTAGTTAGTTATAACAGTATGTGATCTGAGATCACCTTTAACATCATCGGAGCTTCGTCTCAAGCCTTTGACTTGAATGTCCGTAGCATCTGATGCTTCACCACTTAGTATCTTTATTGCCGGAACATCATTGTTGTCGTAAATAACTTGAACTGGAATCTCATCGTCTTTGTGTGATTGATTTTCATTTGTTTTTTCAAGTGAATTGCTTCTTTTGAGCCGTTTACCATTTCTTAAGGTCAGGTCTATGTGAACACTAGCGTCCTCTTCAGATTTGATATCGCCCTTTTTATTAATGGTTCTAATTACCCCTATTTCTTTATCGTCGTCATCTTTATTTCGTCTCAGATTACTAGATTCTTCAGCCAGTATCCTCTTCACA
Source organism: Agriphila straminella (assembly GCA_950108535.1). Taxonomy (NCBI): domain Eukaryota; kingdom Metazoa; phylum Arthropoda; class Insecta; order Lepidoptera; family Crambidae; genus Agriphila; species Agriphila straminella. The sequence continues at coordinate 13,223,124 of OX467304.1, forward strand.
AAATCTCCATGTTCTTCTAATTGTTTATCAGGAATTTCTCCACTTTTCGCATTTGTAACTTTGCTATCAACTTCTTCGAATAAACGCCTGGCAACTATATCTAAAAAAGCCTGTTTCTCTGACTCCGGAAGTAAATCTATATATTTTTGATCGTCTTCTGACTTAATTTGGGTACAACTCATGAGAATCACCAAAAATATAAAATTCATTTTCAAAATTTATGCCATTCTTTACAAGCGCTTCATGATTAGAAAATGCCTTCGTTAACTGATAAAACACATTTCCTTTTTTTAATTGAGCGTAGAGCATGAAATTGATGAACACACTGAATAATTTCATTTGAAATTGATATTCACATTATTGAATTTCAAACTTCCAAAACGACATGGGTAGAAAACAAATCGTCAAAATGTTCTATTGAATAATTCGTGATTGTGATGGAATGTGACCTATTTTTTTATGCTGTGGTCATTTTTGAATTTGACGATTCTGTATGAAATACAAAGTGTTAAAAATTAACCCCTAATTTGTAACGTTGTATACAGGTCTCCCGCTTAAGCTAGGGTTTCCTAGGATAGCGGTGCTGTCATATTACGGCCGTAATATAGCGGCGTTGAATGTTGTCTACGTAAACAATACGGCGACACCGTTACGTCAGAAACTGCGCCGTAGTGTTTACATAGACAACGTTCTACGCCGCTAAATTACGTCCGTAATATGACGGCACCGTCATCCTAGGAACCTCTAGCTTGGGTTTGCGAACCGATGGCGTAACTTCTATGACCTTCAAAAGTGCTTGTAATGCAGCTTACACTAAATAGTAGATTGTTATACAAGACGCTAAAATGACCCATTGCATACGAGGTAGTTTTATTCCCGAGCTTTAGCGAGGGAATAAATAGAAACCGAGTTACAATGGGTTTTAGCGTCGTGTGTTACACTATACTTTTCACTACGAATGCGAGAAAATAAAATACAATATTAAATAGTTTATACCTACTTCCGTAAACGAATCCACTCGTTTTTCTATCCTCCACTTCATAAACGTTTTGTACAATATTTAAATAAATGATTTAATTTTGTGCTTGACGGCAAAAGATTAAGATTATTTCTTTCCTATTTCAGTCACACAATTCAATCAGTTTGTAATTATAGAAAAATTCTAAAGATTTCGCGCCATGGTAGGACCTTTTTTTTAATTCTGCTGTAGCAGCTAAGCAACACAAACACACATTCTACGATTCACTCTGTGCACAGAGTATAAATAAGTCTATGATTTCACCGAAGAGATGCTTTTAGTTCCATTTTCAAAAATAAGAATGAGAAACTGGGGGCCTTATGAAAATAACTACGTAAAGTCACTTGGTCACGATAGTCGTCAGCAGTTCGTCGGTTATAGTTATTTCAATTTTCATTTTTTTTTCAATTCAATTCTTTATTACAACATTTTCAATGTAGCTATCGTAGTCCATAGACTATTGAACGAATAATGACGGATCTGCTAAAGAGAAACTGTCAACTTTACGCAGTCACTTTGCAATATCGCATACACGCAAGTGCTTTGTAATAGGAAACAATAAGAACGAAGCACGGACGCAGCTGCGTGTATCGCATAAAACTTTTCGTAATAGACCCCCAGTATTAAGTCGAGCGAGTTTTTATTGGTGATTATGAATAAAGACTTTTTCGTTTTAGTAGGCTCATTGGTAATAGACAAACATTAAAAAAGAAAAAACTTTATCCCCTAGGGATTATTATGCTATTTTATCTCGGCTCTTGTACGTTACAATGAAGTACTTTTTGAGCAAGAGGAGTGAAAAAAATATTTTGATATAGGCGTAATAATATTTAAATGGAATGATTAAAAAAACACTTCGATGGCTGCCATTGTCATTATCTAATCAAAGCAATCAATTAATAATGGACATTTAAGTCTCTTTATGAAGGAGGATGATTACAAAATGATGTTATTTCCACCCTTAGATTATTTTAAACACACTTGCTCGTAAAGTGAGCCCTAATACATCGCTTTTAGTGCCATAAACCTACCTATAACAAACGCGTGCAATAATATATAAAACACTAGTACGTAATAGAATTAACCCTACAAAGTTAAATAAGTACCTTACTGCTAGTTCTATGCGAGTAAACAGAGCATTCCCAATTTAGCCAGGTAATACTGTTATTTTTTTTAGTAACAACAAAGAGGTTTTATTTTATGCTGCTGACAATTCATATACATTTTTGGAATAAATAAATGTGTAAGTCCTTAATTAAGTCAATCAAATATTTATTATTATCAAATTATTCATAATTCACAATATTTTGTTATAAAATATTAAAATATTTGCATTTTATCACTTAAAAATATAACTTTGAAGTAGGATGTAAGCACTCACCCCTTTGTTCGCAAAATATTCTTACATTGGGCGTGTGAAAAAAACAAAAAAAAACCCGCGCGCCTCTTTCCATCATATCATATTATTTTGTTTTTGTCGTATTCGTTGCTGTGTGGTAAATTACTTTTCAACACACTTGCTCGTAAAGTGAGCTCTAATACATCGCTTTTAGGGCCATAAACCGAGCTAAAACCAACGCGTTCAATAATACATAAAACACTAGTTCGTTATAGAATTAACGCTACAAAGTTAAATTAGTATCTTACTGCAAGTTCTATGAGAGTAAACAAAGCATTCCCAATTTAGCCGGGTAATACATTTTTTTTTTTTAGTAACAACAAAGAGGTTTTATGCTGCTGAAAATTCATATACATTTTGGAATAAATAAATGTGTAAGTCCTTAATTAAATCAAACAAATATTTATTATTATCAAATTATTCATAATTCACAATATTTTGTTAAAAAATATTAAAATATTTGCATTTTTACTTAAAAATATAATTTTGATGTAGGCTGTATGCTCACTCACCCCTTTGTTCGCAAAATTTCTTGCGTAATTAAATTACTTTGTTTTTCCTTGCAAATGTGTTGAAAAACGTCGTATGAAACTCGTGAGCTCTTGCTTATTGCACACTCGGCTGAGTTACGCCCTCGCCTGCGGCTCGTGCTGCAACCCACAGCCTTGTGTGCACAATGAGCAACCTAAGCTAACTTGTCTCATAATGTACTATTGTTTTTTCCTCGCAAATGTGTTGAAAAACGTCGTATGAAACTCGTGAGCTCTTGCTTATTGCGCACAAGGCTGTGTAAGCTAACTTGTCTCATAATGTATTATTATATGTCGACTGACGTAAACAAAACAGCATTTATAAGCCCATTACATCTCCCACGATTACTTAAATATTAGCTCTCACGTGAAATATTTCTTGCGTCTATTCGCCATCAGAAAATTAGCCGAAAATCAGAAGCTAACCCATGTTGTTATTTCTCATTTCATCTTATGTATTTTTTAAGTTGTTTGGCCAACTTTTTTTAGTTGGTGTGCATTTTTAGCATCATGCGTATGCGTATTTTGGGCACCCAACTGTTGGGTGATATATTTTTCTACGCTTTCGTGCTTCGACTTGACAAATAAATAATCTAAGTTGCCACCATTATAAAAAATATAGAAATTAAACTATGGTGATTCTTTTAAGTTAATGTTTTAAACCTAATTGCGATTACTTAATGCCTATTCTTCGCTTTAGTACTGGAGTGAACTTTCTGCACTTGTTACCTACTATTATTTACTAGCAGACGCCCACGACTTCGTATGCGTAGACAGTTAATAATTATGTCTCTATCCCTTTGGAACAGTAACTTTTTTTTGGGATGAAAGATACCTTATGTCCTTTTCTGATAACGTGTAGGTATGCGATTTTTTTCGCATTAATAATATTAGTAAGGAAGTAAGGATTCTGTGGCAGAATGGTACATTGATTATGAATGGAAAATAAACAAAATAAAATAATCAATTTATTGCATCTTTACCTCAATATTTACAATACAACTGCTTAAAAACTTTTACTTCATTAAAAAGAGTTTAAACATCAGCCTTAAATCTAAAACCACCTCTTTTCGATTTCTTCCCATACCAATTAACACTCCTTCCTTCCAAGAGTCTTTCGTCGTCATTCATTTCAAATCTTTCCTCAATTTCTTCATTAGGATAATTGTCTTTAACTACTTGTACATTAGAATCATTATCCCTTGGCACATCAACTAAAATGGGAACAATCTCTTCAACCACAGGCTCAATAGTTTCATCAACAATTTCAAATTCATCAATTTTCTTCATTTCATCATCTACAACGTTTTGAAGTAGATTCTGTACTATGATGTTCTGTTTTCTTTGCACAGGTCTTTTTTGATTTCTTTTAACTTTGTCCTCTTTCACAGTTTCTACTTGTTTGTTTGGGTTTTCCATTTCTTTTGTGTCATCAGATATTTTGCCAATATCCATGTTTACATAATAGAACATTTCGGATTCATCGCAAGGTATAGCATCTCGTGGTCTTGTGCAAACTAGTACTTCCTAAAAAATAAAAAAGTGAGTAAGTATAGGTAATGAAAAGGTGATAGAAGTAACTGTTTACCAATTATGAATACAGGATTGCTAAATAAATATAAGTGTTTTTAGGGTTCCGTAGCCAAAATGGCAAAAAACGGAACCCTTATAGATTCGTCATGTTTGTCTGTCTGTCTTTCTGTCTGTCTGTCTGTCCGTCCGTATGTCACAGCCATTTTATTCCGAAAGTATTAGGATTACACAGTTGAAACTAAGTAGGTAGGTGTATTCTGTTAACCGCTTTACGATTTTAACACAAAAATAAAAAAAATAAAGATTAAGGAGGGGCTCCCCATACATGGAACTGAAACTGAAAAAAAAAATTCTTCATACCAATGCGTGCGGGGTGTTTATAGATAGGTCTTCTAAAATGATGAATTGGTTTGAACGAGATATAGTAATTAGTTTTCGAGATATATCATATTTTCCAAAACCGCAAATATAACTTTGTCATTCATACCAACACTGTGTAAAACAAAGTTATTTTTACAGACGAAAAATGATAGTGGTATTAAATATGGTATGGTATAAAAGGTAACTACGGAACCCTACGGCGCGTGGCCCTTGGCCGGGTTTTTTAGGATTAGTGTGCTGTTTCTTTTGATGCCGAATATGGTGGATAGGGACCATCAAATTGAACAACTTTTACTATGGGACCAACTCCGATATCGCCAAAAAAACCAGCCGTTTCATACATTTTGATATTATTTTCGTTATACAGCTATGAAACAGCTGATTATTTTTCGTGATTTCCGCGTTGGTCCCATAGTAAAAGTTGTACAGTTTGATGGTCCCTATCTACCATATTCGGCATCTGGTAGTTTTGCACAAACCTGTATACCAGATTTATTACATACCTGATTGAAAATAGTCTCATTTGGACATATAAAACTCCATCTGTAGGTGACATTTCTGCCACTGGGTGTTTGTGAAGGCAAACACACGTGGAATATTTGGCACTCATTGTCAACATCGGCGTAGTAACCGTATGTTCGGTTTTCACAACTGAAACAAATGAACTTTGGTTAAGGCGATTAGCTTTCCACAGTGGCGCCCTCACCTTAAATAAATTTATTGCTCGCTAAGTACATAATGTATCAAAAATTCACACGTTGAGATTGAAGCTAAGGTTCTATAGTTTATTTACAAATAATAACCTCTGTAAGATATAGTTCGTTGAAGTAGTAGTTGGCAAAAGTGCCAAGCCAATTTGCCTACTACTACTACAACAAATTATATTTTACACAGATTATAGTTTGTAAATAAACTATAGAACCTTAGCTTCAATCTCAACGTTTGAATTTTCGATACATTATTCGATCGATACATTATAATAAATTTAATTAAGATGAGGGCTCCACTTGAGGGAACTAATCACCTTATGGCGAAAGTGGCGCCGCGGTGAATTATATTTAATATTATAATTCTAATACACAATTTTAAATGTTAATCGTGGAGATTTTAGGGCCCACAGTCTAGTATTTTTAGACGGTATCGTTACATTCCTTCGTAGTCACTGCTAGAAGTAGATAGCAAAACTGCTAAAAGTGGCAGTTTTTGACACATTTGCTATCTAATTCTACGAATGACTACGAGGGCATGTAGTGATACCTTCTAAAAATACTAGACCATGGGCCCTAAAATCTCCACGATAAACATTATTAAAATCTTTTTCTATTAATAACTTATTAAATAAAAACCTTTGAGGGCGCCACTTTCGGTCATATAACCGCCTTAAATATTTTTTTTATCATGATTAGAAGATATAAATTCTCTTTATTCCATACGGTTTGTACTGTAGTAGGTAGAATACCTAGAGATAATGATAACTATGTAAGTATGGAAATAAACTTGAACTAGTGATAATGTTGTAACTGTTCCATACTTTTCCATACAAATAGTTGTTTATAATGATCAAACCTACAAATGATTTTGTGTTAATTAAAAATGACGTTTTGTAGTGTAGGCTATTATTCGATTAATATTTTAATTGCCATAAAGTGAATACATATAGGTGGTAATTTGTTTCTATAGAAAGATAACAAATGATGGAACTAGTAAGGTCCTCCAGTAGTAGGGTACAACGGGAATATTTAAGCCATTATGATTACCTAAATGTGTCAGTGATGTTTTCTCTAATAGAAGACGCGTTGGCCGGCAAGTTCAGTGAATCTGCGCCTTTCGTGTCATTTGTCATTGCCTGAAAGATACATTTATGATAATCATCTTAAATCAGTAATTTTTTTATGCACAAAGGGATAGTGCTTGGCCTTTACCTCACCTTATATTAAGTGACGATAAGGCCGTAGGTGGAAGCGCACTACACCCGGAATCCTCATCACTGAGGAACTAGCTATCTTACCTCTAACTGCCGGAACACATACATTTTTAAATAGTTACCAGTTGTTATGGCGTCAGACTTAGGTAAGTCAAAGTCAAAGTCAAAATAAGCTTTATTCAAATAAACTTAATTATTAAGTACTTTTGAATCGTCTTTATTTTCCTACCACCGGTTCCAGACTTTTTTAGCTGACAAGAAGAACGGGCGCAAGAAATTTATCAGCTGTAAGATGGTGGTAGCTAACCAGGCGGACTTGAATTGAATTTTGTTTTTTTTTTACAAAGTAGGTACGTATAGTCCATCAGAACATTCGTGGCACGCGAGGTCATAAAATGTGCGAACGTAGTAGCTATTGGCGGGCTCGAACTCATTTCAATGGCACGCGCAAGCCTAATTACTGACGTCACTGAAGCGTTTTACGACCCCGCGTGCCACAAACGTTCTCATGAACTTTAAATCGTATCACTGACTCGCTTGCACTTACAGGCTTTATGGGCGGGCTCGGACTAATTTTAATGACACGCGCAACCCTTATGACTGACGTCACTGACGCGTTTTATGACCCCGCGTGCCACGAACGTTCTCATGGACTATAAATCGTAGCATTGATAAGAAACAATATCACTGACCCGTTGTCGATAAAAAAATCATTCAAATAGGTAGTGAGTTGGCACCTCTGTGGTCTAGTGGTTCGCCCACACGTGTAATGTAAGTCGTTAAGGTCCTAGGCTCGATTCCCTCCTGGGAATTCAATTTGTACTCGATTTGGTTGGTGGTAGGGCTTATTTCAAGTCCGCCTGGCTAGTTACCACCATCTTACCTAAATCTGACGCCATAACAACATTTTAAAAATGGTTGTGTTCCAGCACTCCGGCAGTTAGAGGTAAGAACGATAGCCAGTTCCTCAGTGATGAGGATTTCGGGTGTAGTGCGCTTCCACCTTAGGCCTTATCGTCACTTAACAGCAGGTGAGGTGAAGGACAAGCATAAAAAACATTAAAATCAGTAGTGAACACATAAATAATAGTTCTTCTTACCCTTAGAAACTTCTGTACATTGTTCGTTCTAAATATGTCAATCTCCTCCGTAAATACGTATGCAATGCTAAATAATATTACTAAATATGGTATCGTTGAAGCCATCTTTGATTTGATCTGTAAAAAATTGTACATAATTGAAAATTATGAAAATTAAATGAAAATTATTTTATTCGATATTGTAATTATAAAAGGGTAGTATTTAATCGGGTAACAATAAATTCCCATTTGGGTATCAAAAATACTGAATATAGCGTACTGGAATACTAAGTGGGCGACGGACCGAGCGAGGGCGACTACAGATATTGAAAATGGGTGACTTTAAAATACAAATTGAGTAACTAGTTAATCAGAACGGGCGACCAAATTACTATTATACATACTATATTAAAAAGGGGACTATTATTCTAATCGAGATGACAAAAAATAAACAAACAAGAAAGCATCCTAATAAAAATGCGTCAAAATACAATGTTGGGCAGCTTAAATCAGTTATATAGTTGCCTACTTGGTATAGTTGTTGCCCACTCAGTATTTTTGTCACCATTTAGTGTTTTTAGAGCTAACTTAAACTATTTGTCACCCACATTTAGTCGCCCGTTTTAATTATTTTTGTAATCCAGTGTTAGTCGCCCGTTTAATTATTTTGTCGCCCAAAAAATAAACTGCTGCCGGCTTTAGTAATTAAGTATCCCATTATCAGTCGCCTTTAATTATTTCCAGTCACCCAATTAATTAATTCCCTTTATAAAATATACTTACTAAACGTGAATTTTTTAACACCCATAGTCTAGTATTTTTAGAAGTTACTAATACATTATCTCGTAGTTATTTCTAGAAGTAGCAAAACAGCTAAAAGTGCCCGCTTTGCCACATTTGCTATCTACTTCTACGAATGACTACGAGCTACGAGGGAATGTAATGATACCGTCTAATTTAGAAATAATGAGTCAAAAAATCCACGCTTAGTTTTATTCAAATCCTTTTCCAACAACTTTTTACATAAAAACGTTTAATTTCGGTATAGGATGCACCTTTCTTTACATATTTTATTAGATGCAAATTAATATTTTTGTGAAAACCGTAAAATAATGAATCCATTCTTTCAATAGACATGTTTTCATTTTTTACAAGGCTCTTTTAAAATGAATAAGTTTTCAAATTAATATTATGTTGATTCAAAATAAAAGTTTTGGAAAAGAAAAAAATACGTGTCTCTTGTTTTCATCAGTAATTTCTAAATAACAAATAAAACACAGGACAGAAATTTTTAAATGTTGTCAATTACAATATTTTTTACCCCGAGACTGACTTAGCTTTTTTCCTTTTTTTCTTAAGTAAGTAAGTAAATCGTTTATTGGCCACAAAGTAGGAAACAAAACAGAAAAACGAAAACAAAATGTGCGGCCAACTCTTAACATATTAATATCTATAAAAACTTTATTTTCTAGTATGTACAGACAGATCAATAACCAAGATATAAATTTCTTGATTTTTGTTCCAAACTTAAAAATTATAGGGCTCATAATTAGAAACTTTTAGTATGGAAGCATTCCTGAAATCGTGAATAAAAACTGGTTTCATACAAAATTTCTAACGTAGGTAAGTACTTTGCGAAAATGTATGAAACAGACGATTTTTTTCGTGATAACAGGATTGCTCCATAGAAAAAGTTCAGTAGGTACCTAGTTAAAATAATTGAAAAATAAAAAAAAACCTCCTCTTACCTTTTTAATTAACTTAGAAACTTTTTAAATGACCACCATCACTTCAGCCAATCACAGAGGTTTTAACTATTTTTCTTCTTTTTTTAACACTTAACTGCACCAGTTCGCAAAATAAATGAGAATGAGATTATTTTCGTAGCATTACAGTTTTTTATAAACATTGGGAGAGACAGGGCTATCTCCGGAATCACCAATGAAGGATTAGGTACCGACAGCAAAACAAGGAGACGTTAATATTTTTTTACGTACTAGACGTAGTACTTATATCTTTTATTCTGTGGTAGTATCTATTACAGCCGAGAACGGTAAGTTAGCATTTACATTGTCGAGCATGGTTTGCTCTTTAATCATTCGAGGCAATGTAAATAGCTTCCCGTACAAGGCTTACAGCCGAGAACGGTAAGTTAGAATTTGCATTGTCGAGGATGGTTTGCTCTTTAATCATTCGAGGCAATGTAAATAGCTTCCCGTACAAGGCTTACGGTTACATTACAGCCGAGAACGGGAAGTTAGCATTTACATTGTCAAGGATGGTTTGCTCTTTAATCATTCGAGGCAATGTAAATAGCTTCCCGTACAAGGCTTATAAAGTCTGTTTATCCTTAGGTACCTACTTATCTTATTTGGTAAAAATATTTCTAAAAATAGTTTTCCAGACATATATTACATTACAGTGACAATTTGATATTTTTAAATAACTATTTTTAAAGACTTATGAAATCTGCCAAAAGCTGTTTACTAAATAGGATAAACAGACTAGTAGTGCTTTTCTCAAAAAATGCGAGAAAATTTTTCTTAGTAAAAATGATTTTTTTAGTTTGTGTGGCCATGTGAAACGACCCGTCATGCAGCCATAAAGTATCATAAAAATTACGCTAGCTGACATAGCTATCATTTTGAATTTGGAATACTTGTGCGGGAAGTAGGTATTGAAATTCATTTAGAACGTGAGAGGCGTGAGAGCGTCACATCAATGTGGAACCTCCCGCATTCTTTTTTCAAATAAAATAATAATATTTCAGTGAGAAAAATAACAAGTTTGATAGTTCAACTCAAAAGTTAGGAAATGTCTTTTTACCCTGGTCGCTAGATGGCGCTGTACTTTTCTGAATCGCACTATGTAGTTTGTTGCGTAGGACAAGACCTAGAGCAACTTCGTTCGTTTGTCAAAGAAAGAAAGAAAGAAAGAAAAAAATTGATTTTTGAATAGTATTTCGACGCTCACGCGTTTTGAAATGCTTTAACTTGTGTATTAATAAAGAGCAATGAAATAGAGGCATAGGAAGGCACTAATAATTAGGCATGCTTGAATAGCATGTTTGTTTCGTAGCTGAAAATTTAAATTACCTCAGCCACGTCGCTGACGTCGCAAATAAAACCTATTTATTGAACTTTTTTCAATTATATTAATTATCTTGAAACTGAAACCTATTTATCTTAGATTTATTTATACTCACCTTTTATCTAAGTATATTATAGTGAACAAAAACAAATAAAAACTATTTTCTTTTGAAAAAAAAATGCATTTGGTCATCCATTACATGTTATGATAGGTACTGAAAAATAAAAGTGTTTCAAAAAGACTAGCCATTTTCAAAACTGCCATGATATATTATGTTTTTCTGACAAGGTAGGTACTTAATACTTATTATATCTTTTTTTTCTGATCATACTGGTTTGGCACTTTGGCTGGCCCGAGTGCGATGTGACTTGAAATCATTATTAGGTTTTAAATTCTATCACATCTTGATAATCAAACTTATCTAGAAGACATCTAGAGTATATCTGAATGACCTTAAAATATATTGTTTTATTTGTGGTTTTTTTATTGGTCATTATGGCGTGACCAACCATGACCAACCCTTCACACGTAGGGGTGACTATGACATATAAATAGTACATTTCATTTAGCAAGCAGCAAGTTGTAAGGATTTTGCTATAATTTCAAGGCCTTTTTATTTACAAAACTTGTGTTTTTTTTTAGATTTTAATGTTTAATCAAAATTAAAAAAAAAACAAACAAGTCATAAATTTTTCAGTCTGATTGGCAAGCAGAACCTGAATCTCAAGACTTTTGAACTTAGCTGATCATCAAATTGCAGCCAATTTTGATTATTTAAAAACAAACACAGTTTCAGAGTAAAAGATAATGACTGAAAATTGCACACATGCGACCGAGACCAACGGTTTAGCGATCCTTCCGAATATCTGGTCACCCATCATCACCGACTTGTGCTAAGCTAACCCATTGTACCATCGAGCATCCCCGTTGACTAAGCTTGATATTTTAGCATCTCCATAATTTTCAACCTTATAGGTACCATTACGCGTTCCTGAAGACAATGGGGGCTTTTCAAAGTGACATTTAAAAAATAAAAATAGTAACTATTTGCGTCACTAGATGGTGTTGATGGAAAGAGATGTTTCAAAATTTGCTTTTAAAAATAAACGGCTTGGACCAAAGAGGAAAAAGCGCTCGCTGGCTGTCACTGCCCAAAGAGAAACATTTTAGGATTACATCTGCCTGCCTACATGAGTACTCTTCGAAGATTAGAAAAAAAAATACATTGAGACATACATTTTTTTCAACGACATCTATCGAGCCTACGGCTTTTTGTCATTTTGAAAAGCTCTCATTGGCTTTTGACAAAACGGAACGAAGTGACCCTGCATACCTTACGGCCAAATACTCAAACGAATCTTAAAGTTAAGGCCACCTTAAATTCAAAAAAGTTGTCAGATTCGACAGAAACTCTATGAAACTGACAGCTTCCTTAAAGTTAAGGAGACCATAGCTTAAGATTTTAGCTAAGAAGCCTTTGAGTATTCGGCCGTTAAACCCTAAAAAAGAAAAAATGCCACTGGCCCGTCTCATATACAGACGTAATTTTGATTCGAGATTCCGAAACGGAATCATTCGGAACGGGGAATATATAAATGCTCTTTAAAAATAATGTAACACACTTTAAAATGTTTAGCTCCAAAATTCATTGAATGAACTATAAAAATAATGGTTGCCACTAATTAGCTGTACCCTTAGCACGAACAGCTATCGAGAAACAAAACGCACGTAAAATTACTCGATAGACAATTCTCTATGGAAAATTTCATTTCGCTTATCGGCGATAGATGGCGTTGTACAAATTTCCAATACAAAATTTAACTATCGAATGATTTTACGCGAGTTATTTTTTTCGATAGCTGTTCGTGCTAAGGGTACTGAACTAATTTCAACCTTCCAGTACTGGTATAGTCATCAAATTAACCAGGTCAGATGGTCAGGGGTACTATCAGACGAATATGTACTAGAGTGCGGCGTCAGGCAGGGAGGGCTAACTTCTCCTGCACTGAACCACCAACCACAGGCCTGATTGTCAGCTGTTCAGGCACTGGATCTAACTGCATGTGAACGGATCCCAAAAATATTTGAATAATCTATCATATAAGTATTCATGATAGGTATTAATTCAAACATTCATAGAATATAGTTATTTTATTTAAAAAAAACGAATGTGCCCATACTACTAACATAGTTATTTAAGTGTATGTATACTAACAAATGGATGAATGGTCTGAAATAAAACTATAATTATAAGTATAATAAATATGCTAAGCTTTAAAATTAATACTTTGCACTAAACAATTTAATTGCTTAGTTTTAAAATGAATACTTTGCACCATACAAATTAATTTTATAACTTTAGTGCTGGTTAAGACGACTAGGTGCGACGACGAGCGGGCGCAGCGAGAGAGGAGCCGAGGAGGAGGTTAGGTTCCATTGTGACCAACAACGCCAGAACCGACCTGCTGGCGTGTATGCATTATGCCACAAGTTGTTATCATCTTGCCTTCTCATTTTAACAGTGGTCAGTCTGATATGGTTGGACAGAAACTAAATGGTTTCGGAGTTGGGACACAGTTATAGTGCAAACCATTCTTTTTGTAGTGATAGTATTAAATTATAGATCTATCATTATTTTAAAGTGATGATAATACAATTTTATAGCTGGTTTCATCAAATTTAAAGTGAAAATAAAATCTAATCTTACAAATCTATGGACCTAGTAGGTATGCGGTATTTTTCCGTTCAGAATTTTAATACATTTGTCGAATTCCGTTTCGGAATTCCGAATGAGATTCCTTTTGTACGTGGCGGGTTAAAATGCCGGAATCGAAATCTAACGGTCAAAAATAACCTATCATAGTAATAGAGTAACAATGTCTATAAAATACTATACCAAAGTTGATTGGACTCGTGCGAAAACATTGGCACTTCGTCATTGGCACGAGAATTGAATACAAATAGATTTTGCTAAAGTACAGATAATAATTATTTCGCGGCGCGCCCGCCAAACCTATTGTCCTTTTTATAGGTCACATAATATTTCAATTTTTTCTTTTTTATTTAGATCATTTTCTAAATCAAAAAGAAAAATAAGATAATAGAAGAATAAATAAACGAGAAGCTATTTCTACACTGGACTATAATAATAGCCCTTTTTTGATTGCGATCAACTGAATCGATCAATGCCCACGTTTTACCGAATAAGTAAAAAATATGTACCTACCTATGCGGCTTCTTCCCAGTTCAATTTCAATTTTCTACTTTTATAAGTAGAAAATTCAATTGATTGATCGTTTTTTTTTTAATTTTGGTAGAACCCCTATGCATCGCTGAATATCTCAAGAACTACTAATGCTATCAACTTGAAAGATGACGTTTGCCCAAGTATTTTGCAAATAAAAAATAAAAAGGGTAGGTAAATATATTTTTATTTTTTTGCAACAGGTACTGAAAGGGTTTTAAAAATTCTAAATGGGCATGTGTGGTATCATTATGAAAGAGCGCTGCTTGCACATTCTCAAATATATAGCACACTTTTTTCAGAAATAAATAACAAAAAAAAACATTAGTTCCACTATCGGTCAAGAGATGGCACTAACCTAAAAATGCAATAAACTACACCGTAGTGTACTTATAGGGTTTATGATAAGGAACCCTCGGTACGCTAGTTGGACTCGCTCTTGACCGGTTTTTTTATAGTCCTATCCTACGGCGATTTTTCATATTTTTTTACAAATCATACCATAATTTAGATAGATTTAACGAAAAAAATTATTTTATGATTCATACCATGACTACATACCCTTACTAAAATGACCTCATAACCTTCGCAGTACTTCCAAAATGGTTTTGTGCCAAAAACGGTCAATCCCAAAACGGCCAATAAATCAAGTTGTAACTGTACGTGTGTGGGTAACTGTACCGAATCTGACCCAAAAGTTTTGGCGGCGATTATACATGACCGGAATAAATAAATAAGGCGGTGATTTTTTTAATCTAATTTATGGGCATATAATAAGTAGGATTTTTTTTGCGAATGAAATACTTAGGTACCGATGAAGTACCTACAGGTACCTATAACTTTACCTAAGTATTTCAATAACACATACCCACCTAAGTAGGTACTTTTCGTTTTGCCCATCAGTAGGCAAAAAATCACCGCGTGAGCCCAAAGCGGATTGTGGGCGAACTGCTATTTCAAGACAAGCCTATTATTTCAAGCCCGCCTGGCTAGCTACCACCATCCACCATCTCACCTTCACCACGTGGGCCCAAAGCGGATTGTGGGTGTTAACGATAACGACTGCTATTTCAAGACAAGCCTATTATTTCAAGCCCGCCTGGCTAGCTACCACCATCTCACCTTCACCACGTGGGCCCAAAGCGGATTGTGGGTGTTAACGACTGCTATTTCAAGACAAGCCTATTATTTCAAGCCCGCCTGGCTAGCTACCACCATCTCACCTTCACCACGTGGGCCCAAAGCGGATTGTGGGTGTTAACGACTGCTATTTCAAGACAAACCTATTATTTCAAGCCCGCCTGGCTAGCTACCACCATCTCAACCTTCACCGCGTGGGCCCAAAGCGGATTGTGGGTGTTAACGACTGCTATTTCAAGACAAGCCTATTATTTCAAGCCCGCCTGGCTAGCTACCACCATCTCAACCTTCACCGCGTGGGCCCAAAGCGGATTGTGGGTGTTAACGACTGCTATTCCATGACAAGCCTATTATTTCAAGCCCGCCTGGCTAGCTACCACCATCTCAACCTTCACCGCGTGGGCCCAAAGCGGATTGTGGGTGTTAACGACTGCTATTTCAAGACAAGCCTATTATTTCAAGCCCGCCTGGCTAGCTACCACCATCTCACCTTCACCGCGTGGGCCCAAAGCGGATTGTGGGTGTTAACGACTGCTATTTCAAGACAAGCCTATTATTTCAAGCCCGTCTGGCTAGCTACCACCATCTTAACCTTCACCGCGTGGGCCCAAAGCGGATTGTGGGTGTTAACGACTGCTATTTCAAGACAAGCCTATTATTTCAAGCCCGCCTGGCTAGCTACCACCATCTCAACCTTCACCGCGTGGGCCCAAAGCGGATTGTGGGTGTTAACGACTGCTATTTCAAGACAAGCCTATTATTTCAAGCCCGCCTGGCTAGCTACCACCATCTCACCTAAGTCTGACGTCATAACAACAATTTAAAAGTTGTTGTGTTCCGGCAGTTAGTGGTGAGTTAGCCAGTTCCTCAGTGATGAGGATTCCGGGTGTAATATCGTCACTTAACATCTGGTGAGGTGAAGGCCAAGCACTATCCCGTTGTGGATAAAAAAAACCAGGACAAACAGCTTAACGTGGCTACCGAAAGCACAAAAGAGCTCGAGATAATAATTTGGTCACCCATCCCATGACCGACCCTTGCGAAAGTTGCATAACTGCCGCAATCGTCGGGCAATGCGCTAAGCTAACCATAGCTCTTCAACTTTGGTTGATCGAGTGGCCTGCATATCTGTTTTCAATTGAAGTCCCGCCCGGGTTCGACCCCGGCGTGCGTATACACACGCGTAAAATTCGACACTTGTACAGCGCCATCTACCGCCGAAAAGCAAAAATGGGATTTCTCATAGACAAGTCCTCTATCGAATATTTTTATGCAGATTTTTTTCCTTAAGAGTATTTTTGTATGGAAAATTATATAGCGCCATCTATTGCCGAAAAGCGTAATTAATTTTCCCGTTGATGATAATTAACTTTTACGCGCGTTTTTAGGGTTCTGCCTGCCTAGCATGACCGATTTATATCGCGTGATATAGTATCTTATCGACACTCAACTGTCAAACTCCTTTGTCTTTTTGACAATTAAACGTGATAAAACGCTATATCACGCGATATAAATCGGTCATGCTAGGGGGGCTGTACCCTTAGCATGAACAGCTATCGAAAAAAATAACGCGCGTAAAATCATTTGATACATAAATTTTGTATTGGAAATTTGTACAGCGCCATCTATCGCCGATAAACGAAATGAAATTTTCCATAGAGAATTGTCTATCAAATAATTTTACGCGCGTCTGTCAGTGTATCTCATGAACCGTGATTGATAGCTATGCAGTTGAAATTTCCACAGATTAGGGATGTAGTATTTCTGTTGCCGCTATATTATAACGTAACGACATACTAAAAACAGAATAAAATAAATATTCAAGTGGGGCTCCCATACAACATACAACAAACATGATTTTTGCCGTTTTTTGTATTTAAGGTGGTACCCTGATCGAAAGTGGCGCCGCGGTGAATTATATTTAATATTATAATTCTAATACACAATTTTAAAAATGTTTATCGTGGAGATTTTAGGGCCCACAGTCTAGTATTTTTAGACGGTATCGTTACATTCCCTCGTAGTCACTGCTAGAAGTAGATAGCAAAACTGATAAAAGTGGCCGTTTTTGACACATTTGCTATCTACTTCTACGAATGACGAAGAGGGCATGTAGTGATACCTTCTAAAAATACTAGACCATGGGCCCTAAAATCTCTACGATAAACATTATTAATATATTTTTCTATTAATAACTTATTAAATAAAAACCTCTGAGGGCGCCACTTTCATACAACCGCCGCTACATTGCCACTAAGTCAAATGAGCATCTCTTACAAAGATAGTAACTAGTAAATTATCTGTGTTTGGATTCAGCTCAAAACCTAGGAATAGTGAATGAGCTCGTGCTCAGAATGTAAAAGAGTTCCGTACGAAGATGTCAATGTCCTAGGTTGTAGCGAAATTTTACATAATATTGTTGATTTTGATACACATATCCATTGAACAGTGAACACAATACATTTATGTAATTTTTTTTACAACTTTTTTAGGGACAAACTTTTACATCTAATGTAGGTACTTACCTACTTACCCTTTTGCCATAAATGCCATACCAAATATAACATAAAACTTAGAAGGTATTTATTCTGTTGGAGCACGTTGGATTGGAGTGGTACGGAACATTTTAGTGACAATAATTTGAATATTTCCCGCCGCGCTAAAGAAGAGGATGGTTTGACGTTTCTGCCCACAGTGTTGCAAGTATAAAAATAGATAATGTACAGCTAGACACGTCATTTTATGCTAAAGTTGTATACTTTTTAAATTTTTTAAATGTTGCTGATACTGGCCTTATTTGTGTATTTTATTTTGTACTTAATTCAAATGTATTTTTGATAGTTGTTTTGTGGGTTGTCAGTGTGATAGAAGTAAAATATATTGCGTTTTAAATTCAACCTTCGTTTTTATTCTCCAACAAGGTTTTTGTGATTCAGAATCCTCTTGTTTGTAATCATAAACTTAATATTCCTTAGGTTAATGTTTGTAATGTACAGTAAGCAGCACATGATGTTATACAAAACTGTCAAAAATCTATTATTTATTTTGAACCTTAATATATTTGCATTTAAGTATAAAATTGATTGAATATCATTCCCCTGTCGTGGAAGCCCAGCGGGCTGGTCACTGTGCATACTTGTTCGCTATCTCTGTGGTATGGGTAAAGGGGAAGTGGAAGTGTGTGCGAAGGCAAGGGCAACGGGGTACGGGATACCTACTTGTATATAATTATGGACCCAACCCAATTCTGGACGGGAACGCCTTCTATCTAAAACATTTTATGAAAAGTTTCTATAGATTTTCTAAAATGTCCAGACATACGAAGTCGCGGGAAAAACCTAGTTTATATAAAAAGCACAATCATTAATTTCTAAAATAATAAGGTAGATACTTTGAACCTTGATCTTGAGAACGTTTCAATATAAATCTTATTTCAATTGTATTTAGTGCAATGGAAACAAGTACCTGTTTTGCAACCCAATCACGTAATCGCCGCGCTTCAGAAAAACATCTGGACTGAGGCATTTCAAAAATACTAGGTAGGTACCTGGTACTGCGTAATTTATCGGTTCTGCCAAAGGAGTTATTGTGAGAGCCAAATGTGTATATCGTATGGGTACCTACTTTTTTTTATTTGAGATTTTAGCATTTACAATGCTATCTGTCCGTCCTTGTCACCGTGTTATGATATGACAAGGACGGATAGAGTTTTGCTATCGCTTTGGCTATCGCTTTGAGATAGGCGGTAGGGCCCCTGGTGTCCCGTACCACAGGTTTTTTCAAACTTTCTTCGGTGCGCCAGATCTCTTATCTAACTTAAGATAAAGTACAATGTAAAGTAAATGTACAATTATGTAATTAGGTACCTTTTAGTATGAGATAAAACTCGTTTTTTTTAATTTAATTTTATTTTATTTTTAATAGAAACTATCATAATTCTCAAACAGGAATCGAACCCGCGATCCGGTCCGCATATTCGTAAATACCCGACGCGTTATCCACCCGAAGTCGCTTCGTAAATAGCAGACGTGTCGGAGTAAATACCTGAGGCGTTAGCCACCCGAGATTGCTTCGTAAATAGCAGACGTGTCGGGATAATGCGTCTGCTATTTATAAGAGCCAGAATTGCTTTGTAAACAGCAAACGTACCGCGTCAGTTATTAGCTATTAATAAAAGAAAATATTTCTGTTGTCTGTTTTAAAAAAAATACCTCGAAATTTAAGGCTCACGCTCCGCTGCGCTTCGCGCTCGCCTTAAATTTCTAACCTTACCCGGGACTTACAGGAATAAAGCAGTTCGATACGATCGGAAAACCCCTTTTTTTTGGTTAACCCAATTGATAGGGAAACCCTACTAAAAAACTTACCAAATGATAGGGTTTCCCTTTCGATAGGGTTAGTCGACGTTATGCTTACCGTATTGATAGGATTTTTGAAAACAAGCCTATTAATACCCAATCAAAAACCCTTTTAACGGTACGCGGTTCATGAAATACTCAATCAAAACCCCTTTAACGGTAAGCGGTTCTGGTCCTTCGGCCCAGGTGGAACAAGGTATAAATTGCTTGAACACGTTTTAAAACCCCTTAATGAAGCCATCATAGGGTTTCCTCGATAGGGTTTTCGTATTCGGTAAATGCTTACTAAGACTTGGGTTACCCTTTAGATAGGGTAATAATAATAGGGTTTTTGAAAACAAGTCTATGAAATAACCTATCAAAAACTCCTTTAACAGTAAGCGGTTCCGGTCCTTGTCGTCCACACGTCAGGTCAAATACGATTATAAAAGTGCAACGTCTAATAAAGAATTTTGAAATATGTAATAAACCTTTTATAAGTATTTATATAATATTTGTAAATGGTTTATTGTAAACATTGTAAACATTCTAGAAATATCATAAAAATCATCAAAACACGTTGGTCCTATTAAATCGCACTATTTTAAGTGCATTGGACTGGATTTCGAACCAGTGTGCGACCTCTGGAAGAGGTCGGTCACGGATTTGATTCCCGCCTAACAATAATATTATGATCTGGTGAAGAGTCGATTTTTTTAAGTATTTTTTTTTAATGGATATGATAGGTATCAATAAAAAAACGACAACAAAACAACGACTAACTGTTATCCTACTTATCACATAATACTTATTATGACTCAAAAATTTATGAAATAAATTAAAAAAGTAGAAAAGTGGCCAAAGGTTTATATCTATGTAACGAACCGGTCAGTTTAGTTTAGTTAAAGTAGCTGCGCAGAAAGGACTGGCAATAACTTATTTTTTTTTTTATGAATTAAAAATTAACTTTAAAGATTTGTAACGACCTATATTTACCTTTCTCTATGGTAACGATAACGAGACGCACGATTTACAACCTTTACAACTTATATTTTTCATACAAGCCAACCAAAATGTTATCGGTCTCAAAAAACTAAAACCCAAGGCTGTTAAAACGTAACTTGCTAAATATTTCGTGATGGCAACATTGATATAAGAACGTCAAAATTTGTTTATCAAAGGTTGCTTTTCTTTCGCTGTTTTCTACACCGAATTATTTACAAATACCATTAAATTCTCATGGAATTGTGTTAATAAACAAAAATGAGTGACACGGAAGACGGTTATTGTCGCCTTTGCGCAGAGCTAACACCAACTAACCAGTTAATAACACCAGAAGGTGATGTCGGACTCAACTCGATGATTGCAACTAAAATGCGATGGATTAACTTGGATATCTCATCGGATATACTGCCAACAACCATTTGTTTCTCGTGTTTCGACTTATTGGAGCGTACATGGTCGTTTTTACACAACGTCCGCACGGCACAAGAAAAGCTAAACACAATTTTCTTGATTAAAAACAACCCCTCAGAAACTGACGAAATCAAATCTGAGAACGTGAAAGCTGATGTTAAAACAGGACAGCCAGTCAATACTGATTGGGAGGAGTTCCAAAACCCTAAAACAGAAGTAAAAGACGAATCCCCGATCGAAAATTTACAGGTTATAACAGTAGATCCTAACTCTTTATTAGACGTTGATTTCAACATTGTGAAGAATGAACAGGTTTCTGATGTGGAGTTCGATAATGATAGATTCGATTCCACAGACAGTGATATACCATTAGGACTGGCTGTGAAGAAGAAAAAGTTGAAAAAAAAAAAGCGTACCATATCGGAAATATCTGATCTAGATAACGGGTTAAGTGTAAAACCTTTGACATGGGATGATTATATGTGTCGCTGTGCGAGCTGTGATGCTCAGTGTAAGAACATTGCATCGTTGCGTCTCCACTCTATACAGATCCATTCTTGTTGTTGCGCATTCAAGTGTTCCGACTGCAGTAAAGTTATTCATAGTTTCCGAATGTTCGTAAACCATGTCCGTATGCATAACAAACTGCTTAGATACTGTTGTGAATTCTGTAATAAACGGTTCACAAGATCTGCGTATGCGAAAAAACATTGTAACTTAGTGCATAGAGATAATTATATCTGCGGGAACTGCGGTACCATCTTCGATACACAAGAACAAATGAAAGAACATCTGTTACTGTACGCTAAAGGTGTGAAAAAGCGTATGATTAAAAAAGAGGCTTTATTAGAAATGGATTTGAAGTGTCACGATTGCAATAAAGAGTTTAAATCGAGAAGTAATCTTCAACAGCATAAATTGGTTCATACCGAACGTAGTAGAGAATTTTCTTGTCATGTGTGCGGCAAAATGTTTTTCACGAAAGGCACTTTGAGCACTCACATGGCGACTCATGAAGACACTAAGCCATTTAAGTGTGAATTTTGTTCAATGGCTTTCCGAGCCCGAGGTAACCTCCAATCGCATATAAGTTTACACTCCGGT
Source organism: Agriphila straminella (assembly GCA_950108535.1). Taxonomy (NCBI): domain Eukaryota; kingdom Metazoa; phylum Arthropoda; class Insecta; order Lepidoptera; family Crambidae; genus Agriphila; species Agriphila straminella. The sequence continues at coordinate 13,245,319 of OX467304.1, forward strand.
GCTAAACCTTTTGTGTGCGAACAATGTGGAAAAAGTTTTAGAGTGAAACGTCATTTAAAATCACATTCTATAGTACACACTGATCTAATGCCTTACGTATGTGAATACTGTAACAAACAATTCCGTTTTAAAACCCGACTAAATCTCCATTTAAGACAACACACCGGTGCGAAACCGTATACTTGTATTTACTGTCAACGGGACTTTACAAATGGCTCAAATTTCAAAAAACATATGAAACGTAGACATAATATTGATACATCCAAACAAAAATTAAAATTTAATGCATCAAATGTTGAGAATTCCGAAGATATAACCGAACCTCAGTCATGATAATTTTTGCAGTGTAATACATAAATAGTTTTATAATAAAACAAAGCATATTATGTAATTTATTAACTAATAGAAAACTATTATGTTTGTCTCTTTTATCTGTAAATAAAATGTATAAATGAAATGTATAAAATCAAAACTGGCTTTCTATCATTTTTGTCATAGATTTTTTTTTTTTTTTTTTTCAAATTTTTTTTATCCATTTACAATCAGCCTCGTAGCTTTAATTAAATCTTATGATTAATTTCGAAAAAACTTTAAGGATATAACACATCCAGCGATGTGTCATCCCATGCAATGGTATTATAGCTTTAGATGGAAGCTAGTCTTGTCCTCTTTAGTCGAAACACGCTGTCATCAGTGTTCATGAGTGTTCTGGCTAGTTGGTTTTTGTGCCTGTCTAGTCTGTTTTTGTAAGTTTTACAGGAGCTAGCAATCTGCTCCCTGACTGTAGGTATTTCCAAGTATTTGTGTACTTCTTCGTTTCTAGTAAACCAGGGGGCATTGCTCAAGATTTTCAAGGCTTTATTTTGAAACCGTTGGAGTATTTCAACATTGGAGTGGCTAGCCGATCCCCAAAGTTCAATGCCGTATGACCATACCGGTTTTATGATGATTTTATATATTAAAAGCTTATTTTCCAGGCTGAGCGAGGACTGTCCTCCTATCATCCAGTACAAGTCTCGCAGTTTTATGTTTGCCTGTTCTCTTTTGGCTTTTATGTGGTCCTTCCAGGTGAGTCTCCTGTCCAGATGCATCCCTAGGCATTTGACTGTTGTACACTGAGGCAGGACAGCTCCATCAAGCATCACCGGAGGGCAATCCCCTCTCTTTAATGTGAATGTGACGTGAGTAGATTTGGCGGCACTAGCTTTTATTCTCCATTTCTTGAGCCATGATCCAACCTTATCCAGATGTTTTTGGAGATTTATAGATGCTATACAAGGATCCTTGTGACATGAGAGCACCGCCGTGTCATCAGCGTAGGTAGCTATCGATACTTCATCGGAAGAGGGTAAGTCTGCAGTGTAGACAGTATACAATACTGGGCCCAAAACTGATCCCTGGGGGACTCCAGCCTCTATTTTACAAATTGGTGACATAGAGCCTTCCGTTTTTACCTGAAACAAACGGTCTTGTAGATGGGATTTAAGGAGCATGTAAGCCGTGTTGGGCAGGCACTGTTTCAGTTTGCATAGCCCCTTATGCCACATCCGATCAAAGGCCTGTTGGACGTCAAGAAATGCAGCAGAACAATATTTTTTTTTGTTCAAGTGTTTGGCGAACAGTGTGAGCAACTCGATGTATCTGCTCTATAGTACCATGGTGCGCGCGAAATCCAAATTGGTGGTCTGGTATTACCATTTGCTCCTCTAGTATCGGGTGAAGGCGTCTTAGAAGAAGTTTTTCAAAAAGCTTTGACAATATGGGTAGAAGACTTATTGGCCTATATGAGGTTACCTCTGTCGGTGGTTTTCCAGCTTTAGCGACCATGTTTATAATCGAGACTTTCCATAGCAGAGGGAAATACTGCAATCTCAGCACAGCATTGAAAAGGATTGTCAGGAGAACAATTCCTTTTTTTGGTAATTGTTTTAAAATTTCCGAGGTTATCAAGTCAAATCCCGGTGCTTTTTTATTTTTGAGTTTAAGTATGGTTTTCCTCACTTCTGTTGGTGTTATCAATTTCATCGGTAGTGACATTTGTTGAGCATAGTTTAGTATATTGTCAATCTCTGTTTCCGAGTCCGCTGTATCAGGTTTGTTTGGTTTAAACGTCTCTTTTAGAAAATTAGCAAATAACTCTGCTTTATCAGAAGGTTTTCTTGACCAGCTGCCGTTTTCTTGTCTCAGTGGAGGCATATGTTTTATTGGTCTTTTCATAGTTTTTGTCATTTTCCAGAGTGAGTAATCATCAGCCTTGCTTGAAGAGAGAGTCCTGAGCTTGTCTTGTAGGGTATTGTTTTCGTTTTCTTTAAGCATCTCCTTTAGTTTCTTCTGTGCTTTGTTAAGTGCCCTTTTGTCATAGATTAAGAATCAAAAGTGACCATTTCCCCTGCTAAATCGAAATGCAAATCTCGTATTAGAATCAAAGACGGCTTTCATACAAAATCCACAATATTATGCCATCTTGATATTATCTTTTTCATTTTACCACATAATAGTAGAATGACAGATAACTGGTTTTGATTTTATATAACTCAAATGCAGGTTATTTTTAAGTTAATTCATTATGTGATAAATCTCTCATTTATTATTTCAAATATTAAAGGCTACTTTCTGTTAGGGATGGCACCAATCTTCTAGTTTAATTTAAAAAAAATAGATCAGATGGGTCCAGTTTTTCAGTTTCTGCATAATTTGATATGCTTACAATATTATTTTTAATTTTAACTAGTAGATAGTGCTTTCTAGAACCTGTTAAATGTTCCAAAATAAAGTCACTTTTATGTTTAGAATGAAACTTTATTTTTTAAGACGTCAGATGTTAAGTTCTCTAATTATGAAATAACATTGTTTTTTGTGAGTTTAAGGCGCTTTCCTTACCGAAAGTGGCGCCCGCGGCGAATTTTATTTAATATTGTACAAACATATTTTTTACAAATTCATGAATTAAACACTAAAAATAAATTAACAAAAATAAAAACGTTTGTAGAACATTTCAGATTACATACACAATATTAAAAATAAACGAAAATTTCCTTTGGGGAAAATAGAAAATTAAAAGTTATATTTAAAATTGAGGTCACCGGTGACCTACGCGGCGTCTAAGGTGTTAATAAAACTTATCGTAGAATTTTTAGGGCCCCTACTCTAGTATTTTTAGACGGTATCGTTACATACCCTCGTAGTCACTGCTAGAAGTAGATAGCAAAACTGCTAAAAGTGGCCGTTTTTGACAAATTTGCTATCTACTTCTACGAATGACTCCAAGAGAATGTAGTGATACCTTCTAAAAGTACTATACAATGAGACCTAAAATCCCACGAAAAGCTTTATTAAAATCATTTTCTATTAACAACTTATTAAATAAATACCTCTGAGGGCGCCACTTTCGTTCAGGGAATCGCCTAAAGGCGCCCTACTACCCACTACTAGCGCCGCCAATACATTTATTTTTATTACTCGTAAACCAAGTAAAATTTTTAAAAAAGCTAAGATCATGCCCTCTTAGATGGTCTCTAATATTTTTTTAATAACTCTTCAACGGTTTTCATATTTTCTGTAAGTTTTAAAAACCGTTTTAGCTCAAAGTGGCCACTTTTGGCTGATCTTAGCTTTTTTAAATATTTACCTGGTTTACGAGTTATATAAATAAATGTATTGGCGGCGCTAGTAGTAGGTACTTAAGATAAAAACTTACCCTTTTCTTAGACAGCACATTGTTTAACGTAAAAATAAATTAAAGTAATACTAACATGTGACTTAATTTTCCTTAATCTACTTTCAAACAAAGTAATCAGCACAATCATAATTTTTACATGGCTGCTCAAAAAATTTTTGTTCACGGTTCATATAATGTTTGTATGTATTCGAGTTTTTTTCGGATGTTTGGGGTATCGTTCATCATCCCAAATCCGAGTTATCCGAGTGGCACTAGATTAAAAAAAAACAAATATTGGCGCCTGCATGACGCCATTTTGTAAAAATAAAACTTCAAGTATAAATGAAAGGCCTTGCTTGATGAGCACATTTCAAAACTATTTTTTTCGTGTCATTGCAGTTATGGGTCATCTTAGATTAAAAAGCATTCAACAGAGAAAGCAATAACTACGTAAACAGAACGGTCGGGTCCCCCGACTGCAATGACATTATTTTTTTACTTTTTAGTACTTACGTTTTTTGGCAGGCATTGACCTGATTTTTTTTAGAGGTCTTTTTTTTATAGAGGTCAATGTTGGCAGGACAGTCGTGGATTTTTTTTAAGGTGAATTATATTTAATATTATAATTCTAATACACAATTTTGAAAATGTTTATCGTGGAGATTTTAGGGCCTACAGTCTAGTATTTTTAGACGGTATCGTTAAATTCCCTCGTAGTCACTGCTAGAAGTAGATAGCAAAACTGCTAAAAGTGGCCGTTTTTGACACATTTGCTATCTACTTCTACGAATGACACGAGGGCATGTAGTGATACCTAAAATCTCCACGATAAACATTATTAAAATGTTGTTCTACTATTAACTTATTAAATAAAAACCTCGGAGGGCGCCACTTTCGGTCATACAACCGATAGAAAATGCGCCTGCCGCCATATCAAGTCCGATATTGAATGTCGGCAAAAATAAGTTTTGCTCTTAAAAAAAACGGTCAAGAGCGAGTCGGACTCGCGCACCGAGGGTTTCCGTACCATCATAATAAATACACTGCAGAGCTGTAGAATAATAAAATTATTATTGCAGTATTAAGTCAGCACCATCTCTTGACAGATATTGGAACTATTTTTTTTCTTAGGCCAGCGCCATCTCTTGACCGATAGTGGAACTAGTTTAATTTTACTTAGGTCAGGGCCATCTGTTGACTGGTAGAGGAACATATGATTATTAAGTTTGTTTTTTGAATTTCTAAACAACTGTGTTATTTTGAGACATCGTTTTTTTTTCCTGTAATCATTACATAAACTACTATCACAAAGAATTATTTCAGTTTTTTCTCTTTGCAAACTTCGGAGATAACGGGGGGGAACGGTATTTTTTTTTACATTTTTCATCATAACTCTACAAGGTTTGCATACGCCCGGTGAAAACACTTAATAAATTACAAGTAGTTCAAAATCTTTTCTGCCGCAGAGCAGCAAACGCTCCTTACTACGTTCGCAATGCGGACTTACATAGGGACTTAGACCTTCCCACCCTCCAGCAATGGACCTGTAATGCCTCTGAGCGGTTTTTTAAAGCGGCAGGAGACCATCCTAACCCCCTTATCCGTTCCGCAGCGGTCTATGACCCGCCTACCTCCTCCGCCCCGTTTTCCCGCAGATCAAAATCGGTCCTAACGGACCCCCCCAACCCAACAAGCTTTCGTCTGATCTGAACCTCCTCCTGGAGGCGACGGAGGACGATCAACCCCATCAACCCCGACCCCACGGGTCACCCCCCCGCCCGCTCTGGCTGATCGATCCCCCTCAGGGAGTCAGCTTAATAGTTACTCATCTTTCTCGACGCACAATCACCTAGGTGAAATGTGACGTCTGCGCTGTCCTCTCCCCCGAGGGAGGGCAGTCGCTTCGGTTGAAGGTTCGTTGCCTGTCCGGGCACGAAACCAGATGTTAAGGCGGTTTTTAGTCAGTACGAGTCTGACATAAAGGGCAATTTGTAAGCTCGCACGCCCAATATTCCTTTATAACCACAATATACGGGCATTCAGCAAGAAGGTGTTTCAATTCTGTTCCCGCTTGACGTCATACAGTGTTGAGGCTGTCGACATCGGCACCAGTACCTATAACTATTTTCTATTTCTACAAATTGTAGGTACTTAACCAAGCTCCGCAGGTAGCCAGCCTACTCTCCCTACACTGTCTCGCTAGTTTATGACTAAACAAAGCACTATTTGGAGCGTGACTGCGTGACTCGCATCAAGTTACTATTGTCACATCACATTGTCCTACGAGAAAACAAAATGGCGGCGGGTTGTTTAGCGCGCGAATTGTGACTAGGTACTTTAGCTGTAAATTATTGTGATAAAATAAATAAATCTTTTAGCTATCTACCTATAGCACTTAGGTAGGTACTACTTATACTTTTAAGGTTATTCTAGAAATTCCCCCTGAGAAGAGAAATCCCCCTCAGGGAGGAAAACTGTAGGTACCCTTAGCACGAACAGCACTATCGAAAAAAATCACGCGCGTAAAATCATTCGATGGAGTAATTTTGTATGGGAAATTTGTACAGCGCCATCTACCACTGAAAAGCGGAATTAATTTTTAATGTTCGTGCTAGGGGTGGTTGGTATCACATATAAGTCACAATATAATATAAGTAGGTATTGTATAAGTGTATTAGTATAATATTTTTCTATTAAGTATTTTACATTTATATTAAGTATGTACCTACCCTATATCTTCAGGCATTTATTTTATCATTCAAATACTATAACTAAAATATAAGTAGGTATGTATGGGACTTCAATCCGACTTCAAAAAAGGAGGAGGAACAACATGTTACAAAAAACCCGTAATGCCGAAATTTGCTGTTTCATACATTTTGATACTTATTTTCTTTATAAATTTTTGTATGAAACAGCTGATTTTTTTCGTGATTTCAGAGTTGGTCCCGTAGTAAATGTTGTTCAGTTTGATGGTCCCTATCTGCCATATTCGGCTTTATAAGGCTATTACAGTATTACCAAACACAATTTCTGTGCTAATAGTAGACACCAGTAAATTGAACTCATAATATTATCTTGAAATAGAAAACACATTTCTCATTATAAAGATCACAGAATGTTTGTTTTGCAAAGATTAAGTAATATACAGTACCCTTAGCACGAACAGCTATCAAAAAAAATAACGCACGTAAAATCATTCGATAGTGCAATTTTGTATTGGAAATTTGTACAACGCCATCTACCGCCGAATAGCGAAATTAAAATTTCCATAGATAATTCTCAATCGAGTAATTTTACGCACGTTTTTTTTCTCGATAGCTGTTCGTGCTAAGGGTACTGATCGTACCAGAGTGAACGCCTTGCACCTACGAAGATACGTGACGTGCCTATACCTATGTTACCGCTGGTTCATACATCATGCTCGTGAACGGTTGCTGCCCTGGGAATGAGTTTGCTTGTATTAATGGCGTCGTATATAAATAAACCTTTACTTGCCTATGGCTATCCTACGAAGATAGGTACGTGCCTGAGCCTAATATGTTACCGATTTAACTCCTAGTATACATCTACATCCTGATTAATATTATAAATGATCCTAATGATAGTCCAAATAAATAGGTAAAGGCTTTCCTCTCCAAGTTTTCTTTCGCCGTTTCTTTCTTGGAGGGCCTCCCAATTTTGTGAAATGAGTTTCCGTAGATTCTTTCTTTTTGGCATTAATTAATTCATAAAAGTAAATTAATTTAAACCAATTTAAAAAAAACTGAACGTCTTTAAAAAATCCATCGCTTAACTTCAGTCCCCTGTGACCATGGCAAAAAATCAAACCAAATACCAGTACTTTCAATAAAGCCGCGCTAGTACCTACCTATCCGTTAAAAGTGTTTTATTTCTGCAACTTTTTAGGCAATTTTTTTTCTTTTTTTTTTCTTTAATCCATAAAAATTTGACCACAAAATGTTTGTATGACATGTCCGGTTTGCATCGGTGATCTATGCTCCATAATGTCGCAGCGCACGCGACGTGCCGACATATTCCAAGCAGTCGCACATGAGAATAAAATTCAAAAGATTTTTCTTACACTTACATAAGAAAATAACACAACGTGCTAGTACTTTTTATTTTAAACTAAAAATATGCAAGCTTATCGATAATCTAGATTAGGTAGGTAGGTACTTAATTGATGATGCTATTTATTATTTGGGTAGGTACATAAGTACTTAATAAACGGAAATAAAAGCCCAAATCGAATCGAAAGTCTTTCGGAAACCGAAGTAAGAAGAGGTTTAAAATATGGAATATTTAAATATTTTTTATCTACCTATATGAAAATGAGTATTTTTGTTTTTTAGACATGCCAACCCCATCGTCTTATTATTATCCGTTCAAAGGAGAGGTAGATAAATCAAGCAATAAAGTCTTTTAGATATTGAAAAAAGTTACGCGCGTAAAACATTCGATAAAGTAATTTTGAATGGGAAATTTGTACAGCGCCATCTACCGACGCAAAGGGAAATATTTTTTTCCATAGAACACTATCTAGTACTTTAATAATAATAAATGCTTGGACTTTTACGAGCTCTTTTGATTTTTCAATAGCTATTCGTGCTAAGGGTACTGATCTTGGTTTTGACAAAATACATTGAACAGTATTCAAAGATATATCTGAAGATAACCAGTCTTGGCTCGTGCCCCTCCCATGCAATCCAGTCGTGCTCATCAAACCGTAGAGAAAACAAAAGCAACGGAAACACTCCTCCAGTCTACTACAAGAAAGAGAACAGTACAGTTTCTAATCCAAAATTCACCAAAAACCAATCCAAAAATCGCATAAAACCTCTTTCCACAAATGGTAGAAAATAATAAAAAGTTGCAAGTGTCAAAATTACCGCCAAAAAGTCAGCCGCAATACTTAATTACGCAACATACGTAAAAACTTCAATTAAAATTCATAATGTAAATAGTTTGCGTAATTGTAACGTCCAAATTATGTTAAAACATTTGGCATTGCAAAGAAAGCATGCGTGAATTTTTTTGAATAAATTAAAAGTGTCTCAAAGTGATATTGAAAGTTACTTTTTTAAACATGGATGCTGGCAAAGGCGCGACGACGTTTATGCTTATTGCTTTCTTCACAAGGTATGCGTGTTGTCAAGATTATTTTCGAATGGTGAGTAAGTATTATAGTAGATTTTAAGATTTTATCTGTTCCTATTAATTGTAATACACAACACTTTTTTATGATTTTATAGTGCGTGTTACATGCACAGTGAAGTATTCATAAGAATAGGCAGGTACCTTAGGTACTTACGAGTACTAGTGTTTTTTTTTTAATTCGCGCAATGTTTCCTCATTTCTAACTCATTTTTTTGTTGTTAATTTTATTATTTATTTATCGTATTTATCGTTTAAGTAAGTACATTCCTTTATTTTAAGATCCTAACATAAATGATTGTATACAACCAGCGAACTAAAATCTATGGAAGTGTAATTGCAAACAAATATTGCTTAAGAAATGCCACGGCACGGGGCCGAAAAATTCGGAAGTCTCCATACAACAAATATTGCTCATTGATTGGGCTAGTGACTGACGTTAACGTTCTTTACAATAATTGCAGTAGAGAGAAAGAGAAAGTTTATTAGAAATGACGTCCTGTGTGGTCAAATTGAGTAAAAGACGCAAAGAAGGCAGTAAAAATATGCAGAAATATCGTATCATATTTTTTGGTTTAAGGCGCTGTAGAAAGTGAAACTAGCGCCGCCACTACATTTATTTTTATTACTCGTAAACCAAGTCAATATTTAAAAAAGCTCATGTAATAATTTCTTAAATTGTCTCTAATATTTTTTGAATAACCCTTCAACAGTTTTCATTCTTTCTGTAATTTTTAAAATCCATTTTAGCTCAAAGTGGTCTAAGCTTTTTTAAATATTGACTTGGTTTACGAGTAATAAAAATAAATGTAGTGGCGGCGCTAGTTTTACTACCACCGCGCCTTAAGTTAAGAGTATACAAATTATGGTCGCTAATAAGCAACCAGTGCTCAGACGCTTTGTGCCGCGTGCCGCATAATTAAATACCAGCATTTTTAGCGCCATCCACTTAGTTGTACTTTTCGTGTGGTGCCATTTTCGGGCGCAATGCGTGTTCCATAGATTTTAGTTCGCTGTATACAACATTGTAACAGACCAGAATATGGTAGATAGGGACCATCATACTGAACAACTTTTGCTATGGCACGTTCCCGATTTATGAGCGAATAAAAAAGGGCGGCGCGCTGTTTTAGGTCTGAGGTTCACTCGCGGAACGTTAGTAAAAAATTGATTTATAAATAAGATTTTACTATTTTTCATATAAAAATCATAGGAAATGATAGTAAATATAATAAAGTATGTAACCAATGGTTAGAAAACTTTATCACATTAAATATTTTGAAATTATCAGAGAAACTTACAGGCAAGGTAGTAAATTTCCCCCCCATGTTTTTTAGAGAATGCATGTTTCACAGTAAGTTGTCAGAAATCCATTAACATTTTTAACGTCTTTTATGTTTGACCATATTATGCGGAGAGTGTTCAGGAATTGTACTAGTAAGTTTCTGTATCCTACTCTTAGTAGAAGTATATTTTTTTTACTGGAATGTCCTAAAAACGTGGCAAATGAGAATGTCCCAACTACTTCCAAGACATTAGTCACAATCTGCCGGATGCCACCTAGACAGTAAAAGGAGAATCGCCTCTCTCGCCATTAAAAATGCTTGACTTGTATACGAATGAATTCCAATAAGAGGAGCTCGATGGCGCAGAGGAGCTCGATGGCGCCTGGCCCAGCGATTGCGGAAGTTAAGCAACGTTCGCAAGGGTCGGTCATAGGATGGGTGACCAAAAATGTATTATCTCGAGCTTCTCCGTACTTCGGAAGGCACGTTAAGCCATTGGTCCCGGCTGCATTTGCAGTCGTTAACACCCACCAATCCGCATTGGGCCCGCGTGGTGGGTTATGGCCCATCCTCCTTACCACCCATAAGGAAGGCCTGTGCCCCAGCAGTGGGGACATCAAAAATGGCTAATGGACAATAAGTATTTTAGTACCTACATGGATTAAGTTCTGTCTTGTTTTTAGCGCATGTAAAAATCATGTAAAAAAAAACATTCATTAGGTATAGGACCAACCCCGAAATCACGAAAAAAAAATCGGCTGTTCCATTCAAAATGAATCTTATCATTTTATGAAAAAAAAATTGTTTGACCAAGGAGTTTTGCATAGCTTGAACTGAAATGAAATGCCGCCAATTTCATTGTTGTTTTTTTTTCAGTAAAAAGTTTCGTCAGTTTATAAATAAGAAAAGAGATTGGTTCACCAAGGAGTTTTAAATGCTTGAATTGTAAAGTGATTTGAAAATGGAACGTTCTATCTAAACAATGCACTGTGTTGCACATGTCAACTTACACAGCCTCATACTATATTAGTAAATGCTAGTTACCGAGCAGTTTGATGTAAAAATAATAACAATACATGTTCACATATTTAAGGTCAAAAGTTCGTTTTCATAATAAACCCACCCGGGAATCGAACCTGGGACCTCAGAAATGGCAACACCTTGAAAACTGTACAAATCACTCGACCATGGAGGTCGTCAACAATGTATGGTAATTTAATAAAAAAAAGCCCGAACAGGTCTCGAATCCTGCCCGTTCCGTTCTGCTGCCTCATCTAAGCATATGTGACAATTTTAACCAACCTTGTGTGAATATAAATTATTAAAGATTAACTTAATTCTCCTTACAGTATAACGGAAAAAGTTAATTTACATGAAAAGAACTGGTAAATTTTTATTTTCGTTCTTGTTGCTTTCTTGTTTGTTTGTTTGTTCTATTATGAGGATCTGGCTCCATTGTCGTGTAAAATGATCATTGTTTAGTAAAGTAAAAGATTCAAAAAACATTTAAAAAAACTAAGGCTGAGTTGCACCATCTAACTTTAACGATAAGAGGTTGCCAGCCAGCATGATGTCCTTTGACAAGTTATTGACGTAACAAATAGGTAGCATATCATTTGACGATAACTATAACTTTGACATCGTTTTGGCGCAACTCACACTAAGAAGTTATGCTTGATCATCCATAAAAAAATATGTAGGTAATGGTTACGAAAACGACAGTATTCTCAAGATGTCCTGAAAAATAGTATAAGTAATCTTGGAAAAAAAAGAATTTTCTAAAACGGTCTCTAAGGCAGCCATTACACGCTCATGCAAGCGTCAGTCAAATTCCATCAGTCATGAATTACGTTTGCCTGATTGACTGATGGAAAAAAGAAATCAACTTCATGCGACCATCAGTAACCCCATTACACGGTAGGTTAACCGTCAGTCACGGGCTGTGACTGACGGTGACTACCAAACTGACTGACGGTGCAAAACCTATCGTGTAAAGGCTGCCTAAATGACGAATATATTTTAAATAGTAAAGTAATGATCTTACAACGGTAATAAATATACAACGAATTGATAACCTCCTCCTTCTCTTCTCTTTAAAATCGGTATATAAATAGCATATTCTGTGAAAGAAACAGTTCTTCGATAAAATATCGTTGGATTAGAATTTCCATTTAGCGAATCGCCAACTTACAAAGGGTTTTCTAATAGCCATTGTCTGACTGTTACACAACGATGTCTATAGTAAAAGTGACAGACATTGGTGTAACAATGAGGATTTGTATCACACCATGTTTCGACAAAGAAAGCTGTTATGGCTGCTGAAAGAATGAAAAAAAACTTTGAAATAATTGAATGGTCTGTAAAAACATAATTGCTGGCTCCGAACTTGGCGAATACCGGTGCGCACGATGAGGACGAGTTGCATGATAGATGGGTACAGAATACATGAACTGAACCCTGTATGGTCCTGGAAAATGCTAACCAGCGTTTTCTGATGAAAACATACATTCAAAAAATACAGATGGCTTGTAAACCACCTCCTTTCTTCAAAGTCGATTAAAACAGCGATCACTGCAATACGCGTTGTGTTTATTACACTGTCAAATTACTTGTCACGAAATTAATGCATGCATTGTAAAACTTGGTTTATGTCGTGAAACATTGATAATTGATTTTATGTCGTGAAACAATTTTACGGTGAAACGTATTTTACAGCCCTAATAGTTTGTAAATAAACTTCACCACCACTTCAATCGTTCCTTGCTGATTTTTAGGGTTCCGTACCCAAAGGGTAAAAACGGGACCCTATTACTAAGACTCGACTGTCCGTCTGTCTGTCTTTCACCAGTACCCTTAGCACGAACAGCTATCAAAAAAAAATAACGCACGTAAAATCATTCGATAGTTAAATTTTGTATTGTAAATTTGTACAGCGCCATCTATCGCCGATAAGCGAAATGAAATTTTCCATAGAGAATTGTCTATCGAGTAGTTTTACGTGCGTTTTTTTTCTCGATAGCTGTTCGTGCTAAGGGTACAGGCTGTATCTCATGAACCGTGATAGCTATACATTTGAATTTTTTGCAGATGATGTATTTCTGTTCCCGCTTTAAGGCGCTGTAGGTAGTGAAACTAGCGCCGCCACTACATTTATTTTTATTACTCGTAAACCAAGTCAATATTTAAAAAAGCTCATGTAATAATTTCTTAAATTGTCTCTAATATTTTTTAATAACTCTTCAACAGTTTTCATTCTTTCTGTAAGTTTTAAAATCCATTTTAGCTCAAAGTGGCCACTTTTGGCAATTATGGATATTAAAACTTACGGAATGAATGATAACTGTTGATATTCTGATTATTATATGAGCTTTTTTTAAATATTGACTTGGTTTACGAGAAATAAAAATAAATGTAGTGGAGGCGCTAGTTTCACTACCACCGCGCCTTAACAAAAAATACTGAAAACAGAATAAAATAAATTAAGGCTCCCACACAACAATGTTGTATAAGATAATAGACGGAACCCTACGTGAGCGAGTCCGACTCGCAATTGGCTTTTATTTATGAAACTACTTATCGAATGGCCATTATTTCATGCATCAAACATTTACCACAGTAACATACTCAAATTCCAAATACTCCTGAAAAAAAAACATGACAAAAACTTATTGCAACAATGCCAATTTAAACTCAACTTAAATAATCAAGGGATGCGCCCAATTATTAAAATCGTGATATTTGTCACGACATGTCAAAGCAACCTTCGAGAAGAAGAATATTATATGACGCACCACCGTATCTTGATGACATTGTTTTATAGACCTTGGAGTTATGAGCCCATGACGGACGGACGTCATTTTTATTAATAATAACAAAAAGACGCATATAGAAAAAATATGTACCTAACACACTGCAATAATACTAATAGGGTAGGCCCCCGACAAGGTAGACCGACCGACGATCTGGTGAAGGTCGCGGTAAGCCGTTGGATGCGGGCACCGCAGGACCGATCGTCGTGGACACGGGCGTAGCCAGGGGGGGGGGGTTTGGGGGTTCAAACCCCCCCGAAATATACAATAAGCATCATCTAATTATTGCGGATAAGGTAGTGGACATATTTAAGAAAAAAAACAGAAGACTGATTCTCTAATGCGCATGGGTTCATTTCATAAGAATTTAATGTCATTTCATACACATTGTTGTAGTTTTATTTTCTTAGACCATAAAACCATAAAACTCAAGCGCTTTTGAATCGTCTATATTTTCCTTGCACCCATTCCAGACTTGAGGAGCTCGGTGGCGCAGTGGTTTAGCGCCTGGCCCAGCGATTGCGGAGTTTAAGCAACGTTCGCAAGGGTCGGTCATGGGATGGGTGACCAAAATGTATTATCTAGAGCTCCTCCGTGCTTCGGATGGCACGTTAAGCCGTTGGTCCCGGCTGCATTTGCAGTCATTAACACCCACCAATCCGCAATGGCCCGCGTGGTGGGTTATGGCCCATCCTCCTTACCACCCATAAGGAAGGCCTGTGCCCCAGTGGGGACATCAAAAATGGCTGATGGACATTCCAGACTTTTTTAATTGACAAGAAGAACGGACGCAAGAAACTTATCAGCTTTAACAGCAATGAGTGATAACTTTTGATGCCTATACCCACCAGCGGGGGGTCGTGCAGCTAATATGATGATGATGTCCAACGATATTTCGGATGAGGAGCTCGAGGGCGCAGTGCGATTGAGGCGAGGCCAGTTCACGATCTGATGAAAAGTCTGATTTTTGAACATCCAATGTGAAAAACTGATGTAAAATTCTACTTCACAAAAATTACTGTAGACTGAAAAAGAAACAAAGAAGCAAATTAACCGAACAGAATATTGAAAAATGGCATGGTAACTCTGTAAAAAAATCCTGAATAACACCATAAAAACTTATAAAAATAAATTTCAAATCGTCAGATATCTTAATTTTCAACGACAGTGATATGATTTTTTATGCAAAAAGGATAGCTTTTTTATAGATCTAACACAATAACCGAGTACATTTTTAATAAACGATCCAGTATTTCAGAAATCAATAAAAATGTACTAAAATTCGTCAAATTTCTGGCGAAGCGTCAATTAAAGTTATGCAATATTCAACCTTATTCTAAAGACATAGTGAAAGAGTAAATTTCGTGTCGTGTCGGTCGTGGGATGGGTGACCAAAAATGTATTATCTCGAGCTCCTATGTGCTTCGTTGCGGCTTTTGTAGTTGTTAAACCCAAGGCTTAATGCGTGGTGGGTGGCCCTACCTCCTTATCCACCCATAAAGAAGGCCTGTGCCCCAACAATGTCCAACAGCCATTTTTTGATGTCCCCACTGCTGGGGCACAGGCCTTCCTTATAGGTGGTAAGGAGGATGGGCCATAGCCCACCACGCGGGCCCAATGCGGATTGGTGGGTGTTAACGACTGCAAATGCAGCCGGGACCAACGGCTTAACGTGCCTTCCGAAGCACGGAGGAGCTCGAGATAATAAATTTTTGGACACCCATCCCATGACCGACCCTTGCGAACGTTGCTTAACTTCCGCAATCGCTGGGCCAGGCGCTAAACCACTGCGCCACCGAGCTCCCCAACAATGGGACTTTAAAAATAAATGACGACGCATAAAGAACGCAAGAAGAAGAGTGAAAGTGATATTACTGTAATGTCTTTGCGATGACACAGAAAAGTACAGTTGGATAATGTACACACAACAAATTCGTCAAGTAACGGAGGCAGTGGCCCTTTTAAAAAAAGTCATTTGGAGAAAATTACTCATAATGCTCTAGTTCCGAACTAAAATGCAAAAATCACAAATATAAGAACAGGTACTCGAGGCATTTGATCTCTATCCCATAGGCAGAATGGTGGCACTTTTCACCAAACAGCCGTCAATGTTCTAAGATAATAAATATGATTTATTATTTTTAAATTTGAGATTTTTGCATTCACAATGCTATTTTTATACAATACTAAATGATATACTTACTAGTTTTTTTTTTAAATTGTCAGTTTTTCCTATTTAATTTTTGCACTTTATGTCACCCGCTTAATATTGAAATCTCGAACACGTTCTCAGGTTGGCTGGAAGAGATCTCTTTTAGAGATAAGTCCTCCTTTGTGTACATATCTCAATTTATTTTTGTGTAACTGTTTTTATGAGTGCAATAAAGAGTATAATAATAAAAAATAGCATTCTGAATGCAAAAATCTCAAATTTAAAAATTATATAGCTATTTCATCTTTATCAATTGTCAAAATATCTGGAAAGATATTTCAATTGAATGTTGAGGTAATTCTTCACATTGGTAAAATAACGCTGGCTTACAGCTGGATATACTAGAAGAAATTCGACGATGTCACTAGTGACTCGGTAGCTCAGTGGTCAGAGCATTGGACCGGATATCCAAAGGTCGCGGGTTCGATTCCCGCCCGAGAATTGATATGGTGCGAGTCGTATTTTTTCTAGTATATCATTTAGTATTATGATTTATTATGTTTCTTTCAGGGAGTGAACACAAATTCAAATGAGGCTATGCAGTTTTTAAGAGAATATGATAGAGAAGCGTCTGGAATGTGCTACAGGTAATCTTCTATAGGATGTTTGATAATTATGTTATGTATGTTAGATAACCTTTACTTACCCCTAAAAGTGATAATTTAGAAGATTCAGGTTTTATTTGCGGTAAACAATTTCAGATAAAAAAATAAAAAGGAATAGTTATGGCACAGAATACTTAATTATAATACCTTCTACCGTAAACAATTGATTGAGCAACACTATTTGATATAAACTTTGAAGATTAGAAAATTACAAAATTTACTCAAGCCCCTTAATAAACAGTGGTACATTAAATTACTTAATATAATTGATATTATATATAAAAATATACTTAATTATAATAAAAATATAATATATAAAAATAGCATTGTGAATGCTAAAAATCTAAAAATAAAAATTGTTGTCATACTATACTTTGGTATTTTATGGTAATCATAATTATTAGGTTATGGTAAGGGTCAAGCCCTACCTCCAATCGTGCCACTCCATACACGAAAGGAAGTAGGTGTATGGAGGGGGAAGAGGGGTAATGAGACGGGGTGGTACAATGTAGCTTAAGTTATTCCTAGAGTCAAGTAATTAACCCACAAAACATAAATATAAATGTATGATAAGTACCAAAAGTTTTTGTGGAAGAACAACATGCAATATGATAGAATTGAGAATAAAATAGGAACTTAACTTTGTGAAGTGAAGTTAAAGCGAAACAAAATCTATTAGATTGACAGGAAGTCAAATTTTTCTCACAGTGTTCTTTACTTAAGTTTAAATATTATCTACCTCTACAGGGTAACAATGTCCCAATGGAAATTCGTCACCAACATCACCGAGTACAACCGCCGTAGAATGCTTGAGGAGTTGACTCTCAGCTCCAAGTTCGAGAGGTTGTCGTGGAGAAAGGCGGCTGCGTACGACGCGTCACGGCTGCCTGACCCTCAAGGGAGGAGGCAGCTCATGAAGGTGGTGCAGGCTAGCAGGGCAGCATTGCCTGATGACAAGTTTACTGAGGTAAGTACTGAAGAAGGAGACTTTTCATCTGAAGACTGTGATCAATAGCCATCAGCTCTCAGGTCTATTTATCGTTGGCATAATGGTCTTTTAGGATTCAATGTAGAAATATGAATTAAAGTGGTAGACGAGAATTCCGGGCGAATTACTTCTTCACTATCAAGTATTTCGGCAAATGTTGGACTACTGGAAGAGTTGACCCTCAACTTTAAATTCGAGAGACTGTCGCCAACATCACCGAGTACAACCGCCGTAGAATGCTTGAGGAGTTGACTCTCAGCTCCAAGTTCGAGAGGTTGTCGTGGAGAAAGGCGGCTGCGTACGACGCGTCACGGCTGCCTGACCCTCAAGGGAGGAGGCAGCTCATGAAGGTGGTGCAGGCTAGCAGAGCAGCACTGTCTGATGATAAGTTTACTGAGGTAAGTACTGAAGAAGTAGATATTCCATCTGAAGACTCTGTGGTCATTAACCAGCAGCTCTCAGGTTTATTTATTGTTGGCGTATCTAATGGTCTTCTAGAATTCAATAAAGAAATACGAAATATGGCAGCATCAAAGTGAAAGTCAAATAAGCTTTATTCAAATAAACTTAATTATTAGGTACTTTTGAATCGTCTGTATTTTCCTACCACTCGTTCCAGACTTTTTTAACTGACAAGAAGAACGGGCGCAAGAAACTTATCGGCTGTAACAGCCGTAAGTAACGATATTTATAAACTTGAATATATCGTTACCAGATAATTACAACAGCGTGACAGGATTATTGGCAACAACATAGACTTATTATATTACTTCAACAAAGTACTTATAGTAGCAAGTTATGCGTTACATCATTTCCACGCATTTTGATCTTTAAGATAATCGTCTACTCTATAACTAATAACCTTTACCCATGAGCGTTATTTAACATGGTTTTTAAATTCACGCAAAGGAAGATCAATCACTTGTTGTGGAACTTTATTAATAAAGGCTATGCCTTTTCCCATAAATGAACCTCTAATTTTTGCAAGCCTAAATCATGGAACGGCAAGTTTATCTTTATTTCTTGTATAAAACTGGTGAATATTGCTGTTCTTGAATTGTTCTGCTGCAAATGAATCATAGTGTTTCCTTACATAAACTAAATTTTCATATATGTATTGGCCTGCCAAAGTTAAGATATTTATTTCATTAAACAATTCTCTCAAGCTATCAGACCTTCAAATCGCAAGTAAACAAGTATCTTCTAGGCAAGCGCGTTCCATCGTGCATCGTAACATCGCTTACCATCAGGAGTTATATCGGTCAAGTGTTTACCTGTCTGCTCTAAAAAAGACTCTAAACGATAGTCACTCTTAGACTTGACTACTGACTTCTTTAGATCTCGCATTCGATTATTAATGTAAGTACCAGGTTTTGCTATTAGGATTTCTTCTAGGACGCTAGTCGCTACATCAGAGCCCACGTCGATTTTAGAGTTGACATCTCAAATCTCCTAGCTGTACTGCTCAATGATATTAAATAAACTTATATAATAAAGGAATTGTACGCTACGTAACATATCTTTGTTGTCTTGCCCTAATTTATTGATTAAACTAGCCCGCGACTTCGTCTGCAATTTCATGAGCATCGGTTTAGTAGTTTTGACGTGAAGGCGTGACAAACAAACTTTCGCATTCATAATATTAGTAAGGACAAGGATTATCAACTGTAAACACACAACATAATAAGTGGCTGTTTTGTTTCAGATACAACAACTTATAACAGAAATGAAAGAACTATACAACTCAGCGAAGATATGCCCATACGGGCAAAAACCTTACGACCCTCACATCCCAAAGATATCATACAACCAAGAATCCGCCAACCAATACCAACTGGCCAACCAACCTTACCAACATTACCAACCACACGCAGAAAACACGGAATACCCAAACTACTGTGATATGCAATTAGACCCTGAAATCTCCAGGATTCTAGCTCATTCCAGAATTGAAAGTGAACTGTTGTACGTGTGGAAGAGTTTTAGGGAGCAGACTGGACCGAAGCTGAAGAATCGGTTCATGAGATACGTGCAGTTGGCTAACCAGGCTGCGGTTGCAACAGGTACTTTGAGCTTAACTACATAACTTAACTTAAACTTGATCACATTAAGACAACGGTACGACGTTACTACCAATATCATTTTTATAATTTCCTTTGAAATCAACTTTACTTTTCCAATTGAGTACCTACCAAGAGGTTTTAAAATTGTTAGTATTGCGCTTCTGTAAGGAACAGCCGTTTTTTTCGCGATATCAGAGTTTATTGTAAAAGTTGCTTGTAATCATGAGTGGAATCAACCTCACTGTGGGAATCAAATGATCAAAATTTCAGCGTGTATTTATTTACTCAATCAGACCATAAAATTAAATATCTCAAAATTGGTAAACAAACTTTTTGGTTGAACTAAGTGTAAACTTATTCTTCGTTTATTAAGGTTTCCGAGATGCTGGCGACCAGATGCGTGCCGCCTACGACGACTCTTCCTTCAGGACCAGCATTGAAGAAGTCTACAACCAGGTGGCGCCTCTGTACAAGCAACTGTTCACCTACGTGCGGAGGCGACTCGTGCAGCGGTATGGGGAGACGACGGTGAGAGCTGATGGACCTATACCAGCGCATTTGTTAGGTGAGATATTGACAATAAACCACTTTTAAGTATGTTTTCTTTTATTTTTTTACACACACATTGTCACAGAATACAGAAAATTACTAAACGTACAGAAGCCCATCCGCGCGAGGATATTAAACCAGTAGATAATTCTATATTTATCTGAAGCAGGCATAATGTAAAAACTGTGTTTTAGAAAGAAAGTCCCGCTCTGACCATATTCGAAAAGCTTTCATAGACTGCTCATACTATAAAAGTTTGTGTTGGCCCGAGATTCCCTGTACGAAATGTCTGTGTGCGCACGGAAAATCGTGATTTGTTCCAAGCGACTATATTTTGTGCTCAGGTCTTTATATTCTGATTCTCAGGTAACATGTGGGCGCAGAACTGGAAGTCCATAATGGACTTGGTGATGCCGTTCCCGCAGGCTCCCAATGTGGATGTGACGGCTGAGATGCTGCGACAAGGATTTACACCTTTAAGGTAAGCAATATAGGGTATAGGATAGCCAGTTCCGGCAGTTCCTCAATGATAAGGATTCCGGGTGTAGTGCGCTTCCACCTTTGGTCTTATCGTCACTTAACATCAAGTAAGATAAAGGCCAAAGCACTATATTCATTGTTAAAACTCTGATAGTCAATTCCGTGTTTCGATATCATTATCGAAATCGAAATTACAGATGAGAACTAACTGTACCCTTAGCACGAACAGCTATCGAGAAAAAAAACGCACGTAAAATTACTCGATAGACAATTCTCTATGGAAAATTTCATTTCGCTTATCGGCGATAGATGGCGTTGTACAAATTTCCAATACAAAATTTATCTATCGAATGATTTTACGCGAGTTATTTTTTTCGATAGCTGTTCGTGCTAAGGGTACTGAATATTCTCTCGTTTCTAGGTTGTAGTTGTACGCTAGTACTATTATCTATTCTGTGGTTGTAGTTCAATGGTGTATGGATATTTTTCTGACACTGGTAATTAAATTTTGCTGGTGTTCTAGAATTTTCCAAATGCAGAAGAAATCTACACGGATCCTACCCTGATCCTGATTATTCCAGAATTTGTCCTCTAGCGTTTTAGCGTGGGTTGATTCTGATAACTATTGACCGTTCTCGTTGTTTCGAGAATGTTCCAAATGGCATTTAGCTAATCCACTTTTTAACTCTAATGTATCGGCCTAATAGATCGCCACTTATCGACCATAGCGTACCGATACTACCGATGACGCGACGCGATTATCGCCCGAATGCCAATTAAGACACCTTTTCGACATCAGTATGTTTGATCGCGGATTCGTACGACAATGCTCAAATCAGTTTCTAGAATAGTTTTAATTGCATGTGTGGTTTATAATATCATACCCTTAGTTTTTATCAGTTCAGCGATTGATCGCGGATTCGTACGATTAATGTTGTCGTTGTTCCCAGAATGTTCCAAATGGCTGAAGAGTTTTACACGTCCTTAGGCCTCAAGCCAGCCCCTCCAGAGTTCTGGCGCGGCTCACTGCTGGTGAGGCCAGCGCAGCGCAGCGTGCAGTGTACTGCGAGCGCCTGGGACTTCTGCAATCGGATTGATTACAGGTATAGACCAATTGGTGAACGGTGAAACGTGGTCGCTAACTATGGGTCTCATAAGGAGGCTCAAGGTCACCCAGCGTGCAATGGAGAGAGCCATGCTCGGCGTTTCCCTGCGTGATCGAATCAGAAATTAGGAGATTCGCAGGCGAACTAAAGTAACGGACATTGCTCGAAGGATTGCTCAGCTGAAGTGGCAGTGGACGGGACACATAGTGAGAAGAACCGATGGCTGTTGGGGCGGGGCGGTTCTGGAATGCCGACCGCGCACCGAACTCGGCTCCGTGGGTAGGCCCCCGACAAGGTGGACCGACGATCTGGTGAAGGTCGCGGTGCGCCGCTGGATGCGGGCCAAACAGAACCGATCAATAGACCAATTGTACAGAACATTTCTTCATAACCTATAGGCCGATGAGTAGTTACCTCATTCTACGCCTTTCAGTCTTTGGTCGTGAAAATATTCCATCTTTTTGACGCTATTATCTAAAGACGAAAGCAGGCTCAATGTATTGTATGCTCAAGGTAGGAGAATAGAATATCTACACGGAGCTATGGTATGTTGTTAGGTTAAGTATAAAATCTCTACAAAGCTTCAAACAGTCCCTCCAGAGTTCTGAAGTGGTAGATTTCCCCCTTGGGGTCGAATTCTGTTCGCCAGGGTCGGCATAAACGAATAATTATAATAATGATTATTATAATGATTATATTTAAACTATATATATTTATGTATATCATATTGTAACATGTATATATCTACATATTTAGGTTTATTTTAATTTAGTTAAATAATATTTAGGAATTTAGAGTAATTACATGTCATGCCATTTTGCACCCCCTGTATTCCTCTTCTGTCAATCTCACCAAACCGTAGGTTGTCTGGAAGAGATCGCTCTTAGCGATAAGACCGCCATGTTTTGACACTATGTTTTATTGTTATTTCTTTGTTATATGTTACTGTGGTGTTGAAAATAAAGCATTATCTTATCTTATCTTATCTTAATTGAACTGGAAAAACTGTGAATACAGAATTGTTTCTTGACGTTGTTTAACGTCGACAGCTGGCATGCTTTGAGGTAGAGATAAAGTTTCTAGGGCTAAAACCAGGGGGCTAATTGTCTAATTTCAAAATCTATCGCAATCGCTTTCAAGGTGTGATACATTGATGCTTGTATTTGGTACAAATAAAAACTTACCAAAGAAATGCAGCAATTTGTCACATCCATCTGTCAAATGAAAGCGATTGCGATAGATTTTGACAATTAGACAATAAGCAGGCAGCTCCTAAAGAGTTCTAACGCTAGTCAAATTTGCTAAAACATATTTTGTAGGCGCACATTATTAGTCTAACGGCCAAATACTCAAACGAATCTTAAAGTTAAGGCCACCTTAAATTAAAAAAAGTTGTCAGTTTTGACAGAAACTCTATCAAACTGACAGTTTCCTTAAATTTAAGGAGACCTTAACTTAAGATTTTAACTTTTGAGTATTCAGCCATATGTCTAGTCTGTAGAGAGAGGTCTAGAACATACTAGCTACAACCTGTCATAGTGTTATCAAATAACGTAATAATGATTCAGTTCTTTACTATTTACTTTACTATAATTAACACGATTGTTACAGAATAAAACAGTGTACGGAAGTTACAATGCAAGACCTTATTTCTACCCATCATGAAATGGCGCACATACAATATTATTTGCAATACGCGGAACAACCACAGTTATTCAGAGATGGCGCTAATCCAGGTATTAATAAAAAAATATAATTTAAAATCTTAATTAATTTTTACTTAGGCTAGGTTTGGGATGGGTGACCAATTCACTTAATCCCAAAATCACTGGTTATAACTAAAATAAACTTAGGCTTGAATTCAGCCTGCGCTATCGCTAGAGTCGGTCATGGGATGGGTGACCAACAATGGGATGGGTGTAACATCTCTAGTTCCACCGTGTTAGTCCCGACTGCATTTAATCTACAAGCATTAACACCCATCAATCCGCATTGGGCCCGTTTGGTGGGTTATTTATTAATTAAATCTTACGCCCGTTCTCTTACGAAAGGCTTGTTGTGACTTTTATATTTTTAATTTTAATCTTTATTATTTTGTAATTTAATGATAATTTTTATAATTAGTTATTGATTTTTATTATTTTTATTTTTTATTTATTACTTACTTTAAATTTTATTTAATTTAATCGGTTGCATTATTTTAAATTTTATTAAATTTAATTGTTTAATTTTCAGAAATAACTTTAATGTCATGATTGGGAATTTATGTATTTTTGTTATTAGTACTAAATATCACATTATAAGTATAGTAACATAAATGGATAAAAATTTACGAATAAAATTGTCTTTATTACCTACTTAACCTTTTGTGACACTAGTTAATTTTTTTTTATTTTTTTTTTAGCTTTCCATGAAGCAGTGGCCAATGCCGCGACTCTGTCTGTTTACAATCCACAGCACTTACAAAGGATGGGACTTTACCAAAATAAGTAAGTATAATAGACTTAAAATGAAATAAAATAACCTTTATTGCAGAAATTAAAAATTGATACTAAAGGCCACAAGCGCTCATGGCGGAGCTTGACAGACTGATCGTACTTAATCACGTTTGTTAAGCAACGCTCGGTCCGGCCAGGTGTCGGACGGGTGACCGTAAAGTGGCACTACAACTGAGCGCTCCCGTGCTTCGGAGGGCACGTTAAACCGTCAGTCCCGGCTGTTGTCATCTGATAACAGTCGTTAAGCCAAGTTAGAGGCCTTACAGGCGGCTTGATAAACTCTAACACCAGAAGTGGCCACTAATCCTCATACGATAAGAAAGAAAGACTAAAGGCCACGCCGCCGTCGCCGTGGAATTGGTCAATGGCGCTCATATCTACTATACAGGGTGTTACAAAACAACCCTCAGTGCCGAATATGGTAGATAGGGGACATCAAACTGAACAACTTTTACTATGGGACCAACTCTGGAATCGCGAAAAAAAATCAGCTGTTTCATACAATTAAAATCGAAAATATCAAAATGTATGTAACAGCAGATTTTTTTTCATGATTTCAGAGTTGGTCCCATAGTAAAAGTTGTTCAGTTTGATGGTCCCTATCTTGCGGGTTGTTTTGTAACACCCTGTATATTTTAATTGTTTTAGAACCCATGACCCTTACGAAGTGAGCATGAACTTCCTCATGAGCATGGCATTGGAGAAGGTGGCTTATTTGCCCTTCGCGTTTATGGTTGATCAGGTAAGACGAAACAACATTTAAACAAGAAATAGAAATTAATTATACCACAAACATGGTACATTTGATGTTCCAATATAAAAAAGTTTCACATATTAATTGATTCATAACAAAGGCAGGCAAATATTGGGTACAAGTTGTAATTGACTACACAAAAAATATAATACGTACGTACCAACTTTCTACTAATTTATAAAATCGAAACCGAAACCGATCTTTTGGCCCTGGTTCCAGTTTCGGCCGAAACCGAAACCGAAACTTAGAACTCTGAGTTTAGCCGATTGACATGCGACAATTTACGAAAATAGATTTTCTTCCGAGTCGAAAGTTTCGGCTAATAACTGGCCGAAACCGAAGCTATGGCCGAAAGTGGTTTTTTGGGCCGAAACTAACCGAAACCGAAAAAAAACTTCGGTTGGTCACTAATAGGTACTTTATTATTTAACGTGTGAGTGTGCGTTGATGTCTTTTCTAAGGAAACATATTATGTGCGGCGTTTAAGGGTGCCCTTGCAAAATTGCTTAAACTTTCTTAATTTTACTCAAAAATGTTTCTAATGTGGTCATTATTTTGACAACCTTCTTTGAGCACTGTCGACCTTTCCGCGCTATCCGAATAGGCACCAGCAAAGTTGTGTGTAATTTCATTGCTGGTGAGTTTTAGCCACCTGAAATTTCCTTTGTATATTATTGGCTACATTTTAAGGCTAATCGTATATAAGTTTATTATTTTTTCTATGGGATGTGTCAGGTCTCATTTAGAATGGCGGTCATTCCAACAGAAGAGGGGATGGACCCGCATGTGAGTGTTTTTTTCGATGAAATATCGCTAGTACAAGACCAAAGACACTGATCTTTCTTTAAAAGGACATCAAGGCACACATACATTTAAAAAGATTTTGGACGAAATCTTAAAAATATAAGTAAAGAAAATATAAGTTTTTGTTTTAGTGGCGATGGTCTGTCTTCGAAGATGGAGTACAAAATATGAACAATAGATGGTGGCAGATGAAACTCAGGTATCAGGTGAGAAAACAACACTAATATCTGTCCAATTCAACAAGTTACTGTGTATTCCTATAATACGTAACTTACAAGGGGGCTAATTGTCTAAATTTAAAATCTATCGCAATCGCTTTCAGGATGTGATACATTGATGCTTCTTTTTGGCACAAATAAAAACTTACTTATGAGAAGCAGCAATGTGTCACATCCATCTGTCCAATGAAAGCGATTGCGATAGATTTTGAAAATTAGACAATAAGCAGGCTGGTCTACTAATCTTATAACTTTTCTACTCAAGGTTGCCTGGAAGAGATTGCTACATAGCAATAAGGCCGCCTTTTGTGTGCTTTCTTTCTGTTTATTGTCTGCTTCTTTGCAATTTGTTTGTCTAGTGTGCATAAACTGTTTTATTATTATTATTTTATATTTGTATGAGAGAGCTATTTATTAATAAATAAATTTTTAGGGTGTGATTCCACCGATGTCAAGATCTGAAAGTGATTTTGACCCCGGATCAAAGTACCACGTCATTTCTGATCAGGTAAGTCTAAAACTATTTCCTTACGCAAAAATAATTTTATTGTTTTAGATGTTTGAAAAGAGATTAGATATAGCTTATTTAAGTAAGTTTTTTTGTATGCGTGAGAAAATAAATCTAAATAGTAAATTTTTATTATCAATTTGCAATAAACCGCCTCTGTAGTCTGTGTAAGACGCAGTGGGGACGCAGTTCGATATCCAGGAGGGGGGCACATTTGTACTCGGTTTGGTTGGTGGTAGGACTTATTTCAAGTCCGCCTGGCTAGCTACCACCATCTTACCCAAGTCTGACGCCATAACAACAATTTAAAATTGTTGTGTTCTGGCAGTTAGAGGTAAGATATGAGGATGATTTTATTTGTAGATTTAATCATTAAAACAACTTTTTTTATGGAAATCATAGGGCCTATTACAAAACAGAATCACGATAGTCGGACGCAATTCGTCGGTTAATTTACTTGATATTGAACCTTATTCGTGAGGTAATAGCGCCACGGATTGGGACGAACATCGTACGCTTATCGCGATGCTTTTTTGTAATAGGCCCTCTGATCTCGCAAAAAGTTTTAGCTGTTTCATCCAAAATTTATGAGTTCAAATTGAGAGTTTCGTTGTATTTTCGTGATTTCTCTCTCTCTCTGAACTCTACAAAATATTGTTTATGTTATGTTTCTTAGCACCAAATTTGGATAGCCTGTCGATTCTGTAACAAACTCGCATCTCTTTCGAACCTCACTTCACTTGGCGTAATGTGTTATTAGAAATTAGCTGAATAAAAGCTATTTTACCAATTGTAAAAGTTTTTAGGTAGCTACCGTAGCAATCTAAAATCTTTTGTGATTAAAAAAACAGCCTTTAATTATCTCATTTATGATTTAAAATTCCCGCGAAGTGAAGTGAGGTTCGAAGTGAGATGCGAGTTTGTTACAGAATCGACAGGCTAATGGTTACCTATATACCTTTTTCTTCCAGGAATATATAAAATACTTCCTAGCTACCATACTAGAGTTCCAGATATTCGAACATTTGTGCATAGCGTCGGGACACCAGGGACATCTGCATGAATGTGACATATACAGGAGTAGAGACGCGGGGAGATTGCTCAGGTAAAACATTTAACACTCATTTGCAAAAAAAATCAGGCACCAGCATTCATTTCTTAGAAACATGCTTACGAGTACATCACTAATAGACCGCCGGCTTTTCACTCGCGACATCCGCGACTGAACTCTGTCCAATACTGTCCGAGAATCCCTATAAAATCGTAATGCCAATGTGTGCGTGCAAAATGGCGCTTTGTTTGTTTTGGACTCTCTGTCTGCGTGCTTTGTGATAGTTCAAACTTTTTATATTATATTTACAGACAGCCGGCCCAGTGGCTCATTTTCAATCTATCGCATATTTGGACGAGACCACATTGTCAAGATAGCCATTAGTTTGGTGATATCAAATATTGTCGTCTGGGTTCTGGGAGATACTGAGAGATCCGCTTTCGATCGCAAAATATAAATCGATCGAATATTGTTTTAACGTGGCATCATTACCGACTTTTTTTGGTTTTTCTTATCGATCATTTTTTTGGAAAAAAGGCTGTATGTTTCTACCCTGGCCACGCACATGCTTCCTGAAAACTAACCAAGCCGATGTCTAACATGTTTGTAATGATGCCACCAATGACCCAGTTCACCATTTATATTAATATGCAATCGATATTTTTTTTGCGCTGAAGATCATTGGAGCGGAGGCCATGTTCAGGGTGGCATATCTCCCAGAAGCTGCCTACTTCGCAACCCAGACGATGATATTTGATAACACCAAACTATTGCCAATGTCGTCTAGTCCCAATATGCAATAGATTTAAAATGAGCCTCTGGGCCGGCAGTCTATGACTTAAACATAAAAAGTTTGAAAAATCACAAAGCACGCAATACAAACAAAGCGCCATTTTGCACGCACACATTGGCATTACGATTTTATAGGGATTCTCGGACAGAATTGGACAGAGTTCAGTCGCAGCTGTCGCGAATAAAATGAAAATATTGAATTAGAAATTTTTTTTCATAGCGAAATAATGCAGCCTGGATCTTCGAAACCGGCCTCAGAAATAATAAGAGCTATGACTAAAGGCAAGACTAACAAGATATCCCCGGATTCTCTCGTAAGGTACTTACGAGATTTCAATCATTATGCAGGGATGTTATGGATGAAATTTGGGTTCTGGATACGAAATAATATTTTACCGATTTCAGATACAGTTGCGGATATGAAATTATTTCAAATTATCCGTTACTTTATGATAGTTTCGGTTACTTACGGATATTTAAATTTTTATGAAACTGCAAGATTAAAACTTTATGCGATTGCGGAGGTTAAGCAACTTCTGCCAGGGTCGGTCATGTGATGGGTGACCAAATTTTATTATCTCTAGTTCCTCCATCCTTCTGAAGACACGTTAAGCCGTTCTTCCCGGTTGCATTTGCAGTCGTTAACACCCACCAATCCGCATTGGGCCCGCGAAGTGGGTTATGGCTCATCCTCCTTATTCCAATAAGAAAGGCCTATGCCCCAGCAGTGGGGACAATAAAAATGGCTGATGTTAATTTATCGAAACTTTTATATTTGGGATTTTTGCATTCACAATTTTCAAAATTCACAATTCAAAACGCGACACCTTTAGATGTCCAGACCAATGCTCTGACCGCTGACCGGACCGGACATCCAAAGGTAACTTGCCTTCCGAAGCACGGAGGAGCTCGAGATAATAATTTTTTGGTCACCCATCCCATGACCGACCCTTGCGAAAGTTGCTTAGTTTCCGCAATCGCCGGGCCAGGCGCTAAACCACTGCGCCATGGAGCTCCTCATAGTAAGTATTATTATTTAGTATTATCGAAACTTTTTCCAGATATTTCCGTCCCTTGGAGCTCTGGCTTCGAGTCCAGAATCGCGACGAGCCCCTGATCGGTTGGAGCTCAAACTATCACGACGTGGCTCTGTTTGCGCCACAACGCGGCTCTGGCTCTAAAGCCGCGCCTTTATACGGCTTGATTGTGGCTCTAATTTGTTTGTTGTTGTAAGAGATAATAAAGATTGTTTTAAGTTTTGCTTTTGAAGTTTTTTTACACCTTATAGAACAAGAGTATAAGGAGCATTTAAAGCTACAATGTTAAAAGCCTAGTCAAATAATCAACATAGAATAATAACACCAAGAAGCAGAGTCCTTGTATGTAAAGTGAGGCATTTTTTTTTTAGATTTATATCTTTCATACGTTACCTAATCGTAACTAAAATCCATTAGAACAGTAACTAATTCCCTAAAGGTAAGGAAATTGAAACTTTTCATTCTTGTAAGTATATGATTAGGTAACAGATGAAGGATAAAAATCTGAAAACTAAGCCATTTTGGCTATGATTTATTTGCCTCACTTTTGTTATTATTCTATCTAAGATAATCAATACATTTCAAACACTTCACTGTTGTAAATTAATCACATCCCAAGTTTAGTATCTTAAAAATGTAATATACTTTGATCTGAGAAAGAAAATGGTAGTTACAAGCAGCCTTTAGCCTTCATTACAACCCTTAAAAGCCTTAATTAAACTTTCCTTATTTTGTTTTTACACAGTGAAAATTTGTTTTACAGACAAGTAATTATTTTCACAGACAACCAAGCATTAAGGCGGTTGTATGACCGAAAGTGGCGCCCTCAGCGGTTTTTATTTAATAAGTTATTAATAGAAAAAGATTTTAATAATTTTAGGATTTTAGGGCCCATGGTCTAGTATTTTTAGAAGGTATCACTACATGCCCTCGTAGTCATTCGTAGAAGTAGATAGCAAATGTGTCAAAAACGAACACTTTTAGCAGTTTTGCTATCTACTCCTAGCAGTGACTACGAGGGAATGTAACGATACCGTCTAAAAATACTAGACTGTGGGCCCTAAAATCTCTACGATAAACATTTTTAAAATTGTGTATTAGAATTATAATATTAAATATAATTCACCGCGGCGCCACTTTCGCTCAGGGTACCACCTTAAGTTAATATTTAGTTATTATTTCCTCAGTATTCATTTTCTAAGCATGCAACGAAATTTGTAAGTCGTACCATGATGACTATGTTTATTGGTATTGGTGATACAGGCATTGCCTAGTTCGGGAACCCCTGTTAAATATTGTCTTTGTAATTACTGGATGTCATCCCTTCTACAATATAATGTTGTTAAAAACGGCCACTTTTAGCAGTTTTGCTATCTACTTCTAGCAGAGACTACGAGGGAATGTAACGATACCGGCTAAAAATACTAGACTGTGGGCCCTAAAATCTCCACGATGAACATTTTTAAAATTGTGTATTAAAATTATAATATTAAATATAATCCACCGCGGCGCGGCGCCACTTTCGCTCAGGGTACCACCTTAAAAAGCTTTTATTCAAGAAATATTATTATTATTTTTGAAAAAGTCTAACTTTTCACAGCCTAAATTATTATTAATAATTTCAAAAAGAAAATAGCCGTGAAAAGATCTTAAGTTGAACAACACTATTAGTTTTTTTTTACCTCAACCACATCGCTTATCTATGCGAGACGAGTGATCAGCAATTTGAAAAAAAAACATTGACGCTATCATTTCAAGACTAACATAAGTAGTTAAGGTAAGCTGTTTACTTACAGCTAAGCGAAAAATCTTTTATTTCCTTAATACAATAAAAATATAAAAAACAAATTAAGGTTTTTAAAGGTCGGCTTTATTTAACAAACTTATATATTAGGGGCCAGATAATAAAGACACAAGTTAATTTTCATACAAACGAGGTCACTTTGAAGCCTTGGTTTTCCGCCAAAGATTGACCTAGCTGTGATCTGATGATGGCCATCCAGGGACTGAATGGAGGAGATTCAGATCTAGCATCATCATCATACCCAACTGATCTGATCAGCATTCTAAGAGATATTTATCCTTATAAAGGATATGTTTAAAAACCGCGAAATTAGCATAATGAATCGAAATCCTGAAACTGAAAACTCTGATCCTATAATTATATCTCTTAGTAGAGAGTTGATCAGACAATCAGAAAAAGCCGCTATAAATATGCATTAGCTACTAATTAGAATTATCGCCTATCCTATAGTGTACTAAAATCTTAAGGTATTTAGTGATGGACTTAAAACACGCACTGATCTAAGTCATGAATGAAAGTTAGATGTGAAAAAGTAAGAGTAAGTAATTATACTTACTTAAATTATAGACGGCCACTTGCTGCAATGGTAGCGATCCTACGATCTGTGCCAAAGGTCCCGGGTTCGAATCCTGTAGGGGCAGTTATTGTGTGATGAGCACAAGTATTTGTTCCCGAGTCATAGTCGTATATACAACGTGTTTAATATGTGTGCATCAGCCATTTTTGATGTCCCCACTGCTGGGGCACAGGCCTTCCTTATGGGTAGTAAGGAGGACGGGCCATAACCCACCACGCGGGCCAAATACGAAATGCAGCCGAGACCAACGGCTTAACGTGCTTTCCGAAGCACGGAGGAGCTCGAGATAATACATTTTTAGTCACCCATCCCATGACCGACCCTTACGAACGTTGCTTAACTTTCGCAATCACTGGGCCAGGCGCTAAACCACTGCGCCACCGAGTGTTTAATATAATGAACCCAAAATGAGAAAACCGTTTCTCGGACCATCAACCTGAACAACTTTTACTATGGGACCAACTCTGAAATCGCGAAAAAAAAACAGCTTTATATTATACAAAAAAATAATAACGAAAATAACAAAAATTATGAAACAGCTGATTTGTTTTTCGCGATTTCAGAGTTGGTCCCATAGTAAAAGTTGTTCAGTACCCTTAGCATGAACAGCTATCGAGAAAAAAAACGCACGTAAAATTACTCGATGGACAATTCTCTATGGCAAATTTCATTTCGCTTATCGGCGATAGATGGCGTTGTACAAATATCCAATACAAAATTTATCTATCGAATGATTTTACGCGAGTAATTTTTTTCGATAGCTGTTCGTGCTAAGGGTTCCTACAGTTATTTATTTTTCAACACACATGCTCGTAAAGTGAGCCCTAATACATCGCTTTTAGGGCAATAAACCGAGCTATAACAAACGCGTGCAATATATATATATAAAATTCAAAGTCCTGACTGACTGACTGATTGACTGACTGACTGACTGAGATATCAACGCACAGCCCAAACCGCTGAACCTAGAGACTTGAAATTTTGCACATAGGTTCCTTATGAGGTCTAGGGGTGCACTAAGAAAGGATTATTCAAAACTCAGTGCAAACCATTATTTTTGTAGTGATAATATTAAATTATAGATCTATTATTACTTAGGCTTAGTTTTCAGATTTAAATCCTTCATACATTACTTAATCATTACCTTACTTTACTTTACTTTAAGCCTTTATTGCTGTCACAAAGCAAACAAACATTCTAAATATTGTTAATAGACAAAAATGTTAAAAAATTGTATTATTCTATATAGTAGGATAACTGGGCTATTCACTAGTATTTTTGTTTTGGGGGCAAATACTCATAGTTTTAATTCTGTAGGCGATTTTCGAAAAAAAAATGGTTAGGAAATTTCCGCCGCGCGACACAAATCATTTTTTTTAATACTGTTACTAGACAAAAATATTTAACAAATGTATTATTCTATATAGTAAATAGCTGAGCTATTCACCAATATTTTTTTTCTGGGGCAAATTTTCATAGTTATATTTTTGTATAAAATATTCGAAAATAAATAAAATTGTAGAAAAAAAAACCACCGTGCGAAACAATTTTTTTTTAACGCAGTTTCTAGACAAAAATGTCTAACAAATTTATTTTTGTATATAGTACAATAACTGGGCTATTTACCAGTATTTTTTTCTGGGGAAAATCTTTATAGTTTTAATTCTGTAGAGGATTTTCGAAAAAAAAATGGTAGAGAAAATTCCACCGCGCGACATAATTTTTTTTTGAAGTACTAGTCAAAAATGTTTAACAAATGTATTAATTTATATAGGAAAATAACTGGGCTATATACCAGTTTTTTTTCTGGGGCAAATCTCCATAGTTTTAATTCTGTAGAATAAATTTGAAAAAAAAATAGCAGAGAAAATTCCGCCGCGCGACATGAAACATTTTTTTAACACAGTTATTAGTCAAAAATGTTTAACCAATTTATTATTATGTCACTATACATAGCCCATATACATAGCCCAGTTATACCACTGTATAACTGGGCTATTCACTAGTATTTTTTTTTTGGGGGCAAATTTTCATAGTTTTAATTCTGTAGAGGATTTTCGAAAAAAAAATAGTAGAGAAAAAAATGAATTTTTGAATTTCGCGCGTTTTTTGTATGGGTGAGTGAAAAATTAGTCCCAAAAATGAATTCCTCGTCCTCGAATTTTAAGAAAAAGACACCAAACTTGATATAGTTGCTACATGTATGCAGATATGAAGCTTAGAGTGAGGCCCGCCGGCGCACTGCTCTCCCCCCTCCCCTGCCCACCTGCTGGGGGGAACCGCGTGGCAACCGGGCTAAATCAGCTCAGATCACCCCCAGGAACACCTGTTCCAAGCGGTTTGCTTTGTCTCAAAAATGCAAGGTGATGTCCCCAAGATCTCCCACTATGTACTTATTCGGTAGGATGAGGTAATAATGGAGAATACAAATCTGAAAATGAAGCCATTTTGGCTGATTTAGTTGCCTCACTTTTGCAGTGCGCTTTGTAGAGAACTATTGTTCTAGGACGGTTCTAGGTGTGATTATTCTAAGCCTAGGTACAGCCTGTTTTTTTAATGAAAGATAGGGTGAGTGAGTAGTTATGAAACAAACCATAAACAAACTAACTTTCGCATCTTGTAGGTAGGTTTAAGTACTATTTAGATGTTAATTGTTACTGTACGCTTTGTTGCTTAACAAATTAATTTTAATAATTCATAATTGGCGCAGTGACGCTGCTGCTAAGTTTTTTTTTATTATAATTAAATGTAATAGGTAGTATACAATCTCTTTTAGTGTTTTTATTTACAAAACTCAATTTCGAAAGAGAGTGGAAACGTCGGTTCAAAATGGCGACCGCAACGAGAGAAAACAACTTTCGTTTTGAAATCAAAATGAAAGTTTTTTTGAATGGCAAAAGCGCGCGAAACGTAGCTCTATTTATGGAGTTCCGTATGTTCCTTTAGGCGACATTATATGCGAAACAAGCGCCACTACCGCAAAAAAATAGTACACAATTTAAGTACCTATTAAAATCTAAGTCCCGTCGCAAAATATCAATTTTAATTTGAAAAAAGAAATATATGTAGCTTAC
The DNA here is from genome assembly GCA_950108535.1 of Agriphila straminella. NCBI lineage: Eukaryota > Metazoa > Arthropoda > Insecta > Lepidoptera > Crambidae > Agriphila > Agriphila straminella. The sequence goes on from OX467304.1 coordinate 13,280,349, forward strand.
TTCCGCAAACAATATAATATGCAAGATGCACCGCCCGCCCACCCGCAAAAATATGCACATGCACACCACAAAATATCAGTGCACAAATTGTGGTGTGCATGTGCATATTTTTGCGGGCGGGCGGGCTTTGCATCTTGCATATATTGTTTGCGGAAGTAAGCTACATATATTTCTTTTTTTAAATGGTTTGAAACTTTCGCCAAGTGACGCCTTATTTAATCAAATAAATATTAATTTTGTTTATAAACACAAACTTAATGACATATAATTTATTGTGTTTATGTGTGGTTTTTCACCTCCAAAACTATTATTTGTCACTGAGTTTGTTTACAAATAACAATTGATATTTTGCGAGGGTCCCCGAGGGATAAAGAAATAGGTAACTGTCCACACAGACGAAGTCGCGGGCGGTCACTAGTTCATAATAAGAATTATATGTAATAACTTCATAAACTCAAATACAATATTATTAGAAATTGTAAAAAATAAAAATAAAAAAAATGGAGGTTATATGATTCAATGGTTATCGTAATCGCTTTCATTTGACAGACGGATGTGATACATGCTACTTCTTTTTAGCATAAATCAAATTCAAAACTCACTATAGAAAATTGTTTAAAAAAACAAAAAACCGACTTCAAAAAACCTACCACTAAAATGCAAGAAATTAATTCGTAATAATAAAAACACGTCTATTGAAGTCGGGTGGGGCTGGAGTAGAAATTTCTTTTTTTTTATTCTAAAAGCCCCACCCGACTTCAATAGACGAGTTGTTTTTTTAAACAATTTTTTTATTTTTTTATTTTTAGTGTAGGTAGAAAAATCGGCTCAGCCAAACGTGGGTTAATCGCGGAGAAACATACATACATACGGGTCAAACTGACAACCTCCTTTTTTAAGTCGGTTAAAGAATTACACTTATGATATCCCTTTTCCAGCAAAAAAATAATTATCTTATTCAGTTCATAAACAAAGAAGTTATACGACTGATCATCGAGGTAGTTCACACAAAATCATACTATTTTCGTGCTTTTTTCAAGATTACTTGAAAAGTACTGAACCGATTTCCAAATTCTAAAAAATGGGAACTTGGGAGTTTACCTAAGTATTAACGTTTGAATCACTTCAATCGGTCCAGCCGTCTTCGAGTAATCGGTGGACAAACACAAAAAAAAACAAATATACAGACGAACTGCTTTTTTGGAAGTCGGTAAAAAGAAAATATATAAGCTTACTTCCACAAACACTATATTACAAGATGCACCGCCCGCCCGCCCGCAAAAATATGCACATGCACACCACAAAATATCAGTGCACAATACCTGCATTAAGCAAGAGAGCAACACACCTTCACCAATTAGACTACTCTATACGAGTTTCGCCCCAACCCGGAGCATCCTCAGGAGTTAGATCGTGCGTAAACCACATAACTACAAATTGCAAAGTAAGTTATTAATAACCTGCGATCATTGATCGAATTTAAATTTTATTATAACACGCATGATGTAAACACCGGCCCCCAAAATTCAAATCCGCTATGATCCAAATCTAGTTGTTTTTTTAAACCACAATCTCACAAGGGCAATAACCTAACTGGATCGCTTAGAAGTATTTAAACGATGGTATAACGACGATACATTTAGCGCGATAAAAATGTTTGTTGGTCATTTTTACGACCAAAATAATTGATTGTTTTGGTAATTTAAATCAATCAATAGTGAAAAGTAACAATTTTCATGTCGTTACTATAATCAATCAAATTTCTGCCCCCTACTCGAAAGACTGGTTTACATTATCTTCGTCTTTAGTAGAGTGCTTTAGTAGCGTTCGAGTAAATTCGAATGCGAGTGCTTTAGTAGTTTTGGTGCCTTTCCAGCAGGGATTGAAATACCGTTAAAAAAATACGATACAAAAAAATACCGTTAAAAATACCGTTAAAACATTTTATCGGTAAATTTAACGGTAAAAATAATGTTAAAATTATTGTATCGTTAAATTTGCGGTTAAATATAACTTTAAAATGTATCGGTAAATTTAGCGGTAAAAATAACTTTAAAATATTGTACCGGTAAATTTACCGTGACCTCGATATTAAGTATTATTATTGGAGTTAGCGACTTTATTATGAAAAAAATATCGGTATTAAAATTTCGGCCACAGAGTTAAAGTAACGTTATTTTTTACGTTATTTTACCTAAAAAAGTAACGTTATTTATTAAAATACTGTTAATGTTAAAAGTAACGGTAAAAAAGTAACGGTAAAAAGGTAACGGTAAAAAAGTAAGAAATAACGTAACACTTGAAAATAACGTTATCATTCCCAGCTTTCCAGTGAGCGTTTACATGCTTCAGTGTCATTTGACAGTGTTATTTGACTAGAGCACTTTACTATAATGCCGCGTTCCGAATCACGCTGATAGCGCTGTTAGCGCGAATCCGACCAAATTAAATACTTAGTCACAAAATATTACACACAAATAGGGTATTTGTGTACAGTCAGCAGCATATCAAGCTATACAAAACTGTCAAAAATCTACAATTAATTTTGAACCTTAATCTGCTCGACATAAAGTTTAAAAATGATTAAAGAAATTTGACAGACTACTTTACCTACTTCATTTAATGGACTATACGCTAACAGTGCTGTTGGCGTAATTCGGAACGCGGGATATATACGCTACTAAAATGTCGATTGCTTCCAGTCCGAGGAAAGTGTCGCGCGGGGGGTGAGCGGGCGGCGCGGGCGCGCAGGCTACTGGAACGTTACATGTTTCAACTAAAGCACTCTCCTAAAGCACTCTACTAAAGACTAAGATAATGTAAACCAGTCTAAATGGCCAACATTCTATACGTTACGCTTATTATTAAAGCTTAACTGAGTAATAGACGATTAAATCACATGTCGTAAACTTATGTAAATCACAGACTTTGATGCATTATACACCGTTAATTTTTAAGTATTATCTAAAAATGAAATGGGGATATCAGACCACGTCGTATCTGAATATGAACGTGCAGGTAAAAGTTGAAAATTAAAAGTTTGAAAATATCGGAAAAAAATCTTGATTAATCGGCAAACTATACAAAAAATAGAAAGACGCGTGCGTAGATTCATTTTTTTCATTATTTACGCAGGTAAACAAGCTCACCAAGACATGGCTTAAAGGACTTTGCATCCAAGCCAAAAATCTTTAAAAAAAAAAAGATAGTCTCTTTTGATTACGCGCGTGTAATTCTATGAATAAGGTTTAATCCAGAAATCAGTAAAAGTTTGGGACTTATGTCCCTCCAAACCTTAGTATCTTGACCAATTATTAAATATTGAAACTTTTAACTATACATATTGTACATACTCGATTATAATAGGGAAGAAATACACTCATTATATTTTTAGATTATACTTAACCTTGTATTTATTGTCCATCAGCCATTTTTAATGTCCCCACTGCTGGGGTACAGGCCTTCCTTATGGGAGGATAAGGAGGATGGGCCATAACCCACCACGCGGGCCCAATGCGGATTGGTGGGTCTTAACGACTGCAAATGCAGCCGGGACCTACGGCTTAACGTGCCTTCCGAAGCACGGAGGCTCGAGATAATAAATTTTTGGTCACCCATCCCATGACCGATCCTTGCGAACGTTGCTTAACCTCCGGCATAAGAATAAAATATTTATTCTTATGCTTACAGCACGTATTTTTATAGTTTACTTCTTATTTTTAAGCTTGTGAATGTTGGCCATTTGACTAGGGGAGCAGAAAAGGGAGGCAGCGTGCTTGGTGGGGACCCGCCTAATCACTTAAAAACGGCTCATCTGATTTTGATGAAATTGAAACATAGAATTCAAGTTTGTGTAGTTTTTGCATAGGTTAAAGCTTGGTTAAGGGTCCCCTAAGGATTTTCCCGAATATCAACGCGGACGAAGTCGCGGGCAGAAGCTAGTATGTAATACTTAGTTCCAGTTTGGCCATCTATCTGCCTTTCTATTGTCTAATTTCAAAATGAAGATTCTTTTTGTCACAAATAAAACATATCAAAGAAATGCAGCTACGTGTCACATTCATCTGTCAAACGAAATTAATAGGGATGATGACAACTTTTTTTATTTTATGTTACATAAATTACCTCTCAAAAAAAGAAACATTGGTAAAAAAAATATTTCGCTAGCATGAAAACTGCCCGAGATATCACAGTGTGGAAATGCACACAAATGGACTCGCCCAAAAACGCTCCATACTAACGGCTACTCAATTATGACTAATCATGGGCTCAGAGTCAGAGATCGCTAAAGTTACTTCCGGTGTCCCACAAGGGTCTATATTGGGTCCGTTATTATTTGTGATCTTCATTAATGACATTCAAAATTGCTTTAAACATAGCAAATTTCTTCTATACGCTGATGATCTCAAAATATATCGAACTATCGACAAAACTGAAGACCATCACCTGCTTCAAGAGGACCTTGACACTTTTAGTACTTATTGTTCTAATAATAAACTACAGCTCAGTCTTAACAAATGTAAATCAATTACTTTTACTAAGAAAAAGAATTACAGTAAATTTACCTACACTCTCAGTAGTAATAAAATTGACACAGTCAGCAATATTAAGGATTTAGGAATAACGTACGATAGTAAATTACACTTTGATATCTACATACAAAATATTATTGCTAAGGCATTCAAAATGTATGGTTTTGTTATGCGTGTAGCCATTGAATTTAAAAACCCTCTAACGAAAAATATAACTACAGTATTGAAAGAGTACAAAAAAAGTTCTTGCGCCGTATCAACTATAGGTGTTACCATAGGCGAGATTCTTATGTATCTGTATTAAAAAAGTTCAAGCTATATTAAACTTGAAATCCAGAAGATCCCAACTTGCCGCAATGTTGTTATACGACCTATGCAACAACAAGTATGATTGTACAGACATCATCAATCAACTAAAGTATTCAGTGCCATCACGTGCACTTATAAGATCGGTGCCCAAAATCATTATTCGCCATCCCTTGGTGTCGCACAAATTCTGGCATTCGTTCGCCTTTAAATCGTTTATGTAACTCATATAATAAAAAATTTCATAACAGTAGATATTTTTGGATGTAATGCTGGATCATACAGAAGACAAATTATTGAATTACTGTCCGAGACATAAAAAGCAATACCTAAGTACCTACGATGTTTTTTTTTTGTTATTTTTTTTATTTTACACATAAATGTTTAAATAATATTTTTTTCTTACCATTTTAATCCGGTAATACATTGGGATTAGAATATCATGCATGCGCATATCATGTCACACTTATGCTTTTACATGAATACGCATTTACACACACTCACTCACACACATTATACTCAAATGCTTACACACACTTATACAACCCTTATACACACCCTTATACAATTAACCTCAAACATTTAAACTATCACGCACTCAAAATACACTTGATACATATACTCATACTTGCATAAACTGTTTAATTAAATCTTAATAATAATAAATTACTGTTTTTTTTCTATCAACATATTTTGTTATTCTGTAGAATAGCCATAAACATACCTACCTAGTTTTATTTACTTATTTGAGTCTCGCATTTCATTATTAAATTTTATATTTAAGATGTAACCAGCACCGTTGAGTTTACAATAAGTACTGTTTATAAAATTATATATCATCACTGTTACATTAAGCTGCATTGTAAACTTGTTTGTGGTTCATAAATAAATTAAAAAAAAAAAAAAAAATGACGTCACGCCTGAGTAGTTTGTATGCAACGCTTAGGAAATTTGTCCGGCAGCTATATTAAATATTGTGTTTATCAAAATGGTTTCTAAGACAAATTTGCTATACATTTTACGGACTAATTAAAGGTATCATTTATTTTAATAAATTTTATACTTTTTAAATGGACTTGTCCACCCAACTTTGAAGGGTCATATATCAAATAATATGCAATATATAAAACCAAGAATCAAGAATCAAGAATTTATTTGCTAGAATGCGGTACATAAGGGTCTTAATATATTTCATATTGTCATATCACATTCACCAGGAGCTGGCAGGTACACAAGCTACTCTTAATGTTTACGATTTTTATTAGTATTCCGTTATTTTATTCATTAGTCATCATCCCAATTGCGATTGCGAAGTGTAGTACAGTTGTAGTACAATGTTTAGATAAGATTGTGTCACTGTATACTACACTAACAACTACCTGCTCATTAGTCTATTACGACTATTTAAGTATTTAACACCAGTTGACCAGTTCTCACGCTCTTAATCTACGGTTTTTGTCAGTTGTCCAAAAAGTAGGTAGCTAAGCTAATCTTTCAATAACTGACATCGATTAACAAAGTAGTTTATTAAAATATACCTATGGCTATCTTACAAAAGAACCTGATGGACTAATGGCCGAATACTCAAAAGCTTCTTATCTTGAATCTTTAGATTTTTAGGCATTTACAATGCAATTTTTTATTAAGTTTTTAATATTAGAAAAATACTAGAAAAAATCGACTCACCCGTAGCTGCTATCCCGTCTGAGCTGCTATGGGTGAGTCGATTTTTTCTACTATTTTTTCTTTTCTAATAGGTACCGAGTTTCTGTCAAATCTGACAACTTTTTTTAAAATTTAAGATGGCCTTTAATATTTTGGCCGCTAGCGGCTCTAGAGGCTCTAGAGACTGCATTTTTATTTAGAGACTAAAATGTAGTTACACATTTTTCATAACTGCACATTTCGTTCTTTTGCAAATTATTTTTATGTACTTAACTTCCGAAGCGCTAGCAAAGGGTCTCCGCTTCAGCTTGAGCGAAAATGCTTTTGTATGTCCGTCCCGCTTTTCAGCAATCCGTTTGTTTTTCTCTACAGTACCCTTAGCACGAACAGCTATCGAAAAAAATTACGCGCGTAAAATCTTTCGATAGATAAATTTTGTATTGAAAATTTTTACAGCGCCATCTATCGCCGATAAGCGAAATGAAATTTTCCGTAGAGAATTGTCTATCGAGTAATTTTACACGCGTTTTTTTTCTCGACAACTGTTCGTGCTAAGGGTGCAGGTGGCCCTGAGTTGATGCAAACTGTTTTTAACCGACTTCATCAAAAGGAGGAGGTTCTCAATTCGATTGTATATTTTTTTTTATCGTTGTTCGCGCGTATCTTCGACATTTATGGACTGATTTTGATGATTCTTTTTTTGTTCGATTGAGTTTTCTTGCGAGATGGTCCCATTTAATTTTTTTTCAAATCGGTTTCGTAGTTTTTAAGTAATCCTGAAAATACTATGATTTTACATCAACTACCTTGACGACTTTGTTATTTATGAACCGAATTAGATGATTTTTTTGGGAAAGGGATACCTTTGTGTAGTCTTTTTAACCGACTTCAAAAAAGGAGATATTCAGTTTGTATGTATGTATGTTTCTCCGCGATTATCTCACGTTTGGCTGAGCCGATTTTTCTACCTAAATAATATACCTACATACACTACCTAATACAGAAGGTAGGTACTTACACAAAAAATTGAATAATAAAAAAAATGTTTAAAAAACAAAAAAAAACGTCTTCAAAAAACCTGTCTCAAAAGCAAGAAATAATATACAAATCATTAGATACGCACTATCATTGTTATAATAAAACTTGGGGCTTTTAGAATTAAAAAAGGAAGTTGTACTCCAGCCCCACCCGACTTCAATAGACGTGTTTTATTATAACAATGATAGTGCGTATCTAATGATAGAGGCAGGTTTTTTTGAAGTCGGTTTTTTTGTTTTCGCTACCGTAATAGTCAATGCGAATGAAAGAGAGAAAACGATGCATTAAGTCCGAGAGTTTACGGTAGCGATCTGAGAGCATTCAACCAAGTATTAAATGCTCTAACTAACTTCGGCTGACCGCCCGTCTGGTAATCAGTCGAATTAATTAATTTTTCAAAACGGCCGTTGACCCCTCTGGTTGTCGGTCGTCCTCTAAGCGTACGATCTTGCTCATAGGTGAGTGACGCGCTGCACCACCCTCCCCTCGGGGGGCGGTCGCTTTCGATGAAGGATAGCTGGGGTCGAAACCATATCACGGCGGTTTTAGTCAGTCAAGTCTGACATAACCAGCAGAGCACGGTACAGGGACCATCAAACTGAACAACTTTTACAATGGGACCAACTCTGAAATCAAGAATCATAGTAAAAGTTGTTCAGTTTGATGGTCTACCATATTCGGCATTATACACGTTGTAAATATATTATTCGTACGTAACTTTTAAAGTCTGAGAAGAATCATATACAATCACCTAGTGTTATTCACCAGACTATGACGGTATGTCCGTAATCCAGGGCTGACACAAGAATTAAATTGAATTTAAGTATATTTTTTTTTAATATTAAAAACACGACTGCCCTGCCATAAACGAATTAGGGAGACCGTTCTGTGGGATAATTTTTAATCTAATACACGTCCCCCGACTGCAATGACACTTGTTTTTTTTACTTTTTTTAACTACTTATTTATTTTAAATTAAGTACTTATATACTTTTTTCATACATATTAGTGACAAATTATATATATAGTTTGGAATGTGCTCATCAAGGCCTTTCATTTGATGCCCATATTGTACCTATAATTGGAGAAAAAAAACACTTTTGAAAGTGGCATCATATTATTATAGTCGCCATTTAAAAAAAAATTGTGTCACTCTTAATGATGTTAGGATTTGCATTTAAAAGTTATGGTGGAATAAAGAAAGAAACAAACATACATTAACGCTGAATGAACAAATGACACTCTCTGTTATTATGGGCAGTCGTGTAATAAAATGATAACGATAATCCATTGTAAATAAATGTTTATTACTTTTGTTCATTTATATAACAAATCGACAACCCTACTAATTTAGTAATCATATTGCACAGTCGCCGTTAGATTATCTAGAAGATAGCCGTTAGATTATTTCTAACTTTTTACACAAGTTCAGTTGATTCAACATTTTATTATTTAGAAAATGAAGTTATACAACTTCGCCACCAAAAAGGTTTCGCTTTCATTATTCTTATTACACTATTAATTATACTTAATAACCGTCACGTTTACATCTATTATTTAAAAACCAAACTACGTAGAGCTTAGAGCGAAATCTAATTTTGATTAATAAAATGTTTTAAAACAGACAGAAGATTGGTAGATACACGGCCAAATACTCAAACGAATCTTAAAGTTAAAGCCACCTTAAATATAGGTACATAAAAGCTCGTTCCCTTATAAAAGACGAAAGAATTAAACTGACAGCTTTCTTAAAGTTAAGGAGACCTTAACTTAAGATTTTAGCTAAGATGCCTTTTTTATTTGATGTAGGTATTTCGTATTTGGAAGAGCTCGATGCTTGGCGCCTGGCCCGCCAGCGATTGCGGAGGTTTAGCCACTTTCGCAAGGGTCGGTCATGGGATGGGTGACCAAAAATTTATTATCTCGAGCTCCTCCGTGCTTCGGAAGGCACGTTAAGCCGTTGGTCCCGGTTGCATTTGCAGTCGTTAACACCCACCAATCCTCATTGGGCCCTCGTGGTGGGTTATGGCCCATCCTCCTTATCCACCCATAAAGAAGGCCTGTCATTAGTCATTCCGCATTCTACCCATTAATCGCCTCTGTGGTCTAGTGCAAGTCCCACCCGTGCAAGACGCAGGGGTCCGATTCCCAGGGGGTTCAATTTGTACTCGGTTTGGTTGGTGGTAGGACTTATTTCAAGTCCGCCTGGCTAGCTACCTTACCTACCATCTTACCAAAGTCCGACGCCATAACAACAATTTAAAAATTGTTGTGTTCCGGCAGTTAGAGGTAAGATAGCCAGTTCCTCAGTGATGAGGATTCCGGGTGTAGTACGCTTCCACTTTCGGCCTTATCGTCACTTAACATCAGGTGAGGTGAAGGCCAAGCACTATCCCGTTGTGCATAATAAAAACAAGTTTGCCAATTTTTCTCAACACATATTTTATTACATTAGGTAAGTATTTCACTTTCCTATGCTAAAGTATTTATTGCTTAAATCTCTTTTTAAAACCAGTCTTGCCTTTTTAATCCAAATTCGACCACCTAACTGGACAGTACGCAGGTAGATAAGTACCTGTTTTCGAAATCCGTAAATAAAACTGTAATTTAATGTTCATTAGAAAACTGGTGACGATTAATCGATTTGCCGATCTGCCCCCTACTCTCGACCGGATCGAGTTCACATGGATCAAATGGCCAAAAAGCTTGTGAATAGGTATTTCCTAGGCAAAAGTGCTACACTTTAGATTAGACCACATTCTGTTTACATAGCAAGATTGTAGTCAAGCCTGCCCAGTTTACAGATAAAATTGCGATTGTCAATTTTTTCGTCAATGTCATTGTTGGAGCAATATTAACAATCGCTTCAATAGGGATGATGACTAATGAATAAAATAACGAAATGCTAATAAAAATCGCAAACATATTAAACTTTTAGAGTAGCTTGTATACCTCTTAGTTTTATATATTGCATATTATTTATTTTATGACCCTTCAAAGTTGGGTGGACAAGTCCATTTAAAAAGTATAAAATTTATTAAAATAAATGATACCTTTAATTAGTCCGTAAAATGTTTAGCAAATTTGTCTAAGAAACTATTTTGATAAACACAATATTTAATATAGCTGCCAAACAAATTTCCTACGCGTTGCATACAAACTACTTATTCGTGACGTCATAACTAGGAAGCCATTAGTATGGAGCGTTTTTGGGCGAGTCCATTTGTGTGCATTTCACACTGTGATATCTCGGGCAGTTTTCATGCTAGCGAATTAATTCTTTTACCAATGTTTCTTTTTTTGAGAGGTAATTTATGTAACATAAAATAAAAATAAAAAGTCATCATGCCTATTGCTCGCGTAAGCGATAAAATTTCGCATCAATGGGCGTCAATGAAGTAAAAATTGACAATCGCAAATTGTCCTTTGTCCTTTTTAGGTGCTTTGCTTATACATGCCTTACACTTCCATATGCTGCTTTATGATCTTTAGTCATTGTGTTTAGAAAGCGCTTTTCGGAGACATTGGCACCCATGAGATCGTAGTGATCGTGACAGAGACTGCATTGCAGATGTTGCCTTCCTTGGATAGGACAGCCCTGCAACAGCCGGCACAAAAAATATTAGGCATGTTAAGCAATCAAGACTCACTTGTACCAGGGCTCTGTCACTCCGCGCGCGAGTCTGAAGCGTTTGGCGTCCTCTGAGGCGACAGATGTCATACATCAAAAAGGATAAGACCTACGCGATAGAAAGAGAGGCAACTACTAAGTGAATGTTTTGGAGCGAAGGGAGCGCTGTGCGACCTGAATTGCACTTTATTGTGTCGAAGCAAGAGTCGCAATTTATTTAAACGATGTTGCGGAGTGCAACTTCTGTACGCTAGTACTATCTATACTATCTATTCTGTGCTTCTACTGTGAAGAACTTGCGGTATGTAGGTAAATGATTGTTACCCGACAGCTTTTACATTGAAAACGGTTTCCAGGGTACCTTTTGGACGTTTACTCGATTCGAAATCAATCTCGATCCCCTCGAGAGACTTCAGATCTTAATAAAAAAAATGGAAAAATGTAAAAAACAAAATTTTGATGGCCACGTTATGATGGCCTCGAGCTAAGCTTAACTGCGCTCTCAGCATTTAAGTTTGGTCATCTTGTAGCCCTTACTGTCCGAGCTATAAAGGCCTCGACTTCCGTGGCCCTACCATGAGTTGATGCAAACTGTTTACGTTACCGTAAACTATCGTTTTGCCTCTTTCACTCGCACTGACTGTGAACAGTATATCCGATAGTTTACGGTAACGTAAACAGTACCCTTAGCACGAACAGCTATCGAGAAAAAAAAACGCGCGTAAAATTACTCGATAGAGAATTATCTATGGAAATTTTAATTTCGCTAATCGGCGGTAGATGGCGTTGTACAAATTTCCAATACAAAATTGCACTATCGAATGATTTTACGCGCGTTATTTTTTTCGATAGATGTTCGTGCTACGGGTACAGTTTGCATCAACTCATGGTAGGGCCACCGGTCTCGGCTTTTATTCCAGCTTGTCCATCAAGGGCTGCAAGCTGACCGCGCTGTTGCGTAGTACACTTGTACTATTATGTATTCTGTGGTAGTACTATTACAACGTGTTACAAAATAATGCCGAATATGATATGGTGGAAAGGGACCATCAAACTGAACAACTTTAACTATGGGACAAACTCTGAAATCGCAAAAAAAATCAGCTCATCATCACATTTTGATATTTTCGTTATTATTTTTTGTATGAAACAGCAGATTTTTTTCTGAAAAAATCGGTAGCATAATTGGCTAGTGCATTCCCCCGGAATCTTAAGGGTGCGGGTTCGAGTCCCGTCTGAGCTGCTACGGGTGAGTCGATTTTTTCTAGTATTTTTTCAATTATATTAGGTAGGTAGGTATGTTTCGAAAAGTATACATTCCGTTCCAATTTTCTAACTCGTTTTTATTTTTAGGTCGCTTTTTTACCATTAAGTTCATCAGTAGGCTTGAACAAGGTTTGAGCAATGTAAGTATGCTATGCGTAAATTGGAACGCGCCAACAAGTTATTAACCGCCTCATTGCATTATGCTTAGTAAGAAAGTAATTCATTTATTACTTTACGCATTTATGGACGCTCATTGACTTTCAAAATAAAAAAATATAAGTTTATGTACTTATGCTAAGAAGGGTTCTTTAATATCAAAACAGTTTGAAAATAGTTATCAGATGCAAATCGCCTGAGACGTATTTTTGCCCATATCTCCGAAGATTTTGGGAGGATCGAGATGGGAATAGTACCAAAAGTTGAGGAATCTATCGAGACACGTAGGAACGTTTGAATTTTGAAAATCTACTAGTAACTTTTTTTGGAATTTTGCAAAATTCAGGTAAATTCGGGTGTTTTGGGGGGTGTTTGTTTAAAAAATTGTAAATATTTCGGGAAAAAAACTGACTTAAGAAAAAATTAAAAAATAGGTCCTAGGGTGTTAGTTAGCTACAAAATGGCGAACCAATTTTGAAAATCAGTTAATAATTGTGACCTTGTAGGTGGTCCCTTTAGATTTGGAATTGTAGAAAAACGGGTGTTACCGTACCTACATAAAAAAATATGTAGCTACTATGATTATTGACCGATCGTCATGGTAATAGTGTTAAAAGATGCAGAAGCAGACGAGAAGTGCATTCGATGGAATTTTGAAAATCGGTTAATAATATTTCGGTCGCCTCGAGGCAGTTAGCGGGCGGTCACAATCGTAAAAATAAATAAGTACTACCTAGGTAACTATAGGTATAAAAATATAATAGGATTTTGCATTTGATTCGATTTTGGTTTTTCGTAAATTTTTGGGTTCATTTTTATTGCTCCGATTCTTGCGGGGACTGTAAAATCTTTGAATTTTTTTTTCGTGACTATCGCACTCTGATGGTGTCCAGGGTCTGACGATAGAGCTGGAAGAAGGCCACAGGAACTCTGTAATAAAACCATGCAACACCATCGAGTTTGGGCTCGTTTGATTCGTCTTGACAAGTAATCTGTTGGGGAAACAGTTTCCAGGGTCCGATGATGATGATGAATCTTGACAAGTAGGTACTCTGATGGGAAAGGGTGTCCAGGGTCTGATGATGAAGCCGGAAAAAAGCCACAGGAGAAAATTAACACGACACGGATATAAGACTAAAAAGAAGAAAATATAAGTAGAAAGTAGAAGAAATAGAAAATTATTTGGGTAAAATAAATAAAATAACTTAAAAAATACGTTTTTAAAACGTACTAAAAAATATAAATAACAAAGGTGTAAAAAACATTTTAGGTTTATATTTAGGTTTAGGTTTAAGTACCTACAGGTTACTTTGGTATACAAACGGAATAGAAAATCTTTCGTAAAGAATTAGTATATTTTACGTTTGTAACTCTATATTTTTTTTCTCTAAGTAAGTAAGTAAGTACCTACTTGTTTTTATTGATTATCCAATTTTTTATTGATTATCCAATAAAAAACAATGTAAGTAGTTTATTCATCTATGCAATAAGGAACTATAATAATGCGTAAATCCAAAAACGTGAATTCGTTAGAAAAGAAATTGATCAAGTGAAACCATTTGAAAATTCAATGAACTATGACCATTTTAAAAAGAGCCCTCCCGCCCTTCGTTATCAAACGATTTCATTCATGTCAACGCTACTATAAGAGCTGGTAGAGGCCAAGATAATCTGGACCAAGAACCAAAGCACATAAGTAAAGTTAGACAAACTTACACCTACAATCATTAAGAGCGCTACTGTCTAAGTAAAATGGAAAAACTTTATACTAAAAATTAGTTCCTGAGTCCGCCACTCGCATTACACGTTTGTCGTGTGCTCAAATGATAATAAAATTGCGCGTACGCACTACAATTTTTACAGTCACCTAATCGAAACGGCAGCTACCGAACGCGCTTCGAAATTTGAAAAATGGATTTACGCGCGGGAGTTTTGACTTTTTTAGTTATAATAATTTCTGTCAGTTATGGCGAAGGGAAAGAAGACGTAGGGCTTCTATCTAAGTTCGAGGAAAATGTAGAGTTATCATTAGTTTCGTATACAAATTCTTTTGTTGGATGGTTAGAGAGATTCAATGACGAACATATTGGAAAGGACGAAGTAGGAAGATTTTTGCACTACAACGAGATAAAACCGAAAATTGAAGAAACTGTGAGACGTAAGTACTTTATACCTAACTATTTTAACACGTTAATTCATCAATTATTTTTGCAAAATGAATGCGTGAATTCTAATCTAAGCACATCTCGTTTCTTTCTATGCAAACAAAATGCAATTAATTATCGAGTTATTTAAACAATGTTTTACAAAATAACTCCTAATGCCGATTATGGTTGATAGGGACCATTAATTTGAACAACTTTCACTATGAGACCAACTCTGAAATCATGAAACAAAAATCAGCTGTTTCATTTGATATTTTCGTTATTAATTTTTGTATGAAACAGCTGTTTTTTTTCGCGATTTCAGAGTTGGTCCCATAGTGAAAGTTGTTCAGTTTGATGGTCCCTATCTACCATACCAGGCATTAGGGGTATTTTTGTAACACTTTTGCATGCCCTGGCGCATAAGCCTCTGATGAAAGCGCACGAGGAAAGGAAAACCAACTGGGTGATGACTTATGGAGTTATGGAGACAGATATTTTGACAACCCAATTTACATTGCAGGGACTTTTACATTACTCAAAAGTTAATTTCAAATCAAAACTGTAACTAAACCAAAAGAAAAGGAGATAATTCATTCTGGGCTTTTAAGTGCCGGCCAACAAAAATAAATTGGTTCATATCGCTAGAATTAGACAGTTGAATTTGAAGCAACAGTTAAAATGGCACAAAAGCTGTAGGATTACTCTGAGGCAAGATATCGAAATTGTAAGATTTAGTTTCACACATTAATCAATTTATTAAATTCTGAAAATGCTGGAAAATATAAAATAATTATACATATTGCTAGAACTAATCATCCGAAGCATATTATCATTAATAAAGTGCACAAATAAAAATGAGTGAAACTATGCTTGATTTTATCGACAGGAAAAATGTTTCAAAATAGTATTATGAGACAAGTTAGCTTAGGTTGCTCATTGCACACAAGGCTGTGGGTTGCAGCCCGAGCCGCAGGCGAGGGCGTAACTCAGCCGAGTGTGCAATAAGCAAGAGCTCACGAGTTTCATACGACGTTTTTCAACACATTTGCGAGGAAAAAACAAAGTAATTTATCACACAGCAACAAATATGCCAAAAACAAAATATGATGATTATGGGAAAAGGCGCGCATGTTTTTTTTGTTTTTTTTTTCACACGCCCAACCCAAGAATATTTTGCGAAAAAAGGGGTGAGGAGCATACAGCCTACTACTAATACTTCAAAATTATATTTTAAGTGACAAAATGCAAATAATTTAATATTTTATAAAAAAATATTGTGAATTATGAATAATTTGATAATAATTATATATTTATTTGACTTAATTAAGGATAAGTCCTTAATTAAGTCAAATAAATATATAATTATTTACACATTTATTTATTCCAAAAATGTATATGAATTTCCAGAAGCATAAAACCTCTTTGTTGTCATAAAAAATAACTGTATTACCCGGCTAAATTGGGAATGCTCTGTTTACTCGCATAGAACTTTCAGTAAGGTACTAATTTAACTTTATAGGGTCAATTCTATTACGAATTAGTGTTTTATATATTATTGCACGCGTTTGTTATAGCTCGGTTAATGGCCCTAAAAGCGATGTATTAGGGCTCACTTTACGTGCAAGTGTGTTGAAAAATCTTTTTTTCATATATTTTTGTTTTTTTTAAAGTTCTTGTTTGCTACTGTGAACCAAAACGATGTAACTTTTGAACTAAACGATCTATCACTATGAAACAAACTGAATAATGATTGGAAATAATAGGTCCTCTTAATAAAATTTATCATGAAAACCCAAAATAAGATTTGTATTTTTATTTAAATATATTAAATCGATTTTTCCAGGTAAAATGATTTTTCACCGTGAATTTAGATGTTTTTTTATATTTTTCCCGTCATCCAAATTAGGCATAGTCACTCATTTTCATTTGTGCACTTTATAAAGACTTACACTGTAGATATAATAAATAAATAAAAATAAAAAAATATATTATAGTACATTATGAGACAAGTTAGCTTAGGTTGCTTATTGCACACAAGGCAGTGGGTTGCAGCCCGAGCCGCAGGCGAGGGCGTAACTCAGCCGACTGTGCAATAAGCAAGAGCTCACGAGTTTCATACGACGTTTTTCAACACATTTGCGAGGAAAAAACAAAGTAATTTATCACACAGCAACAAATATGGCAAAAACAAAATATGATAGTAGTAGTAGTTGTAATTCGTCCTTTTGGACAGGCGCAGGTCAAAGCCATACAGCCAAACAAAATATGATAATTATGGGAAAAGGCGCGCATGTTTTTTTTTGTTTTCTTTTTCACACACCCAACGCAAGAATATTTTGCGAACAAAGGGGTGAGGAGCATAAAGCCTACTACTAATACTTCAAAATTATAATTTTAAGTGACAAAATGCAAATATTTTAATATTTTATAACAAAATATTGTGAATTATGAATAATTTCACCCAGCAGTGGGTGTCGTGCGGCTGATATGATGATGAATAATTTGATAATAATTATATATTTATTTGACTTAATTAAGGACTTACACATTTATTTATTCCAAAAATGTATATGAATTTTCAGCAGCATAAAACCTCTTTGTTGTCAAAAAAAATAACTGTATTACCCGGCTAAACATAACGCAGACTAAATCAGTCTGTTCTATGTTAGCAGAAACACAGTACGGTCACCGACGGTCACAGTGGTTTTTTTATTTTTGTTTTTGTGTCATCGAATCGCACGCAGCGTCAACAAACCGGTCCCGACGGAAGACCAGCGCTGGTCGCAGACCAGCATTATGCTGAGTTTGGGACCGTTTTGAGACTAATAGTGGTTTAAGTTTTATTGTATGTAGGTATATTATGTAATATCTGTCTCGAATAAATTATTTTTCTTTCTTTCTTTCTTTCTTTCTTTCTTTCTTTCTTTCTTTCTAAAATGGGAATGCTCTGTTCTACTCGCATAGAACTTGCAGTAAAGTACTAATTTAACTTTGTAGGGTTAATTCTATTACGAACTAGTGTTTTATATATTATTGCACGCATTTGTTATAGCTCGGTTTATGGCCCTAAAAGCGATGTATTAGGGCTCACTTTACGAGCAAGTGTGTTGAAAAAGATAATTACCCAACAGCTTTTAAGACGATTGCTTCAGAATATTTTCCCAGAATTCAATATTTTTTTATGCACAACGGGATAGTGCTTCGCCTTCACCTCACCTGATGTTAAGTGACGATAAGGCCGAAGGTGGAAGCGCACTACTCCTAGAATCCTCATCACTAAAGAACTGACTATCTTACCTCTAACTGCCGGAACACAACAATTTTTAAATTGTTGTTATGGCGTCAGACCGGTAATGTGGTGGTAGCTAGCCAGGCGGATAGAAATAAGCCTTACCATCAACCAAACCGAATACAAATTGCACCCCACCTGGGAATCAAATCCGGGTATCTGCGTCTTACAGGGTGGGTGAACCACTAGACCAAAGAGACGGTAAATTATTATTCTATGAAAAATATGGCGAGTCTTCAAACTTTAATAACTTGTTTCAGTCAGACCATTGCTCCTAATGGCTGGTACCAACAATACGTACTTACCATTTTTTTTTGGTGGCCGGCACTTTCAAAAATAACCCAATAATGTATGGTGCCTGAATGATCTCCTTTAACTTTTGAACTTGAAAGTGAAAACCAGTATAAATCTAACCAGACATGCAGTTAGAAAGAAATTAGAGCTCATATTTGGCTAATTCCACTTTCTTTCACTTTCATTGCACTTGGTTGATTACCTTGATCTCGTTATGGCAGTCTGTCTGTCTGTGCCGAATATTAGAAGTTGATAACATAGGATAGGTAGGTACTTAGCATACATACAGAAGTCATGATTTGAGTACAACGGTCGCGGGTTTGATGCAAAGTTGATACTTTTTAACGGGCGAGAAAAAGAGGTATTTTTTAGAGTTCCGTACCCAAAGGGTAATAAAAAGACAAGTCAACTGAAAAGATGGAAACAAGATTACATAATATTAAAGGCAACATGTCATAATAACATGCAGTCGGAGGCATGCATAAAGAAAGTGACATTATGAATGATTTGAATTATATGCCTTCGACTGCATGTTATTATGACATGTTGCCTTTAACATTTATTTAATCTTGTTTCCATCTTTTCAGTTGACTTGTCTTTTTATGCAGGCGGGATTTTTTTTTTTGATATCCCTTTTTAATTATTATATATTACGGTCATGATATACCTTTTTGAAATCCTTATAATAAGCCCTTTAATTTGACACCCATATTGCAGTATTCTAAAAAAAAAAAATATTTTCACTACGTATAAATACACCGTACAGCCGCCATGTTGTTTTTTTATAACGCCACCTTCTTAAGAACACTTGGGCTGAAAAGACAAATCTAACGATATCTTAATCATAGAAATCCGTTCAGCCGTTTGAAAGATATGAGGTAATAATAGTACATTATGAGACAAGTTAGCTTAGGTTGCTCATTGCGCACAGGGCTGTGGTGGGTTGCAGCCCGAGCCGTAGGCGAGGGCGTAACTCAGCCGAGTGTGCAATAAGCAAAAGCTCACGACACGAGTTTCATACGACGTTTTTCAACACATTTGCGAGGAAAAAACAAAGTAATTTACCACACAGCAACAAATACGACAAAAACAAAATATGACAATTATGGGAAAAGGCGCGCAGGTTTTTTTTTGTTTTTTTCAAACGCCCAACGCAAGAATATTTTTTGAACAAAGGGGTGAGGAACATACAGCCTACTTCAAAATTATAATTTTAAGTGATAAAATGCAAATATTTTAATATTTTATAACAAAATATTGTGAATTATGAATAGTTTAATAACAATAAACATTTGTTTGACTTAATTAAGGACTTACACATTTATTTATTCCAAAAATCTATATGAATTTTCAACAGAATAAAACTCCTTTGTTGTTACTAAAAAAAATAACTGTATTACCCGGCTAAATTGGGAATGGTCTGTTTATGTTACCCTGGTAACGATATATTCAAGTTTGTAAATATCGTTATTTATCATAGATATAGTTATTTATGGCTGTTACAGCTAATAAGTTTCTTGCGCTCGTTCTTCTTGTCAGCTAAAAAAGTCTGGAACGGGTGGTAGGAAAATATAGACGATTCAAAAGTACTTAATTATTAAGTTTATTTGAATAAAGCTTATTTCACTTTCACTTGCACTTTCACTTTACTCGCCTAGAACTTGCAGTAAGGTACTAATTTAACTTTGTAGTGTTAATTTTATTACGAACTAGTGTTTTATATATTATTGCACGCGTTTGTTATAGCTCGGTTTATGGCCCTAAAAGCGATGTATTGGGGCTCACTTTACGAGCAAGTGTGTTGAAAAGAATATTACATACAAACAAACTTACAAGATACGCGCGAAAAACATAACCCTCTTGCAGTCGGGTAATAAAAACGGGACCCTATTACTAAGACTCCACTGTCCGTCTGTCTGTTTATCTGTCACCAGGCTGTATATCTCATTAACCGTGCCGATATAGATATAACTGCCTCTGTGAGCCCATGCCAACTCCCCGTCAGGATCACGTTGCGTCCCCGCCCCGTGCCCGTTCCGCCCCCGTCCCGTCCGGTATTTTTCCCGTTTCGTATACAGCGACGTCAGCGACCTTAAGTTTAACCAATAATAACAAATTGCATAAAAAAAGAACAATTCTATTTGTTTTCAAATTTATGGTTACCCTAATAGAGCGAGACAAACTGACCTCGTACTTGCTATCTCAAGTGGACCGTTTTTTAGCTGCAGAGCACCTTCCTGTTGTACGAAGTACTTATAATTTCCTTGGATACAGCCTTGTGACAGACAGATAGACAGTGGAGTCTAAGTAATAGGGTCCCGTTCATACCCTTTGAGTAGGGAACCCTAAAAATGCTAAAAGTGGCCACTATACACTTATTGGTTTCCAATACATGATTCAAAATAACTTTATCAAGACAAAGATTTAAATTGCTGCATCAAAATAGTTCAATTTATTAAGACATTAATACAAACATCTTAATTATAACAACTCGCAAAAACTAATTAAGTAGGTAAGTGATTAACAAAAGAAGTCAGTAACGCGATTGATTGGAAATACTTACTTTTTTTTATTCAAAAAATGCTGACTCATTTAACAGAAACAAAAAACTAGATCTTAATATAGTCGTAGATTAAATTTAAATTCTTTTTTAGGGTTCCGTAGCCAAAATGGCAAAAAACGGAACCCTTATAGATTCGTCATGTCTGTCTGTCTGTCTGTCCGTCCGTATGTCACAGGCACTTTATTCCGAAAATATTAGGACTACACAGTTGAAACTAGGCAGAAAGATGTATTCTATAAACCGCTTTACGATTTTTACACAAAAAATAAAAAAAATAAAAGATTAAGGGGTCTCCCCATACATGGAACTGAAACTGAAATAATTTGTTTTCCTCAAACCAATACGTGTCTATAGATAGGTCTTCAAAATGACATTGAGGTTTCTAAGACTACTTTTTCTTAAAGTCAACCGTTTAAAAGATAAACACTGCCATAATGGTAAAATGTGTGTCCCCCTCTAACTTTTGAAATAAGTTAGTGAAAAATCTAACAAAAAAATATTCTATAGATCTTAATAAACACTTTCAACGAAAATTGGTTTGAAAGAGATATAGTAATTAGTTTTCGAGATATATCACATTTCCCAAAACGGCAAATATAACTTTGTCATTCATACCAACACTGTGAAAAACAAAGTTAATATGGTATAGTATAAGGTAACAAGAATTCTACGGCGCGTGGCCCGACACGCACTTGGCCGGTTTTTATCTTACTTGCTGTACTTTTTGCACTAGAGAAAATAAAATTAAAAATTGCGACTTCGCCATACTAGTACTACGCCATAATTAACTGTTACAAAACAACCCCTAATTCCATATATGGTAATTAGAGAGAGAGAGAAACTGAACAACTTTTAAAGACAGTTGTAATAAATGAAAATTATTCTATGCGAACTTTTTTGCTATGCAAACACTTACGTACGTACTCAATTTGGCGGCAAAAAATGACAGGTTACTTTTTAATAACCAGTTTGCAAAGGAATCAAAATCGTAGTGATTGTGTTTCACTGTCAAAAAAATATCTTCAATCACTATTCTATGTCTTCATTATAAAGCACTTTCGTTGTAAAAAAAACTATAACAATATTATAGCGGTCAATTGCTTCCGCCGCTTGTTGTTAAATATTCCTTTTATGTGCGTTGGAAATTAATTATTTCTTTCAATTATCTGTCAAATATAGGTATACCAACTTATATGTTTTTTTATAGGAAGCTTTGATTTATCAAAATGACTAGCTAGATTCTAGACCGCGGTTTCTCCAAGTTTTTAAAAGAGGCGCGAACATGGGCGTACCGAGGGGGGGGCAGGGAGGGGCAGCTGCCCCCCCTGATTTTGTTTACCTCCAAATTACAATAGATTTGCCCCCCCCACCCCCCTGGCCTAAAATCTGTGTACGCTCATGCGCGGAGCATTTGATAATTTACAAAAAAAAACTACCTATTCATAAAATAGACTGAACTAGAGAGCTAAATTACCCTAAATGTCATAACGTTTAAGGTAATAAGGGGAGGCGTGAATATTTTCGCAAGTCATTAGGGAGGCGCGACTTCAAAAAGGTTGAGAAACCCTGGTCTAGACAGACAAGAAACAGCGGTTCCCAACCTTTACGTATTTATTTAGTAAAATTATTGTTCGCTAAGTATGATAAATTGATAATGTACCAAAAATTCACATGCACAGATTAAAGCTAAGGTTCTATAGTTTATTTACAAACAATAACCTCAGGACTTATTTATTCTCAAACACACTATTCAGTACCCTTAGCACGAACAGCTATCGAGAAAAAAAACGCGCGTAAAATTACTCGATAGAGATTTATCTATGGAAATTTTAATTTCGTTATTCGGCGGTAGATGGCGCTGTACAAATTTCCAATACAAAATTGCACTATCGCATGATTTTACGCGCGTTATTTTTTTCGATAGCGGAAAGTACTTGAAAGACGGTGCCAAAGATGGTCACCGGATACCTTTTCCTACGTCATGTGACATATTGACGAAAATTATTATAAACGTTTTGATATAATAGTGTGTTTGAGAATAAATAAGTCTGCCAAGCCATATCTGGCCGGAAGTCCTTCAAAAGTGATTTTTAACCGGAAGTGAAGGATTTTCTTAAGCTTCCGGCCAATTTTATTAGCGATAATCTTCTGATGCTCGCTCTGCACAACATTTCCGACCGTGTCATATTCTGTGACCGTGTGCCATTCATTTCATCGTGATGTCATATGACGAAGGCAAAATTGTCGCGGCTTACGGACTATAATACGATATTATTCCGACTCTTTGGTTGGTAGTTGACTAATGTAATTTTCATATTACAAAACGATTATGAACTTATAATGACTTGAGTTACAAAAAATGTGTAAAGAAAAATAACCGTCTAGTTGAGGGCATCGAAAAAGTACGATAATTTGATTTTAAAATACCTATAACTATTTATTCAAATGGCGAATAGAAAAATGATTATTTGTTTATAATGGGATCAATTGGCTCAGCTGTCTTAACGCTACGGCGTTATGAGTTATGATGATAAATTAAGTAGTTAAGACGTCTAT
Organism: Agriphila straminella; assembly: GCA_950108535.1. Taxonomy (NCBI): domain Eukaryota; kingdom Metazoa; phylum Arthropoda; class Insecta; order Lepidoptera; family Crambidae; genus Agriphila; species Agriphila straminella. The sequence continues at coordinate 13,303,792 of OX467304.1, forward strand.
GTGGAACAAAAACACTTTTTAGGGTTCCGTACCAAAATGGTAAAAAAGGAACCCTTATGGTGTGACTCAGTCTGTCCGTCTGTCTGTCACAGCTGGATATCTGGAGAACTAACTAATGGTATCAACTTGAAATTTGGAATAGTTTAAGATGATGTTTGCCCAACTATTTTGCAAATAAGAAAGAAATAAAAAAATGTACATTTTTTTTACAACAGGGACTGAAAAGGGGTCTTAAAATTTTTAAGTGGGGCGACTAGAGCATGTGGGGTATCACTATGATATGAAAGAGCGCTGTTTGCACATTTTAAAACATATTTTTCTTTTTTTTAGGCCGCATAGTTTTTGACTTATGATGAAAAATGTTTGCAAAGAGAAAAATCTGAAATAATTCTATGTGATAGTGTAGTCAGGCGGCAAATATTGAATAAGTCGTCTCCTTCACGATTTTCGTCGGATTCTCTTCTATATACCTAAACCTGGTATGTGTGCGTTCCTTGTGTTCTACAAAACACGAAACTGACGGTTTTAAGAGGAGGAAGTGGGGGAAAAGAACATATTTTTGTTAATATTTCAAAAACGACAAAACCAAATTAGTAGGTTTCAAAAGAGCAATCATAGACAATGATATAACCTTTCAAATGACGTATCAAACAACGAAATTGATGCAATAGAACTCGAGAAATGAAGAAAACTTGGTACGGTCGGCCGCCATTTTTGTGACGTCACAGCTATGCGTGTCCCCACTTCCTCCTCTTAAAACCGTCAGTTTCGTGTATTGTAGAGCACAAGGAACACATACATACCAGTTTTAGGTACATAGAAGAGAGTCCGACGAAAAATCTCAAATGCTTCGTCGCCGCCTAACTAGTAGTTTATGTAAAGATTACAACACACCTTGCACCTTCACCAATTAGGCTACTCTACACGTATTTCGCCCCAACCCGGAGCATCCTCAGGAGTTAGATCGTGCGTAAACCAACACCGAATGTTCGGTGTTGGTTCGGGCGGTGCATCTTGCATATTTTGTTTGCGGAAGTAAGCTACATAATATTTCTTTTTTTTTTAATTTAACATATTAAATATCTCTTTCAGAAAGTCGCAATATGAAAAAGATCGGCTTAGCCCTCCTGCCGCTGATCTTCCACGTAGGAGCCACGTCGACCTGGATGCTGGTGACGTCACTCCTGGCTGCTAAGTCTGTGGCCATCGGATTGGCGCTTCTGGTCTTCAAAATAGCTGTCAGCTCAGCCAAGGTAAGAGAAAATATGAAGACAGTTGTAGACCATTTAACCGCCTTTGTGGTCTAGTGGTTCGCCCACCCGTGTAAGACGCAGGGGTCCCGGGCACAGAATATATAATAGTTGTCCCGGGTTCGATTCCCAGTGGGTCACAATTTGTACTCGGTTTGGTTGGTGGTAGGGCTTATTTCAAGTCCGCCTGGCTAGCTACCACCATCTTACCTAAGTCTGACGCCATAACAACAATTTAAAAATTGTTGTGTTCCGGCAGTTAGAGGTAAGATAGCCAGTTCCTTAGTGATGAGGATTCCGGGTGTAGTGCGCTTCCACCTTCGGCCTTACCGTCACTTAACATCAGTTGAGGTGAAGGCCAAGCAAGCACTATCCCGTTGTGCATAATAAAAACACGTCTTTTGAAGTCGGGTGGGGCTTTTAGAATAAAAAAAGGAATTAAGTTGTACTCTAGCCCCACTATAACAATGATAATGCGTATCTAATGATTTGTATATTATTTCTTGCTCTTTAGAGACATGTTTTTTGAAGTCTGTTTTTTGTTTTTTAATATTTCATTCGCTCGGACCGCACTTACCGTATTTTAAATAAATTATGTCAATATCATGACATGGAGTGATAGTACGGATTAGAAAGTGTCGGTTATCTAGGTATAATCGGAATGGATAAAAAAATCTGAAAGTGTACTTATTTGTACACTACGTTTCGCGTGTCCGTTTCAGCTAGGGCAAACATTATTTCGTTTGTCCGTCTGTCTGTTCTCGTCTACAGGGGGAGTATTACAACTAGTGATGGGACTCGAATAAAAAAATGTATTCGAATCGATTCGAATCATTGTCATATTCGCATCGTCGATTCGAACCGATATGATGATTCGAATCAATGTGATGATTCGAATCAGCTAACCAATTCGAATTGGGTGATGAGTCGAATGATTCGAATCAGTACCCTTAGCACGAACAGCTGTCGAGAAAAAAAACGCGCGTAAAATTACTCGATAGACAATTCTCTATGGAAAATTTAATTTCGCTTATCGGCGATAGATGGCGCTGTACAAATTTATGGTTCGAATCAGGTGATGATTCGAATCAATAACAACAGTAAAGTTAATTATTAACCTAAGGAAAATAATTAAATTCACGTGAGCGAAAATACTAAATAATGGTGAAAGAACTGAATAAAACTAATATTAGACTACCTTCTCAGCCCCTAAAGTATCTTGTTACGCCCTCAAAGATTCGAACACAAAAACTGATACGAATTCTAACGGTGATTCAAATCAGCCAACCAATTCGAATCAGCCAACCGATTCGAATCAGGTGATGATTCGAATCAGCATAAATACTCATTCGAATCGGGCTTGGATTGACTTGATTCGAATCAATTGTGATTCGAGTCCCATCACTAGTTACAACCTCTTAAAACTTGCCAGGTTCATGAATTAATATATTTACATCTCTTTCTCGCCGAATAGCAAAAAAAAGAGACGCATTGATAGCCAAAGCCATTTAGAAAACTGGCAAGTTTTAAAAGGTTGAAAAGGGGGCTGTACACGTTAGTACTATTATATATTCTGTGGCTGTACCCTTAGCACAGAATATATAATAGTACTAACCCCTTAGCACAAACAGTACCCTTAGCACGAACAGCTATCGAAAAAAATAACTCGCGTAAAATCATTCGATAGATAAATTTTGTATTGGATATTTGTACAACGCCATCTATCGCCGATAAGCGAAATGAAATTTTCCATAGAGAATTGTCCATCGAGTAATTTTACGTGCGTTTTTTTTCTCGATAGCTGTTCGTGCTAAGGGTACAGCTATCGAGAAAAAAACGCGCGTAAAATTACTCGATAGACAATTCTCTAAATTTCATTTCGCTTATCGGCGATAGATGGCACTGTACAAATTTCCAATACTAAATTTATCTGTCGAATGATTTTACGCGCGTTATTTTTTTCGATAGCTGTTCGTGCTAAGGGTCGCGTTTATGACATTTTTGATGATTTTTCGATAAACTCTAACACCAGAGGTGGCCACTAATCCTCACACATAACACAATTATTTTTTTTACAGATCATGCAATAATAATATTCATGATAATCACCGTTGCAATACGCAAAATATTTACGTACCTATGTAATGTATGAGGATTAGTGGCCACCTCTAGTGTTAGAGTTTATCAAGCCGCCTGTAAGGCCTCTAAGTTGGCTTAACGATTGTTATTAGATGACAACAGCCGTGTCTTTAACGTGCCCTCCGAAGCACGGAAGCGCTCAGTTGTAGTGCCACTTAACGGTCACCCATCCGACACCTGGCTGGACCGAGCGTTGCTTAACAAACGTGATCGAGTACGATCAGCTGTCAAGCTCCGCCGTGAGCGCTTCTGAGCGGCATTGTAACAAAACTTCTTACATCTTATACACAAACGCACTATGACATAGTACGTACATATTGACTATGTAATACCCCGCATTCTCACATGTTGGGGATTGTTTAAGCAAAATCAAATTGCATATTTGGGACATACTAGGTCCTGGTCTACCTCGCCATACATAAATTATTTTAATCGACTCTAGGTTTTTTTTCTTTGAGATTGTAGCATTGTCTTTTATGCGCGTTTTTTTCTCGATAGCTGTTCGTGCTAAGGGTAGGTACTGAATTGCACTTTATTGTGTCAAAACAAGAGTCGCAATTTATTTAAACGATTTTGCGGAGTGCAACTTCTGTACGCTAGTACTATTATCTATTCTGTGTTCATTCATACTATATATATCATTATCACAATTATCTTTTCTTAAATAAAATTAATTGAATTAACTTCACAGTTTGATGTAGAATTCAATACGTTTCCGCTATTATTTACGCCAAAAAGATGAACCTACGGAAGCGCTTTTGGTGATTTTCTGTTTTTTGAGATTCTCTTTAGCTTTAGCTTGTTTGTCGTATGATTTTTTGAGGCTACAACTTTACGTTTTTTGTAAGTACCTATTATAAAAAGATAAATGTCCCAAAACATGTTTTTTTCATACTACTGCAGTCTGCACCTGACCGTTAAGGTGAGCCTGAGCACACCTGAGCGAAAGTGGCGCCGCGGTAAATTATATTTAATATTATAATTCTAATACACAATTTTAAAAATGTTTATCGTGGAGATTTTAGGGCCCACAGTCCAGTATTTTTGGACGGTATCGTTACATTCCCTCGTAGTCACTGCTAGAAGTAGATAGCAAAACTGCTAAAAGTGGCCGTTTCTGGCACATTTGCTATCTACTTCTACGAATGACTACGAGGGCATGTAGTGATACCTTCTAAAAATACTAGACCATGGGCCCTAAAATCTCCACGATAAACATTATTAAGATCTTTTTCCATTAATAACTTATTAAATAAAAACCTCCGAGGGCGCCACTTTCGGTCATACAACCGCCTTAAGTCACACGCACAATGATAAGCTCGATCGACTTATCAAGTTTTTAAATCAATCACACCTATGTCCAGTTACTTTGATGGACAGATTACCTGATGAGCCCAAACTGACTTTCTATTTGACGCAGCCAGCTTGTCAATGTTAATTTATTGCAGCAACTGAAATGAAATGTATCACAAGTAGGTAAGTAGTCCGGTCGTGGGACATTAAATTTCATAAAAAAGTTTTGATAATACTAAAAGTTTTAATTTTTGGGGAGTGTATAGATTATGTGCATTGTGAGCTATTTTTGAAAAGTTAGAAGTTTTATGCCGGTGCTTTAGGTATAGTTTAGGTATTTCGTAATATTTCGTAATATTTCGTTTAACTTCATATATATAGAATTAAAGTTTGAAATGTTGATTGTTTCATAATAAGAAGTATGTTATCATCATGTTGTAAAAAAATTAGAAAATTAATATATCGTCACCTGCAGGTTCATTTGGGGTAACTGACAAAATACGTAAAATAAGTTAAGTATACAGTTTTTCTTACATTTTTCTGCTCTTTCGAATGATATATTTAAAAAAGCTCTAGCCTTAAAAAAAATGCAGATACACTAGTTATTTTGGGTATGTATTTTTCACACTTCCATCCAAATTTTAATGTAACAGACATTTAAATCATTTAGGCAAAGTATATAAGTGTATTTCTATAATGGTAGAAAATAAAGTTGGAGTATGTATGTGACCGAAAAAGCATTGCTTTTACATTTTTTAGTTTAGGTGAAAAAAAATATAATCACTGATACGCCAACATATTATGCACACTTTCCAATGTATTGACTCTTACCTTATTTGACGTTACTATAATTCCCACGTTTGACTCGAACTATGAGTGACAGTTACATTAATTTGCAGGTGAGTGAGTCATAAGTTTGACTTTTACCCTGCTTTGCAAAATCCATCTGTGGTAGAAAATAAAGTTAACACTAGTCTTAAAATATTGTTACTAACATTTTTATGGGCCTTGCCTGAAATAAATTATTTGAATTGAATTGAAAAAAGTACAAATTATTGTATTCTGTAGTGATACTACTACCTTAGGTTTAGGGTGGTAAGTATACCACCATATCTAATACTTTGTTCCAAGACACATTAGTTAGTTAGATCAATATTTTGGATGATTTCTCTACACAAAGTGTGTTTTTTATAAAAAAATATACAAGACACCATCTAAAATTGTATAAAGTGGCAAAACAGCCTCAAAATTATCTTATGGATGTTGCTGAATAATGATGACCTTAGTATCAATATCTACTATAAACCTAGTAAGGGTTAATTTTGTTTCATCCTGCAGTCTTTCTAATGAGCATCTGCATCAAACAACTTCACTCGGGTGCAACACCATCATGTTGCTTGGACTCATTGGGTATATTCAACCGTCAGTTGACTTGGCGCTAAATTCATTTTCTCTCGTATTATTTTACTCGAAGTCAATGCTTGAGCCAGTTTACTTTCAGCTATTTTATTTACGGTAAGCGTTTGAACCATTTTGCCTTTCTCTAAAAATTACTAAATTTGATGCATTTTGGGCCAACCAACATAAATTTTCTAAAATAATACACAATTATCATCAGTCAAGGCTTAGAAAACTTCCCTATTTAATTAGGGATATACTGTATTAAATAAATAAAAGTCTATTCAATAGTTGTTTTTTTATGTTTTTTTTTTTCCAAATAATAAAACTTTAATCCTTCCCCCTGCAAGTTTCATAAAAGGTCGTTTGGATCAATTAGCCTTTCAACCGTCGATATTTTTATAACTGCAAAGAGTTTTGTAAGCTTGAGTTAGACCAAAGAAAGGAGTTTATACAGAGCAATGGACTTTGTTTTAATTGTTTAAGAAAAGGCCATGATGTCAAAACTTGTTTACAGTCCACTAGTTGTCGCAAATGTGGCCGTCGGTCGTCACCATCGTCGGTATGGAATCCATTATTTGTCTTAATATAAAAAATAGCATTGTGAATGCGAAAAATTTCAATTTAAAATACCTACTTACTGTTTTTTTTAATTAGTTGATTACTTTTTGTTAATGTTCCGCAATAAATATGAAACTTCATAATAATATAAATGTTTTTATTTCATTTTATCTTACTTTTTATCATAAAATTATCTAAACCATCACATTTTTAGAAATAAAGTAAAATTAGTGTATAAGACAACAGGTTTATATATCATTATTCTCTATATGTTTTATGAACTTTAACTGAAATAGACTGTAATCAATTAAATATACATCGGCCCTTGCATCAAAATGATTAAATCATTTTATAAGTACAACTATCTTTACACCAATTTGACCTGAGCTGTTTTAAAAACATTTTATGCTGATGTAGTGTTACTGTCAAGAGTAACAAAATATTTTGGTGTAACTGAAATTTATATTCTAAAATAGGATATATTTGGATATAATTTCCAATTAAGCCCGAAATTCGCTGTTTTCTAAGCATTTCTATAAAAGCAAATTAAAAAAAGGTTCAATAGAAAAAAAGTTATGTTCGATTAAAGACGAAAAAAAACTTTAAATGCTCCTCCTACAGCATAGTGTTTTGTCAGTTACCCCAAGTGAACCTGCAGGTGACGATATGTGTAACTGCGTAAATCACAAAATCACTCTTTTGTGTTCGAATAAAATTTTAAAATTTCTGAAATCTTATTTTAAGACTTTCAGTGGTTAGATATAGCTGTTGAACAAAGTTTAGAAAGTTAAGTGGTGTGCTTCTTTGATAAATTCATTTTTCTTTCGTAATATACGCAATAATGAATTAAAAATCGATCAGATCGCTCTTACATGACCTCTTCAATGCGCTTATATGCCACACAAAAAATTAGAAAAATACATACAGTGGATTTTGTTTAATTACAGATACATTGTTGTCGCTACAGGCCGCCCGCGCCGCGCCGTTACGCCGGCGCGGCGGCCAGCTACTATGCCCGCTCGCGCCATATAAATAAAAAATATAGATTAATTAGGTGGCGATACTGGCGATTGATCTGTAACATTTCGGCGTAACGTAACATTACGGCTACTTAAGACGTGTCGACTCCTATCTGACCTATCTCTTATCCCGAAATGATATATTTTTATAATTCCACTAGCGGCCACCCGCGACTTCGTCTGCGTGGATAGTTTTTGCTATCCCTCGCGAACAATACTTTTTTCGGGATAAAACCCTATGTCCTTTTCTATACCCCTGGCAACGTGTATGTAAAATTTCATTGTAATCGATTCAGTAGTCATGACGTGAAGGCGTAAAAATTGTTTACAAAAAAAACAAAAAACCGACTTCAAAAAACCTACCTCTAAAAAGCAAGAAATAATATTCGTAATAATAAAAATACGTCTATTGAAGTCGGGTGGGGCTGGAATACAAATTCCTTTTTTTTATTCTAAAAGCCCCACCCGACTTCAATAGACGTATTTTTATTATTACGAATATTATTTCTTGCTTTTTAGAGGTAGGTTTTTTGAAGTCGGTTTTTTGTAAACAATTTTTTATTTTATTATTTTTAGTGTAGGTACCTTGTAGGTAAGGTATATTATATATGTATTCAATTCAATTCAATTCAATTCATTTATTTAGTAGTAAAGTAGAAAAATCGGCTCAGCGAAACTGAGAAACTCCTTTTTTAAGTCGGTTAAAAAACTACACTTAAGATATCCCTCTTCCAACAAAAAAAATATTATCTTATTCAGTTCATAAACAAAGAAGTAATACGACCAATCATCGAGGTAATTCACACAAAATCATACTATTTTCGTGCTTGTTTTCAAAATTACTTGAAAAGTACTGAACCGATTTCATAATTTAAAAAAATGGGACCAACTTGGGAGTGTACCTACTGTAATAACGTTTGAATCATTTCAAGCGGTCCAGCCGTCTTCGAGTAATCGGTGGACATACACAATAAAAAAAAAAAAACAAATATACAGACGAAACAGAACCTCCTCCTTTTTTGGAAGTCGGTTAAAAAAACAAACAAACGGACTTTGGCATTTATAATATTAGTAAGGATAGTGCAACTCTAACCTACCTAGCTCTAACTAACGTACCTAGAGGCAAATAAGATAGAACTTGAATGAAAGAGAAAAGTAGATATTAGAAAAAAAAGACCTGGACCCTATGTTCGGGGAGCAGTTGTAAAAAAAAAAAAAAAAAAAACTAACGTACCTACCTAATTTATACAACTGCCACATATATTATGTAGATAGGCCCTAAAAGACGACAGTAATTTTATGAAATGAGCACAGTAGGTACATAGATAAATAAAACAAATTAGTAGGTTTAAACAATTTGATTAATACTTTTTCAAGTATATTTTTATTTTTATCAAGTACCTAGTTTTTACTAGGCAAGTTATGTTTGCTTCAGTCAGAGTCAGAGATTGGCCAATCAACTTTTAAGGCACTCCTTTCTTGTCCCCGCTCTATAAAAAATCATATTATTACATACAACTCGGTTTAAACCTTACATTTTTCTACATTAATCTAAAATTAGATGCATTTAGCAATGCGAGAACAACAGATTACAATATTTTTTCCTTTGAACATTTTATAGCTAGTATCTCAGGAGAACAAAATCGCTCCCCATACAAAGAATCTGTGTTACCTGGCATAGCCGGTCAAAGCAAATCATGTCAAATCTTCAAAATATTGTATCAGAATACCCAATATTTTATACATATTTAAGTTCTATATTGAATAATCCTTTATTTACAATACATAGTTTTAGTAATTTTGCTTAAACAATATTTAATTAATATTTGCGAAGGTTTGTCCCCAACAATGTCTAAAAAATCAGGGCTCCTGCGTGACCATTAATAATTGGTGATGGTATTAGCATGAAGGTCCTATCTAGCGTCGTTAGTATTGCCCCTTGTCTAACTTTGTGTGTGGAGTGTGTGTGGGTCTATTGTTGTTCTGCTGTGTTACGTCGGAAATCACGATAAGTTCATGGATTATTTTATTATTATTACGTTAAGATATTAACTTTAATATCGGAATTTAAGATCAAGTTGAAATAGTTGTTCGATATGCAATGATTACTTACTTATTTGTACTTTTATCAATGTTCTCCATCGCGTTACCGGTAACACTAGAGAAATATCTGGTAACACCAGAGAATTTATGTACTGTACGTATATATATATAATATAATCAACCGATTACTTCACTGTAGTGAAGTAAATTAATGGTTGGTTTTACATTTACAATTTACATTTACACTCATTATCATCATCTTATCTTCTGTGTAAAAAACCTCCTCCAAGAATCTCCACAACAATCGGTCCTGCGTTGCCCGTGTAGCAGCACCTACCTATACGCCGCTCATTACTATACCAACACACGATTGCAACAAGATTCATCACCGTGTGACTAGATGGCGCTAATGTCGAATAAACACAAAGATTAGTAAGGAATAGCGTCTCGTAGTATGGAGAATAATTATGGAGAAACCTAAATCTCGCTAACGACGTTTAGTCAGCGACGCAGCATAATATACAACTGCCAACCATCATCGGTTGGACTAATACCACCAAGCCCGGAGGAAGATCTTCTATTTGGCGTTCCTCCTAGTGGTCACCTCTCTCCATACCTACCATACCTACTTCATTCACTACACTGGTGACCCCAACGGAGCACATCAAGCACCTTCAGCAAGCAACGCAGCGCAGCCATCACTCCCCATACCTTATCCCAGCATCCGCAGCAGTCACACTGCAAGCAGAAGCACAGCAAGCCAGGCCTTCAAGGTTCCATCGCAGCATCATTGACGACGCTTTCTTGGACCTTCGGCAACTCTCGACGGCATTATCCCGACCTGGTTTTCGCAGCCCACTACAGGAGCATCACTAGGCCCTCACTCCGGCGTGGCAGCTCTGCGCACCACACCAGCAGCTCGGACCCACCGTCACTCAAAGGAAGTGTCCGATCTACCCAGTTTTGTATTCTTATCCTCATAGTTCATGAACACCAACTCTTAGCAGATACTCTTCGGTGCTCTGTGCAACCTGCAGCTCAATCGCGGTAATTCTGAACGATAAAACAAAAACGTAACGTAACGTTGTCATTTAGGTTATATTTAGGTACCTAAAAATCTTTGGTTTAGCTTCATAATTTTCACTTAAATTGTCCTAGATTGTAATCCTAGACTCCTTAGGCAGAGTATTCAACAACAAAACTAAAGCGAGTATTTTTCTGTAAACGAAACTGAAACGGTAACAATTTAGTTTTGGTTTTATCGTTGAAAATTAGCGCGATTAGGCCCCTGGTCATGGTCTAATGGTGCCTGCTTGGGAACCGGCAAAATGAAGGCCTCCTAGGTGCTCGCCATTGATGCTAAAAAGATACATTACGGCTCCTTGTCTTGTTGTTATCTCGCTGCAGTTTGATGAGGTTTGAGCTCTGATTTTAAAATAGAATCAAATATCAATATAGTCCAGTTTTCAGCAATTTTAAAAATATACCATGTGCCCAGTCATTAAGTGCACAAATGAAAAGACGTGAAATTAAGCTCAAACTTATCGTTAAAAAAATAATACGATGTTTTTTATAAAGGTTACAAGTAGGTTTTGCCGAAAAAATCACTTAAATTGTAAAAAAAAAATACATTTTCATACATGGGACATAGCGACAATATGTTATGTTAAATTGTGTTTTCGCTATGTTCCTGTTATGATTTGTGATCTGGTTAAGTTAATATAACTTCGTGTCTAGTTTTATAGCTTAGATTAATTGATGAATCACTACATATTATAAAACAAAGTCCGCGTCTGTCTGTCTGTTCGCGATAAACTCAAAAACTATAAAAACTGATTTTCATGCGGCGTTTTCACTAAATGATGGAATGATTCCTGAGGAAGGTTTAGTGTGTATTATAAGTTGAGGTTTTATAGAAAGTGGTAGAAATATCACGATGATTGTTGAAGAGGTCGGCAAAAATTAAGCCGACTGGGAGCTTGCATTGAAAACGCTGCTCTAACCTTTAGAGCTATAACAAAATAATTTATGATGAAATTATTCCTATTTTATAGATCTACAAAAAAATCCGTGATGGTATATAATATCTATCTTTTAAAAATAACTAACTATACCAATTATATCTTCCTAAAAAAATTATCAAGTTCAACGCGGTAATTTGGAAAGCTATTTAGAAGGATAAAGTACTAATCCTTATCAAATTAAATACGTTAGTTACCTTAAGCATTTTATGCACATTATTTTAGCCTTTAACACCATACCATTTAAATGAATATCGTAGGAGTCGTCGCAAAAAATTAACACGCGCAAATAGAAATCAAACGCGTCTCTTATGCCGACAACGGGACGGGACGAACGGGAGAGAAAAAGACTTTAGAGCAAATGGAGGTGAGGAGGTATTATTTTTTTATCTTTTTGGGTGTTGTTGGAAGGTTGCATTTAGCAAAAAAAGAAGGAACCGAAGCGAAGCAAGGACAGGTCGCTAGTTGCAATATAATATTCTCAAATTCTTTCTTTTTCTCCGGAGTTACTATATATTATTCTCTAGTGTTACCCTGGTGTCCCCCTTGTAAACAATATAGTGAACGTAATTATAAAGAAAAGAAAAGTACTGCCTGACATAGAAGTAAGTTTCAAGTGGCTGTTTAATATCAAATTATTTTAAAGTTTAAGAAAGAAGAAGAAAAATCATTTATTGACCGCAAAACAAAAGAAAACAATGTACCTACACAAACTTAGGACTAATTACAGTGCGGCCAACTAGGCTGAGGTTAGCTCAGCAATGCTACAGAGGCAAACCTGAGTATGCCACTGCAACGCTGGTATTCTGGAGGAGCCTACTTGGTGACGACAGCGAACAGACAAACAAAAATTATAATTTAATAACAATTCAGAAGACAATAGACAATAATTTTAACGAAGTAATAGATAAATATTAACGAGCATCGATTCTATCATCACCAACACAAACAAAATAAAAATATTATTTAAGAGGAATAAAAATTAAAAAAACTTAATGGCTGTATGGAATTAGGTCTCCTTGCCTCTTCCATGACAGTTTGATATACATAGTAATAAAAAGAAATATATATAAAAGAGCTGTTTGGTCAGACAAATCGAAGTAACAATTGTGAAAAACCCCGAAGTGAGTCTTGTTTTTGCAACGTGGTGAGATATTTCTTAAGGTGGTTCCTGAATGTTTCAACCGCTTTCAGGTCACGTAACGGCGGTGGAATATCGTTCCAGCACTTCGAGGCGGCGAATTTAAAAGAACCGCGGAACGCCATTGTCCCGTGCTTTGGAATTGCGAAAATGTTAGTATTTTTTCTCTTTGGGAACCTGCTCAAGTCACCAAACCATACCAATTTTTCATAAAGATAGCACGGCCTTCCCGTATCTAATATACCAAACAAGAGAGTGGCGAGATGAAGTCTCCTGCGCGCTTCCATTTTCATCATGTTTGCAGAGTCCAGAAAGGGAGTCACATGCGATCGGGGTGGTACATGAAAACAGAAACGCGCACAAGCGTTCTGCACCCGCTGGATAAGCTTACTCGTCTTGGACATCAAACACGGCCCATAAACAATGTCACAGTAATTTAGTTTTGACAAAATCAGTGCCTCGCACAGTGTGACCCTCAGTTCCTCACCCAAATAAGGTCTTATTTTGAACAGTAACTTAAGTCTATAAAAGCAATTGCGTGAACACTCAGCGACATGGTTTTCAAAAGTTAGGTGTTCGTCCAAAGATCTTATGTTATAATCATCCCTAGTTTGCATCATACATTTGATAGAATCAGTGATCCAGAGGTGCGGTGGATGTTTGAATTTTTGCACCTTGGTTGGAGCATGCAAATCAAATAATGTAATGAGACAAGCCGTAAAGGATTCTGCAAGCTCATTGATGTTATCAAGTTTATGAAAATCATCCCAATTGATCGCAACAAGATCCCGATTTAATTGGTTCACCATTTTTTAGTGGCCTATATGTCACCCATCGTGGGCATATTTTGTCTTTCTTGACCATAAATTCAGCTAATACCATTCCATGACCACGTTCAGAGATGTGTTTAACAGTGACATTTAGAGCCCGAGTATCCGTGCATATTACATCAATTAAGCTGTAACTGTGATCGGTAAAATGTGTGGGTTCCTTAACTATTTGTTTTAAATTGACACAGCTAAGAAACTGCATAAATTGTTTGTATTTACCAGTACTAACATCAAGCAGATTTATGTTGAAATCACCCAGCAGGATCAACACATCGTAGTTTGTGAAAGAGGCAATGGAATCCGCAATATCGTCCAAAAATACACCCGGGTCCTGCCATTGTGGCCTATAGGCGGTACCGATTATTACCCGCTGATTGTTAGTGCGAAAACTAACAATCAGTTACTAATCAACTCCACTGCGTTACTTTATGTCAAAGTAACGCAGTGGAGTTAAAATAATATCAATCTTAAGAAACTATTACTTACTACATAGATACATTATTTGAATAGGATACTTTCTTGTTGTATTACTTAAATACTTAATGTACAGATTTTCTTTGAAGTATCATTTTAATTCACAAAAAAAAACTCAACAGTAACAGAGGGGAATTTTTTACGACGATCCTTTGTTATTCTCAAAAATCTCAAAAACTAACGTCAAACATCGTGGCCACCTTTAAAACCTAAATTTTAGATAAATGATACAAACTATAATCGAATCTATACCTTTGCTGAATGCCGTCGTACCGGGCCAAGATGAAGACGGTTTCCTCGAGGTTCGGAACAAAAAGCGACGTCGTCAGCGAGAGAGCAAGAACCACCATGGCACCGCACCGACAGGGCCCAACTTCCTGCTGCGAGCTGCCATACCGACCACGGCCGTGTACCTGTCCCGCCTGCACCATACCACCACAGTGCAGGACGTGATCGAGTACATAAAGAAGAAATCCAACTTTTGTTTGAGAGTTCAGCCACTGGAGTCGCGCCATAATACCAATTTTAAGGCGTTTGTGGTGCGCATCCCGACAGCAAGGCTGGACTTCTTCATGAAGGAGGACTTCTGGCCGCAGGGCGTGGTGTACAGGCGCTTCAGAGGGACGCTGCCTTGTGCCACCGATTCGACACACAAAGTGTCTAGGTACTTGATTTTTTTACTAACATATGTTTTAAGTTATTTACTAACAACATTGTTTTATAAAATATATATATTTCGTGTTTAAGGTATATATCTATGGGCCATCGATGCCTGTTTATAAATAAATAAATTAAATTAAAAAAATAAAATATAAATTCTTGTAAATTCGATTAAATTTAATTTTGTTTTTCTGTTTCAAAATGCTCTGAAAGGAGTGCCTCAAAAGTTGATTCGCCCAACTAACTTAGAAATACAATTATGCTCAGCTCATTTAGTAGGTAGGTAGATTTATTTTATTTTATAAGTATTCAGTGTTATTTCATTGTATATTCATCGACATACATAACGGATGTTTTCTATGATATCGGCATCGGTAAGAACGACTAGCGAGCTACGCGACAGAAAGAGAGGCGCTTCGTAGGTGCTTATATATAATATCAGGCACGCAGCGCTGTGCAATTTGAAATTGTACTTTATTGCCGTGCGGCGAGAGTAGCTTATAGTTTGTGGCCCCTCGCCTGCCCGCGCGGCGCGTGGCAGTCGGCGGGCCCTGCATGGACCCGCTCGCGCGTCCCGCATAATTCGTATTTAAGCGCAATAATTTATCCGTAATTAAACAAAATGCACATTATGTATGTTTCTAATTTTTTGTGTAGTATATAAGTGCATTGAAAAGGTCATGTTAGAGCGATCTTATCAATTTTTATTCATTATTCCGTATGTTATAAAGGAAAAATGAAAATATCAAAGAAGCACACCACTTAACTTTCTAAACTTTGTTCAACAGCTATATCTAACCACTGAAAGTCTTAAAATAAGATTTCAGAAACTATAAAATTTTATTCGGACACAAAAGAGTAATTTTGTGATTTACGCAGTTACACATATATTAACTTTCTAATTTTTTTACAACATGATGATAACATAGTTCTTATTATGAAACAATCAACATTTCAAACTTTAATTCTATATATATGAAGTTAAACGAAATATTACGAAATACCTAAACTATACCTAAAGCACCGGCATAAAACTTCTAACTTTTCAAAAATAGCTCACAATGTACATAATCTATACACTCAGCAAAAACGAAAACTTTTAGTATTATCGAAGGTAATTTTTCTCTAGCTACGCGAAAGTAGGTAATGATTGTGTGTCCCCCTGCACGAACATCTCATTTCGCTATTCAGCGGTAGATGGCGCTGTATTTAATTACTTTATCGGATGTTTTTACGCGCGTTATTTTTTTCGATTGTTCGTGCTAAGGGTACGATACGAATCATGAATCACCGAATTCGATTTTCAATAAATTCCTTAAGGCGGTTATATGACCGAAAGTGGCGCCCTCAGAGGTTTTTATTTAATAAGTTATTATTAGAAAAAGATTTTAATAATGTTTATCGTGGAGATTTTAGGGCACATGGTCTAGTATTTTTAGAAGGTATCACTACATGCCCTCGTAGTCATTCGTAGAAGTCTACTTCTACGAATGACTACGAGGGCATGTAGTGATACCTTATGTAGTGATGCTAAAAGTGGCCGTTTTTGACACATTTGCTATCTATAGCAAATGTGTCAAAAACGGCCACTTTTAGCAGTTTTGCTATCTACTTCTAGCAGTGACTACGAGGGAATGTAACGATACCGTCTAAAAATACTAGACTGTGGGCCCTAAAATCTCCACGATAAAAAAATTTAAAAGTGTGTATAAGAATTATAATATTAAATATAATTCACCGCGGCGCCACTATCGCTCAGGGTACCACCTTAAGGTGATCAGTACCCTTAGCACGAACAGCTATCGAAAAAAATAACGCATTAAAATCATTCGATAGTGCAATATAGTATGGAAAATTTGTACAACGCCATCTACCGCCGAATAGCGAAACTAAAATTTCCATAGATAATTCTCTATCGAGTAATTTTACGCACGTTTTTTTTCTCGATAGCTGTTCGTGCTAAGGGTACAGTGCCCTCACAGTGGCGCCCTCACATTAATAAAATTAATTGCTCGCTAAGTACATTATGTATGGAAAATTCAAACGTTGAGAGTGACTAAGGTAAGGTTATAGTTTATTTACAAACAATAACCTCTGTTATAGGTATAAAGTGCCAAAAGTGGCCACTTTTTGCTTGCTACCACTACTTTATCTTTTGTTTGCCTACCACTACTACAACGAACTATAAATTTCTCCTGCAGCGTGTAAAATTAATGGCCGAATACTCAAAGGCTTCTTAGTTGAAATCTTAAGTTAAGGTCTCCTTAACTTTAAGGAAGCTGTCAGTTTCATAGAGTTTCTGTCAAATCTGACAACTTTTATGTATTTAAGGTGGCCTTAACTTTAAGTAACGTTTAAGTATTTGGCCGTAAGTCTCTTTAGGAAAAAAAGACTTTGCTCGCTCGCGCTCAGAAAAACCTATATAGGTATTTCTTTACCGCCAGCTGTAAGGGAGGCGGTTTTCAAAAATTAATTTCCGTTTACTTATTGACTGTAATCGGTACAACGTACCGCTACAGTACCGAATTAGTCATTATTATCATGAAGTGCGTATATCTAAACATTCTAGAACCGCAAAACCATATCGCGATTCTGAAACTTTACAACGCCATCTGGTACCACTATGAGAAACAACAAAATACAATGAGGGCTTTTCACAATGACAAAAAACTGTAGGCTCGATAGATGGCGTTGATAAAAATGTTTGTGTCAATGTGGTTTTTTTTACTAAGCTGTACTCAGGTAGGCAGGCAGATGTAACCCTAAAATGTTTCTCTTTGGGCAGATGACAGCCAGCGAGAGTTTACTTGGTAGGTACCATTTTGCTACAGGCAATTTATTTTTAAAAGCCAATTTTGACACTTCTCTTTCCATCAACTCTATCTAGTTACTATGCAAAAGGCAAATAGTTACTATTTTTATTTTTTAAATGGCACTTTGAAAAGCACTTATTCTAGAATTGTTCAGTTCGATAAGAGTGTAAAACTATACGAAAAAATTACCGTTCTATTTAAAAAAAAGTTACAGTAGGCCAGGGGGTCAAGTCTGCTATTGTTTTCGCCAAAATCGTGGTTCAATGGTGTTTGAATGGTAATGCTTTTTGACCCAGTCCTTGTTTCTTAAACCCAAAACCGAAACACAATGTGTTTCCTTTTTGGGTTTAAGTAACACAATGTGTTTCGGTTTCGGGTTTGCTAAACAAGAACTGGGTTAAAAAGCATTACCATTTAAACACCATTGAACCACGATTTTGGCGAAAACATTAGCAGACTTGACCCCCAGGTGATTATAGTGCCCTCACAGGTGGCACCCTCACAATAAATGTATTGTTCGCTAAGTACCTAATGTATGGATAACTCAAACATTAAGGTTAAAGCTAAGGTTCTATAGTTTAATTACAAACCTTTGTAAAATATAGTTCGTTGTAGTAGTAGTAGGCAAAAGTGCCAAAAGTGGCCACTTTTTAACAGAGAAAGTGAATACAACGATTTATATAGGGTTATTTGTAAAACACCAACAACCTCGCAGGAGTAGATTACCAACATCATAAACAACAACGTTTGTTCTACGACTTTTATCATAACTCAATAAATTCACCAAAAATGAATTTTCAAGTTTTTATTGTACTGTTCGACACGTTTTTCGTGTATGGATGGCGGCGCGGGGCGGGCGGTTGGGCGGGCGGGTCGCGCGGTAAATTAAAATGATATTTTTTTTTGTATCAAAGTAAAATCTAACGAATTAACAAAAGTTGTAGAACAAATGTTGTTGTTTATGATGTTGGTAATCTACTCCTGCGAGGTTGTCGGTGATTTACAAATAACCCTGTATTGGTCAAGTAGCGCCCCAATACATTTTTTTTAATACTCGCAAAGCAAGTAAATATTAAAAAAAAGGAACGGGCGGCCTCTAGTATAAAAATAAAGGAAACAACCATGCCCTCTTAAATTGTCTCTAATATTTTTGAATACCGCTATAATATTTTTTCTTTGTACTACTTAGTTTTAAAATGCATTTAAAACGACGGTGGCCACTTTTAGTTTAAATGGATTTTAAAACTTACAGAAAGAATGAAAACTGTTGACAAAGAGTTATATTAGAAGAATAATAAAATATAAGAGACAATTTAAGAGGGCATGGTTGTTTCCTTTATTTTTATACTAGAGGCCGCCCGCGGTTTCACCCGCTTGGTTACCGTTCCCGTGGGAATATTGGGATAAAAAGTATCCTATGTTTTAATCTACTATCTGTGTGCTAAATTTCAACTAAATCCGTTCATTAGTTTTTGCGTGATTGAGGAACAAAGATCCAAATATCCAAACCCACAAACTTTCACATTTATAATACTAGCGGCCGACCGCGGTTTCACCCGCGTGGTTACCGTTCCCGTGGGAATATTGGGATAAAAGGTATCCTATGTTTTAATCTAGGCTATTTACTAATTGTGTGCTAAATTTCAACCAAATCCGTTTAGTAGTTTTTGTGTGAATGAGGAACAAACATCCAAACCCACAAACTTTCACATTTATAATATTAGTAGGATAGGATAGTAGGATATATATTGACCTATATTGACCTGCCTTTCTATTGTCTAATTTCAAAGTCTATCACAATCGCTTTCAGGGTGTAACACATTGATGCTTCTTTTTGACACAAATAAAAACTTACCAAAGAAATGCAGCAATGTCTCACATCCATCTGTCAAATGAAAGCGATTGCGATAGATTTTTTAATTAGACAATTAGCCCTCTGGTTTGAGTAAAATAAAAATATTTGTATTGGCGGCGCTAGTTGACGGCTATAAGGGCCTTAACAGATGTTATTGTTTGTAAATAAACTATAGAACTTTTTCCATACATTATATACTTAGCGAGCAATTTTGATAAAAGGTGAGGGCGACACCTGTGAGGGCAGTAATTGTTCTAATGGAGTTTGTAGTTTCTCATCGCGGTACTAGATGGCGTTAAACAGTTTCATAATCGCGCTATGGTTTTGCGGTTCTAGAATGTTTAGATGAGCACTTCATGTATTGATTGATTAATTGGGCGGTACCGATTTGAACTGTAAACGTTTGTCGTTCGAACGTAAATTTTTGATAACCGCCTCCCTTTTAGCAGGCGGTTAATAAATACTTACGGCCTTACTATTACTAGTCTTACCACAAAAGATTTTAAAACACATTTCAATTCATGCAATTTCAACAAGGTTTTTCTTCTTAAGGTGGACACACACGGTCCTTCCATCGCACCAAATGGATGGACGTACGTCAAAAATTTGATCGTGTGTGTCGAATCTGTCATCCAAATCACGGATTCCGTAAAACCACGGCCCACATCCAAAAGTTTGACCGTGTGTGCGCATATCGTCAATCGTTTGATTTAAATCAAATAGATGGACGCCAAATTTTGATCACTCGATCAGTTCAAATAGGGATTTAGCGATTATACAAAAACATTGTTATCATTAAAAAAAGACCATAAAACCACAGGATTTTTTATTAATAAACTGCTTAAAAAGAGATTAAAAAAGTACAAATAAACTTTTCACGCAGATGAAGTCGCGGGCGGTCACTAGGCGACTATAATAGGTATACCTACCTAGGCACATTTGGAGCAAATAATCAACTTAACTAAAACTTTTTAACCGACTTCAAAAAAAAGAGGATTTATGTATGTTACACGATTACTCGAAGACGGCTGGACCGATTTGAAAAATTGATTTTTTGTTTGAAAGTATATACTTCCAAGTTGGTCCCATTATCATGAGGTCAGGATCTAATGATGGGTTCCTGGACAAATCAAGGGAACTCTTCAAATATTATAGGCACACCTATAGCGATTTTGGTATTTTCTTAAGTTACCTAAGCATTTGCTTACGGAAAGTACCATTTTGTTGAAGTGGAACTGATGATGAAGACCATACATGATAATCGGAATTATTCAATACTAAGTTTCATTTGTGCGAAATGATTACTTTTACATGGTTGCATTAATTATTTTAAGCTCCTTTAAGTACCTATTTATTTATTAACAAAAAAATGAAAATATCGATGGTCTATCTATATCGATATTTTTTCAACCACCCTAGCATCGCTACAAAATGGATGTGGGTTTAGACGTACATCGTTTGGCGTGATGCCAAACGATTGAGCGTAGTTTGGCTGTACGCCAAACGATTTACGCCGGTGTGTGGCCTCAAAAATTGGCGTCCGTCCATTTGATTTAATCCAATTGATGTACATCAAATTGACGGACCGTGTGTGTCCACCTTTAAGGCGCGGTGGTAGTGAGACTAGCGCCGCCACTACATTTATTTTTATTACTCGTAAACTAAGTCAATATTTAAAAAAAGCTCATGTAATCATTTCTTAAATTGTCTCTAATATTTTTTGAATAACTTTTCAACAGTTATCATTCATTCTGTATGAGTTAAAATCCATAATTGCCAAAAGTGGCCACTTTGAGCTATAATGGATTTTAAAACTTACAGAAAGAATGAAAACTGTTGACGAGTTATTCAAAAAATATTAGAGACAATTTAAGAAATGATTACATGAGCTTTTTTTAAATATTGACTTAGTTTACGAGTAATAAAAATAAATGTAGTGGCGGCGCTAGTTTCACTACCTACAGCGCCTTAATAAAATTCTGTTTTAATTCACTTTTTGACAATATTGTTTGAAAGAGACGCATCACATTGAAACAGTGGTCTAAATTAAACTAAACAGTGTTTTTAAATCTTTTGTGTTAAGGTGATTCGATGAGCTCAGTAGCGCCACCAATGGAAATAAATCATTTACGTTGTATCAAGGGCTTAGAATAAAAGTTTTGGATATTTTGCGCAAATAGAAGAGTAAAGTGCAATTTTAAAATATTTTTTCATGGCCTCAAATATAAACAATAAGTTATGAATGTGGATATTGCTAAATGTGGCCACTTTTGGCACAAGTGACATATGCACGACTTACTAGAAAATGCATTTTAGTCATTTAATTGCGCAAAATCGTCAAAACTTTTAATCTAAACCGTAATTGATAATTAAAACGTAAATGATTTATTTCTATTGGTGGCGCTACTGAGCTCATTGAACCACCTTAAGGCCGAATGGTTTTTAATTTGCGACTTCGGCAAAATTTTAATAACCACAGATAATTATAATACTATACTAGTATTATTATACTATACTTGACGACCTCCGTGGTCGAGTGGTTTGTACGCCGGTTTTCAAGGTGTCGCCATCTCTGAGGTCCCGGGTTCAAAATGAATGTAAAAAATGAACTTTTCTATATTGACTCAGGTCTGGGTGTTTGTGATACCACCGTTGTCTTTGTCTGGAGTACAGATTCCTTTTTTTATTCTAAAAGCCCCACCCGACTTCACTAGACGTATTTTTATTATTACAAATAAGTATTATTTCTTGCTTTTTAGAGGTAGGTTTTTGAAGTCGGTTTTTTTGTACCCCTGACAACGTGTATATAAAATTTCATTATGATCGGTTCAGTAGTTAACAAACAAACAAACGGACTTTCGCTTTTATAATTTTAGTAAGGATTTAGGACAATTTTTAATGGATTTTGTAGTTTCTCATAGCGGTACCAGATGGCGTTGTACAGTTGCATTATCGCGGTATGGTTTTGCGGTTCTAGAATGTTTAAATAAGCAGTTCATAAATTCATTGATTGAATTTTACGCGATACCAATATTTGTTACGTATTAAAACGTAAAAATTTTTGATGACTGCCATCCATTTAGCTGGCGGTAAATAAATAAATAGGATTTTATTGCGATGCTACTTCGGCGGCTTCGGTTTTTCGGCCTCGTAAACTTCAAATAAAATAACTAACTTACGTGTTTATCTTTTATATAAAAGTGAAAGGGTGACTGACTAGGGATGCCCGATTTTTTGCTTTGAATCGATCTTTTGGATCGTACGTAACCCCCGTGAATTCATAGATAGATTCACGATCTGAATCGTATGGCTTTGAATCGATCTCGGAAGATCGTATCGCATCGTATTAAAAAAAAGACAGTCTCAGTAAGCATGCAATTTTTTTATTTCTAACATAGTTAAGAGTCTCATAGAATATTTATTTATTTAATTCTTCATGCACATTGTACATAGGCGGACTTAATGCCTTAGGCATTTTCTACCAGTCAACCTTAGGGTGATGTGGAGATAGTGATGTGGTAGGGTGCACAACCAGTGTAAAACAAAAAAAAAAGAAAAGCAAAAGCAATATTAAGATTAACTTACAACATAATAAATACCTGCATATTATATATATAACAAATATTATATACTATACTTACATACATAAATACATAATACATACAAATTATAATAAATACATAATATAACATATATGCAACTAAACGTTATAGACGATTACCTACTGTGATCTAAGAGCGAGCTGCTTGCTCAGTAAGATATTTGCGCAACTTAGTTTTAAACGCATACCTACCGACTGGTGGACATTCTGATGTCTAAAGGAAGCGCGTTCCACAGGAGAAGCTACAGATTCCAATTGTCTGCATTTAAACATTTTAAAAATAATAATCTAGATAAACGCGCTGGATCTAGCCGGTTACGACTGTCGGTTAAAGTATTTCCAGCTAGTGAAAACATGCGCTCTGAAGGTACGATTTTTTCATACGATTTTCTTTGCATGCGATTCGATCTGCGTGAAGATCGCATCCAATTGAATCGATTCCAAAAATCGATAGATCGTATTGCCTTGAATCGATCTTCCAGAAGAAACAAGTCTTTAGGTCTAGGTTGTGGTTTGGGCTGGGCAATAGTCTGTCAGTCATAGGACTCATATAGGGATGCCCGATCTGAACCGATCTGAATTACCGACCTATTACCGACCTAAAGACTTGAAATTTATAGATACCTACTTTATACAGTGTAAACACACCACTAAGAAAGGATTTTTGGATATTCTACCCGTAAAGGGGTGAAACGGGAGTTCAAAGTTTGTAGGTATGGGGAAAAAAATTAAATGAATATTTCGCTCTGAAACTTCGTAGGAGTAGGTAGGTTCTAAAAACAAATAAGAAAACACGTGTGTCGCGGTTTTCCGAAAGTCAAAGTCAGAAAGAAAAAATAAATTAAAAAAATTAAAAAACCCGCCTGCATAAAAAGACAAGTCGACTGAAAAGATGGAAACAAGATTAAATAAATATTAAAGGCAACATGTCATAATAACATGCAGTCGGAGGCATATAATTCAATCATTCATAATGTCACTTTCTTTATACATGCCTCCGACTGCATGTTATTATGACATGTTGCCTTTAATATTTATTTAATCTTGTTTCCATCTTTTCAGTCGACTTGTCTTTTTATGCAGGCGGGTTTTTTAATTTTTTTAATTTATTTTTTTATTTATCTCTTTTTAGTTATTATATTTTACGGTCATGATATACCTTTTTGAAATCCTTATAATAAGCCCTTTAATTTGACACCCATATTGCAGTATTCTAAAAAAAAATTTTTTTTTTCACTACGTATAATAGCACCGTACAGCCGCCATGTTGGCTTTTTTATAACGCCACCTTCTTAAGAACACTTGGGCTGAAAAGACCAATCTAACGATATCTTAATCATAGAAATCCGTTCAGCCGTTTGAGAGATATGAGGTAATAAAGAATATTACATACAAACATACATACTTACAAGATACGCGCGAAATACATAACCCGCAGTCGGGTAAAAAGCCCAAAATCAATTGAAAAATCAACGCACAGCCCAAACCACTGAACCTAGAGACTTGAAATTTTGTACATAGATAATACTATTTAGGTATACAGTGTAAACACGGGTTGAAATGGGGGTAAGTACAAAGATTGTTGGAAAAAAAAATAGACATTTCAACTTGAAACTTCGTAGGAGTACGTATGTACTTCTAACAACAAATAAGCAAACACGTGTTTCGTGGTTTTCCGGAATTCAACCCTTTAGGGGGTAAATGGGGTAAAAAAAGCCCAACATCGATATGGGTATGTCGTTATTTTCCGAATGTCCAAGCGGACGAAGTCGCGGGCAAAAGCTAGTCTACCATATTCTGCAAAGCTATTTCCAAACACCTTGTGTTTGAGCCCAA
Organism: Agriphila straminella; assembly: GCA_950108535.1. Classification (NCBI taxonomy): domain Eukaryota; kingdom Metazoa; phylum Arthropoda; class Insecta; order Lepidoptera; family Crambidae; genus Agriphila; species Agriphila straminella. The sequence continues at coordinate 13,328,726 of OX467304.1, forward strand.
AAAATGAATTCGGTGTCAGTGTCTGAGAACAAATAATTTGTCTATGATAAATGTGTTTCGTACCGGATACCAATTTAAATATAATTTCGGCCATTTTGCCAAATTGCCAGTAGTCACGATATCTTTACTCACCTTATTTTTTGCGATTACTTAACTAAAACTTATAATCTAAGCTAAACCTATTTTTGGAGTCATAGATAAGTAGTACTTAGGTTTGAATACCTAGTTCGATTCCCAGATGGTCAAAATTATCAATTGTTATATTTTTGAATTCTAAGCGCGTGAAGTACGAATACTTATCTTAAGGCGGTTGTATGACCGAAAGTGGCGCCCTCAGAGGTTTTTATTTAATAAGTTATTAATAGAAAAAGATTTTAATGTTTTACATGGAGTTTTTAGGGCCCATGGTCTAGTATTTTTAGAAGGTTCACTACATGCCCTCGTAGTCATTCATTCGTAGAACGGCCACTTTTTTTTGCTATCTACTTCTAGCAGTGACTACGAGGGAATGTAACGATATCGTCTAAAAATACTGGACTGTGGGCCCTAAAAATTCCACGTAAAATATTATTAAAATTGTGTATACCTATTAGAATTTTAAAATTAATATATAATAGATTAAGGTGGTACCCTGAGCGATAAGTACCTAGGCTTAGAATAATAACTAAGTATAAGTAGGTACCTACCTACCCTATAACTACGATTCTAAGTGACATCACTATTAAAAAATCACTATGATCAAAATATCAAGTACCTAGGTACTTTACTTACCTACCTACCTAGGTATAATAAAAGTTTATAAAATTATCTAATGGGGAAACCGGAAGTCAAACGTAGGTACTTAATAGGTACCTACTACCTACCCTTCGTACAGACTACGCAATTTAAATCTTAGTCTATCAATAAAATGTAAAAGTGTACTTAAGTTTAAAATAAACAGAAACTTTCAGATGTCCTTTTTGAAGATTATAAATATTATTTGATGAATATATTTATTTCTTTTATTTTAATAAATCGAAACTCGCTAAGTAGGTACTTAGATAGGTACCTAGGTACCTACTTTGTTTGATGAAGTCTTAAAAATTTCTTAAGTGTTTTTAGATTGCTTAAGTGTCCCATTTGGGCTAAAAATTGAACAAGTGCCAAAGTGTCAAAGAGCACTAGACAAATATTCACAATGATTACCTTTCACTTTTTACAGGATGTGGGCACTTATTTTTTTTATACATGCGTTTGTGAAGACAAGATTCTATGTCATAGAATTATTTTTATAACGTTTCATTTTCGATTGCTACCGTGAAATGATTTTATGAAGGAAATTAAAATAAAACGTTGTCGATTTCATGCTACTTCCACACCAGTGAAAAAAACGCGCGTGTTCGAATAAATTATCTATGAAAAGTTTCATTTCGCTATTCGGCGGTAGATGGCGCTCTACAAATTTCCCATACAAAATTACGCTTTCGAATGTTTTTACGCGCGTTATGTTTTACGATAGCTGTCATAAAGTTAATTCAGGTATATTAACTTTATAGGTACAATTCAGGACATTTTATTACCTCTACCTAAAGATAGATAATACAGTTCTTTTTTTCTTTTCAGGTGGCATCATTCTTCACAACACTAAAAGGCCACCATCACGAGTGGACTCCACATTACGAGCATCATGGTATAAACTTATTATTGACTTATGTATAAGGGCGTCCGCTGCGTTAAGCGGGATACGCGCGCGGGGCGACATAGATTAGAGCTTACTCATGCACTGCACTGCAAGCACCAAGCATCTCTGTCCGTCAGAAAACCAGCAATCTACACCGTCATATTGTAGTCATTTAAATTAGCTTAAGGGAGTATTCTACCAATGAAACTAAACATTTTGCTAAAGAAACATGGGTCGAAATTTTTTTTTTTACTTTCCCATACCTACAAATACAATGTTTTAGTTGTCTAATTTAATAAGGACTTATGCTCCATAGCCCCCGGCGTCAGTTTGATATTTTAAAGAATTTCCCCACCTCCCCCCAAATATTGAATGTACCTATGCTCCATTGCCACCAAAATCAAAAGTACAGTCAGTTACAAGATTCACCATAACCGTTTTTAAATATTTTCTATTTTCTTTCTTGTAATAGAAACGACTCCAAAGTACCAGGATCACACAAATATGGAGAAGGTCAACTTTCTCAATTTTCAAATTTATAAGTTTAAAATAATAAGAGTAAAGGTTTCAAGAGTTTTGAAAATTACAAAAGTTAACCTTCTTTATATATTTATGTGATCCTGGTACTTTGGAAACGTTATTGTTGCAAAGGATTGAAAAACATATATTTTATATATCCAAAAGTGATTGGAAATAAAATAACTCAGCTTTGTTGACTGTACCCAAATATTCTCATGGACCCGCTGGGAAAGAAAATGCTTGGAGGGGCAATGGAGCATAGGTACTTTCAATATTTGGGGTCAGTGGGGAATTTCTTTAAAATATTAAACTGACCCCGGGGGCAATGTAGCATAAGTCTTAATAAGTATGAGAGGACCAACATTTTTTGTCGTTTTTCGACCCATGTTTCTTAGGCTGTTTATGTTTAGTTTTAACACTCCCTTAAGTTAATTAAAAAGACTACAGTACCCCTAGCACGAACAGCTATCGAGAAAAAAAACGCGCGTAAAATTACTCGATAGACAATTCTCTATGGAAAATTTCATTTCGCTTATCAGTGATAGATGGCGCTGTACAAATTTTCCATAGAGAATTGTCTATCGAGTAATTTTACGCGCGTTTTTTTTCTCGCTAGCTGTTCGTGCTAGGGGTACTGAATATATTTCCGCACCTTGTACCCGCGACGGGATCTTAACGCAGCGGAAACCCTTCCGTTTATGCCTACTTGTCCTATTTGGTAAATAACCTTCCCCCAAGGCCCCACTCTTTGGTATAATTTTAATAAATAAAAAAAACGAAAAATGGTTTTCCACACATTAGCTTAGGAAAGAAATTATTAATTATTAACGATAATTTGATTTAATAAGACAACCACGATGAAGTTTGCAGTTTTTTTTTTTTGGGTCTGTCAGTGGAATCTTTCACAGAAAATTTAAAAAAACACCTTACGTAATTTATGGACGCCCCCTTACCTAACAGTTTTTTTGTGCTTGATAGCAATGACTCACACTTACACCTTGAAAATGAGCACATAAGTACCTACTTACTTAATAAATTATGACGACCTCTGTGGTCAAGTGGCTTCATCACCATCATTTCATATCGGTTATCACGGTGTCACCATCTCTGAGGTGCCGGGTTCAATCCCCGGCTGAGTCAATTTAGGAAACTAACTTTTCAGCACTTTTGGCACTTTTGCTTACCTACTACAACTATACAACACACTGCTAATTTTTAAGTATATCTATAAATGGAATGGGTGAATCAACAACTTTGACTATGGGGCCAACCACGGAATCTCGAAAAAAAAATCAGCTGTTCCATAGAAAAGTACAGCATTGACTCGACTATAGGTAATGTATGGAACAGCTAAATTTTTTTTCGCGAAAAATGAAATGGGGATTTCAGTACCCTTAGCACGAACAGCTATCGATAAAAATAACTCGCGTAAAATCATTCGATAGATAAATTTTGTATTGGAAATTTGTACAGCGCCATCTATCACCGATAAGCGAAATGAAATTTTCCATAGAGAATTGTCTATCGAGTAATTTTACGCGAGTTTTTTTTCTCGATAGCTGTTCGTGCTAAGGGTACAGACCACGTGAATGAACAACTTTTACTAAGGTGCCAACCACGGAATCTCGAAAAAATAATCTGCTGTTCCATAGAAAAGTACAACATCTTTTTTCGCGATTCCGTGGTTGGCCCCATAGTAAAAGTTGTTCATTCACCTGGTCTGAAATCCCCTTTTCATTTTTAGATATATTATACTTAGTTAGGTAGGTACATACTTAAAAATTAACGGTGTATTTTAATTAGGTTATTGTTTGTAAACAAACAATTAGCTTCAATCGGTGAATTTTCATACATTATGTACTGAGCTTAGATTTTATATAGTATTATGTTGTTTGTGATTTAATTAAGATGAGGACGCCACTTTTTGAGGGCATTTAACACCCCAAGCCAAAGAGCCCGCGTGTGGGTCATGCATGGCCCATCATCAGAGATTTTTTTATTCGACAACACTACATTTTTTAAGTTCTATTTCTATACCATCGGAACGGAACTCCGTTGTTACAGTTTCTCGTACCTACTTAATTTTTCCTTCAACGCACTAAATAACTTATCACTTTACGCACGATAATAGTGATTGAATATAGGTACTTTTTTGTTTGCTTGTAGATTCAATAACCTTGTTTTTTTAACAACTAACAAAGGAACACAATAAGTAGGTACGGCTTTTACTTTGCTTTGCACTCTCTATGGTAAGTACTGGAAAAAATATCAGCACAGAGCACCTAGGTAAGTAAGAGTTGTTCTTAAAAACAACGAAAAAAAATATTAATATTGAAATGGATTTTTCTGCAGCAGTGTTTTTTGCTATAAATGTCTCTCGGTGTTGTTCATTATACTTATTAATTTTTATTACATATCTAAAATGGTTGGTGGATATTTTTATGCATGATATGCTTGAATGGTACCATAGACTATGCTAACAAAATCTTATTTTTCTTTTTCCATTCCATAAACGAATATTGTTGGCGTGTAACTTGTTTTATAAACCCTTTTTTTAATCCATTGATAGAATGGGTAATAGCAAGAACTTTAAATTCATAAGTTTTTGGGGTTTAGTGTAAATAATTTAAAAACACGATCTGTTTTTGTTTGCAGGTCATTACAGAAGCTTTTCAGAAGGTAAGTTTAATGATAGAAATGAGATTTTGTTAGTAAACATTAAAAGTAGAACTAAATAGTAGCATATTCTTGTAGTGTTTTGTAGAGCTTTAAAAAACTGTACCCTTAGCTATCGAGAAAAAAAACGCGCGTGAAATTACTCGATAGACTTATCTATGGAAATTTTAATTTCGCTATTCGGCGGTAGATGGCGTTGTACAAATTTCCAATACAAAATTGCACTATCGAATGATTTTACGCGCGTAAAAAATCTTGATGGCTGTTCGTGCTAAGGGTACTGTTCATTTTCTTTTATCATCTTTGCTTAGATAAGCTTCTAGAAATAAATTCCAGCGTAGATTCTTCGCTTATACTTTATTAAAAATCCCGCCATAACTACAAGAAAGAACAAGCAAGTGTGTATTATTATCAAATCAGTTTGACAGTTGTGTCACATAGATGTAGCAAGAACATCTATCGAGCAAAAAGCGCGCGTAAAAGTACTCTATGGAGAAATTTTGTATGGGTTTGTACAGCGCCATCTACCGCCGAGTAGCGAAATTAAATTTCCCACAGATAATTTTCTATAGAGTAGATTTACGCGCGTTTTTTTCTCGATAGATTAGATGGGTCTCCATTGACAGTTATTTTTTTTAAACATTGAACATTTCATTTATATTAGCCTATTGCAGTATTGCTCGCGGCCAACTCAGTCGAGCCAGCGCCATAGAGTAGGTACATACATTATTAGCGCACGAGGGATGTCTCAACTCAACCGACATACATGACGTGTCGGTTGAGACAGAGCTACACGATAGAAAGAGAAGCGCTTCGGAGGTGCTTATAATAATAGGCACGCAGCGCTGTGCAATTTGAAATTGTACCTACCTGCCGTACAGCGAGAGGAGCTTATAATTTGATTGTCCTCGCGCGGATGGGCTTCTGTACCTACGATTAGTACTTACAATACACGCTGAAATTTTAATCACTTGGTTCCCGCTGTAGGGTGTGTCACTCATGAATAAAAGCAACATTTACTATGGGGCCAACTCTGATAATATCGCGAAAAAAACTGGTTCCATAACATTAAGGTCGAGTAGGTATTGCGCTTTTGTATGGAACAGACGAATTCTTTTTTGCGATATCAGAGTTGGTCCCAGTTGCTTGTAATGAATGAGGGCTTTTCACAATGACAAAAAACTGTAGGCGATAGATGGCGTTGATAAAAATAGGTGACAATGTGATTTTTTTACTAAGCTTCGAAGAGTATCAACACCACCTAGTGAGGCAAATAGTTACTATTTTAGGCTTCGAAGAGTATCAACACCATCTAGTGATGAAAATTAGTTACTATTTTTATTTTTTAAATGTCACTTTGAAAACCCCTCATTGTAATCATGAGCATAGTGATTATGGAAAGTGAAAAGTGAAAGTGAAATAAGCTTTATTCAAATAAACTTTTTTATTAAGTACTTTTGAATCGTCTATATTTTCCTACAACCCGTTCCAGAATTTTTTAGCTGACACTGAGAAGAACGGGCGCAAGAAACTTATCAGCTGTAACAGCCATAAGTAACGATATTTACAAACTTGAATAGGTACTTATATCGTTACCAGATAATTACAACAGGGTGACAGGATTATTGGCATGTCCTCTGTGATCATGAGTGGAAGTTCCCCACTGCGGGAACCAAATGAATAAAATTTCAGCGTGTATATTCTGTGATTATTGTCCCATATTTAAACAACATCCACTATTTCTTTCTCAGAGCACCACCCAACATACGACCACGTGCCAACTTACCACGAACATCCGCCCTCCCACCACGAAACGCCATACCATAGTCAACCAACCTACGTGGCTGAGGAGCCAGCGATTCCTGGTCCCTGGACTCCCGACACCTCATCACATTACACTGGCAAAACGCTGGCCTCTTATAAACGGGAGACGGAACCGTTTACATACACCAAAAAGGGAGAGAAACATTAGATAGACAATAATAAACGGGTTTGGAAAGGGTTTGAAAAACGACCGCCATTTTGATTTTTTTTCTCTCAAAAACGCTTAAAGTGTACCAGAGTGCACCAGAGTCGGCCATTTTGTTTTTCTTGTTCTCAAAAATGCTGAATCACACCTACATTTGGATAAAGGGACACGTAGTGCAATGCAAGGGTGGCGAATTTTGCCACATGGGCAACATTTATTAGACTATGGCAGCGCCGGGCCATATCTTTCAAGGCCTTAAGGTGGGTCAAATCCCTTAAAAGATTGCGCGCGTGAAGCGATCATGGAAAAAATATATAATGTACTTGAAATTATACACAATAGATTTAATTGAAAGCATTTATAAAAATGTTACCACCTTTGATGTAAAAAAATATACCGTGGACCCTGTTTCTGGTCTTATTTGCAAAAATTTCTCGGAAACAGAACATTCATTTTATGTTAAAACCAACCATGAAAAACAGCGATGTTGATACCTTCAATCTTAATTGAACCGATTTTTTTAACTAACTTGAAAGCGAAGTAAAGTAATAAAAACATGTAAAAATTGAGAATTCGGTGCTAGTTCTCAACGCAACCGCCGCGTTGGAACGCGCACAGATTTGAACCCAAAGTGAGTAGAGTTACGTTCGATTTCACTCCATCACGGATCGACCCGCTCGGATTGACACACCTTAAGGCCTTAAGCCAGGCCGGCGGGCGCGCAGTCAGTGCTACCAATCTCTGATGGGCAAATTCAAATGCCTTGGCGGGCCACATGTGGCCCGCGGGCCGGGATGGGATTGTCCGGTCTTGACGTAGACGAACAAACGTTTAGAATTAGATACTATAAAATTCATGTTAGGAAATTATCTAATAAGACAAAAGATATCAAAATGGCTTATTTCAATTTAAACCCTTTTGTAAAACAGAATTTGGTAAACGAACAAAAATTTAGTTTTATAAGAATCTGTAAAAAAAAACATACTTATTACTTATGCATGTAAAATTGTAGGTATATATTGTAGGCAAATCTCGCATAAATAAAATTTACATACAACACTGAGCTCAGCGGTCGCGGGTTCGATTCCCGTCTGAGTATTGAGCTGGTGCGAGTCGTATTTTTTCTAGTATATTATTTAGTAAGTATTGTATAAAAATAGCATTGTGAATGCAAAAATCTCAAATTTAAAAATTTACATAATCGATAAATAATAATTTTAACTATGGATCTCTGAAATCTTGGAAATTTAATTACTTAGGTACTTATAAACTGTACATTTTGTTTGCCAGATTCTGTTCAAATATAAAATTAGATAAATCAATTCTAAATACCTACCCTATTTATTTATTTTAGAACTAAGTTAATTTATTTATTAACATTAATAAGGTAGTCAACCTATGTAGTCAGTCATTACTCCTAAAATATTTATAAAATAATATTTATTGTTAGACTAACACGTATTTCACACTGGCACGCATCACGCTGCGTCATGCGTTGCAGATTTTAAATTGTACAATCAATAACGAAAGTTGCATAACACTTTAGTTACTTTGTCATTGCAACTTTTTTGAGGAATGTTTCAAACTGTAAGACATTAGACAAAAGAGTTGCTATGACAAAGTACTAAAATGCTAAGCGACTTTAATTGCTGACTGTACGTAAAAGTGCCAAGTTTGTATAGAAATCATGCATGACACATCAAAACGCTTCTACGCGCGTTGATTTTTGTACTAAAATGTATGGGGCAAAGCGTTGTACGTGACAGTGTGTGATACATTATGTAATCAATGCTTAAAATAGTTTTACTTTTTACAATGTTTGGATGATAGTGTCAAGTCTGGGTGTTTATGATACCACCCTTGTCTCTGATTTCCATTACACAAGTGCTTTAGCTACTTTGAAATCGGAGCAATATAAATGTGATTTGGTCAAATATTTATTTCATGCGAACAAGTCGCAGGCAAAAGTTAGTTAATTTTATAAAGACTGAAGTCTCTATTTATTATATTACAATTCATTTTAAATATCTTAAAAATACTGTATGTGGTTGTGAAAACAAAATTAAATGCATTTATTAATAAAATAAATATTTAATATAAAAAATATTGTACAAATGTATAATGAATAATCTTTATAACTGATAATAAAAATAATAACAATGGACGGAATTTTATTTCTCTTAAAAATATTGTCTTTTTTATTTTTCTTATCACAGCAAATTGTGTATTAAAATACTTAATTGTGTCAAAAATACAATTTCTTAATAGAAAGTAAGAAAATATAATACGAAACTGAATTATAAGTATAACAAATCTAAAATTGGATTTATAATAGGTAACTTACAATAATGTTACTCGATTGTCGTCTAAGTAATACTGACATAATTTTCTTCATAATTTGGAAAAAGTATTTTTTTTTTACAAAAAAATTAATAAATATTTTTTATCTTTACAATAATTTATTTGGAACACTTTGAGATTCAATGTATAAGTACATTTTGCACTATGTTCCGTTTAGCCCTGTTTTTACAGTTCTCTCTAATCATAGCGAAATATTAAAAATAATAATATTCCGTTGTAATATCCACATGAGCACAAAATATTAAGAAGTAAATAGTAAAAATTAAAGCTAACATTTTGTGATGATCTTGTTACAAAATAATAAAGAAGAAAAAAGATACTGAAGATTTCGTTCAATACAAAAAAAACTTAAACTAACATTACATAGAAGAGGCATCATAGACATTATAGAGTTGTGTACAGTCAGCAGCACTTCAAGTTACACAAAACTGTCAAAAATCTGCAATTTATTTTGAACTTTTATGTATTCGCATTAAAGTTGGAAATTGATTGAAATTGATTACCGTGTTGTGGTAACCCTGCATGCAGTTGACTAAACAAAAAATAAAAAAATACCGCCGACTTGAGAAGGAACCTCCTCCTTTTTTTGAAGTCGGTTAAAAATTACATTATTTTTATTAAAAGCTGGTCTATAGAAAGTTCCGAATATAAATACACAAAGCTTTAAATTTTTTAAACATTTTTTCTTATACAAATTAAGACTAGCAACAACTTGGCAAAAAAGTGTAGAAAATTAATAGAAGAGCCACTTTCTTGTGTCATTAATCTTTTTTATGGCAACACCAATAGAGGGGTCTCACTCCTTGTATATTAGCGTACTGCTCGCGGCTGACTCAGTCGCGCCAGAGCACGAGGGTTGGCGTGTGTCGGTTGAGACAGAGCTACGCGACAGAAAGAGAAGCGCTTCGGAGCGCGCAGCGCTGTGCAATTTGAAATTGTACTTTATTGCCGTGCTGCGAGAGTAGCTTATTATTTGATTGTCCTCGCGCGGATGGGCTTCTGCACGTATTATACAACGTGTTACAAAATAACCCGTAATGCCGAATATGGTAGATAGGGACCATCAAACTGAACAACTTTTACTATGGGACCAAAACTGAAATCATGAAAAAAAATCTACTGTTTCCTACATTTTCTTATTTTCGTTATTAATTTTTCTATGAAACAGCTAGATTTTTTTTTGCGATTTCAGAGTTGGTAAAAGTTGTTCAGTTTGATGGTACGTATTTACCATATTCTGGTTTAGCTATTAATTCTGTGTTGCCAGTAAAAAATGATTTTAGTTCCATTTCAAGACTTTTTTGCCAAGATATAACTTAAGAATCGAGTTTTAAAAATAGCACCATACAATCAAAATATAATACTAAGAGAGATTTCACACTGGCGCGCTTCACGCTACATCATGCGTTGAAGATTTTAAAGTTGTTCGTAAAGTGCCAAGTTTGTATAAAAATCACACAATGCGAGACACAACGACGCAATTACGCGCGTGATTTTTCAACAGTCTGTTTTATCCTTGCTTCGGTAACTTCACTCAACCCTTTATATTGAATAAAACAATTATAAAAAAAAAAAATAGTGTACCTATTATACAACGTGTTACAGAAAAACCCCTAATGCCGAATATGGTAGATAGGGACCATCAAACTGAACAACAATTACTATGGGACCAACTCTGACATCGCGAAAAAAAATCATGAAACAGCTGATTATTTTCTGCGATTACAGAGTTGGTCCCATAGTAAAAGTTGATCGGTTTGATGGTCCCTATCAACCATATTCGGCATTAGGGATTATTATGAAACACGTTGTCTATTATTCTAATAGAAATTAGTAATTATAAGTGATAATTTGATTTAATATGACAACATATTTTTAAATAACGATTTTAATTTAAAATACGTAAGTATGACAACTGTCAGTTGTTCTTCTTCTTCTTATTTTTGTTACGGCAATCTACTCCTCTTCATGGAGTAATTTTTGCCAGTGTCAAGTGTTAAATAATTCAGTGGTATTGTTTCAGTTTACATTAGAATGCGGGTGCATCGCATTCCAATGCTGCTTGGAGCATTTGGCATCAAATATATCGTTACAGTTTACTCGGTAAGTTCTGCCGAGGTAGCCACCACTACAATAAAAGTCTCAGCTTCACACAACCAAGATCGCACCTATTTCAATTATCCCACGTATTGTTTAGATGCGTAGACACTTGTACCACAAAGCTGCACCAATTTTAAGACACAATATCCACTATGAAAAAATTTGAAAATAATTAAAATAGCCACCGACCTGAACTAGACATAATGCCGCCAAAAACTCCTGTCAGTTGTTTATTAGACAGGACAAGTGAGGATGAACAGACTGAACTAAAATCTGCATAACGTAGCGTGATGCGTTTAAGTGTGTAATCCGTATAAAAGGCAGTGTTATACTATTCCAAAAATGGAATACAAAGCTGAAAAAAATCAGCTTGACCTAATCAATATGATATAACATGTTAATGAATGAACCCAAAATCGAAAAAAACGGAAAAAATCGGAAACCATCAAACTGAACAACTTTTACTATGAGACAAACTCTGAAATCGCGAAAAAAATCTGCTGTTTCATACAAAAATTAATAATAATGTATGAAACAGATGATTTTTTTCGCGATTTCAGATTTCATTTGGTGCCATAGTAAAAGTTGTTCAGTTTGATGGTTTTCTCATTTTGGGTTCATGCATTAAGACGTTGTTTTTTTATAGTAAAATAAAATAGTGTATAAGATACACTATATGCATTATAATATTTTGTAAAACGAAAGATCACCCTTTTAATTTTCAAGCATTAGCAAAGTGACATTTAAAAAATAAAATAGTAACTATTTGCCTCTCTAGATGGCGTTGATGGAAAGCGAAATGTCAAAATTGGCTTTTTAAAATAAACGGCCTGTACCAAAGAGGAAAGAAAGCGCTCGCTGGCTGACATCGGCCCAAAGAGAATCATTTTAGGGTTACATCTGCTGCCTGCCTACCTGAGAACTCTTCGAAGCTTAGTAAAAAAAATACATTAACACATACATTTTTATCAACGCCATCTATCGAGCCTACAGTTTTTTGTCATTTTGAAAACAAATCATTTTTTTTAAATAAGTTTTACCTCATTTAGACTTAATTAGGTACGGCAAAATTGTTAAATACTTTATAAAAATTTCTTAATTTATAAAGTCTTGTAAAATGGAGCATTAAATAAAATGCTACATTATAAAAACCTTGCAAAATAGTAGACAGACTGAGGCTGCCTGTCCATTGACGCCGAGCGAGGTAGCGGAGCGGAGAAACGAAGAAATATTATCCAATAGGATAGCGAAACTGAGATTTTGTGCAATCCTATTGGTTAATATTTCTTCGTTTCTCCGCTCCGCGTCAATGGACTGACAGCCTAAGGTTATAAATACATAGCCACACTAAAAAATACTCTTCACATGTGTAAATCTGATAATTTCAAACAAACACCCAAAAATATGCACAAAGTTATCAAAATCGAATCGCTTACTAAACCTAACACATTATTTCTAGAAAACCAACTGTATCGAACTTTTTTGGTCAATCTCCTTTTATCAACGTTCAACTTTTTCGGCCAACTGTCAAAATCTGCCGGGATTTTTTGACACTGGCTGTCAAACCATTTGCGCGGGAGGTTGCTTGACGTTTTAGCCTGAACGCAAATGTCAAAGTTCCCGCCTTTCTGTAGAGCCGTTTTGAATTCGTTGTCTATGACAATTGTCTTTGATCTAAGGTTGTATGCGATATCGCTTTTTGAGAGAATATCGTTTTTATCGTCTTTGACGTATACATAGAAATCTGCTATATCTTCAATGCGTGATACATACCAATGTACGTAGATTGCTTGTTGTGAACTGTAAATAAATAAACATAATAATAAATTAAGTGTATATATAAAAAAATCTTTAGAGTAGTTTTACATAGGTCTCTTTTCATTCTAATAAAACAAAAGAGTAAAGATAGAGCATCGACAAGATGTTATTTATTTAGAGAATATAAAGTCGCCTTAAAGTATTTAATTTATTAAGTGCTATTTAGATACATTGCAGGCCGCTAAACACGCCATCAATGGATTTACATACTAACATTGAGGGCTGCTAAACACGCCAGCAATGGATTTTCATACTAACATAGCAGGCCGCTAAACATGGCTGCAATGGATTTTCATATTTAAATTGCGGGTCGCTAAGCACGCAAGCAATGGATTTTCATACTTACATTGCGGGCTGCTAAACACGCCAGCAATGGATTTTCATACTAACATTGAGAGTCGCTAAACACGCCAGCAATGGATTTTTATCCTTACATTATAGATTTTCATACTTTGCGGGCCGCTAAAAATGCCAGCAAAGGATTTTTATGATAACATTGCGGGCTACTAAACACGCCAGCAACGGATTTTTATACTTACATTGCGGACCGCTAAACACGCAAGCAATTAACGGCTAGTGTTAAAAATAATATAATAAAAAAAACACTTACTACTGTATATCCCTAAACACCAAATCGGGTTCCGACTCAAAATCATAGACAATCTCGCCCTCAGTCTTGCCATAGTCCGCCTTCTTTTTGTCTATGGCAACATTGCCAGTACACAACAGCCTGTCTTCGTCTACCGTCAATATAGATGCGTCTTTCAGAGTTGGTGGTTCCGTACATGTTAGATTGTATGGGGTATTTGTGAGGGTAGAAGGTGATAGTCTATGGAGATAGTGTTTTAGGGGTCGGATGAAACAATCGCAGTTAAGGCCGTTTCCTGAAAGAAGATAATCATTATTCATCACATAAAATAACATCAGGATACTTAACTCATACTATTTTGAATAGAAAACTAAAGTCCAATTACTAATATCTCCTAACAAAAATGTAAACAAAGGTGTTGCCAGAATAAAACAACACAAAAGGAAATAGTATATTGCTAACTCAAGAAATAAACACACTTAGGTACAGCGAACTAAAATCTATAGAACAAGCATTGCACTCAAAAAATGGCACCAAACGAAAAGTACAAGATGGAGCTAAAAATGCTGGCATTTAATTATGCAGCACAAAGCGTCAGAGCACTGGTTGCTTATTAGCGACCATAATTTGTATACTAACTCATAGATATTTTCTATACTTAAACGAAAAAAATATGATACGTTATTTCCGCATATTTTTACTGCCTTTTTTGTCAGTAAAAATATGTTGTAACGATGTCGTTACAAAACTCAAAGTTATTACAGTTTTAAGTTATTGAGTCAACTTTTAATATTAAAAATGGTTATGATTTATGATATGTATCGATAAAGAAACAACAACTAATTATTATCCTACTTTAAAATTACTTGAATGACATAAATATAATATTTATTATCACTAAAAATTAATTAAAAAGGTATAAAAGTGGCCAAAGGTTTATATCTGAAAATGTAACTATCATGGTTCGTTTGACAGTGATATTTCTTTGTTTACATTTTTGCTTTGTAAACAAATCGAATGGGGAACAAACTGGGAATCGAACCAGGGACCCCCGCGTCTTACACAATGACCACACAGGCAGTTGAAATTTTGTATGTTTAAAATTGAATGAGGAAAAACATATTATGTAGCCCAGCCTGTTAACTGGTATATCTGTGTAGAGTAAAAACACCGCAGCTCCAGTCAGCCCGTGACCACGGCCGATGCAACTCGGTCGAAACGTCGGGATAAGGTAGGTGTCCAACACCTATGTTTAGTTTAAAAACGCGTTAAAAACCTGTGTTCCTAATCTAATAAAATGCAACGCGAAAGTTTAAAAGTATATAGAGTAAAAATATCGAATAAAATCCAAAAAAGTACCAACCTTCATACAACAAAGTAAGTCCTTTCTTAATCTTGTCTATGACCTCAATCTCGACCGCATTCAGCTTATTGTCTCTGACATCTAGCAGCTTTAACCGCTTACTGCTAGATATAGCTTCAGTAGGCAGCGATTCTAGCACATTATGATAGAGGTATAATTCCGTTATGTTTTCTGGTAAGGAGAATTTGGCTTCGGCTGAAAATTGGGAAAGTATGTTACAAAAGCAATGATAGTTAGTTTTGTTAGCACACACACGCACTCACGCACGCACACACGCACGTACGCCCGCATGCACAAGTACACACACGCACACACAAACTTTAAGTGTCTTAAACTAGGAAATTCTTTATTTTACAGTTTTGGAAGAGCGGAGTTCTCACTGGACAGTTATTTCTCTATCCCTTGGGAACAGTGCTTTTTTTTCTAGATGAAATGAAGGTGAATTTATGAAAGGTATTTCCCAAGATGAAGTTTTTCTGTACCCCTGACAACGTGTATGCAAAATTTCATGATAATCGGTTGAGCAGTTAAGACGTGAAAGCGTAACAAACAAACACACTTTCACATTTAAAACATAGTAAGGATAGTTTACTTAAAGATTAAGGTGTCTTTTTATACTTACAAGTTCTAGAGATTAAATCCTTCAGCACATTGTTGGAAAGGTCTAAAATTTCTAGAGAAGTCATATTTCCTAGCACGTCTGAAAATGTAATATTTTTATTTTATTATTTTATTTTATTTTTACAATCTTCGGGAAGCTAACAGCTAGGTTGAGAAGAAAGTGGTTAACTTAAATAAATATCGAAGGCCAATTACAAGCTTCCACATATAGCCAAATATTATTAACTACAAAAATGTTAGCCTACGTTATGTTAAGAATTTTAAGTTATTACATCCAGCCCCCCTACCATGACTGTCAAAAGTAATATTGAAGCAATGTTGTAAATGAGATGGCGCTATACGCGATGATAGCTCTGTCCCTATAACAACATTACTTTAAGGTTGCTGTAAGAGCTAAGAGTACGGCCACAGTACAGTAGTTAAAGCATAAACAAGTAGCTACCCACTAAAGTTTTACAAATTATTTGTTAGAAGAATAAATAATTGTCTCATAATGTACTATAAACTACTATATATTTTTATTTCTGTAACCAAATGTAGTTAAAAACTCACAGCTCCTAACATCATTGATAATATTGCCAGCCAAATTGAGTTTCTTCAGTTTGCTCGTTCCATAAGTCAATTCGAATGTAATAACTGGTATCTCGTTGTAACTCAAGTCGATTTCTTGCAGTCTGTAGGGGATCCAAGGGCTTGCAGGAAACATTTTTTTTGTTAGAAACCCGAATTTATTATGGCTTAAGTTTATCTGAAAAATAATTGATTACATTATAAAAGGTTTGTATATGTCGTACGTAGGATATTAGTACAAATTGGATCTTTGCAAAAAAACCAAATGTGATTGCAAAAAATCAAGAATTCAAGACAGATATTTGGATGGACCGAATAATGTTTAGGATTTTTACAAAAATCCAGCGTATACAACAACCCTTTTAACCCTATTTTGGTTGGACGCAGATCGTCACTTTCGCAAATGGTCATTGCGAAAAATTTGGTCACTTTCGCTAAACGTCACTTTCGCAGAATGTCTTTTTTTTTTCTTTTCTCTCAAAATTGTGAATGACATTCTGCGAAAGTGACGTTTTGCGAAAGTGACCATTTGCGAAAGTGACCAAATTTTTGGCGATGACCATTTGCGAAAGTGACGATCTGCGTTTAAAACCAGTAAACCAGTTTTTTGTATATACGAAAGCCGAAACACGGGTTACATATTTTCATTTTCAGAATCAGTATAAAAAAAATTATAATAGTACCTTAAAAACTCACGAAGTTACAAGCTTTTTGTGTTGTCCCGTTACTAGGGTGTGCGTGAATTATGGTTACTTATGTAAATATTATTTAATCAAAATATAACATGATATAAAAAATATTGCAATCGATTCTATTAATGATTCTGAACAAACAGTTTTTACAAATACAAATACAAACCAATAGCTACGAAGTTGATTGAAAGTCAAAGTCAAAAATGTTTTTTCAATTATGAAATCTTATTTTAATCGTTATTTCCTATTTGTTGTCTACAGAAACATTATCAAAATTTTATCTATTTCGTAACAAACAATGGCTTCAAAACGTCATCACTCAATGTATCGCATGAGCACGCACATAAACGTTGCCTCTCAACTCGGCCGCACGCAGCTGTGTAGCATACACTCGCAGGCGCGATCTGTTGTACGCGTTACTTTGCGTGGTAATTTATGCATTGGTTTATTAACACCAAAAATTAAAATCGTTTCCCAGCAATAATTTTAAACAGAAATGGTCCTGATGATGGGCAGAATACGTAGACCTCGGCTTCGTTGAGGGTCTTGTTACACCCGGTATACTAAAAATAACCTTGTATAACTTACCGATTCTAGAGAGAGACAATCGTCCAGTAACCCATTAGTTCTATTGTCTATCTTTTCTAACATATTGTGGGATAGATCCAGCTTCCTGTAAAATTACAATACATTACAAAAAAAACAATGATTTAATTTCGAACTAAGCAAGTATTCAACTATGATTTTTTATTATTATTATCATTATTTTGGACAGCATAGTGGACAAACGAAGAGATCCGCAAGAGAACTAAAGTAACCGACATCGCTCGAAGGATTACTCAGCTGAAGTGGCAGTGGGCGGGACACATAGCGAGAAGAACCGATGGCCGTTGGGGCGGCGCGGTTCTGGAATGGCTCGCGCGCACCGGACGACGCGCCGTGAGTAGGCCCCCGACAAGGTGGACCGACGTGAGGGTGAAGGTCGCGGGAAGCCGCTGGATGCGGGCAGCGCAGGACCGATCGTCGTGGAGATCCTTAGGGGAGGCCTATACCCAGCAGTGGGTGTCGTGCGGCTGATGTGATGAGTGGACAAAATTGGTCTTAACTACCAATCAAACGTAATACGTAAAACAAACGAACCAATCACAGAGCTCTATTTCAACGCAGTGCGCTCGAATAGGCAAGGATGAGTCTTGTTCCTGAATACGAGTGTAAGAGCTAGCTACGGAAAATGTTTGCAATTTATGACCAACAGCCATTTTTTAATGTCCCCACTGCTGGGGCACAGGCCTTCCTGATGGGTGGATAAGGAGGATGGGCCATAACCCACCACGCGGGCCTAATGCAGATCGATGGGTGTTAACGACTGCAAATGCAGCCGGTACCAACGGTTTAACGTGCCTTCCGGAGGAGCTCGAGATAATACATTATTGGTCACCCATCCCATGACCGACCCTTGCGAAAGTTCCGCAATCGTATGCAAACTATCGTTTTGTCTCTTCCGCTCGCATTGACTGTGAGCAGTATATCCGATAGTTTACGGTAATGTAAACAGTTTGCATCAACTCATGTTAAGGCCACTGTTATATAGTGGAAAAATTATACTTAGACTTAGAAAAATTTTCGCTGCGCTCAAGAAGACCAACAAAGCGTGGAAAAGAGAAGTTAACATTATACGGACACGGTCTATGAAAAAAAGAGACAAAGGATCAAGTGACAATGTGCCAACATTTTTTACAGTAAGAGCCCCTAGCGTCCCGCCTAGTAAAAGAGCAATCACAATTTCTTTAAAATATTTGTTAATCTTGATTAGAATTTTAAATAAGGGTATCGTGGAGCCATGGTGTCTTGTTCTGTTAGTGATTGTGATGTGACAAAAAGAAACAATCCAAGTAATCACGTTTTTCACAGGTAATTAAGATATTGCCACACATTTCTCTAAAACCAAATTTCGCTACATTTATTCGTTTATCGACGAAGAAAACAGTATGGAACATAGTTTTTAAATTTCCTTTGCCATAATATAGTCATATTTTACGTATCTCATATAAAGTGTATACATTCGTTTTTCGGATCACCTGTTTATTGACATTACATTGTTGTTCTTTGACATTCTATTTCTATGGGAAAAATCCATTTGTTATCTCACCTCAAAGCGACAAGGGTTTTAAACGCCTCATTCGGTATATGTTCCAGCAGATTATCCCTTAGCGACAGATCCAACAATTGTTGCAACCCTTGGAAGGATTGTTTTCCGACAGAAGTCAACATGTTGCGCGACAAATCTAGCTGGAACAATACGGGGAGGTTGCCGAAGGCGGATCTTGATAGGGAAGTTAGGTTGTTGTCCTGGGAAAGAGAAAAGATAACAATATAAATATGAATATTTTTCAGAATGGGTAACTCACACACACACACGACACATACTCTATAGCTCTCTCTGACTTTGTTTCTTTCTTCAGAAGAAACATGATCTTAACTTTAACGCAAAAAAAACATACCTATCAGTAGATACAGATAGTATCGATATATAAATAAAAACCTATACATTGTACTCTTTTACAAGATCTAATAATTTATAGAATTATTTTTGCTACCCTATATCTATCTTTTACTGCCTCTTTCTTTCTTTCGCTGTCTCTTGTTTTCTCTTTTTTTGCCTTACTCTATTTTTCTTTAACTCTTTTCTTCTTAAAATGACCCCAACGAACGACCCTGTATCGATTATTAGAATTATCTCGACCTTTTTAAAAACCATTGTAGCTTCAACAATTTACTAAAACTCCCGCTGTCCAAGTTGTCGGCCAACTTGTTGTGCAAGTAAAGCATTTATAAAGCACTTTCTCTTTCTCTATTTCTCTCTTCCTATATCTTTATCTTACTCTTTATCTCTCTCTCTTTTTCTTTATTTTTAATTCAGAAAACGCTATATTGGTGTCGATTCGGTTAGCACGACTTAACCAAATTGACAGGACTAAACTAAATTTAGTTTTCCATCCTTTTCTTTCTGTATCAAAAAGACAAGAACAGAATGCTAAAATTAAGTTTAGTCCTGTCAATTTAGTTAAGTCGTGCTAACCGAATCGACACCACTATCAATCATTATGATTTATACCAACAAAGTTTAGAAACGTTATTATTATTTTACTAGCAACACGCTGTTTTATCTATAAAAGAGTTGTAGATGTAGACGACCTGACTGGTGCAGTGGTCAACATACAGCCTACCACGCAAGAGGTCCCGGGTTCGATTCCTGGCCGGGCAGAAATTGAAATGATGAATTTAAATTTCTGTGATTTGCGGGTCTACCGCCTAACTCGATTGCTTTGACTATTGCCTTGGTTTATGACGTCAGTGCACTGTCCGTCCTGGTCACCGTGTTATGATATGACAAGGACGGATAGAGTATTGCTATCGCTTTGGCTATCGCTTTGAGATTGGCGGTAGGGCCCCTGAAGTATATCAGTTGTCTAGCACCCATATTACAAGCTTTGCTTAGTTTGGGGCTAGATGGCGCTGTGTAAAAAAAAGTCTTAAAACACTCTTACCTGCAAATACAAATACTGCAAACTGCTCATAGTATTGAGAGCTTCCCAAGGCGGTTTGCTAACACCATTACCCGACAAATCCAGCGACTGTAGAGTCAACAATCCGCTAAAACTAGCGCTGTCTAAATTATCGGCCAACTGGTTGTGCGACAAGTTGACACGAAGTAAAGCGTTCATGGTTGGCCAAGTGTTGGCTTTTATTTCGGTTAAGCTGTTGTGGGCGAAGTTGAGCTCTCTGCAATGGGATTAGAGTTCAATATTCCGTAAGATGTGATACTAAATACTATTGTCCATATCAGCCATTTTTGATGTCCCCACTGCTGGGGCACAGGCCTTCCTTATACCCATAAGGGTAAGGAGGATGGACCATAACCCACCACGCGGGCCCAATGCGGATTGATGGGTGTTAACGACTGCAAATGCAGCCGGGACTTAACGTGCCTTCCGAAGCACGGAGGAGCTCGAGATAATACATTTTTGGTCACCCATCTTAAATTTTTGGTCACCCATCACTGACATCACATCGTACTGTCATACACAGCAGTAATTTCCCCAGTTGAAAAATACTCGAACAATAATATGAAAACGTCTCGGAAAGCGATTGTCGCTTACGCTTCGTAGCACACCTTCGCCGCGAAACAATACCAGCGAAACCGCAGCTGTTCCACCATGAATAGTCTTCTAGCGACGACGATATATAACTATCACATCTACGTAACGGTTTTAAGTCTGCTAATGTTAACGTCAAAATCGTAGTTCAATGGTGTTTGAATGGTAATGCTTTTTGACACAGTTCTTGTTTCTTAAACACAAAATCGAGACACAATTATGTTTCCGTTTTGAGTTTAAGACACACAGTGTGTTTCGGTTTTGGGTTATTGGGATAAATTGGTTGTTTAATTTCATTTAAAGATTATTATGAAACAAATAATATTAGGTACTTACCTCACTAATGCCTGTGTCCTACCCATAGTGTGTACCCATTATACTTTTTGAAAAAAATGACCCAAAACCATATTCCCCATAAGCCTTGAATTTATAACTTCAATAGGATTACTTTATCATATAAGAAAACAACTCTGAATTTCTTGGTACTGAATGACTATAAAATATTAGTACTACGAGCTAGTAGGACGTTGGGGATGCAATGATTATAGGACACCTTTTAATGTCTGAGCCTTAGGAAGTTAAGAAAAATCACCTTTTAAATCACATAAAACGAGAATTTAAACGAGATTTGCGATTTGCGTCGTTCTGTGATGAATACCGAAAATATCGTAAATACCGGTATTTAAAAATTCAATACCGGTATTGTAAAGGCTTCTTTTCGGTCCGGTATCCCGGTATTTTCGGTATCCGGGATCCCGGTTTGCGACCCCTAGTTTTGATTTTATATTTATTTTTGTACTCACCCCAAACTAATAGGTATCTGGAATATTTTATCCAGGTAGTTATAGCTGATATCCAGAACCCTGCAGCTTGCCAATTTGGCCAACCCTGCCCTCGACGCGTCTCTCAACTGGTTGTGCGACAAATCTAGCTCGAGTACAGTATGGATAGTGCCGAAAGTCGACGGTTTTATGTGTTCCATACTGTTATGGCTTAAGTTCAGATATCTGTGAGAGAATTACACAATAAATTTTTTATTTTACTTTATTTTATTCCTTAAGGTATACTACCCACTACTAACGCCACCAATTCATTTATTTTTATTTCTCGTAAACCAAGTCAGTATTTAAAAAAACTAAGTTTATATTAGTTTAAAGCCCGTTCGCTTAGAATTAGATAGTGTCGGTACACCCGCAAGCACTTGTGTTCACAGACAGGAATATCGGTACAAACACAACCTTTCACTACGGCACTTCTATGTAAACTGCCAAAATCCTAATTGACTTGCGGGTGTACGCCGCACGCGGTATCCTTTGTTTATGCGGCGGCATCCTTTGACAAGAAGCGGCACGTGCAAAGGCGGTGCGATAAAAGGGCGACACTATCTAAGCGAACGGACTTTACATAGTTACAAAAATAAAACTACATTAATTACCTTAAAGAAAACAAGTTTTGAAAGACGGCATTAAAAATTTCAGATATGTTGTTATATGACAAATCAACTGTATGCAACTCGTATAGCTTGGGAAATGCCAGTCTTGGTATAGTTATGATGTTATTATGTGATGCGTTTAGCACTTTTATGCCTGTCATATTTTGTATAGGAATCTGAAAAAAAATATAAAATTTTTAAAAAAGAAAAAATAATAAAATTGTTAAACAAAAATAAAAAAATATTTTTGTGAAAAACTGAATAGTGGCAACCCTAGACCGAGATGGTGTACTTTTTTTGATCATTGATGAGATTATAAAAAACAATAGTCCATCTGCATCAATAGGTTGTCACTTTGCCGTTTTCCAAATAAACAAAATTGGTCAGTCAAAAGCGAGAAAACTAAAATTTTCAGCAAATGGGTGTTTTCATACTTACTTACCCCCTTACTAATAAAGATTGTATAGCAGATGTATAGTTACACAATGGTTACTCTATGTCAAACTATTTAAGTTTGACATTGAAAAGAAAGCGACAAAACACTGTGTAACTATACATCTGCTATACAATCTTTATTAGTAAGGGGGTTAATAATTTTCCCGAGCTATATACGTTATACTCTATATTCAGCTTTATTAAATAACGGGTGTAACAAGACACTCAACGAAGCCGAAGTCCATGCATTCCGCCCATCATCATTTTTGTCTTTTAGACTATACCTGGGAAACCAATAGCTACGAAGTTATTGAAGGTCAAAGTCTAAAATTAGTTATTGCCTAATTTTTGTCTACAGAAACATTATTAAAATTTTATATATTTCGTAACAATGGCTTCAAAACGTCATCACTCAATGTATTTCATGAGCACGCACATAAACGTTGCCTTTCAACTCGGCCGCACGCAGCTGTGTCGCATTCACTCGCAGGCGCGGTCTGTTGTACGCGTTACATTGCGTGGTAATGTATGCAATGCTTTTTTAACACCAAAAATTTTAATCGTTTCCCAGCAATAATTTTGGACAGAAATGCTCCTGATGATGGGCAGAATACGTAGACCTCGGCTTCGTTGAGGGTCTTGTTACACCCGGTATGTATAGTTTTGGCCACATAATTAAGAACGCCAGTCGATTTCCATACAAACGAGGTAACTTTGAAGCCTTGGTTCTCCGCCAGGGATTGACCTAGCTGTCATCTGATGATGGCCATCCAGGGACTGAATGGAGGAGATTCAGATCGCTATACACACCCAACTGATCTGATCAGCATTCTAAGAGATATAAGGATAAACAGACTATAGTAACTTGGTATACCGGGTGTAAGGTTATTATAAAGTAGACGATTATCTTAAAGATCAAAATGCGTGGAAATGATGTAACACATAACTTGCTAGTTAAAGTACTTTGTTGAAGTAATATAATAAGTCTATGTTATCTTCTTAATATAATCTTGTCACCCTGTTGTAACTATCTGGTAACGATTAAAGTCCTGAAACTGAGAACTCTGATCCTTACATCTCAGAATGCTGAAATGCTAAACAGATCAATTGGGTGTGTACAGTGATCTGGATCTCCTCCATTCAGTCCCTGGATGGCCATCATCAGATCACAGCTAGGTCAATCCCTGGCGGAGAACCAAGGCTTAAGTTACCTCGTTTGTATGAAATCGACTGTCGTCCTTATTTATGTGACCACAACTAACAATTACATAAAAAACTGTCAAAAATGACACCTTAAAAAACTGTCAAAAATGACACCTTAAAAAACTGTCAAAAATGACACCTTAAAAAACTGTCAAAATGTCACCTTAAAACTGACAAAATGTCACCTTAAAAACTGTCAAAAATGTCACCTTAAAAACTGTCAAAAATGTCACCTTAAAAACTGTCAAAATGTCACTTACTTGACTCAAATCTGTAAATCCATTGTAAGAAACTTGCAATTCCGAAGCATACGTGTTCTCATCAAACGCTTTCTTACTAATATCCGTCAAGTTATTATAGCTTAAGTCCAACAGCGTCATATTGTTGCAATTCTGGAAGGCCCCAGGTTCGATTCTCGACAGTTCGTTGTGCGATATGTTAACTACAGCGAGATATAAGTCTGTGAATGCTTGAGTATCTATTGATTTTATGTTGTTTTCCGCTAAATTTATGAGCTGAAATGAAAATAAATTGAGATAAAAAATATTCTAGACAATCCAAGAACACAACTTTTCAAACCTTAGATATTAACATGGGGATAATGGTGCTGGGGCCCTACCGGCTAACTTTTCGGACTTCGGCGGGTCTGCCGAGATTCAACTTAAAACAGATAAATTGAAGTAAGGAATTTCGTATTGTACTATTTGTTAAAGTTATTTGGAAGATATTGATGTTCGTGTGACGTAATGAATTAGGGTTCGCCATTTTGGCCCGATTGGGTCTCGATTTATCTGTTTTAATTTGAAACCCGGCAAACTTTCCGAAGTTCGATGCGTTAGCCGGTGGTTAGGTGGTGCAATGAGTAATATTAGTTTATTTAAATGATATTGTAATCAGTATTGTACCACTGTTTGTTGTCCAACTAAATATATTAAAAGTCATTTAAAAAATATGACTAACAAACGAATGACAAGTATTTTAAATTTGGCGGTATAATATGTTATCAAACGAATTAATTTTATCTGGGCATTGAAAAATCAGCCCTATGAAATATATCTTTCTAGCCTAGAAAACAAAAAAAACATTTTCAATTACTAAACAGGGAAATTAGATTTTTAGTTATTTTGATGTCAAAAAATTAATGAATAAAAAAAAATCGAAACCCGACTGCCCCTGCCAAAAAAGAACTAGAAAGTTAAATAACAAGTGTCATTGCAGTCGGGGGACCTCTTTGATTAAAAATTGTTTCATAGAACAGTCCCCCGACTGCAATGACACCTTGTTATTAAACTTTTTAGTTCTTTTTTGGCAGGGCAGTTCATGTTTAGTGACAAATTATATTGTTTTAGAATGTGCTCATCAAGGCCTTTCATTTAATAACCAAAGTTTGACAAGTGGCTTTAAAATCATCCTGTAGAAGTTACAGGATGAAATCGAAGTCATTGGCAATCTTTTAGACTAAGAATCTAACTGCGATATCGATAATTATGACAGTGTTAAAAATTCAAGGTGAAATAAACATTTAAAAAATCACAAGAAGCAATAGACTACTGATGCTAAACAACATGAAAAGAACAGTAGAAAAAAAAAACGGTCACCCATCTTAACCCCGACCATTCCCAACCTCGCTTAACTTCACTAATCGCTTACCTCAGCGTACTTCACAGCTTGGAACATCTGGAAGTCAACTTTAGTGATTTTGTTCCTGGCCAAATCTACTGTCCCTATTCTAGTTACAGCTGAAAATGTTCCTCTACCAATATCAGATATTTGGTTGTCTTGGAGGAATAGACGTCTGAAATGAAATAAATATACCAAGTTACTATAATCTGTTTATCCTTATATCTCTTAGAATGCAGATCAGATCAGTTGGGTGCGTATCAGTGGCGAGGAGTCGAAATATGGCAAAGGCAAGCCGGACCAATAATTTCTCCAGAAATTATCTTAAATGTATGGTGGATTGCTGGGGTGTGATTTCTATTAGTTTTAATTGTAGAACACTCAACTACTATATGAATATGTAAATACGTTTGAACGCTAACTTTACTACAAATTGTGACGGTTGGCTTATTGATCAGACCAAATTCAAAACATTTTCATTAAGAATTTTATCTAAATTAATTAAAGATAAAGATATTTTATTTGCTTGAAATGCGGTAAAAAAAATACATGTGGATCAAATACATCAAAAGATCGTACACACTTCGCTACATCTAACCTGCAAATTTTTTATTAAATTTTAGTTTAAATAAAAATAATAATACTTCACGCTTCTTTTAATTGATAAAAACTTACCTTAAAAATCGCATTCCTCTAAAGCTGTTGGTGTCCAATTTTTTTATTTTATTATTATCCAAATGCACCACTTTAATGACAGTGTTTCTTGCAAACATCCCCCTGAAATCAATTAGGAATATTTTAAAACAAAAAAAGAGAAAAAAACACAAAAATAAGATAAAACAAAATTGATAAAATGTTTTTTGTATATTCTTTTTTTATCTTTATTGCACAAAAGATACCAAACAAGATTTTATGCGAAAAGGAAATCGAGGCGGCAGAATCTTATCACACTTGACCGTTTTTTGACATTACATTAAATACTTACCTCTTATCTAACTCCGGGGTACTTACATTAAATTTTGGGCTCGATTAAAAAATTTAGAAAAAAATATTTTTTTATAAAACATACCTCGGTATTTCTCCAAGTTGGTTATGGCTAGCATTACACCATCCTAGTTTAGTCAAATCTCCAAGATGGCTGCCGTCCAACTTTGTCAACATATTGTGGCTGAAAAAATAACGATTCAATTATCTAATAAATTCCTAAAAGTTAAAACACAAAGGAAAATTAATATTTTTTGTTTGGTTTTCCTGTGAGTAAGGTATTCCTGAGACTTCCGTCATAGTCAGCAACCAAATTCACATAACACTAGTCATATCAACTTTTTTGATAAATTTTTCAAACGGTGAGATATTCTTTTAAAAAGTTGCTGTGCCAAGTACTAAAGTGTTAAGCAACTTTTGTTGTTGACTGTACACCGGTTTTTATGGTCTCTCATCTCTGATGTCCCGGGTTCGATCCCGGCTGGGTCAGTTTGAAAAACGAACTTTTCTATATTGGCTCAGGTCTGGGTGTTTGTAGTTCCACCGTTGTTTCTGATTTCCATAACACAAGTGCTTTAGCAAAAGAGCTTACTTTGGTAAAAGAGCAATGTTTGTGATGTTGTCCAATATTTATAGTGGTGGCCAGATAAAAGGACACCAGTCGATTTTCATACAAACGAGGTAACTTTGAAGCCTTGGTTCTCCGCCAGGGATTGACCTAGCTGTCATCTGATGATGGCCATCCAGGGAGTGAATGAAGGAGATTCAGATCGCTATACACACCCAACTGATCTGATCAGCATTTTAAGAGATATAATTCCATACATTTTTATGCTAATTCCGCGGTTTTTTTAAACATATTTTTATACCTCTTAGAATGCTGATCAGATTCACTACCTTGATGGCCATCATCAGATCACAGCTATGTCGATCCCTGGCGGAGAACCAAGGCTTCAAAGTTACCTCGTTCGTATGAAAATCGACTGGTGTCCTCATTATCTTGGCCACCACTGTATATTTATTTTATTTTTTTATATTATCTCACCTCAAATCTAATACTTCAGTGTCTCGTAATCCTTTGAATTGGTTTCTCTTTAATGTCACCAGTTTATTTCCATGTAAATCTAGTTTTTTTAATTTCTTTAAATGCTGTGAAGAAAAAACGCATTTATTAGGACGAGTTAAATCTATTCCAATTATACCAAGAGTTACAAAAAAACCTCTAATGCCGTATATGGTAGATAGGGACCATCAAACTGAACCACTTTTACTATAGGACGAACTCTGAAATCTTGAAGAAAAAAATCAGCTGTTACGTACATACTTCCGTTACAAATTTTTGTATGAAAACAGCAGTTTTTTTTTCGCGAGTTCAGAGTTGGTTTGGGCAACCACGGAATCTCGAAAAAAAATCAGATGTTCCGTACATTATAGTCGAGTCGATGTTGTACTTTTCTATGGAACAGCTGATTTTTTTTTCGAGATTCCGTGGTTGGCCCCATAGTAAAAGTTGTTCATTCAAGTGGTCTGAAATCCCCATTTCATTTTTAGATATTATACTTACTTAAAATTTTAACGGTGTACTTATAGTTTTCTTTTCTTAATCCTGCAATGTTTTTCTATTCTATTTTTACACTATTCTATTTTTACCAGTTACCAGTGAGCTCGGTGGCGCAGTGGTTTAGCGCCTGGCCCAGCGATTGCGGAAGTTAAGCAATGTTCGCAAGGGTCGGTCATGGGATGGGTGACCAAAAATTTGTTATCTCGAGCTCCTCCGTGCTTCGGAAAGCACGTTAAGCCGTTGGTCGCGGCTGCAATTGCAGTCGTTAACACCCACCAATCCGCATTGGGCCCGCGTGGTGGGTTATGGCCCATCCTCCTGACCACCCATAAGGAAGGCCTGTGCCCCAGCAGTGGGGACATCAAAGATGGCTAACAACCGATTTTTACCTGAAACGCTTCAACCGGGAAATCAGAAATCATTCCATTGACAATATGCAATTTCTCTAATACGCCCACCGCGTGGCTGCCCCCGAATATATCTTTGTCCAATTTTGTCATTCTGTGGCCATCTATGGACAGGATTGATAAATTGCCAAGAATCTGTAAAATTACATTTTTATATATTTTTGGGCTGAAAGTCAATCAGCTTGATGTTGGCGTCTTCCTGAGTGCGCTTTCGGACTAGGGTCCGACGTAGGGTCAGACGTAGGCGTCTGAAGCAGCTGTGTTGACTTACAGATTCGCAGCACAGAGCATCAGTTTAAGGCCGAATACCTAATGTTAATTAGTATAATTATTTTAATTTATCTGCATATCCCCACATAAAATTATAGTTACGATGGGGCTGATATGTAACATTATTACAAAAGCTCCTTTAAAAATAAAGAAAAAATAAATATATTTTTGGGAAATGTAATAAATTCATGGGCGTACCCAGGTTCTGGGCCGAGGGGGGCAAATCTATTGTAAATCTAATATTATATACTGTATGGCAAGTAAGAACTTTTATTGATAACAATTGATAGTTAGTTAGAAGGTAAACAAAATCCAGGGGGGCAGCTGCCCCTCCCCGACCCCCCCGGGTACGCCCATGAATAAATTAATGGCCAGTTTAGACTATGGCCAGAGGGGTCTCACTCCGCGCTTAAACTTGTATATTAGCCTACTGCTCGCGGCTGACTCAGTCGAGCCAGCGCACGAGGGTTGCGTGTGTCGGTTGAGACCGAGCTACGCGGCAGAAAGAGAAGCGCTTCGGAGGCGCTTATGAAGCGCTGTGCAATTTGAAATTGTACTTTATTGCCGTGCAGCGAGAGTAGCTTATTATTTGATTGTCCTCGCGCGGATGGCTATTATTAAAAGATAGATATATATGCCATCGCGGACTTTTTTGCAGACCTATAAAAGAGGAATGTTCCACCATTGTTTAGTTAATCTCAAAGGGATTATGCAGCGTTTTCTATGAAAGCTCCTTGGCTAGGCGGCTTTGCTTTTTCCGACACTTCCAACAATAATCATTATATTTTAACCAATTTACCTATACACAAAACCTTGACAAATTATATACCTAAACCTTCCTCGTGAACCACTCTATCTATTGGTAAAAACCACATGAAAATCCGTGCAGTAGTTTTTGAGTTTATCGCGAACAGACAGACAGAGTTAGTTTCGCATCTATAATATTAGTATGGATTTACCTTAAAAGCCTCCTTAGGAAAATCAACCATATCAGTATTAAAGAACCTCAATTCTTGTAAGGTCCTGTTCACACCAGCGAACGCGTACTCGTCTATAGTGTGTATCGGCGTGTCTGTAATGTGTACCACCCTTATGGTGGATCGGTGGAGAAGTGGCCCATGGAGGTGAGCTGAAAAAAAATGTTTTTTTTGACATTTTATTATTTATTAAAAAAAGTTTATATTAGTAAATAAGGGCAAAAGTAAATTCAATTAAACTTTATACTAATACACACATCAACTTTGTCTAGGGATACAGGTGTTATTTTCATACAAACGAGGTAACTTTGAAGCCTTGGTTTCCTGCCATGGATCGTGCTGTGATCTGATGATGGCTATCTAGGGAATGAATGGAGGTGATTCAAATCGCTATGCTATACACACCCAACTGATCTGACCAGCATTCTAAGAGATTAGACGACATGTTTAAAAAAAACCGAAAAATAGCATGAAAATGTATGGTGGAAATCCTGAAACTGAGAACTCTGACCCTTCTATCTTTTAGAATGCTGATCAGATCAGTTGGGTGTGTACAGCTTTCTGAATCTCCTCCATTCACTCCCTGGATAGCTATCATCAGATCACAGCACGGTACATCCCTGGCAGAAAACCAAGGCTTCAAAGTTACCTCGTTTGTATAAAAATCACACCTGTATCCCTAGACAAAGTTGATGAGTTTACTAGAAATAAAGTTTCATCTGGGTGAATGCTAGTTGGATTCCCTCTGAGTAGGTAGTTTTTTTTTTGTGTAATAATTACAATATGTATATAAAAAAATCTCTGAATCTCTAAATTTAATTCTTTTGATGTCTCGAAAACATCATTCACTTGTGCTTAAAATTATCTCTCTTCTTCCTCGTATCCTCATGACTGAGGGTTGCGACAGCATGAGGTCACTTGGTGTATGAGGGCCCTCCATGCGGTACGGTTTTCGGCCATCTGGATAGATGTCAGCATGTCAGTTTGGCGGACCTCTTTAACTGCATCGGTCCATCGGGTCAGTGATCTCCACGGCTCCTTATTCCTTCCATGTGGCCTACAACGATGAGCTTCTCGAGGTTATCCGGTTCCCGTCTAGCCACATGTTCAAAGTACTGGAGATACTTAAAATTATCTACGTATGCAATCAACATTACTGCAGTCATTTGTTAAGATACTTACAAAATCTCCCTTCCTTTATCTCCAATTTCTCGATCGGCAACCCTAATCCGGCCAAGTTCCCCAAGCCAACGCTCATTATCGCTAGACCTGTGTTTTCACATCTGCAAGAAACAATACATAACATAATTAAAGGGACTTTAAATAGTGTAATATGTTTACAGTTCATAACACACGTGCTTTAGCCAGGGTCGTCGCCAAGGGTGGGCAGGGAGGAGCAGCTGCCCCCCCCTAGAGGTTAAAAAAATGTAGCCAACTGCAAAGCAACCAAAGTTCTGAGGCCGAGCAACTTGCTTTTCCGATAAATCCCACATCTCAAAACTTAAATAAAATCACTAGGTGCTCTTGACTGTATCTAAAATTCATATTTTTGTTTTCTTATCCTCCTTAATATTAACTTGCCCCCCCCCCTGGGCCATAGGCTGGCGACGCTCTTGGCTTTAGCTTACTTTGGAATCAGAGCAATATTTGTCATGTTGTCTAATATTTCTTTATTTAATATGTATGATGCAATGAGGTTAGCATAACAAATTGATAGATTTCATGGTCTCCCTTTCATGGGCGTAGCCACGGTGGGGCAGGGTGGGGCGCTTGCCCCACCCTGGCTCTGACCTGTAAGGACTACCTGACCTACCTAATCTTACCTAAGTAAGAAAATATAAAAATGACGCGGGATTAATGAGATAGGCCCGTAGCAATAC
Organism: Agriphila straminella; assembly: GCA_950108535.1. Taxonomy (NCBI): domain Eukaryota; kingdom Metazoa; phylum Arthropoda; class Insecta; order Lepidoptera; family Crambidae; genus Agriphila; species Agriphila straminella. The sequence goes on from OX467304.1 coordinate 13,360,590, forward strand.
AAAATATGCATGGAAAATGCATAGAAAAAAATTTACTAAGACCGCGGGTATAGTTTGCTAGTTACATATTATTTTAGACTGCTGCCCCACCCTGAGCCCATGGCTGGCTACGCTCATGCTCCCTATAATTTAGGATACCTACTACGTTTGTTAGAGGTATTTGATTCTGATGATTGACAATACGTGTAATTAAAATACAGGAGCTATGGTGTTTTTAATAATCTTAGAAATAAATAAATTATCTTTTTGGCTAAAACTCCCGTCTTATTTCTTTATTTATTCCCCCTTCCGAAGTGTCCCTTGCCAAAGTTTTTTTTCAGACTGGAAAAATGTGAACCAGATTTTATGAATTACCTGACATAAAGACCAGCGTCAGACCCCTTCTCACACACACAAGGGTGTATGAGAAGTTTGTCTGTGTCTTTCGGGCAAGCGTACGCCGGCCCTGGAGGAATATACTCCATGTTTAAACATGGCAGGGTCGCCACTACGAATAATATAATGCTCCACTTATTCATGGTAACTTGGTGATCTGAAAGGAATTAATAATTTTATTATGACATGAATGAAATAAATTCCATTGCCATGATGACATGATCAAAGTATACTTGGGCCTTCGATCAAGAATATCCTAGATAACGCTTCATGAACTAAAACAGTACGCAAAAATGGCACCTCAAATAGTGTCCCACTTACAATCTAGGCGCTTATTTTGTACATAATCACCTCTTATTTTGTACAAACTCACATTTTATATCACTTATTTTGTACTAAAACACATCTTTTATTTTGTGCAAAATAAATGCCCAGTTTGTAAGTGGGACGCTATTTGAGGTGCCATTTTTGGGACTGACCGGACATCTAGGGTATTCTTGATCGAAGACTTGGGCTAAGTAACTTGGACTTGGACAAAGTAGCTTTTTGTATACGGCGACGTCAAAGTGCACTTGGATTGCTTGTTCACATGTTCCAAGTAGCGTCCATTTAGTCATCAAAGCTACTTGGTCCAAGCCGGCTTGGATAAAAGTAGAGCATGGTCCTAGTTTACTTTGATTAAAATTTTGATCCAAGTGCACTTTGATTGCTTGTTTACATGATCCAAGTAGCGTCCAAGTAGTCATCCAAACTACTCAATCTTGTCAGTAACCCAGTATTTACAAGAAAATAATATAAAAATCTATCTTCATTTTGTTATTAAGTGACAGAACTGGCGTCAATCAATCACGCAAAATCAAACCAATGCTAGATTCAAGGCAATAACATTCATGACACACAACGAATAAAAAAACTTTATAAACTTTTAGAAGGTCACAGAAACCTGTTGTTTGCGTGTAAATTATAAAGTACAACATTATTATATTAATGACGTGATTATACTAACCCGATTTTTAATTAAATACCTGTCCAATAATACTTATTAGGTGCCTAGTTAATTTAAACACCTTGACAAACAAAAGTGCATGTCGTAAAACTTCGAAAGTGAAAACAAATACTTTCACCAAAGAAAAAACAGGTAATAACCAATTACCTGATAATAACAATAGATCCATGATGGATTACGGCAAATCCTGCAGTATGTGTGTTAAATTTCGACGATTGTAACATAATAAATTGCACAAAAACTGATGCAATTTCTATTCTGCGAAAAAACTGCACAACCTACCCCTCCATGGATCACACAAAACTGTTTTTTTTTCGTAATTTCGACATTTCGTTCGTTATGTCAAAATCAACACGGCTTCGAACCACAGAGGCGCGTTCCAAACCTACACTCGGAGTGCAACCTATCCACAACCGAACGCTCTAACGGCGTTCCAAACATTAGAGCGTCACGTTCGGTTGACACAACCGACAAAGTTTAAATTCTTCGTATTCCAAATGGAAAATGAAGAATTTGTAGTGACATTGACATGGTTGCGTTCAGAACGTTTGAGCGTCGGTTGTTCGGTTGTTTTTTAACTCGCTCTAAGGTTTGGAACGACCAAGAACTTTAAATGTCAATGTCAATACAAATTCTTCATTTTCCATTTGGAATACGAATAATTTTAACTTTTCTTTATACTAAATCAAATAAAATCCGTTTTTTGAGGATCTACCATGATTATTTTGAAAATTAGACATAAAAACATCAAAAATACAAAATAATGTCATATGACATTGACATTTTTTCTATAGACAAACGTCAGAGCGTTTTACAACCATCATTTTTGATGGTTGTTTGGTTGCAACGCTCTGACGTTTGGAACGACACGGTTGTGTCTGTTGAGGTGACAGGTTGACTATGGTCTCGGTTGCTTAGCAATGGACTGTTGATAATGTCTTGAACTTGTCTCTTGTTATATTGTCAAATTATATTTTTCGATTCTCTATAAAACTACTGTTTTCTTATATCTAATTACCTAACTTAACGTTCACTTTAATATGGTAGCAGAGTAAAACTCAAAGTGTGCAAAAAGTTTAAGTTTAAAGTAAAGAGTGCTACAAAAGTTTTTCCGAAATGGATAAGGCTATAGCGGAAGCCTCAAAGGTGCAAATAGTGCATCTAAACGGAAACAACTACAAGCACTGGAGGTATAGAATTGAAACAGTGTGCAGAGCAATTCCCGGAGCTGAACAAGTTTTAGAAGGAAACATGATCAAACCCGGAGAACTATCAGTTACTGCTGATGCTGCTGCAAAAGTTAAATATGAGAATGATTTACAACAATTTATAAAGATAGATTGTACAGTTTTAACTCTAATGACAACGAATATGACCGATGAGTTACTGGAGCAAGTCATGCGTTACAAAAGCGCAAAAGAGGTATGGGACGAACTAGAACGTCTATACAGTGGAAGTAGCGAAGACAAAAGTTATGATCTCTGTCTGCAATTCTTTGATTATAAAAAGGATCCTGAACATGACATAAGGAAGCACATATCTGCGTTAAAGAATATTTGGCACGAGCTAAATAGCCAAATCGAAGCAAATCTGCCTGAGATACTACTGATTTGCAAGATACTCGGAACTTTACCACAAGATTATTTTGCTTTCAAGTCAAGTTGGCTCTTAATAACAAAAAAGGATCGGACAGTGGAGAATCTGACGTCGCAACTGAGCGCTTATGAAAAAGCTTTGACTGCTAAAGTAGAAACGGATAATACCGAAAATTTATTAACTGTCAAGACACAGAGGAAAAAGAAGAATACAGTGTTCAAATGTAATTATTGCGGAGAAATTGGACATGTTGTGCGGAAATGCCAAAAATGGATAAACGATGGAAGACCGCCAAAGCCGTCAAATGCTAGTCAAACCCCAAATGTAAACTTGACTGTGTTAGCTATAGAAGATGGATTGCCAATGGATAAAGTTAACTGGTACGTTGACAACGGAGCGACAAGCCATGTTACTAACAGAGGTGACTTCTTCGAGAGCTTCGAGCACTTCAAAGGAACACATACGGTGACTGCGGCGAACGGAGACACCATTGAAGCCATTGGTATAGGCAACATTAGAGCTGAAGCCATCGTTAATGGAAAAGTTGAGCAAATACTTTTGAAAGACGTTTGGTATGTCCCAAAGATTAGAAGAAACTTATTCTCAGTGCTATCTGTGCATGATAACTCGATCACAAGTACGTTTGAGTCTACGCCTAAGCAATGTGTAGTAAAGGTAAATGGAGAAGCAAAATTAATTGGAACTAGAACGATTAAAGGGGGACTATTCAAGCTGGAGTTGAAATGTGTCGCACCCAAAAATCAAGAAGTCAATCAACTACTGACAAACCCTTTACAAGTCTATCATGAAAGGCTAGTACATCAAAACAAAAGACATGTTCGTCAAGTGATCGAAAAAGAGCTAGGATTGAAAATGGAGAACAAACAATCCGACATTTGTGAAGGCTGTATTTATGGAAAGGCGCACAGGCATTCATTTGGAACAAGGGTTAGAGCCACTAAACCTGGACAATTAATCCATACAGATTTATGCGGACCATTTCCATATTCGATTTCGAAGTTACGATATTACATTTTGTTCAAGGACGACTTCACACGATATCGCCACATCTATTTTCTAAGACAAAAGTCTGAAGCAGCTTCAAAGCTAAAGATCTTCTTGAATGAAGCTAGAACTGCAGGACACGTCATTAAAGAAATGTTAAGTGACAACGGAGGTGAGTTTGTTAGCGCGGAATTCAAAAATATTCTAACTGAAAACGGAATTAAGCAAAGATTCACAATGCCCCACACCCCAGAGCAAGCAGGCTGCGTAGAGCGAGAAAATCGAACGGTAGTAGAAGCCGCACGCGCCATCATGCATGCACATGATAAAATTCCTGATGGTTTATGGGCAGAGATAATAAATGCGACAGTCTACGTGTTAAATCGCACAGGGCCAACGAGTATGCCAAGCAAGTCTCCACATGAGCTTTGGTACGGACAGAAGCCAGCGATCAAACATCTTAGAATCCTTGGTTGCACCTGCTATGCCCATGTTCCTAAAGCTAATCGCAAGAAACTGCACAAGAAAGCTCAAAAAGGGATACTTATTGGTTATGAAGGAGATGAAGGCTATAGGATCTGGGACAAAGAAGCATTAAAATTGATTAGATCCAGAGATGTGACATTCCAAGAGGTACCGCTACTGGGAAAATCAAAGGAGAATGTACCTAGACCGACAGAGCCGACACCTGTTCTTCAAAACAACGTAAATCATAATTTCCCAACTTTTGAAAGTGAACATGAAATGAATATTAATAGAGAGGTTGGAGAACGACATGCTTCAGAGGATGAAATCGAAATAATTTCAAGACCTTCTTCATCAGGAGCACATCTTGAAACTAATGAAGAAATGGTAGATGATATGAATGAAGAAGATTTCGAGTCCTTGCCTTCTGAAGATGAAAACGAAAACCTAGATGAAGGAAACGAAAGTGACAACTTTGACGGAAACGTTGAAAGAGAAGTAAATCGCAGCGACAATTCTGATGAAAACGTCGAAAGAGAAGAAAATCGCATGGTTCTCAGAGATAGAGCAAATCTAAAGCCTCCTGCAAGGTTTAATGACTATATTATGGCTCTGGAAGCTAACAATTTATATGAGCCTCAAACCTATAAGCAGGCAATATCATGTAAAGACAAAGAGAAGTGGACAAAGGCTATCGAGAGCGAAATAAACTCGTTAAGAGATAACGAAACATGGGAACTAGTCGAACTACCAAAAGGTCGAAAAGCCATCCCATGCAAGTGGATTTTCAAAATAAAGACTAATCCCGATGGCGCCATTGATAAATATAAGGCTCGGCTAGTTATAAAGGGATATTCGCAGAAGAAAGATATTGATTTCCATGAAACTTTTAGTCCAGTTGCTAGAAGCAGCACGATACGAGCCGTCTTAAGCGTGGCTGCAAGGGAAAAATTGAAGCTATCACAATTTGATGTGTCTACAGCTTTCCTATATGGCACATTAGACGAGGAGATTTACATGAAACCCCCTGAAGGGTATGCTGATGAGAGGTATGTCTTCAAATTAAAGAAGAGCTTGTATGGATTAAAGCAAGCTCCACTCTGCTGGAACAGATGCATCACAGACTACATCGTAAAGACAGGATTCAAGCAAAGTAATTCTGATCCCTGTTTGTTTGTAAGAAGACAAGGAAAAGAGAAAATTATTCTCGCCCTGTATGTTGACGATGGTCTATTGGCATATACCAGTGAGAAAATGGCCAACTGTTTCCTGAATGAACTGAGAGCACATTTCAAGATAACAGTAAAACCCGCAAGCTATTTTCTAGGAATGGAGATAAAAAGAAACTCTGATGGCTCCATTCTGCTGCATCAAAAAGCATACGTCACTCGCTTGTTGGAAAGGTTTGGTATGGACAAATGCAAGCCAGTGACAACACCAATTTTAAAGGCAAATAATGCTCAGGTTGAGGAAGAAATTACAAAGACATTCCCTTACCGTGAAGCTGTGGGTGCCTTATCTTATTTGATGACAAGCACAAGGCCTGATATTGCCTATGCTATAAGTGTTGCGTCACGAAATTTGGAGAAACCAACAAAAGAGAACATCTTGAACGTAAAAAGAATAATGCGATACCTAAATGGAACTATGGACGAAGGTATACGTTACAGGACAGATAATGTTCATAGTTTGGAATGTTACAGCGATGCAGATCATGGTGGTGATTTGGAAACTGCGCGATCTACATCAGGCATCCTGTGTATATATGCAGGAGGTGCTATTTCCTGGTATAGCAAACGGCAGAGCACTGTTGCAATATCCTCGACAGAGGCAGAAATAGTAGCAGCTAGTGAAACCGCTAGAGAGACTATATGGCTGCAAAAGATATTACAAGATCTAACTGGTGTTCACTGCCCTGCGACCTTAGGTATCGATAATGAAAGTGCAATGAAACTGGCGAAAAACCCAACGGAATTTCACCAGAAGACAAAGCACATCAGAATAAGATCCTTCTTTGTCAGAGAGTGTATTCAAGATGGAAGTATGACAATTTGCCATGTGCCAGCAACCAGACAAATAGCTGACATGCTTACAAAACCGCTATATGGGCCAAGACTTGAAATGCTAAAGAAGATGGCTGGCATTATCATCATCAACAGGGGTGGATGTTGAGGTGACAGGTTGACTATGGTCTCGGTTGCTTAGCAATGGACTGTTGATAATGTCTTGAACTTGTCTCTTGTTATATTGTCAAATTATATTTTTCGATTCTCTATAAAACTACTGTTTTCTTATATCTAATTACCTAACTTAACGTTCACTTTAATAGTGTCAACCGAACGTCACGCTCAAATGTTTGGAACGCCGCGCCGTTAGAGCGTTCGGTTGTGGATAGGTTGCACTCGGAGTGTAGGTTTGGAACGCGCCTCAGCTTTTGAGACTTATGTGTTGCTATTTAACAAAAGAACATGGTGTAAGGTAGAAAATAAAATTATCTTAGTCTGGGGCCCTACTATGAGCTCTTTTAGCAGGTTGATTGAACTGCCTTTTTCGTACTATGACATCAACGGTTAGTATGAAAGCAGTCCTGTTTAAGGCCTGCTTTTGAACTGAACGGTTTCTTATTTGCTGATGGTAAGCCCCTGGTCAAATGTTTGTAATACAAACATACTTTCCACCTAACGGATACGATTTGAGTCTGCCTGCTATAGGTGAATATTTACAGTCTGCATTTCTGCATTCTGAATCTTACTCCTTGAATCCTTAATACTTAGATAGATCTACAGTAACTTCAAAATAAGACCAACCGTCAAAATAAAAGCGCATCTTTCATTTTTATCAAGCATTATTCAAAATATTATATTCCTACGAAGTTCAGAAGCTGAGTAAAAATCGTACTGCTTCTCAACTTCTTTCAGCTAGACTCCTCTACTCTACATAAAACGTAGTGTTTATTTCCTCTGTGCCTCTACACTCCTCTATTCCGATCTCCCACAGAGTGCAATCTAAAAAAGCCCACAGCGTAAAAACATGACATTCTTCTACAGTCTTTTGGAAAGAAAGAGTAATAAACCTACCTACCTTATCATTTTCAACTTAATCAATTTCTGTTTATTTATATAAGTTTAAAAATGGTTTAAAACGGTTGAGAGCATAGAGTAAGATAAGTTGAGAGTATTTAAATTTAAACCTTCTATGCTCTTTGATCCTAAATTTTGGTGTGATGCTTGTGTGATGTTTTGACGTTGATTTAATTTTATTTGCAATTATAAATTTTAGAAAGTCTCATCAATAAATTAACAAAGATATTTTCAATTGGAATAACAAAATGCCATCGCAAAAGAAACGTAAAAAGCCTATAAGTGAAAAAATCCGATGCGATGTAGTAGAAGGGGAAAGATTCCACGCGACAACTGAAGAAGTGTTCAAATATAATTGGTGGGAAGTATTTTGCTTCCCGTATATTTTATGTGCAAGGTTTTGGGATTGCTTCGTATCATTATGTGCTGGCACCAATCAGTGTATGGTTTACTGGATGATGATACAATGGGTAGTTTGCAAGATAACAAGGATTACTACTCCGAATGCCATAATTTTCCCTTACTATTTTTACGTATTCTGCCAAGTGTTTTTACTAACAGGATTCTTCATTCTGTTGTGGCTGCTTCTCGGTAACTCTCTCTTCATACCTTATTTCAAAGCTTACTATGACGCTATGATGGAAGATGATCCAGTGGAAGAAACTCAAAAAAATACCACTCGACTCTCATTCAGAAAGTATTGTTTTAGAAAAGGAGAAATATTTGATAGTACTTTAGATGATGTGAACTCTTATGCTGAAGTATTGCAGCCTCGAATGTCACCAGTGATCGCAGTTTTAACGGATGTTTTATTTGGACAAGTTTTTCATTAAACATTTTAAAATTATTTGCCTAATTCTTCCTCCAACAATTTTAATAATTTAACAAAGTTTAATGAGTAAGTGTGTCTAGCTAGACACACTATGCTGAAATTACGCGACCGAATTTCAGCGGCAACGATTTTATTATGAAAAAACGCAACGTAATTTCGGCATAATTTTGTCGTCAGTCATAATAGCATCGCAGGCGTAATATTACTCACTACAAAACTGACTTCAAAAAACCTGAAAATGAAAACAAAACAGCTTCAAAATTACCTCTCAGGTCTCGGGTCTTCATTTTCAGGTTTTTTGAAGTCGGTTTTTTGTTTTTAAAACATTTTTTATTTTTTTATTTTTAGTGTAAGTAAGTACCTTCTGTATTTGGTAGATAATTACTTTGGTTTTTTTATATTTAGTTTATTTAGGTAGATAAAACATGGGTAGACCCCGATCTTAAGATTTTTTAAATTTAACTTTTTTGTGGTAAGAACGGTATATTTAGCGACGATATTATCTAAGTTACAATAGTCTTACGTCAATGGCTCATCACTTTTTACAAAATACTGGTTTTCCCGACGCAGGGGCGTTAATTCTTAAGGAGTTTTCCTGGTACTTCACTATCAGCTCCACTTCACCATATGCATTATGATGAACCACATAAATAGCCTAGCGACCATATTAAAGTAATCGTATCGCACCAGTGAGATACTTAGTTTAGTACCTATTGAATAGTTCCGGTGATCATCTATGGTCTTCATCATCAGTTCCACTTCACCAAAATGGTACTTTTCGAAAGCAAATGCACGTGTTACTTAAGAAAATAGCAAAATCGCTATAGGTGTGCCTATAATATTTGAAGAGTTCCCTTGATTTCTCCAGGATCCCATCATCCAATTTCAAAATTTGAAAACATACCTGATGTTATAACGTTTGAATCATTTCAATCGGTTCAGCCGTCTTCGAGTAATCGGTGTACATACAAAAAACAAAAAAAAAAACCGGTCGAATTGAGTACCTCCTTCCTTTTGAAGTCGGTAAAAACTAAATTAAACACAATATGTGAATTTAGCGCTGTAATTTTGCTTTGTTTTTTATTATTGCTAATTGAATTAAGTTTTTTATTGTATAGTCACTTGATCTCGTTTATCACGAATCGTTTTCGATAAGATTTGTCACATACCCACATATGATTTTCATGAAGATAGATAGATGCATCGTCGATAAAGTAATAATAGGCACTCTAGGTCTATAAGTTCAATAATTATTAGTTTAAGCATATTACAAGCCTTTTTGTTGTCATTAAATAAATGAAAAACACGAATAATAGATGATATTACGGATTATCGAAGCTCTTGGTAAGAAAAAGGCTTCTATCTCGATATTATACCAACTTATTTAGTAATAAAGTATACTCCACATATAGCAACACTGCTAATTAAATTAATAATTTTAGTAGAAAAGTATTTTTTTATCAGTCCACCCTCAAAATGGCGAGTGGTCAGTAATGTCATGTGTGTCGATTTAATTTTCAGTTCATTATTTTTATAAATTCTGAGTGTAATCCGTTTCAACCAGTGAAAAAATAGTGAAGGAAATATTGTTCTTGAAACCGGCATCATAATTTTCTACTTGGTAAGTAATTATAGTCGTGCATTTTTTTTACAAAAGTGAAACTCGAATTTAGTTTCACGTAACATTTCTTGCCCATTATTTTTATATTTTACTTTACACCAAGATTATGTTTTAACTTTATCAATATATAAAGATATTATTGTTCATGTTAAAATGTAAAAAACAAAACAAAAACAATTATTTTGCGAATATATACATACATTCTATGACTAGGTCAAAAAAGTAGGTCGCGAAATATTTGTAAATATTTTCGCAGGTTGTTATTGTTAAATCTAGGATTTAAGATAGTGGAAATGTTTTTTACCACCGGTTATTTGGACTCAGGTACGCTTTAAATTATGGTTTAGTTTTTACAGTTGTATGTAATTTTTTAAGTGATTGTTTGTGACCTACTAATCGACTTTTTCGACCCTTGCTAACTTTCGAACTATCTTCGCTTCCTAAAAATGCGAAATCTTACTGATATGCAAAAAATCTTAGTAGAAAACAGGAATTGTTACCTAGTATAAATTGTATGTAATTATTGTAGTTATGTATTTTTGTTATGTTGAAAAAATTATCATAAACGCACCTTTGGTAGTTTATCAACCTTTATGCCTTTGTAATAAAAGTCAACATCCTGTCAAAAGTATACATATGAATGAACTTTACTATACATAATAAAATTTATTAGCTTATAAATTGATCAAAGGTTTTTTGACAATATGGTTTGAAAGAAACGGCATCACATTTAAACAGTGTTTTTACTAAACAGTGTTTTAAAATCTTTTGTGGTAAGACCGTAGTTTTTTATTTTACCTTTACCTTTACGTTTACTAATTATAATTAGAGTGACCACTGTTGTCAGATCTAGAGTGGAGACAATCCACTTAAGAAAATTGGCCCTTAGTTTAGTTCTGTTTCTTAAACTTTTTGCCGTTAAGGACCATTTTCAGAATTTATAAAACTCCACAGACCCCTGTCAAATAATATTTTAAGCAAAGAAAACAAGCCTTATATAAAAAAAAAATTGATAGTGTCATTACGGGAAGGGTTAACTGCGGACATTGATTGAATGTAGGTATATATAGGATAACATCTTTATTTGAACAACTACAGACACACACATAAAACAGTGCATAAAACTAATGAAACTTAAATTACTTAAAATTATCACACTAATAATAAAGTATGTGTACTGTAGCAGTGCAAGAAGGTCACAGCTCAGCGTTGTATTTGCTTTTTAGAGCAAATCACTGATTTTCAGCCGCAGCACTTACTGAATCCGAAATCCGTAAGCACTTACTGAATCCGAAAACCCTATCGGGGAAACCCTATGAAGCTGTTTTAAAACGCGTTCGAGCAATTTATACCTAGTCCTACTTGGGTCGTGCTTTAACTTTGAAATCGCAAAAAAAAACAACTGTTTCATACAAAAAATAATAATGAAAATTAGGGTTTCCCTAACAATTTGCTTAACCCAAAAAAGGGTTTTTCCAGTCCCTGAGGATATCTTGATAATGTTCTTGGTATTTGGCTATGTGTAATTGGTAGTCTTGGTTCAGGGCCAATGAAAGGTTCATCGGCCTCTCTCCTCACCAATTCATCGGTTTCCTCATTGCCTTTGTTACCTTCGTGTCCAGGTATCCAGGCAATTTCTTCTTCAATCAGGTTTTCAAATTCAAACATTTTGAAATTGGGTGAGGATTGCGCAGAACACGTATTTTCATCTTTTATCAGGAAAATTAATGAAAGAAAGAAAAAGTATTTGTAACATCTATTTTTAATTCTTTCAATACAAAGCCTATTGTCAAGAGTTAATACATCGAGCATCTTGAATACATTAGTTTAAGATTTTATAAATTGCCCAGACAATTAAAAAAATATCAAACTGCAAGAAAGATATGACAGAATTTCTAAATACTCAATAGAGTTGCTTTTAAAAATAGGATCGTTACAAATCAGTTAAATAAATATTACTATTTTTATCCCTAAATTATGGTTTTCCTCAAGAGATAAATTAATTGTTTTGATAACATAAATGGTTAAGTATAAGGATTTTGTAGGAGGCCTTTGTCGGAGGGTCTCAGTAAGCTTAGTAGTCTCAGTAGTCTGAGACTTAGAAAAATCCATAAAACCAGAAACAAGGACATAGGGAAATGGACAAAGATAACGGACGTGGGACAGCATGTCCTTCTTCTTATCGAATGAGGATTAGTGGCCACCTCTGGTGTTAGAGTTTATCAAGCTGCCTGTAAGGCCTTTTACTTGGCTTAACGACTGTTATCAAATGACAACAGCCGGGACCGACGGTTTAACGTGCCCTCTGAAGCACGGAAGCGCTCAGTTGTAATGCCACTTTACGGTCACCCATCCGACACCTGGCCGGACCGAGCGTTGCTTAACAAACGTGATCGGGTATGATCAGTCTGTCAAGTTCCGCCTTGAGCGCTTCATGTCCTGCGGCACATGTTGCGTGTGCGGGGACCCTAAACGGCTGGATGGATTTGGATGAAATTTGACACACAGATAGTTTATAAACCTGGGTTACTTTTTATCCTGGTCAGGAGTTCTCTTCTTCTTCTTCTTGTCAATGCAGGCGGTTTCCGCAACTCGACGTCTATTGCGCCTATTTTACGTTGGAGAATGTGCGGCCGGATCACTCCAGCCAGCCCAGCTCAGCCAGGAACGCTCCAAGGGCTTTCACATTCGTGATCGCTTCCTGGACGCTGCCCGGCGAGCCGAGGTACCTCGCCCGGTAGGGGGCCACCCCTCTGCATTCCAGCAGTACGTGGGCGGCTGTTTCCTCTTCCTCCATGCATCCTCTGCATAGGGGACTGTCTGTGACACCTAAGTTAAAAAGATGTCTGTTAAATTGTCCATGACCAGTAATAGCACCTGTTACCAGGCGAAGTTGGGGCCTGCACAGTTGTATCAGGGCCCTGAATAGACGAGCGTCCACGCTGGTCAGGGGTTACCTAGGGTCCACGCGGTTGAAGTCGCGGGCGGACGCTAGTTACAAAATATAACTATTTAATGGAACTTTCAATAAAGGCTATGAATAAATAAAAAATGTAAACACCACCCTACACTTGTATTCTCTAGCTTAAATTATTAAAATTGATTTGTTTTCTATTCATTGATTTTGTAAAGTAGATGTCTTATGACGTCATTATTTCATCAAGACTAATTAGCTATTATAGATTAGTCATTCATGTCCCTCAACGACATAGGTAGGTACGTAAAAGGTCCCGGCACTGACCTGATTTTTTTTTTATAGAGGTCAATGGTCCCGGGACATTATATTCCCTCACAAATGTCACATTTATGTAAATGCGTCCCAAAATGTTGCGTGCGGAACACTGAGCAACGTTGCAGTGATACGTAGATTGAGTGTTGCAGTTGCAGGACCATGTTGCGGGGCATTTTGTCCCATAAGTTATCTGACTTGAAAAAACGTTTTTTTTTAACAATCTTTATTGTACAATATTTATAAGGAGCTCGATGACGCAGAGGTTAAGCGCCTCACCCTGCGATTGTGGAGGTTAAGCAACTTTCGCAAGGGTCGGTCAAGGGATGGGTGACCAAAAATTTATTATTTTGAGTTCCTCCGTGCTTCGGAAGGCACGTTAAGCCGCTGGTCCCGGTTGCACTTGCAGTCGTTAACACCTACCAATCCGTTTTGGACCTGCGTGGTGGGTTATGGCCCATCCTCCTTATCCATCCATAAGGATGGCCTGTGCCCCAGCAGTGGGGACATTAAAAATGGCCGATGTGGATTGTACATTCATAAAACAAAATACTTATGTTACATATCTGATGTTTTTTCTTTACATCTCTGTGAGATTCCCGAATACGTTCCTGTTGCTTCTAAAGAATCACTAATGTGTTTCGCTCCTGATTCGAATCTTGATCTTTACATATGAATGGCCCGCTTTAAGAATAACAATGGTGTGTGACGTCACAATGACGCCATCCCTGCATTCGATAAAGCGACGATTGAAAATAAAGATTATTTATTGCATTGCAATGTTTTCAGTTTTATTGCCAGTTGCTAGCACTATAGCACTGTTTTATAGGCCCTCCACATGCACAGGCCCGGCCTTCAGGATCATACGGAGAGGCGCGGCCTTCCGGAGAGGCGCGGCTTTTGCGGGGCTTAAGGCCTTACTTAACATGCGTCAATCCGAGCGGGTCGATCCGTGATGGAGTGAAATCGAACATAACTCTACTCAATTTGGGTTCAAATCTGTGCGCGATCTAACGCGGCGGTTGCGTTGAGAACTAGCACCGAATTCTCAATTTTTACATGTTTTTATTACTTTTCTTCGCTTTCAAGTTAGTTAAAAAAATCTGTTCAATTAAGATTGAAGGTATTAACATCGCCGATTTTTATGGTTGGTTTTAACATAAACGAATGTCCTGTTTCCGAGAAATTTTGCAAATAAGACCAGAAACAGGGTCCACGGATTTTTTTTTACATCAAAGGTGGTAACATTTTTTTAAATGCTTTCAATTAAATCTATTGTGTATCATTTCAAGTACGTTATATATTTTTTCCATGATAGCTTCACGCGCGTAATCTTAATCAATAATTTGAATTGAATATTGGAATTTGACGCACCTTTAGGCCTTAATTTTTATTTATTTATTTAATTTATTTAACCATTTATTTCAGGCTACTAGGCCCATACAATATATACCTTACAGACTAACATACATAATTATTAAATAAAAATAATCTATTTGTTTACACGTATCGAAGGCGGTGACGTGTTGCGCAATGCAGTGTCCGGTATCCGACCGCGAAAGCGTCGGAACAAGACACCCTTCGGCCAAAAATCTTCTTTCATGAACCCTCTTAAGGCCCTCCGCTGCGTTAAGCGAGATCCCGCCGCGGGTACACGGCGCAGGAATATATATTGCTGGTTTTTATGATGGACAGATGCTTGCAGTGCATGAGTAAGCTCTAATCTATGTCGCCCCGCGCGCGTGCGGACGAACTAAGAGGCCGCGCCTCCCCTACACCCGCTGAGATTTGACCGGAAGGGCGCGAGAGGCCGGCGTGCCTCCCTCCGTACTGCAGGCATGATAGGCCAAAAGAAACGGAGCAATACTTAAACTACTTAAACTTAAATAATTTATTATCCATTGGGCCTGCGAAACCTTATTCCCTAAATAGTAACCAGAAAATGTAGGCCAATTCTCACGTCCATATTAAAACCGGTCCTTGTCGTGAAATCTAAGAACTGGTTGTGACAAGGTTGTTCAAATATATCTGGTTGTGAAAAGTGATTACGTCAGGCTGGTTTTCCACTAAAGATGTGCTACGTAGCTAAGCTATGGGCGATGTCAATAGCGGAGCGGGTAAAATGTAGCAGGTAGGTAAGACTTAGCATCCTTAAAAATCATAGGATCGTTAACGTTCATTAAAAATGCGGGTTTAATTAAACCGGCTATAAGCTAGGCTACGCTTACGCCATTTGTCCACCGCCGCAGCCGTCGTCGCGTCCCGTTGTCGGCGGGTGGTCAAACTTAGTTCAATACAAGTCTTAAGCCGCTGGATGCGGGCAGCGCAGGATCGATCATCGTGAAATATTTTGCGAATTATTTTTCCTACAACCTACGTCACATTACGCAACTTTTGAGGGGTCTTGTAATGCAAAATTTTAAAGACTGAAATACACGAATAACAGGTCGCTAGTAGAGGGCTCAAAGTGATAAGCAAATTTTTTATACTACTACCTACGATACATTATGTAACTTTTGAGAGGTGCCCTGTTGCAAAATTATAAAAATAATTAAATCGACCCACCCTAATATACACACATCAACTTTGTCTAGGGATACAAGTGTTATTTTCATACAAACGAGGTTACTTTGGCAGCTTTGGTTTTCTGCCAGGGATGTACTATGCTGTGATCTGATGAAGGCTATCCAGGGAGTGAATGGAGGAGATTCAGATCGCTATACACACCCAACTGATCTGACCAGCATTCTAAAAGATTAATGAACATATATAAAAAACCGCGAAAATAGCATGAAAATGTATGGAAATCCTGAAAGTGAGAACTCTGACCCATTAATCTTTTAGAATGCTAATCAGATTAGTTGGGTATGTATAGCGATCTGAATCTCATCCATTCACTCTCTGGATGGCCATCATCAGATCACAGCACGGTTCATCCCTGGCAGGAAACCAAGGCTTCAAAGTAACCGCGTTTGTATGAAAATAACACCTGTATGTATCCCTAGACAATTGATAAGTATAGTACCCAGCAGTGGGTGTCGAGCAGCTGGGCTGATTTGAGGATAATGATAAATAGCTGTCCCAGTTCCCCCACATCTCTTGTAGTGGATGACGCAGCTTTAAATCAATACACCTGTCAGTTCTTACGATTGACGTTCCATCATCATCTTGTGAAGGGGGCGTACAACGTCAAACACATACTTATTACCTATTTTTGAAAACGATTTCAAACAGTATTATTTACTTGATTTATCGGGCCCAAAAAATGACAGAACCCTAAACAGAAACATGATAGCTAAAACATTTCTTGATAGAAAAAAGTGCGGCGGCGTGAAACTTTTAATGTCACCCCCCCCTTGCCTGCCAAGGGGGGGCGGATGGCTACCGGGCTAAATCAGCTCAATTTTACCTAAGCTACATGTGCCAAGTGAATTTATCTAATGGACAATTTTGACCTCGCTATACATTGAGTGTAAGCAAATAAGCATGTAAAAAAGACTGAAAACATATAATTTTTTTCGAAGGTGCCAAATAAATTTAACTTCCACAAACCATCAACAATACTATACGTCAAAGTCCAAAAACTGTCTCTCAACCACCTACTATTTTACATACAGCTAGTTACTATTTCTTTAAGGTGAGGCCTTTATTTTTGAGCTTTCAATGTGAAGAACTGATGTAGAATTCTACTTCACAAAAATTACTGTAGACTGAAAAAGAAACAAAGAAACACAATAACCGAACATCATATAACCTCCATTTTGCTTCGCCATTGTCGGGTTAGATCCTGAATAACACCATTAAACTTATAAAAACAAACTTCCAGCCGTCAGATTTCGTAATTTTCAACGACCGTGATATGATATTTTATGCCAAAAGGATAGCTTTTTTTATTGATCTAACACAATAGCGGAGTAGATTTTTAATAAATGATCCAGTATTCCAGAAATCAATAAAAATGTACTAAATTTCGTCCTGGCGAAGCGACAATTAAAGCTATGCAATAATCAACCATATTCCAAAGAGATAGTGTAATGAAGAATAGATTTCGTGAACTGCCTTGCCTTAAAACCTTTTAGTACAGTCGCCCGTGGTACATTTAAATCACGAAAAAACTTACAGTTTGCCTTTGTGATATAGTTATTTATTACGCCATTTTAGATACTAAACTCAAGTTTTACATACACAGATTTAAGGCCACATGAAAATGGTTGGACTTTATCTGGTCTTAAATCTGTGTATGGCCACTTTCCGTAGTCTTATTATTATCAGTGGCAATCAAACAAAGCTGTAGAACACGACAATAGCTAAACCATGTGGTAACCTCACCGTAGGTTTCGGCGGGTTTCGATATGTAAAACTTGTGTTTTAGTATCTAAAATGGCGTAATAAATAACAATATCACAAAGGCAAACGGTAACTTTTTCGTGATTTAAATGTACCACGGGCGTCTGTAC
Source organism: Agriphila straminella (assembly GCA_950108535.1). Lineage (NCBI taxonomy): Eukaryota > Metazoa > Arthropoda > Insecta > Lepidoptera > Crambidae > Agriphila > Agriphila straminella. The sequence goes on from OX467304.1 coordinate 13,378,256, forward strand.
TATTTCGTTAGTACCTATAGAACTATACATGTAACGTTACATTGAACGATACTCATCATCATCAAGGTTACCCAATTATAGGTTTGCGAAACAGTTAACTTCAATGTCAGTCAGTGAAGCAATATTATCAGAACCATTACAAAAATTCTTATTTTGCTTTTTTACTAGGTTTTAGCCTGTGTCATTTTTTCCGGTGGGAATTTCGAAAAAAATAGATTGGTTTTCTCTAAAGTCTAATAAAAATATGAATATAATATTTATGTTGGTTTTTTTAAAGGGCTTTTAGACCTCAAGTGGTGCCCTCATCTTAATTAAATTGATGGCTCGTTAAGTACATAATTTATCACACACAATTCACATGTACAGACTACAGATTGAAGCTAAGGTTCTATAGTTTATTTACAAACAATAATCTCAGTAAAATATAGTTCCTTGTAGTAGTAGGCAAAAGAGAATAAACTGGCCACTTTTATCCAACTTAAGTAATTAAATAAAACTTTGAATATCTTAATTTGGTGACACGACTTTGGTGGCATGGAATGATCTCTGCAGCCACCACATATTTTTTCCAATAACTGCCATGCTAAAAATTATTGTCAGTTCAAAAATCTAATGTTTTGGAACGTTAATGCCACAAGACATACACACATGTCGAAATCTCCCCTCTTTTTCCATCTGGATTTATAAAGTTATAATTTTAACGCGTCCTCTTTTGTCCCCAGATATAAGCTGTGCTAGCAGCTCCAGCAGTAGACAATGCGTGTCTGGGGAGCACATGGGGAGTTCTGCGCTCGACACCAATGGGAGGTCATAGTTGCCACTCTAGCCCTCTTAGCCTGCGCAGCTAGCGTCGAAAGACATGGTGCAGGATCTAAATCAGAAAGGTGCGCTGGCTGGGCAAGAGCTTGCCCAGGACTTGAAGCAGAATACCAGGCGGCAGACGCAGTCATAATGACTATAGTCCGCTGCGGGGCTTTGCTATACGCGTACTACCAAATCTCCAACCTCCAAAGAATTGCGTCTAAATACTTGCTCATTATAGCTGGGGTGTTTTCGACGTTTGCCAGCTTTATATTTACTTCGGCGTTAGCTGGGTTGTTTTGGAGTGAATTGGCCAGTGTAAAAGATGCCCCGTTCTTGTTTTTGCTGGTTGCTGATGTGGCGAGGGGCGCGAGGATGGCGAAAGCTGGTTGGTGTGCTGGCGAAGACCAAGGGAAGAGGGTGGGCAGAGCATTAGCTTTGTTAGGACCTACAGCAACGTTAGATACTTTATTAGCAGTGCTATTAGTGGGCGTTGGAGCGTTATCAGGCGTCCCTAGATTGGAGCATATGTGCAGTTTTGCGTGTCTCGCTTTGTTAGTTGATTACTTAGTATTTGTTACTTTCTACCCGGCTTGTTTGTCGTTGGTAGCTGATTTTGCGTCGGGAAGAAAGGATATTGTGAGAGACAGTCCATTTTCTGAACAGGATATGAAACCGAACCCTGTAGTACAAAGAGTGAAGATGATCATGGCAGCTGGATTGTTGTGCGTTCATTTGACTAGTAGATGGCCGTGGAGCTCAGACAGTGGTATTGTTGAAGGGTCTCACGATAGAATGACTCCGGCTACACACGATAATGTATTACTACATTCGTATGTGAAATGGTTTTCTGTTAGCGCCGACTATATAGTTATAGCGACGCTACTTGGCGCTTTAATTATTAAGTTTATATTCTTTGAAGAGCAGAGGAATTGGGTGATAGATATGGACGACATGACGGTGAAAGAGGTCGTGCACAATGACAGAGAGAATGCGGTGTCGAATCGTAAACCATTGTTTTCAGTCGGAGATGATTCTGGCTCTGAAGCGTCGACGCAAACTGAGTGTACTACCTCTTTGGAAGAAGATCTGTGGCCTACATTATCTCCGAGCTCTTCCGCTTCGAAGCTGAATGCTAAAAAACGCCCTATGGCGGAATGTCTAGAAGTTTACCGCTCAGAAGGTGCTTGTACATCTTTAAGCGACGAGGAAGTTGTTATGCTTGTCGAGCAATCACATATACCGTTGCATAAATTGGAAGCAGTTGTAGGAGACCCTTTGCGTGGAGTGAGACTTAGAAGACGCGTTATTGCAATTCGATTTCAGACAGAAAACGCTATTAAACAACTGCCTTACCTAAACTATGATTATAGTAAAGTTTTGAATGCTTGTTGCGAAAATGTCATTGGCTATGTCGGTGTTCCGGTAGGGTATGCTGGTCCTTTGTATGTTGACGGGAAACCGTATATGATCCCGATGGCGACGACGGAAGGAGCTTTAGTAGCGTCTACTAATAGAGGTGCTAAAGCTATCGGTACGAGAGGAGTAACTAGTGTTGTAGAAGATGTTGGAATGACAAGAGCTCCAGCTGTGAGGCTCCCGAATGTTGTACGAGCGCACGAATGCCGCCAATGGATGGACAATAAAGACAACTACGCTATCATTAAAGAGGCTTTTGATTCAACTTCTAGATTCGCACGACTCCAAGAAGTACATATTGGTGTTGATGGTGCAACTCTGTATTTACGATTCCGCGCCACAACCGGTGATGCTATGGGCATGAATATGGTTTCAAAAGGTGCAGAAAATGCTTTAATACTTTTGAAGAAATACTTCCCTGATATGGAAGTTATATCACTGTCTGGAAACTATTGCTCGGATAAGAAAGCGGCTGCTATTAATTGGGTTAAAGGTAGAGGGAAAAGGGTGGTTTGTGAGACTGTTATTTCTGCCGAGAATTTAAGAACTATATTCAAGACTGATGCAAGAACTTTAGCTAGATGCAACAAAATCAAGAACTTATCTGGTTCAGCTCTAGCTGGGTCTATCGGTGGAAATAACGCACATGCAGCGAACATGGTGACGGCTATTTTCATAGCAACAGGACAAGACCCTGCTCAAAACGTGACAAGTAGTAACTGCTCTACAAACATGGAGGTTTATGGAGAGAACCGAGAAGACTTATACGTAACTTGTACTATGCCTTGTTTGGAAGTTGGCACAGTAGGCGGAGGGACAGTTTTGACAGGGCAGAGCGCCTGTTTAGATATTTTAGGGGTGAAAGGAGCTGGCACCCGGCCAGCGGAAAATTCAGCTAGACTAGCATCCTTGATCTGTGCAACAGTTCTAGCTGGAGAACTTAGTCTAATGGCTGCGTTGGTAAATTCAGACCTTGTTAAGTCACATATGCGTCACAACAGATCTAATATTAATGTACAGAACACGTCTAGTGTGGAGCTACGATCGATTTCACTAGAAGTGCCTAGGTTATAACAACTGCTACTTAGTGAATTTAGCTCGAATTTAGAGGCTTAAACGGAATACGTTCTGAAAACTAATTATTATTGCTGTCAAAATTAACAATATCGACTTTGAATGCCTTGAAAAATTGCACTAACTAATAAAGAGATGGCCTAAAAAGCGTTTTAGACCAATGAAAACACAAAACAAAGGTTGTAGCTTGTAGCCACTAACGCATAAAAAGCAGCGCTTATTCTATAGACGTTTTAGAAAAAAAAGGGAAATCCTTTGGTATTATTAAAACAATATGTAGGAATGAAAATAAATCACAATGACGATGATTAAGGGACGATAAAGTAATTTAAACTATAAAGCTTTGTATTTAGAGATTTAATCAAATTCTTCTTCGATATTGAGTAAAATTGGTTTCGGCATTATTTAATTCCAAGTACATTAACAATGTACTTGACAACTTTACCTAGCGTTTCGTGCGTGTTGCATTAGTGAAATTATAAAATTGGACACTAAATAACAAATAATACTGTCTGAAACTGTAAATACTGTCTTGTTTAAATTGATTATTATAGGTATACAAATACAATACACTTTCTTCATTTATTACTAGGTATAGCTCGCGCAACATAACTTGACCCAATTTTTAGAACCATGTGACCTGCGCACTACAATTTTTGTAAGTACTGAAAACTGCTACTGCGCCAGGCGCGGATCCACCGTTATGGGCACTATGGGCATGCCCACAACACTAATCGACTTGTGACTTCACGACGTCGTAAAAAAATAAAAATAAATAAAATGAATCGTGAATCGTGCGTGATTCAGAACGCAGCAAAGAGTTATCTGAATGAAACTAACTAAAAATTGCGTTTTATTTACTATAAACAAGCAAGATTACAAGATTGGTGGATGAAACTGACTAAAAATCGCGCTGCGTGGGCATTTTTATTTTTTACTATAAAAAGGCAAGATTACAAGGTTACTGGATGAAACTGGCTAAAAAGAGTCATCATGATTGTTCATTAGCGAGTTCGTACTCCGACTCGCACTTGGCCGATTTTCGGGTGGCTGTGCCCACAACCTTTTTTGAGGGCTGGATCCGCGCCTGTACTGCGCAAGCTTCATTGTCTATGGTTTTGTTCAAGTTATGTTTGCAGTTGTATTCAATACGCTCGTAGCAGTAAGCATTTAAAAAAATAAAGTTAAAATAAGAGAATTGGTCACAAATTGACACCAAAGAGTGAACTTGACTAAACGCATAAAATTACTGCCTTATTTAAATAGCAAATTAGTCTTACTTTCGACCGTCGTGTGTGTGTGCTGGTGTTTTTTAAATATTTGATTTGGCGTGTGGCCTTCATTCTAAATGCCAAAGTTGGCTGACACAGTTCACAAAACGTATTTCTTATAATCTGTACATTTCGTTTGTTTTATATGTTTTATTCATAGATTTATCGATACTGTTCGATAATGAGGATCAGTAACAGGTTTGATTCCTATAGTTTTATTGGTATAAGTAGTACAAAAAACCTGCCTCTAAAAAGCAAGAAATAATATTCAAATTATTAGATACGCATTATCATTGTTATAATAACGTCTATTAAATTCGGGTCGGTATAAATAACAAAGTCGTCAAGGTAGTTGATGCAAAATCATAGTATTTTCATGATTACTTGAAAACTACTGAACTGATTTGAAAAAAATAACAATGGGACCATCTCGCAAGAATACTCAATCGAATTGAAAAATAATCATTAAAATCGGTTAATAAAATCATATTCATAGCTATGAAACTTAGTCAAAGCTTTTTTTAAATCCGTTTAGAAATGGTTAAGTTATAAGGGTTTTGAAGGAAATGCCAAGCTCAATGCAATATGTGCTTTATCACGTACGACATAAGGTTCGCGTACGTCTCGATGACGTCATAATGACCCCCCAAAATAACAGTGTTTTAGCTCGTATAGCTTGTCAGGTTTAAGAGATATCGTAAAAATTTCTTCACAGCTAATCATGTGGTGGCATAATCTTTCTGATAAGCCACTAAACTAAAATCGTTACTGATCCTCATAATTATTTTATTAACTTATGTTTTCAAGATTCAATCTGCCTTTTGTAAGAAGTAAACCGAAAATCAAATACCTTAATCGATTTGAAGCTTAACACGCAAAGTTAAGATTTAAAATGAATTTGAGAAAGTTTTGTGATCAGGGGGGGTATTACAAGTTTATGAATTGCTATAGTTACATCTCTTTCTCGCTGTATAGCAGATAAAAGACACGCATTCAGAAAACTCCAAAGGATCCCACCCTGAGGTGAATTCTAGGAAACGTACATTCGAGAATTTACCCTAAGCTAGGGAGGAAGCTAAGATAGATAATTATTATTATAGGGAGAATTTTCGCACATAGGTTTCCCGGAAATCACTTCAGGGTAGATTTTTTGTTGGGGTAACACACTTATTCTGCGTATAGGTACAGCTTGACCATAAAGAGTTGACAAAAATTGAGGGCGCCACTTTGTTGAGAGGAATAAAAAGACTTGAGCCGGTAAAATCAGTATTTACTAGTGAGAATTTTGGTAACCAAGTAAACAAAGTACAGCTGTCTACTATGACATAGAGACATTAGAATTTAGATTAAACAATGTAACTAACTAGTACCACAACACACCTCCATAATCTAAATTCACAATAGTAAATTAACAACGCAGCTAGACAGACAGCTTACACATAAAACTAAATAATCCATTAAAACTAAACTCTTTAAGGGAGAAACCAAAAACAGCATTGGCTGGTAATTATGTAACACCCATGCTATCTAAGCAGTACTTATGCTTGATTCGGCCTAAGGGTTTGGTCAATATATCAGATGGCAATTTGTCAGATGGTAAATAATGTAATTCAACAATTTTATCATTGACCTTTTCACGAATAAAGTGAAACTTGACATCTATGTGTTTTGTCCTATTATGGTGGACGGGATTGGAAGCTAACGCAAGTGCACTTTGACTGTCAGAATATAAAACAACTTTTGGAAGCTCACCTGAGAGTTCAAAATATAGGCGTTTAAGAAAACACGCTTCCTTGACAGCACTGGCAAGAGCCATATATTCTGCTTCAGCCGACGAAAGAGCGACGGTAGGTTGCTTGCGCGCCTCCCACGTAACAGGGCCTCCCGCAATACTAAAGTGTAAGACCTTCTATCTTCGGTATAGTTTGCCCAGTCGGCATCAGAGTAACCTCGAAGTATTCTATCAGTTTTCTTTCTGTTAGTGATACCTAAGTCTTTAGTTGCCATTAAATACTTTAAGCATTGTTTAGCACTTTTCCAATGAAATTGGTCAAATTTAGTATTGAACTGACTTAAGTAACTCACCGCAAAGGCAATATCCGGCCTGGTGGTTACAGCAAGAAACATAAGACAACCTATTAACTCTTGGTAAGGACAATCATACAGGATTTCATCCTTAGATTTTTCCAATCTCTTACTGAGTGGCACTGACACACTTTTAGCATCACTCATATTAAAACGTTTTGAGATTTTCTCGATATAAGTCTTCTGATAAATTTTTAAGGAACCATTTTCACATTTTACATTCATCCCTAAGCAATATTCAATTTCTCCAAGATCTTTTATCGAAAAATATTTTTGTATATCTGTTTTAAGATTGTCAAAGCTGACAACGTCTTTGGATAGACAGACAATGTCATCAACATACACCGCAATCAAAAGAGTTTCAATGTCATTTATTCTTTTTCGAAAAATGCATGACTCCGAAGGAGTTTGTATAAAACCAATAGCTGGAAGAGTTTGCTTCAGTTTAATGTTCCAAGACCTCGGGGCTTGTTTAAGGCCATAAAGAGAACGTTTTAACAGACAAACTTTATCACGCATTGATTTATCAATAAACCCTTCTGGCTGTAACATGTAGACTTCTTCATCTAAGTCTCCATTGAGAAAGGCGGTATCTACGTCCAAATGGCGAATTGTATAGCCCTCTTGGACAGCGAAGGCTAAGAGCGTTCGTAAAGAAGAGTTACGCACTACTGGTGAATAGGTTTCAAAATAATCTACACCATACACCTGCGTAAAGCCTTTAGCAACTAAACGGGCCTTATATTTTACAATATTTCCCAAGGCATCTCTTTTAAGTTTGTACACCCATTTACAACGAATACATGTTTTATTCTTTGGTTTATCGACTAACGTCCACGTTCCTTTCTTTATCAACGCATTATATTCATCTTGCATAGCCAAGAACCAACTACTTTTGTCTTCATTATTCATAGCATCCGTATAACATTTTGGCTCTTGGTCTAAACAATTAGATTCCAAAATATTATATGAAAAGAAATCAGGAGGTTTTCGATCCCGTTTTGGGTAATGAATAAAAGTTTCTGTTGAGGAACCCATATTTTCGTTAGTACCGTCAAGTGGTTCAGTCGATGAAATAACTTCTTCCTGACTGCGATCACCGGAAGTCAAAGGAATAACATCTTCCTGACTGTGATCACCGGAAGTCGAAGGAATAACATCTTCCTGACAGTGATCACCGGAAGTCGAGGGAATAACATCTTCTTGACTGCGGTCATCAGTGTCTTCTGTTAAAAGAATTTCACTACCCTTAGTTACTTCGGCACCAGATGATTGCATCAAAATATTTATCATATTATTTGAAGATGAAGAACAACTTCCGGAGTCTAAGGATTCGGACAAGGCGTTTACACGCTGCGTGTTAACAGACTTTAGGTTGTTAAAAGTATTTTCAAAAAATACAGCGTCCCTTTCCTTTATTAATTTTCTCGGGCATTGCGCATGTCTGAAGAAATAACTTCTTGGAGTATCAGAATACCCAACAAAAATATACTCTGCAGCTTTCAAATCTAACTTAGACCGCTGACAAGTGGGAATATGTACAAGCGCTCTACACCCGAACACTTTTAAAAAAGAAATGTTCGGTTTCTCATTGAACCACATTTGGTATGGCGTCTCGCAACCTAAAGCACGGTGCGGTGACCTATTTTTAAGGTATATTGCTGTCTCCACAGCATCCTGCCAATATGCTTTAGATAGGTTGCTTTGAGCTAACATAGCACGAGCTTTTTCAACAATGCACCTTATACTTCGCTCGCTAACACCGTTTTGTTGCGGACTATAAGGTACTGATGTCTCGTGTTTAATACCAAAACTGTTAAGATAATTGGACATATTTTTGTTAACGAATTCAGTCCCATTATCCGTTCGTAAACATTTCATTTTTATATTTAGTTGTCGTTCAACAAAATTATGAAAGTTTTTAAATATTTCAAAAACATCAGACTTCGAAGAAAAGCAATAAACAAACATCATACGTGTGAAATCATCAATAAATATTATAAAGTAACTATTACCTTTAAAAGAATTTGTAGAAAACGGTCCACAAACGTCTGCGTGAATAAGTTCTAGAGCAGAACTTGCCCGTTTATATTTAATCTTTATAAATGGTTTTCTGGCTTGCTTACCTTCTATACAAGCTATGCAGGGATCCTTATCTACATCAGCATAAGTCATACCATTTGCTTGTCCCTTTTTAAGTTTGTCCATTCCGATACGACAGAGATGACCTAGACGTCTATGCCAAAGTTGAAATTCCGTCAACCCAAAGTGCACTTTACGTTCCACACTGTCAACCACATCTAATGCTGTAAACTTTTGAGATTTATTTGGATTCAAATCCAAACTATATAAACCACCATTATAGGACCCCTGTAATATAGAATCACCAGTATTAGTTACATCAATATTATTATAAAAATTTCACCCGCGTTTATCAAAAATAACTGTGAAGCCTTTATCAACAGCTTTCTTAACAGAAATTAAATTACAATGTAAATCTGGTACAAAAACAACGTCCTTAATTTTACTTATATTTGGAATCCCATTAATAGAAATATCACCTGTTCCTACAGCTGGCAATTTGTCTCCATTCGCAATAGTGACAGAACCAGCATCTTGGATCAAGGGCTTATAGTTTTCAAAAAATTCCAAACAAGGACTCATGTGACTTGTTGCGCCAGAGTCAATGTACCATCGATCACACTTATTTTCTTTATTTTCAGCCACAAGCGCAGTAAGTAAAGTTAAATCTTCCTGAGCATAAAGGGAACCTTTTTCCTCCAAAGAACCAACATTGGCTTTCTTCTTGCCTTTATTAACCCGGCGAGCTTGTGGTAGGGTGTGACATGCCCATGCTTTGCGCGAAGTCGTGTATTTTTCAAATTTGCCCCTCAATTGGTTTGTTGCTTCGAGTAGCTGGAGCCAATGTACTCCGCGGGGGGAGAGTGGCGTGACCGCAGTGTCGCGTCAACCGGCGCAGGAGCTACACGCGTGTAAACGTTCGTGGGGTGCGTCATACCCCGCCACATGCTCCGTGTTAGTTTTAACATATATCTACCTATAAATGCCAATTTATTAAACCAATACTTAAGAATTTATTTGTATTTTGAAATATGGTTTATATTTAGTGTATAAAATAAAAAACAGTGTATATTTATATACTTTTATTGTATTATTTATCAAAAATACTAAAACTAAAATCAACTAATTCTTTAAAAAAAATATGTTATTGAGAATCTTATATTCTTTAAGTTTTTAAAGTTGATTTTATATTTTTATTAAAGAATTAGTTGATTTTAGTTCCTTTTTCAGAAGTTCCTTTTTTTGTTTTTTTTGTAAATGTTATATTTTAGTATTTCTGATAAATAATACAATAAAAGTATATAAATATACACTGTTTTTTATTTTATACACTAAATATAAACCATATTTCAAAATACGAATAAATTCTTAAGTCTTGGTTTAATAAATTGGCATTTATAGGTAATTATATGTTGGGGTTTGGCAAACCCCACCACATGCTAGGTGTAACTTTTTTCACCTCATGCTCGCCGGGTTAAGTGGGCATTGAGGACTCTTATGTCCTGGCTCATGACACTTATAACAAACTACAGGCTTCTTGGTCTTCTTATTATATGAACTTCTTGAACTTAGCGCTAAAACGTCATTCTGAGGAACGTCTTTTGCCATTTCGTTCAATAATTTACTTTTGACTATGTCACTTGTTACCTTTACATTGGAGTTCTCAAGTGCCATTATGAGAGGTTCATATTTAACTGACAGACCTCCTAATAAAATAGCGGCAACAGACTCATCATCTATGACTTTACCAATGTCTGCTAAATCTTGTACAGTACACATAATAGCATTAGTATAAGACTCAATGTTTAGAAAGTCATTCAATGCATACCTGTATAACCTGCGTTCTAATGACAATCTACGGCCCATCCCCTTATCTTCGTATGCATTTGCGAGTGCATCCCATGCTTCTCTTGCCGTTTTAGCTGACCTTACATGAGTGATGGCTGAGCCATCCAACGTAAGACAAATTTTGGATAGGGCCTTTTGATCATTTCTATTCTTCACGAGCTGTGAGGTTTTATCCTCAGGATCATAGCCAGCAATGGATTCCCACAAGTTTTCATGGGTTAACAATGCTTTTATTTTAAACTTCCATATACTGTATCCATCTCGGTTTGTTAGAAATTTAATCCCACTTATTCCACTGGACTCACTCATTTTGAAAGAGTTCGTGCTGATAACGTGTTGAGAGGAATAAAAAGACTTGAGCCGGTAAAATCAGTATTTACTAGTGAGAATTTTGGTAACCAAGTAAACAAAGTACAGCTGTCTACTATGACATAGAGACATTAGAATTTAGATTAAACAATGTAACTAACCAGTACCACAACACACTTTCTATGTAAACACGTCAAAATCAGGAATAATTTGGCAACACTGACTATATTTTGTACTGAAAAAATTTAGTTCCATTTTATTTAATTTCATCTCTTTATGGCCAAGCTGTATGTACAGATGATGTACAGTTAGCATTAGCAACGTAAATCTCTGAATTCGAAACACTTTTTACACATTTATTTTGTATAGTTAGTATATTTAGTGCTTTTGTTTGAATGACTGTTTGTTGCCAAAAAAAGAATAAAGAATAAAGAATATTAAATTAATATAATGTTGTGCTTTGTGCATTAATGTTAAACAGACTTTGTATTGGAGTAAAAGCTCAAATACTAACAATACAATGTGTAAAATAGTAATGTAATAAACTATATTTTTTTTGTAGAGAGTAGAGGGGGTTAAGGTATCATAGATCAAAATGTTTATTCTGTAAATACGTAGCTTATTTATTTATTATACTAATCTAAAGAAAATAGGGCTAAGTTTGGAAAGGTTCATTTTAAATATAAAACAATCAGATTCTGTTGGAATTTGATATTGTTCGAAAGCTGTAGCATAAACTGTGTCAGTTAGAAATTCTGAAAGTTGAAAAATTGGCTGATTTTTTTATAGGTAGGTTTCATTTTATATGGGTAAAGTTTTTAAGCAATACCTATTTGCTACCAATTTCAAGCGTGGTGGCTAAAGAATAAATCATCCAATTTGATTTTATCAGACATTCCCCATTACCATATTATAGCACGTTAATTAATCATTGAAATCTTGAAATGTATATTTAAGGCGATTAGTGCCCTCACAGTGGCGCCCTCATTATATTTAATTAATTGGACCCCCTAAACGATCAAAATTGCTTGTCAATCATTTACATTGCATTGCTTGTCAATCACATTTTGATCGTCTAGGAGCGATGCTTGACAAGCACCACAGAATAGATAGATTACCGTGGCCAATCAAAAGTAGGCCACGCCCCCAAATGGTAAATGCAATATAAATGATTGACAAGAAATGATTGATCGTCTAGGGGCTCCATAAGAAGCTATTTAATTTATTATAAAGGTTCTATAGTTTATTTACAAATAATAACCTCTGTAAAATATAGTTCGTTGCAAAAGAGCAAAAAATGGTCATTTTTGGCCACTGTGAGGGCACTAATCGCCTTAATTATCTCAACCGATTCTATGTCGGAAAGATCATACAATAAACCTAGCTATGTCGATTTCTTTGCTCCTGAAGTGTAGTTTCACACTAAAATAATTAAGTGTTATTTTTCTCCACTGTTATGTAGCCTTTGAAGCTCTATTTTAAGTATTTCTCTATGGATGCCTATGTATTACAAGCGTATTAATGAGCGGAAAAAAGTTGAAATTTCGAATAAGAATTTACCTATAAGATTTTCGTATAAGAATTGGTCCTAATATTTTAAAAAACAAGCATGATAAATTATAAGGCATTTATAAAATGTATTAATGTCACTTGTACATTGCACAGCCGCCCATTTTGCCATGTTTTCACGGTCTTAGCTACTAGCTTATAGCTTAGTACTTGTCACTAACACTAATTCCTTCCATGTAAACATACTGACTAAGCACTTGTTCAGTATGTATACACGCAAGGTATTAATTAAAAATAAAAAGAAAGGAATCTATAAGTACTTCGGTTGTACGAAGTACTTATATAATTGCCTTGGTAACAAGGGAATCAGTCGCAAAATGCCAGATTCTACAAATGCCAGATTTTATTTTTCAACACTTTTTGATATTTTTTCTTTTCTTTGTAAAACGTCACCAAAGTAGCAGGACCACATAAATATGGAGAAGGTTAATTAACTTCCACATTTTCAATCACTTTTGTTTTGTGATAAAAATAGCTTCAATGAAATTTCAACTTTATTTCCTGTACTGTAAGATTTATTTTATTTATTAATGACTATGTATAAAGCTTGTTGTGGCTAAAATCTAGATCATAATTATCTCGTTATTGACAATACGTTGTTTACATTTGTTATTAAATGAAGATATTATTCATATATTTGAGGATTTGTTTCAAACACCGTGCGTTTTCTGTTAAATTATTTATTAGTTAGGGACCAAATATGTGAGTGAATATGTTTATGAAATTGCTAAATAAATGTTTTTTTAACGCAGTTTTATCTTTTATTGTTTGTACACCAGTCTACAAGTTGGTAATTTAAAAATGCTACTATCTATATTCTGTACTTATAGTCTAACTCTAAATTCATAACACAAAAGCGAGCAGATCCTACTGGGGGCTATTTCATAAACATTACAATTTGTAATTAACTACGGTAATTCGCATACATTGCGGTGTCTGTGAGTAGTTTATTTTCTAGTTTCAAATTGGCGACGCAATGAATAGGTACCTACCAAATGATCGTTGTAATTACTACGGTTATGTTTATGAAACAGGGCCCCCACTCTAAAGGCTATTTCCACTCACCTGAGTTTTTTTTCTATTGCTATTGCTGTCTTTTGTTGCTGCCTTCAAAAGAGTAAGGTATAAATAAATACACAAAATCCTAAAAATAAAAATTCTATGTTCGTATCATTTTACTCGGCAAAAGGAATGCGGCAACGGCCTTCATTACATCCTACTTTCACTTAATTTTCTTGCTAGGCCTATAAAAGGTCATGTTGAGAAAACCGGATGAAATTGTTCGTTATTTACATCGTTTTGTAGAAGTCTTAAAATAAATCAAAGAATAAGGAAATTTTGGAGTCTGTTGATAAAATCAAAGTTGGTGTTCTGCTTAGTTGGTATACCTATTGCGTAAGTAGTATTTAGCGTTTATGGCGTATTGCGTAAAGGTGGTATTATGCGTCTAAAGGAATTTTTATGCATTATGTATGATGTACACAGAGATACCTATTATCTACATACAAACGACATCAAAAACAATCAAATTAATTTGCTTTGAATTAGTAGGTACGTACGTAATTGTTGTTTGAACATTTTTGAATAGCAGTTGTAATCTTATACCCTAATTTACTTTAACAAGATGACATAAAGATTACCTACTTAGTTCGTTCTAAAATGTCACTTTTTCTCACAAAAGATAAAGCTTTATCTGTAAATTAACCCAAATAAGTATTTTGGCTAGCTCGATCAACGAGTTTTAATTTTATTCTCGGTCGAATAAAAAATAAACAATAGTACAGACGACATCACATCAGTCTGGCTATATTACATGTTGACCTTGAGACCGTATGCCCTATGCTGTAAATTACAGCTCTTGCTGTTTTAGCAAGTTTAACTGATTAACTTGATGTGATATTTCTCGCCAAGATGTAGGTTGATTTTGGCTGGGACCAAATCATTCCTTTATATTTTTTGAACGGCGCTTCATTTCATTTTTATTCCAGGCATTGCGGGATCCATAAAAAAGGGAGATTTTTTTTTAATAATCAGATCCTGGCTAGGTTAGGTTGGTTTAGGTTCACTAGATATAGCCTGTCCCTGCCAAAATGAAGGTTTGCTTTGCTTTGGCATGGACCATTTAAATCGCTTATATCTTTCAGTCCTTTTTGGGACTAATTCCGAAAAAGTAGGACTAGTTGGGACTAATTGGGGAGAAATTTTCCATGTAGTCAGAATTGCGGTTTTAAAAGTGGTCCATGCCAAGATGTAGGACACTGTGATGTCATGTGTACCTTTTGTTTAAAGAATCTTTATTATCAAGTCTCAAATTCTAGGCAGCTGTACTCAAATTATTCATAAAACTCGCTTCCCTCTAGAAGCAACTTTCTTGCCAGCGTAACGGACACGAATAGGTACCAGTAAGAGAGGACTTCAAAATCAAACAAAATCATTTATAAATATAATAATATTTATTTCCTTCTGACGAGTCATTTCTTTACAAATTAACAAAATTGGTTCCGCAACAGTATAATTCTAGATCACGGTCACACTCGCAAATATTTACATAAAACCACTGTACTTTATAATAATGGAGATCTTTACACAAACAAAATTACACCGCACCGCTAATGAAATGCAAAGAGAAATAATATAAATCATTTATTATACAATTCAACTTGCTAGTTTTTTTACAGCTTGACCATAAAGAGTTGACAAAAATTGAGGGCGCCACTTTCTATGTAAATACGTCAAAATCACGAATATTTTGGCAACACTGACTATATTTTATACTGAAAATTGTTAGTTCCATTTTATTTAATTTCAACTCTTTTTGGCCAAGCTGTACGTCTCGCGGTTTCTTCTCCCGCAAATTCACGATGCGGTGTTGCCAGAATACAATAGCTATATTACAGTATATAAGGTCACTAAAACGCGGCTTATATCTCTAAACAGCGCCATCGCATCCAATAATACAAACTAATGTGATAAAACAAGGAACCGACGTTAAAAAAACTCTTTGTTGAAGATACTTTTTTAAAGTCGATGTTGCCATATCAAATTCGAGATAATCAACCCTGTTAGTCTTTGAGACTATTACTGAAATCCAGAGATTTTTGTTATTACGTAGAAAAATAAATTAAGTAAGTTTAAGAGATAGGTTTTTATAAAGTTTAGTCGCCATCGATGGATTTCAGTGCCACATCCAGCATTTTTATAATAACAAATCAAATAATTACGATTAAATGACAAGTCAACGGACTTTTAGCGCCGAAATTATTTAAAAATAAACTCCCATAATTTTGTTATAACAACTAATATAATTACTATAATTATTTTTATAGTTTCATTCAATAAAATCCCATTTGGTAGTATTTCAATAAATATTACGTCTTTAGTATTTTAAAGTGTTTCATCGCAACACAAAATTATGATTTATTTTTAAACAATTTCATTCAGTTGCAATTTTAAATAATATTGAATTTTTTTTTTCTGTAACACATAAAAAGTTGTTATTCATTTACCAAGTTTTGGTAATATTGTTTTTGTGCAATTTGTTTTTTTTATATGTTACAGAAATATAACTTAAGTAGCTCACAAGGTTGAATAACAACTGTGAAAGCTTTTTACACATCATTCGATAAAATAACAAGTTTTTAATCAAGAATTATGTTTTGGAAAATTTTACCAATATTACCGCGATTGACAAAACTAACAATTAGATAACTAACGGCCAAATACTCAAACGAATCTTAAAGTTAAGGCCACCTTAAATTCAAAAAAGTTGTCAGACTTGACAGAAACTCCTTAAAGTTAAGGAGACCTTAACTTAAGATTTGAACTAAGAAGCCTTTGAGTATTCGGCCATAAGTAGTTTTTTCCTCAGTGTTGAGATCACATTTCAATTTAACGAGTCTGCGAAATAGGATCCTACTAATGTTTTAAATGTGAAAGTTTGTAGGTTTATTTCTCAATCACGCAAAAACGGCTGAACAGATTTGGATAAAATTTGACACACAGATAGTTTATAGCCTGGATTTTTATCCCGGTCAAACGTTCCCTAGGGATTTTCCGAATGTCCACGCGGACGAAGACGCGGGCGGAAGCTAGTAGGATATACACCGTTAATTTTTAAGTACCTATATCTAAAAATTAAATAGGGATATCACCACGTTAATGAGTATGAACGTGCAGTTAAAAGTTAGAAACTAATAATTTGAAAATATTGGAAAAAATCTTGATTAATCGGCAAACTCACAAAAATAGCAAGACGCGTGCGTATATTCATTTTTTTCATTATTTACGCAGGTAAACAAGATATCTTTTGATTACGCGCGTGTAATTCTATGAATGAGCTCTAAATCCAGAAATCAGTAAAATTTTGGGAAATAAGCAAACCTCAGTATCTTGAACAGTTAATAAATATTGAAACTTTTAACTGTACATACTCGATTAGAATAGGGAAGAGATACACTCATTTAATTTTTAGATAAACTTAAAAATTAACCGTGTATAGGATAAAATAACTTTTGGCGAGTTTCTTGCCGATATGGCGTAAATGCTTTAATTTTCACAAGTGCTTGTATAAATTATTCTATGTCAAAAGTATATGAATTTGTGGTAAATTTTTCCAACACATTTTGTTCTACAAAGTTTTTTTTTACAAAACAATACAGCCACTTTATAAGTGAACATTTTCATGTTATATTTTTTTGGAAATGTCATGAATTTAGGTTGTTCTTTATTCAGTATTAAGTAGTTTAAAATACACTTGGATAGTACAATTTGTACTAAATCGGGCGAAGTCGATTTCGCTCATTTATGTTATTCGAATTTAATATACAGGGTTATTTGTAAAACACCGACCACCTCGCAGGAGTAGATTACCAACATCATAAACAACAACATTTGATCTACGACTTTCCCGAAAACAGACAAAAAAACATTTTCGTTTTGTTGTTGTTTATGATGTAAGTAATCTACTCCTGCGAGGTTGTTGGTGTTTTACAAATAACCCTATATACCCAAAATAAGGTAAACAAGCAAATGTAAACGCGCCATTAGATACAGAAATATTTCAACTTTAAATTTATTTTTGTTGTTTTAAGGCAGCCAGTACACGGTAGGTTTTGCTGTCAGTTTAACCGCAGTCACAGCCGTGACTGACGATTAACCTACCGTGTAATGTAGTGACTGATGGTTGCATGAAGTCGATTTCTTCTTTCCATCAGTCAGTCAGCCAAACGTAATTCATGACTGATGGAATTTGACTGACGCTTGCATGAGCATGTAATGGCCGCCTAAGGATATTGTTCTTAGGGTTTTTGAGAGACGGTATTGATAATAAAGGCAAAATTTAAAAAGTACAATATTTTAGTGTGAGTTGAACAAAAAATCAAGTCAAATGTGTAAAATTAAAGTAATAATTTACCGTTTTATTAATTATGGAAAAATACTGAGTTGGCTGGTTTAAAGTAGCTTAAACTTTCGTTGTAAATTTACAGTTTTTAACATCTGTAGTTGAAAAATCTATTACAATTTTTTAGTTTAGCGTCAATTGTAGCCAAAGGTAGAAAAACTTATAGTTACTGATTAAGACAAAATAATCAGGTAATTAAAATTTTCCAAAATCATAGAATAATACTTTTAACTTCAATTACATTTAGGAAATGCCTTAGTTTTATGAACTTAATTATAACCAATAATCGAGTAGATTTAAAGAGAAAATTCGACACATTTTAACGAAATTAATATTTGGAAAACAAGGCGGTTCATATAAATTATATGAAATTAAATGAATACTTTTTATGTATTTCTACGTTTTAATAGATTTCGACAGTTCAAAAACAAATATACTGGCTTCACTTAGTGATGTAATTTTAGTAAAATGCTACATTTCATAGTGAAAGATTCTTTGATAATTATTTCTGCTGAGACACATAATTAATTTCATAATTATGAATGTATTATACAATTAGCCTCACAATAGTCATATTTGTAAAAACAATTGGACTTTTCTCTACGATAAATGTTCGAGACATTTGAATGCAACTAAACTCATTTCGTTCCAAGTATTGCAAGATTTAAAATTAATCAAATTTTTGCCATTTTTACGCGCATTTTTTGAGTGTTTTGGATAAATTCCCAGGGTTGTGTCGACGAAGATATTGCTCGAATCTCAAACAAATTTCACAAAACTTAAAAACAATCTCTAACCAAAAAATCGTTACCAGATTGTCAATTTCACTCAAATATTTGCCATTTAAACACTTAAAAAAACCACATTTACCGCATATTCAGCCATTGCCTTAACCTCTGTCTTCTTTTAGCGTGTAACCTCGCGTGAGAAGCTTTAGCCGCGGCTAAAGCCCCACTTCTATACAAACTATAAGGCCGAAAAGATAACAACCTTAAATCATCACTTAAGTGACACTCCGTATGATCATGTAACTTAGGCGGTTTTCTTCTAGAATGCGTCTGTTGAATGTTCCCTGGGTTTGTTGTCGCTATATTGTGGGTGTAACCCGGGCCGCATTTTCTCGCGTTTCGAGCTAAGAATACTGGTTTGTTTGTAGGTGTGTTTGTGTGTGGGCTTGTGTAGCGTTCAGTGTATATCGACCAGGCGGCGGTGCGGGAAACTATCGCTCGGGGATTCCCGTTGTTGGTGCGTTGCTGTGGAACAAAATTGTTGGTTAATTAAACAGCTTATTACATTAAGGTGGTTATACCACCGATTGTGGAAGTTGTTAATAGAAAAGGATTTTAATCAAACATAACGTGGAATTTTTAGGGCTCATAGCAGGGGGGTATAACTCCGCGCTTAAACTTTTATATTAGCCTACTGCTCGCGGCCCACTCCAAGAGGGCCATTGTCGAGGGATATCACCGCGCCGACCGAAACGCGCGGCCGCGGCGTGTGCAAGCGACGAGAGCGCAGCGCGTGAACGTCACCAACGAAACGAGTCAGTCAAGCGCCGAATGCGAAACTGCACGCACTTCGTTTTTGATACTTAATTACTAACGTACCTACCTACCTACCAAAGTTTATTGTATTTTTTGTATACATATTTACATACTTAGTTGTATCGAAGTTCGAAATATGGCACCAGTAAAGAAAAAAGCTAAAAAATACTATTTTTTTTCACCCATCCCATAACTGACCCTTGCAAAAGTTGCTTAACCTCCGCAATCGTTGGGCCAGGCGCTATACCACTGCGCCATCGAGCTTCTCTAACTACTTAGAAATACTTATTATTTATGCTCTTTAAATATGCTCAGCTCACCTATTACGTAGATTTATTTTATTTTATAAGTAGGTACCTATTATAGTAATTTCATTGTTTATTCATGGGCATAACGAATGTTTTCTATGATATCAGTAACTAGCGAGTAGCAACCCCGAAATGTGTCGGTTGAGACAGAGCTATGCGACAGAAAGAGAAGCCTCTCTTTCTTCTTCGTAGGTGCATATAATTTTATCCAGGCAGCGTTGTGCAGTTTGAAATTGTACTTTATTGCCGTGCAGCGAGAGTAGCTTATTATTTGATGGTCCTCGCGGGGTCGGACTTCTGTACGTTAGTACTATTATATATTCTGTGCTCATAGTCTAGTATTTTTAGAAGGTGTCACTACATTCCCTCGCATTCATTCGTAGAAGTAGATAGCAAATGTGTCAAAAACGGCCACTTTTAGCAGTTTTGCTATCTACTTCTAGCAGTGACTACGAGGGAATGTAATTCTGAAATTTGAGTTTAATTTACGGATTTTTTAGATTACTTTGGACATAATTCTTAGAAATACAATAAAATGGATCCCAGAAAAGGATACGTACCATTTTATTCTAAATATCGGCTAATTATTAGCTTTGCTTGCTAATACTTATATTGTGAATGTTAAAATTCCAAATTTAAAAATGAGGGTTTCTGAATCGTCATTATTTTACCATACATTATTGTTGTATTGACGTATTTAACAAGACGTCTTTTAGTTGACAAGAATGGTAGCAACAAATAGTAATACTGACCTGTGTGGGGGAGAGCCTCGCGTCGAGCGGGGGCGAAGCCCGGGTCGGAGGCCCCTCCAACAACTCGAACGACACGCGACACTCGTCGCCGCCGTACTGTGGACAAACAACAAATACATTATTAATTAATTAACTAGATTTAAATAGTGTACCTATTTAAATCGTTCGTAGTTCGTTAATATGTTGACATTTTTGAGAGGCTGTTGACCTTTATTATAAAGCCATACAGGTTAATGAGCTGTCAAAAGTGCCAATATATTAATAAACTCGACTGTACCTACGTAATAGTTAAAATCCAATTTTTTTTTTCACGAAAAAAGAATTAATACAATCAGTTTATCAGTAGGTACAAGCTTTTGTGCACTGTAAGAATACAATTTAACAACCGTGTCCAGAGGTTCCCGAACTAGGCTAAGCCTGTATCTTGGTGAACCGAAAATTGTAAGTTGATGGGTTTATAGTGATCTATTCACAGAAAATAAAAACAAATTTTAATACTACCAAATTTCATTTTGATTTCAAAATGGTTCCATTCAAGAAGGAAATAACTTTTTACAAATAACTTTTTTGACAAATATAAAATTAGAGTATAAAAAATGGAAGTCACACAAAATAATGATGAAGTTTATCACAAATACTCACCACTTTGACGAGAAACGCATTGTGTTCGTGCCTCAGATATTTGGCCGCCCTCCTCACGTACGCGGGCGGCCCCCTCATGCCGCCCGCCGCGCACAGCTCCGCCGCTCGCACCGACCAAGGTTCCGAAACGCAGTGTTGGAGCTGGAATAGACAAACATCTGTTAGTATAACTTCAATATAATAAATATTATTTCTTTCTTTTCAATGTTTATTCATGAAAAAGCTAGCGGAAAACCGGAAGATGCATTCGGCAGCACAAAAATGGTGTGTTCACTTACTCACAAATAGTGTTCACTTCACATTCTCATAAATTAAAAAGTACATGTATCATATGTGGTTCATGGATAGACCAGCCGCTACAGTTACACCAGTTCACATCAGGATCGAATAAACGTCAAAAATCTGTTATCTTAGTACAAGTGCTCAAATAAGTTCAAACTGTTGCCTTGGTTTTACCCATCTGAATTAGATGAAACATGATTTTGATTTTAAGTTGGACTCCCAAGCTACCTAACTGAAAAAACCATCAAAATCAGTTGATAGGTTAAGTTTTATTATATGTATATCTCACCTGTCTAACGCAGTGTGACACTAGTTTGTCTAGCGTATACGCAGGATACGCGCGTATCCCCAGCATCTCTCTAGCCGCGTCCTCGTACGCGGCCGGCTCCGTGTTGCCGTCTAGTACGCCCTTAACCAGCTCTAGTAAAGCCCCGTAGTATTCGCCAGGGGTCGACACTTCGGCGGGCAGATCTGCAAAATAATAGTCACTTTAGAAAAAAACTCTTACCGTAAACTATCGGATATGCTGCTCAGTCAGTGCGAGTGAAAGAGAAAAAGATAGTTTACGGTAACGTAAACAGTTTGCATCAACTCATGGTAGGGCCACTATAAAAAATTGGGAATAACTTTAGCATGTAAGTACTAAGATTTTTAAAAAATATATTTCACACAATATTTAACAGCTTGAATTTGCAGTAAATTTATTTTAGTCTTGTTTTGTGAATGCTGTGTGGTGTGATAACTAGTATAGTGAGAGCAATGTCAAGTTTATGAAGTAATGACGTATACAACGAAAAAATTAAAAAAAAAGTTAAATGAAACATTTTCTTGAGATTTTGGTCTTTTGAAAAAGCTAATTGAAGATTTTTTTGAGAATTTCTCGGATTTTAAAGATGTTGCGTTACTTACTGTTTGGCTTCAGACGTAGCGCAGTAGCGACGCTAGTAGCTCTATTGTCGGCGTCCAGCGCTAGCGAAGTTCGTCTAGCGGCCGCTAGTCGCTGGCACAATGTTCCGTGCAATCGCAGGAATAGATACCACGAAGATGTGCATACGAAGCGAGCCTCCTGGTGGGACAGACATTGGAAATTAACCCTCCGGATCATAAGGTCTTAATACCATACCAAAACACATGAATGGCAAAATGTCAAATTACCAAAAAAACACCTAATCCAAAAAAAGGTTTAAATCCGAAATGACTTGAATATATTCTAATCCATACTAATATTATAAATGCGAAAGTAACTCTGTCCGTCTGTCAATTACGCTTTCGCGCCTAAACAATAGTTTAGGCGTCAAGTACCTGTACCAAATTGGTTGATGTTCATAAAAATTGGTTGAGTATTACCAATTTTAATGAAATTTGTTACAGAGATAGAGTAGAGCTTGAGAAAGGACATAGGCTACCTTTTATCGCGAAATAAGAAAAACGCACTTCGCGTTTAATCGCAGTGCGTGCTAAGCCTTAGTCTCTTATATCCGCTATCGCTAATAGTACTCACATTAGGCGGGTGGTCTCTATAGTCGTCCTCCAAATCTCCCTCGAGCTTCACGTCCTTGGAGTCGTCATTGCTGGGCCGCTTGACGGCGTTCGCTGCGATTACGCACTCTACAACAACGGGATACGGTATATTTATTATTATTTATTAATATAACTTATCATACCTATATATACTTATTCTCTTTCTATCTATATACATTACCTGTCCTTTAAATTTGCACCCATTCCCCTACTTCTGCTTATTTATTTTTCTTTCACCCAAGGTTGCCTGGAAGAGATTGCTATTTAGCAATAAGGCCGCCTTTTGTATGTTTTCTTTTGCCTTTTTTGTTTCTTTCTGTTTTTGTTTTTTTGTCGTGTGCAATAAAGCTATCATTATTATTATGTGAAAGTGAAATAAGCTTTATTCAAATAAACTTAATTATTAAGTACTTTTGAATCGTCTATATTTTTCTACCACCCGTTCCAGACTTTTTAAGCTGACAAGAAGAACGGGTGCAAGAAACTTAACTTATAACATGCTAGTTCACAGAAGTGCACTTCCAACACACCAGCAAGTCATACATAAACAGTTTAGAAATAACAAATAGTACCCACTTAATTAGAATTTAACTCTTATTTACACGACTGCCTAAAAAAGTCTGCCTCATGTATGTATGTGTGTTTGTTCCACCATAATTTAAAGATGTGTGGAGTATCGTTATTTTTGAGTACATTCTACTATTTAAATTATTAATTAATAATTATGCTAAAATCTCAAATTTAAAATAGTTAAATTATGTTTTAAATCGAAAACTAGAAGATTTACAAAATAGATCAATATAACGAAACACTATATTGTCTAGTATAATTTAAAAAGATATTTACCAAGTTTTAAAGATATAAAATGGGCTTAAAAATGGCAGCTCTTCACGAGACTGAGAGAACGATAGGTGGTTTAGTGAGCGAGCGAGAAGTGAATATGAACGACGCCATTTCTAATCCCATTCTTTATCGGTTGTACTTTAATTTTCTTGTAATAAAGAGACGTCAGTAGGAAGGCAGCATGCTTGTATCAACAATAAAAATTCTGTCGATTGCACATCGCACGTGTTTCATCATTGTCTCACATTAAAAAAACTATGTTTCATTTGAGGAGAGTAATTTTTAAATAAAAATATAGATCCATACAAAATATTGCATTGCTAAAAGTAAACGCAGTAAAAACAAGATTTTGGAGAATTTGAAGTTGTAAATAAAAGAAAAATTACGATTTTGGCCAAACACTCATAAATTTACAAATTCATTGTACTTAATTTAATCCTCTAGTTAATTCATTCATTAATTCCTCTAGACATTTCTTACTTAAGCAAGTACTATATAAAAGACTGCATATTTCCTTTAAATAAATATAAAAATAAATACTCAAATGATTTTTTAACAAAAATCTTATGGCTGAGATCTTAACTTTAAGGAAGCCGTCAGTTTTATGTTGTTTTGTGTTTGTTTTGACAACCAAGTATTTGAAAATAAGTTGACCTTAACTTTAAGAATCGTTCGAGCATTTATCAGTGAGATATTTATAAATTTATTGTCCTTAAGTGATATAAGAAAAAAATAAGGAAAGTAAGCAGACATATTGTTTCTTGTTACCTTTGCTGTCGGTGTTGTTGTTGTTCTTGGGTTTGTTTTCCTTGTCGTTCTTGTTGTTTCTGCTGCTCTTATCTGACGCGTTGTCAGATTCAGACGACTGTTGACAAAACAGATCCTTATTAAGGCGATTCCCTGACCTAAAGTGGCGCTTTAGAGGTTTTATTTAATAAGCTGTTAATAGAAAAGGATTTCAATAAAGCTTTTCGTGGATATTTTAGGGCTCATAGTCTAGTATTTTTAGAAGGTAAGTATCACTGCATGTCTTCGTAGATAGCAAATGTGTCAAAAACACCCGCTTTTAGCAGTTTTGCTATCTACTTACCATTCATGGCGTAGGTGAGCACTAAGATAGGATTTTGGAAAAATCACCCCTTAAGGGGATGAAAGTTTGTATGGAAGTCCCTCAATTTCAAAGCTAGGATGTTTAAATTTTGTGTTTAGGCTGTTGACAAAAAAATATGAGGGGAAGGGTGACGGTGACCAACACTTAAAGGATTCTTAAGATTTTCTATAATTTATTTCTAAGCAAAAGCTAGTAACCCTATGTATGAGTATAGCACTGACCTCTGGTTTCTCCTGCTTGACAGTTGAATTGTTAGGTTTCTCGTCCGCCGCGTCCGCCGGACTGTCCGGGCTTGGAGGCTCTTCCTTCTCTTCTGGTTACAAACAACAATATATACATTTATACGAAAAAAGGAAGAAAACATTTAGTTTTTATATGAAAAAACCAGATCGTGTAATTTGAATTTTGTTTTATGATGTGCATTTGAAAATATAAGTAAAATAAAAGAGAAATATAAGTGTTTTAATCGCGATTTCACATTACATTTTTAGATGTTTTGCAGGTCTTTATTTTCTTGATTTTTCTTTCAAATAGATGGCTACCGATAACTAAATATTTTGATTGCTAGGCATATTACTAATTTTATTACGTAATATATGAGTGTATGAGACATCAGTAGGAAGGCAGCATGCTTGTATCCACATTGATAGTTCAGTGGTTTGCACATCGCATGAGGTTTCATCATAGTCTCCAAACAGAATTGCTTTTCATAAAAAATAATACTTTTTACGAACTAAAATCTATTAAAAAACGATTAAAAGAAATATTATCATGCATACTGTAGTCGCTAAAATATAGGCCCGTTTTGACAGCTGTTTATGACAGTAGAATCTTTACATGTAATTTCCAAAAAGTAATTTTGTATGTATTGCTACAAAAC
This sequence comes from Agriphila straminella, assembly GCA_950108535.1. NCBI lineage: Eukaryota > Metazoa > Arthropoda > Insecta > Lepidoptera > Crambidae > Agriphila > Agriphila straminella. Next base: position 13,403,998 of record OX467304.1, read on the forward strand.
GCATACAAAAACAGGTAACATTCTCATTTCTTTAGTTTTTAAACCATAGTGCCGTAACTAGACGTACAGAAATATGATATGCTTGTGTTCCGTTTAATCATTAAATGTTTACTTTCATAACTAAATAAAAACAAAACGATTAAAAGTTCATACAATTTGGAATCGACGTGATAATCGAAATTCCGGTTATCGTTTTTTTGGACAGCATCCCTAATTATGTTAAAATGGCAGCTATCGAAACGGGCTTATTATATCTCGGCAACTAAAATGTGTTCAGTACTTGTGTCGCAAAATTAATAATAAATGTATGCAATGTAGAACTTGACGTGAAGTGAAATCGCTGGATAAATAATTGACATTATGTAAATCCGAATTCCGAAGTTCTGAATTATTACTATTACTACTATTGGTGTAACTTAGTGTTCTGACAATCCACAAGTTTCAATTTTAAGGCGTATGGTAGTTTTCAGTATTTTACAGGATTTAGTACCGCCCCTTTAACGTCATTTCCTCGTTTCTCCGCTCCGCCACCTCGCTCCGCGTCAATTGACAGGCTTCCTAAAGATGACGATAATAAACCAACTTACCATCATTCTCATCATCAGACAGCGGCTGTCGCGGATGCTGGAACAAGTCTGGTAGAAACTGCCTCAGGAGTTGTTTGATCCTTCGTTTCTCAGCCTTTTGTATGGCGGTTTGCCGACGGGCGTGATGTATTAGAAGTTCCGTGCAGTCGCGGAGGATTTTGATGGCTAGAGGACAAAAATAAGATTATTTGTTTATTTCCTTTATATCAGGACTAACAAGCCTATACTTGAAGATCTCTAACAAGTTTTAAGTTGGTTAGAAGAGACCTTTCCTAATGATAAGTCTCATTTATTTTGTAAATTTCATTGAAACTGCACTAATAAACAATATTTATACAAAATTATTCCCACCTTCTTGCCTATTATGCATATTATAGTCCACAACCAAATGCGGCGCGGGCCTCCTCGCCGCGTAAGCACTCTCCACTTCGTTGAACAGCGATTTAGAGCGCATAGCTTTCAGGTCGTTCTGTTTGAAGTTGATGCCTTGGTGGTCGAGCGACTTGAGGTAGTACTTCTCGTTCTGTTCCCGCCATTGCTTGTTGAAACCCTGGAAAATAGAGACATCATATAATCTTCACCCAACTCTCTATTGAAATAAGCATTTATAAAATACAACAAATAGTTTTCCATACATAGAATACGAAAGACACCATTAGGATTTAATAAATACGTATTTTTAAACAGCTATTTAAGTTTAACAGCTGAGTTAATTTAAGTTTATTTAACAGCTGAGCTGTCAAAAGCTGTTTACTAAATAGGGCAAGTAAGGATAAACAGACTATACAATACAATAGTATATTTTACAATTTTAAAGGACTGCGATCTAATAATTTCAATACTTTTCAAAGTTGGATAAGAATAATAGAATCTGGTAAGAATCGAGATTTTTTTATAATTTAATGCAGAAATCATTATTTATCAACATTTGATTTAAATTTCGTTTAACTATCAAATAAATAGTTAGCATGCTATTACTTAATTAAAAAAAACATTAAAATGTCTGTTACTTCTTGATTTTTTTTTTTATTAGGGGATATTCATTAATCACTTGATTTTTTAGCAATTTTTTATAATATTTAGACTTTAAAAACTATTCTAAAAGCCTGTTTTACGCGTTCCTATCAATTTACTAGACAAAAAAATCAATTTTTAAGAGGGACTCCCAAAATTTGACAATATTTGAACTCAAATATTAACGTCTCTACAATCTCAATGAATGTCAAATTCAGTTGTATGCTTTTATGGACCTTCATTGAGGGAATAACGGCAGGACTTCAGAAATTATTGAATTTGGCTCGATACTTGTTTTTTTCTGAAAACATGACCCTTTTGGAGATTTTTTGAATTCTATAATCCTATAGCTCACCTTCTGCGCCTCTCTCCATTCCTCTTCTTTAGCCTTCAGCCTCCTCAGCACCACGGGCACGGCTACCACAGGGTTTTTCTTCAGGCCCGCTATTATATCCACCGCCTACGAACAACATTCAATCATTATAACTAGATTTTCAAAGTCAAAGTTAAAATGTCTTAATTCAAATAAACATAATAAATAAGCGCTTTTGAATCTTTCAGGTAGCTTAGACCAAATTAACTCACGTTTTCAGACACCTTTATACTAAATTAATTGTAATAAAGGTGCTCGATATAAAAAAAAAAGATTTTTCGACATTACAAACTTTTCTCTGACTCCAAAGTAGCTAAAGCACTTGTGTTATAGAAATCAAGAGCCAACGATGGAACCACAAACACCCAGACCTGCCGCCAGATTTTCTAACTTTGTTGCAATCAACTCTGAAATCGCAGTTACATTGCTGTTTTAGTAAGAACCAGTGTAACAACTATCTTACTTAAAGCAGCAATGTAACTGCGACGTCTATCGAGAGCAACAGAGTTACGTAATCAGGGGGCAGAGCCAATATACAAAAGTTCGTTTTCTAAATTGACTCAGCCGGGGATCGAACCCGGGACCTCAAAAAATGGCGACACAATGAAAACCAGTGTACGAGCCACTTGTACTGTACACTGTACCACAGAGGTTGAGGTTGTTTATTCTAAGATTTATGCTGTGAAAAACTAAAATGAAAACAAAAACTCAATAAACACAAATTAACACAAAATACATTTAACAAAATCGCGTTAGTACCTATCCGTTAATTTTAAAGTGTTTTACACCTTTAGTTAAAAGTTGAAAGGCCTAAATTGAAAATAAACCAATGAATGTGAATTTTGACTGAATAAGTGAAATGTATGTTAAAAAACCAAGTGTTACAAGAGTAATGTAATGAATGAGTTAATGAGTGAAAAGTTATATACCAACTACCATATTTTCGTCGAAATTAATGGATGGAAAGTTACTCATAAACAATAATGATTTTTTATTAATAAAAATACCTACTAAAAGAGTATTTTTACAGATGACAGAATTCGACGCCCCAGAACAACTAGGTTCTATTTGTACCAAACCTAAATTTCTAGATAGCTTACTTGTTCTGGGACGAGATGCCTAAAACATACATGCCAATTGTAATTTTCGAAATCAATTTTTTGATAGAAACAACGATTTTTTGACTAAATAAATGAGTGTTAAAATGAAAAAATGAGTGTTAAATGAGTATAAAATGTGCGTACCACCTTCTCGCCGTATATCCGTCGCAGCGCCCTCTGGTGTATGGTCGGGGAATGTCCCCCGAGGCAGTCGTCTAGTCTATGCCTCGCCGCATCTTCAGGAGACATTCGGGATAACTTCTTCTGGACGCCTTCTAGCACGCGAATGGTTGAAGCGTTGGTTTCTATTACTACGTCCAACTGGAAGAAAAAGGATTTTGGTTAATAAAGTTACCCCCCTAATAAATAATATGGGTAAATAATGAAATAGTGGCGGATATTTTGGAATAATAGACGTCAGTAGGAAGGCAGCATGCTTGTATCAACATGATAGTTCTGTTGATTGCACATCGCATGTGATTCATCATTGTCTTTAATTATTTATTAATAAAACAGCATTAGTATACGTCAAAAGAAGTTATATTTTAATCTTTTAAGATAATGTTCTATCGGAAAGTATCAATTATATGATCATATTTCTTCTACTATAATTACATGTTGTATATGTACATGTACTACGATATATCAGTCGATGAAGGTTACGACAAAAAACTGAATGGGTTGTAACTTACGATAAAAACTTCAAAATTTAACAAAAATGGAATAATTTCCTTTTGTGAACTTAAAAGTCAATTGTATAAGGTACAAAATCTGATATGGCGGTTACTATAAAAACACTTTTTTGCGAATTTTGGCGGTTACAATATTTTTTTCTGAAAAGGCTCGATATTTGGGTTTTTAAAGAATTTCTGTCAAAATTTTAATGTTTCTTGTACAATTTTGCCAAATGATCATTACCTAAAAAAATAGCACAATATTCACCTCAAACCGCTCGTCCTCGCAGCGGTAAATGTACTCTTCATACTGAGTTTTCCGTGACGTCACGAACGTAGAATCCTCACTCCAAGTCGGGAAAGATACCCATGTGTCGTTCAACACCTGGAAACAACAATAAAGTTAATAAAAAAATTCACGGAAAAAATGAGTTTTTTGCAACACTACGACAGACGGTCCATCAACACCCAGCCACTACACAAACTCACCTCTTTACACAACGGCGTGCGTCCTGAACAACGGCGCGCGGCCGCGTCTCTTGGTAGAGCGCAGTACGAAGTGCCCAGACGTTTGCACGTTGACAGATCTGAAACAAAACATAGTATCAAAAATAGGTACTGACTATGTAGACTAGTGTGTTGTATAAGGTGATAAGTGCCCTCAAGTGGCGCCCTCATCTTAATTAAATTTATTGCTCGCTAAGTACATAATGTATCAAAAAATCAAACGTTGAGATTAAAGCTAAGGTTCTATAGTTTATTTACAAACTATAATCTGTGTAATAGTACATTACAGCCGTGAACGGGAAGCTAGCGATTGCACTGTCGAGGATGGTTTGATCATTCGAGGCAATGCAAGTAGCTTCCAGAACAAGGCTTGTATAGTGCTTTTCTCAAGAAATGCGAGGAAATAAAAAATTAAAGAAACTTTTTCCAGTTTTCCAAACCATGAACTGGTTATAGCATTTGATATATCTTTCTTTTGATTTTGATGGCAGTAAGATTTCTATTATTAATTTTGCTTCTGCTCTCAAACTTGGTGGCGTACATTCAATTGCCGTATCTATTTCACTGTCAGAACTCATTTTGTTATTTATTACACAATATAAACTGTATCGATATCAAATATACCGCTGAAAATTATTCCCGCCAGTTTTTTTTTTTTGGGTGCATTCCAGCAGTTTAATCGCTCGAAGCGCCGAAAAGCAAAATGAGATTTATTATAGACAAATCCTCTGAGTAATCTTGAATTACGTGCAGCGCCATCTACCGCCGAGAAGCAAAAACCCATCTCATTTCGCTTCTCGGCGGTAGATGGCGCTGTACATAATTCAAGATTACTTAGAGGATTTTTGTCTCTGATAAATCTGGTACAATACAATGTAATATTTATTTATTCTTATAGTAATATACTCTGTGCACACCATTTTTTTTATTGTATCGTTATTATAGTACCTATTAAATAATTTTACCTTTATAATATTAACTATCTTGTCGTTGGCTTGCGTGCCAGAAAAAAGGAACTAAAGTTATGGCTGTATGGTGCAAATGTACCTTTGCTTTTTTTGTTTTTGTGAACAGCTAAAACAAAAAAAAGAAGTTGCCGCAGACCACCCAGATCATCTTTGCACTGTACCTACTTCCCGCACTGGTGCTGGTGCGGGAAGTAAGTATTGAAATTCATTCCTGGCCTGAATTTTAAATTTAGAATGTGATGAACCAGACCCCCTCGGAAATGTGGAACGCCCCGCATTCCTTTTTCAAATGGAATGATAAGATTTCAGAGCATAAGTGAGAAAAATATAGTTCGTTGTAGTAGTAGTAGTAGGCAAGAGTTTGAAATAAAACACACACCGACTGAAAAGGTGCCGAAACGTCGGGAAAATCAAAATCAAACCAAATAAAGTACTTTCTTAAAACCGCGCTAGTATCCGTTAAAAGTGTTTTATTTCATGTCTGGTAAACTTGCAAAAACACAATAAAACCTTGAACCAATATATTTTTTTTGAATCATCATTATTTTCGTTTATTTCTGTATTGCAATTTTTATTTTAGTTAGCAATATTTAAATAACAATAAAAATTCAATTTTATAAACTATATTACTTCTCTATACACGATAATTGACAAAATCAACATTTTGACATGTCAAAAATGGAATTTTGACAGATAAAAAATGGACGTCCTCTTTTAAAGATTTGATATTTATAATAAATACTGACCTATATCCATAGCAGCGTCTCCCTGCGGCCGATCGTGCCGTAATTGCGCGCCGAGCGGACCCAAAGGTTCGTAGCGAACGCCCTTTTCTAGCGAGCGCTCACGCTCGCGCGAATGCTCGCGTTCGCGGTCGAAGCTGAGCAGGCTGTTGGAGCTCGTGAAGTTGCTGTTGTTGAATCCTGTTGGGAGGATTCGTTTTATGAAGAAAAGACTAACATTATAATTTTTCAATAGTTTCCAAATTAGTAATGGGAGAGACGTAAATAGAAATTGCCTAAAATCACTATTGTAATAAACAAAACAGTACTATTTTTTAGTTTAGTAGTATAAACAAAAAGTTGTGTAACAATTCTCGCTTTCAAATGGTTCTGTTAATATAGAAAATTCATTAACTCAACTTAGTAATAAGGAATTACTAAGTTGAGTTTTTCTAAACTTTTATTTTAATATTTTTGTATTCACATAACAGTCAATAATATTGTGATATTATAAACAACGACGAAGATATAAGGAAGTTCAAAGTTTAAGGACTTGCATTGCATAATATAATTTTATAGTTATTTTAGAGTTAATGAATATCTATTTCCAAATATAAAAATTAAACGCTTATGTTTCAAATATTTTTGATTTTATTTCTCAAAATCCGACTTTAGGAAACTTCCTTATTGAATAGAAAACTCAAAAGATTGAAAGTTACTTTTTTAATTTTAACAAGTCAACTCGACCGGAGCCAAAACGGAGTTTAACCGGAGCCGTTTTCAGTCAGAGTCCGGAATGTCAATCGACATAATTCGCCCACCGCACACGGCAAAACGGCTTATCAGATTTTGATGAATTTAAAACATAGAATACTTTTTATCCTGGTTGGTCCCCTATGGATATTTTAGAATGTTTACGTCACGCTATGAATGTTCATTGTTATGAATAATGTTGTGTGTATGTATTAATGTGTGAAATTACCCGCAGGCGAAGGTACGGGCGATGGCGGCCCCAGAAACTCGTGCAGCCATCTTTGTAGCTCAGGGTGACGCGCCAAAATGGGGCTATCACCATTAGCAGCTCGGATAATGAGATTATCTCATTGGTGAGTAGGCTAATAGTGGGCTGTACTCATGATGGTGTGTGTGTATAATGTTGTGTGTATGTATTAGTGTGTATAATTACCCGCAGGCGAAGGTACGGGCGATGGCGGCCCCAGAAACTCGTGCAGCCATCTTTGTAGCTCAGGGTGGCGCGCCAGGAATGGGGCAGTCACCATTAGCAGCTCCGATGATGAGATTATCTCGTTGGTGAACAGTAGGAGGCATCTATGACAAAGATAAATGTTTTAATTTTTTTTTGCATTTTCAAATATACTGGAAAAAATAGATTTCACAGGCGGGAATAAAACTCGCGACATTTGGAAGTCAAAATCCTGTTAAAATACACTTACTACCGCCCACCATTTTGTCGACTTATTATATCATAGGCATACCAGTCATTTTATTCTTCTTCAAAAGTTAACCACCGTTATCCAACTTGCAATATTATATTTCATCAAAATAAAAGCACGACAGGATTTTTGAACTTATATTTAACATGATTTTAAAACAAAAACTTAAAAATATACAAACAATTTCAGAATGCAAATGGATTACAAAACTCCCGACGTCAAGTCATTTTATTTATCGCCGCCATCTTCTACAGTCACAAAACAAAGAATATTGACCTCAAAAGTAATTTATTTTGAAGAAGTTGCCATAATTTACAACCACTAACTTTAATATTATTATTTCGTCGAAATTATATTTAATAATATTCAATATGATTTTAAAACAAAAACTTAAAAATATACAAACAATTTATCGATGCATATAGATTACTAAATTCTATTATACCGTCACAAAACATATTAGCTAAAATACTAACCTCAAAAAGTTGTCATAGACGTGTTGCGATCGCAGCGCCCTCCTCGCGCGATCGAAGAAGCTGTAGTCGTGATGGGTGGCGTACTTGGCCGCCTCCGCGTACGATACGTCGCGCACGGCGGCCCCGGTGAGGCCCGATACGCGGGACTTCTTCGGGGGCGGAGCGCCGGCCGCTAGAGGGAAACACAAGTTATGTATGACATGACCACTTATTTATGCAACTGTACTATAATACCTAATTATGTACAATTGCTTACAAGACTTTATTTACATCCATTATTTTTATTTGGGAAACAAACAATCCTACTAATATTATTGATGTGAAAGTTTGGTTTGGATGTTTGTTCCTCAACCACGCAAAAACTACTGAACGGATTTGGTTGAAACTTGGCACACAGATAGAAGATAGCCTAGATAAAAACATAGGATACTTTTTATCCCGATATTCCCACGGGAACGGGAACCACACGGGTGAAACCGCGGGCGGCCGCTAGTATTTATTTTAATACATATGGATTAAAAACGCCCTTGATTTATGCATCCTCTATGAAGGGTTTTGACTTCGACCTTGAAGTTGTCTTTGACCTTGAATTTTACTTTGCCTTTAACTTTCCTCCCCCTCGTAATTTTATCATCCGAACGAGTGTTATAATGTTGTACTGAATTTTATAATGTAACTCGTGGGGCGGATATTGTGGTTAATATAGTAGGCAGGTATTATAGGTAGTTATAAGGATGGCAGTAAGCTAACTTTTTCAGAACTCTTTAAATCATGGGTGTAGATAAAAGTTCTAAAAGCACAGATAACAACAGAATAACCAGACAAAAGTCAAAGGATGCAGAAATGTGAAACGCGCTTTATGACCTAAAACATTGTTATTTAACAAATATTAAAACAACTTACGCAGTTGATTTGAAGTCGAGAAACTGGGTGATCGCTTCAAGTGCTGCGTGGGCGGGACGCTCACGGGCAGTTTAGGGGCCGGCTGGAACAATCATAACTCATTTAAATAATTAAATCAGGACCCTATTTCAGTAAATCGACATTTGTCAGTAAGAACGCTTTCACATATATAGGTAGGCATTTGGCATTTTAAAACTGACAAGAAGAACTGGCGCAAGAAACTTATCAGCTTTAACATGAATAAGTAGCGATATTTACAAACTTAAAGTACGTTAAGAACAGACAATGTTTAAATCATATGATGGAAAATAATTAATATCAAACTTCAGAATCATAAAAGGCGGTCAACCAATCAATAGACAGGGGGCTGATTGTCTAATTTCAAAATCTATCGCAATCGCTTTCATTTGACAGATGGATGTGACACATTGCTGCATTTCTTTGGTAAGTTTTTATTTATGCCGAAAAGAAGCATCAATGTGTTACATCTTGAATGGCGATTGCGATAGATTTTGAAATTAGACAAAATTTGTGTTATACTATACAACATACCTGGGCGTGTAGATGCGTTAGCGTAGCGTGCGCGGCGAGCGGCGGCGAGGCGGCCGGCCGCTCGGGCTCGCCTTCTATGCGGGGCTATAGACAAACAGACTAGTTACACATCATCCGTATACATAGTTTTTCTAATCTCTAGTACCTATAATAAAAATGTAGCCTACAACGGAATAACGACTATTGTTTTAAATTTCCATGGTTATTGCTGTTATAAGACTATCTTAACTAATAAATATCGGAGTCTCAAAAATAAACAGGTACATGATGACATAGTTTATTCTAATAAAATGTTGTCTGTCTGTATAACCTTACTTGTCCTATTTGGTAAACAATAGTCACCCAACTCTTTATTGAAATAATTATGTATAGAATACGGCAAATGGATTACGAAAGAAATTGATAATTTGTTAATGACAATTTTTTTTTTATTTTTTTTTAAATTTTATTTGGGACAGAAAACAGTTATACAATGTGTTTTAGTCATACAATTATGCGTTACAGGTGACAATTTGATATATTAACAACTTATTTTTCCCTCAGGGCCACGTGGTCATTTCCCTAAAGTCGTTTTCTTCCTCCTAAGTGCTCACTATATTTTCTTCTTTTAAATAACAATTTGAATTTAAAAGACATTATTATGACAACTATCAAAAACTGTTTACTAAATAAGACAAGTAATAATAAACAGACTATAACCTCCTTTCCTATTAAAATTCCCAAACAAACTTTCATCCCCTTAGGGTGTGAAATTTTCAGAATATTTTCTTAGTGCTCACCCTCCAAAAATGGTATCTCTATCTTCAGTCGTCAGGGCCCTACGCGTATCGCAACAATCAATCAGTGAATCAATTAAGAGTTTATTTGTATGTCCATCAGCCATTTTTGATGTCCCCACTGCTGGGGCACAGGCCTTTCTTATGGGTGGTAAGGAGGATGGGCCATAACCCACCACACGGGCCCAATGCGGATTAGTGGATGTTAGCGACTGCAAATGCAGCCGGGACCAACGGCTTAACGTGCCTTCCGAAGCACGGAGGAGCTCGAGATAATAAATTTTTGGTCACCCATCCCATGACCGACCCTTGCGAACGTTGCTTAACTTCCGCAATCGCTGGGCCAGGCGCTAAACCACTGCGCCACCGAGCTCCTTATTTGTATAGATTAGTAATATTTACCTGTGCCGGTGGTGGTGTTCTCGCGTGGTAATGCGTTGGTTTAGTGACCGCTTTAGCGTCGGGCAAGAACTGCCCGAATTCCGCCAACAAATCATCTTGGTTTTCGAATAACTTCGCCACCTGGTAACAAGAAAAAAAGTAAATCAAAAAACTATTTTCCCCAATATCCACCGGGAGACAAAGGGAATAGGCCGATTGCGACAATGAAGCATTTTCACAATGGCAGGATAATTTTGCTAATTTACAAAAATCGTCCACCAGTCGGCGCAGATGTTTGTTGTTTGCTATGAATTTTTGGACGTTGGAAGCGATTTTTCGTAAATATCAACATTTATTGCAACACATTTTGGTTTTCCTCAATCTTTTAATTCATTTACTGTCCAAGTGCCATCAACATTTCCTCCAACACATTTTGGTTTTCCTCAATCTTTAATTCATTTACTGTCCAAGTGCCATTATTATTATTAGTATCAACGATTTTTAGATATAATTTGAAACAAATGAGAAAATTGTGAGCAAACGCCCGTACAAAGGTCTCCAGTAGCAGTAGCGCCACCAAGCGGAATACATTTTGTGACATCCCGCCATTCTTGTATTTCTGTTGCCGCTATAACAACAAATACTAAAAACAGAATAAAATAAATAAATAAAAGGAGATGCCTATTCACTCTTGGCTTGAAGAGACCAAGGTTGTAACTATCGGGGAACACATGAGCGCGCATTCCATTCTTTATCAGTTCGCATAAGAAATGTATTTCTTTATCAGTTCGCATAAGAAATGTATTTCTTTATCAGTTCGCATAAGAAATGTATTGGCTTGGTAAGGACCCTTAGAGTATCTTCTATGTTACCTGTGAGTACACTTCCTGCTCAGTCTGCTGTTTGTGTTGAGGTTCCTTCCCGTCTCGGTGGCCTCGCTGGTAAGCGTGCAAAATCTCCAGGAATCGCTTGTACTTATCCGGTTGTCGGGAGAAACGGGACTGTCGACAAACAATTGAAATTAGATTATGTTTTAATCTAGTTTAGTAATATTGTATATATAAGAAACGAAGAATAAGAAGTATTTCATTGAAAAAAAAACAATAAGTAGTATCCCTTACTTTGTCTCTAACCCCCACCCTAGGGGCCCTATTTTTGAATCGCTCGGCTGGCGTCGAGCGCTCTTTTCTACTGATTTTCGTTCGACATTTTGACTTTCCATATTTTTGAATCGCTCGACCGCAACGAGTGCCCTCATCCACTCGTTTGCAGGCGAGCGATACGGTACGGCGAGCCATATTATTTTCTACTAAAAAGCAAATATTTTTTTGTAACAGCCAATAGCATCATGGATATTACGTTCCGTTTTCGTTGTGGTAGTTATCCGTTTTCTCTAAATTCTGCGTGGAACGGATAAAATCCAACATTTCGTTTATGTTGGCAGCACCGGAAACGAACGATTCAAAAATACGGAAAATCGGAGTCATATGCGACTTGGAAGACGAATGTGACTTAAGTCGCATGCGACAAAACTATGTCATACGAGCGATTCAAAAATAGAGCCCCAGATCCAATAATTAGTCAGATATTAATTAATTAATCACATAGCAACTAATCTGGATTAGGCCTACCCCTATCTGTGGATTGATTATTGGGCCAGCGGGTCTACCGGCTAAAAAAAATGAAGTTAATGTTAACTGTAAGTATGTGATACATTGCTACTTTGTTTTGGCACAAATAAAAACTTACCAAAGAAAAGAAGCAATGTATCACATACTTACAGTTAACATTAACTTCATTATTTTTAGCCGGTAGACCCGCTGGCCGTTAAGGCGCTGTAGGTAGTGAAACTAGCGCCGCCACGCGGCGCTAGTTTCACTACCTACAGCGCCTTAAATGTCGTTTAATTATCTTAATTCGCGATTTGTTGACAAATGCAACATTTCGTTTCGACAGATAAGTGGTTAAGATAACATAAACAATATTTTTATAACAAATCAATTTATTTGAGTTTATTTGGTTAGTAAATAAATGGTGTCATCAGAATTAAAGACGATGACACAGATAATAAAAGAGTGATAAACTTACTCAGATAAATGAATGAAACTATAGTAGATCAAATTATTTACTTTGTAATACAAAATAATTCATATTTTTTTGCTAATTTAGTGTAGAAATAAATATAAATTCTCACCTTAATTTTGTTGACATATTCAATAGCGTGGTTAAATTCCACTGGCTGCCCGGGAGGCGCAGTAGAATGGGGGCAGTTTGCTGGCGTTGTGGCGCCACCTATGGGGGGAAATGGGGAGTTTTAGTGCCTATAATGATAGCAATAGTGTCATAAAGAAGGTAGTAAGGTAAGTCAGAACTCTTATAGAGCAGCCGCAAGTTTTTATCATTAGAATCGAACGGTAATTAATTTCATCATATTGGTTGTAGAACTAAACAGTAATGTTTGCTTAATGTATGCGTAAACCAGGAATTTTCAGTTTTTATGGATATTTTTTATTTATTTATTTACTACTTCAATCAAGAATATCCTAGATAACATTTTTTTAATATCGAATGACAGCTGTCAGAAAAAAAATCTGATTTTAGTATGTATTTTCCGCATATTCAAACAAGTCATCATCTTCAACTTGTTGCATAGTAGCTAGTAAATAAACACAAAAACAAAACAATACAAACAAGCATTTTTACAAACACATTTTTAATAAAAAAACTTATTTATAAAAGCCTTACCACTGCTATGGTGTATAGAAGCCGCCTCAATCTGTTGATGAGCTTGCGATATATGATGCAAAGTATTCGCCGGCGTCGCGGACACAGACAAATTGTGTACTATAGCACTGGTCACAGACCTAAAAACAATATTGTTGTTAATAATTGAAGTAGGTATATTGTTGTGTAAAATGTGTTGTGTTTGATCAGAACTCTAAAAGAGCAGCCGCAATTTTTTATCATTAGAATCGAACGGTAATTAATTTCATCATTATATTGTGTTGTTTAATATTTCTTGGTTAGAGACCTAAAAACAACATTGTTGTTAATATTGAAGTATGTATATTGTTGTGTAAAATGTGTTGTTTATGATCAGAACTCTAATTTAGAGCAGCCGCAAGTTTTATAGAATCGAACGGTAATTGATTTCATTATAATCTTGTGGTGTTAGAAATTTCGATAGATTGTGTAATATAGCACTGGTTACAGACCTAGAAACAAGCCATAACTTATATAAATATAGGCAGGCATATTAGGTTTTTAGCTAGAAAAACCAACTGTATAGCCACATTGACCGAGCAAGCGCGAATCGTCTTCAGCTCAGGCAAAAATCCTTTCGTATGCCTGCCTGGTTGTCCATCTGTTCTCCTCTACAGGTCGCATTTCTCAACAAATTTTCGTTAAATTTTATATCGATTTTTTGTCGACTCAGCTTTAAAAAAAATATTCACTCACTCAAAAGGTTCAAAATAAATAAATAAATAAAAATTCAGGAAAACACATGACAAAGCAAAATATGAACTGCTCTCATATAAGGTTACCCTGTGTTACAAGAGACAGCTTAGAAGCGCCATCTAGCTTCGAATAGATAGGTACAATAAAAGAATAGCTACCATACAGCAAACACTAGAACTGCTTTTGAAAACCTCGTGGCGACGTATCTATTAGATTAATTTTTAGACAACATACAATTTGAGTTACTTTTTAACGCACACACGCGAGATCTACAGCTCAATGAGCCACTAGTTATGTATGTATGTCCTAAGAAAAACAGTCTATGTATATGTTATGCATGATGTACGTATATGAACGTATATACGGGTGTATTAGTGTATGTGTGTATACTTACTGATGCGACACCGGAAGTAGTTGCACCAGATGCGGTTGCGGAGGGGGCGGGGGTTGGGGAGGGGGAACTCCCAACAGCACCCCTCCACCACCCGCTAGACCGCCAGGGGATGGCATAGACACGGATACCTGGGAAATGTGCCTAGTGAAAATAGCTGGTCGGTTTTAAAATATGGACAAAAGAGATTTTAAAAGTTTGCTTGATAAATAAATACCGGGTGTAACAAGACACTCAACGAAGCCGAGGTCTACGTATTCTGCCCATCATCAGGACCATTTCTGTTCAAAATTATTGCTGGGAAATGACTTTTTTTGGAGATAAAAAAGCCATGCATACATTACCACGCAATGTAACGCGTACAAAAGACCGCGCCTGCGAGTGAATACTATACAGCTGCGTGCGGCCGAGTTGAAAGGCAACGTTTATATGCGTGCTCATGAAATACATTGAGTTATGACGTTTTGAAGCCATTGTTTGTTACGAAATACATCAAATTTTGATAATTTTTCTGTAGACAAAAATTAGGGAATAACGAATAAAATAAGATTTCATTAAAAATTTAAAAAAAAAATGACTTTGACCTTCAATAACTTCGTAGCTATTGGTTTCCCAGCTATAGTCTAAAAGACAATAATGATCCTGATGATGGGCGAAATGAGTGGACTTCGGCTTCGTTGAGTGTCTTGTTTTGTTACACCCGTTATGTAAGTATTTCCAAATTCAAAGTTAATTTTTATGATAAAAAAAAATAAGTACACTGGTCAATGGTCATCACAAAAATCGGCCCACCTACACTCCACACGGAAAACTCATACTCCAATACTTTGAATGAAGCAAATTATATTATGTGGCTTGGCCGCTTTGTTACTACAAGAACTATTGTTTATTAACACTCCGTAGCGATTTTGCCGCTGACTGCCGCTCTCTCGCTCGCACATTTCATGTTTTCTCAAGATTTCTAAAATCTGAGTGCGTAAATGAAAAATGTGTCTCGGCCACTTTTCGCAAAATAAGATTACGGACATTTCAACATATATTTCAGTTTCGAGTAGACTAGACCTAGCTGCTAGGTGATTGCGTAAAGTCGATCGTATTCATTTGACAGTTCATATTGTATCATAATATATGTCATCCCATACAAATTGCAGCCGATGGAATACGATATGAACTGTCAAATGAATACGATTACCTTACGCAATTCCACCCTTGGATTGGAACATACGGTCCGATAATAAAAGTTGTTAAGTTTAATGGTTCTTATCTACCATTTTTGGCTTAAGGGTTTTTTTAACACGTTGTATAATTAATCATTCCTTTAAAAGCATGCTAACGATTTCAACATCACATAGTTTCATTTTTTTCTCACCTGTCCGTTGCTCTGTACTTCAATCTTGTACCCGGGTGGTAGAAAGGTGTTGAACCCGACTATAAGCTCGGGGTGACCTTTAAACAGGTTCGACACCCGGGTGATGACACCAGGGGTGTCAATGCTGCAACAATCATAGAACATCTTTAATATCACAGCATTAAAAATAGTACTAAACGTACAGAAGCCAATCCGCGCGAGGACAATCAAATAATAAGCTACTCTCGCTGCACGGCAATAAAGTACAATTTCAAATTGCACAACGCTGCGTGCCTGATATTATAAGCGCCTCCGAAGCGCTTCTCGTTCTGTCGCGTAGCTCTGTCTCAACCGACACACGCCGCCCCTCGTGCGCTGGCTCGACTGAGTCAGCCGCGAGCAGTACGCTAATATACAAGTTTAAAGCTAGGGTTTCCTAGGATGACGGTGCAGTCATATTACGGCCGTAATTTAACGGCGTAGTACGTTGTCTATGAAAACAAAATGGCGCGCCGTGGCACGTCGTTACTGCTTAACCGATCATCATGAAATTTTGCATACACGTTGTAAGGGGTACAGAGGAGGACAAAGGGTACTATTCATCCCTATAGTAAAACTGTCCAGTAAAACAAATTCTTTTTGAAATTCTTACGGTAAATGAACGAAAAAACCGTCTCTAGTGGTGCTACTTTTGCTAGGGTCTGTTTTCGGATGGGTTACCAAGTTTATTATCTTGGTTTATTTTATTCACGTGTACTTGGTGGGTGTATGATACGGCATCTTCAACCTTAAGCCGTTGGAATAGGGCACTAGTTATTTAAATAATTAGAGATACTTACGTTTGGCTTTTGAACTCTTTCATGATGTCCAAAAAGTCGTTATACACTTGTGGTTGAGTGTTGAACTTGTATTTGACTTGGTCCAGGTATGACAAGGCATCTTCGACCTTAAGCCGTTGGAATTGTGCCGCGGGTTGCGTGGGAGAGGCGCGGCCGGGGAGGGGGTGGTGGGGATGGGAGTGGTGCTCGAACAGTTGGGGGTAAGGCTCCGTGGTTGTCTGTGGACAAACATAAAGAGATAAAGAACTTTGAACTAAAGTAGGGCCAATGAGGGCTTTTCAAAATGACAAAAAACTGTAGGCTCGATAGATGGCGTTGATAAAAATGTATGTGTCAATGTGATATTTTTTTACTAAGCTTCGAAGGGTGGGCAGGCAGATAACCCTAAAATGTTTCTCTTTAGGCAAATGTCAGCCAGCGAGCGCTCTTGCCTCTTTGGTACAGGCCGTTTATTTTTAATAGACAATTTTGACACTTCTCTTTCTATCAACGCCATCTAGTGAGGCAAACAGTTACTATTTTTATTTTTCAAATGTCTCTTTGAAAAGCCCTCATTTAATCACATTTGACATCTGTCAGAATTAAGTGTTATTTGTCAATGTAATCGTTTGCATTCTTTTGTGATTATTACCTTAAATACAGTTGCGGTCACATAATTAAAGACACAAACGAGGTAACTTTGAAGACTTGCTTCTCCGCCAGGGATTGACCTAGCTAGCTGTAATCTGATGATAGCCATCCAGGGACTGAATCGAGGAGATACAAACCGCTATACACACACAACTGATCTGATCATGATTCTAAGAGATAAGGATATGTTTAAAAAACTCTAAATTAGCATAACAATGTATGGACCTCTTGAAACTAAAAACACTGATCCTTTTATCTCTTACAATGCTGATCAGATTAGTTGGGTGTGTATAGCGATCTGAATCTCCTCCATTCAGTTCCTGGATGGCCATCATCAGATCACAGGTAGGTGTAAGTCAATCCCTGGCGGAGAACCAAGGCTTCAAAGTTACCTCGTTTGTATGAAAATCGACTGGCGTCTTTAATTATATGACCGCCACTGTATGTCTTATTAACTGAAAAAAAGTTAAGCAATTGTGCCTTTGAAAAAAAAAATATAACCTCGTTACGTTGTTGAATTTTGATGAAGTGTCAAATGTGATCTACTAAATTGGCCCTACTTTAGTTTTCAACTAGTTTTATTTGATAAAAAATAGATTTTATACAGGTTGTCTATCATACAAACATGTATGACCGTGTTATGAATAAACATGCTTAACAAACCATAATCCACGCAACATTATTATTTTCAGTTCAATCATATAGCTGAAGATTTATCTCAAAGTAATATTAATTTTATTGTTGACAAATTAAATTTTAATACCATAATTTGAGCGAAATCTAAATTATTTTGCCCTCAAATTAGTCCAGTGGGTAACATAGATCTTGACGTTTGGTAAATCCAGTTTCTCTATGAATCATAGAGAAGGAAAAAGTATTATCGATATTTAACAAAAGTATTTTCGAGGATAACTTTGTCAAAAATTTCGCAGATAATTATTATCTTACGAAGTTCAGATAAATAAGTGTAATTATAAAGTTTAGGTTATAAATAAGTGTAATTATGAAGTTCATTTATAAATGATGAGAATATAAGTGTAATTATGAAGTTCAGTTACAAATGACGAGTACATAAGTGTAATTATGAAGTTCAGTTACAAATGACGAGAACATAAGTGTAATTATGAAGTTCAGTTATAAATGATGAGAACATAAATGTAATTATGAAGTTTCGTTATAAATGGCGAGAACATAAGTGTAATTATGAAGTTCAGTTATAAATGATGAGAACATAAATGTAATTATGAAGTTCAGTTATAAATGACGAGAACATAAGTGTAATTATGAAGTTCAGTTATAAATGATGAGAACATAAGTGTAATTATGAAGTTCAGTTATAAATGATGAGAACATAAGTGTAATTATGAAGTTCAGTTATAAATGACGAGAACATAAGTGTAATTATGAAGTTCAGTTATAAATGATGAGAACATAAGTGTAATTATTAAGTTCAGTTATAAATGACGAGAACATAAGTGTAATTATGAAGTTCAGTTATAAATGATGAGAACACAAGTGTAATTACGGAGTTCCGGGGCCCAATTCTGCTATTGTTAACGTTATAATCGTGTTTCGGTTTTGGATTTAAGAAACAAAAACTATGTCAAAAAGCATTACAATTCAAACACAATTGAAACGTTAACAATAGCAGACTTGGGCCACTGTTATGAAGAGATCAGTGTGTTTAAAGTATAATTATTATTCTAATGTCACATTGTAAAATAATGTTGCCTTTATTTATTGTACTAGTTAGCGCTGCGTTTCGTTCGTTGTGATTCAGTTCGCTCACACAAAGTTAGTAGCGTTCATGGTTACAGCTGGGACTGGGACATTTAAACCTCATACGTTAATCGTTACAACCGTAAACGTCAGATTACTCCAGTGAATCAATAATTAATAAGTGTAAATATGAAGTTCAGTTATAAATAAGTGTAATTGTTAAGTTTAAAAATGTAAAAATAAGTTCAGTTATAAATAAGTGTAATTATAAAGTTTAGTTATGAACGTGTAATTATAAAATTCACTAAAAAAGCGATCAATGCGTTTGGATAATGATCATGTACTCACTTTGAGCCTGGGCGGCGGCTGCTTGGGCGCGGCGTACTGCACGGCGCCGGCCTTCAGGTAGTTGATGACGGGCGGCGCGCGCGGGCCCGCGCCGCGGAACGCGCCCCCAACGCCCACGCCCACCCCGCCCACAGACAGCATCGCTGTCGCTCCTGGGGGCAACACTATAATATACCACCAAATAGAGAGGGGACAGAAGTCATGTTTAGTACTATGCGCGCTTAAGCAACGCACACATAGATAGCTCTCGCCGATATTGCATAGATAGACCCACCATAGGGGTGCCCAAGTGCCCAAACTTTTTCGTAAGAAGATCGACCTAGCAAAAATTTATGACTAAAAAGAAGAAGATTATAAAGGCGAAAGTAAGTTTTTTGTTTGTGAGATCGACATCTTGACCAAATATTTTATTTATCAAGTCACCGTATAACCCACCAAATATTTATCCTACTAATATTATAAATGTGAAAGTTTGTGGGTTTGGTTGTTTGTTCCTCAATCACGCAAAAACGACTGAACCGATTTGGATGAAATTTGACACACAGATAGTTTATAGCCTGGATTATGACATAGGATACTTTTTATCCCGGTCAAAGGTTCCCTAGGGATTCCTATATCGAACTATGACCATGATAGCGGCCTTCAGGTAGTTGAAGACGGGCGGCGCGCTTCCCCGAACGCCCACAGACAGCATCGCTGTCGCTCCTACGGGCAACACTAAATATTACTATCGGGACCTAATCAGGAGCGACTCCAAGGACGAACTTTTTACTCACGAACGTTTCAAATTATACGCGAACGAACGCGAAACAATATATTAGAACCCGTTTTTTTTAAATTTCAAATCTACCCAGTGCTGTCACCACCAGTTCTTTTTATGCACAACGGGATAGTGCTTGGCCTTCACCTCACCTGATGTCAAGTGACGATAAGGCCGAAGGCGGAAGCGCACTACACCCGGAATCCTCATCACTGAGGAACTAGCTATCTTACCTCTAACTGCTGGAACACAACAATTTTGAAATTGTTGTAATGGCGTCAGACTTAGGTAAGATGGTGGTAGCTAGCCAGGCGGACTTGAAATAAATCCTACCACCAACCAAACAGAGTAAAAATTGTACCCTCCTGGGAATCGAACCCGAGACCACTGCGTCTTACACGGGTGGGCGAACCACTAGACCACAGGTGCGGTTAAAAAAGTTCCACTTTAACAGCTTATAACTCGGAAACGTGACGTTAGGAGATTTGTCGTTTAACAATTCTAGTTCGTATTGATACTAGCTATCGATTTACACATGTTTTAGGCGTAGCCGCAATTTTGAAAAAGAAAATGGCGGACAGTATTCGAACCTCTTTCATTTATTTATCCACAATCCATTATCTACATTACTTTTGTGCACGTGCATAGCCCTTTCCTAAATGGTTAAAAAACTCTAAATTCTGGACGAGTCCAGGATCCTCCATTCCAGAGACCCAGTCATGTGTTTGTATTACAATATTGCCATGTTTATGAAAAAGTACCCAGGATCAGAAATAAATAAGGCTCAATCAACGAATACCAATTTAAAATTAAACCAAAGCGAAGCACATTATTACACTACATGTCGCCGATTTATTTGTTTTCCTACGTTATCTGGCATTTTATCTTTTATCGGAAGTGTAGACGAGACGCAATAACATAACAGATAACGATAAAAGCATTTTTTTACCATTATAATTATTATTACAATAATAAGTTCAAACGCTAACAAAACTTACCTATGCCAGTACTTATGACCACCATAACACAATTTATATCGCGTGATATAGCGTTTTATCGACACTCAACTGTCAAAATCGGAAATCCATTGTCTTTTGACAGTTAAACGTGATAAATCGCTATAGCATATCGCATTTCGTTGGTCATGCGTCAGTAAATGATTCCCAAACTGCCTTCTTTTTGTCTAATTTTTAAAATCTATCGCAATCGCTTTCATTTGACAGATGGATGTGACACATTGCTGCATTTCTTTGGTAAGTTTTTATTCTTTAGCTTCAATGTATCACATCCTGAAAGCGATTGCGATAGATTTTGAAATTAGACAATTAGCCCCCTGGTTATGCATTCCCATTGGTCCCTTTCCCAGTTCGTCCAGTTCCCGGTATGTCCCGTTAAAGTGAAGTAAGCTTTATTCAAATAAACTTAATTATTAAGTACTTTTGAATCGTCTATATTTTCCTACCACCCGTTCCAGACTTTTTTAGCTGACAAGAAGAACTGTAACAGCTATAAGTAACGATATTTACAAACTTGAATATATCGTTACCAGGGTAACATAACATAATTACAACAGGGTGACAGAATTATTGGCAACAACATAGACTTATTATATTACTTTAACAAAGTACTTATATTAGCAAGTTATGTGTTACATCATTTCCACGCATTTTGATCTTTACGCGGCAAGTTTTCGTTCCTAGATGGTCTCATTCCTACCTGTTTTTCTTGTTTACTTTTAAGTAACTGATTTAAACAAAATTTTGATCGATCGAGATCTGGGTGGTCTGGAAAGAAGAAGTCTGAGAAATGAGAAAATCTAGGAACGGGGCCAAACGTAAGCGGGACAAAATGGGAATGGGGTCAACTGGGAACAGAACGAACTGGGAATGGGACCATTGGATGCGTGACGAGTGTGTGAATAAGACCATCTGCTATCTTCAGAATTTACCGTTTGATGTCGAACGCAATCACATCGAAAGTTTATAGGCAACTGAAAGAGATGCTACAACGATACTGTTCTTGATGAGCTACCTAATCCTACTAAAGTGGGTCGCCTTCACTAAAAATAATCCTAAAACAATGACACATTAGAAAAAACCAATAAAGACGTTCGCAAAGTAAAGATGTTCAGATGATGATCAGGCAGCCGCTGGATGCAGCGGCGCGATCAAACCGCTACTTATGCAATCGACTAATGACGAAGAAATGCAGGATCAGCGAAAAGTACAAATTGTAAACATTACGCAGACGTGACCTGACTCACGATATCGAAGTTTTCTAAGCACTTGGCATAAATACAAATTCCAACATCTAACAGTCGGACGGTGGCGGTACCCGAGCATATCCATCGAGCTCGGTCGAGCTTCCCCTTTCGCTCTTATTATGGCGAAAAGATCCTGCCTCAACACTTGGATATCCACTGCTGGGTATAGGCCTCCACAAGCATCTCCACTCCATCGGTCCTGCGTTGCCCGCATTCAGCGAAATGGTGCATTTTAAAAAGTTAAAAAAACTGACAATGCCATGTCATACATCCTAACGTAAATAAAATTTGACTATTCCATACATCTTTACATTGCGAAGTTTGTAACAGCATTTATAAACGATTCTTTGAGAGGTCTATAAAAGCTTAATCGTGGAATTTATATGTTTCTTCGTGAGGTCTATGAGAGAATAATTGTGGAATTTATATAAAAACTTACCAAGAATTTGCTGAGGTTGTGCTGATTGTGCCAAAGTATGCATGTTGCTAGCTCCTGGCTGCTGAATCTGTGGCAAAAGAGATTGCATATTAATATAAATACTTTAATTAAGGCAGGGGGTATTAAGGCAGGGGGGTATCACTCCACGCTTAAACTTTTATGCAGTGTCGTAGCTGGGGAAGGGGGGCAGCTGCAAGGGACTCAACCCTCACCGGGGCGCACTTTACTGACCCATAGCTAGAAAATAAGTCTATAAGTCTTGGGGCGCAAATTACAACTTTTGCCAGGGGCACACTCATGATCTTGACAAGTCTTGGGGCGCAAAATTCAAATCTTGCCAAGGGCGCTCGCTTTTATGTTAGCCTACTTAACTGCTCCCGGCTGACTCAGTGGAGCCAGCGCACGAGGGATGTCATCTGTCGGATGAGACAGAGCTACGCGACAGATAGAGAAGTGCTTCGGAGGTGCTTATAATAATAGGCACGCTAACGCTATGCAATTTGTAACAGTTTGATGGGTTTCTGTAGGTTTAGTACTAAATATTCTGTGACTAAGGCTTCAATTCAAACAAGATGCATAAAGACTGCCAGCCAGCTGTGCTGCAAAATTGAAGTTTGGATTCCTTTGTGCCCAACTTTGTCCTCACAGCTGGGGCTCAGGCCTTATTTATGGGTAGATAAGGAGGATAGCCCATTACAAGTAAAGGCAGCCGGGGCTGTAGCTATTCAAAAGACTGTTTAGTCATATCGTTTTTTGTCGCCAGTTAGATTTAGGTATAGTTGACTGTAGCATATTTAGTTGATCTAAATATGCTACAGTTTTACTGCATTCATCCGTCATACCTATTTGTTTACACTTTGATATGATTGCCATTTCCTTTTATGTAATCAGCATCATTGTTATCACTGATACCTCAAGATTAATTTAAATGGTAATTATAAGTGATTTGATTATATAAATTAATGGCTTCCGTTTCCGAATAAGCAAAGTAGCCACATTACTTGCATGAGCTAAATTAAAACCCTACTTTTTTAAATTTTACGCCATAGGGCGGTTGCACATTTGGTGACTTAGCAGCGCAACAACCGCAGCAGCGGTTGCCCTAACATTAAGGTGATTAGTACCCTCAAGTGGCGCCCTCATCTTAATTAAATTTATTGCTCGCTAGGTACATAATGTATCGAAAATTCAAATGTTGCGATTGAAGCTAAAGTTCTATAGTTTATTTACAAATAATATTTCTTCTAATAAAGTATTTCTTCTTTTCAAAGTCATGGACTTATCAAACCACCCTCGTATAAAGTAAATCATCATCTCATGCCATCTCCATACTGAAGTTTGGCGGTCAGTAGACAATAGTCTTTGCGATCCCATGTAGCATCTTTTAACTGACGATAGCCAAGTCCAGTCCACTGTTTGATGTCGTCCAGCCATTTGCGTCTCAGACGTCCCGTACCTCTCTTTCTCCGAATTTTGACTTCGAGAATTAGCCGTGGGAACTTGTACGGATCCTCTCTGCGTGTGTCCGAAAAATGCGGCCTTACGTCTCATGACTGTGGACATCAGTTCTCTTTTGCAGTCTGCTTTCTGTACAACTTTGGCGTTAGATATGATGGTAGTCCAAGGTATTTTGATCATTTTACGTAGCCACATCTCGAACGCTTGCAAACGCTCACATATTTCCTCAAATAAGACCCGCGTTTCGCAATATAAAATGCAAGCACAAAACAAAACACGATTTATGACCCAGCGTGCAGCGAGATATTCCGGAGCGATTCGAACGCGCAAAGAGAATTCGTTCTTTCGCTTTGCTGTTCGCCGATTCGCTTGGCTAGGCGGCAAAGCGCCATTAACTTTGTTTACTGCTCGTTTTGTACAAAAAAATAAGTACCTAAATATTCTGTCGAAGGGCAGTCTGGTGACTTTAGTAATAAAAAAAGAAGGAAACAAAACATTGTTTTGTCTCATTCACCAAGTGACGTAGACATGAGGCATAAAAATACTCCGTTTATCAGTGAGAGAACAAGTATGTAAACACACTTCTGTCAGTATTGAAAAAAAACTTTGATCTTTAGCCAATGGGACTCGTGTATTTTGTGATTCAGTATCTGCAAATATAACTGAAGCGTGTCTTGAAAATAGCCTTTCCGTATACAAGACTGTATCGTGAAATCGTGACCTTGATTTATTTATAGAGAACCATATATTTCGCGCACTATCCGTGAAAATGTTGACATATCATGTTTATCATGGGATATTCCAGTTTTCTTTAGGTATCGAATTTTACTGATGGAAGTCGTAACAAAAACTTTCAACATCTGCCATTTTTTATGTCCCCACTGCTGGGGCACAGGCCTTTCTTATGGGTGGATAAGGAGGATGGGCCCAATGGGACCAATCCGCATTGGGCCCGCGTGGTGGGTTATGACCCACCACGCGGGCCCAATGCGGATTGGTGGGTGTTAACGACTACAATGCAGCCGGGACCAACGCAACGGCTTAACGTGCCTTCCGAAGCACGGAGCAACTCGAAATAATAAAATTTTGGTCACCCACCCCATGAACTGTGGATGTGTGATGGTAACAGGTCTGTGCAACCCTCCTGCCACCCCCCAAAAACTGGCCTGGTTCACCCATGCCTCGACCGAAGCAAAACCGAGGCACCCGTTTCTATAGTATTATAACAAGTACGTCACAAGCACACGTGGAAAATGCGAGAAAAATATGAGCAGCCTTTTTGATTTAGTCGTCCCGTCACCACGGCGGCGGCGTCTGGAAAGGTGTCGAAACGTCGGGAAAACCAAAAAAACAACAAATTAAAAATAATTAATTCTAAAATAACATCTGATTTAACCAATATACGCGCTGTAATCCGTAAAAAGTGTTTTATTTCTAATGAACTGTACGCGCTGAGACGTGCTTCAGTTGCGTTTCGGTCGCTGTCTGGTTCCATCTACGAACGCTACATATATCTTTTGCTTCAGCTCCTCACATCACAGTCCTCAACAAACACACATACAAACTATTTATAAATAAGATAAACCTCGCAAGTAAACACTGAGGTTATCAGTGGCCGCAGTAACTAAGTAAACAAGCAATTACGACCAAACACTTTAAGTTCTAGTGTAGGTCAACTTATGGACATAAATAATTTAAGTTAGGTTATTTATCAGTATTTCTGGCTGTGACTCTCACGCCTACGTTTTTTTATATGGTTATGTCGGCCTACTTCCATCCTATAATGCGATGTTTCTGTCTAGTGCTATGATGCAGTTTTAGTTTTTTTTTATGCACAACGGGATAATGCTTGATGTTAAATGACGATAAGTCTGAAGGTGGAAGCGCACTACACCCGGAATCCTAACCACTGAGGAACTGGCTATCTTACCTCTAAATCGTTTTTTCCTAATTTTTGTCTACAGAAACATTATCAAAATTTTATGTATTTCGTAACAAAGAGTACGCACATAAACGTTGCCTTTCAACTCGGCCGCATGCAGCTGTGTAGCATTGTACGCGTTACATTGCATGGTAATGTATGCAATTTTTTTTTAGAAATGGTCCTGAATATGGGCAGAATACGTAGACCTCGGCTTCGTTGAGTGTCTTGTTACACCATAACTATACCATCGCCAAATCAAAGCGTATCCAAAATATCGTATCGTATTGTCGGTTGAGACGTTACGCGACAGAAGATAAGCACTTCGGAGGTGCTTATAATAATAGGCACGCAGAGCTGTGCAATTTGATTTCTACTTTATTGCCGTGCAGCGAGAGTAGCTTATTATTTGATTGTCCTCGCGCGGATGGACTTCTGTACGTTTGTCCATCAGCTATTTTTGATGTCCCCACTGCTGGGGCACAGGCCTTCCTTATGGGTGGTAAGGAGGATGGGCCATAACCCACCACGCGACCGACCGAAATGCAGCCGGGACCAACGGCTTAACGTGCCTTCCGAAGCACGGAGGAGCTCGAGATAATACATTTTTGGTCACCCATCCCATGACCAACCCTTACGAACGTTGCTTAACTGCCGCAATCACTGGGCCAGGCGCTAAACTTAATTAAATATATAAATAAAATAAAATAAAAATAATTTATTAGGGGGGCAAACAGCGAAAGTGGCGCCGCGGTAAATTTTATTTAATATTATTCTTTATTCATTTTTTGGCAACAAACAGTCATAAATAATTTTAATTATAATTCTAATACACAATTTTAATAATGTTTTACGTGGAATTTTTAGGGCCCACAGTCTAGTATTTTTAGACATTCCCTCGTATTTACTGCTAGAAGTAGATAGCAAAACTGCTAAAAGTGGCCGTTTTCAAAACATTTGCTATCTACTTCTACGAGTGACTACGAGGGCATGTAGTGATACTTTTTTTTTGATACCTTCTAAAAATACTAGACCATGGGCCCTAAAAACTCCACGTAAAACATTATGAAAATCTTTTTCTTTTAATAACTTATTAAATAAAAACCTCTGAGGGCGCCTCTTTCGGTCATACAACCGCCTTAATTAAGAGATTTGAGCTATATTTACTAAGATTGGGTATCCTTGTATAATAGTAATTCGTCACCGATGGTGACCGTGGTAATTTTTTTCAGTCACCTAGAAACTTGTAAAGCAATAGGTGTTTTTCTAGGAAAATAAATTACCTTGTAATGTTTAGGTACATGACTAGAAACAATGAGTCAAGTAGCTATTTGTAAATAAGATAAAACTCATAAGGAAATCAGTGATGAAATTATGAAAATTGTTTCAAAGGCGTGTCGGTACCGGAAACAATACAAAAACAGTGATGAATGTATTTATTTTGTAACCACCTACCAATCCGCAATGGGCCCGCGTGGGTTATGCCCATCCTTCTTATTCATCTATAAGGCCTGTGTGTGCCTCAGCAGTAAGGATATTTAAAATGGGCGAGTGACAAGGCTTAATTATGATAGTGCCAAGAAAATTTTAAAATATTTACATATTTTTAACTATGTTTTTAATGTATAATCAATAATTTATAGACAAACAACAATAATGAAAATTATAACAATTTAATTATATATTTTTTCCATTAGTAAAACTGTTATTTCGATACCACATTTGACAAACCTCGTATTGGTTGTCATGTCATGGCCAAATTACAATCCTGACTGATCTAATTAACTTAAGTAAACTAAAACAACTTGTTTTAGTTTTACAAAAAAAACCTTTTTTATTGAAACAAAAAAAAGTGGTAGACTTTCGTAAAGATTCGCATTAGCCTGGGAGTCTAATGAAACATTTTCAGATTTTATAGCAGAAATATTAAAAGTATACATACAATCCATCATGCGGGCCCAAAGCGGACCAGCCCCCCTAGCCAAAGTAACATTTGCAAATGTTCGTTATCGCTTCGCTTTAAAAACATGTATGGATTTGACGTTTCAAAATTCGATTGTTAACGAAACCTTATGTCTATCCCATACATGTCTCGAAAGCGAAGCGATAATGAAGATTTGCCAATGTTACATTGGCTAGGCCCTCAGTAGGTACTGTGACTAGCAAAAATAGTGGAGTAAGTTACATTGAGACGAGTTTCTGCCTATATCCTCGAGCTTCAGGGGTAGATCAATGTTTTTGGGAGTGGTAGCGAAGTGTGCCCGCCTACAGATAGCAAAAACCGCTTGAAAATCTCTTTCGAAAGGCCACCTATCACAGTTAAAGTATGGCATTAAAAGACTAGACTTAAGAATCTAAATTATGTCATCTTCTATACGTGACTCGTCGCCGACGAACTCCTCGCTTTGTTAGATCTGAACATTTGCTTTAAGGCGCTGTAGGTAGTGAAACTAGCGCCGCCACTACATTTATTTTTATTACTCGTAAACCAAGTTAATATTTAAAAAAAGCTCATGTAATAATCTCTTAAATTGTCTCTAATATTTTTTGAATAACTCTTCAACAGTTTTCATTCTTTCTGTAAGTTTAAAAATCCATTTTAGCTCAAAGTGGCCACTTTTGGCAACTATCGACGCCAATCAAGAAAAAATCATTACAACGAAATAACCACAAGTTTAAATTCTGAAAAACATAAAAACTTGTAAATCAAATCAAATCAAATCAAAAAATCATTTATTCAGTCTAGGCTATGTAAAAAAACTATTTCTGTAATTCTTAGCCGCTTTAGGCGTTAAAGATTGAAACCAGATTAAAACTAAACAAACACATATAAACTAGGAAAAAACGCATACCTACCTACAAAAATAGTTTAAAACTAATTCTAGTTTTTATATTTTTCATAATTTTATTTATTGATTTATTTTCTTGTAAGAGGATTAACGGTTAAATATAAACAATAGAATAACATATAGATTTTCCAATCATCATCATCATATCAGCCGCACGACACCCACTACTGGGTATAGGCCTCCCCCAAGGATCTCCACGACACTCGGTCCTGCTTGGCCCGCATCCAGCGGCGCACCGCGACCTTCACCCTCATGTCGGTCCACCTTGTCGGGGGCCTACCCACGGAGCGCCGTCCGGTGCGCGGTCGCCATTCCAGAACCTTTCCGCCCCAACGGCCATCGGTTCTTCTCGCTATGTGTCCCGCCCATTGCCACGTCAGCTTAGCGATCCTTCGAGCGATGTCGGTTACTTTAGTTCTCCTGCGGATCTCCTCATTTCTGATTCGATCACGCAGGTCGATTTTCCAATGCCAATAACAAATCCCCATTTTTTTTAAATAGTTATTTCGTTATAATGTTTTTTATCTACACTCAC
This sequence comes from Agriphila straminella, assembly GCA_950108535.1. Taxonomy (NCBI): domain Eukaryota; kingdom Metazoa; phylum Arthropoda; class Insecta; order Lepidoptera; family Crambidae; genus Agriphila; species Agriphila straminella. The sequence goes on from OX467304.1 coordinate 13,433,444, forward strand.
AACGTAATGTTCCAAATATGAATTCAAAAATGGTAATATAAATACGTACTTTATTTTCGTCAATAGGTAAAATTAAAAAAAAAACTCATTACGATGCAGTTAGCTGCATCATAAAATAACTTTTTTTCTTATTACGATACAGGGCAAATCCAAGAAGAAGGTAGTGCCGTGATATTAAAAAAGAACAACGATATTTTCCCACATACTTTCCATGATTAAAATGCACTCTATGGTGATCGATGACTTATTGCGATTAGTTTGCAAGAATACACTCATCAATTTTTTTTTCTAATGGAATGCGCGCCATTTTTAGAGCTTTACAAAAAAGTTTTGAATTTTGATTTCAATTTCTGAATTTCGTAGGTGTTTTTTATTAAAACTGTGAAAAAAAATTGACTGTAAAATTATTTTAGATGCAACTAGGGAAATGACTTATTACAAGGTAGGTACATAGCTAATACAACCATAGTCTCTTTCTGTTTTCTAACGTTGATCTTTAATTTAGTAGGTTCTATCCCAAATGCATGAGTGTAGATAAAGTAGTGTATGAAACTGCACATAACTAGGTATTAAAACATGAGTGTGATACTATTAAAAACCTCGCCTACGGCTCGGTTTTTAAACACACACTCATGTTTTAATACCCCTCATTATGCATCAGTATCATAAACTACTATTTTCGATTAGCGGCGCTAGTGTAGGCACGATGCACCCTTAACATTTAGATGACTAGTTTATATTTAGTGACTAGACACACTATGCCGAAATTACGCGACAGAAGTTCGGCATGATTATAATAATTAATAATAATAATTTCTTTATTGTTACATAAAACAAAGGTTACATAATATAACAGTGAAGTCCCTGACCTCCATGCTAAGTTGAACGCCTGTGTGACAGAGGTCAGTTCTTTCCTCCTCTTAGGGAACTAAAATTTATGTAAACAATAAGACTTATGCCCATTTGCACTAAACTTAAGAATCGCCTAAGTTCTTGCCTAACTTGATTACGCCGTTTCAGCTCATAATGTCAACCGGACAAAAAATGCACATTTCTTATAACGTCAACTTCTTAGAATGTCAACTTCGCAAAAAGTCAACTTCTCGAAATGTCCACTTCTCACAATGACAACTTCTCATAATCAACACTTAAATGATATTTTCGCAAAATGACAACTCATCGTAATTCGCACTTTAAATTACTATTTAATAAGAAAAGTCTTCTTTGACTTTCTTTGTTTCAATAAAAATAAATATTTAATTGCACTGCAAAATGAAAATCTGCATTTTTCATTTTTTTTTACATTTCATACATGTTTTGTGTCTTTTTGTTTAAATAAAAAGTAAATTTAATTTTGGGAGGTAAACACGAAGTGCTGGTTTTCGAAATTATTTTAGAATTATTTGTATTATGTGTTGATAAATCGCACTTGCATAATTATAGTTGGTTGATTATACAAATTTTTAAATTTTATTTTTATCTCCTACATATTAACTAAATAATAATACTATTACCATATCCCCCGATTTTAACCACGATTTTTTAGAAAATCTTTTAGCAAAATTAGTAAGAAAGTAATGGTTTTCGTTTTTATTAGCTATTTACCCCCTTACTTATAAACGGGGTGTAAGGTTGGAATAGTTATTCCTTGTTTTGTCTTCGTCAGACATTCAGAAGTTGTCAGAAGGTGAGAAAACACAGAATAACTATTCCAACCTTACCCTCGTTTATAAGTAAGGGGGTTAAAGTACAAATTACGAATAGTTGTCATTTTGCGAAAATATCATTTAAGAGTTGACATTATGAGAAGTTGACCAAATGCGAAGTTGTCATTGTGAGAAGTGGACATTTCGAGAAGTTGTCCTTTTACGAAGTTGACATTCTAAGAAGTTGATGATATAAGAAATGTGCATTTTTTGTCCGGTTGACATTATGAGAAGTTGACATTATGAGCTGAAACGGATTACGCCTGCAATGCTATTTGAATTACTGACGACACCTTATGCCAAAATTACGTTGCATTTTTACCCGACTGCAAAAGGGTTATGTTTTTCGCACGTATCTCGTAAGTATGTTTTTTTTTTTTTGTAAAAGTGTGTTTGTATGTAATATTCTTTATTACCTCATATCTTTCAAACGACTGAACGGATTTCTATGATTAAAATATCGTTAGATTTGTCTTGTCAGCCCAAGTGTTCTTAAGAAGATGGCGTTATAAAAAACCAACATGGCGGCTGTACGGTGCTATTATACGTAGTGAAAAAAAAAAATTTTTAGAATACTGCAATATGGGTGTCAAATTAAAAAGGTATATGTATATCATGACCGTAATATAAATAATAACTCAAAAGAGATAAATAAACAAAAAACCCGCCTGCATAAAAAGACAAGTCAACTGAAAAGATGGAAACAAGATTAAATATGAAAGGCAACATTAAATTAACATGCAGTCGGAGGAATATAATTCAAATCATTCATAATTTTCATAATAAAAGCGTTGGAGCCGAACTTCGGTCGCCTAACTTGGGCATAGTGTTACTATCCCCGTCAATTGGTAATGCGCCTGGCGGCCATGATTTTAACCTAATAACGAAAATCATTTTTTTTATAAACCTAGACCCTTTCTTATTGAAAAAAAGAATTCACATTGATTTAAATCAAGTGACTTTGAAATAAAACATGAAATAAAACACTTTTAACGGATACTAGCGCGGTTTTATTGAAAGTACTTTGGTAATTAGTTGGTATTTAGTTTGATTTTTTATTTTCCCGACGTTTCGGCACCTTTGCAGCTGCCGTGGTCACGGGGGACTGAAGCTACTTGTGAGCCTACCCTCAGCAATGATTTTTTTAAGACGTTCAGAAATTAAAATTTAACAAATATTTGAATATGTCAAGTGATTTTTTGAATAAAAATCATTGATTAAATCAAATTACCATTTTCCTTTCCTATTTGTATAAAAATATAAGATTCTTAATTTTTAATAATTCCTCAGCCTCAGCATGGAATAATAATTCTTCAATACATCTTCCAGCATTGGATGTCACCCAAAAGTGTACGGAACACCGTAAATGTGCGAATCCTTTGGCACCGTATCAAGGTGGGTGCAATGACACCTAAGGTGCCGGTGGAATTTGTTTGTTGTCGATTTATAAACAAAAAAAAACAACTACTGTTAAACATATTTTTAAGTTAAAGTACGGTTTGGTTGGTGGTAGGGCTTATTTCAAGTCCGCCTGTCTAGCTAGCACCATCTTGCCAAAGTCTGACGCCATGACAAAAAAATAAAAACTGTTGTGTTCCGGCGGTTAGAGGTAAGACAGCCAGTTCCTCAGTGATGAGGATTTCGGGTCGTTGTTGAATTTTGATGAAGTATCAAATGTGATCTATTAAGGTCTAAGATAGGTCAATCCGAGCGGGTCGATCCGTGATGGAGTGAAATCGAACGTAACTCTACTCACTTTGAGTTCAAATCAGTGCGCGTTCCAACGCGGCGGTTGCGTTGAGAGCTAGCACCGAATTCGCAATTGATGCATGTTTTTATTAATTTTCTTCGCTTTCAAGTTAGTTAAAAAAAATCTGTTCAATTAAGATTGAAGGTATTAACAACGCCGATTTTTATGGTTGGTTTTATAAATAATGTAATATAGTTGGTTTCATAAACGAATGTTCAATTTCCGAGAAATTTTGCAAATAAGACCAGAAACCGGGTCCACGGAATATTTTTTTACATTTTTATAAATGCTTTCAATTAAATCTTTGTGTATATATTTTATATATTATATATTTTTCCATGATAGCTATACGCGCGTAATCTTACAATAATTTGAATTGAATATTGGGATTTGACCCACCTTAAAGCCTTAAAGTGGCCCTACTTTAGGCAGGTACTTCCCCTAGTATAAAAACAAACAAGTGATAGCTAGATTTGCACGCTGAGGTTCTCTACTTTTAATGGGATATTCTTTGATATTATAAAAAATAAAACAGTTAAGATTTTCTCATATTTTCCTTCACAATTCAATAAATAATATAATAATATTAATATTATGAGGAGCTCGGTAGCGCAGTGGTTTAGCGCCTGGCCCAGCGATTGCGGAGGTTAAGCAACGTTCGCAAGGGTCGGTCATGAGATGGGTGACCAAAAATTTATTATCTCGAGCTGCTTCATGCTTCGGAAGGCACGTTAAGCCGTTGGTCCCGGGTGCATTTGCAGTCGTTAACACCCACCAATCCGCATTGGGCCCGCGTGGTGGGTTGTGGCCCATCCTCCTTACCACCCATAAGGAAGGCCTGTGCCCCAGCAGTGGGGACATTAAAAATGGCTGATGGACAATAATATTATATTCACAATTCGAATAATAGACATGACATAAATAATTAAAGATTATTTCTATTGTTACTTCATAACTTGTACCCAATATTTTCATGCCTGTGTTATGGGTCAAATATGAGAGACTTTTCATAAACTATTACAACATCAAATGAACATTGTGGCAAATAAATTAATTCTATTCTATTCTATATATTCGCATTTGGCTGCGAGACTTTACGCCTTAAAAGTCTAAAGTCTATTCATATAAATGCAAAGATATTCTCAATTTCTACGCAGTATGATCTCTTGAAGCGTGAGCAAAAACCCAAGGTCTTTGCGATATTATACGAGCAAAAAATGGAACAAAAAATAATTTTACGTCACGTTTTCTAAAGCAAACGGTTTTATACAATACATGCTTACCAACCCACATTGGGCCGCGTGGAGGGTTAACTTATGGCCCATCGTCCCTTTTTAATGTCCCCCACTGCTGGGGCACAAGGCTTTGCTTATGGGTGGATAAGGAAGGTGCGCTATACCCCCACCACGCGGGCCCAATGCGAATTGGTGGGACCAACATGGTAGACATTATAATCAACCCTTAAAAAGGGGTGAAATGGGGCTTCAAATTTTGTTTGGAAAAAATATAAAATAGATATTTCATCTTGAAACTTCGAAGGAGTACTTCTATAAACAAATAAAAGAACACATGTTTCGTAAATTTCCGAAAATCAACCCCATAGCAGGTAAATGGGTTAAATAAAAAGCCTAAAATCGAAATGGATGTTGTTATTGGGATGTTCAGTGCGTAAATGGCATTTATTTTAAAGTCCAACACTGTGGCCATGATTCGACTCCTAAAGGGGTGAAATGGGGTTTATATTTTGTTTGAAAAGATTGTATTAGACATTTCGATTTGAACTTCATAGGGTATTCTCTACTTCTAAAAACTTAGCAAACATATTTTGTGAAATCCATGAAAATTAACCCCTTAGGGGTGAATAAAGCTAAAATCGATATGAATCAATCAAGCAAAACAGCTAAACGGATTTGAAATGGCACACAGATAGTTGATAGCCTGGGTTAAAACAAAACACTTTTTATCCCGGTCAAAGTGATTTTCCGAATGTCCATGCAGCCGAAGTCGCGGGCAAAAGCTAGATTATAAATTACCTGAGCCGGCTGAGAGGTCATGGCGGCAGGCTCGTCGGGCCCGAGCCGCGTGACGGCGGTACGCTTCATCATGGCTCGCAGCTCACAGGCCCATCACACGACCACCTGGAAATCAATATAAGGGGGGTTACAACTGTTACATGCTTAGGACCACTGGAATACACAAGGGAGATAAGAAGTAAAGTTACATGGCCCATCATATAAACACCTGTCACCTGGGCCCCAACCGCCTAACTCAAAGCTATAGCTATAAAAATACCAATACACTGTCCATCCTTGTCATATCATAACACAATGACAAGGACGGACATTGCATTAACTTCATAAACTATAATTTGAAAGCAATTGAGTTAGGCACATAGGGTAAATGGCTAGGAATCCCTGATTTAGAGCATTTATGAAATACTTTTTTTTTCAAGTTAACAGGTTAAACGCCGCGTAGGTTACCGGTGACCTCAAATTTAAAATTAACTTTTAATTTTCTTTTTTCCCCAAAAAAATATGTTTGTATGGTGGCGTTTAAGGTGTTAACATTACTATATTTTGAATGAACTTTGTATGTGTGCACTATAAAACTAATAATACTAACAAAGATATGCCCCTACTTAGCCCTATAATATATGATCCAAATTTTTTGGAAACCTTGAGCAAACTGATTTTTAGATAACAAGATTTGTCACTCAAAAAACACCCTGTTCTATTAGCCTATTCCCATAGTCCCCAACTGGGGGATATCGAGAAAAAGGTAGAAAAACTATGTACCTACTTAAGTTAAAAAAAAACATTTTTTTCCCCGATATCCCCCAATGAGGGGACAACAATCACAACGGGAATAGGCTATTCTATTGTAGATTTTCTGTTTCTTTGCTCTTAAGGGGCCATAATAGGAAAACATGGTTTGCGCAGGCCATATTTTTATATAGAAAGAGTAAAGTAGCCACAAAAAAACATACAACAAGCTAAAGAGATTATCTTGCAGCTACAAGTATTAAATTGCGTATAAACTTCACAGATTATTGAAAAAAAAAACCGAATATCATTAAAAGCGCTTGTCGCGGGTCATATTTTTGGCGTAAATAATAGCGGAAACGTATTGAATTCTACATTAAAATACACTTTAACGTACTGTGCAGTTGCTCCAATAACTTTTTTCAAGAAAGATAATTGTGCTAAAGATTATGATGAAAAAACAACGAAAAACATCGAAAAAGTGCAGAAGTGAGGTTATTTTCCATACTCTTTACACGTAAAGAAAAAGACAGAGACAAATGATTTCGCGTTATGGAGCCTTAAAGTCTGTGTTGAATTACATAAAATGTGTGTATGACCATTTTCGGCACGCTATAAGCCGCGTGAGCAATATAACGCTTCCAATGGTTAGTTTATATACCCCATTGTACGCAGTGGTTCAAACCTATGGAGGTATGCCACGGGATTTAGGGGATTCTTAATAAAATAAATAAAAAATAAAATAAGTTTATTTTTCTTTTAAACCTAATACAATTTTAGAAATAAGTTGGTGTCCCCATTTAAGCTGAAAGCCTGTGTTTGTGGGACACAAATATAATAAGAATTCGTTTTGTTTATGATATTTTTAATATGGAGTTATCAAAAGGCCTTCGATTTAGTTTATTAACTGTCTATTTTACAGGATTTAGATAAAACTTATCTTCTGGTTTAATTGAAAAATGGATGGTAACTAGAACCTGTGAAACTCTTCTAATTGTCTTTGTGACAGGTACAGACATCATTAGATCATAAGGCAAAGATATCAGTTGTTTAATTTCTGCGTTCCGCATGTTTAGTACCATTATAATATAGGTATTGTAGCTCCGCGACACGCATTCTTTCACATCAAACGCATTCACATCAAAGAAATAGTTTTTTTTACTAATTATAAGTGAATAAGGATCCAAAAATGCATGATAAAGGTAAAAACTGTGTGTGTTTAAATGTCATGTGATCTTAAAAGCAGTACTTGTGTGCCAAGGTTCTGCTTTCAGCGATTACCTTGAATTTTTATCAAAACATTATAAAACAGCTTTAGTTGGAAAATAGATCTTACTCAAAACCCATAAAGCATTAATTACACATTTATAGGTATTTGCTGATCTGCCCATTTGCATTTTAAAAACATTAGTTATTTTAATGGAAGTGTACTTGATTTCACTTTGTTGTTATATGAGTAAGTAAGTACCTACTTGATTTAACTGTATTTTTATTGTGACTATCTCATCAGCAATTCGATATTTCTGAGAAGTATACTGAAATATTATATGAGTGACTTCCTTGTTACTATATGTAACTACTTGAACAAAACATACTTTTATCTACACTCACATCGTAATGTTCCAAAAAAGGTAATATAAATATGTACTTTATTTTCGTGGACACGAAAAATTAAAAAAAACTCATTACGATGCAGTCAACTGAATCATAAAAAAACTTTTTTTCTCATTACGATACAGGGCAAATCCAAGAAGTAGGCAGTGCCTTGATATTAAAAAAAAACAACAATATTTTCCCATACATTTTCCATGATTAAAATGCACTCTATGGTGATCGATGACATTGGTGCGATTAGTTTGCAGGGTTGCGTTTAGAGGCTTAGAGTGCGGTTGTTTGGTTTTTGGCTTTATGTTTCGGAACGACCAAGAACTTTAAATGACATTAATAGTACAAATTCTTTGTTTTCCATTTGGAATGCGAATAATTTAAACTTTCCTTTATTCTAAATGAAATAAAATCTGTTTCTGAGGAGCTACCATGAATATTTAAAAAAATTAGACACAAAAACATAAAAATACAAAATAATGTCAAATGGCATTGACAAATTTTACTATAGACAAACGTCAGCGTTTTTCAACCACCGATTTTGATGGTTAAAAAGTTGCAATGCTCTGACGTTTGAAACGGGAAAGCTGTTACAACCGGAAGTCACGCTCTAATGTTTGGAACGCCGTTAGAGCATTCGGTTGCACTCGGAGCGTAGGTTCTGAACGCAACCCAGTACTGCACTCATCCATCTCATTTTTTTTTCTAATGGAATGCGCGCCATTTTTAGAGCTTTACAAAAATGTTTTGATTTCAATTTTAACATTTTGTTGTAATGAATTTCGTAGGTTTTTTTAATTCTTGATTTAAAATGTGAAGAAAATTTGACTCTGCTCGATATTTTAGATGAAAGGAAATGACTTATTACAAGGTAATACCTAGCTAGTACAAAAATTGTCTCTCTCTTTTCTAACGTTGATCTTTTATTTAGTAGGTTCAATCCTAAATGTATGAGTGTAGATAAAGTAGTGTATGAAACTGCACATAACTAGGTATTAAAACACTTGTGTGATACTATTAAAAACCTCGCCTATGGCTCGGTTTTTAAACACACACTCATGTTTTAATACCCCTCATTATGTGGCAGTATCATAAACTACTATTATATCAGATCCCTAATTGAATAAAACAGTCTTTTGTTTTGTTTACATCATTCAAACACAACTAAAATTCAATGAAAGATACATTCTGAATGTTAAGTTGCATTGCATTGTGGACTGTTAAATTATAATAGTTACCGATAACACTTGTATTATGTTGTGGCAATGCCTTGCATATGGAATTATGATGATGGTGATTGATATAAACACAATTATGCCATAATTTGCAGTGAATAAATTATAAATATTTCAACAAAGAAATGACTTAGCATAGGTAGGTAGGTACGTCTTGTGAAATTTTGTGTGATGTTGATTCTTTATTAAGTGGGGATGTAATAAATCCGATCCAAAAAGCATCCCATATAATAATTATCTGATCAAATTGAATGAACATTTATAAAACAAGAGACAATGAGGTTAGGTTAGGAACTTACAAAATGTGTGCAACCCAACATTTTACATAGATGAAATGATTACGTAACTATATTGCTGCATTTTTAAACAGAAATAGCGTATTTTATATTGCTTTTTTACTTTTTCGGCAGAGGACAACGGGAAAATGGATACCTGTGACGTCACAACGAAAGGCGTCGGGTAATAATCAATGAAATCCTCAAGCACAACTTGATTACAGTCCGGACGGTTCACTTGCGTAATATTTAGGTAGCGACGATCGCATTGAAAGCCACTCACGTTCAATTTGGAATTTAAACACAGCAAGACGTACACGGCAACTGCGGCAAGCGAAGCACAGGTTTCTTTTCAGAAACCGGTCCCGCGGCGGCGGACGGGCACGATGACACAAACTCGCACTTATTTATAGCAGAAAACGTACACAAATCGATAACAGCACGGCTAGAACTACATAGAACGGGCGGGCGAGAAATGCGTTTCGTGAAACTTTCATTTAATTTTCATCTCTTCGCCGCCACTCTTGCTTGGCAACAAACGAAAGAAAAAAAACATTCAATTTGACAGGTCATTCATGTCGTGACAGGTCATTCATGTCGAGACAGGCTTGTGATTGTGACATCCCGCCTTTTTTTATGGGCGCGTTCGGAGAAACTTGCAATTTGAATTAACCCGTTCCAATTTATTAGTAATCTGTGAATCCGATGTAATGTAGAATACGCTCAACGAAAATGTTATTATTATTTCCACTGTGAATCATAGCGAGTGGTTCTCTTTTGAAGAAAACGTTAAGTTGGCTGAGGATATTCGTCTTTCGGGGTACAGTGGTAAAGTCCGGTTTACAGTGGGTCGGCGGAAACGAGGACGGCGCGCGGCGGTATTCGTCACCGACGTAGAAAATGGCGACTAAATACCAACAATTACATCGCATGATGAACGTGAATACGAATCAATGTATTTTAACTTTATTGGAAAACCGTAAAACGACTGTGTCAATGTGGCTTTGAGATGCAAGCTGCCTTATCTAATTAATGGGAACAGAGATAATGTCTAGCTACAGACAACTGATAAAAAATAGAAAAATTATTACGTACCGATAAATTAATTGCGAAAAAGCGCTGTTTTCTTCAATTTGGTGTACTAACTGCCTCTTGTGATTCAATAAACTATTTCAAGACAAGGGTTTTTGATAAAAACGCGTCAAGACACGCTCCGTGCGAGCACATTCGTGCGCCTTCAAATAGCGCAGCGGCGCAACTTTTTCGAGCGCGGCGTCAACACGGTCAGGTGGGCGAGGTTGCGACACTGCCATAGCGCAGTCTCTTTCACGCGTTTCTCGCTCTTTCACGTGATGCGCCGTCTCACTCGCACTCACGGCAATAACGAAACCCGGACAAGAGGGACACGCGCGGTGCCCTCCGCGTACGAACGTCGCGCACCAAGCTGCGCGGCCGACTGACTGCGTTCAGCGCCTCCAACCACCCAACCCAGCCCTGCGGCCAGCGATCGAGCCCGGAGCCCTGCCTCAGAACGGCAACGTCGCCATCGAATAATAGCGAGCGAAACGGACGTGCCGCGACGCGATATGAAATGCCACGAACCGAACCTCCACGGACGGAGGTGGTGGACCAAAACAAATCTCCTTTCTCTAAAATTATACAACAGTTGTGACTGAGAGCGCAACCGAACGTTTTGTATCTATTTCCCGCCAAATTCTACGACTTTCTATATGTAAACGTTAAAACGAATAACGTGCGATGACCTAGATGCAGCGTAGAACAGAATTTTAATACGTGTTGGCGAGCAGGTTTCGTGTTTTGCAGCGGCAACCAGCATAAGTCAACGATCTGCAAGTGTTGGTGTGTTGTAAAGGTGTGCGTTCATGTCCCCTGCTCATAATATAGATAGAAAGAATCGGGAGTGGTTGCCTTGGCGACACAGCGCTCCTAAACCTTGTTATACGGAGGGAGGGATAAGATAATAAAAGGGGGAACCAGACAATTTGGAATGTGAAATCATCTGAAACAAAACAGTCGGTAGCTAATGAACCAACAGTAGTAGGGTTTATAAAAAGGACTTGCTTATGGATAACTGAAATACTTATATTTATAGTATTTCAGTTATGGTCATTGACCGGATCAATAAGTTCCAAATCAGCACTTAGCATAAGGACTGCATTGCTTCTTGTTCTATTGACGAGATGGTGATATGGTACCTATCTAGCAAGGTGCAGGTATAAAAACTAAACTTTTGTTTTTTCCGAATTTATTTTTTCAACAATGAAACAGCATGATGGGATGAACATAATATTATACACGTTGAAGGCAAAATCTTCAAACCTAAAATGAAAAAACTGGATGATGATTTATTTATAGAAGCTATTACTGCTGCGTATGCAGTCAGCAATTTTTAATTAGCTAACTACGGCAACTAAGAGTAACTAACTACTAGATCATTATTGTTATCTTCGATCAGTGATCGAAAATTGTTAGAGAAAATTTGTAACCCTTCATGCGAGCTCGAGGTTACAGCTTTTCTCTTTTATTTTCCTAGTTGAATCTGATTTTTTAAAAAAAATTGCTTCATAACTTGAATGGTCCATTTTCATTTAAAGAGGGATCATTAGCAACCCTACCAATCTCTTTGGGAGCTATAGTATTGTCTTGTTAATGCAACCGAAAGACAAAATGAACTGAAGTATTCAAAAAAATCCAGTTAAGATCATCAATATTATCATCATATAAGCCCATAGTAGACCACTGCAGGATGAGTCCGTGAGTCATCTACCGTGGGAAGATTTTGTAATAATTTCTACCTTGACAAGTGAGTTGGTGATCACGCTTTTGGACAGTTTTCATGAGAAAACGCAACTGCACATTTTCTGGGGCCTTACTATGAGCTCTTATAGCAAGGCTTATATTGAAATGCCTTACTTTTTCGTACTATGACCTCAACTGTTAGTATGAAAGCAGGCAATAAGCAGTCCTGTTTGAGGCCTGCTTTTGAACAGAACGGTTTCTTATTTGCTGATGGTAAGCCCCAAGGCCTTAAACAGGACTGCTTAAGGCCTGCTTTCATACTAATCGTTGAGGTCATAGTACGAAAAAGTAAGGCAGTTCAATATAAGCCCTGCTATAAGACTCATAGTAAAGCCCCAGGTCTACGGAAGTATTAGATGTTTAAGTAATAAGTGGCCTTTGACTACACCCCTATGTGTGAAGGGTTGGTGCTATTCTATTCTACAAGGATTCCACTTTGCGGTCAAGATAAATAGACTAACAACTAACGAATTTTCGGACAAACGGACCAATACCAAAGAGGAAGTAATGTTTATCAGCTCTGATAAATATTTTAGGCTTGTTTTGAACGAGTAATAAAGTAATAATATTTCTTTAGAAATGAGACGCAAATACATTTTGCGTTAGGTACTGCTTAAGTAAGATGTACCTATCCCATTTAAAATTTGTTTTTTTGACTTATGATATGAATCTAATCAAAGAGATACCTTCTAGACAGCTATGATGTTTAAGTAATAACTTCAGAAAGTTGAACAAAGTGAATGGCTAATAAATTAAAGAGTTCCGATAAAGATAATAGAATAGCTGCAAATTCAGATGCTAAGGTTTTTTTTTATAGTCAAGCCATCTTTGATAAGTCTCACAAAAACACACACTATGCATTTTGAAACCAATAGAAGGATATCATCTAATCCAGAAAACAGAACTAAACAAAACAAGACATTATTGACTGAGTATCTAATAACTCTATTCAAGCAATACATGAGGCATTAAGTCTAGCCAGAAATCACTCCAACCAATTTTGGGTTAGAAAATCCAATTATTTTCACAATTAAAAGCTTTTTAGGACGATACAAGCCACTTAACATAAATTTTAGGTCTCTTATTTCTGGTGGTGATTAAGGTAGGGAAGATATATGAGAAATTGGCAGAAAAACAAACGATTTGAATGATCTTATTGGATTTATTAAGGTAGATATGACAAAGAGTTGACTGATCCTATATTTCAAATCTTCCAAGCAAAGACTACGTGGAGAGAAACAAACAAAAATAGAAGCACTGCAGAATAGGTGCCACACTACAACATGATGTTTTATTTAAATGCATTGAAGATCTTTTAACTCGCAAATGAAATACACCTTACATCTGTTGGGAGATATTCGATATTATGATAAAACCCAATCATGTAGTTGGGTGTATTCCGTATGATAAATAATAAAATAAAAATTAACCAATTTGTATGGATTACCGAGGATAACTTCAACAAAATAATCATAGCCATAAGTATTATTATTTTTAAACAAAAGCACACCGCCAATTTCTACACAAACATAATCATGTTCATGTCTGTTTATCAATGATTAGCGTAAAAGATAAATTAGCACGCTAATGACAAACGTTTGGTTGACAAAAGGTTTGGACAAAAACAAACGTAGATAGCCAGCCAAAATTAAACTTTAGAGCCTACTAGCGCCATCTGTTGACGAAGCAGTAAACCACTGCGGTTACAAAAACAAACTTTAATTTTCTATTGATTGCATTGCAAAGTATTCCTTGTTTTGTTGTATTACATGAAGTAATGGTCATTTACCTATACATACAGATAATAAAATTATAAAGGTAATAAATACAAGTCATAAGTTTGTAAATAATAATACTTTATTGATGTAAGTACACATGATAATAAAAGATCTATGTAGGTATGTTCATTAGTAAATATCGCATGTTTATATACATAATAATATAGGTGTATTGTTTACAACTGCTGCGGCAGGAATGACGTAATTCTTGTTATGTATCTAAGTTTATCCTCCGTCCTACCCAACCAAGCCGTTTCATGTCCGAATAATGAAGTGTTTGAACACTCTCTACATTAGTGTGCGAGCCCAGCACACACATACACAAACGACAGGTCTCCGAAGTATTAACCTCAATTAACTTTGCATGTGTGAGTGACTGCAAGCAAAGCCACCAAATTATTAAAATTTAATTACTTACAATACGCACCTAAATAAGATCGCGTATTTGAATCTATTTTATCGGGCATTAAAATTATCCATTGTTAAAGACTCGAGTGTTTAGCCTTGAAACTTCTTATCTGCTGCTCACAATTACAAGTAAACGCGACGTTGCCAACATTCAGCGCTCGCTACTGCGTCGTAATTTCACAGATCGCCGCCATTTTGTTTTCGTTTATCAGGTGCAACTCGTGGCTGGATGATGACTTGATGAGAACGAGTTTTTTTGTTAGTTAGATCTTTACTTTCCTATTCTGTACTGTTACAATAAAAGAAGTAAGAATAGTTAAGAGTCTAAAAGCTTCCGCTAATGAAAGGAATTCGATGCGATTACGTAACCTGAAAGAAATGTACCTACTAGGTCCGATGCATTCAAATGATCTTTAACAACAACATACACATTGTATCCCAGTAGCGATATGGATATGCGAACGATAGATGTCTAGATCATCGAAATAGCAAGTGTTAACGGTTTATGCACTGCATATCCATAGCATGTAGGTGTCGGCGCAATATGGTTTAGATACGTACATTGAGCGGGTCGAGAGCAAAGGTCGGGTGCAAGGCGTCCGCCCCGAGCTCCCAGGACAACTCTCCGGCCGACCCACAACCAGATACATCACAAAATCGGACATTTTTAACGCAAATAGCACGGTATCGATCACGCACAGACGCCATTTTGAACCGACACTGAGCTCGGAGGAGCGCGCGACGTTGCCACGTTGCACGGCTCCGAACCACGGCTATTTCTGGCGCTCTCCCCCCGCCCCGCGCCCGGCCGGAGGTCGACAAACAGCGCTCCACAAAACATGATTTGAATTAAATCAGCCACTTCGCGTACTTAAAACCTTATTGGAATAATAAAAACAACATCTAGTTGGCTTCGGGAGGGGGGCGGCGGCAACGGCGGGATCGGACAGTTCCTATTATGATAAGGATAAGATAGGTAGGTGTATTGTATAGTATAGAGAATAGATAATTTTATGTGTAGATATAGTATGGAACGCCCGGCTTTCACCGCGGGGTGCGGGAGGGCGCGGCCGCGCAGGCTCGAGCGTACATATGCCATTGGCCACCGCGGAGATCGATAGAAAACAGCGACGAGGACAACGACCCATATAACATAATAAGCTCTATATCCAGCGTATACGGCTCATTTTCCCTCGGCTGTCACTATAAACAAACTACCACACGACCACAATGACGTCCTCAACGTAGATACGCACAACTACATGCTACCAAAACGACGCTCAACTCGACTATGGATATAGGTACAAGTCATCATGTATTATGGCACTTTTCTAGAGTCGAAATTCCTGTGCCTCGGCGCACCCAGCGCTCCCTGCTGAAGGACAAAGGGCCCATTTCACACGGAAAACAAAGGGAAACGCCGGCTACAGAATAACAACATCTTTTTTCTTTCTAAAGTGAATCTGAGTTTAGCCTAGCAAGTGATTAACCGGGCAGTGCGTTGCCAAGTCGTCTGCTTAGCCCCAAAGAGAGCGCGCGGTCTACAAGTTATGAAATTCGGATTCCATCAACTTCACTTGTACACTTTCTGATAACATTTTTGTTAAATAAGTAATTGATTACACACACTTTATGAAATTTGATTTCTCAGGGGCATTATGTTTGATAAGACTCCGTATGGAGTCATACGTCTACATACAATATGCTACTACTAAATACATTTTCTATTGATTGGAAGCTGTGTTCATGATAAAAGCGATTAGAATCGACATTTTAGGTAGATAAAAAGCACTGAATAGAAAAAGACGCAGTCTGTCAACCATTCACTCACCTGTATTTTTACTCGAAATTCGCTTCTTTCTTCTGAATATTCACTGAAACGTCACTGTAGGACGTTGGGAACAAGAATATTAAGGTATTTTGAGAATCTTAAACGATTTGATATGCACAAAATAATTATACATTACGCGAAGCAAACGTCCGACGCTCAGTAAGACCGAATGCGAACTGTTGGTTTAGTTTGGCTTTGGGTCGGTCGCTTGACGGGTGGAGACGGGGGCGGGCGGAAAAACGGAGAACGGGCGAACGAGGGAGTCGCGGAAAGGGCAAAAATATTTTATCTTATGCATTATGTTTCAAGTAAAAGAAAAGTAAATAGAGCTCTTGAATTTTATAAATTTTATTACATATTATTTAACTTTGATTTTGTTAGGCTATAGGTTAGATTAAATTAAGAGTATTTGGTTTGATGTTGTCATTTTCCTGTCTAATGTCACGAACCGTGACATTAGACAGGAAATTCGTAATCGAATGACATTTGGTATCAGTGTACGTTCGGTTTCACATTAATGATTCGGGTAGCTATCTTTTATCACTTCTTTTCCATGGAAATGAATCAAGTTGGTGTTTTCTATTTTTCCATTAGTAACTATTGAAAACACTATGTTAGAATACTACAAATAGTTTTTCCAGATATTAATAATTCTCTTTGTTCTTAAACATCCTCGCTATTTCTATAGAATGAACTACTGCAATTTTTCATTTGTAATCTTTAAAAAAAAAGTTGCATTAGCCAATCAAAAAAGAGTTCGTGTATTTTGACAGGAAAGATAAACTTTTTACACGTCGGAAATTTTTCTTCACATTTATTCAGTTTTCTTTGAGAAAACCACATTTCTGCGACTGTATTATAAGCTATTTTATATAAAATGAAGTGTACTATCTTCTACATTGCTTTTATGGTCTTATTGTCTGTTGTAACAGCGAGGATAGACCCGAAAAACTTAAAATGCTTAGGTTTGTAATTATTCTTATTTTTGCTATAAATTAGTAATAAAAATGTGAATTAATGTGATATTACAATTTCCAGTGTGCCGACAAATCTTTGAGGAGCTTGATGTTGTTATCAAGACCACTGATAAATGGAAAAAAGTAGATGTAAGTAATACTTGCTTTCGAGTTTATCTTTCATTTATAAATTTATAATCTTCTCTAATAAAAAATAGGTTAAATAATTGTGTTACAGTATTCCAATAAGATAATAATTCCATTAACATATAAAAGTCTGAAACAGGTAGTAGGTAAATATAGAGGATTCAAAAGTGCTTAATTAAGTTTATTTAAATAAAAACACTTTGCCTTGATTTTGACTTTGATAAAATAGTATTCATTACATAGCTTTAATAATAGGAGTTAAATAAAGTATGAAATTGCCAATTTTTCCTCACGCACAGAGGCTCTCATATCTTCTATGATGTTATACATGCTTCAGTTAGGTTCTTGTTATTATTTCGAATTATGATCATGACAGACGGCCAGTGGGCCGAAATTCAGAAATATTTTTGTTGTGGATAGATAGATTTTCTTTTCTGAATGTTAAAAAAAGTACCTATCTCAAAAGTGACTCCTATTTTCGTTAGCAGTAATGAACACTTGAATATCGTTGTAACTAAGCCAATACTTATTTTTTTCATTTAACACATGTGGCATTAGTTAGCCGAGTGTTTTGTGCAGAAAAGTTTTAAAACACTGGCGTTCATGGTTGTTAAATAAATTAAGATAACTAACTACAACTACTACTACTATTATAACATAGCTTATTTAATGTACATATTTTGGTAATAATTGTTTACCTTAAATCAAACCCGTCTTCAGGTGGGCAACTTCAGGATGGATGCAAGCGGCAACACAATGCAAGACAAGGTGCCCGCTCACAGGTCTGCTGTCTACATCTCCGAAGTGATTGATGGAATATGTGAGTCATTTATAAACCTTTAAACACAAGGCTCTGTATCTGCCTGCATTTGAGTATAAACCGCTTTGCGTTCTCAGTGAAGACCAATTTTATACGTCAGAAAAGATAAGAGCTACTTAATAGAAAAAAAAATGGTTAAACTTCGGTATATGGACCACCGAATTAAGGGGTGCGGGGGAGGGGGATGGAAGGGTAGGGGAGGGGAGAACCCCCCCTGCGAGTTCGGAACACTGTAGTTTTTGAGAAAAATAAAAATGAAGTTTTGAGGTTAGGTCATTCTAAGGGGCAGAAATTTACAATAACTGTTGAGGAGTTAAGAGTGGGAGAGTGGTGATAGGTTAGAAATTTAAGGCGATCGCGAAGCGCAGCGACTAGTACCTCTGGCGCTCGGCGGCCGCTGCCGCGGCACGCTTCGCTCGCCTTCGCGCGTTAATTTATATATACACTAGTGTTTCTGTCACAAGGTCGAATTAGGGCTGCTCTCCCTCCGCGCCTCCGACTTTTATATACACTCTAGGGGTAGGGCAGACTAGTACCACGTGGGGTCGGGGTTGACTAATTCGGTTCTATCACTAATTTTATGATCATACAAAATGTCAAATGAATCTGAACAAACGTAAAAATATAATAAACTGTGCAACCTGAATTTCACTTTATTGTGTCGGAGCAAGAGTCGCTATTAATTTAAATGATTTTGCAGAGTGCAACTTCTGTATGCTAGTACTATTATCTTTACGTGTTGTGTATCAATAAAAAAAAATAAGCATCTGCCCTAGAATTCGTAAAATCCAAAAAGTATCCTATGTTTTAATCCCGACTATAAACTATCTGTGTGCCAAATTAAGTAACAACATACAAACTCACTAACTTTCACTTATAGATGTATAGACATTTATATAAAAATGAATCCCAGAAATGTAAGCGTATAGCCTCAGAACAACTACACTACACCAAATTAGATAATTATTTTTTTGTTGTGTTTGTTATTAAGTATTAGGACAAAGTTAGTGTAAAAAAATAAAAAATGTTTCTCTTTTCCGTCATTTTGAATAGCAACATAACTAATAAAGCACTACAGTCACAGAATATATAATAGTACTAACGTACAGAAGTCGGTCCCCGCGAGGACCATCAAATAATAAGCTACTCTCGCTGCACGGCAATAAAGTACAATTTCAAACTGCACAGCGCTGCGTGGATAAAATTATATGCACCTACGAAGAAGAAAGAGAGGCGTCTCTTTCTGTCGCATAGCTCTGTCTCAACCGACACATTTCGGGGTTGCTACTCGCTAGTTACTGATATCATAGAAAACATTCGTTATGCCCATGAATAAACAATGAAATTACTAATGTACCTACTTATAAAATTAAATAAATCTACCTAATAGGTGAGCTGAGCATATTTAAAGAGCATAAATAATAAGTATTTCTAAGTTAGAGAAGCTCGATGGCGCAGTGGTATAGCGCCTGGCCCAACGATTGCGGAGGTTAAGCAACTTTTGCAAGGGTCGGTTATGGGATGGGTGAAAAAAAATTAGTATTTTTTAGCTTTTTTCTTTACTGATGCCATATTTCGAACTTCGATACAACTAAGTATGTAAGTATACTTTGGTAACAATAAACTTTGGTAGGTAGGTAGGTACGTTAGTAATTAAGTATCAAAAACGAAGTGCATGCAGTTTCGCATTCGGCGCTTGACTGACTGGTTTCGTTGGTGACGTTCACGCGCTGCGCTCTCGTCGCTTGCACACGCCGCGCGTTTCGGTCGGCGCGGTGATATCCCTCGACAATGGCCCTCTTGGAGTGGGCCGCGAGCAGTAGGCTAATATAAAAGTTTAAGCGCGGAGTGATACCCCCCTGCTACAGTACGAAACCTGATGATATTGTAGAGTACATCAGAGTGAAGACCAAATTCTGTCTGAGGGTCGAGCGGTTGGAGTCCCGCCACAATGTGAACTTCAATTCATCTGTGGTGAGGGCACCAACCGAACATCTGTCGAACTTCATGAAGGAAGAATTTTGGCCGAAGGGTGTTTTGTTCCGCCGTCGGTTTCGCGGTCGGATACCGGACACTGCGTTGCGCAACACGTCGCCGCCATCAATATGTGAAAAATAGTTTATAAAATCTTATTTAAATATATGTATGTTAGTCTGTAAGGTATTTATTATATGGGCCTAGTTGCCTGAATTAAATATATAAATAAATGGCGCGTGCGAAGCCGGAGCGGGCAGCTTATAATATTAAGTAGGATTTATATGCGCCTCAATCTTCAGTAATTAATGTAGGTACTTAATTTGGCGGTAGGTAGTTCATAAGTTATAATCATTTGGTTGTTTTATAACTCTTGTGTTCTGAACAACCAAAGAAATTTTAATTACAAAGACTTCATTTTCCATTTTGAATACGAATACGAATAATTTAAACTTTCCTATAAATATTCTAAATCAAATAAAAACTGTTTTTTGAGGAGCAACCATGATCTTTTTGAAACTAACTTTTTGAAATAACGTCAGAGCATTTTTCAACAACCGATTTTGATGGTTAAGGTGGTACCCTGAGCGAAAGTGGCGCCGCGGTGAATTATATTTAATATTATATTTCTAATACACAATTTAAAAATGTTTGTCGTAGAGATTTTAGGGCCCACAGTCTAGTATTTTTAGACGGTATCGTTACATTCCCTCGTAGTCACTGCTAGAAGTAGATAGCAAAACTGCTAAAAGTGGCCGTTTTTGACACATTTGCTATCTACTTCTACGAATGACTACGATGGCATGTAGTGATACCTTCTAAAAATACTAGACCATGGGCCCTAAAATCTCCACGATAAACATTATTAAAATTCTTTTTTCTATTAATAACTTATTAAATAAAAACCCCAGAGGGCGCCACTTTCGGTCATACAACCGCCTTAAATAAAACATTGCAATGTTCTGACGTTTGGAACGGGAAAGTTGTGTCAACCGAAAATCACAAATGTTTTGAATGTCGCTAGAGCGTTAAGTTGCACTCTTGAGTGTGTAGGTGTTCTGAATGCGCCTCAGAAAATCTCAAAATGAGCTGTGACCTTCTTGCACTGCTACAGTACACATACTTTAATACTGCTGAGCAGTTTGGCAGTTGTTATTTTTGTAAAACACTTTTATTGTAAAGAAAAAAAAAAAAAAAAAAAAAAAAAAAAATTAGTGTGATAATTTTAAGTCATTTAAGTTTCATTAGTTTTATGTACTGTTTTATGTGTGTGTCTGTAGTTGTACAAATAAAGATGTTATCTATCTATCTATCTATCAAAATATGATTCAATCTCAAAATGTTGCAACTTAATCAAGCTTTTGTTATAGAAATACTGATTACACTCCAACCATTTTACACTGATAATGTTTGTAAACAATGCATTTTTCATAATTTTATTGTTCCACACATATGCATAGTTTTGCCACTAAATGCAGTTTATCATTACTCTAGAACGAAATTGTGTTTTGCTTTTGCCCATCTTCGATCAAGAATACCCTAGATAACGCTTCACGAACTAAAACAGTACGCAAAAATGGCACTTCAAATAGCGTCTCACTTAAAATACTTGGTGCTTATCCTACTAATATTATAAATGTGAAAGTTTGTGGGTTTGGATGTTTGTTCCTCAATCACGCAAAAACGGCTGAACGGATTTAGATGAAATTTGGCACACAGATAGTTTATAGCCTGGATTAACACATAGGACTTTTTATCCCGGTTTTTTGTTCCCGTGGGATAAAACAGGATCTCGGCAAATTTGAGACGGCAAAAAAATTGAGTATATTAGGTATATAGTTAGGTTTAACTGAACATGTAGGATACATTAATTTTTTAGAAGGTATCACTTCATGCCCTCGTAGTCATTTGTAGTAGTAGATAGCAAATGTTTTTAAAAAAAGAAATATATGTAGCTTACTTCCGCAAACAAAATATGCAAGATGCACCGCCCGCCCGCCCGCAAAAATATGCACATGCACACCACAAAATATAAGTGCACAATCCCTGCATTTAGCAAGACAGCAACACACTTTGCACCTTCACCAATTAGGCTACTCTACACGTGTTTCGCCCCAACCCGGAGCATCCTCAGGAGTTAGATCGTGCGTAAACCAACACCGAATGAGCAACTACGCATCTTGCATATTTTGATTGCGGAAGTAAGCTACATATATTTATATTTTCAAAATGGTTTGGAACTTCCGCAAAGTGACGCCTGATTCAATCAAATGATAGCAAATGTGTCAAAAAACGGCCACTTTTGGAAGTTTTGCTATCTACTTCTAGCAGTGACTACGAGGGAATGTCTAAAAATACTAGACTGTGGGCCCTAGAAATTCCACGTAAAACATTATTAAAATTATCAAAATTCACCGCGGCGCCACTTTCGCTCAGGGTGCCACCTTAAACCAGTTTTTTCTTTTTAATTTTGAAACCCTTAGGTAACTCCAATATTTTTTTTTATGAATCAGGTAAGAAAATGGACGATTACGTACGCGTGTACTACAAGTCCTCAGGCAAGCTGGCCATCATGCAGCTGATTATGCCCTCGGGAGGAATGAATCCGGAGTTCTCCAAGACTAAGTTTGTGACGGATGACGACTTGAATAAGAGTTTGGAGTACTATGTGAGTTGGTTACTTTATATATATTACAGGACATTCTCTATTCTTTATTTTTTTTTGGCTCTCAACCTTAGGGGTTCGGAGCTACCCTTCCCCAGCGGGGGGAGAGGAGGCGGAAAATCCTCATTGGATACCACCTAGCCGGTTGCTACCGGGCTAATCTGGTTATGTCAGACTCGTACTGACTAAAAACCGCCTTAACATCTGGTTACGTGCCCGGACAGGCAACGAACCTTCAACCGAAGCGACTGCCCTCCCTCGGGGTAGAGGACAGCGCAGACGTCACATTTCACCTAAGTGATTGTGCGTCAAGAAGACGAGTAACTATTAAGCTTACTCCCTGAGGGGATCGATCAGCCAGAGCGGGCGGGGGGTGACCTGAGGGGTCGGGGTTGATGGGGTTGATCGTCCTCCGTCGCCTCCATCAGGAGGTTCAGGTCAGACGAAAGCTTGTTGGGTCCGTCAGGACCGATTTAGGTCATTTTCTATTCTGTACTATTCAGTCCATAATGCCAGGCCAGTGACACTCCGCAAGAGGTATGAATCAACCCTTAAAGTCGTCAGAAGAGATGTGAGTACGTGAAAGAAAGAGAGGCAACTTCTAGGTGAATATAATATAGGAAAGGGAGCGCTGTGCGATCTGAATTGCGCTTTATTGTATAGGAACAAGAGTCGCTATTTATTTAAATCATTGATTTCCAAAGTGGCCCAGGTGGACCCCCAGGGGACCACGGGAGCTCGACAGGGGTCTACGTTTGCGTGGAAAAAAAATGGGGGTCCACAACGCAGATTTCCATAGGTATATAAAATATATACTTTTTTCGAGTTTTGGAAATAAGCTAGTAATGTAGTAGCTGCAGGGGGGTCCACCGGATCCAGGATTTTTTTTAAAGTGGTCTATGAGAAAAAAAGTTTGGGAACCTCTGATTTAAATGATCTAGGGAAGTGTCTCTTCTGTACATATTGCGAAAAGTGGTCGAGACACATTTTTCCATTGCGCACTCAGATTTAAGAAATGTTGAGAAAACATGAAATGTGCGAGCGAGAGAGCTGCAGACAGCGGCAAAATCGCTACGAAAAGTTAAAAAAATCAAATATGGGTAAAGAAATCAAAAACTTTAAACGAATATTAAACTACCTTCTCAGTAGTTTTCAGCCCCTACGCTACGCCGTCTAAGATTCGAATTAAAAAAACTGATTCGAATTCGAACGGTGATTCGAACAAGCCAACCAATGAGCGGTTTTCTGACTACTGAGAATTTTAGTTTATTTTTTTTATTTATTTCCACTTTTACAACTATCTTTACAAGATTAACCCATTACAATAGAGTAACTAAGTTTATAAATTATCAATTATTAACAAAATTAAAAAATCATTCGCACATTCACATTGATACATTAAAATATAACATAAATAGGTACAATTCATAAATAATAATCATAATATAATTTAAATCATTGCAAAAAAAATATTATTACCTACTTAATTCATTTTATGTTGATAGATGGCGCTATTCAACTACGTAGTTTTTTTTTTATTTTTCCTAGCAGCCGAGTATACCACTTATTCAACACTTGACACTGGCAAAAATTACTCCCTGAAGAGGAGTAGATTGCCATAACAACGTCAAAAATTGGCATTGACTCCTTTCATCCTTTGCTTTTTTCTTAAAAAGTTACGTACTTAGTTGAACAACGACATCTGGCCGTCTTTTAGGTACTACATTTTTTTAAACTGCCTTTTGAAAACCGCTCATTCGAATCAGTGATGATTCGAAACAGCATAAATACTCATTCGAATCGAGCTTGGATTCATTCGAATCAATTGTGATTCGAGTCCTATCACTAATTTTAATCTGCAATCCGCCTTTCATCCCTTAATTATTCAGACAGATAAGTTCAAAAGTAGTCTTTTTTAAATGCCATCCCATTAGTTACTTGGCTTGGCACTTTATAAGTTTGTAGAATCGTGTAATAATATAGAGGTCAATCCTCTATATTATTACACTGGACTGGCTGCTGTCAAACTGTTTTTGTGTCTATTTGATTTCCAACATTTTGGCGCTGTAGGACGTAGCGTGCGTACAGGGTACTAAATCTAATGATGTGCTTATGTCGACGCAAATACCGATAGCCCTTACAAACTTAAAACTTCCATTCAAACTTGTCAAAAATGACAAAATTAGTTCTTTAGTCGCACGCTAGTGGCGTTTCAAATAGGAACAAAAACTTTGCTGTCAAACCATACAGACAGCCAGTCCAGTTAAATAGAAAAAAAAAATCAGGTCAATGTTGTAGAATCAACTTCTGTGGTCTCGTGAGACTATCTGCATGGCCCTTTACTATTTTCTCTTCCTTTTTTCAGTGTGAACGTATGTTCGAAGAGAATGAAGATGAAATCACCGATTTATACAAGAACCGGCCCGAAGATGACGTGATGCCCGACGCGGAGAGAGCTGTGAGTGGTTAAGTATTACTAACGGCCGCCCGTGACTTCGTCCGCATGGCCCTAGGATAAAAAGTATCCTATGTTTTAATCCAGGTCATAAACTATCTGTGTGCTAAATTTCATCCAAAACTGTCCAGCCGTTTTTGCGTGATTAAGTACTTAAAAACATCTAAACACACAAACTTTCACATTTATAATATTAGTAGGATTAGAAGAATTAGCTCAGTGAGCTATACCTATAGTGAAAACCTCGCTCAAATTGTATGTTGTTTAATAACTGACAGACGGTTGACACTGCTTTTGAAAAGCAGTTCTATGTGCTGTTTGGTAGGTTAGGTATTCTTTTAGTACTTATACTACTTATATCCATTCGAAGCTTTATGGTGCCACTAATTTTATTATTTTTTCTAAATTTTTGAAATATTTCGAAAAACTGACTCGACAAAAAAAAATTATAATTATTTCACAAATTTTCACAAAAATCGGTTGATAAATGCGACCAGCTCTCTCTCACCTCTTAAAACTTGCCAGTTTTCTGAATGGCTATCAGTGCGTCTCTTTTATTCGCTTGACAGGGAGAAAGAGAAGTAACTAAAGCAATAGGGATGTTGACTATTTTTTTTTATTTTATGTTACATAAATTACCTCTCAAAAAAAGAAACATTGGTAAAAGAATTAATTCGCTAGCATGAAAACTGCTCGAGATATCACAGTGTGAAATGCACACAAATGGACTCGATCAAAAACGCTCCATACTAATGGCTTGCACGTTATGACGTCACGCCGTGCTAGTTTGTATGCAACGCATAGGAAATTTGTTCAGCAGCTATATTAAATATTGTGTTTATCAAAATGGTTTCTTCGACAAATTTGCTATACATTTTACGGACTAATTAAAGGTATCATTTATTTTAATAAATTTTATACTTTTTAAATGGACTTGTCCACCCAACTTTGAAGGGTCATAAAACAAATAATATGCAATATATAAAACCAAGAGGTATACAAGCTACTCTAAAAGTTTAATATGTTTACGATTTTTATTAGTGTTTCGTTATTTTATTCATTAGTCAACATCCCTATTCATAACATAAACCTGACAAGTTTTAAGAGGTTGTAATAACCCCCCTGTAGAGGAGAACAAACGGACAGGAATCTGGAAGGACATACGAAAGCATTTTTGTCAAAGTTGAAGCAGAGACGCTTCGCTCGTGCTTCGCGCTCGCTCGTTCTATGTATGATACACCCTGTATACACGCTGAAATTTTAATCATTTGATTCCCGCAGTGGGGTGGTTCCAGTCATGATTACAAGCAACTTTTACTATGGGGCCAACTCTGTGGGTGCGAAAAAAAAATATCTGCTGTTCCATACATTTAGGTCGAGTAGGTGCTTTTGTATGGAACAGCTGATTTTTTTTCGCACCCACAGAGTTGGCCCCATAGTAAAAGTTGCTTGTAATCATGAGTGGAACCACCCCACTGCGGGAACCAAATGATTAAAATTTCACGGTGTATGTATTTTTTATTCTCCAGATCTGCTTTAACCACACTAACTACTGCGAGGAATGGATGTTGCCCGACGAAAAAGATACCACCTGGACCGAAGAGATGGAACGGGAGTACACCAAGGTAAGGAAAATAAAATCTATACAGCGTGAAATTTTAGTCATTTGGTTCCCGCCGTGGGGTGGTTCCACTCATGATTACAAATGCAAAAAACATCAGCTGTTC
The DNA here is from genome assembly GCA_950108535.1 of Agriphila straminella. NCBI lineage: Eukaryota > Metazoa > Arthropoda > Insecta > Lepidoptera > Crambidae > Agriphila > Agriphila straminella. Next base: position 13,460,358 of record OX467304.1, read on the forward strand.
CATACAAAAGTGCAGTACCTACTCGACCTTAATGTATGGAAGAGCTGATTTTTTTTTTGCAAGTAGGAGAGTTGGCTCCATAGTAAAAGTTGCTTGTAATCATGAGTGGAACCACCCCACGGCGGGAACCAATTGATTAAAATTTCAGCGTGTATACAACGTGTTACAAAATAACCCCTAATGCCGAATATGGTAGAACAACTTTTACTATGGGACCAACTCTGAAATCGCGAGAAAAAAACAGTCGTTTCATACATTTTTGATATTTTCGTTATTGATTTTTGAATGAAACAGCTGACTTTTTTTCCTGTTTTCAGAGTTGGTTCCATAGTAAAAGTTGTTCAGTTTGATGGTCCCTATCTACCATATTCGGCATTAGGGGTTATTTTGTAATACGTTGTATCTGTGGTGAACGATGACTTAGCGATTGGTCTGCTGGAATGCACCCATTGATTGTCTTTTGACAGTTAAAAGTTAAAAATCGCTTTATCATATCGCCAAGAATCTTATATTAATAATAGAATATTAATATAAGATTCTTGCATATCGCGTTTCTGTGGTCATGCTGGGGGGGCAGATGATGATGATTCGTTAAGAGGGCGCAGTCTGCACCCTCTATGGAAAAACAAATCATAGTGCTTAAATAAAGACGAAATTGGGAATTATCTGTTACTGTGTATTAGACGACCTGTGTGGTGCAGTGGTCAACATGCCGCCTAGTTCGATTCCCGGCCGGGCAGAAATTGAAATGATGAATTTTAATGTCTGTTGCGGGTCTGGGTGTTACTATGTATAATAAGTATACTTATATAAAAAAAAACTATAATATAAGTAGTATATCAGTTGTCTAGCACCCATATTACAAGCTTAGTTTGGGGCTAGATGGCGCTGTGTGATTATTGTCCAAGCATTTATTATCTATCTATCTTAATTAAAGTGGCCACATTTATTAAGCAGTGGCTCCACACTCTTGCACTTTATAACATAATTCAACAACAGATAGAACAACCACTTGACTCGAAGGCTTTACAATGAATGTGTCAAACTACAGATTGTTGCGCATGTGCAAGCGGATTGACATAACCAAATCAACTTGAGATTCGAATGTACCATAGAGCACAACATGGAGGTCGGAAGCCTCCCTCAACTGCGAAAAAAAGTACCACAAAGCTTGTTCAGAGTGCACTACAGAGAGATACATTCACAATTTCGTCTTTATTTAAGGCGATTGTGCCCTCACAGTGGCAAAGTGGCCACTTTTTGCTCTTTTGCCTACTACTACTACAACGAACTATATTTTAAAGAGGTTATAGTTTCTAAATAAACTATAGAACCTTAGCTTCAATCTCAACGTTTCAATTTTTGATAGATTATGTAATTAGCGAGCAATAAATTAAATTAAGATGAGGGCGCCACTTGAGGGTACTAATCACCTTAAGCATTGTTGTTTTCTAGTGGCGGCGCTAAAAAATTGCATTGTGAAATTCTAAAAAACTAATCAATCATTGTCTACGGCTCGTATTATAGAATCAAACTCAAATCTCTGTTTGAGTACAGTTAGAAAGGGATGGTGCTATTCATCGCATCGCCATCCCTTTCTCTAACTGTAGTTAAACAGAGATTTGAGTTTGATTCTATAATACTAAAACCAGGGCTCTGTCACTCCGCGCGCGAGTCCGAAGCGCGCGGCGTCCTTTTAGAGGACAAATTTCATACATCAGAAAAGATAAGACCTACGCGATAGAAGGAGAGGCAACTACTAAGTGCATGTTTTGGAGCGAAGGGAGCGCTGTGCGACCTGAATTGCACTTTATTGTGTGGGAGCAAGAGTCGCAATTTATTTAAACGATGTTGCGGAGTGCAACTTCTGTACGCTAGTACTATTATCTATTCTGTGCTAAAACTTTAATGATAATGATTGGTTTCCATGACTCCAGATCCACGGGCCAGACCCGTACGGTTTCGGCGGTTTGGGCGGATTCGGGGGCGCCGCGCCCAACTTCGGCGCCGACGATATCGAAGAAGAGAATTTGGACGCCGAAGAAGAGCTCGAAACTAGAGACGAGCTGTAAATTTGTGAGTGGGGTAGTTAGTTGTACTAGTTTAGTAGGGTTTGACGCAGTTTGTCCTATTCGCAGTTGATCCTGTTTAGAGATGGGCTAAGGTCCGGGTTTAAACTCGACCACTGGGTTTAATTAAACCCAATAAAATCCCACATTGTATTTAAAAAAACTTTTTACAGTTTTTTTATTTATATTGATATGTCAAATGTGACGGTGTTCTAGATCTAGACAGTCCAAGACTGACCCTGACATTGCTATGACAACAATGAGGCCTTTGTTTTGACAGGTCTCCAAACACAGTGGCGCTGCCCAATCTGATACTTTTGGAACTGATCAGGGGCCGTACCGGCTAACTTTTCGAACTTCGGTGGGTCTGCCGAGCTTCAACTTAAGACAGAGAAATCGAAGTAAAGCAATTTCGTATTGTACTTTTTGTTGAAGTTATTTGGAAGATATCTATGTTCGTGTGACATCATGAATTGGGGTTCATCATTTTGGCCCAATTGGGGCTCGATTTATCTGTTTCAATTTGAAACCCGGCAGACTTTTCGGAGTTCGATGCGTTAGCCGGTACGGTCTCTGGCCTATGTTTGTCAGGTCTCAACACAGTAGCGCGGCCCAATCAAATACTTTTGGAACTGCCAAGATTAGTCCCCATTGCTTGTTAACAATACACAAAAATATTCAAAACCGAAACATCTTATTTCTAAATATTTTATTTAGTTTAACAAATTGGTCTATGGGGGTTAACTGGGTTTAAACCCAGCAGTCGGGTGGGTGCTTTTCCTATCTCTAGTCCTGTTTGTATTTGATCCTATTTGGAGTTGCTCCTATTCGCATTTGGTCCTAGTCTTAGTTGGTCCATTCGCAGATAGCCCAATTTGCAAATGGTGACACTCAGATTGCATACAAAATAAAACTAGAGGTCGCTCGCCACTTATTTTTTGATTATAATCATGTTAATTCAGTAAAAAAGTTAAGTTATCGAAACTTTTTTTTTAAACCTACTCATTTTGTATCTAATCTTATGGGACAAACTGCGTCGAAACCATTTAGTTAGTCACTAGTTATACAGTTCCATACAAACTTAAGAGGACTGTGAAACAAACGGCCTTTTATATGGAGACAGTTTGGTACAAAATGCTAACATCTTATGCTAACATCGAACGTACTTGCCTAAGTTTCCCTTTGGGTACAAGCAAGTATTTTAGCCTGCGGAACACCCAAGGGGAACAAAAGGATACCATGGAAAAATTATAATAATATGGTCCGTGGTACCCCAAATCTTTTTTCATGTCAGATTGAAATGTTATGGGGTACTACGGACAATAAAAATTGAATAAGGAGATTGTTATTCAGGGGGTTCCACGGGTAAAAATATTTGCTCGTGGTACCCCAAGGGGAACTTAGACTGAGGGACCATGGGCAAGTAACGACATAGAACTGTACCAATTGAAAACATGTGAACAGTTGTTAATTTTGTGAGTTGGATGTGTGAAGTAAGATGTTATATTATTTGTTCCGTCATCGATATCCGGAATCCATATAGAGTCAAGCACCTGTCTTTTTAGCATTCTTACCTAGTTTTCCTCCCTCTAAGCGCCACTTCCGCCTTACCCCTCCATGCGTTTCCGGTTCCGGTGGCGTGGTTACGCCCGAGAGCGCGCTGCGCGCGGCGACTTTACTTCATTATAGCATCGTCTTTCACAGCGTTCAGACGTTTCTACTATTTAAAGTTTTATTCTGATTTTAAAGCAAAGTAGAAGCAAGCAAACAGACGATTTTTGGTTCGGTATTTTGCATTCGTTAAAATCAGTGAATTTTATTCCTCCCTCATGGAAAACGTATTGGAAAATACGGGTAAGTCTACGGCAGAATCAAGAAAAAGGAAGGGTAGCGGTGCATCGAGCGACGGTGCCGGAAATTCAACATCTTCGAGTGAAAGCTCCGACAATGAAGTACAACCACCTCGTAAGTCAAAGCGGACTTCACAAGTAAGTGTTCAATATGAATTTTTATCGCAACAAGTGGCCTTCTTAACGCAATTAATGACTCAATCGCAAGTCCCAACGACTCAATCGCAAGTTCCAACGACTCAATCGCAAGTCCCAACGACTCAATCGCAAGTTCCAAGCGCGCATGTTAACGGGGGCAACCCCAGTACTTTAAAAAATACAAGCGAGTCAGGTCTTAGCACGAATCTAGTTGATAATTCGGATATGAATTTGGCATTGCAGCCACCAACCGCTAGTACAGAAAAAAATCAATTGAAGCTCTCCGATCCTACAACTACGGTAAAGGAGCCAATGTTTCCCAAGTCGAATGATTTACATTTAAATAAATTATCTAAGCTTCAGCGTTTTGATGCAGATGATTGGAATGCGATTAGATATTTGGAGGCTCAGAAAAAATATGCTACTACCCCCGGGTTTATAGAATTGTCGATAAATGATGAACTAAAGCGTCTTGGATCATCTCATGAGAATCATAGACTACGTCTCCTAGATCGTACATTTGCTTCCTTGTCTAACGCGATTCTTACACAGAAAGATGAATTACGCAATAATTTACAAAGCTTGATAGATTGGTCTAGTGAAAACGCGACAACATTGTCCCCCTCGTCACTTTTTGAAAAAGTTGAACTGTTATTTAACGAACAATCTAGTTACATGAAAACGACTAACGACATTTTGCAAATAAGTTGCGGAAGGAGGGCCGATGTGATTGAGTCAAGGAGAGAATCTATTTTAAAACAAATACCTGACGAATACATTAGCGACGTTTTACAAAAAATCCCGCCAAGTCAAGAGTTTTTGTTTAATTTGGATAAGTTCAATTCCTTTGTTCAAAAAATAGGAGGTGCAGATAAACTATTCGCTTCAAAGGTTGCAACGCAGTCAGCATCTACAAGCCGAGGTGGATCCAACGAGCTCGCTAAGCCACCTACAAGTAAGCAATCTAATGATAAGTTTTTTCGACGCAGCAACTCTAAACGTAAAGCCAATCCAAACCAGAACCAATCAAAGGCCAATGTTCGAGGGCGTCAACTTAACAAAGGAAACAAGTCGAATCAAAAAGGTAAGAAACGCCGTTCTCCTTCACCACCAACTTTTAAGGGACGCCGTGCATGACTCTCAACGCTTTCGAGGGGGCTGTCTAATGCGATTTCAACATATTTGGAGAAGCTTAGGCGCACCCGCTTCAATATGCAAACTGTTGAATGGTATCCACATTCCTTTTGTAATGAAACCGCCATTAATATACCCCAACCAACAGGTACTAGAGATTTTCAAGACAAAACAAAGTCAACAAATGACTGCTCAAATTCAAAGTATGCTGGACACACAAGTTCTCGAGGAGGTGCAACCTTCACCGAGCTATCTATCGACCTTCTTCCTAGTTCCAAAGGCGGATGGATCTCTACGGCCGATATTCAACCTCAAAGGACTGAACAGGTTCGTAATAGCCAAAGACTTTCAATTATTCAGCCATTTTCGAGTACCCAGTTTCTTACAACACGAGGATTGGTTGGTAAAGTTGGACTTAAGCCAGGCATACTTTCACCTACCTATCGCACCAGACCACCGCAGGTTCCTGAGGATGAGCTACAAGGGAAAACTCATGCAAATGACTTGCCTCCCCTTCGGACTGTCATCAGCCCCGATAACCTTCGCATCTGTCTCGAACTGGATTGCAGAATACCTGAGAAGACAAGGCATCAGGTGCGTAGTATACTTGGACGATTTTCTCCTCGCAAGTCAATCTTACGAGATGCTCCAAGCCCAGATCAGCTACACGGTAAAGTTGTTGAAAGAGCTCGGATGGACAATCAACTTCGACAAATCTGTGCTGGTTCCGACGCAACACCTAGAATTCCTAGGCGTCACTTGGGATACCAAACACAATACGAGATCCCTGTCGGAACCAAAATGCATGACGCTCCGCAGGGCTTTGCAATGTCAGATGTCGAAGGGCAGTTGGTCTTACAAGCAAGCCCAGTCGCTTCTTGGGAGACTCAACTTCGCCACTTTTGTGATTCCACGCGGGAGGCTGCACTGTCGAACGATGCAATACCACAGTCGACGGTTGTCTCGAACTCGCCCTTACAGACAGTTCCCGCTGCCGGAACCTGTACTCGCGGAGATGGAATGGTGGATAGAAGCTGCATCAATGTCGCTGCCGATACATTTACAACAGATATCGCACATACTGACGACCGATGCTTCCGACATCGGATGGGGAGCTCAGCTAGGAGACACTATGCTAACAGGTCAGTGGACACAAGATCAGAGTTCTTGGCATGCGAACATGAAGGAGCTTTACGCGGTGTTTGCCACGATTTCCCACGAGCAGCAACGCTTACAGAAATCGCGCATCCTTTTGCAAACGGACAACCGGACAGTAGTGGCACACATCAACAAGGAAGGTGGGACGAAATCTGCAAGACTCCTAGAGTTGACGCGACAATTATTAACACTCCTAGACAGAAGGGACATTTGCTTAACAGCCCAATACTTCCCAGGCCGTTTCAACGCAGAAGTGGACGCTTTATCTCGGGGGAAAACTCGTCCGGAATGGCACCTAACAGCAGCTGCGACAGAGAAAATATTTCAAATGTGGGGAACACCGACAGTAGACTTATTTGCGTCGAGAACTGCTCACGTAGTCCAGAACTATGTGTCGCTGGATCCTCACGATCAGGAGGCCCTTTTCCACAACGCATTTCATCACCAGTGGAGCTACGATCTAGCATGGCTGTTCCCCCCTCCCAACCTGATACCGCAAGTACTAATTCACCTCAACAAGGCTCAAGGTCAGTACATACTAATAGCGCCGAACTGGAACAAAGTGTTTTGGATGGCAGATCTCCAACAGCGAGCCATCAGGAAGCCATATCGAATCCCGGACCTTCAGCAGGTACTCATAGATACAAGGACCAAAACACACCCACCAGACATTCAGAACATTCACTTGGAAGCTTGGTTGATACAGGGTGGGCAGACATGATCGAAGACTGGTCGGAACGGGAAAAGAAATTGTTGATGTCCAGTTGGCGAGAATCCACAATCAAAAATTATACACCAATATGGAGAAAATGGAAATTGTGGTGTGTCAAAAATGCAGTTGACTTCAAAAGCCCTGAGCCGACACATGTTGCACGCTACCTGGCTTATCTACATAGTGATCTCGGTTTGGCTTACAGAACAATACTAGTGCACAAGTCTGTTATCGCTACGTTTGCTAAACTTACATCAGGTACGGACATTTCCTCAAATTTTTTTGTCAGACACATATTGAAAGCTATTTCTGTCGCAAAGGTTAAAAAGTCTAAACCCCCCATCTGGGATCCAAATAGTGTGCTACGATATTTGTCATCACAATTACCTAATGAAAATAGCATTTATGAAGTGTCGAAGCGAACAGCAGCCTTGCTTTTACTCACATCAGGCCGCAGGGTCCACGACCTCACCTTGTTAAGAACAGACGTAGATAATTTAATTGATGAAGGTAATTGTATAATTCTATGGCCATCCTTCGGTTCCAAAACTGATACGGCTAATTACAGACAATCTGGATGGAAGCTTTTAGATCACCCTGACCAGAACTTGAGTTGTGTTTACTGGATTCGACGTCTTCTGGAAATAACTCAAGATCGTCATGCAGAAGGTAATTTATTATCATTATTTATTACTACCAGAGGAGATCCTAAAGAAGCTTCCAGGACAATAATCGGTGGTTGGATAAAATCTGTTCTCAGAGAAGCAGGAGTAGAAGCACCTCCAGGTTCTGTTCGCTCGGCAGTGGCGTCTCTTAATTGGCTTGAAAATTTCACAATTGATAAGATACTTGCCACAGGTAACTGGACTCGAGAACATACATTTCGAAAATACTACCATAAACAAATAATTTGTAATCAGAAATCCCAAGAGAGATCAGTTTCTTTATCTCGATATTTTGAAGCTATCAAATAGTGTCGATTTTTCATTAAATAATCTAGAATCATAATTATTTAGTGATTAAGTATTTCATTGCATGTCATTACATTACATATCTTTTGTTATAAAAATATATATTACATATATAATAATAATAAATTACTTATATTTATTATTTTCTATTATGTTTCATTGACACATTATAGCATCATTCCATTATTTTTAGTTACCAGGAGAAACCAAACACATCACTCAATATGGATTCCGGATATCGATGACGGAACAAATAATAGAGAGTTTTACCTACCAATAAAACTTACCTATTATTTTTCCTGAGATATCCGGAATCCAGGTAATCCCTACCTGGTAATAATTGAGTTCTATAATGAAGTAAAGTCGCCGCGCGCAGCGCGCTCTCGGGCGTAACCACGCCACCGGAACCGGAAACGCATGGAGGGGTAAGGCGGAAGTGGCGCTTAGAGGGAGGAAAACTAGGTAAGAATGCTAAAAAGACAGGTGCTTGACTCTATATGGATTCCGGATATCTCAGGAAAAATAATAGGTAAGTTTTATTGGTAGGTAAAACTCTCTATTCGTTTTCGGTTTGATTGTATATCAGAATATTATAATCAAATAACATGTAACATGGATAATTCTATGGTTATTATGACAAAATGAGATTTAATTTTGTAATATAGAGTATTTTTTTATTAATATCCAAACTTTAAGGATGTGTCCATTATACTGAACTACTTTCTTTAAGCAACATGGGTCCAATACGCCAATTTTTCTCTAAATTGTTAAACAGTAAAAAAGTATTTCGACTATGTTTCTTAGAGAAAAATTACCAATTTAATGAACTAAACAGAAGTTTGGATGGCGCTTAAAACATGACCCTATATAAAAACCATGACAATGCTTTTATTTATATAAAAACACATAGAATAAAAAATAGTGGCTTATGAAACTGTTAATAATAACACTAAAGTGCCAATATTATAAAAACATTCCATTTCTCTAATTCCTAAAGTGTAATACGTAAGTATACAAATATGTGCCTTATTTAAAATAAGATTAAGTTTGATATTGTGTGAATGATGATATCATATTGACAAGTATCTTCCAGTTTTACCCATCGATTTATAGAAAGGGGGGAAAGTATAGTTACTTTGCCCATAACTTGTCTAATAGAGTCAAAAATTTAATGTCGCAACGATAAATTGTACTTAAAATTAAGTTAAAAGAGTGTGCAATAAAACATTATTTTATTATTTATATAAAATATGTATTTTGAAGAATCCTTCAATTTTATTATACAGAATTATGTATTTTAACGTTATTTTTAATTGAAAGCGTATCACAAATAGTGAAGTAGGTATATAGGTACCTAATTTGTGCATTTATGCAGATCTTATGTTGTTTTTGGACATAATTACTATGATGATAAAAACTACCTATATGTCCCGCCAGAGGTCACTGTTGAGTGTTCCAATTTTATAGCAGACATATGAAAAATCCTCTAAAAAAGGGTTTTTTTGAAGATTTTTCAGATTTTCCCTAATATGGTGATATCATATTGAAACGTCTGCAATTCGTTTCATTTTGGAGATTTATTACAATATCTTACCGAATATTTAGCTTGTATTTTAGGAATATTCAACAGTGCTGCCTTTTTAATTTATCTTTAAAATAATTGTCCAATTAAGAGTGTAACATAATGTTGTGAGAACGTGTGATTTTACTGGGTACTAAAATTAAAAAGTTTGTTTTCAATTTAACCGTTTCATTTTACACTATATCCCAAATGTTAGAGGCAAAAAGAAACTAATCTTAGTAGAAAAAATATTTATTCCTATATCACATTAGGCAAGACAAGGTACATAATTATTAAATTATATTAAAGCACTAACATAATTATTACATCTACAATATAATACAGAAATTATTTTACATCAAATAAATTCGAACCATCGAACATTGCACTAAATACTAGAAGATTGGGCAATTTTGACATTCACATAAATTAAATTTAAGTATAGTAACAGCGTAGTCACCAATTCCTATAGAATCTATAGTATACACGCTAAAATTTTAATCATTTGGTTCCCGCAGTGGGGTGGTTCCAGCCATGATTACAAGCGACTTTAACTATGGAGCCAACTCTGATAACGCAAAAGAAAAATCAGCTGTTCCATCCATTACGGTCGAGGCATTGCGTTTTGTCTTTGATTATTAAGGCTTTTGTATGGAACAGCTGTTTTTTTCCGCGATATTATCAGAGTTGGCTCCATAGTAAAAGTTGCTTGTTATCATGAGTATTACCACCCTACTGCGGGAACCAAATGATTAAAATTTCACGTAATAGTAAAATAATGGTTTCAATTCGGTGAAAACAGTGACCCTACCATGAATTGATGCAAATTGTTCTTGTATCGTAAACTATCGTTTTCTCTCTTTCACTCGCATTGAATGCGAGCAGTATATCCGATAGTTCGGTAGCGAAAACAGTTTGCATCAACCCATGGTAGAGATACAGGACTAAACTAAAAGAGAATGACGACAAATGTTACCACATTGTATTGGATTTTGTGTTGTTGAGGCAGATCAACAACACAAAATCCAATAATATTGTATTTTTTTATACTTACCGAAATATAATTTTGAAACTATCTTTTGTTTCCTGAGATTGAAGGAGTAGCTAACTGATTTGTATCTCAGTCAACTACCGCCATATTTCAAAAATACCTAACTCAAATACTACAGAAAATGTAATATAAAAACAATACTAGGAAAAGAAAAGAATAACTAATTACTGATTATAGCTAAAGGCCTTTCCAGCTACTAATTTCAATTACAATCGCAGGGCACAAAAATATTTATAGCGATATCTTTTGGTCTTAGGAAGTGTTCATTCTCTTTTAAGTTTTCCAATCTTTTATTTCTTGATTAAGTAAGTTAAGGCGCGGTGGTAGTGAAACTAGCGCCGCCACTACATTTATTTTTATTACTCGTAAACCAAGTCAATATTAAAAGCTCATGTAATAATCTCTTAAATTGTCTCTTAATATTTTTTGAATAACATTTATCAGACATTATGTAAGTTTTAAAATCCATAATTGCCAAAAATGGCCACTTTGAGCTAAAATGGATTTTAAAACTTACAGAAAGAATGAAATCTGTTGAAGAGTTATTCAAAAAATATTAGAGACAATTTAAGAAATTATTACATAAGCTTTTTTTTAAATATTGACTTGGTTTACGAGTAATAAAAATAAATGTAGTGGCGGCGCTAGTTTCACTACCTACAACGCCTTAAGTAATGCTGCACGAAAAATCGTGAAAAATAATTCAGTCGTTTTTCGAAATTTTCAAATTTTTCTTCTTTATAAGTAAATGGAATTTGAAAACATCTTGTTAATAACTAGGTATACCTACTACAATTTAATTTTAGTGAGGTTTACTAATCTAGCCCAAACTTAAAATAATCATATCTCTACTACCAATAAGCTGCCTGTACATAAAATATACAACGTGTTACAAAATAACCCCTAATGCCGAATATGGTAGATAGGGACCACCAAACTGAACAACTTTTACTATGGGACCAACCCTGAAATCGCAAAAAAAAACCGCTGTTTCATACATTTTGATATTTTCGTTATAATTTTTGTATGTAACAGCTGACTTTTTTTCGCGATTTCAGAGCAGGGACCGGAAAACCCCTTTTTTGGTTAACCCAATTGATAGGGAAACCCTATTAAAAACTTATCAAATGATAGGATTTCCCTTTCGATAGGGTTAGTCGACGTTATGCTTACCGTATTGATAGGGTTTTTGGAAACAAGTCTATGAAATACTCAATCAAAAACCCTTTTAACGGCAGCGGTTCATGAAATACCCAATCAAAAACCCTTTAACGGTAAGCGGTTCAGGTCCTTCGGCCCAGGGGCCCTACCGCCTATCTCAAAGCGATAGCCAAAGCGATAGCAATACTCTATCCGTCCTTGTCATATCATAACACGGTGACAAGGACGGACAGTGCACTGACGTCATAAACCAAAGCAATCCAGTTAGGCGGTAGACCCGCAGGTGGGACTAGGTAAAAATTGCTTGAACACGTTTTAAAACCCCTTCATAAAGCCTTCATAGGGTTTCCTCGATAGGGTTTCCGTATTCAGTAAGTGCTTACTTGGGTTACCCTTTCGATAGGGTTACCGTATTGATAGGGTTTTTAAAAACAAGTCTATGAAATAACCAATCAAAAACCCCTTTAACGGTAAGCGGTTCCGGTCCTCGTTTTAAAGTTGGTCCCATAGTAAAAGTTGTTCAGTTTGATGGACCCTATATACCATATTCGGTATAAAGGGCTTATTTTGTCACACGTTGTATAATACATATAATTCTTATTAAATAACATAAAACTAAAGTTACACTAAGTAAGTAATTGGAATTGTATAAAATAGTTATTTTATAATTAACTAGCGACAGCCCTCGACTCGGTTCCAGAGGTATTACAAGCTCTTAAAACTTGTCAGGTTTATGAATTGCATAGTTAAATCTCTTTCTCGCTGTATAGCGAAGAAAAGAGATGCAACGATAGCCATTGAAAAAACTGACAAGTCTTAAGAGCTTGTAATATGGGGGCATATGTCCCCATACCAACGTTCATTATTTCACACCATTTCTAAATATTTTCCCCCAAAAAGGTACTTAGTTTATGTACTTCCCCATATTCTTATCTATCTTTAGACTAACATTCATCAAAATTGGTTCAATGTAACAGATGTGAAAGTTAACAGGCAGATACTTTAACATTTATAATAATGAATATGAATTTGGTCCCTCATGTAACTTTCTTAATGTAATAAAAATAAAAATATGCGTTGTTATTATAAAATATTTTTTTGACACATGTTTAACTTAGATACTGTTCAAGTGTGATGCTGTCACATTTTTGACAGTATTGTTTGAAAGAGACAGCATCACATTAAAACAGGTGTCTAAATTAAACAGTGTTTAAAAATATTTTATAATTACACGGATAGTTTTCAATTAAAACAATGAGGCCGTATTAAGACCTCTTTTTTCCAGAGTTTTCTGTAGGAATCTACCTCTTTTACTTGCTATATAGTGAGAAAAAGATGTCACTACAGTAATTTATAAACCTTCCAAAATAAAAATATTTCTATTATTTTTTATACTAGGTATTTCGTAAAGCAACAAAATTAATTCGTGAAATATACATTTCTAACACTAACATAGTCCCTTAATTAATATTAATTAAAAAAAACGTAATATTTGAGTCCAATCGAACATAAGATCCTATATTTTTATTTTTGAGACAAAAACATTACATTATATAATCTCAAAAAAATATACTAACAGGTGACTTGTTTAAAATATACATTAAAATATCATTAATTCTTTATAAAACAGTTATAAAATTTTATACCTAAGATCTTAACATAATATTTCGTAATAGTATATTACATTGTGCCACAAAATGTCCAAGAGTAATGATAAAAAAAAACAAATTGTTAACAGTAAAATTAATTAAGTTATAAAGTATTTATGATTTAATCAATTTTGCACTTACTTAACAATACCTCAATAAGGTTAAAAATCAATTATAGAGAGAGAGTATTGCATAATGTGATGTGCTTTTTTACACAATGTGATTTTATATAAGTAACCATAATAAAGTTAGTACAAAAGTACGACAATAGACATAATAAATAGTCGCTAGGATGAAAATTTTGGATGAAACTTTTACCGTGTTATTAACATTGTTTAACTTAAACACCTGTTTAAATGTGGCTTTTTTGACAATATTGTTTTAAAGAGACAGCATCACATTTATGATTTAAAGAGGTGTCTAAGTTAAACAGATGTTTAAAAATCAGAAATTAAAATTAATAATTTCAATTTCTGCCCGGCCGGATATCGAATCCGGGACCTATTGCGTGGTAGACCAGCATGTTGACCACTGCATCACTCAGGTCGTGAAATTTGAATTTGAAAAATTAACACGCGCTGAAAGAAATTCAAGCGCGTTTCTTACACCGATGACGGGACGGGTCTCGATCGGGATGGAAACAGACTTTTAAAGCGAATGGAGGTGACGTGACGACTGTAAGGTATTTGTTTTCTTATTGGCTGTTGTTGGAAGGTCGCATTTGGCAAAAAAGGAAGCGAAGCGAGGGTGGGTCGCTAGTGTTTCATAAAAGATATTGCAAATATAAAATGTTTCATCCAAAATCTTGCAATAGCCCTGCACTTTTAGAGTCCCCGCAAACTACAGACCAAACTATCGGCCGATAGTTGGGTTCAGAGTGCGCCTACATTACAAAGTGTCTACATTACAACGATTTGGTATCGGCCGATTCTTATATTAAAAATGGTCCGACACAACTATCGGCCGATAGAAAGTCTGCGAGAGCTCTTATTTTGAGAAAGTACTGCCAACAACAACATTTTATGTCAATAAAAGGTTTCATCCAAAATCTTGCAATAGCCGTGCACTTTTATTACGTGAAAGTACTGTCAACAACACATGTTTCGTTGCAGCTCGCCGTGGGCGATCGACTCCGAGTTCCAAGCGGGTAGTTCCACTTTACCTGATACTAGCTCTTCTGTTGGGGACCCTACAATTAAAACAATAAGATATTTAATTCATTTAAATACCACATAACTCCTCAACGCCCGGAAAATGAGACACAATAGAAAATCTATTGTGTCACGGTCGCCAGGCGTTAATGAAATAATACAGTTTGGTAATAGCCTTATAATGCCGAATATGGTAGATAGGGACCATCAACTGAACAACTTTTACTATGGGACAAAATTAAAATAATAATTTAATATCAAAATATATAAACAGCTGATTTTTTCGCGATTTCAGAGTTGTTCCCATAGTGAAAGTCGTTCAATTTGATGGTCCCTATGTTATAAGAAAAAATAGAATTTATTCTTATGCCTATGTACCCTTATTCGGCTGTTCGGCATTAGGGGTTATTATGTAACACGTTGTATATCCGATCTCTAGTGACGATGATGTTTAGAGACCGGATTATATGCAAGAAAAATAGCTAAAATATGCACTTTCGTGCATATTTTTCGTCCATAAAAAGGGCCAAAATATGAAATAATAAAAAATACGTTTTTTATGGTTTTTTATTCTTAAAAAATATCAATTAAGTACTAAATATATTTGACATTGAAATTTACATTTTCAAATGTATACGACTAAGTAGGTACTGTTCCAAATGTTCTGAAGACAAAATTGTGTCTATGATCTTTTAATTATATTTTCGTAAGCGGAAAGTACCCTGAGGTAAGGGCATGCACTGAGGTGACTGGGCAGAATTTAAATTTGAGTGCCATTGTTTAGACATGTTAGACATCTGAACGATGAACGAGATCTAGCGTAAATATGCATGATTTCCAAATTTTTGCCACATCAACTACCACTGAAAAGCGGTTAAATATGCAAATGCATATTTCATTTCATTTATTCATTCATAACATGCAAGTTAACAGAGACAATACTCCAACACACAAGCAAGTCTTACAATATAATTTTAACACTAGGAGACATTTAAAAAATTTAAATGAGACGACTGAATGGCTAATATACATAATTATTAAAATATGATGTCAATAAATTATAATTACAATCTACAATGTCAGATAAAATAAAATGCAACATAAAAATCAATAGAACATGTCAAAAATAAAAAAAAAAAATAGTAATCCAGTGAAATGAAAACGCAAATGTCAGTTACCTACAATTTACTGAGGTATTTATAGACACATTTATAAATTACACCTTGACTATCAAAAGAGATCTATATCTTCATACTGAGTGAGCATATCACCGATTATATGTAATTATGCAACATGCATTTGCATATAATCCAGTCTCTAATGATGTTGTATACTGACCGCTATTCCGGTCATCGTCCGCGGAGTCGTATGACCGCATGGCAGAGTTGGTGGTCGAAAGGGTGAGCAGGGAAGTGGCCGTACTCAGAAATACTTGCTCGATGTTCTGGCGGAGAACACATTTGACAACATTAAAGTGAGAAATACACCTGGGGGTCAAGTCTGCTAATGTTAACGTCAAAATCGTGGTTCAATGGTGTTTGAATGGCAAGCTTTTTGACACAGTTCTTGTTTCTTAATTCATTAACGCCGGAGCGGTCGCTGGCGACCGAGACACAATAGATTTTCTATTGTGTCTCATTTTCCGGGCGTTGAAGAGTTAAACCCAAAGTTGAGACACAATGTGTTTCCGTTATGGGTTTAAGAAACAAGAACTGTGTCAAAAAGCATTACCATTCAAACACCATTGAACTACGATTTCGACGTTAACATTAGCAGAATTGACCCCCAGATCCGTAACACGAAGTGCGAAACATAACGGAAGGTAAGTGTAAGCGTGCACGTGCACGTAGACGTATAGTTGTTGCAACTCACGAATGCGCGTCGGCTATGAATGTTGTTAGGCGTACACATACACATTGTTTTAGTGTGCGTCTGCACATTTTCCTATTACACTAAAACAATGTGTATATGTGCACGCCTAACAACATTCATAGCCGACGCGCATTCGTGAGTTGCAACAACTATACCATGACCAGGCATCCGTCACTCGCTCAAGGCCACGCGTTATGCACCTACCGCTCGGCGTATCGTCCACGATACAACTGGCAGACGCGCACGCCGCGCGCCCGCCGGCCGCCTGAGCGCGACCACCGCACGTTTCCCGCGCTTACTCGTCCATTTGTTCATAATATAGAAGAACGCTTGTCTACTTTACTTATAGGTAGGTAGGTAGGTACCTAGTTTATATACTTATAGTCCGTTTACTCTTAGGTAGGTAGGTACTTGTCTTATTTGGTAAACAATCTTCACCTAACTATTTATTGAAATAATAATTTATAGATTAGGAACTTAGGTACCTACTTACTTCCCTACTTACGAAATAAAGTTAATTATCATGATAATTTGATTTCGTAAGAAAGCATAATTTTTAATAGGTGTTGTATGACAACGAACAAAAACTGTTTTCTAAATAACTAAATAGGACAAGTAAGGATAAACAACTAAGTACCTACCTTATTAGTATCTGTAGTCTGTACTTTAGGATAGGTACCTTCCTACTTAACTACCTACCAAAAGTTGACTTTTGTTATCTTTATGTCTCCCACATTTACGTACTAGGTACCTACCTACCTACTTAGATTATTAAATATCATAGTAATGTTCGAATATTATTATAAGGTTTTCTTTAACCATAGTCAATGATATTAAATGTAAAGATAGGTTACCCGCGCTTCACAATGGCAAGACGAAAGTCAGGTAATTACCCGACTTTCAATTAGTCATGCACAGTCTCGCGACACGGTAACACACGCGGCTCTCGTCAATCAGACGCAATAAAATTGTGAAATACCATAAAAAAATGTCTACTTGCGTCTTTAGATGATGTACAAATTATACAGCAACGGTCAAAAGATCGGAAAAATGCATTATTTCACACGTAAGTACTGTATTTAATAAAAATATGTATTTTCTATTACTTTATTCGGCCATATTGTACAAAGAGCGAGCTGTCTGCTTTGCGTGTGGGAGTGAAGGAGACAGCTGACGCGCTGTCAATTGGCAGCCAATGCGCATGCAGCGGCCAATGTGTGTATCTATAGTACCTTTACGCTGTTTTAAATAGCAATGATGTTGGCGCATAACCTATCTTTACATTTAATATCATTGACCATAGTACGTAAAATCGCTTTCCTTTTATGATAATGCTACGCAGTTCATTTAAAAGATGACAACCCTAACGGCGTCAGAAGAGATGAGAACTACGCGATAGAAAGAGAGTAAACTTCTAGGTGAATATAACTGTAGGCGCTGTAGCGGTGTGCGATCTGAATTGCGCCTTATTGAGTCGTAGCAAGAGTCGCTATTTATTTATTTTATTTATTTATCTACACTCACATCGTAATGTTCCAAATATGAATTCAAAAAAGGTAATATAAATACGTACTTTATTTTCGTGGACACGAAAAATAAAAAAAAAAACTCATTACGATGCAGTCAACTGAATCATAAAATAACTTTTTTTCTCATTACGATACAGGGCAAATCCAAGAAGTAGGCAGTGCCGTGATATTAAAAAAAAACAACGATATTTTCCCACACATTTTCCATGATTAAAATGCACTCTATGGTGATCGATGACATTAGTGCGATTAGTTTGCAGGGTTGCGTTTAGAGGCTTAGAGTGCGGTTGTTTGGTTTTTGGCTCTAAGGTTCGGAACGACCAAGAACTTTAAATGACATTACAAATACAAATTCTTCGTTTTCCATTTGGAATGCGAATAATTTAAACTTTCCTTTATTCTATATGAAATAAAATCTGTTTCTGAGGAGCTACCATGAATATTTTAAAAAATTAGACACAAAAACATAAAAATACAAAATAATGTCAAATGGGATTGACATTTTTACTATAGACAAACGTCAGCGTTTTTCAACCACCGATTTTGATGGTTAAAAAGTTGCAACGCTCTGACGTTTGAAACGGGAAAGCTGTTACAACCGGAAGTCACGCCGTTCGGTTGCACTCGGAGCGTAGGTTCTGAACGCAACCCAGTGCACTCATCTCATTATTTTTTTTCTAATGGAGTGCGCGCCATTTTTAGAGCTTTACAAAAATGTTTTGATTTCAATTTTAACATTTTGTTATAATGAATTTCGTAGGTTTTTTTAATTCTTGATTTAAAATGTGAAGAAAATTTGACTCTGCTCGATATTTTAGATACAGCTAAGGAAATGACTTATTACAAGGTAATACCTAGCTAATACAAACAATGTCTCACTATCTTTTCTAACGTTGATCTTTTATTTAGTAGGTTCAATCCTAAATGTATGAGTGTAGATAAAGTAGTGTATGAAACTGCACATAACTAGGTATTAAAACACTCGTGTGATACTATTAAAAACCTCGCCTACGGCTCGGTTTTTAAACACACACTCATGTTTTAATACCCCTCATTATGTGGCAGTATCATAAACTACTATTATTAGTTCTGTACACACACAATTACAAACGGAAAAGAAATGGACAGAAGAATTGTACAAGGGCACAACTAATTAAATTTAATTAAACAAAAAATTAAATGATTAAATTTAACAATTTAACAATTTAGCACAAACAATTTAATTAAATGATGTTGCGGAATGATGCTTCTGTACTTGTACTATTATGTATTCTGTGCCATGACGTTGTAATACTTGGTCGTGTCGTATAGCGCAGAAGCCTCACAGTACGGGACCACGCAGGACTCGTCTAGGTCACATTTACCATATCATAACACTAACTTTTTTATTACGCATCGTAACTTTTTGTCATACTTAACTGTATTTTAATGGTCATACAACGTCAAATACCCTTAATATTGGAAGACTGTACTCATTAGCTGATGTAACGCAGAAAACCTTCAGTACCACTAAATAAGGGGAAAATAGGGTACTTTTCAATCTTATCTACTTTCAAATTTTACCATCTAACTGACAAAACGTTGACGATACTGCAAAACAGCTGATCTACTATTTGCAATACCGCGGAACTGCGAACAGTAGCGAAATTTAAATTTACTGATCGCAGTTCCGCGGTATTGTAAATGGTACATGGTTTTGCAGTATCGTCGACGATAAAAATCTTACTTGGTCGTGTAACGCAGAGGTCTCACAGTACGCGGCGCCTATAGCGGCGGCGTACGCGGCCGCCTCCGCGCGCGGGACCGCACGGGACTCGTGCAGGTCACATTTGTTGCCCACTAGAGATACCACCATCTCTTCTGGCACGTTGCTGTTAGAAAGAGATGTAGTGTTGGAATTTAGTCCAATTAAAAACGCTACGTCTACACTTCAAGGGTTACAGAACGCCGATTTCCCTGACAGTCAGCGCCAAAATGATCTGCCCCTCTAGCATGACCACATCACGTGGTATAGCGTTTTATTAAGACTCAACTGTCAAAATCCATTGTCTTTTGACAGTTAAACGTGATAAATATGAGGCTGAGCATTCATTTGACAAAAATCAATCTTATTTAAAGACATTAAGATGCATTTTCATTTGTTGTCTGAGAATAAACGAAAGCAATTATATATTCTGTGACGAAAGTATACGTAGGTTTGAATGCTAAGATCATTTTCGCTGACTGTACAACCATTGGATCGGTCTTGACTGACAGACAGACAACAAGAGTTCATGTAAATAGGGGTTCCGTTTTTCCTATTTAGGGTACAGAATAGACGGAACCCTATAAAACAGGGCTTCTTAAACACATCAATAATGGATTTAGTAAAGGCAAAAAATGTTTTTTATATTATTATGTGCTGTAATAATAATGCCCCGTCGCTAAAAACATACTAAAAACAGGAAGATTAAAGCTATACTAGCTATATTAGCTATACTTAATAGCAAATGAGCATGCTCGAATTGCTTCGAAATAAGCATGTTTGTAGCGTCGAGGTTTGGTTAATGAAATACTGCTCTTATTATGCTTCTATTATTGTATAAATAACTTCAAAGCGACACGCCATTATATACATGACATCCTTCTTTCCAAACCAAAACCTTTTTTCTATAAACGTGTTCTCTCACTCACTCATTCGTCTATCTCCTTTCTTCCGCTTCGTTCAACACTTAAATTCTACATGTTTACTACTAGCAATGTTTTGACACACAATCACACATGTTACTAAGTTTGCTAATTAATTGCATGCTTTCGTGCTACTAATGAGCATGTTTATACAGGGTTATTTGTAAAACACCAACAACCTCGCAGGAGTACATTACTAACAACATAAACAACAACATTTGTTCTACAACTTTTATCATAACTCAATACATTCACCAAAAATGAATTTTCAAGTTATTATTGTACTGTTGACACTTTTTACGTCTATGGATGGCGGCGGGGCGGGCGGGTCGCCCGCGCGTAGAGTTATGAACATACGAACGGTAAACTAAAATGATATTCTTTTGTATGCAAGTAAAATCTAACGAATTATCAAAAGTCGTAGATCAAATGTTGTTGTTTATGATGTTGGTAATCTACTCCTGCGAGGTTGTTGGTGTTTTTTTTACAAATAACCCTGTATGATTCAACGTATTTACCTCTGCAACTCCTTGACCCATCCCTTGATGGACTGGAAGCTGGCGGCGCTAGTGATGTCAAACACGAGCAGAGCCGCGTTGGCGTTGCGGTAGTACATGGGCGCCATTGAGCGGAACCGCTCCTGGCCCGCCGTGTCCCACACCTGTTGGTCACCCATCATAATTCGTCAGATAACTGATGAAATGACGGATTCATCATAACAGCAGGAGGGGCTCACTCCGCACTTAAACTTTTATGATGTACATACTACCTCTAAGTCATTAGTTGCCTCGCCTTTTACGAGACCCTTAAGACTTGTACTATTGTATTCTGTGTCTTAAGTGTGAAGGGTTGATGTCTTGTTGATGCTAATCTACTTGGAGAGTATGTCATACTGTGGCATAAAATTAAGATGCCCTGATCATGATAGATTAACGAACGGCCAAATACTCAAACGATTCTTAGAGCTTACGGCCATCTTAAATTCAAAAGATTTATTCACTTCTCAAGCTTACTTGCTCACTAGACATGAAATAAAACACTTTTAACGGATACTAGCGCGGTTTTATTGAAAGTACTTTGGTAATTAGTTGGTATTTGGTTTGATTTTTGGTGCCGTAACGTCGGGAAAATCAAAAATCAAACCAAATACCAACTAATTACCAATACTTTCAATAAAACCGCGCTAGTATCAGTTAAAAGTGTTTTATTTCAAAAGATTTGACAGAATCTCTATGAAAATATTGTAATCTACAACGGGATAGTGCTTGGCCCTACCGGCTAACTTTTAGAACTTCGGCGGGTCTGTCGAGCTTAAACTTAAAACAAATAAATCGAAATAAAGAAAAGATATCGATGTTAGTGTGACATCATGAATCGGGGTTCGCCATTTTGGCCCGACTGGGGCTTGATTTAGCTGTTTTAATTTGAAGCATTTTCGAAGTTCGATGCGTTAGCCGGTACGGCCCCTGGGGCCCAAGTCTGCTATGTTAACTTCATAATCGTGTTTAAATTGTTATGCTTTTCGACATAGTTCTTGTTTCTTAAACCCAAAACCGAAACATAATTGAAACACGATATGACGTTAATAGGAGACTTGTGCCCCAGGTGTTAAGTGACAATAAGGCCGAAAGTGTAAGCGCACTACACCCGGAATCCTCGCCGAGGAACTGGTTATCTTACCTCTAACTGTCGGAACATAACAATATTTAAATTGTTGTTATGGCGTCAGACTTAAGTAAGATAGTGGTAGCTAGCCAGGCGGACTTGAAAGGCTACCACCAACCAAACCGAGTACAATTGTACCCCCTTTCTGGGAATCGAACCCGGGACACCTGCGTCAAACACGGGTGGACAAACCAATAGACCACAAAGGTGGTTTAAATCGACGATCGAATTTCAAAGTCATAATTATCATTGTTCTAGTTTTAAATGAAATAAATGTCAGTTTACCTGAAGTTTAACCCTCGAGTCTCCCACGCTGATGTTGCAGGTAAAGAACGACGCGCCGATGGTGGGCGATATGTGCTTGGAGAACATCTTGCCGATGTACCTCACCACGAGGCTCGTCTTCCCCACACCTGGAAATTTGATATAAGTCTTTAAATACTTAATACTGAAGCGCTCATGGCGGAACTTGACAGACTGATCTTATTCGATTGCATTTGTTAAGCAACGCTCGGTCCGGCCAGGTGTCGGATGGGTGACCGTTAAAGTGGCATTACAAATGAGCGCTTCCGTGCTTCGGAGGGCACGTTAAACCTGATTGTCATCTGATAACAGTCGTTGAGCCAAGTTAGAAGCCTTACAGTCGGCTTGATAATCTCTAACACTAGACGTGGCCACTATTCCTCATTCGATAAGAAGAAGACGAATACTTAAATGAAATAATAAGAAATATTCACTTCTCAAGCTTACGCGCTCACTAGACATGAAATAAAACACTTTTTAACGGATACTAACGCGGTTTAATTGAAAGTACTTTGGTAATAGTTGGTATTTGGTTTGATTTTTTATTTTCCCGACATTTCGGCACCTTTGCAGCTGCCGTGGTCACGGGGGACTGAAGCTGCTCGTGAGCCTACCCTCAAGCACCTATCCGTTAAAAGTGTTTTTCTCACTTATGCTCTGAAATCTTATCATTCCATTTGAAAAAGGAATGCGGGGCGTTCCACATTTCCGAGGGGGTCTGGTTCATCACATTCTAAATTTAAAATTCAGGCCAGGAATGAATTTCAATACTTACTTCCCGCACCAGCACCGGGTGCGGGAAGTAGGTACAGTGCGAAGATGATCTGGGTGGTCTGCGGCATCTTCTTTTTTTTGTTTTAGCTGTTCACAAAAACAAAAAAAGCAAAGGCACATTTGCACCATTCAGCCATAACTTTAGTTCCTTTTTTCTGGCACGCAAGCTAACGACAAGACAGTTAATATTATAAAGGTAAAATTATTTAATAGGTACTATAATAACGATACAATAAAAAAAATGGTGCGCACAGAGTATATTACTATAAGAATAAATAAATATTACATTGTATTGTACCATATTTATCAGAGACAAATCCTCTAAGTAATCTTGAATTATGTACAGCGCCATCTACCGCCGAGAAGCGAAATGAGATGGGTTTTTTCTTCTCGGCGGTAGATGGCGCTGCACGTAATTCAAGATTACTCAGAGGATTTGTCTATGATAAATCTCATTTTGCTTTTCGGCGCTTCAGCGATTAAACTGCTGGAATGCACCCAAAAAAAAACTGGCGGGAATTAAATTTAATTAAGTTTCAATTGAAAAGTTTTTATTTCCTCGCATTTCTTGAGAAAAGCACTATACAAGCCTTGTTCTGGAAGCTACTTGCATTGCCTCGAATGATTAAAGCCCTCGCCTGCGGCTCGGGCTTCAAACCATCCTCGACAATGCAATCGCTAGCTTCCCGTTCACGGCTGTAATGTACTATTACTTCATAAGGGTTGGTAATGTGATGGGTGATCTAAAATGTACGTATTATCTTGAGCTCCTCCGTGCTTCGGGAGGCATGTTAAGACGTTGGTCCCGGCTGCATTTTTGTACTTATAGGACAAATTCTGGAAATGTGGACGCACTATGATATTTTTGACTACAGAACCTATCTTTGATAAAGAATGATAATGCCACAGTACAGATTAAATTATTATAAACTACTAAATCATGTAATACATCATGTTTATAAGCTACGTGACTACGGCTGCTACTGTATTGATAACGGCAGCACAAATAACAAATGTGTTTGTTTTAGACAGAAGGCCCACTTTGGCCGTATTAGAAAACGCTACTGTAATTGTTTTAATGTGCTAGAAGATAACTGCTACAAGTGCTACAGGTGGCTACAGTACTGAATATAGTGGGGTTGGAATGAGATAGCCTGTACGAAATGTCTATAGGCAGGGGTCTCACTCCGCGCTTAAATTTTTATGTCCTACTGCTCGCGACTGACTCAGTCGAACCGGCGCACAAGGGGTGTCGTGTGTCGGTTGAGACAGGATAAAAAGTTGCTAAAAACATGAGTGTTGTTCATGACTTCGAAAAACAAAACTGCGGACGAGACAGTCGAGTTGTCGCAGTGCCGTTATAACGGAATGGGATGCGTCGCATTTGAGTTCGGTCGCTATGACGATAATCGCTATCGTCTTCTGTCGTTACGCTATCAAGTTAGCGGCAGTGACAAACTGTCGCGATCGTGTTATTCGCAGTTATGTCTTTCGAAGTTATGAAATACACTAAAAAAACATCACCTGACTCTGGACGACCCCTAATGTGAGTACAAAAATCGCGTTTTTTTTCTGATCGGCTCTTCTGTCTAGCTAGATAGTAATATATTTTGTGATGGCGGCTACTGTGTTGATAACAACATTGCTTATACAGGAGGATAATAATGATAAGATACTTTCAATACCCGATGATAACCTGTAATTGAGTGTTGTGGATTGTGGAAAATATAGGCTTAAGAAATTCTCAAAAAGATAAAATAATATTATGTCAAGTTCATCATTGAGAATATACACGTAATTTTAGTCTCGAACTTAAAGACGGAAGAAATAGCGTACTTTAAGCACAACGACGACTAAATGTGACTGTTATACAGGGAGAAAAAAGCAGCCCCTTGACGAGTTTCTTGCCGGTTCTTCTCGTTACAAGGTCTCCCGCTTAGGGCTTGCGAAGCAATGGCGTAGCTTCTATGACATTCACAGGTGCTTGTAACAGCCTATAGACCGAATAAATTATTTTGAATTTTGTTCTACCCTGCCGGACGGCTAAATTTACATACAGTCCTTTGCTATGTAGGAACTTAAGTATTGATTTAACAATTTAGTAATGTGGACCCTTTCTTGGGTTCCAAAAGGCGATTTATTAACAGTATCAAACAAAATCTTACATAATGAATACTTTGCTTGACTAACCAAATGCATAATTATTGTTGTGGGTTGGGTACACTAATACTTATATTACAAAAACTAATTCATAATAATAGTTATAAATGACAACTTAAACGAGCAAACGTTGTTGTTTGTCCTTATGTTCATATTTCACTTAAATAGTTCTTAATATATTTATTTAATTGAAATGCATTATCCCTTGAGAACCATTGGTAAGGTAAACAAAAAAAAAAAAACATTCGTCCATTTGTTTCGAATTGATTGAGTAATTTGTTGGATAGTCGTAATTGGCCTTAAGAATACGTTTTAAAATTGTAACTTAGAATTTAAGTGAGCTGTGTACTGTCCCTAATAAAGTAAAATAAAATAAATAAAACAATCTTATACAAAAGTAAGTCAGTAGTTAACGCAATAGCCTTCCACTCCACGGTCCAACGCTCCGCTGCGCCAGTTCAACAGTATACTATTACATGTTCGAAGTCACGTGTACACATATGTATTAGGCAACTAGGGAATTCAGTCAAAGGTAGAAAATAAGCGATTAAACATAAGCGGATTGTTCACACACTCAATAGGCAAGGCCAATAGCAATTAGACTAATCTTTACTTGGCTTAACTTATATTTTCTTTCGCTTGTTCTTGTCTGAATAAACATTATATTTTATCTGGGGACACAGTAGTGCCTCCGCCAAGACGACCAAGCGAAGCGGCACTATCCACCTTTTCTTCGTCGTATTTTGAACCGTCATAACTTGGGTTTGGTTTATAAAAAAAATTCTCGGGATATGATGTCATTGAGATTTTATTGTATAGTAAACTTTACTTTAGATTTTATTGATATCTAAAAACCTCGATTTCGTCACTGACTTAGTCACTGATGAACATCAAAATGCCTCAACCCCTCCCCGCTTGCCTGCGGGAAGGGAAGCGCTTAAATGCGTTTTTCTACGGCATAAAAAAGGGTACTTACTTTTTTTTTTTTTTTTTTATTTATTTAATTAACAAAATACAAATTAAATATTTGAAAAACACACCATAAACCACAGAGATTTGTCTGGCGTGCTACAAAGTTGAGTTCGCTACAGCTATTTCATATAATTAATACTATATAGATTCGTAACGTAATACAATATTCTATTGTCTCATAATATGTCGTGTACCCAAGTCTTAGCATAACCCAAGTAAGTAAACAAGTATGAACCGCATCGGGCCAAGCAAATATTCTTTGCGTGAGGGAGATAGTGAGTGCGGTTGACGCTGGCGAGCGATTGAAGGTCACGCGCAATGTGCAAAATGCACAGGCATGATGCATCGCTGCTACAGGCTGTTCAAGAAGTGTAACTTTAATTTATTTTTTATATTATTTTTAGTGATGGAATTTTTCACGGATGCATTAATGCTGTTAAGTAATCGAGGAACTAAATAGTGCGTTGTCCGTTTTCCGTATACATTACAGGCTATTGATGTTATTAGTTGATCTAGTTACTTTTCGGGTTGTAATTTTATGATTGATTTTTTTTTGGGTTGTAGTGTTAAAGAACTGTTCTTTTAAAAGGTAGTACTGGAATATTTTGTGTATAGGTAGAACTTTGCAGTGTTTAAAGAGGTCGTATTCATTATTTTTATGTTTTTCTTTGACTGCAGGTGATACGATTTTCTTTAAAATTCTTATTTGGCAGCTCTGTATTTTATCAAGGTAAGTCTTAAACGTCCTGCTAACTTCCTGAAGTCACTGAAGATACTACAAGTACATTGTATAACAGAATAGTTAATAAATTTTTCACCTTACGCCCATGTGAATGTAGCGAAATGGCGATGGCGGCCACATATTTTGACTAAGGTGTAGCATTTGTGAAGTTAGGGCTTGTAGAGTTGGGGCGTGAAGAGTTAGAAGCTTGGCTTGTCTACATGAGGTCTGGTAACTTTTTGCGAGCCATATTCGGTATCGTCTTGGCAACATTTTACATGACAATGTTTTTGGTGGGATTCAATTTCTTCGTATGAGCTCGATGTCGCACTGGGTAGCGTATTGACCCTGTGATTGCAACTTTTGCGAGGGTCGGTCATGGGATAAGTAAGGGGTGAGTGACAGCAATGACCCCTCGACACCAAGCGGCGGCGGTGGTGAGCGTGCAAGTGCCGGAGTTTATAGTGGGTATTCATGGCGGAACTTGACAGACTGATCGTACTCGGTCACGTTTGTTAAGCAACGCTCGGTCCGGTCAGGTGCCGGATGGGTGACCATTAAAGTGGCATTACAACTGAGCGCTTCCGTGGTTCGGAGGGCACGTTAAACCTTCGCGTCGGTCCCGGCTGTTGTCATCTGATAACAGTCGTTAAGCTAAGTTAGAGGCCTTACAGACGGCACGATAAACTCTAACACCAGAGGTGGACACTAATCCTCATTAGATAAGAAAGAAAGATTGAGCCAGTAAAGCAGAGGTCACCATCCGCGCCGTGCGAGTTGTACTAAGTATAGTTTATCTGAATTAGTTCAAATCAGTAAGTACTAAGTATAATTTATGTGAAGTGGCGCCCCCCACGCGCGTGCGTGGGGCGCGCCCCACTGGTTGGCTGGGTGGGATCACGGGAGGCTGTCGTGGAGGGTGGCTGCTAGCGCAGTCAGCAACACCCCCCCCCCTTCTCCTGGCAAGTCCCACTGGCACATTCGCCAACAAAAAAAGGATCGGTCACGGGATGGGTGACCAAAAATTTCGTGCTTAGAAAGGAACGTAGAGCCCTTGGCATTGCATTTTGCAGTCGTTAATCCGCAATGGACTGTTCATGGGTTATGGTGTATCCTCCTTTTCCATTAATAAGGAAAGCATGTGCCTGAGCCCCGGTAGTGGGGCATTACAATGACATTAAAATGGCTCACTATGAGGTGCAGCTAATTTCGAGGTCTTGGGTTTGATTCTCAGTTGTGTATTTAGATAAAGCGGATAAGGATACACTTAATATGTTTCCACTAGCATCTCAAATTCTTTGATTTATTGGCCAGTACAAAATAAATGGGCATAGTATTGATTGTATTTAAAACCTAAATATACAGTTTAAGTTGTAAAGTAATTTTCTATTTCATAATTTGGTACTTTACTTCCTCAGTAAGTTATCAAATACATTAATAGGTACATAATTGATAAAATTTATCAGCAGTGCATTCAAATAGGTAAGTTAAGATTTATAGCAGAGATAAGATAAATAGTGCAATGTTTAATTTTTACTTGTTTCTAGCGGTTCTTGCGCCCATTCTACTTGTCAGCAAAAAGTCTCGCACGGGTGGTACGAAAATAATGGACGCAAGGTAGTTCCCAAACTAATGGACCGATTTTGTTTTAGCTCTTGTTTTGTTTTGGAATAAAGGGGTTATAGCTTATGATTCCTAGTAAAATAACTGCTATTTTATACAATACTAATAGTCACTGTTATTTTATGACAAAATGACCATTTTAAACCACAGATAAATGAATCTTGTCTGTGAATATCAGTCAATATAAGTAAAATATGATATTTCTTATGTCTGTTGGTTTATCTTGTTTTCAAATAAGATTAAATTATGTTAGTACATTTTACACACTGTTGTACAACTGTAAAAAAAGCTAGCTAGTCAGCTTTTCAACAATATTGACTAGCGAGCGCCTGCGACTTTGTCTGCATGGGCAGTTATTTGACTTTACCTTGGGAACAGTACTTTTTTTGGGATGAAACCCTATCCTATGTCCTTCTCTGTACCCCTGATATTGTGGGTGCAAAATTTCATGATGATCGGTTGAGTAGTTAAGAAGTGAAGGCGTAACAAACAAACTTACTTTCAATATGATATTAGTAAGGCTACTAAGTATAGTGAGGAAACATACCATTGCCCCTACAGTCCCCAGGGTTCGAAAATATCCGATATTTATTATAAATATCAAAATATCTGATATTTAAGATATATATCCGATATATATCAAAAATGTGATATATAGCCATTTTGTATGACAGCCACATTATAATTTTATTGTATTATTGAAGTTTACTGTTTGCATGTGTTTATAAACATAATCAATTATTTAAAAAAAGCTAGAATATTTTTATTGTTTTATTTAGGTACTTTTATTTGACAAATTAGTTAAAAATCAAGAAAAAAAATTAGTATCACCATATGAATGGTGAAAAATGTGGAGATAATGAAATTATTGAATTCAAAAATATTTTTATAGATAACTACATTTTTGATTTATTATTTTCATTTATATTTATATTTATTACTCACCTCACCAACAATATGATAGATTGATAGTGGTATACATATAGTCAGCACACGCATCACACATCAATATTATAACTTTTTTTTTTGTATTTTTACGCGCGAAATTCAAGTTACAATAACTATAAATAGCAAAACAAAACAATAGCATGTTTCAACTCTACATCAACGCCATCTAAGTAACAATACAATAGCAAAAATCTATTGTCAAATTTTTAATCAATTTTTATATATCACAAAAATTCGTTTGATATATATCCGATATATCCATTGATATAAATATATCCTCGAACCCTGACAGTCTCACAAATGAATTGTTCATATCACAAAATTAATCATTGTTTTCAAGTCATGGTTTTTTTTAGGGGAAATGGGTGAAATGGTCCCGACCAAGGTGACTGATCACCCGCTCGGCTTCGCTGGCGTCCCCCCTTATAAATAATAATAATATAAATAATAATAAGTCATGGTTTTATTACTGATTTACTTATTTAAAGACTATTATGTTAGATATACCTATTGATTTTTTGATTTATGGCATTCACAATGCCATTTTTATATAAATATAATAGAAAAATACTAGAAAAAATCGACTCACCATAGCCGTCTGAGCTGCTATGGGTGAGCCGATTTATTCTAGTATTTTTTCTATTATATTTATTACCTTAGATATACCTACTTAAGTAGCTACCTAGTAGCATAGTCAATCAGGAATCACCAACTCTTAAGATACAGGATTCGTCCTAGTTTAGGAGTTGGAGTTATTTTGTTTTTAACTGTAAAAATCTTTGTATAATAATGTAAAGTAAAAATGTAATGTATTCGTTTTTGGTTGAATAAATTATTTATTATTATTATTATTATTATAGTACTTACCTATTCTGTGCTAGTAGATAAGTGTATTATTTCAGTAACCAGACCTAAATGGTTTCAGAGAATGTTGTATAGCCCTTGTTTTATTTAATTACATGGTACCTAGTAAAGATATAGGGTTATATATTTAGTTAGGTATATGCGCACCCTTTGCGACACTCGGACCGTGATGGTACAGCCGGTTTTCCTCATTTGGTTACCAAGTAAGTAGGAAGGTGGACGAAAATATTTCATGTCTTCTTTTTTTTATCGATTGATACAAATCTTTGTATAATTCGTAACATTTTTGGAATGCTAAGTTTGGTGTTGCGCCTGTGATAATTTTAATAACTCAGGAACCTATAATATCATCGCTGAGGAAACATTATTTAGTAATTTCAGATTATATTTACATACCTTGCGATCCTAGAACTACGATTTTTGCTTCAATGACCTTCATTTTAAATAAATAACACACAAAACTACACAATCACTGATTTATCTACATTTTACATTGTAACAAATTAATAATTGCAAACAAAGAAACTAAAATCATTTTTGTACAAACAAACACACGCGTTTACATTTTACAATGAACTACTTTTTTTAAATAGTAAAAGAAAGAATGACAGTTGAATGATCAAAGACTGCTTGATTGATTTTTGAACGAATATCAACAGTGAAGTGAGTGACAGACAGCACAGAATAAAATAATCTACAGGTACTACGCACCGCAACCATAGAGTACATTATTATTGACCGCAACGAACCGCGCGAGGACGAACACGGGCGCACAGGAACAGGTGCGTTCCCACCTGTGCGTCTGGAGACGCACGAGAGCGCACCAGACAAGACGACACACCGTGGGAAACGACGCGTTCGCCGCGGTGCGTTCGTAGTTTGTTCCTGTGCGCCCGTGTTCGTCCTCGCGCGGTTCGTTGCGGTGCGTGGTAGCACGCACAGGTGGGAACGCACCTTTACCACTCTTCACAGCATGTTTTAATGAAGTGAAGCGCCATCTATGAATGGATTTTTGAAGCTTTACAAAAGGGGCTCGCATCGCATGACTTGACTATTTGAAATAGTGATTCAGTTGGCTGTGTAAAGCTGAGGTCCTACGGCCTGTGCTGTCACAGATCAGCCCCTGTACCGCCTAACTCAATCGCTTTGACTCTGGCTTTGGTTTATGACGTCAGTGCACAGTCCGTCCTTGTCATCGTGTTAGGATATGACAAGGACGGATAGAGCATAGCTATCGCTTTGAGTTAGGCGGTAGGGCCCCCGGTCGCGCCGACGCGCTGTAGGAACCAACGCAACCGTTGATGTCTGCCGTGGCGCGTCGTCGTCTGTCCGATCCAACGGGAGTCGGTAACTTTAAAGGACCGGACCGGCGCGGCGCGGCGCGCGGCGCGCCGGCGACTGTCGCCTGTCGGGATCTGCCGCGCGTCACAGTAATGACAACTATCAGTATTGTAATTCAGCTCTGTCCTTGAGATACCTAATTACACTTAGAGCCGCCCGGCTACAGTACATATTTTAATTTCATTTAAGTACTTTCGTATCTTTCTAGTTTTGTGATTGTACGTAATATTTTAAAATCCATATTATAGGGTCTACCTTCACCGCGAAATCAATTTCTAAGCAATCAAATACCTTTGTTAACAAAAGTGATGATGAAAACAAAAAACTTAAATAATCCCGTCATAGACTTAATTCAATTTTACAGTATTGTTTTAAAAAACGTTGTATCGCGAACGCGTTCGCCGCGGTGCGTTCGTAGTTTGTTCATGTGCGTCCGTGTTCAAAGTAAGTGTCCGTGTTAAGTTAGTAACGTTTTAATATAAAGTAAAATATAAATTAAAAAATATTTTTGACACATCGCGGGAAAGTCCGGATTGCCCTCTATAATATAAATTTAAGACATTCCGTATTTGCCTTCGATATTCCGAGCGCCATCCACCCAAACTTTTATAAAGTTGTAAGGTGAGCGCAAATATAAGTTGGTAAAACATCGCAACTTGAAAACCGA
This sequence comes from Agriphila straminella, assembly GCA_950108535.1. Taxonomy (NCBI): domain Eukaryota; kingdom Metazoa; phylum Arthropoda; class Insecta; order Lepidoptera; family Crambidae; genus Agriphila; species Agriphila straminella. Next base: position 13,493,069 of record OX467304.1, read on the forward strand.
CTTCTACAATTTTGGAAAAATTTTGAATTTTATCGTTCAACAATTCAGACGATCAGATTTAGTGATTGACAGCGATAAAAAAATTTTTTGCGCTTATAGTTTCCAAATTATTGAAGGGTGAAAATTTGACCGTAGAAAATTTTCTAGTGACGTTAAAACTTTGAAACCACTGCACCCCCAGGCATAAAATTATGGAATTAGATAAAAATCGCTTTGCTCCTCTAGGTAAACATAACAATTTTGAACTAGGGATCAAAAAATCTATTTAATGGAGCACATGTGCCTGGAACCGCAATAGGGTCTACCTTCACCGCGAAATAATTTTCTAAGCAATCAAATATCTTGGTTAACAAAAATAATGATGAAAACAAAAAACAAAAAAAATGCGAAATACCTACATATTAAAGGAAGAAACAAATTAGTTTCAACTTTGGTCTTAAACTAGCGATAATTTAAAGGCGTGAAACACACCTAATTTTATCGAATTTGACTTATAGCATACTGTATTTCACTATTTATTAAACTGTGACTCCGCGCGCCCCGGCGCGCCCCGGCGCGCCCCGGCGCGCCCCGGCGCGCATCGCCGCGCCAGACGTCGTGGGGTCCCACGATCTGTGTGTAGACAGACGGGCTCGGCGCGGCGCGGCATGTCAACAGACAGGTCGTGGGAATTTTGTAAAATGATAGTTTAAAATTGTTATGTTTACCTACCTAGAGGAGCAAAGCGATTTTTATCTAATTCCATAATTTTATGCCTGGGGGTGCAGTGGTTTCAAAATTATAACGTTACTAGAAAATTTTCTACGGTCAAATTTTCACCCTTCAATATTTTGGAAACTATAAGCGCAAAAAATATTTTTATCGCTGTCAAAACCACTAAATCTGATTGTCTTAATTGCTGAACGATAAAGTTCCAAAATTTTCCAAAATTGTAGACGTCGGTTTTCAAGTTGCGATGTTTTACCAACTTACATTTGCGCTCACCTTACAACTTTATAAAAGTTTGAGTGGATGGCGCTCGGAATCCCGAGGGTAAATACAGAATGTCTTAAATTTATATTATAGAGGGCAATCCGGACTTTCCCGTGATGTGTCAAAAATATTTTTTAATTTATATAAATAATAATAAATACTATAAATTAATACGTTACTTAAAATTTTGAAAGCTACAAAATTGTATTTGTTTACGCCTTATACTAATAACCTAATTATAAAACTAATTTCACGGGATAGCCCGAGTCGTTTCCTTTCTATAGTAAACGAGAATTCAAAAGTAATATTTTTACAGAGATACAACGTTTTTTAAAAAAATACTGTAAAATTGAATTAAGTCTATGACGGGATTATTTAAGTTTTTTTGTTTTCATCATCATTTTTGTTAACAAAGGTATTTGATTGCTTAGAAATTGATTTCGCGGTGAAGGTAGACCCTATAATATGGATTTTAAAATATTACGTACAATCACAAAACTAGAAAGATACGAAAGTACTTAAATGAAATTAAAATATGTACTGTAGCCGGGCGGCTCTAAGTGTAATTAGGTATCTCAAGGACAGAGCTGAATTACAATACTGATAGTTATCATTACTGTGACGCGCGGCAGATCCCGACAGGCGACAGTCGCCGGCGCGCCGGTCCGGTCCTTTGAAGTTACCGACTCCCGTTGGATCGGACAGACGACGACACGCGCCACGGCAGACATCAACGGTTGCGTTGGTTCCTACGGCGCGTCGGCGCGGCCTGGCGCGACCGGATCTGTGACAGGACAGGCCGTAGGACCTCAGCTTAAAGACCTAATTAGATCATCCTAAATATCGGACCCGATATGAAGTCGCTCCTAAATTCAGAGCAGTGTAATTGCATTCAGGAAGCTAGGATCCGATTTAGGATCCTAGTTAGGATAGAAATCGTCTCCGACATAACGGATGCTAAATCGGAAGCACTTAGGACAGTGTAATCGCATTCAGGACGCTCGGCTCCGACACAGTAGTAACACAGCATAAATAGTACAGTCAGTCAACGCCTTTTATGTTGGCGAAAAAAAATCCGCCGCGCCGTTCGTCTAGATAGACAGTTGGCGCAACGACTAAAAGTATATAAGGGTTGTCACTCTGTGATTTGCTTTTTTTTTTGACCTACATCAATATAAAAAACAAAAAAACCTGCCTCTGAAAAGCAAGAAATAATATATAAATCATTATCATTTTTATAATAAAACACGTCTATTAAAGTCGGGTGGGGCTGGAGTACCTACAACTTTCTTTTTTATTCTAAAAGCCCCACCCGACTTCAATAGACGTGTTTTATTATAACAATGATATGATAATGCGTATCTAATGATTTATATATTATTTCTTGCTTTTTAGAGGCAGGTTTTTTGAAGTCGGTTTTTTTGTTTTTTAAACAATTTTTTATTTTCACTTCTCAAGCTTACGCGCTCACTAGACATGAAATAAAACACTTTTAACGGATACTAGCGCGGTTTTATTGAAAGTACTTTGGTAATTAGTTGGTATTTGGTTTGATTTTTGATTTTCCCGACGTTTCGGCACCTTTGCAGCTGCCGTGGTCACGGGGGACTGAAGCTACTTGTGAGCCTACCCTCAAGCGATGAATTTTTTAGAACGTTCAGAAATTAAAATTTATCAAATTTAATTAGTTTAATTTTGGTTTGGTTTTAATTTAATTTTATATGTTAAAAAGAGAGAATCTACTGAAACTACTACCATTTCAAAAAATTGGGAGGCCCCTCCAAGAAAGAAATGGCGAAAGAAAACTTGGAGAGGAAGGCCGACCTCCGTCTTTTATATTAATTAATTTATTTGCAAAAGGAACTATCCGTATCATTAGATCTTACAGTGTGTGTTTGGGGCTTTAGCTTGTGAATGATGGGGTCCCAAGCTGGTGGAATTTTCCAACCATCATCTCTATTGAAATTAGGATATTTATTTATTTCGATAGCCTCGCGGAGCATTCTAGGAATGAATCTACGTTCCCTAGCAAGGATTTGGGGTTTGTCAAATCTAATATAATGGTTGGGCCCCTCAAAAATAACATAGGCGCGATAACAAGTCTGCAGTGAGTGAACACGCCTTTGAGGGACAAACCCCAAATCCTTGCTAGGGAACGTAGACAGGGGGGTATCACTCCGCGCTTAAACTTTTATATTAGCGTACTGCTCGCGGCCCACTCCAAGAGGGCCATTGTCGAGGGATATCACCGCGCCGACCGAAACGGGCGGCGTGTGCAAGCGACGAGAGCGCAGCGCGTGAACGTCACCAACGAAACGAGTCAGTCAAGCGCCGAATGCAAAACTGCATGCACTTCGTTTTTGATACTTAATTACTAACGTACCTACCTACCTACCAAAGTTTATTGTATTTTTTGTATACATATTTACATACTTAGTTGTATCGAAGTTCGAAATATGGCACCAGTAAAGAAAAAAGCTAAAAAATACTAATTTTTTTTCACCCATCCCATAACCGACCCTTGCAAAAGTTGCTTAACCTCCGCAATCGTTGGGCCAGGCGCTATACCACTGCGCCATCGAGCTTCTCTAACTACTTAGAAATACTTATTATTTATGCTCTTTAAATATGCTCAGCTCACCTATTAGGTAGATTTATTTTATTTTATAAGTAGGTACCTATTAGTAATTTCATTGTTTATTCATGGGCATAACGAATGTTTTCTATGATATCAGTAACTAGCGAGTAGCAACCCCGAAATGTGTCGGTTGAGACAGAGCTATGCGACAGAAAGAGACGCCTCTCTTTCTTCTTCGTAGGTGCATATAATTTTATCCACGCAGCGTTGTGCAGTTTGAAATTGTACTTTATTGCCGTGCAGCGAGAGTAGCTTATTATTTGATGGTCTTCGCGGGGACGGACTTCTGTACGTTAGTACTATTATATATTCTGTGACGTAGATTCATTCCTAGAATGCTCCGCGAGGCTATCGAAATAAATAAATATCCTAATTTCAATAGAGATGATGGTTGGAAAATTCCACCAGCTTGGGACCCCCATCATTCACAAGCTAAAGCCCCAAACACACACTGTAAGATCTAATGATACGGTTAGTTCCTTTTGCAAATAAATTAATTAATATAAAAGACGGAGGTCGGCCTTCCTCTCCAAGTTTTCTTTCGCCATTTCTTTCTTGGAGGGGCCTCCCAATTTTTTGAAATGGTAGTAGTTTCAGTAGATTCTCTCTTTTTAACATATAAAATTAAATTAAAACCAAACCAAAATTAAACTAATTAAATTTGATAAATTTTAATTTCTGAACGTTCTAAAAAATTCATCGCTTGAGGGTAGGCTCACAAGTAGCTTCAGTCCCCCGTGACCACGGCAGCTGCAAAGGTGCCGAAACGTCGGGAAAATCAAAAATCAAACCAAATACCAACTAATTACCAAAGTACTTTCAATAAAACCGCGCTAGTATCCGTTAAAAGTGTTTTATTTCAATTTTTTATTTTTTTTATTTTTAGTATAAGTACCTTCTGTATTAGGAAGTGTAGGTATATTATTTAGGTAGTAAAATCGGCTCAGCCAAACGTGAGATAATCGAGGAGAAACGTACATACATATACAAACTGAATACCTCCTTTTTTTGAAGTCTGTTAAAAAGACTACACAAAGGTATCCCTCTCCCAACAAAAACAATCATCTAATTCGGTTCATAAATAACAAAGTCGTCAAGGTAGTTGATGTAAAGTCATAGTATTTTCGGGATTACTTGAAAACTACTGACCCGATTTGAAAAAGAAATAAATGGAACCATCTCGCAAGAAACCTCAATCGAACAAAAAAATAATCATCAAAATCGGTCCATAAATGTCGAAGATACGCGCGAATAACGATAAAAAAAGTATACAATCGAATTGAGAACCTCCTCCTTTTGATGAAGTCGGTTAAAAACTAGTTCAGATTAGCGTTGAAAATGACACGTACCTACCTACCTAGCTACGTAGGTAGCTAGGTAGGTAGGTACGTGTCCTAACATGTGACGTAAAAATACATAGCTAGGTAAATAGGAGGTATATCTACATATACCTCCTATTTACCTAGCTATGTATTTTTACGGCTACAAGAACATTCGTTTAACAACTGTATGATCGTAAAGCTGTGATATCGGATCCGACATTCAGGACGGTCTAATTGGCGCCTGAATTTCTCGTCCTAAATCGGACACTGAATTCCGGATCCGACATTCAGGATGGTGTAATAAGCGCTTAAGTAATCGTAATCGGTGATAGGTACTGATTTAATTAAATAATTCTGTGATAGTAAATTATAAGTCCTTGGAAAAAATATATTAGATTATGTCGTCCTCTAGACAAAAAAAAAGTTATAAACAAAAAAAATATTTTCTTACATAATGATGCCGTGTTGGGTATCAAATAAAAGCGCCTTAATTACAACTTAAAAAACATGAGTAGGTCGCTCTTGTATGGGGATTTTTTTTGGATCTGATTGTTTTGTAATAGTAATAAAAACGTGATCCACCTCTAATAATGATAAAATAACTAATAAAAAGCTTTCTAAGTGGTTTCCTTCTACCCGCCCATTGACTTTGAAAAACTAAAATTTTCATTTTTTTGTGAATTGCTTGGACTACTATTTTTTCTTGACTTTAAAATTAAGTCAGATATTTTTTATTAAAAAATCCACAGTTAAGGACAACACACTATAATTCAATATGATTATTCAACATATTAAGTGCAGAGAAATTAAAAAAAAACATTCAAATAACGTTAAAATTTGGTTAAAATCTTTCTTACTTTCAAACTTAGACATTTGCTTTCGAAAACGAATATCTCGTATTTTAGTGGCAATATTGTACAGACACCTCTGTAACTGTCTTCACAGCCCGCTCGGCAGCTTGGGTACGACATAGGTAGTAGCCACAGAAAAAGGACTTCATCATTACAACAGAATTGTAATGATGAATCTATGATTCCACAATAGAATGAAGAGTTTCATCCGAAACATCGCTTAATATGGTGACTGATGAGAATAAGTTTACTGCCAGACAATCAATTCCATGCATGAAATGTTCAAATTGATCTTTAGCACTTCCAAGACCCGAAGCTGACTTGAATTAGATGCTGCTAGCAGCGAGTTCTCGCACGTGTGTCTGTTCAACAGATAACATGCCAAAAGCCAGTTCTCCCGGATGTGCAAAAAAGGCATTCACCTAATAACAGGATCAACGATTCTTGTGATCATTTTTCCTGGTGAACGATTGGACAAATCAGGAGGACACTCGCCACAAACAGCAGATGTGTGTGATACCATAAAAGTAGCGTTGATCAGAACTGCGAGGTATTTAACTTCGGAAATATTTGGTACCTAACATAACTTCAATCTTTTCAAATACCTATCACAGCAATACGCTTTTCCCAATCATCCAGCAATTTCCCGATAAAACCTGAATAAATACGAGGTCCTGTTGTGGTGCCATCAAGCTAAGTCTGAGTGGGTCTTCTGATGCTTTAAAAATAGGTCAATTTGTGGCTTTACGGGTATTATCCGAAATTTCCGAGATGCACCAATGTTATATAACAAACAAATAAGATGCAAAATATCGAAATAAGAAAGTAGCATTTACTTTACGTAGGTGAAGTACTCAAACAATTACGTGCGAAAAAGAGATTTTTCGGCAACTCTCACCTCACTCCCATGCACTTCTCGCCCGATTAGTCTATGAGATTTTAATTTTAATTATCATTTCTGATTGTATCTTTTATTTTTTAAGCCATTTACCATCATTTTATGTCATTTAGTTTTTGAGATAAACGGTCTAAGAAATGGGCAGATTTGTAGCAATTATCTGAAACTTCAAACGTAATGCGCGGGTAATTTAAAGTATCAAATAAATATAAAAAAAATACTAGTTTTTTAGTCTACAACCAGGTCACGTTTTCCGCACTATTACAAATCAAAATTGTAAAAAAAAATTTTTCGACCCACCCTAGTAGGTATTATCAGTTGCTCCCTGCTTTGCTTGCATTCACTCAATTTACAACCCAAAAATATTTAAAATAAAAATAAAAAGGAGTGGTAAATACTGTGTTCCATGGGCATATTTTATAAAAGATTAGTTTTACTACAATAATTTACCTTGTTGTTATTGCCTTAGGGTAGAATTATAAAACATAATTCTACCCCAATAAACTATTACTATTGGCAAATTACTGTACTTTTTCTTTCTTTTATGAAGATTAAATTTTAATACTGATGGATCCACGCGATTCACAAAATGTCCGATACCGTCTCTGATGATATGCTCTTTATTATCAATATCATCGGTATTTCTCTCAAATGTCTAGAGACATAAATAATTTAAAATCAGTATCATCGCAGCCTAATATTTCTATCATCGACATTATTGGAAAAACTATCATTTAGTGACAATCACCATAATATTAAGAGTCATAAAGTGCGGAAATAATTGACACTTGTGTCCTTGTGCGAAGAACCATAAAAAATTTATGGCGATATAGAGAAAATTATGGGTCGTTTAATATTTATGGCTTTTTAATGACCGATATTAAGCTTAACGCGACGTCATTTTGCTGGGGCTAAACAAGGCTGAATATACACCTTTAAACTTCAATTTCTAATATTCAGAAATATAATACAACAAAACGACATCAAAATCAAGCTCAGTGTTGCATGTTTCAAGAGTATTTTTCTATAGTGAAACCCCCCCCCCATCTGGCTGGTTCTCCTTTTTTTATACAATGCGGCAGGCGCAGAAAGATAGCTGAAAGTTTAACACATTTTTTTTATTAGGTGGTATTATTAGCTTTCGAAAAGTATTTTTTTTATAGCTGTAGGCCCTCTAGATCCGGAGAAATAAATATTTTCGGCAGGTGCAAAAATGGCGGCTATTGCAACAAGAAAGGGCAAACATAGACCTTAAAATGTGGGTGTTTTTGTCGATATAATTAGGTGAATTTCATTTAAATACAACACCAAAGACCAAAGACAATATCTAGTAAAATAAATAAATAATGTAACAGATATTATGTACAAAACTACTTGTGGTTGTTTATATTGTATATTATAAATAGAATTAATATCATAATATCAGAAATAAAAGATCCAATCAATATTTGATATAAAATGAACATTAACAAGAGGAGGATAATTTTACAAAGCATCAATAACAAAGAGGCGGGAAAAATAATCCAATATGGCCGATTTGCGCGCGCTTTCCCGTGGATTTGGCGCCATTACAATATCTGAGGAAACGCCATTTGCAATTTTCCATTTTCTTTGTGTCCGTGTCTTATGTGCAGGGTATAAGGTCTCAAATGGGTTTGTTTCGTGATTTTTAAAAGCTGGTGTGAGTAAGAGCAGCCCGCCACAAGTCAAGTTGCAAATCGGGGAACATTATACAGATTAAATTTTCAAGGAAATATACGGAGAAGCTATTACCCCAGCTAGAATTAGTATGATCACATTTTAGACGATAATTTTTTTCACATATTTTCAGCTTTGTTTTAATGTTTTAATCCAATAAAATAATATAAAAAATAAATAAATGTAGATCGGATTGTGTCCGACCAATGTATGACCGAGGAGAGGCTGATTTTGTAACTCCGTTGCAATCACCTTCTGATTGAAATTTAAAAACTGAGAGTAATGACAGTTACATTGCTGCTTTAAGTAAGGTGGTTGTCACATTGATTCTCACTAAAGCAGCAAAGTAACTGCGATTTCTGTCAATTTCAATCAGAAATTGATTGCAATTGAGTTACAAAATCAGCCCACGAGTTGGATAAATTTTGTTTGGGGTTTGGTTTAGAAGTTGGTTTTGAGTCACCTCACTTGAGAGATTTATTGGTTAGCTCGGAAAATTTATGGTACACTCTCTAGCTGGTGACTCTGTAAGATCTAACCAACTCAGATTTGGTCTGAGTTGGTTAGATCTTATACAGAGTCACCAGCTAGAGAGTACCATACATTTCCCATCGACAGCAAAATGCGAAACAGTCTACGCTTGAAAATTTTTGAATTTATGTTTTGTACGACAGATTTGCGGAGTTACAATACAAGTAATATTGAAGTAAAAGGACATACCAGATCAAACACAGATTTTCATTAAACTCTGACATTATATTTCGCAGCTCTATAAAGATTTCCATTCAGCGGCATCCCTCCAAGAAATCTCGTTGAATCCGATCTTTTACATACATAGAAAGCTGTTTTACATATAAAAGCTATTCGCCTAACATACACAGCCGTTAAGCCGACGGAATCGCTGGCACAATAAATTACAGGCACATTCTTCCAGTGTCCTTTGCTTTTGTTTTTTTACCTACTCATTACGTAGATTTTGGCGGTGATTTGGAAAAAAATGGCAAATAATTAATGAAAGTTTGCAAAACGGGTTACGAACTCTGCAAAGTAAAATAATAGTACATTATGAGACTTAGCTTAGATTGCTACATTGCGCACAAGGCTGTGGGTTGCAGCCCAAACCGCAGGCGAGGGCGTAACTCAGCCGAGTGTGCAATAAGCAAGAGATCCCGAGTTTCATACGACGTTTTTCAACACATTTGCGAGGAAAAAACAAAGTAATTTACCACACAGCAACAAATACGACAAAAACAAAATATGATAATTATTATGGGAAAGGGCGCGCAGGTTTTTTTTTTGTTTTTTTCACACGCCCAACGCAAGAATGTTTTGCGATCAAAGTGGTTAGTGCGCATACAGCCATTACAGCCTACTTCAAAATTATAATTTTAAGTGATAAAATGCAAATATTTTAATATTTTATAACAAAATATTGTGAATTATTAATAATTCGATAATAATAAATATTTTTTGACTTAATTAAGGACTTAACACATTTATTTATTCCAAAAAAGTATATGTATTTTCAGTAGCATAAAACCTCTTTGTTGATACTAAAAAAAAACTGTATTAAGTACCCGGTTAAATTGGTAATGCTCTGTTTACTCGCATAGAACTTGCAGTAAGGTACTAATTTAACTTTGTACTTAGGGTTAATTCTATACGAACTAGTGTTTTATATAAGTATTATTGCACGCGTTTGTTATAGGTCGGTTTAAGGCCCTAAAAGCGACGTATTAGGGCTCACTTTACGAGCAAGTGTGTTGAAAAAAAAGCGGTAAGTATGTTAGTTAGGTAAGTACATACAGTTTTATATTCAAAGACAAAATAATTTGGTACTTACGTATAAGGATATGAAAATTCTTAAAAACTATTTATATTCATTTAATTTATAACACTTTTCCACCCGAAGGACCAAATTCGAAATTTATCCTTTACCCACCCACATTCCTAAAGAGTTCGAAGATAGTCTTTATTTAGTATCTTTAGTAACAGCGCATTTTATTTCTCTTCTACTGAATAAATTGCATTTAGGTATTCATCGCCATTACCATTTGTAATTTACCGTGGCCTAAACCATAATTTTCCACTCGATGAGGCACGCAACATTGCCCACTCAGCCCGAACCAAATCGTCCGAAAATGTTTATGATACATTAGTGGAATTACGACGGCAAATGTAAGCCCAACAAATATGTTAAGCACATTGTAAGAAATGGGACTAATTTAGATAAAAGCCCGCGAAACGCGGGCAAAGTGGTCGTAACAGTAAAAGTGGCAATAAATTCGATTCAGCGCCATCTATACGCGGCGGCTCATGTTCTATTCATGAGATTTGCTGGTAGATGGCGTTAGTGGTGATTTAATTTTCGCTCTGCGATGCGGCGTCAAGATTTCGGACTGGGGTCAATTGCGCTATCAATATCAGTAAATAGGAGAAGATATTTCTTACCAGTACCCGTAGCACGATCATTTATCGAGAAAAAAAACGAGCGCGAAAAAATTAGACAGCAATTTTGTATGGAAAAATTATACAGCGCCATCTATACCGTCGAAAAGCGAAAAATTTATCAATCGCAATATATTAGAAATATATATCCCACCCAACGTACCTAATTGACGCTCGTTGATGCGAAAATTGATCGTTTACACGTATAATTGAAGCGATTGTCAATACCTACCTCCAACAGTGGCATTGTTAATAGGTATCTATGAAAAATTTCATTTCGCTCTTCGGCGGTAGATGGCGCTGTACATATTTCCTATACAAAATTACCCTATCGAATATTTTTACGCGCGTTTTTTTCGATGGCTGTTCGTGCTACGGCGACTAAATAGCTACGAATATTGCATTACGCTACGAGCTACGGGCACAGATTACTACGGGTTCTATATTATGCTACGGAGATTATATAGCTAAGAATATTGCATTACGCTACGAGCTACGTGCACAGATTACTACGGGTTCTATATTATGCTACGGAGATTATATAGCTAAGAATATTGCATTACGCTACGAGCTACGTGCACAGATTACTACGGGTTCTATATTATGTTACGGAGATTATATAGCTAAGAATATTGCATTACGCTACGAGCTACGGGCACAGATAACTACGGGTTCTATATTATGCTACGGAGATTATATAGCTAAGAATATTGCATTACGCTACGAGCTACGTGCACAGATTACTACGGGTTCTATATTATGTTACGGAGATTATATAGCTAAGAATATTGCATTACGCTACGAGCTACGGGCACAGATTACTACGGGTTCTATATTATGCTACGGAGAGTATATAGCTAAGAATATTGCATTACGCTACGAGCTACGGGCACAGATTACTACGGGTTCTATATTATGCTACGGAGATTATATAGCTAAGAATATTGCATTACGCTACGAGCTACGTGCACAGATTACTACGGGTTCTATATTATGTTACGGAGATTATATAGCTAAGAATATTGCATTACGCTACGAGCTACGGGCACAGATAACTACGGGTTCTATATTATGCTACGGAGATTATATAGCTAAGAATATTGCATTACGCTACGAGCTACGGGCACAGATTACTACGGGTTCTATATTATGCTACGGAGAGTATATAGCTAAGAATATTGCATTACGCTACGAGCTACGGGCACAGATTACTACGGGTTCTATATTATGCTACGGAGATTATATAGCTAAGAATATTGCATTACGCTACGAGCTACGTGCACAGATTACTACGGGTTCTATATTATGCTACGGAGATTATATAGCTAAGAATATTGCATTACGCTACGAGCTACGTGCACAGATTACTACGGGTTCTATATTATGCTACGGAGATTATATAGCTAAGAATATTGCATTACGCTACGAGCTACGGGCACAGATTACTACGGGTTCTATATTATGCTACGGAGATTATATAGCTAAGAATATTGCATTACGCTACGAGCTACGGGCACAGATTACTACGGGGTCTATATTATGCTACGGAGATTATATAGCTAAGAATATTGCATTACGCTACGAGCTACGGGCACATATTACTACGGGTTCTATATTATGCTACGGAGATTATATAGCTAAGAATATTGCATTACGCTACGAGCTACGGGCACAGATTACTACGGGGTCTATATTATGCTACGGAGATTATATAGCTAAGAATATTGCATTACGCTACGAGCTACGGGCACAGATAACTACGGGTTCTATATTATGCTACGGAGATTATATAGCTAAGAATATTGCATTACGCTAGGAGAAGGGGATGCTGATTGAAATCGAACACCATAATTATTATTGCTACTATAAAAAATAGTCCGATTACTGTTTTCTCGAAAAGCCATGTAGTCCATCAGCCATTTTTGATGTGGTAAGGAGGATGTGCCATAACATAACCCACCACACGGGCCCAATGCGGATTGGTGGGTGTTAACGACTGCAAATGCAGCCGGGACCAACGGCTTAACGTGCCTTCCGAAGCACGGAGGAGCTCGAGATAATACATTTTTGGTCACCCATCCCATGACCAACCCTTGCGAACGTTGCTTAACTTCCGCAATCGCTGGGCCAGGCGCTAAACCACTGCGCCACCGAGCTCCACTGCGCCACCGAGCTCCATATTTCAATGAAATTAGGTTTGCGAAACGACTTTACAAGCGATTGTCGATAAAAGTAAATAAATTTAATAATACTTATTAAAAAACAAAGTAAAAGTTAAATAATAGCGTCATTGCAGTCGGGGGACCGTTTTGTGAAACAATTTTTAATCAAAGAGTTCCACCGACTGCAATGACACTTGTTGTTTAGCTTTTTAGTTCGTTTTTGGCGGGGCAGTTTAACCGCCTCTGTGGTCTAGTGGTTGGGCCAACCGTGTAAGACGCAGGGTCCCGGGTTCGGTTCCCAGGAGGGAGGTACAACTTGTACTCGGTTTGGTTGGTGGTAGGGCTTAATCCAAGTTCACCTGGCTAGCTTACACCATCTTACTTAAATCAACGGTGAAGACAGACCATATTGGAGGTAGTACCATGTACAGTCAGTACCAAAAGTAGACACTAAAAACTAAAACAGCGTTTCGCAGTAAAACCCGCTGTAATAAATAGATTACAGTACAACCTAACTTCCTACCTAATTCAGTCGTTTCCATTGTCTATGTTCGGGTGTCCGCTTTGTTATAAACGGAGCGATTTGGCCCGCACACGCTGAGCGGTGTTGTCTGAGGCGCGAGCGGCGCAATCATGCGAGCGAGGCAAAATAGGGTGGATACGACCAGTTAAGACCATTCATATTGTGTGCCCTCTGAGGGCCTAGCCAAAGTAACATTGGCAAAGCTTCGTTATCGCTTCGCTTTCGAAACATGTATTGACATGAGGTTTCGTTAACAATCGAATTTTAAAACGTTAAATGTTTCGAAGCGAAGCGATAACGAAAATTTGCAAATGTTACTTTAGCTAGGGGGGCAGGTCACAAAATATGGAATAAGGATAATGGACCATTAAGACGCGGGCCCAAAGCGGATTAGCTGGTGTAGGGTGATTTTTTGAACACTGCACAAATTTTGTGGTCTGGCTTAGACCGTCAAATTAAACAAGTTGTTTAATTTTAACAAAAAAAATTAAACAACTTTGTCTAGGGATCAACTTAATCAGAGCAAAAAAATAATCAGCTATTCTATAGAAAACGTTAATTCATTCATTCAAAGTGTGCTCGACCAAAATGTATGAAAAGTTGATTATTTTTTTGCTTTGATTAATTTGGTCCCATATTGACGGTCTAAGCACAGAGTATAATATAATAGTACATACTAAGTCTGAGCCACACCATAAAACTGCAGTGTTCAAAAAATCATTCTGTATAAAAAATATTAAAAAGAACCTCCTCCTTTTTTAAGTCGGTTAAAAATAAACGTGTGTCCCACGCTCAAAATTTGTGCGTGCGTAATGCGACTGCCTGTTTGACTGCATCGTCGATTTGGCACAGAATATATAAAAGTACTATACTAACGGTTTTGGACCCTAATTAGCAGGGGGAGGGGAGTGTTGCTTCTTTACGTTAATAGTTTATATTCTTTGCTATCAGCAAAAGTAAAATAAAGCTTTCAAATAATTTTGTTAGTTAATATTAATATTATTTAAGGTTTTTGTAAACTTTTTATGAAATAAAATTGTTATTATATTATATCATTATTATTATGAAATAAAACGAATACAAAATAACTGACAAATAAAGAACCTTATCCACACTACATCGTCACCCGCAAACGAGCAATCAGCGAGCGATCGCCAACACGACAATACCCTCCCGCGCCCCTCCTTGATTCCAAATTCAATTTGCACCAATCAACGGGAGCCGTCTTCCCGCCTTCCGCCGGAGGGAAAACGTGTCCGTTCACGTTCTAGTTTTCTTTTTTTTTATTCTTTAGCTGGATTTTTGTTTTTTTTGGGGAACATGGTATAACAATGTTGTACAACCTTGTTTATGATTTTTAAAAGCGATGGAACGGAGATAGGTATCTTTTTGACAATTTGACGGTTAAGTCACAGAATAATAGTACAAAGACCCAATTACCTACATATCTTATTTGACACAGTTAGCGCCCAATCGTAGAGACTGTGCAATACAAATTCTTGTATTTATTCTAGTTGAAATTCTGCAATAGGAGATAATAAAATTTCGTGCGAAGAGTGATGAATGGTACAATATCAGCAATGTAAGTCGCTTAGCACGTTAGGACTTTGCCATAGCAACTTTTTTGACAGATGTCTTACAGTTTAAAACAAATCTCAAAAAAGTTGCTATGACAAAGTACTAAAATGCTAAGCGACTTTCGTTGCTGACCGTACAGGGGCATAAGGAACAGAGAGAAAATATAACCACACGGTTGGTATGGCCATGGGAGGTGGTGGTTATGCTCAAAAAGGAGTGTTGTTAGCAGAAATGGCGCTGATACGTAATGAGAAAAACGGACGGGACGTAGATGGCTGCTGTGTACCATACATTTTCACCGTCCCGTCACGCCCCGTCCCGGCCGTGTTCACGTCGACTATATTTTGTTACTATATTTTATATACAACGGTCAAGAAATCGCCCCGTACCGTCCCCATCCCGTTCCGTCAGTGAAAAAAAACACGTTACGTAATACAGCGTTAATTTGTCACGTTACGGAAGGTAACAGATCAAAATTTGAATAAAAAGATAAAACTGAAAGCCAGAAATTTATTGTAGGATGTCACGTCCTAGAGTTACAGATTATACAGAAATACGGACTACTATTATGCTAAGTAATTACAACTAACGAAGGATTAAATTAGGGCGGAGCAGGTTATGTAGTGGCGGTCTTACTGGAACGTCGAAGTGGGCGACGCTCGAGGAGGTTACAGAGCCCCGGCGGATCAGATGAGGGACGTGCAGATGGATCAGGTAGCGCAGGTGGTGGCGCGGAGCACGGAATGTTGCAGAGCCGACTAACGTAGCGGCGAGGGTAGAGCGTGCTTACGGCCAGAAGATCCGACGTCTGTAGGGCAGACGGGAAGATGCACGACGTCTAAGTGGTCACCGCCGGTGTCCGAGGACCGTGCCTCGTTAGTCCCAACCGCTGTTCAGAGTTTTCACGTACTTATACAGTTTTTAAATAGTTTGATTATAGACGTAGAATACGGCGGCGGCGGTTTAGGGACAGTAGTGTAGTAAGACAAATTCGTGGTAAGACTGACTCATTGAGCAGCCCACTTCTCTATTTATACGCTCGCCATCGAATTCTACTCTACATTTAAAATTATGAATACAGAACAATAATGTACGAAGGTTTTATCCATAGCTAGGCTGAAAATCTAGAGTTTTGACATTGAATTAAAAAGTTAGCGCGTTGCTATGGCGATTATAATGACAGACATTTGTTGATAGATAATAACTTTTCAAATCATGAAATTAAAATAATGAAAAATAAGGATAAAAGCAACATAAAAGCAAATAATACATTATGAAATTATCATGGACTAAATTTCACGGCAGTAGCATCTGCCGTTCATAAGTGACAGGCACTTTAAGGTACATGTTCATCCTCATACAGTTACATACATCTATACAGCTTTTCCCTATAGTTTACATTAGTTTACATTAGTAGTTACAAAGAAAGAACCTCATAAAGGTAATAACATTACAAATTATAACTTCATTGCATGGAAAATCTTCTATTTTTGTAGCAGTAAGTACTTTTAGGTACCTAGGTACTTAAGTATGTATAACAATACTTAGATAGATAAAGAGATAGATACATATAATACTAACTGAACTGAATCAATGACAACCTAAAACTGTAACTCTGAAATCCCAAGTGGAACGGCAAATAGATCTGGCACCTCAAACAGAATACAGAATCGAGGAGCGAATATCAATATTTGATATTTGATTTTGTAACGACACTCCCCACGGATTGCGCGCGCTTTTCGACGTCACGTCACAGCTGACAGCGCGCCGCCATTTTGGAAATTATGGAGAAAATTGGTGGAAAGTATTTTCAGCTTCTCTACCTAAAACTAGCGGCTCTGTAGAGCTGCGTAGATCGCGTTTGTGATATTTTTGAAGATTAACATACGTACATAGGTAGTACCTACTAAATAATAAACTAGAAAAAATACGACACGCACCAGATCAATTCTCGGCCGGGAATCGAACCCGTGACCTTTGGATGTACGAGTTACTTAGTCACTCGGTAGCTCAGTGGTCAGAGCATTCGCAGTCGCGGGTTTGATTCCCGCCCGAGAATTGATCTTTGCTGTGAGCTGAGAGTCGTATTTTTTCTAGTAGGAAGGTAGGTATATTATTTATTAATATTGTATAAAAATAGCATTGTGAATGCAAAAATCCTAAATTCTTTTTTTGAAAATTTGTCGAATTGGCTGAAATATGATTTTCCCTATATTGTGGAAATAGGGAGTCGCTATTTTTTTGATAATTGCGACCTGCAGAGGAGAACAAACGGACAACCGGACAAGTAAGACAAGTAAGAAAGCATTTTTGCCCAAGCTGCAACAGAAACGCTTCGCTAGCGCTTCGCACTTGCTCGGTCAAAAATAAAACGTTCAAAATGACAAAGCGCGAGATCTGCACCTCACACTCACACTCACAGAGCCACTATAGGTATTAAATTAGCGATACCACTTGAGTTTTTTGTTCATAAAACTGTAGTTACTTCATGTGATTGTACCTACTGTGAAGTATGAAGGTTCCGTTACACGCAGACACCGATATAGCACGATGAACTATCGTGCTATATCGGTGTAGTTCGATACATCAAGTCTGGAAGTTGTTTAGACAAAAACCATCAGTCACGGCGTAGCACCGCCCACGGCTGTATGTGTAGGGTGGGACCTGAAATTTCCTGTTCCTGAAAATTATAATATTTTTATTATAATATATAATTATTATTATTATTATTTTTATTATAATTATAATATATAATTATATATTAGAAGGCAAAGGTTTAGCGCATTGGCCCTGCGATTGCGGAGGTTAAGCAACTTTCACAAGCGTTGGTCATTGGATGGGTGACCAAAAATTCATTATGATTATCTCCATTATCAAGTTCCTCCTCCTTCGGAAGGCACGTAAAGCTGTTGTTCCTGGCTGCATTTGCAGTCGTTAACACCCACCATTCCGCATTGGGCCAACGTGGTGGGTTATGGCCTATCCTTCTTAAAGGAAGGCCTGTACCCCAGCAGTGGGGATATTAAAAAGAGCTCCAGAAGAGACTCAACAAGATCTTTCTTAACGCATCTGTTTACACATACACATGACAACTGGTTTTTACTAAATGTTACACGGTCTTCTATATAATACTTCGAATAACTTGTCTAGTAAGCAAGTTAGTGAAATGAAAAAAAATGCCATTAAAAAGATAAGCTATTCGCAAAATACATCATGATCAAAAAGGTGATAGTGTTGCTGAAACTGAACAACATTCATCATGGAACATAGGTCGAAAAACGAAAAAAAGTTTCATACTCCCATACAAAATGTATCGGTCAGCTGACCGACTTACCGAAAGGCGAAAAAAAAATGATTTTTCAACCTATGTTCCTTGGAGAATTTTATTAAGTTTTAGCAACACTATCACCTGTTTCAGGATCTGACAGAGTTTTTTGATACATGATGTAAAGTTTATTAGGTACCCATACCCACCCACCTACCTATATCGTGTAACATATAAAAAAACAAATTGTCTTTCACTATGAATACGGGACACCTCCGTTTTCTCAAGAAAAGCAGAAGGGGACAAGCGATACCTCCATCTCTTTCTAACGGACGTGCTGAGAATACGGAATGAAGCGAGTTTTTCAACGCAATCTATACTCGAGAAAATATGTAGGGTGACCATGGAGTTATTTTAAATGTTGGACAACATCACGGATTTTATCAGATTTCTTTTATTTAAGTATAGCTAAAGCAGTTGAACTTTTTAGCCATTCCAAAATTATAAAAGCTTTATTTAATTCATATAATGTATTTTGTTTAAAATGTGAAGTGAGGTATTATAGGTTCGCGCACATTACGTCGGTCGGTGGCATGTCGCAGCGCAAAAATCTGCTCAAATCGCTCGTGTGTATTTTATATGAACTATCGCACATTATGCCGGGCCGCAGCCGCAGCGGGCCGCAGCCGCAGCGGGCCGCATAACTGCGATAGTTCATATAAAAATGCGCTGCAACCCGCCCCTCTGCGCCCTGACATAATGTGCGCAAACCTAAAGACTGGGGTTTACATTATCTTAGTGTAGATTCGAATGCGAGTGCTTTAGTAGTTTTGGAGCCATTCCAGTGAGCGTGTACATGCTTCCAGTACAGTGTCATTTGACTAAAGCACTATATTGAATACGCTACTAAAATGTCGATTTACATGCTTCCAGTGCGAGGAAAGTGTAGCGCGGGGGGTAAGCGGGCGGCGCGGGCGCGCAGGGGGTTCTACTGGAAAGCGATGATTCCCTTTAAAAGGCTACTAGAACGTTACTCTCTTTAGTCATAAGGCGACCGTTTAAATGTTTTAACTAAAGCACTCTACTAAAGACTAAGGATATATTAAACCAGTCTTTATACCTTCAAATATTTACGTCTATAGTCTATTTATCCCTCCCTACTTGTCCTATTTAGTAAACAGATTTTAAAATAAAATTGTCACTAATTCGTAATTTCTTAAATGCGTGGAACGCAATTTTTTTTCTCCCATCTCGGAGAAATTTTCCAACGTTTTCCTGTATTCTCCTAAAAGGCAGTCGCCGTACAAAAGCACCCGCCCCCATAATTGACTACTGCGAGCGGTAAGCGATCCATTTCGGGCCAGTTATTGACTGTTA
This sequence comes from Agriphila straminella, assembly GCA_950108535.1. NCBI lineage: Eukaryota > Metazoa > Arthropoda > Insecta > Lepidoptera > Crambidae > Agriphila > Agriphila straminella. The sequence continues at coordinate 13,512,801 of OX467304.1, forward strand.
GCTGTACCAAGTTCTAACATAAATCACTAAAGAGTTCTGATATAATTAAAGGTACTTAGCTAAGTACCTACTTAGGATAGCTTTTAGTAAAGATATGAAAGAATATTTTTTTTTGTCTACGAGCTGCTGTCAGATGTTTTGTAGTGTTAGTGATATTGACAGCCATTTTAGCGTCCCCACTGATGGGGCACAGGCCTTCCTTATGGGTGGATAAAGAGGATGGACCATAACCCACCACGCGGGCCCAGTGCGGATTGATGGGTGTTAAAGACTGCAAATGCAGTCGGGACCAACGGCTTAACGTTCCTTCCGGAGCACGGAGGAGCTCGAGATAATACATTTTTGGTCACCCATCCCATGACCGACTCTTGCGAAAGTTGCTTAACCGGGCCAGGCGCCAAACCACTGAGCCATCGAGCTCCTATAGAACTAACTATAGTAACATTATGTATTTTTAAACGATCTCATGTGACTGAGTTTTGAGTGCCAAGCCACAGAATAACTAATAGTAAAGTGCCAAGCTTTGTCTTTGTCATTGGTTCTCTTTTATTAAAGTTAATTGCATTCTAATAACAAAAAACGTTCAGGTATCAGAAAAAGCTAAACGTTTTAATACCTACTATATCTCGCTAATACTGGCGAAACTGGCGTATTACGAGTAGGATTCTATGAAGTATTGAAACTTGAAAAACAAGGGCTACATTTGGCGAGCCCATAGTTCTTGCTCTACATGACTATTACATAAAAACAATCGCGATAATCGGACGCAAATCGTCGTTCAATTTACTTGATATTGAACCTTATACATAAGTTAACCGGTTGAGCTCCACGGGTGCCCCCAGGCACCCGCGAGAAATTTATACCGTCAAGCATCGCGGGTGCCTCCAGGCACCCAGAGATCAAATATTTTGCCAGGCAATATTTTGCCTTATTGTAAATTAAATAAATATTGGATTTAAATTTAATGTTCTGTGACATTGGGCCTTGACGGATATTCTTTTCAATGACGTATAACCCGTCTCGCGGGTGCCTGGGGGCACCCGTGAACATCGTTCGTCTATATAGCGATTGTTAATGTTAATGCCGGCACTACATATTCGCCAAGCATCGGCACAATTCATCGTACGTTGCCGGTTTTGTAACAAATGTTTCAAAGACGTTCTTTCAAAAGCATCAATGTACGATAAATAGTGCCGATGCTTGGGAGGATGTAGTGCCGGCATTATAAGTATGTAATAGGCTTGCATCTTTTTTTTCAGGTAAAGTGCAACAGGCCCGATTTTGTGACTTAAAATAAAGTTAAAAATGAATTAATATTAAAATCCATGACCCAGGATTCGAACCCGGGACAAATCGTGTAGATTGCTACCGGAGCCCACCGGGGTCAGAAAATAATATAATAACCTTTTTTAATTTTCTCAGTCTTGGGAGGTTGGTACACCTACCTTCAATTTCACTGTGATCCATCACACAGCTGCTTTGCCCACTTAATTGGGCTAGGATTTTTAGGTTAGGTAAAGTAACTGGCCTGTAATTTTTTTGCTGATCTTTGGAGTGCAATAAAACTTCAAAGTTTAACGTAGTGACTATATTTTATAAATCTGGCCATAAATTAAACACTTATCCGTGGAGATCTAATTCTTACAAGTATATCACCTTATAACTATTAGTATACACATCAGATTAATTGTAATTACAATTATTTTATTATATCTATCAACTTTATACATAGTGGCACCAGTATTAAATATAATTCCTTTTAACTTGACTTTCTGTAAACCGTTCAAAATAAGAAAATTTACATTTAACTAGTGTTCTCAGTAAAACTGTGTAACTGTAAAATAAAGGTGTATTTTATTTAACTAGTCTTGTTTGCTGGTGCCTTATCTGTCCATAAATGCTAAATATTACAATATTAAAGACAGAGCTTTTTACAAGGAACTGTACATACTTATTTCTATCAACCATAGGTACTTATAATCACTGTATGATATTAAACAAATATTTGCATTATGGCAAGGACAAAAGTTGACAAAACAAAACAAAAGCAAGATTGGATGCATAAATATGTTTGGGACAAAAAGAAACACAAATTAAATTAAAACATTTAAATTTCTAATGTACATATTTAATACTGTTTGGAAGATGTCTTGTGTTTATATAATTATAGATAATTGTATTGTTATCTGTGTTAAATTAAAAAATAAACTTTAAAACTTATTACTAGATTGCTAATAACATTTGGCCTGTTTCAGTTCTTGGTTCTTAAATTAATTATAATACATTACACAGGGTTCATATTTATAATTATTATACTAATTATTATATTATACACGTAGGTAATTTTATAAGTTGTTTTATGTTTTGGTGTTTTATTTACAAAAAAAATATTAATTCCTCCAACAGACTCAGTTAAAACATAAATAATGGTCACCCTACTATGTGCAGAACTTATTATAATATTGACTTTTTTACAAAAATAAATCATATTTAAATAAAAATAGATAAAGAATATTAGAATTTGCAATAAAAAGGTCTTCTATTTTCATACTACATAAGGCCTAAACATATCTATGCCCGGTCGGCCATCTTGGTTCATTACGACCAACCCTCTTCTATTGTTTTCCAAATTCGAATTAAAATTGGCGGCGGCCATCGCCCTCTCTCTTTCTAGCGCGATAATTCTTTCCCTGTCCAACATTGGGGGCGGTTTGACAGATGTCAAATCTGCGGGGATGTTTTGTTTTTCTGTTTCGGCGGGAAGCGGGAGGTCTTTGGGTTTATTTTTTTCTTCTGGCTGGTGGGCGTGTGTATCCTTCTTGGTATCTTGTTGCGCCTTTTTAGATCTTTTCCATTTCATGCGACGGTTTTGGAACCATATTTTTACCTGCGGACAAAATATTAAAACTTTTTATTGTTTTTGATAAAGTAGTCAAGTAAACAGTGTCTTATAGATTAGTCATATAAAAGAACACAAAAACATTTTTGTTAATGCCGGGTCATAGTACATGTTTTGCCTTACACAATCAACAAAACATCGAAATTCGAAACATTCAACAAAATTCTCATACGTTTTTTTTTGTTGAATGTTGAGATGTTTTTGTTTTTGTGTAGAGCAAAACACGCGCTATGGACCCGGCATAAGTATTGGAGGGAAAATAAGAAAATGAACAGGCAAAAGAACTAATGACCATTCAGCTTTAACTAAAGCTTCCGAATCACTAAAACCACTTTCAATTACTCCACGCAGACAAGTAAGGGTGCAGAAAGATTAATATATTTAAACCCGTATAAACGCCCTAGGCAATAATCTTTATAGCGTGGCGTTTTGCCGCCCCTTTAATCTTGTCCCCACATTTACGTTACAAAGTGATCTTTTACACTTCACTAACCCCTTTTCTCTACATGTAAGGTTCATTTTTCTGTGTGAAAGTTCTCGTTTCTGGCCGCACGTAAAGCTTGTCAGATTTGTTACGTAAATCCGTGGATTCTTCAAAGTGACAAGTGTTTTGTGACATTTGGCAAGTGTCAAAAAGAGGTCGTTTTTGATGTCGTATTTGCAAAGAGTTGATGGCCACATTTGTTTTCGGTTTTTAGGGTTCGGTATTTCCGTACCTAATAAATAATACTTTCGGAAGGCAGGTTAATAATATGTTGGTTGGTCCTAGCCAGGACGACTACAAATATAGCCGTATTTGTAGTCGATAAACACACACCAATCCGCAATGGGCCCGCATGGTGGGATCATCTACTATAAGGAGGGTTTGTGTCCCAACAGTTAGTGAGGAGATTTAAATGGGTCATAGTTATTATGGGGTTATTCATTAATACTATCTCTAGGTAGACCAGCCATGTCAAATTCAAAATATTTGGTGGGCCAAATGCATATTGACTCAGTGGGCCGAAAAAAGCTCATTGCATGGGTAAAGTGTTACTTTTTGAAGTGAAACATTATTGTAACATGCTTGCGGGCCGCGTCAGATTCAGGAGGTGTTTTTAAAATTGGATCGGGCCGCAGTCAATCGTGTGAAGGGCCGCAAGCGCCCCGCAAACCGCATGTTTGACATGGCTGCTCTGCTCTAAAACACACCTATGCAGACTGAAGAGTGACACACACACCAACCACCCAAATAATATGACAATGCATCATACCTGCGTCTCAGTGAGCATCAGGCTGGTGGCCACCTCGAACCTCTTCGGCCTCGACAGGTACTTGTTCATCCGGAACTGTTTCTCCAGCTCCAGGAGTTGCTGAGAGGTGAACGCGGTGCGCGGGCGGCGGGTCTTACCGAGAAGTGCGTGCGGTGCTCCTAGGGAAGAAAATATTGAATTATACAACGTGTTACAAATTAACCCCTAATGCCGAATGTGGTAGATGAGGGAGGACCATCAAACTGAACTTTTACTATGGGACCAACTCTGAAATCACGAAAAAAAAACAGCAGTTTCATACAATTTTTTTTGACGAAAATATCAAATATGACACAGCTGATTTTTTTTCTGATTTGATGTAGCTTTAAGGGTGGTTATTGAATTCTACATTAAAATACACTTTAACATAGGTACTGTGAAGTTGCTCGACAAAAAAGAAACAGAAAGACATCGAAAAAGTGCAGGTTATTTTCCATACTCTTTACACGTAAAGAAAAAGACAGAGACAAATTTTAATGTTTCCGCATCGACTGTGCTTTTCCACAAAATATCTTACCTTTAAATTCAAATCAAAACATTGTTTCATGAAATATTTTTAATGAACGATCTGTGTTTTTTGTTGTGTGTTTATGTTTACCTACGGCTTTGTTTATTTTCGCCTTATACTTAGAAGAAAAACATATTTTTAGGTAGGTAAGCGACTGAAAATTATGAACACTGAACAAAAGAGCGAAATGTTATGTAGATGTTTTTGTATCAAATGTGCTTATTTCCAATAAAGGATGGAAACAGTTTGAGACCGATATACGTTGGTAGGTACTATTAGGTATATATTCTGTGCCGATATTATTTATTGTGTGAATAAAAAGCACTAGGATTACTTTTGTAATAAAGTGTGGTCGTTTTTTTTTTGATATGGAAATATATAGCTCGAAAACTGCCAATGATTGGACATTACCGCGCAGCGATAACGATAAATCTGTTCTAATTTGTCCCCAAAAATATATTTTAATTAATATTTCCATTCGTATTAACAATAACAATCAACGAAATGAAATCGCGTTAGATACTTAGTTATAATATAACAAACGAGCCGCCTCACCACTATCGATAAGCCAATAATAATTATCAATTAGAATTGGCCCTGCGACATTTGGTGTTGTTTGCACAACGCGATAAACGCTCGGTTGGAACGGAACGCATCTGTCACTTTTGGCGGGAAGACCTGTCACCGTGACAGATCGTGGGTTCTTCAGAGGGGGCACTTTGTTGGTGTTATTCGCTAATTGGCTTAAATCGAATAGAAATTTTTATTGGTCGATGTAATTTGGTTAAATGGCTGTTGATTTTAGTGAGTAATCGTTAGTAATGTAATTTGTTAATCCAATGTGGGGCTACATTTATTTTCATATTTTATTTCCTTTAAGTAATTAATTGGAAAAATATTGCAATTGGTTCTGGAGAAAGAAAATATACACTAGGTAGTGTACTACATACTTTACGATTGTCTGTATGGTGAAGACTTGGACTTAGGGAATACTTTAACAATTAAGGCTATACAAAAATATAAACAGCTGTGTGCTATCAATTTTATGTAGGTAACAGAGATAAATTTGCCTATAGAGCAGGGATTCCCAAAGTGGTCGATATCGACCCCTTGGGTCGAGAGTTCGATAAATGAATGATTAATTATAATAATAATTAATTACACTTGATATTTGATAGGATTTTTAAAAGTAATTTGGCCAGTGGGTCTGAGGTATTAGTTCATTTTGGAAAAGGGGTCTTTAGCTTAAAATAGTTTAGGAATCCCTGCTGTCTTCATAATGCGAATTCGAGGCTTTCATCGTCTTCATAATGCGTTTTGCTAACCGTAATGTAATCCTTTAAACTTTTTATGAATCATTTAAATTCAAAATTCAAAACAATTTATTCAGTCTAGGCTTGTGAAAAACTACTTGTGAATGTCATAGAAGCTACGCCATCGGCATCTTGCCGTTTCTTCTCGTTACAAGGTCTAAACCTTGTAACGAGAAGAAACGGCAAGAAACTCGTCAAGGGCTGTTGAAATCAACATTGAAAAATGACCTCCACATTTAAAGTGAGGTTATTTTCCATCACATTTAAGCATAAGCACTAAGTAGTGATCAGAATAATCAAAAGAAAAGTAATAAAAAAGAACTTTAAACTGTAATGCAGGTTGCTCTACCAATCTTTGTTTGAACACCACCTTCTATTAGGCGGTTGACAAAATAAAAGCGATACGAATGTTAAGGGTCTCCGTTAAGTCACGTACGGTCAACAAGAAAGTACTCGTTATTGATTTTTGATGTCGGTACTTAAGCACGCAACCATATTTGATTTGTGAACGCTCAATTTTAATGTAGTTTTAAACATTTCTCGAATATTTGCGTTGGGCGGTGGTTCTTTTGAATTTATTATAACAGTACAGGGTTTGATGTTTTTAAACTTGCGTTTTGCTAAATCATGCATAAACTTATGTGTTTGATTTTATTACCTTTCAGAAAAAATCTAAGTACCGTCGGTAACTTTGTTGGGAGAGCGGATTGTAGAGTAATTCAATGCATTTTTTTGAATGAAGTTTGGAACATAATTTTTAAGCTTTGGTATTTTTTTAATGTTTGCTATGACTCAAACTTGTTTTCAAACTTAAAAATGTAGTTTTAATGTCTAAAGAAAATAATTCCTGAAATACGATGTTATAGTAAAGAAATGTGCTAAGAACACATACAAAAACATACACTTCATAAAAAAATGTATCACAACGAGAACTTAGCGTAATAATAATTAAAATTTTGGTCCTTAATTTTTTTTTATTACCACAAACTATTTATCCAAATTCGACGCATTTATAGCTTAAGAACGACAAATACATTTTTACGTATGGGAAAACAAAAAGAATTATCATTAATTCTCTATGTGAATTCTGCCGAGTAGGTACCGACCGACTTACAATGGCGGAGGGGAACCGGAAACGGTTCCATAACAATATTTATTTCACTTACTTCCACGATTGTAGAGCAGTATGCTCTACATTAAATATTCTTAACTTTAACAAAATGTTTTTGGGTTTTATTTTCACTTTTATCGTTTACATATTTAGTCTAATACACACATAGTGTACATTGAAATAATGGATTATGATCTTACAAAAAATACAAAGCCAATAAAAATTTACTTACGTAAAAAAACTTTTTATTTTACACATTGCCGCTGAACCAGCAGGTATTCTATACAATATAGTGTTGTATACATTGCCTAGAGAATGAAATAGACAATAATATTCATACTATTTCACACATTACCTGGAAGTTCCAGGTATTGTATACAATGCCTAGGTATTGTACAATACCTGCATTTTACACATTGCCGGTAACATAATATAAATGTAATAGATAGATCATAGGATCTATTTTATCTATGAGTACTATTATTTTCATTCTCAAAACCGGAATAAAAAACTTAAAGAATGGTGTGTGTTTTATAGCTATATCTTTAGATAATTCAGATCTAAGTAGTGTTGAAATAACAAAACATGTTTTTATTGATGTTAATCGTGACATGATCTAGACATCTCGATAAGGTTTCTCTCATATTATGATGTTTACTTATTAATATTGATTTAATATTTAATATTTTTTGTATTACAAGCGACTGTCTGTGACTTTGTCCGTGTGAACTTTGTTTCAGGAACTTTCTTCCCATATTACATCCTTCAATATTCTTTTCTGGGACAAAAGGCGGACTATGTCACTCCTCATGGTCTTATCTATCTTTATAATGAAATTCATCAAAATTTGTTAAGTGGTTCAGGCGTAACAGACAAACAGAGGATACTATTGACCGAACACGCGTGAATTTGTGTGAGCGAAGCGTCTCCGTTTCAGCTTGGGCAAAAATGATTTCGTATGTCCGTCTGTTCTCTTCATAATTTCTCAATCGATTCTCGTAAAATTTTGTGCGCAGGTTCGATAATTAGGTATGTAGATCTTTTGTCGACATAGTTTTTTGAAAACTTTCGTAAAATGCTCAAAAATGTCACAAACGCGAGGTGAACAATACAGCTCACAGAGCCACTGATTTATTCGGGTGCTTAAGAAAATAAAAGATGGCTCAGTACTAATAAAGAAGCAGGATACACAAGTACTCTAGGTACCTACCTATGTGGTTATTTCAAAGATTAAAATATAAAATTATAAGTAGAGCACTAATCTATACAGTTTCATCCGTCCTGAAGAAAGATTTACGTACGTCCCCTTCACAGAATACAAGCATTTCATTAGTGAAAGAAACTGATTTATGCCTCTTATGTGTTCAACATAAGGTCCAATTTGCTATGAACAATATCGACTGAAAGAATAGCTGTACAGAAAAATGCACTCAATGCCTTTTGCATTAGTATTTAAATTGGATTGAGTCGGTTGTGATAATAGATTAAATCTGCTTTTCTTTATGGTGGCATTGATTTATGAAATATTTTTTATATTTTTCTGAAAACAATGCTATCTAGAAATATAATGTTTTTAACAGCTGTTAAAAATGGATACTTAATAGACCATCTCACTCAGTCAACCCAATCATTTTAATGGTAAACTAGAGCAAAGCTTATAGGTATATACATGGCCTCTAACTAAACAACGAATAGAACTTGTGGCTCTGTAAACTGTATAGACCTTGAGTTTGTTACAATTTTGAAATGGCTGAAATGTTTTTTTTTTCGAAAATTTCGAAAAACTGAAGCGGCAAAAAAATCTATAATAATTATCGAACCTGGAATTGGTTGAAAAATGCGACCTGTAGAGAACAGACGGACAGACATACCGCTCCTCACACAAATATTGGTTATTTTATTCGAGAGACAAAAATGACACCTAGGTATCTGTCAAATTTAAAATTATTTTGATCATTTATGTTTCTGGTGCAGATTAAATTAATTAAAATGAAATAAAACACTTTTAACGGATAGACCGTGGTCTTGGTCGTGGTCAAAATTTATCAAATTTTTTATTAGTTTAAGTTTTGGTTTGGTTTTAATTTAATTTTATATGTTCAAAAGAGAGAATCTACTGAAACTACTACCACTTCAAAAAATTGGGAGGCCCCTCCAAGAAAGAAATGGTGAAAGATTTTAATTTCTGAACGTTCTAAAAAATTCATCGCTTGAGGGTAGGCTCACAAGTAGCTTCAGTCCCCCGTGACCACGGCAGCTGCAAAGGTGCCGAAACGTCGGGAAAATCAAAAATCAAACCAAATACCAACTAATTACCAAAGTACTTTCAATAAAACCGCGCTAGTATCCGTTAAAAGTGTTTTATTTCATGTCTAGTGAGCGCGTTAGCTTGAGAAATGAATAATTAAAATTACTTAAAAATAATGTAATTACATTGCATTTAGAAAAATGTGAAACGTCATACAGTCACTTTACTTAGTAAGTTCTGCCGAGCGAGCGAGGTAGCCACCACAGAAAAAGTCTCAGCTTTACACAACCAAGATCGCGCCTATTTCAATTATCCCACATATTGTTCAGCCCCCCTACTATGACTGTCAAAAGTAATATCAAAGCAATGTTGTAAATGAGATGGCGCTATACGCGATGATAGCTCTGTCCCTATAACAACATTACTTTGAGGTTGCTGTAAGAGCTTAGAGTACGGCCTCAGTTGCGTAGACACTTGTACCACAAAAGTGCACCAATTTTAAGACACAATATCTACTATGAATCAATTTGCAAATAATTAAAATAGTCACCGAACCGAATTCGACAAAATGGCGCCAAAAAACTCTATTAGGTATGGGCTTGTAAAGAAAATGGCCGAAGTAAGTATGTATTAGGTTCTTTTCTTGTCCAATAATCATCAGCCTTTTTAGGCGTCACTTTTGGCGCGAACTTCACATCCAAAGAGGTCGCAATCTTCGTAAATTGCGCGCCAAAGGTTATAACATGGCGTCCTGTAAGTCGTATCGCAAACACAACAATACGGTTATGCCGCCTCGCCGAGCGCAAGGCGGCAATCAGAGTAATTTGATTCCGCTGCCCCTATGTGCTGAGTTAAGATATAACGCTATGTAAGCCATTGTCAGCGAGTTTATGAGTTTTAGATGTAGCTGACGTGGTTATTTGTGATTATGGGGTAGTTAGCTACTTATTAGGAATGTTTTATGTTCTTATGCAGTTAAGGTAAAGCTGAAGCTTTAATGGACAACATTTCATTTTGAGAAAGTACTAAAATTAGAAAACTTTTTATTTCCTTGACTAGCTTCCGCTAGGTTATAAACTATCTATGTGTGTGCCTTTTATTCAAAATGAGTTAGCCATTTTTTCGCGATTGAGTAAGAAACAATCATCGAATACTTAGTTTAAATTAGTTTTTGTAGATTTTGTACATTTTATATTGGATAGTAGGTACCTTCTCAAAATGAAAGTGTTGTCTATTATCAACATCACTTACAGAAATCCCATGCCACATCACTATCGAAATCAGGGTGACAAATGTCACAGATAACATCAGTTTTTTTTTGGCAAAAGCTAAGCTATTCATGTTCCGGTCGTTCCGGACATTGTACTTACGCTCTTTTAGAATGAGTAAGATTTCAAACAGTGATATAATGTACAAAAAACTAATAAAAGTTAAAATAAAAAATAATTGTCTTCTAATTTTGTATCTACTTTCATACAAAGTGAAAACGACATATTATATTTTTGAAAGGTTGTCCATTATACCTATGTAAGAAGATTTTGTATCATTTTTTATGCACAACGGGATAGTGATGATCTCACCTGATTTTAAGTGACGATAAGGCCAAGGTGGAAGCGCACTATACCCGGAATCCTCACCACTGAGGAACTGGCTATCTTACCACTAACTGCCGGAACACAACTATTTTTAAATAGGGATGATGACTAATGAATAAAATAACGAAATACTAATAAAAATCGTAAACATATTAAACTTTTAGAGTAGCTTGTATACCTCTTGGTTTTATATATTGCATATTATTTATTTTATGACCCTTCAAAGTTGGGTGGACAAGTCCATTTAAAAAGTATAAAATTTATTAAAATAAATGATACCTTTTATTAGTCCGTAAAATGTATAGCAAATTTGTCTAAGAAACTATTTTGATAAACACAATATTTAATATAGCTGCCAAACAAATTTCCTACGCGTTGCATACAAACTACTTATTCGTGACGTCATAACTAGGAAGACATTATGGAGCGTTTTTGGGCGAGTCCATTTGTGTGCATTTCACACCGTGATATCTCGGGCAGTTTTCATGCTAGCGAATTAATTCTTTTACCAATGCTTCTTTTTTTGAGAGGTTATTTATGTAACATAAAATAAAAAAATATTCATCATGCCTATTGTTGCTATGGCCTCAGACTTAGGTAAGATAATGGTAACTAGCCAATCGGACTTGAAGAAAGCCCTACCACCAACCAAACCGAGTACAAATTGTAACTAGTAGTTAGAGAAGTAAGATAGCCAGTTCCTCAGTGATGAGGATTCCGGGTGTAGTGCGCTTAACCTTCGGCATTATCGTCACTTAACATCAGGTGAGGTGAAGGCCAAGTACTACCCCGTTGTGCATAAAAATAATATTTATATTTATTGAAACCTATTTATTAGCATTTTTGATAGGTATTAAAAAACAATTAAGTAATAACAAAATCACAAAATCTTGTCAAAAGCTCAAGTACTATTAAAATTCATCACATTATATAGGAAAGATAAAGAATCGTAGGTATTCTTGTAGTCTGCAAGGAAATACCTACCAGAGAACGAAATCGAGCTATGATTTTGTGAGGAAAATAAATGTATTGTAAGGGGATTATTTGCAAAGGATTGTACGTAAATATGTACTTATTCACCCTCTTACAAAATTGATACTATTCAAATTTTGAGAAAAGTCTTAAGTAAGTATTTTTAAATTTCGTATTTCATCGTTATATTTTTTTTATAATATTAAAAAGTATACTGGAAAACAATCGACTTGCTCACTTTTAAAAGTTTGCTAATTTGTAAAATAATAAAATAGCTACCAGATTAGGCAGGTGGTAAGTAATTTTTTTTCTAGTATTATGTTAGTTATGATTAATTTAAATACTGAAATTAAAATAGTAAGTTGTAATAAAACTGCTACTAAACAAAACAAATTCGTTAGGTATATCAAAAGTGCACATAGAAAAGAACCCAAAATGATTTCTATCGTAAATACAGTTCGATTTTCAAATTGCGGTAAGCGGGCTAATTCCAAATCCGGACCACATGGTATGGATGTACTTTTTTATTTTTATGGGTTAGGGCGAGGGTGACATTTCGCCACGAGTGTTCGAAAAAAGAAACAGTTTCACGCGTGGTTTTAAGTGATTGGAGGGTCTATTACGAAAAGTTTAATGCGATACACGCAGCTGCGTCCGTGCTTCGTTATGTTTGTTTCCTATTTCAAAGCATTTGCTTATGCGATATTGCAATGTGATTGCGTAAGTTTGACAGTTTTTCTCTAGCGTATCCGACATCATTCTTTCAGTCTTTGGTCTACGATTGCCAAATTTATTAAAAAATGTATTTAATAGCCACAACCGACGATCTGCGGACGATTATCGTGACCAAGTGAATGCGTTACGCAATTGCGTTCGTTATTTTCGTAATAGGCCCTCGGGTTAGTTTTAACTATAACCATTTATTTATTGAGTTAAGATAATTATTTTATTTGCCATTATATTAAAGTGGATGTGATGATACTGAAAGGTGACAGTGTTGCTTAAACTGAACAATTTTCTCAATGAAACATAGGTCAAAAACGAAAAAAAAAAATTCATACTCCCAACAATCAGCTGACCGACTTAGGTACTATGGAAAGGCGAAAAAAAAAATTGATTATTGACCGATGCTCTTTGGAGAATGTTCTTCAGTTTTTACAACACTATCACCAGTATCATCACATCATTTAGAAATTTGATTTATTTATTTAAGGTACATCAACAGCGCTACATGTACATCAACAGCGCTACATCATTTGGTTCTACCTTATTTATAAACCTACTTTTAGTTTTATGTTCACACTGCTTTTATGTCTGTCGCCAGTACCCCAAATTGGCACATGTTGGCCATTACGAGCCAACACCAGCCAATTGAAACATACAAACAAACAAATTATCGAACAATAGATCTTACCCCAGATTAAAACCCCAATTTTATCGAGCTTAATCACCCCAAAATAACCGTACCGAACGAATTTAGTCTTTATTGTTATGGACATAGAGATTTCGATAACTTTATGCTTTTTTTTATTGTGACATGTGATCTAAATGTCACCATTAAAACAGGTTGAATACTTGTTAATGTTAAGGCGGTTGTATGACCGAAAGTGGCGACCTCGGAGGTTTTTATTTAATAAGTTATTAATAGAAAAGATTTTAATAATGTTAATCGTGGAGATTTTAGAGCCCATGGTCTAGTATTTTTAGAAGGGATCACTACATGCCCTCGTAGTCATTCGTAGAAGTAGATAGCAAATGTGTCAAAAACGGCCACTTTAAGCAGTTTTGCTATCTACTTCTAGCAGTGACTACGAGGGAATGTAACAATACCGTCTAAAAATACTAGACTGTGGGCCCTAAAATCTCCACAATAAACATTTTTAAAATTGTGTATTAGAATTATAATATTAAATATAATTCACCGCGGCGCCACTCTCCTGGAATCCTTAACGTTTTAGTTAAGAATTTAGTTTGCAATGTGCAGTGACGACAACTTTGGGATGTTAAAATAAAAATGTTAAAATATACGTTTACCTAAATAAGCTTACTTAAAATCTTTAATTTTTTATTTTTATTTAACCATTTATTTCAGGCTACTAGGCCCATACAATATATACCTTACAGACTAACATACATAATTATTAAATAAAAATAAAAATAATCTATTTGTTTACACGTATCGAAGGCGGCGACGTGTTGCGCAATGCAGTGTCCGGTATCCGACCGCGAAAGCGTCGGAACAAGACACCCTTCGGCCAAAAATCTTCTTTCATGAAGGTCGACAGATGTTCAGTCGGTACCCTCACCACGAATGAGTTGAAGTTCACATTGTGGCGTGACTCCAACCGCTCGACCCTCAGAATGAATTTGGTCTTTACTCTGATGTATTCTCCAATGATATTAGGTGTACCTAACTGATATTGTACGTACCAAATAGTGGAATAGTTACTTTGTTGAAGTAATATAATAAGTCTATGTTGTTGCCAATAATCCTGTCACCCTGTTGTAAATATCTGGTAACGATATATTCAAGTTTGTAAATATCGTCACTTATGGCTGTTACAGCTGATAAGTTTCTTTCGCCCGTTCTTGTCAACTAAAAAAGTCTGGAACGGGTGGTAGGAAAATATAGACGATTCAAAAGTACTTAATAATTAAGTTTATTTGAATAAAGCTTATTTCACTTTCACTTTCAGTGGATCCTTACAAAGTCCGTTAGTTTGTTTGTTACGTCTTCACTGAACAGATCATCATGTTACATACACGTTGTCAGGTCAGGGGTATAGAAAAGGACATAGGGCACCTTTCACCCCGAAAAAAATTTTGTTCCCGAGGGATAGCAAAAAAAACTTTTCACGCAGTCGCTAGTAGCTACTATTTTCTATTTTTGTGGAGCTTATTTATAAATAAAAAAGTTTTAAAGATTTTGACAAAATATAAAAAATCGTCATAGGTAGTTCTTCTAATGAAAATAAAATTTATTTATTAATTAGTTTACATTTTTAATTTTAGATAATTCAAGATCATAGGTAGGTACGTTAGTTTTTTGCTGTAAGTACTGGAAGTTGTTTCTACCGTAAAAATCTACTTAAAATAAGTGTTCCCGATATTCCTGTTGATGGATTAGAAACCGTCGTGGGTTTGTTTTAGGGCGCAATATTGATTGTGTCCACTTGCTGGCTAAATAGATTCTTTACATCACAGCTTTTGGTTGGTAGGGATGTGACAAGGTGTGAGAAATATTGATCAATCGATAATTGATAACAAATTAAGGTAAGTATTATCGCAAGTATTTCTCTTATCTTGCGTAATAGTAACTGCTATAACAGTGTTTTCGGTTCATTTTATATTTTATTTTTCAGCTCAGATAGGCTGTCTTACCCACACTTTAAAACTTTTTTAAAAGATAATAAATGACTTGAGTTATTTTTGGTAAATGGTTTTCAATACATCGCCAATAGAATAGTATTACGGATATTAAACATATATACATCGTTTTTGTTGCAAAATTATATTTATTGTAGAAAAACTAGTTCAGAATTATAATTTTTTGAGTTTATTTCACCAAATAAATCGAAAATATATATATAAATAAATATACGGGAAATACTCGTAATAGTATTCTTTTGAAGATGTACTGAAAACATTCTCCACAAATAAATAGACATTTATTATCTATAAAAAAACAAAAGTGTGAGTAAGACAGCCTATCAAAAAGCAAAAACATTCCTAATAAAGTCGCATTCCAGTATCTACGCATTATAAATAGTTGCAATGAAGTGCTATTAGTTTAGTGCAGTCTTTCCCAAAGTGGGCGATAACGCCCCCTTGTGGGCGCTGCAGGTCTCAAGGGGGGCGGTAAGAGACCCAGAAAGAAAATGGGGGCGTTGTGTAGAGGCGGGGGGGGGGGGGGGGGGGGTGATTTGTAATTTTATTTAGCTAGGAGGCCTCTTAAACAACGACTGCAAGAGCTCTCGACTCTCAACAACAACTTGTGAACATCAACTAATATGAATTAAAAGATTGCTCAAACTCGGTTCTATATTTCTCTCCGCGTAGTTCATATATCTGTCCTATTTTATTGAATATAGAAAAAATGAAAATCATGTCAATCGGTCGCTCCGTTTCGTAATGAAAGTAGACACAAATAAAAAGGCAACAGACACACTTTCGCGTTTTAATAGTTATTAGTACTCGTAGATATCTATCATGTTTTAAAGTTTTTGTTAAATAACCCGAATTGTGCATTCCTGTATCAGTCGGCTGGTTCATTGAATACTTGTTCGGACTTGTTGAGTACGATTGAGCGTCGAATGAGTTAATATACATATATAGGTCACAATAATTAATTAATTTAATTTGAAGTTATAGTGGTTTTTAAATAGGTGAGAAAATGGGGGCGCTAAAAAATATTTATTCTCAAAGTGGGCAGTAGACAAAATAAGTTTGGGAACCACTGGTTTAGTGGTTTGCAACAATAAATACAGTAAATAAATTCACAAACATCGGTTTAGGCGGTCAACTATAACAGTAACTGTTATCGAATTTCAGAACGTTAAAACAGATTTTAACCACAATTATAGCTGTCTAATTTCACGAAACAAATATCTGCATTCTGTTCGCTTAGCACGAACAGCTATCGAAAAAAATAACACGCGTAAAAACATCCCATAGAGTAATTTTGTATGGGAAATTTATACAGCGCCATCTACCGCCTAAAAGCGAAATGAAATTTTCCATAGATAATTACTCTAATCGAGTAGGAACTTTTGGTCGCGGTTTTTTTCTCGATAAATGTTCGTGCTAAGGGTAATCAATTCAAAATTATCAGTTACAGTATTGTAGTGCAATCAGCAAATGAAATCAAATTAGGTATGAGGTTAATATTTTAGATGTTTCGCTCGCGTTCCGCACTCGCTCAGTCAGTTAAATATGCGTTGATGTCTTTTACATTAAGATATATTTTTTCGTCTTTTATAACTTTAAAACTATCGTTATCGACATTTCTTACTGGTGTCACATCTCTATCCCACGGGGATCTAATTTGGCAAGGGCCCGGCCCTTTGTTTGCGCGAATAAATTGCTCCCTGATAATTGGCTTACTGCTCCCTACGGGGCTCGGGTGGGGCCTCACTGTTAGCGGGCGAGTTTTTACCGAAAACGCATCCAAAATGACCAACATTATGGGATTATAATAATAAAACTTAATTTATTTCGAGCTACTTAGGCTCACTCAAAACGTTAGTAACAATGATACTTAAATCTAATATTATTAATGAGCTTACAATAAAAAAGACGCTACAACACTAAACATTTATATGCACATGAACCATACAGCAATGGTTGATGTATCTGCAGTCGAGCCTGCTCGCGATCATGTTCAGGACGCTGTTAGCGCTGGCCCGGACCCGGCGCACCAGGGACGCGCACCGCTTGCGCATGGCGGCGTGAAAGCAATTATGGGAGTATTTCAATATTAAATTAAAATTACAGTTCTTTAGAAATAAGGTCTTGCCTTACTTGCAAAGATATAATATATTAAAATGTTTTATAAATTCTGTAAAAAAGTAAAATTTAAGTTTAACAATATGAACAAGACAAGAGATGGCCAGAGAGAGATGGCCATAGAGATGAGCCAGCAAGACAGGTCAACAACTTATAAGAGGTTTATTTTTCATTTTTATGTTCGGAACAGTATTTCAATATTAAATTAAAATTACAGTTCTTTAGAAATAAGGTCTTGCCTTACTTGCAAAGATAAAATACATGAAAATGTTTTATAAATTCTGTAAAAAAGTAAAATTTAAGGTAGGGTAGTTCTTCGGAAAAGTGTTCTCCGTGTAATTTCCACAGCATTTTTGAAATCACTAAATTAAAGTGAATTACACAAAAAATTTAAAGCTTATGCAAATTCAAACATTATATCAAAATTTGCCACGTAGCGAATGCATACTTTTGCTAAAAAAAAATAAAAAAAATTGCGATCCATGGAAATTACAGTAAAGACCACGGAAATTACCCAGCAGATAAAATTTTGCTCAACATCATGTCAGATATGAAATTAAAGCTCAAATAAAAGTTAGTTTGGGTAGTATTAAGAACTACATTGTATTATAATTATATTTAGCAATAATAGTAGATTAATAAAAAAAACTTACAAAGGAACTCAATGTAGAAACATGAAGGTAATAAATAATAATGTTATGTATTTTAGAGTATATTATTGATTGCATATTATGGATGAGCATCATAATAATAAAAATAACAAATATTTGGTAAAAAAGTATCAACAATCTGTACGACCTAGGTCATTACTCGTTTACTGAGACTAGTTTTTACTAATTATGGTCTTCAAACAATAACGCTAACTAAGTTTACCAACCTTTCAGGTTTTTGTTGCACTATTTAGATTAAGATAAAAATGTAAATTTGTTTATTTATAACGATACAAGTTCTAATGCAGATCAGTTGGACTGCAAGTCCCGGGCACAGACTCCTAGCCCGGCAGAAGTACATACTTCCCAACATTGGTGACTACCGACACTGGACAGCAGCAAGGTATACCACCCCTCATGAGTGAAGATTGGAGTTAGCTTTCTAGGTCTACGATCAACATCAAATGCAACTTAGCCCTGCAGCAGCAACTCAACAACTGGCGGACGACGGTAACACGGCAGCCAACAGCCAGGTGATATTGCGATCTACACCGGTGTGGCAGTTCTGCATACGAAGCCATACCGCCCGTAGAGTAGAGTAACCACCGTATCACATATCGTATCATATCGGGAGACTGGAGTGTAACTGACCTATGTACGAGTATTTCAATACAAAGCAAAGCTACTTGCTTTGCTTTTGATTTTCTTTTTTGAGTAACGAAGAAATTAATGCAGGATCGACGAAAGTCAAGCTCACCCGACACTTTACCAAAGATATCCAGGACGCCAGCCTGAGAATAGTATGGCCCTCAAACAGCTAAAAAACAACAAGGTGGCGGGTGACGATGGAATCACTAGAGAACTTCTGAGAGCTGACGGAAAGCCGATACTCAGAGTCTTCTAGAAGCTTTAGGAACAGTGTACTCAAATTATCCAGACTATTTTAAGTATACCTAGGACAGACAGTCCTAGTAAAGTAAGTCCAATTTCGAGGAAGAGATCTCTCGTCAGATCCAACTCAAAGCTTCGAAAATTGTTTGCGTCTAACTTACTTCAGTGTCTCAAAACGACAGTGTGTGTGTTGTTGCCAACTTGCCTTGTTTGGCGACAGAAATGAAGATATCCGTAGGAGAACTTAAGTAACCGACATCACTTGAAGAATTGCACAGCTGAAGAGTAACCGACATCACTTGAAGGATTGCACAGCTGAAGTGGCAGTGGGCGGATATAGCGAGGCAAACCAGTGGCTCTGGAATAGTGATCGCGCACCGGATGCCCCCACCCCCTGACAAAGTAGTCTGACGATCTGGTGAAGGTCGGAGGAAGCTGCTGGATGTGGGCAGGACAGGACAAGGAGAACCTTGGGGAAGGCCTACACCCAGCAGTGGGTGTCGAGCGGCTGATATAATAAACCAAAAATGAAACAAAGTAATTTCCATGGGCTTTACGTAATTTCCCTGGTGTTTTATACATGGAAATTACGCCATGGAAATGACCAAAAAGCATTAAATTTGAAATTTATCGGCATTGAAAAGATATAATCTGCTACTTTGTTACTGGTTAAGTACATTTGGGAGTAAGGTATTACACCTCAAAACCCGTTTACAAAAAATAGCACAATTATATTGCAAAAATGTGACATGGGAATACATTAAAAATGAGAACCAAAATTTTTAAAATCGTAGAACTTAGTCTTGCACCAAAAGCGTGGGAAACAGCAACACAACCATCTTACCTGTCAGTAGCGGTGTAACTGTCGATTCGAAAACATCAATCACTATTTGTCTGTGCCTACTGCCTAGTCAGTCCAGAGCAATGGCCTTCACAAGAGGGCGCAGTGAAAATGTAGCTAGGCGTGTGAAATACTTACTTAGGTCCATAAAATCAAAAGTTTCCCTCCGATAAGATTCAAAATTTGATCAGTATATATCGTGATATGTCTATTTTAAATGTGTGTACAAAACTGATTAAAAACGTGGGTGATTTCAAAAATATCCGCGATTTCTCATAAGCCGGCGCCCGTGTGACACGTAAAAACGTGCAAAATTAACCGAATTTGAGGTGTTGAGGGTTAGTTACTCCGATCTACGTAGTTTTTAACCAGTGAAATCTATATGACACGATGCTTAATGAAATGTAGAAACGATATAATGATAGTTTTAATCATAATTATTTGTTTTTATAGGAGATATGAGTCTGTGACACTCAAAAATTGCTATCCCAAGAACTACCCGTAAACAATATGAACAAGACAAGAGATGGCCAGAGAGAATTGCTTATAAGAGGTTTATTTTTCATTTTGGTGTCCGTAACTCTAAAAAACATGCTGTAAGAATCCTGTAACTATATACGGTAGCTGTAACGTATTGAGACATCAGAAAGAGAAAATTATAACAAATATTAGGTAGGTTTATTTTATTTCAACGCTATCATACATCGGCTTAAACGAAAACTACAATTTACCATGTGACTAATATTTTAATATGTGGTAATAGTAGTTTATGATACAAGGTTGGTAAGGAGGTTTTTAAAACGAGTTGACGCTTTATAAGCCCGAGCGGCAGGCGAGGGTTTATAATCATCACGAGTTTTAAAAAACCTTAACAACAGTGTGCCATACTAAGTTTTTCAATACATTTGCGAGAAAACATTATAGGTACTACTGAAATTGTAATCTATACATAGAATAAAACTGTAAATTCTAAATATTTGTGCGCGAATTACGCAAAAACAGCTAAACGAATTTTGATGGATTAAGGTCCAACTTAAAATCTAAGCTATGTTTCATCAAATTCAGGTGGGTGGTACCAGGGAAACAGCTTGAACTCTCCGTAGTACTAGCTTTCATACACTAAAGTGGTCATTTTAAACTGGTTGCAATATTTTTCTACTGACCACGCGGATGAAGTCGCGGGCGGAAGCTAGTAGAAATTACAAAAAACGTTCGTATACAAAAACGCACGGCGCCAGCGTGCGGTAAAATCAACTTTCCGCACGCTGTACTAATCCGTAATCAAAAACGCACGGCGTGCGGTAAAATCAACTTTCCGCACGCTCGACTGTCATCGTAAACTTACATTTTCGAGCAACTGTATTGAAAATAGTATATTTAAATGTGCCAATAACTGTGTAAATTCAACAAAGAAAAAGTGAGAATTATTATAAGTAACTTTAAGTTACTACTTTTACTTACTTACTTTAAGTCTCAGTGCTGTATTTATAGATCTGTGTGAGAGAACAAATAAAGATTTATTTTATTAGTTATTTTAAATGTCGTCCGTTATACTCATACATATGTACAAAAAAAAATATAGGAAGTTATCGCCAAACAACATTCATCAATGATCCATAAACTAAAGTTACGCTCTTTAAATAGCAAAAGGGCGTTTAAAATTACTTAGTATTTTCAACCCCGCGTGCTCTATGGCCCCACCCTTAGGCGACTGAGCGAAATGTTCATTGCTCCAGTTGATTTTTAAATCAAATTTAACGAGAAGAGTTTAGAATTGAACTAATTATGCACATAATTAAAATAATTAGCAGCCATTTCAGTTTAATATTACCTTTGAGCTTTGAATTTAATTTGCAGTATGAAAAGAACTTCTCTATACAACACGGTGCTAGGCGGTATCAAACTTTACCACTTTTTCGCGCATTTTGATGCCGCCTGGCACTACTTTTCTATCAGCCAAAATTCCAGGCAATGTTATATTTGATTTAGAAACACGATTGGCTTGCTTTTATACCACACCAAATCTAGAGCTCTGTAAAGTGTATACCTTCAATAGCTTTTTCAGCCCTTTTGTTGGTCAACCACTCCCACCCCCACCACTGAAAATCTGCGAGGTGCCCGGGTCTGTTAATAATGATAGTAAGGCTCTAACTAGAGGGATTTCGTCGCTCTGTAAATCTGTAAATTGTCCACCTATTTCCGGGCCTAGCTCTTAAGTCTAATAGAAAACTTTTATAATAAAGAAAATCAAATACGAGGATTATCATTATTAAAATGTTTCCAATATATCCTGATAGTGAATTTTTAGATTTTTTAGCATTCACAATGGATTTTTTTTATATTAAATTACTTAATATAATTGAAAAAATACTAAAAAAATCGACTTACCCGTAGCAGCTCAGACGGGACTTGAACCCGCACCCTTAGGATTCCGGCCCAATCTTCGATCAAGAATATCCTAGATGTCCGGTCAGAGTCTTAAAAAATGGCACCTCAAATAGCGTCCCACTTACAAACTGGACGCTTATTTTGCACAAAGTAAGTGATAAAAGATGTGTTTTTGTACAAAATAAGAGGTGATTATGTACAAAATAAGCCCCAATTTTGTTAAGTGGGACGCTATTTGAGGTGCCATTTTTGCGTACTGTTTTAGTTCGTGAAGCGTTATCTAGGGTATTCTTGATCGAAGGGCCCTATGTCCTTAGGTCGCCAAACTTTTTAGCCTAAGGGCCAGACTAACTCCTCCACGAAGTCCCAAGAGCCAAGACCTAGCTAGCTCATCGTACCAACATACCGTAAATTACAGTTACCGCTTTCGCTTTCGCGGGCCGGAGCTGACCCGCGGGCCGTAGTTTGGAGACCCCTGCACTAACCAACCATGCTACCGAGTCGCTAGTGGGAGTGGCGAAATTTTCTAGTACTTTTACGTTTTCGCTGTAAGCCAGGGTTCGAGTCCCGTCTGAGCTGCTACGGGTGAGTCGATTTTTTCAAGTATTTTTTCAATTATATTAAGTAACTTAATATATCATGATAGTTTAATTATGCAAATTAAAATATACCATCAAATCTATTGACAAATAACATTCATAATTGCCGTTATAAATTACCCCATTTGACAGAAATCACCCTTATTTAAGGGTGATTTGACGCGGCACCATACAGGTGTACCATATGGGGTGCAATAACCATAAAATGTACCACTTATGGCATCATTGGGGTGGAAAGGGTCCTCCACATTTTACGGAGCGGTTGATTTTATGCTTAGTGATATTTTTTTATAGTTTTTTTTTATATTTGATGTTTCTATTTTGGCTGTGTTTATATGATATTGTTAATTTTTAATTGTTTAGGTAGAGAAGGAAAGAAGCAATTTGATACTTCTATCCATAGTGAGTCTCTAGGAAAACAATATTTTACATCCATCAGCCATTTTTGATGTCCCCACTGCTGGGGCACAGGCCTTCCTTATGGGTGGTAAGGAGGACGGGCCATAACCCACCACGCGGGCCCAACGCGGATTGGTAGGTGTTAACGACTGCAAATGCAGCCGGGACCAACGGCTTAACGTGCCTTCCGAAGCACGGAGGAGCTCGAGATAATAATTTTTTGGTCACCCATCCCATGACCGACCCTTGCGAACGTTGCTTAACTTCAGCAATCGCTGGGCCAGGCGCTAAACCACTGCGCCACCGAGTTCCACATGACTAATACTTTTACATGACTTTTGGATTTTCACGATTTTTTTTATTACTTATTTATTACACCATCTTTTACTTTAAATAACTAAAGTTATTACGCCATATATATGCCTTTTTACTCGGTTTTGTGTGAAATATTACTTCCTGTCCTTAATTCGAAGTCAATGGGAAATCAAGTTCTTATGTTTTAATTTATAGAGTCACAAAATGCGATGGTGTTACAAAAAACGGTAATAACGAATATGGTAGATTAAATATACAGGGACCATCAATCAAACTGAACAACTTTTACTATGGGACCAACTCTGAAATCACGAAAAAAATATATCAGCTGTTTTATACAAAAATGAATAATGGAAATATCAAAATTTATTTTTAACACAATTGCTCGTAAAGCTGATGTAATTCCACCGGTTTTAAATATGTAAAGCGGGTCATAAAAAACGCGTGTGTTACCAAAGCAAATAGTTAAGTTATAGTCCATACAAATTCCATAACAGTATTATTTGCCATTTCAAATATGGAACTGATCGCCGCCGCACGACTCCAGGCGCGCTGTTGCTATTCAAATTTCGAACTAATCGCCGCGCGGCGCCAGTCAGTAGACAGTGTGCATTCACAGATTGAGTTTATTTAAAATAAAAAAAAACAGTTTATTCGGTAATTTAAAAACTTGGCTGCATGCTTTAGCGCCTTTGCCAACATTTTCACGCAGCCACGGCAGAAAATAATCCTCGTGCCATTTTTCTCAAATTTTCTTTTCTTTGTACTTGTATTGTGAATATCTAAAAATGACAACTTTCAATAATGAAGATGAGCAATATATTACTTCAACTCCACCGGATATACTAACAGAAGCGCGAACCGCATGCGACAGCTTGCTGCCGTCAATATCCAAGGACAGATGCATAACCACGTATGAAAATTTCTTGAAGTGGAAAAACATGAAAAATGCCAAGTCATTTTCCGAAAATGTAGTTTTGGCGTATTTTTTTTACTGTTTCCTCGCAAATGTGTTAAAAAACGTCGTACAATATACGTGCGTATTGGTTATAACATGCAAGGCGGAATTTCGGCCCGAGCCGAAGGCGAGGGCGTAATTGAGCCGAGCATCCTTACGCACTAATATCGTAATGTACTATAACTGCCGATTTTTTTAATCGTCTATATTTATTAAGTACGTACGTACTTTGAATCGTCTATATTTTCCTACCACCCGTTCCAGACAGACCACCCGTTCAGTTTGATGGTCCCTATGCCTATCTACCATTTGTATTTGGCATTACGGTTTTTTTGTAACACGTTGTAATTTAAAACACATTGTTATGTCTTAAACGCTGTTTATATCAATGACTAGATAATATGCGCAGAAATCGAATAACTAAATGACAAAAAACTTAAATCTAGGTAATAATAATTAATGCATTGAACATTGTTCATAAACTATTTATTTTTATAAATTCTGATTACTAATAATAGGGGTATTTAACGTTGTTATAATATCAATTTTTGTAAGAATCAGGTAGGTATTATTATTCGAATCATTTCAAATCCATCTCAAATGTCCGAATAAAATTATTTTTAAAACGATATCACATATGATTTCACAATAATATGATGTATCGCTGACAAGTATTACCAATTTATAATGATAAGAAACGAATTTATCATTTCTGTTTTTATCGATTGCTCTAAATGTATGATTGATCGATATCGAACGATAATGTAGATCTTTTCTAGGAAATACCAAAATGTGGAAAACATTAAAACGTAGGTAAATAAATAAGTTATTAACTTAGTATAATAACACCCTAGAACAGTACTACAAACCGCATTGTCAAAAGTGAGGCAACTTCAACTGAGCCAAAATGGTTCAGTACCCTTAGCACAAACAGCTATCGAAAAAAATAACGCGCGTAAAATCATTTCATAGATAAATTTTGTATTGAAAATTTGTACAGCGCCATCTATCGCCGATAAGCGAAATAAAATTTTCAATAGCGAATTGTCTATCGAGTAATTTTACGCACCTTTTTTTTCTCGATGGCTGTTCGTGCTAAGGGTTCAATTTTCAGATTTTTATCCTTTATATGTTACCTAAAAGTACGAAACAGTTTCAGTTTCCCTACCTCTACAGCAGGGGTGTCAAAGATACGGCCCGCAACCAGAATCTATCCTGTGATGATTTTAGATAGCATTCGATGCCACTACGTATTGTAAGATAATAAAATTAGAGACTCAAGCTTAAGATAACTCCTTTTTATTACCCTATATAGTATGATACTTAAACAAAATAAATAAAGATTTTAATTTTTAGTTTTGAGTCTGGCCCGCTAACACAACGTAAATCTATAAAATGGCCCTATAGAAAAATCAGTTTTTATTGGATCTTAGTTACATTAGGTAAACCGAGCCATTAAGGCTCAGTTGGTGTTATTATTCTAAGGTTATTGAGTATTTTAATGCTGGATGAAATAACGCAATAACTCAACTATTATGTACATACATACATACATACACTCACGCCTGTTTCCCATGAGGGTAGGCAGAGACTATGGATCGCCACCTGCTACGATCCTTGCACACTTCTTTCGCTTCATTCACATGCATCAATCTTTTCATACATGCCCTGCGGTTTTTGTCACTACGTACACCAGCCTTTTTATAATAACCTCTATTTGGTCCGCGTAAGGTTTTCTGGGACGCCCTTGCTT
This sequence comes from Agriphila straminella, assembly GCA_950108535.1. Lineage (NCBI taxonomy): Eukaryota > Metazoa > Arthropoda > Insecta > Lepidoptera > Crambidae > Agriphila > Agriphila straminella. The sequence continues at coordinate 13,539,038 of OX467304.1, forward strand.
GCGCAATCGTTCCTTCCACATTCGCACAATATATCTCTTTCGTGATTCGCCTTTCATTCATCCTCTCTAAGTGACCAAACCACCGGAGCATTCCTTTCTCAATTCTTGTCACTATATCATCTTTCAGATCACATCTTTCACAAATCACATCATGCTCACTCTATCACTCAATTTAACTCCACATATTTTCCTCAACGATCGCATCTCTACCGCATTTATTCTGCTTTCATTCTTCTTCTGCCATACCCAAGATTCACTTCCAAACATCAGTGTCGGTACCAGGTACCAGCACTCCGTTATTATGTATGAAGATAATGTACTCTATGGTATGAAGCAAAGCAACTGAAACATTTCGCGATTTCAGGGTTATTTCCGTACAAAAAGTTGTTAATGATGATCAACTCTACAAACATTTTAAGAATACTTTTTTACCCGACTGCAAGAGGGTTATGTTTTTCGCGCGTATCTTGTGTGTTTGTATGTGTGTTTGTATGTTTGTATGTAGTATTCTTTTTTACCTCATATCTTTCAAACGGCTGAACGGATTTCTATGATTAAGATATCGTTAGATTTGTCTTGTCAGCCCAAGTGTTTTTAAGAAGGTGGCGTTATAAAAAACAACATGGCGGCTGACCGGTGCTTATAGAAAAAAAATATTATGCAGGCGGGTTTTTGTTAACTTATTATAACTTAGCAAAAAATAACGTTATACAAGGTTTACAGGGTTTAAAATAATTTTACGGGGTTTTATGCATTTTTATGTATAATATCTGGCTTTATAAGGCTTTTATTTTACCAACCACCCTGTATCTGATTTTGAACACTGGCTGGTTAGTTCATCCATACAAATCACCACGCACAGATTACCGAGGTGTCGGTTTGTTTGTCACACCCTTGTTTACTCTACACACATGTCGCACTAGCTTCTATTGTTATGGGATTAAGATCTACTATTAAATACCGTATTGTTTATTTATAACTTTTACTGGACACGCGCTCATGGCGGAACTTTGAGCACATTTGTTAAGCAACACTCGGTCCGGACAGGTGTCGGGATGGGTGCCCGTTAAAGTGGCATTACAACTGAGCGCTTCCGTGCTTCGGAGGGCACGTTAAACCGTCGGTCCAGGCTGTTGTCATCTGATAACAGTCGTTAAGCCAAATCAGAGTCCTAAGGCTCTCCGCTGTGTTAAGCGGGACACGCGCGCGGGGCGACATAGATTAGAGCTTACTCAATACTCATGCACTGCACAAGCATCTGTCCGTCAAAAACCAGCAATCTATATTCCTGCGCCGTGTGCGGCGGCTCAGGCGGCTTGATATCCTCGTACCACCAGAGGTGGCCATACTAATCCTCACACGATAGGAAAGAAGACTGGACATAGATTTAGGCAAATTAAATTTTTCGAATTGTGAATAATTTGGCAAAGATATATTCTGATAAGTAGGTACACTTAATAAAATGTTATATTTTCTCCGGCATCAGCCATTTATTGTCCCCACTGCTGGGGCAAACACAGGCCTTCCTTATGGGTGCATAAGGAGGATGGGCACATAACCCACCACGCGGGCCCAATGTGAATTGGTGGGTGTAAACGACTGCAAATGCAGCCGGGACTAACGTTTAAACCGTGCTTTCCGAAGCACGGAGTAGCTCGAAATAATATACATTCTGTGTACTAAGTATCGGGAATTTGTCAATAAAACAAAAAATACAAATTATTCATCTAAATTTATTTTATCGCCTTCAAAGTAGGCCCCATCGCTTGCAATACAACATCTCCAACGCTTCACCCAGTCTTCCATACATTTTTCATAGGCTATTTGCGGTATGCCTTTAGCTCATTCAGCGAATTTTCTTTTATGGCTTCTATCGACTCAAAACGTTTTCCTCGAAGTGGTTATTTTAACTTGGGAAATAAAAAAAAGTCAGACGGAGCCATATCAGGTGAATACGGCGCTTGGTCGAGAACTTTTGTTGAATTTTTCGCTAAAAACTCTTTCACTATAATGGCTGTGTGTGATGGTGCATTATCATGGTGCAGCATCCATGAGTTGTGTTGCCACAAATCTGGACGTTTTCGGCGGATACTCTCACGCAAACGCTTCATGACGCCTAAATAATATTCATTATTCACTGTTTCTCCCTCTGGAAGGAATTCGGAGTGAACCACACCACGGTAGTCAAAAAAAACTGTCAGCATCACATTTGTTTATATTAGATTTAATAATATATATTTATATTATTTAGCAGTGGTTTGACAGACAGAAAGAGAGTGAGTGACAAAGTCAATATATGAATTTGGAACTACAGGCTGTTCGCATTGACCATGAAGGTTTAACAATCACCTTGATTTTGGAGCGACTTTGCCGCGGTTTTTTGGGTTTCGGCTCGTTTTCGAGACGCCATTCTGAAGACTGTTGGCTTGTTTGCATGTCGTACTCATATACCCATGTCTCGTCGCCAGTTATTATATGTTTCATAAAGGTCGGATCCGTAGAAGCTCGGGAAACCATGTCTTCAGCGACATGTTTTCGCTGCGCTTTTTGAACAAAATTGAGCTCTTTTGGAACTAGTCGAGCGGCGACGCGTTTCATGCCTAAAATGTCAATGAGAATGTTGTGGACGGACTTAAAAGATATGTTCACCTCACTAGCCAACTCTCTCAGACTCGTACGTCGATTTTCGAGCACTAGCTTCTTGATTCTGTCGATGTTTTCTTTGGTCGTGGCGGTTGAAGGTCTACCAGAACGAGGCAAGTCTACTACTACTTCTCGGCCTTCTTTAAAAGCCTTATACCATTCATAAGCCCTTGTTTTCGATATACACGATTCGCCGTAGGTATTCCGCAACATTTTTAGTGATTCACCACATGAAATATCATTCGAAACACAAAATTTAAGGCACACTCTTTGTTCAACAATATTTTCCATTGTAAAAATCGCCGAGAACTCAAAACTATGACCAACACAAAGTGTAGTTTAAAAAAAAAAATGACAGATTTCGCTCAAAATTTGCGCGCTAAATCAGTACAGTGCTACCAACATGCAGTAAAAAAATTAGAACGACCTCTTTTATGCGGGTCTTTTTATTGACATATTCCCGATACTTTTTACACAGAGTAGTATATACAAAATTTTTTAGAATAAGTACTGATTAGATTGGGTGTGTCATTCAGTCCCTGGATGGCCATCATCAGATCATAGCTAGGTCATTCCTTGGCGGAGAGCCAACGCTTCAAAGTTACCTCATTTGTATATGAAAATAAACTGATTAATTATGTGACTGCCACTGTAATACAGGATGTTACAAATCTACCCGCAATGTCGATTAAGGTAGATAGTGACCATCAAACTGAACAACTTTTACTATGGGACCAACTCTGAAATTGCGAAAAAAATTGCACTTAGGATATAATTGTCTTTTCACTCAAATGAAATAAGTCTTACTTCAAAATAATTAGCTAATTTGTTAAATAAAATAATCGCACTTTCCTAATTTAAGTACTTGTGATTTACGTTAATTTCGTTTAACACAAGTCCCCTAACTAGGGGCGCAGTGCACATGTTATATCGTTGATTAAATATTAGGGGAACTATGACAAAATGGCCTGTTAAAATTATGAGGATTTAATTTGCGATCAATATACCTACATACTTTCTATTTTTGTTAATCCGAAAGTCTATTCCACGCACGACCACACAAGTTAAATTGATTTAAACATACCATTATAGCACTGACTAATTGATATATACTTATAGGTACAGGGTTAATTGTAAAACACCAACAACCTCGCACGAGTAGATCACTAACATCATAAACAACAACATTGTTTTACGACTTTTCCGAAAACAGAAAAAAACAGGCCAAGTGTTTATACGATACCATATTTACTATCATTTTTCGTCTGTAAAAATAACTTTGTTTTTCACAGTGTTTGGTATGAATGACAAAGTTATATTTGCGGTTTTGGAAAATATGATATATCTCAAAAACTATATACCAACTATAATTATATATCGTTCAAACAAATTTTCGTTGAAAGTTTTTATTAAGATCTGCATTTAAAATTGAAAAAAAATATATGCTATAATTTTTATTTTTCACTCTCTTATTTCAAAAGTTAGAGGAGAGGGGGACAAATATTCTACCACTTTGGCAGGGAATATCTTTTAAACGGTTGACTTTGAGAAAAATCTGTCTTAGGAACCTCAATGTCATTTTTAAAGACCTATCTATAGACACCCCGCACGTATTGGTATGAAGAAAAAATTGAATTGAAAAATTGGTATGAAGCTTTTTTTCAGTATCAGTTCCATGTACGGGGAGCCCCCCCTCAATAACATCATGTTAGTAAAGGATATATTTTAAGTACTACTACCTAAACGTACAGAAACCCATCTGAGCGAGGACAATCAAATAATAAGCTACTCTCGCTGCACGGTAATAAAGTACAATTTCAAATTGCACAGCGCTGCGTGCCTATTATTATAAGCGCCTCTGAAGCGCTTCTCTTTCTGTCGCGTAGCTCTGTCTCAACCGACACACGGCACCCTGTGCACTGGCTCGACTGAGTCAGGTGCGAGCAGTAGGCTAATCTTTATCTATAGGTGGTATATATCCATATAATAAAACAGTAAATTCTAAATGTTTGTGCGCGAATCACTCAAAACAGCTGAACGGATTTTGATAAAATTTTCACAGTTTGATAGCTTGGGGTCCAACTTAAAATCTAAGTTATGTTTCATCTAATTCCGTTGGGTACAATTTAGAAAACAGCTTGAACACTCCGTAGTACTAGCGTTCATACACTAAGGAGATCATTTAAACTGGTCGCCCCTGAGACCCCTCAGCTGTTAGCGGACTTTCATGAGTTGTTACGACTTACCTCCCAACTCCGGTATCCTATGGTAGAACATTCCAGTCCTGGCGAGCCACTCGAGCTGCATGTGGTGTAGGACCCTGTCTCCTGGGTGGTGGAAGGCGGACGGCAGCGGCCCGCCTGGGGGCCCCGATAGCTGCGGGTAGCTGAAGAGGGAGGGTGCCCCAACCAATGCTGGATTTTGGGGGAGGAGCCCTGGTTTTGGGATTATACCTGTGGAAAAAAAATATGTTAGCATTGCCACAGAATATAATATAGTATCTACTGTACGTACAAAAGCCAATTCAAGCGAGGACAATCAAATAGTCTTAAAATAACACTCAGAAGCCGTGCATACGAGATATGCAAAGGTAACTTACTATTGCTTAGAATAATAACACCTAGAATGATAATTCCCTACACAGCGCACTATCAAAAGTGAGGCAACTAAAACAAAGCCAAAATGGCTCAGTTTCAGATTTATATCCTTCATTCATTACGTTACCTAATCGTAACTAAAATCCAATAATATAGTAACTAATCCCCTAAAGGTAAGGAATTTGTAACTTATTAGGTATGATAAGGTGATAATGCAGAATAAAAATCTGAAAACGGAGCCATTATGGCTGTTTTAGTTGCCTCACTTTTGATAGTGCGCTGTGTAGGGAATTATCATTCTAGGTGTTATTATTCTAAGCAATAGTAAGTTACCTCGCTGCACGGTAATAAGTAAGAAATCAAATTCCACAGCGCTGCGTGCCTGTTATAATAAGCGCCTCCATAGCGAAAGATAGTGATACTTATTGTAATAAAGCTAATATGATAACTTACCAGGTCTATAGCTCTCGTACTCCTCATTCCCTCCCTCCACTCCCGGAGAAATGGGGGGGCTATAACTTTCCGACCTGTTCCCATCATCAGACCCAGGACTGCCACTCCTCGGTGAACTCTGACCAGACCTCGGACTTTCCGCCCTCTGCTCAAAACTCTGACTTTGAAACTTATCTATGGTATTCTGCTCAATTTGAGAATCATAGTTGTCGCTATCAAACCTATTTATGTAGTTCTTATTTTGAATGAGAGCTAAATACTTTTGCTGCGTCATTCGTTCTTGAAGAGTTGTCTCTGGTTCGATGTGACGCGAAAGGAGAGCGTCTATGCAGAAAGACTTTTTGTTCTGGTTTATTATAGTTTTATCTTCATCTAGCTGTTTGTAGTATTTCATGTTTTTTGGACTGTTGGAGTTTCGGTCGTCGTCGTCGATGTCTAATGGTCGGTCTTGGTCGCTGGAGTCACGTCGGTACATGTGCGTTATGATTTGCGATGACATGGTTGTATTTCAAGCCTGCGAGAGAAAAAAACATAAATAAATAAATGCTTGGACAATTCACACAGTACCATCTAACCCCAAACTAAAAGCAAAGCATGTAATATGGGTGCTAGACAACTGTTATACTACTTATACATTTATTAAATTTTAACCCCCTTACTAATAAAGATTGTATAGCAGACGTATAGTTACACAATGGTTACTCTCTGTCAAACTATTTGATTTTGACATTGAAAAGAAAGTGACAAAACACTGTGTAACTATACATCTGCTATTACAATCTTTATCAGTAAGGGGGTACGTATACATATTAGCACCCAGACCCATCATAGAGATTATCATTAGTTACAATTTAATTCTGCCCGGCCGGGAATCGAACCCGGGACTTCTTGCGTGGTAAACCGGCATGTTGACCACTGCACCACTCAGGTCATCAAATAGTTACAAAAAAGCATAATCATTGTCATACAATCACGTCATCTCGGATAGGACAGCACAAGAGATTGGTAGCGCAGTGGTTTAGCGTCTGGCACTGCGATTGCGGAGATTAAGCAACTCTCGCAAGAGTTGGTCATGTGATGGGTGACCAAAAGTTTATTATCTCTAGTTCCTAAGTGCTTTTTATTTTTATAAATTTTTATTTTTTGTTTCTATTTATGAAAAATTTAAAGATTTTTTTTATAAAAAACTGGATAGTGACAACCTACCTGTGTTTATATCTTTCTGTCTGTGATTCCTATGACCTCATATTCGTTTAACAAATAAGATTTAGTTAAAATGGTTTGTTTTATTATAAAAAAAATATAGTATAAAAATTTAAACTCGTTGATGTCTTTTTCAAGCACACATCATATCTACATAACATAAGATTTAAACGAGTTCGTAAAGATATAAATAAAAAAAAATTGAATCAAAAAACAAACTAAAATGACATAGAGATAATTAAAATAAAAAAAAATAGGCGTTGTAAGTATTAGTTTTAATCCAAACAGTACCCACGCGCGGTATTAAAAACAATTAGACATCTTCGAACTGAACAACTTTTACTATGGGACCAACTCTGAAATAGCAAAAAAAATGTTGTTTCATACATTTTGATATTTTCGTCATTAATTTTTATATGAAACAGCAGATTTTTTTCGCGATTTCAGAGTTGGTCCCATAGTAAAAACTTGTTCAGTGTGATGGCCCCTATCTATCATATTCAGCATTACGGGTTTTTTTGTAACACATTGGAAGTTTGTGGTACATACAGTCGTTGTCTTTGATTTCCATACACAAGTGCTTTTGTTATTATTGGGAATCGGCGCAATGTAATGTGATGCGATTTTTTTTTTATTTTAATGAATGAATGAATGAACGAATGAAAAATCGTTTATTTAAATAAACTTAGAAATTAAGTGCTTGTTCTACCTCTACCACCCATTTTTTTAGCTGACAAGAAGTTAAACATTTTACTTAAAAAAAAATGTTGACAGACTCTTTCTAAATCAAAAAGATTAAGTAGGAAAATAAACTTGTGAATCAATGATTTTGATATTAAATAGAGTTAATAAAAAAACCCGCACGTGTCTCACTAATAGATAACGAATTGAAATATTAATATATCGATAATGGAGCTTTATGAACAATTATTATCGAATATTATTTCATCAAACACTCCACCACTTATCTGTCAGTTTATTAAAAAACTATAAGATATAATTATATATTATTCGCCATAACATCAAATTTAATATTGTTGTGTTACGGCAGTTTGGGATAAGATAACCATACTAAATAATATACTTACTAGAAAAAAATCGACTCGCACCAGAGAAGAGAATCGACGGGAATCGAAACCGCGACCTTTGGAAGTCCGGTCCAATACTCTCCCAACTACTGAGCTACCGTGTCACTAGTGGCATCCTCGAAAATTTTCTACTACCTATCTATATCCCACTCTTACGCTGTAAGCCAGCGTTATTTCATCAATGTGAGAAATTACCTCGAAATTCAATTGAAACATTCCCGCCTCAGAATGTTTTTTTTCATTTATAGTCTGGTGCAAGTCGAATTTTTTCTATTATAAGTATTATTATTTTATAAAAAAGCATTGTGAATGCTAGAATCTCAAAAGTAAGTTAGCCAGTTCCTCGCTGGTGAGGATTCCGAGTGTAGGTAGGTAGTTTCCAACTTCCAACTTCGGCCTTATCGTCACGTCACTTAACATCAGCCACCCACCCAAATGGCCGACATTCTATTCATTCGCTAACCTGAAAACTAGAACTAAGCCATAAACTCTAATTACTTGTCTTAGGCTTGTCAATTCCATACAATTGAATAATGTCTGTGATTTACACAGCGAACTAAAATCTGCGCTCAAAAAATGGCACCACACGAAAATTACAACTAAGTGGATGGAGCTAAAAATGCTGGCATTTAATTATGCAGTACAAAGCGTCTGAACACTCTGGTTGCTTATTAGCGACCATAATTTGAATAAATCATTTAAATTGTCTATACAAATTCGAAGAAACAAGATACTTACGTTATTTCTGCACCTTTTTTCTGCCTTCTTTCGTCTTTTACGTCTTTTACTATTGATCCACATTGACAATACCCTCTAACTCTGTCTGTACATGGTATTATGCAAATAAAAGTTCTTATTCTTTACACCATTTGACTACACAGGACGTCATTTCTAATAAACTCTCTCTTTCTATCTTTTCTCTAGAATATAAACTGAAAATTATTGTAAAGAACACTAACGCCTGTCACCAGGTGCGTGGCGATTAAAGCTGTGCGGGTAGTAATTTTCGGCCCCGTCGTCGTGGTGCAATTTTAAGCAATATTTGTTTGCAATTACTCTTCCATAGATTTTAGTTCGCTGGATTTACATAAGCTTGCGAAATGTGACTAATCGTGTAATTGCTTTTTTTTTGCTTTAAGTTACGAATAGAATGTCGGCCATTTGAGTGGGGGGGGGGGGGGGGGGGGGCAGGTAAGATGGGCGTATCTAGAGATATTTTCCAGGGGGACGAGTTTCGAAAGGCACTACAAAAATACATCATGTTTTTTCAGGCCTCTCCCCCCCCTTATATCTCTTAAAATGCTGATCAGATCAGCTAGGCGTGTATAACGATCTGAATCTCCTCCATTCACTCCCTGGACGGCCATCATCAGATCACAGCTAGGTCAATCCTTGGCGGAAAAGGACTGGTCTCTATTATGTGACCGCCACATTCAGTTCAATGCACAGGCCTTCCTTATGGGTATAAGGAGGTGGGCCATAATGGGATTGGTGGGTGCATGTTAACGGCCGCAAGTGCAGCCGGGATCAACGGCTTAACGTGCCTTCCGAAGCACGGAGGAGCTCAAGATAGTAATTTTTTGGTCACCCATCCCATGACTGACCCTTGCGAAAGTTGCTTAACCTCCGCAATACGCTAAACCACTGCGACATAGAGCTCCTCAAGTTCAATTTTAAACTGATCCAATACATATGGAAGCTGGTCCAAACATTTAAAATTCTGCGGCAGTTTGAAACAAATTTTTGGGCTTTTCTAAAAAAAACGTAGGTACCTAGGTTCATTTAGTAAATAAACAGGCCCTTTTGAAAAGTCACCTTGTTAAAAAAAGATTAATTTTCTAATCGTTATACATAATCGAATGAATTGTCTACCTATATGCTTCTTGAGAACCATCAACAAAAAAAGCAAAATTTAAAAAGTATTGAAAACTTAGCTAAATAAAAAACGCTCTGCCATTAGTTTGCTTAAAATTATCTAAGTTAACTTAAATTTAAAGTTACTGCGCTCCTGTTTGGTGAACTAACCACAAATTGTCAGGGATTCGAAGCCCGAAGAGTAGGTACTGTACCATTAATCGCAAGTATATGAAAAAAAAACATGAATTGTGAAGTGATTACAATTTTATTTATTTCTCATGTCCAATGTCTCTACAAAAAAGCCTAATTAAGTTTTCCTTGGATTTCAAACCTTTTTGAAGTTAGAGCCTTTTTCAGTTTTTGTAATAATTAGTAAACAAAAGAAAAAGTTTACACCAACTCACCTCTTTCGTAAAAAAAAAGAAAATCAAAATCGAACACTATTCAAAACCACTTCACTGCAAAGCACTCGCGAGCCGATCCAATTCAAATTTTCAAATTTGGAACGCGGGCCCCGTTCGGATACTACGCCCGCGAAGTAGTTACTAACAACTGAATTATTTTATTAACGCTGTGAGCGCCCATTATCATCCCATATTGTACCGTGTGTGAATACAACGGCTGGGCGGTACTAAACGGCCAATTTAAGTTGACCTGTGAAAATAGGAAAGTTCTTCGGTGGAGAGCTTTATTAAAATTGGTTTATCGTACCATGCCCCACCCCATTTTCGTCGTCTCGCTTACGTTTTCGCCGTCTCTTTCTACCTCAAAGCAATTTGTACGCATGAATTGTCTTTTCTCTCACCGTCTAGTACAAACCACGATACTGGATTTTGGTTGTTTGCGAACGAAGTCCGTTGTTTAGTATATTCCGTTTTTTAATTTTTTTTAACACGGAAAATGGCGGTATTAGGGAGAGTAATTTTGAGGTTGTTTTTATGTTGGCGTAGACGTGCGCTTAATTAAATTGTTTATTATGAAGTTGCTTTTAGTAAGTATTTTAATTTCTGAATGTTGTGCATATGACTTTACGAGGAATTTATTCTTGCAGACTGTGTGGTTTAAATTATAGTTTTTTTTTGTTGTTTTTAGTCCTATCATTTTCTCAGCGGATGTAAGTAGTTAGATCACAATATTTTTTATTAAGGGGTCGGTACCCAGCAGGCAAACGTATTTTGGGAATGTCAATAGTGCAAATGGCCTGTCGCATTGTTTTAGCTTTGGCGAACAAACACACATTTTATTTAGGTATTTGTAGATTACAAAGACAAAATAGGGTAGGTACCTACTTCTGTTCTGCGTAAAAAAATCGCAAACATGCTGAATTTTTTAAAGAAGATTATGAAAGTTTTCGTTTAAGACTCGACTATAATGTATGGAACAGCTGATTTTTTTTCGCGATTCCGTGGTTGGCCCCATCTACGTGGTCTGAAATCCCCATTTCATTTTTAGAATATACTTAAAAATTATCGGTGTATGTATACCGCACCGACAAATAAGTAAAGGACCTCAGTTTAATAGATCTTATTCTAGTATGTAATGTATGAATGTATGTAACAGCCATCTTACCTCAGTCTCACCACTACATATATTTTTAAATAGGTGTTCTGGGGGCTAATTGTCTAATTTCAAAATCTATTACAATCGCTATCAGGATGTGATACATTGACGCTTCTTTTTGGCACAAATAAAAACTTACCAAAGAAATGCAGCAGTGTGTCACATCCATCTGTCAAATGAAAGCGCATTGCGATAGATTTTGAAAATTAGACAATAAGAAGGCTGGTTCTGGCAGTTATACAACATGTTAACAGAATTATAATAGCTAAACCAGAATATGGTAGAGGGGCCATCAAACTTAACAACTTTTATTATGAGACCAACGCTGCGCGCGAAAAAAATCAGCCGTTTCACAAATATTAATAACAAAAATATAAAAATGTATGAAACAGCAGATTTTTTTCGCGATTTCAAGTTGGTCCCATAGTAAAAGCTGTTCTTTTGATGGTCTCTATCTATTATATTCTGATTTAGCCGTTAATTCTGTAACACGTTGTAGAGGTGAGGTGATGACGAGAAACACAGCTTTAAGCTGTGTTATTCCTTCGGGAAAACAGAATGAGAAATGATAAATTTTATAAGTAGGCATTATTGTATTTAAGGGTAAAAAAATTGTTTAAAAACAAAAAAACCGACTTCAAAAAACCTGCCTCTAAGAAGCAAGAAATAATATTCAAATCATTAGATACGCATTATCATTGTTATAATAACGTCTATTGAAGTCGGGTGGGACTTCCAAAAAAGGAAGTAGTACTTCCCGTACGTAGGTACTTTACGTACGTACTACGTACGTTCGTAGGTACCCCACTCGACATCAATTAAATACTCAATAGAAGTTATTATAACAATGATAATGAGCATCTTATTTTTTTTTTACTATTTTTGTATTTTTAGTGTAGGTAAGTACCTCTGTATTAGGTAGTATAGTTATTTAGGTAGAAAGATATTAAGGATTGTGTGTACACCCCTTATAAAAATTCATTGTCTATGGTTTTAAAAAGGTTAACTAAACCTTTTCCTTCTTTGCTCTTTGCTCTCTGCCCTCTGCTCGCTGACATTACAAAGTTTTGTGTTTTAAAATTAATCTTAATCAATCCAACATTGTACAAAATATTTAAGGCTTGAAAAGTGAACAAGATATTAAACGCCACGTTAAGAAACCTACAACCTTTTTATTTAGTGCCAAAAATGCTTCACGATGTTTTCCACTTCTGCTTGTTGTAAAAGGTTATGGCCGCCAGCAAACGAAGATAAGTATTTTTCGGCTTTAAGAACCACTAGGGCGGAGACTGTTGCCAGCGCCTAGAGGGCGCTTAGCCGGGCTCCTTTGTATGCGACGTGATTTCAATACCCAGCACTGCCCTGTGATTTTCTATTGCGAGAATAAAAAAAAATAATGGGACCATCTCGCAAGAATACTCAATCGAATAAAAAAAATCATCAAAATCGGTTCATAAATGTCGAAGATACGCGCGAACAACGATAAAAAAAATATACAATCGAATTGAAAATCCTGCTTTTGTTGAAGTCGGTTAAAAATAACAAAAAACTCGAGATAATCTAATAAATTGTTGTCTGAATCAAATAATTCAGTGACACACTATCTCACTTAAAATAACGTTACCACGCTATTTCCGAACGTGTCCCGTGCGAGAGGGATGGCGATATAAGCAGGGATGTCAGTTTAATAAATCTGCTCCTAAATTGAATAAAAGAGGAGGAAAAGTTGTAAAAAGATCACTTCTTATATTTCACTATTCATTGAAATGTTGTACTAACAGAGGCGCGCAAGACATGCATTGATGGACGAACGTAAACAACATAAATGAGGCCATCAATGCCTAGTTGCCAAGACTTTTGATAAAAGTTCTTTTCTCAAACAATGGGCGAAAATTCTAATTATTTTCATCTTCTCTTGTACGAATTTCGTCAAAAAACAAAAAGTTTTATGACAATCACTCATTTGTTTTTTACACTTTACACGTGTGACGTCATTTTATGCCGGCCCAAATCATACGTTATGTATGATATCACTTCAATTTACGTAAACATGACTGTTACTTATGGAATTTCATACTCCTTTCGAAGTCAAAATTTTCATTATTTAAATTTAGAATACTTATACATAAATTAACATAAGATATTTTCGAGACTCGATCCCTCAGTCAAACTATCTTAAATAAGTAGTTTTGTGGGACTGATGTTGTACCAGAATGTTGAAAACCTTGTTTATTAACAATCCTACTTCCTACTTATAATATTATAAATGTGAAAGTTTGTTGGTTTGGATGTTTGTTCCTAGTTGAAATTTGGCACACAGATAGTAGATAGCCTAGATTAAAACATAAGACACTTTTTATCTCGATATTCCCACGGGAACGGGAACCACGCGGGTAAAACCGCGGGCGGCCGCTAGTAATAAATAAATAAAAGTCGCTGCTACGGCTGTTTACGAATTACTAATATTTTTTTAGTAGGTACTTATCTAATTCAAAAAGTCAAATATCATCGGCCTTTTTAGGGTTCCGTACCAAAATGGTAAAAAGGAACCCTTATGGTGTGACTCAGTCTGTCTGTCTGTCTGTCACAGCTGGATATCTCGAGAACTACTAATGGTATCAACTTGAAATTTGGAATAGTTTAAGATGACGTTTGCCCAACTATTTTGCAAATAAGTTTTTTTTTTTTACAACAAGGACTGAAAAGGGGGGTTAAAAATTTTAAGTGTGGTGACTAGGGCATGTGGGGTAAAAGCGCTGAAAAAGCTCCTCTACCAGTCAACAGATGGCCCTGAGCTAAGAAAAATTAAATTAGTTCCACTATCGGTCAAGAGATGGCGCTGGCCTAAGAAAAAAAATTGTTCCACTATTGGCCAAGAGATGGTGCTGACCTAATACTGCAATTCTTTTTCTACAGCTCTGCTCTTTATTATAATAGTACGGACACCCTCGGTGCGCGAGTCCGACTCGCTCTTGACCGTTTTTTTTTAAATTTGTGTTGTACAAAAGCTTGCGACAGTTGTGATGTTGATTTTTTTTTTTATTAAGCTTTAAATTAGCTAAAGCTAACGCAAGCGTAACGTATTTGTTAGGCAAAGTTTTTTAAAATTCGAATCGCCAGCCCTAACGCGCGCAGTTAAAAAGAGATAGCATTACATTACTTTTTGTCCACAGCCATTGTTTCAGAGGGGCGGGAGTGAAACTTTTTTGGCCAATCCCATGTCGTGCGGGAAAGAGACAAAGACAACTTTTCCTTGACAAAGAGAGGGATAGCTTGCTTGACATATTTATGTCTTAGATGAATAAGTTCGGATATCTTTGCTGCCAGTAAATTGGTTTGCTTGATGTTAGACATGTACTTAGTACTTGGGTACAGTTGACAACAAGTTGAAAGTGACTCTGGAAAATTATACTTTTTTGGTCTATATATTGTCGATGATTCTCTTTTAAGTCTTTTGGTTTCGGTTGTCTTCTTCTTCTTATTATTATTTTTGTTATGGCAATCTACTCCTCTTCAGGGAGTAATCTTTGCCAGTGTCAAGTGTTAAATAATTCAGTTGCTGTCTGTGTTTTCAGTTTGTTTCAGTTTACAATAGAATACGGGTGCATCGCATTCCAATGCTGCTTGGAGCATTTGGCATTAAATATCGATACAGTTTACTCGGCAAGTACAATAAAAGTGTCAGCTTCACACAACCAAGATCGCACCTATTTCAATTATCCCACATTGTTCAGTTGCGTGGACACTTGTACCACAAAACTGCACCGAATTTAAGACACAATATCCACTATGAAACAATTTGCAAATAATTAAAATAGCCTTCTTCGGTTGTCGTGTTTTGGAGTTGGAAAATCTATTCTTAATTTATTAAATAATTAAAGGCAAAGGTATAAAACTCCAATAATTAGGTATTAATTTATAAAAACTTTATTGCTAAGCTAAAATACAGCAAATGCTAGCGGAGTTAATTAAGGTGGCACCCTGACCGAAAGTGGCGCCGCGGTGAATTTTATATAATATTGTAATTCTAATACATAATTTTAATAAAATTTTACGTGTAATTTTTAGGATCCTTTTTTAGACGGTATCATACATTTCCTCGTAGTCACTGCTAGAAGTAGATAGCAAAACTGCTAAAAGTATGGCCGTTTTTGACACATTTGCTATCTAATTCTACGAGTGACTACGAGGGAGGGAAAGTAGTGATATCTTCGCTAATTTTCAACGATTAAAACCAAAGCTAAATCGTTACCGTTTCAGTTTCGTTTACAGAAAAATACTCGCTTTAGTTTTGTAAAAAATGTTGAATACTCTGCCTAAGGAGTCTAGGATTACAATCTGGGACAATTTAGGTGAAAATTATGAAGCTAAACCAAAGATTTTTAGGTAAATATAACCTAAATGACAACGTAACGTTTTTGGTTTTACCATTCAGAAATACCGCTCCAGGGCCTTAAAAATTCCACTTAAAGTTTTATTAAAATCATTTTCTATAAACAACTTATTAAATAAAAGCCCATGAGGGGGCCATTTTCGGTGGTATATAGCTATCTTAATGCCATATAGGTACGGTTAAAGGGCGATAAGTAGCAGCAAAGCAATCTCTTCCAGGCAACTTAAAAAAAAAGTTAAGCAATAAATTATGCCTTTGATTGAATAAATAAATATTGTGTGCCCGCCGTTAAAAGGTTACGTTGTTGGGTTTTGATCCTGATTCAAAGAGTATGATTATAAATACAGATAACAAATATATACTATACTTATTTCCTTAGAGTAAGACGGGGACGAAGCCGTCGTTGCTCGAAGTTTATTTCGATTAAAACCTCATTCGTCAGAACTCTTAATTCTCTCGCCGGACCTCGCACTCGACGACGAAAAACAAAAATGGCGCCGGTTATTTATGGCCCAAGTTTCGCGCGCAAATTGGACTCTCGACGAATAAATACGATTATAATGCCTCCCAAATTGTCCTGCAGAGGGGCAGATTAATTTTGGCGAACAATTTTAGGGGACGACTGACTAATGAATAACATTAAAGTTTCTGTACCAAGTTTGGCGCCATTATCTCTAATTGCTGTTTGCTTTTTTACTTTTTTTTTGTTAATTGTCTATGAAAAACGTTTTTTTTAAACTTACTGCTTGTTTTTATAGATCTTAGAGCATTCAACCATTTAATGCTCTAAGTTCTAGATGGTTCAGTACCTATGACATGACAACCTAATTTTTGAACCCTGACTCATCATATTCGTTTGATTATTTTTAATTAAGTTGGTAGGTAATGCTTTTCTTACAAAATTTTATTTGACCCAAAATTTCTTCAATTTAGAGCTTTTCGTCAGAATTTCAGCCAAGTATTTCTCCTTATTTTCCTTACTTCCTTATCCTTAATACTTAATATTATAAATGCGAAAGCCCGTATCATTTATTTAAATATTGTACAAAAAGTTTATGAAGTGGAGGATAGAAAAACGAGTGGATTCGTTTACGGAAGTAGGTATAAACTATTTAATATTGTATTTTATTTTCTCGCAATCGTAGTGAAAAGTATAGTGTAACACACGACGCTAAAACCCATTGTAACTCGGTTTCTATTTATTTCCTAGCTAAAGCTCGGGAATAAAACTACCTCGTATGCAATGGGTCATTTTAGCGTCTTGTATAACAATCTACTATTTATGGATTTAATAGCATTCTACCTACTTAGAAAATGTTCTAAAGCTTAGTTCACACGTGTCGACTTCAGTACACCCCGGCAACCTGTTTGTTTGCCATCGGGCCGTGCGACCGCGGCTTATCGAGCACGCAAACAAACAAACACATTACCGCAGATACCGCGTTGTGGGAAAATTGTGCCAATACCAAACATTCACTTATTGATAGATTAGGCTGTATGGTTAAATTCATTGACCAAATACTGAAAAAAATGTAGAGTCTGTTCGGAAAGAGAACCTATATACTTGGGATTTGTGCTTAAGGGGCCATAATAGGAAAACATGGATTGCGCGGGCCATATTTTTATATAGAAATCGTAAAGTTGTAGCCACAAGAAAAAACATACGACAAGCTAAAGAGATTATCTAGTAGCTACAAGTATTAAATTGCGTATAAACCTCACAGATGATTGTAAAAAAAATCTGAATATCATCAAAAGCGCTTGTCGCGGGCCATATTTTTGGCGTAAATAATAGCGGAAACGTATTGAATTCTACATCAAAATACACTTTAACGTACTGTGCAGTTGCTCCAATAACTTTTTTTCAAGAAAGATAATTGTGCTAAAGATTATGATGAAAAAACAACGAAAAAAACATCGAAAAAGTGCAGAAGTGAGGTTATTTTCCATACTCTTTACACGTAAAGAAAAAGACAGAGACAAGTGATTTCGCGTTGTTATGTTGACGGCACTGTAACGTTTTAGTGCGACTGTAATAATATCTTGATATCTATCAAGTCAAGATAGTCGCACTATATGACAAAAACGGTGATCAAGCACATAGCCCAAGACGGTTCTCCTTATAGTAGCATCATAGTGCATACCTAGATGTTTTGAATATAATAATATGTACTTTTGACTATAAGAAAATATGTATAATTATTGTCACCACCAGCGCCACTGTTTCAGGCAGCGGCACAAGCTGAGATATTACCGTTTCAGCAAAAAAGTAAATTTGATGTTAATTTTATATTGTTTTAAACTGTTTTGCTGAATAAACATTTTCTATTCTATTCTATTCTTTCCGCACAGACTCTATAAGGTGTGAATTGGAACAAAATTTATAAAAAAATCAGTAAGACTAATAAACTAGCGTCTTGTGATAACTAACTGGAACAATAGGTAATCTATAAAATTTTCAACAAGACTATTGACAAGTCACTTTTTTTTCAGTTTTTGGTCTAGTCACTAGTCTACTGACCGTTAGCTTACAGTTACAACCTTTTCTTTGGACCATTAAACTGAACAACTTTTAGGACCAACTCTGAAATCGCGAAAAAAACATCAGCTGTTTCATACATTTTCATATTTTCGTTATACCTATATTTTTATGAAACAGCCTTCAATCAAGAATATCCTAGATGTCCGGTCAGTCTCAAAAAAAGAAGAGGTTTTTTTCACGATTCAGTTTGATGGTGCGAAGAAACGGTTTTCTCATTTTGGGTTCATTCATTAACGTTGCATATGAAGATATAGTATACTACCTATACCTATAAGTTGACAAAGTTTTATATTTCCTTCGATTTTTTGTTTATTAGTGTAGGTAGATACCTAGGTAGTTAGTATGAAATTTACTATTTAAAGAGATCACCTAAGTATTTGTTTATGCCGGTTGCAGGCCAAGAGCTAAGCTAAGTTAGTTTGGTTAGCTTAGCTGTGGCTTTGCTCGCATAACTGGATGTGATATAGTTTGCATAGGCGCGAATGGCTATTCGTAACGGTGCCGACACTGATGTATGGAAGTTATCTTGGGTATGGCAGAAGAAGAATAAAAGCAGAATAAATGCGGTAGAGATGCGATCGTTGAGGAAAACATGTGGAGTCAAATTGAGTGATAGAGTGAGTAAGCAATGATGTGATTCGTGAAAGGTGTGGTCTGAAAGATGATATAGTGACAAGAATTGAGAAAGGAATGCTCCGGTGGTTTGGTCACTTAGAGAGGATGAATGAAAGGCGAATCACGAAAGAGGTATATTGTGCGAATGTGGAAGGAACGATTGCGCAAGGCGTCCCAGAAAAATCTACGCGGACCAAATAGAGGTTTTAATAAAAAAGGCTGGTGTACGCAGTGACAAAAATCGCAGGGCATGTATGAAAAGACTGATGGATGTTAATGAAGCGAAAGAAGTGTGCAAGGATCGTAGCAGGTGGCGATCCATAGTCTCTGCCTACCCCCATGGGAAACAGGCTCGAGTATATGTATGTATGTATGACATAGTTTGCTGTTTGTACACAAGTAGGTACCTAATGAAAAACTAACTCAGCTATGCAAGCTACCTTAGCTCTTGGTATGCAATCGGCACAAGAACAACACTCATACGGTCATATTTTTATGCACAATAGGATAGGTAGTGCTTTATTCGCCTTCACGTCACCTGATGTTAGTGACGATAAGGCCGAAGGTGGAAGCGCACTACACCCGGAATCCTCACCACTAAGCAACTGGCTATATTACCTCTAACTGCCGGAACACAATTTTTAAATTGTTGTTATGGCGTCTCAGACTTAGGTATGATGGTGGTAGCTAGCCAGGCGGACTTGAAATATACCACCAAGCAAACCGAGTACAAATTGTACCCTCCCTCCTGGGAATCGAACCCGGGGCCCCTGCGTCTTAGATACACGGGATCACAAGATCACAGAGGCGGTTAAAATAAATACCCCTCTTTTAAAAACAGACATTATTATTTCTTCTATTGAGAAAATATGAAATAAATAGGACGTAGACGATAAGATTACTAGTTTTATCTGATGACAAACACATCTTGTTAATCTCGCTGAATCATTTGGTAATTTCCCGCTCATTTGGCGGGTTTCGACATCTGTCAAACTGTTTGACAGCTGTCAGATATGTCAGGTTAAGTGTGAATTATTTGCTTTTTAACTGCGCTATCTGAAGATGAGTGGGTGTGGTGAATCTTAGTACCTACCGTTGAAATGTTTAAGGCCTGCCACAGGCGGAATCTCTTTTAGAATTCCGAAACGGAATCATTCCCAACGCAGCAAATCCATACAAATCTATAGAGACCCTACCACATACATGCGGTTATTCCGTTTCTGAAATTATCAGAGTTTCAGTATCCCTTAGATCTCTTGTGTGTCTTAGAACAATGCTGATCAGATCAGTTGCCAGTTGGGTGTGTTTAGCGACCTGAATGTCCTCCATTCACTCTCTGGATAGCCATCGGATCACAGCATTCACAGCTAGGTCAATCCTTGGCAGAGAACCAATAGGCTTCAAAGTTACCTTGTTTGTATGAAAATCGACGGTTGTTTCTATCTTTCTTTCTATGTTATCCTGCCACCACGTAACTTTTACCACCACTTAACAATTCAGATTTTCGAAATTTTTTGAAAAGAAAAACCACTAGTAAAGTATTTTCATTTTGAAAAATGTTCAAAAATGTCACAAACGCGAGGCCTACAGCTCACAGAGACACTAATAGCTCTGACCTCCATTAATTGTTTAATGGTGGTCCAAGTGCACTAATAGGCGTTCTTCGACAGATATCGTTTTATTCGTGCTGTTATAAATTTTTCGTCTCTTGTAGGTATCCACTCTCTGGGTGATCGATCCCCCTCAGGGAGTCAGCTTAATAACTATTAAGCTGACTCCGTCGTCGTCGTCTACGTTTCGTCGAGAAGACGAGTAACTACTCGTCTTCTCGACGCACAATCACCTAGGTGAAATGTGACGTCTGCGCTGTCCTCTCCCCCGAGGGAGGGCAGTCGCTTCGGTTGAAGGTTCGTTGCCTGTCCGGGCACGAAACCAGTTCAAGGCGGTTTTTAGTCAGTACGAGTCTGACATAACCAGACTAGCCCGGTAGCAACCGGCTAGGTGGTATCCAATGAGGATTTTCCGCATCCCTTCCCCCGCTGGGGAGGGTAACTCCGAACCCCTAAGATTGAGAGTTTTTAAAAAAAAAAATAGGTATCCATAGTAAAAGTTAACTTAGTAAGTCCTAAGTAGTCCTCTATGAAAGTAAGACTGAGCGGAATTTATGTAAATAAGTAGTAAAGGAAAACTTAAAGGAGTTAAACTTACTAACATAAAATTTTCTGTATTAAGCTAAAAGTAATAAGTAGGTTTTTAGATTTTTATATAAATTGTTTTAATGTTTATTTCCATGAAAATACTACGGACATTTTTGCATTAATCGGTGGGATAACATTCTACATCTACCTACTCTTACCTACCTACTGAGTCTTAACTGCTTTATGTACTCTGGACTGCCACAGATAAGATAAATTCAGTAAACAAGTTACACTTTATAATCTCACACTTTTATAATCTGTAACCTGACATGTGTAAACGGAATAGATAATTACTTTTCCCACCCTTGTTATATCGGTTTATTGACAATAAAATATCGATCGCGGTAATCAATAACAACCTTTTTTAAAACGAAAAAATATATGCCTAATGTACTTGAAATTATACACAATAGAAAGCATTTATATAAACCTTTGATGTAAAAAAATAATCCGTGGACCCTGTTTCTGGTCTTATTTGCAAAATTTCTCGGAAACAGAATATTCGTTTATGTTAAAACCAACCCAAAAAAATCTTAATTGGACAGATTTTTTTTAACTAACTTGGAAGCGAAGAAAAGTAATAAAAACATGTAAAAATTGAGAATTCGGTGCATTCGCAACCGCCGCGTTGGAACGCGCACTGATTTGAACCCAAAGTGTTTTCACTCCATCACGGATCGACCCGCTTGGATTGACCCACCTTAGCGCCTTAAGTGCCAATACAATCTCGCATGGTGGGGTATTTCTTTCGGAATGGGATTTTCCCGTATTTTTTTCGTTGAATGTCATGGTATCATATTTAGTTGAAGGACTTATTTAGAATTCGTATCTTCCAAGATATTTCAGTTTAATTTTTTTTCCCAGGGAATATCGTTAACTATTTGGGGGTATGGGCTACGTTCAGTGGACCATAATGTTGAGGGGCTGATATGATGGTGAAATTGTATGTGACTGTATTGTATGCTAACTTAGCAATAAAATCAGATAAGTATCTCCTCATCACTGAGGAACTGGCTATCTTACCTCTAACTGCCGGAACACAACACAACAATTTTAATTGCTGTTATGGCGCCAGACTTAGGTAAGATGGTGGTAGCTAGCCAGGTGGACTTGAATAAGCCCTACCACCAACCAAACCGAGTACAAATTGTCCCCCCCCTGGGAATCGAACCCGGGACCCCTGCGTCTTACACGGGTAGGCGTACCACTAGACCACAGAGGCGGTATCTACTGCTAAAACGTTTTCAGTAGCCGTGCAATGTAAATATTGTCCGATTGCTTTCAGCTTCAGTGTTATCAGTAATTGACGTTAAGTGACTCTAAGTGATAGCAAATAAACCTGTTTGTTTAGTGGCTTCCTATTTTTGCATAGGTACTTACGGGACAATATAAAAATAATAGGATCAAATAAAGAAAGAAAGAAAATAATTTTTCAACACACTTGCTCGTAAAGTGAGCCTTATTACATCGCTTTTAGGGCCATAAACCGAGCTATAACAAACGCGTGCAATAATATATAAAACACTAGATCGTAATAGAATTAACCCTACAAAGTTAAATTAGTACCTTACTGCAAGTTCTATGCGAGTAAACAGAGCATTCCCAATTTAGCCGGGTAATACAGTTCTTTTTTTTGTCAACAAAGAGGTTTTATGCTGCTGAAAATTCATACCTATACATTTTTGAATTAAATAAATGTGTAAGTCCTTAGTTAAGTCAAATAAATATATAATTATTATCAAATTATTCATAATTCACAATATTTTGTTATAAAATATTAAAATATTTGCATTTTGTCACTTAAAGTTATAATTTTGAAGTATTAGTAATAGGCTGTATGCTCCTCACCCCTTTGATCGCAAAATATTCTTGCGTTGGGCGTGTGAAAAAAAAACAAAAAAAAAAACATGCGCGCCTTTTTTTTTATAATTATCATATTTTGCTTTTGCCATATTTGTTGCTGTGTGATAAATTACTTTATTTTTTCCTCGCAAATGTGTTGAAAAACGTCGTATAAAACTCGTGAGCTCTTGCTTATTGCACACTCGGCTGAGTTACGCCCTCGCCTGAGGCTCGGGCTGCAACCCACAGCCTTGTGTGCAATGAGCAACCTAAGCTAACTTGTCTCATAATGTACTATTTCAACACACTTGCTCGTAAAGTGAGCCTTATTACATCGCTTTTAGGACCATAAACCGAGCTATAACAAACGCGTGCAATAATATATAAAACACTAGTTCGTAATAGAATTAACCTTACAAAGTTAAATTAGCACCTTACTGCAAGTTCCATGCGAGTAAACAGAGCATTCCCAATTTAGCCGGGTAATACAGTTATTTTTTTTTGACAACAAAGAGGTTTTATGCTGCTGAAAATTCATATACATTTTTGGAATAAATAAGGATGTAAGTCCTTAATTAACTCAAATAAATATATAATTATTATCAAATTATTCCTAATTCACAATATTTTATTATAAAATATTAAAATATTTGCATTTTGTCACTCAAAATTATAATTTTGAAGTATTAGTAGTAGGCTATGCTCCTCACCCCTTTGTTCGCAAAATATTCTTGCGTTGGGCGTGTAAAAAAAAACCAAAAAACAACATAATTATCATATTTTGTTTTTGCCATATTTGTTGCTGTGTGATTTATTACTTTGTTTTTTCCTCGCAAATGTGTTGAAAAACGTCTTATGAAACTCGTGATCGTGAGCTCTTGCTTATTGCACACTCGGCTGAGTTACGCCCTCGCCTGCGGCTCGGGCTGCAACCCACAGCCTTGTGTGCAATGAGCAACCTAAGCTAACTTGTCTCATAATGTACTATTATTTAACACACAAATTATCACAACATGCCATTTTAAAACTAACTTAATATACGTGCTAAAATGGCTGCCACTCAGCATTATGCCACAGATTATTATTTGTGGCACATTATGCCACAAATACATACCTATCTCATCCATATCTACAACGTGAAGCCGGTAAATAAGGACCATCAAACTGAATAACTTTTACTATTAAACCAAATCCAGCCCCCCTAGCTAAAGTATAACATTTGCAAATTTTCGTTATCGTTTCGCTTCGAAACATGTATGGATTTGACGTTTTAAATTTCGATAGTTAACGAAACCTTATGTCAATCCCATACATGTTTCGAAAGCGAAGCGATAACGAAGATTTGCAAATGTTACTTTGGGTAGGCCCTCTGAAATCGCAAAAAACATCAGCGGTTTTATACTTTTGATATTTTCGTTATTAATTTTTGTATAAAACAGCTTCCTATTTTCGCGATTTCAGAGTTGGTCCTATAGTAAAAGTTGTTCAGTTCGATATGGTCCTTATCTCCATGACCACCCCTGCCCCCTAGCATGACCACCGAAACTCGATATGATATAGCGATTTTGGATTTTGACAGTTGGGTGTCGATAAAACGCTATATATGAGTATACCTGTCGGTCAGTCAGGTGCCCACGGCGATGTTAATACCTTCAATCTTAATTGAACAGATTTTTTTTAAGTAACTTGAAAACGAAGTAAAGTAATTAAAACATGTAAAAATTGAGAATTCGGTGCTAGTTCTCAACGCAACCGCCGCTTTGGAACGCGCACTGATTTGAACCAAAAGTAAGTAGAGTTACGTTCGATTTCACTCCATCACGGATCGACCCGCTCGGATTGACCCACCTTAAGGCCTTAAATGATGATACATTTCATTTGAAGTCTAACGGAACAACAACTAAATCACAATTTTTATACAGTCATTGTTTTTCTGATAGGAGATAACCCTCGCCGATAAAAAAAATTACCAGGATCACATAAATCTAGAGAAGGTTAACTTTTATATAATTTTTATATATGTTAAATATATTATATAAAAAACAAAAAAAGTCCATTTGTTTCGAATTGATTAAGTAATTTGTTGGATAGTCGTAATTGGCCTTAAGAATATGTTTTAAAATTGTAACTTAGAATTTAAGTGAGCTGTGTACTGTCCCTAATAAAGTAAAAAAAAAAAATACCCTGAAGTAAAAAAAATATTATTTAAATATAATATAATAATATTATAAATAAATAATATTTTTTAGTTTTAAGTACCAAGGTCACATAAATCTAGAGAAGGTTAACTTCTATAAACATTATCAATATACAAGGTATCCCAAAACTTTGCCACACAAAGCGAAAGTACACAGGACGGCACCTCAGACTATACATGTTGACCTTGAGACCGCGCGCCTCTATAGCCTACGTAATAAAAGCTGTTTTCGCAGTTTAACTGTGCTGCCGTGCGTACCTTAAATATTGAGGTAGGAAATATTACTGAAAGAAGACCTCAGTTTGATTCTAAAAATAATTGACCCTGCATTCAAAACCGATCAACCCAAATAGTTGAGCTGTTGAGAAGTAAAATAGTTGATTCGTTTACTTCCCAACCGATCAACCAAATTATTACTGAATATAAAATTATTTTAGGAAGAAAATAAAACGACAGCTCGTGCGGTGACAAGACAAGAGAAGTATGTAATTATTCTTTTTTATAAGGACATTAAAAAGAGTACAAAACTTAAGATAAATTTGGATGCAATCCTCCTTTGTCGGTAACACAGCGCCCCCCGTGTGGCAACACTGTAATCAGTACCGACAAAGGAGAATGAATAGGTAGATGAAATAAATTGGAAATGAACAATGAATCTAGGAATGAATTGCGATGGGTAACTTAATAACTTTTCTTGTCGGTCTCTTAAATGTGCCCGCCTTTGTCTTAATTTCAACAACTCGCACCGTCCCGTCCTTGCCTGGATGAATAGATGTGACTTTCCCAATGGGCCGAAAGTGGGAAGATATTCTTTCACCCAGCGGGCCCAGAAATGATCAGCGAGGCGAATTGCCTTTTTCCAGTGCGCTCTCCCAAATAGCTCACTATCCGAAAAACTCAAAGTCGACGGCATTTGTTGAGTGGATGGAGTGCCCAGCAAAAAGTGGAACGGAGTAAGGGCAATTGGGTCTTCCGGATCAACAGGAACATGTACCAGAGGGCGACAGTTTATTAGAGCCTCAGCTTCAGCAAAGACCGTCTGCAGGGTTTCTTCCGATGGGGCTCTCTGCTTGAGGGTAACTCTAAGTGCGGTTTTAACACTGCGCACAAGACGTTCCCAACAGCCTCCCATGAACGGAGACGCGGGAGGAATAAATTCCCAAATTATCTTATTGTTTGCCGCATATTCCTCAACTTTTTCACCAAAGAAGACCTTCAATTCTTTATTAGCGCCAACAAAACAAGTCCCGTTGTCACTAACAATTTTTATGGGACAACCACGCCGAGCAATAAAGCGTCTGAGAGACAAGATAGCGGAGTCTGATGTTAATGATGCAACGATTTCGAGATGTATCGCCCTCGACGTCAAGCAGGTGTAAAGAGCACCATACCTCTTCTCACGGCGCCGCCCGATAGCAACATCCAATGGGCCAAAATAATCTAGACCGACAAATGAAAAAGGACGGCTGTGGTGTGCCAATCGAACCGATGGGAGGTCGCCCAATCTAGGGGTTTCCGTCTTCGCTCTCCGATTTTTACAAGTCTGGCAGTTTCTGGAGATTTCGCGAACAACACCTCGACAGCTTAAAATCCAGAATTGCTCCCTTAGTTGATTGATTACGGTTTCGTTATTAGCGTGTGCAGCCTTGACATGAAAATAATGAACAAGAAGACGGGTGATACGATTTTTACCATCAAGGATAACAGGACGATTACTGATCTGATCTGCATTTTGCACTTCCTTTATTCTTCCGTCTAATTTTAGAAGACCGTCGTGGTAAATTACAGTGAGACGGAACAGCTTACTGTGCTTCGGAATTGGTTTAGACGACAAAAGGCAAGCGATTTCCTCTTCAAATGATTCGACTTGCGATCGTTGCAGAAGCGTTTCTTCAGCTTTAATGAGGTGAGATGCTGATAATGAAGGAGAATGATGAACGGGGGCAGACCGAGAACCGCGAGGTAATTTAGAATTTGGACTGGAATTATTAGCCAACAAAGATCGAAACTTTTCACACGCGAGGAATACCATAGCAGTTGAACGAACTAACCGCAACCAAATATTGTGACTGGTTGGATCCGTAGTAATTGGAGAAGGCACCGAATGCAAAGTAGCACCTACAAATTCATTAATATTTTTAAAATTAACTTTTAATTCTTCGAGGCTTTTCGAAGCAGCTTGTGAAGGCTCTGATGGCCACTCGCTTGGGTCAAGAAGAAGAAAGGGTGGTCCAGCTAGCCACTGGTCGAGACAATTACCGGGGCGAGTGGCAGCATCCGCAGGGTTAAGATTACCTGGTACATATTTCCAACAAGACACCTCCGTTGACTCAGTAATCTCAGCCACTCTGTGCATTACAAAGGGTTTAAACAGACGGCTGTCATTTCTGAGCCAACTTAGAACAGTGGTAGAATCAGTCCAGAAAATTAAACGCGTAGGACTATTTCGATGAGCCTCGCAAAGAGTTTTTACAAACCGTGCAGCAATCAAAGCAGCCTGTAGTTCTAGACGTGGTATGGTTACAGGCTTGACCGGAGCAACACGAGCCTTGCCACCGACTAGTGAAAGCTTAACGTGACCATCGCCATAAACGTAACGCCAATAAACTACACACGCGTAAGCTAATTCACTAGCGTCGCAAAAAACATGTAACTCGCGTTCCACCGGTGTATCAGACCTATCACCATACCAACGTTGTATTTTTGTATTGTTAGTTTTAGCCAATTTGGAAATCCAAAGTACCCAGTCCGCAGCCAGGGCTGTGGGAAGGTCAGCATCCCAATCTAAACCTAATTTCCAAGTTGACTGAAACAAAATCCTTCCCTCAACTGTATAGGGAAGCAAGAAACCAAGTGGATCATATACTTGCATTAAATAGGACAACACTTTTCTTTTTGTGAGTGGCGGTTCAACTTTTAAAGTAGCCAGTCTAAAACCAAAAACGTCACTTCGAGGATGCCAGGTCATAACGAGGGTCCTAATAAAGGGTTCAGGCCCTAGACTGACATCTGTCAACTGTGGAGCGCCGCGTAAGTCTTCACTAATGGATGATAATACGGAAGGACGATTAGACACCCAGCCTCTCATTTCGAATCCACCAGCTTTGTGAATGGCCACTATGTCAGCAGCCACTTTAGACGCTTCCTCTTCAGAATCTACACTTCCGATATAATCATCCATGTAATGATCTTTTACTATCTTCTGGACAGCCTCCGGAAACTTATTTTTAAATTCTAGCGCATTTTTATTTTTTATATAAAGAGCCGTACAAGGACTGCATGCGGCACCAAAGATGACAGAGGTCATTCTTAGCTCTCTGATAGGAGAGTTAGGGTCATCCCGCCACAAAAAGCGCAGAGCATCACGATCTTGGTCCCTGATTCTGATCTGCGGGAACATTTCTTTAATATCCGCATTTAACGCAACGCAACCTTCTCTAAACCTGAACAAAATACCCAACAAAGGCTGAAGCAGATCAGGACCAGCGAGTAGCAACGAATTTAAACTAACACCAAGCGTTTTGGCGGCAGCATCGTGTACAACACGTAATTTCTTTTTTTGTGGATGTACGACACCAAAGTGAGGCAAATACCAATATAATTTATTGTTTTGAGTAGATGGACGCTGTTTTCTAAGATGGTATGAATCGGTGCACTCTTCAGCGTAACCCTTGTCGAGCATCCCCTGCATAAACATTTTGTAACCGGATGCGAATTGATCATCCTTTTGCATGCGTCTCTCCATTACTACGCAAAAGAGGCGTTAACTTATTTAAAACACTATTGAATAACTCAGGGGAGTAAAGGTATTCGGGTTGATTTAGTAATTTGACTACAGAAATACAGTTTTTAATCTTACAACAAAAATTGTTCATATCTTTCAAATCTAGCGACAGTTTAGGTAACATACGTACCTCTGCTACCGCTCGCGTCACGATGGCCTCCGAGCGAGCAAATGTTTGCTCTAATAATTGCATGACTTCATCTGGGGTTTCAGATGTCAGGAGCAACATGGAAACGCTCTCCCGCGCTCGCCCGTGAAGAGCACGACTTAGACGATTCAAATTTTCTAAATTAGTAAACAAATGTTTTGTTGAGTTATAATTCTTTTTGAATATTAACCATTCTAACGATCCACCGCCAAAGGCAGTCAAGTCAAGGTTCCCCTTGGGGTAAATAACACACCGATTATCACAATGCGCGCGAGGCGGGTCAGATACTAACTGATTATCACAATGCCGCACGCGAGATGGGTCAGATACAAACTGATTATTACGATGCTGCGCGCGAGGCGGCTCCTCAGGAACAAACTGATTATCACTATGGTACACCCGAGGTGGATCATCAGGTACTGATTTAACTGCAAAATTCGATTGTACCTGTTGGGCCACCCAAGCTTCCGTCCGTGACGCAGATCTTACGGAATTGCGGCTGTGACCCGCATCCAAACTCGCCAACTCGGCTGCAAGCTCCAACTCCTCGATTCGGCGGCGCTCGTTTTCCAACTGCAACTCGCGCTTGCGCCTTTCGTCCTCTTGCTGCAGCTTGCGCTCGAGCTGCTGGCGGGCAAATTTAGCTTCTGCCGCCGCTTGTAGGGCCCGGACCGTACCCGACGAGTGCGAAGATCTGGAAGAACTTTTCGAAACTGTGGACTGTATAACACACCCTGGCTTCTGAAAATTCTGGTGATTCAAATTGACGGCAGGATTGGGTGCAGCAGATGCCTCGAGAAAAGCGGGGATTGGCACCCGATCGAGAGCACCTGCCTTGGGCACACCTGCGTCGCCAGAATTTTCAGTGGCCTCCACACGACCTGTCTTCGACCTGGTTATCATTTTTGGCTCGATTGACCAACAATATTACTGAATATAAAATTATTTTAGGAAGAAAATAAAACGACAGCTCGTGCGGTGACAAGACAAGAGAAGTATGTAATTATTCTTTTTTATAAGGACATTAAAAAGAGTACAAAACTTAAGATAAATTTGGATGCAATCCTCCTTTGTCGGTAACACAAATAGTTGAGCTGTTAGTAAAATAGTTGTTCAGTTTCCCGTTGATCGGTTCAGTTGATCCAGAATGGAAAAAGGAAAAATTTCCCATACAAAATTACTCTATCGATTTTTTTTTACATGCGTTATTTTAACCGGCTTCCAAAAAAGGAGGAGGTTAATGTTCGTCTGTATATTTTTTTTTGTGTATGTCCACCAATTACTCGAAGACGGCTGGACCGATTGAAATGATTCAAACGTTATTATTATAAACATTAGGTACACTCCCAAGTTGGTCCCATTTTTTTTAAATTTGGAAATCAGTTCAGTACTTTTCAAGTAATTTTGAAAAAAGCACGAAAATAGTATGATTTTGTGTTAATTACCTCGATGATTGGTCGTATTACTTCTTTGTTGAGTAAGATAAATATTTTTTTGTTGGAAGAGTTTTTTTTTTGGCCTTTTTTAAGTCGGGTAAAGAACTACACTTAAGACATCCCATCTTAAGTGTAGTTCTTTACCCGACTTAAAAAAGGAGGTTCTCAGTTTAACCCGTATTTAAGTATGTTTCTCCGCGATTATCTTACGTTTGGCTGAGCCGATTTTTTTTCGATAGTTTCGTGCTACGGTTACAGTAGGTAAGTAAGTAGGTAAGTACATATTTATTTCTAAAAAACTCTATTGCTATGATAATGGGGACTTGTTATCAGCAAAGTGCAATATGGTAGCACTTACTGTCCATTAGCTGATAAATTGTGTACACAATAGATTAATTTCGTGACGCAGTAGAAAAGTAGCCAAATGAATAAAAAGCATTTTGGGATTTTAATTTGATAAAATGCTCTTTGCATGAAAAAAGCGGGAGTTGAGAACATGAAATGACAACCTATTTGGTTGATGGTACGCAAGAATTGAGGAGCTTGATGGCGCAGTGGTTTAGCGCCTGGCCCAGCGATTGCGGAGGTTAAGCAACTTTCTCAAGGGTCGGTCATGGGATGGGTGACCAAAAATATATTATTTCGAGCTTCCCCGTGCTTTTGGATTATTTAGACAGCGCAACCTCCTTAGAAAATCTTCCATTTCGAAAAATGTCCAAAAGCAAATGTCTACCCACAGGTTTACAGAACCACTAGTTTAACAGTGCACAACAGAAGCACAGTCTTATTTCAGGAGGGTTATTCACGTTTGTCGGAAACCAACTTTCCGAATCGAATCGGAAAGCCTTCGATTTCATTTTCTACCTTATGCTACTAAACATTTTAAAATATGCATTGCGCTTTCCCGTCGGAAAGTGGATCAAATGCCAGTCGAATGTATTAGAGAATAGCTATAAGTATTTATTAATATCGGAGGATACGGATTCGAGTCGAATGCTTTCGAGTAGATTTCCGACAATCGTGAATAACCTACAGTAGGTAGGTACCCGTAGCACGAACAGTGAGACGGAACAGCTTACTGTGCTTCGGAATTGGTTTAGACGACAAAAGGCAAGCGATTTCCTCTTCAAATGATTCGACTTGCGATCGTTGCAGAAGCGTTTCTTCAGCTTTAATGAGGTGAGATGCTGATAATGAAGGAGAATGATGAACGGGGGCAGACCGAGAACCGCGAGGTAATTTAGAATTTGGACTGGAATTATTAGCCAACAAAGATCGAAACTTTTCACACGCGAGGAATACCATAGCAGTTGAACGAACTAACCGCAACCAAATATTGTGACTGGTTGGATCCGTAGTAATTGGAGAAGGCACCGAATGCAAAGTAGCACCTACAAATTCATTAATATTTTTAAAATTAACTTTTAATTCTTCGAGGCTTTTCGAAGCAGCTTGTGAAGGCTCTGATGGCCACTCGCTTGGGTCAAGAAGAAGAAAGGGTGGTCCAGCTAGCCACTGGTCGAGACAATTACCGGGGCGAGTGGCAGCATCCGCAGGGTTAAGATTACCTGGTACATATTTCCAACAAGACACCTCCGTTGACTCAGTAATCTCAGCCACTCTGTGCATTACAAAGGGTTTAAACAGACGGCTGTCATTTCTGAGCCAACTTAGAACAGTGGTAGAATCAGTCCAGAAAATTAAACGCGTAGGACTATTTCGATGAGCCTCGCAAAGAGTTTTTACAAACCGTGCAGCAATCAAAGCAGCCTGTAGTTCTAGACGTGGTATGGTTACAGGCTTGACCGGAGCAACACGAGCCTTGCCACCGACTAGTGAAAGCTTAACGTGACCATCGCCATAAACGTAACGCCAATAAACTACACACGCGTAAGCTAATTCACTAGCGTCGCAAAAAACATGTAACTCGCGTTCCACCGGTGTATCAGACCTATCACCATACCAACGTTGTATTTTTGTATTGTTAGTTTTAGCCAATTTGGAAATCCAAAGTACCCAGTCCGCAGCCAGGGCTGTGGGAAGGTCAGCATCCCAATCTAAACCTAATTTCCAAGTTGACTGAAACAAAATCCTTCCCTCAACTGTATAGGGAAGCAAGAAACCAAGTGGATCATATACTTGCATTAAATAGGACAACACTTTTCTTTTTGTGAGTGGCGGTTCAACTTTTAAAGTAGCCAGTCTAAAACCAAAAACGTCACTTCGAGGATGCCAGGTCATAACGAGGGTCCTAATAAAGGGTTCAGGCCCTAGACTGACATCTGTCAACTGTGGAGCGCCGCGTAAGTCTTCACTAATGGATGATAATACGGAAGGACGATTAGACACCCAGCCTCTCATTTCGAATCCACCAGCTTTGTGAATGGCCACTATGTCAGCAGCCACTTTAGACGCTTCCTCTTCAGAATCTACACTTCCGATATAATCATCCATGTAATGATCTTTTACTATCTTCTGGACAGCCTCCGGAAACTTATTTTTAAATTCTAGCGCATTTTTATTTTTTATATAAAGAGCCGTACAAGGACTGCATGCGGCACCAAAGATGACAGAGGTCATTCTTAGCTCTCTGATAGGAGAGTTAGGGTCATCCCGCCACAAAAAGCGCAGAGCATCACGATCTTGGTCCCTGATTCTGATCTGCGGGAACATTTCTTTAATATCCGCATTTAACGCAACGCAACCTTCTCTAAACCTGAACAAAATACCCAACAAAGGCTGAAGCAGATCAGGACCAGCGAGTAGCAACGAATTTAAACTAACACCAAGCGTTTTGGCGGCAGCATCGTGTACAACACGTAATTTCTTTTTTTGTGGATGTACGACACCAAAGTGAGGCAAATACCAATATAATTTATTGTTTTGAGTAGATGGACGCTGTTTTCTAAGATGGTATGAATCGGTGCACTCTTCAGCGTAACCCTTGTCGAGCATCCCCTGCATAAACATTTTGTAACCGGATGCGAATTGATCATCCTTTTGCATGCGTCTCTCCATTACTACGCAAAAGAGGCGTTAACTTATTTAAAACACTATTGAATAACTCAGGGGAGTAAAGGTATTCGGGTTGATTTAGTAATTTGACTACAGAAATACAGTTTTTAATCTTACAACAAAAATTGTTCATATCTTTCAAATCTAGCGACAGTTTAGGTAACATACGTACCTCTGCTACCGCTCGCGTCACGATGGCCTCCGAGCGAGCAAATGTTTGCTCTAATAATTGCATGACTTCATCTGGGGTTTCAGATGTCAGGAGCAACATGGAAACGCTCTCCCGCGCTCGCCCGTGAAGAGCACGACTTAGACGATTCAAATTTTCTAAATTAGTAAACAAATGTTTTGTTGAGTTATAATTCTTTTTGAATATTAACCATTCTAACGATCCACCGCCAAAGGCAGTCAAGTCAAGGTTCCCCTTGGGGTAAATAACACACCGATTATCACAATGCGCGCGAGGCGGGTCAGATACTAACTGATTATCACAATGCCGCACGCGAGATGGGTCAGATACAAACTGATTATTACGATGCTGCGCGCGAGGCGGCTCCTCAGGAACAAACTGATTATCACTATGGTACACCCGAGGTGGATCATCAGGTACTGATTTAACTGCAAAATTCGATTGTACCTGTTGGGCCACCCAAGCTTCCGTCCGTGACGCAGATCTTACGGAATTGCGGCTGTGACCCGCATCCAAACTCGCCAACTCGGCTGCAAGCTCCAACTCCTCGATTCGGCGGCGCTCGTTTTCCAACTGCAACTCGCGCTTGCGCCTTTCGTCCTCTTGCTGCAGCTTGCGCTCGAGCTGCTGGCGGGCAAATTTAGCTTCTGCCGCCGCTTGTAGGGCCCGGACCGTACCCGACGAGTGCGAAGATCTGGAAGAACTTTTCGAAACTGTGGACTGTATAACACACCCTGGCTTCTGAAAATTCTGGTGATTCAAATTGACGGCAGGATTGGGTGCAGCAGATGCCTCGAGAAAAGCGGGGATTGGCACCCGATCGAGAGCACCTGCCTTGGGCACACCTGCGTCGCCAGAATTTTCAGTGGCCTCCACACGACCTGTCTTCGACCTGGTTATCATTTTTGGCTCGATTGACCAACAATATTACTGAATATAAAATTATTTTAGGAAGAAAATAAAACGACAGCTCGTGCGGTGACAAGACAAGAGAAGTATGTAATTATTCTTTTTTATAAGGACATTAAAAAGAGTACAAAACTTAAGATAAATTTGGATGCAATCCTCCTTTGTCGGTAACACAAATAGTTGAGCTGTTAGTAAAATAGTTGTTCAGTTTCCCGTTGATCGGTTCAGTTGATCCAGAATGGAAAAAGGAAAAATTTCCCATACAAAATTACTCTATCGATTTTTTTTTACATGCGTTATTTTAACCGGCTTCCAAAAAAGGAGGAGGTTAATGTTCGTCTGTATATTTTTTTTTGTGTATGTCCACCAATTACTCGAAGACGGCTGGACCGATTGAAATGATTCAAACGTTATTATTATAAACATTAGGTACACTCCCAAGTTGGTCCCATTTTTTTTAAATTTGGAAATCAGTTCAGTACTTTTCAAGTAATTTTGAAAAAAGCACGAAAATAGTATGATTTTGTGTTAATTACCTCGATGATTGGTCGTATTACTTCTTTGTTGAGTAAGATAAATATTTTTTTGTTGGAAGAGTTTTTTTTTTGGCCTTTTTTAAGTCGGGTAAAGAACTACACTTAAGACATCCCATCTTAAGTGTAGTTCTTTACCCGACTTAAAAAAGGAGGTTCTCAGTTTAACCCGTATTTAAGTATGTTTCTCCGCGATTATCTTACGTTTGGCTGAGCCGATTTTTTTTCGATAGTTTCGTGCTACGGTTACAGTAGGTAAGTAAGTAGGTAAGTACATATTTATTTCTAAAAAACTCTATTGCTATGATAATGGGGACTTGTTATCAGCAAAGTGCAATATGGTAGCACTTACTGTCCATTAGCTGATAAATTGTGTACACAATAGATTAATTTCGTGACGCAGTAGAAAAGTAGCCAAATGAATAAAAAGCATTTTGGGATTTTAATTTGATAAAATGCTCTTTGCATGAAAAAAGCGGGAGTTGAGAACATGAAATGACAACCTATTTGGTTGATGGTACGCAAGAATTGAGGAGCTTGATGGCGCAGTGGTTTAGCGCCTGGCCCAGCGATTGCGGAGGTTAAGCAACTTTCTCAAGGGTCGGTCATGGGATGGGTGACCAAAAATATATTATTTCGAGCTTCCCCGTGCTTTTGGATTATTTAGACAGCGCAACCTCCTTAGAAAATCTTCCATTTCGAAAAATGTCCAAAAGCAAATGTCTACCCACAGGTTTACAGAACCACTAGTTTAACAGTGCACAACAGAAGCACAGTCTTATTTCAGGAGGGTTATTCACGTTTGTCGGAAACCAACTTTCCGAATCGAATCGGAAAGCCTTCGATTTCATTTTCTACCTTATGCTACTAAACATTTTAAAATATGCATTGCGCTTTCCCGTCGGAAAGTGGATCAAATGCCAGTCGAATGTATTAGAGAATAGCTATAAGTATTTATTAATATCGGAGGATACGGATTCGAGTCGAATGCTTTCGAGTAGATTTCCGACAATCGTGAATAACCTACAGTAGGTAGGTACCCGTAGCACGAACAGCTATCGAAAAAAATAACGTGCGTAAAATCATTCGATAGTGCAATTTTGTATTGGAAATTTGTACAACGCCATCTACCGCCAAATAACGAAACTAAAATTTCCATAGATAATTCTCTATGGAGTAATTTTACGCGCGTTATTTTTTTCGATAGCTGTTCGTGCTAAGGGTAAGCGTTGTACAAAACGACCTAGTAAGTAAGTTATTTTGATCTGCAAAAATCTCAAATTTAAAAATTATATAGCTATTTCATCTTAATCGATTGCCAAATATCTGGAAAGATATTTCAATTGAATGTCGAGGTAATTCCTCACATTGGTGAAATAACGCTGGCTTGCAGCGTAAGAGTTAGCAATACCTACTAGAAGAAATTCGACGATGTTACTCGTGACTCGGTAGCTCAGCGGTCAGAGCATTGGACCGGATATCCAAAGGTAGCGGGTTCGATTCCCGTCTGAGTATTAATCTGGTGCGTGTCGTATTTTTTCTAGTATATTATTTAGTATTGTACAAAAATAGCATTGTGAATGCAAAAATCTCAAATTTAAAAAGTATTTTAATCTGTAACATTTAGGTACTCTTTGCCATCGAGTGAAATGTGGGGTTTTCAAAGTGTCATTTAAAAAATAAAAATAGTAGGTAACTATTTGCTCCACTAGATGGTGTTGATACTCTTCGAAGCCTAAAAATAGTAACTATTTGCCTCACTAGATGGTGTTGATACTCTTCGAAGTTTAGTAAAAAAATCACATTGTCTTGTCACCTATTTTTATCAACGCCATCTATCGAGCCTACAGTTTTTTGTCATTGTGAAAAGCTAAGTAATGTAGCTTTCTATTGTTATTTCTTTTGCAAACAAAAATACCTCTTCAAAAATAACTTCAAATTATCTGTTTTCAAATTTGGAATGGCAGCACATTAAGCGGGAGTTCCGAGAACCACAGTCGAATCGCATAGGTTATATAAGGGAATCGGGCAACAATACATAGCGAGCGGTGTAAGGAGGCGCGATTAAAACAATTAGGCGGGAATGAAACGGAGAGCGGTTGTCTGTGGTCCGAGGTATGGGCGGGCGGGCGGCTAGCGTCGGCGATAGAAAAATTCACAGATTTTGTCCCCGCAAGAATCGGAGCATTACGCCCATACATGTTTCGAAAGCGAAGCGAGCGAACTATTTTTTTGTGTTTTCATAACGATCGTTTAAGGAACAAAGCTCACAAGAACATACAAATATGTGAAATGTACTTAGATTGAAAATATGCGATAGATTGAAAATGAGCCTGTTGGCCGGCGGTCCATTGCCGAACAGCAAAGCAAAGAAAAGAAACCGGTAGGTCTGGGGGGGACCCTTAGTATTTTAAATCTGTAAATTTTTTACTTTGCCATAGGTACATTCTTGATCGAATGAAGTTGCAGTGGATCACTGCCTATTGTCAATTTAATCGCATTGTATGTATTGTAAAAATCGCTTTCGCGGTTGCTTAACAAAGTCTTTTCTTCATCTTTTCGGCAATTTCATAATAAAAAAACAATTGTATGCGTTGAAATTAGTCTAGCGTTTTATTTTAACAAATAATAAAAAATAATCGTGTAAAATCGCTGCCGCTCATAGCTTGTGGGCGGGCGGCGCGCGGGCGCGGGCGGGCGGCTAATTTGCTGGGTAATGGCTCCCCGGGCATATCTTTAATCTGATCGCTAATTGGATGGGGCGCAGGGACGCACTCAGGGTAAGGGGCGCATTACATTTTTAGGCAATTTATTTTTATAAAAGTTGGCTGCAATAGATTTATCAAAGAGGATGTTTTTTTTTTAAATAATCAAACTTCCTTCTATTGAAGTTGGTATTTGAGTAAACCTGTATTAATTTTCAAAATCAAATAATACATCAGTATTATTTGTTTTCATTGCAAAATATTTAGTGCAATATGACTAAATCTTTAATCAAGTTATTCTGTGGTGGGAATCTATTTAAATCCCATGCGGTTTAACAAAAATAAATATAGATACTTAGGTAAAGAATTAGTCCCTTTTCCCATAATTTCTTCTAAGCAGAACGAAAGGTGCATTGGTAAATATTTTGTTACATGTTTAATTAAAATACCTACCTATTTTTATTTGTAAGAGAACTTTGTAAACGTAACAAGATATTTTTCTGTAATTTCAGTCAAATCTAAGATGGCGACAACAGTGCAGACTGAGCCGGAATTTTTTATTAGAGTAATAGGTACATAAGGGTGGCGTTAGATGGAGCGAGAGGAACGATGTCGCCAGTAAGAGTGAGCGGGACAGGTGCAGTGGTAACGTTAATCAACTCACTGTTGTTCCCAATGAGAGGGCAGGGCCGGATTCAGGAACAAGTTTTTATTTATTTATTTTATGATAAATACCTATTGTTTCTATCTATGATGATAATGTGAATCTATGTATATGTCCGGCTGTCCGTTTGTTCTCTTCTGCATGTCGCATTTCGTGAAATTTTGTGAGTAATGTTCGATAATAAATTTTTTATCGATTCAGTTTTTCTAATTTAAAAAAACAGCCATTTCGAAAAGTAATCAAAAATGACACAAGCGAGGTCTCTAAGGGCTCTATTTTGGCTGCGTTACAGCGCGAATCCGATTAAATTAAGTAATAGTCACAAAACATTGCACTAAATAGGGTTTTTGTACCTACTGCATTTACCTATAAGGATTCGTGCTAATAGTGCTGTTAGCGTGATTCGGAACGCGGCCTTATTAACGAGACAATTTGTCACCTGTCATGACAATTGTATCTCCATAGCGAGCGTCAACCGATATGAAAATACAATAAACTACACCGCAATGTACTCTGGTAGGCAGGCAAATGTAACCCCAAAATGTTTCTCTTTGGGCAGATGTCAGCCAGCGAGTGCTTATTTGCCTCTTTGGTCATAGATATAGTATATTAAATCTTTGGTACAGGCAGATTTTTTAAAGTCAAATTTTGACATATATTATCTTTTCCATCCTCCATCAACGCCATCTAGTGAGGCAAATAGTTAAGTAGGTACTATTTTTATTTTTTAAATGACACTTTGAAAAGCCCTCATTTACAAATTGTCAAATTATTAAATAGGGCCAGCTCTCAGTGCCACTAGTTAGGCTTATAATTACAAACTGTTTTTGACTTCTGAGACTTTTTTGTAAACGTAAAGGGTCCCTATTCAATAGATCACTCAAATAAAACACCATTTATAGGCTAAAATCTTTAATATTAACAACGATATACTCTACACGTTAAAATAAACGTTCATATAAATTATTACATTCCTACGACACATCCTTAAGGGCAGACATCTGCCGTTCATATTGGGTTTAAACATAAATAAGTGACGCTTAATATTATGTGACAAATCCTTTAGAAAGTAAGAAAAAACGACAGAAAAAAACGCGCCTAAAAGTACCGATAGAGTAGTTGTCTATGAGAAATTTCATTTCGCTTTTCGGCGGTAGATGGCGCTGTACAAAATTACTGTTTCAAATGTTTTAACGCGCTTAATTTTTTTCGATAGCTGTACCCTTAGCACGAACAGTTATCGAAAAAAAATAACGCGCGTAAAATCATTCGATAGATAAATTTTGTATTGGAAATTTGTACAGCGCCATCTATCGCCGATAAGCGAAATGAAATTTTCCATAGAGAATTGTCTATCGAGTAATTTTAAGCGCGTTTTTTTCTCGATAGCTGTTCGTGCTAAGGGTACTGAACGGAAATTGTGCCGAAAATCAGCCGAAACACGACCAGGGGCCCTACCGCCTACCGCCTAACTCAAAGCTTTAGCCAGAGCGATAGCAATGCTCTGTCCGTCCTTGTCATATCATAACACGATGACAAGGACGGACAGTGCACTGACGTCATAAACCAAAGCCAGAGTCAAAGCGATAGAGTTAGGCGGTAGACCCGCAGGGGCCGTACCGGCTAACGCATCGTTTTCAAATTAAAACAGATACATCGAGCCCCAGTTGAGCCAAAATGGCGGACTCTAGTTTATGGTGTCACACTAACATCGATATCTTTCCAAATAACTTCGAGGAATAGTACAATACGAAATTCCTTCCTTGTACTATTTGTTCAAGTTATTTGGAAGATATCGATGTTCGTGTGACTTCATGAATTAGGGTTTACCATTTTGGCCCGATTTATCAGTTTTAATTTGAAACCCGGTAGACTTTTCGAAGTTCGATGCGTTAGCCGGCACGGCCACAGAGTACAACCGAAACTCGATCCGAGAACAACTGACACTGGACCGGAGCCGAACCGAATCTGGACTGGGCCGAACACCAGTCGGACCACGGACAGCTAAAAAAACGCGCGTAAAAGAATTAAAGAATTCGACAGTGTAATTTTGTATGGGAAATTTGTGCAGCGCCATCTACCGCCGGAAAACGAAATGAAATTCCCCAAAGAGATCTTTAGTCCAGACACAGCGGCGCTGACCAATCGGATACTTTTGGAACTGCTAAGATTAATCCTCATTCTCAAGTACGTGATGTGGAATTTTCGTATCTTTCTAACATTAAAGTTAAAGAGATACAGATACTGCAATGTCTATGAAACATATTATAATAACGGATTCAATGTTTAATGTTTATTATCTAAAATAGGAGAATAACAGTTACTAAAAAATAATTTATGAACTTTTAAAAGTATTCGTAGGAAAGGCACAAAATATTCTTTAATGTTTAATAATACTATGTAATCAGTTAAAAATTACAAATAAATATTTAACGAAAATAAACATCGTCATACTTAGTTAGCAAACTGGTTTTGACAGTTTTTTTTAAATTAGGTATAAAAAAATCTTTGAAGATACAGATGACAGTAACCTTTTCTTACGCTATGAACAACTACCTATCTACGAATTTATTGAAAAAACATTTATGTACTATGGCAGGCGACTAACATCAATTAATCAAATACGGAAGCTTTACAATAAATTGTATGTTAAAACAATGAGGATCAACGAGGTTTTTAGTTAAATATGTAGTTTCAGTCACATCAAAATAAATTATTTCAGTGAAAGAATTATTGAAATTGGACCAAAAATGACGAAGATAGAGCGATTTTCGTGTCGCATTCTCAAAAACGCTCCCCAATTCAAGATTGGATGATGACGACATCAGCCACGTGCGTCATCGCATGATCCACAAGGGCCGGCCTTGTTTTTTAAACTCACTTTTTAAATCTTTAATAATTTTGTCTTTTCTTGATGAATTTGAGAAATTTAAACAGAGATTTACTCAGATATTGATATTGTATTTGATGTGATATACTAAATTGATATATTCCATTGTCGTGTTGATCCTCATTAGGTACCTACTTAAACATACAGAAAGGGAAAAAAAAGACAAACATTAAAATCGAATAAATTGAAATTTTATCGCATCATTCGTTATTTTGTTGATGTATTATTATGAACAAAAGATTACTTCCAAACGTTAAGTTTAATTTAAATTTTATTACTTTTATACAAAAAAAAATTGATACCGTAGTAAAAAAGGCTTATTTTTTATTTTCTTTCACGTTTTTTACTATGGAGCTTCGGTCTATGCTAATAACAGATAAATATTTATGTACTTATTAAAACTTTTCAATATAATTGCAACTATTTTAAAATTTGGTTTACTTTTAGTTTACTATTATATTTTAATCTATTTTATGTTTAACGTCAAGATATGTATGTACGAATATTTTAAGTGTTAAAGATTTTAATAACACTACTGTTTTAGTTAAGGATTTGTCACAAAAAAATTACTTCCATGCAGAAAATGCTAAATATCATTTACAATATTGTTAATTGGACATAAATTCGCAATTTTTAACCAAAACAAATATAATTATAACATGTGATGTGGTCGATACTGCATTTTTACTGACAAAAACATGAAGCGTCACTTATTTAGTTTTTTTTCTGTCGTAATGTTTTTTTATATTTTTTTGTTACAAACGACAAATAAAAAATAAACACGACTCGAAGGGGGGAACTTGAACTTAATCCGTGTTATTAATTTTTAAACACTGTTTAACTAAACACATGTTTAAATGTGATGCTGTCTCTGGCAAACAATATTGTCAAAAAAGTGACAGCATCACATTTAAACATGTGTTTAGTTAAACAGTGTTTAAAAATCTTGTGTAATAACACGATCATTTTTAATCACGGTTTATAATTTTTGGAACTGGTATAATATGATTAACTATTTAGGAAGTACTAAAGGCAACAATCAGCTTAAATTTCAGATGCGTTTTTGTCACGTTGCTCAATGTACTTTTCTATCAAATCTGCAATTATTGTATCAATAATAAGACTAACTGATTATAAAATTCATTTACTAAACAGCGATTGTTTCTGATCTGGGTATTTAAAGTACTTTAGGTGTGTATTAAGAAGCTGCTTAGTTAGGAACTTGTATAATGATCTGATATTATTGATAAAATAAGAATATAATTAGCAAATCTGAGCTTTAAGGGTCGAATGTGGAACAAAAAGTGCAAACATATTACAATATTTGGTAACTAACAAATTATCACATTTTTTTGCTATAAGCAGTTGCACTTATTCTGTATTTTTTGACTTTAGGGCAACACACACGATTTTGTCACTTACGCTCTTTCAATAAGGTCGCATTTTCCCTAATATATCAACTACAGTATTGCGAAAATGCTTATCAATGTTTGATTAAAGATATGCGGTGTTATTACAAAAGATTTTTAAACACCTGTTTAAATGTGATGCTGTCTTTTTTTGACAATATTGTTATTACAAAAATCTTTTGTAATAACTCGGTTGATATATGTTTGCATCGTTTTGTTTTATTATAAATTGTCTTAATATAACAGGAAAAAACATTGAAAATTAGAAAAAAGTATATAAACTTACAATAATGTACAACTTAAGATAATAATTAATAGACATGTGAAGGCGAAGTGAAATGTAGATATAAAATGTATGTTGTAATCAATAATTTAATAATAATTGTCATATAAACATTCCACTTCGCGGTTAACGAAAACTATAAACATTAATTAACTAAAAATATTGTCACATCCGGTTTCGCCTAAGGAGAGCAACACTCGCGCATAATCTATATTATTTATTTATAGTAAAAAAGTAGATATCACTACACCTTAAAGGTTGCACTTTATTTATAAAAAATGACTAGTTTCGAGTTCAAAGTGAGATCTCGGCGCGGTGACGCTCCCTTCGACTTTTCGTACATTAGTTGGGGACTCGATTGTTCAAAAATCACGTCCAGAGATGGCGCTAGACTTAGTAGTTTTACTACTCGACAACAGATGGCGCTCAACATTTTCAGCTTTTTTCAATACATAAAGATGACAGTTCAAGTAAA
Source organism: Agriphila straminella (assembly GCA_950108535.1). Lineage (NCBI taxonomy): Eukaryota > Metazoa > Arthropoda > Insecta > Lepidoptera > Crambidae > Agriphila > Agriphila straminella. The sequence continues at coordinate 13,582,667 of OX467304.1, forward strand.
GCCCAGTCCCCAATGTATAGTGTCGTTATATGTCGTGTGTCGTAATATTTAGTACGTAACTGTTTTATTAATATGACAAGATAGACTGTCAAAATATGTCAGTCAAAAAAATCACATGAAACAATTGAAAAAGCAAGTGCGTTGATAAGATAGTTATTTTACCTCTGAAAATTAAATTTTCTTCTATGCAAGAAATGTCATTTTCAGAGGTAAAATAACTGCCAACGGACTGTAATCAACATACGTACTGTACAGTGCGACAAACTTATCTGACCCGGTGACCAAAACTGAAACTATATAAGTGTTATTACTACATGTTGTATGTATGTATATGGCAGGGCCTAGTAAGAGTTGTGTTTTCACTTCTCGCACTTAACTATCGGATATACTGCTCACAGTCAATGTGAGTGAGTGAACGAGTGAAAGAGAGGAAACGATTGTTGACTATTTGAAAAGTGAAAACACCAATACTAGGCCCACAGATAAGTTTGTGGAACTGTAAGAATTAGTAACATATTTTTTAACAATTTTCTAACATTGCTAGCTTACGTAAACATAGGATTGTGGCAGCTATAAATACCTCGATGGAATTCAACATACTTTGTGTTAAGGCGATTAGTACCCTCAAGTGGCGCCCTCACCTTAATTAAATTTATTGCTCGCTAAGTACATACTGTATCGAAAATTCAAACGTTGAGCTAAGGTTCTATAGTTTATTTACAAACAATAAACTCAGTAAAATATAGTTCGTTGTAGTAGTAGTAGTAGGCAAAAGAGAAAAAAGTGACCACTTTTAGCACTTTTGCCTACTACTACTACAACGAACTATTTTTTAGAAAGTTTATTATTTGTAAATAAACTATAAACTTTAGCTTTAATCGCAACGTTTGAATTTTCGATACATTATGTACATAGCGAGCAATAAATTTAATTAAGATGAGGGCGCCACTTGAGGGTACTAATCACCTTAGATACTTAATATAAATTAAAAAATACTAGAAAAAATCGACTCACCCCTAGTGTAAAAAGTACAATGCTCCTACTAGCGACTCGGTAGCATAATTGGTTAGTGCATTGGGCCGGAATCCCAAGGATTTCGAATCCCGTCTGAGCTGCTACGGGTGAGTCGATTTTTTCTAGTATTTTTTCAATTATATTAAGTATCTTAATATAAAAATAGCATTGTGAATGCTTTAAATCCAATAAATCCAAAAGAGTTCAATACTTTGTGTTGTCATCTCGTCTCCTCGTTTTTCTCAAGTTAATGATCGAATAAAAGTATATAAAGTCCATTTATTTATGAGAGTTAGTCGGTAATATGGCGTCATAAGAATCAAAGACAATAATATTATGTAACAATAGAACATTAATAATGAATGAAACAGATAAATAGTTTCTTAAACATAATATTGCAGCTTGGTAAAAAACTCAAATTATTTTTACTAGCAACACGTTATTTCTGCATATAACTTAGCCAGAGTGTTGCCCTATAATCAGACTAGAAAATTACATTTTCAATACTTTTTGCCTGTCTGTACGGACAAATTAAGTTGTTTGTTTACAAAATAAGATTGTCTTGAAATAAATGGACTTAGAGTGACTATCTATGTTAGTATTATTGCTATTATTTGTCGATGTGTGCATTAACGTCTACCGTTTCTTGTATCCGGATTTGGTCGTCGGGGGTGATTCAATACTGGAATAAATACATTCTTATTAAATTTCGAAAATTAAAAAGGTAATAATAATAATATGTGCTTGGACCATTTCACACAGCGCCATCTAGCCCCAAACTAAGCAAAGCTTGTAATATGGGTGCTAGACAACTGATATACTACTTATATACTTTTTAATTATACATATAATAATTGTACTAGTATTCATAATATGATTCATATAATATAATTCATAATTTCAATTTCTGCCCGGCCGGGAATCGAACCCGGGACGGGACCTATTGCGTGATAGACACTGGCCACTGCACCACTCGGGTCGCCTCGAATTTCTCTGGATAAAGGTCTATCCCCCCCACATATCCGGGCCGTGACGTGTCAGGGGCCCAAGCTATGTTGGGCGTCTCTATGTTCTACATATAGGACCAACGTATTTTGAACTCCATATCCGCCCCGAAGACGCCGGAGCTCAACGTATATTTGTTTCACATACAGAATCTTAGCACGACCAACGACTAACTTGGGCCCCTGAATTTATGGATAATTTGTATTCACGAAATATATTTGTAAATTGTTTAGTTCGAATTTAGTATAGAATAAAATTACAATTAAAATATTGGTATTTACCTGGATGGACCGGTCCTGGGGATCGTCTGCACCAAGTTCCGGGCGACATCTGGACAATAAAACAATAATTATTAATAAATACAAGTTTCAAAAATAAAAAATAAAACAATGTAAGTTTCAAAAATCCCCTAATGCCGAATATGGTAGATAGGGACCAATTAACTAAACCACTTTTCATATATTTTTATATTTGCGTTATTATTTTTTGTATGAAACCGCCGATTTTTTTCATGATTTCGGCGTTGGACGTCCCATAGTAAAAGTTGGTCAGTTTGATGGTCCCTATCTTCCATTATTACCATTCGGATTTACGGTTTTTTTGTACAGTAAGCAGCACATGATGTTATACAAAACTGTAAAAAATCTGTTATTTATTTTGAACCTTAAAACCTTTGCATTTAAGTATAAAATTGATTGAATATCATTCCCCTGTCGTGGAAGCCCAGCGGGCCGTTCACTGTACTTACACACGGTATTTTATATTAAAAAAACCCTTACAAAGTTAGCTCGTTTGTATTGTATGGAAAAACATATTATAGTGTCCCCTATTTTCTTTTGAGCAGTAAGTAGTATTTATTCTATATTGTGTCCTATTCGCCGTTATTCGAAGCCTTGGTAAACAGATTGAGAATAGCGGAGCCTTCCCGTTACCGTTCAGCATCATTATTATAGGTCTATCTTACTAAATTACGTCACATCCGCATCCGTTTGACGTCATATCTCACCCCCACTATGTTCACCAGGCCGCCGCCATTGCGGGTTTCCGCGCTCATTGGCGTCCTTTTTTCGCAACCGTTCACATCTAGTCAAACGCTGTTAGCGTTCGAAATTTAAAAATTTTCCTAAGTAGGTCAAATGCTGTTAGCATTCGAATTTTAAAGTTTTCTAAAGTAGGTCAAACGCTGTTAGCGTTCGTGAAATTCTTAATTCGTAATTTAGATTTTATATTGCATATTTTTGTTAAAAATGAACATCTTACGATTTATTTTCGGTTAATAAAAATGCGTGTGCGTAGAAATTTTAAAACCATACGTAAAATCAGTGTTAGTTGGGTCCGACTCTGTGTCGTCTCCGTTTTCGTCGTCATATTCGATCGCGGAGTAGCAGAGAGCGAGGGCATGGATCTACAGTGAATACGACGCAGGATTTGAATTGAATTGAGGTAATCTAACGCCTCGCCATAAGGTCAGTGAAATTTTTCCATATTTTATAATGGTATGATTCTACCCACGATATGTTGAAAAATATTTTCTGTTAATTCTAACATTCGTTAAATTGCCGTTCATGAGTTTTATTCGCTTTTGGCCTATGCGATTTGCTAAAAGACTATAATTTTGACAAATTTAATGCTTATGAAAATTTTTACGTCACGGAAAACATGTTTCGTAAGATTCCTATTCATTGTTGATAAGCATATTATAGTACATTGTGTTGAATGTGAGCTGAGCACACAAATCCTTGTTGTGTTCCTCAAAATATGAGAAAGTGTATGCAGCTTGAATCCTGGCGCCATCCTGGCGCTATCCGGCATTTCGTTCGACTCATAGTTTTACTTGACCAGTGATGAGATTAACCATTGCGCCCTATTTTATTTCGAGATGTTGTTTAGCCGTAGTCGTTTGAAAGAGTATTTAATATAATTTTTTTTTGAGAAAAGCTACTGCTTTGTGAATCTGAATAGTGATACGTAACGAGGCGCTTTGAACAAAAATAAGTATTCAGGGTTTTGCAAAAGAATGTTGCCTTTATATTGGTTTTTAATAAAAACATTTATACGTTACTATTTATACGTATATATTTATATTACATTTAAACGATATCAATGCGCAAAATTACTCGGGTTCAATTCCCAGTAAAATGAGCGTAGGTACTAATCTTGTCTGGTGTTGTGTAGAAATAAAAATGAATGCTTTATATTTGCTTTCTATGCTTTCCAAAACCATTTATTTGATTGTGATGAAACTTGAAGGACCGATTGTCCTGGCCCAAAAAAATCGTGTTTTAACCTTTGATTGAATAAATGTGTGGTATATTAAGCTTGTCGGGTACAGCTAGTTATTAATAAAATAAATTGTGGTATTTGTTTTAAAATAAATATATATTTTAAATTGCAGGCAATTCAAAAGTTTATCATAGTAATTAGATACTTTCTATTATCATTATACCCCTCGGTTCCAGCTTGTTCCGCAACTGGACCGGGGAAGGTCTATCGGCTGCTCCTGGCACCGTTGACACAAGTTTATGAAAAGTTGTATCTACATAATTTTCTATAATTAAAACATGCTGTCTACTTCCTCTATGGCAGTAATCCCCACATGTTGAGAGCTGTGTGAGTTGTAACAATATTAATATTGATTCATCCGGTCGCTTCTGAGCACCGTTGATTGATACTTTGATATGAACTCTGGCGGTCACTCCTGATGTATACCGTTGATTAAGTATCTTACTATTTATCATAAATTCGGTCGCCCTCTGATGGGCACCGTCATTATACATATAGTTATGTAATGTCAATAAATATATTTACATTCGATAAACATTTATTATGGTTGTAACATAAATTCGGCCGGTCGCTCCGGAGCACCGTCGGTTGATGTTTTGACATAAATTATTTCGGTTGCTTTTGATGAGCACCGTCCAGGCACCGTCGATATGTACATAATTTAAATCATTTTATCTTATTATTTTATTTAATAATTCTGTATAAACACTGTCCTTAATCCCTGAGGGAGAGGAACTTAAAAAGGGGATCATCCAAGATATTCCCGTATTCCAGTGGGCACCACCAATGAATGAATGATAGAAATAAATCTTTATTTACAAAAGCTCCATGTTTTTAACAACCACTAGTTGCTGCTTACAGAACAACCAGGATTTTGAAAGTTTCTTTGGGGAGTTATTTATTAATATTAATTTTTATAACCGTGGGCCAGTGGCAACAAGTTATTTTGATTGAAATATTTCAATCAATATATTTTCCTGTTATTTAAAATGTGTCTTTATTAAAAATATCAAACCGGGTGCAAAGTCCGGGTGTCGCAAAGAAGGTTCACCAACAGTTGCGTTCTGGTGCTTCACTAGCCGCCGCCGTGGCACACTCGATGCGCTCGCTCAGCTCGCGCTTTATTTTGCCGTTTTGTGATCAAAAGGTCACAGTTTTAATCCAACCTATTTATTGTGTCCCTTTTGGCTACACTGTAACCAAAATAACTAGCAGATATTATGTTTTGTTTGAACATTTTATATTCATTTGTATTCTTTGAAGACTGATATTGTCTCATGAGAGCGATGACAGATCAGATATCCAAGCTCGTTTTTAGTTAAGTGGTCACTGCAAGGGTTGTGCCTGTTTTACATTTTAAATTTTATGAAAATTTAAGTCTGATGATGTTGGCTTTATTACAAAGTGCATTGATAGCTGATTTGACGGGGGCGTGTAATGTGTGTGTACATAGATACATAAAGTGCTAGTTTTTATTGTACTTTGACCACGTTATTATTTACATTAATAGATATGAATTTAAAAAATCACTTTCATATGTAAATGTTTTGTGATGTAAACCCTATTAAATTCGTGGGGGAATCTCGATTTAACTCAGACCTCGATTGAATCATTCTATATTTTAATTATAATCATAGCACCGTGTAGAGTACTTGTTGAATATTTCAGTAGAATATGAAAACACTTTTATTTAGCTACCATAACATGTACCATATTCTGGAAATAACTTTAAAATAATACACTTAAGCACTTTGACATTAGTCAGTTGTTGTAAACACTGTCGCTCTGATGTTATATTGGTTGGTGTCTGCGAATGATTTACTTAAATATACTTTCCTAAGCAAGCTTAACTACCACGGGGAAGCACTGGCACACTGCTCTTGTTTATTTATCCGGGTGATGATACTTGATTTGTTAGATAACAGAGGTAATCTTTTCGGTGGATAATTCCAAAGTATTTATGTGATTTTAATTAAATAATTAAATGAAGTATTTTAACTGTAATTATTATTACTATTATTATTGATATGCATCATTTTTGCTATATTGTTTGAAATTCAAGTTTAAAACGAATATAAAGTTGATGCTGCGTGCAGCTTTTCCGATGGCCATAGAAACCATGACATTTAGAAACTTGATTGTTTTAATTTTTTTTTTTAATATTTATTTTATAGATTGATAAAAAGAAAATATTTTATTTATTTACCTTTATTTTTGTGTACTGAAAGTAAAGACATGTTGGAATAATTAAGACATATTTCTTTACTAAATAATTATTTCTTTCTTTGGTATGCAGTACGGTCATATTAATTTGTTCTTTTAATGCATCTTTTAATTTTATCTATTATATCTATTATAATCTTTACCTAGTATTTTGATTCCCAATGTTAAGATGTCATTTAATTTTGCGATGATAATTAAAAATGTGTCAGTTAGGTGTAGTAGCTACTTACCTATTTTTTTTTTTGTTTGTTTTTGTTTTGGGCTAACACAGCTGCTGTGTGCTGACCAATCGAATACTAAATGTTTTATTAAATGAAAAAATTCAAATGGCCTTGTAAATGTTAATTAACATTCGATAGCAATTTATATAACACTAGTCTGACATTAGCAACAAGATGTCGCAAACAGTGGCGCACACAGACACTTTAGCTAGCTATTCGGCCTAAGTGTATAACACCAAAAGTAGTTAGCCTACCTTTGGCTTAAATCAGTCTTATAATGTTTATTTTTGGGTTGGTATTTATTGATTTCAGTTCGCAGTTTACGATTAAATTAATTCAATCAAGTATTTGATATAAAAGTAATAACTTTGTGACCGCTTTCACAAAGATTTATTTGATTATGATATCCAAATCCAGTTAAGGATTTTATAACGACTTTTTTTTTTTTTTTTTTTTGCAGAGCAAAAGCTCAAAGAATTGGTAAGGTTTGTATCTTGAAGTGAATTAATTGTGCAGCAACTGACATCACATTTGTTATAAAAGAATCTGCGAAGAAAACGTGGTTTTGTCCCAGATTATTTTGAAGTAGGCGTTCGACGCGGTTTAAGCAGAGATGCACTGTCAGCCAGCAGTCATATTAAACGATAACACGATTGAAATATTATGAGTTTTATGTTTATGTTAAATAATTATGAAAAAAAAAAAAAATAATAATAATAAGTGAATTTATTTAAAGCTGATCTGATTTGTCAACTTGTTCGACTTTATTTTAGTTTTAATTATTGCTTTTTTGTATTATAATTTTTTCTTCCCTTTACTAATTTAAAGAAAGCTTTCTTTTGATCTAAATTAATTAATAAATTTTAAGAGAAATAAACTAGTTATGATAATTAGAGTGTCACATTGGCGTCCTGTCCCTGTTCACCAGGCGATAACAAACAATGTCTCAATCTGTTTACCAAGGCTTCGAATAACGGCGAATAGGACACAATAGGAGCGTTTTACCTACCATTAAAACGCATATTGTGTCTGAAGCCTTATTCGAAGCCTACCTTCAAGGGCTGCCTGGTATGCATTTAATGCTCAATAGTTGTAAAGTATTTTTCAGATTTTGAGACTGCAATGAGCGCGGAAACCCGCAATGGCGGCGGCCTGGTGAACATAGTGGGGGTGAGATATGACGTCAAACGGATGCGGATGTGACGTAATTTAGTAAGATAGACCTATAATAATGATGCTGAACGGTAACGGGAAGGCTCCGCTATTCTCAATCTGTTTACCAAGGCTTCGAATAAGGCTTCAGACACAATATGCGTTTTAATGGTAGGTAAAACGCTCCTACTTAACAAGCTCGTATCAGTCACTTTTAAGGTTCCGTACTCAAAGGGTAAAAACGGAACCCTATTACTAAGACTCCGTTGTCCGTCTGTCTGTCTATCACCAGGCTATATCTCATGAACAGTGATAGCTAGACAATTGAAATTTTCACAGATTATATATTTCTGTTGCCGCTATAACAAATACTAAAAACAGAAAATAATAAATATTTAAGTTTTGCTGTTTTTGGTACGGAACCCTTCGTGCGCGAGTCCGACTCGCAATCGGCCGGTTTTTTTTAAATTAGTCTTTATTACCTACAACATAAGGTGCACATTACCTGTCGCAGCAAGAACGGCGGCCGGTACTGAAGCATATTCCGGTTCCGGTCGGGCGGTTTGTTGTCTCGCTCTAATCTGTCGTCTCTTTCCCGCCGACGGTAGTCGGGCCGGTATTGGTATTCGCGTCTGTCTTGATCTAAGGGATGATTATAATAAATTAATGTTTTTTCGGAGGAGGAGGGTGGCGCAGTGGTTTAGCGCCTGGCCCAGCGATTGCGGAAGTTAAGCAACGTTCGCAAGGGTCGGTCATGGGATGGGTGACCAAAAATTTATTATCTCGAGCTCCACCGTGCTTTGGAAGGCACGTTAAGCCGTTGGTCCCGGCTACATTTGCAGTCGTTAACACCCACCAATCCGCATTGGGCCCGCGTGGTGGGTTATGGCCCATCCTCCTACCCATAAGGAAGGCCTGTGCCCCAGCAGTAGGGACATCAAAAATAGCTGATGGACATATTTTTGACATGGACAATGTTTTTTAAGTCAAAATAAAGGAAAGGAAATTTTCATGGAATTAAAGAAACGGATTAATTTCAATTTAAATTTATTAATTGTAAATCAATCAATTTATTTATTAAATAATGTAGATTGAATAGGCTTGATGACTTTTTTATTATTTTATGTTACATAAATTTCCTCTCAAAAAAGAAACATTGGTAAAAGAATTAATTCGCTAGCATGAAAACTGCCCGAGATATCACAGTGTGAAATGTACACAAATGGAGTCGCCCAAAAACGCTCCATACTAACGGCTACTAAGTGATGACGTCACGCCTAGATAGTTTGTATGCAACGCGTAGGAAATTTGTTTGGCAGCTAAATTAAATATTGTGTTTATCAAAATAGTTTATTAGACAAATTTGCTATACATTTTACAGACTTATTAAAGGTATCATTTATTTTAATAAATTTTATACTTTTTAAATGGACTTGTCCACCCAACTTTGAAGGGTCATAAAATAAATAATATGCAATATATAAAACCAAGAGGTATACAAGCTACTCTAAAAGTTTAATATGTTTACGATTTTTATTAGTATTTCGTTATTTTATTCATTATTCATCATCCCTATTGTATGGTAGTAAACAAAACCAACAAGGAGTTTGCGATTGTTTGCACTTGATGATTTCTAGCGCATTTCGATGTTTAGTTTGGTTTTTGTATTTACCTCATTAATTAACCTTATTACTTACTACTCCTATACTGCAAATAAGTTGTTAATGTGTTTACCATAATTACCTGTTATTGTACATAAGTGTATGTATGTTTATGTAAGTTTATTATATCATATTATTTTATGTATGTTTATGACTTTAACTTTTCATTTATTACTTTGTTCCGTCCGTGCTATTTTACACCGCCCTCTTTTTCATATACTGTCAATATCTCCATGCCCTCGGTTGCCTGGAAGAAATCGCTATTAGCGACAAGGCCGCCATGTTTAGCACTGTAAGTTCTATTGTTAAGTCTCTATAATATAGAGACTATTATGTAAGTTTCACTTTTGGTGTTGAAATAAAGAATTATCTTATCTTACCTCAGCACTAAGGGTTTTGGAAAATTCACCCCCTAAGGGGATGAAATAGGGAATGAAAGTTTGTATGGGAATTTGTATAGAAAAATTGAAATGTGCGATTAGAGCTCTACCGGCTGAAGGTAAAAACATAATTTTGAAGGTAGACTTTTCATGGCGTAGGTGAGCACTAAGGGTTTTGGGAAAAGAGGAAGAAGATAGGGACGAAGACGGGAACGGGGATGGGAACGCATTTTACCAGTATTTTAAGGATAGGTCTTAAAGTCTTAAGGATGGGATAGGGTTTTAGATATCTAATGATTTTCTAAAATGTCCATGCGAACGGAGTCGCGGGCAAAAGCTAGTTGATATTATAAATAAATACTCACAGTTGTTAGTTTTGGCTTGCATATTCCTTATAGAGTTGACGATCGCTCGCGCGGCGGAACTGAGTTGAGTCTCGTCATTCGAAGTTCTGGAACAAAATGTGTTCTTATTTTGTGACCATTAAGGTTCATTTTACTATTACTCCGGAATAAGATGTACAAGATTTTGCGTGCCTGACATAATGTCGTATGATTTTACGTTAGGAATGGTAAAAAGTAAGGATGATACATGACACGTTTTGTTTATTAAAATCTGTAATTTTTAAGATATGGTGGTTTTAGGAAAACGGAAATTACTATTAAGTTCCTAGTGTCTATTTTTCCAGTCATCTAAAAAAATCTTGGTAGGAAAATATTGACGATTCGCAAGCGCTTAATGTTTAAGCTAATTTGAATATTATTTTGAATTTAACTTTGATTTAAAATATTAACAGAATCTGTCAAGAAATCTTACAGTAAATTGCTTTTCCACCCATTCACACAATCTGGTCACACATTGAACACAATCTGGTCGCATACAAATATACCTGCCGCCCTTTAAACAAATCGTGCTACATTTTGTTTTTAAATGTGTGTTCAAGTGTTTGTTTATGCATGTGTTCAAACGTATGTTTAAACAAGTGTCAAATGTTTGTTCATAAAGAGTCAAATGTGTGTTCAAATTTGTGTTCGAACAAGTGTTAAAAGTGTGTTCAAACAAGCGTTTGAAAAGTTATATCTGGCGTTGTCTTTATGACGATGATTTATGTCTATTGATAGAAAAGCATCGTAAAACAAGAAAAAGAAAGAGATGAACATATCTCACTCACCCTTGCACCCTATCGATCCTCCCATTAACATGATTAACCGGGTAATTCCCTAGTATCCCGTTCCCGTTATTCCTTCTCTTCCAGTCTTCATTGCGTTTGCTTCTGTCTCTGTCTCGCGTGTTGAGTTGAGCCATCTGGTCTTTGATCTGTTGGATCTTGGCGGCGATTTCGTTGGAGTTCCTTCGGGCTGTGGCCTAGGAATTAGGTTATATAATACGTTACGTCTAATATTCGAAGTGCAGCTACACCTAGTTCTAGCCGGCTAAAACTAGGTGTAGCCGATATCTGTTGGTTAAACCTAGGTGTAACCGATTTGGTAGAGTAGAGTGGGTAGGTAGAGTTCCATAAGCGGACAGCATGGACCATAAAGGGATATGAAAATAAATCGGTGGATGTTGTGGAAATTCAAGGGTAAGATTTGAAGAAGATCGTAGTTTACACTACGAAGAAGAAGAGAGATAGGGGAAACAGGCTTTAAGATAAGGTGTTGAGGTTTATAGTGAGGAGTTGTGCTATAGAAGGTTTAAAGTAAAGACGAAATGATGAAAATCTAATTACTTATTCATTATATTTTGTAATTCAAATAAACATTTCATTTTATCTTGTAAGAACCTCACTTTACTAAATAAGAGGATTTATTTTTTAAAGACCAACAAGTTTCAAAGCTTTTGAAAAAAAAATATTATCCCCGCAAATTCGTAATGAACTTGGCGGCCATGTTTTTAACCTCAAAAACGAAAAACAACTGTATTTTTTTTATACCTAGACTATACTATACCTAGAATCTTATTTTATTATCAAATTAGGTACCTATAAGAATTTTATTGTTACATGTCATTTGCTGATGACGTCAACGTGTATGTTAATGTGACAAGGTTCCATCTTATTACCAATTTGCGGGGATAGTACAAAACCAAACACCCGTATTCACAAACATTACCATGAGGTGTCACAGTGCCCGACAACGCACAGCGTCTCAACTACTAATCACAGGCAGATCACCCCAGCAAAACGGTAGATGCAAAATTCAAATTACTGGAAAACGCGAAAGAGGATGGCATGCTGGCAGAAGACCTGGTAAGAATCTATACAGATGGTAGCAAACTGGAGGGGAAAGTTGGAGCCGCTCTGACCTGTTGGGAAGGGCCGATTGAGACGATTACCCGGAAGTTTAAGCTGGAACCATACTGTACAGTCTTCCAGGCCGAGTTGTATGCTATTCTCCAAGCGACCGAAATTCTTATTGGCAAAAAATTCGGAAAGGCTGCCGTGCTTAGCGACTCGAGATCCGCTCTCCAAACGCTCCAGGATCCAGACTCATCGCACCCGATCACTAGAGCGATTCAGGGCAACCTCCAGACACTTAGAGACAACCACCAACTCGTCTCACTCTACTGGATAAAGGCCCACGTGGGTGTGAACGGGAACGAAAGAGCGGACCAATTAGCTAAGGAGGCGGCTCTCAAGCTGAAGTGTAGGTCGCATTACGACTGTTGTCCCATCTCCTTTGTGAAGCGCCATTTGCGCGCAGCTACAAAGGTAGAGTGGGACCGTAGGTACACTTCTGAAAGCACGGCGAGCACTACAAAAGTCTTCCTACCGAATGGGGTGGAGGCGTACAGCATAGTGCGGAAGATGAAGGTGGACCGGCCGACCTCGCAGATGCTGACGGGACATGGTGGGTTCGCAGCGTACTTGCACAGGTTCAAATGCAAGGACAACCCATCATGCGTCTGTGACCCGACAGAGAGCGAGGACATCTTCCACATTATGCTGGACTGCCCTCTGCACTGCATTGATAGGTACACATTAACACAGACGCTAGACACACCACTTAGCAAAGACACCCTAAAAGATATAATGAGAGACAGCAAAGAAAGAGACAAATTAATAGAATATGCAAAGAAAATAATAAAAATTGTTAATGAAAGAAACAAGACATGAGGCAGGACAGAAAATATTGTAAATGTACAAATATGTATTTAGGTAAATAATGAAAACAGATATATAACACATGCCATATTGGAATGGAAACAACTAGAAACTAAAATTAGTAGTTATTAGAATTTAGATATTGTGAAAAAAAAAAGATAGAAAATGAAACATGTACTTAATATTATTATAGAAAGAAAATACTTATGAAGTAGTTGAAAAATAGTTACAAGAGGACTGAAAAAAAAATATATATGTGTGCGATCTTATTTACCCCTGTGTTGGAAATAATAAAGAAAAAAAAATAGTTTAACAGCTAGACGGGCATCCCACCCGCTAAAGAATAAATGGTGATGAATGCTAGAAAGATACCGTATGAAGCATGAAAGTGCGAGAAGAATACACGCGAGAACTGGAGTGAATGAAAAATTAGAGATAAAAAGGCCCGGACCTCATGTCTGGGGAGCAGTAATTAAAAAAAAAAAAAAAAAACTACTAATCACACACGTAAAACAAACGAACCAAATACAGAGCTCTATTTCAACGCAGTGCGTTCGCATAGGCAAGGGTCGTTGGAGTATTGTTCTTGAATACGGGTGTAAGGTTACTTTTGATCCATACGTACTTATAATAAAATTTGCGACCCAATTTGACACCATGTTTTATACATATAAACCTTCCTCTTAATCCCTCTATTTATCATAAAAACCGCATCAGCATCAGTTGCGTAGTTTTAAAGATCTAAGCATACATAGGGACAGACAGCGGGAAGCGACTTTGTTTTATACTTAGTAGTTAGTTAAGCATAAATTACTTACATTATTATCAGTACTGTGCGTAGACGCCGCTCTATCCTCGCCGTGTTCGCTGTGCGCGCTCGCGAACATGTTCGGGTGAACGTTCGCGTTCGCGCTCGCGACGCTGTTGCTTCTGGAGGGGGGTTTCTCTACCATTCCGTATACGGGCTGGCATATTGGGTACGATTGGGGAATTACCTGAGAATAAAATATTACGAAAAAAGTTTTTTAAATCAGTTTTTTTATTTGTCCTTTTTTGATAAACAATTTTTACCCAATTTGAGGTCAAATACAGTGACGGTCACATAATTATTACATTAATGGCCGTACTCAGAGACGTCAATTAAGTTTAATGTTTCATTAAAATTGGTGCTATCTCTTTCTTTTCCATAGTGACAGTATAAGACGACACGAAATTTAATGAAGCATTAAACATAATTGACGTCTCTGAGTACGGCAGTAAGAGATTATAAGGATCAGAGTTTTCAGTTTCAGGATTTCCATACATTTTTATGTTAATTTCACGGTTTTTTAAACATATCTTTATATCTCAGAATGCTGATCTGACAGATTGATTACTGATTTCTCAACTAGTTGCAAGTTATTTACTCTCACAATAGGGATGTTGACTATTTTTATTATTTTATGTTACAAAAATTACCTCTCAAAAAAAGAAACATTGGTAAAAGAATTAATTCGCTAGCATGAAAACTGCCCGAGATATCACAGTGTGAAATGCACACAAATGGACTCGATCAAAAACGCTCCATACTAATGGCTTGCACGTTATGACGTCACGCCTTGCAAGTTTGTATACAACGCATAGGAAATTTGTTCAGCAGCTATATTAAATATTGTGTTTATCAAAATGGTTTCTTCGACAAATTTGCTATACATTTTAGGGACTAATTAAAGGTATAATTTATTTTAATAAATTTTATACTTTTTAAATGGACTTGTCCACCTAACTTTGAAGGGTCATAAAACAAATAATATGCAATATATAAAACCAAGAGGTATACAAGCTACTCTAAAAGTGTAATATGTTTACGATTTTTATTAGTATTTCGTTATTTTATTCATTAGTCAACATCCCTATTACCTATCCGATATGTAGTTGGTTACTTACTAGTTGGTTTGGTTGGTTAGTACCCAACCCATTGTGAGCAAACTTTTGTTAATAATAATTATTGTGATGGAAAATGACCTCACTTTAAATGTAGAGCTCTTTTTTCAAATGTTGACGACTCTGTATGAAATATACAGGGAGAAAAAAGCAGCCCTTGACGAGTTTCTTGCCGGTTCTTCTCGTTACAAGGTCTCCCGCTCAGGGTTTGCGAACCGATGGCGTAGCTTCATTGACATTCACAAGTGCTTGTAACAGCCTAGACTGAATAAATGATTTTTTGATTTTGATTTTTGATTTGAAAATCCCTGGCGGAGAACCAAGGCTTCAAAGTTACCTCGTTTGTATGGAAATCAACTGGTGTCTTTAATTATGTGACCGCCACTGTATGTATGTGTACTTATAGTCCGATTTTTTCTTAATTATCTTATTTAGTAAATGATTTTTGATAGAAAAGTAGTTTTTTTGCAAACGAATCAATTTCATGGGTGCTATAAATGTCCATTTGGTACTTTTGCTATTTAGTTAAACGAACAATATACGTAGGCCAGTATACGTTTTGTCGCTCTGTAGCTCGCACGTCAAGATTTCTTAAATATGAGAGCGTAATTATCCAGCCACTTTGCGCAATATAAGATTACGGATATTTTAACTGAATATATTTCAGTTTCGTGTTGCTGAAGCACAAAAAGTCGTTTCTGACAGTTGACTGTTAAGAAATAGATATGTATACTTACAGGAGGGTACAGTAAATTGTATTGGTACATATTAGGGTACATGGGGTACATCTCGGGTACAACCAGTTTCGGAGGTAGTGGCATCATCTGATGTGCTTGCCATTGTACCGCGTCTTGGTACTGTAAAGGGAATAATAAAATGTATACACTGTTGTTTTGTATTCGTTTTAATTAATAACTAATATAAATCTAGGGTTTCCTAGGATGACGGTGCCGTCATATTACAGCCGTAATTTAGCGGCGTAGAACGTTGTCTATGTAAACAATATTGTTCAACGTTCTACACCGCTAAATTACGGCCGTAATATGACGGCACCGTCATCCTAGGAAACCCTAGCTTTTGGCAGTGTTCTACCAATGAAACCTAAGCATATTTGCCAAAGAAACGTGGGTCGAAAAACGTCATTATTTGCTTTTGTTTTTTGTATCAAAATATTGTACTGTTGCAAATGTAGTTAACTTTGCTTTCCTAAAATTTATTTTTCTTATATAGTCATATTTTTTTTCAAAGTTCAGATATTATCAAAAATTAAACGGCTCGATCACATTTTCGTTTTTTTTTTCGAGGTCGCAAATTTAATGTATTATTAACAGCATTTAGTGCTATCTGACGCACAAGAAATCAAAACTAAAATTACATGGCACATAAGGTACTCACCGGCATCTGTATATGTTGTAACATCATGTTACCCATCGGGTAGCTTGGTAGTACTTGTGGCACTTCTACTTGGCCGTAAGGCATGTTGTAACTATAATAAATAAATACGACATTTAAGTTAAACTATACAGCAGTGATTATTTGTAAAAACACAGAATATATAATAGCACTTTCCATAAACTAACTTTCCATCCAAATGTTCAAACGAGTTTACATACCAATACGTGCGGCGTGTCTATAGATAGGTCTTCAAAAATGACATTGAGGTTCCTAAGACAATTTTTTCTCAAAGTCAACCGTTTGAAAAATAAACACTGCCAAAGTGGTAAAATGTGTGTCCCCCTCTCTAACTTTTTTATAATTAACTTTGAAATAGGTGAGTGAAAAATAAAAAATAAACATGCTATAGATCTTAATAAAAACTTTCACTGAAAATTGGTTTGAACGAGATATAGTAATTAGTTTTCGAGATATATCATATTTTCCAAAACCGCAAATATAACTTTGTCATTCATACCAACACTGTGAAAAACAAAGTTATTTTTACAGACGAAAAATGATAGTGGTATTAAATATGGTATGGTATATAAGGTAACTACGGAACCCTACGGCGCGTGGCCCGACACGCACTTGGCCGGTTTTTTTATAATAGAATACATACCTTCTCATAGTATTTGGATCGACGCAAGCGCCGCACTGTGCTGCGAAATCTACGGCCGCGTATGGATAACTTGGATCTGAGGATACAAATAGATTTTGACAGTCGAGTGTCGACAAATCACGAGACATACAGTGGTGGCCACATAATTAAGGACACCAGTCGATTTTCATACAAACGAGGTTACATTGAAGCCTTGGGTTTCCGCCAGGGATTGACTTATCTGTGATCCGCGGGTCTACCGCCTAACTCAATCGCTTTGACTCTGGCTTTGGTTTATGACGTCAATGCACAGTCCGTCCTTGTCATCGTGTTATGATATGACAAGGACGGACAGAGCATTGCTATCGCTCTGGCTAAAGCTTTAAGTTAGGCGGTAAGGCCCCTAATGATGGCCATCCTCCATGACCAATGTCCAATTTCACGGTTTTTTTTAAAATATCCTTATATCTCTTAGAATGTTGATCAGATCAGTTGGGTGTGTATAGCGATCTGAATCTCCTTCATTCACTCCCTGGATGTCCATCATCAGATCACAGCTAGGTCGATCCCTAGCGGAGAACCAAGGCTTCAAAGTTACCTCGTTTGTATGGAAATCGTGTATTGGTGGTCATGCTACAGGGGCTGGCGTGAAAGAACTTTGAATAAAGAAGATAGGTGATTTTGCAAAGCATCCTTTTTTTAACAAAAGCAAAACTATGCTAAAGCAAAACTACAAAGATATTTGAAAATAATCTTGCTACTTTATATCCGGAGAATATAACCGACACTTAAATAGCACTCTGTACTTTTATAGCATCAATTAATACAGTCGATCGTAAGAATCAAATCTCTCTAATAAACATAATAACTTAAATTATAGGAAGAAGTCCTACATAATTATTTAATATTTTTACCATGAAATCTTTCTATAATGTATTGTAACTGCCTAACCAATTTTGCTTACCGATTCTAAAGGTGGGCTCTTGTGATGGTGTCGCATTTACCTTGTGGTCCTCTGTACCTTGTACCATGTGGCTGTGGTGGTACATGTGTTGTAGCGAAGGATCCTGTCAGTATTAAAATATACAGGGGTTACAAAACAACCAGTAATGCCGAATATGAGTGTTAGGGACCATCAGACTGAACAACTTTTACTATGGGACCAACCCTGAAATCGCGAAAATAAATAGCTATTTGATTCAATAAATAATAACGAATATATCAGAATGTATGAAACAGTTTTTTTCGTGATTTCAGAGTTGGTCCGGTAGTAAATGTTGTTCAGTTTGATGGTCCCTATATGCCATATTCGGCTTTAGGGGTTTTCTCTGTTTATACAAAAGTAAACCCTAGATATTGATTTAATTTTCATTACGTTGGTAAAGAAAAACACTAAGTGTGAGTTGCACCAAAACGCTGTCAAAGTTAAAGTTATCGTCAAATGATAATGCTACCTATTTGTCACGTCAAACTTGTCAAAGGACATCATGCTGGCTGGCAACCTCTTTTTTTGGCTAACTCGTGCTTAACCGGTACTTTAACAAGCTTGTTATCGTTAACGTTAGATCCTGCAACTGAGCCTAAGTAATTGAACTAACAAGATTGTTCCATTGCACAATACCTGAGAAGAATTATATTGAAAAAAAAATCTTATGCATTTTTAATTTTTGTAACTAAATAATTAAAAAAAACATGCTTATTAACTTACCATCCTAAAGTGATTCATGTATGGAAATCCTTGATGTACGCCCGGATACGCCATATTCGTCAACGATACGGGACCTGCAATGCAAAGTAATTACTTATTTGCTGGTTCGAGGCTGTTAAAAATCAGCGCCCTAGCATGACCAACCGAAACGAGATATGATATAGCGATTTATTTTTATTTTATTTATTTAATCTTTATTGCTTAAAATAAAAACAACAAATGGCGGACTTAATGCCCAAGGGCATTCTCTACCAGTCAACCGGTAAGTTGTTAAGGAGAAAAATAGTGGCGGCAATAAACAAAACTTATTAAAAAAAACCTGAATCAAAAAAAATATACAAAATTATACATAAAGTATATACTAAATCCTAATAAAAACATAATTAAATACATATACAGAGTGGAGAGGACAATGCGACAATAAATGATAACACTGTAGACACTAGTTCATAGAAGTACTTTGAAACTATCAAATAATTCCTAGAAGCAAAATAAAAAAAAATTTTTTTTCGAACAAAATAAATACTACAAAAACAAGTACGAAATTAAACACCCTTAGTAAATATTGGTTACTTGGTTACTTGCTATGGTAAGAGCGGCAACAGCGCGGTGTTAGGTCACAGAATAGTGTTGACAGGTGACAATAAGCCGCGAAATGAACTTTTGGCGCCATTTAATGCTGAATTAATACAGTGTTTTTCTCGATATCTACGGCAGCGACTCGAGCTACGGCATCATGCAACAACGCTGTCCATACGGCAATTTTCATTGCTGAGATTTATGATATTTTTCAAAAACAGGGCAATAAATTAATTTTTTTTTTTGCTTTTTACGGTAATTTTTTATTTTGAATACGGCAATCCTAAATTTAAATCCTAAATCACCGATTTAAAGTTATTATGTACACTGAATACCTAGTCACAAGTTAAATATTTCTTGTATCCTTTGGACAGCTTGAACATAGACCATGGGTAGGACAAACACAAGTGTTACCATAATATCTATCTCGGTATTTCCGTAAAGCTAAAACAGCGACATTCCCCATTATTAAAATCATGTTGGTGTACTTGAAAACTGTGAAATTATAATAAGGCATAGAAAAAATACTTATTCGTATTCTAACAGATTTTAACACCTTTGACGCAGTCTTCTGCGTCAATGAGACGTCAAGTCATCATCGACATGCTCCTTGGGCGTTTTTGAGTGCTACAAATTAGTAATCTGTGTTTTGAGTTGTGTTGTACCATAAACTTAATATTCACTCGAATATTAAGTTTATGTGTTGTACAAAAAGTAAACAGAATAAAAATAAAATATTAAAAAGTCACAGACTAAAAATTATTATTATTATACCATAGCTGAATGAATTTTCTCCACTACTAGCACTAGAGAACACATTGTCATTTTGCTGCTATTAAAAATAAAAAACCGGACAACGAGCATTCACAAAAAAAAACTGTCGCTGTCAAATGTCAAAATATTTTTCGCTTGTACTTTGAATGTTTTGAATTGAATTGTAGTATTTTAGTTAATTTTAACTTTATTCGAAAATAATATCAAGGTTTCTGAAGAATTTGTAATGGCAGACAGTCGTAATGTAACAGTCCCTAAGTGGACTTCATGATACTGCTTAAAACCGAAGTTTTCAGCGAAACAATTTTTTGAATTGCGAAATTAAAATCGATATTGTTAACGTTTGAATCTGTTTAATAAAATACAGGTTGGTTTGATGAAGTGCATTTATTTCAATTTCCATAAAACTTTAAAGAGTAACCACTGTAGGTAAACGTGTAGACAAGGTGTAGGACTTTGGCACGTAAAAAAGTGTTTGTTTGGACATTTCATCAAAATAAAATTTTGGAAAAGGAAAAATACGTATCTCCTGTTTTCGTAAGTAATTCAATAATAATAAATACACATTTTTACACGTGTAAAAGATTTTGAAACGTTGTCAACTTTATTGTTTGTTCGAAGTAGATTTTGTCTCATTCGCACATTTTTAGATGACACGCTAAAGCGTGTCATTTAAAAATGACTCTTACGTATTGAGCATAAGGTACAATTTGGCAACGTTGTGTTAATTTATACTGATGGAGGGGTTTTCGGCAATAGCTTAATAGATACAGCATGTAGAAAATATTAAAAACGAAAAAAAATTCTTGTGACTAAACTACTGGGTATTTTTAATAGATATTTTACAGGCAGATTGGGAGCGATACTAGATATACGAAATTTAATTTATTGTCGCATTGTCCTCTCCACTCTGTATACCTACATAAATCATACATACATATAAGAAGGAGTAGCAAGTGTAGATTTATCACGTTTAACTGTCAAAAGACAATGAATTTTGACAGTTGAGTGTCGATAAAACGCTGTATTATACTAGGAGCTGGCCCCGGAAATAGGTGGACAATTTACAGAGCGACGAAATCCCTCTAGTTAGTTAGCCTAACTATCATTATTAACAGATCCGGGCACCTCGCAGATTTTCAGTGGTGGGGGTGGGAGTGGTTGACCAACAAAGGGGCTGAAAAGCGATTAAAGGTATACAATTTACAGAGCTCTGGATTTGGTGTGGTATAATAGCCAGGAATTTTGACTGGTGGAAAAGTAGTGCCAGGCGGCATCAAACTTTACCCCTCTTTCGCGCATTTTGATGCCGCCTGGCACTACTTTTCCATCAGTCAAAATTCCCTTTCAATGTTATATTCGATTTAGATACATGATTGGCTTTCTATTATACAACACCAAATCCAGAGCTCTGTAAAATGTATACCTTCAATCGTTAAGATAATGTAGCGTGCTGCCTGTCGCTCCTGAATTCTTAGTTTTAAGCTAGTTTTAATTAGTTTAAGTTTCTTAGGGAATAAGTATTTTTGGCTGTAACTTTCCAAATTCTTTGAAAATAAGCATTTGCTTGGCAGCAATAAATTCGTCTCTTTACGGCGATTCTTATTAGGTTTGTAGTTTCATCCTTTCTCATACAATTTTGTTAAATTTCATACATAAATTTCATACTTAGTAGAAAAGTGAGGTTATAATTTTGTATTTATTTTGACAGCTGCTTGTTTACATGTGACAGCTATGTTTATTTGCTTTTTCTCAATTCTATTCACACCTCGCGTAGGTTGTCTATCAATTTATTGTTCATCCCGCTCTTTCGTATTGCTGCCGAGCGAATACACGAATTCCCATTTTGAAACGCTGTATTATTTTTCTTCTACGTTTTTCTTTCGATTTTTCAAAATTTTCTGTGAGTATAAAAAGATTGTCAAACGTGTTACGTGGCCCAGTCAGTCTTCGTGATCTACAGTAAAAACAAGTAGTGGCCGTTCCGGGCCTTAGGCAAGGCCCGGGACTCAAGAAAGCCCGTGCCGTGTGAGACTTCTAACAAGTTCTACGGGTGCTGCGAGTCTCCAACTCCTGCTGGTCAACCCCAAGCTAGTGAAACGCTCCATCTCCGGCCTGGCTACGCTGCTCATCAACGGTATAACTACGCTACATTGTGTCCCCTCTCCACGCGCAAGAATACGTTTCCTCTCCGCGTGCCCGTCAACGGTTTAACTACGCCCCATTGTGTCCCCTCTCCGCGCGCAAGAATACGTTCCCCTGTCCCTCTGCAAGCCTCTGAAGATCCATCCACACCCCTTACCTCCCTCGTAGTTTTAAGTTCCTTATCATCCTCTTTGTTAATTTATGTGATATTAAATGTTAAAATTCCAACTTTCCGCATTTCTCTTTACTAGATAGTTAAAATCCTCCAATCTTAGGTAGGCCCTCTTCCCTCTTACTCTGTAACGTTACAGTTTTGGCGCCCAACGGGATTAATTTACGCAAACCCACGCTCTTCAAAATTCTAAATTGAACTTGCACAAGTTGGTACTTTCGGTAATATTTTTCATCTAAAAAACCATCCATCTCTACACTGTACTCTACTATACAGTACACCTTCCAAATCGTCACACGCATATTACATACAGATACACAATCACGCTGTCTTACGGACAGTAGCACGTACGCTCAGGCTCAAGAGTTTAAACTGTATAATTATTCTAAGTAATTATACAGTTATTCTTGACCTGAGAATACATACAACTTGACTTCTAGGAGAATATCCTAGAAGGCAAACAAACGAGTAGGTAGAGGTACCTCGAAGGATCTCGAGTCCGACTAAGAGGTACCGAAACTAAACATTACACTCCCTACATAACATCCCATCCATCTATTATACAAACGTTCGTAATTGGGCGACCTTAAATTTACCTTCATTTTCAAAAATTTATTTTCATTAAATCTCTCTCTGATTCTGTCACTCTATTCTAAATTTAACTTTCACTCTATTTTTCTTAAAAACCTAATTTGATTAAGGAGGATTTTATCTTTCTGTAAGGAGTTTTTATCTTTTGCCGCTTGCCTCTTTAGGTAGGTACATACGGTCACGTAGGAATTATTTGCTCTGTGGCTATTTATTTCTCTTTGAAAAATGGCCCGCTTTATAAATGTAGTTTACCTTAATAAGGCAGAGTTGGTGTATGAAGTTGAAGTTAGGGGTGAGGTACCGCTAGATACCATTATTAAGCTGCGTACCCAAGTTTCCAAATTATTAGAGACTTTTCCATCGGAGGAAGTCGTAGACTCTATTTTGACAGCCGACACCGATTTGCAGCAATTATCGGTTACTTTAAATTATATCGACGCTAAGATTAACCAGATCGAGGCCGGAAAACGAAATTTAATTAGGAAAATTGAGACTTTTCTGAATCATTCCTATTTTCGTTTGGATAGGATCGATATTCTCCTCTACCCCGAAAATAGCGAACTTTACTCTAGTATTAAACAGAAATTTGACTTCTTAGAAAAAAGATTCGAACCCTTGACGTTTGAAGCTGCTGAACCAGTCCAAAAATTTGTAAGTGACCAACGTCTCATTTCTCCTCCCTATCCAACTTTGTACCCTGCCTCTTCAAACCTTCACCTTGACAGGCCACTGTTAAATCAAGTAAGTGCTCCCCATCCAGTTTCAATCAAAGAATTGAAATCCTTTTCGTTTAATGGCAAGGCATGTCCTCGTTCCTTTCTTCAGAAAATTCAGGAATTTTCTATTTCCCGCAATATTGATAAAGCCACTCTTCGGAACCACGCATTCGAAATCTTTACGGAAGATGCCCTACACTGGTTCCGGTTCCAACTCTTTCGGAATCCGGATATTTCTTGGGATCAATTAACGGAATCCCTGATAAAAGATTTTGGTGCTCACGATTATGATTATAAGTTAATGGAAGCCATTCGTAATCGTACACAGGGCTTAGGGGAATCTATTATAGTTTACGTTTCCGTTATGTTTGGAATGTTTTCCAAGCTTTCTAGAAAATTATCTGAGCAGGAACAGCTTGATATTTTACTTCATAACATTCGTCCTTGTTATTCTACATTTGTTGCTCTTAATAATATTTTCTCAATAGACTCACTTTTAACTACTTGTCAATCTTATGATCATATGATCGATAGAGACAGGAATTTTCACGAACCGAGGCCACTAAACAATTGTGCTTCGGAATTTAATTACGTTGCAAGACCCTCTGCTCGAACTGTTCATTTTTCCCAGGACATCTCTATCACACCTCCAGGTTCCAATTCCCAATATTCCCATCACGATAATATCGTTCCTTCAAGCAATTCCCAGTATTCCTATCGGGATAATATTGCACCCTCGGGTAATTCCCAGTATTCCCATCGTGGTTCTATTGCAACTCCAGGTAATTCACAGTATTCTCCTCGTAGTTCCACCCCACAACCAGGTTATGGAACTCCTGCTCCTGCTAGAATTCATTCACCTGTCAGACATACTTTCCAGTCTTCACCTCCTGTTGACGTTGGACTTCGGCCTGCCCCAGGTCCTTCTTCAAACCGTTTTTCCGGTCAGCCTTCCGGCCCGGGTAATCACTTCAATCGTGTCGATAGTGCGCCTTTCTTTCAGTCCCATCTATTCTGTGTGCGTTGTAGAACTAATGGGCACTCAATTAATAACTGCGACAAGCCCCGGGATCTCGTTTGTTTTAAATGTGGCTTTAAAGGTACTAAGGCTACTGATTGTCCTAAATGTAATAGGCCTTCGTCTTCAAAAAAACTAGATAACGACTTGAATAGTAGTTCTTTCCTAAATTCTAAAGATAATCAAGATTTATTAAACTATTTTAGCACTTCCATTTTTATGGAGGAAATTGATAACCAGCTTCCTTTTACCAACGTCTCTATAGCCGGTAAATCATTTTCTGGATTATTGGATAGCGGAAGTTGTGTTACTGTATTAGGTAATGATTCTTATAAACAATTTGTAAACCTTGGGTTTACTCTATTCAAGTCGGCTGCGAAAGTAATGGTTGCAAATAAAAATACTGTGAAATCTTCTGGGTATATGCTTTTGCCCATGACCTTTAACGGTTCTACTCATTTAATCAAAGCTTTGGTCTTTTCCGATATATATCCTTCTCTTATTCTTGGTATTGACTTTTGGAAGAAGTTTGACTTAATTCCCAAAATACCCTTACAAAATATTTCTTCCCAAATTAATACTATAAATAGTTTTACTGATACTCAGGTTTTATCTCTTTCCCATTTGACTGACGGTCAGAAAGGAAATGTTGTCCCTGATTTACTTTCTAGATCGAAAACGAATATGATCGAACCTATTGCCATTCCCAGTGAAACCTCAGAAACAGATCGTTTTAATAATATATTTAACAATTGTCGTGAAAACCCGGATTCATATCCTAATTTCAGTGTTCGGGATGGAAAGTTGTACCGTCGTATTAATTCATCTGAACCGCTGAACCAAGATTTCCTTTGGAAGGAAGTGCCTCCACCTTCTGCTAGAGAAGACCTTATAAAAGCCGCTCATGGTGACGCTTCAAGTCCTCATTTTGGCATTTTTAAAACATATAAAAAACTCTCTATTCTTTATTATTGGTCTGGTATGTTTAAACAAATTTCAAAAATTATTTCTTCTTGTGAAACGTGTTTGGCGTATAAACATATGAATCATTCTCCTTTTGGGCCAATGGGAAAACCAAAAATATGTTCGCGACCTTGGCAATCCATCTCATTAGATTTAATGGGCCCTTTTCCAATGACCAGGCAAAGGAATCAATATATTTTAGTTGTTAATTGTTGCTTTTCCAAATACACACTTATTTTTCCTCTCAAACGCGCAACTACCGAAAATGTTATTTTTCATTTGGAGAACTCAGTTTTTTTTATTCATGGCGTTCCGCAAACTATTATTATGGACAATGGTTCACAGTTCCAATCGCATCAATTCTCAAATTTTCTTTCGCGTTATAATATTCCGTTCGTATCCTTTACTCCTCGTTACTGCCCACAGGTTAATCTTACCGAGCGATATAATCGTACCATCGTAACCGCGTTAGCTGCCTTAGTAGGTAATGATCATCGCTCTTGGGACAAACATCTGAACAAAATTCAATGCGCTATGAACTCTAGTGTAAATTTATCTACGGGTTTTTCTCCTTTCTTTCTTGTTCATGGTCGGGAGTATGTTTCCACTGGCTCCCTTTATACACCAACATCTGACTATGACGAGATAATTTTTATGCCCCGTGATATCTATGCTAATAATCTTGGGCATTTAGCATCTTATTTTGACCAGGTTCAAGTTGCTTTATATAATGCGTATGTTAAGAACACTGGTCCTTATAATTTAAGGCGCTCTTTTAAAGAATTTAATGTCGGCGATACTGTTTGGCGTCGAAATTATGTTCAAAGTGATGCAGGTGCATATTTCTCTGCAAAATTGGCACCACGTTTTATAAAATCTAAAGTTATTGTTAAGCTTTCTCCTCTTGTTTATATTTTAGAAGACCAAAATGGAGCCAGAGGCAAATGGCACATAAAAGATTTTAAGTTGTAATTTTGTTTCGGTTATGTTTATTTCTGTTTATATTTTATTCTAGTACATATGCGGACGGCAGGCGCACTATTCTGTTTATTTGGGCTTAATTGTTTTTTTTTTTTTTTTATTCTGCATACTGGCGGCCATAGTGCACATCGTCTCTATGTTTACTCTCTGTTGGGAAGTAGCTAAGCTCTCCAGACAGTAATTAAGTATAATCTCTCTTTATTCTCTTTGCTGCAGAGTAGCTAAGCTCTGCAGGACAATGCCCTTTTGTGTATCTAGTGCACAGTGGTGTGAATTTGTTAATTACTGTACATATTTTATTAGCTTTATTTTAGTCTTGTAAAATTTTCCTAAGGGAAAATTTTCTCTTTGGGGGGGGAATAATGTAGCGTGCTGCCTGTCGCTCCTGAATTCTTAGTTTTAAGCTAGTTTTAATTAGTTTAAGTTTCTTAGGGAATAAGTATTTTTGGCTGTAACTTTCCAAATTCTTTGAAAATAAGCATTTGCTTGGCAGCAATAAATTCGTCTCTTTACGGCGATTCTTATTAGGTTTGTAGTTTCATCCTTTCTCATACAATTTTGTTAAATTTCATACATAAATTTCATACTTAGTAGAAAAGTGAGGTTATAATTTTGTATTTATTTTGACAGCTGCTTGTTTACATGTGACAGCTATGTTTATTTGCTTTTTCTCAATTCTATTCACACCTCGCGTAGGTTGTCTATCAATTTATTGTTCATCCCGCTCTTTCGTATTGCTGCCGAGCGAATACACGAATTCCCATTTTGAAACGCTGTATTATTTTTCTTCTACGTTTTTCTTTCGATTTTTCAAAATTTTCTGTGAGTATAAAAAGATTGTCAAACGTGTTACGTGGCCCAGTCAGTCTTCGTGATCTACAGTAAAAACAAGTAGTGGCCGTTCCGGGCCTTAGGCAAGGCCCGGGACTCAAGAAAGCCCGTGCCGTGTGAGACTTCTAACAAGTTCTACGGGTGCTGCGAGTCTCCAACTCCTGCTGGTCAACCCCAAGCTAGTGAAACGCTCCATCTCCGGCCTGGCTACGCTGCTCATCAACGGTATAACTACGCTACATTGTGTCCCCTCTCCACGCGCAAGAATACGTTTCCTCTCCGCGTGCCCGTCAACGGTTTAACTACGCCCCATTGTGTCCCCTCTCCGCGCGCAAGAATACGTTCCCCTGTCCCTCTGCAAGCCTCTGAAGATCCATCCACACCCCTTACCTCCCTCGTAGTTTTAAGTTCCTTATCATCCTCTTTGTTAATTTATGTGATATTAAATGTTAAAATTCCAACTTTCCGCATTTCTCTTTACTAGATAGTTAAAATCCTCCAATCTTAGGTAGGCCCTCTTCCCTCTTACTCTGTAACGTTACAATACGTCAGAAATGACATTTGACATTTGAAACAATCAATCAACCAGGACAATCGCTTGTGGCGCCATCCTTAGCATCCCCATTACTCGAAACAATTACTCAAATCTTAGGATTGATTGTGCTTAGTGGAAATTGTTGCGTCTGTACAAAGTTTTATAATAACCAGTGTTTAATAATAAACAGTAGAAACCATTTATAACATTTTTGAATTTTTGTCTGTTTATCTGTATGTTTGTGCGCTAATAACGTAAAAAGCGCTAACTCAATCGTGTTGATGTTTGCACACAAATATAAATTGTGTATTTTGCAAAATCATTTAGTATTTTTATTTCAATGGAATCGGCTCACTCAATCAGAAGATATACTAATTTTATTTTTTTTAAGAAGAGTTTACGATGAATTCGTTTAGAACTTGGTGTGCGAGTCAGGCGATTTATATTTCCGTTTTTTTATAAAATTAATAAAGATACAACATGTTTAATAGCGAAAGAGACAGCACTACTCACGTATATGCGGGTCGGGTATAGGCAGCGGCGTGGTTTTAGCCTGCAGCTGTTGCAGGTTGATATCCTGTTGGAGGTAGTTTTGGTGAATGGGTGGAGATGTCACCTGTAAGAGATTCATTCAATAAATAAACATAAGAATATTTCTAAAATGTGGTGGCCAGATAATTATGGACACCAGTCGATTTTCATACAAACGAACTTTGAAGCTTTGGTTTTTCGCCAGGGTTTGACGTAGCTGTGATCTGATGATGGCCATCCAGGGACTGAATGGAGGAGATTCAGATCGCTATACACACCTAACTGATCTGATCAACATTCTAAGAGATATAAGGATATTTAAAAAAAAACAGCGAGATTAGCATACAAATGTATGGAAATTCTGAAACTGAAAACTCTGATCCTTATATCTCTTAGAATAATGATCAGATTAGTTGAGTGTAAATAGCAATCTGAATCTCCTCCATTCAGTCCCTGGATTGCTATCATCAGCTCACAGCTAGATCAATCCCTGGCGGAGAACCAAGGCTTCAAAGTTACCTCGTTTGTATGAAAATCAACTGGTGTCCTAATTATCTGGCCACCACTGTATGTTGGAATTAAAAACTTAAAACATTTGAAAGATTATTACAGAAACATGTGTACACAGCCAAACTAGAATAAAATTAATAAAAAAAGGCCGATAAAACAAAATTCTTTATTTATAAAATTAAAATATTAGTTAAACATACCTCTTCATTCTTCATTTGCCCATAACTTTGTTGATAATACTCCTGACTTTCTTGTTTGACCAATTTACCAGTTCTTTGACTCTGATTGGCTTGTTCAAATGGCCTTTGATTGGGTGATGGTTCATAAGGCGGCCTCTGATTGGGTGATGCTTCATAAGGAGGCCTTTGACTAGGTGATGTTTCGTAAGGCGGCCTCTGGTTGGGTGATGCTTCATAAGGCGGTCTTTGATTGGTTGCCACTTCAAAAGTTTGCCTCTGATTGGCTGACGCTTCAAACCCTTGTCTCTGATTGTTTGACGGGTCATAAGGCCTCTGATTTATTGGAGCTTCAAAAGGCGGCCTCTGATTCGTTGGAACTTCATAAGGCGGCCTCTGATTGGTTGGATTTTCGAAAGGCAGTCGCTGATTGGCTTCGAATCTTTCATAGTTTTCGTAACTTTCATTTTGGTAAGCTTGTGGTTTTGTTTCATATTGTAAGTTCTCTTGTACGTTTTGTTGTGTGTCTGTGTACGTTGAATCTGGTTGTATATCTGTTTGTTCGTAGCGATTTTTTGAAGGGCTTGGTGGTGGTTGACTTTGGTCTGATGTACTCTGCAATAAAAAAAATGTTTAAGAACCTATCATAATAAATATTAGTGAGTTTTAATTTAAGCTCTTACTTCAGTTTTACACATACAGTTGGACATAACTTTTCAATTAACTATTAAAATGTAGCTTATTTTATGTCAAATACGAATTAGCTTTTTTACTAATATAGGAAATGCATTCTTCAATTTTTTTTAAATATTCGAAGCATATTTCGTTACATAATTTAAACCACTGAAAGTCTAACATTCCTATAAAATGAGTCAAACTAATCGAAAACAAGAATCGTTTTGCCTTTTTTTTGTGAAAAATAAATATACAGTTAACAATTATATAGACAGATATTTGTATTAATAATATTGCCAGTCTTCACCCTAGAGACTGAACTACAGAATAAAAAAAAACATACAATTTAGGTACGGTCAACAAAACTTTTGACAGATGTCTCACGGTTAAAAAACAAATCTAAAACGTTTTGATGACAAAGCACTTAAGTGTTAAGTGACTTTCGTTGCCGACATTGCTTTGAGTAAATAAGGTAATATTATAGGCGGTTATCGGGCGTGCAGTTTGCGAGCAGCTAGTCTTAAGAGATGTGGTAAATCTATTAGTTATTTTAAGGATATCGATGTACTTTATTTTTGACGACCTATGTGATGCAGTGGTCAACATGCCGCCTACCACGCAAGAGGTCCCGGGTTCGATTCCCGGCCGGGCAGAAATTGAAATGATGAATTTTAATTTCTGTGACGGGTCTGAGTGTTACTATGTATAATAAGTATATATTTAAAAAGTATATAAGTATTATATCAGTTGTTTAGCACCCATATTACAAGCTTTGCTTAGTTTGGGGCTAGATGGCGCTGTGTGAAATTGTCCAAGCATTTATTTATTATTTATCGGCAATAGTTTTATATTTCCGTTTTCTCACCATTTCTTCTTGAAACGCTCTGTTGTACTTTCTATATTTTATAAGCGTCAACATTTTGGACAACAAAAACAACACAAAAACCTCCAAAAATAATAAAAAAAACAATTCATTTGTTTTCCATCATTTGTCAAGCGACAGTTTGTTTTTTAAATGTTTTTCATTTGTCTGAAATGTCTGTCATCCACTCGGTGACTTAAAATTGTCGCAAAAGGTAGCCGACTCAAGGTAACTGCCCCGACTCAGTGTTTTGCTTATTTTTGTACGGACATTGCGCTGCTTTGTAATTTTATCAAGAATTAAATTTTTAATCAGCATTCTACACTGCATATTTTTTTATCGACATCTAAATAAAATAACCAATAGATTTTACCAGAGATTTGCTGTTCGCAAATCTAATAATATTGTCACCTTATCCGTGTTCCTGTGACATGTGTCATGTCGCCGACAAGCGCAGCAACATTTGTTGCGCGTCTCTTCACTGGGTTGGCACTCACACTCTGTAACAAACATCTACCTATAATGTACCTACTACACTACAGGGTTTTAAAGTCGCGTGACAAACTTTTTGGATGTATTCAGTCCATGAAATTGAACAACTTTCTCTAAGAAACATAGGTCGAAATATATAAAAAAATTGCTTGATAATAATTATTATACTTTTAATAACTTGATATAGAATATTGAACAAAAGAGATGATTTTTTAGGAATTTAATAAAAAAAAAATCGAAGTTACCGTTATCGATAAAGGAATGCTGTTTCTCCAATTTGCCTCTTTTCTTCTCGTTATTTTGGTCAATCTGAAAAAAAAAAGATTTTATGAAATGTACTCGCTTATTTTTATTTCTAGTACTTGCTAAACAGCAGAAAATTTCAAAAAATGTGAACCATTTTTTCTAAAGCAGTCCAACACGGCAAACTACAACCTAATAGGAACCGATATTTAAGGCTCCGTTACGCGAAATCACTTGTCTCTGTCTTTTTCTTTATGTGTAAAGATAGATAAAATAACCTCACTTCTGCACTTTTTCGATGTTTTTCGTTGTTTTTTCCTCATAATCTTTAGCACAATTATCTTTCTTAAAAAAAGTTATTGGAGCAACTGCTCAGTACGTTAAAGTGTATTTTGATGTAGAATTCAATACGTTACCGCTATTATTTACGCCAAAAATATGGCCCGCGCAAACCATGTTTTTCTGTTATGGCCCCTTAATGTTAAACATTAGCACGTGACTCGAGGCACATAACGTGGTTAGCCAGGATTTTAGCTTTTCCACAATATATTTTAGTGGGTCCCGACAACTAACGACGCTATTTGAGGTGCCATTTTTGCATACCATACCATATTGCCAGTTTTAGTTCGTGAAGCTTTATCTAGGATATTCTTCATCGAAGATATGTATAGATAGATATAGATGGAGTGTTTTGATGCCTTACCTTATCGTTGTGGTATGTGGCGTCGTAGAGTACTGGGGGGTTGGCGGGGTCGAAGTGGTATAAGCTGCCGTCGGGGTTGGTGAGGGGGCGGCCCGTCTGCGGACAACCGTTCAACAGTTTCATCCAAGTTCAGAGGCCCCACGTAAAACATCAATGAGGATCAGTAACGATTTTTGTTTAGTGGCTTTCTTAAGCTTTGACGGAGATTAGTTGGTACTCTGTCGTAGAGATAACTATTGGTACAACATAAACTTTTTCTTGTTTCCTCAATTATTATTATTATTATTATTAGTGGTATCCAAAGGCTGTGTTACCTGTGGGTTGATGACGAGAGCTCCTGGCGGTACTGCGCCCATATCGGTAACGGCACACACCACCCCGCCGGGCAAACCGCACGGCTCTGGACTCGCGCCGCCTAAACAAATAAGGACCATACAATGCGATTAAATGGCGGGATGTCTCGAAAAATATCCCGCTTGGTGGCGCTACTGCTGCTGGAGACATTTCTCCGGACATTTACCACCGATTTTCCCATTTATTTTAAACTAGCGACCCGCCCTCGCTTCGCTTCGATTTCTTGCCAAATGCAAATGCAAACAAAAACCTTACAATCGTCACCCATTCGCTCCAAAAGTTTATTTCCGTCCCGATCGAGTCCCGTCCCGTCATCGGTGTAAGGTTTATCGATTCGTGCCGCCCGTGTATCGACAACATGCCGCTTGTGTATCGAAATAGTGCCGCTGTAGACAACGTGCCACCCGTGTATCGACAAAGTGCCGCCCGTGCATCGACAATTGCCGCCCATGTATCGACTATGTGCCGCTTGTGTATCGATAGCGTGCTGCCCGTCTATCGAAACAGTGCCGCCCGTCTATCGAAATAGTGCCGCCCGTTTATAGACAACGTGCCGCCCGTTTATCGACAATGTGCCGCCCGTGTGTCGACGACGTGCCGCTTGTGTATCGATAGCGTGCCGCGCGTGAATCGAAAGAGTGCCGCACGTTTATCGGCAACGTGCCGCCTGTGTTTCGCCAACGTGCCGCCCGTGTATCAAAAGAGTGTTGCGCGTGTAACGAAAGAGTGCCGCCCGTTTATCGGAAACGTGCCGCCAATGTTTCGCCTACGAGCCGCCCGTCTTTCGCCAACGTGCCGCCCATGTTTAGCCGACGTGCCGCCCTTGTATCGACAACAATTATTTATTAATCAGTTTTTTACACATGTGTGAGAAGCTTAAGATGATAACAAACAAGTCACTCAAGATGGATTCCGGATATTGATACATAATAGAGAGTTTAACAAATCTCAAATTTAAAAATAATAATTACCTGTAGGTGATGGTGTAACTGAATCCGTACTCCTCAAGCTGAGAGTCTTGTACCCTGAGCTAGAAGGCGACAGCCTCCAACTACTCGACGCTAGGTCACCTGTAGACAAAATATTATATCATTTGAATGTACTTATAAAAAAAGTTTTTTTACGGATATTAGCGCGGTTTTATTAAGGCGCGATGGTAGTGAAACTAGAGCCGCCACCACATTTATTTTTATTACTCGTAAACCAAGGTAATATTAAAAAAAGTTAATGTAATAATTTCTTAAATTGTCTCTAATATTTTTTGAAGGGGAATATATAAATGCACTTTAAAAATAATGTAACACACTTAAAAATGTTTAGCATCAAAATGTATTGAATGAACTATAAAAATAATGGTTGCCACTATAAATATGCTTAGCTTTAAAATTAATACTTTGCACTATACAATTTAATTGCTAAGCTTTAAAATTAATACTTTGCACCATACAAATTAATTTTATAACTTTAGTGCTGGTAAACAAATGACTAGGTGCGACGACGAGCGGGCGCAGCGAGAGAGGAGCCGAGGAGGAGGTTAGGTTCCATTGTGACCAACAACGCTAGAACCGAACTGATGGCGTGTATGCAATATGCCACAAGTTGTTATCATCGTGCGTTCTCATTTTAACAGACATGGTTGGACAGAAGCAGAAACTAAACGGTTTCGGAGTTGGGACACAGTTAAAGTGCAAACCATTATTTTTGTAGTGATAATATTAAATTATAGATCTATTATTATTTTAAAGCGCTGACAAAATTGTTATAGTGCAAACCATTATTTTTGTAGTGATAGTATTAAATTATAGATCTATCATTATTTTAAAGTAATGATATACAATTTTGTAGCTGGTTTCATCAAATTTAAAGTGCTATTAAATACATCCCTTTTTTGAATAATTATGTATGTTATGTAGTAGCTAGCCGAATTTCACTCTTATTACCAACACCATAAGTCTCCTTTATCTGCTGAGTAACTGTCATAAGACTAGAGTTGTCCTATATCAGTGGCTAGCCAAATTTCACCCTTATTACTAACACCATAAGCCTCACTTTATCTGCTGATTAACTGTCATAAGACTAGAGTTGTCATGTATCAGTAGCTAGCCGAATTTCACCCTTATTACTAACACCATAAGCCTCATCTCTAAATATTTGCACATCGATTGTATAACGATACAATATGTTGGAAATAACTTAGTTTAAGAACACTTTTGTAACCGTATTCTTGCAAATAAAATTACTTACTTACTTACTCATTTTATCTGCTGAGTAACTGCCATAAGACTAGAGTTGTGCTATATCAGTGGCTAGCCGAATTTCACCCGTATTACTAACACCATAAGCCTCACCTTATCTGCTAAGTAACTGTCAAAATACTAGAGTTGTCATGTATCAGTAGTTAGCAATTCACCCGTATTGCTTACACCATAAGACCACCTTGTCTGCTGAGTAACTTTCAAAAGATTAAAGTTGTCCTATATCAGTGGCTGTAGAGTTGTCCTATTTCAGTGCCTTGCCAAATTCCACCCGTATTACCCACACAATAAGACCCACAATACCTTGCCTACTCAGTACCCTGGGTTGGGGTTCAACAGCGGCGTAACCCACGAAACTGTGACATTTAGACAATAACAGTGATTGTCATAAGACTAGAGTTGTCCTATATCAGTGGCTTGCCAAATTTCACCCGTATTACCCACACAATAAGACCCACAATACCTTGCCTACTCAGCACCCTGGGTTGGGGTTCAACAGCGGCGTAACCCACGAAACTGTGACATTTAGACAATAACAGTGATTGTCATAAGACTAGAGTTGTCCTATATCAGTGGCTTGCCAAATTTCACCCGTATTACCCACACAATAAGACCCACAATACCTTGCCTACTCAGCACCCTGGGTTGGGGTTCAACAGCGGCGTAACCCACGAAACTGTGACATTTAGACAATAACAGTGATTGTCATAAGACTAGAGTTGTCCTATATCAGTGGCTTGCCAAATTTCACCCGTATTACCCACACAATAAGACCCACAATACCTTGCCTACTCAGCACCCTGGGTTGGGGTTCAACAGCGGCGCAACCCACGAAACTGTGACATTTAGACAATAACAGTGATTGTCATAAGACTAGAGTTGTCCTATATCAGTGGCTTGCCAAATTTCACCCGTATTACCCACACAATAAGACCCACAATACCTTGCCTACTCAGCACCCTGGGTTGGGGTTCAACAGCGGCGTAACCCTCGAAACTGTGACATTAAGACAATAACAGTGATTGTCATAAGACTAGAGTTGTCCTATATCAGTGGCTATCCAAATACCACTCGTATTATCTACACAATAAGGTCTACATTACCTTGTCTGCTCAGCACCCTGGGGTGGGGTTCAACAGCGGCGTAACCACCAAAACTGTGGCTTTTAGACACCGGCCCGCGACTAGTTCCAGGCTGGCTACACTCTAAGGAATGCACCTGGAAACAATGAAATTACTGAATTGGATATGTTGACATCAATGCTGCTAATATTATAAATATAAAAGTTACGAGAAAAGAAAACCAGGATAGGAAAAAAAATAAAAATCATATTTTTTCGATATTTTGCTAGAGCCCTTGAAATCCAATTAAAATAAAAGCGTGAACCACAAAACGGTTTTGTTTTACTTATTTGACACTTTAATTCGGAAGAAACACAAGTAACGATCAATAAAATAATTAAACATATCTGGTGGAAAATATGTTATTTTTTGTCTGTTTAATGAAATGGAGAAGTTTCTGTAGATATTTGAAATGCTCATTTGAGAGATGATCTTTTATTTGGTCAGTCTATCGACATAAACGACATTGTAGTGATACATGTACTTTTTGATTTATGATGAGTATGTGAAGTGAGCATGTTTGTATGACAATCACACAGTGGGTAGGTACCAGTGGCGAGGAGTCGAAATACGGCAATGGCAAGCCGGACCAATAATTACTCCAGAAATTTTCTTAAATGTATGGTGGGTTGCTGGGGTGAGATTTCTAAAAGGGAAAAAGATAGGAATCGACATGTATGGACCCTTCCCCACTGGTAGGTACTTAGTTTTGAAGGCCAGTGTTGGGAATAGCATTATGAATGGCTAATATTTAAAAAAAAACGATAATACCAAACTAACCTTAATCAGCTTGTTCCTGCCAGCTTCTGGCGTCAGTAACTTGACTGGCCCCGTGTTCAACCACGGCCACTGAGCCTCGTCTTGAGAGCAGTTGTCCTAAAGAAAAAAAAACAACTTAAGGCCGATTTTTAAATCCTCAGATAACAGTTATGAGTCAGTTAAATTACCTATTAACCAAATAAAATAAGTAATTCAAAAACATTGTCAGACAAACTAATGACAAACATTTTCAATTTGACGGTGTAATAGGTTTTTAAACGAATAAATTTTATCTGGGACTTGGAAAATTGAAGTTGAAGAGTTATTTTTTAAATGCAAATCTATGATCGTATTCAATTCTGAGAAAAAAATATCTTATAGGTATTATATGCGATAGTTTGTATGTGGATACTCTTCAGGCTTAAACGGCTGGACGGATTTGGATGAAAGGCACACAGATAGTTTATACTTTTTATCCCGATCGAAGGATCCTTAGGGATTTTACGAGTGTCCACGCAGACAAAGTCACGAGCGGAAGCTAGTCATTCAAAATGTTAATTGATTTAAGAAGAAGCAAAGCTAATTTTAACGTTATCATGATAAATATCTGCCAGTGGGAATGGGTCTGCTTCTGAGTACCTATCTTAACGCATATTGAATTGTAAGAATTGCGTTTTTTTATTATTATTTTTTATGTCTTGTATCAAGTGTTTTTTGGTAAATTTTGCCTACTTAGGCGCACTTTCGAGTAGCAGACAGAGTGATTACTGATTTCTCGACTAGTTGAAAGTTATTTACTCTCACAATTACCTATCCGATATGTAGTAGGTAGTTAATTTCAACCTACCTACCCATTGTGTGCAAACTTTTGTTAATTATTGTGATGGAAAATGACCTCACTTTAAATGTGGAGCTCATTTTTCAATGTTGACGACTCTGTATGAAATATACAGGGAGAAAAAAGCAGCCCTTGACGAGTTTCTTGCCGGTTCTTCTCGTTACAAGGTCTCCCGCTCAGGGTTTGCGAACCGATTGCGTAGCTTTTGACATTCACAAGTGCTTGTAACAGCCTAGACTGAATAAATTATTTTTGAATTTTGAATAAATAAATAAATAAAATTTCAACCATGTTGCTATTACAATAACGAATGTCCAACATACCTCAGTGAATATTCTCCGTTTCATTCTTTCATAGTCCTTCTCCCTCTGCTCCAGAGATTTGCTCCTCGAATTAGACGATGCGCCTGATCCGGGTTCATCCAGGGAATTTGTGTCTCTTTTTAGTATAGATCTGAAAATAATACATAAAAGTATTAAAAGTTAAAAATCATCTTTAGGTAAGTATTTCTCTTTGAAAGTTAAAAATAAATCCTGTATATGGGTCAGGCCAGGAATTTTGCCACAAATAGCGCAAGGGTGGTGTCGCAAAATAGTAGCGCAAAATTATTAAGGAGCACATACATTGATGTGATTTTATATAACAAACTGTATCTAGGTACTTGCAAGAGGATTTGCATCACACCAGAAAAAGAAACATGATGTTGGTACCTATGTAAGTAGGTATGTTTAATTAATAATTGAAACCTCTACTCTACGCGTTCCCGAGAAAAAAGTCATAACAAACAGAAGGGCAACGAAATTATCTTTTATGTGTCTTTTTTTCTTTAGAGGTACAAACTTTTAAATAGGTAGTAGGTACCTACATTTGAAGTAAGTAGGTAGGTACCTGAAAAGCAGAATAATAAATAGCACACCTGAGTAAATTGATAAACATTTTGTATTCTATAGACTTTACCAAACATAATAAAGCACTTGTATTTATGTTATGTCTATTATTATTACCAACAAATCAATTAATAATGCTAGGTAGTCATTTTTCTTCAGCGGAATTACAGCTAAAAGTAGGTAATTTCGAAAACACTTGCAAACCTAGTGTGCATGCACTATTATTCAATAGCGTAAAATAAGTGGCGCAATTTGGTATCGCATGGTATCGCAAAGTGGCATAAAGTCAGTTTTGCGGTACCGAGGCACAAATGAAATCGATTATAACACTTAAAATATACTATTTTACAAGGCTAATTTAACTTATACAGATCATACACATCTAATTAAACCATGCACAACAACAATTATAAGTTTTAATCAAAAACTTAGCCTGAAATCTCAAAAAATGCACTCCGCAAAGAAGGTGACACTTTTCACTTTGATCGCCTGTGTCACCAAAATGACAAAAAATATGGCCGTCAAACGCTGTATTGACCTTAGAGTACGTTACTTTAGTGTTGCCAGCACTTAAAAATCATTTTACTAAATGTTTTAAAACTACAAAATGGATGATAATGGTTGCACAACATAAGTAGTGCAAAGAAATCGTTTTTCTAACATTTTTTGGTTATTGCCAAAAATGTATCTTTTTTCTTAGGAAACACGCAAAGATATTAAAGGCATGGCTAACTGATTATTGTTTTATAACGTCAAATCAAACAGCTTATTAATATGTTAAGAAATGATCATTTTATCGATGTTTAAACTGTACACCTACCCATGCGGATTCGCAGTTTTTGTGAAAAAATCGTCACTTTTGGGGGGAAAATGTCAAATAGTTTTCCTAATTTATAAACTTATCCAATTATCTTTAGCTGCCGTGGTTCGTTATTTCTTAGGAAACAAGAT
Organism: Agriphila straminella; assembly: GCA_950108535.1. Lineage (NCBI taxonomy): Eukaryota > Metazoa > Arthropoda > Insecta > Lepidoptera > Crambidae > Agriphila > Agriphila straminella. Next base: position 13,622,037 of record OX467304.1, read on the forward strand.
GATAACATTGAGAAATTTCTAAGAGTACTATATTTAAAATTAAAGGAGGCGGAGACTTTTGTCACCTGGAATGTGGCAAAATCCCTGGCCTGACCCATATACTTACAACAAAAAACCCGTAATGCCGAATATGGTAGACAGGGACCATCAAACTGAAAAACTTTTACTATGGGACCAACTCTAAAATCACGAAAAAAAGTCAGAGATTTCATACAAAACTTAATGACGAAAATATCAAAATGTATGAAACAGCAGATTTTTTTTCGCGATTTCTGAGTTGGCTCCATAGTAAAAGATGTTCAGTTAGATGGTCCCTGTCTACCGTATTCGGCATTAGGGGTTATTTTGTAACACGTGTATATCGCTACGAAATAAAGTAAACAATTATACCTATGTGGGCTTGGAGGGAAAGTAGCTGTGCACCATTGCTTGAAATTTGTGCACGGAATGCGCCCGCCGCTAGTACCTGTGGAGAATAAACCTATAATAAAATGAAGAAAATAACTATACTTTTCACCACTACCAGCGAGAAAAATTTTACGTGACTTTCCTGTTGAAAAGCTAAATTCAGCATTAGAAACATCGTATCATGATCTGGTGCGAGTCGTATTTTTTCTAGTATATTATTTAGTATTGTATAAAAATAGCATTGTGAATGCAAAAATCTCAAATTTAAAAATTAGAAACATGTTCACTCAACCCTTTTCGAGTTAGAAAAACTATCTTCATCGTTGGGCGCACTAATTTTTCGTAATTTATTACAAAAATAGTTCGATCAAACCTATGCTGAGAAATTTTATTCATAGAGTAAAGTAGGTAGGTTCCCGTCGTTTTGTTTTACATTAACCAGTCTAGGCCCGCCGTTGCCCAGAGGCAACGGTCGCGAGGTCCGTACCTTGTCAAGCACCGCCGTTGCCTGGGGGACTCAGAGGTGACTCAGAGATCGCACGCCTTATTGTCTATGAAATAGGGTTTAGACAATAAGGCGTGCGATCTCTGAGTCACCTCTGAGTCCCCCAGGCAACGGCGGTGCTTGACAAGGTACGGACCTCGCGACCGTTGCCTCTGGGCAACGGCGGGCCTAGACAGGTAAGCTGTGTTTTTCTCTTATTCATTAATATCCCATGTTATTTATTTATTTATAATCATAAAACACTAATTTGTTAATAAATTTTAATAACTTTTCTTATTTTATATTTATTTCATAGAAGCGACCTCATTTCGTCCATACTCTTTATTTTAAATTGTCAACCTTCTTTTTTAATAATCCTTATTTAAAACTCCTTGGTATATCCGTGCATTTTATTTTTTTACTTTTTAATCCATGTATGACTGTGACACCATAAAGCTCTCTATCTATCCTTTTCCTACATATCAACTTTACAAGTCTCTCTTTGTCACTTTATTTTTTTTTTATTTTAAAGGTTGGTGTTAGAAATAAAAAAGCACTCTGCCTCACGCTCGCAGCAAAAATCGATTTTGCTGCGAGTTTTTACGCGCCTTAAGCGCCCTTTTCGTGCTGAAAAATAATTTACAAAATAAAAAAAACACGCCTGCATCAAAAAACAAGTCAACTGAAAAGAAGGAAACAAGATTAGATATACCTGTCTTAGAGACTAGTACAGTCTTAGTAGCATGATCCAACCAAGTGATGGCTGAGCTGGAATAAAGCAGCAGCGGCGCGATGTACGAGCATTCGGCCGTACGACGACAGTCATCCAGAAACGAACTACGATCGAACTACTATCGAAAGACGATCAAACTACTATCCAATCACAATCGAACTACCATCAAATCACAATAAAATCTTCATTATTGAAACCTATAATTTTATATCAACTAGGGGCTGATTTTTCAATGCCATAGAGCTTTATCCGTTTGATAGCGTATTATACTGCCAAATTGAAAATGCTTGTCATTCATTTGTCTGTCACATTTTTGAATGACTTTTATTAGATTTGGCTAATATTTAAACTGACTGATATCCGTTTTCTGTGGATTGAAAAATCAGCCCTAAGATACTTAAATATAACTCATATACCTGTCTTACAGCCGAATACTCAAAGGCTTCTTAGCTAAAATCTTAAGTTAAGGTCTCCTTAACTTTAAGGAAGCTGTCAGTTTCATAAGAGTTTCTGTTAAATCTGACAACTTTTTGAATTCAAGGTGGTCTTAACTTTAAGATTCGTTTGAGTATTTGGCCGTTAGACACTAGAACAGCAGTCTTAATGGCATGGTCCAGGTGGTGGCTGAGTTGGAACAGCGCGGCGGCGTACGAGCATTCGACCACGACCACGATCGACCTACTATTGAATCACGATCAAACTACTATCAATAACGATCAAGCTACTATCGAATCACGATCAAGCTACTATCGAATCACGATCAAACTACTATCAAATCACGATCAAGCTACTATCGAATCACGATCAAACTACTATCAAATCACGATCAAGCTACTATCGAATCACGATCGAACTACTATCGAATCATGATCGAACTACTGTCAAATCCCAATCAAATCTTTATTATTGAAACCTATAATTTTATATCAACTAACATACTTAAATATAACTCATACCTGTCTTGGACACCAATACAGCAGTTTTAGTAGCATGGTCCAAGTGGTGGCTGAGTTGGAATAAAGCAGCGGCGCGGTGTACGAGCATTCGCCCGTACGATGACATCACCGGGAATCGAACCACACACCGGCTGTTGAAGAAACAATACTTTTAAACCTTCATGTTGAAAAATATTTTTTTATAAAGATTTCCAATTAAATTAATGTCTTTTTAGAGTTCCGTAGCCTAAATGGCAAAAAACGGAACCCTTATTAGGGTTCCATAGCCTAAATGGTAAAAAACGGAACCCTTATTAGGGTTCCATAGCCTAAACGGTAAAAAACGGAACCCTTATAGATTTGTCATGTCTGTCTGTCTGTCCGTCCGTATGTCACAGCCACTTTATTCCGAAAGTATTAGGACTACACAGTTGAAACTTGGCAGGAAGATGTATTTTGTAAACCGCTTTACGATTTTTACATAAAAATAAAAAAAAACAAAAAGATGAAGGGGTCTCCTCATACATGGAACTGAAACTGTTTTTTTTAAAAAACCAATACGTCCGTCTATAGATAGGTCATCAAAAATGATATTGAGGTTTCTAAGACAATTTGTTCTCAAAGTCAACTGTTTGAAAGATAAACACTGCCACAGTGGTATAATGTGTCCCCCCCCCCCTCTAACTTTTGAAATAAGAGTGAAAAATAAAAACAAAAATTATGCTATAGATTTTAATAAACACTTTCAACGAAAATTGGTTTGAACGAGATATAGTTATTAGTTTTTGAGATATAGTACATTTTTAAAAACCGCAAATATAACTTCATTCAATTTATACAAAAAGTCTGAAAAACAAAGTTATTTTTGCAGACGAAAAATTATAGTGGTATTAAATATGGTATGGTATAAGGTAACTACGGAACCATACTGCGCGTGGCCCGACACGCACTTGGCCGGTTTTTATGAGCTATTTACCTTTTACAATTCTTATTGCATACATAGTTAGTAATAAATAGCCTTATAAAGCGGAATATGATAGATAGCTAGAGGAACCATCAAACTGAACAACTTTTACTATATGGGACCACCAACTCTGAAATAGCGAAAAAAACAGCTGCTTCATACAAAAATTAATAATGAAAATATCAAAATGTATGAAACAGCTGTTTTATTTTGCGTTCAGTTGGTCCCATAGTAAAAGTTGTTCAGTTTGTTGGTCACTATCTACCATATTCGGCATTAGTGGTTATTTTGTAACACGTTGTATTATAAGACTTACCCAGTGTCATTGACGAGTGCGTGCAATTCCTTCTCAATCTTGAGTAGCGTCATTCTGTCCCGCGCGTTCTTGTTGAGAGTTTCTTTGATGAAGTTCACGAGCTCTGGGCCCGTCGGTTCTGATCTCTCATCTGAAAAGTATACAGTGTACAGTCACGAATAATTAAATGTAATGTTTAAAAGTGTATCGATAAAACAAATCTATATTACTACAAAATTTCACGAGTATCGGTTTAGAATTGCGACCTGGGGCCGTACCGGCTAACGCATCGAACTTCGGAAAGTCTGCCGGGTTTCAAATGAAAACAGATAAATCGAGCCCCAATCGGGCCAAAATGGCGAACCCCAATTCATGATATCACACGAACATCGATATATTTATTTTATTAAGAAATTACAAAGGTCTTTAAATTGAGATGTTTAAGCTAACAATGTGACAAAAACCAGTACTTATTGGTTTGTCCGCACACTGACACTCGCCTCTTTACGCTCACATAGGTATACATTTTATAAGAATTAATTATTTACTAATATTACTACTAAGTTATTAACTAACACCATTGTTTTATATTTTTATATGTGTTTAGTTTTAAAGGTGCATGATTATAAATAAACGAATAAATAAACAAGAAAGAAAAAATAATGTAGTCAAGCAATGTAAACAAGTATCACAATTACCCACAAAATTGTGCTCCTACTGCAGGCACAGCGCTGCCGAGCCACACGCGCCAAATAACTTCGGCAAATAGTACAATACCAAATTCCTTACTTTGATTTCTCTGTTTTAAGTTGAAGCTCGGCAGACCCGCCGAAGTTCGAAAAGTTAGCCGATAGCCCCCCTGTAGAGGGAAACGAACGCGCTCGCTCAGTCAATAAATTATAAGACATTGATAGAAGGCTATTCTTTCTCTATCTAGTGATTGATAAAATATGAAATAGTCAATAGTGTATAATATAAATGTTTGTGACTATACAAAAACGGCATACATGTGACATGATCAACGTTTTCAAAATTCCACAAGAAATGTTTTACTTTAACAAGAGTTAGTAAACATATAACTCTAGTAAACCTATCAACAGCCAAAGATTTCTCAACCGATTTTCAACTTTATCTTCAACACATAGAGTTCAACACGTACCTGAATCTGTTCGGCTTAAAGATATGTTCTTTGGTCTTTCTTTTCGTTCGGGACATCTGTAATAGAAACGACTATTAGTTTCTAAATCTTACATAGTATAAAATTGGTTGTTTACTTAAGGGGCTATGTCAAAAATAAAACGTAAAGCGAGATAGCAACGAGAAAACGACGCGCGCGGGAGCGAGACAGATTCGGCAAATTTGGCGCAAAAGTCACTAAATCAATTAACTATAGCGATTAAAGAGAAATGCTTTTACACGATTCTAAATATTGATGATACAAATTATTTAAAGCAATTTCGATGTTGTTTCTAAATAATTTCGATTTTAAGAATTTTTAAGAGTTATTTTCGAAATTAAAATGTATCGAACCAAAATCACTGAATCGTGTTTTTGGTTCTAGACGTGTCTGGAGAAAGATATAAAGAAATATATATCTTAATTTCAGATCTCTAGGATATTTCCGCGACATCAAAAAAATTCAATTTTAGACGTATCCCCTTAAGGCGGTTAGTATCTTCACAGTGGCGCCCTCACCTTAATTAAATTGATTGCTCGCTAAGTACATACTGTATCAAAAATTCAAACGTTGAGATAGAAGCTAAGTTTCTATAGTTTATTTGCAAACAATAACATCAGTAAAATATAGTTTGTTGTAGTAGTAAGTAGGCAAAAGAGAAAAAAGTGGTCACTTTTAGCACCTTTGCCTACTACTACTACAACGAGTTATATTTTAGAAAGTTTATTATTTGTAAATAAACTATAGAACTTTAGCTTTAATCGCAACGTTTGAATTTTCGATACATTATGTACTTAGCGAGCAATCAATTTAATTAAGGTGAGGGCGCCACTTGAGGGTACTAATCACCTTAAACGAATGAATATATTATAACATAACATTCCATTGTTGTTTATTTTTAGAATTTAAAATAAACATTGTTATGTTAATCAGGAGGGGGAGAGGGGGAGTTATTACAAGCTCTTAAACTCTTACGAGGTTGTAATACACCTTCAGATCATGAAGTTCCTAACGGCCAAATACTCAAACGAATCTTAAAGTTAAGGCCACCTTAAATTCTTAAATGTTGTCAGATTTGACAGAATCTCTATGAAACTGACAGCTTCCTTAAAGTTAAGGAGACCTTAACTTAAGATTTTAGCTAAGAAGCCTTTGAGTATTCGGCCATAAGTTCCTTAAACATGTTTGAGATTAGAAGAAATAAGTAATTATAAAAAATAAGTATAAAATGATATCTACTATACACGCCGAAATTTTAATCATTTGGTTCCCGCAGTGGGGTGGTTCCACTCATGATTACAAGTAACTATGGGGCCAACCATCATATCGCGAAAAAAAATCAGCTGTTCCATACAAAAGCGCAATACCTACTCGACCTTAATGTATGGAACAGCTGATTCTTTGACCCCATAGTAAAAGTTGCTTGTTATGTGAATGCACCCCATTGTGGATGGTTCCACTCGACTAAAATTTCACGATGTTAAGTAGAATACCACAAAAATTACATGTCCCGTTTTGGGTCACGTCAAAATGACATGTCCCGTTGTGGGTCACGTCACGTCATTTATTATTTTATCTCTATTTAACCAACCTGCAGTAATATACTTGCTCTTCAACTTCCACGCTTTCAGATTTTCGAAAACTATCTTGACCTGAAAATAATTACATAAAATAAATATTGGAAAACTTCCTAAAACTAAAGCATAGATGCCATATAGATCTACGATTGATCCGAAGGCAGGCCTCCATCACTCGCTCGTCGGTCGCGCGATAAGCATCTACCGCTAGCCGTTCCGCCGGCGGCACAAGTGGGTAGAGGGCCGCCACGCGCGCGCCGCCGTACAAGCAAGTCATCTTACTGCACAAGTAGATATTGCCTTTTTTATAACAGTAACAATGTCGAATCGACATTACTGTGCCGTGTACGAATATCAAAATCAAAAAACCAATAAACAATTGTCGTTTTTCTCATTATGATATATGCTACGCAGGGTTGCGTTCAGTACCCTTAGCACGAACAGCTATCGAGAAAAAAAACGCGCGTAAAATTACTCGATAGAGAATTATCTATGGAAATTTTAATTTCGCTATTCGGCGGTAGATGGCGTTGTACAAATTTCCAATGCAAAATTGCACTATCGAATGATTTTACGCGCGTAAGATTTCTCGATGGCTGTTCGAGCTAAGGGTACTGAACGTTTGACCGCCGGTTGTTTGGTTGTTTTTTAATTCGCTCTAAGGTTTGGAACGACCAAGAACTTTAACTGTCAATGTCAATACAAAGTCTTCATTTTCCATTTGGAATAGGAATAATTTAAACTTTTCTTTATTCTAAATCAAATAAAATCCGTTTTTTGAGGATCTACCATGATTATTTTAAGAATTAGACTCAAAAACATCAAAATACAAAATAATGTCAATTTGACATTGACATTTTTTCTATAGACAAACGTCAGAGCGTTTTAAAACCATCCATTTTGATGGTTAAAAAGTTGCAACGCTCTGACGTTTGGAACGACACGGTTGTGTCAACCGAACGTCACGCTCAAATGTTTGGAACGCCGTTAGAGCGTTCGGTTGTGGTTAGGTTGCACTCGGAGTGTAGGTTTGGAACGCGCCTCTGTTCATTTAAAAGAAGACAACCCTAACGTTGCGTTGTCAGAAAAGATAAGAGCACGCGATAGAAAGAGAGGCAACTACTAGGTGAACTGCGCGACCTGAATTGCACTTTATTGTGTCGGAGCAAAAGTCGCTATTTATTTAAATGACTTTGCAGAGTGCTGCTTCTGTACACTTGTACTATTAGTTATTCTGTGCCAAAGGTGAGTGAGATATTTTTGTCTGATGGTAAACAAAAACCATATTGAGTACCGGTCGCTTTAAGTTTCGGCAAAATTAACAGCGATTTTTCACCGAAGTCGACTTAAAATCACAAAGGGCAGGAACTGAGCCTTTGTATTATGATATGATGACAGATACCTGCACACGATGCAGGATTAAACGGTGTATGAATTGACCCATCACAGTGCTCGAAATAATAGAATAGAAAATCTTTTATTAACAACACACAAAGTAAAACATTATACAAAGAGACAAGTAACAAAGAGAAAAGAAAAGAAATAGAAGTATGTATGTATAGTATATATAAATATAAATACACAATAAACACTGAGATACAAACAAAACGCGTGCTGCTAATGGGCCCTGTCACAGCAAAATTAACTTCTGGGTCATTCGTTGATAGTTATAAAAAAAAAACAAAATAATTTATTCAGTCTAGGCTGTTACAAGCACTTGTGGATGTCAAAGAAGCTACGCCATCGGTTCGCAAACCCTGAGCGGGAGACCTTGTAACGAGAAGAACCGGCAAGAAACTCGTCAAGGGCTGCTTTTTTCTCCCTGTAACATTGTCGTCAGAGTCGTCAACATTGAAAAATGAGCTCCACATTTAAAGTGAGGTCATTTTCCATCACAATAATTAACAAAAGTTTGCACACAATGGGTAGGTAGGTTGAAATTAAATACCTACTACATATCGGATAGGTAATTGTGAGAGTAAATAACTTTCAACTAGTTGAGAAATCAGTAATCACTCTGTCTGCTACTCGAAAGTGCGCCTAAGTAGGCAAAATTTACCAAAAAACACTTGATACAAGACATAAAAAATAATAATAAAAAAACGCAATATGCGTTAAGGTACTCAGAAGCAGACCCATTCCCACTGGCAGCACCCGTTCACGAGCATGACGCGAGCATAATGACCCAGAAGCACTGGTATTCTAATAAAAAATACTTATCTTATAGTGATTGGTCAATTCATGCACCGCTCCGCTCAACTCTGCCTCAGTGGAAACGCACCCTTAATGCTTGTCATTAAGGTTGTCTTAAAGTTACAATATCTAAAATGGCTTGGGTTTCCGTCAAAAATTCGTCCTTCGAAGTGATACCTGTATTTTCCGTGTCAGAACAGTCTGGGCAGTCTTCAGAGCAGGCGATTCCGGAATCCTGTTTGATCGTGCATATGTGTCTCCGCCGGCGACCTCTGGAATAACAAATGATTTCATTATTATTGACTAGCTTCCGCCCGCGACTCGTCCGCGTGGACATTCGGAAAATCCCTAGGGAACCTTTGATCGGTATAAAAAGTATCCTAATCCAAGCTATAAACTAATCTTTGTGTCAAATTTCATCCAAATCTGTTCAGCCGTTTTTGCGTGATTGAGGAACAAACATCCAAACCCACAACTTTCACATAGTTTACAAAAAAAAAAACTAATAATATTAGTAGGATATTTGACTTAGACTTTGCAAGTTTAATATTGAAGTCTATTTTTTATGAGTAACTAACTAACGGCCTTTAGTAGAGTGTGTGCGAATGAGTTAACTTATTAGAGCGGATGAGTGGAGTGGAGTGAGGGAGTAACATTTGTGAGTGCGAGTTAAGGGAGTGAGTGAGTGAATGGATTGAGTGGGTAAATGCGTGGAGTGAGGGAATAACATATTTTGTGAGTGCTATGCTAATAGAGTGAGTGAGTGAAGTGAGGAAGTGAATAAAGTGAGTGAATGGGTTAACTGGGTAAATGAGTGAAGCGAAGCGAGGGAGTAACATTTGTGAGTGGGTAAAGTGGAGGAGTGTATAAAGTAAGTGAATGGGTTAACTGTAACGCGAATGAGCGAACAATTAAAAAGCCCTTACCTGCAGTGTGGACAGTTAGCGCAAGCCCCGCATACACACGACACTCGCGGGTTGTTAGACAGCAGGTCACTGGATTGTCTGTGGCCGAGGTCGCTGGATTGTCTGTGGCCGAGCCAGCGCCGCGCGCGGAGGCGTTGCTCGCTGGATTCCGATTCCCAGTTGCCACTTGTGATCTGGCGGTAAATGTGGAAGTTAGATTTCTTGTTGTTGGTGCCTAAAATTATTGCGATAAGTGTCAAGCAAACGAAACCGCTTAGCACTCGAATGGGAGTCACATTTTCTATCACTGAAAAGAGTTTGAAAGCTCACGCCCGTAGCACATCTCCACCGCGAAACACCGCAGTAAGTTCCACCATGACTTGTCAGTTGTACGACAAGCGAAACAGCCTGTTCTAATGCATTGATTTAACCATGATGCCTGCTGTCTATTTCACGCGTGATTCCACCCTATTGGCTCCGACCGTAAGCAAATCTCCGCCTCGAAAATAATGACGCGAAACCGCCACGTAGATGTGATCGTCATATACCGACGTCGATAGAAGACAATTCATGGCGAAACTATTGAGGTTTCGCTGGTATTGTTTCGCGGCGGAGGTGTGCTACAGGCATCAGAAGTCACAGAGGCAAAAAGGCCCGAGAGCCTCTAAAGCCCACACAGGTACCCACACCGTATACTTAGAAAGGTCGAAAGACGGAGCAATTCATAAAAAAGTTCCTTTGTTTTGCCACGTATTGCTCCGGCCTGTCCGGCCGCCTCAGCCTGTGAGCTTTAAGATAAGTTCTGTCTAGGTATACCGTCTTAACCCACACAGAACAAATTAAAACCTACTATAGACTGAAGAAAATATCTACCTACCTGAATCTCCACTTGCTGTTTCTTCTCGCAGCTGTCCTTCTCGCACTCATCGACCAAGCACTCGGCCCTCTCGCTCGTTTTGCTTTGCTCTTCCAACGCGGCGGGGGAAGGCGAGATCGTCCGCGGGGGAGATTGCGATTCGCGTATCGCTTGGCTGCGCACGAGTTGTTTCGATTTGAAACTCTGTGAACAAGTGGAGATGGTTTGATTTGTTTGAATGGAATTGAATTAACAAAACCAATCAAAGGTCTATTCTTCTAAGTAATGTTTGCATGTACCTACTTCAACTTAAACTTATAATTATGGTGTAAAAATATTTTTGCTAAGTTAGTGATTAAGTAATTTTGTGAATATTATGAACTCAAATCGCCAGAAACACAGGATTTCCAAGCTCATGCACACATTCTCATTCTCCCTCTCTATCTCTTACGAAGAGCGTATGTTTAGGCCAATATGAATAAAAATACATAGAAGGAAAGAAAGAAAAATTACACTGGCGAGCATCTTATTGACCATCAGCCATTTTTAATGTCCCCACTGATGGTGAACAAAAATCAAAAATCAAAATAAAAAAATCATTTATTCAGTCTAGGCTGTTACAAGCACTTGTGAATGTCAAAGAAGCTACGCCATCGGTTCGCAAACCCTAAACGGGTGACCTTGTAACGAGAAGAACCGGCAAGAAACTCGTCAAGGGCTGCTTTTTTCTCCCTGTATATTTCATACAGAGTCGTCAACATTGAAAAATGAGCTCCACATTTAAAGTGAGGTCATTTTCCATCACAATAATTAACAAAAGTTTGCACACAATGGGTAGGTAGGTTGAAATTAAATACCTACTACATATCGGATAGGTAATTGTGAGAGTAAATAACTTTCAACTAGTTGAGAAATCAGTAATCACTATGTCTGCTACTCGAAAGTGCACCTAAGTAGGCAAAATTTACCAAAAAACACTTGATACAAGACATAAAAAATAACAATAAAAAAACGCAATTCTTACAATTCAATATGCGTTAAGATAGGTACTCAGAAGCAGACCCATTCCCACTGGCAGCACCCGTTCACGAGCATGACGCATGGACCAGCCATCGCTTCGCTCAACCATATTTGAGAGAACGTAACGACCCGCCCCACACGACACCACCGCAGAAATGATTAAAGAGAGCATGACATACTAAAACAGGCCATCAGTGAGGGAGATAATACATTTTCGGTCACCCATGTCATAAATAAAAAAAAGTGCACCAAAGTTACCGACATTGCTCAAAGTGGGCGGGACACATAGCGAGAAGAACCGATGGATGGCCGTTGGGGCAGAAAGTTTCTGTAATGGCGACCGCGCACCGGACGACGCTCCGTGGATAGACCCCGACAAGGTGGACCGACGTGAGAGTGCGCGGTCGCGGTGCGCCGCTGGATGCGGGCAGCGCAGGACCGATCGTCGTAAAGATCCTTGGGGGAGGCCTATACCCAGCAGTGGGTGTCGTGCGGCTGATATGATGATGAACTAAAAAAAATGCACCTAAATCTTACCCTATTCCTGTTAAGTTGGCTCCCGTCTTCAGGGGACTTCTCCGCTTCAGCCCTCTCCATTTTGTTTGATGGCACTTGTAGGAAGTCGTTACAGTTTTGGCGCCCAACGGGATTAATTTACGCAAACCCACGCTCTTCAAAATTCTAAATTGAACTTGCACAAGTTGGTACTTTTGGCAATATTTTCCATCTAAAAAAACCATCCATCTCTACACTGTACTCTACTATACAGTACACCTTCCAAATCGTCACACGCATATTACATACAGATACACAATCACGCTGTCTTACGGACAGTAGCACGTACGCTCAGGCTCAAGAGTTTAAACTGTATAATTATTCTAAGTAATTATACAGTTATTCTTGACCTGAGAATACATACAACTTGACTTCTAGGAGAATATCCTAGAAGGCAAACAAACGAGTAGGTAGAGGTACCTCGAAGGATCTCGAGTCCGACTAAGAGGTACCGAAACTAAACATTACACTCCCTACATAACATCCCATCCATCTATTATACAAACGTTCGTAATTGGGCGACCTTAAATTTACCTTCATTTTCAAAAAATTATTTTCATTAAATCTCTCTCTGATTCTGTCACTCTATTCTAAATTTAACTTTTACTCTATTTTTCTTAAAAACCTAATTTGATTAAGGAGGATTTTATCTTTCTGTAAGGAGTTTTTATCTTTTGCCGCTTGCCTCTTTAGGTAGGTACATACGGTCACGTAGGAATTATTTGCTCTGTGGCTATTTATTTCTCTTTGAAAAATGGCCCGCTTTATAAATGTAGTTTACCTTAATAAGGCAGAGTTGGTGTATGAAGTTGAAGTTAGGGGTGAGGTACCGCTAGATACCATTATTAAGCTGCGTACCCAAGTTTCCAAATTATTAGAGACTTTTCCATCGGAGGAAGTCGTAGACTCTATTTTGACAGCCGACACCGATTTGCAGCAATTATCGGTTACTTTAAATTATATCGACGCTAAGATTAACCAGATCGAGGCCGGAAAACGAAATTTAATTAGGAAAATTGAGACTTTTCTGAATCATTCCTATTTTCGTTTGGATAGGATCGATATTCTCCTCTACCCCGAAAATAGCGAACTTTACTCTAGTATTAAACAGAAATTTGACTTCTTAGAAAAAAGATTCGAACCCTTGACGTTTGAAGCTGCTGAACCAGTCCAAAAATTTGTAAGTGACCAACGTCCCATTTCTCCTCCCTATCCAACTTTGTACCCTGCCTCTTCAAACCTTCACCTTGACAGGCCACTGTTAAATCAAGTAAGTGCTCCCCATCCAGTTTCAATCAAAGAATTGAAATCCTTTTCGTTTAATGGCAAGTCATGTCCTCGTTCCTTTCTTCAGAAAATTCAGGAATTTTCTATTTCCCGCAATATTGATAAAGCCACTCTTCGGAACCACGCATTCGAAATTTTTACGGAAGATGCCCTACACTGGTTCCGGTTCCAACTCTTTCGGAATCCGGATATTTCTTGGGACCAATTAACGGAATCCCTGATAAAAGATTTTGGTGCTCACGATTATGATTATAAGTTAATGGAAGCTATTCGTAATCGTACACAGGGCTTAGGGGAATCTATTATAGTTTACGTTTCCGTTATGTTTGGAATGTTTTCCAAGCTTTCTAGAAAATTATCTGAGCAGGAACAGCTTGATATTTTACTTCATAACATTCGTCCTTGTTATTCTACATTTGTTGCTCTTAATAATATTTTCTCAATAGACTCACTTTTAACTACTTGTCAATCTTATGATCATATGATCGATAGAGACAGGAATTTTCACGAACCGAGGCCACTAAACAATTGTGCTTCGGAATTTAATTACGTTGCAAGACCCTCTGCTCGAACTGTTCATTTTTCCCAGGACATCTCTATCACACCTCCAGGTTCCAATTCCCAATATTCCCATCACGATAATATCGTTCCTTCAAGCAATTCCCAGTATTCCTATCGGGATAATATTGCACCCTCGGGTAATTCCCAGTATTCCCATCGTGGTTCTATTGCAACTCCAGGTAATTCACAGTATTCTCCTCGTAGTTCCACCCCACAACCAGGTTATGGAACTCCTGCTCCTGCTAGAATTCATTCACCTGTCAGACATACTTTCCAGTCTTCACCTCCTGTTGACGTTGGACTTCGGCCTGCCCCAGGTCCTTCTTCAAACCGTTTTTCCGGTCAGCCTTCCGGCCCGGGTAATCACTTCAATCGTGTCGATAGTGCGCCTTTCTTTCAGTCCCATCTATTCTGTGTGCGTTGTAGAACTAATGGGCACTCAATTAATAACTGCGACAAGCCCCGGGATCTCGTTTGTTTTAAATGTGGCTTTAAAGGTACTAAGGCTACTGATTGTCCTAAATGTAATAGGCCTTCGTCTTCAAAAAAACTAGATAACGACTTGAATAGTAGTTCTTCCCTAAATTCTAAAGATAATCAAGATTTATTAAACTATTTTAGCACTTCCATTTTTATGGAGGAAATTGATAACCAGCTTCCTTTTACCAACGTCTCTATAGCCGGTAAATCATTTTCTGGATTATTGGATAGCGGAAGTTGTGTTACTGTATTAGGTAATGATTCTTATAAACAATTTGTAAACCTTGGGTTTACTCTATTCAAGTCGGCTGCAAAAGTAATGGTTGCAAATAAAAATACTGTGAAATCTTCTGGATATATGCTTTTGCCCATGACCTTTAACGGTTCTACTCATTTAATCAAAGCTTTGGTCTTTACCGATATATATCCTTCTCTTATTCTTGGTATTGACTTTTGGAAGAAGTTTGACTTAATTCCCAAAATACCCTTACAAAATATTTCTTCCCAAATTAATACTATAAATAGTTCTACTGATACTCAGGTTTTATCACTTTCCCATTTGACTGACGGTCAGAAAGGAAATGTTGTCTCTGATTTACTTTCTAGATCGAAAACGAATATGATCGAACCTATTGCTACTCCCAGTGAAACCTCGGAAACAGATCGTTTTAATAATATATTTAACAATTGTCGTGAAAACCCGGATTCATATCCTAATTTCAGTGTTCGGGATGGAAAGTTGTACCGTCGTATTAATTCATCTGAACCGCTGAACCAAGATTTCCTTTGGAAGGAAGTGCCCCCACCTTCTGCTAGAGAAGACCTTATAAAAGCCGCTCATGGTGACGCTTCAAGTCCTCATTTTGGCATTTTTAAAACATATAAAAAACTCTCTATTCTTTATTATTGGTCTGGTATGTTTAAACAAATTTCAAAAATTATTTCTTCTTGTGAAACGTGTTTGGCGTATAAACATATGAATCATTCTCCTTTTGGGCCAATGGGAAAACCAAAAATATGTTCGCGACCTTGGCAATCCATCTCATTAGATTTAATGGGCCCTTTTCCAATGACCAGGCAAAGGAATCAATATATTTTAGTTGTTAATTGTTGCTTTTCCAAATACACACTTATTTTTCCTCTCAAACGCGCAACTACCGAAAATGTTATTTTTCATTTGGAGAACTCAGTTTTTTTTATTCATGGCGTTCCGCAAACTATTATTATGGACAATGGTTCACAGTTCCAATCGCATCAATTCTCAAATTTTCTTTCGCGTTATAATATTCCGTTCGTATCCTTTACTCCTCGTTACTGCCCACAGGTTAATCTTACCGAGCGATATAATCGTACCATCGTAACCGCGTTAGCTGCCTTAGTAGGTAATGATCATCGCTCTTGGGACAAACATCTGAACAAAATTCAATGCGCTATGAACTCTAGTGTAAATTTATCTACGGGTTTTTCTCCTTTCTTTCTTGTTCATGGTCGGGAGTATGTTTCCACTGGCTCCCTTTATACACCAACATCTGACTATGACGAGATAATTTTTATGCCCCGTGATATCTATGCTAATAATCTTGGGCATTTAGCATCTTACTTTGACCAGGTTCAAGTTGCTTTATATAATGCGTATGTTAAGAACACTGGTCCTTATAATTTAAGGCGCTCTTTTAAAGAATTTAATGTCGGCGATACTGTTTGGCGTCGAAATTATGTTCATAGTGATGCAGGTGCATATTTCTCCGCAAAATTGGCACCACGTTTTATAAAATCTAAAGTTATTGTTAAGCTTTCTCCTCTTGTTTATATTTTAGAAGACCAAAATGGAGCCAGAGGCAAATGGCACATAAAAGATTTTAAGTTGTAATTTTGTTTCGGTTATGTTTATTTCTGTTTATATTTTATTCTAGTACATATGCGGACGGCAGGCGCACTATTCTGTTTATTTGGGCTTAATTGTTTTTTTTTTTTTATTCTGCATACTGGCGGCCATAGTGCACATCGTCTCTATGTTTACTCTCTGTTGGGAAGTAGCTAAGCTCTCCAGACAGTAATTAAGTATAATCTCTCTTTATTCTCTTTGCTGCAGAGTAGCTAAGCTCTGCAGGACAATGCCCTTTTGTGTATCTAGTGCACAGAAGTGTGAATTTGTTAATTACTGTTCATATTTTATTAGCTTTATTTTAGTCTTGTAAAATTTTCCTAAGGGAAAATTTTCTCTTTGGGGGGGGAATAATGTAGCGTGCTGCCTGTCGCTCCTGAATTCTTAGTTTTAAGCTAGTTTTAATTAGTTTAAGTTTCTTAGGGAATAAGTATTTTTGGCTGTAACTTTCCAAATTCTTTGAAAATAAGCATTTGCTTGGCAGCAATAAATTCGTCTCTTTACGGCGATTCTTATTAGGTTTGTAGTTTCATCCTTTCTCATACAATTTTGTTAAATTTCATACATAAATTTCATACTTAGTAGAAAAGTGAGGTTATAATTTTTTATTTATTTTGACAGCTGCTTGTTTACATGTGACAGCTATGTATATTTGCTTTTTCTCAATTCTATTCACACCTCGCGTAGGTTGTCTATCAATTTATTGTTCATCCCGCTCTTTCGTATTGCTGCCGAGCGAATACACGAATTCCCATTTTGAAACGCTGTATTATTTTTCTTCTACGTTTTTCTTTCGATTTTTCAAAATTTTCTGTGAGTATAAAAAGATTGTCAAACGTGTTACGTGGCTCGGTCAGTCTTCGTGATCTACAGTAAAAACAAGTAGTGGCCGTTCCGGGCCTTAGGCAAGGCCCGGGACTCAAGAAAGCCCGTGCCATGTGAGACTTCTAACAAGTTCTACGGGTGCTGCGAGTCTCCAACTCCTGCTGGTCAACCCCAAGCTAGTGAAACGCTCCATCTCCGGCCTGGCTACGCTGCTCATCAACGGTATAACTACGCTACATTGTGTCCCCTCTCCACGCGCAAGAATACGTTTCCTCTCCGCGTGCCCGTCAACGGTTTAACTACGCCCCATTGTGTCCCCTCTCCGCGCGCAAGAATACGTTCCCCTGTCCCTCTGCAAGCCTCTGAAGATCCATCCACACCCCTTACCTCCCTCGTAGTTTTAAGTTCCTTATCATCCTCTTTGTTAATTTAAGTGATATTAAATGTTAAAATTCCAACTTTCCGCATTTCTCTTTACTAGTTAGATGAAATCCTCCAATCTTAGGTAGGCTCTCTTCCCTCTTACTCTGTAACGTTACACACTCTGAAAATATATTTATTTGAAGAATTCCGTTTCTGTGCATGTCTTGAAAATATACTAAATTAAGTTGTCCGTATCGGACCACATCTGTCAGCACGGTATCGCCTTTTCCCGTCACCCTATCCTTTTCTGTCGCTCAGAACCGCCATTTGCTAGAGCAAAAAAGATAGCGGGAATGCGATCGCCTCGAGGATTCCGCGACGTACGACAGTACGCGACAGAATGCGACAGCATTCCCGCTATCTTTTTTGCTCTAGCAAATGGCGGTTCTGAGCGACAGAAAAGGATAGGGCGACGGGAAAAGGCGATTCGGTGCTGGCTGATAGATGTGGTCCAACCCTAAATGTGCTAAATCCATGAGTCCATATCTAGAATTCTATGAAAGCCACACACACCGTACCTATCCAATGCAATGCAGACGAAATGCAAACAGGCTGCTTACAGTGAGACGCCTAGCATTTCATATTTTACTTGGCCCACACTTGTCATAGACAACATAACCAAGAAGCAATCGCGTAAGAGTTTTGTTATGCAACAGGCAAAAATCAGGGGATGCAGAAAAACTGAATTTGATTGGCATTTATTAATTTGTAGTCGGTGTGCGTTACAGTCTCTTTAATATACGGACTGCAACCTGCAACTGGGTTACGTGTATTCCAGCCCTAATATTATAACAACACTGCAAATATTATCAAAAATATATGCCAAAATCTCCTCTCTTCCAGTATTGAAACATTGCTAATCGATAGAAGATCAGAAAGACAAAGTGACATTTCATGTTTGATACATTGATATACTTTGATATTTCGGAAGAGATAAGGTAAAATTTGTAAAACATAGCAAAAAAGCGTACCTAATAAAGTTATGAATGATAAGCAAAATTGTAATTTAAATTAAAAAAAAGAACGAAGAGTGAATGAATATTAAGTTGATTGACCAAAAATTATATTTTTTTTGTTTTTAATTTCTACGTAGATATATTTATCAAGAATTCAGTTCAATTTAATTTTCTAAATACATAGTAGAAGCAAATAACAGTATAGCTTCATTCCTTCATCATTCGGTCATTTGTTTTTGCTCTTACTTTAGACTGGCCAAACACAGACGGAATTTTGGTTCGGAATTCTGAAACGGAATCATTTCGAACGCAGATAAACCATACAAATCTATGGACCTACCGCATAGTAGGCGATAATTTTTCGTCCAGAATTTTCATACATTTTCGATATTTCGTTTCGGAATTCCGAATCATATTCCCTCACTAAACTAACTGCTACAATGAGGGATTTTCCAAGTGTCATTTAAAAACAAAAATATCAACTATTTGCCTCACTAGATGGCGTTAATGGACAAGTGAAATGTCAAAATTGGCTTCGAAAATGTTCTTTTTCCAACATTTTCTACAGTTGACACTTGCCTATTTATCAACGCCATCTATCGAGCCTACAGTTTTTCGTCATTTTGAAAATCCCTCATTAGGTAAAAAAAATCGATACCAACCTCTTCTTTTTAAAACTTCAAAAGACTCTCCTAAGTAGATCGTATAATTTCTTAACATCAATAATTAAAAACAAGGGGAAAGATTTCATAACAGTTTACAGGAAATTGGACCAATGACGGTATACTACAACTACGAGTAGAAGGCAACTATTTTTTTATTAAACTACGTTATTAAAAAGAGGTTTTCTTTGAAAAACTGTTTGGGATTAAAGCTTTGTTTTTAAAAAGAAACGTGCGCAAGAGTTCGATTTCAAATTTCGAATTTGGAACACAATGTTCGGTAAGTTGGTAAGCTCGACGTTTTTCTTTTTATTCTTTATGGTTTTGGTTTTATTGTTTTTAATTGTTTTTTGGTTGTGTGGACGGCGTTTGACGGAGCGCATTTTTTTCACTGTTTAGTTTTTTGTGGCGGAAGACGGGTAGAGGGTGGGGTGATGTGATTTTATGCGATGTTTCTTCACTATGTTGGACGCCATCAATCTGAAACAAGAGAAAAAGCAATGAACATCGTAATATTATTGTAAATGTGAAAGTTTGGATGTTTAATGGGAAATGTCTGAAAAAAAAAAATTCTGATTAATTTTATAGGCTGAAAAAAGGTTTGACTTGTTATTTTGAAACTTTTTTTGTGGTTGTGGCAGGTGGTGGCTAAGGTGTAATCACGCTAAAACGGCTAGTAATCTTTATAACAAAATCTAACGAACTTCATTATACCAACCTCGACTTTATTTTATTAAAGATATATACCTATTACGCAATTTGCATACCAACTACACCAGGAAAACGTTGACTTCAAAATTAAAGATAAGTTCCTCGACACTGTGTTTTCCTTAAAACCCAGGACTTTAACATCTCATAATTTAACCGCAAAATTAATGGCCACTTGGAAAACCTATCGAGATAAAAATCCAGATATTGAGTCATGTTTAAGGCTCCTATATCCCTCAAGTGACGCCCTCGGCCTTGTGAGTGGCAACTTTTTTCTCTTTTGCCTACTACTACAACGAACTATATTGTATCGAGGTTATTGTTTGTAAATAAACGATAGAATCTTAGCTTCAATCTGTACATGTAAATTTTCGATACAGTATGTACTTAGCGAGTAGTTCTAATTAAGATGAGGGAGCTACTTTGAGGGCTGTAGGGCTCTTAATTACCCGACTGCGGGTTATGTTTTTCGCGCGTATCTTGTAAGTATGTTTGTATGTAATATTCTTTATTACCTCATATCTTTCAAACGGCTGAACGGATTTCTAATCATAATCATAATCATAATCATCATTTATTGCAAAAATATGGTACAACAAGATGTCAAACAGAAATATCCGCATATTTTACCTTTGGAGGCATGCAATTTAAAAAGAATTAAACGCTGGTATTTATCAAAAGTATTAGGTTAACATTACGAAAATAAAGAATACATGCCATTTAAAATTATTAGAAAAAATACAATTCATTAAATTATTCCATACTTAAATAATGTCAAAATTAATAAAAATAAAAAATAAATCACCTATACAACAAAATTCATCAAATTAATAATTTCAATAACATGTCGATAGAAAATCATTATACTTACATTAAATTATTATTTTATAAACATGTCACCAACTTTATAAAAATTTTTGTCCTTAAGCCATGTCAATAATTTTGATTTGAATAATTTACTGGGTAACTCCTTTATAACATTTGGTAAAGCATTAAAAATTTTTACACACATACAATTACACTGTTTTCGGTAAAACGCTAATCTTGGCATATTATTATATATTAACCTATTAGGGTTACGCACATTTCTATCATTAAAATTATTTCGGGTTTTAAAAAGTTCTAAATTGTTCTTTACAAAATTTGCCACTTCAAATATATATAAGCATGGAAGGGGCAATATCCCCAATGATTTAAATAGAGGCTTGCAAGACTCACGGGGTGATAAGCCACATATTGCCCTTACACATTTCTTTTGCGTTCTAAACAGCTTATCTATGTCTGTTGAGTTCCCCCAAATTAAAATCGCATATCTCAGCACAGACGAAACATAGCCATGATATGCTGCGAGAGTTGTTGAAATTGCACAAGTCTCTCTTAGCCTATTTAACACAAACACATAGCGCACAAACATATTCTATGATTAAGATATCGTTAGATTTGTCTTTTCAGCCCAAGTGTTCTTAAGAAGGTGGCGTTATAAAAAAAACAACATGGCGGCTGTACGGTGCTATTATACGTAGTGAAAAAAATATTTTTTTAGAATACTGCAATATGGGTGTCAAATTTAAGGGCTTATTATAAAGATTTCAAAAAGGTAATGACCGTAATATATAATAACTAAAAAGAGATAAATAACAAAATAAATTAAAAAAAATTAAAAACCCGCCTGCATAAAAAGACAAGTCGACTGAAAAGATGGAAACAAGATTAAATAAATATTAAAGGCAACATGTCATAATAACATGCAGTCGGAGGCATATAATTCAATCATTCATAATGTCACTTTCTTTTATTATGCATGCCTCCGACTGCATTTGTTATTATGACATGTTGCCTTTTTTACCCCACTGCGGGTTATGTTTTTCGCGCGTATCTTGTAAGTATGTTTGTATGTGTTTGTATGTAATATTCTTTATTACCTCATCAACTTTCAAACGGCTGAACGGATTTCAATGATTAGGATATCGTTAGATTTGTCTTTTCAGCCCAAGTGTTCTTAAGAAGGTGGCGTTATAAAAAACCAACATGGCGGCTGTACGGTGCTATTATACGTAGTGAAAAAAAATTTTTTTTTAGAATACTGCAATATGGGTGTCAAATTAAAGGGCTTATTATAAGGATTTCAAAAAAGTATATCATGACCGTAATATATAATAAATAAAAAGAGATAAATAAAAAATAAATTAATTCAATCATTCATAATGTCACTTTCTTTATGCATGCCTCCGACTGCATGTTATTATGACATGTTGCCTTTAATATTTATTTAATCTTGTTTCCATCTTTTCAGTCGACTTGTCTTTTTATGCAGGCGGGTTTTTTAATTTATTTTTTTATTACATAATAAAATGCTGGACGTGTCATCCCCACGACACCCACTGCTGGGTATATATAAGATGTGATAGAGTACATCAAGAAGAAAAGCAACTTTTGTTCAGCCTCTGGAGTCATAATACCTACCAATTTCAAGGCGTTTGTGGTGCGCATCCCGACAGCAAGGCTGGACCTTTTCATGAAAGAGGACTTCTGGTCGCAGGGCGTGGTGTACAGGCGCTTCCGAGGGACATTGCCCTGTGCCCCCGATTCGACACAGAAATTAGTGTCAAATTAATTATTTACTAACATTACTATTAAGTTATTAGCTAACCCTATTGTTTTATATTTTTATATGTTTAGTTTTTAAGGTATATATCTATGGGCCATTGTTGCCTGGTTATAAATAAATTAATAAATAGGCCACCCCCAAGGATTTCCACGAGGCACGATCGGCCCTGGTCCTGGGGCCTAGCCAAAGTAACATTGGCAAATCTTCGTTATCGCTTCGCTTTCGAAACATGTATGGGATTGACACAAGGTTTCGTTAACAATCGAATTTTAAAACGTCAAGTCCATACATGTATCGAAGCGAAGTGATAAAGAAAATTTGCAAATGTTACTTTTGCTAGGGGGGCTGAGCTGCCCGCATCCAGCGGCGCACCGCGACCTTTACCAGATCGTCGGTACAGTTTCCACCTTGTAGGTTGTCTACTCACGGGACACCTTTATTCCCATCTGCCCCTTTCAAGCTTTGCCAACGGGGTGGTGGTTGGCACTAATAGGTGCCACCAGATGGCAGCTCGAAGGTGTCAGATGGGAATAAAAAGGTGCCATTGACCACCGGGGAGGTACACGCCACCTATTTGTGCTAACCACCACCCCCATGGCACCCTCGAAGGGGGCAGATGGGAATAAAGGACGGGACGCTGCCGTTCGGTCGTCATTCCAGAACCGTCACGCCCCAACGGCCATCGGGTTAAGAAATTAGGTAATAATAAGTTTCAACAAACATTTTTGGTGCAAAATTCACCAAAAATCATCACATAAAGGTAATGCCTCTTGCTCTTATCAGGATCTTGCGTAATCGACGCTAAAGCATACTTTTCGGGCACTTTCAAGGTAGTTTAGAGTTTAAGGGTAGAAATCACACGCGCTACAACCACAACTTTACCACAAATTATTACCATTAAGAGTGTACTTATTACCTTAGTTATTGTGATTTAGGTAGTGGTTTAAGCTATATTTTATGTGACAGCTTATTAATTTGACCTCAATGAAAGAAATTTCTTGGTAAGTATACCATTTTCGGGTCAATGTGATTGAGGTAAAGATAAAGTAACTTATATGTTAAAGGGGCCTATCTTTATTAAAATTGCTCGCTTAGTACATAATGTATAGAAAATTCACATGTATAGATTGAAGCTAAGGTTCTATAGTTTATTGACAAACAATCATCATATCAACCGCACGACACCCACTGCTGGGTATAGGCCTGCCCTAAAGATCTCCACGACGATCGGTCCTGCGCTGCCCGCATCCAGCGGCTTCCCGCGACCTTCACCAGATCGTCGGTCCACCTTGTCGGGGGCCTACCCACGGAGCGCCGTCCGGTGCATTGTCGCCATTCCAAAACCTTTCCGCCCCAACGGCCATCGGTTCTTCTCGCTATGTGTCCCGCCCATTGCCACTTCAGCTGAGCAATCCTTCGAGCGATGTCGGTTACTTTAGTTCTCTTGCGGATCTCTTCGTTTCTGATTCGATCACGCAGGGAAACGCCGAGCATGGCTCTCTCCATTGCACGCTGGGTGACCTTGAGTCTCCTTATGAGACCCATAGTTAGCGACCACGTTTCACTGCCGTAAGTCATCACTGGCAACACACACTGTTCATAGACTTTCGTCTTGAGACACTGAGGTAAGTCGGACGCGAAGATTTTTCGAAGCTTCCCGAATGCTGCCCACCCGAGTTGGATTCGACGAGAGATCTCTTTCTCGAAGTTGGACTTACCTAACTGGATGGCCTGTCTTAGGTATACGTAATGGTCAACAACTTCAAGTGTAGTGTTCCCAACATGAACTGGAGAGGGTACAACATGGGCATTTGACATAATTTTCGTCTTATCCATGTTCATCCTGAGACCCACTCTTTGGGAAGCACTACGGAGATCTTCGAGCATTGTGTTCAGGTCTTCCATGGTCTCAGCCATAAGGACTATATCATCGGCTAAACGAAGGTGTGTTAGGTACTGGCCATTAATGTTGATGCCGAGTCCTTTCCAGTCCAAGAGCTTAAAGATGTCCTCCAACGCAGCTGTGAACAGTTTCGGAGAAATAACGTCTCCCTGTCTCACACCACGCTGCAGCTGGACAACAATACAACAATAACAAACAATAACAAACAATGACAAACAATAACCTCAGTCAAATATAAGGTAGAACAAATGATGTAACTTTTAGTAAGAGATTAAAACTTACAGGAGCCATGTAAAGTGCTTTAACTTGCAGTGATGATCCCCTTTAGATGCATAATACCACATACGCAAAATACCACCTTTACGCAATACGCCATAAACGCAAAATCCTACCAAGTAAACGCCTCTGTTGTTTAGTGGTTCGCTCTCGCTCACCCATTTAAGTCGCAGTCCCGGGGTCGATTCCCAGTACATTTGTACTCGGTTTGGTTGGTATGGTAGGGCTTTTTAGACCCGCCTGGCTAGCTACCACCACCATCTTACCTAAGTCTGACGCCATAACAACAATTTAAAAAATTGTTGTGTTCCAGCAGTTAGAGGTACCTAACATGGCCAATTAGCCAGTGCCTCAGTGATGAGGATTCCGGGTGTAGTGCTCACACCTTCGGCCTTATCGTCACTAACATCAGGTGAGATGAAGGCCAAGCATAGACCCGTTGTGGATAAAAAAGAAATAGGGTTTGCTAGATAGAGGTATATAGCCAGTTCCTTCTTTTTTAGTCATTGAAAATCAGACGAGATAAAAGCTTCAGGCTTTTCTCGAGATATTTATTCATCCCTCCTTTTCCCAAGTTCACGATTCCCCGGGATGCGGGTCATTGACCGCTCGCATTTGGGTCACCGGCGCAGCGATGACGTCACTATTCGTACTGTACAGTAGACCACTCAGGAAGCGTTACACTTTTTAATTTGAACTTAATATTTTTATTTTGGTATTGTAGTTTTTGAATATATTTCCGGCTATTAATTGGGGCTACTAAGTATTCTGTGCTTTTTGGTAGTATATTATCTGTCTTCAATAATTGAAATTGAAATATTCTTTGTTTAAATAAACTCACATAATAAGCGTTTTTAAATCGTCTATTCGTTTACCCTACTACCCATGACGTCTTTTAACTGACAAGAAAAATGGGCGCAAAAAACTTGCCAGCTTTATCAGATGGAACGATATTTACAAATACATAATAATATATCGTTTCCAGACATTATGTTAACATAGATTAACAAAAAATAACATTTTCACCTCTCCAGCACGAAAAGGGCTCTTTTGGCGCCTAAAAACTCGCAGCAAAATCGATTTTTGCTGCGAGCGTGAGGCAAAGTGCATTTTTAATTTCTAACACCAACTTTTAAAATAATTAAGAAAAAAGAAATAAAGTGACAAGGAGAGACTTGTAAAATTATACTATATCTATGGTAAAATTGATATGTAGGAAAAGTATAGATAGAGTGCTTTATGGTGTCATACATGGATTAAAAAAATAAAATGCACGGATATACCAAGGAGTTTTAAATAAGGATTATTAAAAAAGAAAGTAGACAATTCAAAATAAAGAGTATGGACGAAGTGAGGTCGCATGTATGAAATAAATATAAAATAAAAAAGATATTGAAAGTTATTAACAAATTAGTGTTTTATGATTATAAATAAATAAATAAGATGGGATATTAATGAATAGGAGAAAAACACAAAGTAATTTAAAACAAAACGACGGGAATCTAGGTACCTACTTTATGAATAAAAATTTTCAGCATAGGTTTGATCGAACTATTTTTGTGATAAATTACAAAAAATGAGTGCGTCCAACGATGAAGATAGTTGTCCAACTCCAAAATAGTTGAGTGAACATGTTTCTAATGCTGAATATTGCTTTTTACTAAGAAAGTCACGTGAAAATTTTCTCGCTGGTAGAGGTGAAAAGTTGTATGTTTAACACGACACGAGACCAAAATCACTGTGCTCGCTCAGTCTATATTAGAATACTACTTCGCTAGTTCGTGATTTAAAGTCGGAACTCGCAGCACAAATTGATTTTGGTCACTTGTATAACAAATAACTATTATTTAATTAGCACATTTCATTATGAATCAATTCACAGGGTTCAAGCTAAGTTCAAAAAATTTTAAAGTAATTATTCAGTCTAGGCTCTTACAAAAAAAAATCTATTTATACAATTCAATATGCGTTAAGATAGGTAGTCAGAAGCAGACCCATTCCCACTGGCAGCACCCGTTCACGAGCATGACGGGTGAACCAGTCAACGCTTCGCTCAACTATATTATTATAACCAGTTTATTATAAGTTTTCTAAATTAAGAAAAGGGGCAGTCCCTAGACAAAGTCACATTGTACGCAAAACAGATACAAAGTGTTTATAAATGTCAAAGTCAATTTGAATCGTCTTTATTTTCCTTCCAGATTTTTTTAACTGACAAGAAGAACGGGCGCAAGAAACAATGTCCATCAGACATTTTTGATGTCCCCACTGCTGGGGCACAGGCCTTCCTTATGGGCGGTAAGGAGGATGGGCCATAACCCACTACGCGGGCCCAATGCGTATTGGTGGGTGTTAACGACTGCAAATGCAGCCGAGACCAACGGCTTAACGTGCCTTCCGAAGCACGGAGGAGCTCGAGATAATAATTATTATTTTTGGTCACCCATCCTATGACCGACCCATGCGAACGTTGCTTAACTTCCGCAATCGCTGGGCCAGGCGCTAAACCACTGCGCCACCGAGCTCTACAAGAAACAATGAATGAACCCAAAAGGAGAAAACCGTTTCTTCGGACCATCAAAATAAACAACTTCTACAGTGGAATCAACTCTGAAATTGCAAAAAAAAATCAGCATTTACATACTTAATTTACATACTAGTCAAATTTGTTAATTTCAAATTAGCTGTTTCATACAAAAAATAATAACGAAAATGTATGTAACTGCTATCAAATTAGTAATTTGATTTTCGCGATTTCAGAGTTGGTCCCTTAGTAAAAGTCGTTCAGTTTGATGGTCCCTATCTCCCATACTCTTGGTTAAGCCATTAATTTTGTTACACATTGTATACAATTAAGGTAATTTACAGCCTTTGTTATTTTTAAATTTGAGATTTTTGCATTCACAATGTTATTTTTATACAATACTAAATAATATACTAGAAAAAAATTGTTTAAAAAACAAAAAACCGACTTCAAAAAATCTGCCTCTAAAAAGCAAGAAATAATATACAAATCATTAGATGCGCATTATCATTGTTATAATAAAACACGTCCATTAAAGTCGGGTGGGGCTGGAGTACATCTTCCTTTTTTTTATTCTAAAAGCCCCACCCGGCTTCAATTGACGTGTTTTATTATAACAATGATAATGCGTATCTAATGATTTGTATATTATTTCTTGCTTTTTAGAGGCAGATTTTTTGAAGTCGTTTTTTTGTTTTTTAAACAATTTTTTTATTTTTAGTGTAAATACCTTGTGTATTAGGTTGTGTAGGTATATTATTTAGGTAGAAAAATCGGCTCAGCCAAACGTGAGATAATCGCGGAGAAACATACATACATACAAACTGAATACCTCCTTTTTTTGAAGTCGGTTAAAAAGACTACAGAAAGGTATCCCTTCCCCAACAAAAAAAATCATCTAATTCGGTTCATAAATAACAAAATTGTCAAGTTAGTTGATTTAATATCATAGTATTTTCAGGATTACTTGTAAACTACTGAACCGATTTGAAAAAAAAAATGGGACCATCTCGCAAGAAAACTCAATCGAACAAAAAAAGAATCATCTAAATCGGTCCATAAATGTCGAAGATACGCGCGAACAACGATAAAAAAAAAACATACAATCGAATTGAGAACCTCCTCCTTTTGCTGAAGTCGGTTAAAAAAATACGACTCGCACCAGATCAATTCTCGGACGGGAATCGAACCCGCGACCTTTGGATATCCGGTCCAATGCTTTTTACTAGTTTTTACTAGTTTGGGTGCAGATGTCATTAGATCGTCACACAGGATGTCTAGTTTATTTAAGTAAGATGTTTAAAAACTTGTATTATTTATGTCAATAAATGTTTTATTATTTAAAAAAAAATGCTTTAACCGCTGAGCTACCGAGTCACTAGTGACATCGTCGAATTTCTTCTAGTATATCCTACTCTTACGCTGTAAGCCAGCGTTATTTCACCAATGTGAGGAATTACCTCGACTCGACATTCAATTATTGAAATATCTTTCCAGATATTTTGACAATTGATAAAGATGAAATAGCTATATAATTTTTAAATTAGAGATTTTGTTATATTTGTTTAATTTTGTGCATCACCTAAAAGGTAAAAATATCCTTATATTGTTGCAAATACAACATTTTATAAAATCTCATCTAAGTATTTGAACCAATCGTTGCAGACATGGGATCTGAAATTAGTTCAGTAGGTCGTCCAGGAATATCGGTAGGTCCTGTCAGGTCGGATGCGCAGAGGGATGCGCGAAACGACCCTTTGTCTATAGCATAGATATAGTATATGTCTATAGCACCTATACTTGGTCTAATGATAAAAAAAGAAAAACCGGCGAAGTGCGAGTCGGACTCGTGCACGAATGGTTCCGTCAAAAATAAACACGTTTGTTGTATAATATTTAAGCCCCCCTTAAATATTTATTTTATTCTGTTTTTACCCTATTACTAAGATTCCACTGTCCGTCTGTCGACCATCACCAGGCTGTATCTCATGAACCGTGATAGCTAGACCGATGTAATTTTTACAGATTATGTATTTCTGTTGCCGCTATAACAACAAATACCAAAAACAGAATAAAATAAACATATTTAAGTGGGGCTCACATACAACAAAAGTGCCTTTTTTACGTATTTTTGTACGGAACACTTCATGCGCAAGTCCGACTCGCACTTGGCAGGTCTTTATCTGTATTGAGGCGGATTTTTTAGTTTTTTCAGGGACTTAGGCGCATATTATTGAGCTGATAATGAAGACTCACACATTTTATCATATGTTTTATATCAGCTCTCTCGAAGTCGAAAGTTAAACCAGAAACAATGCCAACCACTCCACCACAAAGGTTGTCAAATCATCTTTAAAAAAGTTTTTGTCTTGAAGAAAACTTTATTTCCAACCAAATGACTCACCTTTAAAAAAAGCCTGCAAGTGGAGCTATGCAGTCATACCATCACTTTTCTCGAACCGAGCACAAGCAAAAAACAACCTTATTTATAGCACCATAAGACCTTACAACACGGCGATTACCATCACGGTGCACGTCACGGAACCACCGACCTTAGAAACAACGGCGTTAAGTTTATTATGCAATGCGGTGATGCTATCGCATCGTGCAGGGTTTGCAAGGTTGAGGCCTCGTGAAGGTTACTGCGGCTTCGCATCATATCACTTATATAGGGTGTTTGGTAAATGGTACAGAAGTCGTTTAACACTTTAGTACTTTTGATAGCAACATTTTGATTATTATTTCAAACTGTGAGGCATCTGTCACAAAAGTTGCTATGGCAAAGTACTAAAGTGTTAAGTGACTTTTGTTGCTGACTGTACAAGCAAGCACCTTTTTTATGCTCAACGGGATACCTAGTGCTTGGCCTTCATCTCACCTGATGTTGAGTGGCTATAAGGCCGAAGGTGGAAGCGCACTACACCCGGAATCCTCATCACTGAGGAACTGACTAGGAGCTCGGTGGCGCAGTGGTTTAGTGCCTGGCCCAGCGATTGCGGAAGTTAAGCAACGTTCGCAAGGGTCGGTCATGGGATGGGTGACCAAAAATTTATTATCTCGAGCTCCTCCGTGCTTCGGAAGGCACGTTAAGCCGTTGGTCCCGGCTGCATTTGCAGTCGTTAACACCCACCAATCCGCTTTGGGCCCGCGTGGTGGGTTATGGCCCATCCTCCTTACCACCCATAAGGAAGGCCTGTGCCCCAGCAGTGGGGACATCAAAAATGGCTGATGGACGAGGAACTGACTATCCTACCTCTTAATGCCGGAACACAACAATTTTAAAATTTTAAAGTTGTTGTTATATGGCGTCAGACTTAGGTAAGATGGTGGTAGCTAAGCTAGCCAGGCGGACTTGAAATAAGCCCTACCGAGTACTTACAAACGTGGGGTAGAGTCCTCCTGGGAATCAAACCCAGGAGCCGGGACACCTGCGTCTTACACGGGTGGGAGAACCACCAGACACAGAGGCGGTTTGTGACATTTAAAAAAAACGAAATGGCTGAAATAAGCTTCTTTACGTTTTCAATCGTATCTCCGCCAATATGAAAAAAAAATCGAAAATTCGTACCGATATAGAAAAATCCATAAAACTATCGAACCAGCTTACAAAATTTCAAGAGAATCAGTTGAAAAATGCGAGCTGTAGAGGAGAACAGCTGCCGGACATCGGGATCGGGACTTTCGGGACATAAGAAAGCATGAAACGGAGACACTTCGCTCGCGCTTCGCAATCGCTGTCAACGCGATCGCTCAGCCAGTGATGATGTCATTTATCAACATGCCGCCACAACATCAAAATGTTTCAGTTAACATTAACTGAAAATGCAAATATTTTGTAAGCAAGAAAAAAGATCGGTAAAATCCTAACGTGTGGATGTGGACTACCTTCCATAGACAATAAACCAGCGATAAAGGTCACGTGACCACGGGCCGGTGGTTATGGCGCCGTTAAGGTCTAATTCGGACCTGTGACGTCAGAGGGGTCGCTTGGATATTTTTACTACAATTGGACAACCATAGATAAAATAAAGGGTTTACCATGAGCCGTTAAAGTAGTATTATTACGGTTGTAAAAACGCATCATTTCCTCGTTATAAAATAAGTCCCCGCTGGCAAAAGCCTTCCTTATGGGACAGGAGGATGGGCCATATAATCCACCATGCGGGCCCAATGCAGATTGCATAGAGATATCTAGCAAGTTTTACCATCTGTTGTTTTTTTATGCCTGTATTGTGTGGTGTTTGGCCTTCTCCTCACCTACTTTTAAGTGACGATAAGGCCAAGGTGGAAGCGCACTACACCCGGAATCTTCATCATCATCAGCCATTTTTAATCTCCCCACTGCTGGAGCACAGGCCTTCCTGGTGAATAGAAAGGATGGGCCACCACTCGGGCCCAATGCGGTGTTAACGACTGCAAATGCCGCGACCAACAGCTTAACGTGCCTTCCGAAGCAGGGAGGAGCTCGAGATAATACATTTTTGTTCACCCATCCCATGACCGACCCTTGCGAAAGTTGCTTAACATCCGCAATCGCTGGATCAGGCGCTAAACTACTGCGCCACCGAGCTCCTCCTCACCACTAAACTGGCTATCTTTCCTCTAACTGCCGGAACACAACAATTTTTAAGTTGTTGTTATGGCGTCAGACTTAGGTAAGATGGTGGTAGCGAGCCAGGCGGACTTGAAATAAGCCCTAACCAAACCGAGTACAAATTGTACCCCCCCTGGGAATCGAACCCGGGACCCCTGCGTCTTACAAAAGTGGGTGAACCACTAGATAGACCATTGTGGGAATACATTGTTAGATATTATTATCTCTTGTGCAGAATATATAAACCTTATTACCAAATGCAAAGTTGTAAATCTGAAACTACCCAATTATATCCCTTTGTTGACCAACCATTCGCAATGCAATCTGAACCATATAACTGCGGAATTAGGGTCACGATTCAATTGATCTCGGGAACTAGGCGTCCCGGTTACTCCGGGTGACCTAGTGACCGGGACGATGAAGCCCGACGGTTCCCGAATGGGCACGAGGGAGTAAATGCAGTGTCAGGAAACTGTTGCATGGCTCCTAGTTTAAGCTAGGGCTTGAATAACAGAAAAAAAATCGGTTATAAAGGTAAGCCGTATGACGTCATACCTTTAAATTGTGCTATTTTTTAACACGTTTTTATTAGGTTGCTTTCGGGTTTGTTTGTTTGTTTGTTTTTTTTTACGATAGGTACCGTATTTATTCTAGACAAAGGCTTTTTTACATCCCGCCCGGCCGCCCTTCGAACAGTCAGCAACGAAAGTCGCTTAACACTTTAGTACTTTGTCTTGTAGCAATTTTTTTGACAGATGTCTTACACTTTGGAACATTTATCAAAAAATTGCTATGACAAAGTACTAAAGTGCTAGGCAACTTTCGTTGTTGACCGTATACCTACCTAGTTATTTTATATCTGGCGCATATTTTCTCACAACATAACTTTACACGATATTTCGCACATACGAGTATTAACCGCAATTCGCTTAGAAACAGACGATATGAGAGATTTTAAACACGAATCAATGGATGATTGAATCCATCACGTCATACACAATTATTATATTAAATGACGAAACATACAAATAGCTCTATTCATAAAAACACTCTAAACTTGGATAATCCAAGTTTAATAATAACAAGTCTCTTTGTTATTTATAAGATAGAAAAAACATGACGTCTACTAACCATCTTACTATATAGTAAGATGGTTAGTAGACGTCATGTTTTTTATATATATTATATAATATATATTATATATAATATTATAAATGTGAAAGTTTGTGGGTTTGGATGTTTGTTCCTCAATCACGCAAAAACTACTGAACGGATTTGGTTGAAATTTGGCACACAGATAGTAGATAGCCTAGATTAAAACAAAGAATACTATTTATCCCGATATTCCCACGGGAACGGGAACCACGCGGGTGAAACCACGCGGGTGAAACCGCGGGCGGCCGCTAGTTGTCAATGTTTATCAATCTTATACGAAACAGATCTCCAGAAGGGTACTACTTTGGATGGAACTGCCCAGATTCGGAATCATAACAGCCGATTTTAATGTCCTCAATGCTGGGGCACGGGCCTTCCTTAAAGGTGGATAAGGAGGATGGGCAATAACCAACCATAATGCGGATGATAATAAGGATTAGTGGGTGTTAACGACTGCAAATGCAGACGGGATCAACGGCTTGACGAGCCATCAGAAGCACGGAGGAGCTCGAAATAATACATTTTTGGTCAGACATCCCGTGACTGACCCTGGCGAAAGTTTCTTAATGGCCGCAACCGCGGGGCGATGCGGTAACCCACTGCGCCGTCGAGGTCCTGAGCCTGTAGCCAATGTCACATTTACTTCGTTATCGCTTCGCTCCGAAAAAATTATGGATTTGACGTTTTAAAATTCGATTGTTAACGAAACCTTATGTCAAGTCAATCCCATACATGTTTCGAAAGCGAAGATTTGCAAATGTTACTATGGCTAGGGGGTCTGAGGTCCTGAACTGCTCAGATAGTCTCCAATCTACAGGTAAGCAGCACAATGTTTGGGGCTGCTTCGGAAAAAACGCATATCTAAGGCTGTTAGGTATACCTATCCATTTTTTATGAAATTACTAGGCCCCGGATCGTTCTGGCGGGAATTAGGTCACGCCAGTCTCCCTGCCATTGTTCTGGCTCACATGCATCCCGATTAGGGGTCGCAATACCGGCCCCTCTCTCCAAAACCGGTATTTTCGGTATCGAATCTAGGCAAATACCGGGATCCCGGTATTTACGGTATTTTCGACATTTAGATAAATATATTGAAATTTCTTAGTTTTCCTTTCTGTTAAAGTCATTGTTTTGATTTACTTATCGTCCACGACCTTCAACCTCCCGAACAAGCCGGGTTCCTAAAAGGATTTAGTACCTAGACCACATCCATACGCTGCGGCAGGTTATACAGAAGACTATGGAGTCTGCCTCTTTGCTTAGCGTACGTGGACTATGAGAAAGCCTTTGATTCGATAGGGACCAGGGCGGTGCCATTGCTGTAGTCTCTCCAGATGTGCCCAAAAAACTACAGGTATTTCGAAATGTTAAGGTATTTATACGAAACTGTCATGCACCATGTGTTAGTCCGAGTACAGAATCAGTGTTTAAATCCCATGACCCATCCAACTGCAGCGAGGTGTGATAAAGGGAGACTTTACTTCTCTGAAACTGTTCACAACACAGCTGCGTTGGAGGACATTTTTAAATTCTTGGACGGGATTGGACTAGAACGGACTCGATATTAACATTAATGACCAGTACCTAACGCACCTTCGTTTTGCCAACGATATACCAGTTCTTATGGCTGAGACCTTGGATTAGAAGACCTGACAATGCTCGTAGATCTCCGTAGTGCTTCCCAAAAAGTGGGTCTTAGGATGAACATGGATAAGACGAAAGTCATGTCGAATGCCCATGTTGTACCCACTCTTACTCATGTTGAGAACACTACACTCGAAGTTGTTGACTATTACGTTTACCTTGGACCGGCGACTGCCTGTCCAACAGGATTTAAGTAAGTTCAGCTTCGAGAAAGAGATCTTTCGTCGAATCTAACTTCGTTGTTCGTGTCCAAATTACCGCAGTGTCTCAAGAGACGAAAGTCTATGACCAGTGTGTGTTGCTTGTGATGATTTACGGCAGTGAAACGTGGTCACTAACTATAGGTCTCATAAGAAGGCTCAAGGTCACCCAGCGTGCAATGAAGAGAGTCATGCTCGGCGTTTCCCTAAGTGATCCTAAGAGAACTAAAGTATAATAATGACCGACATCGCTCAGCTGAAGTGGCAGTGGATGGGACACATAGCGAGAAGAACCGATGGCCGTTGGAGCGGAAAGGTTCTGGAATGGCAAACGCGCACCGGACGACACTCCTTGGGTAGGCCCCAACAAAGTGGACCGACGATGATCTGGTGAAGGTCGGGGTGCTCCGCTGGATGCAGGCAGCGCTGGACCGATCATCGTGAAGATCCTTTGGGAGACCAATACCCAGCAGTGGGTGTCGTGCGGCTATGATGATGATAATGAAAGTCATTATAGTATAGTGAAATCCAAAATTTAAAAGGTATTATAAATTTAAGTACCTATTTAAACCAAGTTAAACAATAAAAGAGGATTTAACCTCGTAAGGCTCGGTCCTACCAGTAGTACTTACTTATAAGTATTTACCAAAGTAATTCAGACCCATCCCTCCTAGACGCAATGTAGTGTAGTTATTACGACTCAAGAGTTTACCAGTAAGTAATACGAATAAATTGGTTGTATAATTTCATTTGAAGATTATTATGAAACAAATAATATTAGGTACCTCACTAATGCCTGTGTCCTACCCATAGTGCTTATTCTTTTAGAAAAAAATGACTCAAAACCATATCCCCCATAAGCCCTGAATTTATAACTTCAATAGGATTGCTTTATCATATAAGAAAACAACTCTGAATTTCTGAATGACTATAAAATATTAGTACCACTAGCTAGTAGGACGTTGGGGATGCAATGATTAGGACACCATTTAATGTCTGAGCCTTAGGAAGTTAAGGAAAATCACCTTTTAAATCACATAAAACGAGAATTTAAACGAGATTTGCGATTTGCGTCGTTCTGTGATGAATACCGAAAATACCGTAAATCCCGGTATTTAAAAATTCAATACCGGTATTGTAAAGGCTTCTTTTCGGCCCGGTATCCCGGTATTTTCGGTATCCGGGATCCCGGTTTGCGACCCCTAATCCCGATTATTCCCGATGCCAATAAACACATCCAAAGGTGCTTCTGAACAGGCAATATTTCCTGAAATGTTGTAATACTGTGACCAGCCATCACAAAAACATTTCAGAAAGACTGGCAATATACTGACTATAATATTGTAAGTATTCCAAAACCCTAATGCCGCATTTTGGAAGATAAGATGTCCTAATAAACCTAATCTAATAACAAAAATTAAAAATTTCCGACAAACGGCTGATCAGGTCATGGTTACCTTACCATATACTTCCAATCTCATTGAAGTAACACGGTACGGTAGTCAGATCCCCTCATCAACTATTAAAGAGCTGATGATCTTCAAACGGCTGATCAGGTCATGGTTACCCTACCATATACTTCCAATATCATTGAGTCAGATCCCCTCATCAACTAGAAAAGAGCTGATGGCCTTCAAACGGCTGAACAGATTTTCATGAAACATGGCTAAGAACACTCGGGATAAAATTATCTATGACACAAAAAAAACTAAACGAAAATCGGTGATCCTAATTTACTGCACAAGAGTTGTCAAAGTGTTGATTGACTGGATATTATACTGGTCAACCTAGCTTTTAATAAGATGTTGTGTATCCGTTTTTCTTAATTCATTAAACTAATTCTGAATTCATTAGGTACCTAAGTCTGACGCCATAACAACAATTTAAAAATTGTTGTGATCCGGCAGTTAGAGGTAAAATAGCCAGTTCCTCAGTGATGAGGATTCCGGGTGTAGTGCGCTTCCACCTTCGGCCTTATAGTCACTTAACACCAGGTGAGGTGAAGGCCAAGCACTATATCCCGTTGTGCATAAAAAAAACCCAAGCACAACAATAGAAAATCTATTGCGTCAGGAAAATTCCTGTGCTTGACGGATGTTTGATCTTCAAAAAGCATGATTTCCTTCCTGCAAAACTATTTGACACGACTCATCCGGCATTCTGTGGCGGCATCTCGCTACACGATGACGTCACACCCGCCGAAAATACTCCCTTTTCAACGAGAGCGGCGCCCGTGCCAAAACACTGATCTTTTACGCTTTCGCTTTGCTGACCAAAGCTTCGGACACTAAATATTTTGTCGACAGAAAAGCCGCTAGGAACATATCGCAGTTTTTGTGGACGCACATTGACATAAAGCACACCTCGACTCTCGACGGGAATCAACGAACGAGTTCACATCAGCTAGGTGATTGCGTAAAGTCAATCGTATTCATTTGACAGTTCATATTGTATCATAATATATGTCATGAATACAATTACCTTACGCAATTCCACCCCAGGATCGAATAAACGTCAAAAATCTGTTATTTTGGTACATTGAAAACTGTTTCCATGGTTTCTATTGTACCATTTTTACGGTTACTCGATACCAATTCGATCTCAGATTCTCGATCACGTTTGAGAGTAACCTACCAGGTTATTTCAGGCCAAACCTGGCTTAAATTGTAGTCAGTTTTGGTAGCCAATGTTACATTTTGCAAATATTCGGTATTTCGAGGCCGAAGATGACTTCAGTTCTCGCTAACCATTCTATTCTTTCGGAAGCGACGCGATAGCAGTATTTTATCGTATTGTAGAGCAGGTACTGTAGCAGTTTTCTGAAGCTTAAGAAAACAAATAACAAAAGTGCTTTCGAATAAAGCCAGAGCGGCCCTTCTCTCTAGCTAGGGACTCTACATTTTGTACACCAGGCCACGGTAAAACCATGTTTATATTGTTTATTGGTTTACTTACTTTGTCTATGATCATCATCATCAGGCATTGTAATATCCCCACTCATGGGGAATTGTCCTACATGATGGATGGATAAGGAAAACAGAGCATAGCTGAAAACCAGCGTTTTTGCTACCGGCAAAAATGCCTTGGCCCTGACGCTGATGCTGCACACACGTATGTATGTACATATGATGTGACAGTATGTGACTTGTGCTGATTGTTAATTTGTAAATTTTGTGTAAAGCAGCAATGAACGAATCATCTATCACGTACATAGCCCACCGAGCTGTTCCAACGTCAATTGGTGGATGTAAACCAGGTTTATTTTATGTTTAGGAAACTTTCATTTCTTATTTCAACCCCATCAAAAGGTTTATTTAAGTACATCAAGATTAGGGTGAAGATTCTTATGAAATAAAATACTTTAATTTCTATGACAGACGACGACGGCGCGTCGCGTTAGCGCCATGGCATCGAATCAGCTAAATTCAACCAAAAGTGAAGGCCATACGTGTTAGTATATTTGTAATCGTACTTCCTGACTAGTTGACATTGCCAGATATTTTCACATTCACCTCACAATGACGCTTACAACGAATGACGAAAGTCATATCGCGTAAGAGACAAGAATGCCGTGAGGCGTCCGTCAGAGTATGCATCATCGTAAGGCGTGAAAAATCTCTAATGATTTAGAGATTTTAGAGGTATATCATGGCAGCTCTGTGGACTAGATTTTTTTAATGCACAGCGGCATTGTGCTTGGCCTTCACCTCACCTGATTTTGTGACGATAAGGCCGAAGGTGGAAGCGCACTACACACGGAATCCTCACCACTGAGTAATATCTTGCCTCTAACTGCCGAAACACAACAATTTTTAAATAGTTGTTAGACTTAGAGCTAGCCAGGCGGACTTGAAATAAGCCGTACCACCTTCGTCCTAGCCTACCACCAACCAAACCGAGTACAATTCTCTTGGGTATCGAACCCGGGACTCCTGCGTCTTTCACGGGTGGGCGGTGGTCGAACCCTAGACCACAGAGGCGGTAAATGAGCAGCAGCAGTAGTTTCCGATAATTACAGTCTCAGTCTTCGATCTCCAACACCTGCTGGCGTGGAGATATTGCAACTTGGAGTAAGTTGCAATTGCAAGGCAGAAGCCTGGTTCCTGCAGTGGCTTTTATAAGATGGCATGAGACAGAAAACTAGCCATATCCTACCAGGCAAGTATATAGGCCTAATGCGGATGAGTGGGTTTAAACGACTGTAAATGCAGCCAGAGCCTATTATTTAACATGCTTAAACGTGCTTTCCAAGCACAGATGAGCCCCAGAAAATGAAAAAAGAAAATCTATGAAACTGGCAATATATTATGCTCGACCATTCTTTGTAGTTTTAAAAACCATATTATCAGAATTACGATCGATATAAAATGTCGGCAATGTTACACACGTGGTGATACTAAAACATTTATTTGCTGGCGTAGAACGGAATTTCAAGACTGCAAATATTTTTGCTATAACATCATCATTTTTTTATGCTTCTGTTTTTCAGTCAGTCAGCATCATCACAACAGTTTTTTCATAGTGTAAAGCTTTTTGATTGAATCAGGCGTCACTTGGCGGAAGTCCCAAACCATTGTGAAAAAAGGAATACCTACATCCGCAAAAAATGCACATGCACACCACAAAATATCAGTGCACAATACCTACACTTAGCAAGACGGCTTGCTTCCGGGTTGGTGCTTTTTAGGGTTCCGTACCCAAAAGGTAAAAACAGGACCCTATTACAAAGACAGCTAAGACTCCACTGTCCGTCTGTCTGTCACTAGGCTGTATTTCATGAACCGTGTTAGCTAGACAGTTGAAATTTTCACAGATTATGCCGCTATAACAACAAACACTATTTGCCGTTTTTTTGGTACGAAACCCTTCGTACGCGAGTCCGACTCGCACTTGGCCGTTTTTTTTCTGCTGGACGCTAGAAAAGCCAGCGTCCAGTGTTCCAGTATTTTAGCAACAGTTTTTTATAAATTAATAAAACTGTTTTGTCTACACTCAAATATTTTCAAAGCACGTCATTTGAGCATGACGTCACTTTCTCTTAAATATATTTTGTTTATATTTCTTAGGATCCGTTACCAGCTAGATGATAGTATATTTTATCGTATGTAGTGCATTAGATTTATTAGCTTCATTTGTAGTAAAGTTTTTGTCTGTTCGATTCGGCATTTTGACGTAGCGCTTGCGTCATCGGCGTTGGATTGCGAGGTATTTTGAGATGTTCTGGGGCCTAATCGCGCTAATTTTCAACGATAAAACCAAAGCTAAATCGTTACCGTTTCAGTTTCGTTTACAGAAAAATACTCGCTTTAGTTTTGTTAAAATTGTTGAATACTCTGCCTAAGGAGTCTAGGATTACAATCTGGGACAATTTAGGTGAAAACTATGAAGCTAAACCAAAGAGTTTTAGTTAAATATAACCTAAATGACAACGTAACGGTTTTTGGTTTTATCGTTCAGAATTATCGCGATTGGGCTCATGTTAGCGCTATTATTCAAAGGCACATGTTTTCTGAGGAATCTTTGTATAGTATATATAGATTCGTTTGGAAGTATTGTTTATCCGCAAATTGTTTCAACATATATTCAAAATGTAGTTCGCGAAACAGAATCGTGTTAATGAGATTATAATAAACATCTTTTTTTTTAACTTTTAGATTTTATGCATTCACAATGCGCTGCTGAGCTGCTGCCCGTCTGAGCTGCTACGGGGAGTCGATTTTTTCTAATATTTTTCAATTAAATTAATAATCTTTTTTTTATTGTTGTTTTGTGTTCTTATTGTATATCGTATGGTTTGATTCATAAAAAACCGGCCAAGTGCGAGTCAGACTCGCGCAGAAGGGTTCCGTTAAAAAAAAAACACGTTTGTTGCATGGGAACCCCATAAAATATTTATTTTATTCTGTTTTTAGTATTTGTTGATATCGCGGCAACAGAAATAAAATACATCATCTGTCGTGTTGATATTTTTTTTTTTTTTTTTTTTTTTTTTTTTTTTTATTTATTTGCAGGGATAACAAACGGCTGTACAATATTGTGCTAACTATGCTTACAAACTAATTAATAATTACTAATTATACAACCAACCACATTATCCACAGCTTACTTTTAAAGATTAATGTGCGACAAAATATTGGATCGAATTGAATTGAACTTAAAAACTAAAACCAGTAATACAAACAGCAGTGTTTCACAACCTATGAATATAAGCATTAACTTCTATTTTAATTTTAATGAAAATAGAGTAGAACTGAGTTGATTGTAGTCAATTAAGTACGTGTACCTATATAATAATCGAGGCAGATGACAGACAGCCTATTGCGACAGCAGGTCGGAAGCCCTGGATTTGAATGAAGACGCAGAGAGAGAGAAGATATCTATGTCATGGTCACTAAGATGTCTGTTGTAAGTGGCCATGATTCTATTGAGCGGGGCGCGCGAACCAGCGTTGCTATTGTTAAATCCAATATCGAAAGGCCTGAATACATGCCTTTCGCGGATGCGAGCTGAAGAGCTGGGTATCCTATACTTGATCCCATCAGTTAAATCAGTACAGTCGTATTTGCTATGTATGATGTTATGAAGACAAAGAACATCAAAAAGTGTCCTTCGCGACTCTAGTTGTGGTAATGAAAACTTCTGTAGTAGTTGGTCATAAGATAATTTTGCTCTCCAGCATTTAAATGATATTCGCCTAAGGAACTTTCGCTGCACTGATTCTATATTATTCTTATATTTATTATAAAAAGGATTCCAGACCACCGTTGCATATTCCAGTTGGGATCTAACTAATGTCTTATAAAGATATAAGTAGGAGTCTGTTCGTTTGAAGTGTTGGCATGTACGCATAATAAAACCATACAATTGGTATGCTCTGGATATAATATAATGTATATGATTTTCGAGATGCAATTCTGAGTCAAGAAGTACACCGAGGTCACGTATAACGCAAACTTTTTCTAGTTGAAGATCGTTAAGTGTGTAATTGAAGTTTATTACGTTTTTCTTTTTTGTGGTAGTAATGTATTTACACTTTGCAATACTCAGGAACAGTTTGTTTTGGGTGCAGTATTCACTTAAACGATTAAGGTCATCCTGTAGCAGAAGACTGTCATTAACGGTCACAATTTGCTTGAAGACTTTTAGGTCGTCGGCGTATAGTAAGAAATTACTATGAAAAAAGCATTTATCGATATCATTAATAAATAATACGAAGAGCAAAGGCCCCAAGATCGAGCCTTGAGCTACGCCAGACGTTGCCCTAATGGTGTTCGACATGTGACCGTTAATCACCACCTTCTGCGTTCTGTTTACGATGTAAGAATGAAACCACCGTAAGAGGTTGCCACGTATTCCGTTGAAGGCTATCTTTTGAAGAAGCATTTCGTGGTCCACCTTGTCAAAAGCCTTGCAGAAGTCGGTGTATACTGTATCGACCTGGACGCGTTGGTCCATACTAGTGAATAAGAAGTTAGTATACACTAAGAGATTTGTTACGGTCGAGCGTTTTTTCACGAACCCGTGTTGTTGTGGTATTATAACTTTGTGCAGCTTAGCATAAATTGCGTTGTGTACTAGCCTCTCCAAGACTTTTGACATGGTGGACAAGAGTGAGATGGGACGATAGTTTGTTACGTCTTCTTTTGTTCCGGCTTTGTATACAGGCGTTATATTAGCAGCCTTCCAAATATCAGGAACAACACCTTCCGAGAGACATTTATTGAATAGTAACGCCAGGGGAACACCGATGGTGTTTGCCGTAAATTTTAGAAATAGTGGTGTGACGTTGTCTGGACCAGGACCCTTAGTAACATCCAAAGATTTAAGTTCACCCACTACTTGATTTTCAGAAGATCTCAATTCAGAGATTATGAAGTCACCTTTTTCATTATCATTGTGTTGTGAATCTACTCTAAAATTGGATGCGGAGCTTTGCTCAAAAACAGATCCAAAAAAGTTACTAAACAGATTACAAATGGTTGTGGGGTCGTCAGATTCAATATCATTGTATCTCATAGTATGAGGGAAACCCTTTTTATCGTGCCTGTGAACAAAAGCCCAGAACTGCTTCAGGTCATCGCGCATGCTTTCTTCCACAGACGCAATATATTTATTGAAGCACTCTTCACTCAGTTTTTTAAAACGTCTGCGATATATGGAGAAATCTTCATAGTCTACAATGCTTCCATACTTTTTCCACCTAATCCAGCTCTTGTTTTTGTCTTTGAATATATGTATTAACGGACGTGTAAACCATATTGGATAGTCACCAGATCTATTTGGTCTAAGGGGAACATTTTTGGCAATAATTTCATAAATGTGTTCGTAAAATGTGGACACGGCGTCTTGCGCGGGCAACTCATCCAGTGACCGATACCAGTCAATTGCTTTAATATCGTTGTTGATAGTTTGGTAATCGGCTTCATGGAATCGATATCTAGGTATGTTGGCTTTTGACATGCAGGTATACAACAAGTTTAAAGTTATAATCGCAGTAAATGGAGGATGGTGCTCGTCGACGCGAACTAACGGAGAGGCTACTACATCACAAACGCAATCTGGGGAATTTGATATAAATAAATCCAGGGTCCGGTCTTTTTTATTTTTAATTGAATTAAGTTGTGAGCATTGCAATACTGAGAGAAAATTAATTAAGTAGTTGTCTATATCACCGCTGTCTCGCGTCAGGATAGGCAATAAGTGCGATGAGTTAGTCAATTGCCATTGGAGAGAGAAAATATTAAAATCTCCAGCGACATAAAAGGCATCCACCTGATTCATGAACAAAACTTCCTGCAAAGAGTTTAAAAATGACTTATAAGTGAGATATGGTTGGCGAGGAGGTATATAAATGCCACATACTAAATTATACTTATTACTGGATGTAGAAGGAATTTCTAGTAGTACATATTCTATATTAGTTGGCAGGTGACCTGTTAAATCGCTGGGTAAATTAGCACTATCGCCTATCATACGTCGCCGGGCCGCTAAGCTACGTCGTACCGCGACCAACACTCCACCACCGTCCCGCTTATCAGTTGCAGCGAGATCACGGTCACAGCGGTGAACCACGTAACGCGAGTCAGCCAGCATACTATCAACTATTGTTGGGTTTAGCCACGTTTCCGTTAAAATTATGATATCGTATGATTCTGATAAGATATTCATATATAATGTATGTAACTTTGTTCGCAGCCCTCCACAGTTTTGATAATAGATAGACACCTTATTAGCCATTGATAATTAATAAAATTAATTTACTTAGTTTTACCCAAGAAAAACAAAATCCAATGCGAAACGACTTTGCTGCCGCAACGAGCAGATCGACTAGGCAACTATATAATAACATATTAAGTCGAATACAGGCCGTGTGCTGTAAAACAGACATTTGTGCTTTTAATTTTAACAATGAGCA
Organism: Agriphila straminella; assembly: GCA_950108535.1. Taxonomy (NCBI): domain Eukaryota; kingdom Metazoa; phylum Arthropoda; class Insecta; order Lepidoptera; family Crambidae; genus Agriphila; species Agriphila straminella. The sequence continues at coordinate 13,666,245 of OX467304.1, forward strand.
GTTACGCCCATTTCTAAAAACAAGTTTCTCATGTAGGCCTCCATTCTCAGAAATGAGGAATAAAACATTCACTAAGCATGACGGCTTAGGAAGTTCATTGTAAAACATCATTAAGTTTATAAATTGAGAAACAATAAAAGTAATATAGCTTGAGTACAACGCATAATAACAAAATTTATAATCGTCCCTCACGTCCTTAGGTTCTATTACTTTGAGTATACCTACTATGGATTCATAATAACAAAAACCAACGGATACCTCCATATTACGCTGCTTTATAAAAAATATTATCAGATAAGTATAAGGACCATTGTAAACATAAATAATTATTATAACCTGCGAAAACAAGTTTGAAACAAAACATCCGTCCCTTTCTATTTTTATGACATTTAATATAACGAAAATAAAATAAGACGATTTAAAACTAATTAAAAAAATCAACAATAATGAAGGCACACCAAAACCCTGACGACGACTACGGTTATCGTTTCTGTGATCGTTATCTATTTTTAGAAAGTAATAATCTAGTAGAAACTGCAAAAATAATTCACGAGAGGTCACATCAAGACAGAGTGAATATTCCAAATCACTAACTAATTGAATTTCAATATTTACTATCACACCGTTAAAGCTTAAAAGTTGATATATAGATCGCGCCAAATAATAATATGAAATGTGAATATAGATGACTACTGTACATGTATGAAAATAACTTACTGCTGTATGGAAGGTTTTTCCGTGTAACACTTGACATTCTGACGGTGAACACAACCTAATTGCACAGTTAAACACTACACAAACAAAATAAATTTTCGATACAATTACTATGATAATAAAAAGATATTTTACCAAAATAAATACATTATGAATAATTAACAATCTGCTAGATACGGGTAGTTCGTCGCTTGAGTGGCCCGACCGGTAGCTATCGGCCATATGCATGACACACAGAGCAATGAACAAAAAGTCAGAGACTACACTTATTATGAACAGGACGACATGGGAACACAAATTGCGAGCGTCTTTTAGTAGGTTATTCACACCACAAAACAAATGAACCACCATTTCCAAAATGACAAATAAACTGCAGGTGTTGGAGACCTTAGCCCGACTTCTTTTTAATTTTCTGTAAGTCTTCGGGACAGCGTACGGAGAAGGCGGGACAGGTTTCATTTTCCCGTACAAGTATGATCCCATTCTTGATCCACGCAAACTTGTATCCGCAATCCTTAGCAACGATTCTGGTTTCTCGAAACAATTTTTTCGTTTTCAGTGTCAGATGTTCGTTGAGGTATACATTTCGAGATGGTCCGGGTATGTTTGATAAACATCTTTTTTTTTATATGTCCGGATATGATGATGATGATGAACAAATTGTTTGAAAATTGAGATTCCTAATAAAATAGCGACAACGCTCTATAAAGCTTCCATTATTTATTTAGCGCCATACAGTTACGCTACTATCTATAGCGAACATTTTGGCCAACAGCTGATTTTTAAAGATTTCCGGTTATTTTTATTAAAAACCAGTTCCGTCATATTAAAATCGATAATAGGAAGCACACCCACCAGTCCGCATTGGGCCTGCGTGGTGAGTTATGGCCCATCCTCCTTATCCACAAAAGGTCTGTGCCCAGCAGTGGAGACGTTCAATATGGCTGAGGTCGACAGAAAGCACTACAAAATAAACCGATGACGAATAGTCAAAAATATTTACTTTTCATGGGAATTACATTAAAAAGAAATGTCGTGTTCGAGCTGTGACTTAATTATAGTAGGTAGTACATCATTAGTCAATCAGCGTATATTCGTCTGGTTACATCACTAGAACGTCAGCGGTCAATGTCGAGTGGCTAGTGAGGGGACAATACATATCGATATTCAAAGAAATCTACTAAATAAAAATATTTAACGGTCGAGCTGATTATAAGTGAAATTGTTTACCGTAGAACCAACTAAAGGTAAACTACAATTTCCAGCCATTTGCCAGCAAAAAGGGTACAACTTAATTAATCTTAGCGAGACAAAAAATCTATTGACGAAAGATAGTAAATTGATTTAAAAAAATAACTTGAATAAAATATTTTTTTTATAAATTAAGTTTCAAAGTTTATGGCCCAACCTCCCAAGTAAGCTGATGGTCATGCAAGTTTCAAAGTTATAAAAAGGTGAATTAATGTTTATTGCACAAGTTTATGAACCTTTTCCTCTCTCTCTACTATAGTAATTATTTTTTTGTATGTTGTTGTGATTGTGATGCCTAAGAACTAGGTCTGTTTGATTTTGATTTGATTGATTTGATTTATCATAGATTTTGAAATATTTTAAAAGTGCCAAGCCAATATTTTCAAATCCACAATAAATATTAAAAAATTAAATCATATTTACAGACTTAGTCCTTAGGCATTTCAACAGCATACTTACCGAAATTTTATTGCTGTATAGTATACTTATGACTAAGCTAGAGACAGAAGATCATGAGTAACTTATCGATAAATCAACAGCACATCTCTATCTCCAAAACGGAAATACCGCGTAAAAAGACGTCTATCGGCGCACGCGTGGGCGTCGCAGAGTCAACTCTCAGAATTTAATGTATACAACATGTATCTTCGCGCGTTTTATTACCGACAACAGTTTGATGTACACTATTAATAAAAACATCGATTATATAGTTTTTATCGATAACAAAGGAAAGCTCTATAAAAGTGAGGATACTTTTCGAGTGGGTTTTACACCAGTTTTCATAGAGAAAATATTGTTTTTCTCAATTCGAATTTCTGACCGGAAATCGAATCTTTTGTCTAAAATTGGGAATTTGGAATTGACGAGAAAAATTCCTGATAATACCGCACAAATAAAAAAGTTTATTTATTTTTCTGTACACTATTTTTGCCAAGACGAAAATTTTGTTCCGAAAATTAAAAAAAAACAACATTGAATGAATTAAAATTCTGGCTATGTCCCAAAATAAGGCTATAGTATGTTAGCGAGTTTCAATGTTTGTTTGTATGGGTTCATACACTTTGTATTTCAGCTATTTTTAAAACGTATTGTTGAAAACACTAATTGACTTGACTATAGTTGTGTAAAATATTTGATTCTCGAAACATTCAAGTAGGTGAAGAATAAACATTTAAGAATACTTGTAAAAGAAGACGAATGAAAGAAAATTAATTACATTATGCAGCAAAGTTGAGAATGCTGATGTGTGGAACGGTGAAATGCGAATGGATAAAATCAGAAATGAGTTAAAGAGGAATTTTGTAAGTGGTACCAGTGATAGAAACGTTGAAAGGAGCCGTCTTGTTATGTATGGACACGTATAAGATGGGATGAAAGGCATGTTACTAGAAGAGCAATGGACTGAATGGACATGAAGGCTGATTGAGGAAGGCGAAGGCCAGAGAAATTATGGATTGTCATTGTGTGCGGAATGATATAAGGGTCTGAATGAGGAGATGGCGGGTGACGGAGAAGAATGGAAGAGAAGGATGCACTGAGCTGAGATGGGATGAAAAGCATGTTACTTAAAGAGTGTTCGACATGAACGTTGATGGATGGAGAGGAAGTGGAAGGCCGCAGAAATGATGGATTGTCATTGTATCATAAATGAATAAATGATTGTAGATGACGGGTGACAGGGAAGAATGAAAGAGAAGGATGTACTGAGCCTAACAAATAAAATGGGATAAGGACCTGCCCTACAATGATGACGTACCTATAGAACGGGTGGTAGAAAGATATAGACGATTCAAATGCTTAATTAATTTATTTGAAATTTGAACTTTGACTTTGTGACGATGGTGAATAAAAAATGCAGTATCAGAGAAAAGTACATGTGACGTACCTAGGTGTTAACAGCTAGTGATAGTGACTTACAAGCTCTAGCCAGCATTGCACCTCATTAGTTTCGACAGAGTAGATTAGCAGCACACACAACTAACCTTAATGCTACTATGTAAGAGGTAAAGGACTGTAAGGGGAGAGGATTATTTGGTTAAAAGCTGGATGTATGGGCAACCCTAACAATAAGCAGAAACGTTATGATCCAAAGATCAAGTCTAGCTGTAACGGCAAACAAGATTCAGTGTTTAGATGAGCAAGAATAGATTTATGGTGCGCTCTACGCAGTCACTATGCCAAAATAATATGGCTTATGATACTCAGAAGTTTCATTATTTTATGAAGATCGCCAGCAACGTCCAATAGAATCAAACTCAAATCTCTGCATGAGTTACAGGCAGAAAGGGATGGCGCTATATGCGATGAATAGCAATCCATTTCTACAGACTGGTTTACATTATCTTAGTCTTTAGTAGAGTGCTTTACTCCTAAAGCTTTAGTTGAAGAATGTAAAAGATCGTCTTATGACTAAAGAGAGTAACGTGATGAATCATCGCTTTCCAGTAGAACCCCCTGCACGCCCGCTCACCCCCCGCGCGACACTTTCCTCGCAGGAAGCATGTAAATCGACATTTTAGTAGCGTATTTAGTATTTAGTAGTTTACTGGAACTGGACACTGTACTGGAAGCATGTAAACGCTCACTGGAAAGGCACCAAAACTACTAAAGCACTCGCATAAGAATCGACTCGCACGCTACTAAAGCACTCTACTAAAAATAATCTAATGTAAACCAGCCTTTAGCTTTCAGGCTGACCTTTTCAGGGCCACGGCTGACTCATACGTCTGATTCATAGTGTTACGCCACCCTTAAATTGATGTTTGGCCCAATTTCGTAGTTCTAAGAATCAGCAAGGTCGATCGACTGTGATAACGAAAGGGGAGGTGAAAGGTGAAATTTATGAAGTACCTACCTGTACCTTTTGACTTCGTCCGAGTGGAATTTCTTTTCCCATGGTATTTTCGGGAATCATAGCAGCCTAGGCTAGATCCAATAAATATTCAAAACATGTTCAGAAATCAGAATCGACGCATGTAGACTTATTTCAGCTGCATTATAAAGCTGTGTAAACATTAACAGTTTTTTTATGCACAACGGGATAGTGCTTGGCCTTCACCTCATCGGATGTTTAGTGACGATAAGGCGAAGGTGGAAGCGTACTACACCCGGACGGAATCCTCATCACTGAGGAACTGGCTATCTTACCTCTAACTACCGGAACACAACAATTTTTAAATTGTTGTTATAGCACAGAATACATTGCAACAGATTGATACAGAGTAAGATTGTGGTAGCTAGCGGCTAGCCAGGCGGACTTGAAACATGCCCTACCACCAACCAAACCGAATACAAATTGTACCCCTCCTGGGAATCGAACCAGGGACCCCTGCGTCTTACACGGGTGGGCGAACCACTAGACCACAGAGGCGGTTAAAGTTTTCTCTCTTGATTGTCTGTAACCGTAACTATAACCGTAATCGACCCTTCCCTGCACGTGGAAAGTTCAAGGCGTTATGACTCAGATGGATGGTTGAAGTTTAGTACGACTTCTGGCCGCAGGGCGTGGTGTACAGGCTAGGGAATGCAATCCCGACTCGAGATCGTAAAGTCGAGATCCCTCGGGATTAGAAATGTCAATCCCGCGGGATCCCGAAATTTTCGGGACTTAAGAAAACTGCTTGTTTGTGATAGTCGAAGGTAGTGAAGTGATACATTATCTGGGCCCCTATTTTTGAATCGCTCGTCTGGCGTCGAGCGCTCTTTTCTGCTGATTTTCCTTCGACATTTGAATCGATCTCCATACATTTGAGTCAAATGTCGAACGAAAATCAGTAGAAAAGAGCGCTCGACGTCAGACGAACGATTCAAAAATAGGGGCCCTGGCTCAGCCCCCCTAGCATGACCGATTTATATCGCTTGATATAGCGTTTTATCACGTTTAAATGTCAAAAAGACAAAGGAGTTTGACAGTTGAGTGTCGATAAAATGCTATATCACGCGATATAAATCGGTCATGCTAGGCAGGCTGGTGTACTTGATGTTCTTTCGACTCCCGCATTAAATTTTGTGTCAATTTTATGGATTGACATATGGACTATGGACGTGTAGACCTTCTGTAGACCCGGGTGAGGTTTTGAGAATAGACTTACATAGTTTGCACTGAGCAGTTAAATTATTAACGGCTTTGTTGAAATATCTCCATACCGGTAAACGACTGCTAATCCTCGTACGCTTGATCTGGATTATTTTTCGGCATTTAAAGGTACTATAATTATATCCTAACGCGAGATCGGAATCCCGCGAGATCGGGATTGCATTCCCTAGTACAGGCGCTTCAGAGGGACGCTGCCTGCCTTGTGCCACCGATCCGACGCAGAAAGTGATGAACTGATTTTTACTAATATAATTTTTAGTAAAATCAGTTCATCACTTTACTAACAACTACAAGTAACAATTGTTCTATAAATTATATATGTTTAGTTTTAAGGTATATCTATGGGCCATCGTTGCCTGAGCATAAATAAATAATTATTATTATTATAACCGCCTCGTGGTCTAGTTGTTTGCTTACGTGTGTAAGAGGCAGGGGTCTTGGGTTCGATACTTCGATATCCCTACCACCAACCAAACCAACTGAATTCGGTTTGGTTGGTGGTAGGGTAGGCTTATTTAAGTCTGCCTGCTAGTTACAACCATCTTACCTAAGTCTGACGCCATAACAAAAATTTAAAAATTCTTGTGTATCGCAGAGGTAAGATAGCCAGTTCCTCAGTGATGAGGATTCCGGGTCTATGGTGCTTAAGCACATATGGGTCAAAAGTGAGATGGATCTAGAGTTCTTTAAGAGAGACTTGTTGTCACCCTTTAAAAAGATAAAATCACCTCACTTATTGTATGTTCCATGAGCCTTCGGCGTTCTGCCCTCGACGATGACGGAATTGAAAAGCTCTTATTATTATTATTATTATAACAGTATACAGAATAAATAAGTACCTACGTACATAGTTTTTATTTCGTTTAATTTTGTTACCTTACATACCTATCCACAATATCCTTACTATTCGGATATATCCGGACAACAACCATGCATGCAACCCACCCGCGGGTCTACCGCCTAAAAGGGGGGGGGGCACATTTGTCTGTCTGACGCCACGTCTTAACACGCGTTATCAGATAAGTGTGATCCTAGTGCATACATTTACTATGAAAACCGATGTCATCTGACGACGTGTTAACACATGTTAACGCGTCAAACGCGTGGCGTCAGACAAATGTGCCCGCACCTTAAGGGGCCATAATAGGAAAACATGGTTTGCGCGGGCCATATTTTTATATAGAAAACGTAAAGTTGTAGCAACAAAAAAAACATACGACAAGCTAAAGAGATTATCTAGTACCTACAAGTATTAAATTGGGTATAAACCTCACAGATGATTGTAAAAAAAATCAGAATATCATCAAAAGCGCTTGTCGCGGGTCATATTTTTGGCGTAAATAATAGCGGAAACGTATTGAATTCTACATCAAAATACACTTTAACGTACTGAGCAGTTGCTCCAATAACTTTTTTTTTAGAAAGATAATTGTGCTAAAGATTATGTTGAAAAAACAACGAAAAACATCGAAAAAGTGCAGAAGTGAGGTTATTTTCCATACTCTTTACACGTAAAGAAAAAGACAGAGACAAGTGATTTCGCTCTATCGCTTTGATCACAGAGGAAATAATCACTACGTTTTACTTTGACTCTGACTCTGGCTTTGGTTTATGACGTCAGTGCACTGTCCGTCCTTGTCATCGTGTTATGATATGATTGCTATCGCTCTGGCTAAATCTTTGAGATAGGCGGTAGGGCCCCCGTTTAACACTGTGTAATTCTATGACCATTTATGACAGTGCTAGAGGGTAGCAACACTGCTGGGTTGCGTTCAGAACGTTTGAGCGCCGGTTGTTTGGTTGTTTTTTAACTCGTTCTAAGGTTTGGAACGACTCAGAACTTTAAATGTCAATGTCAATACAAATTCTTCATTTTCCATTTGGAATACGAATAATTAAAACTTTTCTTTATACTAAATCAAATAAAATCCGTTTTTTGAGGATCTACCATGATTATTTTAAAAATTAGACATAAAAACGTCAAAAATACAAAATAATGTCAAATGACATGTCATTTTTTCTTTAGACAAACGTCAGAGCGTTTTACAACCATCATTTTTGATGGTTGTTTAGTTGCAACGCTCTGACGTTTGGAACGACACGGTTGTGACAACCGAACGTCACGCTCAAATGTTTGGAACGCCGTTAGAGCGTTCGGTTGTGGTTAGGTTGCACTCGGGTTAGGTTTGGAACGCGCCTCTGCACAAGTTCTAAAACAACATTACCTATCTTTAAATATTTTCTAGTGAAATTTAAACAAATAAATAATTTAAATCTTTTATTGAGGAATTTTTTGGTTATCATTTTACTTTTTTTTGAGTAAACAGATTATCGTGTTTTTAAACGATCACAGGAAATGTCAAACCATGTGTCAATGTCAAACATTGTCATGTTGTGGTATCTGTGTAACTAACCTATTTTCATAACAAATGTGATTTGATTAACGTTATTTATTTAAATCCTAATAATTATCCTAATAATTAGGCTCTAATAATTATGGCGGAAGGAATTGAAGAGAAGAAAAAAAGAAAACGTTCTGCGAATTGGGACTCTTTAGAAAAGGTTACTATCAGCTTTTATTCTAACTAAGCTATCCGAGCTCCTCCGTGCTTCGGAAGGCACGTTAAGCCGTTGGTCCCGGCTGCATTTGCAGTCGTTAACACCCACCAATCCGCATTGGGCCCGCGTGGTGGGTTATGGCCCATCCTCCTCCCCAGCAGTGGGGACATTAAAAATGGCTGATGGACAAGCTATGCATTTAATTTTATAAGCGCATTTGATTACCTGATCTTCTGTTTATCTTATAATAACTATGAAATAACATTTTACTTCAGCATTTAATGAGAACGTGTATGAAGGAATTCATAAAAATAATAGAAAACAAAAATACAGACACAAATACAAACAAGAATAAAAATATTGCATGGATACAGCTAACTCAAAGGTTTGTTATAAAATAATATTGTAAAATAGTGCCTAATTAAATATTGTAATCTACTCAATTGATTATATTATTTCAGATTTAATAAATTGAATGACAAGGAGAGAACTTTGGGAGAAATAAAACAACAATGGCGTACCATGAAGTTGGGTGCCAAAAAGGAAGTATCTACTTATAGAAGACAGGTAACATAATTATTACCAATACACTCTCTTGATTCTACTATGCCGGAAGGCACTCGGTGCATACATTTTGTATTAGAGCCCGCACACTGTTAGAAACATTCTATGAATGCTGACAGTGTGTGGGCGCTAATACAAAATGTATGCACCGAGTGCCTTCCCGCGATTGTCAGAATTTTTCTAACAGAAATTTCTTACAATATGCCGCCACCCCATAATGGTTACTTATAGGAGTATTTTGGTTTAAACAAACAAGCAATGTTTTGTTATTTCAGAGTCAAAAGAATTTGTCACAGGTGGATCTGGCAGGTTCATCAAAAACAGAGCCAATATTGATCAAAGACTCAAATAATTATAAACCAGAGGTTTGTAGTTTTTTTAAAAGCACTAATCTGAAGCCAGGTTGACATGATCTGAGGCCGAGTCAGCTCAGACCGAGTCGCGACCGAGTCTAATCGTAGAAGACAGCTTCATAAGGAGCACTTCCAAGTGTGCTCAGATTACATGTTTAAATACAGGTAGCGTCCGAGTAGTAATCAGAGTGCACTTGGTACGAGCTGTCTCTTATCGAGTCAACCCGGCTTTACTGAGGACGAGCATGAGGAGACAAATAGGACAGATTTTATAATCGGCTTTTTTTTCAGACAATTACTACATCACCAGAATCAACATCACAACATGGTCATCAAACATCAAACAATCAAGTAAGAACAAATCGTAAGAGAAAACTTTCTCATGATCTATATTTATAAAATCGTAAACTGAATGACTGACTGACTGACTGATCTATCAACGCACAGCCCAAACCGCTGGGTCTAGAGACTCCAAATTTAGCACATAGGTTCCTTATGAGGTCTAGGGGTGCACTAAGAAAGGGTTTTTCAAAATTCACCCCCTAAGGGGGTAAAAAAGGGGATCAAAGTTTGTATGAAAGTCCCTCAGTTTTGAAGCTAGGATCTTCAAATTTTGTGTTTAGACTGACCATTAAAAATAAATAAATACGGGTCTCAGCGTTTTTCAAAATTCTACCCCCGAAGGGGTCAAAAGGGGGATGAAGTTGTGTATCGAAGAAAATCCTTTATTTTCGAAGTAAAAATCGCTAAATTTATAATTTAGGCTTATGGATGGAAATCTTACGCAACGTATGTTATTATTGTAAGTATTTAAACCCCTATGGGGATGAAATGGGGGTGAAAGGGGTAAAAAACACAATGGGGTTTTCTGGGATGACGATTGCAAAAATGACATTTATTTTGAAGTCCAACACGGTGGTCATGATTTGACCCCTAAAGGGGTGAAAATGGGGTTTAAATTTTGTATGGAAAAATAATACAAAATAGACATTACAACTTTAAACTTCGTAGGAGCACATCTAAAAATAAATAGGCAAACATATATTTTGTAATTTTGAAAATCAACCACTTAGGGGTAAATGGGATGAGTAAACATAAAAATCGATATGGATGTCGTTCTTGAGGTTTTATGGGATGGTGATTGCAAAAATGAGATTTATTTTGAAGTCCAACACGGTGGACATGATTTAACCCATAATGGGGTGAAAATGGGGTTCAAATTTTGAATGGAAAAAGAATATTAAATATACATTACAATTTTAAAATTCGTAGGAGCATGTCTAAAAATAAATAGGCAAACACATATTTTGTTATTTTGAAAATCATCCCTTAAGGTGTAAATGGGGTAAGTAAACATGAAAATCGATGTGGATGTCGTTCTTGAGGTTTCATGGGATGGTGATTGCGAAAATGACATTTATTTTGAAGTCCAACACGGTGGACATGATTTAACCCATAAAGGGGTGAAAATGGGGTTCAAATTTTGTATGGAAAAAGAATATAAAATAGACATTACAACTTTGAAATTCGTAGGAGCATGTCTAAAAATAAATAGGCAAACACATATTTTGTTATTTTGAAAATCATCCCTTAAGGGGTAAGTAAACATGAAAATCGATGTGGATGTCGTTCTTGAGGCTTCATGGGATGGTGATTGCGAAAATTACATTTATTGTGAAGTCCAACACGGTGGCCATGGTTGGACCTGGACATGCACATCCAGGGGACGGGGACAGGGACGGGAACGGGACGGGAACGGGAACGGGGACGGGGACGGGGACGGGGACGGGGACGGGGACGGGGACGGGGACGGGGTCGGGGACGGGGACGGGGACGGGGACGGGAACGGGAACGGGAACGGGAACGGGAAAGGGAAGGGAACGGGAAGCCGTAATGCGTAAAAATGGCTGGTCAGATCCTGGTTGAAGGTTCCCTAAGGATTTTGAAGGTTCCCTAAGGATTTTCTCTAATATCCACGCGGACGAAGTCGCGGGCAGAAGCTAGTTTAAGTATAAAGTTATTATATTTATAACTTAAAACTTATAAAAATTACAGGCACCTGATAGTATAGCAAAAGAGCTCAATTCAGTTTTGATTGAATGCATCAAGGAAAAGCACGACCTTAAGATGAAACAGATGATTGAATCTCACATTTGGGCCAAGGAGGAAAGTCGGTTACGAATAGAGAATTTAAAACTAGATATAATTTTAAAAACCAAGCTTATTGACAAATAAAGTATTATGCAAAAATAACAATATATTTTTTATTTCCTAAGTTATTTATTTATTACATCCACTATGCTGTGCTGTAATCAAAAACCTCAAAGTATGGTAAATAATCCATACCAGCAAAAAGGGCTAAATTTAACAAAGTTTGAAATCCTTTTTAGTTTAGGATATTGCTTACTCATCTGTTTAACTAGGTCCCGTGAAAGTGACAGTTTCCATAGTAATTACCCACTCGTAATAACAGGTGTATGGTGTGGAAATGTCAAAATGTGTTTATTAGTCAAGCTTTCGCTATATAACCCGTATGCGTCCAGACCAAAATCGCTTGAGCTGTTCCGTCAACGCCCCTGCGGACAGAGGCAGAGCATGAGGCCAGCATAGATAAACCGTTATTTTCTCATAGATATCAGCTATTCGTGTATGGGCAACTTAACTCGTCAACGTCCGGAAAACAATACAACAATAGAAAATCTATTGTGTTATGTGCCCGATAGGGCACATCGGGCGTTGAAGGATTAACGCAAAATAGGCGCAATAGACGTCGAGTTGCGGAAACCGCCTGCACTGACAAGACAAGAAGATGGGCAACTTAATTATATTGACAAGCCTAATAAATTTGTAATACTCTGTGACTGATTGCGAAATTATCGGGTTTTTCGTGAAAGATGGCATTTTATTTCCATTTTGCCAGCCAGCGGGCCCCTCCACTGGGTGGTTCTCTTTTTTTATACAATGCAGCAGGCACAGAATAGATAAACGGCATTTGCACAAACTCGACTCGCCATGGCCCTACCTACAAAACCACAACTGCTTGACGCACTAACATGCTGGATTGCATTAATTCAGCTCAATCATTCCATTTAATTAAATAAACAGAGAAAAAATCTTGAATCATATAAACAATAAAGATAAGTTTGGAGTGTAACCAAAACATTGATATAACACTAATCAACAATTTTGTATGATAGTGGGAATTAATCAAGTATTTTTCTTACAATTCTTCAAGCAAATGGGCTTCAAAAGGATGTTATAAATATTTGATATGGATAATTCATGATGTTTTTATGAAGGTACCTTTATGATTAGTGACACAGAGAAAATTAGCTTTCTGATAATATCATTTTATGTAGGTACCTACAGGTAGGTTCTGTAACAATAAAATCTCTTGGAGGTAGGTGCGTACAAGCTATAAAATAGAAAAAAAATCTACTTACGCAATTCTTACGTCTTCCTTCGTATGTAATTCATTAAAAACAGTTTTATACACAACTAATAATAGCAACCAAAGTCAAAAATAGAAAACTTTACACCCAACACTCGGTAACGATAACACATTCACATTTTTTCGGAATGTAACAAATATACAAGCAACACGTTCAATGCACTGTAGGAGATGAAAATAAAAACGGAAAACTGAGAAAATCTTAATTTTCTTTCATGGATTTGCGACCACCGTCCAACACTGAATTTCAGGGTCCACTAATGCACTATCCCTGGTGTTCACAGGCGTGCTATAGTCCGGGAGCACTGGATAAACATGCCCGAAGCCAACACGTCCGTATATTTTTGCTATATCAACTCGTTTTTACGATTTCACAAAATAAAATGATGTGTGATGTGAGTGAATGGAATGACAGATTGACAGAATGTATTTTTGACATGCGCGGAAATAGCGACATCTGTTTTCTTTATACAACAAATAAATTCGTATACTTTTGCTATAAAGCTACTCGATAATAGATGGCGCTTTTTAAATAATAAGCTACCCGCCAATAGATGGCGCTAAAAACAATTTCTATGCAAAGTTATTACAAAACCATTTCATTTCATGACACTAGAATTACAAAATGCAAATATTTAATCGTTTATTTGGTAGAAGGTTTATAATTCGGCGATAATTACTATAACAGCGAACATTTTGGTTAGGTAGGTACTACTTAATGCCAAGTAATGTCACCGCTTTAGGCACAGTCATAGATCCTTAAAGGTATTAAATTAGTAATGTACTCTATGATTAGTACCTACAAGGGCGTCGCCAAGGGTGGGCAGGGAGCTCTGCTCCATCTTGAGGTTAAAAAAATTTAGCCTGCTGTAAAATAACCAAAGTCCTAAGGCCGTGCTTGCTAATGACATGCTTTTGCGATAAATCCCGCCGCATCTCAAAACTTGAATAAATTCACTACGTGCTCTTGACTGTATCTACAATTCATATTTTTCTCATCCTCTTTATTAACTTGCCCCCCCCCCCCCCGGGCCATGGGCTGGCGACGCCCTTGAATTAGTATTAATTAGTGGTACTGAGGTAAAATGTACCTATACTAGTGTTAACCTCATTGGGCAGATTCAGTACCTACCTACCTAGTTATTTTAAAATCTCTAGATTACATTGAGATTCCGAGCTAGAGCTGACAAGTAGGTAGTTTAGATGCCTGTACCTGCCGTGGGTGACGTCACTCGTACCTGGCTTTCGAAGAAGGCTTGGCCGCGACTTGGATGCAAGAAATGTGGAGGAGTTATTTGAAAACCACTTGGCGCAAGCGTCGCGTCGGTCGGAGCTAGGGTCATGAGTCATAAACTCATGACTATCATGACAAGAGTAGGAGTACCTACCCCTGGCAAGATTTTAATTTTGCGCCTCAAGAATATTGGAGTATTGAATATTGGGCCCCGTGGAGCGTCTTCTGGGGGTAATTAACGTAACTTTCTTGCAATCAACTCTGACAGAAATCGCAGTTACATCGCTGCTTTAGTAAGAACCAATGTGACAACTAAGGTACTTGATACAAATAAGGTTTTCATCTCAGTTAATTTTACTAAAAAACATGGATTGAACTCTGTTTCTTTTATGACAACATAATGTTAGTTTGTATTCAACTACATGTATACGTATATCTTACTAAGCTAGTCTGAGAGGTTGGGAACCTGATGACCTGACATACAGGCATTTATATGTCTAGTTTGGGCATCAGTCTCCCACAAAGTATTACTTTAGATAACTAATTATAGTTTATAATGAAACTAACACTGTGTGTACCATGTAAACTTTGTGGAAGAAAATAAATATTTTTTTCATTTTCATTTTTCAAGGCCTACGTTTTAATAAGGCCTATGTGCTAGAAAACCTACATAAATATATCCAACAGGAAAAATACTACATGGACACGTACACACACACCCTATAACCCGCCCGAGTGCACGAGCGAACCGAGTAGCTTTTTGACTCGGTAGCTCAGCGGTCAGAGCATTGGACCGGATATCCAAAGGTCGCGGGTTTGATTCCCGTCTGAGTATTGATCTGGTGCAAGTCGTATTTTTTCTAGTATATTATTTAGTAACATGTTAATTCGCTTCTTTCATTCTTTCATTGTAGGAATCTAAGAGAAACTGTAACCTATCTAAGAAAAAGGAATGAAATAAGAAGGGTATTTTAATATGGCTTATACAAATTTTTCCAACTGAGAGAGATCTTAATTTTTTTAAGAATTTATAATAGGAGTCCTACTTTTTTCTATTAAATATTTAATTTGATTAATAATTCATTAATAATTGTATGTGTTTATTTCATTTTGTTTCAAATTAGACTTCAATTTAAAGGTATTTTTTTTACTTTGAATTTGTATAATAGGCCTTATTGCATGTAGCCGATTTATTAGGGCCAAAATTAGTGTCTTCGGAATTCTATTATTTTGCTTAGATGTAGCTAGAAACTGTTAATTTTTTTCATAGATTCCTACAATTAAAGAATTAAAAAAGCTAATTAACCATGTTTTTGTTAGTAACCTCAAATATTTATTGAAATATAAGCATTTCAAATTAGGTAAGCCTTATTTGTATCAAGTACCTTATCTTAACTAAAGCAGCAATGCGCTTTCAATCGCTTTCAATCGAGAATTGTTAGCAACAGACTTACGTTATCAAGGGTCGCGCACCAGACCCTCGCGTCCCTGGAGTCGCCATTCCAGAGGGCCTATAGCCAAAGTAACATTTGCAAATCTTCGTTATCGCCTTGCTTTCGAAACATGTATGGGATTGACAGGTTTCATTAACAATCGAATTTTAAAACGTCAAATCCAACATGTTTCGAAGCGAAGCGATAGCGAAAATTTTGCAAATGTTACTTTGGCTGGGGGGGCTTGGCCTTATTTCTGAATCGCTCGTCTGGCGTCAAACGCTCTTATCTACTGATTTTCGTTCGACATTTGACTTAAATGTATGGAGGTCGAGTCAAATGTGCAGCATGATGCAAACCAAGGGCGGATCCAGGATTTGAATTTGGGGGGGGCCATCGGAGCCTCGGGTCTAGGGTCTATGTAAGGGATACCTGTCTAGGATGCACAAAATGCCTGATTTAGAAAAAAATACTGCCTATATAGACAAAACGGCGATTTTTAGCCACAAATTTTTAGTGTTGTCTATAGTAAAAAAAACTGCCGCGCAGCATATATTCTGTGGCGCAGCGCGATTTTTTGTCAGTTTAGCCACTTGTATGTACTCTTGTAAAGTAAAAAAAACGGCCGCGCAGCGCGATTTTAAACAGTTTAAGAATTTTGTAGTGTTGTCTATAGCAGATAACTGCAGCGCAGCGCGATTTTTTTGTCAGTTTAGCCACTTGTAAGTACTCTTATGTATAGAAAAAAAAACGGACGCGCAGTGCGATTTTAAGCCACTAAATTTGTGGTGTTGTCTAAAGTAAAAAAACTGCAGCGCAGCGCGATTTTTTTGTCAGTTTAGCCACTTGTAAGTACTCTTATGTATAGAAAAAAAACGGACGCGCAGTGCGATTTTAAGCCACTAAATTTGTGGTGTTGTCTAAAGTAAAAAAACTGCAGCGCAGCGCGATTTTTTTGTCAGTTTAGCCACTTGTAAGTACTCTTATGTATAGAAAAAAAACGGACGCGCAGTGCGATTTTAAGCCACTAAATTTGTGGTGTTGTCTAAAGTAAAAAAACTGCAGCGCAGCGCGATTTTTTTGTCAGTTTAGCCACTTGTAAGTACTCTTATGTATAGAAAAAAAACGGACGCGCAGTGCGATTTTAAGCCACTAAATTTGTGGTGTTGTCTAAAGTAAAAAAACTGCAGCGCAGCGCGATTTTTTTGTCAGTTTAGCCACTTGTAAGTACTCTTATGTATAGAAAAAAAACGGACGCGCAGTGCGATTTTAAGCCACTAAATTTGTGGTGTTGTCTAAAGTAAAAAAACTGCAGCGCAGCGCGATTTTTTTGTCAGTTTAGCCACTTGTAAGTACTCTTATGTATAGAAAAAAAACGGACGCGCAGTGCGATTTTAAGCCACTAAATTTGTGGTGTTGTCTAAAGTAAAAAAACTGCCGCGCAGCGCGATTTTTCGTTAGTTTAGCCACTTGTATGTACTCTTGTCTACAAGAAACGGTAGCGAAGCGCGATTTTAAACAGTTTAAGCCACTAATTTTGTAGTGTTGTCTATAGCAGATAACTGCAGCGCAGCGCGATTTTTTTTTCAGTTCATCCACTAATCTTGTACTCTTGTATACAAAAAACGGCCGCGCAGCGCGATTTTAAGTCAGTTTTAGCCACTAATTTTGTAGTGTTGTCTATAGTAGAAAAACTGCCGCGCAGCGCGATTTTTTGTCAGTTTAGCCATTTGTATGTACTCTTATCTATATTTAAAAAAAACGGCCGCGCAGCGCGATTTTTAGTCAGTTTCATCCACTAATCTTGTAGGTACTCTTGGGTACCTCGTGGGGGGGCCATGGCCCCCATGGCCCCCCCCTGGGTCCGCCAATGATGGAAACTGATTTCGCTACCGTAAACTATCGTTTTGTCTCTTTCACTCGCGATGACTGTGAGCAGTATATATATCCGTACCCTTAGCACGAACAGTACCCTTAGCACGAACAGCTATCGAAAAAAATAACTCGCGTAAAATCATTCGATAGATAAATTTTGTATTGGAAATTTGTACAACGCCATCTATCGCCGATAAGCGAAATGAAATTTTCCATAGAGAATTGTCTATCGAGTAATTTTACGTGCGTTTTTTTTCTCGATAGTTATTCGTGCTAAGGGCACAGCTATCGAAAAAAATAACGCGCGTAAAATCATTCGATGGTTAAATTTTGTATTGGAAATTTGTACAGCGCCATCTATGGCCGATAAGCGAAATTAAATTTTCCATAGAGAATAGGGATGTTGACTATTTTTTTTATTTTATGTTACATAAATTACCTCTCAAAAAAAGAAACATTGGTAAAAGAATTAATTCGCTAGCATGAAAACTGCCCGAGATATCACAGTGTGAAATGCACACAAATGGACTCGATCAAAAACGCTCCATACTAATGGCTTGCAAGTTATGACGTCACGCCTTGCAAGTTTGTATGCAACGCATAGGAAATTTGTTCAGCAGCTATATTAAATATTGTGTTTATCAAAATGGTTTCTTCGACAAATTTGCTATACATTTTACGGACTAATTAAAGGTATCATTATATTTTAATAAATTTTATACTTTTTAAATGGACTTGTCCACCCAACTTTGAAGGGTCATAAAACAAATAATATGCAATATATAAAACCAAGAGGCATACAAGCTACTCTAAAAGTTTAATATGTTTACGATTTTTATTAGTATTTCGTTATTTTATTCATTAGTCAACATCCCTATTGTCTATCGAGTAATTTTACGCGCGTTTTTTTTCTCGATAGCTGTTCGTGCTAAGGGTACCGATAGTTTACGGTTATAACTATACGAAAACAGTTTGCATCATGGTAGAATCCCAGAATATATAATTAGTACTAACGTGAAGAGTTACAGAACCTTTTCTTTTTTAATTAAATGATCTCTCAGTTTGATAAATCATGAATGCCATATCCAAACTATTTCCTTCCTAGTAAACATCCACGCACGTTCGGGTCATATATATTTTTGGGACAAATACGTTGATTCGATTGGCGGACGATAAAGTGACTTTGGACACAAGGTAAAGTCGACAAGACATACACACATATATACAAACTTACATACACACATAGATACCTACTTAGAATATCCACTAGTCTTGGCGATCGCTAAGTTTTGAGCAAATATGTGGTTAGAACCGTTCAATATACTTACTCATATCTATACTATTCTTTACTAAGTATAATTTAAAATTTATAATAAAGAGTTTTGTAAAATAATATACTAACTCATCCGATTTAACACATTTATGCAAAAGCATTTTTAATGCTAAAAAGTAAGGAAAACTTATTTTGGTTTTAGTGCCAACATTGCAAACTAACTCTCTCTACGCTAACTAACTTACAAGATTAAAAATAGTATTAAACTATACATTCAGACAATCGATTAAGATGAAATAGCTAAAATAATACTAGTTTTTCATTTTAGACATTCACAATGCTATTTTTATACAAACACCGTTATTTTTTAAGTAGGTATAAGTATATATCTAAAAATTAAATGGGGATTTCAGACTACGTAAATGAACAACTTCTACTATTGGGCCAACCACGAAATCGCGAAAAAAATATATAAAAAATCAGCTATGTAACAGCTGATTTTTTTTCGAGATTCCGAGGTTGGCTCCATAGTGTATTCCCTCCTCCCGAGATCCCACCGAACCTCTGGGTTGGGTGGGATCACGGGAGGTAGTCGTGGAGGGAGCTGCAACGCCGAAGTTGCGGCCCCCTCCTGGCGAGTCCCACATACCCCCCTCCCGCTCACCTGCGGGCGGGGAAGCGCGTAAATGCGTTTTTCCTCGGCATACAAAAAAAAAAAAAAAAGGTTGGCTCCATAGTAAAAGTTGTTCATTCACGTGGTCTGAAATCCCCATTTCAGATACACTTAAAAAATAACGGTGTATTATGTTACCGTGGAAACCCGTTTTTATATATACGGGATCAATCCCGTCTACGGTGCTACGTGCGAACGAGTGAGTCGATTTTCTGAAAACTGCCACATGGCTGAGAAATTTTATTTTTTTACTTGTATGGAAAAATGCAAAATTACAACCCAAGACGTACCTAAATAGATTTCGATAAATCAATCCCAATATTGGTCAGGAACAAAACACATTTTTGGTCTAGGATTGCCATTATGCAGTTTAGCACAAGATTTTTTGAATTGGTTGTTCTTCTTCTTCTTATTTTTATTATGGCAATCTACTCCTCTTCAGGAAAAATTCAGTGGAACTGTTTCAGTTCGCATTAGAATGCGGGTGCGTCGCTTTCCAATGCTGCTTGGAGCATTTGGCATAAAATAATATCGATACAGTTTACTCGGTAAGTTCTGCCGAGGTAGCCACCACTACAATAAAAGTCTCAGCTTCAAACTTACAACCAAGATCGCACCTATTTCAATTATCCCACATATTGTTCAGATGCGTAGACACTTGTACCACAAAACTGCACCAATTTTAAGACACAATAATCCACCAAGAATCAATTTGCAAATAATTAAAATAGACCCCGAACCGAACTGGATAAAATGGCGCCAAAAAACCGAAGTGGTTGTTTTCAGGGTTCATAATTTTCCAGGGTTGTAAGGAACCCTATCTACCCTATTCGGCTTTATGAGGCTGTTACCAAACACCCTATACTATAGTATAATATCATCATCATCCCCCTACCCTTATCCCAATTTATTTTGTGTCGGTGCAGTGCGTCCTTCTCTTCCATTCCTTCCTGTCACTCGTCATCTCCTCATCCACTCCCTCCACATTCATTCCGCACACAATCCATCCATCTTTTCTGCGGGCTTCCTCTTGCTTTCCAGCCCTCAACATCCATATCCATTACTCTTCTAGTAACATGCCTTTCATCTCTTCTCATAACATGCCCAAACCAAGCCATAGACGATTCCCTTTAGTATAATATACCTAATATAATTTTATTGTATTCAACTTATTTCTGAATTAAGTAAGTACATACTTACAAAGTTAACAATTATTAAGTAGGTAGTACCTATAATCTAAACGTGTTTTAAGACTAATTGCTGTGAACCGTAATATAATTGCTTCATTATGTCTTCAGTTTATGCTGACTTCTTAGCACGCTATAAAGTTGTAAAACCAATAGCTAATCATCTATTTATAAGCAATTTTTGTAAAGGTTAATAATGGGGATGGGTGACCAAAAAATTTCTAACATAGAAATGTGACATGGATTTATAAGTAAGTAGATATTAAAATCGAAAAAAAGGGTTCCATTTATTTCCATATCAAATTATCTTTTCCACCAATCACAGAGTTTACTTAAATAAAAATGCCCTAACCATGACCTAATCGAAAAAATCAGCTGATGTCCAGGCGCCATTTGTTTTTTTTTTGTTTTTTTTTCTTCAAATGCCGAAGAATGCAAGGTCATGCCGCTCACTTTGTCTTGCTGTTTATTTTACGTGTTTAAATTGATTAATATTTAGCGTTTTACTTAAAAACATTCTGTGCGGAATGATTGGTTGCCGTTGGTGGTTTACCACCATCTTACCTAAGTCAGCCTGCCTAGCATGACCGATTTATATCGCGTGATAAAGCATTTTATCAACTCTCAACTGTCAAACTCCTTTGTCTTTTTGACAGTTAAACGTGTTAAAACGCTATATCACGCGATATAAATCGGTCATGCTAGGCCGGCTGACGCTATAACATCAATTTAAAAATTGTTGTGTTCCGACAGTTAGAGGTAAGATAGCCAGTTCCTCAGTGATGAGGATTCCGGGTGTAGTGCGCTTCCACCTTCGGCCTAATCATCACATAACATCAGGTGAGGTGAAGGCCAAGCACTATTTCGTTGTGCATAAAAAAGAGAACCGTCATGGGATTTTGTACTTGATTACCGTTTTTGTCATGTTGACGGCACTGTTACGTCATTATCATAGACATAGAAAATTTTTCGCTGCGCTCAAGAAGACCAACAAAGCGTGGAAAATAGAAGTTAACATTATACGGACACAGTCTATGAAAAAACGAGACAAAGGATCAAGTGACAATGTGCCAACATTTTTACAGTAAGAGCCCCTAGCGTCCCGCCTAGCAAAAGAGCAATCACAATTTCTTTAAAATATTTGGTAATCTTGATTATAATTTTAAATAATAAGGGTATCGTGGAGCCATGGTGTCTTGTTCTGTTAGTGATTGTGATGTGACAAAAAGAAACAATCCAAGTAATCACACTTTTCACAGGTAAATAAGATATTGCCACACATTTCTCTAAAACCAAATTTCGCTACATTTATTCGTTTATCGTCGAGGAAAACAGTACCTATGGAACATAGTTTATTAATTTCCTTTGCCATAATATAGTCATATTTTATGTATGTAAGTCATATTTTACGTATCTCAAAATAACAGACACAATAAACTTACAATATTTTAAACAATACTTAGAGTAAATAGGTACACTCCTGTACCCTTAGCACGAACAGCTATCGAGAAAAAAACCCGCGTAAAATTACTCGATAGACAATTCGTTATGGAAAATTTAATCACGCTTATCGGCGATAGATGGCGCTGTACAAATTTCCAATACAAAATTTATTTATTGAATGATTTTACGCGCGTTATTCTTTTCGATAGCCGTTCGTGCGAAAATATTATCTATAATCAGCCTTGCAATAACATATGCTCCAATGGAGTTTTATATAAAAAATTCAAAATTTGAGCAGTGTCAAGCAATAATTTAAATTCTGTATTAATGTATTATTTTAAATTCAGTACCCTTAGCACGAACAGCTATCGAGAAAAAAAACGCGCGTAAAATTACTCTATAGACAATTCTCTATGGAAAATTTAATTTCGCTTATCGGCGATAGATGGCGCTGTACATATTTCCAATACAAAATTTATCTATCGAATGATTTTACGCGCGTTTTTGTTCGTGCTAAGGGTACAGAAAGTTAGCATTAATTATTTATTGAAAAATACTTTAAAACTAAATCATTATGAACACAATTTGAGATCAAAGACACATCACATTATTATAAAATCACAAAAGAGTTATACGTATTCTAAGATAGGATGACTGATTATAATATTTCATTGTAATTTTTTTGTTAGATAAGAGAAGGAAAGGTTACTTTTATCATATTTTCCTCCTTTCAAATCCCACGTATTAAGTTTGTATGTTACACTTACTGAGGCACTAAACATCGGCAAAGTATTACGCAATTCTTTTAAGTTTCAATCACCAGGCTTTTTTTGTAATCCCACAAGTAGGCATAATCCTACTCCAAGGATCTTTACGAAAATAGGAGGGCAACCCCCTTTTTTAGGGTTCCGTACCCAAAGGGTAAAAACGGGACTCTATTACTAAGACTCCGCTGCCCGTCTGTCTGTCTGTCTGTCACCAGGCTGTATCTCATGAACCGTGATAGTTAGACAGTTAACTTACAGAATATACTAAATATTTAAGTGGGGCTCCCATACAACAAACGTGTTTTTTTCCGTTTTTTGGTACGGAATCCTTCATGCGCGATTCCGCCTCACACTTGGCTAGTTTTTATTTTTATATAGGTACAGTCACGAGCAATAAAATGTACACACTTTAGAACTATGTCACATTCAATCAATATATCTCATTGTGATAATGTTATACTTAGGTTATTCAAAACGTAATGTGACAAAGTTCTATGGTGTGTACATCTTATTGCTTGTGACTGTACTTACTGAAGAAAATTAATTAACGCATTCTGAAAGAAAAGAGTAAAACACTCTCTTTTGAGCAGCCGTGTAAATTCACATGAATCCTCACTGGCTCACAAAGAGGGGATAGCCAGTATATTCGAAATTATCAAAATTGGAGTATTTTTGATTGAACAATAAACAATCAAATATTCTTTATTTTGAGCAGATAAAAATATTATGTTGAAGTTTCATAAACGATCTTGATTATTTAACGGTTAAAAATACGATATTCGTATCTTTACTCGACTATAAAAATATGCACAGACAAAGAAAATGTTTATTAATTTTATATTTTTTGGATAATAAAGTTTGTTAATCCCTTATTCACGAATAATATATAGAAAAATAGGTGATGACATAAAGAAGAATATTCAACGGTTACTTTCTTAAAAGTGACTTTATGCTCAAAATAACAACAAAAACATTGAAAAAAATGAAAAAGTGAGGTTATTTTCATTACTCTTCACATGTAAAGCAAAAGACAAAGACAGAGTTTTTAGAATATACTGGCCATAAAAGCATTTATGGATTTCAACAAAGATCTCACTTTTAATTTTTAAAAAGACAAACAAAAACAGACCGACCAAGGACGTTCATTATGAATCCTGAAAGAATAGTAAAACACTCTTTTTTTTTGCAGTTGTGTAAGGGCAAATAAACTCGAGAGCAATGAAAATTGACACAACTATAGTTTCTTTCAACCTATTTCAACATAAAATCATTAAGTAAAGAATTAAAATTGGTAAGATTATGATGCTCATAAATTGTAATAAAAAAAAAACTGATTCTATGTCTAAAAGAACTTAAAAAACCTTGCCTGAGTCAATTTCTTTGGTCCTCAAGTGTATTTAGGAGCTCGGTGGCGCAGCGGTTTAGCGACTGGCCCAGCGATTGCGGAGGTTAAGCAGCGTTTGCAAGGGTCGGTCATGGGATGGGTGACCAAAAATTTATTATCTCGAGTTCTTCCGTGCTTCGAAAGGCACGTTAAACCGTTGGTCCACCCACCAATCCGCATTGGGCCCGCGTTGTGGGTTATGGCCCATCCTCCTTACCACCCATAAGGCCTGTGCCCCAGCAGTGGAGACATTAAAAATGGCTGATGGACAAGTGTATTTATTAGAATCTACAAACCACCACCAAAACAAAAGATCTCGTACTAAAAGCCATGCAAATTTTATTCACGAATAAATTAAGTTGCACCAAAAATTCTTGATACAAAAAAACAGAGATACTTTGGTATTCGCGCTCATCCGGACGCAGCCCACGCATTCATTAAACCCTTTTTTTAAAACATACCTACTTACTTACTTACTTAGTTTGAATTTTAACGGATTCTTCAAACTTGTTTCAAAAATTCCTCCAAGTGAAGCCAGTTTTTTATTTTATCTATTAAAAAACAAGCTATAGCAATCAGCTGTAGGTAATTGATAGCAAAATAAGAAATTAAAAACTGGAATAAGATATTTTCAGTCGCACGTATATTTGACATTCAAAAAACGAGTAAATTTTGTTCTGTGCAAAAAACAAACCAGCGAGTAGGTACACCCAAAAACTACTCTCTGACCACTAACTTTTTAAACATTTATATTTTTAAGCCAAAATTATCGGCCCGGAGCCGCGTCGCTAACACGCCCCACCCCAGTGCAGCTAGCAGCACTCAGAAACTAATGGCACCCGAGCGACCCGTGCAACATCTCACCAGCACTCCACCCATCGTCTTGACCTTTACCATTCTGTACCCTTAGCACGAACAGCTATCGAAAAAAATAACTCGCGTAAAATCATTCGATAGATAAATTTTGTATTGGAAATTTGTACAACGCCATCTATCGCCGATAAGCGAAATGAAATTTTCCATAAATAAATAAAAATAAATAAATATTTGACAACATCACATACATTGCTCCGATTCCAAAGTAAGTAGCTAAAGCACTTGTGTTATGGAAATCAGAGACAACGGTGGTATCACAAACACCCAGACCTAAGACAATATTGAAAAGTTAATTTTCTACATTGACCCAGCCGGGGATCGAACCCGGGACCTCAAGAGATGGTGACGCCTTGAAAACCGGCGTGCAAACCACTCGACCACGGAGGTCGCCATAGAGAATTGTCTATCGAGTAATTTTACGTGCGTTTTTTTTCTCGATAGCTGTTCGTGCTAAGGGTACTGATACGGCCATTCCTTCCTGTGGCCCTACCGCCTAACTCAAAGCGATAGCTGTGCTCTATCCGTCCTTGTCATATTATAACACGATGACAAGGACGGATAGTGCACTGACGTCATAAACCAAAGCCAAAGCGATAGAGTTAGGCGGTACGGCAGCTGGACATACTTCATGGACTAAACCGTTCGGCCACGAATTTCTAGGTGAGTCGACAATAAAATGAATACGATCGCCCACTTGCAATGGTCGCCGCTCTATGTTCCATTTGGTTCTAGGTATAAGTTCAGGAAGGACCTCTTTGACCCATCTGCACCAAAACATATCCGCGAGGCGCTGAGCTTCGTAGTATAATGTACAATTCGAAAAAAGTGCACCTCTTACATCCATTAAACTTTGGGTGCCTATTTTAGACGATTTTAGGTACTAATCTCGCTTTACCTTAACAATAAGTTAGTAAATTTTACACTGTGAGTTTTAGTGGTGCTTACAGACGAGCAACAGTTTCTCACAGCCTCTGTCTGTCAAAGAGTCTGAAACAGAAGTGAATGGAGGAGATTCAGATCGCTTTAAACACCCAATATATCTTATCAACATTTTAAGAGATTTATGAGTTTTCAGTTCCAACTAATTTATATTTGCAATTTTTTTAAACATATCCTTATTGTCTTTTGAATTTTGATCAAATCAGTTGGGTGTGTAAAGCGATCTAAATCTCCTTCATTCACTCCCTGGATAGTGGATGGCCATCATCAGATCAGAGTTAGGTCAATCCCTGGCGGAGAACCAAGGCTTCAAAGTTACCTCGTTTGTATGAAAATCGACTGGTGTCTTTAATTATGTGACCGCCAATGTATGTTCAAATGTGCAATCAATCATATAACAGTCCATTACATACAGTCCACTGTAGGATATAGCCCTTTCCGTGGTAGGATGTTGCCATAATTTCCCGCTTGGTGGGGCGAGTTAGAGATCGCAGGGTTAGACCGATGTCATAGGCAAACGCTGCTGCCGATTCTGAGCATTCATAGATTCATCATATCAGCCGCACGACAACCATTGTTGGGTATATAGGCCTCCCCCAAGGATCTCCTCGACGATCGGTCCTGCTTGGCCCGCATCCAGCGGCGCACAGCGACCTTCACCTAGGCTTGCCAGATCGGAAGTCTAAAATATTTGAAGAAAATTTGAAAATGTAGGGGTTTAGCGGTTGTTGTCGGGAGAAATAAATATTTAAAATAAAAATGTAACTTAAATGCCTGTATATAGTAAGAAAACGGCCGCGCAGCGAGATTTTAGTCAGTTTAATCCACTAATCTTGTAAGTTTTAATCTTGCCTGTCAATTGTAGAAAAAGTGGCATCGCAGCACGATTTTTAGTTAGTCTTATCCACTAATCTTACTTGTACTCTTGCTTTTCTATAATAAGAAAACGGCCGCGCAGTACGATTTATAGTGAGTTTCATCCACTAATCTTGTACTCTTGTCTGTCTATAGTAAAACAAAATGGCCGCGCAGCTCGATTTTCAGTCAGTTTTATCCACTATTCTTGTAATAATGTGGTTTCATCCGCGAAAATTGTTGCTTTCTAGAGAACTTTCGGAACAGCTGATTTTCCGGGAGATTTTTAGATTTTTCGGGAGTCGGGAGATTACTTGAAATTCCGGGAGAATCCAGGTGAATCCCGACCATTTGGCAATCCTAAGCTTCACCTTCACGTCGGTCCTCCTTGTCGGGGGCCTACTCACGGAGCGTCGTCCGGTACGCGGTCGCTATTCCAGAAACGCCCCGCCCCAACGGCCATCGGTTCTTCTCGCTATGTGTCCAGCCCATTGCCACTTCAGCTGAGCAATCCTCCGGGCGATGTCGGTTATTTTAGTTAGTTTTACGTTCATAGATTAGAATCAGACAATATAATAATATATTAGGAAGCTCAAATTGAGGTGTGGTGTGGTGTGGTAGACAAAAAACAGACATTATCGGCCCACGCTGATCTAGACCGACTAGTAGCCTTTAGCTAAAGTCTAGACTTAAAACGAAGGATTTCGGTCTAAATTAAAAGTTTAGCTCGTATTATTAACCTAAATATTATTATTATTTCTTATTATCACAATGGTTTGGGACTTCCGCCAAGTGACGCCTGCCTGCCTAGCATGACCGATTTATATCGCGTGATATAGCGTTTTATCACGTTTAACTATCAAAAAGACAAAGAATTTTGACAGTTGAGTGTCGATAAAATGCTATATCACGCGATATAAATCGGTCATGCTAGGCAGGCAGATTCATTCAAATACTAACTAAGTCATATAGTCGCCCTATTATTACACCCCTTTGCCGGATGCCCAGACATTTTTATTACCAAGTTAATAACTAACTATATCCTGTCTGATCGTGCCAATAAATCGAAGCCATAATTGATCGGCCTCTGATGAGCTGTAGTAATGAACACAAACAATTATATATAGCCTTGCATTCATCGGCTAGGCTCTCGAGGTGACATAGAGTAAGAATGTAGACACTCCTTTTTATCTAACAGATATATGTTTCAAGTTACCTATTCTCTGTTATTTAGTGTTTAATAGAATCAGCGTTATATTGCGGAAATCCATTACAGAGTGTTTGGTAATCCTACTAGTCCTACTTCCTACTTAATATTATTAATGTAAAAGTTTGTGGGTTTGGATGTTATTAGATGTTTGGATGTTGTTCCTCAATCACGCAAAAACTACTGAACGGATTTAGTTGAAATTTGGCACACGGATAGTAGATAGCCTAGATTAAAACATAGGATACTTTTCATCCCGATATTCCCACAGGAACGGGAATCACCCGGGTGAAACCGCGGGCGGCGGCTAGTAGCCCGAATATGGTAGGTTAGATAGGGACCATCAAACTGAACAACTTTTAATAAAACCAACTCTGAAATTGCTAAAAAAAATCAGTTATTTCTTAAACTTTGATATTTTCATTATTATTTTATGAAACAGCTGATTTTTTTAGCGATTTCAGCCTGCCTAGCATGACCGATTTATATCGCGTGATATAGCATTTTATCGACACTCAACTGTCAAACTCCTTTTTTGTCTTTTTGACAGTTAAACGTGATAAAACGCTATATCACGCGATATAAATCGGTCATGCTAGGCAGGCTGAGTTGGTCCCATACTTAGTAAAAGTTGATCAGTTTGATGGTCCCTTTCTACCATGTTCGGCATTAGGGGTTATTTCGTAACACAGGCACATTATAAAATTAAAGTAAAATGAAAAAATCAAGCAAATGTAGGTAGCATAACATTTTATTCAAAATATTATACTTACTCTCTAAGAAGCTACTGAGTGTAGGTACAATAATATATCAACATATTGCATAAGTTTATCTATTATTAGTCTTTGTTTAACGATAATGAGTTGTTATAACAAACTTCAGTGACTCAAGATGGAGTTTTAGAAATGTTAATCTAGGATTTACTGCTTAAAGATGACTTTTAGTTATGTTACTCAAATTATTGCAATTTGATGATAAAATTTAATAAAAAATGAAACCCTTTGAATTTAATTTTTTTCTCATAAAAACATGAAGTTTACATAAAATGAGAAACAGATTTAACATTAAGTATAAGTATTTCTTATGTGGCTATTTCTAAAGCATCGGATAACCGGCACACATACTAAGATGGCAGAAAAGATGCTTTTATTATGCTAGTATGTTATCAGTATTATGTTAATTGTTTATTTATTAACTTTCATGTTACATTCATACAAGTCCTTATTTTTCGAAATGAATGAATGAACCCATTTTTAATGAAATATCATTAATTATATCTCTTTTTAATGAGAAATTTAAAAAATGATTTTAATTAATTTTTTTGTATTCATTGTGTATGAAGCAAGAATCATATTCTAGTCAAGTGTATAAAGGATGGAAGCGTGTCATTAAAATCGGTTCATTTATTTCGTAAAAGAAAGACTTGAAATGACTTGAAGTATGAAAAGCCGTGACAAATCAACACTGTTAAGTACTTAATTATTTTTGTGCAATTTTATTCTAATTTTGCCAAAAAATAATCCAACTTTTCTATTTCCAGTCCCGTTGACAAACGTATAGCTTTCAGCCCGCAGCTTCGCACGCGTAGACTACAGGTTATATCATTCGGGCGGAGACCCGTGCCCACTACCCAGCAGTGGGATAAAAAGTAGCCTATGTCCTTCCCCAAGGTCCCGTCTATGCACGTACCAAATTTTGTCAAAATCGGTGCAGCGGTGTAGGCGTGAAACGTGACAACAGATAAAGTTACATTCGCATTAAAATTTATAATAATTATGTACATGGATGTCGCGAATTTATTTTTATTTCTAAAGCGAATGAATTAAGATATACAGCCTAGCCTAGACCTACACAACATTATTACTTTTTCAGTTAGAACGTCGTCTAACTCGTGTATTAACATATGACATTTTGCGCCGGTATACGTTACAAGATAACCTTGAACGCTGACATTTAGGAGAAGGGGTTTAGGGATCCGTAGTTTAATGAAGAAAACCATTTTCTTTTTTTCTACAACGGGTCAGTGCTTGGCCTTCATGTCACCTGATGTTAGGTGACGATAAGGCAGGTGGAAGCGCACTACACCCGGAATCCTCAACAGGCTGAGAAACTGGCTATTTTACTTAGTTTTGAATAGGTATGCAAAGGTTTTGGATGAATTAATTTGCGTATAATTAATGAGGCAATGTCATCATGATGCAATAAACACTTGAGTATTATATGACCTTAATACTAAAGAATTAAGTTATGAAGCTCAGTTCATTTAACAAAAACATGCAAAAACATGTAGAGTTTGAAATAAGTACATAAGTAATTATTTTTTGACCAACTTAAAAAAATAAGGAGGTTCACAGTTCGTTAGAATCTTTTTTTGGATAACGCCGGCTGCTAAAGTTAGAAGACCCAGGTTTGATTCCTATGTGTTCAATTGTGTTCATTTGGTTGGTTATTTGCCTATCACTGTCTCGTTCTCTCATGACTATAGTAAATTGTACTTGTCGCTGTTTACTGTTCTTGCTTTGAAATTAGTGATTTAAAAAATCTACGGAACCATCATTAAAATTAGGCGCCAAAAATTCGCCCACATACCTACCACGGTGTCGCTCCTCCGCGGTTTTTTTTTCTATATCGTTTTTAAATCCGGCAACGGTCTAACGTCTCGACGGCCAGTGCGCGCGCATCTACGAAAAAGGCGCCACACAATTCGCGACCACAATTTGCCACCTCACGTGGCGCTAGCATCAACGCGATTAATTCAAAATTATAGTTCCATTTTTAAACGTCATTAATAACAAAAGAGTCCTTAAATAATTAATTTAGAAAAAAAATGGCGCTAACATCTTCGCGCGCTTCAAATGCCTTGTGACATCTGTTTAGCCTTCGACAAATTTTATTAAAGTTGTCTCGACCAGTTTTTGAAATTAAACGATTAATGTTAATATCGAGGACATTCGCATTTATTTTATTATACTTTTGCTGGTAGGTCACGATTAGATCAAATCTGTATTCAGTATGGATTCTGTGTTTGTGAGCCGGAGACGTGTTCGAGCGGTGTTTTTTTTTTAAATCAAATATTGGTGTTGGTTACGTCATTCCGTACAGCCAGACAGGTATGTTTGTGGTATTTTTTAATTTTTGTTTTTTTACGGCTTCAAAGTCAAAGGGACGTCCACTTTTTACGCCTTAACGTAAGTGCTTGTTTAATTATCTTACGCTGTACAATGTAAGGAACCTGTTTCGCTACAATTTATGTTGATAATAAATTTATCTGTTTTATCATCAACTTGAATATTACTTAGCATTTAAAATAATTAGTTATGCAGTGTTTTCAATAATATAGGTACTTACCTACTTTTTTTTATTTTTTTTATTTACATATTTATTAAAATAACATTACAAATGCCTTTACGCTTAAAACCTACGAGGTGTGTCCAAACTTAAAGTAATACTTATCTCAGAAACTTTTTTTTTAGTTTATTAAGATCACCAACAGTTGATACATTTATACTTTTGCAAACATATTATTACGGGAACTAAACTTAATGTACAACTACTTATAGGTGAACGCAGCATGCATTAATACTATAGTTTAAGTAGGTACTTAGCGCCTAATTAATAATGATAATAATTATATTTTTCTCAAAAATGTATCGATACGACTAAACTATTTGGCAACTTTAATTTGAAACATTTTAAAAGTCAAAACTTAAATACTTACGTTTAAAATAATATTTTCATACTTAGCAAACAATTATTTTATTATTGATAGAAAAAACATATTATAGACACGTTTCAATATTTCAGTAGGTATTGAGGTACAGGGGGTCTATTACGAAAAGTTTAATGCGATACACGCAGCTGCGTCCCGTCCGTGCTTCGTTTTGATTGTTTATTCCTATTACAAAGCACTTGCGTATGCGATATCGCGAAGTGATTGCGTAAGTTTGACAGATTCTCTCTAGAGCAGTGTTTCCCAACCTGTGGTCCACCCTCGCGGATCCACCCGCGAGTATATGTATGGTCCGCGGTGTCATCTCTGGACCATACATAAATGCTAATGTCTCGTAATCGCTTCGCTTAGTTAGCACGGCGAACGTGCGTCAACGTGCGGTGAGCGAGACTGAATGAATGATGTGAGTGAAATAAGTGTTTTTTTTGCTGTTTATTTTATTAAGGGGTCCGTGAAAACTGTGTTTGATTTCCTAGGGGTCCGTGGCTGAAAAAGGTTGGGAAACGCTGCTCTAGAGTATCCGACATCATTCGTTCAATAGTCTATGGGCAAGGAAGGATAGTCAAATTCAAAATGTTTGTTATATCTACAACTGACGAACTGCGCACGAGTGGCCAAGTGACTGCGTTACGCAATTGCGTACGTTATTTCTGTAATAGGCCCCCAGTTTACAAAACACACACAGGATAACTTGTGTGTCTGTCCGTCACGATAACGTTTTTCTCAGAAAAGTGGAAGTTTTACTATTCCATTCTAGAATTTAGCAAGAAGCAAGGTCTTACTAATATGTCCATCAGCCATTTTTTTTATGTCCCCACTGCTGGTGCACAGGCCTTCCTTATTGGTGGTAAGGAGGATGGGCCATAACCCACCACGCGGGCCCAATGCGGATTGGTAGGTGTTAACGACTGCAAATGCAGCCGGGACCAACGGCTTAACGTGCCTTCCGAAGCACGGAGGAGCTCGAGATAATACATTTTGGTCACCCATCCCTTAACCGACCCTTGCGAACGTTGCTTAACTTCCGCAATCGCTGGGCCAGGCGCTAAACCACTGCGCCACCGAGCTTACTAATATAGGTATCGAATAATAGTAGTTAAATTATATTTTTATTAAGAGAATTGGAAGAGAATTCAGATACCCAACCACGTTAAAAATACTTTACTTTGCTTTTGTCCGATCCATACTTGACTTTGGGTGCACAATTTGGAGCCCCTCATATCATGTGCATGTTAATAGACTAAAACAGGTCCAACAAAAGTTTGTAAAATTCTTAAATTACAAAACAAACCGCTTAAATTCCTCATATGAAGAATCAGCTGCTCATTATGGTATCTCCACCCTTATAAACCGTCGTTCTCAATTTGATCTTTGTAACCTATTTAAAATCATAAATAATCAAATGTACTGCCCTGATTTATTACCTAAGATAGGTTTCATCACTAAAAGTAAATTTCTAACGCGCCCCTCACGAGTCAAATCACTAAACGATAAATATCTTAATGTCTTCGTGCCACCCACAGCAGGAAAAAATTATACACGTAATTTCTAATCAGAAGTATAAATAAATATAATGATGATTACTGTAATCTTGACATGGTTGATTCAGAAGTGGATATTTTCAGTAACTCTTTACCTAAACTTAAACGATTAGTATGTGCAAACCTTAATACACAAAACGACTAATGTGTATTTACTACTGAAGTGTAAATTAGTTACTTACTACTGTTTTGTTTTTCGTTAAGTATTATATATATAACTTGTCCGAATAATTCATCCTTATCGGCACTATAGGTCTGTTATAGCTAGTAATATAGATATAAGTGCTTTTGTTTGAATGACTGTTTGTTGCCAAAAAAGAATAAAGAAAATATCACAAAAAGAAAAACATGGAACATGGAACCCTTCTTTGGTAATCTTCCTATCTATGGAAAATTTCATTTCACTTTTCAGCGGTGCTGGTGCATTTTTACAATGGTACTGTAAAAATGAGGGCTTTTCAAAATTACAAAGAGCTGTAGGCTCGATAGATGGCGTTGATGAAAATGTATGTCTCTATGTATTTTTCTAACTAATCTTCGAAGAGCAAGCCAATCTCTACCAGCCTGCCTAGCATGACCGATTTATATCGCGTGATATAGCGTTTTATCACGTATAACTGTCAAAAAGACAAAGGAATTTGACAGTTCAGTGTCGAAAAAATGCTATATCACGCGATATAAATCGGTCATGCTAGGCAGGCTGAGTAAGGTATTTAGGCAGATGTATTGCCCAAAGACAAACATTTTAAGATTAAAATGTTTCTTTGGGCCGATGTCAGCCAGCGAGCTTTCCTCTTTGGAACAGGCCGTTGATCGTTTTTTTTCTCGACAGCTGTTCGTGCTAAGGGTACTTACTGATCGTGACATATCGTTAAACTTTGTAAAACACCAACAACCTCGCAGGAGTAGATAGGTAACTAACAAAAGTCGAAGAAACGTTGTTGTTTATGATGTTAGTAATCTACTCCTTACCACCCATAAGGAAGGCCTGTGCCCCAGCAGGGGGACATAAAAATGGCTGATGGAAATCTAATCTAGATACTTTGTTGTGTTGGATATATATTCAAGTTTGTAAATATCGTTACTTATGCCTGTTACAGCTGATAAGTTTCTTGCGCCCGTTCTTATTGTCAGTTGAAAAAGTCTGGAACGGGTGGTAGGAAAATATAGACGATTCAAAAGTACTTAATAATTAAGTTTATTTGAATAAAGCTTATTTGACTTTGATTTTGTTGGTGTTTTACAAATAACCATACAGAGTTTGCCGCAGCCCCGTCATGTCGGAGCAGGGAAGTGATTTAAGGGCACGTGACGTGACATAGTGTTAAATTCGAGATATCTCGAAAAAATCAAGAACATAGAGATTGCAGTCTTCGACTTGTAATATCGATGATAGGTAAGAATAAGTTTTTTGGCTGCAATAGAGATTACAGTGGCATTTTATTAGAGATTTGCGATTAGATAATATAATGTCGAATTCGAGATATTCCTTGAGAAATGTCTTGTCGGAAGCGGAACTGGGAACTTTTACACTCAAGTTTTCGCTAAGCGTAACCTAATAATAATCGTGTTTCAAATTTCAAATCTATTCTTTAAGAAGTTCGTATAGCCTTTTTTAAATGTAACACTGCCGATGATGACATTTTTGATTTCTATAAAACAAGTAAATTTGCTTACTTTCATAAGATAAGAAAATCAATATCTTTTGTTATTTTAAATAAATATTAAACATATCTCTTACTCGCAACTTAGTCCAAGAGAAATTTATTTTCCTATGGGAATTTAAATCCAATCTATTTTATACCAGATTTCCTCAAAATTGGTTGGCGGATAAATAGGATGAGTCCAAGTTTATATTCATAGTTTCATAGAATACGAATACATTCTTAGATGAGTCAGTGAATTGACGTTTGGACTTACAGATTTGTGAGAGTGTTGTAAGTACAAATAACTGAGTAAACAACTGGATACTGGCTAAAAAAGAAGAAGAAGAATATCTGACAGTTCTAAATGTCAATTTACTGATTATAGTTAAAAATCTTATTACAAACAATAATGTTGATATGTACATAAAATTCAATATAAGTAGGCAGAAAACGCCAAAGATTTTTCGTCATAATCGCAGCAAACCTTCAAGAGTCACATTAAAATTTAAATTCGGAATAAACAGAAATAGACATAATGACCTTCGGTTTCAGGGCTGTATGTCTCGTCTCCTTTGTCTGACTTCTAAGAAACCAGTGCTTACGTCACTAAAACCAGTTCTTATAAGGTCTAAGTTCATTAGAGACTAGACCACCTTGTGTTTATTGCTAACTCGACATTAATATGTCCAAATGAATTTATGATTTAGCAGCTGTTTCAAAAATAGTTATGAACTTTGAGAGAACACAAAAATAAATAATTTATTAAGTATTTTATAATCATTGTTTGGATGGAAGCGCTCGTGGCGGAACTTGATAGACTGATCGTACTCGATCTCGTTTGTTAAGCAACACTCGGTCCGGCCAGGTGTCGGATGGGTGACCGTAAAGTGGCATTACAAGCCTTCCGTGCTTCGGAGGGCACGTTAAACCGTCGGTCCCGGCTGTTGTCATCTGATAACAGTTGTTAAGCCAAGTTAGAGGCCTTACAGGCGGCTTGATAAACTCCAACACCAGAGGTGGCCACTAATCCTCATTCGATGAGAAGAAGATTGTTTGGACATAGTCTTATAAGCCGATAGTAGATAGGGACCATCGAACTAAGCAACTTTACTATGGGACCAACTCTGAAATCTCGGAACAAAATCAGCTGTTTTATACATTTTAATATTTAATAGAGATGGTCCCATAGTAAAACTTGTTCAGTTTGATGGTCATTCGTCTTTATTTCTAAATAGTCCGAAAATCTTCAGGACCTTCACCCAAAATCTGCAGGATGAAAAGACAGGGTCCATCTTTGTGACAAAACTTCTAATACTTATTTGAAATACATTTCGCATAAAACACCTACTTGGCATCATCATGTTAGCCACAGAACACGGTGCTGGCACAAAATAAATAAAATATTCATTTCGCATTAAAAAAAGAATTGAAATTTTAGTTATTTTCTTATTTTATACCTGTATTTGAATTTTGAAAGAAGAAGTTTATTATTACAATGCGATTAAACTTACAATAGACAGCGAAGTGATCTGTAACCCTTAGCACGAACAGCTATCGAGAAAAAAAACGTGCGTAAAATTACTCGATAGACAATTCTTTATGGAAAGTTTAATTTTGCTTATCGGCGATAGATGGCGCTGTCCAAATTTTCAGTACAAAATTGCACTATCGAATTATTTTACGCGAGTTATTTTTCTCGATAGCTGTTCGTGCTAAAGGCACAGTACCCTTAGCACGAACAGCTATCGAGAAAAAAAACGCACGTAAAATTACTCGATAGACAATTCTCTATGGAAAATACCCTTAGCACGAACAGCTATCGAAAAAAATAACTCGCGTAAAATCATTCGATAGATAAATTTTGTATTGGAAATTTGTACAACGCCGATAAGCGAAATGAAATTTTCCATAGAGAATTGTCTATCGAGTAATTTTACGTGCGTTTTTTTTCTCGATCACAGTACATATATAAGTTATATGTACTGTGCAGCTATCGAGAAAAAAAACGTGCGTAAAATTACTCGATAGAAAATTATTTATGAAAAATTTAGTTTCGCTATTCGGCGGTAGATGGCGTTGTACAAATTTTCCATACTAAATTGCACTATCGAATGATTTTACGCGAGTTATTTTTCTCGTTAGCTGTTCTTGCTAAGGGTACTGTACCCTTAGCACGAACAGCTATCGACAAAAAAAACGCGCGTAAAATTACTCGATAGACAATTATCTATGGAAAATTTCATTTTTCTTATCGGCGATAGATGGCGCTGTACAAATTTCTAATACAAAATTTATCTATCGAATGATTTTACGCGCGTTATTTTTTTCGATAGCTGTTCGTGCTAAGGGTACTGGTTCAACTTCACACAAAACTACTTTTTTACTTATTTCCTCTTTGCAAGAATGTATGGAAATTGGAAATACGTCATTTGTACTGCACCGAATAAACTGCCATTTTTGTACTAAATATTAAGGGGCTGGCTGGCACTTAAGGCGATTAGCTTCCTCACAGTGGCGCCCTCACCTTAAATAAATGTATAAAAAAACAAAAAGTGGCCACTTTTGGCACATTTGCCTACTACTACAACAACGGAGGTTATTGTTTGTAAATAAACAATAGAACCTTAGCTTCAATCTCAACGTTTGAATTTTCGATACATCATGTACTTAGCGAGCAAAAATTTAATTAAGATGAGGGCGCCACTTGAGGGTACTAATCACCTTTAGCTAGAGTTTCCTAGGAGACTGTAGGTAGAGGCTTATTAGCTTAGGATTCCCCGAAATTATTTTTCCATATTATTTTAATTTTCATTCGCTTTATTTCTCAAAGGTTTTTTTAACCAATAGAACAATTTCCTGAAGCATTTTTGCACTTAATCATGAATTTTTAGTCGTTTTCGATACCAAAAGGTATTTTCATTTCACCCATCGAAAATTTTCCCCAATCTCATAAATAAACTAATTTCTAAAGTAATAAATAATACTGAATATCGTGGTTTAGTTAACTCTCTGGTTTACCGCCCAATCGCGTCACAGTTATTATTATATGACAAGATAAGAATACTTTGAATACAGTAATTTTAACAAAATAGCAACCGATCAAAAGTGGAACTGTAAAAATATTTCTGACAAAATGTTACTTTCACTTCACATCTTCCATAGAAACGACATCAACGCGTTTGGAAATAAAAAAATATTTTCCAATTTAATTATTCGTTTGATACCGTATTGACCATTTTTAATTTAATAATATATATTTAATTTAATCAGCCATTTTTAATGTCCTCACTGCTGGGGCACAGGCCTTCCTTAGGGGTGGATAAGGAGGACGGGCCATAACCCACCACGCGGGCCCAATGCGGATTTTCCCTAATTTGTACTGGCTTGCTGTCTTATTTGAATTTGTGTCCAATGTCTTTGGTTTTTATTTTTCTTGCTTAATTAATGTGTTTGTTTATTCAACTTTAGATACCAATGTGTAATCTATTTGTGGAAACTGTTTTGGCAAATGTGTGATTCAATTGTGGTAGGTAGGTACCCATATTTATTGTAAAATTGCTGTTTGTTTCCCTAATAAACTAAAATAAAATAAAAAATAATAATAATACGGTAGCAGCGGCAGCCGCCTGACCCAGCGATTGCGGAGGTTAAGCAACATTCGCAAGGGTCGGTCATGGGATGGGTGACCAAAAATATATTATCTCGAGCTCCCTCGTGCTTCGGAAGGCACGTTAAGCCGTTTGTCCCGGCTGCATTTGCAGTCGTTAACACCCACCAATCCGCATTGGGTCCGCGTGGTTATGGCCCATCCTCCTTATCCACCCATAAGGAAGGCCTGTGCCCCAGCAGTGGGGACATTAAAAATGGCTGATGGACAATATTATTATTATACATGACTGTTGTTGCTGCCAAAAAAATACACCTTTACTCTACATGACATTAATTCAAACGATTTTATTTCAAAATCCTTGATACTTTGTCCTCTAGTAACAGAAGAAAAAAAACACAACCAGAATTTATATAAATAAAAAAGAATCACTAGTAATGTTGAATTCTACATCTTTAGCTTTAAAGTTTATATTTTAAAATCAGCTAAAAACGATGATTTAATTGGAAAAATACCGAATGATATTTAAAAACCAGAGTAATAAGAACTGTGTTCCGCTGAAATAAGAACTATAATGTATGTAAATCACGAAAATTTTAAGAGGAATAAAG
Organism: Agriphila straminella; assembly: GCA_950108535.1. Classification (NCBI taxonomy): domain Eukaryota; kingdom Metazoa; phylum Arthropoda; class Insecta; order Lepidoptera; family Crambidae; genus Agriphila; species Agriphila straminella. The sequence goes on from OX467304.1 coordinate 13,705,514, forward strand.
GTCAAAATATCTGGTTGATGCTAATTGTATGCAAATAAAGGTATTTAGACGCGAGGCTTGTGAGAAATATTACGTGTATAGATTATTTTTATTTTGCGCTGGCAACTTTGTGTAAGTCTTGGCAACTAAGTGCTTACATTTTGCCAACGATACAAAAAAAGAAATCCAAAAAGTTAGGTGAAGGTAAAGTAAGGAGTTTTTGGCGCCATCTTGTCGAGTTCGGTTCGGTGACTATTTTAATTATTTGCAAATTGATTCATAGTCTTAAAATTGGTGTAGTTTTGTGATACAAGTGTCTACGCAACTGAACAATATGTGGGATAATTGAAACAGGCGCGATCTCGGTTGTGTGAAGCTGAGACTTTTTATTGTAGGCTAGGCTACCCTGGTAGAACTTACCGAGTAAACTGTCTTGATATACTTGGTGCCAAATGCTCCAAGCAGCATCGGAATGAGACGCATCCGCATTCTAATGAAAATTGAAACAAAATCTACCACTGAACTATCTAACACTTGACACTGGCAAAAATTACTCCCTAAAAGAGGAGAGTAGATTGCCAAACTAAAAAATTGAGAAGAAGAAGGTAAAGTAAGGTTAGCAATAACATACTTATTAACAGCGAACCTAAAATCTCCATAGATTTCCGCAGACAAGCATTCCGTTCAAAAATAGCACCACACGAAAATGAAAACCAAGGGCGGGGCTAAAAATGCTGGCATTTAGTTATGCTGATTCAGCACAAAGCGACTGAAGACTGGTTGCATAATGGTGAACTTAGTCTGTCGTATACTTACTCATATATATTTTCTATGAGTATACTAATAAACGAAAATATATTTTCATTTCTCATATTCGGAAAGTGATGTATATTTGAACTGAGCAGCGGGTCCAAAACTCTTCGTTCCACCCTAGGGTGGAAAAGTAATTTAAAAATAGAACTGAATTTGACAATGAAAAAGTTTACAATAGTTAAAAACAAAATGGTTTAAAAAAAGTTGCAGCCTTGTAGGGCGCATTCACGAACAACAACAAAACATGGTATAAACAGCCAGTGCAAAATTAAAAACATTGGGCAGAGCGGCCGGCGACGCGACGTGTTCCAAATTTAAAATAAGAAAAACTATAAAATATTGGAGGGAGACTTACCTAACTCTGTGACTTTGAGCTGTGTGTGCCGTATTAAAGTTTTGTGTTGATTTTGTATTTACTAAAAATGAGTTTAAAACTAAAACAAAAAGTTCAAATAAAATAAAAGAAACAATAAAACTACGCTGTAATTCGCCTACAGGAAACAACTACTTCAGGAGAGTCTTTAAAGGTAAGTTGGTATAGGTAATAATTTTATTATAAGGTCTACCATATAGTTACTAAGTAGGTACATGTTTTTATTAATAAACATTTTGGAATAACTAAGACTTTTTTACTTTCCTGAAATTCGAAATGAAAAGTAGAGTGTTTAACACGGGTAAAAGTCATCAATTCCATTCTCGAACTATAGCCGCCCTCGCTATGCTCGGGCGTCTAAATATCTCGAATGGGAATTGCTTCCTTTTGACCCTCGTATAACAATCTACTATTAATACTTATGATGTACGTTACTATGTTACGTTACGATAAGTATATCTGCATCTTTTTGCCTTCTTTGCGTTACATTTGACTACACACACAGGACTTTATTCTAATAAACTCTCTTTTTTCTTTAAAATACAAAACTGCAATTATTGTAAAAAACGTAGTTACCGGGCGCGTGTAAAATTGCGTTTTATTCACTGTTATCGATTAATCAAATGCCCTTTTTCTAGTGGCAATAAAATTGTAAAAAGTATTTTTATTTGTATAAAATTTATTAAAAATCACACTCGTCCTGCACCGTTGCGACGATGGTTGCATTTCTTTTTTTTTGTAAAATATTGCAATTAGTGCATAAAGGACGGATTCAAAGCGAGGGCCACAGATGAATCACGAGTAAGTGAACGATTCTAACGATTGAATCATGAATCACGAGCGTAACAAGTGATTCAAGTCTAAGGCTCAGTTGCACCACCTTACTTTAACGATATTATAACACAATTTAGCCAAAAAAAGAGGTTGAAATGTCGTGACAAATAGGTAGTTATCGTGACATTATCATTTGACGATAACTTTAACTTTGACAGCGATTTGGTTTGGTGCAACTCACACTTAGAATCCTGAGCAACCTCGATATTTCAGCTGTAAACTTGTCAGAGGTATTTTCCACTGTAACAAACAAGAATACGACTCATATTTATTTTTTTACTTATTGTTTGTATTGTCAAGGAGTGCACTACCTATTCGCTGGGTGCAAAGGTATTAATAATCGATCGCAGCGCTCATGGTGGCAAAAAGTAGTAATAATGTAGGCTCTGTAATCTGTTTGAAAACGATATTTAATTTATTACTAGCGATACAGGAACAATTATATATGTTTATTATCACTTAATAAAATTATTAAAGTAGCTTTATCCTCTTGTTCTACAAAATCTACAACTAAAAAAGAAGTAAACAAACCCTGATTATAACCAAAATAAAACACTCTTATTGAATAGATTTTACTTGCCATATTTATTTTAAATGATCAAAAATGATTTCACAACACTTGTCCACCCAAATCACAGTAATTTTGAAATTTACATTAATAACACAATATGTATAGTATTTTTTAACATTTTGTCACAATGCCGCCATTTCATATCAAAACGGTCAGGTCAGAGCCAACAAAGTTGCGAAACGCTAGGTGGCGCCAAAAGCGTGCACGGTGCCAACAGAGAGAAAATAAAAAAAGTATTTAATCATAGAGAAAAAAATATCAATAGAAAATGCTCAAATCGGTACACTTTGACATGTTTTTTTACTGGTATTTACAGATTCTAAAGCCATTTATTTTTAGGAATAACTAGGTATAATTGTCTATTGTATTGCGTGTTTTGTATATACTTATATCTATTTAATAATTTGATAGGAATTTTCAAAGTTCGCCCTCATTACAACGTAGTGATTATTTCCTCTGTGCTCATTACGGCATGCGCAGAGTTGTTTTCCTTGATCAGTTCATTTGTTTTGAAAATTTAAAAATGGAACAGGATGATTATTTACACAAAGAGTTTGTATGTGGAGAATTCTTTGCACAAGGAGTTTGTAGCGAGTATTTTTTGCGCAAGGAAGTTGTATAACATTGAGATGGAGGTCGAATTATGCTTTTTATTCACCGTTTTCCGTGAAAAAAATTAATTTTTTTTTAGAGTTGGATAGATTTTCCCATAGAGCATTCATACTTGGTTTGGTTGAATCACAGAATAGATAATAGTACCTACTAGCGTGTTGAATGCTCTGATTTTCCCTTCTACTTTTACTTGTGCTTTGAGACCTAGCTTCCTGCTTTTAATGATTATAGATCAACACAAAATAAACGAAGAAAAAAGCGACAGATTAACCAGGAAGACATTTACACCCAGCGGTTCGAAGAAAAACCACATTTACACTCACCGATCAGTACCCTTAGCACGAACAGCTATCGAAAAAAAAAACGCACGAAAAATTACTCGATAGACAATTCTCTATGGAAAATTTCATTTTGCTTATCGGCGATAGATGGCGCTGTACAAATTTCCAATACAAAATTTATCTATCGAATGATTTTACGCGCGTTATTTTTTTCGATGGCTGTTCGTGCTAAGGGTACAGAAGACGCAGGGATGGTGACCTTTGCCTTTTGATTTTATTCTACGGAAATCGCGACATTAGAAAACGAAGAAAAAAGCGAAAAATTAAGCAGGAAGACATTTACACCCAGCGATTCGAAGAAAAGGACGTTTACATCAACCGATCAGAAGACGCAGGGATGGTGACCTAGCCTCTCCTTGGCTTTGTCTGTTTTTGTAGTTTCAGACATAGCCTGATAGAGGTTACGTTTCTCCCTTTTCTACAACTGACGTTTACTGCGAGAAGAAAAGAGAAGACCGTATTTTAGATGTGCCTTAATTAAGATAATGGGTGCACGTGCATTCTGCCAGACAAATATCCGAGTCATCGATCGCCATAGAGTACATTTTAACCATGGAAAGTAAAATATTGAACATTCCATACAAATTACTTTCCATGGTCGATTACTCAGAAATCTGTCTGTTGGAATGCACCCAATGCTAATGGCAGGATAATTTTGCTGATTCATAAATCGTCCACCAGTCGGCGCACTACCGCTAACTTGGCGCTAGTGTAGATGTAATTTGAGCATAATTAACTTTTCTTGTGATGTTATTCTGATAGACAGTAATTTGTCTAGGGTTCTATTAAATAAAAAATCCAGAATACCAATAACAAAATTATATAACTAAATAAAATTATAATGCGATATACTTGTTTACAGTATTGTATGAAAAAATGTTATTGGCATCTACTTATTTTGAATGAGAGCTTTTCAAAGTGAAACATTTTAGGGCTACATCTGCCTGCCTACCTGAGTACTCGGAGCTTAGTAAAAAAACACATTGACACATAAATTTTTAACCGACTTCCAAAAAAGGAGGAGGTTCTCTGTTCGTCTGTATATTTCTTTTTTTTGTGTATGTCCATTGTTTTTTTTGTGTATGTCCACCGATTACTCAAAGACGGCTGGACCGATTGAAATGCTTCAAACGTTATTACATTAGGTAGACTCCCAAGTTGGTCCCATTTTTTAAAATTTGGAAATCGGTTCAGTACTTTTCGAGGAATCTTGAAAAAGCACGAAAATAGTATGATTTTGTGTGATAATGGTCGTAATACTTCTTTGTTTATGAACTGAATAAGATAATTATTTTTTTGTTGGAAGAGGGATATCTTATGTGTAGTTCTTTAACCGACTTAAAAAAGGAGGTTCTCAGTTTGACCCGTATGTACCTATATACGTATGTTTCTCCGCGATTATCTTACGTTTGGCTGAGCGGATTTTTCTACATATTATAATATACCTTACCTACAAGATACCAAAAATAAAAAAATAAAAAATTGTTTAAAAAAAACACAAAAAACCGACTTCAAAAAACCTACCTCTAAAAAGCAAGAAATAATATTCGTAATAATAAAAATACGTCTATTGAAGTCGGCTTTTAGAATAAAAAAAGGAATCTGTACTCCAGCCCCACCCGACTTCAATAGACGTATTTTTATTATTACGAATATTATTTCTTGCTTTTTAGAGGTAGGTTTTTTGAAGTCGGTTTTTTATCAACGCCATCTATCGAGCCTACAGTTTTTTGTCATTTTGAAAAGCTCTCATTGGGTTAGTATTTTGGGTTTTTTTAATGTAATAGAACCCTAGACAAATAGGTACTGTCTTAATCCGAATAACATCACAAGAAGAGTTACAAATTGCAAATAGTTTTGGTTTTACCACAGAATACATAATAGTACAAGTGTTTTACGTTTGTTTAAGGCGGTTGTATGACCGAAAGTGGCGCCCTCAAAGGTTTTTATTTAGTAAGTTATTAATAGAAAAAGATTTTAATAATGTTTATCGTGGAGATTTTAGGGCCCATGGTCTATTATTTTTAGAAGGTATTACTACATTCCCTCGTAGTCACTGCTAGAAGTAGATAGCAAAACTGCTAAAAGTAGCCGTTTTTGACACATTTGCTATCTACTTCTACGAATGACTACGAGGGCATGTAGTGATACCTTCTAGGTAGTGATATCAGGAGGGTCTCGTAATATGTTTTAAAACAGAGTAATGTTTGGGAAATTTATTAAAAAATATAAGTTCACATTTATTTTTAATTAACCGACTTTACTAGTGAATTTATTGCGGGATTTATTTTATCTCTAGGGGGGGCAGCTGCCCCTCCCTGCTCCCCCTTGGCGACGCCCTTGAATGGATGAACAGCGCCAACAACAAACTAATCTTAGTCGTAGTCTTTGATAAGAGCAACACAATAACTTTGCCGATATTTTCTATGATACACCATAATTTGACCATCCAGACAACGTGGTGTGTAATTATCAAACACCACACCCGCAAAACTGCCCGTCGAAAGCATTATCAATGATAATAGTAATATGAAGCACCGCAAATAAATCTTCATTTCGCTTCTGAAACAAAAGAGAAACATTGAAAAAACCGGCCAAGTGGGAGTCGGACTCGCGCACTAAGGGTTCCGTCAAAAAATCAATTTGTTGGAGTCCCACTTAAATATTTCTTTTATTCTGTTTTTAGTAACATCATCTGTAAAAATTTCAACTGTCTAGCACTGGACTGGATTGATCGCTGTATTACTGGACTGGAATAATGTTAACCGGACAATAGGGACGGATTTTAAAAAATCCTTTCTTATACAGGATGTTACGAAACAACCCGCAATGCCGAAATAGAAGTCTTTGGCCCAAATATGGTAGATAGGGGTAGATAATATGGTAGATACAATCAAACTGAACAACTTTTACTATGGGACCAACTCTGTAATCACGAAAAAGAATCATCTGTTCCATACATTTTGATATTTTCGTTATATTTTTTTTTTGATACCTAGGTAGCTGATATTTTTTACGATTTCAGAGTTGATACCATAGTAAAGTCCCTATCTACCATGTTCGGTATTGCGGGTTGTTTTGAAACATCCCGTATAGTGATCTTAAGAAATCTTTGTGCAAAACCTAAAAAAAAACTCACTTAAAAATTGTACCTACCAATTTTTATCACGAGTGAAGATCACTGGAAATTGTAACCCTTAGCTGGAATCGATGGCCGCTGGGGTGAGATAAGGTGCTGGAATGGCGACCGCACACCGGACGACGCTCCTGATCAATTCGTTGGTAGCAATACCTACCACTGCACTATTCAACTCTTGACACTGGCAAAAATTACTCCCTAAAGAGGAGAGTAGATTGCCAAACCAAAAAAAAAGACGAAGAAGAACGTCTATTTCAGTGGCTGGATATGTGACCTGCATGAAGTGAAATAGGTACCTACTAAAATAATACTGAAAAGTACTGTATTTATATTATATTGTACTGTTTCCTTATTAGGTCATAAGGAAAAGGATAAGGAAAATGTTTATGGGTGTACGTACCCAGGTTCTGGGCCAGGGGGGGGGGGGGCAAATCTATTGTATCGCCCCTAGGGGGGCAAATTTATTGTAAATCAAATATATTGTACAGCAAATAAGAACGTTTATTGATAACAATTTGAAAGTTAGTTGGAGGTAAACAAAATCCAGGGGGCAGCTGCCCCTCCCTGACCTAGGTACGCCCATGAAAATTTTGTTACTGATATACTAAAGATCGTGAAAGCTATATCGTGGCATGTGGAATTTTATCAAATTGAGGAAATAATGGTAACGAAAATGACACTATTTTTAGAATTTCTTGAAAACTACTGAAATGATTTCAAAATTTCAATAAATGTGATCAACTTGTGAACAAACCTGATATAACAAACAACTTTTGAGTCATTTCTATCGGTTTAGCCGTCATCGAGTAATCGGTGTATACAAATAAAGAAAAATATGCGACGAATTGATAACCTCCTCCTTTTTTTGAAGTCGGTTAAAAACGTTGTACACAATAAATAATGCATTCTTACAAAGTTACCCTAAATAAGTGTCTGTGTCATTGTGATGTACCATGCTTGGGTTGGGGCAGAATAATAACACTCTTAGAACGATGGTTCTCTACAACTACAAGCGCACTGTCAAAAGTGAGGCAACTAAAACAGCCAAAATGGCTCCGTTTTCAGATTTTTATTCTCCATTATTAACTAATCATACCGAATAAGTACAAAACAGTTTCAATTTCCCTTCATTTAGGAGATTAAGTTACTATATTATTGGATTTTACTTACGATTAGGTAACGTATGAAGGATATAAATCTGAAACTAAGCCATTTTGGCTTAGTATTAGTTGCCTCACTTTGCATACGAGGACACGCTCCTAAAGGCTTGGGGTATAAAGTGGTGATGCTATACGTGGCTAATACTATTATATGTATGAGATGAGGAAAACTGACCTTGTACCTACATTTGAACTATTTTAAATAAAATAAATAAAATAATCATTTTATTTGCGTTTTCCACAAGTGGGACTTAAGATAGGTAATAAGATTATTAATATAATTGAAAAATATTAGAAAAAATCTACTCACCCGTAGCAGCTCAGACGGGACTCGAACCCGCATCCTTAGGATTCCGGCCCAATGCACTAACCAATTATGCTACCGAGTCGCTAGCGAGCTTGGCGAAATTTTCTAATACTTTTCACGTTTTTTACGCTGTAGGCCAGCGCCATCAAAGACAGAGTTTTTGGAATATACTGGCCTTAACCTGGCGGCGGTTTATTTTTTGGGCGAAAAAATAACTAAACGGGCGCCAAACTGTGGATGACAAAAAATACGTAAATAGGCCACTACTTACATACATGTGGGAGATAAATAAGTTAAGTTAGCAGTGAAAATTCTAAATGAGTTACAAAAATACTGCGTGGGCAACTATTATCAGTATTTTTTATACCCAAAATGAGAATTTATTGTTACCCGATTAAACACTAATTACTACCCTTAAACAATATTGGTTCCAAAAATTAATGGAGTCCAGCTCTATTTTAACCGTCTTATTCATCAAAACTTAGAGAAGGCATATGAGCCTATTTGATTTGAGCTTGTTATAAGGAATTTCTTGAAAAGTAGGGTGCATGGTGCAGCCGTCTATAGTATAATATACCAATTTTTAACCGATTACAAAAAGGAGGAGGTTCTCAAGTCGACGTTATTTTTATTTTTTTATGTACTTATGTTTTAACATAACTTCGTCAGTTGTTAACCGATTTATACAATTCTTTTTTCATCTCAAAGAACATAGTTCGTGTGTGGTCCATAAAAAAAATACAGAGATCTGGCTAGTAGTTTTTTCATAATCCTGAAAAATATCAATTATTTGAGTTTTTACGGAATTTCGGACACAACATCTTTGTTTATGAACCGATTTAGATGATTTGTTGTTTGTTTGCAAGGTAGGTAATACCTACTTCAAGATAAATATTCACATTATGGTCACATTTTAATTTAATTCTTATTGGACTTTGAACTTCGAAGATACACAAGGGAATTCCTCAAAGTCAATTAGTATATTATGTAAAGTGATTTAGATTTTGGTAGGTTTATGATAATCCAAAACAAACCAAACCATGGTCTGCGATGCAACGTTCTGGACTAGACTTGGACTAGGAAGACACAACGGAACTCCTCAAAAACAAACAGCGTAAATTTGGAAATTGAGTTCTGGGCATTGTACCATTGAAAAATATTATAATATAAACTTAAAAAATATTTACACGCTGCGCTTACATACCTACCACTAAAAAGTTGAAAATAAAAAGCTTTTTTAAAAAAAAGGAAAACCTCCTTCAAAAAAGGAAAACTTCAATAGACGTGTTTTATTAATATTGATATTGTGTAACGAATGATTCGAATATTATTTCTTGCTTTTTAGAGGTATTTAATTTTGAAGCTGTTTTTGTTTTCAGGTTTTTTTTGAAGGAGGTTTTACTGAATAACATTACCTATTTTTACGGACTAAGTCGGACAATTTTAATGTGCGGCGAATACATAAAATTTGTATTGTTTTGGAATGAGTTATCACTTGTTCACCATTTTTGTTTTAATAAAAACTACCAGTAGATAAATTCTTTTAACAACATTATTTCTCGTAGCGTCAGACAAGACTTATTTGAATTTTAAATATCATGTGTTGACACATTAATGTTCTTTATACATATCTGGTTTTATCCAAGGGCGAATGACGTTATAACCTTTAATATTCACGAGTCGATGTCTGAATTTGAAACTAGAAATATTCTAATTCTATTCTAAAGGTTTAAAAAAATTGTATTAGGGAACGCGACTTATTCTTGGTTTATTTTTAAAAAAATTTTTATTTTATTTGGTTAAGGGAAACAAACAGCATGCAATATTACCTTAAAAACTATGATTAATGACTATTACAAAAGCCAAAACAGTTTCCACGACAGGATGTTACATTTCAATCAAGTGAAGTGAAGTCTAAAAATAATGTAGGTAGGTTCAAGCCGAAACTAACGTTTATTTAACTTATTAGTACGGCAGTTAAAGTCTTGGGGAGCAAAATTCAATCTTGCCAGGGGTGCACATTGTCCTAGGCTAGATGTCTTGGGGCGCAAAATTCAAATCTTGACAGGGGTGCACATTGTCCTAAGCTAGATGTCTTGGGGCGCAAGATTCAAATCTTGACAGGGGCGCACATTATCCTAGACTAGATGTCTTGGGGCGCAAAATTCAAATCTTGTCAGGGGCGCACATTATCCTAGACTAGATGTCTTAGGGCGCAAAATTCAAATCTTGCCAGGGGCGCACATTATCTTAGACTAGATGTCTTGGGGCGCAAAATTCAAATCTTGCCAGTTACCAGGGGTGGTCATTATCGTAGGTCCGACGCTGAAGGTCGTCGAAAGATTCTCAGCCTTATCTCAACTAGGCCTACAACACTTTAAATTCAACGTAAAGTTTTGTGTCAAGGTGGACTGGCTACCGACGCGACGACGTCACACAGTTATAAACCTAGGAGTATTTTGTATTTTGATATCCAAAGCTTCGATCAAGATTCAAAGCAATGCGCCGCAGTGGCGGCCTATTCCGAAGCACGGAGGAGCTCAAATTTTTGGTCACCCATCCCATGACCGACCCTTGCGAACGTTGCTTAACCTCCGCAATCGCTGGGCCAGGCGCTAAAGTGAGTGTTAACGACTGCAAATGCAGCCGGGACCAACGGCTTAACGTGCCTTCCGAAGCACGGTGGAGCTCAAGATAATACATTTTTGGTCACCCATCCCATGACCGACCCTTGCGAAAAAATCAAATTCTATTACGAGATCATTGAATCATAAGATCAACTGATTATTATATTATCAATTCACTAGATCAACAGTTTCGTAGTCGTAGTCCATTTAACATATCGTTTGGTCATTCAACTCAACTCAAAATTTTTGTAATTATTAGGTACCTACAGTCAAAAGAAAAGAAACAATTGCTTTACTTAAATCGAGTTTTTTTAAGAATAACATGTTTATTTAATATTGTTTCGGTAGATAAGTACGAATTTTTATTTTTATTAAATGCAAGTTAATTAATCGAAAGTGTTTCGACGTGCAAATACTTAATACAAATTTATGTCAGCAAATATATTTAAAACAAAATTAAATTATTGGAATTTCAGCAATAGGAAGGAAATGTCAAAAAATATTATAATTAGAGTGCAATGGTAATAATTTAATCGTTAAGGAAGTAATTAATACAGTAATATGTATTTCTAATAAATATTAAATAGTTTGCTTTTAAATTTAATTACATGTAGGTAGGTAGTTCTCTAACATTATTTGGTAATATATTGTCAACTAGCGACCCGCCCTCGCTTCGCTTCGGTTCCTTCCCTTTTTTGCCAAATGCGACCTTCCAACAACACCCAAAAAGAAAACAAATACCTTACAATCTTCACCCATTCGCTCCAAAAGTCTGTTTCCGTCCCGTTCCGTCATCGGTATAAGAATTAATCCACTTGAATTAATTTTCGCACGCGTTAATTTTTTACGACAACTCCTAAGATATTCAATTTAATGGGATGGTGTAAAAGGTTAAAATAAAGTGCATAAAATGCTTCTGGTAACAAACGTATACATACAGGGTGGATTTTTGAGACGGTACATTAAGGGCAGGTTAACCGTTATAGTAACAGGCAAACGTTGCTGGGAGACCTTCCATAACTTTTTAAGATATTCAGTACCCTAAGCACGAACAGCTATCCAAAAAAATAACTCGCGTAAAATCATTCGATAGTTAAATTTTGTATTGGAAATTTGTACATCGCCATCTATCGCCGATAAGCGAAATGAAATTTTCCATAGAGAATTGTCTATCGAGTAGTTTTACGTGCGTTTTTTTTTCTCGATAGCTGTTCGTGCTAAGGGTACAGAACTGCATTCACAGATTTTGGAAAAAAGTTACCGTGTACAATTTCCTTTTTTTTATTCTAAAAGCCCCACCCGACTTCAATAGACGAGTTTTTATTATTACGAATATTATTTCTTGCTTTTTAGAGGTAGGTTTTTTGAAGTCGGTTTTTTGTTTTTTTTAAACAATTTTTAATGTAGGTACCTTTTGTATTAGGTAGTGTAGGTAAGTATATTATTTAGGTAGAAAAATCGGCTCGGCCAAACGTGAGTTAATCGCGGAGTATCATACATACATATGCGGGTCAAACTGAGAACCTCCTTTTTTTAAAGTCGGTTAAAGAACTACACTTAAGATACAGACCTATCCCTTTTCCAACAAAAAAATAATTATCTTATTCAGTTCATAAACAAAGAAGTTATACGACTGATCATCGAGGTAGTTCACACAAAATCATACTTACATATTCATGCTTTTTTCAAGATTACTTGAAAAGTACTGAACCGATTTCAAAATTTTAAAAAATGGGACCAACTTGGGAGTTTAACTAATGTAATAACGTTTGAATCATTTCAATCGGTTCAGCCGACTTCGAGTAATCGAAGTACATACAAAAAACCAAAAAAAAAAAAAAAAAAACTAGTCGAATTGAGTACCTCCCTCCTTTTGAAGTCGGTAAAAATACGTCGTTTTGTACTGCAAGCGCTCTGAAGTTAGTCACTTCTCTTTGATAAATTATTCACATTCTACCTTCGCACAGTCCATCAGCCATTTTTGATGTCCCCACTGCTGGGGCACAGTCCTTCCTTATGGGTGGATAAGGAGGACGGGCCATAATAACCCACCACGCGGGCCCAATGCGGTTTGGTGGGTGTTAACGACTGTAAATGCAGCCGGGACCAACGGCTTAACGTGCCTCTCTTCGCACAGTAAAAATGGTAAACCCTCCTTGGTCTCCCTTATCATAGGATTAGGTATAGGTACTGACTGACACTTTCGTCACCAAATTTTACTAATCAACTAACGTAATAATTTTGTGGTTTCAGTGTATTAATCACGTTATTTTAGGTATGTATCGATTTATATATAAGGTCGTGTGGTTTCAAAAGACAGTTAATAATTAACTATTTGTGAGTCGTTAAACTACTGTAATATCGGTAAGTTGCATTTTATTGCTATTTCCACTTTGTCAACCAATTGTTTTTTTATCTAGGTAGGACTTTTTTTTTATAATTATATAATGTTAGGTACCTACTGTAATAGCGTACCTGTAATGGAAAATCTTTAGTCAGTTGGTAAATGTAAGGATTATAAAAAAAGAGGAAAAAAAATGTTTTTATTAATATTTCGATGTTTTTACCATTATGGACTCCCTAAACGATCAAAATTGCTTGTCAATCATTTACATTGCATTTACCATTTGGGGGCGTGGCCTACTTTTAATTGGCCACGGTAATATATCTATTCTGTGGTGCTTGTCAAGCATCGCTCCTAGACGATCAAAATGTGATTGACAAGCAATGCAATGTAAATGATTGTAAATGATTAAAAGCAATTTTGATCGTTTAGGGAGTCCATTAGAGTTTTACCGATGTCAAATGGTAAATGTTGTTTTTTGTTCGAATCAAATAATGTACCTAGGTATTTAATCTGAGGCGAAACCTAAGATTTGGCGAGTGAATGGTGATAAAAGTTCGAAATAATCGATTTTTGATGATCACAAAAAAGTTCGCACCTATATAATTTAATTTCATATAAAATAGTAATTACTAATGTTCTGTTATTAATGTTATGTTTTTGTTTCTTAATTTTCGTTAAGTGTTTTTAAGATATCAAATATTTTAAATAAGTCTGAATTTAATTTAGTTTAAGTACCAATATCGAGTGGAGCTTGGTGGCGCAGTGGTTTAGCGCCTGCCCAGCGATTGCGGAAGTTAAGCAACGTTCGCAAGGGTCGGTCATGGGATGGGTGACCAAAAATTTATTATCTCTAGCTCCTCCGTGCTTCGGAAGGCACGTTAAGCCGTTGGTCCCGGCTGCATTTGCAATCGTTAACACCCACCAATCCGCATTGGGCCCGCGTGGTGGGCTATAGCCCATCCTCCTTACCACCCATAAGGAAGGCCTGTGCCCCAGCAGTGGGGACATCAAAAATGGCTGATGGACACAAGTACCAATATTGTTACCTCCTTAGGGCTCATGTGTGTATGTTACATGTGCGGCTACACCTAGTTTTAGCCGGCTTAAACTAGGTTTAGCCACAGTATATATAATAGTTAGTTTAGCCGCACTTAAGGTATACCTAGCCATAACATGTAGGTACCTACAATATACTACCTCTTACAAACTTCCTAATATTATTTTTTACCATCGCCACTCGAAAAAGTGCGTTTAATTCAACGATATTCAACGATAATAATACGCTGTTTTATTCACCGAGTGAATAAAAATATTTTGAATTTGGAACAAGCGCGCATCGTATGAATTATGTAGAAAAAAAAATAAAACGTGCTGAAAGTATGGAGCTATTTTATAGATAAAGCCATAGATACAAATAAATAAAAAAAATATCCCTCCAATTTTATTTAGGTTCTTTTTAGTGTCTTATCTTTGGGTTCTTTTCTAAAAAATATCCCGCCAAATTAATTAGGTCCTTTTTAGTGTCTCATCTTTGGATTCTTTTCTATATATTAGAGGAAGATTAGATGTTCAGTCTTGCATCAGTCTGGTACTATCTTCAGTCTGTAAAAATTCAAAATAAAAATACAAACTGATGAAATGGACTGATGCCAGACCAAGCATCTTATATTAATATAATAGAATATTAATATAAGATTCTTATTTCAAACTGATCATGTAATTTCCCTCTTAGCGTAGTTGTTTTATGTCATTGGAAAACTTCTAGTTTCACTATTTTCTAATGTTTAAATACTTATTACTGATTACCTACCTAAATAATAAAAATGTGATAACTATTTAATTGTATAGGTATAAATACCTACTGCTATTTGTTTTCTCGCAGTCAATGGTAAAAAGTAGAGTACACAACTCGTGAAAAAAAAATTTCATCTCGGTCCTTTGTATCCCTCGCTTCGCTCAAGATTCTACTTTTGAATCCCTCGCTACGCTCGGGATTCAACTCTAGAATCCTTCGCTACTCTCGGGATCCAACTTAGTCCCTCGAACTAAATTCCCTCTTTTTTCACTTGTTGTATAATCTACTATTTTGTTGCAGAATCTTAATGATGTTTATTTTGCGGTGCTTCTTAGTAGTATTATCATTGATAATGCTTTCGTCGACCAGTTTTGCGAGTACTGTGGGTTGTTGCCCCCCCTTCGGAAAGCAATGTGATGGGAATAAAGTGCCAGTGAGAGACCCCTGGACTGGAAGAATATATTGTATATTTGACTATTATGACTCTGATTTAATTGAGTAGGTAATATCTTTGTCTATAGTGGGGTAGCTCCATTGTCTCACGATGAATGTATGCAGTACCACTCTTTCAGGAAACGTTAGATACGAACGCCCCCCACCCCGCACCCCACATAAAGTTGTCCTGTCAAGTCAGCCGAACTACCCACTGTAAGGCTGGCTAAATAATAATTACACTTTAGATTAGTCATACATGTTCCATCGTATCGTAAGGACAAAATATAATGAAGAAAACTATAAAATATGATTTTCACAAATATTATGCAGTTTTATTGATTAAGTAAATTAATTTATTTTCTCTTCACAATAGGTACTCTAGTTAACTAGGATGTTGATAACAGCAATATGATAATATGACCTGCATTGTGAGAGACTGGTGCCCGATATAGGTATCTAAAAGAACCTGTGCCACAGGGCCACAGGTCACCAGGGGGTCTATTACGAAAAGTTTAATGCGATACACGCAGCTGCGTCCGTGCTCCGTTATGATTGTTTCCTATTACAAACCACTTGCGAATGCGATATTGCAAAGTGATTGCGTAAGTTTGACAGTTTTTCTCTAGCGTATCCGACATCATTAGTTCAGTCTTTGGGCTACGATAGCCAATTATACTCAGATTCGTCCTCGATATTAGTATATTAACACATGTAGTACCGCTTTTGTATGTATCACCACTTAGCACGTTATTTTAAAGTAATAACCTAAAAAACCTGAAAAGAGAAGGTTTTTGACTTAAAATTGACAGATATTTTGACATTTCCGGTCAGAGCCCTCCTCGTCACTACTAGCCGCCAACCACTTCATTCGTTTTTCGTTCTTCGCCACGGACGCACGTATACAGTCTCAATGTGAGACTTCTTTAGAATTATATTTTTAGTGAAAATTAAATTTTATTTAAAATGCTTCGTGAAGAAAGGAAAAAGTTTTCAAGACTGAAGAGGACAAGAAGAAGAAGTAGTCAAGACGGAGGAACACTATTCAATGCCGTTTACTTGGTTAAACCTGCTTACATTTATGAATGCGTAACTGCAACACTGGGCTTTTACCATTATTTTTATTATTTGTCTGATGCGAACTTACCATACCGGGTATTTTCTGTCAATTTATTTATTTATCTGATGCGAACTTACCATACTGGGTACTTTCTGTCAGTTTATTTATTTGTCTGATGCGAATTTACCATACTGGGTACTTTCTGTCAAAGCATTGTGTCTAATAAGACATCAACTAAATATCTATTGCACTCGAGATAGTTATACTGGACTATTTCACCGCATAGATAGGTCAGACAACGCAACTGCAACAACTACACCAACTCAAAGTGCCGTTGACGACGCGACATTGTAAAAAGCAGACTACCCTCAAAGTTTGCCATGTTGGAACCGCTGCCGAGCACCAATCGGGTGACTCCGTCGTCCGCTAAATCCACTGCCATCCACCTTCCAGGCAGGCGGCTGTGCTGTAGCTGCAACAGCAGCACTGACAAGAGCGTTGTTCATCAGGTATGAGTTATGATATCATGATATTCTTGGTGTTGAGTTGAGTTAATCTCAACGGTATAATACGAGTACCATCGGTACTAAGATTTTATAGTTTACAAAACTGACAGAGCTAGCTATAAATGCTAAAACTTAAGAACTTAATGGAACCAGATATTGAGTTGTACAGCAACTAGCTCATACCTGATACTTCACACCTTTTATATAAAATAGCTTAGCTGCTGAAATAGCTAGCTGCTGGCATGCTGATAGAAATTTCAATGAAATAAAAATGGATTTACAGAATCCTTACATTTTATTATCTATAAAAATGCATAAATCATAATTGCAGTTAATGTTTGTTGGTATACAGTAATATTTGCCTAAACTAGAACACCTTGTATTTCAGGCGGGTAGACCTAACATGTTGAAAAACCTGTTAATCACTACCTAACTATTTAGTATGTTTTTTTTTTCTAAGCTTTGCCCTTGTACAAATTAATTATCTCTATTACTTTTCAAATTTAATTTTTGTGAGTGTGTACAAAATGATGTTTCTGAAGTGAAATTTTTTTAGCTACAAGTATCACTTATGTTTAAGGTATAGTATTATGTAATCTGTGGTTAAGACAGCTTTCCAATACAAAACTATACACATCTATTTTGTGACAGTAGTTCGCATTTTTTACATTATGGCATTACGACGTTCGGTTATACCGTACACGGTCAACCCTAGTGTAGCCGAGGCTTTTCGCTTAAACGGCCACCGACAGTTCAGTCGAATATGAATGATGCATTGGCCACAGGCCTGATGTGAACGATATGGATCAACGAAAACAAAAAACCGACTTCAAAAAACCTGCCTCTAAAAAAAAGGAAGAAATAATATACAAATCATTAGATACGCATTATCATTGTTATAATAAAACACGTCTATTAAAGTCGGGTGGGGCTGGAGAACATCTTCCTTTTTTTATTCTAAAAGCCCCACCCGACTTCAATTGACGTGTTTTATTATAACAAAGATAATGCGTATCTAATGATTTGTATATTATTTCTTCCTTTTTTTTAGAGGCAGGTTTTTTGAAGTCGGTTTTTTGTTTTTTAAACAATTTTTTTATTTTTAGTGTAAGTACCTTCTGCATTAGGTAGTGTAGGTATATTATTTAGGTAGAAAAATCGGCTCAGCCAAACGTGAGATAATCGCGGAGAAACATACATACATACAAACTGAAAACTTTCCTCCTTTTTTGAAGTCGGTTAAAAAGACTACACAACGGCATCCCTTCCCCAACAAAAAAAATCATCTAATTCGGTTCATAAATAACAAAATTGTCAAGTTAGTTGATTTAATATCATAGTATTTTCAGGATTACTTGTAAACTACTGAACCGATTTGAAAAAAAAATAAATGGGACCATCTCGCAAGAAAACTCAATCGAACAAAAAAAAAATTATCTAAATCGGTTCATAAATGTCGAAGATACGCGCGAACAACGATAAAAAAAAAAAAAAAAAAAAAAAAAAAAACATACAATCGAATTGAGAACCTCCTCCTTTTGATGAAGTCGGTTAAAAAAACTGTAAGTAAATCAGGCGCAGTACTCAATAAAACATTTTTAAAACTGATTTATATTTTTAATTAACTTAAAAACGACAAACAAAAGACGTAGGCAGGTATGCCACATGCTTCATCTCCGACGGCAAACGAACAGCGAGACGCGGCGAGGAAGCTCCATCAGCGATTTGTTTCGTCAGTCACATCACAGCAGACTCGCAGACGGGCGTTACGGCCCATCAGTTGCCGATGATGCATTCAAATTAGGATATTGTATTCGTGAGGGTGCGTGTTGGTGTAGCATTTGTCTGTATTCAGCGAATACAGGCAGTAGTCGCCAACTACAGGTGCAATGCAAAGGTCGACTCAATAGCTGGCGCCGGCTAATAATCGTCTATGTGTAAGTACTTACCATTTAGCCGCGCTACGCAGGGCACCTAGATTATTATTATTAATATTTTTTATATTTTTTATGAGTGTATCTGTTTAATGATTCACTTTTATACCATCTCCAGAGATATATTATAGTCTACCATTAATATGACTAAAACTCTGGCAGTTATAATACATAAAAATAATAGTTTTGTTTCATTTTGTTGAAGGTTCAACAGAATGTGATCTATGTTCAAATAAAATAAATAAAAAATAAAAAACAGGTTGTCATATCAGCCCCCCCTACTATGACTGTCAAAAGTTCAAAAGTAATATCGAAGCGATGTTGTGATTGAGATGGCGCTATACGCGATGTATAGCTCTGTCCCTTTAACAACATTACCTTAAGGTTGTTATAAGAGCTCAGAGTACGGCCCCAGGTTAAGTTAAGAACTGTTTAAAAGTTAACTTAGCTTTTAGAAAAATGTACGTACTAAAAGTACGTAAAAATAATTATAATATCACAATTAAAAAATGCTTACTGTTCCAAAAGGCAGTCTAGAGATCACATCACCTATAAGGTTTTAATATTGATAAGGAAAGTAATAGAAATACACGAACTAAAAATCTTTACTTTTGGTCATTGTAGTGCCGATATTTTTATTACAAAACTACCGCCGCCAGCTATGACGTTTTTAAAACAGCATGAATCTGTTATTGAACAATATCTACTATAATGGACTCAGAATTGAAGCTCATCTTTTTATATACAATGTTTTTCTTTTTTAATATACAGCTACCGTCACAACTTTCCATTATATTACAAATGTAATGGCAATTATGGTCTTCACCAGACAAACGTTCAAAAAACTACAAAAATCACTTATTTATGACCTTTTATATGAATTGATTAAACTGGTAGATACCGGTACGTCATCGTATTATTTACTTAGTATAATGTCATCGATACTTACACCGAATTAGAGACTACATAATTGTAGACATATTTTCTTTTGTGCCTTTCAACAACGGGGTGGACTAGGGGACACTAGTGGTCACACCAGGAATAAAATTGCAAAATAATTGCAAGTTTTATGCAAATAAATGATTATGATTATGATTATCGTCAATTATCTATAACACAGCTCATGATATTTTCATTGCAATTTTTTCTTAAGGTATTCAGTGTGAGGTGTTAAGTATTCTAGATTTATTTTGATGCTAAATAAAAATTATTCAATTCATTAATTTAAAAAAGTAATCTCTAGTTTTGTTTTTTTTTTCCAGATTGAGATTGAGTAAATTCGAATGAAAGTCGAATTAGGCAGTAGAAATAAAATGTAGTAGATTATATATATATATATATATATATATATATATATATATATATATAGTTATACCAACCCGTCAAATGTTGATCATGCGTACTGTCACGCGAGCACATTGTTGATCCGAAAACGTATGTTGATCCGGGTGGTTTTTGTTGATCCAATTTACTGTTTTCATAACTAATGTGGCTCCGGTCGGATCAACAATTTACTCCGACGAGGTTTGGGATAAGCAAAGAAAATGTTGATCACATATACAAATCCACTCCGATAAATGTTGATCCGATTCAAACGAACCAATCAGAAGGCGGCAAGTCTCTCATTGGACCCTCGAACCACGGGACTAACGGAGCGACGACGGCGCCGTGCGCGGCGGGCGGCGGCGTCTGGGGTGGCATTGTCGAGCGTTGATCCCAATTAACCCATCACCATTTTATTAACATGTTTTCATTCTTTCTCGTTTGTTTGTGTGTTTGTTTGTTTCTCCTCAAAGTTTACGAACGATTTTAAACTAGTTTCCTGATGAGCTAGTCTTGAAACTTTGAACAGAGTTCAGAACTGAAAGACAATGAAATATTATGGTGTCATTGAGCTGATCTGATGATGGAGCCGGAAGAAGGCCACAGGAACCCTATGATGAAACCATGCAACCTGAAAACAACATCGTGAAACACAACATGAAAACATCGTGTTTGGGCTAGTTAGAATCGTCTTGACGAGTACTCTTATAGGACATGAGGTCCAGGGTCTGATGATGAAGCTGGAAGGCCATGCCCTAGGAACTCAATATTGAAATTGTGCAACCCCATCGAGTTTGGGCTAATTTGAATCGTCTTGACGAGTAATTTGTTGGGAAATAGTGTCCAGGGTCTGATGATAGAGCCGGAAGAAGGCCACTGGAACTCTGTAATAAAACCATGCAACCCCATCGAGTTTGGGCTCGTTTGAATCGCCTTGGGGAGTACTCTTATGGGAAATAGTGTCCAAGGATCTGATGATGGAGCCGGAAGAAAGCCATATGAACTCTATAATAAAACCATGCAACCCCATCAAGTTTGAGCTCGTTTGAAATTTGAGAAAAGAAATTGTGTTCTGTGATTGAATGTGTAATTTGTGTAAAGCAGAAGAAAATAACCGCAAAAACTATAGCAATGAGTAATGCGTAAGTATCCAAATATTTTTATTCATATATTAATTAATGTTTAAGCACTCTTTAATATTTGTTCATTAAACCAACAGTTGGAGGCGTTCTGAGGGGCAGCAGCAGCAGTGGACCTTGGTATCTGCAGATACCAACAGCTAGCAGTACCGAATACAGAGGATCTACACAGCATGATTTTAGAAATAATGAGAGTAAGTTTTATTCCTACCTAAATAATGTGCAATATGGTTTGTTTATTTTCCTGTTGTGAATTGTAATTTTTCCTCATTAGGAAATGGAAAAAATGAAGGCCTCTTGCTGTTGCGGCAGGGATGTTGCGGGAGGGATGCATGTGGAGGGTACATGCAAATGAGGTGAGATTTTAGGTTTAACTAAATATTATCACAAAGCTTATTTAGGGTTCCGTAGCCTAATTGCAAAAAAACCGGCCAAGTGCGTGTCGGGCCACGCGCAGTAGGGTTCCGTAGATACCATATACCATACCTTCATTTTTCATCTACAAAAATAACTTTGTTTTTCATAGAGTTTGTATAAATGACAAAGTTAAATTTGCGGTTTAGAAAAATATGCTATATCTAAAAAATTACTAAATATATCTCGTTTAAACTAATTTTATTTAAAAAAGTGTTTATTAAGATCTACAGCATATTTTTTTTTATATTTTTCACTCTCTTATTTTAAAAGTGACAGTGGGAGACACACATTTTACTACTTTGGTAGGGAATATCTATCAAACGGTTGACTTTGAGAATATTTTTTTCCGTTTGTTTAAATGAAACTAAAAAAAAATCTTTTCATCAAACTTGTCAAAAGTGCGGGGTGTCTTGTCTATAGATAGGTTTAAAAAAAAACTCAAAGTTAACGGTTTGAAAGATATACACTTCAGTGGTAAAATGTGTGTCCCCCCCAACTTTTAAAATAAGAGAGTGAAAAATAAAAAAAAAATATGCTGTAGATCTTAATAAACACCTTCATCAAAAATTGGTTTGAACGAAATATAGGTAGCAGTTTTAGAGATATAGCAAATTTTCCAAAACCGCAAATATAACTTTGTCATTTATTTATACAAACACTATGAAAAACAATGTTATTTCTGCAGACGAAAAATGATAGTGGTATTAAAATATGGTACCTATGGTATAAGGTAACGCCGGAACCCTACTGCGCGGGCCCGACACGCACTTGGTCGGTTTTTTGGTTTTTTGTTAAAACTAAAATATTATTTTTGCAGGCCCTTCCCCCCACCAAAGCTGCCCGATCAGGAGGCCATCTATCTACAAAGAATGGCTCCAGGAGCGCCTGGAATGTGAAAGGCCCTGGTGAATACTCGCCAGGGCTCCTCAAGTTGATTAAAATGAATTTTATGATTAATGTTAGTTTTTCATTTCATTCCTTTTCCCGCCATTCTGTTGTTATTTGAGCGTCGAAAATAAATAGAAACCCATACATTTCACAGGAAATGTAGGTAATTTGGTAAATGTAGGTCTACTCTTTTTAACGTAACCTAAAGCATAAAAGACACAATTCTGTATTTTTATATTATTTTGTAGATAAGACGAGCAAATAAAAGTCGCAGGCGGCCGCTAGTTTTATATAATATACAACGTGTTGATAAATTAACGCAAAATGATAAAACTGTTTCTTCGGACCATCAAACTGAACAACTTTTACTACGGGACCAACTTATCTCGATGGGACCAACTATGAAATCTCGAATAAAAAAATCAGCTGCTTCATCCATTTTTGTATTATAAATAAATAAAATAAAAAAGCCTTTTATTTCTTGCCAATTTCCAACTTAAATAAGAGTTCATAAAAAAAAAATTACTTAAATTAAATTAAATAACATAATATTTGATTACAACATAGAATTAAATTGAATTATATAGGCAATTATTATGTCATTATAAAATGAATTTGATTAATTAAAATGAATATTAAAAAAAAACTGATTATTATTTTTGCCATTTCTATGATTTGGCAAGAACCCCTCTCAGGTGAAGGCCTCCTCCAGAGATTGCCATGCGTCCCTGTCCCTTGCCAGTGTCAGCCAGTCTCGACCAGCTATGTGGGTGATGTCATGTGCCCATCTAGTTTGCGGTCTGCCTATTTTTCTGTAGCCGGCTGGTCCTGGCCACTTTGTGGTCCTTAATGTCCATCTGTCATCGGTCGTTCTGGCTATATGCCCCGCCCATCTCCGTTTTAGTTTTTGTGCGTAGCTTAGGGCATCTATAACATCAGTCTTCCTGCGAATAATATTGTGTGGAATTTTCTGAAGTTTGTTTATTTTCATCATACTCCTCTCCATACTTCTTTGGCTTGTTTTTATCTTGTTCTTGATGTTAACAGTGTATTTCCAAGTTTGACAAGCATATGTCAAGGAGGGTAAACGGTATGAATTCATTATTTTTCTTTTCAGTTTTACAGGGAAGTTGCCTTTCAATACTTCTTTATAGCTCCAAAACTTGTTCCAGGTCTTTTGCACTCTTCTATCTACTTCTTGTTGATTGTTTTGTGCACTGAATGAGACTTGTTTTCCCAGATATATATAATCACTCACATAGTCTAGCTGAACATCTTCTAGTTTTATAGGTTCGTTGTTGCTGTTCGTCAATACATTAGTTTTACTCAAGTTTATTTCTAGGCCAACTTCCCTGCTAGACTTATTCAAGGTGGATATCATATACTGTAGATCCTTATGATTATCAGCAGGAAGCACAATGTCATCAGCAAATCTTAAATGTGTGAGACTTTTTCCTTCGATATTGATCCCCGAGTTTTTCCAGTTTAAATTGCTTATGACCGTCTCCAACACTGCTATGAAAAGGCGAGGTGAAAGGGGGTCGCCCTGCCTGACCCCTCTCTGAATTTTTATTGGTGGACCTGTGGTTTCCAGTAGAACTCTACTATAGCTCTTCTCATAAAGATGTTTCAATATATTTATATACCTTTGGTTGACATTTTGAGAATGTAGAGTTCGCCAAATTGCTGGGTGCGATATCGTATCAAATGCTTTCTGGTAGTAGATATCTTTTGGATCTCCTTTTTTATATAAAAGAATTATATTTGATTCAGACCATTTTTGTATTATCGTTATTAATTTTTGTTCGAAACAGCTGTTTTTTTTTTCGCGATTTCATAGTTGGTCCCATATCCCATAGTAAAAGTTGTTCAGTTTGATGGTCCGAAGAAACAGTTTTCTCATTTTGCGTTAATGCAATAGCACGTTGTATAGATTACCTGTAATAAGCTTCTTGGTTCAATATTACGGATGTCAATTTTTCCTTATTATTTTACTTTCATATTTAATAGGTAATAAAAAAACGAAAAATAAATTGTTAGACATACGTATTATAAGTACCTACCTAAATAAAAAATATATAAAATGTTTTAAATTCAACAACAACGAGCGTCCCGAACGTCCGAGAAGCTTCGCTTCAAACCCTGTTTCCACATTCGCCAACTTCCTTTTTCGCCAATTCCTGATTCGCCAACTCTTGATTCGCCAATTCCCGATTCGCCAACTCCTGACTCGCCAACTTCTTATTGAGAATCTGTCATTTCGGTCGCTCGAGCGTTTATGTGATGGGCTGGGCTTCAAATTATTTTTTTTTTTTTATCAAATTCAAATATACAGGGTGAAATTTTAATCATTTGGTTCCCGCCGTGGGGTGGTTTCACTCATGATTACAAGCAACTTTTACTATGGGGCCAACTCTCCTGCTCGCAAAAAAAAATCAGCTGTTCCATACAAAAGTGCAGTACCTACTCGACCTTAATGTATGGAACAGCTGATTTTTTTTGCGAGTAGGAGAGTTGGCCCCATAGTAAAAGTTGTTTGTAATCATGAGTGGAACCACCCCACGGCGGGAACCAAATGATAAAAATTTCAGCGTGTATATGTTACGGCTAATACCCGAATCGGTAATTGGTGAATCAGGAGTTGGCAAATCAGGAGTGGGCAAATCAGGAATTGGCGAAAAAGAAAGTTGGCGAATGTGGACACCCCCGCTTCAAAAGCTAAATGCTACAATTGGTTAAAATCATATCTCAATAATAGACAACAAATGGTTGAAATTGAATACTTTAATGATAACCAGCACAAAATAGAAAAAATTAGATCCAACACCAAAACTGTTAACGCCTCAATACCTCAAGGCAGCGTTTTGGGGTGTCTATTGTTTTTAGTTTATATTAACGACTTTGCAGAAGCTTTAAATGAATATTGTGTCATGTTCGCGGACGATATTTCTATCCTCATATCTAGTCAAACCTCTACAAAATTAGAAGAAAAAATTGATAATATATTATTAAAAACTACAAGTTGGCTGACAGAACATAATCTTCAAATTAACTTAACTAAAACAAAATTAATGACCTTTCATCCCTATCAAAAACCTGAACTAAATATAAAACTACATAACAACAACTTCACATTAGAAACAGTAAAAGAGCACACATTATTAGGTCTAGTGATAGATAGCCACGTTAGCTGGAAGCCTCATGTAGAAAAACTACACCGAAAATTGAATAGCTTTATGTATGCACTAAGAGAAATAAAAAAACAACAGACGTAGCCACCGCAATAACAACTTATTACGCGTATGCATACGCGTGGCTAAGCTATGGCGTCATCCTATGGGGATCTAGTACTGATGTCGGAAGTTTATTGACAGTTCAAAAGAAACTTATTAGAACCATTGTTAACATAGAGGAATCAGACAGCTGTAAACCTTACTTTGAAAAACATAAAATCTTGACCTTACCCTGCATCTATATTCTAGAGATATGTAAATTCGTTCGGAAATACCCAAATTTATACACTAAACGAGATGATCAAATTAAAAAACATAATCTTAGAAACAGAAATAAATTAATGCTTCCAAATTCTTATATGAAACACCATTCGTCCAGCCCGCTAGCCATGTCCATAAAAATATTCAATAAACTTCCAGATTCACTTAAACATGTCAATGATGATAAAAAATTCTTAAATAATTTAAAACAATTACTAACAAAAAAGTGTTATTACAACTTGAAGGAATATTTAGAAGATGAAAATATAGAAATATGAATATTGTACCAGATAAAAAGTCAACTTAATTAAAACATTAAAATACTTAACTTAAATTAAATACATAAGTGCAATATAATTGAAGAAATAAAATAGTTTTTATTAATTAAGTAATAACTACTATTGTAATGAAACTAATATACTTACTAATATAATATAATGATTAATAAGTGTTTGCTATCTATTATTGTTGTTGTGCCCGACAGGGTCCATAGTGATCTAAAATATTATAATTTAAGAACTACTGTAACACTGTGGAATGCAATAAATGATTTGAGTATTGAGTATTGAAAAGCATAATTAACTAACATTTTCCTTTAGGGGCAACGCAGACCGCGGTCTTTCGGCAGACTTTTTGTCTGCCGGACAGATTCCACAGTCTTTATGGTAAACACATTAAGGTTGAATTTAACCCTATAGTTTACGTTTAATCGCGCACTTTTGACGTCAAATCAATCTTGTGGCGTTCACCATGAGACTGGAATCTGTTGGGCACACAAAAAGTCCGCCGACAGCGTTGTCCCTTTATGTACTGTCAACAGCACATCAGACTATACAAAACCATTGTAAAATGACCTTTATTCCCGAAGCGCAAGGTGGCCATGTGTATAGTCTGATGTGCTGTTGCTGTACCTAATCAATCAGTCAAATATTAAGATTAGCAAGGCTATTGTTAATATTTTTATTTTCTTGCAAGGTTGTCGCGAACTAATCCCATTCAGTGATTATTATTAGCCTCTAACTTTGTGACCGATGAGAAATACGTGAAGATCTGTCAGGAAGTTAGGTCCTAGTGATAATCACTGGATGGAAAACGTTAGGTAGGTACGCCATTGCAGAAAATAAAAATAAAACTCACTTAATAGACTTATTGTAAGCATTATTACATTTCTTTATCATAAAGTCAATAGTACGGTCATTTTTCCACTAAATTTTGTCCGACCAATGGGCGTGCTTGGCGCTTACTTTCTATGTTTCCCGCCATTTTTACCAAATGGCGCGAAACGGTCTGGGTACGAGCGGCAGAACTCCTCGGCAATCCGGCAGTTGATCGAGAGACTCCGAAGCGAACAGTTGTCTAAGCTTAGTCGTTGTGTGTTATATAATTTTCTTTATAAAAGATTAAGAATTACAAGTAAGAAAAGAAAATAAAAGTCTTCTCAGTGAATTTGGTTTTTCACTTCTACGAAACTATCCTTATAGTTTCAGAAGTGAGATCGATCGAGAATATTCTAATATTCTCGCCACGCCTGCTATAAACGTAAGTTGAATCTTTTACACTAATCTGTAAACCACTTTGAATAAGAAAAGAAACAGTTGAATCAATCCAATGAAAAGTACAAAAAAAACATATTCGAATAATAGAAATCAATGTAATTTCCATATAAGTAAATTTTTTTTTCTTTCTTTCCGCTTTGTAATTTTATAGGACATAGGCTTATTTTTATGAAACGTTTTTTTTCTTTCTTCATTTTTATTAATTGGAAGTGAAGGTTTAAATTTTTTTATGAAGTGATTTTAACTGTCTTTCTTTGTATTATTTCAATACTTCTGCATGTAATCTGCCAGGGCTACTCCCTGGGATTGCATGTAGTTGTTGGTTAATTACACATTTTGCCGGGGCTACTCTCCGGGGATGTGTAAAATTTTAATGAAGTGATTTTAACTGTTTTTCTTTGTATTATTTCAATACTTCTGCATGTAATCTGCCAGGGCTACTCCCTGGGATTGCATGTAGTTGTTGGTTAATTACACATTATGCCGGGGCTACTCTCCGGGGATGTGTAATATTTTAATGAAGTGATTTTAACTGTTTTTCTTTGTATTATTTCAATACTTCTGCATGTAATCTGCCAGGGCTACTCCCTGGGATTGCATGTAGTTGTTGGTTAATTACACATTATGCCGGGGCTACTCTCCGGGGATGTGTAATATTTTAATGAAGTGAGTTTTACTATTTTTTGTATTATTTCAATACTTCTGCATGTAATCTGCCAGGGCTACTCCCTGGGATTGCATGTAGTTGTTGGTTAATTACACATTATGCCGGGGCTACTCTCCGGGGATGTGTAATATTTTAATGAAGTGAGTTTTACTGTTTTTTTTTTGCATTATTTCAATACTTCTGCAGGTAATCTGCCAAGGCTACTCCTTGGGATTATATGTAGTTGTTGGTTAATTACACATCATGCCGGGGCTACTCTCCGGGGATGTGTAAAATTTTAATTTAGTGATTTTAAGCTGGTTTTAATTTCAATACCTCTGCATGTAATCTGCCAAGGCTACTCCTTGGGATTGCATGTAGTTGTTAGTTAATTACACATCATGCCGGAGCTACTCTCCGGGGATGTGTAAAATTTTAATTCAGTGATTTTAAGCTATTTCTTATTTCAATACCTCTGCATGTAATCTGCCAAGGCTACTCCTTGGGATTATATGTAGTTGTTGGTTAATTACACATCATGCCGGGGCTACTCTCCGGGGATGTGTAAAATTTTAATTTAGTGATTTTAAGCTGGTTTTAATTTCAATACCTCCGCATGTAATCTGCCAAGGCTACTCCTTGGGATTGCATGTAGTTGTTGGTTAATTACACGTCATGCCGGGGCTACTCTCCGGGGATGTGTAAAATTTTAATTCAGTGATTTTAAGCTATTTCTAATTTCAATACCTCTGCATGTAATCTGCCAAGGCTACTCCTTGGGATTATATGTAGTTGTTGGTTAATTACACATCATGCCGGGGCTACTCTCCGGGGATGTGTAAAATTTTAATTTAGTGATTTTAAGCTGGTTTTAATTTCAATACCTCCGCATGTAATCTGCCAAGGCTACTCCTTGGGATTGCATATAGTTGTTGGTTAATTACACATCATGCCGGGGCTACTCTCCGGGGATGTGTAAAATTTTAATTTAGTGGTTTTAAGCTTTTTTTTTTTTTTTTTAATCTCAATACCTCTACATGTAATTTGCCAAGGCTACTCCTTGGGATTGCATATAGCTGTTGGTTTATTACATATCACGCTGGAGCTACTCTCCGGTGATGTGTAAAATTTTAATTAAGTATTTTTTTTTAGCTATTTTTAATTTCAATACCTCTGCATGTAATCTGCCAAGGCTACTCCTTGGGATTGCATGTAGTTGTTGGTAAATTACACATCATGCTGGGGCTACTCTCCGGGGATGTGTAAAATTTTAATTTAGTGATTTTAAGCTGATTTTTAATTTCAATACTTCTGCATGTAATCTGCCAAGGCTACTCCTTGGGATTGCATGTAGTTGTTGGTTAATTACACATCGTGCCAGGGCTACTCTCTGGGGATGCGTAAAATTTTAATTCAGTGATAAGTTATTTTTCATTCCAATACTTCTGCATGCAAACTGCCAGGGCTACTCCCTGGGCTTGCATGTAGTTGTATACTTGATTACACACCATGCCAGGGTTACTCTCTAGTCTAGGGTGTGAAATTTCATACTAGATATAATATACTTTTTAATACCCTCTTAATTTTAATGTCAGTGTCAGACATGGACAATTACACTGGAGGAACCGGCCGAGGCGAACGAACTAAGGGTCGAGGTCTGGACCTAGGAGCACCCCATGGGGGTCGAGGTCTAGACCTAGGCGTACCCAATGTGGGTCGAGGGCTGAACCTAGGAGTACCTGGTAAGGGTCGAGGTCTGGACCTAGGAGCACCCCATGGGGGTCGAGGTCCGGGCCTAGGAGCACCTGGTAGAGGTCGAGGTCCAGCCCTAGGAGTACCCGGTAAGGAGCAAGGTCTGGGCCTAGGAGTACCTGGTATAGGGCGAGGTCCAGGCGTTGAAGTTACTGATAACTGTCTAAGTCCGATACTTGGTGCACATGATCAAGGTCGTCGCCATTACGTGACGGAGTCCCGCGACATTACTGAAGGTATTCAAAGACGTACGAAGGTGAGAAGGCGACTTAGTTCGTCATCAGAAGATTCTGATGACCGGTACGACCGTCCGTCGAAACGGCGACGGACGTCTAGGGCTAATAATAGAGAGAACGAAACTGCTATGTTTGATAGGTTCTTATCATTACTTGACAAAGTCAGGAGCTCAGATAAACCTAAGCTTTCATTTAACAAGAATGTCATTCCCGAATTTGACCCTATGTCAAAAGAGCAAACTATTTTAACTTGGTCTAAACCACTAACTAACTAAAGTCGAAGAATGTGCCGAAATATACGGATGGGATGATAAAGAAACTATTCATTATGCATTACCAAAATTAACCGGTGTTGCTAAATTATGGTATCAGGGATTACCATCCCTTTTGTTTACTTGGGTAGAATGGAAAAAAAAACTTATCGAGTCTTTCCCGTGCAGAGAGGATTATGCTGAGCTCCTGACAGAGATGTTAGCTAAAAAGGTGAAATATGGCGAGTCTTTGGAGCACTATTACTATAGTAAGGTAAACCTTTTGAACCGATGTAGGATATACGGGAAACAAGCCGTTGATTGTATACTATATGGTGTAGAAGATAGGGCCGTGAGGGTAGGTGCCCAAGCCGCACAATTCAATGAACCAGAACAGGTATTAAAATACTTTAAGACTGTAAAGGTAGCTCAAGTCAGGGATAGAAATCCAACGGATCTGCCCTTCCGGCCTCGTAACGATCGTAGAATTTTAACAGCTAGGGCAAGCCTGTCGAAAAATAATTCACCAATTACTGTTAAATGCTATAACTGTAGCGAAATTGGTCATCGTAGTTTGAAATGTAATAAGCCACCGGTAAAATGTACATATTGTGATAAGATGGGACACTTGCAAGAGCATTGTTTTAGATTTAAACATAGTCAGAATCAGAATAAACAATTAGGCCAAGGTACTAACGATAACGTTAAACAAGTGGCTAAGCTAGACATCGATAACACTAATAATAAGTATATAATTAACGTAAAGGTGAATGATGTTGTAGTTAAATGTCATGTTGATTTAGGTAGTCAATGCTCACTTATACAGGAAAGTAAAGCAAAAGAACTAGGGCTCAATGTTACAATACCTAAAGGTTTGCCTGTACTGAGGGGTATAGGAGCTAATTTAGTTGCACCAGTAGGCATAGCTACAGGTACGGTTGAAGTTCAAAGTATTAAAGAAACTATTGACTTGTACGTTGTCGAAGATTATGTTGTGCAACAGCCAATCTTATTAGGGCATTCGTTTACGGAAAAACCTAATATTGTAATAACCAAAACGCCGACCGAACTAATCTTTGAAAGAGTTTCAAATGATAAAGTTCAGCTAACCATAACGAAAGAAATACACATACCAGGGAACTCCATTAGGTGCATCCCTGTTAAAGTCCCAAATGACAACCTCAATGGATACCTGTTAGTTAATGGGTCACTAAGAGGATCCGAAGGTAATGAATACTACTTACAGCCTGGCCAGTATCAAGTTAAAAACGGTGAAAGCATTCTTTTGGTGTATAACGCTGCTTCTCGTAATATTACTTTCTTTGGAGGTTCTCTTTTGACTCGTGCGTTATTTAAAAAAACTTCTGATGACTGCCGCTTTCTTGAATCATTTAGCATTCAGTTTAGTGAGGCCGAACTAGACAGTAATATTAACTGTGGAAATTCTCTTACGAATGATGAAAAATTGGAATTACAAAGATTACTTTTACGGCACGGTGATTGTTTTTCTTGTGGCCTCAGTGATCTGGGGCTTACAAATGTTACAGAAATGGTAATAGAACTGGAAGATACGCAACCAGTTGTATACAGGCCATATCGATTATCATTATCCGAGCGAGTGTTAGTTAGAAACATGGTCCAAGAAATGCTGGATAATGAGATAGTTAGAGAGTCTTCCTCGCCTTACGCGAGCCCTATAGTCTTGGTGCAAAAGAAAACTGGCGAAAAACGCCTTTGCGTCGATTATAGGGCGTTAAATCGTAAGACGAAAAAGGACCACTATCCTTTACCCCGTATTGAAGACCAGCTTGATCAGTTGTCGGGCAACACTTTATTTACTTCCCTTGATTTGGCCTCTGGGTATTATCAGATACCTATATCAGAGGAATCCCGATCAAAAACGGCATTCGTAACTCCCGATGGCCAATTTGAATATAACCGCATGCCTTTCGGGCTAGTCAATGCTCCTTCTGTATTTCAGAGGACCATTAACAAAATTTTACAAGAAGCGAAAATTAAATACGCACTTGTGTACATGGATGATATCTTAATCCCATCAAAGAGCTTCTCTGAAGGTCTACAAAGGTTAGAAGAAGTCCTTAACTTGCTCAGTGAAGGGGGGCTAACGCTTAAACTGAGCAAATGTAACTTCTTCCAAAACACTTTGGACTTTCTTGGCTTTGAAATCAATGCCGACGGAATTCGTCCGGGGGCCAGAAAGACCGAAGCTGTCTCTAAGTTTGCTGAACCATGTAATCAGCACGAACTAAGGCAGTTTTTGGGCTTGTCCGGATTCTTTAGAAGATTTATAAAGGGGTACGCTGTAATCACAGCACCACTCACTGACCTTTTAAAAAAAATATTCCATGGCTATGGGGAGAAGCTCGGCAAGAAGCTTTTGATAAAATCAAAGCTTTCCTAACTAGACGACCTCTGTTGATGTTGTACAACCCTAACGCAGACACTCAACTGCATACCGATGCTAGCAAAGAAGGTCTTGCAGGGATTCTGATGCAATCCAATACCGAAGGGGTTTTTCAACCGGTGTCGTATTTCAGTCGTAAAACCACGCCTGATGAACGCAAGTTACATTCTTACAAACTTGAGACCCTAGCCGTCGTTGCATCCCTTAGTCGATTCCGTGTTTATTTACTTGGAGTCCCATTTAAGATCCTCACCGATTGCAATGCATTGAGATATACTATGACTAAACGAGACATTATACCACGAATTGCTCGATGGTGGGTGCAGCTTCAGGAATATGATTGCTCAATAGAATATAGACCAGGATCCAGGATGACTCACGTCGATGCATTGAGCCGCAATCTAATTGAATTGGTGGAAACGGAAAGCAACACGCTTGACTCACTTTCCGTAGAAAACCTCGGGCAAGACTGGATAAGCACCGTTCAATGCACAGACGAAGAAGTCAAAAGGATCAAAGAAGTTTTGAGTGATCCAGACTCCGAAAAAGTAACTGACTACTGTGCAAACTATAAAATTAAAAACGATCGCGTGTATCGTATAGTTGATGGGGAGCTTAAATGGTTATTGCCTAAAGGAGTCCGTTGGCAAATCGTGAAAAAAAATCACGACGATGTAGGACATTGTGGTTTTGACAAAACACTCGAAAGAATCAAGAAACACTATTGGTTTGCTAAAATGCGTCGTTTTACAAAAAAATACGTGTCTTCTTGTTTAGAGTGTGCTCACCACAAAACACCAGGTGGAAAAAGGGAAGGTGAACTTCACCCAATAGAAAAAAATACAAAGCCGTTCCATACCCTTCATGCAGACCACCTTGGGCCTTTCATAAAAAGTAAGAAAGGCAACTGCTATTTATTAGTTTTAGTAGACGGGTTTACTAAATTTGTAAATATAATCCCAGTTAGAGACACGAAATCCGCTACTACAATACGAGCAATAAAATTGTTTATTAGTTTCTTTGGCGTGCCTTCACGCTTGATCACAGACAAGGGGTCATCTTTTACCAGTAAAACGTTCAAAGATTTTACTTCGACTTTCGGCATTAAACATATAGAAAATGCTGTCGCAACACCTAGAGCTAATGGGCAGGTAGAAAGGTTTAACAGGACTATTCTTGATGCGTTATCGACCTCCTCGCATCGAGATGATGAGAAAAATTGGGACGAACATATTTCTGATATCCAATTAGGTCTTAATACGACTACTCATAAAACTACTAAGAAGAGCCCTTCCGAATTACTTTTTGGGTTCAATATTACCAGTAGGTCTCAAGGCATTTTGAGTGAGGTAATATGTGATACATCTAACATCCCGAACCCAGAAGAGCTAGTAGACATACGTGAAAAAGCCAGCGAAAACATTAAGGAACAACAGGCTAAAGATGCTGAAAGATTTAATAAACATAGAAAACCGGCAACGAAGTATACAGAGGGGGATTTAGTTAGGGTGGAAAGACAAGTTCCACATGACGGCAAGTCTCAAAAATTAGTAAATAAATATCAAGGCCCTTATCGTATAGTAAAAGTGCTTCCAAATGACAGGTATCTTATTGAAGATACCCCTCTTACTCGTAAGCAGGGTAGACGATATGAAAATGTAGTAGCTATCGACAAAATACAACCTTGGACGAGCTTTAATAGAGATATAGAAATTAGTGATGAGGATGAATAAATAGTTTAGTTATGTATTATAGTAATGAACTTTGTAAATAGTGTGCTTATCATAACGTTGTAAATAGTGTGCTTACCATAACTTTGTAGATAGTGTGCTTATCATAATAATAATTATCAATTATAGTGAAGCAAGAAATAACAATTAATAAACTGTATAAACTATTGTAATTACGAACTTTATTAGATTTCCGTGAAACTAAAAATCACTTTAATGTGTTCAGTATTGTAATGACGAATTTATATTTAGTTCATTATTTTTAATAACTTCTACCCACTTACTTTCTTAGTTTACTTATCTGATCTTTAGTTTTCTATGTAACTGTAATAATTGTGTCTATAGAATTACAGTATGAAAATATAATTAAACTGGATCGATTAATAATTATTATGTTTTAATAACTAATGTTAGTTAATGTTACTTCATAATTGTAAGACAAAATATTTGTAATAAAAGCGATTTATATTAATAAGCGAAGGGTCTCGCTTCAAGCAGGATGGCCGAGCTGTAAGCATTATTACATTTCTTTATCATAAA
Source organism: Agriphila straminella (assembly GCA_950108535.1). Taxonomy (NCBI): domain Eukaryota; kingdom Metazoa; phylum Arthropoda; class Insecta; order Lepidoptera; family Crambidae; genus Agriphila; species Agriphila straminella. Next base: position 13,740,741 of record OX467304.1, read on the forward strand.
GTCAATAGTACGGTCATTTTTCCACTAAATTTTGTCCGACCAATGGGCGTGCTTGGCGCTTACTTTCTATGTTTCCCGCCATTTTTACCAAATGGCGCGAAACGGTCTGGGTACGAGCGGCAGAACTCCTCGGCAATCCGGCAGTTGATCGAGAGACTCCGAAGCGAACAGTTGTCTAAGCTTAGTCGTTGTGTGTTATATAATTTTCTTTATAAAAGATTAAGAATTACAAGTAAGAAAAGAAAATAAAAGTCTTCTCAGTGAATTTGGTTTTTCACTTCTACGAAACTATCCTTATATTATTAACCATACAATATGTACTACCTATAATTAAGTTACATTTTTCTTATAATCAATCAGTCAAACGTTATTAAGTACCTGTTACATCATCAGGTAAAAAATAATTAAACAAAAATCAATGTCAAATATTCTTACTACCCATTAAATAGGTAGATACGGACGGCCACAGATCTACCTACCCTAATCTGTACGTTGACACTAATACATACTTCTAAACGGATCACCATATTTACACAATTTCTTTTGTCCTATCCGTTTAAGACCTAAACCTATCAAATGACACTAAAAACATCACGTGCTACTATGTAAAATCTATGCAAAGGTCAAAATGCCCTCGGATCAACGTTAGTTAAGGAGCTTGTGCACGCGCATGAATATAAAACGGATTAACATTTGACGCATCGGTGTCATTTCTGTGACCGTTAACGGATCAACAAATATCTTTAATTTGTGTATTTGTTGATGACGAGTATCTACATAAGAAACCGATGCTGATTGGCGGACAACCCTACCGTGTCAATACCGGATCAAAGTATATCGGTTGTATTCGTGGGGAGCCAATTATATACGACGAAAAGGTGGATCAACATTATTTCTAAAATTGTACTGGATCAACATTTACATAGAACGGTTGAATATATATATATATATATTCTTTCTATTTCTAGCATTTGGATCCCAAAAACATTTATTTTATAATTTGAGATTTTAGCATTCACAATGCTATTTTGGTTTTGTATTGTACAAAGTCTATTCTGACACTAAGCTACCTATTATTTTAATTATTTTCCACCAGTTTCTTAAGCTAGAGGTGTAACGATTGTGCCATCATCACAGAATATATAATAGTACTAACGTCGTTACAATCTTGACTTGAGCCTTGGTTTGGTACCTCTTATTCACATATATGGTACTTCTTTGTATCTCTTATTCTAATACAAAATATTAACATCCTATAACTTTCAATTTCAGAGACGGAAATTAATCGCACAAATAAATCGGTTTTAATAACATTATCAAGGTGGTATTATTTTACAGGTATATTATTTATGTTATTATTGAAGCTGCTGTCTGCTAATGCTATCAGGAAGTACAGAGATTGGTAACAGAAACGGTTCGATTATTTAACAATAATATTGACAGAATAAAATCATTTTTTTTACAGAAGTGTAATAACACAAATTATCAGTATTGCATAATATTGCGATCATTATTAAATTGAGCTAATCTCAAGGTTTGGTAAAGAATCTAACTACGCCTTTGCGTAGACTTCATTGTTCAAATACAATGTTTAACTTAGATTACTTAATTATTTTTATTAAATATTTTCCAATTCTCTTCTTTTTTCAACTTTTTTATTTTAAAAGTTTAACTTTGATTACCTTGCCTATTGCACAAAGAATGCAAACAATACAAAAAAATATATATACAAGAATGTATTATATTAAATATAATAAACAGTTCATAATCACTTCTTATTTAGAAAGAAATTAAATTCTTATATTATTATGACAAGAAATGTAATTAATAGATTGCTGAAATAAAACATTTAATGATAGTGGAGTAGACTCGTGTCCAACCAATTTTAGCACTCGACGTCACCGGCCTATACCTTTATAGCCCTAACAAAAAATGATATTATAGATGTTCCAGGTAATACGGCGGGATGGTCAATGACTCCACTATATTCGAAAAATATTGAAACATAAATTATCATCGATAATAATAAAACTGAGTTTTCCAAACCAACCTTGCATATATTTTTTTTTGTACCAACCATCTGTAGGTACTGTTTTTAATAATAATCATGTAAAACGTTCAGAGTTATGTTAAATGGTATTATTTTCTTTTTTAAAAAGACTCATATGCAAGAAATGATATTTCCATTTTCTTATTATAATGCTTTCAACATCTACATGTGTTAATATACTAATATCGAGGACGAATCTGAGTATAATTAATGATTAAACGAACTTACCTGTAAGTGAAGTTCTATCATAATTATACGAAGGATTCGTCCGAAGATATTAGTATAGAATCCCACCCTCCCTACTCATTATTGTAAATTACAATAACTATCTACCCACTGAAGAAAATGAGGAAATATCATAGAATTTGGACTTTAAACTAAATGAAGTGGTTGGCGGCTAGTAGTGACGAGGAGGGCTCTGACCGGAAATGTCAAAATATCTGTCAATTTTAAGTCAAAAACCTTCTCTTTTCAGGTTTTTTAGGTTATTACTTTAAAATAACGTGCTAAGTGGTGATACATACAAAAGCGGTACTACATGTGTTAATATACTAATATCTTCGGACGAATCCTTCGTATAATTATGATAGAACTTCACTTACAGGTAAGTTCGTTTAATCATTAAATTTACACACATACGATACGATAGCCACAACCGACGAACTGCGGACGATTATCGTGACCAAGTGTTAGTTATTTTTGTAATAGGCCCTCTGGGCCCTCTTGCTTAAACATAAAAGAAAATATTCCTGTTTAGCTAATTAAAAAAAAATACTTCGTTACCGTTGTAAGGAAGTTTTTTTTATTAAATATTAAAAAATTTAATATCAAATCGAAACTTGTTTCTTTTAGGCTCAAATTGTAGCAAATTTAGTAAGCTTTACAAAAGTATAAAGTTGAAAGCTGAAGTTCAACTTCTTTATTTATTCTAAAAGCCCCACCCGACTTCATTAGATGTGTTTTATTACAATGATATGCGTATCTAGTGATTTGAATATTATTTCTTGCTTTTTAGAGGTATTTAATTTTGAATCTGTTTTGTTTTTATTTTCAGGTTTTTTGAAGTCGGTTTTTTGTTTTTAAAACATTTTTTTATTTTTAGTGTAAGAACCTTCTGTATTTGGTAGATAATTACTTTAGTTTTTTATATTTAGTTTATTTAGGTACTTAGATAAAACATGGGTAGACCCCGATCTTAAGATTTTTTAAATTTAACTTTTTTGTGGTAAGTATGGTATATTTAGCGACGATATTATCTAAGTTACAATAGTCTTACGTCAATGGCTCATCACCTTTTACAAAATACTGGTTTTCCCGACGCAGGAGCGTTAATTCTTAAGGAGTTCTCCTGGTACTTCACTATCAGCTCCACTTCACCATATGCATTATGATGAACCACATAAATAGCCTAGAAACCATATCAAAGTAATCGTATCGCACCAGTGAGATACTTAGTTTAGTACCTATTGAATAGTTCCGGTGATCATCTATGGTCTTCATCATCAGTTCCACTTCACCAAAATGGTACTTTTCGAAAGCAAATGCACGTGTTACTTAAGAAAATAGCTAAATCGCTATAGGTGTGCCTATAATATTTGAAGAGTTCCCTTGATTTCTCCAGGATCCCATCATCCAATTTCAAAATTTGGGACCAAAAATGGGACCAGCTTGAAAACATACCAGTACCCTTAGCACGAACAGCTATCGAGAAAAAAAACGCGCAAAAAATTACTCGATAGAGAATTATCTATGGAAATTTTAATTTCGCTATTCGGCGGTAGATGGCGTTGTACAAATTTCCAATACAAAATTGCACTATCGAATGATTTTACGCGCGTTATTTTTTTCGATAGCTGTTCGTGCTAAGGGTACTGATGTTATAACGTTTGAATCATTTCAATCGGTTCAGCCGTCTTCGAGTAATCGGTGTACATACAAAAAACAAAAAAAACGGGTCGAATTGAGTAGGTACCTCCCTCCTTTTGAAGTCGGTAAAAAGTACTGTTCATGTCCTTTAGATGAGGTACGAAAACGATTTTTTTTTATTTATGTTTAAATTATTTGTGCCTATTGTGTGTGTGCTATGTGTTGCTAATAAATAATATTCTATTCTATTCTAAATATAATATATAGAAATATTAAGTAAGTACTTACCTCTCATTATAAAAAAACGTGACTTTGAGCCCGTTAGGCAGCCATTACACGCTCAGGCAAGCGTCAGTCTTCCATCAGTCATGAATTACGTTTGACTGATTGACTGATGGAAAGAAGAAATCAACTTCATGCAACCATCAGTCACCCCATTACACGATAGGTTAACCGTCAGTCACGGGCCGTGACTGACGGTGACTGACAGCAAAACCTATCGTGTAATGGCTGCCTTAGGAGCGGGAGTGTCAGTTCTATCTACCCAGTTTTATTTATTCTTATGGTAGTATTGGTAGTACGTAGGTACCTATATACTCGTATCTGATCATCATATCAGCCGCACGACACCCACTGCTGGGTATAGGCCTCCCCTAAGGATCTCCACGACGATCGGTCCTGCGCTGCCCGCATCCAGCGGCTTCCCGCGACCTTCACCAGATCGTCGGTCCACCTTGTCGGGGGCCTACCCACGGAGCGCCGTCCGGTGCGTGGTCGCCATTCCAGAACCTTTCCGCCCCAACGGCCATCGGTTCTTCTCGCTATGTGTCCCGCCCATTGCCACTTCAGCTGAGCAATCCTTCGAGCGATGTCGGTTACTTTAGTTCTCTTGCGGATCTCTTCGTTTTTGATTCGATCACGCAGGGAAACGCCGAGCATGGCTCTCTCCATTGCACGCTGGGTGACCTTGAGCCTCCTTATGAGACCTATAGTTAGCGACCACGTTTCACTGCCGTAAGTCATCACTGGCAACACACACTGTTCATAGACTTTCGTCTTGAGACACTGAGGTAAGTCGGACGCGAAGATTTTTCGAAGCTTCCCGAATGCTGCCCACCCGAGTTGGATTCGACGAGAGATATCTTTCGTATCTGATAGAGTGTTACAAATAAACACTCACTTTCGCATTTGTAATAAGTACAGTGAGCAGCATATCAAGCTATACAAAACTGTCAAAAATCTACAACGAATTTTGATCAAGTTTAAAAACGATTGAAGAAATATGACAGATTTTGGAAGCCCAGCGTGCCGTCTACCGTACCTATTACTTATTAGTTAGAATTAACTTCAAAAATAAGACGAAAATATTTTTATTTAAATTAGATTTATTTATTTTATATTATTTACATTATTTTTATATTATTTACTTGTTTAAAATTATAATCATAAATAAAATAAGTTACATAGTAATATTTACATTGAATAAATAACTTATTTTAAAGTTACATAATTGCTAGTACAAAACCCAGAATTATTGATAAACGATTCCTATTCCTAAAAAGTCAGGAAATATCATCATTAGATCGGTAAATCTACGTTGAAAAGCGCTTGCCTAGACACAGTTTTAGAAGATAGGATAGGATAGGAAAGAAAGTGGACCCCCACAGTATATCCTCTTTGGTAGACGAAACTTTACTATGATAAAGTATCATAAATGAAACATATTTTTTAAATTATCCAAATTGTTTTTTTTTTTTATATTTGTACATAAAATAAAACACTTTTAACGGATACTAGCGCGGTTTTATTGAAAGTACTTTGGTAATTAGTTGGTACAATTAATTAATATAAAAGACGGAAGTCGGCCTTCCTCTCCAAGTTTTCTTTCGCCATTTCTTTCTTGGAGGGGCCTCCCAATTTTTTGAAATGGTAGTAGTTTCAGTAGATTCTCTCTTTTTAACATATAAAATAAAATTTAAACCAAACCAAAACTTAAACTAATTAAAAATTTGATAAATTTTAATTTCTGAACGTTCTAAAAAATTCATCGCTTGAGGGTAGGCTCACAAGTAGCTTCAGTCCCCCGTGACCACGGCAGCTGCAAAGGTGCCGAAACGTCGGGAAAATCAAAAATCAAACCAAATACCAACTAATTACCAAAGTACTTTCAATAAAACCGCGCTAGTATCCGTTAAAAGTGTTTTATTTCATGTCTAGTGAGCGCGTAAGCTTGAGAAGTGAATATTTGTACATAGTTTTTGGTTCATACTATATTACATCCCTGCAAAGTTACATCGACAGAGGGTATAATGTTGGGGTCTCTATACAAAAGATCGCTTTATTTCCTATCCTACATTAATTCCTTTTTATCTAAAGTAGGTATCTTCGAAAACTAGCGCGTTTCATCGTAGATAGCAGTACCGTACCCTTAGCACGAGTACCTTCCCTTAGCACGAACAGCTATCGAGAAAACAATCGCGCGTAAAATAAGACTCGATAGACAATTCTCTATGGAAAATTTCATTTGGCTTATCGGCGATAGATGGCGCTGTACAAATTTCCAATACAAAATTTGTCTATCGAATGATTTTACGCGCGTTATTATTTTGCTAAGGGTACAGCTATCGAGAAAAAAAAACGCGCGTAAAATTACTCGATAGACAGTGGGGTTGGTAAACTTTTTCGAAGAGAATTGTTTTATTTTTTTTTGATAGCACAAGTTTGAAGAATAAAGAAAATAATATTATGATTTTTTTATTTTACTTTGTTAGTCAAATATATTTTTTTTATATTTTATCGCGATAAAATATCAAACTTACAGCTGAACACGAAGTTCCTTTGCATTTACTGATTAAAAAAACTGATTGACAGATTTGACAGACAGACACAAAGAGTATAATCATAATCACGACCTAATGTTGTTGTTTATCAGCTTATTACTGTGATTTTCTAGTGTTTTTCTTGTTCAGTACCCTTAGCACGAACAGCTATCGAGAAAAAAAAACGCGCGTAAAATTACTCGATAGACAATTATCTATGGAAAATTTCATTTCGCTTATCGGCGATAGATGGCGCTATACAAATTTCCAATACAAAATTTGTCTATCGAATGATTTTACGCGCGTTAATTTTTTCGACAGCTGTTCGTGCAGGGTGTAATGATGAGATTTACTGACTTTTTCCTGACTTTTCAGGAATTTTCTTGACATTTTGTACACCTAACTATATACATCTACATTCGTCAATGTTTAAGTGCACTGAGCTGATTTATTGTAGGTTTTATTTTAAGTACTTACCTACACTACCTAGTGACACAATGGGGAATGGTTCCCAAATTGCGGTTATCCGTGAAGGCACTTAATATAGACATTACGAACCTAATTAATTACCTACAGGCATTATCAGGCAAAAATCCAACGGTTAGGTAGTTATGCGATATTTAGTAGTGAGGTATATTTAGGTATAGGTAGGTAGGCTGTGTCAAAAAACACGGTTTCACCAAATTGATTCACTTTAGTTGCAAGGCGCAGAATGCAATGATATTACCATTAAAAAAAGATTATTTTTAAATTATAATATCATTGGCAGAATGTATGAAAATTTTGATTAGCAATGATATGACTCAATGTGGTTACTAAATTCAAAATAGAAATTACAGGAAGTGTGTATTTTAGTAGCTCCTAGAATTAATGACAGTAGGTACCTACCTACTTAAGTAGTGTTTTCAAAATGTCTAGAACAAACAAAAAACTTTTATTTTTTGGTGGTAGGTAGGAGGTAGATTTAAAAATGTAGGTAGGTAGGTACCTACTTACAGAATGCTTACAGTGATTTTTTGAACAGTCAAGAAATTTTGTGGTGTGGCCAAGGAAATTATAAGTACTTAGTACCTACTAGTATTCACTTCTCAAGCTTACGCGCTCACTAGACATGAAATAAAACACTTTTAACGGATACTTACACAATAGCTTCCCCCGTGACCACGGCAGCTGCAAAGGTGCCGAAACGTCGGGAAAATCAAAAATCAAACCAAACACCAACGAATTACCAAAGTACTTTCAATAAAACCGCGCTAGTATCCGTTAAGTGTTTTATTTCATGTTTAGTACTAGTACTTAGTAGGTACCTAGGTACTTACTTATAATTTCCTTGGGTGTCGCAGACCGTCAAACTGAACAACTTTGTCTATGGGACCAATTTAATCATTTACCCTTTTAGCACGAACAGCTATGGAAAAAAAATTACGCGCGTACAAACATTCGATAGAGTAATTTTCTTCGATCAAGAATGTAATTTTCGATAAAAAATTTTGTACAGCGCCATCTATCGCCGATAAGCGAAATGAAATTGTCCATCATAGAAAAAACGCTATCGAGTACCTACTTTTACGCGCGTTTTTTTTCTCGATAGATGTTCGTGCTGGGGAACAAAAAAATTGTCAGCTGTTCCATGAAAACGTTAATATCTACTCGGCCAAAATGAATGAAACAGCTGATATTTTTTTTGCTCTAATTAAGTTTGTCCCATAGGCAAAGTTTTTGACTGGTCTAAGGTCTAGTGTATAAGCCACACACAGCTGACACAGCACATAAGTCGGGTGTTTTCGATTTCACCCTCAAAAAGTATGTGGTGATCTTTAATCTATTTTCACGTAGTTCCCAAATGGTGTGCTGATAGTTTGAGGTCCGCTGGCTCCTGAGTACGGATTTATCACCATGTTGATGTCTTTTTCTGGTTGAATTTCATTTCTGCTCCATGAAGCTGTAAGCATAGAGTACATTATTATGGCTGTAAGTTTTGAGATATAAGTAGCGCCATCTAGTGAGTAGTAGCTGAACTAGTTAAATAGTAGCCGAAATTTTAATGAAAGTTTTTTACATTGATCTAGACAAATAATAAATAAGAAAATAAAGATAAGCTTTCCAATTGAAGACACAAAAGCCTTCAGGCACAGAATACATAATAGTACAAGTCTTCAGGATGAAGTTTATGTTTTAGGACTGGTAGCGACATCTGTCTACACCAAACGAAGAAATAATTGTATCCTCTTGCTTTTAAAGTTAAAGGTGAGAAATTTAAAGCAGGCCTTCGCTTTTAAATATCCTACTCGCCGCTAGATGGCGGTAAAAACACAAATATTTTTTAGTATTTATTATTATACTAACGTGCTATGTGTTCTTCATGAGGTGTATTATGTCCACCATTATGTATGTGAAGGTGTATTTCCTTCTGGTGCGGTTGCTCCCAGCCCTGGTGAGATTGGTGATGACCTTTGCTCGCGAAAAGCGCTCCCGCCTGAAAAAAAAAGATTTTTTTATGTCACAGTCCGGCCTTAGCTTAGAAAATGAAATGAAATGAAATTGAAATAAAAATTTTTATTTGCAACTAAAACAGTATGACAAAAACAGTAGTGATTGTTAGTGGCCACAGTAGTTAAAAAACTGTGTCGCAGACACTAGCGCCCACCTCCAGAGTACACAGGATTTGCTTAATTTAAATAATAGTAGGTACTTATATAATAATTTTAATCAGTATATTCTAATAATGTGTGCGTGTGTGTGTGTGTGTGTGTGTGTGTGTGTGTGTGTGTGTGTGTGTATGTGTGATCGTACGTGTGTGAAAGGGCCTAAGTACTAAGTAGGTACCTACTACGAGGGTGGATTGATAAGTCTTTAATAAATAATAATAATAAATTATACTTTATTGCACACATAAAAAGAATTACAGAAATAAGGACAGTTACAGAGAAAAAGCATACAAGAGGCGGCCTTATTGCTAAGCAGCATTCCTTCCAGGCAACCCTTGGGTGAAAAATAAATAAAGATAGGAACTAAAAATTATCATGAAAGGAATAATATTATTATTTACGTTAAATTTTGTTTTTCTCAGCTTAAAGCTGGTTTATCTGTAATTACGGGCCTAAGCCAAGTAATATTATTATTATTATTATTTTATTATTTCTCGACATAAGCTTATTGTAAATCTGCGTATAACGAAGTTCCTACCTCTTAAACCCATTATTTTTTTCTTTCATCGCCTGAAAACTGGCATGGACGAAACTGGTAACATTTCAGACACCTCCTTTTAGCTTGATGAAAATCTTTGCCCGCCAAGACATTTATTCATGTTTGGTTGGAGAAAAAATGTCACTGGGGTTGAATCTATAGAATAGGAAGGATTCGCATATTCATTCGATGAGTTTTGATTGATGTCATGAAAAGTTAGAAGTCGCTTGAGCTTTTTGTTTCCAAAAGTAATAATCTTTTGCCGAATTTGAAAAAAATGTACTTAGTATAAAGTTTCTTTTTAAGATACAAAAATAAATTATGAAAAAAAAGTATTTCTTCTTTTCAAAGTCATGAACTTATCAAACTGCCCTCGTATTAGTGATAAATAGGTAGCTAATTTGTATCTAGGAAATGAGTTTGAAATCAAAAATAATTTGGAACAATTAAGACAATAATTAATGTTTGGCCTAGACTTGTATTAATATGTATTCTGTGCTCGGAGCAGGAATCGAACCTAGGACCCAACCTCATTGTAGGTAAATTATGCACAATTAATACCTACCTACATATAAATTCTTAACATAAATAAATTATTATTTAACATATTAAACTTTGTATCTTCATTACATAAATCCTACATAGTGAAAGTTGGATACACCATAAAAAGTCATATCTTTAAAAACCTCTTTTCTATGCCATTACCGCAAACCAAAATTCTTACTTATCTTTCATCTCGCTCTAGCCTAGCCAAATATGCCAACATCCTTGTCTCACATTCGTAGAAAGCGCCTTTCACTACTTAAGTACCAATGGTCCGAATTTGTTTACAACGCACAATAATTACCTATCATGTTTGTTTTTAACTGGACAATGCGGTCAATGTTACTTCATATTCATGGTCAGGTAGGTAATTCGAAAATAGGTAGGTATATACACCTCCTTAAGTAAATAAAAATAAGGCCTATAAATTCTACCGCACAATCCGTAATCGCAGTACCTATAGATAGGTAGGTACTACATACCTACTCTAACAATACTTAATAAGCCAGTACACGCTTATGCAAGCGTCATGCAATTCCATCAGTCATGTGACTGACAAATAACCTATGTATTTTGTGCTACCGTGTAATGTAGTGACTGATGGTTGCATGAAGTTGATTTGTTCTTTCCATCAGTCACCAACAGTAACGTAATTCATGACTGATGGAACTGCATCACGCTTGCATGAGCGTTTAATGGCTGCCTTACAGTCTTATGCCATAGGACTACTAAATAGTTCTACTGCCCTAACGATCGTATATCAATCAAAGATCCGTTTTGCTCTACAATAGCATAAGTATTTTAACCTATGGAGATTCCACGGAGACACTTAAAAAATTATAGCGTGTCTTTCCCCCCCTCCTTTTAATTGTCTTTTACCACACCCACCAGCGCCACTAACAACGTCTTGAAGCCGACCAGCGCCGCGACCACGGCCCACGTCGACTCCGCACCGCAGTATCAACTTGCTAACCAGCCAGTGCAGAGATAAATCAGTATTAATCTAAGTTTTTTAAATCTATTAATTACGGACTCCCTAAGCAGCGCCGGCGACTAGCAGCGGCTTCAATATTACAAGCGTCACGCACGAACAGCGTCTTGAAGCCGACCAGCGCCGCGACCACGGCCCACGTTGACGCCGCAGTATCAACTTGCTAACCAGTCAGTGCAGAAATAAATCAGTAGTAATCTGAGTTTTTTAAATCTATTAATTACGGACTACCTTAGCAGCGCCGGCGACCAGCAGCAGCTTCAATATCACCAGCGTCACGAACAGCGTCTTGAAGCCGACCAGCGCCGCGACCACGGCCCACGTCGACGCCGCAGTATCAACTTGCTAGCCAGCCAGTGCAGAAATAAATCAGTATTAATCTGAGTTTTTTAAATCTATTAATTACGGACTACCTTAGCAGCGCCGGCGACCAGCAGCAGCTTCAATATCACCAGCGTCACGAACAGCGTCTTGACGCCGACCAGCGCCGCGACCACGGCCCACGTCGACGCTGCGCCTATTTGGAATATCAACGGAAGCAGAGCTGACATCATCTTCTTGAGGGGACGGCCGAATGTTCTTCCTGAAAAAAGAAAAGAACTTTTTAATGTTTTTTTTACAAAATGAACAAAGAATATAATTAAAAACTTGTCTGCTTAGTGAGCGCGAAAAACTGTGACGTCAAAAATTTCAATAAGTACGAGTAAGTAGGTATCTACCTACCTAAAAAGTTATTTTCTTTATTTAAACATGCCATGTGTGGTATATCAAATGATAGGGCTTTGTAAATATTGAAAATAATGGTAGTTAGTGTTACTATAACATTTTCACTACTTGGTCTAACAAATTGATAGAAAACTTCGAAAAATTTCACATTTCAGAGTTGCCGTTGGCATGAACCAAGAAGATGAGGACGTCCAATCACATTCTTCAATTCTTCAAGTATGATTAGCGAAAACAACGCGTCAATCTCGTAATACCAACTTCTTCGCGATGTTCGTTCGTTGGTTTCGGGATTTAAATATTTGTCTTATTAGCATCATCGAAAATATACTTTTTATTACTTAGCTCTCAGTGTAGGTAGGTACTTAAAGAAGCAGAAGTAATAAAAAGATTGTTGAAATGAATTGAAGGTCTGTTCAATACAAACAACGTGTGCAGCGAACTAAAATCATTGGAAGTGTAATTGCAAAGCAAACCGAAAAATTACAACCCGCTCAGCCTTAGGCGGGCCAGCCACGCACCCGGTGACATGACGTTAGTGTTTTTTTCAATAAATTGCAGTTTGTATTGTAGAGAAAGAGAGAGTTTATTAGAAATGACGTCCTTTATAGTCATATGGTGTAAAAGAGGCAAAGAAGGCAGTAAAAGTATGCAGAAAAAACGTACCTTATTTTTTCGTTTAAGTATAGAAAATATCTATGAGTAAGTATACAAATTATGGTCGCTAATAAGCAACCAGTGATCAGACGCTTTGTGCTGCATAATTAAATTCCAGCATTTTTAACTCTATCCACTTAGTTGTACTTTTCGTGTGGTGTCATTTTTTGAGCAATGCTTATTCCAAAGATTTTAGTTCTCTGAACATGTGTCACACACAACACAAAACACCTTCTGATTCGCGAAAATTGACATTGATTGTGTAATTTTTACTTGAAACGACACAATGATCTCTTGAAGGTCAGCATTAAAAGAGTTAAGTACTTTATACTTAAATGAATTAAGTAAATATTAAGCTTCCTCTTAAATAACGTATAATATGTTTATTTGTTATGATTCTGAGATAAGTGGCTTGAGCATTAGTAAAAAATTAAAAGCAAAAAAAGTAAAAATTAATTACTTATCAATTTAAATTATTTATGTGATAATAGTTATTTGTTATAAAATATAAGAGACCAAAGTCATTCTCTTATTTATTCATATCCTATCTTATTTATTAATTTACAATCATAAAACAATAATTTGTTATTAAATTTCATTAAGTAGATACATAATTTTCTTATTTTATATTTATGTTATACTTACTTGCGACCTCATTTCATCCATACTCTTTATTTCGTTTTATTAACCTTCTTTTTCAACAATCCTCGTTTAACTCCTTGGTTTAACCGTGTATTTTATTTTTCATACATTTTAATCCGTGTATAATAATAATATGACAACCATAAACTTAATATTTCGAGTAGAATATTAACTTTATGATGATATCCTTTTCTCACATATCAATTTTACAAGTATCATCATTCATACTAGCTAGTCACTATTTTTATATTTTCTATATTACCTATTTCAAAAGGTGGTGTTAGAAATTAAAAAAGCACTTATCACGCACTTATGCCTCGCGCTCTCAGCAAAATTGATTTTGCTGCGAGTTTTTAGGCGCCAAAAGCGCCCTTTTCGTACTGGAGAGGTGAAAATAACTGTTCTTACCTATAACACTTTACTGGCTGGTAGAGGAGACCAAATTTTTGTCATGTGCTCAGTTATTACGCTCGTGATTCAATTCTAGTTAAAGCCGGCTCTCGTCGCAGCACAAATAATAATTATTATTCTATCAGGTATCAACTAGCGCCTGGCCCAGCGATTGCGGAAGTTAAGCAACGTTCGCAAGGGTCGGTCATGGGATGGGTGACCAAAAATTTATTATCACGAGCTCCTCCGTGCTTCGGAAGGCACGTTAAGCCGTTGGTCCCGGCTGCATTTGCAGTTGTTAACACCCACCAATCCGCATATATGGCCCGTTTTCCTTACCCATAAGGAAGGCCTGTGCCCCAGCAGTGGGGACATCAAAAATGGCTGATGGACAGGTATCAACTAGATTTCAAGGTATCAACTTTTACTCATTGTTTAGACTGCATTGTAATTTAATTAAACAATAACAATATATAACTATAACAATCACAAATAAATTCTACATGTGGTAGCTTGTCAATAGCTTTTAGTTATATATATTTGTTGTTATCTGTATGTTTATAAGCTGTAAGCTATCCAAAAACGATAAATAAATAAATAATGAGTTCGATGACTGACTACGGAACTTTTTTTCACGGCCTAAGTATCACACAATTACGACATTCCTAAGTTATGAATGAAACATAGAAAGTGAAACCTACTGCGGAGCGAAACGTCACGCTAGCACAAGTTTAATGACCAATTGGTTAATTAAAAACAGTGAGAATGTGCGTCATTTATTCGATTATTATTATAGTCCATATTGGGTTTTTAAACTTCGTCATATCATCAGTCATTTTTGTGGGATTAGTACCCGTAAAGCTAGGGTTTCCTAGGATGACGGTGCCGTCATATTACGACCGTACTTTAGCGGCGTAGAACGTTGTCTATGAAAACAATATGGCGCGCCGTATTGTTTACATCAAAGGGCCTCTACGTGTTGGACCCATGTCCCCACGCAAAGCCTAGCAAAAGGACCGGGCTTCGTCCCGAGAATTTCAAGCCGAGTTACAACTATAATAATTATAGTAGATTGTTATACAAGACGCTAAAATGACCCATTGCATATAGCGAGGGAATAAATAGAAACCGAGTTACAATGGGTACTTCCGTAAACGAATCCACTCGTTTTTCTATTCTACACTTCATAAACTTTGTGTACAGTATTTAAATAAATGATTTGTGCTTGATGGCAAAAGATTAAAATTATTTCTTTCCTATTACAGTCACACAATTCAATATTCTAAAGATTTCGCGCCATGGTACATTTTTTTCTTTTTTTTTATTTCTGCTGTAGCAGCTAAGCAACACAATCACGCATTCTACGATTCACTCTGTGCAAATCTATGATTTCTTCTTCTTATTTTTGTTATGGCAATCTACTCCTCTTCAGGGAGTAATTTTTGCCAGTGTCATGATTTCACTGAATAGATGATTTTAGTTCCATTTTCAAAAATAAGAATGAGAAACAGTATTAAGTCGAGCGAGACTTTATTCGTGAATATGAATAAAGACTTTTTCGTTTTAGTAGGCTCATTGGTAATAGAGAAACATTAGAAAAGAAAAAACTTTATCCCCTAGGGGTTATTATGCTATTTTTTCTCAGCTCTTGTACGTTACAATGACGGACTTTTTGAGCAAGAGGAGTGAAAAATCATTTATTTGTCTCAAATCAATAATATACATGCAATGATTACATACTTTAACAATTTGACAAAAAGGTTAATGACTCAGTGACCGCGGAAACCCACAGCCTCTGGTATTCTGCCATAACCTGAACAATATTGTGTCCTCGACTGTTCAACCGATTAATAATCAAAGGCGGCCATTTCCTCTAGTAAATTGGACTGCAAATATCTTATTAGAATCAAAGACGGCTTTCTTTCTTACAAAATCCACGAAATTCCGCCATCTTGATTTTTCTTTTTCGATTTACCATAAATTAGTAAAATCGTAGATTGCCGCTTTTGATTCTATACGACTCAAGTCATTCCATATTTTAGAGGAAACGTGCTTAAAAAAACCTAACGCGGTCGCCAATCTAAACATAGGCACAACATAGGCATAGGTAAAATTTATTTAACATTTAAAATCTTAAATTAATATTGGCCATCTCAATGTCACTGAGTCATTAACTTTAGTAACACGACAGCCAGTATTTACTCAGACAATAAAAGTTTCACATTGCGTTCATGACATTGACATCAATTAAGGCCTAATTAAAACAATAAATTATAGTTGATGAGTAGTATGACATTAAAAGTAAATTAATATTATAATAAGTGAAATTGAAATCATTTTGTTTCCGAAAAGAAAGTTTCAACAGTTGACATTATTTCTTAGAGTAGTCGTTTCGTTTATTAATTAGACAAATACAAATTGTATAATGAAATTGTAATGTAATTTTCTGTAACAAATCATATTGTTTTATTATATTTTATAGGTAAACTCTTCTTAATTTAACATAATCTTCGTAATAATTTGATTTGTACCACCGATCTTCGAAAAACAAAACCATCCTCGAAATCGAGATTTTCACAAAGTACCTAGGTAGGTATGTAGGTACATACAATTGAAAATTTATTACTGACAGTAACGTTTTTCGATACCATTGATATCATTTAAACAATAACTTACATTTGAAAAAGGGGTTTTTTAAAGTTTTTATTATTTTTGTTATGGCAATCTACTCCTCTTCAGGGAGTAATTTTTGCCAGTGTCAAGTGTTGAATACTTAAGCGGTATACTCAGCTGCTAGGAAAAATTAAATAAAACTACCTAGTTGAATAGCGCCATCTATCAACATAAAAATAAACTAAAATTCTCAGCTGTCAGAAAACCGCTCATTGAACAGAAACACAGTTAACTTACAGATACGAAGGAAATGATCATCACATTTGATTGTAAGTAGGTAGGTATTCATGTTAAACAATGGCCCGTAAACCACAGTTAGTTTCTTCTCACGAATCACCGTAATAACGTTATGGTTTTTAGTTACGTCATAATGTGATGGTTATGTCATAGCCATGGTACTGTTACATACAGTAGCCAACCAAGGTAACTTGCAATCTTTGTTATCGCTTCGCGTTAGAATAAGTTTTTTGAATGCACAACGGGATATTGCTTGGCCTTCACCTCACCTGATGTTAAGTGACGATAAGGCCGAAGGTGGAAGCGCACTACACCCGGAATCCTCATCACTGAGGAACTGGCTACCTTACCTCTAACTGCCGGAACACAACAATTTTTAAATTGTTTGTTATGGAGATGGTGGTAGCTAGCCAGGTGGACTTGAAATAAGCCCTACCACCAACCAAACCGAGTACAAATTGTACCACTCTTGGGAATCGAACCCAGGACCCCGCGTCTTACTTACACGGGTGGGCGAACCACTAGACCACAGAGACGGTAAAAAGTTTTTGTTATCGAACGTAAACGAAACGTCCATCAGCCATTTTTGATGTCCCCACTGCTGGGGCACAGGCCTTCCTTATGGGTGGTAATGAGGATGGGCCCTTAACCCACCACGCGGGCCCAATGCGGATTGGTGGGTGTTAACGACTGCAAATGCAGCCGGGACCAACGGCTTAACGTGCCTTCCGAAGCACGGAGGAGCTCGAGATAATAAATTTTTGGTCACCCATCCCATGACCGACCCTTGCGAACGTTGCTTAACTTCCGCAATCGCTGGGCCAGGCGCTAAACCACTGCGCCACCGAGCTCCCAACTGCGCCAACGAAATGTAAACGTTTTTAAAACGTCATAATCTAGCTGAGATGAGACAGTTTCAGCAAAAATTGTCTTCTCTTTTACCTAAGCAATTTTATTTTCACTCCTCTTGCTCAAAAAGTGCGTCATTGTAACGTACAAGAGTCGAGATAAAATAGCATAATAAGCCCTAGGGGATAAAGTTTTTTCTTTTTTAATGTTTATCTATTACCAATGAGCGTACTAAAACGAAAAAGTCTTTATTCATAATCACGAATAAAAACTAGCTCGACTTAATACTGGGGGTCTATTACGAAAAGTTTAATGCGATACACGCGGCTTCCGTGCTTCGTTCTGATTGATTCCTATTACAAAGCACTTGCGTATGCGATATTGCAAAGTGATTGCGTAAATTTGACAGTTTCTCTCTAGTGGATCCGTCATTATTCGTTCAATAGACTATGGACTACGATAGCTACATTGAAAATATTTGTAATAACTATAACCGACGAACTGCGGACGACTATCGTGACCAAGTTTCGTAATAGGCCCCCAGTTTCTCATTCTTATTTTTGAAAATGGAACTAAAAGCATCTCTTCGGTGAAATCATAGACTTATTTATACTCTGTGTACAAAGTGAATCGTAGAATGCGTGTTTGTGTTGTTTAGCTGCTACAGCAGACCATGGCGCGAAATCTTTAGAATTTTTTTATAATTACAAACTGATTGAATTGTGTGACTGGACTGTAATAGGAAAGAAATAATTTTAATCTTCTGCCGTCAAGCACAAATCATTTATTTAAATATTGTACAAAAAGTTTATGAAGTGGAGGATAGAAAAACGAGTGGATTCGTTTACGGAAGTAAGTAGATATAGACTATTTTATATTGTATTTTATTTTCTCGCAATCGTAGTGAAAAGTATAGTGTAACACACGACGCTAAAACCCATTGTAACTCGGTTTCTATTTATTCCCTCGCTAAAGCTCGGGAATAAAAATACCTCGTATGCAATGGGTCATTTTAGCGTCTTGTATAACAATCTACTATTCCACCTCTCCAGTACGAAAAGGGCGCTTTTGGTGTGTAAAAACTCGCAGCAAAATCGATTTTTGCTGCGAGTGTGAGGAAAAGTGAAGACATTCTTAAGGTGTGAAGAGTTCGTTCTGGCTATGGTTTTCTGGTGCTTTATTTACTTTGCCATACGACATTCTTTATAGTAATAGTCTTAAGGCATTCAAAGTCAAATAAGCTTTATTCAAATAAACTTAATTATTAAGTACTTTTGAATCCGTCTATATTTTCCTACCACCCGTTCCAGACTTTTTTAGCTGACAAGAAGAACGGGCGCAAGAAACTTATCAGCTGTAATGTAACAGCCATAAGTAACGATATTTACAAACTTGAATATATCGCATTAATGAATAATAGTCATTATAATTAAGGTGGCTATACCACTGAAAGTGGCGCCTTCAGAGGTTTTTATTTATAAGTTCCAATAGAAAAATATATAAATTATAGATACTTTACGCTGATTTTTTAGGGCCCATGGTCTAGTATTTTTAGAAAGTATCAACACTACATTCCATCGCAGTCATTCGTAGCAAATGTGTCAAAAACAGCCACTTTTAGCAGTTTTGCTATCTACTTCTAGCAGTGACTACGAGGGAATGTAATGATACCGTCTAAAAAAATACAAGACCATAGGCTCTAAATATTCTACGTAATGATTTATTAAAATTGTGTATTAGAATTACTTACAATATTAAATGAAATTCACCGCGGCGCCACTTTCGGTCAGGGTGCCACCTTAAGGCGGTAGTATGACCGAAAGTGGCGCCCTCAGAGGTTTTATTTAATAAGTTATTAATAGAAAAAGATTTTAATAATGTTTATCGTGGAGATTTTAGGGCCCATGGTCTAGTATTTTTAGAAGGTATCACTACATGCCCTCGTAGTCATTCGTAGAAGTAGATAGCAAATGTGTCAAAGACTGTGGGCCCTAAAATCTCCACGATAAACATTTTTAAAATTGTGAATTAGAATTATAATATTAAATATAATTCACCGCGGCGCCACTTTCGGTCAGGGCGCCACCCTAATTTTATTCTCCTCATTATTTTCGTCATACTTGTGTGATTTTTGTTAGTTTCTTTGATGGAAAAGTTAATTACCCGCTCGCTATCTATTTGCTTTTACTTTTAACATAAGAAGCCGACGCGTGGCCAAGACCGCAACTAGAAGGTCTTACAAAAAAAGAAACGCTATAGTTGGAACATGTTCGTTATCCGATTTAGGTACTTACCTACTTGTTTTTAAACCTACAAGTGTTAATATTAGGGATTAAAGTATGAAATGACCGGTGTGTATGGAGAATTTTAAAGGATTCGCATTTTCTATACTAACATTTTCGTGATTTAGGTAGGTACCTACTCCAATATACCCATCACATATTTCTAAATTGTAGCTGGCTAATCTGACACAAACTACCACAAATTCTTGCACACACACACATGCACACACACACACACACATAGTGTAATATTAATTAGTTATTTATTATAAGTTTTCTATCTCAGTCTAGTGTCTCAGTTTGTTATATATGGAAGGAAGAGCAGTGTCCCACAAACACAGGCTTTCAGCTTAAATGGGGACACCAACTTATTTTTAAAATTGTAATAGGTTTAAAAGAAAAATAAACTTTTTTTTTTACTCCAATCAAGAAAAAATGAAAAATATAAAAACTAATATTAGTTATAAACTATTTTTGTATGCGTTCTTTTCCTAGTTTAAATGTGTTCGCGTAATTATTTCGCCATTTGATGACACTAGTCACTATTGATGCAGTGTATTTTTTTTATTATTATTTATTTATTATAAACAAAGAGGATACAATATGGGGTTACAAAATAGTCCCACAAAACCAACTAGTCGGTTTGACTGTGGGATCTTCAGTTTCGTTTGGTTTAATCTATTTTATAGACTAGACTTAAATTAAGTTTTGAAGCATGTGTTTTTTAACAATGTTTTAAATTTATTTTTAACTGGCTCATGTCTAATATCATCGATATAGCGTCCTTTCGATACAATACAATGTACCATCGATATGGCGTCCTTTTGATACAATGTACCATCGGTATGGCTTTCTTTCGATGCAATGTACTATCGATATGGCATCCCGTCGATGCAGTGTACCATCGATATGGTATCCTGTCAATGCAGTGTGCAATCAATATGGCGACCTGTCGATGCAATGTACCATCGATATGGCATCCCGTCGATGCAGTGTACCATGGATATGGTGTCCTGTCAATGCAGTGTACAATCAATATGGCGTCTTTTCGATGCAGTGTACCATCAATATGGCGTCCTGTCGATGCAGTGTACTATCATTATGGCGTCCTGTTGATGCAGTGTACCATAAATATGGGGTCTTTTCGATGCAATGTACCATCTGTATGGCATCCTGTTGATGTAGCGTACCATCGGTATGACATCCTGTCGATGCAGTGTACGTAAAGTTGTCCATACAATGACCGTCGATGTAGTGATTGTCGATATCGTAATCTTTAGACTCAAATCATTAATCATGAGACGCCATAGCGATACTTTTTTTTCTTCTCTTTATTAAGGAACAAACAGTCACACATTTATACTTATTGCAAAAGAACATGATGTACTTAAAGACCTATAGTTCCCTAGATTATTATACATATAAAGATATAAAGTTATCGTGAAATTTAACTTAAGTAGATTTATGTAGGTATGCCAAAAGATTTTGTTAAGTGTATAAGCTTAAATTAGGACAATCCTGATTACGACAGGCCCCTTTTTCTTTTATATTTATATGTATATATATTTTTTTCTCTGATTGCATTAAGGTACTTATATATTATAATGTATTCCTTTTCCCTTGCATTAATATTTTGACTTTATTTATTCCAACTTTTCATACGTATCCTTGTGTTTCTCAATTATATTTCCCGTCCACCCTTTAGGTTAGTTAGGGTGAAGACTGAAAATCGGTGTTTCGCCTATCCCACGGGCGAAAATATTACACCGAGTCTAGACCCTGTTTGCTGCTGCGCACATAGGCACATCCGCATTATCATTAGTTAAGTTTTCATTGTTTGTTTTTTGTTTTTTTCGTATATGTTATTCTTGTACTACCAGATGTTTCTATGTGTATTGCAACAAATAAACAATTTATCTATCTATCTATCTATCTAAATAATTTATCAATTTACTAATGTGTGGGTACTTAATTAATAAAGTAGAATGAGAAAGGCACATTTTATGAATCTGTTGATAGAATTTTAAGAGTATATTCAACTTCCTGTTCTATCGGATATGTCGCTGTCAACATTCAGAAATAGATCAAAGACAGTAAAATGCATGATTGAACTAAAAGTGGTCGACTGGCGGTCGCATTAAGGCCGCTTGGGCAACGGATAATTTGCGATTTTAGCTCGAACATGTAGGTTGGTTTCACAACACATACAGGAGCCCAATCGCGGTAATTCTGAACGATAAAACCAAAACGTTACGTTATCATTTAGGTTATTATTTTCCCTAAAAATCTCAAAATCTGGTTAAGCTTCATAATTTTCACTTCAATTGTCCCAGACTGTAATCCTAGATTCCTTAGGCAGAGTATTCAACAATTATAACAAAACTAAAGCGAGTTTTTTCTGTAAACGAAACTGAAACGGTAACGATTTAGCTTTGGTTTTATTGTTGAAAATTAGCGCGTTAGGCCCCAGGTACACATGACGATGAAAGTAACAACATAGATACTACAGCTAAATAATATACTAGAAAAAATTACGACTCGCACCAGATCAATTCTCGGACGGGAATAAAACCTGCGACCTTTGGATGTCCGGTCAAATGCTCTGACCGCTGAGCTACCGAGTCACTAGTGGAATCGTCGAATTTCTTCTAGCATATCCCACTCTTACGCTGAAAGCCAGCGTTATTTCACCAATGTGAGGAATTATCTTAACATTCAATTGAAATATCCTTTCAGATATTTTGACAATTAATTAAGATGAAATACCTAGCTATAGGTTTAATTTTAAAATTTGAGATTTTTGCATTCACAATGCTATTATTATAAATGCTGCCACTATTGACGCGGTAGCTCAGCGGTCAGAGCATTAGACCGGACATCCAAAGGTCGCGGCTTCGATTCCCGCCCGAGCATTGATCTAGTGCGAGTCGTATTTTTTCTAGCATAATTATTTAGTATTTTATAAAAATGCATTGTGAATGCAAAAATCTCAAAATTTTTAAAAAAATATACTAGTGGCTCTGTAAGCTTTAATTTTTGATAATTTTCCGAAATAACTTAAAAATTACCTTTTTTCGAAAAATTTCGAAAACGTATGCTGGTAAGGAGCTGTATTAAGCGCTCCTATCCAACATAAAAAAAACATTTAACCACCTAACCACGAAGTTCCAAACTAAAGTTCTTACTACTAATCTGCGTGGAAAATCAGTTTAGTCTATAAAGACCGAATAACATTCGGTAACAGTTACGTAAAATAAGAAAGCCATAATGCCTATTCAAGTTCATAATTACGGTTTCACGCACGAAACTCGCGAAAACATCTTCAAAATTGCGTTTCTTTTCTCCAAAAAGTCGTTTTCTAAGCGAGATATTTTTTTTATTATTTTTGTGTGGTTATCAAAACCACTATACCTAATACATTACTCATCAAAACTACATTTATTTAAAAAAAATATAAGAAAAAGCAATAGCAGTTGAATTGACGCGCGTTAAAGTCTTTTCAAGGAGTAAAAAAAAGAATTTTGTTTTTTTTAAGGACGTAATTGCAGACTTTTGCTTATCACTACATAGTATGAAACAAAGTCGCTTCCCGCTGTCTGTCCCTATGTAACTTTAGATCTTTAAAACTACGCAACGGATTTTGATGCGGTTTTTTTTAATAGATAGAGTGATTCAAGAGAAAGATTTATATGTATAAATACACGTGTCAAATTCCACACTAGGTACACCGAAGTTAGAAAAAATTAAAGTTTTGATAATGTTATTGTAACAATTTTTACTTACCACAAAAACGAAAAACAATGAGGGCTTTTCACAATGACAAAAAACTGTAGGCTCGAAAGATGGCGTTGATAAAAATAGGTGACAATGTGATTTTTTTACTAAGCTTCGAAGAGTATCAACACCATCTAGTGAGGCAAATAGTTACTATTTTTATTTTTTTAAATGTCACTTTGAAAACCCTTCATGTCATGGCACATTGTATTCTTTTTAAATACCTCTATCTCCTCAATAATAATTAAATAATACCTATTAGAATGTTCTTGTTTCCTGACCGTTATTGTTATTGTGAAAAGGCACCAATTGGCGCAAATAATAATTTTTAACTGCAGATTTCTAATGTTGGCATTGCACGAAGTTCAATGAACTGCAAACTGCAAGTTATATTTGAGGTTTTAAAGATGTAGGATGTATGTAGGTCGCATTACTTTGTTTTTAATAATTCTGTCGAACTGTCTCTGTTAAGTAACGATATAAATGTCACGGGAAAACGGTAAAAACCGTTAAATTACAATAAATCGACGCTTAAGAACCAAGACCATCTACACTTTTGGCGATTTTTACTTTTTAATGCAGTTATTTTTATGGTTGATTTACGCATCGCTTCCTTTTATCAGTTACCTCAAATTCGCATTAAATAAGGAGTTATGAGAAAATACCAATACCACCTAAGTAACTAATTTCAAAACTAATTATTATTTTTGTTTGAAGAAAAAAAAACTTTTTTTCGTCTCCTGTGAAGTCGACTTCTTGTACATAAATGGTCTTGGTTCTTACGCGTCGATATCTCGTTGTATTACAATTTGACGACATTTATTCCGATACATTGTAATATATATATCGAAAAATGAGGAAAATTGTAATGTAGGTAAATATTATTTCTATACACCGTAATTTTTTAAGTATATCAAAAAATTTAATGGGGACTTCAGACCACGTGAAAGAACAACTTTTACTATGGGGCCAACCACGAAATCGCGAAAAAAAAATCAACTGTTCCAGAAAAGTATAACATCGACTCGACTATAATGTATGGAACAGCTGTTTTTTTTTGCGATTTCGTGGTTGGCCCCATAGTAAAAGTTGTTCATTCACGTGGTCTGAAGTCCTCATTTAATTTTTAGATATACTTAAAAAATAACGGTGTATAAAATACGATATAAATTTCATAGATACTTTAGAATAATAACACCTAGAAGCCGTGTCCTTGTATGCAAAGTGAGGCAACTAATACTAAGCCAGAATGGCTTAGTTTTCAGATAATTATATCCTTCATACGTTACCTAATCGTAACTAAAATCTAATAATATAGTAAAATCTCTTTAATGTAGGAAAATTGAAACTGTTTTGTACTTATTCGGTATGATTAGGTAAAAATGGAGAATATAAATCTGAAAACGAGGCCATTTTGGCTGTTTTAGTTGCCTCACTTTTGACAGTGCGCTTTGTAGAGAACTATCGTTCTAGGTGTTATAATTCTAAGATAGATACTTAATTACAAAATTTGGATGAAAATCTCGTAAAACATTATCGCGTTGAAAAAAAAACATAAGTGAAGTGGCTTGGCACAGAGTAAACATTTTTAAAAAAAATAAGTACATAGTTTGAAAAACGAACCTAGTATAAAAGTTTTTAATCAATTTAATATTCAAACTCTTCTATTTTAAACCAAAAAAAAGAAAGAATAAATTCAGTTTTGTTGAAAGTACTACACCTTGGGCATAGGGTTTTTTAAATACCTAACTAATATGGAGTGTACCTTGTGTGTGTAAAGACGAATTTTAGTTATAAACCTACTTCAAAAAAAGGAGGAGGTTCTCAAGTCGACGGTTTTTTTATTTTTATAAATAAGTACTTAAGTAAGAATAAAAGCGCCTCTGTGTCCATTCTGCCAAGCTGAAATTGACACAGAGGCATAAAGCTGAGGCAGGGTTTTTATTGGCCCTTTTTTTATTTTTTTATTTCCTATTTTAATTTAAGTGTTGTTTTCTGTAATATAATCCTATTCCTTTGTTGTTGTTTTTTCTTATTATTCTCTGTAAATGGGTGTGTCAATAAATTATATTCTATTCTAAGTAGGTACTAAAAAAATATTATGCAACTTACCAACCGAAGTATCTTCTAAACTTGTAAAGCCAGTCCTTTCAAATATAACTTCTTCATCACTTTGGTTAAACTTAGTATTATTAAGATTAGCATTCAATAAATTATCTACATTTTTGGCATTATCAAAACTTTTTTTAACTAAACCTACTTGGCCGCTCACATTCGCGCCAAAACTGGGACACAAATTAAAAAACAAAAAAATGCACACGAAAGTTAAGCGTAAATCCATTTTGTTGAATTTCGTTAGCAAAATATGGAAACATGGTATAAACCATTTGATAATTTCACGTAAGTCCATTTTTGGGGTGTTGTTTTTTTTTAAACACGATTTACGCGTGGTGTTCTAAAAAGGCGCGAAAGAAACGTCATTTCTGTTTGAGCGTTTGCGTCTGACTGGTTGAGCGTCACTTACTTGACTTTTCTTCTTTCACTCGGAATAACTGTTACACGAGGCATAGGTAAAGAAACCAGTTACTTTCGCTTTTTCATTTGGTATTCAACGTCCTTATTTCGGCCATTTTAAATCAATGAGCAGGAAGCACCGCCATTTTGGTGCATTCAAGTGAAGTCAAAAGTATAACAACCGGATAATGTGTTTGTTTTACGAATTGTTCAAGCATCATCTTTGTTTTAGTTCCGCTATTTATTGTTAGGATTTATGTGCATTTGAAAGTTTGTTTCTTTGTTTTATGCTAAAGATGAAATTATGTAAGAAAAACTTAACAATAGCACAACAATACGGAATAGGCATGAGTGACCGATTTTGATGAATTTGAGCTTGATCGCTGCGGACACTTATAAAAACATGATGGAACGGAAAAATAAATAAAAAGAAAATATTGTTTTAGTTTTATCACACGATGAAATCAGGGGAAAATATTTTTTTTTTTAATTTTCGGATATAAGCACTTAACAGTCAGATAGAATACGCAAAATTTAAGGAGATAATTTCAGATACTTAAAAATTTTTTTTTTTTTCAATTTTGCAATATGGGTATCAAATTAAAAGGCCTTGATGAGCACATGCCAAAATTACATTAATTTTTCAGTAAAAATATTTTTTTTTTAAATTTTGCAATATGGGTATCAAATGAAAGGCCTTGATGAGCACATTCCAAAATTACATGAATTTTTCAGTAAAAAAGAAGATTTTTTTTTTAATTTTGTAATATGGGTATCAAATGAAAGGCCTTGATGAGCTCATTCCAAAATTACATTAATTTTTCAGTAAATGAATTTTTTTTTTTTTTTACAATTTTGCAATATGAAACATTCTATTAAATGTTTTGTGTTCTCTAAGGTTGTGACGAAAATACATGTACCTATGTATGTACTATACACATACACACACATACATACAAATATATATAAGTACATACATAATACATGACGGCCTTTTACAAAAAATTCACAGATTTTACAGTCCCCGCAAGAATCGGAGCATTGAAAATGAATAAGTACAAAAATTTACGAAAACCAAAATCAAATCACATGCAAAATCCTATTATATTTTTAATACCTAGGTAGGCAGTACCTATTTATTTTTATGATTGCGAATTAAAGCGCCCGCTGACTGCCTCGACTGCCAATAAACAAATATTAAATTCCAACGAATACACTTCTCGTCTGCTTCTGCATCTTTTAACAATATTACCATGACGATCGGTCAATAATCATAGAAGCTACATATTTTTTTATGTATGTACAGAAACACCCGTTTTTCTACAATTCCAAATCTAAAGGGACCACCTTACAGGTCACAATTTTATTATTAACCGATTTTCAAAATTTGTTCGCCATTTTATAGCTAAACTAATAACCTAGGACCCTTTTTTCATTTTTTCTTAAGTCAATTTTTTTTTAAGAAATATTTACAATTTAGTAAACAAACACCCCCTAAAAACCCGAATTTTACAAAATTCCAAAATTTACAAGTAGATTTCTAAATTTAAACGTTCACACGTGTCTCGATAAATTCTTTAACTTTTGGTATTATTCCCATCTCGATCCTCCCAAAATTCTCGGAGATATGGCCAAAAATACGTCTCAAGCGATTTGCATCTGATAACCATTTTCAATGGTAAAAGCATCGCGTACGATATCTAAGCTATAGTAAGTACTAGCGTTCAAACGTATAGCCATTTGAATAGGGAGGGGGCGATATAATCATCTTTTTCTGTGAAATGGCGATAGGTACCTATCGCTAATAGTGAACAAATATGGCTGCAATCGTAGTTCAATTTTTCTCTTCACTATTTCACAGATAAGTTGGTCGGTATGTAACTAGTACGCATTTTAAAAAGAGAAAGTATAATATATACCTACTTACAACGCTGTTTGGTTGTATTTTTTTATATCAAATGATATACTTACTAATGATAATAACAAGCCCTTTGGCAAGTGAAAGCTAAATAAATACGCAATGTAAAGAGTTTAGCCGTAAAGTTTTGATGACCGGCTGATGTTAAGGTTCATACCTGTTCCTATATCAGCCCCTAATTTGCGGAACAAATAACTTAGGAACTAATAACATTATTCCCCGGCTGTATTTAGGCCATTGGGTGCAGGGTTATTAAATAAGCACTTTAACATCAGCCCGTCCTTCGATTCTGTAACCAAACTCGCAACTCACTTCGAACCTCACTTTACTTCGCGTGAATTTGTTATTAGATAAGTATTAGCTGAATATAAGCTATTTTACCGATTGCAAAATGTTTTAGGTAGGTAGCTACCGCAGCTATCTAAAATCTTTTGTGATTAAAAAAATTGCCTATATTATCTCTTTTTTTTTATTCTTTATTTAACGAGCTTGATCACTGAGTGAACATGTCGCTCAATTACATTTTCTTAAGACTACATAACAAAAAAAATATATATTCTATTGTCACAACATTTTTTGCAATTTTAAACAAATTTTTGGCACTGTCTGATAATAAGTACATTATGAGACAAGTTAGCTTAGGTTGCTCATTGCACACAAGGCTGCGGGTTGCAGCCCGAGCCGCAGGCGAGGGCGTAACTCAGCCGAGTGTGCAATAAGCAAGAGCTCACGAATTTCATACGACGTTTTTCAACACATTTGCGAGGAAAAAACAAAGTAATTTATCACACAGCAACAAATATGGCAAAAACAAAATATGATAATTATGGGAAAAGGCGCGCATATTTTGTTTTTGTTTTTTTTTCACACGCCCAATGCAAGAATATTTTGCGAACAAAGGGGTATACAGCCTACTACTAATACTTCAAAATTATAATTTTAAGTGACAAAATGCAAATATTTTAATATTTTTATTTATTTATTTATTTATTTATAACACACATCTATCTTTATTTTATAACAAAATATTGTGAATTATGAATAATTTGATAATAATTATATATTTATTTGACTTAATTAAGGACTTACACATTTATTTATTCCAAAAATGTATATGAATTTTCAGCAGCATATAACCTCTTCGTTCTCAAAAAAAAAAATAACTGTATTACCCGGCTAAATTGGGAATGCTCTGTTTACTCGCATAGAACTTGCAGTAAGGTACTAATTTAACTTTGTAGGGTTAATTCTATTACGAACTAGTGTTTTATATATTATTGCACGCGTTTGTTATAGCTCGGTTTATGGCCCTAAAAGCGATGTATTAGGGCTCACTTTACGAAGCTTCACTTCACTTTACGAGTGTGTTGAAAAGGAGAATTACAATAGCAAACCATTTTTAGTTTGTCGCCAAAATACAATTTTCTTATGACTTCATTCCGGGCACATTCCACCATTACATGATATGCGTCTTCAGGAACACTGCCTATCATTATCTCGTTTATGATTTAAAATTTCCGTGAAGTGAAGTGAGGTTCGAAATGATACGCGAGTTTATTACAGAATCGACAGGCAGCCCCCGGCTGATAAAAGAAAGTTATGGAAAATCACTTATTCAAACTTCAGCCCCCCTAATTTTACCGATATTAGTTAATTTAATTACAAACTAGTATTGTTACAATGTTATCTAACTAATATATTACGTACTATTATGTATTCTGTGATATTACTAGTGTCAAAGCTTAAAACCATAATATAACACGTTTTATTAGGTTGCTTTCTCGTTTATTTGTTTGTTTGTATGTCCGCAAAGTTTGCGAACGATTTTATACTAGCTTCCCGATGAGCCAGAGACTTGAAACTTTAAACATAGGTCAGATCTTGAAAGCAATGCAATATTATGGTGCCATTGAGCTGATCTGATGATGGATCCGGAAGAAGGCCACAGGAAATCTATGATGAAACTATACAACCGTGTTTAGGCTCGTTAGAATCGCCTTGATGAGTACTCTAACGGGAGACGAGGTCCAGGGTCTGATGATGGAGCCGGAAGAAAGCCACTGGATCTCTGTAATAAAACCATGCAACCCCATCGAATTTGGGTTTGTTCGAATCGTCTTGACGAGTACTTTGTTGGGAACTAGTTTCCAGGGCCTGATGATGGAGCCGGAAGAAGGATAAAGGAACTCTTTAATAAAACCACGCTACCCCTCGAGTTTGGGCTCGTTTAAATCGTCTTTACGAGTACTTTGTTGGGAAATAGTGTCCAGGGTCTGATGATGGAGCCGTACGAAGGGCACAGGAACTCATTCATAAATCCACGCTATCCCATCGAGTTTGGGCTCGTTTAAATCGTTTTGACGAGTACTTTGTTGGGAAATAGTTTCCAGGGTCTGATGATGGAGCTGGAAGAAGGCCACTGGACTTCGTAATAAAACCATGCAACCCCATAGAGTTTGAGCTTGTTTGAATCGTCTTGACGAGTGTTCCGATAGGAGATGGTATATTAACATTTTTAAAATAATAATTTACTAAAAAAAAACTTTTTTAAAAACACGTTTTTAAAACGGAGTTTTGAAATATGGACAAAATAATTATTATAGAAATTAATTACATAAGCACATAGGCATCAATATGAATTTGCTGATATCGGGGAGGAAAACCACTTTACATCATTAGGTGATATTTCCATATTATAATTTACAATAATTCTATGGTTTGGTTATTTTTAATGTAACCAACGAAATGCATATAAAAAAAACAGAAGAGTATCAGTCACTCGAAACGGAACAAAATGCGATATTCCGTTCACGCACACATAGATATTACAAATAAGCAATCTCAGGCTAACTCAGGTCTATATTCAGTAGTATCTGTAGATATATTTAGAAATACAATCTGGAGACGACAATGCGACAATAAATTAAATGTCGTATAGCGAAGAAAGCTCCAAGTAGGTATAATCTCCCATAAAAAAACTGTTTAGTCACTGGAAATAATTTTTCAGTTACTGTTTTCAGTACAATTTTTTTTTTGTTTGAAAAAAATATTTCATTTCGTTCCTAGGAATTATTCGAGTTTCAAAATACTCATGAAGGTGTCACCGATGTTTTGATTTATTGTCACATACTTACTTATTGTCGTCTCCACCCCTTAGCGTAGGTATATCTTTTTTGTGGAACGGGAACGGGAAGATGTTTGGATATTTGGATGTTTGTTACTCAATCACGCAAAAACGGCTGAAAGGATTTGGGTGAAATTTGGTACAGAGATAGTTTATAGCCTTATTAAGCTTATAACATAGGATATTTTGTATCCTGGTCAAAGGTTCCCTAGGGGTTTTCCTAATGTCCACGCGGTTGAAGTCGCGGTAGTTATACAAGACAGTGTCAATGTCAAAGTAAAAAATTAAGTGCTTTTGAATCGTCTATTATTTTCGTACCACCCGTTCCAGACATTTTTGTTATAAAAAGCCCTAAAGCCGAATATGGTACTTAGATATAAGGACCGTCAAACTGAACAACTCAACTTTTACTATGGGAGTAAATCTGAAATCGCGAAATAAAATCAGCTGTTTCATACATTTTGATATTTCCGTATTATTGTTTGTATGAAACAGCTGATTTTTTTCACGATTTCAGAGTATGGTATCTACCATAGGGTCATCGGGTAAACGGTGGGTCAGTTGGATGCAGTGGGTCACGCAAACATTCACGAAATTAGTATAGGTAGCGCCATGTAGCGCTGCCGCTTTCCCGCTCACAGACGCCACCCCGCAGGCAATCCCCCCTCGGCCTTTAAATAAATGAATAATTAAATTTCATAGTTAATTGTCTTTAACTACTTACCTACACTTACGTACAAAAGCCGCCTAGACCTATTGTTAACCAGGGGGTGATTCATTGTAGGTACTGCTCTTTTAAAAAAAACTTGTTTACTCTGCTCTCCATTAACGGAGGTCAATGATATAGTAATATTATGAAAGTAAATAAAATGTACAATACTTCAAACCTAACTTTAAGCCAGGTTTACTGATAGGTTTTAAGATATGAACTATCAAAAAAAGTGACCCACCCTTCACCCGGTGTCATAGACCCACCCTTCACCCGGTGTCATAGACCCACCCTTCACCCGGTGTCATAGACCCACCCTTCACCCGGTGTCATAGGGACACCGGGTGAAGGGTGGGTCACTTTTTTTGCATGCCGTGCAACAACATGCCGAATATTGTATAGACAATAATCGGCATGTTTTTTGTAACACGTTTTATATTTTCGCACGTAGGTAGGTATTTGTCTCCTTGGTGTTCTCGAATATGGCCTAAATGGCGCTTCTGTAAAACATACAGACTTTGCATTTTGTATGGTCAAGTAATACCCATTTTCCATATCACAAAAGGAAACAGTGGAAAAAAATCGGTATAATTTGGTATTTCAGTCTTCCTTCCTTCCTTCCACATACAAGTACCTACTTATATACTAATTAATAGACACTGAAGTAGGTAGTCCTTTTTGTGCGCTGTCTGCATCTAACTTGATCGTCGGTTCGGTACACCTTGTCGGGGCGTCTCAGATGCGCGTTCGCCATTTTTAAGTGAGTTTTTTACATGCTAAGTTCTTCGATCATCTAATAGGTACCTAGGGATGTAGCACGTCATACAATAACAAAGCTGAAATGTGGCACATGCCGTTTGATAAATCACGCGACACTAAGGCTAGGCGCGCATGGAAGCTTAAGAGGATTGTCAAGCAAACGGTCTCCATACAAACGGCGATAACGTTCCCCACCCTCTAAACTTTAGAGGGTGGGAAACGATATCGACGTTTGTATGGAGACCGTTTGCTTGACAATCCTCTTAACTTCATCGGCCGATAGTGGATCGGTTGCGCATGAAACCGATAGTTTAAAGCGCGCAAGGAAGCTTAAAGAATCGAACGATTGGAAATATGGACTTCACTGAAGTGTTTGTGCTCTTGCTCTCAAAATGCGCAAAAAGAAACAACGAAGAAAGTACTGGGTGCATCCACTTATTGGTGCTCGATTAGTGAAAGGGCAATTTGTTCAGTAAGCCTCCACATGCGCGCCTGCGCATAGCCTAACTTTTGTTTAACTTGGCGATCGCTGTAATTTTTACCCGACTGCGGGTTATGTTTTTCGCGCGTATCTTGTAAGTAAGTTTGTATGTTTGTATGTATGTATGTTTGTATGTAATATTCTATATTACCTCATATCTTTCAAACGGCTGAACGGATTTCTATGATTAAGATATCGTTAGATTTGTGTTTTCAGCCCAAGTGTTCTTAAGAAGGTGGCGTTTTATAAAAAACAACATGGCGGCTGTACGGTGCTATTATACGTAGTGAAAAAAAAAATTTTTTAGAATAGGTACTGCAATATTTTAATTTTTTATCATATAGTGCGGGCCGTGCTTCAATTCTCCTCGACCATTATGATAAAGTGCCGCTGCAAGCACACGCTCGGCCGTTTAATTATCGGGCGCATGGCGCGGCCTCTCATAGAACAGCATAGGTTACATGACACCTTCCGATCGCTATCGGCCGGCATTTTTGTGTCTCGTCACAGATTTTAAAATCGGCCGATTTAGTTAGCACAAACCATAAATTCTTTTAATTTTTTCGAAATTAAGAAAACGAAATGGTAATTTGACATTCGATTTATCATTGATCTGTACCCTTACCACGAACAGCTATCGAAAAAAATAACGCGCGTAAAATCA
Organism: Agriphila straminella; assembly: GCA_950108535.1. Classification (NCBI taxonomy): domain Eukaryota; kingdom Metazoa; phylum Arthropoda; class Insecta; order Lepidoptera; family Crambidae; genus Agriphila; species Agriphila straminella. Next base: position 13,774,592 of record OX467304.1, read on the forward strand.
TTCGCGATAGTGCAATTTTGTATTGGAAATTTGTACAGCGCCATCTATCGCCGATAAGCGAAATGAAATTTTCCATAGAGAATTGTCTACCGAGTAATTTTACGCGCGTTTTTTATTCTCGATAGCTGTTCGTGCTAAGGGTCCAAGGAAATTATAAGTACTTCGTACAACGTTGTACGAAGTACATATACTTAAGAAGTTTTTGTGCCTATTTGAAACGCCACTAGCGTGCGTCTAAAGAACTAGTTTTGGCATTTGGCATACATTTTTGACAAGTTTGAATGGAAGTTTTAAGTTGTATAAAGGGCTATCGGTATTTGCGTTGACATAAGCACATCACTTGATTTAGGCCGGTATTATAGAACGAGACTCAAGCACTGCTTGAACTCTAATCACCTGATGTTGATTCCAAAACAAAGCTTGAGTCGAGACTCAGCTGATCTCTACTTAAATATAGATTTGGGTCCATCTATTGGATATAGTCTGCTTCCTATTACGAAATTTGTTTTTAGCAGAATGAGTTTCATTTTAGTAATTAGGCAAAGTAAATGTTGCGTCGCAATTTGCTTTATATATTTTTATGAGTGGCATTGACCAATTACACGTTAATTTTAATAAATAAGGTATTTGTGCTTAGAATTATTGAAATATTGCGAAGATTATAATAGGATATTTTGTCACAGCAGTAAGTTTTTCGTAAAACGGAATATGAGAACTCGACCTCATCAATTCAACAAACTAAACTCAACTCAGATCATGCTAATTTTCAAACGATACTCGAGTAATGCTCGACTAATTTTAGAACTAAAATCTCTGCTCAGAAAGAATTTGATCTCTGTTTACGTAAATATGGTCGAGACCACGCTTGTGCATTGATTTGGACTCATATTTACATTTTGTTAAGGTCTAATTTAAGTGAGCGGATGGTTGGGAGGGCCCCCTACCCCTGTCAAAATGAATTTTAAAATTTACCTAACTTAACCTCAAAATGTATGAGAAAGCTAAAAAAAACATTTAAGGGCGAACGACGGAAAAAGAGTGGATTAGAGAAGGGGGACTCCCCTCAACTCTATTCTTTTCCCCTCGCTCGCCCCACTTAAATGTTTTTTTTTCATACATTTTGAGGTTAGGATTTGTAAAATTTCAAAATTCAATTAAACAAAAAACTATGCATTTCCGCACAAAATGCTTAGGTGGGGAGAGGTCCCCTCTCTCCCTTCCATCCACCCCTAGCCCTAAATTTAACCTTAACTAATAGAAATAAAACCCTGGCAACACTAGCGAAAACGTAAACCTAACGTACGCAGTCAAGCAGCGTTCTAAAATAAGCTTAATCTGAGTCGCGTACCTACTCAACCATAGTTTTAAAATTAGCATGATTTGAGTTTGAGTTTAGTTTGTTAAATCTCTGCTCAAGCACAGTTCTAGAATTAATACTTGACTCAAAACTAGTTTTAAGTAGAGATCAAGGCTTGAGTCTCGTTCTGTAATACGGGCCTTAGTACCCTGTACTGTACGCACACTACGTCCTACAGCGCCAAAATGGTGGAAATCAAGTAGGCACAAGAACAGTTTGACAGCAGCCAGGCCAGCGGGTCTACCGGCTAAAAATAATGAAGTTGATGTTAACTGTAATTTGACAGATGGATATGATACATTGCTTCTTCTTTGGTAAGTTTTTATTTGTGTCAAAACGAAGTAGCAATGTATCACATACATCTATCAAATTACAGTTACATTAACTTCATTGTTTTTAGCCGGTAGACCCGCAGTGTAATAATATCATAGATATAGTATAATAATATAGAGGTCAATGACATATAATTTCCTTGGATCTGTGATTTGGTTGACAGATAGGTACAACAGATTAATAAGTAAAAAAGTGCTGCAAACTATGAATCACAGATTAAGATGGTGCATAGACTCCTACACGGATTACTTAAAAAGCTATTAAGTCACTGTATGTTCTCCTATGAAATAAAATAAATTAAATAAATAAAAAATTATGTAAGCAGCTTTCTTATAATTTCCTTGGCTTTAGCATAAAAAGCCGGGGGGCTGATTATGTAACTTTGTTGCAATCAACTCTGACAGAAATCGCAGTTACATTGCTGTTTTAAACACACCATAAAAAAAAACTTCCACTAGGAGGAGGTAGCAATATGCCATCAACTACCTAGACACTTTCGTGAATGGTTCCGAATAGAATTCTTTTTTTTCAGGTACAAAATGCTGAAATTCGCCTGCCTTCTGCTAATAGTACCGTTAGTTTCCACAGTTAACACTGTTAACAGTACCATTCCAGCGACTGCACTAAACACTAGTACGGGACATACAGGACTATCATTAACGCTGCAAGAATCTGATAATCTGATGTTCATAATTGATTCGCTGTTGTCTTCTTACCAATTTCCAGTAGAAAACGATATGGGTTCTATCTTAGGTCCTAAAGCTATTGTGAACTGTGCTGACAATCATTACAGAGTAGAAAATAAGAAAAAAAAAGAATATAAATGCGTTCCAAAGTCAGAAGTCCAAGAACCAGATTTTGATTAAATATTATTGTACAGTCAGCAGCACATCAAGCACAAAATGTCAAAAATCTCCGATGAAATTTGATCGTTAAAGTAGGTAGGTACCTACTTGTTTTAAAGTTTAAAATTGATTGAGAAAATTTTACATTTTGTGGAATGCCGTTCTGTACTTAAGGGCGACCTGCTATACTGTTTTTAAACTTGTCTAAAAACCAAGAAGCTTATTGGCACCGTGCACGCTTTTAGCGCCACCTAGCGTTCGCAACTTTGTTGGCTCTGACCTGACCGCTTTGACGTTTTGATATGAAATGGCGGCATTGTGACAAAATGTTAAAAATACTATACTTATTGTGTTAATGTAAATTTCAAAATTACTGTGATTTGGGTGGACAAGTGTTGTGAAATTATTTTTGGTCATTTAAATTAAATATAGCAAGTAAAATCTATTCAATACGAGTGTTTTATTTTAGTTATAATCAGGGTTTGTTTACTTCTTTTTTTGTTGTAGATTGTGTAAAACAAGAGGATAAAGCTACTTTTTCTCAAACATGCTTGGAAATTCGATCATTATTTTGACAACCTTCTTCGTGCTAAATCGGAGTTTACGGACTGACCTAAACCGCGCCGGCAATCTTAGTATGAGAATCCATTACTAACGTGTAATAATGGATTTTCATACAAAAATTGCCGGCGTCTGACCGGCAATGTTTCTATTAAAACTCATTACGCACGTGTAATTCAGAAATGGAGCGAACTTTTTAATGAATCACGAATAATGGGTATCAAATGAAAGGCCTTGATGAGCGAGCACAATCCATTTTTTTTTTTAATATTAGGTATATGGGTATCAAATGAAAGGCCTTGATGAGCACATTCCAAAATTATGAAAAAAAGGAAAAAAAAAAGAAAAAAAAACCTTTTTTTTAATACCTAGGTATATGGGTATCAAATGAAAGGTCTTGATGAGAACATTCCAAAAATATGAAAAAAAAACGAAAAAAAAAAGAAAAAAAACTTTTTTTTTAATACCTAGTATATGGGTATCAAATGAAAGGTCTTGATGAGCACATTCCAAAAATATGAAAAAAAACCAAAAAAAAAAAAGAAAAAAAACTTTTTTTTTAATACCTAGGTACATGGGTATCAAATGAAAGGTCTTGATGAGCACATTCCAAAAATATGAAAAAAAAACGAAAAAAAAAAGAAAAAAAACTTTTTTTTAATACCTAGGTATATGGGTATCAAATGAAAGGTCTTGATGAGCACATTCCAAAAAATGAAAAAAAAACGAAAAAAAAAAAAGAAAAAAAACCTTTTTTTTAATATTAGGTATATGGGTATCAAATGAAAGGCCTTGATGAGTACATTCCAAAAAACTGGAAAAAAAATAAAAAACGAAAAAACTGGAAAATATTTTTTTTTTTCAACATGGGTATCAATTTATCAAATGAAAGGCCTTGATGTGCACATTCCAAAAAAATAAAGAAACTGGCTCCTTTCTTCTTTTTTCAATTTTTTGCTTTAATTTTAAATAAAAATTAAAAGTTAAAAAAACCTTCTTGGTTTGAATTTCCGCGCATTATTTGAGAAAAGTACTATACAAGCCTTGGCCGCAACTAGGCATTGATGGACTCACGTATGTGTGCCTCGGCTTCGCCTCGGCCCACATTTTCACGTTCGTCCTTCAATGCCTGTCTTGCGTGCCGCTGCAGTAATGTACTATAATAATGTTATGTGATAATAAACATATATTATAATTATTCCTGTATCGCTAGTAATAAATTAAATATCGTTTTCAAACAGATTACAGAGCCTAAATTATTTCTACTTTTTGTCACCATGAGCGCTGCGATCGATTATTATACCTTCGCACCCAGCGAATTCCGTGTCCTACATCTTGGCATGGACCACTTTGAAAACCGCAATTCTGACTACATGGGAAATTTCTCCCCAATTAGTCCTACTTTTTCGGAATTAGTCCCAAAAAGGACTGAAAGATATAAGCGATTTAAATGGTCCATGCCAAAGCAAACCTTCATTTTGGCAGGGACAGGCTATATCTAGTGAACCTAAACACCTAGCCAGGATCTGATTATTCAAAAAAAAACTCCCTTTTTTATGGATCCCGCAATACCTAGAATCAAAACGAAATGAAGCGTAGTTCAAAAAATATAAAGGAATGATTTGGTCCCTGCCAAAATCAACCTACATCATGGCGAGGACTTTTGAACCAGGTCACCTAGAGAAAATCTGATTATTGGAAACGATTCGTGTAAATTAGTCCCAATTAGTCCCAAAGCCACCAAATTAGCCCCCCTTTAGTTTAGGAGAAATTCCGTTTTTTTATATAAGTACAGTCACGTACAAAAGCGTACAGTAAAAATTAATTACATAAAACTATTCCGTTCCGTAATGCGCAGTGTTCCGAATGTTCCGATTGTAAAACATTAAGTACGAACTTTCGTAGATTGAGGAATGCACAAACAGTATCTGTGAACATAAGTTTTACAATCGGAACACTGCGCATTGCGGAACGGAATAAAGTTTTAGGCCCATATTACACTATCATGTATATATCATTCGAGATATATGTTTACTATCTTCGTCGGAGATAGCATCCGATAAATAATATTATGATAGTGTAATATGCTCATGCCCCCCTAGCATGACCATCGAAACGCGATAATATGATATAGAGCTTAATCACGTTTAACTGCCATAAAACAATGGAATTTGACAGTCGAGTGTCGACAAAACGATATATATCGTGTATTGTCGGTCATGCTAGGGGGCAGCCCTTCCTCCCTCCAGTTAAACGTGATAAATCACTAGGTACCATATCACGTTTCGGTAGTCATGCTAGGCTAAGAGGGATGGATTGTAAGGGCGTTTTCCTACGAACAAACAATGACACGACACGATTGTCAACAGTGTTGCCAGAACCTACCAAAAAGTACAGTTGTCAGCACTATAGTGCTGACAACACTGTCGTGCAGCTTGTGAATCGTGTCGTGTCGTTGGTCGTGGAAAAACGCGCTAAAGCCGCGTTTAAATAGACACAAAAACATGTTGGAAAACATGTTTTCAATTCAATGTTTCCGAAATATCCATCTGTGTCATCCATTTGAAGCAAAATGGACGAGACAGGTACCTAAATGTTGCGAAACATGTTGTCTAAATGGCTCTTAACCAAGCCATACCACACCCAAAAAAATAGTTCGTTTTTGTCATACATTACATGCTGTGTTGCCGTTCTAGCGACATAGTAGCTGGATTAGCAGATTTTTTTAATATTTTTGTAATTTAGTCGCTAAAAACTATAACTTACCTAATATATTTTAATGTTTTTGAGCAAAATTGTGAAAAATGAAATCCTATTACATATTTTCGTAGGTACCTACCTACACCTTTGTTAATTATGTAGGTACTATTTGCCTATAATTATTAATAAATGAGTGCTTGATTTCAAAAATTCGCTTTTATTTACACATTTTTTATCAAAACTATTTTAATATTCTAGTGACTTTTATCGATATTTTTAGTACCTACCTATTTTTTTTCCAAATTTTTACACAAGTCAAAAGTTACTAGAAAAAAATGACAGGCATGAAAGGCAGTGTTGCCATATTGTTTATTCAAATTTAGCATTTTTTCACCCCATTTTACATGTATGTGAACTTGGCATTTTGCATTGTTTTAATTTTTTTTAAAAATTAGGTTTAATTTTCAACTTTCGTCTATGACAACATTTTACGGGAACACGGCAACACTGAATTGGCACTTGGCCAAGGGTCTGACATGCTTTGATAGAGCGAGATCGTCTTATTAAGATTCCTATAGGAGGAAATAGAGAAGAGTGTCATGTTTTTTCTCTATCACCGACCGGACTTTTTTTCATGGTCGGGTTATAGGCAGAGTTCAAATAAGCAAAACAAACAAGTGGGGTTATATCAAAAGTGCCAGAGAAATTAAAGTTTTTGTGGATAACTCCCTAATTAATATTGAAGATTTATTATAAATCGAATGTGTAGTGTTTGTGTCTAGCATACAAAATGGTGGGATGTTCGATATTTGGCTGCAAAAGCAACAATCAAAGGAAAGAAGCGGGCGTTACATTTCATGCGTGAGTACACTGTTTTCTATATTTTGATCACGTATTTCTTTCTCAAATCTCACAGCAACCAAGTTTCTGAGCTAAATCATTAGTTATATCATGAAAAACCTGATAAATAGGAAAAATCTAAAAATTATTTCTAAAAATAACCTCGTAAACATTTGACATGCAAACCGGTAAAATTGCGTACATCTTCGTAATAGTAGAAGTCAGCTTAGCTTTGACGTCCACTAAAATCAGTAGGTTTATAATTCGATTTCCGGATGCCTACTATATAGAAAATTTTCCCCTGAAATTTGGGGTAATTTTTGGAGAATTACCCCAAATTACCCCAAATTTCAGGGAATTTCAAGCGATTTGATTTTTTCAGATTTACGACGGAAGATAAAACTCGTGAAAAAGGTATAGAAGCAACTGGAAAAAAGAATTGGGTGCCACACACGAATTTGTTCAAAACATTAAAAAAAAAAATTGTTTCCGAAAAACAGAAAAACTAACGTTAATAAAAAAAGTTCTGTATTCCAACGTTTAATAAAGACTTTACCTGTTTTAATTTAAAGTTTATCTTTTTATTCCATTAACCACACAATCTACAAACAACCCCAGCTAGTTTACTCTATGTATACGTATCTTACCGTTAAAGTACGGAATCCGTTAATCTGCAGATTAACTGGTCTAGCCAGTTAAAGTGCGAAATTACGATTTCCGTACTTTAACTAGTAATCTGCACATTAACGGATGCTACCCCGTTAAGGGTACTTTTTCTGATCATGGCAACCCCATATTTTGACGTCATAATATATCTATCCCTTACACCCGGTCGCTCGGTAGCATAGATATAGTATATTAAAAGGGGTAGATGCGCTACCGAGCGACCGGGTGTAAGGGATAGATATATTATGACGTCAAAATATGGGGTTGCCATGATCAGAAAAAGTACCCTTAACGGTGTAGCATCCGTTAATGTGCAGATTACTAGTTAAAGTACGGAAATCGTAATTTCGCACTTTAACTGACTAGACCAGTTAATCTGCAGATTAACGGATTCCGTACTTTAACGGTAAGATACGTATACATAGAGTAAACTAGCTGGGGTTGTTTGTAGATTGTGTGGTTAATGGAATAAAAAGATAAACTTTAAATTAAAACAGGTAAAGTCTTTATTAAACGTTGGAATACAGAACTTATTAGCTTTAGTATGTCATGCTCACTTTAAACATTTCTGCGGTGGTGTCGTGTGGGGCGGGTCGTTACGTTCCCTCAAATATGGTTGAGCGAAGCGATGGCTGGTCCATGCGTCATGCTCGTGAACGGGTGCTGCCAGTGGGAATGGGTCTGCTTCTGTCTGCTTGTACTAAGGGCGTCGTATATTTATATTTTTTTTTCTCTGTTTGATGTTATCAATATGTATGGCACTTCTTACTCAAAACATAAAACTAATAGGCAAGTAAACCTTGTTTTGATTTCTCTTTTTTTATTGCAATCATTTTGCTTTCTATAGTCAGTAGTTTTTGTAAGTAAAGGCCTATGAAAAGCTTTTGGATATTAGTTTTCAATTCAGTGCCTTAGGATGGGTAGCCTAAGTATGTCATGCTCTCTTTAATCATTTCTGCGGTGGTGTCGTGTGGGGCGGGTCGTTACGTTCCCTCAAATATGGTTGAGCGAAGCGATGGCTGGTCCACGCGTCATGCTCGTGAACGGGTGCTGCCAGTGGGAATGGGTCTGCTTCTGAGTACCTATCTTAACGCATATTGAATTGTAAGAATTGCGTTTTTTATTGTTATTTTTTATGTCTTGTCTCAAGTATTTTATGGTAAATTTTGCCTACTTAGGTGCACTTTCGAGTAGCAGACATAGTGATTACTGATTTCTCAACTAGTTGAAAGTTATTTACTCTCACAATTACCTATCCGATATGTAGTAGGTATTTAATTTCAACCTACCTACCCATTGTGTACAAACTTTTGTTAATTATTGTGATGGAAAATGACCTCACTTTAAAAGTGGAGCTCATTTTTCAATGTTGACGACTCTGTATGAAATATACAGGGAGAAAAAAGCAGCCCTTGACGAGTTTCTTGCCGGTTCTTCTCGTTACAAGGTCTCCCGCTCAGGGTTTGCGAACCGATGGCGTAGCTTCTTTGACATTCACAAGTGCTTGTAACAGCCTAGACTGAATAAATGATTTTTTGATTTTGATTTGATTTGATTTATTTAATTAACGTTAGTTTTTCTGTTTTTCGGAAACAATATTTTTTTTAATGTTTTGAACAAATTCGTGTGTGGCACCCAATTCTTTTTTCCAGTTGCTTCTATACCTTTTTCACGAGTTTTATCTTCCGTCGGAAATCTGAAAAAATCAAATCGCTTGAAATTCCCTGAAATATGGGGTAATTTTTGGGGAAAATTTTCTATATAGTAGGCATCCGGAAATCGAATTATAAACCTACTGATTTTAGTGGACGTCAAAGCTAAGCTGACTTCTACTATTACGTAGATGTACGCAATTTTACCGGTTTGCATGTCAAATGTTTACGAGGTTATTTTTAGAAATAATTTTTAGATTTTTCCTATTTATCAGGTTTTTCATGATATAACTAATGATTTAGCTCAGAAACTTGGTTCCTGTGAGATTTAAGAAAGAAATACGTGATCAAAATATAGAAAACAGTGTACTCACGCATGAAATGTAACGCCCGCTTCTTTCCTTTTGATTGTTGCTTTTGCAGCTAAATATCGAACATCCCATCATTTTGTATGCTAGACACAAACACTACACATTCGATTTATAATAAATCTTCAATATTAATTAGGGAGTTATCCACAAAAACTTTAATTTCTCTGGCACTTTTGATATACTTGTTTGTGTGTGTGTATATACCCCACTTGTTTGTTTTGCTTATTTGAAGTCTGCCTATAACCCGACCATGAAAAAAAGTCCGGTCGGTGATAGAGAAAAAACATGACACTCTTCTCTATTTCCTCCTATAGGAATCTTAATAAGACGATCTCGCTCTATCAAAGCATGTCAGACCCTTGCTCGGTAGCGCATCTACCCCTTTTAATATACTATATCTATGCACTTGGCAGGTGTTTGTTTTTTTCGTTCTTTGGTTATTTGGTCGGTTTATTTATTTTTATTTTAGAGTGGTTTTCTTTATCAGTTTGTAGTACTAAAAGTTTGATTATCTATGTTCATCAGCACACAGTAACTTTTTATATTTAGGAGGTGCCATCTTTTAAATTTTTTTTGTGAGAGTAACAAAAAAGTCGTACTTGTCTGTGAAACATCCTGTTTACTGATATAATATTATAACTTAATCATAGTCATAGCAAACGAAAGTAACGAACCCGCGACCTTTGGATATCCGGTCCAATGCTCTTACCGCTGATTTACCGAGTCACTAGTATCATCGTCAAATTTCTTCTAGTATATCCTACTCTTACGCTGCAAGCCAGCGTTATTTCACCAATGTGAGGAATTACCTCGACATTCAATTGAAATATCTTTCCAGATATTTGGCAATCGATTAAGATGAAATAGCTAACTATATAATTTTTAAATTTGATATTTTTGCATTCACAATGCTATTTTTATACAATACTAAATAATATACTAGAAAAAATACTACAAAAAAAGTATTGATCTGGTGTGAGTCGTATTTTTTCTAGTATATTATTTAGTATTGTATAAAAATAGCATTGTGAATGCAAAAATCTCAAATTTAAAAAGTAATAAAAAAGGTAAATCACACGTTTTTACACTTTGGTGACAAGTATCTGTAAATATACAATTATTATAAAAAAACGTCATCTTATCAAAAAGTGTCATGTACCTACATATTATTGTATTTCTAATTATAATGAAAAAACCTATACGAACTGAATTTTTATTGGTTTTGAAGCCGCTGGTTTCGAACCATCATTCTCAACAACTTTCACTATGAGACTTCTACGGTGAAAAAAAATCAGCTGTTCCATACAAAAGCTTTTTAAGTTTTTTTTTAAGTACAATTAAATACATAATGATGGACAAATAGGGTGGGGGTGGCATCAATGAGCCAGGAAAAATTTGAAGCGCCATATTTCTGCATCCCTATACACGACTGAAATGTTATGTGCATTAATGGTTAGGAAATTTAACCGACTATCTAATGGCGTACTCAGATTTGTTCCAAAATCATCCTGAAATGAGCCAATAGCATTTTTTACCAGGTCTGGGGGGCACACAATCAGCCAGGCATGTATATACGTATTGTTATCTTTATATTTATTCTAAAATTGATGAAAAAAACACAATATTTATATTAAAGTTATTTATTGCAATCGTTTGAGATGTTCTTACTACTAGGTTTGGTTAACAGTAACCTGTAAAATCTTGTCTTAAAGTTTTTCTTAATATTATCACTTTTTAACCTAACCGTGGATAAAAAATATATAGGTAACAGTCTCATTTTTTTTAACACAATAACACAACACAATACGTAGTATAACTGAGTATTTAACGTCTATAACAAACAGTCTCACTGAGTAGCTTTTGAGGCGCTTATTATAAAAAAATAAAATTACAGGGAATAACGCTTATTAATATAGAGATCAAATCTGATATAATTATGAAAGAAACGAAAAAGTCGCACTCTTCATCATCGTCGATGACTTCTAATATTTGACCAACATAGTAAACATTATCGGTTTTCGATTTGAAGCGGACAATAACATAATCATCGACGAAAGGCTGTCGTGGCAATAGGGGAAAGACCATTGACATGAAGGTCTATTGCGCGTTGCATTTGGGCAGCGGTGGTAGTTTCTTTTTTCCTTACGATCTTCGGGGTTCGACCCATTCTGAAATTTTACAACATGTAACTTTACAACATGTAAATGCAAATGTATTTCCATGATGTTCATCGCGCATTTAGTATTTTTTTGAGTAGCAGCATACAATGGGTCAGGTTAATGGCACACAATGAGCCGGGTATGGTACCATAACATCTATACTTTGCCTATTGTGTACCATGCTATGGCACACAATGAGTCAGGGAGGGTACACAATGAGTCAATGGCTCAATGTAAGCACAAGAAAAATGACCCATTGCGTACACCCCCGGTCCCAAATTATTTTAGGTTATGTAACTCCAAACAGACACATGTAGCTGCTACTAAACTAGTGTAAAAGAAGCTCAGATAAACCTTTTCTACGTGCAAGTTATTCACAAAGTAAAATGACTTAAAGAAAAAGCATGAGAAAACACACTACTTACGTTTTTTTTTTAGGTTTTAGGTCACGAAAACGAAAAACTCTCGGTGGCACACGCGTTCCTCAACGAATCTTGCCAGCTACTGGGGAGGGAGGGGAGCGGTCGGAAAGGTGCCCGTGCATGCCGAAAACGCGGAGCGGCAACGTCGCCTTTACGAGTTAGATGGGGTGGCCCATTGCGTACGCGTGGCTCATTGATGCCACCCCCACCCTACATAAAAGTCCAATACCTTACTCTGTCAAAATGAAACAGCTGATTTTTATACGGAAATGGTTTAATCAATCGGCTCACAAACAAAAAAGTAAGACGCCATCTTGGCTTTTTATTTTTTAATATTTCATTATTATTTTCTTGTCAAAATAGTACCAGAAACCGAGATTCATCAAAATCGGTCCATAAACAAAAAATTTGGCCGCCATCTTGGATTTTTTAAATTGCGTTGCTGTTTTCTTGTCAAAATAGTAGCAAAAACCGAGTTTCATCAAAATCGGCCTACAAACAAAAAGTTGGCCGCCATCTTGAATTTTTTATATTTTTAAAATTGCATTGCTGTATTCTTGTCAAAATAGTAGCAAAAACCGAGTTTCATCGAAATCGGCCTACAAACAAAAAGTTGGCCGCCATCTTGGATTTTTTATATTTTTAAAATTGCATTGCTGTATTCTTGTCAAAATAGTAGCAAAAACCGAGTTTCATCGAAATCAGCCTACAAACAAAAAAGTTGGCCGCCATCTTGGATTTTTTATATTTTTAACATTGCATTGCTGTATTCTTGTCAAAATAGTAGCTAAAACCGAGTTTCATCGAAATCGGCCTATAAACAAAAAAGTTGGCCGCCATCTTGGATTTTTTATATTTTTAACATTGCATTGCTGTATTCTTGTCAAAATAGTAGCAAAAACCGAGTTTCATCGAAATCGGCCTACAAACAAAAAAGTTGGCCACCATCTTGTATTTTTTAATTTTTTTAACATTGAGTTGTTATTTTCTTGTCAAACTAGAAAAAAAAACACCTGTTCCATACATAAGTACAATGCGTAGGTAGGTACTCCATCGAAATGTATGAAACAGCTGTTTTTTTTTCGATTTCAAGGTTGGTCCTATAATGAAAGTTGTACAGTTTGATGGTGTGATCAGCCCCAAGAGAGGTTTTAAATTAATTACAAATAACCCTATATAGGTACAAAGTTTCAAGTGAACCCATTGAAGGAAGAAAATCACTCTCTACTCCAAATATGAATAGTTTCGAAAGAAAAGCAATATAACTTTAAAATTCAATTTTATACATGACCATTTCATACTTCTTTTGAAATTATTTTGTACGCGACTGTACATGTTTTTGATATCGACGGCAGCAAAGTAATTAAAGTCATCTACAAATCTAAGAAATTCTTTTTATTGTATATTTCTAACGAGAATTACCTATTCTTTAATTGTGTAAAATCAAAATTTAATATATTTCCTTATTAACATAATTTCTTTAACGTATAAAAAGCCAACTATATCAACATTTTAAAATCCAACACTGTTAAAACGGACAACTGTCCTTGTCATTGCTTACGTGGGACGGAACGCAGTTGTTTTATGGAAGAAAGAGATAACCGTCACTTGTCATTAATTTCACCGGCGGTAGGTTATAATGCGAAAATAAATAGGTTTTGTTGGAAATAACGCTTGTTTTATTTATGTTCATAGTGAGTGTTCATAATGAATGTGCAACGAAGAAAATTGTTATTATGTTTAGGTTAATGTTTAAAAACATACCCCCTTAATAATAAAGATTGTATAGCAGATGTATAAGTTACACAGCGGTAACTCTCTGTAAAACTATTTAAGTTTGACATTAAAAAGAAAGGGACAAAACACTGTGTAACTTATACATCTGCTATACAATCTTTATTAGTAAGGGGGTTATAATATAGTTTGGACGTCGTTATATTATTAGGTTTAAGTGTTATTTACCGTTGATTTAGATTTTGTTTAAAGGTTTATAGCAAGTTCCTTTTAATTTGTAAGAAACATAGATCTAAAATGATGCCTAGATCTCGATAATAGTTATTGATAAAGTTTAAATTTTGAAATAAATACTAATTAACAAAGCAAGCCTTTTAATTTCTTAAACACCAATGCTAAGTTCCTTTATACGTAATTGCCTTTATTTATACCAGCTATTATTATGTAAATGCCTTATAATTTTTTCCTAAGTATTTTATAAATTAATAGACTAATTTTATTTAGCTAGAATATTCAATAATATTATTTTTTACTGTCTAAAAGTTTAAAGATATGTGGTAGTTGACTCATTTGATATTTTTTTTAGAGTAATGTATAAAAAGATAACTACATTTTTTCCTAAAAAAATATATAAACAGCAACGCTTTTAATAAATTCCTATTGAATAATCAATTGAAATACTTTAAATTCATCAAACTTTCTCCCATCTTCTTATATTCTTTGTTTTTAGGATCTTTACAGTTTGGAATCATACAAAGTATTGTAGCAGTTAACTCAATACGCATGTTAAACAGTTGGAAGCATACAAAGTGATGTGGCAGTTAACTCAATACGCATGTTTAACAGTTGGAAGCATACAAAGTTATGTGGCAGTTAACTCAATACGCATGTTTACTTAAACAATGTGTATACGAACAACTGCATTATCTCTGAAACTACAATGATTTAAGCATAAACACTTATTCTATTTTGTAAACCATGTAATAATATCATTATGGAATAAATTAGAAACATTTTCGCTGGAAAACAAAAAAATAGTCCAAGTTTTTCGTTCTAAGCTCTGTCCTTAAAACTTTGATTTTTACAGATGTCCGTTTTTACTTTGCTGCCGTCGATATAGTCCAGGAGCCCTGGATCAAAATACCTCTAAGAATTAATTTTTATTTTATGACTTAAAAATTAAGGTTTTGAGTTTCGAAAATGCATAAAAGTTACGTATTACTTTACGTTATACTTTTGTTTTATATTATACGTTAATAACACTTCATTATTTTAACACAAACACGCAAAAATAAAACAAGTTACAAACATCGTCACTAAATAGGAAGTCGGCTCCTGTACTATAAAAACCAAACTTTAATTCCGATTATCTCCTAAACTAAAGGGGGACTAATTTTGTGGCTTTGGGACTAATTGGGACTAATTTACACGAATCGTTTCCAATAATCAGATTTTCTCTAGGTGACCTGGTTCAAAAGTCCTCGCCAAGATGTAGGTTGATTTTGGCAGGGACCAAATCATTCCTTTATATTTTTTGAACGGCGCTTCATTTCGTTTTGATTCTAGGCATTGCGGGATCCATAAAAAAGGGAGATTTTTTTTGAATAATCAGATCCTGGCTAGGTGTTTAGGTTCACTAGATATAGCCTGTCCCTGCCAAAACGAAGGTTTGCTTTGGCATGGACCATTTAAATCGCTTATATCTTTCAGTCCTTTTTGGGACTAATTCCGAAAAAGTAGGACTACTTAGTTGGGACTAATTGGGGAGAAATTTTCCATGTAGTCAGAATTGCGGTTTTCAAAGTGGTCCATGCCAAGATGTAGGACACGCGAATACCTCCAATGGAGGTTGCACGGCTAGTGTCATAGTGAAGATAGAAAAAATGTCTTTGAGTGACGTTACGGCTTATTGCTATCTCTTTCTTTAGTGTGACAATACGTGTTCGTTGTTCGTTCGTTCGTGAGAAGGCCGGCCACACAAAGACGGAATCCCGTTACGGAATTCCAAACGGAATTTCGATAATGTATGAAGATTCCGTACGGAAAAATCACGTATGTGTGTGGTAGTCCATAGATTTGTATGGATTAGCTGCGTTCGGAATCACGTATGTAAGGAATTTCGTAACGTGATTCCGTCTGTGTGTGGCCGGCCTAAAGAAATAGATAGCAATAAGCCGTGACGTCACTCAAGGACATTTTTTCTATCTTCACTATGACACTAGCCGCGAAACCTCCATTGGGGGTATAAGCTTCTGGCTAAAAACAATAAAAAAAACTTGAACATATAAAAAAAACAAAGTAAGTCACCGAGCGGGCTTCGAACCCGTAACACCCGTTTCTTGCCGTCCGCGTCTTAAACCGCTGGACTAGACAGACAGTGGCCGGCAGGACGAAATTAGCGACCATATTCAAAAGAAAAACGCATGAAGACTCAAAAACGCGCGATTTCCCAAACAAGGCTAATCTAGATCGATTGTTTACCCCCGATAACTCCCATATACCTTTCAGCGAAATCGTTAGAGCCGTTTCTGAGATCACAGAAATAAATAAATAAATATACAAGAATTGCTCGTTTAAAGAAGGATAGGTACCTACTATGGTCAACACAATATTGGTGTGCGCGCGTAACAACCCTGCCTGCAAACTAAACGTATGTTGTGCTGTGACGGCGCCGCGCCGGCGCGGCGTGCAATCGGTTTTAGCCGAGTGCCTAAGCGACGGTGTTGCCCAGGCCATGGTACTTACCTAGGTACGGTCAACGGCACGCTGGGCTTCCACGATAGCGTAATGAATATTCAACCAATTTTATACTTAAATGCAAAGCAATTAAGGTTTAAAATAAATTACAGATTTTGGAGAGTTTTGTATAACCTCATGTACATATACAAGAAAATCACGGACAAACCCCTGCGTTTGTCCGGAATTTAACGTGACCTACACGTACGTTCTAAAATGTTCACCAATATCTCGAAAACTAAACTAGGGAGGTAGTACACCT
This sequence comes from Agriphila straminella, assembly GCA_950108535.1. Taxonomy (NCBI): domain Eukaryota; kingdom Metazoa; phylum Arthropoda; class Insecta; order Lepidoptera; family Crambidae; genus Agriphila; species Agriphila straminella. The sequence goes on from OX467304.1 coordinate 13,791,230, forward strand.
ACTTACTTATTTTCATGATCTAGTTTTAGGTATTTGACTGTTGTATTAACTTTCAACTTAGCCCCCCTCGAATCCACCCCGAGCTCTCCCAAGCCCACGCCAAGCCACCCCCCGAACCTCCTCCCTGAGCTTTTGTGTCTGCCCTCTTAAGGGGCCTTCAATTAAAAAAAACTGTAAAAATCTGTGTTTTCTTTCAAAAAACCTTAAAATTGAGTTAACTGCTTGACAACTTAAAATAAATAATAGACAAATATGGTTTCCTTGTTTTGTTGAAAGAAAAAATACTTTTATATTTTTTATTTAGTTTCAATAAAAACAAATTGTACCTGTAACAAATCATTTATTGTAAAAATGGTTTCCTAGTTTTGTTTAAAGAGAAATTACTTTTTATATTTTTTTTATTTACAGTTTAAATAAAAACAAATTGTGACAGTAACAAATCATTTATTTATTATAAATATATTACAGTGGTGAATATTTCATGCTAGTAAATAGTTTATATAACTACCTATACTAGAAAACTGAAAATTCATTATTTAATAAACAAAAACAATGTGGGTTTTTCATTATTTCGTGCAACGCTAACATATAAGTATACCTTAGGGTGCGTGCACACTCGAAATTTTTTTACAAAGTCGATTCAAAAGGATTTACAATGTTTTAAGATTTAACAATATGGAATGATGAATACAGTGACTTATTTTGACTTTAAAATTGATGATAATAACATTTGTTTATGGTAAAAATTAGAGATGGGCCGACTATGACTTTGGCCGACTAGCCGACTAGTCGGCCTTAAAAACGCCGACTAGTCGGCTGCCGATCATTGTATTCGGTAGATTTATCACTTGCTTGTTAGTTTAAAGCTCTCACGCACAACGGCACAACTGCGTCTTAATCATAAACATCTGTTTTACAACTTAACAATACTTGTGCAAACAATACTTCTTATCCTTGTTTATTCATTGACCTAGTAAATTGGTTATTTTAGCGTTGAAAATTTTACTTCCGAGGGCCTATTGTCATGTACATTTTTTACTTCCTTTTTTTGTTTGTTATTGGTTGTAAAGTTTCTCATTTTTTAGTTTTAAAAGGTCTAAATGCCGAGGAACATTAGCAAATATTCGAAGCCAAGCCAGTCCATTTGCAGCTTCCGTTCCACCAACATGTCGAAAAAGAAATCGCGTATATGGACTATCTTCGACGAATTTTAGGATGATTCCTGTAAAATTAAGTGCAACCAACGCCAAAAGTTATTTCTCGTGGAGGCCAGGCGTGCTCGCATGTAACTAAACATTTTTGTTTACCACTTTTTAATAAATAATACCTGTAATTACATGAGGTACACACTTTTACTAATACCTTTCATGGTTGCATCTAAAAGCTATTTTGTGTTAACATTGAAGTCTTCTAAGTTTAATTTAATTTTGATTGATAACTAGTTAGCTTTTTAGAAAAGGCTAACATTAATTTTCCAAGATTATATTACGAATAATAGTGTATAATGGATTTAATTTTGATCACCCCTATTACACATTTAAATGTCTTAACATAAAAATATGAGTAAAGTAATAGGCCGACTAGTCGCCGCTTTTTGCCGACTAATCGCCGCTTTTTGCTGACTAGTCGCCGACTACAAATGTGGCCGACTAGTCGGTACATCTCTAGTAAAAATCTTCAAAAATAACGAAAACGAAAATCCAACTTTTAATATAAGATTGAAAAGAAAAAATAATTATCTAAAATAAAAGTACAAGCAAAAACATTTAAATATTTTCCTCTAATTTCACACAAAAAATGAAAATGGAAACAAGGCACTCTTGTACAGTCACGTATAAAAAATATGTATAAAGTTTAGTACTTTGTCACTTTGTTATAGTTGTCATTTTGTCATCGATTTCTGTTCAGTAAAGTAATAGTTTTTAGACTGAGTTCTAAACTGTATACAAATATTTAAAGACGTGACTAGCCGTAGAAATTTTATACACGCGTACATATTGAATATCTATTGTGAGAAATGTCAACGCCTTCCGAAAGCGATCAATTTTTTGCTTCACTTTTTGACATTGAATTTTGTTGACAACTATCCTTGTTACTATTATATTATAAGGGTAACTGTGTTGTCGCCTGTACATAATTTATAATAATATATTAATATTGCCTTAGATAAAAATCAAGTAAGTATTATTATCAATTGAAATAATTTACAGTTACGTTACTAAAAAGTTTTTTTTAATTATATTTAATTTTAACTTTTATTTTAAACAATGAATAAGCTCCTTAGATAGTTTAATAGTATTTTTTATTGATTACCTATTTAATTCAAAAGATTATATAAAGTCAGCCAATTAGAACAAGTACGAAAACGCAGTCAATGAATTTATTTTCGCTTATTCATTGTTCAATAAAAAGGTAAAAGTTGTGTGTGAAAGAGCGAGATCTTATCTCTCTTTCTATCTCTACAAAATCTGGTGTGGCAAGGGCAGTGTAATTAAAACCACATGTGACATAGTGGACCCTTATAATATAAGCTCTTAAAACACACTTTTCTTTAAAGGCCGTCCACGTTTTGCCGCTCACACATTTCATGTTTTCTCAAGATTTCTTAAATCTGAGTTTGTAATTAATAAAAAAATGTGTTCCAGCATTTTTCCGCAATATAAGATTACGGACATGTTAACATATTATTATATATCAGTTTTGTGTTGCTAAAATACAAAAAAATTGTCGTTTCTAACAGTAATTTGAACTGTCAAAAACGGCAACTTTTTGTACTTCAGCAACTTTGTAAAAATGTCCGTAATCTTATATCGCGAAAAGTCATCCACTTTTCGCAATATAAGATCACACATCATTTAATTACGCACTCAGATTTAAGAAATTTTGAGAAAACATATGTGAGCGAGAGAGCGGCAAAACGTGGACGGCCTTCATAGTGAGAGACATTTTGTTGTGTCAACACTTTCTAAGAAAATCTAAATTTAAAATCTAATAACACGTGAAAATAGCATTGACATATAACCTTCATTTGCAAGTAATAAGAAACATTTCGTTTGGACTCATATCTAAAAAGTGCAACTTTTATTTCTTTAACTATATTAATTAACGCCTGTAGCACACCTCTGCCGCGAAACAATACCAGCGAAACCGCAGTAGTTCCGCCATGACTTTTTTTTTTATATTTAATGGGTTTGCTCTTGACCCCAGTCTTGCCCAAAAGCAAAGACAGGGTCTACGATGGAGCGAGCTTGCCCAGAAGGTGCTTATTCACTCTGGCCTTGAATAGAGTCAGGTTGTATGCGCTCGGAAACACAGACGCCGGCAGGGAATTCCATTCCATAGCTGTGCGCATTATGAACGATGATGAGTAGCGTTTGGTACGCAGAAAAGCTATATCAACTAAGAACGGGTGGTAACCTGCAGTGCGTCTGGATGTCCGATGGTAGAAAGGAGAAGGTGGAATGACTTGTCTTCTATATAATAATAATATCTATATCGTCGTCGATATAATAATATGACGATCACATCTACGTAGCGGTTTCGCGTCATTATTTTTCGCGACGAAGTTGTGCCGATCGGGCGGAATCGAGCGTGAAAAGGACAGCATCATAGTTAAATCTATGCGTTAGAACATGCTGTTTCGCATCTGTTTCGCTTGTCGTGGCGGAACCTACTGCGGTTTCGCTGGTATTGTTTCGCGGCGGAGGTGTACAGGCGTTAAGATGATGTATAATATAACGAATGCATTCAACTAATGTTAAAATTGACGAGGATTTCTCATCACATACCTACTGGGCTATTTTTAGTTAACATCAATATTTTAAGAATGTGTTCACTTCATGAAATTAAACAACTTTCCTAAGAAACATAGGGGAAAATATGTAAAAAAATACTATCCATACAAATCCAAAAACTCTGTCTCTGTCTTTTTCTTTACGTGTGAAGAGTAATAGAGTGTGGAAATAACCTCACTTTTTCGTTTTTTCAATGTTTTTGCTGTTATTTTAGGCATAAAGTATTTTTTTGAAAAAGTAACCGTTGAATATTCTTCTATATGTCCTATGTTTCTATATATGATAGGTGAATAAGGGATTAATAAACTTTAAATATTATCCAAAAAATATAAAATTAATGAAATTTTTCTTTGTCTTTGCATATTTTTATAGTCAAGTGAAGATACGAATATCGTATTTTTAACCGTAAAATAATCAAGATCATTTATGAAACTTCAACTCAGATTTTTATCTGCTCTAAATAAAGAATATTTGATTGTTTACCGTTGAATCAAAAATAAGCCAATTTCGATAATTTGGAATATACTGGCCTTAAGTAAGGTGACCAAAATTTTGTGGCATATTTAAAGACATGTAAATTTGTACAGTTTCATAGATTGAACACTTCATAAAAATTTGGATGGTGTGGTGACTAATAAATAACCGTGTATTTCAGAATTTCCCAAGTATAGTTCTTGCACTTCACAAATCTTCTTCTTATCGAATAAGGAATAGTGGCCACCTCTGGTGTTAGAGTTTATCAAGTCGCCTGTAAGGCCTCTAACTTGGCTTAACGACTGTTATCAGATGACAACAGCCGGGACCGACGGTTTAACGTGCCCTCCGAAGCACGAAAGCGCTCAGTTGTAATGCCACTTAACGGTCACCCATCCGACACCTGGCCGGACTGAGCGTTGCTTAACAAACGTGATCGAGTACGATCAGTCTGTCAAGTTCCGCCATGAGCGAAGAAGAAGAAGATGAAGACTTCACAAATGATTGCGTCAACACTCTTAAGGCAATGCAATAAGGTTGAAATTCGTTAAATTCACGCGCATTCGCGAGATGCAAGAAGTATACATGATGTTGATTTTTCATCTCACTCTAACTGACTAACTGAGGTACAGAAATCTGGTTACTACTAAAAACATAATAATAACATGCTATAATGGTCTGTTTATCCTTCTTGTCCGAATTAGTAAACAGTTTGACAGTTGTCATTCGTCTTTTAAACTTCAAACGTAATTTAAAAATTTGCGGTGTAATTACAAAAGATTTTTAAACACCTGTTTAACTTAGACACTGTTTAAATGTGATGTTGTCACTTTTTTGACAATATTGTTTGAAAGACAGCATCACATTTAAACAGGTGTCAAAGAAAAACATTGTTTAAAAAGATTTTACAATAACATGTGATGTATATAATTATATATTTATATTATAATATATATTTAATCTATGTTATGTTATAGTACTTATGTATAATTTAAATATTATTTTTCATATCCGCTTTATTGCTTGCACATTTTTCACTGTCACATCCTCTCTGGTTGACTGGGAGAGAATGCCATTTTAGTATTAAGTCCGCCATTTGTTGTATTTTTATATATAAGCAATAAAGATTAAATAATAAATAAACACGGATGTAGTCTTATTAAGAGGCATATTACGTCTCGACTGTGATTTCTGCGTGAAATGGCCAATTTTGGCGTTATCGGTCTCAGAAACGAAAATACATTAACAATTTTGACTTATTGTATATTGCAGAATAGCTATCGGAATAGTTCATAGCGGCCTCGCTTTTTGGAAATTTTGCTTAACTTTTTAATTAAACTCAAAATTGCAGAGAAAGATTTTCATAAAATGCGCGAAGACACTTTTTTGAGCTCATGGATTGAACTACTGTGCTAAACAAATGAAATAGAAAAAAATGAATGTTATCCCTTATACCGGGTGTAACAAGACCTTCAACGAAGCCGAGGTCTATGTATTCTGCCCATCATCAGGACCATTTCTGTTCAAAATTATTGCTGGGAAACGATTTTAATTTTTGGTGTTAAAAAGCATTGCATACATTACCACGTAACGTAACGTGTACAAAAGACCGCGTCTGCGAGTAAATGCAATACAGCTGTGTGCGGCCGAGTTGAAAGGCAACGTTTATGTGCGTGCTCATGAATTACATTGAGTGATGACGTTTTGAAGCCATTGTTTGTAATGAAATACATAAAAAATTTATAATGTTTCTGTAGACAAAAATTAGGAAATAACGAATAAAATAAGATTTCATAAAAATTTTGAAAAAAAAAAATGACTTTGACATAACTTCGTAGCTATTGGTTTTCCAGGTATAGTCTAAAAGACAAAAATGATCCTGATGATGGGCGGAATGCGTGGACTTCGGCTTCGTTGAGTGTCTTGTTACACCCGTTATAGTCGAATAGTTCATAGCGGCCTGGGAATTTTGGAATTATGTATGGAATATGTGAAAAAAAACCCAATCAAAAACCATAAAACTACAAAAACACTCAGAATTAACTGTGAATTTCTCCTAGATACATTAATATTACGTAAAATTTATACCAGAATAATCTTTACTTTATAAGAAAATCAAATTTCATACTTTTATTTGTTGTTTGTACTTGTTTGTCTCTCTGTGTATGTTCAAAGTTGACTCTGAGAAATCGTTCACCAACTTTCATTTTCATTTCTAACCTTATAACTTTCCAGTTAATCATCATTATTACTTCGCGGACACATACAAATGTATTTAGTAGACCCAAAGGTTTCTCTAGGTTGTATCGCTAAAATCGAAATTTCGACAATAAAAATGTCATAGGGCCCTTAAATGAAATTGTCATTAATAATTGTCAATTTCTTTCGTAATCTATAAATTACGTCACACGTTAAGGGGGAGGGAGGGAGTCGACGAAGTGCGACATTGTGTGACAAGGGGATGGGAGGGGTCCTGCATTTCATGACGTCACATTTCAAAATCATTAAAATTGAAATAAATCAAATTTCGGAACTGTTGTTTTAATTCAATAAATATTTTATTATTTTTAGATGTAAAATTATAAAATATGTGACGTCACCCTAGGGAGGGGGGGTCTCACAAAATGTGACCAACTGTGACAAGGTCGGGGGAGGGGGTCAACAATCGTGAAATTCGTGTGACGTCATTTATGGATGGCCCCTTGTGTAGAAAACCGTAAATTTTGTATTTTATAAATGATTACTTCTATGAAAATTTGGGTAAAAATTGTTTACCAAATTGGACAAGTAAGGTTAAACTGACTTTAGTACCCTATCCTTATCCCTTTCTCACACTATTTACTCTATGGATTTATTTATATTACATCTGTTGTGTCGAATTCCCGTTCCAAGTATTATTGTCATCATCGGTAGCTCTTTCACCCGGCAGTCTATGGATGTTGCCTCTACGCCTAATGTTGGGTGGGGGGGAGTGTCTAGGTGGGGGGGATGGACTAGTTTCAGTGGGAGGGGGGGTGAAGCGAGACCGAATCCAGTTGTAGATTTGTTGGGACGGTTGGAGAATGAAGGAAGTAAAGAATTGGGTGAAAAACGCTGTAAGAAAAAGATTTTGAATTAATATTCAGTACTCTTAGTGCATTCATGTCTATAAATATGTATACAGTTTACAACTTTGGTCACTCTAAAAGCTATCACTGTTTTAATCAGAAATCAATTGACAAAATGACAACTACAACAAAGTGACAAAGTTCTTAACTGTATACATATTTATAGACGTGTCTGTACACATGAACTTGTATTAAAGGCGAGGCCAGTTCGCGATGAAAAAGATTGATTTTTGAACTTCCAATGTGAAGAACTGATGTAGAATTTCTACTTCACAAAAATTACTGTAGACTGAAAAAGAAACAAAGAAACACAATAACCGATCAGAATATTGAAAAATGGCTTGGTTACTCTGTAAATAAATCCTGAATAACACCATAAAAATAAACTTCAAATTGTCAGATTTCGTAGTTTTCAACGACAGTGATATGATTTTTATGCAAAAAGTATAGCTTTTTTATTTATCTAACACAATAACCGAGTATATTTTTAATAAATGATCCAGTGTTTCGGAAATCAATAAAAATGTACTAAATTTCGTCAAATTTCTGGCGAAGCGTCGATTAAAGCTATGCAATATTCATCCTTATTCTAAAGACATAGTGAACCAGTAAATTTCGTGAACTGCCTCGCCTTAAGGAAGAAAAAACACTCTTAAATAAACAAGATAGAATAATCATACAGCGCCAACTATTGCAAAAAAGCTGAGATTTCCCATAGACACTATCGAGTTTGATTACGCACGTTTTTTTGGTAGATGTTCGTACTACGAGTGTAGTGCACAAGTAAGGCCACAAGGATCCGTATTAGGCCCTTTACTATTCATCTTCTTCTTATCGAATGAGGAATAGTGGCCACCTCTAGTGTTAGAGTTTATCAAGCCGCCTGTTAGGCCTCTAACTTGGCTCAACGACTGCTATCAGATGACAACAGCCGGGACCGACGGTTTAACGTACCCTCCGAAGCACGGAAGCGCTCAGTTGTAATGCCACTTAACGATCACCCATCCGACACCTGGCCGGACCGAGCGTTGCTTAACAAACGTGATCGAGTACGATCAGTCTGTCAAGTTCCGCCATGAGCAATAATTCATAATCTATACAAATGACAAATGTCAGAAGTATGTTTGTCATTTATATATAAATCTGGTCTTTCGCCCATCTCTATAATCATAAATTATTTATTGCGTCAAAACATGGTACTATTAGGTCTTACTAAATAACAATAGTCTCACATATTTTACTGTTGGACAGCATGCAATATTTTAAATTAAATTTCATAATTAATTACATAGGTTCCTATCATAATATATTTCATAAGTCAATATTAAGGCGCGGTGGTAGTGAAACTAGCGCCGCCACTACATTTATTTTTTGCCAAAAGTGGCCACTTTGAGCTAAAATGGATTTTAATACTTACAAAAAGAATGAAAACTGTTGAAGAGTTATTCAAAAAATATTAGAGACAATTTAAGAAATTATTACATGAGCTTTATTTGAATATTGACTTGGTTTACGAGTAATAAAAATAAATGTAGTGGCGGCACAGAATATATAATAGTACTAACGTACAGAAGTCCGTCCCCGCGAGGACCATCAAATAATAAGCTACTCTCGATGCACGGCAATAAAGTACAATTTCAAACTGCACAACGCTGCGTGGATAAAATTATATGCACCTACGAAGAAGAAAGAGAGGCGTCTCTTTCTGTCGCATAGCTCTGTCTCAACCGACACATTTCGGGGTTGCTACTCGCTAGTTACTGATATCATAGAAAACATTCGTTATGCCCATGAATAAACAATGAAATTACTAATAGGTACCTACTTATAAAATAAAATAATTCTACCTAATAGGTGAGCTGAGCATATTTAAAGAGCATAAATAATAAGTATTTCTAAGTAGTTAGAGAAGCTCGATGGCGCAGTGGTATAGCGCCTGGCCCAACGATTGCGGAGGTTAAGCAACTTTTGCAAGGGTCGGTTATGGGATTGGTGAAAAAAAAATAGTATTTTTTAGCCTTTTTCTTTACTGGTGCCATATTTCGAACTTCGATACAACTAAGTATGTAAATATGTATACAAAAAATACAATAAACTTTGGTAGGTAGGTAGGTACGTTAGTAATTAAGTATCAAAAACGAAGTGCATGCAGTTTCGCATTCGGCGCTTGACTGACTCGTTTCGTTGGTGACGTTCACGCGCTGCGCTCTCGTCGCTTGCACACGCCGCGCGTTTCGGTCGGCGCGGTGATATCCTTCGACAATGGCCCTCTTGGAGTGGGCCGCGAGCAGTAGGCTAATATAAAAGTTTAAGCGCGGAGTGATACCCCCCTGGTGGCGGCGCTAGTTTCACTACCTACAGCGCCTTAATTTAAATATGAATCAGTCGTCATAATATTATTAATTAGGTTATCAATAGGCTAGTTGACAAAATTTCAATAACTGCTTAATATTTTAGCTTATTAGGCATTTTATCGAAAAAAAGGTTTATTTATTTTTAATCGAGCGTTTACATCATAAATTTCGCGTTTTAAAAAACCAATTTTAATTTGGTTCCAAAACGCACAAGACTGTCATGGCGCCTTGAATGACGTCACGCCGTGCAAAACAAACAAAAGAGCGATCGTGTCTTCGTACGTTATAGCTAGTTTTTATCGTTTAAAAATGAATTTCTTATATTATAAGTACTGTATAGAGCCCCAGTGTGATAGCACGACTATAAAAACGCCAAACCAGTTATTTATATATGTTCCAAACAATGGAGAAATACGGAAAAAGTTGCTAAAACTTGCGTTCGGTTGTGGTTAGGTTGCACTCGGAGTGTAGGTTTGGAACGCGCCTCCGGTAGTGATACTCGAAACGTCAAAGACAAGATTGGAGTTTCGCACGGCGTGACGTAACGCTTTCTGATTGGTGTTCACTGTCACGTGACTAAAGGTTGCATTTTACGAAATTTATTTTTTAAAAATATTATTAATCTTTAACGCTTTTAATAATTAAAATTGTTTGTTATTTTCTCCATAATATAATTAATCATTATAAACCCCTATCCATTATATTTATTCTTAATGGAAACAAGCCTATTGTCCTTGAAGAACTCTGCAAGTGAGTAAAAGCATTTTTCTATTAGAATATTATGAAGTCGCCGTTTAAATAGAACTAAAGGAAGTGACTTCAATGCCTTGGGTTTATTATACTTATATCTTTACTGACATTGTCATGCTATTCCAAGGTTTTCCAAGGTGGAAGGCACTGGTGACCTGTATTACGGGTTTTAAAAACCTATCTCCGGCGCCAGTCTCATACACTAAGGGTTATTATTGCATTCATCGTATATGAAGCCATATAAATTATACCTGCATTGTACCATCTAACATTGATGTAATTTAACCTTTGTGTGAAAGACGAATAAATAAATTATTACTACTATTACTACTATTTCTTGACAAAATACCCCCATAAAAAGCCACATTGTTAGTTATAGAAACTTTTTACAGTTTTTTTATTTCTATTTATGTGTCAAATGTGACGTTGCTATGAATTTTTTTGTTGTTAAATCAATACAGAAAAATATTCAAAGGATGATACATATCTTATTTCTGAAGATTTTATTTTGTTAAACAAAATGGTCTATGGTCGTTAACTGAGTTTAAACCCAGCAGTCGAGTCAAAATCTTGTTCTTTGCCCATCTCTAGTCATACTAAAACATTACTTAAACATGATAATGTTAGCCGTGTGCTTCTAGTATGAATTAGTAATATACTTACTGATAAGTGTAGCTAAAGCACTAGGTGTCGCCACAGAAGTGGGTTGTTAGACCGATCGGGATACGTTATTTTGAGGGCATAACCTTCAAAGATTCTAAAGTTTATGAAATCTTGCCTGTCGATACATTGGCATATATAAAGTGTATTTTTGCGTTTTGTGTCACATCTAGCCGATGCATCTTTAGAAATTCAATTATTTGTGTTGGTTATAAATAATTGAACTCAAAACTGTCAAAATTGATAGTATTGTATTAAAGATAGCCTGCTACCATTGATCTAAAACATTTGACACTTCTTTAACCAATATTATTGTAATATTCTTTTGGAGGTACTACGGCAACTTTTTAAGTAATAGCTATGGTAATAGTCGAATAACAGTATTCCCGTGGACGAAGATGACACAAAAAGTTCATGTACATCGGATACAACTTCGTAATCATCATTAAAGTAAAATTTTCTACTTTAATTTTCTTTTCGTCAGATAGTGTTAAAAAAGACAAAAACCTAAATTATTACTTATGCATTCATCCAAAATGACACAAATTCATGTATTAGGCTATATGAATGGTGCAGAAACTATATACGAAAAAAAACTAACTTTAATATTTTTGAAACCTAAAAACGTATCCCGATCGGTCTATGTCGCCTTGGCAACGTTAATAACGCGGCAGAGGGCGCTAGTTCCAAACTCAGCAGGGTTTTAAGAGCCCCTAGCGATTTTGCCGCTGACTGCCGCTCTCTCGCTGGCACATTTCATGTTTTCTCAAGATTTCTTAAATCTGAGTGCGTAATTGAAAAATGTGTCTCGGCCACTTTTCGCAATATAAGATTACGGACATTTCAACATATATTTCAGTTTCGAGTTGCTGATGTACATAAAGTTATCGTATTTGCCAGTTCAAATAACTGTTAGAAACGACAACTTTTTTTACTTTAGCAACAAAAAACTGAAATATATTTTAAAATGTCTGTAATCTTATATTGCGAAAAGTGGCCGAGACACATTTTTCAATTACGCACTCAAATTTAAGAAATCTTGAGAAAACATGAAATGTGCGAGCGAGAGAGCGGCAGTCAGCGGCAAAATCGCTAGGGGCTCTTAATACACTTTGTGTTTTTCTGTCTATTTCTTAAGTTGCCTTCATATAAATATACTTACTGATAAGTGTCGCCAAAGCACCAGGTGTCGCCACAGTATTGGGTTGTCGCCTCGGCAACACTAATAAAGCAGCAGATGGCGCTAGTTCCAATCTCCGGAGAGTTTCGTTAGTTTCCGTTAACTCACGACGGGGGAATGCCGTCCAGAGAGAGAAGGAAGATGTCGTTAGCTGAGAGAGGAGATATTACATTTAGTACTTGGCCAGAAAATTAAATAAAAAGGACTAACATTTTTCAATACAAAATATAAGTTGAAGTGTTGCCAAGTTATTCGTGATTTTTACTGGCGCCACTTTCGAAGTATACAACGTGTTACAAAATAACCCTTAATGCCGAATATGGTAGATGGGGACCATCAAACTGAACAACTTTTACTATGGGACCAACTCTTGAATTCGCGAAAAAAAATCTGCTGTTTCATACAAAAATAAATAACGAAAATATTAAAATGTATGAAACAGCTTATTTTTATCGCGATTTCAGAGTTGGCCCCATAGTAAAAGTTGTTCAGTTTGATGGTCCCCATCTACCATATTCGGCATTAAGGGTTATTTTGTAACACGTTGTATATAGCCCTTAATATATTTAAGTTTCTATTGACTGCTCAATAAATAAAAACAAACAATATATAACTAATTTTTAAAATTTGAGATTTTTGCATTCACAATGCTATTTTCATACAATACTAAATAATATACTAGAAAAAATACGACTCGCACCAGATTAATACTCAGACGGGTTCGATTCACGTCTGAGTATTGATCTGGTGCGAGTCGTATTTTTTCTAGTATCTATATTATTTAGTATTATAATATATAAGTACCTGTAGATTATCGGAAATATATCTCTGTATGTCCCCTAGTGTATTGTCAGCATCAAAATGCGCAGTATGTGAAGTACCGTCCGGCAATTTGAATTGTACTCTAGCGCGGGAACTGCCGTCTCCTGAGGCTACAACAAAACGTGATGAAATAAAAAAACTGTTTATTTCACTTAAGGCGATTAGTACCCTCAAGTGGCGCCCTCATCTTAATTAAATTTATTGCTCGCTAAGTACATAATGTATCGAAAATTCAAACGTTGAGATTAAAGTTAAGCAAGGGTCTATAGTTTATTTACAAACAATAGCCTCTGTGAAATATAGTTCGTTGTAGTAGTAGTAGGCAAAATTGCCAAGTGGCCACTTTTTGCTCTTTTGCCTACTACTACTACAACGAACTATATTTTACAAAGGTTATAGTTTGTAAATAAACTATAGAACCTTAGCTTCAATCTCAACGTTTGAATTTTCGTTACATTATGTACTTAGCGAGCAATAAATTTATATATGGTGAGGGCTAATCGCCTTAAGGCGGTTGTATGACCGAAAGTGGCGCCGCGGTGAATTGTATTCAATATTGTTATTCAATTAGGTTAGTTAGTTAATTAATTAAATCAGGCTAGTATTTTTAAACAGTATCATTACATTCTCTCGTAGTCACTGCTAAAAGTGGCCGTTTTTGACACATTTGCTATCTACTTCTACGAATGACTTCGAGGGAATATAGTGATACCTTCTAAAAATACTAGACCTTCTAAAAACATCCACGTAAAGTTTTATTAAAATAATTTTCTATGAACAACTTATTAAATAAAAACCTCTAAGGGCGCCACTTTCGGTGTTATAACCACCTTAAGAGTTCAAAAACAATTCATAAGCAAGCAAGCAAAGCACCTTAAAATTAAAGATTATGAAGCCCTATGTTGCCTTTTCTATTTTATTTGGTTAGCTTAGCTGTGGATCCGACTTCTGGGCCCTATTTAATAAACATGACAATTTGTCACCTGTCGTGACAATTTTATGTCCATTGCGTCAACCGATTTGAAAATAGAACAAACAACTCATAGCTAACACTACAATGTAAACCAAATTGTCATGCGAATGTTTTGGTTTAGCTGTAATTTCGCATTGTAATAAATAAATAAATGACAATGGGGTTGGTAAACTTTTCCAAAACTGTTGTGAATATATTTTCTGGTAGCTTTTGGCTTTGGAGTCAGGAATAACAAATTGCGGAATTTTTATAATGCTTCATTTTAATTTAAATAAAAATTTAAATTTTTAATTTACAGCATAGTACAATAAATCACTATTACGGCTGTATGCGTAGGTTATGCCTTTGCTCCAAAGACTTTCTATGTTGTTGCTCAAAAAAAAAACAAAGGTATATGACATTAGATGCGCTACCGAGCGACCGGGTGTAAGGGATAGATATATTATGACGTCAAAATATGGGGTTGCCATGATCAGAAAAAGTACCCTTAACGGTGTAGCATCCGTTAATGTGCAGATTACTAATTAAAGTACGGAAATCGTCTACTTTAAGAAAAAATTCGCACTTTAACTGACTCGACCAGTTAATCTGCAGATTAACGGATTCCGTACTTTAACGGTAACATAAGTATACATAGAGTAAACTAGCTGGGGTTCGCTCAGGTAGTTGATATGAGATTGTGTGGTTAATGGAATAAAAAGATAAACTTTAAATTAAAACAGGAAAATTATTAAATACAAACAAAAAACGTTGGAATACAGAACTTTTTTATTAACGTTAGTTTTTCTGTTTTTCAAAATGTTTCGAACAAATTCGTGTGTGGCACCCAATTCTTTTTTCCAGTTGCTTCTATCCATTTTTCACGAGTTTTATCTTTCGTCGGAAATCTGGAAAAATGAAATCGCTTGAAATTCCCTGAAATGTGGGGTAATTTTTGGGGAAAATTTTCTATATAGTAGGCATCTGGAAATCGAATTATAAACCTACTGATTTTAGTGGACGTCAAAGCTAAGCTGCCCGCCTAGCATGACCGATTTATATCGCGTGATATAGCATTTTATCGACACTGAACTGTCATATTCCTTTGTCTTTTTGACAGTTAAACGTGATAAAACGCTATATCACGCGATATAAATCAGTCATGCTAGGCAGGCAGACTTCTACTATTACGTAGATGTACGCAATTTTACCGGTTTGCATGTCAAATGTTTACGAGGTTATTTTTAGAAATAATTTTTAGATTTTTCCTATTTATTAGGTATTTCATAATATAACTTATGATTTAGCTCAGAAACTTGGTTCCTGTGAGATTTGAGAAAGAAATACGTGATCAAAATATAGAAAACAGTGTACTTACGCATGAAATGTAACACCCGCTTATTTTCTTTGATTGTTGCTTTTTCAGCCAAATATCGAACACCCCACCATTTTGTATGCTAGACACAAACACAACACATACGATTTATAATAAATCTTGGGTATCAATTAGGTAGTAATCCACAAAACCTTTAATTTCTTTGGCACTCTTGATATAACCCCACTTGTTTGTTTGGCCTAGTTGAACTGTACCAATAACCCGACCATGAAATAAAGTCCGGTCGGTGATAGAGAAAAAACATGACACTCTTCTCTATTTCCTCCTATAGGAATCTCAATAAGACGATCTCGCTCTATCAAAGCATGTCAGACCCTTGGTATATGATTACTCCGGATTACTCTTTGTCACTGTCTGTCAAATCTTTCAATCAGTTTTTTAAATCAGTAAATGCAAAGGAACTTCGTGTTCAGCCGTATGTTTGATATTTTATCGCGATAATAATATAAAAAATATATTTAGTTAACAAGGTAAAATAAAGAAATCATAATATTATTTTCTTTATTCTTCAAACATGTGCTATCAAAAAAAAATATAAACAATTCTCTTCGAAAAAGTTTACCAACCCCAAATTGACAAATTGTCACGTTATTAAGAGGGTTACTGCGCTACACTAGCGCCGCCAATGGAAAAAAAATCGTAGTGCTTAAATAAAGACGAAATTGAGTTCTTCTAGTGTACTCCGAAGAAGCTTTGTGGTAGTTTTTATCTTTCAAACAATAATTTATAACCTGTTTTGTATGGCAAATAATATGGCGGCCCCTATTTTTTAGCAGTATATTATCTTAAGCCTTCACCGCAAAACAGTACCAGTTGTTTTGTGAGCTAAATAAATAAATAAATTAAAAAATAAAAACCAGCGGCACCGCGGTAGTTCCGCCATCAATTGTCTTCTATCGACGACGATATATAAGGATCACATAGCGGTTTCGCGTCATTATTTTCGCGTGTCAATGGTTGGAGCCAATCGGGCGAAACCGCGCGCGAAAGCTGTTCGCATTTGTTTCGCTTGTCGAAATCATGGCGGAACTTACTGCGGTGTTTCGCGGCGGAGGTGTGCTACAGGCGTTATTGTACTGACTTGGTTCCGGTGTGTCTGTAGTAGAGGCGGACGGCGGTTGGTCTCGGATTCGTCTCTCGGCGCGATCTTGGGCTATTTGTCTCAAGATATCTAAATACGAATTCTGAAGTAAGTGTTTGCATGTGAAGTGTTATAAGCAGAAATACAAACACCGACCACGTCTAAGGGGGCGTACAGTTACGTCTATAAATATGTATATACAGTTTAGAACTTTGTCATTTTAAAGCTATTACTTTTTTGAACAGAAAGCAATGACAAATGACAACTACAACAAAGTGACAAAGTTCTTAACTGTATACAAATTTTTAGACGTGACTGTACATCGGTGAAAGAACTATTCATAGTAGAAATTATTGGAAACATTATCCGTTTTTAAATTATTTAATAATAAACCATTTCTTTTTTTGGAAAACTGTCAACCACAAAACTAGAGGTAGCTATTTTTGAATTTGAGATTTTTGCATTCACAATGCTATTTTATCGTCTGAGTATTGATCTGGGTGAGTCGTATTTTTTCTAGTATATTATTTAGTAGAGGTAGCTATGTTTTTTATTATAGATTCAAGATTATTATGTTTATTAATGGTAGCACAGCACTGAAAAACTACAAAATTGGAGGTAACTTTACAATTTTTTTCTATAGAGAAAAGTTTAAGCTAACTGAACTGAGTAGGTACATACCACAATCTTTTTTTTGTTCTGTGGTACATACTATAATGTACTATCTCTTTATTTGTGTATAAAATTACTTGGTTGCGGAGTGAGTGTGCATGTGTTAGGACTACTGTGAATGTGTGTATATGTTACAGAATACATAATAGTTAAGTACAGAATGCACTCCACAAAGTCATTTAAATAAATAGCGACTCTGGCTACGACACTCCAACTCATGTTGGGAACTCTACACTTGAAGTTGTTGACCGTTAATACCTAGGATAGACTAGACAGTCCAGTTCGAGAAAGAGATCTCTTATGGAATCAGTGGGTGACATGCAGATGATATGATGATGATTATCATTGATAATTATTATGATGATTATTATAATGATTATGATTATTACAGATGATGATGATTACTATTAAACTGACTTGGTTCTTCAGAGAGTAGTAGTAGTCGCAATTGGTCGCGGGTTCGGCTCTCGGCGCGATTTTTGTTCTAAGATCCTTATAAGATAGAATATCATAGCGGAAAGCGTAATGCAGTGGGTTATAATGGTATGTTATGATGATTATGATTATTTAATAATGGTTAGTATATTTATGATGATTATTATTATTTATGATAATGTTAATTATTATTAATATAGATAAAGATGATTATTTATGATTATTATTATTATTATTTATGATGAAGATAATGATTATGATTTTTATTTATGATGATTATTTTTATATACGATGATGTTTATTATTTTAGATGATTATGATTATTTAAAATTATGATTATTATAATACTGACTTGGTTCTGCAGTGAGCGTAGTAGTGGCGGCGGGCGGCGGTTGGTCGCGGGCTCTCCTCTCGGCGCGATCTTGAGCTATTTGTTCTAAGATCCTCTGGCGAACCAGGTTGTTTTCCATCTTTTCGCGTTTGCGTTCCTCCTGTAGTAAAAGGAAAAACAATCGTGATATTTTGTAAATAATAAATAATACAAAGTTTAGAGGAGCTCGATGGCGCAGTGGTGTAGTGCCTGATTGCGGAAATTAAGCAACCTTCGCAAGGGTCTTTCGAGGGATGGGTGACCAAAATGTATTATCTCGAGCTTCGGAAAGCACGTTCCCGATGGTCCCGGCTGCATTTGCAGTTGTTAACACCCACCAATCCGCATTGGGCCCGCGTGGTGGGTTATGGCCCATCCTCCTTATCCACCCAGAAGGCTTGCACCCAAGCAGTGGGGACATTAAAAAATGGCTGACGATCATACAAAGTTTTGTGAGAGTAACAGCAAATTTTTATCCCAGTGGATTGTAAAGTCTATGAGATTTTTGACTATTATCCTTTGTTAATGTAGTGGGTATAAAAAGAAGTAAAGCTGGGTGTGTGTGTGTGAGCGTGACTATGTCATATACAATATGTGTGTTAATATGTGAAAGAGAGTATTTATTATTGTGTTTACTAAATAACTCTGTGTTATATCCAATTGAGCTACCGAGTCAATGTATAGAGCTCCGCCGGACTCCCAAAGGTGGCGGGTTCGAGTCCCATCTGAGAAGCATCTGGTGGCGTGCCTTTTTTTCTAGTATTATTCAAAAATATATATAAAAATCGATTGCAAAATGTAAAAATGTGGGGGAAAAACAAACAAACAAGAAAGCGATCTTATAATAAGCTGATAAAATAACATTGTGCATGCTATAAAATATAGAATTTAACAACACTGTATGTTTTTAAATTTGAGATTTTTGCATTCACAATGCTATTTTTATACAATACTAAATAATATACTAGAAAGAATACGACTCGCACCAGATCAATACTCAGACGGGAATCGAACCCGCGACCTTTGGATATCCGGTCCAATGCTCTGACCGCTGAGCTACCGAGTCACTAGTGACATCGCCGAATTTCTTCTAGTATATCCTACTCTTACGCTGCAAGCCAGCGTTATTTCACCAATGTGAGGAATTACCTCGACATTCAATTGAAATATCTTTCCAGATATTTGGCAATCGATTAAGATGAAATAGCTATATAATTTTTAAATTTGAGATTTTTGCATTCACAATGCTATTTTTATACAATACTAAATAATATACTAGAAAAAACACGACTCGCACCAGATCAATACTCAGACGGGAATCGAACCCGCGACCTTAAGGTAATTCCTCACATTGGTGAAATAACGCTGGCTTGCAGCGTAAGAGTAGGATATACTAGAAGAAATTCGGCGATGTCACTAGTGACTCGGTAGCTCAGCGGTCAGAGCATTGGACCGGATATCCAAAGGTCGCGGGTTCGATTCCCGTCTGAGTATTGATCTGGTGCGAGTCGTATTTTTTCTAGTATATATTATTTAGTATTATAACACTGTGGAGGGCCCTTATCATATATACCTTACTCATGCTGTCGCGACCCTCAGTCATGAGGATACGAGGAAGAAGAAGATATTTTCCTACTATCCGTTCAAGACTCGTGTGTGTGTGTGTATTATTATTTTTATTCTCACCTGTATTTGCTTCATTTCCTGGTCGGCCTGCCACCGCTTAAGTTCCGCGGCGCCCTGCCCTTGATTACGCCGTTCTAGCTCTTTCTGCCTTTCAAGCTAAAAACATTTTTAATTATAATAATTATTCTAGAATATTTAGTAGTTATCAGGAATAATAATAAACCCCGGACAAATGATAATAATCCCTGTGTAATTTGAAATTTCACTACTTTTCTCAAAGGCTACCAAAACCGACTTTATCAAAATGGTGGACAGGTAGGTATGCCAAAAGGGCCTGATGCTCTTTTTCACAGTTATTCGTGTGGTCCCATAAGCCAGCGGTTCCCTAATTGTTTTGGCTACGGAACCCTTTTTGGTTTATCATTTTTGAGCAGAACCCTCAAGTAAGAAGTAAACTAACTGTAAAATAGTTTTTTACGTGAAATCACACCATAATGAGGCTTTTTGGCTTGTTTGGTGTTTGACTTTAAAGGAAGATAATTATCGTATTCAGTCCTTTCCCACGCCTCCAATAAGTAAAAATCAAGGAAGAACTAATGTTAATTTGACACAGAATGATCGCGAGAGCTTTAGCAATAATCACTCCTTTCGAAAATAAAGAGCTAATTAAGATCTTATACCAAAATATGCAAAGTGTATATAATAAGAAAGATACGTTAGAAGCCTTTTTAGATAAATATCCTACCTTTAATGCCTTATGTATTTCTGAGACATGGTTGACGGAAGAAAAGCTTAAGTTGTTACATTTTGATGGATACTTAGTTGCAGCATCATTTTGCAGGAAAAATCACTTAGGAGGGGGACTTTGTATACTGCTACAGGATCATTTTAAATATAAAGAGATAACAGATATCACTAACATGTCTATCGAATATGTGCTAGAAGCGACAGCAATTGAGTTATGTGATGAAAATACTTTGGTTGTTCTATTGTACTGGAATTGAAAAGAGGAAAGCGTTTTCTATTCACAACTAAAATTAATTTTGTGTTATATAAGAAAAAAGTTTTTAAAACAGAGTAGTTTTAGGTGGAGATTTTAATGTAGACGTACTTAAGAAAAACAAAAAAACGTCAGAATTTCTAGACTTAATGCTTGAGTACAAATTAATCCAACATATAAATAAACCAACTAGGAAAAAAGCATGCTTAGACCATGTCTTCACTAACTTTAATGATGAATATATGTACACTTGCGTCGAAGAGCATGGCTTTTCAGATCACGCAGGAACAGTCATACACATAAAAAAACAGACGCAAACAAAACAAAATGATTGGTTTATAATAAAACGATTTTATAATAAAAAAGAAATTATTAACTTCAAATCAGAACTGAGCTTATTAAACTGGAATGAAATAATTAATCCTTGCAAAAATGTAAATGAAAACTACAGTACATTTCACGACGTTTTAATAAAAATATTAAATAAGTGCATACCAAAACAAAAAGTTAAATTAAAATCTAAATTGAAAAAATACTGGTTAACTGTAGGTTTAAAAAAATCTTGTAAAAATAAAAGGTTGCTTAAAATACTGGCTACAAAATCTAACAATTTAGTCCTTAAACAACATTATAAAAAATATGAAAAAATATTAAAAAAACTAGTAAACTGCTCAAAAAGAATACATTATAAAAATAAAATAAAAATGTCAAATAATAAGGTAAAAACCATGTGGAATGTAGTAAATGAAAGAACTAACAAAATAAATAAAAAGTCGAAATGTAATATAGAACTAATTATAAATAATACACTAAGTTCAGACCCTACATTGGTTACAAATGCATTTAATAACTTTTTCGTATCTGTTGGCCAGCCCGACTCAGAGCAACAGCGCGGAGACACTGGTAAAACAGCGGGTTGCGCCCGCGGCCGTCCCGTGCTACACCCTTCGGAAAACTCTATGTTTCTTAGCCCGGTCGACTGCCACGCGGTCAATAGAATCATAAAAAAATAAAAAAAGTTACGGTATTGACGAGTTGCCACCTAGTTTATTTAGAGAATGTGCTGATGAATTGACTTTACCTTTCTGTTTATTTATAAATCAATCGTTTAGCGAAGGTATTTTCCCCGAATTACTTAAAACTACTCTCATAAAACCGATTTACAAGAAAAACGATAAAACAGATACTAGCAACTATAGACCTATTGCCATACTACCAACAGCATCAAAAATTTTGGAAAAAGCAATGTGTGACCGAGTGGTAAAATTTTGCGAAAAATATAATATTTTTGATGACTCACAAAATGGCTTCCGGAAAAACCGCTCCACAATACTGGCAGTATATAAATATATCAAGGAAGTTGTCTCATTATTAAATAAAAAACAATATGGAATAGGTATCCTCCTCGATATGTCCAAAGCATATGATCGCGTACAACATGATATCTTGCTTAGCAAGCTATATGATATGGGTATCCGCGGAAATGCTTATAAGTGGTTCGAATCGTATCTCAAGGATAGGCGCCAGCTCGTTGAAATAGAATACTTTGATAACGATATTGGTCAGATCACACGCGTACGCTCTGATTGCAAAATAGTAAATGCTTCCATTCCTCAGGGTAGTGTAGTCGGATGCCTCTTATTTTTAGTCTACATTAATGACCTCCCGAAGATCATGGAGGAACCCTGTATTTTATTCGCCGACGACATTTCCTTATTAACATCATGTGACAGTAACAAAAATATCAATGAAAATATTAACCACTTACTAACTAAAACATCAGACTGGCTAGAAGAACATAATTTAAAAATAAATTTAATTAAAACTAAAATAATAACTTTTCATCCACCGCAAAAAACAACTTTAAACATAGATTATAATTATAATGGTACAAAATTGGAATGTGTAGAAGAATTTTCGTTATTAGGTATAGTAATAGATAAACATATAAATTGGAAAGCCCACATACAAAAAATTAAATCAAAACTGTCTAGCTTTACTTATGCGCTCCGTGAGGTAAAAAAGACCACTGATGTTGAAACAGCAATAGTTATGTACCACGCCTATGGACATGCTTGGCTGTCCTACGGAGTGGTCTTGTGGGGTAATAGTACGGATGCGGCGTTGCTACTTACCCTACAAAAGAAGTTGATCCGTATCATAGCCAACATCGAAGAGACAGAGAGCTGTAAACCATATAACCTCCCCTCCGGACCTCTGAGGAGATCAGACGTGCTTTTTGCATATTCGTAAAACAATTTTTCTTCTATTTGTAATTAAAATTAAATTACAATAATCAAGAATAAATATTAGGAGCGCATAGGAAAGTGGAAGTAAAGCAAGTAATGCAGTGAAGACACCGCTTTGGACACGCACACACTAACTGCCCACGTGAGTTTAAACTACAGTCCTATGTAACAACAACACAGAGGTCTCATTGTAGTGGACAGACAGCGGTTTCGTTCGGAAGCATCGCGTTACCGACCAGCGCACGCAGAACCCTGAGCTAGGCTCTGTGAGCTCTCTTTATACCGGACGGATACCTGTTTTGTTTGAAATCGTCGCGACTGACCAGTAACAGCTGAGCCCCAGATTTACCTGTACGTTTTAAACCGCTTTACCTTATTAGCTCCTAGTACTATCACGAACGAAAGTTTACTATACGCATCATGTCGATGTCGATAAGACACTCCCCCCCTTCCTCCGCCGCTGCGTCGGCCAAACCGGTCACGCAAACGCCTGTTGCATCGGCGGCGCCTGCGTCTGATTGCGACTCACTTGATGATTATGTATCGCAGCGCCAAAAGCGTAAGAGGACGAATACCACAGACGCGCAGCTGGCTAATTTCATGTCGGAGATGAGAAGTTTGTTCGTTAGTTTAAGGGAGCAGCAAGATGACAAGCTTAATAAAATTTGTACCACGATCGAGGAAGTGAAAACCCAAAATAGCGATATTCGAACTTCCATGGAATTTTTGTCGAATAAGTATGATGCTGTTTTGGAACAGGTTAATACTCTTAAGGCGGAAGTCTCACTGAATAAAAATTATATCGCGTCGCTTGAAGAAAAACTGGAAAAATTTGAAAGAGGCTCCCGTGCTACTTGCATTGAAATTAAGAACATACCCGTACCCAAAACGGAGTCAAAAAATTCTTTATTGAAAACAGTAACTGAAATCGGTTCTCTTCTTTCTGTGACAGTACAGCCACATGATGTAAAAGACATATTTCGTATAAGCTCCAGAAATTCCAATAATAAGACTATGATAGTGGAATTATCGAGTGTTTTTGCTAAGGATGCATTTCTAAACGCTCACAAGAGTTACATTAAATCGCAGGGACGATTAACCACGGACAAGCTAAAAATTCCTGGACCTCCTGCACCTATCTTTATTTCTCAAAATCTTACAGCAAAAATGAAACACTTATTTTATCTTGCTCGGGTCTTTGCCACCAGTAATAATTACAAATACTGCTGGTCAACAAATGGAAAGGTTTTTATACGTGAGAAGGATGGCCACTCTTTTTTGGATTAAAAATGAAGCCGATTTGCAGAAACTTGTTAAACAAAAGTGACTATTTTTTATTTGCTTTTCCTGCATGCTTAGTCTTTTTATTATACTTAGATTATTTTCTCTAAAAATGTTGTTACATAATTACTATCATTTAGTTTTGTATCCTGGAAACTTTTTATTGTTACACATACACACACTCACACATATTCGCTCTTTACACTCACACTCCTACAATCATACTAGACACATCACACTTGTCATTTCAAAAACTTATAATGCATTAAAAAACGCAACTAAAATCAGTGACCTTGAGACATCTTTTATAAATATTTATATTGGTTCGTGTATACCTTGTTATCTAAAGGACGTCGATTATGGATGAGCTATTAAGTATAAATTCGGAATTAGACCATGTATCTATTTGTACTGCGGATACTTGTTCGCCGGAAAACTCGTCTAATTACTTGCCTAATATACGTCATACTCTGAAGGTCTTTCATGTAAATATAAGGAGCATTGGCAACGGTGTAAATTTTGATAATCTGTCCATTCTCTTAGGTAGGTTCTCGTTTGAAGTTGATATTATAATCCTGTCTGAATGTTGGTTGAGTAAATGTACAATTATACCGAAAATACCTGGTTACTTATCACATCATTCTAATTTTAGAAACCAAAACGATGGGGTTGTTGTATATCTGAAAGACAACATTAATGCATCTGTTGAGGAGCATCAATTAGACGAGTCAAACTGCCTGGTCATAAAAGTATCTAAAGAAATTGCCATTATTGCCGTCTATCGCTCACCATCTTACAACAACATCAACACATTTTTAGATTCCCTTGACCGTTTTTTACATTCACTTCAGTCCTTTAAAACAGTAGCTTTGATTGGAGATATAAATATACATATCACTCCTGAAAATAATAATAGTGATGCCGACAAATACCTTAATATGCTGGCTTCTCACGCTATGTTGCCTGGTCATTACTTACCTACACGTAATCAAAATTGTCTAGACCATGTGATCCTTAAGACTGATAGAACGGCTGTTGCTTTGGTACTTGATTCCCTTTTTACTGACCACGCACCAGTAGTGTTTTACGTTGGATACAATTGTGACGTAAGCAATAAAATCCGTAATCGCACTATAAACCGACTCGATATTGCAGCCTGTATAAGGGACATTGAAAATACTAATTTCTCATCGGTTTTACAGGACTCAGATGCAGAGAGTGCAGCTAAATCGTTGGTTGATATAATATCGAATACAGTCAAATCCAATTCTCATCTAGTTACTATTCCATCTAGAAAACGTACTGTTAAGCCGTGGATAACGCCTGGTTTACTCCGCTGTATCCGACACAGAGACAAGCTTTTTCGCAAGTCTAGGCGAGATCCTGCCAACGCTATTATTGCTGTGTCATACAAAAGATATAAAAATTTCTGCAATAATTTATTAAAAAGAATTAGACGTGAGTATGATCGGTCACAATTTGACACAAACAAAAACAGTGTTAAGGGAACCTGGAAAGTAATAAGAACAATTACTAACTTAAAACAAAAGAACTCCTCTACCATCCTCTGTAACATTATGGTTGCAAATAAAGAATTGAGTATTGAGTATTGAGTATTGAAGGACTTTAGATAAAAATATGTACCTACCTATTTAGTTAGAACAAAAAGATATTTTTACTTAACTCTTGAATTTTTGCGAAACCCCTGAAAGCCTCTTACGGAACCTCAGGGTTCCGCAGAATACCATTAGGGAACCGCTGAGCTAGACCATATAACTTTTCTGTTTTTATGAGATATCGCTAAATGCGCCTTAACGCAAAAATTTCTTCACAGTTATTCAGGTCCCTTAAGCTATTGGATAAGTCATTAAAAAACATCGCTGTTATTCTTCATTTACCAAGAACTTACCTCTTTTTCCTTATCCACTTTCTCCTTCCTCCTAGCTTCTATCAGCTCTTTGGCTTTTTCCAACTTTTCCTCCATACTGATGGTGTCATCTGTCGACGCCGTTTCCATCTAAAACGCAACAGTACATTACAGGCGAGCGCGGCAATGTAAATTGCTTTCCGCACACTAGTCAATAGTGCTTTTTTCAAGAAATGCGATGAAATATAATTTTCATAGTAAAATTTAATTTATTTTGAATTTCAGATGGTCTTTTTAATAGACCAAATGGGCTTTTAGTAGACGGTATGGTCTTTTAAGTAGACCAAATGGTCTTTTTAGTAGATCAAACGTTTTATTAAGCTCAATTTTGTTTTTTTATTTACCAGCTGGTCACTCTGATCGGTCTCTTGTATGGTATTTTAGTAGACGAAATGGTCTTTTCAGTAGACCAAAAGTTTTAATACGTTCAAATTTGTTTTTTTACTTACCGGCTGGTCACTCTGTTCAGTCTCTTGTCTCTGGCTAGGTCCCGCTTCATCCTGTTTGGTGACTTTTGGCTTCCGCACGCACACATCGTCATCGCAAACAACGTCATACTCTTGACCGGATTTAGTAACTTCGTGGTGCTCTGTTTTTTGGATTTTAGCTGCTGGCTCTGATGTTTCTTTGGGGTTTAATTTAAGTTAGTTAATTTATTTTTTTTGGAGCTCGGAGGCGCAGTGGTTTAGCGCTTGGCTCAGAAATTGCGGAGGTCAAGCAACTTTCGCAAGGGTCGGTCAAGGGATGGGTGACCAAAAATTTATTATCTCGAGCTCCTCCGTGCTTTGGAAGGCACGTTAAGTTAGTCCCGGCTGCATTTGCAATCGTTAACACCCACCAATCCACATTGGGCCCGCGTGATGGGTTATGGCCCATCCTCCTTATCCACCCATAAGAAAGGACAGCCCCAGCAGTGGGGACATTAAAATGGCTGATGGTAAAAAAAAATGTGTTCTGGCAGTTAGAGGTTAGATAGCCAGTTCCTCAGTTGTGAGGATTCCGGGTTAAGTGCGCTTCCATCTTCGGCCTTATCGTCACTTAACATCAGGTGAGGTGAAGGCCAAGCACTATCCAGTTGTGGATATTATTTTATTATTAAACTAAAGTAAAATAATATTATATCCAGTTACCCGGTTGTACAGTCAACTTTGGTTGCACTAGCGCAGTGGCCACAGTTGCTTCCGACTGCAGTAAGTTAGCTGTATGCTCCTTTATGTTCTGCGATGAGGTTGACGGCTGGGCGGAGGGCGGGGATAGCTCTACTGGGGGTTTCTCTTTGTCTGTGGCAAATATCATTTCTTATATTATGATAGTAGTTTATGATATGTTAAGAAACATTAAAAAACGCGCGCACGAAAGGTTCCGTACCAGAAACGGAAAAAAATTAATCACGTTTGTTGTATGGGAGCCCCACTCAGTTTGTTGTATGGGAGCCCCACTCAATAATTTATTTTATTGTTTTAGTATTTGTTGTTATAGCGACAAAAGAAATACATAGAAATAAATCATCTGTGAAAATTTCAACTGTCTAGCTATCACGGTTCACGAGATACAGCCTTTTGACAGACAGACAGACAGACGGACAATGGAGTCTTGAGAGTCCCGTTTTTTCCCTTTGGGTACGGAACCCTAAAAAGATCTAGAAAGTGACTCTTTTTTGTGAGCAAAAAAGGGTGACCGGAAGGGTTGTAACTTAGCCAAAACTTATATTTTTCGTTTATCGTAAATGGAATAAGTTAGCATAGCATTCAAACATTAGTACATAAAGGTTTTGTTACTTGAGTGTTTACGGTTGTTAAATGAACAATCAAAATGCTAGTGTGTTAAATGCTTCTTGAAAATTCTCCATACAAATTAGCAAGCCACTTTCGGTTTTTTACTAATATGTTATTATTATCATTTATCACTATGAACCAGCTGTTTAATCACATATAGTATAAATAATCTACTTACGATGCTCTTCCAAGATCCTGTCAATCCTACTGGCCAGGTTGCCAGCTTGTACACCGGCGCAGATAACCTCCAGCGGAGTGCCGTTTCTGCCTATAAAGAATAGCGAAGGCACCGGCACAAATTGATCTGATTACTGTGCTAAAGATAATCATCATCCATCATTTTAATTTATCATCTTCTTATAGTACAGTCGCCCGTGGTACATTTAAATCACGAGAAAGGTAATAGATCACGAAACAGAGAATAGATTTAAGACCACATAAAAATGGTTGGATTTTATCTGGTCTTAAATCTGTGTATGGCCACTTTCCGTATTAGTCTTATTATTATCAGTGGCAATCAAACAAAGCTGTAGAACACGACAATAGCTAAACTATGTGGTAACCTCGAAAAATAAAAAAAAATATCACTTTTTGAGATCATATAAAATAGGTTACAGCGGTTTCCGATATGTTAAACTTGGGTTTTAGCATAAGAATAAACAAAACTGGGTAGAACGGACTCTTCTTTGTCAGAGTCCCAAACGCCGCCTTTTATATACCTACTTCACGTCGTTACGCCCTGCTGTCGTCCAGGCGTGTTGCCATGGTTGCTTACTGTTGAATATTGCTTACCTAAATCTAATGATAATATTGCTTTAAATATATGTTCTTTGAATAAATATGAGATCAATGACCGATGGCACGGCAGAGCTATTGAAAAAGATTTGACGACAAGTAAACAAATACTGTAGGTACCTACTTTAATTCAATTTTACTATTGGGTGAAACAATAGGCAACAAAAAAAGAACTATTCATGTCCTTTTGATAAATTAGGTACGAAAACGTAATAATATTTAGAAAATATTACTGACCCCTCATCATCTTTGGGCAAACTAAAAAAACTTAAGTGTTTGTACAACCAAACACACCACAATAACTTGACGCCATTGTAATTTGTTTCCAAGATCGTACGGAACTCACAAAAAGGCAAACGCGCGTGCGGCGACGCCGGCCGTGGCAGCCCGACTGAGTTTCCCGTTTAACGTGTAGGCTGATATCGTGACTTTGAGCCCGTCCGGAGCGAGAGTGTCCGTTCTACCCAGTTTTATTTATTCTTATGGTTTCAGTATCTAAAACGTAATAAATAACTATATCACAAAGGCAATCCGTAACCTTTTCCGTGATTTAAATGTACCACGGGCGACTGTACTAAGTATTATGAATGTTTGTTTCATTTGTTCCCAACAAGTCACACCATCAACTGTCACACTGTTACTGGTTGGGAAGTTTTTCTTAAAAACAATTCCCAGCCAGTCACACTATTACTCGATGGAAACTCTTTTAGAAATTACACCAACCAGTCACACTGTTACTGTTTATTTCATCCTGTAAAAGTGTGATTGGTTGGGAAATTTCTAATAAAAAGTTCCCATTTGAGTAACAGTCACACGACACGGTTGGATTTTTTTAAATAAAAACATCCCAACCAGTCACAGTGTGACAGTTGATGGTGTGACTTGTTGGGGACAATTTATTTCATGTTCATATCTTATGCCCGGTTTCTGATGTAGGTACTTTAACAGATCATCATCATATCGTGCCATCTTCATATTGAAGTTTGGTGGTCAGTAGACAATAGTTTTTGCGATCCCATGTAGCATCTTTTAACCAGGGTTGGCATGATTAAATCACATTAATTTAAATCATGATTGAAATCATGATTTAAATCAAGTGATTTTTTTAATAAAAATCATTGATTAAATCAAACTGCCTTTTTCTTTCCTATTTGTATAAAAATATAAAATTCTTAATTTTAAATAATTGATAGACACATAAAAATGTATATTAAATGCAACTTTGTGTTAGAGTTACTGCTTTAAACTGTTTTTTGTCTAAAAAAACTGCCAAATCATCTATCCTAATATTTAACTTTCACCAGGAATTTTTATTTTGAACTGTTTTATTGATCTTTTTATTTGTGTTTCTTTCGATTTAAAGTGTTAAATAAGTCAAACAAAAGCGCGTTGTGGTTTCACGCAGTGATTTTTGATTTTTTTGCAAAAAACCATGATTTTTTCCAACCCTGCTTTTAACTGACGATAGCCAAGTCCAGTCCACTGTTTGATGTTGTCCAGCCATTTGCGTCTCGGACGTCCCGGACCTCGTTTTCCCGGAATTTTGCCAGATAATAGGATTTACTATCTGGTTTAAAGTTAAACTCTTATATTATTACTTTGGCTGATTTTCAAATGCCCAGATAAAATTTATTTGCTTAATAACATATTAAACCAGCATATTGAAATTCATTGAAAATGTTTGTCAGTATTTGATTGAATCAGGCGTCACTTGGCGGAAGTCCCAAACCATTTTGAAAAAAGAAATATATGTAGCTTACTTCCGCAAACAAAATATGCAAGATGCACCGCCCGCCCGCCCGCAAAAATATGCAGCACACCACAAAATATAAGTGCACAATACCTGCATTTAGCAAGACAGCAACACACCTTGCACCAATTAGGCTACTCTACACGTGTTTCGCCCCAACCCGGAGCATCCTCAGGAGTTAGATCGTGCGTAAACCAACACCGAATGAGCAACTACGCCCTCCGACACCGTATTTATTGTCACTTCCTCCCCACTGCGCATCGAGTGACTGACAGTGACAACGTTTGAAGAATGTTGCCAGTTTCAAATAAAAAAGAAAAAAGAAGAAAAAGTTGCTCATTCGGTGTTGGTTTACGCACGATCTAACTCCTGAGGATGCTCCGGGTTGGGGCGAAACACGTGTAGAGTAGCCTAATTGGTGAAGGTGCAAGGTGTGTTGCTGTCTTGCTAAATGCAGGTATTGTGCACTTATATTTTGTGGTGTGCTGCATATTTTTGCGGGCGGGCGGGCGGTGCATCTTGCATATTTTGTTTGCGGAAGTAAGCTACATATATTTCTTTTTTCAAAATGTTTGTCATTCGCTAGTATGTCAATTTATAAGGTATCTGTAATAAGCATACTATAATTTGCATTTATTTGCAGGTAAGCAGGTGGCATAGATACCTTGATGTTATTTAACATTGTGCGGAAATTTAAATATAGTATTTTTTTGTAAAAGGATACAAATCTGCGCAAAGTGTGTGTAGTTGGGTGATCCACTTTTCAGTTTTATTGCCAAGAAGTTGTTTTGGTCGGCGAGCCGTTTCACTACCGCTGTGTCGTCGATCGTTGAGGCCATCTCTGTAGACAGATCATTGTCACCTGGGAATGAACGGGTTAAATACAAAATTTTATATAAGTTGAAAAGTAGTGTGTCATTCATTCTTAGCATGATGTCACCAAATATTTAGTGAAAACAGTAATACTTCCATCAATCTAATGTTGACTCTCGTTTGTACATTACATCTTTTAGTACCTGAATCTTACTAAAGCTATAAAAAGGTTTGTAAATGTGTAGATGTAGGTATGTTTAGTGCTGAAAACAATAACACTTATTTTTCTGCTGTAAATTACAGATTTATGTTTTGTTATTATGCAAATGCAATACATATTACGTCATCAGTTTTGAATAATACTTTGCTGGCTGTAAACATACAGTAAAGTGGTAAATAAGGCACTGAATAAGGTGAAAAATAACCTTGTGATTTCGCCATTATGACGTAATGTATTTATTTTTTAGAGTGTTGTATTAACTTCTGGCTAAAGAAAGTTAAGTTAGTAGTGTAATAAACGTGTTTTAATCTACAAAATAGCTCTTACCTTCAACGAAAACTACAAATATAGCGTTTCTCTGTTTCGATAGATTCACCGCCTCGGCGATACTGCCTCCGTACCAATGCATTGTTTAAACGCAAAATTAACAATTTTCTAGCGCAGTTGCAAACTTTTCTTCGTTATTTTTCTATTTTTTTACAAGTTTCAGTCAGTTTTTGTGAACAAAAATACTAAGACGATGACATGACACAACAGATTTTGACAGCTGACGTGTTTTTGTTTTTATCTTATCTGGCATTTGGGCCGTCAAAAGGTATCTCTTATTAGTCTGTGGCATGTCTGTGGTCAAAAATTAGTTTGAAATTATTTACAGATTAAACATTTTATTATAATTTTGCCCTATTATTGGTTTCTAAAATATTATGTTAATAGAAATCTAAATTCATTAAATTTTTATAACAATAATATTTGCTGAAATAATTTACCTCATTGTCTATGATGTAATTCATGTGACCTTGTAAATTGCTACTACACACTAGATGGCGTTGTTTGAAGTATTCATGTTTTAGTTTGTCTTTTCCTCAATAGATAACGCTAGCATAGCAACCGAACCAAAACTAAAAGTTGTGTTTGTGAGGTATATAGGTGTACCATTTCAATCAACGATTACTAATTTGTTTTCAATTCAAACGAAATTAATAGCATTTTTCTAAAGAAAAGCGTGATTAGTGATAAACTTCAGTTTTAGGAAGATTTATATAATGGTTCGCAGTCTCGCACACAGTCGTTACAAATTTCGATCTTCATATTCCTTCTATTCTTGTCAGCTAAAAAAAGTCTCGAACGAACGGGCGGTAGGAAAACTTTTCTAAGGTTATTAATTTGAATAAAGAATTTATGTAAGTATATAGGTACCTATTGAAATTTCAAAAATGGAAAGTTGCAGCACCTACTTGTGCACACTTGTGTAACTATACCAAAACAATTACCTAGGTACTGCATGGGTCTCCAAACTTTTTAGTCTAAGGGCCATGCAGAAAACTCAACGATGTCCCAAGGGCCACGTATAAAATTTATACATGCCCTCATTAAGGTACTTACACCTTTTTTTTATTTATAGCTTTTGCTATGGTTGGTCGAGAGATGGGGGACCAATAATTTATAACTTATCTCGAGCTGTATGCTATCGGATGGTGTTGGTGTTGGTCCTACCTGCATTTGCAGTTGCTTACACACACCAATCCGTATTGGCACAGAATATATACTTTGGGCTCCATGTTATGGCCTTCCTCCTTATCCATCTTTTGCTTTCAATGATCGTGGGATGGGTGACCAATAATTTATAACTTATCTCGAGCTGCATGCTATCGGAAGGCACGTTAACCTGTTGTTCCCACCAATCCGTATTGGGCCCGCGTGTTATGGCCCATACTCTTTATATTTTTTTTGAAGCGTAATCTACAATGGTTTAAGCGGCAAGACGCAAGAATCATACTTTACAACAGCCTAACAAGGCTAACCTTAGAACTCTAAGCAGACTCGAGTTTGCGTCTATTGCATGGAATCCAGTGTATGCCAACTCAACTCAAAGGGTGGAAAGTTAAGTATTCAGCGAGCCTTCACAGACACCTAGCTTATATTTCACCGGGTGTAAACCACAGGGTTCCATACAATATGTGATTGTCATTTTTTGGCATGATATCGTTGAAAAACCGTCGTTCAATATAGATATAAGTATATGTCATTCCTCTACAAAATCATCAATCAAAAAATCTCATGTCCTGACCTGCTAGCCTCCCTCAACATAACTGTCCCTCGAAAATGTCCAAGAAAGCCCCTTTCAAAAACTTTTACGTTGCCCGCACACCGAACTAATCTTGGTCGTTCACTATCCCCTTGCTAGAATTTGTAACACATACAATAGCCTTAATGCACAGTCACCCGACCTGGATATTTTTCACTTTTCACAAAATAAGTTTCAATCTTTGTTGAAACGGTTTGAATCTAGTTGAGATTTAATCTAATTTTAATATTCCGCCGTTAGAGCGTTTGGTTGTAGTTTGGTTGCACTCGGAGCGTAGGTTTGGATCGCAACCCGGTTTTCAAAAGGCAGTTTAAGAAAAAAAAGTAGTACATAAAAAAGAACTAGATGTCGTTGAACAACTAAGTAGGTAGCTTCTTATGAAAAAGGCAAATGATGAAATGTAATTACTTTTTTATTATAGGTACGTTTGTTGAGTACTTACGTGGTTGGTTGCGTTGTGCGTTGGTTGTCCGTTGGCGTGTTACGAAGAACTTTTCTATGACCAATATGACCATTAGTGGGAAATAATATTTAAAAAATCTACCTAAAAATACATAAAATTATAAGTACTAAAATTCTCTGCTGTCAGAAAACCGCTCATTAAATGCATAATGATTTACATTAGCGCGACTAACTCTTCAAAGCAAGCATCTGCAAAAACAATCTCACTTCCTCCAAGATTTATTTTTAAACTGCAATTAACCAATTTGTTTAAATACACAACGAGTGGCAACACCACGCTTCGCCTGCGATGCTTTACGACTGGCAACATTTTACCGTCTTTGAATTTGGAACTGAAAATTGCGCGCTAAAATCTAAATGGGGCGCGAAATGGTTTCGCGCCTTTGGTTCTAAATATGGCAGACTGACATCTGCGAGGCACGGTCGAGTTGCATTTTCCATCTTTATTTATTTCCCTTTTACTATTGGTGTCGCTGTTTCATGAATGTTACTTTGTAAACGTATCATGTTTGCATAAATTGTCTATTCGAACACGCAGGGCCATAATAACCACACCGGTTTTCGTCGTGTCGCCATCTCTGAGGTCCCGAGTTTGATTCCCGGCAGGGACAACAAATGAAAAGTAGGTAATTTGGGATTTAAGTAAATTTTAAAACCTACTTAATTTTGCTATTATATGTAACAGCACAATTTTTAAAAAGCTGAATATTTTTTAATGAGGGCTTTTCAAAGTGACATTTAAAAAATAAAAATAGTAACTATTTGACTCACTAGATGGCGTTGATGGAAAGAGAAGTGTCAAAATTGGCTTTTAAAAATAAACGGCCTGTACCAAAGAGGCAAAGTGCGCTCGTTGGCTGACATCTGCCCAAAGAGAATCAATTTTAGGGTTACATCTGCCTGCCTACCTGGGACCTTATTAAGAGCTCTTATCAGGGGGCTTACCATCAGCAAATAAGAAACCGTTCAGTTGAAAAGCAGGCCTTAAACAGGATAGTTTAAGGCCTGCTTTCATACTAACCGTTGAGGTCATAGTACGAAAAAGAAAGGCAGTTCAATATAAGCCCTGCTATAAGAGCTCATAGTAAGGCCCCAGGACTTATATATTGAACTGTCTTACTTTTTCATACTATGACCTCAACGGTTAGTATGACAGCAGGCCTTAAGCAGTTTTGTTTAAGGCCTGCTTTTGAACTGAACGGTTTCTTATTTGCTGATGGTAAGCTCCCTGAGTACTCTTCGAAGCTTAGAAAAAAAAATTACATTGACACATACATTTTTATCAACGCCATCTATCGAGCCTACAGTTTTTTCTCATTTTGAAAAGCCCTTATTCTCAAAGTTCAGAGATGTACAAAATACTTTATTAAAAGTAATTAAATACGAAATACAAATACTTGTCATTTTTTTGTATTTCAAATACAAATAAAAACAAAATACTTTAAAAAAAAGTATTTAAGTACAAAATACAAAATACGTATTTTCAAAATACTTTATTCAAATAAAATACATTTTTTTCGTATTTTTTTTTATTATTGTTATATTTGCGCCCAGATAGGCTTACGTGGCTAACGTAGCTCACGCCTGCCTAGTGTAGTTCTCTTTTTAGCATTTAGTCGCAATACTTGCAATATGCAATGTATTGTATGTAGCTAGCTGCATACAATGCCTATATAAATAGAAAGTAGGTAGATAGTTTTTTGTTTAACAGTGATATTGGGTGCATTCTAGGTGACTAATAGCTATCATTGATCGCCATAGAGTACATTTTAAGCATGGAAAGTAATAAAACTAAACATTAAAACAAATTACTTTCCATGGTTAAAATGTATGCTTTGGTGATCGTTTCCTTAACGATGTCTGCTGGAATGCATCCATTGACATAAATAAATGTCAAATTACCGAGCTTCATGATTGGTTTTTTGTTTGGTAGTGACATTGACATGACAAATTACCTAGCTCTATGATTGGTTGTTTTGTTTTGTTTGACATTGACTTGACATTTACATAGAAAGTGATTTGTATTTTACAAATAGTAATTACGTTTTAAAAAGTATTGCAAATAAAATACTAAATACATTTTGAAAAAAAGTATTTCAAATACAAAATACAAATATGTATTTTGTATTTGTATTTTAAATACTTGTATTTCAAATAATTCACATCTCTGTCAAAGTTATAAAGGTATCGTAAATCAAGTCCAAATAAAACTAAACCAATCGAATCAACTGGCTGAAATAAACGCGCTGCCGCATCCGCTCGCAGAAAAAAAAACAAGAAACGTCAAAATGCACGCGCTTTCCAATCCATCAAGTTGACAGCTCGTCTCATCGTACAAAACGGTTGAGATTGCTCCTCGTTAAGCATTGATGACTTTGTTAATTGTTATTTGGCACCAAATTAGATCCAACACTGTTTAGTGACGTGTGAATTGATCGCCGGTTTGTCTTTGAGTATTTTAATTTGAATTCTTGCCATGTTGGCGCGACGGTGGCTGTACGACCGCGCTCCTTTGCCACGTTTCTTATTGTTCTTGCATGACGATCTTAATTTATTGCCTCCTTTAGTGTGTCATCTGAAAATAAATACCTACACGTTTAGACTAAAGCATTTTATTTTGAGTTATGGCTGTTTTAAACACTTACCAATTAGGTACACTACTTACTTAAAATAAAGGTATTTTAGCTTAATATAAGATGTCCAAAACTTAAATAAAACAACTAAAAGTTTTCCAGGGATTTATGATGTTAAGTTTAAAAGGGAGTTTTTGCCGCCGTTTTGTCGAATTCAGTTCGGTGGCCATTATAATTATTTGCAAATTGATTCATAGTAAATATTGTGTCATAAATTGCGATAATTTTGTGTTACAAGGTGTCTACGCAACTAAACAATATGTGAAATCATTGAAATAGGCGCTCTCGGTCGTGTGAAGCTGAGACTTTTATTGTAGTGACTACATCGGCAGAACTAACCGAGTAAACTGACTTGATATACTTGGTGCCAAATGCTCCAAGAAGCATTGGAATGCGATGCACCCGCATTAATGTGTAAACTAAAACAATATTATCATTGAACATGCAACACTTGAAACTGGCAAAAGTACCTATAATCTTGAGTGATTTTGCCGTGAATGGCCAAGTTCAACCAACAGTCATTGTTTTTTTTTAAATAAACACTTAGCAACGAACAATGTGGCATGGCATTGCTTAAAATCAATCGATAACGAGATGATTATTAAATGGGGAACCGCTCTGTAAACGAATTAGGGGTGTCATCAAGGATGGCACCATTCATTCAAGAGTAAATAAACAATATTTATTATTATTCTAAAATAAGTGTATTTTTTATTTATTTACTTATACAGGAAGTTTGGTAATAGCCTTATAAAGTCGAATATGGTAGATAGGGACCATCAAACTGAACAACTTTTACTATGGGACCAATTCTGAAATAGGTGAAAAAAATATCAGCTGTTTCATACAAAAATTAAGAACGAAAATATCAAAATGTACCTATGAAACAGCTGATTTTTTTTCGCGATTTCAGAGTTGGTCCCATAGTAAAAGTTGTTTAGTTTGATGGTCCCCTACCATTTCCGCTTTATAAGGCTATTACGAAACACCCTGTATGCCTAACTGCAGTTTTGCTACTTCTATGGTGTCAATTTTAGGCGAGGGTTAAAAAATACACTTTTTGATGTAATAGGTAGGTCGCTGAAAGATCCTAGAGATCTGAAATTAAGATATAATATTTCTATATATCTTTATCCAGACACGTATTGAACCAGAAACACGATTCAGTGGTTTTGGCTCAATACATTTTAATTTCGAAAATACCTTAAGTTTTAAATTATAAAATATTTAAAAACAACATTAGGACGTATTTATGACGAAATTGCAAGTGGTTTGTCCCTCAATAGTAATATTGTAGTAGTTTCACCATTGCGAGATTGCGACAGCCCTAATAATGTTACCCTAAAATATTTGGGGGGGTGGTCACCCCACTTAATGCTCACACACGACACTACGAATTAACAAATTATAGTGTTTAAGGATCTATACACATAGAGTTGAAATTAATAAGAAGTACCGATATTGATTTTATAAAATTTGCAGTCAAGTCATAGTTAGTCCCAATAGTTTTGAACTTCTAAAATCTGCGTTAGGTAGGTAGGTACGGTAGACAGCACGCTGGGCTTCTACAATCTGTCAAGTTTCTTCAATCATTTTTTTCAGCAGTTTAAGATTCAAAATTCATTGTAGATTTTTTAACAGTAGATATGCTTCTGACTGTACATAACGCAGTTTTTAGAAGTTCATTGCTAAATTAAAAATTGTTTAGAATTTAGGTAAGTACAGCTTGACCATAAGGAGTTGACAAAAATTGAGGGCGCCACTTTCTATATAAACACGTCTCACGAATAATTTGGCAACACTGACTATATTTTGTACTGAAAAATGTTAGTTCCATTTTATTTTATTTCAACACTTTATGGCCAAGCTGTACCTAAGTATCAATATTTTTACGATTTTTGTGAGAGAAAACTACTATTTAAATATTTCAAAACGGTTGTCGACCGAAGAAGTAAAAAAGTAGGTAGGCATCCTTTTTGTGGACTGTGGTATAAAAAATACTTTATCATAATTATTTTGTTCTATAACTTTGTAGGTCTGCAACCAAATGACGCAGTATTTGATAAAATAACTCACAAATGACCTGTGTTTTATTAAATCGACACCGTCAATTATTGAATATTTGTGGCTTAATTTGAAATTTCATGTTTTTCTGTATTTTAATGGATAAGAATATTGGCCACTATTATAATTTGTGATTTTTTTAGTGAAGACTAATTTCAAATTATAGAATTAGTAAAACTCTATTGCCCGGCGGGCTGATTATCTAATTAGAAACCACCTAGCAACCGGTCTCATTTGACAGATGAATGTGATACATTGCTTATTCTTTTTGGGGTACAAAAAAAAACATACCACAGAAAAGTAGCAATTTATGTCAAATAAAATGTAAGAAACAGCTGACCTTTTTCGCGATTTCAGAGTTGGTCCCATAGTAAAAGTTATTCAGTTTGATGGTCCCTATCTACCATATTCGGCATTAGAGGTTGTTTTGTAACACTCTGTAATGGTCACACATATTTTTGAGTGCATAAAGTATTTTTATTTCAAGAATAGGGATGTTGACTAATGAATAAAATAACGAAATACTAATAAAAATCGTAAACATATTAAACTTTTAGAGTAGCTTGAATACCTCTTGGTTTTATATATTGCATATTATTTGTTTTATGACCCTTCAAAGTTGGGTGGACAAGTCCATTTAAAAAGTATACAATTTATTAAAATAAATGATACCTTTAATTAGTCCGTAAAATGTATAGCAAATTTGTCGAAGAAACCATTTTGATAAACACAATATTTAATATAGCTGCTGAACAAATTTCCTATGCGTCTCATACAAACTAGCACGGCGTGACGTCATAACGTGCGAGCCATTAGTATGGAGCGTTTTTGATCGAGTCCATTTGTGCGCATTTCACACTGTGATATCTCGGGCAGTTTTCATGCTAGCGAATTAATTCTTTTACCAATGTTTCTTTTTTTGAGAGGTAATTTATGTAACATAAAATAAAAAAAATAGTCAACATCCCTATTGAGACACAGTAGAAACAGTTAAGTTATTTACCCATTTTTTATCCTAGCTAATTTAGATGAAAACTTTCAGAAAAGAAATCCCTTTGCCAAAAATATAACAGTACCTACAAATTGCCGCAAAATTTTTGGCGCGCTGTCACGATGACAACTCGGCGGAAGGGGCGTGGCCGACGTTCCGTTTCACTTAAGAGCGCAGACGACGTGTTCCATTACACGCAACCATTGAACGCTGGACTCCCCCATTTTGTGGTTGCTTTGATCATATAATGTGTTTTGAGAGTACGGATGTGTTCATTTATCTTCGCGTCTTTGGCTAATGGGGTAATTAGACAAAGCTATCGTGAAAATGTTACAAATATATTTTGGTACCTATTAAATATTATAAACTATTTCCTATTTCTGGTGTAACTTACAGTGGTGGCCACATAATTAAGGACACCTCGATTTTCATACAAACGAAGTAACTTTGAAGCGTTGGTTCTCCGCCAGGGATTGACCTAGCTGTGATCTGATGATGGCCATCCAGGGAACGAATGGCAGAGATTCGGAACGCTATAATTATACCCAACTGATCTATACCCTTAGCACGAACGCTATCGAAAAAAAACGCGCCTAAAATCATTCGATAGATAAATTTTGCATAGGAAATTTGTACAGCGCCATCTATCGCCGATACGAAGCGAAATGAAATTTTCCATAGAGAATTGTCTATCGAGTAATTTTACGCGCGTTTTTTTTCTCGATAGCTGTTCGTGCTAAGGGTACTGTAACCTTAGCACGAACAGCTATCGAGAAAAAAAACGTGCGTAAAATTACTTCGTGATCAGATCGCCACACACCCAAGTACCCATAGCACGAACAGCTATCGAGAAAAAAAACGTGCGTAAAATTACTCGATAGAGAATTATCTATGGAAATTTTAGTTTCGCTATTCGGCGGTAGATGGCGTTGTACAAATTTTCCATACTAAATTGCACTATCGAATGATTTTACGTGCGTTATTTTTTTCGATAGCTGTTCGTGCTAAGGGTACTTGGGTGTGTGGCGATCTGAATTTCCTCCATTCACTCCCTGGATGGCCATCATCAGATCGCAGCTAGTTCAATCCCTGGGTTAGAACCATGGCTTCAAAGTTACCTCGATTGTATGAAAATCGATGTAGGTATTATAGAGTTTAGATAGAAAAACTTAAAACTTATAATCTACCTCATTAAGGTTTTACAAAATGACATTTAAAAAATTAAAATAGTAACTATTTGCTTCACTAGATGGTGTTGATTGATACTCTTCGAAGACTAAAAATAGTAACTATTTGCTTCACTAGATGGTGTTATTTAATACTCTTCGAAGCTTAGTAAAAAAATCACATTGTCACCTATTTTTATCAACGCCATCTATCGAGCCTACAGTTTTAAGTCATTGTGAAAAGCCCTCATTGTGGTCCATGAAATAAAAGAAAGTGACAATAAATTACCTAAATTAAGTAATTAAATAGAAGATTTATTTATTTAAACTTTATTGCATAAGAAAATACAATTGGCGGACTTAATGCCTTAAGGCATTCTCTAACAGTCGACCGGAAAGGGTGTTAAAGAAAGAAATCATGAAAAAGAAAGATTCTTGTAAGAATAGCTTTTTAATAAAAAAAACGTAACAAGTGTTTTTTCTAAGTAAACATTTCCAA
The DNA here is from genome assembly GCA_950108535.1 of Agriphila straminella. Classification (NCBI taxonomy): domain Eukaryota; kingdom Metazoa; phylum Arthropoda; class Insecta; order Lepidoptera; family Crambidae; genus Agriphila; species Agriphila straminella. The sequence continues at coordinate 13,832,614 of OX467304.1, forward strand.
ATTCCACTTGTTAGTTGTTACAAGTTGTAATGCTCAAATTAAATTACACGAAATTCTCTTTAAATAAATAATGTCCGCCCATAGTTTCATAGCAGTCATCAACAGTAAGGGTGTGTTTAGACAGGAGCTCCGGTAAGCATTATATTTAACAAAACAAATCTAGGCTGTTACAAGCACGTGTGAATGTCAAGCTATGCCATCGGGCGTTAGAGTATATAATTCTGTGCCATCGGTTCGCAAGCCCGAGACCTATTGTGACGAGAAGAACTGATAAACCCGTCAGGGGCCGCTTTTTTCTCTCTGTTTTATATCGTACAGAGTCATCAAATTGAAAAATTTAGTAAGCATATATTATAAAGTAAGGTGACTTTGCATCTATCCATTTTCAGTGAAGTTGTACTTACCTAATGTCATTTAGCTATTTTACGATGATGGTCGTCGATGCTTTGTTATTAAAATTAGTGATTTTGATTATTATTTTGTTTATTTCGAGGTGATATTTTTTCAATACCAAATAAGAACTCATTTCTAATAAAAGTAGAAGAAATATTGAACGTTATTACGTTAATAATGTTCTACTTAGTAAAAATATTTTATTTTAAGACTTCAATGTGGACGCTACCCATAAACTAATAACATATTAATTGCACTGCACCAGACACGATAATTCACATACGCCATTATTGTAAAACAAGCACCGAATTACGCGTAGTGTACAATTTGTGGGCATTATCGAATTAATATTTATCGGTAATTGTGGGGGGACGTGGAATAGGGATGTTTGTAGAGTAGTAAAGAGTTGTGAAAAAAGGAAATATATATGTAGGTAAGGTATGTAGCTTACTTCCGCAAAAAATGTATGCAAGATGCACCGAAGCAAAAAAAATGCACATACACACCACAAAGTATCAGTGCACAATAACTGCATTTAGCAAGACAGCAACACACCTTGCACCTTCACCAATTAGGCTACTCTACACGTGTTTCGCCCCAACCCGGAGCATCCTCAGGAGTTAGATCGTGCGTAAACCAACACAGATTTTTTTATGGAAGTAAGCTACCTACTATACAACGTGTTAATGAATAAACGCAAAACCTCTTAGGTGGTGATTGTGCTCATGAATATGAACTATGGGGCCAACCTTGAAATCGCGAAATAAAAATCAGCTGTTTCATACATGTCGAGATTGACAACTTGTATGAAACAACTGTTTTGCGTTTATTTATTAACACGTTGCGCACAAGGCTGTGGGTTGCAGCCCGAGCCGTAGGCGAGGGCGTAACTCAGCCGAGCGTGCAATAAGCAAAAGCTCACGAGTTTCATACGACGTTTTTCAACACATTTGCGAGGAAAAAACAAAGTAATTTACAACACAGCAACAAATACGACAAAAACAAAATATGTCAATTATGGGAAAAGGCGCGCAGGTTTTTTTTTTTGTTTTTTTCACACGCCCAACGCAAGAATATTTTTCGAACAAAGGGGTGAGGAGCATACAGCCTACTTCAAAATTATAATTTTAAGTGACAAAATGCAAATATTTTAATATTTTATAACAAAATATTGTGAATTACGAATAATTTAATAATAATAAACATTTGTTTAACTTAATTAAGGACTTACACATTTAATGGACTCAGAAAGTCACCAATGAGGAAGTTCTGCGACGAGTCAGACAGAAACGCACGCCAGCTTTCGCAAAACGTCAAACAGAGAAAAGTTGCATATCTGGGGCACTTGCTTATATAGGCATAGCGCTGCCATCGTCCATATGCCCGAGGGCGTCCGGGGAGCGTCCGGGCGGGATTCTGTAGGCACGGTAGATACTAGCTCTTGCAATGCAACTAATTATGATAGGAAATGTTGCAGGACAAAGAAGACCTGGTCGCAGAAGAAAGTCTTGGTTGCGGAACATTCGGGAGTCGGGAATAACAAGTGAACTAAAAAAATCAGCTGTTTCATACATTTTAATATTTCCTTTTTTAATTTTTGTATAAAACACCAGATTTTTTTTCGCTATCTTAGAGTTGGTCCCATAGTAAAAGTTGATCAGTTTGATGGTCCCTATCTACCATATTCGGCATTAGGGGTTATTTTCGTCGTAACTCCATAGTTCGGGAGCACACGTTAACGCCATAAAAATCTATAATGAACTCCCCAAAATAATTAAAGATGAAAAAAATATAAATTCATTCATAAGAAAACTGAAAGAGTATTTGTTGGAAAACTGTTTTTACACTACGCAGGAGTTTTTCGAGTTTTGTAAATGATTATTCTCATAAATTGTATTGTACTATGACTGTGTTAAGTGCAATGATTCTAATACATTTGAAAATGTTATAATAAATTAAGCAAGTTCTTAATTTAATTGAAAATATTGTAGTGCCCTAACGGGGTTCATGATGATACTTTTAATATTTACCACCATTTAAAACTCATGAGACAATAAAGATATTTTGTATTTGTAACAGGTTGTATCTATAGATGTTTTTTTTCACCTCAGTTTTTCAAAATTTTTCGAAAAAAAAAACATATTAATTTCAGCCATTTCGACAAACATGAGATCTACAGCTTACAGAGACACTACAATATATTACTACTTAATTATGTTGTCACACACACGATGTTTATAACGCTGTCTTAATTTTTTTAAGCAACATTCTTACGTTCATTTGTAGAGTCAGTCAGTTGTAGATCCTTGTGAAAAAGAGCTGTTTTTAATAACTGAACAGACAGACAGACGAGGGAACTTTTTTTTGTTGGTAAATTTATGATGCTTGGCAGCAGACCTCAAAATAATACAAGGAATACCTTATTTAGTGAAATAACTCAAGTTATTGGTGCCGAAAAGTCGGTAAAACCAAAAACCAGCCAAGTGTTAGTTGGACTCGCGCGTGAAGGGTTCCGTACCAAAAACGGCAAAAAAAAAAAAAAAAAAAAACACGTTTGTTGTATGGGAGCCCCACTCAAATATTTTGTATATAGAAATACATCATCTGTGAAAATTTCAACAGTCTAGCTACCATGGTTCATGAGATACCGCCTGGTGACAGACAGACGGACAGTGGAGTTTTAGTAATAGGGCCCCATTTTTACCCTTTGGGTACGGAACCCTAACAAAGTAAGTTATAAAAAATCCTTTGATATAATCAAGCTCGTATACGTAAAAACATAATATTGCGTAAAATTTCCGTAAAATCATGTTGACAATTTCGCCTTTAACAACAACAGGTATCTTGTCAATACTAAATTATCTTTTGACAGAAAGACTTGTTAGTATATTAAATGAAACGGAACGCTACTACGGAAACTTTGTTGGCATAACAAAATAGACTCGTTTGCTATTGCTATTTCCGGGTTTCGTTGAAAAAAGTTGTTTCCCGCGCTTTCTTTCATGTATAACATGTTTTATTTTTTATATACAACGTGTTACAAAAATACCCCTAATGCTGAATATTATGGTAGATAGGGACCATCAAACTGAACAACTTTTACTATGGGACCAACTCTGAAATCGCAAAAAAAACAGCTACAGCGCATACAAAAATTAATACTTAACGAAAATATCAAAATGTCGATTTCAGATCGACGATTTCATAGTGGTCCCATAGTTAACGTTGTTCAGTTTGATGGTCCCTAAGCACAGAATATATAATAGTACTCCCTAAGTCCCTAACCTACCATCATTTTCGGCAATAGAGGTATTTTTGTATACTTACTAATTATGTAGGTACTTACCTATTTAATTAAAAAAAAATCAAATGATTGTCTTAAAATATTAATTAATTGTGTGTAATTTAAAAATACTTCATGTTTCATCAACACAAACTAAACGTGTCCATAATTAGTAATGTGCTTAATTAGGGGACCAATTTTGTTAAGACACTTTATTAGTGCTGTCGAAAGAAACGCTATAATTAGTGAAGTAGGTACTTACCTACCTACGCCCCCCTAGCATGACTACGGAAACGCGATAATAAGTAAGATATCACTTTGAACTGTCAAAAGACAATGGATTTTGACATATCGCACGATAATTTATAATTTTATTTTATTTTATTTATTTTTGGCACGGTAACAAAATACAAATTAAAACATTCTATAATATCTTAGCTGTTGTACACTGTTGTACACTAAATTGCAAAAGTCATTTAAATAAATAGCGACTTTTGCTCCGACACAATAAAGTGCAATTCAGGTCGCGCGGTTCACCTAGTTGTTGCCTCTCTTTCTATCGCGTGCTCTTACCTTTTCTGGCGACGCAACGTTAGGGTTGTCTTCTTTGAAATGAACTGCGTAGGTAGCATATAATATCATAATGTGAAAAACTTATACTGTTATCGAAAGCACACGTTTTCAAGTTGCTAGGCTGTTGACAGCCTATGCTGAATTAACAAACGTTCCACACAATATAAAAACTTACAAACAAACCTAAATTTATACATAAAAATAAAACAGAAGATTCTAAATGTTTGTGCGCAAATAACTCAAAAACCACTGAACGGATTTTGATGGGTACCACAGTTTGGTAGCATGGGGTCCAACTTAAAATCTAAGCTATGTTTCATTTAATTTGGATGGGTAGAACCTGGGAAACTGCTTGAACTCTTCGTAGTACTAGCTTTCATACACTAAGGAGATCATTTGAACTGGGGGCTAATTGTCTAATTTCAAAATCTATCACAATCGCTTTCAGGATGTGATACATCGATGCTTCTTTTTGGCACAAATTAAAACTAACCAAAGAAATGTAGCAATGTGTCACATCACATCCATTTGTCAAATGAAAGCACTTTCCACGCAGACAAAGTCGCGGGCAGCCGCTAGTATTACAAATATACATGAACCCTGAAAACAATACACTCCTTTTTTGGGTAGTCATGTAAAAACCTCACACTAACTATAATAACAAAGAAACGACAAAGTTCTCACACATTTCTCATAATATCACTTCGAAAGATATACATCAAAATCATTTCATTAGGCAAAGCTTAATTTTATTATAACGACACTTAACTGGCAACGAGTAATTTCCCAAATCGTGTTTCCAGCCATTAATTCCATCTGAGCTACCATTAGCATTCATTCCCCCTCATAAATCTACAATAACACAATAAACTTATTCATAACAAACTTAATATGACCGTAAAATTAAATATTAAAACGCTCCACGCGACTGCACAGCGAAACTCCGTTCTATAATCAAACATCTACCATCTCTTTCCTACTTCGATTTTAAGTCAAGAGTAAGCGAGATGACTGTATAAACTAAGCTTTTCTTCAAACCATCAGACGGTAAGTAATGAGTACAGTCACGCCCTGCAATCAAAAGCGGCGGCTGTGATTGGTCGCCGCTAACCAGCGTTCGAAGTTTGAAATTGGGACTTTTTTCGTGAGCACTGAGATCCTCATTTTGCGTTTTCATTAGGTCTGAGATTGCGGTCTCGAGAGGGCATCATTTTTATTTACAATATGATTATCCGGGACTTAATTCTGTTACGTTATGATATATGATATATTTTCCCGAGAGACAATTCTCTAGGAAAGAGATATTTCCAATTCTATTAAAGATTCAGGCAGCATCAAAGTAGTTACATGGCTAACGGGTTGAAATCTTGCGTGAAATAACTGAGACACGTAGTTTTTTAAAAAAAAATGCAACATATTCAAACTTCTTTAAAAAAATTCAAATCCATAATTTAGGGGTTTTATAAACTAGACCTGGACCTGGACCTTCTTGACCTGGAACTAAGAAATAAAATAACGCATAAAAATATAAAACTAAAATTAAAACAATACTTTCTACAAAAATTGTAACAGCCTGTATGTGTGTGGCTGCACTTATCTTCAGCGTCTGCGCCACCATCGCATGGCGGCGCTCATGCCACTCTTAGTTATTCTATTGTTTGCAACCTTTTTGAATTGTTTTTCAACTAAAAAATTAGCAGTGAACGCAAGAGCAAAAATTTTGTACTTACGTAGTATTAAGCCTTGCTTAGTTGTAATTTAAGTGAATGACTGATGAACAGCACATTCCTAATGTAAACCTGCGTGGTTTTTTGTGAATGTAGCAAACAACTTTTGTATTTTTATGTTTATTTGGTAATAAATAAATAAAAAAAAAAACATCAGTTACAGTATTGGCTATTAAAATTTTAGATAGGCAAGTTCCTACTTATTTAATAGCTTTGAAGTTTTTAAACTTGACAGATATATACTTACTTATAATAATAACAAGCTGCTGAAATAATGAGCTATTACGATTCTTAAAACAATTCAAGTTTTACCATACTGTTCGGGCATTTGAAGTATTCATTTTTTATTTTTCAATTATGTTATCTTAATTTCACTGTTAAGTACAATCAACTTCGTGTCTGAAATTTCAAAATTATACTTTTGTTAAGAGAAGCGTCAATTTACGTCAAATTAAAACTAAAGCTATCTTCTTCCAGATAAAAAAAGAATTATTAAAATCCGATAACAACTGGCGAAGTTATGGTAAAACATAAAAAAAAAAAATTGAGATTTTTGCATTCACAATGCTACTTTTATACATACTAGAAAAAAGTAATAAAAGTAATATATAAGTGACTCGGTAGCTCAGCGGTCAGAGCTTTGGACCGGATATCCAAAGGTCGCGGGTTCGATTCCCGTCTGAGTATTGATCTGATGCGAGTCGTATTTTAAAAAACTTCAAAAAAGGAGGTTCTCAAGTCGACACGGTGACTTGAGAACCTCCTTTTTTGAAGTCGGTTAAAACAGTACGCATTCTAAGCTCATAATCGTCATGCAAATTGAATAAGATTATTCATGCACTTTCAAAACTGCAAATGGTATGGCGATTCCAATTCAAAAGTCACCCTATTCGTGTCGAATGCTCCCTCGGGATAGAATCGCACTCCAACGCGTGACTAACGTTGGTAACACCAATCTGTGTACAAATGTGTCTTTATCAATCCAAAAAATAGCCAGAACCCTTAAGAAAAGAGAAATAAGGTTTTATTTCACCGAATAGGTTTTCTAGAACAGCAATAAATGTCCCCGAAAACTACAAAAGAGATTTGCAACTAAGCAACTCTGTGCTTTCTTTATTTTTAATGAAATAAGGCTTAATATGCTACCAAAAAGTTTTACATAAAGAAAAAAGTATTTGGCAATGCAGACTCTTTTCGAAAATGGAACAGCGTTTGACGTTTCTGACAGTTGACGTCGAGGGCGCGAAATCGAAACTCTTTGGGCGCGAAACGATTATGACGGTGTCAAAAATCACAATAGTTGTTTACTGAGTGATGAACTGATGACGTTTAAGTAATAAAAAATATAAACTTTTTGGATTGGATCTCAAGGATCTCAAGCAAATGATCTCAAAATAATAATTACGGCACATAGAGAAATTTTAGAATTTAATTCGTGTTTATTGTTTAATGATTATCATTCATAAACTCAGTAGGTAGTTGAGTAGTTCATACTTAAAATTGCAAAGGGGTTTGAACATTTTGGTATAGTGGTAACCATATTTTTTGATTTTGACAGGGAAAAAAAATAAAATTAAAAATAAGCTCATGTATGTGCCCTTGGAATTTTAATTTAACACACTAGTCCATCGTTTTTAAGCTGCAATATCCCTTTTCGAAAATTACTAGTTTCGAGGATCTCAAACTGCCTTACGGCATCTGGCTTGGTTTTTATGTAACCATAACCACCAGAGATAATAGCTGAGGCCATCGGCTTAATATGACAGACAATTTTTCATTTTCATGTTTCAGACAATTAGGAAGGATTCAGCCTGCAAAGTCCTGACCTGACCAACTGGGAAAAACGCTCAAAGAGACTTTATTTGTTCGTCTATACATTATCTAGTTTCATCGTGTGCCGCTTTTTCCGAAATCCCCGTCTTTGACATGGATTATCTCGAAAACGTTGCGCTTTAGGACTTTATGTCATTTGAGACTTTTTGTTTGTCTACAGATCATCTATCGATATATACAATACAGGTTTCATCGTCCGAAATGTCAAGGAAATATCCGTCAAAAACAAAACTTATGGTTACCACCAGCCTCTCCTACTAAGAGGTTAAAACCCTTTTTTCATCAAACTTAATTCAAACTCTAGAGCCAGCCACGCCACTCCAAAACTTGCTTCGTAGAAATATTTAAGTAGGTACTACCAGTTTACATATCGACAGACACCAATAATTTATTCCATCACAAAAATAGAACCCGCATGAATGCGCTATTATTCTAGATAAATAGCTTTGCGCTATTTTAGCCTGTAAATGAGGTATTGTCTGAGTAATCGTGATTCAGCGCGCGAACTCGTTTGTAACGCTAATTCAAGATGTCTGCCAAAGTAAGATGTCTGTTGCAGGGTTGGCAAGAACATAAAAAAACACCTAAGACAAAAACCTAATGACTTTTTAATCCCATAAGTAAAAATTACTTTTTTTAATTTTATTTTTATTTTTAAATAAGGTTAAACCAAATATTACAAGTGGCTCTGTTATTATAGAGCTTTCTAACATATATGAACCTTTTTAAATGGAAAATATTATGTTTTTCCCCATATCATTTTGAAAAACTGAATCGACTGATGAATTCTATATTACAGAACCTGCTCACAAATCTAATAAAAAATGCGACCTGTAGAGGAGAACAGACGGACAGCCGGACAACGAAAGCATTTTTGCCCAAACTGAAGCTCGGTCAATAAGTTGTAAAAACAACTTTCCTCTAGCCTTTTAATATTATCCATCATACTCCAAATTCTCCTTTTCTACTCAAACCATATATCTCCTCCATTATCTATTGAACGACCGTCCCCAGTAAATCATGCGACAATACTGCGGTTAAAGAATGGGCGCAATCAATTTAAACACCCCCCACCCTCGATTAGGGAGGGGAGTACTAATGACCGGCGCGTTTGAACCGGTCAGCTTGCTAGCAAGGAAGAAAATCCGGATCAAATAAATTACGGAATAAGTATTCATTTTAAGGGTTCCGATGTATTCTGTGGTTCCGTTGCCAAAATGGCAAAAAACGGAACCCTTATAGATTCGTGATGTCTGTTTGTCTGTCCGTCCGTATGTCACAGCCATTTTATTCCGTTAGTATTAGGATCACACAGTTGAAACTTAGTAGATAGATGTATTCTGTTAACCGCTCTACCGAGTGAAAGAGGCAAAACGATAGTTTTATTTATACACATAAAACGAAGTGTCCTATTAGATTTATTAGATTATTTTGAAAGAAAATCTCAAGTCTATTTTATTTTTAAAAATATTTGCTAAACCTTTTCTGGGAAATTGTAAATTCCAATTTCTGCAATCGCAGAAAAATTAGCACGAGAGAAAACCAAATCTCGTTATGAATTTCCCATCCCTGTATGACTGAATCAAAAATGAATCTCAAATGTTTATTAAGTAATTAGAAATTTAAGTTCTTTTTTTGTTTATTCGATGCAATTTATCACTTACTTACTTATATATTCATTATTTACTTACTTTTTCTGTCTTTGAGGACTTTTTGGCGAAACAAAAATCTGTCGAAACGGAAATAAAGAATAAAGTGTAAGGATACACTGCGATTAATTTAACAATGTATTTACAACTGAATTGACTAACTCCAGAGCGCTTACGGTACGCAATATTTTTTAATCTGTATAATTTTCTCTTTACCATACATAATTTAATCGCATTGTAAAAGTAACTATTTGTTTGCTTCACATTTAAATGGCTAACAGCCCCATTAAAATTTCTATTGGAATAAGATCAAACGGGGCATGAAAAGACGAATTTGTAGAAAGCCGCTGACACCAGCAAAACACGCTGATCACCAATTACTGTTGTACAACCATCCACCGAAATTGCTATCTCTATCGCTTTCTAACTCTACTAAAATCTTGTGTCTGTCCTTATCACACAGCACTGAAAACTAAACTTAATCGATTTGAGTTTAGCGCCAAAAAGTTTTTAATCCACTCGAAGTTAGTCTAAAATACACTTTGACTCCAAGCAGAAAGGTTTGAAACAAAATGTGTTGTTATAAAAGGCAAAGGCATCAGAAAACATACAGTATAAACTTGCAAATAAGGTTCTAGTTAGCAAAAACAGTGCAACGTTTAAGTCTTTCAGATTCTACAGTGGGTGGATAATGACAGTGGTATTAAGGCGACTGCAATAAGGCTTATATTCGCTCAACCAGAAGCTATTAATAAAATAAAAATTACGGCTCGAATACACCCAGAAGGGGCGTGGCGACGACGGACGGACAGACTCATGTGAGTGTATCAGTGTGATGTCGTAGAAGCGACAAGCGAGTCGCCTACTCTGTGATGAAGATTCTAAATTCAAAAATGAAATTCGAAAAAGTTTGTTCCAATAATTTGCATTGAAAAATATAAGAATTTTAGGCTGTGTGCCAGTGCCATAAAGTGTTTTGTTTTTTATTTTTAAAGCCAGTGAAAAAATTAAGCGATCTTTTTTAATTTGTGAAAAACAATGAACAGTGAATGCAAAATGGATTCCGAAATTCAAACGCAGACCCAGAAAAAGATTCCAAAACCATTTTCTATAGAATCTTTGATTGGCGACAGAAAATCACCGGAAATAGATATAGAAAACAATTTATCGGAAAATTCTAGGCAATCGGAAGAAGAGGAGAGTGAAAGATTGGAAGAATTAAATAGGATGCGATATTATTTCAACGCGCCATTTTTGCAACAAAATGGCGTTAGTTTTCCTTTTTTATTGGGTTATCCAGAGCCTTGGCTGCAAAGAGTTTTAGGCAATAACATTCCGGGACCAACGGTAGAGAATAAAGAAGAAGAGAAGAGAGATAGTCCAGTGAGTGTTGGAAGCGAAGCGGAGAGTGACGGAGGAGATGATAATACACAAGGTTTGTGAAAAAAAAACATATTTTGGGTACAATATCAGATAGAAACGTTCATAGATGACATTTACCTAACATTTTTTTCATAATATAGTACCTACACGTGTTACAAAAAACCCCTAAAGCCGAATATTATGGTAGATCAAACTGAACAACTATTACTATGGGACTAACTCTGAAATGGCAATGGCGAAAAAAAAACTGCTGTTTCATACAATAAATAATACTGAAAATTAAAATGAAATATGAAACAGCTAAAATTTTTTCACGACTTCAGAGTTGGCCCATAGTAAAAATTGCAAACCTAACACAAAATCAGTCGCAAAGCTATAGTCATAAAAAACTCTTTACATAAAGTTATTTTTTACCATCGCCACTCGAAAAAGTGCGTTTAATTCAACGATAAGAGTGAATAATACGCTGTTTTATTCACCGAGTGAATAAAAATATTTTGAATTTGGAACAAGCGCGCATCGTATGAATTATGTAGAAAAAAAATAAAACGTGCTGAAAATATGGAGTTATTCCATAGATAAAGCCATAATTATACAAATAAATTAAAAAAAATATCCCGCCAAATTAATTAGGTCCTTTTTAGTGTCTCGTCTTTGGATTCTTTTCTATATATTAGAGGGAGATTAGATGTTCAGTCTTGCATCAGTCTGGTACGATCTTCAGTCTGTAAAAATTCAAAGTTAATTTATTTATACAAACTGATGAAAAGGACTGATTCCAAACTGATCATGTAATTTCCCTCTAAGCGTGGTTGTTTTATGTCATTGGAAAACTTCTAGTTTTACTATTTTCTAATGTTTAAATACGTATTACTGATTACCTACCTAAATAATAAAAATGTGATAACTATTTAATTATATATGTAGGTATGAGTACCTACTGCTTTTCGTTTTCTCGCAGTCAATGGTAAAAAGTAGAGTACACAACTCGTGAAAAAAAAATTTCATCTCGGTCCTTTGTATCCCTCGAACTAAATTCCCTCTTTTTTCACTTGTTGTATAATCTACTATTTTTCTCATTACGATACAAGGCAAATCCAAGAAGAAGGTAGTGCCGTGATATTAAAAAAACAACGATATTTTCCCACGATTAAAATGCACTCTATGGTGATCGATGATTAATTGCGATTAGTTTGCAAGAATGCACTCATCCATAGCCTTCTCTATTGGTATCAAGCCATGAACTTAGGTTTGGCAACGTCTGTTACTGTCAGTTCGTGGTCATGTCGTCGGCCGGTCTCCATACTAAATGTATGGGAATATTTCAATTTTAAAAGGTCGATAACTTTTTTCGTAATGATTGTGTGGGGTTGAAAATATGAAAATAATGTAGTTCTTTTATTGACGTTCTTTATATATTAAACAAAAAGAAAAATATCAATTTTAACCAGGAAAAAATGGCTGTCAAAGATGTCATCTTTTTTGTTGATTTTTTCAGCAGGGCGTTGATTAACACGCCCTTTAGCTATAAATGAAATATCATTAGAAAGGTCTTTTAAAGACAAATATTCGCTGTTAATATACTTTATATCAATTGTTAATACTTTTGGAGTTAATGGTTATTAAAGTATAAAACTGGTTTATTGTCTATGGGAGTTGATCTACCCCACCTCTAGCATTGAATGATATATCATTAGAAAGGTTTTTACATGAAAAACATTTGCTGTTAACATTCTTTTTATCAATAGTTAGTATTTTCGGAGTTTTAGGTCATTAATGTTATAAAATTTGGTTGATTTCAGAGCGATTTAACTCTCAAAGTACTAATAGTTGACGTTTGCTGTCATACAATAAAATGTTTCAAATTTAAATACCTTTCCAATGATGTAAGATTTATTGCTAGAGAAGGCCTAGATCAAAATCCTCGTCGTACTAAAGGACCCCGAGAAAGTCAAACAATTTGACTCAAACCTCACGTCCTAATAAATAAATAATAATAATAACTACAAAATCTTTATTGAAATAATCTTACATCACAATTTACAACTAGTTTAAAGATAGATAATATAGGAAAAACAAATAATAAATAATAATTAAAATAATGTTATACCCCGTACTTGACCACATGCGACGTTGCCGTTCCGCTTACTTCATGGCTTGTAAAATATAGAAGGCTATGACTCATCTCATTTTTTCTTTCTAATGAAATGCGCGCCATTTTTAGAGCATTACAAAAAAAAGTTTTGAATTTTGATTTCGATTTTTACATTTTGTTATACTGAATTTCGTAGGTGTTTTTTATTCTTGCCTTAAAATGTGAAAACAAATTGACTCTGCAAAATTATTTTAGATGCAGCTAAAGAAATAACTTATTACAAGGTAGGTACATAGCTAATACAACCAAAGTCTCTCTCTCTTTTCTAACGTTGATCTTTTATTTAGTAGGTTCAATCCCAAATGTATGAGTGTAGATAAAGTAGTGTATGAAACTGCACATAACTAGGTATTAAAACACTCGTGTGATACTATAAAAAAACCTCGCCTACGGCTCGGTTTTTAAACACACACTCATGTTTTAATACCCCTTATTATGCATCAGTATCATAAACTACTATTATGAAAAGAAACTAAAGGCTTTCCATTCCGGTCGGAAGGCGCGTTGCCGTTGCTCTAAGGCTATAGGTACTATATCATTTACTCAGTACATTTTCAAACAATACATCTTTACATTGAAAAAACTAATTTACCATTACTTACAACAATTTAAAATAAAAAACAGCCAAATTGGTCCCATGGTTTTTAAGGGATGCGATGCGCTCAACGAACAACAATTTCATACGAGTAGGTACCTAAGTAAAGTAGATAAAAAAGCATATTATGAGTTTTTAATAAAAACAGCCTGTCCCCCATTTTGTTAAACGTATACGGAGAATACATCATCAGGCGAACTTTTGAAAAGTGGGAGGGTGGCGTCACAATAGTTAGGTGGCACTTAAATTACAAATCTCCGATACGCCGAAGATACGACTCTTTTGGCTTCGAATGAAGCTGAAATGATAAGCCTCCTTGACAAAATGGATAGAATTAGTGGGGAGCTCGGGCTGAAAATCAACCACTTCAAAACTAAGCTGATGGTACAGCACTGCAGTGACTGTGGCTGTAAGTAACAATTAATTGTAATGAAGATGTATGGGCGGTATTTAATATTGGCTCTTAGCCTAATGTTATCATTGGCCCGTGGCGGCCATTTGGCCTCACCTCTATAGAGTGGCCAATTTAAACAAACAATGTTCAACTGTCTTTACTGTTACTTTGGCCGTAATAAAAAGTATCTATTTAAATTTCAGGCAATAAACTATCGGTGTGCCAAATTCCATCCAAATCCATTCAGCCGTTTTGAGTAATATACATCCAAACTTTCACATTCCTTTATAATATGCACTAGTAGGATAATTTTGTTTATCCTTTGTTTATCATAACGCTATTTAACCAATAAGTAGTTTTAAAATAAAATGTTATCATTCTTTTATTGAAATAATATTTCACGCTTAAGCGAGAAATTTAAAACTTTTTAAGTTCCATTTAGAAGTGAAATCGATATTTCATTTTTTTAATTTCTGAAAAAGGAAAAAAAATATGGTCTTAAATACAGCCACGTTTTTTCATTTACTAGTGACTTTTATTTATTTATTTTATTTTATTTGGGGGGCTTACAGCTAACGTTACAGAGTAGATACTTAATAAGAAGCCAATTAAAAGCCTCCACAGATTTTCTGCTCTTAATGTTTTTAAGTAAGTCCTATGTGGATTTGTTTTTGGATAAACTCCGGATAACTAATAATTAAAAAGGACCTATCCAAATACGCACTATTTGACAACTCAACATTTTTGTAAGTATATGGGAAGTGGCTATTTTTCTTTTCGCCACATTCAACTTATTTGGTATAAGGACCAAAAGCCCATGGGAATTCAGGGTTGCAAAGAATTGAGCTTTAGTTGTTATGGGTGGTCACCGTCTCGGCAGTCTCTAATTCGATTCCCAGTGGGGTACAACGTATACAAGGAGTTTGACAACATTAAGGATAAAAGTGGTCACTATGAGGTTTGCTATTTTTACCGACTTCAAAAGGAGGGAGGTACTCAATTCGACGTTTTTTTTTTTGTATGTACACCGATTACTCGAAGACGGCTGAACCGATTGAAATGATTCAAACGTTATAACATCAGGTATGTTTTCAAGCTGGTCCCATTTTTTTAAATTTTAAAATTGGATGATGGGTTCCTGGAGAAATCAAGGGAACTCTTCAAATATTATAGGCACACCTATAGCGATTTTGCTATTTTCTTAAGTAACACGTGCATTTGCTTTCGAAAAGTACCATTTTGGTGAAGTGGAACTGATGATGAAGACCATAGATGATCACCGGAACTATTCAATAGGTACTAAACTAAGTATCTCACTGGTGCGATACGATTACTTTAATATGGTTGCTAGGCTATTTATGTGGTTCATCATAATGCAAATGGTGAAGTGGAGCTGATAGTGAAGTACCAGGAGAACTCCTCAAGAATTAACGCCCCTGCGTCGGGAAAACCAGTATTTATATACCATACTTACCACAAAAAAGTTAAATTTAAAAATTCTTAAGATCGGGGTCTACCCATGTTTTATCTAAGTACCTAAATAAACTAAATATAAAAAACTAAAGTAATACAGAAGGTACTTACTTACACTAAAAATAAAAAAATAAAAAATGTTTTAAAAACAAAAAACCGACTTCAAAAAACCTGAAAATGAAAACAAAACAGCAGCATGAAGTCGGGTGGGGCTTTTAGAATAAATAAAGAAGTTGAACTTCAGCCCCACTCGACTTCAATAGATGTGTTTTATTACAATGATATGCGTATCTAGTGATTTGAATATTATTTCTTGCTTTTTAGAAGTATTTAATTTTGAAGCTGTTTTGTTTTCATTTTCAGGTTTTTTGAAGTCGGTTTTTATATTTAAAGCTAGAACCGCTACCACCTAACAAATGGAGATTACTTTGCAATAAATCCAAAAAATGACAGGCTTTTAATACTTTAAACTAAAAAGTTTGCTTAAGGCGCGGTGGTAGTGAAACTAGCGCCGCCTCTACATTTATTTTTATAACTCGTAAACCAAGTCAATATTTAAAAAAGCTAATGTGATAATCTCTTAAATTGTCTCTAATATTTTTTGAATAACTCTACAACAGTTTTCATTCTTTCGGTAAGTTTTAAAATCCATTTTAGCTCAAAGTGGCCACTTTTGGCAATTATGGATTTTAAAACATGCAGAATGAATGATAACTGTTGAAGAGTTATTCCAAAAATATTAGAGACAATTTAAGAGATTATTACATTAGCTTTTTTTAAATATTGACTTGGTTTACAAGTAATAAAAATAAATGTAGTGGAGGCGCTAGTTTCACTACCACCTATGACGTCTTGAGACGTCCAACGTAATAATTAATTCACATTTTATTAGATTTATCGATCATATTTATCGATCATAAAATTACATTAAACTTACGGTAATATGCTAAGCAATATTTTTAGTTTAGCCAGGATGTAAACTTATTTTACGTTTATTATTAAGACCAAAGTAATTTTTTTGTAGTTCAATGTCTCACCCTGTAAGTTACTTTACTTTTCACTAAAAATAACAATCTATTTTAAAAACGTAAAAAAAGGAGTGACTCACAAAGCACATAATGCCTAAAACGCAAAATGCCTAAGAATGTGCTCTATGGTATTCTTCTTAGGATTATCGCATGATCCTAGTTTTGCAAGAATGCCACGACATACCTCTTTTATTTCTTCCCAAACATCCAGAAAGTAGTGCCGTTTGTTAAATCAATGAATGGAATCGATACTCTTGAATATCGATTGTCCCAGCATCAGCTACGGCTCCTTGACACGGCAATCGATTCGTCAAACCATTTAGCATTTGGAGGCGTGAAATTACGAGCGTTAGTTCAATGGGACAGCTGCTGCGTGTAATAGTTAGGCTGTTGGTCCTTAGATTCCTTTGCGTAAAAAAGTTTTGATAAGAAGGCGCGTAAAACTCTTACTTATAAGATACAGTTAATCTGTGAAATGGCGTGAGTCGCAGTTGGTAAACAATAGTGATATCAAAATGCATCAAAATGTCATTAGTGTCAAAAATTTATGGCTTCTTCGTAGCACTATTTTTCACCATTTCACAAATAAGTTGTTCGAACTGAAATACTGCTTTTTTCAACATAAAATGTCGCAAACTAAAAGAAAACATACAATTAGAAAACTCGAGGAGCTCGGTGGCGCAGTGGTTTAGCGCCTGGCCCTGCGATTTTCGCAAGGGTCGGTCATGGGATGGGTGACCAAAAAAGTATTATCTCGAGTTCCTCTGTGCTTCGGAAGGCACGTTAAGCCGTTGGTCCTGGCTGCATTTGCAGTCGTTTAGCATCCACCAATCCACATTGGGCCCGCGTGGTGGGTTATGTTATGGCCCATCCTCCTTATCCACCCATAAGGAAGGCCTGTGCCCCAGCAGTGGGGACATTAAAAATGGCTGATGTCGAGAAAACTTTTTATAAGTTCTTACTGACTTATGACAATGACAATTGACTTTTTCGAAGCCGGAGTTCGCAACCAAAAAGTCTGATATTTTTTTCCTATTATTAAGGGAGCTCTATCCTACCTATGAGGGGAAAAGAGGAAAAGGGAAGCCAATGAAGAGATGGGAGGATGACTTGGTAAAGATAGCAGGGAAAAATTGGATGGGAATGGCTAGAGAAAGGGAGAAGTGGATAAGTTTGGAGGAGGCCTTTGCCGGAGGGCACACAGAGGAGTAAAACAAAAATATTTAGAAATTATTAAAATGAATTTAATATAATAATGTAATGCAATTAATAATATTTTAAAATGTAATAATAACTCATAATTTTTATAATGAATGTAAACTCTGAATAAAGGCTATAAATAAAATAAAATAAAATATCCTACCTATGAAAAGAATCCAGCCAATTTGATTTTTTAGTTTGTCGATTGCAAATGGGTTATTATTCCAAATATGAAAAAAATTGCAGCTATGATTCCTAAAATCAACATTTTAGGTGCGTATTTTCAAAAGTTTTCTGCTACAAATAACTAAGTAATCTACTGCAATCTTATCGTTTTACGGTTATCTCCAACTGCCAAATGTTTCGTTTTGTTCAACTGGGCATCAGGTCTACCGTAGAACCTCAGAATAATAACACCTAGAAGCAGAGTCCTCGTATGTTAACTGAGGCAACTAAAACTGAGCTATAATTGCTCAGGTTTCAGATTTACCTAATCGTAAATAAAATCCAATAAAATCGTTACAAATCCGCCCGGAAAATGAGATACAATAGATTTTCTAATGTTGTCCGGACGCCGGCGTCCGCGCGGGCATTGATGCTTTAAAGGTACCTAAGTCAATTAATACTATTTCGTACTTATAGGTACGATTAACAAACTTAAACTACGAGTTGGAACAAAACAAAATAGTCTCTCGCATTTATTTTTACAACTTTTTCAAAGTAGTAGCTTTTTTTTCTTTCTATAATCATAGGTATGTAGTTGTATTCGTCCTTTTTAACCGACTTCATCAAAAGGAGGAGGTTCTCAATTCGATTGTATGTTTTTTTTTTATTTTTTTTATCGTTGTTCGCGCGTATCTTCGACATTTATGGACCGATTTAGATGATTCTTTTTTTGTTCGATTGAGTTTTCTTGCGAGATGGTCCCATTTTTTTTTTTTAAATCGGTTCAGTAGTTTACAAGTAATCCTGAAAATACAATGATATTAAATCAACTAACTTGACAATTTTGTTATTTATGAACCGAATTAGAGGATTTTTTTTGTCGGGGAAGGGATACCTTTGTGTAGTCTTTTTAACCGACTTCAAAAAAAGGGGGTATTAAGTTTGTATGTATGTATGTTTCTCCGCGATTATCTCACGTTTGGCTGAGCCGATTTTTCTACCTAAATAATATACCTACACTACCTAATACAGAAAGTACTTACACTAAAAATAAAAAAATTGTTTAAAAAACAAAAAAACCGACTTCAAAAAACCTGCCTCTAAAAAGCAAGAAATAATATACAAATCATTAGATACGCATTATCATTGTTATAATAAAAGACGTCAATTGAAGTCGGGTGGGGCTTTTAGAATAAAAAAAGGAAGATGTACCAGCTGATGTATGTGTTCCAGCTGTACTCTATTTGTTGCTGTTTTTGTTGCAACTTATTAAGTCAAACTATGAAGCTGATTTCACATTGGCATAAAGTTGCTTTTATTGATAAATAGAATAACTTTTCGTTATAACATGAAAATTACTTTATAGAAATCTTGACATGAAATATTTTTAATTGAAAATATGAAATAATATTGTTTCAAAGTAAATAAACTTCGAGATCATCTGTTAAAAATATATTATGGAATGAATTATTTAAAACGTCACATCTTATTTTTAACCGACTTCCAAAAAAGGAGGAGGTTCTATGTTCGTCTGTATATTTGTTTTTTTTTGTGTATGTCCACCGATTACTCGAAGACGGCTGGACCGATTGAAATGATTCAAACGGTATTACATTAGGTAGACTCCCAAGTTGGTTCCATTTTTTAAAATTTAGAAATCGATTCAGTACTTTTCAAGTAATCTTGAAAAAAGCACGAAAATAGTATGATTTTGTGTGAATTACCTCGATGATAATGGTCGTATTACTTCTTTGTTTATGAACTGAATAAGATAATAATTTTTTTGTAGGAAGAGGGATATCTTAAGTGTAGGTTCTTTAACCGACTTAAAAAAGGAGGTTCTCAGTTTGACCCGTATGTATGTATGTTTCTCCGCGATTATCTTACGTTTGGCTGAGCCGATTTTTCTACATATTATAATATACCTTACCTACAAGGTACCTACACTAAAAATAAAAAATTGTTTAAAAAAAAAAACTAAAAACTTCAATAAACTTACCTCTAAAAAGCAAGAAATAATATTCGTTATTATAAAAATACGTCTATTGAAGTCGGGTGGGGCTTTTAGAATAAAAAAAAAGGAATCTGTACTCTAGCCCCACCTGACTTCAATAGACGTATTTTTATAATAACGAATATTATTTCTTGCTTTTTAGAGGTAGGTTTTTTGAAGTCGGTTTTTTGTTTTTTTTTTAAGTTACTTGATTGTTTATTTTATGATTGGTCTCTCGTAATCTAAGATTATAATAAAATTGTAACTTTATCAGAGACATTTTGAGAAACGTTAATAATTATTTTACGATCAGCAACATTTTATAGTTTTATTTTACGCATGCATACTATTTTTTTAAGAAACGAGTACTTATCGAAACATCACACAAATATTATAGAACGTGGTTTTGAATGAGGATCTCTATTTGTAAGAGAAAATCGGCAACATAATTCAATTTTTCATTAAGTATTTTCAACCGATTTTTTCCTCGTACATAATTCAAACACAAAATATTTCAACACCAAAGCGGCGTTCAACATTAAAACCGAAACGGAACGTGATCGAAATAATTTCTAAACGAATTTACCGATAAATATCGAATGAATGCGATCATTCGGTTGAAATTGCATTCTCGATTTAACACGACTGCTGCCGATTTCGGAACGCACTATTTACGAATGCGTTCCAAATTCGAATTTAAAATTCAGATCGTGATGTTGGCGGGAACCGAGTTTTATGTGTCTGCAATTTTATCGATACAGTCTTGTGAGTCTTATTCCCTTGTAATAAAGACGAGAATGTTAAACCCTTTTGCAAAAGATTACTTTATTTTTTATTCTATTACAAACTGTTTCGTCCACAAGTTTTTAAGCAATAACAACCTTATTTCTTGTACATTAGTGTAAGTCCAACAGCAAAAGTAAAATATCTGACGTTTTTACAATTCATTTGACGTTTTCGATAACTGTCAATCGCCGTTGAGTCGGCCATAAGTAATAAATGTATTTATTTGCCGAAGATATCGGCTTTATGGGATCTTTTTCAAGGAAATTGCAGAAATGCACGCTTGAATACATAAGTATGAGTTTAAGGTTGAGGGCTTTAATATGTTTTTAAATTACCATTAAGCCCCATCTTACACGGCGCGACTGAAACTAAACTGGTTGCAAACTCTAATCACCAACGAGTTTCGAAATAGTCACAGCACTAGTATTTCAATGGCGGTTCTTACACGACGCTACCAATCACAAACTGGTTGGTAACGCGTCAGTAACGCGTTGGCAACTAATCACTGACGACCGGTCATGCTGGTCGCGCGCGACTGATTACCAACCGAAACTGATTATCTTTCGAGAAAAAACGCGTGTAAAAAGACTTGTCTATGATGAGATATTTCATATAAATTTTCACCGGGAGATGGCGCTGTACAAATTTCCCATACAAATTTTCAATTGCTGTTTGTCCTAGGAGTACTGCTTGACAAAAAACTATAAAACGAAAATATAAAAATAAAACAGCTGAATTTTTTTGCGCGATTTCAAAGTTGGACCCCATAGTAAAAACTGGTTCAGTCTGATGGTCCCTATATATCCCCCTTTTGACCCCTTCTGGGGTAGAATTTTGAAAAACGCTGAGACCCGTATTTATTAATTTTCAATGTTCAGCCTAATCACAAAATTTGAAGGTCCTAGCTTCAAAACTGAGGGAGTTTCATACAAATTTGGACCCCCGTTTCACCCCCTTGGGGGGTGTGTTTTGGAAAATCCTTTCTTAGTGCACCTCTAGACCTCAAAAGGAACCTATGTGCAAAATTTCAAATTTTCTAGGTCTAGGTTCGTCTAGGTTCAGCGGTTTGGGCTGTGCGTTGATATCTCACTCAGTCAGTCAGTCAATCAGTCAGTCAGGACTTTGAATTTTATATATATATAGATTGCGGGTTGTTTTGTAACAAACTGTAAACAACACGTAAGTCATTCATTAATGTAACACGGAAAAAGTTTATCAATTTATTGCTTTTCAACGTCTATCTAGACTACTAATCGTAGTAAGGACTACGAACAGAAATCTCGTAGCAAAGATATTGCTACGGAATTTTTCGCTAGTGCTACGAGACCGGAAACGTGTTGTTTTTACAATATCGTTAAATTCAGTAATAAAATGCGGTGTTTGACCATCAGCCATTTTTAATGTCCTCACTGCTGGGGCACAGGCCTTCCTTATGGGTGGTAAGGAGGATAGGCCATAACCCGCCACCACGCGGGCCCAATGCGGATTGGTGGGTGTTAACGACTGCAAATGAACCCGGGGCCTACGGCTTAACGTGCCTTCCGAAGCACAGAGGAGCTCGAGATAATTACTTTTTGGTCACCCATCCCATGACCGACCCTTGCGAAAGTTGCTTAACTTCCGCAATCGCTGGGCCAGGCGCTAAGCCACTGCGCCACCGAGCGCGAAATGCGGTCCCCACTGCTGGGGCACAGGCCTTCCTTATGGGTGGTAAGGAGAATGGGCCATAACCCGCCACTACGCGGGCCCAATGCGGATTGATGGGTGTTAACGACTGCAAATGCACCCGGGGCCAACGGCTTAACGTGCCTTCCGAAGCACAGAGGAGCTCGAGATAATTAATTTTTGGTCACCCATCCCATGACCGACCCTTGCGAAAGTTGCTTAATTTCCGCAATCGCTGGGCCAGGCGCTAAACCACTGCGCCACCGAGCGCGAAATGCGGTCCCCACTGCTGGGGCAAAGGCCTTCCTTATAGGTGGATAAGGAGGATGGGCCATAACCCGCCACCACGCGGGCCCAATGCGGATTGGTGGGTGTTAACGACTGCAAATGAACCCGGGGCCTACGGCTTAACGTGCCTTCCGAAGCACAGAGGAGCTCGAGATAATTACTTTTTGGTCACCCATCCCATGACCGACCCTTGCGAAAGTTGCTTAACTTCCGCAATCGCTGGGCCAGGCGCTAAACCACTGCGCCACCGAGCGCGAAATGCGGTCCCCACTGCTGGGGCACAGGCCTTCCTTATGGGTGGTAAGGAGAATGGGCCATAACCCGCTACCACGCGGGCCCAATGCGGATTGGTGGGTGTTAACGACTGCAAATGCACCCGGGGCCAACGGCTTAACGTGCCTTCCGAAGCACAGAAGAGCTCGAGATAATTAATTTTTGGTCACCCATCCCATGACCGACCCTTGCGAAAGTTGCTTAATTTCCGCAATCGCTGGGCCAGGCGCTAAACCACTGCGCCACCGAGCGCGAAATGCGGTCCCCACTGCTGGGGCACAGGCCTTCCTTATGGGTGGTAAGGAGAATGGGCCATAACCCGCCACTACGCGGGCCCAATGCGGATTGATGGGTGTTAACGACTGCAAATGCACCCGGGGCCAACGGCTTAACGTGCCTTCCGAAGCACAGAGGAGCTCGAGATAATTAATTTTTGGTCACCCATCCCATGACCGACCCTTGCGAAAGTTGCTTAACCTCCGCAATCGCTGGGCCAGGCGCTAAACCACTGTGCCACCGAGCACGAAATGCGGTGTTTAATGTGATACAAATAAAAACTTGTGGCTCTGTGAGCTGCAGACTTCGAGTTTGTGACATTTCTGAACATTTTTCGAAATGGCTGATTTGTTTATTTTTTAAATTTCAAAAAACTTGCGTTAAAAAAATCTTTATAATTATAGAACCCGCCTTTCTATTGTCTACTTTCAAAATCTATCGCAATCGCTTTCAGGATGTAACACATTGAAGCTTCTTTTTTCCACAAATGAAAACTTACCAAAGAAATGCAGCAATGTGTCATCTGCCAAACGAAAGCGATTGCGATAGATTTTCAAATTTAGCCAATTAAATAATCTGTTGAGAAATGCAACCTGTCTTCGAGCATCGCGGCTTCGCGTCTTACTCTAAACAACCTGTAAAGGAGAACCATAAACTTAATATTCCACTCAAAAATTTTCTATGTCTATGAGGAGAACAAACGGACAGAAATACGAAAGCATTTTTGCCCAAGCTCAATCAGAGCAGAGATGCACAGCGCTCGCTCGGTCAATGAATGAAAAAAAGTAGGTACTTTTTTAAATTAAATATATAAAATATTAAAAAAAACTGGAAATGTATAACGGTTAGGTAAGGTATTTATTTATTACAAATTAGCACCGTAAAAATACTGCTGTCAAGCAAGAACGGAGTCTGTGTAAATTATCGTTAATAAGATATTTAATGACTGTCTTACCACTTTTAATTTAGTAAATAAAATATTTAGTTATTCAAATTAGGCACATACCACATACCATTTAAAACATACTATAATTAGGGTCTTTCTAAACTTACCATCCAAATTTCAAGGATGTGTCCAGTCCTAGAAACTCAACAACTTTCTCCAACCAAGAAACATATTGTGTCGAATTTCGCCACAAAATTTTGGACATCCCATACTAAATTGATCACGTGCTCTCTTTGATTTGTATGGATAGTCGATTTTTCTTTACATATTTGTTTTCACTCTATTTGTGTGTTCCTTAGAGAAAGTTATTCAGTTTCATGAACTGAATACATTCTCAAAATTTGAATGGTGAATACAAAACGACCCTGTATCTTGAATCAATGAACCGATGTCATGTTAAAAAAAAATCAAGCGCCCTAATTCAAGGGTCAGCAATCGAGTTTTTTTACGACGCCAAAATCGTTGGAATCGTCAAATCAATCGGATGGGTCTGTCACTAAAACAGCGGGCTGAGGGCCTACTACGAAAACGGTACCACAATTATCGAACGAATTTCGGTCCCCTTCGTGACATTATTAATTGTATGTATTTACAATTTCCTAGTTATTTTATGTAGGTGTTATACCTAAATCTAGTTTTATAAATGTGTAAAAAGCAACAAAATCTATGACATTTTGTTATAGCCCACTTTTTATTTTAATACCGAGTCCAGCTGCTGAAGATAGCGTGTTGGATTAAATGCAATTCACAAGCTGAGCTGCTCGTCAGCCCCTTCGGTTGTTTTTTACTATAGGTATATTTTAGTTTTATTTAACTCAAAAAACTCGAAGCGAACTCGAAGTGTGTACAGAAAACGCCAAAAAATGTACCAAAGTAACTATTGATATTTGACATAATTTCAAAAAATACGACAAAAAAAAGTAAATCGATCGACGTCGAATCTTGTCCGAATCGTTATTTTTTTTTTCATGGTACGCCCTCTAAACCAGAGACAATAAAAAAAGAGCGCAGTCAGCGCCCCGCCCAATAGCGATTTGGCCACTCGATGCTGACCAAGACGGGAGTTTTGTTTTTTTTCTTAATTTTGGAGGGAAATGTTTTTTTATTTAAGTTCTTTGGCAGCTGTTGCCAGACTTTCTTATTGTACAACAACTTTGTTTGAATATACAACGTGTTATAAGAATCCCAAAAGCTGAATATGGTAAGATTGGGTACCATACCATACCATACATACCACTGCGCCATCAAGCTCCTCAAAAACTTATCTATCATATTTTTTACAGGCAATGACTCAGAGCCCGATGCTGAAGACTCCAGTGACACTCCACGTGAAACCAGCAAAGCGAGGAGACGTCGCACTGCCTTCACGTCTGAACAACTACTGGAGTTGGAACGAGAGTTCCACGCGAAGAAGTACTTGAGTCTGACCGAACGCTCGCAAATAGCGGCCGCTCTCAAACTTAGCGAAGTTCAGGTACCTACGTTTTCCTTAGCGCTAAGAAAATGCTTTAGACATCTTAAAAGTGCTTGAGCGAGATTTCCACAAACAGAAGTAATTGAGTGTCACCGAGCGCTTGCAATAGCAGCTGCTCTCAAATTAAGCGAACTTCAAGTTTAGGCAGAAGCTGGAACGTAAAAGAGAAAAACTTAAGTCTGTATATCCTTACCTTACCCCTCATGAGTGCGACGTCTAAAACGCAAAATGCCCAAAACTCCCTAATCGACAATATTGACATTGGTGTCGATTCAGTTGGCAACGACTTAACTAAATTGACAGGACTAAACTAAATTTAATTTTCCATGCTTTTCTTTCTGTACGAAAAGACAAAAACAGAATGCTGAAATTAAAGTAGTGCCAACCGAATCGACACCATTGATTGACAATTTAGTCTTTTGGGGTGCCATTGAGTGGGTACGTAATTTCCACAATTAACCGTAATTTTTCATCTTCCACAGGTAAAAATATGGTTTCAAAACCGCCGAGCGAAATGGAAACGGGTGAAGGCCGGCCTCGCATCCGGCAGCCACTCCGGCGGCAAAAACGGATCCGGCACAAAAATAGTCGTCCCCATACCGGTACACGTCAACCGGTTCGCCGTCCGAACACAACACCACCAAATGGAAAAGCAAAATCTACAATATCGATTAGACAGAACGCAACCTTTACCCGGAAGTTTATTGCAGTCCCAAACCTCAGCTTTCCTGAACACGTCAAAAATTAATCAGCAGGAGAATCGAGAATCGATTCAAAATCCGATTTTAAATCGCAGCACTATCTATGACACGTCAATGTCCGCTAGGTTGGCAACCATTCAAACCGCGAATTTAAGGCATTTCCAAAATGGCCGACCGAGTTAACTTTACAAACAACCAGATTGTATAGTTTTATGTAGATTATATTGTTTATTTATAAGATATTGCCCAATTATAGTTATAAGAACTTATTATTAAAGAATCGTGTGATTATTATTTTGGTTTTTTATTTTTCTATCTCTACTGAAATGAATCTCTATGAAAAGTACAGAACAACACGGCCATTAGAAAACTATAATAATATTAACATTGAATTTATTTTTCCGTCTATCGCACAATATATCCACCCTACTCCATACAAATCAAACAATAAAAACGTCATCTTTCATCTCCTTTTGTATGAAATGTCAAAGTGCAAACGCACTAATAGTTTTGCTTCGTCTATTCATTGCTGAAACCAAGCAAAAACGACTCTTAAGCCTTTCAAAATAAAGCTCAAAAGCATCTTCCACAAACAGCAAAGCAGAAAAGAGCTTAACCAATAAAAAATATTTTTTATTGCTTACAAAATACAGATCATGTTGGATGCATTTACTGCTTTGTTGGTCAGGAAATTGATTCCAAGTTTGAAAAGTTACCCTCGTGGATGGTGATATAGAATTTTGAAAGCTTTTGAATATAGAATAAGGTTGATAGTTGTGTAAATGAAGAAATTTTTTGCGAACAAGGATATAAATGGATTAAACCTTGCCACGCCCACAAACAGAAGCCGTGTAGGGCGACCACAACAATTCAAAGTTATGAGGACTTTTTGTACCTACTTATCTTTTTCTTTTTTCAACATTCTCTTCGTAGACACTGACAACAAATAGCTCTGAAACGGCCAAGCAAGTAAGTAAGAAAAGTAAAGAATGTAAGATTGTAAGCATAAGATATTTGACTCACAGGACTAATAACTTCTGATGGTAAAAGTATACCCGAACCGAGAATATCTTTCGGTACGAACTTTAGTGTAGGTACTAATATTCGGCGCCCTAGTTTAGAATTTATAGTAAGTAAGAACCAAAAAATATTTTTTATAGCTTCAGGAACTATGATTTGATTACGTTTCATCAACAAGGCTGCATAACTTTTAAATGTCAATATCAATGTGAACTACTTATGAATGTTGGCACTAAGTATGTCAGCTAAGGCCACTGTCAAAACACCCAGCTTTATTAGCATATGTGTAATAAATGAATTAGATAGTTTCTTATAGTGGTTGAGGATTCCGGGTGCAGTGCGCTTCCACTCCATAAACTTAATATTCGTAGCGAAAATTTTTCTAAGTCTATGTTCCACTCATTAGATACGTCATACGTAAAGAAAAAAAAGATTAGGCTAGGCACACATAATTCTTGTCTGAGAATTTTAGTGTTGTTGCAGCCTCATTTCGAAAAGAAAAATCCTTTTAATTCTTTCCAAAGTAGGATCTGAAAAATTTAAATATGTCTTCGAATTCATTTTAGAATGAGAAATGTTGAAGGTTTTACTAGTTCTCCTCCTCTTCAAAGAAAAGTTGTCCTGTCTGCGCTTCAAATAAGCAGACAAGAGCCATGACTACCTACCTTCTTTAAATATCCATGCTAAAAAATCTAAAATATTTTCACCAAATGTCACGCTAAACGCGTCGTCATCAGTACATTTATTTACCTCACAAGCTCACGACAGATGCGTCAGAGTGGCGCTAATCTGTGGGCGGGACGCGCAAATGCGACACGTGAGTTATGTGCAAAAACTGTGACAAATAGTGCGGTCATACTGTATGGAGCCATTAGTATAGAAAGTGAAGGAGAAAACAAAATGGGTCGGTAATTAATAGGTTTTTTGTTTTATTATTTTATACAAGGTCCAATTAACGCGATTCGCGCGAACGAGAGGAAACTCCACGGTCGAGAGAGAATAGAAAAATAGGATTTTTGGAAAAATAGGACAAAATGAATATAATACGTACATAGTCCCCTATTTCCTCCTCCAAAACTAGAGCGATTTAAATACTTTTTTTATTAAAAAAAGAAGTGCTTTGGATGTCTTCCTATGTTTTGCTTTTTTAAACTAATCGCGTCAAATCTGATTGCTTTTGGTTTTGATGATTAAATCTCTTTTAATAATTTTATAATTATGAGAAAAGGAAAACATATGGAACACAGCCAAATCCTCTCTTTAAAATTTTAATGAAAAATGTATTTGAATCCGTCTAGTTTTGGAGGAGGAAACGGGGGGACTAGGAAACGTTGATTTAGTTAAATTTAGTCAACTTTTTAAGGGATTTTTTTAATTCTTTCGACCATGGTGATAACTGTGCTATATTACTACACTGGGCTTTTCTACTGCCCAGGAAGAAAATAGAAAGGAAATTTTCAGGTAATAAGTACAAGATTCTTCTTCGTTTGCATCCTTTTTGTGGACAAATGCCTACGTCGTGATAAAATACTCATCTGCATGTCTGTCAAGGTTCAAGGGGTCTATTACATAATGTTTAATGCGATACACGCAGCTGCGTCCGTGCTTCGTTCTGATTGTTTGCTATTACAAAGCACTTGCGTATGCGATATTGCAAAGTGATATCGTAAATTTGACAGTTTCTCTCTAGTGGATTCGTCATTATTCGTTCAATAGTATATGGACTAAGTACGATAGCTACATTGAAAATGTTTGTAATAACTACAACCGACGAACTGCGGACGACTATCGTGACCAAGTGACTGCGTTACGTAGTTGCGTGCGTTATTTTCGTAATAGCCCCCCAGACTGCTTTCTGATTACGTGTATACGTAGCTCTACTGTTGCTAACAATTCTCGATTTAAATCGAATGAAACCGTTTAAAATCTTTTGAATTTCATGAAATTTGACAGTTTCAGTTGATAATAGAGTACTCCTGCAAAGCACCTGCAAGCACCTGCAAATTTCTTTCATATCATATGATCTCAAACGGTTTCAATCGATTTCAAATGAGAATTGTTTGCAATAGAGTTACGTAATCAGGGGGATGTTGGCAAATAAAAATTGGCGAATCAAGAATTGGCGAATCAGGAAGTTGGTGAATGTGGAAACAAGGGATCCATCTTCAAGTGGTAAGCTGTGCGATGGATGACATAAATATCAATCCTGATGCCCCCTGATTGCGTAACTCCTTTGCTAACAATTCTCTTACTAAAGCAGCAATGTAACTGCGATTTCTGTCAGAGTTGCAACAAAGTTACGAAATCAGGGAGCTGGACTATGCTAACACTTTATAGGTTACAGTCTCAGTATAATACTGTTAGTAGAAATAAGGTGGTGGATATATTTAAGTTACGATTGTCTGCATTTAAAAAGCAATTAATGTTATTATATATTAATGTTACTCGCCACTTAAATTTTAATGTCGCTCATATCTCAATTGTTTGTTTTTTTTCTTCTGTTTTCGTTACAATAATTATATAATAATATTAGTAATTTAGGTAAGTTAGTAAAATTAATTTAACTTAGGGGATGCTTCCTGCTCCCATCCAACTAATTCAGTTAATGCTTTCCGTGGCAGCCTATAATTAAGTCAACACCATGTATACTCATTAAAAATAATATAATGTACTTCTTAGCATGTAAGGGCGTATGTACTTGTTGGTTGTCCAAATAAATAAAAATAAATAATCACAAAAAAAAATCAGGTTCGAAAACAAATAGATACGATGTAGTAGGTGAGATGGTATGTCTACAATGTTCATGACGATAACTCTGGATTAACAGTAAAATTAGGACTTTTGCTCCACAACAAAAAGACCAAAAAAAATAACAAGCAACAATTAACAACCCAACAATAGTGTTATAAACGCTTCACTAAAACCTTAACACACGAACAACAGTGGCCCCACGCTCGCGCCCTGAGGGACCCCGTTATATGTCATGGCTGCCACGCCTCTTCTCTATAATCTATGGATTTGACGCTTTTGTTAATTGCTGATGCTGTTTTGTTAGGATTACTAAATGGCAGATGAAATTAATAGGACCGATTTGAGGGGTTAGCAGTTAACTTTTATATTGAATTAATGGTAATGATTTCTGTACAAAGTAATATTAAAAAACCGGCCAAGTGCGAGTCGGCCTCGCGCACGAAAGGTTCCGTACCATAAAACAGCAAAAAAAAAAAAACACGTTTGTTGCATGGGAGCCCCGCTTAAGTATTTATTTTATTCTGTTTTTAGTCAACATCATCAATTAAAATTTCAACTGTCTAGCTATCACGGTTCATGAGATACAGCTTGGGGATAATCAGACAGTCGGACAGTGGAGTCTTAGTAATGGGTCCCGTTTTTACCCTTTGGGTAAGGAACCCTAATAATGTAAAAGGCATGTTACTTTTTGTGGCTTGACATTAGCTGAACAGATTTTTAGGATTTCCTTGCCTTAGTCCACGTTAAAGTTACGTCTAAAAATATGTATAATTATTATGTACAGTTTAAATCTTTCTCACTTTGTTGTAATTGTCATTTGTCATTGATTTCTGTTAAAAATGTATAGCTTTTAGAGTATAAAAAAAAAAAAAAAAAAAAAAGCTTTTTCACTCCTCTTGCTCAAAAAGTGCGTCATTGTAACGTACAAGAGTCGAGATAAAATAGCATAATAAGCCCTAGGGGATAAAGTTTTTTCTTTTTTAATGTTTGTCTATTACCAATGAGCCTACTAAAACGAAAAAGTCTTTATTCATAATCACGAATAAAAAATCGCTCGACTTAATACTGGGGGTCTATTACGAAAAGTTTAATACGATACACGCAGCTGCGGCCGTGCTTCGTTCTGATTGATTCCTATTACAAAGCACTTGCGTATGCGATATTGCAAAATGATTGCGTAAATTTGACAGTTTCTCTCTAGTGGATCCGTCATTATTCGTTCAATAGACTATGGACTACGATAGCTACATTGAAAATATTTGTAATAATTCTACAACCGACGAACTTCGGACGACTATCGTGACCAAGTTTTGTAATAGGCCCCCAGTGTCTCATTCTTTTTTTTGAAAATGGAACTAAAAGCATCTCTTCGGTGAAAGCATAGACTTATTTATACTCTGTGTACAGAGTGAATCGTAGAATGCGTGTTTGTGTTGCTTAGCTGCTACAGCAAAATTTAAAAAAGGTACCATGGCGCGAAATCTTTAGATTTTTTCTATAATTACAAACTGATTGAATTGTGTGACTGTAATAGGAAAGAAATAATTTTAATCTTTTGCCGTCAAGCACAAATCATTTATTTAAATTTTGTACAAAAAGTTTATGAAGTGGAGGATAGAAACGAGTGGATTCGTTTACGGAAGTAGGTGTATAAACTATTTAATATTGTATTTTAATTTCTCGCAATCGTAGTGAAAAGTATAGTGTAACACACGACGCTAAAACCCATTGTAACTCGGTTTCTATTTATTCCCTCGCTAAAGCTCGGGAATAAAACTACCTCGTATGCAATGGGTAATTTTAGCGTCTTGTATAACAATCTACTATTTATTCATGCCAATTAAATTACATCAATAATCACAACAGAAATAGCTATAGCTATATTAAGCAAGTTACAATTACAGATTTTAAGGCAAAAGGAAATATTATAATAAAGTCTTAGCTGACCCTACTAGGTTATGGAATAACCTGTAATTAGGGATTCAGCCCCTACCCCATATTGAACCTTAAAATAATATCATAGTGGCTAGTTTATAGGATAACTATTACAATTTATTTTATCATACTTTTAACGTAACATAAAGTAAAATAAAAACCAATGAAATATTACATTATTACATAATATGAAGAATGCACTTAATTTTTTTGTGTTTGTGTTGAGTTGTGTGAGAGTTGTGTTTGTGTGGAGGTGTGTTTGTGTGTGTGTGTGTATGTGTGTGTGTGTGAGTGTGAGCGGTGTGAGTGTGTGTATGTACGAGTTTGCGCGTGAACAATTATGAGAATATCGTACCCCTTGTACTTAGGATATCACTGCCAACAAACTTTCCGACTCGTCGTACGTTTGACCAAGGAGCCAGTCAAAGATAGTTTTTTTACATTGTGTTGATGGTAGTTGGTGGTGGGAAATGAGTTTATTAATCTTATTATATAAGTATGGTCCGAGAAAAATTAAAAATCTTTTTGTAAATGTGAAGTTGGTTATAGGAGTAAGACAAACTTCGTGTTTTCTTCTCTTATCGGAGTGTATAAAGGGAGTTCGGGCATGCATGTATAGAAGACTATGCATTATAAATAGTTGGCGTATAGATAGGACTTTACATTGTAAGTAAAGTTCCTTAGTGGGGAAAGTGAAGGGACGAAATGTACTTACTTTTAGGACCGCTCTTTGCGCCCTTTCCAACTGCAATAGGTTAGTTTTTGCAGAGCCACCCCATGCAGTGATGCAGTATGTGGCAATGGTCTGGCATAAGGCGAAGTAAGTGGTCCTAATAATAGCACTGGAAGCAACATAGCGAAGCCTTCTAAATATATATATTAACTTCCTGACCCGAGATGTAAGGGCTTCAATGTGCAGTTTGAAGTTGAGATTCCGGTCAACAATGATTCCGAGGTATTTTATGAAGGGAACAGACGCAATTGGGGGACAAGAACAATTATTGAGGTTCGGGGTAAGACAGGTATGGGCTATAAGGGTTGGTGAGGGCGTAGGTTGGGAGTCATCTCGAATAGAAAATGTCACAAAATTGGTTTTCGAAGCATTAAGGGTGAGCGTATTCGATGCTAACAGTGAGTTGACAGCATTGAAACCGTTTTGGGCGGAGGACATGGCATCGGACCAGTTGTTTGCTGTAAATGTAAGCACTGTATCATCCGCAAAAGAGATCACCTTGCCGTTAGGGATGTGTAGATTGCAGAGATCGTTAATAAAAACGAGGAAGAGGGTAGGCCCTAAGATGCTCCCCTGCGGAATGCCATAGGATACGGGGAGGTAGTCACTGTAGGTATCGTTGATTTTCACTCTTTGATACCGTTCCAGGAGATAGCTGCTGAATAGGTTGTGTTGTACACCTCGGACGCCAAGTCTTTCTAACTTGTTTAGGAGAGTGGGGATGGGAACGGTATCAAAAGCCTTCTGAAGGTCTAAAAAGATGGAAACTACCTTTTTGCGATTGTTAAGAGCGGTAACAATATTACTTATAAGTTCAAGAACGGCATCGGATGTTGAGATATTGCGTCTGAAACCAAATTGGTTCGGTGAAATAAGGTTGTTGGTTTCTAGGAAGTCAATAAGTCGTTTATTGATGATGCGTTCAAGAACTTTAGAAAGCGACGTAAGGACGGCTATAGGCCTATAGTTACCTGGCAAAGTCTTATCCCCACTCTTGTAGATGGGATGGATGTTGGCTTTTTTAAATGCATCGGGAAAGATTCCCAAGCGAAAGCAATTGTTGATTATATGAGTTAATGGTTTAGTAAGGATGGCAGCATATCGCTTGAGAATAGCGGAGGAAATATTGTCCCAGCCAACAGCGCTGTTAGTTTTTAATGACAGAATAGTGGTGAAGACTTCGTCATGGTCAGTGTCAAGAAGGACAAACGATTGTGAGCATGATGGGCTGTGGAATGGAATCTGCTGGTTTTGGAGCATAGGGATTTTATTGGCTAATTCTTCTCCTATCGTTGCAAAGTAAGAATTTGTACGATTGACAGAGGCAACTGGAGTGACACACGACTGTAGTAGGTGGGTTGAAGGTTGTTTTGACTGTGACAATTGAGTTATTCGCTTGATAGAGTTCCACAAAATTTTTAGATTAGTACCTGCTTTAAGAAGCTCATTCCTGTCAAACTGTCTTTTGAGTTTTTTTAGAAGTTTTGTGCAAAAGTTTCGATACCTAGTGTAAGTGAGCTTTAAAATAGTGTTATCTGGTTTTTTTTTTAATTTGCGATGCATGGCATCCCTGTTCCGAATACAACGCAACACTCCTGGAGTGATCCAGGGTTTGAGGATGCGCTTTTTACGTTGAAGCCTTTTAACAAAGGTGTTTTCTTTTAAAGAGTGAAAAAGTTCTACTTGTACATATTAATAGACGTGACATGAGGGTACAAGATGGATTCAGACGGCGTCTATTAGGTATTATTTAAATGCATATAAACATCATCATATCAGCCACTGCTGGGTATAGGCCTTACCCATGAATCTCCACGACGATCGGTCCTGCTTGGCCCGCATCCAGGGGCGCACCGCGGCCTTCACCCTCACGTCGGTCCACCTTGTCGGGGGCCTACCCACGGAGCGCCGTCCGGTGCGCGGTCGCCATTCCAGAACCTTTCCGCCCCAACGGCCATCGGTTCTTCTCGCTATGTGTCGGCCCACTGCCACTTCAGCTGAGCAATCCTTTATCTATTATTTTAGTTCAAATTACATGTATTATAGCGTTTAGAGATATGACGCACATTTTAGTTCTTATACGATACAGCGTTTTAGTTCTAAAAAGTTTTAGTCTAAAAGCGTTGTAGCCCGATAGCGTTGCGATTTAGACTTATTACGTTTTAGGCATACAGAGAACAAAGGTTCTAGATCTAAATGTATGTAGGTAATTCATACAAATCATACAATTATGCGTTTCATCCACTCCCCCGTCCGCGTGCTGGATTAAATCTATTTTCGTGTACTCCTTGTTATGCTAATGCTGTCGTTTTTGAGTTGTGAGCGTGGCGATACGTGTAGGGATGGGGTAAGTAAAATGTCGATATCGATTATTAAAATTTCTTCTTTTTCATCGTATTCTAGAGTTATTTGGGTAACGGTTTATTGAAGAAGGGATTAAGTACCTTACAAAATAAATTATGAAAATAATGGCAGCTACCAGCACACTACAATATTTATAATGTCAACTGTCATTAACCAAAAACGGAACTTAACAATGTTAACAATAAGGTTGAAAGTAATTACTAAACATGCATTACAATACCTATGCGATACGCGCGCCCACGAATTTTTTCTACAAGCGGTAAAGTGAGTTATCGATAGTACATCGATAAAATCCTTTCCCCTCCCTACCCCGGAAGGAGAGCAGACGAGGCATAAAATTCATAACGCAG
Organism: Agriphila straminella; assembly: GCA_950108535.1. NCBI lineage: Eukaryota > Metazoa > Arthropoda > Insecta > Lepidoptera > Crambidae > Agriphila > Agriphila straminella. The sequence continues at coordinate 13,868,020 of OX467304.1, forward strand.
TCCTTAGGGATTCTCCCTCGCATCAGTCGCTAAAGTCATAATGTAGTCGGATTGAGTGACGTATTATAGCGGTTTGTGGGGTTGACTAACATTACACTTCTGTAATCGGATATATTTTGAATCAAATCACTTTGTTTAGGCATGTCAATTTGTAAAACGTTAAAATCGGATAATAAGTCATGGGCAATTTTCAATGTAACATTTTAAAAATAAAAATAGTAACTATTTGCTTCACTAGATGGTGTTGATACTCTTCGAAGCCTAAAAATAGTAACTATTTACCTCACTAGATGGTGTTGATAGTCTTCGAAGCTTAGTAAAAAAATCACATCGTTACCAATTTTTATCAACGCCATCTATCGAGCCTACAGTTTTTTGTCATTGTGAAAAAAAAGCCCTCATTATCATCACTCATATCTACAATACCTATTTCTGTTTAAATAATCTGAAATTGAATAAAAGCTCATCTTAATTAAAGAACTTTCAAGCCTGTTCTGCTTAAATGTTATGATCACCGAAACGGATATTATATCGCATGATATAGCATTATATCGACACTCAACTTATTTTGACAGTTGAGTGTCGATAAAATGCTATATCACGCGATATAGTCGTTACATTGTCTTTTGACAGTAAAACGTGATAAATCGCCATATTATTATCATCACGTTGCGGTGGTCATGCTAAGGAGGCTGTATGTCCTAGTCATAGGGCTAGAACATACAGCCCAGTTTTACAATCTAGCTAGCTAGACACGGGCGTAAATCTTAGCTCAAGTGGACGAAAATAACGATCCATAAATTTTTCTATTATAAATTTTAATTTTAATTTTTTACACACTTGCTCGTAAAGTGAGCCCTAATACATCGCTTTTAGGGCCATAAACCGAGCTATAACAAACGCGTGCAATAATATATAAAACACTAGTTCGTAATAGAATTAACCCTACAAAGTTAAATTAGTACCTTACTGCAAGTTCTAGGCGAGTAAACAGAGCATTCCCAATTTAGCCGGGTAATACAGTTATTTTTTTTAGTAACAACAAAGAGGTTTTATGCTGTTCAAAATTCATATAGATTTTTGGAATAAATAAATGTGAAAGTCCTTAATAAAGTCAAACAAATGTTTATTATTATTAAATTATTCATAATTCACAATATTTTGTTATAAAATATTAAATTATTTGCATTTTATCACTTAAAATTATAATTTTGAAGTAGGCTGTATGCTCCTCATCCCTTTGCTCGAAAAATATTCTTGCGTTGGGCGTGTGAAAAAACAAAAAAAAACCTGCGCGCCTTTTCCCATAATATTGTCATAATTATTTTGTTTTTTCGTATTTGTTGCTGTGTGGTAAATTACTTTGTTTTTTCCTCGCAAATGTGTTGAAAAACGTCGTATGAAACTAGCGCAATGAGCAACCTAAGCTAACTTATCTCATAATGTACTATTATTAGACACATAACAGAATACAGTCATGAAAGCAAATGTACAATAGTACAATGTCCAAGTACTAGACTGAACTCCAACAACATGCATCCTTTAATAAACAATGTTTTCTGTGAGTGAAAAAGAAACATAGGTATAGATACTTAAAATACTTAGATACTTAATTTTTAAGTTTTAAACTCTAATTTAGTACTTAATAAGCATAAATCGTTATTGTATCGTATCAGTGTAACAAAAATATGTAGTAGGATCAATATTAATATTAAACAAACTACACAGAGACAAAATTACTAATATAGGTAATATGCAGCATAAAAAGTAAGCTAAATCGACTCATCTACTTAAGTATATTGTGTAATACACCTCTTGAAGGCAAATTAATTTAGGTGACGTACAATGCGATTAAATCTTGATTAAATTGAAATGTTCTACAAGTGACTTACTTCGAGCGCTTGCGATACAACGACGACGTATTAAAATCAGAGGGCCTAGCCAAAGTATCATTGGCAAATCTTCGTTATCGCTTCGCTTTCGAAACATGTATGGAATTGACAAAAGGTTTCGTTAACTATCGAATTTTAAAACGTCAAATCCATACATGTTTCGAAAGCGAAGCGATAACGAAAATTTGCAAATGTTACTTTGGCTAGGGGGGCTGTATTTTTTTCTCTTTTCCATACTTTCTCGACTTAAGTGAAGTTGCAGCTGATCACTGTCCATTGTGTTAAATACTTGCAGAAGTAATATCCTGCCATCCTTTTGTCTAAAACCTAAAATCTTCAAACTACCTAGTTGTTTTCTGTTTTATTATAATTTTGTAAGGAATTCTTCTTGGCGCCATCTAATACGCAACATGAATTTTTAATATTAAATTAATCCTTAACACATTACCTACCATGAGTATCTCACGACACGTTTTTTTTAATCTGTATTGTTAACTTTTTTACGCAAAGGCGCCAAGGAGTCCAAGTCGCGGTAAATTAAAAAGTTATTGTTCAAACGGATTTTTTTTCCCATTTTAAAAAGTTATTGTGTCACTTTTTTTAATCCGCCGGATTTATGTTTTTTGGCAGTGGCGTCAAAGTTACGTGATTGTTTTTAATTTACCTGTGTTATGAAAATATCGGATGCTATGTTTCTAAAGTGACTGCAGGCAGAAGTATTGAATAATTGCATTTTGTTTTTTTTGGTTCCATAGTCAAGTCGACAAGGAACCTTTACAGATTTGCCATATCCGTCTGTCCGTCCGTTCGCCGTCTGACGGGCAGAGGCCCGTCTACTGTTTTTTTTTATTTTATTTTTTGTGTACCTCACCTCTATGTAAATGGGGATGAAAAAGTTTTATCTCATCAATCTCATACTATGGGCTGCTTAGAGTAAGACGGGCTTGACGAAGCCGTCGTTGCTCGAAGTTGGGCTGTATATTGGATAGGTCTTTCAATTTTTTTTTTATTAAACTTAACTCTTTTTCTTATTTCTTTCATAAGTCGATATTTTCAATGTAATTCGATGAATTATTGGATTTAAACCTTTCAATGAAATAACGATCTTCATTCACAAGCAACATTAATGCATTCCCTATCAATTGATTATGCGTCCGATTAAACATTATTTCATATGAACGATACAAATTCCAGATACAAAGTCGGCCCTTTACTTTTAAGTAGCCCGTGACTTATTTATTGTTCGACGACGTGACTCGCGACGTCCAAAGGCAATCAATTAAAACTGCATACACACATGCATTACGGATGCGACACACAATACAATGCCTCTATGGTCTGCCGATAGGACGCACGCTGCATAATACCTTTGCCTCTTTCATCAAGCCGAAATTAGAAATAATAAAATTTAAAAACTTTGCTCTATGGTTCTGTCGGTTGAGTCGCATTAAACGTTTTATAACTTTTATATTGCACAGGTGTTAAAATGTTGTTAAGATTTTTATGACTTAATTGTTAGATTGTATTTAATAGATTATTTATAACTAGCGACCCTCCCTCGCTTCGCTTCGGTTCCTTTCTTTTCTCTCCAAAAGTCTGTACACGTCCCGTTCGAGTCCCGTCATCATCGGCAGAGATGTGCAAAATACTTTATTAAAAGTATTTAAATACAAAATACAAATACTTGTCATTTTTTTGTATTTGAAATACAAATACAAAATACTTTTTAAAAAAAGTATTTAAGTACAAAATACGTATTTTCAAAATACTTTTTTCAAATAATAAAAAAAATTGTACCGCAAGCGCTCTGAAGTTGGTCACTTCTGTTGTACAATAATACCTAACTGAATGTAACTTAGAGCAACCTTTGAGCATAATTTAGAGATAGTCCCGTAAGGCAGCCATTACACGGTAGGTTTTGCTGTCAGTTAAACCACAGTCACGTCACGGCCGTGACTGACGATTAACCTACCGTGTAATGTAGTGACTGATGGTTGCATGAAGTTGATTTCTTCTTTCCATCAGTCAAACGTAATTCATGACTGATGGAATTTGACAGACGCTTGCATGATCATGTAATGGCCGCCTAAGTAGGTACCTAACAACGTAAGAGTGAGATATAAGTACTAGAAAAAAATCGACATGGCATGGCATCTAGATTCTAGTGACTCGGTAGATCTCAGTTGAAAGAGCATTGGATCGGATTTCCAAAGGTCACGGGTTCGATTCCCGCCAGTGACAATTATTATTCAGGTGAAGAGTTATTTTTTTTAGTATATTATTTAGTATTGTATAAAAATAGCATTGTGAATGCCTAAATCTCAAATTAAAATGGTACTTACATATTCGGAGTACCTACAACAAAATAATTGATTAACATAATTATAGTTAAACGAAGGGAAATAATACCAACACAGATTCCTAGGCGATACCGAGAATGCGAGTACGTGAAAATTAAATATAATCGATTCTTTTATTCGATACGCGAACGCTTTGACGGACCGACAGAGAGACAATTACAATTACTTATATTTAAATGTGCAGAGGAGCTCGGTGGCGCAGTGGTTTAGCGCCTGGCCCAGCGATTGCGGAGGTTAAGCAACGTTCGCAAAGGTCGGTCATGGGATGGATGACCAAAAATTTATTATCTCGAGCTCCTCCGTGCTTCGGAAGGCACGTTAAGCCGTTGGTCACGGCTGCATTTGCAGTTATTAACATCCACCAATCCGCATTGGGCCCGCGTGGTGGGTTATGGCCCATCCTCCTTTACCACCCATAAGGAAGGCCTGTGCCCCAGCAGTGGGGACATCAAAAATGGCTAATGAACAAATGTGCAGAGGGCCTAGACGAGTGGCAAACGCTTAGCTATTAGCGTATCTATTATTATTATATTTTTCTTATCCTCTTTAATATTAACTTGCCCCCCCTGGGCCATGGGCTGGCGACGCCCTTGCTAGTAGCCCATCCTCCTTACTTATGGGTGTAATGTAAGCCCCAGCAATGGGGATATTAAAAATTGCCAATATGCAAGTCCAAAGACATTACAAAGGTTAAATAGATTATGTCATACTGTGATGCACAAAAAAGAATAATAACAAAATCGACATACCAACCAGTAGATACAGACAGCATGATCGGGGACAGCACCGCGTGCCATCACGATATTGGTACGGTCAGCATAACAAACGTGTAAGATTTGAAGATTAAACTTACGATACTTTACGATTCAAGATCATTTAATAATCGTCACGAGTTTTAAAACAACCTTAACAACCGTGTATACCATACGAGCTTTTTCAATACATTTGCGAGAAAACTTGTACACTTGTACTTGCTGGTAGCTATGTACTAATAGAAATAAATAAAAACCGTAACAAAAAAAAACCCATTGCGTTCGGTAAAATCTAATTTCGGCGCGCTATACTTTCATCGAAAGCATTAAGAAATGCAACAAGTAAGCCTGTGAGACACACCTGCACAGCGAAGTAAAACCCTTTCTAGCATATGTATGCATTCATGCCTCTTGTTCTGCCGCGGCCCGACAGCTCAATGAGCTCAAACCATGGATTTAGTAGGTACATCCCTTCCCTTGTTTAAACTCAATCCGCAATCCAAATGCCGCAACCAACCTATGATCAAGCATGACCATCAGCCATTTTAGCGTCCCCACTGCTGGGGCACAGGCCTTCCTTATGGGTGGATAAGGAAGATGGGCCATAACCCACCACGCGGGCCCAATGCGGATTGGTGGGTGTTAACGACTGCAAATGCAGCCGGGACCATCGGCTTACCGTGCCTTCCGAAGCACGGAGGAGCTCGAGATAATACATTTTTGGTCACCCATCCCATGACCGACCCTTGCGAAAGTTGCTTAACCTTCGCAATCGCTGGGTCAGGCGCTAAACCACTGCGCCATCGAGCTCCTCAATCGAGAATTCAAGCATGAGTGTGTATGTATTTTGATTATTTTCGCATCGGGCTCGCTTAGTGCGTTATGAATGACCAATTCGACCTCGACTCCGTGGTTGAGTGGCTCGTATACCGGTTTTCAATGTTTTGCCATCTCCGAGGTCCCGGGTTTGATCGTTCCCTGACTTTGTCAATTTAGAAAAGGAACATATTTTCTATGTTAGCTCAGGTTTGGGGTCTGTAGTTCCACCAGTTTGTAGTTGTATTACACGTAAAACAGTGGTACGGATGGTGGATCTCAGAGGGAAATCGAAGAAGTTTATTTGTAGGCACTATACAAATTAATTTATATTCGCAAATGATTGAGTAATGAAAATTGGTAGGTCTTCTTCTTATCGAATGAGGATAAGTGGCCACCTCTGGTGTTAGAGTTTACCAAGCCGGCTGTAACCTCTAAGTTGGCTTAACGACTGTTATCAGGGGGGTAATTATTTAACTTTATTGCAGTCGCAATTACAGAAATCGCAGTTACATTGCGGCTTTAGTAAGAACCAATGTGACAACTATCATACTTAAAGCAGCAATGTAACTGCGCTTTCAATCGATTTCAATCGAGAATCGTTAGCAACAGACTTACGTAATCCACGTAGGTACTGATGACAACAGCCGGGACGGGACCGACCGACGGTTTAACGTGCCCTCCGAAGCACGTAAGCGCTCAGTTGTAATGCCACTTAACGGTCACCCATCCGACACCTGGCCGGACCGAGCGTTGCTTAACAAACGTGATCGAGTACGATCAGTCTGTCAAGTTCCACCATGAGCGCTTCATTCCAATTCCAATAATCCAATTGGTAGGAAACTTCGTCAAAAAAAAAATTTTTTTTTTAACTCGCCGCGTGTTTTGCTAACCGTACCACCTTGCCAGCGTCCGGTGCTTGTTCGGCGTGAACAAATCTCTTTATTATGCTAATTATCTTCAGCGCCATTGTTTTTTTACCATGACGGAAATTATTAAGTGCTCATCGACTGCTTTGGACCTCATAAATTAATGGTAAGGCCCACCTACGACTTAATGGACTATCAATAAATTAACTGTAAATAAACTAAAGTTTTCCAAATGTAATGCAGAGATATTTTCCAGGACAACAAAATAGTACTTAGGTTTCCTCAGCTGAAGTGGCAGTGGGCGGGACACATAGCGAGAAGAACCGATGGCCGTTGGGGCGGAAAGGTTCTGGAATGGCGACCGCGCACCGGACGCTCCGTGGGTAGGCCCCCGACAAGGTGGACCGACGTGAGGGTGAAGGTCGCGGTGCGCCGCTGGATGCGGGCCAAGCAGGACCGATCATCGTGGAGATCCTTGGGGGAGGCCTATACATGCCTTTACCTAGCAGTGGTCGTCATACGACTGACATGTAGGGTTACCAGATGACAGGAATTTTCCTTCAATGTCAGGAATTTTAGGCATCCGTCAGGAAAACAGGGAAAAAACTGTAGTTGTCAGGGATTTTTGAAAACCCAAAAGTGTAAGTACTTAATGAAAACACATTAAATTGTTAATCATTTTAGTAAAAAAAATACCAAACGTCAATTAAATGAAGAATGTAGATGTAGACACAAAATGTCAGGATTGAAAAATCAGGGAAAAAGTCAGGAAATCTCATTATTGGATCTGGTAACTCTGCTGACATGATGATGATGATATTATGCCAATTATAAGACTAATCCATGGGCGTACCCAGGTTCTGGGCCAGGGGGGAGGGCAAATCTATTATAACGCCCCCAGGGGGGGGCAAATTTATTGTAAATCAAATATATTGTATAGCAAATAAGAACTTTTATTGATAATAATTGATAGTTAGTTGGAGGTAAACAAAATCCAGGGAGGGGCAGCTGCCCCTCCCTGCCAGCGCCCTCCACGCCCCCTCGGTACGCCCATGGACTAATCTCTGTATTTCATAGATAAAACAATAATTAATACGCATACAACACCACAATCTTCCAAACAGTAAACAAATTAAAATTCAACAACCCAAATTAAAAACAAAATAGCCCATTACATGTTAATTACCGCCTAATTAATACATCCAAAATGGCGTATTGTGCCAATTTAGACCATAGACAATATGACTCCAATAATGGCGCGAACGTTAACGAAAATGGCGGACAATTAAAACCGATTGCGCGCCAATGCGCCAAATGAAATCGAGCGCCGATTGTATGCAAAAATACAAACGTATGCATTAGTTGATTGGTTAGAGGTACGGATCGAATATAAATTGGGTGCTAATGATTGTAAAGATTAAGGCATAGTGCAAGCTAAGCGTTATAGTTTTTACCGCATTTGTGGTCTGGTTTGCCCACCCGTGTAAGACGCAAGGGTCCTGGTTTCGATTCTCAGGAGGGGGATACAATTTGTACTCGGTTTGGTTGGTGGTAGGGCTTATTTCAAGTCTGCTTACCATCTTACCTAAGTCTAACACCATAACAACAATTAAAAAATTGTTGTGTTCCAACAGTTTGAGGTAAAATAGCCAAAAAGGATTCCGGGTGTAGTGCGCTAAGCGCTTCCTCATCGGCCTTATTGTCACTGAAAATCAGAGGGCCTATTACAAAAAAGCATCACGATAAACGTACGATATTCGTCGCACACCGTGGCACTATGGACTCACAAATAAGGTTCAATATCAAGTAAATTGTACGACGAATTGCGTCCGACTATCGTGATTCTGTTTTGTAATAGGCCCTCAGGTGAGGTGAAGACTAATTTCTATCCCAGTCGTTCATAAAAAAGCTATAAAAATCATAAGGCCGTAATTGTTTAGTAGCTCTCTAGCAGTGCCGACGTGCCAGATTAAGATCCGTCTAATCTAAAAGGATAATGTCAAAGCTAGCCTCAAAATATAAAATCTGCGTGCTCTACACTTCCATATTTATTCTACACTTCCATATTTTTTTGTCACGCTATGAACTGCATGAACTGCTACAGTAGGTATTGACTATAGCCCGGTATAGCCTGAGATTACCTAAAGTCTCAAACTGCTATCATTCCAAACGGCTCTCCTATTTTTACCCTACTGCAAAGAAAGGGTTATGTTTGTCGCGCGTATCTTGTAAGTATGTTTGTATGTAATATTCTTTATTAACTCATATCTTTCAAACGGCTGAACGGATTTCTATGATTAAGATATCGTTAGATTTGTCTTGTCAGCCCAAGTGTTCTTAAGAAGGTGGCGTTATAAAAAAACCAACATGGCGGCTGTACGGTGCTATTATACGTTTTTTTTTTTTTAATAGGTACTGCAATATGGGTGTCATATTAAAGGGCATATTATAAGGATTTCAAAAAGGTATATCATGACCGTAATATATAATAACTAAAAAGAGATATAAAATAAAAAAAATTTATAAAAAAAATTAAAAAACCCGCCTGCATAAAGACAAGTCAACTGAAAAGATGGAAACAAGATTAAATATTAAAGGCAACATGTCATAATAACATGCAGTCGGAGGCATATAATTCAAATCATTCATAATGTCACTTTCTTTATGCATGCCTCCGACTGCATGTTATTGTTTTTTATATTTTGTAGCATAGCTTATATCGTGCACAATCTCATTTATTACCAAGAAGCATTTAAGCTAATGACGGATGTAGGTACTTAATGGTTTTATATCGATTCCAGGATTAGCTAAGCTGTGAATATCCGCTTTGACCGGAAACTGTACTGTTTCTAGGACACAGATTATTATAAATATTTCTAACAGATTTCTTAGAAACTGAGCGGTTTTAAAATTATTGATTCAAGTTGTGTAACTTCAAGTGATATCGATTAGTCATCGTTTTGCTAAAAATATAGGTACCTAGTTAAGGCAACATCGCAAAAAATTACCATCATCAGTATTTTGACAATTTCCTTCACAGAGGCAATGGCAACATTTTTCCGAAGTCTCCTCGCTTTGCAGACGTGTTGGCGATCGCAGAGTTGGACCGTCTTCAAGAGAATACGCTGCTACCTATATTTTGGTCCAAGGAGGTATTAGATCTAAAACCACCTCCTCCTCTAAGACATTAGTCGCCTTTCGCGACACCCCTAAGTGAAGGTTTGGTGCTGTTTTTTATCCGCAACGGGATGCTTGGCCTTCACCTCACCTGATGTTAAGTGACGATAAGGCCGAAGTGTAAGCGCACTACACCCGGAATCCTCACCACTGAGGAATTGGCTATCTTACTTACATCTATCTAACTGCCGGAACACAACTGTTTTTAAATTGTTGTAATGGCGTCAGACTTAGTTAAGATGGTGGTAGACAGGGGGGCTTGAAATAAGCCCTACCAACTTAACCCAGTACAAAGTACCCCCCTCCTTGGAATCGAACCCGGAACCCCAGCGTCTTACGTGTGTAAGACCACAGAGGGGTTTTACTCAATTAAGACCTTAAACACACAAGCAGCAACTTCGCAGTCGACAAAACCTTTGATAGCAAATTGTTACTCGTGTGTTGAGCGCTTAAGCTAGGGTTTCCTAGGATGACGGTGCCGTCATATTACGGCCGTAATTTAGCGGCGTAGAACGTTTTCTATGTAAACAATACGGCGCGCCATTTTATTTCTTATACAACGTTCTACGCCGCTAATTACGGCCGTAATATGACGGCACCGTCATCCTAGGAAACCCTAGCTTTAGTCACTTCATTTGCTATGTATGAATTCATTTATTGTTAATAAGCCTATCGATATAATAATGATGAGCATGACGTCATCTCAGTCACACCTTTGTCTGCGCGTGTAAGCACGATATGCGTAGGGCTGTCGACTTTGAGCTCCGAACCCTTAACACGAAAATCTATCGAGTTAAAAAAAGCGTGTAAAAGTACTCGCAAGAGTATGTAAAAAAATATCTTTGGGAAATTTATTTTCGCTTTTTGGTGTTAGATGGCGCTGTACAATTTTCCCATACAAAATTGCTCTATCGAATTTTTGCGCTTTTTTTTAAGGCGGTTGTATGACGGAAAGTGGCGCCCTCAGAGGTTTTTATTTAATAAGTAATTAATAGAAAAAGATTTTAATAATGTTTATCGTGGAGATTTAAGGGCCCATGGTCTAGTATTTTTAGAAGGTATCACTACATGCCCTCGTAGTCATTCGTAGAAATAGATAGCAAATGTGTCAAAAACGGCCACTTTTAGCAGTTTTGCTATCTACTTCTAGCAGTGACTACGAGGGAATGTAACGATACCGTCTAAGAATACTAGACTGTGGGCCCTAAAATCTCCACGATAAACATTTTTAAAATTGTGTATTAGAATTATAATATTAAATATAATTCACCGCGGCGCCACTTTCGCTCATTTTTAAAAACAGCTTATTTTTCTTGAAGAAAAGACATCAACGAGATTGAAATTTTGAAAATGCATGTGTAGGTTTTAAGAACTATTTATTTGGCCGTTTTCTGTAGTATTCCGAGTGACGCAAAGTGATAAGATATCACTTTGCGTCACTCGGAAATATCATTCACAAAGCTCGGCAACCCGGCTCTACATGTTTGTTGTATGTATTTATATCATAAATATGACTACTTAATTTACCTTTCTATCAGTTTTTATGAGTTTTTGCTGACTAAGAACGTACTCGTATATAAGCAAAACTGCACCGATTTTAAGACACAATACCCACTTTAAACAAATTGCAATAATTGCAAATAATTAAAATAGCCACCGAACCGAACTCGACGAAATGGCGCCAAAAACTCCAACTAGATATCTTTAAAAAAATAAGTAAATCTATTTACTGTATGTCATTTGGCAGCCCTGGCCACTTGTCATTCTGCGCGTGCGCCGCGCGCTGATTCTAATGAACTCGCCTTAAATCACAACCGGCATTTGCAGCCATTAATTGGGCATTCGAATCATTCAGGACAATATTGCAATCATATCTAGAATATTTAATATTTTCCGTACTTGCTGGTCTAGTAAAGTTGGTGTTTTGTGTAATTATTAGGTTATTTTCTGTGCGTAGTAAGTAACAAGGGCAAAGGCAAGTTAAGAGGATTATCAACCACGTGGTCTCCATACAAACGGCGATAACGTTTCCCACCCTCCTAGACAGTCACATTTCTTTCTCTAGAATAAAAATGCTAGGTACTTTCTAGAGAAAGAAATGTCTATCTCTAGATTAGATAAGATAATTCTTTATTTCAACACCAAAAGTGAAACATACATAGAGATAGAGACTTAACAATAGAACTTACAGTGCTAAACATGGCGACCTTATCGCTTAGGCCCGCTCGCTCGCTCTAGGCCTAGCTATAGCAATAGACTCTAGTCTATCGATAGACTAGAGAGACACATTTTCTTTCTCTAGAATAAAAATGCGACTTTCTTTCTAGAGAAAAAAAATATTGCGTCAGTCTAGCTAGAGTCTATAGACCAGAGAGTCACATTATCTTTCTCTAGAATAAAAGTGCGACTTTCTTTCTAGAGAAAGAAAAAATTGCGTCAGTCTAGCTAGAGTCAATAGACCAGAGGCCGTACTCTAAACTCTTATAGCTACCTCAATGATGTAAAGACAATAGAGCTTTAAACATCTCGTATTGGCTCCGTACACGCTTTTAGCGCCACCTAGCGTTTTTTTTTTTTTTTTAATTTATTTATCCAGATAACATTACAATAATTATTCTAAAGATGCCTTTACGCTTATAAACCTACGAGGTTTGTCCAAGCGTTGCACATTCGACTCGGACGATAACAATTAAGTAAAAACAATAACAATACTGTGACGTGCGTCAGTCGCACGCACACAATAATAAGATACAAATAAGTTGCATTGATGCGCATGTGTGAAATTGTTTCGTGTGCGTCCACCAGTTATCCAACAGGTTTCTGGTTTATGCGCTACAGGATGTTCGGAGAAAACTGATTGAACATTAGTTTAATAAAATTGTTGTTAATTAGTTATGTTATTTTTTTATATATACATATAGGTACCTACTTATTATTATGATTGATTCAATTTTCTGGTAAGTAGTTATTACTTTGTGTAATTTTATTTAAACGAATTATGTTGATTAAAATAAACTACGTATCTGAAATTAAATTATCTATAAAATATGTTTTTAATCTTTGTTTGCAATTTTTTTCGTTTAAATTGTGTACGAAATTTTGGGGCATATTATTTGCTATTTTAGGGATAGTAATTGTTAGAATAAGGTTTAGTAATTATTTTTTGTGTTGCTTGACGCGTTTGTATTTTATGATTAGTTATAGGTAATGCGTTCGCAAATTTGTTGGCTCGACCGTTTTGACGTTTTGATATGAAATGGCGGCATTGTGACAAAATGTTAAAAATACTATACATATTGTGTTATTAATGTAAATTTCAAAATTACTGTGATTTGGGTGGACAAGTGTTGTGAAATTATTTTTGATCATTTAAAATAAATATGGCAAGTAAAATCTATTCAATAAGAGTGTTTTATTTTGGTTATAATCAGGGTTTGTTTACTTCTATTTTAGTTGTAGATTTTGTAAAACAAAGAGGATAAAGCTACATTAATATTTTTATTAAGTGATAATAAACATATATAATTGTTCCTGTATCGCTAGTAATAAATTAAATATCGTTTTCAAACAGATTACAGAGCCTACATTATTTCTACTTTTTGCCACCATGAGCGCTGCGATCGATTATTATACCTTCGCACCCAGCGAATAGCGCCATCTCAATCACAAAATCGCGTCGATATTACTTTTGACAGCCATTGTGGGGGGCAGAGAGAGAATCACATTATCTTTCTCTACAATAAAAATGCGACTTTCTTTCTAGAGAAAGAAATGCGTCAGTCTAGCTAATGATACCTCTAACTGCTTAATGACAATCAAAGACAAGAAAATAATACAGGTAATTGTCGTTGCTGGCTTTAATAACATTTTCTGGGTTAATGATAATTTTATTTGCATTCTCACGTAACTTTTCTACGAAGAGATATAACTTTTACCCTTGATAAAAGCGATACTTTCATAGAAGAAATGACATCATAATATCAATAAAATATTGCCCAGTCGTAAAACGTACACTATTATGAATATAAATCGTTCCACAGGTGTTTTGTTGGAAGTTTTAAAGCTCATAAAATTGATGATGGCTTCCGATGGCTGTATGACGGGCATTCTAAATAGTTGTATTGCAGATTGAGAAGTTTTGATATAACCGCCTCTGTGGTTTAGTGGTTCGCCCACGTGTAAGACGCAGGGGTCCTGGATTTGATTCCCAAGAGGAGAATCCCTACCACCATCTTACTTAAGTCTGGCAACGTTACTATAATTTAATATTGTGTTCCGGCAGTTAGAGGTAAGATAGCCAGTTCCTCAGTGGTGAGGATTCTGGAAGTAGTGCTATTCTACTTTCAGGCTTATGGTTCCTTAACATCAGGTGGTCAAGTCTGAATGTTAACTTCAAAATCGTGGTTCAATGGTGTTTGAATTCTTATGCCCAAAATCGAGAAACAATGTAGTGTTTCCGCTTTGGGTTTAAGAAACACAACGTGGTTCGGTTTTGGGTTCAAGAAACAAGAACTGTGTCAAAATGCATTACCATTCAAACACAATTGAACCACGATTTCGACGTTAACATTAGCCGACTTGACCCCTAGAGCAAGGACGAGGCTCTGCAGTCTCGAGTCTCGACATTAGCGGCCTTACCACAAAATATTTTAAAACACTGTTTAAATGTGATGCCGTCTCTTTCAAACAATATTGTTTGTAACAGTGTTTTAGTCAAACACGTGTTAAACAGTGTTTTGTGGTAAGGCCGTAGATAGCGAGCGATCGTTTAGTTTTCGAATTCGATCGACAGAGAGTGATTGTACTCGATAGAGTAGATACTTGTCTATGAGAAATTTCATTTCGCTTTTCTGCGGTACGGTTTTTTACACGCGTTATTTTTTCGATAGGTAGCCTACAAAACAAGTCTAATGTTTGTGTTTAATAGCGTTGTAGTTATCTCAAAATTGTAAGTCCAACTATGGACTAATAATAATATCTCAAATTGTGTTTCAATTAATAATTATTAGCGAAACATAATCAATAAAACATGACGTACGTGACATAATAAAAACGAACCATTGTTTTTTGATTATTGAGAATCGTTCCATTGTGTCTATTCAAGGAAAAACTGTTTATTGATGTTCTTAGATAAAAAAAACTGATATAACGGGTGTAACAAGACACTCAACGAAGCCGAAGTCCACGCATTCCGCCCATCATCAGGATCATAATTTGTCTTTTAGACTATACCTGGGAAACCAATAGCTACGAAGTTATTTACCTTACCTTACCTTACATTACCTTACCTTCAGGTCAAAGTCAATAAAAAAAGGTGTTTTTTTATGAAATCATATTTTATTAGTTATTTCATAATTTTTGTCTACAGAAACATTATCAAAATTTTATGTATTTCGTAACAAACAATGGCTTCACAACGTCAACACTCAATATATTTCATGAGCTCGCACATAAACGTTGTCTTTCAACTCGGCCGCACGCAGCTGTGTAGCAATCACTCGCAGGCGCGGTCTTTTGTACGCGTTAGATTGCGTGGTAATAAATATATTATTATGCAATGCTTTTTAACACCAAAAATTAAAATCGTTTCCCAGCAATAATTTTGAACAGAAATAGTCCTGATGATGGGAATAATACGTAGACCTCGGCTTCGTTGACTGTCTTGTTACACCCGGTATAGAGTCGGACGTCGGTAACTATATTGGATATATAAAGATGTCTGTCAAATTGTCATTACTCAATAAAAAAAAATATTTAACTGCATTTAAATTCAACACCAAAACCGGATATACTTGACTCCTTCCCACGAGCCGGATGTGTAATCGATAGCTTCTAATAGTGTGAACACGAAATATTATCGGTGGACGAATAGCTCTTGTTCCTTTGCATGACTCGTCGAAAGAAAACAATGGCCACATGTCTGTAGCCCATAGACAATCGCGCCAAAATTTCCAAACAAACGCGCCACAGATTACAACGATATTATCGATAGAAAAAAATTAAGGCTACGTACACACATTCTATGGACAAAAAAGTTAAAAAGTTTTTAACTTTCAAATATTGTGTTATCCAGTATGCAATGCGACAGATGTCAGATTCAGAAATCCCGAGTTCGATTCCCAAGAGGGATGTAGGTATATATATATAGGTATATATTTATTTATTTTCGCTGTAGTTTCTGCTAGGGCACTAATGTCAAGTTCTAAGTCCACTTGAAACTTAAGCTAGACTAATGTCTCACTTTTTGTTAAAAACGCTATATATATATCTAACAAGAAAAATGTAGATGGTAATTTGAAAACGATAGTACCTATAGGTAATTAATTAGACAAACAAAGGTTTCAATTTTCTTCATTTAGTTACTTTTGACAACAATAACTTCTAGGTATTGAAACTGAAAAAATTATAGTATTGAATAGTCTTTAAATAGTGGTGGCCCGATAATTAATAACACCAGACGATCTTCATACAAACAAGGTAACTGTTGAGGACAGGGCACGAAATCACGCAAACACTTTTTTCCCATACAAATTTTTAATGTCAACTGAAAAGGCATTTGTTTTACAAAAAGAATTTAGAAGGAAGACCAAAGAGAAATTCAAAAAGGCTGTATGTAGCTGGTGCTGGTCGGCAACAGTAACTTTGAAGCTTTGTTTCTCCGCCAGGGCTTGACCTAGCTGTGATCTGATGATGGCCATCCAAGGAGTGAATGGAAGAGATTCAAATCGCTATATACACCCAACTGATATCTGATCAACATTTTAAGAGATATAAGGATAATGTCTGCGAAATTAGCATATTTATAGATGACGCGAGGAAAACCTGAAACTGAAATCTCTGATCCTTATAGGTATCTCTTAGACTGCTGATCACCACAGAATTTGGTATGTATAGCGATCTGAGTTTCCTCTATTCGCTCCCTAGATGGTCATCATCAGATCACAGCTAGGCCAATCCCTGGCGGAGAACCAAGGCTTCAAAGTTACCTCGTTTGTATGAAAATCACTGTAAGTATTAAGAAAAATGGCTATTAACGGCTCAAACCCAAAACGCTTATTTCAAATAGTCATATTTGGAAGAAACACTAAAATAAACAACATAAACCTAAATAGATAAATATATAAATATGTGTTGCAAACTAGGATTTAGAATTTAGGACTAGAAAGATGTTTGTTTTCTGTACCCTTAGCACGAACAGTTATCAGGAAAAAAACGCGCGTAAAATTACTCGATAGAATGAATGAATGAATGAATTAATGAATTAATGAATGAAAGAATGAAAGTTTATTTGCATTTGAATATGGTTACACTTAAGCTGGTCATAATAATTTAGTTCAGCTTATTACAAATTAGCATGCAAAAATTGTAAAAAAAATTGAATTAAAATTTATAAAATTAATAAAATTTATAAAATTAATAAAATTTATAAAATTATTAAACCATATCAATTATACATACAATTACACTTACAATTTATAGAATGTCAATAAAATTTAAAATAAAATATGATAAGTCAAATTAATAAATAAATATTGATTATTACAATTTATTTATTTAATTTAAAAATAGAGAATTATCTATGAAAATTTTAATTTCGCTATTCGGCGGTAGATGGCGCTGTACAAATTTCCAATACAAAATTGCACTATCGAATGATTTTACGCGCGTTATTTTTTTCGATAGCTGTTCGTGCTACGGGTACTGAACGGAATATACCTTTTTTGCTCCGCTTAAGATTGCCCTACGAGGTTTTTATATCATAAAGCTAAAATCTTTAGGGGTTTTAGTAATCGGCAATAAGTATAATGATAATGAACACCCATCGGCCGGTCAATGCAGCCCCACCTTTATCGTGGCGATATAATCCGTCCAAAAAAAACAAAGGCTAATAAATAGTTAAGTGGAAAGTGACAAAACAATATGTAAATAACATTATTTAGCGTTCGCTGAGTCACCGAACCAATTTGTTGTTCAATGCGGCTGCGGCCCGGCTACGGAATGGTGGGAGACGTCGATACTAAATTATTTTATAACATTGGTACTCAGATTGGAGATTTTAGCTGCGATCAAGAATATCCTAGATGTCCGATCAGAGTCTCAAAAACGGCACCTCGGAATAACACGCCCACTTTTAAACTGAGCTACTATTGTCTAATTTTAAAAATCTATCGCAATCGCTTTCATTTGACAAATGGATGTGACACATTGCTGCATTTCTTTGGTTAGTTTTTATTTGTGCCAAAAAGAAGCATCAATGTGTTACATCATGAAAGCGATTGCGATAGATTTTGAAATTAGACAATAGAAAGGCTGGTTTGTTATTTTGTGCAAGGAATTGTCTTTTTTGTTTCTTACTATTTAAAGTTAAATTTAGAAAGAATAGTACTTTGTACTCAGATAAAAATATTAATGTGGGGATTAGAATTTCAAAACTTTGAATCGCTTTTTGTCTTGTCAGCCGTTGGTGCTACATTTGCGTGCTGTTTTTGTTCGTGAAGCGTTATCTAGAATATTTTTGATCGAAGTATTTTAGTAAAGGAATTAAGGCTAGTGCATCTAAATTTGCGATATTTTATTCATACTATTCGATGCGAATATTAAAGACAAGAGTTTAGCCTATTTTGGTTTGGCTGGTAGGAGGAGTCTTAAACTACTCATCCGATTTAAAATTCTATCACCAAAGCTCTCACCATTGTCCATAAGTGACTTAAGCTATGGGTATTTATTACAGATTCAAGACAGTGTTAATCTACTACTTATTTGGTATCAATTTAGACTTTAAACTTTATTTATCCTCGCTTTTCTGGCAAACAGGCGAAGCTATCAGATGGACAGACACAAAATACAGACAGACGGTCAAAGACAACCAAGACGTGATCTTCAAGGGATCTCTTTATAAAAAATAAAAAAAAAATAATAAAAAAAAGCGTCTATGCGACTCCACAGTTCCCCTGTCCCGATCTGCATTTTGAAATTGGAACGTTGCGTTCCATAGACAATAATGATGGTATCGCCGACCGTTTAGCATACTACAAGGCGTTTGGCAAGACCTGTTTGTTGTTGAGTATTCAATCAGTCGATCCATCTATTGATGAGTTTACTTTGGTAATATCACCACACCACTGACTGGGGTACCTATAATGTACGGGACCTACGGGTATGATTTAAGCTGTCGTAAAATTATTCACTTTCAATTTTATTACCTAATGAGCGGTTTTCAAAAGGCAGTTTAAGAAAAAAAAGTATTACATAAAAAAGAACTAGATGTCGTTGAACAACTAAGTAGGTAGGTAGATTTTTATGAAAATGGCAAAGGATGAAATATAATTACTTTTTTATTATACGTTTGTTGAGTATGTGGTTTGTTGCGTTGTGCGTTGGTTGTCCGTTGGCGTGTTACGAAGAACTTTTCTATGACCAATATGACCATTAGTAGGAAATAATATTTAAAAAATCTACCTAGTTGAAGTAGCGCCATCTATCGACATAAAATTATACTAAAATTCTGCTTAAATGCTGTCAGAAAACCGCCTTGTATGCACTGTTTTTATTTCTATTGGCGGCGCTAGTGTGCAGACTGCGCGCTCTAAAAACTCAATTTCATTATTTAATATTCTAGGTACAATATTTTCTAATTTTATTAAGTAATGTTAAATTATAAACCAATAAACTAAACATTAGTCTAACTTTGACTCTTTAAAAATTATATCTCTCTACGCCTAGCAAGCTATAGCTCTATCAATCGGCTTAATTAAATTGTATGCACGAGGTAACTAAAGTGTGTAAAATATATTTTATAAATAAATAATAATTAAACAAGCAGGAATTAAAAAAATCGTTTGTATTTACTGCGATTTTTATCCGAACAAAACAGCTGACTTAACACTTTTAGGGACTACTAGCGCCATCTGTCATCGAGTAGCACAAACCTCAATCTATAAATAAAACTTAACCTTGTCTATGGCACTTGGCAATGTATGAAGTTCAATTTTGACAGTTGTAACCAGTGGTCATCGTATTTTTTATGCCTCCTTGCATTTTGATACCAAAATATTAGTTATTCGCAAAGTGGTATTACGTGTGCACGATGAAAATAAGAACCCACGCACTTCGGGAAAGGTGGAATGCAGACCGCTAGCCACGGTGAGTTATTCTAATTTCGAGTTGCAACTAACGTAATGACCATATTTTTAACTGATTAAAAAAAACTGTAGTCAATTGGCTGTTAACCTTTTAACTGAAAGCGGGAGTAGTAATTCGACGCTCTGTCGCCTATAATTCTATTACGAATCAGTCTGTCTCCGCATACATTAAGGACATATCTGTTGCACAGTTTCGGCGTTATTTTGCGGTATCTACTTATCATCAAATTGTTTTGTTATCTATATTAGAACGAAAATTCTCTTTTGAACCGTTGATTGGCTTTAAACTGGCTGATAATAGCGTTAACTTATGCAGTTATCTGTAAAAAAAATATGTTTAAAAAGTATAATCTAGTCAATATCATTGAATCTTGTGTTCTAAATTCAAATCTATTTTTTGGTCTATGACGTAGAGATACCGCGGGTTTTGTTCTTTTAACGATTTTGGATCATGTAAAGAGGTCAGTATGCTGCGTTACTTTTTTAATTTTATAATTTTTTAAACTTTTCGTTTAAGAATAATTAATTTCTTATCACCTCGGTTCTCCTATACTGTCAGTATTAGATGTAAATGCTTTGATATGTCTTACTATAAAATAGTTATGATAACTTTATCAAGAAGCTGTAATTTTTATTGATCAGTGCCTTTATGTTTGTATATATCTAATGCCCGGTTCATATCCTACCCGTTGCTTTCCAGTGCTGGTTTCATATCCAGCGGCCAAACGCTTGTCTGGAATGCTACTGGAATTATTGAATCGGGCATAGCATAGGTTTTATTCAGTATGAATATCTATTTTTTTTTATGTAATATTATATATTACCTACTTACATTAAAAAAATTCAGTAGGTTAGCCTAATAAATCTAAAATTTATTAAATTGAAGTAGGTACCTACCTAAGCCACATTTGAGATTTTTTTGTTCAATGCCAATTTAAAAATGTAGCTATAAATAACATACCTATCTTGAATTATACTTTATATTAGAATATTTTTTGTCTTATCAGCTCTCATCCTGTACTTATAGAAATTCTATAATTAAGTAGGTAGGTAGGTACCTACTTAAGTTTTTATCTATAAATTCTGAATCTACACTATTGACACATACCCTTACTTACAATAAGTTAAGTGTTCTGGAATAGGCAAAGGAATTTCAAGTTTATTAAGACTTATTTTCTTAAATTTCATTCTTCTTCATTTCTAAATCAATTATTAGGAAATAGAAATAGAATCATTTATTTGCGAATACTGCATACATATAAGTTGTTTAGGTAAAAAAATGCAATTTACCCAGTTTACCCGTATTGGCCTTTTTAATGTAGACATGCAAATATTTATTAAAAAAGAGAATAAAAAGAGGAATATCTATATTAGGTAGGTAACTAGGTACCTATTTATTATTACTGTCCTTTACAAGACTTTATCAATAACTCATTTAGGTACCTACTTAATAAATTATTCATTACGTCACATTATACCTTGAGACATAAATATTGGGTTAATTTTAGATAAAATTAATGCACTTAAAGTAGTTGAACTTCTTTATAATTTTATGACTGTAGTTACATATACCTACAATACAATGTGTAACAGAATTAATGGCTAAACCAGAATAAATGGTGGATAGGGACCAAGGATACAAAAAATAACGAAAATTATGAAATTGTATGAAACAGCAGATTTTTTTCTTGATTTCAGGTCCCATAGTAAAAGTTATTCAGTTTGATGGTCCCTATCTACCATTCTGGTTTAGCCATGAATGTAATTGTTTACTTATATTACATTCAGTTCTTCTTTGGTAAACAGTAGAATAGTTTGCTACTATATTAATTCCCCTTTTCAAAATGTCTAAAAAGGTTTTTATAATATAAATAAAAGAATTCTATTTTTACCACATATATTTTTTCAACACTTATTTCTACTTCTCTGTCACTCAATACCGTCTAGCGTCCCCCAAGGATCAGTGATAGGGCCATCGCTATTCTACATCTATGCTAATTTTTTGCTAATTACGCAAGTAGATTTTCACTACAGGACTTTGCGCAGGGTTGCTACCATTGTATCAAACGGTCGTTTAATTTTTTTGCTAACTGGTTAAGTGACGCTGTTGCCCACGTTAATGACTCCCGTGGTGGGTTCTGATTAGAGATGCACCGGATCCTACTTTTGCCGGGTACCCTGCGCAAGCTTATGCCGGGTAGCCGGGTACCCGGCATGAAAAGACGTACATTCCACTTCCACTATAAATCCCTATAACTGGTGGGCCGATAATATGGGTCACTACCCTATTATAAAGAGTCGCGATTAGATATTTAACCACTCCCGCCAGCTCCGTATATAGTGAACGCCTCTTTTCGGAGGCTGGTAATATCTATGAGAAAAAGCGCAACAGACTTAACCCAGATCGTGCTGAACAGCTTGTATTTCTTCACCATAATTTACCTCTTTTGAATTATGAATATTACTTCTTCTACTGATTCGTGTTTAATTGAAATAAATGGGCGGTTTTCCACTTACCGGCACGGCGACGGGACGGCGACGGCCCGGCGACGGGCCGGCGCTCCGTTTTTCCACTAGACGGCGACGGCACGGCGACGGCGACGGCGCGGGCTACGCTCAGTACAGACACGCACGCCAATTTTACAAGACTTAAAAATGTCCTCGTCTAGTCGTCGTACTATTTATTTGCTCTACCTTTTACATTTAAGGAGAAAATATCTACAACGTAGAAAAGTAAATTTTTGGGTCGATCCACTTATTAAAGTTAGGTATTTAAAGGGTTCTTACTATACTTTATTTGATAAACTAAAAATGAACAATAAGCAATTCTTTAACTTTTTTCGAATGACTCAAGAAACATTTAATTATCTGTTGGAGAATTTATGTGAAACAATCCAAAAGAAGGATACTAAATTTTTTCAAAAACAGTTTTCGACTGAACGCACCGATCGAAAAACAGTTTATCCACTAACGCCATCTGTGCAATCAGTTGAATTTGAATATTACGTATGCCATACCGTAGAGTTTGCCAAAACTGTGTTGGTATGGCTTATGCAGCGAATAGAATAGATGGCGCTAGCACAATAAAGAAAGAAAGATATCGAAAAAACTGTAAATCTACAGTACAAAACTATATCTACAGTACAGTACAAAACTATATAGGTACTAATAATTATTACCAATTTTTATTATATTTGGAATTTATCAATTAACCTAACTATTACAATAATGTACCTACGTACAAATGACTTTTATGTTGTGGTATAAATAATAAGAATATCTTATAATATGCTGTAATTATAAAAAAATTAAATATGGTAATTTGTAATTTATATCACATAAAAATTCAATATCAAACTTATGTTTGTAGTTCATTTCATACAAAATAAGTGCATACGACCTCAAATGTAAGCTTGTCAACAATAAGGTTGCGTTCGCGACTGTACAGGCTGAACCCTGCCCCGCGCGCGCACACACGCACGCACACGGCTACGTACGTATACAAAACACACACAGATTTGCCGGCCGGCGGCGGCATCGGTGGGGGTCAACGGGCCGTGCCGTCGCCGTGCCGGTAAGTGGAAAAGCGTGCCATATAAACTCATACATTTATGCTGCCACGGCAGCCGTCGCCGGGCCGTCGCCGTCGCCGTCCCGTCGCCGTGCCGGTAAGTGGAAAACCGCCCATTGTCCGTTCTTGAATTAACTTACTTAATTACCCGGCAGTGCCGGGTATCCGGCGCCATTACCCGGTACCCGGCCGGATCCGCCGGGTACCGGATCCATAGCGGGTACCCGTCCCATCTCTAGTTCTGACCCATTCCTATCTATTCATCCATAAGGAAGGCGTGCGCGAGCAGTAGAGATTTTAAAATGCACAATAATGACACAGTTGTAGAACTATGTCATTATTGTAGTATGATAATTTTTATGATCATCATGATTGGGCTTCAGGGGGGTTACTCCCGAACGCGAACGAGGTTTTGAGATCGAATTGGTATCGAGTAAACGTCAAAACAGTACAATGGAAACCATGGCAACCGTTTTCAATGTACTAAAATAACAGATTTTTGACGTTCATTCGATACCAGTTCGATCTCAGAAAATACCCCCCTGATTCTGAACCAATTTCAAAATCAACCAAAAATTATTTATTCAAATAAACATAAAAAATGCTTTTGAATTGTCTATACCGCCCGTTCGAGACTTTTTAAGCTGACAAGTGTATTGACTTCGCCACTTAACGCTACGATTCCGTAGGAGAACTAGTTCTAATATCATAGCTAACTGTTATATGTAACGAATGCTTTTAACGCCCATAATTATGGTATGTGACTCTAAAATTTAACAATCTATATTGCAAACCACTTTTAAAATGTGAACAGGTTCTTCCAACTGGTATGATAAAATTAACATTTAAACTTTAAAAAAAAGAACGATTTGAACTGCACGATCCATAAACAAGCAAGTTTAACTTTTTCCTTTTTTAGGCGAAAAGTTTCAAATATGCGTCCTAAGTTAAATGCCAAATGTTCAAATGTTACGTAACTTTTATTGTTGTTTTTCTAGATTTTAACCGAATACCTGAGTCTTTAATCCGTATCCACTTTTTTCAACCATGAACCTTGGTATTTTCTTCGCGAATTAATAATTTAACAAAATTATTCTGACAGAAAAGAATAGCATCAACTCTTCACACTTTAAGGCAGTGGTTCTTTACCGGGGGTCCGCGGACCACTGGTGGTCCCTGGAAGCATCAGAAGTGGTCCGCGAAGCCATCCTAAAATAATAAGCGGACATTCATTTACTTAGCAAGTTATGTGTTACAAATGATGTAACACATAACTTGCTAATATAAGTACTTTGTTGAAGTAATATAATAAGTCTATGTTGTTGCCAATAATCCTGTCACTCTGTTGTAAATATCTGGTAACGATATATTCAAGTTTGTAAATATCGTTACTTATGGCTGTTACAGCCACAGAGGAAATAATCACTACGTTTGTTACAGCTGATAAGTTTCATGCGCCCGTGCTTCTTGTCAGCTGAAAAAGTCTGGAACGGGTGGTAGGAAAATATAGACGATTCAAAAGTACTTAATAATTAAGTTTATTTGAATAAAGCTTATTTCACTTTCTGTATTTGAACACAGAATAGATAATAGTACTAGCGTACAGAAGTCGCACTCCGCAACATCGTTTAAATAAATTGCGACACTTGCTGCAACACAATAAAGTGCAATTCAGGTCGCACAGCGCTCTCTTCGCTACAAATTAACGGCCTCTGTGGTCTAGTGGTTCGCCCACCCGTATAAGACGCAGAGAACCCGGGACGGGTTCGATTCCCTGGGGGGGGTACAATTTGTACTCGGTTTAGTTGGTGGTCGGGGCTTATTTTAAGTCCGCCTGGCTAGCTACGAGGCTATGACCATCTTACCTAAGTCTGACGCCATAACATCAATTTAAAAATTAGTTGTGTTTCGACAGTTAGAGGTAAGATAGCCCGCTCCTCAGTGATGAGGATTCCGGGTGTGTGGAGGGCCCATAGCTCAGGTGAAACGAAGGTCAAAGACAACTGACCCGGGGGGTAATTATGTAACTTTGTTGCAATCAACTCTGACAGAAATCGCAGATATATTGCTGCTTTAGTAAGGACCAATATAAGAACTATTTTACTTAAAGCAGCAATGTAACTGCGCTTTCAATTGAGAATTGTTAGCAACAGAGTTACGTAATCCACGGGCTGTTGTAAATAAAAAAAAATCATACAAATGCATGGTGCACCGGCCTAACGCTACCGTTTTCGCACCAAAAGGAAAAACGGAACCTTTTTAAAATCGTTGCCATTTTTTATTTATAGGTACTTACCTAAAAAAAATATTAGAACCCGCACTGCGCATCGCACTTCTCCGGTTTTTTTTGGGTTCCGTACCCAAAGGGTAAAAACGGGACCCCATTACAAAGACTTCACTGTCCATCATCTGTCTGTCACCAGGCTGTATCTCATTTACCATGTTAGCTAAAGACAGTTGAAGTTTTCACAGATGATGTATTTCTGTTACTGCTATATCAACAAATAACAGAATAAAATAAACATTGAAATTGGCTCCCATACAACAAACGTGTTTTTTTGTCATTTTTTGGTACGGAACCCGTCCTGTGCGAGTCCGACTCTCACTTGGCCGCTTTTATTTTTTTATTTTTTTCGTGTCATACTTTTGCAAATTAAATCGAAGTTATTTCGATTAAATTATTGTGTTTTATTGCTCCTAGTAACAGATAATAGTTAGGCCTTGAACAACCAGTCTCAGTTAATAGTGTAGGTTTAATCTAGCTCTGTCTGGTTCGGATTATAGTTTTTTTTTTACACTTGGTTATTTTACTATTAGAAAAACCGAGGAATTTTGTCTTAAATATAGTTTTACTAGCTTTTAGCTCGCGACTTTTAGCTAGATACTTTAACCTTCTCCAAGATCCGATTTATGTCTCAAAATTCATCAAAATCGGTTCAGTGGAAAATGTAATAAACAAACAGACACACAGTGTAAGACGGATCTTTTACGGCCACACATCAAACTGCACGATGTAGACCATCAGCCATTTGAATGTCCCCACTGCTGGGCCACAGGCCTTCCTTGTGGGTGGATAAGGAGGTTTTAAGGAGGAATTCAAGTTGAAAATTTTACTTTCATGATGATTACGAAGTCATAACCGATGTACATGAGCTTTTTGTGTCATCTTTGTCCACGGGAACACTGTTATTTAACTGACACAATTTGTGTCGTTTTTATCAATGGAATCTTATATCAGATACAGTTGAAGTTAAAGTTACCGTTACCTACTATAAGTCAGTTTGCACTGGACGAAAATGACACAAATTAGGTTTGTACACTACTCAGGCTATCTTAACAATACCATTGAGTTTTTTAACTTTAAATCAATTTTGTCAGTTTTGTGTTCAATTATTTATATCGACGACAAATAATCGAATTTCTAAAGATGCATCAGCTAGATGTGACACAAAACGCAAAAATAAACGTTTTATATGCAAGTCTATCGACAGACAAGATTTCATAAACTTTAGAATTTTTTAGTTATACCCTCAAAATAACGTATTGGTATCGGTCTACTGGGGAATTTCATCCATAAAAATATTTTTACCCCTGACAACGTGTATGGTATGCATGACGTGAATGAAGGCGTAACAAATAAACAAATTTTCAGATTGATTAACTTTCGGATTTTTTATATAGCAAAGATACAGTACGGGGCAAACATCTTGAAATCGGGTGGGGATTGCGCAGAACGCGTATTTTGGGTATACGCAGCGGTGAGGTACGCGGGCGGCGGGAGAGGGGCGCGTGCTATTGGTCGCTCACAAGTGCACATGCGCCAACTTATTACCCGTCAAAAAAGTGTCAAGATTTTTGCCTCGTACACTATTATGAATGCAAAACTTAAAGTTTAACATATTCCCTTTCAAGGTGGATATGTCTACAAGGAGTTCGACCGCGATCCGGGCTCGGCGCGGGCACAAGGAGCGCTCCAAGAACTTCACCGAGCTGGAGAAGCGCACCGTGCTCGAGCTGATCGCGCGCCACCGCGACGTGCTGCGCCAGGGCCGCTCCAACAACGCCACCAACCGGAGCAAACAGGTAACATTTCCCTTTGGTCCAATTTCCCACTTGACACCATTCCTATTTGACAGCATTCCCAATTTTCCAGCTTGACACCATTCCTATCTGACAACATTCCCAAATTCCCACTCGACACCATTCCCAATTTCCCACTTGACACCATTCCTATTTGACACTGTTCCCAATAAACCGTTTCCCATTAGACATTATTTCTATTCTTCAACGAGCTGGAGAAGCGCACCGTGCTCGAGCTGATCGCGCGCCACCGCTACGTGCTGCGCCAGGGACGCTCCAACAACGCCACCAACCGGAGCAAACCGGTAACATTTCCCATTGGTCCAATTTCCAATTTGACACCATTCTCATTTGACACCATTCTCATTTGACACCATTCCCATTTGACACCATTCCCATTACACGCCGTTTCCAACAAACCGTTTCCTATCATACGTTACCAACTGGAGCAGACACCCCATCCTCATAATGCACCATTTCCCAGGTTTTATTATCTTTCCCAGTTGACCCATTTCCCATTTGACATAAGTCTCATTTGATTTATACCATTTCCCGGTGCATCCCGTTTCCAGTGGACATTTAGTGCGTCCGCTGCGTTAAGGCTCCATTACGCGAAATCACTTGTCTCTGTCTTTTTCTTTACGTGTAAAGAGTATGGAAAATAACCTCACTTCTGCACTTTTTCAATGTTTTTCGTTGTTTTTTCATCATAATCTTTAGCACAATCATCTTTCTTAAAAAAAAGTTATTGGAGCAACTGCACAGTACGTTAAAGTGTATTTTGATGTAGAATTCAATACGTTTCCGCTATTATTTACGCCAAAAATATGGCCCGCGACAAGCGCTTTTGATGATATTCTGTTTTTTTTACAATCAGCTGTGAGGTTTATACGCAATTTAATACTTGTAGGTACTAGATAATCTCTTTAGCTTGTCGTATGTTTTTTTTTGTGGCTACAACTTTACGTTTACTATATAAAAATATGGCCCGCGCAAACCATGTTTTCCTATTATGGCCCCAAGCGGGACACGCGCGCGGGGCGACATAGATTACAGCTTACTCATGCACTGCAAGCATTTGTCCGTCAGAAAACCAGCAATCTATATCCCGCGCCGATCCTGCTTAACGCAGCGGACGCACTTATAATTTTATTATTCAAATAGGTAATTTAAATTATGTTATTTTAATGTGATAAAACTGCGATTGCTATTTAACCAAGGCCCACAATCAGCCGTAAACTTGTTTTTTTTTTATCTCGCTAATCGTAATTAATGTTAAACTTGATACGTATGTAATCTATCGGTTATTGAGATAAAGTTAACGTCGAACTAAAGTTTGATTACTATGGAACGGACACACGGAGATAATAATTATACCATAATCTATGAAGGAAATAGTAGTCCTCTGAGTACTTACGTTAAGCCACAGTCAGTACATGATTATTATACAGCAAAAAAACCCCTAATGCCGAATATGGTAGATAGGAACCATCAAACTGAACAACTTTTACTATGGGACCAACTCTGAAATCGCGAAAAAAAATCAGCTGTTTCATACATTTTGATATTTTTCGTTATTATTATTATTATTAGGGGTTATTTTGTATCACGTTATATAAAAATAAGTGTATCTAATATTGTCCAGCTGGTGTGGTCTACCATCTGCGAGGAGGTGAACAAGCGGTGCGGCGGCGAGCGGCCGCGCACGCCCGCGCAGGTCAAGATGTGGTACGAGAACTACAAGAAGAAGTGCAAGATGCGCGCGCACGATACACAGGTAGTAATACAACTATTAGGAAGTAATATTACTGCCAAATAACAACCCTAGAAAACTGATAAGGTGGACGGAGTCCCCTACGGAACTGAGAAGCAACTTTACGAGACAAAATCCTATATTTATTTTTCAAAATTCGTTGCCAACGTCAAAAGCAATAATTCTGAACATAGGTTGTCTTTCCTAATGTGTTAAGAAGAAGATGTGTTAAGAAAGCCATATTATGAACATGTTTTAATGTTGTTTTGTTCAGAATACATAAGATACGTATGTTCATAATAACTAGATAATTAAGTTGGCTTGAATATTGGTAAAGAAATATTTCCTGTTGTAATTCCAGCCACCCCCGACAGAGGCGGGCATATTGGACGGCATGCTGTGGCAGAACATACACCCTCTAGACGTCAAAGGTAAACACATAATATACCTAGCAATAACTTATAATAAAGACTTTATTGCATACGACAAAAACATGATACAAACAGAAACAAAAAACATACAAAAGGCGACCTTATTGCTACATAGCAATCTCCTCCAGGCAACCTTGGGTGAAAGACAAACATGAAATAAAGTAAGAGAGTTCTGTCCAAAATCTGTAGGATAAGTGTAGACTTACCGGTCTATTTCCGTTTGGGGGATATTGGGGATAAAAGTTATTTCTACAACTAGTTATAAAATAACCTCTAATGTCGAATATGGTAGATGGGGACCATCAAACTGAACAACTTTTACTATGGGACCAACTCTGAAATCGCGAAAGTAAAAACCAGCTGTTTCAAACATTTTGATATTTTCGTTATTAATTTTTGTATGAAACAGCTGATTCTGCATTAGGGGTTATTTTATTTTGTAACACGTTATATACATTTTCTTCCCGATGTCAACGAGAATAGTTTGACTTATCCTATGATATAAACATAATACGATGTAGATCATACATAATATGTATGTATGTTGTTATAGAAGAGGAAGGAGAAGCAACCACCAGTGTAGAGGGCGCGCACAGCGTCAAGGACGATGACTGCCTGCCTGTCAATGTGAGTCAATAATGACATTCTATTTTAAGCTTAGTATTTATAGACCCTGATTAGGTACAAATAAATAAATGAAATAAACGCTTACATTTGTGTTACCTAAAGATGATAGGACCCTTTATTCCCATCTGCCCCCTTCGAGCTTTGCCACCGGGGTGATGGTTGGCACTAATAGGTGGCGTTTACCACCCCAGTGGCCGATGGCACCTATTTATTCCCATCTGCCCCCTTCGATCGGGGTGGTGGTGGTGATAGCAAGCTCGCAGGGGCAGATGGGAATAAATATGTGCCATCGGCCACTGGGGTGGTAAACGCCACCTATTAGTGCCAACCACCACCCCGGTGGCAAAGCTCGAAGAGGGCAGATGGGAATTAAGGACAATATGTTTATTGTGTATGTGATATACATTATGTGCTGCCAATAAAATGTTATTCTATTATATTCAATATCTAAATTCCTTCTTAGATGTCCAACGGCCGTCTGTCAAGCACGAACGATAGCGACGACACGATGCCCAACGTACTAGAGCCCCAAGTCCAAATAATACCCCAACCATCCCCCACACCCCCCCTTAAATCCCTCCCTAACCCCCTCGCGATACCCCACATCCCAATTCTACCGAACCCCTTACAAGCGATCGAACAAGCGAGAATACAACAAAACTTACTGCAAAGACTAAACGAATTGTCCAACACACCCTTAAATTTAAGCCACTTGAACGACAGAAGTAATGGTCACGATAAAATGGACGACAAAATGGATGATACTATTAAACACGACTGTGGTACGGCCACTGAAGAAGAAAGACTATATTTCACCGCGAAAAGGCAACATGCTATATGGGAGCACGAAGCGAAAATGAAAATCCTAAACATGGAACTGAGACAGAAGGAAGAGATATTTTCATTGCAAAAGCAACTGTTTTTGATCGAGTTAAGGTTGAAAATGGACTTTTTGGAGAAGGCGAGCGCCAAATAAGGTATTTGTGACAATAATACGTTATTAATTTTGTTATGGCACTGTGTGTCTGAGATATAGGCTTAGCTTAACATTTTAACTGTTAATATTTGGTTAAAAATGTTGATAACAGCTGTTTTTAATGTCAATATTATTTTAATATGACAAAATACGAATTGCCAACGTCAAATGCAATAATTCTGAACATAATTGTTATTCCTATAGGAATGTGGTAAGAAAGCCATATTATGAACATTCAAATGCAATAATTCTGAACATAATTGTCATTTCTATAGGAATGTGTTAAGAAAACAATATTATGAACATGTTTTAATGTTGAAATTTTAACATAATATGCTATCGTTCTTAAGAACTAGATATTAGTGCCATAGTCAAAATAGTTACCCATTGTTAAATATGGCGATTATTTCGTCGCAGGCCATATTCTTTTGCAATATTAAGTAAGCATAAAATGCGTATGATATTATTTTAATTGTTACTTCATTTTAACAAAAATATGACAATTTATTTATATATTTTTTTCGTATAACTAAGTACATAGTACGATATTTAATGGTACATTCTGTTACCATCCCGTGATAAAAAGTATAATATTAAAATATATTTTTGGATTCATTATTTTGCATAGCTTATTTTTTAGTTCGTAACCATTTCTAATGTGCTTAAAATTATTTGTAACGCAAAGTTTTTATTTATATAGTAGGTATTCAATATGGCAGCTAAAATATAGTTTTAAAAACAAAAATACTGCCAATATATTTGACTTATTTCATTATTTTTAGGCTTAAAAGTAAAAGTTAGTATTGATATTTTCTCCATAACAATTTAGTACTTAGCTATCAAAATGCTTATTTTAGATTTAATACCCATATTTGGGACTGAAGTACTTTGACATGTGTCAAAATAGCGGAAAGCTATAATATACCTAGTCGTAGTTTATGTCGGTTGTATGAAGCAGTTATTATACTTATTATGTTTTTTATACGAGTCACAACATTATTTATCAAGATAAGTAATTAAGATGGAAATGTTCAGTATTTTTATATTATTATTTTATTTCTCTTTATTTATAAACTTTATAGTTATTTTTAAACCCAATAATATTAACCTTGTATAAATTATTTAATCGAAAAATTTAACATTCAGTTCGCTACTGATTTGTTGGTATTTTTTATTAATTTAAGCATTTTTTTCTCACTGAGAAAAGTTGCCGTATTATATATTGCGTTTGATTTATATATCTATTGATATAATTATTCTTAACGCAACTTAGGTATATTTTGGGGATTTAAATATGATCTTAAACTGCCACCATGCTTGCCTACAGATTTTAAAGTTGTACATAAAGTACTAAGTACAGAAATCACGCATGGTATAATACACAAACGTATCTACGCGCGTTTTTTCTATACCAAAATCTGCATGACGGAACGTAATGCGTTTCAGTGTCTGATCAAAGATAGATTAGATAAATACTAAAAACGTCTTCATACAACTGCATATTTCAAGTCAGTGACGTGCCAATAAACGAAAATTGTTATAATAATTATTATTATGATAAAAATATAGTTATTACATATATAAGGAATAGCAATATACGTAACAATTGTACGTAAAAATAGTAGATAAATACGGAAATATAAATTCGACACGATATGATATTATTAGACATTTATATATTATTGTAGACAGAAAAAAAATCAGTACAAAAGATATTAAAAAAATTACCTCAAGCACAGTGTATTATTGTAAATAAATAGATAAGTAGTTATTGTATAGTAAAAAAATGTTTAAGACCATTTTTATATGGAGGCAGCTTACACCCTCTTTTTTTAATTGTTCAGTTGCCAGGTGCAAAATGTTGAGGAATTTTCACGCTTGGCAACTTTTGGTGTAAGGGCGTGTGGCAATACTACAATTTGTTTTTAACGGCCAAAAGACGTGGCCCAAGGACATAAAAAAGCAGTACGTTTAAATAGTGACATATTTATGTGATGTATATTACGATCTCAGTACAGATAATAATCCTCCTTACTGTTCAGTGTATATTTTTTTTAATGTTTTATTTTTTGGGACAAACGTTTATGTTAATCTGATTAAATTGGATATTATTGAAATTATTAATAAA
The DNA here is from genome assembly GCA_950108535.1 of Agriphila straminella. NCBI lineage: Eukaryota > Metazoa > Arthropoda > Insecta > Lepidoptera > Crambidae > Agriphila > Agriphila straminella. The sequence goes on from OX467304.1 coordinate 13,901,594, forward strand.
GAATTTATTTTCTGTTCCGACGTCTATTATTTCCTACCTGTTTGATTATCAGGGGCCCTACCGCCTAACTCAAAGCTTTAGCCAGAGCGATAGCTATGCTCTGTCCGTCCTTGTCATATCATAACACGATGACAAGGACGGACTGTGCACTGACGTCATAAACCAAAGCCAGAGTCAAAGCGATTGAGTTAGGCGGTACGGGTGCGGGTCTTAGAATTCCTACTTGTTCAGTTCGATTCCTATCTAGTATCTATGGTAGATACTAATTATAAATGTGATGTACGTGCTTTAAGTAAAAAAAAGCTTTTGAAAAGATAATATTTTATTACATGATCTTTAAAGATAAAACATTATTACAATAAAATTCGATTAGTTTTGTCAAATGCAGACACACACATTTATTTTTACACTAGCAAGCTACAAAATATTAAACTATAGTCCATTCGCATTTAGAAATGGTGACGCCATCATTGATAATTTCTTTAGTTTTGTATAACCTGACGTATTGAAATGTTCAAATTTATTCTACATCAAAATAAATAAAATATAATATGATGTTATGATGACGTCAATATATTATAAACGTGAATAGACCAAAATAAATCAGTCTCAAAGCTTTAGCTACAGCTTGGCCAGAAAGAGTAGAAATTATAACTAAAAGGAGACCCGGCATTTTATGCAAAGTTGTATACTTTTTAAATTTTTCAATCTGATTCATAATCTGCAATAAATTTTCACTTTTTAGTCTGTGGTATCTGTCAACAAATAACAGATCAATTCATCAATGCCAAATCGGAAGTATAATAAGGAAAAGAATTATGGTTTATGCAGCCACGTTTTTACATTTCATAGTGACTTTTCTGCCCTTTAAAAATTGAACGTTTTTCAATTACTTGATTGTTTCCGTAGTGTTTCCATATCAAAAAATATTCATAATTTAAATCACTTTTTCTACATGCGCTAAAAATAAGACAGTACTTGATCAATGTAGCAAATATTATTGGCTTTATTTTAAGACCAAACTCAATTGTATACAATGTAGCAAATATTATTGGCTTTATTTTAAGACCAAACTCAATCGTATACAAATTAAGCATTTTTATGGCGAGTGCCGGTTCTCCTTTTCAATACAAAATATTAAGTGTTGCCAAGTTATTTGTGATTTCGACGTTTTTGTTTGCATAAAAAGTGGCGCTCCAATTTTTTCTACTCTTTATGGTCAAGTTGTACCATACGTCCCAGTCACTCCATTTAACATAACACTACTCGATAAGTCCATATTCTGTTCCTTATGCATTCTCACATGAGTCTTAAGTCCTGAAGACTTTCTGAACGACTGACCACAGACGTTACATACAAATGGCCTCTCTCCGGTGTGACACCGTATGTGGGAGACCAAATCTTGTCTTTGGACGAATGCTTTCTCACAGTACGAGCATTGGTAAGGTTTCTCTCCGGTGTGAGTGCGTCTATGGTTTTTGAGGGTGCCTGAAATCGGAAAGAAAGTTATTTGAATAATGCCTAAGACATAAGACAAAAAATATGCCCTATCTAGTCATAGGCTTGTTATTGAGACCACCATCACAAAATAGAGAGGGCTTTATTTTGTGACTGTGGTCTCTATAATGGGCTGTTGTGATGATACTACCTGAAGCAGTAAACTTCACAGTGTATCGTAAAAAACGTGGAGAAAGTGTTTGTGGAATTACGAAAAAGTTTTGTTTACAAACATTCATTCTGTAAGTTGGCTACAGTATAGGCCCTAGACTGAACAAATGAAGTTTATTAAAAAAGAATTACCAGAAACATTAAACTTTGTCAGGCACAAATCACACAAATACAGCTTTCCCTGTATGCTTTCTTCGGTGCTTTACGAGCGAGCTGATAGGTAAACAACAATACTGATGCCAATTATCAGTAAAAAAAACCTATTTAAACTTACCGGAAGCAGTAAACTTCATCGGACACAAATCGCATGCATACGGCCTTTCCCCCGTATGCGTTCGTCGGTGCTTCACGAGCGAGCTGGAGGTAGTGAATCCGCCCCCACACTCGCTACACACGAACGGGTGCGCGCCGGTGTGCTTGCGCACGTGGGCCTCGAGCTCGCCTTTTGATACAAACCTGCATGGTACACGGGCATGGTAAGATAAACAGTTGAACTACTAGCTCTTATTACATATGACATAAAGTGGTCTCAAGGTCTACATGTCTCTGTGTCTGATGTGCCAATGTTTGTACAAGCATTTAATATTTTAAACTTTTTATAAATAATATACTGTGGGCGCCCGCGACTACGTATGTGTGGATAGTTATTTTTCTATCCATCGGAATCAGTACATTTTTCTGGATGAGGTACCCTATGTCTTTTCTGTACCTCTATTTAGGTTTTGTTACATGACCACCAATCCGCTTTGGGCCCGCGTGGTGGGTTATTCTGGCCCATCTCATATATATCATCAGAAAACCTGTGCCCCAGCAGTGGCAACATTAAAAATGATTGATGCGCACATCTCTGTTTCATATTATAGTGTTTCAGTCATTCATTTTAGTGCTGCTAATATGATAATTATTACTACCTAGTTACTTTTAAAAGGTTGAAAGCTAAAAAAATATTAATTTAAGAAAACAAGATCAATAACTTACCCTCTTTCACATTCTTTACATTTATAAGGCTTAAGTCCCAAGTGCCGCCTCATATGTTGGGCCAAATTAGTCTTTTGACTAAAACCTTTACCGCATATCGAACACAAATATGGTTTCTCGCCGGTATGTGTCCGCAAATGATCTGTTAATGTCGACAGCATATTGAACGATTTATTACAAATATGACAGCTGTGTCTTTTCTCTTTTTTATGTTTTTCCTTGTGAACGTCTAATGTTTCTTGATTGGGGTAGATGCAGAAACAATATTCACACGGCAACCCCTCTTTTTCTCTATGCATAAATGTTATGTGTTTGTCTAAGTGCCCTTGGTGCTTAAATTCACGTTTACACGTTTCACAAACAAACTTTATACTATCTCTCATCTCGTGGTGTTTTAAATGAGCTATCAGTGAACTTTTCTTCTTAAATTGCCTCATACATAACGAACATTGAAAGATTTCTACCTCCGTTTCAAGTCGACTCTCCAAATGTATCTTTTTATGTTTCATAAAAGTTTTCTCAGTTTTAAATATTCTATTACAACACTCACATTTTATTGGTATCATGTACCTTTTTGGGTTGATAGATTCTAAAGGTTTCTGCTCGTCTTTGATCCCTTCTTTTTTTGTAACCTCGTAAGCGTACAAAAACCCGATATCATTTTCTATAGTCGCTTCAGTATTGTCTATAAAATCTATATCCATATCGTTATCGTCAGAAAAGTCTGAAACTTCAGCTTTAATTGCCCTTTTCAACTCAAATTTTGCAACAACTTCATCTGACCCACATGATGTGCCATCCAATTCATTCTTGACGATTTCTTCGAATTTTACTTCTACAACTTTTTGGGTCATCCTAATATTTTCTTGTTTTATTTTACCTACAATATTTTTGGCCTGTTTTTTATAACTTTTAGACCTTTTTTCTTCCTTTTTTATCTTGCGAATCGTGATTGAAGGCTCATCAACAAAACTGCCAAATATCTTGCACAAAAGTTTTTGGGATTCAACACACTTCTGCCGAAATTCGTCTGCTTTTATCACGATAGTCTCACAGTCCACGCATATGTGTTTCGGAAGCTTTTCATCACATTTTATCGTAGTGTTCGAGACAAATGAGAGAACATCAGCGAGCGTTCGTTTTTCATCCAGCACCTTAGTTATGGGCACCATGTTTACCGTCTCGCTCAAACAAGCTCGACAGAAAAGATCTGGGTTCAGTTTTATAGCTTCTTCCATTGTTATTCTTTGAAGTTATTTATCAAAAACTAATAAATAGAACTAACAAAATAATGATACAACAAACAACAATGAACAACAATCACCTTTTGACAATCAATTTGCTTCTATTGTTGTTTGACAATGACATTGGGTGCATTCCAGCAGACCGATTGCTAAGTCACCGATCTCCACAGTGTACATTTTAACCATCGGTTTACGGTCATTTGTTTGTTTTAATCATAGACCTAGAAAAATTTTAGTGGAATATTAAGTTTATGGTTTTAATCTATAGAATATGATTTTAGTACATAGATACTCTTAAATAATGCTTAAATATAGTATATTATCGTATTTAGCTATTGATTTTGTATTCGTGTGCAAGTATAGGTAGAATTGAATAGAATGGAATTCATTTATTTTTTAGGTAGTAAGAGATATATCGCTTCTTATCTAAATGGGATATTACTACAGGAAATAAATAAAGCGCATGCGACTTACTATCTGTAAGTTCTAAGATTAGGTATTTAGTGATTAATATTCTTTTGACATTAACAATTTTTTTTCGAAAATGCATAAAAGTTACGTATTACTTTACGTTACCTATACTTTTGTTTCACATTATAAGTTGATAACACTTCATTATTCTAACACAAAGACGCAAAAAAAACAAGTTGCAATCATCGTCACTAAATAGGAAGTCAGTTCCTGTACTATAAAAACTAAATTTTAATTCCGATTATCTCCTAAACTAAAGGGGGACTAGTTTTGTGGCTTTAGGACTAATTTACACGAATCGTTTCCAATAAGCAGATTTTCTCTAGGTGACCAGGTTCAAAAGTCCTCGCCAAGATGTAGGTTGATTTTGGCATGGACCAAATCATTTTTTTATATTCTTTGAACGGCGCTTCATTTCGTTTTTATTTTAAGCATTGCGGGATCCATAAAAAAGGGACTTTTTTAATAATCAGATCCTGGCTAGGTGTTATAGTTCACTAGATATAGCCTGTCCCTGCCAAAATAAAGGTTTGCTTTGGCATGCCTGCCTAGCATGACCGATTTATATCGCGTGATATAGCATTTTATCGACACTCAACTGTCAAATTCTTTCGTCTTTTTGACAGTTGAACGTGATAAAACGCTATATCACGCGATATAAATCGGTCATGCTAGGCAGGCTGGACCATTTAAATCGCTTATATCTTTCAGTCCTTTTTGGGACTAATTCCGAAAAAGTGGAACTAATTGGGGAGACATTTTCCATGCAGTCAGAATTGCGGTTTTCAAAGTGGTCCATGCCAAGATGTAGGACACCTAGCATGACCGTCAAAACACGAAATTATATCGCGTGATATAGCGATTTATCACGTTTAACTGTCAAAACACAATGGATTTTGACAGTTTAGTGTCGATAAAATGTCTTATCACACGATAAATATTGTGTTTCGTCGGTTATGCTAGGGGGGCTGTTGTAATGTAAGATATTAAATAATACAACTAGATTTTATCTGTATATTTATTTATTTATTGCATATAAAAATTATCTCACATGGTGACATAATTAAACCTGTTTCAAATAAAAAAACTGAACCAACTTCTCTACATAAACACGTGAAATATTACAATCAGCTGTAAAATACAGTACGTATTATAATGCGATCAAATTAACAATGTACAATTGATGTGACTAATTTCAGAGCGCTTGCGGTACAAAACGACGTATCTGTAAAATTATCTGTTTTCCATACATTATCGAGTGAAGTTGCAGCGGATCACTGTCTATTGTCAATTTAATCGCATTGTATGTAAGTACTTAAATACAGGATGTATTTGTAACCACTCTCCAAATTTCAAGGATGTGTTCAGTCCATGAAACTAAACAACTTTCTCCATGAAACATGTGTCGAAATACGCCAAAAATTTTGGTCATCCAATACTAAATTGATCACGTGATCTCTTTGATTTGTATGAAAAGCCATTTTTTTTTACATATTTGACCCTATGACTATGACTGAACACATCCTTAAAATTTGGAGAGTGGTTACAAATACACCTTGTATAATACCTATAAATGTTTGATTTTTAGTAAAAGCAAAGGGTTAATTTTTTGTTGTAATTTAATACAATTGAATGCACTGTTAAATCGATTACTGTGGTAAGTTTGTGTGGCATTCATTCATCAATGAAAAATATTCGGGTGTTGATTTTCTAATTATTTGTATTCATAATTTAAATACATTTACAACTACCAGCCTTCCCATTAATACTTTTTATAGTATTTGAACACGTAGACACAATATAAAAATTTTACAAGTCTGCTAATGTTTTCGTCAAAATCGTAGTTCAATGGTGTTTGAATGATGATGCCTTTAGCCTTTTGGCACAGTTCTTGTTTCTTAATCCCAAAATCGAGACACAATGTGTTTTTGTTATGAGTTTAAGAAACACATTGTGTTTCGGTTTTGGGTTTAAAAAAAATAAAATAAATAACAATAACAAAAAAAATAAATTAAAAAAATTAAAAAACCCGCCTGCATAAAAAGACAAGTCGACTGAAAAGATGGAAACAAGATTAAATAAATATTAAAGGCAACATGTCATAATAACATGCAGTCGGAGGCATGCATAAAGAAAGTGACATTATGAATGATTGAATTATATGTCTCCGACTGCATGTTATTATGACATGTTGCCTTTAATATTTATTTAATCTTGTTTCCATCTTTTCAGTCGACTTGTCTTTTTATGCAGGCGGGTTTTTTAATTTTTTTAATTTATTTTTTTATTTATCTCTTTTTAGTTATTATATTTTACGGTCATGATATACCTTTTTGAAATCCTTATAATAAGCCCTTTAATTTGACACCCATATTGCAGTATTCTAAAAAAAAAATGTTTTTTTCACTACGTATAATAGCACCGTACAGCCGCCATGTTGGTTTTTTTATAACGCCACCTTCTTAAGAACACTTGGACTGAAAAGACCAATCTAACGATATCTTAATCTTAGAAATCCGTTCAGCCGTTTGAGAGATATGAGGTAATAAAGAATATTACATACAAACATACATACATACATACAAACATACTTACAAGATACGCGCGAAAAACATAACCCGCAGTCGGGTAAAAAGCATTACCATTCAAACACCATTGAACCACAATTTCGACGTTAACATTAGCAGAATCGACCCGATTTTCGACGTTTTGCAATATCTTGTCATTTTGCGCTTTTGCAACGGCAACGGGGCAAAAAGAGCAATACCATTGAAACACTGTTGAAACACGATTGTTACATCAACAATGGCAGGATAATTTTGCTGATCCACAAGTCTTCCACGCCAGTGGACAGAAGGCAACTGTCGAAGTGGCGCTACGTACGCTTGTTCCACAAAAATCACCAAAACAAAGGGCTTTTACTTTAAAAATCGTTCTATAGCTTTAAAATGACCAAATTCTGTAAAAATGTTGGCATATACAAATTTCCGAAAAATCTGGATATTAAGAAATTATGAAAAATTCAGTAAGAATAAAAACGGCTCAATTTGGCTTTCAATTCCAGCATTTGCATTGTTTAGGTATAATAGTCTTATAAATCCATTTTGGGTCTTTGGTCAATGGGTCTTTTTCGGTAAAAAATACCACCAAATAAATACCTATTTTCCTATATAGATTTCATTTATAGATTTGTTCTGAACCGTTCTGAACGCCTACTGTCTTAGGAACAAGCGTACACAGCGACATCTACAATTCAAGGACCGGATCCGCTTACCGTTAAAGGGATTTTTGAATGGGTATTTCATAGACTTGTTTTCAAAAACCCTATCAATACGGTAACCCTATCGAAAGGGTAACCCAGGTAAGCACTTACCGAATCCGAAAACCCTATCGGGGAAACCCTATGAAGGCTTTATGAAGGGGTTTTAAAATGTGTTCAAGCAATTTATACCTTGTCCCACTAGGCCGAAGGACCAGAACCGCTTACCGTTAAAGGGATTTTGATTGGGTATTTCATGATTAGCTTACCGTTAAAAGGGTTTTTGATTGGGTATTTCATAGACTTGTTTTCAAAAACCCTATCAATACGGTAAGCATATCGTCGACTAACCCTATCGGAAGAGAAACCCTATCATTTGATAAGCTTTTTAATAGGGTTTCCCTAACAAATAGCTTAACCAAAAAAGGGGTTTTCCGGTCCCTGCTACAATAAGCTTGCGTTGCCAACCCCATTAAATTAAAACCATCTTTCCATCATTTCATGTCAGTTACTGACGATTTTTAAAGAAATGCACTAAACATACAATAAATATCTAATTTACGAATGTATACGAACGAAAACTTAACTCTCAATACATAAATAAAATAAATATCAGATTCAATCTTAAGACTTATGTTATAAGGTTCAGTTTTTAACTTGCAGATCAGCAAGCTGTTTCTTCAAGTCCAACAGTATTTTCACTTCCGGTTGCCACACTGCCTTGTCTTTGGTGGAAGTCTTTAATTTTCTCACCTTGTCACCCTGGCAAAAAGAGCACTTTATAAAATCTGATTTTATTTATTTTTATTTTAAACTATATTGTACTACAATAAAATGATGTACAAGAGGCGGACTTAATGCTAAAAGCATTCTCTCCCAGTCAACCCTTAGGGAACAGATAGCGACGAATGCGGTTCCACGATTTTCCATATTTGTTAGTTTTTTTAAATATATGATGATGATATAATAGTAGGGAGTCTCACTCCGCACTTAAACTTTTATATTAGCCTACTGGTCGCGGCTGACTCAGTCGAGCCAGCGCACGAGGGGTGGCGTGTGTCGGTTGAGACGGAGCTATGCGACAGAAAGAGAAGCGCTTCGGATTCGGAGTCGCTATAATATCAGGCACGCAGCGCTGTGTAATTTGAAATTGTACTTTATTGCCGTGCAGCGAGAGTAGCTTATTATTTGATTGTCTTCGCGCGGATGGGCTTCTGTACGTTTGGTACTATTATAATGTTCTGTGATAATTAATTAATTAAAAACTATTTATCTTTTTAACAGTACAATATTAAAGACTTAAAAAAGATGTGTAAGATTTGACAAAAACTGTTCAATTGGGACTATATCTGTCTCTCTCTAAAGCTAAATCTACTGTAGAGCGTGTATGGCGCTAATGCGTCGCGTATTCAATTCGAAACTTTAAAGCTCTTCTATAATTATTATTAATGTTTAGATAAGTGCCAGTTTCAGGCACAAAAAGCATCTACCAAAGAATTGCGCTTACTCAATTTCGACTTTATTTGATTTCTAGTTCAAGTAGAACCACAAAATAGATAATAGTACTAGCGTACAGAAGTTGCACTCCGCGAAAACGTTTAAATAAATTGCGACTCTTGCTCCGACACAATAAAGTGCAATTCAAGTCGCACAGCGCTCCCTTCGCTCCAAAACATTCACTTAGTAGTTGCCTCTCTTTCTGTCGCATAGGTCTGATCTTTTCTGATGTATGGAATTTGTCCTCTCAGAGGACGCCGAGCGCTTCGTACTCGCGCGCGGAGTGACAGAGCCCTGGTAGAACCTCGTTTTCTATTTTTCTCACCTGATCAGCAACAGCTTTCTCCAAATCTTTTACGCTCGCTGACGCGTTTTGAGCGTTCGTTGGCGCGTTCGTTTTAGCGTTTGTTTGAGCGGCGGTTAGTTGTTTCTTGAGTTCTAGCAGTTTGTCTACTTCCGGTTGCCACACTGTCTTGTCTTTAGTGGACGCTTTTATTTTCCGGACTTTATCGCCCTAAAGAAAGAAAAATGTACTTATAAAAAATTACCGATACGTAAATATAAAAACACTGAACATGAATAATGAGTAACGCCTTCTAATAATGGCATATTTAAGCCTTAAGGTCGTTTGTCATACTCATATAAAAGAGAAAACAATGTGTGTGATGGAGATTGTCTTTATGTCGTACGCAATAAGAGTGTTTTCGCAGTTCAACTGTTTAAGAGTTTGTAGCGATTTTGCCGCTGACTGCTCCTCTCTCTCGCTCGCACATTTCATGTATTCTCAAGATTTCTTAAATCTGAGTGCGTAATTGAAAAATGTATCTCGGCCACTTTTCGCAATATAAGATTACGGAAATTTCAACATATATTTCAGTTTCGAGTTGATGAAGTACAAAAAGTTATCGTATTTGCCAGTTTAAATAACTGTTAGAAACGATAACTTTTGTATTCACTTCTCAAGCTTACGCGCTCACTAAAAATTCATCGCTTGAGGGTAGGCTCACAAGTAGCTTCAGTCCCCCGTGACCACGGCAGCTGCAAAGGTGCCGAAACGTCGGGAAAATCAAAAATCAAACCAAATACCAACTAATTACCAAAGTACTTTCAATAAAACCGCGCTAGTATCCGTTAAAAGTGTTTTATTTCATGTGATAACTTTTGTACTTTAGCAACAAAGAACTGAAATATATTTTTAAAATGTCCGTAATCTTATATTGCGAAAACTGGCCGAGAAACATTTTTCAATTACGCACTCAGATTTTCTTGAGAAAACATGCAAAGTACGAGCGAGAGAGCTGCAGTCAGCGGCAAAATCGCTACAGGCTCTTAATTCTGTTTCACATTGTATATTTTGTGATATAACACTATTTGAATGATTTGTATTTGAAGAGACAAAATAGAAGAGAGAAAGCAAATAAGTTAACTATTGACATTAAACACTGTGCCAACAAAACAAAAACAAAACCATATTATTATCTTAAAATAATAAATGACGCGTTGTAATTAGTAAAAGTTATTTCAAAAAAAGAATGTTTTTACCTGTTCAGCAACAGCTTTCTCCAAATCAGCGACGCTACTTGTCGCGTTAGTTTGCGCGTTTGTTTTAGCGTTTGTTTGGGCGGAGGCAAGTTGTTTCTTGAGTAATAGCAGTTTATCTACTTCCGGTTGCCACACTGTCTTGTCTTTAGTTGACGCTTTAATTTTCCGGACTTTGTCACCCTGTAGGTATGTAAAAAATTGTTTAGAAAAACAAAAACCGACTTCAAAAAACCTACCTCTAAAAAGCAAGAAATAAATAATGTTCAAATCACTAGATACGCATTATCATTGTAACAATAAAAACACGTCTATTGAAGTCGGGTGGGGCTTACAGAATAAAAAAAAAGGAATTTGTACTCCAGCCCTGAACCGATTTGCAAATTTTAAAAAATGGGACCAACTTTGGAGTGTACCTAATGTAATAACGTTTGAATCATTTCAATCGGTCCAGCCGTCTTTGAGTAATCGGTGGACATACACAAAAAAGCAAATATACAAACGAACAGAGAACCTCCTCCTTTTTTGGAAGTCGGTAAAAATAAAAATAAATGTATATCTATATATAAATTATCGCATTTAAGTTACTAATTAGTACAGACTATATGTTACCTGTTCAGCGATGGCTGCCTCTATCGCCGCTACACTTTGAGAACCATTGGCGTCACCGTTCTAAACAATAACGATAAGCTTTTAAAAAAAAGAAAACCGTCCTTCAAAAAACCTAAAAAATAAAAACAAAAACAGCGTCAAAATTAAATACCTCTAAAAAGCAAGAAATAATATTAAAATCATTAGATACGTATATCAATAGGCTAGTTGACAAAATTTCAATAACTGCTTAATATTTTAGCTTATTAGGCATTTTATCGAAAAAAAAGGTTTATTTATTTTTAATCGAGCGTTTACATTATAAATTTCGTGTTTTAAAAAACCAATTTTAATTTGGTTCCAAAACGCACAAGACTGTCATGGCGTCTTGAATGACGTCACGCCGTGCGAAACAAACCAAAGAGCGATCGTGTCTTCGTACGTTATAACTAGTTTTATCGTTTAAAAATGAATTTCTCATATTATAAGTACTATATAGTGCCCCAGTGTGATAGCACGACTATAAAAACGCCAAACCAGTTATTTATATATGTTCCAAACAATGGAGAAATACGGAAAAAGTGGCTAAAACTTGCGTTCGGTTGTGGTTAGGTTGCACTCGGAGTGTAGGTTTGGAACGCGCCTCCGGTAGTGATACTCGAAACGTCAAAGACAAGATTGGAGTTTCGCACGGCGTGACGTAACGCTTTCTGATTGGTGTTCACTGTCACGTGATTAAAGGTTTCATTTTACGAAATTTATTTTTTAAAAATATTATTAATCTTTAACGCTTTTAATAATTAAAATTATTTGTTATTTTCTCCATAATATAATTAATCATTATAAACCCCTATCCATTATATTTATTCTTAATGGAAACAAGCCTATTTTAATAAAACACGTCTATTGAAGTCGGGTTGTAGGACCACTTTTTTATTCTATAAGCACAATGCGGATCAACGAGGTTTTTAGTTAAATTTGTACACATCAAAATCAATTATTTCAGTGAAAGAATTATTGAAATTGGACCACAAATTACGAAGATAATGCGATTTTCGTGTTTCATTCTCAAAAACGCTCCCTAATTACACTTACACGATTCGCTGATGACGTCATCAGCCACGTTCGCGGCGGGTGTTTGTTCGGGCGATCGTGGCACGTGACGACATCGCATGTTCCGCTAGGGCCCGCCGTGTTTTTTAAACTCACTTTTTAAAACTTAAATAACTTTGTAATTTCTTGATGGATTTGAGAAATTTAAACAGAGATTTAATCAGATATTGATAATTATTGTATTTGATGTGATATACAAAATTGATATATTCAATGAGGATCAGTAACAGGTTTGAATCCTATAGTTTTATTGGTATAATATAAAAAAATATTCATAGCTATGAAACTTAGTGAAAGATTTTTTGAAATCTGTTTAGAAATGGTTGAGTTAAAAAGGAAATGCCAAGCTCAATGCAATATGTGCTTTATCACGCACGACATAAGGTTCGCGTACGTCTCGATGACGTCATAATGACGACCCCCCAAAATAACAGTGTTTTAGCTCGTTTTAGCTCGTATAGCTTCTCCGGTTTAAGAGATATCGTAAAAATTTCTTCACAGTTAGTCATGTGGTGGCATAAGCTTTCTGATAAGCCACTAAACAAAAATCGTTACGGATCCTCATTGTCGTGTTGATCCTCATTGAGTACTAATAATTGCAATTCACTCACCATATTCGCCCTCTCGTTCTGCGTCCCCGCGTACTTAGCTCTGAGCTTCTCCAACGCTTCTGGCTCGAGTTTTGCGAACAGTGGCTCTGGTTTGTTTATGGTGTGTCCTGGAGGAAGGTACTGGATGAAGGCGGGGTTTCTGAGATAAACACAAAAATAGGGCAATAAATAAGAAAGATCGATTAATAATAATAATAAGGAAGTTTCCAATTTTTGTGACACTATTTTTTTGTTGCCTCAGTCTCCTCGCCGCGTCGGGGATGTATGGCGCTAGTAGCGAGCACAATAATGTTACTAGTTGGCAACACAGGCCGATGGCGGATGAACCACGTTGTACGAGTAAAAATCTATAAAATCCATAAAATCTATAACTCACTCCGGATTGATCCTCAGCGCCTCCGCGTCGACATTCAGCTGTTGCCTCAGTCTCCTCGCCGCGTCGGGGATGTATGGCGCTAGTAGCGAGCACAATAATGCTACTAGCTGGCAACACAGGCCGATGGCGGATGAACCGCGTTGTCTGTGGAATAATAACGTTGTTTGCTTTATAAAAAAAACGAAATAAAACTTTTTTTCATAAAAAACGGACTAAAAATTGTAAAATATTTTTTCCCGTAAATATTGATAATCCTTACAGAAGTTTTGAAAAAACGTGGGTCGCATACAAAACAAAAGACAATAAAATTGATGATAAATCTTACAAAATACGGGCAAAGGGGGCTTGCTAACAATTCTCGTTTAAAATTATTTATACAGTTTAAATTATTAGCCAAGTACTATTAGAGTACTCTATTAGCAACTAAAACTGTCAGATTACAATTGTGATTGTGAGTGTTTGTGTGTGTGTGTACTCACTTGTCATCGTCCGACCCCTTGAGCAGCACCCACGGTTGTTCAGATTGCATGTGCTGGTTGCCGATGCGAGATATCGACAACACGTGTTTTAAAGCGTCGCGGAGACGGCCTTTCTCCATGTTTTGGACGTAACCTGTCGAAAAAAACAATAAAATTCGTTCAAAAACATCGTCGTATTGCATCTTTTTGTCTTTGGTGACTAGAAAAATATCTTGACTGTGTGTTTTTTTTTTTTTTATGAAGTACCTAGCCCAGGACAGCACCAGGACAAATATAAAATTAAAGGCCAGTTGCACAGGTTTTTTTTATCCACAACGGGATAGTGCTTGGCCTTCACCTCACCATCAAGTGACGATAAGGCCGAAGGTGGAAGCGCACTACACCCGGAATCCTCATCACTGAGGCATGGCTATCTTTCCTCTGACGGCCGGAACACAACAATATACTTTCAGATAGCACCAATCTTTTAATATTCTAAAATAGAAAGAGACTACATCATGCAGATTTAAAAACAATAGGCATTTTGTTCAGCCAAACAACAATAAGAAGTTTATAACACACTGAAGTTTTTCCGACACTTTGACAGTGCCTACGACTGACACGAGGAACTCAGAAACTCAACAACCGGGGTGGTAAAAAAAATACAAAAAAATCCGAAAAGTCTTTACTGATTGATAAAGATTTCAGATTTTTTTGTATTAGCTCGTAGTCGGCTCCGCTCGGCTTGTTTGGGCACTCGTACCGTACTTTAAAGCTGTTCGGATCACTAAAATCTTTTTTTACATTTTTTTTTGTTTTTTTTTTTACTCACCCGCTACTTCCCTGTTGACTAAAGCTATCAACTCGTAATCATCTTCACTCGGCCTGACATGGGGCACTCGCGCTTTAAAGCTGTTCGCACAGAAACTTCACTACCGGTGACATTTTGATAACTAAAATCCTTTTTTTTTGTTTTTTTTACTCACCCGCTACTTCCCAGTCGACTAGATCTATCAACTCGTAGTCGTCCTTACTCGCCCTTACGTCGGGCACTCGCGCTTTAAAGCTGTCCGAGCAGAAACTCTACAACCAGTGACATTTTAAATAAGTACTAAATACTTTTTAGTTTTTTTGTTTTTTTTTTACTCACCCGCTACTTCCCAGTTGACTAGAGCTATCAACTCGTAGTCGTCCTTACTCGGCCTGACGTCGGGCACTCGCGCTTTAAAGCTGTCCGAGCAGAAACTCAACAACCAGTGACATTTTGAATAAGTACTAAATACTTTTTAGTTTTTTAGTTTTTTTTTTACTCACCCGCTACTTCCCAGTTGACTAGAGCTATCAACTCGTAGTCGTCCTTACTCGGCCTGACGTCGGGCACTCGCGCTTTAAAGCTGTCCGAGCAGAAACTCAACAACCAGTGACATTTTGAATAAGTACTAAATACTTTTTAGTTTTTTAGTTTTTTTTTTACTCACCCGCTACTTCCCAGTTGACTAGAGCTATCAACTCGTAGTCGTCCTTACTCGGCCTGACGTCGGGCACTCGCGCTTTAAAGCTGTCCGAGCAGAAACTCAACAACCAGTGACATTTTGAATAAGTACTAAATACTTTTTAGTTTTTTTGTTTTTTTTTTACTCACCCGCTACTTCCCAGTTGACTAGAGCTATCAACTCGTAGTCGTCCTTACTCGGCCTGACGTCGGGCACTCGCGCTTTAAAGCTGTCCGAGCAGAAACTCAACAACCAGTGACATTTTGAATAAGTACTAAATACTTTTTAGTTTTTTAGTTTTTTTTTTACTCACCCGCTACTTCCCAGTTGACTAGAGCTATCAACTCGTAGTCGTCCTTACTCGGCCTGACGTCGGGCACTCGCGCTTTAAAGCTGTCCGAGCAGAAACTTCACTACCGGTGACATTTTGATAACTAAAATCCTTTTTTTTTGTTTTTTTTACTCACCCGCTACTTCCCAGTTGACTAGAGCTATCAACTCGTAGTCGTCCTTACTCGGCCTGACGTCGGGCACTCGCGCTTTAAAGCTGTCCGAGCAGAAACTCAACAACCAGTGACATTTTGAATAAGTACTAAATACTTTTTAGTTTTTTAGTTTTTTTTACTCACCCGCTACTTCCCAGTTGACTAGAGCTATCAACTCGTAGTCGTCCTTACTCGGCCTGACGTCGGGCACTCGCGCTTTAAAGCTGTCCGAGCAGAAACTCAACAACCAGTGACATTTTGAATAAGTACTAAATACTTTTTAGTTTTTTTGTTTTTTTTTTACTCACCCGCTACTTCCCAGTTGACTAGAGCTATCAACTCGTAGTCGTCCTTACTCGGCCTGACGTCGGGCACTCGCGCTTTAAAGCTGTCCGAGCAAAAACTCAACAACCAGTGACATTTTGAATAAGTACTAAATACTTTTTAGTTTTTTTGTTTTTTTTTACTCACCCGCTACTTCCCAGTTGACTAGAGCTATCAACTCGTAGTCGTCCTTACTCGGCCTGACGTCGGGCACTCGCGCTTTAAAGCTGTCCGAGCAGAAACTCAACAACCAGTGACATTTTGAATAAGTACTAAATACTTTTTAGTTTTTTAGTTTTTTTTTACTCACACGCTACTTCCCAGTTGACTAGAGCTATCAACTCGTAGTCGTCCTTACTCGGCCTGACGTCGGGCACTCGCGCTTTAAAGCTGTCCGAGCAGAAACTCAACAACCAGTGACATTTTGAATAAGTACTAAATACTTTTTAGTTTTTTAGTTTTTTTTTACTCACCCGCTACTTCCCAGTTGACTAGAGCTATCAACTCGTAGTCGTCCTTACTCGGCCTGACGTCGGGCACTCGCGCTTTAAAGCTGTCCGAGCAGAAACTCAACAACCAGTGACATTTTGAATAAGTACTAAATACTTTTTAGTTTTTTTGTTTTTTTTTACTCACCCGCTACTTCCCTGTTGACTAAAGCTATTAGCTCGTAGTCGTCTTCACTCGGCCTGACGTCAGGCACTCGCGCTTTAAAGCTGTTCGCGCAGAAACTCAACGACCGATGACAGAAATTGCCTAGATTGTTGAGTAGTTCAGAGTTATTTCTAGATGGAAAAAAAATATACCGATTAAAAAAAATCGAAAAAGGACGTAGCTAAACTTTATATTAGTGGGAACATAAAAAATGGCCGATGGTCAATATTAATTGACCATCATCCATTTTTTAAGTCCCTACTGCAGGGGCACAGGGCCTTATCCCTCCATATGGGTGGATAAGAAGGACGGGCCATAACTCACCACGCGGGCCCAATGCGGATTGGTGGGTGTTAACGACAGCAAATGCAGCCGAAACCAACGACAGAACATGCTCCCGAAGCACGGAGGAGCAAGAGATAATAAATTTTTGGTCGCCCAAAAAGTCTGGAACGGGTATGAAAATATAGACGATTCAAACAAAAGTACTTAATAATTAAGTTTATTTTAATAAAGCTATATATTTGACTTTGACCCATCCCTTGAGCGACCTTTGCGAAAGTTCTTCTTCTTCGTCTTATGTTTGTTATGGCAATCTACTCCTCTTCAGGGAGTAATTTTTGCCAGTGTCAAGTGTTAAATAATTCAGTGGTATTGTTTCAGTTTACATTAGAAAGCGGGTGCATCGCATTCCAATGATGCTTGGAGCATTTGGCATCAAATATATCGATACAGTTTACTCGGTAAGTTCTGCCGAGGTAGCCACCACTACAATACAAGTCTCAGCTTCAAACAACCAAGATCGCCCCTATTTCAATTATCCCACATATTGATCACATGCGTAGACACTTGTACCACAAAACTGCACCAATTTTAAGAAACAATATCCACTATGAAACAATTTGCAAATAATTAAAATAGCCACCGAACTGAACTCGACAAAATGGCGCCAAAAACTCCCCTGCGAAAGTTGCTTAACCTCCGCAATCGCAGGGCCAGGCGCTAATCCACTGCGCCACCGAGCTCCTAAATATTAATTAGGGTATAAATATACCTGGTGCCAAGTTCCGCCCAACTGAAGCTGGAGTCGGAAGTCTCAGGCCTGATGGAGGCCAGGTAGAATCTCCACACGTCTGAAGGTATTCCTGTGTCCTGGAAAAAGTGAGGCTTTTGTGTGACTAGCACCCGTTTGCACTAAACTTAAGAATCACCTAAGGCCTAAGGGATCATCCTCATACACACTCAACTTTGTCTAGGGATACGGGTGTTATTTTCATACAAACGAGGTAACTTTGAAGCCTTGGTTTCCTGCCAGGAATGTACTGTGCTGTGAATGAATGAATGAATAAATAAATACTTTATTGTTGACCATTATAAATACATACAAGGACAGTACAAAAGTGGAACAATTGGCGGTGATCTGATGATGGCTATCTAGGGAGACAGACGTTAGCGTTCTTTACAATAATTGCAGTTTGTATTGTAAAGAGAGTTTTTTAGAAATGACTATCTGTGTAGTAAAATGGTATAAAAGACACAAAGAAGGCAGTAAAAAGATGCGGTAATAACGTAAAATAGAAAATATCTGTTAGTAAAAATAAAATTAAAATGTTAGTATACAGATTATGGTCGTTATTATGCAACCAGGGGGCTCATTGTCTAGTTTCAAAATCTCTCGCAATCGCTTTCAGGATGTGATACATTGATGCTTCTTTTTGGCACAAATAAAAACGTACCAAAGAAATGCAGCAATATGTCACATCCATCTGTCAAATGAAAGCGATTGCGATGAATTTAAAAAAATAGACCATAAGTAGGCTGGGTTCATTCGCTTCTAAAAGTCGTATTGAGAAAATTTCGCTGTTTTTAGTCTCATTTTATATAATAAGTAGTAATAGTAATCTATATTCTATCATAAATAAATACAAACCTGAGCATCAGTTCCAAAAACGCCAACCCCTCTGGACTTTGAAAACTTGCCTTCCTCATAGTTTAGGTACTCTAGAACAAACACATTTTGAAACTTACTAAAATTAAAAAAAAACAACACCTCTCCTCTGTCTTCAGGAACAAATTGAAAATAAAGATTTGTTTTTGTATTAATAATATTAAATAAATAATAATACTAGACTTATATCACAGAATATACAACGTGTTATAAACCCATAAAGCCGAATCTGGTGAATAGGGACCATCAAACTGAACAACTTTTACTATGGGACCAACTCTGATCGCGAAAAAAATCTGCTGTTTCATACAAAAAATAATAAAGAAAATATCAAATTGTATAAGACAGCAGATTTTTTCGCGCTTTCAGAATTGGTCCCATAGTAAAAGTTGTTCAGTTTGATGGTCCCTATCTACCATATTCGGCATTAGGGGTTATTTTGTAACACGTTGTATACAGCTCAAAAAAAAGGGCCACTATACAAGGTGTATTTGTAACCACTCTCCAAATTTTAAGGATGTGTTCAGTCCATGAAACAGAACAACTTTCTCTAAGAAACACAGGGTCAAATATGTAAAAAAAAATGGCTTTTCATACAAATCAAAGAGATCACGTGATCAGTTTAGTATGAGATGACCAACATTTTTTGGCGTATTTCGACACATGTTTCATGGAGAAAGTTGTTTAGTTTCATGGACTGAACACATCCTTAAAATTTGGACAGTGGTTACAAATACACCCTGTATTATGGTTTTCCATACAAACAAGTTTATTTGGAAAAGTTTTTTTATGTAAATTCAATCTGATTTTATTTGAATTTGATATCGTCAATTATACTAATTTGATTTAAGTCAACTTGCGGACTTGTTTTTTAGGGTTCCGTACCAAGGGTAAAACGGTACCCTATTACTAAGACAGCACTGTCCGTCTGTCTGTCTGTCACCAGGCTGTATCTCATAAAGTCATGAACCGTGATAGCAAGACAGTTATCAATTAAGCTAGATAAATTTTCACAGATGATGTATTCCTGTTGCCGCTATAACAACAAATACTAAAAACAGAATAAAATAAATATTTAAGTGAGTTTTGACGTTTTTTGGTTCGTAACCCTTCGTGCACGAGTCCAACTCGCACTTGGCCGGTTTTTTTTTGTAACACGTTGTAAATACGTTGATTTCACACCCTGTATAATGCGTAAAACTTACCAGTCGCGAAGAGATAGTTAACTAGCAGATGTCCTTCGTTGATCCCCATCAAAGTGGCCGGGAACATTATTGTGTGGAACGGAACGTTGTCTTTGGCCATAAACTGGTACAGTTTCACCTATAGACAAGATAGAAGCAGTTGAGCACCTGGCAAATAAGTTCCGATTTGTACTAACATGTGGTTACCATACAATAACACTGGAATGTCAAATGACAAAGAATACCAACAAAACCGCTCCCTTTCAGCTCCCTTGGATATCCAAATTTTCATATTTCCTTAACGAGTAACTCAAAAACGGTTGGGGATTCGAACAAAGTGTACAGAACCAAAGTTATAGAGAATTCTTTAAGCTTTAATTTTATCTTAGAACATTTTTGGGCGAAAAACCTTTTTATGCACAACGGGATAGTGCTTGGCCTTCACCTCACCTTTTATGTAAAGTGACGATAAGGCCGAAAGGTGGAAGCGCACTACACCCGGAATCCTCATCACTGAGAAACGGACTATCTTACCTCTAACTGCCGGAACACAACAATTTTTGACCTTTTTGAGACCTCGCCTCGCCTCCTAGACAGCAGGACTTTTGTTATGTTTTCGCCCTAAGCACCCTGAATAGGTGTTCTGAAGAAATCGCTTAGGTTCCCGCTCACGCACTCTACAACTTACCTTACCTTACACTTTTGAATTGGAGTAACTAACTACTTATTGATTGGACTAACAGGCTCTGCTGTCTTTTATTGACTTATTCGCGATATGCCTCATTCTTGAAATGCCCTATTCTGCTTTGAACTCATTCGCAGAAAGACTTATTCTTAAAATGACATATTTTCGATATGCATTATTTTTCTGTTAGCCACAGTATACTCACATCATACTCCTTGTCTGGCTTCCACCATTTCTCGTACTGGTTGGTGGCGTTTTGTGTTATACTCAAGTACCCGATCGGAGCGTCGAACCATACGTAGAATACCTGTTAACAATATGCATTCAAAATACATATTAAAATTGGTGGTAAGGCTTATTTTAAGTTCGCCTGGCAAGCTACCATTATCTTACATAAGTTAAAAATGTTTCGATACTACCACAGAATAGATAATAGTACTAGCGTACAGAAGTTGCACTCCGCAAAATCGTTTAAATAAATTGCGACTCTTGCTCCGACACAATAAAGTGCAATTCAGGTCGCAAAGCGCTCCCTTCGCTCCAAAACATGCACTTTGTAGTTGCCTCTCTTTCTATCGCGTGCTCTAACCTTTTCTGGCGACGCAACGTTAGGGTTGTCTTCTTTTAAATGAACTGCGTAGCAATATCATAATGTGAAAAACGACAATGGGGTTGGAAAACTTTTTCGAAGAGAATTGTTTTATATTTTTTTTTGATAGCACAAGTTTGAAGAATAAAGAAAATAATATTATGTTTTTTTTATTTTACCTTGTTAACTAAATATATTTTTTTATATTATTATCGCGATAAAATATCAAACATACGGCTGAACACGAAGTTCCTTTGCATTTACTGATTTAAAAAACTGATTCACAGATTTGACAGACAGTGACAAAGAGTAATCATACCTTTGTTTTTTTTGTTTTAAGCAACAACATAGAAAGTCTTTGGAGCAAAGGCATAACCTACGCATACAGCCGTAATAGTGATTTATTGTACTATGCTGTAAATTAAAAATTAAAATTTTTATTTAAATTAAAATGAAGCATTATATAATTCCGCAATTTGTTATTCCCGACTCCAAAGCCAAAAGCTACCAGAAAATATATAATTCACAACAGTTTTGGAAAAGTTTACCAACCCCATTGTTTATTGGTTTTTTGATTTTGATATTCGTACACGGCACAGTAATGTCGATTCGACATTGTTACTTTTATAAAGAGGCAATATCTACTTGTGCAGTAAGATGCCGCGCTCGTACGGCGGCGCGCGCGTGGCGGCCCTCTGCCCACTTGTCCCGCCGGCGGAACGGCTAGCGGTAGGTGCTTATCGCGCGTCCGACGAGCGAGTGAAGGAGGCCTGGGGGTCAAGTCTGCTAATGTTTTCGTCAAAATCGTAGTTCAATGGTTTTTGAATGGTAATGCTTTTTGACACAGTTCTTGTTTCTTAAACCCAAAACCGAAACACATTGTGTTTCCGTTATGAGTTTAAGAAACACAAAGTGTTTCGGTTTTGGGTTTAAGACACAAGAACTGTCTCAAAAAGCATTACCATTCAAACACCATTGAACTACAATTTTGACGAAAACATTAGCAGACTTGACCCCCTGCCTGCCTAGCATGACCGATTTATATCGCGTGATATAGCATTTTATCGACACTGAACTGTCAAATTCCTTTGTCTTTTTGACAGTTAAACGTGATAAAACGCTATATCATGCGATATAAATCGGTCATGCTAGGCAGGCTGGTTGAGTGTCGATAAAACGTCATCATCATCATATCAGCCGCACCCACTGCTGGGTATAGGCCTCCCCTAAGGATCTCGATAAAACGTATATCTCGCGATATATATCTAATTTCGGTGGTCATGCTAAGAGGGCTGGGACAGAAAAGGATAAAGTATGAAAAAGGCGTCTCACCTTGTGTCGGTACTTGTCTATGGGCACCGGCACGCCCCACCTCAGATCTCTAGTGAGAGCCCTCGGGCGCAGAGGCTCCCGCAACCACGCGCGACACACTCCGCGCGCGGCAGGCGACCAGGATGCGGACGATGACGATATCCAGGTGCGGATTGACGGTTCCAGCTGTTAGAGAGAGAAAAACCCTTATTTTGATGCCTTTTTGGAGAAAAGTGTCGCCTAAAATCAGCCATTTTGACTTTTATGCCCAGTCAAGTCAAATCCATTGATATCTTAGTCAAATCTTAGTTTTTTATAAGCAAATCATAACTCTTTTTTGGTAATCGGGTAAAAAGTTAGTGTGTAAGGACATTAAGGCCCGTATTTATAAAAAGCTCTCAACGTTAAAAGCAATCTTAAGATCATACCTGAGATACTGTTCCTATAAGAAGAGCATCTCAAATATGATCTCAAGATTGCTCTCAACGTTGAGAGCGGTTTATAAATACGGGCCTAAGCCATCTCAAGTCTCTAGTAAGAGCCCGCGGTTCCCGCAACCACGCGCGACACACTCCGCGCGCGGCAGGCGACCAGGATGCGGACGATGACGATATCCAGGTGCGGATTGACGGTTCCAGCTGTTAGGTAAAAAACCCCTTATTTTGATGCCATTTTGGAGAATTAAATACCAGTATAAAGTACTTTAATTCAAAAATCCCAAAAAATAGCGCCCAAACAGTCATTTTGACATTTTATGGACATTTTGGTTGTCAGTTCCTCAATGATTTAGCTATTTTTTATATCTTTAGTACTAACAGCCTGCCTTCTTTAACTTATACTTATAATTTTGGACTGTAAAAATGTAAATTTTAGCAAGATTTGGACTGTAAAATGTAAATTTAGCAAGTTTTGGACTGTAAAAATGTAAGTAAGCGTGTGTTAAAATGTAAATTACAGTAATAATACCTGATTCAATTGAATGAACAGTTGCTCGCTCGGTTTCACAGTAGGTCTATGGCCGCACACCTTACACCGCGGGTCTATCAGCTCTATGGCGTTGATCAGTTTCCCGCACTTGTCGCACTGATCGCCGCGAGCGTTGTCGTACAGACACCCGGGGTGGGGGCAAGTGCCTTCCACGAATCTTTAATAGATAAATAAATAAACAACAATAATAAGTTGGCCCAAAATAAAAAGCTGTATTTAAGGCGCTTTCCTGACCGAAAGTGGCGCCGGAGTGAATTTTATTTAATATTGTAATTCCAATACACAATTATAATAAAACTTCTCGTGGGATATTTAGGGCCCATAGTCTAGTATTTTTAGACGGTATCGTTACATTCCCTCATAGTCACTGCTAGAAGTAGATAGCAAAACTGCTTAAAGTGGCCGTTTTTGACACATTTGCTTCTGCAAATGACTTCGAGGGAATGTAGTGATTTGGCGCCCTCAGAGGTTTTTATTTAATAAGTTATTAATAGAAAAAGATTTTAATAATGTTTATCGTGGAGATTTTAGGGCCCATGGTCTAGTATTTTTAGAAGGTATCACTACATGCCCTCGTAGTCATTCGTAGAAGTAGATAGTAAATGTGTCAAAAACGGCCACTTTTAGCAGTTTTGCTATCTACTTCTAGCAGTGACTACGAGGGAATGTAACGATACCGTCTAAATATACTAGACTGTGGGCCCTAAAATCGCCACGATAAACATTTTTAAAATTGTGTATTAGAATTATAATATTAAATATAATTCACCGCGGCGCCACTTTCGCTCAGGGTACCACCTTAACAACTTATTAAATAAAAACCACTGAGGCGCCACTTTCGGTCAGGGAATCGCCTTAAACGCCGTGTTACAAAAAAAAACTTTTAATGCCGAATATGAGGGACCATCAAATGGAACAACTTTTACTATGGGACCAACTCTGAAATTGCGAAAAAAAATCAGCTGTTTTATACAAAAATTAGTAACGATAATATCAAAATGTATGAAACAGCAGATTTTTTCGCGATTTCAGAGTTGGTCCCATAGTAAAAGTTGTTCAGTTAGATGGTCCCTATCTACCATATTCGGCTTTAGGAGTCTTTTGTAACACGTTATTTAATTTACACACCTGTCAGCTAAAAACCTATCACATTTCTCGCAGAGCAGTTGGTCTACGGTCTGTGGACACACGAAGCCGTTGTCCATCAGCTTGAGGAACATCTTCTGTGCTATTCTGGAAATAATAGTTAGATTGTACAACAAGTGCATAAAATTCACCATTTTACCCGAAACCGTGTGTGGTGTGGATATACACCCCAACCGCAAACGTTTCAAGTCAAGGGTAAAATGGGTTTTATGTACGAGTTGTACACTGCATTTCACTTCGATTATGAGGAAATTAAACAGCAATATTACAAAAAAATAATTATTATAACATGGATAATGTATAAAAATGAAGATACAGAATATAACAAGTTTATTACAGTTTAATTGCGTATGTGGCTGTTTACCTGACGACCTTCGTCTTATCCTCGTATCTATAGACGAGTAAGTAATGACTTGAGTAAAACTTGCAAGTTTCGAATGCTTCTTATGTTTTGATTAACATGCAATTTATAGTACTTATAATTAATCTTAGTGCAGTTTTGATGCATTTAATATTAATGTACACTATAAATTGCATCTGAATATAGAAGCATTTGAAAATTGCAAGTTTTACTCAAGTCATTCCTTACTCGTCTATAGATACGGGGGTATAGTCTGAAACTTAGGCGAAGAATTTACTTTATTCACTAAACTCTAGAGCATAGAATAGAATAGAATATTTCTTTATTTGCTTAAAAAGTGGTAGTAAGCAGTGGCGTGCCCAGGCCTACAGGGTAGAGCAAGCCCGAACCCTCAAATCAAGCATTTTTTTTTACCAGCTCAAGCAAAAAAACAATGCATAATTTTTTTTCATACGATGATCTTTACCAAAATATCGATGCGACACACCCCAGCGCCATCTAGACTAATTCATAGATAACTCTCAAAAAATCACCAAAAGCACACCAATTATTCACAAAATGCTAGAAGGCGTGACTTTATCGAATTATATTATTGTGTAATCAAAACTAAATTTCTCGTGTGTCACTCATAATAAATATCTAAATCAATTCACAAAATAATAGCGTCACTGAGCTTTTGCTAGATAATTTCAATCCTATCTCCTGCATTCCAAACAAACATTATTGTCGTTCAAATGAAAGACGCAAAACTAACCTTACTTATTTATGTTTATAAGAACAACCAACAATGTAAACAAGTCCACTACAAAATTACGATACTTACATTGAAGAATATTATATTTCTTTGCAAAATACTCAAATGAAAAGGTTTATTACCGGACTGCAAGGAAAGAGTTATTTTGTATTTCTCTTGGATCGACTCGACTCGTGGACACTTTCACAGAGAATAAACATTTTAATCCATCACATAAAACCATTATCAATCATTAAACTGAAATTTAAACTCATTTTTAACACAAAAAACACTATTTTAGGCAAAACACTTGTTGTTTCAAAACAGCTGTCGTCACAGATTGAAACAACTTCACACTCCTCAGCGCGTTGTGCAGTCTACCGAACTGGAGCGAACTTCGGAGGCAAGCCGGCTTTCGCTCGGCATTGTGTAGTTCTCATAGAATCTATAGATACGTACAGCAGTACTATGTATGCGGGTAGCACTTTTGTTGATGTTAGAAGAGAGCGGATATATACAGATCGCAAAGCCCGGTTGCAAGCCAACGAGTGCGAGGGAGATAAATGCATTGTAGAGGGTTTATTGAGAAAAGTAATGCAGTTTAGCGACTTGTCTATCGATCAGTTGTTGTAAAAATTGAATTTGTGGTTATTGATTATTGAAAATTAACATTTGTTAATAATATTGTGTTGTAATTAATTACGATTCATTGGTGTAGTGTTAGCAAGTTATTGTTAGGGCAAGCCGGGCTTTTGGGCTTGTATGGAGGTACCGCCACTGGTAGTAAGTATAGAAGATGTTACAATGTATATGAAGCCGCTCACTTTTCTCCAGATACTGGCATGCAAATATAATTAATTATATATTATTATTATTAACTTTAGAAGCAATATAAACATTACAAATCAGTGTGTGTCATTACCGTCGTCTGTTAAAAAAGTCATTAAATTCATCGATTGAATAAAAACAGTTCTCAACCAACCTGTGGGGTGCTATCCCACATTTGTTGATATGGATAGAAATGATATTATAAAGATGATAAAATATGATAATTGATATATGATATTAAATGATAATTGAAACGACCGTTTGATACGAATGCGTGTAATGCACTGATCGATTGCTGGCTGCTTATGAAAATGCTTAGTAGGTAGAAATGCTAAGTTAACAAAATTAAATATAAATTCGATTGCGAAATGTACGTCACCGTACATCTTGCGCCTCTCAACAAAGGGACAGGATGAGGTGATGATACAAAATAGATTATGATAGGTACTTAGATATTAAAATCATGCTTAAGGTTAGGTAACTAAAGTTCTTAAATATTTCATTTTAACAATAGTTAGTTACTTATGTATTTCAACAATATGCTCTATAATAATGACAAAATATATTTCTAAAATACTTAGATATTCAATTTTAACAAAGGTGACTTATGATAAGTAAGCTATTAAACTATTAAAGTCAATGTTCAGTGTCCCAGAGACTCACTTTACTTCACTCACAAAACAGTTCTCAACCAACCAACTCTTCAGTTTGTTTTTGAAAGCATTTAAAGGTAAAATCTTGAGATCATCAGGCAACCTATTGTATATGCTTATAGACATACAATACGCGTTTTTGCTGTAAAGAGCTGTTGTTTTTATAGGAAGAACTAATTTATTATCATCTCATCTGGTCAGCCCACCTGAGTGGGTAACCTTAATGGGTAGATCGGGAGAAGGCTCTCTCCCTCTCCCCCCGGGTCCGCCACCGAACCTACTATTCAGGCTTGACGGGGGACCGAGCCCAGCATGCCAGGTACGGTTTACTTAAAGATTGTATTTGCCCTCACTATAATAAAAAAGGGTATCTTATCTAGTATTGAGCATGATGGCGATTTTATGCAGCCTATAGCCAACATAAAGACGAAGATCCTTTAGAAGAAGCTTTTAGAGAGAATTTTAAGTCCTTTCAGTGTAACTTATTAAATTAGGAGCTCGGTGGCGCCTGGCCCAGCGATTGCGGAAGTTAAGCAACGTTCGCAAGGGTCGGTCATGGGATGGGTGACCAAAAATGTATTATCTCGAGCTCCTCTGTGCTTCGGAAGGCACGTTAAGCCGATGGTCCCGGCTGCATTTGCAGTCGTTAACACCCACCAATCCGCATTGGGCCCGCGTGGTGGGTTATGGCCCATCCTCATTACCACCCATAAGGAAGGCCTGTGCCCCAGCAGTGGGGACATCAAAAATGGCTGATGGACAATTAAATTAATTAATTAACTCACTCAGTCTGTTGCTCAGTGCTGGTGCGACCAAAATAGTCGAACCCTATATTGAACCAGCGGTATACGGCGTTGTGGATCTCGAAGTATTTGTCGCAGATCTGCTTGGGGGTAACGCCTTCTTCTATTGCCTGTAGTAAAAAATTATACAAGGTCATTTTGTATTCACCATCCAAATTTTGAGGATGTGTTCAGTCCATGAAACTGAACAACTTTCTCTAAGGAACACATGGCCAAATATAAAAAAAAATTCGACTATCCATACAAAACACGCGATCCGATGCACTGAAACACGCTTTAAAAATGAAATGGCAATGGGCAGGACACATCGCACGACTGAAAGATGAAAGATGGACTGTAGCATCGACAAAGTGGAAAGGACCAGATGGAAAAAGGAATGTTGGTCGGCCTATCAAACGGTGGAATGACGACATTATTCTGGTGGCAGGTGTTGAATGGATGCAGAGAGGGAGAGACCGAGAAACATGGAAGGAAATGGAGGAGGCTTTCACCCGAGAAGGGATTCATAGTAATTAAATAAATTAAAATAAGTTTTCTTGTAATATAACTATATAATTACTGATAATTATGAATTACTAGATCAGGTGATTAGTATGGATGACCAAAATTTTGTGGCTAAATTCGACACATGTTTCTTAGAGAAAGTAGTTTAGTTTCATGCACTGGACACATCCTTAAAATTTGAATGGTAAGTTCAGAATGACCCGATATAAAACACGCTGAAATTTTAATCATTTGGTTGCCGCAGTGGGGTAGATCCACTTTTACTATGGGACCAACTCTGGTATCATGAAAAAAAAACAGCTGTTCCATACACAAGCGCAGAACCTACTCGATCTTAATGTATTTCAAAGCAGTTTTTTTTTTTGCGATATCAGATTTGGCCCCATAGTAAAAGTTGCTTGTAATCATGAGTGGAACCACCCCACTGCGGGAAGCAAATGATTAAAATTTCACGATGTATATGCAATAAACAGGGATGATAAGCAACTTGCGTGGTGAATAACAACAGCGACATTTTCGTGATACACAGTTCAAAACTATGTATTTTTTGATATAGTAATAATTGTAATTTGTTTTTAATAAGGCGTCCTCTCCTACTTCAATTGCTATACCCTGCCAGGGTCCATAATGTTCTCTTTCTATAAACTACCACCTATGTATTCACTTTATGGTATGCAATAAAATATTGAATTGAATTGAATTGAATTGATAGCATTGCGTTGTGGTCGTTTGGGCGTTTTTTCGCTCAATGAGTGGTTTTGGTCTTTGAGCCTAGCTTAATAAAAAAATCAATGAAAGATACATTCGTTACTTACTTTAGTTTCCGTCGCAGTGCCGTATTCGTCTGTACCACATATGTACAGGGTGTTGTAATCACATAATCTGCAGTACCTACAACAACATAATAAATTATAACGGGTGTAACAAGACACTCAACGAAGCCGAGGTCCACGCATTCCGCCCATCGTCAGGATCATTTTTGTCTTTTAGACTATACCTGGGAAACTAATAAACTAATAAAATTAAAATCGTTTCCCAGCAATAATTTTGAACAGAAATGGTCCTGATGATGGGCAGAATACGTAGACCTCGGCTGCATTGAGGGTCTCGTCACCCGGTATGTATAAATAAATCAGAATAACATTAAAAGCGCTTGCGTGGGTTCATATCTTTGGCGTAAATAATAGCGGAAATGTATTGAATTCTACATCAAAATACACTTTCACGTACTGCAAAGTAGCTCCAATAACTTTTATTCAAGAAAGATAACTTATTGTGCTAAAGATAATGATAAAAGATCAACGAAAAAGTGCAGAAGTGAGGTTATTTTCTATACTCTTTACACGTAAAGAAAAAGACGGAGACACATGTTTCAGCGTAACCAAACCTTAAGACGAGGGCGCCACTTGACGGCTATAGAAGCCTTAATATTAATTAACCAACTTCAAAAAAGGAGTAGGTTCTCAAAGTATTTTTTTTATTTTTAACTCACCTGGCGAATATATCCGCAGACAACACACACCCGATGATGTTGCCCAAATGTGGGACATTATTCACGTACGGCAAAGCCGATGTTATTAGGACGTTCTTACGACCTTTCACTGGTAACCTGAAAAAAAATAAACACATTTTAAAGACCGGCTAACTTTTCGAACTTCAGCGGGTCTGCCGAGCTTCAACTTAAAACAGATAAATCGAAGTAAGGAATTTCGTATTGTACTATTTGTTGAAGTTATTTGGAAGATATCTATGTTCGCGTGACATCATGAATTGGGGTTCGCCATTTTGGCCCGATTGGGGCTCGATTTGCTCGTTAGCCGGTACGGCCCCAGCTGGGGGCCTACCCCACGAATGGATGAAGATAAGAGGGCCCAATGTGGATTGGTGGGTGTTAACGATACGTAATTTTATATTTCATTTGACGGATAAATGGAAAAAATTGGGCCATGATCTCATCACGCGGGCCCAATGTGGATTGATGGGTGTTAACGACACGTCATTTTATATTTCATTTGCAGGGGCACAGGCCTTCCTCATGCTCATGAATGGATAAAGATGGGCCATAATCCATCATGCGGGCTCAGTGTGGATTGTTGGGTGATAACGACGACACATAATTTTATTATTTCATTTCAAGCTTTATGTTTTCGTTAGCGTTCAAACGAATATAGTATTTGTCATTTGATGCAGGAATAATGTCCCACTTACACAATTTTCTCTTCTTTCAATGGAGGCTGTAGTTTTTTTATACCATTCAGCCAATTTTCTTTGGCGCCTTCGATTTCTTCAATAGTAGGACCGGAAACTTCTTCAGGTGAGCTAAAAAATATTCGACATCAGACATTTTTACAGGCCTTCCTTATGGGTGAATAAGGACTCATGATTCTGAGTCTATCTGAAATGCAATTTTCCGTCACAAAATTCATGAAAAATTTAGTGTTTTTTTTATTGCATCGAACCTAAATTTACAGAAAAATAATTAAAATATAAAAATTGTATAAACCCGCAATGTACAACAACAACCGGTCGTGGCGTTTGTTGTGAGTGCGCGCGCTCCCGCGATATAAATAAATATATATATTTATTTATATACATGTTAAGGGGGAGGGAGGAGGTCGACGATGTATGACATTGTGTGACAAGGGGGTGGGAAGGTTTCTAAATTTCGTGACGTCACATTTCAATATCATTTAAATTGAAATAACACAATTTTCTGAACTTTTTTTCATTCAATAATTATTTCTAGATGTAAAATTGAAAAATATGTGACATCACACTAGGGAGGGGGAATCTCACAAATGTGACCAGCTGTAACAAGGGGGGGTCAAAAATCATGAAATTCGTGTGACGTAATTTATAGATGGCCCCTAAGGGTAGAATCATCTCTTAAAGTTTTTGCTAGGGTGCTACTAACACCCTGTATCATGGCGTACCGAGGGGGGGGCAGCTGCCCCCCTGAATTTCGTTTACCTCCAACTAACTATCAATTGTAATCAATAAAAGTTCTTATTTGCCATACAATATATTTGACTTACAATAAATTTGCCCCCCCTCCTGGGGGCGATGCAATAGATTTGCCCCCCCCCCTGGCCCAGAACCTGGGTACGCCCATGCCCTGTATTGTTCCAAACTTACTTGATAGGTGACACCAGTGTGGCAACTTGTGGAGTGCCCAAAGCTGAAGTCGGAGGGAAAGGTCCGATTGGATTGCCGTTCCATTGCTTTAACGCTTCCTGTTCAAAAACATAATGATGCTTTATTCTATTCAATATAAAGTCTAATAGTCGGTCATGGGATGGGTGACCAAAAATGTATTATCTCGAGCTCCTCCGTGCTTCGGATTGCACGTTAAGCCGTTGGTCCCTGCTGCATTTGCAGTCGTTAACACCCACCAATCCGCATTGTGCCCGCGTGGTGGGTTATGGCCCATCCTCCTTACCACCCATAAGGAAGGCGTGTGCCCCAGCAGTGGGGACATCAAAAATGGCTGATGGACATGGACATTCAATATGATGAAAAAAGTTTAAACAACCATGACGTGTATTTTTTTATTTGTAATTATTTTACTCATACCAGTTTATTTTAACTCCCTCTGTAGTCTAGTGGTTCCAGGTTCGATTCCTAGTAGGTCTTTTTTATTCGGTTTGGTTGGTGGTAGGGCTTATTTGAAGTCCACCTGGCTAGTTACCACCACCTTACCTAAGTGTGACGCCATAACAACAATTAAAAAATTGTTGTGTTCCGGCAGTTAGAGGTAAGATAGCCAGTTCCTCATTGGTGAGGATTCCGGGTGTAGTGCACTTCCACCTTCGGCCTTATCGTCGCTTAACATCAGGCGAGGTGAAGGCCAAGCACTATCCCGTTGTGGATAAATAATAAATAAATAAATAAAGGCTAGGACAATTTCACACAGCGCCATCTATTAGCCCCAATCTAAGCAAAGCTTGTAATATGGGTGCTAGACAACTGATATACTACTTATATATTTTTTATATATATATATATATATATATATATTCTTATTATACATAGTAACACCCGGACATATAAAAAGTAACATATTTTTGTTGTAATGAAACTTCCTTACCTGTACGGCTTTAGCAGCAGCCAACTCTTCAACCCATCGCGTGATGTTCTTGAATTCAGCCACGTTCTGTTTCAACTCAGGATTATAGTATAAAGGGTATATCGTGCTCCATATTGAAATATCGGCTGCTGATAGCTTCTCCTGTGAAAAGGAACCTATCTTTATCTTTCTGTAAAACTCCGAACTTATGTAAATCCTAAGATATTCCAGTAAAACCCAAGATTTACCAACCCATAATGGTAAAAGTTCGAACTTGTTCTGTGATCATCGATTTAGTTTAGCGAGTCACCTTGCGTGTAGCGAAGTAAAAAAACTTTCACGGATGTTCTAAGGCCTTCTCCATTGGGCGGTTTTCCACTTACCGGCACGGCGACGGCGACGGCACGAGCTACGCTCAGTACAGACACGCACGCCAATTTTACAAGACTTAAAAATGTCCTCGTCTAGTCGTCGTACTATTTATTTGAACAAGATATACTTGTGTGTAGCCAGAAGCAAGCCTGTAGCCAGAAGCAAGCAGAAGCGAACCTGTCAGTGCGTACCTGGCCTACGGCAATGTTCTCCAGAGAGAAGAAAAGTGGCTAGAACTACAACTTACCCCTAATATATATTTATGTGTAGCTAGAAGTTGATCCACCACTTGTAAGCTAGCTTGTAGAGCCTGTTTTAACTCCGATGTGGGTGTTTTAGTAGACATGACGGCTGATGCAGCTGGGTGGAGGCGGGTGGCTTCCCATTCTTGCATCTGTTGGCTAAAAGAATTCATGAATATAGATTGGGGGAAAAATTAATTCTAGAGGCTATTTCTCCAATTTAATAAAAAAAATAAGTATCGGCTAAGTTACAACGAATTAAGAGGTCTGCTAATGAAAAAAGGAGTCACTTCTAAGGTTTTTAACATTCAGGAAAAAGAATAAAAAAAAATATTTCTATAATAATAATTTTATTATTTATTTATTTCACAATAACCTTTTACAGAAATATTCTTATCTAAGAAACATTATGGTTAAGAAATTTCACACTGTGCTTGATAGCATCTGTAGCCAAACTAGTCAAAACTGTATTTCGGCTTACAGCGCCCTGCCGCCCTCCCTCCGATATGTTTAACTTTACTAATTTTAGGCCTTAGTAAAGTTTTATTGCTGATATGGGTCGTTATGATCATAATTCGAAATAATAAAAAGTAACGAAAGCATCCTTAACATCATAGAAGATATGAAAGTCCTTGTTTGTGAGAAGAAAAACAGCAATTTGATACTTTAAACCCTATAATTATCCTACTTACCACTGTCCATTCTCCGACAAGTCCAGCACTGGGAACAGATACTGGGCGGCCGCGTTGCTGGAGAAAAAGCTGAGCTGGTCGTCCACCTCGAGCAGCGGCAGCGCCCGCGGGCCTGCGAATACATCGTCTGCAACAAACCGTCTCTGTACCGTCACCGTGTTAGTCTGAGAAGCTGTTAGTACATGCTATAAACTAATCTTGTTTAGGCTGCTATAGTCTCCAATAAACGCCGTTGGAATGCCAGGGGCACTCTGCGCTTTAGGTAGGTATATGAAGCCACAAGTAGCCGGCGGGTCCGTCCAGATGGACCAATTTCATAAGTCAGAAAAGATAAGAGCTATGTGATAATAAGAGAAGCAACCATAGGTAAATATTATTGTAGGGAAGGGAGAGTTGTGCAACCTGAACTATTTAATTTAAATGATTTTGTAGGGTGCATCTTCTGTACTTAATTGTACCCAACATTTGGGTAAGGCCTAAAACTCCGAAAATACTAACTATTGATAATAAGTATGTTTACAGCAAATATTTTTCATATAAAAACCTCTCTAATGATAATAGCATTCAATGCTAGAGGTGGGGTAGATCAACTACCATAGACAATAAACCAGTTTTATACTTTAATAACCTTTAACTCCAAAAGTATTAACAATTGATATAAAGTATATTAACAGCAAATATTTGTCTTTAAAAGACCTTTCTTATTAACATTAAAAGGGCGAAAATATCTGAGTTTTTACTTTGTGAAGGTAGTTTAGTTTTTGTATACCCATGTAAACTATGTGAAAATGCTTTACAATTGTATGTAACGTTTTATGTCACTTTTGTGGTAATGTTACATATTATTGTTATGTAAACTTTATGTCACTAAGTGGCAAAATCTACGGTCTTACCCATTAATAATATTTGCAAGGATTTTAGAGGGATTATTTAATTAAAACATAAATTATAATTGAAAACAAATAGAATTAAATTTCTAAATAAAATTAATACACAATTATCTACTAAATTATGAGTTAAAGTAGGTAGTGAAATAAAAAAATACTTTCTCTGTGGTGTAGGTATACCACTTGGTAAATAGGTTAGCAAAACATTCATTGATTTGGTAGGTATAATAAATGTTACACACACATATCAGAAAATAGAATGCGAATCACTACGTTAGCAAAAATACTGGATAAAAATGATTCTGATGCGATTCTAATCAGAAAGTTACTGCATGCAAATTTTATGATTTATTTTCGATTAAAAACTATGACAAAGATATAAAAACTGAAAAGTTTAGGTCACTTTAGGGGATGTTAATAGAAATTTCGATCTAGTTTGGTTATTATGGAAAATGCAGAGAGATAAAAGATAAAATTACCTGTAAAAGATGCAATTTGCAAATCGACTTTTTTCCCCGCCAAGTTAGCCGCAATGAGCAACTTTAGCGTCGAAGTGTTATTTTCATTAGTATAGATCTTCATTTCACTGTATTTTGTACACTATTTATGAATAAGTTTTGTATTTTTTGCGTAAATAACCTCAAATTCCACCTGGCAGTCTGGCATTTCCAGAAATGACAGATATTTGACATTGAATTGACATCTTCTTTTGACGTTACGTTACAGTGAGTGCATTCCAGCAGACCAATCGCTAAGTCATTGATTACCATGATGGACATAAATATATTATACCATTTAGAATACAGTATGTATCACAGACCATACAAGTAGAGTTGACAAAAATTGTGGGCGCCACTTTCTATGTAAACACGTCAAAATCACGAATAATTTGGCAACACTGACTATATTTTGTACTGAAAAATGTTAGTTACATTTTATTTAATAACTCTTCCAAGCCGTACAGGGGGCTTACCATCAGCAAATGGACTGCATAAGACCTTGCTGCTTTCAGTGCGTCCGCTGCGTTAAGCGGGACACGCGCGCGGGGCGACATAGATTAGAGCTTACACATGCACTGCGCAAGCATCTGTCCGTAAAAAACCAGCAATCTACATTCCCGCGCCGTGTACCCCGCGTCGGGATCGCTTGACCTTGGGATTAGTATAATAGTCGCGTAGCTAGAGAAAAATTACCTTCGATAATACTAAAAGTTTTCGTTTTTGCTGAGTGTATAGATTATGTGCATTGTGAGCTATTTTTGAAAAGTTAGAAGTTTTATGCCGGTGCTTTAGGTATAGTTTAGGTATTTCGTAATATTTCGTTTAACTTCATATATATAGAATTAAAGTTTGAAATGTTGATTGTTTCATAATAAGAGCTATGTTATCATCATGTTGTAAAAAAATTAGAAAGTTAATATATGTGTAACTGCGTAAATCACAAAATTACTCTTTTGTGTCCGAATAAAATTTTAAAGTTTCTGAAATCTTATTTTAAGACTTTCAGTGGTTAGATATAGCTGTTGAACAAAGTTTAGAAAGTTAAGTGGTGTGCTTCTTTGATATTTTCATTTTTCCTTTATAACATACGGAATAATGAATAAAAATTGATAAGATCGCTCTAACATGACCTTTTCAATGCACTTATATACTACACAAAAAATTAGAAACATAAATAATGTGGATTTTGTTTAATTACGGATAAATTATTGCGCTTAAATACGAATTATGCGGGACGCGCGAGCGGGTCCATGCAGGGCCCGCCGACTGCCACGCGCCGCGCGGGCAGGCGCGGGGCCACAAACTATAAGCTACTCTCGCCGCACGGCAATAAAGTACAATTTCAAATTGCACAGCGCTGCGTGCCTGATATTATATATGTCGTAGGATAATTTGATACTTCGAATCTTCGCGAAAATCCTAGGGGTTTTGCGAAAACGCGGATAATTAGACATAGGCGAAAAATTATCAAATCTTACTGGACAAAGTCAGGATTTTTGCGAAAATACTCGTTACTATAGCAATATTGCGAAACGAAACGCTGGCTGTTATGAAATAAGAACGCTGATTGGTCGGTCAGCGCGTTCAATAAGAGATCGTCTCTGATTGGTTGACGTCTTAAATGTCAATCATTTGTTGCCGCACGTTATTTGTTTACGTTTGTGTCTGAGTTAAATTGCAGAAGTGTTTTGTTTTTTATCGTAAATAGTGTACCTACTTGGACTTAAATAAAGTGGTAAATAAAAGTGCTACACGGATGTACATAGTGTCATATATCATAAAAGTCTTAGTCAACCACTCAACAACAACAATGCTTTCGAGATTGGTTTAGCGGTGTTTTGTTTGTCATTGTGTTAAAAGTGGACTATAAAATTGGACTTGAACTAAGAAACGGTGTGAATAGGAGGTTTGGTTTTCATATAATTATGACAGATTCGACAGAGAATGATGTTCAACCTTCAGCAGAATCGGAGAATTTGGAGGTTATCTCCGATAAAGACAAATTTTACATAGAGTTAAGAAAGTTTTACGATAATAGAGTTGACGGTACAACTAAACCAGAATGGACTAAAGAACGCGTAAATGCTGTAATAAATTCAATTGAACAATTTAAAACTGCGAGTGTACTTAAGCAACCAAAAACACAACAACAGTATAGAAATGCAAAAAAATACGACGTGATGAGTGTAGGTGAAGAAAAACTTCTGATACTGAGAAGAAAGGATCTTAACTCTCCTGTTGTACAAGTACCTTCAACAGATATGTACTATGATATTCTTCTGCAGGCGCACATATCAACTGGGCATGGAGGACGCGACAAACTGATATATAACCTAAAGCAACAATATGTGATACCGGTACAGATTATGATATTGTTCCTCAACTTGTGTAAGATCTGTCTGAATAAAAAAAGTTGCCCAAAAACAGGAATTGTTGTACGCCCCATAATTTCTCAAGACTTTAACAAACGTGGACAGGTAGATTTAATTGATCTCCAGTCAACTCCTAGCCACAATTACAAATGGATTTTAAACTATCAAGACCACCTCACTAAGTTCTGCTTTCTCAGACCTTTAACCAGTAAAAAAGCAACT
The DNA here is from genome assembly GCA_950108535.1 of Agriphila straminella. Classification (NCBI taxonomy): domain Eukaryota; kingdom Metazoa; phylum Arthropoda; class Insecta; order Lepidoptera; family Crambidae; genus Agriphila; species Agriphila straminella. The sequence continues at coordinate 13,939,440 of OX467304.1, forward strand.
GAAGTAGCCATGGCTCTTTTAAAAATATTCTTAGAAGTGGGTGCGCCAATGATTTTACAGAGTGATAATGGCAAGGAATTTACTGCCAGCATAATAAAAGAGCTAATCACATTGTGGCCTGCATGCAAGATAGTGAATGGACGTCCCCGACATCCTCAAAGTCAAGGTTTGTTTGCAAGTTTTGCACTATCCCGCTTACCGCTATGCATTTTTCTTTCACCCAAAGGTTGCCTGGTAGAGATTGCTACCTTAGCAATAAGGCCACCTATGTTGTACTGTCTTTTGTTGTTATCTGTTGTTTTGTATTTTTTTTTATGTGCAATAAAGTATTTTTCTCTTTTTTAGGTTCGGTCGAAAGGTGCAATCAGGATGTTGAGAACATGTTGCGTTCCTGGATGTCCGACAATAACTCAACTGAATGGTCACTGGGATGCTATTTCGTTCAGTTCCAGAAAAATTCTTCGCATCATCGCACAATAGGACGTTCACCATACAGAGCCTTGTTTGGTCACGATCCTGTAATTGGCCTGTCTTCAACTTATTTGCCTAGAGGTACATTGTCAAAATTAGAAAATGAAGAAGACTTACAACAGGTTTTAATTAATGAAAGTCCTCCTCGCACTGAAGATATTCAAGCAGGTTGTAGAAATGAATCCAAAGTTGAAAATGCAATCCTTTTCTATGAGCAGCTTTCTAACGAAACCACAAATCAGTATGTTTCCACTGATCAAAAAATGACTATCCGAACACAAACTTCAACACAATCTACCCCTCTTTCATCTATGACACAATATAAAAAAGAAGAAATGATTATCGATCTGAGTAATAAAGCGAACAAATTTGTAGTAGCCGCCGATTCTGCAAATAACATTACAATTTTAGAAGATGTAATAATTGTCCCAGCAAGTACAACAAAAACGATCTGTCTTGATAACAATATCGCTATAAATGACACAAATTCCCACACAAATGTACAACAACAACATTCCAATAATATTGTTGCTACTGAAGTTAAATGTTGTATTTGCCAAATTACCACATCCGATTCACTCAAATGTTCAAAATGCCAACAAGTGATTCACGGCGCATGTGGAGTGTCTGAAGTTAGAGAAGGTAGTAGTTCTTCTAATGTTAAATGTAACTTATGCTGGCAAGAAGATTCTATTAAGAAAGAAAGAACAAGTTCGCATGAAAATTTAAAAAGAGCAGCTGCGACTATGTGTACTACATCCAACAAAAAATTTAAAGAAATAGATGTAGGTGCTACAATTTTGGTTGATGTTCCGAAGTACGATCGTGCACCCTTAGATAACAAAAACATTACAGGACGAGTAATTGATAAGAAGAATGGTTTGTTTCAAGTTGGTACCTCCGTTGGTATAATTAAAGATTGGCTACCAAGAAACGCACTTCAAATATCTCCAGGAGCTCAATTTACCGGCCCCGTTCCCGAGGTAGTATTACCTATTCGTGGTATTTCCTCACAACTATCACCTTTCGGCGGACAAGGGTTTAAGCAATGTCATTGCAAGAAATCAAGCAAACAATGTTCCTCAAATAAGTGTGCTTGTAAAAAGCACGGTTTGCTTTGTAATTCCAAATGTCATAAATCTTTGAATTGTTGTAACAAGTAAAGTCTTACTAATAATTTCATATTACTATTTACTAAACGCAGCTGTGCTTGCATTGCAACTCCAATGTTACAGGTCCATGCAACTCAGCGTAAGTTTCACATTAGTGACGTATTTAATTATCTTTTGTTCTGTGATTATTCGCTTTTCAAATTTTTTTCTAGTTATCTTTTAATTTCTTTGAATAAGTCTATTTTTTCCTATTTTTGCTAATTCAATAATAATTTGTTGTAGTTATTTTGTTCACTATAAGTGAACCAGAATGTGATAATAATTTTGCCTCAATATATCTTAAGTTTAGCTGTATAAGAGAAGAGAAGGCTGATGAATGAGTGATTTTATCTCAAGACTTTAATTCACAAGACTGATCAATTCCATTGTTGCACTATTAAACTAATTGTTTACCTAACCAGTTTCATCCAATTTATGGATTACACCCTAAAATTGGATCATTTTTTTTCACTACGACTGAGATCTCCTATTGTCTGTAGAAAACAACATACATGCTAAAATTTTCAATAAAAAGTTTATAAAAATCAATTTAGTGATTTTCCTTTCTCACCTATTCTAAACCTTCATAACTCTATGATACATACTTGAAGTTAATCATCGGCAAACTAGGAACCAATTAGAAGTCAGCCAGCAAAATTGTAGCCAATCAGTGTTGAGCACATCAAATCTTACTATAGTAACGAGTATTTTCGCAAAAATCCTGACTTTGTCCAGTAAGATTTGATAATTTTTCGCCTATGTCTAATTATCCGCGTTTTCGCAAAACCCCTAGGATTTTCGCGAAGATTCGGAGTATCAAATTATCCTACGACATATATAAGCACCTACGAAGCGCCTCTCTTTCTGTCGCGTAGCTCGCTAGTCGTTCTTACCGATGCCGATATCATAGAAAACATCCGTTATGTATGTCGATGAATATACAATGAAATAACACAGAATACTTATAAAATAAAATAAATCTACCTACCTACTAAATGAGCTGAGCATAATTGTATTTCTAAGTTAGTTGGGCGAATCAACTTTTGAGGCACTCCTTTCAGAGCATTTTGAAACAGAAAAACAAAATTAAATTTAATCGAATTTACAAGAATTTATATTTTATTTTTTTAATTTAATTTATTTATTTATATTCAGGCATCGATGGCCCATAGATATATACCTTAAAAACGAAATATATATAATTTATAAAACAATGTTGTTAGTAAATAACTTAAAACATATGTTAGTAAAAAAATCACGTACGAGTACCTAGACACTTTGTGTGTCGAATCGGTGGCACAAGGCAGCGTCCCTCTGAAGCGCCTGTACACCACGCCCTGCGGCCAGAAGTCCTCCTTCACGAAGAGGTCCAGCCTTGCTGTCGGGATGCGCACCACAAACGCCTTAAAATTGGTATTATGGCGCGACTCCAGTGGCTGAACTCTCAAACAAAAGTTGGATTTCTTCTTTATGTACTCGATCACGTCCTGCACTGTGGTGGTATGGTGCAGGCGGGAGAGGTACACGGCCGTGGTCGGTATGGCAGCTCGCAGCAGGAAGTTGGGCCCTGTCGGTGCGGTGCCATGGTGGTTCTTGCTCTCTCGCTGACGACGTCGCTTTTTGTTCCGAACCTCGAGGAAACCGTCTTCATCTTGGCCCGGTACGACGGCATTCAGCAAAGGTATAGATTCGATTATAGTTTGTATCATTTATCTAAAATTTAGGTTTTAAAGGTGGCCACGATGTTTGACGTTTAGTTTTTGAGATTTTTGAGAATAACAAAGGATCGTCGTAAAAATTTCCCCTCTGTTACTGTTGAGTTTTTTTTGTGAATTAAAATGATACTTCAAAGAAAATCTGTACATTAAGTATTTAAGTAATACAACAAGAAAGTATCCTATTCAAATAATGTACCTATGTAGTAAGTAATAGTTTCTTAAGATTGACATTATTTTAACTCCACTGCGTTACTTTGACATAAAGTAACGCAGTGGAGTTGATTAGTAACTGATTGTTAGTTTTCGCACTAACAATCAGCGGGTAATAATCGGTACCGCCTATAGGCCACAATGGCAGGACCCGGGTGTATTTTTGGACGATATTGCGGATTCCATTGCCTCTTTCAGAAACTACGATGTGTTGATCCTGCTGGGTGATTTCAACATAAATCTGCTTGATGTTAGTACTGGTAAATACAAACAATTTATGCAGTTTCTTAGCTGTGTCAACTTAAAACAAATAGTTAAGGAACCCACACATTTTACCGATCACAGTTACAGCTTAATTGATGTAATATGCACGGATACTCGGGCTCTAAATGTCACTGTTAAACACATCTCTGAACGTGGTCATGGAATGATATTAGCTGAATTTATGGTCAAGAAAGACAAAATATGCCCACGATGGGTGACATATAGGCCACTAAAAAATGGTGAACCAATTAAATCGGGATCTTGATGCGATCAATTGGGATGATTTTCATAAACTTGATAACATCAATGAGCTTGCAGAATCCTTTACGGCTTGTCTCATTACATTATTTGATTTGCATGCTCCAACCAAGGTGCAAAAATTCAAACATCCACCGCACCTCTGGATCACTGATTCTATCAAATGTATGATGCAAACTAGGGATGATTATAACATAAGATCTTTGGACGAACACCTAACTTTTGAAAACCATGTCGCTGAGTGTTCACGCAATTGTTTTTATAGACTTAAGTTACTGTTCAAAATAAGACCTTATTTGGGTGAGGAACTGAGGGTCACACTGTGCGAGGCACTGATTTTGTCAAAACTAAATTACTGTGACATTGTTTATGGGCCGTGTTTGATGTCCAAGACGAGTAAGCTTATCCAGCGGGTGCAGAACGCTTGTGCGCGTTTCTGTTTTCATGTACCACCCCGATCGCATGTGACTCCCTTTCTGGACTCTGCAAACATGATGAAAATGGAAGCGCGCAGGAGACTTCATCTCGCCACTCTCTTGTTTGGTATATTAGATACGGGAAGGCCGTGCTATCTTTATGAAAAATTGGTATGGTTTGGTGACTTGAGCAGGTTCCCGAAGAGAAAAAATACTAACATTTTCGCAATTCCAAAGCACGGGACAATGGCGTTCCGCGGTTCTTTTAAATTCGCCGCCTCGAAGTGCTGGAACGATATTCCACCGCCGTTACGTAACCTGAAAGCGGTTAAAACATTCAGGAACCACCTTAAGAAATATCTCACCACGTTGCAAAAACAAGACTCACTTCGGGGTTTTTCACGATAGGAGCCGGGTTGCGTTCCAGCCTTGGGGGTTGTGTGTGTCGCCTTGAGGCGGACACCTGTTTTAATTTATTGTATTTGTCACCCATATATTATTTTGTCACCATACAATTTGCTTGAATGTTGTTTTGTTATTGTTGTTTGTTTGTTTTGTGGTTCCGAGGTTGTATTATATTGTAAAATGTCAAATAAACTCATTTCATTTCATATCACACTATTCTGTAGTTGCACTTTGTATGTAATGTAGGTTGCGATTTCTTTTTCTTTTTTTAATTGTTTGAAATGATGTATTTTTGCCATATTAACCAAATAAAATAATCTCTTCGTAAATAAAATCAAAACGAAAAATATCAAATCAACCAAAGAGTACTTCGATTTGTCTGACCAAACAGCTCTTTTATATATATTTCTTTTTATTACTATGTATATCAAACTGTCATGGAAGAGGCAAGGAGACCTAATTCCATACAGCCATGAAGTTTTTTTAATTTTTATTCCTCTTAAATAATATTTTTATTTTGTTTGTGTTGGTGATGATAGAATCGATGCTCGTTAATATTTATCTATTACTTCGTTAAAACTATTGTCTATTGTCTTCTGAATTGTTATTAAATTATAATTTTTGTTTGTCTGTTCGCTGTCGTCACCAAGTAGGCTCCTCCAGAATACCAGCGTTGCAGTGGCATACTCAGGTTTGCCTCTGTAGCATTGCTGAGGTTGTGGCCTAGTTGGCCGCACTGTAATTAGTCTAACTAGTTCTTCTTTCTTAAACTTTAAAATAATTTGATATTAAACAGCCACTTGAAACTTACTTCTATGTCAGGCAGTACTTTTCTTTTCTTTATAATTACGTTCACTGTATTGTTTACAAGGGGGACACCAGGGTAACACTAGAGAATAATATAATAGTAACTAGTAACTCCGGAGAAAAAGAAAGAATTTGAGAATATTATATTGTAACTAGCGACCTGTCCTTGCTTCGCTTCGGTTCCTTCTTTTTTTGCTAAATGCAACCTTCCAACAACACCCAAAAAGATAAAAAAATTATACCTAACAGTCCTCACCTCCATTTGCTCTAAAGTATTTTTCTCTCCCGTTCGTCCCGTCCCGTTGTCGGTATAAAAGACGCGTTTGATTTATATTTGCGCGTGTTAATTTTTTGCGACGACTCCTACGATATTCATTTAAATGGTATGGTGTTAAAGGCTAAAATAATGTGCATAAAATGCTTAAGGTAACTAACGTATTTAATTTGATAAGGATTAGTACTTTATCCTTCTAAATAGCTTTCCAAATTACCGCGTTGAACTTGATAATTTTTTTAGGAAGATATAATTGGTATAGTTAGTTATTTTTAAAAGATAGATATATACCATCACGGACTTTTTTGTAGATCTATAAAATAGGAATAATTTCATCATAAATTATTTTGTTATAGCTCTAAAGGTTAGAGCAGCGTTTTCAATGCAAGCTCCCAGTCGGCTTAATTTTTGCCGACCTCTTCAACAATCATCGTGATATTTCTACCAATTTCTATAAAACCTCAACTTATAATACACTTAAACCTTCCTCAGGAATCATTCCATCATTTAGTGAAAACGCCGCATGAAAATCCGTTTTTATAGTTATTGAGTTTATCGTGAACAGACAGACAGACGCGGCGAGGGACTTTGTTTTATAATATGTAGTGATTCATCAATTAATCTAAGCTATAAAACTAGACACGAAGTTATATTAACTTAACCAGATCACAAATCATAACAGGAACATAGCGAAAACACAATTTAACATAACATATTGCCGCTATGTCCCATGTATGAAAATGTATTTTTTTTTTACAATTTAAGTGATTTTTTCGGCAAAACCTACCTGTAACCTTTATAAAAAACATCGTATTATTTTTTTAACGATAAGTTTGAGCTTAATTTCACGTCTTTTCATTTGTGCACTTAATGACTGGGCACATGGAATATTTTTAAAATTGCTGAAAACTCGACTATATTGATATTTGATTCTATTTTAAAATCAGAGCTCAAACCTCATCAAACTGCAGCGAGATAACAACAAGACAAGGAGCCGTAATGTTTTTAGGTTTCTGGACTGGAATTAATTCGGCATCAGCATCAATGGCGAGCACCTAGGAGGCCTTCATTTTGCTAATGATGTAATTCTTATAGTCAAGACCTTAAAATATTGGGAAATAATGTTTTAATATCTCAGTAGTGCTCCCCAAAGTGTGGGAATGAGATGAACATGATAGAGTTAAATAATAAGTCTGAAGGAGATCGGGAATTTCTATTCCCTCGCAGATTCGATGACTTCACCTTCCAAACAAGCCGGTTCCCAAGCAGGCACCATTAGACCATGACCAGCCTGCCTAGCATGACCGATTTATATCGCGTGATATAGCGTTTTATCACGTTCAATTGTCAAAAAGACAAAAGAATTTGACAGTTGAGTGTCGATAAAATGCTATATCACGCGATATAAATCGGTCATGCTAGGCAGGCAGGGGCCTAATCGCGCTAATTTTCAACGATAAAACCAAAACTAAATTGTTACCGTTTCAGTTTCGTTTACAGAAAAATACTCGCTTTAGTTTTGTTGTTGAATACTCTGCCTTAGGAGTCTAGGATTACAATCTAGGACAATTTAAGTGAAAATTATGAAGCTTAACCAAAGATTTTTAAGTACCTAAATATAACCTAAATGACAACGTTACGTTACGTTTTTGTTTTATCGTTCAGAATTACCGCGATTGAGCTCCAGGTTGCACAGAGCACCGAAGAGTATCTGCTAAGAGTTGGTGTTCATGAACTATGAGGATAAGAATACAAAACTGGGTAGATCGGACACTTCCGTTGAGTGACGGTGGGTCCGAGCTGCTGGTGTGGTGCGCAGAGCTGCCACGCCGGAGTGAGGGCCCAGTGATGCTCCAGTAGTGGGCTGCGAAGACCAGGTCGGGATAATGCCGTCGAGAGTTGCCGAAGGTCCAAGAAAGCGTCGTCAATGATGCTGCGATGGAACCTTGAAGGCCTGGCTTGCTGTGCTTCTGCTTGCAGTGTGACTGCTGCGGATGCTGGGATAAGGTATGGGGAGTGATGGCTGCGCTGCGTTGCTTGCTGAAGGTGCTTGATGTGCTCCGTTGGGGTCACCAGTGTAGTGAATGAAGTAGGTATGGTAGGTATGGAGAGAGGTGACCACTAGGAGGAACGCCAAATGGAAGATGTTCCTCCGGGCTTGGTGGTATTAGTCCAACCGATGATGGTTGGCAGTTGTATATTATGCTGCGTCGCTGACTAAACGTCGTTAGCGAGATTTAGGTTTCTCCATAATTATTCTCCATACTACGAGACGCTATTCCTTACTAATCTTTGTGTTTATTCGACATTAGCGCCATCTAGTCACACGGTGATGAATCTTGTTGCAATCGTGTGTTGGTATGGTAATGAGCGGCGTATAGGTAGGTGCTGCTACACGGGCAACGCAGGACCGATTGTTGTGGAGATTCTTGGAGGAGGTTTTTTACACAGAAGATAAGATGATGATAATGAGTGTAAATGTAAAACAAACCATTAATTTACTTCACTACAGTGAAGTAATCGGTTGATTATATTATATATTCGTACAGTACATAAATTCACTGGTGTTACCAGATATTTCTCTAGTGTTACCGGTAATGCGATGGAAAACATTGATAAAAGTACAAATAAGTAAGTAATCATTGCATATCGAACAACTATTTCAACTTGATCTTAAATTCCGATATTAAAGTTAATATCTTAACGTAATAATAATAAAATAATCCATGAACTTATCGTGATTTCCGACGTAACACAGCAGAACAACAATAGACCCACACACACTCCTCGAGAGCTATCGCTAGAAAGACATTGAATGACAAAACAAGAATTAAAGTTAGACAAGGGGCAATACTAACGACGCTAGATAGGACCTTCATGCTAATACCATCACCAATTATTAATGGTCACGCAGGAGCCCTGATTTTTTAGACATTGTTGGGGACAAACCTTCGCAAATATTAATTAAATATTGTTTAAGCAAAATTACTAAAACTATGTATTGTAAATAAAGGATTATTCAATATATAACTTAAATATGTATAAAATATTGGGTATTCTGATACAATATTTTGAAGATTTGACATGATTTGCTTTGACCGGCTATGCCAGGTAACACAGATTCTTTGTATGGGGAGCGATTTTGTTCTCCTGAGATACTAGCTATAAAATGTTCAAAGGAAAAAATATTGTAATCTGTTGTTCTCGCATTGCTAAATGCATCTAATTTTAGATTAATGTAGAAAAATGTAAGGTTTAAACCGAGTTGTATGTAATAATATGATTTTTTATAGAGCGGGGACAAGAAAGGAGTGCCTTAAAAGTTGATTGGCCAATCTCTGACTCTGACTTAAGCAAACATAACTTGCCTAGTAAAAACTAGGTACTTGATAAAAATAAAAATATACTTGAAAAAGTATTAATCAAATTGTTTAAACCTACTAATTTGTTTTATTTATCTATGTACCTACTGTGCTCATTTCATAAAATTACTGTCGTCTTTTAGGGCCTATCTACATAATATATGTGGCAGTTGTATAAATTAGGTAGGTACGTTAGTTAGAGCTAGGTAGGTTAGAGTTGCACTATCCTTACTAATATTATAAATGCCAAAGTCCGTTTGTTTGTTTTTTTAACCGACTTCCAAAAAAGGAGGAGGTTCTATGTTCGTCTGTATATTTGTTTTTTTTTTTTTGTGTATGTCCACCGATTACTCGAAGACGGCTGGACCGATTGAAATGATTCAAACGTTATTACATTAGGTACACTCCCAAATTGGTCCCATTTTTTTAAATTATGAAATCGGTTCAGTACTTTTCAAGTAATTTTGAAAACAAGCACGAAAATAGTATGATTTTGTGTGAATTACCTCGATGATTGGTCGTATTACTTCTTTGTTTATGAACTGAATAAGATAATATTTTTTTTGTTGGAAGAGGGATATCTTAAGTGTAGTTTTTTAACCGACTTAAAAAAGGAGGTTCTCAGTTTGACCCGTATTTAAGTATGTTTCTCCGCGATTATCTTACGTTTCGCTAAGCCGATTTTTCTACTTTACTACTAAATAAATGAATTGAATTGAATTGAATACATATATAATATACCTTACCTACAAGGTACCTACACTAAAAATAATAAAATAAAAAATTGTTTACAAAAAAAACAAAAAACCGACTTCAAAAAACCTACCTCTAAAAAGCAATAAATAATATTCGTAATAATAAAAATACGTCTATTGAAGTCGGGTGGGGCTTTTAGAATAAAAAAAAGGAATTTGTATTCCAGCCCCACCCGACTTCAATAGACGTATTTTTATTATTACGAATATTATTTCTTGCTTTTTAGAGGTAGGTTTTTTGAAGTCGGTTTTTAGTTTTTTTTGTAAACAATTTTTACGCCTTCACGTCATGACTACTGAATCGATTACAATGAAATTTTACATACACGTTGCCAGGGGTATAGAAAAGGACATAGGGTTTTATCCCGAAAAAAGTATTGTTCGCGAGGGATAGCAAAAACTGTCCACGCAGACGAAGTCGCGGGTGGCCGCTAGTGGAATTATAAAAATATTTCATTTCGGGATAAGAGATAGGTCAGATAGGAGTCGACACGTCTTAAGTAGCCGTAATGTTACGTTACGCCGAAATGTTACAGATCAATCGCCAGTATCGCCACCTAATTAATTTATTCATATGGCGCGAGCGGGCATAGTAGCTGGCCGCCGCGCCGGCGTAACGGCGCGGCGCGGGCGGCCTGTAGCGACAACAATGTATCTGTAATTAAACAAAATCCACTGTATGTATTTTTCTAATTTTTTGTGTGGCATATAAGCGCATTGAAGAGGTCATGTAAGAGCGATCTGATCGATTTTTAATTCATTATTGCGTATATTACGAAAGAAAAATGAATTTATCAAAGAAGCACACCACTTAACTTTCTAAACTTTGTTCAACAGCTATATCTAACCACTGAAAGTCTTAAAATAAGATTTCAGAAATTTTAAAATTTTATTCGAACACAAAAGAGTGATTTTGTGATTTACGCAGTTACGCATATATTAACTTTCTAATTTTTTTACAACATGATGATAACATACTTCTTATTATGAAACAATCAACATTTCAAACTTTAATTCTATATATATGAAGTTAAACGAAATATTACGAAATACCTAAACTATACCTAAAGCACCGGCATAAAACTTCTAACTTTTCAAAAATAGCTCACAATGCACATAATCTATACACTCCCCAAAAATTAAAACTTTTAGTATTATCAAAACTTTTTTATGAAATTTAATGTCCCACGACCGGACTATAAGACTAATACTAACCGTTGAGGTCATAGTACGAAAAAGTAAGGCAGTTCAATATTATAAGCCCTGCTATAAGAGCTCATAGTAAGGCCCCGGGACGAAGCCGTCGCTGCTCGAAGTCCATATCAGTCCATCAAAATAAGGCATTAAAAAATACAATAAAATGTTATCGAAATAATTTATTTATAAAAAAATATACTTCCTCTTCAAAAACATTATCAAGGAATTAATCACTAAAACAACGATTTGGAATAGAACTTACAGATACAAACAGTGGTCAAAATGGACGCAGGCTGATTATCTAACTAAAAACCCATTTAGCCAGTAATACTTACGAAACCAGTAATAATTACGAAATCGCCGCTATCAAACGGCAGGCTGATTATCCTAAATAGAAACTATTTAGCAACCGGTTTCATTTGACAAACATTGCTACTTATCTTTGGTATGTTTTTTTTACCCCAAAAAGAAGCAGCAATGTATCACATTCATCTGTCAAATGAGACCGGTCGGGTGGTTTCTAATTAGAAAATACGCAGGCCGTTTGAGATGAAATCGCGAATTCGTCGCGGTCGGCGGTCGCGTCGCGGTTACTGAGTTAGATAATACAAATAGCATTTTCTTGCAGAAGTGCTCGTTTATTTTATTTTTTATTTATTATGGAAACAAACGGTCATATATAATACAATTATTTTGCAATTTTAAATAGATCCAAAAAAAAGACCTATAGTTCCATTAAAGTATACAGAAAAAGTAGTTGGTAACAAAACTTTTTGAAATCTAAAAGTTATTCAAAGCAAACAAAACAGTTCTTAGGTTGTTTGCTGGAGGCAGCACTATCCGAAACTCGATTGCTGGTAGGAAATGGAGTTTGACAGCGACGATTCCGTAATTATGATGCCGATATACAATTAATACCAGTAATTTACTGGTCGCTAGATGGTTTTTAGTTAAATAATCGCCCAGCGGAACGCAACGGAACGCGCCGTTCTGGTTCGTGAAAAGTTCTCATTACATCGTTCTGGTAAAATACCTATAGAGGAAGATTACACGATCAGTCTGGCGCCAGTCCATTCCATCAATCTGTATAGTATAGTAAGTACAGCTTGACCACAAAGAGTTGACAAAAATTGAGGGCGCCACTTTCTATGTAAATACGTCAAAATCACTAATAATTTACAACACTGACTATATTTTGAACTTAAAATTTTTAGTTCCATTTTATTTTATTTCAACTCTTGGTCAAGTTCCCCATCATGTAATCTTCCTCATCATATAATGGAAATGCGTTTCTTCCTCATTATATTATAATCAGCCTGCGGCCGGCCGATTATCTAATTAGAAACTATTTAGCGACCGGTTTCATTTGACATACATTGCTACTTTTCTTTAGTATGTTTTTTTACCCCAAAGAGAACAAGCAATGTATCACATTCATCTGTCAAATGAGACCGGTCGCTAGGTGGTTTCTAATTAGACAATCAGCCCGCGCCGGTTTGTGAGTATTGCCCCCTAGACGATTGACAAGCAGTTTTGATCGTTTTTAGGGGGTGCATAAGTCCAATTCGACCACTGGATACAAAAAAATTAAAATGCAAGTAAATATTAGGTATACTAAACAATTAAAATGCTATTAAGACGAAAATTGAATGAACAAGATTGAATGAATCAACAATTCAAGTCTAACTAACCTCATAGGTAGTCGAAAAATACTACCAGAGTATTCTCTCTCCAAAAACAAATCACAATAGTTTTCCACCTGCGTTGTCATTAGTTTTAAAACCTATGTAGGTAGGTACTTAGCTTAGGTATAAACTTAGAATAACACCTAGAAGCGAGTCCAGTACTTGGTTTCGAATGACGCTGTAGCGACAACGTTGTGGCGAAAAAATGTTAATTCGCTCCGGCGTACCACACTGACATTTTTTCGCCACAACGTGTGTCCATCGTGTTTTGTATGAAAACTTGATTATTTTTTGTTTTTTCGGAAAGTTGTGCAACAAACGTTGTTGTTTATGATGTCAGTAATCTACTCTTAATAACTCTGTATACAGCGTGTTTGGTAAAAGCCTTATAAAGCCAAACTTGGTAAATAGGGACCATCAAACTGAACAACTTTTACTATGGGACCAACTCTGAAATCGCGAAAAAAAATCAGCTGTTTCATACAAAAATTTATAACGAAAATATCAAAATGTATGAAACAGCTGTTTTTTTTTTCGCGGAGTTGGTCACATAGTAAAAGTTGTTTAGTTTGATGGCCCCTATCTACCATATTCGGCTTTATAAGGCTTTTACCAAACACCTTGTAGATGTAGGCGAGAATGCACCAAATTATTAAAAAAAAATTTTTGGATTTCTAGAAGTGTGGTCATATTAGCATTTTAATTGTTTTAGCCTACATAAACTGTGTTATTCGTATTACAAGAAGTGTTTAACTAAATATCCTGAAAAGGGAGCTATTTATGTGAAGCTATCGGTATTATGATAATAAGAATCTACCTAGGTACAGTAAAGTTCAATTATTATTTACGCACCTTTGACAGTTCATCAACCTTAAATAAACATCTGTCAAAAGTGCTTACATATTTATGAACTTGATTAGCGTTGCCATCTCTAACTTCGTTCAAGATCGAAGATCTGATTTCTAAACATCGAAAAACCAGGCTCGCTCTTGAAAAAATCAGGGGGCTAATTGTCTAATTTAAAAATCCATCGCAATCGCTTTCCTTTGACAGATGGATGTGACACATTGCTGCATTTCTTTGGTAAGTTTTTATTTGTGCCAAAAAGAAGCATCAATGTATTACACTCAAGCGATTGCGATAGATTTTGAAATTAGACAATAGAAAGGCTGGATTTTGGGTCCGAACAATGTTTTTTTAGGAAAATTTTATATAGTATTATCTTTTTTTTTCTTTGCGGGCGGGACTATAGATATAGAAGCCTAACACAATCAAATTTGGCTGGACAAGAGGTCAATAAACCTAACATTGTCCGCACCGCAAAGAAAAATATTCAAATGATACTATTTTTTTTATATATTTTTTATTCGACATTTTTGGCAAAAATCTTTTTTGTTAGTGAAAATAAAAGACCAGATTAAAGCCGGTGCTTAGCTATGGCAACACTAAACTGGACTGTACCTAGTACCTACGCATTTTCACAGATCTTACAGTACACCATAAAGTTAATATACCTGACGGAATAGATGAACAAACATGAGCTGTCAAACGAAACCGAAATTGAATTATATTAGTGTGTGTAAAATGTTTTTCAATACAGTTGCTCGAAAATGTAAGTTTACGATGACAGTCGAGCGTGCGGAAAGTTGATTTTACCGCACGCCGTGCGTTTTTGTTTACGGAGTAGTACAGCGTGCGGAAAGTTGATTTTATCGCACTCTGGCGCCGTGCGTTTTTGTTTACGAACGTTTTTTTTAATTTCTACTAGCTTCCGCCCGCGACTTCATCCGCGTGGACAGTAGAAAAATATTGCAACCAGTTAAAAATGACCCCTTTAGTGTATGAAAGCTAGTACTACGGAGAGTTCAAGCTGTTTCTCTGGTTCCACCCACCCGAACTTGATGAAACATAGCTTAGATTTTAAGTTGGACCTCAATCTACTAAATTGTGAAATATCCATCAAAATTCGTTTAGCGGTTTTTGCGTAATTCGCGCACAAATATTTAGAATTTACAGTTTTATTATATGAATAAATTACAATTTCAGCAGTACCTATAATGTTTTCTCGCAAATGTATTGAAAAACGTAGTATGGCACACGGTTGTTAAGGTTTTTTAAAACTCGTGACGATTATAAACCCTCGCCTGCGGCTCGGGCTTATAAAACGTCAACTCGTTTAAAAACCTCCTTACCAACCTTGTATCATAAACTACTATAAATATACGTGTCGGTGCCTACATCTTGTCACTTGTTACACGTATATAGTGCAGAAGAATTGTCAAACAGTTGCGAAAAAGAGTTCTGTTACGTCAAATCACGCATTTCTTTTTATGACACGTTGTTGCTGATTAGTGACATCATAATTCATTTATTGCTTGTCACATCTCGCTTACTCAGCCCTTTGTTCCTCTATTCCTCTAGGTATAATTACTTTATGCAGTACACACACATCACTCGCACTATTTTAATCTTTATCGATAAGTTACGATAAAGTTAACTCATATTATTGTAACACATTTTATTAAAAGTCCGTTTATCCTTACTTGTCCTATTTAGTAAACAGCTTTTGACAGTAGTCATACTTTTGAATTTAAATCGTTATTTAAAAATAATGTCTTATTAAATAAAAACATTCACTTTTAGTCATTTCTTTTGTAAGTAATCTATGTATGGAAAACTATTTGTTGTATTTTATTATAATTGATTTTTTAAATAAAGAGTTGGGTGAAGAATGTTTAACAAATAAGGCAAGTAAGGGTAAACAGACTATACCGGGTGTAACAAGACCCTCAACGAAGCCGAGGTCTACGTATTCTGCCCATCATCAGGACCATTTCTGTTCAAAATTATTGCTGGGATTTTTTTTTAATTTTTGGTGTTAAAAAGCATTGCATAAATTACCACGCAATGTAACGCGTACAACAGACCGCGCCTGCGAGTGTATGCTACACAGCTGCGTGCGGCCGAGTTGAGAGGCAACGTTTATGTGCGTGCTCATGAAATACATTGAGTGATGACGTTTTCGACATACAATTTTGATAATGTTTCTAAAGACAAAAATTAGTAAATAACGAATAAAATAAGATTTCATAAAAAAATTGAAAAAAAAAATTTTGACTTTGACCTTCAATAACTTCATAGCTATTGGTTTCCCAGGTATAGTCTAAAAGGCTTCGTTGAGGGTCTTGTTACACCCGTTATATATACTTAATATACATTTCTTATCGCAGACACGACTATTATTCATGATACACATAGTTTGTACTGACGCATTTTATTTCGATTTTATAACAACAATCATAACTACCTTTCTAATAAAATTAATAATTAGTTAATACCTGTCTAAACGATATCTTTGCTATGGAATATAATGCTTTAAGTCGTTAAACTTAAGGTATATTATTGCTAAGCAATATTTTTGGTTACTCGAGGCCTAACTTATTTTTCATTTTGTTAGTGGCTAAAGTATGCATCTCACTCTTTCTATAAGGTATGAACAAGGATAGCAAATGTGAATAACCTAATATCATGTAAGAATGTGATTATTAATGTATGACTTATTACTCGTACAATAAAGTTAAAAATTGAGTGCATTTTCTAATTGTCAAAGTGATTGCTATCCTTTTTTCTAGCTTCAAAGAAAGAAAGAGACGTACTATACTATTGTATGTTGTACAAAATCGAGTATGTACATAAATATTATTATGAATAAGCCAATCACAACTTTTTAACAATAAAATTGAAGATAAGTTAAAACTCATTGTACTCGGTAATACTTAACCAAATAGTTTTTTCAATGACACACAAAAAACTCATTTTTACAATACATTTGTCAAGTTCATTTTGAACACAATTTACTATACTTAAGTGAAGTATACCCTTTTTTATTTATTTTTAGAAGAAATAACATACTTTTAGTTTAGATCAATAATCACAAAAATATATTATTGCTAGATTTAGTTTATAGGCTGATAGAAAAGAGAGTAAAAAATAATGGGGAAGCCACTTTGTTTTTTTTATGTGTTTGTTATGTTGCTAGTAAAAAAATATGTTAATAGAAAAGAAAAATATGTACTTACATTCAAATAATTCTACTTATCTATTAAATTAAATATTTTGTTTAAAGCAATAACAAAAGTTTAAGAAAAAGTACAAATACGATTCCTTTTTTTAAAGAAAGACCCAGTGGTTTAAAAAAAATGTCAAAACAATTATTTTCAGTAAAAACTGGTTATAATATATAGAACGTTATCTAGTTTTTTTTGTCTTAAAATACAGTGTGTTAATTTAACAGAACAATAAACTAATGTTTAATTTTAAAACTCCCCAAGTGTATGAGATTAAATTAACACCCTGTGTATACATACATTTTGTAGGACACCTAACGATAATATACATGACAAACATACATACACTCACGCTGTCAACTTTTACATAGCTAATGCGCTAACTACTAAAGTATCATGATATTTTCTATTTAATATTAGTAGAGTAATAAAATTTTAACATCTTCACCCTGTATATTTTACAGTTTCAAAATGATTAAAGATTTTTTTAAATAAGGTAAGTACCTATGTTTCCAAAATAAAAAGCAAATCGAACCCTGAACATGAATATTTTTTATCAAAATACAAAATAACTATTGAAAGTGGGGTGTTATTTCGAGGTGCCGTTTTTGAGATTTTCAAAAGAGTATTCTTGATCGAAGCTTAAAAGAAACCTAGCTAAACAGATTTCTTTGCTCTCAATCTCAACTCAATGCATTATGAATTTTCAAATATTATCTAGTCATAAACATATCATTTTTTTTATATAATACCTTAAATCAATTTGAAACTATATAATATATAATTCATTTCTATTCAGTCCTTTTTGGCTTGTTCCATTTTATCCTTACCTCTAAATATCACATTAATAAAAAATAAAATAAAAAAGTTACTTACATAATAGTAAAATATGTGTGTATTTAAATATAGGCGACTCTGTCATTATTATACGCCTCACGTACGAGAGAAAGAGACCAATATAGTTTTCTAAAGATAATTCTATAGTTAGAGCTGCTATAAAATTTGGTTTCATTATAGAAATGGCTTTCTATTAAAATACGCGTAATACTTCATTGCTATTTTCAACTTTAATGTACAATGTTTATGGTCAATAATTCAATATTCGATTACCTTATAATTATTATGTATTCTTTTACTACGGGAAACTTATCGAAACTTATTTAAGTTAATAGAAATGTGAAATAAGATTTTAAAGCCAAAAATCTAAATTTATACTTAATTTGGACTCAATATTTTTTGTGTTAAGACTATAGGATGGAAAGCAATTCTAATTTTTATTTTGTCTACCTACCTACTTCATTTTATTTAAATTAAAATTTCATCTAATTTTGCCTTTTGGCGGCGAAAATTCCTAAACGATAATAAGGTACGATGTCACCTAATTTTGCCAGAGAAAGAAAATTCCAAACGTCACTTTGACATTTAATTTTTAAGGCAAACGCGTAACCACCATAGAGCCTAAATTTGTCGACAGCAACTTAATTATTTGTCGGGAGCTTAACTATAAGATATTTGTAAGAAAGGGACGCCGATAATGGCGATGCTTTCTCCCTGTTTTTGCAAGGATTACTTTTACAAAATGAGAATATCTATAGAGGCTGAACTTACTACGAAAAATCTATTAAAAAGTGTTTTTCTTACGATAATATTAAGATTGAAGCAAAAAAAAATTATATATATTAATCAATTCGGTCTTAGATTTTAGTAATAAGATTGAGAAAACAAATCTAATTTAAAATTTCATTTATTTTTAGTCATCTTTATTTTATTTTGGCGGCGAAAATTTCTAAAAGTCACTTGTTACGTGAAAATGTTAGATTGTCACTTTGACATTATACTTCTTTAAGGCAAACACGCAACAACCATTCAGTCTAACTATTTGTCAATTCAATTCATTTATTTATTTGTTTTATTTGTCGGGATTTATTTATTTTAATGTTAGTTAAAGGCGATTCTTTCTTCCAGTTTTTACAAAGGTTACTTTACTAATGTGACTATCTATAAAAGGTGTACACTTATTACGAAAAATCTGTTGAAAAAAAAAGTGTTTTTTACTGAAAATATGAAAAAATATTTTTGTAATTAGAGTGTGGTAACTGGTAAGCAATTCTAATTTACGATTTCATCTATTTGGCGGCGAAAATTCCTAAACGTCACTTTGACGTCTCACTTTTTAGGGCAAACGCGCAACTACCATTCAGCCTAACTATTTTTCGGGAGCTTCACTCCCTTGGTTTTCAAACTATAGACTGTTACTGTTAGAAACACACGCAGATAAGGGCGATGCTTTATCTCTGTTTTTGCTCGAATTACTAATATGAACGTAGATTTTGAAGCAAAAATATTTTTGCAATAAGAGTGTGGAAAGCAATTCTAAGTTTTTATCTATTTTGGCGGCGAAAATTCCTAAACGTCACATTGACGTCTCACTTTTTTAAGGCAAACGCGCAACTACTATTCAGCCTAACTATTTTTCAGGAGCATCTGATTCTGCTCCTTGGTTTTCCAACTATAGACTGTTACTGTTAGAAACACACGCGCTTAAAGGCGAGGCTTTATCTCTGTTTTTGCAAGAGTTACTGGCTGTGTTTAGTGAACCGGACCAATCTCCTAGTTGCGATACAGGTTTGTAGAATTTAGTTGAAGTTCGGTTGAATATTGGGAGGAGCTCGTTGGCTTCGTTTGAGAGCGCCTGTGAAAATAAAAGATTATTATTAAAATTAAGCAAGAAAAAAATTGAGAATAAAATTACTCTAACTCATACTCAGATGGGGATTGAACCCACGTCCCGGGTCCCCACGAATGCTTTAATAACCAACTGGGAGGTGATTCTCGGGCGCGTGACATAGTGTCAAATTCGAGATCATCTCGAAAAAGTCAAGAAATCGTAGAGATTGCAGACTTTCGACTTGTAACGTCGAAAATCTCTGAGAATAAGTTTTTGGCTGCAATAGAGATTTTAGTGACATGTTTAATAGAGATTTGTAATTAGAGATTAGAGATAATCTCGAATTCGAGAAATGTCGCCGTGCGTGAAAAGAGTCCCTGAGTTACAAAGTCGTTAAAAAAAATTGTGTCAATCAAATTGTCATGGTCCTTACAGTTTTCCTGTCCCCAAACATAAACGTTGGAACTAATTTATGTGAGTTTTATTTATGCACAACGGGATAGTGCTTGGCCTTCACCTCACCTGGGGTCAAGTCTGCTAATGTTTTCGTCAAAATTGTAGTTCAATGGTGTTTGAATGGTAATGCTTTTTGACACAGTTCTTGTTTCTTAAACCCAAAATCGAGACACAATGTGTTTCCGTTATGAGTTTAAGAAACACAATGTGTTTCGGTTTTGGGTTAAAGAAACAAGAACTGTGTCAAAAAGTCATTCAAACACCATTGAACTACAATTTTGACGAAAACATTAGCAGACTTGACCCCCTGATGTTAAGTGACGATAAGGCCGAAGGTGGAAGCGCACTACACCCGGAATCCTCATCACTGAGGAACTGGCTATAATACCTCTTAACTGCCGGAACACAATTGTTGTAATGGCGTCAGACTTAGGTAAGACGGTGGTAGCTGCCCAGGCAGACTTGAAATAAGCCCTACCACCAATCAAACCGAGTACAAATTGTACCTCCCTGGGAATCGAACCCGGGACCCCTGCGTCTTAAACGGGTGGGAGAACCACTAGACCACAGAGGCGGTTAAAGTTAAGTTTGTATATTACCTTCAAATATATGATGGCTTCAGTCCCGAATCCCTCACAGGACATGAGAACTAAATCCCCGTGGAAGTAGCGCGCGTACAACCGGGATATAGGCAGCCCGTAACCATAACCTGGGTAAGAATATAATGATAATAGGTAAACAAAAGTAAAAAGGGCTTCTCAAAGTGACATTTAAAAAATAAAAATAGTAACTATTTGTCTCACTAGATGGCGTTGATGGTAAGAGAAATGTCAAAATTGTCTTTTAAAAATAAACGGTCAGCCTGCTTAGCATGACCGATTTATATCGCGTGATATAGCGTTTTATCAAGTTTAACTGTCAAAAAGACAAAGGAGTTTGACAGTTGAGTGTCGATAAAATGCTATATCACGCGATATAAATCGGTCATGCTAGGCAGGCGAGACCAAAGAGTCTGCTCAAAGCAGGGATTGATAACGTTATTTTTAAATGTAACGTTATTTCTTACTTTTTTACCTTTACATTTAACATTAACGTTATGTCAATAAATAACGTTATTTTAGTTAAAGTCACGTTGAAATTAACGTTATTTCAGTAAATAACGTTAATTTTAACGTTATTTCTTACTTTTTGTTACCGTTACTTTAAAACTAACGTTATTCCAATTAATAACGTTACTTTTTTACCGATAATTTTACCTGTAAAGTTTAACGCTATTGTACCGGTAAAGTTTAACGCTATATTTAATGGTAATTTTACCGGTACAATAATTTTAAGGTTAATTTTACCGGTAAATTTACCGATAAAATGTTTTACATACATTTTTATCAACGCCATCTATCGAGCCTACAGTCATAGTAGAATCAAATAAGTAGGCCAACTCGCGCCTCGAGCGAGCGATAATAGCCTAAACACGTAGCCCACGTAGGGCTGTCGCTAGTTTATTCAATCGTCAAAAATGCATAGTCAATCTCTATACAATACATTTTTTCCTTGTATGGTAAGCGTCAGGGATCTATAATACAAAGTTTTTTAATTATTTTTTGTACATAGACCGAAACTGTCTACAATGTTTTTATTACATACGTCATGTTATGTGATTTGAAAATCACGGTCGAAATAGGATTAATTAAAACGTAGCTTTACTGAATCATGTATTTATTTAAATAAAATAAAATGATTATGAAATTGTATTTTTTACACTATTCATTTGAGTCGTATAGTATCAAAGGCGGCAATCTACGATTTTACTTATATAATTATGGTAAATCGAAAAAGAAAAAATCAAGATGGCGGAATTTCGTGGATTTTGTATGAAAGAAAGCCGTCTTTGATCCTAATAAGAGATTTGCAGTCCAATTTACTAGAGGAAATGGCCGCCTTTGATTATTAATCGGTTGAACAGTCGATGACGTTTAAAATTTGCAATGCTGCTGTATCAATAAGTCATTTTTGACAATCTACCTACTTTGCCGCCTTTGATTCTATACGACTCATTTATTCCTTTTACTTTTTCATTTTCATTTACCTACACTTATCAAAATAAAATTATAATCTTTAAATTCGGAAATTGAATATTTTACAATAACTTCAAATAATGAACATTAATAGGTATACTTTTTCCTGTAGGAATTTGTGATTTTGTAAACGAAATTACACATTTAGTACTTACAGAAAAAACGGCTGTTTGGACAAGTACAAAATGCGTTATTATTTAAAGTTTAATATGTAAAATAAATCCTCATTCTAACAAATCTTTTTTGCAAAAATATCTTTGGAAAGCATGTTATGTTTTAGGTAAGTACAGGTACAAGTTATCACGAGCGGCAGCGCAGCGGCGCGGAGCGTGCGGGAGCGCGGGCGGGATCAGCCACGACTGGCGCAACTTTATCTATAAATGTTGTCAGTGTGTGCGTGCGACGCTCATACGTACGGGCCGCGCTCACATACAAACCGCGTTCGGGCGTATTATGAGTAAGACGACTTACTTATTTGATTATACTATGCTACAGTGTTTCGTCATTTTGAAAAGCCCTCATTACAATGCGATTAAATTAACAATAGACAGTGATCCATTGCGACTTCACTCGAGAATGTACGGCAAAGAATACATTTTACAGACGAAAATATGTCGTTTTGTAGTTGAAGTTGGTCACTTCTGTTGTACATTGTTAAAATAATCGCATTGTATATTTTTTATCCCGGTAACGGGTTAGTGCAGTGCTTGGCCAAAGAATACTATTACTACGTAAAGAAGCGGCACTCCCTTTCCCCCCGCCAATTTGCCGTCAAAATGACGAGGCAGTACAATACTTATCAAGATTGGCGGCGCGGAATTTTTTCGAGTTCACTTCGGTGGTTACTTTAATTATTCTCAAATTTATTTATACTTACCCCATTACTAATAAACAAATTATAGCAGATGTATAGTTACACAATGGTTACTCTCTGTCAAACTATTTGAGTTTGACATTGAAAAGAAAGTGACAAAACACTGTGTAACTATACATCTGCTATACAATCTTTATTAGTAAGGGAGTAAGTGGATAATTGTGTCTAAAAATTGGTGTAATTTTGTGTTACAAGTATCTACGCTACGGAACTAAACAATATGTGGGAAATAATATTGAAATAGGCGCGATCTCAGTCGTGTGAAGCCGAAACATTTTCGCATTTCTCTCTGTAACATCCATTTTGTAATAATGATATAAATTTGTTATAGCTATGGAAACCTATAATTGGCTTATTTAAGACTTATATGTAATTACTCAATCTGTACCTAATATATTGGTTTTCTGAATAAATCATAAATAAATTTCTACATTTTGATATTTTAGCGTTACTTATTTTTGTATGAAACAGCAGTTTTTTTTCGCGATTTCCGAGTTGGTGCCATAGATAAAGTTGTACAATTCGGTCCAAAGAAACGGTTTTCCCATTTCGGTTTTTTATAAGCCGGTACTAACCTGCTAACGGCACGGTATGCGAGTCGGATTTAGACGGTTGAGGCGCCGTACTGTACATGTACTTGAATAGTAGGTCTGTCACGCTGCGCGGTATACCGCCGCCTTTGTCTGACATCTGGAATTAAGAGAAATTGTGTAGATATTCTATCTATAAGTAGGTATAATATATGCCTGTAAGAAAGATTGTGCAATCGCTCATAACAAGACCCGATTAAGGTGAGGCCAGGGGGGTAATTACGTAACTTTGTTGCAATCAACTCTGACAGAAATCGCAGATTCATTGCTGCTATTATAGTAAGGGAACCAATAAGAGAACTATCTTACTTAAAGCAGCAATGTAACTGCGCTTTCAATCGATTTTAATCGAGAATTGTTAGCAACAGAGTTACGTAATTCGCTAACTGTTCACGATCTGATGAAAAGATTGATTTTTGAACTTCCAATGTGAAGAACTGATGTAGAATTCTACTTCACAAAAATTACTGTAGACTGAAAAAGAAACAAAAAAACACAATAACCGAAATCTGTAAAAAAAATCCTGAATAACACCATAAAAACTTATAAAAATAAATTTCCAATCGTCAGATTTCGAAATTTTCAACAACAGTGATATGATTTTTTATGCAAAAAGTATAGCTTTTTTATCGATCTAACACAATAACCGAGTACATTTTTAATAAAATAATGATCCAGTTTTTCAGAAATCAATAAAAATGTACTAAATTTCGTCAAATTTCTGGCGAGGCGTCAATTAAAGATATGCAATATTCAACCTTATTCTAAAGACATAGTGAAAGAGTAAATTTCGTGAACTGCCTCCTCGCCTTAAGAGCTATACTAGCGCCGCCAATCGAAAAAAAATCATAGTGCTCAAATAAAGGCAAAATTGTGAATTGTGTTCTAGTGTACTCCGAAGAAGCTTAGTGGTACTTTTTATGGCTTAAACAATATTTCATAACCTGTCGTTTAGTTTATTGCCAAAAGTGGCCACTTTTAGCAATAAAACTTCATTAAACTAAACGACAGACTAGAAAATATTGTTTAAGCGATAAAGAGTACCAGAAAGCTTCTTCGGAGTACACTAGAAGAACACAAATCATCTTTATTTAAGGACTATGTTTTTTTTTCGATTGGCGGTGCAAGTATAGCGCTTAAAGGCGGTGGTGGTGCGCCGCTTTCATGGTGTACATGACTGTTCTCATCGCGTTAATATCATAATATATACAGTATGTGTGAGATAGAGAGAGAGAAAGTGTGTGTGAGAGAGATAATGTGTGATAGAGTAAGAAGCTGAACGAATTGGTTTTATAATACATCAACATACCTTCACAGATATATCCTCTTTCCCATTGATCAAATTAACTTGTATAGGCGGTGGTGCGTCTTCATGGTGTTCCATTACCGCTCTCATAGCGTTCTTGAAGAGTTCAAACAGCATGTGGTAAAGATGAGACGGAACGTAGACTATTGGCATGGGTCGATCGCTTGGCACTGCAAGGGAAATAAGACTCTGTAACTACACGCTGAAATTTTAATCATTTGGTTCCCGCAGTGGGGTGATTCCACTCATGATTACAAGCAACTTTTACTATGATGACCGATCGGGATACGTTTTTAGGTTTCAAAAATATTAAAGTTAGTTTTTTTTTCGTATATAGTTACTGCACCAGTCACATAGCCTAATACATGAATTTGTGTCATTTTTTAGGTGTTTGCCTTTTTTAACACTATCGGACGAAAAGAAAATTAAAGTTGAAAATTTTACTTTAATGATGATTACGAAGTTGTATCCGATGTACATGAACTTTTTGTGTCATCTTCGTCCACGGGAATACTGTTATTTGACTATTACCTAAAAGATGCCGTAGTACCATTTTTGACAATGTTATTAATGTACTGGCCCCACGCCAGTTTCCATGGATGAAGATGACACAAACTAGGTTTGTACACTACGCAGGCTATCTTAAATACAATACCTTCTATCAATTTTGACAGTTTTAAGTTCAATTATTTATAACCAACACAAATAATCGAATTTCTAAAGATGCATCGGCTAGATGTGACACAAAACACAACAATACACTTTATATATGCCAATGATTTCATAAACTTTAGAATTTTTGAAGGTTATGCCCTCAAAATAACGTATCCCGATCGGTCTATGAGGCCAACTCTGATATCGCGAAAAAAACAACTGTTCCATACAAAAGCGCAATAACTACTCGACCTTAATGAATGGAACAGCTGATGTTTTTTCGCGATATCAGAGTTAACCCCATAGTAAAAGTTGCTTGTAATCATTGTAATCATGATGAACCACCCCATTGTAGGAACCAAATGGTTAAAATTTCACGCTGTATAGTAATATGATGTGAAATCGGTTGGAAGAGGGGGAAACTAGTCTCTGTATTATAGAATTAAATATCTATACCTATTTGACACTGCAGAACATTGATAGCGCTTTGCTAGGCGTATCGATCGCATATTACGCATCTCACATTCAGATACGCATTCTCTTTCTGGATAACAGTTTTTAATATGTCTGGATCACTGGACTGCAAATGGATTGGACCTATACACTGTCTATATACACCTGAGAGAAATCTTTGATAGCGCGATTCAGTACTCACGTCCCATCTGCAGCAGTTCCAACTCCGGAGACGCCAGGTAGTACCGATCGCATAGAAACCTTGCATTCTCATATGCGTCTCTGACTACAGCTACTACGTCACACGCGGGATCTATGGAGCCGATGTGACGGCCGCCATTGCCGATGCCGTTGACTGATGCTTGCCGAGCGTTGACTTGCTCTTCGCCGAAAAGGAGCGCTGTAAAGAATAGATAGATCACACGCTGGTCGTCATATACGCAACTCGTCAAATACGCAACTCGTTACTTTTTGCAACTAGACACTTTTTTGTTGTAATACAATATGCCAGATATGCCCTATTCTAATGGCTGCTTTAAATATTGAGCCTAATTTGGTCATAGCAGGGGAGGTATTACTCCGCGCTTAAACTTTTATATTAGCCAACTGCTCGCGACTGACTCAGTCGAGCCAGCGCACGAGGGGTGGCATATGTCGGTTGAGAGTTGAGACAGAGCTACGCGACAGAAAGGTCAGTACCGGCTTATAATAATGCACGCAGCGCTGTGCACTTTGAAATTGTACTTTATTGCCGTGCAGCGAGAGTAGCTTATTATTTGATTGTTTTCGCGTGGATGGGCTTCTGTACGTTTAGTACTATTAAATATTCTGTGGTTATGGCTTGGTAGCGCTATGGTTTAGCGCCTGGCCCTACGATTGCGGCAGTTAGGCAACTTTCGCAAGGGTCGGTCATGGGATGGGTGACCAAAAATTTTATATCTTGAGTTCTTCCGTGTTTCGAAAGGCCGTTATGCCGTTGGTCCCGCTGCATTTGCAGTCGTAAACACTCACCAATCTGCATTGGTCTCATGTGGTTATGGCCCATCCTCCTTATTCACCCATAAGGAAGGTCTGTGCCCCAGCAGTGAGGACACTAAAATGGTTGGCTGATGTCGATGGACTATCTACAATGTGTTATTGAATGCACTCAAAATGGGAAGACCGTTTCTTAGTTAGGACCATCAAATTGAACAACTTCTTCTGGTATGAAACAGCTGTTTTTTTCGAGATTTCAGAGTAAGTTCCATAGTAAAAGATATTCAGGTTGATGAAACTGTTATCCTATATTCAGTTCATTCATTAACATTCTGTATATCGATCGCGAGACAATCGAATTTAAGTCAACAGCAAAAAAAATGCTATTCAGGCTTAAGGAAATAAAACTTGTACCCATACTCACTGTGCTGGTTGATGAGCATCCTGATCGATATCCGGCTCATGTAGAATCGGTCCAAGAAGTACTGTATCGAGTGCTCGGTGCCGACGTCCAGCTCAAGGACGCCAAAAAAATCTATTAAGGAAGATAAAACTTGTACCCATACTCACTGTGCTGGTTGATGAGCATCCTGATCGATATCCGGCTCATGTAGAAGCGGTCCAAGAAGTACTGTATCGAGTGCTCGGTGCCGACGTCCACCTCGTGCGACTCCTTCAGCTCAAGGACACCCTGCGCCATAGTTTGGACCACGTCGGCGTGACGGTTTCGGATGTGGACGAGGCGTTCGCAGAATCTGAACACATTATACAGTAAGGGTAAGTATCCACCAAGGTTGGGATGCGAGTAATATCATTCATTTGTTTCGTGCAGGTCGTAAATGAAGTGATTCTATTGGTGCTTCTAAAACATCGCAACGCATCTCTGGTGGATAATCTAAGTGCCTTTTCACATGTCCCGGTTGCCGACTAACCGGCGCCGGGTACCCGGTGGTGAAGTGTATGGGCCTGCCGGATAAATTACGCCAGTACATGTGAAAGCTACGTACCATGCCCATACACTTCACCACCGGGTACCCGGCGCCGGTTAGCCGGCAACCGGGACATGTGAAAAGGCACTAAGGGTATGATTCCGATCTCGGCAGCAAGCAACAGTGCTGCCGCAGCACTGCGCTCCAAATTGAACCGTAATGTTATGATTAAAAGGCTTAATTTGAAGTGAGCGAAAAAGTTCTCCGCACACTTCAAATTGAGTCGCCTTCCATTAACATTACGGTTCAATGTGGAGCAAACTTCGGCAAGTCTGACGAGCTTCAAATTAAAACAGATAAATTAAAATCATCATCATCATATCAGCCGCACGACACCCACTGCTAGGTATAGGCCTCCCCTAAGGATCTCCACGACGATCGATCCTGCGCTGCCCGCATCCAGCGGCTTCCCGCGACCTTCACCAGATCGTCGGTCCACCTTGTCGGGGGCCAACCCACGGAGCGCCGTCTGGTGCGCGGTCGCCATTCCAGAACCTTTCCGCCCCAACGGCCATCGGTTCTTCTCGCTATGTGTCCTGCCCATTGCCACTTCAGCTGAGCAATCCTTCGAGCGATGTCGGTTACTTTAGTTCTCTTGCGGATCTCTTCGTTTCTTATTCGATCACGCAGGGAAACGCCGAGCATGGCTCTCTCCATTGCACGCTGGGTGACCTTGAGCCTCCTTATGAGACCCATAGTTAGCGACCACGTTTCACTGCCGTAAGTCATCACTGGCAACACACACTGTTCATAGACTTTCGTCTTGAGACACTGAGGTAAGTCGGACGCGAAGATTTTTCGAAGCTTCCCGAATGCTGCAAATCAAAATGGCGAGCACCAATTCATGATGTCACACGAACATCGATATTTTCCAAATAATTTCGGCAGATAGTAGATACAATACGAAATTCCTTACTTCGATTTATCTGTTTTAAGTTAAAGCTCGGAAGACCCGCCGAAGTTCGAAAATTTAGCCGGTAGGGCCCCAGGGGACGTTTCTATTTTTTTTATACTACATTCATAATTCTTCCCACCTTTTCATTTTGATTAACAATTTTCTAACTTATTATTTATTTATTAGTTCTGTACACACAATTTTAACACACAGATTATTTCATGTTGAAATTTCTTCCAGCAGGCCTGTGACTGTGATAGGATAGGACAGAACATTGAGAAGTTATTTCTCAATCAACTAAATTATATTAACTGGTTTTACATACCGTGTTAAAACAGGCGGCTCCGGGTCCATCTTCTCGAACTGAATGATTTCCTCGAACGACCTTTCGTACCACTGGTTCACCATGCCCACTGAGGGCATTTGCAGCAGGTTCTCTGGGAGTAAAGCTATCTCTTTCATTATGTTCGCCAGTCTGAAAGAAAGAGACAAACTTTGGTTAGTCCATCAGCCATTTTTGATGTCCCCACTGCTGGGGCAACAGGCCTTCCTTATGGGTGGTAAGGAGGATGGGCCATAACCCACCACGCGGGCCCAATGCGGATTGGTGGGTGGAGTAACTCAGGTTAGTCAAGCGCATTCCCTGGAGATACTGATAAGTTTCTTGCGCCCTTTCTTAAAAACGAAATAAATTTTGATCTTTCTTGCATTATTAGCTACTTGTTTGTCTAGCTAGACAATTTGGCTTCTTGGGGACACAAACTGCGATGTCATAACTTTGAAAGGATAAGAAGATAAGCTTAAAAGATTTATGTAGTGTTTAAAGAGGCTTTAGAGTTTATTAATCCTACCATATAGGACTTCAAAGTGGTTCTGTATTTGATTTCCGGTTGTAAAAATATTAGTCATGATAAAAACAACTGCTTATGACTTATGATGACACCAGGGAATGATAACGTTATTTTTAAATGTAACGTTATTTCTTACTTTTTTTACCGTTAATTTTAACATTAACGTTATGTCAATAAATAACGTTACTTTAGATAACGTTAAATTGAAATTAACGTTATTTCAGTAAATAACGTAAATTGTAACGTTATTTTATCGAAATTAACGATATTTCAGTAAATAACGTTAATTTTAACGTTATTTCTTACTTTTTGTTACCGTTACTTTAAAATTAACGTTATTCCAAATAATAACGTTACTTTTTTACTGATATTTTACCGGTAAAGTTTAACGCTAAGTATATTTAACGGTAATTTTACCGATACAATATCTTTAACGTAATTTTTACCAGTAAATTTACCGATAAAATGCTTTAACGGTATTTTTTGTAACGTTATTTTTTTAACGGTATTTCAATCCCTGGATGACACAATTCTTTACTTGAAGCCTCAAGCACGTTTTATTTGATTTGGTATCCCACAGGGAGGTCTCAAGGTCAACATGTACATAGTCGGAAGTGCCGTTGACTGTACATAACAAAAGTAAGTTATGCATTGAAATAAGTTTAAAAAAAGAGATATTCATTGTGTCTTTGGGTTAACCACGTCATTAATTCAGTTACCAACAACAACAGTTTTTCAAACATTACTTACTCATATCGTTATGTTGTTTTACGTTACTGTTATTGTTATTTAACAAAACATACTTTACTACGCAAACTATTATAAAAACAATAAGGTCGCTTGCGTATAAACGGTAAAAAGGTCACCTTCAGTTGAAAACAATAATTACCTACCTAGTTACATTACAATTGAAGCTTTCTACTTCGCGACACTATTAATTATTGTATGTGTTTAAAGTAATGTGATGAATAATATGAATACTGTGCAATCTTAGAATTAAACACTAGAAGCCGTGTCCTCGTATGCAAAGTAAGGCAACTAATACTAAGCCAGAATAGCTTAGTTTTCAGATTTCAGTATATCCTTCATACGTTACCTAATCGTAATTAAAATCCAATAATATAGTAACTAATCTAATAAATGTAGGAAAATTGAAAATGT
This sequence comes from Agriphila straminella, assembly GCA_950108535.1. Taxonomy (NCBI): domain Eukaryota; kingdom Metazoa; phylum Arthropoda; class Insecta; order Lepidoptera; family Crambidae; genus Agriphila; species Agriphila straminella. Next base: position 13,970,427 of record OX467304.1, read on the forward strand.
TTTGTACTTATTCGGTATGATTAGGTAATGATGGAAAATAAAAATCTGAAAACGGGGCCATTTTCGGGGTCGTTCTATAGGTGTTATTATTCTAAGTGTGCAATTTGATGAATGTAAATTGCGTAATTAACTTGTACTATTATGTATTCTGTGTTAATAACACTGAATACCTAATAGTACAAGTGTAATAATTGTAGCCCGTGTCGTGAAAATAAAGAAGGAATCAATTTTATTATGCAGGTACTGTCAGCAAAGCTATGAGCTGAACACCTTAAGGTTAATTTCTAGATCGAGTAGTCTGTATTGTCTTGCATTTACCCAAAAGTCACAAAAGCATATTTTGTATAAAACAATGGAGGCAGGTAAAGACGAACTTTTAGTCCCATCCTTGCAAGCAATTTATTTTCAATTTCTTCAGGTCATAACTTTGCTGACTGTACCTACATAACAAGAATAGATAAGTGGGATGATTAACAGTGGTTTTTTTAGCTATTTAAGTATTTAATTTTTATTTAATGAATAAGGGGTTTAAAAAATTGTATGGTGCGTGGGATCCTCGACCGCCTTTTTAACCGATTTAAAAAAAAGGAGGAGGTTCTCAGTTCGTCGGAATGTTTGTTTTTTTTTAAATCGCATCGCACTATGAAACTTGCATTTTTTGATTTTTTGATTAGGCCACTTTCGCTCAGGGTACCACCTTAATAAAGCTACTTTCGCTCTTATGCACTCGCGATGCGCTTAAACTATTAAGTAATAATAACATAGCTATTAATTTTAGTCAGTTAAATCGATTATGAGAGGTTTTTGGAACCTATAGATTTAAAATAATCGTAATTATGTTGCAATGATTGCAAACTTTTCGTCCAAATATTGTTATGTGCTCGTGACGTGTTGTTTTATTTTAGTTTTTTATAAAAACGTGACGTTTTAGACCTAATTAATGTTATTTAAGATTTTTTGCTCGTCTAAAATGTCCGCAATCGAAATATACAAGTTTCATAATTCGACACCATTAAAAAAAAACCCAAAATGATGGACGAGGACTATGCCGCGCTCCCAAACAAGAATTCCAAACCCCTTTGGCAACCCATCCGAAAATCTGCCTTTCCGAAAGTAAATGTTGCCTGGAAGAGATTAGGCCGCATTTTGTGTGCTTTCTTCCTTTTTTGTATCTTTGTAATGTGTTTTGTCTTTATGTGCAATAAAGTGTCAATTATTATTACATTTTCGTAATAAAACAGTATTATGCTGCTGCTATTGATAATGAACAATAAATGAAACACAAGTCAAGTGTTCATAATCTGTTGTCATATTTATTTGTTGTTCATGGCAATCGTGACGCACGCAGTAGAATGAATGATTGCGTTCGAGAACGATCTGACATACTATAACATACGTTTATTGTTAACTTTATAATCCATACATAATGCATTTTTATTATAGAAGAATTAAAAAAATAGGTGCAGAAAGCTAAAGCTAGGAGCTCGATGGCGCAGTGGTTTAGCGCCTGGCCACAGTATTCAGTATATCATAAATAATACAAAAAAATCCACTGTTTCATACAAAAATTAACAACGAAAATATTAAAATGTATGAAACAGCTGATTTATTTTTCGCGATTTCAGAGTTGGTCCCATCCCATGGTAAAAGTTGTTCAGTTTGATGGTCCCTATCTACCATATTCGGCATTATAATATTTTTATCAAACACCTTGTATAGTACCTGGTAGGGCTTGAAAATCGGAGTTTTTTTCAGCTCCGGAGTTTGGTTTCGATGTTCAGAGTTTCAACTCCGGAGTTCCGGAGTTCCGGAGTTTTCAGTCACTTTTTAAATAAAATTGCAGTGGTATTTTTAGCGTGTTTATAGAGGTTATTAACTAACCAAAAATCAAGATATACTTTTTTTATCGATAAATCAATAAGTTGAATCACTTAGGTACTTGCTTATTGCGCAAATAATTCAACTAAAAATACATTTTACTTACGTTTCACGCCACTCAAATTTACCGAGTGTTGGTTCATCATCATATCAGTCACACGACATTCACTGCTGGTTATGGCCTCGCTAAATTATCTCCACAACGATCGATCCTGCTCTGCTCGCATCCAGCGGCGCCCCGCGAGCCCGCAACCTTCACTAGTCACCAGATCCACCTTGGTCCACCTTGTCAGGAGCCTACCCACAAAGCGCTTTGTGTACGGTCGCCATTCCAGAACCTTTCTTCCCCAATGGCCGTCGATTCTACTTATTAAGTGCCCCGTCCACTGCCACTTCAGCTGATCAAGAGAGAGCCTTAAAGAGATGTTGGTTAATTTAGATCTCCTACTGATTTCTGATTAGATCACACAGGGAAACGTCGAGCATGGATCTCTCCATTGCACGCTGGTTCGCTGGACTCGCTGGGTGACATTGAGCCTTTTTATGAGACCCATAGTAAGCGAGCACGTTTCACTGCCTTAAGTCATCACTGGCAACACACGCTGATCAAGGACTTTAGTCTAGAGACACTGAAGTAAGTTCGACGCGAAGATTTTTTAAAGCTTCCCGAATGCTGCCCATTCGAGCCACTATCAATGAGAGATATCTTCCTCGAAGTTGTACTTACTTAACTGGACTGTCTGTCCTAGGTAATGGTCTAGAACTTCAAGTACTTATTGGGTTTGTTCCCAACATGAAGGAGTGGGTAAATACAACATGGACATTCGACATGATTTTCATCTTATGTTCATGTTCCATCCATCCATCCATGTTCATCCTAAGAGCCACTCTTTAGGAAAACACTACGGAGATTTTCGAGCATTACGAGTATGTTCAGGTTTTACAAGGCCTCAGCTGTGAGAACTGATATGCAAAATGAAGGTATGTTGTTCGCCATGAATGTTGCTGCCAAGTACTTTACAGTTCAAGAGCTTATAGTATCCTCCAAAGCAGCTGTGAACAGTTTCGGAGAAATAATATCTCCCTGTTTCACACATCGCTGCAGTTGGATTGGAATTTGTGCTCTGGTTCTGTAATTGGATCGACATGATGGCATTTTCATATAAGTAAAGTACCTCAGTCAGCGCCTCGATATACCTGTAATCCACTTGGCACCTCTGGAGAGACTGCAACAGCGCCCAGGGGTATATGGCCACGGCGATTAAAATGCTTTCTATTATTATTTTTTTAAATCGAAACTCCGATTTTGGTTGTGAAACTCCGGTTTTACCAAACGATGCTGAAATCCTTCGAAACTCCGGAGCTAGACCAAAACCGGAGTTCCGGACTTCAAGCCCTAGTACCTGGCCCAACGATTTCACAACATTTATTAACTCGAGCTCCTCGAGAGGAAGGCACGTTAAGCCGTTGGTCCCGGGTGCATTTGCAGTCGTTAACACCCACCAATCCGCATTGGGCCCACGAGGTGGGTATGGCCCATCCTCTTTATCCACCCATAAGGAAGGCCTGTGCCCCAGCAGTAGGGACATTGAAAATGGCAGATGGTTTAGTTAGTACAGAAAAGGAAATTATTGAGGGTACCTACCTTTCTTCGACAAAAAACTATAGTTCCAGAGAGATTGTACAAAAACTCTGGAACTGGAGTTTTTTGTCGAAGAAAGGTACTTAACTCTAGCTCCTCGAGAGGAAGGCACGTTAAGCCGTTGGTCCTGGGTGCATTTGCAGTCGTTAACACCCACCAATCCGCATTGGTCCCACGAGGTGAGTTATGGCCCATCCTCCTTATCCACCCATAAGGAAGGCCTGTGCCCAAGCAGTGGGGACATTGAAAATGGCAGATGGTTTAGTTAGTACAGAACAGGACATATTGAGGGTACCTTTCTTCGACAAAAAACTATAGTTCCAGAGAGATTGTAAAAAAACTCTGGAACTATAGTTGTTTGTCGAAGAAAGGTACCCTCAATATGTCCTTTTCTGTACTAGACCTAGACGCAGACGAAATCGCGGGCGGCCGCTAGTTATTTCAGTTATTCCAATCTGTTACCTCAAGGAATTGATTCCTTGAGATAACAGATCAGGGTAGACCCTGAGGTGAATTCTAGGAAACGTACATCCAAGAATTTACCCTAAAGTTAGGGAGGGAGCTAGCATAGGGAGAATTATCGGACATAGGTTCCCCAGAGTTAACTAAGGGTGGATTTTTTGGGGTAACAGTGAAAGTGAAATAAGCTTTATTCAAATAAACTTAATTGTTAAGTACTTTTGAATCGTCTATATTTTCCTACCACCCGTTCCAGACTTTTTTTTTAACAGATTGGAATAACAGAGTAATTCTAATAAGGGGGTACTTATGGTAAGAATAACTTACCTCACTGGTAACTCTTTCCTTAGAAATAGGAAGGACTTCCTCTCGCACGCATTGAGTCCTGAAACAAACAAGAAAAAAACCTTATTTTTATACCCAACCAATACAATAAGAATGGGAAATAATAACAGTATATTTTTGACAGCATATCAACCGCACGACACCCACTGCTGGGTATAGGCCTCCCCCAAGAACCTCCATGACGATCGGTCCTGCGCTGCCCGCATCCAGGGGCGCACCATCGTCGGTTCACTCAGTTCTTAACCCTCAAATATAAGCCGCGGTACGTAGGTTTAGCGGTGAGATAAATTGGAGTTACTGCGCATGTTTGCAGTAGCCCCCTTTGATCAAGGCCTTTGCCCCGCACCACGTCTCCCGCCAATGAGACACCAAAAATTTCTTCTGCGCCTTCGATCAGATACCATCGAAGTTCTGCGCACAAAATGGCAGCGCTAAAGTTACATGCCGATACTTGTAAGGCTGATGGTATAATGGGCCCTCCATATTCACAGGCCCGGCCTGCAGGATCGTACGGAAAGCGGCCTCTCCCGGCCTTCAGGCCAAATCTCAGCGTGTGAAGGGGGAGGCGTGGCCTCTTCAGTCCTGAGAAGGCTGTGCGCCTCTCCGTACGATCCTGCAGGCCTGGCCTGTGCATGTGGAAGGCTCATAATGCGGCTATCTATTTAAGGGACCATAATAGGAAAACATTGTTTTGCACGGGCCATAATATATTTATATAGAAAACGTAAAGTTGTAGCTACAAAAAAACATACGACAAGATAAAGAAATTATCTAGTAGCTACAAGTATTAAATTGCGTATACCTTACAGATGATTGTAAAAAAAACAGAATATCATTAAAAGCACTTGTCGCGGGCAATATTTTTGGCGTAAATTAGGAAACCTACCTATTGAATCTTAAGCGCTTATTACACCTTCCTGAATTTCGGATCCGGAATTTAGTGTCCGATTTAGGACGAGAAATTCAGTCGCCAATTAGACCGTCCTGAATGTCGGATCCGATATCACAGCTTTACGATCATACAGTTGTTAAACGAATGTTCTTGTAGCCGTAAAAAAACATAGCTAGGTAAATAGGAGGTATATGTAGGTAGCTAGGTAGGTAGTAGGTACGTGTCATTTTCAACGCTAATCTGAACTAGTTTTTAACCGACTTCATCAAAAGGAGGAGGTTCTCAATTCGATTGTATACTTTTTTTTATCGTTATTCGCGCGTATCTTCGACATTTATGGACTGATTTTGATGATTCTTTTTTTGTTCGATTGAGTTTTCTTGCGAGAGGTCCCATTTTTTTTTTCAAATCGGTTCAGTAGTTTTCATGTAAACCCGAAAATACTATGACTTTATCAACTACCTTGACGACTTTGTTATTTATGAACCTAATTAGATGATTGTTTTTGTTGCGAAAGGGATACTTTGTGTAGTCTTTTTAACCGACTTTAAAAAAAGGAGGTATTCAGTTTGTATATGTATGTATGTTTCTCCGCAATTATCTGACGTTTGGCTGAGCCGATTTTACTACCTAAATAATATACCTACACTACCTAATACAAAAGGTACTTACACTAAAAATAAAAAAATAAAAAATTGTTTAAATAACGAAAAAACCGACTTCAAAAAACCTGCGTCTAAAAAGCAAGAAATAATATATAAATCATTAGATACGCATTATCATATCATTGTTATAATAAAACACGTCTATTGAATTTGGGTGGGGCTTTTAGAATAAAAAAAGGAAGTTGTAGGTACTCCAGGCCCACCCGACTTTAATAGACGTGTTTTATTATAACAATGATAAAGCGTAGCTAATGATTTATATATTATTTTTTAGAGGCAGGTTTTTTGAAGTCGGTTTTTTTGTTTTTTTATATTGATGTAACTAGGTAAAAAAAAAGCAAATCACAGAGTGACAACTCTTATATACTTTTAGTCGTTGCGCCAACTGTCTATCTAGCTAGACGAACGGCGCGGCGGACTTTTTTTCGCCAACATAAAAGGCGTTGACTGACTGTACTCTTTATGCTGTGGTACTACTGTGTCGGAGCCGAGCGTCCTGAATGCGATTACACTGTCCTAAGTGCTTCCGATTTAGCATCCGTTATGTCGGAGACAATTTCTATCCTAATTAGGATCCTAAATCGGATCCTAGCTTCCTGAATGCAATTACACTGCTCTGAATTTAGGAGCGACTTCATATCGGCTCCGATATTTAGGATGATCTAATTAGCTCTTTACATCAAAATACACTTTAACGTACTGTGCAGTTGCTCCAATAATTTTTTTAAGAAAGATTAGTGCAAAAGATAATGATGAAAAAACAACGAAAAATATCGAAAAGCGCAGAAGTGGTTATTTTCCACACTCTTTATACGTAAAGAAAAAGACAGAGACAAATGATTACGCATAACAGAGCCTAAAGAACCGATGTCTGTATTTCCAATACTGTATTGACATGGCTATATAAATAAATTCGTTACTTTTTTATGCACAACGGGATAGTGCTTGGCCTTCACCTCACCTGATGTTAAGTGAAGATAAGGACGAAAATCAAACCGAGTACAAATTGTACCCCCCTTGGTTGGGAATCGAACCTTGGGTGGGCGAACCATAAGACCACAGAGGCGGTTACTTAGTGGTACCTACTGAAAAATTCAAAACCTATTAATCATTTGGTCGCCTCATTTCACTAACACCCTATCCCAAATTTCCATTAAAAACCTCGTCCTGGAAAATTGGAAACAAGGTCTATTTCTCGAATCCATGAGTTAGAAAATTGAAGAGCAGTTGTTGATAGCATCTAATTGTATTGTTAGTTGGGCGATTAACTCTTTTAGGTATAGCAAACCACAGAATATAAAGAAGATAGAAGTGCTGCTCGGATCAAATCGCGGTTCTACGTGCACGGCACGCACACTTATGTCTGTCACAGAATAGGTCAAGTCAAACCAGGCTCATCAACAGGCTACATTATTGTTTTTTTACATAATATATTTTTTGGTAAGTACCAGACCATCAAACATTTTTAATGTCTCCACTGCTGGGGCACATGCCTTCCTTATGGGCTGATGAGGAGGACATATTTTTGGTAAGTACCTAAATAACAATATTAGGTACAATGGTGGCACAGATACCCAAACCCGGGATAATAATGAAAAAATCGCTTTAAAAATTGGCCCAGCTAGGGATCGACCCCGTGGCCCGAGTAACCTAGGGTAAACTAGGGTTTCCTAGGATGACAGTGCCGTCATATTACGGAGGCCGTCGTATTACGGAGCGCTCATGGCGGAACTTGACAGACTGATCGTACTCGATCACGTTTGTTAAGCAACGCTCGGTCCGGTCAGGTGTCGGATGGGTGACCGTTCGGTGGCATTACAACTGAGCGCTTCCGTGCTTCGGAGGGCTCGTTAAACCGTCGGTCCCGGCTGTTGTCATCTGATAACAGTCGTTGAGCCAAGTTAGAGGCCTTACAGGCGGCTTGATAAACTCTAACACTAGAGGTGGCCACTAATCCACATGTGGCCACGTACTTTTAATGAACCAACGCGAATCACACCCACATCGGCAACTTGCTTGGATAACATTTTCTGTAACTGTAATGTACTTGAAAAATCAATTTTGAATTGTATTAAATCCGACCACAGTGGACAATTAGCCTCTATTGAGCACCATCATGTTCCGTCTAAACGGAAAATAATGTGTAGGCCAATAAAAAAACACTGTATTGAAAAATTCAGAAACAGTGTCTCAAGTAAAATTGAAACTTTACCAGAACCAAACTTTGAAGCCAATAACTTATATAATCATTTATTTAGCATAGTTCAAACTGAATTTAGTGAAACTTTTAAACAGAAAGTCATCAAATGTAATGATAGTACGAAATTTAGTGACTGGGCCACACCCGGCATATATAAGAGCAGAAGGAAATTATACGAACTTTATGCAGAGAAAGCTACTTCTTGTGATCCCAACTTCATTGAATTTGTCAAGAAGTATTCACAAACATTCAGAGAAGTTTGTATCCTAGCAAAGTCCAAGTACTTTGCAAATAAAATAAAATTAGCTGATAATAAAATTAAGGCTACCTGGAATATTATTAACAAAGAAACGGGCAAATCAAAATCCAATATAAATTCCTTCTGTTTAAAAACTGGTGATCAAACTTTTGAATCTGACAATGAGGTCGCTAAAGTTTTTGAAGATTTCTTTGCTAGAATACCTGTAGAAACTACCAGTACTCTTAGTGCTAGTCCCAACATCGCTGTCTCCCTTCTGGAGTCTAGTGTTGATAAGTGCAATGAAAGTTTTTCCTTTAAATATATAAACAGTGCAGATATCATTAAAGCTTTTAAAACAATTAATGTTAAAAAAACAGAAGATCTTTGGGGCATGTCAACAAGCATTATTAAATCAATAATTGATATACTAGCCCCCTACTTAGCTTTTATTTTTAACAAATGTATTGACGAAGGGGTCTTTCCTGACTTAATGAAAAATAGTAAATTGATTCCTCTTTTTAAATCTGGGGATAAAAGTGACCCAGCTAACTTTAGGCCAATATCTATACTACCAGCACTTAGTAAAATATTTGAAAAAATTATATATTCCCAATTATTAGATTACTTCACATACAACAATATACTTCATAAAAATCAGTTTGGATTTTCCAAGGGTAAAAGTACTTCTGATGCTGGAATTGCACTTCTCAAACATATTCTTGACGCTTGGGAAGAAAAGCAGGATGTAATTGGCATTTTCTGTGACCTTTCTAAGGCATTCGATTGCGTTGATCACCAAACACTATTAAAGAAGCTAGAACATTATGGTGTCTCTGATAAGTCGGTTAGTCTTATGAAATCGTATTTGTACAATAGAACTCAGAAAGTTGTAATTAATAGAACTGAATCTACTGGAGCCCCCATCAATATGGGTGTGCCACAGGGATCAATATTGGGCCCATTGCTGTTTCTAATTTATATAAATGACCTTCCCAACTTCGCGAGTAATTTATGTGAGACAGTACTATTTGCGGATGATACTTCCTTAGTTTTCAAAGTAAACCGAGGTAATAACTGTTCGGACGAAGTAAATAGTGCCCTCTCTAAAGTTTCACACTGGTTTAATAGTAATAATTTAGCACTTAACCCCAAAAAAACTAAATGTGTAAAATTTTCATTACCTAATGTTGAGCAGACAAAATTAAATATTAATTTGAATGACGATGAAGTAGACTTTACTGAGAGTACAAAATTTTTAGGTATTACACTAGATTCTCGATTGCAATGGGATCCACATATTGAAGCCTTGTCAAGTAGACTTAGTTCAGCGGCATTCGCTGTTAAGAAAATAAGGCTTTTAACTGATATTGAAACGGCAAGGTTAGTATACTTTAGTTATTTTCATAGTGTAATGTCTTATGGACTGCTATTGTGGGGCTCAGCAGCCAGTATTGAAAATATTTTTGTACTCCAAAAAAGAGCTGTTCGCGCCATATACAATCTACGGCGGAGAGATACCTTGAGAGAATTGTTCAAAGAAATAAATATTTTAACTTTGGCAGGCCAATATATTTATGAAAATTTAGTTTATGTAAGGAAACACTATGATTCATTTGATAAGAACAGCAACATTCACCAGTTTAATACAAGAAATAAAGATAAACTTGCCGTTCCAAGATTTAGGCTTGCAAAAACGAGAGGTTCATTTATGGGGAAAGGCATAGCCTTTATTAATAAAGTTCCACAACAAGTGATTGATCTTCCTTTGCATGAATTTAAAAACCATGTTAAAAAAACGCTCATGGGTAAAGGTTATTATAAAGTTGACGATTATCTTAAAGATCAAAATGCGTGGAAATGATGTAGGTAACACATAACTTGCTAATATAAGTACTTTATTGAAGTAATATAATAAGTCTATGTTGTTGCCAATAATTCTGTCACCCTTTTGTAATTATGTTACCCTGGTAACGATATATTCAAGTTTGTAAATATCGTTACTTATGGCTGTTACAGCTGATAAGTTTCTTGCGCCCGTTCTTCTTGTCAGCTAAAAAAGTCTGGAACGGGTGGTAGGAAAATATAGACGATTCAAAAGTACTTAACAATTAAGTTTATTTGAATAAAGCTTATTTCACTTTCACTTTCACTTTCACTTTCAATCCTCATTCGATAAGAAAGAAAGAGGGAGGTAATTTAGCGGCATAGACTTGGCATAGAACGTTTTCTATGTAAACAATACGGCGCAGTTTCTGACGTTACGGTGTCGCCGTATTGTTTACATAGACAACATTCAACGCTGCTACATTACGGCTGTAATATGACGACACCGCTATCTTAGGAAACCCTAGCTTTAGCGACACAAGAAACCTTCAAGAAACAGTGTATTAAATGTCTAACAACAGTAGTTATATTACTTATCATGAAGCTTCCTGATTGAATTTACTGCGGTTGATATAAAATTACTTGTGGTTAATGTAGTCTCAATTCAATGAAATAATCCTTAAGACTTCGTACGAGACGAGTAAGTATTTTAAAAGCTTCACTTACAATAAGACGGATCTTACCCTGCATCGCTTCATGCTGCATCAAACGTTATATCCCCCCCCCCTCAAATTGAAAAAAAAGTACAGTTTTGTTTTGACTGTAGCCGGTTTGGGCTGAGATCGCCAGTCCGTCATGTCTACGACTCTACGGTATGTAGTTGTACAGAATATAGCGATTCGATTTCGATTGGCACTTCTATTCTGTCCACTCTATGATTGTGATGCGACCGTCAGTCATTATAATCACTAAGGCTGCGTTCAGACGATAACACATAAATCGACCTCAACCCGATCTCAACTCAAACTCACCACAAAATAGAGAGACTAATGGTTTGTTTACATTATCTTAGTCTTTAGTAGAGTGCTTTAGTAGCGTGCGAGTAGATTCGAATGCGAGTGCTTTAGTAGTTTTGGTGCCTTTCCAGAGAGCGTTTACATGCTTCCAGTACAGTGTCATTTGATTAAAGCACTCTACTAAATACGCTACTAAAATGTCGATTTACATGCTTCCAGTGCGAGGAAAGTGTCGCGCAGGGGGTAAGCGGGCGGCGCGGGAGGACAGGGGATTCTGCTGGAAAGCGATAATTCCAGTTGAAAGGCTACTAGAACGTTACTCTCTTTAGTCATAAGAGGACCGTTTACATGTTTCAACTAAAGCACTCTACTAAAGACTAAGATAATGTAAACCATTCTTTACAGAAGTTAAGCTTAGTACCTACTACGGGCGTTCAAACATCGCACACACACAAAGACAGCTCACACCGCTGCGTCACGTACTCGAACTGTTTTGACTTTTGAGATTGGTTTGAGATTGCGGTTAAACAGTGTCTGTGAGAGATGTCTATGTGTGCGTTGCGCGCGAGTGCTAAGCTTCACTACTGTACTTTCTTTATATTGTGACCTAACCTCAACTACAGCTCACCTTGAAATACATCGCTTACAATTTTGAGTTGACACATTAATAAGCTCCATTACAATGTTCAGGTGAGTTAGAGGTGAGTTCGGGTTGAGTTTGAGTTGAGTTCGGGTTGAGTTTGAGTCGAGTTCGAGTTGAGCGCGTGGCGTGTGCTGTTGCATCGACTGTCATAAAGCTTAAAATTGTAAGCGATATATTTCAAGGAGTGGGCTGCAATTGAGTGGAGTTGAGTCGTGCGTGTGTCATCGTCTGAACGCAGCCTTATTATCTCTGTATCCGCCACGTGCAGCGCTAGCGCTAGCTAGTGTCAGTGGTAAACAAATATAACCTTGGCTGGCTGAGTCACCGCCGAGGGGCAAAGTTCGAAACACTCCTTCTAGACTGATCTCTCAATTAAAACTCGTAGGGGAACGAGAAAAGGCCCGCATCGCTTATTGCATGTAAAATAGCAATGTTTGCTATTCTTTTTGAGTTAGTTGTTGTCAGGGGTACAGAAACGCACAAAGGAATACTTTTCATCCAGAATTCCGAGTAGGGTTATGGTAGGGGTACGTATCAGAATGTCTAAAGTTAGAATGTCTAAACTTAAAATGGCAAAGTTCAAAATGTCAAAAATCAAAATGCAAATTGTTTAAAATGTCAAAAATCATTATGTATAACTTCATAATAGCAAAATTCAAAATGTCAAACGGTTCAAATATCAAACTAGTTAAAATATCAATGGTCCATAAGTCAAAGGTTTACAATGATTTGAAAACAACAATTCGCCTTTTTTTCATTTATCGTCTTGCAACATTTTGTGAGCAATTCTTTGTAGTTTAAATATTTAATAACCCCTCCCTAAAGTTTGAAAGTTAGGAGATGGATACTTTTTTTTAAAGTTAAAAAAAACAAAAAAATTGGAAATTAAGCAGGGGAGGCTAAAAATGGTGGGGAGAGGGGAGGGGACGTACGTACAAAATTTCGCACGTAAAAAAAGTCGTTTCTGGCGCTTCGCCGGCCGCTACCGCGGCACGCTCGCTTCGCTCGCTCGGCTCGCGCCCTGGGTTCATGTACACCTAACATGCTCGTCGCTACGCTCCTCGCACCTATCATGTGACCTGCGGTCCTTTAGTAGTGCTACCAACTTAATGCGCCGCTATTAAACGCCAAAAATTACGACACAAATCTAAAATTGTCATTTTTCCTAGAAAATCTGAATTTTCAGATTTTTTTTTCTCGCGTATTATTTGGTTCCTAAACATAAAATTTCGTATGCGTGTTCCAAATCATGAGTTCTTTACATAAAAAAAAAGAATTCGAAACTCGTGCTCTGATAATGGAAAGGTGAGCCCTGCAAAATCATATAGCGTCTACAAGTACCGATATTGCGATCTATCTACCAACAAAAGATTCGATGCGATAGATGATAAATCGCGAGAAAAAAAAGCATTAAGAAAAACTAGGTAAGGAACCAACCGAGTTTGATTTTCATATTGATGAACAACTGACAACTTACAATAACAATAGTAGATTGTTATACGAGGGTCAAAAGGAAGCAATTCCCATTCGAGATATTTAGACGCCCGAGCATAGCGAGGGCGCCTATAGTTCGAGAATGGAATTGATGACTTTTACCCGTGTTAAACACTCTACTTTTCATTTCGAATTTCAGGAAAGTAAAAAAAGCCTTAGTTATTCCAAAATGTTTATTAATAAAAACATGTACCTACTTAGTAACTACATTGGTAGACCTTAAAATTATTACCTATACCAACTTACCTTTAAAAACCTAGGAAAATTAGAACAATTTGTGAAATTTAAAGTTTAATTCTTGCTTGGAATATTTACAGTTTGATATAAATTATTATGATGACAGATTTGGCTTTGTTGGATGCCTGTATAAGTTGGAGATATTCTTTGGTCTTTCATAAGACGTTAAGTCCATGGCAGAGACTCTCTTGAAGTAGTTGTTTCCTGTAGGCGAATTACAGCGTAGTTTTATTGTTTCTTTTATTTTATTTGAACTTTTTGTTTTAGTTTTAAACTCATTTTTAGTAAGTACAAAATCAACACAAAACTTTAATACGGCACACACAGCTCAAAGTCACAGAGTTAGGTAAGTCTCCCTCCAATATTTTATATTTTTTCTTATTTTAAATTTGGAACACGTCGCGTTGCCGGCCGCTCCGCCCATTGTTTTTAATTTTGCACTGGCTGTTTATACCATGTTTTGTTGTTGTTTGTGAATGCGCCCTACAAGGCTGCAACTTTTTTAAACCATTTGTTTTTAACTATTGTAAACTTTTTCATTGCCAAATTCAGTTCTATATTTAAATTACTTTTACACCCTAGGGTGGAACGAAGAGTTTTGGACCCACTGCTCAGTTCAAATATACATCACTTTCCGAATATGAGAAATGAAAAAACTTTTTCATAAAAGAAAGGACTTTTGCACAGTGTAAAAGAGTGATTCTGTTTAGCACGAAAGAACTCATGCTATTGTTGAGTCAAGCTACTTTTTTGGATTATGGATGGAACCTTCAAAATCCTTCCTCAGATATTCATTCATGGCCCCACATAAAACTGAGAAAAAACGTTTCCGTTACTATTTGCGCTTTGTACACACTAAGAAAAGCATCATAATATGATGTTATGTTTGATTTGATACCTGAATATTGTACAAAAATGAAATTACATTATATCCATTATTTGTCGTCATGGATTTTGAAAAAGCTCCAGCTTTATGTTAACGCCAAAATTTCTTAACTTATTTAAATCACGCTTTCTCAACTTCAATTTTGGTGGACTGCTACTACCATCACATCATCAAAAAATGTAATTGGCATTTATTATGAATTGGTAATTTAAATATTAGACATTTTAAGTTTTGATCATTTGAATTTAGACATTTTTATTTAGGACTATCTGACCGTTTGACATTTTCGTTTTTGACATTTTGAACTTTCGACATTTTAATCGTTAGACATTAAAATTTTTGACATTTTGAACTTTGCCATTTTAAGTTTAGACATTCTAACTTTAGACATTCTGATACGTACCCTTATGGTAGACCTATAAAATCCTGCTTTGCGTGTGCTCGTTTTCTTGTGTTTTCTTTACAAAACGTGTAGGTTTTCTTCCTGCAGGAGCCCAAACTTAGTAGGTAATAAATGTTTGGAAAATGAGTTTCTGTTTTTTTAAACCAGTAGCTGCAATGTAATAATATTGCATATATTTGGAATCAGCTCAAGAAGCCCTTTCATTCGATATCATAAACGATGAGATTTAAAAAAAAACCCATACACAAAAAATGGTGTTATAACTCCCTAACCCTACCATACAAAAATCAAAGA
Organism: Agriphila straminella; assembly: GCA_950108535.1. NCBI lineage: Eukaryota > Metazoa > Arthropoda > Insecta > Lepidoptera > Crambidae > Agriphila > Agriphila straminella. Next base: position 13,985,546 of record OX467304.1, read on the forward strand.
TGGCTCCCCTTTCTAAAATGATCTAAGGGTTCAGTTCAGAAGGTTTACCCTGGCGAAGTACATCCCTTGATCACCAAACGCCGTAATATATTGCACTTTTATGTCGTGAGCAAATGCTACTAACACCAAATGCCAACTCATTTGCTTACCGAAACTGTCAGATTTACAAAATATCTGCCCCCCCTAGCATGAACTCCGAAACACGCCATATAAATATCGCGTGATATAGGGTTTTATCGACACTCAACTGTCAAAATCCATTGTATTTTGACAGTGAAACGTGATAGGCAGCCATTACACGCTCATGCAAGCGTCAGTCAAATTCCATCAGTCATGAATTACGTTTGACTGATTGACTGATGGAAAGAAGAAATCCACTTCATGCAACCATCAGTCACCCCATTACACGGTAGGTTAATCGTCAGTCACAGCCGTGACTGTCATGCATGACTGATGGAATTTGACTGACGCTTGCATGAGCGTGTAATGGCTGCCATAAAACGCTATACTCATCATATCGCGTTTCGGTAGTCATGCTCTGCCTGCCTAGCATGATCGATTTATATCGCGTGATATAGCGTTTTATCACGTTCATCTGTCAAAAAGACAAAAGAATTTGACAGTTGAGTGTCGATAAAATGCTATATCACGCGATATAAATCGGTCATGCTAGGCAGGCTGATTGATTTTTTAAAAAAAAGGGGGGGGCTGCATGCAGGTCATGCAGGTGAAAACTGACCCGTTGTCGATAAAACAATAGTAATTTTATTTTTTATACAGAAACCCCTCTTATATTATCAGAAGTCTTGCATCTTCATTTCCGAGCGACACCTAGCAGCGGCCAAGGTCGTCGCGCGCGATACGTTTATTTATAGGCAACTCAACGAGGAAACCGGAAGTCCCTATTAGCTGATGATGTTACGTAGATCGTTTATGTTATCTAGGTATACATTATAATAAAATTGTTACTGGCTGATGTTTGTACATTGAAGATATTTAAGAAAAAATAAATAAGGGGTCTATTGTATACATATAAGGGTAAATAGAAGCCAAAACTATTACTATTTATTTCAAGTCGAATCCCAAAATTGCATAGCGCCCATGCCGGGCAAAGTTCGCTCGTGTCACAAAATGTAGAGGAGCATTTTCCGTGCACGGCATGCACCCACACATACATAGGTACATATACATTTTGAACAGACTATCTCAGGCCAACTCAGGCTATTTTCAGTAGGTAATGAGTTCCTTTGGTGGATTGTGGCTTTTTACTTACGGCTAGAGCGGTGCGGTTCCCATCTAGAAAACGCCTAGGTGGGCGTTTTAATTTGTGCTCAAGAGTCACACGGACTATTTTGTGTCAGAACTTCAGAAGTCAGCTGTTCAAAACTTCCTACCAAAGCTCAACCATAAACAAGACCGGCCTTGAAGAGTTCCAGTCCTAAAAATCGCGTAGCGCCCGCGCCGACCAAAGTTCAACCGCGTCATTGATACCGAATTGGCAACATGGCGGAGACATAAATAATAGAGGAGTGGACTGTGGTCTGTTGTGTTATGTCAGTTATGTGACAAAACAGAATATCGTTATTACATTTTAAGACCTTAAGGTAGGTTGATCCGAGCGGGTCGATCCGTGAACTGTGATGGAGTGAAATCGAACGTAACTATACTCACTTTGGGTTCAAATCAGTGCGCGTTCCAACGCGGCGGTTGCGTTGAGAACTTGCACCGAATTCTCAATTTTTACATGTTTTTATTACTTTTCTTCACTTTCAAGTTAGTTAAAAAAAATCTGTTCAATTAAGATTAAGGTATTAACATCGCCGATTTTTATGGTTGGTTTTAACATAAACGAATAATCTTTTTCCGAGAAAGTTTGCAAATAAGACCAGAAACAGGGTCCACGGAATATTTTTTTACATCAGAGGTGGTAACATTTTTATAAATGCTTTCAATTAAATCTATTGTGTTTATTAAGTACTTACATTATATATAATAAATAGAAAATCTATTGTGTCTCGGTCGCCAGTAGGTATGTCATGCTCTCTTTAATCATTTCTGCGGTGGTGTCGTGTGAGGCGGGTCGTTACGTTCCCTCAAATATGGTTGAGCGAAGCGATTGGCTGGTTAATAGTTTTTTTTAAGAGCCTAGACTGAATAATTACTTTAAAAATTTTGAACTTAGCTTGAACCCTGTAAATTGATTCATAATGAAATGTGCTAATTAAATAATGTTTTTTTTTTGATAATCTATGTTAACATAATGTCTGGAAACGATATTATATAGATATGAAATAAAACACTTTTAACGGATACTAGCGCGGTTTTATTGAAAGTACTTTGGTAATTGCTTTTGCTTGGTTTGGGGCTAGATGGCGCTGTGTGAAATTGTCCAAGCATTTATTTATTTAATTAGTTGGTATTTGGTTTGATTTTTGATTTTCCCGAGACGTTTCGGCACCTTTGCAGCTGCCGTGGTCACGGGGGACTGACCACTGTACTGTACTATTCCGGTACAGCGGTACTGTGCCGGAACTGTGACTTCACTGATATGTATGAATCGGGCTTTATGGGTGGATAAGGAGGGGCCATGTAAAGCGCTTATTACACCATCCTGAATGTCGGACCCGGAATTCAGTGTCCGATTTAGGACGAGAAATTCAGTCGCCAATTAGACCGTCCTGAATGTCGTATCCGACATCACAGCTTTACGATCATACAGTAGTTAAACGAATGTTCTTGTAGCTGTAAAATTACAAAGCTAGGTAAATAGGAGGTATATGTAGGTAGCTAGGTAGGTACGTGTCATTTTCAACGCTAATCTGAACTAGTTTTTAACCGACTTCATCAAAAGGAGGAGGTTCTCAATTCGATTGTATACTTTTTTTTATCGTTATTCGCGCGTATCTTCGACATTTATGGACCGATTTTGATGATTATTTTGTTCGATTGAGTTTTCTTGCGAGATGGTTCCAATTATTATTTTTTCAAATCGGGTCAGTAGTTTTCAAGTTTTCCCGAAAATACTATGACTTTACATCAACTACCTTGACGACTTTGTTATTTATGAACTGAATTAGATGATTGTTTTTGTTGGGAGAGGGATACCTTTGTGTAGTATTTTTAACAGACTTCAAAAAAAGGAGGTACCTATTCAGTTTGTATGTGTATGTACGTTTCTTCGCGATTATCTCACGTTTGGCTGAGCCGATTTTACTACCTAAATAATATACCTACACTACCTAATACGGAAGGTACTTATACTAAAATAAAAAAAAATAAAAATGTTTAAAAAACAAAAAAACCGACTTCAAAAAACCTGCCTCTAAAAAGCAAGAAATAATATATAAATCATTAGATACGCATTATCATATCATTGTTATAATAAAACACGTCTATTGAAGTCGGGTGGGGCTTTTAGAATAAAAAAGGAAGTTGTAGGTACTCCAGCCCCACCCGACTTTAATAGACGTGTTTTATTATAAAAATGATAATGCGTAGCTAATGATTTATATATTATTTCTTGCTTTTCAGAGGCAAGTTTTTTTTGTTTTTTATATTGATGTAGGTAAAAAAAAAGCAAATCACAGAGTGACAACCCTTATATACTTTTAGTCGTTGCGCCAACTGTCTATCTAGACGAACGGCGCGGCGGATATTTTTTCGCCAACATAAAAGGCGTTGACTGACTGTACTATTTATGCTGTGGTACTACTGTGTCGGAGCCGAGCGTCCTGAATGCGATTACACTGTCCTAAGTGCTTCCGATTTAGCATCCGTTATGTCGGAGACAATTTCTATCCTAACTAGGATCCTATCGGATCCTAGCTTCCTGAATGCAATTACACTGCTCTGAATTCAGGAGCGACTTCATATCGGGTCCGATATTTAGGATGATCTAATTAGCTCTTAAGCCCAATGCGGAGAAAGGAGATTTTGAAAAAAAAAGTGGGTTTGTTTTTTTTTACGTGTATGTAAAGTGCGTGATTGGTATTTGTACGTTTACTTCAGTTTAAACACCACCTTTTTAACGTTTACGTAGGGTTTAAACTACTTGCACGTGCATCGTATACTAAACTTACAAATGACCTAAGTTAATTGCGCACGAGGATTCTTTCGAGGTCGTTGTGTGAAATCGATTATGTTGCACCACTTGCACCTAACAAACACCTGATAATTCTGACGCAGTTGGTTTGTACCTACTGCACTTGCACTGTGGATAGGTAGGTAGGTACTATTAATGAAGTTAAAAACAAAAAGAGCCGCTCGGAAAGAAATAAAATTGGCTGAATATTTTTTTTATGTAGGTAGGAATAAGCTCCGTTGTCTTTTTTAATAGTTATGTGGTGATAAGGGAATAATCTCAATTCCGCCCGCTGTTACTTCTATACATTAGTGAAGACGAAATTTTTTCAAGCAACCAAAAATTCTGTTTTTTTTTCTAGAATAAGGGAGCTTTCCTACCTATAAAAAAATATTCAGCAGATTTGTTTTTTTTTCATATGTCCCGTTGCGATACTTAATGCCATAACATAATGTTATATTTGTGTTTTTATTTTATTACTTACACTACATTTTTTGTACCTAATTATTTTGTTTACACAATAAAATTCCTTACCAACATAGGTACCTACCGTAGTTTTATAAGACGTAGCTGTCTCATATCTCATATAAGATGTTATTTAATTACCTACATCAATTAAATACTACGTGTAGGTATAATCATATGATTGCATTAATAATTAATGCAATCATATTATAATTATGATTCTGATTGCTTACTTCATTATGATCGATGTTGTTGATAATAAATATAGTATAGTCTTTCTTTCTTTCTTATCGGATGAGCAATAGTGGCCACCTCTGGTGTTAGAGCTCATTAAGCCTCCTGTAACCTGTAAGGCCTTTAATTTGGCTTAACGACTATTATCAGATGACAACAGCCGGGACCGACGGTTTAACGTGCCCTCCGAAGGACGGAAGCGCTCAGTTGTAATGCCACTTAACGGTCATTTTGAAAAAAGAAATATATGTAGCTTACTTCCGCAAACAAAATATGCAAGATGCACCGCCCGCCCGCCCGCAAAAATATGCAGCACACCACAAAATATAAGTGCACAATACCTGCATTTAGCAAGACAGCAACACACCTTGCACCTTCACCAATTAGGCTACTCTACACGTGTTTCGCCCCAACCCGGAGCATCCTCAGGAGTTAGATCGTGCGTAAACCAACACCGAATGAGCAACTACGCCCTCCGACACCGTATTTATTGTCACTTCCTCCCCACTGCGCATCGAGTGTTTGACAGTGACAACGTTTGAAGAATGTTGCCAGTTTCAAATAAAAAAGAAAAAAGAAAGAAAACATGTTTTTTAATTTAAATTACCTACAAATAAATTGATATACATTAAATAATGTGTTTTATTAATAAGATACTTATTTTTAAGAATTATTATTATTTGAGAAAATACGCAGCAATGGCGAGGAAGAGACGTCAAGTTGATTGTTAAGTATGGTTCCATCAACATTGTGTTTGATAATTTCTAGGTTTTCCAACACGTTCAGTCGTAGACCTTTACTACAAGTATGTAAAACCTCATAGGAATATAATATATATATAATATTCCTATGAGGTTTTACATACTTGTAGTAAAGGTCTACGACTGAACGTGTTGGAAAACCTAGAAATTATCAAACACAATGTTGATGGAACCATACTTAACAATCAACTTGACGTCTCTTCCTCGCCATTGCTGCGTATTTTCTCAAATAATAATAATTCTTAAAAATAAGTATCTTATTAATAAAACACATTATTTAATGTATATCAATTTATTTGTAGGTAATTTAAATTAAAAAACATGTTTTCTTTCTTTTTTCTTTTTTATTTGAAACTGGCAACATTCTTCAAACGTTGTCACTGTCAAACACTCGATGCGCAGTGGGGAGGAAGTGACAATAAATACGGTGTCGGAGGGCGTAGTTGCTCATTCGGTGTTGGTTTACGCACGATCTAACTCCTGAGGATGCTCCGGGTTGGGGCGAAACACGTGTAGAGTAGCCTAATTGGTGAAGGTGCAAGGTGTGTTGCTGTCTTGCTAAATGCAGGTATTGTGCACTTATATTTTGTGGTGTGCTGCATATTTTTGCGGGCGGGCGGGCGGTGCATCTTGCATATTTTGTTTGCGGAAGTAAGCTACATATATTTCTTTTTTCAAAATGGTTTGGGACTTCCGCCAAGTGACGCCTGATTCAATCAAATACTTAACGGTCACTCATGCGACACCTCAAAGTGTGGCCAGATAATTAAGGACAACAGTCGATTTTCATACAAACGATGTAAGAAGCCTTGGTTCTCAGCCAAGGATTGACCTAGCTGTGATATGATGATGGCCATCCAGGGAAGTGAATGAAACAGATTCAGATCGCTTTACACACCCAACTGATCTGATCAGCATTTCAAGAGAGTTTTCAGTTTTCCGGATTTCCACACATTTTATGCTAATTTCGCGGTTTGCTTTAAAGTTTAAACATATCCTTTTAACGGATACTAGCGCGGTTTAGCGGCGCGTAAGCTTGAGAAGTGAATATATCCTTTTATCTCTTAGAGATCAGTTGGGTGTGTACAGCGATCTAAATCTCCTCCATTCACTCTCTGGATGGCCATCATCAGATCGCAGTAAGGTCAATCCTTGACGGATAACCAAGGCTTCAGAGTTACCTCGTTTGTATTAAAATTGACTGGTGTCCTTAATTTAAGCGTTGCATTGCAATGCAATAGGCAGCCATTATACGGTAGGTTTTGCTGTCAGTTTAACCACAGTCAAGGCCGAGACTGACGATTAACCTACCGTGTAATGTAGTGACTGATGGTTGCATGAAGCTGATTTCTTCTTTCCATCAGTCAGTCAGTCAAACGTAATTCATGACTGATGGAATTTAACTGACGCTTGCATGAGCATGTAATGGCCACCTAAAAGAGTTTCATTTGGACACTTAAAATTCAACAACAGGCTACATCTTTTTAGTGTCACCTTCAATTATGATGAAAATGGAAGATCTAACAAGTATGAGGCGAATTTATGACCAACTATTAGAATATTTGCGATAACTAGATGACGTATGATATGATAAACAAATATTAAAACGTCACACACAATATTTACATATGGGTGATACATATGCCTATCCAATTCAATGGACTCGATTGAATAGTTGTAGAACTTCATCAAATCTTGCAGAAGTGTCTCGTAAAAGCTTGGTCTTACTGTAAATACGTGGCGATTATATCAATGCCCAACAATGATGATATGTGGGACACCATCTTTATTTATATATGTGTTGCTGTCTTGCTAAATGCAGGTATTGTGCACTGATATTTTGTGGTGTGCCGTGTGCATGTGCATTTTTTTGCGGGCGGGCGGGCGGTGCATCTTGCATTATATTTCTTGCGGAAGTAATTTACATATTTATTTTTTCACAATGGTTTGGGTTGGGACTTCCGCCAAGTGACGCCTGATTCAATCAAATATTCATTTACCTATATATAAAGTTATTTTTATGCTTCGGAAAAAGGCGTGGTTTGTGATCTGTATTAATTTACAAGTTACAAATAAAATAAGGCGTTTTAGCATGTGTGTGATTATTGAATGACGTAGGTACAGTTTTATGTAAATAAACCATCATCCAAATCGAAATAGCATTGATTAAATAAACAAACAGACAGGTGATTTTTAAATTCAATTAACAGTACGTTTGTTGACACCAATTTGCATTGGGTAATTTTCAATGTAACACAAAATGTCATATGTCAAAACAGTTAAGTAAATGTTTATTTTGTATATTCAACAACTGGATTTGCATAAGTATTGATTTGTTAATTCTTGTTGGAATCTGCTGTATTATCTTGATTCAAATCTTGAGGCTGCGTTCAGACGATAACGCACGACCCGACCTCAGAACAACTCGAACTTAACTCAACCGCAGTCCACTTCTTGAACTTGTTTTTGTTTTTTTATTTTTATTTAATTTCCAAAACAATGTTAATGCTCGTTATTTCTTTTCTAAACCTAATTTTATTTAGAACTATTTTATGTTGCGATACCCTGTTTTCTGTACTGTTTTCTATTGTGTACACACCTATGTTAACCACATGATTGCAATAAAAATATTTGATTGATTTGATTTGAAATACAGCGCTTACAATTTTGAGTTTTATGACACATTAATAAACGCCACACATGTAGCTGCACACGCCCCGCGTTCAACCCGAACTCAACCCCAACACAACACGAACGCAACTCAAACTCAACCCGAACTCACCTCAAACTCACCTGAACATTACACAGGAGCTTATTAATGTGTCATAACACAAGACTCAAAATTGTAAGCGATGTATTTTAAAGTGGGCTGCGGTCCTGCGGTTGAGGTGAGTTTGAGTTGAGTTCGGGTTGAGGTCGGCGGGCTGATTATCTTATACCGGTCTCATTTGACAGATGAATGTGATACATTGCTTCTTCTTTTTGGGGTAAAAAAAACATACCAAAGAATAGTAGCAATGTCTGTCAAATGAAACCGGTCGCTAAATAGTTTATATTTAGATAATCAGCCTGCGGGTCGTGTGTTATCGTTTGAACGCAGCCTGAATGGGTTTGGAAAATATTGACGATTCAAAATTTAAATTTTTAAGCTCATTTGTTTGAATTAAGATTATTTCGTGCGTTGCGTTTTGCGTTGCGATTGCGGATGTGGTGAAGGTGTAAGATGGAATTTTATAATTCCTCTTATTGTTTGTCTGTCACTTCGCAAACATCATAACAAATATTTTTTTCGATAAGCTGCCACTATCGACAATGCAGTCATTGACACAAAAAGATAAAATGATTAAAATAATAAACTTGAAATGTAGAGGACCCCACTTGAAGAACACAATAATATTTGTATTACAAAAGGCTTTATTTATACCTATAATATAGGTATTAATTTGGTCTCGGCTGCATTTTACAGTTAACACCCATCAATCCGCATTTTGCCCATCCTCCTTTTCCTTATTTCTTCATTCGGTCATCAAGTCCAATATGCTAACATCATGCATGCTTCATAAAGACTCATATATTTTTATTAAAAAGCAATAATTTCTAATCGTAACACGAGCATGCAGTCAACGATCATGCGCGTAAAGGCGTGCAAGGCCAAGGTGTGCGCGTGGAAGAATGATATCATTTTTAGCGAGTAACTATTTTTTTTATGCACAAAGGGATAGTGCTTTGCCTCACCTGTGGCCCTACCATGAGTTGATGCAAACTGTTTACGTTACCGTAAACTATCGGATATACTGCTCACAGTCAGTGCGAGTGAAAGAGACAAAACGATAGTTTACGGTAACGTAAACAGTTTGCATCAACTCATGGTAGGGCCACTGATGTTAAGTGACGATAAGGCCGAAGGTGGAAGCACACTACACCCGGAATCCTCATCACTGAGGAACTAGCTTTCTTACCTCTAACTGCCGGAACACAACATTAAATTGTTGTTATGGCGTCAGGCTTATAGGTAAGACGGTGGTAGCTGGCCAGGCGGACTTGAAATACCCTACCACCAACCAAACCGAGTACAAATTGTACCCCCTTGGGAATCGAACCCGGGACCCGTGCGTCTTATATACACGGGTAGGCGTACTACTAGACCACAGAGGCGGTTAAAGATACTATACTCCTCTACCAGAACTGATTATATGAAAAGTAATGAACAGTGAACACACTTTTCACTTCACGCCCATGTGAATGCAGCGAAATGGACAAGCCAGCCACATTATTTTGACCTTCGCCAACATATTTATTTACACCATAGTGTAGGTAGAGTTTGATGCCAGCACTATCGGCACAATTCATCGTACGTTGCCGGTTTTGTAACAAATGCTTCAAAGAGGTTCTTTCAACAGCATCAATGTACGATAAATTGTGCCGATGCTCGGCGAATATGTAGTGCCGACATGAGAAGCTGGGGCATGTAGAGAGAGTTAGGTTTTGTAGAGTTAGAAGTTTGGCTCTAAGTACATGAGATCTGATAACTTTTGACAGTGCGAGCCATATGGTCTCGTCTTCTCCATGAAAATGTTTTTGGTGGGATTCTAGTTGTTTATATTATTCTTGTAGAAGTATTACTCTTCCGAGAAAAGATGTTGCAATAATCTCTACACTTGGCAGATGGTTATGGAGTCGTTGAACTGTTTTCGTCAGAAAATTTTATAATGTTCTTAACTTCTAGGTAGCTCATTCAACTCGATTACTCGAACAATTCATTCAAAAGGATACATTTTCCTAATGGCATGGATGGCATGGCAACACTTGTCTAACACTGATTACAAAAAAACGTAAAGTACTGAACTAATAGCATAAATTACTTGGTAACAAACTGAGACAGGTACTTATTTAACGGTTGACGTCAACCTTCCTATAGCTCATAATATTACGTGGTGTTAGGAATTTTCCTATTAAAACGATTCAACACTGATCTTTAACTCCAACCCCTGCCAGCTTCGTCCTACAACAGGGAGCAAAGTTTTGAAATTGATGAAATGACATTCTATTCTATTGTAAATGGGCTGTTATGATGATGATGATGATGAGCTCTACTGCAATATTATGTATTCTGTGCTATTGCGATAATCTGTCATTGTCAAATCTGTCTACCCTTCCACATGCACGTGGAAGGGCCTACGTGTGTAGGGAGTAAGAGTAAGTCAGAACTGAAGGGGCCGCGCCTCCCCCTACGCAAGGTGAGATTTGGCCGGAAGGGCGCGCCTCTTCGTAGGATCCTGCCAGCCAGACCTTCCGACCGATGGCGTACTTCTTTGACATTGACAACTTGTAACAGCCTACACCAAATAACTGATTTTGAATCTTGAGAAATTGATTACAAATAATATGTGGTAAAACAGCTTTGTAAACATCCTGAACTGGAACACCGATCTCTCCAGAACCGTGATAACACTATCGAGTCGAGACCTTGTAAAGACCTCGCGAATGCGATACAAAACAAATACGGGTATTATGTAAACTGTTGTTCTTTATTTATTATCGTGTTGAATAGTTTGATATGTGTTTTGAATGATATTATTCATTGAACGAGCGAGTGCGAAGTGTCTCTGTTTTTCAGCTTGGGCAAAAATGCTTTTATATGTCCGGCTGCCCGTCGATCTCCTCTACAGGCAACATTTCTCAACCGATTCTCATGAAATTTTGTGAGCAGGTTCTAAAATTATATGGAGAATTATATCATATTTCAGCCATTTCGAAAATGTTCAAAAATGTCACAAACGCAAGGTCTACAGCTCAACAGAGCTAGGTATTAGATAATTAAATACACAAGCCTGTTTTGGAGAGGATGACCTTTAAGTATTCTGTGCTTCTTGTGAGCTAATGAATCTATCTGAATTTTATATAACTAGACCGTATAATTCAATAATTAATATACATAATTATATTGCATTACCAATAAGAATTTTCTTGTTCCTAATTCGTGAACCAGTGACGCAGCTGTTTGCATTATCGTTGCCGGAATGCAAAACAGCGACCGTGAACGATAAACGCAGGCCTAGGTACATGCGTATGTGAAAAGAGGTGAAAAGTCGTAAAATGACGTGAAACTAACACAATAGGTTACATTGTTTGATACAAAAAACATGTTTCTATAAATTTATTGTCGACTAGCCAGAGGGCATAATTATCGGCTAAAAACAATAAAGTTTATGTAAACTATGATTTGAAAGATGTAGGTATGCAATTGCTGACTGTAGAGGCGGATTCCCCGAAATGATTTTTCCCTATTATTTTGATTTACATTCGCTTTATTCCCCAAACTTTTTTTTTACCAATTGAACAATTTCTTAAAGCATTTTTCCACATTATCATGAATTTCTAGCAGTTTTCGATACCAAAAGGTATTTTCCAAAGATTTAAACCGTTAGATATGCCCTTACCATAGTATGAGCTCACATTCAAATGAGTGAGTCTCACTTCTTTGCTATCAGATGGCTCTCAGTGCTCATTTGAACACAGTGTCAGTTATTTCGAGAAACCACGTGAGAACTTTTTCAAAATGCCGTCTTGTGCCTTTTATCTGTGCACCAACAATTGTAGAAATACAAATAAAGCAAAATGGTGTAACCAAGGTGTAACATTTTACGCGTAAAGTATTTAGATTTTAATTATTATCGAAATTTATTTTTCTTCCGTTGTCAATTCCGATGGACGTAAACGCATCACGCATGCGTGCGCCATTTTGACAGATTTGAAATAATATATAATAATAAAAATAAAAAAAATAATAACATATAATATAAAATAATGCTACAGATTTTTAGTACGAAGGCAGGTCTAACGATTTAAATCTTTGGTATTTTCAACCATCGATAATTTTTCCCAATCTTATGAATAAAATTGCCAGTCGCATTTCTTCCGAACTGTGGCTTCAATGAAAATGAGCGATTTTCTGACAGCTGATAATTTTAGTAAAATTTTGTGTCAATAATTTCGGGGAATCCGCCTCTACAGTCCCACCCACCCATAGATATAGTATCACCCACCATATAAAATTATTTTGGACCATATAAAGTTTTTTTAATGTAACCTTATGACGTTTGACATAAAATTGACAGAATGCGTGCTGCAAATATCGTCAAAGAGGATATAAAAAAACTGATATTCATAACTAAGACAGCACAGAGAAAGCAATACTATACGTAAGAAGAGACGGGACTTCATAGACCAAAAAAATCTACGAAATGTCAAATCAAACATACCTCGACGTAGCCAACATAACGAATGTAAAACAATGTTTTGCCAACCTACAGGAAAGAAATAGAGATGGGCGACCTTATAGTATTAAATTTATCGATATCGATGAATGCACTGAACTGCGCTTTACTTAAGGAATAATTTTCTACTAAAATGACACAATACTGTTTTTTAACCAGTACTGAATCAAACAAGTATGTTAGAATTAATTATCAAGCATTTAAGTTATGGGCAGTACTTTTAATTAAAAAACCGAGCATGTGTTCAGTTTAATATTAGAAATAATAATTAAAAAATTTAAAAAATATGTATTTTCCAAAAAAAAACAAAATTAATCCTCATCGTCGCATTTTCGCCGATCAATTCATTTGCTCATAGACCATAATAGTGACCTGAAATAAGAGTTACATTGCAATGGATATAAAATTACTATTATAATAAAAAAAAATGAAATTAAAAGTAAGTATTAATTATTACCAAAAAAAAGTCATTGTCGCATTTTTGCTGAACATTTTATTAGCTGTTAGTTGTGACCTGGAATAAGACAGATATAAAATTGCTAATATAATAAAAAAATATTAAAAAGATTTATTCCCAAAAAATTCGCATTTTCGCCAATTAATTTGTTAGCTCATAGTAGTGACCTGAAGTAAGAGTTAAATCAAAACAGATATAAAATTGCAATTATAATAAAATATGAAACTAGTTTATAATATTCAGAATTGGGCCAAGCCCACTTCTTACACCTAAAATTAAAAGCATCGATATCGATATTTATATATGATGTAGCACTATTTTCCTGCAGATTATTTTTCTGACTAAAATTTTATTATTTCATTCAAATACCTACCAAAAATTGTAAACGAATGTTATATTGGTTAATGTAATACTCACCGAAGCCCATCTGAAGGAAATTTGGCCATAAATAACCGTTTTGTATCGTCTTAGCACGCCGATTTCAAACCACAAAGGACAATGCACACGGAAGTATGGGCCGCCGTACACTGGTTGCATCAATGATAAATTGAGTTTGAGAAGTTCCTTTTTATTCTAATTAAACGTACTTACTATAATTTTTGAAAGGAGAACAGGGGTTTTCAAAATATTTACAATGAAGTAACATAACCTAAAAATCTAAATATTTTAAACATATAATCGCAGCTCTGCTTTTCATAACTTTTACATTACATTACTTTTATATTCGTGAATCGATAAAAAAAATAAACAATATATTAATTTTTTTTGATGTATATAGCAACACTTTTAACAAGTGCAGCGGTAGACCGGAAATAAAATAAAAAATTACATGTTTTATTTATTAGTTAATTAAAATCCCTGTTTGAAATAGCCATCCCGAATGCCAGACCATGTTTTAAATAAAACCAATAATTTCTATTCTATTTTCATCTTGATGCATGAGACTTAGCTGTACCAAATATGAGCATTCTCCTTTCACATTTTACAGGCTTCATTGTGATTTACTTGTACTGCACCTTAACTTGACTATTAACAAATTAAAACATTAAAACAAACTTTTAAATATCACAAAACTATTATAAAACAAACTTTTTACTACCTACACAAATTAATTTTATTTGTTAAAATACTTTAAACGTTGCCGCCATGTTTCTCTGACAGATGACCTATTTTCAAAGAACGAGAAAGAATGAGGAAGAGTGAGACAAATATAGTCGCCATCAAAATTCGTGTCCGTTTCATAGAATCTTTTTTTGTATGGAAGTTGCGATAGACTGTAAGACAGGACAACATCTGTCGGGTCCATAGGGTCAGCTAGTGTTTTAATACAAATTGTCTGTCTGTATTCAGCGCTTTGCAATAACACATGTTTAGGTCAAGGTCAATACTTTAAAAATGTAAAAAACTGGTACCTACTTATCTCTTTTTTAATGACAGCTGAGCTGATAGTAGAATATCATACGATCTTATTATCAAAGATAGTTTAATCTTTAGTTTGTTTGTCGGAAACACCACACGCGTAGCTACTCTGGTAAACAACACAATCGGTTTATTGCGAATTATCTTTCAGTAGGTAGTATCACTTCGAATAACATTAGTTCAATGACATTTCCATTTTTATAAAGAATCTTTTAAAAAAAAAATTGGTTGAAATGTTTTTTTAGGTAGAGGAATATTTGGTTCCGTGTCAAAAATCTAATAAAATAAAATAACTTCGTCTAAATAAAACAGTGTAAACATAAACAGTGAGGAGCTCGGTGGCGCAGTGGTTTAGCGCCTGGCCCAGCGATTGCGAAAGTTAAGTAACGTTCGTAAAGGTCGGTAATGGGATGGGTGACCAAAAATTTATTATTTCGAGCTCCTCCGTGCTTCGGAAGGCACGTTAAGCCGTTGGTCCCGGCTGCATTTGCAGTCGTTAACACCCACCAATCCGCATTGGGCCCGCGTGGTGGGTTATGGCCCATCCTCCTTACCACCCATAAGGAAGGCCTGTGCCCCAGCAGTGGGGACATCAAAAATGGCTGATGGACAAATAAAACAGTTATTCGCGATATCCACCAACCAAAGTTTTCTGACTTTGTTAACACATCCACTCACTACCAATGTTTTGATCTATCTTCTCATTATACATTACTAAATAATATACTAGAAAAAATACGACTCGCACCAGATCAATTCTCGGGCGGGAATCGAACCCGCGACCTTTGTATATCCGGTCCAATGCTCTGACCGCTGAGCTGCCGAAGTCGTATTTTTTCTAGTATATTATTTAGTATAGTATAAAAATACCATTGTGAATGCAAAAATCTGAAATTTGCAATGCAAACTAATGCAAAATTAATGCAAACAAAAAAATATGCAAAACTGCTCAAACATTGTGTACCTAATTGCATTTTACTGTCACAACGGGACAGTGCTTGGCCTTCTTCACCTCACCATGCTAAGTGACAATAACGACGATAAGGCCGAAGTGTGGCCGGCACTACACCCGGAATCCTCACCACTGCGAGGAACTAGCTATCTTACTAACTTCCGGAACACAACAACTTTCAAACTGTTGTTATGGCGTCAGAGTTAGGTAAGATGATGGTAGCTAGCCAGGCGGATTTGATAAGCCCTACCACCAACCAAATTGAGTACAAATTGTACCCCCCTCATAGAAACCAACCAAACCCGAGACCCCTGCGTCTTATACGGGTAGGCGAACCACTAGACCACCGAGGCGGTTAATTAGCTAATTAGCGGTTATACCTGAGGGCCTAGCCAAAGTAACATTTGTAAAAGCGAAGACGAACTTCGAAAAGTGAAAAATGTATGGGATTGACATAAGCCTTCGAATGGTCACGTGATCATTCGATATCGATTAATAATCGCTAGCCAATGTAACAAACTTGCGATTCCATCACGAATTGTCAAACGAAGCGAATTTACCGTGCCTAGTAATCTGTAAAAAATGCTAGCCAAGTGGCACTTTTGACAATCGTTTTCGCAAAATTAGCGATTCGATCGCTAGGAATTAAACGAAAGCTTAGACCCTTTAGTTATCGATAAATTATCGAAACAAAATGGCTACCTTTGTTTGCTGAATAATATTTTTTATCAAAACTTTTATGTGAAAACCGACTGTTTTTAGAGTTACATCTTTTTATTATTTCTTTTTTCATATTAGTCTAGTCTGTGGTGTTTTTTAAATTTTAACGTTGTGTTGTGTCGTAATAAATTGTCATTGTCATACAATAAATTGTTTGGTTTGGTGGAGAAAGTTTGTTTAGTGCAAATAACAGTGAACATCGTATTTAATTTGTTTGTTAAAATGCTTAAACTGCGCTTACTTTGGGCAGCTCAAAATGAAGGTGTTTGGCGTAGGCGCCAAGCTAGACTTATTCAGAGGCAGCAAATGGAGCACATCGACGAAATGCCCGATCAATTATTTATTGACCATTTTAGGCTCAATAAAGTTTTATTTAAAATGCTTTGCAGAGAACTGCGAAGCAAAACACCACTAAGGGGATCACAAGAGATTTCTTTGGAAATAAAGGTAGGTGTATGTTAAATTTATAAGGTTAGCTACATTTTCCTAATTTCCATAAAAAATGTAAGTACAATATTCTAATAAAGTAATAAAAAAATGAGCTGTAAAATTGGTTAAAGCCAAAAAGTAAATTAAGTGGTTTTAAAAAACATTTACTGTCTCATCATTTTATGGACCCAAGACTACACTCTGCCACCTTTGTAGTAATACATATAAGCGATTGCCTTATACTTTTTCCCGTCCAAAGAGACTAAGGTATATTTCAAATAACTTTAATGTTATTCTCTGACATTATGTTGACTTTTTTTAGGTACTATGTGCTCTAAGTTTTTTGGCAACAGGCTCCTACCAAAGAATTGTAGGAGTCACACAACATTTACCCCAGCGGACAACCAGTAGATGCATAAGGCAGGTTGTGGATGCCCTTAACCACAATTTAATTTTAAAAAAGTATATTAAATTTCCTCAACAACGCCAAGAGCGCTTGCGTATCCAAGAAGAGTAAGTTTAATAACAACATTTTGTGTTCTTAAAAAAGAATGAAAACTTGTCTAAGATAAACCACATGATTAAACATTTTCATATTTCAGGTTTCAAAGGAAATTTCATTTGCCTGGAATAGTGGGTTGCGTGGATTGCACACATATTTCTATAATAAAACCATCCGAAAATGAACACTTATATTTTAACCGGAAAGGATACCATTCCCTAAATGTTCAAATGGTAAGTTCATTAGGCAATATTATATTACAATAAATAATTGTTATGTGATAATGGAATCAGTATATTTCAACAAAAATAAATTATTTCTCATAATAACTCAAAATTTTTGTATTTACATACAGGTGTGTAATGACAGGTTATTGATAACCAATGTAAATAGCAAATTTGGAGGAGCCACTCACGACTCCCACATATGGTCTGCCAGCAAAGTGCAGCAATATATGCGGCAGCTCAATGAAAGCGGTGAACATGTGTGGTTGCTAGGTAAGACTTCTTTTTCATAAAATATTCATGTTCATTTAATGTAAGGGCATACTGTAAAGTCTAATTATTAATTCACTGGAGTAATCTGACATTTACGGTTGTAACCATTATCATTTGATGTCCCAGTTGTAACCATGAATGCTACCGCCGACTGTGTGAGTGAACTGAATCACAATGAACGAATCGCATCATTATTTCATAATGTGACATTAGAATCTGTCAGTTTTCTCAAGTGAATTAATAATTAGACTTTATAACCTTAAGTCTAAAGTAATTTGTAATATTTATAAGACAGATAAATATTTCATTTTTAGGCTTGCGTAAAAAAAATAAATGAAGTCATCTATTGGTTCTTAAAAACAAATTCCACTCAACGCATCTCTGGTGAATGCACACCTTAGGAGTTTTGACTTCTGTTTAATCTCATAAGTACAAAGCATTTCCTTTCACTTTTACTGTCATAAAATATCTTAATTTTTTTAAGGTGACTCTGGATATCCCCTACGGCCCTGGCTGATGACTCCAATTTTGAATGCTGCACCAGGGAGTCGAGAAGAAACTTACACAGCACGCCATGTCCAAGCAAGAAATTGTATTGAGCGTTGTTTCGGTTTGCTTAAGGCGCGTTGGAGATGTTTATTAAAACATCGAACCCTTCATTATCATCCAACTGTCGCTAGCAAGATAACACTTGCGTGTTGTGTATTACATAATATAGCTGTAGAGGGGCGCTTGGCTACACCACCGGGTTATATTTTTACTAGTGATGAAAATGATGGTAATGAGGGGTCACAACAAGTAAGCATTTCCAACACTGGCAGCCAAACGGAGCAAATCCAAGGTAGAGCCATGCTTAATTATTTGCTGAGCAGATTGTAATGTAACATTTTTAACCAACTTCAAAAAGCAGGAAGTACTCTGTACATCTGTAGGTATGCTAGTTTTTTTCTTTTTTTTATTGTGTATACCTAGATAGTATATTTTTAGTTAAGCTCTGTTATTAATATTATTGTGAACAGTCTAGCAGCTTTTGTTGCAACTAATTTTATAATAGTTTTTAGTTAAGCTCTGTTATTAGTATTATTATGAGCAGTCTAACAGCTTTTGTTGCAATTAATTTTATAATAGTTTTTAGTTAAGCTCTGTTATTAGTATTATTATGAGCAGTCTAGCAGCTTTTGTTGCAACTAATTTTATAATAGTTTTTAGTTAAGCTCTGTTATTAGTATTATTATGAGCAGTCTAGCAGCTTTTGTTGCAACTAATTTTATAATAGTTTTTAGTTAAGCTCTGTTATTAGTATTATTATGAGCAGTCTAGCAGCTTTTGTTGCAACTAATTTTATAATTGTTTTTAGTTAAGCTCTGTTATTAGTATTATTATGAGCAGTCTAGCAGCTTTTGTTGCAACTAATTTTATAATAGTTTTTAGTTAAGCTCTGTTATTAGTATTATTATGAGCAGTCTAGCAGCTTTTGTTGCAACTAATTTTATAATTGTTTTTAGTTAAGCTCTGTTATTAGTATTATTATGAGCAGTCTAACAGCTTTTGTTGCAACTAATTTTATAATAGTTTTTAGTTAAGCTCTGTTATTAGTATTATTATGAGCAGTCCAGCAGCTTTTGTTGCAACTAATTTTATAATAGTTTTTAGTTAAGCTCTGTTATTAGTATTATTATGAGCAGTCTAGCAGCTTTTGTTGCAACTAATTTTATAATTGTTTTTAGTTAAGCTCTGTTATAAGTATTATTATGAGCAGTCTAGCAGCTTTTGTTGCAACTAATTTTATAATAGTTTTTAGTTAAGCTCTGTTATTAGTATTATTATGAGCAGTCTAGCAGCTTTTGTTGCAACTAATTTTATAATAGTAGTTAAGCTCTGTTATTAGTATTATTATGAGCAGTCTAACAGCTTTTGTTGCAACTAATTTTATAATAGTTTTTAGTTAAGCTCTGTTATTAGTATTATTATGAGCAGTCTAGCAGCTTTTGTTGCAACCAATTTTATAATAGTTTTTAGTTACGCTCTGTTATTAGTATTATTATGAGCAGTCTAACAGCTTTTGTTGCAACTAATTTTATAATAGTTTTTAGTTAAGCTCTGTTATTAGTATTATTATGAGCAGTCTAACAGCTTTTGTTGCAACTAATTTTATAATAGTTTTTAGTTAAGCTCTGTTATTAGTATTATTATGAGCAGTCTAGCAGCTTTTGTTGCAACTATTTTATATGTTTATAGTTAAGTAAGAGACCGTACAACGCTGGAAGCAATTTTCATAGTAAAATTATCTAAATTATTGACAATGTTATCGTTTTTTTTATTTACTACACGATTTTTTTGGTTTTGTAATTAATATTCTTACTAATATTATAAAGTTGAATGCAAAAGAGAGTTTGTTTATTATGCTTTCATCCATTACCCTATGCCTTCTGTAAAATATGATAGCTATTGTCGTCATTATGTCAACTAGGAATATAACTGATCAATATTCTTGAATAAAACAAAAAGCTAGTAAATAATTGTTTTATTATTCTTATTTTAACTAAAGTCATGTCGCAAATTTTCAGTCTTAATCTTACTAAAGTCAATCACATTTCACAAATTTTCAGTCTTAAACAGCTGTTACTTAATCAATAATCAGTCAAAATATTATCTCAAAACCTTCTAAGATGCATCAGGCAAACTAAACAATGATTTGCATTTCCCAAAGTAACAATAAAATATAAAAATATCAACATATTTAAAATATCACAATCAACTGTATCTACTTACTACTTTCTTATTCATAAAAAGGTAAGTACTAATAATAAAATGTAAAATGATCAACAAATTTAAAATATCACAATCAACTATAAAATAGGAAGGGACAAGCTTAGGAACTTGATTAGTAATTGGTAAGGAAGGTACTTCTTTATTACTAAGGCAGAAATTCACCAACATTTAAACAGCTCATCTCTTTTTGACGTGTTTACGTATGGAAAAAATGTCAATAATGACAAAAAGTTAAATATGAATAGGTTGTTACTCGGGTCTTATTCAAGAATCTTATATTAATATTCTACTATCAGTATACGGGGTGTAACAAGACCCTCAACGAAGCCGAGGTCTACGTATTCTGCCCATCATCAGGACCCTTTCTGTTCAAAATTATTGCTGTGAAACGATTTCAATTCTTGGTGTTAAAAAAGCATTGCATACATTACCACGCAATGTAACGCGTACAACAGACTGCGCCTGCGAGTGAATTCGTTGAGGGTCTTGTTGTTACACCCGTTAAGTTAATGGGGAATGTTTGAAGAAAATCAAATTGGCTGAATATTTTTATAGGTAGGAATAAGCCCCCTTAGTAGTAGAAAAAAAGGTTTAGAATTTTCGGTTGCGTGAAATAAATTTGAAAATTAAAGTATCTTCGACTTCACAAATGTACGAAAGTAACAGCAGAATGGAGATTCTACCTTTGCCACCACGTGCCACAACCACAACATAGTATTAAAAAAGTTTCTACACAATGTAAAACTTTTTTTAATAGGTCTTGTGGTTGTGGCCGGTGGTGGCAAAAGTAACAGAAAAAAATACTGAAACTTTTTTCTATTACTAAGGGCATGGATGAAACTATATAAATTTTAAATTCGTCCATACTAAGGCTGCTTATTTATTCCTTTAAAAAAATATTCAGCCATTGTGTTTTTCGAACATTAACCACTACTGAAAAAACTGACTTTTAAAAACTAAAAGTAAAAAAATAACATTTTCAAATAAAAATAAAATGTATGATCAACAAAAAGATATCACAATCAAGAAAGAGAAACTTAGGAACTAAAGAATTACGTTTGTATGAGTCTGCTTGGTTTAAAGATAAACATTAGCACATGACTCGCTACTGTAGGCGCATAATGTTAAGCAAATACAAAATTATCTCAAAGCCTTAACCATCAGGCAACATGCAGGCAGTACTGGTGGGGGCCTGAACTCTAGATTAACCCTCACAACGTTTGAGGAGAGAGTTCTCGCTTTCTTGGGGGGCATTAGCTGTGGATAGTGTGGGTGGTCGAGGAACAGGGAATCAAACATATTGCATTTTTGCTTTGATAACATAGTTCATAGTGAACAATTACCGTTGGTTATCAGAACATGCTAAAATTATTGTGTAAAAGCTAAAATCTTGGGAAACTACGTTATGCGCCTACAATTATAGCGAGTCACATGCTAATGTTTACTCTTAAATGTGTCTGTGTAAGTAGTAGGTGGTTTTCTTGATTAATTTAAGGTATGATGATGAAGAAATACAAATGATGCGATGCCAAATGATGTGATGATACTAAAACAGGTGATAGTGTTGCTTAAACTAAACAACTTTTTCCATGGAACATAGGTCGTAATACGAAAATATAATTTTCATACTTCAATACTAAAGGTATTGGTCAGCTGACCGACTTACTACAACCCTATCACCTGTTTCGGTATCATCACAAGTATCACAACATTTGGGACCACCGTATATATATACACAAACACATTTTAAACAAAAAAAAAGAATCGTACAAAAATAGGACATTACGAAATTGCTTATTAATAATTTAACGGTTAAAGAAATTATTAATAAACGATTCCGCGATGTCCGCAAAACGGCTGTAAACTCTAGTTCTCTCGTCCTCCACGTCTATCCTCCTCGCCTCATTGCGGACTCTTCCCTCTTCTATATCGAGGCGGCGCTGTTCGACCGCCACGAATTCGCTAGTCGCTCGATCAAACGGCGTTAGCGCCCGCCTGCGACGAGGGCGCGCTTGGCGGCGAGGAGAAGCCGTTGATGAATTTGGCGACTGGGGTGCCCGCCGTCGTCTGCGAGTGGTTGTGGGTGGCGATGATGGCACACGTGGTGGTGGTGACGGTTGTGGTGGTGGTGACGATTGTGGTGGTGGTGGTGAAGATGGCGGAGGTGGCGTAGGCGTCTGTGCGGGCGCGGGTTGTGACTGCTGGCTTGATGTGGGAGGTGCCCGCAGCACGTTAAAAACCTCAAATGAGTTGGCCGAATTTTGTGGTATTAACTGAAAAAAAAACACGTTTGTCTTATTGTTGTTGTCACTCTCATCTCAAGATATGTCAAACACTAGGCAGAAACCATACATATTAAATTAAATTCAGGAGGATATAAGAGTCGTTTAGCTAAGATCATCAAAAAAAAACCTTACATTAATCCCCTGTTCCTCGACCACACTATCACCCTCCACAGCTAATGCCCCCAAGAGGGCGAGAACTCTCTCCTCAAATATTGTGAGAGTCAATCTGGAGTTTGGGCCCCCACCAGTACCGCCTGCATGTTGCCTTATAGTTAAGGCTTTTTTTTTTGTTTTGGACTTCCAATCTGCCCAAACCTAGAATAAAAAAAAAATGTTTCAACATACTGTGTACTTACATAGTTAGAAATGGAAATAGTTGTAACAAGTAAAAAAATTGAAAGGATCAAATACCCTTTGTTCGGTTAAGGACAGATTTGGTTTAGGACAGATAAGTTTACGACAGATTCTGTTTAGGACATGTTTGCTATAAGACGGATTTAGTACAAGCAAGAGAAAAAATGATTTAAGCCAATGTCCTATGAATAGATTCTGTTGCACATGGCTACTTTAGTAGAAAGGTGTAATACATTTGTTTTTAATTGCATCTGTCTGTTTCATTGCGGGTGTCCAGTGTCCTAAGAATGAAACTAAAGTACTGAACTAAAATTAAATTAATTTTATTTCAGGCACAGGGACCCGTAATTTTGCATTACATTGTAAATAATCAAAACATACAATAATTAATAGAAAAAACTAAATTAAAAAAAAGTCAAAGCTATAATAACAGTAAACATCATGCATCATGTCGGTAAATAATTTCATATACATTTCTAATAATGGTGTTTGTCGAGAGACTAAGCCTTTTGTGAAACGAACATTTTTATTTCTTTCAGTAATAGTCCCATATCTACACGAACATGCCAGACACGCTACACCTCCAATGAAGACCAAGCATGACTCTGAGTGCATTGTTATATTGTACACAAAGAGTATTATAAATACCCTTTATACCCTCTGTGTACTTGTACCACAGTTGACTTGTGTAGAACACCTCACAATACGCTTTAAACAGGGTCACTTTAACTTATCCCGAGCAGTGTGCAAACCGCCTTGCCCAACATGTTAAACCGCATTGCAAGTCGCCCCTATCTTTAACCAATTAAATGTAATTTAGAAGTTGATAACTATCTAAGCACTACATACCATTTTCGTACCTACCATAAATGTTTTGAAATTGTTTTAGCTAGTAAGTTACAACAATTTCAAAACATTTATTTCATTTATGTATGTATGGGTTAATAAAATTAATAGTCATGGTTAGTAGGCAGTAGTTAATACATACTTTTTTCCATTTGTCAGGGGTCTTTTGCACACCACCGCCAATGGCATTAAGAGCTGTTGCCAGCTCCTCCCACAACCTGTCAGACCGCAGGCGTCCTTGAGCTCCTGGCTGCGGTTTTGCTAGGTCACCATGGCTAAAATCATAATTAGGATTTAGCTTAATTCTCTCTCCTTGCAAGTATTTATAATTGTAAAATATGTAAGATGTAAAGAAATATGACAAAATTAATATGTTCTACCTTTCCATAAACTCCAACATCATGGCAAACTGTTGGCCAGTTGCCCGAGCTCTTTGTTGTTCCATTTAAATAACACACACTACATTTTACACTGTCACTTAGTTTTAACTTCAATCTTAAATAAAAACTTCGATCAACGATTGAAAGTTTAAAAATAACAAAAAGAGTCCGCAGACTAGCACGTACGTCACTTGACGTTTAATTTCGAGACCATAGACAAAAAGGTACTTTTTATCGACGGTAAAAATAGAATAAGCGAAGGTGAAACGAATGTTACTTTGGCTACCAATTTACCGTCGCGATCTTTAGATCCATAGCGATTTTCGACTTCGTTTCGCTCCGGAACGATGTTACTTTGGCTAGGCCCTCTGATTTATAAGTCACATCTAGTCAGTCTAAGGAAGATGTATTGGCAAAGGAAACCTTTGTGACCATTTCAAGTGGCAATAAGAACAAATAATAAATAAATTCGACGACAAAACCATGGAACAATATTACCTGCGCACTTGATTGTTACAAAAATATAAGTATAGCCAAATTATGAATATGGTTGGTTAAAAATAGAAATCAGTTTTTACGTGCATACGTGCAAGTGCTGAGAACTTACATAATTAGCAATCAGAAAAAACCTGCCAAGTCATGTGACTAATCACTAATCTTCATTTCAAAACGAGTCCAGAACCGGTTTATTTGCAGTGTGAAATCGATCTAAATACATACATTTTTAGAGTGAAGTTCCTTAACCTCTGTTTTCTCGCAGACTCCCATAATATTCTATACCCAAAGTAATAGCCAAACGTTTTGACTTTCTAGTTTGCTGATAAGTGCTACTCAATTTGAATGGTTAAAAGGCGTGTTAAATCATCTTATTTCTTATTTTGCTGTGACTGTTGCAATAACAGAATAATCGATTTCAAGATGGCATAATGGTCAAAGAAATGTAATAAGTAAGTAATGTATTATTATTCGTGGCAAGAAGCCGCTGGATGCGGGCAGTGTAAGTCTGATCATCATGGAGAGCCTTTGGGCAGGATTTTGCCCAGCACGTAAAGATTTATGAGGCTGTTGTCATGAGATGACACTTAACTTTCACTTCTAGATAAACATAGATATGTTATCTTTGCTTAAATTTTTCTAGAACCAACGATCGCAAACAAAACTCTCGAAAATTGTAAACAGATACTTAAGTAGTTTACGTACAAAACATGTTGTTTCTATATTTGTATCGTCATGGTTAACTGAATGTTGACATAATTCTTATGCATATAAGTTAATCCTAATCGTATATTAAATAAAGGGACACTAAAAATAATGATACCGCAACAGACATATACTATACAACAGTATTTCACCCAAGTTTGATCGGTGGATAAGGTCTGCCCAAAAACACGTAGGCGGTCGACCACGTGACCTCTTGCCCTTCACCTAGGGCTGCCATCCGTCCGGGTTTCCCCGGATTTGTCCTAGTTTCGAGGGCGTCCGGGGAGCGTCCGGGCGGGGTTCTGATTGTAGTCCGGGTAAAACCCGGACTATAATTAAAGGCTGGGTTTTGGATCAAACTCCGCTCAAAAATACTATATTCATTCAGCGCATGCGCTACCCGCAAGCAATCGCGCTTTTCGGCCTATTTTTTTAACTATAAACAAGCACCGCGCACCCCGCAAAGTTTTTTTTTACTATAAACATGCAAGATTACGAGGTTAATGAATGATGAGACTGACTAAAAATCGCGCTGCGCGGCCATTTTTTTTACGGGCCGCCCCTATGGCTATTTGGGCATTTATATTTTAGCTCACTACGGTTGCAAAACTACTAAACCTGGACTCTGGCCCTCCACAAAATTGTGTTCGACACCCTAGCGGCCGGCTCTACATCATAATCAGTAAAACACACTATTTTATGCGAAAAAAAGCTTAAATGTATGTTATAATGTATTGGGTAAAATGTATTTTTTAACTAAGCTAAAAGTGAATTAAAAAAAAAATGTCCGGGCTCAAGGCTCCTAAGTCCGAGGTTTTTACGCTTTCGGTCCTGGGTGGCAGGTTCTAGAGATGGCAGCCCTACCTTCACTTGTCCCTGGACAACGAGTCGTTCCATGGCTTGTTCGTTTCGGACAACGTGTCCGAAATATTTGAGGATTCGTATTTGCACAGTCGATGATAATCTCTACTTGATTTTTAGTTCCTCCAGGATCGAAACATTGGTCGTAAACGCTGTCCAAGGGATATACGCAGCGATCAAGTGAGATTATTTCCTCCGAAGGGAGAGGCCTGGGTCCTATGATGATCATATTTTACTTATCTGGGAATAAGACTCAGGATAAGAAGACGCCTAGATAAAAGCTGTGTGTGAGGTTCCAGAGGTCATCAATCAAATGCATTATCTGCATGGACATAAATTGAAAGACGATACCCAGGATGTCTTTACAAGAGATGGCATTGATGTCAAAAACGACGGGAAAACGAATAAAATGGCGGCCGTTTGCGGAACAAACTAGTTCCGTGTGAGGACTGTGAGGGTGTGAGTGATAACTTGATAGTCTTGACATAAAATCAAGTTCAATAATTATTAATATAGTTTGTGGTCGTTTACTGCTATAATTTATTTTTAACAATACTGTTATCAACTTATCATGTTTAATTGTTTATTGATTAAGACTTTAAGATTCGTTGGCTATCGAGTTATTCTGAAGCCAACTTCACTGGAACATCAAACATATTGTTATTGAATTGCATGCATATTATGCTATCTATGGTTATGCAAACCACAATGAAATGCTCAAATGTATTTTGGACTAAATATCTCTTGATCTGAACAAAGGTGAAGTGAAGTCCCAATCTATACCATTGATAAAAAACGCACTTTAGATAAAATGTTTAATCTAATCAACAATTTTAGCTAATTTTGACATTTCCTATTGGCAACACGAATATTTTTTCATCGGAATCGGTACTATCTTATTGTTTTAGCTTTATAGGGTTACTTACTACCACAAGTTAATGAAAATATTTTGCTTTATATTTTAATTTTTAAAAAATTGAATCCATGTTGAAATTACTACATTGGGTAGGTACCTATATCAGGAATTTCCTGGAAAATTCAATAACAATGATACTTCTTGTAAAATTGGAAGACACATCTGCAATGCACAATACTTCAACACTTGTGCGCGGAAGTTAGAAGATTGTATGTATGAAGATTGATATAACGACTATAACGAGTAGGGGAATGGGGAACCGGTGCAATTAGTCGATGCAACATAGTAGATGCACTGTTCTATTTATAGGTAGGTAGGGAATATCATACGTAGTTGACATTGACCTAGACTCAAGACTAGAGTCACACCACGGGCACTCCATACAAGCGCCGCGTTTCAACTACCTATTTATTACACAGACGTTACACAGTGACGTTTTTGCACACACACGCCCAACTGTATGCGTGAAGTCTAGGGCTATTGAATGAGCACACGATTCGGCACACGAACTCGCGCAGTGGGGTAATTGATTGTGGTGTGGGGCGGGGCGGAGTGTCCTTTCTGTACGGTAGTACTTATATCTACTCTGTGCTAGAGTGTGAACGTGCCAGTGCTATGGGCCATTGATAGATTCTGCTAGATATATTCCGTATTCTACCCACTAGCTTTTTTATGCACAACGGGATAGTGCTTGGCCTTAACCTCACCTGATGTTAAGTGACGATAGGGCCCAAGGTGGAAGAGCACTACACCCGGAATCCTCATCACTAAGGAACTGGCTATCTTACCTCTAACTGCCGGAACAAAACATTTTACAATTGATGTTATGGCGTCAGACTTAGGTAAGATGGTGGTAGCTAAACATTGAAATAAGCTCTACCACCAACCGAAAAGTCCGTTTGTTGGTTTGTTACGCCTTCACTTCTAGAGTACCTACTGAACCGATCATCATGAAATTTTGCATACACGTTGTCGGGGTTACAGAAATGGACATAGGGTATTCCCTATATCATGAAAGGTATTTCATCCCGAAAAAAGGAACTGTTCCCGAGGGCTAGACAAAATACATCCACGCAGATGAAGTCGCGGGCCGCGCAGGCGGTCGCTAGTAATAATAATAATTCCATTTTCTACCCAAATTCTAGAACAATTCCGTTTTTATACTATTAAACTTATTTTTACTTTAGTACAACATTTATAATAAACTACTGTGGGTAGAAACCGGCATCTATTTTGAGTAAAATGCGGAAATGTAATGTATTTTTTGTATCGAAGATAGAAAACGGAATAGATTTTTTGGCCCTCTAGCCTAACATGACCACTGAAACACAATATTTTTGTGTAAGAAATAAGAGTTAATTAATCAAAATTAATTGTCCTGCTTTCTGACTGTATTTATGGTCATCCTAACCCCACGCAAAGTATGTTTGAGCGAGTACCTACCACAAGGTTATCAAATTATTGATAGCAATCGCAAAACTTGGAACATTGCGTAATATCACTAAATCGTATTGTTTGATATGCCGAGGGCCGAGGCAAACCTAAATAAATTATTAAATTGATAAATTAAATTCAAACTCATGTAATGTAACCGCCTGTAATATAATAAATTAAACCGCCTCTGTGGTCTAGTGGTTCGCCCACACACACGTGTAAGATGCAGGGGTCCCGGGTTCGATTCCCAGGAGGGGAGTACATAATTACATACGTACTCTATTTAGTTGGTGGTAGGGCTTATTTCAAGTAGACCAGGCGGTCTATCTTCCCTAAGTCTGACGCCATAACAACAATTTAAAAATTGTGTTTCGGCAGTTAGAGGTAAAATAGCCAATTGGGTTGGTAAACTTTTTCGAAGAGAATTGTTTTATATTTTTTTTGATAGCACAAGTTTGAAGAATAAAGAAAATAATATTATGATTTTTTTAATTTACCTAGTTAACCAAATATATTTTTTTATATTATTATCGCGATAAAATATCAAATATACGGCTGAACACAAAGTTCCTTTGCATTTACTGATAAAAAAACTGGTTGACAGATTTGACAGACAATGACAAAGAGTAATCATAACTTTGCTTTTTTTGTTTTGAGCAACAACATAGAAGTCTTTGGAGCAAAGGCATTACCTACGCATACCGCCGTAATAGTGATTTATTGTACTATGCTGTAAATTAAAAATTTAAATTTTTATTTAAATTAAAATGAAGTATTATAAAACTTCCGCAATTGGTTATTCCTGACTCCAAAGCCAAAAGCTACCAGAACATTTCTAATTCACAACAGTTTTGGAAAAGTTGACCAACCCAATTCCTCAGTGTTGAGGATTCCGGGTGTAGTGCGCTTCCACCTTCGGCCTTATCGTCACTCAACATCAGGTGAGGTGAAGGCCAAGCATCCCATTGTGAATAAAAGAAACATAAATACACGTATTGTGTATTACACTTGTGCATAATCATCACACGAGAAACGAAACCCAGCGCGGATAGTCACAAGCAAAAACTATTTTGTTATAAAGCCTTTTTTGTCTTCAATTTAATGTAGGTCTCTTTGTCGATGCTACTCATTGTTTCTAGAAATAAAAGTAATTCACGAAGTATTTTAACTATTTCCACCAGTAGATAGGTACTTTAGGAGATGAACAGACGTTGCACTGCCAAGGTGTGACGCAACGGGAAATTTTCATTTCATTATTGCGGGAGCCAAAGTCCAGCTTATTTCAGTTATTATAGTAAACTTGGCAACTGAGGTTATTTTAGAGTTTAGACAACTATTAAATTGAATAAATAAAGACTTCCGGACAAATCATATCACGCATTCAAATTGAATCTAAGTAAAACCACAGAATAGATAATAGTACTAGCGTACAGAAGTTGCACTCCGCAATAACGTTTAAATAAATTGCGACTCTTGCTCCGACACAATAAAGTGCAATTCAGGTCGCACAGCGATCCCTTCGCTCCGAAACATGCACTTTGTAGTTGCCTCTCTTTCTATCGCGTAGGTCTTATCTTTTCTGATGTATGAAATCTGTCCTCTCAGAGGACGCCGAGCGCTTCAGACTCGCTCGCGGAGTGACAGAGCTCTGGTAAAACTGCAAATTCTAAATGTTTGTGCGCGAATTATACAAAAACCGCTCAACGGATTTTAAATGGGGTTTTCAGTTTGGTAGCTTTGGGTCCAACATAAAATCTAAACCACGTTTCATCTAGTTCGGGTGGGTAGAACCTGACAGCTTGTACTCTTCGTAGGAGATCATTTAAACTGGTGTTATTGTAACTGCCTTATTGTAATTGTAAATAGCGTGCAAAAGGTATTGGAGATTATTCTACTGTGGGGGTTAGTTATAAGTATATTGAAATGAATCCTAAACAGAGCTTGTCATATGACGACTAAATATAAATTTTAACATTCCTAATTCTCACGAAAAAATATGATTGAATTCATCACACAAACATTTGCCCCTATCAGCATTTCAAACCGGGATCATTGGCACAGGCATAACAGGATCGCTGACGCTAGGTTGCATTGCACAATAGTCCGCGGAAGTGTGACGTGCGTGACGTCACACAATGGCGGAGTTTGACATTTTGGGTAAAAACAAACAGGATCAAAAGAATTGTAACACCAAAATAACTCAATTGATAACAGAGCAAAATCTTGTCTTTGTTTTTAACCAAATTTACGTCATAGCTTCCACGGTCTAACGATATATTCAAGTTTGTAAATATCGTTACTTATGGCTGTTACAGCTGATAAGTTTCTTGCGCCCGTTCTTCTTGTCAGCTAAAAAAGTCTGGAACGGGTGGTAGGAAAATGTAGACGATTCAAAAGTACTTAATAATTAAGTTTATTTGAATAAAGCTTCTTTCACTTTCACCTTCACTATGGCTATGGTATTATATAAGAAAAAATACAGGAGAAAGCGCGTTAAAAAGTAAAAATTATAAAATTGGCCATGTGTAGCCAATTTGACGGCCAAAATGATAGCTGAAAAACGGGTTGTCCCGTAAAATACAAAACAGTCGGCCACCCTACACTAGAAGCGAAACTTTTCAAGGTCTATTTTGCGATTAATAGAGAAAATAGCCGGATAAGATAAACTGGGTTTAGATTGGCAAATTGGCACTTTGCATATAAATGTAAAGATCTGGCTTGTATCCAATTATTCCGGGATAGTAACCCTTTCTGGTTTTGAGAATCTCATTATTACCTACTTTATTGAAACGTCAGTTTGCTTGTCTCGTCTATATTGAATTGTCAGCTGCTTGCTCGAAAAGATTGTTCATATTTTTCTTGGGTTTGCTTGTACGAGGACTTGCTTGTAGCTTCTTGATAATAATCAGCATCTGTGAATTGTGATTTGTGGTTCTCTTTGATAAAAAAAATTTTTAGAACAACTCTATCCAGGGTAAATTTATAGTCCAGGAGAGTGATTGCATGATACAATTAAAAAAAAAAAAACAACTCTATGCTACTCTTGTTCCCGAAATTCTCACGGGAAATAAAGTCATGGATGCTAGTTCTACCACGTAGTGATTATTTCCTCTGTGGTTCTACATAAAGAATTGTTTAAGGGCAACGAACAACACCGGATGAAATTTTCATGGTAAAAATTATCGAAATTATTGATAAAATTATTACCCTTATAGATTCGTCATGTCTGTCTGTCAGTCCCTCCGTATGTCACAGCCATTTTATTCCGAAAGTATTAGGATTACACAGTGAAACTAAGTAGGTATTAGGTAGATGTATTCTGTTAACCGCTTAACGATGTTAACACAAAAATAAATAAGATTAAGGGGGGGCTCCTCATACATGGAACTAAAACTGAAAAAAAAAAACCTTCATACCAATACGTGTGGGGTGTCTATAGATAGATAGGTCGTTAAAAAAGACATTGAGGCTCCTAAGACAATTTTTTCTCAAAGTCAACCGTTTGAAAGATAAACACTGCCAAAGTGGTAAAATGTGTACCCTCCCCCCTATAACTTTTAAATAAGTGAGTGAAAAATCTAAAAAAAATATATGCTATATAGATCTTAATAAAAACTTTCAACGAAAATTAGTTTGAACGAGATATATTAATTAGTTTTCGAGATATAATCATATTTTCCAAAACCACAAATATAACTTTGTCATTCACACTGTGAAAAACAATGTTATTTTTACAGACGAAAAATGATAGTGGTAATAAATATAGTATGGTATAAGGGTACGGCGCATAGCCCGACATGCACTTGGCTGGTTTTTTCATTAATAACATATAAATTACTTTTTATTTTGGAAAACTATAATTACAAAACTAGAGAGCTAGCTAAGGATTGTTTTGTATTAATACAAACGAATGATTATGTGTGGATGTACATACATTTGATCCTTGCAGAATTCTTTCCTTGACTATGCTGCCAAAAATCAACTCTTTGATCAAAACAATAAAGTTTAAAGTCCTATACAAACAACAACAGGGTGTACATGACAATATGCATCTAGGCACTTAACTTATCAAGTGTTTAATATAATTGTTATTCTGCTAACAGACAAATGAGGTCACTTTGGTACCAGTAAAACAACAGTAAAACGATCTGTGTTGTAGGCAAATGGAGAGTTAGGGCTTCTATGAAATGTCATGAAGTTAAACATGATTCTATTTTTTTAATAACTTTTGTTTACCTAAAGTAACTCATTAAAACGAATGGAGTATATTAGGACCAAATTATTGTGGTTAGTTGTCCAGAATGTATTAACTATTATATCTACTCAGTACATAGTAGTACATAATGTAGAAATTAAATAAAATGGAATTATTTTTTTTTAGCACATAATATACAAAGTTAGTCTTTGCAAAGTTATTCACGATTATGACATGTTTGTACCGCACTGTGGTCAAGCTGTAAAGGTGATTAATCTCTATTATAAATTTTCAAGGGGGCAATATATTATGCTGTTAGGTATGTAACATAGACTGCAGTTTAATAGTTACACTGTAACATTCTAACTATGCGCATCATGTTACAGTGACAATAGCCCATATTGTTTACAAAGTAGAATAATAATTAATATGATACTTACTGTTTATTCAAGGCAGTTGGCATATAATAAACAATTGTTTTTGTTTAAGTAGTCAGTCATGTCTTTTATTAACATTATGTGTTATTTAAAATATGAACTTGTGTAAAAACAAATTATCTTTTTATCTATAAATGTGAAAGTATGTTTGTTTGTTACGCTATCACATAATTATTAAATAGGTACTGAAATGATTATCATGAAATTTTGCATAAACATTGTTAGGGGTACAGAAAAGGACATCTAAGAGTACCTTTTATACAGAAAAATAACACTGTTCCCAAGGGATAGAAAAATATAATAAATTGAGTGGCTGATTAAACCAGGACATTCACAGATTATTTTTACTGGAGGGACCATAAAACATACTGATCTGCATTTTTGTTAATTTTGGTTTAGTTAATACCTAGTTATTTATGTTATTGTCACCTTTTCTTTATGTTTTTAAATTTTGAGCTAGCATAAAATAAGATTTTTATTATATTACTAAAAAACTATCTGTTAGGTAGTGCATAGGTATTTTATATTTATTTTATCAAAAAATGCCAGTGTTGGTTTAACAATAAAGTTAAAGGTAAGCCTACCTACTACTAAGTGCTTTACAATATTTGGTCCATAATTTAGGAAGAACACCAAAATGTGGTAAAAAATCAGGTCAAGGTACATACACCTTACACCTTGTAGGTACTTTTGACCTTCACATTACAAAACACCACAAGAAAATAATAACCTAGTTACAAATAAAAAAATGAAAACTTAGCAATATCAACTTACCAAAATCTATAAACTGCTTTATGGAGAGCGGCGAAGGATTGAATTGAGAATAAAAGTCCAACATTTTAGTTACATTACTGAAAATGGCCCCTGCCAACCTCATCTTGAATTATTTCACAGAAAATTCACGTTTCACGCTTAGAATAACACAAAATTGTTACTTATAGACAATTTCAGTTCACGATTACAGAATGTGATTAATACACATTTATTTTAAATAGATTTTTTTAATATTTTTGCACAAACGACGACGTATGTATTACCCTTTGCGCGATAAAAATTCTACTGGCGTTTTTTTTTACTTTCCTTCTCACTCAGTGTTGCCAAAAAGATATTTTAATTAAATTCCGCCACCAAGCAAGTTGGTATTTTCCGTCAAAAATCCGCCAAAAGGATATACTTTCCCGTCGTCAGTGAAATCCGTCAAATAAAATACCGAATACAGCTTTACCGGCAGGTTGATTATCTAAATAGAAACTATTTAGCGACCGGTTTCATTTACATTGCTACTTTCCTTTGGTATGTTTATTTTACCCCTAAAAGAAGAAGCGATGTATCACATTCATCTGTCAAATGAGACCTAGTAGGTTTCTAATATAATACTGGGTCTAGCATATATATAAGATATATAATATGAACTGTGTCTATAGCGAATGTTTTGTCCTACACAATAATGTTTTTTGTTGAATGTTGAGATGTTTTTGTTGATTGTGTGCGGGCTTTGGCTCCCGCCCGCACTCGCACTATTTGTACTATTAAGTATTCTGTGACTATACTATGAAAAACAACATGGTTAAAAATGTACTCTATGGCAATCGGTGACTCAACGATTAATCTGTTGGAATGCCTGCTGGCTGACTGAATGAAATGTCATGTATGTGTCGTAGGATTATCGTATAAACCGGATCTTTACAAAAATCCTAGGTCGTTTGTAAAAAAAACCGGATAATTGAAATCTAAGATAAATTTTCGCAATCGTCCGAGCAATTTTTAGGATCTTTGTAAAAATCCTAGTATGTTTCGGACAATCGTAAACTTGAATGCTGATTGGATAATCTAAGAGACGATTTATAACATCTTCAATCTGATTGGTCAGAACCACAGAGCACGGAATCGCCGCACGCCCGCTACTAGAGACAGTAGTAATAATAATAGCCGTAGCTGCGCAATTGCGCTGGGCGCAACTGCGCGCTAAAGCAGTTTCTATTCGACCGTCGTGGAGTAAACAATACCAAAAAAAGCCATAGAAATGCCTTATTGTGCTGTGATTTTGTGTAATAATCAAAGTAAAAACATCAATAAACTAAAATTCTGGTGTATCATATCACAAGTAAGTAAGAAAAACATAATATTTTCAGTCTTTTTTAAAGCGGGACTAGGCATTTTGGAACACAAAACCTCGGCCGTGGGTAAGTAGCGAGTCATCAGTGAACGCGATAGTGAGGTACCGCGTTGAGGTGCCGCGTTGGCGTCATGATGTTGATTTGTATGGCTAAAAATTGTAATAAAAATTGTAGTACATTGTTATTTTTTGACAAGCTTTTATTTAGTTTCACCCGTCTCGATGTTTGTCTGCCTGTAATCAAATTGAGCTGAAATTTGGCATGTATCTTTGTTACCAGTAACAAACAATGTAATAATATAAAACTAGTATTATTAAATATAAAAAATAAATAAAATTAAAAAGCCTTTTATTTCTCGCATAAACAGTTTTGCAATATTCCTAACTTTTTTTTTTTTTTTTTTTAATATAAGTACTTACATAATAAAGTAATTTAATTTTGTAATTTGATTTTGATTTTTGTATTATTAAATATCAATTCGAAATCATTTAAATAAAAAAAAATTATTTTTGGGGCAATGACGACATTCCGATTATTAATGTCATATAGTTATAAAATAAATATGTTTGACCACAATAATTAATCCTTTTATTTTGACACCTAGTAGTACCTAATATGCATTATTATGATTGCATAATGTTATATTTCAATAATATATGAGAAACTGCTTGGCCAACCACTAACATTTTTCTGCTCAATAAAATAAAAATATCGATAAAAGGTATCAACTCTGTGCCGCAGCACTTGTAATAAACTCTAAGACAATACGGACACGTAATCTATGTAGGCGTCCGTGTATTGGTGTGCGTAAACGGTGACGCCCACTGACACCCTTGTTTTGTATAGAAACTGACAAGCGTGCTGTCTCTAGCTAGTAGCGGGCGCGCGGCGATTCCGTGCTCTGTGGTCAGAACAGAACATATTGCTAAGGGTTTTGGGGTTATTTCGTAATTTTGCCGAATTAAATTCTTTAATTGAAGTTTTAACAACATTAATTCGTTCGAAAGTCCATTCGGATTTTGCACAACCATATTGACAAGCGCTCTGTAGAACTTTCTTAGCTCTGTATAGAAAAGTAATTTTTCGGATATAACCTATAACTTGTCTGAACTGATCGAGCCCGGCAATTGTATTACATCCACTGCACTCACTTCACTCATCGTACATTAATGTCACTTAATTGATGTCAGCACTCATTTTTTTTTAATAAAAACGTAAAATTCGAACAAAACACTAGATACATATTTGACAATAATCACAACAAAAACAATGGACGCAGATATGTTACCGTTATCCAATCAGAACATCCGTCAGTTCATAACGTTGACGTCAGCCAATCAGCGCGCGCAAAAAGATGGATATTCGTGATTTACCTAATGGACCCCCTAAACGATCAAAATTGCTTGTCAATCATTAACATTGCATTGCTTGTCAATCACATTTTGATCGTCTAGGAGCGATGCTTGACAAGCACCACAGAATAGATAGATTACCGTGGCCAATCCAAAGTAGGCCACGCCCCCAATTGGTAAATGCAATGTAAATGATTGACAAGAAATGCTTGATCGTCTAGGGGCTCCATAAGATACGCTGGATTTTTGTAAAAATCCTAAACATTACTCGGACGATTGCAAAAATCTGTCGTAGATTCTAATCATCCGGTATTTTACAATCATACTAGGATTTTTGTAAAAAACCTGTTTGTACAATTATCCTACGACATATGATGTATTGGTATTTTTCATTTGGCATTCGGCGCAGAATTTTGAAAATACAAAATAAAATCGACTACATACTTGATTAATGATAAAGTTTCCAAGCTTTCTGATTATTAAAAACAATTTGAATTGCATCGTACAGTTTTATAGAAACGTAAGTAATTTATATTTTATTAACTTTTTAAATTTGACTGTCCTGTCTTTTGTAGAAAACGTCAAAGTTGATTTAGGTACTTAAATAAAATAATTACAAACTTATCCAAATATTATTTATCTTATCATAGCTTCATCGTCTATTCGTCGTGATTTCGTAGTTTGTGTGCTTTTGTTGTAGGTACCTATTATTTTAGTTATAAAGAACTTTAGTCAGTGTCACCCTGGTGTCACCTAAGTTCACTTATTTGTGTTTATTTTATATCATTCATAAATATTTGTGTGTGTTACAATAGTCCAAGGGTATGTATGAAATTCTTTGAGGTACCTACCTAATTTTAACGTGCAACCCGTAATAGAACATCTATTGTGTCTAATTTTCCAGGGCTTGAAGGATT
This sequence comes from Agriphila straminella, assembly GCA_950108535.1. Taxonomy (NCBI): domain Eukaryota; kingdom Metazoa; phylum Arthropoda; class Insecta; order Lepidoptera; family Crambidae; genus Agriphila; species Agriphila straminella. Next base: position 14,023,406 of record OX467304.1, read on the forward strand.
AAATTGCATTCAATATTGCAAATAATCAACAAAATATGTATTATCTCCAGTTCCTATGTGCATCGCAAGGCATGTTAAGCCGTTGGTCCCGCTTGCATTAAAATTTGCACTCGTTGACACCCACCAATCCAAATTGGGCCTGCATGTTGGGACCCATCCTCCTTATCCACCCATAAGGAAGCTCTGTGTCCCAGCAGTGGGATCATTAAAAATGGGTGATGTCAAATATTATGTACTACCAAAATACCAGGTATTAATTTAAATGTAACTCGTCAACGTCTCTTTTATTATAACTCGTCAACACCCGGAAAACGAGACCAAGGATTGATAACGTTATTTTAAAATGTAACGTTATTTCTTACTTTTTTTACTGTTACTTTTAACAATATTTTTTGTATCATTATTTTTTTAGCGGTATTTCAATCCCTGAACGAGACACAATAGATTTTCTATTGTTGTCCAGTCACCGGCGACCGCTCGGCGTTGATGAATTAAATTAATACAAAATGTAGGTAGGAGTTGTAGTCATAAATGTTTATAAACACTAAACAAACTTCCAGATGAGTCATAAAGTGTTTGTCTATGGTACTCTGAAGCGCAACGAGCCGAACCACCATTGGTTGACAAACAAAGAACACGGGTTCAGCAAGTTCATTGACAATGGAGTAACTAAGACGAAGTACCCACTGATTATAGCGACTAAATACAACATTCCTTTCTTACTTTATAGCCCTGGGGATGGGTTTAATGTTAAAGGTGAGTTCCAGAAACCTATTTAATGATGGGAGCCTGGAGATCTGTAATACAGGCCCCTCGATGGACTCCAGTCGCTCACAAAGGTTTTATTTGTAATGGATATAAAATTTTCATGAAAGGTGACAAATTATCACGTTTATGAAATAGGGCCCCAGTTCTTTTCTATTTAATGTACGACACGCTATAGCTAGGGTAGCACAACAGGGTAGGGTAATCAATTTTAAACTTAAATGCTAAGAGATATTCCCAAGGTTCCAAATTAATCTTTTTTTTACAGTTTTGTATAATATGCTGCTGATTGTACATGAGCATTAACATTGCATGTTTAAATGTTTTAATTTTTTTTTTTACTTTAATAGCAATAGCAATGCTATAAAAATGGCTTTTGTATAAGCCAAAATCCTAAGAGCTCTAAGCATAGAAAATATAAGGTACTACACTACCGTACGTATCTAAGGCCAAAATAAAGAATCTCATGGACATGGACATTATAATAAATTAAAAAAAAACCGGCCAAGTGCGTGTCGGGCTACGCGCCGTAGGGTTCCGTAGTTACCTTATATACCATACCATATTTAATACCACTATCCTTTTTCGTCTGTAAAAATAACTTTGTTTTTCACAGTGTTGGTATGAACGACAAAGTTATATTTGCGGTTTTGGAAAATATGATATATCTCGAAAACTAATTACTATATCTCGTTTAAACCAATTTGAAGTGAAAGTTTTTATTAAGATCTATACTTAGCATATTTTTTTTTTGATTTTTCACTCACCTATTTCAAAAGTTAGAGGGGGGGGGGGGCAACATTTTACTACTTTGGCAGTGTTTATCTTTCAAACGGATGACTTTGAGAAAAAATTGTCTTAGAAACCTCAATATCATTTTTGAAGACCTATCTATATCTATAGTACGTATTGGTATGAAGAAAAAATTTTTTTTCAAGTTCAGTTCCATGTATGGGGAGCCCCCCCTTAATCTTTATTTTTGTGATAAAATCGTTAAGCGGTTAACAGAATACATCTACCTACTAAGTTTCAACTGTGTAATCCTAATACTTTCGGAATAAAATGGCTGTGACATACGGACGGACGGACAGACAGACAGACAGACATGACGAATCTTTATGGGTTCCGTTTTTTGCCATTTTGGCTACGGAACCCTAAAAAGTACTAGTAGTGATGTAGTGAATGAACACCAAAGTAGTATCAAAACGTAGCAGTGATATCGATATGTATATTAGGTTTTTTCTGATGCTTATATTTTTTATAGGTGAGATATATGATGTGTGTGACGATATGCTGAAGAATTTAGATATTTTAGAAGATCATCCCTCTTATTACGTGAGAGAATTGGATATTATCAATGTTACAAAACAGTGAGTATTATCTTGTTTAGATTTATCTTGTCTGTTAATTACTCTAGCTGGCTTGGCGAGGTGGCGGGCGACCCATATTAAATATTTATGTTTAAGAACTTTGAGCTTTATTGTCAGCCGCGTGACAGTCATTCCTGGGCTGGGCATAGCGTAGATTTAGATATCAAATGATATCTCCTCAACGGTAGGTCAAGCGGCTTCTAGCGGCTTATCACCAGAATTAGAATGTCTGTCGTTTGAAAAGGTCTTTCCCACGGAACGTTGTCATTTGCTGCGTGATCACCATTACTATGAATTCTCAAAATATTATTTTTGCGATGTTTTCCACTTGCACTTTTAATTTAAAGATGAAAGGTCTCTAATTGTCTCGCTCTTGAATTTTCTTTTAAATACCATACAATTGTATTTTATTTCAAATACAATTTGTGGGATCAAATGTACGATCGGCAACTCAAGTGCTTTACCACTTTGCAGTACAATTATTTAAAAGTTAAAGTTTTTATTTATTTTACAGAGGTACTGATGAAGTAATCGAAGTGAAGTGCTGGATTTATTACTTAAAGAAGTTTAAGCCAGAGCTTTTGAATCGTCCTCAGTTGGAGACTTATTCTTCTAAAGGAGGCCATGGACTGCCGTACATGGAAAGGTCTAAGCGAGATCCTAAATACGATTATAAACCTGAGGTTATGGGTTAGATTGAAAGAGGGATTTTAAGGGTATTTAAGTATATTTAGGATTTTAAAAATATTGAGATAAACCTAACTAGGTATTATTGCAAAAGTGGTAACGCACGGATACCATACATTTTATTTACTAAAACAGAAGAAGTTTATTCACCGTAATTCATTCGGAATTTGAAAATTCGAATGTTTCAGAACTTAATTTAAATATCAGAATAAATTCTTTATTGAGATGGAGTTTGTTTCGTGAATATAAGAGGTTTTTTCACTTTCTGATCCTAGCGATACTATAAAATAATTTATAACTTTATCTTTAACTTTCGAAATATTTCAGAATATCCAAAAAGACGAATTCTGAAGAGTTTATGTCAATAATCAAATGAAAACAGGAAAATACAAGTTCGCTTAAAAAAAGACTTCAGTTTTAGAATAAAATTTTATGTGGCAAAGAAGATATTTGAAAAATAAGTACTTATAGAAATTAGTTTGATTAAAAAAAATGATAAAAGTGCTCAAATCACTAAGGGTAGAAATATGTCTTTGTATTTTTATTTTTTATTAAGTATTGATATTTTAAATTATTTGTTTTTTTTCAGCAATAATGAGTCCTCAATCGATGATTTGGACGATGTGTTACCAAAAAAATAATATTTATTGTGTCTGAAAATTCTTGTGATAAGATTAAAGTAAGAATATCTGATAAAGAAATTGTATATAAAAATTATGGGTTATTTAATGTGAAAAAAGATTTTGAGAACTTGTTGATCACAAACACTATAATTAACTTAAACACAATACCTACTCATATTTTATTTTTGATTAAAGAGTAATAATAGGTGATTATTTCTGTATTTTTATATATGAATTATTATAATTATTGGACTTAAATACATTTGTTTATGTTGCGTAAATTATTGCAGTCTCATTTCTAAACATTCTTCGGTAGTATGTTAGTATTCCAACTTTTACAAATAATTATTCGATATGATAGGTATGTTGCACTAAAGTAGGGTCAATTTAATAATCACATTTGACTGTCAGTCTCGTAAGATTTCTTTTTTGTGATTGTGAACTGAAAAAAGTTAAACACAATTTGCCTCTGAAAAAATTGATATTGTGTGCCCGCAGTCATTAGGTTACGTTACGTTATTGAATTCCTACTACTACTACTGCTACGACTGCTACTACTACTGTAGGTTTACTTTGCAATATTGTAGGTGTGTGTCTTTTTCATAGGTGCTGAGGGCTTACCATCAGCAAATAAGAAACCGTTCAGTTCAAAAGCAGGCCATAAAGAGGACTGCTTAAGGCCTGCTTTCATACTACCCGTTGAGGTCATAGTACGAAAAAGCAAGGCAGTTCAATAGAAGCCCTGCGATAAATAGCTCAAAGTAGCTGTATTATATCATGTATAAAAGTTGATTTATGAACCAACCGAACACTTCCGGCGTTCTTCTTAGAAAAATTAACTGAATGAACTTAGATTCCTTTGCCTTCCTTTACACTTGAGCGTTTTCGTCTTGCGCTTTTCTCTTTGCTGAGACATGCGTCATTGGAACTAACGCATGCCTTGACGCATTCCATAGGGCACGCTGCGGTGACGCATGCTTTACTATAGTCGTCAAGATCCTAGCATACTCTATTCTGATTATGACACGGACCCTGGGGCTTACCATCAGCAAATAGGAAACCGTTCAGTTCAATAGCAGGCCTAAGGCCCTCCGCTGTGTCAAGCGGGACACGCGCGCAGGGCGACATAGATTAGAGCTTACTCATGCACTGCGCAAGCATCTGTCCGTCAAAAACCAGCAAACTATATTCCCCCGCCGTGTACCCGCGGCGGGATCCCGCTTGACGCAGCGGAGGGCCTTAGCAGAACTGCTTAAGGCCCGCTTTCATACTAACCGTTGAGGTCATAGTACGAAAAAGTAAGGCAGTTCAATATAAGTACTGCTTTAAGAGCTCATAGTAAGGTTCGATAGGAATTCCCATAAGATTCCCATGGGAATGGAAATGAAAGAGGCATGCAATTTATTTGCAATGCCTTAACTAACGCATGCGTCAAGCAAGGGCATGCGTCATTACACTTACACCCATTGAATTTTGTATCTTTTAAATTTGATACAAATCCTGCCTGCCTAGCATGACCGATTTATATCGCGTGATATAGCGCTTTATCACGTTTAACTGTCAAAAAGACAAAGGAGTTTGACAGTTGAGTGTCGATAAAATGCTTTATCACGCGATATAAATCGGTCATGCTAGGCAGGCAGTAGTATTATAAATCACAGGTACCTATGTAATAAATATCACAGGTTGAGTATCGAATCGACCGAGATTTCCACCACACCATTATTCTGTCAAATTTGGTCAAATTGACAGTGACAATCAGTGACATTTCAATCCATGTGATTTTATTCAAAATCAAAAAAGGTTATTCTTATTTTTCCTCATCATTTAATTTTCAGTATTTATCATGGAATAACTATTGTTATCAAGAAACAAACATCGTCTATACTTAATGGATTTTGCAAGAAAGCAACTTGAGAAATATGGCTGGTCTGATGGTAAGAATATTTTCTTACTTTTGATTAAAATATATGATATGATATTTCACACACATTGAAATGGAAAAAAAGGCACGAAATGGTCTGGAATTCCTAAGAATTCCTATCTTATTTATTTTATTTTATATTTTTTATTTAATCTTTATTGCTTAAAATAATAACAGCAAATGGCGGACTTAATGCCCAAGGACATTATCCTAATCAAGAGATTACTGTGCATAAGTCCGGCCCATCACAAGCTTCCATCCGGCCCGAAATCATATCCTGTCACCTATTGTCCCGCTAAAATCAATATTCGTATAATGAGTGTGTATGCATTTACCAGCTACTTCAAGTTCTTGAACAGTCCAAATTTCCAGCACGTCAAAACAATTTTATTATACTTGATTATTTTTGTTATCTACTTCTATCGTTAAAGTCTCCCTGGCCCGCGTAAATGTTGTAATTATTTTATACTAGCGGCCGCCTGCGACTAGTCTGCGTGGAAAGTTTGGTCAGAGACTCAGGTTCGAGTTTTTTTACTATCCCTCGTGTCCTTTGCGGACAAGAGAAAAAGAAAGATTTTGGTTTATGAAAGAGTATAATAAATTTCTACAATGGTTTAGGTCACAAGGCAGAATATAAGAATGTAAGCAAGAGAAAGTTAGTGTATTTTACCATTTTTTGAAAATTATTTGTTGAAAGTGAAAGTTCTATACAAAAATTGACGTTTAAAAGAAGGGATTGCGAGTGGGGCGCACGACGTCCACAGATCATTGAATGGAGTGAAATTGACAGCTCAGCAGACTCATCGCTTGACCATCGCATCGCGGCGTAGACACCTCGAGAACAATACTTTTTTTCGGGATGAAAGGTACCCTATGTCCTTCTCTGTACCCCTGACAACGTGTATGTAAAATTTCATTATGATCCATTCAGCAGTGTTTCTTTCGGGTACTACTAGAAAAATGTGTTGTGTTGTGTGTAGGTAGACGGGCAAACTAGTGTAGTGATCGACGGATAAGCTCCCCCGAACCTCTTAATTGCCCCCCGAGGAACTAAGAAACACTGCGGTTTAATAGTTTTTTTTTGTTTTAATATTTGTTTGCTAACATGCGATCGGTCCTTCCTTGGACCATAAGCAGTTGTTAAGACGTGAACGTTAAGGCGTAACAAATAAACGGACTTTCGCATAATATTAGAATGGCCCATATCATTATTTTCTAAATCTATTTCACCATCCCTGATCTAGGCGCTTGATATTTTTACAGGCAAAGGCTTGGGAAAGAATGAAGATGGCATCCCACAACCTTTGAAGCCTAAACTGAAGCGGAGTGTTGCTGGTATCGGACACGATGCCGCAGCTGATTTCACTGAACACTGGTGGTCGCAGTTGTACGATAAAGCAGCCAAAAACGTTGAGGTATGTGTGTGTTTTTATTATGATAATTACATTATTACACAATACTAAATAATATACTAGAAAAAATACGACTCGCACCAGATCAATACTCAGACGGGAATCGAACCCGCGACCTTTGGATATCCGGTCCAATGCTCTGACCGCTGAGCTACCGAGTCACTAGTGACATCGCCGAATTTCTTCTAGTATATCCTACTCTTACGCGTTATTTCACCAATGTGAGGAATTACCTCGACATTCAATTGATATATCTTTCCAGATATTTGGCAATCGATTAAGATGAAATAGCTATAAAATTTTTAAATTTGAGATTTTTGCATTCACAATGCTATTTTTACACAATACTAAATAATATCTCGAGTCTGAAGAATAATCTGGAGTCCATACTTCAAGAAAGATATTCAATTACTAGAAAAAGTTCAACGTAGGTTCTCAAAAGTCCCGAAAGCCTTGAAGAATAAACCATATGAGGAAAGACTGGAATCACTGAAACTCACAACTTTAAAGGAACGCAGGGAACGTGGGGACTTAATAGAAACATATAAAATCTTGCATGGACACTATGACATAGAGAGTTTTGATAAACAACTATTCCAGTACTCACGAAACATACACCTACGAGGCCATCATCTCAAATTATCTAAGGCACTATCAGGAAACAATCCACATAAACACTTCTTTAATAATAGAGTAGTTGAAGCTTGGAACAAGTTGCCAGAAGAAGTGATATCTGCACAGAATACGAATCAGTTTAAGGAGCTGCAAAACGTAGCGTCAATGAAAACATATAAAGTTTTGTCGCATAGCTAGAAAAATCCACTCATTTTGAAAGGTAGAAAAAAATATAATTGTATTTGACATATCCTGAATTAGATACTTAGCTATAAAAAAATTCAAGTAAAAGCTTAGTTAGTGAAAAAAAATGATTTTTCTAAAAAGATTTTTCGTCGCGTAGTACTCGATATTTTCAGCGGCAACTAGCATATTTTTCTCAAATTATAAATCGAACATAAGCCGAATTAAAGAGTTTTATAAAAAAAAAGAATGTTAATGTTATGGATCACTATTAAAATCAAAATAAACAGGTTTTTTAGCGCCTGAAAAATGTAAAGAGCAATGCACTTAGAAAAATATTTGCTAGTTTTCGGCAAACACGGAGATCTGGCGCGCGCGGGCGGGGTGAACGCCCGGGGCCGGAGGCATGCATCGGGTGGTATTGAGAATGGGGCTGTACTTTTCATTTCATATTTCATTTCGTAGCGTGGTCGGTCTCGTCTTTCCAAACTTTGTTTGTTTTAAGTAAATAAATAATTTTATTTAGTGCCAAGTAATAGTTTTAGGTGTTTGTTTTGTAGTTTTAGGTTTTAGTAATAAATAAAATAGATTTAGTGTAGTTTTACGTCTTGTGACTGTGACTTGTTTTTATAGGTACCTAGTTTTGTACGAACTTGACTGTATTATTATTATAATTATTTATTATTATTATTTATTCATGTATTGTGTGTGTGTAAAATGGGAAACAAAAGGAACAAAGAATTGCGACGGATGTGTCGTAGAATTAGAAAACAAAAAATAATTTACAAATCCAAGTAGGGTGAATATGCCTATTACCAGCCCCCCCTAAGATTTTTCAACTTTGAATCTCTGTTGCTGCCACAATTACAGTCTTAAAATTATTGTTGATACAGTTTTAGGTAGCTTGATTGATCTTTATTACGAAAATAGTACTTAGTTTTACGTAGTTTTGTGGAAAAAAAAAAGAGAATCGTTTAAATGCACGACGGGCGAAAAACCCTAATTCCAGCCGTCTTTGCCCTAATATCAGCCGCTTTGTTCCCTAATTCCAGCCGGGTACAGGCTGTTCCAAAATAAAACAACCATGTTTGTATGAGATTAAAGAATATTCGTTTGGTAACTCTAATAATGACAATAAAATACTAGAGGCTTTAAAATTATGGTTCCCATAACAAGTCATTGAAACTTATACCTCTCCTGTAGATATTAATCAACTTAGAATATATAAATATATTAAATATTGCGTAATAAAAAATAACTTATACAATAATCAACGAGTACGAGATCGTTTTAATTATTTGAAACCTATAAAAGCGTTTTCCAAGAAGTGAATATCGATATACAATTTTTGAATTGAATTTCTTTTCTGTTTCTATGATTGATTATTATGATGATAATAAGTATGATTTTGATTATTATGTTTTTTTTTACATCTATGTATATAAAATTCAAAGTCCTGACTTACTGACTGACTGACTGACTGAGTGAGATATCAACGCACAGCCCAAACCGCTGAACCTAGAGACTTGAAATTTTGCACATAGGTTCCTTTTGCGGTTTAGGGGTACACTAAGAAAGGATTTTTCAAAACTCACCCCCCAAGGGGGTGAAACGGGGGTCAATAGTTTGTATGAAAGTCCCTCAGTTTTGAAGCTAGGATCTTGAAATTTTGTGTTTAGGCTGAACATTGAAAATTAATAAATACGGGTCTCAGCGTTTTTCAAAATTCTACCCACGAAGGGGTCAAAGGGGGATGAAGTTGTGTATTGAAGAAAATCCTTTATATTCGAAGTAAAAATAACTATAATTTAGGCTTATGGCTTTAAATCTAACGTAACGTATATTGTTATTGGTAGTATTTCAACCCCTATGGGGATGAAATGGGGGTGAAAAGAGAGTAAAAAACCCAAAAATAGATATGGATATCGTTATTGGGGTTTTCTGGGATGACGATTGCAAAAGTGACATTTATTTTGAAGTCCAACACGGTGGACATGATTTGACCCCAAAAGGGGTGAAAATAGGGTTCAAATTTTGTATGGAAAAATAATATAAAATAGACATTACAACTTTAAACTTCGCAGGAGCACATCTTAAAATAAAAAGGCAAACATAATATTTTGAAATTTTGAAAATTAACCACTTAGGGGTAAATGAGGTGAGTAAACATAAAAATCGATATGGATGTCGTTCTTGAGGTTTTATGGGATAGTGATTGCGAAAATGAGATTTATTTTGAAGTCCAACACGGTGGACATGATTTAACCCCTAAAGGGGTGAAAATGGGGTTCAAAATTTGTATGGTAAAATAATATAAAATAGACATTACAACTTTAAAATTCGTAGGAGCATGTCTAAAAATAAAAAGGCAAACACATATTTTGTTATTTTGAAAATCATCCCTTAAGGTGTAAATGGGGTAAGTAAACATGAAAATCGATGTGGATGTCGTTCTTGAGGTTTCATGGGATGGTGATTGCGAAAATAACATTTATTTTGAAGTCGCACGGTGGACATGATTGGACCTGGACATGCACATCCAGGGGACGGGGACAGGAACAGGGAGGGAACGGGAACGGGATACTAATATCTCTAGATACAATTCTGAATATTATAAACTAGCTTCCGCCCGCGACTTCGTCCGCTTGGACATTCGATAAAATCCTCATGTTTTAATTTCATTAAATTCTGATCAGCAGTTTTTACGTGATTAGGCGGGTTCCCACGAAACGAGCAGCCTCGTGCGAGGCCCGTGCGGCAAACCTCCTGCCTCGCGAGGCAGCGCGCTTGGTGGGAACCTGCCTAATCACGTAAAAACGGCTGATCAGAATTTAATGAAATTAAAACATGAGGATTTTATCGAATGTCCACGCGGACGAAGTCGCGGGCGGAAGCTAGTCTAATATAAAAAAAAAAACCAAAAAAAAATCATTTGAAAACATCCTGTATATTGCCGTAAAGTTTTGATGACCGGCTGATGCTAGGTTCTTATGTATTTCTTAATATCAGCCCCTAATTTGAAGAACAAATAACTTAGGAATTAAACATTATTCACCCGGCTGTATTTAGGCCATTGGGTGCAGGGTTAGTAATTCTAGTGAATAGCACTACAAATTCCAACCTAAAGACGAGCAAATTAAGATGAGATTGATTTCTTAAACGAAAGTTAAATACCCAACATCAGCCCCCGGCTGATAATAGAAAGTTTTGGAAAATCACATAGTCTAACTCCAGCCCCCCAAATTTTTTCGAAATTAGTAAATTTAACTGCAAACTTGTAATCTTAAAACGTTATCTAACTAATCTATTACTAGTATCAAAGTTTAAAACTATAAAAAATTGCATCTTGCCTTCATAAACACACTTCCCAAAGTTCGCATCGATCGATGTTTTATGCTGTTTTTCAAACATAGTCACCTCTATTCGGTCTCGGTGAACATTTTTGGTCGTTGTGTGAATTGTAGGTGTCGTGACGGGGTAATACTATTTCCAACGTCAAGGATTAACTAGGGATGTGGCTCCATTAAACAGTTTCCGATTTTTATTGTTTTTTAATTAAAGCAAAGCAAAAACGTATTGGGGGCTGGAATTAGGGGGGGGGGGCTGGAGTTAGGCATATCCACCCTATTCCAAAGTCATACAAATAGTCGAAAAGCGAGCCATACTTCGATCAAATACCTACGCGCCTCGAGTTCGGTCTGCAGTCTGCACTCGGTACCTACACAAACAGTAATGATCACAACTATTTTATCATTAGTCTGTTTTGTCATTAGAAATTATTTCCTAAAAAAGTACGATTTGCCCAGTGCCCGGCCCCCCTGTTTCTATTTCCGGCCCTCCTATTTCTATTGCCCAGTATACCGGCCGCCTTTCAAAGAACATGACGAGAAGAAAAAACCACATCGTTCAATGCAGTAGCGATCGTTTGAGTAATTCGCTAAAATACACATCGGAAATAACAAGAGACAAACAATTAATATTATTAGTAGATAAATTTCAAAGCTGGCAGGTGTACTAGTAGTATTTTGCAGGATAGCCAGTATACCGGCCTCCTAGTGTATACTAGGAGGCCGGTACACTGGGCAAGCACCCAGTAGATCCGGCCACCCGTTTCCATACAAAAAAAAACAACTTCATATACAAGCACATTTAGACGGCCGAGTACTAGACACAAAGTACTTTAAATTTAATAAAAAGGGATAGCATTATACATTCTTCTATAGAATCCCTCTTTTAACAAAAAGAGACAAAACATTATATCGAGCTCAGTCCCAGTTAACCGGCCCCCGGCCGATATACTGGAAACATGTGGTTTCGTTGTCTAGTAAGGCGGCCCCTTGATATTACTAAATATCTGCTTATTAAGCCATATTTAACATTAAAACAGTAATAAATAACAACATACCTTGAGAACAAACTAAATATTTACCTTTTAACGATGCCCTGAAGGACAATATTGACTATTTGGCAAGAGCTCTCCACTATTTTTTTTTTATCTTCACTTGCGAAATCGACCCGGATGCGGGCTTCAACGTAAACACAAATTATAAAATATTACGTAACGTTTCGCTAGTGGCGTCCATACCATTCGATAGATCGATAAGAGTGTTGCCAGGAAAATATCCAAATTGTTAAGAAATTGCCACGAATTTCTTATTTTATTCGAAAAACTGTTGGGGGGCCGGATAACTGGAGGCGGCCGGCTAACTAGGCATATTACCCTGTGTACATACTGACAAAATGCAAGTCAGCGTTTTGGAATTGGAATTTTTAGATTTTAGGCATTCACAATGCTATTTTTATATTAAGATAAATATTTTAATAGAAAAGTTCAGACGGGTGAGTCGATTTTTTCTAGTATTTTCTATTAAAATATTTATCTTAATATATAATTTGTCACTAAAATCTGTGAAATAAAAATAAATAAATTAAAAAATATTTAAAACACAACTGCCTGACAAAAACGAACTAAAAAGTTAAAAAACAAGAGTGTCATTGCAGTCGGGGGACCTCTATGATCAAAAATTGTTCCATGAAACGGTCCCCCGACTGCAATGACACTCTTATTATTTAACTTTTTAGTTCGTTTTTGTCATACAGTCGTGTTTTTAATATTTTTTTATTTATTTTTTTTCCCACAAAATTTCGTAATACTAACTACTACTTTCGTAATAAAGACTAATCAACCTACCTAAAACTGTGTCAACAATATTTTTAAGACCGCAATTGTGGCAACAACAGAGATTCAAAGTTGAAAAATCCTTGGGGGGCTGGTATTAGGCATATTCACCCTACTATCTTATCTTCTTAATATATAAAATCGTAAACTGAATGACTGACTGACTGATCTATCAACGCACAGCCCAAACCGCTTGACCTAGAGACTTAAAATTTTGCACACAGATACCTTATACAGTGTAGGCATCCACTAAGGAAGGATTTTTGAAACTTCCATCCCTAAGGAGATGAAAGAAGGGATGAAAGTTTGTATGAAAGTCCCTCAGCTTTTAAGCTAGGATCTTTAAATTTTCTGTTTAGGCTGACGATTGAAAATTAATAAATACGGGTCTCAGCGTTCTTTAAAATGCTACCCCCAAAGGGTTCAAAAGGCGGATGAAGTTATGTATTGTAGAAAATCCTTCATTTTCGAAGTAAATATCGCTAAATTTATAATTTAGGCTTATGGATGGAAATCTAACGCATGAAATGAATGAAAAGGGGTAAAAAAACCTTTAAATAGATATGGATGTCGTTATTGGTTTTTTTCTGGGATGACGATTGCAAAAATAACATTTATTTTGAAGTCCAACACGGTGGACATGATTGGTGATTGATAAGGGGTGAAAATGGTGTTCAAATTTTGTATAGAAAAATATTATAACTAATTTTTATAACTCTCAAAGCTCGTTTACGTGATAAAAAGTATAGGTTCTTATTATGTAATATCTCAAAATATAATTCAAAGTTTTGTTCACCCTGGACTGATCAGAGAACATGACATTTATTCATAACAGCAAATAATTTAAAATCAAACAAAAATTTTCTAAATGCGGCCCAGTCTACACCGCTGCACTCGCAGGTGAGGTGCGGCGCGGGAGGGGCGCCGCTGCACTCGCACACCGCTTCGTCTGCCGCACCCCCTCAAAAACCAGAAAATTCGATTAAGCAGCGCCTTAAGAATAGATTAGACAAATATTTAAAAACCAATGATAGATAAACTCGACTCATGATTTATCTGGATACAGGCTCTTATCAGTTGTCTCAACTGCTTGTCTGTCAATTAATAATAATAATAATAATATACTAGAAAAAATACGACTCGCACCAGATCAATACTCAGACGGGAATCGAACCCGCGACCTTTGGATATCCGGTCCAATGCTCTGACCGCTGAGCTACCGAGTCACTAGTGACATCGCCGAATTTCTTCTAGTATATCCTACTCTTGCGCTGCAAGCCAGCGTTATTTCACCAATGTGAGGAATTACCTCGACATTCAATTGAAATATCTTTCCAGATATTTGGCAATCGATTAAGATGAAATAGCTATATAATTTTTAAATTTGAGAGTGCATTGGACCGGATATCCAAAGGTCGCGGGTTCGATTCCCGTCTGAGTATTGATCTGGTGCAAGTCGTAATTTTTCTAGTATATTATTTAGTATTGTGTAAAAATAGCATTGTGAATGCAAAAATCTCAAATTTAAAAATTACATTATTACCTTAATAATTACATTTGCTTATAATTTATCCTTGTAAAGACGTAAAAAACAGACTAAAAACTTTATAATGTTTTTTTTATATATGTGAAACATTATTTATTGTTATGTAACAACTTGATTAAAACTATGTTAAACAACAAAGCCAGTAAACTCTTTAAATTATTAAATTCTGGATACATAATAAATATCTAGGAAACTGCTAAGGTTGGAAAAATTAAAAAAAAATTAAGATATAAATTGTAAATATTCACTAAGATAAATGTATAACACAGTACATTACACCTCAGGAGTGTCAAAGATACGGCCCGCGGGTCGCATCCGGCCCGCAAGCTATCTCAATACGGCCCGCGACCAGAATCTATCTAGTGAGGATTTCAGATGGCATTCAATGCCACTACGTATTGTTTAAAATTGCACGCGCTTTATTTAAAATTATTTAGTACGTATTTGAGATTTTAATTTTGAGTCTGGCCCGCTAACACACCCAAAATTTTATAAATAGCCCTTTAGAAAAATGAGTTTGACACCTCTGCAATAATTAACAATTAAAGTCATCAAATAATATTCTCTTTTATTTAATTCCAGGTTGAGGATAAAAATGGTAAAACTAAAAAAATCAGGACAGTAGATGCAAACGAATTTGAGATCACAAACAGTACTTGGAAAATCAAAAGAAAACCCAAAAAGAATAAGGATAATAAACAGTATTCGGAATATTTTGTGAAGAAAGCAGTTTTAGATGATGGTGGAGTTAGAATGGAGAATGTCGGAACGGATTCCGAGGAAGAGGTTATTGATAAAATAGATCCTTTAAAATTAACAGATGAAGAGCTGTTTGCGGCCTGTGAAGGCAGAACTGCACATAAGTAAGTTAAGAATGAGCTCAGCCCTTAGATTACGTACCTCTGTTGCTAACAATTCTCGATTGAAATCTATTGAAACCGCAGTTACATTCTGCTTTTAGTAAGATAGTTTTCACATTGGTTCTTAATAAAGCAGCAATGTAACTGCGATGTCTGTCAGAGTTGATTGCAACAAAGTTACATAATCAGCCCCCCTGCTAAGTGCTAGCGAATTACGTAACTCTGTTGCTAACAATTCTCGATTGAAAGCGATTGCAATCGCAGTTACATTGCTGCTTTAACTAAAATAGTTCTCATATTGGTCCTTACGAAAGCAGCAATGAATCCGCGATTTCTGTCAGAGTTGGTTTCAACAATAGTACATTACAGCCGTGAACGGGAAGCTAGCGATTGCACTGTCGAGGATGGTTTGAAGCCCGAGCCGCAGGCGAGGGCTTTAATCATTCGAGGCAATGCAAGTAGCTTCCAGAACAAGGCTTGTATAGTGCTTTTCTCAAGAAATGCGAGGAAATAAAAAACTTTTCAATTGAAACTTAATTAATATTAAAAATGAGATTTATCATAGACAAATCCTCTGAGTAATCTTGAATTACGTGCAGCGCCATCTACCGCCGAGAAGCAAAAACCCATCTCATTTCGCTTCTCGGCGGTAGATGGCGCTGTACATAATTCAAGATTACTTAGCGGATTTGTCTCTGATAAATCTGGTACAATACAATGTAATATTTATTTATTCTTATAGTAATATACTCTGTGCGCACCATTTTTTTTATTGTATCGTTATTATAGTACCTATTAAATAATTTTACCTTTATAATATTAACTGTCTTGTCGTTGGCTTGCGTGCCAGAAAAAAGGAACTGTATGGTACAAATGTGCCTTTGCTTTTTTTGTTTTTGTGAACAGCTAAAACAAAAAAAAAGAAGTTGCCGCAGACCACCCAGATCATCTTCGCACTGTACCTACTTCCCGCACTGGTGCTGGTGCGGGAAGTAAGTATTGAAATTCATTCCTGGCCTGAATTTTAAATTTAAAATGTGTTGAACCAGACCCCCTCGGAAATGTGGAACGTCCCGCATTCCTTTTTCAAATGGAATGATAAGATTTCAGAGCATAAGTGAGAAAAGTTACATAATTACCCTCCGATAATGGGATGCATGTTTACCTAAAGTCAATGGTTTGAAAGCAGATGTTTGGAAAAGGGATCTACTTTCATTGTGAATAAATTTGGCGTTCGTCAGGGCAGTATTTTGGGTCCACTGTTGTTTCTCCTATATATTAATGATCTACCTAACTCTATATCTCAGGAATGTCACACATCTGGCCTTGACGATCTCTTGTTCTGACATAAACGATTTTATTCAAAATTATTAAAAAAGCAACAGATGTCTACTTAAAGATGAAGAAACTATAATAATCTAGTTATTTCTTATAGCCGTAAGAGACGCATTTTGACTCTCATCCGAAATGCCGCTCGCTCCTAACTACTTTACTAACTTTTTACTATTATATATTCTGTGCCTGGGGGCTACTTTACTGTACCATAGGCAACAGCGTCGCTTAACCACTTCAAAGGTTAAAATCGCTGTCGCGCCGCGCCGTCACTACATCCGTTTAGTTCGGGCAGGGGCGATTTTGTTGCACACCAATATTGTTGCTAATTGACCCTTGATTACGTAAGTCTGTTGCTAACAAAAGTGCTTAATAATTAAGTTTATTTGAATAAAGCTTATTTCACTTTCACTTTCAACAATTCTCGATTGAAATCGATTGAAAGCGCAGTTGCATTGCTGCTTTAGTTAAGATAGTTGTCACATTGGTTCTTACTAAAGCATCGGTGTAACTGCGATTTCTGTCAGACTTGATTGCAACAATAGTACATTACTGCAGCGGCACGCAAGACAGGCATTGAAGGACGAACGTGAAAATGTGGGCCGAGGCGAAGCCGAGGCACACATACGTGAGTCCATCAATGCCTAGTTGCGGCCAAGGCTTGTATAGTACTTTTCTCAAATAATGCGCGGAAATTCAAACCAAGAAGGTTTTTTTAACTTTTAATTTTTATTTAAAATTAAAGCAAAAAATGGAAAAAAGAAGAAAGGAGCCAGTTTCTTTATTTTTTTGGAATGTGCACATCAAGGCCTTTCATTTGATAAATTGATACCCATGTTGAAAAAAAAATTTTTTTTTCCAGTTTTTTCGTTTTTTATTTTTTTTCCAGTTTTTTGGAATGTACTCATCAAGGCCTTTCATTTGATACCCATATACCTAATATAAAAAAAAAAGTTTTTTTTCTTTTTTTTTTTTTTTTCGTTTTTTTTTCATATTTTTGGAATGTACTCATCAAGACCTTTCATTTGATACCCATATATACCTAGGTATTAAAAAAAAAGTTTTTTTTCTTTTTTTTTTTGGTTTTTTTTCATATTTTTGGAATGTGCTCATCAAGACCTTTCATTTGATACCCATATACCTAGGTATTAAAAAAAAACTTTTTTTCTTTTTTTTTTGGTTTTTTTTCATATTTTTGGAATGTGCTCATCAAGACCTTTCATTTGATACCCATATACCTAGGTATTAAAAAAAAAGTTTTTTTTTTCTTTTTTTTTTCGTTTTT
This sequence comes from Agriphila straminella, assembly GCA_950108535.1. Classification (NCBI taxonomy): domain Eukaryota; kingdom Metazoa; phylum Arthropoda; class Insecta; order Lepidoptera; family Crambidae; genus Agriphila; species Agriphila straminella. Next base: position 14,041,187 of record OX467304.1, read on the forward strand.
TTTTCATATTTTTGGAATGTACTCATCAAGACCTTTCATTTGATACCCATATACCTAGGTATTAAAAAAAAGGTTTTTTTTTCTTTTTTTTTCCTTTTTTTCATAATTTTGGAATGTGCTCATCAAGGCCTTTCATTTGATACCCATATACCTAATATTAAAAAAAAAAATGGATTGTGCTCGCTCATCAAGGCCTTTCATTTGATACCCATTATTCGTGATTCATTAAAAAGTTCGCTCCATTTCTGAATTACACGTGCGTAATAAGTTTTAATAGAAACATTGCCGGTCAGACGCCGGCAATTTTTGTATGAAAATCCATTATTACACGTTAGTAATGGATTCTCATACTAAGATTGCCGGCGCGGTTTAGGTCAGTCCGTAAACTCCGATTTAGCACGAAGAAGGTTGTCAAAATAATGATCGAATTTCCAAGCATGTTTGAGAAAAGTTACATAATAACCCCCCTGGTTAAGCGACGCTGTTGCCCATACATATGCGAGCTATTTGCCTCGCCACTCGCGCGATGTGCGATTGTGGCATTAGAGGTTATAGCTATAGAGATATTGCACTTATTTTAAAAAGGGAATGAATTAATTGGGTGACTGGAAATAATTAAAGGCGACTGTTAATGGGATACTTAATTACTAAATCTGGCAGCGGTTTATTTTTAGGCGACAAAATAACTAAATAAACGCGACTAACTGTGGATTACAAAAAATACGTAAAACGGGCTGGGAGACAAATAATTTAAGTTAGCAGTGAAAATTCTTAATGAGTGACAATAATGCTGTGTGGGCAACTATTATACTAAGTAGGTAACTATACACTAAGGTTGTCGCCCAAATAGTAATTTGGTCGCCCGTTCTGAATAACAGTTACTCAATTTGTATTTTATAGTCACCCATTTTCAACATTTGTAGTCGCTCTCAGCTATATTCAGTATTTTTGATATCTAAAATGGGAATTTAAATACTACTCTTTTAAAAACTACCCTGTATTTTTAGTTCTAGAGTTTTTCATGAAAACTTTTTTAATAGATACTTACCTGTTTTTACAGGGGTGCCCGACATGGATTAAAAGCTACAGGAAAATTAGCAAGAATAGCACAGCAGGAACAAATGCTGTTGAGTCAACCACGGTATAAAGGCTATTCCCATTCTAAAAACTTAACTGAAGAAAAAATGTCTGCCGATGACCTACAAGTTGTAGAAGATACCAGTTTGAACAGTGATGGAGATATTTCTATACCGAAGAAGAAGAAAAAGAAGAAAAAATGTTGTTTAAGTCAAAATGATGTTGAAGATTTTGAATTGGCTGAATGTGTATCACCTTTGCCTGAAAATAACAAGAATGTAGATTATGTAAATGTTGCCAGTGACAAAAGTGATGATGGCAATGGTAGAAAAAATAAGAAATTGAAGAAGAAACTAGAAAATATTGAAAGTGCGTGTGACTTTAACTCAGATGTTAGTAAGAAGAAGAAAAATAAGAAAAACAAATTACCAGATATGGACAACTCTATGGATGTTGACAATGACAATGAAGAGAAATCTGTAAAACTCTACAAGAAATTAAAGAAAAATAAGTTGAAAGATTTATGATAGATGTTACATCTTTTTAATTTTACTTTTGTAAATAAAATAATTTTACTTATATTTTGTTTCTGTTTTTTTTTAAATAACAATGTCAAAAGAAATACTTTTTAGGGAACGTGCTTTTCACATTCCACTAAGCCAACATGATATTTACAGTAATAATTCGGTGAGAGAAATTGGAGGGGATTACTGCGCATGTTTGCAGTCCACGTCTCCTGCCAATGAGACCTAAAAATGACGTCATCTGCGCATAACTGGCGCCGCTCAAGATCGCTGCCGAGCAAGAATCAACTTCGTGGTGCCGATGTCTGTGTACAGTCGGCAAACGTCTTGAAATCGCGTGGGGATTGCGCAGAACGCGTACTTTGGGTATGCGTAGCGGTGAAGTAGGTACGGGGTCGGCGGGAGAGGGGTGCAAGCTATTGGTCGTTTGCAAGTCCACATGCGCGAACTTATCCCCACTCCGTCGATTGAGCGTCAAGATGTTTGCCGCAATCTGTACTATTAAGTAACTCCGTGTGTCAAGATGTTTGCCGCAATCTGTACTATTAAGTAACTCCGTGTGCTGCAAAGAACGAATTTAATTTAGTGTTATGATTATGACTTCAATTTTCTATAATAAGGTCCTTTTACCTAAAACGTGCTGGAACTTATGGACCCCCTAAACTATCAAAATTGCTTGTCAATATTGCATCGGCTTGTCAACATAGATATAGTTGTCAATCACATTTTGATCGTCTAGGAGGAGCGATGCTTGACAAGCACCACAGAATAGATAGATTACCGTGGCCAAGGTGGCCAATCAAAAGTAGTCCAAGCCCCCAAATGGTAAATGCAATGTAATTGATTGACAAGCAGTTTTGATCGTTTAGGGGTGAATCTACGTTGTTTCTTACTTCCTGCGTCATTGTCCTCACTCGATTTTTTTAAAATCCAATGCATCACAAGGAATAAATCAAAAATATGCAAATTAATACAATTTATTATGGTACTCTAATCTAAATGATGGCATATTTTTAATTTATTCCTTGTGATGCATTAGATTTTTACACATTTTCGAGTGAGGACAATGACGCAGGAAGTAAGAAACATGAGTGGGTCTCCAGCTTCCTCATAGGCTATAGAGAAATTCTAAGCATGCCATATTTTAAAGCATAATAGCAGCAATCAAACTTCCAGACATAATAATAGCAGCCACCATAAGCTCGTTACCATGAGTTGTTTTATGTGTGCGAGCTGGCGACACGTGTCTACAGCTTACACATGCCGTTAAGGCAAACCAGTGAGGTTAGGGTTTTAGACTATAGTCAGAAATTTAGAGCCTAATTGCAGCAATAAGATCCAAAAAAACCAACCATCACACTCAAATACTCTTGAAACTACGAGCATAAAACTGTGTGCGAGCTGGGGACCCGTGTCACTGGCTTGCACAGCTGTATTTTCGTAATTATTTAAGCTACGATTATGTACTATACCTCAAAATTTTCAGCCGAATTGCAGCATTAGGCTCCAAATTTTTCAAAACTTTAACTCGAAAGGTTTTTGAGCTACGAGCCGATATCTATGTGTAAGCTGGGGACCCGTGTCGCCGGCTGACACATGGTGAATTGCTGTAACTGTATATGTTAGAGTTTCGTTTTAAAGATCAAATGATATGTTATAATTGCAGCACACACGAGGCAAAATTTCAAATCTCTGGGCCTCTTAGTTTCGAAATTATAAGCCAAAAACCGTTTTCCCCGCCAAAAAATTCAAAAAAATGGCTCGGAAGTGGCTAATCGCGCCGTTGCCGTTCCGTGCGCTACACTATTGCAATCGAATTTGAACCAAAGAGCTAGTATTATTTTGAGTCATTTTAATTTGCGCTCTCGATCGTTTTAATTTATGTACTGAGAATTTTAGTCTAAGAGGTAGGAGCTGATATAACTGGTTACCTAATTTAATATAAAAGCAAAGTCTATTTATATAGGAATGTTTATATCGCTAAGGTATAGGTACTTTATTTTATTTTATTAACACGTTTTTATTAGGTTATAAATTTTGATCACTCGATCAGTTCAAATAGGGATGTAGCGATTATACAAAAACATCGTTACCATTAAAAAAAAGACCATAAAACCACAGGATTTTTTATTAATTAACTGGATAAAAAGAGATTAAAAAAGAACAAATAAACTTTTCACGCAGATGAAGTCGCGGGCGGTCACTAGTCGACTATAATAGGTATACCTAGGCACATTTGGAGCAAATAATCAACATAACTAAAACTTTTTAACCGACTTCAAAAAGAGGAGGAGTTATGTATGTTATTCGATTACTCGAAGACTGCTGGACCGATTTGAAAAATTGATTTTTTGTTTGAAAGTATATACTTCCAAGTTGGTCCCATTATCATGAAGTCAGAATCTAATGATGGGTTCCTGGACAAATCAAGGGAACTCTTCAAATATTATAGGCACACCTATAGCGATTTTGGTATTTTCTTAAGTAACCTATGCATTTGCTTTCGGAAAGTACCATTTTGGTGAAATGGAACTGATGATGAATACCATACATGATAATCGGAATTATTCAATACTAAGTTTCATTGGTGCGAAATGATTACTTTTACATGGTTGCATTAATTATTTTAAGCTCCTTAAAATAAAGTACCTATACCTTAGCGATATAAACATTCCTATATAAATAGACTTTGCTTTTATATTAAATTAGGTAACCAGTTATATCAGCTCTTAGACTAAAATTCTCAGTACATAAATTAAAACGATCGAGAGAGCAAATTAAAATGACTCAAAATAATACTAGCTCTTTGGTTCAAATTCGATTGCAATAGTGTAGCGCACGGAACGGCAACGGCGCGATTAGCCACTTCCGAGCCATTTTTTTGAATTTTTTGGCGGGAAAACGGTTTTTGGCTTATAATTTCGAAACTAAGAGGCCCAGAGATTTGAAATTTTGCCTCGTGTGTGCTGCAATTATAACATATCATTTGATCTTTAAAACGAAACTCTAACATATACAGTTACAGCAATTCACCATGTGTCAGCCGGCGACACGGGTCCCCAGCTTACACATAGATATCGGCTCGTAGCTCAAAAACCTTTCGAGTTAAAGTTTTGAAAAATTTGGAGCCTAATGCTGCAATTCGGCTGAAAATTTTGAGGTATAGTACATAATCGTAGCTTAAATAATTACGAAAATACAGCTGTGCAAGCCAGTGACACGGGTCCCCAGCTCGCACACAGTTTTATGCTCGTAGTTTCAAGAGTATTTGAGTGTGATGGTTGTTTTTTTTGGATCTTATTGCTGCAATTATGCTCTAAATTTATGACTATAGTCTAAAACCCCAACCTCACTGGTTTGCCTTAACGGCATGTGTAAGCTGTAGACACGTGACGCCAGCTCGCACACATAAAACAACTCATGGTAACGAGCTTTTGATGGCTGCTATTATTATGTTTGGAAGTTTGATTGCTCCTATTATGCTTTAAAATATGGCATGCTTAGAATTTCTCTATATCCTATGAGGAAGCTGAAGCACTCATGTAAGAAACAGCGTAGATTCACCCCCTAAAGGGGGTCCATTTTTTTACATAGAGATGTTTTTTATAGTGAATGATGCACTAGGAGCACACCATAAACTTAATATTCTAGTATAATAAGTTTATGGGAGCACACTAAATGTTAACGCGTGGCTGCAGACAAAAATGTGCCCGCACCTTATTACTATCTATGGCACTCTATGGCGACCGATGACTCAGCGATTAGTCTGTTGGAATATACCCATTGTTACGTCAGATTGACAGTTGATTGACTTTGACATCAATCGTCAAATATAGTTTAGGTTTGTTTGTTTGATCGTAAATTGAAAAATCCGAAAAGAAAATGTCCCTTGCTAAATATTTAGCTTTGGATAAAGTGGCGAATTTCTTTAATATTATTAAACAAAATGGTGGCATTAGAGGTGCCCTGTTTAAACTATACAGGTAAATCCATTATTATATAATTGCATTTTATAGGTTATGGTTTTTCAATTTTTGTTTATTAGATTTTATAGTCCTAACTTTGGTAGAAAATTTATTAAACCAGTCCCAGTCCATAGCCAAGCACTTAACCACTGCTCCATTGAGCTCCTCAATATCTATTTACTATCAATTATTTATTAGTTATTTTATAATATTTTCAGGCAAGATGAAGTGAAAGACGGTATCCTAGTTGGTGAAGACAAATACGGCAACAAATATTACGAGAACCCTCGGTACTTTTACGGCAGAAACCGATGGGTGGAATACGCTGATAAATACTACATGAGTTACGATGCTAGTCAGGTAAGGGCTGGATTTTAATTTAATAATGAAAATAAAATGTTGAAGGTAGTTCTTCACATTGCTGAAATAACGCTGGCTTACAGCAAAGACGTAAAAAGTACTAGAAAATTTCGCCACTCCCACTGGGGACTCGGTAGTATAACTGGTCATTGCATTAGGCCGAAATCCCAAGGGTGCGGGTTCAAATCCCGTCTGTGGATTGATTATTGGGCCTGGCCGTTAAACGCCTTTATCTAAAAGTGCTCTAATTTTCTCTTATCTTGATATCAAGGTTGATTTGATATTTATTTCCATATTCCAGATTCCCCCCGAATGGTACGGTTGGATGCACTACAAAACTGATCTTCCACCTCACCAGGTACGTAACTGACTGGTAGATAATATTCTTTTGACCCCCCCCCCACCCTTTAGAAAAAATACCATGGCAAAGTAGAAATGTTGGTATTTAAGTTTTGCACTCAAAACTTAAATAACAACAATTGGGGTGAAACAGCTGTTTCATACAAAAATTAGTAACGAAAATATCAAATTTAAAAGAAAAAGCTAGCTGAGCACTAGTTCTATGATGCTAGTTAATAAGTGTATACCCACTTGCAAAAATACCTATTTTTAACTTTTTTGACTGGTGATATTATCTCATTATTTGTGAGTCAGATTTGTATTGTCTCTTGATAAAAAAATGAAGTTAGAGACGATAAGTGTTGCATGGATCTGGTTTAGCCAGACCCCCGAACATGACCGACGAAAGACTATATAAATATCGCGTGATATAGCATTTTATCGACACACAACTGTCAAAATCCATTGTCTTTTGACAGTTAAACGTGATAAATCGCTATATCATATTATTATCGTGTTGCGGTAGTCATGCTAGGGGGGCAAATATTTTTAAGATACAAAGAAAATATTTCCTTAGTACCTTAGAAAATATTTTACTAAGGTAAAAGTTACTAGTAACAATAATATCTACTTATTCATTGATATTGTGGAGCTCGGTGGCGCAGTGGTTTGGCGCCTGGCCCAGCGTTTGCGGAAGTTAAGCAACGTTCGCAAGGGTCGGTCATGGGATGGGTGATCAATAATGTATTATTTCGAGCTCCTCCGTGCTTCGGAAGGCACGTTAAGCCGTTGGTCCCGGCTGCATTTGCAGTCGTTAACACCCACCAATCCGCACTAGGCCCGTGTGGTGGGTTATGGCCCATCCTCCTTACCACCTATAAGGATGGCCTGTGCCCCAGCAGTGGGGACTGGTCCAGTTTTTTTTAATGAGATGTAACTGTGAACAAGTCCTATTGTTTTATTTTTAATTTCCCAGGACCCCAGCCGTCCTAAATACAAATGGATGATGGACGCAACAGAGAACCTTTCTGGCACCACCGGCCAGTACTACCCATATAGTACCACCAGACCGAAGATCGAACCCTGGGCGCCCAAGAAAGCTGGACAATGAATGATGAAAATGTTGCAAATGAAATTAATGGCAATGTTATAGAATTAAGTAGCAAGTGAAATAAATCCTTATTTATCATTTCATGTGTTGTTTTATGAGACCGTTCAGCGCAAAAGGGATAGAGAACCTGTCAGGTACAGTCAGCAATGAAAGTCGCTTAACACTGTAGTACTTTGTCATTCCATTCTCAAAGTAGCTGCCGGCCTTCCCTACCGTTACCCCACGACCGACCTGTACAAACACTGGGACGTTCTTTCAGTGAGGCATTTATTCATCTTTGGCGTCTTGCTGAAACAGCACTCGCAGTTAATCCATAATCCCGAACTGCTAAAGAACAAACGAAGAAAGGCACAAGTCTGACCAGCCCAATCCCTAAATATGTCTACTTCTCACAATTTCTTCTGCTTCCTCGGACCCTACCTCTATAATAAAATAAATGAACAGCTCAACATTTACCCTCTTCACAAATTCGCTTTCAAATCCCTAGTTACCCAATACTTGAAAATTTCAAGTGATTTCAAGTTGAAATCACTGGACTATACAGAAACGGAAAATCTACTTAAACCCATACAGTAACTACATAAATACTTGATTGAGAAAATTTAGCTCGTATTTAAATATATATTACGGTTGAATACATTATCTTGTCTTTGTCCACTCTCTTGAGAAATAGCATTCTTACTCTCTCTCCCCCTCCTCCTCAACCCATATACACTCACACACACGCACATACACACACACACACACGATACCAATTGGGATACCTGCTCTGCAACCCCCAACTTCTTAAATATTTAATTATTACACTTTTAGAAACCTATGTTCTTAGTTACCTACCTATATTTTTACCTTGTTTTTGCTTTTGTAACTAAGCATCAATTAAAGTGTTTTTCTTATTTTAACAATAAATACTGTCACCTCTTAAACCTAAGGTTAACTGCGGGTGGGGCCTAGTTACCTGTAGCTCAGGTTCCTCTGGAACCTATTTTGGGGACTAGTCTCTTCCTTTAAGTTATAAAACTTTATCCTAAGCTACTTAATGTAAAAGAGAAAATAAATGCTTTTATTATTATTATTATTACAACTTTTTTGATTAATGTTTCAAACTACGAGACATTCTGTTAAAAAAGGTGCTATGACAAAGTACTAACCCAAACCAATTTGATTATGGCCTAAAGGCTGATCGCAGATAGAGAAAGGAGCAAAAAAAAAATCCAAAGTACTAAACTATTAAGCTATTTTTGTTGCTGACCGTACCACTGGCCAGTACTACCCATATAGTAAGTAGTGGTACTACTCAAAATAAAAATAAACTACTAGACCGAAGATTGAATCCTGCCCAAGAAAGCTGGACAATGAATGATGAAAATGTTGCAAGTGATAGAAATGTCGAAGAAATTGACCTTTATTATTGACCCTATCATAAAAATACAAGTTTTTTTTCGGTTTGTGCACATTTGATTCCCAGCTGAAGCGATTTAATCTTTAATAAAGGAATGTTTCTTTTCAGTAAAAGGACATCATCCATTTTGGTCCAAATGTGAAAGTGCCGGCCAAAGAGCAAAAGTGCTTTATTGTGTTGTGATAGATTTTGTCCACCTAAGCATTTTTTATTATGGCGCCGAAGTTATTTTTTATTTTATTTATTAGGGATAATAAACAGCGTTCACAATTTAACTTATGATCTAAATATTAAGTTAAACAAATTTGAGAATTTAAGAAGCAATAGCACCGCTATACCTAGGTACTTGATTTTAAAGAAGTTCAAAAAGTCTGTCTTCTCATACATTTTGGCATAAATGTAAAAAAAGTCGGCCTTAATGCAAATTCTGATAGATTTTGTCAGCCTTAGCATTTCTTATTACGGCACCGAAGCACAGAATACCTACATAATCGAAGCTGTAGCACCGCTGCTGTACCTAGGTACTTGATTTTAATTAAGTTCAAAAAGTCTGTCTTTTCATACATTTTGACACAAATATGAAGTGGTGCTACAGCTTCGGTGCCATAATAAAAAATGCTTAGATGGACAAAATCTATCAGAATAAAGCACTTTTGTCTTTTGGCCGGCACTTACATATTTGGACCAAAAATGTATGAAACATGGATGATGTCCTTTGCCATCATCAATATTTATAGTTATAGGGTACTTTCCCCACAACTACAGTCTTTTATTTCCAACCTATAGAGGAGCTCGGTGGCGCAGTGGTATAGCATCTGGCCCAGCGATTGCGGAGGAAGCAGCTTTCGCACGGGTCGGTCATGGGATGGGTGACCAAAAATTTATTATTTCGAGCTCCTCCGTGCTTCGGAAGGCACGTTAAGACGTTGGCCCCGGCTGCATTTGCAGTCGTTAACACCCACAAATCCGCATTGGGCCCGCGCGGTGGGTTATGGCCCAACCTCCTTATCCACCCATAAGGAAGTCCTGTGCCCCAGCAGTGGGGACATCAAAATGGCTGATGGTCATAGTCATAATAGTAGTTACTACCGCGTCGTTATTACTAAAGGCAAGGGTAGTATTTAATCGGGTAACAATAAATTCCCATTTTGGACTTGTACTATTATGTACCTATTCTGTGATTTTGGGTCTCAAAAATACTGAATATGGCGGCGTAGGTACCTACTGTCAGAAATACTAAGTGTGCAACGGACTAAGGGCGACTACAGATATTGATGGCTGATTTTAAAATACAAATGGACTAACTAGGTACCTAGTTATTCAGAACGGGCGACCAAATTACTATTTGGCCGACAACAAAATTTGGCATAGATATATTTTATTTAAAAAAGGTGACTAGGTATTATCCTAATCGAGATAACAAAAATACCACCTTGGGCAGCTTAAATCAGTTATAGTTACCTACCTTCTTGGTATAATAGTTGCCCACTCAGTATTTTTTTTCAATGTATTTTGTCACCAAGAATCTTCACTGCTAACTAAAATTATTTATCTACTTATCTCCCGTTTTACGTATTTTTGTATTCCACAGTTAGGTAGGTAGTCCGTTTAGTTATTTTGTCGCCCAAAAAATAAAACGCTGCCCGATTTAGTATCCTTTAATTATTTCCAGTCACCCAATTAATTAATTCCCTTACATAAATAATAGTGTACCTACACCTACCTAGTTTATTTATCCTATTTGTCAATAAAAGTAATTTACCACGTAACATGTAGGTATAGCTGTAGTACCTACCTACCTAGTCAGAATCTGAGATAGCGCACCGAAATGAGTTAATTCATATTTGGCTTGTTATTATTTCAACGTGATTTCAACTGAACCACACAGAACTTAAACCTGTTCCGCGCGCGACTCCTTGCCAGAGGCTCTCAAACTTTTACGAGCAATGCGAAGTTTGCCTTAAAACTGAAGAAAGTCTTCTGCAATGAGGATCAGTAAATATTTTTGTTTAGTGGCTGATTAGAAAGCTTTACGATATCTCTTAAAACTGAAAAGTTATTATACGAGCTAGAACACTATTATTTTGAGGGTCCTTTCAATATGACGTCATCCGCGAGTCCGCGACGCACGCGAACCTCACGTCGTCGTACGTAAGTAATAAAGCACATATTGCATTAAGCTTGGCATTTCCTTCAAACCCTTATAACTCAACCATTTCTAAACGGATTTCAAAAAATCTTTCACTAAGTTTCATAGTTATGAATATGTTTTTATATTATATAACTATAAAACTATAGGATTCAAACCTGTTACTGATCCTCATTCACGCTTTACGAGGCACAACTTTTTTCTTTGCAAAATTTAGTTTTACTCTCATAGCAAAGCAAAAATGCAGCTTTACATCGCGTTTTGCATTTTAGGGGATTTATTTGTAAGTTTTGACTGGTCTATACTTTGAAGTACCGAATCTTAAGAACTTGTATCGTATCAATATAAAAAGAAAGATAATTTAAATAAAAACCAAATTGTTGCTGATTTAGTCCTATGATTCCTCTACTAGACCTAGAGCCTAAAAGACAACTTTGCTGTAGGTACAATGCATGTTTTATTTAAAAGTTATTTTCAATGGTCAATTTCAATTTCATGGCAGAGCTCGCGGCAGGACCCCAAACTTAGATTTAAATGCGAAGTTATAAACTGATCACCTACTTAGGTACCTAGTAAGTCCTACGACTTAGAGCTTTTTACCCGACTACGGCGAAGCAAAAAGGAGGGGACTACGGTTATATCCTTTTTATTGAATTTTGGACTTAATATTTTGACTTAATACAATGAATATAAAGTTGAAAAGTCGCGGATGAAAGCTCTATGGTGCGGTGCGGTGGGACCACAATTAAGGTAAATGTCCCATACTTCGGCATGTTAAGGCTCTTATGACTTTGATTTTTTTTATAAATTTAACTAAACATGATATCAGTTTGAAATCTTTTTTGTCATGAATATTGGTATTTTGACAGTAATTCAATGCATAAATTTTGTAGTTTTAGCTTGAATTTATTTTTATATTAATTTATTTGTAGACCTCTTGATTGAACACTGTTTCGTGATAAAAAATGGGCTCTGCTTCTAAGTTCGTGAGCTCATGTCCCCTGTTTCGGGATAAAGATTTTTACATTGAAATTATGATAATTTATTAATAAAAAACATAAATATTTAAAGGATTTCATAATAAGAAACAATATGAAGATATTTTTAAAATAAAAAAGATGTGTGGGCAATAAATAAAGATTTTATTATTTACAAAATAAAAATTAAAACAAAATTTAATAAGTATCTGTTTTGTTAGAAATTTTTGTTTTTTATTAAAAACATTAATATTATAATATAATAAAAATATACTTTCGAAAATAAATAAAATCAATTTAATAACAACCATAGCTATTCTGGTGCTACCAACTTATCGGAATTTAACTTAAAATCGTAAATTTAGGTCACCTTCAATCTCGATTTATAAGGATTCTAATGAACAAAACATATACCGAATTTAGCTCCTAAGAAACTTAATTAAATAAATTATTTGTTTTTTAATTAACATTTAAATTATCTTCATTATTATATAAATAAACTAGCAAGAAAAACTTCTCTATAATATCCCTGATTCGGTAGTGACACGAACTAGGGGACACACGAAAAATAACATGACCGCTATTTCGTGAGTCGATTTATTGCAATTTTAGAGGAATTATATGCTTGCATATAACTTTTTTCTTAGTCAAATCAATTGTTAAGGAACTTAAGAAAGCACTATTAAAAGTTATATTCAAATGGACTTACCTTTGCCTTTCTATAAGCTTAAGAAGTAAGAGTGCTAACCTTACGGTGGTGACAAGGAATACACGCCGCACAACTGTCCGTGGCCGAACGCACAGTTTCAAACGTTACATTGCTCTCAGTTTAGTCGCCAAAATGTTGGTGTTTAATTTTTTCGACAGTTTAAATGATAAGAGATTTTTTACTGATATATAATATAAATAAATATTATATAGATTCCTTGTCTTTCGCGCCAGAAACAAAACTCACGAAATAATGTACTATCACGAAGTTATGGCCCTTTACCTTAATTTACTTTTATGTAGGTAATGGGATAATATTTAATACTGACCAAAGTTTGAGAAGCTTTGATTATGACCAACTGCCCAGCACACATCCACGAAAGCACAACGCAACTTGAATTCAATTTTTTACACACGGAAAATTCAACTTTACAACTCCGCAGTTAAAGTATAATTTTATTACGCACTTTCACACTTACCACTACTCTTATGCGAATTATGCGAATGTGTACTTTAACTGAAACAGAATAGGTATGAAAGTGTTTTGTACAAAAAGTTGAGCTTTACAGAACTTTTTGCCTTCGCAGGTAAAAATATCTCGAGTCGACTTCAAACTTCAATTCAGTCGAGATGCGTCGTGGTTAGGCGCAAACGTGCCTTTAATTTAGTTAATTTTGTGCTCTTGAAGTTTAGTTAAAAGTTAATAAAAACGATTATACTTGAAATAAACATGTCCAAGCATTTCAAATTCCGAACAGAGATTAAAAAACGCGCCAGTGTTAAGTGGTGACAAGTGTGTTTTGTTCCCAAAATAGTTTGTGCATGCAAAAAGGTTTACTTATAGTATTTCAAAAAACAGGATTCTACTTTATGGTGAGTTAAAATCTCTACGTTCAAGAAGTTTGAACGTAGAGATGGTATAAAGAACAAAGGCGATTGGTATAAACTAGTTTTGAAAGTAGGAGGTTTTAGGCTGTGGCTGTACATTTCGTTGCCTTGCTTAGCCGTTGGGAAAGGATCCGTGGCCTTTTTCTGTCAAAAAAAAAGTTTGCGTGGGTTACGAAATAGTGTTGGGGTTGGGTGATTTTTGGAATATCGATAAAATAATATTATTCGATTTTTATTTAGTCGAAATATCTACATACTTATGTATTAGTTTTAAAATTATTGTTATTAAAATACGAAATAGTCAAGTAACGGTACGAGATCCAATCTAATCTAAATCGGTCCGTATTAGGGAAGTCAATATAACATTCAACTTCCTTTTGGGTCGTTGACTGTGAAACTTGAATTTAGTGAATAATACAGACTTTACACTTTACTATTTGAATGGGGTTGGTAAACTTTTCCAAAACTGTTGTGAATTATATATTTTCTGGTAGCTTTTGGCTTTGGAGCCAAATTGCGGAATTATATAATGCTTCATTTTAATTTTAATAAAAATTGAAATTTTTAATTTACAGCATAGTACAATAAATCACTATTACGGCTGTATGCGTAGGTTATGTCTTTGCTCCAAAGACTTTCTATGTTGTTGCTCAAACAAAAAAAAACAAAGGTATGATTACTCTTTGTCACTGTCTGTCAAATCTGTCAATCCGTTTTTAAAATCAGTAAATGCAAAGGAACTTCGTGTTCAGCCGTATGTTTGATATTTTATCGCGATAATAATATAAAAAAATATATTTAGTTAACAAGGTAAAATAAAAAAAATCATAATATTATTTTCTTTATTCTTCAAACTTGTGCTATCAAAAAAAAATATAAAACAATTCTCTGCGAAAAAGTTTACCAACCCCATTGTGTTGTGATAAATAGTACCTAATGTTTTCACGTTTATACTTAATGAAGATAGTAGGTTAGGTACCTAAGTAAATAAACAACTTTATAAAAATAATATAAAATTTGTTAATGGTAATGATAAAAAATACCTTAGTTTCGTGGTGGATTTGTGAAGTTTTAATGAAGAGAGATGCACGATAGGTCTATCTGAATAATGAACTTATGTTTTATGCAATTAATTAATGGGGCGATCAAGAAATAATTTGCAGGTACTTACTGCCTACCTATTATACCTTCTTCTTTGGGAATAAAAAGAGACCTACCATGTGTCTTTGAAAAAAGATTCCAACGATCTGAGAACCTCCTCTTTTTTTGAAGTCAGTTAGAAAATAAAGATCTAAATGAGGTCAAGCCATATTGTTTTGTTATGATGACCAATTTCTTTATGCACAGTCGCTATATCCATCGGTATTTCTCCCACACTTCAAATAATTGAACGTTTTCTTACTGTAACCAATTCAACGGCCAATGACTTGAAATACCTCGGTGATAGCGCCATGGCATTTAATTTCATACGCTTAAGGTTTTTTTTAGCTTGAATTTACCAGGCCATTTAGAATACTTTATGGACGTGATAATTATAGAAGAATTAACATGTTTTTTAACAACGTTTTAAATCTAATGGCCGCGTAACTTGCTTGATAATTTAACGTCTTTTGTTTTCCATGTAGTGTCCATTGCTAATGGATATAAGATTTGTATATTTTCATTTATGAATAGAATAGCCTAGTTTCTCTTTTTATTTTTAGATATAAAAACTTCTAAATCTATTGATGACTTATTCATATCATGACTTGTGTTTATCTAGGAAAAGGCAATGGATGTTTTTCACATCAAATTCCTTGGGATATGATAACATATTCCTAGAAATGTGACTGATTGTTATTTATTTACATATATTCGGGATGTATGAAAGATGACACTAATTTGACACTTAGGTAGGTAGGCATATAAAGTTTCTTTGTTTTACCAATGGTTTTGCTGATTTTCAATAATCGTAGAATATCACATAGAACTAATTATAACATTAAACGATTGATGTGTTATGATTTATCAAAGTGATTCTGTCTGAATTTTAAGCGATTTAAAATGTAGTACATTATAATAATAATAATAATAAATAAATTTATTGGCAACAAAAAACATTACAATTTTATAAAACATGTTACATATTAAACTATACATCTTAGTAACTATAAAATGACATCTGCACCCAAACTAGTGAAAACTGTAAAGTGTATTATGTAAGTGTATTGTCTGTCATACCTACACAGATGATTCTCTATCAAACTAAGTACTAAAGCTTATCTATAAAAGAAACAAAGTACCTACTACTATATGTACTTATTTAATTAATTTTAATCACACGGCTTACGTGCCTTTTGAAGTAAAAAAAACATATAGGTTAGCGTATCAAAACATTAAAATATCATAAATTTTAAAACCACTTTTAAAACTAAACATGCATGCATAAGCTATTACAAGAAAAAAAATTATCAGATGTTTAGTCGGTGAATGCGCAATAGTATCACATGACAGTGGTGCATTCTAACAACCACAAGGAACCGTTGTGCGATCACATACCTATTGGTCGAAAAACACGTTATAGCACGGGTATAAGAACCTTTTTGGATTGTCATCAGACGCAATAGCCACAATAGGATCTATTTTCGTGTCGTCACACGAAAATAGATCCTATTGCAACGATATAAAAAAGTATTTTGGATGCTGTTGTGCATAATGACTCTATATACGACCTTTGCAAACACGAGGGTGATAGATAACGCATATACCTAATTGCTTAGCTTACGTTACTTTATCTTTACTAAAAAGTTGATTGAAGAATCCTCATCTAGGTAGGTACTTTAATTAATTCAATACCCGTCGAATGTTTTTGATATTTTTAGTATTTTTTTTTGGATAGATACTAATAAGTTAAAACATGTGTCAGTAGTACATAGGTACCTACCTAGACTTACCTACTATTGTGGAAAATTTTGTGAAAATAACAAAAATAACAATGCTAAGTATTGAGTCCCTAGTGATTTAAGTTTCATCAAACTGTTATGTTAACCAACCTATTACTTAAATCGCTGTGTTCTACTAAGTTGAGGTGGAGCATGGTTCAATAACATAATGAGGTGGAGGAGCTTGACGTTTTCTGAAGTATATTGTATCAATTAACTACCTTACCTATATTATTTTATATTTACTCACACAAAATAAAACTATAGTAATTCAATGACACACATTTTGTATCATTTCTTGAAAATGATGCAGTGCAGTTTTTAGATCGGCAAATTGTAGTCTATGCGTAGCAGTGTTTCTCTTATTTATTTTTGGCATTTGCGGAAGACCAGCGTCGTGCGTGGCGTTCTTGCATGCATGCTGCGACATTATGCTGAGTTTATGCCTTTTTGGTTCGGTGCCATTTCTTTTATATTTATTTAATGTATCTACTTTTAAGCTTAGTATTAATTATCATGTCACCGAATAAACCATTCATTCATTCATTCAACTGGCTCTATGAAATAATATTTAGTATTATGATAAATGGACCAGTAATAATGCATTAAGTAATAATGCATTTAGTAATAAGGCATTAAGTCCGCCTATGTACAATGTGTATGAAGAATTAAATAAAATAAATAAATAAATAATATAATTTAGTACAATATTTATTTGAAGATACCAAAATATCTATGACGTTCGTCTCACAGCTGTTGACATAATTTCGCCAATTGAAGCTAATGCTTCTAATTGACCCTTTCACATTTGTAGCTTGCTGTTGATCTCAATCAATTTAAGACTAGACATTCATCCAAGTGTCAGATAAGCAAACAGTTGTTTTAGTGGGAATTCTATTCATTAAAACAAGCTAAAACAACCTTTACTCAAACGGAAGAAATGTCATTTCTCAACAATGAATTTATGTTTAACCCGAAAATTTTACCCATAGACGTATATCAGGATAATAACCCAATATAATATCTGTAGATACTTAATTAAATACTGCAAAAACGTATCTTGAATATAGATATTTTTACCAGTTTTATTACATCACTAGTTTTCTAGTTATTGAATTGTTTTTTTAATTACAACTTGAGGTCATTTTGCTACTATCATTGACCATTTAATTTAATCTATTTCAACCCTATTTATCCATGCTTCGGAGGTCACGCTTGCTATCTGATTCGCTCGGCTGCTGTTGTATAATTTGATTTAATATAATTGAGTCACAATATTCAATTATTATTATTCTTATTACATTTTGTGGAGGCTGATGGAGGTCAATGCCTACCGACGAGTGCCGAAATGTCAAAAATGACTTTGACAGATTCGTCATGCTGCGCCCCCCCTTACATGAAAAATGACCACTGAAACGCGAATAGGTGATTTATCGCATATTTAGCTATTTATCACACATAATTGTCCGTTTCAGCTTGCGCAAAAATGTTTTCGTGTGTCTGTCACTCCGCCTGTCCTCCTCTAAAGCATAGGTCGCATTTCTTATGAATAATTATAGGCACTTAGAATTTTTTGTCGACTCAGTTCCGAAAAAAAGATCATAATATTCCGACCGTTCCGAAAAATTATAAAAATTTACACAAATGCAAGGCTCTACTCTACAGCTCACAAAGCCACTAGTAATACCTATATCGTCTTTCGGTGGTGATGCTATAGGGGCTGAAGAGTTCTAATCTGGATGGTGCTTTTGTATAATCACACAGAACAAGAAATAATCAAACAAAGAGCTGACTGTAAGACCAAAGATGTACCGTAACTGAATTGGAATTGTTTTTTTTTTCATACAAATAAATAGCGTAAAAAATCGAAGTCGTAGATGGGATTGAACCTACACCAAGTATCCGGGCCAGTGCACTTGAATTTCGCAACACACCGTTAAGTCATGACCATTTAAACCGTTAATGTTATTGAGTAACAAACAGACGAACAAAACAAACCGTATCCCACGTAGCTAATTGGTAATCGTTTGTAGGATTCTCCGGCGGCCATTGTAAAAATAGACAATCGTTTATGGGTCCATGGACAAACTGTCCAAAAAAAATAAGCGGCCATCGCAGTTTAGCTAGGCTGATTGGAACCGAAAACTTTTATCGTTGTTGATCATCTTTCTGATGGTTTTTTATATTATCATATGGTTATCTTCCTGTGTGTAGTCTTGAGATCACAATAGATCCGTCTGCTATTACTGATAGGGTTATTGTAAATTCGCCACCTATGTAAATTTGTCACGTTTTGAAAAGTTCCATAGGTTCTTTTGAAAGTAAATTCGCCACCCATACGAAAACACCTTAGTGGCGAGTTTACAATAGAGTAAAATAATTTATAGCAAATTTATTTTTAAAATGCTACTTGTGGCGAGTTTACATAATACATGTTTTTTTGCCATTTTTCTAATGACGAATAACTGTCGTGGCGAGTTTATATAAACCCCGCTGAAATGACTAGACTATAGCAAAATTCAGTACCTATCTATTGGTACTGTTTGTTTTGGTTAGTAACAAAATAGATCTTTGATATCTGAACAAATAATAAGTAACTGGTTCGGTATGAAGTACACTTTATGAACGGTGTGCTAATATCCAAGTCCTGAATAACTTTTCAAAATAATTATTTTCTGATTAAGTTTTTCAAACCGTGGAGTCGTAATAATTTGTAAAAATACAATTTTACACAAAAGCCTTGCACTGAAATCATAAGTAAAAATTAAACTCATTTCATTAAGTTGTTAAATGAATGACGATGGTAAATGGTATATAATAATAATAATAATAATTCATTATATAATCACACCATGGGTATAACCCAACACAAATGGGTTTGTAAATAAGTCTTCCTAGCATTATAGGCTAAACGTAAAGTGGTGTATATTACAATCTCCTCGTAAATCACAACAAACAAAAACAAATGATTCTAAATTGTACCTAACATTATAATAAACGTGTATTAAGGAAATTACGTGAGCGCAATACACTATTCTAGTCAAGAGAAAGTTTGACCTAAAGTTCTCTCACAAGAGCGATTATTTCTCATTTTTCATAACACAATAGCCATTTTCGTTTATGTCGTCGGTTAGCGAAAGTATTCTTTAGTTTGGGAAAAAAACATTTTACCTTGTGCCACTTTGTCAGATTTGGAATTGTATCGATACATTTTTATGTGTTACACATCACTAGTTTTTGGAAATGTTCAATTTTTTTGGTGGACGGCAAAGAAATACAATAATGCGCAGCCTACACAATATAATAAAGATATTCTTTGATAAAGAATTCGCTCAAATCTACCTGCTTTACTGCAGAAAAAATAACAGTAGGATATCCTTTTCTTTCACCTCAATATTTATGACCGTTTTTCTACCTGTTAGGAGATATCGCATCTTCTTGCATTTTTCTATTTGCTATGAGGAAACAGAATCAAGATTGACTGCATTTTATTCTGGGTTGGGTTGGTCTGAAATTGCCTGTACGAAATGTCTGTGTGCGTGCTCGGAAAACCATCATTTTGTTTACGTAGTAAGTATTTTAGTAAGTGATTTTGTTACGATTCGAGCGGCTCTACTATCTCCTTTATATTTTGTGCCAAGTGCCAATACTTGTGTTTTTATTTTGAGGGCAAACTTTAAAAAAATAGTGATGAGACATAAATAAATATCGATAAAAAATCATATTGTTGTTTTGAATGGACGTTTATAAATATTGGTGTCTTTTTTTAATCTGAGGGGAAACTTTAAAAAATAGTGATGTGACCAAAATATCGTTTTTTTTATAGAAACCAACTTGAAAAGCAGGATTGATCACGATCGCCCAAACTGTTGTGGCGTCGTAAACGGTGTACCTACACCGTGAAATTGCTCGGATCACGCGTAGCCATCACGATCGAGAGTTTGGGAACCGGCGAGATGGCGATGTCGTGACGAACAATACATGGACTTGGGGATAATAATAATAATATAAGATGGTGGAGTTTCATGATACCTACCTACCTATGTCGATTATTAAATGAAATATTCTACCATATAAAGTTACTCTGTCTTTCTATCTTTTAATTTTTTTTTCATGACTAATACCTACCTACACAATTTTTTGTAATAAAGAAGTGCCGAAGAAAAGTTTCAGTAGGTATTGTAATTTGTTAAAATTATTCAATACACGCAAAAAATATTAAAAAAGTAATATAGGTAGTAAGAGTCAAATCGTTCAACGTTTCTAGTTGAAGAAATATACACAATTTTACAAAACATTTCTAAATGAATACGTAGAGTCGATCGTAGAGGTATGTCAAAATACATGAGCCACAGTGTATTAAAAACAGCAAAACGATGGATAAATATATATGGATGCAGTTTCATTCAATTATTTTTTTTAAAACAAAATGAAGTCTTCTATCAGTAAAACCAATAAACTTAATATAGTAACTATAAATAAGATTATGGTAAAACCTATCTTCAATATTAATGTACTTTCCCTCCGTGTGGCAAAGTTTTGGGACACCCTGGTATAAACGTGACCATTTATATATTTCGTTAGAGCAGGACATGAATGAATGAATGAATGAATAAAATTTTTATTCAACCACAATACACGAGACATAAACTACTACAATAACAAAACTACTTACACATAAAACTAAGAATACAATAATTAAGCGCACTACTACACTACGTCTCGCGGCAGCAGCCAAATAGGTATAGCCAATTCAGCATTATGTCAGGCCCGCCCGACTGACGAGCTTGACGATGTTTTTTAATTGACTCCTTAATTTTTCAACATATTATGACATCTTTTTTTATACCGAGAAAAATGCATTTACGGGGTTCGTATGTGGGGCTCGCCAGGAGGGGACATTCAACGTTGCGGCTCCCTCCACGACCGCCTCCCGTGGTCCCACCCAGCCAGTGGCTCGATGGGACCCCTCCGGGGAGGGGACTCACTAAAAACCCTTTACCTCCGTCCGTTAGTAACATGCATTTGTCAGAAATGGTCAGAAACATGGAGAGAATTAAAACAAAATAAATCAATTTAAATAAAGTAATGTTTATTAAATTGAATCGTCCAATTTCTTTTATCCTACCACCTGTTCGGACGTCTTTTTTTAGCTGAGAGAAGAACAGGCGAAAGAAACTCGTCAGCTATTATCAAATCGGATATTCACAATTAAATCGTCACAAACAACAACAATATAAACTTAAAAGTTATCAGTTAATCTCTTTTATTCAACTATGGATACTAGTTACCAAGCAAATGCAAAATAAATGTACTTTACTTATTGTTACTACAAATAATCAGAATAATCATAAAATTGGAAATGAAAATTAACAGCGGATAGCCATTAAACAACAACTAAGTCACACACAAAACAATTAATTAAATTAACACAATAACAATGAAGAATTTACTTAACTTAAGTCCCGTGGTGCTCCAAACTTAAAAGTCCCCCGTATGCTCAATTTTCCATTCCTTAAATACCCACTAAATTCAACACAAAAAGTTTACCCCTCACACCACTTTTCAACCAATCATAATCGACTATACTATTTGTACAAAACAGGAATATCAGAGATAAAATTTTGTAAAACAAATACGTTGTAATCTTTTTGAAACTAAACCCCAATGAATTACAATCATTGTTATATTAATAACTGTAGTTTTACTTGCTTAAATTCTTAAAAATACGTTAAGCCAATGATAGGAGTTACGACTAACTATCGTGAAATTGTTAAATATAATAAATGGTAAGTCTTTTAAAACTTGCTAAGATATTTATAAGATATTTACATTATTTTTATAAGAACTGAATCAAAATTTAATCTTAAACCATACATGATTTGTTAACACTATTACCAAACATAAACAAACTGAAGTGTAAGGCAAAGGCAAATGTTCATACAGCCAAAATACAATTAATTAGAGAATAATACCGAAAGCTCTTCATAAAATCCGTCACATTCATGCCTAAAGCTAAAGCGGGACAATTTTGCTCTTAGGGACCATCTATAAATTACGTCACATGAATTTCATGATTTTTTGCCCCCCCCCGACCCCCCTATCCTTGACACAGCTGGTCACATTTGTGAGCCCCCTCCCTAAATCCCTAGTGTGACGTCACATATTTTTCAATTTTACAACTAGAAATAAATACTAAATTAAAACAGCACTTCCGAAATTTGTTTTATTTAAATTTATATGATTTTGAAATGTGACGTCACGAAATTAAGGACCCCTCCCACCCCCTAATCACACAATGTCACACTTCGTCGACCCCCTCTCTCCCCCTTAACGTGTGACGTAATTTTTGGATGGCCCCTCTGGAAACAGCGGGACAGACAGTCTGAAAGCGGGACTCTCCGCCCAAAGCGGGACGCATGGTCACGTTATTATACTGTACTGTGGCGTGGCGTAACAACTGATTATTGAATGATCGCATTCGCCGGTCATCGCACTGCAACGCGGCAGCTTGTCAACTCTGCGGTTTGTTTTTGATTTTTGAGCGTGGGAAGATGTTAAGAATTGTAGGCTGTGACATTTTAATATCGAGTAACTTATTAATATGGTAATGTATATAAAATATAATATTGACGATAGAATCATCATCGCTTGTATGCCGGTTGACAGGTGCCGCCATCTTTAAGGTTCCGGGTTCGATCCCCAGCAGGATTTACTTATTTTATTTTATTTATTGAAAGGCACAACTACAGAATACAATTTCACACATTTTTAAAGAGCTAATAATTAGGTTTCAAATTTAAATCGAATAGGGATGATGACTAATGAATAAAATAACGAAATGCTAATAAAAATCGTAAACATATTTAACTTTTAGAGTAGCTTGTATACCTCTTGGTTTTATATATTGCATATTATTTATTTTATGACCCTTCAAAGTTGGGTGGACAAGTCCATTTAAAAAGTATAAAATTTATTAAAATAAATGATACCTTTAATTAGTCCGTAAAATGTATAGCAAATTTGTCTAAGAAACTATTTTGATAAACACAATATTTAATATAGCTGCCGAACAAATTTCCTACGCGTTGCATACAAACTAGCAAGGCGTGACGTCATCACTTAGTAGCCGTTAGTATGGAGCGTTTTTGGGCATTTGTCCATTTGTGTGATTTCACACTGTGATATATCTCGGGCAGTTTTCATGCTAGCGACTTAATTCTTTTACCAATGTTTCTTTTTTTGAGAGGTAATTTATGTAACATAAAATAAAAAAAATAGTCATCATGCCTATTCCAATAAATGTTGTACACAACGTTTACATAGAACAGTAATTCTTTAAAGTGACAAGTGTTAAGCTAATAAAAATAAGAGATACAACGAGACAAAAATATTTCATGCATTACAATACAAAATACCATAATAATCAATAGTCACACTACTTAGAAAACATACTTTTCTTTATTATAATTGTTTCAGGTCTGGGTGTTTGTGGTACCCTCGTTGTTTCTAATTTCCTTAGCAAGCCTATATTCCTCAAGAAGCGCCCTCATAGGTAGATATCTAAAGTGGCCACTTTTTGCTCTTTGCCTTCTATTTCAACGAACTTTGATTAAAATCAAAGTAAAATCAAAAATCAATGTTAATTTTCGATACGTTACGTACTTAGCGAGCAATAAAAATTAAGATGAGGTCGCCACTTTGAGGTAATAGGGCCCTTAACTAGAAACCTATAGTGCCTATGACTTTAAAAAAAATATTTTGGTACCTAAGTACTTACCATTTACAGTTGACCATATATAAACAAAAAGAGGTCAAGTACTTGCTTTTCTGCAGTTTATGGTATCCAAAAAAAAGAAGTTTATGGTATTGATGACAGCTGGCAGGATGTCGATGGATGCCATCTGCCGATGCCATATTGTTTTTGCAATCTTTACGTAATGTTCACTTCTATTTTGTGAGCAATAAAGGTTTTTCTAGTTTGGAAGCATATTGACGTGCCATGGAATGGAATAGACAAGAATTTTGAATTAACGGTTACTGATTATGATGGTATGTTAGAGATGTGACGATTACTGTTCTCATGTAAAAAATATCGATAAATATTTCAAATTCCGAACAAAAGTACTTACGTAACCTTACCTACTACCAGCACTAAATATGCTGGCAGCACTTTTTTGTTTAGAGCTTGTAAGGAATATGACAAAAGTTTCACGTCTATAGATTTTTTCAATTGTAGTAGGTACTGTTAGTAATTAATTTTGTAAATCAATTGTTTATCAATCCTAATATCTGTTGGCCATTTCCTTGTTGAGTGTCATATGTCAACTTGACAATACTTGAGATTGACATTAGTGTTGCCATAGTTCATGCAGTTGTCGGCAATCACTCACAGACAAAACATCCTTCTGACGTTTAATGCTAGTCTGTAAATCGGGGAGCAAAGACTGACAGATTGATTGACGTGCCGTGGCGCGACACGGCACGGCGCAATGGTGTGTTTCCGGCTCAAGTCTATGCTCCACGTGTGTTTATACTTGACAGTTGCAAGTCTATGGACAATTCTATGATAGTTATGGTAAAGCGTATAAAAGCGTTGGTTTTTGTAAATTGTACTCACTTTTGCTCGAGCTATCGTCTGAACTGGTCGTGAAATAAAGTATTACTTCTGTTAACGTGGTGTATGATTTATAACGATAATGAAGGTATGTTGTGGCCAGTTTGGCGCATTTCCTCTTAAACCATATTTCTCACAATTTGTCAAAAGAATATCATGCGATACAAAGTCGAAAGCTTTGTTAATGTCAAAAAATATACATTATTGTATTAATATTCTTATAAATATTCTCAATAACATTTTTATTAAATAAAAAGCTGTTAAGGAAGCTGACTTGCTTTTCCAAAATAAAGCAATTTTGATTTTTAGCCAGTAAATTATTTTTCTAGAAATTTATAAATACTGTTATGCGTTGCCTTTTCAAAATAGCCAGTACTGAAATTAAAGCAATGGTTCTGTGGATGTGGACCTATAATAATAACCAACCTACAATTTAATTACTTCATACGATTAAATAATGTTTCTGTAATAGTCCATCTCATCCATTTAATTATTGATATTTTAAGGGCTTCCGAAAATATGGCTTTAGTCATTGATATAATATATTGATAGTGAGCAAATACTTAATAACTTTTGTGGGTATTTAATTAACCCGAACGATGTTGAGTGATCTTATAATTTTAAATATTTCGTTGGCTGGATCTAAAAAGATACAAGCTTGCGTCCAATGGTTTTATATTATTGTCATTAGATTATTCATTTGTAATATTAGTAAAAAAAAAAACGTTGCAAATGTCAATGGGATCTGTAATAATTTTACTGTGTCTATCTTTATTTTATTTATGCAATTTATTATTCAAATCTGGTCGCTCATATGATTTAATTCGAGTTCATGGCGTTTTACAAACATTTTTACTCTATTGTAAAATTGCTTCATTGTCAAGATTTATAAGATGATTATCAAGATGCATCCTTTAAGAACGGAAGAATACTTACGATATTTGGTTTTTACTGGACCGATTTTGACGATAATAGTTATAATAATATTACTAAAAATTTGATAATAAATTTTAAATTGAAATTCTAGATTCAGCTTGCTGCAGAGTCACTAAGATTATAGCAACACCCCATTAAAAAGTACTACACAAATACTAAGCTTCAAATTAGCTTATATATCTAGATTTTGACATTAATCTTCCCAGTAACTAGCAAATGCGCCTCATTTCCTTGAATAACGAGCCCAAGCTTAAAGAAAGATACAAAAATATTTATAATAGGAAATAGACTTCCTTGACGACCTTACGTAACACGTTAGTTTTAATTTAATTGCCAATAAAATTAAAAAGATTATACTAGTGAGTAGACACTAAAGACATGTTTTTTTTTTAATTAAAAGCAAAACAACCATACTGTTTATTTACATAATTCTCGTAATTATACCTTAACTCAATATTATATAAAAATTACAATTATATTAAAAAAAATACATTATAAATCATAGGAATGTACCTGATAAATAATCTATTGATTATCAATAAAACTAGACACAATAGTTTTAATCATATAAAATATTTTAGTTCTGAGTGAAACTTAGTTGTTACAATATAAATAAAATCTGGATACTTGTACTAAATTGTTTTTTTTTAAATTAAGAATATGATATGTTATTACAGTAATGTAAGATTTATTTGCGGATTATCTATTTGATTTATAAAAGACTAATGCAATATCACAATATACATGAATGTTCTGTACATTACACTAAATACTAATTAATAAAACTTACAGTTATTATAATATTAGCAGCATTATTGCTGATAGTGTTTCTGGTAGCTGCAATCTGCCGTGGTGTGTCCGGTAGTTCAATATTTTCTCTTGGTAATAATTTATTGTCTGAGCTAGTTTCTCAGTTTATTTAACTGACTTGGTGTGTCCAGCAGTATATATGATAGAGATCTGAGCAAGTTTCTCAGAGATTTAGAACTGACTTGGTGTGTCCAGCAGTATATATGATAGAGATCTGAGCAAGTTTCTCAGAGATTTAGAACTGACTTGGTGTGTCCAGCAGTATTTAGAACTGACTTGGTGTGTCCAGCAGTATAATATATGATACAGATCTGAGCTAGTTTCTCAATATTTAGAACTGACTCAATAATAATATTTAATATTTAGTCTGAGCGAGTTTTTTTTTACATTTTTGTTATCACCTTGGTACCTATGTCCGGTGAAAAAAAAAACAAAAAAATTGAACGCCATCTTACTTAATAATAATAATAATTAAAAAAATACATGAATAATTAATTCCCTACAAAAGAGCAACACTTAGTTCATGTAATATTTAACTAATAACATTGTTTTTCTACATAGATGCTATGAAAATTACGAGGTCGTAATTGTTTATCAGGACGGCCGAATCTATGTGAATAATAATTGCGATAAAAAGAAAAATGTCTTACCTTTAACTTAAATGAGTTTTTTTTGTTTTTATAATTTCAATATCGTTAATAAACGTCTGATATTACGAGGACGTAATAATCATTTGTCAGGAAAGGCCGATTGTTAGTAATTAATTTTGTAAATCAATTGTTTATCAATCCTAATATCTGTTGGCCATTTCCTTGTTGAGTGTCATATGTCAACTTGACAATACTTGAGATTGACATTAGTGTTGCCATAGTTCATGCAGTTGTCGGCAATCACTCACAGACAAAACATCCTTCTGACGTTTAATGCTAGTCTGTGAATCGGGGAGCAAAGACTGACAGATTGATTGACGTGCCGTGGCGCGACACGGCACGGCGCAATGGTGTGTTTCCGGCTCAAGTCTATGCTCCACGTGTGTTTATACTTGACAGTTGCAAGTCTATGGACAATTCTATGATAGTTATGGTAAAGCGTATAAAAGCGTTGGTTTTTGTAAATTGTACTCACTTTTGCTCGAGCTATCGTCTGAACTGGTCGTGAAATAAAGTATTACTTCTGTTAACGTGGTGTATGATTTATAATCAACCTTAACAGTACCTATACCTAACTCAGTTTAAAAATCATATACTTACATGAATTGATTGATGAATAGGTAATTGTAATTGTAAACATATCTTTAATTAACAGTTCCATTTTAGATGTAGTAGGTACCTACCTATAACTGTTAACTTACTCTGTGAATTTAATTAAATTCAAATTGCCCTGTAGTTTATTTTATATGTTCTAATTATCAGAGAAAACTTTGCTGATCACTGTTTTATAATATTTGGTAAAACTAAATGTACTGTGAAATTGTTTGTTTCCCAAATAAACTAAAATAATATAAAATAAACTAATGGCTTCATGGAAAGTTATATTTTTTCAATACCTACTAACAATTAGTTTAAAACTGATACATATTACTTAATAGCATATATTGTTTATTCTATACCATTCGATTTATCATACTAATATACCTACAACGTGTTGTAAAATAACCTCTAATGCCAAATATGGCAGGTAGTTAGGGACCATACATTTTTTTGTACTCTCAACCTGAAGGTTTCGGAGCAATCTTCCCGGACAAAACGAGGGGAAGGAGGAGAAAATCCTCATTGGATAAAAATACAATGGTTATGGCAGACTTGACTGGCTAAAAACGCTGTGCTGAACAACTTTTAACTATGGGACCAAATTTGAAATCACGAAAAATAATCAGCTGATTCATACATTTTTATATTTTCAATTTTTTATTTTTTTTTACAATTTTTTATGAAACAGCTGATTTTTTTCGCGATTTCAGTGTTGGTCCTGTAGAAAAAGTTGTTCAGTTTGATGGTCCCTGTCTACCATATTCGGCATTAGGGGTTATTTTGTATGTTGTATAATGATAAATTTCTCAATAGGTTAAATATTTGAAATTTTAAGTGTAGATAGCTAACACTGTTCTTCAGAAACATAATTTAAAAAAAATCACTCAAAATATTTTTCTTAAAAACTTACTATAAATTTCTTCTTTTACAGTAGCTAACACCCGAAGATGTCACTGGCAGACGTGACGTCGGCGCGCAGCTCGCCTGCACCAGATGCGTGTCCGGAATGCGACACTAGCGCCTCCGTCACTTCTGATTTACATAAGGTAAGGTAACATAATCATCATCATCATAATAATATCAGCCGCACACGGCGACGCCCACTGCGGGGTATAATAGGTCTCCCCCAAAGATCTCCACGACCTAACATCTATTAAAATGCCAAAGGGTACCTTTTTTATCCACAACAGTATACAGTAAAGTGCTTGACCTTCACCTCACCTGATGTAAAGTGACGATAAGGCCGAAGGTGGAAGCGCACTACACCTGGAATCCTCACCACTGAGGACAACATTTTTTAAATTGTTGTTATGGCGTCTGACTTAGGTAAGATGGTGGTAGATAGCCAGGCGGACTTGAAATAAGCCCTACCACCAACCGAGATTTCAAATTAAGGAAGCGCTGCTTCGAATTATTATACAATAATTAAGAGCCGATGATGCGATACAGTTATTCTTTGAATGCGCTTCTAGATGCTTGTAGCTCGTAGCAAGAGTTCTACTGTATCTTTGGAGTACCTACCTACCTACTTCTTTTGATTATTTTAATTTGAAGGCATTAGCGGAAAGCGGCAAAGCGGAGAATTTTAGGCAAAGCGGAGAATAAAAATAAAGATGTCCAGCATAAAGATGACAGACTGAGCAGAGTTTTAGAAGGATTAAACACTGATACACATCATGTGCATCTAGGGTTGCCAACCGTACTATAATATATAGTATTGTACTATATTTCGGGTCTGCGTACTATATATTGTTTAAGAAATATATAGTACGCAAAAATCCTATATTGTCAATATCGAACGCTAAGAAACAAATCTTAATTTTTTTAGATTTGTGATGGTGCATTGCTTGACTGATTCGATAGCGTGTGTAGTGTATATCGTATCTGAATTCTGAACGTTCCGATTCGGAATTCGAATTCCGAAATTCTAAACTTGTCAATATCCAATTCAAAAGCTTCAAACGAGATACCCATAGTTTGGTCATTGGTTGGTCTGCTGAGGCTCTATTTTTGTTTTGAGATTTAATTGAGTAATCATCTGCAAAATATAAAATTGTTCGTTCTTTGAGAATTATAGGGCTTAGATAAATTACCCCTTACACTTACCCCACCTGACTATATATAAAGTGCCAATAGTTATCACTCGTGTGTACAATACCAACAAGGCATGCGTGATTTTTTTTACAAAACCTGTGATTGGAGCGTGATGAGTGGCAGAGTAAGATTGTCCCTAACAAAAATAGATAAAGTTAAATCCTGGCAAACGATTGGGTAAAGATTCGATTTATGACACCGATCTTTAGTAATCAATCTGTGATCCGGCAGTCACAAGCCCGAATCGTCGAGGGCCCTATTTAATAAACGTGACAATTTGTCAATTGTCAATTATTGTGGTGTAGCCTTTGATCAAGAACGCAAAAATGGCACCTCAATTAATAGCGTCCAACTTATAAACTTAGCGCTTATTTTGTAAATAATCACCTCTTATTTTGTACAAACTCACATTTAATATCACTTATTTTGTACAAAATAAGCTTATTTTGTACAAAAACACATCTTTTATCACTTACTTTGTGCAAAATAAGCGCCCAGTTTGTAAGTGGGACGCTATTTGAGGGGCCATTTTTGAGACTCTGACTGTACATCTAGGGTATTCTTGATCGAAGGGTGTAGCCAAGAATCTTATATTCATTATTCTATGGGTGTAGCTATGAGTAAGCAGCTACACCGCAATAATTGACAATTGACAAATTGTCACGATTATTAAATAGGGCCGGCCAGATTATAAAATGCATAGCAGGAAGTGAAACAGCAGGTGCTAATGGTGCTGTGTGTGTGTGTGTGTGTGCATACCTAACCCTCCCAGTGTGCACAGAATAAATATATTGTTGATAAATCGGAGCTTAAAACGAAATACACTTACGGCCAAATACTCAAAGGCTTCTTAGCTTAGATATTAAGTTATGGTCTACTTAACTTTAAGAAGCTGTCAGTTTCAAGAGTTTCTGTCAAATCTGACAACTTTTTTAATTTAAGGTTGTCTTAACTTTAAGATTCTTTAAGTATTTGGCTGTTAAAAGCAATCACTATTAGGTAAGTATTTTAACAGCCGATAGTAATCAATCCTCTTTCTTTTTAGAGTAGAATCAGCGGAAAACACAAGGCTTCAATGATTAAAGACTTCTCAGTTATAGGTGATAATAAAGGTCTTTAAAATACTTTCATACCAAATTGGAGTAAATAATGAATAAGACATTTCCTATCTAGTTAAGGAACAATGAAAAACACCGACATTCCTAAGCAAATCTCAACCGTATAATCGAATGTTAATGATCAGACAGAATAACAAGATCCTTACGCCGATTTTTATGACTTCTATTCTTATTAGCAATAAAGTCTAATATCAAAATAAATCTGCCAGGTAAGGTTTTTTTTTGGAAACATTTATCAAAGAGGTTTTATACCGCCTTCTACCTGGACCTTACCGTAATGAAGTGAGACGCAACGTATAGCACTATCTTCTTCACACAGCTGATTTATAATGCTTCGGGATAAGTTCATGGTAGGTCATAGATATAGTATATTAAAAGGGGTAGATGCGCTACCGAGCGACCGGGTGTAAGGGATAGATATATTATGACGTCAAAATATGGGGTTGCCATGATCAGAAAAAGTACCCTTAACGGTGTAGCATCCGTTAATGTGCAGATTACTAGTTAAAGTACGGAAATCGTAATTTCGCACTTTAACTGACTAGACCAGTTAATCTGCAGATTAACGGATTCCGTACTTTAACGGTAAGATACGTATACATAGAGTAAACTAGCTGGGGTTGTTTGTAGATTGTGTGGTTAATGGAATAAAAAGATAAACTTTAAATTAAAACAGGTACAGTCTTTATTAAACGTTGGAATTCAGAACTTTTTTTATTAACGTTAGTTTTTCTGTTTTTCGGAAACAATATTTTTTTTAAATGTTTTGAACAAATTCGTGTGTGGCACCCAATTCTTTTTTCCAGTTGCTTCTATACCTTTTTCACGAGTTTTATCTTCCGTCGGTAATCTGAAAAAATCAAATCGCTTGAAATTCCCTGAAATATGGGGTAATTTTTGGGGAAAATTTTCTATATAGTAGGCATCCGGAAATCGAATTATAAACCTACTGATTTTAGTGGACGTCAAAGCTAAGCTGACTTCTACTATTACGTAGATGTACGCAATTTTACCGGTTTGCATGTCAAATGTTTACGAGGTTATTTTTAGAAATAATTTTTAGATTTTTCCTATTTATCAGGTTTTTCATGATATAACTAATGATTTAGCTCAGAAACTTGGTTCCTGTGAGATTTGAGACAGAAATACGTGATCAAAATATAGAAAACAGTGTACTCACGCATGAAATGTAACGCCCGCTTCTTTCCTTTGATTGTTGCTTTTGCAGCCAAATATCGAACATCCCACCATTTTGTATGCTAGACACAAACACTACACATTTGATTTATAATAAATCTTCAATATTAATTAGGGAGTTATCCACAAAAACTTTAATTTCTCTGGCACTTTTGATATAACCCCACTTGTTTGTTTTGCTTATTTGAACTCTGCCTATAACCCGACCATGAAAAAAAGTCCGGTCGGTGATAGAGAAAAAACATGACACTCTTCTCTATTTCCTCCTATAGGAATCTTAATAAGACGATCTCGCTCTATCAAAGCATGTCAGACCCTTGTGGTAGGTACAGATCTCTATGGTCAATAGGCATGATACAAAGCGTTTAAAAGATTATAGAAATGGCCATGATTAGTTAAACATTTTACTGTTGCCACAGTATATGTATGTATATATGCCGTTGGTCACAATGGGGAAGATGAGTGTAATTATTTTATAATATAGAAAAATCAAACGTAAAATCTAAAAAATAATGGTGAAAGATTTTTTTAGATATCTCAAAAACTGAATTTTTTATTAATTTTCAAAGTTGAATGTTTTTAAAATCAGCGCGGTCTTGACCGTTTAAGGCGTGACGTCACATCGCCGGTTACGTCCGCCGAGATGTTATAAAACAAAGTCTTTCCGCCGCATCTGTCTATCTGTTCGCGATAAACTCAAAAACTACTAAACGGATTTTCATGCGGTTTTTACCAAATGATAGAATGATCCTTGAGGAAGGTTTAAGTGTATAATAAGTTAAGGTTTTATCTAAATTGGTAGAAATATGACGATAATAATTAAAGATTTTGCCAAAAATTAAGCCGACTGGGAGCTTGCATCGAAAACGCTGCATAAAAATTTTGAGCTATAACAAAATAATGTATGATGGAATTGTTTCTCTTTTATAGATCTACAAAAAAGTCCGCGATGGCATATATCTATCTTTTAAGAATAGCTCACTATACCCATTATAATCTTCTAAAAAATCGGTCACATACAATGCGGTAATTTGGAAAGCTATTTAGAAGGATACAGTATTAATCCTTATCAACTTAAATACGTCTGTTACCTGAAGCATTTCATGCACATTATTTTAATCTTTAACACCATACTATTTAAATGAATATCTTAGGAGTTGTCGCAAAAAATAACGCGAGCGAAAATAAATTCATGCGCGTCTTCTGGAGCAAAGGTAACGACTGTACGATATTTGTTTTATTTTAGGGTGTGCAAAAAAAGAAAGAAGCGAAGCGAGGGCGGGTCGCTACGCTAGTACACTTAAAATACTTGTTTAAAACAGTGTATTTTTTCAAGACAATATGAGACTATGATGGAGCCAGAAGGTGGCCATGGGAACTCTGTAATAAAATGAAGAAACCCTATCGAGTTTATGCTCGTTTGATTCGTCTTGACATGGACTCTGGTACTAGATGATATCCAAGTTCTGATGATGGAGCCAGAAGGTGGCTATGGCAAATCTGTAATAAAATGACGAAACACCGTCGAATTAATTTAGGCTCGTTTGGTTTGGCTTGACAAGAACTCTGGTCCTAAAAGATATCTAGGGTGATGATGGAGCCAGAAAGTAGCCATGGTATCTCTATAATAAAACGATCCAAACCAGTGAGTTTGGGCTCGTATAATTTGTCTTGACAAGGACTCTGGTTCTAGATGATATCCAAGGTTTATGATGGAGCCAGAAGGTGGCCGTGGGAACTTTGTAATAAAACCCTGACAAAACGACGAAACACCATTGAGTTTGGATTCGTATGATTGGTCTTGACAAAAACTTTAGACAAAATCCAAGGATGATGGAGCCAGAAAGAGCCCATGGGAACTCTGTTATAAAATGACGCAATACCCTAGAATTTAGGCTGGTTTGTTTGAAACGATCCCAAATTCAATGGTGTTGTGTCGTTTTATTACAGATCTCTCATTACCACTTTCTAGCTCCATCATGAGACCCTGGGAACCATCTAGAAATAGGGTCTAAGGTCTTAGTCAAGACAAATCAAACAAAACCAAACTCGATGAAGTTGTATGGTTTTATTGCTGTGAACTTCTTCTGGCTCCATTTTAAGACCCTGGAGACCATCTCCCATCATACATAGTACTTGTCAAGGCAAATCAAACCATTCTAAACTAGATCATGGTGTTGCATGGTTTTATTACAGAGTTCCAGTGACCTTCTTCCGGCTCCATCATCAGAACCTGGAAACCATCTCCCACCATAGTACTTGTCAAGGCGAATCAAACGATTTCAAACTAGAATATGGGGTTGCATGGTTTTATTACAGAGTTCCTGTAGTCTTTTGCAGGTCCATCGTCAGACCCTGGACACTGTTTCCCAACAGATTACTCGTCAAAATGAATCAAACGAGCCCAAAGTCGATAGGGTTTCATGGTTTTGATACAAAGTTCCTGTGGCTTTCTTCCGGCTTCATTATCAGACCCTAGAAACTATTTCTCAATAGAGTACTCGTAAAGACGAATCAAACGAGCCCAAACTGGATGGAGTTGCTTTTTTATTACAGAGTTCCTGTGACCTTATTTCAGCTCCATCATCAGACCCTGGATTCTATTTTCCAACAGAGTACTCGTCAAGCTCAAGACGAATCAAATGAGCCCAAACTCGATGGGGTTGCATGGTTTGAATACAGAGTTTCTGTGGCCTTATTCTGATTCCATCATCAGACTCTGGAAATCATCTCCCATCATAGTACTTGTCAAGGCAAATCAAACGATTCCAAATTATATCAGACCCTAGAAACTAATTCTCAGCAGAGAACTCGTCAAGATAAATCAAATGAGCTAAAACTCGATGGGATTGCATGGTTTTATTACAGAGTTCCTGTAGCCTTTTTCAGGTCCATCATCAGACCCTGGACACTGTTTCCCAACATAATACTCGACAAAATGAATGAAACGAGCCCAAACTGGATGGAGTTGCTGTTTTATTACAGAGTTCCTGTGACCTTCTCTCAGCTCCATCATCAGACCCCGGATTCTATTTCCCAACAGAGTACTCGTCAAGACGAATCAAATGAGCCCAAACTCGATGGGGTTGCATGGTTTGAATACAGAGTTCCTGTGGCCTTCTTCCGACTCCATCATCAGGCTCTGGAAACTATCTCCCATAATAGTACTTGTCAAGGCAAATCCAACGATTCCAAATGATATCAGACCCTTGAAACTACGAGTATTTCTCAACAGAGAACTCGTCAAGACGAATTAAATGAGCCTAAACTCGATCGGGTTGCATGGTTTGAACACAGAGTTCCTGTAGCCTTCTTCCGGCTCCATCATCAGACCTTGGACCTCATCTCCCATTCCTATCAGAGTACTTGTCAAGACGAATTAAACGAGCACAAAAGTCGATGTGATTGTATGGTTTTATTATAGAGTTCCTGTGGCCTTCTTCTAGCTCCGTCATCAGATCAGCTGAATGATGATCAGCGTTGTCTTACAGTTCTGACCTATATTCAAAGTTTCAAGTCTAGCTCATTATAAAATCATTCCCAGTAATTAAACAAAGAAACAAATAAACGAGATAACGACCTAAGAAAATAAAAAATACCTCAAAAAATACCTGTTAAAACGTCAACTTGCGAAAGATACGTATCCGAGGAACTCTATGAAACTTTCTGTACCTACCTAATTTTATTGAAAAATACAGTGGTTGTATGAAAAATGTAAAATAACAAAACAAAAGTATCGAAATTAACAAAAGTAAGTTTACAGAGCCTGTCAATCACATAGTGTCGCTAAGCTCCCATACGCCCGCCGCCGCTGTCCATCGTACAACCGGCGACGTGACGTCATAGCCATTACTCGAACGACGCAATCAGATTCCGCGCGTCCCCAAATTGATTTGCTTATAAAAAATTCAATTTTCGTGATATCAACATATTTTTTTCACAGTTAGTCTTATAATTGCTTATACTTTTAATTAGGGCTAAAAAAATTGAATAAATTTTTATTTACATCTTCCCCATTATTACTAAGTAGTGGACTTTGCGAATGTAGAGAATTTTCTTCGTAAAAATATTGATGCTAGCTTATCCGTAATTGACCGAGTGAGCGCGTAGCGTCTCTGCTTCAGCTTGGGCAAAAATGGCTAAAAGTATTTCAGCATATGCTTGCTTGGGTGGGGCACACATTGTAAAAG
Source organism: Agriphila straminella (assembly GCA_950108535.1). Classification (NCBI taxonomy): domain Eukaryota; kingdom Metazoa; phylum Arthropoda; class Insecta; order Lepidoptera; family Crambidae; genus Agriphila; species Agriphila straminella. The sequence continues at coordinate 14,077,820 of OX467304.1, forward strand.
GTTGGGAACCCCTGCACTAGTTTGCACCGCACATGTGCCCCCTTATTTTGTAACTTTGTTGCAGTTTTGACAGAAATCGCAGTTACATTGCTGCTTCAGTAAGAACCAAATGACAACTATCTTACTCAAAGCAGCAATGTAACTAACGCTAACGTTTCAATCGATTTCAATCGAGGATTGTTAGCAACAGAGTTACGTAATCAATCAAGGCGGTAATCTACTAAAAGCCTGTTTATAAATAGAAGGATCATCAAATAGTTTAAATTTAACTCGAGTGCAGCGATTTAGTCTTAACACAACATCTCATTGTGTCTAAGGGTCCTTGGTTCAGATCCGAGGCCATGCCGTGCCTTTCGCAATCGGAGTCACCAAAGTCATGTCCGACTCGGTTGTCAAGTAATTTCGCCAAATTGGTTCAGTGATCTAGGCGTGAAAAAGTCAGACAGAGTTAATTTTGCTATTTACATATCACTATTTATTATTTATTTACAGTATCAAGTTGCGTGCACATGCAAGCCGTCGTCAGTGCAGTACGCATGCGCGGACGACCCCGGCCCCCCGCCCCCCGCCAAAACGGACACCCCACCCGCGCTGCCGCCACGACCTCCGACTAGCATTTTGGCGGCAACTAACAGGAGAAACAATGGTAAGTTTATCTTTGAAGAATAATAGAACCTCAGTTCAAAGACGGATTTAAAATAGATTTTTTATGCACAACGGGATAGTGCTTGGCCTTCACCTCACCTGATGTTAAGTGACGACAAGGCCGAAGGGGGAAGCGCACTACACCTGGAATCCTCATCACTGAGGAACTGGCTATCTTACCTCTAACTGCCGGAACACAGGTGGTAGCTAGCCAGGTGGACTTGAAATAAGCCCTACCACAAACCGAAGTTTGACTTTGATGAAGGGAATTTATATTTTTGCATACAAAATAATGATCTTCAAAATTAGTAAATGCTAAATGGTCCAAGAAGATTTGGTGAGCATTTACTAATTCTGGGTTAGTATGGTAATCATTTAAACATAAGGCTTTGAAGAATAACATTTAATCAGGATTTCAGTTGAAAGACGTATTTAAAATGATGTATTCCCCATTCATCCGCAAAATTCATCCGAATTATTTTCATTCCCCACTCATCCGAATAAGTATGTCCCACTCATCCGAAAACAAAATATAAATAAATTGTTACCCATTCACCCGAAAAAAGATTCCCCATTCGTCCGGCACGTTGATGGTCTAATGAAACAAGAAAAAGATACAGACTGCAGAAAAATTGCACTGTATCTTTTTTTTAATTATATATTAAATTAAATATAGACATAATAATATAATATATCTTAAAAAAATATTTAAATATTAATTTTATATATATAAAAACATATACCTTTAAAAAAAATACGTATTTTGTCTTCCAGCATGCTCTCCACTTTTCATACATAGTAGTAATATTTTTAATATCACATTTAATTTTCAAAAACAATAAAACAATAAAAATCTATTTAGGTACAAAAATGTGTCGTGGTATGTCTTTAAAATCTTTTGTTTGTCAGCTTGACAAAGCAACGCATTTATCTGGGTCATTAAATAAAACTATAACCACATTTTATTTTCAACAGAACTTCATGGGGACTTAGGCAGCACCAAAACTACGTCCAATGTTGTACCCCTCGTATACGCTAGAAGGAACTTATAAAATTTTATTTCAATTAATTAAGTCACAAGTGCCAACTTGGAATCCACAAAAATTTCAAACTGATTATGATGCTATGACCGCAATGCAAAAAGTAATGTAAAATGATAGGCTGCTATTTTTATTTTAAATAGGCCTTAAGAAAAAAAGTCAAGCAATTAAAATTAGACAAAAATCCCATTGATAAAACACACGTTGCCATGTGTTGCGCTTTGTCATTGATTCCGCAACATTTAATAAGTGACGGTTATTTATATATAATGGAAGATTGCTCCAATAGCGGAAGTATTTTAGTTTTTAATGATTACTTTGTGAATTTTTTTATTGAGTCAAATTTTTTTGGAAAGTGGTCATTTTATGGAGAGAGATTAAGAACCACAAACCATTTAGAAGGGTGGCATTCTAAGATAAATAAAAACATATCTAATTGTAAACCAACTCTTATAAAATTTTTAGAAGTAAGTACTACAAAAAAATGTAAATGAGTATACTCTCAAAATAAAACAATTTGAAATAGGAATTTCGTTATCATATAGAAAAAATAACATCGTTGAGTTTGATTCTCATGTCGCAAATATCGTAATAATCGTAATAACTCACAATTACAAATGTTATAAATACCTACTTAAAGGTAATTTGTTTATTAATTTCAAGATCTTTATTATTGTTAAAAAGAATAACACTTTCAGTAGAAATATGCATTAAAACATATTTGATTACTCTAAACTGTTTATATTTCCTAATGTGTATAGAGACCAACAAACAATACTTGCATTCCTAGATAGGTGAATAGTACAAAAAGTTATTGACTTGTCATTGTGTTACTTTTATTGTAAATTTTATATTTCACTTTTTCATGCTACTACATATTTGATTTGAACCTGTTGGTAATTTGAACTAATAAAAATCTAAATATTATTAAAAAATGTTTTACTTTATTTTCCGACCCTATTTATTATTATATTAACATCGATATTTATTTTGCTAATTACGTTTACAACGTTACGTTTACATGCGGATGAGTGGGGAATACCTTCGTGTCTTCGGATGAAAAGGGAAATTGCTGTAGGTATTTTAATATTTATTAAAATTCATCCGGATGAGTGGGGAATACATCTTTAAAATATTTGGGGTCTAAATTATAAACGCGACAATTTGTCACCAAATGACAATTTTATATCCATTGCGTCAACCAATTAGAAAATATAACGAACTTCTCATAGCTACACCGCAATAATACATATAAACCAATACCTATCATTTTATTAAATAGGGCACAGGTCGCTTTTTTTAATGGGGTTGGTAAACTTTTCCAAAACTGTTGTGAATTATATATTTTCTGGTAGCTTTTGGCTTTGGAGTCAGGAATAACCAATTGCGGAATTTTTATAATGCTTCATTTTAATTTAAATAAAAATTTAAATTTTTAATTTACAGCGTAGTACAATAAATCACTATTACGGCTGTATGCGTAGGTTATGCCTTCGCTCCAAAGACTTTCTATGTTATTGCTCAAAACAAAAAAAACAATGGTATGATTACTCTTTGTCACTGTCTGTCAAATCTGTCAATCAGTTTTTTAAATCAGTAAATGCAAAGGAACTTCGTGTTCAGCCGTATGTTTGATATTGTTTTGCGATAATAATATAAAAAAATATATTTAGTTAACAAGGTAAAATAAAAAAATCATAATATTATTTTCTTTATTCTTCAAACTTGTGCTATCAAAAAAAAATATAAAACAATTCTCTTCGAAAAAGTTTACCAACCCCATTATAAATGCCTATTTTTTTGTTAAAACATTTTTATTTATTTGGCTTAAAAATACATTTAAGGCTTAAAATATCGAATATCGATATGTTTGAGAATAAAATAGGGCAAGAAAATTTCCACTCCATTCCTTATAATGCGAGTATGTAGACGCAATAAAAAACATTTAATTTTAAATAGTAAAGCTAGCAAGCAGGTGTTTCGAAAAAAAATACTGTTCTCACGAAACTCACCAAAATGTCGTATTTCATGGAATCCGTCCTTTGTGAGTATTTAGACTGAATATTTAACAATAACCATTGTACAATCTACCTGCTATTAAACCATGGAGGCTTTGAAACTTCTTTGTGCGATCAAACTTTTAATCTGCAACACCATGAAGGTTTCGCGGCAAAATCCATAAGTCAGAGTCGACATGTCCAATTTACGACCTTTTTACCTGTTCCCAATAAAGTACCAAAGTACCCATTGCTTCTGCGCGAACCAACCAGCCATTGTTATAACCTAACCTAGTCTTGTAATAGTATTTAAATTAATGATGTAACCCAATTCTTTCAGTGTTATTACGTTTAAGACATTACTATTATGTTCTCAGATGTTTAATTTACTCCGTTAATTGAATTCAAAGCCCGTTACAGTGTAAAAATTGCAAGCAAAACAAATGAACGTCTGAAGTGAAAAGTGACCACGGAAAAGAACTTAATCTCTATTTCGAAAATGGAATTGTTATTTATTTTTTAATAAGTGAAAAGAGGGTGAAATATTCGTAAAGCCAGTGATCAAATCGCGTATGCAACATTGTTTTTGTAGCGTGTGGAGGTCATTGTTCTTTGGGTATCGTTTGCGTGAGACATAAATATCGATTTTGTTGAATTGGCGCGAGTTTTGAAAGTTACTTCGCCCTACAAAACGCATCGGCAATAACCAAAAGTGATTAAAGTGTCAACAAATTTAAAAGTAAATAATTTGTTATTATGTAAATTGGTTATAAAAGTAATTAATTCGTAAGTAATGCAAGTTATGCAACTGGTACAATACCAAGTATCGACACCCCAGTCAACGATAGCCGCCGATGTGGCACAGCACTATGTTCCACCGCCGCCATATTTTGGTAGGTAATAAAAAAATAAAAGTTTTTTCTTTTTTGTCAAAGGTGTTTTTTTCTTTAAGACTTTTTTAAAGATTTCAAAAGCACAGAAGATAGCTAACATCACGTCTCTAATAATTCACTCAGAAGTCGACAACGTTTGTTGGTCCTACGGAGTCCTACCCTACAAACAATACAAAAAAGTTAGTTTTCTAAATTGATTTAACCAGGGTATTTGTTTACCATTTAGAATAAGTTAGCAATGTAGACTTTTTATCTATGTACTTAGGTACTCAAATACCTATGTGACCATCAGTCATTTTTAATGTCCTCACTGCTGGGGCACATCCCTTCCTTATGGCAAGACAAGGAGGATAGGCCCTAACCCACCATGCAGGCCCAATGCGGATTGGTAGGTTAACGACTGCAAATACACCCGGGACCAATGGCCTTACGTGCCTTCCGAAGCACGGAGAAGCTTGAGATAGTAAATTTTTGGTTACCCATCCTATGACTGACCCTTGCGATAGTTGCTGGGCCAGGTGCTAAACCACTGCATACCATGGACAACAGCCTCGCTTAAGCTAGGGTTTTCTAGGATGACGATGCCGTCATATTACGGCCGTAATTTAGCGGCGTAGAACGTTTTCTATGTAAACAATACGGCGCGCCATTTTGTTTTCATAGACAACGTTCTACGCCGCTAAATTACGGCCGTAATATGACGGCACCGTCATCCTAGAAAACCCTAGCTTTAACCACTCCCAAGGTTAAAATAACTTGCACGCTGTGCCGTCACAATATACGTTTAGTTCGTTCGTGCAGGGGCGATATGTGCGCACACGAATTTTGTTGCTTAAGCGACACTGTTGCCCATTACTTGTAACAAATTATTGGAATTGTATTGATAATGACACTTTTCCAGCCGCAGTCGGTTGCAACAACGACACGACATGCCGCCGTCGCAAGTACGCGTGGTGGTGCGTTGGGTGTGGCGCTCTGGCCGCTGCCCTCGGCGGTCTACTCGCAGCTCAGCATATCCTACTACGAGCGTATACCGCGTCGCCACAGCATTTGGAGACTGTGCCCGCCGCTGTGCCCGCTGCTATGGTAATAACGACACTCCAACAATAACATACTCATATGACACCACTGCACTCATCTACTCGGCACACCCTACAACATTCGTATACAAACATTGCTGTCATACATAGTATGGTACATCATACTCAGACGTCATACATACATAAAAATGCATCATGTTACGATAATACGACACTACATTCAGACGACACCCATTCAACACGACTACACTATATTTACACTACGATACTTATTTGGACATGCATAAAACACTACTACACTCATACACCAATATGACACATACAATATCGTTGCGCTCGGAGGCTTCCTTGCAGCTATACGAGTACCTAGTACGTGCGAAAAAACTCTGACCCCAAATCCATGGGGTATCTGATAACCCTGACCCCAAATACATGGGGTATCCGATAACCTTGACCCCACATCCATGGGTATCCGATAACCCTGACCCCTATTCCATGGGTTAGCTGATAATCCTGACCCCTAATTCATGGAGTATCTGATTACCCTGACCCGAAATCCACGGGGTATCTGATAACCCTGACCCTAAATACATGGGGTATCCGATAACCTTGACCCCACATCCATGGGGTATCCGATAACCCTGATCCAAAATCCATGGGTTACCTGATAACCCTGACTTCTAATCCATGGGTAATCTAACTCTAAAGGCTGACAAACAAATGCATCAATGGCTGACTTTTTTTTTTTTTTCTTTTTATTTTGGTACGAAACAGTCACTACAAAAATTACATGATATTTATATACTTACTAAATTTTTAGACAATGAGTACCGAAAATTACTTAGATAACATTTACATTAATGAAGCTTAAATAGAAGGTGGAAATGCAAGTAAGTATTAAACAATACTAGTTGGTACGGTATCGTAAACAATAGGTAGGTACATCATGATTGCTTACACTGTTACATTACAAACTATCAAACTTTAATTATGAAAAACAGAGGTACAAATTACTTAGATTTGAGTAAAAAATTATAATCTAAAGACCTGATGTGCCGCTGACTGACAGTGGTTATGTAGTAGAATAAATAAAGGTTAATACAACATATATTTCAAAATAAATGAGACAACCCCTTAGGCGCATAATTCTTCAAACAATGTACGTTTTAAACTCTTCAATGAGACACCAAATAAATCTATATGATTAAATTCCTTATTGTATAATGTCAGTGAACGAGAGATAAAACAGTTTCGCGTGTACTTTTTGTGAAGAACTGGCGGCACGAAACATTTTAGTTTTCGGTTGGACCGTGCACTGCATTACATCGTAATTTCTTTTGGTTGCAGTTGGTACTGACTGGAGTCTGCATCATGAGTCTGGCGAGGCGACGCAATCGCTACAGCTATATGGTAAGGAAAGTAGGTAGAAACACATTTATTTGCACGATTACGTTTGACAACTAACTAATGAAAAACGGTCCCTATTTAATAACGTGACAATTTGTCAATGGTCGTGACAATTTGCATTGCGGTGTAGATTTGAGTAGTTTGTTATATTTTCAAATCGACTGACGCAATGGTTATAAAATTGTCGGATAGGTGACGAATTGTCACGTTTATTAAATAGGGCCCTGGCTGCCTAGCATGACCGATTTATATCGCGTAATATAGCGTTTTATCACGTTTAACTGTCAAAAAGACAAAGTAGTTTGACAGTTGAGTGTCGATAAAATGCTATATCACGCGATATAAATCGGTCATGCTAGGCAGGCAGGATACTAATGCTGTGAAAAAATAAAATAAAACTTGTCAAAATGGCTGAATAATTTTCCGCCATTTATTCTATTTCTATGATTTTGTTTATTAAGTTCAATGCATGTATTCATGAATTTTGGTTCTTTGTTTGCATTTGTGTACATGTTATTAGATTTTATACATTTCTTTAATAGTACCATTGCGTTTGTTTTTTTTATTGTCAAGGCAAAAGAATCTTTAATCTGTAAAATCTCCTTTTATTTCGTGAATTACAGAAAAACAGAGTTCAAAATGCAAGCCTTATTTACACACAGAATTCCATTAAATTACGCCAAAAACTCATTGCATTCTCATTTTTATGGTTAATACTTTATAGTTTTTTCTTGTTATACATAATGTATATTTGGTCCTTAGCATCATTTCAGCCATGGTTTTTGTCTCTTTCAGATCAAAGTAGTCGGCGTATGCTGTCTCGTTTGCGCTCTAACTTGTGTGCTGGTCACTATTACAACTACGGTGATACATATGAACAAGTAAGTTAAATTAAAGTTAGGTAGGTGCCTAAGTATTTACTTAAATAATAATAATTTCAATTTCAAAATAATGCCCAGTTCACATTATTCCCTTGTTTCATATAACACGGTCACAATTTTTGTGGACTTGCACCCTAAGCATTTAATAACGTGACAATTTGTCAATTGTCATGATAATTTTGTTTACGTTGCGACGTAGCTGTGAGTCGTTTGTTGTATTTTCAAATTAGTGGACGCAACGGATATAAAATTGTCATGACAATTGATAAATTGTCACCTTATTAAATAGGGCCCAGGGGGCTGATTATGTAACATAACACTCTGACAGAAATCGCAGTGACATTGCTGCTTTAGTTAGACAGAACCAATGTGACAACTATCTTAAGCGATTTCAATCGAGAATTGTTAGCAACAGAGTTACGTAATTCGGGGTCAGGTCGTTGACGCCTCTGTGGTCTAGTGGTTTGCCCACCTGTTTAAGACGCAGGGGTCCCGGGTTCGATTTCGAGGGGTTACAATTTGTACTCGGTTTGGTTGGTGGTAGGGCTTATTTCAAGTCCGCCTGGCTAGCTACCACCATCTTACCTAAGTCTGACGCCATAACAACAATTTAATAATTGTTGTGTTCCGGCAGTTAAGATAAGATAGCCAGTTCCTCAGTGATGAGGGCGGGTGTAGTGCGCTTCCACCTTCGGCCTTATCGACACTTAACATCAGGTGAGGTGAAGGCCAAGCACTATCCCGGATCATTATATATATTTGAATGTGTTGTTTGTTATCGTAGGCTCCAAACGCTCAAGTTCTGCGAGTACACGAAGCTGACTCGAACCTGCACCTGCTTCTCCACGCAGCCTGACACGCAGCACGGCGCCAGCGACGACGATGGTAAGGACTATAGAATAGTGTTGCAGGAAAATCGACTATTAGGGATCGTTCACACGAGCGAATTTCATACATCGCATCGTGTATCAAAAAACCCTGTCAGATCCTGAAACAGGTGATAGTGTTGCTAAAACTGAACAACATTCTCCAATAGGTCGAAAAACTAATTTTTTTTTCGCCTTTCCATAGTAAGTCGGTCAGCTGACCAATACATTTTGTATGGGAGTGTAGCTATTTTAACACGTTTTTTAGGTTGCTTTTCTTTTCGTTTTCAGTTTCAGCAACACTATCACCTTTTTCAGGATCTGACAGAGTTTTTTGATACACAATGAAAAAAAAAATTTCAGGTCAGTGTACACGATGTATATAAATGGCCTAGCCATAAGGTACCTTTTCCCGTGGATCGTCGTCGGCGTTAAAAATATCACGCGTTGAAAAATAGCTCGTGTAAGATCCCTCATAGTTGATTTTCCTGCAACAAGCCACAGCAGTAATAATTATGGCCAAGACAAAAGAGTGAATCGGGGAACTACGACACCACGAGTATAAAACAAATTCCTTGTGGTCCCCTTAAGGGGGAACAACGCAGGGGGACCACGAGCCTTGAGTTACCAAATGATTTAAAATTATGATTTCCTTCGCAGGCGTCCGCTGCGTGTTCGAAGGCGTTTCCGACTGTGGCGTAGTCCATGGCGCTCTTTACTGGTGTCTACGAGGTGTATTCGCGTTGTCAGTCAGCGCTGTACTCGTGTGCATATTCAGTTGTATGCTGGCTTACCAACTCTTAAGGTAAGTGTCATTATAACAATGGATTGGATAGGACTGGACTAGAATCTATGAATAGGGATTGGGTGGGAAGTATGGAATGTACTCTATTGACTGGACTATATGGGCTGGACTGGACCGGATCGGACTGGCGTATTAACTTCTAAGGTCAAAATATGTACTTTATTGGACTGTGGCATAGTCCATGGCGCACTTTACTGGTGTCTACGACACTCGCGTTGTCAGTCAGCGCTGTACTCGTGTGCATATTTAGTTGTATGCTGGCTTACCAACTCTTAAGGTAAGTCATCATCCCCCTATCATTATCCCAATTTATTTGGGGTCGGTGCAGTGCGTCCTTTTCTCTTCCATTCCTTCCTGTCACTCGTCATCTCCTCATCCACTCCCTTCACATTCATATCATTCCGCACACAATCCATCCATCTTTTCTGCGGGCTTCCTCTTACTTTCCAGCCCTCAACATCCATCTCCATTACTCTTCTAGTAACATGCATTTCATCCCTTCTCATAACATGCCCAAACCAAGCCAGACGATTCCCTTTCAACTTTTCTTTCACTGGTGCCACTTTCAAACTTCCTCTCACATACTCATTCCTAATTTTATCCATTCACGTCACTTTCACTTTCACTTCCATCATGTTAGTGTCTTTATAATAACGGATTGGACCGACTGGACTGGAATCTATGAATTGGGACGTATGAAATGTACTCTTTGGACGACTACATGGGCTGGATTGAATGGACGGGACTGTATGGACTGGACTGGACCGGATCAGACTGGCGTATTAACTTCTAAGGTCAAATTATGTACTTTATCGGACTACGGCGTGATCCATGGCGCAATTTACTGAACAGTCAGCGATGTATCTACCTGTGTGCATATTATTTAGTTGTATGCTGGCTTATCAACTACCGAGGTAAGTTTAATACTGGATTGGACTGGACTGGACTGGATTGGACTGTATGTACTGTGCCGTAATCGTAATGCACGTGACTGGATGTAAACTGTAAAGTCAGGTTGTAGTTTTTTATGAAACCTGTCCGTAAAAATATGGAATGTGGACTGGACTGAACTACAATGCAACAGCACAGCTTGGACTGGAACTATATGACGGGAAAGTGGCCTAAAAGTATCATAACTATATTTCCAAGTGATTTATTACCTCTAGAATCTCAACAGTAATATTGTATTCAATAGTAATTAATGGTAATGGTAAACTCAATGGTATTGCAAATGAAAACATAAAAAGTAAACAGCAAAAAAGTATATTTACTAATTAGATAAAATAGTAAAGAGATTTAAAACTAATTTGAAGTACGTATAGTTGATCATCAGCCACTGCTGGGACCACAGGCCTTGCTTAGGAGTGGATAAGGAAGGAGGATGATCCATAATGCAATACATATTGTATAATAGTTGATAAACAGTTACTAACTATACTGCTCAAAAGAAATAGGGGCCACTATGTATTTTGCATACAAAAGAGCTAAGTTCTCAAAGGTATTTTTCTGATAAATTCAATCACATTTTATTTAAATATTATATTGTTCGAAAGCTATAATAGTCAACTTGCCGACTTTATTGTCGAATTGACTATATATTTGTCTTATGTGCAGTGAGTCAGAATAAAAAGAAATTGGAGTTTCATACAAAAATACGCGAAATTTAACATTTTTAAATTCTAACAGAGACACGGTGTAAATTCGACAGTAAAGTCAAGCCGATAAGTTGACTATTGTAACATTCGAACAATATGCAAATTCAACAAAAATCAGATTGATTTTATCAGAAAAATAACTTTCAGAACTTAGCTCTTTTGTATGGAAAATCATATCGTGGCCCCTATTTTCTTTCGAGCAGCATATATTTAGTTACCTAAGTACAGTTATTTACGTAACATAGAATTTAACTTCTTATTAACAGATGTCAAAGCAATTTTCTGAATATGAACTCTATTTTCCAACAATTTGATAGAATGCTTCAAGTCCGTCACCTCAGATTTAATTTTGACATAATCCATTACATCTGGCACTTCATAAGCCAACCTAACTGATCTAACCTCCTCCAGTTTCTGAGCTAGACTATCTGCTTGTTCTTTTATGATATCTTTTTCTTTATCAATATCAACAATAGATGTTTCTCTATCCTTTATAGCTTTGATGATAGTAGTTAAATAATTATTTTGTTCCATCATAGCTTTTTTATGTATAGTCAGATTTAAGTTTGCAAATCCAGTCATTTTCTTCAATTCCCCTAATTGTTGGAGTTTATTGTCTATTACTTTTATGCATTCACCGTTTTCAATTTCGAGCTTTTGAAAGTCGACGGGGAAAAGGCTTTCGCTTAGTTCCGCTTTAACTTTGATCTGTCCGTTTAGTTTGCTGTACTGGGTGTTAAGGGTACTCGTTCGCAAACGTAGTTTGCCGATTTGACTGTCTAAGATCTTGACCCATTCTGTCATGAATCTGAAATTGTAAAGCAATATTGACACTTTAGAGTTTAGACTAAGTTTAAAAATTGGAAATCTGTAATAGGTACAGGTATTTTTCAATATTAAAGCATGATTGAATTTGGGATTAAAATAAAATGGTATTTCATAAGATAGGTATCTTTTTTTTATCAAAATATATGTGTATGAGAGTTAACACCTACCATTGCATTTATAGAATCGATTCTTCAATCAATGCTTGTAAAATGGATTGCTTAATCTGACATGTTACCTCTCGTCTACGTTGTTAACACAAAACTCGTACCTTATCCAAATCTCAGCTGGTATTCTCTGCGCTATCTTATCCCACCCTTCCACAATCACTTCCTGGTTAAAACTCTCACAGGCCTTCTGTATATCGCTCTCTCTCACATCAATCTCTTCCAACTGCGCCTTCAACAACGCCTGTTGCTTCGCCGCCTTCTTCCTCTCTCTATCCATATGCGTTATCATCAATTCCTTCTCAGTCGACACCAGTTCTGACCTCTCCAGCACATTTATCCTCGGTCCAGTCCCAAATATAACCGTCCCTCCGATTCTAGCTGAAGATTCCACCCTCCTTGTTGATATTTTTGAAGGGCTTGTCAGAAGCCTTGATGGACTTGAGAAATCAAAACCACCAAGCGACCTCTGTGATTTGACGAAACTGCCAACGTTTAGCGAAGAGCTACTTGCCAATCTGTTAGCGTAGTCTAAAGCCTGTTGTACACCATTCATCAGAGAAGGTTCAAGCCTCATAATAGTTCTTTCTAATATCTCATTCTCTAATGTAACTACCTTTATTTGCTGTTTCAAATCTGTTACTTGTTTTATCAACTCTGCGTCAGTCAATTCATCAGCGTTGGTGTATTGGCTGAAGAGCTGGGAATGTTGGCTATAACTACTTCTATGCTGGGACACGGACATGTTAAAATATTTCTATAAAATAAATTCTTCGAATACACTGCGGAAAAATGGGAGGTGGTTTAAAAATGACGTTGTCTTATGCCATTGTCTTACTCTATGTCTTATGCTCTTGTGTTAGGGTGTTTTATTGGTTGATTTTTAGTGAGTGTGAAAAATGATGTTAGGTGTTTCTATGGCACTCGAGTTGTCATGACAACGGGTGTAAAGATTTGTAAAGAGGTGTTGGTTTGATAGGTCACGCGATTGTTATGGGAACTTTTTGATGGCTTTATTCATAGATATAGTATATGCTTTATTGTGTGGTTTTGATCATAAAAAGTATGCGATCTCTTCGTAGTTGTCTATAAGAGGATTATCCTTTTACATCAAAGTACTTATAATTACCTTGTTTTACATATCTATGTTTTACATGCTTTAATTTAACCACAGAGAAAGCAATATTTAACTTGAAATGAATGTATGTAACTAGGTATGTTTGCTTGGGTGGAATCTTGCAACTCAATTTTGAAGCATATATAATATGTTGAACCGATGAAGCTGGAATTTTATACACGTTTAGTTTGGATGACAGTGCATGGTTAGCTGTGGTATATGGGTATTAATACCTATATTATAGAAATAAACAGGGCTTGCTGAGAATGACTTAAAAAATAAAGTTTCGGTACCTAAATCCAATATGGCGGACAAAAGTGCAGTTGGCAATAAAAGCTTGTAGGTACCGAAAAATTTTTTTTTGACAGAAACTTATTTGGAGTGTTTTGAGATGGTCGGTTAAGTTAAATTGTACCTTTATAACTTTGTCAAAAATTATCTCTTCGCTTCACTTTCAAAGTTCGCAGATTCTAAGCTAATATTTTTTGTTTTAGCCATGAGCGTAAGAAGATGTACTGGGAACAGCTGGAACTGAGATGTCGTTCATTGTACCGGCCGCCGGCGGGACAGGCAGCGCCCACTACCGGGAGACCTGTGCAGGTATGTTGTATGGAGTCAGAGTCATACACACATTCATGGGCGTACCCAGGTTCTGGGCCAGGGGGGAAGGCAAATCGATTTTTATAAGCTTCTTTGAGCTTGTTAGTGGTCACGGGGTGACTAAATCAAAAAGGCTGCTCATATTTTCATGAAATTACCCGCTCGGAAGTTAAAGATCAGCACTGGACTTGAAAACTCTAGGCCAAATAGATGGCGCTGATTTTATTAAGTGTCATTTCTAAGGATTTTAGCTTTTACACAATATATTTTAGCAAATCCAACAACTGACACCAATTCACTATGAACTATATTATCAAAGCAAAATTATCTCATTAAATGCAATATGTTTGTAGTATGTGACAAATACAACTGATTGTCGGATGGAGCGCCATCTATGCTGACAGCATTGTGAAGCTGAAGCTTCCTAGGATTTTAGCTTAACCTTAAAATGCATTCAAAACGAGATACAATTTTATGAGCTTTTGTCTCTACAACTTTTTGACAAGTCAGAAATGGGCGTCCTCCTTTATTTATTAGTATGTCTTTCTCAGGGTAACTGTGGTTGCTGCGCGCAGTGCCACCCGGCGCCGGCGTGGGACATCAGCCTGCAGCACCGCTTCTGGGCTCCAGGTTAGTGCTGTTAACAATACTGCTGGGATTGATTTATTGGGAACATATCGGTATTTTCGTACGACGCTCCGTGGGTAGGCCCCGACAAAGTGGACTGACGTTCGCTACTTCGACTTCGGAACTTTGACTTCGACACTTCGACTTCAACATTTCGACTTCGACACTTCTACTTCGACACTTCGACTTCGACATTTCGACTTCGACACTTCTGCTTCGACACTTCGACTTCGACACTTCGACTTTGACACGTCGACTTCGACACTTCGACTTCGAAACTTCGACTTGGACACTTCCTTTTTGACATTTCGACTTTGACACTTTCTTTTTGACATTTGATCTTCGCTACTTCGACTTTAACGCTTCAACTTCGACACTTCGACTTTGACACTTCGATTTAGACACTTCATTTTCGACATTTCGACTTTGTCTTCGACGCTTCGACTTCGTGTACAGTAAGCAGCACATGATGTTATACAAAACTGTCAAAATCTGTTATTTTATTTTGAACCTTACATTTTGCATTTAAGTATAAAATTGATTGAATATCATTCCCCTGTCGTGGAAGCCCAGCGGGCCGTTCACTGTACCTACAGATATCGACCAGTTACGATTTAATCACTAACTCAAGATCCATCTAAATGTGTTAATGCGTTTGTTGCAGGTCGCATCGGCAACCTGTATTCCCCCAACCCTGGCACAGGTCGCAAGACTTCCGCCTGGAGCTGGTTTCCATGGCCCAGGACTAATAGTCAGAAGTAAGTTTCAATTTTCCTGTTTCCTTTTTAAATATTGTATGATTGTAAAAAAAATACGCCATAGACAACATATTTTTTTTACAATACCTTTACGATTTTTCGGACCCGTACGAATCGTACGATCGATGTATACTTAGCGCATTTTGTTTAGCCTGTGGTTTATGAAAATATGTCTGTGACGCAGTGTTTTTTGGTATTTATTGTAAATATTTTTTTATGTATGACTGTACTAGCCGCAGCCGCCCGCATCTGCGTGGAAAGGTTTTGCTATTCCTCGAGAATTATCCTTTTTTTTCGGGATGAAATATATTCTTCTCTGTAACCCTGACAACGTGTATGCAAACATGATGATCGGTTCACTAGTAGATAAGACGTAAAGGCGTAACAAACAATCAAACAACCGGACTTTTGCATTTATAAAATATTATATTAGTAATAGAATGTCATGTGATGTGCCAGTACTAAATAAACAAATGGAAAAATGATTGAATGAACGAATAGATGAATTAATAATGTATTAAAACCCCCTTACTAATATAGATTGTATAGCAGATGTATAGTTACACAGTGTTTTGTCACTTTCTTTTCAATGTCAAACTCAAATAGTTTAACAGAGAGTAACCATTGTGTAATACATCTGCTATACAATCATTATTAGTAAGGGGGAAATAAGAATAGTAATGAATAATAAATGAACGAATGGATAAATAAATGAATCATTGAATGGAAAAATAATTAAATTATCAAATGAATAAATGAACGACCGAATGAATGAAAGAAGGAATAAACGAATAATTGAATAAATTTATGAATATAATTAATAAATTTTAACATTGATAAATATGAATGTTTTTTTGTCGTCAGTTCCCGCTGCCGTATGGGAGCCGGCGTACCTCAATCGGGCGACAGCGCCTACGGATTCTGTGACACTGACACTGCACAACCACCGCAAACATACGACGACAGATTCCCGAACCGGCAACAACAACAATTCCAACAACAGAGTTTTCAGCAACAACAAAGTTTCCAACAACAACAAAGTTTTCAACAGCAACAAAGTTTTCAGAGTTTCCCCGCGCAATTGGCTCAGACTTTTCAAGAGGGTTTTGGCGAGAGTAGTGGCAGTTTTGATGCCCAAACTGGAGTTTGGGGCCCTCCGCCGCCTTATAGCCCTCAAGGAAGGAGTGGAAGCAGGTAAGATTTAGATGTTTAACGGCCGTACTCAGAGACTTCATTAGGTTTAATGATTCATTAAAATTGGTGCTATCTCTTTCTTTTCCAAAGTGATATAATAAGACGACACGATACTTTTCGAACCATTAAACTTAATTGACGTCTCTGAGTACGGCAGTAAGTAATTTTTAACTTTAATGATTAGTGTTTGTGTTACGAACTGGCCATCAGGTCGGGTGTGTAATAGTACATTGTTCACCGAGAGGAGAAAGAGATCGGGAATCGCACTTTCTCTCGAGTGATACATAGTGCTTTATACTACACCTACGAGGAAAATAAAAAACTAAATTTTTACTAATTGAAATTTTCAGTTCAGAAAAAGATGCCGCATTTTTTTCACTTTTCCATTGCAAAAAATCGTCATAAGTTTTATTATATTTTTTAATTGATTTCTGTGGTAAAAGGTTATCAATCAGTATTTTTGCTGTTTCCTTCAACTGCGGCGGAGTTAAAAAATCTTCATCATCACTATCACTACTTATCATTTTGATAGTTTTATTTTACTTTCTACGAAAACGGAATCCTCAAACAACACACAAATTGAAAATGGCGCTAATGGCGTCTGCAATTTTCACATGTTCTTTTTTCAAATTGTTTTCCTGCCGCCGCAGGGTCGCACTGCCAGCCCGACACCATCCGACACACAGCTAGTGGCCAGTGTCATTTTGCGAACTTGGAGATAAAAACTCACTGTAAAAACTTTTTGGCTTTTGATATTTAGGTTACCGTCGCATAGTCTTACCCAAAATTAAAAATGAAAAACCACGTAAGAAATGGATTTTCATACACTTTTCTCTCCCGCTCAGATGCGTTTTCTCCCCGCATATTTGTTCGATATGCAAAGATGTACTTTCTACCGTAAATTTGATAAAGTATCAAGGTACTTTCCGAGCAGGTGTAGTATAAATACTTTTTGTCTTAAGTTTTATTTTTAACTTTTCCTTTTCTTCTTCTATCTGTTACCTATCTGTTGTGGTTTCTGCTTTGCTTTTGTGTGTTTCTGCCTGCTGGTTTGTAAGTGTTTTAGTTTATCTTATTATAATACTTGCCTCACTTTGAGCCTTGCATTTTTTATACTTATTAGTAATGAGGCAGTAGTACCCTGAGATATTTTGTTTTACCAAACAATCTCAATTTTATTCACTTCTCAAGCTCACTTCTCAAATACCAACTAATTACCAAAGTACTTTCAATAAAACCGCGCTAGTATCCGTTAAAAGGGTTTTATTTAATCTCAATTTTATCAAATAATTTATATTCCACCTAATCAGATAAATTTTTAGGTGATGTAAAATACTCTCTGGTTTTGTTGATTTGATTAGTATTTGATATATTTGCCTCTATATACAGATGTCATTACGGTGCTCGGCAGTATATCAGTGCAGCTGGCCTTGCCTGCTGCTTATACTGAGCCGAGTACAGTTTTGACATCATGCGACGATGCGCAATGTTGTTGTTAATTGGCCTTTGATGTGTTTTAGTTTTTGTATTGTCTTTGTAATGTTGTGTATCGTTGTGTGTTGTTCAAAATAAATGTATTTTCTTTTCTTTTCTTTCTATTTTATTGTTGCTCAGAAATTACTTTAAGAATGGTTTGAAGAGTTATTTTTTAAAATAATAAATACTTAATGACTCCGTGATCGAGTGGTTTTTACACCGGTTTTCTAGGTGTCGCCATCTCAGAGGTCCCGGGTGCAATCCCCGGCTGGGTTAATTTAGAAAAACTTTTCTATATTGGCTCAGGTCTGAATGTTCGTAGTTCTACCGTTTTCTCTAATTTCCATAACACAAGTGCTTTAACTACTTTTCTTTGAAATCAGAGCAATGTTTGGAATGTTGTATAATATTTATTTATTAACTAATTCAAAGTATATTTTTCAGACATCATCTCCACCAAGACCCAGCCACCGCTACTCTTCTTCACCATCACCACATAGATGTCCACAGAAACTCCATGCACGACCACAACATACAACCTCACACATGCAGGAACTCATACATGCAACAAAACATACCAGAAATGGCCAGAATCAACCCAGACTTAGCCCGAATGAACCCAGAACTGACAAGAATAAACCCAGAACTCGCAAGAGTGAACCCAGAACTCGTAAGAATGAACCCAGAATTGGCAAGGATGAATACAGAAATGGTCAGGTTGAATCCGGAATTAGCCAGGTTGAATTCGGAAATGGTGAGGTTGAACCCAGAATTGGCGAGATTAAATTCGGAAATTGTCAGGGTGAATCCGGAATTGCAGCATATACAGATGTTTCCGGCTGATGTGAATGAGTTGGCCAGGATGCAAGCGGAAATGCACATAGCACCGGAAGCCAGGTTTAGCACTTTGAGAGGTCATTTGGTTCCGTACAGATCTTGTCAGAGATCCTTAGGGATGAGTGCTGGGAATTTGCATAGAGATTGTAGAATGGAAGAAGGTGCAGTTATAGAATGTTTGCATTCGAAGAGCGTCAGTAAAGGTTTGTATTTAGTTGTAATTTTACGTAGGTACCCAAGAAAAAATGCATTTGGGTTAAAAGACAGTTATTATTTTGAATAGCATTTTCTTATTGAAACTATTCCACGAAGATTCAAAATCTCAGCAGAAATAATAAATTATTCTAAACAGCTGTTGTGATCTGCATCGAATGACATTCCGTCCGATGTCGGCTAAACTTTCGTTTTAGTTTCAGATCAGAGCACAGACTCTTCTCAAAAGCAAGGTAAAGAAAACCTGGGGTTCCAGAATGATAAACACTCTCCTATCAGGTAAGTTGTTTTACTCATTTGATCAAACTTACAGAGAATAAAAAACAAAAAAATATTCGTTTGGTTCCGTTTATTATACATTCATAATAAAATAAACTTTAAATCCAAGCTTCAATAAACCTTTAACACTTGTACTATTATGTATTCAGTGATTTAACTAACTTATTAATTTTCTTTTACAAACCGGATGATGTTAATTTGATTGTTTGTTTTCAGGTCTTCGATGCAAGACTGCCACAGGGGTGTGAACCAAAACGCAGAGTCAGAAGTTTACTTTGCTGACGTGTCTAGCTGTTGTAACGTTTCAGTTAAGGTTAGTTAATTTTAATAATAAAAACTGGTTGATGTTATCAAATTATATGATCTGTCCTTATTAAAAAAAATTGTTTAAAGAGTGTTTAGTTCCACAGTCTGGTATTGTCGGGGTTATGAGGTTCTCGTCCCGGCTTGTTTTGGAACCTAAAATTGTGATAGATACAAGTTTCTGCTGTTTTTTGTGTGCAACCTTCTTATAACTTCAATATTTTCCCAGGCTGATTGCTGCATGAACCCGAACGTATCAGCACTAGTAGGCACCATAGAGAATCACCCCGAATCCACTTCAGAGTCAGATACAGGATCATTCACACTAACGCGACAACAACGTCCCCAGCCTCAAGTCGGATCGAAGCGAAGACCGAGACAAAACGACAAACTTATGAAGAATCAAGAAAAAAGAGAGTTAAACAACAGTATAAGATTGACTGAACAACAGATAGAGCATTTGAATAATTCTATGAGGATGTGTGAAAGAATGAACGAAGCGAGAATTGATAGAATGAATGAGACAAGGTTGAGTGAACGAATGGACTCTAGAGATCGACTCAACGATAGAATAAATGATTCAAGGATCAGTGACAGGATGAATGAAACTCGATTAAGTGAACGAACGAATGAGTCTCGGGAGTCAAGAATGAATGAATCAAGGTTAAATGATTCAAGAATAAGCGACTGTAGAACGAATGATTCAAGAATGAGCGATACTAGAATGAATGACTCAAGAATGAGCGATTCTAGAATGAATGATTCAAGAATGAACGATTCTAGAATGAATGATTCTCGGTTAAGTGATTGTAGGAGTGAAAGGTTAGATCGTTTGAACGAATCAAGAAACGAACGGTTGAACGACCGAATGAATGACTCAAGAATTGAGGACAGAAGAATGTCAGACTTGAATTCCAGTATTAGGATTGAAGGCAGTCCTAAAATGAGATCGCATATGAGTCCTTTGCGTTTACAGAAAACGAGTCCTAAAAACGTTCCTAAAGAGCATTTGAGGCAATCCAGTTCGGATTCTGGGAAGCCAGAGTTTTTCGTACCGCCTCCGAATTTATCGCCCTTATCTCCTAACACGGAAGAGTCATTACTGTCTGACGAGGACAGACCTAACACTGTTTACTCAAATGAACCTGAGACTTCCAAATGCTTAGGGCCTGACTCTCAATACAATGTAAGGGAGGAGAAAGAAGAAATATTGAAAACAAATCACCATCATTGTTACAGTGACACGAATACTATGGACTCTGGTTGGCAGAGTGGATCGGAAAAACAGGTTACAGATTAAAAAAAAGATTAAAAAAAATAACAAACTTCTTTTTTAACTCTTGCCAGTAACTTTTTGACAGAAGTAGGCAATGAATTCCTAAGTAGTGAAAAGTAACTTAGTAGTGAATTGAAAACTTGTTGATAATCTATTGATTGACTTAAATAAGTTAAAAAAGTGGAAATGACAGCTAGCAAAAGTATTCCTTAGTAATACGACCAGTTAATTGAGTGTATAATCAAATTACACATGATATTTGAGAGACAAAAAGCAAATCTTGCCAGTGACAAATACAATTTAAATTTCTTGCCATCAAAGAAATTATGAATTCTAAATTTAAATATTATTCAACAAAATTATTTTTATGTAGGTATGGTGAAACTTGTTTATGCTCATCCATTATAGATAATAACGTCGTTCATGTGTTCCATAGATAAGTGTTAATTATCTCTCTTTTATTGAGATTATATTATAAAAAACTTAACTATGAATTAATTTCAATAACTATTTGTTTTAGAACCAAATAAATGCTACTAACTAAGACCATTTACTAAGACACACCTAGATTCAAACTTGGTCTGGTTTCCTTATAAGACAAATCATATTTTTTTAAATTTATTTAACGTTAAAATGTTTATTTTAAATTTCAAATAATAAGAAGAAAATGTGAAATTGAAAAAATATGAAAGATAAAAGTGATTGATTGATAGAAATGATTTAATTAAATTACACAGGCTCAATGATTCTCGATAATTCAATCAACAAAAATTTCGAATACCTATTTTATTACCACAATAATGAATAAGCAATATAAAAAAATTATTGTCTCTCTTTTTTGGAAAAATATTCTAAATTTTATTGATATTTTTGGCATTGGATAAGCTCTCTAAACAATATTTGTAGTAAAACAATTTTAAAAATATTTATTTTAATAATCTCATTGGTCTTACTTTTTGTCTTAAATAGTTTTTAAATACAATACTCTAAATAATTTCCTAAAGTATTTAAATACGAATTTGTTTTAATAGATAAGCATTTATTTTATCTTTAATGTATATAATATGTCCATGTTTGAATGTAAGATGTAATATAGTATAGAGTGATAGTTACAATTTCTGTTCCTCGATATTTAATATTTTTGACAGTCTAATAAGTAGTTTTTTAGCCTGTTACTTGAAAAAAAACATCAACTTGCAAAAGGTATCAATTGCATCTCGGCCGCTAGATTTTGAATTTATCACGCACAGTTCTAACATAGCCAACCGTAGTTTTGGACTAAAAGTTAGGCCCGGAATTAGGTGGACAATTTACAGAGCGACGAAACCCCTCTTGTTAGTGTGCTATACTATCATTATTAACAGATCCGAGCCGAGCACCTGGCAGATGTTCAGTGGTGGGGGTGAGAGTGGTTGAGCAACAAAGGGGCTGAAAAACCGATTGAAGGTTCCCACGAGCCAAAATGCCTGGCAATGTTATATTCGATTTAGATACCTACATGATTTTCTTGCTATTTTAGCACACCAAATCCAGAGTTCTGTAATTGTATACCTTCAATCGGTTTTCAGCCCCTTTGTTGCTCAACCACTCCCACCCCCACCACTGAAAATCTGCGAGGTGCTCGGATCTGTTAATAATGATAATATGGCACACTAACAAAAGGGGTTTCGTCGCTCTGTAAATTGTCCACCTATTTCCGGGGCTAGCTCTTAGTATATTTGTCAGTCTTTGGACTAGAAATATTAGGAAAACAAAAAAGCAAAATAAATATCACAAAAAATCTTTAGAAAATCATTAATTAATTCAACCATTCATCCATTCATTTGATTCATTAATTTTTCATTTGATTTATTCATTCATTCATTATTCATTAATTAATGCATGTGTTAACTCATCATTCAGTCATTCATTCTTTGATTTATTTATTCATGTATTTATTCGTTGGTTCATTCATTCTTTCATTTACCTACTCATTTGATTTATTAATTCATTTATTATGAATTAATTTATTAATGCATTCATTTATTCTTTAATTCATGCATGTATTAATTCATCATTCAGTCTTTATTTTATTTATGCATATTCGTTCATTGGTTCATTAATTATTCCATTTATTAATTCATTTACAGAGATAAGTAAGTATGTCAAAATATTCACAATTGAATTTAGCGGCCGAGTTACCGCCATGTTTCGACATTCACGATCGTCGACAGCCGAAACGACTACTAATTGTTTGACTGTTTATTACTAAAGGGTAGACAGAGTGAATTTTTAATATTAAATCTTTATTAATTTAAATGCCTGCCCCCCTAGCATGACCACCGAAACTCGATATATTATGTACCTACATCATCGCGTTTATCACGTTCAACTGTCAAAAGACAATGGATTTGGACAGGTTGAGTGTCGATAAAACGCTATATCACGCGATATAATTAATATTGTATTTTGTCGGTTATGCTAGGGAGGCTGGTGTGTCTACATCCAATATTTTTCCCATTTCTCTTTCGTCTCTGCGTCAAACGCATGTCATACAAATTTTGTCGTTTTTTGAGAAGTATCCATAGGGCATGCATGCCCCTGATGAATACGTAAGATGAAAGGGAAAAGCGATTGCTTATACGCATTCCATTAGGCCCTTTACGCACTGCCAACGTCATAGCTAGGGGCTGGCAAGCGGGGCAGCTGCCAGGGGCGCAACCCTCAGGGGAGCGCACTTTGCTGACCTGTAGCTAGAAAAGTCTATAAGTGTTGGGGCGTAAATTTCAAATCTTGTTAGGGGCGCAAAATTCAAAACTTGCCAGGGGCGCAAAATTCAAAACTTGCCAGGGGCGCTCATGATCCTAGAAATAAGTCTTGGGGCGCAAAATTCAAAACTTGCCAGGGGCGCTCGCTCATGATCCTAGAAATAAGTCTTGGGGCGCTAAATTCAAAACTTGCCAGGGGCGCTCATGATCCTAGAAATAAGTCTTGGGGTATAAAATTCAAATCTTGCCAAGGGCGCTCATGGTCCCAGAAGTCTTGGGGCGTAAAATTCAAATCTTGCCAGGGGCGCTCATGGTCCCAGAAGTCTTTGGGCGTAAAATTCAAATCTTGCCAGGGGCGCTCATGGTCCCAGAAGTCTTGGGGCGAAAAATTCAAATCTTACCAGGGGCGCTCATGGTCCTAGAAATAAGTCTTGGGGCGCAACATTAAAATCTTGCCGGGGGCGCTCATGACCCTAGTTCCGACGTTACGCACAGCGACGTTTTTCAGAAGATTCAATAGTATTGAAAATTCACTCTTGTAGTAGAAATGAATGTCATGTGTAGACTACTTATAGCTATTTGTGCCAAGTAGATGTAGACATTTTTATAATAAAATGACCAAACTTTTATATTATACTTACTTACTCATTTTAAGTATTTTCATTCTAAGTGTTTTTGAGATTTTCTTGCAATTTAAGTAATTGATTTCCGGTTTCCGTACAAGAAGACAAAGTTGTTAAGAACTTTGCTAAATAAACATTTATGGATTTCAAAAGCTATGTCTGGCCAAAATTTTGTCAATACAAAATTTTGGCCAGACATACAATTTTTTTACATGTAGGAAAAAGATCTTTTTTTTTTAGAAAAATGTTTAAGAATTTTCTTTTTCTGTTACACCCGTACTTTTCCGAAGGCGAAATTATAATTATAAATATAAATAAAAAAATAAAAAATCAGCAAATCAAAAATTTTGAGACTCGGGGCTTATTCCTACATCTAAAAAAAACAGTTAATTTGATTTTTTCAGCCATTAAATTTTTTTTTGCGAAGTTCGTTCTACTATATTTTATCTACAGTATTTTGATGCTATAGCTAAATAATGTAAAAGTTATAATGACTTGTCCATTTGCCATTTTTGATGTCCCCACTGCTGGTGCACAGGCCTTCCTTATGGGTTAGTAAGGAGGAAGGGCCATAACCCACCACGCGGGCCCAATGCGGATTGGTGGGTGTTAACGACTGCAAATGCAGCCGGGACTAACGGCTTAACGTGCCTTCCGAAGCACGGAGGAGCTCGAGATAATATTTTTTTGGTCACCCATCCCATGACCGACCCTTGCAAACGTTGCTTAACTTCCGCAATCGCTGGGCCAGGCGCTAAACCACTGCGCCACCGAGCTCCACTTTCACTTAGTTACTAAAAGTAGCGTTTTAAAATGTCAAATCCTTACATTATGCCTGTTTACTTCGCTAAGTTTGCTATCGACTTTACAAATCCATCGATGTTACAATATTATCTTCTGTTTTAGGCAATACTTAATATTATTAATAATATTAATGCCTTAAATATTCACAGTGTTTTTTTGTAGCAACGTATTTTTTGAAGCATCAACAAAGGGATGTTTTAACTGCCACAATTCAAAGTGAAGCAATATTTCCTTTGTAGAATAATATTATTATTTTTTATTTATTAAGTAATACAAGGTGTTTGGTAAAAGCCGTATAAAGCCGAATATGGTAGATAGGGACCATCAAACTGAACAACTATTACTATGGGACCAATTCTGAAATCGCGAAAAAAAAACTGCTGTTTCACACATTTTGATATTTTTGTTATTAATTTTTTGTATGAAACAGCTGGTTTTTTCGCGATTTCAGAGTTGGTCCCATAGAAAAAGTTGTTCAGTTTGATGGTCCCTATCTACCATATTCGACTTTATAAGGCTTTTACCAAACACCTAGTATAATTAATTATATTAATTTGTATAAAGTTCTTCCTTTACTTAATTATACATATAATCGGTCACCAATTATACGTAAAAATGTAAACTATTGCTCCTGATTTTTAGAAATTATTATATTCTGATTGTAAAATACATTTTGATTGTAAAATTGTGAAGTGATCTTTAAAATTTTCATGAAGGTCTTAGATTCTAATTTCTTAAAAATATTTTATAATAAATTCGTTTATTACTTACTTATTATAAAAAAACTAATTTTTTAAGTATTTTTTTTCAAATGTTTGTAATATTGTTTGAAAACTGTAGTGCGCAAAGGAATTGTTTACATTATAATTAAACTTACCTAATTTTTTTAATTAACTAAGTGATGTTTTTTTTAATAATTGTATTGTTCTAGGTAAGTTTATCTTGTTTATTAATAGTTACGTGTGGAGTGACAAACTGAAACTTAATGCTTAGGTACTGTGTGAGTTTTAGACAGGTCTTATTTATATTTAAATTCGACTATAGAATACGCTCTTCTAAATGCAGGGTTACCATATCAAAGTTTAAAAAGTCCGAATAATGGACGGACATACAAATCTGGACATTAACAAGCTTAGAGCGTGATTTGAAAAGTGTTCTTTCCAAATTAGTAAATAATAAGCGGTTTTCAAAAGGCAGTTTAAGAAAAAAAGTAGTACCTAAAAGACGGCCAGATGTCATTTTCATTTTTTCAACTAAGTACGTAACTTTTTAAGAAAAAAGCAAAGGATGATAGTAGTCTACTCCTCTTCAGGGAGTAATTTTTGCCAGTGTCAAGTGTTGAATAACTAAGTGGTATACTCAGCTGCTAGGAAAAATTAAAAAAAAAGCTACGTAGTTGAATCTATTAAATAAACTAAAATTCTCAGCTGTCAGAAAACCGCTCATTTCGAAATAGTAATTTGAAGAAAAAAGAACATGTCTGGATAAATATGGGTGTATGGTAACACTATCTTTAGAGGCAAATATTTATTGAAAAAAACTTAAGAATTGCAAAGAGTTTTTCATTAAATAAATACTCCGTTGATATTTCTATATATTGATTCAGTTTGTCACTAATTTGAAGTTACTTTCCAAGTTGCTATGTATGTACCTATTGTATTGTTAGTTTGATCGGTTACTCAATAATGGTTCTATTAAAAGACTGAAAACTGAAAATATTATGTGTTTTAATTTTAAAGTATGTATAAAAAAATATTACTTTTGTCGGCCGTTTGATGCTATAACACACAATCTCTTTGATTTAAGTGCAGTCAGCAGCATATCAAGCTATACAAAACTGTCAAAAATCTACAATGAATTTTGAACCTTAAACTGCTCGACTTAAAGTTTAAAAATGATTGAAGAAATTTGACATGTTGTAGAACCCCAGCGTGCCGTCTACCGTACATAAGCTTTCAACTTGTGTGAGTAATTGTACAAATACTTAGTTGTCTAAAGCTTTTTTTTTCAATAAAAGCCATTTGGATCAAGCCTCGGGTTCGAATTCGGGTAGAGGCATGTTTGTG
The DNA here is from genome assembly GCA_950108535.1 of Agriphila straminella. Classification (NCBI taxonomy): domain Eukaryota; kingdom Metazoa; phylum Arthropoda; class Insecta; order Lepidoptera; family Crambidae; genus Agriphila; species Agriphila straminella. The sequence continues at coordinate 14,104,961 of OX467304.1, forward strand.
TGATCGATGAGCAACATTTTGTTGTTTGTAGGTTTGTCCACTATGCGGACCTAATAGGTACAATGCGATGAATCTGAAAAAGTGGTGGCCCTCGGCAACTTCACTCAAGAATGTATGGTACAGTATGCGCAAAATAACTTGGCAGCTCGGAAGTTATCTGCAAGTGATATTTCGCGCAGGGTACATGTTGATTCCATAGTTCCGAGTGCTTCCACCCGCGCCCCGCCGCGTCGTCCCCGCGCACGCCTGTATTCGTCTACTGTGCAGCGTTCCGCGCGAAGTTCAGAGCCGCCAAGTTATTTTGCGCATACTGTACGTACAGATTATAGTACATTACTGCAGCGGCACGCAAGACAGGCATTGAAGGACGAACGTGAAAATGTGGGCCGAGGCGAAGCCGAGGCACACATACGTGAGTCCATCAATGCCTAGTTGCGGCCAAGGCTTGTATAGTACTTTTCTCAAATAATGCGCGGAAATTCAAACCAAGAAGGTATTTTTAACTTTTAATTTTTATTTCAAATTAAAGCAAAAAAGAAGAAAGGAGCCAGTTTCTTTATTTTTTTGGAATGTGCACATCAAGGCCTTTCATTTGATACCCATGTTGAAAAAAAATTTTTTTTTCCAGTTTTTTCGTTTTTTATTTTTTTTTTTCCAGTTTTTTGGAATGTACTCATCAAGGCCTTTCATTTGATACCTATGTATTAAAAAAAATTTTTTTTTCTTTTTTTTTTTCGTTTTTTTTTCATATTTTTGGAATGTAGTCATACTACTAATCATGACCTTTCATTTGATACCCATAAAATTTTTTTTTTCTTTTTTTTTTTTTTCGTTTTTTTTTCATATTTTTGGAATGTACTCATCAAGACCTTTCATTTGATACCCATATACCTAGGTATTAAAAAAAAGTTTTTTTCTTTTTTTTTTTCGTTTTTTTTTTTCATATTTTTGGAATGTGGTCATCAAGACCTTTCATTTGATACCCATATTACCTAGGTATTAAAAAAAAGTTTTTTTTCTTTTTTTTTCGTTTTTTTTCATATTTTTGGAATGTGCTCATCAATACCTTTCATTTGATACCTATATACCTAGGTATTAAAAAAAAGGTTTTTTTTCTTTTTTTTTTCCTTTTTTTTCATAATTTTGGAATGTGCTCATCAAGGCCTTTCATTTGATACCCATATACCTAATATTAAAAAAAAAAATTGGATTGTGCTCGCTCATCAAGGCCTTTCATTTGATTGATACCCATTATTCGTGATTCATTAAAAAGTTCGCTCCATTTCTGAATTACACGTGCGTAATGAGTTTTAATAGAAACATTGCCGGTCAGACGCCGGCAAGTTTTGTATGAAAATCCATTATTACACGTTAGTAATGGTTTGTCATACTAAGATTGCCGGCGCGGTTTAGGTCAGTCCGTAAACTCCGATTTAGCACGAAGAAGGTTGTCAAAATAATGATCGAATTTCCAAGCATGTTTGAGAAAAAATAATTGCATTGTAGATTGGCAATTGCAGGTTGATATGATGTAATAAAAGACAAAATTGTTAGATTAGAAAAATACTGATTTTATTTCTTCTTTAGCAATAGTAGGATAATTAAAAAATGGAACACAAATAGTAGGATTTAAAATTCAGTCGAAAGTGTCGAAAGAAAAAAAAATGCAGAGTAACTATTGATTTAAAAATGGTACTTTTAACCAAAAAAGGATGTGAAACAAAAGTTTAGAAAATTATTTTAATGATTAGGTATGCTATTTTTTATTTTAAAGACTAGTGAATTTATTTCATACTGACCAGGAAAAAACGTAAAAAAAGATTCTTAGCAAATTGTTACAAAAAAAAATAAATAAAAAAAGTTATTTCGATTCAATGACACAATTTCAGCTTCAAAAGTATTTCCTAGCCAGTTTATACGACCATTAATTTAATTATTTATTTTAATTAATAAAATTAAGAAGGCACTTATAATTAAGTTATTTTAATTAAATCACTTTTCTTAAAACTAAAATTGGATATTAGCTTATGGTAGGTAAGTATAAAAAAACCAAAAGCAATTGCCAAAAAATAACTAAATATTTGGTTGGATGGTTAATGAACTTTTTGATAAAAAAATAAAATATTTTTCTGGTTTTATGGAAATAAAAAATTGTTGTGCTTATTTAAAAGTTATCTTTTTGACACAATATATAACCCATCATTCACCACAATTGTGTTCTGATTTAAGGATATTTTTAGTTGAAAGTAAAAAAAGCATGAAAGTGTATTTGTTTGCAATTTTTTTACAGAATTTTCTTTTTATGTAAAAAATGTTTTACCATAGCTTGAACATAAAATATTTAACTTTATAAATATGTTTCTATATTTTTTCACACACACAAAAACTTTGAGTTAATTTCTTAAGTAAGTATTTCTTAATGCATCATAAAAATTAAATCTGTTGAAAACTCTTAGTTACAAATACATTAATTAAAATGTGAATTAAATGTAGATGCTATAAAAAACTTAAAAAAATTGGACATAGGTATGACAAAAATCCGGACAACACACGACGTATGGTTAACCTAACATTATAACGGTTAGGTTAGACTAGGTTACTTATAAATCTTATAATATAACCTAATCTAATTATAAAATTTAAAACAATACAATTTGGAACTTTGGGACACCAAAAGCACCGTCAAATCAGAACACGAAAACCTAAAAAAAATATGTAGGTAACTACTTAATTAAAGTTAACATTACACTAACAGCTAGCGCTAGACAGCTATAAGTGATGGCGGCTGACTTGCTAGGGATGACGTCACCCGCTAGCAGCTGGTCATTGACCCCGAAGTCAGGTGAAGTAGTGACGTCTGGGTTTTCTAGCAGCTGGTTGGCGGCTTTTAGGTTTTTGATGAGAGCTAATACGTCTTCTGTAAAGAAAAAAGTTATTTAGCTCATACTTCATACTGGTTATTCCATTGTTCAATATTTTTTTTCAAATCATTTATTATATAATTTACTATAGTAGATTGTTTGGGGTAACAGATCGGAATAACAGCTTCATTATTTTTAAGAAGTCTTCAAACGTTGGCCTAACCTCAGTCAATGTATCGTTCGTTGATGCTTTTGAAAGGGACCTTTTTGACACATATGCTTTAAAATCGCCAATGTAGGTACCTACGATGAATTTGCCAAGGTTTGGCCCAACGTGTAGAGTCAACAAAATGCTAAAGATTATAGTTATTTTCACGCTGGGGCACATTCAAGTCATTCGATTTTATCGCCTCCGACAGTGGTCTAGTGGTTCGTCCACCCGTGTAAGACGGAGGGGTCCCGGGTTCGATTCCCAGGAAGGGGGGGTACATTTGTACTTAGTTTGGTTGGTGGTAGGGCTTAGTTCAAGTCCGCCTGGCTAGCTACCCCCATATTACCTAAGTCTGACGCCATAAAAACAATTTAAAAATTGTTGTGTTCCAGCAGTTAGAGGTAAGATAGTCAGTTGCTCAGTGACGAGGATCCCGGGTGTAGTGCGCTTCCACCTTCGGCCTTATCGTCACTTAACATCAGGTAAGGTGAAGGTCAAGCACTATCCCGTTATGAATAAAAAATATGATGATAATAATGATGATTATTCACCCACCTGCCTCCCTATCGCCGTACTTCCAGTCCACCTTGAGGAACGTAGTGGATTGTGGACTATAAGCTGTTATAATGAAGGAACTAAAGTAGAAGAAGATGATTAAGAAGATAATAATGATGATTAATCACCCACCTGACTCCCTATCGCCGTCCTTCCAGTCCACCTTGAGGAACGTAGTGGACTGTGGACTATAAGCTGTTATAATGAAGGAACTAAAGTAGAAGATGATGCAGAAGATAATAATAATGATTAATCACCCACCTGCCTCCCTATCACCGTCCATCTAGTCCACCTTGAGGAACGTAGTGGACTGTGGACTATAAGCTGTTATAATGAAGGACTAAAGTAGAAGAAGATGATGCAGAAGATAATAATAATGATTAATCACCCACCTGCCTCCCTATCGCCGTCCTTCCAGTCCACCTTTAAGAAGGTGGTGAGCGACACCTCGTAGACGTTGTTGGCGTCGGCGGAAGTCGCGATGGAACGCCGCCGCCGCCCGTAGCCCGTCACACCATTACTGCATTGCACCTGTACACAATATGTAATATTTTTAAAATTCTTTAAACCTATATTATGGCCTTTAGGCTTAAACCCAGCAGTGGGTGTCGTACTGATGAAAATAATTTACTTATTCACTTCTCAAGCTTACGCGCTCACTAAACATGATAGCGGTTATAAAACCACGCTAGTATCCTTCAATAATAAAAGAAAAATTAAAGAAAGTTGAAATTCAAAAAACTCATTAATTACCAAAGCACTGCCAATAAAACCGCGCTAGTATCTGTAAAGGCTCAGTTGCACCAGCTTACTTTAACAATAACAAGCTTGTTAAAGTATCGGTTAAGCACAAGTTAGCCAAAAAAAGAGGTTGCCAGCCAGCATGATGTTCTTTGACAAGTTTGACATGACAAATAGGTAGCATTATCATTTGACGATAACTTTAACTTTGAGAGCGATTTGGTGCAACTTACTCTAAGCACCTTAGAGTGAGTTGCACCAAATAAACTTATCTGACTCGATGACAGTGTCGCTGTCGTCTATGGCGTAACCTAGGTAACAATTATGTAATAACACCTTAGTTCCACTTTTGACCACTGGCTCAGATATGTTTGTATCTGTTAAAGTTATGGTTAAGTTAAGATGATGCAACTCAGCCTTAATGTGTTATATAATGTGTTTAATAACATTTAATTGTTTGTTTTTATAGCTTTAATTTTATTTTTATAATTGTAATAGGTAATAAGAATTTTAATCCTAGTAACTATTTTTTTTGTTTCAACAGTTTTTATTTTTATGTACCTATATGATTTTAATTTCAATTATTTTATTTTCAACATATTTAATTACTTGCTATTCCTCTCTATTACATATTGAAGGATACCATATATCGTCGGCGGGCTGTGAAAACCTCGCATGCGCATTAAATTTTCGAACCCGAGTTTCTTCGACGTAGACATGTATTACGAGGTTTTCTCACGAAAAACAACTAAAAGAGATCTTCACAAAATTTTGCGACTTACGAGCTTTTCACAGCCCGCCGACGATATCGTAAAAAGTTATGGACCTAATATTGAACCTTGTGATACACCTATACACTCATAGCTATGGAGGTTTCAGACTTTCATTGAGAGAAATATTTTGAACTCTATTACATAAAAAATGATTACTGAAGCTGACTGGTAAAGATGAGACAACATACCTCTTGAGTTTTTCTAATAAGTAATATTTCAAAATTCACACAATCAAATGCTTTGAAAAGATCGTTTCCCTTCACAAAAAAGTTTAAAAGAGGAAATTATAAGGCAAAGAGGTAAAGAAGAAGAAGAGAAAATATCAAAATGCATGAAGCATAGTTTATTTTTTTTTTCGCGATTTCAAAGATGGTCCCATAGTAAAAGTTCGTATTCGGTTTTAGGCGTTTTATGTAACACGTTGTATATTTATCAAAATCAGCCCCCTGATTATGAAACTGTTGCTAACAACTTTTGATTGAAACTGACAGAAATTGCAGCTACATTGCTTCTTTAGTAAGAATCAATGTGACAACTATGTTACTTAAAGCAGCAATGTAACTGCGATTTCTGCCAGTTTCAATCAGAAGTTGATTGCAACTGAGTTACAAAATCAGGTGGCAAGTATAACTTACCCCAGGACATTTATCCAGGCACACAGTAACAGTACCGATGAACAGCACGTATGTAGTGTCTGGGAACTTGAATGCCCTAAACCGAGCTACTAGCACGTCACCGTCGGTTGTCTGGAAGTTGTTAAACAGGGATGCATCGAGGGAACAGCTGGAAAAAATCATATAAACAAATAAATACAAAATTTAAAAAACCTGCATGCATCAAAAGACAAGTCAACTGAAAAGATGGAAACAAGATTAAATATTAAGGGCAACATAAAAACATGCAGTCAGAGGCATGCACCTGACTGCAAGCAGTCGGGTTAAAAATAAATATTGGACAATATCATATAAAAGTACTCTGTAGTTAAACTACTTGTGTTAAAGGATATCAGAAACAACTACAACGGTCCCTCAAATACTGAGAGAATATACACGATTAATTTTAGAGGTAAGTTGCTAAAGGTTGTAAGTAATAGATTTAAAAAAAAGTTTTTTTGTAAATCCTGAGATCTTTTACGTTTAGAAAACTGGCAAGTTTTCTAAATGGCTATCAATGCGTCTCTTTTATTTGCTATACAGCGAGAAGGAAATAACTAGAGCAATTCATAAACCTGGCAAGTTTTAGGAGGTTGTAATTGTAATACCTACCCCCCCCAGATCCTTGTATGACATTTGACATTTTTATGATTTTTTAATGTAAAGTTATCCCAAATATTTCAGTCAAACTAATTAATCCATATTTGTACCTCAGTAGGACAGCATGCTTTTTGTTTTTCATAAGTAGTGAATGATTTAGGTTTTTGGCAAGTATTTTAAATATTGTTTAAATGTTCCGCATAAATAAAATTTGCACACCCTACGAGGATATGGCGTAGGTACATTGTTAATTTTAAGTCATCTGTATTTATACCCATGTTCAAGCAAATAAATATATTGATTGATTGAGTTATAATATATGAATTTATATCTTACCCATTAAGTATTATAGTTTCCTGTTGGTTGTCAGTGTTGGTGGCATACATGTAGTTGACGAATAGTCCATACACAGGTGCTGAAGTGTTGTCCAGGAATATTTCCATCGTCAGGTGGGTTCCTGGGCTTACTGAATCATTTCTGGGAACTCTGGAATAGAAAAACAGTAATAAATTAGACGAATCTACTAATTAAATACGTTGAATCATTAATCCATACTAATATTATAAATGCAAAAGTAACTCTGTCTGTTATCTACGTTTTCACACCTAGACCGCATTTATTCTTATGCCGCTGGACCGATTTTGACGAAATCTTGTATGAATATAGATGGATAGATTTATCCCACTGCTGGGCACGGGTCTCCGCCGCGCCCACATGATATAATAAATTTTAATAACGTAGGTATACATATATTCTGGCGAAGCTGCGGGTGGAAAGCTCAAATAAGGAACTCAATGGCATAGTGGCTTATCTTATCACATTTAACTGTCTGCCTAACTTTGTTTAACAAGTTTTTTTTTAATAATGTAAAGTACTTACGGCACACCATTTTTCTTGACAATAGCGAACAGCATCGGCTCGGGAGCATGCCCAACTTCATTTCGTGTTATGTTCAGGACACTAAAAAAAAAATCAGATACTATATAAAACAAATGATAACCTGCTCAATAGCTGAGCAGTCAGTCAGGCGAGGGGGCCATGCCCCCCCACGAGGGCGAAAGTTTCTTGTGAAATTATTGTTTTAATGTTTTATGCAGGTAGTAGTAAGCGTCAGTGCCTCTTAACTTTATTTATTGTTTTAGTCTTATAACGTGGTCCGAGGCTCCGAGGCCCTCCCAACTTTAAAGGCATATTCCCGCTGTCCCCCACCTTCCCCCCACTGAGGAATATCGGGATGAAATATTTTTATATTTTTTCCCGATATCGCAGTGGTGGACATCGGGAAAAGAACCGTCCATATTTTATTTCCCGATGTCCACCAGTGGGGGAAAAACAGTGGGTAACAATAACAACGGAAATAAGCCAATTTAAATCCTGGATCCGCCTCTGTCTTGAGTGTTTAGGGAAAAGTAACAACTAAGTACTTATTAATTAAGTTTATTTGAATAAAGTTTATTTCACTTTCACTTTCACTATACTTACTCAGTTGAAGTCCAAAGGGAACGGTTGCACCTCCCTCCTCGTCAGAGCCTGTCCCTCACGTGTGACCACGCACCGCACCAAGACAGTCTCACGGTCGCCACTGGCGCCCTCTATCACCACTTTGTGGTAGTAGGTCCGTTAAAAATCGGGACGTCTGGCAACGCTGCTTTATGGTGCTACTTACTCAGGCTCATTGAAGTCCAACGGAAACGGTTGCACCTCCCTCCTCGTCAGAGCCCTTCCCTTGCGGGTGACTCCCGCAGCTTGTTACTCGAACGCTCGGTTTGCGCCGATACTATACAAAATCTATGAAAAACTCGTCCGCAGCTTGTGGTCGCTATTAGTGGCCCAATAATGTGCTGGTGATGGTGTTACTTACTCAGGCTCATTGAAGTCCAAAGGGAACGGTTGCACTTCCCTCCTCGTCAGAGCCCGTCCCTTGCGTGTGACCACGCACCGCACCAGGACAGTCTCACGGTCGCCGCTGGCACCCTCTATCACCACTTTGTGGTAGTAGGTCCGTTTGCCCTGGACAATAAGGAAGAGAGAATGATAAAAAAATTCTGCTAGTTACTGTTCTACATAGTTTTATAAATTGTTTCTATCGGTGGGGACCTGTAATTGGTTTCCAAGTGCTATATAAGCTTCCTACTGTGATGAATTCAGCTGTTGGTCTTCCAAATAATTAAAATAAATAAATAAATAAATAAATAGGTAAACGTTTCGTTCTTCTAAAATGATGCGATTGATTTCAATATCGCTAGTTCCTGAGAATTTGTGTTTCTAAGATAAGCACTTGTAAGTAATAATTATTTATGCTTTCGATTTCATAAGCTTTTAATGAGTAACCGATCACTTGTCCGAAATTTACAATTCGATCAAACAAAATTCGAACTTATGGTTGCCAACCGCTTAAGATGTCTTGTCTTTGAGCTTTCGATGTGATAGTAATGTGTTTGATGCTTGTTTGATGTGAGCAATTTAATTTGACATCCTCCTCAGCTTTCATGGTGTTGGCAGATGATTGATGCTACCATGCACACCCCATGATGCTACCTCGCATACCCCTTGATGCTACCTTGTATACGCTTTGATGCTGCCACGTACACCCCATGATGCTACCTCGCATACCCCTTGATGCTACCACGCACACCCCATGATGCTACCTCGCATACCCCTTGATGCTACCTTGTATACCCCTTGATGCTGCCACGCACACCCCTTGATGCTACCCCGCATACCCCTTGATGCTACCTCGCATACCCCTTGATGCTGCCACGCACACCCCTTGATGCTACCTCGCATACCCCTTGATGCTACCTTGTATACCCCTTGATGCTGCCACGCACACCCCTTGATGCTACCTCGCATACCCCTTGATGCTACCTTGTATACCCCTTGATGCTGCCACGCACACCCCTTGATGCTACCTCGCATACCCCTTGATGCTACCTTGTATACGCTTTGATGCTGCCACGTACACCCCATGATGCTACCTCGCATACCCCTTGATGCTACCACGCACACCCCATGATGCTACTTCGCATACCCCTTGATGCTACCTTGTATACCCCTTGATGCTGCCACGCACACCCTATGATGCTACGTCGCATAACCCTTGATGTTACCACGCACGACCCTTCATGATACCTCGCGTATGTACCTCTTGGGATAGCATACGGTACCACTAATAAGGAAACACTGTTTTAGTGTCTTCAACTTACCGTCAGCTTATTCAGAACTCTCGTAACACCACACTTGTATGGGTCTTGTAAGTCCAGAACAAAGATCGCGTTTTTGCCTTCCAAGCTCGGATGACAAGGTTCGTAATCTGAAAACAGAATTTTTATTTGTGTCATTATCGTCTGTACTGTGTACTGTGTGAATTGTTTGTCAAACGTGCTACTCAAAGCTGCATGCAGGGCCAATATTGGGATTTGGGTCCTGCTTGCAGTGCCACTGCATGTAGATTGTAGAGCTTTGTGTAGGCATGTAGGGCCGATATTGGGTCGTTGTAGGGCTTTATGTAGACATGCGGGGCCAATTTTTTTTAATCTATAATATCGGCCTTGCCTCATGCCTACTCAAAGCTCTGCATGCAGGGCTTTGAGTAGCGTTCTTCTATGCAGTGGTTGCTTTGTGTGTCAAAATATTGTAAGTAGTTATTTTTTTGTTTTCGAGGAGCTTGGAGCGATTGCGGAGGTTAAGGAACTTTCGCAAAGGACGATCATAGGATGGGTGACCAAAAATGTATTGTCTCGAGCTCCTCCGTGCTTCGAAAGGCACTTTCAGCCGTTGGTCCCGGCTGCATTTGCTGTCGTTAATACCCACCAACCCGCATTGTCCGCGTGGTGGGTTAAACTAACCTCCTTATCTACTCTTAAAGAAGGCCTGTGCCCCAGCAGTGGGGACATTAAAATGGCTGATGGTCAAGTTATCCTACTTCTTATAATATTAGTTATTATAAATGTGAAAGTTTGTTGGTTTGGATGTAAACGCACGCAAACGCTACTAAACGGATTTGGTTGAAATTTGGCACACAGAAAGTAGATAGCCTAAATAAAAACAAAGGATACTTTTTATCCCGATATTCTTACGGAAACAAGAACCACGCGGGTGAAACCGCGAGAGGCCGCTAGTTTTTTTCCCAACCAAGAGTCTCGTCTACTTTTTTCCGGAAAAAACAACTGTGACTAAATTTACAGCACTTGACAGACACGCACGCACGCACACCTTTCCTCTTGTACACAAGAAAAGCGATCAATTTTCATGCTTCTGCCTTGATTATTACGGTTCTTAATTAGACTCGCACAATCGCGTTTGTAACCCCCCCTTACCAACCCCTACTTCTACCATACTAAAATGCTGAACGATGTATGTCAATTAACTACCTATTTCTTTATATTATGTAAGTTACCTACCCACTGTTTTTTATGTATCAAATCTTATCCTTTGCTCCGATTAAATATTCAAACCTATCGTCTACTTAGTTATTCCTTGTTAACCTTTCCTACCTATAGATATAACCTACATTACTGACGTGCTTTTATGTGGTCTGAAAGGGCTCGTGATTTCTAGGCCGGTCCCTGATTGTGAATAATAGTAACCTAGATTCTTTTCAGAAGTGCAATCATTGTTTTGTCTCCCGACTATAACGCTATCATTCTTTCCTTATTCATTCCTAACTAATTCTGTTACTATGACTGTTACTAAATGATAATATCACAAATTAGCCGTTACCCTAATAAATTGTTAATAGAATTTGATATTAAATTTTACATAGATATAATCTTTATTGCACTTATAATTATTATTACCTAATTTATAACAAGGCCTGTGAGTAATGAAGAGTTATCTCTAAAGAAATCTCTTTCAGCCAACCTAAGTATTTCTTTAAAGTGAAACTACCTAATTTTTACCTATATTAGAATGTTGATATTGCTTTATGGAGCTTCTTATTCTAATAACTGACTTAGTTTACTGCATACTTTTAAATGGTATAGAAATTACTCTTATGTCTACCCGCTGTACTTATATGAAATTCAATATGGTACCTATTTTTTTTAGGATAATTTGCTCAGTATGTTTATAAAAGTCTAGTATGATGGAATGCTAATAGATATTACAGTAATAAGAAATGAATGAAATAACCAAAAGTTATGATCACCCAAAAGTCAGATATAGAAAATTGTTCACCGCTACTAATTATGATTTTATTTTCTTACTTTCTTATTTTATTTAATTTAGGTTATCCTATGTGGTTAGTGGCTTAGGAATAGAGTAAAAGAAGGTAAAATGGTAATAAATATAGAAGTTAACGTTGTATTAATTCAGAATATAGAAAATTTATCATCGCTACTTAATAATTGTTCTAGTGTTTTTTGTCAAATATAAAATATACAATTGTGCTATAGTCAAGTACTAAGTAAACAATGGTTTCTTTGCCAGCTAGACGGAGTGCACCATCCCCGCACTCTGTGGTGAAACTCGACATCCAGACGTGGGCATTTCTCCCCTGGCTACCACCATAATCTTTCATGACAACTTTAATTAATAAATTAGTTGAATTATTTAGTCTTAGTATGTCTGTCTTAATAAAAGAGGACAAGCAAAGTGCTTCAAGCGATCTATCAGCTTATCACAATGAAGAATTATCTTTCTATTGTGATGGTGGAATTGCACAACTTTAATTTAATTTAAAAATATATTTATTGTTAGCGAAACTGTTTAACATTATAACATAATTATGGACACAACATTACTATCCATTCAAAAGGGTCTGATAGATCCAATTTCTGAAGGAAAGACAATTTAATTCAAAGGGAATGTATTATTTGGTCGCAGTCTTTCCGCATCTCAACAACGGAAACTATTATAACTTCTATGAACTATGGTAATTTCAGTTTAGTCTTCTAATGATATCTAACCTGTACATTAATTGTGTTTGTCAATAAGTACTTAAATTCAATTGTGGAATATAATTCTATTGAAACAACTTCCAATTGAATTGGTAAATGAAACTTAGCTGAAATATTGATGAGAAAGTACTTTAGTTTAACCATTTGAGAATTTGGATATATTCACTAAACAGTTTGATACTTTTATAGTACATAATTGAAGTATTGTTTCTATATTATACAAAACTATTCTATTAATAGAAAAAGTCCACTCAAACTTTTTGATCTAGCGTTCTAATAGCCGTGAATCAACCTTAGCATATATAGAAACGCAGGCTTATTTCATACACCCAGATCTAGTTTTCAGTACACCTTCTAGATTACTAGAATAGAATATTTCTTTTAAAATCAGTAGTCTACACACAAAATCGTCATAATTCCAATCCAATTCAAAGATAAAGGAACTTTCTTTTATAAGTAGTAATAAATTAACTTTCACTATCCACTCACTGAAGTAATTAATTAATATGTACTCACCGAAACTGGTAAAACCAACACAATTAATGCTACATTGTGAATATTCACTACACCGAGCTATAGTTTAAATGGATTTTTGTTAAGGCACCTACCTACGAATACTTGTTAAGGCATCTATCTATGGATTCCTGTTAAGACGCCTACTTTAAGACATGGAATCTTACCTAGTGAATTTACCTGCCTAACAACTACTAAATTTTTGAATTCCTATGCGACTCCCATGATGTTTCCCGACATCTTTGACGCCCACACAGATCTCACTTCAAAGAATACCCCACCTTCTTGAAATGCTACCTTTTACTTTTGCTCAATTCACCTAATAATAATATTCCTACCTTATTAATGAATTTACCTGCCTATTTGCGTCTAAATTTAGAATTTCCTATGCAATTCCTGGATTGCTTACCCTCAACCCTGTCGCCCAATTCTGTACAGTTTGAGTGGCACTCCCTAATTTTCTAGCAACCTTTGACGAATGCCAAATTTGATTGGGAAGGAACAAATTGGCCCCTACAGAGGTATAAATATAACAAACACTAAGGATATGAGCGTGCCAGCGAAATCAGATTTACAACTTCCTTCTTGGAGCGGGAATCTGGCCAACTATACCACGTTTGCTACATTTATGTGACTATCTAGGTATCTTAAAAACAGAAACCCATCTAACCAGCCACATGGTTAGACTTTTCTACCTAAACCCCCCGCGAGGATCTGACAAATCGCCCCAAAAAGACACAAAACTAAATGAATACTCATCTAAAATCAACATTGTATAATAATACTAGCAAATCTAGTTAGCTTTCATCCCACAAAATAATGCAGCCCTGACCTCAACAGACTCAAGAACCAATACAGTTGTATTACCTCATGACCCCACCGAGAGAACTACATGACTCTATAGGATTTCACTAACAAATCTGCATATTTTAATTATGAACTTCAATTCTTAGTAGTCCTACTATACTAATTCAAGAATTTACAGGGAAAGCTACGTTACTTTATGATTATCGCAAACAAAATCTACATACTTTAATTATGAACTTAATTATACCAGATAAGCTCAAATTAAAGCATTTATGCAAAAGATTCGCGGGACAAATGCGGCCCTATTCGTCAGAAAACCTCGACCACTTTCTTGCTGACTTCTTGAAATTTGCTTGATTTAAAAATAAACTTTTTCAGTAACGCGATCTTACAGAGGGATGTGGAGTTTCTTCAAAAATTACGTCTTAACGCTTCGCCCGACACCGGAGAAATGAATCCCCGCTTCTCTGATCCTTCCCCTTATAAAGACTAAATTAGCGTCATGACGCGACCCAAAACGGCGCCAAGTAATTTGTGCTTTTTTCATCAAAATAGCTAAAATTTCCCGCGCTAAATTTACATTGTGCACTTTAGCCGACTCCTATTGGTGCCCTGTTCCTAACTCCTCCCCTAGTTCAGTGTTCCCAGCTTATGAAAATATTTCACTAACCCTATTAATGGAGATATTAAAAATTACTTACATTACATTTTGATAATTATCTTATTTAAATCAACAAAACTATAAGTTTCATTTTATGTGAAGTCGTTAACAGTTTCAATAATTCGTCATAACCTCGAAACGCAACACTTTGAGAAAATCATTTTTGAATAATAAAATTTCACAATAATATTACTAAAAGTTACGTAATCAGTTTTGTCTTGTCAATCTTTAATAATACGATTAATATAATTTCCTTACATAAACTAATACCCTTAAACCAACTTCATTTAGATTTTAACTAATTAATCGTTTCACTTTGCTTTACCTAATCCCGTATAATTTAAATTGCCAAAATACCTATTGCTGAGTACTAATTAATGCAAATATTCCGCTTTTCCACCTGCTTAAAATACAGTAAACTCATTATCTCTAACTAAACACACATACAAAAATGGGTACTTTGCAATTTTAGTTAGCAACATTCTTATTATTTTACCCCCCGCGACATTCCGTCGCCATCAATCCGACGCGCCAGTTCTGCCATATTGAAAATATAAATTGTGCAGACCGCCTAATGGTGATTGTGCAATCGTGCAATCTGTACCATAGCTGCCAACTTACTGAACCTAATTAATCGCCAAATTTTCATTCCTCTTTAAAGTATTTTTTAGAAATAAACAATTATGACGATAACTGATGAGTGCTAATAAAATTAATAATATTATCAATAATAATTATGAATGAATTATAACTTAATCCATGTTTTGAACGTCACGAAGATTAATATTTAAACCTTGGCGCCAAGAAAGAATTAAGAACCTTCCGCCTATTTTTATGACCTTAAATTACTCTTTAGACAGATTATTATAACAATTAATTACTTAATCATGTTCTATTTTACTAATTATTATTCAGTAAAATAAACAAACACAATTCAGCATTATTTAGTCACATTTATCTCTTGGTAAACAAACTTGAACGAGAATAAAATAGTTTCGCATTTATGCAAACCAATATGTTTATTTAAGTTTTTCCCAACAATTTATGCTTTTAAACATTATTAATTTATCACATGAACTTATCTGTGGAAATGAAATTAATTCGTTTTGTTTTCCAAAATTGGCAGTAAGGTTAAAACCCTTTGCCTTTCTTACAGAAAATTCACAATTGCTAAATAGTTCCGATTTTTATCACTAGCTGTCAGATTTACGTCATCCTATCTGTCATAATCTTCTGTAATTATCTGTTATTAATTTATAACCTTCTAAGCTAATATTATGTTATTCTTTCTCATCATCAAATTATGACAAACAAATTGTGAAGTACAACAATTTATGAGTCCAAGTAATGTTTAACACAAGCTCCTTTGAAAAATAATGAACATTTTATTAATTGTTGATTGACATCTGAAGTGCTTATGATTTACTACAAAACCTGTGTTTTTTGTGAATAACTGCATAATCAAATGCCGATAAGTTCCTGAGAACAAGGTCAGTGACAACCTTCCTTTAATATATTTCTTTTCTTTACAATTTAAGTAATATTTGAGATAAAAAAATAACATGTTCAGTTTTGAACTGTTACACGTTGCATTGTCACAAAAAATACTAGGTTCTCGATTCTCGAGCAACGCACACATAGACACCTCTCACAGACACTGGATTTTAGAATAGCTCAAAATATTTCGAGCACTAGTTGTACGCTTGAGTGGGATTTCGTGGATTTTAAGGTTGTCGTACAACCGTAAGGTAATTCAATTTAAATTTCCTAGCGCTAATGCTAAAACAAAAATAATAAAATTTAAAAACCCCCCGACAAACAGCTGATCAGGTCATGGTTACCTTATCATATACTTCCACGCTCATTGAAGTAACACTGTATCAAATTGCGAATCGAAAGGATATATAGAAGGTAGTCAGATCCCCTCATCAACTATTAAAGAGCTGATGATCTACAAACGGCTGATCAGGTCATAGTTACCCTACCATATACTTCCAAGCTCTTTGAAGTAACACTGTATCAAATTTCGAATCGAAAGGACATATAGAAGGTAGTCAAATCCCCTCATCAACTATTAAAGGGCTGATGATCTTCAAACGGCTGATCAGGTCATGGTTACATTACCATATACTTCTAAGCTCATTGAAGTAACACGGTACCAAATTTCAAATCGAAAAGACATATAGAAGGTAGTCAGATCCCTCATCAACTATTAAAGAGCTGATGATCTTCAAACGGCTGATCAGGTCATGGTTACCTTATCATATACTTCCAAGTTCATTGAGGTAACACTGTACCAAATTTGGAATCGAAAGGACATAATTATAGAAGGTAGTCAGATCCCCTCAAACAACTATTAAAGAGCTGATGATCTTCAAACGGCTGATCAGGTCATGGTTAGCCTACCATATACTTCCAATATCATTGAGTCTAGCGCTAATGCTATAAAATAACTCTATTTTAAATAAACCAACAAGACACCTAGTAGGTCATCAGCATCAGCCTATCATCGTCCACTGCTAGACATAGGCCTAAATTTAGTAGGTACCACACTAGGACTTTTGAATTGTTCTTTACCCTTACCATTTAGGACTTCTTTAAGTTGACAAGCAGAACTTAAAGAACTGCGCTAGGATTAAGATTTAAGAGTTCGTTTCACAGGTCCTAAATCCTGATTCAATAAGTTGCTTTGACGTTATTTGCCAAATATTAAATTGAGATTTATCTGGAACCTGTAAAAGTAACCCATATTCTATCTTCTATCAGTTAAGTGCTAGGTAACATTTAACAGTGTTGCACTTTGCTTTGTGTCTAGGCCTATTGTGTGTGAATCCTATTCTTAAGTATTGAATAGATTACTTACACTTTCACTTTTCAATGACAGCGAATGTGAAAGAATACCTTATTGAGTCGTATAGAATCAAAACCGGTAAATGTCATTTTTGTCAAAAACTACAGCAGCATTGAAACGTCATCGACTGTTCAACAGCGGCCATATCCCTATAATCATCATCATCATATCAGCCGCACGACACCCACGCTGGGAATAGGCCTGACCAAGGTTCTCCACGGGACGATCGGTCCTCCTTGGCTCGCATCCAGCAGCGCCCCACGACCTTCACCCTCACGTCAGTCCACCTTGTCGGGGGCCTACCCACGGAGCGTCGTCAGGTGCGCGGTCGCCATTCCAGAATCTTTCCGCCCCAACGGCCATTGGTTCTTCTCGCTATGTGTCCCGCCCACTGCCACTTCAGCTGAGCAATTTTTCGAGCGATGTCGGTTACTTTAGTTTTCCTGCAGATCTCCTCATTTCTGATTCGATCACGTATGGAAACGCCCCGTATGGCTCTTGAAAAATTTAAAATGTCATAGGTACATCCTACATCTTTAAAATGTGTAACTTTAGCTACTGGGGACGGCCGTCAAGTGTGGGTAGTAGAATTTAAAAAAAAATTAATTTACCTTTCATCTGGTCCAAGTAAGATATTTTTCTATCTCCATCCATTGGTACAGTTACTCGCATGACTTCCTGTGTGCAATCTATCTGTGCTTCCGATCCTGAAACAAAAATAAAATAAGAAAAAAAGTTATATTTGCACTATCTAAATCCGCGATTACATATTCCAATCTAGCATACCAATTTAGAGTTGCCACCCGTATAATATGTTAAATTTTAACAATTAATTTAAACAAATA
Organism: Agriphila straminella; assembly: GCA_950108535.1. Lineage (NCBI taxonomy): Eukaryota > Metazoa > Arthropoda > Insecta > Lepidoptera > Crambidae > Agriphila > Agriphila straminella. The sequence continues at coordinate 14,122,932 of OX467304.1, forward strand.
ACGCAAAGGTCAACATTGTTTATGTTTTTTAATTTTCAATTCTCATCTCCAATCTTATACAATGTTTATCTTTCCGTTATAGGGTAAATTCACTTTTAAAATCGAACTTATTATACATATGTTATTGTCAAGTACGAGTGGCAACCCGAAATTGGTATGCTAAATCGGCGTATGTAATCGCGACTTTAGCCAAAAAAAGAGGTTGCCACTGTTGCCAGCCAGCATGATGTCCTTCCTCAAGGTAACTAAATTATCAATTTATCATTTGACGATAACTTTAACTTTGACAGCGTTTCGGTGCAACTCACATAATACTAAAACCACCTTTTTAGGCCTTGTGTCATAATAACAAAATAAAATCCAATAATATTTGTATTCTTTTTTCATTCCTAACGATATATTTGAAATCATCTTTCGTTTCCTGAGATTGAAGACAGTTCTATTGAGTAACTAATTGATTTGTCTTATCTCAGTCATGTCTTAGTCAACGTCCTCCATTATTATATATGTGTATTATATATGTTTAGTTTTTTAAGGTATATCTATGGGTATGGGTATATCTATGGGTCATCGATGCCTGAATATAAATAAATAAATAAAATTAAATATTGTCTTGTATCTAACTTCAAAACACTATATAAAATGTAATTTATATAATACCCTTTCGCCCACCAAGATCTCCTAGCCTGATCTCCCAGGGGATCACCGTGAACTCATCTGTTTATTAGAATCCTCTTTAAATAAAAATAAGGAATACCTACCAGGAAAAGAAAATAACAATCCAGCTACTAAATTCAATTACAATCATATTTACATTTGATATTCCGTCCTTAGAAAACTGGTACCTAATGTCTTTTCTTTATACAGCTACGTATAATGTTCGCGGAAACAATAAGAAAATCATAAAGTCTGCTTTTTAATAGTCATAAAATAATTGGACATCTTGCGAAACCGGCTCCATTGACCTTATGCAGTGACAAGCAGCTGACGTCACCATTGCTATGTTTGTATGACCGCATTAGAAGGCTAATATTACATTAGAACTTCATAAGAATTAGATATTTGAGAATTAATTGCACAGGTCATCATAATTAAAATTTGTCGCTTGAATTTGGTCTCATGTTAAACGGCAATACCTTACAGAAGACCGCATCAGAGGGACTATTTATTTTCTGTACCCCTGACAACGAGAAGACCGCATCAGAGGGATTAAAACGTTTCTTCGGACCATGAACCTGATCAACTTTTAGTATAGGACTCTGAAAACTCTGAAATCGCAAAAAAAACAGAAGAAAGAAAGAAGAAAGAAAAATAATTTATTTGAGACATGAACACAAAACAAACACTGAAAATCGAACAGATAGTCTCAAAACGGTCCCGACTCAGCATTAAGGTACCCTGAGCGAAAGTGGCGCCGCGGTAAATTATATTTGATATTATAATAAATTCTAATGCACAATTTTAAAAATGTTTATCGTGGAGATTTTAGGGCCCACAGTCTAGTATTTTTAGACTGTATCGTTACATTCCCTCGTAGTCACTGCTAGAAGTAGATAGCAAAACTGCTAAAAGTGGCCGTTTTTGACACGTTTGCTATCTACTTCTACGAATGTACGAGGGCATGTAGTGATATCTTCTAAAAATACTAGACCATGGGCCCTAAAATCTCCGCAATAAACATTATTAAAATCTTTTTCTTAACTTATTAAATAAAAACCTCTGAGGGCGCCACTTTCGGTCATACAACCGCCTTAATGCATGGTCTGCGACCAGCGGGTCTACCGGCTAAAAATAATGAAGTTAATGTTAACTGTAAGTATGTGATACATTGCTACTTTGTTTTGGCACAAATAAAAACTTACCAAAGAAAAGAAGCAATGTATCACATACTTACAGTTAACATTAACTTCATTATTTTTAGCCGGTAGACCCGCAGCGCTGATCTTCCGCGGGACCGGTTCGTTGACGCTGCGATAAATAATAACACATATACTAGGTACCTAAAACTAAAACAATATAACTATAGTAATATCTAATATGTACATAAGCACTCCCTAAACGACCAAAACCTGCCTGTCAATAATTCACATTGTACTTGTCAAGCACACTTCGATCGACCAGCGTTTGATCAAGCACCACAGAATAGATAAATTACCGATCAAAAGTAGGCCACGCAGGGCCCCAAATGGCAAAATAATAGTGATCTGTGGCAACAACACAAACAAACAATGCCTTTTTTTTTCTTTTTTTTGGAATTGAAGAACTTTGGTTGGAATTATCGAATTAACACCAAACATTAACCAAAAAAAATATAGTTTGCTATAAATATATCAGCTGTTTCATACATTTTGATATTTTCGTTACCCATTTTTGTATGAAACAGCTGCCTTTTTTCGCAATTTCAGAGTTGGTCCCATACTAAAAGTTGTTTAGTTTGATAGTCCGAAGAAATGGTTTTCCCATTTCGGGCTCATTCATTAAAACGTTTCTTATGTAACCCTAAAACATAAGTAACGACAATCCGAAGGTGGACAAACTTACTAAGCACTCTTGTTGTTTGTTTCTTAGAGAAAGTTGTTCAGTTTCAAGGACTTAACGAACAAATCCTTAAAAGTTTGTCATGACATGTGAACGTGACTATAAAAAAATATTAATCAACCTATAGGTCGGTCGAGCTCGGTGACGCAGTGGTTTAGCGCCTGGCCCAGCGATTGCGGAAGAGGGTCGGTCATGGGATGGGTGACCAAAAATTTATTATCTCGAGCTCCTCCGCGCTTCGGAAGGCACGTTAAGCCGTTGGTCCCGGCTGCATTTGCAGTCGTTAAAACCCGCCAATCCGCATTGGGCCCGCGTGGTGGGTAATGGCCCATCCTCCTTACCACCCATAAGGAAGGCCTGTGCCCCAGCAGTGGGGACATCAAAAAATGGCTGATGGACAACCTGTAGTAAAAATAAGGTAATACTTTAAAACGTGGATTAAACATAGTTTAAGATTAATGTCCTTTTTCATCCTCCTATGTATTTAACGGCCGATTTCAATAACCTATCCTCAGTAAGAGATAGGTTTACTAAAGATTTTCTCACTTATGCTCTGAAATCTTATCATTCCATTTGAAAAAGGAATGCGGGGCGTTCCACATTTCCGAGGGGGTCTGGTTCATCACATTCTAAATTTAAAATTCAGGCCAGGAATGAATTTCAATACTTACTTCCCGCACCAGCACCAGTGCGGGAAGTAGGTACAATGCGAAGATGATCTGGGTGGTCTGCGGCAACTTCTTTTTTTGTTTTAGCTGTTCACAAAAACAAAAAAAGCAAAGGCACATTTGCACCATACAGCCATAACTTTAGTTCCTTTTTTCTGGCACGCAAGCCAACGACAAGACAGTTAATATTATAAAGGTTAAATTATTTAATAGGTACTATAATAACGATACAATAAAAAAAATGGTGCGCACAGAGTATAATACTATAAGAATAATAGTACATTACAGCCGTGAACGGGAAGCTAGCGATTGCATTGTCGAGGATGGTTTGAAGCCCGAGCCGCAGGCGAGGGCTTTAATCATTCGAGGCAAAGCAAGTAGCTTCCAGAACAAGGCTTGTATAGTGCTTTTCTCAAGAAATGCGAGGAAATAAAAAACTTTTCAATTGAAACTTAATTAAATTTAATTCCCGCCAGTTTTTTTTGGGTGCATTCCAGCAGTTTAATCGCTGAAGCGCCGAAAAGCAAAATGAGATGGGTTTTTTCTTCTCGGCGGTAGATGGCGCTGCACGTAATTCAAGATTACTCAGAGGATTTGTCTATGATAAATCTGGTACAATACAATGTAATATTTATTTATTCTTATAGTAATATACTCTGTGCGCACCATTTTTTTTTATTGTATCGTTATTATAGTACCTATTAAATAATTTTACCTTTATAATATTAACTGTCTTGTCGTTGGCTTGCGTGCCAGAAAAAAGGAACTAAAGTTATGGCTGAATGGTGCAAATGTGCCTTTGCTTTTTTTGTTTTTGTGAACAGCTAAAACAAAAAAAAGAAGTTGCCGCAGACCACCCAGATCATCTTCGCACTGTACCTACTTCCCGCACCCGGTGCTGGTGCGGGAAGTAAGTATTGAAATTCATTCCTGGCCTGAATTTTAAATTTAGAATGTGATGAACCAGACCCCCTCGGAAATGTGGAACGCCCCGCATTCCTTTTTCAAATGGAATGATATTGCTTCTCGGCGGTAGATGGCGCTGCACGTAATTCAAGATTACTCAGAGGATTTGTCTATGATAAATCTCATTTTTAATATTAATTAAATTTAATTAAGTTTCAATTGAAAAGTTTTTTATTTCCTCGCATTTCTTGAGAAAAGCACTATACAAGCCTTGTTCTGGAAGCTACTTGCATTGCCTCGAATGATTAAAGCCCTCGCCTGCGGCTCGGGCTTCAAACCATCCTCGACAATGCAATCGCTAGCTTCCCGTTCACGGCTGTAATGTACTATTGTTGCCTAGATGTTTCTGGAGTATGTATGTATGAAGGGCTTAGAATAAAAGTTTTGGATATTTTGCGCAAATAAAAGAGTAAAATGCAATCAATAAGTTAGTGACATGCACGACTTATTGCTTAAGTTTGAGTTCTTGAAACTATATTTAGAAAATGCATTTTAGTTTTTTGCGCAAAATCATCAAAACTTTTAATCTAAACCCTTGATACAACGTAAATGATATATTTCCATTGGTGGCGCTACTGAGCTCAACGAACCACCTTAAGAGCGTTTATGCGCTATATTAGCGCCGCCAAAGGAAAAAAAATCGTAGGAATTGTGTTCTTCTAGTGAACTCCGTATAAGTTTATATCACTTAAACTATATTTTTAACCGACTTCATCAAAAGGAGGAGGTTCTCAATTCGATTGTATGTTTTTTTTTTTTTTTTTTTTTATGGACCGATTTAGATAATTCTTTTTTTGTTCGATTGAGTTTTCTTTCGAGATGGTCCCATTTAATTTTTTTTCAAATCCGTTCAGTAGTTTACAAGTAATCCTGAAAATACTATGATATTAAATCAATTAACTTGACAATTTTGTTATTTATGAACCGAATTAGATGATTTTTTTGTTGGGGAAGGGATACCTTTGTGTAGTCTTTTTAACCGACTTCAAAAAAAGGAGGTATTCAGTTTGTATGTATGTATGTTTCTCCGCGATTATCTCACGTTTGGCTGAGCCGATTTTTCTACCTAAATAATATACCTACACTACCTAATACACTAAAAATAAAAAAATAAAAAAATTGTTTAAAAAACAAAAAACCGACTTCAAAAAACCTGCCTCTAAAAAAAGCAAGAAATAATATACAAATCATTAGATACGCATTATCATTGTAATAATAAAACACGTCAATTGAAGTAGGGTGGGGCTTTTAGAATAAAAAAAGGAAAATGTACTCCAGCCCCACCCGACTTTAATAGACGTGTTTTATTATAACAATGATAATGCGTATCTAATGATTTGTATATTATTTCTTGCTTTTTTTAGAGGCAGGTTTTTTGAAGTCGGTTTTTTGTTTTTTTCTAGTCTGTCGTTTAGTTTAATGGAGTTTTATTGCTAAAAGTAGCCACTTTTAGCAATAAACTAAACGACATCTAAACGACAAGTAATAAAATATTGTTTAAACGATAAAAAGTACAACAAAGCTTATTCGGAGTACACTAGAAGAACACAATACACAATTTCGTCTTTATTTAAGCACTACGATTTTTTTTCCATTGGTGGCACTAGTGTAGCGCAGTAATCCACTTAACACTTATAATGAGACACAATAAATTTTCTATTATTGTCCGGCCGCATGCTGCATCGCGGGCATTGATGAATTAAATGGGCTTACTCTTGGTCAAATTTGAGAACCATAACGCTAAGAAGAGGCTGAAGATGGAGCGAGCTTGTCCAGAAGAAGCCTTTATTCACTCGGGCTTTAAATATCGCTGGGTTGTATGCTAGCGGGAATACAGACGCAGGCAGGGAATTCCATTCCTTAGCTGAGCGCATTAAAAAGGAAGATGATATCAGGATGATAAAGGACATCAGTCTTATTAAAGATAGAGGGTGATGATAAAGGACATCAGTCTGACGGCCGATTTCAATAATCTTTATCTTTAATAACTAAAATTAAAATAATAAAAGAAACTACAAAGGTTGTCTGGAAGAGATCGCTCTTAGCGATAAGGCCGCCTTTGCTCACCATAGTTTTAAGTTTTATGTTATTTTATTTCCTGTAATGTGTGTGTGCAATAAAGTGTTTATCTATCTATCTATTATTTTATATTTTCTGTTAAAGGGAAGACAGAGTAGTAGAAAGAGTAGTTTTAAACCGGGCTTAAGTCTACATTTTGGGATAAGGTGGCCTAAGTTTATAAGTTATATTTTCTAAGCATTTAAGACTAGTAAAAAATCGTAGGTATTACTAATCTACCAACAAACTATAATAACATTTAAAAGCATCACTGACACGGGGCCATTACACAACAGTGAAATCTTCCAGTAACCTTCGTTTATCTCCCTCTAACACTCACAAAATGAAGGAGATGGAAGCTATCTATCATGATTTGTGTGAATAAATCTTCGTCTGTCTCCCTCTAACGTGGGCTGTGTGAAAGAAACAGACATAACTTAAGGTGGTGATAATCTGGCTGTTGCCCGTTCTGCTCTACCGCCGGCGGTCGCGTGTGAACTGACCTTAGTGATTAGGGGTAGGGTTGTCACTTATGAGAAATCTTGACAAGGAAAATGAGCGGCCATATTTAAAAAAAAAGTTGTAATTTTTATTGATAAACATTTTTCTAGGGTAAATTAGTATATTTAGTATGTTTTTAAGATACTTAGAATAAAATTATATTTTTATAAAAGTATGCTTGATATTCAAAGAGTGAATTACTTAATGGTTATTGAAACAGGTAAAGCAGAATTTGAACAAGTATTTTTTAATAAAGTCAGGAGAAAAAGTCATTTTTTTATTATAGGTACTTAACCTATAATAAAAAAAAATACTTTTTCTCTGTCTGACTGCACAATTGCACATGTTTGTGTCTTAGCGTCTATGAAGCAATGGGTCGTAAACAAAACTAGTCGCTAGTTTAACAAAAATATTGTTGTTAAAATCACAAAAAATGGTAACCATGGACAGACTGCGAACTGCCCCCCTAGCCAAAGTAACATTTGCAAATTTTCGTTATCGCTTCGCTTCGAAACATGTATGGATTTGACGTTTTAAATTTCGATTGTTAACGAAACCTTATGTAAATCCCATACATGTTTCGAAAGCGAAGCGATAACGAAGATTTGCCACTGTTACTTTAGCTAGGCCCTCTGAATAGAAAACTTTTGAATATCTCACTTCGCATTAAAAAAGAATTATTATTTAGGAGTTTTAAAAAAAGTTTTTGAATGGATGTTTAAAATATCAGTGTTTGTTCTTCCATACATCGACATTTCCATTTTAATATTATTTATTACAAGGGACAGCCCTAAGCTTGAATAGAGGATTAAAAGATAGATATTTTGTCTTGTCGGAAGGTAGTACAACTTCATGAATTTTTGTGGGTTTTTAAAATAATATGTGAGTGAGAACCCAGTGAGAATACAAAATTACATACGTATATAAAATGTTCGTATCTTAGCTCACACAATGTAACCATTTGCCAAGAATTTACCTCACAATTATTAAAGTTTTAAACTAAGCATAAAAACCTCGTGTTTCATTCGACTTATGTTTATTAGAGAAAGTCTTCGATCAAGATACCCTAGATGTCCGGTCAGAGTCTCAAAAATGGCACCTCAAATAGCGTCCCACTTACAAACTGGGCGCTTATTTTGCACAAAGTAAGTGATATAAGATGTGTTTTTGTACAAAATAAGCTTATTCTGTACAAAATAAGTGATATGAAATGTGAGTTTGTACAAAATAAGAGGTGATTATGTACAAAATAAGCGCCAAGTTTGTAATTGGGACGCTATTTGAGGTGCCATTTTTGCGTACTGTTTTAGTTCGTGAAGCGTTATCTAGGATATTCTTGATCGAAGGAGAAAGTTGTGTTTGGACTGAAAACATCGTAACGTAACGTACTTGACTTTAAAACCACCATGTAGTATGTTTGAGGGTTTCCTAGGATGACGGTGCCGTCATATTACGGCCGTAATTTAGCGGCGTAGAACATTTTCTATGTAAACAATAAGGCGCGCCGTTTTATTTTCATAGACAACGTTCTACGCCGCTAAGTTACGGCCGTAATATGACGGCACCGCCATCCTAGGAAACCCTAGCCATTACTTACTTTTACTTTATGTTTACTCGAAACGCAATGGATAAATGTTTATGAGTACTTACTTACTTACAAAAGTTAAAAGCTGAAAGCTCTATTGTGAACTCTAGAATAATAATTTATTCTTATTTTATTGTCTTTAGCTGTTGAATCTTTTCAGCATGACGTATTTCAAACTTTTACTATGTATTATATTATGAAAAAAAAAAAAGATTCCGACGAACTGAGAACCTCCTCCTTTTTTAAGTCGGTTAATAAAGACATACTTTTAATGGAAAACGATCATCTTTTTTCACGGGTACTGTTTTTGCTGAATAAACTTGTTTTATTTATTTACTAGCTTCCGCCCGCGACTTCGTCCGCGTGTCTACCATTTTAGGGATTATAAAGGGTACTTACAACGTGTTACAAAAATACCCCTAATGTCGAATATGGTAGATAGGGACCACCAAACTGAACAACTTTTACTATGGGACCAACTCTGAAATCGTTAAAAAAATATCAGCTGTGTTTTATACATTTTGATATGTTTTGTATGAAACAGATGTTTTTTTCGCTTTTCAGAGTTGGTCCCATAGTAAATGTTGTTCAGTTTGATGGTCCCTATCTACCATATTCGGCATTACGGGTATTTTTATAACACGTTGTATCCAAAGACATTTTTTTTCTGGATTTTTTTTTCGGTCGGCATTTTTTTGCATCGGTATCTGTTCGTAATTATCTTCATGGCTGGTACGCTCTATCTTTTCCTAGAGCAAGTCAAGATAAAAGTACGGAAAAATAGAATTACCTACATACTTAACTTAGGTTGATTTTTACCGACTTCCAAAAAAGAGGAGGTTCTCTGTTCGTCTGTATATTGTTTTTTTGTGTATGTCCACCGATTACTCAAAGACGGCTAGACCGATTGAAATGATTCAAACGTTATTACATTAGGTACACTCCCAAGTTGGTCCCATTTTTTAAAATTTGGAAATCGGTTCAGTACTTTTCAAGTAATTTTGAAAAAAGCACGCAAATAGTATGATTTTGTGTGAATTACCTCGATGATCAGTCGTATAACTTCTTTGTTTATGAACTGAATAAGATATTATTTTTTTTGTTTGAATCATTTCAATCGGTCCAGCCGTCTTCGAGTAATCGGTGGACATACAAAAAAAAAAAAAAAACAAATATACAGACGAACATAGAACCTCCTCCTTTTTTGGAAGTCGGTTAAAAAGAATTACAAAGAAGGCAGCACCCTTCTATAAATATTTCTAAAGCGATTTTCGCCATTGAGCGATTAAATGATTATCAAGAAATTTCTTTTAACAAGCTTATAGGGCTTCCATAACTTTTTATGAATATGGTTACATTTTTCCTTAAAAGTTGTTGTACCTATTTAAAAGTTCCAATATTAAGATAAAGGGATTTAGTACCTCTACTCTCCTTTTTTACATAAAATTGGGTTTAGCTTTAGCACCTTTTTTGAGCTTGCTATAGTATTTTCTCACATATTGCGGATATTTTCACTTAAGTTAATAGAATTTCTAGGTTCAGGTGTGGATCGTACGGGAATGGTACTGTGTTAGATTGAATTCACGATTGCTTTGTATATAGGGTGTTCCAATTTAAGGTAAATACCACCGAAAGTGGCGCCCTCAGAGGTTTTTAATAAGTTGTTAGTAAAAAAGGTTTTTAATAAAACTTTTCGTGGAATTTTAGGGCTCATATAGTATTTTTAGAAGGTATCTACATTCCCTCGTAGTCATTCGTAGAAGTAGATAGCAAATGTGTCAAAACGGCCACTTTTAGCAGTTTTGCTATCTACTTCTAGCAGTGACAACGAGGTAATGTAATGATACCGTCTTAAATTACTAGACTATGGGCCCTAAAAATTCCACGAAATGTTTTATTAAAATTGTGTATTAGAATCCTACTTCCTACTAATATTATAAATGTGAAAGTTTGTGGGTTGGGATGTTTAATCACACAAAAACTGCTGAACGGATTTAGATGAAATTTGGCTCAAAGATAGTAGATAGCCTAGATTAAAACATAGGATAATTTTTATCCCGATATGCCTACGGGAACGGGAACCACGCGGGTGAAACCGCGGGCGGCCGCTAGTAATTAAATTAAATTTACCGCGGCGCCACTTTCGGTCAGGTAAGCACTGATTCTTATGATCTTAAAGGATCCTTTACGATCATAAGAATTTCTCTAATAGTAAAGGAAGAAAAGGAAACCTAATTTCAATTTATAAAAAAAACTATAGATCCTCAGTATTCAAAGTATTTGTCTTCCTCGACGAGGTCACATTTCATAATTCTTCGCCACAGAATAACAAATTGTCTTCGCTACCACTTCGCTTTCAAAAACTTCGCTATCGCTTCGTTTTTGTCTAGATCTGACGATTTAAAAAAATCAAGGAAAATTTACAAAAGTAACGGTGGTTATAGGTTAACTAAGGAACAGTTAAACGCACCCTGTGTATGTAACTCATGCGCATCACTCACAGGAGAGTGCGGATGTGCACGCGCAAATATTCATGGCTTTTATCGAAGCGATACTTCTCCTGATTATTCTTATAGACGAGTATAAATACAATTTAATTATTCATTAAAATCAGGGAATTAATACTTAAACATGCAAAAATAACATTTTGTTTTTCAAAATTAGTTAATGATCACCAAGTCCTAAACCGTCCAGTGATTTAGTGATCATTTACAAATTTTGGTGGTTAGGTTAGGTTAGTATGGTGATCATTTAAAGAAGCCTTAAAATTGAATAAGCCCGTTCGCTTAGTCAAAGTTTCGCCAATACTTTAGTAAAGTTTCAGTGTTAATAAATTTTAGTAAAAAACTGTATTTTGTTTTATAATATCAGCGACTACTCAAATGGCCAAAACTCTAGACTTATGTTTGAACGCTTCGCCACGGTGAAGACTAAGCTTACTATTAAAGCTTAAATATGATCAATAGACGATTTAATCACATGTCGCAAACTTATGAAAATCACAGACTTTGATAGATGCTTGAAGATGAACAAACAGAAGAAGAGGAAACAAATGAAAATTCAACAAATAGCAATGAAGGGTGTCGAGAATATGGAGAAAGGAGAAGGAGAAATAGAAGTTTTAGAGAAACAAGAGATGGTACAACAAATGACAATCAAAAAAACATCAGTCGAATAAATGAAGACAGAATAAATGACGGTGAAACAAAGGAAGAAGCTGGAAATGAGAATAGTGTAAATAATAGAAACAATTTTGAAAGTAATTTACAACAATTCAAATTCAATACAACCTCAAGAAAATGAATAATTTTTCGAGTGTGAAGAAATTGGAGAAAGTCAGAGTCGAATTGTAGAGATTGAAGCAGAAAATGGATATAGTAAATAAGAAATTGAGGGAAGTCGAGCGGTGGCAAATAATAACAGAAGAAATCAACCTGCGAGAGAACGAAGGTTACCAGAAAGATAACATTATGTCATGGAGTATGATACGAAGGTACGTACAATGTTTAAGGGGGTGCTTATACTAAGGGGATGTGTCCTGGCATAATGATTCATTTAAGGGGGTGTGGAAATTATGTGGAAATATTTAAAATAAATGAATCACTGCCTGCCTAGCATGACCGATTTATATCGCGTGATATAGCATTTTATCGACACTCAACTGTCAAACTCCTTTGTCTTTTTGACAGTTAAACGTGATAAAACGCTATATCACGCGATATAAATCGGTCATGCTAGGGGGGCTGGTTTCAAAACCAAGTTACAATAACTTTACCGTGTATCGGTGTAGCCCTTGTATGGAATCGACAAGCTTAGGGTACGTTATTTTTACCCGATTGCAACAGGGTTATTATAAAATTACTGTTTATTTCAAAGATGTAGCGTTTAAACTCATAGAATGTTGGCCATGGCCCATGACACAGATGACACTAGTGTATCTTAGATACAACCAAGTATTAAACTTATTCTGTGCTACAAGAGTAGACGGACAAAAACTGCACATGTCACGGTTCACTGCGGCGTTTGTTATGGACCATGACTGCACATAAACATAATATAATGTGCTCGTGTATTTACGATGGTAATGATAATATATCAGAATAAATAAACGAATAAATCACAGAGATTTGTAGGCAAAGCCAGTCCGTTTCATTAGGCAGCCATTACACGCTCATGCAAGCGTCAGTCAAATTCCATCAGTCATGAATAACGTTTGACTGATTGACTGATGGAAAGAAGAAATCAACTTCACGCAACCATCAGTCACCCCATTACACGGTAGGTTAACCGTCAGTCACGGGCCGTAACTGACGGTGAATAACAGCAAAACCTATCGTGTAATGGCTGCCTTAGATTAAAAGTGTTAAAAAAGTTAACAATATTTTGACTTTTTACGCCATTTATCATTTCATTTCGCTTTTGAATTGTCCTTTTTTATTCGTACAACGTAACTTATGCAATGCAAAGAGCCATTTATTTAAGTATGAAGGATGTTTTGTTTGAACAGTACACAAATTGTGTAGTGTAGGTTAGACCGTCAAACTAAACAACTTTGTCTATGTGACCAACTTAATCAGAGCAAAAAAATAATCTGATATTCCAAAATCATTGCATTATTTACACTGGATTGGCTTATGTCAAACTGTTTTTGTGCCTATTTGATTACCACCATTTTGGCGCTGTAGGACGTAGCGTGCGTACATGGTACTAAATCTAGTGATGTGCTTATGTCGACGCAAATACCGATAGCTCTTTATACAACTTAAAACTTCCATTCAAACTTGTCAAAAATGTATTCTATTTAATTTATAAAACTGTTATGTCCGTCCGAGTCCATGGTTTTAGTTTCTCCATTAAAGATTACTTTCTCACAAACCGCTCATAGCGTTTGATTGTATTAGAACTAGTGTTACTTAGTAGTTTAAGTTCATCATCATCATCATATCAGCCGCACGACACCCACTGCTGGGTATAGGCCTCCCCTAAGGATCTCCACGACGATCGGTCCTGCGCTGCCCGCATCCAGCGGCTTCCCGCGACCTTCACCAGATCGTCGGTCCACCTTGTCGGGGGCCTACCCACGGAGCGCCGTCCGGTGCGTGGTCGCCATTCCAGAACCTTTCCGCCCCAACGGCCATCGGTTCTTCTCGCTATGTGTCCCGCCCATTGCCACTTCAGCTGAGCAATCCTTCGAGCGATGTCGGTTACTTTAGTTCTCTTGCGGATCTCTTCGTTTCTGATTCGATCACGCAGGGAAACGCCGAGCATGGCTCTCTCCATTGCACGCTGGGTGACCTTGAGCCTCCTTATGAGACCCATAGTTAGCGACCACGTTTCACTGCCGTAAGTCATCACTGTTTCGTTTAAGTTAGCCAAGCCAAAATATATTCTTTAGACGCACGCTAGTGGCGTTTCAACTACGCACAAAAACTTTGCTGTCAAACCATACAGACAGCCAGTCCAGTTAAATAAAAAAAAAAAATTAGGTTATTTTTCATAGACAAAGTTGTTCAGTTTAACGGTCAAATAAACCACACCATAAAATTGTAAACATTACTCAAAGAAGTTAATATGACAAAATACTGTGGTAGGAAAATATAGACGATTCCAAAGTACTTAATAATTAAATTTATTTGAATAAAGCTTATTTGACTTTGACTAAAGTGTTAAAAAACTTTCGTTGCTGACCGTACAACCTCACAGCTTTAGTTAGTTAGAATACTTGAGTTATAAATCACGCATAGCAGTCGTCTAAAGGTATTAATTGAGGAGGCTGCGCAAGAGACGGTTACTTCCGCGTGGGTCGCCACACTTGCTGACGTCTGTGGGACAAAATTCGATGTCCATGTTCAAATTTGGCAAAGTTCTGTTTTGAAAATTAAAATAGAGAGATCGATTTAAAATGCTGGTTACACACAATTTACAAAAACAATAACAATCAAAAATATTGAAAAAAATTAATAGAGGTACGGTAACGTAATTGATATATTTTTTAAAAAGGTTCGGACATTTATTTATGAAGACAGGCTTACATTTGTCCGCCATTTTGAAAAAAGTCGGTTTTGAAAGTCTATGATAAAAGTGAATTTTATAATCATGATCTTAAGAAGGGAAGCATTTAAACTCTGTGTTGGTGTGTTTACCGTTACAACACTAGTCTCGCTCCGCAATGTCAAACAGCAAAATAATGAGTATCATATTTTATTAACTTTAAACAAATACACTCAATTTCTTTGTACCATTTGATGTATTTTAGACAGGAAAGAATCTTTTTCCACAAGCAGAGAAAAAGGTATTTTCATACTTTTCCTTTTAGTTTGTCCGTAGTATTTTATCTGTAGCATGGTTACCCTAGTGATGGGCCAGATCAAAGGATTGCAGCACTATGTAGGACACAGGTTAGGCGTTGACTTGTTGCTTTATATCGAAAGATCGGCTACTTTGTGTTTTAAGCACGCAAGTTATATTAACTACGTGTTACAAAATAACCCCTAATGCCGAATCGAATATGGTAGATAGGGAGAGGGACCATCAAACTGAACAACTTTGACTATGAGACCAACTCTGAAATCGCAAAAATAAAACAGCTGTTAAAATTTATAACGAATTTATCAAAATGTATGAAACAGCTAATTTTTTTCGCGATTTCAGAGTTGGTCCCATAGTAAAAGTTGTTCAGTTTGATGATCCCTATCCACCATATGCGGTGTCTACGCCGCGACGCGATGGTCAAGCGATGAGTCTGCTGAGCTGTCAATTTCACTCCATTCAATGATCCCATCAATCCACATTGGGCTTGCGGTGGGTTATTATGACCTGTCCCATAAGAAAGGGCTGTGCTCTGCCCCAGCCGTGGGGACATTATGGAGGCTACGCACGCACAGGCTGAAGTAGCCCCAGATTTAAGATACGTTCGTGAGATTTGGCGTTTAGTCCAAGCTTTCAGTCCGGGCCTGTGCGTGTGTAGCCTCCATTATAAATGTGCTAGTAAGCAAAAGTGTCTAATAGATAAATAATTTCCGGGTATTTCAAAACGAAAAGGCCCTTAAAAGGAATCGAATTGGCTACCTCCTCCGTTGACACCGGCCGCGGGTCAAAGCTATCTCTGAATTTCTAGATAAGTCGCCGCACCTTATCAATGGTTAACGGAATAATGCACAGTTGACTATAACACAGTAGGTTAGGCAGCCATTACACGGTAGGTTTTGCTGTCAGTTTAACCACAGTCACGGCCGTAACCTACCTACCGTGTAATGGGTTGACTGATGGTTGCATGAAGTTGATTTCTTCTTTCCATCAGTCAATCAGTCAAACGTAATTCATTACTGATGGAATTTGACTGACGCTTGCATTAGCATGTAATGGCCGCCATAGATTTAGCTGAGGCCAGCGTCGTCGTAGCTTAGGGGCTGGCAAGGGGCGCAACCCTCAGGGGGGCGCACTTTGCTGACCCATAGCTAGAAGAAGTCTTTAAGTCTTGGGGCGCAAAATGGGGTTGGTAAACTTTTTCGAAGAGAATTGTTTTATATTTTTTTTTGATAGCACAAGTTAGAAGAATAAAGAAAATAATATTATGATTTTTTTATTTTACCTTGTTAACCAAATATATTTTTTTATATTATTATCGCGATAAAATATCAAACATACGGCTGAACACAAAGTTTCCTTTGCATTTACTGATTAAAAAACTGATTGACAGATTTTACAGACAGTGACAAAGAGTAATCATACCTTTGTTTTTTTTTTATTTGAGCAATAACATAGAAAGTCTTTGGAGCAAAGGCATCACCTACGCATACAGCCGTAATAGTGATTTTTGTACTATGCTGTAAATTAAAAATTAAAATTAAAATTTAAATTAAAATGAAGCATTATAAAAATTCCGCAATTTGTTATTCCTGACTCCAAAGCCAAAAGCTACCAGAAAATATATAATTCACAACAGTTTTGGAAAAGTTTACCAACCCCATTCAAATCTTGCCAGGGGCGCTCATTATCCTAGAAATATGTCTTGGGGGTTTGGTATCGTAAAACTGCTTGTCGTGAGTGAGATAGTTAAGTGTAATTTAAGAGAGTTTGAGCAAGACAGTCGATACGAAAATAATTTATCGATGCGTCGCTTTTACATTAGGTGGGATATTAAGGCGGTTATATGACCGAAAGTGGCGTCCTAAGAGGTTTTTATTTAATAAGTTATTAATAGAAAAAGATTTTAATAATGTTTTACGTGGAGTATTTAGGGCCCATAGTCTATTATTTTTAGAAGTTGTCACTACATGCCCTCGTAGTTATTCGAAGAAGAAGATAGCAAATGTGTCAAAAACGGCAACTTTTAGCAGTTTTGCTATCTACTTCTAGCAGTGACTACGAGGGAATGTAACGATACCGTCTAAAAATACTAGAGTGTGGGCCCTAAAAATTCTACTTATAACATTATTTAAATTGTGTATATTATTATTATTAGAATTATAATATTAAATAAAATTCACCGCGGCGCCACTTTCGTTTAGGGTGCCACCGTAAGTAACGATGAGGCCAAACAACGCTGTGGATGAAAAACCTACTGATTATTCGCTTCACTATGCCGTCCATAGTACGAAATCTCACAAGTCAGTGAAAATAAACGATTATCGAATAGCCGGTTGGAATTCGAGTCTCGGCAATTTATTATTAAGGATTAGAGGTCGCGTAAGGTCTTAGCGTATCAGATTTTGATAATAATGTTCTTAGAATTGAGGTAACCAATAGTTATTCATACTACCCTCTGAACACAGATAGTACCTATCATACTACCTACTATCCCCGTAAACTGACAATACGATGGAACCATGTCATATTGTGCTTGACACATGACGCGTTGTGCGTTGCGCAACACGTCGCCGTCAATACGTGATAAAGTGTAGTATGTTAGTCTTTAAGATATTTATTGTATGGGCCATTGATGCCTGAAATAAATAATAAATAATTATTTAAAAAAAACATCCACGTTGACGTCATACGCAACTAAAAATGTCATAAGCAATAAAATTGTAACAGAATCTAATATTAAGTATTGAATTAATTTTACATTTTGTTTTTCGTTTTCGAGGTTAAAAAACTGGCCGCCAGGTCCTTTAGCAATTTGCAGGTCATCAAAGTACTTAGGTTTTCTGTTTGCTATAATAATGGATCATTCACATCACACAGCTCAGTCACGTCAACGATCTAGCAAGTTTTCAATACAAGTTTTGACTAATGACACGACGCAACGTCACGTGACTGTCACTACTTGTATTGAAATTTGAGACGTGATGACTGCCCTGTGTGAATGATCCTTAAGCGGCAATTTCAAAGGTAAGGATAATAGAATAAGGATATCAATCAGACCGAACATCGTGCGTACTCTACTATGGACATGGCTCTAGATCCATAATTGTCTCGGCCGACTGTCTGTCTTCCATTTTGATTTCGTAACTGTCACTAGTTGCCGAATTTGGCGCGAACGGTGGTGTCATGGCCGACATAATGTGACGTCACGTACGTTTGATTTCACTGTGGTTTTATTGTAGTCGTTTTAGGCATGGGAAAATAATCACTTAGGAATGAAATATAATAACGTGATCTAATGGTAGAAAAGGATTTTTTTAGTAGTACGAGGCGAGTACTATTATAAAGCGATGCAATTTTGTAGGAAATTATGAATTTAATTTAGGATATTCGTACAAATTGAATCGTATAATTATCCGGTCCTTTACAATCGACCTAGGATTTTTGCAAAGAACCGGCTTATAATCCTACGACAAATATAACAATAAAACAAGTTTTGTCTATCATAATCTCAAGTTGATTTCTAAAATGTCTTGATTATTATTAGTTATACAGTAAGTAACAGTACAGTTAGTAATACAACACTGTTTGCTACAATTTGAATATTCTGCAGCTCTATTAGCTTTTAATTCATGATAAGAAAACCTCTACTTTTTATATCATGTAATATAAATATTATTATTAATATAAATATAAATATTAATCACAGATACCAGTCCACATCACTAGCGACTCATCAGTCACGTAATAGCGTCCGGATGCGACTGTCTGTGGTTTTTTAACCTATATCGTAATAAAATTGTTTAAAAAGTGTTAGGTGTTAAAAAAAACCAGTAGGTATGTTTCTAGGTAGGTATTTAAGCAACATTTTTCAGTTGTTTTGTTAAAACCTTTACGGTACCAACCACATTGTATGCAGGCGACATTAAAAACAACTTTGTTGTTAACAACAAAATGACACAAAGCTTGTTTTCCAAGAGTAATGTTATGATGAGGTCGCAACTAGGGTCACCATATTGAAATATTGATAAGGACATTAGGATCGACTTGATCGAAGTGGATAACAGTCCGGACATTGTGTAACAAAATAATATGTTTTTATTCAAAGAGGAATAATTCAGTAAAAAAACATGTTAAACTCTAAGCAAATCAACGGAGAATATAATATGACGAGACGACTAGTTCCGTGACCAGTGGCTTGCACACCAGTTTTCATAATGTCGTTATTTTTGAGGAAAACGATGTGGACATAGTAATATAAGAAGTTTTAATAAAGCTGAAAAATTAATAATAATAATAATAACAAATTACACTTTGGTGAAAACCTTTAGGAAAAAAAATAATAATACAAAGATAGGACTAAAAGAGGAGTGGGGTGCAATTATGAAAGGACTAGTGCGTTTGAAAATAAATATAAATATCTAAAGATAAATACAAATAAATATAAAGGAGAATTTTGCTTATGCCAATAATAAGAATAATCAATCATAAAGCCGGAAAAATCCCAAACAGCAACCCAATCGAATTGTTAGTTCACATTTCTGATAAAGCTGATAAGTTTCTTGCGCCCATTCTTCTTGTCAGCTAAAAAACACTCGAATGTGAGAAATTATAGACAACTAAAATGCAAATAATTTCTAAGTTTATTTGAATATATTTATTCATTTATTAATATATTCAAATATATTGGAGCTTGTTGGCGCAGTGGTTTAGCGCCTGGCCCAGCGATTGCGGAAGTTAAGCAACGTTCGCAAGGGTCAGTCATGGGATGGGTGACCAAAAATTTATTATTTCGAGCTCCTCCGTGCTTCGGAAGGCACGTTAAGCCGTTGGTCCCGGCTGCATTTGCAGTCGTTAACACAGCATCGGGCATATCCGCATTGGGCCCGCGTGGTGGGTTATGGCCCATCCTCCTTACCACCCATAAAGAAAGCCTGTGCCCCAGCAGTGGGGACATCAAAAATGGCTGATGGACATTCATTTATTTTTCAATTTATTTCATTTCAGTCTGGCCTAACCAATTCATACCTATCCCTAAAAGTAGCTTTAAAATAAGAAACAAGATTGTAATAAATAGTAAAAAGAATACTGAAATGTACTAGAAAAAACATTGTATAAGACAAAAAAGTCCTACTTTAAATGTGGTAGGGAGCAGATGTAATTATAATAATAATAAAAAAAACAATTCTGACGCATGGTCACCCCACCGCACCCATTTCGTGCCATTTCCACACTGACCAGTTATGACCTTATGTGTGTCTGTGTGTCATACAGGTGTCCGGGATCTTGGGAAAACTAGTTTTAAACTACTCCTAGAACTAGTAACTTCAAGAATGCATAGGTTATAAAAAGTTGTCGCAGATGTATGTGACAAACACGTAGGCTGTAAATTGGTTGCGTTTTTAGTGGTTGTTACGGTTTGGTATGTTTGTAAAAAAATATTTCTTGAGTTTGACAGTTTAGATTATTTTTCACATTACTTCCGAATGTGAAAATATTTTTTAAATAATATATTTTTATAGGCACTTAAGTATAAGAAGAATTGATAACTTTTAAATTTGAGATTTTTGTATTCACAATGCTATTTTTATACAATACTAAATGATAAACAAGAAAAAATACGACTCGCACCAGATCAATTCTCGGACGGGAATAGAACCCGCGACCTTTGGATATCCGGTCCAATGCTCTGACCACTGGGGTCGCGGGATCGATTCCCGCCTGAGAATTGATCTGGTGCGAGTCGTATTTTTACCCGACTGCAAAGAAAGGGTTATGTGTTTCGCGCGTATCTTGTAAGTATGTTTGTATGTTTGTATGTATGTATGTATGTATGTATGTTTGTATGTAATATTCTTTATTACCTCATATCTTTCAAACGGCTGAACGGATTTCTATGATTAAGATATCGTTAGATTTGTCTTGTCAGCCCAAGTGTTCTTAAGAAGGTGGCGTTATACAAAAACCAACATGGCGGCTGTACGGTGCTATTATACGTAGTGAAAAAAAAATTTTTTTTAGAATACTACAATATGGGTGTCATATTAAAGGGCATAATATAAGGACTTCAAAAAGGTATATCATGACCGTAATATATAATAACTAAAAAGAGATAAATAAAAAAATAAATTAAAAAAATTAAAAAACCCGCCTGCATAAAAAGACAAGTCAACTGAAAAGATGGAAACAAGATTAAATAAATGTTAAAGGCAACATGTCATAATAACATGCAGTCGGAGGCATGCAAAGAAAGTGATATTATGAATGATTTAAATTATATGCCTCCGACTGCATGTTATTATGACATGTTGCCTTTAACATTTATTACCCGACTGCAAAGAAAGGGTTATGTGTTTCGCGCGTATCTTGTAAGTATGTTTGTATGTTTGTATGTATGTATGTATGTTTGTATGTAATATTCTTTATTACCTCATATTTTTCAAACGACTGAACGGATTTCTATGATTAAGATATCGTTAGATTGGTCTTTTCAACCCAAGTGTTCTTAAGAAGGTGGCGTTATAAAAAAAACAACATGGCGGCTGTACGGTGCTATTATACGTAGTGAAAAAAACATTTTTTTTTTAGAATACTGCAATATGGGTGTCAAATTAAAGGGCTTATTATAAGGATTTCAAAAAGGTATATCATGACCATAATATAATTATAAAAAAAAAACAAAAAATAAAAAAAGTATACATTATATTACGCAAATGCGAGCGGCCGCTATAAACATGTCAATGAGAAATTTATATTTTGTTTGTGTATGTTAGCCACATTCATGATGAAAATATAGGCTATAATATCATCCCAAAATCCCTCGGGATCGAAGCCTCAGGCTATGCCACAGGGCACAGCTAAGTTAATCAATAGATGGCGCTGTAGCCGAGTACATCGCGGTATGGTTGTTTTGTATTCATCATCAATAGATTTCTAGTTGCATAGACCATATCAATAGATGGCGTTGTAGCCAAATACATCTCGGTATGGTTTAGCTCTCTGTAGATTATATAAGGTCTTTTGTGTATTATACTGAAAATATAACGATAATAATAAATAAATCGAAGAAACGATAACGAGCAATAAGAAGAAACGATTCTCGTTTATGGTCTTTATAACAATTAACTGAATTAACAACTTTTTTAATTGATAATTATTTTAATACGATTCCATCTAGCTACCTAGCTAGAACACATTCATTATTTATTATACTAGATTCCATCTATCTAATTGGAATTGGAACGCGTGTTGCATTACTTTACTTGCATTAATATTAGTCCTGCAGATTTTGGATTTTGATTTTCCTTAAGGTAGTTTTTGTTAAGAAATTGAAAAAAAAAACATTATTTTTCGAGCAGCACAGGATTTCAGGGTTTCATACTTGAGTATAAACTACTCTCAAGAGACCTAACAACATATTTAAAAATCGTAGTTACATGCCCGTTTGCGATTTTTGCCTTTTTTGTGTAGATATTGACTAGATTTTTTTTAATTTGCTAACAATTTATTAATATTTCATACTTCTGAGTTATGGTTTATTGAAGTTTCTGTCAAAACAATAACATAAAAGTATCATAATGTTCATATATTTGAAATTGGCTTTCTATTAGCTTACACCTGATGCCCATATTGCTATACCTAAAAATAAAAAATAAATGTTTTATTCCACCTAAGTATACTTAAAAGAAATTAACGGCGCGCGACGTTTAAATTTTTTTTCGCTATTTATTATTTGTAAAGGTACTTGAAAGTATTTTTTTTGAAATCTGCGTTAAATAGGCTTTGTTAATATATTTTTTGTTTGAGAAAAAAAGCACCAGTTTAAGAATTACGGTAACTTAAAACAAAGAAAATAGGGTTTCAACAATAGATAAATTTTCATAAAATTTAAAATATTTTCTGAACTGTACTACTCAGACGATATTGTGTATTATAACATTATAGAACATTTAATTCCCTTTCATTAGACACCCCACACTTGTATATAGGATTTATAAAATCTTTAATTTAGAGGTTTATCTAATGGCGGTACTTCTTGGCATAATTATGCGTTTTTTACGAAACGCTCAAGGGTGTCAGCGCGACACCCTATCTTATCTTGTTCAGTAGGGTCCAAATATCACGAAAATAAAAAAAAATCTTATGCGGACGCGAAAACACGCTTCACCCTCATTTGTTCTGAGCCTCGCTCGGACTATATTGAAAAAAATATTAAAGAAGTAGATTTTGTTAGGTTTTGTAGCAAGCATACCTAGTTTAGTTAGGACTAAGGAATAGGGTGTTTAGGAATATCTTATTACTGAATTAGTGATTAATTACATTCTCTTTGATATCGATAAAATATTATTTAGAAAATTGGTAGCTTCTTGTATTGGTGTTCGGATTGAACCTTCTGCGTCTGAGTTTGATGGTTTACGCGGTAAAGGCAAGATCGAGCGACGTATGCTACCTCTAATTTTATGCTGGGCGGTGACTGTGCATAAATTGCAAGGTACAACTTTAGACCGGGCAGTTGTCGATTTGAGCAGTCACCTATTTGCTAAAGGTCAAGCTTACGTGGCTTTAAGCAGAGTCCGATCTCTCGCAGGGCTTGCTGTCAGTTGTCTTGACCTTAAAAAAATCTTATTTAAACCACACGATGAAAATTCTTTTAAAGAATTAGACCGTCTACGTAATTTGTAAGGAGAATATAACTAAAAAGACGTAAATAAAAAACAACTAAATTTAAAAAAAAATAAAAACCCGCCTGCCTAAAAAAAGACAAGTCAACAGAAAAATAAAATAGAAAAACTAAAAAACCCACATGCATCAAAAAACAAGTCAGACAAGTAAACGAAAAATAAATTAAAAAAAATTAAAAAAACCCACTTGCATCAAAAGATAAGTCAACTGAAAAGATGGAAACAAGATAATATATAAAGGCAAACTTAAAAAATATAGAACTTTTGTTCAACATAATAACATGCAGTCGGAGGCATAGAATTGAATGATAAGTAAAATCATTCATAATGTCACTTTCTTTATGCATGCCTCCGACTGCATGTTATTATGTTGAACAAAAGTTCTATATTTTTTAAGTTTGCCTTTATATATTATCTTGTTTCCATCTTTTCAGTTGACTTATCTTTTGATGCAAGTGGGTTTTTTTAATTTTTTTAAATTTATTTTTCGTTTACTTGTCTGACTTGTTTTTTGATGCATGTGGGTTTTTTAGTTTTTCTATTTTATTTTTCTGTTGACTTGTCTTTTTTTAGGCAGGCGGGTTTTTATTTTTTTTTAAATTTAGTTGTTTTTTAATCTTGTTTCCATCTTTTCAGTTGACTTGTCTTTTTATGCAGGCGGGTTTTTTTTTTGTGTATCATTTACTATATTAAAGAATTGATAACTTAGAATTATTGTTTAATAGTTACCTATTATAGTCTTTGATAATAATATTTATTTTCGTTTCTCCAAACTATTTTTATTTACAAAACCAATATTTCCATAGAATAAGGCAACACTACAATGCCCCATTATCATTTAAATCATGGAGTCTTAATTTAAACGAAAGAAAAAAGCAACATAAAGCATTCCAGACAATTATCCGCAACTCAAAAACAAAAAATGCACCGTTAAAAAAACAAAAACCGGCTTTATCGATAGATTTACAACATCCCCTCCCTATTAAAGCTTGCTATCGATGTCGATAATTATAGCCGTCCTTGATTTTATTATAAAACGCCTCGCTTTAGTCCCATTGAGAAATAAAAGAAAATGTTACACGCACTAATTAATAGGATGCAAATTTTAAAAAGAAAAAATGACCAACTTTTACATGAAGAGAAGCCGAAGCGCAAAGCGTAAACCCGGACTCGGCAAGCACGGTCCAATATAATTCATACTTTAAGTGCGCAAAACATTAATTCGAGATGGGCATATTTTAACCTTTTAATAACTTTTGTAGTTTTTCCAATAGAGTTGATTGGAGGGGAGGATAAGATTTTAATAACATTGTTAATTGATTTTCTTAAAGTCCAATAAAGTCGAAAACTTAATCAAACTTATTGTATTCATGAATATTTTAATAATAGATCTTAATTCACCTGTTTGGTTCATTAGTAATACAGTTAAAAAAGAAAGAGTAGGTATTTATGATATGGAAGTCTATTGAAAATGTTAACAGTGCGAATTTCTTTTTAATCGTGTTTCAATAATGATTATTAATAATAATTTATGCAACTGTAGTATAATGAGGGGTAGGTATTTCGCATTATTCTTTTCCATCCAGCGTCCCCAGCCTATCTCAAAGAATGTTTCTCCTTCCGCTCCTCATCCACACAGTGCACGTTGCGCTCTTCTTCCAATCTCACTCTAGAAATCCCTCGCCACTCAACTGATTTCCTCTCATATTCTTTCTCTGTGCATGCACGTCTGTGGAATTTACTCCCGGAGGGTATCAGGATGGCTCGTTTTCTGAGTTCCTTTCGCGATCAAGTCAGAAATCTAACTTATTTCCTCTCCTTATTATCACTTCAAGTAATCTAGAAAACTTCATTTCTTTCTATTTATTCTTGTATATCTATATCTGTTCTCCTTCCCGTATTTGCTCCTTCCCACTGTCTTCTTCTCTCACTCTATTACTCAAGGTTGCGTGGAAGAAATTGCTATTTAGCAATAAGGCCGCCTTTTGTGTGCTTTCTCTGTTTATTGTTTTTCTTTGTAATATGTCCTGTCTTAGCAGTAAATAATAATAATAAGTGTTTTTATTATTATTATTTCGCCTCGTGTGATAATAGTATCACATGAGTGTTTACCTAATTATTTTTTAATGTTGGCTTTAAGTTGACTGTTTCAGGTACCTTTTATAGAGGATTTAAAGCATTGGTGTAGATAAACAACTAAAAACGAATTTAACATAATAATCATTAAACACAACAATAAGATTAATTATAAACTAATATATTCATAAAGAAAAGTAGACTGTACAATTAAATTCCTTTGCTTTTAACGAACAAAAATGTTCTAATTTTCCCGCTCATTACAAGCACAGATAAAAATGTATCCCACCGTATAATCGAAAGAGAATTTATGAAAAGGAGGTTGGTAGTAGTAATAACTCTGCATTATGGTATTAAAAATATAATCTTGTTTTGTAGATAAGATCTCTTTGTTGTAAAGATGTGCTGGTTTAAGTGCTTTCGGATTTTTCTCATGTGGCAAAGTTATTTTGTCGTTCTCATGGGACTCAGTACTAGGATTTCAGTTAATTGCATTTTGTTATTGTACGATGCATGGATGACATTTTTCTCATGAAAAATGTGGGTGCTTTTTAAGTGGGTACTTACTTGCTAATTTAGTTTAAGTGAAAGTGTACAGAATTCTATGGCAATTTCATTAAAAACGTGGTTGGTATGATTCCGTTTTTTTATTTTTCTCGATAGTTTGGCATGTTTGCAGCTGTCTTTTTAAAATGGCTTATGTTTAAATGATTACCAAACCTACTAACCTAAACTGACCAAGAATTAGTAAATGCTCAACAAATTTTCATGTGCGGTTTAGGATTTGGTGAGCATTTACTAATTTTGGACACTAAAAAAACATTTTATTAAGAAAAAACTAGTTATACATAATACTGTGGTATTAATTCCCTTTTTATATAAGTTGCCGCTAAACTTAACTCGGCAAAATTGCGCGCCAAAACCTCTCTTGATTTTTTTTAATTTCCTTGTACTTGTTTTTTTTACACGTACATTCTTCCCCTTTTCGGGACAGGCGAAGGTCTAGGCCATACTGCCAGTTCTTGAGTGTTGGTTTCCATGTTTAAAATAAAGGCAAAGCCAAATCTTGAGTCTTCACAAAAACAAGTACAAGGAATATCATGCAGAGGTTATCTTCACAACCAATCCTTTTTAATTTAACAACAATGCAAACTTTTTTCTCAAACAGCGAAAGTTGGCCTATAATCAGAAAAAAACCATGCTCTGTGCATAAACAGCTACGCAAAACTGGGGTGGTAAGAATGCAGTGTTTTAATAAAGCAAAAACTTAAACAATCTCTTACGAACCTACATTTAAGGCACTGGTTCTCAAACAACAATGGAAGTATGCCGATATAGATTAGTTCCCACAATCGTGTATGTAGAATTAAAATACCAATTAAAATAATTATGATGCGAGTCAATTATAATATGGATTTGTTTGATTGAAAGAAATATTATGAGAGCTGTCACGAAAAATAGTATACTTAAGTTTTCTTTCATTAATTGATTGAAATCAAACTTAGGTATGAGAAACAAAATAAAAAACGTGATACCTAAAAATCCTTATGCGGAATATGGTAGATAGGGACCATCAAACTGAACAACTTTTACTATGGGACCAACTCTGAAATCATGAAAAAATCAGCTGTTCCATACAAAAAATAATAACGAAAGTATCAAAATGTATGAAACAGCAGATTTCTTTTTCGAGATTTCAGATTTGATTTGGTCCCATAGTAAGAGTTGTTCAGTTTTCGGGGTTTTTTTTGTAATACGTTTCATATTTTTTTAATAATGTAAAATAAAAGCAAAATTGTGGTCATACCTATTAACTTTTTTATTGTTTTTGACGACCTCCGTGGTCGAGTGGTTTGCACGCCGGTTTTCAAGGCGTCACCATCTCTTGAGGTCCCGGGTTCGATCCCCGGCTGGGTCAATGTAGAAAATTAACTTTTCAATATTGTCTCAGGTCTGGGTGTTTGTGATACCACCGTTGTCTCTGATTTCCATAACACAAGTGCTTTAGCTACTTACTTTGGAATCGGAGCAATGTATGTGATGTTGTCAAATATTTATATTTATATTCTCTTACTACTGTAAATATTATATTTATTGAATATAAGCTAATATTTATTAACACCCTATGGAATATTCAAGAGATAAAATTTTTGATAAAAACTTTTGCCACCAATTTTCTTGTCTCTGTCTTTTCGTACTCTCTGCACAGTGGCAAGTCTTTAAAAAGGTAAAAAAGTGGCCCATTACATGGCCTGTTATTCAGCTACAATCTAGGAGGATGCAAACTGCCATTACGGTGTGCTTTAATTAGTAAATTGCCGAGTTAAATACGCAGATATCCCGAATAATTGGATAATTCGTGCGTTACCCGCGGCGAATCCGTGCACGCAGAGCTTTTTGCGTAGATGTGCGAATTCTAAAACTGGAAAACTAAACTCCTTCGTCATTGTACGTTTGTTACTTACTATACTAGCGAAAAAAAAACGAGTAAGAGTACTTAGTAAAACAGAAACAAATAATTTAATATTGTGATTGTGTTGTAATGTAACTTCTTTTTTTGAATAAGCAGCATAAAAGCGTGCGTTTCGTATAGAGTGCTTCTCAGTGGGCGATAATAGTAGTTTATGATACAAGGTTGGTAAGGAGGTTTTAAAAAACCTTAACAACCGTGTGCCATACTACGTTTTTCAATACATTTGCGAGAAAACATTATAGGTACTGCTGAAATTGTAATCTATACATATAATAAAACAGTAAATTCTAAATATTTGTGCGCGAATTACGCAAAATCCGCTAAACGAATTTTGATGGATTTTTCACAATTTAGTAGATTGTGGTCCAACTTAAAATCTAAGCTATGTTTCATCAAATTCGGGTGGGTGGAACCAGAGAAACAGCTTGAACTCTCCGTAGTACTAGCTTTCATACACTAAAGGGGTCATTTTAAACTGGTTGCAATATTTTTCTACTGTCCACGCGGATGAAGTCGCGGGCGGAAGCTAGTAGAAATTAAAAAAAACGTTCGTAAACAAAAACGCACGGCGCCGGCGTGCGGTAAAATCAACTTTCCGCACGCTCGACTGTCATCGTAAACTTACATTTTTGAGCAACTGTATTGAAAAAAATATACTTATGGCCAGTATATTCCAAAAACTCTGTCTCTATCTTGTGTCTTTACGAGTGAAGAGTAATGGAAATAACCTCACTTTTTCATTTTTTCAATGTTTTTGTTGTTATTTTGGGCATAAAGTCACTTTTTGAAAAAGTAACCGTTGAATATTCTTCTATATGTCATTCTCTATTTTTCTATATATTATTCGTGAATAAGGGATTAATAAACTTTAAGTAACTATTATCAAAAAAAAAAAAAAAAATAATGAAAATTTTCTTTGTCTGCATATTTTTTTAGTCGAGTGAAGATACGAAAATCGTATTTTTAACCGTAAAGTAATCAAGATCGTTTTTGAAGCTTCAACATATATTTTTATCTGCTCAAAATAAAGAATATTTGATTGTTTATCGTTGAATCAAAAATAGGTCAATTTCAATAATTTCGGAGGGGGGCGGAGCGCTAGAAAATAGTAGATTCTTAAAGTGGGCGGCAGACGAAATATGTTTGAAAACCTTATTTCGTAAACTTACCATTTATCAAGTAATTTTTTATCAATTTTTCCTTATTCAGTTAAGAGCTTAAAGAATTTTCAATAGCTTATGAAAACCCTTTGTGAACGATCAAAAGAAATTCAATAGAATTATTATAATTCTCAAAAGCACTCACTTTTGCTAACAAAATGCTTCTTAGCTTTGAACTTTGTAAATAATAAATTAAGCGAATAAAGAAAATCTTTCCTTATTTTAAGGACTTTTTAGAAGAATTTTCCGCTATTTAACACCCATTCATAAACATGTGAAGCTCGGTGGCGCAGTGGTTGCGCCTGGCCCAGTGATTGCGGAAGTTAAGCAACGTTCGAAAGGGTCGGCCATGGCATGGTGACCAAAAATTTATTATCTCGAGCTCCTCCGTGCTTCGGAAGGCACGTTAAGCCGTTGGTCCCGGCTTCATTTGCAGTCGTTAACACCCACCAATCCGCATTGGGCCCGCGTGGTGGGTTATGGCCCATCCTCCTTACCACCCATAAGGAAGGCCTGTGCCCCAGCAGTGGGGACATCAAAAATGGCTGATGGACATTCATAAACATTACTATGAGGTCTCACAGTGGTCACAGACGCACAGCGTCCCAACTATACGTAAAACAAACGTAATATTTTTTTTCAATACAGTTGCTCGAAAATGTAAGTTTACGATGACAGTCGAGCGTGCGGAAAGTTGATTTTACCGCACGCCGTGCGTTTTTGTTTACGGAGTAGTACAGCGTGCGGAAAGTTGATTTTACCGCACGCCGGCGCCGTGCGTTTTTGTTTACGAACGTTTTTTTTTAATTTCTACTAGCTTCCGCCCGCGACTTTATCCGCGTGGACAGTAGAAAAATATTGCAACCAGTTTAAAATTACCCCTTTAGTGTATGAAAGCTAGTACTACGGAGAGTTCAAGCTGTTTCTCTGGTTCCACCCACCCGAATTTGATGAAACATAGCTTAGATTTTAAGTTGGACCACAATCTACTAAATTGTGAAAAATCCATCAAAATTTGTTTAGCGGTTTTTGCGTAATTCGTGCACAAATATTTAGAATTTACAGTTTTATTATATGTATCGATTACAATTTTAGCAGTACCTATAATGTTTTCTCGCAAATGTATTGAAAAACGTAGTATGGCACACGGTTGTTAAGGTTTTTTAAAACTCGTGACGATTATAAACCCTCGCCTACGGCTCGGGCTTATAAAACGTCAACTCGTTTTAAAAACCTCCTTACCAACCTTGTATCATAAACTACTATTACCGATGACCACACGATAGCACAGACTTATATATGTTGTAGGATAATTGTACAAACAGGATTTTTACAAAAATCCTAGTATGATTGTAAATAAAATACCGGATGATTAGAATCTAAGACAGATTTTTGCAATCGTCCGAGTAATGTTTAGGATTTTAAGAAAATCCAGCGTATATTAGGTAAATCACGGATAACCATCTTTTTGCGGGCGCTGATTGGCTGACGTCAACGTTATGAACTGAAGGATGTTCTGATTGGCTAACGGTAACATATTTGCGTCCATTGTTTTTGTTGTGATTATTGTCAAATATTTATCTAATGTTTTGTTCTAATTTTACGTTTGTATTAAAAAAAATGAGTGCTGACATCAATAATTAAGTGACATTAATGTAGGATGAATGAAGTGAGTGCATGATATACAAGTGCCGGGCTCGATCAGTTTAGACAAGTTATAGGTTATATCTGAAAAATAACTTTTCTATACAGAGCTAAGAAAGTTCTACAGAGCGCTTGTCAATATGGTTGTGCAAAACCCGAATGGACTTTCGAACGCATTAATGTTGTTAAAACTTCAATTGAAGAATTTAATTCGGCAAAATTACGAAATAACCCCAAAACCCTTCAGCAATATTATGTTTTGAATAATCAGACTGAAGATGTTATTAAATCGTTTCTTAGATAGATTATCCAATCAGCATTCAAGTTTACGATTGTCCGAAACATACTAGGATTTTTAAAAAGATCCTAAAAATTGCTCGGACGATTGCGAAAATTTATCTTAGATTTCAATTATCCGGTTTTTTACAAACGACCTAGGATTTTAGTAAAGATCCGGTTTATACGATTATCCTACGACATAAATAGATCTATCCCCACATATCCGGGCCGTGGCCGGGCCGGAGCTCAACGTATATTTGTTTTACATGCCAACTAAACTTGGGCGGCCCGGACAGGGACATGTGGGGACAGACAGAGATAATCCAAACTCGTAGTACTTGTTGTATGGTTTAGACCACACTCTAATGGACGTTAAGAACGAAAATAAAAATGGCGACTAAAAGCGGGAAAAATATTAACGACGTCTGCATAAAATGGCGGGCAAAGCTATTTTTAAACTGTGCTTTTACGCGCGAAGGCGTTAAAGTGGAAAGAATCTATTGGCACTCATTATTATCTGTACGCAATGTTTTGAAGGCGTTAAGAAAGATAATCCTAGAGGTTTTTGGCGCCATTTCGTCGAGTTCAGTTCGGTGGCTA
This sequence comes from Agriphila straminella, assembly GCA_950108535.1. Taxonomy (NCBI): domain Eukaryota; kingdom Metazoa; phylum Arthropoda; class Insecta; order Lepidoptera; family Crambidae; genus Agriphila; species Agriphila straminella. The sequence goes on from OX467304.1 coordinate 14,154,467, forward strand.
TTTTAATTATTTGCAAATTGTTTATAGTGGATATTGTGTCAGTTTTGTGGTACAAGTGTCCACGTAACTGAACAATATGTGGGATAATTGAAATAGGCGCGATCTTGGTTGTGTAAAGCTGCGACTTTTATTGTAGTGGTGGCTACCTCAGCAGAACTTACCGAGTAAACTGTATCGATATATTTGATGTCAAATGCTCCAAGCAGCATTGGAAGGCGATACACCTGCTTTCTAATGTAAACTGAAACAATACCACTGAATTATTTAACACTTGACACTGGCAAAAATTACTCCCTGAAGAGAAGTAGATTGCCATAATAAAAATAAAAAGAAGAAGATAATCCTATGATTTCTGACAGTTTTTTACTTTGTGTAAAATGTAAGGTGATTTTCTCCCTGACTGACCTATGTTCTATGGTCGTAGTAACTATTCAAAATATAATTTATCATCATTATACTTAAAAAAATGCCATTTTAAGGTCAACACTTGCATGGGAAGTGGGCATTGTCCTTTTACTTATCGAGATAAATACGTGTGATGAGATGCCTAACTTTTACTGTCGTAATATCGCGAAATGTCCTTTTTAACGGCCATTTTGTTTTCCCGCGCAAATCGTGATCGGATACGGACGTCCGGCACATCACTAAACAAAAACGACGTCATAAACACGACTGTGCGTCCCAGGTTCAATTCCAGGAATCTCCTTTGTTCCATGAGTGGTAATTAATTGTAGGGCTAGGGTTGGCACTACTTAAAAAAAAAAAAGGGTTCGCACTACTTATTTACATTTTTTTTATTCAGAATGGGTAGGTACACCGGACGCTATGTGACTTTAAGCAGTGCTCTGTCACTCCGCGGGCGAGTCTGAACCGCTCGGCGTCCTCAGAGAGGACAAATTTCATGCATCAGAAAAGATAAGACCTACGCGATAGAAAGAGCGGCAACTACTAAGTGCATGTTTTGGAGCGAAGGGAGCGCTGTGCGACCTGAATTGCACCTTATTGTGTCGGAGCAAGAGTCGCAATTTATTTAAACGATTTAGAGGAGTGCAACTTCTGTACGCTAGTACTATCTATTCTGTGCTTTAAGGCCGAAGTTAGAAGCTCATTAGGGAACGTCCATTAATTACGTAAGGTGATTTTGTTTAGGATTTAGTCATATTTTGGTAAGAAATTTTAACCCAGTTTTCTCGCGATACCTACTGTTTCTGCAGAAAAAAATGTGATATTTGCAAAGAACCCCCTCTCCCCACGTAGATTGGGTGAGATTCGGCTCGACCCCCTCCCTCAATACGCCTCAATTAATGGACGCCCCCTAACATCCGGAATCCTCAACTACTGATAAACTGACTTCTAGCCGCCCGCCGAACGGAACACAACTTAAAAAAAGTATTATTTTTCGCTTTTCAAACTATTTTTGCTATTTCGCCTGCCTGACTCTTTAGATTACAGTCAGAAAAATAATTGACAACCCTAATGACGTAATATCCTTTGCCCACAAAAGTAGGTATTTAAAATAATACCATCTCGAGTAAAAGTATGTTGAAAATTTCTTTCTAAAGACCATACACATAAAGTGTAAGATCTAGATAAAGTTAGCACGTAGTTTTTAACAAAGGGGCTAGATAATTAACAATATAAATGTAGGTAGGTACTTCGTGTAAAATTGCAATATGGCGGCATTTTAACTTTGTATACCTATGGCGCCATGTTTTTATAGTGCGACCTTAGAATAATAACGAGTGCGACAATAATTTTATAAGTTGGCGCGGCGATGTTATTCAGTTCATAAACAAAGAAGTTATACGACCATAATTATCATCGAGGTAGTTCACACAAAATCATACAATTTTCGTGCTTTTTTCAAGATTACTTGAAAAGTACTGACCCGATTTCCAAATTTAAAAAGAAGGGACCAACTTGGGAGTTTACCTAATGTAATAACGTTTGAATCATTTCAATCGGTCCAGCCGTCTTTGAGTAATCGGTGGACATACAAAAAAAAACAAATATACAGACGAACAGAGAACTTTCTCCTTTTTTGGAAGTCGGTAAAAAGTAGGCATGGTGCGATCTGAAGTTTGCCATTTTAATAATTTGTTGTCTTTGTGTTACCGATTGTATGAAATATTGAAAAAAATCGGCTAAGTGCGATAGTAGGCACCTCGCTATCCGCTATTGCACCGTTTTTACACCTTCACTCGTCTGCAACTGCCGTATAGCATTAGAGTAGGACACTAAATTGAGACCACTTGAAACCCGACACCCAAACACGTGTTACGTCATTACGACATTTTTTGTTGGTTATAAATTTCAAAGCACAGATAATATACATATATTTTTATCACAGATTGTTAGGAATTTCATAAGCTTGTCTCTAGTTTTCCTGCGCCCGCGCACGCCCGCGTGTTATGTGTCTCATGCGGCACAGCGGGCGTTGACGGAATAGCTTAATCGTTTATTTCTGTGCCTCATAGGGCCAGTTGGGCACACAGGGGTTCACGTCTAACTTTACCAAACTTGTAGTTGTAGACCTCTCGTTAAAAGCAGCTCAAATTGTACGAGTAGGTATGTTGTTTAAGAAATTATCTAATAGATGTCGCCAGGGGGTCTTTTAAAAGCAGTGTTATGTGCTGTTTGGTCGGTATTCTTTTATTATATATCTATTCGAAAATGGTGAATATTTTTTTCAAAAAAATTTAAAAAAAAAATCTTGACATTTTTTTAATCTAATTATCGAACCTGCTTACGAAATTTCACGAGAATCGTTTAGGAAATGCGACATGAAGAGCTTCGCTCGGTCAATTTTACATACTATGTAGTTACTCAAAATCAAAACTGACCTACCAAAATAAATAATTTCAACAGATAATCATAAAAATGTATCTTACCTCAGAATATAGAACTGTTATTCTGAGTAATTTACCTAACTAAGAAATCCCCCTATTTATTAATATATTATGTAGTATACCAAGGCTGAAAATCGTTGTTTCGCCTATCCCACGGGCGAAAATATTACACCGAGTCTAGACCCTGTTTGCTGCTTGCAGCAGCAAGGGACATAGGCACATCCGCATTACCATTAGTTAAGTTTTCATTGTTTTTTTTCGTATATTGTTATTCTTGTACTACCTGATGTTTCTATGTGTATTGCAACAAATAAACAATTTATCTGTCTAGTTTTGACTATAAGAAAATAATTGTATAATTATTGTCACCACCACGATTGCATCTGAAAACCAGCGCCACTGTTTCAGGCAGCGGCACAAGCTGAGAGACCGTTTCAGCAAAAAATGTGTAAATTCGATGTTAATTTTGTATTTTTTGTAACTGTTTTGCTGAATAAACATTTTTCTCTTCTATTCTATTTCATAAAATATCGTCAATAAATTGAACCAGGGTTCAATGTCTAACAAAATCACAGACCGTTAACAATGAAGACAATGGAGCTATTTTAATGGAGTGACTTAGCAGAAAATTAGGTGAACCCATAGAACGAAAAAAGTTTCAAGGCAAAGACGAAAAATTACGTAAAGAGATTTTAAAATTAAATTATTGCCACTGCAAGTCTGCACTTATTTCTGTAGTTGCTACTAATGTTTTAATCTGCATTGTAATTTTAATGTCAATATATACAATGCTATTAAGGCCAGTATATTCCAAAAACTCTGTCTCTGTCTTTTTCTTTACGCGTGAAGAGTAATGAAAATGACCTTACTTTTTAATTTTTTCAATGTTTTTATTGTTATTTTGAGCATAAAGACACTTTTTGAAAAAGTAACCGTTGAATATTCTTCTATATGTCATTGCCTATTTTTCTATATATTTTTCGTGAATTAGGGATTGATAAACTTTTAGTATTATCCAAAAAATATAAAATTAATGAAAGTTTTCTTTGTCTTTGCATATTTTTTTAGTCGAGTGAAGAAAAAAAATACGAGTGAAGTGAAAAATACGTGTGATGAGATGCCTAACTTTTACTGTCGTAATATCGCGAAATGTCCTTTTTAACGGCCATTTTGTTTTCCCGCGCAAATCGTGATCGGATACGGACGTCCGGCACATCACTAAACAAAAACGACGTCATAAACACGACTGTGCGTCCCAGGTTCAATTCCAGGAATCTCCTTTGTTCCATGAGTGGTAATTAATTGTAGGGCTAGGGTTGGCACTACTTAAAAAAAAAAAAGGGTTCGCACTACTTATTTACATTTTTTTTATTCAGAATGGGTAGGTACACCGGACGCTATGTGACTTTAAGCAGTGCTCTGTCACTCCGCGGGCGAGTCTGAACCGCTCGGCGTCCTCAGAGAGGACAAATTTCATGCATCAGAAAAGATAAGACCTACGCGATAGAAAGAGCGGCAACTACTAAGTGCATGTTTTGGAGCGAAGGGAGCGCTGTGCGACCTGAATTGCACCTTATTGTGTCGGAGCAAGAGTCGCAATTTATTTAAACGATTTAGAGGAGTGCAACTTCTGTACGCTAGTACTATCTATTCTGTGCTTTAAGGCCGAAGTTAGAAGCTCATTAGGGAACGTCCATTAATTACGTAAGGTGATTTTGTTTAGGATTTAGTCATATTTTGGTAAGAAATTTTAACCCAGTTTTCTCGCGATACCTACTGTTTCTGCAGAAAAAAATGTGATATTTGCAAAGAACCCCCTCTCCCCACGTAGATTGGGTGAGATTCGGCTCGACCCCCTCCCTCAATACGCCTCAATTAATGGACGCCCCCTAACATCCGGAATCCTCAACTACTGATAAACTGACTTCTAGCCGCCCGCCGAACGGAACACAACTTAAAAAAAGTATTATTTTTCGCTTTTCAAACTATTTTTGCTATTTCGCCTGCCTGACTCTTTAGATTACAGTCAGAAAAATAATTGACAACCCTAATGACGTAATATCCTTTGCCCACAAAAGTAGGTATTTAAAATAATACCATCTCGAGTAAAAGTATGTTGAAAATTTCTTTCTAAAGACCATACACATAAAGTGTAAGATCTAGATAAAGTTAGCACGTAGTTTTTAACAAAGGGGCTAGATAATTAACAATATAAATGTAGGTAGGTACTTCGTGTAAAATTGCAATATGGCGGCATTTTAACTTTGTATACCTATGGCGCCATGTTTTTATAGTGCGACCTTAGAATAATAACGAGTGCGACAATAATTTTATAAGTTGGCGCGGCGATGTTATTCAGTTCATAAACAAAGAAGTTATACGACCATAATTATCATCGAGGTAGTTCACACAAAATCATACAATTTTCGTGCTTTTTTCAAGATTACTTGAAAAGTACTGACCCGATTTCCAAATTTAAAAAGAAGGGACCAACTTGGGAGTTTACCTAATGTAATAACGTTTGAATCATTTCAATCGGTCCAGCCGTCTTTGAGTAATCGGTGGACATACAAAAAAAAACAAATATACAGACGAACAGAGAACTTTCTCCTTTTTTGGAAGTCGGTAAAAAGTAGGCATGGTGCGATCTGAAGTTTGCCATTTTAATAATTTGTTGTCTTTGTGTTACCGATTGTATGAAATATTGAAAAAAATCGGCTAAGTGCGATAGTAGGCACCTCGCTATCCGCTATTGCACCGTTTTTACACCTTCACTCGTCTGCAACTGCCGTATAGCATTAGAGTAGGACACTAAATTGAGACCACTTGAAACCCGACACCCAAACACGTGTTACGTCATTACGACATTTTTTGTTGGTTATAAATTTCAAAGCACAGATAATATACATATATTTTTATCACAGATTGTTAGGAATTTCATAAGCTTGTCTCTAGTTTTCCTGCGCCCGCGCACGCCCGCGTGTTATGTGTCTCATGCGGCACAGCGGGCGTTGACGGAATAGCTTAATCGTTTATTTCTGTGCCTCATAGGGCCAGTTGGGCACACAGGGGTTCACGTCTAACTTTACCAAACTTGTAGTTGTAGACCTCTCGTTAAAAGCAGCTCAAATTGTACGAGTAGGTATGTTGTTTAAGAAATTATCTAATAGATGTCGCCAGGGGGTCTTTTAAAAGCAGTGTTATGTGCTGTTTGGTCGGTATTCTTTTATTATATATCTATTCGAAAATGGTGAATATTTTTTTCAAAAAAATTTAAAAAAAAAATCTTGACATTTTTTTAATCTAATTATCGAACCTGCTTACGAAATTTCACGAGAATCGTTTAGGAAATGCGACATGAAGAGCTTCGCTCGGTCAATTTTACATACTATGTAGTTACTCAAAATCAAAACTGACCTACCAAAATAAATAATTTCAACAGATAATCATAAAAATGTATCTTACCTCAGAATATAGAACTGTTATTCTGAGTAATTTACCTAACTAAGAAATCCCCCTATTTATTAATATATTATGTAGTATACCAAGGCTGAAAATCGTTGTTTCGCCTATCCCACGGGCGAAAATATTACACCGAGTCTAGACCCTGTTTGCTGCTTGCAGCAGCAAGGGACATAGGCACATCCGCATTACCATTAGTTAAGTTTTCATTGTTTTTTTTCGTATATTGTTATTCTTGTACTACCTGATGTTTCTATGTGTATTGCAACAAATAAACAATTTATCTGTCTAGTTTTGACTATAAGAAAATAATTGTATAATTATTGTCACCACCACGATTGCATCTGAAAACCAGCGCCACTGTTTCAGGCAGCGGCACAAGCTGAGAGACCGTTTCAGCAAAAAATGTGTAAATTCGATGTTAATTTTGTATTTTTTGTAACTGTTTTGCTGAATAAACATTTTTCTCTTCTATTCTATTTCATAAAATATCGTCAATAAATTGAACCAGGGTTCAATGTCTAACAAAATCACAGACCGTTAACAATGAAGACAATGGAGCTATTTTAATGGAGTGACTTAGCAGAAAATTAGGTGAACCCATAGAACGAAAAAAGTTTCAAGGCAAAGACGAAAAATTACGTAAAGAGATTTTAAAATTAAATTATTGCCACTGCAAGTCTGCACTTATTTCTGTAGTTGCTACTAATGTTTTAATCTGCATTGTAATTTTAATGTCAATATATACAATGCTATTAAGGCCAGTATATTCCAAAAACTCTGTCTCTGTCTTTTTCTTTACGCGTGAAGAGTAATGAAAATGACCTTACTTTTTAATTTTTTCAATGTTTTTATTGTTATTTTGAGCATAAAGACACTTTTTGAAAAAGTAACCGTTGAATATTCTTCTATATGTCATTGCCTATTTTTCTATATATTTTTCGTGAATTAGGGATTGATAAACTTTTAGTATTATCCAAAAAATATAAAATTAATGAAAGTTTTCTTTGTCTTTGCATATTTTTTTAGTCGAGTGAAGATACGAATATCGTATTTTTAACCGTAAAATAATCAAGATCGTTAATAAAACTTCAACATATATTTTTATCTGCTCAAAATACAGAATATTTGATTGTTTATCGTTGTTATTATTCGATTATTATTCGATAATTTGGAATATACTGGCCTTAAATGTGATCCGCTACAAATTCAATCGAGAACGTATGGCAAAGAGATACAGAAGGCCTTAAGGTGGGTTAAATCCCAATATTCAATTCAAATTATTGAAAGATTACGCGCGTGAAGCTATCATGGAAAAATATATAATGTACTTGAAATAATACACAATAGATTAATTTAATTAAAAGCATTAATAAAAATGTTACCACCGTTGATGTAAAAAAATATACCGTGGACCCTGTTTCTGATCTTATTTGCAAAATTTCTCGGAAACAGAACATTCGTTTATGTTAAAACCAACCATAAAAATCAGCGATGTTAATACCTTCAACCTTAATTGAACAGATTTTTTTAACTAACTTGAAAGCGAAGAAAAGTAATAAAAACATGTAAAAATTGAGAATTCAGTGCAAGTTCTCGACGCAACAGCCGCGTTGGAACGCGCACTGATTTGAACCCAAAGTGCGTAGAGTTACGTTCGATTTCACTCAATCACGGATCGACCCGCTCGGATTGACCCACCTTAAGGCCTTCGCAAGCGCTCTGAAGTTAGTTACTTATTAATTAAGATGTCGGTAACCATAGACAATCACGGCGTTTTGAAATGTACATTTCATACAGTCAGTTCTATTCTATTCGAATAATCGAAAAGCCAATGGCGTGACACTAATGTCTAGGACCTCTTGTCCTATTAAAAATAAAGTTTCCTATTGTATAGGTAATGTATAGAATACCATAGCAATTATTAATTTTTAAAATTATAAATTTAATATGAAAGTCCCAGATCCGTCCCAGCAAAGCTTCCATACAAGTTCGTTAAGTCAAAAGCATGTGTAACAATATGTGGGAGTTTTCAACGTAGGAGCAACTAATTTACTACAAACACCTTCAAATATAAATCTTAAGGCTTCGTATTAAAGCTCAAGTTATCCACATGTGCTTTGAATAATTCTTCTATTGCCATTTTTGGCAAGTTAAGGTCTTCTTGTACGTGGGAAGGAGTGAATAATGCAAGTTTGACAACCTTGTGTATGTCTGATGGAATTGTATCTTTATCATTATTGTTTAAGGTTCTGATTTCATTGATGTGATGGTGATCATTGGGGAGTAATATGTGCCTAAAGATATTAATACTCTTTAGTAAATTATTTTCATTTTTACTGAAAAGACAGCAACAGTATTGTAAAGGTGTTGATAATATTGTATTTAACTGTATAATATGTAAGGTACTTAACATATACATCTATAGATCTGAACTCATTTATAGAAATGCCCTTAAATAAGTTAAAAATTCATGATACGAAATAAGATTTAAACATTTTTATAGAAATAAAACAAAAGAGGACCTAGATGTGATCCTTGAGGAACACCATTTCAAATCAATTCCCACATTATGAAGATACTAAAAGCTTTGCAAACATTGCGGAATCATTACAACATTGCTCAGAAGTAATAAAGGCAAAATACCCCTACCAGGAATCAACCCGGGGCCTTTTGGTTCAAAGGGAGGCTTCTGTGGTCTGTTTTGGCCCTAGACTCTAGGCTCTAGGGCTTCTAGGGCATCTAGGGCTTAAGACTTTAGGGCCTAGAGCTTGGACTTAAGCTCAAAAGAAAAAGATTGCTGGCCGTATTTGAAAAGGCTACCGTAATTTGTTTTGTTCCTGCTACAGTACTGAATGTAGGTAGTCTGAGTTGGCCCGAGATGTACGAAATGTGTTGAGGTCTAGAGTACGTACTACATTTTATAGAGTTATTTACAGAACAGTATTGACCTACATTTTATATTAAGAAGTAAATATATTTGCTCTTTAATAACTATTGCATAATGTCACATCACATCTGTTTAAACAAAGATTTGGGCAAATAGCGTATGCATGCGCGTGACAAGGTTGTATCTTTATTAAAAATTTACAGCATTTGATTAAATAAATAAAAATTGGGTTTCGACAATTTTTACTTGATTTCCTTTCAATTTGAATTCATACTTAAAAAATCAAAGAGTACCTACTTACTATTTTATGGACAATCAATAAAAAATCAAAATTGAAAATTTAAATTTTGATATTCAGTGATAATCCAAGTATTTTTAATTTTTTAAAATAAAAATAATACAGTTATTAATCTGGTTTATATTTGTTTTTGGATAAGAAGCCCACGCCACAAAATTCTTGCCCACGCCGTAATTTTAATTAAATCTGCCAAATTAAATTTGCCAAATAAGTTTGTGCCTTGATGACTCAGTAATAACGGTGTTACCGGTTCATTGACGTTAGGCTAACTGTCTGATGTGTCAATTTTTTGCCTTGTCTATTGCTTGTGCAGTTTTTTTATAGGTAATAGCTGTGGATAGTCGATCAGTTAAGATGGATGTGTCGAAATTGAGACAAAAAGTGGCAGAGAAATTTGCATCACGTGTTAGTGAATTTTTTTACTTACATACAATGATTCCTAAAGGAAGTTGTAAACAACTGATTTCATGCTCATCACGCATTGTTTTTGAATTCTTGTAAAAACAGCCTATTTAATATTCCCAATGCAAAACTCGGTATAGTCTATACTATACTATAGATAGATATGTTAGACCAGTGTTTCTTTCTGAAAAAATATCCAGAAGCGACTTCGCAATTTTAATCATAAAAACCGATAGAGAAAATTGAACTGAGCAAATCACTCCGCACTGGCGAAATCTAATAAGGAACCGCCAAAGCACAAAAGGAAGAAGAAGATTTTTTTAGCCACAACGGGATGCATATTCGTAAATACCCGACGCGTTATCCACCCGAAGTGGCTTCGTAAATAGCAGACGTGTCGGAGTTAATACCTGACGCGTTAGCCACCCGAAATTGCTTCGTAAATAGCAGACATGTCGGGAGAATGCGTCTGCTATTTACGAGAGCCAGAATTGCATTGTAAAAAGCAAACGCACCGCGTCAGTATTATAATAAAAGAAAATATTTCTGTTGTCTGTTATAAAAAATAACCTCGAAATTAAAGGCTCCGCTGCGCTTCGCGCTCGCCTTAAATTTCTAACCTATACGCGGGACCTACAGGAATAAAGCAGTTCGATTCGATCGATCGTCGACACGTCTCTGGTCAAATACAGCACCCGAGCGGCAGCCGAAACTTCCCGAGTGGATTACGCGTCGGGTATTCACAAATATGCTGCCCGGCTGGGACAATTTAGAAAACGGGCTCCTTTATAGGTATTTCACTGAGGAACTGGATATCTTACCTCTAACTGCCGGAACACAACAATTTTTAGATTGTTGTAATGGCGTCAAACTTAGACAAGATGGTGGTAGCTAGCCAGGCGGACTTGAAATAAGCCCTACCACCAACCAACCTTTTAGAATAACAACTCATTCTTTTGCTGTTTCTCAGGTCATAAACCAAAAGTCAGCCATTATCGCTAACACATCGCATCGCCGTTTAGCCTGTGCCATTGAACTTTGTAGCTAAATCCTATGCGAGTAAGTATACGAGTTCAGACACCTTCTGCTCTCTAAACTCTAAATGGTTGGGAGGTACCGTAAATTTTTTGTAACATCTAATTAATACTAATAATGAGATAACTCGTAGGTGGGTGATCCTTCAGACGTGTTCTTCAACCGCCTCTGTGGTCTAGAGGTTCGCCCTCCCGTGTAAGACGCAGGGGTCTCGGTTTCGATACAATTTGTACTCGGGTAGGTTGGTGGTAAAGCTTATTTCAAGTTCGCCTGGCCAGCTACACCACCTAAGTCTGACGTAACAACAATTTAAAAATTATTGTGTTTCGGCTGTTACAGGTAAGATAGCCAGTTCCTCAGTGGTGAGGATTCCGGGTGTAGTGCGCTTCCACCTTCGGCCTTATCGTCACTTAACATCAGGTGAGGTAAAGGGCAAGCACTACCCCGTTGTGCATAAAAAAAACTTCTAGGCAAGCACGTTTGATCGTAGATCGTATCGTCGCTTACCATCTGCAGGCGTCATAGCGGGCAAGCGCTTGCCTATCTATCAAAAAATAAGTTGTTGTCAGCCACCCAAGTTATAAAAAAACTAAACTTCATCATCACACCTAATGATCACAATTGACCGACATTCGTGATTATTCGGACACACCCAAAAACGGTTTTTATTGCATTTAATAACGCTATAAGCTGTACGAATTTCACGGTACTGATCTTAACTACAGTACACAATGTAAAATGAATCAGTAACTCAACTTTTTCAGTTAGTATATCTAAAAAAATATACTGCAAACTTTGCTAAATGCAAATAAATGTAGAATTGTCTGAAAAACAATTTACTATGAATTGTTTTTGACTTGAAAATAAATCTTGAATCAATTTTTTTTAATTAAACCGTAATTCCGGATGACGTTTTGCTATGGTAATAATAACATAATATTATCATCTATGATATAAAATGCACTTGAGAGTTTGAAAAAAAAAACAAACAAACAATTTCATGTAAGATCATATTATTCTTACATGAAATTGTCAAACTTACGGGTGCTGCCAATGGGAATGGATCTGCTTCTGACTACTTATCTTAACTTATATATTGAATTTTATATGAATTGCACTTTTTGTAACAGCCTACACTGAATAAATATTGAATTTTGAACTTATCTTGAAGCTGTAATTTGATTTATTAGGAAATGATTAATATTTTTTTTTTTATTTTCTCTTTTCTATTTTTTGTATTCGTCTTCTCAAAAATACAAAACGTCAATTTCATATAAGGTATCACGATTCATGCACAGTTGAGTTACTGCGTAACCTCACGCACTGTGACCACAGTTACTATGAATAATTTGCACCTACTGCCCGAGTTATGAGCTTTGCAATGAAATTGTTATACGCTTAATGGCAATTTCGCAGTGAAAGTCAAGTGCGGTTAGAACAAAATAAAATAGTAATAGATGCAAAAAATGGGTTGAGTATGTGCCGTGATTGTTTTTAAGAGTCTATGGAAAGAACAACGAGGACTTCTCCTAGATCAACGTCGGCTTCGTCCCGTAGAAGCCGTGTTGCTCGAAGAGGACTTCCCATTTAAACTTTGATCTGTCAAATAGTTATTTTTTAAGTTGATGTACTCGCATTGACCTGATTTTTTTTTCTATTTAACTGGACTGGCTATCTGTATGATTTGACAGCAAAGTTTTTGTGCCTATTTGAAACGCCACTAGCGTGCGTCTAAAGAACTAATATTGACGTACAATGAAAATGGTTGCCGTGATACAAAAAAAAAAATCGTTTATTTTGACATAAGCACATCACTAGATTTAGTACCCTGTACGCACGCTACGTCCTACAGCGCCAAAATGGTGGAAATCAAATAGGCACGAGAACAGTTTGACAGCAGCCAGTCCAGTGTAATAATCGTATAAATATTTGATTAGTTGCTATGAGAGAAGAAAAGCGATTGTCAAACACGTCGAATAATTCGCAGTTGGGTGATAAAGATGAATATTCTTACCTTTTGCAATCGCCATGTGTACGAAGCTCAAGCAAAATAGAAGCTTGACAAACGCCATCTTGATTTTGTTCAGTTCCAGTAATGTTTAACCTAATTCACTTTTATCTGTAACAAAATGGAAACAATTATTAATTTTTCGTGAGCAAAACTTTGTAACTACGAGCTACGACGTAGCAGGTCACAAAATAGATAGAAGAATTAACTTTTTTCTTTTATCACGAATAACATTTAAACCATGTTATATTTTTATTTACAAAAAACCTAACAACTATTTGCAAAGTTTATTTTTGACTACTTTTATATGACTTTTATATAGAAAAATCTGTTTTTACATTTTAGCCGAATTCAAATTAAATGTATAAAACAATGAATTTTCTTCACATGATTTCAGTCTCTTACATTTTTGCAGAATTCATTAGAAATAAAACACTTTTTATGGATTACAGCGCGTGTCCATCAGCCATTTTTGATGTCCCCACTGCTGGGGCACAGGCCTTCCTTATGGGTGGTAAGGAGGACGGGCCATAGCGCACCACACGGGCCTAATGCGGATTGGTGGGTGTTAACGACTGCAAATGCAGCCGGGACCAACGGCTTAACGTGCCTTCTGAAGCACGGAGGAGCTGGAGATAATCAATTTTTGGTCACCCATCCCATGACCGACCCTTGCGAACGTTGCTTAACTTCCGCAACCGCTGGGCCAGGCGCTAAACCACTGCGCCACCGATTTAATTTGGGTTTGTTGGTTTTTTGGGTTTCCCGACGTTTCGACACCTTTCCAGGGGCCGTGGTCACGGGACGTCGTCAATCCGCAAAAAGTGTTTTATTTTTAATTCAAATTAATTTTAATGTAAAACAATGAATTTTCTTTAACCGATTTCAGCGTTGTTTTCTAATACGTAATGAATTTCACAAAATTATTTTCAAGTTGTGAAAGGTTGTTAATATTTATTTAATCCTTCTCTGAATTTTCAGCGTTTCCTTTCCTATCTTACAAAAAAAATCTTTTGCGTAACGTTCCTTTGTGTATTCAATTTGAGTTAATGAAATTCATAGTATACAATGTATAATCCTTCCCTCGATGAGGACCTCGATGGCGCAGTGGTTTAGCGCCTGGCCCAGCGATTGCGGAGGTTAAGCAAGCTTTGCAAGGGTCGGTCATGGGATGAGTGACCAAAAAGCTACTCCGTGCTTCGGAAGGCACGTTAAGCCGTTGGTCCCGGGTGCTTTTGCAGTCGTTAAGGCGAGGCAGTTCCCGAAATTTACTCTTTCACTATGTCTTTAGAATAAGGTTGAATATTGCATTGCTTTAATTGTCGCTTCGCCAGAAATTTGACGAAATTTAGTACATTTTTATTGATTTCTGAAATACTGGATCATTTATTAAAAATGTACTCGGTTATTGTGTTAGATCAATAAAAAAGCTATCCTTTTTGCATAAAAAATCATATCACTGTCGTTGAAAATAACGAAATCTGACGATTTTAAGTTTATTTTTATGGTGTTATTCAGGATTTATTTACAGAGTAACCAAGCCATTTTTCAATATTCTGTTCGGTTATTGTGTTTCTTTGTTTCTTTTTCAGTCTACAGTATTTTTTGTGAAGTAGAATTCTACATCAGTTCTTCACATTGGAAGTTCAAAAATCAATCTTTTCATCAAATCGTGAACTGGCCTCGCCTTAACACCCACCAATCCGCATTGGGCGCCGCGTATCGCGCAATCCGCGTGGTGGGTTATGGCCCATCCTCCTTATCCACCCATAAGGAAGGCCTGTGCCCCAGCAGTGGGGACATCAAAAATGGCTGATGGTCATAATCCTTCCCAGAATTTTCTTTTTTTTTTTACAAAAAGTATATTTTTTCAGTGGCTTCCCTTTTGATGATGGGAGGATGATTTGGTAAAGATAGCAGGGAAAAACTGGACGGGAATGGCTAGAGAAAGGGAGAAGTGGAAAAGTTTGGAGGAGGCCTTTGCCGGAGGGCACACAGAGGAGTAAAACCAAAATATTTAGAAATTATTAAAATGAATCTAATATAATAATGTGATGCAATTAATAATATTTTAAAATGTACTAATAACTCATAATTTTATAATGAATGTAAACTCTGAATAAAGCCTATAAATAAAATAAAATATTATCCTTTGCTATACGTTCTTTTGTGTGTTCCACATTAGTGGATAAAACTCTTCTCAGTTATAACTACGATATTGGATTTGAACCCATAACGGACATACATACAGTAGAGTGCACGGTTGGCCGGGCCCCACCGAGGCGTGCGGTTCGATTCCCGGCCGTATCAGTGATTTACTTAATGGGTGTGTGCTAAGCCGTGACTTAGGGTTAAGTTGGTTTTAGACCGAGAACTAAGCTAAGTTAGTTTAGAGTTAGCTCGCATAGTTGGGGCTATTTTTTTTTTCATTCTTAGGTAGAGTTTGCAGTCTGCACATAGTACTCGTATGAAAAATATTGTAGCTTTAGCTAGGTATGTAAGCTTTTAGCTTAAGTAGCTTTTTAGCTAAAGTCTAAACATTTAATTACTTAATTTTGTTTTGTTTATTTTAATAAATAGGTAAAGTATGACGTATTCAAATGTCAATGTCACTTATTTCAGTGTCACTGTCACGTCACAGATCATAAGTGTCCTTGAGCAAATTTCAATTAGTTTTATAGCATTGGAGTTCTTGCTTTTGAGACTTTGCTTTTGTTTAAAATTAAAAAAGAAAAGCAACACCAGATGTATTGGCAACACTGATCTGTTTCCGTATCCTATGCTGCTCTCTCGCTCGCCGAGCCCAACCAACCTAAAATGTAAGTGCTATTGTCCGTGTCTTTAAATATAATAAATGAGTCTCCATGATTATAAAGTGGTATTATTTGACACCCTCAAGTACGCTATACTCACCTACAACCGATAATAATATAAACTCTGAAAACTATCACAAGGCTGATACATTTTGATTTTTTATTTGTATGACCATCAGCCATTTTTAATGTCCCTACTGCTGGGACACAGGCCTTCCTCATGGATAAGAAGGATGGGCCATAACCCACCACGCGGGCCCAATGCGGATTGGAAGGTGTTAACGACTGCAAAATGCAACCGGGACCCACAGCTTAACGTGCCTTCCGAAGCACGGAGGAGCTCGAGATAATACATTTTTGGTCACCCATCCCATGACCGACCCTTTTGAAAGTTGCCTAACCTCCGCAATCGCTGGGCCAGGCGCTAAACCACTGCGCCATCGAGCTCCTCTTTATTAATTTTATTTTTTGTTTGGATAACTGCAAAGTGACTACCCTAAACGCAGATACACTATTACTTTTTATTACTATTGTTTTCGATAATCGATCCTTATAATGGGCAAAAGTTAAACAAAATTTCGGTATAAGGTTTGCCACTATGCAGTTTATCATAAAAAGAAGAAAAAAGATTTTAACACATCTGTAATTTACCTCTAAAATTAAATAAGATAAATTGTTATTTGTCATCAAATTGTTTTACAAGAAAATCTTTTAAAGTAAGTAGGTATAATATCGTGGTATTATTAGCATACTTACTTAATATAGTGTAAAAAACTAAATTATTAAAACAATTGTAAAACAAAGTCATGTAGAGTTTGTAAAAATACTATTGTAACTTTAGAATGACTCTACCAAACATTGTATTTTTTTTGCATTCATTATCATACCCCTACCCTTATCCCAATTTATTTGTGGTCGGTGCAGTGCGTCCTTCTCTTCCATTCCTTCCTGTCACTCGTCATCTCCTCATCCACTCCCTTCACATTCATATCATTCCGCACACAATCCATCCATCTTTTTTGCGGGCTTCCTCTTACTTTCCAGCCCTCAACATCCATATCCATGCCTTTCATCTCTTGCATTCTTATGCAATTAGTAAATGACCAAAAGGTACAATTTTTAAGAGATTTGTTTCTCTCTACAATTTATTTACCTACATAAGAAATCCGTAAAAGGTAAACTAGGTATGTAGGTAAATAAATTGTAGAGAGAAACAAATCTCTTCAAAATTTTACCTTTTGACAATTTTCTAATTGCATTTACAACATCATCAATTATCATTGTAATTTGTGTAATGACTTTACCGTGCATTTTACGTGTTTTTATAAAACTTTAAGTTGTTTTGTGAGAAAACTTTTTGAAATATAGAAAAACCTAGGTATTTACTTATTACTGTAAAGTAATAATCTTGTTTTTATTTTGCATGTCAAACATTAACAATTTTTGACTCTACCGAATTTTGCAACTGTCACGTCTAATAGTTTAGCAACAAACATTACATAATTGTGTAAAAACCCTAAAAACCGATACCTCCTTTTCGCTCAGTCATCCTTTTTATCACCATCCGA
Source organism: Agriphila straminella (assembly GCA_950108535.1). NCBI lineage: Eukaryota > Metazoa > Arthropoda > Insecta > Lepidoptera > Crambidae > Agriphila > Agriphila straminella. Next base: position 14,171,792 of record OX467304.1, read on the forward strand.
AAGAGCGAGACGGACAGCCCACGAAAAAATTACTTACCTCACGCACAAGTTGAGAACATATCACTGCACAACACAACCTTCAAGACTCTACTCTTTTCACAAAATGGCTGACACGGTATCGAAAATTTCGAATTTGGAACGTCCTGTGGCCTATTTTGGCGGGGTTTTTGACGTTTCGTTTGTTTTTGACGGGTTTGTCAATTGTTTCGTTTGAGGTGCGCTTGCGCAGCCTTCCCGCGCGCAGTCGTTGTGGCAACTGACTTGGTCTGAGCGTTGGTGCACAGCCAGAAACTTGCCTTGAATATCTTATGTGATAAAGGTCTGTGTATACAGGTGAAACATTTGTCCCACTTTTGGTCCTGTTTAGAAAAAATAATACAAAAATAGTGGTATCCAATATATATTTTTTATGTTTTCGGAATTTGAAACTTTTTCGAATTAAATCTTTTCCTAACAACCAAAATTTTTGGAAGCTAATTTTTACTTTGTAATGTGGAAATTCATTCTTTTGACATTTCTGAGTTACTATCGAACTTTACGAGCTTTACTAGCAAATATTACCTAAGTACCTACAAAATTGATAAATTATCATTATCAACCATTGTTAAAAGGGTTAAGTGTACGTATGTGTTCCCTAAATAGTTTGGATGTGCTTAAGTATGCATCATGTATCAAAAAACCCTTTCAAATCCTGACAAAGGTGATAGTGTTGCTGAACTAAACAAAATTCTCCATGGAACATAGGTTGAAAAACGAAAAAAAAAAACATATTCCGATACAAAATGTATTGGTCAGCTGACCGACTTACTAATAAATAATAAATAAAATAAAATAAGTTTATTTTACTTTTAAACCTAATACAATTTTTAGAAATAAGTTGGTGTCCCCATTTAAGGGGCCATAATAGGAAAACATGGTTTGCGCGGGCCATATTTTTATATAGTAAACGTAAAGTTGTAGCTACAAAATAAAACATACGACAAGTTAAAGAGATCTAGTACCTACAAGTATTAAATTGCGTATAAACCTCACAGATGATTGTAAAAAAATCAGAATATCATCAAAAGCGCTTGTCGCGGGCCATATTTTTGGCGTAAATAATAGCGGAAACGTATTGAATTCTACATCAAAATACACTTTAACGTACTGTGCAGTTGCTCCAGTCACTTTTTTTTAAGAAAGATGATTGTGCTAAAGATTATGATGAAAAAACAACGAAAAACATCGAAAAAGTGCAGAAGTGAGGTTATTTTCCATACTCTTTACACGTAAAGAAAAAGACAGAGACAAGTGATTTCGCGTAACGGAGCCTTAAGCTAAAAGCCTGTGTTTTTTGTTCCTTACTATGGAAAAGTGAAAAAAAAAATCGCTGCCGACCTATGTTCCTTGGAGAATGTTGTTCAGTTTCAGCAACACTATCACAGGGTCTCTATTTCAGGATCTGACAGGGTTTTTTGATACATGATGTATAACTTAGTTACGGTGTACAGAAAAACTCCTATAAGGTTTATGAGACACCGTCTTTGCATGAAATTTTATGTCTTTTCAAATAAATACAAACAAAAAAACTAAAGTTCGAATAAAATGTTATAAATTTGCAACAGTCCATTGTTTTATAGCGGTTTCATTCAGGGTTTAAATCAACTCTAAATCGGGTTTTGTGCTAACAAAAATAACCTTGTATTTATATGGATTTGTTATTTTCAGTACAATAAAAATCTGAACTCTAAAAACCAAATCGGTTAACAACTGACGAAGCTATGTTAAAAAAAAATGTTTAAAACAAAACAAAAAACCGACTTCAAATTAACCGACCTCTAAAAAGCAAGAAATAATATTCGTAATAATACAAATACGTCTATTGAAGTCGGGTGGGGCTAGAGTACAAATTCCTTTTTTTGAGAATTGAATTGAAGAATTGCCACAATTCATTAGGTTCGTCGCCGTTCATTATGAACTTATCTTTACTTAAGTTGCGTTGAAGTGAGAGCTTTGAAGGTTGTCTTTAAAGTCTAGACTAAGAATGACTTAAGTCAGCTAAGTAATCGATTAAGTAATGCACTTTATTTGTATTACCTTAAAAACCGATACTTCGAATTTTTTAAATCGCTTATTGAAACCAAGTGTTCGATTATTATTGGATTTGTCAAAATATTTTTTTGGTTTTTTATTTATGTTTAATTGGTCGAGCGAGAACGAAGCGCGAGCGAAGCGTCTCCGTTTTAGCTTGGGAAAAATGCTTTTGTATGTCCGGCTGTCCGGCTGTCCGTCAGTTCTTCTCTATAGGTCGCATTTCTCAACTAATTCTCGCGAAGTGTGAAGTTCTAACAGTGTGATAGTCAAATTAACATGGCTACTTTATGAACAAAAAACAGTTTTTATAAAACAATATTAGAAGTACTTATTTTAATAAGCATTTACGAAACTATAACCTATCTTTCCTTATCCTTTGACAAAAAAAGTTATGTGCAAACAAAAAAACATCATTGTGATAGTAACCGAAATTATAGCATTTTCAGGATTAGGTACTCGAAAACTACTGAACCGATTACCTTATTAAAAAAAAATGGGACCAACTTGGGAGTTACCCTGATGTAATAACGTTTAAATCATTTGAATTGGTCTAGCCGCCTTTGAGTAATCGGCGGACATACACAAAAAAGAAAAACAAGCATACAGACAGGCGAGCTGCTAGAACATCCTCCTTGATGTCGGTTAAAAAGACTTACGAACTGTTAGAGCTTAACTAACGCATTTTAGGGAAAATGTTCAGGTTTATAGACTGGACACACCCTCAAAGTTACACAGACTAAAAATGGTCACCCATCTCAATCTCAACCACATCAAAAGTTGCTTCACATTCAAAATTGAGACGCATTTTCATAAAGTAAGTACGTTTCATAAGTATTTTAAATTAATTTGTGTCGATGCATCGCCCGGTTTCGGCTGAGGTCATTGACACTAACTGGTTCTGACAGACAGACTTACATAATTTGTATATTATTATGTCTGGGTCGACGTGTAACCTTATTGGGTCATTGATTGGATAATTTTACCAAAAAAAAAGCACAAATTAATTTAACAAGCTTTAATTTAAAGAAGCTCTCTCACTTGGAATTCTTCGTTAAAAAAAGTCATGTAACTTATTAAAAAAACATAAATTATTAGTTTTAAAAAGGAAAGTGACCACTTTTTAACCGACTTCCAAAAAAGGAGGAGGTTCTATGTTCGTCTGTATATTAGTTTTTTTTGTGTATGTCCACCGATTACTCGAAGACGGCTGGACCGAAGGAAAGGATTCAAACGTTATTACATTAGGTAAACTTCCAAGTTGGTCCCATTTTTTAAAATTTGGAAATCGGTTCAGTACTTTTCAAGTAATCTTGAAAAAAAGCACGAAAATAGTATGATTTTGTGTGAATTACCTCGATGATAATGGTCGTATTACTTCTTTGTTTATGAACTGAATAAGATAATTATTTTTTTGTAGGAAGAGGGACATCTTAAGTGTAGGTTCTATAACCGACTTAAAAAGGAGGTTCTCAGTTCGACCCGTATGTATGTTTCTCCGCGATTATCTTACGTTTGGCTGAGCCGATTTTTCTATACATTATAATATACCTTACCTACAAGGTACCTACACTCTAAATAAAAAAAATAAAAAAAGTTTAAAAAAAAAACAAAAAACCGACTTCAAAAAACCTACCTCTAAAAAGCAAGAAATAATATTCGTAATAATAAAAATACGTCTATTGAAGTTGGGTGGGGCTTTTAGATTAAAAAAAAAGGAATCTGTACTCCAGCCCCACCATATTATTACGAATATTATTTCTTGCTTTTTAGAGGTAGGTTTTTTGAAGTCGGTAGAAATCTACTCCTGCGAGCTTGTTGGTATTTTACAAATATCCCTGTATATTCTGTGACTTCGGTGCCGTCATAGCCCGACCCGTTGACGTGGCACATATATACAGGGTGTATAATGGTTTTTTTTCTGAATGAAGACTTCATTTTATTTAAAAAACTAGCGGCCGCCCGTGATTTAACCCGCGTGGGTCCCGTCCCCGTGGGAATATCGGGATAAAAAGTATCCTATGTTTTAATCTAGGCTATCTACTATCTGTGTGTCAAATTCCAACTAAATCCGTTCAGTAATTTTTGCGTGATTGAGGAACAAACATCCAAACCCACAAGTAGGACTTAGTAGGAAGTAGAGTTATTTGGAATACTTTAGTGGGCAAAAGGCGTAACTCTGGATTTCATACAGTAGATTAGTTGAAAGTTTATCCTGCAGGATATTAATTTCTGATTACTTAGTTTATTTAGGTCAAGAACGATAGTGACGCAAATGGAGCAGGACTATTAGGGATGCGCGATAACAATCATCGATATCGACAAATCTATAACGGCTTTATTACAAAAGATTTTTAAACACCTGTTTAATTTAGACATTCATTTCATCAAGTGTTTGGTGTGTACATTAAAGTTCGTTAAAAATTAAGCTTAACCTTAACTGTTATAGAAAATATTCCAACAGAGTGGTTATTATATTATAGGAGAAATGAAAGTTCTCAGATGTAAGTACTTCTTTCGGACTTGTAGGTACTTGTGCTAACTATACTTACCTACAGGTATTTTACTTCGTTTTTCCAACGATGTCTCCGATGTTCTTACTAGATGCAGTCAGTTGCAGCTTGAAAATATCGATAAATAAATTCATAAATTATCGACACCGCACATCACTAGTTCGCACAGCGCATCCGCACTGCGCTGGGCCCAATCGATGCAGCCGTATTTACATAATGCTTGCACTAGAATCTAGGTTACTCCTTGTACATCACTAGCGTGAGTTGAATAAATAAACGTACCTATGTCGTAGGCCTATCATTGAATTGGGCCGATCGAGATCTGCCTGGGCACATCACGATACGCCGACATTTCTTGATTTGCCGGTTTAATAACCCCCATATCGTTCAATTAACGTTCGATGATTTGCCCGGCAAAGTTTTGGCAAATCTAATGCAGTTTTTTTACTTACGTGCGTTAAATTTGCTTTACTTGCATAGAAATCCTGTATCTGATGACTCTCGTAATTAACTTTGAAATTATTTCTCTCCCAATTATTGCTTTATAATCACATTTTTCGATTTCTTATGATGCACACACACAGCTGACAGAGCGCAAACAGCTCTACTGGCGTCGCAAAACAGAACTACTTTACGATGCGCCCACCCATATATCGATAAGGCCAAGTGACTATTTGGACAAATCGACAAATTGGTTGCTCTCATGGCTCTGCCCAACTTCATATAATGCCATATCATGAAAAATTCGGGCATATCATGGAATGCTAGCATATCATTTATAATGATCTGCCCAGGCAGATCTCGATCGGCCCAGTTCAGTAATTGGCCCACGGCATCTGTCAACACTACAGGCACAAAATAAAAAGTCTGTGTGTTGTTCCGCTATATACTATATCTATGGTTCCGCTCTAGCCGTATTCGAAAGCCGTCATTTGTTTTATTGCGTTAGGAACTCCTTGGTAACTGCAGCAGTACTGAATATAGTTTGGATTGTCCCGAGATTGCTTGTATGAAATGTGCACGTGTATGCGTACACGGAAAACCGCGACATATGTTCTGAGTGGTACTTCTGTTTTCTTTATACAACATGTTACAATAAACCTCTAAAACCGAATATGGCAGCCAGGACAGGGTACAATGCATACAACCCCCGTTTTTTTTATAAAATATTATAAAACCCTGAAAACTGACACTTTCCATTAGATGTATGGAACGTGGTTCGCAAAAAGGCAAAAAAAAGAAGGAGCTCCAAAACCAATTTGGGTCATTTCTCCGCCATTAATAGAATGCAGTCACATTACAGTCGCCTGTCACGCTTATCAGCTTCATCTGCCTCGGTTGATGTTGACTTGCATCACCCTCCACGCAAATTCAAATTATTTTTAACAAACGTATTCGTGTCGAAATCATAAACTTTCTTTTTCTTTCTCTTGTCATTCATATAGTATATAACTGGTTAATTTGTATCTTTGGATAATTTAATTAGTAATTAATGAATTAGTAATTAGCTCAACGCGAAAAGGGCCCCATATGACCATTGTCGTTTAATGGTCATAGAAAAGTCCCAAGATTACCCACTTTCATCGTACAGTAGTCGCATCAAAACTTTACAACGACTCTTTCGTTATATCGTTTAAAAGTCAAAACTTGACTCAAATGCGACTACAAAGTCGTACAGACGTTTTAGCTAAAACTTAAATGCAACGTCGTATAGTTTAGTCTTGCCGACGTTGCTATGACCAGTTTATTATTATGTAACCTCTAGCATACTTTTTGTTGTATTGAATGTAAATAGCGTTAATTGTGTTGGTTGTCCTAAATAAATTAAAAAAAAAAAAAGTATTTTTATTCTATTTTTACTAATGAATACACCCAGTTGTACGAACTAAACAAAGTGACAGAGTTAAAGGGAAAAACCTAGTAAATATTAACATTAATTATCACATAAACGTTAACTTCAAAACTGTTAAGTAAATAACTACATCATGCTTAGTTTGAAACATTATAATTTGAACTCTATTTCACTTAAAAATAGGTACCCTAATACCAAGTGGCTTATAAGATGATGCGTAAAATCTGTCATGAATTTTCCCATCACAAAGAAAATGTAATATCACATTAGAAAACTTAAAATTTAACGATAATGAAACCTATTGTGTAAGAAATAAGAGTCAGTTAATTTATTTACAAATGATTTTGCAACTTAGTTTTTGTTCAGTATAAATTGAAAATTTATTCTTCCTATAAGTTTATTGTGCTCGAAATTTTAATCAAAATGGCAGATTTAGCAAGAATTATTGGTTTAATAATGGTGATTTGTGTACTTACACAGGTAAATAGAAGTCGATTTGTTATCAAATGGAAAATTAAATAATTTTTGGGTTGTTTGTTACCAACTATTCTTAATTTTTCAACACACTTGCTCGTAAAGTGAGCCCTAATACACCGCTTTTAGGGCCATAAACCGAGCTATAACAAACGCGTGCAATAATATATAAACACTAGTTCGTAATAGAATTAACCCTACAAAGTTAAATTAGTACCTTACTGAAAGTTCAATGCGAGTAAACAGAGCATTCCCAATTTAACCGGGTTATACAGTTATTTTTTTTTAGTAACAACAAACTTTAACAAAGAGGTTTTATGCCGCTGAAAATTCATATACATTTTTGGAATAAATAAATGTCCTTAATTAAGTCAAACAAATATTTATTATTATAAAATTATTCATAATTCACAATATTTTGTTATAAAATATTAAAATAATTGCATTTTTACTTAAAATTATAATTTTGAAGTAGGCTGTATGCTCCTCACCCCTTTGTTCGCAAAATATTCTTGCATTGAACGTGTGAAAAAAACAAAAAAAAACCTGCGCGCCTTTTCCCATAATTATCATAATATTTTGTTTTTGTCGTATTTGTTGCTGTGTGGTAAATTACTTTGTTTTTTCCTCGCAAATGTGTTGAAAAACGTCGTATGAAACTCGTGAGCTCTTGCTTATTGCACACTCGGCTGAGTTACGCCCTCGCCTGCGGCTCGGGCTGCAACCCACAGCCTTGTGTGCAATGAGCAACCTAAGCTAACTTGTCTCATAATGTACTATTATCTAACTTTTTTCCCCCATATTGTTTTCGATATCTAACATCGGGATTTAATTTTTCAAAATTCAAACATGTTCATAACACAACCGCTAAGAAGAGAATTACCTAAGTACTTATTGGAATTTTCATGGGAAGTATAGATATTTAAATATTCACGCGGAAAGAGTTTCAATACTTTCAATATTATGTATATCCGGTGAAAGTTATATATAGGTAATTTAATTACAAATCGTTGGGGATATTGTCAGAACGTTTTTTATCTTATTAATTATTATTAAAGCGGAAATAAAGAATACACTATGTATACAGCCTTAATTTAATTTAATTAAATCTTAAATCTTAACCTAAAACTAACCTTAAAACTATCTTTTAAACTCACAAAAAATGACACTTGACTATGCTGTGTCTCTGCGTGTTTTTGCATATACCTTACCAACATCATTATTGCTTTATTTTCTTGTAAGTTCATTTAGATTCGATGAGCATTTTTGTACGACTTTACATTTTTCACATGTTTATTATGTAAGTTGTAATGCCACTTAACGGTCACCCATCCGACACCTTGCCGGACCAAGCGTTGCTTAGCAAACGTGATCGAGTACGATCAGTCTGTCAAGTTCTGCCATGAGCGCTTCAAGTTCTCTATATTTTGTGGTACTCTCTTACCTATTCTCATTTGTTCCAGATGGTGGATTCCCACTTCTTCCGAGGTTTTGGTGGTCCCCGGTTCGGGTACGGAGGTTTCGGAGGTCCCCGGTTTGGGTACGGCGGGGGTTTCGGCTATGGGTACGGAGGTTTCTATCGCCCCCCACCACCGCCGATATTTTACCCTCCTTACCCTTATTATGGCTAAAATATCTCTGAAAAAAATTGTACCTTGGAGCTACAAAATTGGACTGTGATTTTAATTTTAATCTTTTTTAAAAATAATGGTTTGGCACTGTTAAAAAGTTTGGTTAACAAAAAAGTGTAATAAACTTGTTAAGTTAAAAGTATTTTAATTTTCTTTTTATATTATCAACGCGCGCTGATTTGAGGTTTGTTTAAAAATATGTTGTTCTGTCAACAGCTGAGTTGTACCGCGGTCCCCGAGCACTGTATACTATGCTAACTAGTATGGTGGAAGTACTTCCCTCTTCGAAAATAATTTAAAAAATCTCTGCCTAAAAAGTAAATAAATATTTATAAACTTTATTTGCACAAGTCTAGCTATTTATCCTTACTTGTCCTATTTAGTAAATAGTTTTTGCCAGTTGTCATACGTCTTTTTAACTTGAATCGCTATTGAATGATATGTTAATTTATTACATCAACATACAAATTTTCAATAATAACTAATGATATCTTTATCTTAAGTATTCTATGTATGGAAAGTAAAAATATTTTATAAATGCTTTTTTCAATAAGGAGTTAGGTGAAAATTGTTTACCAAATAAGACAAGTAAGGATAAATAGACTGTAACTAGATATGTAATTTAACGCTTGATATTTAGAAGTACTGACAGTCTTCGATTTTAAATTCTCTGGGTAAAGTAAAAATAAAATCATAAAAGCTGTGAAATAACAACTACATTGCTGACATAATTTATATAATTTAACACATTTAAATACACAAGTTACATTATAGGTACAACAATGTATTATGTCTACTAATAACATATAATTGTTATAACGTTTTAACGCCGACTATCGATGCCGCTATTATATCCCAACTATGAAGCCAATTTCTATAATTTTAGGCCTTTTCTCAAAAACAAAAAGTAAAAAAAAAACAAAGAAGATATTTCATATCTTTAACGGCATTTTTTGGCAGAAAAATATGTTTTCTTTAAAAAATATGATAGTAACTATTAATATTTTCAGAAAATATATGCACATCACAGATCTTAGGCTAACTTTAGAAAAGAAAGGAAATGTATGTTAAGTTAAAAGTTAAGTCAAATACGATTAGGATAAAAACTTTGTAGTTAAGTATATTTTAAATATTGATATGTATTTTACCTAAGCACCTAGCATACAATATATTTCGAGGTTATTTTTATACTTACTATTTTAAAAAACAATAAGCGAAAATTAAATTTACACTTATTCTAAAGAGTAGCTTATTCTAATATGATATGTTTCACATATTAATAGATTTAAATTTAACATCAATATTAAAAACTATATAAATGCCTCAGCCAGTAAGATATGTCTTTGTTTCAATCTCGAAGACTTAATATTTTTTTAATTATTATTTAATTCTAATTTAATGTTAATTTTAAAGATTAAATACATTAAAATCTCCTAATAATAAGACGCGACTCGATAAATCGCTTTAATTATTATTATTAATAAAATAACATTCATAAGTACGGATTAATGTTTAAACATTTATGTTTTAGTTATTTTAATTCTAAAATCTACACATGTAATTTATAGTAAACTTAAGAACTAAAATTGATATGTCTGTTTTTTTTGCCTATTTAATCTTTTTGTTTTTTTCCAATGAAGCTTTTGTTAAAAAAAAAGTTGCGATTCGGTTGACCGTTGTTCAAAGCAATTTGACCATTAGATTTATCGATTTTGTTTCTGATTTCTTATTCATAAAAATAATAATAAAAAAAAACATAAAAAGAGGAAAATAACAACAGTTCCAGATTTTCACGACAAGAATATTTTGTACGGAGCAGTCTTTTTTGTGAAAGAATTTAAATAAAAAGTTTATATGAATATTAAATCAGAAACAATAAAAACCAGAAAAATGTTAAAAGTATGTGTTTTACTAAAATAATACAGCGTTATAAATGAAATTGAAACTTTATTAGCATACTTTTAACATTATTTCTTTATAGGCACGAGTACCATTGTTAAAAAATACGATTAACATTTTACACCCATATCTTTTAACAATGAAAACTTTTTTAACACACGTAAACTAAGCAAGAAAAAATAAGATAATGAAAATTCCCGCCATTTTTCAAAATAGGAACTTCTTGCTTAGTCTATGTGTGTTTTTTCTTTTTTTTCTTTTAATGCATCCTGTAAACGCCAATGCGTTTCTCGCCGGCTGTGTGTTGGACGAATTCGCGTATCTGATCTGTGGCTACGGGTCCAATGCAGACTAGAGGCTCCTTGAAGTAACCACAGCTCTGAAACAAGAGAAGACAAAACTAAATTAGACTCCATATGGTACAATATACTACGCTAGGTATCTATAGCACCCCGAAAAAGAGAAGTCACGTGGGTCTGTACAAGCTTACGTCATTTCCGCTATCGGTATTGAAAATAACGTTTATGAGAAAAAAACCGGCTAATTGCGTGCCGGGCCATGCGTAGCAGGGTTCCGTTCCGTAGTTACCATTATACCATTATGCCTTATTTAATACCACTATCATTTTTCATCTGCAAAAATAACTTTGTTTTCAACACACTTGCTCGTAAAGTGAGCCCTAATACATCGCTTTTAGGGCCATAAACCGAGCTATAACAAACGCGTGCAATAATATATAAAACACTAGTTCGTAATAGAATTAACCCTACAAAGATAAATTAGTACCTTACTGCAAGTTCTATGCGAGTAAACAGAGCATTCCCAATTTAGCCGGGTATACAGTTATTTTTTTTTTAAAACAAAGAGGTTTTATGCTGCTGAAAATTCATATACATTTTTGGAATAAATAAATGTGTAAGTCCTTAATTAAGTCAAATAAATATATAATTATTATCCAATTATTCATAATTTACAATATATTGTTATAAAATTTTAAAACATTTGCATTTTGTCACTTAAAATTATTATTTTGAAGTATTAGTAGTAGGCTGTATGCTCCTCACCCCTTTGTTCGCAAAATATTCTTGCGTTTGGCGTGTGAAAAAAAAAACAAAAAAAAACATGCGCGCCTTTTCCCATAATTATCATATTTTGTTTTTGCCATATTTGTTGCTGTGTGATAAATTACTTTGTTTTTTCCTCGCAAATGTGTTGAAAAACGTCGTATGAAACTCGCGAGCTCTTGCTTATTGCACACTCGGCTGAGTTACGCCCTCGCCTGCGGCTCGGGCTGCAACCCACAGCCTTGTGTGCAATGAGCAACCTAAGCTAACTTGTCTCATAGTGTACTATTTTCATAGAGTTTGTATAAATGACAAAGTAATATTTGCGGTTTTGGAAAATATGCTATATCTCTAAATTTTCGTTGAAAGTGTTTATTAAGATCTACAGCATATTGTTAGAGGGGGGAGAAAGTTGGGGGAGGGGGGGCACACTTTTTACCACTTTGACAGTGAAAATCTTTTAAACGGTTTACTTTAAAAAAAAAATTGTCCTATTTAGAGAGATTGGACAAAATATTGGCATCAGCTTCAGTTGTTTTAAGTCATTATCTTTAGATCCAACAATCTGAAAATTGGTCCCCGAAAAATGCGTGATAAAAATACAGTTTTATTTTCCAATTGGACTGTTTTCTTCGAAAAGGCACCAAAGTCTCTCTCTGAATAATCACGGCCAGTTTGCGAAAAGGCAACTCCTAAGAATACTATAATGAAACTAATTGATACAAAAGCTCTAAAGGTTGAAATTTCAATCAGCTCGCTCCATTGAAAATCGTGATAGCTTAATAGAAATTTCATTACAATGGGATAATGAACTTTGTAGAATGCGGTCTAGCACTTTGAGATGGTAATTTTGCTATTAACCAATCGGTCAGGAATTGTAGTTTCATTAATTAAGATTGGTAGATCTCGTATCACCTCAAAGGGAAAATGAAATATCGATTAACAACTTCGGAACTTCGCTAATGAATTTGAAATTTTGAAATGAAAACGTTAACAATTTAACAATTACAAACTTATATTGTTTTCATTTCCCTACGGTTTTCTTAGCTATGATTTCGATATCTAGGGAACGTTTTCTTACTGCAGAAAACAGATCTTTAGCAGACATACGAATCTGGGGGTCTATTACGAAAAGTTTAATGCGATACACGCAGCTGCGTCCGTGCTACGTGCTGATTGTTTCCTATTACAAAGCACTTGCGTTTGCGGTATCGCTAAGTGATTGCGTAAGTTTGACAGTTTCTTTCTAGAGTATCCGATCATTCGTTCAATAGACTTTGGGGTACGATAATCAAATTGAAAATGTGTTAAATAGCCACAATTGAGGAACTGCGGACGACTATCGTGACCAAGTGACTGCGTTACGCAATTGCGTACGTTATTTTCGTAATAGGCCCCCAGCGCCACCGTTTTTGGTGGAAATTCCAAAGTCTTGCACTAAGCGTTTTGCTTCAAATTTTATCATCCGTACCGCTAGAGAGTGGAACTCCTTGCCTGAGTCTGTGTTTCCTGATAGGTACAATCTGGGGGCCTTCAAGTCGCGAGTGAATAGGTTACTTCCAGGCAAGTGCGTTTCATCGTAGGTCGCATCATCGCTTACCATCAGGCGTGATAGTGGGCAAGCGCTTGCCTAAATGTCATAAAAAAATCATTCTTTAGAGGAATGTTTTCCTCTTAAGAATGAATCTGCGTGTGTAAATAGAGGAATATTTTGTTGAGGTTGAGGATGGTTTCCTTTTGTGTCACCCAAATCTGAAGAGAGGAACCATTTCCTCGCTGTAAATCTGTTGGGAGAGGAACAAGTTCTCCGTTGCATATTACCTTCCTAGCTTTCTGGCGGTGGCGGCGTTGCACGAGTCAGCATAGACCCGGTGATGTCGCACTCACTAAATGAAGCGTAGTTAGCAATGCATACTAACATTGTATCATATTGATGGTTTCCTCAGCTGTATGGCTTTCTTCCCTCCCCAAGCTCAAACATGTCTAGAGAGAGGAATGTTTTACCCTACTGTTTCGTTATATCAGCCGCACGACACCCACTGCTGGGTATAGGCCTCCCCCAAGGATCTCCACGACGATTGGCCCTGCGCTGCCCGCATCCAGCGGCTTCCCGCGACCATCACCAGATCGTCGGTCCACCTTGTGGGGGGCCTAACCACGGAGCGTCGTCCTGCGCGGTCGCCTATCCATAACCTTTCCGCCCCAACGGCCATCGGTTCTTCTCGCTATGTGTCCAGCCCACTGCCACATCTGCTGAGCGATCCTGATTAGGACGGTTTTATTGAGAGAGGAACAAGTTCCCCGTTGCATCTTACCTTCCTAGCTTTCTGACGGTGGCGGCGTTGCACGATGCAGCATAGTCCCCTGTTCCCCTAATGATACTGCACTCACTAGATGAAGCGAATTTATCAATACTTACTTAAATTTTGTAATATTGTGGCTTTCTTGACTTCCCAATCTACCCATGCTTGAACATGTAGAGAGAGGAATGTTTCCCCCCACTGTTAATGGCCCGGCCACAGCCAGCGCGGCAGGCGGCGAGGTAAACCAACCATCCAAATCTGGAGAGAGGAACTAGTTCCCCGTTGCATATTACCTTCCTAGCTTTCTGGCGGTGGCGGCGTTGCACGATGCAGCATAGTCCCCTGGTTATGTCGCATTCGCTGGATGAAGCGCAGTCCTCATTGTATTGTTTGCGGCCGGCGGACGGAGCGCGGCATACGCGCATTTCACCTGGACAAGCAATGTTTATGGTTACAAATTAAGTATAGTTAGTATCAACACAACACCTACTATTAGAACACGTCTAACTTTAGCCGCAGTACGTTTAGCCAAATCAGTATTACAACTGAGCACTTTTGCAATAATAAATGAAATTCTGAAAATTCTAAGTCAACGTTCAAAAATTCACCCGTTTGTGGTTATGATTAATTATTATTGATATGGTGGTACCTACCTACCTACTTAAATACTTTATTTCGTATGATTAAAATCTAAAACCCCGTTCATTATTGCAAAAATCTTAATCAAAAGTATTTTCATATGAAACGTGACTTCTCAACCATACAAGCGTATAAACATGTTTATTCATAACAATCTCCTGCCGTGAGCCCGACTGTAAGCAAACCCCTTAGCGCCTTATTAATATTTATGAAAATCTGTTGGAGATTTGCGAGGTTGCTCTTTGAATTTCGCAGGCGTTTCCGTAAAGCAATATGGTGGCCTGAATATTTAGTAGAAGTAACGTTTCCGAGGTTTCTATTGTTTTTTTTGTTTTACATCAATGGTTTACCCTTTCAACAAGGTTTATCTAAGTGTTCCACATAAGAAACTAGGTACCTACTGTGGGCTGCCGATTTCCTTTGTATTGAGAGTGGACAAGTTAATGTATAAGGTGGAACCAAGTTATGTATAGGTAGAAAATCGAAATGATTGGTCAGCGCTGACCGACTTTACTACGGAAAAAGCAAAAAAAGTTTAATTTTCGACCTATGTTCCTTGGAGAAAGTTGTTCAGTTTAAGCAATACTGTCACCTGTTCAGTATTGTTAAATAATTTGTTACAAAAAAAACCCCAATGCCGAATATGGGAGATATTGGACCATCAAACTGAACAACTTTTACAATGGGACCAACTCCGAAGTCGCGAGAAAAAATCAACTGTTTCATACAAAAATTAATAATCAAAATATATGGAACAACTGTTTTTTTTCGCGATTTCAGAGTTGGATCCATAGTAAAAATTGTTCAGTTTAATGGTCCCTTTATACCATATTCGGCATCAGGTATTTTGTATATTTTAAAACAAAACTTAGATGCCCCAATTTATTTGGGTCTTTGCAAGCTCAGCCAGCTGACCAGCCCATCATCGTATTGGTTCTCCTTGTGGCAAATTTAGCAGAGCTTGCGAGTTACTCCACTTTAGTTATCATTAGGCCTATAATAAAGTTATTGGACTTTAGTTATCTTTACGCTATGAAGTTATTTGAAACAGTGTGTTAAGACAACAACATTGTCAGGTAGTGTGACAAAAAATCATTCTTCGTATTATTGCTTTAATCGATGCGGTGTCCCGCAAGCGTAGTGTGCTGGGGTCACGATTATTTTTGCTGTATATAAATGATTTTTCAAGTGTAATAGTGTGTTGTTTGACATAATACATTACATTAATTCTGTAATTACCTGGTACAACTTCCTCGCAGACCAGTCCAGCATTGCATTGATTCTCCCTGTTGCAAATCTAGCAGAGCTTGAGACAGTTACCCCTCTTTAGTTATCTACGCTATGAAGTAATTTGACCGATTGAAAACAGTATGTTTAGAGCTTGCGAGCACCCTCTACAGTTTTAGTTTAAAGTCGTTTTTTTATTTTAGATAAATACTAGTTCTAAGCAATCTTTTAGTACTTACCTAAGTAGGCTATGCTTTGTCAAACAAATCCACATTCATATTTTACATTTTCAACGGAGTCTTATTTCAAGAACCTCAAGAAAGCTAACATAGATCCCCTAAAAAATGATAATCTTCTAAGCTTTAATGGTTGCGGTGTCCCACAAAGTAGTGTGTTGGAGCCACTATTATTTTTGCTTTATAATTATATGATCTTCCAAATGTAATTTATAATTCTGTACTAACCTGGTACAACCTCCTCGCAGACCAGTCCAGCATCGCATTGGTTCTCCCTGTTGCAAATCTCGCCGAGTTTGCGGCCTGCGAACGCGGGCAGGCAGCGTCCTCCGTCATCTGATGGAATAAAGAAATAAAGGGTATAAGTATTGATACAATCTCAGGACAAACCGGGATATAATAAGAAATATTCTGTCACCTTCTTGCGCTGCAACAAAACAAATGACGGTAGTATTTTCGAATAGGGCCCTTAATAAACAAGTAACGCGCACGCATTCGGTTTGACTTGGTGTTGCCAACCATTTTTGGATCAAATACTATACGTCTGGTAATAAGAATAACATACAAACATTGTAAGTACTTATATCAATTGTACCCGTACTTATGTAATAATGATTCTTAATGAGCTTAAATATTATATGAGAGTTGTAAATATGGTATTATTTTAAGCCTCTTACAATATTTATTGTTCTGGCTCTTACTTAATTTCTGAGTAATACTGAAAATAATCTGTTAACAAATGGATTCTATTATTATAAAAACTTTTTAGGATGTTCCTTGTCCGAAGTAAATAATGTTCTTTCTTCTTATTTTAAGTATATGTCAACATTCTTCTTATTTTTAGTATATGTATTAAATATTGTATTTATGTGTAAGTATATTATATTATCTATGTTATATACATGTATATAGGTATAAGTTTTAGTAAGCACTTCGAGATACACACAGACTGCCCTTCTCAATGTTCTTTCCTGTCCCGGGCCAGCTGTAAGAAATTTCAATATGAAATAAGCTGTGCCCTTGTACTACTCTTCTGTCCATTATTTTTCATGTAAAAATTGTGTGTGTACTAAATAAATAAATAAATGTTTTAGTATTAATATTAGAATTGAAACTCAACTCAAACTCGGAGCGATAAATTATAGCGCTTAGATAAAGACAAAATTGTGAATAATCTCTCTGTAATGCGCTCTGAGGAGCTAGGTGGCGCAGTGGTTTAGCGCCTGGCCCAGCGATTGCGGATGTCGGTCATGGGATGGGTGACCAAAAATTTCTTATCTCGAGCTCCTCCGTGCTTCGGAAGGCACGTTAAGCCATTGGTCCCGGCTGCATCTGCAGTCGTTAACACCCACCAAACCGCATTGGGCCCGCGTGGTGGGTTATGGACCGTCCTCCTTATCCACCCATAAGGAAGGCCTGTGCCCCAACAGTGGGGACGTTAAAAATGACTGATGGACAAATCTGTGAACTCTGAAGAAGCTTTGTGGTACTTTTTATCGCATATTTTCTAGCCTGTAGTTTAGTTTTATGAAGTTTTTTTTTGCGAAAAGTGGCCATTCTCAAGGGTTCCGTTTATTCCTTTTGGACGGAACCCTAAAAAAACAAAAAAACGTTTTCCTAAAATACACTAAGTTATTCTACAATACTTAATGATTGTTGTTGTTTATTTATAATTTAATAAACAACTTTCTATCTCCTCCGAGAAAATACAGTGACTTTTAAGTGAAACCTTAATTAACTTAAGTTTATAAACCCTACACTAATTACATGGCTCGTTGACTAAGTAATAACAAAATTGACCGTTCTTAGAAGCAAAAAGGACGGTTATGATTTTCACCGGTATGTATTCATTTGTAGGTACAATGAGATTATATTTACCACCGCACCGTACCATCAATGGTACTGTCTGATGGTACCACGGCAAAGGAAGGGGTAGGACTTATTTCAAGTCCGCCTGCCTAGCTACAACCATCTTTAAATAAGTCTGACTCCATAACAACAATTTGAAAATTGTTGTGTTCCGGCAGTTAGAGGTAAGATAGACAGTTCCTCAGTGGTGAGTGTCCGGGTGTAGTGCGCTTACACTTTCGGCCTTATCGTCACTTAACATCAGGTGAGGTGAAGGCCAAGCACTATCCCGTTGTGTAAAAAAGTAATCCTTTTAAAAGGCCTGACTGTGACTAAAACTATCTACTTAAGTATCAATAGAACTACCTGATTATGTAACTAAAAGGTCTGCCAAGAAACAGTGCCCTCGTAAACCTGGCACTCTGGTCCCGTACGTGACATCCAAATAATTCACTTTTAATGCCAAATAAGTGGTTTCTAAGAGAGAAATAAGATAAAGCTTTTCTGCTTTTATTAGTTTCATACAGTGAAGTGATATGACGTGTCACATCCATGGAATATGTTTTAGGTTTAATTAACTAAACTCCTTTCATTAATTTGTCCTCATAAAAGGCAATGATTGAATTAAAAAAAAACGATCTTACTTTATATTAGCTAATTTAAAAAAAAAACTCTTCTTATTTTTGTTATGGCAATCTACTCCTCTTCAGAGAGTAATTTTTGTCAGTGTCAAGTGTTAAATAATTCAGTGGTATTGTTTCAGTTTACATTAGAATGCGGGTGCATCGCATTCCAATGCTGCTTGGAGCATTTGGCATCAAATATATCTAAAGTGAAAGTGAAAGTGAAATAAGCTTTATTCAAATAAACTTAATTATTAAGTACTTTTGAATCGTCTATATTTCCCTACCACCCATTCCAGACTTTTTTAGCTGACAAGAAGAACGGGCGCAAGAAACTTATCAGCTGTAACAGCCGTAAGTAACGATATTTACAAACTTGAATATATCGATACAGTTTTACAGTTTACTCGGTAAGTTCTGCCGAGGTAGCACTAGCCACCACTACAATAAAAGTCTCAGCTTCGCACAAACAAGATCGCACCTATTTCAATTATCCCACATATTGTTCAGATGCGTAGACACTTGTACCACAAAACTGCACCAATTTTAAGACACAATATCCGCTATAAAACAATTTGCAAATAATTAAAACCACCGGACTGAACCCGACAAAATGGCGCCAAAAGCTCGCTAGCGTTATTTTTACGATACTTTATGGATAACATACGAACCAATAAAAAAAATACATTATTACTAATTAATAACATTTTATTTCCTCGCATCGCTTGAGGAAATTCTACAAGCCTTGTACTGGAAGCTATTTGCATTGCCTCGAATGATTAAAGCCCTCGCCATGTAAATGATAACTTACCCGTTCTCGGCTGCAATGTACTATTACTGAAATACATATATTCTGAAACTCATTCAGAATATTTAAAACGGAATTAAAATGCAATTAAAGTGCTCAATCCATTCTGCGATAAAAGTCTGTACTTATGCAAAATAAAATTTTTTTTACTGTCGGTTGGTGGTTGACACAGCTTTTGGGAAATAAATTGTAATTAAGCTAATTGACTAAAATATGAGTCATCGGGAAATGGTGGCAGTATTAAGGTAATTACTTTTAAGTAAGTATAGCTGAAGTGGCAATGGGCGGGACACATAGCGAGAAGAACCGATGGCCGTTGGGGCGGAAAGGTTCTGGAATGGCGACCGCGCACCGGACGGCGCTCCGTGGGTAGGCCCCCGACAAGGTGAAGGTCGCGGGAAGCCGCTGGATGCGGGCAGCGTAGGACCGATCGTCGTGGAGATCCTTAGGGGAGGCCTATACCCAGCAGTGGGTGTCGTGCGGCTGATATGATGATGATGATGAAGTATATTAAAAGTTTACAATGATGGTAAAGTCTACAGACATTGGTAAATTAATTGTTGTGATTCCGTTTTAAATCAGATCAAATTTTTTAAAGAAAGTGAAAGTGAAAGTGAAAGTGAAATAAGCTTTATTCAAATAAACTTAATTATTAAGTACTTTTGAATCGTCTATATTTTTCTACCACCCGTTCCAGACTTTTTTAGCTGACAAGAAGAACGGGCGCAAGAAACTTATCAGCTGTAACAGCCATAAGTAACGATATTTACAAACTTGAATAAACACTAGAGAGTTTGTGGATAGTCCATAGTAACAAATTATAAAGTGTATCATTATTTTCTTGAGAATTACATTTACATTTATTACTTAATTTTATTTGAAAAAAGATTGTGGGACAGTGCATAGACGCATAATACCACATACCGCAAAATAAAATATCACATTTTTTCACTACACTTTCCGATCAAGTAGGTACCTATTAAAAAAAAAAAACTGTAGAACTCAAGTAGAACTCATCAGCTAGTATTTAACGAAACTTTATGGCTGCATGACTTGACATCATGACACACGAACAAATTTAAAAAAATATTTTTTACTAAGGTAGTTTTCTGGTACTAAGTAGGTATTTCCTCGCATTTCTCGAGAAAAGCACTATACAACTAGGTACTTGTATTGGAAGCTATTTACATTGCTCCGAATGGTTAACACCATCCTTGACAGTGTAAATGCTTACTTCCCGTTCTCGGCTGTAATGTAGTATTCCCAATAGTGAGGTAACCTACAGTTAGTTGCCGCAATTTAATTAGGGGAAAGTTAGGAACAGATCGCCTACGGGCCGAAAGTGGATTTTTGGGTGTTAACGATTGTAAAGGCAGCCAGAACCAACCGCATAACATACCTTCCGGCAGGAGGAGCTATAGATAATCAATTTTTGGTCACCCATCTCATGACTGGAGCTCCTCCGTGCTTCGGAAGGCACATTTGCAGTCGTTAACACCCACCAATCCGCATTGGGCCCGCGTGGTGGGTTAAGGCCCATCCTCCTTACCACCCATAAGGGAGGCCTGTGCCCCAGCAGGGGGACATCAAAAATGGCTGATGGATGGACACCTCATGACTGACCCTTTGTAATGTTTTCGTAAATGCAAGAAATTAAATTATTACATTGACTTTATAAGTATTTTAACAAAATTTAATTAACGAAAAACCTATTTAATTTCAACTGAAAAACTGTTTAGTGCTAAAAAAGCGAGTTAATTTTCAGCCATCCCATAGCGTTGGAATTTTGAAGTAACACGCAAATATCTACGTCATCTTTTATACCAGGTATTTTTTTAATGGCGCCCAAGAGAGCTATGAAATAAACAAGAAACGCTTCTTAAAGATTTTATCGTTGGTTCTGCTAATATTCAACGACTTCTTTGCATAAAAAATTAAGAAAATAGCTTTATTCTTTGCTTCAGGAAAAATACTCCATCTTTTATAATATTTCAAAACGTGTTTTCTATAAGAAAGGTCTCGAAGAAAACATTTGACAGGTTAAATGTTAATATTTCTTAGATGTTTTTAGAAATAACTATGTAAAACTAAATGAAATACCTACTTACAAAATTTGTCCAGGTTCTTGCAGTTTGAGAGTTTACATTAATTATTTAAAACCTTAGTTTAAAACTAGCTGACCCGACAGACGTTGTCCTGTCTTAGTTATGACCACGTTATAATATACTATATCTATGGTTATAACGCACGCATTCTGTCATTTCTATGTCAAACGTCATAAGACGCATTCTGTCAATTCTATGTCAAACGTCATAAGACGCATTCTGTCAATTCTATGTCAAACGTCATAAGACGCATTCTGTCAATTCTATGTCAAACGTGATAAGACAAATTCTGTCAATTCTATGTCAAACTTTATAAGGTTACATTAAAAAAGTTTATATTGTCCAAAATAATTTTATATGGTGGTTAAGTCCATCAGCCATTTTTGATGTCCCCACTGCTGGGGCACAGGCCTTCCTTATGGGTGGTAAGGAGGATGGGCCATAATCCACCACGCGGGCCCAATGGGGATTGGTGGGTGTTAACAACTGCAAATGCAGCCGGGACCAACGGCTTGCGAAGCACGAAGGAGCTCGAGATAATAAAATTTTGGTCACCCATCCCATGACCGACCCTTGCGAACGTTGCTTAACTTCCGCAATCGCTGGGCTAGGCGCTCAGCCACTGCGCCACCGAGCTCTGGTGATTAAGTATTCTTGAATTTTCTAATTTTTCGCGGAATTTTATTATTTTTTTATTTCATAAGAACCTTTTACTGATAATAACAAACAACAAAAAAATAATTAGCGAAATCGGTCCAGCCGTTCACGCGTAATGTATAGGGGAAAATAGGGGATTCATTTATAGATATACCTATAGATAGGTAGCCCATAGATTTTGATTTTCAAGTCCAAAATCTAGTGTAAGATTGTATTTTTTTTGTTTGAGTTGAATCAGAAGTTCAAAATATCTTCAAACAGCTTTTTTTTTTGACTAATACAATTTAAATTGCCATTATCACATTGCAAATTATTTTTATTTTAGCTCTTCTTGAACTTGTATAAGAATAGCTCCTAGCTAAATGACCTAGCAATAGCCCATTCCAGAAGAAGAATACTTAAATGTCAATTTACTTGACCCTATTAAAAATGCTACTTTAGTTAATAGCTTCTAACTGACTCCTATTAAAAATCCTAATTTAGGTAATAGCTTTTAACGGGACCGCGCCTTAAATTCTTAGAATGGGCCACTAAAAATCAACAAAAAAAATCTGTGGCTCGCTTCAAAGTATTTTTATGAAATGGTAATGAAACACCCTCTAACAGAGATTGTCAGCCTAATTATACATTATAATTAGGTTAATGTTAATTAATACGAAGAAATTCATGTTTAATTAGGCGGGAACTGAGTGATTTTAAAGCTTTTGGCTTACAAGGACAAATTAATTATTTAATAGGAATGATTTATATGAGAAATATTTTGGTAGCGTTTTAAATTAATCGTCTTTTATATAAAAATGAATTGATGTACGTTAGTCTGGCTAGAACTCAAAAACGGCTCGACCGTTTGAAGTATTTTTTTTGTACTATAGTACTGGGAACTGGGACGGTTTTAAAAAAATATAGGAAAACCCCAAGAACAGATAAATAATCGGAAATTCAACATTAGCAATTTAACTAACTAATTAAATAAATGGCGCTGGTATTCAATATATTAAAATTCTCAAGGGAAAATTGATAATCATTTATAAATTATTGTATATAGGTTATGAGAAGAGATGAAAGGCATGTTACTAGAAGAGTAATATGGATATGGATGTTGAGGGCTGGAAAGTAAGAGGAAGACCACAGAAAAGATGGATGGATTGTGTGCGGAATGATATGTAAAGGGAGTGTATGAGGAGATGACGAGTGACAGGAGGGAATGGAAGAGAAGGACGCACTGCGCCGACCCCAAATAAATTGGGATTAGGGTGAGGATTATGATGATGATAAATTATTGTAGGTGATACAAACGCCGCGGTTAGTATTTCGGTCGCTATTTTATTATATCACCGCAGTACGTTATTATTCCTTTTTTGTATCGATTGAAACCGCAGTTACATTGCTGCTTTAAGTAAGATAGTTGTCACATTGATTCTTACTAAAGCAGCAATGTAACTGCGATTTCTGACAGAGTTGATCAAAATCAAAAAAATCAAAAAATATTTATTCAGTAACATCAAATTATTTAGTAACATCAGTTGATGGCAACAAAGTTACAAAATCAGGGGGCAGGTATTCAAATTTGTTTCAATGTTAAAGTTTGACATTTGGAGTTCTTAGAAATCTGCTGTTGACAGCTTTTCATTTTGTTATAAGTTAGTAATCAAACTACAGTTCATGATTTTGTTTAAAAATGTAGGTAAAATCGATACTAATATTTTAAATGCGAAAGTAACTCTGTGTGTCTGTTACGTTTTCATGCTTAGACCGCTGGACCGATTTTGACGAAATTTGGTACGGATTTAGATAGGACCTTGGGGAAGGACATAGGCTACTTTTTATCCTACTGCTGGGCACGGGTGTCCGCTCGCACGATATAACCTGTAGTCCACGCGAGCGAAGCTGCGGGCGGAAAGCTAGTAGATAATATTTACTACTAGATTCTTCCTGTAACTTCATCCGCGTGGATATTTGAAAAAAAATACATAGGAAACCAGGGGGTCTATTACGAAAAGTTTTACGCGACGCACGCAGCTGCGTCCGTGCTTCGTTAGAATTGTTTCCTATTACAAAGCACTTGCGTACCTATGCGACATCGCAAAGTAATTGCGTAAGTTTGACAGTTTTTTTCTAGGGTATCCGACATCATTCGTTCAATAGTCTTTGGGCTACGATAGCCAAATTGAAAATGTGTTTAATAGCCACAACCGACGAACTGCGGACGACTATCGTGACCAAGTGACTGCGTTACGCAATTGCGTATGTTATTTTCGTAATAGGCCCCCTGTCACTGGGATAAAAAGTATCCTATGTTTTAATTCAGGTTATAAACTATCTATTTGTCAATTTTCGTCCAAATCCGTTCAGCCGTTCTTTCATGATTGAGTAACAAACATCCAGAATTTCACATTGATAATATTAAGTGGGAAGTAGGATTTGTTTATGTTTAATATAACAAGTTATTATTTTAGATTAGGACTAATTAGTCGTTGATTACAAACAATGACAAACAAAACAACAGAAATATTGTTTTCCAGATTAATTAGCTGAGTTGTTTTATGTTAGTCACTCAATTAGTCCAAATGCGAATGACAACAAAGGACAAAAAGAAAAAAGTTTGCAAGAAATAAACAAGCGTAATAAAGGTATCTTTACTTGTTTTTATTAATTATCTCTAATCATCTCCCATTCTTATACGAAGGGACAGCGGAAACGGCCGAGTTTTATTACCTCGGATGGCAACTCACACGATTATCACTCGACCGCCATTTTTAGGGTTCCGTACCTCAAAAAGAAAAAACGAAAACCCTTCTGTCTGTCTGTCAAGATCCTTTATTTCGGGAACGCGGAGGTATCCAGTTGAAATTAAAACCTTTTACTTGGGTCTTTAGTCCATTGAAACTGTGAAAAAATCAAACTTCTAAGTTAACGTAAAAAAAGATACAGCCGTTTATGTCGCAAAAACGCATATTTCTACATTCTCAAGGGATCCAAAATTTATATATATTTATACTTTCCGTTGACCTAGAACTATAAAATTTGGCAAGTGATATCTTCTTTATACTACAAATACAAGGAAAAATCTGAAAACTACTTTCTGTATGTCTGTTTGTAGGTCTGTCAAACAAAACCCTTACGTCAGGAACGCGTGGAGGTATCGAGTTGAAATTAAAACCATATCAAGTCTACGGTCCCTTGAAGCTGTGAAAAATCTTAGTTTACGTAATAAATACGGCCCGTTTATGCCGCAAAAAAGCATATTTCTACACTCTCGAGTGAATAAATTTTATTATTATTATTGATAATAGTCTTGATGTAATAAGTACCAACAAATTTGTACGGAACCCTCGGTGGGCGAGTCCGGCTCGCACTTGTCCGGTTTTTTTCTCTTCAGCACTCTCCAGACATACCAGTCTACGGCAGCAGTCTCCATTGATCCACAGGGCAAGCTGTATCAATAAGCCTGCTCTCACCTACCGTATCGTCGATGCAGTTGCCCTCGAGAGCTTTGCCGTAAAATCCAGCACACTATGTGGGCTCGATAAGTAAGTACTAGAGTGAGAATTATGTTGTAGTAATAAACCTGCTCTCATCTTTGTCGATGCGGTTAACCTCGAGAGCTTCGTCGTAAAATCCAGTACATTTAATTATTTATTTATGTGGGCTCGATAAGTAAGTACTAAAGTAAGAACTATGCCCTAGTTATAATATCGAACTTACCAGTATCCAGACACACCAGCCCACGGCAGCAGTCTCCATTGACAGCGCAGGGCGAGCTGTAGCAGTGAGCTTGCTCTTCCACCGCGTCGTCGATGCGATTGCCCTCGAGGGCTTCAGCGTATATCTCTTCAGGGTCCACCTGCGAGAAGAAAGAGTTCCTGATTCTATTTAAAAACGAGGGCCTTCACTCATTTACATAAGGCGCTATTTTTAAATTTGAGATTTTTGCATTCACAATTGCTATTTTTTACCCGACTCAAGAGGGTTATGTTTTCTACAATACTACATAATATACTAGACAAATATGACTCGCACCAGATCAATTTTCGGTACTAGTGACTCAGTAGCTCAGTCACAGTACATATATAAACTTATATAAGTATGTACTGTGGCTCAGTGGTCAGAGCATTGGACCGGACATCCAAAGGTCGCGGGTTCGATTCCCGTCCGAGAATTGATATAGTGCGAGTCGTATTTTTCTAGTATATTATTTGGTCCATCAGCCATTTTTGATGTCCCCACTGCTGTGGCAGGATGGATGTGTGATGATGATGTGGATCTATTTGACAGGTTAGCCGGAAAAATCACCAAATCAATTCGTAGTAAATAATGATAGCGATTAAAGTGAAATGCTTCTACAAGATTGTGAATATTCATGATACAAATTATTTAAAGCAATTTCGACCTGAATAGGTACCCTCCAATGTTATTTCTAAATAATCTCAAACTTTTAACTTTTTAAGAAATTTTTACGATTATTTTTGTTACATTTTTATACAAATAAATAAATAACTTAATCGATGCACCTAAGCTTTTACAAAATATAACATTTCGTATCCCCCGTTTGCGTGAAAGATCGTACAGAAAGAAATATCTTTTTTCGTATCCGGCTGCAAAAACCTGTTACGGAAGCAACACTTTCACTAGACGTTCCTGTAGAATCTATGATGATAAGCTGCATGAAGTCGACATCTTTAGCTTGAACTTAAGAACATTTAAAAAAAATACTCTTAAAATACTATCAACAGATTCATAAAATGTGCCTTTCTCATCGTACTTTATTAATTAAGTACCCACTTTAGTAAATTGAAAATTATTTAAGTGACACTTAACAAAATCTTTTGGCATACATAAATCTACTTAAGTTAAATTTCACGATAACTTTATATCTTTATATGTATAATAATCTAGGGAACTATAGGATATATATAGAATCAGTGCAGTGCGATGCGCGCTCGGAAACGGTCGTGCACGTTGCATAAGTGAGAGTTATTTAAATTCACGTTTCGCGCGGCAGTAGCCGCTGCGCGTAATACACTATGGGCTCCCAGCAAATAATAGTGAACGAAGTTTTGGCTTTCATTCAGAATGCCATCGACACCATGGACGAAGTCAGCATCGTGCAGATCTGCAAATCGAACTTCAACGAAGCTGAGGTTTGCAGAAGCAAGGCGCTGCTGTTCCAGAGCATCGGGAAGGCCGATGAGATGCCATCTCGCCGGAGGGATGGAGGTGAGAAGAGTCTCCAAGACATTATCACCTGTCTGAAGGAGAACGACCCAGACGACGTGCCAACGTTCGTGGCGAAGGAGCTGCACAAGCTGCCCCCCGTCACATTCGACCACGTCGACGTCACCAGGCTGCTCAAGGACATCATCTGCCTTAAAGCGAGCTTGGCCGAAGTGCAAAGTAAACTGGAAGCCTCGGATAACACCATTAGTGAGTTGCGAGCCCAAGTTGTGTTGTTAAGCAACACCGCTTCGGTAAGTAGGTCACCCGAGGCTTCCAACGTGAACACTCGTCGTGGGCCGCAAAATGCATCAATCGGCAGTTTTGAGTCGGCGCACATGGATTCGTCACCGGTCGCCGGCGCCGCCGCGCGCGATCCACCGCGCCCCGCCGCCCGCTCCTCCGCCCCTCAACGTGCGTACGCTGCAGTCACCGCTGAAAACCGACCCGCTGTCCAACAACTCCAGCGGGATACAAATGAGGGAGAAAAACATCGCCAGCCGGTCTCCAAGCCTGTGCACGGCTTCAAGAAGGTGGAAAGGAAGAGGAAGCCCACTCGCCGTAACCTATGTGGCACCGCCCCGACCGGACACAACCACCTGCTTCGTCCGGCCATCCCGACAACGCTGCTGTACGTGTCCCGCCTGCACTACAGTACGAAACCTGATGATATTGTAGAGTACATCAGAGTGAAGACCAAATTCTGTCTGAGGGTCGAGCGGTTGGAGTCTCGCCACAATGTGAATTTCAATTCATTTGTGGTGAGGGTACCGACCGAACATCTGTCGGCCTTCATGAAAGAAGATTTTTGGCCGAAGGGTGTTTTGTTCCGACGGTTTCGCGGTCGGATACCGGACACTGCGTTGCGCAACACGTTGCCGCCATCAGTACGTGGAAAATAGTTTATGAAATTTAATTTAAATATATGTATGTTAGTCTGTAAGGTATATATTGTATGGGCCTAGTCGCCTGAATTAAATTAATAAAAAAAAAAATATAGGTCTTTAAGTACATCATGTTCTTTTGCAATAAGTATAAATGTGTGACTGTTTGTTCCTTAATAAACAGAAAAAAAATGTATCGAGCCAAAATAATTAATTCGTGTTTATGGTTCAATACGGATAACGATATAAAGAAAGATTTATCTTAATTTCAGATCCGTAGAATCTTTCAGCGATCTGGTATTTTCATCAAAAAGTGTTAATTTTTTTTAAAGATCGCTTTAAATTACGTCCTATGAATCCACTAAGAAAGGATTTAAAAAGAAATCTAATGGTAGTACTTACTTGCTGTACTATTGTCAGCCATTTACGTTATCGTTTTTTTTTGGTAACGATAACACATTTGTCAGCCTGCATATA
Source organism: Agriphila straminella (assembly GCA_950108535.1). Lineage (NCBI taxonomy): Eukaryota > Metazoa > Arthropoda > Insecta > Lepidoptera > Crambidae > Agriphila > Agriphila straminella. The sequence goes on from OX467304.1 coordinate 14,200,316, forward strand.
AAAAGAACGCAACCACTTCACACAAACAGACTGACATATTAAGCATCAGAGAGTGCCTCTCCATCCTGTGAACCCAGAGTCAGCCACTTACGCGATCGTTACCAAATTTGTTATTGCCTCCTAATCTATAACAGGTATTTAAAAAACTTTTCACGGTAGTACAGATGAAATCGCGTTCTAGAGCTGGTTTTAATGAAAACAATAGAATTTAAATACAAGACCTTTTAGTTGCTTAATAAAAATAATCTCCTAAAGTTTATTCTCTTCCAAAAAGTAAGCACGAAAGGTCAATAAGCATATTATTTGACCTAAACTTGACATTTATCTGCTTTCTAAAATTACACGGATTATTATTATAACAAAGGTTAAACAATGTTATTATTAAATATCCTAAAAGATTTAATTTGGTAAATACCAATATAAAATTGGTGTGTATTTTTAACCCCCCACGCAAACAGAAGAGGGGTGTTATTATAGGTACATTATAGGACCATAGTTCTGACCTCAGGTTATTAGAGCCTGACCACTCCAGCAGTTTGAGGCTCGACGCTTTACAAATCTATTTAACCCATGGTGTAACATTTTTCTTACCTGCCTATAAACATAGCTAGTATAACATATAACATATAGCTAGTGGTAGTACGAGCGACCCCCTGCCATAGCCCAGGTTGGCCAGCATATCAGAGCTGAACTGGTTGCAGAGACCACCCCAGGCCGACCACACTAGCCCTCTAATGGCGGCAACCAAACGCGACCAAAGTTCTAAAGTCAGATTATTAGAGGCTGACCACTCCTGCAGTCTGAGGCTCGACGCTATATTGGTGTGACCTTTGTTTCCATGTATTTCGCCCACCCATGTGAGACGCAGGTGTCCAGGGTTGGTACGGCCCCTTGTCATAGCCCAGGTTGACCAGCATATCAGAGCTAAACAGTTTAAAAAGACCACCCCAGGAAGACCACACTATGCCAATAATGGAGGCAACCAATTCATGAGACCCTATTTGTAAAGTCAAGTTGTTAGAGGCTGGCAACTCCTGCTGCTTGAGGCTCCAATGCTTAGTTTGCGTCGGTGCTTTAGTATGAAAACTTCTAGTAACTTTTTCTTACCTGCCCATAAGAGTAGTGGCGGTACGGCCCCCTGCCATAGCCCAGGTTAGCCAGCATATCGGAGCTGAACCGGTTGAAGAGACCGCCCCAAGCGTGGGCTGTGGCCAGACAGCCCAACAGGAGGAAGCCCACGGCCATTGTGGAACTGAGGACAAAAAATATGTTGACTCCACTGCTCCTTGACTATCAGGCATTTTCTTTATATCCCTACTGTAGGGGCACAGGCCTTCCTTATGGGTGGATAAGGAGGATGGGCCATAGATAACCTACCACTCGGGCCCAATTCGGATTGGTGGATGTTAACGACTGTAAATGCACCCGGGACCAACGGCATAATGTGCCTTTCGAAGCACGGAGGAGCTCGAGATAATACATTTTTGGTCACCCATCTCATGACCGGCCCTTGCAAAAGTTGCTTAACCTCCGCAATCACAGTGCACCTTATCCACCCATAAGTGTCGCGCCACACCTGCAGAAATTCCGTCACCGAAATTTCGCATCAACGCTTTTTCTTATAAAGTAAAAAGGCTCATGTTTAAATGATCACCATACTAACCTATCCTAACCCAGAATTAGTAAAAGCTCACTAACGGTTTAGGATTTGGTGAGCATTTACTAATTTAGTAGAACAAAATGTTTTTATTTGGTATGCTATAAAGATTAATTCCCTAGTAAAAACGCTATGTCAGTTTCAACGAACGCTTTAGCACGTGTGTGTGACCTGGAAGGCCCATACCCTGCCTAGACCTGGAAGGCCCATACCCTGCCTATATAGACCTAGACATAGAAGGCCCATTAAAATGGCTAACAAATTCGTCTATACGCATAAGCAAGCTGTCTTTCAAAAACTTTTTACCTAGGAATGTGATCGTTTTGTGATAATTATTTGCTTGTGAAAAGCTTTTTAAGAATTACAAAAAAATACATCCTTTATATAATCAAAGCACCTTAATTGGCAATATCAATTAAAATAATCAAATTAAAAACCCTGCTTGTTAGTAGGGAAATAAAAATGTTTCGCCGAAAATACCTTTTCAATTTATAAATCGCTTTCTCCATGCAAATACGAAACTTCAAAGGATTTTCACGTTGTTATTAATAATTGCTTTTTACAGCTTTGATTCAGAATACTAATGCTTATTTTTTGGTGTTCCTAAAATGTTTTTGCAGGTGTTTCTTGTTTTTTTATTCAGAACGGTATAGTGCTTGGCCTTCACCTCACCTGATGTAAAGTGACGATAAGGCCGAAGATGGGAGCGCACTTCACCACTGAGGAACTGGCTATCTTACCCCTTACTACCGGAACACAACTCGTTTAAATTGTTGTTATGGCGTCCGACTAAGGTAAGATGGTGGTAGCTAGCCAGGCAGACTTGAAATACGCCTGATAAAACATAAAAAAAAAAATATATTACAAAGACCAACGAAGTAAAAGCAGTTCAAAGCTTTAATGACTTGTATTTTTCAATAAAATTCTATGTAAATTGTGACGTCCTAATTGTCTCCTATATTATTTTTGAGATTTCGAAAACCTATTTTAATCTTTTTAAATTCAACGCTAATATGCTTGTGATTTTATTTCTCAAAATCGATGGATTTTTTAACATTTTTTATTTTATTTGCTCCGAATACAAAGGTAAAGCACTTTGTTATCGTATTTATGAGTGTTACAAAAAAACCAATATGGTAGATCATTATCATCATCATCATCATATCAGCCGCACAACACCCACTGCTGGGTATAGGCCTCCCCTAAGGATCTCCACGACGATCGGTCCTGCGCTGCCCGCATCCAGCGGCTTCCCGCGACCTTCACCAGATCGTCGGTCCACCTTGTCGGGGGCCTACCCACGGAGCGCCGTCCGGTGCGTGGTCGCCATTCCAGAACCTTTCCGCCCCAACGGCCATCGGTTCTTCTCGCTATGTGTCCCGCCCATTGCCACTTCAGCTGAGCAATCCTTCGAGCGATGTCGGTTACTTTAGTTCTCTTGCGGATCTCTTCGTTTCTGATTCGATCACGCAGGGAAACGCCGAGCATGGCTCTCTCCACAATAATACTAGGGTCAAACAATAATGTTGTTCAGTTTGATGGTCCCTTTCTACCATATTCAGCATTAGGGATTTTATGTAACACGTTGTATAAATCAGAAATTAATACCCAGACCAGAGACGATATCGGAAAGTTCGTATTATTGTTTGACCCTAGTATTATTGTCTGACATAATAAAACCGGATATAACTTAACTTTGTTATGTAACAGGTAAACCCCGGGTGGATATTGGTTCTGCAACCGGATATGGATAGCATCCGGATTCAGGGCGAAGTTTCGACGTAAAAGGTCAGCTATTTCCAGGAAAATTTCGCTATTAAATGTTCTTATTTTAACATAAAAATAATGTAGGCCTTTATAGCAAATATATTATGTAAGTTGACAAAACATAAGCATTGAGTTGATTTTTTTAAACAAAAGTGTTTCAGAAATAAAAAAGTACCTACATAATTTAGTTACATAATATACCTACGTACATGAAGAATATTTTTTATTTTTTTTATTTTTTTTGGGGTTTTATCCATAATGGATACGTTAGCCCCATTATCTTAGAGATACAATTATCTTATCACTTAGATATTTGTTAAAAAAAGTCAAATCTAATAAATAAAACATTATTTTTTAGATTTAATTTAATTTATTATCAAACATCAAGTTGTTATATCCAAATTAAATTCCTTATTGTAAGTCATTATAAGTTACTAAACTTTTCTTTGTTTCTTACGTACTCATTTATATAAAATCGTGTTTATAACATAATGGTACTGTAGGTCTATTTGTGTTTAATATTTGTTACTTTAATTGTTAAAGACTGTTTGTTACCTATATAAATAAATAAAAATAAAATAAATTATTATTAAACGCAAAATAATTTTACACTTTAAAAGAGTTAGTTTTAATTAGTTATTTTATTAGTAAGTTATTAGTTTTATAGGACGAAGCCGGTGCTGCTCTAAGGTTTTATACAATAAATACTAATATAAAAATTTGCACCACGAAAAAAAAAAGAAGATGGTGATCGATCATTTTGTACAATCCATCAATAATACTTATTGACATGACAATGTCAACCGTTGTCATATCCCATTGCGACACCGGGTTAAATTCGTCATTTTACGTCATTTGGCCATTTGTCAAAATATGACATAATACATTTTTTTTTCATTGGTGAATCGTGAATCCTACAAAAACTGTAACCAAACTTTGCAAATATAGAATTACTTAATTAATATTATTGTTTTCAAGAGAATAATATTATAAGAACTCGTAGTAACATTAAAATAATAGTTGTTTATGCAACTGTTGTATAATTAGGGATATTAAAACGAGTGTGATAATTGTATGACATGAGTGTTTTAATACCTAACTATGTACAGTTGCATACAAGACTTTATCTACGCCCATGATACGTATGAATCCTCTAAAAGGTTCTGAAACAGTTAGCTTATTGCCAACATTAAAACAACCAGTGTCATAGTAACAATAATTTCGAAGGAGTTGCATTATTTAATACAACATTATAGCACTCGTATAAAAATTGCTTGTATAAAACCATTACTAGGTATTGACATAATTTATGTTTAATAAAATTCATAGTAATCGCACAAAGGATTTAAAAACAAGCTCAAAATAATCCTGAAGTAACATACGTTTAAAAAAATATGATAAGAAATAGATCGGATTATAAACCGCCAAACTTAATTTTTAATACCGTAAACACCTTCATTTCGTCCAAAGGTAAAAAAGTTTTCATTTTACTATTTTTTAGTGACGCAACACTGGCCATATTATAATATGCTTAACAGAAGTTCTATTTTTAAACCAAACAACAAAATAAATGAATTCAAGTACAAAACGTTAAAACACAGCCTTCAAAACACTTAAAAACAAAGAAAATTACAACCCCAATTTTTCAAAGCGACAGGAAAATAACACAATCCATACAGTTTGATTACCAAATTGAATGGCGACCTCTTTCGTTGCTAATTAAAACAAAAGCACTACAAAACTCATTTCTCGGAAGCGTTCTATTTTTAAAACACTTCTGAGAAAAGAATTAAAGCTTGTTTTCCTTTTAAAGTCGATTGAAAAAGGAAAAAGCCCGCGTTTGAAAGAGGTCGGAACTAAGGAGGTTACTCACCGATACATGGTCTGCGTTCTTCTGTGTCTTCCAAAGCACTGGCGATCTATACGAGGACCCTCAATGCGCATGGATGGGGCAAAAGGGTGTGTTTAGGCTTGGGGGTGAGAAAGTTCGACTTTCAAAAATAACTTGGCTGAATATATGGAATTCCTTTGAGTTCTCTATGATTTTTATAGCTTTAAATTAAAAGTAGTGTACTGAGATTGCTTTAGTTAACATAATAACTGTTGATTCACCCGTGAATATAAAAAAAGCAATTCATTTAATTGAAGTTAGGTACTGTATTTAGTGTGTTACAAAAAAAGCTTTGCATAATTGTTTTAGTAACGAAAATAAAGATATAATGAATTATGTAAGCTCTAAAAACTTATTATTAATTAACAAATCAATACAAAGCTCCTCAATAAAAAATTTATTTGTACTCTTAACTTTCATTATAAAGTTCATAATAAAACTAAATTTAAATAATGTTCAATAAATTCATTGATTTTTTTCACCGTGAAAATTGCTTTTGACTAAAAAATTACATAAGGTGATTAGTACCCTCAAGTGGCGCCCTCATCTTAATTAAATTTATTGCTCGCTCAGTAGGTACATAATGTATCAAAAATTCAAATGTTGAGATTAAAATCAACGTTCTATAGTTTATTTACAAACAATAACCTTTGTTAAAATATAGTTCGTTGTAGTAGTAGTATAGGCAAAAGAGCAAAAAGTGGCCACTTTTGCCTAATACTACTACAACGAACTATATTAACTACAATGAACTATATTAAACTATAGAACCTTAGCTTCAATCTCATCGTTTGAATTTTCGATACATTATGTACTTAGCGAGCAATAAATTTATTTAAGGTGAGGGCGCTACTGTGAGGAAGCTAATCGCCTTAAACTAAAATATCTGGAATAAAATAGTACCTACACAAAACTGCTACTTGTAAAACTATATAGAACTTTAAAAAATGGTTGCAAATTTTAAACTGTCCATTTTAAACGCGTCCTAACAATTTACTTTGAACTGAGTTTTGATGAAAACCAGCAAGAGGTTTTATATACAAATGAACCTGTTTTATCTGTAATTTAAGATCCTTTTCATATTTCATGCCACCTTTGATATTTTTAAATTTTCTTTGACATTTCACACGAATCAAAAGAGATTTTTTTCAAAGTGTTATATTTTTAAACGAATGTTATTTTTAAATATTTCTTAAATGCATCAGTTTTTTTATCAAGGCTACTAAACTTTTGTTGTAAGTAAGAACTGCGATTAAAATAAGAATAAATAAATATGTATATACCTGGTGGCCATATAATTAGGGACACCAGCTGATTTTCATACAAACGAGGTAACTTTGAAGCCATAGTTCTCCGCTAAGAATTGACCTAGCTGTGACCTGATGATGACCATTCAGGGAGTGAATGGAGGAGATTCAGATCGCTATACACACCCAACTGATCTGAGCCTGTAGCCAACGTCACATTTACACATTTTCGCTATCGCTTCGCTACGAAAAATGTAAGGAATTGACGTTTTAAAATTCGATTGTTAACGAAACCTTATGTCAATCCCATACATGTTTCGAAAGCGAAGCGATAACGAAGATTTGCAAATGTTACTTTGGCTAGGGGGGCTGATCAGCATTTTAAGATATTATAAGGATCTGAGTTTTCAGTTTCAGGATTTCCATTAGTACATTATGAGACAAGTTAGCTTAGGTTGCTCATTGCACACAAGGCTGTGGGTTGCAGCCCGAGCCGCAGGCGAGGGCGTAACTCAGCCGAGTGTGCAATAAGCAAGAGCTCACGAGTTTCATACGACGTTTTTCAACACATTTGCGAGGATAAAACAAAGTAATATATCACAAAGCAACAAATATGGCAAAAACAAAATATGATAATTATGGGAAAAGGCGCGCATGTTTTTTTTTGTTTTTTTTTTCACAGGCTAACGCAAGATTTTTTTGTGAACAAAGGGGTGAGGAGCATACAGCCTACTACTAATACTTCAAAATTATAATTTTAAGTGACAAAATGCAAATATTTTATAACAAAATATTGTGAATTATGAATAATTTGATAATAACATATATTTATTTGACCTAATTAAGGACTTACACATTTATTTATTCCAAAAATGTATATGAATTTTCAGCAGCATAAAACCTCTTTGTTGTAAAAAAAAAAAACTGTATTACCCGGCTAAATTGGGAATGCTCTGTTTACTCGCATAGAACTTGCAGTAAGGTACTAATTTAACTTTGTAGGGTTAATTCTATTACGAACTAGTGTTTTATATATTATTGCACGCGTTTGTTATAGCTCGGTTTATGCCCTAAAAGCGATGTATTAGGGCTCACTTTACGAGTAAGTGTGTTAAAAACATTTTTATTCGTATTTCGCGGTATTTTTAAACACATCCTTATATCTCCTAGAATGCTGATCAGATCAGTTAGGTATGTAGAGCGATCTGAATCTCCTCCATTCACTCCCTGGATAGCCATCAGATCACAGCTAGGTCAATTAATTATCTGGCCACCACTATAAATAAATATTTGACACCATCACATACATTGCTCCGATTCCAAAGTAAGTAGCTAAAGCACTTGCGTTATGGAAATCAGAGACAACGGTGGTATCACAAACACCCAGACCTGAGACAATATGGAAAAGTTAATTTCCTACATTGACAGCCGGGGATCGAACCCGGGACCTCAAGAGATGGTGACGCCTTGAAAACCGGCGTGCAAACCACTCGACTACGGAGGTCGTCGGATGTGCACGTATGTATGACGTCATCGTGTCAGTTTTATACATAACATTGTACTGAAGTTTTACGCAGGTTATGTCATAAACGTAGGTAGCATTTTTATTTATAGGTGCGTTTCAAGGAATAGTTTAGGTGGGCTTCAAAATGGGTGCGCTTCGAGGAATACCTCCTTTAATGGACACATCTTTAATCACATAAGTTAATTAACTTTAACATTTGTTAAAAAAAGAATTATCGGCTAAATTACAACGGGCTAATGCCAGATTATTAAAACGCCAGATTCTATAAATGCCAGATAATACAAATACGAGATTTTAGATAAAAATTAAAAAAAAAAAAAAAACATCACATTTTGAGTTTTATTTTTAAATATTTTTTCTTTCATTCGTAATACTTCAACAAAGTACCAGGATCACATAAACATGGAGAAAGTTAACTTGTATAATTTTCAAACACAGCAGTTTTTTTTGCTATAAAAGAAGTCAGGATTTGTGTTTACGGTATAGTTACAGAGAAAACCAGTTCCTTAGTAGTTGAGGACTTCCACTTGCCTTCTACAGCAGCCTTTTTAATGTCCCCACTGCCGGGACACTGGCCTCCCTTATGGATGGATAAGAAGGATAAGCTATAACCCTCCACGCTGAGCCATTGATGGGTGTTACCGACAGCAATAGCAGCCGGGACCAACTTACATGCCTTCCGAAGCACGGAGGAGCTCAAGATAAAGATTTTTGGTGACCCATCCCATGACCCTTGCGAAAGTTTCTTAACCTCCACAATCGCAGGGTCAGGCGTTAAACCACTGTGCCACCTAACTCCTCAACTCCTCTCTCCTCCCTTGGCCTTATAGCAGGGCTCTGTCACTCCGCGCGCGAGGCTGAAGCGCTCGGCGTCCTCTGAGAGGACTTTCATACATCAGAAAAGATAAGACGATAGAAAGAGAGGCAACTATTAAGTGAGTGTTTTGGAGCAAAGGGAGCGCTGTGCGACCTGAATTGCACTTTACTGTGTCGGAGCAAGAGCCTCAATTTATTTAAACGATTTTGCGGAGTGCAACTTCTGTACGCTAGTAAAATTATCTATTCTGTGCTTATAGTCACTTCACATTAAGGCTTAGTATAGTAGTGTGATTACGTTAATCTGTGCTTGCTTGCATTGCTTTTATTTAAATAAACATTGTTGTTTAGGATTTTCAGCCATATTTTAGTATGAAAAATGTTTAACTTAATTTCACCCATTCGGTGGGTTTGCAAATATTAACCGCCTCTGTGTCTAGCTAGTGGTTCGCCCACCCGTGTAAGACGCAGGGGTCCCGGGTTCGATTCCCAGGGGGGGAAGGGGGTACAATTTGTACACATTTTGGTTGGTGGGTCTGGGTTGGGCTTATACAAGTCCGCCTGGCTAGCTACCACCATCTTACCTAAGTCTGGCGCCATAACAACAATAGGGATGTTGACTAATGAATAAAATAACGAAATACTAATAAAAATCGTAAACATATTAAACTTTTAGAGTAGCTTGTATACCTCTTGGTTTTATATATTGCATATTATTTGTTTTATGACCCTTCAAAGTTGGGTGGACAAGTCCATTTAAAAAGTATAAAATTTATTAAAATAAATGATACCTTTAATTAGTCCGTAAAATGTATAGCAAATTTGTCGAAGAAACCATTTTGATAAACACAATATTTAATATAGCTGCTGAACAAATTTCCTATGCGTTGCATACAAACTAGCACGGCGTGACGTCATAACGTGCAAGCCATTAGTATGGAGCGTTTTTGATCGAGTCCATTTGTGCGCATTTCACACTGTGATATCTCGGGCAGTTTTCATGCTAGCGAATTAATTCTTTTACCAATGTTTCTTTTTTTGAGAGGTAATTTATGTAACATAAAATAAAAAAAATAGTCAACATCCCAAATTAAAAATTGTTGTGTTCCGGCAGTTAGAGGTAAGATAGCCAGTTCCTCAGTGACGAGGATTCCGGGCGTAGTGCGCTTCCATCTTCGGCCTTATCACCACTTAACATCAGGTGAGGTGAAGCACAAGTTTTTGCACATAAAAAATAATTATTTTTGCGATACTGTTTCTGCAGAAAAATAATTCGTGATAATAGCCAGGCCACCTATCTCCCCCACGTCAGATTAGGTGAGATTTGGCTGCCCCCCCACCCCAAAATGCCTTACTAATTAATGGACACCCCTTAGGCTATAGGGTAAAAAGGTTTTATTTTTGAGGGTCACGCGCATTAACACGGGCTGATTTTGTTTGGTTGCGAGCTCTTTTCGTGGAATTGGCTTTAGTTCTCTCCCAAGGGAGGATGTTGCCGTAATCTCTACACTTGCAGGAGGGTTGGAGATCGCCGTATTAGACCGTTTTCATCGGAATACATCCCCCATAGGAGAGGCCTTTGTCATGTAGTGGACGTAGATAGTCTGTTAATATGATGACGAATAAAACTGGACAAGTGCGAGTCAGACTCATTCACCGAGGGGTTCCTTACAATAAGGATTTATTTTATGATTTAATTACAAATGTATGCCTAGTTTTCAGAATTGTTCCTGTACCTACTTGTAGACGATAATACTTGCCAAATTTCATAGTTTTTCACGATTCGTCATGTCTGTCTGTCTGTCTGTCCGTCCATCCGTATGTCACAGCCATTTTATTCCGAAAGTATTAGGATTACACAGTGGAAATTTAGTAGGTAGATGTATTCTGTTAACCGCTTAACGATTTTAACACAAAAATGAAAAAAATAAAGATTAAGGGGGGGCTCCTCATACATGAAACTGAAACTGAAAAAAAAAATTTTCTTCATACCAATACGTGCGGCTACGTGTCTATAGATAGGTCTTCAAAAATGACATTGAGGTTCCTAAGACAATTTTTTCTCAAAGTCAATCGTTTGAAAGATAAACACTGCCAAAGTGGTAAAATGTGTGTCCTCCCACTCTGAAATAGGTGAGTGAAAAATCTAAAAAAATATATGTTATAGATCTTAATAAAAACTTTCACTGAAAATTGGTTTAAACGAGATATAGTAATTAGTTTTCGAGATATATCATATTTACCAAAACCGCAAATATAACTTTGTCATTCATCCCAACACTGTGAAAAACAAAGTTATTTTTACAGACGAAAAATGATAGTGGTATTAAATATGGTATGGTATATAAGTTAACTACGGAACCCTACGGCGCGTGGCCCGACACGCACTTGGCCGGTTTTTTTATCTGTAACTGTGAGTCCTGATAGTAAATTTAAATAAGTGACGAAAAGATGGAGCCCATAGAGCACATTGTAAGGAAAATTGAGTCTTTTGGCAAATCTGTGATACAATGTAAGTTTTATAATGAGCACAATACATAAATACTTGTTTAATCGATCTCAAATGATTTTAATATAAAACGAATTGCAGATGGTTTAATTATATTTCACAAATTTTACCTCGGCATTATTTATTTTGTGCCTCGGGAGTTTTTGCGTATTAAGTAATAATCGCTTACTATTAATAAAACCATAGACTTAGAAAAATTTTCGCTGCGCTCAAGAAGACCAACAAAGCGTGGAAAAGAGAAGTTAACATTATACGGACACGGTCTATGAAAAAAAGAGACAAAGGATCAAGTGACAATGTGCCAACATTTTTTACAGTAAGAGCACCTAGCGTCCCGCCTAGCAAAAGAGCAATCACAATTTCTTTAAAATATTTGGTAATCTTGATTAGAATTTTAAATAAGGGTATCGTGAAGCCCTTGGTGTCTTGTTCTGTTAGTGATTGTGATGTGACAAAAAGCAACAATCCAAGTAATCACACTTTTCACATGTAAATAAGATATTGCCACACATTTTTCTAAAACCAAATTTCGCTACATTTATTCGTTTATCGACGAAGAAAACAGTATGGAACATAGTTTATTAATTTCCTTTGCCATAATAATTATACCTAGTCATATTTTATATATGTAAATCATATTTTAAGTATCTCATATAAAATGTATACATTCGTTTTTCGGATCACCTGTTTATTGACATTGTTGTTCTTTGACATTCTATTTCTATTAATAAAACACTTTATATGTATAGGTAGTACCTGTCATGGCGACAAAAGCTGAGGCAGGACCTAATATAAAATTAATCATAAGACCTGATTTTGTGTGTTTTGTAATTGCAATTGTTATTTTTTTTTTATGAATATATCTTTTGTTTGTATGTAATTGTTGAGTGGTTTTGGGTTAATAAAAAAATATATCTCTCTCTCTTTCATTACGTATTCTGTGCTATTGCCTTGGTTATGTTTTGGGAATCAATCTTGTTTACTGATGAAAAAATCTTCACCGTCGTTATAACCTAATGAAATAAAATGATACAAACTAAGTAAAATACTTTCGTCCTATCTCTTCAACGTCTGACCTTGGAGTGGTATCGACTCGTGAATGAATGACGTCATTCGAAAGGGGAAGGGCGAGGGTGGGGATAGCTTTATTCATTCATACAAGCGAATAATAGAGGGTAATATGTTATTTTTAGAAGCTTTCGTATAATTTTTGCTGGAATTTTCGACACACTTTATTAGATCGTTATTTTAAGTAAAGCGAGCACTTAGTGTCTCTTTTTTTTGTTAAATATAAAAAGGATTACTTTTAAGATAGTTGATATTCGTTACGGCATTTCATACAAACATTCAAGTCATTATTTTTCGGAATGAATGAACAGATTTCAATGAAACTAAGCAGAAAACATTGGTTTAAAATGTAAAAAAAAAACATTTTCGATAAATAGTGTTACAGCTAAATGAGACCAATTTTAAATCGACAGAAACTGAAATTTCCATATCTTTTTTAAAATAAGACATTTCAAAAATGTTTAAGTGTATATCCTGCTTATGCGTATGAAACTTTATGAAAATCGGTTCATTTAAATTTTAAACATTTTATTTTTTGCTTTATTGAAATGATTTTTTCATTTCCAAAAATTAAGAATAGTTATAGTCTTAGAGTAAGACGCGTTTCTGTTCCAGAAGCCGCGATGCTCGAAGGTTATAGTTATAGAATTGTGGACGATCTGTGCTCAGTGCACACATTCATAGTTTTAGAAAAAACGACACGTTACCGCGATCAAGGAGACGTTTAGCGCCATCTATGATCACTTGGTGGAACTATTATTTAAATTTATTTAATTTTGAGCTCAATGCTTACAAGTACATACAGAAAAGTATATAATAATAAATAATAATTAAGTAATCTTTATGATGTTAATGTAGGCAAATTATTTTTGTCTTTTGTTATAAAAATTGTAAATCTTATTGGCACGCATCGCTGCATCGTGCGTGAGAGTGCCAAGTTTGTATAGAAATCACGTATTGTGTAACAAAGTAACACACATAACAACGCATCTACGCGCGTGATAAATCTGCATAACGGAGCGTTATGCGTATATAGCAGTGTGTGATAGTATCAGATGTAGCTTTAGTACATTGTCACACTAGGTATGAAATTATTTAGGTACTTACTGTTTGTTTCATACAATCATTTCTACCTTATGCGGTCTTTCTGTTTTACCAAACCATAAACTTTATAAAGTATTTTGTTAAAAGCCCCTTGATTACGTTACTCTGTTGCTAGCAATTCTCGTTTGAAATCGATTGAAGCCGTTACATTGCTGCTTTATTTAAGTAAGATAGTTGACATTGGTTCTTACTCAAGGATCAATGTAACTGCGATTTCTATCAGAGTTGATTGCAACAAAGTCACAAAAGCAAGTGTACCAAACATAGACTTAAATATAAACCACAAAAAAACTTCAATATACTTTTATTAATCTAACACTAAAACTACATAACAATAAACCAACACAATTAAATAAGTAATGCAAGTAAAGCCTCAACCAGCATTACCACGATCTTCAAAAGACCTGATAGAAGACCACCTCCAATAGGTGTTAATAGGTCTTCAGTTAAATCAGTAATGGCCTTTATTAGACTTGTCAACAAACCTTGTAAGCTAACTATGTTAGATGGAGGGGATGACGGGTTCGCGCCTATAGCATATTCAGGTAAACCCCTTAAAAAGTTTACTATAGCCAAAGCTTGAGAGTACAATTTGAGCAAAGACGTTTCCAACGCTCCCAAGTCAACAGGTATCATACAAGTGATCGAAGGAGGTAGTGTATCGAAAATTGAGAGGAGTGATAGAAGTAGGTTGTATACGTTGTTTAAAAGAGGTAGGAGGACGTTGACTAATGGGTATACTGCTGGCAACTGGACGTTGGACGCGGCTGATGCTGGTGCCTAAAAAAGAAAAAGATGTTTACAATATAGTTCTGTGGTTCTTCTATCTCATGAAGACCGTTTTGCCATGGATGTGAGGCGTGCAAATGCACATTTTCTTTGTGTGCGTGTAGACGCAGACGCTCTCGTATTACGCACACTAAAATAATTTGAATGTGCAGGTCTTCATGAGATAGAACAGCTATTAGCACAAAATAATAAAGTCTGTCTGTAAGTTTATTAAGATCACGTCATCTCCACTATCGGTATTGCAAATTACGTTCATTAATCTTTGACTTGAATTCGTTTAGAGAAGCAAATCACAAATAACATGCACTTTAATAATTTTTCAAGGAATGTGACACAGAAAATCCTTCATTCTTTGCTTGTTACTATAAAGTCGCGCGTATACTGGATAGTGACGTAAGCCAGTGTCACTTCCGGAATGCCAGACCTTGTTTTTTTGGATCATGAAACTACGTATAAACTTTTTCTTCATTTAAATTATACAGAGTGTGTTCTAAGATATAAGTGCCGTTGTGGCTAACAAAACACTACCAGCTTTTGTTTTTTTTGCACTTGTTTGATCTGAGATTGCTTATACATAATGTCTATGTGTGCATGCGTGATAATAAACAGACCGCCGACTTTTGAAAAGTAATAAAAGGGTCCAACCAAAACCAAAAGTTGTCATTTAGGTTATAATTAGGTACTTAAAAACCTTTGGTTTAGCTTTAGGATCCTCATTTAAATTGCCATATTATCCTAGGCTTCCTAGCTTTTAACAATTTGACCAAAACTATAGTGAGTATTTTTCTGTAAAAGAAATTGAAAAGGTTCTTCTTCTTATCGTATAAGGAATAGTGGCCTCATCTGGTGTTAGAGTTTATCAAGCCACCTGTAAGGCCTCTAACTTGGCTAAACGACTGTTTTCAGATGACAATAGCCGGGACCGTCGGTTTAACGTGCCCTCCGAAGCACGGAAGCGCTCAGTTGTAATGCCACTTAACGGTCACCCATCCGACACCTGATGGAGTACGATCAGTCTGTCAAGCTCCGCCATGAGCGCATTGAAACGGTAATGATTTAGCTTTGGTTTTATCGTTGAAAAAATAGCGGACAATAATTTTCAAAACTGGAAATTATTCGTAGCTCGTAGCATGCTACGAAATTGTTCGTAGTATGAAATTTAATTTATTTTAATGGAATAACTGAAAACCTCTTTAACTTCTTTCTAAGTAATCTAAAGCAACGATGCGTTTATCTTTTATAGGTATCGAAAAAAATATTTTACAAATAGTTGCTGTTAGTGTGAATAAGCAAAATTCTTTGGAAAAAAATGTAATTTGTTTTCAATACTTACAGTTATACAAACTGCGACAGCAAACAAAGTAACTACAATTTTAAACATTTTTCAGCTTAAAAAAGTAATAAAATAAAAAAAGTGATCGCTCCAACGAAACACGGCTATGTTTTGTGTAAAATTACAAACTTAAACGTTTTATATAATGTAAGTACTAAAACTAATTGCAAAATTTGAAAGGTTTTGATAAAATTTTGTTAAATAATATCTATTTTGTTTACGATAATAAATGTTATCATTATCACATTATTTCTTTGATTGCGTTACCTATTTACCCTATCTAAGTGTTAAAATAAGTACTTACCTAATTAAATTTCTAACAATTACATAATTTTTTTTAATTTCCAAAATTGGAAAAGCATGTAATTACTTGCCGAGATATTTGTATCCAAAAAAACTATTTTTTTAATAAATAAAATAAAAGGATGATGAGCGTCTTGGTATTAGGCCTTTTGGAACATTTTATTGTACGACAACAAACGACAACTGTAGGATTTTAATTAAAGAAAAATCGGCCAAGTGCGAATCGGACTCGCGTACGAAGGGTTCCGTCAAAAAAATCCCCCTTAAATATTTATTTTATTCTGTTTTTAATGTAACTATGATGTTACGCTCCGTGGGTAGGCCCCCGACAAGGTGGACCGACGATCTGGTGAAGGTTGCGGGAAGCCACTGGATGCGGGCAGCGCAGGACCGATCGTCGTGGAGATCCTTAGGGGAGGCCTATACCCAGCAGTGGGTGTCGTGCGGCTGATATGATGATGTCGATGATGATAAAGCGCCAACAGAAATACATCATCTGTGAAAATTTCAACTGTCTAGTCACGGTTCATGAGATACTGCCTGGTGACAGACAGACAGGCAGACAGACCGACAGACAGATAGACAGTCGTACAGACAGACGGATAGACGGACAGTGGAGTCTTAGTAATAGGGTCCCGTTTTTACCGTTTGGGTACGGAACCCTAAAAAAAGAGATCTTAATTAAAGTTAACGTGTATACCAACCTACACGTTAAATTAAAAAAGCAAAAGTAAACTGTTAATCTCACAACAATACCCGTTTAAAAACATTTTTAGCTTCTCAATCAATCAAAGAAAACATAACGTTTGAAAAATTATTGTTTTCTTTATAAAGGTCATATAAATGCATAATGTTCACATTTGCATATTGCAGAAAATGCAAAATTAATCACTTTTAATTTAGTTGAGCACGCAATAATTGCAATGTTATTGTCAAGGATGTAGATGTGACCTTTATACAAAGAAAGCACATTTATTTAGACACACATTTAGATAGACTTTTAAGAATGTGTGCATTGCGGTTCATAAACAAAGAAGTTATGCCCAAAAATGCGTGAAAACTCATGCAGTGAGGATCAACACGACAATTGAACATATCAATTTTGTATATCACATCAAATACAATATCACTAGCTGAGTAAATCTCTGTTTAATTTCTCAAATCCATCAAGAAATGACAAAATTACTAAATATTTAAAAAGTGAGTTTAAAAAACACGGCCGGCTCTTGCGGATCATGCGATGACATCACGTGCCACGATCGCCCGAACAAACACCTGCCGCGCCGCTTAGCGGCGCACGTGGCTGATGACGTCACCAGCCAATCGTGAATTGGGGAGCGTTTTTGAGAATGCGACACGAAAATCGCTCTATCTTCGTAATTTTTGGTCCAATTTAAATAATTCTTTCACTGAAATAATTTATTTTGTTGTGACTGAAACTCTACATATTTAACTAAAAACCTCGTTAATCCTCATTGTAACCTAAAAAATTACAGTTTTTCAGGATTACATGAAAACTACTGAACCAATTTATAAAAAATATTTGAGACCATCTTGACACAATACTCATTCATACAAAAAAAATGAGGAAGCATTAAGAAACTCCTCCTTTTTTGAAGTTGGTTAAAAATAAATACGTTCATAGAGTTTTTATAAAGAAATAACTTTTTAATGAAGAAGTAACTTTATTCGGATTCAATTTTGAATTAAAGGCAATTTGCATCTAGTTTGGAAAGACATTTCACCATAAGATAGGTACCTAATGTAATTAGACAGTTAATAACCTGTGTAATTTAGACAGGATTTTTTTTCCTAGGTTTATTTTACACCTACCTACTGTTAATGCAAAGGTGTAAAAATATGTTAAAGTTAAAAAAAGAATACGGATCATTACGTCTAAGTAAATCACAAAAAACTAAAAAAACGTTTTTAATTTTCTTATTTGCGAAATATAGTCAAATCTAAATGACAATACATGTTACATACAAAAAAAATCTTTGTGTTATATAATTTTGGCTTATCGATTCCGATAAATCTTTACTAACATACAATCGTTTCTTCAATGTTACATAATTATGACATTAAAACATAGTTTTGTATGATAACACTCCTTTTATATATAGTGATTTGTTAAAAATAAATTTATTTGCGCTTTCGATACATAATCAACAGTAACTTAAAAAAAAAAAAATGCGCACACAACTAGCGCTTGTACTTTTCGCTGTTGTTTTATTGGTTAGTATATTTTTTATGTCTAGATTTATGAGGAAGATTATTGTTTTTGCTTTCACAAACAATTCCATTTTCGATAAAATGCTCAAAACAATTTGATTCTAATTTCAAATAATGTTTAATGAGGGCTTTTCAAAATGACATTTAAAAACAAAAAAAAGTAACTATTTGCCTCACTAGATGGCGTTGATGGATAAGTGAAGTGTCGAAATTGGCTTTGGGAAATAAACGGCCTGTGCTTAAAAAAGTCTTTTTAATTTCTTGGCGTTCGTTGGTTGTATAGCGGTGTTTTCGGTGTATAATGTGAAATTGTGTTTTCTATTTCCTACGTTTTCTACAGTTGACACTTACCTGTTTATCAACGCCATCTATCGATCCTACAGTTTTTTGTCATTTTGAAAAGCCCTCCTATTGTCTATGTTTTCCCACCAAAACTAACCTTAAAATTGTTTGACAGGTGCCGAAGAGCGAAGCCATGATTCCGTGCTACTCAGTCTCTGCTCTGCGTTTAGCATTCGACGAAATTGCTGTCATTTTACCAGTCGCTAACCAACTGGCATGCCTTTTGATACCATTTTTAATTAACCTGATAAACAATTTGAACAATCTATCGAATATTGTTCAGAATTTAACGCCAGCATTGCTACCTTACTTTGGTTGTACACTGCCACTTCTATACGCCACTTTAACAGATTTAGCTTCTGTTCTGTTCTTGTATATAAGTGTTCTAATCTCTCTATTCAGATCGAATGTTCTGGCAGCCCCTGGTCTACTCATTGGGCTGGTTTCCGCAATCTTGAACTTGGTTCTCAAACTTTTGACTGGTCTTTCGGATAGTACAGGCCTCCTTAGTGCGTTAATTAAATTGATTACTAGCGTACTAGTGGAGGTGGAAAAACTTCTTATTTAATTTTTTTAGTCTATGCTTGTTATGTTTTTGTTAATAAAGTTTTAAGAGTTGTTTTTTTTTTTTTTTATTGTAACATTTTAGGGAGCTTTCCTGATCGAATGTGGCGCTGCGGCAAATTCTATTTAATACTTATTGTAATTCTAATACTTATACAATTTAAATTAAACTTCTCATGAAATTTTTAAGGCCCATAGTCTAGTATTTATAGACGATATCATTACATTCCTTCGAAGTCACTGCTAGAATAGAAGTAGATAGCAAAACAGCTAAAAGTGGCCGGTTTTGACACATTTGCTTTCTACTTCTACGAATGACTACGAGGGAATATAGTGATACCTACTAAATATACTAGACCATGGGCTCTAAAAATTCCATGTAAAGTTTTATTAAAATCATTTTCTATTAAGGCACTGTAGGTAGTGAAACTAGCGCCGCCACTACATTTATTTTTATTACTCGTAAACCAAGTTAATATTTAAAAAAAGCTCATGTAATAAATTCTTAAATTGTCTCTTATATTTTTTGAATAACTCTTCAACAGTTTTCAATCTTTCTGTAAGTTTTAAAATCCATTTTAGCTCAAAGTGGCCACTTTTGGCAATTATGGATTTTAAAACTTACAGAATGAATGATCGTTACTCGATGTATCTCATGAGCACGCACATAAACGCTGCCTTTCAACTTGGCCGCACGCAGCAGCTGTGTAGCTTACACTCGCAGGCGCGGCCAGTGGCCCTACCATGAGTTGATGCAAACTGTTTACGTTGCCGTAAACTATCGTTTTGTCTCTTTCACTCGCACTGACTGTGAGCAGTATATCCGATAGTTTACGGTAACTTAAAGAGTTTGCATCAACTCATGGTAGGGCCACTGTTGTACGCGTCACATTGCGTGGTAATGCATGCAATGCTTTTTTAACATCAACAATCAAAATGGTTTCCCAGTAATAATTTTGAACAGAAATGGTCCTGATGATGGGCAGAATACGTAGACCTCGGCTTCGTTGAAGGTCTTGTTACACCCTGTATTTTCCTAGAGTGGAGTGAGCACTCTCTACTCGACACGACTTCGCGTTTCCCGCCTCTACTCACACCTTTTTTTTTGGGGCGCTAGGGAAAGTACTAATTTTCACTTTTGTTTTTTTTTATTTTTTTATTTATTGAGCACATTGCCACATGGTACATATTATGACTTACACAACTTATAACTACATACAACAAAGAACTGATATGCACCATAATATCGGCGTGCATAGCACTTAAAATATTATCAGTGTGCACTACGGTATATATTCTGGATTACAGAGACTAAAGTTAAAAGTAATTACCAACTTACTTAAAATAAATAAACAATTTCTTTTTAAATTTATTAAAACTATCATTAAAAATGTCTAGATCTTCAATCTTACTATATAAACTGTTATATTCCTCGCAAATTCGTGCCAATGGAGATTGATGACCAAGGTTAGTTCGCGAAAACGGTAGAGCAAAAAGTTTTCGAATACGGTTTCTTGGATACCTACCAGGCACTTGCACAGAGATGTTAGACAGCAGATTACCACAGCGAATACCACTATTAATAATCTTATGGAGAAAAAGTAAGTCCAACGTTTTTCGACGCGCTTGAAGACTAACCAGTCCGTTTCCGGGGATATCCGGAAAAAAATAAGGAAAGTACTACTTTTGTTCCCGATATCCCTCAGTGGGGGACAATGGCAATAGAGGCGGCTATCTGACATACTTATTTGTCAAAATGACTTATTGATACAGCAGCATCGCTGACTGACTGAACTGAACAACTTTTACTGTGGGACTAAATCTGAAAAAAAAAATATTTCTCCCTTCTTTCTTAATTGTTTGAAGTCATTTATCTTGGTTTGGATTTGGACTGATGATACACTATAATGTTGTCATACAATATTTTGTAGGTCATAACTTAGACTTTTTGTTTTTAAAACATTTTTTAATTTTTTATTTTTAGTGTTAGTAAGTACCTACCTTCTGTATTTGGTAGCTAATTACTTTATAGTTTTTTATATTTAGTTTATTTATATTATCTTATCCAGTAGGTATATTATCTAGGTAGATAAAACATGGATAGACCCACGAAAGGTGCAGCATGCACGCCTTTAAAAATATCGGTCTTAAGATTTTTTTAATTAAACTTTTTTGTGGTAAGTATGGTATATTTAGCGTCGATATTATCTAAGTTACAATAGTCTTATATCAATGGCTCATCACCTTTTAAAAAATACTGGTTTTCCCGACGCAGGGGCGTTAATTCTTGAGGAGTTCTCCTGGTACTTCACTATCAGCTCCACTTCACCATATATGCATTATGACAAACCACATAAATAGCCTAGCAACCATATTAAAGTAATCGTATCGCACCAGTGAGATAATTAGTTTAGTACCTATTGAATAGTTTCGGTGATCATCTATGGTCTTCATCATCAGTTCCACTTCACCAAAATAGTACTTTTCGAAAGCAAATGCACGAGTTACTTAAGAAAATAGCAAAATCGCTATAGGTGTGCCTATAATATTTGAAGAGTTCCCTTGATTTCTCCAGGATCCCATCATCCTATTTCAAAATTTGAAAAAATGGGACCAGCTTGAAAACATACCTGATGTTAAACGTTTGAATCATGTCAATCGGTTAAGCCGTCTTCGAGTAATCGGTGTACATACAAAAAACAAAACAAAAAAAAAACTCCCTCCTTTTGAAGTCGGTAAAAAATTGAAACTGTTTTGTACTTATTCGGTATGATTAGGTAATAATGGAGAATAAAAATCTGAAAACGGGGCCATTTTGGCTGTTTTAGTTGCCTCACTTTTGACAGTGCGCTTTGTAGAGAACTATCGTTGTAGGTGTTATTATTCTAAGGGTAATAAATTCGAACCTGTTTTTATAAATTTCATCGACGGCCGCGAAAACAGAAAATTCACCAATTTTTGGCAATGGCTTTTTAAACGTCATCGACTGTTCAACTATTAAGAATCAAAAGTGGCCATTTATTCCTGTAATTGAATTGCAAATCTCATATAAGAATCAAAGACAGCTGTCTTTTTTATACAAAATGCACGAAATTCCGCCATCTTGATTTTTTCTTTTTCAATTACCACAACTTAGTTGGTAAAATGACAGACATGATATTCGATCCTGATTATGAACTCGATCTTGTTGTGAGTAACCCTCAGGTTTTGTACACTGCTGCACTAAGCGGCCATCATAATTAAATAAAACGAACTCTTTTATTACATTACTTAATATCAAGATTAATTGAGAACGTGTCTAATCTCAATGAAACAAAATCTAAGTTTTTGAAATCTCAACTATTATCTCACAAGAGCATCATAAAACAGCATTAATATTGAAAAATCACGTATTTTATTCGAAGTTTTGTATCTAAACGTTAGAATAATAATTATTTTAGTATCTCTGGAAAAAACTTTTTAATTGTTTTCTTAGAAAAATGTTTGAGAGATTCGATTTTTAAAAGAATGTATCAAAATGAAAAAGTTTGTGATTATTTTTTACTTCTTTTATGGATACTTATTGGTGAGTATTATTTTTTATTGTTACGATCTTACGACTTTTGAAAATTAAAAATTAACTTGCCGCGTCCGGAAACCACCAAAATAACGTCCAACAGTGTTTTTTGTGTTTTTTAGGGTTCCGTACCAAAATGGTAAAAAAGGAACCCTTATGGTGTGACTCAGTCTGTCTGTCTGTCACAGCTGGATAACTCGAGAACTACTAATGATATCAACTTGAAATTTGGAATAGTTTAAGATGACGTTTATTCAACTATTTTGCAAATAAGAAATAAAAAAAAAAATTTTTACAACAGGGACCGAAAAGGGGTCTTAAAAATTTTAAGTGAAGCGACTAGGGCATGTGGGATATCATATGAAAGAGCGCTGTTTGCACATTTTAAATCTTTTTTTTCATTTTTTTTAGGCTTCATAGTTTTCGACTTGAAAAATATAAAAAAAAATACCGTCCCCCCCCTTATCTCCGAAGTTTGCAAAGAGAAAAATCTGAAATAATTCTATGTGATAGTAGTTTATGTAAAGATTACAGGAAAAATAAAACGATGTCTCAATATAACACACTTTTTTAGAAATTCAAAAAACAATAAAAAAAAATCATATGTTCCTTTACCAGTCAACAGATGGCCCTGACCTAAGTTAAATTAATTTAGTTCCACTATCGGTCAAGAGATGGCGCTGGCCTAAGAAAAAAAATAGTTCCACTATCGGCCAAGAGATGGTGCTGACCTAATACTGCAATAATAATTTTATTATTCTACAGCTCTGCAGTGTATTTATTATGATGGTACGGAAACCCTCGGTGCGCGAGTCCGACTCGCTCTTGACCGGTTTTTTTAATGAAAAAATTATATTTATGTATAGGTATAATAAATAAATAAAAAATAATGATTGGTCAATTTCACACAGTGCTATCTAGCCCCAAACTAAACAAAGCTTGTAATATGGGTGCTAGACAACTGATGTACTTTTTACCCGACTGCAAAGAGAGGGTTATGTTATTCGCGCGTATGTTGTATGTTTGTATGTGTGTTTGTATGTAATATTCTTTATTACATCATATCTTTGAAACGGCTGAACAGATTTCTGTAATTAAGATATCATTAGATTTGTCTTGGCAGCCCAAGTGTTCTTACTTCTTTGGTAAGTGGCGTTAAAAAAAACTAACATAGCGGCTGTGAGGTCCTATACGTAGTGGAAAAAAAATTCTTTTTAGAATACTGCAATATGGGTATCAAATTAAAGGGCTTATTATTAGGATTTCAAAAAGGTATATCATGACCGTATATAATAGCTAAAAAGAAATAGGTAAATAAAAAAAATAAAAAAACCCCGCCTGCATAAAAAGACAAGTCAACTGAAAAGATGGAAACAAGATTAAATATTAAAGGCAACATAATAACATTCAGTCTAAGGCATATAATTCAAATCATTCATAATGTCACTTTCTTTATGCATGCCTTCGACAGCATGTTATTATGTTGCCTTTAATAATAATATTTTTTCCATCTTTTCAGTTGACTTGTTTTTTTAATAGTTATTATTATACAATCATACTAACACCCAGACCCGCCACATAAATTAGAATTCATCATTTCAATTTACCCATTTTTACATTACCTATTTTACAACGACTGCTGACTTTTTCCTATTTTTTAGTAAACGAAATTGACTGCATCAATTTAAATCTTATAGTGCACTCCGAAGAAGCCTTGTGGTACTTTTTATATTTTCTAGTCTCTTGATTTCTTAAGTCCAATTTTTTTGGAAGGATTCTTAGAATATTTTTTTATGTGGATGATTGTGATGTGAGTTTATGTTTAAAAAAAGTTTAATGGTATTTTGTTTTTATTTCAGGTATCAGGAATACCGTTAAACCAACTGATACAAGCACAAACATATAACAAAAATGGCTACGACGACTTGAATGTTCTCCTGCAACAAGCTTTCCCGGAATTGTATCAACAGCCAAGCAATAACAAACTTTATCAGCAGCAATATGGAGTTCAAAACGAATTTTTATATCAAACTCCCAGAAATCAGCAAATAAATCCAATTACGAACCAATTAAATCAATTATACATGGATAGGATCCTTTCAAGCCCAACAGTACAAGGGATTTTGGACTCTAATGCAAGGTATAACAAACCAGTATTAGTAGAAACTCCAAACCAAATGCATAACTCCATACAAAACACAGGAAGAATACCGCAAGTTGTGAACAACTATTTTATATTGTCACCAGAACTGATAAACATTGAGGAAGAACTAAATCCTCATAACAGTGATAAGAAGAATGCTGACAGAAGAAAACAAACTGATCAAAACCATAGGAGAAAACCAAGTAAAGAAGCTGTCAACAACTCGGGTACTGAAAACGTGAACAGACAACCTACAAACCAAAACAATGGTCAAAATCAGAAAAGAGGAAACAACAGAACTCAAGATAATAATAATAATAATAAACGAAGGTCTCACGTTGAAAAGGATAGTAAAAAGCGTTCAAATAGAGGACCTAATGGCAGACCATCAAATGCCGCGAGTGAAAAGAATAACAATCGTCAAATGAAAGGACGAAAAGCTGAAGAAAAACCTAAGGCAAAAAAAGATAATATCAATGATAATACCCAAAAAGACGTACCAATAAGAAATGACAAACAAAACGAATCAAATATAAAAGAAGAGCCAAAACAATCAAATAACGAAGAAAGCCCACCAAAATATAGTAACAACAAAGAATCAATAGCCGCAACAGAAACAAATAATCGCCCAAGAAAGAAAATTAACAGAAAAGAACAGGAAAATAACGCTTTCATTGAAGATTTGCGAAAGAAATTCCCTGGTATGTCAGAAGAAGCCATTAATGATTTTCTATCTTACATGAATGGTCAACAATTTGACGGACAGTTTGATTATTCTCAATTTTATAGTCCAGACTTCGCTTCCCGTTTACGTTTTAACCATTCTGTTTCACCAAAAATCAGACAACCACCTAAAAAAAACCAAAAACCTCGTCCTGATAGAAAACCTGTTTCTAGGCCTAATCAGCGATCCAGACCTAAGCCAGTGGTTGTAGCTAATAATACTACTCCTACACCATCGATAACTGATTCACCTACCACAAAACCGAAATTGACAGCGTCGGTAAGACCACAAGAAACTAAAACTGAAACAACTATTCAAGCAACCATAAGCCCTTCTATTGCTCCTGAACTAGGGTCTGAAAGTAAAGTTCCTGAAGTAAATAATCACGTTATTGATGACTATTACCCAGATTTTACTAACGACAATAATTACTTCGACAGTGAAGAAATATACTCCGTTCGAAATCATCAAGACAACAGATACTATTATACTACTGATAGAAATGAAGGGCACAATAGAAAAGAAGACGATACCATCGAAAATGCAATAATGAAACCAATGAATGACGAAAAAACGGAGGTTATAGAATTTCGTTCACCACCTATGCTAGAAAGTCCTGATTTTAGAACGAAGCCAATAAAAAAAGCTAAATCAAAATCGAATGAACAAAAGGGTCAGTTTTATGACAAATCTTCTAATTATTCAGAAGCAAAACCTACGAAAGATGTTAAAAGCAATAAAGGAGATAAAAACAAAAGGAGTGAGGCAGATGTAGAAACCGTTTTTGCGCATTCTAAGGTTGTAAATTATGGCAAAAATTATGATAATGAAGATGAAGAAGACATTCCGGTTGTGACCTATTATTTACCAGATAATATGGAATATGAAGAAGATGGAAAAGTGGTTATAATTGCTAAATCTATACCCGCAGACCATTTTTGGTAATCAGAAAGTAATATTTTAAGAGATAATTGTTTTTGAATTGTTTTTTTTATTTTTATTTATTATTTTAAGATTAAGCTATTTAAGTATGAAATATAATACTAGGTTATTTTTCAATTTTGTATAACAGAAGTTGTTTATTTATTTGCATTTTTTATTTCATCTAAAGAGGGCTGTGATGTGTTATTAGTTTTATTACTAATATTTCATTTTTGTTTGTAAACAATAGTATTAATAAAGGGTTAAAAAAAAACAAAACATAACATCAAACATTTATTTTATTCATAAATAAAAACAACAACAGCAAATAAATCAACACCAGATGACACTAAGTAATCAAGTATTGATTTATTGTTAGTTTAACTAAGATAATAACATTAAAGCAACTGCAGCATCCAAAGCGTTTTTATCACAAAATTCGTTAGCATTTATGAGTTCAGACAGTACTACCAATTCCAACAAACGATTGAGTTCATTCGTATCTTTGCTTTTTATATTAGCCGTAATAGCAGGTAAATCTATTACTTGCGGTATTGGTGTTAAATTAATATTAGGTGTAGGCAAATAAGACGGTGTCATAGTTGGGAATTCATAGTTAAATGTGTTAAACGGATTACTTACAAATGTTACAGAAGGTATATCAAATATTTGAGGAATATTTATGATTGGGGTGGGCAAATAAGATATATTTGGCAACTCAAAATTTAATACATTCGGCAAATATGATACAGTTGACAGATCATAATTTAATATATTAGGTGTATAAGGCAAATATGGCACACTTGGCAATTCAAAGTTTAAAACATTAGGTGGGCTTGGCACACGTGGTACACTCGGTAATTCAAAATTTAATCGAGGTACTTTAGGTGTATTCTTAAACTCATAACCAAACTCTTCCATCACTGGCACAACATTTACAGTTACTGAATTTAAATAAGGAATAGCTTGTGAAAAAGCCGATTCATCATCAGAGTAACTGAGTACTATATTAGGTATACTTGAAATATCATAGTTTAAACGAGAAAGAAAATCTGGTACTTCAAACCCATTATAAAGTTGAGAGCTCTTGGGTTGCGATTGTATCGGTTGATAAGTCGTATCTCGAGAATACGAAGGTTCGTTAACTGTGGAATATGTCTGAAAAGAATTTGGTGGAAAAGGATTGACTGGTGGAAGACTCGCAGGTGGAGCTTTTTTTGATAAGTTTTTTGATATCACAGCAGATAGTGCGTTTTTAGCTACTATATTAGCTGCTTCAGTTATTGACCCTACTATCCCAGAAGGTGATAGTATCTTCTCAATTTGCGAAGCCAATGGGTTTTTAGTAACTAAATTTGCATAAGTATAAGTAGGTTGTGTTGGTTGAGGTCGAATTTGATTACGAGGTGGTAAAACATTAGGCAAACTTGATATTGGAACTATATTTGGATACGTTACCACTGAATCACAAAATGGTACTAGTGAAGTAGGTAAACCTTTATCAGGATAAAAATCTGGCAAGTTTTGAGTTAAATATTGTCTATTCACTCCATCAACGTATGTATTTACAGGCACTTCCTTTAGCTCAGGTAAAGAAGACGTGTATTGTATAGGCGAATCAGGCGATTGTTTTGAGCCATCACATTTTGAAGACTGATATGCAGTCGGTGAATTGATATTCTGAGAATATAGATTTACCGGTGGTAAGACTGGTCTTTGATAAAATGTGGTTCCTTGGTTGTTGGCTGGATTTTGAAGTTGTATCTCATTTGCAAACGATTGTCTTTGAAATCGTGGAACATTTTTTATAGTTTGTGGCATAGGATAAAATACGGATGGTACAAAATCCTTGTTTAGGTTAGATTGTTGATACGGAATATTTTTATCATCTTTACAGTCTTGAGGTATTATTTGGGGAAGATTAACATTAGGAATAAAATCATTTGCTATTTTATAAGGATTACCAATAGGACCGGTAAATCGTGTAGTAATCGGACTTGGTATATTACTATTTAAAGGATAAGCAATTTTGTTAAAGTTTGTGTTAGAAGTAGTTAAACTGTTTAAAGCATTTGGATAATTTGAAAAATCTACGTTTGTAATAGGATTTTTACTACAGGCACTATTATCTGTATTAGGTAAACTGCCAATAACGGTACTTTGTATCAGTGGCTGTCCATTGGCACATCTATTTTTAATAAAGTCTTTCTGAATCTGAATATCTGATCTTAATGTATTTTCTGGACGATTAGGTATATTATTATTAAGCGGATTTAAAAGGCTTGATACATCAAACCCAGCACTGAAAGGTGATGATAAAATCGGTTTCGTAGAAGCAAACATCTCTGGCCTAACAGGCATTTGATCAAAGTTATTTCTTACTTCTGTGTTTGGTAGTTCAA
The DNA here is from genome assembly GCA_950108535.1 of Agriphila straminella. Classification (NCBI taxonomy): domain Eukaryota; kingdom Metazoa; phylum Arthropoda; class Insecta; order Lepidoptera; family Crambidae; genus Agriphila; species Agriphila straminella. The sequence continues at coordinate 14,229,209 of OX467304.1, forward strand.
AACATGTTTTTGATAGTCTCACAGATGAATTTTGGTTAAAGTCCACATTGGATTTACATGGTAATTCTGTAGATGGTAATTGTTTAATTGATTGAGACAGAGTAGGACTTGGAAGTGAATCAGGAATTTTGTATGGTGAACTAAAAGACCTTACTGTATTAGTATTCAAAGATTTTGGAAAAGTGTTTTCTACTTTTGTGATGTCAAACAATGATTCTTTAATCGAATTTTTACAATCATTTTTAATTTCAATGAACCCTGGCTTATAGTTAAATGAAACATCACTGTTAGACACAGGAGAATTAAAAGGGATATTTGGCGATCGATTATACATAATATTGTTCTTTAACGATAAATCTTGATAGATAGGACCTGTATCACCGGGTTTTGGTTTTACAATTGCTTTAATAGACGTTTGAACTGCATTTGAAAGTGACCTTGAATTAACTGAATTTTTAATATTATTTGGTGATATGTTATTAACTCCACTTATTCTTCTATTTCCTTGCGATTTAATGTCGTTAAAATATCTAAGAATATTTTCTTTGACTAAAGGGTTGTTTACATTATCATTAGAAATAAATACATTTGGTTCAACGTGTGGATTCTTCACGTAAGTATACGGTAGAGATTGTAGATTATACAAATTATTGTAATAGTTTTGATTATTAAAATTATGTTCTGCTTTATTTAGCAATGACTTTTCATAATTAATTTGTGGCAAAAAGTTATTGATGCTGTTTTTACTTCTTATTAAGTTTGTTATATGATTATCGCTGTCAGCATCAAAATGCACATCATATAACGTATTCAAGTTGTTTTCTTGCTTCGGAATTTTATTTGTTTTGTCCTCTGAGTCTAAATTTTCTTCTTTGATATCACTCCCAAGTATTCCTTGTGTAGCAACCGGTTTACTTTCTTTTACTTTGTTTAAATTAACGTTTTGTATCACATTTGATGTGCTTTTACTTTCTAAAGGACTTGATAAATGTGTCAGTCTTTTGTTTGTCGTGCCAGAATTCTTCGTATCTTGTTTAGCAATAAAGGGGTGGTCCAAATTTTGTGGAACTACATCTTCTTTACGAGCATCGTATTTTCTATCTATATTTTTAATATTATTTTGTGATTCATCTCTTATCGTAGATATTAGCTTAAAATTATTTGAAGAAGCAGTAACTGCGTCTATAATTTTATCGTTTACATTTTCAGTCTCTTTTTCTAGTTTCATATCATTTCCTGATTGAGAAGTCGAATCATTTAAAGTTATTAGTGGTAGTTTTGACACTGATGATAGATTTGTTACGGGCCATTTTAAGGCTTGGGCAGGGTAGGTTATCTGAAAAAATATATCAATGTGAGTATAAAAATATAACTTTCTAATGGTTACACACAATATATCAAGATTATACCAGTAGGTAGCTTTTTCTGTACGCTAATGAGCGATTTTCTGACAGCTGAGCATTTTAGTTTATTTTTATGTTGATAGATGGCGCTATTCAACTAGGTAGTTTTTTTTTTATTTTTCCTAGCAGCTGAGTATATCACTTAATTATTCAACACTTGACACTGGCAAAAAATACTCCCTGAAGAGGGATAGATTGCCATAACAACGTCAAAAATTGGCATTGACTCCTTTCATCCTTTGCTTTTTTCTTAAAAAGTTACGTACTTAGTAGAACAATGACATCTAGCCGTCTTTTAGGTACTTCCTTTTTTTTTAAACTGCCTTTTGAAAACCGCTCATTCTGAACGATGAAACCAAAATTGCAACTTTGTCATTTATGTTATAGGTATTTACCTAAAAATCTTTGATACCACAGCAAGGAACATCGTTATCATCAAAATTTCAAAACCTGCCTACTTATTGTCTAATTTTCGAAATCTATCGCAATTGCTTTCATTAGACAGATGGATGTGACACATTGCGCCATGCGTAAGTTTTTATTTGTGCCAAAAAAAGCATCAATGAATCACATCCTGAAAGCGATTGCGATAGATTTTGAAATTAGACGATTAGAACATTACAAATCTTTCTTTGAGTACTAGCAGCATAATCATTTCGCTAAGGGTCTGAACCCTTATCGAAAATAATCTGAAAAACTTATCTAATAAAAATGCACGGAGGAGCTCGCGATATTACATTTTTGGTCACCCATCCCATGACCGACCCTTTCGAACGATGCTTAACTTCCGCAATCGCTGGGCCAGGCGCTAAACCACTGCGCCTCCGAGCACCTACTTAGTAGTATTAAAACAGTGAGTTAGTTGTGCATAAAAGTTTTAAAACATTTGTGTTCTTGGTTGTAAAATAAATCAAGAAAATGTTAGTATGGAAAATGCGAATCCTTTAAAAATCTCCATAGAAAACGGCCATTTCATACTTAACCCCTAATATTACATTGACTACCTATTATCATAGAAATTACCTGCCAAATAAGGCACAGGATAAAAACACTTGCAGACGGTCCCATATCACATGTCACTAAGAAATTGTTGGTACTGAAAGCCTACTTACTTATAAGCTATCACTGACCTCCATATTACCAAATATGCGATGAAATATGTGTTATGTTTGACTTTCATAAAGAATTATACAATTTTATGTAATTTCGATATAATATTATATGCAAGTCGATTATTATACAATCGAGGTAAATTTGTAAGATTGACCTAGCTGGGATCTGATATCTGATGATGGCCATCCAGGGAGTGAATGAAGGAGATTCAGATCGCTATTCACACCCAACTGATCTGGGGGCTAATTGTCTAATTTCAAAATATATCGCTTTCTCGCTTATATTGCTTTCAGGATGTGATACATTGACGCTTCTTTTTGGCACAAATAAAAACTTACCAAAGAAATGCAGCAATGTGTCACATTCATCTGTCAAATGAAAGCGATTGCGATAGATTTTTAAAATTAGACAATAGTAGCCCTGAGCACCATTTTAAGAGATAGAAATAGAATAGAAGGATATGTTTAAAAAAACCGTAAAATTAGCATAAAAAAGTATGGAAATCCTGAAACTGAAAACTCTAATCCTTCTATATTTTAGAACGCTGATCAGATCATTTGGGTATGTATATTATCTGAATCTCCTCCATTCACTCCCTGGATGGTCATCGTCAGATCCCCAGCTAGGTCAATCCTTGGCGGAGAACTAAGGCTTCAAAGTTACCTCGTTTGTATGAAAATCGACTGGTGTCCTTAATTATGTGACCGCCACTGTATCTGTTGTGTGGCTGTGTAGAACAGTACCAACCAACCCTTTATACTTTTGCTTATAGAAGAGTAATTGTTTGTCTTACTCAAAATAATAACATCAAGAAGCCGAGTCTTTGTATGTAAAGTGGGGCAAAAAAAAAATTGCCAATATAGTTCAGTTTTCAGATTTATAATTATTATTGTTATCCTTCAATCGTAACTAAAATCCAATAAAATGGTAACTAATCCCCTAATCATACCTGAGAGGTTGTTCCTATAAGAAGAGCTCTCAAGTATGAACTCAAGACCGCTCTCAATACAGCCGGGATTCGAACCCCGGACCTTAGAGATGGCGATACCTTGAAAACGGCATGCAAACCAATCGACAACGAAGGGCGTCATACCTAACTTATTTTTTTGGACATTTTTAATAAGAAATTAAAAAGAACTTAATGGAAATAAACCACTTTGTCCAATACAAGCGCGTTTGTATTTTATTTGGCTAGATTTTGCATTTATCTAAGTGACTTATTGTTTTGAAAAAATACTTATGTAATTTTATTAGAAAACAGAAACCAGGTTGTTATTGTCACGTTTGATAACTACAGCTAAATCGATGAAAGATCTAAATATAACAAAATAATGTGTAAATTCAAAATTGCCTTGTAATCGACAGGTGAAAATATAATGTCATAATGTATAACGGCAATCATATTTATGCTGACATAACGATAACATTTAATTATGTAATAGAATTATGAAAATATTAAAGTTATTATTTTTATTATGCAAAATCGTCTCGGTAGTAAGTTGAACTCGTAAAGGTAGCACCCACTACACCGTAGCATACCATGACGTTGCTAGGAACGTGTCAGGCAAAAAAAAAATATTTGTATTGAAAAGTATGACACTATTCCCACAATATTCCCACTAGACCGTTCCGTCACCGGCCATGCAAATAGCGTGCCATGCACGGAGCGTTGACAATGAGCGGTATTCTGACAGCAGAGAATTTTAGTATAATTTTATGTCGATAGATGGCGCTACTTTAACTAGGGTAGATTTTTTAAATATTATTTCCCCCTAATGGTCATATTGGTCATAGAAAAGTTCTTCGTAACACGCCAACGGACAACCAACGCACAACGCAACAAACCACATAGGTAGGTACTCAACAAAAATAAAAAAGTAATTACATTTCATCCTTTGCCTTTTTCATAAAAAGCTACCTACTTAGTTGTTCAACGTCATCTAGTTCTTTTTATGTACTATTTTTTTTTCTTAAACTGCCTTTTGAAACCCGCTTATTGTCGATGAGAATATTTTGTCGGTGCTGACACGCGACGTTGTCAAGCCGGTGAGTAGGTATACTAGTCTAAGCGGTCACGGGATTTTTGGTAACGATCAAGGAAAAGGTTAGATTCATTTTCATGGGTTGTAGAGAGGTCCCCCAATGTGAATGATGTCGGTCTGCCTGCTCTCAGTGGTTGCAACTTCGAGTTATAGCGCTTACAAGAGGCATCATTGTCACGAAAAAAAAAACGATCAGAGAAATGGTCAGTTTAGTACCTATTCAAAGTGTGGCGTCTCCGTAGCTGAAATGATGTGGTCTGCCGGCTCTCAGTGGTTGCATTTCAGAGCTATGGCGCGCGCAAGTCGCAACAAAATATTTTTTTCGTCAAATTGTATTTTTAAAAAATACTAATTCTGTCTAAAATTAATAGTTTGGTCGGAAAAAAATATTATATGTTTTTTTGAATGGAGTGAGATATTCAATGTGCTCTTACGGCCAATTCCTATTTTTTTCTGCCTCAAAACTACTTCTGAGTTAATATATCAAACGTTTAAAATAATCATACACTATCAACGCGCGCCCAAAATTGTATATTCACACAGCTAGGATTACGAAACAGTATAAAATCGTTTTTTTTAGTAAAAACTGATTGTTTTGTCATTATTTATTACTTTCTCATCAATACTGACCATTTCTCTGATCGTTTTTTTTTTCGTGACAATGATGCCTCTTGTAAGCGCTATAACTCGAAGTTGCAACCACTGAGAGCAGGCAGACCGACATCATTCACATTAGGGGACCACTCTACAACCCATGAAAATGAATCTAACCTTTTCCTTGATCGTTACCAAAAATCCCGTGACCACTCAGTCTATACGGGTTTTAACCGCGTATGATGACCGTTATAAAAGCAAAATGAAACGGATTCCTATCGGTTTTGGGCGGGCACCATACGGGTTGCATACGGCCATCATACGGGCAGCATACGGGTTGCATAAGGACACAGAACGCCGTCGATCCGTTTTAGTGGGCATAGTAGAGCGTATAGCGTTGCTTTTCGTGTCTGATACGTTCCTAGCACGGTCATGGTATGGTACGGTGTAGTGGGTAGAGACCATTATTGTAATCGATTAGTCATTTACACATTTTAGATGTCCACATTCACGCACGTGACTTTGCTATATATAATAATTTATTATAAAAGTAATTAAATTTCCCAACTATCTACGATTATGATGAATGATATTCTTATGAATGAAACGTATTATACCTGAATCATTAGATTAAATTAGTCACGTTTTACGAACTACAAACTAAGTAATACCATGGACGAAAATAATCGTCCATGGTAATACTCTGCCGGACTTAATTTAATCCAATATGATTTTTCAAGTTGCATCCCGCGTTTTTATATAATAAAAAAGCCAAAGTTAAAGAGGGCGTAGAGATTTCCAAACAATTTTTTTTTTAAGTTTTAGGTTATGTCACCGTAAATTAGGGTGATTAGCAGCTTGCGTGGTGAATAACAGCGACATTTTCAAAAAATACCAAAGGAGACCCGTTGTATACTTTTTTTATTTAATTTTTAAATCTGTGATTCAGAGTAGGTATGCTTGTACTTGTTCACTTAATAATCTGTGGTTTCTGTCAAACAAATGTCAGCTGTGAATGCCAAATTGAAGTCAAATTGACATTTCGCTTTTTTAATTTCGAAAAAAGTAAAGAAATTATGGTTTATGCAGCCATGTTTTTACATTTCATAGTGACTTTTCTTCCCTTTAAATATTTAATGCGGATAACGGAACGTTTTTCGATGACTCGTTGTTCCCGTGGTGTTTCCATACAAAAAATATTCATCATATTACATTCGCTAAAAATAAGGAAGAATTTCATTCATGTAGCAGATATTATTATTGGCTATATTTTAAGACCAAATTCAATCTCATACGAGTTTAGCATTTTTTCTCTGGGATGTGTCGGGTCTTATTTTAAAATGAACCGCTTGGGCCTCTTTATAGAACATCTATGTTACAGTCAAAACTCATAACCGGTCAAAACCACTTTTGACTGTTGTCATAAGACAATTAAAACCACTTTTGACTGCAAAAATAATTTTGCAGTCAAAAGTGGTTTTATTAAGGACGGATTGATCGCCTAGGAGCGATGCTTGACAAGCACCACAGAATAGATAGATTAGGTACCGTGGCCAATCAAAAGTAGGGCACGCCCCCAAATGGTAAATGCAATGTAAATGATTGACAAGAAATGCTTGAAGGGCTCCAAATACCACACCGCTTAATAGTAAAAAAAATGTAAATTAACATGAAACTTTCCTGCTTTCGTCTTTTACACACATTATACCGGCTGCGCATTCTGTATTGTTTATAATATCTATGTTAAGTATAAAATAAATATTATTTCATACATTAAATTATTTAAATGTCCGATAGTCTGAACTTGAAATCAGGTAAAACCACTTTTGACAAAGAACGTTGGTCAAAACCATTTTTGTCTGCGAAAATCAGTCAAAACTGTTTTTGACCAAGAGTTATTTGTATAGGAAAATTGAAATGTGTGAGCTCTACCGATTAAAGGTAGAGACACCAATTTTTTTGGAGATACCTTTTGTGCTCTAGGTGAGCACTAAGAAAGGGTTTTGGAAAATTCCGGTTATACAGGATGCTACAGGGAGTTCCAGATTGTATGGGAATTTGTATAGGAATATTGAAATGTGTGTTAGAGACTAACGGCTGAAGGTAAAGGCATAATTTTTGGAGGCTAAATACCTTTCATGGTGTAGATGAGCACTAAGGAAGGGGTTAGGAAAATTCTATTTTTTTTATAAAACTAATAAGGTCATTTTGATTTTTTTTCTATCTAAAATGGCGCTGTTGATAGTCTTCACTAGACGAGTTGCTAATCACCCAGTTTACCGGTAGGTACTACTTTTCAAAAAAGTTTTGCTGTGATTTCTAAGTAAGTATTGTTCAATAAAAAAATATACAAATTAGTAGGTATTAGACATTTTTCAAAAACAAAATCTTAAATATGGAACTCTCTCTAAGTTCGAGGCTGAACAAGATACTATTAATAGTAGCTACCTACTTTGAATTTTTGAAGTTTTTTCAATGTACTTATGTACTCTGATAGTGCGTGGAGCGTGAAATCTGTTAACTATTTTTACAGTGATTTCGTCATGTTTTGAAAGCACTAAGCACTATAAAATACTTATGTGATGGGATATAGGTTATTTAGGAGTAGTATTGAAAAAAAAACATTAAGATAAGTTTATGATACTTTATTAATAATCATGATGATTAATTATCATAAATCATAACAGCTTAATACACATAACTGTACCCAGTAGGTAACGCAATAGGACCGCCGTATCCACAATTGGGAAAGCCACAGCCACAACTGGGAACTCCACATCCACAACCAGGAATAACAATATCAGCCCCCATATATGGCAGAGTGTTGCTCAACAAATTGCTTACAACAAGCAACTGCAACGCATTTGCCAGGTTATTGGCAACCGTACTGTCTTGTATTATAGTTGTTGTCGCTGGCACGGTTACTGGAGCGGTTATGATCGAGTCGTAACCAAATGGAAAATCGCAGTTGATTATATTCGGGGTTGGGAAAATGGTAGGATTGTAGCAAACTTGGTTGGGGAGATAATCCACCAGCGGTGGGTAACCTCTTATCACTTGGCTGTTGACGGCCTGAAAAAAAAAATAAAAAAATATAATTTAGCTTAAGAGCGTTTATGCGCTACACTAGCGCCGCCAATGGAAAAAAAATCATTATGCTTAAATAAAGACGAAATTGTGAATTGTGTTTTTCTAGTGTACTCCGAAAAAGATTTGTGGTACTTTTTATCGCTTTTATAAACAATATTTTCTAGTCTGTCGTTTAGTTAAATGTAGTTTTATTGCTATAAGTGGCCACTTTCAGCAATAAACTAAACGACGACTAAACGACAGGTTATAAAATATTGTTTAAACGATAAAAGGTACAACAAAGCTTCTTTGGAGTACACTAGAAGAACACAATTTACAATTACGTCTTTATTTAAGCACTACGATTTTTTTTCCATTGGCGGCGCTAGTGTAGCGCAGTAACCCTCTTAAGTACTCATGATAAATGTCGACATGGGAAACAGCAACGGTTACATTTAGTATTTTTTCCCTTGATTTCCCAAAATAATCATAATGATTATAATAGGAACTTATAATAATAATAATAATAAACTTTTATTTAGACCAACTTTGGATCAAACGTACATTAATAAAAGCAAAGGTGCAAATAGCAACAATGACTTTAAACGCCATTTCAATTCGCTTGTTTTACTAGTTCAAAGTATTTTTCGATTGATAGCCGTCAAAATTATTTAAGCTTATATACTAAACTATTATCTTTTAGTTACACATCTTTTGTGTTATGAAGTTATCGTTACATAAGTTATCTATAAAGTTATGTAAAAACACGTTTTTTAAAATGCTGAAATATGTAGATAACATTGCAATAACATTGCATACTTAGTTTGTAATTTCACAAATCAGCAAGGTTTTTGGTTACTTTATATCTAGTAACTCACAATCTTGTAGTGTAAAATACTGGCACTGCATTAAATATTATCAGTTATCATTATCACAGAACAGTAAATTTTTATTATTACAAGAATATATTTTTATTTTTATCATAGTTTTAGGGAAACCTATAAATTTTAAGTCCTTCTAGGATCACTTGGTTGTCCATCTGTCTGTCTGTCGGTCAAGGTCAAAACCATTTTTCTCAAGAAATTTCATGGCTTTACCAAGCTGATATAAATAATAAGTTTTCAGTGGACCAGAAAACGGTCATTTCCGATGACCTCCAACTTGCCTGCCGAGCGTGGGAATAAGAAAAAATCCTTACATGCATGGGAGAGGCCTATCATCATCATCATATCAGCCGCACGACACCCACAGCTATACGTATAGGCCTCCCCCAAGGATCTACAGAGGAGCTAAAGTAACCGATATCGCTCGAAGGATTGCTCAGCTCAAGTAGCAGTGGGCTGGACACATAGCAAGAAGAACCGATGGCTGTTTTTCTAGAATGGCGACCGCGCACCGGACGATGCTCCGTGGGTAGGCCCCCGAAAGGTGGACCGAGGTGAGGGTGAAGGTCGCGGTGCGCCGCTGGATGCGGGCCAAGCAGGACGTTCTTGTGAGCTTTGTTCCTTAAACGATCGTTATGAAAACACAAAAAAATAGTTTAGGTAGGTAATGATCCAGCCACGACCCTGTTCACAATTTATATAAATTATGCGATCGATTTATTTTAAGCAATCGGAGACCATGCAGGGTGGCATATCTCCCAGAAGCTTCCTACTTCGCAAATCAGACGATGATATTTGATAACACCAAGCTAATGGCTATTTTGCTAATTTGGTCTGGTCCCAATATTATGCGCTAGATTGAAAATGACCCTGGTTGGCCGGCGGTCTAAACAGCAAAGTAGAATAGAACAGCAAAGCAAAGAAAAGAAACCGGTAGGTCTGGGGTCAGCCTTAGGGCCTGCCTAACTAACGTAATTGCACAATTACTGTTTAAGTTTTTGAAAGAGATCAATAAAATCATCTTGATAATTAGCAGAAAATGTCACTATCTTCATCATCGGATAAATTACATAATTTATATATAAAACATCTTTTTATCAAGCAAAAAGATTACAAAAACATAGAGAATAATAGATAAGAAACAGATATATCAGTTATGAGAAAAATAATAATGCTTTATTGTGATAAAATCTCACGTAGAGATGGGTGGTAAATTAATTGGTTTATTTTTAATTCAAGTGTTAATTGCACAGGTAACTTTTCAAACTTTATTTTGCGTCAACGTATTTTTCATTTGTTAATATTTAAATGACAAACCAAACTTTTTTTTATTGAGCCTTTATGCTACGGCTCCACCCAGCGTCTTTAGCCTAAAGCTAGGGTTTCCTAGGATGACGGTGCCGTCATATTACGGCCGTAATTTAGCGGCCTAGAACGTTGTCTATGAAAACGAAATGGCGCGCCGTATAGTTTACATAGACAACGTTCTACGCCGCTAAATTACGGCCGTAATATGACGGCATCGTCATCCTAGGAAACCCTAGCTTAACGTTACGCAGATGTGGCCAACACTTTACAACAACGTACTAATTAACAAAAGACAGTACTAAATTTACATAATGCCATAGCTAAAGCGTAGTTGGACATTACCATTAACGTTAACGTATCATAAGGATAAAATATTGTAAACGCAGTTTGGTCGCAAATTTTTTGACTTTTTAAAGTAATTACCAAACGGCCGAATACTCAAAGGCTTCTTAGCTAAATCTTAAGTTAAGGTCTCCTTAACTTTAAGGAAGCTGTCAGTTTCATAGAGCTTCTGTCAAATCTGACAACTTTTTTGAATTTAAGGTGGCCTTAACTTTGAGTCTAGTATATTAAATGTTTGGGCAGCTCTATTACCAATAAATTGTTAAATCTGCATTTAAATTCATGAATCTTCTTTAACAAACGCAATGAATCAGATCTTACGCCACTTAACTTTACAATATATAATAATTTATTGTAACGAAACTAATGTTTCTTCTTTTTCTTTCTCCAGGTCTTCGCCATCAGCTTACATCCTGCTGTCACACAATACCTCTTATCAGGATTATCAAACCCAACACCCCAACCAGTGGTCAAAACCATTCCAGCTAAACCAAGTGCTGCACCTTCATTTCAAACCATAGCAGCATTAGCCAGCTTACTATCTTCAAACCCCCCTACCTCTTGCCAAAAATCTGCACCTCAAACTTTCGTACCATTATCAGATGCATCAAAATCTTTAACACCAATTCTATCATCTTTACCTACCGATTTAACTAAATCTTTAACACCTACAACCATTGCAACTTTAACAGATTACTTGAATTCTTATTCGAAATCACAACCACGAAATACTTCGCCTACAACGTCTTTAGAATCTTTATACAGCACTTTTCCTGCATTAGACGCGTCTTTTTTAAATAGCTTAGTTTTAGCTATACAATTACTTTTACTAACAAATCTATTAAGTTCTTCACCAGAATTAGCATTGGAAGGAAATGTACCAACTAATAATTTTCAGGAAACACCTGTTGTGACATTTGCTCAACCTTTGCCAAGCCAATCTCAGCCTTCTTCTCAAAGTACTACATACTATCCTTATTACGAACATCAAAGTTATTCAATGCCGAATGCAAACTTTTTAGGCTCATCTTCTTTTATGGATTCAAATCCTATAATGAGTTCTGTATCTTATCCATCTTCTTCAAGGAATGGATTAGCTTTAATGTCACCTTATGAAGCTTTAAGTCCTAGTTCTCCATATTCTGATCCTATATTATCTTCGTCTTACGGGTCTTACTCTAAGAGAGATTTTCAGTCTCCTTATATGGCAATTTTGGCATCTGAACCTAAGGACTCTTTTAGTTTTAGTGATTTCTTTTGATGAAAGTCAAATAAGGCTGTAATTTGTGTTTTAGAGAAACAAAGTTTGTAAAATATTATTTGTAAGTGTTTATTTATTTGAATTATGTAAATAAAATGTTTTGAATGAGATCTTTTATTATTTTCTTCAGAAATATGACTTGTTAGTATTGAAAAACATGCATTTCTCTTAGTGTCACTTGAAACAAAAATATTTTTTTGTGATTTGAAGGTACACAAACTACTTATAATTTTATTAGTAGTTTGTGTACCTTCTTACCTCCTTACTCTTGGATGTATTTAAATATTTCCATATGAGTGAGTAGGTTCGTTTGAATTGGTAGTTCATAAACCTTCCTGGAACCCAATCGCGGTAATTCTGAACGATAAAACCAAAAACGTTATGTTGTCATTTAGGTTATATTAACGTAAAAATCTTTGGTTTAGCCTCATAATTTTCACTTAAATTGTCCCAGATTGTAATCCTAGACTCCTTAGGCAGAGTATTCAACAATTTTAACAAAACTAAAGCGAGTATTTTTCTGTAAACGAAACTGAAACGGTATCGATTTAGCTTTGGTTTTATCGTTGAACATTAGCGCGATTAGGCCCCATTACACTACTGCCTAAAAAGCAAAAAGACAAAGGGCAAAATGACCAAAACGCAGAATTACTAAAATGCAGAATGACTAGAATGCAAAAAGACTAAAATGGAGAAGAACTAAATAAATTATTTTCAGAATGCCGTAACGTAAACAATAAGTGCAAATGGAAAGTAATTGTTTGATTCAAAATCTATGAACATACGTAATATGTATGTCAATCAGACAAAGAAGTCTTATACCAGAATAATAAGAAGTTTTGGAATTCACAGCTTTTTAATCATTAGGCTTATATATTTATTTTTAAACAACTGTTTAGTCATTCTGCGTTTTAAACAATTTACTTAGTAGACATTTTGCGCTTTAGACATGAATTTTAGGCATTTTGCTTCGTAGACATTTTGATTTTTAGGCAGCGTGATCAGGAAGGTTCATAAATGATTAGCCTTAGTACCTATGTCATGCTCTCTTTAATCATTTTTGCGGTGGTGTCGTGTGGGGCGGCTCGTTATACGTTCCCTCAAATATGGTTGAGCGAAGCGATGATGGCTGGTTCATGCGTCATGCTCGTGAATGGTATTTATTTGTTAATCTGTGTTATTATAAAATCTGGAAACGAAATTATATACATATTTGTAAATATCGTTCCATCTGATAACGTTGACAAGTTTTTTGCGCCCATTTTTCTTGTCAGCTAAAAGACGTCATAATGGGTGGTAAGGTAAAAGATTTGACGATTTAAAAATGCTTATTATGTGAGCTCATTTAAATAAAGATATTTTCATTTCATTTCATTTCGATGGTAAAAATAAAGAAATAAACTCATAGAAATTTCCAGATATTATCTAAGTACTTACCTACCTTCTGTTTTCAATTAAAAATGAAACAGCATTTCTGTGAAATTATCTTTCAAAATGGTATCCGAGATTTATCCAGAACCTGTGATTTCTGAGGGTCTATTACAAAAAAGAACCACGACAGTCGGACGATGTTCGTTGATCAATTTACTAGATTTTGAACCTTATACATGAGTTAATAATATCACAGAATGAGACGAAGATCGTACGCTTATCGCGATGCTTTTTTGTAATAGGACATCTGGTGCAAAAGTTGGCTTTATGTATTTTTTCAGTTTCGATGAATTTCGACTACTTACTGGGGAAAAAATAGTTTATTTAAAAAAAAAATATATAGTATTTTTAAGAAGCTACGAGTATTAAACGAATCGAGCTGGCGAGGTTTTTTTTTATTTTTTTAGGTGCAGGATTATTTCCATACAAAAGGTTACCTATTCATAATGATCAACTCAACAATTTTTTTCTAGATTTTGAGTACCTATTACGTTATTTAATTTTGTCAAAAAGGCTTTTTACCAATTTAATTGTAACTGTAGGTACTGTACTTAAATTAAAAAGTATTTTTCTGCAAAATAATAATGGGGTTGGTAAACTTTTTCGAAGAGAATTGTTTTATATTTTTTTTTGATAGCACATGTTTGAAGAATAAAGAAAATAATATTATGATTTTTTTATTTTACCTTGTTAACTAAATATATTTTTTTATATTATTATCGCGTTAAAATATCAAACATACGGCTGAACACGAAGTTCCTTTGCATTTACTGATTTTTATTTTTTTTTGGCACCGGACGGTTTGTGCATTTGCCACAAACAAGTCAAAGGTAGGGAAACCATTTTATTATACGTAAAAAGACCGGATCGGAATTTTGGGGAAGGATCAAGGATAAGGATAATATAGTAATAAAAGATATGGATAAACTACATAAATAGATTACATAATATAGAAATAATTGGATTTGTGGGAATATTTATATTTTCACATTATTGTCAGTTATGTATGTAGATATTATGTTGTATATATCATAATGTAAGGAACATAATAAGGTAGGAACAGATGTAGGAAGGGGAACGTGGAGGTCTATCAAAGAAGCAATGAATGAAGAACAATTACGGAGAGGGCAGTCAAAGAAAATGTGATTCAAATCCTCTTCAGCAGTACCACAAGCACACAAATTACTATTAATAATACCCAGTCTAGCGAGATGAGAAGCAGAGCAATTATGTCCTAGGCGCATCCTTATGATACTGGATGTTACAAGCCTATTAAATTTTATTTTAGAAAACCACATTTTCTGAGGAATTAATTGCTGTATTGATTTATAATGTTTGCCTTTACTACTGCTGTTCCAAAGATGACTCCAAGAGTTATGTAAATGATCTTTAGGAATGGAAAGAAGATCAGGCACAATATTTTTATAGGGGAACATATCACCGCTGTTTACAGCATCTTTCGCAAATCTATCGGCTATTTCGTTTCCAGCGATATTGTGATGGCCAGGTATCCACGCAAAAAGAACATCGTAGCCTTTAATTTTACAATTTAGTAGCAATTGCTTACATTCTATAATATAAAGACAGGCTGAAGAAGATTTAAAAGGAAATTTCTGCAAAGCTTGCAAGGCGCTCTTTGAGTCTGTGAATATAATGGACTTGTTAAGTTTTGCAAGAAGGATGTACTCTAGAGATTTTAGAATTCCAAAGCATTCGCCTGAAAAAACTGATGTTTCAGGTGGTAATTTTATTTTCTGGTGTATATTATATTGTTGATGATAAACAGCTATTCCAACCGTTCCGGAGTTTTGGTGTTTAGAAGCATCACAGTAAATAAAGTGCCAGTCAGGCCATTCCTTATCGATTATATAGTTAAGATGGATGTGAGCATTTTCATCATTCTTCAGGATTTCTAAATTATAATTAATTTCAGGGGGGTTGACAAGTGCTTCATAGTTTACAGAAAATATGGGAAGATACTGAGAACGATGTGTGGGAGCTTGTAATGAAATAAATTTACGGAAACTAATAACTAAACATGGAGTGGACTTATGAGTCCAATAAGATGAGTTTTCTACATGGTCTGACAGATCTTGTAGTTTGTGATAGAGAGGGTGATTAGAAAATTGAAGGGCACGAAATAAAAATTTATCGCTTAAGAATTGTCTTCGGAGATTTAAAGGGGGGTCCACACATTCAACCTGGAGGGCATTCACTGGGCTGGATCTCATGGCTCCGGTTACAATACGTAATGCTTTGGATTGGATCTTGTCTAACTTACATAGACCCACTACGCTACATGGCTCTAAAAGGAAAGTACCGTAATCTAGGATGCTTCTTATGATTGCATTATACATGAGTTTTAACGTGAAAGGATGGGCACCCCACCAAACACCGGAGAGGCAACGTAAAATATTTAATAAACGTTCACACCTAGCGGAGGCATTATAACAATGAGACAAACCTGTGAGTTTAGAGTCTAGAAGGATACCTAAAAATTTTACTTCATTTTTTTCAGGGATTGGTTGATTATTATACAAAACTGTAAATGGAGGGGGTAAACGCATTCTAGAGAACAATACTGCATTACTTTTGCTAACACTAAGACTTAGGGAATTATTATGTAACCATGATTTTAAAAGATGCATGGCATTGCTTAAGGAATGGCTTAATTTTTCTACAGATCGACCGGATACGTATAAGACTAAATCGTCAGCGTACTGTAGAATATTAACTTTACCAGCGATATGCAATTCTAAGTCAGATGTGTATATACTATAGAGTAGTGGACTTAGTACTGACCCTTGGGGTAGACCTTTCCATGTAATTCTTGTTTTAACGTTAGACTCGCCTATATTCATTTGTATCTGTCTTTCTGAGAGAAGATTATAAATAAAATTGCAGAATATAGGAGGCACCTTTAGATCAGATAATTTATTATTTAATATTTGAAGATCAACATTATCATACGCAGCGGATATATCTAGGAAGACAGCAAGCAAGGATTCATTAATTGAGAAAGCCAATCTCACATCTGTGATAAAAATTCCTAAGCTGTCCATGGTGCTTCTTCCTTTTCGAAAACCATATTGACTTGGAGCCAGTAGGCCTTGACTTTCAACATACCATTCTAATCTATTTTTAACTAGATGTTCTGCTAGTTTAGAGAGAACCGAGGCAAGAGCAATTGGCCTATATGAATTTGGATCTAATGGGGGTTTATTTGATTTGAGTATGGGAATGATTTCATGGATTTTCCATGAAGTAGGTATTTCGCCAGAAGTCATAACTGAGTTAATGATGTGTAAAAGAAAATTTAGACTCGGATCACTCAAATTTGCTAGAAAAGAATAAGGTATACCATCCGTACCGGGAGCTGAATCTTTTACATATGATAACACACCTTTCAGCTCTATGAGACTGAAAGGAGAGGTAAGGCCAGTTGAATTTCCTGTTGGGGTTTCAAAGCATATATGGGGATGAGGTATTGGCATTTGTGGGGCAAATGGAGGAGCTAACTTGTCTAAAAATTTATCTGCTACGGTGTCATCAAGGTATTGTGGTAAAGGTTCCTTAAACGCTGATCTAAATCTACGGATATTTTGCCAAACAGCCGATGGCGAAACATCAGGTGCTAAAGATGCGCAAAAAGATTTCCAACCATCCCACTTTTTCTTTTTGAATAATTTACGGGTTTCACTCATTATAACTGTTAAACTAGCAAAATTTTCTGATGTAGAGTATTCGTTGTAGATTATTTCAGCTTCTTGCCTCTTTTTTACTGCCGCTGTACATTCACTGTCCCACCATGGAGGGGAAGGAATACACCCGTTTGTTTGTTTTCGCGGAAAAACTTCATCAGCTGCTTCTAATAAAACTGAAGCAAAAGCTTCAGCACTCTGTGATCCGTTGTTTTCTTGGGAAGGAGGAAAGAGGGACACCCTTTGTTCAACCTGCTCCCTAAACATTACCCATCTGTCACTGTCACTGTCATTTTGATTAATTTTGTATATCATACGAGGGGGGCGTCTGCTTTGATTTCTGATTAAAGTTTTAGGTAATTCAACTGAAATAGGGAAATGGTCACTACCATAAGTGGAAGATGGACGATTCCAAGTCAAGGATGAAGCAAGATTAGGAGTACAAATTGTAAGGTCAGGCGCACTATCGCCTTCGTGAGGCAATGTTCGTCGTGTCGGAAGTCCTGTATTAAGAATACAAAAATTATTCAATTCTGTGAAGTCTAAAATTCTGGAGCCATAATAATTAGATTTTGCGCTGCCCCAGGCTTGGTGTTGAGCATTAAAGTCACCCATTATAAGGATTGGCTTTGGGAGTTGGGAGATGATGGTATCTAATTCATTGTAAACGGAGGATGTTGGATGAGGAATGTATAGAGAAACAAAGCAGATATTATTAATAGAAGCGGCTATAATTGACAGGTAACTACTATGGTTAATAGGAATGTGCTGAAAGGATAAAGAATCATTAATCAATAGGACTACACCGGCATAAGAGTCTGATCGATCTTCTCTTAAGCGAAAGTAGTGAGGTATATTAAAAATACTATTTGGCTTAAGCCATGTGATGGATCCTTTAAGGAATAAAAGCAGCGGACTGTAGTAAATTAATATATTGTGGTACAAAAAGATGATGTATGAGAAATGCCGTTATGGTCGCCCGTTCGCGCGCTACGTGGATGGCCAAGTGGGGGGGCCGTCCGCCGTCCGGTCCCAGGTTGTGGGCCCGATAGCCGACCGCCGCCGAAGGATAACGAGCGCGCCGCCCGCGCTCCAACATGCTCCCCGGGTTGAAGTGGGAAGCGATGATGACTTCAATTGAGTGGTAGTGGGCAGATGCAGTTGAAAGCCCGCCGAATGGTACCACTCTTGGTTTTTATTTCAGCTACGCGCGTGACGCCGTCCACACCAGGATAGGTCTTCATGACTCGCCCCAGACGCCACAGCAGCGGTGGCGCAGTTCGGTCTTTTATGAGGACGAGAGACCCTGTCTTCACCTCGCCTGTGGATGAGAACCACTTCGATTTGGTCTGCAGCAGAGAAACATATTCGTTAATGAAACGCCTCCAGAAGTGCTGCGCGATGTACTGCGTTCTCTTCCACCGGTCCAAGCGGGTGATGTTGCTGGTGGTCACCTGTGGGTGTGGTACAGATAAAAGTGGTCGTCCAATTAGGAAGTGCGCCGGAGTTAGAGCCGAAAAATCATTAGGGTCAGAAGATAGAGGAGTGAGAGGACGTGAATTTAGAACTGCCTCTATTTGGTACAAACAAGTAGACATTTCCTCGAAAGTGAAATGAGTAAGATGTAAAAGCCTTTTTAAATGATGCTTACAAGATTTGACAGCTGCCTCGGCTAAAGAATTAAGATGTGGAGCATAGGCAGGTACAAAGTTAAATTCGATGCCCTCCTGAGCTATCTCAGATGCAACATTTGAAGATTGCAAAAACTTGCGCAGTTCATTAGCCGCACCGACAAAGTTAGTGCCGTTATCCGACGTGATACTTCGAGGCTTGCCTCGACGTGCCACGAAACGTTTTAAGGCGGCAAGGTAAGACTCTGAGGTGAGGTCCGTGACGAGCTCTAAATGGACAGCCCTCACTGCGGAACAAACAAAGATGCACAAATATGATTTTATTAGTTTACAGCCCCGCCCCTTTCGATCAGCTATCAGGATTGGTCCAGCAAAATCAGCGAATGAATGTTGGAATGGAAATTCAAGATACGTCCTTGAACTAGGTAACTGCCCCATAATAGGCTGCACAATTTGAGCTCGATGTCTAAAACAAATTTGACATTTATGCACAGTTACTTTTGATAAATTCCTGCCATTAAGTGGCCAATAATTTTGACGAACACAAGATAAGAGTAGCTGAGGACCAGCATGTAAATATTTTAAATGTTGCATTTGAAATATGAGTTTAGTAAGACTATGCTTGCTACAAAGTAAAATTGGGTGTTTTGCATTAAAATCATAAGGGGAATTCTCAAGCCTCCCGCCCACGCGGATGAGGTCGTCCTGGCCTAAAAAGGGTGAAAGAGAAATTAACCTATTTTTGCAAGGCAATTTCTTATTACTTTTTAAAATTGAATATTCCTCTGGAAACATTTGAAGTTGAGCGCAATGTAAAATATAATTATGAGAATCTAGTAATTCTTTAGTTGTAAGATTGCCACACAATTTGTTTGATTTATTTCTAAGGTTAAATAAAAATCTTCTAATAAAAGCGACTACTCTTAGTAATTTTGAAAAACTTGAATACCTATCTACTAAATTTTGCACTATGTTAATAAGCGTACTACTATTGCTACAGCTACTAGCACTATCGCCACTACTGTGAAGCGTCACTACTTCAGTCGTATCCCGTTTCACGTTGTTTGGCATTTTGGGCCATTCATTTTTATCATGTAGCAAAAATGAAGGGCCGTTCCACCACAATGGAGTGTTGCCGATAATGTCGGCTCTAAGACCACGTGAAACGAGATCCGCTGGGTTGTCCTTCGACGGTACGTAGTTCCAGGTATGACCACAGGTACTTTCTTGTATTTCATGTACTCTGTTGCGTACAAAAGGCTGTAACTGAGTGGTTGAATTAGACAGCCAACCCAAAACGATGGTCGAGTCACACCAGAATCTACAGGAATCAATAGGCAAACTAAGCGACTCTAGAACCTTAGTACACAGTCTTGCACCTAAAAGAGCCCCGGAAATCTCAAGCCGTGGTGTTGTTGTGGGCTTGATCGGAGCCACACGGTTCCTAGAGGTCAACAGCTGTACACGCGCTGCGCCCGAGTCGTCGAAAGACCGTATGTACAGACACGCTCCATACGCCCTCTCGGATGCGTGGATTATTGCAAAGTACCCAGCGAGGAATATTTAAAGAATTTAGACAAATTAAAGTTTTTTCAAAGGTAGACCAAAGACTATTAATTTCGGTTGATACAGTTTGATCCCAGTCATACTTTTCGATCCATAGGCGTTGCATGATTATTTTTGCCTCTACGACGCATGGACCGACGAGACCAAGAGGATCGAATATTTGACTGATCACTGATAAGATTACACGTTTAGTAACTTTTTTATTTTCTTTTAAATTAATTGTATACGTTAGGGAGTCTGTATCGCTGACCCAATTAAGGCCTAACGTTTTTGAAGGTGTATTGACTTGACCCTGCTCTGAAAAAATTAAAGTGTTACTTTCACAGTTTGAATTACTGATTTGAGCTAATATTTCAGGGTTGTTTGAACGCCATTTGCGCAAATTGAATTTGGCGGATGAAAGTATAGACTGTACTGACTTTGCAACCTCTATTGTAGCTGAAATAGAGCTTCCCCCACCCAAATAGTCGTCGACGTAAAAGTCGCGTGATATGGCTGACTTCACGTTTTCGTCGGGAGCTTCAGCTGCTAAACTACTTAGACATTTGGTAGCTAGATATGGAGCTGAGGTCGTACCATACGTAAGAGTTTCCAAAGTGTACGTTGAAAGAGGGTCTTTGGGATCGAATCGAAAAATGATTTTTTGAAGAGGTCTTTGAACCGTATTAATTTCGATTGCCCTGTACATCTTTTCGATGTCAGCTGACACGACGTACCTGTGTTGACGAAAACGAATTAAAATAGAAAAAAGGTCGTCTTGAACAACAGGCCCGGTCATTTGAATGTCGTTCAGCGAAATACCGGAACTGGTAGGGGCCGAAGCATCGAACACTACCCTAAGTTTGGTGGTTGAACTTGATTCCCGAACAACACCATGGTGGGGAATAAAATAATTGACTTGGGAGTTGTCGGAGTTAGTAAGAGGAATAGTGTCCTTTGACATGTGGCCTAGATGTTCGTATTCACGCATGAACTCTAAATATCTTGATTTAAAAAGAGGTTCCCGTTGGAAACGACGTTCTAGGGATAAAAAGCGGCTTTTTGCAGTACCGTAAGAATGCCCTAGGACGCATGGGTCATTTTTAAGAGGCATCGTGACTACAAAACGACCATCGTCGTTACGAAAGGTATTTTTTCGAAAATTTTCTTCACAAGCCTTTTCTTGCATTGATAAAGAATGATGAGATGGAACATTATCGAGTTCCCAAAATTTTGTAAGGTCAGGAGAAGAATGTGTGAAGTTACAGAACTGCGAAGAGGTAAAATTACGAGTATTATGTGAAATGCTGCCGGAAACAAGCCAGCCAAGCTTGGTTTCACATAAACGAGGAAGATTTTTACCGAGTTCTATAGAATTGGAACCTAAGACGTTCCAGAATACTTCGGCTCCTACCAGGATGGCAATGACCGACGGAATATTGAAATTCGGGTCAGCGAGCTTAAGACCTGATGGAATGGGGACATGATTAATATTAATAAAAGAAGACGGTAGAACGTTAGTTATCTCAGGCAAAATAAGACACTGAATATCCGTTACGTACGCACAGCATAAAGACTCTATTGTGAGATTACAAGACTGTGTACTAGTGGATACGTGATTGTTGATACCTGTGACCTTGGTACTCGTACCGCGTTGTGACAAACCCAGTTTATCACACAAACTCGAAGTGATAAAGTTGGCCGTACTACCGCTGTCCAGCAGCAGCCGTGCCGTGTACTTCTCACCGGTCGCGCTCACCACTCGCACCATCGCTGTGGACAGTAAAACATTCGAAGAAGTAGCAAGCTGCACAGAGTTAGCCGACAGTGCGACATCGTTGGAGGTCGACGGAGAAGGCAAAGGATTTACTAGAGGTTTGGCCTCATTCGACTCTAAATGCAAAAGAGTATTGTGCTTATGCTTACAATACTTGCAGTGTGTTAATTTGCAATATTTAACACCGTGGCCTAAACGCAAACAGTTTAAACAAACTTTAAGATCCTTTGCTTTTTGGATTCGATTCTCAATAGACAAGTTTCGAAAAGATTCACATGAAAATAAAGAATGAGACTGGGAGCAAAGCGGACAATTTATAGTATAAGTTTTATTTATTATTGATGTATTAGTTTTATTTTGATTATGTTTTTGATTATTATTACTGTTAGGATAGTGCGTATTATTAAGAGCAACTATAGTATTATTAGATGAATTATGATTCGATTCAATCGATTCCAATAAGTCCGCTTTCCTGTTAATAAATGTACAAAATTGTGACAGAGTGGGATCATCAGTTAAAGTGTTGCGAAACTCTTCCCAGTGGCGACTAGTAACAGAATCTAATTTCTTTGCCATAATAAAGATGAGAAGAGTGTCCCAATATTGAGTGGGCTGATTTAAAGTTGTAAGCGCCCTTATGTTTTTATTGATAGTATCAACAAGGTTACGAAGAGAAATACTAGATTCTTTTAATATTGGTTGAACATCAAAAATAGACTGGATGTGGTTATTAATCAAAAGGCGATTATTATCAAAGCGTTCGCATAGTAAATCCCAGGCAATTTTGTAATTATCCCCCCGAAAATCAATGTTTTTAATAATTAATGCTGCTGTTCCCCTGAGTGAAGCTCTTAAGTAATGGAACTTATTTATATCATCAATGCAACTACTAGAATGAATTAATGAAACAAAAGTATCTCGAAATTCCAACCAACACTGATAACTTCCGTCGAAATGTGGCAAATCGATTTTGGGTAAACGAATAAAATTGTGTTTATTGTTTTGTGCACCTGAGTAAAAGTTGTCTGAGCCCGTCACTGAACCCGCGACCTCGGTGACCTTCATCAAGCTGCGTGCGAGTGCTGACAGCGCGTAGTACTGCGACTCAAACTCCTCACGCTCAGCGACCGCTGGCAGAGGGTCTTCCAACATGACTTCGATTTCGGTCTGTAAAACATCGTATTCAGAATATAGGCACTCAAATTTACTAAAGCGTTCTTCCAAGTCTAAACGTTGCAACTGAGATAGGGGTGAAATGTTTTTAATTGATTTTAGGTATTTGTCAAAAATTGTAAGCTTAGATTTCATAGAACTGCGTTTCTTATACAAAATTTTAATATCAGCCATTTTGAAATGAAGATCACAATGCAATCGAAGTGCAATGAATGCGAATAGATGCACTAAGTAGCTGCGACAAAGGAATGCGCACAAAAAATATGGGTCAACAGCTGAGTGCGATAAGCAGTTATTCTATTAATAGATCTTTTGTCAATCGATGCACAAAAGACATGGAATGTGGATCGGCTTAGTAGCAAGGTGCGTGCGCACGTGGCCGGTATTCGATTGCGGAAGTATTTATATTTCGCTTTGTGCAATAAGCGGGAATGATGTGCAGTTTAATGGATGAATTTAATGATTTTAGTGCTATTACACAAAGAAATAGTGGCTATTAGGGAAAACTAAGACAGGTAGGTATGACACTGATTTTCTAATTCGGCAAAAACATATGGGGATAGAAAGTGACTAATTGGAACGAACTCACTGTTTATCTGTACATATACTCCCAGAAAGTAGGTGACTTGGGCTTCCTCGATGGTGATCGTTCGAAGTGGTGACGTTCCCACGTTGGCACGGTCGAAGTCCACTTGCGATCCGCGCTACTTGCAGACAATTAACGACGTCTCGATCGCGGTATTCCGGCGAGATTAATTTAAAAGGACCATTTTATGATGGATCCTTTAAGGAATAAAAGCAGCGGACTGTAGTAAATTAATATATTGTGGTACAAAAAGATGATGTATGAGAAATGCCGTTATGGTCGCCCGTTCGCGCGCTACGTGGATGGCCAAGTGGGGGGGCCGTCCGCCGTCCGGTCCCAGGTTGTGGGCCCGATAGCCGACCGCCGCCGAAGGATAACGAGCGCGCCGCCCGCGCTCCAACACCATGTTTCCTGTAGAGCTATTACTACAGGTTTATGAACATTTATTAAATGAAGTAAATCACTTTTCTTATTGTTAATGCTTTGACAATTCCACTGTAGGATTGATGACATATGATCCATTATTTGATTTTTTATTAACATTATTTACATTTTCAGGTGCAGCGTTGGACGGTTCAGACATATTTTCTGAATGAGACAGAAAGTTTATTAGGGCAATAATGAGATCTCTGGTTGACATGTTGCAGAAAGGGTTTTTCTCATTAATTGTGCCAACAGAGGGTAAAGGAATATCATAATCTTTTATCAAGGCAGCATGGGCTTCCTTATCATAACCCTTACTATACTGTTTTGGAGGACTGTTAGATTTAGTAAAAACAGTTTTTTTTTATGAATGTGTGTTTGGTTTATTATTATTGCCATTATGAATTTCATAAGTTTGTTTTAAAGGGGAAGAATGAGCAGCAGTCGAGGTTAAGACTTCGGAATAAGATTTAGTAACGGGAGGGTGTAGTTTTAGTGCTTCAGCATAGGAAATGCAATTATTAGCCATTGATTCCTTTATAGATTTTTGCCTATTAAATTCTGGACATTTTCGATTGGTTGCATAATGAGACCCTGAGCATAAGCAGCAGACTACATCCTCCTCGTCAATATTACAACTCTCACCTGTGTGATTGTTGCCACATTTGAAGCACCTAGGAACAGATCGGCACTGACTCTTAATATGGCCATATCGGCAACAGTTAAAACATTGTACTGTAGGATAAATATATAGATCAACCGGGAGAGAGTTATAGCATAAAAAAATTCTTTTTGGTAATACCTGTCCATCAAATGTAAGAATTACTGTCTCAACTGGAATATATGTTGCTTTACCTTCTATCACATTCTTTCTATTTATACGCCTAACCTTTAATATATGTCCACATCCAATAGGAACAGTTATATTTTTAAGGATTTCATCTTCAGACCAATCAGTTGGTACTCCTCGAACTACTCCCATACGAGTGACCGAGAATGTAGGAATGAATGCTTTGTAGTTATTATTTATCAGGGCTTGATTATTAATAAATGCATTTGCATCAGAGAAATTGACGAATGACAATAAAACTTTGTTTCTACCTATTCTTTTAAGACTACCATTGACTATGTTTTTAATACAGTTGTTTTTTAGAAAACGACCAAAAGAAATAGGGTGAATGATTACATTATCATTTGGGCTAGACTGTGTCTTTTGGACGTGGACTATATATGGGGCAGAGTCACAAGACTGGTACAGAAATCTGCCAACGGGCTCACGAGAGTCGGCATCTTTAGTTTGGGTTAAGATAGGTTGTGGTTGTGGCACTGAAGAAGATGGAATTGACTCACTGGGAGTTTTAAAAGCCGCTGTGGATTCTTTTAGTACGGTAAGTTCGCATTGACAATCACTTTCGCAGTTAATATCTGAAGAAGACCTATGGCGTCTCCTTTTTTTATTACAATGCTTACAAATTTTTCGTGATGTTACTCTTTTGCGTTTATGGTGATTGACATTACTCTTGCTTTCCGAAGCATCTGTATCTAGAAAAGAGCCTTCCGTATCCATTCCTGAACCATCATGTGAAATCGTAACAATATGGGACACCTGGAGGGATGTCCCCCCAGGGTCCTCGGGCTCAGTCATGCAAAAATATACTTAAGAACTTACCAATACGTTGAAACTATAAACAATAACACTTAAACTAAATAAATACACAATATTTACAATATTAACACTTATCTGATCCTATTATTTACAGGGAAATAAGTAATAATTAATAAGAAAACCAAAAAAGACACCCGCCACGATCAAGGTTTCCCGCGCTTCCCCCCATTTACTGATTTAAAATACTGATTGACAGATTTAGGCGCATAAAAGTAGCTTTATCTGGACATAATTCGTAAACTGAAATTTTCTTTTTCTATGACATAAAGTATTGTAAGTTATAGATAAAATTAAAAGAATTAAACATTTTGAAACTGCGCATCAAAGTAAAAAAAAATAAAAACTAGATTTCAACATATTTTGATTTCAACATTACAGCATAATAAATAACTTTGTAAAAGTATCTGTGTTATGATAAGACGCTTGCATGTCAGGTTTATAAATTAAAATTAAACTAATTGATCAATCGGGACTTTCATTATTAAAAAAGGTTCAGGAAAATGCAGATGTTTTGGTTTATCTTACCAGAAATTATAGATAACTTCAATTCGACAATTTATTCTGAATAGTATATAATGTGTGTTAATAAATTGTTAAAAATTAAACAGATTCTCTTTGCGTATTTCTATTTTTAGAACTAAGCCACAAATAATTGTAATTTTTGGAAAACCAAAATACATAACTACTTCAAAAGTGTTTAATTTGTGCCTCCAAAATATTATTAGTACTGTAAGAAACAAATTAAACAATAAATGTCCGCGATTATTCATTAATTGATTTTTCTTAGTTAGGTACGTTTTAATATAAACGTTATTTCTTGCAAAATAAGGTCGTTATTTGTTTGTGTACCAACTTCCAACCGTGCTGTCGCGAGTCGCGAAGCCGAGTAGGTACCAATATTATCTTTATTATGCTACGGCTCCACCTGCGTTAATGTTAACGTTAATGTTAATGTCCAACTACGCGCATTATATATTTTTAGTACCTACTTACTGTCGTTTGTAAATTAAGGCGCCGTAGTACCTACTACTAGCGCCGCCAATACATTTATTTTAATTACTCGTAAACCAAGTAATTATTTAAAAAACGCTAAGATCATGCCATCCTAAACTGTCTCTAATATTTTTTGAATAACTCTTCAACAGTGTCCATTCTTGTGGCCACTTTGAGCTGAATTTTAAAACTTACAGAAATAATGAAAACTGTTGAAGAGTTATTCAAAAAAATTTAGAGACAGTTTAGGAGGGCATGATCTTAGCTTTTTTAACCGACTTCCAAAAAAGAAGGAGGTTCTATGTTCGTCTGTATATTTCTTTTTTTTCTTTTTTTTTGTGTATGTCCACCGATTACTCGAAGACGGCTTGACCGATTGAAATGATTCAAACGTTATTACATTAGGTAAACTCCCAAGTTGGTCCTATTTTTTAAAATTTGGAAATCGGTTCAGTACTTTTCAAGTAATCTTGAAAAAAGCACGAAAATAGTATGATTTTGTGTGAATTACCTCGATGATATGGTCGCATTACTTCTTTGTTTATGAACTGAATAAGATAATTATTTTTTTGTAGGAAGAGGGATATCTTAAGTGTAGGTTATTTAACCGACTTAAAAAAGGAGGTTTTCTGTTTGTATGTTTCTCCGCGATTATCTTACGTTTGGCGGAGCTGATTTTTCTACATGATATTGTAAAAAAAATATTATAATATACCTTACCTACAAGGTACCTACACTAAAAATAAAAAAGAGTTTTTCAAAAAAACAAAAAACCGACTTCAAAAAACCTACTTTTAAAAAGCAAGAAATAATATTCGTAATAATAAAAATACGTCTATTGAAGTCGGGTGGGGCTTTTAGAATAAAAAAAAAGGAATCTGTACTCCAGCCAGCCCCACCCGACTTCAATAGAAGTATTTTTATTATTACGAATATTATTTCTTGCTTTTTAGAGGTAGGTTTTTGAAGTCGGTTTTTGTTTTTTTTTAACTATTTTTTAAATAATTACTTGGTTTACGAATAACTAAAATAAGTGTATTGGCGGCGCTAGTAGTGGGTAATAATAGGGCGCCTTAACACGTTAAAGTGTTGGAGCCATGATAGTCCGTTCGTTTCGGTCGGGTTACTTACTAGTACCTACGAATCCTATTCCGGAGGGTGACTTGCCTAGTATCCGGCCTTTTAAAGAAGTAGACGATTTTAAACACTTCATAACTTAATAAATAGTAATGACCTCAAATAATTTTATGTGGTTGGATTAAATATCCTTTGGGGATTGCCTTGATTTTTATTTTTATTTTAGATTAGTCAGTTTTGTCATTAAACATTATTTTACAAAAAAGTGTTTTTTCCCAGTATACAATACAGCCGTCTTATTCGTAATTCCGGCCTTCTTGTGCTCAGCTCAGTAGGTGGCCGCCACCTTTCAGGAAGCTTTTTATTAAAAAAAAGTTTTGTTTTGTTTTATTATGTGTTTATTTTCGAAGCGACAAAAAAAATATCCAAATTCCAAACTGAAAATACACTAGGTATAAACGCAAAAATATATATCAAAAAGTGATTGCAAATATTACAACTAAATGTTGGCATTTGTCGACTAAACCGGCCAATTGATGTGATGTCACTGATTTAAAAATAACGTGGTTTCCCAGTTTATTTGTTTTTACAAAATATAGGTATTTTAGCATGTCCCGACAACCAAAGGCAATGGGAAATGTCTGAAAAAAAAACTGGCTTAATATTTTTTATATTTAGTTGGAAATAAGCTCCTTTAATCGGTTTTTCAGCCCCTTTATTGCGTTGCGTCTTTACACGCGCAGTCAAGGAACTATGCTATTTTCCATGGTTCCGCAGTTTTTTCCAGACCCACGGCTTGTATATAAAATCTGAAGTTCTGCACGATAGGGCATGGAATACCGGAATGGTTTTCATACCGGTATTGATACCGGTGTTGAAATTTCAATTACCGGTTTATTTTATTAAGTTTTATTTGCGGAAAGTGATTAAAGCTGTATGTCAGAAACACTCAAACTATTTACCAACTCCCTAGAAACAACAAAATGAGTTATTAAAGTACAGGTAATTAAGAATACTAAAGATAATACGTTATTTGATCCAAAAACTATTTATATTGTTTCATTGGCACAAATATCGCAATCAAATCCTTGGTATTAGGAAAATGATAAGAAAACATGTTACAAAGGCGCAATTTTACTTACCAATCAAAGGCTTTCTCATAAGAAAGGCTTTCTCAAAGAAAGCCTTTGATTGGATAGAAACCTGGGTGGTATTGCAGTCTGTCCTAAGGTGCCAAGTAGACTACAGGTATACCGAGGTGTTGAGGTACTTTTACGAAAATGCCACCATGACGATCCGAGTACAGAACCTGAGTACAAATCCTATTCAACTGCAGCTAGGTGTGAGACAGGGAGATGTTAACTCTCCGAAACTGTTCATAGCTTAGTTAGAAGTCATCTTTAAACTCTTAGACTGGAAAAGACTCGGCATCAACATTAATGACCAGCACCTTCGTTTTACCGATAATATAATTCTGATAGCTGAGACCTTACCTACTTTACCTTGTCTGAGCTGAGACAAATACAAATACAATACAAATAACTTTATTTGCTCTCCGTAGTGCTTCCCAAACAGTGGGTCTTGGGATGATCAGGTTGTACCCGCTCCGCTCCTGTTCATGTTGGGAACACTAGCCTTAAAGTTATTGACCATAACGTATACTTTTTTATATTATTTGTTTCTCTTTTGGTATTTGTTGAACTTATTGTTTTTTTTTATTTTTAGTTAATTGTGTTTTTGTTTCGTACTAGTTTACCAGAGGAAGCGATTTGATACTTCTCTCCAGTTTTGAAGAAGATTAAGTAGATTAATGTGATTACGTATTTTGTGTGTTAGGTAAGTCCAACTTCGAGAAAGAGATATCTCATCGAATCCAACTCAGATGGCAGCATTCGGGAAGCTTCGGACTTACCTCAGTGTCTCAAGACGAAAGTCTATGACCAGTGTGTGTTACCAGTGATGATTTACGGCAGTGAAACGTGGTCGCTAACTATGGACATCATAAGGAGGCTCATGGTCACCCAGAGTGCAATGGAGAGACCTATGCTTGGCGTTTCCCTGCGTGATCGAATCAGAAATGAGGAGATCCATAGGTGAACTAAAGTAACCGACATCGCTTGAAGGATTGCTCAGCTGAAGTGGCAGGGGGCGGGAAAGGACACACAAACACACGGGGGCGTGTAGAACCGATGGCCGTTGGGGCGGAAAGGTTCTGGAATGGCTCGCGCGCACCGGACGACGCTCCGTGGGTATATAGGCCCCCGAAAAGGTGGACCGACGCAAGGGTGAAGGTCGCGGGAAGCCGCTGGATGCGGGCCAAGCAGGACCGATCGTCGTGGAGATCCTTGGGGGAAGCCTATGCCCAGCAGTGGGTGTCATGCGGCTGATATGATGATGAAGATGAAAACATTAGACGAATAACTAAAAGCAATATCAATACCCCTTTTGAGCGAAGTACCTAAAATGCACGATGCCTATGATACAGCTAGCATGTAGTGTTTTGCGTAGGTGTTTTTTTAATCGTGATTATTCGTGATTCATGTCATATAAAAACTCATCTGCTGTATGAACAACAGTATAATATACAGAAATCGAGCGTTTTGCATAGTCTTTAAACACCGCTGCAAAAATAAATCGCTTTTTTCGAAATACCGAAATTAAAAATACCGGTATTTTATCCTCAAATACCGGTATCAAAATACCGAAAAAATTAACCGATATACTGATTCTTGCCTACCTAGAAATTATTCTATTAAGATGTCTCCTGAACTTCTTGTGACTCTCATTAGTGGCTGCAGCTCTAGGATGAGGACCACGACTAAAGGCTTCGAGAGTGATAGATGCAGCATCCGGAATTTTGAATGGGTCAGCGAGTTCCCTTTGAAGACGCATTTGCCTTTTGCACGTGTTGAGAAAATATGAGCACGTTCAAACAAATCTAGCCATAATAACCCTAATTGAGCTATTATTAAGGAAATCTTCGCATACACTTTCTGACATACCTAATTAACGTCATAAAGATGCGAAAGTTTGAAAATTCTTGGGAAACTAAGTTAATATTGTTAAAATTATAAATGAATATAAGTTTTACAGAAGTTAATATGTATTAACTTTTGTTCGATTCCTATTACGCAGATATCAGCAGCATATTCACGCCCAACTCCACGTTGAGTGTGTCACGTCTCGGTAAGGCGGCTCCTAGACGACACAATAATATTGCGCAATATTTAACCCTTTGTAGACTCGTGTGATATTTTTTTAACTCACTCTAAGGTTCGGAACGACCAAGAACTTTTAAAGTTCATGGTAGTTTCTCAAAAAACAGTTTTTATTTGATTTAGATTATAGGAAAGTTTAAATTATTGGTATTCCAAATGGAAAACGAAGACTTTGTTCTATTAATCACATTTAAAGTTCTTGGTCGTTCCGAACCTTAGAGTAGTGATTTAAAAATTGTTTAAAAAAACAAAAAAACCGACTTCAAAAAACCTGCCTCTAAAAAAAGCAAGAAATAATATACAAATCATTAGATACGCATTATTATTGTTATAATAAAACACGTCAATTGAAGTCGGGTGGGGCTTTTAGAATAAAAAAAGGAAGATGTACTCCAGCCCCACCCGACTTTAATAGACGTGTTTTATTATAACAATAATAATGCGTATCTAATGATTTGTATATTATTTCTTGCTTTTTTTAGAGGCAGGTTTTTTGAAGTCGGTTTTTTTGTTTTTTAAACATATTTTTTATTTTTTGTATTTTTAGTGTAAGTACCTTCTGTATTAGGTAGTGTAGGTATATTATTTAGGTAGAAAAATCGGCTCAGCAAAACGTGAGATAATCGCGGAGAAACATACATACATACAAACTGAATACCTCCTTTTTTTGAAGTCGGTTAAAAAGACTACACAAAGGTATCCCTTCACCTTCATCTAATTCGGTCCATAAATAACAAAATTGTCAAGTTAGTTGATTTAATATCATAGTTTTTTCGGGATTACTTGTAAACTACTGAACAAATTTGAAAAAAAATTAAATGGGATCTCGCAAGAAAACTCAATCGAACAAAAAAATAATTATCTAAATCGGTCCATAAATGTCGAAGATACGCGCGAACAACGATAAAAAATGAAAAAAATAAAAAAACATACAATCGAATTGAGAACCTCCTCCTTTTGATGAAGTCGGTTAAAAAATGACACACGAGTCTACAAAGGGTTAAAATATTATGCAATATAATTGATCGTTTAGTTAGGGCCTTACGAATTTTTTATTGTAAATAGAGTACTTTAAAAGCTAAGCTGCACGGAAAAAACAACTTTTCACGCACTTCTAAATTGACAGCGTAATACGAAACAATCTTGTCCACGCTCATAATCAACTTCACTTTGACTGTTTAAGGTAGCAAAATAGACCCCGTGGCCGGTATATTGGTAGAATATTTGCAGGATAGCTAGTCCACCGACCCGGCCCCCATACATGCTAGGATACCAGTATTACTGCTAGCTCCTAGTAGATAGAACCTTCTACATATTTTTAATAGATAAAGGCAAAATCAGCTTCATAAACAAGCACATTTAGACGGCCGAGTACTGGACACAGTACTCGATACGACAAGTATCTTGAAGTTAAAAAAATGAGATGACATTAAACATTCTTCTATAATAATTTCCTACTTTTGTCAGAGAGACAAAAACAGAAATCAAGCTCAATTTCAGTAAAATCACATACGTTCCACTCATATGATTTGTGATCTAGTGCGGCGACCCCCTATTTGCTTACTAAGTTATAAAATTATGTAACACTAAAATAGTAATAAGTAACAAATACCTTGAGAACCTACAAAATATTTAACTTCTTATAATACCCTAAAACCTATACCCAGCAGTGGGTGCCATGCGGCCAATATGATGATGCTCTAAAGTACACTATTTGGCAACATAACTAATGTTTTCTTTTTATAGTTGCGAAATCGAACAGGTGCATACGCCTCAATTTTTAACACAGATTAAATAAAAACATTACGTGACGTTTCACTTAAGACGTTCATACTAATCGATAGGCCAATAAAATATCCAAATTGTTAAGAAATTGCCACAAATTTCTTAATTTATATGAAAAATGCTCAGAGGGCCGGATAATCCGGATACTGGATAAGTCACCTTACATGACGTCAAAATGTAAGAGCAGCTCGGGTAATATTATGTACCTACATAAAACTTGAAGTAGTAACTTAGTAAAATTTTCTCTAAATAGTTACTACTTTAAGTTTTACTTTAGTTTTGGTGTCACGGTCGGATCGGTCGGTACGGTAGTCGCGATAGATACCTACTCCTCACTCCCGTAACTTACTGTAAAGAAATTGTGTTTTTTTTATTTACACACAAAAAAAAAATCTAGGTAGGTACCTACTTAATCGTTTCTTTTTAAACTTTGCAAGCGGTAGGTACTAGCTACGGTACGAGGTAGGTAGGTAAGTACTAGAATATGACATCAGTCAGACTGTAATACGACAATAATACTTAACACAGTAAAATCCAAATGTCATGTATTCGTTCGTATACCTACATTACCTACTCGTTACCTACCTATCGATCGCCGAACTTCAGTGCCTACTTTGAAGTCGGACATTGTGCTGGCTCAGTATAAAAAAGACGCTATTCTTACAAACACTTTTACTTATCTACCTAAACTCGCTCGTACGCAACTCAAAAGACAAGACGACGCGCCAAAATGCCCCATTTATCAACTGTATGTAATATAAGATTCCATTGATAGAATCATTTTCATTTTTTTATTAAAATGACACAAATTGTGAATAGTGTTTCGTTACCCCCTACCGGTTTAGGTAGGTAGGTAGGTATTGACATGTCGCCGCGCCGGCGCCGCCGGGCGGTTATCTTTGCAATGCTCCACTACTTGCTTGCGCGTATTTTCAATTTCTTAAGCGTGACATTTACATGTTTAATTTTGATGAAAACATTATTGTAGTACACAAAAACCTATTATTAAACAATAAAATTACAGTTACGATTTTGGACTACTGAGAAATACATAATTATGGAAACGTAAAACATAAATGTTTAATTTTTGGCTTAAATGTCTAAAAAGACGCATTATAGCTTAAAAAAAACAAACATCATAGTTACCATTTTGGCTTATCTAAATATTGAGATTAGATGAATACTTTGAAAAAAAACAAGCATACGAATTTGGTTTCAGTTTAATTTTGCTATTATGTGATTGCATTTGAATGCACCTTAAAATTATACTAACGAGGTATTTGGTTACCTATTTTGCTTTTAGGAAAAAGTTAGGTAGTGTACGAAATCTCATGATTTTTATATAAAACGGTTACCACCGCGGATTTTTTACATCATATATCTAATTAATATTTGACACTTAATATCAATCCCCGATAAAATAATAAAAACAACGAGTTTACGAATTATGTCCATATAAAGCTTCTTTTATGCGCCTAATTTGACAGACAGTGACAAAGAGTAATCATACCTTTGTTTTTTTTGTTTTGAGCAACAACATAGAAAGTCTTTGGAGCAAAGGCATAACCTACGCATACAGCCGTAATAGTGATTTATTGTACTATGCTGAAAATTAAAAATTCAAATTTTATTTAAATTAAAATAGAGCATTATAAAAATTCCGCAATTTGTTATTCCTGACTCCAAAGCCAAAAGCTACCAGAAAATATATAATTCACAACAGTTTTGGAAAAGTTTACCAACCCCATTACTTTCATCTCTTTAATAAAGCAACATTGCCATAAAGTGACCAGCATACCGGAAAATCATAGGTCATTTTTTTTGATTCGACAGAAAAAGTACAATCATAACGAAAATCCGTCAAAATTCTATGATTATTAAAAATTTGAAATGGCAATTATGTGAAGTTTCGTACTTTCATAATAATCAAAGTTTTATTTTAGATTCTATTTTAGTCGCAGGTATTATTACAAAATCTTTAAATACGTTTTCTTAAATTTTTATTTCAATAAATAACTTAAATACACAATAAACACATTATTATTACACAGCAAAATTCTTACAACCACAATTGCATCCCAATCCACTCAAAATGGCCGCCAAATTAGGTGTACCAACATCATTGATGTTACTCCCAGAAATGTTTATAGTTTTCGGACAAACACTAGATTGTATAATCTGTGAAACGACATTCGATGGAACGTACGATTTTTGAATCGCCCCGTTCGGATTGACGTTGACAGCCGAGCAAAGAGGACAGTTGCAAATTGAGTTTTTGACGTCATTCAAAAAAGGAGTAAAAGGAGGTTTATTGCAATTCTTGCTGAACTTTTCTAATACCATGTTTTGGATGGACAGAGCGAGGTTTTTGCATAGCAAGTCGGTTTCGGACGCCGTTGTTGGTACGTTAGGTACGGTGTATCTCTCGACGATGGTATCTGGAAAACTTTGGGGGTATAATAAGGGTGTGATCCGCTGTGATGTGATGACCTGAAAATAATAGAAGTGCCTGTTATACCTACACAAATGTATAAATTTTTTTGGAACAGTGAAAGTCTAATTTATTTAATCGCGTTTTGCAAAAAACTTTGTTAATGCAAATGTTGGGTTTTTAGCTGTTTTCCTATACCCTTTCCCTATTGACCCTAACTGAAGCGCTCATGGCAGAACTTGACAGACTGATCGTACTCGATCACGTTTGTTAAGCAATGCTCGGTCCGGTCAGGTGTCGGATGGGTGTCCGGCTGTTGTCATCTGATAACAGTCGTTAAGGCAAGTTAGAGGCCTTACAGGCGGCTTGATAAACTCTAACACCAGCCCGCCGAGCATGACCGATTTATATCGCGTGATATAGCATTTTATCGACACTCAACTGTCAAACTCCTTTGTCTTTTTGACAGTTAAACGTGATAAAACGCACGCGATATAAATCGGTCATGCTAGGCATACAGAGGTGGCCACTAATCCTGCCTGCCTATAGCATGACCGATTTATATCGCGTGATATAGCGTTTTATCACGTTCAACTGTCAAAAAGACAAAAGAATTTGACAGTTGAGTGTCGATAAAATGCTATATCACGCGATATAAATCGGTCATGCTAGGCAGGCTGATTCGATAAGAAAGAAAGATTGACCCTAACTAAGTGTAGGCATACATTGTAACTATTTAATACAGTGTAACTAGAAAAAATGAAACACACTTAAAACTTCTCTATTTAAAGACACCGCACAAATTTCATATATCGTTACTATATTAAATCCTTTATTTAAATATTTATTTAGTTAACTTTAATACGATGATTTTAACAAATCTTCTACATTTCGCACATTCCAACTATAACATACAATAAGTGTCTATTCTGTTAAAATTCTTTCTATGTATGCAGGTAGTTTATAGTATTTTAATTTGAATATCCTTACCTTCAAAAGTAAAGTTAAAACAATAAAAATCTTTGATATCATAATGATTAAACAAATCAAATAATCACTGTCAATAATGTTTTTAATATTTTCCTCTTTTTATATATCGATTAAATAATCTATAAAATCGATTACAGCAAAAACGTATTTTAGAAACGTGTCTTATCAAGAAAATATTATTTAGTTTTTGAAATAGCAAATTGATATTGTTTATTTCTTTATAATTTATTGCAAATTAAGGCGATAATAACTATTAGATAAAATAAAACACGATAATTCGCTTCGATTCGATTATAACGCAATGGGGTTGGTAAACTTTTTCGAAAAGAATTGTTTTATATTTTTTTTTGATAGCACAAGTTTGAAGAATAACGAAAATAATATTATGATTTTTTTATTTTACCTTGTTAACTAAATATATATTTTTATATTATTATCGCGATAAAATATCAAACATACGGCTGAACACGAAGTTCCTTTGCATTTACTGATTTAAAAATCTGATTGACAGATTTGACAGACAGTGACAAAGAGTAATCATACCTTTGTTTTTTTTTGTTTTGAGCAACAACATCATAGATATAGTATATTAACAACATAGAAAGTCTTTGGAGCAAAGGCATAACCTACGCATACAGCCGTAATAGTGATTTATTGTACTATGCTGTAAATGAAAAAAAAATAATTTTTATTTAAATTAAAATGAAGCATTATATAATACCGCAATTTGTTATTCCTGACTCCAAAGCCAAAAGCTACCAGAAAATATATAATTCCCAATAGTTTTGGAAAAGTTTACCAACCCCATTCGTCGTTAAATTTATTTTGATAATATTGAACCTTGTCCATCAGCCATTTTTGATGTCCCCACTGCTGGGGCACAGGCCTTCCTTATGGGTGGTAAGGAGGATGGGCCATAACCCACCACGCGGGCCCAATGCGGATTGGTGGGTGTTAACGACTGCAAATGCAGCCGGGACCAACGGCTTAACGTGCCTTCCGAAGCACGGAGAAGCTCGAGATAATAAATTTTTGGTCACCCATCCCATGACCGACCCTTGCGAACGTTGCTTAACCTCCGCAATCGCTGAGCCAGGCGCTAAACCACTGCGCCACTGAGCTCCTCTAGCGAATATTGAACCTTATTCGTGAGTTAATAGTGTTACCAACCATTTTCGGCTCTAGGGTTTTTTTAACACGTTGTATAAGATAATTTATATTATCTAACTTCTATCTTCTATTTAGTTTAATAATGTGAATTGATATCTTATTAAATACGACTGTTAATGCACGAAATTATAAACAAGTAAGTAGTTACATAAATAAACAAACTAGGTATGTGTAGTAAATGTGTAGTAAAAACAAGGTGGATCGACGTGAGGGTGGATGGACATCGTGGGAAGTCGCTGGATGCGGGCCCAGCAGGACCGATCGTTGTGGAGATCATTGGAGGAGGCCTATACCAGCATTGGGTGTCGTCAGTGACGGATTAAGACTACTTGGTGCCCTAAGCAATCCACGCCTGTGGGCCCCCCTATATCTATATACTACATACATCTACATCTAGCTACATCTACAAAAGAAGAGGATGCCTGTCTAGAATGCACAAAATTCCTGATTTTTCAGAAAAATGCCCAACTATAGAAAAAACAGCCGATTTTTAGCTAATTACATTCACTATTCTTATACTCTTGTCTTGTCTGTTGTCTATTGCAAAAAATCGGCCGCGCAGCGCGACTTTTAGCCAGTTTCATCCTATAATCTTGTACTCTTGTCTTACTTGGCTTGTTGTCTATAGCAAGAAACTGCTGCGCAGCGCGGTTTTTTGTCAGTTTCATCCAGTAATATTGTACTCTTGTCTTACTTGTTTGTCTATAGGAAAAAACTGCCGCGCAGCGAGTTTGTTTTGTCTATTTCATCCACTAATCTTGTAGTAAGTCGTTTTACATGGCCACATAGATGAATTTGATTATTTTTATTTCTTACATAAAAAATGTTTTTGTTCGGTGCCAATTATGGTGCCGCCCAGACGCGTGATGACCTAAGCAATTGCTTAATTTGTTTAAGGGTTAATCCGACACTGGGTGTCGTGCGGCTGATTTAATGATGTAGTAAACATAGGCAATAGAAGCTAACACTCGAAGAAAAATTGCAGGCTCAGCGAAAATTAATTAATTAATTGTAAACATTTCGCGCAGACGTGGATACCTGACTCACGACGATGAGTTTTCTAAGCAACTGCAAATATTATGAAAATTCAAACATACGACTAATATGAAACTTGAAAATAGAATTGCTTTTTGTATGGAAACAACGATGCAATCGCAGTAACTACAGATAAAGATTTATTTTTTAATTTGCACCGGTAAAATTGAAAATTGTATGAAACAGCTGAAACTTCTTTCGCGATTTCGCAGTTGTTACCATAAAAAAGTCCCTGCATTATTATCCCTTTGGAATTTCAAGTGGAGCTCGGTGGCGCAGTGGGTGGAGCTCGGTGGCGCAGTGGGTGGAGCTCGGTGGCGCAGTGGTTTTGCCCAGCGATTGCAGAAGTTAAGCAACGTTCGCAAGGGTCGGTCATGGGATGTGTGACCAAAAATTTATTATCTCGAGCTCCTCCGTGCTTCGGAAGGCACGTTAAGCCGTTGGTCCCGGATTGGCAGTCGTTAACACCCACCAATCCGCATTGGGCCCGCGTGGTGGGTTATTATGGCCAATCCTCCTTAC
Organism: Agriphila straminella; assembly: GCA_950108535.1. NCBI lineage: Eukaryota > Metazoa > Arthropoda > Insecta > Lepidoptera > Crambidae > Agriphila > Agriphila straminella. Next base: position 14,268,379 of record OX467304.1, read on the forward strand.
CACCCATAAGGAAGGACTGTGCCCCAGCAGTGGGGACATCAAAAATGGCTGATGGACAGATCCCTTTGGAATTTCAAACAAAATGCAAAACCCTACTGAACTTTACAGATATTAATATAGTAGGTACTATTAGTACCTAAGTTATGGCATAATTTTAATATCACATAGTTTTGCGAAACTTAATAATATGACCTAATACACATTATAGGTAGGATTTATATAGAGGTTTGATTGTACGAAGGTAACATTTCATTTGTTTTTGTTAAAGAAATGAAGTTCGCTGCGATTTTGTGCATAGCTGTTTTAGCTAAGGTATGTCTTATATAATTAACTGTATTTTTATAGTAAGTATGTAATATACGTCATATATACGTATACGGTGTAGCGCCTGGCCCAGCGATCGCGGAAGTTAAGCAACGTTCGCAAGGGTCGGTCATGGGATGAATGACCAAAAATTTATTATCTCGAGCTCCTCCGTGCTTCGGAAGGCACGTTAAGCCGTTGGTCCCGGATGCATTTGAAGTCGTTAACACCCACCAATCCGCATTGGGCCCGCGTGGTGGGTTATGGCCCGTCCTCTTTACCACCCATAAGGAAGGCCTGTGCCCCAGCAGTGGGGACATCAAAAATGGCTGATGGACATGTAATATACTTAGTGTAATGTTACTCGTATTTCATTAAGGTAGTTACTTAATTTTTTTTTATTTAAAACCACTTGCTCAACGATGTCCGATTACATATCACGCAATCTCAACGTAAAGCAATGCATTATAACCCAAGGGATACAAAGACTTATTATAATGTGATGGTTTGGTTATATTCTACTTTGCCTGACGCGACACGTAAAAATTTCAGGTCGCTTTTTTCACTGACATACGAGTCTTCAAAGCAGCGAGCATAAACCAACCCCTTTTTAACCAATTAACCAATCTTAATTTTAAAATAAAAAAAACCACCCTAAAGTGTTTTTTTTTTGATAAATAACTACTTATTTTTCTAAGCGTAAATAAAAAATAATAAAAACTCACTTATTTTTTAATTAGGCAATGATGCTTTTTAAAACTAGAAGTTCTAATTGCATTGCATTTTTTCCATATATAGTAATTAATTAATGGTGCTTTATAAAACTCTAAGTTCTAATTGTTTTAAGATTATTAATATAATTGAAAAATATTAGAAAAAATCGACTCACCCGTAGCAGCTCAGACGGGACTCGAACCCGCACCCTTAGGATTCCGGCCCAATGCACTAACCAATTATGCTACCGAGTCGCTAGCGAGCTTGGCGAAATTTTCTAATACTTTTCACGTTTTTACGCTGTAGGCCAGCGCCATCTCATCAATGTGAAGAGAATTACTTCGACATTCGAAAGCAACACCTTTACAGGTGCTAGACAAATCGATTAAGATGAAATAGCCATATAATTTTTAAACTTTTTAAATTTTATGCATTCACAATGCTATTTTTATATTAAGATTATTAATATAATTGAAAAATATTAGAAAAAATCGACTCACCCGTAGCAGCTCAGACGGGACTCGAACCCGCACCCTTAGGATTCCGGCCCAATGCACTAACCAATTATGCTACCGAGTCGCTAGCGAGCTTGGCGAAATTTTCTAATACTTTTCACGTTTTTACGCTGTAGGCCAGCGCCATCTCATCAATGTGAAGAGAATTACTTCGACATTCGAAAGCAACACCTTTACAGGTGCTAGACAAATCGATTAAGATGAAATAGCCATATAATTTTTAAACTTTTTAAATTTTATGCATTCACAATGCTATTTTTATATTAAGATTATTAATATAATTGAAAAATATTAGAAAAAATCGACTCACCCGTAGCAGCTCAGACGGGACTCGAACCCGCACCCTTAGGATTCCGGCCCAATGCACTAACCAATTATGCTACCGAGTCGCTAGCGAGCTTGGCGAAATTTTCTAATACTTTTCACGTTTTTACGCTGTAGGCCTGTATAATTGGTTAGTGCATTGGGCCGGAATCCTAAGGGTGCGGGTTCGAGTCCCGTCTGAGCTGCTACGGGTGAGTCGATTTTTTCTAATATTTTTCAATTATATTAATAATCTTAATATAAAAATAGCATTGTGAATGCATAAAATTTAAAAAGTTTAAAAATTCTAATTGTTTTTTTTTTCCAGGTGCAATCCCAATCTTACGAAATCATAGATGACCGACGATTTATATACCCACCACAAGCCGTTTATCCCATCGACATACCATGCCCGCAACCATATCTCCCATACCCTGTTGAATTTGTTAAAACTTGTGAAATACCATACGCCTATGATACAAGATCATGTCAAGGCTTTCTACCGCCAATAGATATAAGACCGCCATGTCCAAATTATTTGCAGCCAGTTACAGAATGTGTCAAAAAAACAATCGAAACTTCATACCCTGTTGGACCTTCATGCCAAAGTTGTTACCCACAAATTGAAAGTGTAAAACAAACAATTGAAATATGCAAAGAACCTTCTTTGCCGGTGGATATACCTTGTTCTTGTTCAAGACCAACTTTTCCAGTGGATTTACCTTATTCTTGCTCTAGACCAACTTTGCCAGTTGATATACCTTGTTCTTGTTCGAGACCAACTTTTCCAGTGGATTTACCTTGTCCTGGCTCTAGACCAACTTTGCCAGTGGATATACCTTGTTCTTGTTCAAGACCAACTTTTCCAGTGGATATACCTTGTTCTTGTTTTAGACCAACTTTGCCGGTAGATATACCTTGTTCGTGTAGACCAACTCCAGTGGATATAAACTGTTCTTGTAGACCAACTCCAGTGGATATACCTTGTTCTTGCTCTAAAACAACATTACCAGCTTGTCCATGCAATCTGCCTTTGCCTGTCCCATGTCAAAAGTCACTAACAATACCATTCATAGATACGACTTTGGAGGACAACCGTTTACCTAACACCTTGGCCAATGTTCTTCAAATGTTGGTGGCCAGTAAGCTATTCCCTAATCCATGCCTTCAACCTTCGTACGAGGTGATAAATACTTATGATTATATTGATTATTTTTACCCTAAGCCATATTGCTCTTGTGCTGAAGTTCAGTATCCATATTTGTATACCACAGAGTATCTGCAACCGGTTTATTCGTCGCCGCCATATTGTTTCAATCCTTATAATATGCTGTAAGCAACAACAGGGATGTTGACTATTTTTTTTATTATATGTTACATAAATTACCTCTCAAAAAAAGAAACATTGGTAAAAGAATTAATTCGCTAGCATGAAAACTGCCCGAGATATCACAGTGTGAAATGCACACAAATGGACTCGATCAAAAACGCTCCATACTAATGGCTTGCACGTTATGACGACACGCCGTGCTAGTTTGTATGCAACGCATAGGAAATTTGTTCAGCAGCTATATTAAATATTGTGTTTATCAAAATGGTTTCTTCGACAAATTTGCTATACATTTTACGGACTAATTAAAGGTATTATTTATTTTAATAAATTGTATACTTTTTAAATGGACTTGTCCACCCAACTTTGAAGGGTCATAAAACAAATAATATGCAATATATAAAACCAAGAGGTATACAAGCTACTCTAAAAGTTTAATATGTTTACGATTTTTATTAGTATTTCGTTATTTTATTCATTAGTCAACATCCCTACTGTAAGAAAGTACTGTAGAGGGGGTGATTTTCACCTCCGTTTTGTGGTAGGTACTTGTTAAAAAAAGTAAACAATTGATTATTTTTGTATTGATGTTAATTAATTTATAAGTTTGAAGAGATTTATTCGCTCAATAAATAAAATTATTGAACTTTATTATACAAACATAATTATTTGCTGTAAAAAATAACTTTTCATTACAGGTTTTTAACTTCCGTAACTATTTTTGTCCATGTTTTATTATAAATCTACGGTAACCATTAATGATGTTATTCTTAAAAAGTGAATAAAGGTTTGTTTACATTATTACCTGTGGTTTTTATTTTATTTCCTGATTTCACATGTTTCAAATAGGTTCACCTACTTATGAACTTTTATAAATATATATTTTTGAGAGCTTGCTTCGGAGACTGGGATTTTTTTTTTAATAAAAAACACTTTTTTATAACGGACTAAGAAGTATGAAACAATATCTCCCGTAAAGATTAATACTTAACCCTTTACAGAAGTTTTAACCCTAAAACGTGGGGCGTATTTTGTAATATTTCACTTGTATTTTGCATGCGCTCCACGTTTTTAGGATTAAAAACTTTTGTATAGGGTTATAAATCGTTACGGGGGATATTATTTTTACTTTTTAGTTAGTGTACAAAACATGTTTTTTATGAAAAAAAACCAGTAAGTCAATTATTATTTTCCGCTTTTTAGTCAACGAGCTTAAACTAAAAATAAACCATCTCCTCTCGGAGTACTCATCAAAACGATTCAAACGAGACCAAACTCGATGGGGTTGCATGGTTTTATTACGGAGTTCCTGAGGCCTTCTTCCGGGTCCATCATCAGACTATAGTGTCCAGGCAGGAACACTATTTCCGAACAGAGTACTTATCAAGACGATTCAAACGAGCCCTAACTCGATGGGGTTGCATGGTTTTGTTACAGAGTTCCTGTGGCCTTCTTCCAGCTCCATCATTAGACTATAGTGTCTAGGCCTGAACACTATTTCCCGACAAAGTACTCGTCAAGACGATTCAAACGAGCCCTAATTCGATGGGGTTGTATGGTTTCAATACTGACTTCCTGTGACCTTCTTCCGGCTCCATCATCAGACTATAGTGTCCAGGCAGGAACACTATTTCCGAACAGAGTACTTATAGAGACGATTCAAACGAGCCCAAACTCGATGGGGTTGCATGGTTTTATTACGAAGTTCCTGTGGCCTTCTTCCGGCTCCATCATCAGACTAACTATAGTCTATAGTCAGGCCTGGACACTAGTCCAAGCCTGGACACTAGTCCAGGCCTGAACACTATTTCTCGACAAAGTACTCATCAAGACGATTCAAACGAGCCCTAATTTGATGGGGTTGTATGGTTTCAATACCGAGTTCTTGTGGCCTTCTTCCGGCTTCATCACCAGACCCTGGACTTCGTCTCTCGTCAGAGTACTTTTTAAAACGATTCTAATGAGCCCAAACTCGATGAGGTTGAATGGTTTCATCAAGGAGTTCCTGTAGCCTTCTTTCAGCTCCATCATCTGATCCGCTCAAATTCAGGCAACTGCATCCCGCAAACCGGAGAGTGACTCGCTCGCTAAATTTGAATTAGTCCTGTTCTGTGTGTTCCGGATTTCGGGGGGGGGGGATAAATCCCAACTATCCCCTCCTCTGGATACGTGCCTGCGCTCAATGACTCCATAATATTTCATTGCCTTCCAGCTTTCCAGTTCTGACCTATGTTCAAAGTTTCAAGTCTCTAGCTCATCGGGAAGATGGTATAAGATCGTTTGCTAAGGAAAGCAACTTATGATATTTTAGGCCACGAATCCACGATAAAATATTAAAAATTTGCACTTTACTCTTCTATTTGCGCAAAATAACCAAAATTTTTATTCTAAGCCCTAGCACGAACAGCTATCGAAAAAAATAACGCGCGTAAAATCATTCGATAGTGTAATTTTGTATTGGAAATTTGTACAACGCCATCTACCGCCGAATAAAGAAATTAAAATTTTATAGATAATTCGCTATCGAGTAATTTTACGCGCGTTTTTTTTCTCGATAGATGTTCGTGCTAAGGTTACTGGCCACATACAAACGGAATCCCGATTCGGGATTCCGGGATTCCGACCGGGATATTTAATTCAATTCAAATTACTTTATTGCATTCCACAATGTCAAGATGGTAGGTAGGTAAAATAACAAAGCACATTGTAGACCCTGAATACGGCACAGCAAATTATTTGGAGAGGAGTTGAGAGGACGACTTATTTTTTTTCTATTAAATGACAATACTTTAATATTAAATACTTATTTAAATTTTTAAATCTTGATCATTTAAAAAATCTGAAACTTCGATAATGTAGTTGAGTGAGTAGCCCAAAAACGCTAACAAAGTGTACAGAATTAAACTTATAGAAAATTTTATAAGCTTTCAATTCATTTAAAAAAAACCCTACAACGCACCGTTTCTCAGATATTAGCGAAAAACCCAAAATTAGTACCTTTCCCCCCTCCCCACTCCGGCTGACCTCCGAGACGTCGTCAGGACTTTTAGTATGTTAACTTCCTAAGCACCCAACAAGTTTCCGAAGAAATCGCTTAGGTCCTGTCATGCATTCTACAACTCCTTTACCTATTGATTGGATTACAACTTGTCCTGTTGTGATGGCATTCGTATTATTAGCAGATGTGAGAGCCGGGCTCGTAAAACAAAACTAGGAATAAAAAATTTGTTTCGAATATTTCTTCTAATAGATTAAGAGCGACAAGTTTTATTAGCGCACAGCGGGGACTAAGACAAATGGAGTCTTGGGTAGGCCGTAAATTACGCTCAACTGTCATACAAACTATTCAAACTGGTGAATGATGGACAATTTTAGTTGAAATGCACAGATTTCTAAGAGTTTGGTAGATTTAAATGTGTTACAGATGGGTGAAGTAGTCGAAGGAAGGAAAAAAAACTTGAGTTCTCAGAATTGGTAGGGCGGATCGTGAGAAATGGTGCGTAGGCGTCGCCGTGAAGATTGCAAGCATCAAGCTGACCAATGAGGGGTCTAAATGGGCGTAGAGCGGGCGGAGAAAAACTTCAGTAGGAATGGAAGAGATAAAACGACGATGCAACTAGCATTCGGGACACAGACGCTAAGACAGACAGTAGGACGCAGACGCTTTTAATATTTTAGGAGTGTTAGATTGGGAGTTTCGTGACTCCATTGTAACTAACTGTGTGAGCAATAAAGACTAAAGAGTTAACTATTAAATAAATACTAACTTTGTTAAGTAAATTGTAGATTTGAATATTAAAACAAGTGTAACTATTTTACAAAGTGAATCCAAACAACGCCGAGTGGGGTATGTAATTGTATACATTGTGATTTATTTCATGTGTCAATGAAGGTACAATCTCTAGATTAACGAGCAGAATATCGTATACAACGTAGAAATGTATCAATACGAAGAACAACTCCATTCTAGGGGTTTCTCTTTAATAACCGAATGGAACTCGATAGAACACCTCATTTTTGTGTTGACTTTAATATGCGCAATAGTTGTATTAGGGTGTTGTGGATATAAGATATTCAGTTATTGCAATCGTCGAATATTAAATAGACGGAGGTATTTGCAAGATGGTCTACCAAATGAGATAGAAATGCAAAGAGCCGGGTTAGATTGAATTGGATTGCGTTTTCTTAATGCATAGTTAATCTCGGAGATAAGGATGGTTAACGTGAAAGTATTAATTAAAGCTCTAGAGACTGTAACTTTATGTAGCCTGGTGGAATACGAAACACTAATATCTATTATGAATGTTAATAATCAAGTCTAGATTAGACTAATATGTGAAATAGTTTTTTCTTTCCATTTTTCAATCAATGTATCTGGTTAGTTCTATAAATGTGTTCGTATCTCACTTTAGACTTAATTTGTAAAATAACTATTGAAACTTTAGTGTGTGTTTAATTAAAATTAAGTGTGAATCTAGATGACCTTAGAGAGTTTTTTCTTTGGATTTTCGCTTTCTCTCTATTTAGTGTGGTCTTAAGATAGGAGCTGAAAATCTAGCTGTCATTATATAGCAACCTATAGGTGACAGCTTAAATAATCAAACCAGTTTCTTTTGCTATTTCGAAGTTAAACTAAACACATTTAATTTAAATAAATAATATTTTTTTTCCATAATTATATGTTTTACTGCTTAGAGATAAGATTCCTAAGAGGAGGCACAGTGTGAGGCATAGTCAAACTCGTGTTAAATACTAAGAAATACTTAGAAGAACCTTTGAGCTAGTTTGTTTGGCTTCGTCTAACACTTTGCGTTCTCACACATATACCTTTCAGTTGAATCACGATTTCTATGAGCTAAATTCATTAGATTTCAGTCTAGGTCTAGGTAGATTTCTATACATATACCTAATTAAATAAACATGGGATAGTAGGGAGTGATTAAAGACTAAGGAAGAGACTACATTCAAACCGTTGAGGTTACTTGTGTATAGGTAGTTTATCTAAACGTGTTAGTAAAGGAGTCTAGCTGCTGAATTTGGACGAGAGACACAACAGGAGCTGAGCAGAAGGAAGTATAATGTATTAGTGTTGAATAGGTATAATGTGTAAGTACATTTTGCCTCTACACAGGACATAGACATTGCTAGGTGCACTTATAGACTTGTATTTAGGATAGGAAATAGGGATAGGTATACTAGGTGATCTGTGATGAAATAGAACTTGCACAGGATGTTTAGATCCTGGGGTGTTTGACCGCTTGAGGCTGCGAGCTAGACATTCCACCCACTGACTTTAATCGAATGAGAGCTCTTGACTATAAGAGATTATTCTCTTAGACTTGACTGAACGGGATGCTTTGGCCGGTACTCGCGAGCTCAGCCTTATTGAGCCTAAAGGCTATCTGCGTGTGGATTCAGCGAACGGGTAGAAGCATTTCTGGGTCGTCGTCACATTTGCACTTTCATAGCGTTCAGCCATCGCCCGATTTGGCCAAATCGAACTTTCTCAATTAATACAAATATGAATAAATAAAGTTTACCATGGTTTTATGGGGAAAGGTGTCTAGCGAACACCTTATAAAGTAAAGTAAATAAATGTCCACATCCTGGAGATGTCTGACAAACGCTCCGCAGCGTAACAAAGATGGCTGACGTTCCCCAAATAATAAACCCCAGAAGGGTTTTTCCTAGAAGGTTTTGTAGGCGCTATTAAACGACCAGAGTGTAATCCACATCATGAGCAGACATCTTTTGGTTATAGCTTAGGTAATTAGTGTAGAGGAGAGGCGAAAGTCGCGATCAGATTAAAACAATTTGCATTTTAATATTAACAAGCTTCGCAATGTTATTTAAAACCATAGGCCTGCGGAATGATGGATTTATCTCGATGAGCCTCCGTTCCATTCACACGCAGCTACTAAATAGTACAAACATAAACACGATTCGCAGATCACTTAGATGCCAGTAACATCGACTTTCACCAAGACCACCAAATACATAGAAAAACATTATAACTAGACGATCACATATACAAATTAGGATTTGAGCCACTACAGAAAATGATGCCGTGTCGACCAGGATTCCAAATACGTATTCGAAATAACGATACGATTGGATCAAAAGGACCAAATAATTATGATAAATAAATAAAACAAAAATAAATAAAATAAACACAACGTAGAAATCGTGGTCAGTTGAAAGGAATACTTTTACAGGGATGTTACGAGACATCGTGATGCGAAACAAGGAGGCGAGATAAATTGTGCATGGAATAATTATTTTAATTATGTGCATGGTGTGATTATTTTATTGTGTTAAACTGTTTACATGTCTTTTGAATGTAGGGGAAAGACACAGTTACAGTCAGAATTCGTCATAATGTTATCAACGAGATCGAAAAAAAAAAAAATATATACATACCTATTTCGTAAATTGTAAAATTAAAAGAATTTATTTTTAGACAACTGTATAGCCAAGTTATTTGTTCACGGAAGACAAAAGCCTGTCTGACAAGCTTGTGAATGGGAAGCGAGACAAAGGAAACCTTAGGGTAATGTTTTATTGGTTTGCAACTTAACTGCTGTTGTCCATTGAAGTAAAATTTGACGGTTGTACATTAAAGACAAAAGGGAAGGACGTGGAGAATTCTTACCCAACAAAATAAATAATAAAAGAGTAAAATAAAAATACTTTCCAATATTATTCAAAGCATAGCAGCGCGTTTGACGATTTTGACTGTACGTAAAAAGGTTAGCATAATAAAGATGTGTGATTTAGGTGGAGACAAAGGCGGGAGCAGATTCTCAAGATATTGTTACATTTCAATGTAAGTCTGTTATCATGAGTATTTTAATCACATGTGGAACTATCTACCTTTCTCATAAAGAACGATCTGTGCATTTAGGAGTAGGGGAAAGTTTAAATCGAAACTAGTTTGTCGGCAGTTGAGTTAAGTGACGTTATAATGCCTAGGCGCAGTAAGAGACGGGTTAGAGGTCAAGATAGGACAGGGGAAAGTCGCGAGAGTAACGGAAGCATAGGGGAACAAACGGGAAATATAGATAACATAACTTTACAACAGATGTCACAAAGAATGGATGAATTTCAAAATACATTACGGCAGTTGAGCGCGGAGCGATTAAACGAGAGAATAGAGTCGAGCGGGAATGTGCAAAATAGTCATCAGACGATTAGACAAGAGTCGATTAGCACAATAGCTAGTGGTAGTGTCGCAAATTCGGAAACTAGAAACTTATACGTCATACAGCCTTCAGTTGCGAAGCCGAGTTTTGACGGAAAACCATTCGCGAACCCTATTGCGTTTTTGAAACGATTAAAAAAATATATTAGAGAAGTGAACGGACAGGACCGCGAAATTGATATAGCGCTAGGTTGCATCACGGGACATGCACGAAAATTGATGGAGATGTACTCAAGGAGATGGAATACTTTTAGTGATTTTACCTCGCATCTCACTTTGAACCTCACTTCTCTTAGCGGGAATTTTAAATCATAAATGAGATAATGATAGGCTGTTTTTTTCATCACAAAAGATTTTAGGATAGCTACGGTAGCTACCTTTTGCAATCGGTAAAATGGCTTATATTCAGCTAATTTCTAATAACAAATTCACGCGAAGTGAAGTGAGGTTCGAAGTGAGATGCGACAGGCTGGTCCTGTGGATAGATGATAAAAGGGGATGGCTGAACGTGGATAGAGGAGGGGTATAGAATCAAAGACAGCTAAGTGCATAATGTCAAATCGACAGGAAACGTCTTTTAAGTTTACCTCAGTAATCACGTGGCTCACTTTTGTGTGGGCCTTAGCTGCCTTTGAACCCAACTTCATTTTTTAGACGCAATTTAAAGGTCTTTAGCTATTTTTGTTTCTAAAATAAAAGAAGTATATAAATAGTTAGAACCGAATATTTCCTAGATGGCGTGATACTCAGTTCATTTTTGTAATTTATGTGATTCTATACCCCTCTTATAGGCTTGCTTGCTGCTACTAAAACAACAGTCGTTCAGACAAATAATTTATTAAACTTTTACTCTTTAAAACTTACAATAAATAAATAATCATGTACTATTAAAAGTAAGTATAACCAGCTGGTATAGTGCCTGCCAAACTAGAAATAAAGTTGGCTGGATAGATATTGGAGGGGATGAAGGAAGGTGGATAGGTGTTAGGGATGACAGCAGGCGGATAGATGTTAGGGATGATGTTAGGAGTGGCGAAGGGGTTAGAGCAACCGCAGGATAGAGTAGGAGAGGTGAACAGATCATTTAAGAGAGGGGTAGCCAATTGTAAAGCTAACTCGGATCCTCCATTTGTGTTTTGTAGGAGATTAGCAACAATCATTAGTTGTAAAGTATTTGCTAAGTTTTTGCAAGTAGTGGGGGAACAATCGGTTATAATGGTTGTCGATTGGTTAGGACAGGGGTTTTCAATGATAGGGTAAATAGGGGCTTGTACATAAGTCCTTGGAGCTTCCAAAATCTGTTCAACTTGCCTTTGTAGGTATTGTGCGGATGCCTGTAACAAAAAAAACATTTGACATTAGAGAAAAATTTAATGAAATGGCCGCCAGTTGTTAAAAAAAATGTGACCATATTACGAATTATGTAAATATATTCACAATGAGGGCTTTTCATTTGTTTTTACCTGATAAGTTATAAGCAAAAGGCAGCCTAACGCTAATATCGATTGATTCATTTTAAAATACAATTTTTAATTTAAATAAAGTTCTTGACAAGTGTTTAGAGAGAGCTGTCGCTTACAATGTTTAAATAAAATCTTTGAAAACTTATTTATTTAGATATCACTTACTTATCGATATTCTTTATCGATTGGTTATGTAAGTAGGTACTTAATCGATAAAATATCAAAATGATAAATAAACTATCAAAGTATTTCGCCACTCTTCAACATTTAACTTGATTTTGACATAACTTAAAAATGCAATTTTATGTAATAGATTTATTACAAGTGATTCGTAGGTACACCTACTTACATAAATTGCTTATACCGAAAAAAGACCCAAAAAAGTTATAAGGCAAAGGGAATAATCCATTCTGCTTTTACCTACATCTGTAGGTTTAAGAAACGAAGTGAAAAAGTAAGTCTAAATAAACATCTGAATCCGTAAAAAGTGTTTTATTTCTAATGAAACGAAGTAAATATTAATTTTTAAACATTTTCCACACAACCAAAAATTCGGAAACTTTTTCATTTATTAATTAGGAAGCTTATACACTACCTACCTTTAAATAAACATTCAACCAATTAATTTTTTTGAGACCTTCTCCCACCCATGGAAATCCTGTGCCCCAGCAGTGGGGGCAATAAAAATGTCTGATAATTATTAAGTAAATGTCACTGTAATAATATTGCAATTCGATGTTACGATACTAATAAATAAAGGCAAACCAAATATTTACAATTATTTTTCACTTGTGATACGAAGGTGACTGGTGGTAGAAAATGAATTCGAAAATATTTATTATTTTTGCGATATTTGTTTGTGTAAGTTTCCATTATTTGTGTTTTTTGTACATCATATTATTTTATTATTGATTTTCTAACAACCTTTTTTCTTTCTAGCAAGTAAGTTTTCTACACTATAGATAATGCCAGTTTATTTCTATCGTTTATTATTGATATGAAATATTTTTTGCATGAAGGCGGAAAACAGAATTTTCTAAATAACGCTTTTTGTTCTCACATAATTTTCGGGTAAAATACCAATAATTAAATAATTTTCATACTCTTTTTCCTAAAGATTATCTACTGGACTATGAGCTAGCCCCGGAAATAGGTGGACATTATTACAGAGCGACGTAATCCTTCTTGTTAGTTTGCCATACTATCATTATTAACAGATCCAGGCACTTCGCAGACTATCAGTGGTGGGGGTGGGAGTGGTTAAGCAACAAAGGGGCTGAAAAGCGATTGAAGGTATACAATTTAAAGAGCTCTGGACATTATCATACTAGAGACTCTGGATTTGGTGTGGTATAATAGTAAGCCAATCATGTATCTAAATCGAATATAACATTGCCAGGAATTTTGAGCGATGTAAAAGTAGTGCCAGGCGACATCAAAGTGGTAAAAGTCGAAAAAGTGGTAAAGTTTGATGCCGCCTGGCCGCCTGGCCATACTTTTCCACCAGTCAAAATTCCTGGCAATGTATTCGATTTAGATACATGATTGGTTTGCTATTATTATTAGGTATTTCGTCGCTCTGTAAATTGTCCAGCTATTTCCGAGGCCAGCTCTTGGTTTATACCTTATTACCGATTTCAAGATGTTTGCCTCGTACTGTACCCATATTGTACATTACTAGACTGTAACTACCCAAGTACCTTTTTTTTCTAGTTCTATGCATTATTTTTTAATTTTTTAGGCTGTTTCATCCCGACGAGTAAAAAAGCGCCCCGCTCCACCAGCTCAACCTACCCCAGTCGTAGACCTAACTTCTCTAATAATAGCGATAAGCGAACTGCTGGCAACACCGACAGAGACGCCATCTTGTGGCTGCATGGCAGCGCCATCTTGTGGCTGCATGGCAACACCATCTTGCGGCTGCATGTCAGCACCATCCTGCGGCTGCAAGAAAACCGGTCCGAACTACGTTGACGTCATTTTACCGCCTATGGCTGCTGAGTTACCGTGTGGATTAGGGTATTTGCCTTCAGCAGCGCCTCTTGTTGCTTCAGTCTACGATTGCTCTGGTTGCACCGCTTGTGTTCCTATCACGTCACCTTGTAGTAGTACCTGCTTAGCTACGCCTCTTTGTCCTGAGTTAAGGGCGTATGCGAAACCTATAATACTGTAATATTAAAGTTCATTTCAGAAATAAAGATTACTTTGCAGATCATAATTAATGTGTTTTTTTTGTAAAATCTGTGTCGTAAAGCTGGCAGCTAGCCGTAGCCTGAATTCGAGGTGACGCCGTGCTGTTGCTACAGCAACTGTACTGAGTTGCGGTGCCGGTATAGTGTGCCATGACCTTAAGGCGAGGCCTGTTCACGAAATTTACTCTTTCACTATGTCTTTAGAATAAGGTTGAATATTGCATAGCGTTAATTGACGCTTCGCCAGAAATTTGACGAATTTTAGTACATTTTTATTGATTTCTGAAATATTGGATCATTTATTAAAAATGTACTCGGTTATTGTGTTAGATCGATAAAAAAGCTATCCTTTTTGCATAAAAAATCATATCACTGTCGTTGAAGATTACGAAATCTGACGATTTGAAATTTATTTTTATAGGATTTAATGGTGTTATTCAGGATTTTTTCACAGAGTTACCATGCCATTTTTCAATATTCTGTTCGGTTAATTTGCTTCTTTGTTTATTTTTCAGTCTACAGTAATTTTTGTGTAGTAGATTTTTACATCAGTTCTTCACATTGGATGTTCAAAAATTAGACTTTTCATCAGATCGTGAACTGGCCTCGCCTTAAGTCTTCACTCCTTTTTCACACCAACAGAGGCAGTGCTCACAACAGCGTGCGACGTAATTCTATACCGATCACGACGATAATATAGATTCGGACCGCTTGTGAGAGCGCTAACGCTGCCAACGTTCGATTTTTTTACAAAGTAGCCTCAAAAAGGGATAATCTCGGTAAAGTAAATATTTATTCTATGAGATAAGTAAATAAAAAAGCACTAATGAATATGAATCAAGTTCCTTCACTCTGACCAAATTATTTATTTACCTACCAATTTATAAACCTTTAAATTTTCAAAATACTTTTTACCACTGCTAGCTCTCTCAACATCAGTTTAATATAATGAATTCGTTCGTATCTTCACAAAACACCTACTTACAGGTGAATAAATTCAGTCAACTTTTGGAAAAATCACAAATGAAATGCGCTGTGGAATACGCTGAGCGTCACTAGTTAGGTTAGCATATGCGATGACGTCATCTGTGACGTCTCACTTCAACTTACGTGAGCATTGTAAGCATGAATCGGACCGGGCGTTATTGCGCTATTAGTGCTGTAAGCGTGATTCGGAACGCGGCCTATGTCACTGTGAACAGCTGTCAACTGTCAGTGTCAAATCTGAGGGCAAGGCATTCAGCCAGCACCCAGCCAGCACAGCACATCAGTGATGTTATACGTACCATTATCATGGTATTAGTACCATTATTTAGGTTATCGTACCATGTACCTTTGGACTTCCATCATGGTACGCAAAAGTACCATTATTTTCACCTCTTTCATCTAAACCAACTTTTCGTGTAATGGAATGAACATAATGTTTCGTTTCTGCTTTTAATGCGTAAGTAGCATGGCTTAGAAAAATAATAAGTAGTCAAAATGTTATTTTTTTTACTTTTCGTGGTTAAAACGGGCCATGGCGATCGATATTTCAGCGATTAGCCTGCTGAAATGCACCAATGTCAACAGTTAAGTGTGAATGCGGCTTTTCTGTTCGAATTCGATTCGAAATCAAGAAGATTGTAGGTAATTCATGCTCGAAATCCCATTCCCAAGTAACTACGCAAGCTTGTAATAATATCTCAGACCGTATAAGACTAAAAAGCCGTAGGTACCATTTTTTTTTCTGAAGTACCATGATTTTGACAGGCTGATGTCATTATTCCTGAGTTGCCATCTAACATCCCTGCAGCACATGAGCACAGTGAGCACAGCGAAGTTGGAAATCGGCATTTATTATTTTAAAATTAATTAAGAAAGTTAAGTGCTTGTAAAAATGGTTGAAGCACAAAAGTTCCGACTTGAGCAAGAAATGACCAATCTGGTAAATGAACTGGATCGGAGCTACTTACGTCGAATGCAGGTGTGTTGGTTTTTAGGTTAGTTTCGTCGTGAGGGTCGGCTTATGCAATATTTAGAGCAGATATTAAGAAAAGAGTTGAACTTAAAAAATTGATTTGTGCAATTGATTTGACTTTAATTTACTCTACTCAATATAAAAAACAAACTAGACAGATATCTTTACAAAAAAATAGTGATCAATTTCAAGACGCATACGTAAATAGCAGAATACAGGCGTTATCAGTTTGTAACAAAACAACTGCTTGCCTGTTAATAATAATAAAAAGTAAAACTTCAACTATGAATGTTTATAATTTTATTTATTTACACATTCTTGTTTAAACACGTCTCCGATAGCTGTTCGGGTGATGAAACTCAATTTGCAATTTTATTCAATATTATCTTAACAACGGGAAAGTGCTGGGTCTTCACCTCACCTGATGTTATTACGATAAGGCCGAAGGTGGGAGCACACTTACCACTGAGGAACTGAAACTGGCTATCTTACCTCTAACTGCCAGAACTTTACCTACTACAACTATAAAAAAGCACATTCAGAATATTTTTCAAATTAGGTATATCATGGAATAAACAGGTACTTTCGTACCAAAGTTCAACTCAAGTAGACTAAGGCTCGTATTCTAGAATCAAACTCACAGTCAAAACTCTGCTTAAGTACAGTTAGAAAGGGATGGTGCTATTCATCACATATAGTGCCATCCCTTGCGAACTGTACTCGGCACAGATTAAATTTTGAGTTTGATTCTATAATAAAAGTCAAAGTTTTTTATAACTTAGAAGAATTTGTAGTTGTATTGTGTATGAGTAATAATTGTTTACATAATATTGTCAGTTCAGCATGTTTACCGAGGCCAATGTCAGTAGTGTCAGCAAAAACAATAATAGGTATGTACTTATTTATGAAATGCACAATAAATGAAGTTTTGCAGAGCTGCACAACCGAGTTATACTGATTCGTCCATACTAAGTCATACATTATCTAAATAAATATTGTGGTGGCAAACAAAGTTAAAAAAATTACTTTTGCACATTCTGCATTTTTTAATGTGCCAAAAACTGCAGTTCCTAACAGTTTTTCTATTGGGAATAATTTAAGACATATAATGTATACATGGGTGGGTAAAATAAAGGATATCTATTTTATTATTAATACATTTCAACTTCACTTGATAATGTATGGCAAAGAATACGTGGTTTTGTACTACAAGCACTGAAGTTGGTCACTTCTATTGTGTATTGTAGATTGTTAAATTAATAACGCACTGTATAAAATACGTATTACATTTTCGCCTTAATCTTACACATAATGTGGGTTACAGAACCTGATTTCAGAGCAATCATAAAAATACTGACTTATTTACTTACATATTTTACAATTTTTTTTTATTTATTTATTTCAGGGTGACATGCACCGATGTGCCGCCCGATGTTGCGACGACCAAGGCAATTCGTTGGAGAGAGTGCACGGGTGCATAGAAAACTGCACAACATCACTCAATCAGGCCAATAACTATGTTCAGGTATTAATAAAACAATATAATATGTGACATAAATGCACTTTAAATCTTATTCGACATCAGCCAAATCTTAAAAACAACACAGATTTTGAAGTCCCCGCAAGAAGTAGATTTTCAAAATTCAAATGTTCACACATGTCTCGATAAATTCCTCAACTTTTGGTACTATTCTCATCTCAATCCTCCCAAAATCTTCCGAGCTATGGCCAAAAATACGTCTCAAGCGATTTGCATCTGATTACCATTTTCAATGGTAAAAATTATTCAATTATATCATTAATTTTAACATTTATATTTTTTTCTGTCATTTGGTTCCGAAGAATCTTATCTTCTTAGGACTAAACAATGGATAGGACTACCCTTCAGATTATCAGATTATATTAATATCCCCTCGGGGATTCCTCAGGGTTCACATTTGGGTCCCCTCTTCTGGAATGTGTACATTTACGACATTGACTCTCATTTAAAATTTTCCAGGCATTTGTTGTTTGCCGATGACAAAAAAATATTCATCTCGGTAAAGTCTCAAACTGACTGTGAGCTACTTCAAAATGATTTAAACAATCTCCTCACATATTACAAAAACAACAACATCACAGTCAGTCTTGGAAAATGCCAGTGTATAAGTTTTACCAGAAAGAGTGCGCCCATATTATATCCTTATCACCTAGATAACACCGTGTTAGTAAGGGTTGACTCTGTAAGAGACCTGGGAGTCACGCTGGACTCAAAAATGTCTATGATTGATCACGTAGACAACATAATCAATAGATCATTTCGTAGTCTAGGCTTTGTGTTACGTACTTGTACACGTTTTAAAAGTGTTAAAAGCTTCAAAATTGTATATTCAGCATACGTGAGGAGCATTCTGGAATACGCATCAGTAATATGGAACCCTTACTATTCTATACATATTGACAGACTGGAACAAATACAAAGGAAATTTTTATCACATCTGAATTGGAAGTTTCGCAACGCATCCCCTAGTTATTTGGAAAATTGCCACCACTATAAACTTTTTTCACTTGAGGAGCGAAGAAAAATCCTCGATATAAGTTTTTTACATGACATCGTTAGCGGTCGCCTCGATTGCCCCGAGCTGCTCGCGGGTTTAGCGCTAAATGCACCATCTCGCCGCACGCGCCAGACAGACACCTTTAATATACCTTTCCATCATACTAAATATGGCAAAAACTGTGTCCTTACACGTATTGCGCGATTGTATAATGGTGAATTTAGTAGTGTTGATCCATTTGTGGGCTCTAAATCCTCTTTTAAAAAACAATTATTTAAGCTGCTAAGCCCTACTATCTAATTTAAAACTTTACACTTTTGAAAAAAAAAAAAAAACATCTTGGGTAAAACAAATGAAATCAAACTTGATTTGATTTGACTTGAGCTTGGGTAACTATCGTAGGTACTCTATGTCATTGTGCATAGCAGATATAATATATGTATGTATATATTATAATTATATATATTTTATATAATATATATTATTATGTTACTTAACTTTATATATTTTATTCTAATATTCTTTCTAAGTAAATTTAATAATAATCTTAAACGTGTTGCTTGGGTTCGTTTGTAAAAATGTTTAAAATCTTTACTTTTGTTTTAGATAATTTTTGTTAATGCTTTTTTTTAGTAATTCGAGGATGACGTTTTTGGCTTTACTCTTATGTAATTTTCATGTAGTAATTTAAGTAATTTTAAGCTGTTGTCAACCCAAATATCTTAAAATAAATAAAAATAAATAAATGCCGGCCCGGCCGCATGCGGCCAGACAACAAACGCTAAAGCTATAAAATTGTGTTTTGTGTTTTTTTACAGAATGAAATAAATCACCTACAAAATAGATTACAAAGGTGTGTTATGGATTGCAACGATGCAGCGAGAGACCGACTTGGGCCTGACCCTAGTCAAGAAACGGTTAGTATTCTTTTTATCCACAACGGTATAGTGCTTGGCCTTCACCTCACCTGATGTTAAGGGACGATAAGGTCGAAAGCACTACCTGGAATCCTCACCACTGAGGAACTGGCTATCTTACCTTTAACTGCCAGGACACAACAATTTCTAAATTGTTGTTATGGCGTCAGACTTAGGTAAAGTGATGGAAGCTAGTCAGGCGGACTTGAAATAAGCCCTACCACTAACCAACCTAACCTGGGAATCGAACCAGGGACCCCTGCGTCTTACACGGGTGGGCGAACCACTAGACTACAGAGGCGGTTAAAGTGGCAAAGATCTGTTTATACAATTATCCTACCTATGACATAAATTGATGTTTTTTATTTTTATTTTCAGGTAGACAAATGTACGATAGACTTTGAGAAGTGTGCAGTGAAATGCGTAGACAAACATATTGGAATCATACCGTCTATGATGAAAACTATGAAAAACGTTCTAGCTAGCGGTAAACCTCCTCCAATGAAAAATGAATAAATTTTAATCTATGGCCATAATATCTACATACAAAAGAATACAATGAGCGGTTTTCAAAAGGCAAAAAAAGTAGAACCTAAAAGACGGCTAGATGTCGTTGTTCAACTAAGTACGTAACTTTTTAAGAGAAAAGCAAAGGATGAAAGGAGTCAATGCCAATTTTTGACGTTGTTATGGCAATCTACTCCTCTTCAGGAAGTAATTTTTGCCAGTGTCAAGTGTTGAATAATTAAGTGGGATACTCAGCTGCTAGGAAAAATAAAAATAAAACTACCTAGTTGAATAGCGCCATCTATCAACATAAAAATAAACTAAAATTCTCAGCTGTCAGAAAACCGCACATTCGTCAAAAAAATGAAATGACACTCATATTACAGTCATCTCGAAATGATTTCATTTCTTACGCTGTGCGTGATGAAGTCGAAATATCAAATCAAAGTAGCTTTGATATTAAAACTACCTTCAATGAAGGAATAATAAAATAATTAGTGTCCGACAGAAACTTTTCAGCCGAAACCGAACTTTCGGCCTTAGTCTCAGTTTTTGCGAGAGTGACATTACGTGAAAATGTCATTTTGCGATGTCATATTTTGAGAACATGACAATTTCAGAAATTCGAATAACAACAACATTTCGTACGTCACTTTGCGAGTAGTAACCTTGATAGGTAAAAGTTAGATAACCCATATTTTACAACTAGTTTTTTATATTTCATCACTGCAAAGATGCATGCCCAAGGCTTTGAAATATGTATTTTTTGTAACCAAAGCTTTTTGTAATAAATTAATGCATTTATGTTTTAACAATTGTCAAATATGGCAATGCTCCAGTTTTCCCTTTTTCAGAATTTTATCGATATTATCAATTTTAAAGTAAAATTTTACTTTTAACTGATTTCAAATTGATATCCAACTTACAGGAGTTAAAACCTAGTCACAACAAGTTAGCCAAAAACATTACTATTGATTTAAACTTAAGGCGACATTATATGCAACACTAGCGCCATTCCCGCAAAAAAATAATTACATTGTAAATTATATATTATACAATTTATTAAAAACCCAACCTGAGCTGAGTGAGGGTCCCCTCGCAAAATATCAATGGGGTTGGTAAACTTTTTCGAAGAGAATTGTTTTATATTTTTTTTTGATAGCACAAGTTTGAAGAATAAAGAAAATAATATTATGATTTTTTTATTTTACCTTGTTAACTAAATATATTTTTTTATATTATTATCGCGATAAAATATGAAACATACGGCTGATCACGAAGTTCCTTTGCATTTACTGATTTAAAAAACTGATTGACAGATTTGACAGACAGTGACAAAGAGTAATTAAACCTTTGTTTTTTTTTGTTTTGAGCAACAACATAGAAAGTCTTTGGAGCAAAGGCATAACCTACGCATACAGCCGTAATAGTGATTTATTGTACTATGCTGTAAATTAAAAATTTAATTTTTTATTTAAATTAAAATGAAGCATTATTAAAATTCCGCAATTTGTTATTCCTGTCTCCAAAGCCAAAAGCTACCAGAAAATATATAATTCACAACAGTTTTGGAAAAGTTTACCAACCCCATTGTTATTTATAAACAAAACACACAAACTTGGCGACAACGACAAATAATTTTATTGTTTGCAGATTTGGTGGTGAAAAAAAAGCTAAAAACGGTCGACTGATATTTTGCGAGGGGACCATCAGCTTAGGTTTTTTATTAAATTGTGTATTTACACGGTAGGTAATTATTTTTTTCCGAAAGTGGCGCTAGTGTTGCATAATTATAATGTTGCCTTAGTTAAATTCCATGAGTGACATTGAAATGTTTCAATGTGTACAATACAGGTTGGTTTTTTATGTGAATACTTACTCTAAATAAAGGAGATACAAGTTTTCGCTCAATGAAGACATTATTTAATAAAACTGTATTCAAGCATTTTTTAAAAATACGCTTGCCGTAGACTGGAATCGAACCGATGATAAGTCAATAAAATTCACCTGTAGATATTGTTAAGAACACAATAATTATTATTGTTGTAAATTGGGGAGGTAGTTTGTTGATTATTAATAGATGTAATATAGTGTAAATAAAATTATTAATTCGGAAATATTGTTTTTATTATTTTCCCCATCTATTTAGATAGAAATATTGCTTAGCATTCTCCTTTCCTTTTGACGTCTCAAAGCGTCATTTTCATATACAGACTCTAGGTATAAATAAACTCTTCAATTTTATTATTTAGGGGTGATTCAGAGCGACACGTAAAACGTAGGTACTTTAATTTAAAGCGAGGAATACACGAAGTTTTTAGGTGTGTGTTTAAACAGTTTAAACGCTCTTAATAACTGTCAAATTAAATACCTATTTCAAGTGTCGGTGTCGACATCAATGTATTTATGTCGCTTTTTTAGGGTTCCGTAGCCAAAATGGCAAAAAACGGAAACCTTATAGATTCGTCATGTCTGTCTGTCTGTCCGTCCGTATGTCACAGCCATTTTATTCCGAAAGTATTAGGATAACACAGTTGAAACTTAGTAGGTAGATGTATTCTGTTAACCGCATAACGATTTTAACACAAAAATAAAAAAATATTAAGATTAAGGGGGGCTCCCCATACATGGAACTGAAACTGAAAAAAAAAACTTCATACCAATACGTGCGGGGTGTCTATAGATAGGTCTTCAAAAATGACATTGAGGTTCCTAAGACATTTTTTTCTCAAAGTCAACCGTTTGAAAGATAAACACTGCCAAAGTGGTAAAATGTGTGTCCCCTCTCTAACTTTTGAAATAGGTAAGTAAAAAATCTAAAAAAAATATATGCTATAGATCTATATAAAAACTTTCAACTAAAGTAATTAGTTTTCGAGATATATCATATTTTCCAAAACCGCAAATATAACTTTGTCATTCATACCAACACTGTGAAAAACAAAGTTATTTTTACAGACGAAAAATGATACTGGTTTTAAATATGGTATGGCCCGACACGCACTTGGCCGGTTTTTGTACATTTAACAACGCACTTCCAATTAGTGCTCTTTCATCAAATAGAATTAGTTTCTCCGAAACAACTGAACTGTCAGTCGGAGCTATAATTTTTTTACGATTCGGCACACGAACTCGCGGGGAAGGGGTGAGGTAATTGATTCTGGGGCGGGGCGGAGAGTGTCCTTTCTGTACAGTAGTACTTAAGTATATCAATAATTCTGTGCCGCGGTCCTCGGGCTAATACTAATACCACCCAGCCCAGAGGAATAAGTATCTATTGGCCTTCCTACTAATGGTGGCTCCCTATCCTACCATACCCTACCATACTTCATTCCTACACTTCGATCAAGGATATCCAGATATCCTAGATGTCCGGTCAGAGTCTCAAAAATGGCACCTCAAATAGCGTCCCACTTACAATCTGGGCGCTTATTTTGCACAAAGTAAGTGATATAAGAGGTGTTTTTGTACAAAATAAGTAATATAAAATGTAAGCTTGTACAAAATAAGAGGTGATTATGTATAAAATATGCGTCAAGTTTGTAAGTGGGACGCTATTCGAGGTGCCATTTTTGCGTAGGTACTGTTGTAGTTCGTGAAGCGTTATCTAGGATATTCTTGATCGAAGTTCCTACAGTATAAGGCTTGCATTTATTGTTTTGAAATTTTACTCTGAACAAACTGATTAGGTTTTTCAATAATAACGCTAATCGTTCATAAATTACCTATATTTTGATTGTTGTTATGAAATTCAGTGTAACATTGATTTGATAACACAAATTAGAAGCTTTTGAAACCTGTTAACCGATTGGTAGGTATTTATTGCAATTATTTTTTGTAACTTTGATATCAATAAATAATATATAAACTATGACTTTGAAACAATAAATATCAGTTAAAGTTAGAATAAACAATGTATCGACGAACAGTTTTGATTTGCTTAGGCTTGACTTTTGTAAGTACCAGTTTCAATAATAAAAATAATAGCATTAAGTATAATTAATTTTATGTAAAAAAAGCGTAGTATTTTCACTTTTACTTTCAGTCAGATTTCCAACTTTTTTTTTGTGGCCCAGCTGTAGTCCGGCACATGTTCAGTTCAGTATTGGGCGCCAGGAATCATGAAATATACTTAAGGCGGTTGTATGACCGAAAGTGGCGCCCTCAGAGGTTTTTATTTAATAAGTTATTCATAGAAAAAGATTTTAATAATGTTTATCGGTGAGATTTTAGGGCCCATGGTCTTTTATTTTAAGAAGGTGCCCTCATAGTCATTCATAGAAGTAGATAGCAAATGTGTCAAAAACGGCCATTTTTAGCAGTTTTGCTATCTACTTCTAGCAGTGACTACGAGGGAATGTAACGATACCGTCTAAAAATACTAGACTGGGCCCTAAAATCTCCACGATAAACATTTTTAAAATTGTGTATTAGAATTATAATATTAAATATAATTCACCGCGGCGCCACTTTCGCTCAGGGTTCAATTATAGTTATACCTACTTATCAGTTTTACATGTATTTCCCTACAACTTGTTATTTAATGCATAGTTTTTAATTACCCATAAGTGAAAACTTGTAAATGGCTCGTAGTAACCTATTTTGCAACTACTCATATCATGTCTGAAGCTGTTAGTTTTCCTAATGAAATAAAATAAAAATAAGAATAAATAAAATTATCTATTCTTTCAGATGCAAGCGTCAGAATTCCTCGTGCGTCCACAATCGCCCATCGTTTCTCCAGGATTCCCATCTTGCTACAATCCGGTGCTAGAAATTCCTTCCGTGCCCATTGTAGATGTGCAGGCCTTGAGTTTTCTAACGCCATCATGCGGTTGTGCTAAAGCTTGCAACTGCGCTACGCCGACGTGTAACTGTGGTACAGGTTGCAGCTGTGCTACGCCGATGTGTAACTGTGCTACGGGTTGCAACTGCGCTACGCCGACGTGTAACTGTGCTTCAGGTTGCAATTGCGCTACGCCGACGTGTAACTGTGCTACAGATTGCAACTGCGCTACGCCGACGTGTAAATGTGGTACAGGTTGCAATTGCGCTACGCCAACGTGTAACTGTGCTTCAGGCTGCAACTGCGCTACGCCGACGTGTAACTGTGCTTCAGGTTGTAACTGTGCTACGCCAACCTGTAGCTGTGGCACTACTCCGTGCACCTGCGGAGGTTCTAATTGCAATTGTGGTGCGGCGACTTGCACTTGCAATATACCAACTAGTTTGAGTTTCCCGTCTATTATTGAATCCTTATATCCCGCTCCGGTGTCGTGTGGATGTGGTGTTTGTGGCAACACACCATGCACATGTGGTTTATTAACATCTCCGTTGTTGCCGCCAGTGGCTCCAGTGGTTGGATGCTCTAAATACTTGAAACAAGTTTGTCTGCAACCTCCTTTCTTGTAAATTACAAATGTACCTACTAATTTATTTAAAAATAAAAGATGAGCCTAAATACACTTTCGTTTCCTTTATTTAATTTGATTAAGTACAGTAGATATAACTTATGAAAATGTATGTACATTTTTGGAATAAATAAATGTGTAAGTCCTTAATTAAGTCAAATAAATATTTAATTATTATCAAATTATTCATAATTCACAATATTTTGTTATAAAATATTAAAATATTTGCATTATGTCAGTTAAAATTATAATTTTGAAGTATTAGTAGTAGGCTGTATGCTCCTTTTGTTCGCAAAATATTCTTGAGTTGGGCGTGTGAAAAAAAAACAAAAAAAAAAACATGCGCGCCTTTTCCCATAATTATCATATTTTGTTTTTGCTATATTTGTTGCTGTGTGATAAATTACTTTGTTTTTTCCTCGCAAATGTGTTGAAAAACGTCGTATGAAACTCGTGAGCTCTTGCTTATTGCACACTCGGCTGAGTTACGCCCTCGCCTGCGGCTCGGGCTGCAACCCACAGCCTTGTGTGCAATAAGCAACCTAAGCTAACTTGTCTCATAATGTACTATTATGGGAACTGTCAGTTGGTAAAATGGTTTTCGGAATCGTGTACGGGACTCCTGTGGGCCTACCATGAGTTGATGCAAACTGTTAACGTTACCGTAAACTATCGGACATACTGCTCACAGTCAATGCGAGTAAAAGAGAGAAAACGATAGTTTACGGTAACGTAAACAGTTTGCATCAACTCATGGTAGGGCCACAGGTGCACAGAGTGACTATAAGTTTAAATCGTCGAATGCGTGCATTGTGTTTGCTTACCTGCTACAGTAGAAATTAAAAAAGGCACCATGGCGCGAAATCTTTAGATTTTTTCTCTAATTACAAACTGATTGAATTGTGTGACTGTAAAATAGGAAAGAAATAATTTTAATCTTTTGCCGTCACGCACAAATTATTTATTTAAATACTGTACGAAAAGTATATGAAGTGGAGGATGGAAAAACGAGTGGATTCGTTTACGGAAGTATAAACTATTTATTTTCTTGCAATCGTAGTGAAAAGTAGAGTGTAACACACTACGCTAAAAACCCATTGTAACTCGGTTTCTATAGCTCGGGAATAAAACTACTTCGTGTGCAATGGGTCATTTTAACGTCTTGTATAACAATCTACTATTTCATAGTTATAATAATTACATATACCTATCTAATAATACGCCAAAACTATAATATAATTTGTCATTAAAATGTATAAAAACATTCTCTGTTTTATTTGGACAGTCGTGTTATAAAAATAAATTAATTAAAAAAATAAATAACCACGAATGTCCTGCCAAAAAACGAACTAAAAAGTTGAATTATAAAGGTGTCATTGCAGTTAGGTGACCTCTGTGATTAAAAAAATTACTACTTACAGAACGAATTGTCCCAATTCCCGATTCGTCGCCCGACTGCAACGACACTTGTTATTTACCAAACGTTTTAGTTCATTTTTGGTAGGGCAGTCATGTTTTTTTTAAACTGTTTACAGCATGTGCCAGACGGATTTAATCACGCCCCCCAACCAAGGTCACCTTGGTGGAAGCTTGATTGGGGCGTGGTTTCATCCACGGATTGGATGGAAAAATTTGGATTAAATCTAACGTCTAGATGGATGGCATCAAGCAAGGTCACCTCTGTTGGGAGGCGTGATTAAATCCGTCTGGCACATGCTTACAGAACGGACCCCCCCGACTGCAATGACACAGTTGTCAATTAACTTTTTACTAGTTGTTGGCAGGGCAGTCGTGTTTTTAATATATTTTGGGTTTTTTTACTTTGTACCTACCTACTTACTTATTTTTTTTTTAGAATTTGATAAGGATTTTATGAAATTACCTAGTTCACAAGAAATTGTTTTAGTACCTACCTATCTAATTGTAGTAGGTAGCTACTACATTATTTACCAGTGAACAGGGGTGAAATTATGGCGAAGGTAAGAAAAAAATCTGCATAGCGGATCGGTGGGGTTCGGGTGGTGGGATTTCTAAAAGGTAAGCCGATGGGAATCGGCTTGCCGCTGATACTTACCATATGAAATTAAGGTGGTACCCTGAGCGAAAGTGGCGCCGCGCTGAATTATATTCAATATTATAATTCTAATACACAATTTTAAAAATGTTTATCGTGGAGATTTTAGGGCCCACAGTCTAGTATTTTTAGACGGTATCGTCACAATCCCTCATCGTCACTCCTAGAAGTAGATAGCAAAACTGCTAATAGTGGCCGTTTTTGACACATTTGCTATCTACTTCTACGAATGACTACGAGGGCTGGTAGTGATACCTTCTAAAAATACTAGACCATGGTCCCTAAAATCTCCACGATAAACATTATTAAAATCTTTTTCTATTAATAAGTAAATTAATTAAAACCTCTGAGGGCGCCACTTTCGGTCATACAACCGCCTTAAAGAAAACATGCAATCGGGTTAGATGTTGCAGAAAAATACAACACACGGTAAATTTTTAAGTTTAAAGAAAGAAAGAAAAATAATTTATTTGAGACAGACATTACATAATACATACAATAAACTTAAACCACTATTTGTCTCAAAACGGTTCCAAACTCAGCATATAATGCTGGTCTTCCGTCGGGACCGGGGGGGGGGGGGGTAATTATGTAACTTTGTTGCAATCAACTCTGACAGAAATCGCGGATTCATTGCTGCTTTCGTAAGGACCAATAAGAGAACTATCTTACTTAAAGCAGCAATGTAACTGCGATTGCAATTGTTAGCAACAGAGTTACGTAATTCGCTAGCAGTTTGTTGACGCTGAGATTCGATTACACAAAAATAAAAATAAAAAAATCACTGTGACCGTACTGTGACTCTGTTAACATAGAAAAGACTGACAATATACCTACTGATATAAATGAAATGAGTGTATCTCTTCCCTATTCCAATCGAGTAACTAATGTACAGAAAAAAGTTAATTGGTCAAGATATTGAGGTTTGTTTAAGTCCCAAAATTTTACTGATTTCTGGATTTAGAGCTCATTCATAGAATTACACGCGATCAAAAGAGAATATCTTGTTTACCTGCGTAAATAATGAAAAGAATGAATCTACGCACGCGTCTTGCTATACATACACGCTGAAATTTTAATCATTTGGTTCCCGCAGTGGGGTAGTTCCACTCATGATTACAAGCAACTTTTACTATGGGGTCAACTCTCCTCTTCCTTACCTCCTATACGAGTAGGTCGAGTAGGTATTGCGCTTTTGTATGGAAGAGCTGTTTTTATGAGGGTTGGCCTCATAGTAAAAGTTGCTTGTAATCATGAGTGGAACCACCCCACTGCGGGAACCAAATGAATAAAATTTCACGCTGTATTATTTTCCGATATTTTCAACCTATTAAGTCAGTACCCTTAGCACGAACAGCTATCGACAAAAATAACGCGCGTAAAATCATTCGATAGATAAATTTTGTATTGGAAATTTGTACAGCGCCATCTATCGCCGATAAGCGAAATTAAATTTTCCATAGAGAATTGTCTATCGAGTAATTTTACGCGCGTTTTTTTTCTCGATAGCTGCTCGTGCTATGGGTACCTACTGATTATCCTTATTTCCTTAAGTATTTTAGATATTTAAAATTAATGGTGTATATTGAATAAGTGTTTCTTAATTTTATTTAAGATAAGATAAGATAAGATAATGCTTTATTTTCAACACCACAGTAACATATAACAAAGAAATAACAATAAAACATAGTGTCAAAACATGGCGGTCTTATCGCTAAGATAATTTCTTAATCAACAGTAAGTAATTATGTTTCGTAATAATGGTATTGATATAGTTACAAGATTTAAAGATAAGTAATAAGTTAAGTGTTGCAACTTGCATTGCAAAGTTAGATAATTATTAATTATTACGTTATTTTTTTATATAAACTACAGTTTTTTTTTATTAATAGTCTTATTAATTTGCTATCGTATTTCCTGGCGGTAAGTTATTATTTAATTAGCTTTTAAAGATATTTATTTTTATTTTAGGGAAGTTTATTTCAGTAAAAATAAAGTGCTCAAAGGAAAATAGGAACCACCTATAATAATAGGTATGGTTTTCAATACAAAAGAGATAACTTCTGAAAGGTATTATCATAATTTGAATTTGATATTGTTCAAAAGCTGTAATATATCAACTTGCGGACTTTATACTGTCTAATTTACTGTAGGTACAATTTCTTTGTGGAGCTCGGTGGCGCAGTGGTTTAGCGCCTGGCCCAGCGATTGCGGAAGTTAAGCAACGTTCGTAGGGGTCGGTCATGGGATGGGTGACCAAAAATGTATTATCTCGAGCTTCTCCGTGCTTCGGAAGGCACGTTAAGCCGTTGGTCCTGGCTGCATTTGCAGTCGTTAACACCCACCAATCCGCATTGGGCCCGCGTGGTGGGTTATGGACCGTCCTCCTTACCCATAAGGAAGGCCTGTGCCCCAGCAGTGGGGACATCAAATATGCCTGATGGACACACAATTTTTTTTATTCGCCGTGTCAGTTCTTTGCGTATTTTTTGAATGAAACTCTCGGCGAATTTGGATAAATTATACAGTAGGTAAAATCGACAGTGAAGTCCGCAAGTTTCAGCTTTCGAACAATATCAAATAAAAAAAAAATTGATTGCATTTATATTAAAAAACTTTTCATAAATTAACTCGTTTGCATGGAAAACCATAAAATGGCTTCTATTTTCGTTTGTGTAAAATTTACAGTGTCATTTTTAGTTCATTGAAAACCTCTCGCAGGGCTGATCAGACCATCAAACTGAACAACTTTCATTATGGGACAAACTTTGAAATCGCGAAAAAAACAGCTGTTTCATACATTTCGATGAAGTAGGCATTGTACTTTTGTATGGAACAGTGATTTGAGGTTGAGATGAAAGTTGTTCAGTTTGATGATCTGATCAACCCCACGAGAGGTTTTCAATGAACTAAAAATAACCTTGTATTGTATTTATGTACCTATACTTACCTATTTACGTAAAGGCAATAGTAACCAGGTTTTAATATTTAGCGATGTAAAGAAAGAAAAATAACTATTACTTACCTATACTTTCAGATAACCATGGGTGTCACACATTTGTCTGTGCCACTTTTAATCATAGCAACAATATTGAGATCTACAAACGGTATTTGCCCGCGAAAAGCTAAAATTGGTGCTCTTGTAGATATATTATCGCCAGCAAACACAGAAAGGGCTTTAAATCTACTCTCGATGGCAGCTTTAGGCCCAAAACCCTTACAAATTGTTGAAGAAATAGCCGTGCCAAGATGCCCAGGCTCGGCCGTGCCAAGATGCCCGGGCCCGGCCGTGCCAACCGTGACATATCCAGAAATCCAGCCGCCAAGAAGAGTTTTCCCCGTAATAGAAAGACCTCAAGAGTTTTACCCCGCTGTGGTATCCGAGATAGTGTACCCTGGCGTACCTATACCCCAACCATGCGCTTGCCAAACTCCACGCGCCGTGGCAGGGTTTTACCCGGCCGTGCCAGAGTTTTACCCGGCCGTGCCAGAGTTTTACCCGTCCGCGCCAATGCCAATGGTTAACCCGTTCTTGCCCGCGGCCTCACCCGTTTCAGCCATCGCCCCACCCACATCAACTCTACTCCCTCCCATGGACCCTACCAAAGTTAGGAGTCAATATTTAAGAAAGATACCTATACCACCACCTTGCCTGTAATTTTTTTATTGTAATTTTATTTATTTGTTGAATAAATTTAATTTTATATGATTGTTGTATTTTTTATTAGGTAGGTACTTATCTTGTTTTGGTAATTGATTCTTAAAGCTAATTACAGAGTAAGAAAAACGCATTTTGGCCAAGGTGAAGTCGGACTCCCACACTAATGGCAGCCATTATACGCTCATGCAAGCGTCAGTCAAATTCCATCAGTCATGAATTACGTTTGACTGATTGACTGATGGAAAGAAGAAATCAACTTCATGCAACCATCAGTCACCCCATTACACGGTAGGTTGATCGCCGTGACTGTCATGACTGATGGAATTTGACTGACGCTTGCATGAGCCTGTAATGGCTGCCTAAGGGTTCCGTCAAAAAATCACGTTTGTTGTATGGGAGAGAACTTAGTGTAAGACGGGCCGTCGTTGCTCGAAGGGAGAGAATTAGTTATAAGCTACCTTTTCATTGTTTATAAAAAATACTCTTTGGAAGGGGCTGTGCTTAAACGAATATTACAGCAACCTTAAAATTTCAATAAAAACATCAGGAAATATTACAAGATGCAATAACTAAGTCCAATTTAGAAATACGATACCTAAACGATTAAAAATTGCAGCTATGATGAATGCATAATCAAAGAAGGCAATATCATTCAATGATGAAAGTTAATTGCAAAACAGTGAAATGGGAATAAGAATTGACACGTACCAGAGTATTTGTCAACCTTGGTTGAGTGGTTTAAATACCGGTTTACATGGTGCTATCTCCGAGGTCCTGGGTTCGATCCCCGGCTGTGCATTTTTTGAAAAATAATATCCAGTTAGCAATGGGAAGAGCTATGTTTAGAGTTTATAGTGTGATCGTATCAGAAATATGGTCTGACAATCTTTGACAGATAATAATATGCTACTTGAGAGGTTCTGGAATTTGAACTGGACAAAGCTCTGTAGATAGGCTCTAAAAATATGCATTGATGATGGTGGAGGCTCTTAAGCAATCATATTCCTAGCGCTATGCAGCTATCATGAACAACGTAAACATAATGTTAAAATGACTGGATATGAAAGCGTAACAGACAAACTTAATTTCGCATTTATAATATTAGTAAGAATTAGTCAAGCTAAAAGGATTGTCCAAGTTAAAAGAAGCGGAGGTACATGATTTTACCTTTATTACTAAAACACTTTGAAGATAAAACTCCTGTCGACACAATTAGTAAATATTTGTTATGAAAGTTTAGGTACAACATTCTTCAGAATCATTATAAATAGAACAACCTTGTTTTTGCCCTATTTTCAAGTCAATTGCTAAAGATGGACATGTATAGGAAAATTGTGTTAATATTTTCCACGCTGACTTACGTAAGTTGTACAATATAATATTTTGTTTTATAATTTGAATAAGGTTTGTAAAAAAACCTATAATTTTGTAATTCTAATCGTGCGTTTCCACTGAATTGTCATGCATGACTCATGTTAGGCCAACTTGTCAATTATTAACATTTTGAAAGAGTTGTGTTCTCACTATCTGTCAGACTCTGTTTCGAGACAATAGTTTCAACATTGTTAATGAGGGCTGGGTGAATCTACGCTGTTTCTTACTTCCTGCGTCATTGTCCTCACTCGAAAATGTTTAAAAATCCAATGCATCACAAGGAATAAATGAAAAATATGCCATCATTTACATTAGAGTACAGTAATAAATTGTATTAATTTGCATATTTTTGATTTATTCCTTGTGATGCATTGGGTTTTTAACAAAATTCGAGTGAGGACAATGACGCAGGAAGTAAGAAACAGCGTAGATTCTCCCGCTTTACAAAATGACAAAAAACTGTAGGCTCGATAGATGGCGTTGATAAACAGGCAAGTGTCAACTGTAGAAAACTTAGGAAAAAGAAAACACAATATATAGCCCAACGAAAACACCGCTAACAACCAACGAACGCCAATGGATGAAAATGACTTTTTTTGGCATAGGCCGTTTATTTTTCAAAGCTAACTTTGACACTGCACTTGTCCATTGACGCCATCTAGTGAGGCAAATAGTAAAAAAAAATTTCACTTTCAATAGCCCTCATTGACTAGTGGAAAACGCACGGTAACTTATAAGTAGGTACCTACATTTTTATTATTATCTTTTGAAATGTCTACGATATTCAATACTCAACAAAATATTGTTTTCAGGCCCAATCTCAATGCTTACCAGCTCCAATAACTATAACTTACGCACCCCCGGCACCACCAACATGCCCACCCCCAGTCGTCGTTGAAGTTCCCGCGCCAGCACCATTGCCAGTGACAGTAAGCTATGCGACGCCATTGCCGCCTATATACGCTACGTGCACACCTTCGCCAGCGCCTGAAACACCGGTGCCAGTCATCACTGCAACCCCGTTGCCAGTCAGTGCAACCCCGTTGCCAGTATGTGTAACACCGTTACCAGTATGTCCGACACCGCCGCCAACCATCACACCTTCGCCAGTAGCGACAGCAAGCTATGTTTGTACACCACCACCTGTATGCGTACCACCACCTCCACCGTCGCCAGCCCCTATAATGCCAGTGCCAGTACCATTGCCAGCGCCAGAACCATTGCCAGCTCCTGTACCACCAATGCCAGTAGTCAACATATTCCTGTGCCCACCATTGCCAAGCATACCTGCACCTCCAGAGCCAAGCGTACCTGCAACTCCAGAGCCAAGCATACCTGTTGATCCAATACCAATAATCTGTCCGTTACCTCCAATACTACCACCTCCGTGTCCAGACTTTATAGAAATTTCATTGCCAGACGACTTAGAGCTGTGTTTTCCACCGTACCCTATTTCAACTTTGGCACCGTTTCTGCCAGGTTTAGAACCATGCTCGTGTTGTTGCGGTTGTAAGTATTTGAGAAGACCGCCTATCCCACCACCTCAAATTTAAATAATGTAGGTAGGGGGCAACAGCGTCGCTTAAGGCCTTAAGGTGGGTCAATCCGAGCGGGTCGATCCGTGATGGAGTGAAATCGAACGTAACTCTACTCACTTTTGGGTTCAAATCAGTGCGCGTTCCAACACGGCGGTTGCGTTGAGAACTTGCACCGAATTCTCAATTTTTACATGTTTTATTACTTTTCTTCGCTTTCAAGTTAGTTAAAAAAAACTGTTCAATTAAGATTGGAGGTATTAACATCGCCGATTTTTATCGTTGATTAACATAAACGAATGTTCTGTTTCCGAGAAATTTTGCAAATAAGACCAGAAACAGGGTCCACGGAATATTTTTTTACATCAAAGGTGGTAACATTTTTATAAATGCTTTCAATTAAATCTATTGTATATTATTTCAAGTACATTATATATTTTTTCCATGATAGCTTCACGCGCGTAATCCTTTTAATAATTTGAATTGAATATTGGGATTTGACCCACCTTAAGGCCAGTTAGCAACAAAATTCGTGTGTGTGCGTATCGCCCATGCACGAACTAAATGTAAACGAAATGTACAGCACGTTAGGTTAAACAGTTGAACTACGAAAACAGCTCTTATTACTTACGGCATAAAGGCGGACTCAAGGTCAACATGTATAGTCTGACGTGCCGTTCACTGTACATTATATTATAATGTTTTTACTATTTTATTTGAATTGTAAACGCTTGAGGGACTAATCAACATCCAGCTGATGCACAGATGAAGAGCATAATAAGCTGCATAAGGCGGAAGACCAATACAAGCGAGTCGGCAGATTTTACATGATTCCTGTTGCTTCATACAGAGCTAGGGTCACCGATGGTATACTAAAACCCTGTCAAAAAACCTGATTTCTATTTTTCAATTTGAGTTTTTTATACTAGAAAAAATACGACTCGCACCGGTTCAGGTTATCACTCGTCAGTTTCAGATCAGTTGTCGGACGGGAATCGAACCCGCTTGGAAGTCTGGTGCTCAGACCGCTGAGCTAATGAGCCACTAGTAGCATCGTCGAATTTCTTCTAGTATATCTCTTACGCTGCAAGGTGTGAGGAATTCCTCGACATTCAATTAAAATATCTTTTCAGATATTTTGACAATTGATTAAGATGAAACAGCTAAATAATTTTTAAATTTGAGATTCTAGCATTCACAACGCTATTTTTATACAATAGGTATCAAAGCCTCTCTCCTCTTCTTGTGTTTGTCCGAAGCTTCATGTCTCTCTGGACATTCGTCAACCAGGTAGTTTGGGGTCTTCCTCTTCCTCTTTTTTTGTAGCCATAGAAAGGCACTTTTTCACGACATAGTCATCAGGTCTTCTCATCACGTGACCGTACCACCTGAGCCTAGATTCACATATTTTGTCACTTATGGGTGCAACCTTAAAGCTTCCTCTAATGTGTTCGTTGCGTATTCTATCCTTAAGTGTCACTCCACCTGTCCATCTTAGCATCTTAGCTTCTGCTCGTGAGTCTTTTTAGCTGCCCAATAACAATAGGCATCAAAGCCGATTTCTACTAAAAAATGCTGACAAAATTAAAATTTTAATTAGACCAACAGAGAGTTTTAGTTTTTCGTTTTGTACTTATATGTTTTAGTTGTGTTGATTATTTACCTACTGCAAATGTACTTGGGTGTAGATTACAAAAAAGCATCGCGATAGGCGTACGATCATTTTCCCACTCCGTGGCACTATTGACTCACGAATAAGAAAAATTAAGAAAGCTTAATTTCTTAGGTTTGTTTTACTATAATGTGAATAATCCATAAAATCCTGACATTTTGCAACTTCGGCCGGAAACCTGAAAGGGACCAACAATCTTGACATGTCAGGGTAAATGCTCACGTCTGGTAACCCTAAAACTTTCCTAAACAAAGCAGACAGTATAAGTCTGTGATTAAAAGTCTATTCGAGAAGAATTCGAAAAAATGTAACAGTTCAATCGAAGCGCTCATGGCGGAACTTGACAGACTGATCGAACTCGATCCCGTTTTTTAAGCAACGCTCGGTGCGGCCAATTGTCGGATGGGTGACGGTTAAGTGGCATTACAACTGAGCGCTTTTGTGCTTTGTCCCGGCTGTTATCATCTGATAACAGTCTTTAAGCCAAGCTAGAGGCCTTACAGGCCACTAATCCTCATTCGATAAGAAGAAGAAGAACAGTTCAATATGCAAGACTAAGTTATTTTTAAGTTTTATTTAAAACCAATTATGTAAAATAAAGCTAATAAAAGCGTGTAAAAAGTACTAATCTATTTTGTTTCAACGCATTTATTCGATGCTTTATCGCTTTACAGAAATTTTACTATATCTGATTTCTGCAACATCTTAATCAATTTTTTTTTATGCACAACGTGATAGTGCTTGATCTTCAGTTCACCTGATGTTAAGTGACGTTATGCCCGAAGGTGGAAGCGTACTACACCCGGAATCCTCTTCACTGAGGAACTGGCTCTATTACCTCTATAACTGCCGGAACACAACAATTTTTAAAATGTTGTTATGGCGTCAGACTTAGATAAGATGGTGGTAACTAGCCAGGCGGACTTGAAATAAGCCCTACCACTAACCAAACAGAGTACAAATTGTACACCCGCTGGAAAACGAACCCGGGACCCTTGCGACTTAGACGGGTGGTGAAACACTAGACCACAGAGGCGGTTCAGACATTGTCTAATAATGATGAAAGTAATTAAAACTTGCGTAATAATTTAATTAAGTTACCAGCTTTTCGTAACTATTTCAAAATATATTTTGAAATAGTTACGAAAAGCTGGTAACTTATGTTATGATATTATCATAACATAACTCCACCAAGAAGTAACTTTAGTTAATTCATTACCTCTTGGTTGAGTTATTCATATCAGTGACAAGTGAACATAGAGTATTTACGAGTATAAATAGAAAATATTTAATTTTAATACAGTAATATATTTTTTGATGCGGCATCCCTTGAACTTTTTGGGCCACTTTTTAAATTATTATTTCGTTTTGGGATGTACCTATTAAGGCCTTTCATTTGATTTCCAATTATTGTAATCGGATTTTATTCCACATTCATATAGGTAGAAGCCATATATTTTTTTTAAAAATCTATAGCCAGTGTCACTTGGGATGATGTAAATATTCTAACGATATCCCACACATCCAAATCTGTTCAGGCTTTTAGAAGTTAGGGTGGAATAAAGAAACTAACAAACAAACATGAACTTTGAACAGAATACACTCCTTTTGGGCAGTTGTGTAATTAGCTACTTATGCTTATTAAGGCGCGGTGGTAGTGAAACTAGCGCCGCCACTCCTTTTTTTTTTATTACTCGTAAACCAAGTCAATATTTAAAAAAAGCTCATGTAATAATTTCTTAAATTGTCTCTAATATTTTTTGAATAACTCATCATTCATTCATTCTGTAAGTTTTTTTTATTCTTTATTTAATTGAGGGACTTTTACACAGAGTAGATACGTCAGTCCAAAATCCATAATTGCCAAAAGTGGCCACTTTGAGCTAAAATGGATTTTAAAACTAAAGTACCTACTAGATAGAGTAAATTATCTATGGAAAATTTCCTTTTTTCTTTTCGGCGACAGATGGCGCTGTTCAAATTTCCCATACAATATTACTTTATCGAATGTTTTTACGCGCGTTATTTTTTTCGATAGCTGTTCGTGCTAAGGGTACTGAAGACATGTCTAATCAAATCTGATAACCTTCTCTATGGTTTTATCTTGCATCTCAATAGCACGTGCTTCTAATATTAATTACAATTTTATCTCGATCAAGATAAAATGTTCATCTCTTAAAAATATATAAAACTGAAAAACACTGAAATCATAAACATAGTGTCACAAAATCTGTAAATGGCAGCTAATACTGAAGAAAATGAAGATTAAATTGTATTTATTTTTTATTACTCAACTAAGTTCTTCACAGGTAACGTTATTTCTTTATTAATCTTGTTTCGATATCAGCAATTTTTTAATGACCCCACCTTCTTATGGGTGGATAAGGAGTATGGGCCATATAAACCACCACGCGGGCCCAATGCGGGTGTTAACGACTGCTAATGCAACTGGGGCCAACGGCTTAACGTGCCTTCCGAAGCACGGAAGAAATCAAGGTAATAAATTTTCGGTCACCCATCCCATGACCGACCCTTGCGAAAGTTGCTTAACCTCCGCAATCGCAGAGCCAGGCGCTAAACCACTGCTACATAGTTCCTTATTAATTAATCTTGTTATTTGGCCATAATTTATTCCATTAAAATAATGTAAAAATAAATTGAGGAGCTTGGTGTCGCAGTGGTTTAGCGCTGCAGTTGCGGTGGTTAAGCAACGTTCGCAATGGTCAATCATGGGATGGGTGACCAAAAGTGCGTTATCTCGAGTTCCTCCGTATTAAGGAAGGCACGTAAGTATAGGACATTGGTCCCGGATGCATTTACTGTCGCTAACATCAACGAATCCGCGTTGGGCCGCGTTATGGCTCATCTACCAAGCTATATTAAAATAAAAATAAAATCTACCATCTACCATACATAAGTACCACTTAACAACGTTAAGTACAACTTTAGGAAAGATCAATTGTACACAATTTACAAATGAATTAGTTTGAATCGACTGCAACTTAATTAAAACTTAATGTCTTTTTTTTCAGAATATTCTGGGGCAATTTTCACCTTTGCCAAATGGATATCCCCACCAAAGGGTACTTGGTAACCAGAATCAAATACTTAATTTTCGCCAACCAGCCCCAAAATACAGCTACATCCAGAGTCAACCAAATCTGCCAGTCATAAACAGACAAGCTTTAAACAGCTTGCCAGTCAATCAAATGCTCAGTTTGCCGCCAGTCAACCAAATACTAAATTTCCCAGTATTAAACGGAGTGCCAGTTTTGTTCAATATGCCAGTTGTGAGCCAACCAGATAATCTTCAAATCAGAAACAATGTGCCAGTGGTGCCATTGAACAATCAAATAATTGGAAATGTACCACTGGTAAATTCATTTAACAGTATGCCAATCAATAGTTTGCAATTTGCGAACGTGCCAACTTTAAATCAGTTGAATACTCTGCCAATTGTCAATCAGTTGAGTGGTTTGCCATTTAATAATCCGCCAAAAGTAAATTCATTAGCCAATACTCTAAGTAATTTACTTTATAATGATTTAGGTGTACAGAATAAGATACCAGCTATCAATAATGTTCCATCATATTGTAATATTCAATTGCCATTAAATAATTTACAACTTGTTAATCCAAATCAAAATTTAAATTGCATGCCAAACTATTTGAGCAGCGTGCCAATCTTAAATACTTTGGCAAATAACGTAAATAGGAACGCTTTAAATGTATTGCCAGTTAATAACCTTTTGCTTGGCCAGCCAAGTAACATTTTGGAGAACGTGCCAGTCTCGAATAGTGTTCAATTTATTGCCACGCCAGTACAGAGTTTGCCAGTTGTGAAAGAAAGGCAGGGCGTGACTTTGTTAGTGGATAATGATTTGGCGGAACCCTTGGTATCTTGGAATGGCTTACAACTTGGCGGAGTTGGCGGGTTTGGCAACTTGCCACTGTTCAACGGTTTGCCAGTGATTAGTATGACAGAGAGCGTTATAAATCTCAAGGCTGTGTAATTGATAGATTTTAGCCTTCGATCAAGAATACCCTAGATCCGTTCCGGTCGGAGTCTCAAAAATGGCACCTCAAATAGCGTCCCACTTACAAACTGGGCGCTTATTTTGCACAAAGTATGTGATAAAAGATGTGTTTTTGTACAAAATAAGCTTATTTTGTTTAAAATAAGTGGTATAAAATGAAGGTTTGTACAAAATAAGAGGTAATTTTGTACAAAATTAGCGCCAATATTGTAAGTGGGACGCTATTTGAGGTGCCATCTTTGCGGTTTTAGTTCGTGAAGCGTTATCTAGGATATTCTTGATCGAAGATTTTAGTATAATATTTGTTTTTATTGTGTAAATATTTAGTTCTAAGTTTTTTACGTTTTTTATAATTTGTGACAGTGGAAATACGATGTAAAATAAATTATTTGAATTTAATAAAAGATATTTTCATTGAATTGAGTATGGTTTCGTCGTACATATCACAGACCACAATAATAACAGCCCATTAAGGTCTTTCTACACGGAAGGCCCAAAGGGACGGAGCAATACAAAAAAAGGACATACGACAACTTTCTCTTTCCTTTGTATTGCTCCGTCCCTTTCGGCCTCTCCGGCCGGACCTGTGCATGTGTACAGCCCATATGCAGCAGGACGGAAGCCCTACCCGTGTAGGGTTACCTATTTAATAACGTGACAATTTTTCAATTGTCATGACAATTTGGTTTACATTGCGGAGTAGCAGTGAGTAGTTTGTTCCATTTTCAAATTGGTTGACGCAATGGATATAAAATTGTCATGACAAGTGACAAATTGTCATGTTTATTAAATTAGGCCCAAATGATACATACGAGTATAAAATCCTGACAAAAACTCAGATTTTTACTTAAAAGTCGTGACAAAATTAGAGATCAAGTAGACAAAAATAATGTTTTAGTTTTTCACTTTTTTAAGTTTAAGTTATGTTGATCTCGTATTTACTGCAAAATGTTCCTAGGTAATACTTTATTGTTAGGTGAAAAAAAAAGAAAAAAGAAAGTTTAATTTCTAAGATTTGTTTTACAATTATTGGTCCACGCACGCATTTAGCTTGAATCCTTACTATCCTTAAAATGCGAAAGACCGTTTGTTTGTTTGTTATGCCTTCACGTTTTAACTATTGAGCCGATCATCATGAAATTTTGCATACACGCGTTTTAAAGGGTACAGAGAAGGACATAGGGTACCTTTCATCAAGAAAAAAGTACTGTTCCCGGAGGGATAGTAAAAAAAATAAAAAAACAGTACATTTATTATAATTCACATCTTTGTTACTCAACAGAAATTGTATTTGTATAAACTACTAGTGGAAACTGTTAGGCTAATGTGCTAACATTTATTGTATCATTAAGTTTGTTTATTATACTTAAAAAAAACTTTCCACGCCAAGTCGCGGGCAGTCGCTAGTCCACTTTTATAAAATATTTACCTTATTTATTCATTCATAAAGTAGGAAAAAACCAAAATGCTGGTAACTTTGTAAATAACTAAGTAGTATGAAAAACAACTGATATCAGCTTCACGCTACGTAATTTTATTATAAGGTAAAAAGTTAACAACTATCTTAGCATTATTTTGTACGTGAGAAAATGCTAATTTTATTTCATTGATTATCTCTGCTCAGTTTTTTGTTCTTAAGTTGCGCATACACATGTAATGTTAGTTTATGATGTCAAAATTGAAATATCGATATTTTCTGTTGCTTTTAGCTCTTAGCTTTTATCGTTTTTCTCTCTCTACCGAATTTCTATTTTGTGCGACGGAAATAGACAGGGTGTAAAAAGACCCTCAACGAAGCCGAGATCTACAATTTTTTTTTACTTTGACCTTCAATAACTTCATAGTTATTCAAGAGCGTCGCCAGCCCATGGCCCAGGGGGGGGAGGGAGGCAAGTTAATTTTAAAGAGCATGAGAAAAATATGAATTGTAGGTACAGTCAAGAGCACTAAGTGAATTTTATTCAAGTTTTGAGATGGGGCTGGATTTATCGGAAAAGCAAGTCAATTGCACGGCAAAAATAACCAAAGTCCTAAGACTTTGGTTATTTTGCAGTTGGCTAAATTTTTTAACCTCTAGGGGGGTCAATAAAAACAATGTCAATAACAACAAATAAATGTAGCGAAATTTGGTTTTAGAGAAATGTGTGGCAATATCTTATTTAACTACCTGTGAAAAGTGTGATTACTTGGATTGTTTCTTTTTGTCACATCACAATCACTAACAGACCAAGACACCATGGCTCCACGATAGGTACCCTTATTTAAAATTCTAATCAAGATTACTAAATATTTCAAAGAAATTGTGATTGCTCTATTGCTAGGCGGGACGCTAGGGGC
This sequence comes from Agriphila straminella, assembly GCA_950108535.1. Taxonomy (NCBI): domain Eukaryota; kingdom Metazoa; phylum Arthropoda; class Insecta; order Lepidoptera; family Crambidae; genus Agriphila; species Agriphila straminella. The sequence continues at coordinate 14,310,422 of OX467304.1, forward strand.
TCTTACTGTAAAAAATGTTGGCAAATTGTAACTTGATCCTTTGTCTCTTTTTTTCATAGACCGTGTCCGTATAATGTTAACTTCTCTTTTCCACGCTTTGTTGGTCTTCTTGAGCGCAGCGAAAAATTTTCTATGCCTATGGTCATTATTGATGTCAGAGTTAAAAAAAGTCATCGTGTACGACAACCATAACGTTGCAATAAAAACTGCAACAAAAACAAAACAGTCAGCATTATAAATCTCAGTTGTTTATTTAAAAACATCGAGAAGTAAGCTGAAACAAGAATGGCTCTGAAAATTAATATAATTTTCTTCCTCGCTTTGACAGTTTTGGTAAGTTTTTATGTATTTACTTCTAAGGTAAAACACCAACAACCTTGCTGGAGTAGATTACTAACATTATAAACAACAACGTTTTTTCTACGACTATTTCGAAAACAGACAAAAACCGATACTCCAGCTAGGTTGTTGGTGTTTTGTAAGTAGGTAACCCTGTAGGTATACATAAGTAGTTGTATAATGTTGCTGAACTGCCAAAAAAGTATTCATCATTGAACTCGACTGTGCTAATTTTGTCTGTGATTTTATTTTGAAATAATAAAAAAATTATTAAATTACCTAATTTGAAAATTAATTCAATTAATATTGGACCAGTACACATTGCTTCGTTTTTAAAGTGAGTAGCTAAAGCACTTGTGTTATTGAAATCAGAGACATCAATATACGTATACCTACCTACGTGAAAGTGTGACGTCACATAATGGCGGAGATTGATATTTTGGCTTGGACGAATTATTCGTCCAAGTATATCGGGTAAAAACAAACATCTGAAGAAAGCAAGTTTCTCTTCTTGAGACACATAATTACACCTAAGAGCAAAACAATGGTTACGGCATAATACTTATTCCAAAATAACTCAATAATTTGATAACAAAGCAAAAGTGCCAACGACCTTGTGTTTGTTTTTATACAAAACGTCATAATCTTCTGTCGGTCTATAATTTATTATGGAAAGTTCATTTCCTTTTTGACCAAGCCAGAGATCGAACCCAGGACCTTCAAAATGGCGACATCATGAAAACCGATGTTAGATGTACATTCAACTCGACAATGGAGTTCGAAAAAATTTATTTTTTATTTTTTTGCAGACTGTCTATGGCAAACCTCAAAACCCCAATGAAATTACTGATCAATTCACCAACATAATTCCAGAGGCCCAACCACAGATTACAGACGTCATACCAAAAGAATTGTCTTTGTTGATGCAAATGTATCAGCTTCTTGGCAATTTGGCCTGGCTGGGATAAAAAAACCTTAGTGTTTTTGAAAGAAAAACAATAAGTTTTAACTATTTGGTTATCTCTAGAACACAATTTTTTGTTAAAACAAAATCTCAAATGAGAGATGAACTAATGATTTTTATAAACATCACTGAAATCACTAAAAATACGCTACATAGTACTTAATTTTATTATTAGCTGAAACTCTACAAATTATTTTCAGATTTTGTGTTAACAGCATTTAGTTTCTTTTAAAAAAATCGAAATAAAATAAGTAGTCGGTATAATTTTATCAATGCCAGTTATATGTAATATAACATAACAATGTTTATAGCACAGACATTTTCTAAATAGTACTTTTGATAAACTTTTGTGAAAGCAGACAGAAAATTATAAAATATGTAAAATATCTTAGTTTTTGTAAAGAAGTTAAATGATGTCTTCTATTGGACTCAAGAATTAAAATATCAACAATTTTTTCGATCAGATTTTAGATTTTGCAACTTGATCAAACATTATTCACTTTTGCTATTGACTGTACCAACCACTATTTATTTAGTATAGTTATGTATCCTTTAAAATATTTAGAACAGTGTTTGTAACAGTATTTAACTAAACTTATACAGTGTTTTGTTATTTTTTTATTTTTCTCTAGTTTTTACAAATTTCAGTGAGAAAAGATATTGTTTTAAATTTTATTTGGTACAAAAAAAGGTAGGTGTGTGTTTTAAATGTGTTTTATACATACATAGATAATGTCTTATTATACTTCATTTACCCACTAGTAATTTGTAAGTCTTTCTTATGCTGTGTTGTTAATGTTAATAATACTTATTTTATCTAAAATAATAATAAGCTACTTTACCCTACAAAATAATCAATATTTTTATATCCTAAAATTAATGTGAAAGTTTGCATTTTACTTAGATTTTTGTTTGTTTGGATATTTGATACTAAATCACGCAAAAACTACTGTACGGAATGGTCTGTTTAATTTTTAGCATTTGGTTATTTAGGGTTATTTAAATGTAGGTGAATAATTATTTGTGTAACACGTGAGTAAAGTATTTTTTTGCTGTGACTTACGCTCGTGATTCAATTCTAGACTACTTTATTAGTTCGGAGGAGCTCGGTGGCGCAGTGGTTTAGCGCCTGGCCCAGCGGTTGCGGCGGTTTAGCAAAGTTCGCAAGGGTCGGTCATGGGATGGGTGGCCAAAAAATTATTATCTCGAGCTCCTCCGTGCTTCGGAAGGCACGTTAAGCCGTTGGTCCCGGCTGCATTTGCAGTCGTTAACATCCACCAACCCGGATTGGGCCCGCGTGGTGGGTTATGGCCCGTCCTCCATACCACCCATAAGGTAGGCCTGTGCCCCAGCAGTAGGGACATCAAAAATGGCTGATGAACTCACTAGTTCGTGATTTAAAAGCCAAAAATTGTACTCTAGTGAAACCTACAATTTTCACCACTACCAGCAATAAACTCACAGCAAAATAGCTTGTCGCAGTTTTACGCGCCAAAACTCTCTTTTCGTACCACAGAGCGGACAAAACTTACGTACCTATTATGTTTGTCCTTACTAACTTGTCCTATGCTATACTATATCTATGGTCCTATGTAGTAAACAGCTTTTTACAGGTTGTCATGCGTCTTCAAATTAAAATACACACATCAACTTTGTCTAGGGATACAGGGGTGTTATTTTCATACAAACGAGGTAACTTGAAGCCTTGGTTTTCTGCCAGGGATGTACCGTGCTGTGATCTGATGATGGCCATCCAGGGAGTGAATGGAGGAGATTCTAACCTAACTGATCTGACTAGCTTTCTATAAGATTAATGAGCATGTTTACAAAAACCACGAAAATAGCATGAAAATGTATGGAAATCCGGAAACTGAGAACTCTGACCCATCAATCTTTTAGAATGCTGATCAGATCAGTTTGGGTGTGCGATCTGAATCTCCTCCTTTCACTCCCTGGATGGCCATCATCAGATCACAGCACGGTACATCCCTGGCAGAAAACCAAGGCTTCAAAGTTACCTCGTTTGTATGAAAATAACACCTGTATCCCTAGACAAAGTTGATGAGTATAATTACCTACACGTTACCTATTTAAAAATATCGTTCATTTGCTGCAAGGCTGGCATATCTCAAAATTGGCGAGTTTATAGTATGTAGAAAAAATTGAGCTCTGTTTACTGTAAAAACGCCATTTCTCTAAACTCTATAGTAAGAGAGAGAGCAACTATTGTGCTGTTGAACACAGTTGTGCTGTAATTGCACTGTCTCTTTCGTTCCGGTACTTGAAACTTTAAAATTTCTCTCCTGTAAAATGATACTTTTTGAAAAATGTCGACCTTGCTGCAAATGAGCGATATGTAAAAATGACACATAATTTTTGTAATTTCTTTTGTAATTTATGTGTGGGAAATTATCTGTGTAAGTACCTAAGCATTTTATAATTGATTTTTTCAAAAAAGAGTTGGGTCAAGATAGTTAACTAAAAAAGTTAGGTTAAACAGGCTGTAAAGTAAAAGATTCCTTTGTATTAATCTAAAGTAAAGTAAATTTCAAATATGTAGTAAAAATATGTGATATTTTTAAGTGCAGAGGGCAGTTAATTCAAATTCTTTTACAAATAACTTAAAGATAAGTACTAGGTTATCAATAAACTAAAATTGTTTCATTCTTTTGTGTTTTTTGTTATAAAAAAACCCCTTTGTTTTTGCCATGTCTCTCTTAGTCATTTATGATAAAAAAACATATATAAAACTAGTGACAAACGTACCAAAGTATCATTAGGTATACAAAATGGTGAATTCAATGTTTGTTTTGTATTTATTCAGCTACAAGGTAAGTTTATTTTAATTATTTTATGTAAAAAAAATAAGTGTCTTTAATATTATGATGTTTGTTACTCAATCACGCAAAAACTGATGAACGGATTTAGATGAATAGCAGACAGATAGTTTATAGCCTGGATTAAAACCTAATATCCCGCCAGGTGAACGAATTCGGGGGGCGGAAGCTATTATTAATAAAAATAGCCCTAAAGTAACTAGAACCCCGACTTGCACCATAAATTAAATATTAAATTCAACAATATTTAGTTATTGGTGCAAGTTGCCCTAAACCTTAGAGCAACGCGGGCTTCCGTGCCGGACGGAAGCCGCGTTGCCGCCTAAGCCCTAAACCATGTTGTTTAAAATTTTACTTATGAAGTAACTATAGTATGAGCTTTGCTTAATTTAACATAAATAATATACTAGAAAAATCGAGAGTAATTATTCTAGAATATTATTTATTGTAGTATAAAAATAGCATTGTCAAATATTTAGAATTTAATTAGTTTAATGTTTAGTGAACTTTAGTGTAACTTAGTATGTAATGTTGCACGTTTTTTTATTATTTAAATTTTTCATAAATCATAATTTCTTCACAGGTGAATGTAGTCAAACTTCCTATAGTCAATAATGTTCAAGGAATAAACTCTCTTAATCAAGAAATACTACCGAATGGAATAAAAATATTTACATTTAACAGTGAGCAAAATGCTAGAATGCCAGAAATGAAACAGCCAAGCCAAACACATCAGTTTCCGCTGCCACTAATGTATCCTAATATGTCAAGTATGCCAGCTGTGATGGTGTCACTAATGAAACAGGCGAGCCAACCGCAGGATACAATTACAAGGATGTACCCTGGCATGTCAAATATGCCAAACATGATCGTGCCAATGATGAAACAGCCAAGCCAACCTGATTTCTCATTGCATGGAATATCACCCTTTATGAACATGGCAAGAACGCCAGACGTAACGATGCCAGTAATGAAACAGCAGCAACCTCATTTCCCATCGCCAGTAATATCGCCACTGAGAATCTTGCCAATTTTACATAGTTTTCCAGTAAATCATCAGCCAATCCAACCTCAGTCTACTTTGCCAGCAATATACCCTGGTTTGCCAAGTATGCAAGACGTTATGATACCATTGATGAAACAGCCATGCCAATTACAGTCTTTGTTGCCTGTGACTCACCCTTGCATAGCAAATACACCTAATATGATGATGCCAGAAGCAAATCGACCAAACCAACCTCAGTTCCCGTTGCCAGTGGTATCACCACTTAGGATCTTACCAATTTTACATACTATGCCAGTAAATAATCAGCCAAGCCAACCTCAGTCAACATTGCAAGTGATATACCCTAACACGCTGAATAAGCAAGATGCGAGGATGCCAGTAAGGAATCAACAAAGTCAATCCCATGCTACATTGCCAATGATGTTCTCAAACGTGCAAAATAATCCAAACATTATGCAAACGTATCAACCAAGCCAACCTCAGTTCCCATTGCATAAAATGCCAGTACCGAATCATCCAAACCAACATCAATTAATATTGTCAAGTTTGCCATCAGTAAAGAATACGCCAACCTTGCCAGTAAACAATGAGCCAAACCAACCTCAGCTCCAATGGCCAATTATTTCACTTCTCAAAAACATGCCAGAACTAGTAAATCAGCTTAATCAACCTCAGTCCGCAATGCCAACGTTAAATCATATGGCAAGTACGTCAGACTTGTTGATGCCAATAATCAAACAGGTAAGCCAACCTCAGTCAACTTTGCCATCGACGTCGCAGGTCAGTAACATACCAAGTACGATAATATCAATAATTAAACAGCTATACCAACCTCACTTGACATCAAACTCAAACATGAACATGGCAATAACGCCAGAAGCGATGACGCCAGAAATTAAACAGCCAAGCCAAACTCAGCCAAATTTGCCAGAGCTGTCATCAGTTTTGAATGAGCCAAGTTTGCCAGATGTAGTTGTGTCAGAAGCTGAAACATTGCAATTGCCAACAATGCCAGAAGTAGATGAATTAGCAAGTGTAACAAGGTTGCCAACTGTGGTAGTTCATTCATCTAGTGATTTGGGTCGTGAGGTAAAACTTTTTAAACATCATAATAATTAAGACCTTAAGGTGCGTCAAATCCCAATATTCAATTCAAATTATTGAAAGATTACGCGCGTGAAGCTATCATGGAAACAATATATAATTTACTTGAAATAATACACAATAGATTTTATTGAAAGCATTTATAAAAATGTTACCACCTTTGATGTGAAAAAATATTCCGTGGACCCTGTTTCTGGTCTTATTTGCAAAATTTCTCGGAAACAGAACATTCGTTTGTGTTAGAACCAACCATAAAAATCGGCGATGTTAATACCTTCAATCATAATTGAACAGATTTTTTAACTAGAAAGCGAAGAAAAGTAATAAAAACATGTAAAAATTGAGAATTCGGTGCAAGTTCTCAACGCAACCGCCGTGTTGGAACGCGCACTGATTTGAACCCAAAGTGAGTAGAGTTACGTTCGATTTCACTCCATCACGGATCGACCCGCTCGGATTGACGCACGTTAATGCCTTAACCTTTTTAAATGAGAACACTGCACTGCACGCACAGGCCTTCAAAAATGCTTGTTTGCTATCATGTTGTGTGTATTGACTTATTAATTTTTTGTTTATGATATCACATACGAGTACATTGTATATAAACTAACGTTTTGAAAATTGTATACTTAATAATAATATTTTTATTTTCAGCAAGATAGTTTAGCGGCTGATCCTGTTTACATACGGACAAACTCCGTTTATTAAGCAGTAATTAATAACTAACGACATACTTGATTTTTGATTTAAATATTATTTACAAATTCTATTTTTAAAATGTTGTATTTAACACTTAAGTTAACATAAAATTCTGTTAAAAAAATTAAAAGATGTAAATATGTGTGAAAAACTATGCATACGAGTGTATTTTGTAGTTATGGTGGGTACTACTACCTACTTATTCTATTAACAACGGTAAAAAATATATACCTAACTATCCTTATTATGACTTGGATACTACAGAAAAACTTTAATTTTGTTTTATTGTAAGCATTAATGATTATAACTATAGACTTGTCAATTAAGTCAATTATTGAAACATTGCTGTATTTTTTTTGTTTTAATAAAATGAAATGAACTTATCACCACTTTTTTTGTAGAGGTTCCCAAACTTAGTTGTCTATTTTCGTTATCGACCTTTGCCCACCACTCTCATCATCGGGAAAAAGGATTTTTCTATTTTTTTCTCTTTTCATAACGGAGTGCTGGTGCCGACACTGATGTATAGAAGTGAATCTTGGGTATGGCAGAAGAAGAATGAAAGCAGAATAAATGCGGTAGAGATGCGTTCGTTGAGGAAAACATGTGGAGTCAAATTGAGTGATAGAGTGAGCAATGATGTGATTCGTGAAAGGTGTGGTCTGAAAGATGATATACTTAGTGACAAGAATTCAGAAAGGAATGCTCCGGTGGTTTATTAACTTAGAGAGGATGAATGAAAGGCGAATCACGAAAGAGATATATTGTGCGAATGTCCCAGAGAAACCTACGCGGACCAAATAGAGGTTTTAATAAAAAAGGCTGGTGTACGCAGTGACAAAAACCGCAGGGCATGTATGAAAAGATTGATGAATGTTAATGAAGCGAAAGAAGTGTGCAAGGATCGTAGCAGGTGGCGATCCATATTCTCTACCTACCCCCATGGGAAACAGGCGTGAGTATATGTATGTATGTATGTTTTCTCTATATCCCCCATTGGTAGACAACGGGAATAGACCGTCCATACTTTGTTTCCCGATATCCATCAGTGGTGGACAAACGGGGTGAAAACGGGAATAGGCCAAGTTACATTTTATTAATGGTTTTTTTATGCACAATGGGATAGTGCTTGGCCTTCACCTCACCTGATGTTAAGTGACGATTAGGCCGAAGGTGGAAGCGCACTACTCCCGGAATCCTCATCACTGAGGAACTAACTGCCGGAACACAACAATTTTTAAATTGTTATGGCGTCAGACTTATATAAGATGGTGTTAGCTAGTAGATACTGCCTTGCAGTCCATTTTTTATAGTAAGGGGAATGCGTTTACGAATCTCGAAGGTGGAACTCGTCAACGTCTTGTGTGGGCCGCCATTTTTTATTTTCAATCCTGAAAAAAATCACTCCCGAAGTCCTACACTCAAATGAATAGTGATTTCATAATATACTTTCGAATTTAGTAGACACAAAAACATTCGGCATTAGGTATAATTTAATAGTCTTAATAAACGTTTATGCAACAACCCTTCAAAAGTGTACTTCATGCAATTAAATAAAATAATTAAGAAACTCCTTATCTGATTAAGTTAGGTTAAATGTTCGTAACTTTAGAATAACGAACAGATAAGAATATTAGATAAATCTTATGCAAAAACAATAATATTCAATCAATCGATTGATTATCACGTTTCATCTGGATTTCTTCACTTTCACGGTGATAGTATAGATTTTTAGTATATAAGATAGTTTTATCGATGAATTAAATTACTATTATTTGACGATATTTAAAATGAAGTGTTCATTAATTATTGTATCCAGTGTGCTATTTCAGGTTGGTATTTAATTTAATTATTGATATTTTTTAAATAATTCTATTTGCATTTAAATTAACAAAGCTATTGCTATTAAATTAACAAAGTGATATGTAGGTTTCTCTTTTCTCGTGCAAAAAAAGATGAGAAATACCTTTCGACGCATAGTGCCAGAAACGCAAATTACCGTACACGCTAACGACCATGTTTTCAACAGCAAACTACCCGAATTTATTTCAGGTCGTTTGCGTATCGGGGCATTTGCACGTCTGATCAGTTGCGAATTTGAAATATGGTCGTAAGCATGTACCGTAATTTGCGTTTCTGGCACTATGCGTCGAAAGGGTTCTATTTAGTAAACAGCTTTTGACAGTAAGTTGTCATACGTATTTTTAATTTAAATCGTTATTCGTAATTTCTTTCGCAATCTATGCGTGGAAAACCATTTGTTGTATTTTATAATTGATTGTTTTAATAAAGAGTTATGTGAAGATTGTTTTCCAAATAAGACAAATATGAATAAACAGACGTTTTTCTTTTAATATCTCGGTCGAGTTGTAGGAAAAATAACCTTTTTTGTCTTGAATCTCAAGTGAAACTGCTACTTTTGTTTACAAAATGTTCAAGAATATTTTTTTTAATAACTTCCTTTTTTTCAGTTGTCATCGGCACAAATATTTCAAAACGTGCAAAGAGCAGTAGGCGTGCCAAACAATGGCATCTCAAACATTGGCGTGCCAATCAACTCAAACCTTCTAGCCAGAAATGCCAACACCAATTTCATCGCCAGCAATTTGGCCAATACGAATCTTGGACCAAACCTCGTATCAACTGGAAATGTTGTTAACACCAACTTACTTGGCACCAACTTGGCAACAATTGGCACAAATGTGTTGAACACGAATTTGGTTGGCCAAGGCAATTTGGGAGTGCCAATAAATTTGGCTAATGGCTTTAACTTAAATACTGGCAGGTTTGCGGAAACCAACACAGGTTTGGCAAAGATCTTGAATCTGCCATGTGGATTACAAATTGTGGGTGATAGGTTAGAAGTTGGTGGTTCGGTTGGCGTAAGCGGACAACTTCCGTTTTACGCCACGATCAGTGCCAAAGGCCAGTTGCCATCAAGTGGTTATGGCTACGCCAGCTGTGGTTGTGGTGGACGATAAATAATGTTTACTTAATTATTTATTTTAATTGTAAAATGTATTTATTTTAAATATACTTTATGTTAAGAATCCTATGGTTTTCTTTTATCCTAATCGACTTTTGTCTAAATTTAAGGAATATACTAACTTAGGGTGACTTGCATCATAAAATATTGTTTAACCCTACTCCTAAAAATGAGACACAATACATATTTCATTATTGTCCAGCTTAAGTACCTACCACATAAACACGATTTCTTATACAATGGGGAACATGCATAAGTCACCGATTTTGATAAATTTGAGCTTGATCGCTGCGGATACGTATAAAAACATGATGGGACAGAAAAATAAAAAAAATAATGTATTATTTTAGTTTTATCACACAGGGAAAAAAGAGATAATTTTTTTCATTTTCGGATATATAGGTAATGCACTTAACAGTCGGATAGAATATCAAATAAGAAATAATATTTTGTATGATACATATTATTATGTACTTAAACGCAATATTTAGGGAGATATTTGAAATTTCCTGGCTGGCCATACAAACGTGGCATACGTGACGTCACAAATGTTGACCGTTTTGTATAGAGCGTTTTCGGCGGGTGCTGCTGCGCGCTAACTTCAAGTGAATATATCACGAGAAAAAAACGCAATAGAAAAGTTTTAATATTACAGTTGATTCTCTCACGCATTATACTTTTGATTTTAATACAAAAAAAAATTGATGCATTGTGTTTAAGTGGTACTTAAACAATATTTAATTTATGGTGCATGTCAAAGTCACCCTTAGTAAGTATTTTGTATTATGTGAAAGTGAGTTTGTTTTTACGTTTTCACGTCTGAGCTACGTTCTACGTTGTCAGGGGTACAAGAAAAGACATGGTAAATTTCATCCAGAAATCCAGAAACACATGTTTTTCCCAAGGGACAGAAAAGTAACTTATTGTGAACGCAGACGCCATCACGGTAGCCACGCTAGTTAAGGTAGTACCTACCTACCCTGAGCGAAAGTGGCGCCGCGGTGAATTATATTTAATATTATAATTCTAATACACAACTTTAAAAATGTTAATCGTGGAGATTTTAGGGCCCACAGTCTAGTATTTTTAGACGGTATCGTTACATTCCCTCGTAGTCACTGCTAGAAGTAGATAGCAAAACTGCTAAAAGTGGCCGTTTTTTGACACATTTGCTATCTACTTCTACGAATGACTACGAGGGCATGTAGTGATACTTTCTAAAAATACTAGACCATGGGCCCTAAAATCTCCACGATAAACATGATTAAAATCTTTTTCTATTAATAACTTATTAAATAAAAACCTCTGAGGGCGCCACTTTCGGTCATACAACCACCTTAATGATAATAATTAGGTACTTTTAATTTTTAACCGACTTCCAAAAAAGGAGGAGGTTCTATGTTCGTCTGTATATTTGTTTTTTTTTTTGTGTACTTATGTCCAAAAAAAAACAAAAAACCGACTTCAAAAAAACCTACCTCTAAAAAGCAAGAAATAATATTCGTAATAATAAAAATACGTCTATTGAAGTCGGGTGGGGCTTATAGAATAAAAAAAAAGGAATTTGTACTCCAGCCCCACCCGACTTCAATAGACGTATTTTTATTATTACGAATATTATTTCTTGCTTTTTAGAGGTAGGTTTTATGAAGTCGGTTTTAAAAGGAGTTTTTTTTAATGATAGATAGGCAAGCGCTTGGCCGCTATCACGCCTGATGGTAAGCGATGATGCGATCTACGATGAAACACGCTTGCCTAGAAGTAACCTATTCACTCGCAACTTGAAGGCCCCCAGATTGTACCTATCAGGAAACACAGACTCGGGCAAGGAGATCCACTCTCTAACGGTACGGATGATAAAAATTGTAGCAAAACGCTTAGTCGTTGGAATATCGAGCAAAAAACGGTAACGCAGCTTCGTACGTGGTTATCCGATGGAAGAAGGGAGATGGCGGTATTTGGTTGTGCAATTCCGCTGCACACTCTTTGAAATGTATTTAATAAAAAACCGATAAGCTTGCTACCTTGCGTCTATGCTCGAGGCTTTTGAGCTCATTACAGTGAAGATTGTCGTTACCGATGAGCTTCTTGGTCCAACGCTCAGTGTATTCAAGCGTCTGGAGCTGGCATTTGGAGCCATCTCAAGACGAGAGCAGAGCTTCATACACGATCGAACTTGCGCTTGGTATAGATTGAAAGGTTGTTCCGGCGTTAAATACTTTTTTCTTACCTTTGCCAGAATGCCAATCTTTTTAGATACCAATTGTGCTTTACTCTCAATGAAAAACCTAAAATTGGGAGTTGGAGTCAATGACATGCCGAGAAGCTCTAGTTACTTAATATAATTGAAAAAATACTAGAAAAAATCGACTCACCCGTAGCAGCTCAGACGGGACTCGAACCCGCATACTTAGGATTCCCTAAGGACTCTTAGGACTCTAGTTGTTCAGTAATAGGCACAATTAATACACCTCGGAAAGTAGGAGTCAAGTCGAAATTACTCCTTTTAGCAGAGAACAGACACGCCTGGGTTTGATGGATTGATTGGCATCGCTACATTCGGAGACTGCTTGCAGTGATAGGTTCATATTATGGGCATCTGACCATTATGAAATTATCACCTAAGTAAGTTGAATGTTTTTTTTTACTCGTAGATTTATGTATAAAAATAAGTAAGTATTAAATAATTTGTTATTTTCATTCAGATTCAAAATTGAGACTTGTCTATCATTGTTATTTCTTATTTTAGCGTTTAACTTCGAGCAACGTGACTCATGGAAGCTACTCGTGAGCCTACTTTCAAGCGATGAGTTTTTTTGGACGCTTCAGTCCGCCGTGACCACGGCAGCTGCAAAGGTGCCGAAACGTCGGGAAAATAAAAAATCAAACCAAATACCAACTAATTACCAAGTACTTTCAATAAAACCGAGCTAGTATCCGTTGAAATTGTTTTATTTCACATTTGACACTTCATCAAAATTCAACAACGTATAATAAAATTAAATAAAACCTGTAAGGGTGCCATTTTCGGTATGAGGTGCACCTCAAGGTGTGCACCGAAAGTGTACCACTGAAAGTGGCGCTCTAAAAATTTAATTTAAAGTTTTATTAAAAAAATGTATTAGAATTACAAATTAGAATTTAAATAAAATTCACCGGGTGCCACCTTAATATAATCATGTAACGTAGAGTTGTACGCAGAAATGGACGACGGTCGATATCGATTCTTGAATTGGAAAAGTGTAAAAAAGCTATAGTAAATAATTATATCGATTTAAAACATTATTTTATTTAAATTAACCCTTCTATAGGTACGTTACAGTACACAATATTGCTCAAACACTTAACCCTGTGGTGGTACCCTGAGCGAAAGTGGCGCCGCGGTGAATTATATTTAATATTATAATTCTAATACACAATTTTAAAAATGTTTATCGTGGAGATTTTAGGGCCCACAGTCTAGTATTTTTAGACGGTATCATTACATTCCCTCGTAATCACTGCTAGAAGTAGATAGCAAAACTGCTAAAAGTGGCCGTTTTTGACACATTTGCTATCTACTTCTTCGAATGACTACGAGGGCATGTAGGATACCGTCTAAAAATGCTAGACTGTGGGCCCTAAAATCTCCACGATAAACATTATTAAAATCTTTTTCTATAAATAACTTATTAAAACAAAACCTCGGAGGCGCCACTTTCGGTTATACAACCGCCTTAATACAAAACTACTCCAATTTTTATCACTTTTATGACTCAAACCTAGTAAAAAAAGTAATTAAAAGTGCCTCTCGCAATATTGTGAGCAAACCTGAATTTCAGTGAATTTTACTCCATAAAAGTGTTTTGAAAATCGTTATCAGATATGCAAATCGTCTAAAACGTATTTTTGGCCATATCTCCGAGGATTTTGGGAGGCTCGAGATGGGAGAACAAAAAGTTGAGGAATTTATCGAGACACGTATGAACGTTTAAATTTTGAAAATCTACTGGGAACTTTTTTTGGAATTATGCAATATTCGGGTATTATTCGGGTTTTGGGGGGTGTTTGTTTACTAAGTTGTAAATATTGCAGAAAAAAAACCGACTTAAGACAAAATGAAAAAAAAGGGTCCTAGTGTATTAGTTTGGCTACAAAATGGCTAAAATTTTTTGAAAATCGGTTAATAATTTGTGACCTGTAGGTGGTCCCTTTAGATTTGGAATTGTAGAAAAACGGGTGTTTCCGTAAGTACATAAAAAGTGATGTAGCTTCTATGATTATTGACCGATCGTCATGGTAATAGTTTTAAAAGATGCAGAAGCAGACGAGAAGTGTATTCATTGGAGTTTTGAAAATCGGTTATTAATATTTCGTCCGCGTCAAGGCAGTCAGCAGGCGCTTTTGTGAACGAGGTGAAGCCGAGTGTCACAATCGTAAAAATAAATAGGTAATACCTAGGTAACTTTAAAAATATAATAGGATTTTGCAATTTGTTTTGATTTTGATTTTTCGTAAATCATTTTGGGACTGTAAAATCTGTGAATTTTTTGACACAGTTCTTGTTTCTTAAACCCAAAACCGAAACACAATTGAAACACGAATAAAACACGATTATGACGTTAACAATAGCAGACTTGCTTGGGCCCCAGCAGGCATGAACAATACACTTCTTAACTCTTCTGAGCATTATCGTATCCTATGTAGTTGTAAGAGGATAAATAAATACAAACTTATAGTAATAAACATTTATTTTAATGCACTACAGTAATAATTTAATGCGTACCACTAATTAATTAACTTTACTACTATTTATTACAGTCGCATGGATTGGCAACACTAACAATACCTTCTACTGGCACATAGCCCTCAAAGGCGACGTAACCGATTACTGGCATTTCTTCAACATAGGATCTGCCAATTGCATTTGTAGCGATTGGAATGCCAGCATTAGCCAAATTATTGATACCGATATTGCTTGATACAAAGTTTGTACCCCCATTTCCGATACAAGGAATGTTAGCGAAATTGGCACCAACGTTGTTTGGCAAATTGTTTATGCCAATGTTACTAGAGACAACGCCATTCCCAACGTTTGTTAGTCTGTTGCCAGGCCCGTTTATATTAGTACCTATCAAACTGGCACCAGCGTTGCTGACGATATTAGTGCCAACGCTGCCAGCTACATTATTCAAGCCCATATTATTGGATACAACATTTGTTTGTCTGCCTGACACATTAATGTTATTGGGGATGTTTGCCAAATTGGCACCAACGTTGTTATTTAAGGCAATGTTATTAGATACAATACTACTGGCCAAACTGGCACCAGCATTGCTTGGCAAAGTATTTATGCCAGCAGTAGATACAACATTGCTGCCTACGCTATTGACTCCTTGGTTATTAACATTTCCCACGCTCAAGTTCTGGCCAAAGACATTCTGAAAAAAATAACAAAGTAGCATTGAGTTAATTTTGTATTTTTTGTTAATGAATAAAATTTCTGAGTAAGAAATATGAAAATTGTTTAATAAACAGCCTAAAAAACAAATAAAATGCATTAGTTTTATTTATTGGGTAAAGGTAATATTTTTTTGTTTATAACAAAATTTAAAAAAAATACAATTAAAAAAAATATGAATACGGACCTAATAGCATTTTTTAACATCCATACTTAAACTTATATTTAATATTATAAATGCGAAAGTAACTCTGTCTGTTACGCCTTCACGCCTAAACTACTGAACCGATTTGGATGAAATTTGGTACAGAGATAGAGAAGAGCTCGAGAAAGGACATAGACTACCTTTTATTGTGAAATAAGGGTAATAGGGGTTGATATAGTGGATGAAAGTTTGTTTGAAAGTCTGAAGGGGTTAAAATAGGGGATGAAATGATGAGAGGAAAAAGCGGGGCAGAGCGCTTGGTGGGGACCCGCCTAATCACGTGAAAACGGCTGATCTGATTTTAATGAAATTAAAACATTGAATACTAATTGTCAGTGTAAAACAAATCTTACCTGAATTAAATAAACTAATAATAAATTTAATATCACTGTAGTCTTCATGTTGTTAACTTAAAAATAATTGACTGATATTTTTGAGAGAACAGGTTATTATATCAATACCGTTTTACATTACAAAATATTTAATTTCCTAATAAAATAATTATTACTTATAGCAATTTGTTATCATGATAATAAGAAATGATAAACTTTGAAATTAGTAAATAATGAGATAACTTACAAAGGTTAAGTAATAAAATTACTTTACCAATCGTTATCAATAACATTTTACAGTAGGTAATATTTTATAAGGGAATTTGTAGAGCGCCATTAACCATGAAGGTAACCCAGCATGCAATGGAGAGAGCCATGCTCGGCGTTTCCCTGCGTGATCGAATCAGAAATGAGGTGATCCTTAGCAGAACTAAAGTAAACGACATCGCTCGAAAGATTGCTCAGCTGAAGTGGCAGTGGGCTGGATACATAGCGAGAAGAACCGATGGCTGTTGGGGCGGAAAGGTTCTTGAATGGCGACCGCGCACCGGACGACGCCCCGTGGGTAGGCCCCCGACCCCGATCTGGTGAAGGTCGCTGGAAGCCGCTGGATGCAGGCAGCGCAGGGCTGAGCGTTGTGGAGATCCTTGGGGTAGGCCTATACCAGCAGTGTGTGTCGTGCGGCTGATATGATTCTGATGATGAAATTGATGAGATGATTTTAGCAACATTATGCAACAATAAATAATTATTTAAAAACAATTTTCATCTGATTGATCTGCACAGAACAAAATTTACTAAACTGGCATAAATCTAAAGAAAACGCTAAAGCCAGCTCCTAGATCGGCCGTTGTCAACTACAGCTCTGCTAAATTAGCAGCGAGCACGAAGTGCGAGCGAAGCGTCTCTGCTTCAGCTTGGGCAAAAATTCCTTCCGCGGCTGTCCGTTTGTTCTCCTCTACAGTTCGCATTTATCAACCGATTCGAAAATTATATTTTTTTTTGTCGATCCAGTTTTTCGTTTTTTTTTAAATGACGGAGAATTATGTAAAAAAAACATATTTCAGTCAGACTTTCCGGCGCTGTTTTTTTTTCCTCTACACACACACGAAAAAATTGTTTAAAAAACAAAAAACCGACTTCAAAAAACCTATCTCTAGTAGGTTTTCTGAAGTCGGTTTTTGTTTTTTTATACAATTTTTTAATTTGTTTATTTTTAGTGTAGGTATCTTCTGTATTAGGTAGTGTAGGTATATTATTTAGGTAGAAAAATCTACTCAGCCAAACGTGAGTTAATCGCGGAGAAACATACATACATACTGAGGTCAAACTGAGAACCTCCTTTTTTAAAGTCAGTTAAAGAACAACACTTCAAATATCCCTTTTCCAACAAAAAAATAATTAAAAAATAATTAGTTCAAACAAAGAAGTTAGGTATACGACTGATCATCGAGGTAGTTCACACAAAATCATACTATTTTCGTGCTTTTTTCAAGATTACTTGAAAAGCACTGAACCGATTTCCAAATTTTAAAAAATGGGACCAACTTGAGAGTTTACCTTGTAATAACGTTTGATTTATTTCAATCGGTCCAGCTGTCTTTGAGTAATCGGTGGACATGCACAAAAAAACAAATATACAGATGAACAGAGAACCTCCTCTTTTTTTGGAAGTCGGTAAAAAACTGAGTGTGATAATAGTATCACATTCGTGTTTTAATGCCCCTCATTAACTACAGTTGCATAAATAAATATTATAATTATCAGGGTAAAATAAAATTGATATAATCAAAATAATTGTAAAGTTTACTCTCGTAAAGTCTACACTCTAGTACAGGGTCCATTTTAATTCTCAGGGTAAAATTAAATAGGGATGTTGACTATTTTTTTATTTTATGTTACATAAATTACCTCTCAAAAAAAGAAACATTGGTAAAAGAATTAATTCGCTAGCATGAAAACTGCCCGAGATATCACAGTGTGAAATGCACACAAATGGACTCGATCAAAAACGCTCCATACTAATGGCTTGCACGTTATGACGTCACGCCTTGCAAGTTTGTATGCAACGCATAGGAAATTTGTTCAGCAGCTATATTAAATATTGTGTTTATCAAAATAGTTTCTTCGTCAAATTTGCTATACATTTTACGGACTAATTGAAGGTATCATTTATTTTAATAAATTTTATACTTTTGAAATGGACTTGTCCACCCAACTTTGAAGGGACATAAAACAAATAATATGCAATATATAAAACCAAGAGGTATACAAGCTACTCTAAAAGTTTAATATGTTTACGATTTTTATTAGTATTTCGTTATTTTATTCATTAGTCAACATCCCTATTGATATAATCATAATAAATTGTAAAGTTTACTCACAGGGTCCACTAGTAGGTACTAGAAAAATATCGACTCGCCTGCCCGCCCGTAGCGTGTAGCTCAGACAGGACTACGGTCAAGTACTCATTTTTATACTATGCTACGAGACAGTGCTACGAGACGGACGATGCTACGAGTGGGTCTATTTTTTCTAGTGGATATTATTATGCTCAAACATGCTTGGAAATTCAAACATCATTTTGACAACCTTCTTCGTGCTGAATTGGAGTTACTACAGACCGGACAGTCTTAAACCGCTACGACAATTTTTGTATGTATGAGAATCAATTACTTACTTAGAGTACAGACACCTAGCTCGGAGGAAGTACCTCCCTTTTCGCTGAATATCAGTGAACAGCTGTTCTTCCACTATCCTGACCCAATAACTCCCTTCGTAGGGTTCTTAACAAATAGCATACTAAACTAGATTAAGATTTGAATCAAAGTTTAAAAAAAGAAACGGCAAAATAGTTTTATTAATATCTGTATTTATTACTAAGTAATAATGGTTTTCATGATCTAAATGTAACGTCTGGGCACTGGTTGTGGTCCAGGTAAGGGTCCTGGGAAGCCCTCGCTGATGATGCCGACTTCGCCGTTGCCGCAGCCGCATGTCGCGACGCGCTAAAACCGGCCGTGTCGGTAGCGCTCCCTCGAACGCTACGGCGGCGCTCGGCAGGCTTACGCAACAGCACAATTTGACGACCGTCGTGATCGTGATCGTAAGTGTAAGATATAGTCAGCGAGTCAAGCTCTCTATCGGCGTTTTTCGTTGCTCTATCTAGCAACTAAGATCTTATACCGCTTATAATTTTTATTTCACTATGAATAATTGACACCGCCTGTCAAATTGGTACGCAAAGGCACATTCGCAAAGTAAAGATAAGAAAGATAACGACGAACGACCACATAGACTTTTGTCTTTGCATCACAAAAGTGACAATTTGGTGTCAACCAGGTGCAAATGTCAGCTTCAAACAAGTTTTGAAAATTATTATTTAAGTAAAGTTTTAATTATATGTTTGTTGTTTCAGCTCGAAAATTTATGAGAATGAAAGCGCTTACAAATGCAGAGACAGGAAAAAACAATTTATTAATAAAAAAAGTATCAATTAATATAGATACAAAAGATTTATGCTCCAAAGCGGCATACCTACGTATAATTTATCAATTAAATCGCAAAATCCTACGAAAAAGTGAGTTTAATAGCGCCGAAGAAGAAACTCTTGAAAAATGTATACCAAAAATCCTGTATAAGTACAATACAAGGTATTGAAGAGGTACATTGTGATTTTTTTTGAAAGAAAGTAGTTTATATCAATTAAATTTTGTATTACATGAATAAAACGTTTCATTACAAATCTGTGTGGTATAATTTGCTGGGATAGTACTTAGGTATGTTATTTAGTATTGTATAAAAACATTGAGAATAAAAAAGGTATGACAGCTCGGCTGCCCTAAACCAAATTATCTTAGATACTTGTATCTTATTCCAGACATATTTTACAGGAGAGCTTGAGATATTCTGAACACTAAAATGTTAAAATAATTGATATCATTGGTAAAAGGGCAAACGGTGACAAAATATGCCTATTATTAGTATCATAATATTATCTGTGCTATTATAGAGGTAATAAAGTTCTCTAGGTATCTATTATGTAGGTACCTATAATGTTGATATTCCTGTTTGTCAAAATTCAAAATTCCCTATAGTATAAAAACCCCCAAGTTATTAATGAATACCATACATTAAGGTGGCACCCTGAGCGAAAGTGGCGCCGCCGTGGTGAATTTTATTTCATATTATAATTCTAATACACGATTTTAATAATGTTTTACGTGGAATTTTTAGGGCCCACAGTCTAGTAATTTTAGAGGGTATAATTAACTGCTTAAACTGCTAAAAGTGGCCGTTTTTTACATATCTGCTATCTACTTCTGCGAATGACTATAAGGGAATGTAGTGATACCTTCTAAAAATAGGGTGACTATGAAAAATACGATACTTTAAATTTTAAGTGAGTATTATTTTTTTATAAGAAGTATCGAATGGAAAGTTTTCCTAAACATTTTAATTAAAATGTGTAAAACGACTTATATACCTATATACCACGATGACGACACTCATGTATTGTAAAGCCGTGGTCGTCGTTAACGTTGTAATGTCAAATTGACGATCACGAAACGATCGCGATGGTGCTGTTGCGTAAGCCTGCGGGATCGGTAGCGTGCCGCTAGTCAGCCTGCGATCTCGTTCTCCAACGCCATGGCTAATCCCATGCCCAATAGAAATTGATGTCACTATAAGAACTCAACTCGTACCATGTATGAGCTCCCATCGTAGGGATCCTAACAAATAGCATACTAAGCGCTAGACTGAATATAATTTGAATGGAAGTTTGAAAAATAAACGGCAACATAGTTTTATTAATTTTTGTATTTATTACTAAGTAATAATGGTTTACATGATCTAAATGTAACGTCTTGGCACTGGTTGTGGTCCAGGTAATGGTCCTGGGAAGCCCTCGCTGATGATGCCGATTTCACCGTTGCCGCAGCCGCACGTGGCGACGCCAGAACCGGCCGTAGGTAGCGCACCTTCGAACGCTACTGCGCTCAGGAATGGTAGCGTACCAGTAACTTGTAGGACACCTTCGATTGTATTCTCAGACGCGATAGCTAAGCCACTTGGACCTATAGGAGAAATTGATGTAACTATCAGAGGTCCACTTGTGCCAATGTTTAAATCAGGATATCCGTAGCCCAAGTTTCCGTATGGAAGACCAAAGTTGATGCCTGTTGGTCCAGGCAGTCCATTTACTGATAGCTCGACTAGAGGGTTACCAGCTGCACATGCAGGTCTGATGACTTGACCAGAAATAGCCTGAAACATGATGGTAAAATAAATGTAAAACTAGAGACATACTCGTAAATAAGGATTACAGAAGTTTTCTTTTCAGTTAAGGGGTTAAAACCATATTGTCCTGCTTTCGATTGCGTTTTTCTATTGTAGATCAGATTAACTTTCTTCTATCAAAAACCACTTCCTACGCTGAGAAATCAACTCGACCACTTTCAGCCGTCGCTCGCCGAGTGGTATTCCCGCTCTATCAAACGATATTTCGGAGCGGCAGAAAGAGACAGAAGTATAGAATAATGCGGAGCCGAGTTGTTCAATACAGATTGATCCAGTTTTTATGAAAAAACAAACCTTATTAAATTGAAATAATTCTAATAAAGGAATAATAAGATACCTGAATCAACGCCAATGATGCACACAAGACAATTAAGAAAGTGGACGCCATTTTGAAAATTAAAATTGCTTCTCTGCAGTTTAACTTTTGAATGATGTTCTGCTTTAATGAGTTAATTTTTATATTAAAATCAAACCAGTGATTTGGTAACATAATATTTTATCAGTACATTACGTATTTATTGTAAGACAAATGTGTCATAATGAATTATATATTGGTTTTGATTACATACCTACAAAGATGATAATCATGAAACTAAACAATTGTTTTAAGTTTAAATTAGTACCTGTTTTACAATCTATGATTGGGCACTAAATCCTGGTTTAATTTTGAAATGATCCGGGGTTAATATGAAATTACTCGTCAAGTGTAATTTTTGCCATAGAAACATCGGTCGAAAAACGTTTTTTTTACTTTCCCATACTAATTATAATGTAAAAGAAAGAAGAAAGAAAATATATGTATTTGATACCACAGTTTTATAGTTGTCTAGCTAATATGAGAGGACCAAAATTTTTTTCTTGAAAAAAAATACTTTTTTTTTACAAAATCTGTCAAATTGTATTATTTTAAAATACGTTACTTCCTAATAATTACTCAAGCTTCAAACGATAAACATGAAAACGCCGCAATCAAACCATCAGTTTCATATTTACAGATAAAAAGTTACCTAACGATTACTTACATTATGGCTTCTATCTATAAAAACGATTGTTTAATTTTTCGAGCATCATTTTAAAGTGCAAAACTAACAAAAAATGTCTTCTTCTACTCTCTTCTTGGTCTGTCTTCAGGCTTTACTTGTACAGGTAAATTATTAATTATATTATCATACTAATTATAAACTTTAATGTGAAATACTAAATAATATACTAGAAAAAATACGACTCGCACCAGATCAATTCTCGGGCGGGAATCGAACCCGCGACTTTTGGATATCCGGTCCAATGCTCTGACCGCTGAGCTACCGAGTCACCGAGTCACTCGGTTACTCTGGGCCTTTCACTTTCATTTTTTCTAGAATATTATTTAGTATTGTATAAAAATAGCATTGTGAATGCAAAAATCTCTAATTTAAAAAATTTAATGTAAAAGTTTGTGAATTTTGATGTTTGTTACTCAATCACGCTAAACCGGCTGAATTGATTTGCATGTAACTTTTTATCCCGCTCAAAGGTTCCCTAGGGATTTTTCTACTGCCCACAAACTTGACCACCATAATTATGGAAACTTATTTTATACGGATTACTCATAAAGCTATTCATCATCCCCCTACCCTTATACCAATTTATTTGGGGTCGGTGCAGTGCGTCCTTCTCTTCCATTCCTTCCTGTCACTTGTCATCTCCTCATCCACTCCCTTCACATTCATATCATTCCGCATACAATCCATCCATCTTTCTGCGGTCCTCCTCTTACTTTCCAGCCCTCAACATCCATATCCATTACTCTTCTAGTAACATGCCTTTCATCTCTTCTCATAACATGCCCAAACCAAGACAGACGATTCCCTTTCAACTTCTCTGTTACTGGTGCTACTTTCAGACTTCCTCTGACATACTCATTCCTAAATAATTATAAAGCTAAAGTCACTTTATGTTTTCTATGAAACAAAAATAAATAAATAAAATCTTGGTTTCAGAATGCCTACTGCCAGTTGGCAAATTACGGACCTGGTTTCAACGGCCTTCCCAACAGAGGTCTTGGCGTCAACGCTGTAACAGGTGGTCTTGGAATGAACGGCCTTAACAACGTTGGCAACCCTGGCTTGATCAACGGCCTTGGATACGGGCCCGGCGTACCAAACGTGGCTGCTTCGGCTTCCGTCCCTGTCACTGGACCTTTCACGTCAACTGGCAACGCTGAGCTCGCCGTCGGAGGCGAGTTTGGCGTCGGTGGTACTACCGTTATTGGTGGCCAGATCCCGGTGATCGGTGCTGTCAGCTTCACTGGTCAGATACCAGCTAGCGGCATCGTCTCCATAGCTGGCAACTGTGGCTGTGCAAATGTGCCATTGTAATCCTGTATTGTGCCACTGTATTCATAATATTATATTAATTATTATGTGAAATAAATGTTACTGTTTTAAAGTTATTCTACTTTTCATATTTATTCTGCATAATTCTATACATTTAACTGAAAATACATTTATAGTATGAATCTGATGGCAGCGAATGAGGTCATAATTGGAGGCAACACAAAATAAATTAAGAGATAATGGTACAGAGAACCTATGTTTAAAAAAATTAACAAATAAATAAATTATAAACAATCATAATCGTGTATTAAGTCTAGACTGCTACAAGCACTTGTAAATGTCATAGAACGCTAACCATTGGTTCGCAAACCCTAAGCGGGAGACCTTATAACGAGAACAAGAAACTCGTCAAGGGCTGCTTTTTTTCTCGCTGTTTAATTTCATACAGATTATCTTATTTCCAATTCAGACAATTCTGATATCACGATAAAAATAAGCTGTTCAAAACCATAGCGCCAATACCTTTTCGACCTTAAAGTATGGAACAGCTAATTTTTTTACACGATATCAGAGTTGGCCCCATAGTAAAAGTTGCTTGTAATCATGAGTGGAACCTCCCCACTGCGAGAACCAAATGATTAAAATTTCACGTTGCATTATAGAGTATTTGAACAGTATGGTTTACATCGCAAAAGTCCAACTGCATGTGCCTGACGGATAGCTGGCAGCAAAATTGTACACAGAAGTAAAAATTAGTGCATGTGGGAGAAAAATCATAAAATCCACATTATATTTATAGTATTAAGAAGATTTTAAGTTCGGTTTGTAAACGTGATAAGAGAAAATTTGGTTTGAAAAGATACAAGAATTGAGATAGATTGCTCAGATGTTTTGGTCATGTAATGGAAAAAATAAATGATGGGAGCTTAAGAGGCTTTATGCGCTATACTAGCGCCGCCAATGGAAAAAAAATCGTAGTGCTTAAATAAAGACGAAATTGTGAATTGTGTTCTTCCAGTGTACTCCGAAAAAACTTTGTTGTACTTTCTATCGCTTAAAAATATTTTCTAGTCTGTCATTTAGTTTATTGGACGTTTATTGCTAAAAGTGGCCACTTTTAGCAATAAACTAAACGACAGGTTCTAAAATATTGTTTAAACGATAAAAAGTACAACAAAGCTTTTTCAGAGTACACTAGAAGAAAACAATTCACAATTTCGTTTTTATTTAAGCACTACGATTTTTTTTCCATTGGCGGCGCTAGTGTAGTAGGATAGTAGGATTAAAGCTGCCATCATTTTGAAATTTCAAAAGTTTGTTCAATAATTTCACTTCATTATTCAGCAGCAAACCCAATAACATACGCAACTCAATAAAAATAAATCTGCTTTGAAAGTCATTTATTTTAGAAACAAATTAATTTCGTTGTATTTAATAGTAGATCCCGCCGATGCCCGTGCCGATGGTGGCGTATCCGGGAAGAGTGGCGAAAGGTCCAGGGTAGGGTCCGGGGAAGCCGTCGTTGATGATGCCGACCGCGCCGTTGCCGCAGCCGCACGTGGCGACGCCGGAGCCGGCCGTCGGCAGCGCGCCCTCGAACGACACGGCGCTCAGGAACGGCAGCGTGCCGCTGGCCAGCAGGGTGCCTGCGATCTCGTTCTCCGACGCCACGGCGAGCCCGCTCGGGCCGATGGGCGAGATGGTGGTCACGGGGAGGGGACCGCTTGAGCCGATGCCGCCAAGGTTAGGGTAGCCGACAAGGTCAGGGATAATGCCGTTATAGCCCAGCCCCAACACATTGTTGCCATACAGACCGAGCGAGTTGACGCCTAAGCCTGTCCCCAACACGCCAACAGGGCCATAACCAACGTTGGAAAGAGCAACACCGTTGTTCAATACATTGTAACCGTTGTTGTAGTATCCGTTGAGGGCACCGAGGCCGCTGCTGACGGCTTCAGCTTCGAACGCAAGCCCAGAGTAGCCCAGACCATTGATGCCAGAGAATCCAAGACCGTTAAAGCCAGTCAAACTGTTCAAGCACTGGCTGTAGGCATTCTGTAATTAAAGAAAAGATTCAATTTTGACATCCCTATTAGTATTATATTAATATAACAATAACAAGAGTAATAAATTTTAACAAAGAGCGATGTAAAAAACTATTAATTATTGGAGACTTTTAAGTGACATTGCTGCCTATGGCCTTCGCTTACACTTACCTGAACCAGAACAGCTGATACGATGAAAAACACAACTTTAGCTGCCATTTTGAATTCCAAAACGATACTGTGATTTGCTTGAAATAGGTCACTGCTTATAAAGAAACTTGTACGTGATTTATCGCTTTTAAAATGTCCTTATGTGACAAGTCAGGTTACGAAAGTAATGCCTCAACTTAAACGATAAGCTATCAATTGCCAAAGAAATATGAAATTCACCTATATATAAAAGGAGTGTTCTAGTTTTTAAACATTATTCGAAAAGTTTTTAAATATCAACAATAATGTCGTACTCTACTTTTTTCTTGATCTGCCTCCAAGCTTTACTCATCCAGGTAAGAATTTGCTTTATTTTTTCTTTTAGAGATTTAATGTGCATTCAAAAATTTTAACGGTCGTTCAGGTAACTTTTGGCAAAATTTTAGTAATTTTGGAGAAGGACCTTATAAAATCCAAAAGCTAGTTCGCTGTAAACAAAATGTTAGTTTGTT
Source organism: Agriphila straminella (assembly GCA_950108535.1). Lineage (NCBI taxonomy): Eukaryota > Metazoa > Arthropoda > Insecta > Lepidoptera > Crambidae > Agriphila > Agriphila straminella. Next base: position 14,336,657 of record OX467304.1, read on the forward strand.
TTCCTAATTTTGATTTCAGAATGCCTACAGCCAGTGCTTGAACCGCTACGGCTCTGGGCTCGCTTTCGAAGCTGAAGCCGTAAGCAGTGGCTTGGGTGCCCTCAACGGATACGGTCCCTACTACCCCTTCGGTGCTACCCCTGGCTTGGTTGGTACTGGTTTTGATGCTTATGGGTACGGCATCAATGGACTTAACGGATTTGGCTACGGCATCAACGGACTTAATGGAATTGGCTACGGCATCAATGGACTTAATGGAATTGGCTACGGCATCAATGGACTTAATGGAATCGGCTACGGCAATGGCTTGGCGTATGGCGCATACGGTGCTGGCGTACCAAGCGTGGCTGCTACGGCTGCTGTCCCCGTCACCGGCCCATTTGTTTCTAATGGTTTTGGTGAGCTCGCGGTCGGAGGCGAGTTTGGCGTCCTTGGCACGACCGTGGTCGGTGGCCAGGTCCCGGTGATCGGTGCTGTCAGCTTCGGTGGCCAGATACCCGCCGGCGGCGTCGTCTCCATCGCTGGCAACTGTGGCTGCGCCTCAGTGCCACTTTAAAATCATACACGATCACCTTTTGAATCGCCCAGCCCTATGAAATAAACAATAGCAAATTGATTTCGTTTTTAATTTTTTTATTTACTTATGACTTTTGGTGCGTAAAAAGATTTTACGCGTGAGATTTTTTTTATTTTAAAAATGTGGTGTACATTTTGAAATAATAAATAAAGAAATAGAGTGAAAGTGATAAGACTTCTAAAATTGATATGTGGATAGTAGATAGAATAGAAAAAAACAAAATACACAGATATACCAAGAACTTTTAAGCAAGAATTGTTGAAAAAGATAGTTGATATTTTGGAAATACAGATTATTGAAGAAATGAGATCGCATAATTTAAAGAAATTTACTTCTATGAATGAAGTTTTTCAGCATAGCTTTGATCGAAAAAAAATTGCGATATATTACAAAATATGAGTGCATCCAACAATGAAAATCGTTATCTAACTTCAAAAAATTTGAGAGAACAAGTTTCTAATGCTGAATTTAGCTTTTGACCAGGAGAGTCACGTGGAAATAACTGTTCTTACTTATAACACTTTTTTTGCTTGTATCTTTAAGAGGCTGGCAAAGTTCTATGTTTATCTCGAGACCAAATTTTTGTGTCTCGTGCCTTTAAATCCCTCACTGTCAGTAGTCTATTTTAGTTAGAATGACTCGATTAAATTCTAAACTTCTTCACTATTTCGTGATTTAAAGTCAGCACTCGCAGCACAAATTGCCATTGGTCTCTAGTTGACAGAGCGAGCGCTACGCGCGAGCGTAGCGTCTCTGCTTCAGATTGGGAAAAAATTATTTCGTATGTCCTTCCCGCTGTCCAGAAGACCATCTTTTCTCATCTACAGGACGCATTTCTCAACCGATTCTCTTGAATTTTTTTAACAGGTTCGATAATTATATATAGATTTTTAAATCGATCGACTTTTTCGAAATTTATCCAAAAAAATAATGATCCACCCCTTTCGAACTCTCGTAATTATACTACAGATAAACGAGCAAAAGACGATATAAAAAAACAATATCCACTGTTAGAATTATACTCGTCGCGCTTGTATGGCTTACTCCCAAAAATTTACTGACCGTATATTACTATTATTGCCGTATATCCTCAAATAAACCAATCACAGACCTGGGGCCTAATCGCGGTAATTCTGAACGATAAAACCAAAAACGTTACGTTGTAATTTAGGTTTTATTTTTCTTTAAAATCTTTGGTTTATCTTTATAATTTTTACTTAAATCCTAGACTCCTTAGGCAGAGTATTCAACAATTTAAAAAAAACTAAAGTGAGTATTTTTCTGTAAACGAAACTGAAACGGTTTAGCTTTGGTTTTATCGTTGAAATTAGCGCGATTAGGCCCCTGCTCGCTCATAACGTCACACGTTGCTGTTCCGCCATATTTTGGATATAGGGCAAACAAGCACACAATACTAATAGTAGATTGTTATACAAGACGCTAAAAGTACCCATTGCATACGAGGTATTTTTATTCCCGAGCTTTAGCGAGGGTATAAATAGAAACCGAGTTACAATGGGTTTTAGCGTCGTGTGTTACACTATACTTTTCACTACGATTGCGAGAAAATAAAATACAATATTAAATAGTTTATACCTACTTACTTCCGTAAACGAATCCACTCGTTTTTCTTTCCTCCACTTTATAAACTTTTTGTACAATATTTAAATAAATGATTGTGCTTGACGGCAGAAGATTAAAATTATTTCTTTCCTATTACAGTCACAATTCAATAACAATTCAATCAGTTTGTAATTATAAAAAAATTCTAATGATTTCGCGCCATGGTACCTTTTTTTTAATTTCTGCTGTAGCAGCTAAGCAACACAAACACGCATTCTACGATTCAATCTGTACACAGAGTTTAAATAAGTCTATGATTTTACAGAAGAGATGCTTTTAGTTCCATTTTCAAAAATAATAATGAGAAACTGGGGGCCTATTACGAAACTTGGTCATGATAGTCGTCCGCAGTTCGTCGGTTATAGTTATTACAAATATTTTCAATGTAGCTATTGTAGTCCATAGTCTATTGAACGAATAATGACGGATCCACTAGAGAGAAACTGTCAAATTTACGCAATCACTTTGCAATATCGCATACGCAAGTGCTTTGTAATAGGAATCAATCAGAACGAAGCACGGACGCAGCTGCGTGTATCGCATTAAACTTTTCGTAATAGGCCCCCAGTATTCAGTCGATCGAGTTTTTATTCGTGATTATGAATAAAGACTTTTTCGTTTTAGTACGCTCATTGGTAATAGACAAACATTAAAAAAGAAAAAACTTTATCCCCTAGGGCTTATTATGCTATTTTATCTCGACTCTTGTACGTTACAATGACGCACTTTTTGAGCAAGAGGAGTGAATAATACTTTTGGTTGCTGTTTAGCTAACATCCCAAGGGATGTAGTCTATATTCATTAACGTAATTAGATTTTCGTTTTTTTGTCCAATATCCTTTTTGTAACCGGTTTTCCACATGGGAATTTCAAAGTTATTTTTTTTATAGATTATTACAAGTCCAGATGTACCATTTTTTTTAAACTATCGTAATATTACTGCTTTGTTTGGGTTACAACATAGAAAAACAAAAAACATTGCTCCTGTAAAATTACCCAAATCGTCTAATGGACACACAAGCACTGAGGCGACGAGAGGTAAAATTAGTTACAAAAGTGTTTTTTAATTTCAAAGTAAAAAATTGGGAAATGTTCAAATCAATACACTTTATTTTACGATTTTATTTTAGCTCCCCGAAGAGCTAGAGACTTGAAACTTAGAACATAGCTTAGAACTAGAAGGCAATGCAATAATATGGTGTCATTGAGCTGATCTGATGATGGCCACATGAACTCTGTGATTAAACCATACAACCCTATCGAGTTTGGACTCGTTCGAATCTTCTTGACGAGTTCTCTGTTGGGAAATAGTTTCCAGGGTCTGATGTTGAAGCCGAAAAAAGACTACAGGAACTCAGTATTGCAACCATGGAACCCCATCAAGTTTGGGCTCGTTTGAATCGTCTTGACGAGTACTTTGTTAAAAATAGTGTCGAAGGGTCTGGCGATGGAGCCAGCAGAAGGCCACAGGAACTCTGTAATAAAACCATGCAACCCCATGGAGTTTGGGCTCGTATGATTCGTCGTGACGAGTACTCATATAGGAGATGGTGTATTTTTATTTTAGTTTTAGCTCTTTGACTAATAACCCAATAATAATAATTTACAGAAAAAAAACTTAAATAAAACATGTTTTCTTTAACATTTTATTTCACCATAAAGTTTTCAAAATCAGTGACATATCTAATCAATTTGTTGCAATAACAAGAAATTCAATGTCAACTACAAATGTATTTTGTAATGTGCACCCACTAATCAAGTTGTAATTGAGGTTGGTGAAATAACATAGTTGCACGTTTCAACGTACTCCTTCTTTTGGCAATCATACGCAAAACACTTTTCTTTTTTTGGGCAGTCGTGTAAAAGGGTTCACTATACTTTACATAATTATGTCTTTCATAATAACAGAACATATTTTTGTGTAATAGGCTAAAATGTTTCTTCATTTTTTGAATTTGTAGTTTTATCATCCCAAATAATTTAAACAATGTTTGCATTGAAAGTCATTTATTTATTCGGAGTTCATTCCACCTCAATCATTTGTTTAGTAGTAAAGGCCACCGTAGAAAGGATTAGCAGGATAAAGAGTTGACGCACCGCAGCCGCAGCCTCCGATGGTTCCGGGGAAGCCGTCGTTGACGATGCCAACCGCCCCGTTGCCGCAGCCGCACGTGGCGACGCCGGAGCCGGCCGTCGGCAGCGCGCCCTCGAACGACACGGCGCTCAGGAACGGCAGCGTGCCGCTGGCCAGCAGGGTGCCTGCGATCTCGTTCTCCGACGCCACGGCGAGCCCGCTGGGGCCGATGGGCGAGATGGTGGTCACGGGGAGGGGACCGCTTGAGCCGATGCCGCCAAGGTTAGGGTAGCCGACGAGGTCAGGGATGATGCCGTTATAGCCCAACCCCAACACATTGTTGCCATACAGACCAAGCGAGTTGACGCCTAAGCCTGTCCCCAACACGCCAACATTGCCATAACCAAAGTTGGAAAGAGCAACACCGTTGTTCAATACATTGTAACCGTTGTTGTAGTATCCGTTGAGGGCACCGAGGCCGTTGCTGACGGCTTCAGCTTCGAACGCAAGCCCAGAGTAGCCCAGACCATTGATGCCAGAAAATCCCAGACCGTTATAGCCAGTCAAACTGTTCAAGCACTGGCTGTATGCATTCTGTAATTAAAGAAAAGATTCAATTTTTGACATCGCTATTAGTATGCAAAGGATATTAATTAATTTTAACGATGAGCGATTGACAACAATAATTGTAAAATACATCGACATATTGGGGACATAAAAGTGACATTGCTGCATATGGCCTTCGCTTACACTTACCTGAACCAGAACAGCTGATACGATGAAAAGCACTACTTTAGCTGTCATTTTGAATTCCAAAACGATACTGTGATTTGCTTGAAATAGGTCAGTTCTTATAAATAAACTTGTACGTGATTTATCGCTTTTAAAATGTCCTAATGTGACAAGTTAGGTTACGAAAATAATGCCTCAACTTAAACGATAAGCTATCAGTTGCCAAAGAAATATGAAATTCACCTATATAAAAGGAGTGTTCTAGTTATTAAACATTATTCGAAAGGTTTTTAAATATCAACAATAATGTCGTACTCTACTTTCTTCTTGATCTGCCTCCAGGCTTTACTCGTCCAGGTAAGAATTTGCTTTATTTTTTCTTTTAAAGATTTAATGTGCATTCAAAAATTTTAACGGTCGTTCAGGTAACTTTTGGCAAAATTTTAACAATTTTGGAGAAGGACCTTATAAAATCCAAAAGCTAGTTCGCTGTAAACAAAATGTTAGTTTTTTGGTTTAGGACTTCCGCCAAGTGACGCCTGATTCAATCAAATGTTAGTTTGTTTTCCTAATTTTGATTTCAGAATGCCTACAGCCAGTGCTTGAACCGCTATGGCTCTGGGCTCGCTTTCGAAGCTGAAGCCGTAAGCAGTGGCTTGGGTGCCCTCAACGGATACGGTCCCTACTACCCCTTCGGTGCTACCCCTGGCCTGGTTGGTACTGGTTTTGATGCTTATGGCTACGGCATCAATGGACTTAACGGAATTGGCTACGGCATCAATGGAATTAACGGAATTGGCTACGGCATCAATGGACTTAACGGATTTGGCTACGGCATCAATGGAATAAATGGAATTGGCTACGGCGTCAATGGACTTAATGGAATTGGCTATGGCAATGGCTTGGCTTACGGCGCATACGGTGCTGGCATACCAAGCGTGGCCGCTACGGCCGCTGTCCCCGTCGCCGGCCCATTCGTCTCTAATGGATACGGCGAGCTCGCGGTCGGAGGTGACTTTGCTGTCGGTGGCACGACCGTGGTCGGTGGCCAGCTCCCGGTGATCGGTGCTGTCAGCTTCGGTGGCCAGATACCCGCCGGTGGCGTCGTCTCCATCGCTGGTAACTGCGGATGCGCTTCAGTGCCGCTGTAAAACCATAAACGATCATCTTTTGAATCGCCCATGTAATAAAGCCTAGCCAAATGTTTTTTTTCTTTAATTTTTCAATGCCCAATATCCCATTTTTTAAACTTAAAAATTACTTTTACGAGTGAGGAAAAGTATTTTTATTTATGTTCTAACACTACCTTTTGAAATTATAAAGAAAAGAAATAGAGTGAAAATGATGAGACTTGTAATATTGATGAGAGAAAAGGATACAAAGAATACTTTTACATTTTTAAATGTTGTCGTACATTAAAAAGTATAGGAAATAAAATTCACAGATATACCAAGGAGTTTTAAACAAGGATTATTGAAATAGAAGGTTGATAAGGTTGGTAGGAAGTTGATAAGTTCAAATTAAAGAGTATTAACGAAATGAGGTCGCATAACTTTTAGAAATAAATATAGGATACGAAAAATTTATGAAATATTATATGATCATATTATTACTGTTTTAAGATTGTATAGGTATATTGTACATAAATAAATAAGATGGAATATTAACAAAAAGAGAGAAAAACACAACGTATTATAAAACAAAATGACGGGAATCTACTTTACACTTTAATGAATCTATTTTTTTTTCAGCTTAGCTATGATGGAACTATTTTTGTGATATACAATATGAGTGCGTCATAAGACGAAAATTGTTATCTAGCTCCAAAAGAGTTGAGAGAGCAAGGTTTTAATTGCTGAATTTTGTTAGTTACTAGAAAAATCACGTGAAAATAACTGTTCTTACTTATTATAACACTTTTCTGGATTGTGAGGTGAAAAGTTGTATGTATGTTTAACACGAGACCAAATTTTTGTGTGCCTTTAAATCACTCAATGTGCTCAGTAGTCTATTTTGGTTAGAATCACCTCGATCAAATTTTAGAAAACTTCGCGAGTTCGAGATTTAAAGTCAGTACTGCAGCACAAATTGACTTGGGTCTATGGTATAACAAATAATACTGTTTTCACTTAAGGCCTTAAGGTGGGTCAAATCCTAATATTCAATTCAAATTATTGAAAGATTACGCGCGTGAAGCTATCATGGAAAAAATATTTAATGTACATGAAATAATACACAATAGATTTAATTGAAAGCATTTATAAAAATGTTAGTAAGTAAGTAATAGTTTATTTGCGTGAATATGGTACATTGTGTTCTTAAATTACTAATTACCAACATATTCTATCGTTGTGGATACGATGTGCAAAAATTTAAAGATTTAATTATATAATAAAGATAAAGACATTTTTATTAAATTAGGTTATAAGTTAACAGTGAGAAAAAAAAACATGATTACAATTAAATAATAATTCCCTACTTCAGTTCACGTGCACTAGTCATCGTTAAAATGTCAATAGAGTGGATTATTTTGTGAAAATGAGAATAAAAAATAAATAAAAAAGAACAATAATAATAATAAAAAATGTCAAATCCTATCATTAATGAAGTCAGCAATTTTATAATACATTTTGTCCGCTAGTAAATTTAATAATTTTGCTTTAAACTTAAAATATGACAATACTTGTATATCATTCGGTAGCTTATTAAATATGCGAATCGCCATACAGTGGACATTTTTAGAGTAAAGCATTAATCTCTGGTCTTGTATACAATAATTTTCACCTTTTCTTCCTCTGTAAAATTCATTGCTATTATTAACTTTGAATAGACCATTGTATTTCTTAGCAAAAAGTGCCATCTCAAGTATGTACAGGTATTTTTCCCAAGCGCAATTGCGGCCTATAAAACTATTAGAAAATTTGAGCCAACAAAATGGACCACGCAAGCCCTAACCGGACACGGTGGACTCTCCGAATACTTGTGCCGATTCAAGTGTAAGGAGAGCCCATCGTGTATATGCGATCCAGCAGTAGATGAAACAGCCCTCCATGTTATCCTTGAATGTCCTTCCTTTATCCAAGAAAGATATAACATAGAGATGGTATTAGGAGACAAACTCGAGCGAGAAAACTTAAGCCAAATAATAGTAGGTAAACATAGAAATAGTTTTCTTAGGTATTGTGAAGAAATAATTAAAAAAGTAAACAATAGGAATAAGTCAGCTTAGAAAATTATGATGCACCAATATTTGTAAATATTGTATAAGCACCATGAAAATAAATTATAGTAAATAAAAGATAGAATAAGAAAAGTAGCAACTAAGAAACTAGAAGAAAGAAAGCAAATGAAATTAGAAATGTAGTAAGCTTGTCTTCAAATCTTATTAAGATGTTAACAGAATAAGAAAGAAATGTATTATGTAAAAATAAGAAAATATAATATATATAATATAAGTAAAAGTAAGAAAACCATAAGTAAGAACCAAAAAAGAAATAAGGAAAATGTAACAAAAAGTTTTTAAATAAAGAACAAGTGTAGTGTTCCCCAAGAACCCCAAATAAATATAAAATATATAAGTAAATATATTATTTACAATAGGTAATAAGAATCAGACAGCAACCCCAGCTGATAAAGTAAGAAAGAGATGTATGAATGTGTAGTATGCAGTATGAATGTGCGAGAAGCACAATAGCGAGAACTAGTATGAAAGAAAAGAAAAGGATAATGTAAAAATAGGCTCTGACCATATGTTAGAGGCAGTAGTATTAAAAAAAAAAAAAAAAAAAGTATGTACAGACAGGGAAGCGGTAGTAAGTTTAGAGCTTTGAACAACGGCTTACAGCTATCCAACCTATCTGCACCACAGATAGATCGAACACATTTCTTTTGTACTCTAAATGCTCTAGGCATATCAACAGAGTTACCCCATAAAATAAGTCCATATCTTAGTAACGACAATACGTAGCCATGGTATGCCATTAACGCTGCTTCTTTAGACGCAACATTAACGATTCTATTCAGTACATATACATACCTGTCCAACATATTTACCAACGTATCAATGTGAGCTTTCCAATTCAACATTTCGTCAATTATTATACCTAAGAATTTAGCTTGTTTCACATTGTCAACTTCATTACTCTCATACTTCACATTAATATCTATGTTTGTTCTATTGTGTGTTTTAAAGTTAATGCTTTTCGTTTTCGTCATATTTACCTTTAAGTTATTATTTTTCAGCCAATTCACAATTTTTGTTAGGTTATCATTGGCGATACATTCTAGTTCCTCTTTACTTCTACTCTTAACTAAAATTGTTGTATCATCCGCAAATAGTATGCATTTTTGGTCTGTATCATTTGGTAGATCGTTGATAAATAGTAAAAATAGTAAAGGTCCCAGGACGCTTCCTTGAGGAACACCACATCGATTGTACTCATACGTTGACATATAAGATTTTCTGATGTTACCAGAAGTTTTCACAATTTCTACACACTGTTGTCTGTCAAACAGGTAGCTTTCTAACCAAGACAAAGCATTTCCCCTTATGCCATACTTTTCAAGCTTCGCTAATAATAACTTGTGAGGAACAAAATCAAAAGCTTTGCTCATATCTAGAAAAATAGCAAGGGTGAACATTCTATCGTTTAGGTTTTGAGTCACTTATTTAATTAGATGGTAGCAGGCAATGTTGTCTTTACACATGTCACGTTTATATTCAAACCAATTTTTTTTTTGTGTAATTTTTATCACTACATAATTCAAATGTTAAGCTTTGAGCCTTTTCATGGTCAGATAGACATAAGCAGTGTATTCCCGATTTAATAACGCTGTCTAAGTTACTAGCAATCAAATCAAGACATGCTTTTATACGCGTAGGCTGATTGATGTGGTTGACAATGTTATAATTACTTAGTAGGCTTGTTAACTCGTCATTATTTTTACTTTTTTGAACCATGTCAATATTCCAATCTCCGCATAGAACAATTTTTTTGTTTCTTTTTCTTGCTAACATTTTTAAAAGCGACTGTAATTGTTCAAAAAATATTTCAATTTTTGAGGATGGAGTTCTATAAATGCAAACAATTATTAGATTAAACTGAGTAACTTCTATCGCACAACATTCAAATACGTAGAGCATTGACTGTGGGATATCAATTTTTTTGTAGTCTAAATGCCGTTTTAGCAAAATACAGGTTCCGCCCCTACGTTCGTTTCTACAATATGATGCTCCCAAGTTGTAATTATTTATTATCAGATTTTTTCGGTACCTTTTTCAAAAAAGTTTCTGATAAACATATAATATCTATGTCACCCAGCTCTCCATTCAATTCGTTAAGCGTTATTTCGAGTAAATCCTTTTTACTGAGAGCACTAGCTATATTCTGATGAAACAAAACTAACCTAGAGCATTCCGTTGTGACGCAAAAGCGTATCGGTTGTATCTTGTTGTAATGGCGATTGCTCGCATGGACTTATTTTACTAAAATAATTTAAAATTGTTTTTTGCTTCAATGTCTTTGTTTTTATTGTAGCACTTTTATGTAAATTTATCATGTTTTTAGCAAGAAATGATTTGATTTTCTGTGGCGCTAGATATTCAGTTTTATAATGTAAATAGTCTATTTCAATATTAATTCTAAAACATAGTTCTTTTAAATACATGTCAAATGTGTCTAATTTTATGAATTTACAATTATTATAATTTTTTATTAATGTCTGTATATTGTAGTTTAGTAATTTGATATTCAAATGAGAATTATTCATAACATTCAGTATAAATACTTTAAAGTTCCTTAATTTATATAAAGCAGTACCAAGTTCAGAAAATAAAAATAGGGATTTTTATCATTTTTACCAATAGCCAGTATCACCATATCGTCTTTTTTTAAGTTTTTTAATTTTTTTAATAATTTTTTGAGTTGTTTGTTACCACTTTTGCTTTTGCCAGACGTCAGTATGATTACCAATCCGCTTATCTTTACAATAAAATTAATCGTGTACTTAATATCCTATGCAGCTGAACAAATGTAAGAAGGTGGTGACTGATTGGTTGAAGTCTCAATCATACGAGGAAGTTGAAGATTTACTTATTCGAATGGCATGAGTGCGGTCCCATAGGCATTCACACATACACACACTCTCTCACACACACACACACACCCACACGCACATACACGCACACACGTACTAACTTAAACTTAATGTTACAAATATTATAATATAACTAACTGTAAGCTTGCTGTAACCCTTTTACTAAAATCGTTGCTGTAATCCAATTGGGAAGTTACGAGTCATTCTCACCACAAGTATCTTTGATTACTTACCGGGAAGTCTCGGCGTAAACCTTTTGTAAAACGATTTTAGAAATAAAGCTATTTTATTTATTTATTTGCTGTAAAAAAATATTCCGTGGACCCTGTTTCTGGTCTTATTTGCAAAATTTCGGAGACAGAACATTCCTTTATGTTAAAACCAACCATAAAAATTGGCGATGTTAATACCTTCAATCTTATTTAAAAAGATTTTTTTTAACTTACTTGAAAGCGAAGAAAAGTAATAAAAACATGTGAAAATTAAGAATTCAGTGCTAGTTCTCAACGCAACCGCCGCGTTGGAACGCGCACTGATTTGATCCCAAAGTGCTCTAAACTTTTATTATGATAATAGAAGGGTGCCGCCTATTTTATTCCCATTTCAGTGAATTGACTGTATAACAGCTAGTTGAAGTGACAGCTTTCACGGTATTTGTACAACACATTCAATGACGAATAATTGTTTTTTTTTTTGGAAGATGTGGATATCAGCCAGTGGATTTCGCTGTTATTTCTGTCGATTAATAATAACGCTAAAGCAGCATTTTCTTAAAACAAATTTATGAATTATGAAATTAAAATGCCTTAGCAGCATTATAACTAAAAGTGACGTAAACTCTAATTAAAGTTTTTTTTTATAAATAAAGCGGTAACTATCTAGCACTCATCTCATAAAAAAACTAAAAGGTGTGTGAAAACGGGTTTGCGTATTACATATTTTTTTGGAACTGCTTGCTAACATTTTTTTTACTATTAGATATTTTTATTTTATCATTATCAAAACTATCACTTCTCTATTAACGAATGGATTAAAAAAAATAATTACACAATGTTTGCATCAAAAGTCATTTATTTATTCGGAATCAATTTCATATCAATCAGTTGTTTAGTAGAAAAGACCACCGTAGAAAGGATTAGCAGGATAAAGAGTTGATGCACCGCAGCCGCAGCCTCCGATGGTTCCAGGGAAGCCGTCGTTGACGATGCCGACCGCGCCGTTGCCGCAGCCGCACGTGGCGACGCCGGAGCCGGCCGTCGGCAGCGCGCCCTCGAACGACACGGCGCTCAGGAACGGCAGCGTGCCGCTGGCCAGCAGAGTGCCTGCGATCTCATTCTCCGACGCCACGGCGAGCCCGCTGGGGCCGATGGGCGAGATGGTGGTCACGGGGAGGGGACCGCTTGAGCCGATGCCGCCAAGGTTAGGGTAGCCGACGAGGTCAGGGATAATGCCGTTATAGCCCAGCCCCAACATATTGTTGCCATACAGACCGAGCGAGTTGACGCCTAAGCCTGTCCCCAACACGCCAACATTGCCATAACCAACGTTGGAAAGAGCAACACCGTTGTTTAATACATTGTAACCGTTGTTGTAGTATCCGTTGAGGGCACCGAGGCCGCTGCTGACGGCTTCAGCTTCGAACGCAAGCCCAGAGTAGCCCAGACCATTGATGCCAGAAAATCCCAGACCGTTAAAGCCAGTCAAACTGTTCAAGCACTGGCTGTAGGCATTCTGTAATTATAGAAAAGATTCAATTTTTGACATCCTTATTAGTATGCAAATGATATTAATTAATTATAACGATGAGCGATTGACTACAATAATTGTAAAAGACTTCTAAATGTTAGGGACTTTAAAGTGACATTGCTGCCTATGGCCTTCGCTTACACTTACCTGAACCAGAACAGCTGATACGATGAAAAGCACTACTTTAGCTGCCATTTTGAATTCCAAAACGATACTGTGATTTGCTTGAAATAGGTCAGTGCTTATAAATAAACTTGTACGTGATTTATCGCTTTTAAAATGTCCTTATGTGACAAGTTAGGTTACGAAAGTAATGCCTCAACTTAAACGATAAGCTATCAGTTGCCAAATATGAAATTACCTATATAAAAGGAGTGTTCTAGTTATTAAACATTATTCGAAAGGTTTTTAAATATCAACAATAATGTCGTACTCTACTTTCTTCTTGATCTGCCTCCAGGCTTTACTCGTCCAGGTAAGAATTTGCTTTATTTTTTCTTATAGAGATTTAATGTGCATTCAAACATTTTAACGGTCGTTCAGGTAACTTATGGCAAAATTTTAGAATTTTTGGAGAAGGACCTTATAAAATCCAAATGCTAGTTCGCTGTAAACAAAATGTTAGTTTGTTTTCCTAATTTTGATTTCAGAATGCCTACAGCCAGTGCTTGAACCGCTATGGCTCTGGGCTCGCTTTCGAAGCTGAAGCCGTAAGCAGTGGCTTGGGTGCCCTCAACGGATACGGTCCCTACTACCCCTTCGGTGCTACCCCTGGCCTGGTTGGTACTGGTTTTGATGCTTATGGCTACGGCATCAATGGACTTAACGGAATTGGCTACGGCATCAATGGAATTAACGGAATTGGCTACGGCATCAATGGACTTAACGGATTTGGCTACGGCATCAATGGAATAAATGGAATTGGCTACGGCGTCAATGGACTTAATGGAATTGGCTATGGCAATGGCTTGGCTTACGGCGCATACGGTGCTGGCATTCCAAGCGTGGCCGCTACAGCCGCTGTCCCCGTCGCCGGCCCATTCGTCTCTAATGGATACGGCGAGCTCGCGGTCGGAGGGGACTTTGCTGTCGGTGGCACGACCGTGGTCGGTGGCCAGCTCCCGGTGATCGGTGCTGTCAGCTTCGGTGGCCAGATACCCGCCGGTGGCGTCGTCTCCATCGCTGGTAACTGCGGATGCGCTTCAGTGCCGCTGTAAAACCATAAACGATCATCTTTTGAATCGCCTATGTAATAAAGCCTAGCCAATTGATTTTTTTCTTTAATTTTTCAATGCCCAATATCCCATTTTTTTTAAACTAAAAATTACTTTTACGAGTGAGGAAAAGTATTTTTATTTATGTTCTAACACTACCTTTTGAAATTATAAAGAAAAGAAATAGAGTGAAAATGATGAGACTTGTAATATTGATATGAGAGAATAGGAAACAAAGAATACTTTTACATTTTTAAATGTTGTCCTACATTAAAAAGTATAAGAAATAAAATACACAGATACCAAGGAGTTTTAAACAAGGATTATTGAAATAGAAGGTTGATAAGGTTGGAAGTAAAGAGTTCTGACGAAATAAAGTCGTATCATTTTTAGAAATAAATATAGGATACGAAAAATTAATGAAATATTATATGATCATATTAGTGTTTTAAGATTGTATAGGTATATTATACATAAATAAATAAGATGGAATTTTAACAAATAGAGAGAAAAACACAACGTAATATAAAACAAAATGACGGAAATCTACTTTACACTTTAAGAGTAGAGAGGCGCTCGGTGGCGCAGTGGTTTAGCGCCTGACCCAGCGATTGCGGAAGTTAAGCAACGTTCGCATGGGTCGGTCATGGGATGGGTGACCAAAAATTTATTATCTCGAGCTCCTCCGTGCTTGAGAAGGCACGTTAAGCCGTTGGTCCCGGCTGCATTTGCAGTCGTTAACACCCACCAACCCGCATTGGGCCCGCGTGGTGGGTTATATGGCCCATCCTCATTACCACCCATAAGGAAGGCCTGTGCCCCAGCAGTGGGGACATCAAAAATGGCTGATGGACTACTTTACACTTTACTCTATGAATCTATTTTTTTTTTCAGCATAGCTATGATGGAACTTTTTTTGTGATATACAATATGAGTGCGTCATAAGATGAAAATCGTTATCTAGCTCCAAAAAAGTTGAGAGAGCAAGGTTTTAATTGCTGAATTTGGTTTGTTACTAGAAAAATCACGTGAAAATAACTGTTCTTACTTATTATAACACTTTTCTGGATTGTAAGGTGAAAAGTTGTATGTATGTTTAACACGAGACCAAATTTTTGTGTTCCTTTAAAACACTCAATGTGCTCAGTAGCCTATTTTGGTTAGAATCACATCGATCAAATTTAGAAAACTTCGCGAGTTCAAGATTTAAAGTCAGCACTGCAGCACAAATTGACTTGGGTCTATGGTATAACAAATATAACTATTTTCACTTAAGGCCTTAAGGTGAGTCAAATCCTAATATTCAATTCAAATTATTGAAAGATTACGCGCGTGAAGCTATCATGGAAAAAGTATATAATGTACATGAAATAATACACAATAGATTTAATAAAAGCGTTTATAAAAATGTTACCACCTTTGCTGTAAAAAAATATTCCGTGGACCCTGTTTCTGGGCTTATTTGCAAAATTTCGGAGACAGAACATTCCTTCATGTTAAAATCAACCATAAAAATCGGCGATGTTAATACCTGCAATCTTAATTGAACAGTTTTTTTTAACTTACTTGAAAGCGAAGAAAAGTAATAAAAACATGTGAAAAGTAAGAATTCGGTGCTAGTTCTCAACGCAACCGCCGCCTTGGAACGCGCACTGATTTGAACCAGAAGTGCTCTAAACTTTTATTATGATAATAACGCTAAAGCAGCATTTTCTTAAAACAAATTTATGAATTATGAATTTAATAAGCCTTAGCAGTATTAAACTAAAAGCGACTTTAACTCTAATTTTACGTTTTTTTATATAAATAAGGCGGTAACTATCTAGCACTTATCTCATAAAAAAACCAAAAGGTGTGTGAAAACGGGATTGCTTATTATATTATTTCTTTTTGAACTGCTTGCTAACATGTTTTTTTAATGTTCGATATTTTTATTTTATCATTACCAAAACTATCACTTGTCTATTAACAATTGGATTCAAACAAATAATTTAAACAACGTTTGCATCAAAAGCCATTTACTTATTCGGAATCAATTTCATATCAATCAGTTGTTTAGTAGTAAAGACCACCGTAGAAAGGATTAGCAGGATAAAGAGTTGATGCACCGCAGCCGCAGCCTCCGATGGTTCCAGGGAAACCGTCGTTGACGATGCCGACCGCGCCGTTGCCGCAGCCGCACGTGGCGACGCCGGAGCCGGCCGTCGGCAGCGCGCCCTCGAACGACACGGCGCTCAAGAACGGCAGCGTTCCGCTGGCCAGCAGGGTGCCTGCGATCTCGTTCTCCGACGCCACGGCGAGCCCGCTGGGGCCGATGGGCGAAATGGTGGTCACGGGGAGGGGACCGCTTGAGCCGATGCCGCCAAGGTTAGGGTAGCCGACGAGGTCAGGGATAATGCCGTTATAGCCCAGCCCCAACACATTGTTGCCATACAGACCGAGCGAGTTGACGCCTAAGCCTGTCCCCAACACGCCAACATTGCCATAACCAACGTTGGAAAGAGCAACACCGTTGTTTAATACATTGTAACCGTTGTTGTAGTATCCGTTGAGGGCACCGAGGCCGCTGCTGACGGCTTCAGCTTCGAACGCAAGCCCAGAGTAGCCCAGACCATTGATGCCAGAAAATCCCAGACCGTTATAGCCAGTCAAACTGTTCAAGCACTGGCTGTAGGCATTCTGTAATTATAGAAAAGATTCAATTTTTGACATCCTTATTAGTATGCAAATGATATTAATTAATTATAACGATGAGCGATTGACTACAATAATTGTAAAAGACTTCTAAATGTTAGGGACTTTAAAGTGACATTGCTGCCTATGGCCTTCGCTTACACTTACCTGAACCAGAACAGCTGATACGATGAAAAGCACTACTTTAGCTGCCATTTTGAATTCCAAAACGATACTGTGATTTGCTTGAAATAGGTCAGTGCTTATAAAGAAACTTGTACGTGATTTATCGCTTTTAAAATGTCCTAATGTGACAAGTTAGGTTACGAAAGTAATGCCTCAACTTAAACGATAAGCTATCAGTTGCCAAATATGAAATTACCTATATAAAAGGAGTGTTCTAGTTATTAAACATTATTCGAAAGGTTTTTAAATATCAACAATAATGTCGTACTCTACTTTCTTCTTGATCTGCCTCCAGGCTTTACTCGTCCAGGTAAGAATTTGCTTTATTTTTTCTTATAGAGATTTAATGTGCATTCAAACATTTTAACGGTCGTTCAGGTAACTTATGGCAAAATTTTAGAATTTTTGGAGAAGGACCTTATAAAATCCAAATGCTAGTTCGCTGTAAACAAAATGTTAGTTTGTTTTCCTAATTTTGATTTCAGAATGCCTACAGCCAGTGCTTGAACCGCTATGGCTCTGGGCTCGCTTTCGAAGCTGAAGCCGTAAGCAGTGGCTTGGGTGCCCTCAACGGATACGGTCCCTACTACCCCTTCGGTGCTACCCCTGGCCTGGTTGGTACTGGTTTTGATGCTTATGGCTACGGCATCAATGGACTTAACGGAATTGGCTACGGCATCAATGGAATTAACGGAATTGGCTACGGCATCAATGGACTTAACGGATTTGGCTACGGCATCAATGGAATAAATGGAATTGGCTACGGCGTCAATGGACTTAATGGAATTGGCTATGGCAATGGCTTGGCTTACGGCGCATACGGTGCTGGCATTCCAAGCGTGGCCGCTACAGCCGCTGTCCCCGTCGCCGGCCCATTCGTCTCTAATGGATACGGCGAGCTCGC
This sequence comes from Agriphila straminella, assembly GCA_950108535.1. Lineage (NCBI taxonomy): Eukaryota > Metazoa > Arthropoda > Insecta > Lepidoptera > Crambidae > Agriphila > Agriphila straminella. Next base: position 14,354,482 of record OX467304.1, read on the forward strand.
GGTCGGAGGGGACTTTGCTGTCGGTGGCACGACCGTTGTCGGTGGCCAGCTCCCGGTGATCGGTGCTGTCAGCTTCGGTGGCCAGATACCCGCCGGTGGCGTCGTCTCCATCGCTGGTAACTGCGGATGCGCTTCAGTGCCGCTGTAAAACCATAAACGATCATCTTTTGAATCGCCTATGTAATAAAGCCTAGCCAAATGATTTTTTTCTTTAATTTTTCAATGCCTAATATACCATTTTTTTAACTTAAAAATTACTTTTACGAGTGAGGATAAATATTTTTATTTATGTTTTAACACTGCCTTTTGAAATTATAAAGAAAAGAAATAGAGTGAAAATGATGAGACTTGTAATATTGATATGAGAGAAAAGGATACAGAGAATACCTACTTTTACATTTTTAAATGTTGTCCTACATTAAAAAGTATAAGAAATAAAATACACAGATATACCAAGGAGTTTTAAACAAGGATTATTGAAATAGAAGGTTGATAAGTTCGAAGTTAAGAGTATTTACGAAATGAGGTCGCATAATTTTTAGAAATAAATATAGGATAAGAAAAATTTATGAAATATTATATGATCATATTAGTGTTTTAAGATTGTATAGGTATATTATACATAAATAAATAAGATGGAATATGAATAAATAGAGAGAAAAACACAACGTATTATAAAACAAAATGACTGGAATCTACTTTACAATTTACTCTATGAATCTTTTTTTTTTCAGCATAGCTATGATAGAACTAGTTTTGTGATATACAATATGAGTGCGTCATAAGATAAAAATCGTTATCCTAGCTCCAAAAAAGTTGAAAGAACAAGTTTTTATTGCTGAATTTTGTTTTTTACTCTAGTAAAAGTGAGTGAGTTTTCTAAAACTCACGTGAAAATAAGTTCTTTCTTATTAAAAATCGGCGATGTTATACCTTCAATCTTAATTGAACAGATATTTTAAACTTACTTGAAAGCGAAGAAAAGTAATAAAAACATGAACAAATTGAGAATTCGGTGCCAGTTCACAACGCAACCGCCGCGTTGGAACGCGCACTGATTTGAACCCAAAGTGAGTAGAGTTATTTTACTCCATCACGGATCGACTCGCTCGGATTGACGCATGTTAAGGCCTTAAGCCTGTATTGTCAGGAAGTACATTTATCTATAGAGGAAAAATTTTAAAAGTGGTTTTAATTACAAAGTAAATAATATAGAAATGGGTATACTACAGGCAGTTTTGTGCGTTTCATGTAATGTTAAACATTTTATTACAGTTTTATATCAGTTGCCGTGCAAACAGTTTTCAAAATCAGTGAAATAACTAATCTATTTGTGGTGATAACAAGAAATTCAGTGTCAAGTTATTGTTCAATTTGCACCCAATAATTAAGTTGTGAATGAAGTTGATGAAATATGAATTTTCGTTTAAATTTTATAAAATGAAATATAAAATTAGTTATTTATAATTTTTATAGATTACTGTTATCGTATTTAATTATAGTGTGTCACATGTAATTCAAATATTTACTAAATATTAAAAACCTCGACTGTAATGCCGAAAACTTACCACAAAATAAATAAATATTTTTAAAATCGGTCAAATAACTAATCAAATTCGTTGTAACAACAAGAAATTCAAAGTCAACTACAAATGTAATAAGTAATGTGCACCCAATAATGTGTGAAAAATCCAAAGAAAATCTTTAACCAGGATGAAAAGTAACATATTATGCTTTATACAGAGGCGTGTTTTCGTTCAGCGAGCGATTGCTAGCTGGCGCTACCGGTGCTGTTTTCGTTTATGCTAGTGACGTCACGCTGCTGCCGATCGGCAGGTCGCAGCTCGCAATCTGCAATCCTCCTCCAAAGGTGATTTGCATCGCTGCTTGCTGTCATAGAGTAATTTATATGTCACTGTCAGCGGTATTGTTGTTGTTGATCCAGTTCGGTAAATTATCTAAATTATGTATATTATATAAAATCATTACAGAATTCTTCTGTCAGAAGACCTATTAAAGCACTTTTAGTATTTCGGTTCATTTTCACTTCGCGCCAAAAAAGTAACTTGGTTGGTTACCATCGCTTGATAAAAACCCGTTTTCGTTTCCCGCAGCACATGCGCAGCAGTTTGTGACGTCATGAGCTGCGCATCGCTGCGGCCGCTAGCTAAACGAAAACACGCCTCAGCATAACTATTACCTAAATCTAATAGGTTCTTATGTGTAGGTATTATTTGAATTAGTAGTTTTTATTATCCCAAATAATTTAAACAATGTTTGCATAAGAAGTCATTTATTTTTTCGGGATTCAATACATCTCAATCATTTGTTTAGTAGTAAAGGCCACCGTAGAAAGTATTAGCAGGATAAAGAGCTGAAGCACCGCAGCCGCAGCCTCCGATGGTTCCAGGGAAGCCGTCGTTGACGATGCCGACCGCGCCGTTGCCGCAGCCGCACGTGGCGACGCCGGAGCCGGCTGTCGGCAGCGCACCCTCGAACGCCACGGCGCTCAGGAAAGGCAGCGTGCCGCTAACCAACAGGGTGCCTGCGATCTCGTTCTCCGACGCCACAGCGAGTCCGCTGGGGCCGATGGGCGAGATGGTGGTCACGGGGAGAGGACCGCTTGAGCCGATGCCGCCAAGGTTAGGGTAGCCAATGAGGTCAGGGATAATGCCGTTATAGCCCAGCCCCAACACATTGTTGCCATACAGACCGAGCGAGTTGACGCCTAAGCCTGACCCCAACACGCCAACATTGCCATAACCAACGTTGGAAAGAGCAACACCGTTGTTCAAAACATTGTAACCGTTGTTGTAGTATCCGTTGAGGGCACCGAGGCCGCTGCTGACGGCTTCAGCTTCGAACGCAAGCCCAGAGTAACCCAGACCATTGATGCCAGAGAATCCAAGACCGTTAAAGCCATTCAAACTGTTCAAGCACTGGCTGAAGGCACTCTGTAAAAAAATATTTTTCACTTATATAATGTGAGTTGTAGACAAAAATATCAGTAACAATAATACGCATGTTATATCCTCAAGTTTTCATAAGATCCGGCGACATATTGAATGCCATAAATTACATAAAAAAAACAAAAAGTAGGTACCTAAGTAAGTACAAAATGTACAATTATTATTTCATTTTTATCCCATTTCTAACCTTTGAAGATTGATTAATTAACATTTACCTGAGCCAGAACAGCTGATACGATGAAAAGCACAACTTTAGCTGCCATTTTGAATTCCAAAACGATACTGTGATTTGCTTGAAATAGGTCACTGCTTATAAAGAAACTTGTACGTGATTTATCGCTTTTGGAATGAGGTAGGGTTGAAAAATTAAATAGGTTACGAAAGTAATGGCTCAACTAAAACGATAAGTTATCATTAATAATTGCCAAAGAAATATGAAATTCACCTATATAAAGGAGTGTTCTAGTTTTCAAACACGATTCGAAGGAACTACATTTGAATATCAACAATAATGTCTTCCTCTACCTTTTTCTTGATCTGCCTCCAGGCTTTACTGGTCCAGGTAAGTTCAATTTAATATTTCCTCTACAACAAACTTTAAACTCCAGTTTTAGCTTAAGCTAAATTACGAAAAAAATAACCTATGTATGTAGTCTATTATCATTGTTAACTTTTTAAGCAGATATAGTAAAACAGAAATGACAAACTAAGGTAGTTCCAATATTTCAACCCACATAACGTATCACTGCGATCATTTTATGGGTAATAAGTACCAATAAAAAGGTGTTCCACTTACCCCACACGTTATTTGTATGTAAAAACGGTATTCTTATTTTGATCTAAACTGCATGTTTAACATGCAGTACTAACATGCACAAGGGCGTCGCCAGTCCATTATAAGGAGGATGAGAAATATATGAATTGTAGGTACAGTCAAGAGCATCTAGTGAATTCATTCATGTTTTGAGATGCGGGATTTATCGGAAAAGCAAGTCAAGTGCACGGTTTTAGGACTTTGGTCACCTACTTTGCAGTTGGCTACATTTTTTTTCCTCGGGATAGCTTGGCGAAGCCCTTGAACATGCAATTTGAGTTTGAGAAATAAAAAATATTTTAATCTATTTCTTGATTCCAGAATGCCTTCAGCCAGTGCTTGAACCGCCTTGGCGCACCGGGTTACTCTGGGCTCGCTTTCGAAGCTGAAGCCGTAAGCAGTGGCTTGGGTGCCCTCAACGGATACGGTCCCTACTACCCCTATGGTGCTACCCCTGGCCTAGTTGGTACTGGTTTTGATGCTTATGGCTACGGCATCAATGGACTTAACGGATTTGGCTACGGCATCAATGGAATAAATGGAATTGGCTACGGCGTCAATGGACTTAATGGAATCGGCTACGGCAATGGCTTGGCTTATGGCGCATATGGTGCTGGCATACCAAGCGTGGCTGCTACGGCTGCCGTCCCCGTCACCGGCCCATTTGTTTCTAATGGCTTCGGTGAGCTCGCGGTCGGAGGCGAGTTTGGCGTCCTTGGCACGACCGTGGTCGGTGGCCAGATCCCGGTGATCGGTGCTGTCAGCTTCGGTGGCCAGATACCCGCCGGTGGCGTCGTCTCCATCGCTGGCAACTGCGGATGCGCTTCAGTCCCGCTGTGAAACCATTAACGATCATCTTTTGAATCGCCTATGAAATAAAGCCTGGCAAAATGATTTATTTCTTTTATTTTTCGAAGTCCAATATCCTATGATTTTCTAACTTAAAACCGACTTTTTCGATTATTATGATATCCTGTGGCAGAAATTGAGAGATGAAAACCTGCCAGCGGAGATGATTGAGATGTTAAAATTTTGGTACGCTAATCAGGTTAATTTTGTTAGAACGGGCGGGAACCTATTCAGAATCTTACCGGTTGGAGTGCGGTGTAAGGCAGGGGGGGTTGACCACACCCAAGCTGTTCAACTTGTATGTGATCTCGAGGAACTTAGTAGGACCCATGTTGTCGGTTGCCATATTGACGGAATATGTGTTAATAATATTAAGTTATGACGACGATATTTGTGCACAATTGTAATTGGACATAGACATGCATTTAGTTTTAAATATTTTTTTCTTTATTGTAAGTAATTTTGTCTGATGTCTGTTATTGTGCCGTTCTAAGTAAAATAAAATACAAAATAAAATAAAATATGGTCCTGCTGAGTGTATCAGTGTGTGGTCTCGTAAAATTGTTAACAATTTGTGAATTGTACGCCATTAGACATGGCATACAATGTCCAAAAGCGAATGCATGGTCTTTAAGGTTAAAAATTCACCTCCACTTTCTATTAAAAAGGGTGGATCAATTCAAGTACTTGGGGCACTTATTACAGCCTGACCTTAAAGACGATGTCAATATTGAGCGGGAACGCAGAGCGCTGTCTGTGAGAGCCAACATGATAGCCCGCAGGTTTGCTCACTGCTCCGTAGAGGTGAAAATTACATTGTTCAGAGGTTACTGCACTTCCTTTTACACGAGCAGTATGTGGGCTGACTTCACGATAACACAGTACTGCGCTTTGCGTATCCAACACAATAACGCGTTCAGGGCACTGATGGGGCTGCCTCGGTTCTGTAGCGCATCAGGGATGTTCGCGGAGGCTCGTGTGGACTGCTTTCACGCCACCATGCGCAAGCGGTGCGCGTGCTTGGTGCGCCGTACATGATCGCGAGCAGGCTCGACTGCAGATACATCAACATTGCTGTATGGTTCATGTGCATATAAATGTTTAGTGTTGTTGCGTCTTTTTGTATTGTAAGCTCATTACTAATATTAGATTTAAGTATCATTGTTACTAACGTTTTGAGTGAGCCTAAGTAGCTCGAAATAAATGATTTAGTATTATTATTAGTATTTTATTATATTATTATTGTATTTAAAAAAATAAATAAGAAAGAATATTAATAAGAGAAAAACACAACGTAATGTAAAACAAAATGACGGGAATCTACTTTACTATTTACTCTATGAATCATTTTTTTTCAGCATATTAGCTTTGATCGAACTCTTTTTGTGATATACAATATGAGTGAGTCCAGAGATAAAAATCGTTATCTCATTCCGAAAAAGTTGAGAGAACAAGTTTTAATTGCCGATTTTAACTTTTTACCAGAAAAGTCACGTGAAGAGTTATTTACTTTTCTTACTTATTATAACACTTTTCTCACTTGTGAGGCGAAAAGTTGTATGTTGAGAGACCAAAATGTTTGTAATGTCTCGTGCCTTTAAATTACTCAATGTGCTCAGTAGTTTATTTATATAGAATCACTCGATCAAATTCTAGAAAACTTCGCTAGTTCGAGAAGTCAGCACTCGCAGCCGAATTAACTTTGGTCCATAGTAGGTATGTAAACCAAAGTCGGGGAAAGGCCGATGATGTGGAATAAAAATTGTTTAAAAAACAAAAAAAACCGACTTCAAAAAACCTGCCTCTAAAAAAAGCAAGAAATAATATACAAATCATTAGATACGCATTATCATTGTTATAATAAAACACGTCTATTAAAGTCGGGTGGGGCTGGAGTACATCTTCCTTTTTTTATTCTAAAAGCCCCACCCGACTTCAATTGACGTGTTTTATTATAACAATGATAATGCGTATCTAATGATTTGTATATTATTTCTTGCTTTTATTAGAGGCAGGTTTTTTGAAGTCGGTTTTTTTTGTTTTTTAAACAATTTTTTTATTTTTTTATTTTTAGTGTAAGTACCTTCTGTATTAGGCAGTGTAGGTATATTATTTAGGTAGAAAAATTGGCTCAGCCAAACGTGAGATAATCGCAGAGAAACATACATACATACAAACTGAATACCTCCTTTTTTTGAAGTCGGTTAAAAAGACTACACAAAGGTATCCCTTCCCCAAAAAAAAAATCATCTAATTCGGTTCATAAATAACAAAATTGTCAAGTTAGTTGATTTAATATCATAGTATTTTCAGGATTACTTGTAAACTACTGAACCGATTTGAAAAAAAAAAATGGGACCATCTCGCAAGAAAACTCAATCGAACAAAAAAAGAATTATCTAAATCGGTCCATAAATGTCGAAAATACGCGCGAACAACGATAAAAAAAAAAAAAAAAAAAACATACAATCGAATTGAGAACCTCCTCCTTTTGATGAAGTCGGTTAAAAAAAACATGCGCGCCTTTTCCCATAATTATCTTAGATTGTTTTTGCCATATTTGTTGCTGTGTGATAAATTACTTTGTTTTTTCCTCGCAAATGTGTTGAAAATCGTCGTATGAAACTCGTGAGCTCTTGCTTATTGCACACTCGGCTGAGTTACGCCCTCACACAGCCTTGTGTGCAATAAGCAACCTAAGCTAACTTGTCTCATAATGTACTATTGTAATCCTCGTAATTTGAATAGAGACCACTCGAGCGTCCGAAATATAATGTCCGCACCACTTTATCCACTTACTTTTATAGAGGTCGCCCCTTCCAATAATTCCATCAAATTCAAACCAATAAATCAAACATGGCGCCGACAAACGGAAACAGATCAAATCCACTTCACTTTTATATACTCATTACAAAATTAAACTAAATCATACTGTTTGAGTTTAAATATAAATTTGAAAATGTTTACGGATTTTAATTACCAACCAGCAAGTAATGAATGTAAACACATGCAGTGAATTTAAATACAATCCAATGCGCTAATTATTAGGCATAAATATTTCCGGTAACAAATGAATACTTTTTAAGCAAAAAATTGTAAAAATAACAATAAACGCTTAAAAATATAAAAAAAACTATTTTCACTTAAGTGTGTATTGTTAAGGAGTGCATTATCTGAGATAAAATTATGAAAGTGTTTTTAATCACAAAGTAATAAATATATGTATTAAGAAATTAAGAAACTAGCAGTTTTGTGCGTTTCATGTTTTAAAATTTTATTTCGGTTTCGCGTACCAGTTGCCGTCTAAAGACTGGTTTACATTATCTTAGTCTTTAGTAGAGTGCTTTAGGAGAGTGCTTTAGTTGAACCATGTAAACGGTCGTCTTATGACTAAAGAGAGAAACGTTCTAGTAGCCTTTCAACTGGAATCATCGTTTTCCAGTAGAACCCCCTGCGCGCCCGCGCCGCCCGCTCACCCCCCGCGGCACTTTCCTCGCACTGGAAGCATGTAAATCAACATTTTAGTAGCGTATTTAGTAGAGAACTTTATTCAAATGACACTGTACTGGAAGCATGTAAACGCTCACTGGAAAGGCACTAAAACTACTAAAGACTAAGATAATGTAAACCAGTCTTTAAGTTTTCAAAATCAGTAAAATAAATAATCTATTTGTCGTGATAACACGAATTCAGTGTCAAGACGTTATTGTTCAATGTGCACCCCAATAATTAAATTGTGATAGAGGTTGCTGAAATATGTCATTATTTGTTTATAATAATGAAATTAGTTTTTATAACTTAATTATTTTATTTAATCATTTTCATAGTTTACTGTTGTCGTATAAATAAAAGTGCATCATATTAAAAACCTCGACTGTCCTGCCGAAAAACGTAAGTAAATTAATGTTTTCAAAATCAGTGAAATAAATAAAATTAGATGTAACAAGAATAGATTCAATGTCAACTACAAAATATATTATGTAATGTGCACCCAATAATCAAGTTGTAATTAAGGTTGGTGAAATATTGCATTTTTCAACACAGTCCTCTTTGGACAGTCATCCAAAGGCAATCTGACAGGATGAAAATTATCATAATTATGCTTTATCCAGCATAACTATTACTTAGCTCTTTTTAAATCCAATAGGCTGTTATTATGTGTATTATTTGAATCAGAAGTTTTATCATCCCAAATAATTTAAACAATGTTTGCATCGAAAGTCATTTATTTTTTCGGAATTCATTACATCTCAATCATTTGTTTAGTAGTAAAGGCCACCGTAGAAAGGATTAGCAGGATAAAGAGTTGATGCACCGCAGCCGCAGCCTCCAATGGTTCCAGGGAAGACGTCGTTGACGATGCCGACCGCGCCGTTGCCGCAGCCGCACGTGGCGACGCCGGAGCCGGCCGTCGGCAGCGCGCCCTCGAACGCCACGGCGCTCAGGAAAGGCAGCGTGCCGCTAACCAACAGGGTGCCTGCGATCTCGTTCTCCGACGCCACGGCGAGTCCGCTGGGGCCGATGGGCGAGATGGTGGTCACGGGGAGAGGACCGCTCGAGCCGATGCCGCCAAGGTTAGGGTATCCGATGAGGTCAGGGTAGACGCCGTTATAGCCCAGCCCCAACATATTGTTGCCATACAGACCGAGCGAGTTAACGCCTAAGTTGGAAATCCCGAAACCGTTGTTGATAAGTCCAGGATAAGCCACAGCACCAATGCTGTTCAAGCACTGACTGAACGCATTCTGAAAGAAAAGTTAAATCATAACATAAGATTATCAACAGAACCACAGTCAATATTGTTTGAATAAGTACTGATTAAACATGATTGATACATGATTTTTATAGCAAACAAATCAAAAATGAATCCTTCAAGTAGTCACAAATATCTACTGGCTCAAGAAATAGCTGGGTTGGAAAGGCACTGGTTATACCGAGTACGCATTGTCCAAGTAGCATGAAACTTTTTACTAAAATCACGCGTCACGACGTGTCTGATGGTACACCATAAACCGAATTCAAAATTTCTTAATAATTCAAAATCATCTTTAAATGTTTGATGAAGGTTTTTTGAAGAGTCGGTTTGTAATACTTTTACAGTTCAAAGACGCTTACCTGAACCAGAACAGATGAAACGATGAAAAGCACTACTTTAGCTGCCATTTTGATTTTCAAAATGATACTGTAGTTTCCTTGAAATCAGTCACAGCTTATAAGGAAACTTTTACGTGATTTATCTGTTTTGAAATGACCTAAGTTGACGAAGTTGTTTCGAAATAATCACCTTGACATAAACCATAAGTTATCAATAATTGCAAAAGGATATGAAATATACCTATATAAAAGCAGTGTCCTAGTTTTCAAACATTATTCGAAGATTCATTAGAATATATAGACAATAATGTCGTCCTCTACCTTTTTTTTTTTCTGCCTCCAGGCGTTACTTATCCAGGTGAGTTCAATGTAATATAGATTGTAGTTTTAGCTTTGGCAAATTTACGAGAAGATCGTATATTTTCATTAGTTATTGTGTCACATGCTGCAACATTCCTCCCGTTTTGATTCCAGAATGCGTACAGCCAGTGTTTGAACCGCCTTGGCGTTCCGGGTTACTCTGGGCTCGCTTTCGAAGCAGAAGCCGTAAGCAGCGGCTTGGGTGCCCTCAACGGATACGGTACCTACTACCCCTACGGTGCTACCCCTGGCCTGGTTGGTACTGGTTTTGATGCTTATGGCTACGGCATCAATGGACTTAACGGATTTGGCTACGGCATCAATGGTTTCAATGGAATTGGCTACGGCGTCAATGGACTTAATGGAATTGGCTACGGCAATGGCTTGGCTTATGGCGCATACGGTGCTGGCATACCAAGCGTGGCTGCTACGGCTGCTGTCCCCGTCACCGGTCCATTTGTTTCTAATGGCTTCGGTGAGCTCGCGGTCGGAGGCGAGTTTGGCGTCCTTGGCACGACCGTGGTCGGTGGCCAGGTCCCGGTGATCGGTGCTGTCAGCTTCGGTGGCCAGATACCCGCCGGTGGCGTCGTCTCCATCGCTGGCAACTGCGGCTGCGCTTCAGTGCCGCTGTAAAACTTAACACGATCACCTTTTAAATCGTCTATAAAATAAACCCAAGCAAAGTGATTTCTTTTTCTTTATTTTTTTAATGACCTTATACTTATCCTTTATAGTGTTTATTTATATGACATGACTTTGCACATTTTATTAAAAATACAATATGACCTAGTAAGCTAAGTTTTGGCGTTTAACAAAATATGTCTTTCGGACCTATTTATTTGTTCAAATTAAGGTTAATCACTCATTGTGCACTCTAAAAGCCACCATTTATGATTCGTCTTTGAAAATAATCCACGTTAATATTAGAAGTATTAATAAGAATTTTAATAATTTTTTTGCTACCTTGTCAGTAACTCAAATACACTTCGACGTTATCATTTTGACAGAATGTTGGCTTAAAGACTCTGTTCAACTCCCTTATCTTGATGGTTATACTGTGCAGTCTACTCTTAATAATCGACTACAAAATGACGGCGTAGTATTGTATGTTAGAGAGGACTTAAAATGCTACATTAGTGAACCACCCTTTCAGGATGGTAATTGCTTGCTGTGTCGCATCGGTAACATCGCTATAGTCGCGGTGTATCGCTCTCCATCGTACAAACACCTAGACAAATTCTACGAGAGTCTTGATAAAACTATTTCTCCTCTAAACTTATTAAATATTGCGCTGATAGGTGACATCAATATCGATATTAAGGAGAATAATAATAATCCTAACTCTAATAATTACCTCACACTAATGTCGTCTCTTGGTCTACTACCTGCTCATCGTCTTCCAACTAGATCAAACAACTGTTTGGATCATATCCTTTTAAAAACCAAACATATAGCCAGAGTAGGTGTCATCCAAACTGAAATCACAGACCATTATCCTGTAGCTGTATCTCTAAAATTAAACAATAATGTCAATTTTAAACAAACGAACTCTCATGTAGTCAAATATAATTTTGAATTAATAAAAAAGATCTAGATAACACAAGTTTTGCATCAATTTTAGAAGAAACAAATCCTGATGTTGCCACTCATACTTTAATTACATGCATTAAATCTATAATTTATAAACACATTTCCTTTGTAAAGGTGCCGAGGAGAAACAGGGTTATTAAACCGTGGATAACTACCGGGTTACTTCGCTGTATACGAAATCGCGACTTAATGCATCTCAGATTAAAGAGCTCACCTGACAACATCATCTTAAAAACCACGTACCTGAGGTATCGCAATTTTTGCAATGCTCTCCTGAAAAAAATTAAAGTGGATTACGAAAAGCGCGAATTCGAAAAAGCTAAAAATAACCCAAAAGAAATGTGGAAGGTTATTAAAACAGTGACGAACTCTAACCAGCCTAAGAAACCTCCTGATGAACTCCTGAACATTTTGAGCGACAACATCTCCTCGATCAACTCTGTTAACGAGTACTTCGTAAATATAGGCACTAATTTAGCTCAAACAATTTCAGCTCCTTCGTCCCCCCCACCACAGCGTGATTCCTCTCCCTACCCAGTTTCTGTCTGTAATTCATTTGTTATCCTCCCCATTGACGAGACAGAGGTAAAGCAACTTATTCTTAATTTACGTAGTGACAGCTCAACAAGTTGGGATGAAATCTCACCACGTGTGATTAAGCAGTCTGCATCTTCTTTAGCCATACCTCTAACGCATATCTTTAATCTTTGTATAGAGAACGGAGTTTTCCCTCTCTGTTTTAAAAAAGCCGTTGTCCATCCTATTCACAAGGCGGGGAGCAGGGACTGTGTCTCTAATTATAGACCCATCTCAGTTCTCTCCGCTCTATCGAAGATTTTTGAGAGGTACCTTAACACTTCACTGGTAAAATATCTTAATAAATTTAACATCCTATCGGATAATCAGTATGGCTTTCGGAGTGGTATTTCCACAGAAGATGCTGTTTCGAGCCTTACTGAAGCTATTGTATCGCACATTGATAATAAGGAGAGGTGTTATGGTATCTTTCTAGACCTGTCAAAGGCTTTCGATACGGTCTCTGCTCCCATCCTTCTGTCCAAGCTGGAGTCCATTGGAGTTCGGGGTACCAGTTTGGACATGTTTAGAAGTTATCTGACTGGCCGAACACAATGCGTTAAAATTGGTGGTTTGCTCAGCGATGAGGCACCCATATGCTATGGGGTGCCTCAGGGTAGCATTCTGGGCCCAACGCTCTTCCTCATATACATAGACCAATTATGCCGTCTCTCCCTTAAAAATTGTAACATCTTTACTTATGCAGATGACACGGCCCTTTTGGTCTATGGATTAAAACTGTATTAGCTACTCCAGTCTCAGATGTAATACTACACAATTGCCAGGACTCAGACTTTCATTCGTGTCTCTGTAAGCCATTGAAATCTGTAAGTAGTGTAAAGTATTTAGGCGTTCACCTTGACGATAGGCTAGACTGGCATGTCCAGATTGAAACTCTAACAGGTAGAGTCCGGAAACTTATTTATATTTTTAAAAATCTACGTCACTCTCTTTACGGTTTACTTTGGATTATGCCAGTCTGTACTATCCTACTGCATTTATGTCTGGGCAGGGACTAACAAAACATCTATATTAAAACTTGAGCGTGCTCAGCGAGCTGTCCTCAAGGTCTTACTATGTAAGCCTAGGATCTATCCAACCGTGAAACTGTATGCGGAGAGTGAGGTTCTTACAGTTAGGCAGTTGGCTATCTTGCGAATGATCCTCCGTAAACATTCTTCATTGCCTCTCGATAACGTTAGGTCTTCTAGACGCCACGGTACTCTTGTTTGCCCATAGGTTAGTTGTCGTACAACTTGGGCTAAATACCAATATAATGCTCTTAGTTCAAAACTTTATAACAGAGTTCACAAGATTAAACGAATATACTCACTTACTAAGTACAAATTGAAAAAATCAGTGCATGAATATCTTCTATCCCTTAATTACGATGAGACCGAAAGTTTAATCAAATAACACACTCATTCCACCACACACAACACACACACACACACACACACACGCACACACACGCGCGCGCGCGCGCGCACACATGCACATTTTAGTCTAGTAACCTAATAATAATACCAATGTTTTTTATACATAGTGCTTAGGAGGAATCACCGACTCTTAAGATACAGGATTCGTCCTAGTTTAGGAGTTGGAGTTATTTTGTTTTTAATTGTAAAAATCTTTGTATATAATGTAAAGTAAAAATGTAATGTATTTGTTTTTGGTTGAATAAATTATTATTATTATTATTATTTAAATCAATAAATTATGCAATATTATGATACACTTCTACGAAATTAATTGTTAGTGCCATATTTTTAGCAACATAGTAATTCCTGGGCCAGGATTTTTGTTTCTCTGATGTTGTTTTGGATGAGTTTGAACCGCTTAGTATGGGAGGCTAGCATAGTGGTAACCATTATTTTTGATTTTCAATGGGAATGTCGGAAATATAGCGGCTTACATTTTTATATATTAATATGATTAGAAGGGGTCCCAGATGGGATCCCTGAGGCACCCCTGAACTTATAGGCTTAAAAGAGGAAGTGTATCCAGCATAAACAACGGCCTGTCTTCTGTTTTCTATATAAGATTTTATCCACCTGAAAAGGTCACCATGGATTCCAAGTTTACATATCTTTGAGAGGAGTGTATGGTGACAGATTTTGTCAAAACATTTTAAAAAAATTGTGTATACAGCATCTACCTGTAACTTGTCATCCATGGCGCTCAAAATCATATCAGTGAAAGTCACCAAATTAGTGTCGACGCTACGGCCTTTGAAAAACCCATGTTGGTTAGGATTAATTAATCCATGAACGGCTGTAAAGACTATGAATGTAATAATTTTCTCTAGAATTTTTCTAAATTGGCAAAGTTTAGATATAGGACGGTATTTTTCAATATCGGTACTAATGGGACCTTTTGGGATTGGGGTTATTAGAGCTTGCTTCCTGAGTTGTGATACGCAGCCGGAACTAAGTGACTTATTGAAAAGCAATGTTAATGGTAGTGACAGAGACTGATGACAGTATTTTATAAATAAGGGTGGTATCCCGTCTGGTCCTGCACACTTGTTAATATCTAATAAATTCAAATGCTTTAAAACTAATTCTTGTGTTATCTCTATTGTATTTAAGTTGAGCGGAGAATCAGATGGTGGACTTAAATGGTCAGGTATAAAGTTATGATTTTGAGAAAAAATCTTTTATATAGGACCAAAAGTATCTACGGTTTAAGAGATGTAACAATAGCAATTCACAAACCTGGCAAGTTTTAAGAGCTTGTAATACTCCACTGCCCACCAACCACGGGCGTACCGAGGACGCCAAACTCGCCTCCGACCACAGAATAGATTGCTCCGACCGCGAGCTCACCGAAGACATAATAGAAACGAATGGGACAGGAACAGGGACGGCAGCCGTAGCAGAAACGCTTGGTACGCCAGCACCGTATGCGCCATACGCCAAGCCATTGCCGTAGCCAATTCCATTAAGTCCATTGATGCCGTAGCCAATTCCATTAAGTCCATTGACGCCGTAGACAATTCCATTAAGTCCATTGACGCCGTAGTCAATTCCATTAAGTACATTGACGCCATAGCCAATTCCATTAAGTCCATTGATGCTGTAGCCAATTCCATAGGGTCCATTGAAGCCGTAGCCAATTCCATTAAGTCCATTGATGCCGTAGCCAATTCCATTAAGTGCATTGACCCCATAGCTAATTCCATTAAGTCCATTGATGCCGTAGCCAATTCCATTAAATCCATTGACGCCATAGCCAATTCGATTAAGTCCATTGATTCCGTAGCCAAGTAACGACTAGGCCAGGGGTGGCACCATAGTAGAGACTAGGAGAGTATCCGTTGAGGGCACCCATGCTGCAGATGCTGCTGCCTGGCCCGCCAATGCGGTTTAAGCACTCACTGTAGGCATTCTGGAATCAAACAAAGTAAAACAAAAATAGGTATGTTTTTTTGTAGGTATAGAGTCCAAAATTATAAAAAACTAGCGGCCGCCCGCGGTTTCACCCGCGTGGTTCCCGTTCCCGTGGGATATCGGGATAAAAAGTATCCTATGTATTAAAATCTAGGCTATCTACTATCTGTGTGCCAAAATTTCAACCAAATCCGTTGAGTAGTTTTTGCGTGATTGAGGAACAAACATCCAAACATCCAACGCACAAACTTTCACATTTACCGCCTTACTGATAAAGATTGTATAGCAGATGTATGTCACAATGGTTAGTCTTTGTCAAACTACTTGAGTTTGACATTGCAAAGAAAGTGACAAAACACTGTGCAACTATAGATCTGCTATACAATCTTTATTAGTAACGGGGTAATAATATTTGTTTTATGCAAAATGTAATATCTGAAATGCAGTGATGCAAGATGTCGGATGCAGGGTTGTATGCAGATGATTGCAAAGAAAAGAAAATGCAGGAGTTGTTGTCACGGAATCTAATCGAGTAATGTTTAATAAAAATACATTATGTCATAAAGTGCAGCTTGAATCCGGTAGGAAGTGAAAGAAAGCAGGTCACGGCTACGCCGCGTCTGCTACAATTTAACAATATACAATAATACGCAGAATTTTATCTAATAACAAAATAAATCGCATGTACGTGCATCGTACAATATTAGTAGGAAGTAGGATGACAAGTAAAAACAAAAAGTTTTTGTTGCTGATTAAACCTCTATAAACAAAATTTAACCTCAATAAAAGAAATAAAACCTTATCTCTTTCGAATAAAATGAGAAAACTAGGACACCCTCTTATTTAGGTGAGTTTCATATTTCTTTTGCAATTAATAACTAATCGTTTAAATTAAGGTACCTATTACTTTTAAAACCTATTTATTTTGTAACTCTAGGTCATTTCAAAAGCGATAAATCACGTAAAAGTGTCCATATAAGAAGTAGTCGATCCCAGGTAATGATGGTTTTGTTTTGTAATTCGCAATGGCAGCTATAGTGGTGCTTTTTGTCGTTTCAATTGTTCTGGTTCAGGTATGTGTCGATGTAGTGAAATTGAAAAAGAATAGTAGATTGTTATACAAGACGCTAAAATGACCCATTGCATACTAGGTAGTTTTATTCCCGAGCTTTAGCGAGGGAATAAATAGAAACCGAGTTACAATGGGTTTTATAGCGTCGTGTGTTACACTATACTTTTCACTACGATTGCGAGAAAATAAATTACAATATTAAGTAGTTTATTCCGTAAACGAATCCACTCGTTTTTCTATCCTACACTTCATAAACTTTTTGTACAATATTTAAATAAATGATTTGTGCTTGACGGCAAAAGATTAAAATTATTTCTTTCCTATTCAATCAGTTTGTAATTATAGAAAAATTCTAAAGATTTCGGGCCATGGTACCTTTTTTAACCGACTTCCAAAAAAGGAGGAGGTTCTATGTTCGTCTGTATTATTTGTTTTTTTTTTTTTTTTTGTGTATGTCCACCGATTACTCGAAGACAGCTGGACCGATTGAAATGATTCAAACGTTATTACATTAGGTACACTCCCAAATTGGTCCCATTTTTTAAAATTTGGAAATCGGTTCAGTACTTTTCAAGTAATTTTGAAAAAAGCACGAAAATAGTATGATTTTGTGTGAATTACCTCGATGATTGGTCGTATTACTTCTTTGTTTATGAACTGAATAAGATAATTATTTTTTGTTGGAAGTGGGATATCTTAAGTGTAGTTTTTTAACCGACTTAAAAAAGGAGGTTCTCAGTTTGACCCGTATTTAAGTATGTTTCTCCGCGATCATCTTACGTTTGGCTGAGCCGATTTTTCTATACATATATGATATACCTTACCTACAAGGTACCTACACTAAAAATAAAAAATTGTTTAAAAAAAAACTGTTTAAAAAATTGTTTAAGGTTTTTTGAAGTCGGTTTTTTGATTTCTAAATCTAAAGCCAATTATTATACAAATCAAGGTCAATTATATATATTAAGTCAATTATATATATTAAGAAACAATTACTAAGTAAAGCATATACTAGAACAGCTTGATTTTAAGCTAAAATTTACCACAAAATCACACGAAATTTATAACGCAGCACTGAATTGCCCACCTCTTTCGAAAAATGCAATTACATCTGAATGAAAAAATATTAATCTATTTACAGAATGCCTGCAGCCAGGGCTTCAACAGTTTGACTGGCCTTAATGGTTTGGGTTATTCTGGCCTAAGTTATGAAGCTGAAGCCACCAGCAGCGGCATTGGTGCTCTCAGCGGATACTTCAACAACGAATACTACAGCAAAGCTTTCAACTTTTTGAACAACGGTGTTGTTTATCAAGGTGATGGTGTTGGTAATGGCCCTGTTGTTGAATTGGGGACCGGCATTTCCAACTTTGGCGTCAACTCGCTCGGTCTTTATGGCAACAATGTGTTGGGGCTGGGCTACAATGGCTTCATCCCTTGTGTAATATAAATTATTTTAACTATATCTTCAAAGGTTAAATAAGAGATTAAATAGAAAGTTATTTAGATACTTGAATCATAATAATATCAAAGGCGGCAATATCCACTCAATGACATTTTGAGTAATAGAACGATTTTTTTATTATTATTTTTGATTGAGTTGTATATAGGACAACACCGGGTTGGCTACGACCTTTTTAAACAGTATTTGGCATAAGATATTGCCACATTTAGTAATGTGTGTTTAGCTATTATAAACTTTACCTTGTATTGTAATAACCTTTACGTCCATAAATAAATAAAACGCCATTTTTTTTTCATGTTCATTTTTTACATTGAGTGAATATTGCCGGCATTAATATTATAAAAGTTTCACTTACTTTTAAAAAATATTGCATTTATTATATCGCCGGATCTTATGAAAACATGAGGTAACAATATTAATATATAGCGGTGTAAAACATGAGGTTTTACACCGCTATATTTGTCTATAAATTACATTGACTTTTTTACAGAAAGTCTATAGCCAGCGCTTGAACAGTTTGACTAATCTTAATGGCCTGGGTTATTCTGGCCTAAGTTACGAAGCTGAAGCCATCAGCAGCGGCATTGGTGCTCTCAGTGGATACTTCAACAACGAATATTACAGCAAAGCTTTCAATTTTTTGAACAACGGTGTTGTTTATCAGGGTGATGGTGTTGGTAATGGCCCTGTTGTATATACAGGCATTTCCAACTTAGGCGTCGACTCGCTCGGTCTGTATGGCAACAATGTGGTAGGACTGGGTTGCAACGGCGTCTACCCTGATATCGTCGGCTTCCCTAACCTTGGCAGCATCGGCTCGAGCGGTCCCATCTTTGTGACTAGCATCTCGCCCATCGGCCCCAGCGGGCTTGCCGTAGCGACGGAGATCGAGGTCGCAGGCACCCTGCTGGTCACTGGCATGATGCCGTTCCTGAGCGCCGTGTCGTTCGAGGGCGCGCTGCCAACGGTTGGCTCCGGTGACGCCACGTGCGGCTGCGGCAACGGCGCGGTCGGCATCGTCAACGAAGCTTTCCCTGTAACCTTCGGAGACTGTGGCTGCGGTGCATCAACTCTTTATCTTGATAATCCTCTATACGGTCGCATTTACTACTAAACAACTGATTGAGGTGTAATGAACTCTGAATAAATAATGACTTTCGATGCAAATATTGTTTAAATTATTTGCTTGATTCAATTTAGTTTTGGTCTGTTTTTCTCTCTTTCTTATCGTATTAACATTAGTTGCCCCTCCAGTGTTAGAGGTTATCAAGCCGCCTGTTAGGCCTCTAACTTGGTTTAATGACTGTTATCAGGTGACAACAGCCGGGACCGACGGTTTAACATGCCCTCCGAAGCACGGAAGCTACTTAACGGTCACCCATCCGACACTTGACCGGACCGAGCATTGCTTAACGAACGTGATTGAGTACGATCAGTCTGTCAAGCTCCCTCATGAGCTGGAATATTGATTATTGATGCCATGATCATGGAATATTACAGAAACGTGTTGACAATCAGATACCAAAGTATGTTGCATGTAGGTATACTTAATGCAAAGTATGGTCAACCCTTTTAACACATCTTATAGATTTTTTATGTGAAATAGTGCTAGATACTCAGTTTATTTAAGATTAGATTTTTTTATCCTGGTAAAAGATTTGCTTTGGATATTTGATTGATAAATATGATGATGCACTTGCAAACACAATACCTACTTAAAACTTTAACCGTAAACTATGAAAATTATTAGTGTAGAATGAAATTTATAAAAAAGATACTATTCTTTCTTATAAAGATTTAATAAGTGCACATTATAGACGAATTGATAAGTTATTTAACTGATTTTGAAAACTTGTTTGTATGTCAACGATATGAAACTGAAATAAATGCAACCAAAACGCACAAAAAAGTCTGGGAAAAAATTGTGGAAGAGGGAAAAAATATAATTTATAGTCGCGCGTAATTTTTTTTCATCTTTAATAAGGATCAACGAGGTTTTTAGGTAAATATGTAGAGTTTCAGTCACAACAAAATAAATTATTTCAGTGCAAGAATGATTGAAATTGAACCAAAAATGACGAAGATAGAACGATTCTCGTGTCGCATTCTCAAAAACGCTCTCCAATTCACGATTGGCTGATGACGTCATCAGCCACGAGCGCCGCTCAGCGGCGCGGCAGGTGTTTGTTCGGGCGATCGTGGCACGTGACGTCATCGCATGATCCGCAAGGGCCGGCAGTGTTTTTTAAACTCAATTTTTAAATCTTTAATAATTTTGTCATTTCTTGATGGATTTTATTTGATGTGATATACAAAATTGATATATTCAATTGTCCTGTTGATCCTCATTGCACTCAAGAGGGGAGTACACTAACTATAGATTTCATTGCTCTACAAACTTATTTCCGTAGCTAGCTCTTTATGTTCGTATTAACGAATTATTAACGAATATGTGCCATACTATCACGGTGGCTGTTTAGTTGTAGGAGCGAGAGTGGTTGAGCAACAAAAAGGTTGAAAAAGCAATTATTGAAGGTGTGCAATTAATAGAGCTCTGGATCTGTTATGGTTTTAAAGGTAATTTATGTATTTAATTCGAATATAATATTGCCAGGCGTTTTCGTTGGAGGAAAGTAGTCCTAGGTAACGTAAAATTTGTCGCCTGGTACTACTTTCCCCCTAACCCCTCGAAATGTTACATTAGAAATAAATACATAGGTATAGAAATAATACCATACACCAAATCCAGAGCTTCAAAAATTGGATACCTTCAATGCCCACCAACTCTCACCCCCACGGCGGAACAGTTGCCAGGCGCCTGGATCTATGATAAATAAATGATAAAATGGCACATTAATTAGAGGGATGACGTTGCTATTGCAAACCTATAATTCCGTAGCTGCTTCTTAGTTCATTCATAATGGCAGAATTTTATGAGAAACCAAATCCTGGCCCAAAAATTACTACCTTTCTAAAAATAAGGCACTAAAAATAATTTCATAAAAGTGTAGATATCGTTCATTTAAATGGTGTCTTTTACATTGCAAAATGAGTGATTAACCAAATTGAACAATGAAATGGGTCCGAAAGACATTATTTTGTGGAACGTCAAGACTATACAAGTTTAATTGAAAAAATATATGCAATAAAACTTGCAAAGTTATATCATAAATATAACACTATACAGGATAAGTACCTATTAGGAAATTGAAAAAATGAAGAAAAAATACTTTGATTGGGTTTATTTCATAGGCGATTCATAAGATGATCGTTTATGGTTTTACAGGGGCACTGAAGCGCATCCGCAGTTACCAGCGATGGAGACGACGCCACCGGCGGGTATCTGGCCACCGAAGCTGACAGCACCGATCACCGGGACCTGACCACCAACCACGGTCGTGCCACCGACAGCAAAGTCACCTCCGACCGCGAGCTCGCCGTATCCATTAGAGACGAATGGGCCGGCGACGGGGACAGCGGCCGTAGCGGCCACGCTTGGTATGCCAGCACCGTATGCGCCATAAGCCAAGCCATTGCCATAGCCAATTCCATTAAGTCCATTGACGCCGTAGCCAATTCCATTTATTCCATTGATGCCGTAGCCAAATCCGTTAAGTCCATTGATGCCGTAGCCATAAGCATCAAAACCAGTACCTACCAGGCCAGGGGTAGCACCGTAGGGGTAGTAGGGACCGTATCCGTTGAGGGCACCCAAGCCACTGCTTACGGCTTCAGCTTCGAAAGCGAGCCCAGAGTAACCCGGTGCGCCAAGGCGGTTCAAGCACTGGCTGAAGGCATTCTGGAATCAAAATACAAGAAATAGATTAAAATATTTTTTATTTCTCAAACTGAAATTGCATGTTCAAGGGCGTCGCCAAGGGTGGGCAGGGGTGTTGCAGCTATCCCCCCCCCCTCTATACTTAAAAAATGTAGCAAACTGCAAAGTAGGCGACCAAATTCCTGAGGCCGTGCACTTGACTGTACCTACAAATTCATATATTTCTCATCCTCCTTATAATGGTCTGGCGACGCCCTTGTATTGTAATGCATGTTTAACATGTAGTTTAGATCAATTATGAATTTCAGTTTTACATACAAATAACGTCGTGTGGGGTAAGTGGAGCACCTTTTTATTACCCATAAAATGATCGCAGTGATACGTTATATGGGTTGAAATATTGGAACTACCTTAGTTTGTCATTCCTGTTTTACTATATCTGCTTAAAAATACTACATAGATAGGTTATTTTTTTCGTAATTTAACCTAAGCTAAAACTACAGTTTAAAGTTTGTTGTGGTGGAAATATCAAATTGAACTTACCTGGATCAGTAAAGCCTGGAGGCAGATCAAGAAAAAGGTAGAGGAAGACATTATTGTTGATATTCAAATGAAATCCCTTCGAATCGTGTTTGAAAACTAGAACACTCCTTTATAAAGGTGAATTTCATATTTCTTTGGCAATTATTAATGATAACTTATCGTTTTAGTTGAGGCATTACTTTCGTAACCTATTTAATTTTTTCACCCTACGTCATTTCAAAAGCGATAAATCACGTAAAAGTTTATTTATAAGCACTGACCTATTTCAAGCAAATCACAGTATCGTTTAGGAATTCAAAATGGTAGCTAAAGTTGTGCTTTTCATCGTATCAGCTGTTCTGGTTCAGGTTAGTGTTCATTAATTAACTCAATCTTCAAAGGTTAAAAATGAGATAAAAGTGAAAGAATAATTGTACATTTTGTACTTACTTAGGTACCTACTTTTTTATGCAATTTATGGCATTCAATCTGTCGCCGGATCTTATGAAAACTTGAGGATATAATCATGTGTATTATTGTTACTGATATTTTTGGCTACAACTCACATATTATAAGTGAAAAATATATTTTTACAGAATGCCTACAGCCAGTGCTTGAACAGTTTGACTGGCCTTAACGGTCTGGGATTCTCTGGCTTCAATGGTCTGGGTTACTCTGGGCTTGCGTTTGAAGCTGAAGCCGTCAGCAGCGGCCTCGGTGCCCTCAACGGATACTACAACAACGGCTACAATGTTTTGAACAACGGTGTTGCTCTTTCTAACATTGGTTATGGCAATGTTGGCGTGTTAGGGACAGGCTTAGGAGTCAACTCGCTCGGTCTGTATGGCAACAATGTGTTGGGGCTGGGCTATAACGGCGTCTACCCTGACCTCATCGGATACCCTAACCTTGGCGGCATCGGCTCGAGCGGTCCCCTCCCCGTGACCACCATCTCTCCAATCGGCCCCAGTGGGCTCGCCGTGGCGTCGGAGAACGAGATCGCAGGCACCCTGTTGGCCAGCGGCACGCTGCCGTTCCTGAGCGCCGTGTCGTTCGAGGGCGCGCTGCCGACGGCCGGCTCCGGCGTCGCCACGTGCGGCTGCGGCAACGGCGCGGTCGGCATCGTCAACGACGGCTTCCCTGGAACCATCGGAGGCTGCGGCTGCGGTGCATCAACTCTATATCCTGCTAATCCTTTTTACGGTGGCCTTTACTACTAAACAACTGATTGAGGTGTAATGAATTCCTTATAAATAAATGACTTTCGATGCAAACATTGTTTAAATTATTTGGGATGATAAAACCTCAAATTCAAATAATACACATAAGAAAAGAACACACCTATTGGATTTTTAAATTGCTAAGTAATAATATTTTTTTACATAAAATGATTATTTTTAGCCTGGTTAAAGAATTCCTTTGGATTTTTTACATGACTGCCCAAAGAGGAATGTGTGTTGAGAAATGCAATATTTCACCAACCCAATTACAACTTACGATGATTGGGTGCACATTACATAATACATTTTTAGTTAACATTGAATTTCTTAAATTTGAGATTTTTGCATTCACAATGCTATTTTTACACAATACTAAATAATGTACTAGAAAAAATACGACTCGCACCAGATCAATACTCAGACGGGAATCGATCCCGCGACCTTTGGATATCCGGTCCAATGCTGGAATAAGAAAATAAAGAAAGAATAATAAATATCTAGAAAGATATTTCAATTGAATGTCGAGGTAATTCCTCACATTGGTGAAATAACGCTGGCTTGCAGCGTAAGAGTAGGATATACTAGAAGAAATTCGGCGATGTCACTAGTGGCTCGGTAGCTCAGCGGTCAGAGCATTGGATTGGATATCCAAAGGTCGCTGGTTCGATTCCCGTCTGAGTATTGATCTGGTGCGAGTCGTATTTTTTCTAGTACATTATTTAGTATTGAATTTCTTGTTGTTACATCGAATTTGATTTGTTATTTCACAGATTTTGAAAACATTTATTTATTTACGTTTTTCGGCAGGACAGTCGAGGTTTTTAATATTATTTGTAAATATTTGAATGATGATTCACTATTAATAATTAATACCATAGCAGTAATGTAAATTATTAAACAAAATAATTCAATTACAGAAATTAACTTTATTATTTATTTTCTTTGTTTATTTTATAAAGATAAACGAAAAAAAATATATTTCATCAACCTCAATGACAACTGCACATTGAACAATAACTTGACACTGAATATCGTGTTATCACCACAAAATAGATTACTTATTTCACTGATTTTGAAAACGTTTTCTACGGCAACTGATTTGAAGCTGAAATAAAATTTTAAAACATGAAACGCACAAAACTGCCAGTTGCCGCATGATTAAGTGTTACCCTTTTCTTAATATATTAATTACTTTGTGATTAAAAACACTTTCGTTATTTTACCTCTAAAGATAATGCACTCCTTGCCAATACACACTTAAGTGAAATAGTTATTTGTTATACTATAGAGTATAGATAGACCAGAGCCAATTTAATCTGCGAGTGCTAACTTCTCGAACTAGCGAACTATTCTAAAATTTGATCGAGTGATTATAATTTTAGTTACGACTACTGAGCACGAGACATCACAAAAATGTTGTCTCATGTTAAACATACAACTTTTCACCTCACAAGCAAGAAAAGTATTATAACAATTAGTAAGAACAGTTATTTTTACGTAACTTTTCAGGTAAAAGGTTAAATTCAGCAATTAAAACTTGTTCTCTTAACTTTTTTGGAGTTAGATAACGATTTTTATCTCTAGTCGCACTCATATTATTGTATATATTATAAAAATAATTTGATCAAAGCATTGCTGTAAAAAAATGATTCATAGAGTAAAGTTAGATTCCCGTCATTTTGTTTTACATTTCGTTGTGTTTTTCTCTGTATTTATTAATATTCCATCTCATTTATTTATTTAAATACAATCGAAAAATACTAATGTGATAGGTATTATATATTCACTTCTCAAGCTTACGCGCTCACTAGACATGAAATAAAACACTTTTAACGGATACTAGCGCGGTTTTTATTGAAAGTACTTTGGTAATTAGTTGGTATTTGGTTTGATTTTTGATTTTACCGACGTTTCAAAAAAAAAAAACGAAAATCGGTTTGATTTTTCGACGTGTCGAAAAATCAAACCAAATACCAACTAATTACCAAAGTACTTTCAATAAAAACCGCGCTAGTATCCGTGAAAAGTGTTTTATTTCAGGTATTATATTTCATAAATTTAACGTATTTTATATTTATTTCTTATAATTATGCGACCTCATTTCGCCTTTCTCCTTATTAAGAAATCGATATCAATAGAATTAGATATCAACATTCTTTTTCAAATATCCTTGTTTAAAACTCATTGACCTGTTTTTTTTCTATTTAACTGGACTGGCTGTCTGTATGATTTGACAGCAAAGTTTTTGTGCCTATTTGAAACGCCACTAGCGTGCGTCTAACCTCGGTCACTCACATGCGCGCAAAAGTTCGTACATTGTACGAATGTTTTCAATAGGCTTGTTTCCAGTAAGAATAAATATAATGGATAGGGGTTTATAATGATTAATTATATTATGGAGAAAATAACAAACAATTTTAATTATTAAAAGCGTTAAAGATTATTAATATTTTTAAAAAATAAATTTCGTAAAATGAAACCTTTAGTCACGTGACAGTGAACACCAATCAGAAAGCGTTACGTCACGCCGTGCGAACCTCCAATCTTGTCTTTGACGTTTCGAGTATCACTACCGGAGGCGCGTTCCAAACCTACACTCCGAGTGCAACCTAACCACAACCGAACGCAAGTTTTAGCCACTTTTTCCGTATTTCTCCATTGTTTGGAACATATATAAATAACTGGTTTAGCGTTTTTATAGTCGTGCTATCACACTGGGGCACTATACAGTCCTTATAATATGAGAAATTCATTTTTAAACGATAAAAACTAGCTATAACGTACGAAGACACGATCGCTCTTTTGTTTGTTTTGCACGGCGTGACGTCATTCAAGACGCCATGACAGTCTTGTGCGTTTTGGAACCAAATTAAAATTGGTTTTTTAAAACGCGAAATTTATAATGTAAACGCTCGATTAAAAATAAATAAACCTTTTTTTTCGATAAAATGCCTAATAAGCTAAAATATTAAGCAGTTATTGAAATTTTGTCAACTAGCCTATTATGTATGGAAAATCATTTGCGAATATCTGCGAATGTCCGTCCTACACTTGTGGGTTCGCGTATTTGCGCGAATGTGAGTGACCGGTATAAAGAACAAATATTGACGTACAATGAAAATAGTTGCCATGATACAAAAAAAATATCGTTTAATTTGACATACGCACATCACTAGATTTAGTACCCTGTACGCACGCTACGTCCTACAGCGCCAAAATGGTGGAAATCAAATAGGCACAAGAACAGTTTGACAGCAGCCAGTCCAGTGTAATAATATAGAGGTCAATGTTAAAACTCCTTGGTATTTTTGTATCTGTGTATTTTATTTTATATATTTCTTAATTTAATGTCAAACAACATTTAAAAATGTTATGTTAAATTTAAAAAAGTATTCTAAAGATTCTTTATAATTATTATTTTACAAGTCTCATCATTTTCACTCTATTTTTTCTTAATTATTTTAACTCTGCAACGCGCGGAAAAAGTGACACAATAGGTTTTCTATTGTGTCATTGTGTCTCAGTCGCCGGCGACCGCTCGGGCGTTGATGAATTAAAAGGTGGTGTCAAAAAAAACACTTTTCCTCACTCGTAAATGTAAGTTTTAAGATATATGGAATTGAAAATTTAAAGAAAGCGAATCATTTTGTTAGGCTTTATTACATAGGCGATTCAAAAGATAATCGTTTATGGTTTTACAGCGGCACAGAAGCGCATCCGCAGTTGCCAGCGATGGAGACGACGCCACCGGCGGGTATCTGGCCACCGAAGCTGACAGCACCGATCACCGGGACCTGGCCACCGACCACGGTCGTGCCAAGGACGCCAAACTCGCCTCCGACCGCGAGCTCACCGAAGCCATTAGAAACAAATGGGCCGGTGACGGGGACAGCGGCCGTAGCAGCCACGCTTGGTACGCCAGCACCGTATGCGCCATACGCCAAGCTATTGCCGTAGCCAATTCCATTAAGCCCATTGACGCCGTAGCCAATTCCGTTAATTCCATTGATGCCGTAGCCAAATCCGTTAAGTCCATTGATGCCGTAGCCATAAGCATCAAAACCAGTACCAACCAGGCCTGGGGTAGCACCGAAGGGGTAGTAGGGACCGTATCCGTTGAGGGCACCCAAGCCACTGCTTACGGCTTCAGCTTCGAAAGCGAGCCCAGAGCCATAGCGGTTCAAGCACTGACTGTAGGCATTCTGAAATCAAAATTAGGAAAACAAACTAACATTTTGTTTACAGCGAACTATAGCTTTTGGATTTTATAAGGTCCTTCTCCAAAATTACAAATTTTTTTCCAAAAAGTTACCTGAACGACCATTAAAATTTTTGATTGCACATTAAATCTCTAAAAGAAAAAATAAAGCAAATTCTTACTTGGACGAGTAAAGCCTGGAGGCAGATCAAGAAGAAAGTAGAGTACGACATTATTGTTGATATTTAAAAACCGTTCGAATTATGATTAAAAACTAGAACACTCCTTTATATATGTGAATTTCATATTTCTTTGGCAATTGATAGCTTATCGTTTAAGTTGAGGAATTACTTTCGTAACCTAACTTGTCACATTAGGACATTTTAAAAGCGATAAATCACGTACAAGTTTCTTTATAAGCAGTGACCTATTTCAAGCAAATCACAGTATCGTTTTTGAATTCAAAATGGCAGCTAAAGTAGTGCTTTTCATCGTATCAGCTGTTCTGGTTCAGGTAAGTGTAAGCGAAGGCCATAGGCAGCAATGTCACTTTAACGTCTCCATTATTTAGAAGTCTTTTTTTAATTTTTTTCAATTATTGTAGTCAATCGCTCATCGTTATAATTAATTTATATCATTTGCATACTAATAGGGATGTCAAAAATTGAAACTTTTCTTTAATTACAGAATGCCTACAGCCAGTGCTTGAACAGTTTGAATGGCTTTAACGGTCTGGGATTCTCTGGCATCAATGGTCTGGGTTACTCTGGGCTTGCGTTCGAAGCTGAAGCCGTCAGCAGCGGCCTCGGTGCCCTCAACGGATACTACAACAACGGTTACAATGTTTTGAACAACGGTGTTGCTCTTTCCAACGTTGGTTATGGCAATGTTGGCGTGTTGGGGACAGGCTTAGGCGTCAACTCGCTCGGTCTGTATGGCAACAATGTGTTGGGGCTGGGCTGTAACGGCATTATCCCTGACCTCGTCGGCTACCCTAACCTTGGCGGCATCGGCTCAAGCGGTCCCCTCCCCGTGACCACCATCTCGCCCATCGGCCCAAGCGGGCTCGCCGTGGCGTCGGAGAACGAGATCGCAGGCACCCTGCTGGCCAGCGGCACGCTGCCGTTCCTGAGCGCCGTGTCGTTCGAGGGTGCACTGCCGACGGCCGGCTCCGGCGTCGCCACGTGCGGCTGCGGCAACGGCGCGGTCGGCATCGTTAACGACGGCTTCCCTGGAACCATCGGAGGCTGTGGCTGCGGTGCATCAACTCTTTATCCTGCTAATCCTTTTTACGGTGGCCTTTACTACTAAACAAATAAATGAGGTGTAATTAACTCTGAAAAAATAAATGACTTTTGATGCAAACATTGTTTAAATTATTTGGGATGATAAAAGTACCAATTCAAATAATACCTACACATAAGAACACACCTATTAGGTTTAAATAATAGTTATGCTGTATAAAGCATAATAATATATGTTACTTTTCATCCTGGTTAAAGATTTCCTTTGGTTTCTTCACATGACTGAAGAGGAGTGTGTTGAAAAATGCAATATTTCATCAACCTCAATTACAACTTGATTATTGGGTGCACATTACATATTATATTTGTAGTTGACTTTGAATTTCTTGTTGTTACAACGAATTTGATTAGTTATTTGACCGATTTTAAAAACATTTATTTATTTATTTTGTGGTACGTTTTTCGGCAGGACTGTCGAGGACAGCAAAGGAAACGGCGGTTGAAAGGGGAAAAGGAAGATTTAATAGCAGATAAAAAGGAAACACATTTACAATAGGCAAAGGAAGGCAAATATGACAAGAATAGAGTAAAGAGGCGAAACCTAGTATAGGTATTTACAAGCAACAAATTATCTCGACTGTCCTTGACAAGGACAGTCGAGGTTTTTAATATTTTTGTAAATATTTGAATTAAAAAGGAAACACATTTACAATAGGCAAAGGAAGGCAAATATTACAAGAATAGAGTAAAGAGACGAAAACATAGTATATTAAAATTCTAATATCTTTGAGTATAGGTATTTACAAGCAACAAATTACCTCGACTGTCCTTGACAAGGACGGTCGAGGTTTTTAATATTTTTGTAAATATTTGAATTATATGTGACACACTATAATTAATACGATAACAGTAAACTATGAAAATTATTAATAACTAATATTATATTTCATTTTATAAAATTTAAACGAAAATATCACATTTCATCAACTTCATTCACAACTTAATTATTGGGTGCAAATTGAACAATAACTTGACACTGAATTTCTTGTTATCACCACAAATAGATTAGTTATTTCACTGATTTTGAAAACTGTTTGCACGGCAACTGATGTAAAACTGAAATAAAATGTTATTCAACATTACATGAAACGCACAAATCTGCCTGTTGCCGCATGTTAAAGTATACCCATTTCTATATTATTTACTTTGTAATTAAAACCACTTATGCAATTTTTCCTCTATAGATTAATGTACTCCCTGACAATACAGGCTTAAGGCCATAATCAGTGCGCGTTCCAACGTGGCGGTTGCGTTGAGAACTAGCACCGAATTCTCAATTTTTACATGTTTTTATTACTTTTCATCGCTTTCAAGTTAGTAAAAAAAATCTGTTCAATTAATATTGAAGGTATTAACATCGCTGATATTTATAGTTGGTTTTTACATAAGCGAATGTTCTGTTTCCGAAATTTTGCAAATAAGACCAAAACAGGGCCCACGAAATATTTTTTTACATCAAAGGTTTTTATAAATGCTTTTAATAAAATCTATTGTGTATTATTTCATGTACATTATATATATTGGAAAAAATATTTTTTCCATGATAACTTCACGCGCGTAATCTTTCAATAATTTTAATTGAATATTAGGATTTGACCCACCTTAAGGCCTTAAGTGAAAACAGTATTATTTGTAATACTATAGACCAAAGTCAATTTATGCTCGCGAAGTTTTCTAAAATTTGATCGAGTGATTCTAACCAAAATAGACTACTGAGCACATTGAGTAATTTAAAGGCACACAAAAGGGAGATCAGGCACTTGAGACCCAAAAGTGTAATAAAGATAATTCTGTTGTCTATAAACACTTTATGTTACTAGAATCATAAAACAGTTGCAATTTTATTTTTTTACTGCTACATTTAGCTTTAATTAATTATTGAATAAAAACGAAAGTATATCAATGAAACGGACATCTTTGTCAGCGATTGCACAAGTGATTGCGCATTAAAAAAAAGAATGTCATTTGACACTATTGAATTTACAGCTATCTGTCAGTCAACTGTCAAAAGCGTTTTGTTAAGTGCGACATATTATGCATAGATTTTCCGTTTGATCAGGGTCATTGTGGTACTAATCTGTATCACTAACGAAGCTAACAAATCGTGTTGGTCGTGATACTGGTGTTGCTATTTAGTGTCGGGATTTTTTCTAGTATATTATTTAGTATTGTATAAAAATAGCATTGTGAATGCAAAAATCTTAAATTTCAAAATTATATAGCTATTTCATCTTAATCGATTGCCAAATATCTGGAAAGATATTTCAATTGAATGTCGAGGTAATTCCTCACATTGGTGAAGAGAGTAAGAGTAGGATATACATATACTAGAAGAAATTCGACTCGGTAGCTCAGCGGTCAGAGCATTGGACCGGATATCCAAAGGTCGCGGGTTCGATTCCCGTCTGAGTATTGATCTGGTACGAGTCGTATTTTTTCTAGTATATTAACTAGTATTGTATAGAAATAGCATTGTGAATGCAAAAATCTTAAATTTAAAAATGAATAATCCTTGTTTAAACTCCTTGGTATATCTGCGTATTTAATTTTTATACTTTTTGATAAAGGACAACATTTAAAAATCTATAAGTATTTTATGTATCCTTTTATTACATAATATCAATTTTACAATTTTTACTCTATTTCTTTTCTTTATAATATCAAAAGGTAATGTTAGAACATAAATAAAAAAAATAAAAACTCGTAAAAGTAAGTTTTAAGTTAAAAAATTGGGATATTGGGCATTGAAAAATTAAAGAGAAAAATCATTTGGCTAGGCTTTATTACATAGGCGATTCAAAAGATGATCGTTTATGGTTTTACAGCGGCACTGAAGCGCATCCGCAGTTACCAGCGATGGAGACGACGCCACCGGCGGGTATCTGGCCACCGAAGCTGACAGCACCGATCACCGGGACCTGACCACCAACCACGGTCGTGCCACCGACAGCAAAGTCACCTCCGACCGCGAGCTCGCCGTATCCATTAGAGACGAATGGGCCGGCGACGGGGACAGCGGCCGTAGCGGCCACGCTTGGTATGCCAGCACCGTATGCGCCATAAGCCAAGCCATTGCCATAGCCAATTCCATTAAGTCCATTGACGCCGTAGCCAATTCCATTTATTCCATTGATGCCGTAGCCAAATCCGTTAAGTCCATTGATGCCGTAGCCATAAGCATCAAAACCAGTACCTACCAGGCCAGGGGTAGCACCGTAGGGGTAGTAGGGACCGTATCCGTTGAGGGCACCCAAGCCACTGCTTACGGCTTCAGCTTCGAAAGCGAGCCCAGAGTAACCCGGTGCGCCAAGGCGGTTCAAGCACTGGCTGAAGGCATTCTGGAATCAAAATACAAGAAATAGATTAAAATATTTTTTATTTCTCAAACTGAAATTGCATGTTCAAGGGCGTCGCCAAGGGTGGGCAGGGGTGTTGCAGCTAGCCCCCCCCTCTATACTTAAAAAATGTAGCAAACTGCAAAGTAGGCGACCAAATTCCTGAGGCCGTGCACTTGACTGTACCTACAAATTCATATATTTCTCATCCTCCTTATAATGGTCTGGCGACGCCCTTGTATTGTAATGCATGTTTAACATGTAGTTTAGATCAATTATGAATTTCAGTTTTACATACAAATAACGTCGTGTGGGGTAAGTGGAGCACCTTTTTATTACCTATAAAATGATCGCAGTGATACGTTATATGGGTTGAAATATTGGAACTACCTTAGTTTGTCATTCCTGTTTTACTATATCTGCTTAAAAATACTACATAGATAGGTTATTTTTTTCGTAATTTAACCTAAGCTAAAACTACAGTTTAAAGTTTGTTGTGGTGGAAATATCAAATTGAACTTACCTGGATCAGTAAAGCCTGGAGGCAGATCAAAAAAAAGGTAGAGGAAGACATTATTGTTGATATTCAAATGAAGTCCCTTCGAATCGTGTTTGAAAACTAGAACACTCCTTTATAAAGGTGAATTTCATATTTCTTTGGCAATTATTAATGATAACTTATCGTTTTAGTTGAGGCATTACTTTCGTAACCTATTTAATTTTTTCACCCTACGTCATTTCAAAAGCGATAAATCACGTAAAAGTTTATTTATAAGCACTGACCTATTTCAAGCAAATCACAGTATCGTTTAGGAATTCAAAATGGTAGCTAAAGTTGTGCTTTTCATCGTATCAGCTGTTCTGGTTCAGGTAAGTGTTCATTAATTAACTCAATCTTCAAAGGTTAAAAATGAGATAAAAGTGAAAGATTAATTGTACATTTTGTACTTACTTAGGTACCTACTTTTTTATGCAATTTATGGCATTCAATCTGTCGCCGGATCTTATGAAAACTTGAGGATATATCATGTGTATTATTGTTACTGATATTTTTGTCTACAACTCACATATTATAAGTGAAAAATATTTTTTTACAGAATGCCTACAGCCAGTGCTTGAACAGTTTGACTGGCCTTAACGGTCTGGGATTCTCTGGCTTCAATGGTCTGGGTTACTCTGGGCTTGCGTTTGAAGCTGAAGCCGTCAGCAGCGGCCTCGGTGCCCTCAACGGATACTACAACAACGGCTACAATGTTTTGAACAACGGTGTTGCTCTTTCTAACATTGGTTATGGCAATGTTGGCGTGTTAGGGACAGGCTTAGGAGTCAACTCGCTCGGTCTGTATGGCAACAATGTGTTGGGGCTGGGCTATAACGGCGTCTACCCTGACCTCATCGGATACCCTAACCTTGGCGGCATCGGCTCGAGCGGTCCCCTCCCCGTGACCACCATCTCTCCAATCGGCCCCAGTGGGCTCGCCGTGGCGTCGGAGAACGAGATCGCAGGCACCCTGTTGGCCAGCGGCACGCTGCCGTTCCTGAGCGCCGTGTCGTTCGAGGGCGCGCTGCCGACGGCCGGCTCCGGCGTCGCCACGTGCGGCTGCGGCAACGGCGCGGTCGGCATCGTCAACGACGGCTTCCCTGGAACCATCGGAGGCTGCGGCTGCGGTGCATCAACTCTTTATCCTGCTAATCCTTTTTACGGTGGCCTTTACTACTAAACAACTGATTGAGGTGTAATGAATTCCTTATAAATAAATGACTTTCGATGCAAACATTGTTTAAATTATTTGGGATGATAAAACCTCAAATTCAAATAATACACATAAGAAAAGAACACACCTATTGGATTTTTAAATTGCTAAGTAATAATTATTTTTTACATAAAATGATTATTTTTAGCCTGGTTAAAGAATTCCTTTGGATTTTTTACATGACTGCCCAAAGAGGAGTGTGTTGAGAAATGCAATATTTCACCAACCCAATTACAACTTACGATGATTGGGTGCACATTACATAATATATTTTTAGTTAACATTGAATTTCTTAAATTTGAGATTTTTGCATTCACAATGCTATTTTTACACAATACTAAATAATGTACTAGAAAAAATACGACTCGCACCAGATCAATACTCAGACGGGAATCGAATCCGCGACCTTTGGATATCCGGTCCAATGCTGGAATAAGAAAATAAAGACAGAATAATAAATATCTGGAAAGATATTTCAATTGAATGTCGAGGTAATTCCTCACATTGGTGAAATAACGCTGACTTGCAGCGTAAGAGTAGGATATACTAGAAGAAATTCGGCGATGTCACTAGTGACTCGGTAGCTCAGCGGTCAGAGCATTGGATCGGATATCAAAAGGTCGCGGGTTCGATTCCCGTCTGAGTATTGATCTGGTGCGAGTCGTATTTTTTCTAGTACATTATTTAGTATTGAATTTCTTGTTGTTACATCGAATTTGATTTGTTATTTCACAGATTTTGAAAACATTTATTTATTTACGTTTTTCGGCAGGACAGTCGAGGTTTTTAATATTTTTTGTAAATATTTGAATGATGATTCACTATTAATAATTAATACGATAGCAGTAATGTAAATTATTAAACAAAATAATTCAATTACAGAAATTAACTTTATTATTTATTTTCTTTGTTTATTTTATAAAGATAAACGAAAAAAATATATATTTCATCAACCTCAATCACAACTGCACATTGAACAATAACTTGACACTTAATATCGTGTTATCACCACAAAATAGATTACTTATTTCACTGATTTTGAAAACGTTTTCTACGGCAACTGATTTGAAACTGAAATAAAATTTTAAAACATGAAACGCACAAAACTGCCAGTTGCCGCATGATTAAGTGTTACCCTTTTCTTAATATATTAATTACTTTGTGATTAAAAACACTTTCGTTATTTTACCTCTAAAGATAATGCACTCCTTGCCAATACACACTTAAGTGAAATAGTTGTTTGTTATACTATAGAGTATAGATAGACCAGAGCCAATTTAATCTGCGAGTGCTAACTTCTCGAACTAGCGAACTATTCTAAAATTTGATCGAGTGATTATAATTTTAGTTACGACTACTGAGCACGAGACATCACAAAAATGTTGTCTCATGTTAAACATACAACTTTTCACCTCACAAGCAAGAAAAGTATTATAACAATTAGTAAGAACAGTTATTTTACGTAACTTTTCAGGTAAAAGGTTAAATTCAGCAATTAAAACTTGTTCTATTAACTTTTTTGGAGTTAGATAACGATTTTTATCTCTAGTCGCACTCATATTATTGTATATATTATAAAAATAATTTGATCAAAGCTTTGCTGAAAAAAAATGATTCATAGAGTAAAGTTAGATTCCCGTCATTTTGTTTTACATTTCGTTGTGTTTGTCTCTGTATTTATTAATATTCCATCTCATTTATTTATTTAAATACAATCGAAAAATACTAATGTGATAGGTATTATATTTCATAAATTTAACGTATTTTATATTTATTTCCTAAAATTATGCGACCTCATTTCGTCTTTCTCTTTATTAAGAAATCGATATCACTAGAATTAGATATCAACATTCTTTTTCAAATATCCTTGTTTAAAACTCATTGACCTGTTTTTTTTCTATTTAACTGGACTGGCTGTCTGTATGATTTGACAGCAAAGTTTTTGTGCCTATTTGAAACGCCACTAGCGTGCGTCTAACCCCGGTCACTCACATGCGCGCAAAAGTTCGTACATTGTACGAATGTTTTCAATTATGTATGGAAAATCATTTGCGAATATCTGCGAATGTCCGTCCTACACTTGTGGGTTCGCGTATTTGCGCGAATGTGAGTGACCGGTATAAAGAACAAATATTGACGTACAATGAAAATAGTTGCCATGATACAAAAAAAATATCGTTTAATTTGACATACGCACATCACTAGATTTAGTACCCTATACGCACGCTACGTCCTACAGCGCCAAAATGGTGGAAATCAAATAGGCACAAGAACAGTTTGACAGCAGCCAGTCCAGTGTAATAATATAGAGGTCAATGTTAAAACTCCTTGGTATTTTTGTATCTGTGTATTTTATTTTTTATATTTCTTAATTTAATGTCGAACAACATTTAAAAATGTTATGTTAAATTAAAAAAAGTATTCTAAAGATTCTTTATAATTATTATTTTACAAGTCTCATCATTTTCACTCTATTTTTGCTTAATTATTTTTAACTCTGCAACGCGCGGAAAAAGTGACACAATAGGTTTTCTATTGTGTCATTGTGTCTCAGTCGCCGGCGACCGCTCGGGCGTTGATGAATTATAAGGTGGTGTCAAAAAAACACTTTTCCTCACTCGTAAAAGTAAGTTTTAAGATATATGGAATTGAAAATTTAAAGAAAGCGAATCATTTTGTTAGGCTTTATTTCATAGGCGATTCAAAAGATAATCGTTTATGGTTTTACAGCGGCACAGAAGCGCATCCGCAGTTGCCAGCGATGGAGACGACGCCACCGGCGGGTATCTGGCCACCGAAGCTGACAGCACCGATCACCGGGACCTGGCCACCGACCACGGTCGTGCCAAGGACGCCAAACTCGCCTCCGACCGCGAGCTCACCGAAGCCATTAGAAACAAATGGGCCGGTGACGGGGACAGCGGCCGTAGCAGCCACGCTTGGTACGCCAGCACCGTATGCGCCATACGCCAAGCCATTGCCGTAGCCAATTCCATTAAGCCCATTGACGCCGTAGCCAATTCCGTTAATTCCATTGATGCCGTAGCCAAATCCGTTAAGTCCATTGATGCCGTAGCCATAAGCATCAAAACCAGTACCAACCAGGCCTGGGGTAGCACC
The DNA here is from genome assembly GCA_950108535.1 of Agriphila straminella. NCBI lineage: Eukaryota > Metazoa > Arthropoda > Insecta > Lepidoptera > Crambidae > Agriphila > Agriphila straminella. Next base: position 14,391,894 of record OX467304.1, read on the forward strand.
GAAGGGGTAGTAGGGACCGTATCCGTTGAGGGCACCCAAGCCACTGCTTACGGCTTCAGCTTCGAAAGCGAGCCCAGAGCCATAGCGGTTCAAGCACTGACTGTAGGCATTCTGAAATCAAAATTAGGAAAACAAACTAACATTTTGTGTACAGCGAACTATAGCTTTTGGATTTTATAAGGTCCTTCTCCAAAATTACTAATTTTTTTCCAAAAAGTTACCTGAACGACCATTAAAATTTTTGATTGCACATTAAATCTCTAAAAGAAAAAATAAAGCAAATTCTTACTTGGACGAGTAAAGCCTGGAGGCAGATCAAGAAGAAAGTAGAGTACGACATTATTGTTGATATTTAAAAACCTTTCGAATTATGATTCAAAACTAGAACACTCCTTTATATATGTGAATTTCATATTTCTTTGGCAATTGATAGCTTATCGTTTAAGTTGAGGAATTACTTTCGTAACCTAACTTGTCACATTAGGACATTTTAAAAGCGATAAATCACGTACAAGTTTCTTTATAAGCAGTGACCTATTTCAAGCAAATCACAGTATCGTTTTTGAATTCAAAATGGCAGCTAAAGTAGTGCTTTTCATCGTATCAGCTGTTCTGGTTCAGGTAAGTGTAAGCGAAGGCCATAGGCAGCAATGTCACTTTAAAGTCTCCATTATTTAGAAGTCTTTTTTTAATTTTTTTCAATTATTGTAGTCAATCGCTCATCGTTATAATTAATTAATATCATTTGCAAACTAATAGGGATGTCAAAAATTGAAACTTTTCTTTAATTACAGAATGCCTACAGCCAGTGCTTGAACAGTTTGAATGGCTTTAACGGTCTGGGATTCTCTGGCATCAATGGTCTGGGTTACTCTGGGCTTGCGTTCGAAGCTGAAGCCGTCAGCAGCGGCCTCGGTGCCCTCAACGGATACTACAACAACGGTTACAATGTTTTGAACAACGGTGTTGCTCTTTCCAACGTTGGTTATGGCAATGTTGGCGTGTTGGGGACAGGCTTAGGCGTCAACTCGCTCGGTCTGTATGGCAACAATGTGTTGGGGCTGGGCTATAACGGCATTATCCCTGACCTCGTCGGCTACCCTAAGCTTGGCGGCATCGGCTCAAGCGGTCCCCTCCCCGTGACCACCATCTCGCCCATCGGCCCAAGCGGGCTCGCCGTGGCGTCGGAGAACGAGATCGCAGGCACCCTGCTGGCCAGCGGCACGCTGCCGTTCCTGAGCGCCGTGTCGTTCGAGGGTGCGCTGCCGACGGCCGGCTCCGGCGTCGCCACGTGCGGCTGCGGCAACGGCGCGGTCGGCATCGTTAACGACGGCTTCCCTGGAACCATCGGAGGCTGTGGCTGCGGTGCATCAACTCTTTATCCTGCTAATCCGTTTTACGGTGGCCTTTACTACTAAACAAATAAATGAGGTGTAATTAACTCTGAAAAAATAAATGACTTTTGATGCAAACATTGTTTAAATTATTTGGGATGATAAAAGTACCAATTCAAATAATACCTACACATAAGAACACACCTATTAGGTTTAAATAATAGTTATGCTGTATAAAGCATAATAATATATGTTACTTTTCATCCTGGTTAAAGATTTCCTTTGGTTTTTTCACATGACTGAAGAGGAGTGTGTTGAAAAATGCAATATTTCATCAACCTCAATTACAACTTGATTATTGGGTGCACATTACATATTATATTTGTAGTTGACTTTGAATTTCTTGTTGTTACAACGAATTTGATTAGTTATTTGACCGATTATAAAAACATTTATTTATTTATTTTGTGGTACGTTTTTCGGCAGGACTGTCGAGGACAGCAAAGGAAACGGCGGTTGAAAGGGGAAAAGGAAGATTTAATAGCAGATAAAAAGGAAACACATTTACAATAGGCAAAGGAAGGCAAATATGACAAGAATAGAGTAAAGAGACGAAACCTAGTATAGGTATTTACAAGCAACAAATTATCTCGACTGTCCTTGACAAGGACAGTCGAGGTTTTTAATATTTTTGTAAATATTTGAATTAAAAAGGAAACACATTTACAATAGGCAAAGGAAGGCAAATATTACAAGAATAGAGTAAAGAGACGAAACCATAGTATAGGTATTTACAAGCAACAAATTACTAAAAATATTAAAAAGGTTTTTAATATTTTTGTAAATATTTGAATTATATGTGACACTCTATAATTAATACGATAACAGTAAACTATGAAAATTATTAATAACTAATATTATATTTCATTTTATAAAATTTAAACGAAAATATCACATTTCATCAACTTCATTCACAACTTAATTATTGGGTGCAAATTGAACAATAACTTGACACTGAATTTCTTGTTATCACCACAAATAGATTAGTTATTTCACTGATTTTGAAAACTGTTTGCACGGCAACTGATGTAAAACTGAAATAAAATGTAATTCAACATTACATGAAACGCACAAATCTGCCTGTTGCCGCATGTTAAAGTATACCCATTTCTATATTATTTACTTTGTAATTAAAACCACTTATGCAATTTTTCCTCTATAGATTAATGTACTCCCTGACAATACAGGCTTAAGGCCATAATCAGTGCGCGTTCCAAAGTGGCGGTTGCGTTTAGAACTAGCACCGAATTCTCAATTTTTACATGTTTTTATTACTTTTCATCGCTTTCAAGTTAGTAAAAAAAATCTGTTCAATTAATATTGAAGCGAATGTTCTGTTTCCGAAATTTTGCAAATAAGACCAAAACAGGGCCCACGAAATATTTTTTTACATCAAAGGTTTTTATAAATGCTTTTAATAAAATCTATTGTATATTATTTCATGTACATTATATATATTGGAAAAAATATTTTTTCCATGATAACTTCACGCGCGTAATCTTTCAATAATTTGAATTGAATATTAGGATTTGACCCACCTTAAGGCCTTAAGTGAAAACAGTATTATTTGTAATACTATAGACCAAAGTCAATTTGTGCTGCAGTGCTGACTTTAAATCTCGAGCTCGCGAAGTTTTCTAAAATTTGATCGAGTGATTCTAACCAAAATAGACTACTGAGCACATTGAGTAATTTAAAGGCACACAAAAGGGACATCAGGCACTTGAGACCCAAAAGTGTAATAAAGATAATTCTGTTGTCTATAAACACTTTATGTTACTAGAATCATAAAACAGTTGCAATTTTATTTTTTTACTGCTACATTTAGCTTTAATTAATTATTGAATAGAAACGAAAGTATATCAATGAAACGGACATCTTTGTCAGCGATTGCACAAGTGATTGCGCATTAAAAAAAATAATGTCATTTGACACTATTGAATTTACAGCTATCTGTCAGTCAACTGTCAAAAGCGTTTTGTTAAGTGCGACATATTATGCATAGATTTTCCGTTTGATCAGGGTCATTGTGGTACTAATCTGTATCACTAACGAAGCTAACAAATCGTGTTGGTCGTGATACTGGTGTTGCTATTTAGTGTCGGGATTTTTTCTAGTATATTATTTAGTATTGTATAAAAATAGCATTGTGAATGCAAAAATCTTAAATTTCAAAATTATATAGCTAATTCATCTTAATCGATTGCCAAATATCTGGAAAGATATTTCAATTGAATGTCGAGGTAATTCCTCACATTGGTGAAGAGAATAAGAGTAGGATATACATATACTAGAAGAAATTCGACGCTGTCACTAGTGACTCGGTAGCTCAGCGGTCAGAGCATTGGACCGGATATCCAAAGGTCGCGGGTTCGATTCCCGTCTGAGTATTGATCTGGTACGAGTCGTATTTTTTCTAGTATATTAACTAGTAATGTATAGAAATAGCATTGTGAATGCAAAAATCTTAAATTTAAAAATTAATAATCCTTGTTTAAACTCCTTGGTATATCTGCGTATTTAATTTTTATACTTTTTGATAAAGGACAACATTTAAAAATCTAAAAGTATTTTATGTATCCCTTTAATACATAATATCAATTTTACAATTTTTACTCTATTTCTTTTCTTTATAATTTCAAAAGGTAATGTTAAAACATAAATTAAAAAAATAAAAACTCGTAAAAGTAAGTTTTAAGTTAAAAAATTGGGATATTGGGCATTGAAAAATTAAAGAAAAAAATCATTTGGCTAGGCTTTATTACATAGGCGATTCAAAAGATGATCGTTTATGGTTTTACAGCGGCACTGAAGCGCATCCGCAGTTACCAGCGATGGAGACGACGCCACCGGCGGGTATCTGGCCACCGAAGCTGACAGCACCGATCACCGGGAGCTGGCCACCGACCACGGTCGTGCCACCGACAGCAAAGTCTCCTCCGACCGCGAGCTCGCCGTATCCATTAGAGACGAATGGGCCGGCGACGGGGACAGCGGCTGTAGCGGCCACGCTTGGAATGCCAGCACCGTATGCGCCGTAAGCCAAGCCATTGCCATAGCCAATTCCATTAAGTCCATTGACGCCGTAGCCAATTCCATTTATTCCATTGATGCCGTAGCCAAATCCGTTAAGTCCATTGATGCCGTAGCCAATTCCGTTAATTCCATTGATGCCGTAGCCAATTCCGTTAAGTCCATTGATGCCGTAGCCATAAGCATCAAAACCAGTACCAACCAGGCCAGGGGTAGCACCGTAGGGGTAGTAGGGACCGTATCCGTTGAGGGCACCCAAGCCACTGCTTACGGCTTCAGCTTCGAAAGCGAGCCCAGAGCCATAGCGGTTCAAGCACTGACTGTAGGCATTCTGAAATCAAAATTTGGAAAACAAACTAACATTTTGTTTACAGCGAACTTTCTAGCTTTTGGATTTTCTAAGGTCCTTTTCCAAAATTACTAAAATTTTACCAAAAAGTTACCTGAACGACCATTAAATTTTTTGAATGCATATTAAATCTCTAAAAGAAAAAATAAAGCAAATTCTTACCTGGACGAGTAAAGCCTGGAGGCAGATCAAGAAAAAGGTAGAGGAAGACATTATTGTTGATATTCAAATGAAGATCCTTCGAATAATATTTAAAAACTATAACACTCCTTTATATAGGTGAATTTCATATTTCTTTGGCAATTGATAATTTATCGTTTTTGTTGAGTCATTACTTTCGCAACCTTTTTGTCACCCTACCTCATTTCAATAGCGTAGCGATAAATCACGTAAAAGTTTCTTTATAAGCACTGACCTATTTCAAGTAAATCACAAATCATTTTGGAATTCAAAATGGCAGCTAAAGTAGTCCTTTTCATCGTTTCATCTGTTCTGGTTCAGGTAAGCGTCTTTGAACTGTAAAAAGTATTACTATTAATTATTATTAATAATAAGCGATTCTGCAAAAAACCTTCATCAAACATTTGAAAATGATTTTAAATTATTATGAAATTTTGAATTCGATTTATGGTGTACCATCAGACACGTGACGTGTGATTATAGTAAAAAGTTTCATGCAACATACTTGGACAATGCGTACTCGGTATTACCAGTGCCTTTCCAACAAGTGACACCATTTATTTTTGAGCCAGTGGATATTTGTAAATCAACACAAAATCCTTCAAGTTCAGTGGAAACTTGAAGAATTCATTTTTAATTTGTTCGCTGGACTGTAAAAATCAATATCAATCATTTTCATTTTTCATTTTCATCAAAATTAAATATTGACGGTGGTTCTGATGATTATCTCATGTTTTGATTTAACATTTCTTGCAGAATGCGTTCAGCCAGTGCTTGAATAGCATTGGTGCTGTGGCTTACCCTGGATTTATCAACAACGGTCTCGGGATTTCCAACTTAGGCGTTAACTCGCTCGGTCTGTATGGCAACAATGTGGTGGGACTGGGTTGCAACGGCGTCTACCCTGACCTCATTGGCTACCCTGACCTCATTGGCTACCCTAACCGCATTGGCTACCCTGACCTCATTGGCTACCCTAACCTCGGCGGCATCGGCTCAAGCGGTCCCCTCCCCGTGACCACCATCTCGCCCATAGGCCCCAGCGGGCTCGCCGTAGCGTCGGAGAACGAGATCGCAGGCACCCTGCTGGCCAGCGGCACGCTGCCGTTCTTGAGCGCCGTGTCGTTCGAGGGCGCGCTGCCGACGGCCGGCTCCGGCGTCGCCACGTGCGGCTGCGGCAACGGCGCGGTCGGCATCGTCAACGACGGCTTCCCTGGAACCATCGGAGGCTGCGGCTGCGGTGCATCAACTCTTTATCCTGCTAATCCTTTCTACGGTGGTCTTTACTACTAAACAACTGATTGATATGAAATTGATTCCGAATAAATAAATGACTTTCGACGCAAACATTGTTTAAATTATTTGCTTGAATCCATTCGTTAATAGACAAGTGATAGTTTTGTAATGATAAAATAAAAATATCGAATAGTAAAAAAACATGTTAGATACAAAAAAAAAAATTAAAACGCAAACCCGTTTTTACACAACTTTAAATTTTTTTATGACGTTATTATGTCGTCGTTCTGACGAATCGATAGAAAAAACAGCGAAATCTACTGTCTGATATCCACATCTTCCGAAAAAAAGCAATTATTCGTCATTGAATTTCAATGTTTTATACAAATACCGTGAAAGCTGTCACTTCAATCAGCTGTTATGCAGTCGATTCACTGAAATGGGGATAAAATAGGCAGCACCCTTCTATTAAAAAAAGAATCATCTAAATCGGTTCATAAACAAAAAAGTAATGGTTGAAAATGAGACCTTCCATATTTTTTATGAAATAAAAGTTAAAAGTTAGTTGTATACTTTTTGTTCTGGTTAGATTTACTTTGGATTATTGAGTCATATAATGCACTTGCAAACACATAAAGCCGCGTTGCTCTAAGCCGTAAACTATGAGAAATATTAAGTAAATATAAAAAATACTGTTCATTCTATAGATTTTTATTACAGAACGCACAAAACAGTCTAAGAAAAAAATAGTGGAAGAGTGATCTGTTTTATAGCGCGTCAATAATTTCATCTTTTATTGTACATATACAAGCGCGGGGTTACAACACGAATAAACTAAGAGCTACCTACGGAAATAGGTTTGACATTTATAGAGCTCCTTATGTAGTTACCTATTTAATTCTAATATAATATTGCCAGGCGTTTTGTTTGGGGTAAAAGTAGTGCTGGTAACGTAAAATTTGTTACCTGGTGCTACTTTCCACCCAACCAAAACGCCTGGCAATGTTAAAATTCCAAAATTCATCAACGCCCGAGCGGTCGTCAGCGTACGGATAACAATAGAAAATCTATTGTGTTTCGTTTTCCGGGTGTTGACGAGTTAAATTCATAAGTATACCTAATACCACACCAACAAAATATCCAGAGCTCCAAAAATTGAACACCATCAATTGCCCACCAACTCTCACCCCAACGGCGGAACAGCTGCCAGGTGCCCGTATCTATTATAAATGATTGTATGGCACAGTAACTAGAGGGATTTCGTTGCTCTATAAATTGCAAACCTATTATTCCGTAGCTGGTTCTTAATCCATAAAGCCTGAATAAGGGGCTTTAAATATTTTGGCATAGGTAGTAAAAAACGATAACTTTTGATTTTCGACGGAAATTTTGTAAATGTATTTTGTGTATTTTGTATAGCGGCGCACGATAAAACCCGAGTATATTGATAGAGGATCTACGGAGAAACAAAAAATGTATATGATAATGAAAGTCCTAAAGTGCTACATTTCCGAGATAATCCATGTTAAAGATCCTGTACAGATAAATGTAGGCCGCTATATTTCCGAAGTTCCCATTAAAAGTAAAAAATATGGTTACAACTATTGTTTTATTATTATTAGTTACACGGGCGGTGCCCAATTACATAACTAACATAGTTTACTAACATAATTATGCAATATACATATAATGATATATGTATGACAGACAACACAATCTAACTATGCCAGCCTCCTTTACTATAAGCGCTGATTTTTCAATCCTCAGCTAACAGATATCAGTCATGCAGTTTAAATATTAACCAAATCTAATAAAAGTCATTCAAAATGTGACAGACAAATGAATGACATGCATTTTCAATTTGGCAGTATAATACGCTATCAAACGGATAAAGCTCTATCTAGGCATTGAAAAACCAATGAGAAACAATAATCCTGGCCCAGGAATGACTGTTTTGTTACAAATAAGGTACTAAAAATTAATTTCGTAAAAGTTTATCGTAACATTGTATTATTTATTGATTTAATAGTGGCTTTTACAGTGCACAATAAGTAAATAACCTATATTGAACAAAGAAATGGTTCCAAAAGACATTTGTACAACATCAAGTCGTAGCAAGTTTTAATGAAAAGAAATAAATACAAAGACATATCGTATTTTTAATAAAATGTGCAAAACCATGTCATTATTATACACTATAGAGGATAAGTATTAGGACATTGAAAAATTTAATAAAATCATCAGTTTGCTTGGGTTTATTTCATAGACGATTCAAAAGGTGATCGTGTTAAGTTTTACAGAGGCACTGAAGCGCAGCCACAGTTGCCAGCGATAGAGACGACGCCACCGGCGGGTATCTGGCCACCGAAGCTGACAGCACCGATCACCGGGACCTGGCCACCGACCACGGTCGTGCCAAGGACGCCAAACTCGCCTCCGACCGCGAGCTCACCGAAGCCATTAGAAACAAATGGGCCGGTGACGGGGACGGCAGCCGTAGCAGCCACGCTTGGTACGCCAGCACCGTATGCGCCATACGCCAAGCCATTGCCGTAGCCGATTCCATTAAGTCCATTGACGCCGTAGCCAATTCCATTAAGTCCGTTGATGCCGTAGCCAATTCCGTTAATTCCATTGATGCCGTAGCCAAATCCGTTAAGTCCATTGATGCCGTAGCCATAAGCATCAAAACCAGTACCAACCAAGCCAGGGGTAGCACCGAAGGGGTAGTAGGGACCGTATCCGTTGAGGGCACCCAAGCCACTGCTTACGGCTTCAGCTTCGAAAGCGAGCCCAGACCCATAGCGGTTCAAGCACTGACTGTAGGCATTCTGAAATCAAAATTAGGAAAACAAACTAACTATTTGTTTACAGCGAACTATAGCTTTTGGATTTTATAAGGTCGTCCTTCTCCAAAATTACTAAAATTTTGCCAAAAAGTTAAGAACGACCATTAAAATTTTAGCTTGCACATTAAATCTCTATAAGAAAAAATAAAGCAAATTCTTACATGGACGAGTAAAGCCTGGAGGCAGATCAAGAAGAAAGTAGAGTACGACATTATTGTTGATATTTAAAAAAACCTTTCGAATAATGTTTAAAAACTAGAACACTCCTTTATATAGGTGAATTTCATATTTCTTTGGCAATTGATAGCTTATCGTTTAAGTTAAGGCATTACTTTCGTAACCTAACTTGTCACATTAGGACATTTTAAAAGCGATAAATCACGTATAAGTTTCTTTATAAGCAGTGACCTATTTCAAGCAAATCATAGTATCGTTTTGGAATTCAAAATGGCAGCTAAAGTTGTGCTTTTCATCGTATCAGCTGTTCTGGTTCAGGTAAGTGTAAGCGAAGGCCATAGGCAGCAATGTCACTTTAAAGTCTCCAATAATTAGAAGTCTTTTACATCGCTCATTGTTAAAATTATTGTTGTTATTGTTATATTAATATTTGCATACTAATAGGGATGTCAAATATTGAATATTTTCTTTAATTACAGAATGCCTACAGCCAGTGCTTGAACAGTTTGACTGGCTTTAACGGTCTTGGATTCTCTGGCATCAATGGTCTGGGCTACTCTGGGCTTGCGTTCGAAGCTGAAGCCGTCAGCAGCGGCCTCGGTGCCCTCAACGGATACTACAACAACGGTTACAATGTTTTGAACAACGGTGTTGCTCTTTCCAACGTTGGTTATGGCAATGTTGGCGTGTTGGGGACAGGCTTAGGCGTCAACTCGCTCGGTCTGTATGGCAACAATGTGTTGGGGCTGGGCTATAACGGCATTATCCCTGACCTCGTCGGCTACCCTAACCTTGGCGGCATCGGCTCAAGCGGTCCCCTCCCCGTGACCACCATCTCGCCCATCGGCCCCAGCGGGCTCGCCGTGGCGTCGGAGAACGAGATCGCAGGCACCCTGCTGGCCAGCGGCACGCTGCCGTTCCTGAGCGCCGTGTCGTTCGAGGGCGCGCTGCCGACGGCCGGCTCCGGCGTCGCCACGTGCGGCTGCGGCAACGGCGCGGTCGGCATCGTCAACGACGGCTTCCCTGGAACCATCGGAGGCTGCGGCTGCGGTGCATCAACTCTATATCCTGCTAATCCTTTCTACGGTGGCCTTTACTACTAAATAACTGATTGAGGTGTAATGAACTCCTTATAAATAAATGACTTTCGATGCAAACATTGTGTAAATTATTTGGGATGATAAAACTTCAAATTCAATTAATGAAGAAACGTTTTAGCCTATTATACAAAAATATGTTGTATTATTATGAAAGACATAATTATGCTAAGTTTAGTAAACCCTTTTACAATACGCCCAAAAAAAGAAAAGTGTTTTGCGTATGATTGCCAAAAGAAGGAGTATGTTAAAACCATAAACTTAATATTCCATTCTTGAGCGTCTATGGTTAAAACATGCAATTATGTTATTTCCATAAACTTAATATTCCACTCGAATAGACGGACAGAGTTCGCTTGGCGGCGACACCAAAAGTGACATGAGTTAGTGTTTGTAAATTTTTAAACGTGTGCGTGAATTTTAGAGAGGTCTATTTTGGGTTGTCGATAACCAAAATGTACCTACCTATAGCTCTGATAAATAAAACGCAAACAAGATTTAATCGCGATTTCCAAAGCATTTACTATCGATCTTGTGATCTTGTGGCCCGGTGGAAGATATAGCCGCACGTTAGGTCGCTATAATTGTAATAAAGTAGTAGTAACCTCAATGAAACATTTAGGTGTCATTATTATCCTCTGAAGAGAACAATTTTAATTAAATAATTTCATAAGGTCTCCTTTTAGGCTCCCAGCCTAATTATTTTTATCCAGTTTAACTTAGTTAGTCACTATGGATTTACAGGAAATCTGGAAATATTGTTAAGTTGATATTTGTAAGTATAATTTACTATTTGAAAACTATCAGTTAACCCTAGAAGAACCGTACCCATATTAAAATTAAATTAATGGTACCCTGGAGTACGGCTGTACCCCAATAAAAAAACGAATTAACGAAAGGATTAGAAACTTTTATTAAAAATCAACATACCGTTTCTTAAACGTTCAGTTTCAAAACTTTCAGTTTCACTAAAAGCAATTTAAGCTAATAATTAGGAGTAACAAAAAATTTTGGGCATATTTTGCTTTTGTGGTCATTTCAAATCAAAAAAATCACTTGGTGCACAGCACTGTATGCGAGATTTACGATCTTTCGACTTTGGGCATAATATAAATAATACCTTCAGATTTCAGAGCTGAAGACAAAAAACAATACAGTAAATAAAAGGAAAAAATGAGTATCAAAATAAATATCTGTTGAAAAAATAAAAATAACCTACTTCAGTTCGCTACTTTTGTATAAAATATTTACATACGGTTATCACACCACCTATCATAATATTCGTAGGTACCAAAAACAATATAAATGCGCTAAAAATATAAATAACAAAAAAAATCGTAATAAAATACTTACGTTGATTGTACCCTGGGATGCTGGTGTACCCCACATGCTGGTCTACCAGTTCTACCACGTCTACTCTTCAACAAAACTGACAACCAGCGGGGGTATCCACGCGTGCCACTCGTAAATATACCCACGAGCAGAATAAAGCGTCTCATAGCAAACGATTTTATATATTTTTTCATTTGTACCCCAGAGTACGGTTCTAGGGTTAAAAGCAGCTTTAAATAAAACTATCAGAGTTCACAAAGACAAACAAAGTTATATTGGAAATCATCGACATGAGTATCGATATCGATAATTTTTGATCAATCTCAACGTCGTATTTTCTCAAGTTCACGGACATAATATCTTTTATCTAACACATAATGTTTAGAAATCAGCTTTTATTTAGAAAATAGACGGTTTATAGCATGATATTTGTGTATCACTTAGTGTGTTTGGGAATATATTCAACTAAAATAAGCAATATGAAAATGGTAATTGTACAATCATATTTACCTGTGAAATGACTGTTTATTTGGGTTATTGTCGTAAGTAACATTACAATTCAATACAGAACACGATACCACAATTGATTTATATAGTTATAAGAGCCAAATCGAACCGATCTCGATCAAAATCACGAAATAATCAAGTGGACGCTTTTTGACAAGATGATAAAAGACGATAAATGAAGTCGAGCCAGGTTCTGTTGTCATTTTGTTTTTAACTCTTTCTCACACATCGCATAAGCCGTAAGAATCGGTTTCTTACTCGCACCATAGTCCGTCTACTTGAGCGTAGCGAAAATTTTTCTAAGTCTATGGTTATTTCACCAACCTCAATTACAACTTGATTATTGGGTGCACATTACAAAATACATGTTTGTAGCTGACATTGAATTTCTTGTTATTACAACGAATTTTTTTTTATTTTTTTTATTTTTTTATTTAACTTTACACAAACATTAACATTTCATCTTAACAAACCAAAAACCACGGGGGTTTGTCCGGAATGCTAGATTTGAACTTATACTTTACTAAAATATATTACTTACATTATACGGTATCAGCAAAAAAAAAAAATATTATAAAATTAGTCATTACGTTGTCTAGTAAACACTTTACCTGCGGCAACACAACTACAACTACTCGCCGCTGGTGCACAAAAACAGGTTTAATTCCCCACATCTACAGGTTGTTTAAGAAATGGTTTTTTAATTTAGTTTTAATGTTACTTTCCGTAATGCTTTGTATAAAAGATGAATCCAACTTATTAATTAGACGAGGAACAACATACGGGGTGGTTCTCCTTCCGTAAGCATTAATTGCACTAGTTGTTAGTAACCTTTTATTAGTTTTATTACGAGTCTGAATATTGTGCGGTATTTCTATTTGAATGTCTTTATTAAAGAAGTTTTCCTTTAAAAGGCTGTAAATGACCTTGGTGTGTATCGGAAGTACCTTACAGTATCTAAATAATTCTAATTCGTTGAATTTACACTTTTCCAAAATATTAGGTGTGACAACTTTTTTTAATATTCTAATTTGTAATTTAAAAATACAGTCTAAGTATGTTTTGAAGGTTCTGCCATAGCTCGTCAATCCGTATGCAATAATTGAGTCCACAAAAGCGTTATAGAGCATAAGTCTCACCTTGAAGGGAATTCTATCTTTAATAATATAAAGGTTGGCGAGAAAAGCTTTGAGTTTTTCACATATCCGGGTGATTTGCGGTGACCAGTTAAGTTTATTGTCAATAATCAGACCCAGATAGGTGTGTCCGTCAACGGTTTGAATTTCTGGACATTCGCAATTGCTATTGTTGTTGTGCAGACAGAGATGTTCATGAGCCACAAGCCTTTCACCGCTTAAGCATCCAGTCTTATTGTGTGGACTGCAGATGTGGACTAGTTTAGTTTTTTGGGCATTTAGGACCAGTCCATTGTCATGACACCATTTGTTAATATTATCGAAGTCAGTTTGCAGTTTCGATAGGGCATGTCGAGCATCTCGGTCCGCGATAAGTAAACATGTATCATCCGCGTACTGGTAGGAGGTACAGTGACTGAGAACGTTATTCATATCATTGACATATGCAATAAAATGAAGAGGACCGATCACTGAGCCTTGTGCAGTACCCTCGCTTACAGTAACTGTATCGCTATAGGCATTGTCAACATTGACACAATATGTCCTGTCCCTTAGGTAGTTTTCGCACCATTTGAGCAATGGACCTCGAATTCCAGTGTTTTCTAATTTGTTGACAAGCCTTGGATGATTTAATGTGTCATTGATTAGATATGTCACTGATTTTGAAAACTTTATGGTGAAGTAAAATGTTAAAGAAAACATTTTTTATTTAAGTTTTTTTCAGTAAATTATTATTATCGGGTTATTAGTCAAAGAGCTAAAACTAAAATAAAAATACACCATCTCCTATATGAGTACTCGTCACGACGAATCATACGAGCCCAAACTTCATGGGGTTGCATGGTTTTATTACAGAGTTCTTGTGGCCTTCTGCTGGCTCCATCGCCAGACCCTTAGACACTATTTTTATTAACAAAGTACTCGTCAAGATGATTCAAACGAGCCCAAACTCGATGGGGTTCCATGGTTGCAATACTGAGTTCCTGTAGTCTTTATCCGGCTTCAACATCAGACCCTGGAAACTATTTTACCCGACTATGGCGAAGCCAAAACGGAGGATATATGGTTTTGACCTCTATGTATGTATGTTTGTTCATCTGTTTCATAAATTATCTTCTAAACTACTTATAATAATTTGACAAATGAGGTGTCGTTAGAAGCGTCTTAATCGTCCACTAGTTATAGGTTATGTGACGTCACATTAAATTGAATTTAGCGCCCTCTAGAGGAGTTTAAGTCATGAACTAAAAAAATATATATTTTATTTTTTTTTTTAATTTAATTAATCGTTTATTTCAGGCAACAGAAATATCATTTACAATATTTGGCCCATATAATAAATACCTTACAGACTAACATACATATTATATTATCTTAACTACTTATTTATTTACACGTATAGAAGGCGGCGACGTGTTACGCAACGCAGTGTCCGGTAGCCGACCTCGAAACCGGCGGAATAGGACACCCTTCGGCCAAAAATCTTCCTTCATGAAGGTCGACAGATGTTCAGTTGGCACCCTCACCACAAATGAATTGAAGTTCACGTTATGGCGGGACTCCAACCGCTCGACCCTCAGCGTATATTTGGCCTTTATTCTGATGTACTCCACAATGTCATCAGATTTTGTGGAGTAATGCAGGCGGGACACGTACACCAGCGTTGTCGGGATAGCCGGCCGCAGCAGGTGATTCTGTCCAGTCGGGGCAGTGCCGCACAGGTTACGACGAGAGGCCTTCTTCTTCTTTTCCACCTTCTTGAAGCCATCATCATCGCATCCTGCATCCTGTCTCCGCGGCGCTGGTTGGTCAGCTTTGGAGACCGATCCTTGTTTGTTTTAATGATGCCATGTTGGGTACCAAACGAAAGGGCATAATGAGCACTTTTCAAATATATATATATTGTAAACTTTTGCCCGCGGCTTTGCATTCACCTAATTTACAACCCCAAAATATATGTTCATCTGTTCCCTCATAACTTTTAAACTACTTATTATAATTTAAATGAGGTATCGTTAGAAGCGTCTTAATCGTCCAATGAACATAGGCTATGTGACGTTATATTAAATCGAATAGGGCGCCTTCTAGAGGCCTTGAAATTCATGAACTAAAAAAAAAATACTTGCATGAATTATGCCGTGCCCAATGAGCACTTTTCAAATACATAATATAGCTTTTGCACATGGCTTTGCTTGCTTTTACCCGATTTACAACCCCAAAATATTTAAAATAAAAAAGAAGTTTAAAAACTAAAACCCGACTACGGAAAATCGTGCTCTAAAAAGTACGAAACAAGAAAATACTCGAGTTCAAAATTCAATATCATTAAGCCCTTTCATTTGGTACCTAACACGGAATCATCAAAAAATATTTCTTTTTAGTTCAGACTCCTCTAGAGGGCGCCATATTCAATTTAATGTGACACCACATAGCCTACCAGTGGACGATTAAGACGCTTCTAACGACACCTCATTTGTCAAATTATGATAAGTAGTTTAGAAGATAATATGAAACAGATGAACATACATACATACAGGTCAAAATCATATACCATCCGTTTGGGCTTCGCCGTAGTCAGGTAAATAGTGAAGTAGTCTAGAAGTTTATCGAGTCATTCCAACTAAAATAGACTACTGACAGTGAGGGATTTAAAGGCACGAGACACAAAAATTTGGTCTCGACTTAAACATAGAACTTAACACCTCTACCAGCAAGAAAAGTGTTATAAGTAAAAAAGTTAGCAGTTATTTTCACGTGACTCTCCTAGTGAAAAGCTAAATTCAGCCTTAGAAACTTGTTCTCTAAATTTTTTTGGAGTTAGATAACGATTTTCATTGTTGGATGCACTTATATCAACTTTGTTTTTCAACAATTCTTGCTTAAAAGTTCTTGGTATATCTGTGTATTTTATTTTTTACACAATAATGACTACTTATGACAACATTTAAAAATGTTAAAGTATTCTATCTACTATCCTTTTCTCACATATCAACTTTAGAAGTCTCATAATTTTCACCATATTTCTTTTTTATATTATTTCAAAATGTACACCACTTTTATTTAAATAAAAAATTCTCACGCGTAAAAACTTTTTACGCGCCAAAAGTCATAAGTAAATATAAAAAAACCGGCCAAGTGCGTGTCGGGCCACGCGCCGTAGGGTTCCGTAGTTACCTTATACCATACCATATTTTAATACCACTATCATTTTTCGTCTGTAAAAATAACTTTGTTTTTCACAGTGTTGTTATAAATGACAAAGTTATATTTGCGGTTTTGGAAAATATGATATTATCTGGAAAGCTAATTACTAATATCGTTCAAACCAATTTTCGTTGAAAGTTTTTATTAAGATCAATAGCATATATTTATTTTTTATTTTTTTACTCTCTTATTTCAAAAGTTAGAGGGGGGGGGACACACATTTTACCACTTTGGCAGTGTTTATCTTTCAAACGGTTGACTTTGAGAAAAAATTGTCTTAGGAACCTCAATGTCATTTGTAAAGACCTATCTATAGATAAAAAGCACGTATTTGTTATAAAGAATTTATCGTAGGCACTTATAATCTATAATATAATAAATTAAAATGTTTATTTGGCAACTAATTAATAATGTATAATAATAATATAGGTATTTTATGTAAGTATGTAAAATTAATATAGCTTCACTATTGCATTAGGTCTAGACCTGTAATAATAGTGTTAAGCTTGTGCAAATAAAATAAAATAAAATAAAAAATAAAATAAAATAAAGTTTTTTTTTTTTCAGTTTCAGTTATGTATGGGCCCCCCCTTAATCTTTTTTATTTATTTTTGTGTTATCTTTAAGCGGTTAATAGAATACATCTCCCTACTAAGTTTCAACTGTGTAATCCTAATACTTTCGGAATAAAATGGCTGTGACATACGGACGGACAGACAGACCTGACGAATCTATAAGGGTTCCGTTTTTTGCCATTTTGGCTACGGAACCCTAAAAAGGACAATTAATGGACAACCTTTAAAAAATATAATATGTCGTTTTTAATTTGTATAATTTTTTTGTATAAGTTTTAATGGTTTTTTGTACCTGTATTAAATAACTGTTTGAAATCTTCTCATTCTAAAAGAGCGTAAGTTTGTACATTGTCAGGAAGTTGAATGTGTAGCTCTTGCCAAAAAAAACAATACTGATATTATTATCTGTGACAATACGTCAACATGATTTCGATAGTAGATAACAATAATTGACAACATTTTCATTTTGAGGAAGTACTAAAATTAAAACCTTTTCGACGTGTATTCTGTGGTTTAAGTGTCGTCAGCTCATATAAATATTTTCAGGTTTATTTTAATTAGTATTTATTGTGATAATTATTCATAAAACATCGACAATATCTATAATCCATATAACGTGTACTATCTGTTATTGTTATTATTTTATAGTTTTGTTGGCAAAATAACTTTCTCTAAATGAAATGTGATCCATTATAACGCACTGAAAAATAAAAAAATAAATCAATTTGCTATGGTTTATTTCATAGGAGCGATTCAAAAAGTGATCGTGTATGATTTTACAGTGGCACTGAGGCGCAGCCACAGTTGCCAGCGATAGAGACGACGCCACCGGCGGGTATCTGGCCTCCGAAGCTGACAGCACCGATCACCGGGACCTGGCCACCGACCACGGTCGTGCCAAGGACGCCAAACTCGCCTCCGACCGCGAGCTCACCGAAGCCATTAGAAACAAATGGGCCGGTGACGGGGACGGCAGCCGTAGCAGCCACGCTTGGTACGTCAGCACCGTATGCGCCATACGCCAAGCCATTGCCGTAGCCGATTCCATTAAGTCCATTGACGCCGTAGCCAATTCCATTAAGTCCGTTGATGCCGTAGCCAATTCCGTTAATTCCATTGATGCCGTAGCCAAATCCGTTAAGTCCATTGATGCCGTAGCCATAAGCATCAAAACCAGTACCAACCAAGCCAGGGGTAGCACCGAAGGGGTAGTAGGGACCGTATCCGTTGAGGGCACCCAAGCCACTGCTTACGGCTTCAGCTTCGAAAGCGAGCCCAGAGCCATAGCGGTTCAAGCACTGACTGTAGGCATTCTGAAATCAAAATAAGGAAAACAAACTAACATTTTGTTTACAGCGAAGTAACTTTTGGATTTTATAAGGTCCTTCTCCAAAATTACAAAAATTTTGCCAACAAGCTACCTGAACGACCATTAAAATTTTTGATTGCACATTAAATCTCTATAAGAAAAAATAAAGCAAATTCTTACCTGGACGAGTAAAGCCTGGAGGCAGATCAAGAAGAAAGTAGAGTACGACATTATGGTTGATATTAAAAAAAAACCTTTCGAATAATGTTTAAAAACTAGAACACTCCTTTATATAGGTGAATTTCATATTTCTTTGGCAATCGATAGGTTATCGTTTAAGTTGAGGCATAACTTTCGTAACCTAACTTGTCACATTAGGACATTTTAAAAGCGATAAATCACGTACAAGTTTCTTTATAAGCAGTGACCTATTTCAAGCAAATCATAGTATCGTTTTGGAATTCAAAATGGCAGCTAAAGTAGTGCTTTTCATCGTATCAGCTGTTCTGGTTCAGGTAAGTGTAAGCGAAGGCCATAGGCAGCAATGTCACTTTAAAGTCTCCAATAATTAGAAGTCTTTTACATCGCTCATTGTAAAAATTATTTATGTTATTGTTATATTAATACTGGTGTCGATTTGGTTGATACAACTAAACTAAATTGACAGGACTAAACTTAATTTTAGCATCCTGTTCTTGTCTTTTCGATACCAAAAGAAAAGGATGGAAAACTAAATTTAGTTTAATCCTGTCAATTTAGTTAAGTCTTTGCCAACCAAATCGACACCATCATTTGCATACTAATAGGGATGTCAAAAATTTTATCTTTTCTTTAATTACAGAATGCCTACAGCCAGTGCTTGAACAGTTTGACTGGCTTTAACGGTCTTGGATTCTCTGGCATCAATGGTCTGGGCTACTCTGGGCTTGCGTTCGAAGCTGAAGCCGTCAGCAGCGGCCTCGGTGCCCTCAACGGATACTACAACAACGGTTACAATGTTTTGAACAACGGTGTTGCTCTTTCCAACGTTGGTTATGGCAATGTTGGCGTGTTGGGGACAGGCTTAGGCGTCAACTCGCTCGGTCTGTATGGCAACAATGTGTTGGGGCTGGGCTATAACGGCATTATCCCTGACCTCGTCGGCTACCCTAACCTTGGCGGCATCGGCTCAAGCGGTCCCCTCCCCGTGACCACCATCTCGCCCATCGGCCCCAGCGGGCTCGCCGTGGCGTCGGAGAACGAGATCGCAGGCACCCTGCTGGCCAGCGGCACGCTGCCGTTCCTGAGCGCCGTGTCGTTCGAGGGCGCGCTGCCGACGGCCGGCTCCGGCGTCGCCACGTGCGGCTGCGGCAACGGCGCGGTCGGCATCGTCAACGACGGCTTCCCTGGAACCATCGGAGGCTGCGGCTGCGGTGCATCAACTCTATATCCTGCTAATCCTTTCTACGGTGGCCTTTACTACTAAACAACTGATTGAGGTGTAA
Organism: Agriphila straminella; assembly: GCA_950108535.1. Lineage (NCBI taxonomy): Eukaryota > Metazoa > Arthropoda > Insecta > Lepidoptera > Crambidae > Agriphila > Agriphila straminella. The sequence goes on from OX467304.1 coordinate 14,411,756, forward strand.
TGAACTCCTTATAAATAAATGACTTTCGATGCAAACATTGTGTAAATTATTTGGGATGATAAAACTTCAAATTCAATTAATGAAGAAACGTTTTAGCCTATTATACAAAAATATGTTGTATTATTATGAAAGACATAATTATGCTAAGTTTAGTGAACCCTTTTACAATACGCCCAAAAAAAGAAAAGTGTTTTGCGTATGATTGCCAAAAGAAGGAGTATGTTAAAACCATAAACTTAATATTCTATTCTTGAGCGTATAGACGCAATAATTGCATGTTTTAACCATAGGGTTAAAACATGCAATTATGTTATTTCCATAAACTTAATATTCCACTCGAATAGACGGACAGAGTTCGCTTGGCGGCGACACCAAAAGTGACATGAGTTAGTGTTTGTAAATTTTTAAACGTGTGCGTGAATTTTAGAGATGCGCTCAGGTCTATTTTGGGTTGTCGATAACCAAAATGTACCTACCTATAGCTCTGATAAATAAAACGCAAACAAGATTTAATCGCGATTTCCAAAGCATTTACTATCGATCTTGTGATCTCAGGAGGGGAGTGATGTAGCGACAGCACTGGCCACTTGACTGAAAACCGCGATGTACTGTTTGCTCTCTTCGGATACATCTTTGATTTGCTTCGCTCGGTTGTTTCTCACGTTTTTCCTTGTCATGTAAAGAAAATTTATAATTCCTTCTTGTTAATGTTTGTTGTGTAAATAATATTCGCTGTGTCGGGCGCAATACATTTTATTTCAGATACCGACAAAGTTGTTTTATTGCTAGGCCCGCTGGTGGAAGATATAGCCGCACGTTAGGTCGCTATAATTGTAATAATGTAGTAGTAACTTCAATGAAACATTTAGGTGTCATTATTATCCTCTGAAGAGAACAATTTTAATTAAATAATTTCATAAGGTCTCCTTTTAGGCTCCCAGCCTAATTATTTTTATCCAGTTTAACTTAGTTAGTCACTATGGATTTACAGGAAATCTGGAAATATTGTTAAATTGGTATTTGTAAGTATAATTTACTATTTGAAAACTATCAGTTAACCCTAGAAGAACCGTACCCATATTAAAATTAAATTAATGGTACCCTGGAGTACGGCTGTACCCCAATAAAAAAACGAATTAACGAAAGGATTAGAAACTTTTATTAAAAATCAACATACCTAACGGCCGAATACTCAAAGGCTTCTTAGCTGAAATCTTAAGTTAAGGTCTCCTTAACTTTAAGGAAGCTGTCAGGTTCATAGAGTTTCTGTCAAATCTGACAACTTTTTTAAAATTTAAGGTGGCCTTAACTTTAAGATTCGTTTGAGTATTTGGCCGTAAGTTTCTTAAACGTTCAGTTTCAAAACTTTCAGTTTCACTAAAAGCAATTTAAGCTAATAATTAGGAGTAACAAAAAATTTTGGGCATATTTTGCTTTTGTGGTCATTTCAAATCAAAAAAATCACTTGGTGCACAGCACTGTATGCGAGATTTACGATCTTTCGACTTTGGGCATAATATAAATAATACCTTCAGATTTCAGAGCTGAAGACAAAAAACAATACAGTAAATAAAAGGAAAAAATGAGTATCAAAATAAATATTTATTCTGTTGAAAAAATAAAAATAACCTACTTCAGTTCGCTACTTTTGTATAAAATATTTACATACGGTTATCACACCACCTATCATAATATTCGTAGGTACCAAAAACAATATAAATGCGCTAAAAATATAAATAACAAAAAAATTCGTAATAAAATACTTACGTTGATTGTACCCTGGGATGCTGGTGTACCCCACATGCTGGTCTACCAGTTCTACCACGTCTACTCTTCGACAAAACTGACAACCAGCGGGGGTATCCACGCGTGCCACTCGTAAATATACCCACGAGCAGAATAAAGCGTCTTATAGCAAACGATTTTATATTTTTTTTCATTTGTACCCCAGAGTACGGTTCTAGGGTTAAAAGCAGCTTTAAATAAAACTATCAGAGTTCACAAAGACAAACAAAGTTATATTGGAAATCATCGACATGAGTATCGATATCGATAATTTTTGATCAATATCAACGTTGTATTTTCTCAAGTTCACGGACATAATATCTTTTTATTTTTTATTTTTTTTATTTTATTTATTTGGACAACCAACAAGTACATACACCCTTACATGCTAAGAAGTACATTATATTATTTTTAATGAGTATACTGGTGTTGACTTAATTATAGGCTGCCACTCTATCTAACACATAATGTTTAGAAATCAGCTTTTATTTAGAAAATAGACGGTTTATAGCATGATATTTGTGTATCACTAAGGGCGGATTCAACCAAGTGAGAATAACTGTTATTCTTAGATAAAATGACCGGTTATTCGAGAGTAAACCGAAATTACGTTTTACCACATACTATTCTCAGAGTATTTTGCCTATTCAGGAATAGTCACTATACCACCATTTCGCGGGGAATAACAGAGTTAATCCGCGAGTATTTTAATGGCATCCGCGTGCCGTATGTCAGTGACATTTGTTTGACATTTGACTTTGACCGCTACAGATACGTACAAGGCGACAAAATAAGGTTGACAAGACTTTTCCTTTTAAATAGTTCCTTTAAAGAACAATGACAATTGGCCGGATAATACGTTCATTCACATATTCACTCACTAATGAAGGAATAAGAATCCCAAGAGTAACTTATCTTTGGATTGCATGGAAAAATGACCATTTCTTTACTCGAGAAAAAAATCGTGGAATAGATGTATTCTTGGTATAGTTATTCCTGTTTATATTGAAGTTTGGACGAATCCGCCCTTAGTGTGTTTGGGAATATATTCAACTAAAATAAGCAATATGAAAATGGTAATTGTACAATCATATTTACCTGTGAAATGACTGTTTATTTGGGTTATTGTCGTAAGTAACATTACAATTCAATACAGAACACGATACCACAATTGATTTATATAGTTATAAGAGCCAAATCGAACCGATCTCGATCAAAATCACGAAATAATCAAGTGGACGCTTTTTGACAAGATGATAAAAGACGATAAATGAAGTCGAGCCAGGTTCTGCTGTCATTTTGTTTTTAACTCTTTCTCACACATCGCATAAGCCGTAAGAATCGGTTTCTCACTCGCACCATAGTCCGTCTACTTGAGCGTAGCGAAAATTTTTCTAAGTCTATGGTTATTTCACCAACCTCAATTACAACTTGATTATTGGGTGCACATTACAAAATACATTTTTGTAGCTGACATTGAATTTCTTGTTATTACAACGAATTGATTAGATATGAAAATTATGCGATCTCATTTCTTCAATAATCTGTATTTCGAAAATATCAACTTTGTTTTTCAACAATTCTTGCTTAAAAGTTCTTGGTATATCTGTGTATTTTATTTTTACACAATAATGACTACTTATGACAACATTTAAAAATGTTAAAGTATTCTATCTACTATCCTTTTCTCACATATCAACTTTAGAAGTCTCATAATTTTCACCCTATTTCTTTTTTATATTATTTCAAAATGTACACCACTTTTTTTTAAATAAAAAATTCTCACGCGTAAAAACTTTTTACGCGCCAAAAGTCATAAGTAAATATAAAAAAACCGGCCAAGTGCGTGTCGGGCCACGCGCCGTAGGGTTCCGTAGTTACCTTATACCATACCATATTTTAATACCACTATAATTTTTCGTCTGTAAAAATAACTTTGTTTTTCACAGTGTTGTTATAAATGACAAAGTTATATTTGCGGTTTTGGAAAATATGATATTATCTGGAAAGCTAATTACTAATATCGTTCAAACCAATTTTCGTTGAAAGTTTTTATTAAGATCAATAGCATATTTTTTTTTTTTTACTCTCTTATTTCAAAAGTTCGTGGGGGGGGGGACACACATTTTACCACTTTGGCAGTGTTTATCTTTCAAACGGTTGACTTTGAGAAAAAATTGTCTTAGGAACCTCAATGTCATTTGTAAAGACCTATCTATAGATACCCCGCACGTATTGTTATAAAGATTTTTTTTTTCAGTTTCAGTTCCATGTATGGGCCCCCCTTAATCTTTTTTATTTATTTTTGTGTTATCGTTAAGCAGTTATTAGAATACATCTCCCTACTAAGTTTCAACTGTGTAATCCTAATACTTTCGGAATAAAATGGCTGTGACATACGGACGGACAGACAGACCTGACGAATCTATAAGGGTTTCGTTTTTTGCCATTTTGGCTACGGAACCCTAAAAAGGACAATTAATGGACAACCTTTAAAAAATATAATATGTCGTTTTTACTTTGTATAATTTTTTTGTATGAGTTTAAATGGTTTTTTGTACCTGTATTAAATAACTGTTTGAAATCTTCTCATTCTAAAAGAGCGTAAGTTTGTACATTGTCAGGAAGTTGAATGTGTAGCTTTTGCCAAAAAAAACAATACTGATATTATTATCTGTGACAATACGTCAACATGATTTCGATAGTAGATAACAATAATTGACAACATTTTCATTTTGAGGAAGTACTAAAATTAAAACCTTTTCGACGTGTATTCTGTGGTTTAAGTGTCGTCAGCTCATATAAATATTTTCAGTTTTTTTTAAATTAGTATTTATTGTGATAATTATTCATAAAACATCGACAATATCTATAATCCATATAACGTGTACTATCTGTTATTGTTATTATTTTATAGTTTTGTTGGCAAAATAACTTTCTCAAAATGAAATGTGGTCCATTATAACGCACTGAAAAATAAAATAATAAATCAATTTGCTATGGTTTATTTCATAGGAGCGATTCAAAAAGTGATCGTGTATGATTTTACAGTGGCACTGAGGCGCAGCCACAGTTGCCAGCGATAGAGACGACGCCACCGGCGGGTATCTGGCCACCGAAGCTGACAGCACCGATCACCGGGACCTGGCCACCGACCACGGTCGTGCCAAGAACGCCAAACTCGCCTCCGACCGCGAGCTCACCGAAGCCATTAGAAACAAATGGGCCGGTGACGGGGACGGCAGCCGTAGCAGCCACGCTTGGTACGCCAGCACCGTATGCGCCATACGCCAAGCCATTGCCGTAGCCGATTCCATTAAGTCCATTGACGCCGTAGCCAATTCCATTAAGTCCGTTGATGCCGTAGCCAATTCCGTTAATTCCATTGATGCCGTAGCCAAATCCGTTAAGTCCATTGATGCCGTAGCCATAAGCATCAAAACCGGTACCAACCAAGCCAGGGGTAGCACCGAAGGGGTAGTAGGGACCGTATCCGTTGAGGGCACCCAAGCCACTGCTTACGGCTTCAGCTTCGAAAGCGAGCCCAGAGCCATAACGGTTCAAGCACTGACTGTAGGCATTCTGAAATCAAAATAAGGAAAACAAACTAACATTTTGTTTACAGCGAAGTAGCTTTTGGATTTTATAAGGTCCTTCTCCAAAATTACAAAAATTTTGCCAACAAGTTACCTAAACGACCATTAAAATTTTTGATTGCACATTAAATCTCTATAAGAAAAAATAAAGCAAATTCTTACCTGGACGAGTAAAGCCTGGAGGCAGATCAAGAAGAAAGTAGAGTACGACATTATGGTTGATATTAAAAAAAAACCTTTCGAATAATGTTTAAAAACTAGAACACTCCTTTATATAGGTGAATTTCATATTTCTTTGGCAATTGATAGGTTATCGTTTAAGTTGAGGCATAACTTTCGTAACCTAACTTGTCACATTAGGACATTTTAAAAGCGATAAATCACGTACAAGTTTCTTTATAAGCAGTGACCTATTTCAAGCAAATCATAGTATCGTTTTGGAATTCAAAATGGCAGCTAAAGTTGTGCTTTTCATCGTATCAGCTGTTCTGGTTCAGGTAAGTGTAAGCGAAGGCCATAGGCAGCAATGTCACTTTAAAGTCTCCAATAATTAGAAGTCTTTTACATCGCTCATTGTTAAAATTATTGTTGTTATTGTTATATTAATATTTGCATACTAATAGGGATGTCAAATATTGAATATTTTCTTTAATTACAGAATGCCTACAGCCAGTGCTTGAACAGTTTGACTGGCTTTAACGGTCTTGGATTCTCTGGCATCAATGGTCTGGGGTACTCTGGGCTTGCGTTCGAAGCTGAAGCCGTCAGCAGCGGCCTCGGTGCCCTCAACGGATACTACAACAACGGTTACAATGTTTTGAACAACGGTGTTGCTCTTTCCAACGTTGGTTATGGCAATGTTGGCGTGTTGGGGACAGGCTTAGGCGTCAACTCGCTCGGTCTGTATGGCAACAATGTGTTGGGGCTGGGCTATAACGGCATTATCCCTGACCTCGTCGGCTACCCTAACCTTGGCGGCATCGGCTCAAGCGGTCCCCTCCCCGTGACCACCATCTCGCCCATCGGCCCCAGCGGGCTCGCCGTGGCGTCGGAGAACGAGATCGCAGGCACCCTGCTGGCCAGCGGCACGCTGCCGTTCCTGAGCGCCGTGTCGTTCGAGGGCGCGCTGCCGACGGCCGGCTCCGGCATCGCCACGTGCGGCTGCGGCAACGGCGCGGTCGGCATCGTCAACGACGGCTTCCCCGGACCCTACCCTGGACCTTTTGCCACTCTTCCCGGATACGCCACCTTCGGCGCGGGCATCGGCGGCATCTACTATTAAATATGTCGAAATTGATTTCATTCTGAAATAAAGTACTTTCAAAGCAGATCTATTCTTTGTATTTCTATTTCTTATTTTTAATGAGTTGTTGTTTTTTAACGTGTACTAATGAAGATAATTAAACTATTTATGACAGTTTAATAATAATAATGTTTAATAATGTTTATTTATTGTTTTCTCCAACAATCTTAAGTATTACATTTTTAATATTACATTTAAGATATAATTAAGTGTAAAGATTGCGAGAGACTGGCACCCGAGCTAAGCCATAGGCCTGTGGTTCAGAGCACCAGATCCCTTCCCTCTTGACGTAGCAATTGTGCAGTTAACAAAGAAAAATATAATAGACAGTATAAATACCTATCCCAGTTTTAACAAAATAGAAATATCTGCCGTTTTAATACTTAATGAACTTTAGTAATTTTTTGATTCCTGTATCGGTTTAGGCCCATTTCTGTCGATCTCCTTTGCTAGTCAGAGAGTTTTTCCACGAGTTTCAGCTATAAAAAAATATAGTTTAATTTGACGTCAGCTCAATTTGGGAATAGAGATAAATCCAACCCTAAGACCTAAGGCCTAAGTAAGACCAACAATGGGCCAACCCACTGAGCATAGAATAGATGCGTTAAGTCCGATGCGATGTTATCATTCGCAGCCCCTATAGCATGGCCACCGAAACGCGATATTACATAGGTAGCGATTTATCACTTTAAGCTGTTATAAACAATGGATTCTGATAGTCAAGACAGTGGTGATAAAACGCTATATCACGCCATATATATCACAGTGGAGCTCGGTGGCGCAGTGGTTTAGCGCCTGGCCCAGCGATTGCGGAAGTTAAGCAACGTTCGCAAGGGTCGGTCATGGGATGGGTGACCAAAAATTTATTATCTCGAGCTTCTCCGTGCTTCGAAAGGCACGTTAAGCCGTTGGTCCCGGCTGCATTTGTAGTCGTTAACACCCACCAATCCGCGTTGGGCCCGCGTGGTGGGTTATGGCCCGTCCTCCTTACCACTCATAAGGAAGGCCTGTGCCCCAGCAGTGGGGACATGAAAAATGGCTGATGGATGGATATCACAGTACAAATAACTTATATGTACTGTGTATATATCGTGTTTCGGTGATCTTGCTAGGGGGGCTGAATCTTTCACAAATATCAGAGGCAATCAGATCAGCTCAATCACACCATAATATTGCATTGCCTTGCCTTCCAGTTCTGACCTATCTTCAAAGTTTCAAGTCTCTAGCTCATCAGGAAGCTAGTATAACGTTCGCAAACTTTGTGGAGAAACACACATTAACGCGAATAATAAAATTATTAGCTACATACCTCTAGAATTACAATGACGCAAGTGCAAAAATCCTTAACTTTAAGATTCGTTTGAGTATTTGGCCGTAAGTTTCTTAAACGTTCAGTTTCAAAACTTTCAGTTTCACTAAAAGCAATTTAAGCTAATAATTAGGAGTAACAAAAAATTTTGGGCATATTTTGCTTTTGTGGTCATTTCAAATCAAAAAAATCACTTGGTGCACAGCACTGTATGCGAGATTTACGATCTTTCGACTTTGGGCATAATATAAATAATACCTTCAGATTTCAGAGCTGAAGACAAAAAACAATACAGTAAATAAAAGGAAAAAATGAGTATCAAAATAAATATCTGTTGAAAAAATAAAAATAACCTACTTCAGTTCGCTACTTTTGTATAAAATATTTACATACGGTTATCACACCACCTATCATAATATTCGTAGCTACCAAAAACAATATAAATGCGCTAAAAATATAAATAACAAAAAAAATCGTAATAAAATACTTACGTTGATTGTACCCTGGGATGCAGGTGTACCCCACATGCTGGTCTACCAGTTCTACCACGTCTACTCTTCAACAAAACTGACAACCAGCGGGGGTATCCACGCGTGCCACTCGTAAATATACCCACGAGCAGAATAAAGCGTCTTATAGCAAACGATTTTATATTTTTTTTCATTTGTACCCCAGAGTACGGTTCTAGGGTTAAAAGCAGCTTTAAATAAAACTATCGGAGTTCACAAAAACAAACAAAGTTATATTGGAAATCATCGACATGAGTATCGATATCGATAATTTTTGATCAATCTCAACGTCGTATTTTCTCAAGTTCACGGACATAATATCTTTTTATCTAACACATAATGTTTAGAAATCAGCTTTTATTTAGAAAATAGACGGTTTATAGCATGATATTTGTGTATCACTTAGTGTGTTTGGGAATATATTCAACTAAAATAAGCAATATGAAAATGGTAATTGTACAATCATATTTACCTGTGAAATGACTGTTTATTTGGGTTATTGTCGTAAGTAACATTACAATTCAATACAGAACACGATACCACAAACGATTAATATAGTTATAAGAGCCAAATCGAACCGATCTCGATCAAAATCACGAAATAATCAAGTGGACGCTTTTTGACAAGATGATAAAAGACGATAAATGAAGTCGAGCCAGGTTCTGCTGTCATTTTGTTTTTAACTCTTTCTCACACATCGCATAAGCCGTAAGAATCGGTTTCTCACTCGCACCATAGTCCGTCTACTTGAGCGTAGCGAAAATTTTTCTAAGTCTATGGTAATTTCACCAACCTCAATTACAACTTGATTATTGGGTGCACATTACAAAATACATTTTTGTAGCTGACATTGAATTTCTTGTTATTACAACGAATTGATTAGATATGAAAATTCTGCGATCTCATTTCTTCAATAATCTGTATTTCGAAAATATCAACTTTGTTTTTCAACAATTCTTGCTTAAAAGTTCTTAGTATATCTGTGTATTTTATTTTTTACACAATAATGACTACTTATGACAACATTTAAAAATGTTATTGTATTCTATCTACTATCCTTTTCTCACATATCAACTTTAGAAGTCTCATAATTTTCACCCTATTTCTTTTTTATATTATTTCAAAATGTACACCACTTTTTTTTTAAATAAAAAATTCTCACGCGTAAAAACTTTTTACGCGCCAAAAGTCATAAGTAAATATAAAAAAACCGGCCAAGTGCGTGTCGGGCCACGCGCCGTAGGGTTCCGTAGTTACCTTATACCATACCATATTTTAATACCACTATCATTTTTCGTCTGTAAAAATAACTTTGTTTTTCACAGTGTTGTTATAAATGACAAAGTTATATTTGCGGTTTTGGAAAATATGATATTATCTGGAAAGCTAATTACTAATATCGTTCAAACCAATTTTCGTTGAAAGTTTTTATTAAGATCAATAGCATATATTTTTTTTATTTTTTTACTCTCTTATTTCAAAAATTAGAGGGGGGGACACACACATTTTACCACTTTGGCAGTGTTTATCTTTCAAACGGTTGACTTTGAGAAAAAATTGTCTTAGGAACCTCAATGTCATTTGTAAAGACCTATCTATAGATACCCCGCACGTATTGTTATAAAGATTTTTTTTTCAGTTTCAGTTCCATGTATGGGCCCCCCCTTAATCTTTTTTATTTATTTTTGTGTTATCGTTAAGCTGTTAATAGAATACATCTCCCTACTAAGTTTCAACTGTGTAATCCTAATACTTTCGGAATAAAATGGCTGTGACATACGGACGGACAGACAGACCTGACGAATCTATAAGGGTTCCGTTTTTTGCCATTTTGGCTACGGAACCCTAAAAAGGACAATTAATGGACAACCTTTAAAAAATATAATATGTCGTTTTTACTTTGTATAATGAAAGTAGATACAAAAATAGGGGACACGTATTTTTAATTTTAACTTTTAATGGTTTTTTGTACCTGTATTAAATAACTGTTTGAAATCTTCTCATTCTAAAAGAGCGTAAGTTTGTACATTGTCAGGAAGTTGAATGTGTAGCTTTTGCCAAAAAAACCAATACTGATATTATTATCTGTGACAATACGTCAACATGATTTCGATAGTAGATAACAATAATTGACAACATTTTTATTTTGAGGAAGTACTAAAATTAAAACCTTTTCGACGTGAATTCTGTGGTTTAAGTGTCGTCAGCTCATATATTTTCAGGTTTTTTTTAATTAGTATTTATTGTGATAATTATTCATAAAACATTGACAATATCTATAATCCATATAACGTGTACTATCTGTTATTGTTATTATTTTATAGTTTTGTTTGGCAAAATAACTTTCTCAAAATGAAATGTGGTCCATTATAACGCACTAAAAAATTAAAAAAATAATCAATTTGCTATGGTTTATTTCATAGGAGCGATTCAAAAAGTGATCGTGTATGATTTTACAGTGGCACTGAGGCGCAGCCACAGTTGCCAGCGATAGAGACGACGCCACCGGCGGGTATCTGGCCACCGAAGCTGACAGCACCGATCACCGGGACCTGGCCACCGACCACGGTCGTGCCAAGGACGCCAAACTCGCCTCCGACCGCGAGCTCACCGAAGCCATTAGAAACAAATGGGCCGGTGACGGGGACGGCAGCCGTAGCAGCCACGCTTGGTACGCCAGCACCGTATGCGCCATACGCCAAGCCATTGCCGTAGCCGATTCCATTAAGTCCATTGACGCCGTAGCCAATTCCATTAAGTCCGTTGATGCCGTAGCCAATTCCGTTAATTCCATTGATGCCGTAGCCAAATCCGTTAAGTCCATTGATGCCGTAGCCATAAGCATCAAAACCGGTACCAACCAAGCCAGGGGTAGCACCGAAGGGGTAGTAGGGACCGTATCCGTTGAGGGCACCCAAGCCACTGCTTACGGCTTCAGCTTCGAAAGCGAGCCCAGAGCCATAACGGTTCAAGCACTGACTGTAGGCATTCTGAAATCAAAATAAGGAAAACAAACTAACATTTTGTTTACAGCGAAGTAGCTTTTGGATTTTATAAGGTCCTTCTCCAAAATTACAAAAATTTTGCCAACAAGCTACCTAAACGACCATTAAAATTTTTGATTGCACATTAAATCTCTATAAGAAAAAATAAAGCAAATTCTTACCTGGACGAGTAAAGCCTGGAGGCAGATCAAGAAGAAAGTAGAGTACGACATTATGGTTGATATTAAAAAAAAACCTTTCGAATAATGTTTAAAAACTAGAACACTCCTTTATATAGGTGAATTTCATATTTCTTTGGCAATTGATAGGTTATCGTTTAAGTTGAGGCATAACTTTCGTAACCTAACTTGTCACATTAGGACATTTCAAAAGCGATAAATCACGTACAAGTTTCTTTATAAGCAGTGACCTATTTCAAGCAAATCATAGTATCGTTTTGGAATTCAAAATGGCAGCTAAAGTTGTGCTTTTCATCGTATCAGCTGTTCTGGTTCAGGTAAGTGTAAGCGAAGGCCATAGGCAGCAATGTCACTTTAAAGTCTCCAATATTTAGAAGTCTTTTACATCGCTCATTGTAAAAATTATTTATGTTATTGTTATATTAATACTGGTGTCGATTTGGTTGATACAACTAAACTAAATTGACAGGACTAAACTTAATTTTAGCATCCTGTTCTTGTCTTTTCGATACCAAAAGAAAAGGATGGAAAACTAAATTTAGTTTAATCCTGTCAATTTAGTTAAGTCGTTGCCAACCAAATCGACACCATCATTTGCATACTAATAGGGATGTCAAAAATTTAATCTTTTCTTTAATTACAGAATGCCTACAGCCAGTGCTTGAACAGTTTGACTGGCTTTAACGGTCTTGGATTCTCTGGCATCAATGGTCTGGGCTACTCTGGGCTTGCGTTCGAAGCTGAAGCCGTCAGCAGCGGCCTCGGTGCCCTCAACGGATACTACAACAATGGTTACAATGTTTTTAACAACGGTGTTGCTCTTTCCAACGTTGGTTATGGCAATGTTGGCGTGTTGGGGACAGGCTTAGGCGTCAACTCGCTCGGTCTGTATGGCAACAATGTGTTAGGGCTGGGCTATAACGGCATTATCCCTGACCTCGTCGGCTACCCTAACCTTGGCGGCATCGGCTCAAGCGGTCCCCTCCCCGTGACCACCATCTCGCCCATCGGCCCCAGCGGGCTCGCCGTGGCGTCGGAGAACGAGATCGCAGGCACCCTGCTGGCCAGCGGCACGCTGCCGTTCCTGAGCGCCGTGTCGTTCGAGGGCGCGCTGCCGACAGCCGGCTCCGGCGTCGCCACGTGCGGCTGCGGCAACGGCGCGGTCGGCATCGTCAACGACGGCTTCCCCGGACCCTACCCTGGACCTTTCGCCACTCTTCCCGGATTCGCCACCTTCGGCGCGGGCATCGGCGGCATCTACTATTAAATATAACGAAATTGATTTCATTCTGAAATAAAGTACTTTCAAAGCAGATCTATTCTTTGTATTTCTATTTCTTATTTTTATTGAGTTGTTGTTTTTTAACGTGTACTAATGAAGATAATTAAACTATTTATGACAGTTTAATAATAATAATGTTTATTTATTGTTTTCTCCAACAATCTTAAGTATTACATTTTAATATTACATTTAAGATATAATTAAGTGTAAAGATTGCGAGAGACTGGCACCCGAGCTAAGCCATAGGCCTGTGGTTCAGAGCACCAGATCCCTCCCCTCTTGACGTAGCAATTGTGCAGTTAACAAAGAAAAATATAATAGACAGTATAAATACCTATCCCAGTTTTAACAAAATAGAAATATCTGGCGTTTTAATACTTAATGAACTTTAGTAATTTTTTGATTCCTGTATCGGTTTAGGCCCATTTCTGCCGATCTCCTTTGCTAGTCAGAGAGTTTTTCCACGAGTTTCAGCTATAAAAAATTATAGTTTAATGTGACGTCAGCTCAATTTGGGAATAGAGATAAATCCAACCCTAAGACCTAAGGCCTAAGTAAGACCAACAACGGGCCAACCCACTGAGCATAGAATAGATGCGTTAAGTCCGATGCGATGTTATCATTCGCAGCCCCTATAGCATGGCCACTGAAACGCGATATTACATAGGTAGCGATTTATCACTTTAAGCTGTTATAAACAATGGATTCTGATAGTCAAGACAGTGGTGATAAAACGCTATATCACGCCATATATATCACAGTGGAGCTCGGTGGCGCAGTGGTTTAGCGCCTGGCCCAGCGATTGCGGAAGTTAAGCAACGTTCGCAAGGGTCGGTCATGGGATGGGTGACCAAAAATTTATTATCTCGAGCTTCTCCGTGCTTCGGAAGGCACGTTAAGCCGTTGGTCCCGGCTGCATTTGTAGTCGTTAACACCCACCAATCCGCGTTAGGCCCGCGTGGTGGGTTATGGCCCGTCCTCCTTACCACCCATAAGGAAGGCCTGTGCCCCAGCAGTGGGGACATGAAAAATGGCTGATGGATGGATATCACAGTACAAATAACTTATATGTACTGTGTATATATCGTGTTTCGGTGATCTTGCTAGGGGGGCTGAATCTTTCACAAATATCAGAGGCAATCAGATCAGCTCAATCACACCATAATATTGCATTGCCTTGCCTTCCAGTTCTGACCTATCTTCAAAGTTTCAAGTCTCTAGCTCATCGGGAAGCTAGTATAACGTTCGCAAACTTTGTGGAGAAACACACATTAACGCGAATAATAAAATTATTTAGTGTTTTAGCTACATACCTCTAGAATTACAATGACGCAAGTGCAAAAATCATGAAACTGACTTAGTACACCAAAAATAATAAACTAACGCAAGCAACATTGACTCTAGTAATTCTCGTAAATACAGCTAGATGGCAGTAGTATCAAAGTCTAAATTGAGCGGTATTTAGAGACAACAACGCCTCGCTCGTTTGTCAGTACTCGCGGGAAGTGGGACGAGTTAGTTGCCTCATAGTGCTACAACGACACTCAGGTAATTAGGCAATTTTTTGTTTACCAAAAATGAAGAAGACTTTACTGTACTTTGTGTTCTTCTTTCAAATAGGACTACAAGGATTTCTCTAAATATTTCAAAGAACAATGACGCTTGTTACTATTTAAGTCATTGTTCTTGTGTTGTTTATTTGAATATATTTTGTTGATTTGATATGTATGGTAAAAAATGCCATTTTTAATTACCAATAACACTACAAAGTACTAAAGCAAACCATTGAATCAATATGAAAGTAAATATATTCAAGTTAAAATTAAATACAAAAGAGACGGTCCAAAATACAGGGACTAAAAACCCAGAATTAATACGAACAAGCTTTATACTAATAGATTGTTTAGAATGCGCGAAGCAAACCTACCTAAGTCGCAGACCCCAAATACATGGGGTATCGGAGATATGGGCCGACAAAGTATGTATGAAATATAAGTAAAGTCTAGCATTTATCATAACTTTTTACAACTTCAGTGATATAATATCGATAATATATTTTAGGTAAGTTGTTTACGTCGATCTAGTGCGCTAGAAAATATGTAATTGATTCTTTATAATATATTTTATACATACTTTGTCAGCGTAATCTCTGATACCCCATGGATTTGGGGTTAGCGACTTAGGTAGTGTTATTTTGCTCGGTTTAAGCAATCGATTGGTATATAGCTGGATGTTTTGATTGATGTTACATGCTGGACTTTATCAACTTTACCTATATTTAATACATACTTTGTCAACGTATATCTCCGATACCCCATGGATTTGGGGTCTGCGACTTAGGTAGGATTATTTCTCCCGGTATAAGCAATCGATTTATATATAGCTTGTTCGTATTAATTCTGGGTTTTTTTGGACCATCTCCTTTTCATTTGAGAAAAGAGTTAACAAAAAGTTTCAAACGCGTTTTTCTCGAAATCATGTTGTTTGCAGTTACGTCATTGTAATTCTAGAGGTGCGATATTTTGTATGCGCAGAAATTATTATCGGATGTATGTTATTGTTCAGCCTCATGCGACTTGGAAGACGAGTGTGACTTAAGTCGCATGCGACAACACAATGTCATACGAGCGATTCAAAAATAGAGCCCCTGCAGTTACCTAATTCTTATAAATATTATTTTGCTACTTTAGTTCGAAAGTGAGCTTAATGTGCAAAAGCGGCACTCCAGTCATGGATAATTTCATTAGGTACCTACGTACCTAATAAAATAACATGTAAAAGCTTTTTTGAAATTGGCGATTAAAACTAGTAAAAACAGTGTAAAAGTCCTTTATTTTAGGATGCGATCTTAAACAGAAATCTTAGAAGTAAATGCCTCCGATGCCAGAGCCGATTCCGATTGGAGCACGTCCGGGAATGAATCCTGGGTAGGGTCCGTTGATGACCCCCGGGTAGGGTCCATTGATGGCTCCAGGGTAGGGACCGGGGAAGCCCTCGCTGAGGATGCCGACTTCCCCGTTGCCGCAGCCGCACGTGGCGACGCCGGAGCCGGCCGTCGGCAGCGCGCCCTCGAACGCTACGGCGCTCAGGAACGGCAGCGTGCCGCTGACTTGCAGTATGCCCTCGATCTCGTTCTCCGACGCCAGGGCAAGCCCGCTGGGGCCGATTGGCGAGATAGTGGTCACAATCAGTGGCCCACTCGAGCCGATGCCTCGAAGGTCAGGGTAGTTAAGAAGTGCAGGGTTGTAGACGTTACCGATTCCAGCTCCCACGCCCCCGATCAGACCAACATTGCCGATGCTGTTGAATGTGTTGATACCGGGATAAGCCAAGCTGTTGTAACCGAAGCTTGGTAGACCGGTCTCAATGACAGTATTGCCGCAAAGCTGTCCGAATACAGCCTGTAAAATACATTGCAATATTTACTTATTTATATTATAACCCACATCAGTCAATCTTTACAGGTACCATGGGCAACAGCGTCGCTTAAGGCGGTTGTATGACCGAAAGTGGCGCCCTCAGAGGTTTTTATTTAATAAGTTATTAATAGAAATAGATTCTAATAATGTTTATCGTGGAGATTTTAGGGCCCATGGTCTAGTATTTTTATTCATTCGTAGAAGTAGATAGCAAATGTGTCAAAAACGGCAACTTTTAGCAGTTTTGCTATCTACTTCTAGCAGTGACTTCGAGGGAATGTAACGATACCGTCTAAAAATACTAGACTGTGGGCCCTAAAATCTCCACGATAAACATTTTTAAACGTGTGTATATTAGAATTATAATATTTGACCGAGCGAGCACGAAGTGCGAGCGAAGCGTCTCTGCTTCAGCTTGGGCAAAAATTCTTTCGTATGTCCGGCTGTCTGTTCCAACCTACAGGTCGCATTTCTCAACCGATTCTCGTGAAATTTTGTGAGCAGGTTCGAAATTTATATATAATTTTTTTGTCGAGCCAGTTTTTTGAAATTTTTCAAAACGGCGGAAAAATGTTAAAAAAACAGAGTTCAGGTCGCTTTCCAGCTCTGCCTGTTCTTCTCTATAGGTCGCATTTCTCAACCGATTCACGTGAAATTTTGTAAGCAGGTTTGAAAATGATGTAATTATTTTTTGTCAAGCCAGTTTTTTGAATTTTTTCTAATTGGTGGAGATATGTTAAAAAAACCTATTCCAATCCGGCTTTCCAGCTCTGCCTGTACTTCTCTACAGGTCGCATTTCTCATCCGATTCTCGTGAAATTTTGTAAGCAGGTTTGAAAATGATATAAAAAAAATTGTTAAGCCAATTTTTTGTTTTTTTTTTCAAAATGGCGGAGATATGTTAAAAAAACAGATTTCAGTCCAGTTTTCCAGCGCTGTCTGTTCTCCTCTACAGGTCGCATTTCTCAACCGATCCACGTGAAATTTTGTAAGCAGGTTTGAAAATAACATATAATTTTTTTGTCACGCCAGTTTTTTGAATTTTTTCTAGTTGGTGGAGATATGTAAAAAAAACATAATCCAGTCCAGCTTTCCAGCGCTGTCTTTTCTCTTCTACAGATAGCATTTCTCAGCCGATTCTCGTAAAATTTTATGACTAGGTTCAAAATTTTTATTATTTTTTTGTCTAGCCCGTTTTTTGATTTTTTTTTTTAATTTCGGAGATATGAATAAAAAACCATATTTCAGTCCCGCTTTCCGGCGCTGTCTGTTCTCCTCTACAGGTCGCATTTCTCAACCGATTTTCACGAAGTTTTGTGAATAGATTTGATAATTATGTAGAATTTTTTTGTCGAGACAGTTTTTCGATATTTTCAAAATGGCGGAGATATTTAAAAGAACGTATTTTAATCCGGCACTGTGTGAAATTATGTGAATTTGACGTTGTACGGCCCTTTAAAGGGTGAACATTGACTCGCGAGGTCTACAGCTCACAGAGCCACCAGTAAATTTAATTCGAAATATTAGCATTTTAGTGATTTCATACAAAACACGGAAGTGCCAATATTTCGAAATGTATTATAGATATTTAAAAAATCAAAACGTACAGCCCTAGTATTTAGGCATTTCAAAAACATACCAAAAATTCATTGCTGTAGGTTAAGATTTAGAGAGTGGGAAACGTTATCGCCGTTTGTATGGAGACCGTTTGCTTGACAATCCTCTTAAAAGTGATAGATGAACTAGGTACCACCTTATTCATTAGTCACCTTTTTGCACATCCAAAGTTAATCACATTACATCCAAAGGTAATGGGCTATTTTCCGTGACCAAAAAAATAAATTAGTTCAAAAAATCTCTATAGGTGCTGAGCCTTCGTAAAATTGCTTATTATATGTCTCTCACCGATATAACTCCCCGCCTCGTCTATCACTCTGGAAGACAGAGGTTACTAGACCTAGTTACATACTCTGTGTACAACATTTGCGATCAAAATATTCAAAATTACTTTGAAGGGGGTCTAACTTTACTGCTCGGCTTCCATAAATGAGCTGTCAGAAAATGTAAAAAAATAATAATTAGAAACAATTTTAAACAATCTTAAAATAAAGTTTGAAAAGAGACTAACCATGACTGTACTATAAGTAAGCGCTACGTTGTGGGACTCACAGAGGCGAAGAGCGACGTAATGGGAAATGCAGGCAAGACGTCAGTTGAGAGCAACGTTATGGGAATTGACCAGAATGAATGTGGCGGTAACGATATTCCGATGGGTATGTATGCGGTAACGCGCTGTTCAAAGGGGTTCCGCAACAGCTGCGGTCAGGTTTAAGTAGACCTTAATCCTGGTACAGATAGCAAAATAGTTATTACCTGAACAATAAAAGCTGAAGCGACAATCAGTACTTTTTGAGCTTCCATTTTGATTTCCAAAACAAGACTATGAATATCGAACGACTTCAATTGCTTTTAAATTAATAACGCGAGTGTTATCGTTTCAGTTAAGTAACCTCATAACATAATAGTTTCGTAAGCTATTGCTAATTATTTTCCAATCAAATATTCAGTGCAATAACTGTTATAAATTTTGATAATATTTAATTTTCAACAAACATTTAATCGTTTACTGGTTTTGTAATGCTAAAACACCGATGAATATAAGTGATTACAAAATACTTATCATTTTTTTACTATACATAATAATATATAAAGGCTGTACAAGCTTTGCAGTCAGTAATCAGAGGAAAAAATTACTAATTATAACAAAAAATGAATTCTTCAACTTTTTTCTTGGTTTGCCTTCAAGCTTTGCTTATTCAGGTAATATTCATTTTCATTTTTTATTAAATAAAAAATACTTGGTATCCTCCTTAGTATGGATGGAAGGATGCGTTCTCCATTCCGATTTGAAATTGTATGTAAATGTATTGTGTTTTTATCCCTTATACAGAATGCCTACAGCCAGTGCTTGAATAGTCTGGGTAACCCTGGGATTGGTCTGGGTTATTCTGGCATCAACGGTCTGGGTGCCATAGGCGGATACACCAACGGTCTCATCAATGGACCTGGTTTGATTGGAGCTGGTTTTGGCAGCGGCATTGCTCCTGGCATCAACGGATTTGGCATCGGTGCAGGCTTACCACTCGGATACGGTGCTGGCGTGCCAAACGTGGCCGCTACGGCCTCCGTCCCCGTCACCGGCCCGTTTGGTGCTACTGGCACTGCTGAGCTTGCGGTCGGAGGTGACTTCGGTGTCGGTGGGCAAACCGTGGTCGGTGGCCAGGTCCCGGTGATCGGTGCTGTCAGCTTCGGTGGCCAGATACCCGCCGGTGGCGTTGTCTCCATCGCTGGCAACTGCGGCTGCGCAAATATTCCTCTGTAAAAAAACGGGGAAATTATAAAGTTATTACCTACATAGTTTAAAATAAATAATTAATATAACACTATATTTTGTTTATTTTGATATTTCAAGTAGCCTCCAAGTAGCCTCTCTTTGCCGCCCCATCCAGCTACCCCATACCACCAAGTTTTCACCGTTCCTTTAAGATCAGATTAAAGTGATATTCAAAACTCTTACCAAGACCAGGCACCATCTTACCAACTTCCATTGGAAACTTATTTCACCTTATTTTTTCTTCTTGATAACTTAGCGCCACCATCACGCCGTTCCAGCAGTGTTGCCACCACTCTCGTCACTTCACTTCTTGTCACGCTACCAACCTAACCATTTTTAATTGGTCCATTTCATGTAGTCTTCTCGCATTTCGCGACAAGGCCGGCCAAACCTAGGTACGCAGGCCACGAAGTGGTCCACCCTGGCATGCCCTAGCACTTGAATTACCCGCTAGAAATCGGCCAGCCCTGCTTAAAAAATTACCACAGTCTAAAAATTGTTTCCCACGGAAGATTTGTTGGGCTACCCTTTATTTATCTGGTTGAATCCAACCATCTTAATTGCTAAAAAATATGGTGTTTATTGACTACAGTAGCCTCTAGAATGCTTCTAAGAATAAATCAATCTGCCATGGATTGGTAACCTAATCTAATCGTGTTAGGTCGCTTAAAATCATGTTCATAAACTTCAGACTTGCTTTTCCCGATGTAGAAAAGCCCACAGTCACAATTTTGTTAGTAGACAAACCTCGAAACCCGATGATACACAATTACGTTACTCTACGTCGTAAGTTTTTTTTGTATGTCCACCGATTACTCAAAGACGGCTGGAACGATTGAAA
Organism: Agriphila straminella; assembly: GCA_950108535.1. Lineage (NCBI taxonomy): Eukaryota > Metazoa > Arthropoda > Insecta > Lepidoptera > Crambidae > Agriphila > Agriphila straminella. The sequence goes on from OX467304.1 coordinate 14,432,378, forward strand.
TGATTTACGTTATTACATTAGGTAAACTTCCAAACTGGTCGCATTTTTTTAAATTTAGAAATCGGTTCAGTATCTACTTTCAAGTAATCTTGAAAAAAGCACGAAAATAGTATGATTTTGTGTGAACTACCTCGATGATCAGTCGTATAACTTCTTTGTTTATGAACTGAATAAGATAATTATTTTTTGTTGGAAAAGGGATATCTTAATTGTAGTTCTTTAACCGACTTAAAAAGGAGGTTCTCAGTTTGACCCGTATGTATGTATGTTTCTCCGCGATTAACTCACGTTTGGCTGAGCCGATTTTTCTTACTAAATAATACACCTACACTACCTAATACACTAAAAATTAAAAAAAAATAAAAACAAAAAACCGACTTCAAAAAACCTACCTCTAAAAAGCAAGAAATAATATTCGTAATAATAAAAACCCGTCTATTGAAGTCGGGTGGGGCTTTTAGAATAAAAAAAAAGGAATTTGGAAGGTAGGTTTTATGAAGTCGGTTTTTTGTTTTTTTAAACAATTTTTTAATAACCGTTTTAAAATATCTAATACGTACCTAGTAACTGTTGTCATACGTACTCGCATCACACCGCACCGGACAAATCTACGTGATTTTTGGTGCGCGTAACATCAATGTAATGTTTTATTTTTGATAAATAAATTTAAAAAAAACTGTCAAAAGACAAAACAATATAATATACTAACATATACTCACCCACACACACTCACTCTAAAAATAATATTATTATCTACGAACCGTTTGTAGTAGCGGAGACTCTTAACAGTGTGTTTGAGAATAGCCTTATAAAGACAAATATGGTGGTAGATAGAGTACCATGCATACAAATACAACCCCCGAAACTGAAGATGACTACTGTAAAAAAAATATATTTTTATGTTAAACTGCAGTGACAGCGCTAGACTGAAATTGTGTTGTGCTTTTGCCTATTAATGAGATTAATTATCAAAAACACTCGTCTATCGTATTAATTGCTTCTAAGTTTATAAGCAGTTTTCCAAACAAATAAAAACGACTCAGCCATGTTGTGGTTTTTAAAATTTTAAATGGTAACCTATCTACCATATTCTACTTTATGTGACTATTTTCTAACACCTTGTGTATTGTATAGTGCTGTACAATAATAATAATTATCAACACACTCGCTCGTAAAGTGAGCCCTAATACATCGCTTTTAGGGCCATAAATCGAGCAATAACAAATGCGTGCAATAATATATTGCACGCATATGCAATAATATATTAAACACTAGTACGTAATAGAATTAACCCTACAAAGTAAAATTAGTACCTTACTGCAAGTTCTATGCGAGTGAACAGAGCATTCCCAATTTAGCCGGGTAATACAGTTATTTTTTTTAGTAACAACAAAGAGGTTTTATTCCGCTGAAAATTCATACACATTTTTGGAATAAATAAATGTGTAAGTCCTTAATTAAGTCAAACAAATATTTATTATTATCAAATTACTCATAATCATCATATTTTGTTTTTGTCGTATTAGTTGCTGTGTGGTAAATTACTTTGTTTTTTCCTCGCAAATGTGTTGAAAAACGTCGTATGAAACTCGTGAGGTCTTGCTTATTGCACACTCGGCTGAGTAACGCCCTCGCCTGCGGCTCGGTCTGCAACCCACAACCTTGTGTGCAATGAACAACCTAAGCTGACTTGTCTCATAATAAAATAAATATAAATATTTGACAACATCACATACATTGCTCCGATTCCAAAGTAAGTAGCTAAAGCACTTGTGTTATGGAAATCAAAGACAACGGTTGTATCACAAACTATCATAATGTACTATAATTGCCAAAAAAAATGTCTTATACTCGTAACATGATTATTTTAAGGATTTTCTTGGAATCGATCTCTAGCTGGATCAATTTAGAAAACAAACTTTTCCAGTGTTAGTGTAGTTTCACTAACATAATTTTTCATGGTGTTTTTTACTAAGCAATCCTCTTCGTTACAAAATAAATATTCTTAAAAGGTGTCCGTCGCGTATTTACCTACTACAAAATTTAATTCTTTATTAAACCTTTAATTGCAAGATTTCGTATAATTTATTTGACTTAGGAATTTAACTGACAAATTATTATAAATATGCGATAATGTTTATAAAAAATGGTACCTAATTCTGATTTGAAATTATAATAAGAGAAAATCAAAATAAGCATAAAGTATGAAGATCTTTTCATTTATTTTAAACAAGTAAACAAAAATTGATTCCCCGGTTTCTACAGAGGAACACTTGCGCAGCCGCAGTTGCCAGCGATGGAGACGACGCCTCCGGCGGGTATCTGGCCACCGAAGCTGACAGCACCGATCACCGGGACCTGGCCACCGACCACGGTTTGCCCACCGACACCGAAGTCACCTCCGACCGCAAGCTCAGCAGTGCCAGTAGCACCAAACGGGCCGGTGACGGGGACGGAGGCCGTAGCGGCCACGTTTGGCACGCCAGCACCGTATCCGAGTGGTAAGCCTGCACCGATGCCAAATCCGTTGATGCCAGGAGCAATGCCGCTGCCAAAACCAGCTCCAATCAAACCAGGTCCATTGATGAGACCGTTGGTGTATCCGCCTATGGCACCCAGACCGTTGATGCCAGAATAACCCAGACCAATCCCAGGGTTAGCCAGACTATTCAAGCACTGGCTGTAGGCATTCTGAAAATATATAAAAGCAATTAAGAAACTATTTTGGGGTACTTACATTATCACAAACAATAGGTTATATTATCTTGAAAGAACGGGCGAGTTTGTAATGGGCCAAGTACCACCTAAACTGCATGGTGGGCCTAAGTCAACCTTCCCTATTTTATGATAATTATTTTGCATATTTTATCTCTAAATATTAGTAAGCTAACGATAACTAGTAACATAAAATAAATAAAATACCTGAGCGAAGAGGAGAGCCTGAAGGCAGACCAAGAACCCTGTTAAAGAATTCATTTTTATTTTATTAAAATGTGTTGATATTTTCAAATTTTTCAACTGATGCAAATTGTACATTTCAACGTCTATTTATATTTAAGAGTTGCGTTATGTTTATGCAGTAAGGTCTTTATCACTTAAATTATGACATCAGTTTTGTAAGTAATTGTGTCAATGTTAGGTCATTCCAAAACTGATTAACCATGTAAGTCGATTGCCTATAAAAACTGGAGTAAATTCTAATCAAACCACAGACACTTTTCTTTGATCAACAAAATGGTAGCTAAATTCGTCCTTTTCATCGCTTCGGCTGTTCTAATCCAGGTATATTCTCAAAATTAACTTCTTGAAATATTATTTTTTTATTTGTTAGTTAAGTATATTACAGTTATACAATTTATATTGTTAGTTATTGGAAATTGATCATTACAATCAAGATTAATCCTGGACTTAATATTTATGCTTCATCAGAATACCTCTTAAGCCTCCAAAATAAAGAAAAAGATTTATAAAGCTGTTACTTTGACCTTACAGAATACCTACAGCCAGTGCTTGAACAATGGCCTTTATAACAACGGTATTGGTCTAACGAGTGGCATCGGTCTGATCAATCCCGGCATCAACACCATCGACAATATTGGTCTGTATGGCGGTTTGAGTGCGGTGGGGGCTGGTATCGGCAACGTCTACAACTCCGGACTCCTCGGCTATCCCAACCTCGGCGGCATCGGCTCAAGCGGTCCTCTCCCCGTGACCACCATCTCGCCCATTGGCCCCAGCGGGCTCGCCGTGGCGTCAGAGAACGTTATCGAGGGCATCCTGCAAGTCAGCGGTACGCTGCCATTCCTGAGCGCCGTGGCGTTCGAGGGCGCGCTGCCGACGGCCGGCTCCGGCATCGCCACGTGCGGCTGCGGCAACGGCGCGGTCGGCATCGTCAGCGAGGGCTTCCCCGGACCCTTCCCCGGACCCTACCCCGGACCTTTCCCCACTCCCTTTCCTGGTTACGCCACCATGGGCACCGGAATTGGCGGCATCTATTATTAACTGTGATGAAACTAATATATCATAAAGTAATAAATGATTTTAAAGCTTTAATAGGTAATTGTTTTAAATTATTTACCTATTTACTATTTTATTAAAATATGTAACTCTATGTCGCACTGAAAACATGGTAACAATAGCAAACTATTAAAGGTGGTACCAAATGAAATGGTAAATTATGATGATACTGAAACAAACAGTGCTGAACTTTTTTCCGTGGAACCTAGGTCGAAAAAAAAATACTTCCATACAAATAAATAATTAAATGTATCGGTCAGCTGACTACAATGAAAATAAAAAAAAACGTTTTTCGACCTAATTAATATCTTCCTTGGAGAATGTTGTTCAGATTTAGCAACACTATCACCAGTTTCGTGCATCACATAATTTGTTACACCCTAAATTATGAAAATAATATTAAGCTAATATTTCAAATAAAATTTATCATTTTACGTAAATACAGATAATGACAAAATTGGTTAATATTATGTTTTGCTAAATTGTCATTGGAACTAATTGCCTTTATGGCTTTTTGCTTATAGTCAATTAAATAATTAATCAAAAATATTATTTGAAAGCGTATATTATGTGCACATACAAGATTTACAGGAGGAGTGAAGCAGAAAAGATGGCTAACAAATATCACAACAACACGAGTCATTTACTTAGATTTCATTAAACTTTAATTAATTCTGTGTTCTGGCAAATGAATGCACCGCATTTTTTACCGACTTCTAAAAAGGAGGAGGTTCTCTGTTCGGCTGTATGTATGTTTTTTTATGTTTGTCCACCGATTACTCGAAGGCTGAACCGATTGAAATGAATCAAACGTTGTTAGATCAAGTTTGTTTCCAAGTTGGTCCCATTTTTTGAAATCGGTTCAGTATTTTTCAGGAAAACATGAAAATACTCTTGTTTTCGTTACCATTTTATGAACTTATACGAATGATCGACCATAATTATCTTCTTTGTTTATGTACCGATTTAGATTATTATTTTTTTGTTTGAAAGAGGATACTTTAGTGATGATACTACTTTGATTTCATTGTTATTGGACCTTGGATTTTAAAGATACACAAGGGAACTCCTTAACATCAAATAAAAACTGAATAGTGATTGCAATATTGCTAGGATTATGACAATCTTAAACAAATTAGGTATCTAAATATGGTCAAGGACGTTTTGGACTAGACTTGATCTGCGAAGGAATAAAGGAACTCCTTAACAACAAACAGCACGAACAGTGGAAATTGAGTTATTAGTGGTATTACACCATGACTTTTTAATAAATTGCCAACTGGATTAAAAAAATATTTCAAACGTTAATGTTTTTAAATCCAGACTGAGGTCCTATCTACTGGAGAAAAATTTCTATAGTATAGAAGATTATGTCAACTCAGTTTTTTAATTTTGTATACAATTTGCCCTGTAGCCAATGTATAATAATAATAATTTAGTTGAATTCAATGTTTAATGATGAGAATATTTTATTTTTTATTATTTTTTACCATCGCCACTCAAAAAAGTGCGTCTTATTCATTGATAACAGTGAATAAAACGCGTTTTTATTCACCGAGTGAATAAAAATATTTTGAATTTGGAACAAGCGCGCATCGTATGAATTAGGTACAAAAAAAATAAAAGGTGCTGAAAGTATGGAGCTATTCCATAGATAAAGATAAAGTTCTACAATTAAATGACAAAAATAATCCCGCCAATTTTATTTAGGTTCTTTTTAGTGTCTTATCTTTGGGTTCTTTTCTAAAAAATATCCCGCTAAATCAATTAGGTCCTTTTTAGTGTCTTATATTTGGGTTCTTTTTATATATTTGAGGGAGATTAGTTGTTCAGTCTTGCATCAGTCCATTCCATCAGTCTGGTACGATCTTCAGTCTGTAAAAATTCAAAGTCTATACAAACTGATGAAGTGGACTGATGCCAGACTGATCGTGTAGTTTCCCTCTTAGTTAGCTCGGTGGCGCAGTGGTTTAGCGCATGGCCCAGCGATTGCGGAAGTTAAGCAACGTTCGCAGGGGTCGGTCATGGGATGGGTGACCAAAAATGTATTATCTCGAGCTCCTCCGTGCTTCAGAAGGCACGTTAAGCCGTTGGTCCCGGCTGCATTTGCAGTCGTTAACACCCACCAATCCGCATTGGGCCCGCGTGGTGGGTTATGGCCCGTCCTCCTTACCACCCATAAGGAAGGCCTGTGCCCCACAGTGGGGACATCAAAAATGGCTGATGGACAACTATAAATACTATAGGTATCTACTGCTATTTTTTTTTCTCGCAGTCAATGGTAAAAAGTAGAGTACACAACTCGTGAAAAAAAAATTTCATCTCGGTCCTTTGTATCCCTCGCTTCGCTCAGGATTCTACTTTTGAATCCCTCGCTACGCTCGGGATTCAACTCTAGAATCCTTCGCTGCTCTCGGGATCCAACTTAGTCCCTCGAACTAAATTCTCTCTTTTTTCACTTGTTGTATAATCTACTATTATTGTTTGTTGTGATATAATTTGTTATTTTATGTACCTAAATTTCCGACACAATGTATTATTGTTTTAATGGAATAAATAACTTATGAACTTAACTTATGGGAAAGTGTGAAATTTTAAAAAAATACTTAACATCATCGCATCGCTTACATTTACCTAATATACCTACACATAAAAAGGTAAAACTACCTAATACAGACGGTACGTACACTAAAAATAAAAATAAAAAAACAGTTTAAAAACAAATAAAACCGACTTCGAAAAACCTGAAAATAATAACAAAAACAGCTTCAAAATTAAATACCTCTAAAAAGCAAGAATAAGCGCCACCGCTCACGGGCGCTTAATCGCCGAGCGATTTTTTGTAGCCCAGAATAGAACATATGGAGTTCAATACGTAAACGCCCACGAGCTACAAAAAGTAGCTCACACATAGCTCGGCGACTAATCGCCCACGAAATGACACTGACAAGAGTGACAAGCGGCTTTAACCCTAAAAGACACCACAATTTTTTTCGCTGGCTGACATAATTATTTTTGTAATGGTAGAGTTTGCAATAAAAAGTAAGAGAATTATTATTACATGATATGCTTACCAATTTATATAATTCTTGAATTTGCGCATATAAAGTAAATGCAGAATTTTTGTTCTTCACACTATTTTGACGATAAAAGGATCTGTACCCTTAGCACGAACAGCTATCAAAAAAATAATCATTCGATAGATAAATTTTGTATTGGAAATTTGTACAACGCCATCTATCGCCGATAAGCGAAATGAAATTTTCCATAGAGAATTGTCTATCGAGTAATTTTACGTGCGTTTTTTTTCTCGATAGCTGTTCGTGCTAAGGGTACTGAAGACATTTGAATCGTATACATTGTTTGCTTCATTTGTGAAAAGTATATAATTACTGACATAAATAAATCATAAACTTTATTTTATAGAGCTTAGCAATAATAAAAGTGATTGTTCTATAATATTATTACCGGGTGCCTTTTAGGGTTAACCTACGTCAGCGACTAAAAAGCGCCGTGATTGTCGCCGCGATTATCGCCGCGTTTATCGCAGCGATATCGCCTCGATTAACGCCGCGCTTATCGCAGCTACAAAATAGCGCCCGTCAGCGGTAAGCATAAATTTTCAAATCACTAGAAACGCATATCATTGTAATAAAACACGTCTAATGAAGTCGGGTGGGGCTCTTAGATTAAAAAAAAGAAGTTGTCCTCCAGCCCCACCAGACTTCATAGACGATTGTTTTTAAATTATTTTTACATTATATATCTTTTGGGAGCTGTGTGACGGACACAGCGACAAAAGAAGAAAACCACTCGACCACTTCCGCGAATAGGCAAGCGAGTGAAGCAAGTTATCTTATGATTTTGTATTTTCCCATTAATAATACTTATTTTGGTTAGCGCAATAGATTATTGCGCTAAACAATTAGATCATTTTGACGTGGAAGTAGACGAACTGTCAAAAATGCTTTCAATTATGTAAAGCTCAAGCGGTAATTATAAATTATGATGTCTGCCCCCCTAGCATGAATACTGAAACGCGATAAAGTGTCCATGATAGCAAAACATGGTTTTCGGAGGTCATATTTTTATATAGAAAACGTAAAGTTGTAGTAAAAATAAAATACGACAAACTAAAGAGATTCTCTAGTAGCTACAAGTATTAAATTGCGTATAAGCCTCACAGAAGATTCTTAAAAAAATCTAAATATCATCAAAAGCGCTTGCGTAGGTTAAAATTTTTGGCGTTAATAATAGCGGAAACGTGATGTGAAGTAGCTCCAATAACTTTTATTCAAGAAGCATGAAATTGTGCTAAAGATAATGATGAAAAAAAAACATCAAAAAAGTGCAGAAGTGAGGTTATTTTCATACTCTTTACAGGTACCTAAAGAAAAAGACAGACATAAATGTTTCCGCATAACCTAGCCTATACTGTCAAAAGACCTCTTTTTAATTCCCTTTCCCTAAGATTTTGACAGTTTAGTGTCAAAAAACACGCTACATCGCGCGATAAATATCGTGTCTCAGTGGTCATGCTAGAGGGTCCGACAGAATCTCGGATTGCTTCTTTCGAGCTCCAGAGAAACTTTTTCAGATCGGGTCCAGATTCAATCCGGCTCCTGAGGATAGGCTTAGTCTCCGCACGAGTGCCCAACAAGTTACACATGATAATTAGCTATTACTTTAAACATGATGCTTATCTGATATTTTTTTCTTCTCTTGCAAACAGTCTAACATTAGAAGGAACCCTTTCTCGCATCAAAGATTAAAATTATTTTGTCGCACTTATTCATGTAGAAAATTGGCATAATTGGTAATTAAATTAAAAATGGAATGTATTCAATGGCATTTATTTCAGTATCAAGTTATAAACGTTGCATCTAATAGTAGATGCCACTGATGCCAGTGCCAATGGTGGCATATCCAGGCAGAGCAGTTGGGAAGGGTCCAGGGAAGCCATCGCTAACGATGCCGACCGCGCCGTTGCCGCAGCCGCACGTGGCGACGCCGGAGCCGGCCGTCGGCAGCGCGCCCTCGAACGCCACGGCGCTCAGGAATGGCAGCGTGCCGCTGACCAGCAGGGTGCCTGCGATCTCATTCTCCGACGCCACGGCGAGCCCGCTGGGGCCGATGGGCGAGATGGTGGACACGGGGAGGGGACCGCTAGAGCCGATACCGGCGAGGTTAGGGTAGCCGATGAGGTCAGGGTAGCCGTAGGTAGGTCCAACCACGCCCAAACCGCAACCGATACCTCCTAACAGAGCAGAGTTAGCCAGCCCGATGGTGTTATAACCAGGTCCTACCAGGTCAATGCCACCCAGTCCAACGTTTCCCAAGTAAAGGCCGTTGTTGCCAGTAACGCAAGAACCGCATGGAATAATTTGGCCGTAAGCCACCTGAAAAGGCAAAAATTAATGTTTTTTAGTTCTTACACAAATATCGTGCCAAAGAGACTCTGGTTACTAATAATCCTTCTAATTAGCTATAAGTTTTATTAATTTAGGTATATAATTTTACCTGGACCAACAAAGCCGATGCGCAAAGGAGGATGAGTTTAGCTGCCATTTTGATTGATTGTCAAAACAACTATGAATTTGTTGGTTTTACGTCTGCTTTTATACATAATATATAGAACCCTTTTATCAGTAATTTGAAATATTGGTCAACGAAAAGAAGCAGGTTCAATTGTGATAATTTAATGAATAACATGTCACGTTTTGTATTGCTAAATAAGTGGTTTATCTGAATTCAGCAATATATAAAGCTTGACCCAAATAATGGAAGATATTACAGTTTCAGTAGCAACTGAGAAACCATCATGTCTACCTTCGCCTTCATTTTCTTGTGCATCCAGGCTTGCCTGCTCCAGGTAAAAATAGTTTTTATTTTTATTTTTTATACATATCAATTCATTTTTAACTATTTCTTATGCAAATTATTTATAACATGTTTTTTTTATTTTTGTTTTTTAAATATATCTAAAAAGTAAAAGAAGGTAAAACGTATAGATGTTGGCAACTCTGAAGAGAAAGCACAGAATACATAATAGTGAGAAAAATCTCTTTCTCTTCATCATACCGATAAATAAGTTTAGTACTTAGGTATAGTTCCTATATTTTTTATTGCTGACCCCGATCTTACTTATTTCGTCTGTTTTTTTTTAACTAATGTGCGGGACAGTGCGGGTACTCTGGTAGTCTATACAGGGTGTTTCATAATAACCCGTAAAATTTTGTTTTTTATTTGTATGAAAACTGCGATGTAATAACCCTTGACGCAAATAAACTATTGTTTTCGATAATCAATTTCACTATTGGGCAACAGCTAATCACTATTAAGGCCTAGGTTTGTCACTTTACAGTTTATCATAAAAATATTTTCATAAGTGGCGGTTTTCAGGTATTATAATAATCCGGGGTTGTGTGCATGGTATTCTATCTTGAAGGGTTTTTTGAAACAAGCTGTATTCAGGGTTATTTGTAAAACACTAACAACCTCGCAGGAGTAGATTACCAACATCATAAACAACAACATTTTTTCTACGACTTTTGATAATTCGTTAGATTTTACTTTTACACAAAAAAAATATAATTTTAATTTACCGTTTGTATGTTTATAATTCTACGCGTGGCGCGCGGAGCGCCTGGTGCGCGCTATCCGCCCGTCGCGCCCGCCCCGCCCCGCCATCAATAGACGTAAAAAGTGTCGAACAGTACAATAAAAACTTGAAAATTCATTTTTGGTGAATGTATTGAGTTACGATAAAAGTAGTAGAACAAATATTGTTGATTATGATGTTGGTAATCTAGGTACTCCTGCGAGGTTGTTGGTGTTTTACAAAATAAAACCCTGCATAAAGATAAAAGCAATGCCACAGAATACATAATATGCAATTTTTTTTTCTTTAGAATGCTCTTGGCTGTGGTTGTGGCGGTTACGCCGCAGGCCCATTTGCGTATGGATACGGCAACGGTATCGGCCTCGACTACGGTTTTGGTAGCCTCAACGGATTGACTGGATACGGTTTCAATGGATTGGCTGGATACGGTCTCAACGGTGTAGCCGGATACGGCCTCAACGGTGTAGCCGGATACGGCCTCAACGGCTACGGCCTCGATGGATACGGTCTCAATGGTGTAGCCGGATACGGCCTCAACGGCTACGGCCTCAATGGATACGGTCTCAATGGTGTAGCCGGATACGGACTCGGCCTCGGTGGAGTGCCAAGCGTGGCTGCTACGGCCGCCGTCCCCGTCACCGGCCCGTTCGTCTCCAATGGCTTCGGTGAGCTCGCGGTCGGAGGCGACTTTGCTGTCGGTGGCACGACCGTGGTTGGTGGGCAAATCCCGGTGATCGGTGCTGTAAGCTTCGGTGGTGCGATACCCGCTGGTGGCGTCGTCTCTATCGCTGGAAACTGTGGCTGTGCCTCAGTACCATTGTAAAACCGAACTAAATATTTTGTGAGCAATTTTTCAAGGACTTTTGGAGCGCTTAAAATTTGAAATAAACGTATGCAATAACCAAATTTCTTGTTTTTTTTCTATTCAATGCCTTATATTATGAATGAATGAATGAATGAATAAATACTTTATTGTTCACCATAATGAATACATACAAGGACAGTACAAAGTGGAACAATTGGCGGCCTTATCGCTGAAAAGCGATTTCTTCCAGGCAACCATTTATTTACACAGAACAGAAAGAAAAATAAGGAATGGGCAGTTTATGGTGTTTTAAAAGTAGTAGTAGTTTATGGTATTATGCACTCGAACTAGCACCTTACCCTTCTAGTATGAAGCGATTAGGGCTGTTGCACATAAACTGTTAATATTCTCATCATTTTTAACCGACTTCAAAAACGGAGCAGGTTCTCAGTTTCTTTGAATCTCTTTATTTTTTATGTACCTAATGTTACTCGATTTCTCAAAGATAGCTTGACAGATTTGAAATAGTAATTTGTTATACAAGTGACCAAAATCAATTTGTGCTGCGTGTTCCGACTTTAAATCACGAACTAGCGAAGTAGTCTAGAATTGAATCACGAGCGTAGCGATAGCGAGTGATTCTAATAATTATAGACTACTGAGCACAGTGAGTGATTTAAAGGCACGAGGCAGAACAAAATTTTGGTCTCGTGTAAAACATACAACTTTTCACCTCTACCAGTGAGGAAATGTTTACGTGACTTTCTTAGTAAAAAGCTAAATTCAGCATTAGAAACATGTTCACTCAACTATTTTGGAGTTAGACAACTATCTTCATCGTTGGACGTACTTATTTTTTGTAATTTATCACAAAAATAGTTCGATCAATCCTATGCTGAAAATTTTTATTCATAAAGTACCTAGATTCCCGTCGTTTTGTTTTAAATTACTTTGTGTTTTTCTCTTATTCATTAATTTCCTATCTTATTTAATTGTTTATAATCATAAAACACTAATTTGTTAATAAATTTCATAAATTTTTCTTATTGTATATTTATTTCATACATGCGACCTCATTTCGTCCATACTCTTTATTTCGAATTATCAACCTTCTTTTTTAACAATCCTTATTTAAAACTCCTTGGTATATCCGTGCATTTTATTTTTTTACTTTTTAATTCATGTATGACACCATCAAGCACTCTATCTATCCTTTTCTTACATATCAATTTTACAAGGCTTATCCTAGTCACTTTATTTTTTTCTTTATTATTAAAAAAGCACTTTGCCTCACGCTCGCAGCAAAAACCATTTTTCTGCGAGTTTTTACGCGACAAAAGCGCCCTGTTCGTGCTCGAGAGGTAAAAAAATATTTTTTTTGGTTTGAAAGTATATTATAAGTATTTTCAAGTTCATAAGGACAGGATATGAAGATGGAATCCTGGGGAAAGCAAGGAAACTCTTCAAAATTTACAGGCACCCATAACTATAGCGATTTTGGTATTTTCTTAAGTTACTTCTGCATAATTATGCTTTCGAAAAATACCAACTGGGTGCACTTATGATGAAGACCATAGATGATCATCGGAACTATTCAAAACTTAGTATTTCACTGGTGCGATATGATAACTTTAATATGGTTGCTAGACTATTTATGCCCGTCATAATGCATATGGTAAAGTGAGCTGATAGTGAAGTACCAGGAGAACTCCTTAACAATTAACGCCCCTGCGTCGGGAAAAGCAGTATTATGTCAAAGGTGATGATCCGTTGACATAAGGCTATTGTAACGTAGATAATATCGTCATTTAAATTAAATACCTAAAAAAAAAGTTAAAATTAAAAAAGTAAAAAAAAACAAAACCTCTTAAAAAAACTTTAAAAATACCAAACAAAAACTGCTTCAAAAATAAATGATCTAAAAACAAGAAATAAAATATTCAAATCTGCATAATTACTAACTCAAAAATTTTGTTCGCATAATATATCTAATATTAAACAATGTTGTCTGTTAAAAATAAATAACCTCGAAATTTAAGGCTTACGCTCCGCTGCGTTTCACGCTCGCTTTTAATTTCTAACCTTTATTTGGAACCTACAGGAGTAAAGCAGCTCGGACACCTACTTTAAACCAACAGCTATTGGCTAGACCTAGTTTAGCCGGCTAAAACTAAGTTAAGCCGCACTTCGGGTATTAACAGTAACATATACAAACAGATCTAGAGTTCCATTATGTAAAAAAAATGTGTATGAATTTATTTATGGGGCATAATTAAGTACAAATAATTTGTAAATAGTTTTAACAAGCGATTGGAAATATCTGTTTTAGATAAATTGGGGATTAAAATGAATAACAAATTTCGTTCCTCACTTTAAAATTTGTTTGCTAATAGAAGTCGATAACATTATCTTTTTTGCTAAATAATTTGTTGAAGTTGTAACAGGAGAGTCCAAAGAAAATATTTCAATCGTATTGTTAGCCTTATTATAAGATAGCCCTTTAGTGATTGGGTGCTATTCTACTCTGATGTACGCCACTTGGTTATTTAATATTATTAAATTGATTTTTAAAACATCCAAAGGCTTCAATGTCTTAAAATTTGATATGAGAGGGGTGGGTTTCAATTGCCACTTATTAGTGTTGTCATCAATGTTAAAATACTTTGGGTCATCACTGCAAAATGGATAAAAAGGAAAATAGAGATAAACATAGTTCATAATTATAAAAGAAGTTTTATCTATTTATTTATAACAGGTAATTCTGTCGTAATTTATATTGCGTACATTACAGCGGAATACTTGCGCAGCCGCAGTTGCCAGCGATAGAAACGACGCCACCGGCGGGTATCTGGCCACCGAAGCTGACAGCGCCGATCACCGGGACCTGGCCACCGACCACGGTTTGCCCACCGACACCGAAGTCACCTCCCACCGCAAGCTCAGCAGTGCCAGTAGCACCAAACGGGCCGGTGACGGGGACGGAGGCCGTAGCGGCCACGTTTGGAACGCCAGCACCGTAACCGAGTGGTAAGCCTGCACCGATGCCAAATCCGTTGATGCCAGGAGCAATGCCGCTGCCAAAACCAGCTCCAATCAAGCCAGGTCCATTGATGAGACCGTTGGTGTATCCGCCTATGGCACCCAGACCGTTGAGGCCAGAATAGCCCAGACCAATACCAGGGTTACCAAAACCATTCAAGCACTGGCTGTAGGCATTCTGAAAGTATATAATAGCAATTAAGAAAATAATTTGGAATACTTGCATATCACAAACAATAGGTAATTATCTCGAAAGAACAGGCGAGTTTGTAATGGGCCAGCTACCAAAGTCTATCCGTCCCTTATTTTATGATAATTATTTTGCATTTTTATCTATAAAATATTAGTAAGCTAACGATGAGTAGTAACATTAAATAAATAAAAATACCTGAGCGAAGAGGAGAGCCTGAAGGCAGACCAAGAAAACTGTTAAAGAATTCATTTTTATTCTATTAAAATGTGTTGATATTTTCAACTGATACTATTTGAACATTTCGACGTCTATTTATATTTAAAAAGTTGCGTTATGTTTATGCAGTAAGGTCTTTATCACTTAAATTATGACATCAGTTTTGTAAGTAATTGTGTCAATGTTAGGTCATTTCAAAACTGATAAACCATGTAAGCCGATTGCCTATAAAAACTGGAGTAAATTCTAATCAAACCACAGACACTTTTTTTTTATCAACAAAATGGTAGCTAAATTCGTCCTTTTCATCGCTTCGGCTGTTCTAATCCAGGTATTATAGTCAAAATCTTCTTAAAATACTATTTTTTAATTTGTTTATACAATTTATATTGTTTGTTATTGGAAATTGAAAAGATTAATCCTGGACTTAATATTTATGCTTCATCAAAATACCTCTTAAACCTCCAAAATAAAGAAAATGATTTATAAAGCTATTATTTTACCTTCCAGAATACTTACAGCCAGTGCTTGAACAATGGCCTTTATAACAACGGTATTGGTCTAACGAGTGGCATCGGTCTGATCAATCCCGGCATCAACACCATCGACAATATAGGTCTGTATGGCGGTTTGAGTGCGGTGGGGGCTGGTATCGGCAACGTCTACAACTCCGGACTCCTCGGCTATCCCAACCTCGGCGGCATCGGCTCGAGCGGTCCCCTCCCCGTGACCACCATCTCGCCCATCGGCCCCAGCGGGCTCGCCGTGGCGTCAGAGAACGTTATCGAGGGCATCCTGCAAGTCAGCGGTACGCTGCC
Organism: Agriphila straminella; assembly: GCA_950108535.1. Lineage (NCBI taxonomy): Eukaryota > Metazoa > Arthropoda > Insecta > Lepidoptera > Crambidae > Agriphila > Agriphila straminella. The sequence continues at coordinate 14,448,088 of OX467304.1, forward strand.
GTTCCTAAGCGCCGTGGCGTTCGAGGGCGCGCTGCCGACGGCTGGCTCCGGCGTCGCCACGTGCGGCTGCGGCAACGGCGAGGTCGGCATCCTCAGCGAGGGCTTCCCTGGACCCTTCCCCGGACCCTACCCCGGACCTTTCCCCACTCCCTTTCCTGGTTACGCCACCATCGGCAACGGCATTGGCGGCATCTATTTTTAACTGTGAAGAAACTAATAATTATATCATAAAGTAATAAATGATTTTAAAGCTTTAAACGGTAATTGTTTTAAATTTTTTACCTATTTACTATTTTATAAAATGTAACTCTATGTCGCACTGAAAACATGGTAACAATAGCAAAATATTATAATATTCCAGATATATCGCACCTCCAGTCGTAAAGCGGCTCAATCCAAAATGAATGTTTTTTGGGAAATGCAGAAAACGTGCTTCGGTCCTCGACAGTTTTTATTATATTTCACTATAACTTAATGAAATAACAAGCTATTTACAAAATTCAAAGTTCTACAGGTTATTTGGTCTAATGACTACTGATACGCATAAATAAATTCTTTAAAATATTTTAAAATATAGGAGTAAATAGACGCTGAAAAAAAACTTCAAATAAAGAGTCAGTTTAGCAATACAAATATTTTAGAACGTTTGACTCTTGTACAACTATGTCTCTTTATTTCTAAGCACTACGTATTATTGGATGACTTATTTACAAATAGTTCCCTTTAATTCTTAGCTTCAATATTTTTATACGGACGAATATTCAATGATGCAGTTATGTACTAAAATATTTCGACGGTATGAGAAATAAAACATACATTCGAATCACATTCTTTTATTACCTGTTGATATATATTTCTTAATTAATCAACGTTCGTAACATTATTTGCTACCTAATCAGTCATAAGCTTTCAATATCACATTCTGTGCTTATTTCTAGACAAAAAATAAAAAAGTGTTACATTAATAACACAACAATTATTATCTATACCTACTCTAGTATGACAATAATAATATATTTTTATTTGTAGGTATCACAGGAAGTACCTTACATTAATCAACAACAAAAAGAAATTAAGGTTCTTTAGAACCGAAATCTTAAGATTAATCAACCATATTAATCAACTACAAAAGCAAAAACAAATTTTGGAACTTTAAAACTTTATCTTTATATTAATTAAATAATTAAAAGATAATGTTAATGCTAGACCGAAGTTTTACAAATTGTTAAAAAAACTTTCATAATAACTGGGAATCATTTTTTTTCTCACTAATTCCTTTAAGTCTTTTTTTTGTTTTCTTTTAAGCCCAGTTCCTGTGAACATAACTGTTCCATTTCAATTGCATCAATGTTCAACATTTTTTTCCTTTTGTTTCTCATATTAATAGTTTTGTATTCCGTGTCCGTGTATGAAGTCTTGTAATCGAATTCAAAAGTATTTTCTTTTACGAATTTCAAAACTTTGATGTTAATCCAAGTTATCGTTTCTTTGTTTGTATTTTCATTGTAGTTGTAGCCCCATTTTTCTTGCAGGCTCTTGATGTTTAAGAAAAACCTGTAATCTAGCTCCTTGACCTTAAAGGGTTTGCCAGTTTTTCGCGCACTTTTGATAAGTGTTGCGTATTGGGCAGGTATATAAATAGGACCAGATTTTTCATTTTTTATGATCTCTTTTTCTATGGGGCTATGTACGTTATCCGCTTCATTTTGCGTGTGACCTTTTATTAAATATTTGTGGGTTATTCTTTCAATGTTATGTAATGAGGCCACTGCAAACGAATATAAGCTAGTAATAGTTTTATTTTTATTCTGACCGGTACAATTATCAGAGTAAAAAGTGACGTGCAATTTTTCATTGGGGTGCTTTTGACTCAACTCTTTCAGGTAGTCATAGATGCAGGATCCTATTTCGTTTGGTCCCCTCATCCCTTGTGTCTCGTCCCAGAAGTAACAGTTCACTTGTCCATAAGAAGCTACTTTGTCTTGTTTCTTGTTCAGTTCTGTTATTGTGAAGTTTAGACAATTAATTTTTGAACAATAGTAGAAATATGTTGGACTCGGGCAAAGCATCACAGACTGTAAGTCAAATACAGCACAAATGTGAGTTTCATCAATGTTGTCGCGGTCTCGCTTCTTTTCTTCTCGACATAATTGTTTTTCGATCAAATGTTGATCATAATGAGTTTTTAGCTCTAATTTCCGCTCTGCAGAGGCAAGGTCATAAGCTACACAAGTGTCACACCTGTCTTTCGCTGGTTGGAAGAAATTATTATTTCTTGTTCATTTTGTGTATTTTCTGGATTTTTTTTACCTAAAATCAAGATAGCATAGTAAAGAGCTTGATCACATAGTGGGTTAGCGCGCCAGCCAGCAATTGTTGCAGTCAAGCAGTCGTATGGACCGGTTACTTGTTAAAATCACATAATTGTTAATAACTTATAATACTTAATGTAAAACGTGTCATAAAATTAAATAGATTACCTCAATTTGACTAGTATCGACTTGCATTTCAGGAGTCTGTGTCAACAGGATTTGGTTTTCAAGTATAGGTAGTGGACTGTTACAAACTTTTTCAACAGCCTTTACAATCTGAAAATCAAATTGGAATAATAATTTTCAAAAGTCACACCCATTATCTATTCCCAAGTTAAGATTTCATATTATATTACACTGCAAACTGGATAGTATTATTAAATTACACAATCTGTTTTATAAATAAATCAGTACCTACTAAAAAAATATTGTATGAATCTAGTACCTATTCTAATTTTGTTATGTAGATAGGTACTAAAAAGTTCTTACCTTATTAAATAAGGCTCTCTCTGGCGTATTTTCAATAATAGACGGACTAACGGACGGATCTCTTTCAGTAATCTGCACAAATATTTTTTTATATTAATAATAACCTTAGGTAATAAAATAAGAATGAGAATAAATATCAGTTGATTTTAACACATACTTCAGCCTGCATTTCTCTTTCTGGTGTTGCTCCGATGAATAATGGACTTTTATTTCTTGTGTAATTCTGTGAAATAGGTAGTGAAAATTAAAGTATTGTCTAAACTAAACAAAAAAGACTGGGAACCAATTTAAATGTGTTTAAAGAAGTATACATATTTATTAAAATACTGGTGAAATGACACCACAAGGTACGTCGTTAACATAGAAGTGTTAAATTGAAATACAGTAGGTACTTACCTCGTCTTCTCGCGTAGTCAGTACCATTCCCAAAATATGGTCAACTCTTCTCTTCATTATGCTAATTTTAATCTAAAACAAACGAGTTCACTATTTTATTGAAAAAAATAGAAATAAACTGACCTATTGTCTAAATGCAACATAATAATTTTTGTTATATTTATTCAGAAACGGACCTAAGCACCATAAATCCAAAAACGTTATAAAAATAATTAATCAAATACAGACTTAAAATACAATAAGCCGGTTATTCTGATAAAATATTCAGTAGTAAACTAACCCTATTTAGTTTAGGTCACAAAAAATATCTCAGTTTACAGTGATGAAGTGACCCAAAACAAACTTCGGTCACTTTACGATTTAAAATGAATGTAATAAACTTACCCCAAGTTTGTACTACAGTGACACATTAAGGTTTATACCACTTTTCTACTTATTGCGCAGCATGTAACTCTGACGGCTTGTTACGCAATACTAAATACGTCACTGTCGTAATGACGAAAGGCGCAGGATTCGTTGATAAGAAAGAGACGCAAGATTAGGTTTCTCCTTGTCTAGCCTTAATAGGGCAGTTTCTGATTTACTAAGCGATAGAGCGCGCTTTTTTAAATTGTTCTGTATACTTAACTCAATTCACCAGAATTTTGGATTGGGTCAGTTTACGAATGGAGGTGCGATATCATATTTTCCAAAACCGCAAATCTTATGATTTTGTATTTTCCAATTAATAATACTTATTACTTAATTAGATAATTTTGACGTGGAAGTAGACGAACTGTCAAAAATGTAAAGCTCAAGCGGTAATGATAATTATGATGTCTGCCCCCCTAGCATGAATACTGAAACGCGATAAAGTGTCCATGATAGCAAAACATGGTTTTCGGGGTCATATTTTTATATAGAAAACGTAAAGTTGTAGTAAAAAAAACATTATACGACAAGCTAAAGAGATTCTCTAGTAGCTACAAGAATTAAATCTAATAAATATATATAAGAAGAAACTGACTGACTGACATATCAACGCACAGCCCAAACCGCTGGGTCTAGAGACTAAAATTTGGCACATAGGTTCTTTACGAGGTCTAAGAGTGCTAGTGCACAGAAAGGATTTTTCAAAACTCACCCCCTAAGAAGGTGAAACGGATGTTCAAAATTTGTAATAAAAGTCCCTCAGTTTTGAAGCTAGGTTCGTCAAATTTTGTGTTTAGGCTGACCATTGAAAATTAATAAATATGGGTCTTAATAAAACGCGACAGCTTGCGAACAAAGAGTATATTTTTTTTTTTTAAATCAACATAAGGCTAGGCACAGACAATTACCACAGATTATAAAACTTAGTTGACATGAAATCAAAATGGCTTTACGAGCCGGATTATATTGTTATTTTAAACACAAATATCAATACCACCACCTAACAAAATAATCCAAAAACAGATGAAAAGACAGAGGTATTATCTCCATTAAAAAAAAATAAACATGGCTTTATATTATATACTAAGTTAATTCTACAATGCCAACTTTCTTTATAAAAGCATGGTGTTTTACTTTACATAAGCTTTTAGTAAATATGTCAGCTGGCATATCAGATGTTTTTAGGTATTTAATTTCCACCAAACTATTTGCAACGGCTTCCCTAATAAAATGGAATCTTACGTCTATATGTTTACTTCTTCTGTGATACATATAATTTTTGGCAAGTTTTTGTGCGCTCTGATTGTCATTAAACAATAATATTGCATTGTTTTTTCTATTAATAAGTTCACTTAATAAGTTTTTTAAAAAAATAGCTTCTTTACTAGCCTCACAGACAGCCATATATTCGGCCTCAGTGCTGGATAAGGCGACCGTCTGTTGCTTTCTACTCTCATGAGATACTACACAACCAGAGTACACAAAACAATATCCAGTATAGGATCTCCTGTCTACCACATTTGAAGCCCAATCGGCATCTACATATCCAACTATGTCTAAGTTATTTTTAGTAAACATTAAACCAAAAGATTTGGTAGAGCCCAAATACTTTAGAACTCGCTTTGCATGTTTCCAATGTGTTTCATCATTACAATTATACAAGTAACTAACACAAAATGATATTTCCGGTCTTGTTAAAATAGAAAGGTACATAAGGCTACCAATTAGTTGTTGGTATGGATAGTTAGTAGTTACATTTTCACTCTTTTTAAGTTTTAAATTAACCTCCATGGGAGTATCTATATTTTTACAATTTTCCATATGAAATTTATACAATAATCTTTCTATAAAATCTTTTTGATCAATACAAATTTTTTCTTTTTCTATTTTCACATTCATGCCTAAACATTTTCTTAGTTGTCCTAAGTCTTTTAACTTAAATCTGGAACTTAAGTGTTTTTTCAAGTAATCTACTTCTTCTTTACAATTTGAGAATATAAAGAAATCGTCAACGAAAAGAGCTACAAAAGTTTTAACCTTTTCCGATGATTTTATAAACAAACATGGTAAACAATCATCTACCTTTTTATACCATTGCCTGGCTGATTGTTTAAGCCCATATATAGCTCTGTTTAGTTTTAAAACTTTGTTTACATTATTTTCACATATAAAATTTTTAGGCAATTGCATAAATACTGTTTCATCTAGATGGCCGTTTAAGAAGGCCGTGGTGACATCTAAGTGAGTTATATTTAAATCTAAGTTTACACTAACAGCAAATAACAACTTTAATGTGGAGTATTTAAGCACTGGTGAAAAAGTTTCTTTATAGTCAATACCTTGTCTTTGGGTAAATCCTTTTGCCACCAACCTTGCTCTATATCGCACTGTGTCATCACTATTTAACTTCTTTTTATACACCCACCTGCACTGAACCACTTTACAGTCACTTGGTTTGTCCACCACTTCCCACGCATTGTTGTCGTGGAATGATTGCAACTCTTCCTTCATGGCCTTGCACCATTCTTCTTTTTCTTGACAGCTCATCACCTCTTCATATGTAAGGCTGTCTTCATGCATATCTATATCTTCAGTTACACATACATTACTGTACCCATACCTTGCTGGTGGCTTTCTCTCACGCCGAGTTGAGTGAGAATTTGCATCTGCATTTACCTCTTCATTTAACTCGCTATCACAATATTCTTCTGAATGAGAGGAGTCCAAGGTATCATCTGGTACGTATGTTGCATCTTTTGGATCAATTATGGAATCAAAACTTGTGGAACTATCAGTTTCTTCTGGTTCATTTTGGCTATCTTCTTCCTCTTTCTTCTCTTCTATTACAATTTCTACATTGGGATTTTCTGTTTCCTTTTCATCTACCAGAACATTTGTAGTTGCTGTATCTGCGCTAGTCTCCATTACAACAACATCTCTACTAGTAGTTATGTTCCGGGTTTTCGGGTTGTATAATCTATAACCTTTGGTATTTTCTGCAAATCCGAGAAGAATATATTTTTCTGCCTTTTTGTCCCATTTGGTTCTCTTTATTTTGGGGACATGAACCATCACAGGGCTCCCAAATACCCGCACATGGCTAAGGTCTGGTTTTCTGCCAGTCCAGAGCTCGTATGGTGTTTTTTGTAAGCCGGAGGCCAGTGTCCTATTTCTTAAGTAAACTGTAGTGTTGACCGCTTCAGCCCAAAACTTTTTTTCCATCTTTGCATCAAATAAAAGACACCGAGCTCTTTCCACAATAGTTCTATTTAGCCGTTCACATAGGCCATTTTGTTCTGGTGTATGGGGATTTGTTTTCTGGTGTAAAATACCATTTTTCTTCAAAAAATCTTCAAACTCAGAAGAACAAAACTCCCCACCATTATCTGTTCTCAGTACTTTAATGCTCTTCCCTGTCTGCTTTTCTACTAACGCTTTGAAATCTTTAAAGTAGTTGAACGCTTCACTTTTAGACTTTAGGAAATACACAAAGGCCATTCTGCTGTAGTCATCTACAAAAAGGAGAAAATACTTTGACGAACCAACTGAGATTGTTTCCATGGCGCCGCATACATCTGCGTGCACCACCTCTAACACATTTTCACATCTGGAACCTTTATGTGAAAAAGGTAATCTCGCTAACTTCCCTTCACAACATGTGATACACTGGGACTTGCCAATTTCAGCCTTTTCTGGGAAATACACTCCCTCTACAGCGCCATTTTTCATATTGTTCAGATCTTTACTGTTAATATGGCCTAATCTTCTATGCCATAACAAACTGGTTGTTGTCATCGCTGAACTTGCTAACAAACAATCCTGTTTTATGTCTAATTTGTATACACCATTCGATAGGTATGCTTTTGCAACAAGAATGCTGTTGTGATTTAAGATCTTGCAAACATCTCCTTCGAAAATAACTTGGTTTCCTTTTCGTATCAATTCACTCACAGAAAGAAGATTTGTTGTGAGGCTAGGAATACATAAAACATTTTTCACAGTAATATTGAATTCTGAACCATCCACTACTGTGGTTATCTGCGTATTTCCTGAGCATAACACTGGTACTGTCATTTTATTAGCTACCACAATGTTTTTCATAGTTGGGTTGTAGGATGCATTCGTAAGAAGTTCCTCATTGGTAATCATGTGTGCACTGGCGCCGGAATCAATGTACCAATCTGTACATTTGTAGGTGGAGTCCATGAAAAAGACACTGAACACAGCACTTTCTTTCAACTTCTCCTTTTTGAATTTACATTGGCTTTTGTAGTGTCCAATTCGTCCACAACCATAACAACGAATTGTTCTGACAGGTTTCGAAGATGACGTATTATTTGACGTTTCTGCAGTTTTACCACCCGTCTTCTTGTGACGTAAACTTTTTGATAAAAAAGCGCCCTCTGTTCCAGTGCTACCAACCTCAGAGCTCATATCTAATAACTTCGCTTTGATGACATCTGTACTAATGGCTAATCCAGAATGTTCTATAGCCATTATCATTGGACTGAATTTTTCAGTCAATCCTGCTAACAATAGGCATCCAACCCACTCGTCAGTGATTTTAAACCCTGTGCCTTGCAACTTTCTAGCTGTATCCACAATCTGGGTTACGTAGTTTGTCATAGACTCGCTATCTTCCAGCCGGATCGAAATCAAGTGTCTTAATAAACTGATTTTTCTTTGAAAACCGGAGTCATCGAATAATTGTTTTAGACGTAGCCATACATCTCGGGCTGTTATCTCGTCTTTGATATGGACATACAAACTTGAGTCTATTGTCATGATAAGTTTTGCTTTAATCTTCTTATCATCAACAACAACTGCAGGGTTCGGATCAGTTTTAATGTCAGTGCCTTCCAATAACAGAAAGTTCTCGGCGGCGAACGCCCACTCGTCGTAGTTTTCGCGACCCTTGAGTTTGGGCACGTTGACTAGATAGCTGCCGGCCATTTTCAATAGCGACACGAGGACGCGGAGAAGCACTTTGCTATAAAATTTGTATTTCGGGAAATCTAGTCCGGCTGACGTAATGTTTTGAATTACGTTCACTGACTCTATGAAAAAACAATCACTTTTGATCGCAAATTAATCAGTTTTACTTTAATTTAATCGCGAAATATGGGACTGGGCCCATAACCTAATAAAACGCGACAGCTTGCGAACAAAGAGTATATTTTTTTTTTTTTAAATCAACATAAGGCTAGGCACAGACAATTACCACAGATTATAAAACTTAGTTGACATGAAATCAAAATGGCTTTACGAGCCGGATTATATTGTTATTTTAAACACAAATATCAATAGGTCTCAGCGTTTTTCAAAATTCTACCCCCGAAGGGGTCAAAAGGGGGGTGAAGTTGTGTATAGAAGGAAATCCCTCATTTTCGATAAAAATCGCTAAATTTAAAATTTAGGCTTATGAATGGAAATCTAACGCAACGTTTATTGTTATTGTTAGTATTTCAATCCCTATGGGGATGAAATGGAGGTGAAAAGTGGTAAAAAAACCTTAAACTTGATATGGATGTCGTTATTGGGGTTTTCTGGGATGACGATTGCAAAAATGACATTAATTTTAAAGTCCAACACGGTGGACATGATTTTACCCCAGGGGACGGGGACGGGGACGGAGACGGGGACGGGGACGGGGACGGGGACGGGGACGGGGACGGGGACGGGGACGGGGACGGGGACGGGGACGGGGACGGGGACGGGGACGGGGACGGGGACGGGGACGGGGACGGGGACGGGGACGGGGACGGGGACGGGGACGGGGACGGGGACGGGGACGGGGACGGGGACGGGGACGGGGACGGGGACGGGGACGGGGACGGGGACGGGGACGGGGACGGGGACGGGGACGGGGACGGGGACGGGGACGGGGACGGGGACGGGGACGGGGACGGGGACGGGGACGGGGACGGGGACGGGGACGGGGACGGGGACGGGGACGGGGACGGGGACGGGGACGGGGACGGGGACGGGGACGGGGACGGGGACGGGGACGGGGACGGGGACGGGGACGGGGACGGGGACGGGGACGGGGACGGGGACGGGGACGGGGACGGGGACGGGGACGGGGACGGGGACGGGGACGGGGACGGGGACGGGGACGGGGACGGGGACGGGGACGGGGACGGGGACGGGGACGGGGACGGGGACGGGGACGGGGACGGGGACGGGGACGGGGACGGGGACGGGGACGGGGACGGGGACGGGGACGGGGACGGGGACGGGGACGGGGACGGGGACGGGGACGGGGACGGGGACGGGGACGGGGACGGGGACGGGGACGGGGACGGGGACGGGGACGGGGACGGGGACGGGGACGGGGACGGGGACGGGGACGGGGAGGGGACGGGGAGGGGACGGGGACGGGGACGGGGACGGGGACGGGGACGGGGACGGGGACGGGGACGGGGACGGGGACGGGGACGGGGACGGGGACGGGGACGGGGACGGGGACGGGGACGGGGACGGGGACGGGGACGGGGACGCTAAGAATTTTCTCTAATATCCACGCGGACGAAGTCGCGGGCAGAAGCTAGTTGCGTATAAACCTCACAAAATATTCTAAAAAAATCTGAATATCATCAAAAGCGCTTACACTTGCGCTTACACTCTAACGTACTGTGAAGTAGCTCCAATAACTTTTATTCAAGAAGCATAAAATTGTGCTAAAGATAATGATGAAAAACAACGAAAAACATCAAAAAAGTGCAGAAGTGAGGTTATTTTCATACTCTTTACAGGTAAAGAAAAAGACAGAGACAAATGTTTCCGCATAACTGAGCCTATACTGTCTAAAGACAATAGATTTTGACAGTTTAGTGTCAAAAAACACGCTACATCGCGCGATAAATATCGTGTCATGCTAGAGGGTCCGACAGAATCTCGGATTGCTTCCTTCGAGCTCCGGCAAAACTTTTTCCAGCTCGGGTCCAGATTTAATCCGGCTCCTGAGGATAGGCTTAGTCTCCGCACGAGTGCCCAACAAGTTACACATGAAAATTAGCTATTACTTTAAACATGATGATTATCTGGGGCCTTACAATGAGCTCTTATAGCAACTTCAACGTAATGTTGTTATAGGGACAGACAGAGCTATACATCGCGCCATCTTATTTACAACATTGCTTCGATATTACTTTTGACAGTCATTATAGGGGGGCAGATATTTTGTTCTTCTCTTGCAAACAGACCTACAATAAAGGGAACCCTTTCTCGCATCAAAGAATAAAATTATTTTATTGTACTTATTCATGTAGAAAATTGGCAAAATTGGTAATTAAATTAAAAATTGAAATGTATTCAATGGCATTTATTAGTTGTAAAAGTTATAAACGTTGCATCTAATAGTAGATGCCACCGATGCCAGTGCCGATGGTGGCATATCCAGGCAGAGCAGTTGGGAAGGGTCCAGGGAAGCCATCGCTAACGATGCCAACTGCGCCGTTGCCGCAGCCGCACGTGGCGACGCCGGAGCCGGCCGTCGGCAGCGCGCCCTCGAACGACACGGCGCTTAGGAACGGCAGCGTGCCGCTGACCAGCAGGGTGCCTGCGATCTCATTCTCCGACGCCACGGCGAGCCCGCTAGGGCCGATGGGCGAGATGGTGGACACGGGGAGGGGACCGCTAGAGCCGATACCGGCGAGGTTAGGGTAGCCGATGAGGTCAGGGTAGCCGTAGGTAGGTCCAACCACGCCCAAACCGCAACCGATACCTCCTAACAGAGCAGAGTTAGCCAGCCCGATGGTGTTATAACCAGGTCCTACCAGGTCAATGCCACCCAGTCCAACGTTTCCCAAGTAAAGGCCGTTGTTGCCAGTAACGCAAGAACCGCATGGAATAATTTGGCCGTAAGCCACCTGAAAAGGCAAAAATTAATGTTTTTTAGTTCTTACACAAATATCGTGCCAAAGAGACTCTGGTTACTAATAATCCTTCTAATTAGCTATAAGTTTTATTAATTTAGGTATATAATTTTACCTGGACCAACAAAGCCGATGCGCAAAGGAGGATGAGTTTAGCTGCCATTTTGAATGATTGTCAAAACAACTATGAATTTGTTGGTTTTACGTCTGCTTTTATACATAATATAGAACCCTTTTATCAGTAATTTGAAATATTGGTCAACGAAAAGAAGCAGGTTCAATTGTGATAATTTAATGAATAACATGTCACGTTTTGTATTGCTAAATAAGTGGTTTATCTGAATTCAGCAATATATAAAGCTTGACCCAAATAATGGAAGATATTACAGTTTCAGCAGCAACTGAGAAACCATCATGTCTACCTTCGCCTTCATTTTCTTGTGCATCCAGGCTTGCCTGCTCCAGGTAAAAATAGTTTTTATTTTTTATACATATCAATTCATATTTTACTATTTCTTATGCAAATCATTTATAACATGGTTTTTTATTTTTGTTTTTTAAATAAATCTAAAAAGTAAAAGAAGGTATAACGTATGTTGGCAACTCTGAAAAAAAAGTTCTCTTTCTCTTCAGCATACCGTTAAATAAGTTTAGTACCTAGGTTTATTTCCTATATTTTTTATTGCTGACCCCGATCTTACTTATTTCATCTGTTTTTTTTTACTAATGTGCGGAACAGTGCGGGTACTCTGCTAGTCTATACAGGGTGTTTCATAATAACCAGTAAAATTTTGTTTTTTAATTGTATGAAAACTGCAACCCTTGACGCAAATAAACTATTGTTTTCGATAATCAATTTCACTATTGGGCAACAGCTAATCACTATTAAGGCCTAGGTTTGCCACTATACAGTTTAATCATAAAAATATTTTCATAAGTGGCGGTTTTCAGGTATTATAATAATCCGGGGTTGGGTGCTTGGTATCCTATCATTGTTTTTTTGTAACACGTTGTATACAAAGATAAAAGCAATGCAATGGTTTTTTTCTTTTCTTTAGAATGCTCTTGGCTGTGGCTGTGGCGGTTACGCCGCAGGCCCATTCGCGTATGGGTACGGCAACGGTATCGGCCTCGACTACGGTTTTGGTGGCCTCAACGGATTGACTGGATACGGTTTCAATGGATTGGCTGGATACGGTCTCGACGGTATAGCCGGTTACGGCCTCAACGGTGTAGCCGGATACGGCCTCAACGGCTACGGCCTCAATGGATACGGTCTCAACGGTGTAGCCGGATACGGCCTCAATGGATACGGTCTCAATGGTGTAGCCGGATACGGACTCGGCCTCGGTGGAGTGCCAAGCGTGGCTGCTACGGCCGCCGTCCCCGTCACCGGCCCGTTCGTCTCCAATGGCTTCGGTGAGCTCGCGGTCGGAGGCGACTTTGGCGTTCTTGGCACGACCGTGGTCGGTGGTCAGATTCCGGTGATCGGTGCTGTCAGCTTTGGTGGTGCTATACCCGCTGGTGGCGTTGTCTCCATCGCTGGAAACTGTGGCTGTGCCTCAGTACCATTGTAAAACTACACGAAATATTATTAGAGCTTTTTCAAGGACCTTTGGCGCGCTCAAAATTTGAAATAAATATACCCAAGTACCAAATTTATTTTTTTCTTTTACTAAGTATTCAATGCCTTATCCATTCATTCATATACGCAACTTACCCCTGTAGTATAGAGCGTTTAAGGCTGCTGCACAATTTTCTGACCATTTTAATTAAAACATTTAATGCTTTAGTTACAAACGCTGGTGACTTGACTTGCTTTTACTTTATGATTAACTAGCGACTTGCCCTCGCTTCGTTTCTTCCTTTTTTTGCCAAATGCAACATTCTAACAACACCCATAAAGAAAACATTCCGTTCCGTTCGAGTCAAGTCCCGTCATCGGTTTATAAGAAACGCACTTGAATTTATTTTTGCGAGCATTATTTTTTGCCACATTTCCTAAGATATATATAGTCCAGAGCTACTCTCTAAAATCTCCCTTAGAGCTCCGAGGAAACCCCTTAGATTTAACCCCCTTATATGCGTACCATCTGCATCTTCAAAATTTCGTCATAACTCGTACCTCTTGCGTGCAAGCAATAGCTTTAATTTGATCTCTAAGCAGTTTGACGTTGACCTGTTTAATACTAGCGTTGCATCGTTGAAGCGACTGATGAGCAGCGAGTTTTTTGGCAAATAGTCTTTTAAGTTTGCCGTATACTTAGTCTTAGTATTTTAGCTTAGGTAATCTACTTTTTGTTTGTTTATTGTTTAGCCTATCTTGTCTTCATAATTATGTAAGTTTTACCACGTGGAATGCGTAGGATACCTACTCAATAAGTGCTTAGTTTTATAAATTGTTTCTATCGGTGGGGACCTGTAATTGGCTTCCAAGTGCTATATAAGCTTCCTACTGTGATGAATTCAGCTGTTGGTCTTCCAAATAATTAAAATAAAATAAAATAAAAATAAAATATTCATTTAAATGGTATGGTGTAAATGGTTAAAATAATGTGCAATAAATGCACGTAGTTAGTTAAGGTAACTAACGTATTTAATTTGTTAAGGATTAATACTGTATCCTTTTAAATAGCTTTCCAAGTTACCGCATTGTTCCACTTTTTTTGAAGATAATTGGCTAGAGTTAGCTTCTAACTAATTTCTAATTAGTTAATAGTAATTCTTAATAACTTTAAAGCTGTTGGTTTCCGAAAACAAAAAGATCCTGATGATGGGCGGATACGTGGACTTCGGCTTCCAAGTCACCATGACCAAAAGTCACAACGACTTTTCAGTCACCATGACATAAAAGTCACCATGACCTTTTAAGTTACAATCACCTATAAGTCACTATGATATTTAGAGCATTTCACCATTGTCACGTCCCCGCGCGGTCACCATGGCACACATCGTGAAATTTGAATCATTTGTTTCCCGAAGTGGGGTGGATCCAATCATTTACTATGGGGCCAACTCTGACATCGCAAAAAAAAATCAGCTATTCTATACATTAAAATCGAGTAGACATTGCGCTTTGGGGATGCAACAGCAGTTTTTTTTCGCAATATCAGTGTTTGCTCCTTTACTAAAAGTTGCTTGTAATCATGTCAATCATTTGTTCCCGTTATAGCTAAATACGTCACTATTTTACTAATCAATGTTAATAATGCAGTTCAAACGACCAATCACGTTACACTATAATGACTTATAATGAAACAAATGTATATTTTTATCTACTCGCATATCGTAAAATTCGAATTATAAATTTCAAAACGAATTTATATTGACATACTTTATACACGCAATACTGAAAAAAATTAATAAGTTATTTTATCTACACTCACAACGTAATGTTCTCAATATGAAATCGAAAAGGTAATATAAATACGTACTTTATTTTCGTAAATAGGTAAAATTTGAGGCCAGTTCGCGATCTGATGAAAAGTCTGATTTTTGAACTTCCAATGTGAAGAACTGATGTAAAATTCTACTTCACAAAAATTACTGTAGACTGAAAAAGAAACAAAGAAGCAAATTAACCGAACAGAATATTGTAAAAAAATCCTGAATAACACCATAAAAACTTATAAAACTAAATTTCAAATCGTCAGATTTCGTAATTTTCAACGACAGTGATATGATTTTTTATGCAAAAAGGATAGCTTTTTTATCGATCTAACACAATAACCGAGTACATTTTTAATAAATGATCCAGTATTTCAGAAATCAATTAAAATGTTCTAAAATTCGTCAAATTTCTGACGAAGCGTCAATTAAAGTTATGCAATATTCAACCTTATTCTAAAGACATAGTGAAAGAGTAAATTTCTTGAACTGGCCTCGCCTTTTTCTCATTACGATACAGGGAAAATGCAAGAAGAAGACAGTGCCGTGATATAAAAAACAACGATATTCCCACATACTTTCCATGATTAATGTACTCTATGGTGTTCTTTTTTAATTTTAATTTTAAAATTTGCCTAAATATTTCTGATAGTAGTGAGTGTAGTGAGTGAAAATTTGACTCCACCCGATATTTTAGATGCGGCGACGGAAAAACGTCTCACTTAACCTAGGTTAGTACGCCTACCTACCGAGTAACTAACTTACTCTTTTTATCATTGCAATATTTTTATTTTGTAGGTTCAATCACAAATTGTATGAGAGTAGTGTTAGCCTATATTATATTATTAACTAAGCCTAATTTCGTATTAATTATAATTTACTTGAGTGTTAATGAATAATATTCATTATTTTAGTATGATTGTATGTACGTTTAATTAGTTTTGTATCGAGTCACTTTTATAAAATGTACAAATCTCAATGCAAAGAGATTATTTAACATCCTTTGCATTTCATACGATCAGTTTATTTTTCTTAAACAAAAGAAGATCGATATTCAAAATATTGAATTGACATCCCGCCATTAATTAGCGGGTCGTACGAAAATGCAAATGTAAAACAAACATGTTATTTGCGTAATTTTGTAATAAACAGCTAAAAGTTCAATAATTGCTCTCTTATTCAGCATTCCTTGCATTTTGAAGTTATCCCTACAGTAGATAAAGTAGTGTATGAAACTGTACATAAGTAGGTATTAAAACACTCGTGTGATACTATTTAAAACTGACTTAGGCGGCAACCCATCCACGGATCAGTGGTATGAGTATTCCAATTTAAAAAAATAGTAGATTGTACAACAAGTGCATAAAATGGGTTTTATGTACGAGTTATACACTCTGCTTTTCACTTCGATTGTGAGGAAATTAAACAAAAAATTTAAAAAAATTGAAACTTTTTTTATTTTAGTGACAAATTATATAATTTTGGAATGTGCTCATCAAGGCCTTTCATTTGATACCCATATTCAAAAATAAAATTTTTTTTTTTTTAAATTTTAGTGACAAATTATAATAATTTTGGAATGTGCTTATCAAGGGCTTTCATTTGATACCCATATTCAAAAATTTTTCTTAAATTTTAGTGACAAATTATATAATTTTGGAATGTGCTCATCAAGGCCTTTCATTTGATACCCATATTCAAAAATTGACAAAAAATATTTTTTTTTAAATTTTAGTGACAAATTATATCATTTTGGAATGTGCTCACCAAGGCCTTTCATTTGATACCCATATTCAAAAATTGAAAAATAAAAATTTTTCTTAAATTTTAGTGCAAATTACATAATTTTGGAATGTGCTCATCAAAGCCTTTCATTTGATACCCATATTCAAAAAAGGTTTTTTTTATTAGGGCTTTTCAATTGATAGGTACTTATAGGTACTCATTTTCAAAAAAAAATTAAAAAAATGTAGGTATTAAAATATAGATTATGATAAAAAATTAGGAAAATAACAAGTTTATTTAACGAAGTTTAATTGCATGTGTGGCTGTTTACCTGACAACCTTTGTCTTAGAGCCGAACTTAGACGAAGATTTTACTTTATGCTCTAGAGCATGAAAAGCGATTTTATGCAGCCTATACCCGACATTACGACGAACTTTACGAGCATGAGAAGTGAAAATATTATTTTAGGCGGCAACTGATCCCCGATTGTAAAAGTATTGTAAGTACGAGTATTCCACCTAACAAAAACGCGTTTTGAGGCGGAAACTGATCTACAAATGTCAAAATTGTGTCAATTTTTTTTTTAATTTTGATACCTATTTTGTACAGATTTTTTTTATGTCACAATTTTGACATTTTGTGTCGATTTTTTTTTTATTTTTTTTATTGATAAGATTCTATTCAGTGCAAATAATATTCCCCCCCTTTTTTTCTGAAAAAAACCTATATTTTTGGTTATCTTAAAAAAATTTTTTTTTTTTTTTATTTAATTTCTTATTTTTTTTTTCATTTTATGCACTTTATCCAATTTTTTTTTTTGGAAGAATAAAAATAGATAATAACTGATCAAAAACATAAAAAGTACGTACTGATTCTATGGCTTGAAAATTTTGCTGCATCCAACTCATCCACAGATTAAATACGCGGTGTACTCAGCCTCTGCTACAGTGATACAATTTAGTCGGATAAGATGCCGCCTATACCCGATCGAAAATGGATCTTTCATCCTCGGATGTGATCTGGCTGGGATGAGTTGCCGCCTAAGTCTAACTTCGCCTACTACGGCTCGGTTTATAAACACACACTCATGTTTTAATTCCCTTCATTATGCATCAGTTTCATACTACTATTAACATGGCATGAATATTAACATTGCTGCAATGTAAAGTATCGGAAAGGATGGAATGGAAGCACTGTCAATTTGACACAATGTCTGTTAAACATCATTCGCTTTAATGCGCTTTAACAGATTTTTTTACGACTCTCGCTTTCACTTTACAGACTTTTCACCTACCTGCAACGATTATAAACTAATAGCAACATTATAACGGGTGTAACAAGACACTCAACGAAGCCGAAGTCCTGGCATTCTGCCCATCATCAGGATCATTTTTGTCTTTTAGACAATAACCTGGGAAACCAATACCTACGAAGTTATTGAAGGTCAAAATCATTTTTTTTTTAATATTTATGAAATCTTATTTTATTCGTTTTTTACACATTTTTGTCTACAGAAACATTATCAAAGTTGTATGTATTTCGTAACAAACAATGGCTTCAAAACGTCATCATTCAATGTATTTCATGAGCACGCCTATAAGCCGCACGCAGCTGTGTAGCTAGGGCTGCCACCTCTCCGGGTTTGACCCGGAGTCTACGGGTTTGAGTAGTGGATGTCCGGGCTACGGGTTTAACATCGAAGTCTCCGGGTGGCGCGAGCAAAAGTCAACCGTAGTGTTACTAGATTAGTGCATAAAACTGACTAAAAATCGCGCTGCGCAGGCGTTTTTTACTATTAAGGCTCCGTTACGCGAAATCACTTGTCTCTGTCTTTTTCTTTACGTTATATAGTATGGAAAATAACCTCATTTCTGCACTTTTTCGATGTTTTTCGTTGTTTTTTCATCATAATCTTTAGCACAATTATCTTTCTTGAAAAAAAGTTATTGGAGCAAATGCACAGTACGTTAAAGTGTATTTTGATGTAGAATTCAATACGTTTCCGCTATAATTTACGCCAAAAATATGACCCGCGACAAGCGCTTTTGATGATATTCAGTTTTTTTTTTACAATCATCTGTGAGGTTTATACGCAATTTAATACTTGAAGCTACTAGATAATCTCTTTAGCTTGTAGTATGTTTTTTCTTGTGGCTACAACTTTACGTTTTCTATATAAAAATATGGCCCGCGCAAACCATGTTTTCCTATTATGGCCCCTTAACAGGCAAGATTACAAGGTTAGTGGTTGGAACTGACCAAAAATCGCGCTACGAAGCCGTTTTTTGCCTGCGCGCCTGCGAGTGACTGCTACACTTATGAATTGAATTAGATGATTTTTTTGGGAAACGGATACCTTTGTGTAGTCTTTTTAACCGACTTCAAAAAAAGGAGGCATTCAGTATAGTATGTATGTTTCTCCGCGATTATCTCACGTTTGGCTGAGCCGATTTTTCTACCTAAATAATATACCTACACTACCTAATACAGAAGGTACTTACACTAAAAATAAAAAAAATGTTTAAATAAACAAAAAACCGACTTCAAAAAACTTGCCTCTAAAAAGCAAGAAATAATATACAAATCATTAGATAGGCACTATCATTGTTATAATAAAACACGTCTTCTGAAGTCGGGTGGGGCTTTTAGAATTAAAAAAGGAAGTTGTACTCCAGCCCCACCCGACTTCAATAGACGTGTTTTATTATAACAATGATAGTGCGTATTTAATTATTTGTATATTATTTCTTGCTTTTTAGAGGCAGGTTTTTTGAAGTCAGTTTTTTTTAACACCAAAAATTAAAATCGTTTCCCAGCAATAATTTTGAACAGAAATGGTCCTGATGTTAGGCAGAATACGTAGACCTCGGCTTCGTTGAGGGTCTTGTTACACCCGGTATGTATATGTTACGGCTAATACCCGAAGTGCGGCTCAACCTAGTTTTAGCCGGCTAAAACTAGGTATAGCCGATAGCTGTTGGCTTAAACTAGGTGTAGCCGATTTGCTCTCGGCTAATACAAGTTTTTTTCTGTTGTCTGTTAAAAAAAATAACCTCAAAATTTAAGGCTTACGCTCCGCCGCGCTTCGCGCTCGCCTTAAATTTCTAACCTATATTCGGGACCTACAAGAGTAAAGCAAATCGGTTACACCTAGTTTTAGCCAACAGCTATCGGCTACACCTAGTTTTAGCCGGCTAAAACTAGGATTAGCCGCACTTCGGGTATTAGCCGTAACATAATATACAAACCAAACGAAGACATTTCCCGCCATAAATAGTAGTTAAAAAATAAATAAGTACAAAGTAACACAATGTTTACTTACAACTTAGGTAGGTATATTGCAAATACAGTAGGAACGAATAACGTGGCGAAGTTTTGTTAGCTATTCTCTTTAAAGCATACATTCAACTACCTTAATGCGATATTTGATTGTTTACTTGGGCCCAGAGGTGTATGGCGAGTAGGCTATGCTCATTAAAAGAAAACCATGTCAATTTGCCAGCTTTTTATAATGAAGTGAATTCGACAGGTAGTTGTGTAGCAACCAAATCTTAGTTTGTTGTTGTGAAGTTTTACAGTGGTACTGAAGCACAACCGCAGTTACCAGCGATGGAGACGACGCCACCAGCGGGTATCTGGCCACCGAAGCTGACAGCACCGATCACCGGGACCTGGCCACCAACCACAGTTGTGCCACCGACTAAAAAGTCGCCTCCCACGGCGAGCTCACCGAAGCCATTAGAGACGAACGGGCCGGTGACGGGTACGGCGGCCGTAGCAGCCACGCTTGGCACTCCACCAAGGCCGAGTCCGTATCCGGCTACACCGTTGAGACCGTATCCATTGAGGCCGTAGCCGTTGAGGCCGTATCCGGCTACACCATTGAGACCGTATCCATTGAGGCCGTAGCCGTTGAGGCCGTATCCGGCTACACCGTTGAGGCCGTATCCGGCTACACCGTTGAGACCGTATCCAGCCAATCCATTGTAACCGTATCCAGTCAATGCGTTGAGGCCACCAAAACCGTAGTCGAGGTCGATCCCGTTGCCGTACCCGTATGCGAAGGGACCCGCGGCGTAACCGCCACAGCCACAGCCAAGAGCATTCTACAGGAAAGAAAAAAACATTGCATTGCTTTTATCTTTATATACAACGTGTTACGAAAAACCCCTATTATGGTAGACAGGGTACCGCATACATGATTATTATTATAACACCTAAAAACCACCACAAGAAATATTTTGATGATAAACTGTATAGCGGCAACCCTAAATTGCAAAATAATGTTCTGGCAAATATAATTATGATTTGATTTTATTTGATTTAAACCTAAACTGTGATTTGCTGGGGCCCTATTTTTTAATCGGTCGACACCAGTCGAGCGCTCTTTTCTACTGATTCTCGTTCGACATTTAACTCAAATGTATAGAGATCGAGTCAAATGTCGACCGAAAATCAGTAGAAAAGAGCGCTCGTCGCCAGACGAGCAATTCAAAAATAAGGCCCTGGCCATTAATGGGATTTATTATCGAAAACAATAGTCTATTTGCGTCTAGGGTTGTTACTTTGCAGTTTTTCATACAAATAAAATACAAAATTTTACGGGTTATTATGTAACACCCTGTATAGACTGGCAGAGAACCCGCACAATACCTACTTGGGCGCATTAAGTAAATTTAAAAAACAACAGACAAAATCAGTTAGATTGGGGACAGCAATAAAAATAATTAAAACTATATCAACTGGAGATATAGCTAACGGCAATGCTGAATAGAACGAGAATTTTCTCTTTAGCGTTGCCAACATCTGTACGCTTTGTACTTTTTAATTTACTCAGTAATAATTAAAAGCAAAATTATGAAAACCATTGAATTAATAAATTGTAAAAGAAAAAGTAAAACATAAATTAATAGGTATGTATAAAAAATTTGTATGACCTGGAGTAGGCAAGCCTGGATGCACAAGAAAAGGAAGGCGAAGGTAGACATGATGGTTTCTCAGTTGCTGCTGAAACTGTAATATTTTCCAGTATTTAGGTCAAGCTTTATATATTGCTGAATTCAGATAAACCACCTATTTAGCAAATACAATACGTGACCTGTTATTCATTAAGTTATCAAAATTGAACCTGCTTTCTTCCGTTGACCAATATTTCAAATTACTGATAAAAGGTTTCCATATAAAAGCAGACGTGAAACCTACGAATTCATAGTTGTTTTGACAATCAATCAAAATGGCAGCTAAACTCATCCTCCTGTGCGCTTCGGCTCTGTTTGTCCAGGTAATATAATAAGTAATTAGTACTTATCCTTTTTTAACACGTTTTATTAGGTTGCTTTCTCGTTTGTTTGTTTGTTTTTCATTATTATAATGATCGTAACGAATCTATAATCTAAATCTACATCATAACTTTACAAGTCTGTTGGATGCAAAGAACTCCAGTATATAGTGATAACTTCTATAAAACAGATGGTAAAATGCACGCGCAAAACCAGCAAACTAAATAGGTACCTAGTCATTCTTGCAGATAGCGCGACAGCTGCACACCTTGCACTTATAGTTATAGACAAATCTCTTTGGCGTCACAATCGTTCTGAAACTTTTAGGGAAAAAAATACAATTGTTATTTGCTTTTTCAGGTGGCTTTCAGCCAAATTATCCCTTGCGGTTCTTACGTGACTGGTCTGGGAAACATTGGACTGGGTGGCATTGACCTGATCGGCCCTGGATACAACACTATCGGGCTGGCTAACTCTGCTCTGTTGGGAGGTATCGGTAGCGGTTTCGGCGTGGTTGGGCCTACCTGCGGTGCTGGTCTCCTCGGCTACCCTGACCTCGTCGGCTACCCTAACCTCGGCGTCATCGGCTCGAGTGGTCCCCTCCCCGTGTCCACCATCTCGCCCATCGGCCCCAGCGGGCTCGCCGTGGCGTCGGAGAACGAGATCGCAGGCACCCTGCTGGCCAGCGGCACGCTGCCGTTCCTGAGCGCCGTGTCATTTGAGGGCGCGCTGCCGACGGCCGGCTCCGGCGTCGCCACGTGCGGCTGCGGCAACGGCGCGGTCGGCATCGTTAGCGATGGCTTCCCCGGACCCTTCCCTACTGCTCTGCCTGGATATGCCACCATCGGCACTGGCATTGGTGGCATCTACTATTAGATGCAACGTGATTTATTTGATTCTAAATAAAAGACTTACAATTTATTTCCATTTTTTATTTAATTATTTTTGCTATTTTGTACATGTAAATAGGTACAACAGAATTATTTAAATATGATTCAATAAGCGAGAAAAAGTTCCCATTATTGGCATGTAATTGCAAGGGAAGATAAGATAGTAGAGCCATTAGCATCATATTCAAAGTTATTTGGATCATAATTATGTGTAACCTGCTAAGCACTTGGGGTGACCAAACCTCTCCCTTAGTTTAACCCTTATTGTAGTCGTGTCGTAGTCCAGTGGACACCATGTTCAAGCTTTGAACCTGCGTAAACAAAGACATAGCGCGTGCTGGCAGACACTTCAGTGCCTCTAGCTTCTATAAATACCTTCAATAGTAAGCCATAGAGTAGGTAACTTAGGGAAACTGACGCGTTTTGCTTGCTACTAAGGTGGGCATTGATGTGCACGCGGGTCCGTGGGTCATAAGTTAATGATGTAAAATTTTTATTTGACGGAGTTTTATAAGTTTTTGTTTTGAATATTTAAAAAGTACTATTTGTGTTGCATTATACGAGTTTCCTTTATTTTTTTTATTTTTTTTCTATTTCATGTTTTTTTCGAATCCATGTTTGGTTTGGCCAACCCTAGGTGGCCCTAACATTCCCGATTGCATAGTTAAAATTTCCGTGTCCAATAGTAACAACCAAGAAAAGACTTGCTTCTGTTAAGTTTGTTTGAGATCCGGTCGAACTTAGGGCTCAATATCATTACCGCTTGTAAGCTAATTATTTCAGAAAATTCTGTTAAATCGTTTACATCCACGTTTAGGTAAACAGATTAAATATTTTGTTAACAAAAAATAAGGTAAGAATACCATAAGAATATGGAAAAGTAGACATAACTATAATCAATCAATACATAAAATCAAACCATATCAACTAGGGCGAAAGTACCTATTGCACAACGACTATCGGCTCGCTTGTATATTCGTGAAAGCAATCGAGTTTTCTGAGATATAGGTATGGAAAAATGCAGTAGGTACTGGTTGAGCCTAATGTATTACAACATAAACTTCTCAAACCCCTGAAAATAATACATAATATTTATTTCATTGTCGTCCTGCTACCGGCAGCCGCGTGGGGTTGATTTGACATTTATTTTGAAGTCGAACACGGTGGACATGATTTGACCCCTAAAGGGGTGAAAATGGGGTTCAAATTTTGTATGGAAAAATAATATAAAATAGACATTACAGCTTTAAACTTCGTAGGAGCACATCTAAAAATAAATAGGCAAACATATATTTTGTAATTTTGAAAATCAACCACTTAGGGGTAAATGGGGTGAGTAAACATAAAAATCGATATGGATGTCGTTCTTGAGGTTTTATGGGATGGTGATTGCGAAAATGAGATTTATTTTGAAGTCTAACACGGTGGACATGATTTAACCACTAAAGGGGTGAAAATGGGGTTCAAATTTTGTATGGAAAAAAAATATAAAATAGACATTACAACTTTAAAATTAGTAGGAGCATGTCTAAAAATAAATAGGCAAACACATATTTTGTTATTTTGAAAATCATACCTTAATGGGGTAAGTAAACATGAAAATCGATGTGGATGTCGTTCTTGAGGTTTCATGGGATGGTGAGTGGGAACGGGAACTAGCTTATAAACTAGCTTCCGCCAGCGACTTCGTCCGCGTGGACATTAGAAAAAATCCTCATGTTTTAATTTCATTAAATTCTAATCAGCCGTTTTTACGTGATTAGGCGGGTCCCCACCAAGCGAGCAGCCTCGTGCGAGGCCCGTGCGTCAAACGTCCTGCCTCGCGAGGCAGCACGCTTAGTGGAAACTCGCCTAATCACGTAAAAACGTCTGATCAGAATTTAATGAAATTAAAACATGAGGATTTTATCGAATGTCCACGCGGACGAAGTCGCGGGCGGAAGCTAGTCTACCATAAGGAAGGACATTATTATGTTGTTTTGAGTGACATTTGTTACCCATCTCTCTGCTTTCCCCTCCTAATATTCCTGGAGTGTGAACACAATATACGCTTTCAAACGTGTAAGGGTTTTATTGATTTTACCTTAAACAATGAGCTACAAAGGCATTTTTTTATTTTCCATGGTCAATTTATCAAGATATACAAATTCATCTATATTACTTTCATAAAATATTTTGCTTATTCTTATTATGGTTCCAGTAGTAACAAAAGAGTTAATTTTATAAAATAGTAAATAGGTAATTAATATAAAGCAATTGACCTTCTCAAATTATTTTATTTCATAAATATACTAATTTATTCTTTACAATTTAATAGTAGATGCCACCAATGCCGGTGCCGATGGTGGCGTATCCGGGAAGAGTAGGGAATGGTCCAGGGTAGGGTCCGGGGTAGGGTCCGGGGAAGCCCTCGCTGAGGATGCCGACCTCGCCATTGCCGCAGCCGCACGTGGCGATGCCGGAGCCGGCCGTCGGCAGCGCGCCCTCGAACGCCACGGCACTCAGGAACGGCAACGTACCGCTGACTTGCAGAATGCCCTCGATAACGTTCTCTGACGCTACGGCAAGTCCGCTGGGGCCGATGGGCGAGATGGTGGTCACGGGGAGGGGACCACTTGTGCCGATGCCGCCGAGGTTAGGATAGCCGAGAAGTCCGGAGTTGTAGACGTTGCCGATACCAGCCCCCACCGCACTCAAACCGCCATACAGACCAATATTGTCGATGGTGTTGATGCCGGGATTGATCAGACCGATGCCACTCGCTAGACCAATACCGTTGTTATAAAGGCCATTGTTCAAGCACTGGCTGTAGGTATGCTGTAAAGTCAAAGTAATAGATTATTCTATTATTTTCTTTATTTTGGAGTTTTCACTGTTATTTTCATGTAGCATAATAATAATTATTGAATCTTGGATGAATCTTAATTCTAAAGTTAAAAAAATTATTAAATATTTTAAGATGAACAAATTTTAAAGGGTAATTTAATTTTAAGTATAATATAAATAATACCTGGATTAGAACAGCCGAAGCGATGAAAAGGACGAATTTAGCTACCATTTTGTTGATCAAAGAAAAGTGTCTGTGGTTTCATTCGAATTTACTCTAGTTTTTATAGGCAATCGACTTACATGGTTAATCAGTTTTGAAATGACCTAACATTGACACAATTACTTACAAAACTGATGTCATAATTTAGTTGATAAAGACTTTACAAAACATAACGCAACTTTTTTGTATAAATAGACATCGAATTGTTCAATTAGCATCAGTTGCAATTATCAACAACATTTTAATAAAATAAAAATGAATTCTTTAACAGGGTTCTTGGTCTGCCTTCAGGCTCTCCTGTTCGCTCAGGTATTTTTATTTATTTAATGTTACTACTTATCGTTAGCTTACTAATATTTTATAGATAAAAATGCATAATAATTATCATAAATTAATAAGGGACGGATAGACTTTGGTAGCTGGCCCATTACAAACTCGCCCGTTCTTTCGAGATAATTACCTATTGTTTATGTATGTTTGTATTCCAAAATATTTTCTTAATTGCTTTTATATACTTTCAGAATGCCTACAGCCAGTGCTTGAATGGTTTGGGTAACCCTGGTATTAGTCTGGGCTATTCTGGCCTCAACGGTCTGGGTGCCATTGGTGGATACACCAACGGTCTCATCAACGGCCCTGGCTATCCTGGTTTTATTGGCGCTGGTATTGGCAGCGGTATTGCTCCTGGCATCAACGGACTTGGCATCGGCGCTGGCTTACCACTCGGATACGGTGCTGGCGTGCCAAACGTGGCGGCTACGGCCTCCGTCCCCGTCACCGGCCCGTTTGCTGCTACAGGCGCCGCTGAGCTCGCGGTCGGAGGTGACTTCGGTGTCGGTGGGCAAACCGTGGTCGGTGGCCAGGTCCCGGTGATCGGCGCTGTCAGCTTCGGTGGCCAGATTCCCGCTGGTGGCGTCGTCTCTATCGCTGGCAACTGCGGCTGCGCAAGTATTCCGCTGTAAAGTGCGGGATATAAATAAGAATTAGCTGTTTAAAATAAATAGATAAACTTCCATTTAGTACTTTGTTTATCTCCATTTTCCTTCTCTGAAAAATATCTCTTATGCTCCAATTTCAACAGCAACAAATTATTTAACAAAATTGATATTTTCGACCTCTATTGGCAAAAAAAATAAATCTTTAATCTTTTTTGATTTATTGTGCACTTATATTACCTCCATTGACCAGAAAATGTCGGGAGAGCATTGTGAAAGTGAAAGTGAAAGTGAAATAAGCTTTATTCAAATAAACTTAATTTTTAAGTACTTTTGAATCGTCTATATTTTCCTACCACCCGTTCCAGACTTTTTTAGCTGACAAGAAGAACGGACGCAAGAAACTTATCAGCTGTAACAGCCATAAGTAACGATATTTACAAACTTGAATATATCGTTACCAGGGTAACATTACATAATTACAACAGGGTGACAGAATTATTGGCAACAACATAGACTTATTATATTACTTCAATAAAGTACTTATATTAGCAAGTTATGTGTTACATCATTTCCACGCATTTTGATCTTTAAGATAATCGTCAATTTTAAAATAACCTTTACCCATGAGCGTTTTTTTAACTTGGTTTTTAAATTCATGCAAAGGAAGATCAATCACTTGTTGTGGAACTTTATTAATAAAGGCTATGCCTTTCCCCATAAATGAACCTCTCGTTTTTGCAAGCCTAAATCTTGGAACGGCAAGTTTATCTTTATTTCTTGTATTAAACTTGTGAATGTTGCTGTTCTTATCAAATGAATCATAGTGTTTCCTTACATAAACTAAATTTTCATAAATATATTGGCATGCCAAAGTTAAAATATTTATTTCTTTGAACAATTCTCTCAAGGTATCTCTCCGCCGTAGATTGTATATGGCGCGAACAGCTCTTTTTTGGAGTACAAAAATATTTTCAATTCTGGCTGCTGAGCCCCACAATAGCAGTCCATAAGACATTACACTATGAAAATAACTAAAGTATACTAACCAAACCTAACTAATTGAAGGGAAGGACTCTTGTTTATAATGCCTTTATAACAAAGATCGTTGTCTTCGAAATATTTTTTTATTGTTTACTATTCATATTGAACAAAATAAAACAGTAAGTACTTTTTAACTTATATGAAAATATCTATTCGGGACTGAATTAAGTAGAGTCTATTGAATTAAATATGAAGTACTGGAATGCTTAACAACACTATCTCCAGCCCACCAGCCAAGCGTGCAAATTGTGTTTTAACCAATGCCTCTTTCTAGAATGAGCCTATGTCCTAGAATATGCTAAATATTGAGTTAATAATAAAGACATAATAACTTTCCTAGGAGCTTGAAAGCGCAGTAGTTTAGCGCCTGGCACAGCGATTGCGGATGTTAAGCAACGTTCGCAAGGGTCGGTCATGGGATGGGTGACCAAACATTTATTATCTCGAGCACCTCCGTTGGGGACATTAAAATGGCTGATAGACAATAATTTTCCTTGCCAATTATAAATCATAAAGTAAAATTTAGGCGAGTCAAGTCACCAGAGCGGTTGTAACTGAAGCAATAAACGTTTTAATTAAAATGATAAGAATATTGTGCAACAGCCCTAATCCCTCTATACTACAGGGGAAATTTGCGCATTCGAGTAGTTAAGGCATTGCAATGAATGCAAAGTAACAGAAAAAAAGACATTGGGTAATTTCGTAAGTTTATTTCAAATTATAACGGCTCCAAAAGTCCTTGAAAGAAGGTCACAAAATATTTCGTTCAGTATTACAATGGCACTGAGGCACAGCCACAGTTTCCAGCGATGGAGACGACGCCACCGGCGGGTATCGGACCGCCGAAGCTGACAGCACCGATCACCGGGATCTGGCCTCCAACCACAGTTGTGCCACCGACTAAAAAGTCGCCTCCGACGGCGAGCTCACCGAAGCCATTAGAGACGAATGGGCCGGTGACGGGTACGGCGGCCGTAGCAGCCACGCTTGGCACTCCACCGAGGCCGAGTCCGTATCCGGCTACACCATTGAGACCGTATCCATTGAGGCCGTAGCCGTTGAGGCCGTAGCCGTTGAGGCCGTATCCGGCTATACCGTTGAGACCGTATCCAGCCAATCCATTGTAACCGTATCCAGTCAATGCGTTGAGGCCACCAAAACCGTAGTCAAGGTCGATCCCGTTGCCGTACCCGTATGCGAAGGGACCCGCGGCGTAACCGCCACAGCCACAGCCAAGAGCATTCTACAGGAAAGAAAAAAAACAATGCATTGCTTTTATTTTTATATAGGTACAACGTGTTACGAAAAACCCCTATATGGTAGACAGGGTACCATGCATACATGATTATTATTATAACACCTAAAAACCACCACAAGAAATATTTTGATGATAAACTGTATAGCGGCAACCCTAAATTGCAAACTAATGTTCTGGCAAATATAATTGTGATTTGATTTGATTTCATTCAAACCTAAACTGTGATTTGCTGGGGCCCTATTTTTGAATCGCTCGACAACAGTCGAGCGCTCTTTTCTACTGATTTTCGTTCGACATTTGACTCATATGTATAGAGATCGAGTCAAATGTCGAATAAAAATCTGTAGAAAAGAGCGCTCGACGCCAGACGAGCAATTCAAAAAAAGGGCCCCTGGCCATTAATGGGATTGATTATCGAAAACAATAGTTTAGTCAATTTGCGCCTAGGGTTGTTAGTTTGCAGTTTTTCATACAAATAAAAAAAACAAAATTTTACGAGTTATTATGTAACACCCTGTATACTCGCAGAGAATCCGTACATTACTTGGGCGAATTAAGTAAATTTAAAAAAACAACAGACAAAATCAGTTAGATTGGGGACAGCTATAAAAATAATTAAAACTATACTTACTTAAGATATAGCTTACGGCACTGTTGAAGAGAACGAGAATTTTCTCTTCAGTGTTGCCAACATCTGTTCGTTTTGTACTTTTTAATTTACTCAGTTATAATTTAAAGCAAAAATATGAAAACCATTAATTAATAAATTGCAAAAGAAATAGTAAAATGTAAATGAATATGTATAAAAAAATAGTATTACCTGGAGCAGGCAAGCCTGGATGCACAAGAAAAGGAAGGCGAAAGTAGACATGATGGTTTCTCAGTTGCTGCTGAAACTGTAATATCTTCCAGTATTTAGGTCAAGCTTTATATATTGCTGAATTCAGATAAACCACCTATTTAGCAATACAATACGTGACCTGTTATTCATTAAGTTATCAAAATTGAACCTGCTTTCTTTCGTTGACCAATATTTCAAATTACTGATAAAAGGTTTCCATATAAAAGCAGACGTGAAACCTACGAATTCATAGTTGTTTTGACAATCAATCAAAATGGCAGCTAAACTCATCCTCCTGTGCGCTTCGGCTCTGTTTGTCCAGGTAATATAATAATTAGTACCTATCCTTTTTTAACACGTTTTATTAGGTTGCTTTCTCGTTTATTTGTTTGTTTTTCATTATTATAATGATCGTAACGAATGTATAATCTAAATCTACATCATAACTTTACAAGTCTGTTGGATGCAAAGAACTCCAGTATGTAGTGATAACTTCTATAAAACGGTTTACTAATGTTTTCCCTAATTTTAAATGCAATAATTTCATTTGCCATAATTGCATATGCCATAAATTCATTAAACATAATGATTTATTTGCCATAACTAACAATTGACATAAATTTATTTTCACTAATTTCATTGGTCATAAACAATCAAATGACATATTGTTCTTATTACATAATTTTATTTGCCATACTCTTCATTTAAAATAATGTTATTATCCATAACAATGATTTTCCATAATACTTACATAATACAATATTTGGCAAAACAAACCTTGTTTTCTATTATTTCAGCAAAGAAGTAATGAAAGAAGCTAGCATAATTCATATTTATCAAAGAATTAATAAGATTTTGACCAATCAAGATAATTTATTATACTAATAGAGAATTTTTGAGAGCTTTGGCATTGAATCTCAATTTAAAACGACAAAATTGTGGAACTAAAATAAAATTGTTTATTCATATTTGATTTGTCCATCAGCCATATTTAATGTCCCCTGTACTGCTGGGGTACAGGCCTTCCTTATGGGTGGATATATTTATTTATAAAATATATTTATTTAAATATTTGATTTATAAAATTATAATTAGCTTTATGATTTTAATATAATGAGCAGGTAAGCATGCAAGCCAGGCATGCAGCATGCAAGCAGGTATGCAGCATGCAAGCAGGCATGCAGAATGCAAGCAGGCATGCAGCAGGCAAGCAGCAAGCAATCAGGCATGCAGCATGCAACATGCACGCAAGCATTATAGAGCTCCGCTCGCTTCGCTCAATCCGCTGCGAGTGGTCAAGACACTAACCTAACCTAACCTACTGGTAGGTGCATTAAAAGTTTTTCTTTATAACGGGGGGCCTCAGGCCCCCCGATTCCCCGAGCAGGGGGGCCAGCCCCCCTGCACCCCCCTGCAAGCATTCTACATGCAAGCAGGCATGGAGCATACAAACAGGCAAGCAGCATGCAGCATGCAAGCAAGCATGCAGCATGCAAGCAAGCAAGCAGCATGCAGCATGCAAGCAAGCAAGCAGCATGCAGCATGCAAGCAAGCAAGCAAGCAGCATGCAGCATGCAAGCAAGCAAGCAGCATGCAGCATGCATGCAGCATGCATGCAGGCATGCAGCATGCAAGCAGGCATTCAGCATGCAACATGCATGCAAGCATTATGGAGCTCCGCTGCGAGTGGTCAAAACACTAACCTAACCTAACCTACCAGTAGTGGTGGTCTCATTAAAAGTTTTTATTTATAACCCCTAGGTACGTTTAGGTGAAGAGATACGTTATAAGTTATGTATATTATGTCAATTATTGATTATGTCAAATAATATTTATAGGAACTAATCATTATGGCACTTGTTATTATGGCACCTAATTTTATGGCAAATGAAAAGTATGGCTAATGGATTGTTATGTCATACGTTGTTAGTATAAAAGCCATTATTACAAATCAATATTATGACCGAGGATCATTATGGCAAATGAAATTATTACAAATAAAATTATGATAAACGAAAGAATACCCTATAAAACAGATGGTAAAATGCACGCGCAAAACCAGCAAACTAAATAGGTACCTATTCATTCTTGCAGATAGCGCGACAGCTGCACACCTTGCACTTATAGTTATATACAAATCTCTTTGGCGTCACATTCGTTCTGAAACTTTGAGAAACAAAAATTAAACTTATTATTTGCTTTTTCAGGTGGCTTTCAGCCAAATTATCCCTTGCGGTTCTTACGTGACTGGTCTGGGAAACATTGGACTGGGTGGCATTGACCTGATCGGCCCTGGATACAACACCATCGGGCTGGCTAACTCTGCTCTGTTGGGAGGTATCGGTAGCGGTTTCGGCGTGGTTGGGCCTACCTGCGGTGCTGGTCTCCTTGGCTACCCTGACCTCGTCGGCTACCCTAACCTCGGCGTCATCGGCTCGAGCGGTCCCCTCCCCGTGTCCACCATCTCGCCCATCGGCCCCAGCGGGCTCGCCGTGGCGTCGGAGAACGAGATCGCAGGCACCCTGCTGGCCAGCGGCACGCTGCCGTTCCTGAGCGCCGTGTCATTCGAGGGCGCGCTGCCGACGGCCGGCTCCGGCGTCGCCACGTGCGGCTGCGGCAACGGCGCAGTCGGCATCGTTAGCGATGGCTTCCCCGGACCCTTCCCTAATGCTCTGCCCGGATATGCCACCATCGGCACTGGCATTGGTGGCATCTACTATTAGATGCAACGTGATTTATTTGATTCTAAAATAAAAAACTTGCAATGTATTTCCATTTTTTATTTAATTATTTTTGCTATTTTGTACATGTAAATAGGTAGGTACAACAGAATGGGGTTGGTAAACTTTTCCAAAACTGTTGTGAATTATATATTTTCTGGTAGCTTTTGGCTTTGGAGTCAGGAATAACAAATTGCGGAATTTTTATAATGCTTCATTTTAATTAAAATAAAAATTTAAATTTTTATTTTACAGCATAGTACAATAAATCACTATTACGGCTGTATGCGTAGGTTATGCCTTTGCTCCAAAGACTTTCTATGTTGTTGCTCAAAACAAAAAAAACAAAGGTATGATTACTCTTTGTCACTGTCTGTCAAATCTGTCAATCGGTTTTTTAAATCAGTAAATGCAAAGGAACTTCGTGTTCAGCCGTATGTTTGATATTTAATCGCGATAATAATATAAAAAAAAATATTTAGTTAACAAGGTAAAATAAAAAAATCATAATATTATTTTCTTTATTCTTCAAACTTGTGCTATCAAAAAAAAATATAAAACAATTCTCTTCGAAAAAGTTTACCAACCCCATTATTTAAATATGATACAATTTAGCGAGAAAAAGTTCCCATTGTTGGCCTGTAATTGCAAGGGAAGGAAAGACATTCGAGAGACGAGAGAGAGACGTTAGCATCATATTCAAAGTTATTTGGATCATAATTATGTGCAACCTGCTAAGCACTTGAGGTGACCAAACCTCTCCCTTAGCTTAACCCTCAACCGTAGTCGTGTCGTAGTCCAGTGGACACATGTTCAAGTTTTGAACAATATTGTAAGCAGATTTGAAAATTGTATTGATTTTTTTGTCAAGCCAGTTTTAAATAGCGGAGATAATGTAAAAAACATATTTCTGTCCGGATCTCCGGCGCTGTTTGTTGACGTGACCTGCGGTCTTTGGTCATATTGTAAGCAGATTTGAAAATTGTATTGATTTTTTTGTCAAGCCAGTTTTAAATAGCGGAGATAATGTAAAAAACATATTTTTGTCCGGATCTCCGGCGCTGTTTGTTGACGTGACCTGCGGTCTTTGGTCATCATCGCAACAATTTGGCAGTGCTACCATCTTAGTGCGCCGACATTAATTTTAAACATTATTTATTAGTTATCTTTAAACGCAATATTTCTAAGAAACTATAATGTGCACGAAAAAAGTGACAAAAGCAAAAGTTCTTTAGTTTTGTCCAATTTAACCGAAACAATCATAAAACGTTAACAATATCATAAAACGAAAACATCTTAAAATTATTCTTTTTTTCCTTGCGCACCCTTTGCGACACTCTGACCCGCATTTCTCAACCAATCCTGGTGAAATTTTGTGAGTAGGTTTGACAAATATATAGTTTTTTTTGTCGAGACAGTTTTTCGAAATTTATTAAAATGACGGAGATATGTAAAAAAAGCATATTTCAGTCCAGCTTTCCGGCTGTTTGTTCTCCTCTACAGGTCGCATTTCTCAACCGATTCTGGTGAATTTTTGTGAGTAGGTTCGATAATCATATATTATTCATAACTGTTTAGTCAAGCCAATTATTCCAAATTTATAAAAAATATATGATACCATTTAAAAAATGATCAAAATTAGAAGCACCATCTAGCTGCGAATACTGACGTACCTTCTGTGTCCTTTGAAAACTTCATAGCGACATTTTATTTTATTTTATCGCGAGGTCTTCAGCTCACGGAGCCACTAGTTTTATTTCCATATACAAATTCATTATCTGTATTTACACCAAACGATAATTATTATTGTATCTATTTAGCCAAGATAAATATTATTTTCATAAAATATTTTGTTTCTTCTTATTATGTTTCCAGTAACAAAAAAGTTAATTTTATAAAATAGTAAAAAGGTAATTGATATAAAGCAATTGACCTTCTCAAATCATTTATTTCAAAAATCAACTAATCGATTCTTTACAATTTAATAGTAGATGCCACCAATTCCGGTGCCGATGGTGGCGTATCCAGGAAGAGTGGGGAAAGGTCCGGGGTAGGGTCCGGGGAAGGGTCCGGGGAATCCCTCGCTGAGGATGCCGACCTCGCCATTGCCGCAGCCGCACGTGGCGATGCCGGAGCCGGCCGTCGGCAGCGCGCCCTCGAACGCCACGGCACTCAGGAACGGCAGCGTACCGCTGACTTGCAGGATGCCCTCGATAACGTTCTCTGACGCTACGGCGAGTCCGCTCGGGCCGATGGGCGAGATGGTGGTCACGGGGAGGGGACCACTTGTACCGATGCCGCCGAGGTTAGGATAGCCGAGGAGTCCGGAGTTGTAGACGTTGCCGATACCAGCACCCACAGCACTCAAACCGCCATACAGACCAACATTGTTGATGGTGTTGATGCCGGGATTGATCAGACCGATGCCACTCGCTAGACCAATACCGTTGTTATAAAGGCCATTGTTCAAGCACTGGCTGTAGGCATTCTGTAAAGTCAAAGTAATAGATTATTATAATCATTTTCTTTATTTTGGAGCGTTCAGTGGTATTTTGATGAAGCATTATTAAATATTGAATTTTGGATCAAACTTGATTCAAAAGTTAAAACAATGTCAAATAACTTAAGATGAACAAATTTTATAGGATAATATAAGAAGTTAATTTTGAGAATAATACCTGGATTAGAACAGCCGAAGCGATAAAAAGGACGAATTTAGCTACCATTTTGTTGATGAAAGAAAAGTGTCTGTGGTTTGATTAGAATTTACTCTAGTTTTTATAGGCAATCGACTTACATGGTTTATCAGTTTTGAAATGACCTAACATTGACACAATTACTTACAAAACTGATGTCATAATTTAAGTGATAAAGACCTTACCGCATAAACATAACGCAACTTTTTAAATATAAATTGACGTCGAAATGTTCAAATAGTATCAGTTGAAAATAATTATCAACACATTTTAATAAAATAAAAATGAATTCTTTAACAGGGTTCTTGATCTGTCTTCAGGCTCTCCTCTTCGCTCAGGTATATTTTTTATTTTATATATTATTTAATGTTACTAGTTATCGTTAGCTTACTAATATTTAGATATAAAAATGCAAAATAATTATCATAAAAATAAGAGAAGGATAGACTTTGGCCCAACATGCAATTATGGTGGTGCCCATTACAAACTCGCCCGTTATTTCAAGATAAAAACCTATTGTTTGTGATAATGTAAGTACTCCTAAGTATTTTATTAATTGCTCTTATATATTTTCAGAATGCCTACAGCCAGTGCTTAAATAGTATTGGTAACCCTGGCATTGGCCTGGGCTATTCTGGCCTCAACGGTCTGGGTGCCATTGGTGGATACACCAACGGTCTCATCAACGGACCTGGCTATCCTGGTTTTATTGGCGCTGGTATTGGCAGCGGTATTGCTCCTGGCTTCAACGGACTTGGCATCGGCGCTGGCTTACCACTCGGATACGGTGCTGGCGTACCAAACGTGGCGGCTACGGCCTCCGTCCCCGTCACCGGCCCGTTTGGTGCTACTGGCACTGCTGAGCTTGCGGTGGGAGGTGACTTCGGTGTCGGTGGGCAAACCGTGGTCGGTGGCCAGATCCCGGTGATCGGCGCTGTCAGCTTCGGTGGCCAGATACCCGCTGGTGGCGTCGTCTCTATCGCTGGCAACTGCGGCTGCGCAAGTATTCCGCTGTAAAGTGCGGGATATAAATAAGAATTACCTGTTTAAAATAAATAGATAAACTTCCATTTAGTACTTTGTTTATCTCCATTTCCCTTTTTAACCATTTTGTGGTATTGACAGTAAGTATTTTAACAGACATGGCTACAACTAATAGATGCAATTAAGACCCATATTCCAATTTGGGATCACCTTGAGCCCTTGGATGATTTAAAACAAAATTAAATCATAATAAATAACCATGTCGCGTACAGTAGAGTAGAATAGCACCCAACCATAACCCCTTATTATTAAAGGACTGGCTCCTAATAAGGCTAAAAATACCAAAAATTTCTTTGTTCTCTGAAAAATACCTCCTGTGCTCCAGTTACAACAGCAACAAATTATTTTACAAAATTAATATTTTCGACCTCTATTGGCAAACACATTAAATCTTTAATCTACCTACCAAACATAATTTAGAGGTAGCACTTATATCACCTCCATTGACCAGAAAATGTCGGGAGAACATTGTGAACGGAAGGACTCTTGTTTTTAGAGTC
This sequence comes from Agriphila straminella, assembly GCA_950108535.1. Classification (NCBI taxonomy): domain Eukaryota; kingdom Metazoa; phylum Arthropoda; class Insecta; order Lepidoptera; family Crambidae; genus Agriphila; species Agriphila straminella. Next base: position 14,484,942 of record OX467304.1, read on the forward strand.
TTTTTAACAGAGCTCGTCATCGTTAAAATATTTTTTAATTGTTTATTATTAATATTTTACAAAATAAAACAGTAGTACAATTGGTTAGTGCATTGGGCCGGAATCCTAAGGGTGCGGGTTCGAGTCCCATCTGAGCTGCTACGGGTGAGTCGATTTTTTCTAATATTTTTCAATTATATTAATAATCTTAATATAAAAATAGCATTGTGAATGCATAAAATCTAGAAGTTTAAAAATAAAACAGTAGGTTTTTTTTATCATAATGTACAAAGTGAAATGAAAAAGTATATTTGGGTCTGACATAAGTAGACTCTATCGTTTATATTCTTACCATTATTATTGCTAGTGGCTCTGTGAGCTGTGGACCTCGCGAATCAATCTTCATTCAAATCTCAGAATATATTATTTACCGCATTTAAATCCAAATAAATACGCAGTCATAGTTCTGTCTGCCACACACAACCATATTATTTTCAGATATTGAAAATTGGCCAGAAATGGTCTTCTTAAATTAAAAACAAATGCTTAGCTTCGCTAACAAAAACGGTTTGTGTGATTTTTGATAATTTTTCAAAACGGCTGAAATATGTTTTTTTTACATATCTCTGTCATTTGAAAAAAAAACTGTTTAAATTTTAAAAAAAATATAATTATCGAAACTGCTCGATAAATTTCACGAGAATCGGTTGAAAAATACGACATTTAGGGGAGAATAACGGACAGACATCCGGACAGCGGGACATACGAAAGCATTTTTGCCCAAGCTGAAGCTGAGACACTTCGGGATCTCTCGGTCAAAAAAGTAAAACCAAAGCGATTCAAAGTCAAACAAAGCACCAGCGCCGGTTGTTACTGAAGCACAATATTCTAACATATATGATGAGAATATTGTGCAACAGCCCTAATCCCTCTATACTACGGGGGCAATTTGCGTGTTCAAGTGGATAAGGCATTGCAATGATTGCATAGTAGAAGAAAAAAAAGAAATTTGGTAATTGCGTATGTTTATTTCAAAATTTTAAGCGATCCAAAAGTCCTTGAAAGAAGTTCACAAAATATTTCGTTCGGATTTACAATGGTACTGAGGCGCAACCACAGTTTCCAGCGATGGAGACAACGCCACCAGCGGGTATAGCACCACCAAAGCTGACAGCACCGATCACCGGAATCTGACCACCGACAACGGTCGTGCCAAGAACGCCAAAGTCACCTCCGACCGCGAGCTCACCGAAGCCATTGGAGACGAACGGGCCGGTGACGGGGACGGCGGCCGTAGCAGCCACGCTTGGCACTCCACCGAGGCCGAGTCCGTATCCGGCTACACCATTGAGACCGTATCCATTGAGGCCGTATCCGGCTACACCGTTGAGTCCGTATCCATTGAGGCCGTAGCCGTTGAGGCCGTATCCGGCTACACCGTTGAGGCCGTATCCGGCTACACCGTTGAGGCCGTATCCGGCTACACCGTTGAGACCATATCCAGCCAATCCATTGTAACCGTATCCTGTCAATCCGTTGAAGCCACCAAAACCGTAGTCGAGCTCGATCCCGTTGCCGTACCCGTATGCGTAGGGACCCGCCGCGTAACCGCCACAGCCACAGCCAAGAGCATTCTGCCGAAAAGAAAACAAATCAATGCATTATTTTTATCCTTATACAGGGTTATTTGTAAAACACCAACAACCTTGCAGGAGTAGATTACTAGCATCATAAACATCAACATTAAATTTTTCTACGTCTTTTCCGAAAACAGACTAAAAAAATCGACTCTCCATACAAATGTCCGAACAGCTGATCGAGTTTTGTATGAAAAGTAGTTTTTTGTCTGTTTTTAGAAAAGTCGTAGAACAATGTTGTTGTATGATGTTACTAATTTACTCCTGCGAGGTTGTTGGTGTTTTAAAACCAGATCAGTACGACCGGGGTCAGCAAAAAAATAATTAGAACTATACCCACTAACTAAACATATCTAACGGCAGTACTAAATAGAAAGAGAATTTTGTCTTCAGTATTGCCAACATCTACAGGTTTGTTTTGTCTTTTTTATAATACTATATAAATAAATAGGTATAAAACATAAAAATAAAAACTATTATAATTACCTGGAGCAGGCAAGCCTGGATGCACAAGAAAAGGAAGGCGAAGGTAGACATGATGGTTTCTCAGTTGCTGCTGAAACTGTAATATCTTCCAGTATTTAGGTCAAGCTTTATATATTGCTGAATTCAGATAAACCACCTATTTAGCAATACAATACGTGACCTGTTATTCATTAAGTTATCAAAATTGAACCTGCTTTCTTTCGTTGACCAATATTTCAAATTACTGATAAAAGGTTTCCATATAAAAGCAGACGTGAAACCTACGAATTCATAGTTGTTTTGACAATCAATCAAAATGGCAGCTAAACTCATCCTCCTGTGCGCTTCGGCTCTGTTTGTCCAGGTAATACCTATATGGCTTATTAGTAGGATAACCAGTAATTAAAGTCTCTTTGGCACGATATTTGTGTAAGGGAAATTTATATTTGGATGACTGGAAATTATAAAGAGTGACTGTTTTTTGAAAATATTTTGGTAATGCACAGTTTGTCGCCCGTTTAGAGCGACTAACTGTGGATTACCAAAAATTTATACGTAATACGAGCAACTAAATGTGGGAGATAAAATTTTAAATGAGAGACAAAAATACTGAGTAGGCGACTATATTATACCAAGTAGTAACTATAACTGATCTCAATTTATAAATAAAATATATATGCCAAATTTATAATGTTTCGTGAGCCCTACCGGTTGTCGCCCGAATAGAAATTTGGGCGCCCGTTCTTTATAAATATTTAAGTAATTTGTATTTTAAAGTCAACCATTTTCAATTTTAGTAGTCGCCTTTAGTCCGTCGCCCACTTAGTTTTTCAGTACGCTTTATTCAGTATTTTTGATACCCAAAATGGGAATTTATCGTTTCCCGATTAAATACTAACCTTTGTGTAATAACTGAAAAACTTTCATTTTTTGCCTTTTCAGGTGGCTTACGGCCAAGTTATCCCTTGCGGTTCTTTCGTGACTGGCAACAACGGTATTTACTTGGGAAACGTTGGACTGGGTGGCATTGACCTGGTCGGCCCTGGATACAACACCATCGGGCTGGCTAACTCTGCTCTGTTGGGAGGTTTCGGTAGCGGCTTTGGCGTGGTTGGACCTACTTGCGGTGCTGGCCTCATCGGTTACCCAGACCTCATCGGCTACCCTAACCTCGCCGGCATCGGTTCTAGCGGTCCCCTCCCCGTGTCCACCATCTCGCCCATCGGCCCCAGCGGGCTCGCCGTGGCATCGGAGAATGAGATCGCAGGCACCCTGCTGGCCAGCGGCACGCTGCCGTTCCTGAGCGCCGTGGCGTTCGAGGGCGCGCTGCCGACGGTCGGCTCCGGCGTCGCCACGTGCGGCTGCGGCAACGGCGCGGTCGGCATCGTTAGCGATGGCTTCCCCGGACCCTTCCCTACTGCTCTGCCTGGATATGCCACCATCGGCACTGGCATCGGTGGCATCTACTATTAGATGCAAAGTTTACAACTAGATTCCGAAATAAAAGCCATTGAATACATTTCCATTTTTAATTTAATTACTAATTTTGCCTATTTGCTACACGAAAAAGAACAACAAAATAATTTTATTCTTTAGTGCGAGAAAGAGGTCCCTTGTCGTTGGCTTGTTATTGCAAGAGAAGAAAAAGTATCAAATAATCATCATATTCAAAGTAATAGCTAATTTTCATGTGCACATTGTTGAGCACTCGTGAGGAGACTAAGCCTTTCCTCAGCAGCCGGAGTCCCGATCTGAAAAAAAAAGTTTTGTTGGAGGTTGACGTAAGCAATTCGAGATTCTGTCAGACCTCCTAGCATGACCACTGAGACACGATATTTATCGCATGATGTAGCATGTTTATCGACACTCAACTGTCAAAATCTATTATCTTTTGACAGTAAAACGTGATAATCGCTAAACCATATCGCTTTTGGAGGCAGAGATCATAATTACCATTACCGCTTGAGCTTTAAATTTTTAAATAATTTTGACAGTTCCTCTACTTCCACGTAAAAATGACATTATTGCGCTAACGAAAATAAGTATTCTTAAGGCCTTAAGGGCAAACATATATTTTGTAATTTTGAAAATCAACTCCTTAGGGGGTAAATGGGGTGAATAAACATAAAAATCGATATGGATGTCGTTCTTGAGGTTTTATGGGATGGTGATTGCAAAAATAAGATTTATTTTGAAGTCCAACACGGTGGAAAAAATTTTACGCCTAAAGGGGTGAAAATGGGGTTCAAATTTTGTATTGAAAAAGAATATAAAAAAAACTTTAAAATAAGTAGGAGCATGTCTAAAAATAAATAGGCAAACACATATTTTGTTATTTTGAAAATTATCCCTTAAGGTGTAAATGGGGAAAGTAAATATGAAAATCGATGTGGATGTCGTTCTTGAGGTTTCACGGAATGGTGATTGCGAAAATGATATTTATTTTGAAGTCCAACACGGTGGACATGATTGGACCTGGAAAGGGAACGGGAACGGGAACGGAAAGCCTTGTGCAAAGTCCTTCACACGCGGCAAATGTCTCAAGCAGCGCGCTTGGTGGGCCCGCCTAATCGCGTAAAAATGGCTGGTCGGATCCTGGTTGAAGGTTCCCTAAAGATTTTCTCCAATATACACGCGGACGATGTCGCGGGCAGAATCCAGTATTATTATATTTTGTTAGTGTTATCATGTTTTCAGTGCGACAAAGAGTAACATTTTATAAAATAGTAATTAGGTAAATAATTTAAAACAAATTATTGAAGCTTTCAATTCATTTATTACTTTATGAGATATTAATTTCTTTACAGTTAATAATAGATGCCGCCAATGCCGGTGCCAATGGTGGCGTAACCAGGAAAGGGAGTGGGGAAAGGTCCGGGGTAGGGTCCGGGGAAGGGTCCAGGGAAGCCCTCGCTGAGGATGCCGACCTCGCCGTTGCCGCAGCCGCACGTGGCGACGCCGGAGCCAGCCGTCGGCAGCGCGCCCTCGAACGCCACGGCGCTCAGGAATGGCAGCGTACCGCTGACTTGTAGGATGCCCTCGATAACGTTCTCTGACGCCACGGCGAGCCCGCTGGGGCCGATGGGCGAGATGGTGGTCACGGGGAGGGGACCGCTTGTACCGATGCCGCCGAGGTTCGGATAGCCGAAGAGTCCGGAGTTGTAGACGTTGCCGATACCAGCCCCCACCGCACTCAAACCGCCATACAGACCAATATTGTCGAAGGTGTTTATGCCGGGATTGATCAGACCGATGCCACTCGTTAGACCAATACCGTTGTTATAAAGGCCATTGTTCAAGCACTGGCTGTAGGTATTCTGTAAGGTAAAAGTAATAGCTTTATAAATCTTTTTCTTTATTTTGGAGGTTTAAGAGGTATTTTGATGAAGCATAAATATTAAGTCCAGTATTAATCTTGATTCTAATGACCAATTTCCAATAACTAACAATACCTATAAATTGTATAACTGTGATATAACTAACAAATTAAAAAATAATATTTCAAGAAGCTAATTTTGAGTATAATACCTGGATTAGAACAACCGAAGCGATGAAAAGGATGAATTTAGCTACCATTTTGTTGTTTAAAGAAAAGTGTCTGTGGTTTGATTAGAATTTACTCCAGTTTTTACATATAATCGGCTTACATGGTTTGTCAGTTTTAAAATGACCTAACATTGACACAATTACTTACAAAACTGATGTCATAATTTAAGTGATAAAGACCTTTCTGCATAAACATAACGCAACTTTTTAAATATAAATAGACGTCGAAATGTTCAAATAGTATCAGTTGAAAATATCAACACATTTTAATAGAATAAAAATGAATTCTTTAACAGTTTTCTTGGTCTGCCTTCAGGCTCTCCTCTTCGCTCAGATATTTTTATTTATTTAATGTCACTACTTATCGTTAGCTTACTAATATTTTATAGATAAAAATGCAAAATAATTATCATAAAAAATTGTTTAAAAAACAAAAAACCGACTTCAAAAAACCTGCCTCTAAAAAAGCAAGAAATAATATACAAATCATTAGATACGCATTATCATTGTAATGATGTATGTATCATCTAATGATTTGTATATTATTTCTTGCTTTTTTTAGAGGCAGGTTTTTTGAAGTCGGTTTTTTGTTTTTTAAACAATTTTTTTATTTTTTTATTTTTAGTGTAAGTACCTTCTGTATTAGGTAGTGTAGGTATATTATTTAGGTAGAAAAATCGGCTCAGCCAAACGTGAGATAATCGCGGAGAAACATACATACATACAAACTGAATACCTCCTTTTTTTGAAGTCGGTTAAAAAGACTACACAAAGGTATCCCTTCCCCAACAAAAAAAATCATCTAATTCGGTTCATAAGTAACATAAGTAACACAAAATTGTCAAGTTAATTGATTTAATATCATAGTATTTTCAGGATTACTTGTAAACTACTGAACCGATTTGAAAAAAAAATAAATGGGACCATCTCGCAAGAAAACTCAATCAAACAAAAAAAGAATTATCTAAATCGGTCCATAAATGTCGAAGATACGCGCAAACAACGATAAAAAAAAAACATACAATCGAATTAACAACCTCCTCCTTTTGATGAAGTCGGTTAAAAATAAGGGACGGATAGACTTTGGTAGCTGGCCCATTACAAACTCTTTGTGATATGTAAGTATTCCAAAATATTTTCTTAATTGCTATTATATACTTTCAGAATGCCTACAGCCAGTGCTTGAATGGTTTGGGTAACCCTGGTATTGGTCTGGGCTATTCTGGCCTCAACGGTCTGGGTGCCATTGGTGGATACACCAACGGTCTCATCAACGGACCTGGCTATCCTGGTTTTATTAGCGCTGGTATTGGCAGCGGTATTGCTCCTGGCATCAACGGACTTGGCATCGGCGCTGGCTTACCACTCGGATACGGTGCTGGCGTGCCAAACGTGGCGGCTACGGCCTCCGTCCCCGTCACCGGCCCGTTTGGTGCTACTGGCACTGCTGAGCTTGCGGTGGGAGGTGACTTCGGTGTCGGTGGGCAAACCGTGGTCGGTGGCCAGGTCCCGGTGATCGGCGCTGTCAGCTTCGGTGGCCAGATACCCGCTGGTGGCGTCGTTTCTATCGCTGGCAACTGCGGCTGCGCAAGTATTCCGCTGTAATGTGCGCGATATAAATTACGACAGAATTACCTGTTACAAATAAATTGATAAAACTTCTATTATTATTATGTACTTTGTTTATCTCCATTTTCCTTTTTAACCATTTTGGTACCTATTGACAATAGGTTTTTTTTGTTTTTATTAATATTTTACAAAATAAAACATTAGGTTTTTTTATCATAATGTACAAAGTGAAATGAAAAATTATATTTGGGACTGACATAAGTAGACTCTATCGTATATATTCTTACCATTATTATTTGCTAGTGGCTCTGTGAACTGTGGACCTCGCAAATCAATCTTCATTCAAATAACAAAATATATTATTTACCGGATTCAAATCCAAATAAATACGCAGTCATAGTTCGACTGTCTGCCACACACAAACTTATTATTTTAAGATTTCAAAAATTGGCCAGAATTTGTCTTCTAAAATTAAAAACAAATGCTAGCACCGCTAACAAAAAAGGTTTGTGTGATTTTTGATATTTTTTCAAAACGGCTGAAATATGTTTTTTTTTCACATATCTCTGTCATGAAATAAAACACTTTTAACGGATACTAGCGCGGTTTTATTGAAAGTACTTTGGTAATTAGTTGATATTTGGTTTGATTTTTGGTTTTCCCGACGTTTCGGCACCTTTGCAGCTGCCGTGGTCACGGGGGACTAATAATTACCAAAGTACTTTCAATAAAACCGCGCTAGTATCCGTTAAAAGTGTTTTATTTCATGTCTAGTGAGCGCGTAAGCTTGAGAAGAAAATATATCTCTGTCATTTGAAAAAAAAAACTGTTTAAATTAAAAAATATATAATTATCGAAACTGCTCAATAAATTTCACGAGAATCGGTTGAGAAATACGACATTTAGGGAAGAACAAACGGTCAGACATCCGGACAGCGGGATATACGAAAGCATTTTTGCCCAAGCTGAAGCAGAAACGCTTAGGGATCTCTCGGTCAAAAAAGTAAAACCAAAGCGAGTCAAAGTCAAACAAAGCACCAGCGCCGGTTGTTACTGAAGCACAATATTCTAACATATATGATGAGAATATTGTGCAACAGCCCTAATCCCTCTATACTATGGGGGCAATTTGCGTGTTCAAGTGGATAAGGCATTGCAATGATTGCATAGTAAAAGAAAAAAAAGAAATTTGGTAATTGCGTATGTTTATTTCAAATTTTAAGCGCTCCAAAAGTCCTTGAAAGAAGTTCGCAAAATATTTCGTTCGGTTTACAATGGTACTGAGGCACAACCACAGTTTCCAGCGATGGAGACGACGCCACCGGCGGGTATCGGACCACCGAAGCTGACAGCACCGATCACCGGGATCTGACCACCAACCACGGTCGTGCCAAGAACGCCAAAGTCGCCTCCGACCGCGAGCTCACCGAAGCCATTGGAGACGAACGGGCCGGTGACGGGTACGGCGGCCGTAGCAGCCACACTTGGCACTCCACCGAAGCCGAGTCCGTATCCGGCTACACCATTGAGGCCGTATCCGGCTACACCGTTGAGACCGTATCCATTGAGGCCGTAGCCGTTGAGGCCGTATCCGGCTACACCGTTGAGGCCGTATCCGGCTACACCGTTGAGACCGTATCCAGCCAATCCATTGTAACCGTATCCAGTCAATCCGTTGAGGCCACCAAAACCGTAGTCGAGGTCGATACCGTTGCCGTACCCGTATGCGAAGGGGCCCGCGGCGTAACCGCCACAGCCACAGCCAAGAGCATTCTGCAGAAAAGAAAACAAATCAACGCATTGTTTTTATCTTTATACAGGGTTATTTGTAAAACACCAACAACCTCGCAGGAGTAGATTACTAACATCATAAACATCAACATTAAATTTTTTTACGACTTTTCCGAAAACAGACAAAAAAATCGACTCTCCATACAAATGATACGACGATAATGACGAATGATAATAATATTAATATTGACGACCAAAGAAAAGTATTAAGTAACATAAAGTCTCACATAAATAGTATATATTTGACACCTGTTAATGAAGATGACATTCACAAAATAATAAAGGGACTTAAGAATACTAATTCTACTGGTTATGACAATATTTCAACTGACATTATCAAAAAGATAGCTAGGTATATTGTTGAACCGTTGACTAATATAATAAATCTTACAATAGAACAGGGCCATTTTCCATCAAAACTTAAATGGTCAGTTGTCAAAACACTGCAGTGGCGTGCCCAGGCCTACAGGCAAGTCCGAACCCTCAAATCAAGCAAATTTTTTTACCAGCTCAATACAAGCAAAAAAACAATGCATCTCACAATTTCTCGTAACTAATTTAAGATTTTTTTCATACGATGATCTTTACCAAAATATCGATGCGACACACCCCAGTGCCATCTAGACTAATTCATAGATAACTCGCAAAAATCACCAAAAAAAGCACACCCCGTAAGCTTACTTTAATTATTCACAAAATGCTAGATGGCGGGACTTTATCGAATTATCTTAAGGTGCGTTCCCACCTGTGCGTCTGGAGACGCACGAGAGCGCACCACGAGAGAGCGTTCGCCGCGGTGCGTTCGTAGTTTGTTCCTGTGCGCCCGTGTTCGTCCTCGCGCGGTTCGTTGCGGTGCGTGGTAGCACGCACAGGAGGGAACGCACCTTTATTGTGTAATCAAAACTAAATTTCTCGTGTGTCACTCATAATAAATATCTAAATCAATTCACAAAATAATAGCGTCCCTGAGCTTTTGCTAGATAATTCCAATCCTATCTCCTGCATTCCAAACAAACATTATTGTCGTTCAAATGAAAGACGCAAAACTAACCTTACTTATTTATTTTTATAAGAACAACCAACAATGTAAACAAGTCCACTACAAAGTTACGATACATTGAAGAATATTATATTTCTTTGCAAAATACTCAAATGAAAAGGTTTATTACCGGACTGCAAGGAAAGAGTTATTTTGTATTTCTCTTGGATCGACTCAACTCGTGGACACTTTCACAGATCACACAGTAAAAAAACATTTTAATCCATCACAAAAAACCATTATCAATCATTAAACTGAAATTTAAACTCATTTTTAACACAAAAACACTAGGTACTAGAGGGAAAACACTTGTTGTTTCAAAACAGCTGTCGTCACAGATTGAAACAACTTCACACAGCTCTCAGCGCGTTGTGCAGTCTGCGGAACTGAGCGAACTTCGGAGGCAAGCTGGCTTTCGCTCGGCATTGTGTAGTTCTCATAGAATCTATAGATACGTACAGCAGTACTATGTATGCGGGTAGCACTTTTGTTGATGTTAGAAGAGAGCGGATATATACAGATCGCAAAGCCCGGTTGCAAGCCAACGAGTGCGAGGGAGATAAATGCATTGTAGAGGGTTTATTGAGGAAAGTAATGCAGTTTAGCGACTTGTCTGTCGATCAGTTGTTGTAAAAATTGAATTTGTGGTTATTGATTATTGAAAATTAACATTTGTTAATAATATTGTGATGTAATTAAATAAGATTCATTAGTGTAGTGTAGCAAGTTTGCAAGTTTGGGCAAGCCGGGCTTTTGGGCTTGTATGGAGGTACCGCCACTGAAACACTGTACAAGAATGGATCACATCTGGAATTAAATAATTATAGACCCATTACACTTATATCTATCTTTTCAAAAATTTTAGAAAGTTATGCATGAGAGAATTTATTCATTTATAACTTCGCAAAACCTTTTAAGAAATGAGCAGTTTGGTTTCCGAAAAAATTGCTCAACCACTTTAGCAATTTTCCACTTAATTAGAGAAGTGACACCGAGGTTGTTGGTGTTTTACAACCCTGTATAAACGTGTTACGAAAAACCCCAATATGGTAGATAGGGTACCATGCATACAACCCGGGATTTTTATTATAATATTAGCAGAGACGCGCATTTACTAAATATAAAAAAATCAACACACAAGATCAGTACGACCGGGGTCTACTAAACCTACTAAGGGCCTACTAACTAAACATATCTAACGGCAATAGATACTAAATAGAAAGAGAAGTTTGTCTTCAGTATTGCCAACATCTACAGGTTTGTTTTGTATTTTTATAATACCATATAAATAAATATGTATAAAAAATAAAAATAAAAACTATTATAATTACCTGGAGCAGGCAAGCCTGGATGCACAAGAAAAGGAAGGCGAAGGTAGACATGATGGTTTCTCAGTTGCTGCTGAAACTGTAATATCTTCCAGTATTTAGGTCAAGCTTTATATATTGCTGAATTCAGATAAACCACAGATTTAGCAATACAATACGTGACCTGTTTTTCATTAAGTTATCAAAATTGAACCTGCTTTCTTTCGTTGACCAATATTTCAAATTACTGATAAAAGGGTTCTATATAAGCAGACGTGAAACTAACGAATTCATAGTTGTTTTGACAATCAATCAAAATGGCAGCTAAACTCATCCTCCTTTGCGCTTCGGCTCTGTTTGTCCAGGTAATACCTATATGGCTTACTAGTAGGATAACCAGTAATTAAAGTCTATTTGGCACGATATTTGTTTAAGAGAAATTAATAATTGCCTGACTGGAAATTATAAAGAGTGACTGTTATGGGAAACATAAATACTAAACCCGGCAGCGTTTATTTTGTTGGCGACAATAATAAACGCTGCCGGAAAAAAATTTGGTAATCCACAGTTTGTCCACAACTGTGGATTACCAAAAATTTATACGTAAAACGAGCAACTAAATGTGGGAGATAAATTTATTTATTTATTATTATTTATTTGAACAAGCTTAACACTATTATTACAGGTCTAGACCTAATGTAATAGTGAAGCTATATTAATTAAATCAGTTCAATATTAATTAATTTTACATACTTACATAAAATACCTATATTGTTATTATACATTATTAATTAGTTGCCAATTAAACAATAATTTTATTAAATTATATAAATAAATATATAAATTTAATTAAATAAATATTTTAAATGAGTGACAAAAATACTGAGTAGGCGACTATTATACCAAGTAGGTACTATAACTGATTTAAGCTGCCCAACATGGTATTTTTGTTACCTCAATTAGGTTAATAGTCGCCTTTTATAAATAAAATATATATGCCAAATTTTAAATGTTTCGTGTGCCCTACGGTTGTCGCCCAAATAGAAATTTGATCGCCCGTTCTGTATAAATATTTAAGTAATTTGTATTTTAGTAGTCGCCTTCAGTCCGTCGCCCACTTAGTTTTTCAGTACGCTTTATTCTGTATTTTTGATACCCAAAATGGAAATTTATAGTTACCCGATTAAATACTAACCTTTGTATAATAACTGAAAAACTATCATTTTTTACCTTTTCAGGTGGCTTACGGCCAAGTTATCCCTTGCGGTTCTTTCGTGACTGGCAACAACGGTATTTACTTGGGAAACGTTGGACTGGGTGGCATTGACCTAGTCGGCCCTGGATACAACACCATCGGGCTGGCTAACTCTGCTCTGTTGGGAGGTTTCGGTAGCGGCTTTGGCGTGGTTGGACCTACTTGCGGTGCTGGCCTCATCGGTTACCCAGACCTCATCGGCTACCCTAACCTCGCCGGCATCGGTTCTAGCGGTCCCCTCCCAGTGTCCACCATCTCGCCTATCGGCCCCAGCGGGCTCGCCGTGGCGTCGGAGAATGAGATCGCAGGCACCCTGCTGGCCAGCGGCACGCTGCCATTCCTGAGCGCCGTGGCGTTCGAGGGCGCGCTGCCGACGGCCGGCTCTGGCGTCGCCACGTGCGGCTGCGGCAACGGCGCGGTCGGCATCGTTAGCGATGGCTTCCCTGGGCCCTTCCCAACTGCTCTGCCTGGATATGCCACCATTGGCACTGGCATCGGTGGCATCTACTATTAGATGCAAAGTTTACAACTTTATTCCGAAATAAAATCCATTGAATACATTTCCGTTTTTAATTTAATTACTAATTTTGCCTATTTGCTACAATCATGAAAAAGTAGGTACAACACAATATTTTTTTTCTTTAGTGCGAGAAAGAGGTCCCTCAGTGGCGTGCCCAGGCCTACAGGGTAGAGCAAGCCCGAACCCTCAAATCAAGCAATTTTTTTTACCAGCTCAAGCAAAAAAACAATGCATATTTTTTTTTCATACGATGATCTTTACCAAAATATCGATGCGACACACCCCAGCGCCATCTAGACTAATTCATAGATAACTCTCAAAAAATCACCAAAAGCACACCCCTTAAGCTTACTTTAATTATTCACAAAATGCTAGATGGCGTGACTTTATCGAATTATATTATTGTGTAATCAAAACTAAATTTCTCGTGGGTCACTCATAATAAATATCTAAATCAATTCACAAAATAATAGCGTCACTGAGCTTTTGCTAGATAATTTCAATCCTATCTCCTGCATTCCAAACAAACATTATTGTCGTTCAAATGAAAGACGCAAAACTAACCTTACTTATTTATGTTTATAAGAACAACCAACAATGTAAACAAGTCCACTACAAAATTACGATACTTACATTGAAGAATATTATATTTCTTTGCAAAATACTCAAAAGAAAAGGTTTATTACCGGACTGCAAGGAAAGAGTTATTTTGTATTTCTCTTGGATCGACCCGACTCGTGGACACTTTCAAAGAGAATAAACATTTTAATCCATCACATAAAACCATTATCAATCATTAAACTGAAATTTAAACTCATTTTTAACACAAAAACACTATTTTAGGCAAAACACTTGTTGTTTCAAAACAGCTGTCGTCACAGATTGAAACAACTTCACACTCCTCAGCGCGTTGTGCAGTCTACCGAACTGGAGCGAACTTCGGAGGCAAGCCGGCTTTCGCACGGCATTGTGTAGTTCTCATAGAATCTATAGATACGTACAGCAGTACTATGTATGCGGGTAGCACTTTTGTTGATGTTAGAAGAGAGCGGATATATACAGATCGCAAAGCCCGGTTGCAAGCCAACGAGTGCGAGGGAGATAAATGCATTGTAGAGGGTTTATTGAGAAAAGTAATGCAGTTTAGCGACTTGTCTATCGATCAGTTGTTGTAAAAATTGAATTTGTGGTTATTGATTATTGAAAATTAACATTTGTTAATAATATTGTGTTGTAATTAATTACGATTCATTGGTGTAGTGTTAGCATGTTATTGTTAGGGCAAGCCGGGCTTTTGGGCTTGTATGGAGGTACCGCCACTGAGGTCCCTTTATCGTTGGCCTGTTATTGCAAGAGAAGAAAAAGTATCAGATAATCATCATGTTCAAAGTAGGTAATAGCTAATATTCATGTGCACATTGTTGAGCACTCGTGAGGAGACTAAGCCTTTCCTCAGCAGCCGGAGTCCCGATCTGAAAAAAAAGTTTTGTTGGAGCTTGATGTAAGCAATTCGAGATTCTGTCAGACCCCCTAGCATGACCACTGAGACACGATATTTATCGCATGATGTAGCATGTACATCGACACTCAACTGTCAAAATTTATTATCTTTTGACAGTTAAACGTGATAATCGCTAAACCATAACGCGTTTCGGTGTTCATGCTAGGGGGGCAGAGATCATAATTACTTGAGCTTTAAATTTTTAAATCATTTGACAGTTCGTCTACTTCCACGTCAAAATGACCTAATTGGTAGGGACATTATTGCGCTAACCAAAATAAGTATTCTTAAGGCCTAAAGGTGGGTTAATCCGAGCGGGTCGATCCGTGATGGAGTGAAATCGAACGTAACTCTACTCACTTTGGGTTCAAATCAGTGCGCGTTCAAACGCGGCCGTTGCGTTGAGAACTAGCACCGCATTCTCAATTTTTACATGATTTTATTACTTTTCCTCGCTTTCAAGTTAGTTAAAACAATCTGTTCAATTTAGATTGAAGGAATAAATTTTTCCGATAAATTTTGCAAATTAGACCAGAAATAGGGTCCACGGAATATTTTTTTAAATCGAAGGTGGTAACATTTTTATAAATGCTTTCAATTAAATCTATTGTGTATTATTTCAAATTTGACAGATTGTGAAATCCCAACGTGCCGTCTACCGTACAATATAATATTTTTTTATGATAGCTTCACGCTCGTAATCTTTCAATAATTTGAATTGAATATTGGGATTTGACCCACCTAAAGGCCTTAATGGGGAAAACAAAATCAAAAGATTACTTGCTTTGTGACAAGACAATAATAATTGCTCACTTGCTTGCCTTTTTCTTAGTAGTTTTCTTCTTTTGTCGCTGTGTCCGTGGTTGACCCATAAAAAGAATTAATTAATGTTTAATTAAATCTATTTTAAGGACTCATGTTTTTGTGATATTTGTTTGCCATCTCTTCTGCTTCAACCTTCTGTTAATCTTATATGTGTACATAATATACGCTTTCAAATAATATTTTTGATTAATTATCTAATTCACTTTAAGCATTAAGCTTTGAGCTTTAAAGACAATTAGTTAAAATGTCAGATGGTCATAATTTAAAAAGTCTAAGTTCAAATAAATAAACTTTAAAATGTCTAATATTCGAAATACATATTATTATAATGTATAGAATTTACATAGGTATAATGCCTTTTTTTCATATAGGTACCTAATTATTTAGGTAAATAATTGAGTGTTAGCCTCTGTGCCTCCGCCGCACATAGGAACATAAGTCGAAAAGCGTTTTTTTTCGACTTTCATTGTAAGCTGTTCAGTTGACTAATACATTTTGTATGGAAGTATATATTTTTTTGGTTTTTCGACCTAGGTTCCACGGAAAAAGTTGTTTAGTTTAAGCAACACTATCATCTGTTTCAGTATCATTATATTTATATCATTTGGTACCATCTTATCTAAATATATAAAAGAAGAAACTGACTGACTGACATATCAACGCACAGCCCAAACTGCTGGGTCTAGAGATACCAAATTTGGCACAAAGGTTCCTTATAAGGTCTAGGGGTGCACTAAGAAAGGATTTTTCAAAGTTCACTTCCTAAGGGGGTAAAAAAGGTGATCAAAGTTTGTATAAAAGTCTCTCAGTTTCGAAGTTAGGATCTTCAAATTTTGCGTTTAGGCTGATGTAGCGTTGTTTTTTTGATGTATTAAACTAAATGAATGATAGTTTAGTTGATTTCCCTTGAAAGAGTAGTTTTTCGAAGTATAAAGGTACTTTTTCCTATTAATGATAAAATTTTATTGTTTGGCAGTAAGCCTCATGTCCTTTTCCTTATTTTCGTAAAAAGTTCATTTTAAATTTTCGCGTCATCTACTTGAAAAAAAAAAATTAGAATCGTATTTCCCATATAATCGACTCCCCCAGGCCGCCCACTAATCGGGGCGCGTGCAGTTAGGACTTCCGATGTCCAAGTCTTGACGTTGAGATCCTTTTCTGTAGTCCTCAAAAGTTGGTTAGTTCCGCGAAGTTGTTTGACCGTAGTTCCGTTGTGTTCGCTGGCGTCCGTCGCTTCCTTGCGGGCTGCGCAGCTGGCGGGGTCAAGTCGAAATGACAGGCATACCCATCGCTGAGCTCTCGTTGGACTTGGAATGCGTCCGAAAAGAAACTTGGAACGCTTCGGAAGAAAGGTCGAGTCGTTGAACTTTCAAATATCAGCTGTGATTCATACTATTACCTATTTAATTCTTCCTTCGAAAATAACTTCATTTTAATATATTTTATTCAGACCAGTGTCTGATTACGCTAAAAGTATTCGGCCTTTTGTAGCCTATTTATTCAGACCATCGAATTTCACTAGGTTTGTGGACTTTTGTACTACAGATTTTCGTTGACTGGAATCTTGGAAAATTGTTTTATCACGGTATTCGTTGTTTACAGGGATTTCTTGGCTTATTTCGCTGCTAAGAGAAGCTGCTGAGTGCTTATACCGATTTGGTGGATTTAAAACCATATTTATTGTTTCACAAGGAGCTGGAGGTATTCTAATACAATCTATACTTTATTGTTATTCCCTATTAGGTACCTAGTTTTAAATGCCTGGGATTGGTCTAGTTACTACTCACAATTTCAGATCTTTTAGTGTGTAAAAGATCCTTGCAAATTGAGAGAATTATTAATTTAACTTAAAATGGACCGTTCCTCGGCTCGTTTAACCACAGTACTGTTCCCCGAATACAGGTGAAGAAACTTATACGGGGCCACGTTCCCAGCCCACTGCTCCGTTCGTCCAAGTAGTCGGAAGACTAGACGGCGAGAGAAAGAAGTCGAGTTACCCTGACACTCGTCACTCGCTAACGGCTCCTAGGGATCAATAATCAACAGCCGTCGAATCTGTTCAAATAGGTACTATTTAACTGTAAAATCTACCTAACATTTAAACTAACCGAAGAGGCAAGTATCCTCGGCAACAAATAGTCTCCGGACTTTAATATTTAGGCATTCTAGTTAATTCTCGAGCTAGATTTTTACAAGAAACTATTCATCCTGATATCCTTCGGGCAGGCATTCCTTACCCACATTATCTTTGAGTTAGTTTTAAGAGTTAACCACTTTTCGTATATAACCACTGGGGAAGCAGGCGATATTTTTATTGTTTATTTACATTTGTACCTCAGTGTGAATTCAGTGGTTAACAGTCAGTGATTGCAAAGATATTTATTATTATTATTATATAGAATCAAAAGGAAGTTTCAATAAAACTGTATTTTGGTATTTACTTTACATGAAGTTGTGTTCTTTATTTTACCTGAATATGTCATTATGGTAAGTACCGCATGATTTGTATTTACTTACTTTTTCTTGAACAGAGGGCAAGAGAAAAACTATATTACACTGACGATTAAAAATTAATATAGTATATGTATCTCAGCTTTTTTGAAAATTTTTTGAAAAAGGGGTGAAAAGGGGGATGGAGTTGTGTATAGAAAATCCTTCAATTTCGAAGTAAAAATTGCTAAATTTATAATTTTGGCTTATGGATGGAAATCAAACGCAACGTATTGTTAGTATTTGTATTTTAACCCCTACGGGTGATGAATTGGGGGTGAAAAGGGGTAAAAAAACCTAAAAATAGATATGGATGTCGTTATTGGGGTTTTCGGGGATGACGATTGCAAAAATGACATGTATTGATTGATGTAGACGACCTGAGTGGTGCAGTGGTCAACATGCCGCCTACCACGCAAGAGGTCCCGAGTTCGATTCCCGGCCGGGCAGAAATTGAAATGATGAATTTTAATTTCTGTGACGGGTCTGGGTGTTACTATGTATATTAAGTATATATTCAAAAAGTATATAAGTAGTATATCAGTTGTCTAGCACCCTTATTACAAGCTTTGCTTAGTTTGGGGCTAGATGGCGCTGTGTGAAATTGTCCAAGCATTTATTTATTTATTTATTTTAAAGTCCAACACGGTGGACATGATTTAACCCCTAAAGGGGTGAAAATGGGGTTCAAATTTTGTATGCAAAAATAAAATAAAATAAACATTACAACTTAAAAACTTCGTAGGAGCACATCTAAAAATAAATAGGCAAACATATATTTTGTAATTTTAAAAATCAACTCCTTAGGGGGTAAATGGGGTGAATAAACATAAAAATCGATATGGATGTCGTTCTTGAGGTTTTATGGGATGGTGATTGCAAAAATAAGATTTATTTTGAAGTCCAACACGGTGGAAATAATTTAACCCCTAAAGGGGTGAAAATGAGGTTCAAATTTTGTATTGAAAAAGAATATAAAATAGACATTACAACTTTAAAATTGTTTAAATAACAAAAAACCGACTTCAAAAACCCTACCTCTAAAAAGCAAGAAATAATATTCGTAATAATAAAAATACGTCTATTGAAGTCGGGTGAGGCTGGAGAACAAATTCCTTTTTTTTATTCTAAAAGCCCCACCCGACTTCAATAGACGTATTTTTATTATAACGAATATTATTTCTTGCTTTTTAGAGGTAGGTTTTTTGAAGTCGGTTTTTTGTTTTTTTTTAAACAATTTTTTATTTTTTTATTTTTAGTGTAGGTACCTTGTAGGTAAGGTATATTATATATGTAGAAAAATCGGCTCAGCCAAACGTAAGATAATCGCGGAGAAACATACTTAAATACGGGTCAAACTGAGAACCTCTTTTTTTAAGTCGGTTAAAAAAGTACACTTAGGATATCCCTCTTCCAACAAAAAAATAATTATCTTATTCAGTTCATAAACAAAGAAGTAATACGACCAATCATCGAGGTAATTCACACAAAATCATACTATTTTCGTGCTTTTTTCAAAATTACTTGAAAAGTACTGAACCGATTTCCAAATTTTAGAAAATGGGACCAACTTGGGAGTGTACCTAATGTAATAACGTTTAAATCATTTCAATCAGTCCAGCCGTCTTCGAGTAATCGGTGGTCATACACAAAAAAAATATACAGACGAACATAGAACCTCCTCTTTTTTTGGAAGTCGGTTAAAAATTTGTAGGAGCATGTCTAAAAATAAATAGGCAAACACATATTTTGTTACTTTGAAAATCATCCCTTAAGGTGTAAATGGGGAAAGTAAACATGAAAATCGATGTGGATGTCGTTCTTGAGGTTTCACGAGATGGTGATTGCGAAATTGACATTTATTTTGAAGTCCAACATGGTGGACATGATTGGACCTGGAACGGGAACGGGAACGGGAACGGGAACGGGAACACCACACGCGGCAAATGTCTCAAGCAGCGCGCTTGGTGGGCCCGCCTAATCGCGTAAAAATGGCTGCTCGGATCCTGGTTGAAGGTTCCCTAAGGATTTTCTCCAATATCCACGCAGACGATGTCGCGGGCAGAAGCTAGTATTATTATATTTTGATAGTGCTATCATGTTTTCAGTGCGACTAAGAGTAACATTTTATAAAATTGTAAATATGTAAATAATTTAAAACAAATTATTGAAGCTTTCAATTCATTTATTACTTTATGAGATATTCATTTCTTTACAGTTAATAATAGATGCCGCCAATGCCGGTGCCAATGGTGGCGTAACCAGGAAAGGGAGTGGGGAAAGGTCCGGGGTAGGGTCCGGGGAAGGGTCCAGGGAAGCCCTCGCTGAGGATGCCGACCTCGCCGTTGCCGCAGCCGCACGTGGCGACGCCGGAGCCAGCCGTCGGCAGCGCGCCCTCGAACGCCACGGCGCTCAGGAATGGCAGCGTACCGCTGACTTGTAGGATGCCCTCGATAACGTTCTCTGACGCCACGGCGAGCCCGCTGGGGCCGATGGGCGAGATGGTGGTCACTGGGAGGGGACCGCTTGTACCGATGCCGCCGAGGTTAGGATAGCCGAGGAGTCCGGAGTTGTAGACGTTGCCGATACCAGCCCCCACCGCACTCAAACCGCCATACAGACCAATATTGTCAAAGGTGTTGATGCCGGGATTGATCAGACCGATGCCACTCGTTAGTCCAATACCGTTGTTGTAAATGCCATTGTTCAAGCACTGGCTGTAGGTATTCTGTAAGGTAAAAGTAATAGCTTTATAAATCTTTTTCTTTATTTTGGAGGTTTAAGAGGTATTTTGATGAAGCTGGTCCTGGACTTAATTAATATTAAGTCCAGGATTAATCTTGATTCTAATGACCAATTTCCAATAACTAACAATATAAATTGTATAACTGTGATATAACTAAGAAATTAAAAAAAAAAATTTCAAGAAGTTAATTTTGAGTATAATACCTGGATTAAAACAGCCGAAGCGATGAAAAGGATGAATTTAGCTACCATTTTGTTGATCAAAGAAAAGTGTCTGTGGTTTGATTAGAATTTATTCTAGTTTTTATATATAATCGGCTTACATGGTTTATCAGTTTTGAAATGACCTAACAGTGACACAATTACTTACAAAACTGATGTCATAATTTAGGTGATAAAGACCTTTCTGCATAAACATAACGCAACTTTTTAAATATAAATAGACGTCGAAGTGTTTATTTGAACATTCATCAGTATCAGTTGAAAATATCAACCCATTTTAATACAATAAAAATGAATTCTTTAACAGTTTTCTTGGTCTGCCTTCAGGCTCTCCTCTTCGCTCAGGTATTTTTATTTCTTTAATGTTACTACTTATCGTTTGCTTACTAATATTTTATAGATAAAAATGCAAAATAATTATCATAAAATAAGGGACGGATAGATTTTGGTAGCTGCGGCCCATTACAAACTCGCCCGTTCTGTCAAGATATTTACCTATTGTTTGCGATATGCAAGTATTCCAAAATATTTTCTTAATTGCTATTATATACTTTCAGAATGCCTACAGCCAGTGCTTGAATGGTTTGGGTAACCCTGGTATTGGTCTGGGCTATTCTGGCCTCAACGGTCTGGGTGCCATTGGTGGATACACCAACGGTCTCATCAACGGACCTGGCTATCCTGGTTTTATTAGCGCTGGTATTGGCAGCGGTATTGCTCCTGGCATCAACGGACTTGGCATCGGCGCTGGCTTACCACTCGGATACGGTGCTGGCGTGCCAAACGTGGCGGCTACGGCCTCCGTCCCCGTCACCGGCCCGTTTGGTGCTACTGGCACTGCTGAGCTTGCGGTGGGAGGTGACTTCGGTGTCGGTGGGCAAACCGTGGTCGGTGGCCAGGTCCCGGTGATCGGCGCTGTCAGCTTCGGTGGCCAGATACCCGCTGGTGGCGTCGTTTCTATCGCTGGCAACTGCGGCTGCGCAAGTATTCCGCTGTAATGTGCGCGATATAAATTACGACAGAATTACCTGTTACAAATAAATTGATAAAACTTCTATTATTATTATGTACTTTGTTTATCTCTATTTTCCTTTTTATAAATTTTGCGGTGATGACCCAAATTATTTTAACATTGATGACAACACTAATAAGTGGCAATTGAAACCCACCCCACCCATATCAAATTTTAAGACCTTGAAGCCTTTGGTTGGATGATTTAAAAAAACAATTTAATAATAATAAATAACCATGTGGCGCTACGTCAGAGTAGGATAGCCCCAACCCCTTATCACTAATGGGCTATTTTATAATAAGGCTTACAATACGATTGAAATACTTTCTTTGGGCTCTCCTGTTACAACTTCAACAAATTATTTTAAAACTGAGGTACGATACAATCTACGGCCCGAGTGGCCCGACTTTAAAATACCGTGTACAAACTTTCGATAAAATTCAAAAATCATTATTTAATTTAATATGAATAATGTAATTGGAATTATCTATAACAATTTAGCAATTTTCTCAAGGAAGTACTTACGTAGAGGTTAATTTTTTTCGTAGTTTATTTAATATTTAACTATTGGTGCAAAGTTATGATGAAATCATAAGTATTTTCTTCGTTTTTGATGAAAATATATGTTGTATATTTGTTTATTTTGAGATTATTTTAACCGAGGACAATCACTGAATCTAAATATGCATATTTTTAGTTATTGCCCACCATCATTTTAGTAATTGCCAGTGCTAATGTCTATAGTTATTGCCCGGGCAATGACTGTTTTAAGTAATATTACATGGTAATATTGTAATAGAACCTGGTTATAATGTAAAGCTAATGGTGGAGTTTGTCATTTTAATGAGATAAAAAATAAATTGACTTGCAGTTCTTGTCTTGTTCAAAAATCTTTTATATGCGTTGCATTCCACGAAAACATAAGGAACATGTACCCGACAGCTCTCATTTACATTTATTATTGTTATTCTTGTTTTGAAGTAGATGATTCTTTCTCTGGCGATTCTGAGACTCATCAATATCAGCTAATTTTTATGTGTCTGGCGATTCTGACTCATGAACATCAGTTCAGGAAATTTGATGTAGTTAGTAAAGTTGAACACAAATTTTGAAATATTGAAGATTATCCTCTAAGATATAAGTTTAATATTTTATTTTGAATATTTATTTACATTTAACGTTCAATTTATCGTTTTAAAGGTGCTGGGCAATTACTGTGCTGTGATGTTGGCAATTACTATAAGCTGTGGGCAATGACTGTACTTTTTAGATTATTTTTATATTATTCAAATATTTTCTAAGTTAAGCAAGTTTTAACTAAAAACTGTTGATACTCTCTTGAAGAATTTATTAGGTTAAAAGGAATAAATAGTTGATGGTGACTTATGTCTGGTTTACGTCCAGTCCAAACTTCATAAGGTGTTTTGTCATTTAGACTAGGAAGCACAGTACGATTTTGTAAATAAACTGCAGTATTGGTTGCCTCAGCCCAGAATTCTTTACCCAAATTAGCATCAAATAACAAGCATCTTGCTTTTTCTACAATTGTGCGATTATTCCGCTCTGATAAGCCATTCTGCTCAGGGGTATACGGGTTACTTTTCTGGTGAGTAATACCTTCCTTCTTGAGATATGAGTCAAATTCTTTGTTACAGTACTCACACCCATTATCGCTTCTCAAAATCTTGATCTTTTTGTTTGTTTCATTTTCAACTTTTGCTTTAAATTCTGCAAAACATTTAAGTGCTTCACTTTTCTGTTTGATAAAATAAACAAATATCATACGACTATAGTCGTCAATAAATAATATAAAATATTTGGAACCTGCAAGCGACTCTTGCTCCATCGGTCCACAAATGTCAGTATGCACTAGGTGAAGTAATTCTTTGCTTCTTGAACCCTCATGTGGGAATGGCAGACGATACTGTTTGCCTTCACAACAAACTGTGCATGACGACTTGTCAAGATCAACTTTCTCTTGGAGATTCATCCCTTCAACTGCACTTTTCATTTTATTTAGGTACTTACTGTTAACATGACCAAGCCTGCGATGCCAAGTATTTCCCGATGCTGTCAGATTAGCTACTACACTGTTATTAACATTCAACTTGTATACTCCATTATTCAGTATAGCTGTAGCCACTATTTCACCATTTCTATTGAATACTTCGCTGCCATCTGTCAAAAACTGTACTTTGATTCCAGATTTCAATAACTGGCTCACTGACAAAAGATTAGTTGTCAATCCTGGAGCACATAAAACATCTTTTACTGGCACTTCAAATTCACAGTGTTCTGTTTTTGTAACAATGGTCACATCTCCAGAACATAATACTTTTAGTTTCTCACTGTTAGCAACAAAGATATCTTTGTTTTCATGATATGCAGGATTTTCAATCTATTGTTCATTGGCCGTCAGGTGCATACTTGCGCCCGAATCTACGTACCAATCACATTTACTAAATGTGCCATTCAAAAACACTGCACTAAATGCGTTAGTTTGTTTTCTGTACAAATCTTGTGGTTCTTTCATATTTGTACATTGATTCTTGTAATGTCCTGATTGTTTACAACGATAGCATTTGACGTGACTTTTGGCGGTGACATTGACGTTTTCTTTTTTATTCCAACTCTGCGCGCCGGCCATAGACATCTTATTATTTTTCTTATGTTGCCATCTTTGCATTCCGCTTGCAAGTGCGCTGCCGCCGCCATGTTGATTTGCATCACTCACTTCCGTTTCCATGTCCATGAGTTTTGTTCTAATGGCGTCTGTTGTAATTTGTATGCCTGAATGCTCAATCGCCATTATCATCGGCATAAACTTGTCCGATAATCCAGCTAGCATTAAACAGCCAATCCATTCATCACTAATGCTAAAACCAGTCCCACTTAACTTTTGTCCGGTTTCGACTATTTGCGTTACATATGACTGCATGGAATCACAATTTTCTAGGCGTATTGATATCAGATTTCGCAATAGAGATATTCTTCGACTAAATCCTGAGTCATCGAATAATGACTTCAACTTTTTCCATAGCTCCGCCGTGGTTTTGACGTCTTTTATGTGAACGTATAATGCACTGTCGATAGTCATAATGAGCTTTGCCTTGGTTTTTGCATCGTCTGCGGCTCCTAGTTCTTTCCCAGATACTGGCTTGATGCAGTGCACCATATCTTCTAGGATTAGGAAATTCTCCGCGGCAAATAGCCATTTATTGTAGTTTTCCCGGCCTTTTAGCTTCGGCACGTTTACCAAATAGTTCGATGCCATTCTTGCAAACTTATATTGCATTCAATATATGACACCACACTGACTTTAATCACAACTACTGCAATGAAAAAAACTCGACAATTTTTTAGAAAAACAGGGCTGTGTGGGCCCGTAACCTATAAATCAAACCACGTTTTAATGGAGACGGTCACAGAGTGACATTTATTTATACGAACGTCAGAGAACACACATTGACAATTTATAAAGTAGACAACAGCCGATAGATGGCGCTACCAGTACTTAATTTTGATACTAACTAACACGTACAAATTTTTGAGTTAGTAATTATGCAGATTTGAATATTTTATTTCTTGTTTATTAGAGCCCTTTATTTTTGAAGCAGTTTTTGTTTGGTATTCTTAAAAATTTTTAAGAAGGTATTTTTTTTTTACTTTTTAAATTTTATACTTTTTTTGGTAGATATTCATTTTAAATGACGATATTATCTACGTTACAATAGCCTTATGTCAACGGCTCATCACCTTTGACAAAATACTGCTTTTCCCGACGCAGGGGCGTTAATTGTTCAGGAGTTCTCCTGGTACTTCACTATCAGCTCCATTTCACCATAATATGCATTATGACAAGCATAATTAGCCTAGCAACCATATTAAAGTTATCATATCGCACCAGTAAAATACTTAGTTTAGAATAGTTACAATGATCATATATGGTCTTCATCATCAGTTCCACTTCACCCTAAATGTTATTTTTTGATAGCATTATGCACAAGTCGATGCACAAAATCGCTATAGTTAGGAGTGCCTATAATTTTTGAAGAGTTACCTTGATTTCCTCAGGATTTCATCATCAGATCCTGACTTTATGACAATGGCTTTAACTTGAAAGTACTTATAATAAAAATATACTTTCAAACCAAAACATATTTTTTCTAATCTGTCAAGCTATCTTTGAGTAATTGAGTAACATATAGGTATCTACCACAGACCATACAACAAGTACTTACGTTGTATCTACATAAAAAATAAAAAGATTCAGACAAACTGAGAACCTCCTGCTTTTTTGAAGTCGGTTAAAAATGATGAGAATATGAACAGTTTATGTGCAGCAGCCCTAATCGCTTCATACTAGAAGGGAAGTTGCGAGTTCGAGTGCATAATATATAAGGCATTGAATTAGGCATGGCAGGCATTTATTTAATAGTAAAAGAAAACAAGAAATTTGGTTATTGCGTATGTTTATTTCAAATTTTAAGCGCTCCAAAAGTCCTTGAAAAATTGCTCATAAAATATTTAGTTCGGTTTTACAATGGTACTGAGGCACAGCCACAGTTTCCAGCGATGGAGACAACGCCACCGGCGGGTATCGCACCACCGAAGCTGACAGCACCGATCACCGGGATCTGACCACCAACCACGGTCGTGCCAAGAACGCCAAAGTCGCCTCCGACCGCGAGCTCACCGAAGCCATTGGAGACGAACGGGCCGGTGACGGGTACGGCGGCCGTAGCAGCCACGCTTGGCACTCCACCGAGGCCGAGTCCGTATCCGGCTACACCGTTGAGTCCGTATCCATTGAGGCCGTAGCCGTTGAGGCCGTATCCGGCTACACCGTTGAGGCCGTATCCGGCTATACCGTTGAGGCCGTATCCGGCTACACCGTTGAGGCCGTATCCAGCTATACCGTTGAGACCGTATCCAGCCAATCCATTGTAACCGTATCCAGTCAATCCGTTGAAGCCACCAAAACCGTAGTCGAGCTCGATCCCGTTGCCGTACCCGTATGCGTAGGGACCCGCAGCGTAACCGCCACAGCCACAGCCAAGAGCATTCTGCCGAAAAGAAAAAATCGTTGCATATTGCTTTTATCTTTATATACAACGTGTTACAAAAATCCCTTATATAATAGATAGGATAACATGCATATAACCCCGGATTATTATTTTAATACCTGAAAACCGCCACATAATTTTTTTTTTTTATGATAAACTAGTGCTAGTGTAGCATTGTATACCTTAATAAATTGTGATTTGCTTTTGATTGATTTTGCCAATCGTTTTATACGAGCTGCCTGTGGTTTTCCTGTACAAAAAGATCGCTTAATGCGTTGCGCGTTCAGTATAATAATGGGTTTAAGATGCTGTTGGGGTTGCCCCGCTTCTGTAGTGCCTCGACGATGTTCATGGAGGCGAGGGTTGATGGCTTTCATGCGATAATACGGAAGCGGTTGGCATCATTACTCAATATAATTCGTAACAGCACCAACAGTATCCTAAATGGCATAGCTGAGAAGTATAAATGAGGCTGAAGGCTGAAAAGAGGCCGAAGATGGAGCGATCTTACCCAGAAGAAGCCTATTCACTCGAGCTTTAAATATCCCTGGGTTGCATGAATGGTTGCGGGAAAACAGACACAGGCAGGGAATTCCACTCTCTGGCTGTGCGCATTAAAAAGGAAGATTAAAATGTTTCGTGTACATGCGTGGAATGTCAATTAAATAGGGGTGAAATCTTTCGTGCGTCTGGACGACCGATGGTAGAACTGGGATGGCGGACTGAGCTCATGCAGCTACAGACAAGATCAGTAAGATCGGGGTCAGCAATGAAAATAATTATAACCTACACACTAAACTAAACTAAACTATATACCTACTAACTAAACTTATTTATCGGCAATGCTGAAGAGAAAGAGAATGTTCTCTTCACGGTTCACCGTTGTCAGCATCTTAAACGTTTTGTCCTTTTTTACCCGACTACGGCTAAGCCAAAACGGAGGGCATATGATTTTGCCCTGTATGTATGTAAGTATGTATGTTTACTTAGATGTATTTCAAGACAAAAATAAAAAAAACCATTTAATTAATAAATTGCATAAGAAATAGTAAAAATATGTAATAAAAACTATTAGTATTACCTGGAGCAGGCAAGCCTGGATGCACAAGAAAAGGAAGGTGAAAGTAGACATGATGATTTCTCAGTTGCTTCTGAAACTGTAATATCTTCCAGTATTTAGGTCAAGCTTTATATATTGCTGAATTCAGATAAACCACCTATTTAGCAACACAATACGTGACCTGTAATTCATTAAGTTATCAAAATTTAACCTGCTTTCTTCCGTTGACCAATATTTCAAATTACTGATAAAAGGGTTCTATATAAGCAGACGTGAAACTAACGAATTCATAGTTGTTTTGACAATCAATCAAAATGGCAGCTAAACTCATCCTCCTGTGCGCTTCGGCTTTGTTTGTCCAGGTAATATAATAATTAATATTCTTTTTCATTATTTAAATGATCGTAACGAAGCTATAATCTAAATCAACATCATAGCATAAGTACAAAGTCTGTTGCACAAAAACTACAGTATCTAATCTCATGTCAATATTTTCCATGATATTCAAATTAGCAAGATATTAAATAATTGCGCACGCAAAACCAGCAAACCTGCAGACAGTCTAACAGCGAAACACCCTGCACTACACTGCCCATACTTCTTTTGTGTGACGAAAAAAAATAACTATTTTCATTTTCAGGAGGCTTTCAGTCAAATTATCCCTTGCGGTTCTTACGTGACTGGCCTGGGAAACATTGGAATGGGTGGCATTGACCTGGTCGGCCCTGGATACAACACCATCGGGCTGGCTAACTCTGCTCTGTTGGGAGGTTTCGGTAGCGGTTTCGGCGTGGTTGGGCCTACCTGCGGTGCTGGTCTCCTCGGCTACCCTGACCTCATCGGCTACCCTAACCTCGGCGTCATCGGCTCGAGCGGTCCCCTTCCCGTGTCCACCATCTCGCCCATCGGCCCCAGCGGGCTCGCCGTGGCGTCGGAGAACGAGATCGCAGGTACCCTGCTGGCCAGCGGCACGCTGCCGTTCCTGAGCGCCGTGGCGTTCGAGGGCGCGCTGCCGACGGCCGGCTCCGGCGTTGCCACGTGCGGCTGCGGCAATGGCGCAGTCGGCATCGTCAACGACGGCTTCCCCGGACCCTTCCTCGGACCGTTCCCCACTGATCTGCCCGGATACGGTTTTGGTACCGGTATCGGCAAGATTTACTATTAGATACAATGTTATTAGTGCGATTCCAAAATATAATACTTTGAATTAGTTTCATTTTTATTGTTTCACAAGATGCCCGCCCCGGCTTCACACGGATGGCAGTGGCACCATCTATTATTTATACTGCCATTTAAAATGATGGAAAAGAGAAGCTGCAACTGTCAACGACGGCTTCCCTGGAACCATCGGAAACTGCAGCTGCGGTGCATCATAATCTTTGTATGGCTACGGTAATCTTTACGTGTAGCAGGGCGGCAGTCGGTTGAGACAGAGCTACAGACTATTAACGCGAAAGAAAGAGAAGGTTGCATACAATAAATAGGGACGCAGCGCTGTGCAGTTTGAAATTGTACTTTATTGCCGTGCAGCCAAGGAGTAGCTTATTATTTGATTGTCCTCGCGTAGACACAGAATAGCTAATAGTAGCGTAGAGGTCTAGCTAGACTAGAGACTCACCGATATCCCAGAAATCTGATGCATTATACAAATGGAGATTAAGCTTAAAATTATTTGATACATAGTAAAACATATTTGGTGTGTCTTTTTCCTAAAGCTTACAAAGCTTAGCTTTGAGATTGAGAAGTAAAAATCGCTAAATTTAGAATTTAGGCTTATGGATGGAAATCTAACGCAACGTATATTGTTATTGTTAGTATTTCAACCCCTATGGGGATGAAATGGGGGTGAAAAGGGGTAAAAAAACCTAAAAATAGATATGGATGTCGTTTTTGGGGTTTTCTGGGATGACGATTGCAAAAATGACATTTATTTTGAAGTCCAACACGGTGGACATGATTTGACCCCTAAAGGGGTGAAAATGGGATTAAAATTTTGTATGGAAAAATAATACCAGGAACGGGAACGGGAACGGGAACGGGGACGGGAACGGGAACGGGAACGGGAACGGGAACGGGAACGGGATACTAATATGTCTGGATACAATTCTGAAAATTATAAACTAGCTTCCGTCCGCGACTTCGTCCGCGTGGACATTCGATAAAATCCTCATGTTTAATTTCATTAAATTCTGATCAGCCGTTTTTACGTGATTAGGCGGGTCTCCACCAAGCGAGCAGCCTCGTACGAGGCCAGTGCGGCAAACGTCCTGCCTCGCGAGGCAGCGCGCTTGGTGGGAACCCGCCTAATCACGTAAAAACGGCTGATCAGAATTTAATGAGATAAAACATGAGGATATTATCGAATGTCCACGCGGACGAACTTTGTTGCAATCAACTCTGACAGAAATTGCAGTTACATTGCTACTTAAGTAAGGACAAAAGTGTAGTACCTACTCGACCTTAATGTATGGAACAGCTGATTTTTTTGCGAGGAGGAGAGCTGTTGGCCCCATAGTAAAAGTTGCATGTAATCATGAGTGGACCCACCCCACGGCGGGAACCAAATGGTTAATATTTTAGCGTATAATAATACGTAGTTCCAATTTTGGCTACCATATCAGACAAATTTGTGCAGTCACCACACCAGTAAGCGTTAACTCATAATACGCCTACTGTTTTAAAATAAAATACTTTGTATAAAACAAAACATTTTAAAGATTTATTATATTCGAAGCTCTAAGCTCTTAAATCTAGTAATAAATTCCGCCGAAGCCAGCGCCGATTCCGATGGGAGCGCGCCCGGGGATCACTCCCGGGTAGGCACCGTTGATGGCTCCCGGGTAGGGACCGTTGATGGCTCCCGGGTAGAGTCCGTTGATGGCTCCCGGGTAGGATCCAGGGAAGCCTTCGCTGATGATGCCTACAGCACCATTGCCGCAGCCGCACGTGGCAATGCCAGAGCCGGCCGTCGGCAGCGCGCCCTCGAACGCCACGGCGCTCAGGAAAGGCAGCGTGCCACTGACCAGCAAGGTGCCTGCGATCTCGTTCTCCGACGCCACGGCGAGCCCGCTTGGGCCAATAGGTGATATAGTAGATACGACCAATGGCCCACTTGAGCCGATGTTATAAAGATCAGGGATGTTCAAGAATGAAACACCTCCACCAATGTTGCCGATTCCACCGATCACACCATTTGCCAAGCCAATGTTGTATCCAGGGTTGGCCAGGCCGATGGTGTTTAGTCCATTGCCAAGGATAACACCACCGTTGCCAAGGTTGATGTTGCTTGCCAAAACGTTGCCAGCACCGCACGGGATAATTTGTCCATAAGCCACCTGAAAAATAGCGTTGTAAAAATCATAATGCCACTTTCAAAGACGAATTTTAGTCGTCTTTGTAATAAAAAAAATGTTTTAAGGTTCTTAATAGCTCCTATCTCCTGCTCTAGCATCATCACCGATATGATTAGCAATTTATCATATTTAACTGTCTAAAAACAATGGATTTTGATGGTTGGGTTTTGGTGGGATTTTGATAAACGCTATATCGCGCGATATAATTAATCGTGATTCGGTGGACATCATCTGTGAATATGTCTTTCACGGTTCATGAGATACAGCCTGGTGATAGACAGAGGGACAGTGGAGTCTTAATACTAGGGTCCCGTTTTTACCCTTTGGGTGTGGAACCCTTCAAATGATCAAAAGTTCTACGTACAGTCAGCAGCACGTCAGGTTATAAAAAACTGACAAAACCTGCAATTTATTTCGAACCTTATAACAGAGATGGGGACACCATGAAAACCGGTGTTCAACTCAGTCGTTCGTTTTCACCAACCATGTCAAACAGGCAAACGTGTAACGGGCCGCGGGCCGCAAGTTTGAGTCAAACGTACACGTTTGCCTGCGGCCCGGTCCAATTTTCAGAAACTCGCATCTCACTTCGAACCTCACTTCAATTCGAGTGAATTTGTTATTATAAATTAACTGTATATAAGCAATTTTACCGATTGCAAAAGGTTTTAGGTAGCTACTATAGCTATCTAAAATCTTTTGTGATTAGAAAAACAGCCTATCATTATCTCATATAAGACTTAAAATTCCCGCGAAGTGAAGTGAGGTTCGAAGTGAGATGCGAGTTTCTTACAGAATCGACAGGCTGATGCGGCCCGCGAGCATGTCTCAATAATATTTCAACTCAAAAAGTAATACTTTACATAATAATATGTAATGAGTTTTTTTTTAATATATTCAGGTTTTGTGGCCCACTGATTCTACGATATATAGGCATTTGGCCCACCAATAATTTTGAGTTTGACATGGCTAGTTTTTGTCGATCCCAAAACATACCTGAGCTATCAAGGCTGAGGCACAGAAGAGAACGAACTTAGCTGCCATGGTTATAAACAAACGTCCGAAACCAAACTATAATTGAACAAAAAGAAATCACGTTTTTATATACGTTTAATCTATATTTAGCAATATTTATGAGAGTTGGTTAACAGCTATAACATAATAAGTTTATCAGTTTCTTACAAATCAAGGACTTATCTTATGTAGATGACAACACGTTTTTTTATGTAAATTGTTTCATTTAGTTTCGTATTTTATTTTGCATAAAATTTTGAAAAATCGAGCAAGTAGGATTGCCTTGCGCTTGCGGGGGCTACAAAAAAAGTTATGTTATTGTATTATTTAAATGTTGAAATAAATGTTTTATCAAGTTACATTATTTTATGTACCTACAACGTGTTACAAAAATACCGAATATGGTAGATAGGGACCATCTTTCTGAACAAACAACTTTCACTATAGAACCAACTCTGAAATCGTGATAAAAAACAGCTGTTTCATACAAAAATTAATATATAACGAAAATTTCAAATGAAACAGCTGATTTTTTTTCACGATTTCAGAGTTGGTCCCATAGTAAAAGTTGTTCAGTTTGATGGTCCCTTTCTACCATATACGGCATTACGGGTATTTTTACAACACGTCTAGTTTTTCTTGATTTAGATGATTTTGGTTGAGCTAGAACTGTGACCAGCAAAAAAAACAGCATTTGACAGTTAAGTAGCGGATTAAGTTAATATTTTTCTTGCCTTTTCAGAACTTTCTTATTGAAAAACCTATTTAATGATTGAAAATCCTTGGGCCTATGGGATTTAAGTAGTAGGGATTCGAGAGTTAAAACACCGGTTTTGGGGCCTGAACTCCAGGTGTTCCAACTCTCGACTTGAGGGTCCACGAATCCTAAAAAAAAAAAAAAAAAAAAAAAAAAAAAAAAAATGAAAACCCCCCATTTGAATCGATTGCGCTGGGTCCCGGAGCGATATCTCTAACCGTTTCCGAGATACGCTTTTGTTAAATTCACTCCTAGTTGATTAACTAATGAACCCTGTTAATGACACCTCGACGCTAATGACACACTCGACTTCATGTGTTGATGTTTCTCCTAATTACATGATCCCAAATCACCTTCCCGATGCTCCTCATTTACTAATCTTCCATAACCATGCTACTTTTAATTCTTAACATAGGTACTATTATTATATTTCGAATCAGTAACCCTAGCAGCTATCCAAAAAATAACACGTGTAAAAACATTCGATACAGTACTTTGTAAGGGAAATTTTCACAGTGCCTTCTACTGTTTTGCTCGATAAAATAAGGGTACTGCTCTTCATCACCCATTCTCGCGATACATTCGCTATTATTTAATACACCTAAACTTATCAACTACATATGACCAAGTTAAACCACATACCTTTTTTAACCTATGTTTTTTCATACAAAGTACTCGTTATCTTGCAAGCGCCATATTTCTTTGTTTTAACGGTTTACTCATTCAATATCGAAATGCTTTAGCAACTACTTTAACTATTTGATTCCGCAAACATAATTACTTTGTCCATTTATTTAATTTATTAAATATTAGTCATACTATTACAGCATTACAGCTTTATCAACTACTTTCACTAATTTTGTTTCTAGAATCTTAATAACTTTGTTCATTATTTTATCATTTATTTGCTTCCAGTATCATAACAAGTTTTATTTACTTGTATAACTACATTTTATCAATGATTGACAAACACAATATATAATGATCTGAACTAGTATAAGAACGGTCGCATCGTAGCATTTCCTAACAAAGTGCTATCCAGTGCCATCGAAAACGTAGACCACTGCTCAAGTCAACTCAAGACAACCAATATGGATGTGAGTATTATATTTTACATACTTTCTCTAAACTTGTTTCTGATTTTGCGACTTGTTTGTAAGTATCAACCCCCAGGGTATTCCATAATGCTGATTTATATTGATTGTTGTACTTACTATTCTTTGTATTCATGCATTGTTATAGCTTACATCTTGTTTTGGTGACAACACCACCATTGACTACGAGGAAAACACATACAAACATTATTACTATCCAACATCTGATGATGACGAGGGTGCATCTTCGACTCCATATACTATCCAGAAGAGAAACGAACCGGACAACGAATCTCTAAACGAGTTTTTTCAAGAGCTTTCCAAGAAGAAAAAAGCTAAACTACAATCGTCTACTGTGGGGCGGGCAACAAATGACGGGATGTCTTACATATCTACTAATTCAGATGATGGATCAACAGCAACTCATCTAATAAAAATCGACATCTATGACCTGAAAAAATTGGCAAACGTCCCATCAACAGATCACTGGAAACATGCTGAAGTAAGAGTGAAGTACTACAACAAACCGAAGACTAAACACCACCAACGAACTCGTCAGTTAATTTATGATATAACAAAAGAAATTGCATCATCATCAACTGATTGCAAGAAATATACATTTAAACATAAAGATTGATCATTATGTTTAGATAATAAATCCATATTGGTTGGTACTTGGTCGTCTTGAGCATTAGTCTTCAATGACAAAAATAACCTTACAACAAAAACATTATTTAACGGTGCAGGATGTTACTTATTCTTCTTAATGTAGATACTTCTTCGTATAAATAGAAAACAGTTAAAATGTTTAAAGTTACTAGATATCAATTCTCTGAGTTGTAAACTTCTACCTGAACCTGTGTATTGTTTGAGTCTTGAAATGTCTGATGCAAATTATATCAGTGCTTTTTTAACATCTTCAATCGATGATGAATATTTATATGAAATATGCGAAAAAGTGGAAACTGATGAAACTTTTGACTCATACTTTGACAAACCACTAATAGAACTATATGAAGAAATTGAAAAGACGTAAGTTTCATGTTATATTTTTAAGAATTGAATGTTATATATTTTTTACTTGTTCTTATATTTTATTTATGTCAACAGTATTGACATACAATATAGTGGGGGATTTAAACGGCGAGCTGATAATATCATTGAAAACATTGAGAAAAGACGATGTATCGATGAACCATCTACTTCTAGAGGAGGAGATGAAAAGGTTTCAACTTTTTATGAAAGCGAGATGGTAATGTGTTCAATTTGTAACATCTCCATTAAAAAAATATATTTATCTAATCACTATAAAAGTAAGACTCATAAAAATAATGTGTTTCGTTCTCATTGTAACTTACCAAATGTAACTATGCTCGAAACTGATTTTGATAAAAGAATTCATGCATATAGAATAACTTCTTTAGCAGAGTCCAAAGAACTGAAAACAGTTGAAACATTTGTTAATTCAATAAAAGATGATCTAAATACTTTAATCCTTGGTGATATATCACATTTGAAAACTTTTAAAGTAAACTTCATACTGCATGCTAACTTCGTGCACCAAAACAAAAATTTACACAATGTTTTCAACTTCCAAACTGAAAACTATATTCTCAATGAATCCAATGAACTCGAAATATTATTATCTTTCAATTCCTTAAAAGAAACATTATCTGATAAAGTTCGTGAATTTGAGAAAAAAGATAGCGGATGGAGTCTTAAGAATATAATTAGTTTAGATATGAATATCAATCCATTGCAGGGATTATCTTTTATTGAATTACCTTATGATATTTTATGCTCCTGGTTTAAGCTGGAGTGCTATGTTAAAGATTACCGAAGTTGAAATTGAGTTATTAACAGACTTTGATGAAATTGCTTTTATAAAATCTCTAATAAGTTTTTTTCTGAATTTGTGGTTTACATTCAAAAATGCAAGTAAACAATAAAACTACGACTAAAACCAAAGATGTGAACAAACGTGTAACTAGAAAATTAAGATTAGATAATTATAAAAACTTGTTGGTTTATTAAAATAATAGAGCTTGCTGAAATGTATCGTTTTTGATTCAAAAAGCATGTCATCTTTACTCAAAGATAAATAACATTTGTTTGTCTTACAATGATACCAAACGATAGGTACATTATAATACCCAATTGCTAATTGATTGTAAAAGTGATTTTGTATTATTTAAGTTATACTTAAGTTATTTTATATTTGTTAATTGTTTTAGTCACTCATTAAAGAAAATACACATTAGAAGTTTTTATTCATTTTGTTACCTACCTACTTATAGAGAACACGTTTTACATGATTCATTTTGAATATCCATTTACTACAATTATTGCAAAAAACTGATCCAATTGACGTGTGACTAGATTGAAATTGAATGATCAGAAAAATTATCAACTAATACAACTACTCCGGCCTTATCCTCATTGATCTGAAAACATTCATGAATGCTATAGTAGATGTTCAAGGATTCAAAATCGAACTAAATGAGTTTATTCCCAAAGAAATAGCAGTTTTGTCGAATAGAAGAGTGTTCGTAATGCTTATAAAACCACCATGCCCATTTTATTACTTAACAAAGAAAGAAAGAAAGAATACACATATCTTTCAATTCCTTAACCATTCCCATTTTATAACTTAACAAAGAAAGAAAGAAAAAATACACGTAGGTATCTTGGGTAGAAATAAATAGAGGGATTT
This sequence comes from Agriphila straminella, assembly GCA_950108535.1. NCBI lineage: Eukaryota > Metazoa > Arthropoda > Insecta > Lepidoptera > Crambidae > Agriphila > Agriphila straminella. The sequence goes on from OX467304.1 coordinate 14,521,902, forward strand.
ATTGGAATCGAGGAATACCTTATATGAATTATAAGAATATTATAAACGAAATTTTAGATCCTACATTAAAAATTTTTACTTAAGGTTGTGAAAAGGTTGTTTGGTTAAAAAGTAAGTTACAAAATAATAATATTTATAATTTAAAAGACTGAAATTGTTCAAGTTTGATGTCATTGTATGAGAAGTATTTGTATTCACCCGATATTGTTAGTTGTATACATCATGATAATATATGTGCTTCGAAAAATGATTGAATCCTAAACAAATGGTGTAAAGAAAATAATGATTAAAAATAATAATACGCAGATGAACTATAGAAATCAAAATTGTTTTATTATGAACGATACACACATAAATACATTAGGAACTTTTCTATACAAAAATATGAGTAAACGTTTCAAGTTTCAAGTGTTCACTTGATAATCAAACAGTTCAAATATAAGTTGATAAAGCAGTTCGATATTGTATGAATAAGCGTTGAACGATTAAATACTCAAACGATTATTAAAGTTAAGATCGTAGTAGGTATATACTCGGTTACTTACATGTGCGTTATCAAAAGAGACTATATTGTTTACGTGAATCATGAAAAGAATGCCGCGTCTTTATATCTTTGTAAGTTTGTCAATTAATCAAGATTTTTTTAAATATTTTCAAACTATTTTTTTTTTTTACTTTTAACTACACATCCATATTCAATAAGGTGGTCTGATATCCCCATTTCATTTTTAAATATACATACTTAAAAATGAAGCTGCAATGAAAATCATACATCAAAGTCTTTGACAAATTTAATATACTAGAACCTAAAAAGATGGGTTTATTGAACAAAAGTATAATCTTTTGTAATTGAACTGCTACTAAGCTATCAGAGAAAACTAAAAGATTATGAAATAAGGTGGTCTGATATCCCCATTTCATTTTTAGATATACATACTTAAAAATGAAGCTGCAATGAAAATCATACATCAAAGTCTTTGACAAATCTAATATACTAGAACCTAAAAAGATGGGTTTATTGAACAAAAGTATAATCTTCTGTAATTGAACTGCTACTAAGCTATCAGAGAAAACTAAAAGATTAGAACAAAAGTATAATCTTCTGTAATTGAACTGCTACTAAGCTATCAGAGAAAACTAAAAGATTATGAAATAAGGTGGTCTGATATCCCCATTTCATTTTTAGATATACATACTTAAAAATGAAGCTGCAATGAAAATCATACATCAAAGTCTTTGACAAATCTAATATACTAGAACCTAAAAAGATGGGTTTATTGAACAAAAGTATAATCTTTTGTAATTGAACTGCTACTAAGTCAGCAGAGAAAACTAAAAGATTATGAAATTCAGGTTTGGAAATCAGATCTGATGCACCCTTCAGTTGACCTCAATTTTCTCAATGAGTTAATTAATAGTTCAACGTTTACTCTTTTTCAATATTTTCCATAATCTTACCAAAAAAAATTGTTATTTATTAACTTATCATTTTTTTTTCAAGCCTAATGTTTCTAGTATGGAATGATATGTTTAAATCTATGTATTTTTATTTTAACCAGATACTTTCTATGCGCTTAAATATCATTTTTACCATCGCCACTCAAAAAAGTGCGTCTTATTCATTGATAACAGTGAATAAAACGCGTTTTTATTCACCGAGTGAATAAAAATATTTTGAATTTGGAACAAGCGCGCATCGTATGAATTAGGTACAAAAAAAATAAAAGATGCTGAAAGTATGGAGCTATTCCATAGATAAAGATTTAAAGTTCTACAATTAAATGACAAAAATAATCCCGCCAATTTTATTTAGGTTCTTTTTAGTGTCTTATCTTTGGGTTCTTTTCTAAAAAATATCCCGCTAAATCAATTAGGTCCTTTTTAGTGTCTTATATTTGGGTTCTTTTTTATATATTTGAGGGAGATTAATTGTTCAGTCTTGCATCAGTCCATTCCATCAGTCTGGTACGATCTTCAGTCTGTAAAAATTCAAAGTCTATACAAACTGATGAAGTGGACTGATGCCAGACTGATCATGTAGTTTCCCTCTTAGTTAGCTCGGTGGCGCAGTGGTATAGCGCCTGGCCCAGCGATTGCGGAAGTTAAGCAACGTTCGCAAGGGTCGGTCATGGGATGGGTGACCAAAAATGTATTGTTGCCGCCGATTGTTCCACTTTGTACTGTCCTTGTATGTATTTATTATGGTGAACAATAAAGTATTTATTTATTTATTTATTTTATTTATTTATCTCGAGCTCCTCCGTGCTTCAGAAGGCACGTTAAGCCGTTGCTCCCGGCTGCATTTGCAGTCATTAACACCCACCAATCCGCAATGGGCCCGCGTGGTGGGTTATGGCCCGTCCTCCTTACCACCCATAAGGAAGGCCTGTGCCCCACAGTGGGGACATCAAAAATGGCTGATGGACAACTATAAATACTATAGGTACTGCTATTTTTTTTTTCTCGCAGTCAATGGTAAAAAGTAGAGTACACAACTCGTGAAAAAAAAATTTCATCTCGGTCCTTTGTATCCCTCGCTTCGCTCAGGATTCTACTTTTGAATCCCTCGCTACGCTCGGGATTCAACTCTATAATCCTTCGCTGCTCTCGGGATCCAACTTAGTCCCTCGAACTAAATTCCCTCTTTTTTCACTTGTTGTATAATCTACTATTAAACCCATATCTAAGTTTTATAAAAGATTTCTAAAATGTGTAACATATTTTTTTGCATAATGTAACAACAAAAGCATATCAAATGTTTGGTTTTATATTTTAAATAAGTGGTAGGTAGGTACATTTCAGGAATCGTCATTCGAATTAGCATCTGTTGTCTATATAATAATACTCACACTAATGCACTTCAACGGGTACAGAATATGTTTTTAATTGTATAAAAATATAATTACATGTAAAAACTGTTTGAAGTCTTTGGACTACCATAGAACAATACATGATCATAATGATACATATTTCTTAATAAATCACCATTTTGATTCTTCAACTTAATAAGTCGTATTTCACTAGGTTTATTGTTCAAAATAAAACTTACAGTCACCTAAACTTTTAGGAATTACAATTTGTTTAAACAAATTACCTACTTAAAAATATAATCTCTGCATGGTCTTCTTATACAAAATATGAATTTGAAAATGAGAAATTTTATTTCCATATCAACAAACGTTGATTTTTTTTAAACGATTTGAAATTATTTAATAAAACCACGTTTCTTTTTTTTTTTTTTTTTTTTTTTTTAATACTTCTAACATAAAGACCCACTTCAAGATTGTTTAGATTAAATCTTTTGTTAAATCAAATGGAATGTAATCAAAATATTTATTGAATCAAAATATTTATTGAATTTTTACTAGGTAAATCTTTTAAAAAAGAAAGATGTCGATTCTTCAACTTACTAAGTCGTATTTTACTAAATTGTTCAAAACAAAAGCTAAACTTTTTGGAATTCCATTTTGTAAAACGAATTACTTAAAACAAATCTTTGCATGATCTTAATACGAAAAATTAATTTGAAAATGAGAAATTTTATTTCCATATCAATAACCATTTATTTTTAAACGATTTGAAATTACTTAATAACATCATGATTCTTTTTTTTAAACTACTTCTCATCAATATTGTTAAAATCAATCTTTTTTTTTTACAAATGGAATAATATAAACAAAAACCAGAAACAATGTATTTTTACTTGATATGTTTTTCAGAAATATTTTAAGATTATATTTCATCATAATAATGCTTATGATAAAGTATCAAAAATAGAGTTTTCTTTTTTGTTTGTTGTAGTATCATTTTGTGTAAAATAGCTGTTTTTTGCTCATAATCTTTTCAAAGAAAGTATATAGTTATAAGACGGCAGACCTATGATTTTATCCCATATTTCTTAAAGTTACTTTCATTTAATAATTTTAGTAGTTTATTATTGGGTACTCTAGCGTACTCCGTTCACTCAGGCTGGCGCCTTCACTCACTTTGTAAGCTAGAATACCCAATAATAAACTACTAAAATTATTAAATGAAAGTAACTTTAAGAAATATGGGATAAAATCATAGGTCTGCCGTCTTATAACTATATACTTTCTTTGAAAAGATTATGAGCAAAAAACAGCTATTTTACACAAAATGATACTACAACAAACAAAAAAGAAAACTCTATTTTTGATACTTTATCATAAGCATTATTATGATGAAATATAATCTTAAAATATTTCTTAAAAACATATCAAGTAAAAATACATTGTTTCTGGTTTTTGTTTATATTATTCCATTTGTAAAAAAAAAAGATTGATTTTAACAATATTGATGAGAAGTAGTTTAAAAAAAAGAATCATGATGTTATTAAGTAATTTCAAATCGTTTAAAAATAAATGGTTATTGATATGGAAATAAAATTTCTCATTTTCAAATTAATTTTTCGTATTAAGATCATGCAAAGATTTGTTTTAAGTAATTCGTTTTACAAAATGGAATTCCAAAAAGTTTAGCTTTTGTTTTGAACAATTTAGTAAAATACGACTTAGTAAGTTGAAGAATCGACATCTTTCTTTTTTAAAAGATTTACCTAGTAAAAATTCAATAAATATTTTGATTCAATAAATATTTTGATTACATTCCATTTGATTTAACAAAAGATTTAATCTAAACAATCTTGAAGTGGGTCTTTATGTTAGAAGTATTAAAAAAAAAAAAAAAAAAAAAAAAAAAAAGAAACATGGTTTTATTAAATAATTTCAAATCGTTTAAAAAAAATCAACGTTTGTTGATATGGAAATAAAATTTCTCATTTTCAAATTCATATTTTGTATAAGAAGACCATGCAGAGATTATATTTTTAAGTAGGTAATTTGTTTAAACAAATTGTAATTCCTAAAAGTTTAGGTGACTGTAAGTTTTATTTTGAACAATAAACCTAGTGAAATACGACTTATTAAGTTGAAGAATCAAAATGGTGATTTATTAAGAAATATGTATCATTATGATCATGTATTGTTCTATGGTAGTCCAAAGACTTCAAACAGTTTTTACATGTAATTATATTTTTATACAATTAAAAACATATTCTGTACCCGTTGAAGTGCATTAGTGTGAGTATTATTATATAGACAACAGATGCTAATTCGAATGACGATTCCTGAAATGTACCTACCTACCACTTATTTTTTTTTTTAAAATATAAAACCAAACATTTGATATGCTTTTGTTGTTACATTATGCAAAAAAATATGTTACACATTTTAGAAATCTTTTATAAAACTTAGATATGGGTTTAAATGATATTTAAGCGCATAGAAAGTATCTGGTTAAAATAAAAATACATAGATTTAAACATATCATTCCATACTAGAAACATTAGGCTTGAAAAAAAAATGATAAGTTAATAAATAACAATTTTTTTTGGTAAGATTATGGAAAATATTGAAAAAGAGTAAACGTTGAACTATTAATTAACTCATTGAGAAAATTGAGGTCAACTGAAGGGTGCATCAGATCTGATTTCCAAACCTGAATTTCATAATCTTTTAGTTTTCTCTGCTGACTTAGTAGCAGTTCAATTACAAAAGATTATACTTTTGTTCAATAAACCCATCTTTTTAGGTTCTAGTATATTAGATTTGTCAAAGACTTTGATGTATGATTTTCATTGCAGCTTCATTTTTAAGTATGTATATCTAAAAATGAAATGGGGATATCAGACCACCTTATTTCATAATCTTTTAGTTTTCTCTGATAGCTTAGTAGCAGTTCAATTACAGAAGATTATACTTTTGTTCTAATCTTTTAGTTTTCTCTGATAGCTTAGTAGCAGTTCAATTACAGAAGATTATACTTTTGTTCAATAAACCCATCTTTTTAGGTTCTAGTATATTAGATTTGACAAAGACTTTGATGTATGATTTTCATTGCAGCTTCATTTTTAAGTATGTATATCTAAAAATGAAATGGGGATATCAGACCACCTTATTTCATAATCTTTTAGTTTTCTCTGATAGCTTAGTAGCAGTTCAATTACAAAAGATTATACTTTTGTTCAATAAACCCATCTTTTTAGGTTCTAGTATATTAAATTTGTCAAAGACTTTGATGTATGATTTTCATTGCAGCTTCATTTTTAAGTATGTATATTTAAAAATGAAATGGGGATATCAGACCACCTTATTGAATATGGATGTGTAGTTAAAAGTAAAAAAAAAAATAGTTTGAAAATATTTAAAAAAATCTTGATTAATTGACAAACTTACAAAGATATAAAGACGCGGCATTCTTTTCATGATTCACGTAAACAATATAGTCTCTTTTGATAACGCACATGTAAGTAACCGAGTATATACCTACTACGATCTTAACTTTAATAATCGTTTGAGTATTTAATCGTTCAACGCTTATTCATACAATATCGAACTGCTTTATCAACTTATATTTGAACTGTTTGATTATCAAGTGAACACTTGAAACTTGAAACGTTTACTCATATTTTTGTATAGAAAAGTTCCTAATGTATTTATGTGTGTATCGTTCATAATAAAACAATTTTGATTTCTATAGTTCATCTGCGTATTATTATTTTTAATCATTATTTTCTTTACACCATTTGTTTAGGATTCAATCATTTTTCGAAGCACATATATTATCATGATGTATACAACTAACAATATCGGGTGAATACAAATACTTCTCATACAATGACATCAAACTTGAACAATTTCAGTCTTTTAAATTATAAATATTATTATTTTGTAACTTACTTTTTAACCAAACAACCTTTTCACAACCTTAAGTAAAAATTTTTAATGTAGGATCTAAAATTTCGTTTATAATATTCTTATAATTCATATAAGGTATTCCTCGATTCCAATAAATCCCTCTATTTATTTCTACCCAAGATACCTACGTGTATTTTTTCTTTCTTTCTTTGTTAAGTTATAAAATGGGAATGGTTAAGGAATTGAAAGATATGTGTATTCTTTCTTTCTTTCTTTGTTAAGTAATAAAATGGGCATGGTGGTTTTATAAGCATTACGAACACTCTTCTATTCGACAAAACTGCTATTTCTTTGGGAATAAACTCATTTAGTTCGATTTTGAATCCTTGAACATCTACTATAGCATTCATGAATGTTTTCAGATCAATGAGGATAAGGCCGGAGTAGTTGTATTAGTTGATAATTTTTCTGATCATTCAATTTCAATCTAGTCACACGTCAATTGGATCAGTTTTTTGCAATAATTGTAGTAAATGGATATTCAAAATGAATCATGTAAAACGTGTTCTCTATAAGTAGGTAGGTAACAAAATGAATAAAAACTTCTAATGTGTATTTTCTTTAATGAGTGACTAAAACAATTAACAAATATAAAATAACTTAAGTATAACTTAAATAATACAAAATCACTTTTACAATCAATTAGCAATTGGGTATTATAATGTACCTATCGTTTGGTATCATTGTAAGACAAACAAATGTTATTTATCTTTGAGTAAAGATGACATGCTTTTTGAATCAAAAACGATACATTTCAGCAAGCTCTATTATTTTAATAAACCAACAAGTTTTTATAATTATCTAATCTTAATTTTCTAGTTACACGTTTGTTCACATCTTTGGTTTTAGTCGTAGTTTTATTGTTTACTTGCATTTTTGAATGTAAACCACAAATTCAGAAAAAAACTTATTAGAGATTTTATAAAAGCAATTTCATCAAAGTCTGTTAATAACTCAATTTCAACTTCGGTAATCTTTAACATAGCACTCCAGCTTAAACCAGGAGCATAAAATATCATAAGGTAATTCAATAAAAGATAATCCCTGCAATGGATTGATATTCATATCTAAACTAATTATATTCTTAAGACTCCATCCGCTATCTTTTTTCTCAAATTCACGAACTTTATCAGATAATGTTTCTTTTAAGGAATTGAAAGATAATAATATTTCGAGTTCATTGGATTCATTGAGAATATAGTTTTCAGTTTGGAAGTTGAAAACATTGTGTAAATTTTTGTTTTGGTGCACGAAGTTAGCATGCAGTATGAAGTTTACTTTAAAAGTTTTCAAATGTGATATATCACCAAGGATTAAAGTATTTAGATCATCTTTTATTGAATTAACAAATGTTTCAACTGTTTTCAGTTCTTTGGACTCTGCTAAAGAAGTTATTCTATATGCATGAATTCTTTTATCAAAATCAGTTTCGAGCATAGTTACATTTGGTAAGTTACAATGAGAACGAAACACATTATTTTTATGAGTCTTACTTTTATAGTGATTAGATAAATATATTTTTTTAATGGAGATGTTACAAATTGAACACATTACCATCTCGCTTTCATAAAAAGTTGAAACCTTTTCATCTCCTCCTCTAGAAGTAGATGGTTCATCGATACATCGTCTTTTCTCAATGTTTTCAATGATATTATCAGCTCGCCGTTTAAATCCCCCACTATATTGTATGTCAATACTGTTGACATAAATAAAATATAAGAACAAGTAAAAAATATATAACATTCAATTCTTAAAAATATAACATGAAACTTACGTCTTTTCAATTTCTTCATATAGTTCTATTAGTGGTTTGTCAAAGTATGAGTCAAAAGTTTCATCAGTTTCCACTTTTTCGCATATTTCATATAAATATTCATCATCGATTGAAGATGTTAAAAAAGCACTGATATAATTTGCATCAGACATTTCAAGACTCAAACAATACACAGGTTCAGGTAGAAGTTTACAACTCAGAGAATTGATATCTAGTAACTTTAAACATTTTAACTGTTTTCTATTTATACGAAGAAGTATCTACATTAAGAAGAATAAGTAACATCCTGCACCGTTAAATAATGTTTTTGTTGTAAGGTTATTTTTGTCATTGAAGACTAATGCTCAAGACGACCAAGTACCAACCAATATGGATTTATTATCTAAACATAAAACCGTTAAAACAAAGAAATATGGCGCTTGCAAGATAACGAGTACTTTGTATGAAAAAACATAGGTTAAAAAAGGTATGTGGTTTAACTTGGTCATATGTAGTTGATAAGTTTAGGTGTATTAAATAATAGCGAATGTATCGCGAGAATGGGTGATGAAGAGCAGTACCCTTATCTATCGAGCAAAACAGTAGAAGGCACTGTGAAAATTTCCCTTACAAAGTACTGTATCGAATGTTTTTACACGTGTTATTTTTTGGATAGCTGCTAGGGTTACTGATTCGAAATATAATAATAGTACCTATGTTAAGAATTAAAAGTAGCATGGTTATGGAAGATTAGTAAATGAGGAGCATCGGGAAGGTGATTTGGGATCATGTAATTAGGAGAAACATCAACACATGAAGTCGAGTGTGTCATTAGCGTCGAGGTGTCATTAACAGGGTTCATTAGTTAATCAACTAGGAGTGAATTTAACAAAAGCGTATCTCGGAAACGGTTAGAGATATCGCTCCGGGACCCAGCGCAATCGATTCAAATGGGGGGTTTTCATTTTTTTTTTTTTTTTTTTTTTTTTAGGCATATTGCTCTTGCACCTAGTGAATTTATTCAAGTTTTGAGATGCGGGATTTATCGGAAAACAAGTTGCAAGGCCTTATAGGACTTTGGTTACTTTGCAGTTGGCTACATTTTTTAACCTCTAGGGGGGGGGTGAAAGTGAAATGAAATAAGCTTTATTCAAATAATCTTAATTATTAAGTACTTTTGAATCGTCTATATTATCCACCCGTTTCAGACTTTTTTAGCTGACAAGAAGAACGAACTTGAATACATCGTTACCCAGGGTAACAACATAATTACAACAGGGTGACAGTCTCTCTCTCTTATCTTGAGGAATAGTGGCCACCTCTGGTGTTAGAGTTTATCAAGCCGCCTGTAAGGCCTCTTACTTGGCTTAATGACTGTTATCAGATGACAACAGCCGGGACCGACGGTTTAACGTGCCCTCTGACGCACGGAAGCGCTCAGTTGTAATGACACTTAACGGTCACCCATCCGACATCTGGCCGGACCGAGCGTTGCTTAACAAACGTGATCGAGTACGATCAGTCGGTCAAGCTCCGCCATGAGCGCTTCCGCAGTACTACGTCCCTATTCCGGGCAGCGGCTTCGAAGGTCAAGATGGCCATTGATGTTGTCCCACCTCCGATAGGAACGGAATACGAAATAGGGAAGTGTCGAAATAGATAGTTCACGATCTGATAAAAAGAGTGATTTTTGAACTTCCAATGTGAAGAACTGATGTAAAATTCTACTTCACAAAAATTACTGTAGACTGAAAAAGAAACAAAGAAACACAATAACGGAACAGAATATTGAAAAATGGCTTGGTAACTCTGTAAAAAAATCCTGAATAACACCATAAATATAATAAAAATAAACTTAATCGTCACACTTCGTAATTTTCAACGACTCACTGTTGTGATTTTTTATGCAAAAAGGATAGCTTTTTTACTGATCTAACACAATAACCAAGTACATTTTTAATAAATGATCCAGTATTTCAGAAATCAATAAAAATGTACTAAATTTCGTCAAATTTCTGGTGAAGCGTCAATTAAAGCTATGCAATATCCAACCTTATTCTAAGGACATAGGTAGTGAAAGAGTAAATTTCGTGAACTGCCTTGCCTTAAATGACCGCATATTTTGACTAAGAAGCTTTTGCAGAGCTGTGGGACTGCGGAATCACGGAAATACGGAATTACCTATGCTGACAGAGGCTTTCTTTTGGTTAAAAAAATCTGTAATATACTGATTTCGCTGAGTCATACCTGAAAACGTAATTTAAATGTAATGTATATGTAATAACTAATACGAAAATGTAAAAAATGTAACCTCAAACCAACCGACTCTGTGATTGAATCTCTTTTCTCACACATTATAATTTAATAATGATATTCTTCCCACAATCTCCAGAAAATTATTATGTTATATCGGTAATTTCATTATGGTTACAACCTTGGTCTCTTCAAGGCAAGAGTGAATAGGCATTTATAAGAGTGCTACCACCTTAGACCACATTCTGTTTACCAAACAAGATGGTAGTCAAATGCCTGCCCAGTTACCAATAAAAAAATCGCAAACATGGTCTTATAGCTCAGGGGCTCCCAACCAGTGGGTCGCGCCACCACAAGGAGGGCGTAGAGCTATCCAAAGGCAGCCATGCTCATGCAAGCGTCATTCAATTCCATCAGTCATGAATTACGTTTGACTGATGGAAGAACAAATCAACTTCATGCAACCATCAGTCACTACATTACACGGTAGGTTAATCGTCAGTCACGGCACGGCCGTGGTTAAACTGACAGCAAAACCTACCGTGTATATAATGGCTGCCATAGGGGGGCGCGACTAGCGGCTGAGCACTTATAAAGACCCAAAAAATGATTTATTTTCTCATGGCGGGAATGGTGCCACTTGTGTTTGATTGTTGATAAATATTTTATTTTTTATTTTTATTTTATTTATTATCCCAAAATCCACAGCACTTAAAATTTAAACAGTAAGTGGTAATTAGCTTACAAATTTTGCTTAATGCCAATAACGGATTTACATTTTATTTATTGAACATATTATAAAATAACATGAGAAATAGGCAGAACACCCGTGCAAAAAGAGCAAAGAAATAAATCTAAGAGAAAATTAAAAGTACGTAATTATGGTCATAAACAGTAAAAATCTAATTATATTATATATATTATGTGAGTATGAGTGATGTGCGTGTATGTGTTTGTGTGCATGTGTATGTAAGTGTGTGAAGGGGGGGGGGAGCTACTTTTGGTTTTTGCTATTATTCTCCATCTCTTTATACCAGAGCGGAAAGTTTGCTTACTACCATTGAAAACATCCACAGAATCACTGTGTTTATTGTAAGTTCGAAGAGTCCTACTGACAATAGAATTATGTGCATAGCTCGTTTTAGAAGAGGGTACACTAAACATGCTAGTATTCCGGGATATATACTTGAATTTCAATAAAAATAAACACATGTATTTATATTTTCATCGTTTCTTAACATTATCGTTGTCGGGGGTAAGTATTTAGCATACGGTTAGGTGGGGCGCACAGGGTAAAAGGTTGGGAACCCCTGCCTGGCCTAGCTTGTATGGAGACATACAACAACATCATCCTTTCTGAGCATTGTCCATTCAATTAAGGCAAGGGGACACAGATTAGAGTTGAGGTTTAAATGAAATAGTAACAAATAATCCTTATCCTTAACTTCAACACTTTTAATAACTTTACATGTAAACTAAGTAACTTAAACGAAGTTCCTACGTAGTATATTGTTTAATGGCGCATTTGGCAGACCCTCGTTTACGATGCCAACACTGCCAGACCCACAGCCATAAACGGCACATAACCTGGCGGTTGGCAATGCCCCTTCAAAGGCCACCGCGCTTAAATAAATAGTGCTCATTGGGATAAAACCCAATTAATAAGTAGGTAACATTTATAAATGATAGATTTGTTCGCATTGTCTTTTACATTCAATAAGAAGGGGTACAGTATAATAGGTTGAGGTATAAATTAAAAATAACAAATTCTTTAAATTCAACACTTTCAATAATTTAATATGTAAACTAAATAACCTAAACGAAGTTCCTACGTGGTATTTTGTAGACGCGTATTTGCCAGACTCTCGTTAACCATGCCAACACTCAGGCCAGACCTGGCGGTTTTCAATGCGCCTTCTAAGGCCACCACTAAGTAGGTACAACATTGAAAGTGATCCTTTAACTTCAACACTTTCAATAATTTAACTAACTAACCCTTTAAACTCCAGGAAATTGAGACACAATAGATATTTCATTGTTATCGGGCTACCGAAATTAGCATGGGATTTCTTGAATTAATATGTAAACTAAATAGCTTGATTGTTCAATAGCGCATTTGGCAGACCCTCAATAAAAATGCCAATGCCCAATGCTGCCAGACCCGCAGCCACAAGTGGCGATGCCAGACCCGGCGGGCGGTTGGCAACGCGCCTTTCAAAGGCCACCGCGCTTAAATAATTAAGTACAACTTTTAAACTGATCGAATTATTTAGCATTGTCTTTTAGATTAAATAAGAAGGTGTACAGTACACATATAGGTTGAGGTTTAAATTAAAAATAACAAATTCTTTAACTTCAACACTTTTAATAATTTAATATGTAATCTAAATAACTTAACACCTTAACTGTCGCCACAAAAACATATTTTTTACAATTCATGAATGAAACACTATAAATAAATGAACAATAAGAAAAATGTTTGTAGAAAATTTCTGATTTTATATACAATATTAATAATAAACGATAAATTCCTGTGGGGAAAAAAGATGATTATAAAACGTAGTTCACCGGTGACCTACGCGGCGGTTAACGAGTTAAACGAAGTTCCTACGTGGTATATTGTTTAATGGCGCATTTGGCAGACCTTCACTGACAATGCCAACACTGCCAGACCCACAGCCACAAGTGGCGATGCCAGACCCGGCGGTTGGCAATGCGCCTTCGAAGGCCACCGCGCTTAAATACGGCAGTTGGCCATTAACCGACAGAACACCCTCGATAACATTCTCAGAGGCCACGGCAAGGCCACTGGGGCCGATCGGCGAGATACTAGTTACGATCAGAGGCCCACTAGAACCGACGTTAGGGCCAAGCAGGCCGATGCCATTGCCACAACCAGCAGTGACTCCGTTGACCAGATTTACTCCGTTGACCAAATTTACTCCGTTGACCAGATTCACTCCATTGCCCACGGGTGTCCCGATGTATTGGCCAAAGGTAGACTGTAAAAATAATTACGAAATTACAAAAAGTCAACATAAAAGAACTAAAAAGTCAGTGTAGTTCACATCACGTTTATTCTTCTGTTTGATTCTTCTTTATATATTATTTAACTATTTCTGAAAATCAGAATGGAGCTATTCAGAAATCAAATTAAGTGTAAAGAACTTTAGTTATCTTTGGTACTAAATAAAGGCTAGATTATAATTCTATTCAAAGCAGGAATATGTTTTTAATTCGTAATAACTTAATAAGTAGTATTCTAATTTTGCACTAAGAAAAGTTTTAAATTTTCTCTTAAATAAATAGGTAATTATGGTACTAATTTTAAGTTGCAATCATTACCTGCATGAAAAGAGCCGTAGCGCAGAAAACAAATGTTTTAAAAGACATTTTTAAATCGTTAAACATAACTACTAACAGTTACTTTAAGTATACTAAAAAACACCACATTGGTACCTTTTTATAATAATACATTATTATGACACATATTTTACGTAGGTATTACAATTTATTTCAATTGATTAACTAGGTACTTCACTATTGTATCAGCAAGATACATTATCTTATCACATTTAGGATTTTCTGTCATAATATTTGTGTTACTAAAATAATTTTGTAATTGTTATCATTAGACAACAATTAAAAAGATAAGCTGATAAAATCTATATTGATAAAAAACCTATGTAATAGTTTGAATATGGTTAGAATACGTAATTCTAAATTATCTATTTAAACTTCGATAACCTTAGCATAACCATCATTCCTAAGCAAGCACTTGTTATTTAATTTTAATATTTATTTTATTTATTCATTTTTAAAATACAACATGTACAAATTCGTTATCTTGGTCTGTCTGCAGGCTATCCTTCTCCAGGTAAAGAAATATAACTATTATTACCTACTTATTAATAGGGATGTTGACTATTTTTTCTATTTTATGTTACATAAATTACCTCTCAAAAAAAAAACATTGGTAAAAGAATTAATTCGCTAGCATGAAAACTGCCCGAGATATCACAGTGTGAAATGCACACAAATGGACTCGATCAAAAACGCTCCCTACTAATGGCTTGCAAGTTATGACGTCACGCCTTGCAAGTTTGTATGCAACGCATAGGAAATTTGTTCAGCAGCTATATTAAATATTGTGTTTATCAAAATGGATTCTTCGACAAATTTGCTATACATTTTACGGACTAATTAAAGGTATCATTTATTTTAATAAATTTTATACTTTTTAAATGGACTTGTCCACCCAACTTTGAAGGGTCATAAAACAAATAATATGCAATATATAAAACCAAGAGGTATACAAGCTACTCTAAAAGTTTAATATGTTTACGATTTTTATTAGTATTTCGTTATTTTATTCATTAGTCAACATCCCTATTACCTACTACCGTGGTTCTATCTAAATATCTGTGATGAATTTCCAAGTATTTTATTTTCTTTATTCGCCTCTGTGGTCTAGCGGTTCGCCCACCCGTGTAAGACGCTGGGGTCCCGGGTTCGATTCCCAGGGGGGTACAATTTGTACTCGGTTTGGTTTGTGGTAGGGCTTATTCCAGGTCCGCCTGGCTAGCTACCACCATCTTACTTAAGTCTGACGCCATAACAACAATTTAAAATTGTTGTGTTCCGGCAGTTAGAGGTAAGAAAGTTCCTTAGTGGTGAGGATTCCGGGTGTAGTGCGCTTCCACCTTCGGCCTTATCGTCACTTAACATCAGGTGAGGTAAAGGCCAAGCACTATCCCGTTGTGCATAAAAAAATAAGTCAAATTAATTCTAAAGCACTGGTAGCCAGTGTCATAACATAAATAAGCAATTAGTAGGTTTTCACACACGATTTCGTAATATTTAATTTGGGGTTGCTGTAGAGAATCTCCCCAGCAACCCCAACATTTGTACGAATTTACTCGTTAACAGTCAGGGTACAATTTTTTTTGAGTATGTACTAATTCGGTACTTATTCTGAACAATTTCATTATGTATTTAGAAATAGAAAATTCGATAATGACGACCTCCGTGGTCGAGTCGGTTGCACTTGCACGCCGGTTTTCAAGGTGTCACCATCTCTGAGGTCCCGGGTTCGATCCCCAGCTGGGTCAATGTAGAAAATGAACTTTTCTATATTGCCTCAGGTCTGGGTGTTTGTGATACCACCGTTGTCTTTGATTTCCATAACACAAGTGCTTCAGCTACTTACTTTGGAATCGGAGCAATGTATGTGATGTTGTCAAATATTTATTTATTTATTTATTACAATGGGGTTGCCACGTATTAAATAATTACTTAGATTCATGTTTGTGGTGTACGCACCATTCATCTCGATATCAAGACTTAAGTTGATAGAATGTCCAATGTCCATGTCCATCAGCCATTTTTGACGTCCCCACTGCTGGGGGCACAGGCCCTATGGGTGGTAAGGAGGATGGGTCATAACCCACCACGCGGGCCCAATGCGGATTGGTGGGTGTTAACGACTGCAAATGCAGCCGGGACCAACGGCTTAACGTGCCTTCCGAAGCACGGAGGAGCTCGAGATAATACATTTTTGGTCACATATCCCATGACCGCCCCTTGCGAACGTTGCTTAACTTCCACAATCGCTGGGCCAGGCGCTATACCACTGCGCCACCGAGCTCCACGATAGAATGATAGAATGTAGGTAACATACAATGCGATTATAGTACATTATGAAACAAGTTATCTTAGGTTGCTCATTGCGCACAAGGCTGTGGGTTGCAGCCCGAGCCGCAGGCGAGGGCGTAACTCAGCCGAGTGTGCAATAAGCAAGAGCTCACGAGTTTCATACGACGTTTTTCAACACATTTCGCGAGGAAAAAACAAAGTAATTTTCCACACAGCAACAAATACGACAAAAACAAAATATGATAATTATTATGGGAAAAGGCGCGCAGGTTTTTTTTTTGTTTTTTTCACACGCCCAACGCAAGAATGTTTTGCGAACAAAGGGGTGAGTGTGCATACAGCCATTACAGCCTACTACAAAATTATAATTTTAAGTGATAAAATGCAAATATTTTAATATTTTATAACAAAATATTGTGAATTATGAATAATTTGATATTAATAAATATTTTTTGACTTAATTAAGGACTTACACATTTATTTATTCCAAAAATGTATATGCATTTTCAGCAGCATAAAACCTCTTTGTTGATACTAAAAAAATAACTGTATTACCCGGTTAAATTGGGAATGCTCTGTTTACTCGCCTAGAACTTGTAGTAAGGTCACAGAATATAAAATAGTATGGTAAGGTACTAATTTAACTTTGTAGTGTTAATTCTATTACGAACTAGTGTTTTATATATTATTGCACGCGTTTGTTATAGTTCGGTTTATGGCCCTAAAAGCGATGTATTAGGGCTCACTTTACGAGCAAGTGTGTTGAAAATTTAACAATGTAACTACAACTGAAGTGGCTAATTTCAGAGCGCTTGCGGTATAAAACGACGCATTTTAATCTGTAAAATTTACTCTTTGTCATCTTTCTCGAGTGAAGATGTCACTCATCACTGTCTATTGTTTTAATCGAATTGTTTATTTTTTTGTTTTTTTTTAATTTCACACCACAATCATAGAGTAGTT
This sequence comes from Agriphila straminella, assembly GCA_950108535.1. Taxonomy (NCBI): domain Eukaryota; kingdom Metazoa; phylum Arthropoda; class Insecta; order Lepidoptera; family Crambidae; genus Agriphila; species Agriphila straminella. The sequence goes on from OX467304.1 coordinate 14,539,302, forward strand.
TGTACAAGATATAGTGGTACAATCTAAAGACTGTGGCAAGCTGATACCTAAACTAGAAAGATTCCTGTGTCTCAGCTCAGGTTACCAACCCTCCACCCCAAACAAGATCACAATAAAACAAATTCACTCAAAAAGCTACAAATAGTTTTCAATTCATAGGTAAATAAATTTAATTGTAATTTTATAGTGTGTACTTAAGTACATTTCTTTACTCATCACAATTTTTCTTGTCTTATGCTTAATGCCTATCTTTTTTTTCAGTGCGTTTACAGCCAAATTCCCAACAATTCGGGCTTGGAATTTGAAGTGGAAGCCTTGAGTCGTGGTGGCAATGCCGCTCTAAGTGGCTACAGGAACAACATCGGTGGGGCCAGAGTCGGTTTAGGGAACAGCGGCCTTAACAACGTCGGCCTTAACAACGTTGGCCTTAACAACGTTGGCCTTAACAACTTCGGCCTTAACAACGTCGGCCTTAACAACGTTGGCTTTAATGGCTTACCCATCAACGGCCTCAACTACCGTGGCGTGCCAGACGTAGCCGCCGTCGCCAGCGTGCCAGTAACCGGCCCGTTCACTGCCACTGGCACCGCGGAGCTGGCCGTAGGAGGGGAGTTCAACGCCGCTGGATCTACGATCATCGGTGGCCAAATACCTGTTATTGGCGCGGTGTCCTTCACTGGCCTGATACCTGCCAGTGGCATCGTCTCCATCGCTGGCAACTGCGGCTGCAATAGTGTACCTCTGTGATTTTATTTTAGTATTTATTTAAATAAAGTTGTTAAAGTGTTACCAGTATTTATTGATTATTGCAATGAGCATCTACCCATTTTTGTTGCTTGGATATTTTTATGAATAAAGGGAAAATAATAAAAGTTCCTAATTATTTTGGTTTCATAGTCAAGTAAGTCACAGTCACTTTATTCCGAAAATTAGTACCTATTACACAGTTGAAACTTGGTAGGTAGATGTATTCTGTAAACCGCTCTACGATTTTTACACAAAAATAAAAAAATAAGGGGGGCTTTCCTAAGATAAAACTGTTTATTTTTATCAAAATTATACGTGCATATATATAAGCCTTTAAAAATGACATTAAGGTTAATAAAACTATTTTTTCTCAAAGTCAACCGTTTGAGAGAATAGACTTCCAAAGTGGTGAAATGTGTGTTCCCTCTAACTTTTAAAATAACAAAGTGAAAAATCTAAAATAATATAAGTATGCTCTAGATCTTAAACACTGAACGATAATTAGTTTAACCGAGATATAGCAGTTTAGATATATAGCACACTAGCGCCAGCCCGCGACTTCGTCTGCTTGGAAAGTTTTTTTGCTATCCCTTGGGAAAAGTACTTTTCCTGGATGAAAAGTACCCTATACCTTCTCTGTACCCCAGAGAACGTGTATGCAAAAAATCCCGATGATCGCTTCAGTAGTTAAGACGTAAAGGCAGACTTTCGTATTTATAAGGATTTTCCAAAACCGCAAATATAACTTTGTCATTTATATACGAACAATTTGAAAAACAAAGTTATTTTTGCAGACGTAAAGTGATAGTGGTAGAAAATGTGGTATGGTGTAAGGTAACACTTCACCGGTTTTTTATGAGGGTGGAGAAACAAGGATTATTGAATTTTTAGATTTTAGGCGTTCACAATGCTATTTTATATTATGAGAGATATATGAGAAATTAGAAAAAATAACTCTCCCTTTGCACTGGCTGGTTTACATTATCCTAGTCTTTAGTGGAGTGCTTTAGTAAATCAAATCAAATAAATTGTTTATTTGCAAACATGTGGTGAAACAAAGGTCTTTAACATAAAAATTATTAGTAGCGTGCGAGTAAATTCGAATGCGAGTGCTTTAGTAGTTTTGGTGCCTTTCCAGTGAGCGTTTACATGCTTCCAGTACAGTGTCATTTGACTAAAGCACTCTACTGAACACGCTACTAAAATGTCGATTTACATGCAGGCGGGCGGCGCGGGCGCGCGGGAGGTTCTACTGGAAAACAATGATTCCAGTTAAAAGGCTACTAGAACGTTACTCTCTTTAGTCATAAGACGACCGTTTACATGTTTCAACTAAAGCACTCTCCTAAAGTACTCTACTAAAGACTAAGATAATGTAAACCAGCCTTCTCAGACGGACGGGACTCGAACCCGCGCCCTTAGGATTCGTCAGGAAACAGGGATTCTACAACAATTTCAAAAATATATTATAAGTAGGTACCTACGTTATCATTACTAACGAAAAAAAAGATAGTTAATAGATAGTTATCTTTATACGAATCTAAACTATTTTGACATGTTAGATAAAATCTATCTAATAACTTATCAAAATATTCGATAAAAACTACATAATTATGAAGTCGTAATAATTTATCTCTTAGATATTTTTAAAACTATAACGTAATTTGTAATATTTTTTTATAAAAACATTGTTCTAGATTACATTATTTGTCATTATTTTTTGTAGTTTTTTCTTATCAAAATAAAATAAAAAAATGTTAAAAGACGCTATTATTGTGTTAAGTTTTCAAACATTACTGATGAAGGTTAGTAAATTATTTTTGTCGTCAGCGTATTGGGTGTTTTGTTTACAATAGCAACAGAAATATGCCATTATGCCTTATGGTGATTATACCACTCAAAGTGGCACTCTCAGAAGTTATCCTACTATCCTACTTCCTACGAATATTATAATAGTGAAAGTTTGTGGGTACAATTTCGTTTGAATTAATTTAATAGTTTCAAGTAAAGTTTACTTGTCCGATATCTACTTAATAACACATTTAATTATTAATTACTTGAATTTTAAGTAAGCAAACAAACCAAGAAAAGACGACTTGACAATCACTCTGGGTCATGCTTTGGCAGTAAACATTAAGAATATCCAATTATTCTAATTGAATAAATCTTTTCAAGAGAAACTTTGTAAGAAAGAAGGAAGAAAACAGAATAGATTTATAATAAAAACGATTAAATAATCATTTAAAAAAAAAAATACCCACAAGTTATTTTAAAACACTGTACAACAAGGTTTTAACTTAAGGTGGTACCCTGAGCGGATGTGGCGCGCCGCGATGAATTATATTTAACTAGCTTCTGCCCGCGACTTCGTCCGCGTGGATATTAGAGAAAATCCTTAGAGAACCTTCAACCAGGATTCCCGTTCCCGTTCCCGTTCCCGTTCCCGTTCCCGTTCCCGTTCCCGTTCCCGTTCCCGTTCCCGTTCCCGTTCCCGTTCCCGTCCCCGTCCCCGTCCCCGTCCCCGTCCCCGTCCCCGTCCCCGTCCCCGTCCCCGTCCCCGTCCCCGTCCCCGTCCCCGTCCCCGTCCCCGTCCCCGTCCCCGTCCCCGTCCCCGTCCCCGTCCCCGTCCCCGTCCCCGTCCCCGTCCCCGTCCCCGTCCCCGTCCCCGTCCCCGTCCCCGTCCCCGTCCCCGTCCCCGTCCCCGTCCCCGTCCCCGTCCCCGTCCCCGTCCCCGTCCCCGTCCCCGTCCCCGTCCCCGTCCCCGTCCCCGTCCCCGTCCCCGTCCCCGTCCCCGTCCCCGTCCCCGTCCCCGTCCCCGTCCCCGTCCCCGTCCCCGTCCCCGTCCCCGTCCCCGTCCCCGTCCCCGTCCCCGTCCCCGTCCCCGTCCCCGTCCCCGTCCCCGTCCCCGTCCCCGTCCCCGTCCCCGTCCCCGTCCCCGTCCCCGTCCCCGTCCCCGTCCCCGTCCCCGTCCCCGTCCCCGTCCCCGTCCCCGTCCCCGTCCCCGTCCCCGTCCCCGTCCCCGTCCCCGTCCCCGTCCCCGTCCCCGTCCCCGTCCCCGTCCCCGTCCCCGTCCCCGTCCCCGTCCCCGTCCCCGTCCCCGTCCCCGTCCCCGTCCCCGTCCCCGTCCCCGTCCCCGTCCCCGTCCCCGTCCCCGTCCCCGTCCCCGTCCCCGTCCCCGTCCCCGTCCCCGTCCCCGTCCCCGTCCCCGTCCCCGTCCCCGTCCCCGTCCCCATCCCCGTCCCCGTCCCCGTCCCCGTCATTTATTTATATTGAATTTAATAATATATATTTATATTATTTAGCAGTGGTTTGACAGACAGATAAAGAGTGAGTGACAGAGTCAATATTATGAATTTGGAACTACAGGCTGTTCGCATTGACCATGAAGGTTTAACACCGTCCCTGTCCCCGTCCCCTGGATATGCATGTCCTGGTCCAATCATGTCCACCGTGTTGGACTTCAAAATAAATGTCATTTTCGCAACCACCATCCCATGAAACCTCAAGAACGACATCCACATCGATTTTCATGTTTACTTACCCCATTTACACCTTAAAGGAGGATTTTCAAAATAACAAAATATGTGTTTGCCTATTTATTTTTAGACATGCTCCTACGAATTTTAAAGTTGTAATGTCTATTTTATATTATTTTTCCCATTTTCCAACCCCATTTTCACCCCTTTAGGGGTTAAATCATGTCCACCGTGTTGGACTTCAAAATAAATCTCATTTTCGCAATCACCATCCCATAAAACCTCAAGAACGACATCCATATTGATTTTTATGTTTACTCACCTCATTTACCCCTAAGTGGTTGATTTTCAAAATTACAAAATATATGTTTGCCTATTTATTTTTAGGTGTGCTCCGACGAAGTTTAAAGTTGTAATGTCTATTTTATATTATTTTTTCATACAAAATTTGAACCCCATTTTCACCCCTTTAGGGGTCAAATCATGTCCACCGTGTTGGACTTCAAAATAAATGTCATTTTTGCAATCGTCATCCCCGAAAACCCCAATAACGACATCCATATCTATTTTTGTGTTTGTTACCCCTTTTCACCCCCATTTCATCCCAATAGGGGTTCAAATGCTAACAATAACAATATACGTTGCGTTAGATGTCTATCCATAAGCCTAAATTATAAATTTAGCGATTTTAACTTCGAAAATAAAGGATTTTCTTCAATACACAACTTCATCCCCCTTTTGACCCCTTCGGGGGTAGAATTTTGAAAAACGCTGAGACCCGTATTTATTTATTTTCAATGGTCAGTCTAAACACAAAATTTTAAGATCCTAGCTTTAAAACTGAGGGACTTTCATACAAACTTTAATCCCCTTTTTTACCCCCTTAGGGGGTGAATTTTGAAAAACCCTTTCTTAGTGCACCCCTAGACTTCATAAGGAACCTACGTGCCAAATTTGGAGTCTCTAGACCCAGCGGTTTGGGCTGTGCGTTGATAGATCAGTCAGTCAGTCAGTCAGTCAGTCAGTCAGTCATTCAGTTTACGATTTTATAAATATAGATATTATAGTTCTAAAACACAATTTTAAAAATGTTTATCGTGGAGATTTTAGGGCCCAATGTCTAGTATTTTTAGACGGTATCGTTACATTCCCTCGTAGTCACTGCTAGAAGTAGATAGCAAAACTGCTAAAAGTGGCCGTTTTTGACACATTTGCTATCTACTTCTACGAATGACTACAAGGGCATGTAGTGATACCTTCTAAAAACACTAGACCAAGGGCCCTAAAATCTCCACGATAAACATTATTAAAATCTTTTTCTATTAATAACTTATTAAATAAAAACCTCTGAGGGCGCCACTTTCGGTCATACAACCGCCTTAAACACTGTTTTTATGTGATGCTGTCACTTTTTTGACAATATTGTTTGAAAGAGACACATCACATTTAAACAGTGGTCTAAATTAAACAGTGTTTTAAAATCTTTTGTGGTAAAGCCGATGTCTTGAAAAACTCAATCTTACTAAAGTGAGGCCTGCGAAGCCAGAACTGACAAAACCTCGATTGAGGCAGCAGTCACTACCCCGTTGTTGCCAGCGAATGTCACTGGCACAGAACCAGATGATATTACTTTTAACTTTTTAAGAAGTTAGCTTTTAAATCACATAGAAAGAGAATTAAAAAATTATGAGAACACTACGTCATTGTGTTCTCATAATTTTTTATTTTATAATTTCTCATAAGGAAGAAAACATAATAGATAATAGATTTATAATAAAAACAATCAAATACTTATTCAACATTTTTTTATTAAAACTTGGAGTTTCAAAAAAACTCTACCTACTTAACTAAACAATCAGGCCTGCAAAACCTTGATTAATGCCAGTACCAACAAAACCTTGATTGATACCGGCAAAGCCAGAACTAACAAAATCTTGATTGATGCCAGTACTGGCAAACCCGGTTCCCGCCAAGCCAGCGGTCAATAGGCCTGGATTTCCAGCGAAGCCAACACTGACAAAATCTTGATTGATGCCAGTACTGGCAAACCCGCTTCCCGCCAAGCCAGTGGTCAGTATGCCAGGGTTGCCAGCGAATGGCACGCTTGCCACTGGCACGGCACCAGCAGGCCTGGCAAAGCTGCTTAAGTCTACGTTCATGAACTTCTCGATACAGGAACAGCCACAGCCTGCGTAGGAAACCTGGAAATATTTTTTTTTTAATTAAAAAAAACTTAGTGCCTACTTTTTCTTGGCAAACTCAAAGAAGCCATAATAGAAATAACTTAAGAACACAAAAGAACAATTATTCAGACATTTGGTTGAAATAGGTTATTATTAAGTTTTATTTCGTAAAAAATAAATAAAAAAGAAACGAATTGTTTCTATAACATGGACGTTTTTTTTCATAGAAAAATATTATTGTGTAGCTCAAAGTATGGACAAAATTTTATTTGCAAAGTTATTTTTATTTTATTTTGATATTTTAACAACATTCTTTTATGTCATTTGTATTTTCTTGGTTATTTTAAGCCTTACTTAAGGTTGAGAAAAATACAATTCACAGATTTTTAAAGCTCTAAATTGAAAATAAGTAAAAATAAAAAAAACTATTTTACCTGAGCCCAGCAAGCGATGAATAGGAAGAAAATAGTAAAACGAGACATGTTGAATTGATTATTAATAAAATGATATGATAATAATTTCTTTTCAAATGAACCTTTTATAAGACTTTATTTTGTAACAGTGACTTTATTATCTGAAAAAACGTGATTATAATTATCACGTGTTTCTATAATTATCGTCTTGCAGTATTGCAACGCAAACTAAACTATTTTACTAAATTGTTTGGTTTGAATCCTGCCTTTCTATTGCCTAATTTCAAAATCTATCGCAATCACTTTCAGGATGTGATACATTGATGCTTCTTTTTGGCACAAATAAAAACTTACCAAAGAAATGCAGCAATGTGTCACATCCATTTGTCAAATGAAAGCGATTGCGATAGATTTTTGAGTTAGACAATTAGCCCACTGGTCCATTTTTAATCCATACTAATATAATGTAACTGTGTCTGTCTGTTGCCTTTCTACGCTTGAACCGCTGAACCAATTATGATTAATTTAGAGATAGATTGGATTGGACTACGGGAAAAAAGGAGCAAAATTTTTAATTTGAAGCAAAACTTTTTTGAGAAAATTTATATCGAAGGGACAGAAAAAAGTATTATGCTATCTGTGGTGAATGAATAGAGGGTTATTTTATTTGTGGATGCGCGGAAGTTGATTCATGTCGAAATATAGCAAGCTGGGTTGTTAGTTGCGCAAGCGCACAAATGCTCTGCGCATTGTTTACAAGTTGCGTTCGAAGTACCGTGGGTTGGGGGTACTTTGATCAGTTTTGAAATTCAAATGGCCTTATTTTCTTAAAAACAAACGTACCGAAAACGAAAAAATATTGAGAATATCGTTTTTTAACATATTTTTAGAATATAGTGAGAAAACAAAACATCAATCATCTGTTACTCAGAAAAGATTTTCACCATAAAAATGATCATAATCAACATCACAATAACAACATGATCAATGTCACCCCTCATAGATCAAAGTAAATCCGTCTTCTGATCAAAGACACCCCTGATTGTTTTTAAACATTTAAAATTGGTACAAAATCAACAAAAATACTTATTCAACGGTGTTTCACATTCCTGAAAGTGTATACTTTTAGACAAAACTAACAATAATAATATAAATATGGCAGAATTCTAAGTGTATTAAAAGTTTTTCTTACCTTGAAAATAGCTTGTCGCCGTTGCACTTCTAATTTTTTTTTTTATAACAAAGACGAAGAAAGTATGGGACCCTATTTTTGAATCCTTCGACTGGCGTCGAGCGCTCTTTTCTACTGATTTTCGTTCGACATTTATTTTATTTTATTTATTGAAAGGCACAACTACAGAATACAATTTCACACATTTTACTCAATCTCCATACATTTGAGTGATTCTGCGATTCAAAAATAGGGCCCATGGTCACCATTTGTTTTTCGCACTATCAGTGCTGCAAACTTCATAAAAAACCGTTTGAAATCGTTCAGAAACCAAAAAATATGAGTTTTTTTTTAATTGGCAGTAGTTATCAATATAACCCCGTAATGTCAAAGTACCCCCAATCTACGGTATGCATCAGTTTAGTTAGAACTCTGTCACTATGTTGTAATTGTCATTTGCAAATTGATTTCTCTTGTTTTTGATGTTCATTAGAAATGAGTCGTATAGAATCAAAGGCGGCAAAGTAGGTAGATTGTCAAAAATGACTTATTGATACAGCAGCATTGCAAATTTTAAACGTCATCGACTGTTCAACCGATTAATAATCAAAGGCGGCCATTTCCTCCAGTAAATTGGACTGCAAATCTCTTATAAGAATCAAAGACGGCTTTATTTCATACAAAATCCACGAAAATACGCCATCTTGATTTTTTTTTTTGATTTACCATAAATTAGTAAAATCGTAGATTGCCGCCTTTGATACTATACGACTCAAATAGAAATAAACTTTATTCGCAGTAATTGTGGTACAGCAGAGATATTAATTCATTAACGCCGGAGCGGTCGCTGGCGACCGAGACACAATAGATTTTCTATTGTGTCTCATTTTCCGGGCGTTGAAGGGTTAATAAAATGTTTAGACCTCACAAATTAGCCGTTTCCAGCATGCAAAAACTTAGTATATAATTATAATTATAAATGGTATTAAGGAAAATAAAAACATGACTGCCCTGCTAAATTCGAACAATTGTCATTGCAGTCGGGAGTACAATTTTCAATGGACTCTGATAGTTGCGTGGAGCGTGAAATTTATTTTTTTTAAGGATGACGGTGCTGTCAAAGGTATTACGGCCGTAATTTAGCGGCGTAGAACGTTTTCTATATGTAAACAATACGGCGCGCCATTTTGTTTTCATAGACAACATTCTACGCCGCTAAATTACGGCCGTAATATGACGGCACCGTCATCCTAGGAAACCCTAGCTATTCCTTTACTGGCTAATTAATTAGCTCCAAATTACCTAAATAAAAATTTACCTAATTTTTACATTATTGTGACATGCGACGATTTCAGCTTTTAACAAAATCTTTCTCAATAGTATAAGATAAAGATTACAAGAAATTGTGAAAATTATCTGTTTCCGATAATAATGACCAAACGATTGATAAAAAAACATGCATTCGGTCAATAAATACAAAAAATCTTAATGAAAATCACATTAGTAAAGTAAAATTTGAAAATGCAGTACTACAGTTTTGTATTCGTCTGTGTTTTTGTTTTGTTGAAAGTAAGTTTTTTTAAGTAATAAGTTTTATTGAAGATCAAGGGGAAAGTTTTGTATACTTAAGTAGTTAATCTTAGTTAAGTAAGATCTTCTGTATGTTGTTTTTAACCCCCGACGCAAAAAGAGAGGGGTGTGATGGAGCCCCTAGACGATCAAGCATTTCTTGTCGATCATTTACATTGCATTTACCATTTGGGGGCGTGGCTACTTTTGATTGGCCACGGTAATCTATCTATTCTGTGGTGCTTGTCAAGCATCGCTCCTAGAGGATGAAAATGTGATTGACAAGCAATTTTGATCGTTTAGGGGATCCATTATAAGTTTAACGTGTCTGTGTATCTGTCTGTGGTATCGTAGCTCCTAAACGTCATGTGGTAGAGAAATGTTAGTGATGTTGACTGTTTTTTTCAGGATGCTCTCGCTTTACCATTGCGAGGCAACACTTTCAACATTCCAAACTCACCAACCACAGTTCTCTCTGGCACCGCTGCACAAGTAGTGGCACCTGAGTTCATGGTAAACTGGCCCGCTAGTGCCAAACCCGTGCCACTAGTGACAGAGATAGTGCCAAACTTACAGTTTGGGGAAATCAACGTTGATGGGGATATGCCAGTTGGCGGCATGATCAAGATCAGTGGCACTTTCCCCGTGTTTGGCACCGTTGCCGTTGATGGGGCTGTGCCATCGTATGGCACTGCGTATGTTGACAGTAGCAACATTTTCTAATCGGATTGTGCGTTCTATTAAATAATGTATCAATAAAGTTATAGAAATGTTAAATAATTGTTTTTTTTTACCTGCTTTTTTCTGATATGTTTTAGCAATTAATCTAATATTTCAGGGTTAAAATGGTAGTAAACAAATTGTTACAAAATGTAGGACATCGGGTCCTCTCGTTGTGCACTTTCATTGTGGTGACTATGGAATGGATGGCCACTTGCTACGATCCTTGCAGACTTCTTTCGCTTCATTCACATCCATTAATCTTTTCATACATGCCCTGCGGTTTACCAAATTATTTGCGGTTTACAATATTAAATCGCTTACCAAACAAATAAATAATAGATTTGTCACCAGACTAATAAATCTGTCACCAATTTTTTTTTTATTAGGTAAACAAGTAGGAACCTAAGAAATAGATACAAACTCTTTTTAAACACGGCACCAAAAACTACTCGGTTTAAAAAAAAAACCGGTCAAGCAAGAGCGAGTCGAACTCGCGCACCGAGGGTTTCCGTACCATCATAATAAATACACTGCAGAGCTGTAGAATAATAAAATTATTATTGCAGTATGAGGTCAGCACCATCTCTTGGCCGATAGTTGAACTATTTTTTTTCTTAGGCCAGCGCCATCTCTTGACCGATAGTAGAACTAAATAATTTTTTCTTAGGTCAGGGCCATCTGTTGACTGGTAGAGGAACTAAATAATTTTTTGTTTGTTTTTTGAATTTCTAAAAAAGTGTGTTATATTGAGACATGGTTTTATTTTTCCTGTAATCTTTACATAAACTACTATCACATAGAATTATTTCAGATTTTTCTCTTTACAAACTTCGGAGATAAAGGGGGCGAACGGTATTTTTTTTACATTTTTCATCATAAGTCAAAAAACTATGCGGCCTAAAAAAAAAAAAAAAAGATTTAAAATGTGCAAATGGCGCTCTTTTATATGATACCCCACATGCCCTAGTCGCCCCACTTAAAATTTTTAAGACCCCTTTTCAGTCCCTGTTGTAAAAAAACTATTTATTTTTTTATTTCTTTCTTATTTGCAAAATAGTTGGACAAAGGTCATCTTTAACTATTCCAAATTTCAAGTTGATACCATTAGTAGTTCTCGAGATATCCAGCTGTGACAGACAGACGGACTTAGTCACACCATAAGGGTTCCTTTTTACCATTTTGGTACGGAACCCTAAAAATGGTTATGCGATGGCTATAAAAATTTGTAATAAAATACCCGAGGATATTAAACTATTGCCTTTCAATCAATTTAAGATAGTTTTAAAGAAATGGCTGATGGACAGAGGCTTCTATTGTATTGAAGATTTCCTCAAATATAAAGAGTAAGGAAGATCGATGTACTAACTCTGCCTAGACATTTTCTCCAGGATAAACAATTACAAAAAATAGTATAGGTTAATAACATTAAATTATTATAAACGGTTTTATTGCTAATTTGCATGCTATGAAATGATATAGGTATGTATTCACTTCTCAAGCTTACGCGCTCACTAGACATGAAATAAAACACTTTTAACGGATACTAGCGCGGTTTTATTGAAAGTACTTTGGTAATTAGTTGGTATTTGGTTTGATTTTTGATTTTCCCGACGTTTCGGCACCTTTGCAGCTGCCGTGGTCACGGGGGACTGAAGCTACTTGTGAGCCTACCCTCAAGCGATGAATTTTTTAAAACGTTCAGAAATTAAAATTTATCAAATTTTAATTAGTTTAAGTTTTGGTTTGGTTTTAATTTAATTTTATATGTTAAAAAGAGAGAATCTACTGAAACTACTACCATTTCAAAAAATTGGGAGGCCCCTCCAAGAAAGAAATGGCGAAAGAAAACTTGGAGAGGAAGGCCGACCTCCGTCTTTTATATTAATTAATTTATTTGCAAAAGGAACTAACCAAAGGGCAAACAAAGAGAAGCATAGGGACCCGCGTTAAAGAACATGTAGCTGACATGAAACATAGGCGCGATAACAAGTCTGCAGTGAGTGAACACGCCTTTGAGGGGCCCAACCATTATATTAGATTTGACAAACCCCAAATCCTTGCTAGGGAACGTAGATTCATTCCTAGAATGCTCCGCGAGGCTATCGAAATAAATAAATATCCTAATTTCAATAGAGATGATGGTTGGAAAATTCCACCAGCTTGGGACCCCATCATTCACAAGCTAAAGCCCCAAACACACACTGTAAGATCTAATGATACGGTTAGTTCCTTTTGCAAATAAATTAATTAATATAAAAGACGGAGGTCGGCCTTCCTCTCCAAGTTTTCTTTCGCCATTTCTTTCTTGGAGGGGCCTCCCAATTTTTTGAAATGGTAGTAGTTTCAGTAGATTCTCTCTTTTTAACATATAAAATTAAATTAAAACCAAACAAAAACTTAAACTAATTAAAATTTGATAAATTTTAATTTCTGAACGTTTTAAAAAATTCATCGCTTGAGGGTAGGCTCACAAGTAGCTTCAGTCCCCCGTGACCACGGCAGCTGCAAAGGTGCCGAAACGTCGGGAAAATCAAAAATCAAACCAAATACCAACTAATTACCAAAGTACTTTCAATAAAACCGCGCTAGTATCCGTTAAAAGTGTTTTATTTCATATATAGGTATGTAGTTATAGTTAAATGGGCATAAGTTCTACCCAGTTGTATAACACCTACAAAGTCATAAAAATTGTACCCTATTTAATGCAAATAAATTAATTGAATTGAATTTGCCTTTTTTCCTTTTTTTTCTTATTATTTTCTTCTGTTTTTTCTTTTTTTAGTTCCTCCTTTTTTACGACCTCCGTGGTCGAGTGGTTTGCACGCCGGTTTTTAAGGCGTCATCATCTCTTGAGGTCCCGGGTTCGATCCCCGGCTGGGTCAATGTAGAAAATGAACTTTTCAATATTGTCTCAGGTCTGGGTGTTTGTGATACCACCGTTGTTTCTGATTTCCATAACACAAGTGCTTTAGCTACTTACCTTGGAGTCGGAGAAATGTATGTGATGTTGTCAAATATTTATTTATTTATTTTACCTACTTAAGAGGATTGTCAAGCAAACGGTCTCCATACAAACGGCGATAACGTTTCCCACCCTCTAAACCTTAACCTACAGCAATGAATTTTTGGTATGTTTTTGAAATGCCTAAAAACTAGGGCTGTACGTTTTGATTTTTAAAATATTCATTGTAGATTTGAAAATATTGGCACTTCTGTGTTTTGTATGAAATCACTAAAATGCAAATATTTCGAAATCTATTATAGATATTTAAAAAATCAAAACGTACAGCCCTAGTATTTAGGCATTTCAAAAAAATACCAAAAATTAATTACTGTAGGTTAAGGTTTAGAGGGTGGGGAACGTTATCGCCGTTTGTATGGAGACCGTTTGAGTGACAATCCACTTAAGTGATTACAACTTTTGCTGGTCCTTAGGAATAAATAAAGTAAGTACCTACCTACTTACCTACATTGAGGACATTGAGTAATGTACATTAAAACCGATAGGTAACGGGAAGTTAGCAATTTTTACACTGTCGAGGATGGTTTGATCTTTCGGAGAAATGTAAATGGCTTACCTTACAAATTACAAGGCTCGTATAGTCATTTTCTCAAGAAATGCGAGGAAATTCGATTTTAAAAAACAAAGATATTTTTTTCTTTTTTTGCAGGGAATATGAGAAGAAGAGAAAAACAAAGAAAAACATTTTGAAAAAGTTTATATTAAATTTTATTTTAGGGAAAAAAGAAGAAAGACAAATAAAAAAGTTTTTTTAATGGTTTCGTGTGACCATGTGAAACGACAAGTGCACGCTCTTCCCGTACTTGTGCGGGAAGTAAGTATTGAAATTCATTACCGCTCTGTTCACTAGACCGCCACGTAAATGTGGAACCTCGAGTAGTTCGAGGGTGTAATAGCTACTTACAACCGAGGTAAGCATACTACTTTACATCATTCATGCGAGGTAAATATAATAAAAATAAAGATAAAAAAAAATAAAAAAAAAAACTGAACAACTTTCATTATAGGACCAACCTCGAAATCACGAAAAAAAATCAGCTGTTCCATTCAAAATGAATCTTATCATTTTTATGAAAAAAAATATTGTTTGACCAAGGAGTTTTGCATAGCTTGAACTGAAATGAAATACCGCTAATAGGCTTGTTTCCATTAAGAATAAATATAATGGATAGGGGTTTATAATGATTAATTATATTATGGAGAAAATAACAAACAATTTTAATTATTAAAAGCGTTAAAGATTAATAATATTTTTAAAAAATAAATTTCGTAAAATGAAACCTTTAGTCACATGACAGTGAACACCAATCAGAAAGCGTTACGTCACGCCGTGCGAAACTCCAATCTTGTCTTTGACGTTTCGAGTATCACTACCGGAGGCGCGTTCCAAACCTACACTCCGAGTGCAACCTAACCACAACCGAACGCAAGTTTTAGCCACTTTTTCCGTATTTCTCCATTGTTTGGAACATATATAAATAACTGGTTTGGCGTTTTTATAGTCGTGCTATCACACTGGGGCTCTATACAGTACTTATAATATGAGAAATTAATTTTTAAACGATAAAAACTAGCTATAACGTACGAAGACACGATCGCTCTTTTGTTTGTTTTGCACGGCGTGACGTCATTCAAGACGCCATGACAGTCTTGTGCGTTTTGGAACCAAATTAAAATTGGTTTTTTAAAACGCGAAATTTATAATGTAAACGCTCGATTAAAAATAAATAAACCTTTTTTTTCGATAAAATGCCTAATAAGCTAAAATATTAAGCAGTTATTAAAATTTTGTCAACTAGCCTATTTCATTGTAGGTTTTTTTTTCAGTAAAAAGTTTCGTCAGTTTATAAATAAGAAAAAAGATTGGTTCACTAAGGAGTTTTAAATGCTTGAATTGTAAAGTGTACTTTACAATTAAAGCATTCACCATCCTTGACTTGTAAAGTGATTTGAAAATGGAACGTTCTATCTAAACAATGCACTGTGTTGCACATGTCAACTTACACAGCCTCATACTATATTAGTAAATGCTAGTTACCGAGCAGTATGATGTAATAGTACATTACAGCCGTGAACGGGAAGCTAGCGATTGCATTGTCGAGGATGGTTTGAAGCCCGAGCCGCAGGCGAGGGCTTTAATCATTCGAGGCAATGCAAGTAGCTTCCAGAACAAGGCTTGTATAGTGCTTTTCTCAAGAAATGCGAGGAAATAAAAAACTTTTCAATTGAAACTTAATTAAATTTAATTAATATTAAAAATGAGATTTATCATAGACAAATCCTCTGAGTAATCTTGAATTACGTGCAGCGCCATCTACCGCCGAGAAGCAAAAACCCATCTCATTGCGCTTCTCGGCGGTAGATGGCGCTGTACATAATTCAAGATTACTTAGAGGATTTGTCTCTGATAAATCTGGTACAATACAATGTAATATTAATTTATTCTTATAGTAATATACTCTGTGCGCACCATTTTTTTTATTGTATCGTTATTATAGTACCTATTAAATAATTTTACCTTTATAATATTAACTGTCTTGTCGTTGGCTTGCGTGCCAGAAAAAAGGAACTAAAGTTATGGCTGTATGGTGCAAATGTGCCTTTGCTTTTTTTGTTTTTGTGAACAGCTAAAACAAAAAGAAGAAGTTACCGCAGACCACCCGCACTGGTGCTGGTGCGGGAAGTAAGTATTGAAATTCATTCCTGGCCTGAATTTTAAATTTAGAATGTGATGAACCAGACCCCCTCGGAAATGTGGAACGCCCCGCATTCCTTTTTCAAATGGAATGATAAGATTTCAGAGCATAAGTGAGAAAAAGACTATGAATATAAGATCTATAACTTTCATTAAATGATAATACCTCTTGAATCGCGCAGAGAAGTACGAGATCAAACCTTTTTGTACAAAATCTTAAATAATCAGATCGATTCACCTTATTTGTTAAGTAAGATATTGCTTAAATGTTCTGGAGCTAGACTGCGTTCATGTGATACTTTCTCGGTACCTTATTGTAGAACCAATTACGGTAAAAACCGATACATACTAAGAGCTATGAAAAACTATAATGTGAATTTTAGTGATATAGATTTATTTAATACCAAATTTGCTAAATTTAAAAATGAAACTTTCAAAATTTGTATTAGTAAACTACAACCTTAATGTTTTTTATTGCCTTGTCTAAACCATTTTTGTTAAAATGTTATTAGATTACTTATTTTTAATACCAAATTTGCTACATTCAAAACTTTTAAAGAAAAAAAAGACTTTTTTGTTGTAATGTCATTATTTATTTATTTATTTTATTTAACAAACTTTATTGTACATTTCAAACAAAATGTTACGAAAGGCGAACTTAATGCTAAAAGCATTCTCTCCCAGTCAACCTTTAGGAAACAGATATCAATGAAGGCGGTACAAAAATATTAATAAATACAACATAACATATAATTTAATACATATAATATATATAAAAACATGGATATATATAATATATATAAATAATAATCTACATATTTAACAAAAATAATATAAGAAGGAGATACAAATATCGATGATTTCACATAACCTATGAGCTTTCTAACAGTAAGGCATGAACTTTCTTTTTGAAGGAGACTTTACTGGGAGAGCTTCTGATAGATTCAGGGAGACTATTCCAGAGACGCAGAGCTTGCATTGTGAAAGAATCGGACATATAACCGGAATGAAAGAGAGGAGTAAAGAGAGAAAGAGAGTTAGTAGATCGAAGTTGACGATTGTGAGAGTCGCAAAGATACTGAAACTGGTATTCTGGGGTATGGGGATTGTTGAGAATAGAATAGAGCGTGCAGAGTAGCCTTTGCTCTCTGCGCTGACGGATAGGAAGCCATTTAAGCTGTGACCGGTACGAAGAAATATGGTCGAACTTGCGGAGGCAGAAGATAAAACGGATAGCATTATTCAAGAGGCGGTCCAGCTTATTAAGAAGATCCCCATTCAAGTCCGGGTAACAGACATCAGCATAATCAATGAGTGGAAGTATAAGAGAAGTTACGAGAGTGACCTTAATAGGAATAGGGAGGAAATTTCTAAAACGATTCAAGAAGCGAAGGGAAAATGTAACTGCTCGACTCACCTCGGCAATTTGCGTTGTCCAACTGGACACTGGAGTACATTATTTACTTAATAATTTCTTACATCTGGGGGTCAAGTCTGCTAATGTTTTCGTCAAAATCGTAGTTCAATGGTGTTTGAATGGTAATGCTTTTTGACATAAGTAGTTCTTGTTTCTTAAACCCAAAATCGAGACACAATATGTTTCCGTTATGAGTTTAAGAATCACAATGTGTTTCGGTTTTGGGTTTAAGAAACAAGAACTGTGTCAAAAAGCATTAGCATTCAAACACCATTGAACTACGATTTTGACGAAAACATTAGCAGACTTGACCCCCTGTTTGCTTACATAATAGTCTGTTCAAAGTATTGTACTATTTAGTGGTGGAAACTTTTTTGGCGGATGTACTAATATTTTGTTTATTACTTACTATGTATTATTTAAAGCTGTATGTTTCCCAAAGTTATAAAATAAAATAAAAATATAACTTTCTAGAAATTAGGTATTTATAGTACCATGTTATAATAACCCTAAACCTGAGTTAGAAAAATGAAAACGAACAAGGATCATTCACACAGCTGCGGCGCGTCAACGGCGCGTCACCGGCCCGTCTGGCAACGTCAAAAATGTGTGTGAACAAGCAGTCCACGGCACGGCCGGCGCGGCAATTTTATTTTTCCCCGACTAACCTATCCTGCGAGGTTTTTGGTGTTTTACAAATAACCCTGTATATTAACGTGATGGCACTATTTATTTAACTCAAAGAATCAAAGACTTGATATTATAACATTAATTCAGTTTATTTTTAACACTGTAAAATAATATAGGTACCTATGACATAATAATAATTTTATTCAGTTAAAAATAAATAAATTTTAACAAAAGTATACCATAATATTAATGTTCTGCTTAACTTAATAAATTATCATTAATATTGATTTATATATAAAGATAATAATTATTATTATGACCTAATTTTATACTATTGTCCATAAATATTTAGTAAATCACATAATTTCATTACCTAGTAAGTACATAAGTCGTTTTTTTAGATTTAAATAACTACCTAGTAGCTCTGTATGTTAGACCTCGCTTTTATTATCTCCACCATTTTGAAAAATTTCAAAAAACTGAATAGACAAAGAAATAATAATATTGGTGGACGGATAATTAGAAACACTGATCGATTTTCATACAAACGAAGTAACTTTGAGTAACTTGAAGTAACTTGAAGCCTTGGTTCTTCGCCAGGGGTTGATCGAGCTGTGATCTGATGATGGCTATCCAGGAAGTGAATGAACGAGATCCAGATAGCTATAGGTACACACCCAACTGATCTGTACCCTTAGCACGAACAGCTATCGAAAAAAATAACTCGCGTAAAATCATTCGATAGTTAAATTTTGTATTGGAAATTTGTACAACGCCATCTTTCGCCGATAAGCGAAATGAAATTTTCCATAGAGAATTGTCTATCGAGTAATTTTACGTGCGTTTTTTTTCTCGATAGCTGTTCGTGCTAAGGGTACTGATCAGCATTCTAAGAGTTATTTGGATAGGTACTTAAAAGAACCCGTGAAAATTGTGTAATTATCGAACCTGCGCCACACACAAAATGACACAAGAATCTGTTGAGAACAGGGATTGATAACGTTATTTTTAAATGTAACGTTATTTCTTACTTTTTTACCGTTACTTTTAATATTAACATTATGTCAATAAATAACGTTACTTTAAATAACGTTACATTGAAATTAACGTTATTTCAGTAAATAACGTTAATTTTAACCTTATTTCTTACTTTTTGTTACCGTTTCTTTAAAATTAACGTTATTCCAATTATAATTTAACCGGTGCTATTGTACCGGTATAGTTTAACGCTATATTTAACGGTAATTTTACCGGTACAATAATTTTTACGTTTTTTTTACCGGTAAATTTACCGATAAAATGTTTTATCGGTATTTTTAACGTATTTTTTTTGTACTTATCGTTATTTTTTTAACGGTATTTCTATCCCTGGTTAAGAAAAGCGACCTGTAGAAGAGAACAGACGGACAGCCAGACAGCGGGACGGACATACTAAAGCATTATTGCCCAAGTTAAAGAAGAGACGCTTTGCGCTTGCTCAGTCAATAACATATAATTACAAACCTACTTAAATAAAAATCAAAATAAAATGTATTCCACAGACAATAATTATTAATCATTTACAAATAATAATTGTAACCACACCCACAAGTCGAATAAGATGGCAAAGTAGGCAAAACTACATTAGGGGCATAAGACAGAGGCAAAGATTCAGCTAACAAACTGCTGACAGTCAGCAAAGAAAGCGTGTCAGCTAAGCTGTTCGCTACTGAGTTGGGTTGGATGACCACAGGAGAGAGGAGCTGCTGCGGGGTTGCGATAATTTGAGGTGGGGCCGCGAAAATTTGAGGTGGGGCCGCGATAATTTGAGGTGGGGCGGCGATAATTTGAGGTGGGGCCGCGATAACTTGAGGTGGGGCTGCGATAACTTGAGGCCCGCAACCACATGGCCCTGGTGCGATGATCTGGCCGTTTGGTACGTAAGCAGGACGGACTAGTTGAGCGTAAGTCTGGAAAGAGAGAAATGGCATTTTGGATTTTTGTATTTACAGTGTTTTCTAAACCTTATAATTTAACTTTACAAAACACAATACTCCTTTTATTATGAGTTTTTATGCCATTTTTTCTACGATCAAGAATATCCTAGATAACGCTTCACGAACTAAAACAGTTCGCAAAAATGACACCTCAAATAGCGTCCCACTTACAAATTTGGCGCCTATTTTGTACATAATTACCTCTTGTTTGTACAAACTCACATTTTATATCACTTATGTTGATATGTTTTTGTACAAAATAAGCTTATTTTGTACAAAAACATAATATCTTTTATCACTTACTTTGTGCAAAATAAGCGCCCAGTTTGTAAGTGGGACGCTATTTGAGGTGCAATTTTTGAGACTCTGACCGGACATCTAGGGTATTCTTGATCGATGCATTTTTTGTTTGTTTTCTACTACCTATTATAATCATTTAAAAATAATCAAGAAAAGCAATAAGTACTTTTGATTAAAAAAAGTATTTTCTTTCGGTGCCGGTGTATAAAGCAGCTAAAACGTTAGCCCCCTACTCAGATGGCCAACTTTCTATGCGTTTGAACGCTACGCTTACTATATAAGCAGTAAACTATAAATTTACGTGCCTACGCTTGTCAATTCCATCAAAAAAAATTAGCAAAACAATATTAAAAATTCTTACTTGGAAAACGGCCACCTGAAAAAACACCAAAGCAAAGAATTTCATTTTTTCTTTTTTTTTTCAAATAAAAGAACAAATGAAAACTATTCGAATGATGTCTTACTAAAGATAAACAACCTTTTTATATTATTAAACTTTCACAAGACGTTATCGTAAATTGATAGTGTTAAATCGATATGTACCTAGTTTTAAATAACTTACTAAAAAAATTATTATCTGTGAACTGAAAGGTATAAATTATGTTGTCATCTTACTATGGTATGTTACAGTAATAGGTATGTTATCGATTTAACTTTGATATCAAAGATGTTGTAAAAGTTGTAAGAAATGTAACAAAGTAATTAGTAATGTCACTTTTAGTAAAAAAAACTGGGAGTTTAGCATTAATTTGAGAGTTTAAGATCTTCTGGGCGTTTATAGATCAAATTAACATGCTTCAACTATACAATATACAGGATCTCCAAAAAATTTGCCATACGGATAGTAAAGGCCTAAATTGGCTACTTTTGCTCTTTTGCCTACTACTACAACAACGAACTATATTTAACTGTAATTATTGTTTGTAAATAAATGATAGAACCTTAGCTTCAATCTCTACATGGTGCACTTTCGAGTCTTTCGATTCATTAGGTAGGTACTTGGACTTGGCGTGCAATAAATTTAATTAACATGAGGGCGAACATAGGGACCATCAAACTGAACAACTTTTACTATGGCACTAACTACATTAGTGGCACAAAGGCCGCCGGTAACGATCATTTGCGATTGACAATTTTTACGTCATTGACGCCCATTGATGCGAAAATTGATCGTTTACGCGTGCAATTGAAGCGATTGTCAATGGGGGGATGTTACAAAATTTATCCCGCTTGGTGGCGCTACTGCTGCTGGAAACCTTTGTATGGGCATTTATCCCCGATTTTCCTGTTTATTTTAAATTATATCTAAAAATGGTTGGTACCTACAAATAATTATTATGGTAGTCAGACAGTAAACGAATTAAAGATTGAAGAAAACCAAAATGTGTTGGCAGAAAAATTGATATTTACGAAAAATCGCTTCCAACATCAGAAAATTGATAGCAAACCTCCCTCTCTCTCTTTAACTCATCTGCGCCTGCCGTATAGGTACCCCCCTACAAATAATTAGCACCAGAGAAGAATAGAGACAAAAGAAGATAACAATTGCGATTGTCAATTTTTTCGTCAATGTCATTGTTGTAGCAATGGCAAGATAATTTTACTGATTCACAAATCGTCTACCAGTCGGCGCACTACTACTAACTTGGCGCTAGTGTAGATGTAGACCTGTCATTTCGTTGTTTTCATAAACATATGACAATCGCAATTGATGCGGGCTTAAGACAGTTCTTCTTTTTACCGACTTCCAAAAAAGGAGGAGGTTCTCTGTTCGTCTGTATATTTGTTTTTTTGTAAATGTCCACCGATTACTTGAAGACGGCTGGACCGATGGAAATGATCCAAACGTTATTATATTGGGTAAACTCCCAAGTTGGTCTCATTTTTTAAAATTTGGAAATCGGTTCAGTACTTTTCAAGTAATCTTGAAAAAAGCACGAAAATAGTATGATTTTGTGTGAACTACCTCGATGATCAGTCGTATCATATCTTCTTTGTTTATGAACTGAATAAGATAATGATTTTTTTGTTGGTAAAGGGATATCTTAAGTGTAATTCTTTAACCGACTTAAAAAAGGAGTAAAAGTATATATTAAAAAAGGAGGTTCTCAGTTTGATTCGTATGTATGTATATTTCTCCGCGATTAACTCACGTTTGGCTGAGCCGATTTTTCTACCTACACTAAAAATAAAAAAATGTTTAAAAAAAAACAAAAAACCGACTTCAAAAAACCTACCTCTAAAAAGCAATAAATAATATTCGTAATATTAAAAACATGTCTATTGAAGTCGGGTAGGGCTTTTAGAATAAAAAAAAAGGAATTTGTTCTCCAGCCCCACCCGACTTCAATAGACATGTTTTTATTATTACAAAAATTATTTATTGCTTTTAAGGGGTAGGTTTTTTGAAGTCGGTTTTTTGTTTTTTTTGTCTCTATTCTTCTCTGGTGCTAATTATTTGTTGGGGGTATAAGGCAGGCGCAGATGAGTTAGAGAGAGAAGAGAGTCGTTTGTTTCACAAGCACTCTGAAGTTGGGTGCAGATCAAATCACTGTCTATTGATTATTTAAACCTTCGATCACATAATTTAAAAGCATAGTGTATGTTCTTTTACTTCCCAAGAAAATTACGTCAAACACACTAAAGTAATCACAAATACGAAAACATAGATAAAAAAGCAATAGGTAATGAAATCGATTTTTGTATGTAATCGTTACTTAATCGTTAAGTCGTATGTTACAAAAACTTGCGATTAACTGTCCTTTGTTTCAATAATGAGTTAGCTACTAAAGTGTATGGTTGTGTTTGAAGAAAAGTTCTTAGTAATAATGCAAAAAAGTTTAATTGCATTAGTTTTCTGCGTGTTATTATGTGTAAGTTTACTTAAGTATTTAAATCCTTTTAAAACTTAAATTTCTTATATATAGTTTTTTTTTCATAATTTTTGAACTTCATTAAGTAGATAAAGACCTTACTAACACTTCATTTCTTTTTCACTGACCTGAAAGTAATGAAAACTTGTTATACTTATTAGAAAAAATAAATAAATAGGTACTACATAGTAACTAAGGAACATGGGATGCTAAAAGACCCCCCTTTTAACGATTATTTGTAATATGAAAATATTAACTTTTGTATTTTAGAAGTTCACTTTAACACATATTTTTAGGTAAGTATTAAGTAATTATATCTTTAATAAAGTATTGTAATTTGCATAAAAATGCAACCAAACCAATAGAACTAAATGAAGTTCGTTTTTGTTTTATTCATTTTTTTTATAACGACTCATTTCATTTTTAGGCTCGTATTATAGAATCAAACTCAAATTCAAATCTCTGCTTGAGTACAATTAGAAAGGGATGGTGCTATTAATCGCATATAGCGCCATCCCTATCTAACTTTATTCAAGCAGAGATCCGAGTTTGAGTTTGATTCTATAATACGAGCCTAAGTAGGTACCAACCTACGTTAAATATTACTTTAGTTTTTTGGGACCAACTTAATTTCTAATACTTTAATTAAAATTTTCTCTCTAGCGTGATTTAAAGAAACATCTACTTAAAACTATAAGAACTTATTACTGTCGCAATGTGTGTGCTGAATAAAAAATATTATTCTCATGATCATGAGATAACCATAGGTATTACTTAAGCAGGTCTTATATTATGTAATTATAATATCTCACGTTTTGCACTGATAAAGATACCTAAACCAATTTTCATTAATTTCACAACAGATTTTTACCGAATAATGGTAATGATTGAATAAAATAACTATGAAGTAGGTAGTTATTATTTTAATATATCCAAGCACACATACTTACAAAGATAACTTCTATATGTATAGGTATTTAGATTATTAGGTACTCCAGTAATTTCACATTTTCTGTAATTTTCATTTTCTTTCTGTTACAGACTGTGTGCGCGAATTCATCCACCAAAAAAGATTCCTATACAAATTTCATGAATTCTAACAGAAGTAATGATATTACTATTAACTCTTCAATTAACAATCCGCCTGAAGGGAAAAGCAATGATTTTTTCAACAAATACATAGAAAATGTTCGCAATAAAAACAAACAGATGAATTTGAAAATGGTACAAAATCTTAACGACCAGTCGAAAAATGGTGACTATGCTAAATTGAAAGAGAAATTACGGAGACAAATGATGAATATGACTGCATCCAGACAAGATAAAACACCGGAATATGAAGCCCCAACTATGATACCCATTTTTAGACCACTACTAAATAATATCAGAAATAAAGCACAACCAACAGATGAGAAGGTATCGAAGGATTTAGAAACATTTAATAACACAGAAGAATATGACAATGAAGTCATCTACCTAAAAAGTGTAACTAAAGACGAATCTGAAGATGAATCGGTTAATAATTCAACAAATGGAGTAAAAATACTTAATTTAGCAGATACTATCAGCTTATTGAAACAACAGCAGAATGCACTTAATTTCCAACAAGTCAATTTACAAGAGCCTATTAATAATGAAAATAATCCTTTACAGCCTTTAATTAACGTTGGAATAGGAAATGATCAGATTGCAAAAACTGTTTCAAGTGAAAACGAAGAAAAAGTACTAGAACTAAAGGATATTGTGTATCCCAATAACGTATTTACAAGTGTACAAAGTATGTTCCTTCCACAAACAGGAATTATTGATAGTAATAATGCAGTAGCCCAAAATAATAATTTCAAAATACACCCACAATTTAAAATAGAATATATTCCTGATAACAACAAATTGACTCTTAACCAAAATACTCAAAATCTTGTTACGTTGTCTGAAAGTTTGAATCCTAGTACTGATGATATAAATACTATACAAAATGTAATCACACAGAATCTTGGACTACCGAACAATATGATAATTGAAAGTATGAAATTCATTTCTCTCGGTGAAATGCAAAACAATTTAAGAAATTCACAATCAGTTTTTCAAGATCCAAGTATCGAAACAGTGTTAGAGAAGCAAATTTTTGAAGAAAATGCTGCTATGTTTCAAAGAGATTACGAACAAATGAATCCTGTTACTAGCAACACAAGGTTTGAAATCCCTTGTTTCACAGCCACTGATATTTTAGAAGATTTTGTCCGTTACAATCCAACTCTTAACCAAAATACAATGCAACCTATAATATTCTCTGAAAATGTAAATACTAATTTTCCATGTACAAAAGAAGCTGGCAAGGATAACATTGACGAAGAGTCTGTGGCGATAATATTTAAACCAAAGAATATATCTTTGTTGAAGCTTTATGGAGATATTTTGAAGAAAATAACCCTTACAGTCTTGGTGCCGTACCATGTATCCAAACTCGTAGCATAATTAATATTACAATTGTAAGAAAAACAAAAGTAATTGTAGAATCACCGAAACATGATATAATATCGCGTGATATAGCGTTTAATCGACACTCTACTGACAAATTCTATTGTCATTTGACAGTTAAAAGCGATTTGCTATAATCATATAGCGTTTTGAAACTCATGCTACCCCCAGCAAGGCGTAATCGAAATACTTACACCTACATAATAATCTCTTTCAAAACATCAAATTAGGTAGCTACCTACCTACCAAAAGTTTTTTTTTGTTATTTTCTAGTTTAGAGAAACAAACAGCAAGGCTTTATATTATTATGCTTTTACTAAAAAATCTGCTATGTGTGCATGCTCGGAAAACGTTAGCAATGAAATTACAGTTTCGTTAAGGATTTGTGAGTTAAAAGCAGCTAACTAGAATCTATGGAATAAGCATTCCGCTCAAAAAATGGCACCATACGAAAAGTACAACTATGTGGATAGAGCTAAAAATCCTGGCATTTAATTATGCAGCTCAAAGCATCTGAATACTAGTTGCTTATTAGCGACCATAATTTGTATACTCATAAATATTTTCTATACTGAAACGTAAGATACGTTTTTTCTGCATCTTTTTACTGCGTTCTTTGCGTCTTTTACACTATTTGACTAATAAAGGACGTCATTTCTAATAAACTCTCTCTTTCTATCTTTTCTCTACAATAAAAAACTGCAATTATTGAAAAGAACACTAACGTTAGTCACCGGTTGCGTAGCTGGCCCGACTAAAGCTGAGCATAAGGGTCATCCCATACTAACTTGACAACTAAAACATTGTAATTAGTATGGGAAAGTAAACAAAAATGAAGTTTTTCGACCTATGTTTCTTTCTTTAGCAAAAATAGTAATAATAATATTCTTTATTGCACACGAAAAGACATTACAAACAAAGAAACAGAAGAATGAAGAAAGTACACAATAGGCGGCCTTATTGCTAGACAGCAATCTCTTCCAGGCAACCTTGGGAGAGAGATATATGATACAGGATAATAAGGGAGTGGGTGCAACTATTTTGAGGACAGTTTAAGTACATACCTACATAAAATAAATTAAATAAAAATGAAAATTCAGGAAAATGGAAAAGAAAACAATAAATATAATTAGTGAGGAATAGAAGAAAGGCAATGACTCCTGACTTGATTGCGAAAGGATCCAAGAGTTTGGGCCTTTCTGATACCTTCTAATGTTGATTTCATTGGTAGAACCTAAGAACTCTCCTACAAAATAACAGTGTACATAACATTAGGTATAGAAAGTTAGAGAAAAGTTAGCAATAGAAATTGCCTACGTGACCAAAAAACGAGTAAAGTGGCAGAACAATTTGGGACAACGTCGCACTCACTTATTATTGCGTTGCACTTAGGGCACAGAATACATAATAGTACAAAAGTCTTAGGGTGAAAACCCAAAAAAATGTTAAGCTTGGGGTGACAAAGTTATAATTTGTCAGCTGGTCCTGCCTTCTGGATGCACTTTTAAGAAAGCGTAAACTCTTGGTACCTACTAAATACTTAAATGGTTTTCATATACTTTACCTATTGAATTATTTGTTGTAACATTTTGGTACTATGGTGGGAAATTATTTAATTCAAAAACATTATCTTTTCCGATAATATTTCAAGGTGATCTTTAAAATTCTCACAATAAAACGATTTATAAATATTTTTCTAGAAAATCTGTAGAATTTTTATCCTCAACTGAAAAAAAGCTTGGCACACAAATTAAAGATATTTAAGTAGCTAAATAAAGTAATGACTTGAGTAAAACTTGCAATTTTCAAATGTTTAAAGTCAATTACTTTTTTTAATTTACCTTACATTGTGAAGTATAATAAAATTGTTTGAGTTTAGAAGTAAGTAATTTAATGTTATTGTAAGTAAGTTATTTAATAAATTATTCATTTATTATATTTCTTGTGTTGTTATTTTACCTTGTCATTTATGATTACGTAATGACTTAATGACCCAAATTACATTTAAGGGTAGGGGCATAATAATAATAGGGGTTCGATCCCTGCTGAAAAATTGTAAAAAAACAACTTTTTAATAAAAGTATTAAGTAAGTAGGTACATCATAATTTATTGTTTTGAAAAGAACATTTATTATTATGATTAACTAGGGATCGGCACAATTTTTTTAACAATGGCACTGAAAAGTATTATATTGTGTATTATAATCACGTAAGGTAGGTACCTATCTATTCTATTCTATAGAAGTATTCTATTCTGTGACGTAAAAGAAACAGAAAGACGTAAAGTATAAAATAATATTAATGAAATATTACTTTACATTGTTAAATATTAAAAGCCTTCAAATCAGTTTTCAATGTTATTAGGAATTTTTAAAGACAAAAAAATAAGTTGTAAGTAGGTGTTTATGTAACCATCCATATATTTTTAACATAAGTCCTATGGTTTAGCAATTTTTTATTGTTATGACCAAAACAATCGAATGACGATGCGGGGTAAACAAAAGTGACGTCACTGAGATGGCAGCCGCGCATGCGCTGTGCTTGCAAATTGTGCTGTCACACGACATGAAACTTAACGAGTTTATATTGATTTTCTTTTTGGGTGGTCTAGCTTTGACAAATATTGACCTAGAACGAAAGTTTCCTACAAAACGCACTGTCAAAATATGTGAGGTAAGTTCAGTTTCCAAATTTTTATCCTTCATAATACGTTACCTAATCGTACCTTTATGTAAGAAATATTTTCAATTTCCCTACCTTTATGGAATTAGTACTTACCTAACATTTTATTGGATTTTAGTTACGATTATGTGTAACGTATGAAGGATAATTAATTTGAAAACTGAGCTATTGAGCCATAATGTCTTATATAGTTTTAGTTGCCTCAGTTTGCTGCACACGAGAACTCAGCTCCTAGGGATGAGTGCAACGAGGTTTTTAGTTAAATATGTAGAGTTTCAGTCACATCAAAATAAATTATTTCAGTGAAAGAATTATTGAAGATAGAGCGATTTTCGTGTCGAATTCTCAAAAACGCTCCCCAATGCACGATTGGCTGATAACGTCTTCAGCCACGTGCGCGGCAGGTGTTTGTTCGGGCGATCGTGGCACGTGACGTCATCGCATGATCCGCAAGGGCCAGCCGTGTTTTTTAAACTCACTTTTTTAATCTTTAATATTTTTTTCATTTCTTGATGGATTTGAGAAATTTAAACAGAGATTTACACAGATATTGATATTGTATTTGATGTGATATACAAAATTGATATATTCAATTGTCGTGTTGATCTTCATTACAATGTTTGATGTAGGTAGTTTGATGATATTTTTGCGCTACAACCACACAACTTGAATGTTATAAAAAATAAAAAAACGTTCTGAGCAGCAAGTGGTCAACAACGACTCCAACAAACCCCTTCATATTTTAGTTTACTTACGCTTAAAATTTCCACAAACATAACAAAAAACCGCCTGCATCAAAAGACAAGTTTAGTGGACTTAAAAAATGGAAACAAGATTAAATATTAAAGGCAACATAATAACATGCAGTCTAAAGAAAGTGACTTTATAAATTATTTGAATGCCTCCGACTGCATGTTATTATGTTGCCTTTAATATTTAATCTTGTTTCCATCTTTTCGGTTGACTTGTCTTTTTATGCAGGCGGGTTTTTTAATTTTTTTTATATTTTTTTTCTTTTTAGTTAATAAACACCGTTAATTTTTAAGTAATATCAAAAAATGAAGAGAAAAAAATCAGCTGTTCCATACATTATAGTCGAGTCGATGTCGTACTTTTCTATGGAACAGCTGATTTTTTTTTTCGAGATTCCGTAGTTGGCCCCTTAGTAAAAGTGGTTCATTCACGTGGTCTGAAATCCCCTTTTAATCTTAAAAATTAACGGTGTATATTACGGTCATGATAAATAGGTACCTTTTTGAAATCCTTATAATATTAATTTGACACCCATAGTACCTACTCCAAAAAAAATTTTGCTTGGCATTTGTTATAGGTACTACCTACTTGGAGCACCTTTAAAAAGCTCATAAACAAAACAAACACGCCATCGTCACCATCCGGTTTAACACGGCTATTTAATAAAACCTGATAAATAAACCCCTAGTGTGACCGCGCCTGTCCCACCCTAAAATAGAGGGGAGGTTGTATTATATTCGTTATAGCGAATTGCAGTCAGTTAAGAATTTACCTCAAAGCCTGAATGTCGTCAAAAAAGCACAAATACCATAGAAGATTCAATAAAATTGGCATATTATTAAATGTTTCACGCTGTGAAAAGACCGCCTGTGAGTGAGTGTTTCTGTTGAAGTGTTTTTAAAAAGTGAGATTATGACGTTTGCCCTGAAGGCACCATACATGTTAGAAGAAAGGTTTAAAAGTATTGATTTAGCAACGAGTATTATGCCTTCTTTGATATTTCGTAATCGGTAAGTTAAATCGATATAAGTACTTAGGTACTTAGATACTTTATCGACGACGTAAACTTTCTAGATTTTTCTCTAAACATGAATGCTCAGGGCTCAGATTAAGGTGTCAAGCTACATTTCTAGACTATTCTAATAAGGGATGGTCCATCCACTTTTTTCTGGTTTCATTAAAAATGGAAAGGAATTTCTGTTAAATTATCTGTCAAAAGTATAACTTAAACAGGCCATTAAGTTTTTGTATTTTTAGATTTTAATGCTATTTTTATATCAAGAGAATTAATTAATATTAGAAAAAATAGGTAGGTAGATAGGTAGTTAGCAGTTCATAGGATCATTAAGTTTTGTTGTTCTTGCAGATTTTTATTTTATTTTTTAAGTTAACAATAATATAGGCACCTACCTAAGTAGGTACGGTCAGCAACGAAAGTTGCTTAACACTTTAGTACTTTGTCATAGTAACTTTTTTGACTAATGCTTCAAACTGTGAGACATCTTTTTGAAATTTGAGATTTTTGCATTCACAATGCTATTTTTACACAATAGTAAATAATATAGGTACTAGAAAAAATATACGACTCGCACCAGATCAATACTCAGACGGGAATCGAACCCGCGACCTTTGGATATCCGGTCCAATGCTCTGACCGCTGAGCTACTGAGTCACTAGTAGCTCAGCTCGTTGCTGACCGTACCTACTTTACTACATCATTAGTGAGTCTGACAAATGAAATATGTTTAGCTCACTTAGGTAACTAGGTAGGTAGGTATCTAATCTAGGTAATCTACTTACGTATTTAGAATTTTTGGAATGATTACTTTCTTGCAACCATTCATTTTGTCAGTTTAAGACGTAGAAAAAAAGAGAAGGAGGAGGTACCAAACCAACCTATTGCGGCAGTTTACCTACATGTAATAGGTAGGTACCTACCTAGCTATACCTACATCTACATTCTGCTACGTTCAACAGCTTTCATAATTATTACGTGACTTTCGAATCACTTTTCCTCAAGCTCGCAGCAAAAAGTGATTTTGCTGCGAGTTTTCTTGCTGCTATAAGTGAAAAACACATATCACAGAAATAACTGTGTTCGAGCGAGGTGAAAAATGAGTTGTATGTTTCCCACTAATTTTCTGTCTCGTGCTTTTAAGTCACTCACTTGACTGTACTCAGTACTTCGCTAGTTCGTGATTTAAAGTTAGCACTGGCAACATAAAATAACTTTGCTCACTTATTGTTGAACAAATAACAGCTATTAGTGATTCCCGTTGCTGTATTATAACTCCTATGCGA
This sequence comes from Agriphila straminella, assembly GCA_950108535.1. Classification (NCBI taxonomy): domain Eukaryota; kingdom Metazoa; phylum Arthropoda; class Insecta; order Lepidoptera; family Crambidae; genus Agriphila; species Agriphila straminella. The sequence continues at coordinate 14,570,711 of OX467304.1, forward strand.
AATTTTATAGCAAAGACGCACTTTGTCATGATGGCTGGGGTAACTAGTAGCAAATCATATTCTTTTATTTTCTTTCTGCCAAGGGCTATACGTAATTTCGAACGCAGCTAATCCATACAATAATCTATAAACGAAACGATTCAAATCATAAGAATATATCTTTTTATCTTTCTTACCTACCTACATTACATTTACATTTTTTTATCACAATATTTATTGGAACTTACATAACAAAATGATTATTATTTTGATCATAATGTGAAATGGAACGTAAACATAAACGTCACATGACGTCACTACCCTCGGCCATTGTTGTTGACTATACGACTAACTTCGAAAGCATGTCAAACTCCTAGCGCAACTATGTATTAAAATGACCTACTTAAAGTTTCACAATTATACATCAAAATCATACCACATTCACGTGTCACAAGGGTTGTGGTCATGAATGTCGATTTATTCTGAATGTTATCGAAAGAGATAGCTCAAAAGAGAATAGTGAATAGAACTAGCAACCGCCCGCCGCCGCCGCCCGCGACTTCATCTGCATGGTCAGCTATTTGTATTCTTTGGGAACAATGCCTTTTTTGGGATGAAAGGTACCCTATGATGTCCTTTTCTGTACCCCTGACAACGTGTATATGCAAAATTTCATAATAATCGGTTGAGTAGATAAGGCCCTCCGCTGCTTCAAGCGGGATCCCGCCGCGGGTACACGGCGCGGGAATATAGATTACTGGTTTTTGAGGGACAGTGATGCTTGCGCAGTGCATGAGTATAAGCTCTAATCTATGTCGCCCCGCGCGCGTGTCCCGCTTGACACAGCTAGCCGAGGGCCTAAGACGTCAAGGCGTAACAAACAATCAAACAAACTGGATTTCGCATTTATAATATTAGTGAGCTTAAGGATTGATAAAAATAATTAGTAAGAATCATAAAATTAAATAATGATAATAATTGTGTAAAATAAGTTATCGTAACTTGTAAATGTCTTATTGGGTTAAATAATCTTCGATCATCTAGGTAATATTGTGATTGCTACTTTTTGTCCTGTTTGTTACCTACATTATCAGTTACTCTGTTATTTAATAGTAAAATCTTTTTGATATTGAATTGCTGTCATCTCTTATTTGCAGCCACCCCAACAACAGACAATAAAATTTTATTCTAAATATGCGCTTAATTTTAGGGTTGGTTACTTACAGAATTATGGGTAACATTAATATTTAGACAAAAAGATAAAATATGCCCTGCCCCCCTAGTATGACCACTTAAACGCGATATGATATAGCAATTTATCACGTTAAACTGTCAAAAGACTATGGATTTTGACAGTTGAGTGTCGATAAACGCTATATCACGTGATATTATATCGTGTTTTGTCGATCATGCTAGGCCTACCTGTGGTTGCTTGGCTTGATATTTTGCCTAAACATCTAAGAATAAAGGAGACCTGTCATTTTATGCTCAATTTGTTTACATGGATATTTTTTCTAATCTGTGATTCTAAGTTACCGACATGCGTCAACCAAACGAGAACAAAATCAAATTGACATTTCATTTTCTTAATTTCCAGTCCCAGAAGTTCGGCCTAAAATTGGCCTAAAGTATCTATAATAAACATTCTCCTCTACTTTTGCATTTGCTTGAGAGGGGAGTTATAATAAGGTCTTCCCTACCCCCACCTATATCAAATTTTTTACCCAAAACAAAAACCAAGTGTGTAAAAAATACATACTAAATATTTTTTGACGGGAACGCAAAGTGCGAAGGACTCCCACTCTCCCCTCTCCCACCTCCCTTAAACTTCGACGCTAAATGTTACCTTTCTATATTTAATTAGGTACCTGTTAATTTGCTGTATAAAACAATTTAGCAGCATTAAGTATAAGGAGTGCTGTTTTAAAAGCAGTAGAAATATTATGATTATTATTACAACATAATCGACAAAAGTTGCAGTTGTCGATAATCGAATCGATTCGATACAACAGCACAACCCTATAGCATTTGATTGTCATCATTGGATTCTCGAACCGAACCGAACTCATTTCACTTTGTGTTTTCTACGCATTTGCAATCACTGCGGTTGTGACCGTGTTTTGTTCCCAAAGTTAATACAAGGCTTAACTACGATTTGCCACGATGACGAAGTTATTACAACAGTTTAATTTTAACAGTAATTTTAGTAGTTACTACGACGCATCTGCTGTTGAGATTGAACCCAACCTTGCCAAGAAAGAGTACTTGTGAGTAATTTAATTTATTTTTCTCTCCATATTTGCTTGAATTATTACGAAATGCATAGGTACTGAACAAAACGTATTAGGGTTAAAAATCTGTAGGTAAAACCTCTTTGCTTGCTAGTATTTACGTCATCACATCACGTTGCATTTGGATGATTGGCGATTGTCTTTTATCTACCTACTTTATACTTTGTATCTAGAAAAAGTTAAAGTAGGTAGTGCTATTTGCATTTAGTAGTGCGACCGCGTGCTATAGGTATTTTGTTTTCGAAAGACACAGCAAGTTCTTATGACATTTTAACTCTCTTAATTTTTACTAAGGTTTTAAATAACTATGCGAACGAGCGAGAGAGCGATAATAAAATTAGATTGTTTTTTATTGTGAAGGTTAAATAACAATTTATGATGGAATACCTACCTACTTACTTTGTTTGATGCGAGCAAAACATTATGTTATGTTAATAGTGCACTGTCATGTCTGTGAATACAAAATCTATTATTTTCTGCTAAATATATCTACTAACTACGTGGTTAAACTATAATTAAGGTACCTACTAACTATGTGGTTAACTGCTGGGCTGTATGGATTATCAAAGCGATTATTTCCTAGTTTATTTTACTTCTTATCAACACAACTAATATAGGTAGGTACTGTGTTATCATTATCAGTACATTTATGTTATTTTTTCTTTTATCATGTGAAACAAAAGAAGATTGAGATTTCATTTGACATTATCTTAATTATTTCCTCCTTTGGAATCTCTAAATGTAATGATATTTGCAATAGTGTACAAAAATGTCCTTGACAATTACCTACTTCACTTGAAAAAGTTTGGTTCGCACCACATAGATACAATAATACTACAAACGCATTGAGGTGAAGTTAGTCACACCTCCGGTACATTGTCAGATTAATCACATAGTACCTAACCTACAGGTTGCCTTCCTTATAAAATGGAAAAAACCAGATGATCATTTTAATTGAGCACAAATTCTAAAAATGAGGTCATAACTACGTTGTTATTGATAAGACAGTCACAAAGATAAATTAGTTATCTCATTGACAACTTCAGAGAGAGTTATTGACTTATCGAACAAATTAATTGCGGACACTCCGAAATGACACTTTTTAATATATTATTTTTTCACTTCTTTCTTTTTTTATCGAATGAGGAATAAGTGGCCACCTCTAGTGTTAGAGTTTATCAAGCCACCTGAAAGGCCTCTAACTTGGCTTGACGACTGTTATCAGATGACAACAGCTGGGACCGATTGGTTTAACATGCCCTCCGAAGCATGGAAGCACTCAGTTGTAATGCCACTTAATGGTCACCCATCCGATACCTGGCCGGACCGAGTGTTGCTTAACAAACGTGATTGAGTATGATCAGTCTGTCAAGTTCCGCCATGATTATGTATTCTGTGGCCATGAGCGATTTTTTCGCTGATGATTTGAACACTTATAGTTTTTTTTGTGCAGTCAGACTACTATGCTATAACTGTTAAAGTGTCCAAGAGCGTCGCCAGCCCATGGCCCAGGGGGGAGAGGGGGGGGGAGTTTTAGTTACAGAGCACGAAGCTTTACAATTGCGAATTTATTGGCAAAACAAGTCAATTACACAGCCCTAGGACTTTGGTTGCTTTGCAGTTGGCTAGAGGGGGGCAGTTGCCCCTCCCTGCTCCCCCTTGGCGACGCCCTTGAACTTTCAAGGGCGTCGCCAAGGGGGAGCAGGGAGGGGCAACTGCCCCCCTTTGTTTGTTTGGACACTTGTCCAAACTGTCAGTGAAATAAGTCTCATTTCAGACAAAGTGTCCGAAATTGTTTTGTCTGAGATTTCAGTAACTCTGCAGAGAATGACAATAAGTCACTCTTTACATACAAATATGTAACAATGGAAATTTTAATATGCATAATTAATATTGTTTTCCTTATTAAATAATGTATATTGAAACTTACTGTCTTATACTAGGCGGCTATGACATAATTGTAATAAATCTGATTGAGCCATTACTTTTGACCCTAAAGTTGCACATTGTATAAGATAACAGCTGTTATGTAAATGGTCACTTACCGCCTTCTATCAACAACACCGATAGATAAAGCGCAACAAAAAACTTATGTGGCACCAACAATAATACTAGTAAATAAAAAAACTCCCTTAAATTTAAATAATTTTTAATTTAATTAATGCCTTATCTGCTAAGCTTTAGCAGTAAAATTTTGTTGTGTTTCTTTTTTAGTTGTAAGAGTCATTTAAGAGCACACTTGCGCCGCCATTGAAAAATAAACAAAGTGTTTAAATCAAGAAGAAATTGTTAATTATCTCTTTGTAGTGCCACATAGTGCACTCCGTAGAAGCTTCGTAGTACAGGCAGCAATGAAAGTTGCTTAACGCATTGGTTCTTTGTCATAGCAGCTTTTTTGACAGGTGTCTCACGGTTTGAAACAATAGTCAAAAAAGTTACTATGACAAAGTACTAAGGTGTTTTAAACAACTTTCGTTTCTGACCGTACTACCTATTTTTTTCTAGCCTGTCGCACAGAATACAATATGATAGAGTCTGGTCAACGAAAGATGAGATTGAAATGGCGGCGCCACTTTCCCTGTTAAATTAACGTTTTTAGAGGTTAACTTATTGGAACTGAACCTTAAAATAAAACGCAAAATTAGTTCCATTTCCAACCGAGGCTCATCTTTCGTTGACCAAACTCTAGTGATAGTACACAAGTCCTGTGGCTGTCGTTTGATTTAATGGAGTTTTTTTTTGCTAAAAGTGATCTCTTTTCTCTATAAAACTCCATTAAGCAATAAAAAGTACCACAAAGCTTCTTCGTTCGGATTGCACTACTGAGAGATAATTCACAATCTTTATTTAAGCACTATGATTTTTATCCAATGGCGGCGCGGCGCTAGTTTAGACTACCTACGCGCTCTTAAGAAGTGTTCCAATGTTTCACATAATCATACTGACATTTAATAACGCATAAAATGAACTGATTGATGCTTGTTTATTACAAATTGTTAGACCTTGGACTCGGTTTAACATTAGAATAGTTGACACGTGGCGTGGCAATCGCAGCAATTGACTATCATGTGGCGCCTGGCAGAGTAGCGCTTGCCTTTTTTTTTGTTATATCAAGAGGAGAATGCAGACTTTACTAAAATAAAATTAAATAATCTCCATTCTGCTTTTGTTTTGTGAAGACGACGTGACTTTTATTTTATATTTTTGCTATTAGCGGTTGCCCGCGACTTAGGCCGCATGGACCCTAGTAGGGATCCTTTGATCAGGATATAAAAAATAACCTAAGTATACCAAATCATACCAAAGAGGTATTAAACACACACACAAACTTTGGCATTTGAGTCGTTTAGAATCAAAGGCGGCTATCTGACATATTATCGTAAATTTTAATGTTAATTAATAGTACTGTTAAAAATTTGCTATACCTAAATGGTCACTAAGTCATGCACTTCATTATTGTATTGTAACACCTCTGTACACTTAGTTGCAAATAAACTTGATTTGATTTGATATTTGTCAAAAATGACTTATTGATATAGCAACATTGCAAATTTGAAACGTCATCGACTGTTTAACCGATTACAATCAAAAGGCCATTTCCTCTTGTAAATTGAATTGCAAATCTCGTATTAGAATCTTTCTCTATTTTTTATACAAGCCCACGAAATTCCGCCATCTTGATTTTTTTCTTTTTCGATTTACCACAAATTAGAAAAATGTTAAATGACAGATAGCCGCCTTTGATTTTATACGACTCATTTGTAAGTAAGTAATATTAGTAGGATGCAGTTACATGCAACTGCAAGCAACCTTTATCACTATTATGAAGTGATTTATTTCTTATCGCATACAAGTTACTTAATGCATGGACTTCTAAACCACTAGAAGAAACTGTTGAGTCGATAAAATTGAAGGACATTTGATAAGAAACGTCGGCCATTCTTTATTTAAGGCCAGTATATTCCAAAAACTCTGTCTCTGTCTTTTTCTTTACGTGTGAAGAGTAATGAAAATAACCTCACTTTTTAATTTTTTCAATATTTTGGTTGTTATTTTAAGCATAAAGTTACTTTTTGAAAAAGTAACCGTTGAATATTCTTCTTTATGTAATTACCTATTTTTCTATATATTGTTCGTGAATAAGGGATTAAAGTATTATCAAAAAAAAATATTAATAAAAAAAAACTGTCTTTGTATATTTCTTTAGTCGAGTGAAGATACCAATATCGTATTTTTAACCGTAAAATAATCAAGATCGTTTATGAAACTTCAACATATATTTTTATCTGCTCAAAATAAAGAATATTTGATTGTTTATCGTTGAATCAAAAATAGTCCAATTTCGATAATGTCGAATATACTGGCCTTAAGAACTAGTCTAGCGGCCGCCTGTGACTTCGATCTGCATCGGCAGTTCTTTTTCTATCCTTCGGGAACATTACCTTTTTTCTTGATGAAAGGTTCCCTATGTCCTTGTACCCCTGACCCTGCAAACTAAACTACATATTTGCATTTTACTTACTGGTATTATTGGTGTATGCAAATTGAGCTAACTGCGAAATGGACCAACCGCGAATTGGACCAACTGCGAAAAGAACTGACCGCGAATTATACAATTGGACCAATTGCACCATGCGCCATTCGCGCCTATACGATCATGGACGCACAAAATAACCATCTACTTACGCGAATTATTTTCGACATAAATCTGCATTACGTCGCAATTGACGGTTTTATATATCTAAGTCATTAATTATAGTCATCTTTTACAACTCCCCTAAGTGTAATGGGTTGGTGCCTATTCTACCGAACGCCATGTAGCTAAACTATATATAGATAACTCACTTATTTGACACTGTAATAACTTCGCTAAAAGTTATTGTGACATGACCCCATTGTTGCAACACGGTTCAAACTGATTTGGTTATCTGGTTTACATTGTATACTTCTATACGGCCTAAATAACTGGTAAGCGGATATAATCATTTTCTCAATTTAATTAGAATTTAAAGTGTCGAAGTAATAGTTCAATATTACATTATTACACCATTTTCTGTAGGTTATGTATTTCGAAATCTAAAAAAAAACCATTTAGGTCTTTAAGAACATGTAAGGTGTTTCCTTGTAATGTTACTAAGGCTGGTTTAAATTAAAGAATTATAGACTATTATATTCTGCTTTAAAACATAGATATCATAAAAAATTGTCACGTCTACAATAATATTATGATAGTTTTTGTCTACAGCTAGCATAGTTAAAGAGTTATAAAACTTTTTTTTGTAAAATTCTTCCTTTATTTGAGTCGTACCTCGTACACTAAACATAGTAAACTTAATCTTTTTATTAGACAAATAACGTTCACGAATGTAAATACAGACATGAGATAAGTAATGTATGTTAGTTTGAGCTTAAGTACTTATAGCCTAAAGATATCTAAGCTAAGTACCTAGATGTAAAGAAAGATGATCATATTTTACCCAGCACTGTATCAAATAAAGATGTTTTACCAAAAAAAAATTAAAGGAATGCTAAACATTTTAAACTATGGCATTTAGGGGCGATTGGTACGATTCGCGGTTAGTCCAATTCGTGTTTGACCAAAAAGTACTTCTTAAATACTTTTTTGTTTAGTTTTAGGCGCAAGATTTTAAAGGATTGCTAAACATTATGGCGTTTAGGCGCGATTGGTCCTATTCGCGGTTAGTCCAATTCGTGTTTGACCAAAAGGTACTTCTAAAATACTTATATCGTTTAGTTAGGCGCAAGATTTTAAAGGATTGCTAAACAGTATTTATAAACAATGGCGTTTAGGCGCTATTGATCGAAAAGTACTTTTAAAATACTTGTATCGTTTAGTTAGGTGCAACTGTTCCAATGATGAAAAAAGTACAGCCTTTTCGCAGTTGGTCCAAATATACGAGTACCTAATTTAATTATTTTGAATATGCCATTTTTGACCAACCGCGAAAAACGACCTTGTATACGTCCTTCAGCCACATAACAGGAAGAAAGAGAAAATAAACAAACTCCTATCGAACATTTGAAAATAGAACGAGACGTGGAACGTTTTAATAAAGAATGTTATGACCACGCCCGCCCGGCGAATTTTAAAAATAAATGTAAACATTTTGCGCGCTACTTTCTAGCATAGCACGTGACCACAGAATATGACGTGACGTGAAACATGTTTGTTTTGTTTTTCCCGTTTTTGTGTTTTTTTGCTGGCTATAATAATAAATACCGCTAAATCTATTTACAAACTTTTCCATTTTTGTTGGACGCGATTCCTTATAAGGCATAAAAAGGTTTTATATTTTTGCTAACATATTAAATCTTATGTAAAAAAAATATCATATTCTTGCTGCTTTCTCTGCTTACTTCACAAACTGGGAGAGATGAGCAAATAAAAATAACGCATTTATTTAAAGACACTGTCTCCATAATAACATAATATCTGAATATGGCAAGGATTCAAAACGAATTTAGGTATTCTTAGAGAGCGAAAAAAAAAAAAGACAGATTATATAACAATGTAGGTACTTAATAGAAGGTATACTACATTATTATACTATACCTACATAAGTACGCTTTGCATGACACGTATAACTACCTACTTTCGAGACTTTCCGTGCGATAAAAAAAACAACTGCGCGTGAATTTACATATTTGCTCCACATTGTATTATTTCTATAACTAACCGATGCTATTTTAGGTTTTGGCAAGAAGCTTGCATTTGGCTTCAGATGTATTTATCAAGAAAATTCGGCTCAGTAGCTTTTAGACCGGCTTTTCGTCGAGACGCCTTCGCTTCTAAAAAAATAAATAAAAAAAACTAAAATTCATTTTTTTAATCATATTATGCTGTACATGGGTTACAGCATATTTTACAGAAAAATATTGGAACCTAGGTCAATATTTATTTAATTTTTTGAATTTTAAGGCTGTGTGACATTCCAGCTCCAAATCTGTGATAATTATTTATTGTTTCTTTTTGTTTTCTTTTTTCCTTTGCGTTGAATGAAAAATGGTTGTGAAACTGCACTGGTAAGTCTTAATAAATCATAAGAGTTTTAAATTACCTGCTGTCTATTTTTATACACCATTAATCCTATTTAACAAAATGCCTTATATTTTCAATACTTTGCTGACTATTAGTGTCAGTTCAGACAGAATGGGACAATGCCCGAGCAATTTTCTGCCTTCTTTGAAAATAAGATAGCATAACAATAATCTTAAACAAAGAATTGTATGAATATCTACGCATTGGTCTAATGCAGGGCGATGCACAGACTTATTGAGACCATGGGCCACTTGGGCAAATGATGAACTAATAATGGCGGGCCACCAACACAAAAAAAACATAAAAAAAACCAAAAAAAAAACGGGTCGAATTGAGTAGGTACCTCCCTCCTTTTGAAGTCGGTAAAAACAAACCAAAACCACAGAATACAATGTATTGAAGCAATCATGTTTTGGACTATTATGTCATAATAATCCAAAACATGATTGTTTTCAAATGTACGAGGGAATATTATTGCTGGCGGGCCACTGGCAAATTGCCGACGGGCCACATGTAGCCCGCGGGCCGCAGTCTGTGTCCTGCCTGGTCTAAAGTGTCGCAGCCATTCAATTGACACAGCCTAGCCCTTTTATTTAACGGTGCCATTAAATCAGTTGCCTAAATGTCGTGCAGCCATTACATCAAACAGCTTATTCAAATAGATTGGGTCCATTTTTAACCGACTTCATCAAAAGGAGGAGGTTCTCAATTCGATTGTATACTGTTTTTTATCGTTGTTCGCGCGTATCTTCGACATTCATGGACCGATTTTGATGATTCTTTTTTGTTCGATGAGTTTTCTTGCGAGATGGTCCCATTTTTTTTTAATCGGTTCAGTAGTTTTCTATCACCAGGGCAGGGGCCCTACCGCCAAATTTACGTGGCTATCGTACCTTATCGCTTTCATTTGACAGATGGATGTCATGTAATACATTGCTACTTTTATTTGGTAAGCTTTTATTTGTGCCAAAAAGAAGTAGCAATGTGTCACATCTACCTGTCAAATGAAAGCGAATACAATAGCCATGTAAGTTAGGCGGTACCGCGGTAGGGCCTTGGGGCTCTATCGGCTAACTTACATTGCTATTGTATTCGCTTTCATTTCATTTCGTAATAGCCTTGTTTTTTTTTTTTGTTTTTTTTTATTTATTTATCACAAGGTATGTTACAGATATTCACATATATAATTTCCTGCCAAACTGTGAATACAGTTTGTTGGCGGGATGTGCGCTCTTAACAATTCATCACACATACCTACCTCACAAAACATGCAAGTTACTTTTAGGTATAATTATATAAATAAGGATTAATTTACAACATAAATAAAATTATTTTGTTATTTCGTCCAAAAGAGAATTTTTGAATCTAGTTTTTAACACATTTTTACTCAAAGCTGGAATTTGTCTTAATAGATTGTACTTATTAAATATTTGACAGATGGATGTGTGATGCATTGCTACTTTTCTTTGGCATGTTTTTATTTCGTGCCAAAAGGAAGTAGCAATGTATCACATGTACATACATCTGTCAAATTACAGTTTACTTTAATTTCAATGTTTTAGCCGATAGACCCGCATGGCCCTACCTGTTAATTTCTGGCACAACACAAATCCTTCACTAATTCCTCAATACATTTTTATAGTCTTGTTGTTTCTTATTGCTCGACTGTAATTAATTAAACACAGTTGTTCGAATATGTACCCACGACAGCACATCAAGTTAAACATTATCTGCGAAAACAGCTTTAATAAAGACGGTCTCAAGTTCAACATGTATTGTCTCGTTTGCTGTCGTCTGTACAATGACAAAGTAAACAACAGTTATCAGACGACAGTATGTTTACCTTTGTAGCAAGACTCCATTTTGAATTATTCAACTTTCAGTACCTACACTACCTAGGTAGGTACCTACTTACTTATTTTTTTCATGCAATTTATTTTTTCCCAATTCGACCATCTGCGTCAGCGTCAAACCATGTTTTGGTATAACTTATTACGTCACTAGTCACGTAATAAGTTGTTGTTGGGTGCAACGTAATAGACTAAATAGAACTTTTACAAATTTATTTAATGAAAGTCTGCTATTTTTGCGTTAAATAATTAAACTTGATCGTACAAAAAACATTAAATACCTGCCCCCCTTATTCAATTGGCTGAAAGGGCAGCAATCACGGAATAAATAATACAATTAAGGGGGGGTGTTTGGAAATAACCTAATATCACAGAATATATCTAATATGCCGAATATGGTGGATAGGGTACTTACCATGCATACAACGTTACTAGTGGCCGCCCGCGACTTCGTCTGCGTCCTATGTCCTTTTCTGACAACGTGTATGCAAAACTTCATGATGATCGATTAAGTAGTGAAGGTGAAGGCGTAACAAACAAACGGACTTTCGCATTTATAATATTAGTAAGGATTTTCAACCACCTTCTATAATAGTGCTAAACCACTGTTTGGCTGGAGCCCTGTCAACCTTTAGGTGCGATTGGTCTTATTCGCAGTTCTTCCAATATGCCTTATTCGCGGTTGGTCAAACAAGTACCAAGGACCCTTGTGAAAGTTGCTTAACCCCCACAATCTCTGGGCCAGGCGCTAAACCAATGCGATCGAGCTCCGCGATAATATTTTTAATAAGTATATTGTTTTTCTTGGCAGTGGCGATGGCGCGTCGCTGAGCGCGGCGGGCAGCAAGCGGTCGGCTTTGTCGGCTTCGGACGCCGAGTGCTTTTCGCTGTGCCTGGGCGCCGGGCCTCTGTGGTGAGTAGACCATCATCCTGTTACGTCGTGGCCCGACCACGGTGCCCAAAAAATGTTTGTTCGCTGTATTTCACGAGTTATAGCACAGTTCTTGTGGCCCGGCTACAACGTATGCGGCCTGGCCTGGCTACGCTCCTATCAACAAAAATAGCTAACTTTATGAAATTATTTATATGAGAGGTGAATGTACCAGTTGTGTACCACGGAAAAAGCGTCTTTCTATAAAAAAAGTTAATTATAGAAATTAAATATTTTATTTTTATTTCTTTATATGACACTGAACGCCTAGCGTTAATATCACTTTTTTTTTCAAAATTCGCATACATAACTTTTTAAAGTTGTTTTATAACAACTTGTAGGTGGTCCTGATGTCCCTGCTCACGACTCTGCACCGCCCGGAGGGGTGAATAGCGGGGCTTCGAGCCCCGCTTCCCCATCCACCCCCCTACACGACGACAACAACCGTGAGTACATCATCGCTATACACACCCAACTGATCTAACCAGCATTCTAAGAAACATACATGGTAATTTTGCGAGCCCTTTACAAAATCAAATATTAGTTCAAGGAAGGAAAAGTTTGGGGTAAATGTAAAAAAAAATTTTTACTTCGTAGATTGATTTGTACTGCTGTTATAGAATGACCTGACATTTGAAAAGGGGTTCAAAAATTACCCTGTATGGATCAGAGATACAGACGTAAATTAATAATAATAATATTGTACTATCGCAGGTGACTTGTTGAGCGCCCTACTATGGACCAGTGCGAATTCCCTCACGGGCAGCTCGGAGAGCATCTCCACCGACGGAGGCTCCCCCCGCCCTCAATTCCAGCGGCACACACAGCAGGAGGTGAGAATATAAAAGCAAACATTAAACATACACACACACACATACTAAATACTGATAAACAGCACACACACACTAAACACTGATAAACAGCACACACACACTAAACTGATAAACAACTCGCACACTAAACACTGATAAACAATACACACTCGTTGAGCGCCCTACTATGGACCAGTGCGAACTCCCTCACGGGCTGCTCGGAGAGCATCTCCACGGACGGGGGCTCGCCCCGCCTTCAGTTCCAGCGGCACACACAGTAGGAGGTGAGAAAAGAAACATTAATCACACACACATACACTAAACACTGATAAACGGCACACACACACACACACTAAACACTGATACATACACTAAAAACTGATAAACGGCACACACACACACTAAACACTGATAAACGGCGCACACACATTCGACAAAGTTACAACGGGAATAGGCAGCACATTTCACACCCGTATTCACAAACATTACTATGAGGTCTCACAGTGCCCCCGGACACACAGCGTCCGAACGACAAATTAAAAATTCGTAAAACAAACAGACCAATCACAGAGCTCTATTAAAACGCAGTGCGTTTGCATAGACAGGCGTAGTTTGAGTATTGTTCTTGAATACGTGTGTTAAAAGTTTTTGAAGTTAATACTTTTGATTAAAGATTTTTTATATTATTTCAGTAAACTGATCTTGCTAACTTACTTTGTATTTTTGAAATAAGTCTTCCATTTTTAAGAAAAAAACAATCAACACACACGCAACATTTCGTCTCTTTTAAGTGCTATTGGTCCAATGGTGAAATATAAAACCTATTTAGAGTTAGTCCAAAGAAAAAACCAGACAAACACTAAACATTTCATCCCTTTAGGCCCCGATCGGTCCAATGGTGAAAATATTGACCTATTTGCGGTTGGGCCAATTCGCGGTTAGTCCATTTTGCGATTAGTCCAATTCGCGGTTGGTCCAAAAACCCTTGTTTGTGTCTGACACCTAAATGGTCATAATTGATAAAGTTAACAAAATTAAATCATTACATTAATATACAATCAGTAAAATATGGCCTCCAACATATCCTTGTGACACACAAAAGTCACACATCCCTTACATAAAAGGATATTATTGCTAAAGTTAACAATCCTTGTGACACACAAAAGTCACACATCCCTTACATAAAAGGATATTATTGCTAAAGTTAACAATCCTTGTGACACACAAAAGTCACACATCCCTTACATAAAAGGATATTATTGCTAAAGTTAACAATCCTTGTGACACACAAAAGTCACACATCCCTTACATAAAAGGATATTATTGCTAAAGTTAACAATCCTTGTGACACACAAAAGTCACACATCCCCTACATAAAAGGATATTATTGCTAAAGTTAACAAAAGATAATTAAAACATTACATTATTAATCTCATTAACCTTTTTGTCAAATTGTTGTAGCATTTAATCATTGCATGTATACTATTGTTTTGAGACAAATAAATGATTTTATTATTATTATTATTATTATTGTATCTCGGCTGGAAACTCTCGGGCCGGAGCCCGGTCCTTTTGCCAGGCTTGCGTGGGGACATGGGTCCAACACGTAGAGGCCCTTTGAGAATGTTTTAATATAATGTGAAGTGTGTGATGCACATGCCGGGATCCGCTCCCCACTACACGCAAAAGTGCGCAGACGGAAGCGGACCCCGGCAGGTACATAGACTATTTATTATTATTATTATTATTATTATACAATCAGTAAAACATAGCTCCAAACACGGATCCTTGTGACACACTAAAATGTCTCCTATTTCCTTACATTAAAAGTGATTATTGCCTTTCAGGTGATAAGCAAGATCTTGGACCGTAAGGATCGCCAACCAACGAAGATTGATTTCAAGATATTCCTTACTGAAAACACCATGGTGCGCTGGGAAGCTGTAAGTATCTTCACTTATGCCTGGTTTATTTATACGGAGTCAGTAACATGGCAGTATAGTAACCCAGTCCAGCGCTGACTTGCTACTAGGCTCGTGTAGACACTAGATTAAACCTAATCCAGAAATCCAGTCCAGTGCTGACTTCAGCTGACTTGCGAGCGAGAACCACCCGTTCTATTTCAAAGTCAAACTCAAAGTGTATTTATTCAAATAAACTTAATAATTAAGCACTTTTGAATCGTCTATATTTTCCTACCACCCGGTCCAGACTTTTTTAACTGACAAGAAGAACGGGCGCAAGACACTTATCAGCTTTAACAGAAATAAGTAACGATAATTTACTGATAATTTCGGGTACAGTACGACTTAGGGGGCGTCCATTAATAAACGTGATGTTTTTTTGGTCAATTTTTTTCTAAATGTGTATTTTTTCGTAACAAAATAATCTCAAAATTTTTCAGTACAAATATGTCGGAAATCGTCCTGGCAACGGCGATTCAAACAAGATCACACTCCGTTTTAGTTTCAAAATCACGCGTTCAACGAAAAAATTAATACACGTGATATCTCACTACATCCCCCCGTCCCCCCTTGTGATACTTCGTGAGCTTTTCAACCTTCCCCCCCCTTTCGAGGCTCACGTGATTAATGGACGACCCCGTACTGCCGATCTTGTCTACATGTGATCCGAAATTCCGAGTCACTGGTTCCAGTCACTAAACTAGCCCTTATGCTCTGATAATATTATCATTACATTTGAAAAAAGAATGCGGGAGGTTCCACATTTCTAAATCAATGCGACGCGGATTCCGCGTGCGGTCGCAATGTCAACAATGTCAATGTCATTAATTCTGTGTTGCCATAGAATAATCGATTAATAGCATTACGATTTACGATACGTTGCGTTAGATATGAGGGCTTTCCAAATGACAAAAAAGGCATGTAGGCTCGATAGATGGCGTTGACAAAAATGTATGCGTCAATGTGATTTTTTTACTTAGTTTCGAAGAGTACTCGGGTAGGCAGGCAGATGTTACCCTAAAATGATTGTCTTTGGGCAGATGTCAGCCAGCGAGCGCTTACTTGCCTATTTGGTACAGGCCGTCTATAATCCTTGGCTCCCTACTACCTACTACTAGCGCCGCCAATATACTCTTAAACCAAGTCAATATTAAAAAAGATCATGCCCTCTTGAATGGGGTTGGTAAACTTTTCCAAAACTGTTGTGAATTATATATTTTCTGGTAGCTTTTGGCTTTGGAGTCAGGAATAACAAATTGCGGAATTATATAATGCTTCATTTTAATTTAAATAAAATTTTAAATTTTAAATTTACAGCATAGTACAATAAATCACTATTACGGCTGTATGCGTAGGTTATGCCTTTGCTCCAAAGACTTTCTATGTTGTTGCTCAAAACAAAAAAAACAAAGGTATGATTACTCTTTGTCACTGTCTGTCAAATCTGTCAATCAGTTTTTTAAATCAGTAAATGCAAAGGAACTTCGTGTTCAGCCGTATGTTTGATATTTTATCGCGATAATAATATAAAAAAATATATTTAGTTAACAAGGTAAAATAAAAAAATCATAATATTATTTTCTTTATTCTTCAAACTTGTGCTATCAAAAAAAAATATAAAACAATTATCTTCGAAAAAGTTTACCAACCCCATTGTCTTTAATATTTTTTTAATTAACTATTTTATTTTTTTTTCAATTTTCATTCTAAGTGTTAAAATCAATTCTAGCCAAAAGTGGAGCTTTATGGCGCTCCATCCGACAATCAGTTGTATTCGCCAAATACTACAAATATATTGCATTTAATGAGATAATTTTGCTTTGATAAAATAGTTGATAGAGAAGATTATTGTCGTTAGTTGTCGGGATCGGGACGCGCTAAAATATACACCGTTAGTTTTTAGGGTTCCGTAGCCAAAATGGCAAAAAACGGAACCCTTATAGATTCGTCTTGTCTGTCTGTCTGTCTGTCCGTCCGTCCGTATGTTCCAGCCATTTTATTCCGAAAGTATTAGGATTACACAGGTGAAACTTGGTAGGTAGATGTATTCTGTTAACCGCTTAACGATTTTAACACAAAAATAAAAAAATAAAGATTAAGGGGGGCTCCCCATACATGGAACTGAAACTGAAAAAAAAAATTTTTCGTCATACCAATACGTGCGGTGTCTATAGATAGGTCTTCAAAAATGACATTGAGGTTCCTAAGACAATTTTTTCTCAAAGTCAATCTTTTGAAAGATAAACACTGCTAAAGTGGTAAAATGTGTGTGTGTGTGTGTGTGTCCCTCTAACTTTTGAAATAGGTGAGTGAAAAATCTAAAAAAATATATGCTATAGATCTTAATAAAAACTTTCACTGAAAATTGGTTTGAACGAGATATAGTAATTAGTTTTCGAGATAAGTATATCATATTTTCCAAAACCGCAAATAAAACTTTGTCATTCATACCAACACTGAAAAACAAAGTTATTTTTACAGATGAAAAATGATAGTGGTATTAAATATGGTATGGTATGTAAGGTAACCACGTGAATGATGTGTCCAACTACGGAATCTCGAAAAAAAAATCAGCTGTTCCATACACTACCTAGCATTATCATTTGACGATAACTTTAACTTTGACAGCGTTTTGGTGCAACTGACACTTAGGCTCAATTGCACTATTATAGTCGAGTCAATGTTGTACTTTTCTATGGAACAGCTGTTTTTTTGTTGTTGACGTTAAAGTTGACTGCAAAAAAGTTGATGCTGAGTTGTAAATTTTATTAAAATTATTATTTACAACAATTCCTATCTAGACTAAATTATCAAATGACTAAAAATAACAAACATAATTCAACATTGTTATCATAACACTTCACTTGTAATGTAATGTTTATAAATGTAAGGGTGTTTACGCATTCGCTATCACCAATACAATAAATTATACTTACAACACACACACACCCAAAAGACAAATAATTCCACTGCGTCCTTTTTAGTAAACAGTTTTTGACAATTAGAAAGTGGCGCCGCGGTGAATTTTATTTAATATTGTAATTCTTATATACAATTTTAATAAAAACTACGTGGAATTTTTAGGGCCCATAGTCCAGTATTTTTAGACGGTATCATTACATTCGCTCGTAGTCATTCGTAGAAGCGCCTGGCCCAGCGATTGCGGAAGTTAAGCAACGTTCGCATGGGTCGGTCATGGGATGGGTGACCAAAAATGTATTATCTCGAGCTCCTCCGTGCTTAGGAAGGCACGTTAAGCCGTTGGTCCCGGCTGCATTTGCAGTCGTTAACACCCACCAATCCGCATTGGGCCTGCGTGGTGGGTTATAGCCCATCCTCCTTACCACCCATAAGGAAGGCCTGTGCCCCAGCAGTGGGGACATCAAAAATGGCTGATGGACATTCGTAGAAATAGATTCGTAGAATGTGTCGAAAACGGCTACGCTTAGCAGTTTTATTGGTATAATATAAATACATATTCATAGCTATGAAACTCAGTGAAAGATTTTTTGAAATCCGTTTAGAAATGGTTGAGTTATTAAGAGTTTTAAGGAAATGCCAAGCAATATGTGCAATATGTGCTTTATCACGTACCGCATAAGGTTCGCGTACGTCGCGATGACGTCATAAGGACCCCCAAAAAACATGTGTTTTAGCATGTTTTAGCTCGTATAGCTTCTCTGGTTTAAGAGATATTGCAAAAATTTCTTCACAGTTAATCATGTGGTGGGATAAGCTTTCTGATAAGCCACTAAACAAAAATCGTTACTCATCCTCATTATTTCCAGTCACAAATTAATTAATTCCCATTAATTTCACTAGTTTTATATAGAATGTGTTTTGTTGTCAGGTTGTCCAAGCAAATACTATGTATCTCCGAGTACCAGGAGTCCTTCAATCTGGGAGTAAGGAAAGCTTCATGCTGTTACTGGACTTTGCTGAGGAGAGGCTGGCTTGCAACAAGTAAGTTAAAATCAATTTGATATTGCAGTATTCTAAAATATTTTTTTTTACTTCCAAAAATAGCATCGTCCATATTTTCAATACCGCGATATTGAGATATCGGACATGCAATACCGCAGTATATTTTCAATACCGCGATATTGAGATATCGGACATGCAATACCGCAGTATATTTTCAATACCGCGATATTGAGGTATCGGACATGCAATACCGCAACCGAATTCGTGAAATTGTTAAATGGGGGTTGAAATAAAACTACCATAAGTTATAATTAAGCACACATAACGCTAATCTTATTTTTTTATTTGAAAATGTTTACGTAAACGTGAAAATATGGGTGGGTGCTAGATAACTGATATGACCATCAGCTATTCTAATGTCCCCACTGCTAGGGCACAGGCCTTCCATATGGGTGGATACGGAGGACGGGCCATAACCCACCACGCGGGCCCAATGCGGATTGGTGGGTGTTAACGACTGCAAATGCAGCCGGGACCAACGGCTTAACGTGCCTGCCGAAGCACGGAGGAGCTCGAGATAATAAATTTTTGGTCACCCATCCCATGACCGACCCTTGTGAAAATTGCGTAACCTCCGCAATCGCTGGGCCAGGCGCTAAACTACTGCGCCACCGAGCTCCTCAGATAACTGATATACTACAATATTATACTGTTTTTTAAATATATATACTTATTTATTATACATCTAGTAACACCCAGACCCGTCACAGAAATTAAAATTCATCATTTCAATTTCTGCCCGGCCGGGAATCGAACCCGGAACCTCTTGCGTGGTGGACCGGATGTTGACCACTGCACCACTCAGCGATAACTCACTCAGTAATATTTATACCAATTAACACAAAACCTTGATAAATTATATTACAAAACCTTCCTCAAGAATCACTCTATCATTTGGTGAAAACCGCATGAAAATCCGTTCAGTAGTTTTTGAGTTTATCGCGAAACGCGAACAGACAGACAGACGCGGCGAGGGACTTTGTTTTATAATATGCAAGGAAGTTCTTTAATATCAGCCATGGCAGTAATTACAAATATTTTACCTTTGTGTTAATCGCGCCAATACTACGACGACTTTCATAAAGGGGCTTCTCTACTACACTAAAAACTTCACCAAAACTAATTTTTCCTAATTTTTTTCAGCTGCATCATCTGCATACTGAAAACTCGTCCAGATCGCGCCACCCTCCTTCGCACTTTCATGTTTATGGGTTTCCAAGTGTTGCCACCAAATTCGCCCATAATGCAAGAAATCAACAACCCAGATTACATATTTTTGCACTACAATATGCAGTAAACGAGGTTCCAAGAATCGGGGGACATATTCGTCCTTTTGTAGATTTACGTTCCAGTTTAAGGCCAAATAGCCTTTGCGTTCCATTTTTGGCCTTTGCGGTCCATTTTTTCTTTTTAAGACATAATTTATCTTTTTATTAACTATGGGCTCAAAGGAGCAAATAAATGTCACCCCGATTTTTGTATCTGAATTTGGGATATTGAACATCTTTTGTCTCTTTTCGACAGTAAAGTGTGCGAGAGAGACCTCGTTTATGATAATTTTTATCACTGGCTTAAGGCACCAACAAGTTTAGGAAAGTAGTTTTTAGATTACTTATTTCTAGTAGTTCTTGTGACCAAGTTGTCATCTTGCATTTTTGTAGAAGAAAAAAAGGATATAAATAAATAAAAAAAACTTGATTTTGTTTATTTTATTCTTCTAATGCACGGGTCACAAGTCTTAAGTATAGTTTTGTTTCTACTATTTCAGCCTTGAATATTCGCGCTTGCAACACTACAGCTTATTTTAATCAAATCTGTAATGGTAGAAATTCATATTCTTTAATTACTATTATTAATATAAACAGTATGTATGTCGTCGTGTATAATTCACCCACTCCGGGTGTAGAGCGAAAAAAAATAAGTAAAAAAAAAACAAAAAAATAAAAAAAAAACAAAAAAAGGTTTGTAAAAAATTTCCAGCTCCACTTGTATTCCTTGATCACTTTTTTCACCAAAAATCAAGTTAAGACTGAACGCTGTAAGCGATTTTCGGCGTTACCATAAAATATTAAAAAGTGATTAATTTAAACACTTGTTTAAATGTGATGCTCTTTTTTTCAAACAATATTGTTAAAAAATTGACAGCATTACACTTAAACAGTATCTAAATTAAACTTTTGTTTTTAAATTAACGCCGTTTGCGTTAAAATCGCTGCTCCGTTGTTTTCGATAAATACAACATTTTCTTTACAATCACATGTTTGTCATTTACTTTTTCTATGTAGTTTTAATGTTACTGTATTCTATTAAAAAAAAAATAGTTCGTAAGTTTTTATTTTAAATCCTTTATTTTTTAGTATTACGAAAGTAGGCTAAGGTTTCAGTTCTATAAGGTTTTTCTATTCCTATTCCAACCAAGAATTTAAATTTCGAACACCAACAAAAAGATTTTAACTTGATTTTAAAACTCTTTAATACTTTTACCACAGAGTGAAATTACCTTTGCAGAATCACAGAGTAAAAAATATGTCAGTTCGTGTTTTTGTGTTTTGCGGTATTTAAAAAAAAACTTGTTTGTAATAGGTATAAAAAAACGCTGTAGATTATGATTTTGTAAACGCTGTACCCAAAATGCTTCAGTATTTAATTTCAAAAGTATTAATAAGACCTAATTTTTTGTTCAGAATACATTGGGTTAGCGTTGCAAGTAGATTCATTGTATGTATTAATGTATAATTAACGATTAAAGTTAAACTTAAATCAAATGGTTATTTTTTTTTAAAGAATTCCTTCTACTATCCTGCTTTGGAACGTCTGAAAAAATATGTGAAGACGAAGTTTTATTTTTATTTTTGATACAACCAACAATTCTGACACTTTTTCTATTAATAAGGAGCTTATTCTCCTTACCAATAAAAAAAATTCAGGCATTTTGAGTTATATCTGACATTTCCCATTATAAAAAATAATATGTACCTATATAAGGTAATAATTTTAAAATAAGTAGATCTCGGTAGGTAGGTTATTTAAGAAGAATAAAATCGGGAGAAAAATAAAAGATATTTTATTTTATATAGGTATAATTACTAAAATACATTGTTAAAAATGTATGGGTAATAGAAAAATAAACATTAAAGTACTAAAATGTACTTAAAAAGCAAAGCAAAAAAACAAATTTGATACTTCTACAAAATGAAGCGCAATAATTGAAAAGGCGATGCAAATATTGTATGGACACTGTCTAAAATAAAATTATTTTATTTTATTTATGTAGAATCTTGAGCTCGGTGAATTAAAGAGCTTTTATAAACGTTGACTTTTATTTTCAGATTTAAAAAGAACAAGATTTCACAAACTAAAGGCGGAGCGCACACAGATTTTCGTCGTCCATTCGTCTGTCTTTCATCCCTCTCACGCCTCCCTTTCTTCTCTCTCACACATTCGTGCAACATCCGCAGTCACAAATTTAATGTATTTTTTAGACATAATGAAAAAATGAAAAAAAGTTCGACAATGTAAGTTTTGGGCACCATTATTATGTGGTGATCTTTGTTATTGTCTGAAGGATTAATTTTATAAATACTAATTGATGGTTTAATGTCTTTGTAATGCTTATACAAATGGTCATTAAATGAACAATGAAAAGACATATATTTTTTAAAAAATGAATCATCTTCGATTAAAGCTTCTAACAAAAAAAATGAACCTAGTTGTATAAAACACAAAGGTACAATTTCTTCTACTGCATATCTTTGTACTACTAATGGTAAAATTGTGTAGGTTAATTCAGAATTTAAAGGGAGACCGGATTCAATGGGAATGATTTTAGAAGCAAACCCATCAGATACAACTCGTATGGATCGCTCTCTCTGCCAATTAATAAGCCAATCACAAAATTCCTTGGGTATGCCATAAGATCTTAGAACAGTAAACAGTTTTTTGCTGTCGATAGAAAGATAATCGCCAACGTCAAAGGAACTGTTTCCATGAACATAGAAACGTTTATCTAGTTTTTCATTAAGGTGTTTCTCAATTTTATTTCTCATAATTTCTTCCATAAGCTTACTCACTGAATTTTGCATATTAATCGGTGCATATTTGGTTGGGTTATCAGTACTACCTTCAGCAATTTTTGGATGTAAATAAGAAACTTTCCAATAATTGGGTACAATTCCCTGGTTATAACAACGTGAGAACATTTCTGCAAAAACATCAGCAGGTGCACAATTTTTAAGAACAATTCCTGGAACAGTGTTTGGTCCACTAAGTATATTGTCGTCTAGGCTTAGAAGAGCTGCTGTGACATCGGTATCGGTGATGGTAACCTCAAACGTGGAAGAGTCTGCTTCAGAAACAGCTGGTGGTGACTGTTGTAAATTAACTTTATAAAAGATTACTCTCTTTGCGAATGCGTCAGCTAATAGAATCACCTTTTCAGCTGTTATGTCGGTCATTGTGCCATCGGGTTTCTTCAATTTTGGTAACATTAAAGTGCTAGAAGGCTGCTCAAAAGATTGAAACTCTGACACTATTACTTTGCTGCTTTTCTCACAAGCAGTTCGAACCTCCTTTCTTTGCTTTGCACACGGATTCTTTTGAAACACTTGAAAGGTTACTTCTTTAGATTTTTCTTCTTGAACGCACTTTGGTGACCACATTGAAGTAGACGAAACAAAGGAGGATGGTATATAATATTCCATTGCCTGAAGTATTATATCAACAACAGAGTCAGCAGATAATGTAGCATCGTCTGAAGAAAATGGCACGTCCCAATGAAACTTCTCCAAATCTCGGCGCATATCATCCCATTTTGCATCCTCGAAGTTCCATATAAGCCTCAGATATTTTGGGCTATCGTGGAAAGTGGGTAATGTAGCTATAGCACTAACAAGGCAGTGATCAGCTGTTCCCAATGGTGCTGAAACTCTTACTTTATATTTGTTTGGATGTGTTGTTAACACCAGATCTAAACAGTTGGCTGTTTCTTTTCTATACGGGACGCGGGTTATTTTTTTCACCAGTTGAGTTAATCGTAACGTGGTAGCAAATTGTAATGTTGCTGTCCCGGCAGGGTCAGTTTCAGTATACGGTGGCAACCAAGTTTTTTCCTTAGCATTAAAATCTCCATTATAAAAGAAAGTCTTCACTTTATGTTCAGATTGAATGTATATTTGTGTTATACGTAGATATTCATATAAGCGCGTCATTTTTTCTTTTCTTTGTTTGACTGGGAGATGCTTATCATGTGACCTATACAGACCAACATAGCACCCACGTTCTACGCCGTGATCTATTAGTATCCATATGACATTGAAATCTTCGTTCTCTTTATCGATGAGCCTTTGATAACAAACATCTTCACGAATATAGACACATACTCCAGCTTTAAATTTAAACTTATGTTCAAGGGTATATCCAGGATGGTTGTATTTAGTCACATCACCTTCTGAATCTTCTGATAGAGGACACAACTTTGTCTCACTAATGAACAGTAGGTGGGGTTTGCATGTATCATGGTGATAACGAACATGTGGTGTTCTCGTATTTAATCCATTTACATTGGCTTGATGGATTTTGAAATCTCTGAAGTACAGTCGCTGCGGAGGGGAAGAATTATCTAGCAAAGATTTAGTTATTGCTAGATAATCCTCCCTCTCTTTTTCGCACAAAGTCTTCTTTGTTTCTGAAGAAGGGTATCTGAAACAAAAAGATATTGACAGTCGTGAAATGTGCCTTTTTGTTACAATTTTCCATTAGGTAGGGTACCTAGCTAATAATATTTCATCATCATCCAGAGTCCAGACTAATAGGGCATGACTATAGTCAACTAGCAAAAAGCTATCTTCAAAACTACTTCTAGACTCTCTTATAAGAAACTTGTAGCATGCTACACACCCAGGATAAGGGCGCAGTTATAAGAGCGATTATTTCTATAATAATCTTATAACCAACTTAATGAATGCTACTAAACCCTATAAAATACTTGAGGAATCGCAATTGCTTCTTTAATAATCTGAGACTACACAATTACAAGCACAAATGCTCTTATCAATATATTACACAAGTATATTACTAAAACAATCTTGTTTATAATGCACTAAAAGTTTTAGTAACCGATAGAGGTTATCTTTCTTGTTGTTCCGAGTTATTTTGTGGTTAAAGTTAACATATATTGTACCTAGTTAGTAAGTTGGTAGGTTACATTTGTAATTAAGTAGGTACCTAGTGATCAGGAAGCTGGGGAACTCATTTTTACCGTAAATATGTACCGTAATTTGGTTAGTTTCACCAATGCCCCTCGAAAATGAGCACGTACCTATAAGCAGTAATGTTCTAAAAAAATATTTCATCAATTCTTAGAATGTATTCGCCATGTTTTAAAATTGAGGATATAATTATTGTCATGCAGATGACAAATTGTCACGTTTATTAAATTTATTTTTTCTATGCGTGTTTTAGATAGATCTGAGGTACTAGCCAAAGTAACATTGGCAAATCTTCGTTATCGCTTCGCTTTCGAAACATGTATGGGATTGACATATAAGGTTTCGTTAACAATCGAATTTTAAAACGTCAAACGTCATGTGTGTGTGAGGATGAATCCCAGTGCTTGGTAAAACCTAAATAGGTTTATATAGCACTGTTAAATGTAAGAAAACATTGTTGTAATTTGTGTCTTAATAATAATAAATAAATAAATAAATGTTTCGAAAGCGAAGCGATAACGAAAATTTGCAAATGTTACTTTGGCTAGGGGGGCTGTACCTTTGCTCCTCTCGATGCTCTGACTCGTCGTCATATTCGTCCTCATGCCGCCTACGCTTGCTTTGGCTGTCGTCTTCATGATGAAGCTTGCGACTCAATCGCACTTTTTTTCGGAAATTTTCGTCGTTTCCCATGACTGAAAATGTTATAACAATAATAATTGCATAAGTTAAATAATTTTGTCAGAAAACAAATTCTTGTACAGAAAAAAGTGGCTTGCGGTGCGGTGGGTGCGCTGTTTCCGTGCCACTTCTGATATATTTTATTATTTAAACATACCGTGTGGTGTGGTATCACAGAATAACTAATAAAACAAGTGTGGTATATTAAATGAAAGGGCTTAGTGAGTAGGGTCAAGGAGGCAACAGTGACTCATGTGTTTTTCAAAAAGCTTATTTGTATAAAAAATGTGACGGGATGATAATGAAACTTATACATAACATTCATTAACTATTATAGTTTAATATACAAAAATGGACGACACAGGTTCAAAATAAATAGTAGAAAACAAAAAAAAAATACATTTGAGCCACTGTGCACGCCCAGGTGTACACAGTGACCCAACCCTGGAGTAGGTACACAGTGGCTCTAAACTAAAGGCACACAGTGACTCATCGAAATAATTAATAACAAAAAATCAGAATAATGTAAGTTTTTTAGGTAAAGTATTTATTTAAAAAAACAAGTTGTTTTAATGCTTACTTACATTAGTAGAGCCTTCAATATTAATTAGTTGGTATCTAGTCGAATCAACAATTTTCACATCTTACGTAAGTAATATAATAACAATCAGTTTGCCATAAAAGTAAAGTAAATATTAATTTGTATCAGTCCAGTCCATCAGCCATTTTTGATGTCCCCACTGCTGGGGCACAGGCCTTCCTTATGGGTGGTAAGGAGGATGGGCCATAACTACAGTTGCAAAACTTCCGAAAGATTCCGAATAATTCCGGAATACTTCCCGGAAAGTTTCTTTCAATCAGAATTTTTCAAAATAAAAATAAAAAAATATATATTTTTTTATCATAGGCTCAGATCAATATTAGTCTTAGATCATAGGTCAATCTTTCTCGAAAATAATACCGACTCAGTACACAGTGACTCACGAGCCACTGTGTACTAATTGAAATTGAGCCACTGTTCACGACACCGCCATTTTTTTTAAATTTACAATAATAACAAAACCGAAATCCAATGCTTTAAAAAAAGTGTATGAATGAAGATTACACAACCTTTATCAACTAGAAAATCTGTTAGTTATAGCGATTTACCATTGTTTTGGTGGAAACATACATGAGTCACTGTTGACGACTGAGTCACTGTTGCCTCCTTGACCCTAGATCACAAATGTACAAACATACAGCTACTATAAAATTTTCACTAGGTAGGAAGGAAGGTACTCTGCTTCGATCAAGAATACAATACCCTAGATGTCCGGTCAGTCTCAAAAAATGGCACCTCAAATAGCGTTCCACTTAGGTACAAACTGGGCGCATATTTTGCACAAAGTAAGAGATAAAAGATGTGATTTTGTACAAAATTAGCTTAGGCTATTTTGTACAAAATAAGTAATAAAATGTGAGTTTGTACTAACGTTATTTTTAAATGTTACGTTATTTCTTACTTTTTGTTACCGTGTCTTTAAAATTAACGTTATTCCAATTAATAACGTTACCTTTTTACCAATAATTTTACCGGTAAAGTTTAACGCTATATTTAACGGTATTTTTACTGGTACTTACAATATTTTTAACGTTATTTTTACTTACCGGTAAATTTACCGATAAAATGTTTTAACGGTATTTTTTTGTAACGTTATTTTTTTAACGGTATTTCAATCCCTGGTTAGTACACACAATAAGAGGTGATTATGTACAAAATAAGTGCCAAGTTTGTTCGTGAAGCGTTATCTAGGATATTCTTAGTCGAAGGTATTCGGTCTAACTAACAAATTAAGTATCATAAAACGTCTAAAAATTTCACAATTCAGAGTTGCCATTGAATAGCTCTAGATTGAAAACGACGAAATGGATTTTTGCAAAATACACCTACATATCGAATGACTGAAATACCGTTAAAAAAAATAACGATACAAAAAAAATACGTTAAAAATACCGTTAAAACATATTATCGGTAAATTTATCGGTAAAAATAACGTTAAAATTATTGTACCGGTAAAATTACCGTTAAAGAATATGCATTTTATTAGCAAAATTTTTGTTATAAGTAAGATTGTTCGGGAGGGTCACAAAAAGTGGAAATATTTTTTTATTTTTCTAGTACAAAGAACCCTCATGTATACTGTGCTCCTTCTACATAATTATTTGCACTTTGAGGTGACATTGATATACAATATTGGTGATGAATAATATACATACCATGTGAAGATGATGATTGAGCGACAGGTTCAATCTCCATCATCTGTTGCAAAGCTGTAAGAAAAACAAAGTAATTGTAAGGACTATGCATTCTAAAACACTAACACACGAAACTGACACATTTAGTTGAAGAGTTATTTTTTTTGTACACCTGAATAAAAAAGTTAAGTTTAAGTTTATTTTATTTCTTCTATCATCCTGATTATTTTTTTAACTAATAAAAAAATTTGGTTGGTTATTATTTATTTATATTAACAAATATAATAAGGTAGGTAATATTTGAAGTGAAAAAAATGTATTTGAAGTGATATGATAACTTGTTGACCTTGTTGTGCAACACATCCTACTTTTTTGTAATTTTGCTCATGTTTAAATATAGCGTTAAACTTTACCGGTACAATAGCCTACCGGTAAAATTATCGGTAAAAAGTAACATTATTAATTGGAATAACGTTAATTTTGAAGTAACGGTAACAAAAAGTATAAAATATCGTTAAAATTACCGTTATTTACTGAAATAACGTTATATAGAAATTAATATAGGATATTGTACATTAAATATTCTATATAGGTAGGTACTAATATATAATCTTACTATAAGATTCTTGGTAGGATCTTTCACTCTCAGCAACATAATATGACATTCAATCAAAATCATTAACAAACAAAATTAAATGAATAATTTAGTATCCCACAAAATATTATAGGTACTTTACCGATAATGAGGACATCATTATTTTAAGTGAAGCAGTCGGGATTCCGCGCCTCAACAATGCCTGCCTGATAATATCCCTGCCATCAGGCGGAGATATTGTGTGAAGGGGATGTTTGTCCTATCAACGTTCGTTACAAGTTGTCACTGTACCCGACCGGCAATGATTTGACTACGGGTAGTTTTGGGGTGTCAAAATTGCAGATGGGCGTATTTTTATTTTCTTGTACCATAGTTCATAAATATAAAACTGCAATAAAATACTATATGATATTTTTTTTCTAATCATAAATATATAAATTAACTGAATATTCATATGTTTTTAAAGTTAGTACCATATCTTTTAAAATAAAAAATAGTTTAATGTGCTAGACCTGATAAAAGGCTCCATTGAGTTACGAAAAATTAATAGAATTTTTACAAATTAAATAGGCCAGTAATTATAAAATAATATTTATTTGGAACATAATCAGTCAATACTACAATTATCTATTAGATATTAAACATTTAAACACAACTTGAGCAATAAAAATCTCTAAATGCTCTCCTTTGAGTTACAGGTTGGTCATAAACCTATACTTTTTTTGCTTATAACGTATTTTAAGATAAATTAGACGATAAAATCTAACACAAATGTGAAATAAAGGAATTATAAAATATTTATTTGGTAACAAAATGGCACGTTAATTATAGTACATTACTGCAACGACGAACGTGAAAATGTGGGCCGAGGCGAAGCCGAGGCACACATACGTGAGTCCATCAATGCCTAGTTGCGGCCAAGGCTTGTATAGTACTTTTCTCAAATAATGCGCGGAAATTCAAACCAAGAAGTATAATTTTAACTTTTAATTTTTATTTAAAATTAAAGCAAAAAATTGAAAAAAGAAGAAAGGAGCCAGTTTCTTTATTTTTTTGGAATGTGCACATCAAGGCCTTTCATTTGATACCCATGTTGAAAAAAATTTTATTTTTCCAGTTTTTTCGTTTTTTTTTTTTTTTTTTTTCCAGTTTTTTGGAATGTACTCATCAAGGCCTTTCATTTGATACCCATATACCTAGGTATTAAAAAAAGTTTTTTTTCTTTTTTTTTTCGTTTTTTTTATAATTTTGGAATGTGCTCATCAAGACCTTTCATTTGATACCCATATATACCTAGGTATTAAAAAAAAAGTTTTTTTTCTTTTTTTTTTTCGTTTTTTTTTCATATTTTTGGAATGTGCTCATCAAGAACTTTTCATTTGATACCCATACCTAGGTATTAAAAAAAAAGTTTTTTTTCTTTTTTTTTTCGTTTTTTTTTCATATTTTTGGAATGTGCTCATCAAGACCTTTCATTTGATACCCATATATACCTAGGTATTAAAAAAAAGGTTTTTTTTCTTTTTTTTCCTTTTTTTCATAATTTTGGAATGTGCTCATCAAGGCCTTTCATTTGATACCCATATACCTAATATTAAAAAAAAATTGGATTGTGCTCGCTCATCAAGGCCTTTCATTTGATACCCATTATTCGTGATTCATTAAAAAGTTCGCTCCATTTCTGAATTACACGTGCGTAATGAGTTTTAATAGAAACATTGCCGGTCAGACGCCGGCAATTTTTGTATGAAAATCCATTATTACACGTTAGTAATGGATTCTCATACTAAGATTGCCGGCGCGGTTTAGGTCATTCCGTAAACTCCGATTTAGCACGAAGAAGGTTGTCAAAATAATGATCGAATTTCCAAGCATGTTTGAGAAAAGGAACTTAATAAAATATCTTTAATTTCATAACACTAGATTTGGTAGACATCACTCAATGGAATCACGAAATAACTAAATGGAAAAGGTAAAGCTTTGCTCACAAGAAACACTCACATATTCCGTGTTATTACAAAATATTTTAAAACACTGTTTAACTATACACATGTTTTAATGTGATGCTGTCTCTGTAAAGAAATATTGTCCAAAAAGTGACAGCATCACATTTAAACATGTGTTTAGTTAAACAGTGTTTAAAAATCTTTTGTAATAACACGGATGATGTTTAACAGGAAGGTACTCTAACTACGAACCTATAAAAATATTTATAGGTGATTGAAATGAAAATGACATATTAATTTATCGTTTCACGATAAAATTACAACTCTTAGTTGCTCCCGTGCGAAGCCTGGGTGGGTCACTAGTTAATTTACAATTTGCACACGCCCTTACCTTCCACTGAGTTACAAATTCATTCCAATGAGTGAAATTACAAAAAATATTTCACAGGTTATTGTTTTTGCCTTTGCATTAAACTTTATTTTAAATTTCGAGTGTATACCTTGACCTTTCTAAAAAATAACACATAAACACTTAAGTAATGATTCTTACCTTGGATTTGCCTTAAATATTTCCGTTTATCAATGGAAAATTTCAACTGCTCCAAACTAACATCCACACGTATGAGCTTCTCGTTACGGTATACAAAATGGCTGACAGTTATGACGCTTTGAGTTGGTGTTGCCAAATTGAAAAATATATTTACATCCGGTAGAAAAGATAAAATATGGTTAGAAATTACCGTCACTCAGTAGGAAATTTCCACTAAGATCAATTTGAGTTACGAGAAATAAACTCTTATTTCGCAATATTTACCGTTGATATTTCCGTGAAAGGCATTTTGAACGTTCAGAAATATACAACTGTCTTTGGAGTCAGTAAAAATTCAAAGTTTTGGCGGCAACAGTGATGATAAACGTAAGATTAAACTACTACATTTAGTGAGTTACGTAACATTTTAGTACTAACGAAAAGCTTACGAGTACTTTCAAAAAATCATAAAAAATACAATTTAAGGAAAACCTTAAAATAAACATCATAATTCAAAACAAAAATAAACACTTATCTTAATTTTGTTATTCACATACATAGTGAATATTGCTAATGATCACAAAAAAAAAATTGCACAATTGAGGTGACACGTGAAAAAATGCAAGGTACAAAAAAATAAAAATACGCCCAGATATAGAATAAATCTTGTTTACGAAAACACGAGAGCATAGGTAATGTGCCACGCCCACGCCCACGCGCCCACTTCGTATGTTCGTTCACATAAAATGCGTTGTGCTTGAGTCATAATACTTTAATCACTATGGACTACAAAATAAAGATGAGAAATTGTGATCATTTAGACACATCAATTAGGTAGGTACCTACCTACCTACTTTATTTTTGCTTTGCCTAGTTATTTTAACTTATTTTTTTATTATTATTAGGTACCTACCTAGGTAGTTACCTATTTCACGAGTACCTATCAATCAAAAAATTAAGTTAGGCAAGTGAAAACTGTCCACCATCAATTTAATATGTAGCGTTCCCGCCAAGAATAATTTAACATCAAATTCCACGTTTGTACATTACAATATTCACTTATCAAATTGTTTTTACTGGCTATCAACTCGTACCTAGCGTTGTTTATAAAAAAATACACACTTACTTACCAGCCAACTTATTTGATGTGGGTTTGATAAAGATGTGAATTGTTGTAATCGTTGTGAAAGAAATCGCTCTGCTGTGTGCTACTGTTTGCTTCACAGAGAAAGCAATACTATACGTAAGAAGAGACGGGACTTCATAGACCAAAAAAATCTACGAAATGTCAAATCAAACATACCTCGACGTAGCCAACATAACGAATGTAAAACAAAACAATGTTTTGCCAACCTACAGGAAAGAAATAGAGATGGGCGACCTTATAGTATTAAATTTTTTATCGATATCGATGAATGCACTGAACTGCGCTTTACTTAAGGAATAATTTTAAAATTTCTACTAATTGCAATTATAATAAAATATTAAATTAAATTAAAAGTAATTGTTTCAAAAAAAAAACTTTAAATGTTCTCAATAAGTAATTATTTCGGCAGCTGATGGCGGCTGATGACCTGAAATAAAAATATATAAAAACATTTTAATAATTTGTTACAGTTTAATTTTAACATAACAGTAATCTAGCGCGTACATTCTTGCCCATCTTTACCCATTTCTTACACCTAAAATTAAAAGCATCGATATCGATATTTATATAATATGATGTATGTAGCACCACTATTTTCCTGCAGATTATTTTTATTTTTCTGACTAAAATTTTATTATTTCATTCAAATACCTACCAAAAATTGTAAACGAATGTTATATTGGTTAATGTATTACTCACCGAAGCTCATCTGAAGGAAATTTGGCCATAAAAAACCGTTTTGTATCGTCTTTTCGCGCCGATCACAAATTTCACATTTTACATGCTTTATTGTGACTTACATGTACAGCGCCTTAACTTGACTATTAACAAATTAAAACAAACTTTTAAATATCACAAAACTATTATAAAACAAACTTTTACCTAACTTCACAAATTAATTTTATTTGTTACAATACTTTAAATGTTGCCGCCGTGTTTCTCTGACAGATGACCTATCATCAAAGAACGAGAAAGAATGAGGAAGAGTGAGACAAATATAGTCGCCATCAAAATTCGTGTCCGTTTCATAGAATCTTTTTTTGTATGGAAGTTGCGACAGACTGGTTTGCTTTGCTGTCACAGTGTCACTTGCTATTTATATACCTACATTTTTTTTTAAATTAAGTTTCTGGCTTTGGCCTTAAGTCTTTTCTGCCATTTCATAGAGTTCTTTGATGTTTCTTTTCTCCTGTAGGTAAAGTTAATTAAGGGGAATATATTTAATGCACTTTAAAAATAATGTAACACACTTTAAAATGTTTTGCTTCAAAATTTATTGAATGAACTATAAAAATAATGGTTGCCACTATAAATATGCTAAGCTTTAAAATTAATACTTTGCACCATACAAATTAATTTTATAACTTTAGTGCTGGTAAACAGACGACTAGGTGCTACGAACAGCTAGACTCTTATTTTTAGTTTGGCAATCTACTCTCCTCTTTGGAGTAATATTTGCCAGTGTCAAGTGTTGAATAGTTCAGTGGTAGATATTGTTTCAATTTTCTTTAGAATTCGGGTGCATCGCATTCCAATGCTGCTGGAGCTCCGAGCATCGCGGCTTCGTACGAAGGGTGGCGCCTTAGCGATTAACTCTATCCAAATTATTCAGGGGTGTAATTGTGTAAGGTAATCGTATTCATTTGACAGTTCATATCGTATTCCATCGGCTGCAATTTGTATGGGATGACATTTAGTATGATATAATATGAACTGTCAAATGAATACGATTGACCTTACGCAATCACCTAGCTGGCATTTTTTGCGGGGGGGGGGAGTGCACACAAGTGCAGTTCCGCACTCCGCACACTCACATACAAAAACAACACTGTACTGAAATTTGTGTACGGATGAGTCACACATCAAAATATGACACGTTTTTGACATAAAGGGCTGGGCTCAACTGTTGATGCAGCAATATCGATAAATTTCGAAAAAGGAATAACGGTCAAACAAGAACAAACTCAAACATTTTACTACTATTTGTATAAATCTTTAAATAAATAAATTACACTTTATTGCACACACAAAAAGAATTACAGAAAGAAGGACAGTTACAGAGAAAAAAGCATACAAGAGGCGGCCTTATTGCTAAGCAGCAATCTCTTCCAGGCAACCCTTGGGTGAAAAATAAATAAAGATAGGACTATAAGGGGACTAGGGTGCAATTACGAAAGAAATAGTGCGTTTGAGAATAAATATATCTAAAGATAAATACAAATAAAAATAAAAATATATATATATTAATAGTCAGTCAGAATAAGAGGAAAGGAAATAACTTCTAACTCTATCTCGGAAAGAACTAAGAGTTTGAGCTTTCCTGATATCCTCGGGTAGGGAGTTCCATAAGCGGACAGCATGGACAGTAAAGGAATAGGAGAAGAAATCGGTGGAGTGTTGAGGAATTTCAAGGGTAAGATTTGAAGAAGATCGTAGTTTCTATTATTTTATTTTATTATTAATTTCTCATCTCTCAATCTTTATTATTTTATTTTATTTATTAATTTATAATCAGGCAACAATGGCCCATAAATACATACCTTAAAACTAAAACATATAATATATGAACAATATTGTTAGTAAATAATTATACTTAATATTACGTTAGTAAAAAAAAGTACTTTCTGTGTCGATTCGGTGGCACAAGGCAACGCCCCTCTGAAGCGCTTGTAAACCACGCCCTGCGGCCAGAAGTCCTCCTTCATGAAAGTGTCCAGCCTGGCGGTCGGGATTCGCACCACAGACGACTTAAAATTCGTGTTATGGCGCGACTCCAGAGGCTGAACTCTCAAGCAAAAGTTAGCCTTCTTCTTTATATACTCAATCACATCCTGCACGGTGGTAGTGTGGTGCAGGCGGGACAGGTACACGGCCGTAGTCGGTATGGCAGCTCGCAGCGGGAAGTTGGGCCCTGTCGGTGCGGTGCCATGGTGGTTCTGCCTCGTTCGCTGACGCTGTCGCTTTTTGTTCCGAACCTCAAGGAATCCGTCTTCATCTCGGCCCGGTCGGACGACATTCTGCGAAGGAGCTTTTCCATCAACGAGAGCTGGCTGCTGCAACTGCGGCCTTGAGTTGGCGGCAGCAACAGCAGCAAAATTTCGTTGACAGCTGACGGGCGCACGCGTCTCAGGCGCGCGCGGCGCCACCGCGGTAGGTGGCGGCTGCGGGGCGCGGGCGGGGAGCGCGGAGCTCGCGGAAAATTACATCTTGTAAAGTAGGTGTACAAACATATCATTTATTATATCTTGTAAAGTAGGTGTACAAACATATCATTAATTTTAATATGAAAAGACAATCAGAATAACGAATAATCAGAATAATCAGTCTGACGCGATAACAACAATTTAAAAAAATATTGTGTTCCGGCAGTTGGAGGTAAGATAGCCAGTTCCTCAGTGATGAGGATTCCGGGTGTAGTGCGCTTCTACCTTCGGCCTCATCATCACTAAACATCAGGTGCTGTAAAGACCAAGCACAACTCGTTGTGCACAAAAATTCTCCAAAGAACACAGGTCGAAAAACGATTTTTTCACGCCTTTCCATAGTAAGTCGGTCAGCTGACCAATACTGACGTTGGTTAATCGTATAAACCGGATCTTGCAAATATCCTAGTTTGATTCTAACTGTCCGGTTTTTGATAATCATACTAGGATATTTGTAAAGATCCTATTTGTACGATTATCCTACCTGGGGTATTAAGAAAGTTTTTCTGTTGTCTGTTAAAAAAAATAACCAAAGGTTCCCTAAGGATTTTTCAAATATCCACGCGGACGAAGTCGCGGGCAAAAGCTAGCTAGTGATCAGAAGAAGTTCATTGGTTTTTAAAATGAATTAATTTTGTGTAAATTTGACGGATGCATTTATTTGGGTTCGATTTTTTCATTAGAAAAGAAATTCTAGTGTCTATGTATTTTTCCATGATTAACTTAAGATTAATCTTGCAAGTTCTAAATTATGGTCTGTAAAATCAATTTCATAAGAGTGATAGGTAATGAATGGGAATAAATCTTTTCCAACAACAACAACTTGCTCAAAGGAACCTAGGTCGAAAAACGTTTTTTTACGCCTTTCCGTCAGCTGACTAATACTGACGTAGGTTAATATCGTATAAACCAGCCGCGCTAGGATGAGCGCCGTGACTATTTCTCGACATTAATCTCACGGTGTTTGTCGCGCTCACATCATCATGTCATGCAAAAATATCGCAAATGAATTTGACGCAGAATCAGTGCAAAGACCAAAATTGACCAAAACTTTATCGAAAAACATTATATAACGGTAACATCACTAAGTTGCCCATCGGCGAGAACTCGGATTTATCTAGCGACTGATCTGAAATTTGTACGGACGAGCCATGGACTAGCAGACCCGATGTCACTGAACAAATCTGACAACTAATCAAGAATAAAATATACGAATTTAATGTTTAAATGTAAACAAATAGCAATAATACGATAAAAAAATACTTTCATGTGAAATGTAACACCGTCTTTTTGTATACTTGATGTTCAAGACCTCTTTTAACAGCAAAAAACTCATCAATTCGACATTTTAAACACAGCAGCGTTCACATGCGCGACTGGACTCGGTCTAGAAAGAAATCCGGGCGCAACTGGTTTTACTAACGTGTATGCCCATTTGGGCTTGTACTTATATATTCTGTGCTTGTACTTCGGCAGAGGGGAACGCTTCGTATGGCTTCTCTTTCTGGAACAGAAGCCCGTCTTACTCTAAGGTTACAAGAGACAGACTCTTCAAATAATAACAATTTCAACAATAGTGTTTTTTTAAACATTAATTTTTTTATGCTTATTGCTATAAAGAAAAGGTTTTCTTCTTCTTCTTCGTCGTTTCACTCTTGGCAGAGCGGTCGTGGTCATGTTGAGGCGTCCACGTCGGTGGTAGAGGCGGACATAGCTTTCCTCACGATCTCCCGCCATCTCTCTCGGTTGGTAGACTCTCTGGCGCAGTCAGATACAGGGTGTCCCACTGTGGATTTTACTTGGTCAGTCCAGCGCATCGGTTAAAGGTTTTACATTATATTATTTTATTTGTGTGTGTGTGTATGTGTGTGTGTGTGTGTGTATGGTTGTGCGTTTGCATGTGTATTTATGCGTGTGTAAAAAAAAATATTGGTTGGGGTTGGTGAGTGAGGTGCAATAAAAAGTATACCCATATCATAAAATCAACTGTCTAAGATAATCTAGTCATTTCATTAATCAGTTCTTCTAAGTTGTCGTAATTAAATTCATACAGCCAATTGATTAATATTTCTTTAAATTTTCTAATGTTATATCGTGTAAGGTTTTTGTTTAATAGCAGTATTTTATTGTAAAGACGTTAAGCTAAATAGTTGAAGTGGCGCTTAGCGAAAGTTGAATGAGCTATTGCTGTTTTGTACTGAATGATTTTTTTTGCTTATTAAAGGCGTATGGGGAACTATTTTGCAGTGGAATCGACACAGTGTTAGCATTTTAGCATAACGTAGAGCTTACGGACAGAAAGAACTTTGGCCTGTTGAAACAATTCTTCTGTAGGGAACTGAAAGGGAAGACCGAGCGCAACTTTCAAAACAGCTCTTTGAGCTCTTTCAAGCTGGATCATGTGTGTCTTAGCAGCATTTCCCCAGACACATACGCAATAAGTTAAAAGACATTGACAAAGGGCCTTGTATGTTGCCATTAAGAGTTTATGATCTGCAGCAAGACGCAGCTGTTTAAACGCAAAAATTAATTTGCGGACTTTGGCTGATAAAACACTTAAGTGTTCATGCCACTGTAGGTTTTCATCTATGGTAACACCTAAGTATTTGATTGATGGCACTCGTAACAATTTTGGACACAAACAGTTCATCTGAACATTTTTATTACATGTAATGCTATGCAAGGTAAGCTCTAAATTGGAATCAGGACTATTAGCTTTAAGGATCATTCACACAGCTGCGGCGCGTCAGCGGTGCGTCAGCGGCGCGTCAACGGCAAAAATATAGTTACATACAAGTTGGACTACACTGTTCACACACATCAGTCACGTCAACGTCCAGTCACCGGCAAGTCAAACGCATATTGCTACGGCATGCCGGCGCCGCGCCGCTGCCGCGCCGCTGACGCGCCGTGCGGCACGTCACCGGTGCGGCGCGTCGCCGGCGAGTCACCGGCAAGGAGAACAGGGTTGCTACTTTTTTGTTTAACTAAATTATTGGTTGCTTTATCGTTATAGAAAAGTACACTGTGGTATGGAAATAAAGTATTATTTATTTATTTCAACTTTGAAAAACATTTATTTTTACAACTTTTGGTAATATCTTGGTAAATTTATTGGACTTAATTTACACCACCAGTCTAGGATGAGTATTTTTCGAGATATTCCTGTTTTAAGATTAACAGATGACAGCTGTCAAACTTAAAACAGCAATATCTCAAAAAGAAATTGTTGAGGTTTGCGTACGTTGCGGATGACGTCATAATTTAATTACAGATCACTAGACTATGTTTTCCTACCATCACTTGTTTTTACGACATTCATTTGTTTACTCTAAATCCACTCACATTGTTGTATTTTTATTAAAATTTGAAAAAAATTACCTTTACTAGAACTTAGTGGAACAGGTGAATTAAGTCTCATAAAGTTAACAAAATATTAACAAAATTAAAAAATAAAACTGTTTTTAAAATTGAAATAAATAAATAATACTTTATTTCCATACCACAATGTACTTTTTTTCTACCTATTATAATACAACCAATAGTTTATTAAAACAAATAAGTGGCAACCCTGTTTGCCTTGCCGGGGAAGTGGGCGGCGGCGCGGCACCGGCGGCGGCGCGGCTGCGGCGGCGGCGCGGCTGCGGCGGCGGCGCGGCTGCGGCGGCGGCGCGGCACCGGCACGGCGCGTCACCGGCAAAACAAACAGGGTTGCTATTTTTTTGTTTTAATAAATTATTAGTTGCTATAATCGGTAGAAAAAAGTACATTGTGGTATGGAAATAAAGTATTATTTATTTATTTCAACTTTGAAAAACATTTATTTTTATTTAGGTAATACTCTTAATTTACACCACCAGTTTAAGAGGAGTATTTTTCGAGATAAATTGCTGATTTAAGATTGACAGATGATAGCTGTCAAAGTTAAAACAGCAATATCTCAAAAAGAAATTGTTGAGGTTTGCGTACGTTGCGGATGACGTCATAATTTAATTACAGATCACTAGACTATGTTTTCCTACCATCACTTGTTTTTACGACATTCATTTGTTTACTCTAAATCCACTCACATTGTTGTATTTTTATTAAAATTTGAAAAAAATTACCTTTACTAGAACTTAGTGGAACAGGTGAATTAAGTCTCATAAAGTTACCAAAATATTAACAAAATTAAAAAATAAAACTGTTTTTAAAATTGAAATAAATAAATAATACTTTATTTCCATACCACAATGTACTTTTTTCTACCTATTATAATACAACCAATAGTTTATTAAAACAAATAAGTGGCAACCCTGTTTGCCTTGCCGGGGAAGTGGGCGGCGGCGCGGCAGCGGCGCGGCAGCGGCGGCGGCGCGGCTGCGGCGGCGGCGCGGCACCGGCAAAACAAACAGGGTTGCTATTTTTTTGTTTTAATAAATTATTAGTTGCTATAATCGGTAGAAAAAAAGTACATTGTGGTATGGAAATAAAGTATTATTTATTTATTTCAACTTTGAAAAACATTTATTTTTATTTTGGTAATACTCTTAATTTACACCACCAGTTTAAGAGGAGTATTTTTCGAGATAAATTGCTGATTTAAGATTGACAGATGATAGCTGTCAAAGTTAAAACAGCAATATCTCAAAAAGAAATTGTTGAGGTTTGCGTACGTTGCGGATGACGTCATAATTTAATTACAGATCACTAGACTATGTTTTCCTACCATCACTTGTTTTTACGACATTCATTTGTTTAATCTAAATCCACTCACATTGTTGTATTTTTATTAAAATTTGAAAAAAAATACCTTTACTAGAACTTAGTGGAACAGGTGAATTAAGTCTCATAAAGTTACCAAAATATTAACAAAATTAAAAAATAAAACTGTTTTTAAAATTGAAATAAATAAATAATACTTTATTTCCATACCACAATGTACTTTTTTTCTACCTATTATAATACAACCAATAGTTTATTAAAACAAATAAGTGGCAACCCTGTTTGCCTTGCCGGGGAAGTGGGCGGCGGCGCGGCAGCGGCGCGGCTGCGGCGGCGGCGCGGCACCGGCGGCGGCGCGGCTGCGGCGGCGGCGCGGCACCGGCACGGCGCGTCACCGGCAAAACAAACAGGGTTGCTATTTTTTTGTTTTAATAAATTATTAGTTGCTATAATCGGTAGAAAAAAAGTACATTGTGGTATGGAAATAAAGTATTATTTATTTACTTCAACTTTGAAAAACATTTATTTTTATTTTGGTAATACTCTTAATTTTCACCACCAGTTTAAGATGAGTATTTTTCGAGATATATTGCTGATTTAAGATTGACAGATGACAGCTGACAAAGTTAAAACAGCAATATCTCAAAAAGAAATTGTTGACCTTCACATCGTTTTTCCGACATTCATTGTTTACCCGAAATCCACACACATTATTGTATTTTTATTAAAATTCGAAAAATTGTTCCCTTGCTAGAACTTAGTGGAACAGGTGAAATTAAGTCTCAAAAAATTACCAAAATATTAACAAAATTAAAAAATAAAACTGTTTTTAAAATTGAAATAAATAAATAATACTTTATTTCCATACCACAATGTACTTTTTTTCTACCGATTATAGCAACTAATAATTTATTAAAACAAAAAAATAGCAACCCTGTTTGTTTTGCCGGTGCCGCGCCGCCGCCGCTGCCGTGGACTGCTTGTTCACACACATTTTTGACGTTGCCGGACGGACCGGTGACGCGCCGTTGACGCGCCGCAGCTGTGTGAATGATCCTTAAATCCACTCACATTGTTGTATTTTTATTAAAATTTGAAAAAAAATACCTTTACTAGAACTTAGTGGAACAGGTGAATTAAGTCTCATAAAGTTACCAAAATATTAACAAAATTAAAAAATAAAACTGTTTTTAAAATTGAAATAAATAAATAATACTTTATTTCCATACCACAATGTACTTTTTTTCTACCTATTATAATACAACCAATAGTTTATTAAAACAAATAAGTGGCAACCCTGTTTGCCTTGCCGGGGAAGTGGGCGGCGGCGCGGCAGCGGCGCGGCAGCGGCGGCGGCGCGGCACCGGCGGCGGCGCGGCTGCGGCGGCGGCGCGGCACCGGCACGGCGCGTCACCGGCAAAACAAACAGGGTTGCTATTTTTTTGTTTTAATAAATTATTAGTTGCTATAATCGGTAGAAAAAAGTACATTGTGGTATGGAAATAAAGTATTATTTATTTATTTCAACTTTGAAAAACATTTATTTTTATTTAGGTAATACTCTTAATTTACACCACCAGTTTAAGAGGAGTATTTTTCGAGATAAATTGCTGATTTAAGATTGACAGATGATAGCTGTCAAAGTTAAAACAGCAATATCTCAAAAAGAAATTGTTGAGGTTTGCGTACGTTGCGGATGACGTCATAATTTAATTACAGATCACTAGACTATGTTTTCCTACCATCACTTGTTTTTACGACATTCATTTGTTTACTCTAAATCCACTCACATTGTTGTATATTTATTAAAATTTGAAAAAAATTACCTTTACTAGAACTTAGTGGAACAGGTGAATTAAGTCTCATAAAGTTACCAAAATATTAACAAAATTAAAAAATAAAACTGTTTTTAAAATTGAAATAAATAAATAATACTTTATTTCCATACCACAATGTACTTTTTTTCTACCTATTATAATACAACCAATAGTTTATTAAAACAAATAAGTGGCAACCCTGTTTGCCTTGCCGGGGAAGTGGGCGGCGGCGCGGCAGCGGCGCGGCAGCGGCGGCGGCGCGGCACCGGCGGCGGCGCGGCTGCGGCGGCGGCGCGGCACCGGCACGGCGCGTCACCGGCAAAACAAACAGGGTTGCTATTTTTTTGTTTTAATAAATTATTAGTTGCTATAATCGGTAGAAAAAAAGTACATTGTGGTATGGAAATAAAGTATTATTTATTTACTTCAACTTTGAAAAACATTTATTTTTATTTTGGTAATACTCTTAATTTTCACCACCAGTTTAAGATGAGTATTTTTCGAGATATATTGCTGATTTAAGATTGACAGATGACAGCTGACAAAGTTAAAACAGCAATATCTCAAAAATAAATTGTTGACCTTCACATTGTTTTTCCGACATTCATTGTTTACCCGAAATCCACACACATTATTGTATTTTTATTAAAATTCGAAAAATTGTTCCCTTGCTAGAACTTAGTGGAACAGGTGAAATTAAGTCTCAAAAAATTACCAAAATATTAACAAAATTAAAAAATAAAACTGTTTTTAAAATTGAAATAAATAAATAATACTTTATTTCCATACCACAATGTACTTTTTTTCTACCGATTATAGCAACTAATAATTTATTAAAACAAAAAAATAGCAACCCTATTTGTTTTGCCGGTGCCGCGCCGCCGCCGCTGCCGTGGACTGCTTGTTCACACACATTTTTGACGTTGCCGGACGCGCCGCTGACGCGCCGCTGACGCGCCGCAGCTGTGTGAATGATCCTTTAGTCTTGCTGAAACACATGAATTTAGTTTTTTGCGTATTAAGGGAAAGGAGATTTTTTTCTAACCATGATGTTACATGACAAAGTCCTAGTTCAGCTATATTTTTAACTTCATGCCAACTTTTGATATGGAATAAAACCACAGTGTCATCAGCAAACATGATCGTATCAGCGCCGGGGATATCCAGTTCACATAGGGTGTTGATATAAAGCAAGAACAATGTAGGGCCAAGAGTACTGCCCTGTGGGACGCCGTACTTGCATTGAGCATTCTTGCTACAGTAGTTGTCCACTCTAACAACCTGACTTCGTTCAGTCAGATAGTCGGAAAACCAAGAATGCACTATACCCCTTACTCCCGAGTTTTCAAGGCGCGTAAGCAATATAGGGATGGAAACCGTGTCGAAAGCTTTCTGAAGATCCAGGAAAACTCCGACACAGCTCTCGCCCCTATCTAAATAATCAGTTATCAAAGTCGTCAGCTTTAGTACGGCGTCTTCCGTAGATCTTCCAGCTCGGAACCCGTATTGATTATTGGAAAGTAAATTGGATTTTTCCATAAAGCTGATGAGTCTACTATTCACAAGTTTCTCTAGAATTTTAGACAAAGTAGGTAAAAGCGATATTGGCCTATAATTAGAAGGATTCTCACGATCTCCTGTTTTATATATGGGACAT
This sequence comes from Agriphila straminella, assembly GCA_950108535.1. Classification (NCBI taxonomy): domain Eukaryota; kingdom Metazoa; phylum Arthropoda; class Insecta; order Lepidoptera; family Crambidae; genus Agriphila; species Agriphila straminella. The sequence continues at coordinate 14,614,302 of OX467304.1, forward strand.
ACTATAGCAGTTTTAAACAAAGATGGAAATACTCCTGTTGAAAAGCTTAAGTTGCAAATAAACACAATTGGAGCCACCAGTATTTGTTTGAACTCTTTCAGAAAGCGTATAGTTATTTTATCACCTCCGCAGGCACTGTTGGAATCTAGTTTACCAATGACACTGTCAACTTCAAACGGATATGTAGGATATAATGACATTGAATACGCCGGTGAGTTTGTATTTTTAGCTCTACTTAACAAATCGTTTTTAGTACGTCCTAGTTTGAATAAAATGCCAGTCGCGAGATCAGTTCCTACCGTGGAGTAAGTAGAAGTACTTGTTAACTTGGTCGAGAGAGGAATTTAGAGAATCATCTAAACAAAGTAGTTTTGTATTTTGATCCTTATTTTTGGTCATATTACTACTACAATAATATAAAAAAATATATACTATATACTACTATAATAATACTATAAAAAATACTTTCATGTGAAATGTAACACCGTCTTTTTATTTACTTGATGTTCCAGACCGCATCAATTCGACATTTTAAACACAGCAGCGTTCACATGCGCGACTGGACTCGGTCTAGAAAGAAATCCGGGCGCAACTGATTTTACTAACGCGTATGCCCATTTGGGCTTGTACTTCGGCAGAGGGAAACGCTTCGTATGGCTTCTCTTTCTGGAACAGAAACGCGTCTTACTCTAAGGCTTCGAGCATTTGGCACCCACATGGGCGTACCCAGGTTCTGGGCCAGGGGGGGCAAATCTATTGTATCGCCCCCAGGGGGGGGCAAATTTGTTGTAAATCAAATAATATATATTGTATGGCAAATAAGAACAGTTATTGATAACTATTGTTAGTTAGTTAGTTACGGTAAACAAAATCCAGGGGGGCAGCTGCCCCACCCTGCCCCCCTCACCAAGTACCTACCTATATCAAGACAGTTTACTCGGGTGACTCGGGTAAGTTCTGCCGAGGTAGCCACCACTACAATAAAAGTTTCAGCTCCACTCAACCAAGATCGCGCCTATTTCAATTATCTATATATCTTGTTCGTAGATCGTAGAGTTGCATATACACTTGTACCACAAAACTGCACCAATTTTAAGACACAATCCACTATGAATCAATTTGCAAATAATTAAAATAGTCACCGAACCGAACTCGACAAAACGGCGCCAAAAACTCCAGTCTATTTTTTATTTATTTTTTTATTTTCGTTTATTTGGGATAACAACAACCATAAATTTACATTTATTGACTTAGGTCTAATTACTACGGCTAAGGTCAATAAAAGTTATCCTCAGTTTAAATTCACATAAGTTGCCGAAAAGCAATGTTCTTATATAAAAAGAATGAATATATTAAAGAAAAAAAATCAAAAACATAAATAATGCAGGTAGAAACACAAAAGCGCGAAACAGAACCACAATAAATTATTCTCAACTTGTGACGGTTGAGCGGCAAGAAGCGTTGTTGTCCGTGCGTTAAGGTAAGTAGCTGCCTATGTAGCTCGCTACCTGCCGCTCCACCAACAACGCTTCCAGTTCTAAAATGTGGATACTATTGTATATAAATGGCAAACTTTAAAGTAATTTTACTAAGTTTTCTAATAAAACAAAAAATATAAGTACTAAATTATTACTAGCGTATGACGTAAATATTAAAATCTATATTGATACTTAAAGTAAAATAATCTTTCCCCCAATCATTACCTGTTTTGTTTTAATTTGTAATAAAAAGTATTATGCAATATTAAAAATTTAAAATTCCAATAATTCAAAATACATTTTTTTTTTTTTTTAATTTACAGGGTGTAAAAGTTTTAAAAGTTTTAAAGTTTCAAAACACTCATTGATATAAAAATGTAAATAAATACTATGATAATATTTGTATAATTAAAAACTATTTGATGATGTATATAATTAAATAATAAATAATATGTAAATAACTATGTTTAATTTATGATCACTGGTCACGTGTTGATAACAGTATTTTATTTATATTGGTCTTAAAGGACTTCTTACTACAGATAAAGGGATCAACTGTATGAAATTTAGTATTATATTCGCGTATTAATCTAGTAACTACTGAATTTTTAGCATACAACGTTAAATGTCCAGGTACATATAGCATTGGAGTATGTCTTGTCCGATATCTCGGTGTATTAAACTGTATTTTAGCTAATAACTCTGGGCTATCGATATTTCCCCGCATTATATCAAAAAGAAGACCCATGTCCATCATTACGCGTCTATCCTGCAGGGTAAGTAAGCCAAATAAGCGGCAAGTCTCATCATAGTCTAATGCGGGTTTGTGAAATATGTAATTTAATCGTGTTAAGAATTTCTTTTGTATTTTTTCCAACCTGTTTATATGTGTTGCGTAATAAGGAGACCAAATTTGACAGGCATAATCTAAAATACCTCTAACATAAGCACAGTAAACTATCTTAAAAATTAAAATGTTTTTGAATGGCTGACATGTACGCATCACAAACCCGAGGTTTTTATAGGACTTTTTAGAGATATTTTCAATGTGACTTGTCATTGCCATTTTAGTATCTAATATGACACCTAGGTCACGCACCTCGTTCACCCTTTCTATTTGAGTTCCATTAAAGTTATATTTGTAATATATTGGATTTATTTTACGTGTGAAACTGATACAATTACATTTTTCTATATTTATTGATATTTTATTCTTAACATAGTAATTATAAAGCGTATTTAAATCATATTGTAATTTTTCAGTGTCAGAAGGAGAGTTAATTTTAATGAAAACCTTTTTATCGTCCGCGTAACATAGATGTTGAGAGTTTGTAAAACATGAATATATATCGAAAATATAGGCATTGTATAACAGAGGGCCGAGGTGCGATCCCTGCGGTACACCAGAGGGAATATTAATGTAATCAGACCGAAATCCTCCTAATATAACCGCTTGAGAACGGTTTTCCAAGTAAGAGGAAATCCATCTAAGTAAATCGCCGTGTATGCCAAGCAATTGAAGTTTATGCAGTAGTATATTGTGGTCTACACGATCGAAAGCTTTTTCGAAGTCCGTGTAGACCACATCAACCTGGCCACCTGCTTCGATATTGTTCAGAACAAAATCAGTAAAAAGTGTAAGGTTAGAAATAGTTGATCGCTTCTGTACAAATCCGTGTTGTGAGTCAGGTATGCCTCTCGAAATAATACGATAAAGATGGTAATATGCAACTAATTCTAGAAGTTTTCCAAGCGTATTCAGGATGGATATCGGGCGGTAGTTTCGAATATCCATTTTCGATCCCTTTTTATGTATCGGAATTATATGTGCTTTTTTCCAAATAGTTGGAAAAGTGCATTCCCTAAGAGATCTTCTAAACAAAGCTGTAATAGGAATAACAAGGCTATCGGCGCATGACTTAAAAAATAAAGGTGGTATAGAATCGCATCCAGCACCTTTAGAACTATCTAGTGACTGTAACAGCTTAAGAACATAATCCTCTGTGACCTGTATCGAAGATAATCCTTCACCACTGTACGTGCTAATAGATTCTGATGGTAAAGTATGGTTTAGGTCGGGTCTAACAAACACACTTTCAAAAAACTTATTAAATGCTGAGCAAATATCATTTGCTTCTGTATATGTATCATTATTAAGGCGAAATTGGTGGGGATAGTTAGACCCTCCTTTTTTAGCCTTCACGTAGGTCCAAAAGTATTTAGGACTTTGTCGTATATAGTGTGCAACATTCTTTTTGTACCGGTCAAAACATTCCTCATGTACCCTATGTTGTCGAGATCTCAAACCACTGAATTCGTCATAATCTCTTGGATTATTGTATCTTTTCCATTTTCCATGTGCTTTAGTTTTCTCTTTTATTATTTTAATTAAAGCGAGACTGTACCAGACCGGATAGCAATAATTTTTCGTTTTAATAGGAACATATAAGGTGAAACATTCATGTAACTTTTTATAAAACTTATCTACTGCAAGATTAACATTTTCAGCCTCCAACGCTTCACTCCAGTTAATATTTTTCAGATAATTATTAATTTGCTTATAATCACATTTTCGAAAATTATATCTAGGTTTTGAAGTTTCCTTAAAAGGTTTTATAATTAAATCATTAATGTTAATGTCCAATGGAGGGTGAAATTTGTCTTCTTTCGTTAATGGTCGTGATTGAGAAATATCACAAGGAAGATTGGAAAAGCACAGGTCAAGAGTGTTACCGCTACTGTTGGTAATGCGATTGTATTGATTAAGACCTAAGTATATAAGTTCATCAACTAAGCACTGTGCTGCGATCTGTATTTCTGTTCTGCTAATGTGTTTTAAAACGTATCCATCTCCCTCCCAGGCTAAGCATGGCAAATTGAAATCTCCAATAAGTAGGAAATTAGCTTGAGGGTTCATTTCGAAAAATTTATTAAAGGAGTCTAGAATTTCAGATGTTTTTTGAGCTAACAACGGTTCATCGGGCGGATTGTAAACTAATATTATGTGCAGGTCCAAAGGGGAATGCAACTTTTGGGAAGATACGGTGACACAGATCGACTCGACCGAATCACATGACCAGTTGTCATTAATAAATGCTCCGAGTTCATGACGGATACATACCATGACGCCACCACCGGACTGCTTACCTGTGGACACGAGATCGCGATCGGTTCTAAATACACTGTATCTACTGTCGCAGAGTTCCGAGTCATTAATGTCATTTTGCAACCACGTTTCGCTTACCAGAATTATATCGTAATCATGCAACAGTATGCTATTGTATAGCGATAAACATTTAGTACGAAGTCCCCGTACGTTTTGGTAAATAATTTTTAAGCCTGAACTAGGACTAACCATTTTAAAAAGCAATGAAGTAAACTCTGATAATCAGTGACCAAACATATAATATTGTGTGAATATGTTAACATTTTTATAAGAATGAGCGTCATATTGATAATGAAATTACACAAAAGTAAGATTAGCTCAAACGTGTATTTATTTGTGCAATTACCAGGGAAAAGAGTATTTACTGAGGTTATTATACATAAATTTATTTGCATACGATCATTTATTTTTTTAAATGATAATGTGTTAAGCATACATATACCTATAAAATATATTATACTCGCACCTGACTTTACAAAACTCTGAATTAAAATATGAATTTTTTTATAAGACAGTGCATTAATACAGCCGAAAATTAAATAATTTTTTTCAAATCCTCGGAATCTTTGATGAAAATAGACGGTGAGGTGTCGTTTTTTCTTACAAAAATCTTGCCATCTCGAATCCAAGTGTATCGATAGTTTTTTGCTTTAGTCATTTCACGGGTGCTCCTGTATAATAGTTTATTGGCTGGTGTCAGATGTTCGTTAACATAGATTCTGGTGCCTGCGTCGCCGCCGCCAGGTATATTGATGTCGGCTGTAGTCAAACCCTTCTTAGCGCGGATTCCAGATAAAATGGAGTCTCGGAGAAGTCGTGATTTGACCTTCACAATAATAAGTTTAGGACGACCGGCAATTTTAAGACGTGGCTGAATTCTTACCGCCTGAATTATATCTTGAGGTGATATTTGTACACCAATAAACTGTCCGATAGCAACCATATAATTGGATAAATTTTCATTTGTACGCTCCGGTATTCCGGATATTTCTAAATTATCTGCACGTTCGCGTTGCTGTAATATGTTAACTTCATTTTGTAACTTTGTGATTTGTTGTTTCATATTTTGACACTCCTGTGTACTATTTTTGGACTCTTTTTTCAAATTGTTGATTTGATCATGAAGCTCTTCCTGTTTGTTTCCTTGAAAGTTCAATGTTTCAATCACATCATTCAGATCGGTTTGTAGTTGATTTTGCTTTACATTCATTGAGCTGATGTCAGATTTGATGCACTCCAAGTCTTTTTTTATAACAATGTTGATGTCTTCTTGTACCGATGAGATTTTACTACTGAGATCAGCGCTTAAGAGATTCAATTTCGAAGTAATATTAGCCATAAAGACTTCTAATTTCTGTGCCAGTTCGGTCTCATCATCTCGGCCCTTTCGTTTAATCCGCCGTAGATTTAAATTAGGAGCGTTGTCATCTATTGATGGTATATCGGGATTGGAAGAATAAGCAGGTTCCATTTTGTGCTAAAAAAAAATAGTATCACACGCGCACACACACTAAGCGATTGACAGATCGCGGACACAAGAAGCGATGCGAGAACACGTCTGCTTACGGCAGCGAGCACGGACGAACCTAGCTAGACTTATAGTGTAAACCTTTTTGTTTTAATCTAAAGTTAGGTCTTGTACTATTAGTTATACTGTGGGTAGGTAATTAGATTCACGTAGTGATTACTTGCTCAGTGTTTAGATTATAAATATTACTGCACAGATCAAAATTAAAAAAATGGCATGGCTGAAAAGACGTTGGGCCAAAGCTAAGTACCAAATAAAAAAATGAGTAAGTAGGTATATAAATAGCCAAAGATAACAGAGCACTCCGCCATAATATGGTCGAACCCACTGAGCAAGTAATCACTAGCAAGTAATCACTACGTTTTAAGAGACGGCACTTCACAATAGGCTAGTTGACAAAATTTCAATAACTGCTTAATATTTTAGCTTATTAGGCATTTTATCGAAAAAAAAAGGTTTATTTATTTTTAATCGAGCGTTTACATTGGCTAAAACTTGCGTTCGGTTGTGGTTAGGTTGCACTCGGAGTGTAGGTTTGGAACGCACTGAGAGAAATCGGGTTCGTAATTTGAACAAGTTCGACTTGTTAAGTGGTTATCTGTTTGAAATAACAGTATTTTTGTTAATCGAAACAAACGCAATGTTAACATTACAAGTCGATTTTGTACAAAGAACAAGATTAAACTTGTTAACGGGTATTTAGTTGAAACAACCAAAAATTTGTTTGAAACAACCTGCTTCATGTTGATTTAACAAAATCGACTTGTAGCTTCAACTAAAACTTGAACTTGCATCAGATACTATTTGGTATCACGTTAAATCAACATGCTTGTTTGTTGTTATTACAGTATAACTTGTTGAAACTACATGGTGTATCTTGTTAAATGCTATCTTGTTGAAACAACGTTACAGCGGTTGAAATAACATGGCGTCATGTAAAATTGACATTGCCGATTTAGTAAAATCAACAGTATATGGTCAAAAAATTGTACTTGTTGTAGTAACAACATAAAACACAAACTTGTAGCAGTAACAAGTTGGCGTCTTGTTAAATCAACAAGGACTGTTTGGTTGTTATAACAATATAATTTGTTGAAACTACACTGTGTAACTTGTTAAATGGTATCTTGTTGCAACAACGTTACAGCGGTTGAAATAACATGGCGTCATTTAAAATTGACATTGCCGATTTAGTAAAATCAACAATATATGGTCAATAATTTGTACTTGTTGAAGTAACAACATAAAAAACAAACTTGTAGCAGTAACAAGTTGGCGTCTTGTTGAATCTACAAGGACTGTTTGGTTGTTATAACAATATAATTTGTTGAAACTACACTGTGTAACTTGTTAAATGGTATCTTGTTGCAACAACGTTACAGCGGTTGAAATAACATGGCGTCATTTAAAATTGACATTGCCGATTTAGTAAAATCAACAATATATGGTCAATAATTTGTACTTGTTGAAGTAACAACATAAAAAACAAACTTGTAGCAGCAACAAGTTGGCGTCTTGTTGAATCTACAAGGACTGTTTGGTTGTTATAACAATATAATTTGTTGAAACTACACTGTGTAACTTGTTAAATGGTATCTTGTTGCAACAACGTTACAGCGGTTGAAATAACATGGCGTCATTTAAAATTGACATTGCCGATTTAGTAAAATCAACAATATATGGTCAACAATTTGTACTTGTTGAAGTAACAACATAAAACACAAACTTGTAGCAGTAACAAGTTGGCGTCTTGTTGAATCTACAAGGACTGTTTGGTTGTTATAACAATATAATTTGTTGAAACTACATTGTGTAACTTGTTAAATGGTATCTTGTTGAAACAACGTTACAGCGGTTAAAATAACATGGCGTCATTTAAAATTGACATTGCCGATTTAGTAAAATCAACAATAAGTATATGGTCAACAATTTGTACTTGTTGAATTAACAACACAAACACAAACTTGTAGCAGTAACAAGTTGGCGTCTTGTTAAATCTACAAGGGCTGTTTGGTTGTTATAACAATATAATTTGTTGAAACTACACTGTGTTGATATGTAGTAGAAACAACGTTACCACGGTTGAAATAACGAGACGTCATTTAAAATTTACTATCTCGAGCTCCTCCGTGCTTCAGAAGGCACGTTCAGCCGTTGGTCCCGGCTGCATTTGCAATCGTTAACACACACCAATCCGCATTGGGCCCGCGTGGTGGGTTATGGCCCATCCTCCTTACCACCCATAAGGAAGACCTGTGCCCCAGCAGTGGGGTCATCAAACATATTGTGTTTATAATGTGTACTTTAATGTGAACAAATTACTTTTCAAATAAAACTAGGCTAGGTATGTACAGTCAACGCACATCAGACTACCTATGAGGCAGCCTTTATGCCGCCGTCGTACCGAACCGTTGTCGTACAAGAGCTGTTTTTGTAGTTCAACTAGGTATACTAAACTTACCGAGCTGACGTGCGTAGTTAGTGTATAGGTATCTCGTAGATTAGAAAATTATTTCATTTCTCAGTGTCAACTGTCAGCACGTTAAGTTAAACAGTTGAACTCCGAAATATTACGTAGGTACCTAGGTGGTATAGGTACCTACTTACGTTACAACGTGTACCTAACAGAATTAATGGCTAAACCAAAATACGTATGTTAGAGAGGGATCACCAAACTGAACAACTTTTACTATGGAACTAACTCAGAAATCGGGAAAAAAATAGCTGTTTCATACAAAAATTCATGACGACAATATGAAAATGTGTGAAACCGCTGATTTGTTTTCGTGATTTCAGAGTTGGTCACATACCTAGTAAAAGTTGTTCAGCTTGATGGTCCCAATCTACCATATTCTGGTTTAGCCATAATTCTGTTACACATTGTAGGTAGGTAATTCATTATTATGTGCCGTCGACTGTACCTACCAAAAACAGAAATTGGTACCTACAAGGTACTACCAACCTACCTAATCTAAGTACCTACGATAATTACCTACAAACTTATCAAAGCTAAACTTGATCTTGTAAACAGATCTTGTAAGGACGTAGGTAACTAGATAAAACGCAGATGATCGTATGTAGGTAGGTACTCAACGAACTGACACTGCGTCGCGTCGCGAGTCGGGACTCGCGTCGCGCTCGCGGGGCGCCCTTCCCGCCACCCGCGGGCGGCGGGCGTCCCCGCGGCTTGCGCGTTGCCGCCAACTACGCCCGTCGCTGGTGAATTGGCAACGTCGCGCCCAGACCGGACAAATCGCGTCCGGTCGGAAGATATTGACCAGACCCCCAACAACTCATTCCAAAACCCAACAGTCCGGTCGAAAACCGGACGGTTGGCAAGCCTGGAGCCAATACAAGAAACGTGATTTTGTAAGGTTCATAGTAGGTATTAAATCTTGTACCTACGATGGTACGGAACCCTCGGTGAGCGAGTCTGACTCGCAATTGGCCGGATTTCATGAACTTAGCTTGACGCGCTGCTGCGTGTAGGTATAGATTACAGAGGAGGCGGCAGGCAAAAAAACTGCAATGAAGGTCATTTGTAATAACCTCGATATTTTTAGTACCGTAAACTGCTGCAACTTTGCACGAAATTTAGGGTTTTTTTTAAATATCTCTTCAAGTATTTATTATCTGTGCCCATTTTTACATTAGCGCGCGAATTGGAGATGTATGCCAAATATCTTAAGGTTCATAACACCAAAACTACTGTTAGATTGATCTCCAGAAAACGTCAAAGTTGTAGGCAAAGTTGTGATAAAATACCCCAACATTGCCTAGAAGATTATTAGCAAAAATACGAGCCGCATTGAAAAACTGGTCTTAATTATAGAACCATAGACAATGTGTTACCATAGAGATGTGCATGGGTTACCATATATAACCATAGTTTTTTTTTCTGGCAAGCAGGCAAAGTTGGGCACAAGCAGGCAAACATTGAGCAGTATCAGTTAATATTTTCATAGTAAGTTTTAAGCATAGTAAGGGCTGCTCCAAATAAAAAAACACAAAATTCAAAAGACTTACTATATTCAATAAAAACAATTAAAGTTTTTTTGTACCAACATAATGTAATACCCTTTTGACCAAATCAAACGTGATAATAGAGTCATTTCTGACGTTAACAAACTAATTTTCCTCTATTAGTTTTAATTAAGTCAAATTAAAATATTGTCCAATATTATTGTTAAAAAATTACAAAATTAAAATAACAAAACATTAATTACTTTATATGCCACTATTGGCGTACAAAAGAATCATAATTCTTATATCAATTTTTTTTAAGTTATGAAATTAAATAGTATAAAAATCTAGGAATGACGTAACAAATAATATTAATTACCTATAACCTATTGAGAAATGCGACGCGACCTATAGAGGAAAACAGAAAGCCGAACATACGAATGCATTTTTGCCCAATCTGAAGCAGAAACGCTTCGTGCTCTCTTGGTCAATTAAAAAAAACAATATTTATTTATGTAAGATTTTTTTCACATTTTATAGGTGTAAATATATCTTTTTATTTAATAACTAAACAAAACATACATAGACGGCAAAAATCATTACCCTCCAAACGCTTCACCGTAGTTGAGTAACTGGTGACAACCCTAGGGCTAGGCAAACTTGAGTCACTAAGTGACCGAGAAGCCTTCACAACATTGCCTGCTATCGTTTTAGTCGTAAATGCTCTCATTTACAAGAAAAAACATAATATACAGGAGAAAGAGCACATTTGCTTACCCCGTAAACACTAAGAGAACTGAAAATTTCGAATTTTTCTAAGGATAAACCAAAAGTTTAGCACTGACATAAAAAACGTGCACTCCGTTTGTGACCGATGACAGCTAACAGACAAAAAAGTGACGGTGTTGCCACTTCGAATAATAATGAAATGGGTTGCCAATAAAATGAAGGTATTTCTCCCATTATCAAAAGTAAAAAATAGATGGCGGTTATGTAGTAATGTTAGTTTTACTAGATTAGGCAAAATTGTAGCTTAGGGGCAAACTTGCAGCAGTTTACGGTACCTAGGTAGGTACCTACCTACCTAATGTAAAGATAAATAAATAGAGGCATATAATGCCCACCTAGTGTGGCAAACTGTTAGATTATAAGGTAACATGTTGATAATATAGCGATGAATATTTTCCATGATTGATTTTTAGTAATGTTTTTCTATGAGTCAAGAAATTAAAGGCCTATGAAACTTTATAAAGAAAAATAAAAAATATTCATAAGTTCCAATTTCGATGATACCAATTCAGTTAAAAACAGTGTAGGTATTGCAAATTAACCCATTATGACTTACACGTTAAGGTCGCTTTTTATTCAAACGCAATGTTGAGATAATATCCGTAGGTAGGTCGAGTTCAATAATATCAGCTGTGCATTTTTGGACTATGTCGCATTAAGATTTTTGACATCGTCTTTAACTTTCTGTACAAATTGACACAATAATTACTAGATACGAGTACGACAAAGTTCAACAGTGCAAAGATAATATGAGAACTGTGTAATTCACCAACTGGACACAAAAAACTGGACACACGTGTGTCCAGTTGGTCAAACTTAAAATTAGCAATTCGTCATCTGGACACGCCCAGTTTTTTTTGCGAAAAAAAAGGGTACAGTTGAGTTAATAAGCGATTTTATGTAAAAGCTGCCATACTTTTTTGCTTTTCAACCTTATTAGCTTAAAATGTAGAAATAAAACAAATATGCAACAATTAAATAGTATTATGATATTAATATGAAGACAAGATAATATACCTACCGTCAAATACTCAAACAAAATTTAAAGTTAAGGCCACCTTAAATTCAAAATACTTCTTGTCAGATTTGACAGAGACTCTATAACTGACAGCTTTCTTAAAGTTAAGGAGACTTTAACTTAACTTATTCGGCCGTTAGCTAATGTTACTTTTTTGATTACCTATAGGTACTTTCATTACAATCTAAATATATCTAATAATTTAAAGTCATTACTTCTGATATCACTGAAAAATCAAATACGGACATACATAATTGAACTCAACAAAATGTAATTTTCAAGGTTAAACGCAATGACTTTCTTAGCCTTAAAAGATACACTCCACTCCTATACAAACTTGTAAAGCTTGCTTGCTTGGTAAATCTCGTTGAAGTAAAGTTTAAGTATACGAGAGTGGAGTTGAAACGTTCAACCACAATTATTATTACTCTCTCTATTTTGTGGTACCTTGAGTACCTAGTATAGAGGTGGCATAAAATAATAAAATCAAATATCAAAATAATCATCAATAGAGCATACTTATGCAATAGACCATGTTTACGGTAGAATGTATCGTGGATTTGAAAAATAATTCTTTATCACAAAAAAAAATGTATTTGTATGACATAACAATACTAAAATGGGTATTTTACAAACAATAATCATTCATCATTGAACTACAAAAATTAATGACAAAAATATCAAAATGTATGCTATGTATACAGCTGTTTTTTTTCGCGATTTCAGGGTTGGTCCCATAGTAAAAGTTGTTCAGTTTGATGGTTCTCCTATCTACCAAATTCGTCTTTATAAGGCTATTACCAAACAATTTGTTCAAAAAATAATCATCAATGTTATGTTGTTAGAGCATACTTATGATATAACAATTCTAAAATAGGTCATTTTACAAACAATAATTATTCTACCCAACTGTGTAACAACAATATTTGACAGTGGAAATAGAGTATCAGTTATTGTTAAATATCTCAATAATTTTACTAAGACAAATATGATATAGATTAATAAAACCATATAATATTATTATAAGACAAGACAATATAGAGTGTACATGGTGATAGCCTTATAAAGCCGAATATGGTACATAGAGACCATCAAACTGCAGGAGTGGGACGTTTAGTGGCTGTGGCTGATAATGATTGTGACACAAAACATTTATCTGCGTGACTGTACTTTGTTATGAATTCGGGTAAAATGCGAACGGAGTCCAGTTAGACAAGACATATACTGGAAAAAAGGCCTCCGTTATGAGTCTAGACGCGAGACGAAGTTTTTGGTAACCGATGTTTTCTTATTAATTCGACCCCGCTGAATCATAAAATGTCAGTTGTTAAACAACAGCAACAAACAACTTTTTGTGTGGCAAAAAACAAGATGGGTGACTAAATTAGGTCGATAAATATCGTGCGGCCACTTTTAGTGTGGCCAAAAGCAAGATGGGTGACCATATTAGGCTTAATAAAGATTATGCACCCACTTTTTGTGTAGTCAAAAGCAAGATGGGTGACCATATGAGGCTTAATAAAGATTTTGCAGCCACTTTTTGTGTGGTCAAAAGAAAGATGGGTGACCATATAAGGCTTTATAAAGATTTAATTTAAGATAAAGATCAAAATTTGAAGACAAACAAATGATTATTTGATATAAATAAATAAATAAACAAGATAACGACCATATAAAAACGTGTTAGAAAACCAACATTGCTATTTGAACTTATCTTTTACTGTGGCAGTATCGTCTATCAGTCTCTGTCTGTCACATTACTTCCACATGTTGACCTTGAGAACGCCTTTATGCCTTAGGTAATAAAGTTTGTTTTTGTAGTACAACTGTTACATCTGACGTGCCGTCCGTCGAAGGTACAGTTAGACTCGATAAATCGTGCGGTACAATTAGACCACACAATTTTAAAAATCTGAAAATCGAGCGGGCTCGGCTGCGCGATTTTAAGATTCTTACTGTCTTACTCTGTTTACACTACGCTGAGTCTTAAAATCGCATGCTTAAGATTGTGTAGTGTAATTGATGCTTTAGGATTGTGGAAATTTAGCTTATTATAAAACGTGTTTCAACTTTTATCAGCTTAAATTATATAATTAAAAAAAAAAATAGGTTTATATAATAAACCTTAAATTATTACAATCGAGTAGTAAACAACGAAGCTACAGTCGTTTTAGTGACTGGAGTCCTAGTACGAAGAATCTAAATTGATGTAACTGGACTGGTTTTCTATTATATTACTAGTAAAAAAGTGTGATAATTATACGTGCACGCATTGTTTTAATATTCATCATACATCATATTATAAAATAATCCCCATTACTTTTTTTTTCATTCGACACCTTATTTATAGTAATAATAATAATTATAATTTATTTATTTGCAGATAACAAAGATCCATTATTGTTAGTAACGACTTCAAAATATGTTAGTTTAGTTAACGTTTGATGGAAAATTACATTACAGATTATTGGTACATGTCAATTACTTACTTAATTAAAATTATCACAGCTACAAATGTCGAAAAATAAAATTATTAAAATAAATATAATTAAAAACAATAATTAAAATTAAAATAAATGAAACTGTTATTAAACATATTAAAATAAGATTATTAAAAATTCATTCTAATAAAATTATTAAAAACAAAAATACTTGATTAAATTAACATCATTAATAATAAAAAATTAAATCAACAAAAATTAAATTATTAAAAACATATAAGTAAATAATTAGGCAGGTAACAAACACAATAAAATCATTTGCAAAATTTGTGAACAAATAAATAGACAAGAAAGTGTCTTAAAACAGGGGCTACTGGGCAACATGCAGGCTAATCCAGTGCTGTAGAATATTACAGTCCCACCTATCAGCGATAGTGCCCAGCCTGCCTAGCATGACCGATTTATATCGCGTGATATAGCATTTTATCGACACTCAACTGTCAAATTCTTTTGTCTTTTTGACAGTTGAACGTGATAAAACGCTATATCACGCGATATAAATCGGTCATGCTAGGCAGGCAGGATAGTGTGGCGACTGGCTCGTACGCGCGCTATTTAAGTAAATCGGTGTTGTTATCTAGAAATACCGCATAATGTAAAGGGCCGGCCGCCATCTTTGTTACGTCACACGACTGTAGCCTCGTTTATTATTATTTACTTGATTGTAATAATTTAAGATTTATTAAAAAGCTGATAAAAGTTACAACACGTTTTACCTACAATAAGCTTTTCTACAATCGTAACGGTTAACAAAATATTTAAATAAGTAATATTTTTTGGTCAAAACGTCGTTTTTTTAATATTTAATTTGATATTAGCTTTACATACAAATAGTGCATTACATATTTACAAATAGTGCATTACATTTCCTTGCATTCAACACCTTATTTGAGTAATCGGTTCAGTAGTTATCTAGAAATACCGCTTTATAAAATGGATCGGCCGCCATCTTTGTTAAATCAAAGCTAAGTACCCGTAAGTGGCAATCGTACTTTTTGTATTCAAGAAAACTTACCAAACAAGTACCTACCTACATACCAGTAGTCTGTATGGCGAAGCCGAGTCCAACGAAAATCGGTTTTTTGGAAAATTTTATACAAATCAATAAATCATGGGCCTGTACCACAGAATATATAATAGTTGCCTGTACTACAATGTCGAAGGCTGTATTTAAAAAAACTACTTATCGTATAGATATAAATTTAGCATTGATGTCTAGAAAATTTAATGTAAATTAACTTCTCCTTTGATAATTTGCTCCCATCTGTAAAAGTTGTTTTGTAAAATGAAAAAACGGCGAGGGACACTTTGGAGAGGGAAGGGGGGAGGGGAGGGGTTGGCAACTGGTATTTTTTTGATTCAGCGGGGTCGAGTTAATAAGAAAACATCGGTTACCAAAAAGTAATACGATTTGCTTCTAGACCTTAACTTTTTCAAAACCTGGTCTCCACTAAGTTGGCGAAAACATAAATGTGATTTAATTTATGTTTCAC
This sequence comes from Agriphila straminella, assembly GCA_950108535.1. Classification (NCBI taxonomy): domain Eukaryota; kingdom Metazoa; phylum Arthropoda; class Insecta; order Lepidoptera; family Crambidae; genus Agriphila; species Agriphila straminella. The sequence continues at coordinate 14,630,238 of OX467304.1, forward strand.
TATGTGGACACGCGTTAAAATCTTGACGTGTCCAGATGACGAAATAATAAGTGATACTTACTTACTAATTTTGAGTTTCACAAACTGGACACACGTGTGTCCAGTCTCTTGTGTTCAGTTGGTGAATAACACAATGAACTCGACTACCTACTTGGGGGTAGGGTTGCCAACCGTACTATAATATATAGTATTGTACTATATTTCGGGTCGGCGTACTATATACTGTTGAAGAAATATATAGTACGCAAAAATACTATATTTTTAACATCGAACGCTAGAAACAAATCTTTAATTTTTTAGTGATCGTGCATTTTGACTGATTCGATAGCGTGTAGTGTATATTGTATCTGAATTCTGAAAGTATCTGTCTTATTGCATCAATGTCAAATTCAAAAGCTTCAAACTGAGGCCGTACTCTTAGCTCTTACAGCAACCTTAAAGTAATGTTGTTATAGGGACAGAGCTATCATCGCGTATAGCGCCATCTCATTTACAACATTGCTTTAATATTACTTTTGACAGTCATGGTAGGGGGGCTGGTCATTGGTTGGTCTGCTCTTTTTTGTTTTGAGATTTTGTTGGGAATTAGCCGCAAAATATAACATTATTCTTTCTTTGAGAAATATAACTAAATTAGTTATTGAAAGTGGTAGCGATAACGAAAGTGCGTCAAGTTCAATTCAAGTGTGATTAAAAAGCGAAAGATACAAAAAAGACTCCAAAAATATCTAAAACTTGTTGAAAAATGCAAAAACTAAAAAATATAGTTTTTATAAAAATAAAAAGTAAAAAAATATATTTGCCTATTAAATACCTAGGTACTATATTTTTTTAAGTGTAAGTACTATATTTTTTATAGCTTAATTTGAAAAATACTATATTTCGCCAAAGACATTTTGGCAACCCTAACCTGGGGTGACTCAATTCTGCTAATGTTATTCGCAAAATCGTTTTTCAATGGTGTTTGAATGGTAGGTATTACTGTTTCTTAAACCCAAAATTGAGACACAATAATGTTTCCGTTTTGGGTTTAAGAAATACAATGTGTTATGGTTTTGGGTATAAGAAACAAGAATTGCAAACACCATTGAAACACGATTATGACGATAACAATAGCAGACATGACCCCCAGTTTGACCACCATTCCAAAACGGTATCGTCCATCCGGAGAAGAGCCAACCGAAAAAAACCATTAAGTTTACCTACCAACAAAGATTTTTAAATCTTAGCCTAGCTTAGGTACCTAAGTACCTACTACCTACCTAAATATTTTTGCGCCACCGCTGACCAAAAGGAGGGTTTGAATTGAATTAATGTTATACAAAGGTGATATTATTATGGTTGGTTGTTGGTATATCTTGTTGACTCAAGTCAAGAGTAATAATAATAATAAAAATGAACTTTGTACGCAACATCCAGTCCAGACCTGTGACGACAGGTCTGGACATGCTTGATTACGTGCAGGGTTGCGTTCAGAACGTTCGAGCGTCGGTTGTATGGTTGTTTTTTAACTCGCTCTAAGATTTGGAACGACCAAGAGCTTTAAATGTCAATGTCAATACAAATTCTTCATTTTCCATTTGGAATACGAATAATTTAAACTTTTCTTTATACTAAATCAAATAAAATCCGTTTTTTGAGGATCTACCATGATTATTTTAAAAATTAGACATAAAAACATCAAAAATACAAAATAATGTCAAATGACATTGACATTTTTTCTATAGACAAACGTCAGAGCGTTTTACAACCATCATTTTTGATGGTTGTTTGGTTGCAACGCTCTGACGTTTGGAACGACACGGTTGTGTCAACCGAACGTCACGGTGTAGGTTTGGAACGCGCCTCTGTGCTGTGAGCTGTGTGTCTAATCGAGTGCCGGTTTTACAAACGTAGTGATTATATTCTCTTTGGGTTTTACTTGTGTGTTGTGTGACTTTCCTCGGTTTATTGCTTTAATAGGAATTAAACAAAGAAAAGTTTTTGAAGAAACGAGTACATAATGTACTTTTGTACATACCGAAAAAGTAGATAGGTTAGTAAATTTGAAGAGCACCAGTTTGACATGGGATTTCGGAGGACGAAAAATCTGATAAACTGATAGCCTACAGCTTATCAAGAGTGCGGCTCTATCTTGATGAAAGAATATTTTGTGAAAGTAGGTACCTACCTACTAAATGAAAGTACTACTAATTGCATTACAAGTTTAATTTTCTTTTACTCAATTGGTACTGTACCTACTGTCTTCTTACAGAAGATTTTGTTTGTATGGAAATATGAAGGTGTTCTAAATTATAATTTGCTCTAAAAAGTGTTTTTTTTTGTGTGCAGTCACATCAACATCATGAACAAACACGATTAATTTCAACATCAAAATGAGATGACCTGGACCTTCTTATGCTGAGAGATCAGGTACCTAAGTAAAGCCTAAATAAACTCTTACGTAAAGCTCAGACGGGTAGGTACTACCAGGTGAGTCAACTTTTTCTAGTATTTTTCTATTAATTTAATTATCTTATAAAAATAGCATTGTGAACGCCTGAAATCTAAAAATTCACAGGTACTGAAATCTAAAAATTCCTAGTGCAAAACATTTCTGCACATACGAGTCGCAGTAGCTAGTATTTTTTATATCTATACGTAATTGATGTTACAGGTACTGAAATTAATTAATTGATGGGAAAGCGATTTTAAATTGTGGCCATAAAAATCCAGGCTTACTTGACCAGACACTGAGAAGTCGTCTAGCCAGATGTCTAGAAGTGATCTTCGCCGATGAGTTTGAGGAGTTCTGTTTGATAAGAAACTAGTTCTGCAACCGAGGAGACACCGTTAACATCAATAAAATGCATAGTGAAGAAATTCATTAGGTACTTATTTTTATTAATCTTTTTTCTTGCGACCATATTATTTTTTCTGAATATTGCATTTTTCTCCTTGGCATCTTTTTAATTTTACAAGCCTCTAGTGTTTTTAACTTTTTAGGTTCATAAATATAAATAATTCTATTTAATTTTCATATTGTTGCACCGCACTGCAAAATTTCTGCGGCGTGCTCAATGTGGACAGGCCCTTAACGGTGATGTAGGAATATTAGGAGGTCATACATTGGAGTATAAGGAACAGAGTAAAATGTGTGATATTTTTTATTTTATTCGTACCAACAAATATGTATTTACAAATAATTTTTTGGTACCATTTAAAAATAAACACACGTTTTACTAAGATATATTGTATCCTAAAGGTCTTGAATCGTTATGCAAACACTGTATATTACACTAATATTATAGTCCTCCGTGGGAGAGTTCGGAGATCGGGGTTTTTTGTAATTAACATCTTATCTTTATTACAGCTGTTGCAAGATTTTAATCACATGTAGATGAACAACAAGGACTTCTTGTATTCAAATATTATCAACTACCAAAAAAGGATGGCAGGACATCAAACAAGCGATACAGAACTGTATTGATTCCATAAGTGGTAAGTCTCTTCATTTTTATTTAATTTTATGGTTCTCACCTCTGAGATTGTCAGGAGTTATGGTCACACATGTAAAAGTTAGGTGTGAATTTGAGTTACTGCATTGCAGCTGTCCGCAATGTATGTCCATATATCATAATATACTCATCAACTTTGTCTAGGGATAGTAGGGATACAGATGTTATTTTCATACAAACGAGGTAACTTTGAAGCCTTGGTTTTCTGCCAGGGATGTACCGTGCTGGCCATCCAGAGAGTGAATAGAGGAGATTCAGATCGCTATACACACCCAACTGATCTGATCAGCATTCTAAAAAAACCTTTGGAAGTGTCAGAGTTCTCAGTTTGAGGATCCATACATCATCCTTTTTTCGCAGTTTTTTTAAACATATCCTTCAATCTTTTAGAATGTTGGTCAGATCAGTTGGGTGTGTATAGCGATCTGTATCTCCTCCATTAACTCCCTATATAGCCATCATCAGATCACAGCACAGTACATCCCTGGCAGGAAACCAAGGTTTCAAAGTTACCTCGTTTGTATGTAAATAACACCTGTATCTCTAGACAAAGTTACTGTTGATGTGTGTATAATATATCTTAAGATAAGTAATATAAATGTTTAGATATACCCACCTGGATATTTAATAATTACATCCAAACCGATTTCCATCCAGAAGTTCTACTATTTTTTTTACTTATCTGTTCCTTTCTATTTCAGATGGTAGAAACGAATGCTGCGTTGTTGCTGCGGGTAGCAGTATTATGAGATTTATGAGTATGCACATGTTATTGTAATGTAATCGGGATTTCGATTTATTTTTCCGAATGTGCTGAAAGTGTCTCAGTTTGGTTTTGTGTAACTAGTTAAGAGAAGTAAAAGTGGACCCAGAAAGTGTTGTAATTTTTTTAAATAAATAATAAGATCTCAATTTACTTGTTTTTCTTTACAATTATATTTAAGGATAATTAGGTACTCATTTGCAACACCCTAATAATGAGAAAACTGGAGTGTGTTTAGTTAAAATTTAAAAATATATACCTACTGTTGCATTTTGTCGGTGTTGTCCAAAAGAGTGTTATTATGGAGATTCCATAAAAATATTATCAAACAGTAGTTAATGGGGCGAATACATTATCAATTTTATGGCGTGATACACGCATATCAGCGAACAATTTGAAATATTATGATAGACCAGTATCACAATAATATTGACAGTCATCCGCCCCAATTATAATAATTCATCTTGTTTTCTCTACATGATCCGTATTTGTTCTAACATATTTGTTTGTTTGCAATTGTTTTGGTATTGTGTTTGTATACTGTTTACAGTTATTTTTATCTTAGTGTTGTTACGTGCTTGTTCCATCCATAGTTGGCTTGTTTCGAGAGCTTGAATCTGTTTTTTGTACCTACATCTCTAGTCATTTATGTTTAGTTTTTGAATCTTCCTTCTCTATGATCAACAAAACATAAAAAACTACAGTTAACTTGTTGCTTTATCTTTCTGTTATTACATGACGTGCTTGTTTCATTAACAATTTGCTTGTTGTGAGATCTTGTTTAATCTGCATTTTTATGTAAGTACTGTTATTTTCTCCACAGGTAGATTTTTTATTACCTGCCAAATTGTGTATACCTACTTACTTACTTGTAGTCCATCAACCTGAACAATTTTCACAGGAGCAACTTTGAAATCACGTTGAGAAATCGGCTGTTTTATACATTTTTGTCAAGTAATGAACTTTTGTATAAAACACCCGTTTTTTTCGTGATTTTAGAGTTGTTCCCGTAACAAAAGTTGTTTAGATTAATGGTCTGAGCAAGTATACAAAATTTGGTGGGTAATAAAAATCTACCTGTGGAGAAAATAACAGTACAAAATGCAGATTCAACAAGATCTCACAACAAGCAAATTGTTAATGAAACAAGCACGTCATGTAATAACAGAAAGATAAAGCAACAAGTTAATTGTAATTAGAACAAGCACATAATGCAGATTCAACAAGTAAACATAGCAAACAACATGTTGATAGAACAAGCACGTAATGTAACAACAACAAGAAAACTTAACGTAGATTCAACCTGACGTAATGTCAAAATAACATGATAAGTAGGTTGTTGAATCAACGTGGCAAGCAGGTCAAACCTATATGCTTCAACATGTAAGAGCAACAAGATATATTTCAAGCTAACTGCTGAATCAACAAGCTTTTCATGTTGCAACAACAAGAAAACTTAACGTAGATTCAACCTGATGTAATGTCAAAATAACATGATAAGTAGGTTGTTGAATCAACGTGGCAAGCAGGTCAAAACTATATGCTTCAACATGTTAGAGCAACAAGATAAATTAACAAGCCAACTGCTGAATCAACAAGCTTGTCATGTTACATCAACTAGAAAATTTAACGTAGATTTAACCTGATGTAACGTCAAAATAACATGATAAGTTGCTTGTTGAATCAACGTGTCAATCAGGTCAAAACTAATATGCTTTAACATGTAAGAGCAACAAGATAAATTAACAAGCTAACTGCTGAATCAACAAGCTTTTCATGTTACAACAACAAGAAAACTTAACGTAGATTTAGCCTGATGTAATGTCAAAATAACATGATAAATAGCTTGTTGAATCAACGTGTCAATCAGGTTAAAACTATATGCGTCAACATGTTAGAGCAACAAGATAAATTAACAAGCTAACTGCTGAATCAACAAGCTTGTCATGTTACAACAACTAGAAAATTTAACGTAGATTCAACCTGATGTAATGTCAAAATAACATGATAAGTTGCTTGTTGAATCAACGTGGTCGATTTAACAAGTTTAAACTTGTAGCTTCAACCAAAGAGCAGATTGGCGCTATTTTAACCTGAAATAATGTTGCTGGCAGCTTGAAAACTTGTTGTTTTTTCTCTCAGTGCGCGCCTCCGGTAGTGATACTCGAAACGTCAAAGACAAGATTGGAGTTTAGCACGGCGTGACGTAACGCTTTCTGATTGGTGTTCACTGTCACGTGACTAAAGGTTTCATTTTACGAAATTTATTTTTTAAAAATATTATTAATCTTTAACGCTTTTAATAATTAAAATTGTTTGTTGTTTTCTCCATAATATAATTAATCATTATAAACCCTATCCATTATATTTATTCTTAATGGAAACAAGCCTATTATGCGCGTAGTTTCTACCAACCTAATAAATAGAATCCTACTACCAACATAAACAGAGGAAATGTCAAAAGAATAGTGAAGTACCTTACCAACTTATTCGATTGATATCGATATCGATAAAAAATAATGCTTCATGGCGTCTATACTCACAAACCTCGTAATAGTATTTCATATTTTGGAAATAATAGCAGGCGATTAATCCCAACACAACATGACAGCAAAATCCATAATAATATTAATACTCGAAATAATTGTCAACATTAAATGATATGTATACATTTAGTCTAATAATAATCTGGATTTTCTGTCTTGATGACATGCCGTGAATGGATTGCCGCTTACTTTCTTAAATGAAAGAAAGGTAAGAAACAAGATATTTATTTATTCAGCAGCGAGTTAATTTTTTTTTCTATTGTGACAAGAATGCCTCGCTGTCAAATCTGCCCTTTAGTTTGGTTTGAATTTCAGTCCTTTGGAGGCTGCAACAAAAATAATATAACATAGTAATAAATACAGTAGGTAGGTGCTGAAAGTAACATTATTGCAAGGAAATTTCTTTTATTTTTTTTTTTATTTTGCTATACTTTGAGCTTGCGAAATTTTATTTGCGTTGGCATTAATTTCTTCTTCTTTATTATTATTATTATTATTATTATAGTTCTTTATTTCAGGCAAAGCCCATATTAGTGTTAGTAACAATTTTCATTAAAAAACTATTGTTAGTAAATTACAATAAAATATTAATAAAATTACACGTCATTTCAATTCAAATTCATACCATTTTAACATAATTACAATATTATTATTAATTATTGAATTAAGAATCATTTAAATTTATATATTGTGTGACACTGTACCCACCGTTGTAATAATGGCATATCCCACCTATCAATAAATACATTCAGGATGCTATTAGTGCTGCTACGCAAACGATTCAGCGCAGAGGCGCACCGTTTCCTCATTATCGCACTAAAGCTGTCGATTCGAGCTTCCGCAAACATATTGGAAGCGCTGCATCGCCACGGCAACCCCAAAAGCACCCTTAATGCGTTGTTATATTGCACTTTTAGGTCGTTGTATGCTCGCCGCGTGTAGGTAACCCACAGATTACACGTATAAAATGATTGGCAGTAAGCTTTAAAAAGCGTTAATTTAACTGGCCTAGTACAATGCGCGAACCTGCGGGCCAGCATATTGCAGCGAACAGCCAACGACCTTCTCTCTCTCTCAATATCCAAGTTATCCTCGGAGTTCTCAGTAACCCAGTGGCCCAAGTACCTAAAACTCTGCACCCGCTTCAGAAGCTTTCCACAAAGTGTGATTTCAGGAAGATTAGTATAATGAGGTGTATCTGACTTAAACAGAATCCACTCACTTTTACTGGTGTTATACTTAAGCCCATGAGCAACCGCGTAACCTTCACAAATAGACAAGAGTCTTCTTAGTCCGCCGATAGATGGACTCAACAGGACCATATCATCAGCGTAGCTTATGTTATTCATACAAATGCCGTCTATGTAACAGCCAACATTGGCACTGTTGAGTTCACCTATCAGCTGGTTCACATACAGGTTGAACAGACGAGGAGAACTTAACCCACCTTGTCTCACGCCACATGTTTATGTAGTCATCATTAATGTTTGACATTGTCTACGAATCATTTTTTTTTGCAATTCACCCAATCATTCTATCTGTCATATATCGGTGACTATTACAGTTGTATTATAAACAATACCCATAATCAACGTCATAAATAAAATAATATCGATAACTTTAGCACAGCACTATGACAATGTAATGATAACGTAATTTATCGCTAATTTCGTTGTAATGTTATTTGAACCTATGTATTTACCGATATTACTACTATTATTAACAATGTTTTTTACTCAAATTAACTTAAAACTTAGAAAAAAGTTAATAACATTACCTGTTCGGATCAAGCGGGAATCTAGTCAAAATTATGTCCTTACTCAACCTTCTCACTCTCCGGACACCACAAATTTCACACTCTCGCAAAGATTTGCCACCCATTATGTCTTTTTAACACGTTTTTATTACAATTTTGTATTATTAAAATGCGTAAAATAAATTTATTAAAACTTCTGCAAAAATTTAATTTTTGGCGGCGCGTCACATGCTGGCCAACATGACCACAACGTGACATGACGTATAATGCGGCTAAATCATCGTGTCATGGCTGGTACAATAAGACAAAACGATTAACTACCTTCTTTCATTGGTTGGATTGTTTCGTATTTTTATGTTGGCACAAAGTACGTACATAACTCCATATAATATTTTTTTCACTCCTCTTGCTCAAAAAGTGCGTCATTGTAACGTACAAGAGTCGAGATAAAATAGCATAATAAGCCCTAGGGGATAAGGTTTTTTCTTTTTTAATGTTTGTCTATTACCAATGAGCGTACCAACACGAAAAAGTTTTTATTCATAATCACGAATAAAAACTCGCTCGACTTAATACTGGGGGTCTATTACGAAAAGTTTAATGCGATACACGCGGCTGCGTCCGTGCTTCGTTCTGATTGATTCCTATTACAAAGCACTTGCGTATGCGATATTGCAAAGTGATTGCGTAAATTTGACAGTTTCTCTCTAGTGGATCCGTCATTATTCGTTCAATAGACTATGGACTACGATAGCTACATTGAAAATATTTGTAATAACTATAACCGACGAACTGCGGACGACTATCGTGACCAAGTTTCGTAATAGGCCCCCAGTTTCTCATTCTTATTTTTGAAAATGGAACTAAAAGCATCTCTTTGGTAAAATCATAGACTTATTTATACTCTGTGTACAGAGTGAATCGTAGTATGCGTGTTTGTGTTGCTTAGCTGCTACAGCAGAAATTAAAAAGGTACCATGGCGCGAAATCTTTAGATTTTTTTTATAATTACAAACTGATTGAATTGTGTGACTGTAATTGGAAAGAAATAATTTTAATCTTCTGCCGTCAAGCACAAATCATTTATTTAAATATTGTACAAACAGTTTATGAAGTGGAGGAAAAAAAAACGAGTGGATTCGTTTACGGAAGTAAGTAAGTAGGTATAAACTATTTAATATTGTATTTTATTTTCTCCTCGCAATCGTAGTGAAAAGTATAGTGTAACACACGACGCTAAAACCCATTGTAACTCGGTTTCTATTTATTCCCTCGCTAAAGCTCGGGAATAAAAATACCTCGTATGCAATGGGTACTTTTAGCGTCTTGTATAACAATCTACTATTGTATGAAGTTGATAAAGTGTCGACCCACTGGTCGAACCCTGAGGGTTCGATATTTTCAATTTTTTTGGTTGTTCAAGCCATAAATGCTTATAAAAAATATTAGAATTATTAGAGTTTACATATTTAATATCATAAATGCATGAATGATGAACAGTATGAATTTGTGTCACTTTCATGCATGGATAATTACTTAATAATACAATAAAGTTTTCAATTGTAATATTCTTTTGGAGGTACTGAGGCAACGTTTTAGGTAATAGTTAAATAACAGTGTTCCCGTGGACAAAGATGACACAAAAAGCTCATGTACATCGGTTATGACTTCGTAATCATCATGAAAGTAAAATTTTCAACTTTAATTTTCTTTTCGATTGATAGTGTTAAAAAAGACAAAAACCTAAATTGTCACTTATGCATCCACCCAAAATGACACAAATTCATGTATTAGTCTTAGTTAATGGTGCAGAAACTATATACGAAAAAAAACAAGCTTAAATTTTTTTGAAACCTAAAAACTCTAGCGGTATTCGTCTAATGGGCGTCAACAAGTCCTAGCAACACAATCGAATGCTCATTTTTGTAATTAAAATAAGTTGAGCCTGCATTTATTGGGCATATTAAATTAATGTGCTTTCCGTCCAGTGATCCGAGACAATTTGGGAAATGCCATATCTTTTCAAAACCTTTTTCAATCTCTCTCCATGTTTGTTCAGTAGGTTTGGGTATTACAATAGGTGCCAAATTCTTCCATATTGCCGTACATACTTCTTCGACTATGATTTTAACTGTAGAAAAACCCATGCGATAACTGAACGCCAACGACCGATAGGAGTTTCCAGTTGCCAAAAATCTGTAATTAAAATAAAATATGTTTTTTTTTGTTTCAGCGGATAAATGTAAAGATGAGTGGACAAAATTAAGAAATGCCTATGTAAACGCCATGAAACGTCGTAAAAATAAAAAAGTGGTCAGGCCGCTAAATCAATAATACCATGGAAGTATGAAGAGCAGATGAATTTTTTACAGACGTATATAGAATCTCGGGCTACAGTAACTAATCTTGAGTCACCGCCAAATTCAGTAAAATCTGATATTAATTTAGAAGAATCTGAATCCGATACCATTCAATCTCAATTAGATAACCGCTCACCAACACCACAATCCAGTTCTTCAAATTATAGCAGACCTGTACGCAATAAAACCAACTTACATGAATTATACGATTTGATGAAATCATCGCATGATTTGCGACTTCAAAAACAACAAAACAAGCTCCAGGATAAAGACATGGACTTATTCTTTCTCAGCATGAGCAAAGCCATAAAAAAAATTCCTCAACTCGAACAGTCCAAAATAAAATTAGATTTGCACACTGCAATATCACAAGCCGAAATACGCATCCTCGAAGCACAAGACCAAATCCGCAGAATGCCAATCAATGTGACTCGCCAGATTATTTCTCAGCCGCAACAACAGAGACTGCAACCACCCGTTCACACATCCACATCCATGCTGTCATTCCCCAGTACATCAACCTTCACCTACACACCGACATTCACAGCACCAATGGAAGAATCGACATTGGATTCGGAACAACATGATTCTCGTCTCTCGGCATATTATTCAAACATACAATTTTCTCAGGAAGATAATTGATTTAGATTTAGACTTTAGACGAACTGTTGACGAACTTAAAGTATGTGCCAAATATCTATTTGGCGGGATACATAAATATCGACATTAATGACAATAATACTGATTTGAGATCCGAGGAGTACTTAGATCTTCTCGCAACCCATTGTCTCCTACCTAGCCACGTAATACCCCGTGATAAATGTATTGACCATTGCTTTGTTAAATCAAATCACAAAATCATGACAGTAGTTTGTGAACCGACGGTTACTGATCATAGTTCTTTGTATCTGTCCATACCATGGTTAAGCCAATGCATAAATAAAAATAATACAAGGGTTAATAAAAAACTTTGCCATAATACGGTATGTGATTTGTTAAAAAAACCGATTGGAATAGTGTACTATCGATAAAAGATCCTGATTGCGCTACGGAGTGTCTGATTGAGACACTGTCTGATATAGTAAAAAAGGCATCATATTACTCAAAGACACCAAATAGGCAAAAAATAATACAACCATGGGTAACCCCAGGCTTATTACGCTGCATGAGATTTAGGGATGTCTTGCACCAGAAACATCTCAAATCTCCAGACGATGAGGAGCTTAAAATTACTTTCAAGAGATATAGGAATCATTGCAATGGGATTTTACATAACTTGAAACATGAACACGATAGACAAGAGATGGAAAGCTGTAAAAATGATATCAAAAAAACCTGGAACACCATTAAACGAGTATGTAGTCTAAGTAAGTCTGTAAAAAACAATGAACCCAGTGAATTATATAAACTTAAATCTAATCCACAAGACTCAGTTAATCACATAAATGAATACTTCGTAAACGTTGGGACTAAACTGTCAAATAATATATTACAGAGACTAAACATGACGGAAATTGAGCTTAGGCAGTAATTCAAGAGTAATGTCGCTCCCTTGAACTCTTTTATGATGTTTGATACTGATGAAGCGGAAGTATTTCAAATAGCTATGTCTCTAAAGAATAGTAATTATACAGGTTGGGATGGAATATCATCTTTATTTATAAAAAAATATATACAGTTCATAGTTGTACCTTTAACACACATTTTCAATTTGTGTTTGTCGGTGGGAAAATTCCCCAATGTACTAAAAGACTCTGTTGTGGTTCCTGTATTTAAGTCGGGGGAAAGAGACAGTATCACTAATTATCGTCCAATATCTCTTCTACCTACCATTGCTAAAATTTTGGAAAAAATTATAAACATTCGTCTAGTTCGTTACTTAAATAAAAACAATATTATATCCCCAAACCAATATGGTTTTAGAAACAAAAAAACAACTGTGGATGCAATTGAGACTTTGGTCTCAGAAGTAGCACAAAGTCTTGACAGCAAAAAAAAGTGTATTGGATTTTTTTTAGATTTGGCCAAAGCGTTCGATACTGTCTCTGTCCCCTTGCTAATCTGTAAGCTGGAATCCATTGGTGTTCGAGGTATCCCGCTGGACCTTCTGAAGGATTACCTTACAAACAGGACGCAACGGGTATAACTTGGAGACGTCCTTAGTTCACCTTTAGGGGTCAAGTTTGGGGTACCGCAGGGGTCAGTACTTGGACCTACATTATTTTTAATTTATGTGAATAACTTATGTAATACACAATTACCAAACTCAAAAGTTATAAATTTTGCCGATGACACAGTTATATTATTTCAGGGTGAAAGTTGGGCTGAAGTTAAACTATTAGCTGAAGAAGGACTGCGAACTATTATTAAATGGCTTGATTTTAATTTACTAACATTGAACCTCCTTAAAACAAAATATATTACATTTAGTATAAGAGATAATCTTCAACCCCTTTTTAATCTTGTAATTAAAGCACATAGCTGGACTTGTACTAATGACCAAAATTGTGATTGTTATGCTTTATCATCTACCACCAACATCAGATATTTGGGTGTTGAAATAGATAAAAACTTAAACTGGAAACATCATATAAATAATCTCAGGAGTCGAATACGTAAGCTTGTACCTGTTTTCAAAAGGCTTAGAATCTTAAAAGATCATAAGACTAACAAAATTGTATACATTTCTCTTTGCCAATCAATAGCTACGTATTAGGGCTTGAAAATCGGAGTTTTTTTCAGCTCCGGAGTTTGGTTTCGATGTTCAGAGTTCCAACTCCGGAGTTCCGGAGTTCCGAAGTTTTCAGTCTCTATTTAAATAAAATTGTAGTGGTATTTTTAGCGTGTTTATAGAGGTTATTAACTAACCAAAAATCAAGATATACTTTTTTATCGATAAATTAATAAGCTGAATCACTTAGGTACTATAATTTGACTAAAAATACATTTTACTTAAATTTCACGCCACTTAAATTTACCGAGTGTTGGTTCATCATCATATCAGTCACACGACATTCACTGCTGGTTATGGCCTCGCTCAAGGATCTCCACAACGATCGATCCTGCTCTGCTCGCATCCAGCGACCTTCACTAGTCACCAGATCGTTGGTCCACCTTGTCAGGAGCCTACCCACGTACCCACGAAGTGTACGTGGTTAGGCTCCTTTGTGTACGGTCGCCATTCCAGAACCTTTCTTCCCCAATGGCCATCGATTCTACTTGTTAAGTGCACCGTCCACTGCCACTTCAGCTGATCAATCCTTAAAGAGATGTTGGTTAATTTAGATCTCCTACTGATTTCTGATTAGATCACACAGGGAAACGTCGAGCATGGCTCTCTCCATTGCACGCTGGGTGACATTGAGCCTTTTTATGAGACCCATAGTTAGCGAGCACGTTTCACTGCCTTAAGTCATCACTGGCAACACACGCTGATCAAGGACTTTAGTCTAGAGACACTAAAGTAAGTTCGACGCGAAGATTTTTTAAAGCTTCCCGAATGCTGCCCATTCGAGCTAATATCAATGAGAGACATCTTTCTCGAAGTTGTACTTACTTAACTGGACTGTCTGTCCTAGTCTAGAACTTCAAGTATTGTGTTTGTTCCCAACATGAAGGAGTGGGTAAATACAACATGGACATTCGACATGATTTTTATCTTATGTTCATGTTCCATCCATCCATCCATGTTCATCCTAAGAGCCACTCTTTAGGAAAACACTACGGAAATTTTCGAGCATTACGAGTAGGTACCTAAGTTCAGGTTTTACAAGGCCTCAGCTGTGAGAACTGATCTGCAAAATGAAGGTGTGTTGTTCGCCATGAATGTTGCTGCCAAGTCCTTTACAGTTCAAGAGCTTATAGTATCCTCCAAAGCAGCTGTGAACAGTTTCGGAGAAATAGTATCTCCCTGTTTCACACATCGCTGCAGTTGGATTGGAATTTGTGCTCTGGTTCTGTAATTGGATCGACATGATGGCATTTTCATATATGTAAAGTGACTAAGGTACCTCGATATACCTGTAATCCACTTGGCACCTCTAGAGAGACTGCAACACCGCCCAGGGGTATATGGCCACGGCGATTAAAATGCTTTCTATTATTATTTTTGAAAATCGAAACTCCGATTTTGGTTGTGAAACTCCGGTTTTACAAAACGATGCTGAAATCCTTCGAAACTCCGGAGCTAGACCAAAACCGGAGTTCCGGACTTCAAGCCCTACTACGTATGGTATTTCTTCGTGGGGTGGTGCTAAAAAGACCATCCTCTTGAAGATTGAAAGAGCATTAAGATGTATTATAAAAGTTATAAACTTTAAATATTTCAGATACCCTACAAATAAACTGTATAAAGAATTTGATGTTTTAAACATTAGACAGCTCTTTATCAAAACCATCATTCTAAGGCAACACCAATGCGAAAGGCGTAATATTAGGTCTTTAAGAAGAAATTATGAAGTGTTTAATATTCCTTCGTGTAGAACTGCTTTTGCGCGAAATTTCTTTTTCTTTTTGGCACCTTTGGTATATAACCGGATCAATAAAACAAGTAACATAAATGAATTGTCAAGATTGAACTGTAGAAGAACACTGGTGATGTTTCTGAGTAAATTAAATTATGAAAGTACTGAAAAGCTTATGAAGATTATTGTGTAGGTAGATAAATAAACACTATATATAAATTACATACTTACCACATTAATATAAATATTGATATATAATTATATAAACTTATATATTTAATTACAACAAACTAGTTACAATTATTATAGTCATTATATTTATCATTATCATTTTTACTATGTCATTTATATATAAATCTTATAATTTGGTATAACTAGATTATTAAACAAGGACACATTATATATTTAACTTTTATTAACATTACTCAAGTTGTTTAATTTTTATAAACTTACACTAATGTCTGGCAGACCGTTATGAGAACGTAATTTTATTTTTAATCATAAAATTTAGCACAAAACTTATTATATTTTGCACTTTATTCAGTGAAGTATTACTAGTTAATTTATGTTATAAAACAAAATGTTGATTAAGCAAAACATCTGGTATAATGTGCGTATACTATGTTGTTTACGATACTGGGTACGCGCTGTCGCATCTTTTGTATGCAGTTTTTTTTTCTCTATTTTTAGTCTTAAGTAATTACTATACTATAATATCCGTCCATATGTCTTACGAATTAAGAGATATTTTTCCATGAAGTGAGAATCTTACCTTGCCGTAACACAGTCTCGACTAGCGCGGAAGGTAAAGAACACTTTTTGTTGTGACACCCTCAATTTACAATTTTACCTGAATTTTTCAACAATATTGGAAATTTAACCTTTTGATGATCGAAAATAAGTGAAAATTGTAAATTTAACTTTGTGTTATTTGTTTGAAAAAGAAAACTGACAAATATGGTGTTGGGTAAGAATGCAGTTGTACTTTGATTGTTACAATGTAACTTATTATTGCCAAATAAACTTTATTATATTATTATTATTTATATGAAAAATAAAAATCTTACCTTAAACATACTGCAAGTCTTTCTTTTGTTTACGAAATTTTGTCCGTATTTTTTGATGTCTTCTTCAATCAAACGATGAATTTCCTCAAACTGTGCCTTAGACATTCTAAAATACTGATGAAATTTTTCTGCATCACTCTCAAGCTCTTTAACAAGACAATGAAACTCGCCTCTGCTCTCTCTTTTTCTATTTATGTATCCAATATCTTCTTCTTTTTCTTTGTTTAGTTAGAAGCGTTGCCAACGCCAATAATTGCAACTCTTCCTCAAAATCTGAATCTGAATCGGATGATTCTTGAAAAACATTGCAAATGTGTGAACTCTCTGGGAGTCAAGACGGAACTGATACAAAAAACCGTCATAATGCATCATAACACGTCATATCAATGTGAACAGTAGCCATCACGACAGAGAGCATCACAACACAACATGTCAGATAAATATAAATGCGGCTTAATAAAGCGGAATTCAATTATTATTGTCAGATTTCAGAGCAGTATTTTTTCGAAGGTATGTTCCGTCGAAATAGAGATCCGTCGAACAAGTGCATTTCGAAGAAGGGTTCTGTCGAAGTAGTGTTATTCGAAGTTGTGTGTGTCGAAATATGTTCTGTCGAAGCAGTGAGTAGTCGCACTATTGTTTTTCGAAATTCAGACCCTGTCGAAATAATTGACTGTCGAAATTCAGAATGGTTATTACCTTAGAGTAAGACGGGCTTCTGTTCCAGAAAGAGAAGCCATACGAAGCGTTCCCCTCTGCCGAAGTACAAGCCCAAATGGGCATACGCGTTAGTAAAACCAGTTGCGCCCGGATTTCTTTCTAGACCGAGTCCAGTTAAGTCGCGCATGTGAACGCTGCTGTGTTTAAAATGTCGAATTGATGAGTTTTTTGCTGTTAAAAGAGGTCTGGAACATCAAGTGTACAAAAAGACGGTGTTACATTTCACATGAAAGTATTTTTTTAACGTATTATTGCTATTTGTTTACATTTAAACATTAAATTCATATATTTTATTCTTGATTAGTTGTCAGATTTGTTTAGTGACATCGGGTCTGCTAGTCCATGGCTCGTGCGTACAAATTTCAGATCTGTCGCTAGATAAATCCGAGTTCTCGCCGATGGGCAACTTAGTGATGTTACCGTTATATAATGTTTGTCGATAAAGTTTTGGTTAATTTTGGTCTTTGCACTGATTCTGCGTCAAATTCATTTGCGATATTATTGCATGACATGATGATGTGAGCACGACAGACATCGTGAGATAAATGTCGAGAAATAGTCACGGCGCTCATCCTAGCGCGGCTGGTTTATACGATATTAACCTACGTCAGTATTAGTCAGCTGACGGAAAGGCGTAAAAAATCAACAACAAAAAAAACAATCATAAGAGTCAACTGGATTGCGTTCAGAACGTTAGAGCACCGGTTGTTTGGTTGTTTTTAACTCGCTCTAAAAATTAATTCATTTTAAAAACCAATGAACTTCTTCTGATCACTAGCTAGCTTTTGCCCGCGACTTCGTTCGCGTGGATATTCGAAAAATCCTTAGGGAACCTTTGGTTATTTTTTTAACAGACAACAGAAATAACTTTCTTAATACCCCAGGTAGGATAATCGTACAAATAGGATATTTACAAATATCCTAGTATGATTATCAAAAACCGGACAGTTAGAATCAAAATAAGATTTTTGCAAGATCCGGTTTATACGATTAACCAACGTCAGTATTGGTCAGCTGACTGACTTACTATGGAAAGGCGTGAAAAAATCGTTTTTCGACCTATGTTCTTTGGAGATTTTTTTGTGCACAACGGGTTGTGCTTGGCCTTTACCTCACCTGATGTTAAGTGATGATGAGGCCGAAGGTAGAAGCGCACTACACCCGGAATCCTCATCACTGAGGAACTGGCTATCTTACCTCCAACTGCCGGAACAATATTTTTTTAAATTGTTGTTATCGCGTCAGACTGATTATTCTGATTATTCGTTATTCTGATTGTCTTTTCATATTAAAATTAATGATATGTACACCTACTTTACAAGATATAGTAATTTTTAATAATAAAGATTAATACAAATAGTAGTAAAATGTTTGAGTTTGTTCTTGTTTGATCTTTATTCCTTTTTCGAAATTTATCGATATTGCTGCATCAACAGTTGAGCCCAGCCCTTTATGTCAAAAACGTGTCATATTTTGATGTGTGACTCATCCGTACACAAATTTTTGCTGTTTTGTTTTATTTTTTATGTGTGAGTGTCGTCATTACAGTGTAGTTTTTGTATGTGACTGTGCGGAACTGCACTTGTGTGCACTTTCCCCCCCCGCAAAAAATGCCAGAATAATTTGGATAGAGTTAATCGCTAAGGCGCCTCCCTTCGTACGAAGCCGCGATGCTCGAAGGTTATTACCTACTATCTGCCGTACTAATAAAGAAAAATAAGTTCCTACTTAGAATAACCAATAATATTGCTTAGCAATATTATTCCTTATGTTTAATTCATGAACGCCCGAGCGGCCTCCTGGTCCCGGATAACAATGGAACATCTATTGTGTCTCATTTTCCGGGCTAAATGGAAAGGTTAAATCGATAACATTTTTACTAATATAAACAGAAACAAAACAAAAACAAAATAATAAAACCTTGATAAATTATATTACAAAACCTTCCTAAAGAATCACTATCATTTGGTGAAAACCGCATGAAAATCCGTTCAGTAGTTTTTGAGTTTATCGCGAAACGCGAACAGACAGACAGACGCGGCGAGGGACTTTGTTCTATAATTGATGATTAAACGAACTTACCTTACGTGAAGTTCAATCATAATTATACGAAGAATTCGTCCGAAGATATTAGTATATTGACTACTTGTAGTATCGCTCGTATACTATCACCACTTAGCACGTTATTTTAGAGTAATAACCTAAAAAACCTATAAAGAGAAGGTTTTTACTTCAAATTGACAGATTTGACATTTCCTGTACGAGTTCTCCCCGTCACTACTTGGCGCCAACACTTCATTTAGTTCAGAGTCCAAATCGTATGATATTTCCTCAGTGGGTGAATATTGTAATTACAATTTATCAGTAGGGAGGGTGGGACTCTATACTAATATCTTCGGACGAATTCTTCGTATAATTATGATTGAACTTCACGTAAGGTAAGTTCGTTTAATCATCAATTATACTTCAAATTCGTCCTTCGATATTAGTATATTGACTACTTGTAGATGTTGAGAGTTTTATACAAGTATAAGAAAAAAGGAAATATCATCTTTTGTGTCTTTTAAATTTAAAAGAATACCGTTCATATTTAATATAATCCTGAATATTTTGTTATACCTATACTATGTACATACGGTTGGAAAACTCAGTACTTATAATTATCATTAATCGAAGATAATGTGTTTGTTTAAATATCTTGGAGAGAAAGTGGAGTGTCATCGACCATCCCGTATTACGTGGAATGTCTCTAATAACATTTATGTTATAGCTATAAGTAGGTAATGGGTATCGGCGCACGTCGATTGCTACAATTTGGTGACGTGACAATGGACATGAATCTTTTCCACTATCAATAGATGTCAGCTTTCTAATAATATTAGATATTAGGAATTAGGTTTTACTTTATTTTTATTATTTAAAATTGTCTGCAAAATTGAATAAAATCTGTAATATTTATTACTCAAATGGTGTAGGTAATATAATTCTCTTGAAATTCAAATACTTGAGATCAATTACAAAATGTTTATATTATACGCTGAGTATAAAAGCGGTTCTTCTTGAGAAAAAATAATAATTGTACGATGATTTGCGTCAAATTAAGTAGCTTATGTTTTATAATTGAACTGAACAATGAATTGTTTATAATTAATTGTAAGTATTGTTCACATAGTTTTTTTTTTTTTTTTGTTAAATGTATCAAAGTTGTAATAAATTAAATGAACCATATCAGGTCATTTAAACTACAAAATGTTGTGTTTGAGCAATGGAAATCTGCGCAAAAAAAAAGGTTTTTTTTTTTTTTTACCAAACTTACTAAAGGTTAGCTCAATTTTGTAAATTCATTAATAATGCTGGTAAATTTGTTCTAAAAATGTGTTTTTTTTTGTCTATATATATATATATATATATATATATATATATACATATATATATATCACAAAATATATATTGTATTTACTATATATTTTGTTGTTAAATTATCAAACCATTTTGGTGATCAAACTCTGTTCTGTCTGATAGTATTAACAGGCAGGAAATCTAATAGCATAATATAAAAAATAATGACATATATGTAAGTTTATTTGATGAATGATATGAGTTTATTTGTGCGATGAATATTTCATCCCTGAAATTGGGTATTATAAGATGTTCAAGGTTTAAATCCTATTACTTTACATAAGACACTAATTATTACATGTGAACCAGTGGTACCAAGGTTCAAGGTTGTGACGGTCATGATGGCACGATCGTTACACCTCTAGTATAAGAAACTGATGGAAAATAATAAAAAATAAAAGTTTGCCCGACTAATAGTAACATAGTCGTTTTTGGCATCCAAACTAGGAAACGAAATCATTAATATTTCAACTTATTCAACTTGTATTCGAATTTACTCAATTTTATCTAAGAAAACTGAAACTGGTTATATTTTTTTTTTTTTTAGTGATTAGATTTTTTTATTTTATTTTTTATTATTATTACTCAGTATCAGAATAATTCCGTCTAGAACTAGAAAACTCTACCCAGTAATGCGAAAAAACATGTTTTATTTAATATACAATTATAATTCATATATAAATATTATGCAATCATGACTGACCACACACACATAAGTGTCCCAGTCTACCCCTTTGTTGAGAGGCATCAGACAAAATCTATCTACAATAATATGTTGTATATACATAACCATACAATATAAGTATTGATCACATTCAATTACCATGTACAATATTATGATATCGATAAAATATCGATAATATACCAATATCTACCGGTACAATGATCTCATAAAATGGTCGTAATTTGCGTAATTTGCAAATTTGTATAAGTTTTGTCTTGAGAAAAAACGTAACTTTTCAAGCCCGAAAAAATGTGACACAACGGATACTCTATTGTTGTGCGGCTCCATGAGGCCACTCGGGGTTAAATAAATATACCATTACATTCGTAATAGAATAGAAAGTTATGAAGGTAGGTGTAAAAAAAAAAAAAAATTACCGTGATCTACAAAGCAAAAAATATTCTATAGACCCACTATTATAGTACCTATGTACTTAAATATCATGTACAAAGAAATCATGATGTCTAAACACTGTCTCATAGCACAGATAATATTATACTATACTAGTTAATAGTTTTGTAAAATAGGAGCCAATGATAAGACTTTCTTTATCTTTCCATTATGGAAAGAAAGTCCCATCTTTCCATTCAATATTTCATATCCGTATTAAAACCTTAAAGGAGATAAGATCTCTTAGATATGTTTTTACAAACAATAAGCATTTATATTTTGTAATTATTATTATTTTATTAATTATTATTACTATTAATTGTATAATAGCTAGATATTATAGTTAACTATTATGTTATACATATACAGTATACATACATTCTGTTGAATGTTTAACAAAATGTGTAGTTGGCTAATGGTTAAAGGCGTCACTGTTAAGTACTACGATCTATTCTGTGAATGTAACATTATGCCTGAATTTTGATCATACTATTAGTAAAAGACTATAATATCTCTGGGTGTGATACAAAAGTGAATCTTTAATTACACACTCTCGTATAGATTTTCCACCAAAAAAATATACTTCATTATAAAAAAAATATAAATGGTACTTCCACACATATGACGGATATACATATAGATGAGTACCGGCGCAAACGATTGTGTGGACGCACGGACCTGTGGTTGGCGACCACTGCCTGTATTTACCGAAAAACAGACAAATGCCGCACCAGCGCGCACCCTTACAAGTACTTACCCGTACGAGTGGCCTTACCCTGCGTACGATGAAGGCGAATGTAGACGAATCGATCATTGGCGAATAATTGTATTATATATATGAAACGCCGCCTATCGCCTGAAGGTCTGCTGCGGTCAACGAAACAAATCGCTCGTGTGCGTTCCTCGCCGGCGTCCTACTGTTGATATGTCGTCGGAGCTGGAGCATGCTGCATACGTGGCTGCGTGTTTCATTCGTTGTTTTCCAGTTTGCTTATTTTTAAAAACAATGTACCTACTAATAAATAACTAAATAAATAAATTTAAAAATGTTTCATTTGAGTTCTGCGCCCGATTTACTTGCAGTCTTTACGTTGTTCAAGATATTGACTAATGGTGCATTCACTTTAGGCCCATGGCGAATGCATCAACCGTATTCGACTGAACTGTCGGTAACGGTATGTGTGAATTGCATCAGATGCACCAAATTTGACCGTATACACACATACAGGCTATAACCAAAAAACTGTCTGCCCGCGTAATGTAAAAAAAATATATACACTTACTGTCTTAAACTGATATTAAAAAGGTGTTATATAAGTTTTATTAATACTTTTTCGCTAATCATTATCATTAAAATCAATTAATATTTAATTTGAAAAGAAATAGACAGGTAATTTGAATGGGCAATCCCAGCTGTACTACGGGCATGAAGGGTACAAAGGGCGCACAGTTTAGAAATAGACATACATAGTCAGTGATTTGATTAACTAGTTTTTTAAAATGCTAGTTCTACTCGCATGAAACACAGCATCTTCTAGTTCAGGTACATCTTAATTGTGCCAAAAAACACTAACTGAATTTATGGATGATAAACTAAGGAGTTTGTTATTCCATTTCATATTGAAATTTCTATCAGCAGGCTCATGTTTGAAGCTTACCTAGATTATAAAAGCTATCACATTATAGGTGTGATGTGAGGCATCAGGTATCAACTAGTTACATAACTCATTATGTGGTTCAATGAAGTTGATAGGTTTTACCTATACTGGCAGTTCTTCATTGGTTCACATTCACATTGTTTTTAACAATGAGTACAATGAATTAATCATACATAATAATATTATGTCAATCTGAGAACCAATGGTACCCAAGGATGTTTAAGATATCAAAATGCATACCTGATGAGCAACGCTGTTGTCGAACTGCTGCTGCGGCAGCAGCTCTAGCACAGTAGCCGCCTCGCCTAGGAGGCGGATGGCGACGGATTCGGCGGACGGCGGAGTCACCCGAGAGGTGTTAAGCAGATTGATCTTTACATTGTCGCGTCGTCACTGTCGTCATCGGCGCTTTGGGTTGCTTTGCTGTGCTTGTTACAGTTGCGTTGTTGAACCGATCTATGCGGTGAAATAATCCAATGACTATCTCGATTGCAATAGATTTTTGGTTCATGCGACAAAATAATCTTCTTTTTCATTGTAGAAATAATAGAACCTATCCATGCGGTGAAATAATCCAATGACTATCTCGATTGCAATAGATTTTTGGTTCATGCGACAAAATAATCTTCTTGTGGCGACAACGTGCCAGCCACTGTGGTAAATTATGAATTTTTAGTTTGGACTGTATTTCCGTAAAGAGATTAAGAGGATAGATTGATTAGGGTGTTTTCGGTATCTATTTGTGAACTTGGCAACGAAAAGGAGGCTTACCTTTGCCCTTTGGAATGGTCGAAGATTGTCCTCTGAAGATGGTCAGCGACAGCGACGTTTCACAACAGCACTTCCAGAAGGCACAGTTATGATCTCACGTTATAAAAAGTTCACTTGACACCCCGGGGAGATTATTAGCAAGTTTCACTGACGTACACAGTAGTACTTTTTAAATAATAAATAAAATAGTGGAGCCGACAAGCAGCGGCCGCCATGCATTTGACGAGATTTCTTGCGACTGCAGTACAGGTAGCGCCATCCCTCGGTGGACGGCGCAAACACACATCTTGTTTCGATGTGTTCTGAGCAGTAGGTATTTACCTCACAATTAATTACCAAAAACATCAAATTAGATACTCAACACCCCCCACCGAAAGCATCATGAGGCTTTCTCACTAAGATTCTAAAATAAAAAATATGATGATAACTAAGTTACAACAAAAATTATACATACTTAATAAGATAAAATAGTAACTAAGTTATTGCAAAATATACTAAATAATATTGTTAATTAACGTAAGGCAAAGGGCTTAGTTTTACAACTGGTCTTCGAAAGATATTATTTTTGGAACGTAGAGTCACTTTTCGAACAACACCGTCTAAACCAGGATGCACATTCTCAATTCTAGCAAGTGGCCAATTGCAGGGATGAGCTTGGTCATCCTTAACAAGTACCAAATCTCCTACTTTTAAGTTGGGTGGGGAAGCGAACCATTTTGCTCTCTGTTGAAGAGAGTTTAAGTAGTCACTGCTCCACCTTTTCCAAAATAATTGAGAACAATTTTGTAAATATTGCCAACGTGACAAATGACTGATAGGAACGTCCTTAAAATTATATTCTGGTACAGCAATCAGACTCTTGCCTACAAGAAAATGACCTGCAGTTAAAACATTAAATTCGTTTGGGTTATCGCTCGCAGGCAGAGCACCTAAAGGCCGCGAATTCATTATCGCTTCGATTTTGCAAAAAATTGTAGCAAGCTCCTCAAAAGTCAAAGCTTTATCGCCCACAGCACGCACAAGGTGATACTTGGCGGATTTTATACCGGCTTCCCAAAGCCCGCCCATGTGCGGAGCGCTGGGTGGATTAAACTTCCAATTAATTTTACGCTGAGCACAACCGTCCGTAATGTCATTCTGATTACGTTCATTTAGTAAAAACTGTTGAACTTCGTTTAAATGTCGACTAGCAGCAACAAAATTTGTTCCGCAATCAGAATACATACATGCGCACAGACCGCGTCGGGAGACAAATCTATCCAAAGTAGCTAGAAAACAATCCGCCGATAGCGAAGATAAGACTTCCAAATGAACGGCTTTAGTTGAAAAGCACACGAAAAGTGCTAAATATGCCTTACTAGTTTTTGCGTTTCGACGCAAACTTTCTTTAATAAGAAAATGTCCACCTAGGTCGATTCCCACGTGATCAAATATCTTATTAGGCGCCAACCGATTTGACGGTAAGTCTGCCATTTTCGGTTGCATAAGTGTCGGATTACATTTAAAACAAACTTTACATTTAGATAATATAGATCGAATGACACTGCGAGCTGATAATATCCAATAATTTTGATTAATTATATTTTGTAAGGTCCGAGGACCTGTATGTAAATGTATTTTATGTAAATACTCAATTAAAAGTAAAGTAAACCTACTACGCTTCGGTAACAATACTGGATGTTTTGCATTATAAGGTAATTCAGAGTGGGATATACGACCCCCCACCCTGAGGAAGTTACGCTCGTCTAGAAATGGAGATAATTTTCTTAAGGACGGAATATAAGTGGAACCTTTTGATAAGGCTTTAATTTCACCTTCAAAATAACTGCTTTGAACTAACTTTAGTAAACAATCATGAGCCTCATTTAAGTCATGAGTGGTTAAAACAGATGTACTAGTGTTGACTTTATCATGTTTTTTACGAAATAACATAATAATTCGAGCTATCGTCCTTTGTAATTTTGAAAAGGAAGAAAATTGATTTAATATTCTTTCTAAGAATTCGAATTTAGACTCGGTAACGTCCGGTTTTTGTGAAATTAAATTTACCGAAGCAGAATTAGATTTCAATTCTGAAATAAAATCGCCTTCTTTATTATAAAATGTATCAATAGGCCAGTTTTGTCTATTGTCGCACAGCCACGCGGGGCCCTCTAACCACCGCGCGGTCATGGCAAGCAGTTCGCTAGGCAACACTCTACGGGAGCAGACGTCGGCGATATTATTTTCACTGCTCACATGACGCCATAGATGAGGCGGTAAAGAATCAATTATTTGTGTAACACGGTTACACACAAATGTTTTAAGTTTATATGGCTCTGTCTGTATCCACGCTAACACTATGGAAGAGTCTGTTAAAGCCGTAACGTTGGTAACGTTAACACGAGATAAGATGCTGCAAACGTATTGCATTAGTTTGCTTAATAAAACGCCGGCCATAAGTTCCAATTTTGGGACGGTTAACGGTTTTACGGGAGCTACCTTCGTTTTAGAAATGAGCAATCTGGATTTCACTACCCCATCACTACGCGAAATTACGTATATGCACGCAGCGTAACCTTTCAAGGAAGCGTCACAAAATCCTACTAGCTCACACTCAGTCTGATTAGGCAATAAGGCGTGACGTTCAATTTTTAGATCGGCTAAAAGTGACAACTGGGATATAAATTCTAACCATTTTTTACAAATATCCGTAGGTAGCTGTTCATCCCACGCTAATCCCATCTTCCAGAGTTCTTGTAGAATACTTTTGGCAACAAAAGTGCACGGAGATATAAAACCCACGGGGTCATAAATTGAAGCTAATATTTTTAAGACAGAGCGCTTTGTAGTTACTGGGTCACTTTTATTTACTGTGAACATAAATGCATCTACTAATGGAGCCCACTGTAGACCAAGTAACTTTATTGAAATATCATTATGATCTTTATTAAAAGAGATAGCGTGTTCGCGATTTTCTAGTGGAATGCGATCTAATAATTCATGACAATTACTAGACCACTTTTTTAACGCGAAACCACCGCATTCTAATAATTTTATTAGTTCGTCTTGCAACGTGCAAGCATCAGAAAATGTTTTACAGGACCACAGAATGTCATCCATGTAGATTCCTTCTTGAATAACGCGCGCAGCGGAAGGGAAACGTTCGCCTTCATCGCTGGCTAACTGCAATAAAGTACGTATGGCAAGAAACGGTGAACTACTGATTCCGTATGTGACAGTTTTTAACTCAAAAATCTTTATAGGCTCATCCACTGATGATCTATATAAAATATGCTGATATTTACGATCACTTTCTCGAATTAAAATAGCTCGATACATTTTGCAAATATCGCTTGCGAAACAATATTCAAATAATCTAAAATTTATTATTATTGAACCAATGTCATTGTATAAATTTGAACCGGCAAGCTGAATATCATTAAGAGAAATATTATTACTTGATTTCGCAGAAGCATCAAATACTACTCGCAAAGGAGTTGACGTACTGCTCGGTCGCAATATACTGTGGTGCGGTATAAAATATTTACTCGGTTCACTACCGGTGTATAACTCCATATGATCGAGTTGTTCATATTCAGACATAAAATCATTATAAGCTTGCTGTAATACGGGAGTACGAGAGAGTTTACGTTCGGTATTCAATAATCTACGCTCGGCGATCGCGCGCGAATCGCCCAAGTCCGGTTTCTCGGAAAATAACAATGGCACGATATACCTACCGCACGAGTCGCGTGTATGTTCATTAACAAAAATCTTCTCCGCCAGCTGATCGAGCGGGTTCGATACCGGTTTACTCGGCAACTCTTCAATTTCCCAAAAATCTCGCAAAGTTTTATCTAAATTATTTTCAGTAATTGTTAAATGAAAATTCTGAGATTGTAATTTATTTTCGTAGTACAATTTTCCACTAACGACAAAACCAAAAACGGTTTCAATAAGGTTTGGAATATTAGACTGAATAGTGATCGGTTTATTTTTAATTAATTCTGAAACAATATCATTTCCCAATAAAATATCTATCGAAGATTTTTCGTAGAATTGGGGATCAGCTAAATTATAAGATTTATATTTACTGATAACGTCACACGGAAAAGAAACATTAGGCATATCTGAAGATACCCTGGTAATTATCACCATATCAGCCGTGAAAGTCGGAACGTCCGCATCACACGGCTTTATTTCACACGTAACCATACCTAAATTTTTTACGACTTCGCCGCTAAGGCCGGACACCGTGAACGGACACTTGCGTCGTCGTAGGCCCAAACGTTGAGCACAATCTATAGTGATAAAAGAACTTTGCGCGCCCGAATCGAGAACTGCACGGCAATTCTGCAGCTGGCCGCTAATATCAGTGACATCTATGCGTGCTGTCCCTAACACCACTCCATATTTAACATCGGTTTCATTCACGGAATGAAAGTTCTCGTTTGTAGCGCATGACTCGACACTCACGGAGTGTTCACACGAGGCACCGCTAACAAGCGCGTTAGCGCGAGGCGCAGGCGGTACGACCGCTTCGCCTCCCGAGATAATTTGAGGCGTCGGCGCCGGCACGGCCGACATTGGTCCGACACTCGCATTCTGATGTAACAGATAGTGATGAGGTGACAAACAAACGCCACAGGTTAAACTACTTTTACAAGTTTTTGAATCATGGCCGCTCTTTAAACAATTAGTACATAAATTTAAGGTGTTAACACGGTTAACCCTTTCAGATACAGGCATTTGCCTAAACGAATTACAACGATAAATCATGTGATCTTGAGAACAATGTGCACAAGCCACATTAAATTTATGTTGTGTGTCGTTGCGGGAGGTAGTTAGATTTATTTTTGAAGTTGGTAGATTAGAACGTGAATATTTATTATTATTATAAGAATTTTGTTTTTGTTGTACAGTATTTACTTTGTTGAAATTAGGAGTAAAATTATTTTGTGACTTAATTTTATTCAAGTTATTTGTAGGCCAGGAGCTAGTAGTCGGAAACGTATGTTCCAGAACTTTAATTTGTTTATTAACAAAATTGATTAATTCAGTAAATGACGGCAATTAATTTTGATCACGACTTTCTTCAAAAAGTTTTCTAGTGTGATTATCAAGGCCCCGCAAAGCAATGTGACAAAACAAATAGTCACCTAAATTTTCTATATCTAAAGCTTTAATTGCTTTTAATGAGTGATCAAATGTTTCTACAAATGAGCTTAAATTATTTGTATTATCTTTTGTCAGTGGTGTGAAACTCAACATCCTGTCTAAATACCTACCTAACAATGCTCGCTTATCTTGGTACTTATTTAGTAGGCTTTGCCATACTACCTCGTAGTTACTAGCAGTGATAGGAAGATTCTTCACTAAATTCAGAGCAGGACCCTTAACACATGACAAAAGATAGTGAAACTTGTCTATGTTATCAAAATTACGATTATGAATTAAAGACACAAAAGTGTCATAAAATGTGGGCCAATTTTCTAATTGTCCGTCAAATTCAAATAAAGTAAGTTTAGGTAATGACGGTCGTACAAAATTATCATTTTCACGACATGTCATTTTTGTGCTTGTCTCCTGGTCTAACTTGCTACAATTCATTGCAACTCGTTTGCAGATAAAATAAATTTCATCGAAACTATCTAAAGCACTAGTCGAAGGCTTAGATGTTGTTTCTAATTGTAATTCAATGGAGAATATTTCCGAAATAATATTTTCGAAATCGTGACGAACGTCGTCAAGTTCCGAATACTGTACCAAAAAACGTTGTATAGAATCTAAGTTATCAAAACGAATTTCTTTTGACAAGTTGTAAACTTTTTGTAATTTATTAAACAAATATTCCTTTTTAAAAGTTAAGGTTTCTAACCTTATCAATAAATGTTTATCTAATTCACATTCTTCACTGACTTTAGGCATTTTATTTTGTGGGTCCATTTTGAAATGTGAATGTGCAGTCACTGTTCTAGAACGTCGAACTTGAAGGTAGATACCAATTCGCACCGATACAAAAAATGGACTCGCCCAACTCAACTACCTACGTTTGCAACGAAACCCAATTGTAAAATAGAAAATATGCAATAAATTTAAACAAATATGAATATTATCAAATTATAACTATTTCAAAGATAAGTAGGTATTAGTAAATCCGGCTCGAAGGACCAGAAATTGTGGCGACAACGTGCCAGCCACTGTGGTAAATTATGAATTTTTAGTTTGGACTGTATTTCCGTAAAGAGATTAAGAGGATAGATTGATTAGGGTGTTTTCGGTATCTATTTGTGAACTTGGCAACGAAAAGGAGGCTTACCTTTGCCCTTTGGAATGGTCGAAGATTGTCCTCTGAAGATGGTCAGCGACAGCGACGTTTCACAACAGCACTTCCAGAAGGCACAGTTATGATCTCACGTTATAAAAAGTTCACTTGACACCCCGGGGAGATTATTAGCAAGTTTCACTGACGTACACAGTAGTACTTTTTAAATAATAAATAAAATAGTGGAGCCGACAAGCAGCGGCCGCCATGCATTTGACGAGATTTCTTGCGACTGCAGTACAGGTAGCGCCATCCCTCGGTGGACGGCGCAAACACACATCTTGTTTCGATGTGTTCTGAGCAGTAGGTATTTACCTCACAATTAATTACCAAAAACATCAAATTAGATACTCAACACTTCTTTTTCATTGTAGAAATAATAGAACCTATCCATGCGGTGAAATAATCCAATGACTATCTCGAGTGCAATAGATATTATTGGTTCATGCCGCAAAGTCACTGATGCCGCCGAATACTAAACCGACCTATGCGGTGAAATAGTCCGTTTGACTATTTCGATTGCAATAGATCTTTGGTTAGTAACATTACTTTTATCAGTCTTTCTTCTTTTCTTCACTAAGCATTTTTACTTAACTTTAATTTAATTTTCACTGAATATATTATATCCTAAAGAATTCTCACTTTGAGACTGTACGTGCGTTCGTGGCGAAGCACAAAAAGCGAATGAAGTGTTGGCGCCAAGTAGTGACGGGGAGAACTCGTACAGGAAATGTCAAATCTGTCAATTTGAAGTAAAAACCTTCTCTTTATAGGTTTTTTAGGTTATTACTCTAAAATAACGTGCTAAGTGGTGATAGTATACGAGCGATACTACAAGTAGTCAATATACTAATATCGAAGGACGAATTTGAAGTATAATATGCAAGGAAGTTCTTTAATATCCGCCATGGCGGTAATCATAAATATTTTACCTTTGTGTTAATCGCGCCAATACTACGACGACTTTCCTATTGGTGGCTTCTCTACTACACTAAAAACTTCACCAAAACTAATTTTTCCTAATTTTTTTCAGCTGCATCATCTGCATACTGAAAACTCGTCCAGATCGCGCCACCCTCCTTCGCACTTTCATGTTCATGGGTCTCCAAGTGTTGCCACCAAATTCGCCCATAATGCAAGAAATCAACAACCCAGATTACATATTTTTGCACTACAATATGCAGTAAACGAGGTTCCAACAATCGGGGGACATATTCGTCCTTTTGTAGATTTACGTTCCATATTTGGCCTTTGCGTTCCATTTTTGGCCTTTGCGTTCCATATTTGGCCTCTGCGTTCCATTTATGGCCTTTGCGGTCCATTTTTTCTTTTTAAGACATAATTTATCTTTTTATTAACTATGGGCTCAAAGGAGCAAATAAATGTCACCCCGATTTTTGTATCTGAATTTGGGATATTGAACATCTTTTCTCTCTTTTCGACAGTAAAGTGTGCGAGAGAGAGAGAGACCTCGTTTATGATAATTTTTATCACTGGCTTAAGGCACCAACAAGTTTAGGAAAGTAGTTTTTAGATTACTTATTTCTAGTAGTTCTTGTGACCAAGTTGTCATCTTGCATTTTTGTAGAGAGAAAAAAAGGATATAAATAAATAAAAAAAACTTGTTTATTTTATTCTTCTAATGCACGGGTCACAAGTCTTAAGTATAGTTTTGTTTCTACTATTTCAGCCTTGAATATTCGCGCTTGCAACACTACAGCTTATTTTAATCAAATCTGTAATGGTAGAAATTCATATTCTTTAATTACTATTACTAATATAAACAGTATGTATGTCGTCGTGTATAATTCACCCACTCCGGGTGTAGAGCGAAAAAAAATAAGTAAAAAAAAAAACAAAAAAATAAAAAAAGGTTTGTAAAAAATTTCTTTTCACCAAAACTTTTTTCACTAAAAATCAAGTTAAGACTGAACGTTGCAAGCGATTTTCGGCGTTACTATAAAATATTAAAAAGTGATTAATTTAAACACTTGTTTAAATGTGATGCTGTCTTTTTTTTCAAACAATATTGTTAAAAAATTGACAGCATTACACTTAAACAGTATCTAAATTAAACTTTTGTTTTTAAATTAACGCCGTTTGCGTTAAAATCGCTGCTCCGTTGTTTTCGATAAATACAACATTTTCTTTACAATCACATGTTTGTCATTTACTTTTTCTATGTAGTTTTAATGTTACTGTATTCTATTAAAAAAAAATAGTTCGTAAGTTTTTATTTTAAATCCTTTATTTTTTAGTATTACGAAAGTAGGCTAAGGTTTCAGTTCTATAAGGTTTTTCTATTCCTATTCCATCCAAGAATTTAAATTTCGAACACCAACAAAAAGTTTTTAACTTGATTTTAAAACTCTTTAATACTTTTACCACAGAGTGAAATTACCTTTGCAGAATCACAGAGTAAAAAATATGTCAGTTCGTGTTTTTGTGTTTTGCGGTATTTAAAAAAAAACTTGTTTGTAATAGGTATAAAAAAACGCTGTAAACGCTGTACCCAAAATGCTTCAGTATTTAATTTCAAAAGTATTAATAAGACCTAATTTTTTGTTCAGAATACATTGGGTTAGCGTTGCAAGTAGATTCATTGTATGTATTAATGTATAATTAACGATTAAAGTTAAACTTAAATCAAACAGTTTTTTTTTTAAGAATTCCTTCTACTATGCTGTTGTGGAACGTCTGAAAAAATTTGTGAAGACGAAGTTTTATTTTTATTTTTGATACAACCAAAAATTCTGACACTTTTTCTATTAATAAGGAGCTTATTCCTAGCAATAAAAAAAATTCATGCATTTTGAATTATATCTGACATTCCCCATTATAAAAAATTATATGTACCTATGTGCTTATATAGGTAATAATTTTAAAATAAGTAGATCTCGGTAGGTAGGTAATTAAGAGTAGAATAAAATCGGGAGAAAAATAAAAGATAATATTTTATTTTATATAGGTATAATTACTAAAATGCATTGTTACAAATGTATGGGCAATAGAAAAATAAACATTTGAAATAAAACACTTTTAACGGATAGGTACTAGCGCGGTTTTCCCGACGTTTCGGCACCTTTGCAGCTGCCGTGGTCACGGGGGAATGAAGCTACTTGTGAGCCTACCCTCAAGCGATGAATTTTTTAGAACGTTCAGAAATTAAAATTTATCAAATTTTTAATTAGTTTAAGTTTTGGTTTGGTTTTAATTTAATTTTATATGTTAAAAAGAGAGAATCTACTGAAACTACTACCATTTCAAAAAATTGGGAGGCCCCTCCAAGAAAGAAATGGCGAAAGAAAACTTGGAGAGGAAGGCTGACCTCCGTCTTTTATATTAATTAATTTAAAATCAAAAATCAAACCAAATACCAACTAATTACCAAAGTACTTTCAATAAAACCGCGCTAGTATCCGTTAAAAGTGTTTTATTTCATGTCTAGTGAGCGCGTAAGCTTGAGAAGTGAATAAAATAAACATTACTAAAATGAACTTAAAAAGCAAAGCAAAAAAAACAAATTTGATACTTCTACAAAATGAAGTGCGATAATTGAAAAGGTTATGCAAATAATAAAAGAAATTCAAAAAGTTCGAAAATCGTATTGGGTATCATTAATATGTGGTGATCTTTGTTGTTGTCTATATATGAAAAATTAATTTTAAAAATCATAATTGATGGTTTAATAGTGTCTTTTAAAAGGACATCAAATAAACAATTTAAAAATAAAGAACGAAAAACATCATCTTCGATTGCAGCTACTATCAAACTAATTGTACCCTTTAGTGTTAAAAAGGCCAAGTGTATAATTTTTTCTATAGTTACTTCATATGTTTGTGCTACTAATGGTAAAATTGTGTGGGTTAATTCTGAATTTAAGGGGAGACCGGATTCAATGGGAATTATTTTAGAAGCAAACCCATCAGATACAACTCGTATGGATCGCTCTCTCTGCCAATTAATAAGCCAATCACAAAATTCCTTGGGTATGCCATAAGTTCCTAAAACGGTTAATAATTTTTCGTTGTCAATAGAAAAATAATCGCCAACGTCAAAGAAAAACTTTCCATAAACATAGAAACGTATATCTAGTTTTTCATTAAGGTGTTTTTCAATTTTATTTCTCATAATTATTTCCATAAGCTTACTCACTGAATTTTGCATATTAATCGGTGCATAATTGGCTGGGTTATCAGTACTACCTTTAACAATTTTTGGATGTAAATAAGAAACTTTCCAATTTTTGGGTACAATTCCCTGGTTATAACAACGTGAGAACATTTTTGCAAAAACATCAGCAGGTGCACAATTTTTAAGAACAATTCCTGGAACAGTGTTTGGTCCACTAAGTATATTGTCGTCTAGGCTGGGAAGAGCTTTTGTGACTTCTTTGGCGATGGTAACCTCAAACGTGGAAGAGTCTGCTTCAGAAACAGCTGGTGGTGACTGTTGTACATGAACTTTATAAAAGATTACTCTCTTTGCGAATGCGTCAGCTAATAGATCCACCTTTTTATCTGTCATGTCGGTCATTGTGCCATCGGGTTTCTTCAATTTTGGTAACGTTAAAGTGCTAGAAGGCTGCTCAAAAGATTGAAACTTTGACACTATTACTTTGCTGCTTTTCTTACAAGCAGTTCGAACCTCCTTTCTATGCTTTTCACTTGGATCCTTTTGAAAAACTTGAAAGGTTTCTTCTTTAGATATTTCTTCTTGAACGCACTGTGGTGACCACATTGAAGTAGACGAAACAAAGGAGGATGGTATAAAATATTCCATTGCCTGAAGTATTATATCAACAACAGAGTCAGCAGATAATGTAGCATCC
Source organism: Agriphila straminella (assembly GCA_950108535.1). Classification (NCBI taxonomy): domain Eukaryota; kingdom Metazoa; phylum Arthropoda; class Insecta; order Lepidoptera; family Crambidae; genus Agriphila; species Agriphila straminella. The sequence goes on from OX467304.1 coordinate 14,665,490, forward strand.
TCTAAAGAGAATAGCACGTCCCAATTAAACTTCTCCAAATCTTGGCACATATCATCCCATTTTGCATCCTTGAAGTTCCATATAAGCCTCAGATATTTTGGGCTATTGTGGAAAGTGGGTAATGTAGTTAAAGCACTAACAAGGCAGTGATCAGCCAATGGTGCTGACACTCTTTCTTTATATCTGCGTGGATGGGTGGTTAGGATGAGATCTAAACAGTAGGGTCGTTGTCTTTTTTTATACGGAACGCGGGTTGTTTCTTTCACAAGTTGAGTTAATTGTAATGTGGTAGCAAATTGTAATGTTGCTGTCCCGGCAGAGTCAGTTATATTCTTCGGTGGCAACCAAGTTTTTTCCTTAGCATTAAAATCTCCATTATAAAAGAAACTCTTCACTTTATGTTCAGATTGAATGTTTATTTGTGTTATACATAGATATTCATATAAGCTCGTAATTTTTTCTTTTCTTTGTTCGACTGGGAGAAGCTTATCATGTGACCTATACAGACCAACATAGCACCCACGTTCGTGATCTATTATATCGCCGGGATCTATTACGCCGTGATCTATTAGTATCCATATGACATTGAAATCTTCATTCTCTTTATCGAGCCTTTGATAACAAACATCTTCACGAATATAAACACATACTCCAGCGTGAAATTTGAACTTATGCTCAAGCGCATAGCCAGGATGGTTGAATTTAATCACATCATGGTTTTGAGGATCAAACTTTGTCTCACTAATGAACAGTAGGTGGGGCTTGCAAGTATCAAGGTGATAACGAATATCTGGTGTTCTGGTTATTAGTCCATCGACGTTTGCTTGGTGGATTTTGAAATCTCTGAAGTAAAGTCGAGAGGAAGGATTATCTAGCAAAGATTTAGTTATTGCTAGATAATCCTCCCTCTCTTTTTCGCACAAAGGCGGCTTCTTTGTTTTTTCTGAAGAGCGTCTGAAACAAAAAGATATTGACAGTCGTGAAATGTGCCTTTTTGTTACAAATTTCCATTAGGTAGGTACCTACCTACCTACCTAATAATATTTCATCATCATCCAGAGTCCAGACTAATAGGGCAAGACTATATAGGTAGGAAGTAGGACTCTATTGCTACAAACTTCTTCCAACTGACCATGAAATCTCTTGTTAAAATATACGGTTTACTTGTTTATGTTTTTGACAAACTGGACCATGAATTTGGTAAGTTAGACTCTAAAATATCAACGCACTAGGACTAGGTTGGTAGTTCTTCGTCCCTTCTGGGCGGTTCGGGTTCGAGTTGCACTAGGTACCACAGAATACATAAGTAATAGTACACCACTACCCCCGGGTTCCGGGTGCCGCTAGTGGGAGAGGCCCAGCGAGCGAGCTGCGACTTATGCAAGCATAGGATAGGACTAGCCTGACACGAAGGCTTGGTGGGAGGGTCGAGTGAGGCGAGGGACATAACCCGAGTTTGACCGAGTCCAACACGCCGTTTGGTGTTCGTGAAGATTGCATTCTCCTCTTGATACAACAAAAAAAACCTGCGTGTCACAGAATACCTACATAATAGTATCAAGGCAGTGTGGGGTGGGCATCCTACATTATTTATTATGTGCTTCTATTTTTTGATAACATTTGGTGTAGGTACTTACGTTACTTATAGGTACCTAGGTACTTTATGATTGTTATTCAATCATGGAACACATTATCATTACAACTGAGCGCTTCCGTGCGTTGTCTTCTGATAACAGTCGTCAAGCCAAGTTAGAGACCTTACAGGCGGCTTGATAAACTCTAACACCTGCGGGTCTACCGGCTAAAAACAATGAAGTTAATGTTAACTGTAAGTATGTGATACATTGCTACTTTGTTTTGGCACAAATAAAAACTTACCAAAGAAAAGAAGCAATGTATCACATACTTACAGTTAACATTAACTTCATTATTTTTAGCCGGTAGACCCGCTGGACACTAATCCTCATTCGATGAAAAAAAAAACACGGAAAACGGCTGAAAGCATCATCGTTATGTCATCGGGAATCGTTTGTAACATTTGTGGACATAAAGTACCTAGGTGTACCTACAAAGAAAAGAAACAAATAAACAAGAAAGCGACCTAATAAAAACGTGTTAAAATTCAATGGATTTTCTTCATATCGAAACCCGTCAAAAAACGTTCGAAATATATACATTTTTTAGCAATGGAATACTTACCTACCTACTTACTTGGAATAACAATGACTAACGTGTTTTAATATATTATGGTTTTAATACACACTAGGACGCAAAGAAAACGGGTCACCACTTTATTATTTTCATACAATAAGTATATCAAGTTTCAGTCTTTTTGTGGCCCAGTCAATGATATTATTTGCATAATCACTTATAGCAAATACTATAGAACAGAGTTAATACGCACAGCTCTCGACGTTTCCCATACATTGGCTTGGCAACCTCCGAAACAGCGCCATCTGTTGGCATGAGGTGATCGTTTTGTTTGTTGGTACTGTTAGTGTAGTGGAGAGCTTTCATTATCGAGTTGCTGGGCACTAACTTAATAAATAAAACATCAAATAAATTATGAATGAGTAATTTTCTACATGTCTTAATTGTATTTTCTTTTGTGTCGTTAATTTTTATTTACATAGGCCCTAATTACAACACATTGAAATACTTACTTAGGTACCTATCAAACAACAACTTAGTACATTCCTGACATATTAATATATCTTCTGTTGTTACATTTGAACATAACCTAGCCTTAACATTATTTACAGCCTATTTAATAATGTATATTATCTGATATCTGACATTATTTTGGCATTTTCATTGGGGGAAAAAAACTGTTTGCAAACTTTAGTCATCTTAGGTACTAGATTGGGTAACAGAATTGGTAAGTACTTTTAGATTGCAGTAACTTTTGTTTCAAAAGCGAGCTTTTCTTCTTATACTTCGACAAGAGACTACACTTATTATTTATTGTCTTTTTATAATCACGTATAATTTGTTTCAATTTCGAATTTTCGTCTTGTAGGCTGCTAACAGTGGGCGTAAGAGGGGCTTCATTTTCCTGCTCTGTCTCTGGGTTTTATTTCATTTTCTTAGAACTCCAACAAACAACATAAGTATTATAAGTTTTACAGTAAAATGTAGCTGGATGAGGATACTTATTTCACATCGACTCTTTCTTTACAAATTCAAAGTTGGTTGGTATTGAATTTGGTAGTACATAACTACCTAGTCTGAAACAGAAAATATAAATACTTAGTCCTCTATTAGGTTAGGTTACAAGGTCGGTAACCACATATTCAAGCACAAAAAACTTACCCTTGACTGTATAAATCCTTATTTCTAAAGCATTCTAGGTATATCAAAAATATTCTTTTACTTTTATCAAAGTATCTAAATCGATTCGTTTACAAGCTATGATCCATTTTTTCAAACTGAAAATCAATAACATAACGATTTTAGTTCTTAAACAAAAACACACAATTATGTCGTAAAAAAACAAAAATAAACAAGTTTTATATTTATAATAAACAAGCACAGAACTAACCTTCTGAATCTCTAGGCATTCTGAAGAACGACTTGGAATCTTTTTGAGAATAATTCTAGCATCCATAAACTGCACAAATTGAACCACGATCAAAAGTACAAGCTTTTTGCGACATTTTATCAGTTTGTTTCCGTAATATTAAAATCCCACGATAATAAAATTGAAACACAAAACGTAACGCACGCACTTTCTCTTTGCCTACAACGGTACTACAACCCTATAAGTTATGAAATCGTTCACCTCATGCCGCTAGAGGCGCTAGTGTCGCTTACTTGCCCAAATTCTTCCGAAGCTGTGCGTATTAACTCGGTAGAGTTTCTATAGTATTTGCTTATAGTAGGTACCACTACAAAATTAAACGATGAGAATCGTGATTCGTGATCGTTTATAAACATTGATAGGAATGTACATTTTCCGCTTAAAATTGATAACACGTGCAAACTGTCCGACATAGGTACAGTCAACAGCACCTCAGACTATACATGTTGACCTTGAGACCGCCTTTATGCGGTACGTAATAAGAGCTGTTTTCGTAGTTCAACTGTTTAACGTGCTGCTGTGCGTACCTACCCATACAATATAGAGTTCCGTTTGCATTGCACAATGTTTTATCGGCATATTGTTCGTATCGTACCTATATATCTATCAAACCGGCGCCCGTCGTCGCGTCGTAGCGTTTACTTTATAGTATGTAGGACTTATTTAAAACAAACTCATAAAAAACTAAGTTACATACCCGGAAACTTCGACACGTGTTGACGTTGAGGGTTCGACCATATTTTGGCGGAGTGTTCTGTTATCTATGGCTATTTATATACTTACTCATTTTTTTATTTGGTACTTAGCTTTGGCCCAACGTCTTTTTAGCCATGCCATTTATTTTTTTATTTTGATCTGTGCAGTAGGTAACATATAATTATAATCTAACTACCTACCCACAGAATAACTAATAGTACAAGACCTAACTTTAGATTAAAACAAAAAGGTTTACACTAAGTATCTAGTCTAGCTAGACTGGAGTTTTTGGCGCCATTTTGTCGAGTTCGGTACGGTGACTAAGTATTGTAATTATTTGCAAATTGATTCATAGTGGATTGTGTCTTAAAATTGGTGCAGTTTTGTGGTACAAGTGTATACCTATGCAACTCTACGATCTACGAACAAGATATACTCATCAACTTTGTCTAGGGATACATACAGGTGTTATTTTCATACAAACGAGGTAACTTTGAAGCCTTGGTTTTCTGCCAGGGATGTACCTACAGTGCTGTGATCTGATGATGGCCATCCAGGGAGTGAATGGTTGAGATTCAGATCGCTATACCTACACACCCAACTGATCTGATCAGCATTCTAAAAGATTGATGGGTCACAGTTCTCAGTTTCAGGATTTCCATACAATTTCATGCTATTTTCACAGAATATATACTTAATACCTAGTATATGCTATTTTCGCGGTTTTTTAAACATGTCCATTAATCTTTTAGAATGCTGGTCAGATCAGTTAGGTGTGTATAGCGATCTGAATCTCCTCCATTCACTCCCTGGATAACCATCATCAGATCACAGCACAGTACATTCCTGGCAGAAAACCAAGGCTTCAAAGTTACCTCGTTTGTATGAAAAAAACACCTGTATCCCTAGACAAAGTTGATGTGTGTATATTATGTGGGATAATTGAAATAGGCGCGATCTTGGTTGTGTGAAGCTGAGACTTTTATTGTAGTGGTGGCTACCTCGGCAGAACTTACCCGAGTCACCCGAGTAAACTGTCTTGATATAGGTGTTTACCAGCACTAAAGTTATAACATTAATTTGTATGGTGCAGAGTATTAATTTTAAAGCTAAGCAATTAAATTGTACCTGTAGTGCAAAGTATTAATTTTAAAGCTTAGCATATTTATAGTGGCAACCATTATTTGTATAGTTCATTCAATAAATTTTGAAGCTAAACATTTTAAAGTGTTTTACACTATTTTTAAAGTGCATTAAATATATTCCCCATAATTAACTTTACCTACAAGAGCAAAAAAAGAAACATCGAAGAACTCTATGAAATGGCAGAAAGGACTTGAGGCCAAAGCTAGAAACTTAATTAAAAAAAATATATATAAATACAAAGGTGTTCATAACGGCTGTTTTCCAATATTATATTAAAAGCTTTAAGCTTTAATAATTTATTAGGTTTTTTTAAGAGCTATAATAAAGCTCTAACCTCAAACAAAATAAAAGCTATATAGCCTTTACGTTTACTGAGGTTATATTAGATAGAGCTTTATTATTTAAAGCTTTATATCATTTTTACGTTACGTTTTTTTTTTCGCTTTTCAGATTCGGAGTCGAGTCCTTTTACAATTGTTTTCTCGTTCATTCCAGTTCTATTATTTCATGCCTCTCGTACTTTTAAGTGGGCTAATCAAAGCACTGCCGCAGGGCCACTGCACGCAGGTCTTTGTTTGTGTAGGCCGTTTTTTTTTATCTATAATATCGGTCCTGCATGTCTGTCTACCTACACAAAGCCCGCTTCATACTGCATACGAGTTTTCTTTCATCCATCCACATTATTTCTTTTAAATAGTTGGATGTCAGCCTAACTATTCTTATCTTTTTCTCTATTTTATTCTTTATTATTGAACTTCTGTTTGTATGTATGTACCTCCTTTACGGTCAAACATGGCTTGTCAAGCACGTAAATTTTTCGGCTTGTCAGTCACATTTTGATCGTCTAGGAGCGATGCTTAACAAGCACTTAGATATCACGTGATTATCGTGGCCTATCAAAGGTAGGTAGCGCCCCCAAATGATAGTGGTGGTGGTAATTACGTGTACATGCTTAACAAGCCATGCTTTGTTATATGTTCTTTATCATATATGTTTACGTTTGTTGAGGTAAGAGCTCTATTTATAAGGGACGTAAGTATCCGAGATTAATAAAATATTTTAATATGTACCTAATAACATTTATTATTTAAACCATGGCATAGGTGTAAAGGGTAAAAATAATGCAATTAACTTTCCTTCATACTTTTCAGGCTTAGTAAGTACAAGTAATTCACCATCACCAACCTACCAGTGTCCACCACCAGAACATAATTTTTAAACATAAGCTTGTACTTACTCCCTCTTGTCAAGTCTTATCAAATACTAATAAACTTAACAAAATTACAAATAGCACAACACAATACGACAAAATCAGAGACTTCGCGGATAACACAGAGCTGACAGAGCCAAGGAACGTTATTAAACTCACCGAATAACCTAGCGCAGGTTTGCCTCACATGATAAATGACGTAGTCTGTTCTGTGGTTAAAGCTTTATTATAACTAATATATTAAAGCCCTTTCAAATCACTCACTCAGTCACTCACTCGCGCAACGCATAACGCTCTCATAACATTTCATAACGATAAGTCCAAAGATTATAGAGGAATATAATATATTAAAGCTCTTTGGGAGCTTGAATATAACGGACGTTATACGTTATATTTATAAAGCCTTTATTTATAACGGCTATATGATATATTAACCACCACTACTTGTAAATAAAGGTGTTCATAACGGCTGTTTTCCAATATTATATTAAAAGCTTTAAGCTTTAATAATTTATTAGGCTTTTTTAAGAGCTATAATAAAGCTCTAACCTCAAACAACCGAATAACCTAGCGCAGGTTTGCCTCACATGATAAATGACGTAGTCTGTTCTGTGGTTAAAGCTTTATTATAACTAATATATTAAAGCCCTTTCAAATCACTCACTCAGTCACTCACTCGCGCAACGCATAACGCTCTCATAACGATAAGTCCAAAGATTATAGAGGAATATAATATATTAAAGCTCTTTGGGAGCTTGAATATAACGGACGTTATACGTTATATTTATAAAGCCTTTATTTATAACGGCTATATATATTAACCACCACTATACAAATAGCAAGTGACAGCAAACAGTAGCACACAGAGCTATTTCTTTCGTAACGATTACATTACAACAATTCACATCATAATGGACCCTCTAAACGATCAAAATTGCTTTTCAATCATTTACATTGCATTGCTTCTTAATCACATTTTGATCGTCTAGGAGCGATGCTTGAGAAGCACCACAGAATAGATAGATTACCGTGGCCAATAGGCCACGCCCCCAAATTATGATGTTAAATTATTATTCTTGGCGGGAACGCTACATATTAGATTGATGGTGGATAGTTTTCACTTGCCTAACTTAATTTTTTGATTGATAAGTAAGTACTCGTGAAATAGGCAACTACCTAGGTAGGTACACTACCTACCTAATTATAAAAAAAAGTGAAAATAACTAGGCAAAGCAAAAATAAAGTAAGTAGGTAGGTACCTAATTGATGTGTCTAAATGATCACAATTTCTCATCATCGGTCATCATCATTTTGTAGTCAATAGTGATCGTCTAGGAGCGATGCTTGACAAGCACCACAGAATAGATAGATTACCGTGGCCAATCAAATGTAGGCCACGCCCCCAAATGGTAAATGCAATGTAAATGATAGACAAGAAATGCTTGATCGTCTAGGGGCTCCATAACGCGACACAGTGCATTTATACGAAGTAGCTCGTGTTTTATACAAGTTTTGTCAAGTTTAATTTTCGTAAACAAGTTTTTATTAGGTTGGTAGTAGGGCTTGCAAATATTCAGTGAAATTCAATATTCGAATATTCGATATTTTTTTAAGGAGGCCTACCTATAATAGGGGATAATATTCGAATATTTCTCTAAAGTAAAACAGATGGTCGCAATTACTTAATATTGTTTATTTTCCAAGTTAAACTAAAGTGACATGCTTCGTTTAATGGGGCGCATTCTGTAAGATTTATCATTAACTTACATTTGCATTCGCCCCATGTTTTTACGTTTAAAACTTCTGTATAGCGTCATAATAATAAATCTTTACAGGGGAAATTATTATTTATTACCTATAGTATCAAATCGACGTCAGTGTGTTACTATAAGTAAAATTACTAAAAGTGAACTTGTATCACATTCTTCTAAATTCTTAGATAATAACGTAGGGGTCCCACAGTGAAGCATTCTGGGTCCAATTTTATTTATTCTATATATAAATGACAATAAAAGCAACCAATCATAAATGTATAATATTTGCAGATGACATTTCTATAATAGGGATGATGACAACTTTTTTCATTTTATGTTACATAAATAACATCTCCAAAAAAGAAACATTGGTAAAAGAATTAATTGGCTAGCATGAAAACTGCCCGAGATATCACAGTGTGAAATGCACACAAATGGACTCGCACAAAAACGCTCCATACTAACGGCTACTAAGTGATGACGTCACGCCTGAGAAGTTTGTATGCAACGCGTAGGAAATTTGTTCGGCAGCTAAGTATATTAAATAATTATGTTTATCAAAATAATTTCTTAGACAAATTTGCTATACATTTTACGGACTAATTAAAGGTATCATTTATTTTAATAAATTTTATACTTTTTTAACCGACTTCAGCAAAAGGAGGAGGTTCTCAATTCGATTGTATGTTTTTTGGTTTTTTTTTTTTTTAACCGACTGCAGCAAAAGGAGGAGGTTCTCAATTCGATTGTATGTTTTTTTTTTATCGTTGTTCGCGCGTATCTTCGACATTTATGGACCGATTTAGATGATTTTTTTTGTTCTATTGAGTTTTTTTGCGAGATGGTCCCATTTAATTTTTTTTCAAATCGGTTCAGTAGTTTATAAATGGACTTGTCCACCCAACTTTGAAGGGTCATAAAATAAATAATATGCAATATATAAAACCAAGAGGTATACAAGCTACTCTAAAAGTTTAATATGTTTACGATTTTTATTAGTACTTATTTCGTTATTTTATTCATTAGTCATCATCCCTATAAAAAAAACTACGACTCAAGACCATGAAATTGACATTAACACTACCGTTGACAACATTATTGAATGGCTTAAAAACTAATTTGAACTAATTTAAATAAAACAAATTCTATACAATTTAATAAAACTAAACAAGAAAAATATAATTTTAACCTAAACATTGACAAAATAAATGAAGTCCCACACACCAAATTTTTAGGGGTTTTTATAGACCAGCACTTGAAATGGCAAATTCACATTGAAAATTTAGCAAAAATAATAAACAAATTCGTTTACGCCCTCTACAAAGTGAGAAATGTTACTAATAGAGAGACGGCCATTACTAATAGGAGCTTACGTGGAGTCAATTTTGCGATATGGATTATTACTGTCGGGCAACGGTATCGATAATAAGAGGGCATTTATTGCACAAAAAAAGTGTATTAGAGCCATCTGTGGAATCCCACCAAACGAGACTACCATCAATGTCTATTTATGAAGTTAGTATGTTTGTACATATAAACTTAGGTCTATTTAAAAAAGTATCTGATGTAAGCTCCCGACTGCACATAAATCCAAATAGGCTAGTAAGTATTAAATGAAGTACCGAAATCAGCAAAGTAGGTATAATAAAAATGGTCTGAGTATGTGTGTAAGTATTTAATAATAAAATTCCAAAAGACTTTAAAAAATTGACATTAAATGTATTTAAATGTAAATTATACCAGTGGCTGAATCAACATAACTTTTATGGCATAAAGCAGTTATTAAATTTCAAAAATTGACATACCTTAAGAACATTTTTTCACCGTGTTTTAAGCAAATAAAGAATTATCATTATGATTATAAAAACAGACTAATAAGTATACCTTACCTTACCTTACCTTACCTTAGGATATAAGTACTAGAAGAAATTCGACGATGTTACTAGTGACTCGGTAGCTCAGCGGTCAGAGCATTGGACCGGATATCCAAAGGTCGCCGGTTCGATTCCCGTCTGAGTATTAATCTGGTGCGAGTCGTATTTTTCTAGTATATTATTTAGTATTATACCTTACCTATAAAAATAGACGAATAAGTATAAAATAATTTTCCTAACTTACATGGCTATCGTAATCGCTTACATTTGACAGATGGATGTTACACATTGCTGCTTTTATTTTACTTAAATAAAAACTTACCATAGAAAAGTAGCAATGTAATACATCCATCTGTCAAATGAAAGCTATTACGATATCCAAAAATGAGGTCCTGGGCCCTTCTTCTGGCTCCATCATCAGACCCTTTACCACAGAATATATAATAGTACCTTTACTTTATTTTCCAACAGAGTACCTAGGTACCTACATGTCAAGACAAATCAAACGAGCTCAAACTCTATGGAGTTGCAAAAGTTGTAAAAGTTGGAAACTCTATGGACTCTAATTGAGAATGTATCAGTTACACTTGCTTTACAATATTAACAATAATATGAAAAGCTTAATTAATAAAAATGTTACAAAATACACAGCTTATGTTCACTCAAGTGTGTGTGTGCTTGTGTATGTGTGTGTGTGACAAGTAGGTATACCTAGACGGTCTCAAATATCAAATTGTATAGTCTGATGTGACTTCGTCTGTACATTTCATTGCTCGTGAATATATTTTACATGCGGTGGCGGCACGTCAGATTAAAAATTGAGGGTTTTTGCATGGTTTTGCCATACATAACAAAGTGCACGCACTTGCATAATATAATAAGTACCTACCTACCTACATAAGTTTCCCCGCTGCCGGCCGTGCTATAAATAGCATTGTGTGACGTTGAATCGGCCATTTTGTCGCCGGAGGTCAGATTAAACACACCACACGTGTTGCATACAATAAGTGAGTCATAAACATATACCTACTTTATATCACAAAATGTATTGAAACAAATCACGGGCAATCTCAATTTTCAGGCCAATCTAACCACAGAATAAATTAGGTACCTACTACCTACTTCGATCAAGAATACCCTAGATGTCCGGTCAGAGTTTTAAAAAATGGCACCTCAAATAGCCCAAGTAGCAATTAAGTAGGACTAGTGATTAAATCTTACATATCTAAGTACCTATACTTTATTTAAAGTTGGATTTTGCTAAATCAAAAAGGATTACCTGAAGTCTTTTCTTTCTTTAATACTAAATAGTTTTAAACTACCGCTATTTAAGCAAGTAAGGAATACTAAAAACCAAGTTAAGTATTCTTAAAACTAGTTTGGATTAAGTATACCTACCTTAAACTTAAAATATTGTTTTTACTATAAGTACTCAGATTATTTGAAAGCTCACTTAAAACTCTATTAAATAATTGAAGTAAGTACTTATCTTTTAAAACTCACTAAGAAAAAAAATATTTTATTAGTATTAAGAGATAAATTCAAGATAATTTTAATACCAAGTTCTAGAAACTAGGAAATGACAAGTTAAGAAAATGTTAAGACGAAATCTGGTCTTAACTAAATCAAACTATAGAATCACTTAATACCAAAATGTACTAAATATAGTATTTCGCCAATACTGTTTTTAGAATAAGCTAAGTAAAATATCTCTTAACTAGCACTACCGTTTTATTGCACTATCTATAGATTTTACAGATATATACGTATATATAGAAAAATCGGCTCAGCCAAACGTAAGATAATCGCGGAGAAACATACTTAAATACGGGTCAAACTGAGAACCTCCTTTTTTAAGTCGGTTAAAAAACTACACTAAGGCCGGCCACACACAGACGGAATCACGTTACGGAATTCCGTACATACGTGATTCCGAACGCAGCTAATCCATACAAATCTATGGACTACTACCACACACATGCGGGATTTTTCCGTACGGAATTTCCATACATTATCGAAATTCCGTTCGGAATTCCATAACGGGATTCCGTCTGTGTGTGGGCGGCGGCCTTAAGATATCCCTCTTCCAACCATTGAAAATATATTTCAATGCTTCCAACAAAAAAATAATTAGGTAGGGTAAAGTGCCAGTTTCCGGCCGTTTAAGGCAGTTGTTGACTTTGAACAGTTGTAACTTAAATTTAACAAATAGTAATGATCCCAACTATTTTTTATGTTGTTGGATATATCCTTGAGAATTACTTGTATTTTTTTTGAAAATTTCCATCAGTCGGTTTTGTCATTAGAAATTATTTTCCAAAAAAGTACGATTTGCCCAGTTTCCGGCCCCCCTGTTCCTATTTCCGGCCCCCCTTTGCCCAGTATACCGGCCGCCTTTCAAAGAACATGACGGCCGGATACTGGGCAAAAGATAAGCTAGCCCAGTAAGCGGCCTGTGACTCTTAATAAAGTTTAAATAAGGTCCATTTTTCTTTGATTTTTGTATGAAATTGAATTTCAGATAATATACTTAACAAGTATTGTCCTATGGCTTGGCTTGTGATGTGAACTATTATTTTTGAGTTAAAAAAATCGTTGATTGTACTTTTATTTAACATTTACTATTAATTGGAACCTTTATATATTGATTCTGGAATCAGCCTTGCAGTTTTTCATATAGGATGTTGCGTATATAATTCGCAACCGTGGTATTTTCACCATTGTAACATGGTGGTGTTGTACTTTAGGGTCAATTCGTAGGACTCGACGCAGGTCGTGTGCTGAAATTCTTTCAGTGACACCAAGAAATGGCCATGAAGTGTAACACCACAAATGTAATGGTTTCGAGTTATCTTTCAGTATTTTCTGATGTTGGTCACTCACCGTATCTCACATACATGTGCATTTGTTTTGCCTTTCATGATTGTAAGGGTATTTTCCGGCATTTATGCATATTTTTCACATTTTCTTTATTGTTTTTAATGTTTGTTATTACAACCTAAAAGGAAAGTGACTTTGACAGGTGACAAATGACATTGACGTTTCAATGACATATTCCAGCGGGCTAATCGCTCCGTTCCGTTGTCTTCATTTTTCTATATCCTTCAAAATTGTAACAATATAAAGTTTATTTACAGAATATCTTCAGTATTCGGTTGAAATGTTTGAATCAGTCAGGAAATTAATTTAATTAAATCGGCAGCGATCCATTCATTTCGAGAAGTTTCTAGAATGTGGTAGTAATTGTCTATGATCGCGTTCTCGTTTTGTCCATGGATGACACTTTGGCCACTTTCACTTTTTTGTTCGGAGAGGCGAACTGCTTTGCAGATTCTCCATGAAATAAGTTGGTTTTTTGTTTAAGAAGTAATGGTGTGAATATTTCTCTTCGGGGCAAAGCCCCCAAAATATATAAAATGCATTCTTTATTGTAAGAATCCAAAGAGCGGCCGGTAAGTTTTCATAATTTTGTGCCGTCTTGTAACCACGTTTTTGTGGGACTTTAGAAGTAATAATCGCGTGTTCTCTTGTTCCAGAGGGCCGTTCTTACCTTTTTTAGAACTTAATTCTTTATCTCCGTGTTGTCTTCATAAGAAATATGTGCCCATAACCTAACATGAACCGCAACCGCGTGGCATCTTATCACCTTTTCCCACATAATAATTGAGGACCTTTCCTGGAGCATGTGAGGAAAGCAGGCAACATCTTGGAGGCTGGCTGAGTAAGCTAAGGAATCCACTCCGTATGTTTTTTTTGTAACTTCTTACCTCAACATGTCGGCACATCTGTGAGTTCAGAATTTGTTTAGAATTAATTTAATTTAAGTTTAAATGCATGTATGTTAATACTTTTCTATAAAGAAAAGCTTCATGGGAGTACGCTTCCACTTATTCCTGAACCCAGGTCATGACCAGGAAACATTGTGATGTTAGGTACCTAGAATATTTAGTACTTACATTCAAGAACTAGGATATTTTCTAGATTTTATGTGCTTCACACAAAAGAATTTGTTGATTATAGTATTTGTATTCAACCAGAATTTATTTGTTTGATTTATCCCAACACTCTTGTGTTGGTGGCGCCCTTAGAAATAAGAACTTTAGAATAGCGACCTAATCTCAATCTTTTCTCCCGAGTGTAACAGCCATCCAAGGTAGAACCTACGATCCTCTCCCGAGTCTCATGACCATCTGAGCTGCCGAGTAGAATACACCTTGGGGACTGCGAGTGCATAAATACCACGGCCGTCCCCGGGTTGTAACAAGGAATAGGTAAATTTATAGAAAATCTAAATCTTCGATTAATAATTTTATTACCGTAAACAAGAAGGTCATGTCCAACAGCCATTTTTGACGTCCCCACTGCTGGGGCACAGGCCTTCTTTATGGGTGGTAAGGAGGATGGGCCATAACCCACCTCGCGGGCCCAATGCGGATTGGTGGCTGTTAACGACTGCAAATGCAGCCGGGACCTACGGCTTAACGTGCCTTCCGAAGCACGGAGGAGCTCGAGATAATAAATTTTTAGTCACCCATCCCATGACCGACCCTTGCGAACGTTGCTTAACTTCCGCAATCGCTGGGCCAGGCGCTGAACAATTGCGCTACCGAGCTCAAGAAGACATAGGTAACAAATAATAATTTAATAAAAAAAAATAGTTTCTAAAGCCGAGGGCCCGCGTGGTGGGTTATGGCCCGTCCTCCTTACCACCCATAAGGAAGGCCTGTGCCCCAGCAGTGGGGACATAAAAAAATGGCTGATGGACAAAGCCGAATGTCAATAGGTCTCTAATAAACAATAACAATAAATATTATGGGTATTATGATAATGACCGGAAGTACGTATAATCTGTAAAAAATATAATATTAACAATCAATAACATTGATTGGTATTCAATAATAATATAGTGTTAAGGTTGATTATAAATCATACACCACGTTAACAGAAGTAATACTTTATTTCACGACCAGTTCAGACGATAGCTCGAGCAAAAGTGAGCACAATTTACAAAAACCAACGCTTTTATACGCTTTACCATAACTATCATAGAATTGTCCATAGACTTGCAACTGTCAAGTATAAACACACGTGGAGCATAGACTTGAGCCGGAAACACACCATTGCGCCGTGCCGTGTCGCGCCACGGCACGTCAATCAATCTGTCAGTCTTTGCTCCACGATTCACAGACTAGCATTAAACGTCAGAAGGATGTTTTGTCTGTGAGTGATTGCCGACAACTGCATGAACTATGGCAACACTAATGTCAATATCAAGTATTGTCAAGTTGACATATGACACTCAACAAGGAAACAGCCAACAAATATTAGGATTGAAAAACAATTGATTTACAAAATTAATTACTAACAATCGGCCTTTCCTGACAAATGATTATTACGTCCTCGTAATATCAGACGTTTATAAAAGATATTGAAATTATAAAAACAAAAAAAACTCATTTAAGTTAAAGGTAAGACATTTTTCTTTTTATCGCAATTATTATTCACATAGATTCGGCCGTCCTGATAAACAATTACGTCCTCGTAATTTTTATAGCATCTATGTAGAAAAACAATGTTATTAGTTAAATATTACATGAACTAAGTGTTGTTTTTTGTAGGGAATTAATTATTCATGTATTTTTATAATTATTATTATTAAGTAAGACGGCGTTCAATTTTTTTTTTTTTTTCTTTCACCGGACATAGGTACCAAGGTGATAACAAATATGTAAAAAAAAAAAACTCGCTCAGACTAAATATTAAATATTGAGTCAGTTCTAAATATTGAGAAACTAGCTCAGATCTGTATCATATATTATACTGCTGGACACACCAAGTCAGTTCTAAATACTGCTGGACACACCAAGTCAGTTCTAAATACTGCTGGACACACCAAGTCAGTTCCAAATACTGCTGGACACACCAAGTCAGTTCTAAATCTCTGAGAAACTTGCTCAGATCTCTATCATATATACTGCTGGACACACCAAGTCAGTTAAATAAACTGAGAAAATAGCTTAGACAATAAATTATTACCAAGTGAAAATATTGAACTACCGGACACACCACGGCAGATTGCGCTACCAGAAACACTATCAGCAATAATGCTGCTAATATTATAATAACTAAGTTTTAATAATTAGTATTTAGTATAATGTACAGAACATTCATGTATATTGTGATATTGCATTACTCTTTTTTAAATCAAATAGATTATCCGCAAATAGATCTTACATTACTGCAATAAAATATCATATTCTTAATAAAAAAAAACTATTTATGATTATATTTTAGAATCAATCTATTCTAAGTGATTCCTAAGTATCCAGATTTTATTTATATTGTAACAATTAAGTTTCACTCAGAACTATAATATTTTATTTGATTAAAACTATTGTATCTAGTTTTATTGATAATCAATAGATTACTTATCAGGTATATTCCTATGATTTATAATGTATTTTTTTTTTATAATTGTATATAATATCATAATATTGAGTTAAGAATTATAATTACGAGAATTATGTAAATAAACAGTATGGTTGTTTTGCTTTTAATTTTTTAAATTACATGCCTTTAGTGTCTACTCACTAGTATAATCTTTTTAATTTCATTGGCAATTAAAATAAAAATCTAACGTGTTACGTGAGGTAGTCAAGGAAGTCTATTTCCTATTATAAATATTTTATGTATCTTTCTTTAGGCTTGCGCTCGTTATTCAAGGAAATGAGGTGCATTTGCTGGTTACTGGGAAGATTAATGGCAAAATCTAGATCTATAAGCTAATTTGAAGCTTAGTATTTGTGTAGTACTTTTTAATGGGGTGTTGCTATAATCTTAGTGACTCTGCAGCAAGCTGACTTTGGAATTTCAATTTTAAATTTATTATCAAATTTTTAGGAATATTATTATAACTATTATCGTCAAAATCGGTCCAGTAAAAACTAAATATCGTAAGTATTCTTCCGTTCTTAAAGGATGCATCTTGATAATCATCTTATAAATCTTGACAATGAAGCACGTTTACAATAGAGTAAAAATGTTTGTTAAACGCCATGGACTCGAATTAAATCATATGAGCAACCAGATTTGAATAATAAATTGCATAAATAAAATAAAGATAGATAGTAAAATTATTACAGATCCCATTGACATTTGCAACTTTTTTTTTTTTTACTAATATTACAAATGAATAATCTAATGACAATTATATAAAACCATTGGACGCAAGCTTGTATCTTTTTAGATCCAGCCAACGAAATATTTAAAATTATAAGATCACTCAATAACACAACATCGTTCGGGTTAATTAAATACCCACAAAAGTTATTAAGTATTGCTCACTATCAATATATATCAATGACTAAAGCCATATTCTCGGAAGCCCTTAAAATATCAATAATTAAATGGATGAGATGGACTATTACAGAACCATTATTTAATCGTATGGCGTAATTAAATTGTAGGTTGGTTATTATTATAGGTCCACATCCACAGAACCATTGCTTTAATTTCAGTACTGGCTATTTTGAAAAGGCAACGCATAACAGTATTTATAAATTTCTAGAAAATAATGTCCTGGCTAAAAATCAAAATAGCTTTATTTTGGAAAAGCAAGTCAGCTTCCTTAACAGCTTTTTATTTAATAAAAATGTTATTGAGAACATTTTTAAGAATATTAATACAATAATGTATATTTTTTTGACATTAACAAAGCTTTCGACTTTGTCTCGCATGATATTCTTTTGACAAATTGTGAGAAATATGGTTTAAGAGGAAATGCGCCAATCTGGCCACAAAATACCTTCATTATCGTTTTCAATGTGTTGAAATTAATCACATCAATGAAAATAAGAGAGAAGTTCCCGTAAAATATTACTTGTTAGAAATAATGTAGTTAGTTGGAAAGACAAGGAACTATACTAAGGCCACTATTATTTATGTGACTACTCATCAGTGTTATTTATTCTCTGACGATATAAAATAGTAATACTACAATTAAAATGAATAAATTAAATATCATTTATAAAAAATACGTTTTTATAATAGAAAACCTATAGGCAATGATCTGACAATACTTCATAATAATGAGCTCGTAATGGAATCGTAATAAGAAATAAGAACATGTCAAGGAAAATATGCGCTAAAATAAATAGATTTGCTTATTGTTGTAAGGCTAACGATTCAAATAAACCAAAAGTCCTCTTTGATGGCTTATCATGAAAACGTAGCTTCAATTAAGCATCAAATCTTAAATATGGTTTACTTTACTATTTTGGGGTTACCTACTCTTACGACCCAAACAAAACTTTTATATCCAAATGCAATGTTTAGAGCAATATGTAACGTTTCACCTACACGTCGACGTCGTGTAAGCAAACCTAAACCTATTTACTCTTCCTTAATTATATATTTTCGAGTGCTGCAAGTTTGTCAAAACCCTGTCCATATTTAATTGTGCATAGGGATACATTTTATATGATGAGAATTATAGGCATCATAAAAAAAAACTAGTATTACCCAAAATGCGGACCGTCCTCTACAAGAGGAACTGTTACATAAGATGTGTGTGGATCTTTAATAAATGCCACATTCTGTTTGAATGGCTTAAACCAAAATATTTTTACTTATTTGAGGAATATTTTAAGTACTTGTAAAATTGACATAAAATAATCAAATAATGGCATAATGTGTAAATAGTTTCTCTAAATTGTACATCTAATATTAACTATCTATTATTAATTTTGACAATAACACTAATTATTAAATTGTGTTTTTTTTTCAATTCACATGCCCTATTATTGGCAAAATAGATGGACTGCGAATATGCAACAACTGAATTGTACACACGACAGCACAGTAAGATAAACAGTTTAACTACGTAAACAGCTCTTATTTACGTCAGAATGATATAAAGAAGGTATCAAGGTCAAAATGTAATAGTCTGATGTGCCGTTGACTGTACTCTATTTTCGATGAGTCAATTTCATTTTCAATAGATTTTATACATTATAATCTACATTTTCAGAGTTCACTACGTTTTGGGGGTAAATAATCGATTGCCGCGTCGTACAATACATTGATTCATACCCAAAAATAAAAGTTCGACTTTGTAAGTACTTATGTGATTATTGTAAGGACAATAAATCATTAGTTCAAAGGAGAACATATTTATTTTATAGCCGGCTCACACTTGCTAATTACAAAGTGTAAAGTTTTGGTTATAAAAATGAGACGCTCAAATATATTTTTTTTATTCACTGACTATGTTAGAAAACACATCATATTCAAAAGTACTGCGGTTTGTTTGTAAAAAGTTTTTATGGAGCTTACAAACCAAGGTATTTACTTCAAGATATTGAATTTTTTTTTTTACAAACTTGCATTATTTCTTTTTCTGTATGCCACCTAAGTTTTCATAGTAAATAAATTCGTAAATTATTTCAGTAACGAACTTTGATGAAGCTTTTTAAAAAAATATATCTCTAAATATCTATTCGTAGTTTTTATGTGTTCTTGTTTTTATTTTATTATATTGAAAATTCAAACTTATTTTGAGTGCGTCTGTTTGCGACTTTCGGCTTTATGCTTTTTTTTCAGAACCATATAATTAAATAAATAAAAAAAAACAATTCTGTAAATGGATACTGAAGTTATGATTTCTGTCCTTTTCCTCCATACATTCGATGCATTGTGCGTCGGTAAGATAATACAACAATACATGTGTATACTTACAACCTGCACCATGAGATCATGAGCCCCTGCCTCAACCAATGGATAATGTATAAATTATAAAACCACAATTAATATCGTTAAGCTTACAAGGTTAACCTAGCGCCGCCGTCAGCTTCTTACAATAAAAGTCTATTACCCACTGTGACTCCTCACGGTACCTACTGTTAGCAGTTATGACGGAGAAACGAATAGTCTTGAAGTCGTTTCATCCACTCGTCCCAGGTCACGTCCGATGTCTTGTTGATGTCCATACCACGAACGCGTTGCCTTCCAGAGTACCCAGTCGTGTGGTGGTAGGAGGGTGTTCAGCCGTAGATATTCGCCAATGACTCCAATCGATGAAAACATGCGTGGACAGACAATAGCATTAGAATTTCTTACGACTTTAGGCACGTTTTCAGGTTTTCCGATAAATCATAAACTATTCCTACTATTTCTAAAATTATGTAACAAGTATGTATTTGGGTCCATGATAGGAAAACATGGTTTGCGCGGGTCATATTTTAGCGTAAATAATAGCAGAAACGTATTGAACTCTGCATCAAAATACACTTTAACGTACTGTGAAGCTTTGCTCCAATATTTTTTTTTTTAAGAAAAATAATTGTGCTAATGATAATGATGAAAAAAAAAACAACGAAAAACATTTTAAAAAAAAAGTGCAGAAGTGAGGTTATTTTCCATACTGTTCACACGTAAAGAAAAAGACAGAGACAAATGTTTCCGCATAACCGAGCCCTAAATCTGTTCGTCTCACATCAACATCAGGGTTGTGACTTGCACTGGTATTAACTGGGTGGGATAAATTGATCAGTGCCAGAACAAGGTGGGTAGGTGGTAGGCTCACTTGAATTTGCTGATTTTGCACAGCACGTTAATTTCAACAGAAGGGTGTGGTTTTAAGACGGAAACATTGATTGGTAGAATTATTAATATCAGTGGACGTACCTGGCATAATATACTCCTCATTGGAGACTTGGGGCGCTGGATGTTGCTGTTGTCTGATAATTTGTTCCAGCAATGGGTCCAGCCGCATAATTCGGTCGATATTATCGGTCGCCTCGGAGCTCTCTTCGGTTCTTCTTCATCGTCACTTGATAGTAGGATGCCGTGTGCGTCGATTGTTCAACGTGACACGTGGTAAAAAAAAAACGCGCACTTCTGAATTGTTAAGGTTGATTATAAATCATACACCACGTTAACAGAAGTAATACTTTATTTCACGACCAGTTCAGACGATAGCTCGAGCAAAAGTGAGCACAATTTACAAAAACCAACGCTTTTATACGCTTTACCATAACTATCATAGAATTGTCCATAGACTTGCAACTGTCAAGTATAAACACACGTGGAGCATAGACTTGAGCCGGAAACACACCATTGCGCCGTGCCGTGTCGCGCCACGGCACGTCAATCAATCTGTCAGTCTTTGCTCCACGATTCACAGACTAGCATTAAACGTCAGAAGGATGTTTTGTCTGTGAGTGATTGCCGACAACTGCATGAACTATGGCAACACTAATGTCAATATCAAGTATTGTCAAGTTGACATATGACACTCAACAAGGAAACAGCCAACAAATATTAGGATTGAAAAACAATTGATTTACAAAATTAATTACTAACAATAGGTATAATAATATTTTTGTGTATTTTTTTCTAATTATAATATATAGATTAGTATTAAAGTGTAGTGTAGAAATAAAGAAGTCTAGCTAATAGGCAAGTCTGCTTAAAAAACACATCGTTCAATGCAGTAGCGTTCGTTTGAGTAATTCGCTGACATACACTTCGGAAATAACAAGAGACAAATAGGTATTCAGCGAGGGTCAACGACCTGGATGGCGGGCACGTCGCCGTCGCTTGTTCAAGAGACGCACAATTAATTTTATTAGTAGATAAATTTCAAAGCTGGCAATTACACTAGGAGGCCGGTATACTGGCTATCCTGCAAAATACTCCCAGTACACCGGCCAGCTTTGAAATTTATCTACTAATAAAATAAATTGTGCGTCTCGTGAACAAGCGACGGCGACGTGCCCGCCATCCAGGTCGTTGACCCTCGCTGAATACCTATTTGTCTCTTGTTATTTCCGAAGTGTATGTCAACGAATTACTCAAACGAACGCTACTGCATTGAACGATGTGTTTTTTTAAGCAGACTTGCCTATTAGCTAGACTTCTTTATTTCTACACTACACTTTAATACTAATCTATATATTATAATTAGAAAAAAATACACAAAAATATTATTATACCCAAGGTCAAGGTGTTCTAATATTCAAGTTTAACTGAACTTATTGAACCAGATACGCTTTCTAAAGTGACTTGTGTCATCGGAAATTATAAGTAATGTATTAATTTACTTATATTGGTCTAAAAATAATATTAATTGCAATAATCTTTAGATTTATATGATATTTTTTAAAACTCGGCGTGTAGACGGACTTCCCATGCAGTTTGAGGTAAGTCCGTCTAGTACCAATATAACCATAACTACTGAGGCTATATGAATGAAAGCAGTTTCTAGCAGTGATGCAAAACAGGCGTTGAAAATGTGTTTTATATCATTGTGCTTACGGTTTAGATTTCAATGATAATTCATTTTATTTTATTTTAAGGCAAGTCCGGCATAACTTTGGTGACAGTGGTTGAAAACATTTTCAATAAAATTATAACTATTGTTTTTTCCGTAAAATTAAATACTAAGTAAAAACATAAATCTTTATTTCAAATTGAACATTATAGGTAGTGACTGCAAAATTAACAATTACCTTCCCTCATTATCATTTAAGAGGTCAGAAATTTTTCAACCATATTTTTTGCATAACTGTCAAATTTATTTAGTATTTTAATATGTCAACCTAGTTGTATTTTTTGTATAAGTATTTATCCCATGTGTACCGCCGTTTTGAGCTATAAAACAAAAAATTGACAGTCGGACAAAAGTGACATAATATACGTGCAGATGAAAAGGTTGACAATATCTGCAATCTAAGCAAGACCGGCATATGACGGACTTTCCTTATGCATGCTAGACGGACTTCCCAACTATTTACATTTTAAGGTTGGTATTTTGTGCATGCAATAATTATGAAATTCAAGCGATATTAATGAATTCATCACCAGAAATAGGTATATGGATCACTAAATGACTT
Source organism: Agriphila straminella (assembly GCA_950108535.1). Classification (NCBI taxonomy): domain Eukaryota; kingdom Metazoa; phylum Arthropoda; class Insecta; order Lepidoptera; family Crambidae; genus Agriphila; species Agriphila straminella. The sequence continues at coordinate 14,688,643 of OX467304.1, forward strand.
TCGTAATCACAGAAACTCCAAAAACTCCATTGATTTTCTATTTTTTTTATTTTTTTTCGAAGAGACGTTACACTCCAACTTCAAGTACTTAACGCGAAAAAAAACTGATGACCGATTTCTTTCAATGATGTTAGCGACATCTTTGTTTCTCAGTTCAAACTAGCTCCGTAATACTTTCTTGACGACCGAGGCATAAGAACCTAGTCCTTCAAAAATGGAAGTTATGGCCTCTAGATGGACTTGCCTCCCAGACGGACTTCCACACATTGACCTTAACTGTTAATTTTAAGACTCGTTAATCTTTAAGTCACTAAATAATTATTGTAGGTACCTACCTGAGACAAACCTAGAGGTACTTTTAAAGTCTGAATAATTGTGTAATACGGTAAAAAAGCCTTTATTGATTGTAATTCAACAGATTTTATCATTTAATTGTTCCACTAAATATAAAAAAGTCAAAATTAATAACAGTGTTCCATTGTTGGACACAGGGTGTTTCATTGTGTACATCTAGGTGGACACAATGAAACGATTCCCATTTTCTTTTAAAAGTCTTCTTATTGGTTATGTATCTATTTATTACTGAAACTATAAATGCCAAATTACCTAATTGAGTAGACTCCGTTCCTGTAAAAAACGTGTCCTACATCTTGGCATGGACCACTTTGAAAACCGCAATTCTGACTACATGGAAAATTTCTCCCCAATTAGTCCCAACTAGTCCTACTTTTTCGGAATTAGTCCCAAAAAGGACTGAAAGATATAAGCGATTTAAATGGTCCATGCCAAAGCAAACCTTCATTTTGGCAGGGACAGGCTATATCTAGTGAACCTAAACACCTAGCCAGGATCTGATTATTCAAAAAAAATCTCCCTTTTTTATGGATCCCGCAATGCCTAGAATCAAAACGAAATGAAGCGCCGTTCAAAAAATATAAAGGAATGATTTGGTCCCTGCCAAAATCAACCTACATCTTGGCGAGGACTTTTGAACCAGGTCACCTAGAGAAAATCTGATTATTGGAAACGATTCGTGTAAATTACTCCCAATTAGTCCTAAAGCCACAAAATTAGTCCCCCTTTAGTTTAGGAGAAATTCCGTTTTTTGATATAAGTACAGTCATGTACAAAAGCGTACAGTAAAAATTAATTACATAAAACTATTCCGTTCCGTAATGCGCAGTGTTCCGATTGTAAAACATTAAGCACGAACTTTCGTAGATTGAGGAATGCACAAACAGTATCTGTGAACATAAGTTTTACAATCGGAACACTGCGCATTGCGGAACGGAATAAAGTTTTAGGCCCATATTACACTATCATGTATATATCATCCGAGATATATGTTTACTAACTTCGTCGGAGATAGCATCCGATAAATAATATATGATAGTGTAATATGCTCATGCCCCCCTAGTATGACCATCGAAACGCGATAATATGATATAGAGCTTTATCACGTTTAACTGCCATAAAACAATGGAATTTGACAGTCGAGTGTCGACAAAACGATATATATCGTGTATTGTCGGTCATGCTAGGGGGGCAGCCCTTCCTCCCTCCAGTTAAACGTGATAAATCACTGGGTACCATATCGAATTGAAAAATTGAATCCTATTACATATTTTCGTAGGTACACACTACAGGTCTACACCTTTGTTAATTATGGAGGTACTATTTGCCTATAATTATTAATAAAGGAGTGCTTGATTTCATAAATTCGCTTTTATTTACACATTTTTTATCAAAACTATTTTAATATTCTAGTGACTTTTATCGATATGTTTAGTACCTACCTATTTTTTTTCCAAATTTTTACACAAGTCAAAAGTTACTAGAAAAAAATGACAGGCATGAAAGGCAGTGTTGCCATTTTGTTTATTCAAATTTAGCATTTTTTCACCCCATTTTACATGTAAGTATGTGAACTTGGCATTTTGCATTATTTTAATTTTTTTTTTAAATTAGGTTTAATTTTCAACTTTCGTCTTTTTTACATTTTACGGGAAAACGGCAACACTGAATTGGCACTTGGCAGGTGTTTGTTTTTTCGTTCTTTGGTTATTTGGTAGGTTTATTTATTTTTATTTTAGAGTGGTTTTTTTTCACTATGAGACTTCTACGGTGAAAAAAAATCAGCTGTTCCATGCAAAAGCTTTTTAAGAATTTTTTTAAGTACAATTAAATACATAATGATGGACAAATACATAAAAGTCCAATACCTTACTCTGTCAAAATGAAACAGCTGATTTTTATACAGAAATGGTTTAATCAATCGGCTCACAAACAAAAAAGTAAGTTGCCATCTTGGCTTTTTATTTTTTAATATTTCATTATTATTTTCTTGTCAAAATAGTACCAGAAACCGAGATTCATCAAAATCGGTCCACAAACAAAAAAGTTGGCCGCCATCTTGGATTTTTTAAATTGCGTTGCTGTTTTCTTGTCAAAATAGTACCAAAAACCGTGTTTCATCGAAATCGGCCCACAAACAAAAAAGTTGGCCGCCATCTTGGGTTTTTATATTTTTAACATTGCGTTGCTGTTTTCTAGTCAAAATAGTAGCAAAAAACCGAGTTTCATCGAAATCTGCCCATAAACAAAAAGTTGGCCGCCATCTTAGATTTTTTATATTTTTTACATAGTGTTGCTGTTATCTTGTCAAAATAGTACCAAAAACCGAGTTTCATCGAAATCGGCCTACAAACAAAAAAGTTGGCCGCCATCTTGGATTTTTATATTTTTAACATTGCATTGCTGTATTCTTGTCAAAATAGTAGCAAAAACCGAGTTTCATCGAAATCGGCCTACAAACAAAAAAGTTGGCCGCTATCTTGGATTTTTATATTTTTAAAATTGCATTGCTGTATTCTTGTCAAAATAGTAGCGAAAACCGAGTTTCATCGAAATCGGCCTACAAACAAAAAAGTTGGCCGCCATCTTGGATTTTTTATATTTTTAAAATTGCATTGCTGTATTCTTGTCAAAATAGTAGCAAAAACCGAGTTTCATCGAAATCGGCCTACAAACAAAAAAGTTTGCCGCCATCTTGGATTTTTTATATTTTTAACATTGCATTGCTGTATTTTTGTCAAAATAGTAGCAAAAACCGAGTTTCATCGAAATCGGCCTACAAACAAAAAGTTGGCCGCCATCTTGGATTTTTTATATTTTTAAAATTGCATTGTTGCTGTATTCTTGTCAAAATAATAGCAAAAACAGAGTTTCATCGAAATCGGCTTACAAACAAAAAAGTTGGCCGCCATCTTGGATTTTTTATATTTTAACATTGCATTGCTGTATTCTTGTCAAAATAGTAGCAAAAACCGAGTTTCAACGAAATCGGCATACAAACAAAAAAGTTGGCCGCCATCTTGTATTTTTTTATTTTTTTAACATTGAGTTGTTATTTTCTTGTTAAACTAGAAAAAAAACACCTGTTCCATACATAAGTACAATGCGTAGGTAGGTACTCCATCGAAATGTATGAAACAGCTGATTTTTTTTTCGTTATCAAGGTTGGTCCTATAATGAAAGTTGTACAGTTTGATGGTGTGATGAGAGGGTTTAAATTAATTACAAATAACCCTGTATAGGTACAAAGTTTCAAGTGAACCCATTGAAGGAAGAAAATCACTCTCTACTCCAAATATGAATAGTTTCGAAAGAAAAGCAATATAACTTTAAAATTCAACTTTATACATGACCATTTCATACTTCTTTTGAAATTATTTTGTACGCGACTGTACATGTTTTTGATATAGTCCAGGAGCCCGGGATCAAAATACCTCTAAGAAATCATTTTTATTTTATGACTTAAAAACTAAGGTTTTGAGTTTCGATAATGCATAAAAGTTACGTATTACTTTACGTTATACTTTTGTTTTACATTATACGTTAATAACACTTCATTATTTTAACACAAACACGCAAAAATAAAACAAGATACAAACATCGTCACTAAATAGGAAGTCGGCTCCTGTACTATAAAAACGAAACTTTAATTCCGATTATCTCCTAAACTAAAGGGGGACTAATTTTGTGGCTTTAGGACTAATTGGGAGTAATTTACACGAATCGTTTCCAATAATCAGATTTTCTCTAGGTGACCTGGTTCAAAAGTCCTCGCCAAGATGTAGGTTGATTTTGGCAGGGACCAAATCATTCCTTTATATTTTTTGAACGGCGCTTCATTTCGTTTTGATTCTAGGCATTGCGGGATCCATAAAAAAGGGAGATTTTTTTTGAATAATCAGATCCTGGCTAGGTGTTTAGGTTCACTAGATATAGCCTGTCCCTGCCAAAATGAAGGTTTGCTTTGGCATGGACCATTTAAATCGCTTATATCTTTCAGTCCTTTTTGGGACTAATTCCGAAAAAGTAGGACTAGTTGGGACTAATTGGGGAGAAATTTTCCATGTAGTCAGAATTGCGGTTTTCAAAGTGGTCCATGCCAAGATGTAGGACACGTAAAAAACGGAATTCATATCTACATAAAAAGAAATATGAGACTCAGAAGTTTTGGTGTTTCATTGTTGCACAGATTATGTACAAAATAAGCGCCAAATTTGTAAGTGGGACGCTATTTGAGGTGCCATTTTTGCGTACCTACCTACAGTTTTAGTTCGTGAAGAGTTATCTAGGATATTCTTGATCGAAGGGTACGTACCTAGGTACATTAATAGGTAGTACCTATGTAGGTAGGGTGAATATGCCTAACACCAGCCCCCCCTAAGATTTTTCAACTTTAAATCTCTGTTACTGCCACAATTACGGTCTTAAAAATATTGTTGATACAGTTTAAGATAACTTGATTAATCTTTATTACGAAAATAGTACTTAGTTTTACGTAGTTTTGTGGAAAAAAAAGAAAATATAATGCTCCGTGAGCTGTAGACCTCGAGTTAAAAAGTAAATTTCAAAAACTGGCTTGTTTAAAAACTACAACTTAATTATCAAACCAGATTACAGAATTTCATGAGAATCGGTTGAGAAATGCGACCTGGAGGCCTACCATTAACTATTATTGCGATTCAGTTTAGGACCTAAACTGAACTGGTTTGCTTATTTTTACCATGACGTCTTTATGGCGATCAAGTTTCAGCGGCGTCAGCAGCAGGCGATTCAGCGCTAGTCATTTTTCGTACCATGACCTCATATTTGCGCCTACACTGCTCCGCTCATACGTCAATATTAGCGATCCAAATAAAGCTCCTTATTTTAGATAAAAAACTGAATCGTTAACTGTTTTCTTTAGACTAAACGAATTTTTAGGATTTAAGTTTTTAGTGACGAGTGATTTTTAGTGTTCAAATTGATATTAACTGTGTTAAAATACCTAGGCATGACTAATGTTTACTTACGCCATTCCAATGTTTAATTATTTTTACTAAAATCACTATACTTCGTAACTTTAAAATGCGCGGTCAGCAAAATTACGAAACCACGGTATAGAAATGTAGCAGTATTCTAACTTAGTACAATCGGTCGAAATGCGAGCCATACCTATGCGCCTCGAGTTCGCTCTGCACTCGGTATACAACAGTCGTCGCAGTGACGAACGAAAGATTTACGAATATAGATACTATTGATTGAAGTACAAGTAATTATTATGGCAAAGTGCAGATTGTGCTGTTTATATTATATTTAATTAACAAATAAATCCAGACATAAAATTTTAAATTCCCGGAAAGTCCAAAATTTTTATTATTATTATATAGGTATGGCCAGAAGGATTTGAAACTAATTTGTTTTTCCCTTTAAATAGTAGGTATTTAGCTTTTTATAGTTTTCTGTTTTTAATTGCTTAGAAATTGATTTCTCGGCGAAGGTAAACCCTATAATATTGATTCTAAAATATTACGTAGGTACAATCACAAAACCAGAATGATATACCGAGTTAGAATACTGTAGATTTCTTTACCGTGACGAAACTCTCACGCGAACCAGAGACACAAACCGTTCAGTCATTCATATTTAGCTATTCAAATGCGATTCAGTTCTAAATAGCTCATGGTACGAATTATAGCGATTCAGTTTGGGAACCTAAACTGAAACGCACCTGTTTTGAATCGCTTTATAAAAGTTGATGGTAGGCATCCTGTAGGGGAGAACAAACGGTCAGCCGGCAGGAAAGCCATTCAAAAGATTTTTTGTCCAAGCTGAAGCAGAGACGCTTCGATCGCGCTTCGCACCCGCTCGGTCAAATCCTACTTAATTGGTACCTACTTAATATAATAACCCTTTCAATCGGTGTCGGGCTTTACAATAATTTTCTGGGGTTGTATTCGGGATCTTATTACTATATAAACATCCTTTAGGTATTAAGTATAACTGACTAAGAATAGAAAGGGAAATATTAATTAGTTTTCATTGACAGAAATAAAAATATTTTTCAAAAATTGCCGTCAATTATTTTAATGTACAAGTATTATTTTTTCAGACGCTGATATTCCAAGTTCGTTCATTAAAATATGAACGCTCATCCTAGTAAAAAGAAACGAAGATTTAGCTTTGAAATAGAAAAAATAATTAAAAAAAGAAAACACTGCGACAGTGAGTGTAGCGACAGTGAGTGTAGCGACAATGACAGTGACGATAATGTCAGTGACGATAACGCCAGCAAAGATAATGTCAGTCCGGATAGTGCCAGCTACGATAATGCCAGCCATAAAAGTAATAGCGATGATAATGCCAGCGAAGATAATGCCAGCAACGATAATGTCAGTCATGATAGTGCCAGCTACGATAATGCCAGCCATAAAAGTGATAGCGATGATAATGCCAGCAACGATAATGCCAGTGACGCTAATTCCAGCAACGATAATGCCAGCGAACAGGTCACAGACACAAATGAGAGCGAAGCAAGTAACGATGGAGAAGTCCCAAATAGACGACATTATACAGAACATAAAAAAGCATTTGTAGGACAAACACAGACTTACAAATTAAATTTCTATGGTACGGATCAACCAACGAACGTTGAAGATTTATTTAATGAAGTGCGTGGTGAATTGAGTGGTATTTTAAAGAAAGCCATGTCAGAAAATGAAACTTTAAAAGTAACCTTAGATCTAGAAGGCTTTCTCGAAGAATATGAATACGAAACATTTAACTTTGACGCAACGACTGAACTGAACTCGAAAAAAGATATCAAAACATACCTAGAATTCGCGCAGGAAAAAATTCAATCAAAATTTCAAGAATATGAGTTGAACAATCAAGAATCCAAACAAATATCGTTTCTGTACTTACATATACATAAGATTGCGGCTCCGGATAATATAGCTTTATTGTTACCAAAGAAGTTTAAATTCAATGTTACTGATTTTGGTGACTGTATAGCCAATGATAAAGTGAGTTTCAAATGGTCAGTCTTAGCAGCACTTCATCCAAACATCCAGAGTATTAATGAATTAGAAGAATATTCTAATGAGCTTGTCATGGACGGCGTTAAGTACCCAGTGCAGTTGAGTGACTTACCACGAATTGAGGAAATTAATTCATTTAGTGTAAATGTTTACATGTTGCAATACTTTTACGAAACAGCTGGTGAAGAGGTAGTAGGGCCCGTGTACCACACAAACGATCGCAAAGCGTCTCACGTTAACTTATTACTCCTACATGACAACCAAAACGACCGTTTCTGCCATATCAAGAATTTGAAAGATCTCGTATGTCCAGGTGTTTCTAGCAGCCATTTCTGTGACGGTTGCTTGAATGTTTTTTCTGACAAAGCAAGTTTAAAACGACACCAACGAAATGATTGTCTGCGAGTAAAAACAACATTAGCTTCAGAGGTACAAAAATTCAGAAATCATTTGAATACCAAAGACGTGATATTTGTTGTTTACGCTGATTTTGAGGCGCTACTGCAAGTTGTCGATGATGATGATGATGATGGTGAAGACAGTGAACTGGAGTACGCACAGAAACATACGAAAAATATCCGTAAACATGTACCATTCAGCTACGGGTACTACATTAAATGTGTGGATGATCGTTATTCTATGTTGAAGACGTACAAAGGAAAAGATTGCACGAAAAAATTCGTGAAAAATTTAATAGAGGATCTTAAACGACAGTTGATGAAGTATAATATGAATCATATGGGGATACCACTACAAGTGAAATATGTGCCAGTGTTTCTTCACAATCTTCAAGGATATGACAGCCATTTCATTATTCGAGAATCAGAATGTGATTACGTACTCGGTAGCTTGAATAAATATTTTGCAATTCATAAAACATTCTTATTTGATAGAAACAAAATTCAACTACGAATCCTTGACTCAAGAAAGTTTCTAAATGATTCATTGGAGGTTTTGACACAAAACCTGACAAAAAACAAAGAGCATTTTGATTTTAATGAAATCAGGAAGTTATGTGAAACAGATGAAGATCTGCTACTGCTGACCCGGAAAGGTGTGTTTCCTTACAACTACATCAAATCACTGAAAGACTTGGAGAAAACTTCGCTCCCTAAAAAAGAAGCATTTTATAATGATTTAAAAGACACCGGAATTAGTGATGAGGAATATAACCATGCTTTACGGGTTTGGGACCATTTCGAGTGCAATACCATTGGTGAATATTCCAAATTATATCTGAAGACAGATGTTCTTCTGTTGGCTGAAGTCTTCGAAAATTTTCGACGATTCTGTAAGAATAACTATCAATTAGATCCGGCACATTACTATTCAATTCCAGGTTTCAGTTATGATGCTATGTTGAAATTTACGAAAGTACAGTTAGAGTTGCTTACAGATATGGAAATGTTAAGTTTTATCAAGAAGAGTATAAGGGGAGGATATGCATGCTGCAACAAGAGGCACGCGATTGCCAATAACAAATTCCTACCAACATACAAAGAAAATGACGAGGAATCCTATATTTTGTATTACGATGCTAACAATTTGTATGGGCACGCGATGTCCCAACCACTTCCATATGGAGGTTTTAAATGGGTCGATACTAGCGTCAATTATAAGGTTCCCGAAGACTCTACAGTGGGTTATATTCTAGAAGTCGATGTCAGCTACCCAAGTGAACTACACGACAGCCATGCTGACTTGCCTTTCTGTCCTGAAAAGAAAACCGTTCTAGGCGCTGATAAAGACCTACTTGTGACTGATCTTACTACTAAACGTAATTACGTTATACATCACACATATTTAGCTCTGTGTGAGGAACACGGTCTTAAGGTCGAAAAAATACACCGCGTCCTGAAATTCAAACAAAAGCCATGGCTTAAGCCTTACATAGATTTTAATAATTCCAAACGAATGAATGCTGAAACTGAATATGAAAAAAATATGTTCAAATTATTGAACAATAGCATTTATGGAAAAACATGTCCAAATATTGAAAACTATGAAAATATTAAGTTGTTTAATCACTGGGGAAATGCAGGCAATCGTAGAGGCGCCTCTAATTTAATAGGACGATCTGACTACATCCGTCATACGATATGTTCTGAAAACATGGTGACAATCAAATTAAAAACAACTAATTTGAAATTCAAGGATCCCCTTTACGTCGGGTTTTGTATTTTAGACCTCGCAAAAGCCCACATGTACAAATTTCACTACAATTTCATGAAAAAAAAGTTCAGTGATAAGTTATGTTTGCTATACACCGACACTGATTCTTTTATATATCAAATTAAAACTCACGATTATTACAAAAAAATCAAGCCACATTTAAAGGATTGTTTTGATACTTCCAATTACAAATCACCGAACCAATTTCAGATACCACAATTAAATAAAATGCTAGTTGGCTATTTCAAAGACGAAATGGCAGGTTCAGTTGTTGAAGAATTCATAGGTTTGAGACCTAGAATGTATGCGATATACGCAGAAGAGAGAAATGTCATGAGAGCATCGGGTGTGCCCAGAGTAGTCACTGACAAGTTTAAAATGGAAAACTATAGAAATTGTTTGTATACTAACGAGCCTACGTACATTAAATTCAAAAGAATCAATGCAATATCTCACGATCTGTACACTCAACGAGTGAGAAAAACTGGTCTATCGCCTAAATATTCTAAAAGGTATATTTTACCAAATCTGGTAGACACTTTGCCATGGGGCCATTACAGTATCATGGACGATGAAAGAGAATAGAATATAGGTAGTTATGTAGTTATCTATAGAATATGTTAAGGAGAGGAAAATGAGAAGGCTCAAAGTATGGAAAATAATTAATTATAATAAATAAAGGTAAACACGAACCAAATAGCAGCGAAGACCAATCGTAGAAGAATGACAGAATCAAAAAGCAATAATGACAGAGGAAAAGAGAGAAAACAGAAACAACTAAAAAGTATTTACACGCCCGGCCCGATGGCCAGTTCGTAACAGAATAATTAAGTAGGTATATCATAAAGCCCATCAGTAGAGAGAAACTGATGGGCCTTATGATACTTAGATAAAATAATAAGTAAAGAAAAAAGTAAAGACGCTTCTTTATTTCTTTAAAATCAGTGTCTTCATTTTTAAACCATTTACAACGCTCTATGTAATAATACATCGACTAGGGAATGCAATCCGGATAATCCGAAATCCGAAAAATCCGGATATCCGCTCATTTTTACTAGACTTCCAAATCCGGATTTTTAAATCTAATTCGGATTTTTCGAATAATAAGAAATTGTTACAAAAAATTAAAACGAGCAAGTTTCTTGGAAGTATTCCACTTAGAAAAATCGAGTGTTCACTCAGTTGCTATAAGTGGAACACATCGTTTCTCGCACTAGCTTGGTGGTTGCTATTTTAACACGTTTTATTAGGTTGCTTTCTTGATTGTTTGTCCACAATGTTTGCAAACGATTTTATACTAGCATTCCGATGAGCTAGAGACTTGAAACTTTTAACATAGGTCAAAACTAAAAGGCAATGCAACATTATGGTGTCATTAAGCTGATCTAATGATGGAGCCGAAAGAAGACACAGGGACTCTTTTAATAAAACCACGCTCTACCCCATCGAGTTTGGGCTCGTTTCAATCGTCTTGACGAGTTCTTTGTTGGGAAATAGTTTCCAAGGATCTGATGATGGAGCCGGAAGAAGGTCATAGCAACTCTATAATTAAACCATGCAAATCCCTCGAGCTTTGACTCGTTTGAATCGTTTTGATAAGTACTTTATTGGGAAATACTTTCCAGGGTCTGATGATGGAGCCGGAAGAAAGACACAGGAACCCTTTAATAAAACCTCGCTGCCCCATCGAGTTTGGGCTCGTTCGAATTGTCTTGACAATTACTTTGATGAGAAATAGTGTCCAGGGTCTGATGATGGAGCCGGAAGAAGGCCGCTGGAACTCTGTAATAAAACCATGCAATCCTATATCTACCTATAGTTTAGGCTCGTTTGAATCTTCTTGACGAGTACTTTGTTGGTAAATACTTTCTAGGGTCTGATGATGATTCTGGAAGAAGGCCACTGGAACTCTGTAATAAAACCATAGAATTCATCGAGTTAAGGCTCGCTTTAAATCGTCTTGACGAGTACTCTAATGGAAAATAGTGTCCAGGGATCTGATGATGGAGCCGGATGAAGGTAATTGCAACTCTATAATTAAACCATGCAACCTCATCGAGTTTGGGCTCGTTTGAATCGTCTTGACGAGTTCTTTGTTGGGGAATAATTTCCGGGGACTGATGATGGAGCCGGAAGAAGGACACAGATACTCTTTAATAAAACCACGCTACCCCATCGAGTTTGGGCTCGTTTGAATCGTTTTGACGATTACATTGTTAAGAAATAGTGTCCAGGGTCTGATGATGGAGCCGGAAGAAAGCCATTGAAACTTTGTAATAAAACCATGCAACCCCATCGGGTTTGAGCTCGTTTGAATCGTCGCTTGACGAGTGCTCCGATAGGAGATGGTATATTTTTAGTATTAGCTCGTTAACTAAAAATAATAAAATAACAATTTAGTGGAAAAAAAACCTTTTTTAAATACACGTTTTTAAATTGGTCTTAAATTGATATAAATCGGACTAATAACATTAAAACGGAAAAGTAAAACCAGACTAAAAAGTATAAAATAAATTCTTCTGTAAATATTTATCTATATATACAAACTACTTTTACTATGGCACCAACATTGAAATCAAGAAAAAAAAACAGCTGTTCCATAGAAAATTTAAAATCGAATAGATCAAAATGTATGGGATAGCTGATTTTTATCGCGATTTCAATATTGGTCCCATAGTAAAAGTTGTTTGTATGCATGAGTACATTGACCCCTTAAAATTTCGTGCACTATTTAAGAAGGACCCTATATTTCTTTTTTTTGTTAGGTGCTTTTGTTTGTCAATAATTTGTATAATTTTATAATGAGTATGATTTTTAGTTTTATTCTTCAGAGTTTGTAATCAATAATTATTTTATTAACGTTAGAAAACGTTCGCACGAGCGCTTTTTCGACGTTTTATCGCGCGATTTTCCTAACGCTTCGGAATAGAACATAATATGACTTCTCTACTGTGTGTTCTCAAAGCGATTTTTTTTACCATTCGATATTTTTCACATTAGTGATTTATGGACAGAAATGATGTACTTATTTTTATAAAAAAGATAATATTTTTATAAAAAATCCGGATTTTACCAAATATCCGTTCTTAAAAATCCGGATTTTGAAACATATACGGATTTGCATTCCCTAACATCGACATACAATAGATAGACATAATATAAGTTTTTTGATAGTAACCATTAATGTATGGATTTGATTTTTCTAGTAGGTACCTACCTAGTATTATGGATTTGATGTTTTTTAAAAACCTAGGTATGGTTAGCGAAAATTAACGTCAATTCCTTACATGAGCGTCACTTTAAAGATAAGTTCTGAGAATAATTATGAAGTCCATTTTTAACACGTTTTTTTTATGTTGCTTTCTTACTTGTTTTTATTATTTGTTGTGTGTGCATAAGCATACTATTTTTTTTTAAGTTGTTTTGCCGATTTAGGCGAGAAATTAGGTCCAGACGTTTTTTAAATCTGTTTTTATTCTTTTGCAAAATATTTTTGTAAAAATTATACCTACCACTTTGTATATTGCAAAAATTATATGTTCTTATGTAACAATAAAATTCTTATAATTAAATCTTTAAATAAACATAATTATTTTTAAATTTGAGATTTTTGCATTTACAATTCTATTTTTATACAATACTAAATGATATACAAGAAAAAATACGACTGGCCAGATCAATTCTCGGACGGGAATCGAACCCGCGACCTTTGGATAGGGTCTGACCATTGAGCTACCGAGTCACTAGTGACATCGTCGAATTTCTTCTAGTATAATCTTCCAATGTGGAGGAATTACCCCGACATTCAATTGAAATATCTTTCCAGATATTTTGAATATTGATAAAGATATGAAATAGCTACCTATAACAATTTTTATACATAACTAAATGATATACTTACAAGAAAAAATACGACTCGCACCAGATCAATTCTCGGACGGGAATCGAACCCGCGACCTTTGGATATCCGGTCCACCAATGTTTAAGTACCCAAATTAAACTCTTTAATATTTTTTTAGTAAAGTCAGCTGTGATTAGATGAATATAGACATTTAAAAGTTTAAATGGTACCTACTAAATATAAAAATAATAATAAACAAAACAGCTTTAAAATACCTACAAGAAATAATTACTGAAATCTGCATAATTACTAATAAGTACCTACGCATTATCTTATATTAAAAAAACGTCTGTTGAAGTCGGGTGGGGCTTTAAAATAAAAAAATGAGAAAGTGAAACTACGATAAAAGTTTAAGTAAGTATATAAAAAACTGAGAATATCCTTTGGCCCCACCGGACTTCAAATAACGTAATAATAATTCCCTTACTTTTTATTGCAAGCTATACCTATACCACAGCCGAAAGATAATACTTAGGATATCTCTCGGCTGTGCCTATACTATTACAAAAATAATTATGTAATTTTGACAGCCAGCGAAAAAAACTGTGGTTTCTTTTAGGGTTAAAGCCGCTTGTCACTCTTGTCAGTGTCATTTCGTGTGTTTGTGAGTTGTGAGCTACTTTTTGTAGCTGGTGGGCGTTTACGTATTGAACTCCATAATATTATGTTCTATTCTGTCTGGGCTACAAAAAATCGCTCGTCAGCGGTGACGCTTATTATTAGGTACTTGTTCCAGCCTTTTTCAACAAAACTACATACCAAGAAGTGATTTTCAGGTTACTTTGCGCTGTACCAAAGTAAAGCTGACTAAATTGGCTACAAATTCAAGCTTAACTCAAGTACTAGTCTAAGCCTATTAGTTGTGGAGACTGGAGACTTTCTAAACTTTCTAGACTTTCCAAACACTTTCTATAAAAAAAAATTTTGGATTTTTTTTAGAAAGTGGAAATGCCCAACTTTGACTAGGCTATTTCCACATTGCATGCAACAAAGTTGTAAAATCAGAGAGCCTGTTACTTGCACTATGTATTCTGTGCTAGAGAGAGCCTGTTACTTGCACTAAGCTTAGGGCTGCCATCCGTCCGGGTTTCCCCGGATTTGTCCTAGTTTGGAGGGCGTCCGGGGAGCGTCCGGGCGGGGTTTTGTAGTCCGGGTAAAACCCGGACTATAATTAAAGTTCGGGTTTTGGATCAGACTCCGCTTATAAATACTATATTCATTCAGCGCACGCGCTACCCACAAAAATTTTTTTTACTATGAACAAGCAAGATTACAAAGTTAGTGAATGAAACTGACTAAAAATAGCACTGCGCGGCCCATTTTTTTTCTATAGCAAGCACCCCGAAAAAAATCGCGCGCACATTTTTTTTACGGGCCGCCCCTAGCTATTTGAGCATTAATTTTGGCCCACTACGGTTGAAAAACTACTAAACCTGGGGGTCAAGTCTGCTAATGTTTTCGTCAAAATCGTAGTTCAATGGTGTTCTAATGATAATGCTTTTTGACACAGTTCTTGTTTCTTAAACCCAAAATCAAGACACATATGTTTCCGTTATGGGTTTAAGATACTTACACAAATGTGTTTCAGTTTTGGGTTTATAGAACAAGAACTATCTCAAAAAGCATTACCATTCAAACACCATTGAACTACGATTTTGACGAAAACATTAGCAGACTTGACCCCCTGGATCCTGGTCCTGGCCCTCCACAAAATTGTGTGGAACACCCCGGCGACCGGCTCTACATCATAACTAATTAAAATTCCAGACAAGTATTGGGTAAAATGTATTTTTTTATCAAGTTAAAAGTGGTCGACTGTTAGAGAATGCCTTAAGGCATTAAGTCCGCCAATTGTATTTTCTTATGCAATAAAGTTTAAATAAATAAAATATTAAAACAAAATATGTCCAGGGACAAGGCTTCAAAGTCCGGGGTTTTTACGCTTCCGGTCCTGGGTGGCAGGTCTTAGAGATGGCAGCCCTAACTAAGCTTGCACCTGCAGGCTGCACCGCACCCGCGCCATTGCGCGGCCTATAAATAGCATCGTGTGACGTTGAATCCGCTATTTTGTCGGATCACAACACACACTGAGGTCAGATTACACTACACGTGTTGCATACAGTAAGTGAGTCAAATAATCATAATTGCTACTTATGTACCTACCTACTTACTACAAAATGTCTCGAAACAAAACACGGGCAATCAATTTTCAAATCCAAATCTACACAGAATGAATAATAGTTAGTAGGTACGGTCAGCAACGAAAGTTGTTTAACACTTTAGCACTTTGTCATAGTAACTTTTTTGAGTGTATTGTTTCAAATCGTGAGACACCTATTAAAAAAGTTGCTATGACAAAGTACTAAAGCGTTCAGCGACTTTCATTACTGACTGTAGGTACCTAGGTACCAGACTTTCTAGCTAGTGCAACAAAACAAGATAATAAAAAAAAAATTAAAAAAAATTAGGGAGGTGCAGCAGTGAATTAACACCCCCCAGTGAATGAACAAAAGTGTTATTTTTCTATAAAATAAAAAATCTTATGTTTTCTATTCGTGACAGCATTTTTTAATGAAAATTCATATACTGCATAAACAACTATGTGCGTTCCGTAGTTTCTAAATGGCGATTGCTTGAAGTGGACACGTTGTGTTGTGTAGTGTTTAGTGTTCCTGTTTATATAGACCAGAATAAAGAACTATGGTGCGACAACGTATTTTGATATTACTTAGCTTATATGACGATATATGAGTCATTCTAGAAAGAAAATAAGTTTCAGTTTCACAGTACGTTCACTGGTGCACCTACCCTATGTTTTTATATTAATTTATTCTTAAACAGGTGTTACATAATAAAATATTGTTTTAATTTGTATGGAAAACTGCAAAGTGAAAACCTTAGATGCAAATAGACTATTGATTTATTATAATCAACTACCTAGCGTTTTTTTGCTATCCCTCGGGAACAATATTTTTTTCTGGATGAAAGGAACCCTATGTCCTTCTCTGTACCCTGAGAACGTGTATGCACAGTACATGATGATTCAGTAGGTAGTGAAGGCGTAACAAACAAACGGACTTTCGCATTTTATAAGTACCTAGGTAATTAGTAAGGACTAAATTAAAAGAAACTACATGCAAACTGTCAGCCGCAAACTATATGCGTTAGGAGAGACTCCGTAACTTTCTACCTACTGCCACTAAAATTGCTCTAGCAATTTCTCTCTTGCTTCCTTTACTTGATTACGTCCCGACGCGACTCTTGCTATCTAGATCTTACGGAGGACCAGCTAAACAAAGTTGAGCGACTTCAAAACTTTTGTATCATTTTATATTTGGCCTACGCAAATATGATCATGGTTCCCACTTTCGTAATAAGCTCAAGTGGCTACCCATTAGACTTCGCCGGAATACTCATATTTTGTCCCTTCTTTCCAATATTTTGTACAATCCTTCTTACCTATCTCAAGGAACGATTTAGTTACCTTTGTGCTACATCACATACTCTTAGGTCTTCAGAAAATTTGAGCCTCTCTACCTACGCCTATCCACAGGACAAACTTAGTTCTACTATGGTTCCTTTACTGTTCGCGCAGTAATACTCTGGCACTCCTTGCCTGTGTCCATTAAGCGTGCCCAGTCCTTGAATACTTTCAGGCCCGTATTTTAGGACGAGACTCAAGCACTGCTTGAACTCTAATCACCTGATCTCTACTTAATTACTGAATCTAGTCTCAAGCACCCTGTTGATTCCAAAACAAAGCTTGAGTCGAGACTCAGCTGATCTCTACTTTAATAGAGATTTGCGTCTATCTATGATTATAGTCTGTTTCCTATTACGAAATTTGGTTTTAGCAGAATAAGTTTCATTTTACGCATAATTAGGCAAGGTAAATGTTGCGTCGCAATGTGATTTAAATATTTTTATGAGTGGCATTGACCAATTACACGTTAATTTTAATAAATAAGGTATTTGTGCTTAGAATTATAGGAATATTGTGAAGATTATAATGGGTGGATTTGTCACTGCAGTTAGTTTTTCGTAAAACGGAATATGATGAAGACGACCTCATTAATTCAAGAAACTAAACTCAACTCAGATCATGCTAATTTTCAAACGATGCTAAAACAATAATACTCAACTGATTTTAGAACTTAAATCTCTGCTTAGAAGGAATTTGATCTCTGTTTACGTGAGTATGGTCGAGACCACGCTTGAGCATTGATTTGGGCTCATATTTACATTTGTTATGGTCTAATTTAAGGGAGCGGATGGTTGGGAAAACCCCCATGCCCGTCATCAAAACTTTTCGATTTTTTTAAATGAATTTTGAAATTTTATCAAATACTTAATCTCAAAATGTATGAAAAATAAAAAAAAAACATTTAAGGGAGGCGAGCGAGGGGAAAAGAGTAGAGTAGAGAGGGGAGACTCTCCTATCCCCCCTTAAGTTTGTCAAGTGATGTGATAGGTTAGAAATTTAATTTTCATATTTATATTTAACAAACAACAGAAAATATCTTTCTTAATACCCCTTAAAGCTTTTGTAGGGGGGATGGGTGAGTCCTCCCTCTCTACTCTATTCTTTTCTCTTTTCTCGCCCCCTTAGATGACTTTCTCATACATTTTGAGGTTAGGTTTAGTAAAATTGCAAAATGTAATTAAACAAAAAAATATGCATTTCCGCACAAAATGCTTTGGTGGGGAGAGGTCCCCTCTCTATCTCCCATCCACCCCTTCCCCTAAATTCAACCTAACTATTATAATAGAAATAAAACCCTGGCAACACTAATAAAAACATAAACCTAACCTACGCAGTCAAGCATCGTTCTAAAATAAGCTAATCTGAGTCGAGCACAAACACTGTTTTAAAATTAGCGTAATCTGGTTTGAGTTTAGTTTGTTGAAGCTCTGCTCAAGCACTGTTTTAAAATTAAAACTCGACTCAAAACTAGTTTTAAGTTAGAGATCAAGGCTTGAGTCTCGTTCTGTAATACCGACCTCAAGAACCAAGTAAAACAACATTACTTGTCACTATGATTTTGTCGCTTTATATATAAATTATTACTTTACTGCTCCTATACTGCAAATAAGTTGTTAATGTGTTTTCCATAATTACCTATTATTGTATATTTAAGTGTATGTATGTATATGTAAGTTTATTAAATCATAATATTTTATATATGTTTAGGACTTTAACTTTTCCTTAATTACTTTGTTCCGTCCGTGCTATTTTACACCGCCCTCTTTTTCATCTACTGCCATAATATCTCCATGCCTCCGGTTGCCTAAAAGAAATCGCTATTAGCGAAGGCCGCCATGTTTAGCACTGTAAGTTCTATTGT
The DNA here is from genome assembly GCA_950108535.1 of Agriphila straminella. Classification (NCBI taxonomy): domain Eukaryota; kingdom Metazoa; phylum Arthropoda; class Insecta; order Lepidoptera; family Crambidae; genus Agriphila; species Agriphila straminella. The sequence continues at coordinate 14,707,431 of OX467304.1, forward strand.
TAAGTCTCTATATGTATGTTTCACTTTTGGTGTTGAAATAAAGAATTATCTAATCTAAGGGTCCATTATAGGAAAATATGGTTCAGACGCTGATATTCCAAGTTCATTCATTGCAAAATGAACGCTCTTCCAAGTGAAGAGAAAAGAAGATATAGCTTTGAAAATGAAAAAATAAATAAAAAAAGAAAACACCGCGATAGTGATTGCAGCGACAATGACAGTGACGATAATGCCGGCGATGATAACGCCAGCGACGATAATGCCAGCGAGGATAATGCCAGTAAAGGTAATCCCAACAACGATAATGCCAGCGACGCTAATTCAAGCGACGATAATGCCAGCGAACAGGTCACAGACGCAAATGAAAGCGTAGCAAGTAACGATGAACAAGTACCAAAAAGACGATATCATACAGAACATAAAAAAGCATTTGGAGGACAAACACAGACCTACAAATTACATTTCTATGGTACAGATCAACTAACAAAGGTGGAAGATTTATTTAAAGAAGTACGTGATGAATTGAGTGGTATTTTAAAGAAAGCCATGTCAGAGAATGAAACTTTGAAAGTAACCTTAGATCTAGAAGGCTTTCTCGAAGAATATGAATACGAAACATTTAACTTTGACGCAACGACTGAACTGAACTCGAAATCAGATATCAAAACATACCTAGAATACGCGCAGGAAAAAATTCAATCAAAATTTCAAGAATATGAGTTGAACAATCTAGAACCCAAACAACTATCGTTTCTGTACTTACATATACATAAGATTGCGGCTCCGGATAATATAGCTTTATTGTTACCACAGAAGTTTAAATTCCATGTTACTGATTTTGGTGACTGTGAAGCCAATTTTAAAGCGAGTTTCAAATGGTCAGTCTTAGCAGCACTTCATCCAAATATCCAGAGTATTAATGAATTAGAAGAATATTCTAATGAGCTTGTCATGGACGGCGTTAATTACCCAGTGCAGTTGAGTGACTTACCACGAATTGAGGAAATTAATACATTTAGTGTAAATGTTTACATGTTGCAATACTTTTACGAAACAGCTGGTGAAGAGATAGTAGGGCCCGTGTACCAGACAAACGATCGGAAATCGTCTCACATCAACTTATTACTCCTACATGACAACCAAAACAATCGTTTCTGCCTTATCAAGGATTTGAAAGATCTCGTATGTCCAGGTGTTTCTAGCAGCCATTTCTGTGACGGTTGCTTGAATGTTTTTTCTGACAAAGCAAGTTTAAAACGACACCAACGAAATGATTGTCTGCGAGTAAAAACAACATTAGCTTCAGAGGTACAAAAATTCAGAAATCATTTGAATACCAAAGACGTGATATTTGTTGTTTACGCTGATTTTAAGGCGCTACTGCAAGTTGTCGATGAAGATGGTGTTGGTGATGACAGTGAACTGGAGTACGCACAGAAACAAACGAAAAATATCCGTAAACATGTACCATTCAGCTACGGGTACTACATTAAATGTGTGGACGATCGTTATTCCATGTTGAAGACGTACAAAGGGATAGATTGCACGAAAAAATTCGCGAAAAATTTAATTGAGGATCTTAAACGACAGTTTAAGAAGTACAATATGGATTATATAGGGATGCCACTACAAGTAGAATATGTGCCAGTATTTTTTCATAATCTTCAAGGATATGACAGCCATTTCATTATTAGAGAATCAGAATGCGATAGCGTTATCGGTAGCTTGAATAAATACTTTGCGATGTATAAAACTTTCTATTTTGATGGAAATAAAATTCAACTACGTATCCTTGACTCAAAAAAGTTTCTAACTGCTTCATTAGAGGTTTTGACACAAAACCTGACAAAAAACAAAGAACATTTAAATTTTAATGAAATCCATAAGTCATCTGATCGACGATATCTAACAGACGAAGATCTGCTACTGCTGACCCGGAAAGGCGTGTTTCCTTTCAACTACATCAAATCACTGGAAGACTTGGAAAAAACTTCGCTCCCTGAAAGAGAAGCATTTTATGATGATTTAAAAGACACCGAAAACGGTGATGAGGAATACGGCCATGCTCTACGGGTTTGGGACCATTTCGAGTGCAATACCATTGGTGAATATTCTGAACTATACCTGAAGACAGATGTTCTGCTGTTGGCTGATGTCTTTGAAAATTTTCGACGATTCTGTAAGAGTAACTATGAATTAGATCCGGCACAATACTATTCAATTTCAGGTTTCAGTTACGATGCGATGTTGAAATATACGAAAGTGCATTTAGAGTTGCTCACAGATGTGGAAATGTTATGTTTTATCAAGAACGGTATAAGGGGAGGATATTATGCATGTTGCAACAAGAGGCACGCTATTGCCAATAACAAATACCTACCAACATACAAAGAAAATGACGAGGAAACCTATATTTTGTATTACGGTGCTAACAATTTGTATGAGCACGCGATGTCCCAACCACTTCCATATGGAGGTTTTGAATGGGTCGATACTAGCGTCAATTATAAGGTTCCCGAAGACTCTACAGTGGGTTATATTCTAGAAGTCGATGTCAGCTACCCAAGTGAACTACACGACAGCCATGCTGACTTGCCTTTCTGTCCTGAAAAGAAAACCGTTCTAGGCGCTGGTAAAGACCTACTTGTGACTGATCTTACTACTAAACGTAATTACGTTATACATCACACATATTTAGCTCTGTGTGAGGAACACGGTCTTAAGGTCGAAAAAATACACCGCGTCCTGAAATTCAAACAAAAGCCATGGCTTAAGCCTTACATAGATTATAATAATTCCAAGCGAATGAATGCTGACACTGAATATGAAAAAAATATGTTCAAATTATTGAACAATAGCATTTATGGAAAAACATGTCCAAATATTGAAAACTATGAAAATATTAAGTTGTTTAATCACTGGGGAAATGCAGGCAATCGTAGAGGCGCCTCTAATTTAATAGGACGATCTGACTACATCCGTCATACGATATGTTCTGAAAACATAGTAGCAATCAAATTAAAAACAACCAATTTGAAATTCAAGGATCCCCTTTACGTCGGGTTTTGTATTTTAGACCTCGCAAAAGCCCACATGTACAAATTTCACTACAATTTCATGAAAAAAAAGTTCGGTGATAAGTTATGTTTGCTATACACAGACACTGATTCTTTTGTATATCAAATTAAAACTCACGATTATTACAAAAAAATCAAGCCACATTTAAAAGATTGGTTTGATACTTCCAATTACAAATCACCGAACCAATTTCAGATACCACAATTAAATAAAATGCTAGTTGGCTATTTCAAAGACGAAATGGCAGGTTCAGTTGTTGAAGAATTCATAGGTTTGAGACCTAGAATGTATGCGATACACGCAGAAGGTAAGACTGTCATGAGAGCATCGGGTGTGCCCAGAAAAGTCACTGACAAGTTTAAAATGGAAAACTATAGAAATTGTTTGTATACTAATGAGCCTACGTACATTGAATTTAAAAGAATCAATGCAATATCTCACGATCTGTACACTCAACGAGTGAGAAAAACTGGTCTATCGCCGAAAAATTCTAAGAGGTACCTTTATTTTACTAAATCATAACATTTTGCCATGGGGCCATTTTAGTATCATGAACGATGGAAAGAGAATGGGATAACCCATAAAAACCCATCTAGATAAAATTAGGAAAGAAAAAAAAGTAAAGTTGCTTTCTAATTTCTTCAAAATCAGTGTCTTATTCATTATGTAACTATTTACAATACAATGCTAATGTTATACATAGACATAAAATAAGTTTTTAAATAGTAACTATTTAGTAATCTGTGTGTAAAGTTCGAATAGTATGGATTAGATTAGATTTTTAAGATTTTTTTTATATCTTGAAGAAATAATTTCTAGCATTAGTATTCTGCATTTGATGCTGTTTTAAAAACCTAGGTATGGTTCTTATTCGAACTCTGCCCTCTGGCTACGTGGTCTTGACATTTTTGAAGTCCCAATTTTTAACGTTTTTATTATGTTGCTATTTTTATTTTATTTTTATTTTATTTATTTCTTAACACCGACAAGATTGAAACCAACACAAAATGATAAAAAGATCTTACATGGAATACCTATAGATATTAAGCTAAGTACAATCTTAATTAAAGGTGTTACACAATTTCATACACTACCTACGTTAACAAATTGAGATTAGTCGTAAATAGTGGATGCAAATTAATAATGAAAAATGAAACAAATTAGATTAATTACGAATTAAAATAAATAACAATGGATAAAAATAATTGGAATAGTATTGAATATCGCGAAAATTATATAGAGTCAATAAAAATTAAAAACAAACAACAAAACCAAATAAAAAAAAAAATACTTACATGAAATTTACTAGAATAAATTAGATAATAATAATAAATAAGAATCAAGATAAAGTCTAACATTCTTCTTAAATTTAAGTAATGAGTCCGAGAAAACATCAATATTAACGGAGAGGCAGGACGGTTCCCTGTTTAACTGAATAGAAATTTCACGCCGCGCGAGAAACTTATGCAAGGCGTTATAAGTAATCATAAACCTATTCAGTGGAGAAAAACGACCCCGGCGAGACCGAGCAAATTTTTCAGCAAAAGGTGTATATGCAGATAATCTAGGAAGCCGAGATGGTGCGCGAATATTCATGCAAGATTACTATCTTGCATGAATATTCGCGCACCATCTCGGTCAGACCTACTGGTCAGGAGCGTCAAGGACGCCACCAATCAGTTTATGCAAAAATACTAGATCAAGAAGACGTCGGCGGTGTGCCAAGGATTGCAAATTAAAGTGTCGAAGTCTCTCATTGTAGGTTCGCAAAGTCCTAGCCAAGTAGCATCCAAAAGATAAATGCCATAAAAACCTTTTTTGGACACGCTCGATTCTCTTTACATAGACATCATAACTAGGGTTCCACACTACACTAGAGTATTCCAAGTTACTGCGCACCAAAGCCGAGTACAGAGTGATCTTGGTGCTGGGGTTCTTGAAATCCTTAAATAATCTTGCTATCTTATTTGTTTGTCCACAAAAGCATAGGTACTATTTTTTTAAAATATTTTTGCCCATTAAGGTGGGACATTAGGTGCAGACGTGTAATTTTAATGTAATTGTAACATGCGTAGTTTTAAATCTGTTTTTATTTTGTTCTATTGAATAATATTAAATTTAATACATTTAATATTAATATTTTTTGTAAAAACCATATACCACTTTGCATATTGAAAAATTATATGCATGCATTGTATGTTTCTGAAGTAAAAATAAAATTATTAAATATCTTAATAACATTATTATTGTTTCATTGTATTTTGAGCAACTTAGAAATCACAAAAAGATTTATAGTATAATGCAAGTGAGTATCAATATTTTTTTTTGAAAATTCTACCCCACAAGGGTTAAATTATAAAAAATCCTTTCTTGGAGGTATGTATTGTGCTATTCACGTCGACGAACGAGGTCGCGGGCAGTTGCTAGGCAGCTCGTTTAGCCATCAGCAATAGCATGCAAATCTTATCTATATATATAAAATTCAAAGTCCTGACTGACTGACTGACTGAATGAGATATCAACGCACAGCCCAAACCGCTGAACCTAGAGACTTGAAATTTTGCACATAGGTTCCTTATGAGGTCTAGGAGTGCACTAAGAAAGGATTTTTCAAAACCTCCCCCCCCCCCCCCAAAGGGGTGAAACGGGGGTCCAAAGTTTGTATGAAAGTCCCTCAGTTTTGAAGCTAGAATCTACAAAGTTTGTGTAAAGGCTGACCATTTAAAATTAATAAATACGTGTCTCAGTGTTTTTCAAAATTCTACCCCCGAAGGGGTCAAAAGGGGGATGAAGTTGTGTATTGAAGAAAATCCTTTATTTTCGAAGTAAAAATCGCTAAATTTATAACTTAGGCTTATGGATGGAAATCTAACGCAACGTATATTGTTATTGTTAGTATTTCAACCCCTATGGGGATGAAATGGAGGTGAAAAGGGGTAAAAAACCCAAAAATAGATATGGATGTCGTTATTGAAGTTTTCTGGGATGACGATTGCAAAAATGACATTTATTTTGAAGTCCAACACGGTGGACATGATTTGAACCCTAAAGGGTGAAAATGGGGTTCAAATTTTGTATGGAAAAATAATATAAAATAGGCATTACAACTTTAAACTTTGAAGGAGCACATCTAAAAATAAATAGACAAACATATATTTTGTAATTTTGAAAATCAACCACTTGGGGGTAAATGGGGTAAGTAAACATAAAAATCAATATAGATATCGTTCTTGAGGTTTTATGGGATGGTAATTGCGAAAATGAGATTTATTTTGAAGTCCAACACGGTGGACATGATTTAACCCCTAAAGGGGTGAAAATGGGGTTCAAATTTTGAATAGAAAAAGAATATAAAATAGATTACAACTTTAAAATTCGTAGGAGCATGTCTAAAAATAAATAGGCAAAAACATATTTTATTATTTTGAAAATCATCCCAAGGTGTAAATGGGGTAAGTATACATGAAAATCGATGTGGATGTCATTCTTGAGGTTTCATGGGATGGTGATTGCGAAAATGACATTTATTTTGAAGTCCAACTCGGTGGACAGATTGGACCTGGACATGCACATCCAGGGGACGGGGACGGGGACAGGTACGGGAACGAGAATGGGAACGGGAACGGGAACGGGAAGCCTTGTGCAAGGTCCGACACACGGTCCAAGGTTGAAGGTTCCCTAAGGATTTTCTCTAATATCCACGCGGACGAAGTCGAGGGCATCAGCTAGTATTTGTATAAAGTAATGTAAGTAATAGTAATTTTTGGTATTATTCACTACAATCACAGAAATTAATAATAAAATAATTCAATTTATAATAATAATTATATAATTATCCCGCTTGGTGGCGCTACTGCTGCTGGAGACCTTTGTACGGGCATTTATCCCCGATTTTCTCATTTATTTTTAATTATAATAATCTAATTAAAGATTGAAGAAAACCAAAATGTGTTGTTGGAAGAAAAATGTATATTTACGGAATTTGCCAACCGTACTATAATATATGTATAGTATTGTACTATATTTCGGGTCTGCGTACTATACATATACTATTGAAGAAATATATAGTACGCTAAAATACTATATTTTTAACATCGAACGCTAAGAAACAAATCTTTCGTGCATTTTGACTTCGATAGCGTGTAGTGTGCCTATAAGTATTGCATCAATGTCAAATTCAAAAGCTTCAAACGATAGTTTGGTCATTGGTTGGTCTGCTCTATTTTTGTTTTGAGATTTTGTTGGTAATCGTCTGCAAAATATAACATTATTCTTTCTTTTAGAAATATAACTCAAGTCTTAGATAAATTAGTTATGGAAAGTGGTAGCGATGACGAAAGTGCGTCAAGTTCAATTCAAGTGCGTTTAAAAAGCGAAAGATACAAAAAAGACTCCAAAATTATCCAAAACTTGTTGAAAAATGCAAAAACTGAAAAATATAGTTTTTCAGTTTTTGCATTTTTCAACAAGTTTTACTTTTTTTCTAGTTTTTTCAACAAACCACTTTTTTTTCAACTTTCCCTTAAGCTTTGGGCACACCTCCTATTATATTTAATTAATTAATATCACTTGTTTGAAATCACTGTACTTTATTTTATACTTTAAATTAATACGAGAGCAAACACGTGTACGCTAATGTCAAAACCGGAAGAGGTCATATTTAATCATTGTTCCACAGACTATAAATAGGTACAGATTATAACACTCATACCCACTTCTTATTTACTAAGAAACAAAAATAATCAACAAACTATATTTGTTTACAAATTTGGTACAAGTCCACTATGAGAGAAGTTATTATTGATATTAAAGGAACTTAATAACAATTTCCTAGTTTTACTTATTTTTTTATTTTATACATATATTATATCCTACCTCACATAATATATATTAATATAATCTAAGTTACGCAAAAATAAACATACAAGATATATGACTCTACATTGTTGGCGCTTATATACTAAATAATACAAATCAACTTACTCTACAGCTTGACTATCTGATCTACATGTCTTTTCCACAGTAATCCATCTACCTCAATATAATAAGTAACTCCTGGAACTGACACCTTGACTATAATACCAACTGTCCAAGGTTTTTGTCCTTTCCTGAAATCACGAGTTAATACTTTCTGTCCTACTGTAAATTCAACTTTTCTATGTCCTTTAAATGATTCTACAATATGGTTTTGCTTTACTAAGATATCTTGATATACTGGGGTTGGTCTTAACAATGAAAATCTGTTTCTTATTTTTTTTTCCCAACATTAATTTTGATGGTGACACACCCGTAGATTTATGTGCAATGATCCTATAATCAGACAAAAATATGCCAATTGCATAGTTAAGTGATTGACCACTGTCTACAATTTTAGTTACGTTAGCTTTAAAAATTTCCACGAACCTTTCGGCCGCTCCATTAGTGACGGGGTGGTGGGGTGGTGTGAAGGTATGCTTTATTCCAAAAGTTTTTGTAAATTCTTTAAATTATTTACTGGTAAAGGCTGTGCCATTATAAGTACTAAGTGTATCGAAAACCAAATGTTAAAAATAATTCTTAATTTTTTTTTATTGTGATACCACTCCCAATATTTGCCATTTGAAATACTTCAGGCCATTTACTATAAAACTATCCACTATAATAAAAATCATTTTTCCATATAAAGGACCCAAAACAATCCGCATGTATACGATACCAGGGAGATGGAGGGACTGGCCATGTTTTTAAAGGAGTTTTTGACGAAGTATTGCGATGTGACAAACAAATTATACATTCTTTTGTTAAATTAATTATGTCTTCATTTAATATTGGCCACCAAAAATATGATTTTGCAATCTCAATCATTCTAGTACTGCCAAAATGGCTCTTATGCAGCTCTTTTAACACTTGTTGTCTTAAACTATTGGGTTGTTACAACCCGGGGACGGCCGTGGTGTTTATGCACTCGCAGTCCCCAAGGTGTATTCTACTCGGCAGCTCAGATGGTCATGAGACTCGGGAGAGGATCGTAGGTTCTACCTTGGATGGCTGTTACACTCGGGAGAAAAGATTGAGATTAGGTCGCTATTCTAAATTTCTTATTTCTAAGGGCGCCACCAACACAAGAGTGTTGGGATAAATCAAACAAATAATGATTCTATGGCCCTAAAATAAGCAATTTCTATCTATACTAATTTCATTTCTTTTTATATAAAATGATAACAATTCTTGATACTTACTTTGACTTATTTTCAGGCCAGCCATCGCTACAATATCTTTTCAATTTACACAATAAAATATTTTTACTCGTTTCTTTTTGTATCTATGGTTTCCCAATTCACACTTTCTAAATCTGAACAATCTAAGAAATTTGTACATACTTCAAAATTTTTACTTAAATTTTCCTTATTTGTTGTTATTCGAGACAGATAGTCAGCAGGATTTTTATCAGTAGATATTGTTAGCCTATATTATATTAACTAAGCCTAATTTCCTATTAATTATAATTTACTTGAGTGTTAATGAATAATATTCATTATTTTAGTATGATTGTATGTACGTTTAATTAGTTTTGTATCGAGTCACTTTTATAAAATGTACAAACCTCGATGCAAAGAGATATGAAACCTCTTTGCAACAAATCTCAATGCAAAGAGATTATTTAACCTCCTTTGCATTTCATACGATCAGTTTATTTTTTTTAAACAGAAGAAGATCGATATTCAAAATATGGAATTGACATCCCGCCATTAATTAGCGGGTCGGTGGCGGGTCGTACGAAAAGGCAAATGTAAAACAAACATGTTATTTGCGTAATTTTGTAATAAACAGCTAAAAGTTCAATAATTGCTCTATTATTCAGCATTCCTTGCATTTTGAAGTTATCCCTACAATTTCAGTAGCGGGATCAACGAAAGGTTTTATACTTTTCGATCTGCCTACGCCTACGACGTAAGTAACGATTTATCACTTTTTTTACTATAAAGAGATTCTAAATAACTTTTAAGAAAATGTCAGAATAAGTGAGAGAGAAATATTTTATACTTTGTAATACTTATTCAGAAATTAAAATGAAATTCACGGTAATAGGTAGGTAGGTACTATTCGTTACCTACAAAATGTTTATTGCTGTGTCTTGCTTTATGATCTTTTTTATTCACTTCTCAAGCTTACGCGCTCACTAGACATGAAATAAAACACTTTTAACGGATACTAGCGCGGTTTTATTGAAAGTACTTTGGTAATTAGTTGGTATTTGGTTTGATTTTTGATTTTCCCGACGTTTCGGCACCTTTGCAGTTTAACTAATTAATATAAAAGACGGAGGTCGGCCTTCCTCTCCAAGTTTTCTTTCGCCATTTCTTTCTTGGAGGGGCCTCCCAATTTTTTGAAATGGTAGTAGTTTCAGTAGATTCTCTCTTTTTAACATATAAAATTAAATTAAAACCAAACCAAAACTTAAACTAATTAAAAAAAATTTGATAAATTTTAATTTCTGAACGTTTAAAAAATTCATCGCTTGAGGGTAGGCTCACAAGTAGCTTCAGTCCCCCGTGAAATAAATAAATAAAATAAAATAAAATAAAAAAATAAAATAAAATAAAATAAAATAACTTAATACCCATAAGTAGATCAGTTTTTGAATATAAACATTTGAACAATAATAAATTAAATCATAAACAATTAAAATTGACGGCATTTAAAATAAAATAAAATCATTTATATAGTTCATTATTATCAAATTAAAATAAGCTAAAATTAAAATTCATTTGGTAAGATACTTTAAATTGATGTACGAACACCTTATGTAAACCCTATTTAATGCGAATAAAATTATATTCTATTCTATTCTATTCTAGGATAATCCTATAAAAAGGATCTTAGCAAAAATCCTAGGTTGTTTGTAAAGCACCGGATTATACAGAATTATGATTCAAGTAGGTATTAATATTTCCTATACATAAATATTTGCTTAAAAAATACTCATCGTGTCCGTGACTCGTGAGTCGTGCGTGAGTGACTTATTTATTATTTCGTAGTAAGTCCTCAACTATCAGAAAGTGAATCAAACTAACTTTATAATATCTATATAAAACAGGTCGGCTGCCCAAAAACAAAACACAGTAAGGCGCAACTTGAAAAATAAAATACATTCCTGAACTTACTTTTTTCAAAACTTGTTGCTTGCATTTTTCTTATGAAAACTAATATTCCACAAATCCGATTATCAAACCAGGTTAAAATAAACGCTACAAATGTTTTTATTTATTTAACAAAATAATATGTTTTTACAATTGTATTCGTGATTTCGTTAATCAAAAAAATCACAACTTGTAAAAAACTCTATAGAATAGATTATACAATAAAAACACAATGTACTGTACATGAACTTGTAATTTTTTTCTTGTAAAGTGACACTTTTGTAGACTTGTAAGTTTTGATGGCAGTCTGATCCTCGGTAGCGCTACATCTCGTGGCCTAGAACCTAAATATTATTTTAAGAAGTTAAAACCAAGTAAGACAAAATAGCATAAAACAAACCCAGTTGTCTCAGAAACAAATCAAAACACAGTATCAGACAAGACAATGGATGTTACGTGGTGTTACTAGTTTTTGATGTTATGTTATATCTGTGACATGTAGGTATTTATTTATGCATAAGCTAAGACAGAGCAAATCAAATTTCTGCTTGTCCTGTTGTCCAAATGTGGCTTACTGTGTTTTGATTTTGAGCAGCTGAGGTGATAAGATTAAAAAAGATAATACTTACATACCTATATAGGCTATGTATAACAACGACAACACTAAATCTATACATTTGTTATCTATGCAATATCGAGTAAAAACGTTTTTTTCGTTTAAAATAACTTTTTATTTTAATAAAAAATTGAGTAAGTACCTACCTATATTTGATTGGTAACAAAAACTTTGATTTTACAAATAAATTAAAGTTGGTAAGTCAAAATTATATTATTTTTGATATCTAAGTATATTTTTTCGTGTGGTGTTAATTGTGTGGCCTTATAAATATTAGAAATGAGTAGGTTGAAATTTTGGTCACCCATTCCATGACCCTTGCGAAAGGGGCGAATGCGCTAACGCACTGCGCCGTCGAGCTCCTCATAAAAAGTATTTAATCAATTATTATTTTTCAGATTGTGATGAAATGGGCAGTGCAAGTGAAGAAGTGAATTTTGAGAGCAAATATGCATTCAACCGTAAAACGCAAACACATACAATCAATCTCGAAGATAATCACCAACCAGCAGTAACAGAAGATTATGTTCGAACTATCTTAGATAGAGTACAAAGCACTATTAATAAACTTTTAATTGAAGCTTTATGCGAAAATAAGAAAATCCAGGCCGTTTTAAATCTTGAAGGCACGTTTGTTGATCATGAGTACAAAACATTCAACTTTGATGAACAAAAAGAGATATGCTCTGCGCTTGTAATAGAGCAATACTTGGTTAAGTCGAAAGAAAAAATTATAGCAAAATTTAAAAGGTACGATTCCAAATACACAGGACGAAAACGTCTCCTGAATTTACAATTACATATTCACAAAGTTGTAAAATATTATCATGATATGGATTTCAAAAAAATTGAAAGCTATATAATTGATTATAAAATTGACGATGATATGAGCTTTAAATGGTCAGTACTAGCAGCCCTGTATCCAGATGTTGAATCCAGTGATTCAGTCAAAAAACTATCAGAAGATATCAATATGGACAGTATTGATTATCCAGTCCAGTTAGAAGACATACCGTTTATAGAGGAAAATAATAGTTTCAGTGTCAATGTTTACATGTTGAAATATTCTTATGAAACCGATAGCTTTGAAATTGCTGGGCCAGTTTATCATACGCAGGGCTACAAGGAAAAACATGTTAACCTCCTCTTTGTGCATGATAAGGAGAAATATCGTTACTGTTGCATCAAAGACTTGAAGTGTCTATGTCTAATAGGAAAGCAATCCCCTAAAAGTAACTTTTGCGATAGCTGTCTTAACTTTTTCGATAATGCAGGTTTCAGTCAACACCAACAGGAAGAATGCTTAAAAGTTAAAGTCACAATTCCGAAAGAAAAAGTTATCAAATTTAGCAATCAAAAGTTATTAGAAAAAAGCACACCATTCGTGGTCTATGCGGACTTTCAGGTGATGATCGAGAGCGAAGAACATACGCAAGACAACCGAGAATATGGCAATGGCAACACTTGGACTAAAAACATATTTAAACACGTCCCTTACAGTTTTTGGTACTATATAAAGTGTGCAGATGACAACGTTCTGAATTCTGAAAAGTTAAAACCTACTTATAAAGGACTAGATTGTGTAAGCAAATTCATTGATGATCTAGTTAAGGATCTTAAGAAATATTTGCTGATTTATAAAAAGAAATATCCAGTAGATCCCATTGGTTTCGTGCCAGTTTTTATTCATGACCTACAAAATTATGATGGCCACTTCATTTTACAAAATTCTAAATCTGATTCCATTATAGACAAATTGAATACATATTTTGCTATATATAAGAATATCAAAATCGATTCTGAGAATATCCAACTACGTTTTCTTGACACTTTGAAATTTTTAAATGAACCCTTATTAACATCTGTGAATAATTTGGAAGAGAAAGACTATGAAGAGATTAAAAAACTTTGCAAGAACGCTGACCACTTTGCTCTCCTGACAAATAAGAGTGGATTTCCCAAATTGAATATTGAATCGCTTGACATATTAATGGAGAAATCGCTTCCTGAAAGAAAACAATTTGAAGACTTTATCACTAAATCTCCAATTACTGAACAGCAATACCGGCATGCTAAAGAAATTTGGAACAAATTTCAACATAAAACTGTATGTGATTATTCAAATTTATACCTTCAAAGTCAAGTCCTTCTCTTAGCTGATGTGTTTGAAAAGTTAAGACGCTTTTGTAGGGTGAATTACCAATTAGATCCGGCATATTATTATTCTCTCGCTGGGTTCAGTTGGGACGCAATGTTGAAACAATCAGAAGTGAAATTAGAACTATTGACAGACATCGAAATGTTACATTTAATCAAAAAAGGCATGAGGGGAGGTTTTCAAAACTGCAAAAAACAAGCTGCAATAGCAAGCAATAAGTATTTGAAACAAGACGTTGGACAAAGATCAAGTGAAGAATCTTATATCATGTATTTTGATGCCAACGGTGCATATCCATACGCAATGTGCAAACCACTTCCATACGGAGGATTTGAGTGGGTCAATGACGATAATGAGAGAAACAAGTGTTTAAATTCATTACAAAATTATAACGATGCATCCGAGAACTCAGAAATAGGTTACATCCTAGAAGTGGATCTGATCTACCCAAAGGAACTTCATAAGAATCATTCCGAGTTTCCTTTTTGCCCTAAAAGAATAACAGCTACAGAGACTGGTGACAAAGGGCTTATCGCTGACCTTTCCCCTAAAAGCAAATATGTCATACACTACGCGTATCTCGCACTTTGCTTGAAACACGGTCTGAAGATTGACAAAGTACATCGTATTCTGAAATTCAAGCAAAGCAGGTGGGCCCAACAATTTATAGAAGGTAATAATGAAAAGAGGATAAATTCAAAAAGTAAATCGGAAAAACTACTGTTTAAGATGATGAACATTTCCGTCTATGGCAAGACCATAGTGAACCCTGAGAAATTTGGAAATATTGTGGTGTTTGATCAGTGGGACAACAATAACAAAATCGCATTCGATTATATTACTCGCCCAGACTATAAAAGTCACGTAATATGTTCAGAAAACGTGGTTGAAGTAAAACAACGTATTACAAATTTGACATTCAAATATCCAATATATGCAGGCTTCACAATTTTAGACCTAGCTAAAACCAGAATGTATGAGTTCTATTACAATTTCATGAAAGAAAAATTTGGTGACAACATGACATTACTGTACACAGACAATGACTCTTTTATATTCGAAATCAAAGACATCGATTGCTACCAAACAATTAAGGAATACGGAAATGAAATTTTTGACACCAGCGAATATAAAACAAATAATCCATTTGGAATACCCCAACGAAATAAATTAAAAGCCGGCTTTTTTAAAGACGTGATGGAAGGAGCTGTTATAAATGAATATGTGGGTTTAAGACCAAAAATGTACCTAATAGAGGCTAAAAAGATCGATATAAGAGGAGACGAAGAAGTTCCAAAAAAGATTAAAGAAGAAGCGGCTTCTAAAAAATTAAAAAGAGCAGCATTGGGAGTACCACCGCACATTCGTGATCAGTACGAAGTAGAAGACTATAAAAAATGTCTGTACGGTAGCAAGCCGTTGTACGAGACTTTTCGTAGAACCAAAGCAATCGATCATGTTGTTTACACGCAAGAAGTGAGAAAGAAATGTCTGTTTTCACAAAATATGATACAAGAATAATGAACTGCATACATCATCATCATCATGATATATCAGCCACGCTTCACCCACTGCTGGGTATAGGCTTTCCACAACGATCAGTGCTGCGCATACAAAAGGTTCCGATTCTTAAGTTTATTCTTTTCGTTATTGTCCATCAGCCATTTTTGATGTACCCACTGCTGGGGCACAGGCCTTCCTTATGGGTGGTAAGGAGGATGGGCCATAACCCACCACGCGTTATTATTATCTTTTATTTTTTATATAAATGGCCGGTTTCAGGGGTCCTGTATAAATCTAACCAGAGTCAGATATCTGTTGGGCCATTGTATTATAGGCTTAGTTCAGATAACAATAAAAATATAGAAATAACAATTTAGTTCAAAAGCATTTTCTGTCTAGAAATCTTCGATCAAAAATGCCATTGTTATGCAATATCCACAGGTATAGATGATCAAAGCTAGAAATATAACTAGTAAAACGCTGATAATTTTATAGTCTAATTTCATGTATATCTCGATTTTGAGCACCAGAGGACAGACAACAAAACAAAAAAATACATCTGAACCACCGAACGTTTAACTTAAATGTTAAGCTACATTTGTTGCCGACTGTACCTGATAAACATAATGAGATACGAGATGATTGAGATGACGAGATGAGAAAGTTGTCGCCATTTGTTAGAAGAAAAGAAAAAAGTTGCTGAAACTAACCATTAAGTTCGCATCCAAATTGATGCAGTCTACATCAACTTCTGCAAGGCATTTTATGATTAGTAATCCACAAAATAATTTGAAATTAACTTTGACTAAGTGGAATCTGCAATTCCGTGCTGGATTTGTTTAATCCCTGCCGTTTTACACGAAAACTATAAAATAGCTAAGTTATAGTAGTGAATGTTTCTAGCATCCCTCAAGGATCTCACTTAGGATCACACCTATTTATAAATGGACTGGGAGAGAATGCTTTTAATTAAGTCTGCCTTTTGTAACATTTGTTTTATAAATGTACAATAAATATTATTAAAAAATTAAATACTAATGAGTGTAACTTAAAAATATTTTATTTTTCTCTCAATCATCATTCCCCTACCCTTATCCAAATTTATTTGGAGTCGGTGCAGTGCGTCCTTTTCTTCCATTCCTTCCTATCACTCGTTATCTCCTCATCCACTCCCTTATCACATTCATATCATTACGCACACAATCCATCCATCTTTTCTGCGGTCTTCCTCTTACTTTCCAGCCCTCAACATACATATCCATTACTCTACCGTAACATGCCTTTCATCTCTTCTCATAACATGCCCAAACCAAGCCAGACGATTCCCTTTCAACTTCTCTGTTAGTGCTACTTTCAGACTTCCTCTGACATACTCATTCCTAATTTTATCCATTCGCGTCACACTGGTGTAAGCCTACCGCTCTGTTCTCTCAATATATTGGTTAAAACATTTTAGAAATAATTCACAACATAAATTATATTCTTTTTAATCACACGTTTAAAAGCTGATAAACGCAGAGTCTTTAATTTAAGGTTTTGAAGTTTAATTTATTTAGTTCATAAGAAATTAAATGTGAGCCTATGCCCTATTCCTATTCGCTACGGTTAGTTTCATTCAGAGCAATTAATAAATCGCTGAAATGAAGAAATTAAATAAAATCAACTGTTTAAAATCCTGGAAGTAGTTATATTTTAAAATTGACTCTAATATTATTTTATAAAATATACAGAACTAGATTAGGCACTTTGTTTTGCCGTCGGACAAGATAAAAGTCAAGATTATTTTACACACCATAGATTGACTGGATTTTTTAGGTTAAGGGCAACTACTGAGCATAAACAAACTTAAATTACATACAAAATATTTCTTTGAAGATAAGTGATAATCTCTTAATATCTTTGCTATTAGATTATGCTTGCTCATACGACCATGATTATTGATTATTTATCAGCCGTCTGCATATCAGATACGATATCACAGATATGACATAAGCTTAAAACACTTATCAAATTGGCAACCTTTGTTTCATTTTTCAATAATACGTTGTTGGTTATACTGTTTGTTTAAATTATCTAATAGTATTCAACAAAAATTTCATCATAAAACCCACTAATTTTAATTTCAAATTGCTGGTGAGTATATTTTTTAATATGTAATTTTTATTTTCGCCATCATCAAATTTCAAATCCCAGAAATTATCTTAATAGATCGTGCTTACAAACCTCCTCCTTTTTCTGATTAGTCATCTATTATCGATCAATTTATCCACAATAATTCAATAATTTGTTTATTCTCGACAGAAGTTAATTTTGACTCATGGACAACCATGGAAACCGAAGATATTCATCAAGAATTTAAAATAGAAAGTAAAATTGCATTTGATGGTAGGGTTCGGTCGTATAGAATAGAACTCTGCGACATTAAACAATCATCAAGAGAAAATAATAAAGATAAAGTGCAAGCTGTATTAAATGAAACACGTGACACCATAGCAAACAAATTGGAAGAAGCCTTGAAAAAACATGACACTATACAGGCAACTCTTAATCTTGAAGGATCACAAGATGAGTACGATTATAAAACGTATAGCTTTAATGCAACGAAAATGCTGAATTCAATCAATTTCGAAAGAAATTTCACAATGTTATTTAAACAAATTCAATCTAAATTTGATAATTATGATGCACAAAATGAGGGGATCATGCATTTTCATTATTTATACTTGTTTATTCACAAACTAGCCGATCGAGATTGTATGACAAATGTGATATCGGATGACGATATGAGTTTCAAATGGGAGGTCTTGAAGGCTCTACATCCAGGCAAGAACACACCTGATGAGCTAAGGCAGTTTTCTGATGACATCATTATGGACGGTATTGATTACCCAGTCCAGTTGGAGGACATACCAAAGTTTGAAGAAAATAACAAATTCAGTATCAACGTTTACATGTTGAAGTACTCTTTTAACTCAAATTCTTATGAAATCGAAGGTCCAGTGTATCACACGATGAAACGGCAAGAACTACACATCAACCTTCTACTATGTAACAAAAATGGGAGAAACCGGTACAGCTACATTAAAGACTTAAGTAGTTCAAAAGCGCATAATTTTTGTGACGGCTGCTTCAATTCATTCGATAAAAAGGAAAAATTTGAACGTCACCAAGAAAAAGAATGCTTCAAAGTCAAAACAAAATTTCCAAAAGATGTAAAAGTTAAATTTAGTGATCAGGGATATTCGGGAAGATTGCCATTTGTTGTGTATGCTCATTTTGAAACGCTGTCGCAAATTGTTAAGAGCGCTGATGAAGTAAAAGAAAGACAATCCAACGACGTGTGGATTGCACATACTGACAAACATTTTCCCTACAGCTATGGATATTATATAAAATGCGTCGATGACGAATATTCTACTTCAAAATTTGACTTTTTCCAGCAGAAAAACCTACATGAATGTATTCGCAGTTTTACTGATAGCTTAGTCGATAATCTAAGACAAAAATGGTCTCACTATAAAAGTAAACATCCAGAAGCATCTATGAAACACATACCGGTCATTCTGCAAAAGTTGGAAAGGAACGGTAATTATCTTGTACAACAGTCTAATTGTAATTCTTTTTTTATAAGAATGAAAAGATACCTCGCTATCCTAAAAAAGCTGGACATTGGTGATGGAGCTAATAATATTAATATACGCTTTCTTGACTTTAATAACTTCATCAATGAACCTCTCAAAAATGCGGTAAAAAGTTTAGATAAGAAAGACTTCAAAGAAATGCAGGGATTAGTCGATAAAAGCGTGGATGTAGAGAGGTTGATTGGAAAAAAACTCATATTTCCTGGCAAATACGTTAATAAATCATTAGATAACTTAATGGAAACTTCGCTCCCAAGAGAAGATGATGAAAACAATGATGATGAGTTACACAGCCATGCCCAACGGATATGGGAGCACTTCCATTGTAGTAACATTCGTGATTACCTCGAAGTTTACGTCAAATATAATATTTTCCTTCTAGCTAGCGTCATTGAAAACTTGAGAAATTTCTGCAGCCAGCACTATAAATTAGACCTAGCACATTATTATTCAATATCTGGATTCAGTTGGGATGCGATGCTGAAAATGACGAAAGTAGAGTTAGAACTGTTCTCAGACGTTGAAATGTTACATTTTATCAAAAAGGGTATCAGAGGGGGATATGTGCAATGTAATAAGCGGCACGCGGTAGCCAATAATAAATACTTACCAGGATACAAACAAAATGAAGAGGAATCTTACATTATGTTCTTAGACGCAAATAATTTGTATGGGCATATAATGTGTCAAAATTTACCATACGGAGGGTTCGAATGGGTTGACATCGATTATGATTACAAAACTCTTAATCCAGATTTCGGATACATTCTGGAAGTAGACCTTTCTTATCCAGTTGAGCTTCACAACAAACACTCCGATTTACCTTTCTGTCCTGTAAAGAGGAACGTTAACGGTGCTGATAATGAATTCCTCGTTGCTGATTTTCACCAAAAAACTCGGTATGTTATCCATCATTCATACCTAGCTCTTTGCGTTAAAGAGGGTTTGAAGATTGAAAGAATTCATAGAATTCTAAAGTTTAAACAAAAAGCATGGCTCAAGGAGTATATAGAATTTAACACAAGCAAGCGCCAAGCGGCTAAAAGCAAATGCGATCAAAACTTTTTCAAGTTATTAAACAATTGTATCTATGGTAAGACTATGGAAAATCTAGATAACCGCAGTGTTGTACAGTTATTCCATCATTTTGATAACAAAGGATTTAAAGCAGGAGCTAGCAGCTCTTTAGGCAGGCCTGATTGTTCCAGTTACGCCATATGTTCTGAATCGACAGTCGCAATAAATTTTAAGAAAACAAATATTTTATACAATAAACCCATATACGTCGGGTTTTGCATTTTGGACCTAGCTAAAACTGAAATGTGTAAATTCCACTACAATTTTATGAAAAAAGAAATCGGGAATAATTTACGTCTACTATATACCGATACTGATTCATTAATTTATGAATTTACAGGAGTTGATATCTATGAATTTATCAAACAACATATCAGCAGCAATAAACTTCAGGAATTAGGTACCGGATTCGATACCAGCGGGTATAAATCAAACAATGAATTTGGTATACCAGAAAGGAATCACAAAAAACCTGGATATTTTAAAGATGAACTAAACGGTGCCGTCGTAAAAGAATTCGTCGGGCTTAGGGCAAAAGTTTTTTTAATAGATTATGTAGTTGAACATGGTTTGAAAACAATAAAGAAAGCTGTGATGGTACCCCAGCGTATTAAAGAAACATTTAAAACAAATGATTATATAAATTGTGTTAGTAATAACGAGTTGTTATATAAAGAATATTCTCGAGAACGAACGGTAGACTTTGATGTGTACACACAGTATGTAAGTAGAATGGTTCTTTCCCCTAATGATCATAAAAGATACTTGGTACAAGAGAACCAATTAAGTCAAAAACGAGTCGACACCTTACCATGGGGCCACTATAAGATACATAATGGTGGATGTTGATAGTTAAAGGATTGCTTTTTTGACTCTATTTTATTTCTTACACAGTCAATTCCATTTTACTCTATGGCAATATTCGAGATGTCTTCTCCACTCCTTCCTCCCCACACATTCTCAAATGCCTTTTAGACTATAGCAC
Source organism: Agriphila straminella (assembly GCA_950108535.1). Lineage (NCBI taxonomy): Eukaryota > Metazoa > Arthropoda > Insecta > Lepidoptera > Crambidae > Agriphila > Agriphila straminella. Next base: position 14,728,609 of record OX467304.1, read on the forward strand.
AGAATATATAATAGTACTAACGTACTATAGCTATGCTCCTATTGGATATGGAAATTTTTATTTTATTTTTATTTTGCTTATTAAAGAAACATACAGCTCTTATTATACAGGTAGGTGTAATAACTATGACTAGATCATTAGCCAAAACAGTTTCCAACCATGAGACAGGTTTCTAACGATGAGACATCCATTATGATCCAGAAAGTGGAGAAGACTCTCCACTCCACTCCACATATTGCCAAATGCCATTTACACTATGGCAATGCTCCTATTCGAGATGAAGACATCCCGACTCGAATAGGAGCATTGCCAAAGCATTAAAACTTTTTTATGGCGTTAAAAGAAAAGATAAATACATGTTGCATCAGCAGATAAATAGCTGAAAATGAAAACAAAAAAGCTTTAAAATTTAATACCTCTAAAAAGCAAGAAATAATATTCAATCACACTATCGCATATCATTGTAATAAAACACGTCTAATGAAGTCGGGTGGGGCACGGTGGCAATGTGTGGGAAGAAGTGGGGAAAAGTTTGAGAATGGCATTTGGCAATGTCCACTCCACTCCACACATTGCCAAATGCCATATTTACACCATGGCCATGCTTTTATTGGTAAAGTCTTCGCCACTACCACTTGTACTATTATGTATTCTGTGCCACTACTTTCCACACATTGCCACTGCTGTCTTTATCTCCTGATAAAAAGCGACATTTATTTATCTTTTCTTTTAAGGCCATAAAGAAAGTTTGAATGCCTCACAATCACAATCCTACAAATAAGTACCTACTACATAATATTATGAAAGTTTGTATTGTCATTAGTAGGTACTTAGTTAATATTTTTTAATTATTTTATAATTTTGTGTATAGTAGTAGTAGTATAGTACCTACATGTTTCGATTTTTTTGACCGAAAATATTTGTAGTTTTGTTAATAGTTATGTTAATTATTTATTAACGTTTGTTAAATCGTGTCGTGTGTAAAGTGAGGTTTAGTGAAGTATATTTGTTCATTATCAAAATATTTACTATACCTACAATAATAATAATACTTAATAATATTGTAACAATAAGTATGTACCTACTTGTTTTTGTAATTGTTAAGAAACAAGTAGGTACTTAGGTAGGTAAATAGGTACCTACCATTCAAGTGATTTCTTTTTACACATTGATTAAATTTGCTAATTAGGTACTTTTGTATAAAAAATAATGTCTTGCCGTGTTTTTATTGGGAATTAATAAATTGGGTGACTGGAAATATTTAAAGGCGGCTGTTAATGTGATACTTAATTACTAAACCGGGCAGCAGTTTAGTTTTTGGGCGACAAAATAACTAAACGGGCTACTAACAGTAACAGTGGATTACAAAAATACTAAAAACGGGCGAATACAAATAATTATGTATTCGACCGTTATAATAATAATAATACCCATAATTATGGGTGACAAATAATTTAAGTTAGCAGTGAAAACTCTAAATGGGTGACAAAAATACTGAGTGGACTATTTTTCATACTATTATTCCAAGTAGGTACCTAACTATAATATAACTGATTTCAGCTGCCCAACATTGTATTTTTAACGCGTTTTTAATAGGTAACTCTCTCGTTGTTTGTTTTTTGTCATCTCGATTAGGATAAATAGTCCCCCTTTTCAATAAAATATACGCCAAATTATGTCCCCTACCCTAAGTATGTCGCCCTATTAGTAATTCGGTCGCCCGTTCTGTATAACTAGTTGCTCAATTTGTATTTTAAAGTCACCCATTTTCAATATCTGTAGTCGCCCTGTATTTCAGTACGCTATATTCAGTATTTTTGATACCCAAAATGGGAATTTATTGTTACCCGATTAAATACTACCCGTTTTTATTCATGAAAAATTCTAACGCGTCGTCGACGCGTCGGTAGCAGCCGATATCCGATGGATGACACTTGCAGTTTGCCGACAGTGACATCGCCGACGCCGTCGTCGGCGCGAGACGACGCCTGCCGCCGGCGAGTGTCGACGGCTGCAGTTATGGCACCAGAGTACTCTTGCGTTGGCACTGTCGTTGACAACATGCCACCCGAGCTCTAATTAAATGAAATAGGTAGCGTTTTGTTTTTCTTTCGGATCTATACATAAAGTTAATATACCTAGCGGAATAGAGGCACACACATAAGCTGTTAAACGAAACCGAAAACGATTTACATTTGTGTGTGTATTTTTTATATGTTGACGTCTCAGTGATGTAATCTTGTCACAATAAACATTAATATCGATATCGATAGTATTATTGAACAGCAATAGATTTGAAAAATAGATGGGATGGAATTTTGCATAGGTGTTGGTACTAGGTGTGACAACCTTTGAATTGCTCATCTGTAACCAATTTATAATTACTGTTAAAGATACTGTTATTTTTAAAAGGACTGGGCCATATAATGAAAATACCAAAATGAAGAATTACTATACTTCTTGGGTTACTGTGATACATGATGTATCTGCTTTATTTTGTAAGTTGTACTTTTCATCACATTATGTTATTACTACCATTTTAAATAATTTAAACATTATATTTTTATTCTATTTTAGCTATAGTATTTATTACACTTATCTTGATAACATGAACACTTCTTACTTACAACAGATATCAATTTTATTTACATCATATTTACAAATTATTATGGGCATTAATGACATGACAATGAAACAATGCATCATTATTAATAAACTACTTAGATTCTTATCTCAATGCCTTGCCTAAAGAACCTCAAGGTTGGTTTCTTTAATGCGGGTTCACTTTGCACAAAGCAGGATGAGTTCATTATGGCTGTGGAGGCACTGTCCCCTGATATATTGGCAATAAATGAGACGTGGCTGAGGGCGGGACAGGATGACTTGGCTCCTAATCTGCCTGGTTACCGGTTGCGCCATTCTCCTAGACCTGACCAGGTGAAGGGAGGTCGTGGCGGTGGGGTCGGTTTTTACATACGGAGGGGTGTAAATGCTCGCTTATGTCCTCACCTCCCAACGTTGACTGTGGAACAGATGTGGCTGAGCATTCGCATGTGTGGTAGGTCATTTTTGGTCGGAACCGCTTACAGACCCCCATGGCTGGATATAAACACTTTCTTTGATGCGGTTACCAGCTCTATAGTCTCTTTTCCTAAATGTGATGGCCTTATTCTGCTAGGCGATTTTAACATAAACCTTCTGGAGCCTACTAATAGTAAGTGTAAATTGTTCCTTGATTTTTCCCAGACTATGAACCTTACACAATTGGTGGAAGAACCAACTCACTTCACTGATCATGGAGGCAGTCTCATTGATGTGATCTGTACTGACATCAGGGCCTTACGGGTTAATGTTCATCACACTCCTGATCTGGGACGACATGCCATGCTGACGGCTGAATTCAAGATGAAAAAAGAGCGCCCTGCTCCTCACTGGGTCTCATACAGACCTCTGAAGGATATAGACCACAACCAATTCAATAAGGATTTAGATACTGTTAAGTGGGAGCACATTAGTGGTTTGGACAGTGTTGATGCGTCAGCCGAGGCCTTCACAGTCTGCATTAAGCTGCTATTCGACTTACATGCCCCTGTTAAGAAGAAAAAATTTAAGTATCCACCCCATCCCTGGATAACGGATACTGTAAAGGTCATGAAGGGCATCAGGGACGAATATCATGCCAAGTCAAAAAAAAGCAGATCAGAAGTCTATAAAAATCATTACAAATTTATGAAAAACCTTGTAATAACTGCTATCGAAAACGAAAAAAAATGTTCTTCTCTGTGCATATTAACAATAATATAAAAAACTCAAAAAAATTGTGGTCCACCTTAAAAAACACCGTATTACCAAAAAATAATAATATGAACGAACTACCAATGTGCTTTGATGACCCCGATGTAATAAACGCACACTTTCTTAATATTTTTAGCAAGAATAGTGTTTCCATATCTGAGCTAACATACTTGGAACACCACAGATATGGTACGGGCACTTTTTCCTTTCACGAAGTCAGCGAAGATGAGATTATGAAAATAGTCATGGGGCTGAAGTCTAATGCTCAGGGGGATGATGGTGTCACACTGGACATGTTGCTTTTGACTTTGCCGAAATCCTTGTCCACTATAACATCTTTAGTAAACAAGTCATTAAAGGAAGGCAAATTCCCAGAGATCTGGAAGAGGGCTATAGTAAAGCCACTGCCAAAAGTAAGTAACCCGGCCTCTGTAAAAGATCTTAGACCTATCAGTATTTTACCATGTGTCTCAAAGATCCTGGAAAGGGTAGTCTGTAATCAGCTGACCCAGTATCTTGATGATCAGGGCATTCTTCCTCAGGTTCAGTCAGGGTTTCGGAGGGGATTTGGCACTGCAACTGCCCTGGCTGATGTGGTCGACAACCTTCTTGCTGCTCAGGACCTTGGAAATATCAGCGCTTTAGTATTATTGGATTTCTCGAGGGCATTTGATTCCATTAACACAACACTTCTTTTGTCTAAACTAGCATTTTATGGAATCGATGCCCAAGCCGTCAGATGGTTTCATAGTTACTTGAGCCAAAGACAGCAGTATGTGGAACTCAGGAAATGCGGTGATAAGCTTATGTCAGCACCCCTTCCTGTGACACGTGGCGTGCCCCAGGGATCAATTTTGGGTCCTATCCTCTATGCACTTTACAGTGCTGACATAACAAAATGTATAAATCACTGCCAGTACCACATATATGCTGATGACCTACAGTTGTACTATTCATTTAAACCATCAGATCAGGTCAGCGCAGTTGACAAGATAAACGAGGATCTGGCATGCATCTCTACCTGGTGCCGGTCGAACTGCCTTGTCCTCAACCCGTCAAAATCTAAGTTCATGCTGATTGGTTCTAAGCGAACAATTGGTAAGATAAATGATAACAATACACCCATGAAAATCAGTATTGATGGAGAAGCCATAGAACAGGTGGAGGTAGCCAGAAATTTGGGGTTAGTTTTTGACAGTCAACTTAATTTTGAGAACCACATGATAGAATGTGTTCGTAATTGCTTTTACCGCTTAAAGTTATTATATAAAATTAGACCATACTTGTGTGAAAAGGTTAGAATTCAGTTGTGTGAGTCACTTATTCTGTCGAAACTCAACTATTGTGATGTAGTCTATGGTCCACGCCTACTTTCCAGAACATCTAAATTGATACAAAGGGTGCAGAATGCATGTGCTCGTTTCTGCTTCCGTATTCCACCTAGGTCACATGTTACTCCGTTTCTTATTACCGCCAACTTATTGAAGATGGAAGCCCGCAGGAAGCTACATTTGGCTACTTTGATGTTCGGCTTAATAAATACAGGAAAACCACCGTACCTCTACAACAAATTGACATGGGCACAGAGGTCTGACCGACCCCCGAGGCGGGCTTGCACTCATGTTTTCTCAACTCCTCTACATCGTACTGTAGCCTTCCGGGGTTCATTTAGGTTTGCCGCCACTCGCTGTTGGAACGATATCCCGCCACCAATGCGTGACCTACGAACAATAAACACTTTTAAAAAACACTATAAACAGTATCTTCTCGATAACCAACACTCTCAATTTCTACTTACCAGCTGATATAACACAACATGCGTGGTGGCGGGATGCATCTGGCTTCCAGCTAAAACAGTACCACATGGACAAACGTGGCGCCACGTGGCAAGCTTACGTGGCACGAAATCGTATGACGACACATAACACCAATAAATGAATAATATTCTTAGAAACTTAAGGTAGTAATGAAAAGAAAAGAAAACATCACTGCCGCAGCTGCACACACACACACCAAAACTGTCACTGTCACTGTCACATGTTTGCGTTGAAAGGTACAACCACAGAGGAAATAGGTACAACATGTTATTGTAAATTACTTTTTTTTTTCTGATTTATATAGCGTCCGTTACAGCCAGGCCCTGTCAGAATAGCAGCGTGCCGTGGCGTTACTCTAACGTCACGGCATTCATACGCTGAGGCAGGGGCCTTTTATTAATCTCTTTTTTTGTTTTTTTTTATCTCTTTTCATTTATTTTATTTTAGTGTTTAAGTATTTTGTGAGATTAATAATAAACTATTTCTATTCTATTCTACTAAAATTACGATACTGGAATGAAGTATGACTATTAAAAAAAGATCAGAAGATATTTATAATAATTTATTTAACAAAAAAAGGTCAAAAATATTTAAAATCAATATCCACTACATAATTATTATAAAACAAAGTAGCTTCCCGCTGTCTGTCCCTATGTATGCTTAGATCTTTATAACTACGCAACGGATTTTGATGCGTTTTTTTAATAGATAGTGATGCAAGAGAAAGGTATATCCTATCCTACTAATATTATAAAATGTGAAAGTTTGTGGGTTTGAATGTTTGTTCCTCAATCACTCAAAAACTACTGAACGGATATGGTTGAAATTTAGCACACAGAAAAAAGATAGCCTAAAATTTTTATCCCGATATTCCCACGGGAACAGGAACCACGCGGGTGAAACCGCGGGCGGCCGTTAGTGTATAACATATTGTGTCAAATTCCACACTACACCGAAGCGACGCGAGGGCGGGTCGCTATTTATATCGACGACCTGAGTGGTGCAGTGGTCAACATGCCGCCTACCACGCAAGAGGTCCCGGGTTCGATTCCCGGCCGGGCAGAAATTGAAATGATGAATTTTAATTTCTGTGACGGGTCTGGGTGTTACTATGTATAATAAGTATATATTTAAAAAGTATATAAGTAGTATATCAGTTGTCTAGCACCCATATTACAAGCTTTGCTTAGTTTGGGGCTAGATGGCGCTGTGTGAAATTGTCCAAGCATTTATTATTATTATTATTATTATTATATCGGGTCATTTTGAACTTACCATCCAAATTTTAAGGATGTGTTCAGTCCATGAAACTAAACAACTTTCTCTAAGAATCATGTGTCGAATTTCGCCACAAAATTTTGGTCATCCCATACTAAATTGATCACGTGATCTCTTTAATTTGTATGGATAGTCGATTTTTTTATATATTTGGCCATGTGTTCCTTAGAGAAAGTTGTTCAGTTTTATGGACTGAACGCATCTTCAAAATTTGGATGGTGAATACAAAATTACCCTGTACATAAAATTCAAAGTCCTGACTTACTGACTGATATATATGACAAACTGCTGAACCTAGAGACAAAGTATAGGTAGGTACTTTTACAACAGTGAAACATATTCGTTTACCGCGTGATATGAACAATCGACAAAAATATCGATAACTTAATGCAGCCCTAGTGTAAAATGAAAATTATTTCTTTACACAAAATATTCGTAAATTTTGCATTATGTCTAGTCGATCTTTGCTTTTTACAAAAATAAATGTTAACAGAAGAGAATAATCACGCTCAGTGCTAAAAATTCGAAGCGCATTGGCAAAAATAAACCCAAAGTTAGGCGGCGTCGATTTGGAATAATTTACCTGTGAAATGAACATTTTCCAGGGTTATTTCGCTGTGTTGTACAACAATCAATCACTGAACAGGTCACCATGTTTCTGAAACACTATTTCGCAAAAATGTCCACGATTTCACGAAAAATCTGAAATATTCGCAGAACTCAAATTTTCAGCGTGCCGATAAATGCAGACCAACTGCCAATCAGTTGCGAAAAAGGGTTCTATCACGTCGCATCACGCATCTCTTTTTATCACACCGTGTTGTCAATTAGTGACATCTTGCTTGCTCAGTCCTTTGTTCCTCTATTCCGTAGGTATATTAACTTTATGGATCTATAAGGTTAGACAGAAATGTCAAAAGAATAGTTTACTTTGGATGAAATAAACAATGTTTAGCAATAACTTTCATAAAAAAAACGCTCACGCGCTCCCCCCCTTAGCCTCTAACCCTCCTCTCCCCGACTATAACCCGCAGAATATCTCTAGATACCTACGCCTATTTCCGTGTAGGGGCGAAACATGTATCTGTAGAGAGGTGTAGAGTAAGGTACCTAGAGTAGAATTTGTTGGTCTTTTGGTACGTGTTGGAAAGGAACTAATTTTGCGCCATATGAGTAATTAAATCTAATACTTAATTAAATAAATAGGTACTCAAATTATATCACTGCGCGATTGTAGTGAAATGGAACGGAATAAAACAAAAAATAACAAATAAAATAGAAAATAATAATTAACTCTTATAAAACTAGCATGACTGTGCCAAAAGGCTATCTATCGGCTAAAACAATGAAGGCTTTGATTTGACAGATGGATGTGATACGTTGCTACTTCATACAATAAACAAATAAGGTAGGTATGTTTGAGTAAGGTCGGACAGTTTGTCGATTAGTTGGAGAGGTTGCAGCAAATGCTTTTTTTTCATTTCCTATAAAAGATTATGAAATGTAATTGAACAGTACCTACATTTGTTAAGGAATAAATGTACCGACAATCAGTATTTTTTTACTTCCTATTTACACCATTGTGAAGATTAGGTTTGATTTCCAAAAACCAGGTAAATACTGAACCATAGTTTTTTGTGTTATGAATGTACTAAAGGAAATTTTAATAAAATAAGTACCTAGTTTGGGTACAGCAATCACAATATTTGAGTCCAATCTTGCCACGCATAATGAAAATTGTAGAAATACTATCGCAGTGACAACCGCCGACTGACGGGAGGGGCAGAATAAAATGACATCTTAAATTAAGATTCCAGCAATAAATAATATTGCCTCGTTTGCGAGTCATTTGAATTATCCGATCTTTACCCGATCCGTTCTTACCCTAAAATACCTTATATGCTCCTGAACATCATTGTTTTTAGCCCATAGACCCGTTGGAGAGCGAAGCAGGGCATAAAGGTCCTATGATTGTTTGAGAATCACACATTATCAAATAATACTTATTTGAAAGTAAATGTAACAACAAATGTAGGTATTTAGAAGTGTAAGTGGTATTTATATTATAACATTAATTATAGTCTGTCTGACAAGAAACTCATGAAAAAGAAGTAGAACCACAGACTAGGTACCTACCTACCTAATGTGGAACTCAAATTATTTTACTAGCAACACGTGGTTGTTGCAGAAATGCTACGGCCAGAATATCGCGCTGTGCAACTGGAAACTTTGAATCAAGAAATTAGAGATTTCACATTTTAAGGAATTTTATAAAAATAAACTTTAATACCTTGACTTATAGTTTCTAATTGTCCAGCACGACAACGTAAAGCTTCGCGACAGCGCGATAGTCTGACATAGGGGTAAAAAGGTAGTCGAATGTTGCCATACAATAGGCTAGTTGACAAAATTTCAATAACTGCTTAATATTTTAGCTTATTAGGCATTTTATCGAAAAAAAAGGTTTATTTATTTTTAATCGAGCGTTTACATTATAAATTTCGCGTTTTAAAAAACCAATTTTAATTTGGTTCCAAAACGCACAAGACTGTCATGGCGTCTTGAATGACGTTACGCCGTGCAAAACAAACCAAAGAGCGATCGTGTCTTCGTACGTTATAGCTAGTTTTTATCGTTTAAAAATGAATTTCTCATATTATAAGTACTGTATAGTGCCCCAGTGTGATAGCACAACTATAAAAACGCCAAACCAGTTATTTATATATGTTCCAAACAATAGAGAAATACGGAAAAAGTGGCTAAAACTTGCGTTCGGTTGTGGTTAGGTTGTACTCGGAGTATAGGTTTGGAACGCGCCTCCGGTAGTGATACTCGAAACGTCAAAGACAAGATTGGGCGGTTTTCCACTTACCGGCACGGCGACGGGACGGCGACGGCCCGGCGACGGGCCGGCGCTCCGTTTTTCCACTAGACGGCGACGGCACGGCGACGGCGACGGCGCGGGCTACGCTCAGTACAGACACGCACGCCAATTTTACAAGACTTAAAAATGTCCTCGTCTAGTAGTCGTACTATTTATTTGCTCTACCTTTTACATTTAAGGAGAAAATATCTACAACGTAGAAAAGTAAATTTTTGGGTCGATCCACTTATTAAAGTTAGGTATTTAAAGGGTTCTTACTACTTATACTTTATTTGATAAACTAAAAATGAACAATAAGCAATTCTTTAACTATTTTCGAATGACTCAAGAAACATTTAATTATCTGTTGGAGAATTTATGTGAAACAATCCAAAAGAAGGATACTAAATTTTTTCAAAAACAGTTTTCGACTGAACGCACCGATCGAAAAACAGTTTATCCACTAACGCCATCTGTGCAATCAGTTGAATTTGAATATTACGTATGCCATACCGTAGACTTTGCCAAAACTGTGTTGGTATGGCTTATGCAGCGAATAGAATAGATGGCGCTAGCACAATAAAGAAAAAAAGATATCGAAAAAACTGTAAATCTACAGTTGAAACTATATAGGTACTAATAATTATTACCAATTTTTATTATATTTGGAATTTATCAATTAACCTAACTATTACAATAATGTACCTACGTACAAATGACTTTTATGTTGTGGTATAAATAATAAGAATATCTTATAATATGCTGTAAGTATAAAAAAATTAAATATGGTAATTTGTAATTTATATCACATAAGAAAACAATATCAAACTTATGTTTGTAGTTCATTTCATACTAAATAAGTGCATACGACCTCAAATGTAAGCTTGTCAACAATAAGGTTGCGTTCGCGACTGTACAGGCTGAACCCTGCCCCTCGCGCGCACACACGCACGCACACGGCTACGTACGTATACAAAACACACACAGATTTGCCGGCCGGCGGCGGCATCGGTAGGGGTCAACGGGCCGTGCCGTCGCCGTCCCGTCGCCGTGCCGGTAAGTGGAAAAGCGTGCCATATAAACTCATACATTTATACTGCCACGGCAGCCGTCGCCGGGCCGTCGCCGTCGCCGTCCCGTCGCCGTGCCGGTAAGTGGAAAACCGCCCATTGGAGTTTCGCACGGCGTGACGTAACGCTTTCTGATTGGTGTTCACTGTCACATGACTAAAGGTTTCATTTTACGAAATTTATTTTTTAAAAATATTATTAATCTTTAACGCTTTTAATAATTAAAATTGTTTGTTATTTTCTCCATAATATAATTAATCATTATAAACCCCTATCCATTATATTTATTCTTAATGGAAACAAGCCTATTACACCAATGACGAAGAAAGTGCCCCCCCTTTAATTTCATGAGTTTCATGACAGACTGTACGTTAAGCAAAAATAATCATAAAGAAATAAAATCTTTTTCTTATTCCCATTACCAAAGAATATATTTAAATAGTCATTAAACACAACACTGTAGGTACATTATTTATTACATTATTAGAAGAATATAAATCATTAAAATATGAAGCAAAAAACATAATGAAAAAATAAATTAAAAAATTAAAATAACAAGGCTCAAATTAGAGACTAATAATAATGGATTCTGTCTCAGAGACGTTTAGAAAACGCAATAGGGCCTACCATGTCAAAATAACAATGTGCTGTGGCATTTTCTACCCTTCCCTAGGCCCTATCAGATGGGGCCTAGGGTAGGAAGGAACCTATTTTATTTATATACTTTTAAACTTTCGCTTTGCATTTTATTAGATTGGGAACACAGGTTTTAAACGCGTTTATAAACTAAAAATAGGTGTTGGACACCTACCTACTATTACCTACTATTTTATTTAGTTTGTAAATAAAAAATTAAAAAACTGAAAATGAAAAAAACCTATTTAATTTGTAAATGAAAGCGAAACTTTTCGAACAAACGAGTCTATCCTTCGAGAACTCAACATTAAAACCGACTTCAAAAAACCTACCTCTAAAAAGCAAGAAATAATATTCGTAATAATAAAAATACGTCTATTGAAGTCGGGTGGGGCTGGAATACAAATTCCTTTTTTTTATTCTAAAAGCCCCACCCGACTTCAATAGACGTATTTTTATTATTACGAATATTATTTCTTGCTTTTTAGAGGTAGGTTTTTTGAAGTCGGTTTTTTGTTTTTTTTTAAACAATTTTTTATTTTTATATTTTTAGTGTAGAGGTACCTTGTAGGTGAGGTATATTATATATGTAGAAAAATCAGCTCAGCCAAACGTAAGATAATCGCGGAGAAACATACTTAAATACGGGTCAAACTGAGAACCTCCTTTTTTAAGTCGGTTAAAAAACTACACTTAAGATATCCCTATTCCAACAAAAAAAATATTATCTTATTCAGTTCATAAACAAAGAAGTAATACGACCAATCATCGAGGTAATTCACACAAAATCGTACTATTTTCGTGCTTTTTTCAAAATTACTTGAAAAGTACTGAACCGATTTCCAAATTTTAAAAAATGGGACCAACTTGGGAGTGTACCTAATGTAATAACGTTTGAATCATTTCAATCGGTCCAGCCGTCTTCGAGTAATCGGTGGACATACAAAAAAAAACAAATATACAGACGAACATAGAACCTCCTCCTTTTTTGGAAGTCGGTCAAAAATCAGGCTTCTGATCACTTCCTGTCTCCGAAAGATTCTGGAATTCTTCGGTCACATAGCATCCCAAAACGATGGACACACACTTGAACAACTGATCTGATGGTCACTGGCAAGGTCAATAGCAAATGGCCGAGAGGTTGGAGCCCAACTAGGTGGTCTGATCTGACCAAATCCGCTCAAGGCTGAACACCAAGCTACACGATGCATTCCATGGCGTCAAGGACAGACATCATAGACGGAGGGGCATCATCAAGAAAAAAATGACTTCCCATCGGGGGAATCCCGACCCTCGAGGAACACGACGTGAGGAGGAGGATGTGAAAGCGGAATAGATAGTAGGCTTGTCATTAAGGTCTAGTGCAGCTAATACCTTGAGTTAACTACTACTGGTATTTTGACGCTTTATGATTTTATAGTGACCCCATGGCAAAGAGTACACGTTATCGGGTAAAATGCATCTTTTACGATCATTTGGTGAGAGAACCATTCTCTTTACATCTTGTGTGTAGACGTCATGATCTACTGCTCGAGTTCGAGTATATATTTTATATAACGGCTCGTTATTAAAAATGCTATCTTTGTAACTATCTATATCAAAAGTTTTTCGAACATTTTCCGGTACATTTATAGCTTTTGTTTTTGTTGTTAAAGTCCCATTTTTATACGTTACATACGCATACACTTTTGGTTTAAGCCCGACGAATTCCTTCACGATGCTTCCTTTTAATTCGTCTTTAAAGTATCCAATTTTTCCAAACTTTTGTGGTATTTGAAATATATTATCTATGTCATACCCGCTGGTATCGAATCCGGTACCTAATGCCTGAAGTTCAGCTAAAAGGTCAGTGCTGTTGCTGTTGAAGATTTCTTTAATAAATTTATAAATATCAAAATTTAAAAATTCATAAATTAATGAATCGTTATCGGTGTATAGTAGACACAACTTTTCCCCGACTTTCTTTTTCATGAACTGGTAGTGGAATTTGTACATGTGAGTTTTAATTAAGTCTGAAATACAAAACCCTGCAATGATGGGTGTTTTGAAACACATATTTGTATTCATAATTTGTACTGCGACAGCGGATTCAGAACAGATGGTGTAACTGCAACAATCAGGCCGGTTGATAGAGCTGCTAGCTCCTTCCATGCATCCTTCATTTTCATAATGATGTAATAGCTTATTGCTGTCGCTGTTATCCAAATTTACAATAAACTTCCCCTGGATGCAATTGTTTAATAACTTGAAAAAGTTTTTATCGCATTTATTTCTAGCCTCTTGGCGCATTGTTGTGTTAAAATCGATATAACTCTTGAGCCATGGCCTTTGCTTAAACTTTAAAACTCTATGAATTTTATCAATCCTCAGACCCTCTTTGACGCAAAGAGCTAGGTATGAATGATGGATGACATACCGAGTTTTTCGGTGAAAATCAGCAACGAGGAATTCCTTTTTAGCGCCATAAACGTTCCTCTTACTAGGACAGAAAGGTAAATCGGAGTGTTTGTTGTGAAGCTCAACTGGATAAGAAAGGTCTACTTCCAGAATGTACCCGAAATCCGCATTAATAGTCTTGTAATCAACTTTGACGTCAACCCACTCATACCCTCCATATGGCAAAGGTTGACTCATGGCGTATCCGCCCAAATTAGTAGCGTCCAAATACATAATGTAAGACGGATCTCGGGTATTATCGAAAGATTCCAAGTATCTGTTATTAGCTTCAGCGTGCCGTTTATTACACTGCACAAACCCCCCCCTAATACCTTTTTTAATAAAGTTTATCATTTCAATGTCCGCAAATAATTCTAGCTCTACTTCCGTCTTTTTCAGCATCGCATCCCAACTGAATGCTGCGATTGAAAAATAATGCGCGGGGTCTAATTCATAGTGGGTCATGCAGAAATTTCTCAAGTTTTCGATGACGTTAGCTATAAGGAATATATTGGATTTGATGTAAACTATGAGGTAATCACGAATGTTACTACAATGGAAGTGCTCCCATACCTCTCGGGCATCATTATACTCATCATGATCTGGGAGCGAAGATTTCATTAAGTTATCTAATGATTCATTAACGTCTTTATGTGGAAATATGAGTTTCTTTTCTGTCAACATCTCTATATCTCTCCTTTCAGCTAATTCACGCATATCATTGAAGCCTCTGTCCTCTTTAATAGTTTCTACAACATCTTTGAGAGGATCTTTAATAAACTCTGAGAACTCAAGAAAGCGAACATACACACCATTTGCTCCATCTCCTAAATCCAACTTCTTTTGAACAGCAAAGATTTTTTCAAATCTTAGAAGAATAGAATCATATTTTTTATCTTTTATGAGATATGTACCGTTCGTTCCCAAGTTTTTCAGAATGACAGGTACATGTTTTATAGATGCTTTTGAATGTTTATTTTTATAGTCAGACCACTTTTGTTTTAGATCATTGACTAAGTTATCAGTGAAACTGCGAACACATTCATGCAAGTCTTGATCACCGCAGTTAATTTTTGTTGTAGAAAAATCATCGTTACCGCACTCGCAATCGCAGTTGCATTTAATATAATAGCCATAGCTATAGGGCGTATGTTTGTGAGTATGTGCAATCCAAACATTGTTGGATTGTCTTTCGTTTAGCTCGTCAGTGCTGTCAGCTAATTGAACCTCTAGTGTTACGAAATGAGCATAAACAATAAATGGCTGTTTTTCTGCATATTTCAGATTAGAAAATTTTACTTTTTGTTGACTTTCTTTTGTTGGAAATGTTGTTTTAATTTTTAAACATTCTTCTCTTTGGTGCTGATCAAACTTTACCTTTTCATCAAAAAAATTTAAGCACCCATCACAAAACTGTTTTTCTATTGAACTATTTAAGCCCTTGATGTAGCTGTACCGTTTTTTTCCATTTTCGAGACGCAATAGCAAGTTGATGTGTAGCTTTTGGCGTTTCTTTGTGTGATACACTGGACCTTCTATTACATTGTGGGTAATAGAGACACTAGATTTCTTTACGACGTAAACGTTGATGCTGAATTTGTTCTTTTTTTCAATCCTTGGTATGTCATCCAACTGAACTGGGTAATCAATATCGTCCATAAGGAGGTCATTTGAGTATCTATGTAACTCATCGGGAGTGTCCTTGCCTGGATGAAGAGCTGCTAAAACAGACCATTTAAAACTCGTATCGTCATTTGATAGAACATCAACTATACAATCTTCTGTATCAATTTTGTGGATAAACAAGCGGAGATAATGGAAATGGATGGTTCCTTGATTATTGGAATCATAATCATTAAATTGACATATAAGTTTTTCTTTTGCCGTGTCTAAATATTTTTGGATATTCAATTGGGAATCAGTTGAGTTCAGTAGTCTGGTTGTTTGAAATTTTAACGGATTATAATCATATTCATCGTGTGATCCTTGAAGATTTAGAGTTGCTTCTATCGTGTAATATTCATTCAAGGCTTCTTCCAGTTTATTTGCTATGGTGCTACGTGTTTCATCTAATATAGCTCGTACTTTATCTACATCTACTCTTGTAGATTGTTTAATGTTGCAGAGGTCTATTCTGTGAGACCAGATCCTGCCATCAAATGCGCTTTTACTCTCCACTTTATATCGCTGATTTGCCTCATCGTCGTTGTCCATCTTTTAGCCATTTGTCCTTACTAGCTCTGCAAGAAATGAAACAAGGTTATGGATTATTTTTGAATTAAATTTATAAAAACCCTGGTCTGTAAGTAAGTTAATAGAATCATACGTTACCTACCTTGCGGAAGTCCATTATAATGGATACAAAACAATATTAAATAGCTTCCAATTCCAACCAAGCATCTCGGTGTTTGGCTCTATACAGTCAGGTGCGCGTCCACTGCATCGGATCGGAATCAGAGGGCGACACTGGCGCGGATGGATTTTTTGTTTTGTATGGATCTCTATGTGCAATGCGTGCACTGCATCGGCATTTCCGCGTCATAGAAATCCATACAAAGTGACAAATTCGTCTATTCCGGCCGCTCCGTCCACGCTGATGCCGATGAAGTGGACGCGCACGCCTTGAAGAGGCAGTACACGTGTAGATAGTTATTATAGGGAAGTATTTAATCGGGTATCGAGTAACAATAAATTCCCCTTTTCGGGTATCAAAGATACTGAATATAGCGTACTGAAATATTAAGTGGGCGACGGACAGAGGGCGACTACAGATATTGAAAAATGGGTTAATTTAAAATACATTGGGTAACTAGTTATTCAGAACGGGCGACCAAATTACTATTTGGGCACTAGGGCGACTAGGGCACACAAGACATAAAAAAAAATCTAATATTTTATTTAAAAAAGATGACTATTATCGTAATCGAGATGACAAAAAACAAACAAACCCACAAACGAGAAAGCAGCCTAATAAAAACGTGTTAAAAATACCACATTGGGCAGTTTAAATCAGTTACATAGTTACCTACTTAGTATAATAGTTGCCCACTTAGTATTTTTGTCACCCATTTAGAGTTTTCACTGCTATCTTAAATTATTTATCACCTACCTATATGTAGTCGCCCGTTTTGAGTATATTTGTTAACCATAATTTGTCGCCCGTTTAGTGATTTTGTCGCCCAAAAAATAAACTGCTGCCCAGTTAAGTTATTAAGTATCCCATTAACAGTTGCCTTTTATTATTTCCAGTCAACCAATTAATTAATTCCCGTAAGTATATTAGCAAGATTGTGTTGCTGTCAGTGTGTCTGCAGATTTTTGCATGACTATGCCACTTTACTATGAGCTTGTGGGCTGGCGGGTGGTGCCTAGATTTCTTGTTAATTTACCATCTACTGTGTGAAAGTTATTGCTAAATATAATTTTTCAAACATTATAAATTCTAATCACCCTACTACACTTCGATCAAGGATACCCTAGATGTCCGGTCAGAGTCTCAATAGCGGCACCACTTTCAAACTGGGTTGATCAAAGATATTAGAATTTTAAAGGGTTGATAATATGATTTAGTTCACTTTTGATTTAAGATACTCACGTGCCGCAATTTTATTAAAAACTGTAAAAATAATAATCGAAACACAAATGTATCAAATGGAAAATCATACTTTCGTTAAGCTTAGATCGTTTTATAAGATAAAAGATAAAACATCTAATTATTTTAAGGAAACAAAGCTGTTTAATTTTTACGCGGGAACGCCAACAAACACCAATGTTTGACCAAATGTTGATTATTATTTTAGAACACAAAAATCTATTATTTAAATCTGGAATTTTAAAATGACGTAAGTACAAAATACAAGGTAGGTATTCTCTTCTTTAATTCTTACTACTTAAAGTTGAATTTGGAAAGAATAGTTACTGTGCACATAAGTGTACAGTAACTATTCTTTCCAAATTCAACTTAAACAAATACTCTGGTTGATGTTTCGAATTTCAAAATTTCGAATCGTTTTTTGTCATTTATGTCGTAAGATCATAAGTGGATGTTGTCACAAACAAAATTGCGCTTTAGGTCTACTAGATAAGGCATAAATTAGTTTAAACTGATAAACGCTGGAGGTTGTTTTTATGGGTACGTATCAGAATGTCTAAAGTTAAAATGGCAAAGTTCAAAATGTCAAAAATTAAAATTCAAATGGTTTAAAATGTCGAAAACCATTATGTTTAACTTCAAAATAGCAAAATTCAAAGTATCAAACGTATCAAATACTTGACTAGTTAAAATATCAATATCAAAATATCATTAAGTCTAAGTTCACAATGATTTATTTGAATTGGGTTGGATCTTAAAACGAATCGCCTTCTTTGAGGTTAATTGAGTCTGTAGAGGTCTTTGGGCTTCGTCTGAAATGCTTTATAGCAAATTTAGCTGCCGGAAATGAGCCTTAACTAGTCTACTGGGACTTAGAAACCGTAGACCGTAGGTCACGAGATAGGTGCGAGGAGCGTAGCGACGAGCATGTTAGGTTGACATGAACCCAGCGCGCAAGCCGAGCGAGCGAAGCGAGCGTGCCGCGGCAGCGGCCGGCGAAGCGCCAGAAAAAAATCTATTTCAAATTCAATTGGTGGATTTTGTTCGGCGGCTACTGAATTAGTGACTGGCACCGGCTACCGAATTAGGGAGCGGCGTGGCTATGGTGATGTGCGGCAGAGACACAGAGGTTAACACGCAATTATTTTACCTAATTAATTAGGTAACTACCTAAATGAAAGAAAGGCATAAAGTTAATTCTATACGTCATTATATGTATTTGGACTATTAGACATTTTAAGTTTTGATCATTTGAACTTAGACATTTTTAGTTTGGACCATCTGACCGTTTGACATTTTCGTTTTTGACATTTTGAACTTTCGACATTTTAATCGTTAGACATTCAAATTTTTGACATTTTGAATTTAGACATTCTAACTTTAGACATTCTGATACGCTAGGTGATTGCGTAAAGTCAATCGTATTCATTTGACAGTTCATATTGTATCATTATATATGTCATCCCATACAAATTGCAGCCGATGGAATACGATATGAACTGTCAAATGAATACGATTACCTTACGCAATTCCACCCCAGTACCCGTTTTTATCATTTGCTAGTTTTGTCAGTCGGTGCCATACCTATTCGAGTGCTGTTTTGTGCGTGAATGGAAATCTAGGATATCCTTGATCGAAGTGCACAATGCTTCTTTATGACGAAACGCGATAGAGTTATGAAAAAATGCCTTACAGTGCCAGGTGTAGTATTATATAAAATAAAATTAACGCTAGTAGAATAGAAGCTGCCAAGGGGTTGATTAAGTACCTAGTTATTCTGTGCAAGGGGGGCGAATTTGCGGATGGCCCGGTGAAATATTGCAAATCCCAATATTGCCGGAAATATTCCCACCCTAAGGCAATATTCCCAGCACCGATGTGCCAACCAAGTGAATTCATTCAAAAATATTGACCTTAATGTCATTACAAACCTTACTTTGACAGGAGATGTTGAGTAGAGTCTTTGTTAGTATTCGAGTATGAGACTTGTACTATAATAATGACTGTACGTATTCTGTGGTACGAGTACCTACCTACCTACCTACAACGTGAAATGAAAAAAAAATGTCTTTATCGCCTACGATTTGATAAGATATCTAAAGGTTATTTTTTTAATCTTAATAAATTGTATTATTCTTTTGTTGTTTGTACGTTTGTAAGTAATTTGAGTACACGTGTAGGTAGGTACCTAAACTTATGGCGAGTTTGTATAAAGTTATACCACAACTAGATAAAGTTTATGTTCCAGTCTAGGTATCTATATAATATTGTCTAATTTCAAAATCTATCGCAATCGCTTTCAGGATGTGATACAATATTTTTTTTTTATTTTTTTATCTACTTCTCCCCAGACTCTAGGTCCAGAACAATACATTGATACCTATTTCTTTTTGGCACAAATAAAAATTTACCAAAGAATAAGTTGACTTAGCCGGAAATCGAACCTGGAGCCTTGGGCGACATCTTGTTGAAAACCTGTGTAACGAACCATTCTTCCACAGAGGTCGTTGGTAGATAATGAGGGCTTTTTACAATGACAAAAAACTGTAGGCTCGATAGATGGCGTTGATAAAAATAGGAGGCAGTGAGATTTTTTTACTAAGCTTCGAAGGGTATCAACACCATCTAGTGAGGCAAATAGTAACTATTTTTAGGCTTCGAAGAGTATTAACACCATCTAGTGAAGCAAATAGTTACTAGTTTTATTTTTTAAATGTCAGAATACATAATAGTACAAGTATGTCACTTTGAAAACCCCTCATTATCCCCCCCTTAGTGATTATTTCCTCTGTGATCCCCCCTAGCATGACCACCGAAACACAATAATATACAACACTTAAGTAAGTATAGCATTTTATCGACACTCCAACTATCAAAATCCATTGTCTCGGTCATATTATCATGCTAGGGAAGCGCTCATGGCGGAGCTTGACAGACTGATCGTACTCGATCACGTGTGTAGGATGGGTGACCGTTAAGTGGCATTACAACTGAGCGCTCCCGTGCTACGGAGGGCACGTTAAACCGGCGGTCCCGGCTGTTGTCATCTGATAACAGTCGCAGACTGGTTTACATTATCTTAGTCTTTAGTAGAGTGCTTTAGGAGAGTGCTTTAGTTGAAACATGTAAACGGTCGTCTTATGACTAAAGAGAGTAACGTTCTAGTAGCCTTTCAACTGGAATCATCGCTTTCCAGTAGAACCCCCTGCGCGCCCGCGCCACCCGCTCACCCCCCGCGCGACACTTTCCTCGCACTGGAAGCATGTAAATCGACATTTTAGTAGCGTGTTTAGTAGAGTGCTTTAGTCAAATGACACTGTACTGGAAGCATGTAAACGCTCACTGGAAAGGCACCAAAACTACTAAAGCACTCGCATTCGAATCTACTCGCACGCTACTAAAGCACTCTACTAAAGACTAGGTACGTTAATGTAAACCAGTCAGAGGTGGCTTGATAAATTCTAACGCCAGAGGTGGCCATGGCCACTAATCCTCATACGGAAAGAAAATCATGTTAGGAGAAGGGGTCACCGTGGTCATCGAAACAAAGATCTTACCTATATCAAAAACGTAGGAAACTGACCTAATTATAAGGTTGGTGGGACACCAATAGATTCGTAATAAATAATTATTTATGTAAATTGCTCTTACCTGTTTATTTATTTAGATGGTAACCTTGCAAATTGGAGCGTTATCTATTTGCACAAGGTTTTATGTTTCCGCTTTATCAAACTCTTAAGCTGATAACAATAATAAAATCCACAGAATACCTAAATAATTTATGATACCACAGTTTTACAATAAAACTGTGATAATCCTATACTAGGATGTTTGACCGCAAGAACCATCATCGGTCAATTTGATAGTGCCATTTCACTGAGTGGTTTTTCAATTTCGGAGTATTAACTTCTTGAATATCTCCCCACTTTAGATTAAGTACCTATAGGTAATAAGGGAGCTGACTTATTACCACCACAGCGCTGTTCTTTCGAAATTGAGCAAACTATTTATACAAACCCTTAATTCAAATAAACAATGTCTCTTTAGAAACAGAAGTGTTTCCGGAGTTGTGGAAAGTGGCTCATCTAACACCAGTTTACAAATCTGGAGACATAAACGACATAAGTAACTACTGACCTATCTCGAATATCTCGATTCATTCATTAGTAGGTAAATTTTTTGAGTCAATTGTCCAGAAGAAGATAATAATAAATAATATAGCCATGTAAGGGTTTAATACACGTTAATCAGCATGGCATTTTGCCAAAAACGTCAACAACCTCTAGTCTGGTTAGTTTTGATAGTGACATAAACAAGGGAAGGTTCATGCTATTTATACTGATTTTAGGAAGGCCTATGACCTAGTAAACCATGACCTCTTGCTTAATAAGTTGAGGGGTGTTGGTATTCATTCATGGATCATTGCTTGCTTCGATGGTGTAATCGTATTTGCGGAATTGGTCACAACTTGTTTCCTTATACAGGTACAAATCTATAGCACGACTGGTGCCATCGGGAGTACCACAGGGATCTCATTTGGGACCACTGTTTTTTTCAAATTTTTGTTATTAAAGATTTATATATACCTAATTGCATTAATTCTTAGTTTAATATTATGCTGAAAAAAATACCGTAGCACAAATGGCGCTAAAGATGTGTCTGAACTTCAACTTGATATTTGTAAAGTTCAAAACTAGTGTGATGGTAAGCAAGCATGGTCTTAATTTATTCTTATAAATGTTTTGTTATTCCGTTTACGAGGAAGGTACAGTCAATAATTAATGCTACCTATCTTATCAACAATGTTCCTTTAAATGACTGTCGCGGTGTACGCGAGCTGCCAATAACAAGTCGGTGAGTAAGAACAAATGTCATAAATTTATTGTGTGGCAACACTGCTTTTGCTTGGCTAACCGGTACTGTGTTTTTTGACGGTAAAGATGGCGCCAATTTGGACGTGCGACACTCGTATTCCGATAGGAAAGAAAAAGAAGAATCACATGCGGCTAGGACTGTTCCAACCAAGGGTCTGACATGCTTTGATAGAGCGAGATCGTCTTATTAAGATTCCTATAGGAGGAAATAGAGAAGAGTGTCATGTTTTTTCTCTATCACCGACCGGACTTTTTTTCATGGTCGGGTTATAGGCAGAGATCAACTAAGCAAAACAAACAAGTGGGGTTATACCAAAAGTGCCAGAGAAATTAAAGTTTTTGTGGATAACTCCCTAATTAATATTGAAGATTTATTATAAATCGAATGTGTAGTGTTTGTGTCTAGCATTCAAAATGGTGGGATGTTCGATATTTGGCTGCAAAAGCAACAATCAAAGGAAAGAAGCGGGCGTTACATTTCATGCGTGAGTACACTGTTTTCTATATTTTGATCACGTATTTCTTTCTCAAATCTCACAGGAACCAAGTTTCTGAGCTAAATCATTAGTTATATCATGAAAAACCTGATAAATAGGAAAAATCTAAAAATTATTTCTAAAAATAACCTCGTAAACATTTGACATGCAAACCGGTAAAATTGCGTACATCTACGTAATAGTAGAAGTCAGCTTAACTTTGACGTCCACTAAAATCAGTAGGTTTATAATTCGATTTCCGGATGCCTACTATATAGAAAATTTTCCCCAAAAATTACCCCATATTTCAGGGAATTTCAAGCGATTTGATTTTTCCAGATTTCCGACGGAAGATAAAACTCGTGAAAAATGTATAGAAGCAACTAGAAAAAAGAATTGGGTGCCACACACGAATTTGTTCAAAACATTTTGAAAAAAATTGTTTCCGAAAAACAGAAAAACTAACGTTAATAAAAAAAGTTCTGTATTTCAACGTTTAATAAAGACTTTACCTGTTTTAATTTAAAGTTTATCTTTTTATTCCATTAACCACACAATCTCATATTAACTACCTGAGCGAACCCCAGCTAGTTTACTATATCTCTCTTTTTTTAGCAGGGCAGTTATGTGTACTCCCGTCCCGACTGCAATGACGATTGTTATTTAACTTTAGTTCGATTTTAGCAGGGAAGACGTGTTTTTATTTTTCTTAATACCATTTATAATTATACTGAGTTTTTGCATGCTGGAAATGGCGAATTGTCTAAACATTTTATTAATATCTCTGCTGTACCACAATTACTGCGAATAAAGTTTATTTCCATTTCTATTCTATGTATACGTATGTTACCGTTAAAGTACGGAATCCGTTAATCTGCAGATTAATTGGTCGAGTCAGTTAAAAGGATTGTCAACCACGTGGTCTCCATACAAACGGCGATAACGTTTCCCACCCTCTAAACCTTAACCTACAGTAATTAATTTTTGGTATTTTTTTGAAATGCCTAAATACTAGGGCTGTACGTTTTGATTTTTTAATTATTTATAATAGATTTCGAAATATTTGCATTTTAGTGATTTCATACAAAACACAGAAGTGCCAATATTTTCAAATCTACAATGAATATTTTAAAAATAAAAACGTACAGCCCTAGTTTTTAGGCATTTCAAAAACATACCAAAAATTCATTGCTGTAGGTTAAGGTTTAGAGGGTGGGAAACGTTATCGCCGTTTGTATGGAGACCACGTGGTTGACAATCCTCTTAAAGCACAGAATACATAATAGTACCGAAATTTTTCTTAAAGTAGACGATTTCCGTGCTTTAACTAGTAATCTGCACATTAACGGATGCTACCCCGTTAAGGGTACTTTTTCTGATCATGGCAACCCCATATTTTGACGTCATAATATATCTATCCCTTACACCCGGTCGCTCGGTAGCGCATCTACCCCTTTTAATATACTATATCTATGGTTCCAACAGGGTAAAGCAAATCCTTCTTACATAAGGTTAGTGGTTTTATAATAAGAATTTATTATTTGATAACCATCATGACATGAGTGTAACTGAGTGAGACTTTGAGAGATGAGATATGTGCTCGTGGGCATCGATCGATGCCCACTAACCAAATATTCAATTCAATGCAGCAATGAAGCCAGGAACTGGACTCGGGCATCTCAATAGATGTACGGTCAAACTATCTCAATAGAGTCAGTTCAAAGGTATCAAGTACACGCAAGTACAAACCTTTCAATAATCAATCCCGGAGGTAAGGGAGGGTCTAAAGGGGACGGTTTGGAGGACCCTGGGGAACCCCAATTGGTTTCCCACCCATCACAGGCGTGGCCTGTGATGGTGCAATCGCTGGAGTCAAAACACGCGAGAATGAAAGCAATTCAATACAATATGAGCGCATGTCCTGTCTCTTAGTGTCTCTCATCAGGTCCCTAGCTTATACAATTTCTTCTGACGCCTATGATCTTGTGCAGACCTGAACCCAGGTCATGGTCAATCTGTACTCGTGGCGACAATGACAGTCGAGTTACGACGACACTAATTATTGATAGCAAGGATTTAGTCAGCATATCCAGTGCATCATAAAAAGACATCCTAGCTAAGTGCGGTTTCATCGCACATCAAACGAAAATTATTTTCAATAGAATTGTCCGCAGTATCTTGGAGTGCCCACCCCCAGAAAAATCTGATAAATTTTTCGCCCTTAAAATTAATTAAATTGCTGGCTGTATGGTTATAGACACTTTCGCACAGCCAAGAAAGAATTTTAAAAGGAAAAAAAAAATTATTGGCTGTATTCCAGCAGACCAATTTCTAAGTCATCGGTCACCGCAGTACACATTTTATCCATAGGCGATCACCCTACACACGCAGTCGAATGGTCCAACAAAGTAAAACCATTATTTTATAAAACAGGTTCTTGTTGGACCACAGTTTTACTGTCTGTAGGGTTCGCCTTAAAAAGTAATTTGTTTTATATTGTTCAATATTTTACTTTTCATGGATAAAATGTACCTTCTCTATGGCGATCGATGACTTAGCGGTTAGTCTACCTACTGGAATGCAGTTGCACCCATGTCATTATGTTTTTTGACATTGACATCTTTCATCTTTGTTTGGATTAAAAAGTTTTTGCCAAGTTTTTGCTTTCCGAGAGTTGAAATTCAATCAATTTCCCTTCATTGTTTTTGATATTGTTGACTGTTCGAAAATCGAGGTTGTAAAAAACCATAGAAAGTCCCTACAAATAAATTAAAGCGTACAAATATATTCTTTACGTATCGCTCGTCACAGTAACAACAAACATAACCTCTTCGTAAAATCTCCAAGTTGTAAAAACATCGTAAAAACAAAAACAATCATCTGACCTTTTGTGTGATAAAAACTGCTGGGACTTGACAAAAAAACACACGAGATAATTAATGCTCTAACCTGACAAACATTTTTAAACATGACCAAGTGTAAACTTAATTTGATCGCTGCAGCTTGTGAAAATATGGGTATCGGTGTAAATGGAACTCTGCCTTGGAGATTGAAGTACGTAATTTTATATTTTTCTAATACACGATTCTAATCCATTGAGGATCTCGGTCGCGCAGTGTTTTAGTGTCTGGAAGCAACGGTAAAAATGTACTTCTCCGCCACACGAATTTGGGTATGGGGGGGAGGGGGGGTCCCCCATACCCCCCAAAACCACTCCCCCCCCTAGCAAACACATACTTCCAGAGATATTCAAGGTTAAAGTTTGAGGTTATGAAAGAATTTGAGTATATAGACTGTTGCATTAGAGTTTGGGGGTGAAAGAGGAAGAGGGAGGGAGGGAAGCCCCCCCCCGAAGCGGGAATTGCAAAACCTAATATTCCTGTTGTCTGTTATAAAAAAATAAGCTCGAATAACCTTGGGTATAAAAAAGTTATTTCTGTTTGCCTACACGGAACTAAATGCAATGAGGAAAAAAAAGATGGCTGGTCGAAATATCAACAAAAATGGCAGTACAAAATGTTGAACTTTAAAATTTTTTTTCGGAAAAACTATTGATTTGCTAGAGTTGAAACTTTCCAGGATTAATTCAATAATCCTGACCTTTTCAACAAAAAATTGCCAACTCCCAAGTCGTGTGGCGGAGAAGTACATATTATTAGCCTAAGCAAATTTCGCAAGGGTCGGTCAGGGGATGGGTGACCAAAAATGTGTTATCTTTGAGCTCCGTGCTTCAAAAGTCACGTTAAGTTATTGGTCCCGGGTGCATTTGCAGTCGTCAACACTCACCAATCTTTATTGGGCCCGCGTGGTGGGTTATGGCCCTACCTACTCCCTATCCTTCTTATCCACACACACGGAAGGCATGTACTCTAGCAGTGGGGACATTAAATAATGGCTGATGTTTATGTCAGTCGGTTTATATAGGTAGGTACGGTACTTACCTAATCTACCAAGCTCCACATTTTTTGACTTTAAGAATTTACAAGGATCCCCAGACATACAGTAGCCGGCAAACATCTTGACATCTTGGCAGAGCATTGGACCGGTTATCCAAAGATAGTGGGTTCGATTCCCGTCCAAGATTTGATCTGGTGCGAGTCATATTTTTTCTAGATTTTTCAGTATTATACTGTCGCATTTACAATATTAAGAATTAGGATTACCAATGTTTTCAGAAAAGAAATGGCTTATTTCACATCAATGACGACTACAGTTAAAGACCCAAACAAAATTAATGCGGTTATCATGGGGCGTATGACATGGGATTGCATACCGTTAAAATTCAGGCCTTTGAGTGGTCGCCTGAATGTTGTCCTTACTCATAATGTCAGTGAAGTTAAACAGAAAGTAAGTTCTTTACTTTGTTTATAACTAGCTTCCGCCCGTGACTTTGTCCGTGTGAACATTCAAAAAATCCCTAGGGAACCTTTGACCGGGATAAAATTTAATAAAAATCCTGTTTTAATCCAGGCTATAAAGTATCTGTGTGTCAAATTTCATCCAAATCTGTACAGTCGGTTTTCCGTTGCAAATTGCAGCGGATAGGTGCCTATTGTCAATTTGATAGCATTGTATGTATGTATTATCATTATTATAGACAATCAAATCTTTCAGTATTTCAAAAGGTTTGATTGTCTTTAATTAATGGAAATAAATCATTTACGTTTTATCAAGGGCTTATAATAAAAGCATTTTTTTTATAATATTTTTTATGGCCTCGAATATAAGCAATAAGTTATGTAATACGTTATAATAGTAATAAGCTAAATGTGGCCACTTTTGGCATTATTGAGATGCACGACTAAATTGCTTATACGTTTGAGTTCTTGAAACTATATTTAGAAAATGCATTTTACCCTTTCATTTGCGCAAAATGATCAAAACTTTTAATGTAAGCCCTTGATAAAACGTAAATGATTTATTTCCAATGATGGTTTAATCATTATACTTAATCAAATATTAACCCTTTTGATAAGTGTTTAAAACTGTGAAACATTATCTGTCAAAAAGTTGTTTTGACACAGTACTTACTAAAGTGTGTTTTTTAATTGTAAGTAAAAAAGAATGTTTTCATATTGTTTTCAGATTCCCGAAGGTGTGGTGGTGGTAGGAAGCTTGGATGAAGCTATAGAATACATTGAAAAAACAGACAAAGTTGAATTAACATGGGTGATAGGAGGCTCTTCAATATATAAGGTAAAAGAAATAGTATTTAGAGCCTTTTCTCGATTTTGGGTTCTCAATTTCGTTTTTTTTATCGTTGTTCGCGCGTATCTTCGACATTTATGGACCGATTTAGATGATTCTTTTTTTGTTCGATTGAGTTTTCTTGCGAGATAAATAATATAATTACACTACCTAATACAGAAGGTACTTACACTAAAAATAAAAATAAATGTTTAAAAAACAAAAAAACTGACTTCAAAAAACCTGCCACTAGCAAGCAAAAAATAATATACAAATCATTAACGCATTATCATTGTTGTAAAAAACACGTCTATTGAAGTCGGGTGGGGCTTTTAGAATAAAAAAAGGAAGTTGTAGGTACTCCAGCAGCCCCACCCGACTTCAATAGACGTGTTTTTTCAAAACAATGATAATGCGTATCTAATGATTATTTCTTGCTTTTTAGTGGCAGGTTTTTTGATGTCGGTTTTTTTGTTTTTTAATCAACATTTTTTTATCCTCGATCTCGGCAGCAAGCAACAGTGCTGGCGCAGCAGTACACTCCAAATTGAACCGTAATGTTATGAAAGGCGGCTCAATTTTAAGTGAGCGGAGAAGTGTCGCGACCGCAGCACTGCTGCTTGCTGCCGAGATCGGAATCATATCAATAAGACAGACCTACCGGTTTCTTTTCTTTGCTTTGCTGTTCGGCAATGGACCGCCGGCCAAGAGGCTCATTTTCAATCTATCGCAAATTTTAATCTAAGTATACATTTCACATATAATGTACATATTCTTGTGAGCTTTGTTTCTAAAACGATCGTTATGAAAACACAAAAAATTGTTCAGGCAGGTAATGATGCCACCCACGACCCTGTTCATTTTTTATATATATTTAATATATGCGATCGATTTATTTTTAGCAATTGGAGACCATGTTCAGGGTGGCATATCTCCCAGAAGCTTCCTACTTCGCAACCCAGACGATGATATTTGATAACACCAAGCTAAGGGCTATCTTGCACATTTGGTATGGTCCCAATATAAAGAAAGAAAGAAAGAAAAACATTTACAAAAACAAAACAACAAAGAAAAACAATATGCGATAGATTGAAAATGACCCTGGTTGGCCGGCGGTCTAAACAGCAAAGTAGAACAGCAAAGCAAAGAAAAGAAACCGGTAGGTCTGGGGTCAGTCTTACGTCGTAGGAAGTATCCAATGAAACCAAGAATCTTATATTCACGCGGAGGAGAATTCCGTCCGCGCCGCGAATTTTTGGCGTTTACGGAACCTTTCGTGCGCGAGTCCGGCTCGCACTTGGCCGGTTTTTTCAAGTTTTTTTGTTATTGTTTCAGGCTTCAATGATCCACCCGAGTTGCAACAAAATATACTTAACAGAAATACAGAATAATTTCGAATGTGACACATTTTTTCCTACTATTGACAAACAACAGTACAAATTAGTTACAGAAAATGGAATACCAGAAGAAATACAGAGAGAAGGTGATATCAGTTATTACTATAAGATTTACCAGAAGATTTGATGGAAGATTAATGAAAATAAAATGTTTTTTTTTATTAATCAAGTTTTCATTTACGCCATGTTCCTTATTCAGTAAAAAAACCTCTAAAAATTACAATACTAGATTTTTGGTTGCCATTTGAGGTTTTGTAATAAGATTTCTTAAAATTGACTATTACAGTCAGCAGCACGTCAGGCTCAGGTTATACAAAACTGTCAAAATTCTGCAATTTATTTTGGACCTTATTGTTTTTGTACACATAACCTACCTATAGTTGAATTGATTAGCGTGCGGTTGACTGTACCATACCATACATAGATATCAAATTAGATATTATACCAAAACGTAGTGATTATTTCCTCTGTGATTATACCTACAATCCCTACTCTTATTTTATCCTAACTTCTAAATGTGCAAGTTTGTGGGTTTGGATGTTTGTTCCTAAATCACGCAAAAACTACTGAACGGATTTGGTTCAAATTCGGCACACAGATAGTAGATAGCCTAGATTAAAACATAGGATACCTACTTTTTATCCCGCTATTCCCACGGGAACGGAAACCACGCGGGTGAAACAGCGCGTGGCTGCTAGTTATATTATAAATGTGAAAGTAACTGTCTATTACGCTTTCACGCCTAAACTACTGAACCGATTATGATGAAATTTGGTACGGAGATAGATGGGACTTTGGGGAAGGACATAGGCTACTTTTTATTCCACCGTTGGCCACGGTTCTGCGCTCGCACGATCCACTGTGATCCACGCGGGCGAAGTTGCGGGCTGAAGCTAGTTTGTAAGTACTAACTTAGTTTTAAAATGCAATCTAAACGACAGTGGCCACTTTTGGTTTAAATGGATTTTGAAACTTACAGAAAGAATGAAAACTGACGATTGTTGAAGTTATTAAAAAAATATTAGAGATAATTTAAGAGGATTTATGCGCTACACTAGCGCCGCCAAACGAAATCGTGAATTGTGTTCTTCTTGTGTACTCCAAAGAAGCTTTGTGGTACTTTTTATCATTTAAAACCAATTTAAACAATATTTTATAACCTGTCGTTTAGTTTATCGCTAAAAGTGACCACTTTTAGCAATAAAACTCCATTTAACTAAACGACTTGCCAACTAATTATATTTAATATTATAATTCTAATACACAGTTTGTAAATTGACTTTGTAATATCTTCGAAAATAAAGTTTTCTTCTATAATATTTAATACTTATAGGTACTAGATAATCTCTTAAGCTTGTCATATGTTTTTTTTGTGGCTACAACTATAAGTACACAATTTTAAAAATGTTTATCTTTGTTTATTATAATTAATTATTTTCCTTACTTTGAGCCTTCTCATTTTCCTCTCCTTAACCGCCGATAGTGGAACTAAACTATTTTTTCTGCGATGTAGTATTAAATTTTCCATAGATAAAACTCTTCGAGTACCTACTCGAAGAGTTTTATCTATGGAAAATTTCATTCCGCTATTCGGCGATAGATGGCGCTGTAACAATTTCCTTTACAAAATTACTCTATTTGTATTTATTTTGTGTGTGTTGTTTATTTTTTTCGATAGCTGTCGTGCTAAGGATACTGGAAAAGTGTGCTATGTAAAAGATGTTATCTAATAAGGTGGTACCCTGAGCGAAAGTGGCGCCACGCCCCGCGGTGAATTATATTTAATATTATAATTCTAATACACAGTTTGTAAATTGACTTTGTAATATCTTCGAAAATAAAGTTTTCTTCTTTAATATTTAATACTTGTAGGTACTAGATAATCTCTTAAGCTTGTCATATGTTTTTTTTGTGGCTACAACTATAAGTACACAATTTTAAAAATGTTTATCGTGGAGATTTTAGGCCCCACCACAGAATACATCAGTCAAGTATTTTTAGACGGTATCGTTACATTCCCTCGTAGTCCCTGCTAGAAGTAGATAGCAAAACTGCTAAAAGTGGACGTTTGTGATACATTTGCTATCTATAGTTACTTCTACGAATGACTACGAGGGAATATAGTGATAACTTCTAAAAATACTAGACCATGGGCTCTAAAAAATTTATTTACGTTAAGTTTTATTAAAATCATACCTATTCCTTCTATTTCTATTAACAACTTATTGAATAAAAGCCTATGCGATGGCGCTTCTTTCGGTGGTATAACCACCATAAGGCGATTAGATTCCTCACAGGGGCGCCCTCATCGTGATTAAATTAATTATTGCTCGCTTAAATACATTAATGTGGTCCTCCAAAGACGGATGTGGTCCTCCAACATTTCGGGGGTTGTGCGGCGGGCTAACACCCCTCCCATGTAAAAATAAAAAAGTTACGAAACCAATAATAAGGATGGATGAAGATCGTGCCGTGAAACGTGCTTACCTGGGACCGCCATGGCCGTCGGCCGGTTGGGCGTCCCAGATACCGCTGGGGAGACGAGGTTGAGAAGGATCTGCGCGAGCTCCACGCGGACGACTGGCAGGAGGTGGCGCAGTACAGACCCAGATGGAAGCTCTTATTATCGGAGGCCAAGACTCACTTTGGGTCGCTGCGCCATCCTAGTAAGTAAGTTAGTAAGTAATACATTAATGTATCGTAAATTCAAACGTTGAGATTGAAGCTACAATACAACGAGCTATACCTAATAATATTTTCAAGAGTTTTTTTTTGTAAATAAAGTATAGAACCTAACAAGCTTGTTAAAGTACAAGCACAAGTTAGCCAAAGAAGAGGTTGCCAGCCAGCATGATGTCCTTTGACAAGTTTGACGTGACGTGACATAGGTAGCATTATCATTTGTTTGACGATAACTAATAATGACGATAATATAATTACAAACAACTTTGTGTATGTTTTAGTGTAAGTATAACGTCTTATTTGTTTTATAAGCTTGTATCGCTTTTTGTAGGTCAGCCTGTTATATATATGCGAGGACCTGTAAATGACTTCCTACTGTTACTACGAGTGCTATTTGTTTTTTACTAGTTGTTGGTCTTCCTTAAGATTAATAAATAAATAAATAACTTTAACTTTGACAGCGTTTTGGTGCAACTCACACTTAGTCTCAACGTTTGAATTTTCGATACATTATGTAGGTACTCAGCGAGCAATTAATTAAAAAAGTTTGAATTTTTGATACATTATTAACTTAGCGAGCAATAAACAATTATGAGATCGCCACTTGAGGGTATGAGAGCCCCTGCGCTGTGTATGAGAAAGAGAAAGAAAAATCGGCAATTTCATACTTTAACCCCTATTGTTTTAGAAATTGGGTAACAAAAGAATGCTCGTCTGGTGCCACTGGCACAAAATAGATAAAGGTGGATTCACACTTGTAACAATTTGGCGTGTAAAACACCGAGCTTTATCATACATCGCTAGTTTAGTTGAGCGTACGCTTCAGTAATACTGTATCAAAGAGACGATGTACGAAAAAGACACGGTGCTCTGCCTGCGATAGCATGACCACCGAAACACGATATGATTAGTGATTTATCACATTTAACTGTCAAAAGACAATGGATTTTGACAGTTGGCTGTCGATAAACGCTATATCACGCGATATATACAAGGTGTATTTTTAATTTTTTAATCACTCTCCGTTCAGTCCATGAAACTGGGGTGCGATTGCGTAAGGTAATCGTATTCATTTGACAGTTTATATCGTATTCCATCGGCTGCAATTTGTATGGGATGACATAATTTATGATACAATATGAACTGTCAAATGAATACGATTGACTTTACGCAATCACCTAGCGTCCTAGCTGATCAACTTTCTCCATGAAACATGTGTCGAAATACGCCAAATAATACGATTTGTATGAAAAGTTTTTTTTTTACATAATTGACCCTATGTTTCTTAGAGAAAGTTGTTCAGTTTCATGGCTTGAACACATCCTTAAATTGGAGAGTGGTTGAAAAAAACACTTGTTTAACGTGTTTCGTCGTAGGGGGGCTGACACGCCAAAATGTTACAAGTGTGGACCCACCTTAATGCTCTACGCTAACTAATAAGGTGCTCTTAAAATTCATTTCAGAATTACTTTCAGGGTCCCAAGGAAAGAAGCTAATAACCGACATTTTCATCCCCTTTGACAAAAAAGGAAATTTGTTTTAGGAAAGATCCCTTTCATGTCTAATGAGGGCATGATTCTCCAGGCGATTTGTACCAGGATAACTAGAGAGAGAGGGGTGTAAAACAACCGTTTCAGGAGAGAGACAGAGTCATTGTGTACTTTCTCTTTATAGATTTGCTGAAAACCGTAAACTCGCGACGCCAGTATCAGTCCAAACGCTGGGCGGTGCGGTTGCGTCGCTCGGGAAATGCGGGCGAAATTTTTCCGCAAATAATGTTGTGATAGTGTTTCAAACGCCCTAACGATGTTTTCGCGGAAAGGGCGGTGAAGTGCCACGCCGTGAATAAATTAAAAAAAAAGCTAAACATTCCAAATTCGATTTTCAAACAATGACGTTAAGCGAACACACGTTCCTTTAAATTTCGTATTGTGTTTTGTGTAGGTAGTGTGATGTATTCCAAAATTTGAATTCGGAACCGCAGATAAGGTAAGCATTTTTTTTTTTTTTTGTTTATTGTTGAAAAGGCATTAAGTTTTTAGAGCCATAGAATAAAACTATGTTATTTTTAAGATGTTTCCTGTACTGCGAATTGTATTGTAGGTTTATTAGTTGAAGGTTACAACGATAACGGAACGCAAACACACCGTCGAGTGTTTTAGCGCAAGAACGTGATTATTTATTATTGTTACTAGTTTTAACCACACATTTATTTCTTACAGTTGGTTCTCTTAAAATACTATTGTTTCAAACGATGTAGAAATCTTATTTGCGCTTTTAAAATGTTTATTTATTTTATAATGAATATCCAAATATAATTTCTAGTAAAGTTTTTAGGAAACCTACCTACCTACTAGATTTTATAGGGTTCCGTACCCAAAGGGTAAAAACGGGACCCTATTCCAAGACTCCACTGTCCGTCTGTCTGTCTGTCACCAGGCTGTATCTCAAGAACTGTGATAGCTGGACATTTGAAATTTTCTCAGATGATGTACTTCGTTTTGTTGCCGCTATAACAAAAATAATACTAAAAACAGAATAAAATAAATATTTAATTTATTTTATTTCCAGTAGAACAAACGTGTTTCTTTTTCCGTTTTTTGGTTCGGAAGTCGGAACCCTTCGTGCTCTAGTCCGACTCGCTCTTGGCCGGGTTTTTCTCTTTATCCGCATAACGGAATTTACGCGGTAAAATGTAGTCTAGCATTTGGCGGCTCAACTTAGACCAAGGTTCGATTTCCCGAAAATCTTTTTGATTACAAATTTCAATTTTTAATACACATACCTACTGCTATAATAGGCCTTATGGGTGAATAAGGAGGGTAAGCTATTATATAGCCCACCACGGATTGATGGGTGTTCCAAAGCACGGGGAGCTCGAAATAAAAAAATTTTGGTCACCCATCCTATGACTGACCTTTGCGAAAGTTGCTTAACCTCCGCAATCGCAGGGCCATAGGCGCTAAGCCACTGCGCTACCCCGAGGTCATCTGCTAAACAACATCCTATCAAAATTTTCCATAAAATGTATGTGTTCGTGAATTTGGGAAAAGTATTTTGAAATGGGGAAAAATGCATTGGGCGCATGTAATGGTCCATCCACCTTACCAGCCCATAAGGAAGGCCTGTCATGTCAAGGCTTTTGGGTCCCTGACAGGATTCCGCCCAAACTTGGAAAATGTCAGGCTTTTTTGGAAACCTTAGAAAATACGCACAAGCAATAACTAAAATTATAAAAAAAAGAAAAAATAAACTTTATTTTTGTCTTAGTTATTTGAAACACGTAATTGTTTTTTATTTTACGTCATTATTTTAAACTTTTGGATGTTTATGCATTCACAATGCTATTTTTATATTAAGGTAAGTAATTCATATAATTGAAAAATATTAAGTATCAATTATATGAATAACCTTAATATAAAAATAGCATTGTGAATGCATAAAAATCCAAAAGTTTAAAATTATATAGCTATTTCATCTTAATCGATTGTCTGGCATCTGTAAAGGTGTTGCATTCGAATGTCGAAGTTAATTCTTCACATTGAGAGATAACGCTGGCTTACAGCGGAAACGTAAAAAGTATTAGAAAATTTCGCCACTCCCACTAGCGACTCGGTAGCATAATTGGTTAGTGCATTGGGCCGGAATCCTAAGGGTGCGGGTTCGAGTCCCGTCTGAGCTGCTAGGGTGAGTCGATTTTTTCTAATATTTTTCAATTTATATGAATTACGTCATTATGTTTTAAGTATTATCTATAATGTGTTGTAAGCCGCGAGAAAGTTTATATATTTATTTTATTCAACAAAACTTAGTAGGTACTACCATTACAGATTTAAGAAAAATCCAAGGCGATAATACCAGCAATTTAGCAAAATGTCACGACTTTTTAGTAGAAATCAGGCTTTTTGTCAGAATATTTAGTTAAACAATCTGCTAACCCCTCTGTGGTCTAGTGGTTCACCCACCCGTATAAGACGCAGGGGTCCCGGGTTCGATTCCCAGGGAGGGTACAATTTGTACTCGGTTCGGTTGGTGGTAGGGTTTATTTCAAGCCCGCCTGGCTAGCTACCACCATCTTACCTAAGTCTGACGCCATAACAACAATTAAAAATTGTTGTGTACCGGCAGTTATAGAGGTAAGATAGACAGTTCCTCAGTGATGAGGATTCCGGGTGTAGTGCGCTTCCAGCTTCGGCCTTATCGTCACTTAACATCAGGTGAGGTGAAGGCCAAGCACTATCACGTTGTGCCTAAAAAAAACCCTTGGCATAAAAATACATAATGGACGTACAACGTTTGGCGAGTCAGCTAAATACGGAAATTTAATTTATTTTTTTATTCTTTGGAAGACCAACAGCAAGACAATCAGGATAATATCTAAAATATATAAACAGTCAGCCAATTAAAGGTCGTCACATATATAAAACATTACTTTAAATGTGGATAAGTGTGGACAAAAACCAGCACAGCAAAATAGCAAATTAGCACTTGAAATACTTAATCTAACACTTAATACAGATCTAGGCAGTACCCATACTAACTAAATAGACTACACTAAGTAAAGAAATCCTCACTATTAGACGTCTCGCAGTTGCTGAACCAGAGTAATAAATAATATCAAACTTTTTGCTTTTACACAAATCATTAAGACTTTTGAAGAATAAGAATGAAAGAAACGGGAAGCATCAAAACTAAATAAACAAACTGATTATACACTATTTGTTTACAAATAAAAACGTCATAATTGTAAAAGCATAACATACCTATTGATAAAGATTGACCTTTTGCAAAACAAGGACGTTTGGTGTAGTTGAATATTGACGTAACTCCAGATACGACCGAACAGAAATCAAGTTCAGTAAGTTGAACCTCAGTACGACGACTATATGGCTGGTTTACATTATCTTAGTTGTTAGTAGAGTGCTTTAGTAGAGTGCGAGTCGTATTCGAATGCGAGTGCATTACTTTGGTGCCTTTCCAGTGAGCGCTTACGCACTTCTTCCAGTAGAGCAGCCATGTCAAACATACGGCCGGCGGTTTTGGCTGCGGTCCGATCCAATTTTTAAAACATCTTCCTGAAGCGGCCCGCAACCGTATCTCAATTATTCTTTTTATTTATATTTGAAAAATATTTTTCATGCAATGAGTTTAATTTTTCTTTAAAGTTAGGTTTTGTTGGCCAATGATTTTACAGTCAATATGCAGTTGGCCCACAAACATCCCACAAATGATTTCTTGTTTGACATGGCTCAGTAGAGTGTCAATATTTGACTAAACGCTACCTTGTAATATTATGTATTCTGTAGTACGTAATAGAATTAACCCTACAAAGTTAAATTAGTACCTTACTGCAAGTTCCATGCGAGTAAAAAAAGCATTCCCAATTTAGCCGGGTAAAACTGTTATTTTTTTAGTAACAACAAAGAGGTTTTTTGCTGCTGAAAATTTATATACATTTTTGGAAAAAAATAAATGTGTAAGTCCATAATTAAGTCAAACAAATATTTATTATTATTAAATTATTCATAATTCACAATATTTTGTTAAGTATAAAATATTATTCGCATTTTAACCTGCGCGCCTTTTCCCATAATTATCATATTTTGTTTTGTCGTATTTGTTGCTGTGTGGTAAATTGCTTTGTTTTTCCTCTCAAATGTGTTGAAAAATGTCGTATGAAACTCGTGAGCTCTTGCTTATGGCACACTCGGCTGAGTTACGCCCTCGCCTGTGGCTCGGGCTGCACCCACAGCCTTGTGTGCAATGAGCAACCTAAGCTAACTTGTCTTATAAAGTACTATTATTTCATGTAAACTTATTTTACAATTTATTGAAATAATCATAAAATGCAATACCTACCTAAATGATTTTCCACACATTGAATGGTAGGTACGAAAGATTCATCAATTTTAATAGCATAATTAGCGATTTAAGTTTAAAAGACTTATAATAGGTAGGTACCTACCTTCCTATCTGGGTGATTCCATATTTAATGCTTTATCGTTTAAAATTAACCAAAACGATCATAATAAATATCTCTGAAATAAAAATATCTCTAAACCACATTGTCCTTTCAAATAAATTCCTAAATAAACAAACCCGCATATTATTATGCTCGCAACACAAATCGAATAAGGCCGACCTAATAATTTATTTAACGTAGGTACTCGCTTCCCTATTGTATGGAAATAAACCCCTAAAGTTTTTTTTAGACACCACCCGTTTTGACAGCATCGAACTTCGAAAAGTCTGCCGGGTTTCAAATTACTTAAAACAGATAAATCGAGCCCCAATTGGGCCAAAATGGTAAACCCCAATTCATGATGTCACACGAATATCGATATCCTCCAAATAACTTCAACAAATAGTACAATACGAAATTCCTTTACTTTAATTTCTTTGTTTTAAGTTGAAACTCGGCAGACCTGCCGAAGTTCGAAAAGTTAGCCGGTACGGCCCCTGTACCCTTAGCACGAACAGCTATCGAGAAAAAAAACGCGCGTGAAATGAAAATTTTAATTTCGCTATTCGGCGGTAGATGGCGTTGTACAAATTTGCAATACAAAATTGCACTATCGAATGATATAACGCGCGTTATTTTTTTCGATAGCTGTTCGTGCTAAGGGTACAGTATTACCCTTAGCACGTATAGCAATCAAGAAAGAAAACGCGCGTAAGATCACTATCTTACGCGCGTTTTCTAAAACAAATACACTTAATCAAAAATTACACTTAATTTTGTATGGAAAATTTGTACAGCGCCATCTACCGCCGAAAAGTGAAATGAAATTTTCCAAAGATAATGCTCTATCGTATGGATCTATTTTACGAACGTTTTTTTCTCGATATATGTTTATGCTAAGGGTACAGAGGGCCTAGCCAAAGTAACATTGGCAAATCTTCGTTATCGCTTCACTTTCGAAACATGTATGGGTTTGACATAAGGTTTCGTTAACAATCGAATTTTAAAACGTCAAATCCATACAAGTTTCGAAGCGAAGCGATAACGAAAATTTGCAAATGTTACTTTGGCTAGGGGGGCTGAAGTCAAAATCGCTCCAAAAATATCTGATTTAATATTATTATTATTTGAATAGAATAGAATAGAAAACTGATTTATTCTATTCTATTCAAATAATAATAATATAGTTATTATTATTATAGTTTGAATCGACTTTCCATTATAAATCTGGACCGATTAAAAAAAAAACAAACGTCTATTACTTGTCTTCTCTTTCGCCATTTAGACGGTATAATAATACCTACGGCTAGGAATCACAATTTGATAATTATTTATGGCTGGTTATTTGATTGAGTTTGGCATAACGCCAACGATCCAATCTTCCTATTGGGATTTAAAAAAAACTGACTGTCGATTTCCCGCCAAATGATATGATTGTTTTATACAGGGTGTTTAGAAATTCATCATTCAACATTCATTCATTCATCATCATTCATGAATAATGACCTCGGCAAATTAATTTAATTACTTATAATACTTCTGTGGTCTAGTGGTTCGCCCACACATGTAAGACGCAGAGGTCCCGGGTTCTATTCCCAGGGAGGGTACAGTTTGTACCTACTCGGTTTGGTTGGTGGTAGGGCTTATTTAAAGTCCCCCTGGCTAGCCTACCTACCACCATCTTATATATGTATACCTTATATCTTGGTATACCTTAGTCTGACGCCATAACAACAATTTAAAAATTGTTGTGTTTCAGCAGTTAGAGGTAAAATTAGCCAGTTCCTCAGAGATGAGGATTCCGGGTGTAGAGCGCTTATCGTCAGTTAACATCAGGTGAGGTGAAGGCCAAGCACTATCCCGTTTTGCATAAAAAAAACCCAGAAAATGTGTTTAACCCCTAAAAACCACCAAATAGTTGAGAAAAATTGTTTTTTATGGGACATTCCTAAGTAACCCTTTTGTAAATGTTGTGGTAAGGTAACAATGTTCAATAAAAAAAAAAAAAAAAAAAAAAAATAATAACTGGTAGGTAACTCGTTAAACTCGTAGCTAGCAGACGTAGTACTTATTTATACCTATTCTGTAGTTACAGTCAAATTTCATTCTCCTACATTCTGTATACAAAACCAATGTAACAAACAAAATGCTGTTGTTTTACCGGTCATAATAAAGTTACGGACGGATAGAATAATCTTGGGATCTTGGGACGCAATAGACGACTGGCGGCGCGACCATTGACGAGCGGTGGAAATCGACGTCCAGAAATTCTTGATGAACAGAATGGTACCACTCAATAAGAGGTCATTATACTTATAACTCGATGGCGCAGTGGTTGAGCGCATGGCCCAGTGATTGCGGAGGTTAAGAAACTTTCGCAAAGATCGGTCATGGGATGGGTGACCAAAAATATATTATCTCGAGCTCCGTGCTTCGGAAGGCAC
The DNA here is from genome assembly GCA_950108535.1 of Agriphila straminella. Classification (NCBI taxonomy): domain Eukaryota; kingdom Metazoa; phylum Arthropoda; class Insecta; order Lepidoptera; family Crambidae; genus Agriphila; species Agriphila straminella. Next base: position 14,769,118 of record OX467304.1, read on the forward strand.
GTTAAGTCGTTGGCTGCATTTGCAGTGGTTAACACCCACCAATCCGCATTGGGCCCGCTTGGTGGGTTATGGCCCATCCTCCTTATCCACCCATAAGAACGGCCTGTGCCCTAGCAGTGGGGAAATTAAAAAAAAATATATATATACAGACGAACATAGAACCTCCTCCTTTTTTGAAAGTCGGTTAAAAATGGCTGATGGTCATACCTATAACATTATTTTATTATAAATGAAATCTGTGAAAATATGCAGGCGTTTGACTGTTTGATCTGGCCAACGAGTCCTGTTATCTCAGAAGTTCATTGCATCCTTCGATCAAGAATATCCTAGATAACGCTTCACGATCTAAAACAGTACGCAATAATGGCACCTCATAATAGCGTCCCTTTGAGGTGCCATTTACTTGGCGCTTATTTTGCACATAATTACCTTTTATTTTGTACAAACCCACGTTTTATATCAATTAGTTTGTACAAAATAAGCTTATTTTAAACAAAAACATCTTTTATCACTTACTTTGTGCAAAATAAGCGCTATAAATAGCGCTATAATAAGCGTTATTTTAGGTGCCGTTTTTGAGTCTCTGACTGGACAATTAGGTTAGGGTATTCTTGATCGAAGATTGCATCAGAGTTACAAAATCAGGGGCAGGCCAGTTTATTGACAATTTCCTTATTAACATCAAAGGTATCGACAGCACACAAATAAACTCAGGTCGTGTCTGTCTGTACGTGTTTGTTGTGTGCCAAGCTACATTTTGATTTATTTCTCTGTTATAGGGTGTTTAACTGCGTTATTGATGGCGCAGTGGGTTAACGCTTTCGACTTGCGATTGCAAAATCGGTCATCGTCCATCAGGCCTTCCTCATGGGTGGTAAGGAGGATGGGCCATAACCCACCACGCGGGCCCAATGCGGATTGGTGGGTGTTAACGACTGCAAATGCAGCCGGAACGAACGGATTAACGTGCCTTCCGAAGCACGGAGGAGCTCGAGATAATTAATTTTTGGTCACCCATCCCATGACCGACCCTTGCGAACGTTGCTTAACTTCCGCAATCGCTGGGCCAGGCGCTAAACCACTGCGCCACCGAGCTCCACTAATCGGTCATCAGGTGATTGAAATTTATAAACTCGAGATGCTCCTTGCTTATATCTAAATTTTTATTAGCATTGTACCTGGAGCCCAATCGTGCTAATTTTGAACGATAAAACCAAAATCGTTACATTGTCATTTAGGTTTATTTACCTAAAAATCTTATTAAAATTGTCCAAGATTGGTATCCTAGGCTCCCTAGCCATAGCTTTCAACAATTTTAACAAAACTAAAGCGAGTATTTTTTCTGTAAACGACACTGAAACAGCACAAGTCTTCCGTATTCCTGTGGGAATATTAAAAAGGATGGTTATTACCAACCAGCACGGCTACGTACGGTCTTCTTAGTTTTATTTTCTTCTCTTCTCTATGGTTTGTTTCATTCAAAATTCTCATCTTTTTATAACAATTGATTGTAAAACAAAAATGTCGGCAAAAGTCCTCATCTTTTTGTCGCTGTGCTCATCTTAGTATCGGGACGTAATATATTTACATGTAGTGCTGGGCTTCATCTAACAATGATAATATTAATGGCTGGTTTTAGAGAGTGAGGTAGGTACCTACATTGCCTAGTATGTTCGTCGATTTTAAAACAACGTCAAACACAGCAGGAAATGTACGTCTACTGTTACTAACAGTGTTAATAAACATGTCAATACTGAATACCATATTCCAACTGTCACAGTCACACGTATATTTGGATATGGTAGGGCTTATTTCAAGTCCACCTGGCTTGCTACCACCATCTTACCTAAGATTGACGCCATAACAACAATTTAAAAATTCTTATTTTCCACCAGTAGAGGTAAGATAGCCAGTTCTTCAGTGATGAGGATTCCGGATGTACTACTTCGCTTCCACCTTCGGCCTAATCGTCACTTAACATCAGGTGAGGTGAAGGCCTAGCACTATCCTGGGCCGTTATGCATAAAAACATTTTTTTTTCAAACAACAAACAAGACAGACATGGGTAATTTTTTGGCACCCCTACGTGAGTTGCAACAGTTTAACGATTATGCACATAAACTAAAGAGATGAGCCGTAAATCGAGAATAGTTTTTATAGAGATCCGATTGTACCTAACTAAAATCGTTAAATACATCGAATATAAACTTCATTTGTTTAGTGAATTACTACTAGGGTTGCCAACTACAATGTGTATGTACTATATCTAATTCTCTTCGATCAAGAATATCCTAGATGTCCGGTCAGAGTCTCAAAAATGGCACCTCAAATAGCGTCCCAATTAAAAACTAGGCGCTTATTTTGCACAAAGTATGTGATTAAAGATGGTGTTTTGTACAAAATAAGAGGTGATTATGTACAAAATAAGCGCCAAGTTTGTAAGCGGGACGCTATTTGAGGTGCCATTTTTGCGTAGGTACTGTTTTAGTTCGTGAAGCGTTATCTATGTAGGATAATCTTGATCGAAGCTAATTCTATACATTTAACACTGTAAATTCTAAATGTTTGTGTGCGAATCACGCAAAAACCACTGAACCGATTTTGATGGATTTTTAAAAGTTTCGTAGCTTGGGGTTCAACTTAAAATCTAAGCTATGTTTCATCTAATTCCAATGGGTAGATAATAGGAAACATCTTGAACTTTCCGTAGTACTTGCTTTCATACACTAAGGAGTTCATTTAAACTGGTCGTCTAGTTATAAGTCGCGGGCAAAAGAAATACCTATACTGTCTCTGGGGATTTTACTCGCGGACGAAGTTTATTTTTTAACGATTATTTATTTTTGTCTCTCTGGAACAATCCTTTTTTTAATATCCTTCTCTGTACCCTCGGCAACGTGTTTGCAAAATCTCATGATGAACCAGAACGCAGCAATCAGACCTGTGACAGTAAGAGAAAAGCTCGTTTTTAATTAACCCAGACAGGAATTGAACCTGGGGCCTCTGAGCATGAAATAGTGTGCAAGTCACTCTACCACAGAGGTCGTCGCAATAGGGAACATGCATAAAATAAAATAATAAGGACAGTGTATGACTATTTTTATATCTATGACGATCATTTTAATGTGATAATATATAATTTATATCGAAATTAATTTTTAAATGCTAATTGTTGAGTTTAATTAAAGTTAAATTTAACTTAATTTAATGTCATGTAAACTAAAACTACGGGTGTAATTTAGCCTGAAATAAATGATTTTTATTTTATTTTATTTTTATTTGTTTATAAGTCACCGATTTTGATAAATTTGAGCTTGATCGCTGCGGACACGTATAAAAACATGATGGAACAGAAAAATAAAAAAAATATGTAATATTTTAGTTTTATCATTATCACACAGGGGAAAATAGCGTTTTTTTTTCATTTTCGGATATAATGCACTTAACAGTCGGATTGAATATCAAATAAGAAATAATATTTTGTATGACAATAAATGTACTTAAACGCATTATTTAGGGAGATATTTGAAAATTCTTGGCTAACTCCATACAAACGCCCGCCGCCTGAAACGTGGCATAAGCGATGTCACAAATGTTGACCGTTTTGTATAGAGCGTTTTCGGCGGGTGCTGCTGCGCGCTAACTTCAAGTGACTATATCACGAGAAAAAAAACGCAAGGGAAAAGTTTTGATCTAACAGTTGATTTTCTCACGCATTATACTTTTGATTTTGATACAAAAAAATGCATGTTCCCTATTGTAGAAAACAAACTTTTCTTTAATATTTTAAGTCTAGGTAACTGTAGTAAATATCATATTTGATTTAATTTCAATAACACAAAACAAACACAAATGCGTTAGATAATAGTTTGGGATATGTAAGTAGGTGTGTGATATGTAAACGGTACAATATCAACAGAAGCAAACAATAATCTTTTTGTAGTATGATATTATTATGACCCATTATTTTACCATAACAAACAGTTCTTACTGCCAAATAAGGAAAAAACGACGTATTATTTCCCAGTTTGCCAACAAGAAAACTTTGATTCATTGGGGGAAAAGTATAAGGCAGATAGAAAACCGACTTTATGTTGTTGTATTAGTATCCAGTTTTGCTCAACAATCGTTATGCATGATGCCAATCGTATGTTAAAAGTTTTATAGCATTATTCATGATGAATGGTTTTGTTTAGAATATTTATGGCTTGCTTTTCCCGCGATAATTAAGACATTCGGAAAATTCGTAGAGAACCTTTAATGGGGAATATGCATCAATTTTTTTGTATCAAAATCAAAAGTATAATGCGTGAGAGAATCAACTGTAATATTAAAACTTTTCTCTTGCGTTTTTTTCTCGTGATATGTTCACTTGAAGTTAGCGCGCAGCAGCACCCGCAGAAAACGCTCTATACAAAACGGTCAACATTTGTGATGTCACGCCACGTTTGTAAGGAGTCAGCCAGGAATTTTCAAATATCTATCTCCCTAAATATTGCGTTTAAGTACATATATGTGTCATACAAAATATTATTTCTTATTTGATATTCTATCCGACTGTTAAGTGCATTATATCCGAAATGAAAAAAAAATCGCTATTTTCCCCTGTGTGATAAAACTAAAATAATAATACCTATTTTTTTTCTGTTCCATCATGTTTTGATACGTGTCCGCAGCGATCAAGTTTAAATTTATCAAAATCGGTGACTTATGCATGTTCCCCATTGTCCGATAAAAAGTATTGTTATTATACGCTTTATTGCACTCATAAAAACAGTTACACAAAAATAAATTGAGATATGTACACAAAGGGGGACTTATCTCTAAAAGAGATCTCTTCCAGCCAACCTGAGAACGTGTTCGAGATTTCGATATTAAGCGGGTGACATAAAGTGCAAAAATTAAATAAGAAAAACTGTAAATTTAAAGTCTAAAATATAGTACCTACCTACAATATACAAATAAATAAATATATACCTAATTTACCTATAATACATACATAAGTATCCTATGTTTTAATGGCCCTATTTAATAAACATGACAATTTGTCATGACAATTTAATATTAAATTGCGTCAATCAATTTAAAAATAGAATAAACTTCTCATAGCTACCCACAAATCATACAACGAGTAGGTACTTATGTCTGTGGCTACACCGCAATGTAAACCAAATAATTTTCACGTTTTTAATTAGGGCCTAAGTAATAAACTATCTGTGTGTTAAACTTATTCAGCCATTTTTGCGTAATTGAGTAACAAACATACAAACTCACAAACTCTCACATTAGTAGAATTAGTAGGATAGTGATTTAAATTATAAAATAAGTATTTTTCGCAAAAACATACAATGATACCAGCCTGTCGATTCTGTAACAAACTCGCATCGCACTTCGATCCTCAATTCACTTAGCGGAAATTTTAAATCATAAATGAGATAATGATAGGCTATTTTTTAATCACAAAAGATTTTAGATAGCTACGGTTGCTACTCAAAACCTTTTTTAATCGGTAAAATAGCTTGACCGTCAGCCATTTTTAATGTCCCCACTGCTGGGGCACAAGCCTTCCTTATGGGTGGATAAGGAGAACGGGCCATAACACCACGCGGGCCCAATGCGAATTGTTGGGTGTTAACGACTGCAAGTGCAGCCGAAACCAACGGCTCAACGTGCCTTCCGAAGCACGGAGGAGCTCGAGATAATAAATTTTTGGTCACCCATCCCACGACCGACCCTTGCGAAAGTTGCTTAACCTCCGCAATCGCTAGGCCAGGCGCTAAACCACTGCGCCACCGAGCTCCTCAAAATAAAAAATAAAATAGCTTATATTCAGCTAATATCTAATAACGAATTCACGCGAAGTGAAGTGAGATGCGAATTTAGTTACAGAATCGACAGGCTGAGATAAACTTTCAAAATTAAAAGGGAACTGTTTTAAAGGTCTGGATAGAGTCCTAAATATTTTTCTGTATTTTTATACCAAATGAGAACAAAATTAACATGTTTAATTTCTCTTCCCACCGGCGTAATTGTAAACAGGTGGTTTCAGAGAGGTCAACGACCGACGTTACGAAAATAGGATTGTATTCCGAGTTTAAGTTCGCACGAAATCGGCCGACGTATGTGTACGTACAGACTTTCGCAATGACCGCCTCATCACATCACATACCAAAACCACAGAGTAAATTAGTGACAGTTTTTTTTTAAATGTCATTATCATCATATCAGCCGCACGACACCCACTGCTGGGTATAGGCCTCCCCCAAGGATCTCCACGACGATCGGTCCTGCGCTGCCCGCATCCAGCGGCGCAAGGGTATACTTATGGTCTAATTTTCAAAATCTATGGCAATCGCTTTCATTTGAAAGATGGATGTGACACATTGCTGCATTTCTTTGGTAAGTTTTATTTGTGCCAAAAAGAAGCATTAATGTATCACATCCTAAATTTGATTGCGATAGATTTTGAAATTAGACAATAGGTACCCAGATCGTCGGTCCACCTTGTCGGGGGCCTAACCCCATAGCATAAACATCAAAACGCGATATGACAGCGATTTATCACGTTTAACTGTCAAAAGACAATGGATTTTGACAGTTGAGTGTCAATTAAGCGCTATTTAACGCGATATAAATATCATGTTTCAGTGGTCACAAGTGAGAAGAGGGCCGCCACGCGCCCGCCGCCGTACAAGCGCGGCATCTTACTGCCCAAGTAGATATTGCCTCTTTACAATAGTAACAATGTCGAATCTACATTACTGTGCAGTGTACGGATGTCAAAATCAAAAAACCAATAAAAAATTGTCGTTTTTCACATTATGATATATATATGCTACGCAGTTCATTTAGAAGAAGACAACCCTTACGTTGCGTCGCCAGAAAAGGTACGAGCACGCGATAGAAAGAGAGGCAACTACTAGGTGAACTGCGCGACCTGAATGGCACTTCATTGTGTCGGAGCAAAAGTAGCTATTTATTTCAATGACTTTGCCGAGTGCTGCTTCTGTACTTGTACTATTAGTTATTCTGTGGCTAGGCTAAGTACCTACGGATAGGGGTTATTCCAGAACCTTTCTAAATGTACTTAAGCATGATGATGGGCCGAGTAGTAAGACGTAAAAGCGTAATAAATCGACTAAGTCTTTATGACTTGAAAGCGTAACGAACATACAAGCAATAGCAAGTTCTTCCTGCAATTATTGAGCGAGCAACTTCTGCAAGCTGCAACACTTTCAGAGTTTATCTTGCCACACCTGTGCAGCACAGTGTCAGCAAGCTTATTACCTGTACACAGTGGTAACAACTTGCAAAGTCAACTTCTGCAAGTTTTATTGATAGTCTAAACCTCGCTTTAGAAATGTAGCTTGCCACAATTATGCATGTGCAGCACAGTTAAGTTCTTCCTGCAATTATTGAGCGAGCAAGTTCTGCAAGCTGCAACACTTTCAGAAATTATCTTGCCACACATGTGCAGCACAGTGTCAGTAAGCTTATTACCTGTACACAGTGGTAACAACTTGCAAAGTCAACTTCTGCAAGTATTATTGATAGTCTAAACCTCGCTTTAGAAATTTAGCTATTGCCACACCTGTGCATGTGCAGCACAGTTAGTTTTTTTGCTAGTCTAAACCATAAGAATAAAATAATAATAACGTCTAAACCTCGCTTTAGAAAATGTAACTTGCTAATCTTGCCATGTAATGTGCTGCACAGTGCGACATGTGACATCAGCCTTTTTTAATGTCCCTACTGTTGCACAAGCCTTATCCTTATAGGTGGATAAATGCGGGCCCATAACCCACCACGCGGGCCCAATGCGGATTGGTGGGTGTTAACCACTGTAAATGCAGCCAGGACCGGCGGCTTAAAGTGCCTTCTGAAGCGCGGAGGAACTCGAGATAGGTAGTAAATTTTTGGTCACCCATCCCATGACCGACCCCTGCGAAAGTTGCTTAACCTCTGCAATCGCAGTGCCAGGCGCTAAACCACTGCGCCACCAAGGTCCTCGTGCAGCACAGTGTCAGCAAGCTATTAACTAATAGCTTGCTGACACTGTGCTGCACGCTGTGTGTCACTGTGTATCACGTGGTATCACTGTGTACAGTAACTACTGTACACAGTGATACCACGTGATACAGTACGAGGCAAACTTCTTGAAATCATAAGTGGGGTCACTCACAAGTGCACTTGCGCGAAATTATCCCCACTCCGTCTTAAAAGTGTCAAGATGTTTTTTGCCACGTATTGGTACAGTAATTCTTATTGGTGGCTGTGAAGTTAGCCACTATGCGCGTATCCGTGCCCCACCACTCGCCTCTCCCACCGACTTACATCGTTTGTGTTCTGTGCATCGTCTCGCGCAAAGTTTCCAAACGCATTATATCAGCTTCCAAAGACAACTTCCTTAGTCTTATCCTCGCTTAAAAATCGTAACTATGGATAGGGGTTCACGTGCTTTAGATATATACTTTGCAGACTTAGTTTGTAGAAAAATACGTAGACGTAGTATGCACGTTTCGCCCCTGCACGAACTAAACGAAGTTTTTGAACTTTTTGAGCAAAAGCTCCACGTCGTCAGTATTGAAGTTGATTCGATTTATACCCAAATTATGATGTGATTGTAAATGTTGATCACTGACCACAACACTACTAGGACCAATGACAGAATCAGGGTTAAGAAACGTTGAGTGGAAAAAAGTGGAGAAGGCATTGCAAATCGATTCACCGCCTTCAATGGTATTATCGCTATATGTAAAGGAACTGGGTACGGAGTTAGAATTGGAGCGCTTTTTAACGAACTTCCAAAAATTTTTGGGGTCTCTTTCAATGGATGACTCAGTAAGTTTTATGTAATTGTGATAGCAGTGAGACTCTAACTTATTTACTCTATCCCGTGTAGATTGAAATTAATTTAAATCTGATTTATTACCATATATTTTGTATTTATTCAGGTATTAGTATTTTTCCTTAATAGCTTTAATAAGTGGTAGGTTGTATCAGATAGGGTAGGAGTTCTTTCGGATTGGTTTCGTAGGTATGAATTTAATTATCAATGAATTTATAAATTGGTTGAAAAAATACACGGATTCATCAAGAGACCTAGTGTCAAATTCGTGCCCCCAGTTAACACCACTAATAGCATCATTAATGGATTCAAAGTCACCCTTATTGTATACAAAACGGGTACGGGGCGGACTATCCAATGGTAAGAATTGGGTAAGTTCCATACTAATCAGTAGTGCAGGTTGATAGGAGTCGATGGGTACCAGGGGGTCTATATATTTTGTCGATTTTTTTTGTGTATAAGGCTGCCTATCCACCAAAGATTCCATAACGATAACGGACGTCGTAGCTTAGCTATAAGATGTGATCCAAACGCTACGAAACTATGTACAAGTTCCGTAGCTTAGTTTTGACGTCGCTACGTCGTAGCTATAAGATGTGATCGAATCGCTACGAAACTAATGTATACAAATAGTTTCGTAGCTTAGTTTTGACCCCGCTACGTCGTAGCTATACGATGTGATTGAAACGCTACGAACCTATTACATAGTTCCGTAGCTTATCGTAGCTAGTTATAAGATGTGATCGCAACGCTACGAAACTATGTGCATTATAGTTCCGTAGCTAAGTTTTGACCTCATTAAGATTTTTGACCTAAGATCACATTTTTGGTGAAAAAGCTGAGACTCAAAATACTTATTAGTACTCGTAAAAGCCTTAAACTTCGAGCATCGCGGCTTTCTGGAACAGAAACGCGTCTTACTCTAAGGCCTTAAAGATAAAAGAAAATAAAAACTACATGTGTTTTTGCATTGTAATAACGTTAAGAGTTCCTTTACACAGTCTACTACGCTCAGCTGAGAAATTACTTTTTAATAACCAATTTACAATGTTGCTCTAGGAGTTTAGTAGAGGCTTCTCGCTTGATTGAATAAAAAAGTTAGCTTCATTTTTTAGTAGTGTTCTAATTTTGCTAGCTCTGGCTAGCATAATTAGACTTTGTATTACGGAAGAGCATACAAAACTTTATAACAACGTTTTTGTTTTCAGTATTACAATGCAATTTTGTCAAAAAATGTTTTTCGTTGTAAAAATAGTTATTCTGGTAGGATCGCCATCATAAGCCTGGTCTATTTCATCTTTTTTGTTACTCAATGAATTTTCACTCCTCTTGCTCAAAAAGTCCGTCATTGTAAAGTACAAGAGCCGAGATAAAATAGCATAATAAACCCTAGGGGATAATGTTTTTTCTTTTTTAATATTTGTCTAGTACCAATGAGCCTACTAAAACGAAAAAGTCTTTATTCATAATCACGAATAAAAACTCGCTCGACTTAATACTGTTTCTCATTCTTATTTTTCAAAATGGAACTAAAAGCATCTCTTCGGTGAAATCATAAACTTATTTATGCTCTGTGCACAGAGTAAATCGTAGAATGCGTGTTTGTGTTGCTTAGCTGCTACAGCAGAAATTAAAAAAAGGTACCATGGCGCGAAATCTTTAGAATTTTTCTATTATTACATACTGATTGAATTGTGTGACTGTAGGTAATAGGAAAGAAATAATTTTAATCTTTTGCCGTCAAGCACAAATCATTTATTTTCATTTCATTCATTTATGCATTGTAATTTTAGCGTCTTGTATAACTATCTACTATTTGATAAAATATACAAAAGCACTTCACTTTATTTTTGTAAGTTAAAATCTAAAACATGATTTATTAATGAAATAGGTAGGTACCTACTTTTGTATAATTAATAATAGTTCTTTGTAATCTCAGCTTAGCCACAGGAAAGGAAGTCACGTGGGTGATACTTGCTTACGTCATCTCCGCTATCGGTCTTGAAAATTATCATTTTGTTTGCTGAGAAACAATGCACAAATTAAAATGCACTACAATAATTTTTGTAATGAGAAAACATCCTTCATTCTAGTTTGAAGTCGCGCAACTGGATAGTGACGTAAGCAAGTGTGACTCCCGGAATGCCAGAGCTTACTAAATGAAAGTAAAATACCTAATACGTATTCTGTGTACTTGTAGAGTTTTTCAAGTTGATCGTCAGAATTTCTCGTGATGCCGAGCTCAGTACATTTCAAGGCTTATCCAAGCTATCTCCTTAATAAGTGTCTTGGAAGAGATATGAAATTCTTTCGGCGGGGGTCCAAAAAAATGTATTTTCACCTCTCCAGCACGAAAAGGACGCTTTTTGTGCGTAACAACTCGCAGCAAAATGTTGATTTGCGAGCGTCAGTTTCGAATCACTTTTCACAAATCAAAGAGATTAGGTACGTGTAATGTATGTTTAGTAAGTAAATTACTTTCAACCTTATTACAACATTGTTAAGTTCCGTTTTTGGTTAATTACCGTCGACATTATAAATATTGTAGTGTGAAGGTAGCTGCCATTATTTTCATTATTTCTTTTGTACGGTACTTAATCACTTCTTCAATAAACCGTTGTTCGAGACTGACCTGTTTTAATTGTGCACCGCCAATCCAAGTATATTCTAGTACGTGATCAATTTAAGTAGTATGGGATGACCAAAATTCGACACATGTTTCTAGGAGAAAGTTGTTTAGTTTCATGGACTGGACACATCCTTGAAAGGATGGTAAGTTTAGAATAACCGTATACATAATACACAACGTTTGCACTAATACTTAATATTAAACTTATTATAAGATAAAAACTTTTTAAAGAAGATTGGTTCAGCAATTATGTTATTGATGCTCAATCGTATAAGCCTATCATTTGTACCACACGATCTTTGAAAGGTCAGGAGTGTCACATTACGGAATAGGGAAGTTTTTGTGCAAATATTATACTAGTGAGTGATAAGAAAAAAATAGGATTTTCATAGAAAAAGTGCTATTCGAAAAAAACTGTATTTTCCCCGTATATTTGTTTTATGTATATATCTTTTTTCCACTTTTCTCTGGCACCCAGCTTCACATTTTTTATAGCTTTATCTAAGTATTATTTTTGTTCATTGCTCAGAAACATAGACGAGTAATTAAATATAGGTACCTAACGAGTAATGTATAGTGGAAATAATATGTAACTTAAATTTAGTGTACTAAGTTCTTCTTCTTCTTATCGAATGAGGAATAGTGGCCACCTCTAGTGTTAGAGTTTATCAAGCCGCCTTAGGCCTCTAACTTGGCTTAACGACTGTTATCACATGACAACAGCCGGGACCGACGGTTTAACGTGCCCTCCGAAACACGGAAGCGCTCAGTTGTAATGCCACTTAACGGTCACCCATCCGACACCTGGCCGAACCGAGCGTTGCTTAACAAACGGGATCGAGTACGATCAGTCTGCCAAGTTCCGCCATGAGCGCTTCTAGTTCTACCAATTCATTACTGCGTCTATTTAGTAAAGTTGCAACTTACTTACTACATAAGTCCTATTTGTAGTTAGATGCTATAAAAGTAGAGATAGGTAGTAAAGTAACGGCCGAATACTTAAAGGCTTCTTAGCTAAAAACACAGAAACTACATGAAACTGATAGCTTCCTTAAAGTTAAGGAGACCTTAACTTAAGATTTTAGCTAAGAAGCCTTTGAGTATTCGGCCGTAAGTTTGGTTAAAAATACAGGGTGATCTTTTGAACAGTGCACACATTTTGTGGTGTGGCTGAGACCGCTAAACTGAACAACTTTGTCTATGGTACCAATTTAATCAGAGCAAAAAAGTAATCAGCTGTTTCACACATTTTGATCGAGTAGATATTGACGTTGTCTATTGCACCCACTATACGATCAAAACTGCTTGTCAATCATTTACATTGCATTTACCATTTGGGGCGTGGCCTACTTTTGATTGGCCACGGTAATCTATCTATTCTGTGGTGCTTGTCAAGCATCGCTCCTACTAGACGATCAAAATTTGATTGATTTTACAAGCCGATGCAATGTAAAAGATTGACAAGCAATTTTGATCGTTTAGGGGGTCCATAAGGAACAGCTGATTATTATTTTTTGCTCTGATTAAGTTGGTCCCATGGACAAAGTTGTTCAGTTTGAGGGTTTAAGCGACACCATTAAAATTTGTGCACTGTTCAAGAAATCACCATGTATAAATGACATACTATCATAAAATACATAATAGTGATACTTTCACAAAATACTTACCCAAGTCTGACGCCATAACAATAATTAAAAAATTGTTGTGTTCCGGCAGTTAGAGGTAAGATAGCCAGTTCCTCAGTGATGGGGATTCCGGGTGTAGTGCGCTTCCCCCTTCGGCCTTATCGACACTTCACATCAGGTGAGATAAAGGCCAAGCACTATCCCGTTGTGCAAAAATAGTAGATTGTTATACAAGACGCTAAAATGACCCATTTCATACGAGGTAGTTTTATTCCTGAGCTTTAGCAAGGGAATAAATAGAAACCGAATTACAATGGGTTTTTAGCATCGTTTGTTACACTCTACTTTTCACTGCGATTGCAAGAAAATAAAATACATTATTAAATTGTTTATACTTCCGAAAATGAATCCACTCGTTTTTCTATTAGTTTTTCTTCTTAAACTTTTCGTACAGTATTTAAATAAATGATTTGTGCTTGACGGCAAAAGATTAAAATTATTTCTTTCCAGTCACACAATTCAATCAGTTTGTAATTATTAGAGAAAAATTCTAAAGATTTCGCGCTAGTGCCTTTTTTTATTTTTACTGTAGCAGCTAAGCAACACAATGCACGCATTCTACGATAACTTATAGTCACAGAGTATAAAATAAGCCTATGATTTCACCGAAGAGATCGCTGCTTTTAGTTCCATTTTCAAAAATAAAAATAAGAAACTGTATTAAGTCGAGCAAGTCTTTATTCGTGATTATGAATAAAGACTTTTTCATTTCAGTAGGCTCATTAGTAATAGCAAACATTAAAAAAAAACATTTCCCCCTAGGGGTAATTATGCTTTTTTATCCCCGCTCTTGTACGTTACAATGACGGACTTTTTAAACAAGAAGAGTGAAAAATGTTATTTTTCATTTCTCATATTCGGAAAGTGATGTATATTTGAACTGAGCAGCGGGTCCAATACTCTTCGTTTCACCCTAGGGTGGAAAAGTAATTTAAAAATAGAACTGAATTTGGCAATGAAAAAGTTTACAATAGTTAAAAACAAATGGTTTAAAAAAGTTGCAGCCTTGTAGGGCGTATTCACGAACTACAACAAAACATGGTAAAAAAACTATAAAATAATAAAATATTGGAGGGAGACTTACCTAACTCTGTGACTTTGAGCTGTGTGTGCCGTAATAAAGTTTTGTGTTGATTTTGTATTTACTAAAAATGAGTTTAAAACTAAAACAAAAAGTTCAAATAAAATAAAAGAAACAAAAAACTACGCTGTAATTCGCCTACAGGAAACAACTACTTCAGGATAGTCTCTGCCATGGACTTACCGTCTTATCAAAGACCAAAGAATATCTCCAACTTTTACAGGCATCCAACAAAGCCAAATCTGTCATCATAATAATTTATATCAAACTGTAAATATTCCAAGCAAGAATTTTAACTTTAAATTTCACAAATTTTTCTAGGTTTTTAAAGGTAAGTTGGTATAGGATATAATTATAAGGTCTACCAATGTAGTTACTAAGTAGGTACATGTTTTATTAATAAACATTTTGGAATAACTAAGACTTTTTTTACTTTCCTGAAATTCGAAATGAAAAGTAGAGTGTTTAACACGGGTAAAGTCATCAATTCCATTGACCCTCGTATAACAATCTACTATTGTGCTACAGAACACCTAATTTCAAAGGAGGCCGTTTAACATCAAAATTCACGCGAACGTATTCAAGCTATTTTCATTTTATGTTTACTGTTTTATCGTGCTCGAGTAGGTACCCCATATTTTATGGCCTGTTCCGGGCGACCTTTTTGAGCAATATCCGGGCCGAATGATCGATGTTTTACGTGACAGTTGCCCGTAAAAACACGTTTTTCGTATCGACGTGATCTGTTTGCAGATACGCACGAAGTATTGATGTGGACATTTTAAGGGTTGACATGACCGATAGAGATGTAAGACGAGGGATAATATGTAAGGGAGGATGCCTGTCTAAGATACACAAAACGACAGTATTTTTTTGAAAAATGCCTGTCTATACTAAAAACCCGGCCAAGTGCGAGTCCGACTCGCGCAGGAAGGCTTCCGTAAAAAAACACGTTGAGAGCAGGGATTGAAATACCTTAAAAAAAATAACGATACAAAAAAATAACGTTAAAAATACCGTTATAAAACATTTTATCGGTAAATTTACCGGTAAAAATAACGTTAAATTTATTGTACCGTTAAAATTACGGTTAATATTCCAATTATTCCATTTATTTTTCAAAACGTAGCGCAATGTATATAACATAGTCTGCCGGGTTTCAAATCAAAACAGATAAATCGAGCCCCAATTGGGCCAAAATGGTAAACCCCAATTCATGATGTCACACGAACATCGATATCTTCCAAATAACTTCAAGAAATAGTACAATACGAAATTCCTTTACTTTGATTTCTTTGTTTTAAGTTGAAACTCGGCAGACCTGCCGAAGTTCGAAAAGTTAGCCGGTACGGCCCCTGTAGGTGTTTCTTTTTTGTAACCATTCAATGAAAAGGACACCAGTGGGAGTTTAAAAAAAATCCTCATATTTCTAGTTAGTAACATTTTGTAAAAAAACACAATATTATCTGTGCCATTCTCTGGGAGAATCCGGACCCTGCAGCACAGTTTTAAACTGCCGTGGGCTTCGGCGTCTTAATTACTATTTTTGTGAAAAATTATGTTGTGTTTAAATAAATAAATTGTTTGCAACATCCAGTCCGTACTGGTTGACATATTCACATCTCAAGCTTACGCGCTCACTAGACATGAAATAAAACACTTTTAGTAAAGTAAAACTTACACTTTTAGTAGTTAGTGTAAAGTGTTTTATTTCATGTCTAGTGAGCGCGTAAGCTTGAGAAGTGAATAAATAAATTGATATTAAATTGTTATTACTTATATCTATTCTGTGCCATTGGCTACCATCAGCTGATGCAAACTGTTTTCGCTACCGTAAACTATCGTTTTCTCTCTTTCACTTACATTGACTAAGTATATCGTTTTTATAAGTTTTCGGTAGCGAAAACAGTAATTTGCATCAATTCATCCGCCCTCGGTTTACAAATTAGAACCGATTTATTTTTCCAAACGGTATGGACAGCCTCTAGAGTTTTTGTTCTGCTCCGAGTGTTTTTTCGATACTTATATTATACTCGTAGGCTTTCGTTTTCAGAATAATTTACTTTTTGACCGAAAAAACAGGAAATTTTTGTCGATTTTTCCACCACTTTCGACTTTGCAAAAAAAGTAACAGACCGATTTTAGAAAAAATTGGTATCATACGATGCATGCCCCATTAAATTTTTGTTTATTTTTCCCATCACGAATAGAACTTGAATTTAACTAGGCAACTAAGATAAAGCTACACATGGAAGGTCTCTATATTTGTGAGGGACTGGAGCCTGAAATAGGTTTCAGAAATAGAAAGCCAGGTCGCCAGTCCCACCCACAGATAATTAGTTTTACCTATACATTATGTAACTTGATACAAGACTTCAGGTATGTTGATAAGACAAAATAATAACAACATTCAACCCGCCTCTATGTTCTAATGGTTTGCCCACCCGTGTAAGACGCAGGGGTCCCGGGTTCGATTCCCAGGAGGGGGAGTACAATTTTAACTCAGTTTGGTTGGTGGTAGACCTTATTTCAGGTTCGCCTGGCTAGCTACCACCATCTTACCTAAGTCTGACGCCATAACAACAAATTAAAAACCATTGTGTTTCGGCAGTTAGAGGTAAGATAGCCAGTTCCTCAGTGATGAGGATTCCGGGTGTAGTGCGCTTTGGCCTTATCGTCACTTAAAATCAGGTGAGGTGAAGGCAAAGCACTATCCCGTTGTGCATAAAATTATAGCGGCAAAAAAATACATTATTCTGAGAAAATTTCAACTGTCTAGCTATCACGGTTCATGACATGCAGCCTGGTGACAGACAGACAGAGGGACAGTGGGGTCTTAGTAATAGGGTCCGTTTTTTACCCTTTGGGTACGGAACCATAAAAATACACGCTGAAATTTTGATCACTTGGTTCCCGTAGTGGGGTGGTTCCACTCATGATTACAAGCAACTTTTACCATGGGGCCAACTCTGATATCGCGAAAAAATTATCAGCTGTTCCATACAAAAGCGCAATACCTACTAATGTATGGAATAGCTTATTTTTTTCGCGATATCAGAGTTGGCCATAGTAAAAGTTGCTTATAATCATGAGTGGAACCAACCATCTGTGGGAAGCCGGTAACCAAATGATTAAAAATTCACGCTGTATAAACTAAAATGGTTATTTCCCATCTTATCTTATCTTATCTTATCTTTTCAGTGGGATGCCTAACCCGACGGGAAGCACTTTTCAGTGGGATAAACTCTCCCCAGCGGAATTTCAGCAGCTGCAAGAACTTGCTTCGTGTAAGTCTGTTGTTTGAATAAAGGATGTAAAAAGAACCTCAGCGAAGCCGGAGTCCACCGGAGTTTTTTGACACCTAATTTTATTCGTTATTTCCTAATTTATGTCCAAAGAAACATTATCAAAATTTTAAGTATTTCGTAACAAACAATGGCTTAAAAATGTCATCACTTAATGTATCTCATGCGCACGCACATAAACGCTGCCTTTCAATTCGGCCGCACGCGGCTATGTAGCATGCACTCAGTGTGCGCGTACGCAATGTAACGCCTACTATATGCGTTACATTGCGTTAGTGGTACTGTTTACAATGCTTTTTATAGCATCGAAAATGAAAATCGTTTCCCAGCAATAATTTTATGGTCCTGATGATAGGTAGAATACGTAGACCTCGGCTTCGTTGAGGGTTTTTTTACACCCTGTATTATACTTCAAAACTTTACTCTTATATTTAAAGTTATTTCTAAAACAAATTGTTAAGTATCTCGTTATTTGGAAAAGATAGTAGGTAAACTCCTAAAATATTAAAGATAATTTAATCAATTTCATTAATCCTTTAGCGTATGTAGGTAACATAGAAATAGAATGTCAAAGAACAACAATGTCAATAAACAGGTGATCCGAAAAACGAATGTAAACATTATATATGAGATACGTAAAATATGACTTACATACATAGAATATGACTACATTATGGCAAAGGAAATTAATAAACTATGTTCCATACTGTTTTCTTCGTCGATAAACGAATAAATGTAGCGAAATTTGGTTTTAGAGAAATGTGTGGCAATAGATATCTTATTTACCTGTAAAAAGTGTGATTTCTTGGATTGTTTCTTTTTGTCACATCACTATCACTAACAGGACAAGACACCATATGGCTCCACGATACCCTTATTTAAAATTCTAATCAAGATTACCAAATATTTTAAAGAAATTGTGATTACTCTTTTGCTAGGCGGGACGCTAGGGGCTCTTACTGTAATAAATGTTGGCACATTGTCACTTGATCCTTTGTCTCTTTTTTTTATAGACCGTGTCCGTATAACTTCTCTTTTCCACGCTTTGTTGGTCTTCTTGAGCGCAGCGAAAATTTTTCTATGTCTATGGTAGGTACTTACCATAAGTACCGAATTCTTTTTCAATATCGCCAAAGTGGTATCACTCAAACCAATAGGATCGGCAATTAGGGACGGGTCAGACAGCTATTAACAAAATTAAATTGACTGTTGTATGATGGATGTATGTGGACGTGAATTAGATTGGCTTGGTTGAGGGGTTTCTGTGAAGTATTTAGATATGGCACTAATTCGTGAAAAATACGGATTTTCGACTGATAAATCCGGATTTTAACATTAAAATCCGGGTATTTCAAATTTTGACGACATGAGAGCTTTTCAAAATGATAAAAAACTGTACGCTCGATAGATGGCGTTGATAAAAATGTATGTGTAATGTATGTTTTACTAAGCATCAAAGAGTACTCAGGTATGCAGGCGGATGTAACCCTAAAATGTTTCATTTTGGGCAGATGTCAGCCAGCGAGCGCTTACTTTCCTCTTTGGTACAGGCCGTTTATTTTTAAAAGCTAATTTTGGCACTTCTCTTTCCATCAAGTCACTATTTTTATTTTTTAAATTTCACTTTGAAAAGCCCTCAGTAATGTGAGACCTCAACTTTTCTTCAATGTATGGATAATTTATGTTTGACACAACACTTTCGAGGTGCAAACCAAATAAAAAGTAAAGACGGAGTCTTCCGACAAAGCGGTGAGGCACTCAAAACTATGCCTTGGCTGTGTACATACACAGTTCACGCACACACATGTAACGAAACTACGCCTGGATTTCCATATCGAACCCTGCCGCCCGGCCCCCGCCCGCCCCCTTGTACGCACACATGTACCATCAAAAACCGGCCTCACTTCGTTGTTCGCAACGCTCCATCTTACTTTTTATTTGATCAGAGTTTCGAGGTATGTGAATTTGTGCCACTATTCCTGATTCGATAAGAAGAAGAAGAAGACCAGTTATTTTAGTTCTTACGGATCTCCTCTTTTCTCTGTGTCTTTTCTAGTTACCTCTTTTCTAGCTTTTTATTTTTTTAAACTTAGTGCATAATCTAAGCTTAGTGCTTATTATAATCTCTTTTTACAGATTCCACAAGAAAACTTCAAGATGTGCTCAACGAATTCTGCGAAGTTAAAAAGCAGAGTCCCGATGGCGTAAGTTATTTTTTCATTAAATTTTTCTTTACGTATTACTTAGTTAAAGTGTATACTTTAAACTAGATTTGTGGATTGTGAACTTGTGAAGATTTCGTTTAAGGGTCCGAAATAGGAAAACATGGTGTGGGAAGTCTCTATTTTTATACAAGGTGTATTTGTAACCACTCTCCAAATTTTAAGGATATGTTCAGTCCATGAAACTGAACAACTTTCTCCATGAAACATAGGGTCAAATATGTAAAAAAAAATGACTTTTCATACAAATCAAAGAGATCACGTGATCAGTTTGGTATGGGGTGACCAAAATTTTTTGTGTGTTTCGGACACATGTTTCATGGAGAAAGTTGTTCAGTTTCATGGACTGAACTGAACACATCCTTAAAATTTGGAGAGTGGTTACAAATACACCCTGTATAGAGTAAACGTAAAGTTGTAGCCACAAAAAAAACATATGACGAGCTAAAGAGTTTTTCTACGGATAAACCTCACAGAAGATTGCAAAAAAAATCTGAAAATCACCACAAGCGCTCTAGCATAGCCTTCGGCTCTAGGTAACTTCATTTTTTGGCGTAAATAATAGCGGGAACGTATTGAATTCAACATTAAACTACACTTTAACGAACTGTGAAGTTCAAGAAAGATAATTGTGATAATGTTTATACTTGGGCTTAGTTTCTTTTCTCCCTTTTTGATTAAATTAAGTAGTTGTTACTGCACTTAGTTAAATAAACCTTATTTTCGGTTTCAACCTACATTATTTTATTTAAGTTCACTTGATTGAAATGTTACTTCCTGTCGTGGAAACTGTTTTGGCTTTTGTAATAGTCATTAATCATAGTTTTTAAAGTAATATTGTATGCTGTTTGTTTCTCTTAACCAAATAAACAAAATAAATAAATAAATAAATAACAACGAAAAACATCGGAAAAGTGCAGAAGTGAGGTTATTTTTCTTACTCTTTACATGTAAAGAAAAAGATAGAGACAAATGTTCCAGCGTAACAGAGCCTTAATTTGATTTTTAACGTTTCGTACAAAAAAAAGTAAGACCTCCGAAATCTCTATGGAGATAAGAATAGTAAAAGATAATGGTTGATAACGGGAACAACGACTCAATAATCAGATGAGACAGAAGTGTGACGTCATATGCCCTCTCTCGCTCTTGCTTGCGTCACACGTCAACCAATGCTACCCCTGACCTCATTGGAGTTTAACCTTTCACTCTTGGGTATAGAACACAGTTTGCTTTGAACAAAATTGATGACGACATCGAGATTGGACTCCAAAGTTCGATCCGATTCGATTTCAACTTTATTGTGGATGGAATAAAGGTTAAAATTGAAGTTGATACTAAATATAAGTTGTTTTGCAATTATTTGAGGTTACGGGAGCCATGTTTTTACCCCTTCCCGCTAAATGCCATTGTTTTCAGTTACATTGTAGTATTTATACTCTGTGGTACAGTCAGCGTCGTATATTTGGAGACATTAATTTTTTATGAGGATCATGGGAGCATGGGCGTAGCAAGACGGGTGATTTGGTCCACACGAAATAAAGTTTTTTTCCACATGGACAATCCCCCCAAAAAACTAGCCTCGACCGCCACCTTTCCCCCCGGAATGCAGGGGAGCCATTATTAGGGTCCCCATTTACTAGAGATTTCTTTACTGATGGATCCTGAAATCGCGAAAATAAAAATTACAGATGTTTCATTGCCTGTATAAGGAGCTCGATAGAGCAGTGGTTTGGCGTCTGGCCCAGCGATTGCGGAGGTTAAGCAACATTCGCAAGGGTCGGTCATCGGATGGGTGACCAAAAATTTATTATTTAGAGCTTCTCCGTGCTTCGGAAGGGTTTCGGCTGCATTTGCAGTCGTTAACACCCACCAATCCACATTGGGCCCGCGTGGTGGGATATGGCCCATCCTCCTTATTTACCCATAAGGAAGGCCTGTGCCCCAGCAGTGGGGACATCAAAAATGTATGATGGTCATGAGTTTGCACAGTTACGTTTATTATACTGTAGTAAGCAATTGCACCTCTGGCGGTAACTATTTTGTGAACTAAAAGTTGTTTATACTTACAAAATGTCAACCACAGTCGATAGCTCATCATAATCGCCTATATTTGAACTCCAATTAAATATTCACTTCTCAAGCTTACGCGCTCACTAGACATGAAATAAAACACTTTTAACGGATAGCGCGGTTTTAATAAATTAATTAATATAAAAGACGGAGGTCGGCCTTCCTCTCCAAGTTTTCTTTCGCCATTCCTTTCTTGGAGGGGCCTCCCAATTTTATGAAATGGTAGTAGTTTCAGTAGATTCTCTCTTTTTAGCATATAAAATTAAATTAAAACCAAACCAAAACTAAACCAATTAAAAATTTGTTAAATTTTAATTTCTGAACGTCTTAAAAAAATCATCGCTGAGGGTAGGCTCACAAGTAGCTTCAGTCCCCCGTGACCACGGCAGCTGCAAAGGTGCCGAAACGTCGGGAAAATTAAAAATCAAACCAAATACCAAGTAATTACCAAAGTACTTTCAATAAAACCGGGCTAGTATCCGTCAAAAGTGTTTTATTTCATGTCCAATTAAATATGCAAAAAAAACATGAAGGTTCAGCTGTTTTACATCATTAGCAGATATTTTACCCTTAGCAGGAACAGCTATCGAGAAAAATAACGCGCGTAAGATTTCCCGATAGCTGTTCGTGCTAAGGGTACTGATATAGGTCTGTGGATATTTCGCTACAGCTTATAATTTGATCACATAATTACGAAATAAAATTATTGGTAATTTTGACAGTTTCATTTAATAAAACAATTTGTTTAAAATAACTATTTATGCTTAGAATATAATATTAGTTCATCAATGCCCGCCCGGCTTCCGGACAACACAATAGAAAATCTATTGTGTTTCATTTTCCGGGCCTTAGAGCAACGCGGCTTCCGTACTGGACGGAAGCCGCGTTGCTCTGAGGGTTATATTATGTGAGGACTGTCAAAAACTGTAAATTTCTTGGACGATAAACAAGTATATATATAATAAATTACATAAAAATCTAAAAAAAAGGCTGATTTATTTATTTAAAATAGTATTTATTGATTCGAAAGGAATCATCAAAAACATAGAACAAGACATTGAAAAATGAAAATGAAATTAAAAATATATTTAATTCAGCAAATAGCTTAAACTAAACTATGTAACAATCACAAGTGTCGAAATCACTCTCAAAAATTACAATTTAATCAATACGCTAAATAAATAATTATATAATTTTTAAATTTGAGATTTTTGCATTCACAATGCTATTTTTACACAATACTAAATAATATACTAGAAAAAATACGACTCGCACCAGATCAATACTCAGACGGGAATCGAACCCGCGACCTTTGGATATCCGGTCCAATGCTCTGACCGCTGAGCTACCGAGTCTTTAAATAATTAACTAATAAAAAAATTAAAATAATTGCTAGAATTTTCAAATATCAAATTAATTACAACCTACTACAATTAAATTCAAGAATCTTATATTTATTTTATTTTATTTTTATTTATTTGGCACAGAAACAATATACAAATTATAATTTTAACAAAAAAGAAATGAGCTTATAACCATGTTAAATTTGTATATCTATTACATCTATGCACAACATTTGACTACACACGTGGTTACATTGCAATATTATTACAATACATTTAAGAGTTAGTTAGCAATGACATTATTTCCTTCTTAAATTTAAACAAACTGTAATGAAAAATATCCAGATCCTTATGAAGATCATTGTACAGGGTGCACATTCGGGGTATCGGACTGAACCGTGTAACATGATTTGAGGAGAAATTTGTCGAGAACAAATGCTGTCTTCGGATAGATTTTTTAGGTGTCCTAAGTGAAAGCTGGCCCAGGATTGTTGTATCTAATTGAGAATGTACAATTTTATATAATGTGAGTAAGTCTGCAATTTTACGTCTTTTTTCTAATGTGTCCAAATTAAATTTATTTATTCTATTTTCGTATGTCACCAGTGTATGCTTCAATCCAAATTTACCACATAATCTGCTAATAAATCTCTTCTGAATAGATTCTAGTCTTTTAATATGTATAGCATAATGGGGGCACCATATTATGCTACAGTACTCAACTATACTTCTTACCAGAGAAGTATAGAGAGTTAGTAAGCTGGATGGTTTTTTAAATGGCCGCGTGATTCTAAATATAAATCCTAATGCTTTCTTAGCCTTTAAGACTATTGAATCATAGTGTGACCTGAATGAAAGTTTGGTATCGAGAATCACTCCTAAGTCCCTTACGGTTGTCACTTGATCTAATTCTACATTATTTATTTTATACGGAAAATGAACCAGTTTAGTCTTTTTGCTGAAAGAGATATACTGACACTTTTTAATATTCAAGGACATATTGTTATCAATACACCATGTATAAAGTCTATCAATATCCGATTGCAAAGCTAAACAATCTTGTTGCGTATTTATCTCACGGTATATTTTTAAATCATCCGCATACGCTAGACAGTTGCTATCAAAAATTTCAAGTAAGTCGTTTATAAAAACATTGAATAACAAAGGACCTAGGTTAGATCCTTGTGGGATTCCTGATTCCGCTTCAAAGGGCAAAGAGTCGTAACCTTGCACTGCGACTAATTGACTCCGGTTCATTAAATATGACTCTAGCCATCGAAGCAGAGCTCCATGTATACCCAGATATTCTGCCTTAGCACACAACATTAGTAGAAGATTCTGCGCCAAGTTATTTTGCGCATACTGTAGGTACTTTATTTTATTATTAACTTTTATTAAAGCGAATGCATTTATACTTCAATATGAAACAAATAAATCCCCCAAGTATATAAAAAGCTAATCAGATTATATTTGAAGTGGGCAATCAAATGATAACGAGCAACTTTATCGCGTGGAGTGAGCTCATAATAATATTGAGCTTATAGTATATTGATCTCGAATTTCGATTATGAAAGACTTTATTTGTAACGGAAATGATAAATTAATAAAAGTTGTATTTATTACAAGTGCTACGCTTATGGATTTTACCCGCTACACCCTTGAACATCAGCCATTTTAATGTCCCCTCGGCTGGGGCACAGGCCTAAGATAGAATAGAACTGGATAAGAAGGAAGGGCCATAACCCACCACACGGGCCTAATGCGGACGGTGGGTGTTAACGACTGCAAATGCGTGACCAACGGTTTAACGTGCCTTCCGAAGCACGAGCTCGAGATAATAAATATTTGGCCACCCATCCCATGACCGACCCTTGTGAAAGTGCTTAACCTCCGCAATCGCAGGGCCAGGCACTAAACAACTGCGCCACCAAGCTTCTCAAGGGGCAGTGGTGGGCTTTTATTCACGAAGTGACGATAAGGCCCGAAGAAAGCGCAAGCCGTAATAGCTTTTCAGATCAGCTAGCCAGCAAAAAATATTATTTAGTAAAAACGAGCCCAAACTCAATGGGGTTGCATGGTTTCAATACTGAGTTCCTGTGGCCTTTTTCCAGCTTCATCATCAGACCCTAGACCTTCATTTCTCGTCAGAGTACTTGTCTAGACGATTCTAAAGAGCCCAAATTCGATGGGGTTGTATGGTTTTATTATGGAGTTCCAGTGGCCTTCTTCCGGCTCCATGATCAAATCAGCTCAATGACACCATAATATTGCATTGCCTTCGAGTTCTGACCAATGTTCAAAATTTCAAGTCTCTTGCTCATCGGATAGATAGTATAAGATCGTTTGCTTTTGTGGACAAACAAGAAAGCAATCTAATAAAAACCTTAAAAAAACTGACAACCCCTGTTTTAAGGTCTTTGTCTCGTAACAGTAATAGCATCCCTTAATGTCGAGCCGACGACTAATCCGCCCAGCGAACTAAAATCTATATGGAACAAGCATTCCGCTCAAAAAATGGCACCACACGAAAATTACAACTAGGTGGATGGAGCTAAAAATGCTGGCATTTAATTATGCAGCACAAAGCGTCTGAACACTGTTGCTTATTTAGCGACCATAATTTATATACTCATATATATATTTTCTATACTTAAAAACGAAAAAAATAAAAAACCGTTATTTCTGTATCTTTTTACTTCCTTTTTGCGTCTTTTTTATCATTTGACTACAGAGGACGTTATTTCTAATAAACTCTCTCTTTCTTTCTTTTCTTTACAATACAAACTGCATTTATTCTAAAGAACACTAACGTCAGTCTCCGAGCGCGTGGCTGACCCAACTACAGCTGTGCGTGTTGTAATTTTTTGGCCCCGGGGTGCCATTTTTTACGAAAAATTTGTTTGCAATTACACTTCCATAGATTTTAGTTCGCTGTTCGCCATATCACCACCGCATTAAATTGGATGACACGTCATACATAATAAAAGATAACGATGTAATACAGCCCTGGAGAAGAGATTCCTGTGTAGGGTTGTCAACTCTTCAATTTATGTTTAAAAATGAAATGGGGATATGAGACCAAGTAACTGTATGTGATGTGCAGTTAAAAGTTGGAAAAATATTGATTGAAAATATCGGAAAAAATACTCACAAAGACAGCAAGATTATTTTCATAATTTACGTAAACAAGAAACCTAGTCACTTTTGATTGTCCATCAGCCATTTTTTGATGTCCCCACTGCTGGGGCACAGGCCTTCCTTATGGGTGGTAAGGAGGATGGGCCATAACCCACTACGCGGGCCCAATGCGGATTGGTTGGTGTTAACGACATGTAAATGCAGCCGGGACCAACGGCTTAACGTGCCTTCCGAAGCACGGAGGAGCTCGAGATAACACATTTTTGGTCACCCATCCCATGACCGACCCTTGCGAACGTTGCTTAACTTCCGCAATCGCTGGGCCAGGCGCTAAACCACTGCGCCACCGAGCTCCTCTTTTAAACGCTATCAATTTTTTTTAGTATTCCGAAACAAACTAAAATCATTGTTTGTTACGAAATACTTAAAATTTTGATAATGTATCATTAGACAAAAATTTGGATAATATTATAACGCAAATAAGTTTTCATAAAAATCAGGTAAAAAAATTTTTGACCTTCTATAACTTCATAGCTATTGATTTCCCATGTCTAGAAGACAAAAATTGTCCTAAGGGTCCATCCATATATTACGTCACACGTTATGGAAGAGGGAGGGGGTCGATGTGACATTGTGTGACAAGGGGGTGGCAGGGATCCTAAATTTCGTGACGACACATTTCAAAATCATTTAAATTGAAATAAATCAAACTGAACTGCTGCTTTAATTCAATAATTATTTCTAGATGTAAAGTTGTAAAATATGTGACGTCACACTAGGTGGTCTCACAAATGTGACCAGCTGTGACAAGGACGGGGGAGGGGGTCAAAAATCATGAAATTCGTGTGACGTTATTTATGAATGGCCCCTAATGATGGGCGGAATAATAAATAATAATAAATAAATCTTTATTTCTTCTCTCACATATACATGATAATTACTTAAACATTCAACTAAGTATAAATCTTATTCTATGAACTATAATGATGGTAGTCTATGTAAGAGACTGGCCTCTGTGCTAGGAGAACCTGTGTGACGGATAACCAGTCTCTCCACAACCGGACCAACCGGAATGCGTGGATTTCAGCTTCGGTAAGGATCTTTTACATCCTTTATGTGATGTTGTTAAAAATATTAATTAAATACTGATTTTACTCTGATGATACAGTAGCCGAGATAAGATAAAAGAAGCAATGACATGACATAGTTCTCTTGTAAATATTTAGTAAGACAAGCTGATTTACTATGTTTCTGTGTTATCTCTTAAATAAACAAACATACAGTAGATTTAACGATAAAAAATGAGTTGTATTTTTTTCAATGAAATTCTTCTATCTTTTTTTAATGTTCACACTGTGGAACAGGTCTTCCTTATGTGGTAAGGAGGATGGGCCCTAATCCACCACGCAGGCCCGATGCGGATTTATGCGGAAACATATTTTGTCTCTGTCTTTTTCTTTACGTGTTAAGAGTATAAAAAATAACCTCACTTCTGAACTTTTTCGATGAACAGCGGGTTTTTTCATGATTATCTTTAGCACAAATTATCTTTCTTGAAAAAATTTATTGGAGCAACTTCACAGTACGTTAAAGTGTGTTTTGATGTAGAATTCAATACGTTTCCGCTATTAATTTACGCCAAAAATATGACCCGCGACAAGCGCTTTTGATGATATTCTGTTTTTTTTACATTCATCTGTGAGGTTTATACGCAATTTAATACTTGTAGCTACTAGATAATCTCTTTAGCTTGTTGTAAGTTTTTTTGTGGCTATAGGTAACATTTCTGCGCAAACCATATTTTCCTATCATGGACCCTTTAACGACTGCAAATGCAGCCGCGACCAACGGCTTATTGTGCCTTCCGGAGCACTGATGAACTAGAAATAATACGACCCTAGCGATAGTTGCTTAGCCTCCGCAATCGCAGGGCTATATTGAAAAATTACGAACCAACCAAATCTGAAAATAAAAACAATCTTTTATTTTTAAGATACCTATAGAAAGGGTCTCATCTCATTATTCTTATTTTTCTTGAGTGACACAGCATCTTGTCCATCAGCCATTTTTGATGTCCCCACTGCTGGGGCACAGGCCTTCCTTATGGGTGGTAAGGAGGTCAAAGTCAAAGTCAAATAAGCTTTATTCAAAAAACTTAATTATTAAGTACTTTTGAATCGTCTAGATAAGGATGGGCCATAACCCTCCACGCGGGCCCAATGCGGATTGGTGGGTGTTAACGACTGCAAATGCAGCCGGGACCAACGGCTTAACGTGCCTTCCGAAGCACGGAGGAGCTCGAGATAATACATTTTGGTCACCCATCCCATGACCGACCCTTGCGAACGTTGCTTAACTTCCACAATTGCTGGGCCACGCGCTAAATCACTGCGCCATCGAGCTCATTTTAAACAGTGATAATTATTTATGTTAAGTTAAAAAAAATAGTTCTAATTATTTTTAAAAACAAAATCAAGTAAGTATTCTCAGTAACATTTTCTATTTTCAATATTTAAGGTAGGTAGAGCTACTTAACTTTCCCTCCGTGTGGCAAAATTTTGTGACATCCTGTATACATTGCCATTGCTATGACAGTCTTCAATTTGAAGGTAATAAAAGCGAATTTCGAGATAAACCTCGCTGAAGCCTGAAACCTACTCCATAAAACTGATGAAGTTTATCTATCCACTCCATTCAGATCCTTAAGTTAATGCACATAAGGACCGTTTTCGTCAAACGATCTGACGACCCAGTGATATTTAAGCGACCTAGATAGAGGACAAATCGGAATGTTAAGAAAATATTTTCGGTTGGTTCCTTTTTAATGACGCGTCTATTCGATGTTACGACTCGATTGTTGTAATCGATTTATCTGTTTTTATTCGCGAATACACTCTTTAGAGTTACGGGCAATTAAACTTTCTGGCAAGCTTTAGTCTTAAAAATTTTAGGAATTAACAAAAAAATCGGATAACAGGTTTGCCAATTTGGTTTTTTATTATTTTTACTTTTATATGCCAATAAGTTAATCAGTGTACCTATATGGGGAATTGTGCACTAAAATAAAATAAACAGTTCCAAAAAAAAAACTTACGAGTATACAAGTAGGTAAACCTACTATAAAGTTTATTTATAAGTATATGTATGTGTATAAAATGATCTAGATTAAGTTTTATTTAGGATTTCACTTATCTCCATCTTACTATGCACTTTCTATTACCTGCTTACTTAAGAATCTCAAACAATGCTGGGTTGGCTGGAAGAGATCTCTTTTAGAGATAAGCCCACCTTTGTAAACAACTTTCATATTTACCTGTGTAATTATGTTACAAGTGCAATAAAGAATATATATATATATAAACTTAACAAGAAAAAAATTACAAGTTCATGCAAGACACTTGTAAAAATTATTGTCAGACGGAATGAGAGTCGCCGGACACGCTCAGAAATACTCAGGATGTTCCATAGAGTTTTTTACAAGTTGCAAGTGTTTTATCAAGCTGTGATTTTTTTTATTAATTGAATCACTAATACAAGGGTGAAAATATATCAGTTGAATAAACACTCACACGTGTAATGTGTAATTTAACGTGTTTTGATAATCGAATTTGTGGAATAGTGATTTTCATAAGGAAAATGCTTGTACATAATTCTCGTAAGTACAAGACTTATAAGTTTTGATAAACAGGGCATGGCCTCGTTTCTGCTAATGGTAACGTAATATTTTAACATGGTAACGTAATAATCTTCTTTCAATCGTGTTTTGGGTTTAAGAAACAAGAACTGTGTCAAAAAGTCATCAAAAAGTTTTACAATTCAAACACAATTGAAACATGATTATGACGTTAACAACAAGATTGCCTGTACAAAGTGACTGCTCGGAAAACCACGATAAATCTCAATCGGCACTTTTGTTTCTTCATAATAAACAAGGTTATTTGTAAAACACCAACAACCTCGCAGGCAAGGGCGGATCCAGGATTTAAATTTGGGGGGGGGGCCCTCGGAGCCCCGGTAAGTCTAGGGTCTATGTAAGGGATCCCTGTCTAGAATGCACTTTTGTGCCTGATTCAGAAAAAATGACTGCCTATAGAAAAAACGATTTTTTGTCAGTTTAGCCACTGTATGTAGTAAAAAAAACTGCCGCGCAGCAGGTTTTTTTGTCAGTTTAACCACTGTATGTACTCTTTATAGTAAAAAAAACTGCCGCGCAGCGCGATTTTTTGTCAGTTTAGCCACTTGTATGTACTCTTATTTATAGTAAAAAAAAAAACGGCCGTGCAGCGCGATTTTTTGACAGTTTAGCCACTGTATGTAGAAAAAAACTGCCGCGCAGCAGGTTTTTTTTGTCAGTTTAACCACTGTATGTACTCTTATGTATAGTACAAGAAACGGCCGCGCAGCGCGATTTTTTGTCAGTTTCATCCACTAATCTTGTACTTCTGTCTACAAAAAACGGCCGCGCAGCGTGATTATAAGTCAGTTTTAGCCACTAATTTTGTAGTGTTGTCTTTAGTAGAAAAACGGCCGCGCAGCGCGATTATAAGTCAGTTTTAGCCACTAATTTTGTAGTTTTGTCTATAGTAGAAAAACGGCCGCGCAGCGCGATTATAAGTCAGTTTTAGCCACTAATTTTGTAGTGTTGTCTATAGTAGAAAAACGGCCGCGCAGCGCGATTATAAGTCAGTTTTAGCCACTAATTTTGTAGTGTTGTCTATAGTAGAAAAACTGCCGCGCAGCGCGATTTTTTGTCAGTTTAGTCACTTGTATGTACTCTTATCTATAGTAAAAAAACGGCCGCGCAGTGAGATTTTTAGTTATAGCACAAAAGCTCCATTATTCAGCCTCAAAATTCAATGCAATCCGCAAAGGTAACCAATCTCGTGGGGGGGGCCATGGCCCCCATGGCCCCCTGCTCGCAGGAGTAGATTACTAACATCATAAACAACAACATTTGTTCTACGACTTTTCCGAAAACAGACAAGGAAAGCTCCATTTTTCATACAAGTCTCGATCTGTTAGGACATTTGTATGGAAAGTAGTTTTTTGTCTGTTTTCTGAAAAGTTGTGGAACAAACGTTATTGTTTATTAGTAAATACCTAGTTTCTGAAAGGTCTTTTTATATACATTTAATCTGATTTTATTTTAATTTGATATTGTTCAAAAAATCTGTAATACTCAACTTGTTACTGGCACACTGCCCTTCACATATCTCTCCAGCTATCCAAAGTCTCAAAGGTTGTCTGAAAGAGATCGCTCTTAGCGATAAGGCCGCCTTTGCTCACAATAGTTTTAAGTTTTATATTATTGTATTTCCTGTAATGTGTGTGTGCAATAAAGTGTTTATCTATCTATCTATCTTGCAGTCTTATAATTTGTACTATACGCCGTGTGTCTGTTAGAATTGAAAAAAAAATCGCGTGTTTTTGTATGAAACTACAATGTCTTTGTATTTAAATTGTCACACGACGAATAGGAAAAAATATTTACAGTAAATTCGACAGCAAAGTCCGCAAGTTGACTAAAACAGCTTTCGAACAATATCAAATTAAAAAAAAACAGAGGGAATGTAACGATACCGTCTAAAAATACTAGACTGTGGGCCCTAAAATCTCCACGATAAACATTTTTAAAATTGTGAATTAGAATTATAATATTAAATATAATTCACCGCGGCGCCACTTTCGCTCAGGGTACCACCTTAACTCAAATTATTAGGCAGCCATTACACGGCAGGTTTTGCTGTCAGTTTAACCACAGTCACGGCCGTGACTGACGATTAACCTACCGTGTAATTTAGTGACTGATGGTTGCATGAAGTTGATTTCTTCTTTCCATCAGTCAGTCAAGCGTAATTCATGACTGATGGAATATGACTGACGCTTGCATGAGCATGTAATGGCCGCCTTACAACATAGTATAAAAACACAATTGCCATAATTTTTAGTTTCCACTATTTCTATTTTATTTTCTATTTCTATCTCGTTTGTATGGAAAACCATACAGTGCCCCCTATCTCATTTGAGCAGTGATGAGGATTCCGGGTGTAGTGCGCTTACACTTCCGGCCTTATCGTCACTTAACATCAGGTGAGGTGAAGGCCAAGCACTATATCCCGTTGTGGATAAAAAACCACTTTATTTTGTGGTATTGCTTTATCGACACCCACAGTGTGTGCTCACCCTAATAAACGACTGATGTACACGCCCTAATAAAGATTTGTGGGTATCCCTTCACACCCCCATTCGTTCGAATTAGATGTTGCTTTAAATAGTTTTACTTGGACAAAACACAGTAATAAATACTTGTACAAACATTAGTATTGTTAAGAGATAGTCTAAAGTTGGACTTGGAAAATCAGACTAAAAGGCCGAGGCACAATAGGTTTTATTTTTATTTATTTATTTTATTTTATACTTGGTATGGTTTACAAAAAAGGACGGAATTATTATTGTAAATCTGATTGCAAATCATTATCAAGTAGTTTTTTTTTTAATTATACATTTTCCTAAAATCTTAAAATTAGCAAAAATATTGCTAATATGGGTGTCTCCTACCAGTTTGCTTTGAATTTAAAAAAAATCGTACCTAAAATACGACTAAAATTATTCCTAAATCTTTTTCGTTCAAACTCAATTTATAAATACGAACAAAATTACACTACCAAAATTCCCAGGGGAAATGAAAATCTACCCGGTTGGAGTCACACAGCTTAATGTGGGAGTAGATATAAAAGTACCTATAAAAACATAGATTAAGTAGGTAGTAAGAAACTCTGGATGTGCGAGTCATGCTAGCTAGCATATCCAGATTTTTCAGAAGTATTGCCAACCCTTAACACAATATACCCAATCCACATTAACAACTTTAGTTATATCTATGCTCTTTTTATATATCCGACGAAGGGATAAAACGGCGCTTTCTTTAAGGAAAAAGTTAGGCTTTTAAAAGAAAATGGCAGCCAGTTCCAAGGAGGGAACTTAAAGGGCGCCAGTGAAGTTTCTAACAAAGAAACATTATTGCTAATGCTGCTTCGCCGAACAGTGGATATAAAACGCATAGGTAGGTAGTAAATAAAAAAATAATGTGAAGGTTGTTGGAAACAAACGGGTAAGAGGTAGGTACCTTATGTTCTTTTTTGTACCCCTGACATGACAATATGTTATTTTAAGCAAAATTTCATGATTCGATTACCGATGTAGAGTAATAAAGAGGCAGGGCGGGACACATTCAAGAATAACCGATGGCCGTTGGGGCGGAAAGATTCTGGAATGGCGACCGCACACCGGACGATAGCGTGTACCAACCAACGATCTGGTGAAGGTCTCG
This sequence comes from Agriphila straminella, assembly GCA_950108535.1. Lineage (NCBI taxonomy): Eukaryota > Metazoa > Arthropoda > Insecta > Lepidoptera > Crambidae > Agriphila > Agriphila straminella. The sequence continues at coordinate 14,802,769 of OX467304.1, forward strand.
GGAATGAATGAATGAATGAATACTTTATTGTTCACCATAATAAATACATACAAGGACAGTACAAAAGTGGAACAATTGGCGGCCTTATCGCTGTAAAGCAATTTCTTGCAGGAGCTGGAGTTAGCTGGATGCGGACAGCACAGGACTGATGGTTGTGGGAATCCTTCGAGGAGGCCTATGCCCAGCAGTGGGTATCGTGGAAGTACAGCAAGCAACTTTTCACATGTGAGAATGTTGTGATAGGCTATACTAATGATTGACTTAGAGGTAGTAACTATTAGGGTTTGGTAATACAATCTGTGGTGACAGATGTCAGTTTAAAACGTCACTTGATTTTGACACTACTCACACTGCTTGCGGCCGCCGATGTATTAGCTGTGTCTCCATTGTAATAAAATAAATCTGCTCGAATCTTTGCTCTGGTGTTTCCTTTTATGCCTGTAACCCTTCAGTAACATCTTCAGTGGTCATGACAATGGGCAGAAGAGTTTTCCGATGAAAACGGACAACATTGGTCCAACTAGCCTGCCAAGCGTGAAGATTATGGGAACATTCTGCCACCGGAAAGGCATTACGCTGGAGAAAAAAAGAAGAAAAAGCAGCCCTTGACGAGTTTCTTGCTGGTTCTTCTCGTTACAAGGTCTCCCGCTTAGGATTCGCGAACAGCCTTTTGATTCTGTAACCATGCTCGAACCTCACTTACCTGCGCGGGAATTTTAAATCATAAATGAGATAGTTATAGGCTGTTTTTTTAATCAGAAAAGATTTTAGATAGCTATGGTAGGTACATAAAACCTTTTGCAATCGGTAAAGTAGCTTACATTCAGCTAATAGGCATGATGACTATTTTTTATTTTAGTTACATAAATTACCTCTCAAAAAAAGAAACATTGGTAAAAGAATTAATTCGCTAGCATGAAAACTGCCCGAGATATCACAGTGTGAAATGCATACAAATGGACTCGCCCAAAAACGCTCCATACTAATGGATTCCTAGTTATGACGTCACGAATAAGTAGTTTGTATGCAACGCGTAGGAAATTTGTTTGGCAGCTATATTAAATATTGTGTTTATCAAAATAGTTTCTTAGACAAATTTGCTATACATTTTACGGACTAATTAAAGGTATCATTTATTTTAATAAATTTTATACTTTTTAAATGGACTTGTCCACCCAACTTTGAAGGGTCATAAAATAAATAATATGCAATATATAAAACCAAGAGGTATACAAGCTACTCTAAAAGTTTCATATGTTTACGATTTTTATTAGTATTTCGTTATTTTTTTTCATTAGTCATCATCCCTATTCTAATAACAAATTCACGCAAAGTGAAGTGAGGTTTGTAGTGAGATGCGAGTTTAGAAGAATCTACAGGCTGATGGCGTAGCTTCTTTGACAATCACAAGTGCATGTAACAGCCAGAGTTTGAACTTGCTGGTTCTGCCAGTGAAGTATTAGAAGATGCATTAGGTAGTGCAGTAGATAATAATGCTGATGAATTAACAAATGCATTGCCTTCTTTTAATACTTCTATAAGATGCTGATTCATTTTGAACTCCCTTTTATACTGGCTACACACACAGCGACACAGCCATAGGCCGGATGAGTCCAAACCTCTTCAGCCAAGGTTCCGCGTGTGTAGTCGGCCTTAGAAAACATGTTAATTTTTACCCAACAATATCTGAACTAACAGAAATTGTGTTTCAAACTACATTGAACATATAACTAAAAGCAATATTAAAGTTTCACGTACCTACGCATCAAATTATTTGTTTGTGAAATTTTAATAAAACTTTAAACAGTCCCGTTGTTTAATGGCAAAGTTGCCAGTTATTTGAAATATTTATGAGTATAAAGTGAAACTATCAGCATCATTTGGAACTTTCACAGAGGTCAGTTTTCGAATAGTCGGTAACCACAATCCATAAACGTACGGCCAAATACTCAAACGAATCTTAAAGTTAAGACCACCTTAAATTCTAAAAAGTTGTCAGATTTGACAGAATTTCTATGAAACTGACAGCTTCCTTAAAGTTAAGGAGACCTTAACTTAAGATTTTAGCTAAGCAGCCTTTGAGTATTCGGCCGTTAATATTCCACTAGCGAAAATTTTTCTAAGTCTATGACCACAATCATATAAATTACATCGTGAGTAATTTATAATTGACTTTTTATACTTTTAATATTTGTCTTTTTAATTGATATTAAGGCGGTTATATGACCGAAAGTGGCGCCCTCAGAGGTTTTTATTTAATAAGTTATTAATAGAAAATTATTTTAATAATGTTTATCGTGGAGATTTTAGGGCCAATGGTCTAGGTATTTTTAGAAGGTATCACTACATGCCCTCGTAGTCATTCGTAGAAGTAGACAGCAAATGTGTCAAAAACGGCCACTTTTAGCAGTTTCGCTATCTACTTCTAACAGTGACTACGAGGGAATGTAACGATACCGTCTAAAAATACTAGACTGTGGGCCCTAAAAATTCCACGTAAAACATTATTAAAATTGTGTATTAGAATTATTAAAATATTAAATTAGCAAAGCAATGTAGGGTTGCCACTATGCAGTTTATCATATTATTTTTGTTATCATAGGTTTTAAGGGTTATAAACCCTAATCATTTTCATTCTTCCATTTTTAATCTACTTATCTAGACTCTATAGTTATTAATATAGTTTTTTAAGCTAAGCATTCATAATTTGTTTTGCTACTTTTTTATTGCAAGTTTACCTACTTGTTTTCAAGAAAAACATTAAAATTTTATTATTGTAAGTCTGATCTGAGTTAGGGTGATTCAGAGAAACAATGTTTTTTATATTACGCATGTTGTACTTACATCTAGTAAGTATAATATAGATTTCTCCAATTTTGTAAGTTCTCCTAGATATACCTACTTTTTATTGTAACCAGTTTTGTAATTCAAATAAAAAAAATAAAAAAACCGGGGTTGGTATCCTATCTGCCACATTCTCCTTTATTAAGCTTTACAAAACATCCTGTATAAGTATATTTCACGCAGCTACCTTGTTATTTATTAGGGGCGTTATCACAACGACCTTTGGATACAAAATACACGCTATAAAACATTTCGTTGATATTTTTCGCACTAATATTGACGCCTAAGATGGATTGACGCGACCGTTGCCTAGCAACGGCGGTGGAGGGGGATAGCTTTCAAGTACACACCAACACAAATTGAGAAATATCTTTATCGAGTTACTTCAAATAAATCTGTAGGAGCTTTTTAAGAAAAGCTTTTTGTATTTAGGGATGGTAAGGAGCGCCGTAACCGAAACTATCGGATATCTGAAATAAAAATCTACCCGTACCGTAACTGAATCTGATGTAAAAGTTTCGGATAATTTCGGATACTGGCGGAGTCTAAATGACAGGTTTTTCTGCCCAACCGAGCCCACCGACACATAATTATTCTTAAAATTCTAATAATATACGTAACCGAAACTATACGGAACTATAATCCAAAATAATTTATTTTTATTTTATTTATTTATTTATTCTAATTACAAGTATACAGGTAGTGCCACTTACAGTATACTTAGTAATTTACACACAACACAAGAAAAGATGGTGGAAAAATAACAATAAAAGAAAATAATCATAGGAAATAATATCACACACAGGTGGATTTCGGTTCTGTACCCTTAGACCTTGTACAGAAAGGGCGAATTCGCCGCGAATTTACGCGCGATTTTGGTTACACTGCTGTTAATATTGCACACGTTGCTGACGTCGCTGGTCCTAAGCGAGCATTGTATAACGAAACGCGTCTAATTCGCGCGTAGTTCTGGACAGGGTCTTAGCACGAACAGCTACCGAGAAAAAAAACGCGCGTAAAATTACTCGATGGACAATATCTATGGAAAATTTCATTTCGCTTATTGGCGATAGATGGCGCTGTACAAATTTCCAATACAAAGTTTATCTATCGAACGATTTTACGCGCGTTATTTTTTTCGATAGCTGTTCGTGCTAAGGGTACTGACTTCTCACAAAACAACAAACAAATTCTTGAGATTAGTTTTAACTCATCCGCAAACACATCGCACTTAGACTAGTTATCCGTATAATATTATTATCCGTAACTAAACCGTATCCGAAACCGGTATATTATTTCTATATCCGTATCAGCACAGTACATATATTTGAAAAACTTATATATGTACTGTGGTATCAGTCTCCATATCCAACATAATCTATAACATCCCTGGTATTTACTTAGCGCCTGATAGTTTTTATGATGTTTAGATGTTGATCTCTACAATTTTTTTTAGTTTAGTTAGGGGTTTGTGAGCCTTCCCCCACTGTAGTGTAGATACGCCATGCGCTATGATCGGTGGCGCAGTGGTTTAGCGCCTGGCCCAGCGATTGCGGAAGTTAAGCAACGTTCGCAACGGTCGGTCATGAGATGGGTGACCAAAAATGTATTATCTCTAGCTCCTCCGTGCTTCGTAAGGCACGTTAAGCCGTTGGTCCCGGCTGCATTTGCAGTCGTTAACACCCAACAATCCACATTCTCCATCCACGACCTCCGTGGTCGAGTGGTTTGCACGCCGGTTTTCAAGGCGTCACCATCTCTTGAGGTCCCGGGTTCGATCCCCGGCTGGGTCAATGTAGAAAATTAACTTTTCAATATTGTCTCAGGTCTGGGTGTTTGTGATACCACCGTTGTCTCTGATTTCCATAACACAAGTGCTTTAGCTACTTACTTTGGAATCGGAGCAATGTATGTGATGTTGTCAAATATTAATATTTATTTATATTGGGCCCGCGTGGTGGGTTATGGCCCATCCTCCTTACCGCCCATAAGGAAGGCCTGTGCCCCAGCTGTGGGGACATCAAAAATGGCTGATAATGATCAGTTTTTCGGACATTTACGGATAGAAGTCGTAGAACAAATGTTGTTGTATGTTGTTAGTATACTCCTGCGAGGTTGTTGGTGTTTTACAAATAACCCTGTATAATACCTTGTACCTTGAAAATATTAGGGCTCTATTACCAATTATTTATTCTGTGCTATTACGATGTATTCTGTGCCCGGCTCCCTTACGTTACTCTGTTTCTAACAAGTCTCGATTGAAACAAATTTCGTGAATTTCAAACGGTTCAATAGAACCCTATCGAGAATTGTTATCAACAACAGAGTTGTCAAGTTACTCAGCACAAGCGAATAAGCGACCCCTGTCATTTTCTCCTTGCCTCACGCCACCGTCTCGTCAATTTTTTTAAAATTTTCGATAGATTTTCGTTAAATTATCGCTCACAAACGCTGTACTGAGGGCCCAGCCAAAATAACATTCGCTAATCTTCGTTATATCGCTTCGCTTTCGAAACATGTATGGGATTGACATAAGGTTTCGTTAACAATCGAATTTTAAAACGTCAAATCCATACATGTTTCGAAGCGGCAAATGTTACTTTGGCTAGGGGGGCTGGAATAACGACGGTGGCATGAGGCAAGGAGAAAAGGAGAGGGGTCGCTTTCGCTTCGCTTCAGATGCTGAGTTAAATGACGGCTTTTCAAAGTGACAATTAATAATAAAAATAATAACTACTATCTACTATACTATCTATGTATTTGCCTCACATGGAAAGGGAAGTGTCAAAATTGGCTTTTAAAAATAAACGGCCTGTACCAAAGAGGAAAGCAAACGCTCGATGGCTGACATCTGCCCAAAGTCAGACATCTTATTGTAATAGGCCCGCTGCCCAATATTTAAGTTCTACCCACAGTTCTTTTATTTTATTTACCTAACATTGTTGTGTAATTATTGGTGTCAATAAAAACATTATTATTATTATTATAAAGAGAAACATTTGAGGATTACATATATCTGCCTGCCTGCCTGCAGACTACTCTTCGAAGCATAGTAAAAAAAAATTACATTGACACATACATTTTTCACGACATCTTCGAGCCTACAGTTTTTTGTCATTTTGAAAAGCTCATTGACCGGGATATACAGGGGTTAAGCTAGGGTTTCCTAGGATGACGGTGCCGTCATATTACGGCCGTAATATAGCGGCGTTGAATGTTGTCGCCATATTGTTTTCAAGACAACATTCAACGCCCCTAAATTACGGCCGTAATATGACGGCACCGTCACGTCATCCTAGGAAACCCTAGCTTTAGTGGCTGACATAATGCAGAAAAAATATAAAGAAACTCACCAATTTGTTGTTTGTTACAGGACATTGACTATGAGGGGTTCCGATGGTTCCTGGATACCTTTCTGGAGGTATCTACTCCTGATGAACTCACCAGGTAAGATCTAAGTATTCTTAGCCTCTTCAGGCTGGCCGCGCTAACAGTTGGCATGTTAATAATGCTCTGGTAATTTTTTACCAACTTCAAAAAATGATATTTTTTTTTCTCTTTATTGAGGAACAAACAGTCACACATTTATACATATTGCAAAAAAAACATGATGTACTTAAAGACCTATAGTTCCCTAGAATTATTATACATATAAAGATATAAAGTTATCGTGAAATTTAACTTAAGTAGATTTATGTATGCCAAAAGATTTAGTTAAGTGTATAAGCTTAAATAATTTTTCAAGTTACTAAAGTAGGTAGGTTAATAAAGTATGATGAGAAAGGCACATTTTATGAATCTGTTGATAGAATTTTATGTTTTGAAGTACGTTTTTTATGTTTTTTACCTCGTACTTATTTATGAAACGATTTGAAAAATATGAGATAAAACGCTATTTTAGCGTGATTGAGGAACAAACATCTAAACATCCAAACCCACAAACTTTCACATTTATAATATAAGTAGGAAGTAGGATAACCCAGTAAAGGCATAGATTACTAAATAGTTACATAAAGATACTTCCAGATTGGTCCCACTATACGAAATTTTGTAATCGGTTCAGTAGTTTTCAGGAAATCCCGAAAATACTGACATTTTCCTAACCATTGCATGCATTTTTACGGATGTTCAAGTATAACTTTTTTGGTTATAAACCGATTTTGATGATTTGTTTATTTGAAAGAGAAAACTTCTTTTATGATAGATAGGCAAGCGCTTGCCTGCTATCACGCCTGATGGTAAGCGATGATGGCGATCTACGATGGAACGCACTTGCCTAGAAGATACGTACTCACTCGCGACTTGAAGGCCCCCAGATTGTACCTATCGGGAAACTTTACTTCTAAAGCTTCGATCAAGAATAGCCTAGATAACGCTTCACGAACTAAAACAGGAGGCAAAAATGGCACCTCAAATAGCGTCCCACTTACAAACTTGGCGCAAATTTTGTACATAATCGCCTCTTATTTTTTAAAAATTCACATTTTATATCACTTATTTTGTACAAAATAAGCATATTTTGTATAAAAACACATCTTTTATTGCATACTTTGTGCAAAATATAAGCGCCCAGTTTGTAAGTAGGACGCTATTTGAGGTGCCATTTTTGAGACTCAGACCGGACAGGACATCTAGGATATTCTTGATCGAAGTTCTAAAGTTATTACAATTTTGTGATTTGATTTCCAGACATCTATTCCTCTCGTTCGTGCGGCGAGACCGGCGGCCGGCGCTCCGCGAGATGGCAGCAGCTAGCTCGGCCGCCGCCTGCGCAGCTGTCACAGCGCATGGCGATCATCAGGTAATCGTGGCGGGATTCACAAAATTTATCCCGCCTGGTGGCGCTACTGCTGTTGGAGACCTTCGTACGGGCATTTACCCCAGATTTTCCCATTTATTTTAAATGATTACGGAAGTCAGACAGTAAACGAATAGTACAATACGAAAATCCGTCCTTCGATTTATCTCTTAAGTTGAAGCCCGGCAGATTTGCTGAAGTTCGGAAAGTTAGCCGGTAAGGCCCCAGTGGCCTAGTAGTGGTTCGCCGACCCTAGTAAGACGCAGAGGTCTCGGGTTCGATTCCCACCTTTCATCCACCAGGATCCCCCAACTCTGTTTAATTGGTGGCAAAGCTTGATTCAAGCACGCCTAGTACCAGTCACCATCTTACCTAAGTTTGACGGCATAACAACAACTTAACATCTATCTTACCTCTAACTGCCGTAACACATGTATTATTGTGTTCCGGCACTTAGAGGTTAGATAGGCAGTTTCTTCAGTGGTTAAGGGTTGCGTCATCACTTTAATCAGGTGGTGCCTACTCTCGACCATCCCATCTGGTCAGCCCACCTGAGTGGGTGTAACCTTATGGGGAGAATAGGAGTAGGCTCTCTCCCTCTCCCCCCTTTGGGGAGAGGTTAGAACCCCCCGGATCCCCCGCCGAGCAACTATTCAGGCTCGACGGGGGTCCCGGGTGCGGCGAGAGACAGTCCAGGAGTGGCTTCCTGCTAACTAACCGAGCCCAGCATGCCAAGCATGGTATACGTAAAGATTGATTTGCCCTCACTCAAAAAAATAAAAAATAAGGTGAGATGAAGGCCAAGCACTGACCCTTTGTGAAGTAAAAGAAATCAAGTATGTTCTTTTGATCGTGTCCAGGGCAAGTTGAGCCTGGCATCCAAGATCCACGGGCTGGCGGAGCGGCTGCAGCAGCTCGGCAGGAGTTCCACAGATTCCGTCGAAGCCAGCGACAAGGCGTCCAGGAGTAGAACTGGTGAGAGGAAAGCTATTATTCTAAAGGCCTACTCTAATCTGAGCGGTATCCTCTACCGATGGCGGTAACGATATCCTGATGGGTATGCGGATAACGCGCTGTTCATACCATAAAGGAACTTTACCGTTACCGGAAGCGGTAGCGGTACTGGCGCGCGACGCGAGCGCTGCGGGTGGGCGGTGCATTGTGCGTCCGCGGGGGGAGTAATTGTTTCGCCGAACACGCGGTACATAACGCGTACCCATCCGGTATGCGGTTACGGGTTCTCCAGGAATATATTTATGGTGGTCTCTCCAGGAAGCGTCCATCCCATGTTCAGCGTGACCACCCACCCGTCGTACTCCTCACACGAGCTGTGCCTGGAGCGACGCCATGAGACCAGCCCTAGCCACAGCCAGATGTCCAGGAATTCCAGCAGAAAGAGCAGCAACTCACTACGAGTCAATCAGATCACCAAAATTGAAGGTAAGACTTAATCTCCTCGTAATTTGATTAAGTAATTTGAAATTCATTAAGAAATGAGCTAATTAAATAATGGTATTTATTTGTTAATCTTTGTTATTATAAAATCTGGAAACGATATACATATTTGTAAATATCGTTCCATCTGATAACGTTGACAAGTTTTTTGCGCCCATTTTTCTTGTCAGCTAAAAGACGTCATAATGGGTGGCAGGGTAAAAGAATTGACGATTTAAAAATGCTTACTATGTGAGCTCATTTAAATAAAGATATTTTCACTTATTTTCATTTCTCTTGACTCAGACGTTGGGTTCAAACCTCAGCAAGTTGACACATTATACTTCTTCCACTAAAACAGTAGCAAGATGTTATGAAACAGCTCCTCACTTAGGTAGGGTTAGCCATATCACCAAGTTCCTCCGTCCTTCTAAAGGCACGTTAAGCCGTTGGTCCCGGCTGCATTTGCAGTCGTGAAGTCTCACCAATTCGCAGTAGGCCCTAGTGGTGGGTTATGGCCCATCCTTCTTATCCAGCATAAGGAAGTCCTCTGTGTGCCCCAGCAGTGGGGACATTAAAAACGGCTGTCTTACCAGTTCTTCTTCTTACATGTCCCATGATGTTTCATTGCAGATTTCCGACATCTGATCAGACGGCCGTCCACATTAGAAGTGCACACAGGCAAAGTGTCGCTCAAAGACATAGTCTGCTACCTGTCTTTGCTCGAAGCTGGGAGACCGGAGGACAAGCTGGAATGTAAGATGTTCTTTGTTAACGGTTTTAAGTATATATTGATCTATCAAACCAGCCCACTTACTCAAATGGCCGACATTCTATTTGTTCGAGTAGCCATTTCAGTATCGGGGCAGCAAGTCATACATCAATCTGGTCAAATGAAGCCAATAGTGATGCCGATGACATTAATTATGCGCGGTAGACCCACAGAATAGATATTGCGGCAGTGCCCCTGGAACTGGATGCAACGTGCGCGCGTAATGCGCGCGAAAAACTCGAGGCGAATGCGCCCTTACTATGGACATGGTCTTAGATGGTAGAACCGCAGCTACGTCATCCTGTATAGTCTTAAGTTTAGACTATACATGGTGTTAGTAGCACCCTAGCGAAAACTTTAAGGGATGATTCTACCTTTACAGTTAAGCAACTTTCTTTAAGGAACCACTTGTCGCAAATGCATTGTTGAGATTTTGATTTTGTCGTTGAGAAGTAATGTACCTACAGTATAAATAAATAAACTAAGACAGACTCTGTGTAATAAAAAAAACATAATTTCTTATGGATTTTGCGAAGGGTAAAGTTCCACTTCAGATAGACTCAGAATCATGAGTCGACTATGCCCTGAAAGTTTTGCGAGGGTGCTACTAACATCCTGTTTACAATTTTAAATTTGTAATTTATGTTTATAGTCATGTTCCGCCTATACGACACGGATGGAAATGGGGTTCTGGACACCAACGAAATGGACTGCATCGTCAACCAAATGATGACGGTCGCCGAATACTTGGGCTGGGAAACCTCCGAGCTGAGACCGGTGAGCTTATATATAGGGTTGAAAAAAAAACATGGTAGGTAGTTGGAGGGAAAGTACACGAAACATTAATGATAGCAAATTTTACTGATCGGGGTGTCTAATACGGGCTGCGACCGAATACGGCCAACCGAACACTTGTTTACACTAGTCGGTGACCGAGTACCCGAATTCGGCCAACACGGGTTACCTGCGTAAACTTACTAGTCGATGACCGAAAACGGGTTGTAACCGAATTCGGCCAACTGTAAAATGTAAACGCGCCTTAATATTACAAAATATAAAGTGGAAGTAAGAGCTGCTAGAAACGAATCACGGACGCACACATTTATGTACAGGCAAACTCAGACCGAACTAGGCTATCTTCAGTGATGAGGATTCCGGGTGTAGTGCGCTTCCACCTTCAGCCTTATCGTCACTTAACATCAGGTGAGGTGAAGGCCAAGCACTATCCCGTTGTGCATAAGAAAACCGGGCTATAGTCACAGCTATAGTAAACAAAACAAATACTTACAGTAGGTAGTGTTTCGATTCGAATACGACCAAAACGCCACTATTTACTTACACAAACGAAGTAAAAATACATAATATTCTTATCATTTCATTTTTTGTAGATTCTACAAGACATGATGGTGGAGATTGACTATGATGCTGACGGTACCGTATCCCTGGATGAATGGAAGAGAGGAGGGTAGGTAGATTTTTAATTCAATACTAAGTAAGTCTTTATAGTTCCGTAAAATATAGTAGTAGTATAGTTAGTGAAGTAGTAACTATACTGAAGTTAAAGGTAATGAAGTTAAAGTGTTGACCCATATCTGTCAAAAGAGAATCGATTTTTTATCTTTTTCTGTCCCTCACGATTATCATTTGATGGAGCAAGAAAGACAGCGTCTGTTTAGCGTGCGGCAGCATTTGCGACTCAACTGAGAGATACCTACAGTTAGAAACACCAGTCGATTTTCATACAAACGAGGTAACTTTGAAGCCTTGGTTCTCCGCCAAAGATTGATCTATCTGTGATCTGATGATGGCCATCTAGGGACTGAATGGAGAAGATCCAAATCAATATACACAACCAACTGATCTGATCAACATTCTCAGAGATATATGGATCAGAGTTCTGTTTCACAGTTTTTTAAATTTAATAAGCTAAAAGAAAACCTGTAGGAGAACCAAGTATTCCAAGTTACCTATTTTATATGAAAATGGACTGGTGTTTTTCTAACTATCCGTCCACCAACGCTTAGCTGAACCCGTTTGTATTAAAAAAATAAGTTTTTTTTAATTTACTGAGTTTCATTTTTGTTTTTTTTTTCTTTTTGTTTTCGGAATCTACCAAATTCGGTTTTTTTTTTCAGAATGACAACGATCCCTTTGCTAGTACTTTTGGGCTTGGACACAAATGTGAAAGAAGATGGAGAACACGCGTGGAGATTGAAACACTTCAGCAGGCCGGCTTACTGCAATCTGTGTCTGAATATGCTCGTCGGGTTGGGCAAGAAAGGACTGTGTTGCATATGTAAGTAGGTTTAGTTTCATCTGACACGTTTAAATTCTCGCATTGACTGTGAACGTTAACAGTATATTCGATAGTTTTCGCTAGCGAAAACAGTTCCTATCAACTCATGGTAGACTTACTGGCATTTGACAAGGGTAAAAAATTACCTTTTTTTGCCGAAGAAAATGCATTTTTCGCACGCTCGCAGGTGAGTGGGAGGGGGGTATGTAGGACTCGCCAGGAGGGGATCGCAACATTCAACGTTGCGGCTCCCTCCACGACTGCCTCCCGTGACCCAGCCGAGTGGCTCGGTTGAATCTCGGGAGGAGGGAATACCCACAAAAAGCTCCGGCACTTACCTTCTTGCTGCCACTGGTCGCCGCCGATGCTAACGGGGGTCCATGGTAGTAATGACCCCATTGAGGGTCAAAAATTACCTAGTATTATGATTGCAGTCTGCAAGTTCACTGTGCACGAGCGGTGCGTGCAGCGGGCACCTGCGTCCTGCATCGCGACATACTCCAAGTCCAAGCGCGCCGCGGCCACCCTCGCGCACCACTGGGTTGAAGGTTAATTTAATTTAATTTAATTTATTTTAATAGGTACACCAGCAGAACACTTATCGAACAGTTACAAAAAATAAAATGATACAGACATACATAGGTTAATAAGTGCCCAAGGTGACACAGCATTTGAGAAAAATAAAGTAACAAAACAAGCATCTAGAAGGAATAAAAAGATATTCAATTATTCATATTATGGGAAATTCACAATTATTATTATATTAAAACTAAGTACTTATTATACAATACTAAATTCTAATTAGGCAAATCAGGTCAAGGTTTTAATTTATCACTTATTTGCCACTATATTTACCACATATAGTACGTATATATATTGATTTACCCACTCTTATGCTATATATTTCTCTTATTCTATATATTTACCCACTCTTGGTTCGCTTCGACTATAATTTATTGTTCATAAAAATCAATCGCAATGTTTCTTGTTTCTGAATGTCGATATTTCCATTCAGTTATTACCCCCCATTCCCCCAGAAACTATTAAAATAAGGTAATTGGTTTATATAACTTTATTGGTTTATGATAAGTGCCCGTTCTCACAGCTATCAACGGATCTCGCTGTAAAACGTTACAAGTCCGTTTTATACACACAACAGTATAACTATATATCGGATCTGTATGTGTACTGTATCTATAAAAATGATTTGATAAAACGGTCATGTAAATGGGGTGTTAAGAACAATCCTGTTAATACGGAGCTGCTGTGTGATCGCACGCGGTCACTCTTAAAATTAAATTAACTCTTATGTATGTTCCGGTAACAGGTAACTGCCACGGTAAATGCGCAAGATGTCGGAAAAAGATCAAAGGATACAACGGCATCACGGGACTCCACTGTCGTTGGTGTCACATCACTGTAAGTTCTCATGCACAAACTTCAGCTCCAGTCTTTTTAATGTCCCCACTACTGGGGAACAAGAGTGTTGCCAGGTGGACGCGGGATTATGGGATTATCCCAGAATGGGAGCATTCCCGGGTCCCGAAATGGCCGATACTAGTTTTTTTCCAAAAAAAATGATTAATAAACCATAAAGAGGTGCTCACTTTGATAACATTACTCCAACTTCATTCGTAAGTTCCTTAACCCTAGAAATGTCCATATCCTTGCCATGGGCGGCTCTAGCATTATAGCATCTATCGATAGCGGAGATGACGTAAGCTTGTGTTGATCACGTCACCTGCTCTGTATCGGAGAGCTATTCCTGCACTGCGGCAGCATAATATTATTGTCCCATGCCCCTGACATAAAAATTCTACTCGCTGCCCCTGACTTTTGCCCATCAGTGAATGAATGAATGAATGGTTATTCGGTTTATTCGGTGACTTAGTCGCTCAGAAACTTTCAATGAATTCGATTCGGTTGACAAGACCTAATTAAATTGACATGACTCAACTTATTTAGTATTCTGTTCTTGTGAAATACAAGAAGAAATACAGAAGGAAGGAAGAAAGGACTGAAAACAAAATTTAGTTCAGTCCTGTCAATTTAGTTAAGTCGTTGCCAACCGAATCGTTAATTCTACCTCATTATCTTGATAGCTCCACAACCGTTGCGTGGGCAGTGCGGGCGGTTCGTGCAACCTCGGGCGGCACGCCAAGCACATCCTGCCGCCCACCGCCATCCGCCCGCTCGTGCTGGACCGCCAGAGGTCTTTGCCACACAGAAGACCCGATCAGGTAGTGTAGTGTAGAGGGTTCATGCACACATCATTCACGTGAGTCACGTCACAGTCACGTCTATAATTATGGCGAAAAGACAAGTTTTAAGAGCTTGTAGCCCTCTCAGGTTGTTAAGTTTACTTATTTTACGCATTTTCAGAACCTTAGATGGCGATTCGCATCTTGGGTTCTAGCATAGTACACTTAGTTATAGTTATTAAAAATAACATAGGTACCTTTATAGTGTTGGGTTTATTTAAATTCAGTACAATAATAAAACCGTCTTTCCACAGGAGTTTATCCCCACTTCAATCTCTCTTCCCATCTCCATCTGCCTTCCAGAAGAGACCACAGAAGAAAGAAGAGAGCACCGAGCTCCCCCCATTTCTTTCCAAATCACCCCCCCAGACGGCACTTGCCCACTGCTGGTTTTCATTAACCCCAAATCTGGGGGGAGGCAAGGATCCAGGGTGTTGAGAAAACTTCAGTACATTTTGAACCCTCGGCAAGTCCATGATATCGCGAAAGGAGGACCTATGCAAGGTAAATATTAATCCTTACTCAAAGTCTCCACATCACCCTAAGGTTGACTGGTAGAGAATGCCTAAGGCATTAATGCCCATTCCATATTTTAATTTGATTTTCATTTAATTTATTTTTTAATGATATCGCTATGTGTAGTGTAAATGTAATTTAAAACTTTTGCATGCTTAATTATAAGTAGATTTTGACGGACTCTATTACTTAAGAACACCAAATCTTGTACTCAAAATTTATGCAAATAAATATATCAATCAATCAATCAATCATTTGCACTAAACTTAAGAATCGCCTAAGTTCTTGCCTAACTTGTTTAGGCTACTTCTAGCAAAAAATTTGCTTGCACTAACCTTAAGCCATTCCTAAATCCACGTAGGACATTCCTAACTTTATGACCTCGAATAGGAAGCGCCCAACGCGTTAGGCGATACCTAAGTAGTATTTTTGTGTTACAGCATGGAGGTTTCCTTAGCCTGTCCAACTTTACTTGACAAACAGCAAAATAAAAAAGTATTTTTATATCATTTGCTGTCATTTGTCAAAGACATTCTTCTTCTTATTTTTGGTACCTACGTCAATTTATTCTCCTCTTTAGGGAGTAGTTTTTGTCAGTATCAAGTATTGAATAGTTCAGTGGTTTGGCAATTATTCAAACAGATTTTGTTTTTTTAAATAATTGATCATAAACAATCTATCATTTTAATCGTTTATCATTTGCTTTATTTTGTCACAGCTGAGACAGAACGTGCAAACCAAATTTTTTGTTAGGCTGCTCTTAAGCTAAGGTGTATCTTAACTAGGACAAGCCTAACCCAAGTTTAGTGCAAATGGGCATAAGTCCGCCATTGTACAATTGTGCAATTTGTGCATAAAGAATTAAATAATAAATATTTTGGGTAGTAATGAATAAAATATTGATAGATTATTGTCAAACACCCTTGCTACTAAATCTCCAGGCATCCATATTTAATTTCCTGCCTTTGTTTTTTTACAGGTCTCCAAATGTTCAAAGATGTGAAGAGTTATAGGGTAATATGCTGTGGGGGTGATGGAACCGTTGGATGGGTGTTAGAAACTATGGGTGAGACATACAACTTCATACATAAAACACTAATGTGCAAAATAATATTATGTGTATGTTTACTTACCTACATAAAGATGTTATTGCAAAAAACAGAATGTACCATGAAAAATCATGAGCGGAGATTTTATGAAATCCTATTGGTTAATATTTCCTCGTTTGCCTCGCTCCACGTAAATGGACAGGCAGCCTAAATATCGTTTTTATAAGTTAGATGTAGGGTAAATTACACAGTTGTTGGCCTTCAAATCACTAAATACATTTTATTGACTGTCAAAACTAATCATTATTGCATGAAAAGTATATTAATTAATAAATTTTTATCAGACTGTAGTGTCACTACTATAATTATGTATAATTTTACATATACTTACATAAATAAAATTATATAAAAATAAAAACATAAAATAAATAGTTTTATACATATAAATATAAATTATAAATTTTATATTATATAACTATAAATATTATGTAAAGTAACTTAACCTAATTCTTAATTAATAATGTACAAGATTTTATATTTTGTAATATTAATTTTATATTCTGAACGTACAACCGGACAAACCGATCCGTGTTTGTATGTAGACATTTTGCGCATACGCACGACCTTCAGCAAACAATAGGCGGCCGCCCGAGCGCGCCAGTTGCGCCTCGATCGGCCCGCCGCCAGTAGTCGTTTCTAAACCTCTGCGTCGAATGCGTGTCGTATGTGCTCCCGCTTATTTAGATTTCGGCTAGCCCTAGATTTGCCTAAACGTACCTATTGTGCTGTTAGCTTTCTTATTTGTTTCTTGGACTTTCATACTCATTTCTTCGCCTTCTGTGTTCGTATATATCTACGTGTATATTGTGTGTACAATAAACTATACGTGTACGAGAAGTGGCGGTTTTTATTCTACGGAGTACGTCATCACCCGCTACACTGGTGACCCCCTGAATCGAGCGTACAATGAGTAATACCGAGAAAACAGCAAGCGTCGGCGAAAGGGCGGCAGCCGTTGGTGAAAATTCAAACCCGCCGAGCGATGTACATCGAGTTGGAATACGGGTACCCCCTTTTTACCCCGAAAAACCGGCGTTGTGGTTTGCGCAGCTGGAAAGCCAATTTTTTCTGGCGAATATATCTACGGATGCCACCAAATACCACTACGCCATCAGCCAGCTGGATCCTGCATACGCGTCGGAAGTAGAGGACATCATTTCAGCTCCACCAGGTCCCAACAAGTACGAGCGGCTGAAAACGGAGCTAGTTAAGAGGTTGTCAGCGTCCCGTGAGAAGAAAGTGAAGCAGCTGCTGGTTCATGAAGAGCTAGGGGACAGAAAACCCTCACAGTTCCTACGACACCTCCAGCACCTCGCTGGTCCAGATGTTCCAGAGGAGTTCCTGAAGACTATATGGACCAGCCGCCTACCTAGCAGCACGCAGTCCATCGTCGCGTCACAGTCCAAAGCGTCACTGGAGGAGATTGCTGAACTGGCCGACAGAATACACGACGTCGTCCCACCAGCACCGCAAGTAGCAGCAGCAGCAGCAGCAGCGATGCCAGGGAGTTCTACTGGTATGTCTGGCCAGATCGCTGAGCTCACACGGCAGATACAATCTTTGAAGACGAGGGTAGAACGAATGTCCCGACCGCAGAAAAGGTCAGCCTCCAACGATCGTTCCCGCTCCCGCTCCCGGTCGCAGTCCAACTACAGGAAATTTCCCTTATGCTGGTACCACGCCAAATTCGGTAGTAAAGCTCATGCATGTGTGAAACCTTGTGACTATTCGGAAAAATCTTAGGGCAGTCCGTAATGGCGACCGACGCCTGTCCAAATACTGGTCGCTTATTTGTAACAGACAATCGTACAAAAATTCAATTTTTAGTTGATACTGGTAGTGACATTTGTGTGTTTCCTAAGCATTTAATCAGTGAGCACCGTCAAAAAACAAATTATGAATTGTGCGCCGCTAACGGCTCTGTAATAAACACATACGGTTATTCTCATTTTGTGTTGAATATAGGCTTGCGCCGTGACTATGCTTGGCGATTTATTGTAGCTGATGTAACGCGAGCGATAATAGGTGTGGATTTTTTATCTTACTATAATTTAATTGTAGATGTGCGCAATAAACGCTTAATAGATGCTAGCACTACGCTTAGTACCCCGGCTTTGCTTGCTAAAAATGCTGATGTTTTTTCGGTGAAAATAATGTCTGGTGATACTGTTTATCATCGCATACTAGCTGAATATCCCGACATTACTCGCCCATCCGGCTTACATGGCACAGTAAAACACAATACAGTACACCATATACGCACCACACCTGGTCCACCTGTATCTAGTTCACCCCGAAGATTGGCACCGGATAGGCTTAAAATTGCTAAGGCCGAATTTGAGGCCATGTTACAGATCGGCACCTGTCGTCCATCGGAGTCAGCATGGTCTTCCCCGCTGCATCTAGCGCCAAAAAAAGATAACGGTTGGCGTCCCTGCGGCGACTATCGTATGCTGAACTCCAGAACCATCCCGGACAGGTATTCCATAAGGCATATCCAGGACTTTGATTACAACCTCTCTGGCTGTACAGTATTTTCCACGATAGACCTAGTTAAGGCCTACAATCAAGTGCCTATTAATCCCAGCGATATCCCGAAGACCGCCATAACTACGCCGTTCGGCCTTTACGAATTCCCATTCATGACGTTTGGGCTTCGTAATGCCGGACAGACGTTTCAGCGGTTTGTAGATGAAGTGCTGCGCGGCCTTGATTTCACCTACGCCTACATAGACGACATACTGGTTTTTTCAAAAGACCAGAAGACCCATGAAGACCATCTTCGCCAGGTATTTAACAGGTTGAAGGAGTATGGCATGGTGATCAACACTGCCAAGTGTGTATTCGGGGCGTCAACAGTCACCTTTTTAGGATACAACGTCTCGGCTGAGGGCGTTAAACCACCACCTGAGAAGGTAGCAGCGATTAAGGAGTTTCCTACCCCGAAAACGGTCCGAGAGCTACGCAGGTTTCTAGGGATGGCGAATTTTTACCGTAGGTTTATCCCGCAGGCTGCGCAACATCATGCACCGCTAAACGCTCTGCTGGTCGGGTCAGTAAAAGGCTCACATCCCATACATTTTTCAGCTCTTGAAATGGGCGCATTTGAGGCGTGCAAGGAGGATCTTTGTCGTGCTGCAATGCTTGCGCATCCGGATTGTAATGCAAATTTGGCATTAGTCACGGATGCGTCAGACACAGCCATTGGTGCAGTCCTGCAGCAACTGAAAGGTGATGCTTGGCAACCGCTTGGTTTCTTTTCTCGCAAGCTTTCTCCGTCACAGACTAAATATTCTCCATACGATCGCGAGCTCCTGGCCATTTATGAGGCCATCAAACACTTCCGGCACATGACGGAAGCGCGTGACTTTGTGATATACACCGATCACAAACCTCTTACATTCGCGTTTCATTCCCGTAAAGAGAACTGTTCACCCAGGCAGTTTCGTCACCTGGATTACATTTCACAGTTTTCTACCGATATCAGACATATTTCGGGAAAAAACAATGTCGTAGCTGATACACTTTCACGCGTAGACGAAATAGTTCAACCCATTGATTTAGAGTTGTTAGCCACCCTGCAACAGTCCGATAGTGAACTTAAAAATCTTTTAAATGGTTATTCCTCATTAGACCTTGAAAAAATTAAACTGCCTGGTACCGACTTAGAATTATTTTGTGATGTAAGAGGTACGTCTAAACGGCCGTATGTCACAAAGGAAATGCGCCGCCAAGTGTTTGATAGCTTACATTCTTTAAGCCATCCAGGCGCTAGTGCTTCTGTCAAACTGGTCAGTGATCGCTTTGTATGGCCCGGAATTCGACGCGACTGCAGAGAATGGGCACGTTCCTGTCTGGCTTGTCAGAGATCCAAGGTAACCCGACACGTTTCGGCTCCCATTGGAACATACTGTACACCATCCGCCAGGTTCAAAAACCTTCATATCGATTTGGTAGGGCCTTTACCCCTTTGTCAAGGTTATAGGTATTGCCTGACAGCCGTAGACCGCTTTACGCGGTGGCCAGAGGCAATACCATTACAGGATATTACAGCAGAGACCGTTGCGAAAGCGTTACTGAGTGGCTGGATCTCCCGCTTTGGCTGTCCAACAAAAATTGTCACAGACCGAGGAAGGCAATTTGAATCGGCCCTTTTTAAACAACTTTCACAGATTGCCGGTTTCCAGCACAGACGGACCACTGCCTATCACCCATCATGCAACGGGTTGGTGGAAAGGTTTCATAGGCAACTAAAAGCTGCCATAACCTGCCACGCAGATAGCAGTTGGGTTGAGTCGCTTCCACTCGTTCTTTTAGGTATTCGCAGCACTTATAAAGAGGACTTAAAAGCATCATGCGCGGAACTCGTGTATGGAGAACCGCTGCGCCTGCCAGGTGAGATTTTCCAACCTGACGAGGCAGAAACTGTGGATTTGACCGATTATGCGTCACGGCTTCGCAGTTTCGCCAAAAACTTGCAACCATCTCCAGCTGCTCACCATGGTTCTAGAAGGACACCATTTATTTTCAAAGATCTGGCCACAGCTTCTCATGTCTTCCTACGCGATGACACAGGAGCTGGCTCTTTTAAACCAGCATATACTGGACCCTTCGAAGTTTTACAGCGTGGTGACAAGGTATTCAAACTTGCAGTTAATGGCAAATTAGTCACAGTGTCAATTGACAGGTTAAAACCTACCTATATACTGCGTGATCTAGATAAGCAAAATCAGCTTGCAAACAATTCATCACACTTACACACACACACTCATCACCAATCACTCACTCCTGAACTAGTGCGCGATGATTTACCCATCACTAATGATGTTCCCGCCAAAATTACTAAATCGGGTCGTAGGGTAAGATTTCCAGACTATTATCGCCCGTAGGACGGTCTCTGGAAGGGGGTGATGTAGTGTCACTACTATAATTATGTATAATTTTACATATACTTACATAAATAAAATTATATAAAAATAAAAACATAAAATAAATAGTTTTATACATATAAATATAAATTATAAATTTTATATTATATAACTATAAATATTATGTAAAGTAACTTAACCTAATTCTTAATTAATAATGTACAAGATTTTATATTTTGTAATATTAATTTTATATTCTGAACGTACAACCGGACAAACCGATCCGTGTTTGTATGTAGACATTTTGCGCATACGCACGACCTTCAGCAAACAATAGGCGGCCGCCCGAGCGCGCCAGTTGCGCCTCGATCGGCCCGCCGCCAGTAGTCGTTTCTAAACCTCTGCGTCGAATGCGTGTCGTATGTGCTCCCGCTTATTTAGATTTCGGCTAGCCCTAGATTTGCCTAAACGTACCTATTGTGCTGTTAGCTTTCTTATTTGTTTCTTGGACTTTCATACTCATTTCTTCGCCTTCTGTGTTCGTATATATCTACGTGTATATTGTGTGTACAATAAACTATACGTGTACGAGAAGTGGCGGTTTTTATTCTACGGAGTACGTCATCACCCGCTACAAGACTTTCCAAGTCACAATAAGTGATTCAAGTGTTGTCAATGTTAATATTTTGTAACGCAGTTGATTCAATGATTTTCTAATTTTACCACATTTTTATATTGGGTCGCTTTGTCTGTTCATTTCATGTTCATTTCAGTACAAATTGAAACTTAGTACTTTATTATTTAAAAGTCGTGATACCTATATGATTGATTTCTTTTTTTTTATAGATAAAGTACAAATGGAAACACAGCCAGCTGTTGGGGTGATTCCGTTGGGCACGGGCAATGACCTCGCACGATGCTTGCGGTGGGGTGGGGGGTAAGATTTAGTAATAAAAAATAGTGAATAGGCTGGTATTTTCTTTTTTAAAATAAGAAATATTCGAAATATTAAAGACACGATTTTTTATGAATAACTTACTTTCTTGCTTAAGTAAATATAGGTAGAGCTTTTAAGCGTTAGCATTTTCGTTCTGGTAAGAACAGCATTACTGTATCGGGACGTCACGCTCCATAACAAAGATTTTAATACTTTAAGATCAGTGAAATACCCAACTCAATCTTGCCTCATTAATAAACCATATTCACCAGCTCTAGACGCTAATGATATTTAGTACTAAACGTACAGAAGCCCATCCGCGCGAGGACAATCAACTAATAATCTTCTATCGCTGCACGGCAATAAAGTACAATTTCAAATTGCACAGCGCTGCGTGCCTATTATATAAGCACCTCCGAAGCGCTTCTCTTTCTCTGGCGTAGCTCTTAACCGACACATGACATCCCTCGTGCGCTGGCTCGACTGAATCAGCCGCGAGCAGTGGACTAATATAAAGTTTAAGCGCGAAGTGAGACCCCCCTGCCTAAGGATTTATATTTATTAATCAGGTATGAAGGAGAATCCATACACAAGATCCTGGATAAGATATCCAAGGCTAGCACAGTCATGATGGATCGATGGCAGATACACGTTGAAAACACAGACACAGAGGTAACCAACTTTAGATTTTAAACCTTATGAGATAGAGATAAGGCTTAAATTGGAATGAGAATTGTGGAACTTTATTTTTATTTTTCAGTGTGACCAACCACAGTTGCCACAAACCACACCTCACCCCACTTCAGTCCCGTACAATATTATCAACAATTATTTCTCTATTGGGGTCGTAAGTATTATTTTACTTACTAATACTATAGATAGACTAACTACCTACTACTATAGACTACTAGTCTACTACTACTAGATATAGACTACTTTCTACTATAGACAACATAGAAAAAGATAAAGATGTCGCAGACAATATTGCATGATACGCTGTTTTTAACATTACGTCTAGACAGACGGTAATTTTGTTCCCTAGGAGTTCGATTCGTGGAACGGAGTATAATAATCTTGATCCTTTCAGGACGCAGCAATCTGCGTGAAGTTCCACACAGAGCGCGAACGCAACCCAGACAAGTTTAGTTCTCGAATGAAGAATAAGTTGTGGTACTTCGAGTTCGCCACCTCAGAGCAGTTCGCCGCTAGTTGCAAAAACTTGCACGAGAACATCGAAATTGTGGTGAGTTACCAAACTTCTTTCTTACAGTTTGATCTATTTAAAAAAGGTGATTATTTTATAAATATTTAAAAAAAAACTCAAGAATTTCCATCATTCCATTTAACGTTCGAATAAAACAAAAGTTCTATAGGTACTAATAAAGATTATATAGCAGATGCATAGTTATACAGTGTTTTGTCACTTTCTTTTTAATGTCAAACTCAAATAGTTTGACAGAGAGTGAGTAACCATTGGGTAACTATACATCTGCTATACAATCTTTATTAGTAAGGGGGTAAAAAAGAAATCATCAAGCAAGAGCTATTATAATGAACAAAGTGTTTTTTGGAGCTTTTACATTATGGACCATATTCGGCTGCCCCATACTCGGTCACCAACCGATAACTGGTATTCGGTTGGCCGAATTCGGTTGGTCGTATTCGGTGACGAGATTCCCCCAATTTATTTTGTCAGAATGTGGTGGCCGTAAACCGACTTAATGTAAACTCTCCTTTACTTTGCAATCAATGAGGGCTTTTCAAAGTGACATTTAAAAAAAATACACGATGAAATTTTAATCATTTGGTTCCCGCCGTGGGGTGGTTCCACTCATGATTACAAACAACTTTACTATGGGGCCAACTCGCCAACTCACCTCCTCGCAAAATAAAATCTGCTGTTCCATACATTAAGGTCGAGTAGGTACTGCACTTTTGTATGGAACAGCTGATTTTTTTTGCGAGGAGGAGAGTTGGCCCCATAGTAAAAGTTGCTTGTAATCATGAGTGGAACCACCCCACAGCGGGAACCAAATTATTAAAATTCACGCTGTATAGTAACTATTTGCCTCACTAGATGGCGTTGATGGCCAAGTGAAGTGTCAAAATTGGCTTTGAAAAATAAATGGCCGTGCTCAAAAAAAAGTATTGCTAACCCACAGTTACACTTATCTTTTTATCAGCGCCATCTATCGAGCCAACAGGTTTTTGTCATTTATGAAAAGCCCTGATTGAATTCAATTACCTAGTTAGCTGCCTTTTCAATTACTTAGTATTCGGCCGTTGGGACGGGGCGGTTCTGTAATGGCGACCGCGCACCGGGGCAGCGAAGGACTGATCGTCGTGGAGATCCTTGGGGGAGGCCTATACCCAGCAGTGGGTGTCGTGCAGCTGATATATTGATGACGATTATGACCTAGTTAGAACGATGCTCATGTCGTCCTCTTTATTAATTTCCTCACCTATTTCAGTGCGACGGTTCTTCGCTGGAACTGGACAAGGGTCCAGCGCTGCAAGGGGTGGCGTTGCTGAACATCCCGTACGCGCACGGGGGGTCCAACCTGTGGGGGGCTAGCGGGGCGCATAGGAGGGGGAGGTTCCCTAACGCGCAGCAAGGTGGGGATAAATCTTCGTCTATACAAAAGTTTTGTTTTGTTTTTTATTTTATTTTTTTCTTTTTAATTTTTCTAATGATCTATAATTTTTTTGGAAATAAAAAAAACAAAATGTTTATATCATTTTATGTTGCATATTTTGTCACTTTTCATGCATATTCTAAGCATATTTGTGCATATTTGCATGCATATCTTAAATAAAAAAAAATCAAAAGATTTTTATGAAAACAAATTTAATAAACTTTAGGTAGGTAGGTATTTCTTAGTTTTTGTCCAAAGATACTATAAATTTTTCTAGTATTTCGTAACAATGGTTTCAAAACGTCATCATCGCCCAACGCCCAATGTATCTCATGGCGCACGCACACAAACGCTGCCTTTCATTTCAACTCGCCCGCGGGCAGGCGCGGTCTGTTACGCGCGTTACATTGTTTGCGTATATGGGTGAATTTATTTATGTATTTATGCTTTTTTTTCAGATATTGGGGACAAACTGATTGAAGTTATAGGATTGGAAAATTGCTTGCATATGGGTCAAGTAAGAACAGGTACCTAACCATCGTTTTAAAAGTTACTTAGTTTGAAATGAGTTAAACACGTTTTACGGTTTTATCAAATAACTGTATTTTGATGTAATTAGGAGTTTGTTTTTCCCGAAGTGACCAAATCGAAATCAAATTAAATATCAAAAATCGTTTTATAAAAAAATCGTTATGCTTCTAGAAGCTCTTAGGGCCTAGCCAAAGTAACATTGGCAAATCTTCGTTATCGCTTCGCTTTCGAAACATGTACCTATGGGATTGACATAAGGTTTCGTTAACAATCGAATTTTAAAACGTCAAATCCATATATGTTTCGAAGCGAAGCGATAACGAAAATTTGCAAATGTTACTTTGGCGAGGGGGGCTGATTTTGTACTTTTTTATCAACTCTTCGCTATTTATAGTTGTTCTATCACACGAAGTCCGTTCGTGCACATGCACATTATTTTAGTGTGCATATTTTTTTTTTTTTTATAAAAAAAAATACGTAAGCGTGCATATGCACACTAAAAAATGTGCATGTACACATATTTACTATACTCTACATAATATGACCGTATATTGTGTGATATAGGGTTACGTGCATCAGGGAGGCGACTGGCGCAATGTCGCGCAGTTTCAGTGAGCACACGTCGAACTTTCCCCATGCAAATTGATGGAGAACCTTGGATGCAACCTCCATGCAAGGTATAAAACACACAGTTATTTGTAATTACGAGCAATACTGGGTCCGGCACGAAAACAAAAAGTGGATTGACACGTTCGAGTTACTACAGTCACCATTCCGACGGAGGGCATTTCAAAGTGACATTTAAAAAAGATATATAGTAACTAGGTATATATGATTCACTAGATGGCGTTGATGATAAAGTGAAGTGTCAAATTTGGCTTTGAAAAATAAACGGCCTGTGCAGAAAAAAGCTTTACCTACGTTTTCTGCAGTTGGCACTTACCTTTTTATCAACGCCATCTATCTAGCCTACAGTTTTTTGTCATTTTGAAAAGCCCTCAGCTCAATATCTTTAATTAACGCCAAACGTCCAGGTAACTGTTGTCACCAAAAAATACGAACTATCAATGTCAAAAAATAGTTTGTGACAGTGACTGTTTCACGCCTCTTTTTTTGGTGACGTGCGTCACCATAGATTCTTGAGTGGTACTTGTATAGCAACACTTGACTACTTTTGTATGCAAAAACTATGTGCGCTTTCGCTTTCCTTTTGCCCTTTCAACAAGGCATGCCTCAGGGCATGCAATAGTGTAGGTATGCCCTATCTTCTCAAAAACGTCTATGGCAGAGAGTTGAACGAGAAAGCGCACGGTTTGGAAGCAATTTTGCATGCGTTTGACGCAAATTGACATGAAAGTTGAAGCGACTCTGTGAAGACAGACCATTTTTAAACTTTTTGCCAAGCAAGACTATATAAAATGTCAATTTATTTAAAAGGACTATATATTTCCACAGATAACAATAACACACAAAAACCAAGTACCAATGCTAATGGGACCAGCGCCAGAGAAAGGGAGAGGATTTTTCAAGCTCTTCACTCACTGCTAAAAAAATCGCATTGAAATTAGACCAACGTTTTTGAAATTACAATTTTGTTTTTTTAAAGAGACCTGTCAGTTTACAAAATGAGGTTCTAACGTTTCAAACTCTGTGTTTATTATTTTTAAATTACTCCTGTCCGTGTTGTCGTATTGACGACTTATTTTTAATGATTAGAACTAAGTTTGTATTAAAAAAAAAGATATTGTGTAAAGTTAGAGATGATTGTGCATTTCTAAAGCTATTTTAATACTTATATTATGCGGTTAATTTAAAAATGTACCTACAACAGAAGTGACCAAATCCAGAGCGCTTGCGGTACAAAACGACGTAAGTATTTTAATCTGTATTTTTTTTTCTTTGCCATTTACATTTTCGAGTGAAGTTGCAGCGGATCACTGTCTATTGTCAATTTAATCGCATTGTACGCACGACAGCACGTCAGGTTATACAGTTAAACTGCGAAAACAGCTTTTATTACATAGGGCATAAAGGCGGTCTCAAGGTCAACATGTATAGTCTGACGTGCTGCCGACTGTACTTACTTACTTATTTTCAGCTTTGCTTTTACTAAAGTAAAATGGTTGTAAAAACACAAGGGAAAATCTTACTTTTACTTACTGCAAAAACAAGGTAAAATACATTATAGTCCGTGCCAGATAAACTTGCATAAACGGTCACTGCCCTCTCTGTTTTCCTGCATCGAATGACCGCTGACGTCACGAGTCACGACCAACTAAAATACAACGGCAGTATGTTCCTTTTTGCGTTGGGGTATTATTTAGTTTAGTAAATTGATTTAGTTTTTAACTTATTAGAAGGTATTTCGCTTTATTATTATTAACAATAATAAAATATATTTTAAATGATGAATAAAAAAAAAACGTAATTTTATGTTGTAATACCCAGTGTATTATGATACGTTAACGATGTAAATGTTAGCGACATTTTAGCATGACGAACGATATTTATCGCTAAATTTCATGAATTCTTGGTACAGAAGAGGGCAATGACCGTTTGTGCAAGTTTATCTGGCACGGACTATATAGTAGCTAAGCCAGGCAAAGTTAGAATAAACCAAAATATCCTAAAAAAAATAATCTAAAATCTTAAAATTTAAAGTACATGTCCAAACTTAGACCTTTGAGGGTACCTAAGTAATATACCTACCTAGTTTTTGTTGCCGTAGTAAAAATATCAAAGGCAACTCAAAACAGTTAAAAAAACGACACTAGTGCCAGAATCTCGTCTTTTTACCCCAAGAACTTTAAAATCATATTATTTTACCCGGGAGCTTTTTTAATGCACAACGGGGTAGTGCTTGGCCTTCACCTCACCTGATGTTAAGTGACGCTAAGGCCGATCGAAGGTGGAAGCGCACTACACCCGGAATGCTCATCACTGAGAATGGCTATCTTTCCTCTTAACTGCCAGAACACAACAATTTTTAAATTGTTCTTAAGGCGTCAGACTTAGGTAGGATGGTGGTAGCTAGCCAGGTGGACTTGGAATAAGCCCTACCACCAAACAAAAGCTGTCAGACAGAACTATGAAAATTATCTTAGTGCATCCATGCACCCTTGATTAAAAATAAGCTTACGTACCAAGATATTAACGTCCATTTTTGCTAAAGCCTGCCCATGCATAGGTTAAAAGTAATTTAGAAGAATATTTTGGAATATTTAGATTTATCCAATTGATACTACGAAAAGTATACTTGGTACTACTCTTTAGTAGAAAAAATTAGCTGATTAACTTGTCAAGTAGATATCAAAAACCCTCTACCTTGGCCTAAAAGTTAAATTGGATGTAACGTTATATAACTAAAACCTCTTCAAACCCATTCATAAAACGAACTTCATGAAAAATATACTTAATCGTACATATTGTACAGAAGTAAAAAACTTATTTTTATATTTATTACCTTTATTATTTTTTATTCCGGTGGCATGTATTCATTAGGTCATAGGCCGAATACGTCGACGGCATTCGGCTTAAGTGATGTCGATAAACGAATTGGCCTCTTTGCATAGGTCGATTACGGAGTGCATCGCCCGAATTCTGTTTAATATTAAATCAAATTAATATAAAAAGATCAATTTGATTAAAACACATAGGTCGGTTACCGACTGCGTCAACCTTTTTACATAGGTCAGTTACCGACTGCGTCAACCGAATTCTGATTAACCTTTTTACGTAGGTCAGTTACCGAATCGTCAACCTTTTTACATAGGTCAGCTACCGAATCGTCAACCTTTTACATAGGTCAGTTACCGAATCGTCAACCTTTTTACATAGGTCAGTTACCGACTGCGTCAACCGAATTCTCATTAACCTTTTTACATAGGTCAGTTACCGAATCGTCAACCTTTTTACATAGGTCAGTTACCGACTGCGTCAACCGAATTCTGAACCACCTTTTTACATAGGTCAGTTACCGACTGCGTCAACCGAATTCTGAACAACCTTTTTACATAGGTCAGTTACCGAATCGTCAATCTTTTTACATAGGTCAGTTACCGACTGCGTCAAACGAATTCTGATTAACCTTTTTACATAGGTCAGTTACCGAATCGTCAACCTTTTTACATAGGTCAGTTACCGATTGCGTCAGCCGAATTCTGATTAACCTTTTTACAGAATTCTGATTAACCTTTTTACATAGGTCAGTTACCGAATCGTCAACCTTTTTACATAGGTCAGTTACCGACTGCGTCAGCCGAATTCTGATTAACCTTTTTACATAGGTCAGTTACCGAATCGTCAACCTTTTTACATATGTCAGTTACCGACTGCGTCAACCGAATTCTCATTAACCTTTTCACATAGGTCAGTTACGAATCGTCAACCTTTTTACATAGGTCAGTTACCGACTGCGTCAATCGAATTCTGAACAACCTTTTTACATAGGTCAGTTACCGAATTGTCAACCTTTTTACATAGGTCAGTTACCGACTGCGTCAACCGAATTCTGAACAACCTTTTTACATAGGGTGTTACCGAATCGTCAACCTTTTTACATAGGTCAGTTACCGACTGCGTCAACCGAATTTGAACAACCTTTTTACCATAGGTCAGTTACCGAATCGTCAACCTTTTTACATAGGTCAGTTACCGACTGCGTCAACCGCATTCTGAACAACCTTTTTACATAGGTCGGTTACCGAAAGCGTTAACCGAATCCGATTCGACCGAAATGGCCTAGGCTATGAATGAGTCAGTGTCCGAATGCATTAATTGTATACCCACCGGTGGCTGCCACCAGCGCTAGCTGAATGCGTTCCACAAAATGGCCTACTGCTGAATAAAAAATTGCATCAAAACGGGCAAGTGCGAATACGGCCTAACCGAAGAATATAAATGCGGCACAAGGGTACGTTTAGTAGTTCAAAGTTAATTTTCAAAGTGAAGTTCGTACATGTTCAAAATCTACAGGATGAAATCGAAAACAGTTAAAAAAAATTGTGGTGTGGCTGACCGTCAAACTGAATGACTTTGTCTATTTGACCAACTAAATCAGAGCAAAAAAAAATCAGCTGTTCCATAGAAAGTGTCCAATATCAACTGGACCAAAATGTAGGAACAGTTATTATTTTTTTGCTCTAATGAAGTCCACTAAATTAGTCGACTGTTCAAAAAACCACCCTGTAATGTGAGTCAGTCCCATCCACCCCGGTGGCTTTGCCCCGGTGCCGGGACCGATGGGAAAAAAGTTCCATCCGCCCCAGTGAATCGTATCTCGATGTTTAACGGGGTGGATGGCACTCGCAAAGTGTCAGCCACCCCGGGGTGTATTTTTTTTATTCATTCATTCATTTATTTATTTATTTATTTATTATGTATAAGATCTATGGCGTTAAATAAAATACCAGGGTGGCTGACACTTTGCGAGTGCCATCCACCCCGTTAAAAATCGAGATACGATTCACCGGGGCGGATGGAACTTTTTTTCCCATCGGTCCCGGCACCGGGGCAGAGTCACCGGGTCGGATGGGACTCACTCTGTAAAAATAAAGCATTTTAAACCTAATTATATACAACCTAGATGTAGATGTTTAACTAGGTATATTTTGTATAGGAAGCTTCCTGTTTTGGCTTCCGGTTCTTTTAAGTATTTCTTCTAAGCTTTTAAAAGAGCAAGAAAAGAAATGGAATTGAATTAGCCAGGCATTTGTTTTAAATAATTTTCCTAGTGGAAGACAACGATTTACTGGAAAAAATTGACTTACACTCCTAATAATTGGTTATCTGGACCATCCGCGATAAAACGATTATTAATAAAATGAACTTAATTTGTATTATTACAAATTGATAGAGTTATTTAATAATTTAATAGCTGAACTATTAAAAATATTATATTAATTTTTATAATAATAATATGGTTGTAATTGTTTGCATAAATACTTAATTGTTGTTTAAAACAATAATATAGTAACTATTATTATTAAATGGTAAATGAATGTTATTTAACTTTTGGATTTGTTGCAAATAATATGGTATGATGTGTGCTTTTCTTTATTTTTATTAAATTATTGTATTAACGAAATGTTACTTAGGTATAAACGAACAACTATAACTATTTACTATTAAGTATTATTAAAATTAAGTGTAATACATTATAAATGTCATTTTAAATTTAATGAATGGTCAACAGCACGTCAGTTTAACTAAAATTGGCAAAGGAGATACGGCATTTTATGCTGAAGTTGTATACTTTTTAAGGCAGGCAGAATGTAACCCTAAAATGTTTGTCTTTGGGCAGATGTCAGCCAGCGAGCGCTCACTTTCCTCTTTGGTACAGGCCGCTTATTTTTAAAAGTCAATTTTGACACTTCTCTTTCCATCAACGCCATCTAGAGAGCCCTCATTTCGAAAAAAATAAAATAATTAAGTATGGTTTATAAAGCCACGTTTTACCATTTCAAAGTGACTTTTCTGCCCTTGGAAACTCTAATACGGATAAGGCCCTCCGCTGCGTCAAGCGGGATCCCGCCTCGGGTACACGGCGCGGGAATATAGATTGCTGGTTTTTGACTGACAGATGCTTGCGCAGTGCATCAGTAAGCTCTAAAATATGTCGCCCCGCGCGCGTGTCCCGCTTGACACAGCGGAGGGCCTAAAACGTTTTTCAATGACTCGTTGTTTCCGTAGTGTTTCCATATCAAACAATATTCATAATGAGATAACTTTTTTTCTATATGCGCTAAAAATAAGACAGAACTTGATTAATGTAGCAAAAATTATTGGCTTTATTATAAGACCAAAATCTATCGTATACAAATTAAGCATTTTACGATGGCAAGTGCCGGTTCTCCTTTCTTCAACTGATTTTAAACCTTAATGCGTAGGATTTTATTCCAAAGGCCATTGATATGTAATCTGACGTGCTGCCGTGTGTACCTACTTAGTGGTAGTAAGTTTTAAATTTTTGTGCCACTACTATTTAAAATTTTAATAAAAAAGGCATAAAAATATCAATGGACGATTTTACAATCGTTTCAAAAACGTGGCACATTTTATAGTATTCCGTGAAAATTATTCCGATTTTTTTTTTTTTTTTAGATATTTATTTATTATTTAATCACGGGGGAAAAATTAAATATCAAATACGTGCCAAGGAATATAAAAAAAACGTCCTTTACCATAATATATACCAGTCATTTTTGTAAATATTTTTCTATAAGATTTTTAAATCAATATAATAATATACTTATATAGATGGAGAAATAGAATTTAGATTTATAGATAAGTATTTAAAAAACGCCGTATATGTTATTATTTTGTTTAATTTATTTTAGATTATAAAACTTAATGTTAAACATTAACAAATCAAAATTGGTTTGAAAAAATGTAATTATATTTATATAGATTTATATTAGGTAATATTGAAGTGAACTATTTAAAATAAAATGCATTCTTCAATAAACAAATTATTTAAATAAAATGTACTTATTGTTGGTTTTGTTTATTGTACTCTAATGGTACTGTTTGTATTAATTTTGGTGCTTTAAATACACAAAAATATAATCTGTACCCTTAGCACGAACAGTTGTCTTAAGTAAAAACATTTTAAAATATTAGCTGTTGTATATTAATTTTTAATAATCTATGTTATTATAGTTGGACGCACTGAATTTGTGTGTAATATATTTAATTTACAGTTTAAGTACATAATTTATTAAGAAATAATGATTGTTTTAATTTACTATAAAAACTTAAGGTGAGGCCAGTTCACGATCTGACGAAAAGATCGATTTTTGAACTTCCAATGTGAAGCACTTATGTAGAATTCTACTTCTCAAAAATTACTAAATACTGAAAAAGAAACAAAGAAACACAATAACCGAACATAATATTGAAAAATGGCATGGTAACTCTGTAAAAAAATCCTGAATAACACCATAAAAACATAAAAATAAATTTCAAATCGTCAGATTTCGTAATTATCAACGACAGTGAAATGTTTTTTTAAAAATGATCCAGTATTTCAGAAATCAATACAAATGCATACTAACTTTCGTCAAATTTCTGGCGAAGCGTCAATTAAAGCTATGCGATATTCAACCTTATTCTAAAGACACAGTGAAGGAGTAAATTTCGTGAACTGCCTCGCCATTTTTTTAAACTTTTTTTTAATGAATCTTAATTTTTATACCTACAAAGTTTTTCAGACAGTTTTCGTGTGTCCACAGCCCTTGAATATAATTATGAAGCGTTTATATTGGGTCTGTTGCCGAATGCGTCGAACGCGTTACCGAATAAAAGAGCTCTCATATAGGTATAAATAAAACCTAGTTTTATTCTTAATGCAAACTGTTTTCGCTACCGAAAATTATCGGATATACCGAAAATTATCGGATATACCGAAAACAGCCAAATCAAAGACCAGTCTTTGATCTTCGGTCTTTGAGTGCCGGGTTCTAGACAGCACTAGCGGAGCTCCATCACTGTTTTTGATAAAGATAAAAATGAAAGCCGTCACTTTTTTTGATAAAGATAAAAAAGAGGGCATTTATTTAAATACAGTTTTATTTTAGTTTGCATTTTCGAATAAGGAGATATTAAATAAAGTTTTTCTACAAAGGACATCATCCATGTTTCATACATTTTTGGTCCAAATATGAAAGTGCCGGCCAAAAAAGCAAAAGTGCTTTATTTTGATAGATTTTGTCCGTCTAAGCATTTATCATTATGGCTCCGAAGCTGTAGCACCGCTTCACATTTGTGTCAAAATGTATGAAAAGACAGACTTATTCAACTCAAATAAAATCAAGTACAGCGGTGGACAAAATCTATAAGAATAAAGCATTTTTGCTTTTTGGCCGGCAGTTTTACATTTGGACCAAAATGGATGATGTCCTTATGTTTATTAATTTTTAAAGACAAATTTGCCGAATTCGGAAAAACAACCTAATATATCCGGGCCACTATTAAAAAGTACAATTTATATTAAATCATTCTGCTTAAATGCTTTATCTGTGATTATAATATTTATATACTGCTGCATATACATATACCTACTTAAATTAAATTAAATCGATTTCATGATATTTTTTTCATCCGCGAAATAACATTATTTAGTTTTTAGTTCATACATTCTGTACCCCAAGCACAAACATCGATGAAAAAAACGCGCGTTAAAATACTTAGGCTGAAGTTCACCAACACATAAACAGCTGATTAAGTTTTAACAGACTGTTTTTGACGTTTCTATGTATGGAGAAAATGATAAAAACATGATAATTAAAAATTAATCGGCTGGTTAAGTAGTTGGTGAACTCGGCGGGCTGATTATCTAAATAGAAACTATTTAGCGACCGGTCTCATTTGACAGATGAATGTGATACATTGCTTCTTCTTTTTGGGGTAAAAAAACATACCAAAGAAAAGTAGCAATGTATGTCAAATGAAACCGGTCGCTAAATAGTTTCTATTTAGATAATCAGCCTGCGGGTCTTACTCGATGGAGTAAAATTCTCTATGCGACATTTCATTTCGCTATTTGGCGGTAGATGGCGCTAAACAAATTTCCCATACAAAAATTATCAATCGAATTTTCACGTGCGTTTTTTCGATAATTAGTCGTTCGTTACCCTTAGCACAAACATCTATGAGAAAAAAACGTACATTGTATGGGAAATTTGTACAGCGCCATCTACCGCCGAAAAGCGAAATGAAATTTTCCTTAGATTATTACTCTGTCGAGGATTTTTACGCGAGTTTTTTTTTCTCGATAGATGATCGTGCTAGTACATAATTTATTATTTATTGTCAAAATTATTGTTACCTTTAAAATAAAACAATTTAAGTAACACATAAAAATATTTATAATACATTTAACTGTGTTGTTAGGTATCGTTTTACTTAAGGATTTAGCTTTAATTACTCTTATTAATTAAGTGGAGTTTAATTTTCATACAACTGACGACGCCTAGAAAATACAGCGTAATTTTTTATTAAAATTTTCATGAAACTTTTCTTATTTTGTGAAATAAACAAATAAAAATAAATTACGATATGTCTCTCCGATTTCCGTAAAGAGTGAAACATTAAAAAAATACTATCTTTCTTTGGGAAATTTGTTCGGTATTATGGAATACCTACACCTTTAAAGTTAAGAGGGTTACTGCGCTACACTAGCACCGCCAATGGAAAAAAAATCGTAGAGCTTAAATAAAGACGAAATTGTAAATTGTATTCTTCTAGTGTACTCCGAAGAAGCTTCGTTGTACATACTTTTTATCGTTTAAACAATATTTTTTAACCTGTCGTTTAGTTTATTGGTAAAAGCCACTTTTACCAATAAAACTCCATTAAACTAAACAACAGACTAGAAAATATAGTTTAAGCGATAAAAAGTACCACAAATCTTATTCGGAGTACGCTTAGAAGAACACAATTCACAATTTCAACTTTATTTAAGCACTATGATTTTTTTCTTTAGGCGGCGCTAGCCTAGCGCATAAACGCTCTTAAGATGGTGAATAAAAAACCTGTATTATCAAAGCTTAAACACAAAAAAGGGTTATTAGGTATATAATTTTACTATTGGTATGTATCACAGAATATTATTAATTTATTCTTGAAATATGAAAAACTCTTTCTGAATAATTTCAATCTTTATTTCAATAATGCCTAAAAAATGGTCAGTTATATGAAAATTAACCTGTTAATTATGGCGCGTTGTGCATTTATTTATTAAAGTGTTATTAAATAAAAAATATTAATAATATAAACAATGTTATTACCTAAATTATTATTATTATTAAATTATTATTTTCAGTAAGAATTTAGCGTCGATGCGGTGAAACCAATTAAAAATCTGTGCCAGCTTTAATAGTGTAAGAAAACATTATTATTATTAATATATTATAAATTATTGTAACGAATATATGTGCATTTGAATCTTGAAAACTTGTTTTATTAAAATTATCGATAAGTACATCTACTTACACTAATATTTAAAAAAATAATGCCGAATATGGTAGATAGGCTATGTTCAGACGATAACGACCCGACCTCATCCCGAACTCAACTCAAACTCAACTCAACCGGAGCCCACTCCTTAAAATACAACGCTTACAATTTTGAGTTTTATGACACATCAATAAGTTCCGTTATATTTTGCATTTTTTCTTTTTAATTTGAAACTGGCAACATTCTTCAAACGTTGTCAGTCACTCGATGCGGAGTGGGGAGGAAGTGACAATAAATACGGTGTCGGAGGGCGTAGTTGCTCATTCAGTTGGTTTACGCACGCACGATCTAACTCCTGAGGATGCTCCGGGTTGGGGCGAAACACGTGTAGAGTAGCCTTATTGGTGAAGGTGCAAGGTGTGTTGCTGTCTTGCTAAATGCAGGTATTGTGCACTTATATTTTGTGGTGTGCATGTGCATTTTTTTGCGGGCGGGCGGGCGGTGCATCTTGCATATATTTTTTTAATAAATACTCCGCCACCGAGCTCACCAACATAGATAGTAATAATCTATTATTTGATAGGAAAGCTATCAAATGAGTCTTCCACACCGTCATCATAGATCTCTTCGGTTCCTTCGTTACCCTGTTCTTCATTGCGCGTTCCTGCCGGGGCTGCATCCGTATTGAACTACTTCGTCTTCTATTCGCGCTTCTATTGAACAAAGTTGGCAAACTCTGACGTAGCTCAGGTTTGGGTTTTGGTAGGCGCTTACGTTTTATCACACCCATTTTGCTTGAGGTCGTCACTTGATAATCTGCTAAACTCGACATTAGGATGACACTCCTGTTGAGTGAAACAGCTCTATGTAAACCCATAATGTGAAGTACCTCTGGCATTTCTTCTTGGTCTTTGTTAATTGCAGATGAAATTTCTTGATTAATCGGTAAATTAGCAGTATCTTCACTTTTAATCAAAGTATCTTCAGTTGTTCTTAAATCTGTTTGAGTCATCGATAAAGTCTTCGTGATGTTTTCGGGTGTGTCTTCGCTTTCAGTGCTAATGTCCATATTTTCATCGGCACTCATAGCTTCATATATATTTTTTATTTTTGTAAATGCTTAAATCTAAAAAGTTGTTCTATATGCCTATAAAATTATTTGTAAATATCTATTTTTATAAAATCTACAATAGCGAAACAAGTTTCTAAGAAAAAAACGCTGTCAATGTCTAATATTTTTCAACGTTTTACTTTCTTCTATGATGAAGTTAATATTGTATACTGCCAGGTGTTTTTCAATCGGAAAAGGTCTAATTCTGGGGCCACACTACCACAGAATACATAATAAGTAGTACAAGTACGCTACCTTACCGTTTACCGCCCATTTACCAACCATTAACCGCATTAATTATGGTATTAAATTACTGCCCAAATTACCGCGTGAAGTGGTGTAGTTACACTAGAATTTACCGAGATATGACAATGAACTAGGCAATAGATATGTCATTTTTCAAGATGGAGGAGCTGCGACGGTGTTGTGTTGACAAGTACTAAATGGGTGTCAATTAGTAATTACTACTACATGAATCTTTTACATTATGACAAAAGGCTAAAGCAAGACTTAAAAGAAGATGGTGGATGAATGGAA
Organism: Agriphila straminella; assembly: GCA_950108535.1. NCBI lineage: Eukaryota > Metazoa > Arthropoda > Insecta > Lepidoptera > Crambidae > Agriphila > Agriphila straminella. The sequence continues at coordinate 14,840,375 of OX467304.1, forward strand.
TCGGAATGTTTGCAAAAATTCAAGCACCCTTTCATTTGATCTCTCCATGTCGGTCAGCCAGCACGTGCTTTTCCGTTGAGCCATAGCCTTCTTCATTTACAAGCCATGAACATAAGTTTGGCAACGTGTATTACTGCCAGTTCGTGGTCATGTCGTCGGTCAGTCTCCATACTAAATGTATGGGAATATTTCAATTTTAAAAGGTCGATATTTTTTTTTCGTAGTCATTGTGTGGGGTTGAAAATATGAAAATAATGTAGTTCTTTTATTGAAGTTCTTTTGATATTAAACAATAAGAAAAAATTTTAAATTTGAGATTTTTGCATTCACAATACTATTTTTATACAATACTAAATAATATACTAGAAAAATACGACTCGCACTCTCAGACGGGAATCGAACCCGCGACCTTTGGATATCCGGTCCGATGCTCTGACCGCTGAGGTACCGAGTCACTCTGACTCTGACTCGGTAGCTCAGCGGTCAGAGCATTGGACCGGACCGACATGAGATGTTGCCGTTCTGCTCACTTCATGGCTTGGAAAATATAGAAGGCTATGAGTGAGCAGAACGGCAACATCGCATGTGGTCAAGTACGGGGTATAACATTATTTTATTAATTATTTATTATTTGTTTTTCCTATATTATCTATCTTTAAACTAGTTTTAAATTGTGATGTAAGATTATTTCAATAAAGATTTTATATTTATTATTATTATTTATTTATTAGGTCATGAGGTTTGAGTCAAATTGTTTGACCTTCTCGGGGTCCTTTAGTACGATGAGCATTTTGATCTAGGCCTTCTCTAGCACTGAATTTCACATCATTGGAAAGGTATTTAAATTTGAAACATTTATTTTATTGTATGACAGCAAACGTCAACTATTAGTACTTTGAGAGTTAAATCGCTCTGAAATCAACCAAATTTTATAACATATCCCATAGACAATAAACCCGTTTTATACTTTAATAACCTTTAACTCCAAAAGTATTAACAATTGATATAAAGTATATTAACTAGCAAATATTTGTATTTAAAAGACCTTTCTAATGATATATCACTTATAGCTAGAGGGCGTGGTAATTAACGCCTTGCTGAAAAAAATCAACAAAAAAGATAACATCTTTGACAGACATTTTTTCCTGGTTAAAATTGATATTTTTCTTATTGTTTAATATTTAAAGAACTTTAATAAAAGAACTATATACATTATTTTCATATTTTAAACCCCACACGATTACTACGAAAAAAAATATCGACCTCTTAAAATTGAAAGATTCCCATATATTTAGTATGGAGACTGACCGACGACATGACCACCACGATCTGACAGAAATACACGTTGTCAGACTTATGTTCATGACTTGTAAATGAAGAAGGCTATGGTTGAGCCCATGGTTGAGCCCCTGTCGCACACTGAACAAACTGTATAGTATAGCTTCCTAGTTATGACGTCACGAATAAGTAGTTTGTATGCAACGCGTAGGAAATTTGTTTGGCAGCTATATTAAATATTGTGTGTATCAAAATAGTTTCTTAGACAAATTTGCTATACATTTTACGGACTAATTAAAGGTATCAATTATTTAAATAAATTTTATACTTTTTAAATGGACTTGTCCACCCAATTTTGAAGGGTCATAATATAAATAATTTGCAATGTATAAAACCAAGAGGTATACAAGCTACTCTAAAAGTTTAATTTACGATTTTTATTAGTATTTCGTTATTTTATTCATTAGTCATCATCCCTATTTACTGAATCTACTGCTCCCAGCGCCAATATGGCGATTTTCAAATCGGATCAAGCGATTGATGACGTTCGCCTGTCCAGCGTACTTGTTTAATGGAGGTCAGTGTGTGGGGCAGTTTTGTCGTGATTGTGCGCTTTTATAATTCTCAACGGTTCGGCACGGCACGGCACGGCCCGGCAGCCGTCCTACGGCACAACAGGGAAGTGAAATGTATGGAATTATATGGAGACGCTTTTGAATTTCCTCAACGGCAACGGTTTGCCGTGCCGGGCCGGGCCGTGCCATGGCCGTGCCTACGCTGCCGTCGAACTTTTACGATGTAGTGCGTAGGTACAAGGATTCATATGTGTGAGTGTGAATCTAGAGCAAAGAATATACAGCGTGTATCAAACTCAACTCGAACTCAACTCAACCGGAGCCCACTCCTTAAAAGGATTGTCAACCACGTGGTCTCCATACAAACGGCGATAACGTTTCCAACCCTCTAAACCTTAACCTACAGTAATTAATTTTTGGTATTTTTTTGAAATGCCTAAATACTAGGGCTGTACGTTTTGATTTTTTAAATATCTATAATTGATTTCGAAATATTTGCATTTTAGTGATTTCATACAAAACACAGAAGTGCCAATATTTTCAAATCTACAATGAATATTTTTAACACACACAGGGCACACGCCCCGCGCTCAACCCGACCTCAAGTCAAACTCAAACCGAACTTACCTCAAACTCACCTGAACATTACACAAGAGCTTATTAATGTGTCATAAGACTCAAAATTGTAAGCGATGTATTTTAAGGTGGACTGCGGTCGAGGTGAGTTTGAGTTGAGTTCGGGTTGGGTCGGGTCGTGTGTTATCGTTTGAACGCAGCCAGCGGGACCATCAAACATTTGGCATTGCGAGTTTTTGTAACAAGTTGTATTACAACGCGACGAACAGCTGATAACCTCCTCCTTTTAAATTGTTGAAGTCAGTTAAAGTGGCACCCGGTGCGAAATTGGCGCCGCGGTGAATTTTATTTAATATAATAATTCTAATACACAATTTTAATAATGTTTTACGTGGAATTTTTAGGGCCCACAGTCTAGTATTTTTAGACGGTATCGTTACATTAACTTATTAAATAAAAACCTCTGAGGGCGCTACTTTCGGTCATACAACCGCCTTAATGTAAGTTTGTATGTGTTTTTTCCGAAACTACCTATATTATTACGAAAATTCCTGTACCAATAAATTGCTACACTGGATCTTTGCATGAACATATCAATAAAAAAGCGCGTATAAGTACTTGGAGTAATAATTCTCAATGGAAAATCTCATTTCGCTTTTCGGCGGTAGATGGCGCTGTAAAATTTCCCATACGAAATTCCTCTATCAAATGTTTTTAAGCGCGTTTTTTTGTTCGTGCTATATACGTACTTATATCTATACTGTGTATGTGTATGTGTGTGTATGTGTGTGTATTATATATCTACACATTAGTGATCAAAGTGTCTCTAATATTTTATTAATGGCTCTGCAATATTTTTCATTATTTCTATTAGATTTAAAACGGTAGGTACCTATTAGAATGAAAGTGATGAGGAACGAAGGTTCCTCAGTGGTGATGATGAGGATTCCGGGTGTAGTGCGCTTCCACCGTCGGCCTTATCGTCACTTAACATCAGGTGAGGTGAAGGCCAAGCACTATCCCCTTGTGCATAAAAAAGTTTTTTCAAAGGATGAAAAATATTACAAAACTATTCAAAAATAATACCTACTACTATAAGATACATTTGAAGAGATCGCGGTTGAATTAACTTAAATTGTGACTGAATTGTGACTTGTTTATTAATTAAGACAAGTAAATAATTACAGTATTAATGAATACGGAACCTAAACCGGATATTTAGATAGATGTAACAGGAATGGTTGCCTTTACAAAACATCGATTAGCCAAACAATTGCATTGTATTTTAATTTGGTTGCGAATACCGATACATAGGCCGAGAGATAGAGTCCTTTCCTGTAAAATATTATGATATTTTTTTTAGGTAGGTACTGTTACGCTTTTGAGCGCAACTATTAATTAAAAGCTCGGGAGCTCGGTATCTCGAGCTCCTCCGTGCTTCGGAAGGCACGTTAAGCCGTTGGTCCCGACTGCATTTGCAGTCGTTAACACCCACCAATCCGCATTGGGCCCGCGTGGTGGGTTACGGCCCGTCCTCCTTATCCACCCAATAAGGAAGGCCTGTGCCCCAGCAGTGGGGACATCAAAAATGGCTGTTGGTCATAAACAAAATGCTTTCCGTGGCAACCTATAAGTAAGGCAGCACTTACCTCGTATTATTATTTTTTATGTTACCTATTTGCATGTGAAGTGTATGACCTTGTTGGTTGTTCTAATAAATAAAATAAAAAAAATAAAATAAAAAATAAAAACAACCTTTGGACTGAATGAATTATGATTTTATTTAAATATTTTATCAAGTTTCAAATAATATGTAAAAACTAGGATATTGAGGACCATGGCTGCGCACCGAGTCCTCTAGAAAATCGAATCTTAACTTTTTAAACGTGAATTCAAATCAATGTCAACGCGCCCGCGGCAACGGCCAGTGTGCGATCACAGACACCACAGTAGGTACCTACAATTTTTAAAAATATGAAAAATACTAATGTTATAAATAAGTTATATATAAGTGTGTCATTAAAAAGGTATTTTAAAAGAAAAGTAAGCAGTAAATGCGCTAAAAAATAACGCTTACTTTTGGCATCTTTTGGTAAGTATTATTGTGAAAATTAGAAAAATACCAAAGTTAATAACTTTAAGTTGTAAGTATAAGTTTGTGTCATTAAAAAGATATTTTAAAAGCAAAGTGGGCTGTAAATGCGCTTAAAAAACAACGCTGTTTTTGGTAAATGTGAATGATATTCAAAAATTATGATGAAAAAAAATACTTTATAACAATTGCAGTCACGGCCTAAAAAATGCAGTCAGTTGCAAACTCACAATTTCTAAGACCAACGCCAACGCGAATTCAAAAATGGAGGAGTTTCAAATTCTGTTTCACTGTTTATTATATTTTTTTATGTAAGCAAATATTTACCGATATATTATCTTCGTCAATTCGATAATGATATTGACCATTATTTCTTCAGCATTGTGAGTGAATGCAAAAATCGGAAAAGTCTGGAACGGGGGTGCGTACTAGGAAAATATAAACGATTCAAAAGCGCTTAATTAGGAATAAAGATATCTTTGACTTTGAAAATTTTACGCATCTCTCTTAGACTACAATGGTATTCGTTTCGCGTCCTTGCATTGTTGCTTTATACGCTGGGCGTTGACATCGCACCGATCAAAATTTAATGAATTCAATACAGATATCAAAATATAACCTTGTGTAAATAATTATTAAAGTCTTCCTTCTACGGTAGTGTGTAATGGTTAGCGAGACTAAACTGTGAAACCTAAGGTCGGTGTTTGAATCCCGAAAGAGCCAGACGCGAGAAAATTGAGAAAAGTTAGTTTTTCCATACTGACCCAATCGGCTAACTTTTCGAACTTCGGCGGGTCTGCCGAGCTTCAACTTAAGGGTGTAGGAATAGAAATAGAAATATTTTTTTTTTAAATAGACTTATTAAAAGTTCTTTTAAATCGTCCAGTTTTTTTTCCCTACCACCCATTCGGGACGTCTTTTGCTGACAAGAAGAATGGGCGCAAGAAACTTGTCAGCCTCAACAAAAGTAACGATAATTACAATTTATTATATCGTTACCTACCAAACACAATTAATATAATAAAAAACACAGATTTCAAAGGCCATATCTAATAAACATGTAAATACAAAAGCAATTTTTAAAAAAATAGGTAGACGCGCAGCACGTTCCATTTTTAAATTTTCAATACAACTCTGGGCGAACGAATCTCTGAATATGGGCGAATTTTGAAAATTCCTATTAAATTATTAAATTGATTTAAGTTTAAGGTGGTACCCTGAGCGAAAGTGGCGCCGCGGTGAAATATATTTAATATTATAATTCTAATACACAATTTTAAAAATGTTTATCGTGGAGATTTTAGGGCCCACAGTCTAGTATTTTTAGACGGTATCGTTACATTCCCTCGTAGTCTCTGCTAGAAGTAGATAGCAAAACTGCTGAAAGTGGCCATTTTTGACACATTTGCTATCTACTTCTACGAATGACTACGAGGGCATGTAGTGATACCTTCTAAAAATACTAGACCATGTACCCTAAAATCTCCACGATAAACATTATTAAAATCTTTTTCTATTAATAACTTATTAAATAAAAACCTCCGAGGGCGCCACTTTCGGTCATACAACCGCCTTAAACAAAACACGCAATACATTAGAGAAATACCTCATTATTCCTAAAAAATACTTTAGAATCTGTAAATACCAGTAAAAAACGTGTACAACTTAAGTGTACCGATTTGAGCATTTTTTAATATTTTATTTCTCTGTGATTAAAACTTTTTTTTTTAATTTTCTCTTTATAGGGCACTCTTTGACAATAAGTACAAACAATAAGTGAAAAAAATAATATGAGTCGTATTCTTATTTGTTACAGCTGAAACGTTTGTGAAAAATACCTCTGACAAGCAAATTTGAAATTCCACTTGAACAGATTGTCTTCGTTTTAAAATACCTGATAATTTATTGTTTTTCTCTCTATACCGCACTAATTTACGAATTTTGCTTCCATAAAAAATGTTTTAAAAACAAAAAACCGACTTCAAAAAACCTGAAAATGAAAACAAAACAGCTTCAAAATTAAATACCTCTAAAAAGCAAGAAATAATATTCAAATCACTAGATACGCATATCATTGTAATAAAACACATCTAATGAAGTCGGGTGGGGCTTTTAGAATAAAAGAAGTTGAACTTCAGCCCCACCCGACTTCAATAGATGTGTTTTATTACAATGATATGCGTATCTAGTGATTTGAATATTATTTCTTGCTTTTTAGAGGTATTTAATTTTGAAGCTGTTTTGTTTTAATTTTCAGGTTTTTTGAAGTCGGTTTTTTGTTTTTAAAACATTTTTTATTTTTTTATTTTTAGTGTAAGTACCTTCTGTATTTGGTAGATAATTACTTTAGTTTTTTATATTTAGTTTATTTATTCTTATCCAGTAGGTATATTATCTAGGTAGATAATACATGGGTAGACCTCGAAAGGTGCGGCATGCACGCCTTTAAAAATATCGGTCTTAAAATTTTTTAAATTAAATAATTTTTTTTTTGTGGTAAGTATGGTATATTTAGCGACGATATTATCTAAGTTACAATAGTCTTATGTCAATGGCTCATCACCTTATACAAAATACTGGTTTTCCTGACGCAGGGGCTTTAATTCTTGAGGAGTTCTCCTGGTACTTTACTATCAGCTCCACTTCACCATATGCATTATGACGAACCACATAAATAGCCTAGCAACCATATTAAAGTAATCGTATCGCACCAGTGAGATACTTAGTTTAGTACCTATTTAATAGTTCCGGTGATCATCTATGGTCTTCATCATCAGTTCCACTTCACCAAAATGATACTTTTCGAAAGCAAATGCACGAGTTACTTAAGAAAATAGCAAAATCGCTATAGGTGTGCCTATAATATTTGAAGAGTTCCCTTGATTTCCCCAGGATCCCATCATCCAATTTCAAAAATGGGACCAGCTTGAAAACATACCTAATGTTATAACGTTTGAATCATTTCAATCGGTTCAGCCGTCTTCGAGTAATCGGTGTACATAGAAAAAAAAAAAACGGGTCGAATTGAGTACCTCCCTCCTTTTGAAGTCGGTAAAAACTAGAGTCATCAATAGTAATGCTTTCATTCTTTAGATCTTCTTTAGATAACTTCTTTGGAAAAACGCTTATTTCTTTGAAATGCGGATATACAGCCTTAAAACAAATATAATTATCTAAGTAAGGAATTTCGATTTCTACTATTTGCCGAAGATATTTGGAAGATAGCGATGCTGGTGTAACATCATGAATTGGGGCTCGGCATTTTGGCCCTGATTGGGGCTCGATTTATCGTTTTAATTTGAAGCCCAGGAGACTTGCTGAACTTCGATGCGTTCGCCGGTACGGCCCCCGGCTCGGAATCAAATCCGGAATCTCAAAAATGGCAATGCCATGAAAATCGGTTATATTCAACCACGGAGGTCGTGAAAAACACTATTTTTAAGTGCTTAAGGACTTATTTATTTATGTGATACTACAGATCTTGTTTAAATCACTTTAATGTGTTTGTTGAAATAAAAGGATCGTTAATTTTATTTATCGAAACCATTAAAATACTTCGCTATATATGTAAATGTCATATATTTTCATCTCAGTACATGGCATCTGCACTTGTTAAGATTTTAAAACTCCTTATTTGGTTTAAATAAGTCAAGAGTGAGTCATGTTTTTGGCAAAAATCAACAAATTAAACAATTTTTAATTTTGAGATTTTAGTTTTCACAATGCAATTTTAATATGATACTAATTAATACATCGACTCGTCACCAGCCCCCTGATTTTGTAACTTTGTTCCAATCGACTCTGATGGAATCTCAGTTAAATTGCTGCTTTAGTAAGAACCAATGAGACAACTATCTTACTTAAAGCAGCAATGTAACTGCGGTTTCAATCGAGAATTTTGTTAGCAACAGAGTTACGTAATCAGGGAGATCATTTTCTGAGGTGGAAATCGAACCCGCGACCTTTGGAAATCTAGTCCTATGCTTTTCCAACTGACTATATAGTGACTTTCAGTTTCGAGTTGCTGAAGTACAAAAAGTTATCGTATTTGGCAGTTCAAATAACTGTTAGAAACGATAACTTTTTGTACTTTAGCAACAAAAATCTGATATATATTTTAAAGTGTCTGTAATATTATATTGCGAAAAGTGGCCGAGACACATTTTTCAATTGCGCACTCAGATTTAAGAAATCTTGAGAAAACATGAAATGTGCGAGCGAGAGAGCTGCAGTATGCGACAAAATTGCTACGGGCTCTTAATTTGTGCTGTGGTACCCTAAAATGCGACAAAAGACAGGCATGTAGCCTTGGGCAGCCTTGACATTCAGGTGTATCACATGCAACTTTATCTGGGGTAGGCTCAAAAACTGGTCCAATATAACTGGGGACCGCTTCATGCCAGATGGGGGAAAGATTAACTTTTTAAGACTTTTTACTAAATGTGATGATTGGTGAGACTGTCGACTGATAATAATAATAAAAAAATAAGTCTTTATTACTGTTTACAAAGTTATAAAATAAAAAATGTTAAAAATAAATTACTCTCGGCAACCGGTTTCACTTCCAACAGCTTGTCTTTCGACAAAGGCCTCCTCTAAAGTTTTCCACTAAAGGCTTCAGCAAACCAAACGCAGGTCAGAAGCAGAGCAGGTCAGTAGCAGCGCGGGAGTCGTCACACTGAACGCAGCGGCAGTTTTAAAGCAGTTACAAGGCTGAACCGCGTCTAAACCGTGTTCAGTATGACGGGCTAGGCAGGCACTGCAGGCAGTAGGCTGCAAGATGTCGAAAGACACGGACACGGATGAAGAAGATTTCGTACTGCTTTTGGCTTTGGCGAAACAAAATAATTTGGGTTCATGATATTAATACAAGAAGAGAAGAATATGGGGAATATCATCGTCTATACAGGGAGCTGGAAAGTCATGAGGATAAATTTTTCACATATTTTCGAATGCCTGCATCAATTATTGCGGCTTGAAATAATGAAAAATAATACAAACATTTATTTTTACGCACTAATTCGATTATCTTTTCATTGATATCCATCACGCGGTTGTAAAAAAATTCAACAGTCGTCAACCGCTTTCGACGCGCTGCGCTTCACTGCGAACACCCTGCCCCCTGTGTATCATGCTAACATGGCCGCCATAGTTATACAACAGCGCGGGCCCGCGCTCGAGCTGCTCTGCGCTCCGCATGCGCTGCTTCTGCCCCGCTCCCGCGCCGCCTGGTTTGTCGCCCGGCAGTTGCAGTGCGGCGCGGCGCAGAGCAGTTCGAGCGCGGGCCCGCGCTCAAATTTGGTGTAACGTGGTTCAAGGAGTCTCTTGTATTTCAACTTGCGCAGGCCCGCATTCAAACAGCGCTGCTTCTGACCTGCGTTTGGTTTGCCGAAGCCTTCAATGAAAAGATAATCGAATTAGTGCGTAAAAATAAATGTTTGCATGATTTTCGAGATAATTTGTATTAATTTTCATTATTTCAGGCCGCAATAATTAATGCAGATCTTCAAAAGAACTTCTCGACATTCGAAAATATGTAAAAAAAATATCCTCATGACTTTCCAGCTCCCTGCATAGACGATGATATTCCCCATACTCTTCTCTATTAATATCAAGAACCCAAATTCTTTTGTTTCGCCTTAAAGCCAAAAGCAGTACAAATTCTTATTCGTCCGAGTCCGTGTCGTTCGACATCTTGCAGCCTACTGCCTGCCTAGCCCGTCATACTGAACGCGGTTTAGACGCGGTCCAGCCTTGTAACTGCTTTGTAACTGCCGCTGCGTTCAGTGTGACGACTCCCGCGCTGCTACTGACCTGCTCTGCTTCTGACCTGCGTTTGGTTTGCTGAAGCCTTAAAGGCTTCAGCAAACCAAACGCAGGTCAGAAGCCTAAAAGCCTAAAAGCCTAAAAGCCCAGAATTCGAATGTCGAAATAATGAAAATTAATACAAATTATCTCGAAAATCATACAAACATTTATTTTTACGCACTTATTCGATTATCTTTTCATTGATATCCATCACGCGGTTGTAAAAAAATACAACAGTCGTCAACCGCTTCGACGCGCTGCGCTGCACTGCGAACGCCCTGCCCCCGGTGTATCATGCTTACATGCCCGTCATAGTTATACAACAGCGCGGGCCCGCGCTCGAACTGCTCTGCGCCGCGCCGCACTGCAACTGCCGGGCGACAAACCAGGCGGCGCGGGAGCGGGGCAGAAGCAGCGCATGCGGGGCGCAGAGCAGCTCGAGCGCGGGCCCGCGCTGTTGTATAACTATGACGGGCATGTAAGCATGATACACCGGGGGCAGGGCGTTCGCAGTGCAGCGCAGCGCGTCGAAGCGGTTGACGACTGTTGTATTTTTTTACAACCGCGTGATGGATATCAATGAAAAGATAATCGAATAAGTGCGTAAAAATAAATGTTTGTATGATTTTCGAGATAATTTGTATTAATTTTCATTATTTCGACATTCGAATTCTGGGCTTTTAGGCTTTTAGGCTTCTGACCTGCGTTTGGTTTGCTGAAGCCTTTAAGGCTTCAGCAAACCAAACGCAGGTCAGAAGCAGAGCAGGTCAGTAGCAGCGCGTTCAAATTTGGTGTAACGTGGTTCAAAGAGTCTCTTGTATTACAACTTGCGCGGGCCCGCATTCAAACAGCGCTGCAACTGTCCCGCGTTTGGTTTGCCGAAGCCTTTAAGGCTTCAGCAAACCAAACGCAGGTCAGAAGCAGAGCAGGTCAGTAGCAGCGCGGGAGTCGTTACACTGAACGCAGCGGCAGTTTTAAAGCAGTTACATGGCTGGACCGCGTCTAAACCGCGTTCAGTTTGACGGGCTAGGCAGGCAGTAGGCTGCAAGATGTCGAACGACACGGACTCGGAGAATTTGTACTGCTTTTGGCTTTAAGGCGAAACAAAAGAATTTGGGTTCTTGATATTAATAGAGAAGAATATGGGGAATATCATCGTATGCAGGGAGCTGGAAAGTCATGAGGATAATTTTTTCACATATTTTCGAATGTCGAGAAGTTCTTTTGAAGATCTGCATCAATTATTGCGGCTTGAAATAATGAAAATTAATACAAATTATCTCGAAAATCATACAAACATTTATTTTTACGCACCAATTCGATTATCTTTTCATTGATATCCATCAGGCGGTTGTAAAAAAATACAACAGTCGTCAACCGCTTTCGACGCGCTGCGCTGCACTGCGAACGCCCTGCCCCCGGTGTATCATGCTAACATGGCCGCCATAGTTATACAACAGCGCGGGCCCGCGCTCGAGCTGCTCTGCGCCCTGCATGCGCTGCTTCTGCCCCGCTCCCGCGCCGCCTGGTTTGTCGCCCGGCAGTTGCAGTGCGGCGCGGCGCAGAGCAGTTCGAGCGCAGGCCCGCGTTCAAATTTGGTATAAGGTGGTTCAAAGAGTTTCTTGTATTGCAACTTGCGCGGGCCCGCATTCAAACAGCGCTGCTACTGTCCCGCGTTTGGTTTGCCGAAGCCTTAAGGCTTCGGCAAACCAAACGCGTAACAAACATGAAAAGATAATCGAATTGGTGCGTAAAAATAGATGTTTGTTTAATTTTCGAGATAATTTGTATTAATTTTCATTATTTCAAGCCGCAATAATTGATGCAGATCTTCAAAAGAACTTCTCGACATTCAAAAATATGTGAAAAAAATATCCTCATGACTTTCCAGCTCCCTGCATAGACGATGATATTCCCCATATTCTTCTCTTCTTGTATTAATATCACGAACCCAAATTCTTTTGTTTCGCCTTAAAGCCAAAAGCAGTACGAATTCTTCTTCATCCGAGTCCGTGTCGTTCGACATCTTGCAGCCTACTGCCTGCCTAGCCCGTCATACTGAACGCGGTTTAGACGCGGTCCAGCCTTGTAACTGCTTTGTAACTGCCGCTGCGTTCAGTGTGACGACTCCCGCGCTGCTACTGACCTGCTCTGCTTCTGACCTGCGTTTGGTTTGCTGAAGCCTTTAACTCTATCTCTCGCGATGCGAATCCATTCTGGACCAGCAACAGCTTTGATATCGTCCTTCCATCGTTTTTGCTGTCTACCTCGGCTTCTTTTATTTCCTCTTGGGTACCATTCCGTTATTGTTTTTGTCCACTTTTCTATGTTTTCTCTTAACATGTGTCCCGTCCAACGCCATTTTAATTTTCTATATACTGTCTGTACCTTCTTAAATTTTGTTTTTTCTTTTACTTCCTTTAACCGTATTCTGTCTCTTCTTCTTACGCCTACCACACTTCTCTCAATTCCGTTTTGGCACACCTTTAGTTTATTTTCCTGTAGCTCTGTTAGGGCCCAAGTTTGACATCCGTATGTAAGACATGGTAGGATACAAGTATTAAACACCTTTCTTTTCTCAGTCATTGGCATATCTTTATTTTTCATTACTTCACTTAGTGACCAATATCTTCTACATGTGTTAGTTATCCTTCTATCTATTTCTTTCTGCATTGAATTAGTTGGAGATACCAATTGTCCTAAATAAATATATTCGTTTACATATTCTATGGGTTTATTATAAATTTTTATATCTTTTCGTTGTGAAGAATTGCTCATCACTTTAGTTTTAGTAAGATTCATAGACAGACCCGCTTTTGCACTTTCATCTGATAATTGTTGTAGCATTTGTTCCAATATCCACAGGCATTCAGCAAACAGAATTAAATCGTCATCAAATCTTAGGTGATTTAGGTTCTCTCCATTTACATTTATTCCAATGTTTTGCCAATCTAAGTTACTAAATATCATTTCCAAGACCGCTGAGAACAGCTTTGGTGAGACAGGATCACCTTGACGGACAGCTCTATCTATAGAAAATTCTTTTCCAGCCGTTTCCAGTCTTATATGTGCTGTGCTCTTTGTATATATATTTTTAAGTATTCGTATGTATTTTACTGGAACTCCCTGGCTCTTCAGTGCATCCCAAATATACTTGTGTTCTAAGGAATCGAACGCTTTATTAAAGTCCACAAATCCGAGATAGTATACTTTAATGTATTCGTTGTACTTTTGAAGTATCTGCTTGACCACGTGGATATGATCTATTGTAGAAAATTTACTACGAAAGCCGGCCTGCTCTTTAGGTTGGTTTTCATCTAATAGTTTAGTGATTCGAGCTAGTAGTATTTTTGAAAAGATTTTATATATATTTGACATCAAACTTATTGGCCTATAATTCCCAATGTCTCCTTTATCTCCCTTTTTATGAAGTAACACTATTGTAGATTTAGTCCAATCCTCTGGGATATTTTCTATGTCTTCTATCTCATTAAATAAATCTGTTAGTTTGGGAGCGATTAACGGCATTGAGATTTTAAGGAGTTCATTAGTTATTTGGTCAGATCCTGGTGCTTTATCAAACTTCTCTCTGTTTCTTTTACTAATATAGGTGGTACTGGCTCCATTTCAAGTGTTTCCTTAATTTCTATATCATTCGTTACTGAATTTTGGCTACGATATAAGTCTCTGTAAAATTCTGTAGCAATATTTAGTATTTCTGGTCTTTTGCTAGTAGACCTTCCATATTTATTCTTCATATTTGGCATCCAACATTTCTTGTCATCTAATTCTTTGATAGCTTTCTTTACTCCTCCTGTGCATTTAATATAATGTTTTAATGTGTTTGATCGATTTTGTTTTATATATATATATATCGGTTTATATATATATATCGGTTTTATTTTCATTTGTTCTATTTTTTGTGTTTGTGTTTTGTGTTTGTAACAAACCCAAACATCATTTAAGGGTAAATAGAACTAATGCTTTTGATATAATGAGAAACAGATCTAGTTCATTTTCATCAGTGGGAATGGAAGAGAAGAAACAGTAGCAACCAGATATCGACAAACGGAAAATAAAATACAATAATGAAAACCAAAATAAAACAGCAGGAAAACACCACCCTCCCCCAAGCCGACTGGTCATCGTGGGGGAAAACGACCAAGACCCTCTAAAGGTAAATAGCAATACAAATACTGTCGACTGATATAATGTTCTAATTCTTGACCTATACTCGAAAGTTTGTGTGCTTGTGGGGGGGGTGAGTTGTGTGGGTTACCTCTTCACGCCTAAACGGCTGGACAGATTAGGTCCTGTCCTAAATTAACATAAGGCTACTTTTTAGGGTTCCGTAGCCAAAATGGCAAAAAACGGAACCATTATAGATTTGTCATGTCTCTCTGTCGGTCCATATGTCACAGCCATTTTATTCCGAAAGTATTAAGATTACACAGTTGAAACTTAGTAGGTAGATGTATTCTGTTTACCGCTTAACGATTTTAACACAAAAATATAAAATAAAGATTAAGGGGGAATACATGGAACTGAAACTAAAAAAAAATATATCATATTTTCCAAAACCGCAAATATTACTTTGTCATTCATACCAATAATATCAACACTGTGAAAAACAAAGTTATTTTTACAGACGAAAAATTATGGTCGTATTAAATATGGTATGGTATAAGGTAACTACGCTACGGAACCCTACGGCGCGTGGCCCGACACGGACTTGGCCGGTTTTTATGTCACATGCATAAAGCGGTTCAATCAAGTATTCTTCGACACCTGTAATTAATATTGCAGTACACATATTGCGCCCACTGTGTAGTCTAAGAGACAGAGTGCAAAAGTTATTTTACTTTTAACTAACCCGTGAGAATGAGTTTCTTGCATGCAAGGCACTTATTTATTTATTTTATTTAATTATTGATGCACAATTTTGTACAATGGTAGACTTAATGCCTTAGGCATTCTCTACCAGTCAACCGTAGGGTGATGTGGAGACTTACCTACAGAATTATTGTTTTTTTTTAAATAGGAAACGTTGAGTCTATTTAATCAGGCGGGAATTGTAAGTTAACGTGATCAAGTGAAATACCGATATAAACTGAGTCGCATATTGCAGAAACAGCCACAGAGGAAATAATCACTACGTTTTAGAAACAGCCTTAGTCCATTTTTTTTTTAATTTTGAAAAATTTTTAGAATAAAACTTTTTGACCTTTCTGCACAAACTGTTTGGTAAATGTTCGAAACTAATGCTGTTTTTGCATAATGAGGGACTTTCCAGGCAACGTTCCTTAAAAATCTACTAGATGGCGATGTCCTATTCCCAACAACTTTAATTGATACTATGGTACATGAATGTGCTATCTACAGTAATAAAGAGTAAAAAACATAATTATGATTTTGACAATTTGTTTTCATTGTAATCTTTCAGTGATATTGTTGTGAATATTGAAATGTATTATTAGGTACTATGCGTGAAGACCTTGTAACTTTCTTGAACTTGATAACCGTCGACCAATGAGTCAAAACTACGGTTCTTGGAAACTAGCAGTGCTATAATGTACTGTACGGTCACTGCAGCACATCAAGCCCAAAACTGTCAAAAATCTCCAATGAATTATGAACCTTAAAAATTTTGTTTTTAAGTTTAAAATTGAATGAGAAAATTTGAAGCCCAGCGTGCCGTCTACTGTACACTTAAACGGTCAAGCATGTACGTACACGTGATTACCACCACCTATTTGGGCGTGGCCTACCTATGATAAAGTAGCCGGCAAACATCTTGAAATCGGGTAGGGGTTGCGCAGAACACGTATTTTGGGAATGCGTAGGTACGCGCGCACTATGGGTCGTTCGCAAGTTGCACATGGGCGAACTCATCCCCACTCCGTCGAAAGAGCGTCAAGATGTTTGCCGGAATCTAGGCCACGGTAATCACGGGATACCTACGTGCTTGATATCAAGCCGTCAAGCATCTGATTTGAGCAAAATTTGATTGACAAGCCGAAAAATTTACGTGACAATGACAAGCTATGCATGACCGTCGCGTACATGCAGAGTTGAAGAAGCGCAACGAACCGGAAAAAACTGGCCAAGAACCGTAGTCTTGACTCATTGGTCGACGGTTATCGAGTCCAAGAAAGTTACAAGGCCTCCACGCATAGTAATAAATAATACATTTCAATATTTACAACAATATCGCTAAAAGATTAAAATATAATAAGTACTTCTTGGTTTTTTACGATGGTACTCTTTATTACTATAGATAGCACATTCATATACCATAGTATCAAGTAAGGTTGTTGGGAAATGGACAGCTCCATCTAGTAGATTTTTAAGGAACGTTGCCTGGAAAGTCTCTCATTTGCTTCGGCTATGACTATGAGTACGGACTGATCAGTTTATCAAAGTTTATTTTTATATTTTGTTGGACTTTTGCCCTTTCTGCAATAAGCGATTTAATTAGTATTTAGAATGCGGACATAGTCAAATGTAAGTATTTCGACTAACAGTGTTAGAAGGAATAAGATTCAGTAAGTTTAACAACTGCCATGACATTGGTAAAAAGACCAAGAGGCCCCTGCAGCTGCACCATGTCTCCTGGCCTAAAATGATGTCCGGATACTTTGTCCTGTATGGACATACGACATTCTCGGTAACTTAACAGTCATAACGAACCAAATATCTTGAAATGATTCCATAAATTTACGTGGGCATAGTATCAATAAAAATGCAGTAAGTACCTTTTTATTCGATACGTATTTCCTTATAACTTTTTTATTCGTTTCAATGTAAAAACGATCGATCTTATTTTTTTTGTTCTATTTTGATTACAGAGCGGAATGGGCGATTTTCAGTACCCTTAGCACCACCTTAGCATGAACAGCTATCGAAATAATAATAATAATAATAACGCGCGGAAAACAAATTCGATAGAGTAATTTTGTATGGGAAATTTGAACAGCGCCATCTACCGTCGAAAAGCGAAATGAAATTTCTCATAGACAATTTTACTCTATCGTCTAATTTTACGCGCGTTTTTTTTCGCGATAGGTGCTACAGGTTTCTGGTAAAGTTGTACCCTTAGCACGAACAGCTATCGAGAAAACAAACGCGCGTAAAATTACTCGATAGACAATTCTCTATGGAAAATTTCATTTCGCTGATCGGCGATAGATGGCGCTGTACAAATTTCCAATACAAAATTTGTCTATCGAATGATTTTACGCGCGTTATTTTTTTCGACAGCTGTTAGTGCTAAGGGTACTGATAAGTTTCTTGGCCCAGGGACGAAAAATATGTCTAGAAAATAGACTTTGATTTGAAGACCGTGCATGCCCTGTTTATCAAAACTTACAAGCTACAATTAAAATTTACATTCAAAATTTTACAAGTTCATGTAAATTATGTCTTTTTCCAAATAATTTATGCAAGACACTTGTAAAAATTGTCAGACGGAATGGAGAGTCGCCGGACACGCTCAGAAATACTCAGGAATTTCCATTAAGTTTTTTTACAAGTTTTGATTTTTTTGATAAACGAAATGACTAATATAAGGGTGAAAACATATTAGTTAAATAAACAAAAACATTTGCATTTTGAGGAGCTCGGTGGCGCAGTGGTTTAGCGCCTGGCCCAGCGATTGCGGAAGTTAAGCAACGTTCGCAAAAGTCGGTCATGGGATGGGTGACCAAAAATTTATTATCTCAAGCTCCTCCGTGCTTCGGAAGGCACGTTAAGCCGTTCGTCCCGGCTGCATTTGCAGTCGTTAACACCCACCAATCCGCATTGGGCCCGCGTGGTGGGTTATGGCCCATCCTCCTTACCACCCATAAGGAAGGCCTATGCCCAGCAGTGGGGACGTCAAAAATGGCTGATGGACAAACAAAAACATTTGTAGCGTTAAATTTATTCGATAAACGGATTTCTGGAATAATTATTTTCATAAGGAAAATGCTTCTCTTTAGGGTTCCATACCAAAACGGTAAAAAGGAACCCTTATGGTGTGACTCAGTCTGTCTGTCTGTCTGTCACAGCTGGACATCTCGAGAACTACTAATGGTATCAACTTGAAATTTGGAATAGTTTGGAATATTTTGCAAATAAGAAAGAAATAAAAAAAAAAATTTTTTACAACAGGGACCGAAAAGGGGTCTTAAAGGGGTTTTAAGTGAAGCGACTAGGGCAATGTGGGGTATCATATGAAAGAGCGCTGTTTGCACATTTTAAATCATTTTTTTCTTTTTTTAGGCTTCATAGTTTTCGACTTATGATGAAAAATGTAAAAAAAATACCGTCCCCCCCCCCTTATCTCCGAAGTTTGCAAAGAGAAAAACCTGAAATAATTCTATGTGATAGTAGTTTATGTAAAGATTACAGGAAAAATAAAACGATGTCTCAATATAACACACTTTTATAGAAATTCAAAAAACAAACAAAAAATTAATTAGATCCTCTACCAGTCAACAGATGTCCCTGACCTAAGTAAAATTAATCTAGTTCCACTATCGGTCAAGAGTTACTGTCATGTTGTGTGTGTACTGCTGCTCTGCAGTGTATTTATTATGATGGTACGGAAACCCTCTTGACCAGTTTTTTTTTAAAGTACAAGACTTGTAAGTTTTGATAAACAGGGCACTGATATTTTATGGTGCTACCAAATTATACCTATGTTATTATAACACTAAATACAGTGATCTACACAAATGCCTTAGGCAAGGCCCTCTTCGAGCCTACACAGTGTCTTAATTATCACAACTTGCGCATACCAAATGTGTCATTACATTATGGTAATTTAACAATTAATCCGTGATAAATATACTGCAATACCATTTTTCAAATTCATGTATGATAATGACTACTTATGTGCTGATTTATATGTCAATGGCGGTTTGACGTGGGTAATAACAATTTTGTTTGCGCCTTTGTTTGTATATCCATTTTAGAAGCGCTCATGTTGAAGCTCAGCAGACTGATCGTACTCGATTACGATTGTTAAGCAACGCTCGGTCCGGCCAGGTGTCGGATGGGTGACCGTAAAGTGACATTAAATTACAACTGAGCGCTTCCGTGCTTCGGAGGGCACGTTAAACCGTCAGTCCCGGCTGTTGTCATCTGATAACAGTCGTTAAGCCTAGTTAGAGGCCTTACAGCTTACAGGCCGCTTGATAAACTCTAACACCAGAGGTGGCCAGGCCACTATTCCTCATTCGATAAGAAGAAGATTGTAAGGAGGATTAATAGTTCGTTCATACCATAGAGTACATTATATGGTTCGTACTCGTACGTACAGTCTACTTCGCCTGTGCCGCGATGCCGACCTAGATTTTCCCAGCAAAGCAATTACTTTATTAACCTTATTATTATACTTTTATAAACGGTAACTCGAACGATAAACGTTCGAAAACCGATTCCAAAAATCTCACACAGACGAAGTCGCGGGTCTGTAAGTTTGTATGTTTGTTACACAGTTGAAAATAAGGCACATAATTAGTAAAGCTAAAAAAACGAAACGATAGCGCGACTCAGAACGGTACAGCGCCATCTAGTGTGCGGTAGCGTGTACTATGATGAGTTTAGTTTTTCTAAAAGCAAAGAAGGAAGCGACTTTCTAACCGGTAGCACTATACTATACGTGCAGAAAATAAACTTTACAATAAAGCAATCATCTTATACGAAGCGATTAAATGAACTATGTAAACAAGAAGTGACCAACTTCAGGAGCGCTTGCGGTACGACAAAACGTAGCTCTTTGCTACATTCTCATTCATTGCAGCAAGCGAATCAGTGTCTCATTGTAACTTCATTAGTGACGTCAGAGGAGTATTAATATATTAATATAGAATTTCTAAGTACGTAGGTAGGTATGTGTGCGAGCATATAACCGCGTATTATTTCAAACGGCTTTATACTTCACATTTTGCGACAGTAGTTTTGCTACAAGATAATTGTATTACATACAAATAAATGTTAACACAATTACGTTCAATATCATTATTACCATAAGTAATCCGTCCGGGTCGTTATCTGGAGGTGCCAGGTTCAGTTCCGCATTCTTGTGGAGGGCGTGGTCGATACGCATTATGTACAATCGACATCAGAAGTAGATGTACACTTTAGCAGTCAGAAATGTCCACTAAAATAAAATAGTACATTACAGCCAAAAACGGTAAGTTAGCATTTCCATTGTAGAGGATGGCTTTAATTATTCGAGGCAATGTAAATAGCTTCCAGTATAAGGCTTGTTTAATGCTCGAGGAAATAAAATTTTCTTAGTATGAAGTCGGTAAAAATGTATTTTTTTAAGACTGGCTACACACAGACGGAATTCCGTACATAAGTGATTCCGAACGCAGTTAATCCTTAAAAATCTTTGGATCTACCCGCGGGCTGATTATCTAATTAGAAACCACCTAGCGACCGGTCTCATTTGACAGATGAATGGGACACATTGCTACTTCTTTTTGGGGGTAAAAAAAAATACCAAAGAAAAGTAGCAATGTATGTCAAATGAAACCGGTCGCTAAATAGTTTCTATTAAGGTACCCTGAGCGAAAGTGGCGCCGCGGTGAATTATATTTAATATTATATTTCTAATACACTATTTTAAAAATGTTTATCGTGGAGATTTTAGGGCCCACAGTCTAGTATTTTTAGACGGTATCGTTACATTCCCTCGTAGTCACTGCTAGAAGTAGATAGCAAAACTGCTAAAAGTGGCCGTTTTTGACACATTTGCTATCCACTTCTACGAATGACTACGAGGGCATGTAGTGATACCTTCAAAAAATAGTAGAGTCCTAAAATCTCCACGATAAACATTATTAAAATCTTTTTCTATTAATAACTTATTAAATTAAAACCTCTGAGGGCGCCACTTTCGGTCATACAACCGCCATAAGATAATCAGCCTGCGGGATTCCGTCGTGTGTGTGGCGGGGTTAAGTTAGTTCGTATGACCATTTAGCCATAAAGTTTCGTAAAAATAACGCTAGCTGATGAGTTCTACCATTTTGAATTTGGAATAGGTACTTGATCGGGAATGAGGGCTTTTCAAAGTGACATTTAAAAAATAAAAATAGTAACTATTGGCCTCTTAGAGTAAGACGGGCTTCTGTTCCAGAAAGAGAAGCCATACGTAGTACGTACGCGTTAGTAAAACCAGTTGCGCCCGAATTTTTTTCTAGACCGAGTCCAGTCGCGCATGTGAACGCTGCTGTGTTTAAAATGTCGAATTGATGAGTTTTTTGCTGTTAAAAGAGGTCTGGAACATCAAGTATACAAAAAGACGGTGTTACATTTCACCTGAAAGTATTTTTTTATCGTATTATTGCTATTTGTTTACATTTAAACATTAAATTCGTATATTTTATTCTTGATTAGTTGTCAGATTTGTTCAGTGACATCGGGTCTGCTAGTCCATGGCTCGTCCGTACAAATTTCAAATCTGTCGCTAGATAAATCCGAGTTCTCGCCGATGAGCAACTTAGTGATGTTACCGTTATATAATGTTTGTCGATAAAGTTTTGGTCAATTTTGGTCTTTGCACTGATTCTGCGTCAAATTCATTTGCGATATATTTGCATGACATGATGATGTGAGCGCGACAGACATCGTGAGATAAATGTCGAGAAATAGTCACGGCGCTCATCCTAGCGCGGCTGGTTTATACGATATTAACCTACGTCAGTAGTAGTCAGCTGACGGAAAGGCGTAAAAAATCGTTTTTTGACCTATTAGGTTCCTTGGAGCAAGTTGTTCAGTCTAAGGCCCGTATTATAGGACGAGACTCAAGCACTGCTTGAACTCTAATCACCTGATCTCTACTTAATTACTGAATCTAGTCTCAAGCACCATGTTGATTCCAAAACAAAGCTTAAGTCGAGACTCAGCTGATCTCTACTTAAATATAGAGAGTCGAGTACTCAAACACTGTTAAAATTAGCGTGATCTGAGTTTAAGTTTAGTTTGTTAAAGCTCTGCTCAACCACCGTTCTAAAATTAAAACTCGACTCAAAACTAGTTTTAAGTAGAGATCAAGGCTTGAGTCTTGTTATTTAATATTAATTCTGATTGTCTTTTCATATTAAAATTATTGATATGTACACCTACTTTACAAGATATAGTAATTTATACTAATAAAGATTAATACAAATAGTAGTAAAATGTTTGAGTTTGTTCATGTTTGACCTTTATTCCTTTTTCGAAATTTATCGATATTGCTGCATCAACAGTTGAGCCCAGCCCTTTATGTTTAAAAAACGTGTCATATTTTGATGTGTGACTCATCCGTACACAAATTTTTGCTGTTTTGTTTTATTTTTTATGTGTGAGTGTCGTCATTACAGTGTTGTTTTTGTATGTGAGTGTGCGGAACTGCACTTGTGTGCACTTTCCCCCCCGCAAAAAATGTCAGAATAATTTGGATGGAGTTAATCGCTAAGGCGCCTCCCTTCGGTACGAAGCCGCGATGCTCGAAGATTGGCCTCACTAGATGTTGATACTCTTTGAAGCTTAGTAAAAAAATCACATTGACACACATTTTTATCAACGCCATCTATCGAGCCTACAGTTTTTTGTCATTGTGAAAAGCCCTCTGAATTTCAAATTTAGAACGTGATGAATTAGCCACCGCCCACACGGCACCCCGCATTCTTTTTTTAAACGGAATTTATAAGTGTCATTGAGTTGAGCTCAATGGCGCCCTGATTGCGCAACTGGTTAGTTATGGGATGGGTGACCATAATTTTATTTGGTCACTCATCCCATGTAAATCCGATGTAAAAAAATAAAAAATCATGAAATATGAAGCTTGTGTTTTAATTAAGCATGAAGCGCTGTTATAACCCTAACCTAAAAACGTGGGGCGCATTATGTGAAATTGTCTTTAGCATGCGCCCCACGTTTTTAGGTTTAAAACATCAGTAGTCTTTATGTATATAAAGAGTTCCTGTGTCCTTCTTGCAGCTCCATCATCAGACCCTGGAAACTATTTCCCAACAAAGTACTCGTCAAGACGATTCAAACGAGCCCAAACTCGATGGGGTTGCACGGTTTCAATATTGAGTTCATATGGCATGGCCTTCCAGCTTCATCGTCAGACCCTGGACCTCGTCTCCCGTTAGAGTACTCGTCAAGACGATTCTAAAGAGCCCAAACACGATGGGGTTGTATGGTTTCATCATAGATTTCCTGTGGCCTTCTTCCGGATCAATCATCAGATCAGCTCATTGACACCATAATATTGCATCGCTTTCAAGATCTGACCTATGTTTTAAGTTTCAAGGCTCTAGCTCATCGGGAAGCTAGTATAAAATCGTTCGCAAACTTTGCGGACAAACAAACAAACAAACCAGAAAGCAACGTAATAAAAACGTGTTAAAATACGTCATTTAGTACCACAAGCTTTCTGAAGTCAGTCACTTCAGTTATACTGTATACATTGTCCATTATATTATGTTCCTAGCATCTCTTCTGTTTTTTCATATTTTGTGGCAAAATGGCCGCCATGACCATATTGACCATAGAAAAAAGCTACGGATGGCGGCAAAGCGATTTCCACAAGTCATTAAACTGTACATAATAAGAAAAATAAAACGGATAATGGCTTTATTTATTATAGTTCTATTTTTAATTACCCCACTTAAAATGGTAGAACACACCTAAGCAAATAATACTCGACAAATTAATTAGCACAGAAGTTAAAACCAATGCTCTATTCTTTATACAGTAAGATTGTTATTAAAACGATTTTTTTAGTTTCCTGATAAGGGTTGAACATACTTATTTTTAATGGGATAAAGTGCAATTTGCATTGTTATTTCGATCAATTAAGATCATGTTACCCTTTTACGGAATCTCGATTCATTATCGATTAAATAAATCTTGTTGTAAATGATATGTTACTACAGATTAAAATGTCTTTAACATTGTACTCAGATAATTTATTTAATGTTTATTAAGTTTGTTGGCATCTTAGAGCATAATAACTAAAAGGTTGGCATTATACAATATCAAGAAGTCCATCAGCCATTTTTGATGTCCCCACTGCTGGGGCACAGGCCTTCCTTATGGGTGGTAAGGAGGATGGGCCATAACCCACCACGCGGGCCCAATGCGGATTGGTGGGTGTTAACGACTGCAAATGCAGCCGGGACCAACGGCTTAACGTGCCTTCCGAAGCACGGAGGAGCTCGAGATAATATTTTTTGGTCCCCCATCCCATGACCGACCCTTGCGAACGTTGCTTAACTTCCGCAACCCAGCGATTGCGGAAGTTAAGCAACGTTCGCAAGGGTCGGCGCTAACCACTGCGCCACCGCGCTCCTCCTATCAAGAAGGGTATGTAGCCCTTAAAAAGAATGATACCTACTACGTAATTCAAATTAACCCCTAATGCCGAATACAATGGGTCTTTAACTTTTACTATGGGTCCAACTCAAAAAAATTCAGCTGTTTCATACATTTTGATATTTTCGTTATTAATGTTTGTATGAAACAGCTGATTTTTTTCACGATTACAGAGTTGGTCCCATTGTGAAAGTTGTTCAGTTCGATGGTCCCCTTATCTACCATATTCGACATTAAGGGTTATTCTGTAACACGTTGTATAACCTTAGTCCTAACACTTCCGTTTCCGTAGACAAAAAAACTGCCCAACCTTGCGATTCTTCATAATGGAATGAGGATTAGTGGCCACCTCTGGTGTTTTAGAGTTTATCAAGCCGCCTGTAAGGCATATAACTTGGCTTAACGACTGTTATCAGATGACAACAGCCGGGACCGACGGTTTAACGTGCCCTCCGAAGCACGGAAGCGCTCAGTTGTAATGCCACTCTACACCTGACCGGACCGAACAAACGTGATCGAGTACGATTAGTCTGCCAAGTTCCGCCAAGAACCCTGCGATGATCGCAGGGTTGGGCGATCGGGACGATACTGTGATGATTGCAATGCGACGATATACTGCGATGGTCGCAGGGACGATACTGTGATGATTGTAATGGCGATACTGCGATGATTGCAATGACGATACTGCGATGATAGTCGTTGACTGACGCACAGCTTTCTAGAGTTAATCAGTAGGTATCAGTATTATTTAGTATTCGATGCGATACCTTCCCATACTTCATTGAATTATCATACTAACAAACAAATTAAAAGCAATTTCCGTGACCCCAACAAATGAACGATATTCTGTATGACTTGATAGTTCATAATATCGAATAACAGCTCTCTTGATCTATTTGCTTAATAGAACTTAACAAAGGTTAGGTTACATACAAATTGAGGAGCGTCGGAACAAACACAGATAAGTTGAATTTAAGTTATATATTTTTTTTTTACAAAATGTTGAATTCTATATATACCCTGCAGAGAAGAAATTTATTCAAAAACAGCTATTTCCACCTTTAAAAAAATGACAAAATACTGTGATCCGATCAAAATCCGACAAATAAATGTCTCGGAAAGTTTAATAGGTACCGATTTAAAAAAAACTTAATAATTGTTATAAAGCTATACACAATTCATCACACATTCACCTTAATACGTGATTTCTCGATTTCAAGTTCGATTATCTTTTTCAAAAATGTCAAAATCCGATCAAAAACCGATACATCCAGAAATGATCGCGCCAAAAACCGATACCTACTCGTATATCAAAACATTTTTGACCAATATCTAGCTAAATGTTTTTACATTCCATTTCATTTCACACAACATCTAGGTCACTTTAAACTACAAATTGACGTTCTGTATTTTTTTTACTTACTACTAAAAATATAGTAGGTGAGCCCTCGATATAGTAGGACACTATATTATATAGTAGGGTTGGCAACACTAGATCACAGCTAGGTCAATCCTTGGCGGAGAACTAATAAGTTTTCAAAGTTACCTCGTTTGTATGAAAATCGACTGGTGTCTTTAATTATGTGACCGCCATGTATGTATTGTACTTAACGATGCACCTAATGATTATGGATATCGTGATTAAAATAACTTAAGTCTATTAGCGCCACACTTCATAGAATAGTTGAAAACGCGCATTTAATCGCCAAACCGGTTTTACTACACTTAATATATTTTATTCGGTGAAAACATGATTACATTTGAAATCTTACCGCCTCACACACACACACACACAAACGAGAAAGCAACCTAATAAAAACGTGTTAAAAGGAGTCACTTTTAGGATACCTACTTTTTTTAACTTTCAGGAAAAAAATCTAAAATATTTTTATTGCTGACTAACTGTTGCCCGCGACTTCGTTCACGTTGTGGTTTTAAAACATAACAATGTTCATATTAATGGGACATTCTTTATTTGTAATTTTCATAGAAAATATTCACAGTCACAATATTTAGAGAAGTTTGCAGAAAACAGTTATTTTCTTTGCAAATCGGTTCAGTATTTGTTAAGTTAACCATACTGTTTCTGTCTAACGTCTTCGTGACATAGCGTGATGAATTGAACCAGATTATTGCCAACATAATGCAAAAAGTTTTGTTTAAATCGGTGTAAGTAGTAGTTTTAAAGTTATGCGCGTACCTACATACACACTTACAAACAAATAAAGAGACAAAAATCCCAAAAACTATTGTTTTGGGTTCAGTATAATGTATTTAACAACTCTTTAAAAAAAATTGAAAGTACAGAATTGGCCTCGTTACGATATTGTTTTTGCCTATATCCTTTGTGACATAGCGCAATGAATTGTACCTAAGATTATAACTCAGTGCCAACATAATACAAAACTGTTTTGTTCAAATCGGTACAGTAGTTTTAAAGTTATGCGCGTACATACAAACAAACAGACAAAAGTTCCAAAACTATTGTTTTGTGTTCAGTATCATGTACTTAACATGTAGCAATTACTTTATTGAAAAATATTGAATGTACAAAATTGGCCTCGTTACGATTTTATCATATGTATCGTAAAATTACGTAGGTACGGGCGTTACGATCATAATTGGAAATAATAACAAGTAACCGAAGCATCTTAAACATCATAGAAGATATGAGAGCCTCTGTGTGTGAGAAAAACATCGGCAATTTCATACTTAGACCCCTATTATTTTTATAAACACTCCACGGACAGACAGACATAATATTATGCTTGCATATGCAAAGAAATGTGCTCATAATATATTAATATACAGGGTTATTTGTAAAACACCAACAACCTCGCAGGAGTAGATTACTAACATCATAAACAACAACGTTTGTTCTACAACTTTTCCGAAAACAGACAAAAATTTACAGATTTTACAGTCCCCGCAAGAATCGGAGCATTGAAAATGAACCCAAAAATTTACGAAAAACCAAAATCAAATCAAATGCAAAATCCTTTTATATTTTTAAAGTACCTATTTATTTTTACGATTGTGACACTTGGCTTCGCCTCGTGTCACAAAAGCGCACGCGACGCGGCCGAAATATTATTAAACGATTTTCAAAATTCCAACGAATGCACTTCTCGCCTGCTTCTGCATCTTTTAACACTATTACCATGACGATCGGTCAAAAATCATAGAAGCTACACCCGTTTTTCTACAATTCCAAATCTAAAGGGACCATCTACTGACCGCAATAATTTATTAACCGATTTTCAAAATTTTTAGGCATTTTGTAGCAAAACTACCCTAGGATCTATTTTTTTTATTTTTTCTTAAGTCGGTTTTTTTCCGAAATATTTACAATTTAGTAAACAAACACCCCCCAAAAAAAAACCGAATTTACCCGAATTTTGCATAATTCCAAAAAAAGTTACCAGTAGATTTTCAAAATTAAAACGTTCACACGTGTCTCGATAAATCCCTCAACTTTTGGTACTATCCCCATCTCGATCCTCCCAAAATCCTCGGAGCTATGGCCAAAAATACGTTTTAGGCGATTTGCATCTGATAACCATTTTCAATGTTAAAAAAAATCGACTTTCCATACATAGCTCGATCAGCTGTTCGGATATTTGTATGGAAAGTCGTTTTTTTTACTGTTTTTGGAAAAGTCGTAGAACAAATGCTGTTGTTTATGAAGTTAGTAATCTACTCCTGCGAGGTTGTTAATGTTTTACAAATAACCTATACAAAAGACATCAACGAGTAATAACCAAAACTATTTATTAAACATTACTTAACATTTTACGTTAGAATTTTTTGAGAATTTGTGACAACATGATGTTTCTAATACTAAATTTTAATAAGAAACAAGAAACAAATTCGACTCGTCATCAGGATTGTCTCAAGCGGGAAGCGAACCCGCGACCTTTGCAAGTCCAGTCCAATGCTCTTCCAACTGAGCTTCCAAGTGGCATCGTTGAAATGTTGAAATCTTTCTAGTCTAAAAACATGTTTCTATATAATTAAAAAAGCTTTATAGCTGCAGTGCGGAAACACAATTTTCATGATATTTCAACAATGTGATACTGATACATAGATATAAAAAAATACATTTTAAAGCTGGAAATGTCTCACTCATGTTCATGAAAATTAGTTTAAGTCTTTTCTATGGAAAGGTACTATGAAAAGCAAAGAAATGCTGATATTATTTTATAATTAAATTGGGATGATGACTAATGAATAAAATAACGAAATACTTATAAAAATCGTAAACATATTAAACTTTTAGAGTAGCTTGTATACCTCTTGGTTTTATATATTGCATATTATTTGTTTTATGACCCTTCAAAGTTGGGTGGACAAGTCCATTTTTAACCGACTTCCAAAAAAGGAAGAGGTTCTATTCTCGTCTGTATATTTGTTTTTTTTTTATATAGAATTAATGTATATGATACCTTTAATTAGTCCGTAAAATGTAGGTATAGCAAATTTGTCTAAGAAATCATTTTGATAAACATGCCGAACAAATTTCCTACGCGTTGCATACAAACTACTCAGGCGTGACGTCATAATTGAGTAGCCGTTAGTATGGAGCGTTTTTGGGCAAGTCCATTTGTGTGCATTTCACACTGTGATATTTCGGGCAGTTTTCATGCTAGCGAAATAATTCTTTTACCAATGTTTCTTTTTTTTGGGGAAATTTATGTAGCATAAAATAAAATAGTTGTCATCATCCCATAAACTCGACACTCCTAACTGCGTCAAATATTTTTATTGATAATGAAAGTTTAAATTGGTACTAGCAAATTATTTTTTTTAATATTTAACCATTCGTCTTAAAGTTTTTTGTTTGCGTTAGAGTCAGTTTTATAAATACATTTTATTTTGTTTTTTTTTTCGATTCTAAAAATATCTGTTATTTTTTGGTCCCCACTACTGGGGCATATGCCTTCCGTATGGATGGACAACGAGGATGGGCCAAAAACCACCACGCGGCGCGGGCCCAATGCGGACTGGTGGGTGTTAACGACTGCAAATTCAGCTGAGACCAACGGCTTAACGTGCCTTCCGAATTCCGATGCACGGCAGAGATTGAAATAATAATAAATTTTTGGTCACCCATCTCATGACCGACTCTTGCGAAAGTTGTTTAACAGGCGCTAAGCCATCGAGCTCCACGTGGGCCCAACTGTAAATGGACCCGGGACCAACGGCTTAATGTGCCTTCTGAAACACGGAGGAGCTCAAGAGTATATGTTTTGGTCACCCATCCCATGACTGGCCTTTGTGAAAGTTGCTTATCTGCTAACCCATCGCACCATAGAACTCCTTAAGAAAAAAAACTTTTAATATTTTTCTAATGGTAACCTTAATTAAATGAATACAATCGTTTTGGCTGGCAATTCATTTCCTTTGCCTTCGCCTACTTTAAAAGATTCTCCTTTCATAGTTGTCAAGAATCAATTGTCAATGGCGGAGAAAATTGAAAATAGTTTTTATGTTGACATCAGCGATTTTTAATGTCTGCTCTGCTGGGGCACAGGCCCTCCTTATGGGTGGATAAGAAGGAAAGGCATCGACTACGCAGGCCCAATGCGGATTGGGGGGTGCAACGACTGCCAATGCAGCCGAACTAACGTGACTTCCGGCTTCCGGCGCACGGAGAAACTCGAGATAATAATAATTTTTAACCGACTTCATCAAAAGGAGGAGGTTCTCAATTCGATTGTATGTTTTTTTTTTTTTTTTTTTTTTTTTTTTTATCATTGTTCGCGCGTATCTTCGACATTTATGGACCGATTTAGATAATTCTTTTTTTGTTCGATTGAGTTTTCTTGCGAGATGGTCCCATTTAATTTTTTTTCAAATCGGTTCAGTAGTTTACAAGTAATCCTGAAAATACTATGATATTAAATCAACTAACTTGACAATTTTGTTATTTATGAACCGAATTAGATGATTTTTTTTGTTGGGGAAGGGATACCGTTGTGTAGTCTTTTTAACCGACTTCAAAAAAAGGAGGTATTCAGTTTCTATGTATGTATGTTTCTCCGCGATTATCTCACGTTTGGCTGAGCCGATTTATCTACCTAAATAATATACCTACACTACCTAATACAGAAGGTACTTACACTAAAAATAAAAAAATAAAAAAATTGTTTAAAAAACAAAAAAACCGACTTCAAAAAACCTGCCTCTAAAAAAAGCAAGAAATAATATACAAATCATTAGATACGCATTATCTTTGTTATAATAAAACACGTCAATTGAAGTCGGGTGGGGCTTTTAGAATAAAAAAAGGAAGATTGTACTCCAGCCCCACCCGACTTTAATAGACGTGTTTTATTATAACAAAGATAATGCGTATCTAATGATTTGTATATTATTTCTTGCTTTTTTTAGAGGCAGGTTTTTTTTGGTCACCTATCCCATGGCCAACCCTTGCAAAAGTTGCTTAACCTCCGCTATCGCAGGGCCAGGCCAAACCACTGCGTCACCGAGCTCCTCAGTTTAACTATAACAAACTTTAAGGTATTTTGATAAAATCGAAAAAGTAAGTGTAGGTACTTATGAGAGAACCTTTGAGTAAATTGTGATAGTTAAGCGACTTTCGTAAAGACCCTGCAATGGATGGGTGTCGTCGTCGGTTTCGTAATTTTAGCATTTTTATTTATATGATTAGATAATAACGGTTAGGTAGACATTATTTTCAACTTGAATTCCTTATGTTATTATTTTATTATGAGTGTTAGTGAAATCTTATAGAATAAATTTAATTTAATCCGAAAAAAACAACACTTTTCTTGAAAAATTGTTTAAAAAAACAAATAACCGACTTCAAAAAACCTACCTATAAAAAGCAAGAAATAATAATTCGTAATAATAAAAACACGTCTATTGAAGTCAGTGAAGCTGGAGTACATATTCCTTTTTTTTATTCTTAAAGCCCCACCCGACTTCAATAGACGTGTTTTTATTATTACGAATATTATTTCATGCTTTTTATTGGTAGGTTTTTTGAAGTCGGTTTTTTGTTTTTTTTAAACAATTTTTTATTTTTTTATTTTTAGTGTAGGTACCTTTTGTATTAGGTATTGTAGGTATATTATTTAGGTAGAAAAATCGGCTCAGTCAAACGTGAGATACTCGCAAAGAAATATACATACATACGGGTCAAACTGAGAACCTCCTTTTTTAAGTCGGTTGAAGAACTACACTTAAGATATTCCTCTTCCAACAACAAAATAATTATCTTAATCAGTTCATAAACAAAGAAGTAATACGACCAAATCGAGGTAATTCACACAAAAAATCATACTATTTTCGTGCTTTTTTCAAGATTACTTGAAAAGTACGGAACCGATTTCCAATTTTTAAAAAATGGGACCAACTTGGTGGTTTACCTAATGTAATAACGTTTGAATCATTTCAATCAGTCCAGCCGTCTTTGAGTAATCGGTGTACATACAAAAACAAAAAAAACGGGTCGAATTGAGTAAAAAGGGTTTTCTAACGGCTGAATACTCAAAGGCTTCTTAGCTGAAATCTTGAGTTATGGACTCTCTCTTCAACTTTATGGAAGTTGTGAGTTTCATAGTTTCTGTCAAATCCGACAACTTTTTTGAATTTAAGGTGGCCTATTTTAAAATTCGTTTGAGTATTTGGCCTTAGGCATAAAAACTAAAAAAAACTCGGGGAAACAATGCAACAAATACAACCTCTTTCGATATTAACGCAGAAATTTTAAAAAGGAACTTCTTAAAAAAATCTAATTCTAAAATCACTCATGAATTTAAAAAAGGAACTCTTTAAAAAAGCAATCCTAGAACTTTTCAAAAAAAGAACGTCGAAAAAGTTTACACCAAAATCACAAAAGATGTATTGGAATCTGCTAATATTACCTGCTTGCAGTTGCACACGATTAATAGTAATCAATATAGGTATTAAACGCGCTCGGGACTATAAATAGAGTCTGTAACTAGCAAACCTTATCAGTCTCAGTTCTGAACTCGAGAGGATAACACAGGCACCATGTACGCTAAATTGGTGAGTGGAGTGTTTATCTATCTTATCATTGTAATAGTTTTTTTTATCCTTTGGGATAAAGTGTCGGTTCCTTTGGGATAAAGGAGGATAAAAGAATCGCCTAACGATTTCGAAACGGTATTTTTGTAAAAAAAAAAAGTTTTTAAAATTATAAAATTAATTACTTTTAATTGTTTTTTATATTTAAATAACACTCGAGTCATATACTACAGTGATAAATTCATTAAAATATTAAATAATAATTTACTATCTAATTATTTTAAATACTTATTTAAATTTCCAAACCAAACCCTATTAATTTGTATTGATTTTGAATTACAACAGTACCTAAAGAATTTATTTAAAAAATTGTTCTTATATTGATGATCATAAAAATCTGAAAAACTGAATATTACAATAGGTTTTTGTATGTTTAATTGTTTATAATATGACTATTTTTACGATCATTCTATATCGTTTTTGTTTTTTTTTTTTCCTAATAACGAAAAGTTATGCGTGCAATTTTTTTGATGCAATAATGATTTTTGGCCAAGACTTTGGGGATCCTGTAGAGAACATTTTTATTATTCTGTGAAGTGTGCATGTTTTGTATTTAAATAGCAAGTGAACTAGTACAAAAAATCCTAAAGCTAAATATGGTAGGTATACCATCAAACTGAACAACATTTTCTGGTGAAACCAACCCTTTGGATATGAACACGTAAGATTTTTTTTTCATAAATAAATAATTTCGGTAGATAGAAGGTCCAATCACTAATTGCAAAATTCACCAAAATTGGTTCAGCTGTTTAGCTTTGATAAAACAACAGACAATTAAGGCCCTTAGAAAAAAAGACATACATTTGCCTGATTTGAAAGTTTCTGGGAAAAAAAACAAAATTATCTTTTCATTGACGACCTGAGTGGTGCAGCGGTCAATATGCCGCCTACCACGCAAGAGGTCCCGGGTTCGACTCCCGGCCGGGCAGAAATTGAAATGATGAATTTTAATTTCTGTGACGGGTCTGGGTGTTACTATGTATAATAAGTATATATTTAAAAAAAGTACCTATATAAGTAGTATATCAGTTGTCTAGCACCCATATTACAAGCTTTGCTTAGTTTGGGGCTAGATGGCGCTGTGTGGAATTGTCCAAGTATTTTTTTTATTTTTTTTTATAAAACCTAATAGAGCCGAACATCTTAAAAGGTAGTTTCAAATGGGAGTGTTCAAATTGCAAATCATTCTAGTAGGTATTACGATTATATAGAGGAGTTCACTGTTCGCCGGCCTAGCAAAACCAAAATAGAAATATCAGGACAATGAAAATAATATATACGTTGAAATTTTAATAATTTGGTTCCCGCAGTGGGGTGGTTCCACTCATGATTACAAGCAACTATTACTACGGGGCCAACCCTCTTAGCCCGAAAAAAAAATCAGCTGTTCCATACATTTAAGGTCGAGTAGGTATTGCGCTTTTGTATGGAACAGCTGATTTTTTTTTCGCGAAATGAGGGTTGGCCCCGTAGTAATAGTTGCTTGTAATCATGAGTGGAACCACCCCACTGCGGTAACCAAATGATTAAAATTTCACGTTGTACACAGGGTGTCCCAAAAGTTTCGTATACGAAGTATAGGTTAGGTACCTTAATTATTGAAAGTAGAAAATTTTACTGAAAGAAGACTCCATTTTGTTTTTAAAAATAAATGGAAATAAATTCTAAGATTACGATTACAAATTTCATGCAATGCATTTTTCAAAAAAACTTTGAACGCACTTCCAATTATTTATTAAATTGAAATGAAGTCGATATGAAGTCTTGTTGCAGTAAAGTTTCCTATCCTCAAAAGGACATTATCCATTTTGGTTCAAATGTGATAGTGCCGGCCATAAACCAAAAGTGCTTTATTCTGATAGATGTTGTCTACCTAAGCATTTCTTATTATGACACCAAAGCCGTAGCACCGCTATACTTGATTTTAAATAAGTTCAAAAAGTCTGTCTTTTCATAAATTTTGGCACAAATGTAAAAAAGTAGGCCAAAAAGCAAATTCTGATAGATTTTGTCCGCTTAAGCATTTCTTATTTTGACACCAAAGCTGTAGCACAGCTGTGCTTGATTTTAATTGAGTTCAAAAAGTGTCTTTTCATACATTTTGACACAGATGTTAAGCGGTGCTACAGTTTCAGTGGCATAATAAAAAATGCTTAGATAGACAAAATCTATTTTTTGTCTTTTGGCCGGCACTTTCATATTTGGACTAAACATGTATTGTAACCCATTTACGGGTGATGTCCTTTAAGGTACTTTCACTCTGTGCGGCAAAGTTTTGGGACTCCCTGTATACACGACAGTTCGTGTTAGCTAGCTTATAACATTTGTCAGTACACTGAAGATGGGTGGGCTCAAGGCAATGTTATTATAATTATGACATACCAGAGACTCGGTTCCTGTTTTCAGATAATATAATTAACATAATTATAACATGTTAATTATATACGTCTCTATATATTCGACATTTGCTTATTTGTATACCACAACAGAAAATTATTTGTTCATAGATATGAAATAACTAATCGCAATTTGCGTTCTGCATACAGAAATAAACTTCATCGGCCAACGACAAAATTAACCCTAGTAAGCAATAACTGTACCTTATGTGCATTAAAATTTATAATAAGCTACCAGACAATTTTAAAGAACATAAGATACATAAATTTAGAACTTCTGTTAGAGAGTGGTTGGCAAAAAAATGTTTTTACAGCATTCAAGAATATTTAGAATATAAGTAGAATTAGTTATTTAGTATCCTTTGCTATTTTTTTTTAATTATAATGGTGTAAATGCCTGAAAAGGTAGAAATAAGTGATTCAGTTTTGTAATTAGCACTAAGACCTGTTTTTGTAACCTTGTTTCTTTACACAATAAATACTTACTTACTTACACATTATAAACATCGCTTGGGATTACGAACTTAAATATTATTCGAAGTTCAGTTTTGCTATAATTTTGACACCTGTCAGTTTTAGGAACATTATAAAATTTAATAATAATTCGTAATGTACGAAATTTTTTTTTTTATTATTTTTTATTTTTATGCACAACGGGATAGTGCTTGGCCTTCATCTCACCTTAAGTGACGATAAGGCCGATCCTCTTCACTGAAGATTCAGTCACTCATTTGTCACGTTTGAAATTTTTCAAGTATACTTTTTGAACTGGTAACTCTACACCCGGAATCCTCTACTGAGGAACTGGCTATCTTATCTCTAACTGCCGGAACACAACATTTTTTTAATTATGGTTATGGCGTCAGACTTAGGTAAGATGGTAACTAGCCAGGCGGACTTGAAATAAGCCCTACCACCAACCAGAGTACAAAATGTACCCCCCTCTAGTAAAAAAGTCTCTTTGACTTTGACTTTGACCTGGAAATCGTACCCTGCGTCTTACAACAAGACCGCACAGAGGCAGTATAGCTATACAACCTTTATTGAGGGCTTAAGCATTCTACCTCTTTCGTCACAGAATAGTATGAAAAGCGATTAAACTAGACCAACTGGATAAGCCAACCTAACTTTCTAGAAATGTCCGCATATTTCGCCTGCAAGGTTATTGCAAAACGCAACAATGCAAGCATACCACGATAATCGGAACCCGTTCAAATTAATCACTTTTAAATACATTACTCGTTACTTATTAAAGACTTTTAACTTCGCTTAACAAAACCAGCAGTAGTTTACCTTGCAAATTTTCTACTCAAATGCGTGGGTGCGATATGAGGATTGCATTCGTATTACTGTATAGTTATGTTAATTTAATGTTTTGTATTTAAATATTTGACAGTTACTATAATGGGTTAAACTATTAAAATGACAAATAACTTAAGAGTAAAACTTGTGTTTATTAAACTGTTAAGTATAATGCTAGTTCAAGCTGGAATAACAACTGTTAGATCCTTGTTTAGTTGTCATTTGTAATTTTATTCAATACTAGCGGCCGCCCGCGGCTTCTTCTGCGTGAACAGTATTAAAATCCTTCGGAAACAGTTTTTTTAGTTGAAAGGTACCCTATGTCCTTCTCTGTACCCCGGACATTTCTTTCTTTCATCGAATGAGGAATAGTGGCCACCTCTGGTGTTATAGTTTATCAAGCCGCCTGTAAGGCCTCTAACTTGGCTAACGACTGTTATCAGGTGACAACAGCCGGGACCGACAGTTTAACGTGCCCTCCGAAGCACGGAAGCGCTCAGTAGTAATGCCACTTAAGGGTCACCCATCCGACACCTTGCCTGGCCTTGCTTAACAAACGTGACCAAGTACGATCAGTCTGTCAAGTTCCGCCTAGCGCTTACCCCTGACAACGTGTATGCAAAATTTCATGATGATCAGCGTAACAAACAAACAAACACACTTTTGCATTTTAATTATAATAAAGTCAGGAAGTTTGTATGATTTCTACAATTAATAGAACAAGCTTCCGCCCGTGACTGCGCCCGCGTAGAATCCCGTAGTAATTCTGGAGAAAAATAGGCCAACGTCAGATAACTTTATATCGCTGAAAGATTAAAATAAAATAGTAATATTATATAAAAACTCATGTTTGGTTATCGCGATTAAGTTTTTGTAATAGGTCCCCTGTACCACAGCCCTCTACCATGACCACCATGAAACGCGATATCATATAGCGATTTATCACGTTTAACTGTCAAAAGACAATGGACTTTGACAGTTAAGTTTCGATAAAACGCTAAATCGCGCGATATATCGTGTTTCGGTGGTCGTGCAAGGGAACAGCAAGGGGAACTTAAAATGTATAAAGAAGCTAGTTGCGTAAAGTTGTATAAAAAAAACTAAGGACCTTTTTTCTTTCCCCCAGTTCGTCGTCCTTGCCCTGGCTGCGGTAGCGTTGTGCCGCGAGTACCCAGCTGGGGTCCACCCCGCCGTTTGCCCCAACTACCCGTACTGCGATACCGCAGCGCTAGCTCGCCACACCCCTGACGGCCAGCCCATCCCTGAGTGGGTGTACAACCCTAGCATCCTGCCTGTTGCGCCTGTTGAGTAAGACATCATCATCATAATTACCCGCACTTCACCCACCGTCGGGTTGCTGCCACAAAGATCAGTCCTGCTTGGCCCGCATCCAGCGGCTCCCCGCGACCTTCACCCTCACGTCGGTCCACCTTGTCGGGGGCCTACCCACGGAGCCGAGTCCGGTGCGCGGTCGCCATTCTAGAACCTTTCCGCCCCAACGGCCATCAATACTTTGAGTAAGTATAATAGATTCATTGGCCAGCCCATCCCTGGGTGTGCAACCCTAGTATTCTGCCTATCGCACTTGTTGAGTAAGTATACTGTGTACGTTAGTACCCCCAATATTACTGTTGGGGCATGCTTTTGGGATTCATGATTTAAAGTTACTAAAGAGTCATACAGACAAATTAACTTATTTGTGTGTTCGTGTTTGTCAATGTAATTATTTACTCGGACTTAAATTATTTTGCTTTAATGCTGTTCAAGAGCGGAGCTCGGTGGCGTAGTGGTATAGCGCCTGGCCCAGCAATTGCGGAGGCTAAGCAACTTTCGTAAGGTTCGATCATGGGATGGGTGACCAAAACATTATATCTCGAGCTTCTCCGTGCTTCGGAAGGCACGTTATGCAGTTATCCCGGCTGCATTTGGAGTCGTTTACACCCACCAATCCGCATTGGGCCCGCGTTGTGGGTTATGGCCCATCCTTCTTATCCACCCATAAGGAAGGCCTGTGCTCCAGCAGTAGGGACATTAAAATAAGCTATCTACTTCGTATGTAAAGTGAGGCAACTAATACTAAGCCAGAATGGTTTTCAGATTTATATCCTTCATGCGTTACCTAATCGTAACTAAAATCCAATAATATTGTAACTAAACTTATAAATGTAGGAAAATTGAAACTGATTTGTACTTATTCGGTATGATTAGGTTATAGTGCTAGAGAATAAAAATCTGAAAACGGGGCCATTTTGGCTGTTTTAGTTGGCTCACTTTTGACATTGCGCTTTGTAGAGAACTATCATTCTAGGTGTTATTATTCTAAGCTTATACGTAACTTATCAGGTTATTTAATTAATATATTGTTGTTGACAGCCCTGCTCACAATGCCGCTCCCCGGTACCCAGCTGACTTCCCTGCAGCCCTGTGCCCCAACTACCCCTATTGTTGGTGAAAAGGAAACCTAGAATCGCCCCACACGGACTTAGTTTAAAAAAGGAACATTCGACGAACGCCAGATTTTCGCACCTTTCCATCGCCGCTTGACATTTTATTTTTTCCAAAGAACTCAAACAAAATAAAACAATGATGCGGCTTTAGCTAAATCTATGGTGTTTCAAATGTTAACCACTGCCATAAAAAAATACTAATGTTTGTAGAAATATGTAAATAATATATGTACTTCAGTGTTATGTAGACTTATACATTCACAGTTCAAATGTAAAAACATGTGTAAATTGTAAATACATTACATACAGTTTTCTAAAAGCCTGTTTATTTCTTTAATTAACAATCCTATATTTCCAAATTATTCCACATTGCCCCACCAAGGCGCCCCACTAGTGTGGCAACGTGGAATCTCTCAAAATGTTCATGGAATCTGCCCCACTTTTAGTGGGCAGTTTGCCGTTTGTTGTAGGAACACGCTTAAAAATATTGTGTAAAAGCTAAAATTCTGGGAAACTACGGTTTGTGCCTACAATAGCGAGTTGCATGCTAATGTTTACCCTTAAGTAAAGAAAATATGAGGGTACAAATTATGCAACCAGGGGGCTAATTGTCTAATTAAAAAATCTATCGCAATCGCTTTCATTTGACAGATGGATGTGAGACATTGCTGCATTTCTTTGGTAAGTTTTTATTTGTGCCAAAAAGAAGCATCAATGTGTTACATCCTGAAAGCGATTGCAATAGATTTTGAAATTAGTCAATGGAAAGGCAGTGTTCAGTCGCTCTGTGCTGCAATTTTTAGCTACATCCATTTTTAGGGTGGTGCTATTTTTTAAGCGGAATGCTTGTTCCATAGATTTTAGGTTGCTGGATTTAGTATAAGTATAATATGTTTAGTAAAAATATGTTGTTGAAATAAGGTCCCAATGTATAAACGTTAAACAATCAATCGATTGACAAGCGGCTCAACAATTTTGATAGACATTCATTATGCATACAATACAATGCATTACATTAATAATCAGGACAGGTTTACAAACGACCTCTTGTGTTGTGACGAAATCAGTTACACAGGTGCGCCTAACCAAGCATAAATCCACACTAACTAATTTTGAAGTAAGTAGGTACCTACCAAAGATTAACAAGGTAGGTACAGAAGAAAATCCCGCCTGCATAAAAATACAAATCAACTGAAAAGATGGAAACAAGATTAAATATTAAAGGCAACATAATAACATGCAGTCGGAGGCATGCATAAAGAAAGTGACATTATGAATGATTTGAATTATATGCCTCCGACTGCATGTTATTATGTTGCCTTTAATATTTAATCTTGTGTAATGAAACTACAATAATAACGGTGAACCACTTTTACTTTCTCCACAGGAATACACCATGACTCTTATTAACTAGGTTATAGCAACAGTACGTTAGCAGTTTTCCCTAACTACTTCTTTTCTCGACGGTTGAACAGTGACTGAGCCTGCAACTGACTTTCGTTGACCGTCCCGCCGATTATCCCCACCACTTTACCTCCCCATTCCACTACAAAATGGCGGGAAAATGTGGCGGGAAACGGTGGAGCCAAGCTGCGGTGTTGCCAGACTATTAAACGAAGTTACTATTATCCTTTCAATTTCATTTGAAATCATAACAATAAAATGAATTTATTACTACCCAACGACAAAACGTCACATTCGTCCATCCTGACGTCGTGCGTGTCCTCATGCACGGTCAAAATATCGTCACATTCGGCAGGTTGTGTGTTTTATTTTATTTATTTGGGATAACAAACAGTTAGTTAAAATATATTGCATTAATTTGATATTTATAAAACGTTCAGAAATCTTATGTTATACAAAGAATGGTTTAATTTATTGTTTTATTTCAATTTTGTGAATTGATAAATGCTAAAAAGAGAATCTACTGAATCTACCACCATTTCACAAAATTGTGAGGCCCCTTCAAGAAAGAAATGGCGAAAGAAAACTTGAGAGGGTTGTTGACCTCTGTCTTTTATATTTATTATTATTTATTTATTTACAAAAGAAACTAGTTGTATCATTAGATCCTGCAGTGTGTGTTTGGGGCTATAACTGGTGACTTATGGGGTCCCAAGCTGGGATTATTCATATGGCATACACAACAGATGACAGTCAACAATAGCACACAATAACAGCTAGACATATTGTTGTGAACTAAACTGACATCCAAACACGTGCACACACAGAAATACATGCGATGCGCAAATATTTAAATTATTATAAATTGGTATCTACTGTTAAAGTTGCGTGATTACTTTACATAATTAATACTAATGGGAAAATATTAAATTAATTACCTATTGAAATTATTACAGTGATCAGAGTTAATTTGTCATAAATTATTGAATTATTATTGAATTATAAATATCAAAAATATAATAGTAAATGAGATCAACATAAAACTTTTTTGACATGGGACTTAAAAATAGTGTGCTTTGTAGTGTAGATATAGAGTTTCATCACCTCATCCACTCACACCATCTCACCATCATGAAATTAGGATATTTATTGATTTCAATTCAATAGCCTCGCGGAGTATACTAGAAATGAATCTTTGTTCCATGATCATTTATAAAAGCCTGTAGGTAATATTGTATTACAAATATTAACTCTTAAACATCTTCAATTCTTAGAAACCCACAATAATGCAAATAAATTATTTTTATGTAAGTAGATACAAAGTTAACACTTCTTATTAGTCTCACTTCTACTAAATTATGAATTTAATTAAAATGTTAAACGAATACAA
This sequence comes from Agriphila straminella, assembly GCA_950108535.1. Lineage (NCBI taxonomy): Eukaryota > Metazoa > Arthropoda > Insecta > Lepidoptera > Crambidae > Agriphila > Agriphila straminella. The sequence continues at coordinate 14,882,080 of OX467304.1, forward strand.
GAATAAAAAGAATATAGCAGCCAACAGCACGCTGGGTAACAACGACAGGGAAACTCAATCACAAATTGCAGATCTTTGACAGACAATAACCCCTGATACCCAACTGAATTTATCAATGATTTTAATACAAAGTTAAATTTTATTCAATTTACAATAATTCTTATTAATGGGGAATATAAACGTAACTTCCTTTCTTTGCTTTGTTACTACACCGTAAGTAAGTGCACTTCATAAACAACGTTCAACGGCTATACAATCTTGAGTCTTGTTAAAAATAAGAAAATAAATATTACCACTTACAGTAAGTAACTACACACGTAAATCATATTGATTAAATTTGTGTTGCAACAATAATTATGATGCATTAATTATTTACTTCATAATCCGCAGCATGACTTAGGTTAGGTACCTACCTAATATTTTTATAGTATCTGTGTTACTTATAATGTTTAATTTAGTTAAAACTTTCTACTTTAACAGGTTCTAAATAAGATTTAAATATAATTGATAAATCAATTTGTAGAAATTCTGTTATATTTCTCAGTTCAACCAGAAGATAATTGCAGCTGAAACCCATCGTCTGTCGCAGCCCGTTGCCGTCGTGCCACCAAAACTTCTGTCCGCCAATAACGCAATCGTCGTTTCTACCATTCAGTCACCCAAAAATCTTCCGTCGCACATCCTTCAGCCTGCTGCCGCGCTACCGCCACCTAGCGTCCTCTATAGCGCATTGGCATCTTGTTAGATGCCACATGTTTCTGAAATAAATAGAACATAATCGACAGTAACCGTTCATATATCATAGTACAAATGACAACCAAATAAAACATCAGAGTCAAAAGGAAAATATTTGAATCTATTATGTACATGGGAATTGTTTGAGATAAGAACAGGGATTGAATAATTTACCAATATTTTTACCGTTACATAATAATATAATAGGTAACGTCAAACTGTATCAGTAAATTTACCGGCAAAAATAACCCAACAAACAGTGTACCGGTTAGAGTGTATATTCTGTTAAATTACGAGATACCTAAACAAGAAAATTTATTTTATAATTTATTATTTATTTATTTTTTTTACATACAAAACGATAGATATCTATTTAATTGCATTGTTTTGAAATTATAATAATATCAAAGTAATAATTAAAACTTTGCTTTCTTTATTTGATCATAATAAAAAAAATAGTTATTGCAATAGACAAAGTTTCTGCAACAATTGAAGCGTTTTAATAACGACAATAAATTTAGTAACTCATCATGGTCTGAAGCTATTAAATTTACCTGATAATTCACTCATTTTATTTCACAATTTGTGGTTCTCAGACACTTCATATATAATGTGTTCAATTTTAGTAATTGCTAATGTTGATACTCGGGGCTACCGTTTGCCACTATGTGGACACGACCTGCCAAAGCGCTGATATTCCAGCCAGGGCTACCATTAGTCATCATGCGGACAGGGCCTGCCAAGACACTGATACTCAGGGCTACCGTTTGCCACTTGTAGGTAGACACGGCCTGCCAAAAGGCTGACATTCCGGTCAGGGCTACCCTTTGCCGCCATGTGTTCACGGCCTACCAAGACTTAGATATATTCAGGCCAGAGCTATCAACTGAGGACACACATGGCCCATAGATGCGACACACTTGGCCGCTTAACCATTAAACTTTAGGACACACATGGCCCATAGACGCGACACACTTGGCCGCTTACAGAGCTTTCAACTGAGGACACACATGGCCCATAGATGCGACACACTTGGCCGCTTAACCATTACACTTTAGGACACACATGGCCAATAGATGCGACACACTTGGCCGCTTAACCATTAAACTTTAGGACACACTTGGCCCATAGACGCAACATACCTAGTCGCCTAAAAACTACAAATAGTTCATATTATAATAGTAGCTTATACACTGCTATGTACTTAACATTGAAAGACTTATTTTCTCAAGCATAAATATAATGTATTCAAATTAACCATAATTATATTAACATCGAATTGCAATATTATTGACCAATAGATAACCAAGTAAAATGAAGTTGTGTCTTAAAGAAGAACGCGGACTACATAAAGTCTACTTATTTCTTTTTACCGATCTTTGTTCGTAATTGAAAAGTATCCCAATATATTTATTTAAGGGCCCGTGCACTAAGCTAAGCAACAACAACTTAAATAATCGTATGCAGATGACGATTCGAATATGAAATTAATAAAATGGCATAATATAGTCACATAAACGTGTAACATAATTAAATGACAACCTAGCCTTGTAAACCGCTGGCGCTTCTAGCCTAACTGTAGGCGCATCTAACAAAATCGTAGGCGAATCTAGCCCTCTAAACTGATGGCGCATCTAGCCCTCTAAACTGATGGCGCATCTAGCCCTCTAAACTGATGGCGCATCTAGCCCTGTAAACTGATGGCGCATCTAGCCCTCTAAACTGATGGCGCATCTAGCCCTCTACACTGATGGCGCATCTAGCCAAACTGGATTTGCATCTAAATAATAAACCAATCATTTATTTCCCAGAATATTGTAGTATACATTGATGACATTATAATATAACAAAATCTGCATATCCTGCCTTAGTTAGGCGTGGAAATCTGCAAGTAGCTAGGTGATTATAAAATTTAAATTTGAGAATCTGTACTTAACATTAATCATTAATAAAAATATTATAACTAAGTAGGTACTTTATTTACCCATCTTTCCATTAAATAATTTAAAATCCCAATAAAATAAATGTCAAACTTTAATGCCAAATATGATAAAATGACATTAATAATAATAGTTGCCTGCCAGTACAATGTTATTTTAATTTAAAGTAATAAGATATTAATTACAACTAGTCAAACCACAGGTGAATCTAGCCCTGTAAACTGATGGCGCATCTAGCCTTTTAATATAAAGGCGCATCTAACCTTGTAAAATAAAGGCGCATCTAACCTTGTAAAATAAAGGCGCATCTAACCTTGTAAAATAAAGGCGCATCTAACCTTGTAAAATAAAGGCGCATCTAACCTTGTAAAATAAAGGCGCATCTAACCTTGTAAAATAAAGGCGCATCTAACCTTGTAAAATAAATGCGCATCTAACCTTGTAAAATAAAGGCGCATCTAACCTTGTAAAATAAAGGCGCATCTAACCTTGTAAAATAAAGGCGCATCTAACCTTGTAAAATAAAGGCGCATCTTACCTTGTAAAATAAAGGCGTATCTAACCTTGTAAAATAAAGGCGCATCTAACCTTGTAAAATAAAGGCGCATCTAACCTTGTAAAATAAAGGCGCATCTAACCTTGTAAAATAAAGGCGCATCTAACCTTATAAAATAAAGGCGCATCTAACCTTGTAAAATAAACGCGCATCTTAACCTTGTAAAATAAACGCGCATCTAACCTTGTAAAATTTAAACTTTAATTGTTAAAGACTGTTTTTTACCTAAATAAATAAATAAATAAAATGAAGGCAAATCAGACCTTTAAAATGCTTCACCCTTATAATTTCTCAAACCTATTTATCATTCTAGTATGAAAACGAACAAAAGCTATAGGTACCTTACTTTAGGTCGAAGGCGCGTTTAGGCTTGTCCTAGCCTTACAAACTGAATGTGCATCTAGCCTCGCAAGTCAAAATAAATTTTAGTTCATATAAATATCTAGTATAAACTGCTTAGGGTTGGGTGAAATATTTAGAATAAGGTTCATTTTAGTTTGAAATATTTCATAAATTCCATATAAGTAAATTTAATTTTAATTTCATTGAAATTTTCACTGGACCCATCCAAAATTAGATGTATTATAGAAAACCAAAAGTTAAACCTTGTAAACCAAAGACGCGTTTAGCCTTGTAAACTGTAGGCGCGTCTAGCCTTTTAAACCGAAGGCGCGTCTAGCCTTTTCAACCGAAGGCGCGTCTAGCCTTCTAAACCACGTAAGGCACGTCTAGCTTTCTAAACCGAAGTATATTTCTTCAAACTAAGAAATTAGGACAAAATATCATGTACTTCAAAGTAAACTTACATCATTCATTTAGGAACAAATAAAAATGAAATCAAAATTATAATCTTTTACTAGTAAACATACCGCGCATCGAAACCATGTAGACAAAAAATAAAAACGTAGCTCGTACACCAGATAATGAAATTATCTTACGTTTTATTTTATTCATGAAAGATGAGCTACTTGTAGTTAGGTACAGTTTTTTTTTTAACTGAGATCACTTCTGTAAAATCACGTTAATTAGTGAAATCGGCAATTTTTGTGAACGGCCTCTTAATAGAATAAGAATTAACTTCTTAAACTAAAATAAAACTCCTTAAGGGTCCATTATAGGAAAACATGGTTTGCGAGGGTCATATATAGAAAACGTAAAGTTGTAGTCACAAAAAAACATACAACAAGCTAAAGAGATTCTCTAGTAGCTACAAGTATTAAATTGCGTATAAACCTCACAGATTATTGTAAGAAATATAAGAATAACATCAGAAGCGTTTGCGTAGTTCATATTTTTGGCGTAAGTAATAGCGGAAACGTATTGAATCCTACATGAAAAATATACTTTATCGTACTGTGAAGTAATAGCTCCAATAACTTTTATTCGAGAAAGATAATGATGAAAAAAAAAACACCGAAAGACATCGAAAAAGTACAGATTTGAGGTTATTTTCCATACTCTTTACAAGTTAAGTAAAAGACAGATAAATGTTTTGCGTAACGGAGCCTTAAGCTACGACTATAGCGTCATTGTACTACTAAAACCCTTTTGAAGGTCAAAATAACTTGGTGCTAATTCTACAGTAAGTATCACGTATCCGTACATCCCCAGGGTACAGTGTAAAGGTAGACTACTAACGACAATTACCTACAATGGTATGAAATATATAAAAAAAAATAAACTTGATAACCTCTGCGAAACACATTGTCCGAGATAAAAATACTCAGTAACATAGATACTGAAAATACACAGTTCCTATTTCCATAATTCATTATGTAATGCATTTCCAGAGTTTAAATCACGAAAGTTACAGTTGGGCAGTAGGTAAAGATAACAAAACTTTCATTTCATGACCTCGCTATATACAATCATGAAAATTACTATTCCATTCCATTATCATGCACTATTTCATCATGGTGACTGACGACTGAGTGTAGTTTTGTGTGCAGTGTATTGCACGACCGAAGAGTAGCCTCGATCACGTGCAGTTTTGTGTGCAGTGTATGCACGACCGAAGTGTAGCCTCGATCACGTGCAATGAATGTGAATAATGTTATATGTATGCACGGCCGAAGTGTTGCCTCGACCACGTGCAATGTTTGTGAATAATGGTGTGTATGCACGGCATGGCAATGGTGTATTATGCAGTTTATTAAAACTTGAAACTACCCAACTTAATTTCGTAATTTTAGCTCGGTTTAAAACGTTAGATAAGTAAGAAGTTCGTGAGCGTACATACCTTGGTTCTTCCACTGCTGATTTGTAATGAAACTACAATAATAACGGTGAACCACTTTTACTTTCTCCACAGGAATACACCATGACTCTTATTAACTAGGTTATAGCAACAGTACGTTAGCAGTTTTCCCTAACTACTTCTTTTCTCGACGGTTGAACAGTGACTGAGCCTGCAACTGACTTTCGTTGACCGTCCCGCCGATTATCCCCACCACTTTACCTCCCCATTCCACTACAAAATGGCGGGAAAATGTGGCGGGAAACGGTGGAGCCAAGCTGCGGTGTTGCCAGACTATTAAACGAAGTTACTATTATCCTTTCAATTTCATTTGAAATCATAACAATAAAATGAATTTATTACTACCCAACGACAAAACGTCACACTTGTTTCCATCTTTTCAGTTGACTTGCCTTTTTATGGCAAGGCGGGTTTTTTTATTTATTTTTATTTCTTTTTAGTTATTGTATAGGTATACGTAACAGTCATGATATACCTTTTTGAAATCCTTATAATAAGCCCTTTAATTTGACATCCACATTGCAGTATTCTAAAAAAAAAATTTTTTTTTCCACTTCGTACCAGATGTAACAAAAAGCTCAACGAAGCCGAGGTCTACGTATTCTGCCCATCATCAGGACCATTTCTGTTCAAAATTATTGCTAGAAAACAATTGTAATTTTTGGTGTTAAAAAGCATTACATAAATTACCACGCAATATAACGTGTACAAAAGACCGCGCCTGCGAGTCTACGCTACACAGCTGCGTGCGGTCGAGTTGAAAGGCAACGTTTATGTGCGTGCTCATGAAATAAATTGAGTGATGACGTTTTGAAGCCATTGTTTGGTTACAAAATACATACAATTTTGATAGGAAAAGGCAATAACGAATAAATAAGATTTCATAAAAAAAAATTGACTTTGACCTTTAATAACTTCGTAGCTATTGGTTTCCTAGGTGTAGCCTAAAAGACAAAATTTATCCAGATGATGGGCGGAATGCGTGGACTTCGGCTTCGTTGAGTGTGTTGAAGTTGGAACTGACATTTTTTAATTTTTTACATAAAATATAAAAACCATAAACAAATATGTGGCCAGCTACGTCCGTAACATGGTCGCCCCCGGTGTGGCAACACCAGTAAATTGTAAGCGGACGTAGCTGACTATAGGTACTACAATAATACATTATAACAAAATCAATTTCCGGACTGGACGGCGTAGTGTTCCGGTAGCAGTGGTCACCTCGACTACTCTGACCACGCCGTCCTTGCCCGGAAACATTCGGGTGACCCGCCCACGTGGCCAGACTCCACGCGGGAGGTTGCCGTCGACAATAAGAACTAGGTCACCGTCTTTGACCTTCGGGCTGGGAGCAGAGAGCCTTCGCGGAATTAAATTTGGTAAGTACTCCCGCACCCAACGCGTCCAGAACTGATCCGCTAGCCGCAAGCCTCGTTTCCATCTCACTCGGCGGATCAGGTCAGCATCGTCAACTTGGGTAACTACCGAGTAAGGCGAAGACGAGCCTAATATGAAATGAAAAGGCGTTATCGCGCTTTCCTCACTCGGGTCGACGCTTACGTGAGTAAGCGGGCGGGAGTTCACAAGGCTCTCAGCTTCCAGCAAGAAAGTCCGGAGGACCTCTTCGGAGGGTGACTGTTGAGTTAGGGTTGCCGAGAGCGCAGTTTTTATGCTTCTCACGAGGCGCTCCCAGCAGCCTCCCATGAAAGGTGCCGACGGAGGTATAAACTTCCATGTAATTCTTTCGTTGGCGGCGAACTCCTGCACAGGTTGCTCGTATAAGCGTGCTAATTCTCGACTCGAACCTACAAATGCCGTCCCGTTATCACTGTAAAGCGTGGTTGGTGTTCCTCGTCTGGCGATAAATCTTCGTAACGCCATTATGGCCGCATCAGTACTTAAACTTCCGACGACTTCTATGTGGACGGCCCGTACTGTGAGACAAGTGAATAAAGCCACATAACGTTTTTCTTTGTGCCGTGCTACAGAGACCGTGACAGGGCCGAAGTAGTCTAGGCCCACGCAGGTGAAGGGGCGGGAGTTGTGGGCCAGTCGTTCTGGTGGTAAGTTTCCGGTCGGGGGGCTCAGAGGTGGTGCTTTTTTGATGCGGCATCGGAGACAGGAGGATGCCACGCTTCTAACCGCTGGTCTCAGGCATATGATGTGGAACCGCTGCCGCAGCTCGTTGACAACCAGCTCGTTATTGGAGTGGGCTGCGCGTTCGTGATAGTACGCGATGAGGAGCCTCACGACCCGTTCTTTGCCGTCCAGGACTACGGGATTCTTGGACAATGCAGGCACCCCCTCCACAGCTCCAATCCTGCCAGACAGACGCAAGAGCATAGTAGACTTTTCTCTGAACACTGTTAGGTTTTTAAGACGGCTGTTGCTTGAAGGTGGCTCGCCGCGCTCAATACGCACATAGTCGTCGCGTAGTGATGCTAGCTGGGAGTGCAATAACAGGCGCTCTTCTGCGCGCGTCATGTCTTCTGCAGTTGGCTCTCTGTGCGTAGCTGGACTGGGCTCTCGGCAACGCGATGCTGAATTTCTAAATTTAGAAGTAGGGTCTAAAAGCGCTGCCTTGAAAATATTAGCGCAAACTGATACACGGGCGGTAGCACGCAGCAAGCGCAGCCATTTGCTGAACCGAGTGGTGTCTGGAACCACTGGAGTAGGGAGATCGCGTGCGTTTATCAACGCTACGAATACCGCGGGAGGATCTACAAATACCGCGGGAGGATGCTTCATCTCCTCAGGCAGAGGCGGAGGCTCCCTCGATGGTTCTGCCGGCCATTTGGATTCGGGAAGGGTAAGAAACGGCGGACCGGAAAACCAACGAGATGAAATTTCAAACTTTTTCTCGACGCGAGTAGCGTCGTCCGCTAGGTTGAGAGCCGTCGGTACGTATCGCCAATCGGAAACGTTCGTCAATTCGGTTATTTCACCGACGCGATGGGCGACGAACGGTCTGAAGGAGCGGGCGTCGCTACGAAGCCATTTCAGGACCGTGAGACTGTCTGTCCAAAGAAAAAGTTTGCAATTTCTCCGCCTGTGGGCCTCAATAATGTAAGTGGCAAAGCGTGCTGCTATAAGGGCAGCTTGGAGCTCTAGCCTTGGGATGGAAACTGGCTTTACTGGGGCTAGTCGAGCTTTTCCACCTATAAGGCTCAGGATCACGCCGCCGTCAGAGCAGCTGAAGCGCCAATATGCAACGCAAGCGTATGCAATCTCGCTTGCGTCACCAAAAACGTGCAACTGCGCTGACTCGGCATGATTACCACGCAGGTAGTGGCGAGGTATAGAACCTGATCTAATTTTAGAAAATTCGTTGAACCAAGCGATCCACTTTGTGGTTACTGATGATGGGAGATCCTGATCCCAGGAGATGCCCAATTTCCAGGTTTCCTGAAAGATGGCTCTACCCTTTACTATAATTGGAGTAAGGAAACCAAGTGGGTCATAAATCTGCATTAGGTAGGCAAGAGTAGAGCGCTTGGTCAATTTTGACGGTAGGTCTCCTAAAGATGACCGGGCAAAGGAAAAACTGTCAGTGTTGACGTCCCAGGCTACGCCTAAAATACGGATGGTTACCGGGGCAGCGGTGGTGGACGCGCACAGGTTAGAAGGCAACAGAGACAGCGCTTCCGATCGGTTCGATGTCCATGACCTCATCTCCAAACCAGCTTTGGAATGGATGTCCACGATAGCCGATGCCAACTGAGCGGCTTCAGTCACCGTATCGACACTGCCCAAATAATCATCCATATAATGGTCGGCAATGATGGCATCCGCGGCTGAAGGTGAAAGTGACCTATGTTCCTCAGCGTTCCGGTTCTTTAGGAAGATCGCAGTAAATGGGCTGGAGGTGGCGCCGAAGATCATCGACGTCATCCGGTATTCAAGTAAGGGCTGTGTAGGATCATCACGCCAAAAAAATCGCTGAGCGTCCCGATCTTCAGGCCTAATTTTAGTTTGAGGGAACATTTCACGGATGTCACCATTAAGTGCTACTGCTCCTTCTCTGAACCGCATGAGAATGGCTAGAAGGGGCTGCAGCAGGTCCGGACCGGGCAGAAGTAGTGAATTTAGACTGACACCTGATGAAGTTGCTGCGGCGTCATGAACCACTCGAAGCTTGCGCTTTTGGGGGTGTATGACCCCAAAATGGGGAAGGTACCAAGTTATGCCGATGCCACTTGGCGGTTTGTTGCAAAGCTCCGCGTAACCCTTTTGTATTGTCGAGTTAATATTCTCGCGATAAGCATCAGCATAGCTCTTGTCCTTCCTCATCTTCCTCTCCAGACTGGAGAAACGAGAGAGCGCGAGTTCTCGACTGCTTGGTAGGCTACCGATGTCTGCCCGCCATGTCAGGCCGGTTTGGAACCTGCCGTTAGGCAGTCGGCGGGTTGTTTGGTTTAAAATGTCGATAGCCCGCTTATCATTGTCGCACACATATTCCTTTCGGGATATCCCTAGGGAATCGATACGAAAATACTCTTTAAGTTGCGCATCTAAGGAATCAGTTTCGCTTGTGTGGCAATGATGAACGAACTCTACTGGCGACGATCTCGATTTTGTACACCCGAAAAGAACCCATCCTAGCGAAGTCAATGCTGCCACGGGTTGGGAAGGATGACCGCGCCTGACTGAATGCGGTACGGTCAGGTGCCAATTATCGATTCCAATTAGCAGCATTGGCTTGGCTTCATCATAACTTAGCTCCTCTGCCAAGTCAGACAGGTGGTCGTATTGAATTACGTCGTCAGACTTTACTATTTGACCTGCTAGAGAGAGGTTAGGGATGGATCGTACGTTTTCTAACTTAAAGGTCTGCGAACCGTGACGACCTTGGATTTCCAAAGATACGAAAGTTACGTCACATTGCTTCGACATCCCGCCTACTGCTCTTACCAGAAGGACGGATCTCTCCCCAGTAGCACCTACAGCGTTGGCGATGGAGGCATCCACCAACGTGGCAGTCGAGCCATCATCGAGAAGCGCAAACGTACTTACGGTACCCTTGGGGCCAGCAACGTTGACCGGTACCATCTTCAATAAAGGACGTCGCGATGATTCCGGCATGCTATTGTGCGTGACCAGGACCGTGTCCGGAACGGCGGCGTCGTCGCCCGGGGTGCTATCGTGAGAGTCTATCTCATCGATGTTACTGTCGATATGGGCCACGGTTGCTGGTGTCGCATCCCTATGTAGTAAGGTGTGATGAGTTCCCTTATTAAGACAGTTCGCGTTCTTACAATTAAACTTTTTACACTTGCGGTAAAAATGGCCGCCCTTTATGAAACATATACGACAAACCTTTTTACTGATCACCCATTTCCACCTATCGTCAAGATTCATTGAACTAAAAAGTTCACAATCTATTATACTGTGGCCTGCTTTATTACAAAAAGAACAGACCTTATTTGAATCTTTTGACGTTGAAGGCCTAGATGCCTTATTTGAGGCTCTTGACGTTGAAGGCATAGAGTCATTGCTAGTGACGTGACATCTGACAGACTTGACGTCTCTTATGTCGTGTCTGATTGGCTCAGAAATAAAATCATACTTAGCTTTTATATCAGCCTCGTACATGAGAAACTCTGATAGAATTTCCAAGCGGGTTCTAGATGCGTGGTCCCTCTCCCTATCATAGGCGAAGCGTGTCCAGCGGGATCTTAATGTACATGGGAACTTACCCACTATCTCGTTGGACAGCTCGGGGTTGGAAAGATGCTCAGGTGCGTCGAGCATTCGCACCACCTCGATGCAATGCCGCACTCTGCAAGCAAAGGCGTTTATTTCCCTCGCCGACTCGTTGTTGCTGATTCTGGGTAGGGCTCTCACCACGGCCAGCTGGGCAATAATAATACGTTCTGGCCTAGCAAATTCCACTTCGAGGGAACGCATTACCTCAAGTGGGTCGCAGCCGGCCGCCAGTAAGACCGCCACAGCATCACGGGCAGGCCCGCGCACAGCGTTACCTATTCTTATTAGGTTTTCTTCCGACGAGTATGAAGGGCTGGTGGTTCTATACGCTCTCCTGAAGAGGAGCCAGTCTGTAGGCTTCCCGTCGAAAATAGGTAGACTAATTGAATGGACACTAACCTTAGGCGTTCTGGCAGCCGCAGCAGCAGCGATATTGGCCACCGCTTCCGCCAGTTGTAAAGTGTCGGTTTTCGAGCTAATATTCTTATTAATGTTTTCGAAACAGTTATCAGTGTTTACATGTGTACCTAAGCTACGTGCAGCATGTATATGTGTATCCGCTTCGGCTGGACGAGTAGGTACGTGGCCGGGCGCACTCGTGGCCCCGACACGTGGGATGGCCGCGACGGCGGAGGAAGTGCCGCCTCGTGGCGCCAGCGTGTATGTCGGTGCGCTGGGAAAAGCATAATTAAAGGCAGAATTGGAAGCATGATTGTAATTGTGTTCCCGCCCTGTTGCAGACGAAGTGACGACTGAAGGCAACACGTCCGTCGTACCCTCAGGTGCCAAGCAGGGCACGGGCGCTGGGACGGAGGTGTGCGACGTCACTAGAGGTGTCTGGGGCTGGAATACAGAAACGTTAGGGCTACTGCCTCGGTCTAACCACTGCTGCACCATTCCACGGCTGCGTTGGCTAGATTGGCGGCTCCCGTTGCTTCGAGCCTCCAGGGAAGCGATGAGTGCGCGGTGCTCCGCATCCGCAACGGCGCGCTCGTTAGTTAGGGCGCGCTCAGCTGCAGCACGCTCTGCTTCCGCCGCGGCGCGCTCGTTAGTTAGGGCGCGCTCAGCTGCGGTACGCTCCAAGTCCGCGATGCGGCGTAGATGCTCGGCCTCCGCGGCGAGCACTTGAGCTTTTATGGTACCTGATGATCTTGACGAGCAAGAGCGCACTGATTCCCTTTCGGCACTTTTTTCCGACATTTTGCGGGTTTTGCTTCTTGTAAGCATTTCTTTTATTCGATTCTTTTAAAAAATCACTACTGACACCATTGTTGAAGTTGGAACTGACATTTTTTAATTTTTTACATAAAATATAAAAACCATAAACAAATATGTGGCCAGCTACGTCCGTAACAGAGTGTTTTGTTACACCCGTTATAATAGCACCGTACGGCCGCCATGTTTAGCTTATACCCAGCAGTTATAGTTTTCCTTTTAAATCCAACAGCAATCACTCTCCCTCTCCCTCTTCCCCTCCAATAGGAGAGAGGAGGGATGGGGATACCCATCCCCCCTTTAGCACCCCCTTGGGGGTTGAAATTCCAAAAATAACGATATCCGTTGCGTTAGTTTCCAACCATAAGCCTAAGTAATAATATTTATTTTTACTTCGAAAATGAAAGGTTTTCTATACACAACTTTATGAAGTTGTGTATAAAGGGGTGTATGCCCTTTTCACCCCCTAGTTAGGGAGTGGAATCATCAAAAACGCTGAGACACATAATTATATAAATTTTTATCATCAGCCTAAAAACAAAATTTGAAGATCCTATAGCTTCGAAACGAGAGCCTTTAATAGAAACATTCATCCCCTATTTCAACCCCTTCAACCCTTATTTCGATGAAATGTACCCTATGTCCTTTCTCAAGCTCTACTTAACTCTGTACCAAATTTTATCAAAATTTTACTTTTGCATTTATAATATTAGTATGGATTTATATTATGGATAAAAAAGTAACCTGTAAAATTTGTAAGATATAAAGTTGATTTTATTACGAGCTCGAGTACGAAATCAGTATTTTTTTCAAAACAAGATCACCTACACAAACCGGAAAAAGGACGAGCTGTCATCAGAAATGATATTCAATCAAATATGGCGGACGTTTCGGCGCGAAAACGTACGCGCCCTGTCATTATGACAATCTAATTGATAGACAGCTGCGAATAAAAGGTTGTAATTTAAAGCCATTATTTTACAGTTAAGTTGTATGCGTATGCTTTATTTGGAGTTAATACACATTTACGATCTAATGTGAAAATGATATTGCTCTTCTGTGGTTGAGATGGCAATCAGGGCTACCATCTACCATTTCGCAATTTTGTAAACTCCCGATAAAAATTAGTTTATTATATACTAGAAAAATTTAGATTCGCACCAAATCATATTCTCGGACGGGAATCGAACCCGCGACCTTTGAAACTCTATCACTGAGCGAATAGGATCAGCCTGCCTAGCATGACCGATTTATATCGCGTGATATAGCGTTTTATCACGTTTTACTGTCAAAAAGACAAAGGAGTTTGACAGTTGAGTGTCGATATAATGCTATATCACGCGATATAAATCGGTCATGCTAGGCAGGCTGGCGCGAGTCGATTTTTTTCTAGTAATTATTTAGTATTGTATAAAAATAGCATTGTAAATGCAAAAAATCTCAAATTTAAAAATATAGGTGATTTTTTTTTATAAAACAACTAAATTAATAAGTAAGTACGCATTTGTCCTACTAATATTATAAATGTGCAAGTTTGAATGTTTGTTGCTCAACACGCAAAAACAGCTGAACGGATTTGGATGGAATTTGACTTGGCACACAGATGGTTTAAAGCCTAGATTAAAACATAGGATACTTTTTATCTCGGTCAAACGTTCCCTCATGCATTTTAAGATTTTAACCTGACTCAAGGCTGCGTCATATTATTTCTATAGGAAAGAGCTGTAAATAAAAGAACACTTTTTTTATTCATAACTGGATAGTGCTTGGATTTCTCCTCACCAGATGTTAAGTGACGATACGGCCGAAGGTGGAAGCGCACTACACCCGGAATCCTCATCGAGCTCTGAGGAACTGGCTATCTTACCTCTAACTGCTGAAACACAACAGTTTTTAAATTGTTGTTAAGGCGTCAGACTTACGAGGTTGGAAAGAAGAAATAATTTTTTTCACAATTTATTTTTTGTCTTAAAAAGAAACTTTTTTTCAAATTCGGCAAAAGCACTTTTGGAAACAAAAAGCTCAAGCGACTTTTCTTAATGACCCTGTCGACCCTGTCGGCGGCACGGCGCGACATCAAAACTCATCGAATAAAGATGAATCCATCCTATTCTCTAGATTCAACCGCAGTGAGTTTTTTTCTCCTACCAAACATGAATAAATATCTTGGCGGGCAAAGATTTTCATCAAGCCAAAAGGTTGAAATGCGCCCTCATTTCAGTTACCAGTTTTCAGGCGATGAAAGAAAAAGTAGGAACTTCGTTGAGATGAATACGCAGAGCTACAATAAGATTATGTAGAGAAATAAAACAAAATATTCCGAAAAAAAGTATTTCTTAATTAAAAAGTCATGGACTTATCAATCCACCCTCGTAGGTAAGACGGTGGTAGCTAGCCAGGCGGACTTGAAATAATTCCTACCACCAACCAAACCGAGTACAAATTCTACCCCCCTGGGAATCGAACCCGGGGCTCTTGCGTCTTGTTACACGTGTGGACGAACCACTAGACCACAGACGCGGTTAAATTAAAATAAACTCGTCAATATCAAGAAATAAACATAGACAAATTAAAATCGCATAAAACCTTTTTTAAAATGCATCCTTGCGGCCTTGCTTCAATAAATCAGAGAGAAAAATTGCATTACTTATTTTTAATTTACCCGACAGTATTGCGGCGCACAAATTACAATGAAGACTTATAAGGACTGATTTTAATCTTTTCCCCAATTAGCGAGCATGTGAATGTGAAAAGTTGAATCGGTAGGTAGGTAATTTATTTGTAGCGTTGTTAAAAAAATGACAACAACATTTACTTTACTAATTAGTTGCATAACAAGTTTGGTTTGTATTATTGATATTCGAAGAATTCAAATAATGGATTTATTAATTACCTTAGAATAATAACACCTAGAACGACAGTTATCTACAAAGCGCACTGTCAAAAGTGAGCCAACTTAAGGTGATTAGTACCCTCAAGTGGCGCCCTCATTTTAATTAAATTTATTGCTCGCTAAGTACATAATGTATCAAAAATTCAAACGTTGAAATTAAAGTCAAAGTTCTATAGTTTATTTAAAAATAATAACCTCTTTTGCCTACTACTACTACAACGAACTATATTTTACAGAGATTATAGTTTGTAAATAAGATTATTACGAAGGTTCTATAGATTCATAGAACCTTAGCTTCAATCTCAACGTTAAATTTTTCGATACATTATGTACTTAGCGAGCAATAAATTTATTTAAGGTGAGGGCGCTACACTGTGAGAAAGTTTTCAGATTTTTATTCTCCATTATTACTTATCTATTAATAAGTACAAAACCGACTTCAAAAAACCTGAAAATGAAAACAAAACAGCTTCAAAATTAAAAACCTCTAAAAAGCAAGAAATAATATTCAAATCACTAGATACGCATATCATTGTAATAAAACACATCTAATGAAGTCGGGTGGGGCTTTTAGAATAAATAAAGAAGTTGAACTTCAGCTGTTTTCATTTTCAGGTTTTTTGAAGTCGGTTTTTTGTTTTTAAAACATTTTTTATTTTTAGTGTAAGTAAGTACCTTCTGTATTTGGTAGATAATTACTTTAGTTTTTATATTTAGTTTATTTAGGTAAGTAGATAAAACATGGGTAGACCCCGATCTTAAGATTTTTTAAATTTAACTTTTTTGTGGTAAGTATGATACGATATTATCTAAGTTACAATAGTCTTACGTCAATGGCTCATCACCTTTTACAAAATACTGGTTTTCCCGACGCAGGGGCGTTAATTCTTGAGGAGTTCTCCTGGTACTTCACTATCAGCTCCACTTCACAATATGCATTATGATGAACCACACAAATAGCCTAGCAACCATATTAAAGTAATCGTATCGCACCAGTGAGATACTTAGTTTAGTACCTATTGAATAGTTCCGGTGATCATCTATGGTCTTCATCATCAGTTCCACTTCACCAAAATGGTACTTTTCGAAAGCAAATGTACGAGTTACTTAAGAAAATACCAAAATCGCTATAGGTGTGCCTATAATATTTGAAGAGTTCCCTTGATTTCTCCAGGATCCCATCATCCAATTTCAAAATTAAAAATAATGGGACCAGCTTAAAAACATACCTGATGTTATAACGTTTGAATCATTTCAATCGGTTCAGCCGTCTTCGAGTAATCGGTGTACATACAAAAAACAAAAAAACAAAAAAAAAAAAAAACGGGTCTAATTGAGTACTTCCCTTCTTTTGAAGTCGGTAAAAACAGTTATAATTTTCCTACATTTATTAGATTAGTTACTATATTATTGGATTTCAGTTACGATTAGGTAACGTATGGAGGATATAAATCTGAAAACTAAGCCATTCTGACTTAGTATTAGTTGCCTCACTTTGCATACGAGGACACGGCTTTTAGGTGGTATTATTCTAAGTTAATTACCAAGTAAGTAGTACCTAAATAACAACCTCTTTAATTTCATTAACAGACGGACGAGACATAATGGGGAATGCCTGAAAACATCAAATTGGCTGATTTTTTTCTATAGGTAGGAAGTAGTTGCGTGAAATTTTTAAAAAATAAAAAATAATTATCTTTGGAAAACAAAAACAATGTAGGTAGTTAAAATATCTGCTCAGTAGTTTATGTTTTACAATTTAATAAAATAAAAACGTAAAAGATCTTAATAAGTTTCACAATGCAGGAAGTATTGAATGAATGAAATGGATCGGCTCATTTATAAGGATAGGTTTATGTAGTACAGTAGCATGTGTAGATACAAACTGTTTTCGCTACTGAAAACTATCTGATATACCTACAGCCAATGAAAGAGAGAAAACGATAGTTTACGGTAACGAAAACAGTTTGCATCATAGGGCATCATCATCGGTAGGACCACAAGCCTCGGCACGGATCTTGAGCGGTGTTTAATTCGCAGAAGCATTTTAATTTTGTTATTTTTTCAGTGACAATTTTCGTACAAGCGTTTTTTGACAGTCAAAAATTGTTTAAAAAACAAAAAAACCGACTTCAAAAACCTGCCTTTAAAAAGCAAGAAATAATATACAAATCATTAGATATACGCATTATCATTGTTATAATAAAACACGTCTATTGAAGTCGGGTGGGGCTTTTAGAATAAAAAAGGAAGATGTACTCCAGTCCCACCCGACTTCAATAGACGTGTTTTATTATAACAATGATAATGCGTATCTAATGATTTGTATATTATTTCTTGCTTTTTAAAGGCAGGTTTTTTGAAGTCGGGTTTTATTGTTTTTTAAACAATCTTTTTATTTTTAGTGTAAGTACCTTCTGTATTAGGTAGTGTAGGTATATTATTTGGCTCAGCCAAACGTGAGATAATCGCGGAGAAACATACATACATACAAACTGAATACCTCCTTTTTTTGAAGTCGGTTAAAAAGACTACACAAAGGTATTCCTTTCCCAACAAAAAAAATCATCTAATTCGGTTAATAAATAACAAAATCGTCAAGGTAGTTAATTTAATATTATAGTATTTTCAGGATTACTTGTAAACTACTGAACCGATTTGAAAAAAAAAATTGGACCATCTCGCAAGAAAACTAAATCAAACAAAAAAAGAATCATCAAAATCAGTTCATAAATGGCGAAGATACGCGCGAACAACGATAAAAAAACATACAATCGAATTGAGAACCTCCTCCTTTTGTTGAAGTCGGGTAAAGAAAGTTTTAACTATATTATTATAGTTCGAATGAGCGGTTTTCAAAAGGCATGTTTAAAAAAAAAGTAGTACCTAAAAGACGGCTAGATGTCGTTGTTCAACTAAGTACGTAACTTTTTAAGAAAAAAGCAAAGGATGAAAGGAGTCAATGCCAATTTTTGACGTTGTTATGGCAATCTACTCCTCTTCAGGGAGTAATTTTTGCCAGTGTCAAGTGTTGAATAATTTCTTTATTTATCAACACTCAGGTATACTCAGCTGCTAGGAAAATAAAAAAAACTACCTAGTTGAATAGCGCCATCTATCAACATAAAAATAAACTAAAATTCTCAGCTGTCAGAAAACCGCTCATTGTCAGCGAAAAAAATTAAATGTTTCATTTCGGACAGTGTCCGAGAAGATATGTCAGTAATTCGAATTTACGCAGCTTGGAACCTGTCACAAAAGGCAAACGAAAAAAATAACGGGTGTAAAAACATTTGAAAGAGGTAATTTTGTATGGGACATTTGTACATTGCCATCTATCGCCGTAAAACGAAATTAAATTTTCCACAGATAATTCTCTTTCGAGTAGGTAATTATTTTACGTGGGTTTTTTATCTCGATAGGGTACTGACCGGCTGCCGACGACAGATGCGCACGCCTATAAAACTCTAGTCTACACTGACACACCCTTAGATTATTGTTGATAAAAAATTGATGTTGGTTCCTTCTTGCATACCACACAGGTCGTTAAAAAAATCGAGGCTTCGCCCGACATACATACAGATGTGAGTGGCAAGGACGACCA
This sequence comes from Agriphila straminella, assembly GCA_950108535.1. Lineage (NCBI taxonomy): Eukaryota > Metazoa > Arthropoda > Insecta > Lepidoptera > Crambidae > Agriphila > Agriphila straminella. The sequence continues at coordinate 14,900,986 of OX467304.1, forward strand.
AGGCCAGCATCCATCCATCTGGCGTTTAAAAAGTTACAAATCTGACATTTCCCGCTAAATATAAACATTTGGCTGTATGGCGGCTTTCCCTTTTTAACCGACTTCCAAAAAAGGAGGAGGTTCTATGTTCGTCTGTATATTTGTTTTTTTTTTTTTTTGTGTATGTCCACCGATTACTCGAAGACGGCTGGACCGATTGAAATGATTCAAACGTTATTACATTAGGTACACTCCCAAGTTGGTCCCATTTTTTAAAATTTGGAAATCGGTTCAGTACTTTTCAAGTAATTTTGAGAAAAGCACGAAAATAGTATGACTTTGTGTGAATTACTTCGATGATTGGTCGTATTACTTCTTTGTTTATGAACTGAATAAGATAATTATTTTTTTGTTGGAAGAGGGATATCTTAAGTGTAGTTTTTTAACCGACTCAAAAAAGGAGGTTCTCAGTTTGACCCGTATTTAAGTATTTTTCTCCGCGATTATCTTACGTTTGGCTGAGCCGATTTTTCTACATATATAATATACCTTACCTACAAGGTACCTACACTAAAAATAAAAAAATAAAAATTGTTTAAAAAAAAACAAAAAACCGACTTCAAAAAACCTACTTCTAAAAAGCAAGAAATAATATTCGTAATAATAAAAATACTTTTATTGAAGTCGGGTGGGGCTTTTAGAATAAAAAAAAGGAATTTGTACTCCAGCCCCACCCAACTTCAATAGACGTATTTTTATTATTACGAATATTATTTCTTGCTTTTTAGAGGTAGGTTTTTTGAAGTCGGTTTTTTGTTTTTTTTTTAACAATTTTGATTACTGCGAAGAATTTAAAAACAATAAAACATTGCAAGCAATGAGGGCTTTTTAAAATGTCAAAAAACTATAGGCTCGATAGATGGCGTTGATAAAAAGGTAAGTGTTAACTGAGAAAACGTAGGAAAACTTTTTTAAGCAGAATACCAATATTTATTTTTCAAAGCCAATATGACACTTCACTTGACCATCAACGCCATCTAGTGAGGCAAATAGTATTTTTTAAATGTCACTTCCTATTTTCCTTTCTGAGATTTCCACACGTACTTTTGAAGCTAGCTTCTGCCTGTGACTTTGTCCGCGAGGTTGTTTGTGGTTTAAAAATAACCCTGTACAACGTTTCCCATGCAAACGTGTTTATCCGTTCTCGGTCTTGTAGACTCTACAAGACCGAGAACGTAGAGTCACTTTTCATTCAATGGGGTTGGTAAACTTTTTCGAAGAGAATTGTTTTATATTTTTTTTTTGATAGCACAAGTTTGAAGAATAAAGAAAATAATATTATGATTTTTTTTTTTACCTTGTTAACTAAATATATTTTTTTATATGATTATCGCGATAAAATATCAAACATACGGTTGAACACGAAGTTCCTTTGCATTTACTGATTTAAAAAACTGATTGACAGATTTGACAGACAGTGACAAAGAGTAATCATACCTTGTTTTTTTTGTTTTGAGCAAGGGTCTGACATGCTTTGATAGAGCGAGATCGTCTTATTAAGATTCCTATAGGAGGAAATAGAGAAGAGTGTCATGTTTTTTCTCTATCACCGACCGGACTTTTTTTCATGGTCGGGTTATAGGCAGAGTTCAAATAAGCAAAACAAACAAGTGGGGTTATATCAAAAGTGCCAGAGAAATTAAAGTTTTTGTGGATAACTCCCTAATTAATATTGAAGATTTATTATAAATCGAATGTGTAGTGTTTGTGTCTAGCATACAAAATGGTGGGATGTTCGATATTTGGCTGCAAAAGCAACAATCAAAGGAAAGAAGCGGGCGTTACATTTCATGCGTGAGTACACTGTTTTCTATATTTTGATCACGTATTTCTTTCTCAAATCTCACAGGAACCAAGTTTCTGAGCTAAATCATTAGTTATATCATGAAAAACCTGATAAATAGGAAAAATCTAAAAATTATTTCTAAAAATAACCTCGTAAACATTTGACATGCAAACCGGTAAAATTGCGTACATCTACGTAATAGTAGAAGTCAGCTTAGCTTTGACGTCCACTAAAATCAGTAGGTTTATAATTCGATTTCCGGATGCCTACTATATAGAAAATTTTCCCCAAAAATTACCCCATATTTCAGGGAATTTCAAGCGATTTGATTTTTTCAGATTTCCGACGGAAGATAAAACTCGTGAAAAAGGTATAGAAGCAACTGGAAAAAAGAATTGGGTGCCACACACGAATTTGTTCAAAACATTAAAAAAAAAGTTGTTTCCGAAAAACAGAAAACTAACGTTAATAAAAAAAGTTCTGTATTCCAACGTTTAATAAAGACTTTACCTGTTTTAATTTAAAGTTTATCTTTTTATTCCATTAACCACACAATCTACAAACAACCCCAGCTAGTTTACTTTATGTATACGTATCTTACCGTTAAAGTACGGAATCCGTTAATCTGCAGATTAACTGGTCTAGTCAGTTAAAGTGCGAAATTACGATTTCCGTACTTTAACTAGTAATCTGCACATTAACGGATGCTACACCGTTAAGGGTACTTTTTCTGATCATGGCAACCCCATATTTTGACGTCATAATATATCTATCCCTTACACCCGGTCGCTCGGTAGCGCATCTACCCCTTTTAATATACTATATCTATGGTTTTGAGCAACAACATAGAAAGTCTTTGGAGCAAAGGCATAACCTACGCATACAGCCGTAATAGTGATTTATTGTACTATGCTGTAAATTAAAATTTTAATTTTTTATTTAAATTAAAATGAAGCATTATAAAAAATCCGCAATTTGTTATTCCTGACTCCAAAGCCAAAAGCTACCAGAAAATATATAATTCACAACAGTTTTGGAAAAGTTTACCAACCCCATTCATAATTTTACTAAGATTCATTCAAGGAAGAGGTTAAAATAATTACCTAGTCTCTTTATAATTAGTATTTATATTTATGTGAAACACAAACTGAAAATAAATTATTCCTTTTTTTATGCAGAACGCTTCAGGCATTGAATATTATACAGTAACAAAACGGTTTGCTAAACTAATAACATGATTATGGTGTCTTGTTTCCTTTTTAATTGCAGTAGGGATAGTTGGGGCATTTAGATGCATCGAAATCAGCTGGGTAGCGGGCAGCGGCTAGAGTAGGCCTGTTAACAAATCAAAATAAAAAAATATTTATTCAGTAACATAACATCAAACAAAACAGTAACATAAAACAAAAATATTATCATCCATTCTCGTCAAATTAAATATCATCAATAAATAGTGATTTGTTAAAACTATATATTTAACTATTTTACTTTTTAGTTAGTTATGAATGATATTTCTTTGAAAAGCAACATAATGACTAACTAGCATTAAAAAGTGATTGACGATAATAATGTGTAAGATAATAATAAAATAAGGGAATTGCAAAATATTTATTTTCTGCAATAATCAAATCCGCCTCTGTGGTCTAGACTCTAGTGGTTCGCCCACCCGTGTAGGTCCCGGGTTCGATTCCCAGTTTGAAATAAGACCTACTTGAAATAAGGCCTACCACCAACCAAACCGAGTTGGTTGGTGGTAGGGCTTATTTCAAGTCCACCTGGCTAGCTACTCCATCTTACCAAAGTCTGACGCCATTACAGCAATTTAAAAATGGCTGTGTTCCAGCAGTTAGAGGTTAGATTTCCTCAGTGATGAGGATTCCGGGTGTAGTGCGCTTCCACCTTCGGCCTTATCGTAACTTAACATCAGGTGAGGTGAAGGCCAAGCACTACCCCGTTGTGCATAAAAAAATCAAACTGGTGCCCCAAGTAACCAGTTGGGGTTTTACTTGAGTGGTCCCCACATCTAAAGTATTTGGGGCATGAGCTTGAGCGCTTGTCACACCGAAGGTAGGGCACTCACTCGATGGGTGCAGCAACGACGATGGGTGCAACGGGGGAAGGGGTGCAAGGGGAGCAAGATGTGCATGGGGTAGGATGAACGGGTTGTACATCCACTCGGGGATGGGTTGGCCGTCGAGGGTGTAGCGCGCCAGCATCGCGGTGTCGCAGTACGGGTAGTTGGGGCACACGGCTGGGTGCACTCCGGGCGGGTACTTGGTGGACAGGGCTACTGCGGCCAGGGCGAGGACGATGGACTGTTGGGGAAACAATGAATATACTTACTCAGCGAGTTTAGGGATGACCACAGGTGCGGGCACCATGGGTGGAACGGGTAGGATGAACGGGTTGTACACCCACTCGGGGATGGGTTGGCCGTCGAGGGTGTAGCGCGCCAGCATCGCGGTGTCGCAGTACGGGTAGTTGGGGCACACGGCTGGGTGCACTCCGGGCGGGTACTCGGTGCACAGGGCTACCGCGGCCAGGGCGAGGACGATGGACTGTTGGGGAAATAAAAAAAAATATTTATTTTATTTTATTTTAAATGACTAACAGTCAGTTGCAAGAACGATCTTTAAAGTTAATGCTTCATTAAATGTATCGCCATCTTTTTCTTCTTTCAAAAGAAATAAAGGACGGTGATACCTTTAATGACGCATTAACTTTAAAGATCGTTCTTGCAACTGACTGTTAGTTACAGACAACAGATTAAAACTTAAACAATAAAACTTAATAAGAAGGTACCTACACCAATCTGATGTCCAATTACAACTATGTTCAACTGTGGTAAGGCTAATTTAATTTTACATTATTATTATTAGGTAAACACAACACAGCAGATAGATTAATAAAACGATAACAAGATTTGACGCTAACTCTCAGCTTCCACTGGGATAATTTAAAAGTGTTTTTTTAAATTTAGAAATACTATTGTTAAACTCAATCAATACAAACCAAATTAAAAAGTCTACACATTCTATGTTTTGTATGTTTTATTCTATGTTTTCATTCATTAAATCGTTTGTTATATTGTTTGTAATTACCACATTTTACTACTCATAATACTATCTAAACTTAAGTACTTACCAATTTGGCGAACATGGTGCTTGTAATGCTCTCGAGTTCACAACTGAGACTGATGGGTTTGGTAGTTTAGGTACCCTATTTAAGGAACCGTTTAACAACTATTTAATTAGGGTGACGTAGATAATTATTGGTGATTTGAGCGATAATCAGGCTTGTTTTATTACATTCTAAAATAATTATATTGCCTAAATCGTACAATTAATAAGAGGTTTTATTTTGGTGGTACATAATTGGCCACCAAAAAACCTCTACCACCAAAATAAAATCGGTTTAGTAGCCATCCTGCACCAAAAGTCCCAATTTCAAACCCTGGAAGTCATGTTAATAAGCATATTTTGCAACCAACTCATCGATTTTTCTTTCTTTTTTTTACATATGTATTCAATTTTTTATTTAGTCGCCATAGTACAGGCTCGACCTAGACTGGGTATTACTTAATGGTTAAACGATTCAGTAGCTTAGTTGGTCATTACATTCGCCAGTATTGCCAAACGTCGTAGGTTCGATTCCCATCTTAGTACTGTGAGAGACTAGTAAAACTATAAAATGTTATTTTGATTTTTTTCTCAGTTTCTAGCTTTTTAACTATAAATAACATTTTCCAATCAGTAAAAGTAAACTCACTTTACCAGATTCTGCAAATAAGAACTTATTTGTATTAAATCGATATAGTAATTACGTAGAGCATTAATTTAATGCTCTAAGAGTAATTACAACAACAAAGCCTGACAACAAATGCTCTTTAAATAGAGTTAATACTTCCAATCAGTATCAGTCGCAGGAAATCGGCAGAATAACAAGCACCATGTTCGCTAAATTGGTACGTTCTTATTTTATTGGCTATAGACAAAAATTAAATTAAAACAACAAACGTTTTTATTTCCTAATGGATACAGTTGGGAATAAAGAATAGCTTTATATAATTAATAAAAAATTTGCACACTTTAATAATTTATAATTTAATTTTATCTGTATGTGATAAAATACAATTTTTTTTCGCTAACAGTCCATCGTCCTCGCCCTGGCTGCGGTAGCCCTGTGCACCGAGTACCCGCCCGGAGTGCACCCAGCCGTGTGCCCCAACTACCCGTACTGCGACACCGCGATGCTGGCGCGCTACACCCTCGACGGCCAACCCATCCCCGAGTGGGTGTACAACCCGTTCATCCTACCCGTTCCACCCATGGTGCCCGCACCTATGGTCATCCCTAAACTCGCTGAGTAAGTATATTCACTTTTTTTATTATTTAATTTTACGTGTTTTATTTAAGTGGTTTTATGTTTGGTATAGTATCACCATCATCATCCACATTTTATAACGGTGTAAGGTTTTTTCAAATGCTGTAAATCAATCAAAACTGAAAAAGCAAATCAAAAATTTTGTATGATTTAGATAGTTGTTACTTAACAATTTAATGATTGTTACTTATATGTTTTTGTTACAGGCCTATCCCCGCCGCTGCCCGGTACCCAGCTGACTTTGACGCATCTAAGTGCCCCAACTACCCCTACTGCAATTGAATAAGTTGTTCATCAAAAACTTGTTTCAGCCTTTTAATAATGTCTTAGTGAAATATTTATTACAAAAAATGTAAGCGATAGTGTTTGATTATCAAGTATAGTTAAATTATGTGTCAATTGTAAATACATAAAAATCAATTTAAAAAAAAAAATTTTTTTTACCTCTTCCTTGTTTTAACTTTAAATTGATAAAAATAAAGTTAAATAAACATACAAAATATTAATAGTTCGGAGTGTAGTAACACCCAATCTATGGTGAGGTCAACATTTTTCATTAGAGATGAATTCACTTGGCACAGATATATTACACAGTTACATTTTCCACTTCAGTGGCATAATTCCGTAATATTTTTTTCAGATGGACATTGTCCAAAAACTATGTATAAGGTAAGTATATATTTTTAAAAGCTGAATTATTGCACTATAAGATGGTATTTTTTTTCATTGCACAAAATTAGTATTTGCAGAGAAAGGTACTGACTGTTGAATAAAAAAACTGGACAAGTGCAAGTCGGACTCGCCTACCGAGGGTTCCGTACAAATTTTAAGGTTCATTTATTAATATTATTATTAGTTCAGGAATCGAGTCTTGCAGTTTTTTTCGGAGCTTTCACTGTATTTTTTATGATTTAACTATAAATGTATAGTTTTAGGATTTTTTCTTGTACTTGTTGTATACGACGATATTACTTTACTTGCCAAATTACATAGTTCTAGGTCAACGGAAAGTACCCTATAAATTTTGATTCCTTGGAGAGTGTCGAAATATGCGGTTTTTTGCGGCATAAACGGCCGTATCTCTTTTTTACGTTAACTTAGAAGTTTGATTTTTTCACAGCTTCAAGGGATCATAGATTTGAATATGTATAGTTTTAATTTCAACTCAATACCTCCATGCATTCTCGAATGGGTCTTGATAGGCAGATGGACAGACGACTATATATGATTGAATTACAAATGTATAGGGTTCAGATTCTTAACCTGTATTTGTAGTATATAAGACAATATTACTTGCCAAATTTCATAGATCTAGGTCAAAGGGAACTACCCTATGAATTTTAATTCCCTTAAGAGTGTGGAAATATGCGTTTTTGCGGCATAAACGGCCGTATCTTTTTTTTACGTAATGTTAGAACTTTGATTTTTCTCAGCGCTAAGAGACTATCGACATGAGAATTTAGTTTTTAAATTTTAACTTGATACCTCTATTCGTTCTCGAAATAATTGGTCTTGAATAGTCTTGATAGGCGGATGGACAGACTATATTTCTTGATTGAATTATAAATGTATAGTTTTCAAATTTTTCCCTGTATTTGTAGTATTAGACCATATTACTTGCCAAATTTCATAATTCTAGGTCAACGGAAACTACCCTATGACTTTTGATTCCCCTGAGAGTGTCGAAATATGCGTTTTTGCGGCATAAAGGCTTTGCCAAACAGAACGCGTTTTAGCGCCGCGCTAGAGCGCTAGCCTGTTACCCAGTCGTACGCAGCGTACTGCTAGCGCCGGCGCTGTGTATGGCATGAAACTATGCACGTCCTACAACACAACGCGGTTCTATGTGCGACGTCATACTAGCGCTATAGCGCGGCGCTAAAACGCGTTCTGTTTGGCAAAGCCTTAAACGGCCATATCTTCGAGCATCGCGGACAAAAACGGCCCTTAGGGGCCATATCAATGTTTTACGTTAACATAGAAGTTTGATTTTTTAACAGGTTCAAGGGACTATAGATTTGAGTATAAAGTTTTAATTTCAACTCGATACCTTTATGCGTTCCTGAGATAATGGGTCTTGATAGGTGAACCGACAGACGACTTTATTATTTGATTGAATTACAAAAGTATAGTTTTTAGATTTTTCCCTGTAATTGTAATATTAGACGATATCACTTGCCAAGTTTCATAGTTCTAGATCAGCGGGAAGTACCCTATGAATTTTCAGTCTACGAGTATATTTTCCTACCAACCATTCCAGCCCTTTTTAATGCAAAATGCTGTACCTACCTAAGTAGGTATTTATGGAGGCCACACAGTAGTTTTTATGATAATTCCTCACATTTTAAGTGTGCTTGTCTTTTTTTCGTTCATGATAACTATCTAGGTGTGTGTGCGTGTGTGTTTGTGTCAATGAATATATGTATTTTTCACTCCTCTTGCTCAAAAAGTCCGTCATTGTAACGTACAAGAGCCGAGATAAAATAGCATAATAACAAATTATAATCATTTATTTAAATACTGTACAAAATTTTTATGAAGTGGAGAATAGAAAAACGAGTGGATTTGTTTACGGAAGTAAGTTTACACTATTTAATATTTTATTTTATTTTCTCGCAATCGTAGTGAAAAGTAGAGTGTAACACACTACGCTAAAACCCATTGTAACTCGGTTTCTATTTATTCCTTTGGTAAAGCTCGGGAATAAAACTACCTCGTATGCAATGACTCATTTTAGCGTCTTGTATAACAATCTACTATTCTTTCTTTCTTTCATAATAATTATGATGACAAGTCGAATCAAGCAAGAGGTTAAAAAACAGGTTCAATTTAATTTGTATGTATGTATTTACAATTGACACACTACCAACGTTCTTTTTGCTCACTTAGCACCGATATATTTACACAGCACTGAAATAAATCATATTTTTTTCTAAAACTTTCACTATTTCATTATTAAATTTTGATGAAACAAGGTTTTTTTAAACTTATGTCTTGTTCAATTGCAGTAGGGGTAGTTGGGGCATTTAGCTGCGTCGAAGTCAGCTGGGTACCGGGCGGCAGGTCTGTAAAAACATAATTACATTAATTAAATGTATGCTGATTTAGACGATACAATACCATAAAGAGTGAGGGGAGAGAAATAATCAATTTATTGACCTGACATGAAAGAGCAATAATTACAAAAAATAACTATTAAAAAAACACTGATCTCGTGCCTTTCACGACCTTCTCGTACATTGAAAAAGAATTTAATGAATTTTAATGATGTCCTTCGTCGGAGTACCATGACGCCAAACATGACAAGTGCAATGTTAAATGTAAAGACCTTCTAGAACGCTAAGAAATTTCGACCAATCAAAATCGAATCGAAATCGAATTAAAAATTTAGACATAGAACTAACGACGCTAGAGTGAATTCGCGCTTTTGCTGAAAACGGGGCCTCTACTAGAGCGATCGAAAAACATTAACGAAAAACGAAAAACATTTTCGATGTTAAAAAACCATTAAAAAACTAAAGAAAACAACCCTACCGTTTGTGTGGTCAATCGTAATCGACTTCAATAATATGCAATTTAAATACTATACAATAATAGAAGATAATTATACTTACTCAGCGAGTTTAGGGATGACCATAGGTGCGGGCACCATGGGTGGCACGGGTAGGATGAACGGGTTGTACACCCACTCGGGGATGGGTTGGCCGTCGAGGGTGTAGCGCGCCAGCATCGCGGTGTCGCAGTACGGGTAGTTGGGGCACACGGCTGGGTGCACTCCGGGCGGGTACTCGGTGCACAGGGCTACCGCGGCCAGGGCGAGGACGATGGACTGTTGGGGAAATAATGAATATTGTAATATAAATTATGCAACATCTAAGAAAAGAAACAAGTTATTAAGTAGGTATCTATCTATTTCCAACTCACCAACTTAGTGAACATGGTGCTTGTTATTCTGTAAATCTCAGAACTGCGACTGATACTGTTTTGGAAGTGCTCACTCTATTTAAAGAGCATTTGTTGTAGGGCTTTGTTGTTGTAATTACTATATAGATTTACTACAAAGCACTAGCAAAGACCTCTTTGCTAATTAGACCTCTTATTAGCAAAATCTGGTAAGGTGACTCTTATGTGTTTAGTGCAAGATGGCTACCGATGCACCAAACAATCGTCACTAGAACAAGATCTTTAATTGTAATCAATTTAATTGTTAATGTAATAAAACATGATTAGTCAGAATGAGGTACGTCCACATAATTGATACAGAACGGTTCTTTAAATAGGGTCTGCAACTGCCAAACCATATTAGTCTCAGCTGTGAACTTAAGAGAAGTACAGGCACCATGTTCGCAAAACTGGTAAGTTCTTATAATAGGCTGAAGACGTTATCTAATTGTTTCCTGAGAATTTCCATAGTTATCAAATGTGGTAATACGACGGATATAACAGAACTAAATACATATTATTTCATTAACAGTCCATCGTCCTCGCCATGGCCGCGGTATCCCTGTGCGCCGAGTACCCGCCCGGAGTGCACCCAGCCGTGTGCCCCAACTACCCGTACTGCGACACCGCGATGCTGGCGCGCTACACCCTCGACGGCCAACCCATCCCCGAGTGGGTGTACAACCCGTTCATCCTACCTTATGCACCTCTTGCTCCCCTTGCTCCTCTTGCACCCCTTGCACCCCTTGCACCCCTTACCCCCTTCACATCTATTGTCGTCGCTAAACCAATCGAAGCTAAGCCTGTCGAAGTCATAGCACCCGTCGAGTGAGTATCGTTTAAATACGAATAGAACTGCAGCTCATACCCCAATTACCCGTATTCGGGTAAAGGGACCACCCAAGTCCATTTTGTACGTCCATTGATGAACGAACTTAGTGATACAATTTTATTTACCACACCAGCTGTAAGTACCTATAAACTTTTACCTATGATTTCAAATTAATTGTTTTTATTTAAAGTCCAAGCCCCAATTTGCTTACTTTGGGTATCAATTTGAGTATTGTGATAAGCTGCTTAGGATATCATGTAATTTGCTGTGACCCTTACACGGTCATGTTAGTTTCTGTATTATTATTTTATAACATCTTTATGTGTGCAACATGAATGCTACAAAGAACTTGAACTTGAGCAAAACAACAGTGTTTAGCTACTGTGTATCACTAAAAGTTAGATAGTTCCATCTAAACAATGGATATAAATACTTTTTTTGCAGTTGACGCTCCAAGAAGTATATTTTGTTGTCATATTCTCATCGTTAAGTCATATTTTGAATACAGTATTCTGTTGCTTTTCCAATGAATGTATTGGACATTCATTGGAAAAGCAACAGAATACTCTATCAAAAAGTTAAAATTACAATAATATTACTTAACATAATTTGTTGATGATTAATGACTATGTTTTTGTTAACAGGCCTATCCCCGCCGCTGCCAGGTACCCAGCTGACTTCGACGAAACTAAATGCCCCAACTACCCTTACTGCGATTAAAAAAAATGGACCTAGTTTAAAAAAAAGTAATGAAGAATGATAATGTAGAAAATGGAAAATAATAGGGGTTAAAGTATGAAATTGCCGATGTTTTTCTCACACACAGAGGCTCTCATATCTTCTATGATGTTAAAGATGCTTTGTTTACTTGTTATTTTATTATTATTTAAAATCATGATCATAACGACCCACTATCAGCAATAAAAATATTATATCTGTTTTTTTCCGGACATTAAAAAAAGTATCTCAAAAGTGACTCCTTTTTTCGTTTGCAGAAATAACCATTTAATTCGTTATAACTTAGCCGATACTATTTTCTTTTTTCACTTAATACAAAGCATTAGTTCACAAAGCAAAGCACAGCATTAGTTAGCTGAGTGTTTAAACATTTGTGCTTAAAAGTTTAAAATATTAGCGATCATGGTTGTTAAATAAATTAAGACCCTTCCATACTTACATTTAGTATGGAAAATACAAATTCTTTAAAATTCGCCATACAATTTACAAAACGACAATTCATTCTTAAACCCCTAATAATATTTCATTGTTATTGAACGGAATCGTTTGCATTTAAAAATTATGTAAAATATGTCAATTATGCCAAAATCAAATACACAGTACACACGTTCCTTAATATTTTATTTTATTTTTATTTGGGAAACAAACAATATTTTAATACATTGTGTATCAAAAACTACAACTACTATCTCCTACTACTACTACTACTACTATTATTATATATAAACTTTTTTAGTTACACGAAACATGTAATCTGTAATCAAATTTTGCAAGTTACCTACCTCTTCCCCTGGCCTTAATAGAAATTAGAACGTATGTCGCTGACTATAGATAATCATGGCATTTTGAAATGTCAATTTCATATTACCTAACGTTACTTCTATTCTATTCGAATAATCGATAGGCAAAGCCATAGAAATAGAATGCCAAAGAACAACAATGTCAATAAACAGGTGATCCGAAAAACGAATTTATACATTTTAATATGAGGGGTTTGATACGTAAGATCAACATTCATTAGGTCAACATTTACTACATCAACACCACGAGATCAATTGTTCATTAGATCAACAGTTTACTACATCAACAAATTACGAGATCAGTGGATCATAAGATCAACAAACTATTATAATATCAACAATTCACTACATCATCAGTTTAGTAGTCCAAAATTTAACATATTGTTTGATCACTCAACCCAACTCAATTCGCCTTTGGTTGCGCGGCCGTTTCTTTTACTATAGGTAGACAAGAGTACCTACAAGATTAGTGGATGAACTACATCAACAAATTACGAGATCAGTGGATCATAAGATCAACAAACTATTATAATATCAACAATTCACTACATCATCAGTTTAGTAGTCCAAAATTTAACATATTGTTTGATCACTCAACCCAACTCAATTCGCCTTTGGTTGCGCGGCCGTTTCTTTTACTATAGGTAGACAAGAGTACCTACAAGATTAGTGGATGAACTACATCAACAAATTACGAGATCAGTGGATCATAAGATCAACAAACTATTATAATATCAACAATTCACTACATCATCAGTTTAGTAGTCCAAAATTTAACATATTGTTTGATCACTCAACCCAACTCAATTCGCCTTTGGTTGCGCGGCCGTTTCTTTTACTATAGGTAGACAAGAGTACCTACAAGATTAGTGGATGAACTACATCAACAAATTACGAGATCAGTGGATCATAAGATCAACAAACTATTATAATATCAACAATTCACTACATCATCAGTTTAGTAGTCCAAAATTTAACATATTGTTTGATCACTCAACCCAACTCAATTCGCCTTTGGTTGCGCGGCCGTTTCTTTTACTATAGGTAGACAAGAGTACCTACAAGATTAGTGGATGAAACTGACTAAAAATCGCGCTGCGCGGCCGTTTTTTTTACTACACATCAGAGTACATACAAGTGGCTAAACTAACAAAAAATCGCGCTGCGCGGCAGTTTTTCTTCTATAGTCAAGTCAAGTCAAGTCAAAATAAGCTTTATTCAAATAAACTTAATTATTAAGTACTTTTGAATCGTCTATATTTTTCTACCACCCGTGCCAGACTTTTTTAGCTGACAAGAAACTTATCAGCTGTAACAGCCATAGGTAGACAACACTATAAAATTAGTGTCTAAAACTGACTTAAAATCGCGCTGCGCGGCCGTTTGTTGTATAGGCAAGGGTACAAGATTTGTGGATTAAACTGACAAAAAATCTGTTTTTTTACCATAGACAACACCACAAAATTAGTGGCTAAAAATCGCGCTGCGTGGCCGTTTTTTCTATAGGCAGTATTTTTTTCTAAATCAGGCATTTTGTGCATCCTAGACAGTGTAACACCTTAACCTAAATTCCTTTATATTAAAAACAAATTACATATTATTATGTACAATACCTACTTATAACTAATATACAAACATGAATAATATGACATTACGTTGAATCATTGTGTTGCCTTCTAGACATTTTGGAATTTACCTACACGGTCCTACAGAAAGTTGCGTTCACTCGGATTTAGCATTACTGTCTGTAACATTCCATACGTCGGCTATTGTTCGACGCGGCTATCGGCGAGCGCCTGCCGCGCCCCTCCAGACCGATTTTTACCGCTTTAAAAGACAGTCATTCTCGCGAGTGCTAAATAATTATACTCGAATTAAATCTGTCATATCTAATTGAATATATACTTAATTATTGTGTAGTGAGTGATAAAACCCCGTACTGGGTAAGTGTTGTAAGATAATTTTTGGTAGCTTAGTTTTATGTAGACGCGTAGCTGGTTGATTCTACCTTCCATTTTCAATAATGTCGAAATCCACTGTTATAACTTTCTAATCTTTAATTTAACTAATTAATGCAAATTGTCAGTTGGATTTCGACATAATACAATTGTGTAAGTTTCGTTAAGTATTACTAAACGTTATTACGTAGAAATATTGTATAAAATTAGTTTTATTTTGATAATGAAACCGTTGTGCTAATTTCCAATTTTTAAATATTCTTGTAGTTTGATTATTTATTACTGTGTTTATTTTTGCCTCGATTGCCTCACCTTGATCGCTGCTCAGTGCAACATACTATACCTGAGCTAAGCATGTAGCAATAATTACTGCGATTAAGGTGTCGCTGTCAGGCTGGTGAATCAGACAGTCCATAAAATGGCTGGTTTGATGTTCCAGGGTTTATTCACTACCTTAAGAAAAGGAAACCATTGCTGGCCGTGGAATTCTGTTGGAAGCCCTACTACCCTGTGTCCAACACCACTTCGAATGCCATAATAGAACATCACCGCCCCCTTGTCCATCGCAGCGGAAGGCCAGGATAGTACTGTTCTGATTGTCGGGACCCGATTCATTGTGTGTAACCTCGACCCACGCTCTGCCATTACCTACTTCAATATAAAATCTAAAGTACTTTGTATGATTGCCGTTTGATTCAGCTACCCCCTATTAGAATTTGCCACATTGGCGCCTGAAGAAGTTGGCAGCACACTGAATCGGGTTTTAGCAACTTGTAGCTTTACTTGGTGTTGGTTTTTCTTGGCTTTTTGTATCTCTCTTCGTAGTCAAGCTATTTTTTTGTGTGACTGTAACTGTCTAATTAAATCGAGACGTGGTAATTCCTTATATTGTTGTAAATTGTTTTTCTCAAATCTACCTGTTATTATTATTTTTTACTTTTATTACGGAATATATACCACGTTTTGAGATTATTGATTGTGTTCTGCCGCTTATTTTAGAATAACTGTAAAAGTGATCTTACAACACTTAACTAGATCAATTTTGAACGTCGTTGGTCGTTAAAATTTTTGTTAAATATGGCATATCCTATTAAATTTTTGTCGTTACAAAAATCGGAACTAGCTTATGAGGTGGAAGTTCGCGGTGTAGTACCTGCAGATTCCGTTCAGGAATTACGACGGCAAATCGTAAAAATCTCAAACGAATTTCCATCGGAAGATATTTTAGAATCATTTTTAGAGCCGGCTAAGGATATTGATGGTGTTAAAGAATCTTTGGATAAAGCATACAATAATATCCGTCTACTGAATAGCGCATTTGATAAAAATCTTTTTTTGAGAACAGAAAATCTTCTTAATCATGTGTATCATCGGATCAATAGAATCAGTGCTACTACAGAATTGGCCGATGCATATAAAGAAGTTAAGGGTCGCTTTAAATCTTTTTACAAAACCTTGCTTCCTATGAAACCGCGCACACCAGTTACACCACAGGCATCATCACCACCCTTGCCGCCTGAAAAACAAGTAGAAACCGCAGTAATGTCTGTGACGTGTGAACGTAATTTACTATCAGATATAGGAAAATTAAAATTTTCTGGGAAGTCTTGTGCTCGTGCTTTTATCCAGAAAATCGAAGAATTCGCTACTTCTAGAGGCTTACACAATGATAAACTTTTGTCTTTTATGTATGAAATATTCACTGATGATGCACTTCACTGGTATCGTTGTATGAAGGATAGCATACAATCGTGGAATGAGTTAGTGAAACTTCTAAAACAGGATTTTAGTTCAAATGATTACGACTACCGTCTTTTATCGGAAATTCGAGCTCGTACTCAGGGCGATAATGAAAATATTACGATCTATCTGTCTATTATGCATGGAATGTTCTCTCGGTTAGATAAATCTATGAGTGATGAGGATAAATTAGAAATAATTCTGCACAATATTAGACCGTGTTATGCAAGCACTTTGGCTTCAGCTACAGAAATTAAGAACATTGATCAACTAAAAACACTTTGCCGTAATTACGAAAGTGTCCAGTCTCGCATGGCTCTTTTTCATGAACCGCCTAAAGTTGGTCCAAACACTTTAGCACCTGAATTTGCTTTTCAAAGTACTTCATCGTATGGCAATTATAATAAGAACATTAACTCAAATTTTCAAAAAAATTATAATTTTAGGTCTTATTCTAGTAAAAGCTACCCTAACAATAATCAGAATTTACCGGTCGCTTCAATGTCAATGGCACATGATTTGAAGGATTCTAGAGATTTTAGAAAAGTTTATTGTCCTAGATGTAGGTCAGAATCTCATTCCCTGGGTCAATGTACCAGGCCTAGATTTCTCATTTGTTTTAAATGCGGGAGAAAAGATGTTCGCTATCCAGAATGTCCGGATTGTCACACCGATACAAAAAACTAATTTTGTCGGATCGAGGAAGTTGTGTCACAAGTAGGAAGCCTAATTTCAATATGTCCGAATGGGAAGACTGGCTGGGAGTGGTTTCAAAATTCTTTTCTTGCTATACTGTTTCCTCGGTTCGTAATAACACATTGTCACGGCCATACTTAAACGTAATATTAGACAATAATACTAAAATTCTAGGCTTACTAGATACAGGTTCAGCTGTATCAATTATTGGTAATAGTGCACACGAGAATTTGTCAGATTCTAACTTACAAATTCAAGCGTGTGATGAACTTCAATTCACTGCTGCTGGCGGTCAGGTTTTAAAACCTAAAGGAATGATCCAAATGAGAGTAACCTTTAAGGATCAAACTAGTTTCATTAAGTTTTATATAGTTCCAGATATTAAAGACTCTCTTATACTCGGTATGGATTTCTGGAGAACGTTTAACATCTTCCCTAAACATTTAGAAGCGGTCGAGTTAGTTATTGAATCAAACAACCTTTCTAATTTGGTAATTAACAACGAACCTGAACACATCTGCCCTTACAATCATTTAGGTGAAGACCAGAGGCGAACAGCTGACGACATTATCGCTCAGTTTAAGGAAATTTCTTATGAAGAACGTGGGTTAGGTAGAACTTCTCTTATAACCCATGCTATTGACACTGGGGATGCTGCCCCCATACGTCAAAGATACTACAGGATGTCCCCTGAAAAGCAACGTGTTTTGGTGGAACAACTAGATGAGATGCTTCGGGAAGACGTCGTCGAACCATGCGAAAGCCCTTGGTCATCCCCTGTATTATTAACACCAAAAAAAAATGGCGAGCTACGGTTTTGTCTCGATAGTCGGAAACTAAACGCTATCACTAAGAAGGATGCGTATAGTTTACCATACATAGCCGACATATTGGACAACCTTCGCGACGCCAAATACCTTTCAAGTATAGATCTTTCTAAAAGCTTTTGGCAAGTGTTAATAAAGGAGGAGGACCGCTGTAAAACTGCATTTTACATTCCGGGTCGTGGTACGTACCAATTCAAGTCTATGCCTTTCGGTCTGACGAACGCACCAGCTACCCAACAAAGATTGGTCGATACTCTCTTCTATGGCCCGGAATTCGAGAATCTCGTGTTCGTCTTTGTCGACGACATTATTATTATTTCCCCCACTTACGAAAAACATATATACCTTTTAAACCGCGTCCTTGAAAAACTTAAAGCCGCTAATCTCACTATAAATTTTCAAAAAAGTCAGTTTTTTAGAGAAAAACTGAATTATCTCGGTTATGTTGTAGACTGTAATGGACTACAAGCCGATCCTACAAAAGTCGAGGCGGTTCTAAACTATCCGACTCCAACTAATCGAAAAGAAGTAAGGAGATTTCTAGGTATGGCCTCATGGTACCGCAGGTTTATTCCAAACTTTAGCTCCATTGCGGCACCTCTAAATAAAC
Source organism: Agriphila straminella (assembly GCA_950108535.1). Lineage (NCBI taxonomy): Eukaryota > Metazoa > Arthropoda > Insecta > Lepidoptera > Crambidae > Agriphila > Agriphila straminella. The sequence goes on from OX467304.1 coordinate 14,919,337, forward strand.
TAACATCGCAAAAGAAAAACGCTCCTTCCTTCTCTTGGTCTTCGGAGGCAGATACATCTTTTAAAATACTAAAAGAAGCCTTAGTATCTGCTCCTGTTCTTGCTTGCCCTGATTTTTCTAAGCCGTTTGAAGTTCATACTGACGCGAGTGATTTTGGCATAGGTGCAGTACTCACTCAAACTTCAAACGGTGACCAGAAGGTCATCGCTTATATGAGCAAATCTCTCAGCGATCAAGAAAAGAAATACGGTGCAACTGAACGAGAAGCCTTAGCTGTACTGACTGCTGTTGAACACTGGAGATGTTACCTTGATAATGGGAAAAAATTCATTGTTTATACCGACCATGTTTCCCTAAAATGGTTTTTAAATTTAAATAACGCTACCGGTCGTTTGTCTCGCTGGGGTGTCCGATTATCAGCCTACAATTTAGAAATAAGACATCTTCGTGGTTCTGATAATGTTGTGCCAGATGGTCTGTCTCGCTCACTTCCAGTCACCGCTATTAATTCATGCCCGACCAACAATGCACCTCTTCAGTCTAAGGATGATTGGTATCTAAATATATACGAGGGCTGTCTAAAACTACCTCCTTCATTTCCCAATTACAAGCTGCAAAATAATAAATTATACCGTTATATGAAAAGCCTTAACCCCTTGACGAGAGAATTTGAATGGAAGGAAGTGGTGCCTTCTGAACTAAGGAAAAATGTTTTATCAGAAAACCACTCAGAGCCTACTTCTGGCCATTTCGGAACCTTCAAAACTTACAAACGCCTTTGTCTCAGATATTTCTGGCCAGGGATGTATCGCGATGTAAGCAAATTTGTTGCAGACTGTGATACATGTGCTTCATACAAATTTCCAAACCACACTACGCTGGGCACTATGGGCCGACCTAAAAAATGTTCCAGGCCATTTGAAATAATTAGTATGGATTTAATTGGACCCCTACCTGTCAGTAGAAAACAAAATACATTTATCTTCGTTATTACATGTTGTTTTTCAAAATTCTGTTTGTTGTTCCCTATAAAACGTGCTACATCTGAAATAATAAGCCGCTTACTTGAAGAGTACGTATTTCTTGTACATGGTATTCCCAGTACTGTTTTTATGGATAACGGCAAGCAATTTACTAGCAATATTATAAAAAATTTACTTCACCGTTATAAGATACCTAATATTTGTTATACACCCAAATACACACCACAAATTAACACTGTGGAGAGGTATAACAAAACTATAATGGTCGCTGTTGCCTCGTTTGTTGAAAATGACCATCGTACATGGGATAGTAATTTAACAAAAATTCAATTCGCTTTAAACAGTTCGGTTAACGAAGTAACCGGTTTTACACCAGCTTTTCTGGTTTATGGCCGTGAATTAGTAAACTGTGGCTCACATTACCGCGATGCAGACTTGGTAGATGAAGTAATATTTTCACCACGTGATGAGTATGCTGAAAACCTCGGAGTCTTGCATAATATATTCGATAAAGTTCAATCAGCCTTGTTAAAAGCACATTCCAGAAATTGCACTAACTACAATCTACGACGTAAAGAAATGGAATTTGGAGTGGGTGATGTTGTCTGGAAGCGAACCTACTACCAAAGTGATAAAGACAACCGCTTCACAAAAAAACTCGCTCCAAAATTCATCAAATGCCGTGTTATAGCAAAAAAGTCGCCTCTTGTATATGTTCTTGAAGATTGTAACGGTAATAATCTAGGAACTTGGCACATAAAAGATCTAAAACTAAAACATTATAAAACATAGTAAAAAAAAAGTAGGTATTCTAAAAATCTATTATAGGTAATTTACATTGTAAAAATTAAATAATCCCCAACATAATTACTTATATATCATTCACATTGAGTTAGGACAGCGGATTTTACCTAGGAAAAATCCTATCCTAAAAAGGGGGGTATGTAACACCTTAACCTAAATTCCTTTATATTAAAAACAAATTACATATTATTATGTACAATACCTACTTATAACTAATATACAAACATGAATAATATGACATTACGTTGAATCATTGTGTTGCCTTCTAGACATTTTGGAATTTACCTACACGGTCCTACAGAAAGTTGCGTTCACTCGGATTTAGCATTACTGTCTGTAACATTCCATACGTCGGCTATTGTTCGACGCGGCTATCGGCGAGCGCCTGCCGCGCCCCTCCAGACCGATTTTTACCGCTTTAAAAGACAGTCATTCTCGCGAGTGCTAAATAATTATACTCGAATTAAATCTGTCATATCTAATTGAATATATACTTAATTATTGTGTAGTGAGTGATAAAACCCCGTACTGGGTAAGTGTTGTAAGATAATTTTTGGTAGCTTAGTTTTATGTAGACGCGTAGCTGGTTGATTCTACCTTCCATTTTCAATAATGTCGAAATCCACTGTTATAACTTTCTAATCTTTAATTTAACTAATTAATGCAAATTGTCAGTTGGATTTCGACATAATACAATTGTGTAAGTTTCGTTAAGTATTACTAAACGTTATTACGTAGAAATATTGTATAAAATTAGTTTTATTTTGATAATGAAACCGTTGTGCTAATTTCCAATTTTTAAATATTCTTGTAGTTTGATTATTTATTACTGTGTTTATTTTTGCCTCGATTGCCTCACCTTGATCGCTGCTTAGTGCAACATACTATACCTGAGCTAAGCATGTAGCAATAATTACTGCGATTAAGGTGTCGCTGTCAGGCTGGTGAATCAGACAGTCCATAAAATGGCTGGTTTGATGTTCCAGGGTTTATTCACTACCTTAAGAAAAGGAAACCATTGCTGGCCGTGGAATTCTGTTGGAAGCCCTACTACCCTGTGTCCAACACCACTTCGAATGCCATAATAGAACATCACCGCCCCCTTGTCCATCGCAGCGGAAGGCCAGGATAGTACTGTTCTGATTGTCGGGACCCGATTCATTGTGTGTAACCTCGACCCACGCTCTGCCATTACCTACTTCAATATAAAATCTAAAGTACTTTGTATGATTGCCGTTTGATTCAGCTACCCCCTATTAGAATTTGCCACAACAGGGATCCCTTACATAGAGCCTAACCCGAGGTTCCGAGGGAGGGCCCCCCCCCCCCCCCAAATTTAAATCCTAGATCCGACCTTGATTGCCATAGTATAAGTTGCAAAATTATGTTGGTAGATTTCGGAAAACCAACATAACGGCAAAGTAACTATTTGATGAATAAAACGCACTTTACGATTACGAGCCACGAACCCTACGTGATTCATTGGCACTTAGAGTTGTTCAAAACGCCTATAAAGCAACAGCACGCTACAGACTATTTGCTATTGAGCGCGCTATTAAATACGCTATGTTATAACGCGCTATTTATCAGGAAGCGTGCGGGCGGCTGGCTGGCGCGTTAGATGCAGCGCGTTGGATCTCGTAACACGTTACGTCACACGTCGTTCGTTAGACAGATCGCGCGCTATACAAAAATGTTATTTATTAATACGTCGCATTATAGTCTTAAATAAAACAAAGCAGTAAACTAATGAACTTTCTTTCATACTTTTCGGGCTTAGAACTGTCTATTATTGAATTATACGATTTCGGAAGAACAAACGTATATCGGAAAAACAAGTGAAGGTAGGAAAAGTTTGTCTAGTGATCTGTAGTTAAGAAAAACCAGTGCAAGCGATTTTCGACCTTATTGACATTTGAAATTCGGTTGTTTTTTTGCCGTATTCTCGTTTACTAACTTAAAGATTCAATAGAAACTGTTATTTTGATAAATGTCAATAAGGTCGAAAATCGATTGCACTCATTTTTTTTACTTGTGATCATTAGACAATGTTTTCTAGTTAAAAAAAAACCGATGCAAGCGATTTTCGACCTTATTGACATTTAAGATTTGGTTGTTTTTTTGCCGTATTCTCGTTTACTAACTTAAAGATTCAATAAAAACCGTTATTTTGATTAATGCCAATAAGGTCGAAAATCGCTTGCACTCATTTTTTTTACTTGTGATCATTAGACAGTGTTTTCTAGTTAAAAAAACAAGTGCAAGCGGTTTTCGACCTTATTGACGTTTGAAATTCGGTTGTTTTTCCCATATCTCTCGTTCACTAACTTTGCTTAGCTAAATAGCTTTTACATAATAACTAATTCACTTAGTTGTGTCATAACAGTCCTAATCGAACTAACACAATAATATACGGTCGCGCGCGATATTATACCCAGTTAACAGTTGTGTCCCAAAAGTCCTAATTTATTTAACAATAACGTCAATAACGTGTTAGATACACAAAGTCACTATGACAAATAAGTTCGCGCGCGATAAGTACCTAGCGCCTAGCGTGCTGCGACTGGCTGCGAGAATAACGTTCATAACGCGACCGATACCAATAGCGCTTACGCGACGACTGCCCGCCCGCGCGCGCCCAACGCGGCCTCTCGCCCGCTGCCGGCCAACGCCCCGCTGCTAGTTGCTACTCGTTATATTTCTAGCGTCATAACGACTACTTACATAGCGCGCGATGTGCGCTATGCATAGATAGCGCGCTAGAATATTGCGCTAGACGTTATATTAACCACCTCTAGTGCCGTGCTCGATATTTAGTTCCACCGACTGATCATAGATGGCGCTATCAGTCTCCTTGATCGCAGTAACGTTTCGCATTTTCTACATCTATGAGTGTATTAGGACCACCGACGCCGACTTTACTTTTATATAACATCGTTTATCTAAAACATTTAACAATTTTTGGGAAATGAATTCTTGGAATTCATTATGTTTTCATTCGATTTGACTTACTTCCTTTTAATATACTATATCTATGCTTACTTACGACCGGATCGACCACTCAAAATAAATAATAGATAGTAGTTTATGAAACTGATAGTCTGAGTTCTGACTGATACACGGAGGAAATAATCACTTTCACTATGGTCTGCGTCTGATACATAAAGAGGGAGCGGTATTAGGCTCTCCGCTGTGTTAAGCGGGACACGCGCGCGGGACGACATAGATTAGAGCTTATATGCACTGCGCAAGCATCTGGCCGTCAAAAACCAGCAATCTATATTCCCGCGCCGTGTACCCGCGGCGGGATCCCGCTTGACGCAGCGGAGGGCCTTATAATACGAAACCGAGCCGTACCGTAGGCGAGGTTTTAATAGTATCACACGAGTGTTTTAATAACTAGTTATGTGCAGATTGAAAGAAGAAAGAAAAAAAGAAAAATAATTTATTTGAGACAGACATTACATAATATACCTACATACAATAAAACTTAAACCACTATTTGTCTCAAAACGGTCCCAAACTCAGATTGTGTAGTTTCATACACTACTTTATCTACTCTCATACAATTTGAGATTGAACCTACTACTTAAATAAAAGATCAAAGTTAAAAAAGACTGCTGGCTGGTATTAAAGTACTACCTTGATATAAGAGTCATTTCCGTCGCTGTATCTAAAATGTCGGGCGGAGTAAATTTTTGTCACATTCACTGCTATCAGATAGAATAAAAAAAATCCTACGAAATTCAGTACAACAAAAAGTGAAAATTAAAATCATAACTTTTTTGTTTTGCGTTAAAAATTACGCGCCCCGCACCACTATGACACCACACCACACCACAGACCATAGATATTACAATGAGCCCATAATATACGCGCCAATAAATTAAAATGTAAAAGTGTGCTGTAAAAATTAAAAAGTTATTTTTCAATACAGTTGCTCGAAAATGTAAGTTTACGATGACAGTCGAGCGTGCGGAAAGTTGATTTTACCGCACGCCGTGCGTTTTTGTTTACGGATTAGTACAGCGTGCGGAAACTTGATTTTACCGCACGCCGGCGCCTTGCGTTTTTGTTTACGAACGTTTTTCGTCTGCGTGGACATTCGATAAAATCCTCATGTTTTAATTTTATTAAATTCTGATCAGCCGTTTTTACGTGATTAGGCGGGTTCCCACCAAGCGCGCTGCCTCGCGAGGCAGGACGTTTGCCGCACGGGCCTCGCACGAGGCTGCTCGCTTGGTGGATACCCGCCTAATCACGTAAAAACGGCTGATCAAAATTTAATGAAATTAAAACATGAGGATTTTATCGAATGTCCACGTGGACGAAGTCGCGGGCGGAAGCTAGTTTATAATATTCAGAATTGTATCCAGAGATTTTAGTATCCCGTTCCCGTTCCCGTTCCCGTTCCCGTTCCCGTTCCCGTTCCCGTTCCCGTTCCCGTTCCCGTTCCCGTTCCCGTTCCCGTTCCCGTTCCCGTTCCCGTTCCCGTTCCCGTTCCCGTTCCCGTTCCCGTTCCCGTTCCCGTTCCCGTTCCCGTTCCCGTTCCCGTTCCCGTTCCCGTTCCCGTTCCCGTTCCCGTTCCCGTTCCCGTTCCCGTTCCCGTTCCCGTTCCCGTTCCCGTTCCCGTTCCCGTTCCCGTTCCCGTTCCCGTTCCCGTTCCCGTTCCCGTTCCCGTTCCCGTTCCCGTTCCCGTTCCCGTTCCCGTTCCCGTTCCCGTTCCCGTTCCCGTTCCCGTTCCCGTTCCCGTTCCCGTTCCCGTTCCCGTTCCCGTTCCCGTTCCCGTTCCCGTTCCCGTTCCCGTTCCCGTTCCCGTTCCCGTTCCCGTTCCCGTTCCCGTTCCCGTTCCCGTCCCTGTCCCTGTCCCCGTCCCCTGGATGTGCATGTCCATGTCCAATCATGTCCACCGTCCAACACTTCAAAATAAATATCATTTTCGCAATCAACATCCCATGAAACCTCAAGAACGACATCCACATCGATTTTCATGTTTACTTACCCCATTTACACCTTATGGGATGATTTTCAAAATAACAAAATATGTGTTTGCCTATTTATTTTTAGACATGCTCCTACGAACTTTAAAGTTGTAATGTCTATTTTATATTCTTTTTCCATAAAAAATTTGAACCCCATTTTCACCCCTTTAGGGGTTAAATCATGTCCACCGTGTTGGACTTCAAAATAAATCTCATTTTCGCATTCACCATCCCATAAAACCATAAGAACGACATCCATATCGATTTTTATGTTTACTTACCCCATTTACCCCTAAGTGGTTGATTTTCAAAATTACAAAATATATGTTTGCCTATTTATTTTTAGATGTGCTTCTACGAAGTTTAAAGTTGTAATGTCTATTTTATATTATTTTTCCATACAAAATTTGAACCCCATTTTCACTCCTTTAGGGGTCAAATCATGTCCACCGTGTTGGACTTCAAAATAAATATAATTTTTGCAATCGTCATCCTAGAAAACCCCAATAACGACATCCATATCTATTTTTTACCCCTTTTCACCCCCATTTCATCCCCATAGGGGTTGGAATACTAACAATAACAATATACGTTGCGTAGATTTCCATCCATAAGCCTAAATTATAAATTTAGCGATTTTTACTTTGAAATAAAGGATTTTCTTCAATACACAACTTCATCCCCCTTTTGACCCCTTCGAGGGTAGAATTTTGAAAAACGCTGAGAACCGTATTTATTAATTTTTAATGGTCAGCCTAATCACAAAATTTGAAGATCCTAGCTTCAAAACTGAGATACTTTCATACAAACTTTGGACCCCCGTTTTACCCCCTGTGGGGGTGAGTATTGAAAAATTCTTTCTTAGTGCACCCCTGGACCTCATAAGGAACCTATGTGCAAAATTTCAAGTCTCTAGGTTCAGCGGTTTGGGCTGTGCGTTGATATCTCAGTCAGTCAGTCAGTCAGTCAGTCAGGACTTTGAATTTTATATTTATAGATTAGTGTAGAAAAATATAAAAAACTCGCACGTGACCGTTTTTTGACCTTTCATTCAATACCTCTTATCTACTTCCGTCGCTCCTGTGGTTACAAAGGGGGTAAAAAATAGTAGATTGTTATACGAGGGTCAAAAGGAAGCAATTCCCATTCGAGACATTTAGACGCCCGAGCATAGCGAGGGCGGGTATAGTTCGAGAATGGAATTGATGACTTTTACCCGTGTTAAGCACTCTACTTTTCATTTCGAATTTCAGGGAAGTAAAAAAAGTCTTAGTTATTCCAAAATGTTTATAAATAAAAACATGTACCTACTTAGTAACTACATTGGTAGACATTATAATTATACCTATACCAACTTACCTTTAAAAACCCAAAAAAAGTTAGAACAATTTGTGAAATTTAAAGTTAAATTCTTGCTTGGAATATTTACAGTTTGATATAAATTATTATGATGACAGATTTGGCTTTGTTGGATGCCTGTAAAAGTTGGAAATATTCTTTGGTCTTTGATAAGACGGTAAGTCCATGGCAGAGACTCTCCTGAAGTACCTAGTTGTTTCCTGTAGGCGAATTACAGCGTATTTTTTTTTTTATTTTTTTTTTTTATTTTAACTATTTATTTTAGTTTTAAACTCATTTTTAGTAAATACAAAATCAACACAATACTTTAATACGGCACACACAGCTCAAAGTCACAGAGTTAAGTCTCCCTCCAATATTTTATAGTTTTTCTTATTTTGAATTTGGAACACGTCGCGTCGCCGGCCGCTCCGCCCAATGTTTTTAAATTTGCACTGGCTGTTTATACCATGTTTTGAAGGCTGCAACTTTTTTTAAACCATTTGTTTTTAATATTGTAAACTTTTTCATTGCCAAATTCAGTTCTATTTTTAAATTATTTTTCCACCCTAGGGTGGAACGAAGAGTTTTGGACCCGCTGCTCAGTTCAAATATACATCACTTTCCGAATATGAGAAATGAATAGTAGTTTATGATACAAGGTTGGTAAGGAGGTTTTTAAAACGAGTTGACGCTTATAAGCCCGAGCCGCAGGCGAGGGTTTATAATCGTCACGAGTTTTAAAAAACCTTAACAACCGTGTGCCATACTACGTTTTTCAATACATTTGCGAGAAAACATTATAGGTACTACTGAAATTGTAATCTATACATATAATAAAACTGTAAATTCTCAATGTTTGTGCGCGAATACCGCTAAACGAATTTTGATGGATTTTTCACAATTTAGTAGATTGAGGTCCAACTTAAAATCTAAGCTATGTTTCATCAAATTCAGGTGGGTGGTGCCAGGGAAACAGCTTGAACTCTCCATAATACTAGCTTTCATACACTAAAGGGGTCATTTTAAACTGGTTGCAATATTTTTCTACTGTCCACGCGGATGAAGTCGCGGGCGGAAGCTAGTAGAAATTAAAAAAAACGTTCGTAAACAAAAACGCACGGCGCCAGCGTGCGGTAAAATCAACTTTCCGCACGCTGTACTACTCCGTAAACAAAAACGCACGGCGTGCGGTAAAATCAACTTTCCGCACGCTCGACTGTCATTGTAAACTTAAATTTTCGAGCAACTGTATTGAAAAACTTATTTATAGGCTCCGACGCACCGTTTCTGAGATATTTGCATTTTTGTATTTTTTTTTGAATTAGGTTATAAGTACCTACTATAGTATAGTAGGCAGTACTCGCATTTTTTGAGTAAAGCACAATACAAGCCTTGGTCCACAATGACTGCACTGCTGGCCACGTTATGATGGCCTCGCCCTCGAGCTCTTAACTACGCTCTCGGCCATTTTCATCGCTGCCAGCAACGCAGTCATTATATACCGCGGCAGTAATGTACTATTTTTTATTTCGAAAATAAAGTAAGTGTTTATACAATCTTTTTAACCGACTTCATCAAAAGGAGGAGGTTCTCAATTCGATTGTATGTTTTTTTTTATCGTTGTTCGCGCGTATCTTCGACATTTATGGACCGATTTAGATAATTCTTTTTTTGTTCGATTGAGTTTTCTTGCGAGATGGTCCCATTTAATTTTTTTTCAAATCGGTTCAGTAGTTTACAAGTAATCCTGAAAATACTATGATATTAAATCAGCTAACTTGACAATTTTGTTATTTATGAACCGAATTAGATGATTTTTTTTTGTTGGGGAAGGGATACCTTTGTGTAGTCAGCTGATAAGTTTCTTGCGCCCGTTCTTCTTGTCAGCTAAAAAAGTCTGGAACGGGTGGTAGAAAAATATAGACGATTCAAAAGTACTTAATAATTAAGTTTATTTGAATAAAGCTTATTTCACTTTCACTACATTATCATTGTTATAATAAAACACGTCAATTGAAGTTGGGTGGGGCTTTTAGAATAAAAAAAGGAAGATGTACTCCAGCCCCACCCGACTTTAATAGACGTGTTTTATTATAAAAATGATAATGCGTATCTAATGATTTGTATATTATTTCTTACTTTTTTTAGAGGCAGGTTTTTTGAAGTCGGTTTTTTTGTTTTTTAAACAATTTTTTTGAATTCATATTTGGAACATTAAGTACGTTGTAAGTGTAGATAAAATAGTAAAATACGATAACGGATTAATAAAGAAATAATACAATTTTATTATCAATCAGGGATCCAACTGTTATTATACTGGGTCATTTTGTATGTCCATGTCCATCAGCATGTCATCAGTCCATTTTTGATGTCCCCACTGCTGGGGCACAGGCCATCCTTATGGGTGGTAAGGAGGATGGGAAATAACCCACCACGCGGGCCCAATGCGGATTAGTGGGTGTTAACGACTGCAAATGCAGCAGGGTCCAACGGCTTAACGTGCCTTCACGGAGGAGCTCGTGATAATACATTTTTTGGTCACAAATCCCATGACCGATCCTTGCGAACGTTGCTTAACTTCCGCAATCGCTGGGCCAGGCGCTAAACCACTGCGCCACCGAGCTCCACACTCATTTTGTATACACCATCCAAATTTTGAGGATATGTTCAGTCCATGAAACTGAACAACTTTCTCAAAGGAACATGGCCAAATATGTAAAACAGACTATCCATACAAATCAAAGAGATCACGTAACCAATTAGTATGGGATGGTATGACCAGAATTTTGTGGCGAAAATTGACACATGTTTCTTAGAGAAAGTTGTTTAGTTTCATGGACTGGACACATCCTTGTTTGGATGGTAAGTTCAGAATGACCCAAAATGTGCATGCTGTTGTTGACTGTCATTTCTGTTGTATACTTTATGCTAAATTGTTTTATTAAATTTAAGAAAAAAAAAGTTAATTATAAGTTGTGCAAATGTTTGTTTAGTGCTTTTCACTAACTTTGTATCCTTGAAATGTTAGAAAAGGTGAATAAACGTTATAAAAAAGCGCAGAAATCAAGAATCACTTAAGTGGAATTTATTTCATAAAGTGCAGTTGTGTGAATCGTGTCTTGTTTTCCTAATTGCAGTAGGGGTAGTTGGGGCACTTAGATGCGTCGAAGTCAGCTGGGTACCGGGCGGCAGGTCTGTAAAAAATATTAATTGATTAAATGTGTGCTGATTTAAACTATAGAATAACATGAAAAGAGTGAGAATAAAGTGAGAGGAAATCAATTTGTTGTTCTTACAATATAGAGCAATTACAAAAAAGTCGGCGTTTCCCTGCGTGATCGAATCAGAAACGAAGAGATCCGCAAGAGAACTAAAGTAACCGATATCGCTCGAAGGATTGCTCAGCTGAAGTGGCAATGGGCGGGACACATAGCGAGAAGAACCGATGGCCGTTGGGGCGGAAAGGTTCTGGAATGGCGACCGCGCACCGGACGGTGCTCCGTGGGTAGGCCCCCGACAAGGTGGACCGATGATCTGGTGAAGGAAGCGGTGCGCCGCTGGATGCGGGCAGCGCAGGACCGATCGTCGTGGAGATCCTTAGGGGAGGCCTATACCCAGCAGTGGGTGTCGTGCGGCTGATATGATGATGATGATGATGACAAAAAAAGTTAAAAAACATAATATTAATAAACCAAACTAGAGAAAATGTCAATCAGGTCCTTAGGAACCTCAGCTTGTGTCGTCAATCGTTGTAATAAATCTAAAACAGCCTAAAACGTTACTAATTGGGAAACACTGGCCTAGAAGGATATTTCATAATGCTCCAAGTGATGGCGAAATTTCAGTTCTACAAGGTGTATTTTTAACCACTCTCCAAATTTTAAGGATGTGTACAGTCCATAAAACTAAACAACTTTCTCCATGAAACATGTGTCCAGATACGCCACAAAATTTTGGTCATCCCTTACTAAATTGATCACGCTCTTTGATTAGTATGAAAAGTATTTTTTTTACATATTTGACCCTATGTTTCTTAGAGAAAGTTGTTCAGTCTCATAGACTGAACACATCCCTTTTTGGAGAGTGGTTAAAAAACATCTTGTATAACGTCAGGCCCCAGCTTGTATGGGGACTCGGGGATCTCCTTTATACTATACAATAGAAGATATACTTACTCAGCGAGTTTAGGGATGACCATAGGTGCGGGCACCATGGGTGGAACGGGTAGGATGAACGGGTTGTACACCCACTCGGGGATGGGTTGACCGTCGAGGGTGTAGCGCGCCAGCATCGCGGTGTCGCAGTACGGGTAGTTGGGGCACACGGCTGGGTGCACTCCAGGCGGGTACTCGGTGCACAGGGCTACCGCGGCCAGGGCGCAAACGACGATCTATTTAATGAAAAAAAAGTTATGTATGACGAATTTTGTAGTCTGTGATAGGGTCGAAACTAATCAGTAACTGTATAGTTACAAATTTTATAATAAGGAAAGATTTCAGATCAATATTTTTTTTGAGCCGTTAGCTGCCAATGGCTGGCAAATAATTTATTGTCCTCAAGTCCTTATTTTTCGATATTAATTAACCGATTTTAATAAAACTTCATACACATAAGCAGACTATAAGATTGAAAACATTTTCAATAAAAGTGTTACCGCTAAATTCAACCGATTTCAAGTTTACCATAGAAACAGAAATTTCATATTATGTCTTTTTAAATAAGATATTTCAAACATATTCTTAACGATTTTTTTAGACCTGTTTACCCTGCTTATGCGTATGAAGTTTCATTAAAATCGCTTTTTCATTTCGAAAAATAAAAATTGGAAATATGTATGAAATGCCGTGATGGATGAATTAACGCTTTTAAGTCTTTTTAATGCAACACATGTTTGCTATAATTCAAAACATTTAGATTTTGGAAATCATTTAGCTGTTGTCTGTAAATATTCCAACTTTTATAGAAACAATAGGCATGATGACAACTTTTTTTATTTGATGTTACTTAAATTGTCTCTCAAAAAAAGAAACATTGGTAAAAGAATTAATTCGCTAGCATGAAAACTGCCCGAGATATCACAGTGTGAAATGCACACAAATGGACTCGCCCAAAAACGCTCCATACTAATGGCTTCCTAGTTATGACGTCACGAATAAGTAGTTTGTATGCAACGCGTTGGAAATTTGTTTGGCACGCTATATTAAATATTGTGTTTATCAAAATAGTTTCTTAGACAAACTTGCTATACATTTTACGGACTAATTAAAGGTATTATTTATTTTAATAAATTTTACACTTTTTAAATGGACTTGTCCACCCAACATTGAAGGGTCATAAAACAAATAATACGCAATATATAAAACCAAGAGGTAAACAAGCTACTCTTAAAGTTTAATATGTTAACGATTTTTATTAGTATTTCGTTATTTTATTCATTAGTCGTCATCCCTATTATGCAATCAACAAAACAACAACTTACCAATTTAGCGAACATGGTGCTTGCTTAGTATTCTCGAGTTCACAACTGAGACTGATGTCGTTTGGAAGTTGTGTTTCTCTATTTAAAGAGCTTAATAACTATATCGATTTTGTTAATTACATTACAATTAGATATTTGCAAAATAGTTAAGTACGTTTTGATGCGTTGGAATATTTTTCTAAAGGCAACCTTAATTTATTGCTTAGTAACTGAAACAGCACGAAAATTTTAAAAAGCGTTGTAATGGCTTTTCTTTGTGAATGTTTTTTTTTATATACGTATTATTCTTCCTGACCATAATAAAGGAAATCACCCATTTTATAGGGCGGTCTAGGATAAAAAAAAAGTCGGCGGCCAGGAATGAATTACATTTCATTTTAATGGTGATAAGAGTAGAAATATTGATTTGTATGGCGACAACGCTGTAATGAATTTGTGAACAGAGATAAACATACATACATATACATTGCAGTCGTTTTCAATCTTATCTGGTATATATCTCCGAACCCAAATTGTTTTCGACTTTGACGCCATAGTAAAAAAATATTTGTTTTATGTGTACCTACTTTAAAAATGTGTAATTATTATTGATGGCCGCTAATGAAAAAAAATATTTAAATTTTTTATCCCAGAATGAGTGATCTCCTTTGATGATTAAGTACCTACGTTGTTTTAATATTGAAAATGTTTATCAGATCGCTTTCGTGGGGGAGTGTAATTCGGCTATTTTTTTCAAAAGAGATAAACGAAAGACAGTGATGTCAAAAGATAGAAAAGAACTAATATTTCCAAAAGTTATAAAGATAAACGAAAGGTAGTTGCAGGGCATCTTATGGTACCAAATTTTCTATTTTCCTAAAAAGTTTGTATTTGGTAAAGGGCGTAGTTTGAGCCTCAAAACCAATCTTAGAATTAGTTTTTACCATTGAAAATGGTTATCAGATGCAAATCGCCTGAGACGTAATTTGGCCATAGCTCCGAGGATTTTGAGTGGATCGAGATGGGGATAGTACTAAAAGTTGAGAAATTTATCGAGACACGCATGAACGTTTAAATTTTGAAAATCAGCTGCTAACTTTTTTTGGAATTTTGAAAAATTTGTGTTTGTTTACTAAATTGTAAATATTTCGAAAAAAAAACCGAGTTAAGAAAAAAATTAAAAAAAGAGTCCTAGGGTATTAGTTTAGTTACAAAATAGCGAACTTCTTTTTAAATCGGTTAACAATAATTGTGACCCGGGTGATTCCTTTAGATTTGGAATTGTAGAAAAATGAGTATTTCCGTATATAAAAGTGATTATTGATGATTTGATTTATGATTATTGACCGATCGTCATGGTAATGGTATTGAAAGATACGGAAGCAGACGAGAAGTGCATTCGTCGAGGCAGTCAGCGGGTGCATTTTTACAATCTTAAAAATAAATAGGTACTTACCTGACACCTTACAAAAATGATAGGATTTTGCATTTGATTTTGTTGTTTGTAAATTTTTGTTTTCATTTTCAATGCTCCGATTCTTGCAGAGACTGCAAGATTTGTTATTTTTTTTCTAAAGTTTTAGATTATAAGTACTACCTACCTTTCAATAAACTAGTAATGTTTACACGAATACATAGAGAAATGTAGATACTCTCTCCAATTTCAAAGAAGATGTTCATTTTCAATCTCTTCTAATAGTTGCGAGACGCGCGAAATCTGTATTTTACTTCTATAGTAACTAAAGCATTTCTGCCTAAACTTCAGCTAATCGCCTAAAATTAATTTAGGTAGTTCTTTGTTAAAATACTGGTATAATATTAATCGATATAGTTATTAAGCTCTTTAAATAGAGTCAACAACTGCCAAACGACATCAGTCTCAGTTGTGAACTCGAGAATACCAAGCAACATGTTCGCTAAATTGGTAAGTATTGTGTGGTATTAGTTTTTATTATTATCTTACGATATGTTTATTGAAGTAAATATAATGAAAAATAGAATGTCTTTTAAACATAATGTCACAATTTTTCTTCCATTTTCTCTATTTAAATTGAAAGAAAACCGTTTGCTTTGGCACGCAATTTTCCCCTAATTATATTTTCTTACTTGCTTCTACTATACCTACTTACACTAATTGATACTTCATTGTTGTTATTAATTATACTTAATAATAATATTATATTAGTAAGGACTAGAAGCCAAAAGTTATAAACTATCTGTGTACCAAATTTTATCCAAATCAGTTCAGCCGTGAAGAGTGATCTCTTTGATTTGTATGAAAAGTCATTTTTTTTTACATATTTGACCTTATGTTTCATGGAGAAAGTTGTTCAGTTTCATGCACTGAACACATCCTTAAAATTTGGAGAGTGGTTACAAATACACCTTGTATAAGTAAGATTAAAATTGGTGGTATACTATGGACAACAGACAAAATGCGTATTTGCCCCTAAACGAAAAATAAACGTATGTTGTGACGGGGCGACGTGCAAGCTATTTTAACCTTAGGGGTGCTTAAGCGACGCTGTTGGTCATGGTACCTATGTATTTATAACAGTATAACTTTTCTTACGTCACCAGCTCGTCGTGTGCGCCTTAGCCGCGGTAGCTCAGTGCATCGAGTACCCGCCCGGAGTAAACCCAGCCTTGTGCCCCAACTACCCGTACTGCGACATGAACCTGCTCGCTCGCTACACGATGGACGGTCTTCCCATCCCCGAGTGGGTTTACAACCCTTTCATCCTGCCCGTCGCACCAATGGTGGCACCTATTGCCCTCCCTTCGCCTCTTGCGTAAGTATCTTCTACGTTTATAGTATAACTACCTGCTCGCTCGCTACACGATGGACGGTCTTCCCAGCCCCGAGTGGGTTTACAACCCTTTCATCCTGCCCGTCGCACCAATGGTGGCACCTATTGCCCTCCCTTCGCCTCTTGCGTAAGTATCTTCTACGTTTATAGTATAAATACCTGCTCGCTCGCTACACGATGGACGGTCTTCCCATCCCCGAGTGGGTTTACAACCCTTTCATCCTGCCCGTCGCACCAATGGTGGCACCTATTGCCCTCCCTTCGCCTCTTGCGTAAGTATCTTCTACGTTTATAGTATAACTACCTGCTCGCTCGCTACACGATGGACGGTCTTCCCATCCCCGAGTGGGTTTACAACCCTTTCATCCTGCCCGTCGCACCAATGGTGGCACCTATTGCCCTCCCTTCGCCTCTTGCGTAAGTATCTTCTACGTTTATAGTATAACTACCTGCTCGCTCGCTACACGATGGACGGTCTTCCCATCCCCGAGTGGGTCTACAACCCTTTCATCCTGCCCGTCGCACCAATGGTGGCACCTATTGCCCTCCCTTCGCCTCTTGCGTAAGTATCTTCTACGTTTATAGTATAACTACCTGCTCGCTCGCTACACGATGGACGGTCTTCCCATCCCCGAGTGGGTCTACAACCCTTTCATCCTGCCTGTCCCACCGATGGTGGCACCCATTGCCCTCTCTACGCCCCTTGCGTACCTATATCTTCTACGTTTATTGTTTTTTTCGCGATATCAGAGCGAGTTGGGTTGGCCCCTTAGTAAAAGTTGCTTGTAATCATGAGTGGAACCACCCCACTGCGGGAACCAAATGATTAAGATTTCACGCTGTACTATATTCATTTAGGAACATTTGTCTCTCTTTTTCTTTACATGTAAAGAGTAAGGAAAATAACCTCACTTTTGCACTTTTTGATGTTTTTCCTACCACCTACTACTAATTTAAAGGTTCCTTGAGTAAAAGTGCTTTAACTTGTCTTTCATGGTTTTCCTTTCATTTAATTTACCATATTTGATAGAGAGATTTGATCCTTATGTTTTACCGTAACGATTGATATCATAAAAGTACCTACATGGTGTTGTTTTTTCGAATTTTAGCTGGGTCGATTCCTCGGTGTGGGAAGCGTATTTAAAAAAATCTTTGAATGCAGTTTTGTTCCTTTTCAAAAATAAAGGAATGTTTTCTTTGAGTGAAATTTGCTATCTCCATTGTTTACAGTACTTTCCCTCCAGGTGGCATTAAAAAATTCCACCCTATATAGTCTCTCATAGATCACATTTTGAAACACAATCAGAGGGCCTATTACAAAACAGAATCACGATAGTCGGACGCAATCCGTCGGTTAATTTACTTGATATTGAACCTTATTCGTGAGATAATAGTGCCACGGATTGGGACGGACATCGTACGCTTATCGCGATGCTTTTTTGTAATAGGCCCTCTGGTTCGGTTTTGAGTTCAAGAAACAATTAAACTGTGTCAAAAAGCATTACCATTCAAACACCATTGAAACACGATTTTGTTGTAAACTTTAGCAGATTTGACTCCCAGATGTATGGTGTTTTTTTTACATGATGTTGTTTGTTAACAGACCTGCTGCCCGGTACCCAGCTGACTTCGACATAGCTAAGTGCCCCAACTACCCCTACTGCAAGTAAAGAGGGACAGGAAAATGGGCAGGGCACATAACTTTACACAAATTTCAAATAAAATCCACTGAATGTTACATTCTAGCGCTTACCTTACTTAATATAAATTATATTTTATGTTCCGGGAAAACAAACAGCATAAAAAAGTAACAAAAAACTAATCTTTAGATAATATAGATAGATTAACTCTTTATTGCACACACATTAAAAAGGAATACAGTATAACTTAAAACTTAAGACTAATGGTGGGCAAAGGCGGTCTTATCGCAGGAAGCGATCTCTTCCAGACAACCTTTGATTCAGGGAATAGGTACTTGAGAAGGGATATAAAAACAGTGTCCCAACTACATACAAAATTAACAAAATAAAAAGAAAAGCTTATACCTACAATGAAAATACTAAAACTTGAGTACCTACTATGAAAATTGTTTAAAAAAAACAAAAAACCGACTTCAAAAAACCTACCTCTAAAAAGCAAGAAATAATATTCGTAATAATAAAAATACGTCTATTGAAGTCGGGTGGGGCTGGAGTACAAATTCCTTTTTTTTATTCTAAAAGCCCCACCCGACTTCAATAGACGTATTTTTATTATTACGAATATTATTTCTTGCTTTTTAGAGGAAGGTTTTTTGAAGTCGGTTTTTTTTTTAATCAATTTTTTATTTTTAGTGTAGGTACCTTGTAGGTAAGGTATATTATATATGTAGAAAAATCGGCTCAGCCAAACGTAAGATAATCGCGGAGAAACATACTTAAATACGGGTCAAACTGAGAACCTCCTTTTTAAGTCGGTTAAAAAACTACACTTAAGATATCCTTCTTCCAACAAAAAAATAATTATCTTATTCAGTTCATAAACAAAGAAGTAATACGTCCAATCATCGAGGTAATTCACACAAAATCATACTATTTTCGTGCTTTTTTTTTTAAATTACTTGAAAAGTACTGAACCGATTTCCAAATTTTAAAAAAATGGGACCAACTTGGGAGTGTACCTAATGTAATAACGTTTGAATCATTTCAATCGGTCCAGCCGTCTTCGAGTAATCGGTGGACATACACAAAAAAATATATATACAGACGAACATAGAACCTCCTCCTTTTTTGGAAGTCAGTTAAAAATGCCTTTACTTAATAGTCATTTGACGTTGTATTTTCAACACCGACACTAAAAGGTAAGTATTTCCGATTTTCATTGATGCTCACTGTTTTAAACTAATAACCAATTCCTTTTAGTTACCTACGAATCCTGCGTTTATCCGTAACAGATTGACTAATGACTAAATAAATTGAACCTTGGGCTACAAAAAGAACGAAATTTTGCACAAAAAATCCAAAATTGTTGAGGGAATAAGGTTATAAAAATATGTATAAGTAACGAAGCCATATAAGAGAAACCCATGATATGAAATACGTATAATGTGGTGTTCCAAATTAATAAAAGACAAGACAAATGCAAAATTTTCGCGCCTTTTCCATCGCATAATGTTTTAGTTTTTTCTAATACAAACAAAAAAAACAAATCACGTAGCTTTTGAGAAAACCAAGGTGTTTTAACAAAATGTTTGTTGTGATAGTGTCTTAACTTGTATCATCTGTAATGTATTTCTGTGTCCTGCTTTGTGTCTTACCAAATAAAATGTTTGGTAGAAGAAATATAATATCTTTGTCTACATACTTACCTACAATCCTCACACTTCTTTGATACAAAAAAGGTACGTTTTGGAATGCCGACTAGGTACAAGTTGTAATTCCGACCTTCTACCATAACCACCGCAACGTGATAATAATAGTTATTAATGCAACTGTACTATAATGAGGGGTATTAAAACACATTAATATTTTTTTATACACTTCCCTTCAAAAGACATCAACGAGTTACTTGATTAGCAGGAGGATTCGTCTAAATCTAGGTCATAATAAAAAATCGGTTTAGTTATGTCTCTCGATAAGATACAACCAGACATCAAATAACTTCTACTAATGAAAAAAAAGTCCTCCCATACTAAAGTAGACAGCTAAACCAAACTATTGTATTTGGGAAAGTATTTTTTTTGTCATTTTTTGATCTGTTTCTTTAGCAAAAATCATTAGTTTTTTTTTTGCACAACGGGATAGTGCTTGGCCTTCATCTCTCTCATATGATGTTTCATTGGTAGAATCTACAAAATGATGGTGTAAGTATAACAGAAACAACATAATACCTAGTAGCGACCGCCTGCGATTTTGTCTGCGTTTACATTTTCCGTAGATTTTCCATAGTTTATTTAGTTATAATATAACCAGTTTTTATAAACGTATATTTAAGTAACTAAATGGTTGAGTTCCAGTTGTACTATTCGATTAAGAGAAAAGAAATTACATTTGTAATTACTTATAAATTACATTGACGTCTAAACTCCATTATGCATTGGAATTTGGAATATAATTATTCAAGTTATAAATTACTGGCGCAGTGTTATTGGGTCGCTAGAACAAGAATATAATAGGTATGCATTTTTTCTATTCCTGACAATTTGTTCTTTCTGCCAAACTGCTATCTATTGCCAAATAAGATTTTCTCTCATTTTTACCATTTTCGAGCTTTTCACAAAACGACTACAAAAAATTATATAAGTTTGGACATGTCAATGACAACATGCTCTAAGTGACAACGCCTCTCGCACTATGCCGTGGCCAGGTGGGCCGTACCCACCCCAGAAAAGTCAGGTGCCCACCCCAGAAAAAACCTTGTGCATTAAGTACCACGTAGGTACCCGCGCTTAATTTGTCGTTTGTTTTTAAGCTTTTTATTCTGGTCCTATGCCTGACAAGGGATAAATATTTTACACGACTGCCCAAAAAAACAGAGGGTAATGTGTTCAAGGTTCATGTATGTTTGTATGTGAGTTTCTTTATTTCACCATACATTTTAATTGCCTTCGGATTTGGATGTACCTACGGGGTATCGTTATAATCCTTAAGGCGATTAGCTACCTCACAGTGGCGCCCTCGCACCTTAAATAAATTTATTGCTCGCTAAGTACATAATGTATCGAAAATTCAAACGTTGAGGTTGAAGCTAAGGTACTATAGTTTATTTACAAAGAATAACGCGCATTTTAGTCAGTTTCATCCACTAATCATGGAATCTGTGGTTTCATCCGCAAAATAAAATAAAACAATAATATATTTATTATTCAATTTAATATAAAAGACACAGTAGGTTGCCTCCCCGGTGGTGACAACTCTGGGTGCACTCTGTTAGCTTTCCTCCTCCTCTCTTTAGCTCTCTTCACGCTGCCAACCAGCAATTCCAGGTGCTGCTGGTCTACCAGCACCTGCCTGAATCCCGCTACCATATCCGCAGGAGTCTTCGCCGAGAGAGCGTCCAGTTTGACAGCTGTCATCGCACAGGTCTCTGGTGACATCTGTCAAAAATATAAACAAGTCTAAAAGTGGCACCCTGGCCGAAAGTGGCGCTGCGGTAAATTTTATTTAGTATTATATTTCTAATACACATTTAAAAAAAAATTACGTGGAATTTTTAGGACACACAGACTAGTATTTTTAGACGGTATCATTATATTCCCTTCCCTCTTAGCCACTGCTAGAATTATGTAATAGATAAAATAAAATTAAAAAAAAATAAAAATTAAAAACCCGCCTGCATAAAAAGACAAGTCGACTGAAAAGATGGAAACAAGATTAAATAAATATTAAAGGCAAAATGTCATAATAACATGCAGTCGGAGGCATGTTTATAGAAAGTGACATTATGAATGATTGAATTATATGCCTCCGACTGCATGTTATTATGACATGTTGCCTTTAATATTTAATCTTGTTTCCATCTTTTCAATCGACTTGTCTTTTTATGCAGGCGGGTTTTTTAATTTTTTTAATTATTTTTTTTATTTATCTCTTTTTAGTTATTATATATTACGGGCATGATATACATTTTTGAAATCCTTATAATAAGCCCTTTAATTTGATACCCATATTGCAGTAATCTAAAAAAAATTTTTTTTTCACTACGTATAATAGCACCGTACAGCCGCCATGTTGGTTTTTTATAACGCCACCTTCTTAAGAACACTTGGGCTGAAAAGACAAATCTAACGAAATCTTAATCATAGAAATCCGTTCAGCCGTTTGAGAGATATGAGGTAATAAAGAATACAAACATACATACATACAAACATACAAGATACGCGCGAAAAACATAACCCGCAGTCGGGTAAAAAAGTGGCCGTTTTTGATACATTTGCTACGAATGACTACGAAGGAATGTAGACAACATCATTGCCTTCTAAAAATACCATGGGCCCTAACAATTCCACGTAAAGATTTACTGAAATCATTTTCTAGTGACAGCTTATTAAATAAAAACCTCTGAGGGTGCTTTCGGTAGAAAAAAAAAATTAGGGGTCAGTTTCCATTAATATATTAATTTAACAGGGAAAGTGGTGTCATCATTTTAATGACACGACGCGCTGGCCTGAGGTGTTCATCGTAGCGCACCCATTTTGAAGCGCAACTAACGTTGCGCACCTAAATTATTCCTCGTGCACGTCGTGCACCTTTAAAGGGGAATATCTAACAAATCCAAACTAAATAGTTCTAAAATACGCGCTGTAATCCGTAAAAAGTATTTTATTTCTAATTAAACCCTATTATTTACATAAAATTTTAATAGAAATTTTAATATCATTATAGACTTTACCTTCAGAATAATAGGTTTGAATTCTTCAAGCTCAAGATTATGATGTGGAGTTTCCAAGGACTTGGAGCGTAACCAGCTGTAATTGGAAGTGTTTGTCCTTCTGGAGTATTCTGTTTTGGACTGACGAAGCATGGAGTCCATCTGGAAAGGCCGGTGATCAGTTTCATAAAATAAATAAATAAATAAAAATCAGTTTGTTCAGGAAAACACATTAACAAAGCAAAATATGAAGCTCTCATATAAGGTTACCCTGTGTTATAAGAGTAATGTTATCAATGTTTTAATACAGGGTTTTACAAAACAACCCGCAATGCTGAATATGGTAGATAGGGACCATCAAACTGAACAACTTTTACTATGGGACCAACTCTGAAATCGCGAAAAAAATCTGCTGCTTTCGACATTTTGATATTTTCGTTGTTAATTTTTGTATGAAACAACTGAACTTTTTTTGTGATTTCAGATTTTATTTTATTGTCAATTTAGTCGCATTTTTTACTACCTAACATCTTCAAGAAAAAAGGAAAAAAGTGTCTACATATTAGGGAATATGCATCATTTTTTTTTAAACCAAAATCAAAAGTATAATGCGTGAGAAAATCAAGTGTAATATTAAAACTTTTCTATTGTGTTTCTTTTCTCGTGATAAAGTTACTTGAAGTTAGCACGCATGAGCACCCGCCGAGAACGCTCTATACAACGGTGACGTCACATGTCACGTTTTAGGTGTGTCTTCAATTATCTCCCTAAATTTTGCGTTTAAGTACATAAGTGTCATAAAATATATTATTTCTTAAAATATCGTTATTTTCCCCTGATTTCATCGTGTGATAAAACTAAAATAATACATTTTTTATTTATTTTTTCTGTTCCATCATGTTTTTGTAAGTGTCCGCAGCGATCAAGCTCAAATTCAGCAAAATCGGTGACTTATGCATATTGCCTATTAAGTATAATAAGTAAACAACTTACATATTGCAGTAAATCATTTTGGGAGAACAAATTTTGATGTGGCATCGCTCGATCGAATAACATTGTCACACACAAAACCTTCGATATTCATCCACGTATTGGTTTGATTGACATAATAATATTCATATTAATAAGTAGATATGGCGAGGAGAGATTATCAACTAGGTATGTATCTATTATTAAATACTCGTACCTATCTGTGCTGTGCATATCAACCTAGAGTAGGCCTGTCCGTTTGTCTCATATAATATATGATACCAGTTTTTTTTTATTAAAGTGGCACCCTGAGCAAAAGTAGCGCCGCGGTAAATTTTATTTAATATTATAATTTTATTCTAATACACAATTTCAACAATTTTTCACGTGGAATTTTTGGGGCCCACAGTCTAGTATTTTTAGACGGTATCGTTACATTCCCTCGTAGTCACTGCTAGAAGTAGATAGCAAAACTGCTAAAAGTGGCCTTTTTTGACACATTTGCACAAGTAGATAACTTCTACAAATGACTACGAGGGCATGTAGTGATACCTTCTAAAAATACTAGACCATGGGCCCTAAAAACGCCACGTAAAACATTATTAAAATGTTTTTCTATTAATAACTTATTAAATTAAAACCTCTGAGGGCGCCAATTTCGGTCATACAACCCTCTTAAACTTAAACCAAGATATCCAACTTGGGACTATTAGTTATAAGATGGATAATTTAAAAACCTTTTTAGGGTTCCGTACCAAAATGGTAAAAAAAGGAACCCTTATGGTGTGACTCAGTCTGTCTGTCTGTCTGTCACAGCTGGATATCTCGAGAACTACTAATGGTATCAACTTGTGGAATAGTTTAAGATGACATTATTTGTCCAACTATTTTACAAATAAGAATAAAAAAAAAAACATTTTTTTTTACAACAGGGACCGAAAAGGGGTCTTAAAAATTTTAAGTGAAGCGACTAGGGCATGTGGGGTATCATATGAAAGAGCGCTGTTTGCACATTTTAAATCATTTTTTTCTTTTTTTTTAGTTCATAGTTTTCGACTTATGTAGGGCTTAAAGGCTTATATTAAATCCGCCTGGCTAGCTACCACCATCTTACCTAAGTCTGACGTCATAACAACAATTTAAAAATTGTTGTGTTCCGGAGGTATAAAACAAGATCGAAGTCTTAGACTTTCCGATTCGATTCGAAAAGTTGGTTTCCGTCGATCGTGTCGTGAATAACCCCCCTGACCTCCAATTTTTTTATTTTACAAAATAATATCAAGGAAATCAGCGTGCTTTTCTTGTCAATGTAGATAATATTATAGATAAGTAGTTATGATTATGATCAATCATTAAACTTTTATTGAGCTTTTTTATTAGCGCTATCAATGGAACTTATCGACCGATAACGAACGGAAATAGATATTATTAACTTTTTACTAATTATAAACAAGTATTTAAGAAGTAGTTTAATATGCGAAAAGGTCACCATTTGTCAAAAGTAGAAAATCTATCAACAAGTAATTTACCATGGTTACTGCCATAGAAAACTAAAGAGCTATGGTATATAATATAGTCTCTTTACACCCTCTGAACTTAGAAGAATTTTTAAATTCTCTTTAAGCCAATCTTTCCACTTAGTTCTTCTAGTTTTGGACCATATAGTGGCTTGGTACACATGTCAGCCAGCTGTCTCGCAGAAGGTACTTGTTTGACTTCAAATTCTTTGTTAGTAACACATTCACGTACAAACAAGTGCTTCAACTTAATATGTTTGGTCCGCTTATGGTACTCATATTTAGGGTTGTGAGAAAGTTTCACAGCTGATTCGTTATCTAGGTAAAGCACCGGTTTTTCCAAATTGACCAAGTCTTTCAATAGGCTGTTCAGCCACAAAATTTCTTGTGCAGTCTCGCTGGCTGCGATAATTTCAGCTTCAGTTGACGAAAGAGATACGACAGTTTGTCGTTGGCTTTTCCAGCTAATAGCTGCTCCTGAGAGTAGACACACCATTCCAGTTGTGGATCTCCCTGTTGTTTGATCTCCTGCAAGATCAGCGTCAGAATAGCACACTAAATTATTTGGGGTCTCTGCAGTGTGTCTATATACTAAGCCTTTGTCAGTAGTTCCTTTCAGGTAGCGAAAGATCCGTTTCACTAGCAAGACATCAGTTGTTGTGGGTGCCTCTAGAGATCTGGATGCTTTGCTCACAGCGTAAGCTATATCTGGCCTTGTGCCCACTGCTAAGAAGGTAAGTGCTCCGACAGCCTGTCTATATGGAAATTCTGGTCTATTTCCATTAGGTTCTGTGTCGTTGACACTATCTTTTTTTATTGGAGTCGGTGTTGACTTGCTGTTCACCATACCAAACTTCTCAAGGACCTTCCGAGTATAGGCTTGTTGGCATAGTGTTATTCTTCCTTTTTCTGTTTTAATTTCCATGCCTAGGAAGTAAGAGGCAGGTTTAGTCGTTATCTTGAAACGAGTTTTAAGTTCATTGATGAAGTCATCTCCTGCTGCGGCTGTGTTAGACGCCACAAGTCCGTCATCAACATAAAGACCGATCAAAACTTTGGACTGTCCTTTAACTCTGATGTACAGACAAGGATCGGCTTCACTTTGTTTAAAATCGCTTTTTAACAAAAATTCAGCAATGCACGTATTCCAGCATCGTGGTGCTTGCTTCAGTCCATATAGGCTGCGATTTAATTTGCATACCCGCTTTGTTCCATCTTGGAAGCCTTCGGGCTGTTTAACATAAATTTCTTCTTCAACTGTGCCATTAAGGAAGGCTGTTGATACATCAAATTGACGTAGGTTCAAATTTTCTTTAGTGGCGATCGCTATGATTGCTCTTATAGTACTGAGTCTGGCCACAGGACTAAACGTCTTATCGTAGTCGACGCCTTCTTGTTGAGAATAACCTTTGACAACTACCCTGGCTTTAAATTTGTCGATAGAGCCATCTGGATTCATTTTTAGTTTGTAAACCCATTTGCATGGTAGTGCTCTTCGTCCTTGAGGTAGTTCTACTAAGTCCCAGGTTCTATTTTCATTCAGTGAGTTTATCTCGCTCAGCATGGCTTTGAGCCATTCTTCCTTGTTAGGGGAGTCCAAGGCTTGTTTATAAACCATTGGATCTTCAGGTAACTTTTCTACTTCAGCAACAGCTGCCAGTACGAAGTCATCATACCGTTGTGGCGGTTGTATTGCTGATCTGTCTCTAAGATTGTAATGATTCGGTTCAGGTTCTTGTTCGATTTCAGCTACATTGTCGTTGACAAGAACTTCGTGTTCAGAGATTTCATGATACTCTTCATTGTCACTGTCAGTTGCTTCACCGTTAACGACTTCTTGTTGATTATCATCACGCTGAGTAAATTCTGCATCTATGACATTTTCAAAGTCATTATTTTGTTGTGTATTGTCTTCGTCATCGATGTCTACTTGAATGCTTTTTCTGACTGAATCCGAATTACAAATCTTGTTTTCATTATATGTCAAGTGGTTGATTTGAACGTTGACGTCATTTTGTTGAGTGGAGTTTGAGTAATAGTTCACCTTTACAACTCTTACATCTTTGGAAATAAATGTTTTGCGTTTGGACGGAACGAAGATCCTGTAGGCTTTGCTGGTATCTGAGTATCCAACAAATACTCCTGGTATAGTCTTGGAAGCAAATTTATGACCTCTGGGTCCTTTATTCAGTATGAACGTTTTGGATCCAAAAGGATGGAGATGAGAAACACAGGGCTTTCTTAACACCCATTTCTCGAATGGTGTTTTGTTTTCAATAGCACTGTTCACACTTCTATTGGACAGGTAGTTTGCTGTGCAGATTGCTTCTGCCCATAGTTGCATTGGTGCTTTTGCGTCAATAAGCATAGCTCTGGCTTTCTCCAATAATGTTCGATTCTTCCGTTCAGCGATACCATTTTGGTGTGGGGTATAAGGTGCGGTCAGTCTTCGCGCAATCCCATGTTCCTTTAGATAGGCTTGGAATTTCCCGTTGATGTATTCCGTACCGTTGTCCGTTTGCAAATGTTTGATTTTGTTGCCTGTAAAGTTTTCCATTTCTTGTTTATACTCTTTGAACTTATCAAGGACTTCTGATTTGTTCTTTAAGAAATAGACCCGTCCGTACCTACTGTAATCGTCAATGAAAGTTACAAAGTATTTGTTTTTTCCCTGAGATGGTGTACTAATTGGACCGCATACGTCACTGTGTACAATCTCTAGACGTTCAGTAGTTCTGGGTGTAGTTCGTTTAGGAGGGCTTGGCACTCGAGTTAGTTTTGATTGAATGCAGGTTTCGCAATCTGACAAAGTCTCATCTTTATTAAAGTTTAATCCAATTAATGTCTCATTGTTGAGAGCTGTGTGGAGGTCTTTGTCGTTCATATGTCCAAGCTTCCTGTGCCAGTCTTGTATTGTGTTTGTAGAACTCGTTACAGACGTTGCTGTAAAGCTCCTTTCAATGTTTGGCGATCTAACGTAGTAGAGGCCATTTGATTTTTCTGCTGTCATTAGCAATTTTCCTGTTTTATTGCGTATGACTGCTTTGTCTTTATTGAACTTCACTGTGGCACCTTGATTGGTCATACTAGACACTGAGAGTAGGTTAACAGAGAGTGCGGGTACAAATAGTGCGTCTTCTAGATGTATTCTTTGTAATTCGTTTTTCAAATTCAAAGTAACTCTGCCTTCTCCTTTGATGTCAGTAGAATGATCTTCTGATGCAAAGTTGAGTCTTCTTGACACTGACTTCATGTCTTTGAAGTATTCACGCTGATGTGTCATGTGAGATGTGCAGCCGCTATCAAGTACCCAATCGTTTTGATTATTCCTGTTCAAGGTAAGAAGGCACTCTTCAGCATAGTGAGAGTTATAATTTTTGTCGGACTTCCTCACTTTGTTGTTCTTCCAGCAGTTTGAGCATATTTTGTGTGTCTTTTTCTGAAATATATTTCTTCCAGTTTTCTTGCAGACCTTACAAAAAGTGTAGAGTGCGTTTTCTTCTTGAGTTTGCTGAGGATCATACTGTTCATCATTGTGATGTCGAGCTTCACTCTCTTCTATAATTTTAATTTTAAGTTCTTCTGGTTTCGGCAGGATGTCGCGTGACTCTATGGCAACACGAAAATTTTCGTATTCTGAGGATAGGCTATAAAGCATCATAATTGTCAACAGATCCTCGTTTATGTTTACATCCATATCTGCCAGTTTGTCAACTGTGTCCATTAACTTGTTTAAGTGTGCACGCACATCGTTTCCTTCTAGTTTTGTAAGAATTAATTGTTTGAGAAGGGATGCTTTACGTGCGGGACCTTTGCTTGCATAAATTTCTTTAAGTTTATCCCAAAGAGCCTTTGCAGAAGTGCACTTTTTAATTTCCTTTAGCTGTGAGGGGGCGATTATAAGGATTAGCTCTGATTTCGCCTGTCTGTCACCCTCAACGGCTTCGGCACTCGCGTTTGGGGCTAGAGGAATAGTGACATACTTCCATAAATTGTTTTTTACTAAGACTGCTTCCGCTTGGATTGCCCATGTGTCATAGTTATCTTTTTCAAGTGGATCTATGTGGTATGTCCTCGGCATGTTTGTAGAAATACAAAGAACGTTTCACTTGATTCGCTTGTTTTTATTTGTATACGCTCTGCTACCATATTAACTTTTTACTAATTATAAACAAGTATTTAAGAAGTAGTTTAATATGCGAAAAGGTCACCATTTGTCAAAAGTAGAAAATCTATCAACAAGTAATTTACCATGGTTACTGCCATAGAAAACTAAAGAGCTATGGTATATAATATAGTCTCTTTACAGATATTCATTGGCTGATAAATAGTACAGTGTGTGAAAAGTACGTCCGATCATAATTTAGGTACCTACCTAGGTCAATGATTCAGTTTAAAAATAATACATGGTGTACCAAAACTTTGCCACATCTACCTATTTAAGGTGGTACAGTGAGCTCAGTAGCGCCACCAATGGAAATAATCATTTACGTTGTATCAAGGGCTTGGAATAAAAGTTTTAGATATTTTGCGCAAATAGAAGAGTAAGTACTTAAAGAGCAATTTTTAAATATTTTTTCATGGCCTCAAATATAAACAATAAGTTATGAATGCCGATATTGCTAAATGTGGCCACTTTTGCTTAAGTTTGAGTTCTTGAAACAACCACAAAAAAAACACCCTGTGACAGACAGGAAAAAAAATGTGACAAGACACAAACAGAGTTAGTTTTGTGATTGACACCGAACAATTACATAAATGACAAAGAATCCTCTTTCAACTGATTTTTTAAACGAAAATTTAAGCTTCAAAGAGTATTCCATCAACCTTTGATTAATCTGTCAAAACCATTTGTCATTTTCAAAGTGTCAACCGTTGCATCATAATACTAAGTGCACAAATCATAAGCGCAAATATGTGAAAATTACCAAGAAAATGCCAGACGACGGAACGGTTTTATTCAAAATTGTAAAAAGTTTTCTGCTCAGGGTTATGATATGTAGTAAAGTGGTGTGTTGTTTCCCTTTAGACAATGTCGGTTTGTCACAGTCGTCTCGTCCAACCAGTGCGTTCAGCAAGTTCAGCAAAAAAAGTCGCAGTAAAAACAAATCTCCCAAAAAATTCCTGTCCACCAAACAAATTTTCGAAGCCAAAACCCCCAATTTGGCAGACACATCGAGAAGTAAAAAAAATAAAATCTTTAACAGCAGCAAATCATCGCTGAAATCCACAAAAGAATCAGATTCCATACAGCCACACAATATCCGAAGCACGCGCGATAATAGGGCCGTGATGGAATGGGTGAAATTGAAAAAAATAAAAAAGGGCGGGAAAGACAAGACGACGAAATCGAAAACGGCATCTGTGGCGGCCGACATTATTGGAGATGTTTACGACTTTAAACAACCGGATATGAAGATTAACAACAAGAAATTTAAAAACATTTTCCATGCAAAGATAGCAAACAATTATAGTGAAACAGATATTTCGAAGAGAGATGCGTCGAAATTGGATAACAGTTCAGATTCCGATAGTCGAGAGTTTGTCCTCGAAATGTATGACCATTTTACATAACTGTCGAAATAAAACAAAAAAATATTATTTAGATTTCTTTTATTATTTACATGACACCTTAATAAATAACATCATTTGGTGTGTGCGTTTAAATATAAAAGTAGTGCGCCCAAAATAAATACATAGTGTTGCCAATTTATTAACAAATTAATTACCAAATAGTAACATAATTATAGTAACTTGTAATATCACAGTGTATGCTATAAATAAATTAACAATAAATATAAAACCCGTAACAAAAAAAAAGGTTCCCAAGCAGAATTCGAAAATGAATATAATATTCGCTATTTATATTGGATTAAATCAATCATAAATTAAAATGTTGAATAATGCCATATTAACACGAGTCTAGCTACTATTGCTTAGTAGGTACCTGTTACTTGTCACTAATACCTTGCGTATAAACATTTATAATAAGTGCTTAGACAGTATATGTTTACATGAGAGGTCTAGTGTAAGACAAGTACTGAGCATTAGTAGCTTTACAGTTAAACTCGTGTAAACATGGCATTTAACCGACAAACCAATATAGCCCTTGTGGCACAAAATATAAGACAGACAGAAGAAGCTGTTTGGAAAAAACGGCTCTCCGTGCAGTCACGCACATATATACACTTCGCACAAGCAATCTCAGACCATGTCAGGCTATATTCAGTACTGTAACTATAACTAACTGTACTATGCGAGCCAAATAACTAGTATAAATATCGACTCGAATAGTACTCTCAAAACGGCCATATTTGTTTGCGTTTCGCTTCCACTTCAGGGTGTAGGATGTGCAAGAAAAGGAATAAAGATCAAAATTGCCGTTTAACAGTACTATTCTTATTTGGCTCGCATAGTACTATTTAAACCAACCAACCAATGGGTTAGCACGCGCGCATCCGTCGGCACGCGTCCGTATGCGGATGCGCGCGCGTGCTAACCGACATGCTAACCGGATGCGCACGCGTGCTTGCGACGCGTCCACATCCGTCGGCACGTGTCCGCATCCGTCGGCACGTGTCGGCACGCTCTTCTAGGAGCGTACCGCAATCTGTCAGTGTCACCGGGTGCGTCAACCGAAAGCTACCGACGAGCTGCCGACGCGTGCAGACGGATGCGGTCGCATGCCGACGCGTGCAGTCTGCTGACAGATTCGGAAGTATGCCGATGCGTGCGGATGGAGCCGACCGGCTGCCGACGCGTGCCGACTTATGGAACTTTTTCCTCATTAGTGCTACGATTTAGTACATTGTGATAGCACTGATGAGATAATAATGTCCTATTAGTTCTACGGTAGATCTGCCAAGTAACAAGTGGAATTATTTCCACTTGTAGGTTGTAGGTTTATACCTAGCGAGTTTTGTATTGCACAGAAAAATGAGGACTTTTCCAAGTGTCATTAAAAAACATGAAATAGTAACTATTTGCCTCACTACACGGCGTTGATGGACAAGTGAGAAGTGAACTGTCAAAATTTGCATTGAAAAATAAACGGCCGTCATTTTCATTTCTTAGCGTTCGTTGGGTGTTAGCGGTTTTCATGTGAATTATGTTTTTTTCCTAGGTTTTCTACAATAGGGATGATGACAACTTTTTTTTATTTTATGTTACATAAATTACCTCTCAAAAAAAAGAAACATTGGTAAAAGAATTAATTCGCTAGCATGAAAACTGCCCGAGAGATATCACAGTGTGAAATGCACACAAATGGACTCGCCCAAAAACGCTCCATACTAATGGCTTCCTAGTTATGACGTCACGAATAAGTAGTTTGTATGCAACGCGTAGGAAATTTGTTTGGCAGCTATATTAAATATTGTGTTTATCAAAATAGTTTCTTAGACAAATTTGCTATACATTTTACGGACTAATTAAAGGTATCATTTATTTTAATAAATTTTATACTTTTTAAATGGACTTGTCCACCCAACTTTGAAGGGTCATAAAATAAATAATATGCAATATTTAAAACCAAGAGGTATACAAGCTACTCTAAAAGTTTAATATGTTTACGATTTTTATTAGTATTTCGTTATTTTATTCATAGTCATCATCCCTATTGACACTTGCCTGTTTATCAACGCCATCTATCGAGCCTACAGTTTTTTTCATTTTGAAAATCCCTCATTTGTGGGTCTGTAAATTTCATTTTTTATTCTTTTTTCTGCTTTAATAAGGTTTCATAAGGCCACATAGCTAATGTCGGTGATAATTTTAAAAACAGACAAGGTTTAATTGCGCTCAGTACAAAGTGAAGCGAGTAGAATTTCCATACGCTAGCTTTTGGTATATTTTCTTCTAAATATCTTGTGCTGAAGAATAGTAGAGAAGTCGCGAAAATTGATATTAGTAGCGACCTGTTTTTTGTGTAATGGCGGTACCTGCAGAAAAAACAGATATATAACTTAACTATATTTGTTTATAAAATTGTCTTGGAGAACCTCAAAAGAATGGTCATAATCTACAATTTAATTTCCCCATTGCTTTAAAAGACAGTCATGTCAATGCTATGGGACCAACTCTGAAATCACGAAAAAAACAGCTTTCATACAAAATTCAAAGAACATTAACGAAAATATCAAAATTTATGAAAGAGCTGATTGTTTTTCGCAAATTCAGAGTTGGTCCTATAGTAATCTACCATATTCAGCATTACGAGTTTTTTTGTAACACTCTGTATAATATTACTCACTTGGCGACTTCCGGCGTGACTGTAAGCGCCCACCCCAAGGGGGGCTAGTGGTAAATATAAAATAAATAAATAAATATTACTAACTTAGCGACTTCCGGTGTGACCCCAGAAACTTAGGGGTTGGCTATTGGTAATTATAAAATAAATAAATAAGTAAGTATTACTCACTTAGCTACTTCCGGTGTGACTGTAAGAGCCCACCCCAGTAATGATGCAGTTGACTGCACTAACGCGAACATAGGGGTGGTCGAAACGCGAATCGAGTCTGGGTATTGACACCACTTGAATGCCTGGACAAGAAAAAAAACATAATTGAATGTAATTTCTATAACGTAAATGGTTTTTCAACACACTTGCTCGTAAAGTGAGCCCTAATACATCGCTTTTAGGGCCATAAACCGAGCTATAACAAACGCGTGCAATAATATATAAAACACTAGTTCGTAATAGAATTAACCCTACAAAGTTAAATTAGTACCTTACTGCAAGTTCTATGCGAGTAAACAGAGCATTCCCAATTTAGCCGGGTTATACAGTTATTTTTTTTTGACAACAAAGAGGTTTTATTTTATGCTGCTGAAAATTCATATACATTTTTGGAATAAATAAATGTGTAAGTCCTTAATTAAGTCAAATAAATATATAATAGGGATGTTGACTAATGAATAAAATAACGAAATACTAATAAAAATCGTAAACATATTAAACTTTTAGAGTAGCTTGTATACCTCTTGGTTTTATATATTGCATATTATTTGTTTTATGACCCTTCAAAGTTGGGTGGACAAGTCCATTTAAAAAGTATAAAATTTATTAAAATAAATGATACCTTTAATTAGTCCGTAAAATGTATAGCAAATTTGTCGAAGAAACCATTTTGATAAACACAATATTTAATATAGCTGCTGAACAAATTTCCTTTGCGTTGCATACAAACTTGCAAGGCGTGACGTCATAACGTGCAAGCCATTAGTATGGAGCGTTTTTGATCGAGTCCATTTGTGTGCATTTCACACTGTGATATCTCAGGCAGTTTTCATGCTAGCGAATTAATTCTTTTACCAATGTTTCTTTTTTTGAGAGGTAATTTATGTAACATAAAATAAAAAAAATAGTCAACATCCCTATTATTATCAAATTATTCATAATTCACAATATTTTGTTATAAAATATAAAAATATTTGCATTTTGTAACTTAAAAGTATTAGTAGTAGGCTGTATGCTTTTCACCCCTTTGTTCGCAAAATATTCTTGAGTTGGGCGTGTGAAAAAAAAAAAAAAACATGCGCGCCTTTTCCCATAATTATCATATTTTGTTTTTGCCATATTTGTTGCTGTGTGATAAATTACTTTGTTTTTTCCTCGCAAATGTGTTGAAAAACGTCGTATGAAACTCGTGAGCTCTTGCTTATTGCACACTCGGCTGAGTTACGCCCTCGCCTGCGGCTCGGGCTGCAACCCACAGCCTTGTGTGCAATGAGCAACCTAAGCTAACTTGTCTCATAATGTACTATTATAGAGCACATTAGCGCCGCCATCGAAAAAAAATCATTTATTTATTTATTTAACTATCTTTATTGTACAATACAGAACGGTACAAGAGGCGGACTTAATGCTAGTAGCATTCTCTACCAGTCAACCTTTGTGATAGTGCTAAAATAAAGACTAAATTGTGAATTGTGTTCTTCTAGTGCACTCCGAAGAAGCTTTGTGGTACTTTCTATCGCTTAAACAATATTTTCTAGCCTGACGTTTAGTTTTATGGAGTTTTTTTGGAACTGACTAAAAATCGCACTGCACAGACAGGCAGACACTTTTTATTATAGTAGACAGGCAAAATTATAAGAGTAGTAGATCGAACTAACCAAAAACCGCACTGCGCAGCAGATTTTTTTACTAAAGATGGGCAAAATTCAATTCAATTCACTTTATTGCATTCCACAATGATAACAAGATGGTATAGGTAGGTAAAATAACAAAGTACATTGTAGACCCTGAATACGACACAGCAAATTATTTGAAGAGGAGTTGAGAGGACTTACTTTTTTTCAATTAAATGACAATACTTTAATAATAAATACTTCTTATTTAAATTTTTAATCTTTATTATAAATTGCAAGATTATAGGATGAAGCTGACAAAAATTGCGCTGAGCGGCCATTTTTTTACTATAGACAGGCAAAATTACAAGATTATTGGATAAAACTGACAAAAAATCGCGCTGCACGGCCGTTTTTTTGCGACTTCTATAGACAGGCAAAATTACAAGGGAGGTAGTGGATGGAACTGACTGAAAATCGCGCTGCGCGGACGTTTTTCACTATAGACAGGCATTTTTCTGAAAAATCTGGCATTTTGAGCACAAACTTGATAATTTAAAGCAAAGCAAGGGCCCCTTGATAGAATTTGCTATGTTTAGTTTAACTCTTCAACGCCCGGAAAATGAGACACAACAGAAAATCTATTGTGTCTCGGTCGCCAGCGACCGCTCCGGCTTTAATGAATTAAGGCGAGGCAGTTCACGATATTTACTCTTTCACTCTTAGAATAAGGTTGAATGTTGTATTAGCTTTAATTGACGCTTCGCCAGAAATTTGACGAAATTTAGTACATTTTTATTGAATTCTGAAATACTGGATCATTTATTAAAATTGTACTCGGTTATTGTGTTAGGTCGATAAAAAAGCTATCATTTTTGCATAAAAAATCATATCACTGTCGTTGAAAATTACGAAATCTGACGATTGGAAATTTATTTTTATAAGTTTTTATGGTTTTGTTAAGATTTTTTTACAGAGTCACCATGCCATTTTTCAATATTCTGTTCGGTTATTGTGTTTCTTTGTTTCTTTTTCAGTCTACAGTAATTTTTGTGAAGTAGAATTCTACATCAGTTCTTCACATTGGAAGTTCAAAAATCTATCCTTTCATCAGAACGTGAACTGGCCTCGCCTCAACGCGTTTAATACCTATGTTCTTAATCTAACAAAATGAAAACAACGCAAAAGTTTAAAAGTGTAAAGATTATTTTGACTTTAAAAACTTACCAATTTAACAGTCCACTGCGGGTCCTTCCCGCACAACACTAAACTTCCATACGTGACCACGCTTATTAGTATAGTTAGTGCTGCCGAGAATACGTGCCACATCACTGTGGAGCGAGTGCTCATTTGTAAGCCGTAGCCCCAAATATATGGGTCGGACACGTATATGCAGAGAGCGGGGGCTAGAAATGAGCCTGAAAAAAAAATGTATGGAGCATGAAAAAATTTAAAAAAAAAACTTTTTTGTTCAGGTAGTTTTTTATTTGATTTAGGGTGGATTCGTCCAAACTTCAATATAAACGGGAATAACTATACCAAGAATACATCTATTCCAGGATTTTTTTCTCGAGTAAAGAAATTGTCATTTTTCCATGCAATCCAAAGATAAGTTACTCTTGGGATTCTTATTCCTTCATTAGTGAGTGAATATGTGAATGAACGTATTATCCTGCCAATTGTCATTGTTCTATAAACAAACTATTTAAAAGGCAAAGTCTTGTCAACTCTATTTTGTCGCCTTTTACGTATCTGTAGCGGTCAAAGTCAAATGTCAAACAAATGTCACTGACATATGGCACGCGGACGCCATTAAAATAAAAAAATAATAAATAAATACTCGCGGATTAACTCTGTTATTCCCCGCGAAATGGTGGTATAGCGACTATTCCCGAATAGGCAAAATACTCTGAAAATAGTGTGTGGTAAAACGTAATTTCTATTTACTCTTGAATAACTGGTCATTTTATCTAAGAATAACAGTTATTCTCACTTGATCGAATCCGCCCTTAGAGCAGATTTTTCAATCCTCAGATAACAGATATCAGTCAGTTTAAATTTTAACCAAATCTAACAAAAGTCATTCAAAAATGTGACAGACAAATGAATGACAAGCATTTTCAATTTGGCAGTATAATACGCTATCAAACGGATAAAGCTCTATCTAGGCATTGAAAAATCAGCCCTTAAAGTGCGGTGCTAATAAGTAAGTTAAAAAAATAAATTCTTATTTTATTTATTAAAAAAAA
This sequence comes from Agriphila straminella, assembly GCA_950108535.1. NCBI lineage: Eukaryota > Metazoa > Arthropoda > Insecta > Lepidoptera > Crambidae > Agriphila > Agriphila straminella. The sequence continues at coordinate 14,956,869 of OX467304.1, forward strand.
ACTCATAATTGTGTACTAACGGAAAAAAAACAAAATGGTCTTAAGACTTTTCTAATTCAAATCACGTCACGATACGATTCTTTAATTTTTTTATCGTTATTGTTATCGTTTTACATATCGAGTGCTCATTTGTAAGCTGTAGCCTCAAATATATGGATCGGACACGTATATGCAGAGAGCGGGTCTAGAAATGAGCCTGTAAAAAAATATGGAGCATGAAAAAATAAAAAAAACTTTTTGTTTCTTTTGCGAAAAGTTTTTTTGGTTCTCATTTAGTTTTTTTTTAAGGAGAGTGCGTTAAGAAATTCTTATCATTATAATATCCTATTATTTAATATTTTTTAAAGGGCGATTTTCAGAGACCATAAAAAAAGAAAATAGTTCAAAAAATCTCGATAGATGGCGTTTTATGAAAGCCGAGCCGTCTTACCTGCTTAAGGCCCCTATATACCTCAAAGTGGCGCCCTCATCATAACAAAATTAATTGCTCGCAAAGTACATAATGTATCGAAAATTCACATGTACCAACAGATTGCAGCTAAGGTGATTAAGGTTCTAGTTTATTTACAAACAATAAGCTCAGTAAAATCTAGTTTGTTGTAGTATTGGTAAGAAAAAGAGCAAAAAGTAGCCACTTTAGCGATCTCCTGATTCAGATCGCTATACACACCGGATCAGAGTTTCCAGTTTCAGAATTTCAATGTTGATTTCGCGGTTTTTTTTAAATATCCTTATCTCTTAGAATACTGATCAGATCAGTTGGGTGTGTATAGCGATCTGAATCTCCTCCATTCACTCCCTGGATGGCCATCATCAGATCACAGCTAGGTCAATCCCTGGCGGAGAACCAAGGGTTCAACGTTACCTCGTTTGTATGAAAATCGACTGGTGTCTTTAATTGAAAGCAGTCATCTCAAAAAAACATCTTAAAACCATATTAAAAAAACACTACCTGTCATTATGCCCGTAATAATAAATAAAATAAAATTTCATCTAAAAAAAGAATACTTACATAATAAAAATATTAATAAGTAATGTAGATAATTAAATAAATACATAAGTATAGACAATAAAAAATGCATGCTCCCTAATACTTACCTATCCAAAAAAAAAAACTTACAGATAAAAAAATAAAAAAAAAACAAATAAAAAAAAGGGAAAGGTATTGAAAATGTATTTGCGCTGTTATCAATGCCGGCTTCACAATTAGATTTAATATAATCAATGTTAAAAAATAAGTTTATAGTAAGTATCTAGTACATAATTAGATTATAAGTTAAAACTAAGGCGAGAACTATTACTGCCGACAAACTGCTGAGCAGTTTGGCAGTTGTTATTTTTGTAAAACACTTTTATTGTAAAGAAATAAATAAATTTAAAAAAAAAAAAAAATTAACGAAGCTAGTTGTAAAATATGAATTAACATAATATTACGTACCAACGAGAGCTCCAACTAAACACTGGTGCGGAAAATGAGTGGCGACGAACATTCGCGCGAGCATTACAGAGCCGAGCGCCACCGCGAACACAGGATACGCTATATACTTCCACCACCATACGTAGCACTTTCTGGAATAAAAAACCATAATGGCATTAGAAGATCTATAAAACTGTATATAAAAAAAAACATTTTCACGTCTTACGGGGTTGTACAACGCTGGAAGCAATTTTCGTAGTAAATTATCGAAATCATTGTCAATTTTAACGTCTTTAATTAATAAGTACTAAACTATTTCTTATTTTGGGAAACTGTCAATCACAAAACTAGAGAGCTAGTTAAGATTTCTTTTTATTATAGTTTCACTAGAGAGCTAGTTAAGATTTTTTTTTTATTATAGCTGGCAAAATCAGTGAAAAACTACAAAATTGGAGGTCCCTTTTTTTTGTATCAAGAAAAGTTTTAGCTATCTTGTTTCTGTCAATCACAAAACTGTACTTACTCAGTTTGTGATTCTACTTTCTAAATTATTATTTTTTTGGACCGATAAATCAAGTAATACTGTGTGAAATCTTTATTCAAAAATGTGTATTGGCGTTACCAATCATCGTGTTTTTACATACACGTTCTCAGAGGTATGTACAGAAAAGGACATAAAGTATCTTTCATCCATGAAAAAGTACTGTGGCCCTACCATGAGTTGATCCAAAATTGTTTACGCTACTGTAAACTATCGGATATACTTTTTTAAACTTTTTAAATTTTATGCATATTCCTAAGGGTGCGGGTTCGAGTCCCGTCTGAGCTGCTACGGGTGAGTCGATTTTTTCTAATATTTTTCAATTATATTAATAATCTTAATATCGGATATACTGCTCACAGTCAATGCGAGAGAAAGAGAGAAAACGACGTTTACGTTATTGTAAACAGTTTGCATCAACTCATGGTAGGGCCACTGTTCCCGAGGAATAAAAAATACCTGTCATTCATAACATGGGCGATCCACATAGTCAGCAATAGCAGCAACGCTGCTGCGGTATTTGTGTGCCCTGATGGATTGCCAGGCCCCGTCTCACAGGTCTGGTCCGTTTGCCGCAGATGCGGTCTATTGGACGAGTAGAATGAGGTCTCTCGGACCCACCAATATGGACGGTCTTCTAGCAGCCACCTGGTAGAAATGAGGGGGCCTTTTTGATCTAATGAGAATAGGGTAACCATATCGAAATTTTAAAAAGATCACGCTTTAAGTAGAATATGAGATTGTAGAATACCTCGGCAAATCTGCCAAGCTTCAAATTAAAACAGATAAATCGAGCCCCAATCAGACCAAAAGCTGTTTAAAGTCGGGAAAAGCTAGGTGTTTAAACAAGTATGTTAGTTTAAATGTGTTAAATACCTGTGATTTTAATCATTTTGAACTGTCCGGTCCTAAATATTAACTAGGTATTAAAAAACTAAAATTATTACCATTTCATGACAGCATTCAGCCACCCTCCAAAAGACATGCAGAGGAGCAGCTGGGCGGCGAACACCGAGTCCAGGATTGAGATGAGTGGAAATAGATACTCCAGGACATAATGAGGGTTTGATAGGTTGTTCACTAGCTCGAAGTATTCTTCTGAGTCTGCAAACCTGGATGGAAATACACTCTTTAGCAAAAATATGGAATTACAGGGCAGCAAAATAGGGTGAGGGGAAATGGGTGAAATGGTTTCGATCAAGGTGACTGCCGGCTTCACTAGCGTCCCCCCTTCTAAATAATAAATAAATTTTTTTGCTCACATGTGTATTACTAGTGAGTCATTACATTAGTTATAAGTACTTGGCTGCGACAATGAGCAATATTTAATTAGCTGCTTACATTGGCCAATGTGTCTGATAAGGCAAGATTGTATGAAAAATTTCTAGATTAAACTAGGTACCTAGTTACAGAATAGAAACACTTTTTTTAAAACCCAAAAAGTTGACATCAATTTTATGAAACATCTGCAGTTAATTTAATATTTAAGTTTCATAATGTTTTATAATGAATTTATGATTTATTAAAAATATTTTAAGTTTGGGAAATAAAGAAACATAAATTATTTAAGTTTCAGTACAATCTTGCCTTTCTAAGACTTCTTGAACAATTAAGTACTTTATATTGTACACTTTGATAATTTTAGTAATATTATTAATGTAATTAAATAAATAAAAAGTTAGGATGCTTGGATGTTTAGATGTCTGTTACTCAATCACACAAAAACGGCTGAAAGGATTTGTATGAAATTTTTTGCATACAAATAGTTTATAACATGGATTAAAACATGATACTTTTTATCCTAATCAAAAAATCTCAAATTTAAAAATTATATAGCTATTTCATCTTAATCGATTGCCAAATATCTGGAAAGATATTTCAATTGAATGTCGAGGTAATTCCTCACATTGGTGAAATAACGCTGGCTTGCAGCGCAAGAGTAGGATATACGAGAAGAAATTCGGCGATGTCACTAGTGACTCGGTAGCTCAGCGGTCAGAGCATTGGACCGGATATCCAAAGGTCGCGGTTTCGATTCCCGTCTGAGTATTGATCTGGTGCGAGTCGTATTTTTTCTAGTATATTATTTAGTATTGTGTAAAAATAGCATTGTGAATGCAAAAATCTCAAATTTAAAAAAACTAATCAAAGGTCTTGTTGGGTCCATGCGAATGAAGCCGCGGGCGCAAGCAAACCTAGGTAATATTCTTAATTAAGTACTAATTCACACTGGAAAAAAATGAGATAAAAAGAGGTTTAAAAGTTTCAACACTTATTTTGCCTAATCAACGTTGATTAGGTTATGGAGTAGTGTCGTTTTACTATTAACTTAAAGATTAACTATTTGCCACTGACCTGAGCTAGATAAATTTTTGAGTTCTTTCAAAATACGCTAATGCAGTGATGTGAAAATCGATCATATTACATTTCCTTACCAATCTTGGATAAACTCGATACAAGTCACACCGAGTGCGTAGAGCTGGTCCATTGTGTAAGAAAATACTGATAAGAAATTACACAATCATTTTAATTAATACATCTTGATTTTATCACTGTAATTTTGCTTTAAATCGAATCATAACAAACTAACCTAACTTTTGTAATCACGTCAACGTCAAGTCTATGGGTGCATTCCACCAGACTAATCGCTGAGTCATCGATCGCCCTAGAGTACATTTTAAACCATGGAAAGTAATAAAATTAAACTTTAAAAACTAATTTGAGGAGTGCGTCCACTTGGCGCGCTATGTCAAGTCGAATCGAATTGCAATAATAATAATTCTCCTTCTATACATTTACTATAAAGGCTGGCGTCGATTCAACGCGCTGCGGATACGGCTCTTCGCTTCATCAATGGACGCAGTCTCATAGTAAATGTATGTTTGCTTAATATTTCGATTCGATTTGACTCGACTCACTCGACTCGGCATGCCTAGTGGACGCTAGACTTTACGATAAAAGTATTATTGTGGTTAAAATATATACTGTGGTGATCGATGACTCAGTGATTAGTCTGTTGGAATTGTAATTCGCCCAATATTGTCATCATTGCAGTTATAATATAACGACATCTAGCGCCAAGTAGCAGAAGCATGCTAATCAACTGTAAAGTAGGGACATCTATTGACGAGTTTCTTACTCACAAATTACACTAACACTGCTAGATGGCGCTGTCGCCAAAAATTGCGTATTTTGCAGACGGCCAGCAGCTCCCAAAATAGTAAAAAACAAATATACAGACGAACAAAGAACCTCCTCCTTTTTTGGAAGTCGGTTAAAAAAGGAACCCTTATGGTGTGACTCAGTCTGTCTGTCACAGCTGGATATCTCGAGAACTACTACTCATGGTATCAACTTGAAAGGAATAGTTTAAGATGACGTTTGCCTAACTATTTTGCAAATAAGGGGCTTAAATATTTAAAAAAAAAAAAAAAAATTTACAACAGGGACAAAAATTTTAAGTGGGGCGACTAGGGCATATGGGATATCATAAAATGAAAGAGCGCTGTTCGCACATTTTAAAACATTTTTTTTCTTTTATTTTAGGCCTCATAGTTTTCGACTTATGATGATAAATGAAAAAAATACCGTCCCCCCCCCCTTATCTCCGAAGTTTGCAAAGAGTAAAATCTGAAATAATTATATGTAATAGTAGTTTATGTAAAGATTACAGGAAAAATAAAACGATGTCTCAATTTAAGACACTTTTTTAGAAATTAAAAAAACAAACAAAAAATTCATATGTACCTACTACTACACCAGTCAACAGATGGCGCTGGCCTAAAAAGAAAAAAATAGTTCCACTATCGGCCAAGAGATGGTGCTGACCTAATACTGCAATAATAATTTTATTATTCTTCAGCTCTGCAGTGTATTACGGAAACCCTCGGTGCACGAGTCCGACTCGCTCTTGACCGGTTTTTTTACCCTAAAATGAAAATGGTTAGTTATGTTAGGTACCCACCCACACCTACTTTGAAACCTAAAATAATGAAATCACAAGAATTAAGTATTTAAATCTTTACAGACTGTTACCTATAAGTACGGGTTTTCTTTTGCAACATGTATAATTTCTAAAAGTTGCATAAATACTTTTGGTAAACTATTTACCTAGGTAGGTACTACATTACAAACTACAAAAAAATCCATGGACATGATACCTAATACAATACAAGTATTTTCCTAGGTGCATCACTAAACGCGCTCCAAAATTTTGCCACTTATGAGCAGGAACAGCTATCGAGAAAAAAAACGCGCGTAAAATTACTCTATAGACAATTCTCTATGGAAAATTTCATTTCGCTTATCGGCGATAGATGGCGCTGAACAAATTTTACGCGCGTTATTTTTTTCGATAGGTTCGTGCTAAGGGTACATAAGTTGGTAAGTTTCAAGATAAAATTGGTATCTCTACTTTCAGCCGTTAGGGCTCTACGCGTATGCCCCTGCTAACAATTAATGAATCAGTGAAACAATTTTAAGTTTTATTCTCTATCCAAATTCTAAGGTTGTATTCAGTCCATGAAACCGCTGAACAACATTAGGTAGGTATCTAAGAAACAGGGTCAAATATAAAATGTAAAAAAAATGACTTTCCCCATACAAATCAAAGAGATCACGTGATCTTAGTAAGAGATGACCATGGGCGTACCCACGTTCGCCACAATATTTATTATGTTTCATGGAGAAAGTTGTTCCGTTCCATGTAGATACTGAACACATCCTTTAAAGGTGTATGAACACAAATGTATGAACTCTGGTCCTGGACCCAATAGATATAAATAGTATATCGTTAGAAAGGTATATTATAGGTATGGCGCTTGTCCTGAAATGTTGTCCTGATATTCTATGGAGCCGCCGCCGTTAAGCGACTTTCATAGCTGACTGTACTATCCGAGATACTGAAAACACATACTTTATAAGCCGATATCTCGAATCGGACAACAAATCCAAATGTAACCCCATAATAACTTTTTTTCCTCTTGAAAAGACCTATCCATCGATGTACGCTTCAAGTCTATTGGTCATAATTGGACCAAAGTGCCCGAACTCCTTTGGAGAGTAAATAAAAATGCAGTCTGTAACAATACAGGCTGAATTTTTATTTCTAAAATAATAATAAATAAGTAAATAAATGCTTGGACAATTTCACACAGCGCCATCTAGCCCCAAACTAAGCAAAGCTTGTAATATGGGTCCTAGACAACTGTAACTGATATTAAAATACTTATATACTTTTTAAATAGGTATTATACATAGTAACACCCAGACCCGTCACAGAAATTAAAATTCATCATTTCAATTTCTGCCCGGCCGGGAATCGAACCCAGGACCTCTTGCGTGTTAGGCGGCATGTTGACCACTGCACCACTTAGGTCGTCCTCCTACTACAATCATAATAATCCTACTATTATTGCTATCCTACTACTATTAGTGCTTATGCCACAGAATATATAATAGTACTAACGTCTTATGCACAGGATTATTTTAAGATATATTGTTTTTATGTTGTTTTTCGTGACAATGCCTACTAAAATATCTTAAGATCTATCCCGCTACAATACTACCTTTGCACCCAACCCTCGTAAACGTGGTATGATCACAAAATTATTGCATTAAAGTATAATCTGGCCAGCTTCCCCGTAGGGGGGTCGTTAAGGCCCCCTAAGGGGGGACCTTAAAGAAAGGGGTGGGTAGACGCCACGTTGGATAGCTAGAATCTGCGTTTAGTAGCGGTTTAAACGAGTTTCGTTTGAAAATTCGCTCGTTGTTATACGAAACAGTTAAGTAATTTTGGATGGCGTCTTTTTAGAATTGTAAGTAGACTCAAAGTCAAAGTCAAATAAGCTTTATTCAGATAAACTTAATTAATAGTAATAAATAATAATAAATGCTTGGACAATTTCACACAGCGCCATCTAGCCCCAAACTAAGCAAAGCTTGTAATATGGGTGCTAGACAACTGATATACTACTTGTATACTTTTTAAATATATACCTATTATACATCGTAACACCCAGACCCGTCACAGAAATTAAAATTCATCATTTCAATTTCTGCCCGGCCGGGAATCGAACCCGGGACCTCTTGCGTGGTAGGCGGCATGTTGACCACTGCACCACTTAGGTCGTCAATTAATTATTAAGTACTTACTTTTAAATCGTCTATATTTTCCTACCACCCGTTCCAGACTTTTTTAACTGACTAGAAGAACGGGCGCAAGAAAAGTAACGATATTTACAAACTTGAATCTATCGTTACCAGATAATTACAACAGGGTGACGTACTTTTGAATCGTCTATATTTTCCTACCACCCGTTCCAGACTTTTTTAACTGACAAGAAGAACGGGCGCAAGAAAAGTAACGATATTTACAAACTTGAATATATCGTTACCAGATAATTACAACAGGGTGACGTACTTTTGAATCGTCTATATTTTCCTACCACCCGTTCTAGACTTTTTTAACTGACAAGAAGAACGGGCGCAAGAAACTTATCAGCTGTAACAGCCATAAGTAACGATATTTACAAACTTGAATATATCGTTACCAGATAATTACAACAGGGTGACAGGATTATTGGCAACAACATAGACTTATTATATTACTTCAACAAAGTACTTATAGTAGCAAGTTATGTGTTACATCATTTTGGTGTGTTCTTGTTTTGTTTTGGTGTGTTCCATCACTGGATGGAACACACCAAAACAAGTTGCAGTCTAACTACTGAACATACTGATGTATGCAGGGTGATTTTTTTGAACACTCGACAAATGTGGTGTGGCCACCATTAGACCACAACTAAACAACTTTAAGGACCAACTTAATCAGAACAAAAAACGAATCATCTGTCCTTTAGAAAACGTCAACGGGGAACATGCATAAGTCACCGATTTTGATAAATTTGAGCTTGATCGCTGCGGACACGTATAAGAACATGATAGAACAGAAAAAAAAAATATTATTTTATCACACAGGGGAAAATGGCAATATTTTTTTTTAATTTCGGATATAATGCACTTAACAGTCGGATAGAATATCAAATAAGAAATAATATTTTGTATGACACATATTATTATGTCGTTAAACGCAATATTTAGGGAGATATTTGAAAATTCCTGGCTAACTCCATACAAACGTGGCATAATTAAGTGACGTCACAAATGTTGACCGTTTTATATAGAGCGTTTTCGGCGGGTGCTGCTGCGCGCTAACTTCAAGTGAATATATCAGGAGAAAAAACGCAAGAGAAAAGTTTTGATATTACAGTTGATTTTCTCACGCATTATACTTTTGATTTTGATACAAAAAAATTGATGCATGTTCCCTATTTGATATCTTCTGGACCAAAATGTATGGAACAGCTGATTATTTTTTTGCTCTGATTAAGTTGGTCCCATATACCTACATAAGTTTTTGTACCTACTATTACAAAAAAGTCTGAATTGATTTAACAAGACTAAATATTTTAACATTGGGGAATGTCTGAAAACAATCAAATTGGCTGAATATTTTAATTATAGCTAGGAATAAGTTCCCTTAGTAATAGAAAAGTTTCAGAATTTTCCGTTGCGTAAAAATTAAAAAAAAATTAAAGTCTCTTCGACTTTACAAATGTGTAAAAGTAACAGCAGAATGGAGATTATACCTTTGCCACCACCTGCCACAACAACAACACGAATAAAAAATAAAAAGTTTTGACATTTGTCATTTAAAAAAAAAACATGTTGTGGTTGTGGCAGGTTGTGGCAAAGGTATAATTTCCATTCTTCTGTTACTTTTGTATATTTGTGAAATCGAAGAGACTTAAATTTTTTTAAACTTTTCATGCAACCAAAAATTCTGAAACTTTTTTCTATTACTAAGGAAGCTTATCCCTAACTATTGAAAAATATTTAGCCAATTTGATTTTTTTCGGACATTCCCCATTAAAGTTAAAAGACTTTGAGTACGGTCAGCATCGAAAGTTGTTTAACACTTTAGTACTTTGTCATAGTAACTTTTTTGACTAATGTTTCAAACCGTGAGCCACGTGTTAAAAAAGTTGGTATGACAAAGCACCAAGGGTTGAGCAACTTTCATTGCTGACTGTACCATCAAAATAGGACAAGTAAGTAAAACGGATATTTATGTAACACGACGACGGCACCTCAATCCATACTATACCTAAAATAATATGTTGACCCTGAGACCGCCTTTATGCCCTACCTACGTAAAGCTGTTTTCGCAGTTTAACTGTTTAACCTTATATGCTGTCGTGTGTACTTTGTTCGCTAAAAAGTCTCCCTCGAAATGGCGCAGGTGTTAACCCCCGCGGCAATCTGACAGACTATTTATCGGGATTTAGCCGGTTTTAACCGGATTAGGGATGGCTCCAACCGATTCTGAGTGGCTTAGCGTTTTGTGCGGGGGTGCGACAATTTCATAATTATTGTTTGTTTATTGTTTATTAAAATTTAAGTGAGTAGTGTTATAAATAATACAATCAAATTAGCTACCTATCAGATTAATGTGGGATTTTATGGATTTTAACGAACCTGTTTCTTTGACGTTCACTATCTTAAAAAAGTTAATTAAAAACTAAGAACATTCAAAACTAGGTTTGCAAAAAGTTTTCGAACATTCACTCTCGTAAATTTTAAAGCACCATAACTGCACTAAAACTGCATTTATGATTAATAACATAAGCTATACCTAAATTGCATGGGAATATACTATTAGATGCATTTAAAAATTGCAATTTTGAAAAGCTATTTCCTGAAAAGTCATGCAGTTTTTAAAGTTTTTCTTTACTACATAATTTGATCACTATTATTCAACGATTCATCGACAAAACATTCTTAGCTATTTTCTCATTCTTTTTTTACTTCTCAGTCTTATTAATAGACGCATCAACACACCACACATTATTTCACATCAAACTTCCTAATACAAGCACTTAACTTCAAAGCGAGCCCCATAAACGCATCTAATAATGTCACCCAGTTAAAAGTATCGGCCAATAAAGCCACAATTAGCGTTCGTTTTTTAAACGCAAACACGAAGGGGGAAGTCTAATGCGATATCCTTGTTCAGATTTCAAAAAAAGAACGTCGGAACATTTACAAAGTTTGTTAATGGATGTTGCATGAATTTATATGGCTTTCTAGACTAATTGCTAAAATAGATTTTACAGTGTTTTGTATGTAGGCGTTAAAGAAAATACTTTTGAAAATATCTCGCAATCATCATATTGTGCCTTGGGTCCAGAAGGCATTTTATGCAATTATATTTTTATATTTTCTTATAATTTCTAATAATCCACAATGATAAGTGAGACATTTTTTTGTTTAGGATACTTAAATGGCAATTCCTCAAGGACACCCCAACAATGCGACCCCAAAATATTTTGTCATGTCTCACTATTGTAAAGCCCAACAGAGCCATCTAAGTTTGCCGACACCCAAGGCCGTGTATAGAAAAAAAAACTTTCATTGTGCTCTATTGCCCTTTCCCGCCTTTCTTCTAATGGCGGGCGATGCGAAACAAAAGTTTTTATAGTTTTACAGCTTTATTCATCCTGTCCAGTTTACGGTAGTGCATAATTTTTTAATTGCGACCATAACGTAATTGGTATACTACCGCAGTAACATTTCTTATTTCTTCGTTGGAACGCCATATTTCAAAGATTTTTGTCAATAGTTTTAGGTCGTTTTGATGGTAATGGCGGTCGACTTTGATGGCAACTCGTAATGTTTCTTAATTCATTTTGGTCGGAGGAAGCAATGAAGTTATTACTTACTTCTTTTATAGACTTTTTACTGAGTTAGAGGTATTTTTTGGTTTTATTTGTGGTTTTAATGCCGATTTTTTACTGAAAACCACAAATTTTAAACAGCTGTTAGGTGTGTAATGGACAAAACTACAGTCGACTTTGAAAATCACAATGTATTTAATAAGTGTACCTTAGTCCATCCAATAGTGACTTTAAAATATTAATAATACTACAGATAATTATAATATTAAGACCTACCTTTGCAAAGAAATTGATCACAACAACAACACTCTTTTAGAATACAATTTCGAGAACCTAGGAACATGCTGTTAATTAATATCACCTTCCTAATGAGTGAAAAGTTTTCAACGTACGCACGTCAGGTTATACAGTTAAACTGCGAAAATAGCTTTTATTGCGTAGGTCATAAGGCGGTCTCAAGGTCAACATATATAGTCTGAGGTGCCGTCGTGTGTAGGTACATCCGAGATACCTATAACATGTACAAGTATGAGTTTAAGTATTTTGCTACCTTTCGAAATCCTCACAAATAATTAAAACATTAAAAAACCCGCCTGCATAAAAAGACAAGTCGACTAAAAAGATGGAAACAAGATTAAATAAATATTAAAGGCAACATGTCATAATAACATGCAGTCGGAGGCATGCATAAAGAAAGTGACATTATGAATGATTGAATTATATGCCTCCGACTGCATGTTATTATGACATGTTGCCTTTAATATTTATTTAATCTTGTTTCCATCTTTTTAGTCGACTTGTCTTTTTATGCAGGCGGGTTTTTTAATGTTTTAAATTTATTTTTTTATTTATCTCTTTTTAGTTATTATATATTACGGTCATGATATACCTTTTTGAAATCCTTATAATAAGCCCTTTAATTTGACACCCATAATGCAGTATTCTAAAAAAAAACAAAATTTTCACTTTGTATAATAGCACCGTACAGCCGCCATGTTGGTTTTTTTATAACGCCACCTTCTTAAGAACACTTGGGCTGAAAAGACCAATCTAACGATATCTTAATCATAGAAATCCGTTCAGCCGTTTGAGAGATATGAGGTAATAAAGAATATTACATACAAACATACATACATACATACATACTTACAAACATACAAACATACTTACAAGATACGCGCGAAACACATAACCCTTTCTTTGCAGTCGGGTAAAAAGCTACTAAATAATTGAATATTCTAAAAAAAATTAAGAACTGCCTCTTTCCAATATATGGACATAGTAGAACTATGGTATGGATTTAACTTACATTACAATACACTACGGCTTATTATTATTTTTTTATTTCTTATTGAAGGCTATTCTTTAAAACAAAAAAAGGTGTATTCATTACTTCTTTCCAAGCGAACCCTTTTCCACTATCCATATAAAATTCAGCACTGGCGACCCGGCCGTCACGGCTAGGCCATCGCAATTTATCGCAATAAAAAAAGAAAAAAGTATTGTCTTTTGATTCCAATTTTGAAATTCAATTCGCGCGGGTTGGGTCATGATTTTATTTTCATGAGTGCCTTGGGAGTTTAGGGATGTGAAGTGTTAACGTAGGGACATTAAATATTTACGATATTAAAATTGTTTATGATTAGTTAAGGGATATTGCATGCACCTTGAATGGACGAAGTAATTATTTCTTTAATTAAGTTATGCTATTGAAAAAGACAAAGAAATAGTTATAGTACCTACTTGGTACACTTTTCTACCGATAATAATACTATACTATAATACCGGTACTATTGTAACGGTAAAGTTTAACGCTATATTTAACGGTAATTTTACCGGTACAATAATTTTAACGTTATTTTTACCAGTAAATTTACCGATAAAATGTTTTAACGGTATTTTTAACGTTAGCAGCACTGCTGCCGAGCTCGGAATGGTACATACAAACCTAATCTCATATAAACCTATTGAGAATGTATGGGGGGGGGACCAGTTAGTGCTGCGGCAGCACTGCTGCTTGCTGCCGACATCGGAATCATACCTTAATTCCCGCTAAAACGCAATTAAACAGACTTCCATATTTTTTTTGTTTGGCTCGTACGCTTTGTGCATTTGCCAACCTTCCAAAGATTGGGAGAATTAAAAAAAAAGAGTACCTAGGTTGTCAATTTAATTCCCGCCAAAACGCAATCAAACGTAGAAAAACAAAAGGAGATCGCACGCAGAACACATAAAATATGCAACACTACTTCAGGCCGCATCACGGGTGAACGGCGCCGTAAACCGGGGTCCCCTGCTATAATACCCGGGCCGGTTACTTTTTAATCCGGGGACGGTCGTAAACACCCGGTCGGTGGGTTGGGTAGGGTGACTATGTCGTTGGGAAAATTTTGTACAACTATTTTGCTAGGATACCTATTTGAAAACTGTGGATTTAAAATAAGACTCCTCAATCTTTAAGTACAATCGTTTATAAATGTTGATGGTCTAACTAAAGTCTAACAAAAAACAAAAATCCAATAACAACCGCGATCTACATGTTTTCAAAATAAAATATTGCTCCTACTATTCTATTAAAAATTATCAATTTCTGGCGAATGATAGAGATTCCAAACTGTCGAATTATGTTATTTGTACAATATTTTTTTTCGGCGGTAGATAGCGCTGTACCAATTTCCCATACAAAATAAACTCTATCGAATGTTTTAGCGCGTTATTTTTTTCGATAGCTGTTCGTGTTTCGGGGTACAGGGGGCCGATTCTCGCGCACTGTGACATTTCTCGAATTAAACATAAATTTATCTCTAATCACAAATCTGTATTCAAATGTCACTAAAATTTCTATTGTAGCCAATAAAACTTATTCTTAACGATTTTCGACATTACATGTCAAAAGACTTTGCAATCCCTACGATTTCTTGTCTTTTTCGAGATATCTCGAATTTGACAATGTCACGCGCCCGAGGATCACCTCAGTTACGACAGGAATGACGAAGCGACACTGCGACACGCCACTTGGTAGCCACGCAAGTTGCTAATCACCCCAGTGGGCACACTGGAGCTGTCATATTACTGCACCGAATTAAAAGTCGGAGTTTATTGTTCTCACAGGGTCTAGCTAGCCAAATTGGTCACCCTACTCGCGACACTCGGATCACGGATACTCCAGCGCGATCATTCTGCTATCTACGCCATTTTTTCTTGTGAAAATATGGCGCTACTCCCGACGGGAGCACGTTTGATATATAGTTTATTCACGCGGGCCTTTTATTTCGCCCCCGTGGATATCAAGGTGTGTTTTGTTTCTTCTAAAAAACATTGAGGAGGTGCTAAGTGTTTGTCTATGGTTTAGAAACAAAACATGTTTAAAGATTCAACATTTTATCGCTCGTTTAGAACATTAGCGAAACCCCATACATTTTCGCTTGCAAAATTAGTTTTCGCTTTAACAACGACAAATGTAAATAAATACCTATTAAATTAGTTACACGACGGACGGGGTGGAATTGCGTAAGGTAATCGTATTCATTTGACAGTTCATATCGTATTCCATCGGCTGCAATTTGTATGGGATGACATATATTATGATACAATATGAACTGTCAAATGAATACGATTGACTTTACGCAATCGCCTAGCTGAGCGCCCTAGTTGCCCTAATTGTCAATTCGATTCGAAATAAAAAATCTTTAACTTTTTTTTTATTTTTTTTTTTATTATTTATTTATCAATATAACATAATACAGAGTAAAAGACCAAATTTAAAAAGCACTACGTAAACCACTGAGGTTTATAGTGACCACCAGGTTTATAACGGGTGTAACAAGACACTCAACGAAGCCGAAGTCCACGCATTCCGCCCATCATCAGGATCATTTTTGTCTTTTAGACTATTACCTGGAAAACCAATAGCTACGAAGTTATTGAAGGTCAAAGTCAAAAAACTTTTTTCAATTTTTTTATGAAATCTTGTTTTATTCGTTATTTCATAATTTTTGCCTAAAGAAACATTATTAAAATTTTATGTATTTCGTAACAAACAATGGCTTCAAAACGTCATCACTCAATGTATTTCATGAGCACGCATATTTATAAACGCTACCTTTCAACTCGGCCGCACGCAGCTGTGTAGCATTCACTCGCAAGCGCGGTCTTTTGTACGCGTTACATTGCGTAGTAATGTATGCAATGCTTTTTTAACACCAAAAATTAAAATCGTTTCCCAGCAATAATTTTGAACAAAAATGGTCCTGATGATGGGTAGAATACGTAGACCTCGGCTTCGTTGAGGGTCTTGTTACACCCTGTATTTTACCACCTTCAATAGTTTCAATTCAATAGTTATTGATACATGCTAACTTAAAGAAGTTATGGATAAAGATCCAACCCAAAGTTCACCACAGAAAATCAATTTGGCATCTCCTGTCAAAGTATTTACGAATTTTAACTAGCAGCGTGACTAAAAAGGTTAGTCACCGTCACCTACGACCATAAACAGTCTTTTGAAATCGATACAAGATTATTTGTACTTTGAAATGGCGACCGAAACTAATCATTTGCTACTGGTAGGCCAATAAACAACATACTAACAGCGGGGAACCATCCATTATTAGTAAAAATAAAAACCTTTTTTTGAACAATTACAGAACGATGTCTGAACGCAACCATAAAAGGAGCCTGGCCAGAAATATTTAAGAAAAAATTAAATGTCAAAACTTTTCCCGCCCTTTTTGTTTTTTTTTTGTTATAGCATTGTCCGCAAGTCATTATGCCTTGGCTGCAAGGTTTATGATGTCACCTAATGGTGAAAAGAAATGGTTATGGAGAAATTGTAACAATTTCTATCAGACAGGCAGGATCGTTGTAAAACTTTTATTGAGATACTAAAAATTGCTTTGGAATTTTGTGGGATAAATTATGATCCTGTTCTCACAATTTAAGGCTATCATGAGTTTGCAAATAAGAACAAAAAAACTTGCAGTTGCACATGTTTTTCACCAAAAATATTTATTTTTGTTGAAAAATTAAAAATTCAAGTAACAAACTTGAATTTTAAATTAAATATTTTCACACTTTACAAAAAAAAATTAGGTGTTAGGTAGGTACTTAAAAACTTTTCTTCTTTATAAATTAGTGTTGACATAGGTAATATAGCTCTCCAATCATTATATTTCGTGATATGAGTGAGGTTGCTTTAAAAACAGCTCTACAAACAAACTAGGGGTTTATATAGGTACAACATGGGTACAACTCGCTACAGCGTGTCAAGATAAATTGGCGCGTAGTAGGAAAAATTCTTATAGCATTCAACCAAGTATGAATTTTATTCTCTAAGGAAAAATTAAATTATTTTGACTGTTTCCACTGATATTGTCTAGTCAAAGTCTTAATTCAAATTCTTTTCTATGGAAGTGCAATTTTTTTTCAATTTGTTTTTTTTTTGTTGGAAGTTGTTCAGATTGACGAGTACATTGACCTCCTATCGGGTTGATACACCCTTTTTGTTACACGTTGTATAAAAAGACCGAACACGATGGAGGATCACAGCACTGTGTATGCTCTGACTGACCCATAATGTGGGACATAGGAAATCACGTTATGTAAGTCAATGTAAGGATTTTTTACAAAGTAATTCAGAGACAAGGATCGAACTGTTCCTACCAGTTTTTATACTTTTAATGGGGAATGTCCGATAAAAAAACAAATTGGCTGAATATTTTTCTATTTAAAAAAAAACTTTTGAAATTTTGTCTTGAAACTTTTTTTTAAAACCATGTTGTGGTTGTGGCAGTTAGCGGCAAAGGTATAATCTCCATTCTGCTGTAATTACTTTCATACATTTGCGAAGTCGAAGAGACTTTGATTTTTTTTTATTTTTTCACGCAACCGAAAATTCTGAAACTTTATTCTATTACTAAGGGACCTTATTCCAACCTATACAAAAATATTCAGCCAATTTGATTTCTTTCAAACATTCCCCATTGTTTAACACGAACAAAATTCTCCGTAATAAAATAATTAAGCCCTACGTTCACCGTACCTACACAGTTTTCCCGCGCATTCGGTTTATAATGGCGGATTTCCCGCGCTCGAATGAACGACCATCATGGCAGCGGGCAGGATTGTTTTATGATATCCTATTAAAGTGTAAACAGAGGGCTTGCTACGTAACCGTTTGCGGAAATATTTATTTTGGTTGAAGAATTCTTGCAAACAAATCAAATCACTGATACTTATCTCAACAATACTGACTCATGATGACGTAAATATATAGGTTAATTACCCTGATTCTAATTCCTACTCCTATATCTACGTTTGACTTAAATCTTAACAGCAGCATTCTACTGAGTCGCACGTATGGATTGTTATAGAGAATTCTTTATTAAAAAATAATACTTGTCCATCAGTCATTGTCATGTCATTTATTTATAAAAATATTGAAAACTGTGGTCAAAGTTGTATTTGAAATGATAAGATTTAATAAGTTTTGCATGGATTTGTTAGATTAATATTGTATTTTTTGTATTTTGTATTTGTATGCTGCTTGATACTTACAGCAAAACATGAGCACCACCCTTGTTCTTAAGACCTTGTCATACCATGTTTTAGACAAATAAAGAATTTTATTATTATTATTGTATCTCAGCTGGAAACTCTCGGGCCGGAGCCCGGTCCTTTTGCCAGGCTTGCGTGGGGACATGGGTCCAACACGTAGAGGCCCTTTGAGACTGTTTTAATATAATGTGAAGTGTGTGATGCACATGCCGGGATCCGCTCCCCACTACACGCAAAAGTGCGCAGACGGAAGCGGACCCCGGCAGGTACATAGACTATTGCGAGTGTGAGAATACATAAAAATAAACAAATTGGATGAAAGGGTAAGTGGGTTGGAATACTGGGCTATGGGGTGAGATTACGGACTTCCGCCTTTTCCTACATCTCACAAACTCGAACCGTTGGCGGAAGGTGGCCGCCCGCTAGATGGGCACAAATTATTATTATTATTATTATTATTATTATTATTATCAGCCAGTGGTAAGGAGGATGGGCCATAACCCACCACGCGGGCCCAATGCGGATTGGTGGGTGTTAACGACTGCAAATGCAGCCGGGACCAACGGCTTAACGTGCCTTCCGAAGCACGGAGGAACTCGAGATAATACATTTTTGGTCACCCATCCCATGACCGACACTTGCGAACGTTGCTTAACTTTCGCAATCGCTGGGCCAGGCGCTAAACCTCTGCGCCACCGAGCTCCACTACTAATAATAATACTAACTTACCTTAAAATTACTGATACCATTGAAATAAAACACTAATTACGGAACTTTTTTTTCTTGGCTTCACTAGTACCTACATCATTACTCCCTTCATGATACAATAGTAACATACAAAATACAAAACTCTTTTCAGTTTTTCTAGATGCTATCAGATAATCTGGCTAATTAGGACATTTTAGGACATTACTTAGCAAAAGTATACTTTAAAAGTTCTCTTTCTAGTTGTTTACTGGGTAAGTCCACAAAATAATCCTCTTTTATTCTGCTCACACAGCAAGAGACATAATAATGGCTGAAAATTATTACCATTTAAAAACAATGTACGCAAACCGTTACATTGTAAAGCCCCAGTCTGCTGCGAACGAATAAAAGCGGGAAAATTACTTTGCCAAATTACAAACACGAAACGGTGTAAGCGCCACGTAAGTCTATTCTTCTCTAGCTCGAGGTCGCGCATAGCGCCATCCCTTTCCCACGCACAGTGGAAAACCCAGCGAAGTAAGCTTTTTCGTCGCTAAATTTCCTTCATGAATCGCCCTCGGGTTCCATGATGGCTGATTATACAACAAAATGTGAGCGAAAACTCCCTGAACACTTCCTTAAAGCTTCCAGCACTGAAGCAGTCACGGATTTTACGAGCGGAACGGCGCAGCGAAACAGGCTGTAATCTCCGTTCCACCATTGGCTGTTCCAAAAAAAGTACGCAGCTTGTGATTGGCCAAAACAAATTGCTCGCTCCGTGTTCTTTATGGTTCGGATATTCGAAAAGGCGTATGTGCGAAAAGTTCGTATATCAAAATGCTGTAAGTAAGCAGGTTTCGTTAGTATACAGGTTGGCGTTAAGACCTTCTGGATATTTTGTAAAGTTATACGTACTCTTTCTACCGCGAAGTAGGATTGCAATATTAGGGCAATTATACGATTTCTTCTTTTTGCAACGAGTAGTAAACTGCGGAGGTGGTTTTAACTTAAGCCAGTCTTTGTTGGTATGTAACAAATTGTAACATTTCTAACATATATCTATAGACGAGTAAGTAATGAATAATGTGTAAAACTTGCAATTTTCAAATGTTTCTAATATGTTTCTAATCTTTGTTTTGTATCTGTTTATATTTATAATTATTATATATATCTCGAACTTAAATATAAAATGCATTAATTCTGCCAACCATTCCTCTCGCCTAATTAAGTTTGTATTTTAGACTACTTTTTATATATATTTTTTTACCTACTTAATTTTTATATATTTTTTAAACAGTTTGCCTGTTTATAACATGCGGTGAATATCTGTCATTGGCCAAGTATAATTTTTAAGTTTATATTTTAAGCATGATTGTAGCAAAGAAGCTGTTGAGTTTCCTAATAAATAAAAATAAAAAAATATATTCTATTAATTAATATTAAATGCACTAAAACTGCATTTAATATTAATTATACCCTACCTAATGTTTAAAATAAGAAAACCAAATATACCTACTTACCTAATAGCTAATTCAGCATACTCGGAATCCAATACCTTATGGCTTATGTTAATGATCACCAATCACCATACTAACCTAAGCTAACACAGAATCAGTAAATGCTCACCAAATCTTGGGCGGTTTAGGATTTGGTTAGCATTTACTAGTTTTGGAAAACAAAATGTTTTTTGGTAGGTACCTATGCTAATTGCTAAAGTATTAATGAGGATCAGTAACAGGTTTCAATCCTATAGTTTTATTGGTATAATATTAAAACATATTAATAGCTATGAAACTTAGTGAAAGATTTTTTGAAATCCATTAAGAAATGATTGAGTTATAAGGGTTTTGAAGGAAAGCCAAGCTCAATGCATATGTGCTTTATCACGTACCTACGGCATAAGGTTCGCGTACGTCGCGATGACGTCATAATGAACCCCCAAATGTAATAACAATAACAGTGTTTTAGTTTAGCTCGTATAGCTTCTCAGGTTTAAGAGATATCGTAAAAATTTCTTCACAGTTAGTCATGTAAGCTTTCTGATAAGCCACTAAACAAAAATCGTTACTGATCCTCATTCCCATAAGTAATTCTAAGATGAAATTTCGGTACCTACCTACCTACTTATAAAATTTCCAAACCGTTTTAATAAAATAAAAAAAAAACATTTTAATAAAACATCTAGACGCCGAAATATTCTTAAACTTATTTATATTAATAAGTAAGCTTATTCCTACCAATAAAAATATTCAGCTAATTTGTCTTTTTTTCAGTCATTCCTCATTATTGCACCCTAAAGGTTTATTTTGGTTTTTTTAAAACTTGCACTAAAACTTACAAGATTTTTGAAGAATTCATTAGAAAACTCGAAAATTTTGTCAAACTTGATTTTTACCCGACTGTGGGTTATGTTTTTGCTTAAAAAAAATAACATTCACGTAGTACCTAGTCGTTTTTTTTTTCTAGTTTATTATTTAGTATTGTATAAAAATAGCATTGTGAATGCAAAAATCTCTAATTTAAAAACGTAAGTACCTATTAAGATACATTAAAATTTGAAATAATTTCTACATTGATCCAAAAAAACCAGTATAGAGCTAGCATCGCTATTGTCACTTTAATTGCTTTGGGGCTCTCTACACAACATTACTCAAATCAAATATAAGTAATTTTCGTTCTAAGGTTACCTAAGGTTTTCACCCTTTTCTCTCCACCATATTGCCTCATCCACAGACTATCCTACCCCAATGTGCAACGGCCTGGGGTAATTTTTCACCCGTATCACCATCTGTGCTAAATAATAGTACTTCGCTGGTTATTCATGAAGTTTATTTTTCATTAACCGTTCGTTCAGTTGCTATAATTGGCCGGGTCTTTTATTTTATTCGGCGAAAGAAGGTTTTATATGATGCTATTGGCTGTATATTTTCTTCTTTTGCCTATTTTTTGTATTTTTTTTTTAATTGGATATGGAAAATATTGTTTGATCTGTGATGGAAAAGCGGGATAGGTAGAATGTATGATGAATTTATTGTTTTTTTTTGTGAGAATGTACAAATAAAAATACTTTTTTTTAATTAATTTTATTAACTCTAATAGAACCTTTTGATCAGTGTTTGTTTGGAAAAGGAAACAAATACAACCCCATCCAGTTTAGGCTCGTTTGAATCGTCTTGATGAGTTCTCCGATATGTATTTTTAGTTTTAGTTCGTTGACTTAAAAGCAAAAAATAATAATTTACTGGAATATCTTCTTTTTTTTAAATTACGTTTTTATAACGTAGGTAATAAGTATAAAATAATGTATCCCGTAAAAACGTGAAGCAAAAAGGCGCATTTTGCTGTCATCATCTCATGATCAATTTTATTGTCTTTTGCAAGCACCCCACGTTTCTAGGTTAAAAAAGGTTAAAAAGAATAAAAAGTTCTGTAAGGGGTTATACATTTTTACGGGAGATATTTTTTTTTCGACTGTTTTATTAACTGGTTTTTGAATATATAAAAACAGTCAATTTGTCCTTTATTTCCGTATACCATGGCTACACAAACCAATTCATTTCTTATTCTCTTATCATTTATTACATTTCCTCTCTGTCTTACGCCACAGTTAGTTTAACAGCAGTAGGATAACTGCTACTTAGTATTACTTTGTTTTAAAAATACAGATAGTTGTATGGGTAATAGAGAAACAGCATTAAATAAATAATGTGTGAGTCCTAAAAATTTGCCAAAATGCTAAAAAAATATCTTTAAAATTTATTTATTTTATTAAGGATGTAGCAAACAATAATGAAATTAAATACCTAGGGTACAATTATACAAGGTGTATTTGTAACCACTCTCCAAATTTTAAGGATGTGTTCAGTCCATGAAACTGAACAACTTCCTCCATGACACATAGGGTCAAATATGTAAAAAAAATGACTTCATTCAAATCAAAGAGATCACGTATAGGGTGACCAAAACTTTTTGGCTTATTTCGATACATGTTTCATGAAGAAAGGTTCAGTTTCATGGACTGAACACATCCATAACATTTGGAGAGTACACCTTGTATAGATTTAAAGCAGTATTTTTTCACTAACTCTATAACCGTAAGTAAGCCTGCTTCACGTCTTCTATCCCACAAAAAAAAATTTTTGGTACACAAATGACTTCAATCTTCAAAAGGCGTTGTTTAATATTAGATATGCGTACAAACTTTCGAGTTAATAATAATAATAAATGCTTGGACAATTTCACACAGCGCCATCTAGCCCCAAACTAAGCAAAGCTTGTAATATGGGTGCTATACAACTAATATACTACTTATATATTTTTAAATATATACTTATTATTCATAGCTACACCCAGACCCGTCACAGAAATTAAAATTCATCATTTCAATTTCTGCCCGGCCGGGAATCGAACCCGGGACCTTTTTGCGTGGTAGGCGGCATGTTGACCACTGCACCACTCAGGTCGGCAGTTAGTAATTAGTAGGTAATTATGCAGATTTGAATATTTTATTTCTTGCTTTTTATAGCCGTTTATTTTGAAAGCTGTTTTGTTAGGTTTTTTTAAAGATTTTTGAAGGAGGTTTTGTTATTTGCCAAACACCACAGAAAGATGATACACTGTGCAGTATCGAACTGCGTATTATCGCAAGCACATCCGTTACAATTTCCTGTGCGACATTGAGTTATGTTAGCTAGCTGATTGTTCCAGCAATCATATTAGAATACTTCTTATTATAAAGGAAACTGGATAATAAAACAAGAATCGTATTTTTTTTTCTCCAAAGCTTTACAAACTAGCAAAAATACTGGGGGCCTATTACGAAAATAGCGTACGCAACTGCGTAACGCAGTCACTTGGTCACGATAGTCGTCAGCAGCGTCGGTTGTAGTTATTACAAACATTTTCAATGTAGCTATCGTAGTCCATAGACTATTGAACGAATAATGACGGATCTGCTAGAGAGAAACTGTCAGATTTACGCAATCACTTTGCAATATCGCATACGCAAGTGCTTTGTAATAGGACACTATAACGAAGCACGGACGCAGTTGCGTGTATCGTGTATCGCATAAAACTTTTCGTAATACACCCCCTGGTACTTACTGGAAGGGTAGATTTGTACTCGGTTTGGTTGTCGGTAAGGCTTTATTCAAGTTTTTCTGGCTAGCTACCACCATCTTACCTAAGTCTGACGCCGTAACAACAATTTAAAAATGTTGTGTTCCGGCAGTTAGAGGTAAAATAGCCAGTTCCTCAGTGATGAGATCCGGGTGTAGTGCGCTTCCACCTTCGGCCTTATCGTCACTTAACATCAGGTGAGATGGCCAAGCACTATCCCGTTGTGCCTAAAAAAAACTTACAATGTAAGTATACCTCTCATCGTTATTCTTTATGTATAATATTTAACTGTACCTAATAGAAAATTAAATTTTACAAAGCCATTAATTTAACAATGAACATACAACATAAGTGACCAACTTCAGGTTCAGAGCGCTGTGGTACAAAACGACGTATATTACTTATAGTCTGTAAATTTTCTCTTTTCCATACATTCTCGAGTGAATTGTAGCGGGGGGGGGGTAATTACGTAACTTTGTTGCAATCAACTCTGACAAAAATCGCAGTTGTATTGCTGCTTTAGTAAGAACCAATGTGACAACTATCTTAACTAAAGCAGCAATGCAACTGCGCTTTCAGTCGATTTCAATCGAGAATTGTTAGCAACAGACTTACGTAATTCCTAGCGGATCACTGTCTATCGTCAATTATTTAATAGCATGTATTATTATTTTATCACAGCTAAAGTTACTTATTTTGATCAAAAATAAATAACAAAACTAAGTAAGTATAATTAATTGTGTAAGAATTTTTTTAGAACTTTGTGAAAGAAACACAGTCATGAAACGCACAAAAGAAGAAATGTAAAATGTTATGATAATTTTTTCAATATTTATTTATTTAGGAGCAAATTAAGTAGGTATTCAACCCTTTTTTAAATCTGCAGCACTCATCAAGAAATTATTTCTTTTAGTTCCAAAGTTTTGAAAGAAAATTAAAATAAAAATTGTCTATGGATGTTTCTGGACAATTAAAAGGTATGCAACCTTTTTTGATTATTGAAAAACAAAAAGTTTTCCCTCTTAAAAGTTTGCTAATGAAAAGAAAATTTTAAGAATGTTTTTTGGCGCCATTTTATCAAGTTCGGTTTGGTGTCTTTTTTACTTATTTGCAAATTGATTCATAGTGGATATTGTGTCTTAAAATCGGTGCAGCTATGTGGTACAAGTGTTTACGCAACTGAACAATCTATGGGATAAATTGTAATAGGCGCGATCTTGGTTGTGTGAAGCTGAGACTTTTATTGTAGTGGAAGCTACCTCGGCAGAACTAACCGAGTAAATTGTCTTGATATACTTGATACCAAATGCTCCAAGCAGCATAGGAATACCATGCACCCGCATTCTAATGAAAATTGAAACAATATATATCTACCACTGAACTATTCAACACTTGACACTGGCAAAAATTACTTTCAAGAGGAAAGTAGATTGCCAAAACAAAAATAAGAAGAAGAAGAAAAGAAAATGGTCTATGAACTAAATAGCTAAGAAAAATTATATATTACTTTTTCCACAGTCACCCTACAAGGCAGTGAATCTTAAACGGCTGTTTCCATTTATTACCAGCTTATCTATCGCAGAACGAATGGCGGATATTTTTATCATGGCGATATCATCATACTAGTCAGCCATCTTGTTTTATGTACGGAAACGCCATTCGTTTTGGCGGCAATATTATTTGCTTAGGCAAAGGTATAGTTTTACAAGTCCTTGAATGGAAGATAATAATTATCTTCCATTTGCACAATTTTTAGGTAATTATGCAAAGAAGTAACTTACCAAAATTATAATTTCTAGCGATAATAAGTTTTAGAATTAACTCATTTTTATTGTTAACCCATTAAACTGCAGTTATTTAGCTCGTATTTTATTGAAACAAATAAGATTTCCCTACATCCCTATTAAAGTTAATTTTTCATAAAATTTTCAGTTTCATAAAGATTTTATACAAAAATTCTCATCCACGCAAAGGGAGTGGAAACAGGGAATATTTTCACCTCTGATCCAATACAACCTTTTTAAGACTTTTAAGCGTTAAGACACGTGTGGGAGCTATAATATTGCCACAGTATCTAAATATTAGCTTTTCGGTAATAGGGTTGTAATAGGGTTTAGCGCCTGGCCCAGCGATTGCGGAGGTTAAGCAACGGTCGGTCACGGGATTGGTGACCAAAAATTTTATATCTCGAGCTCCTCCCTGCTTCGGAAGGCGTTAAGCCGTTGGTCCCGGCTGCATTTTGCAGTCGTTAACACCCACCAATCCGCATTGGGCCCGCGTGGTGGGTTATGGCCCGTCCTCTTTATCCACCCATAAGAAAGGCCTGTGCCCCAGCAATAGGGACATTAAAAATGGCTGATGGACATTCTGTGATATTACCTAAGTTTTTTTTAGTCTGTATTTTTAGAAGGTTTCATTACGTATTACCAAGTCATTTCTAGAAGTAAGTAGGTATAATTACTTATTCTAGAAATGACATTTGTATGACTGAGGGAATGTAATGATACCTTCTAATAGTAGATTGTTATACAAGACGCTAAAATTACCCATTGAATACTAAACCAAGTTACAATGGGTTTTAGCGTCGTGTGTTACACTATACTTTTCACTACGATTGCGAGAAAATAAAATACAATATTAAATAGTTTATACCTACTTTCGTAAACAAATAGGTACACTCGTTTTTCTTATCCTCCACTTTATAAACTTTTTGTACAATATTTAAATAAATGATTTGTGCTTGGCGGCAAAAGATTACAATTATTTCTTTTCTATTACAGTCACACAATTCAATCAGTTTGTAATTATAGAAAAATTCTAAAGATTTCGCGCCATGGTACCTTTTTTAATTTCTGCTGTAGCAGCTAAGCAACACAAACAAACACGCATTCTACGATTCACTCTGTGCACAGAGTATAAATAAGTCTATAATTTCACCGAAGAGATGCTTTTAGTTCCATTTTCAAAAATAAGAATGAGAAACTGGGGGCCTATTACGAAACTTGGTCACGATAGTCGTCCGCAGTTCGTCGGTTGTAGTTATTACAAATATTTTCAATGTAGCTATCGTAGTCCATAGTCTATTGAACGAATAATGACGGATCCACTAGAGAGAAACTGTCAAATTTACGCAATCACTTTGCAATATCGCATACGCAAGTGCTTTGTAATAGGAATCAATCAAAACGAAGCACGGACGCAGCTGCGTGTATCGTATTAAACTTTTCGTAATAGAACCCCAGTATTAAGTCAAGCGAGTTTTTATTCGTGATTATGAATAAAGACTTTTTCGTTTTAGCAGGCTCATTGGTAATAGACAAACATTAAAAAAGAAAAAACTTTATCCCCTAGGGGTTATTATGCTATTTTATCTCGACTCTTGTACGTTACAATGACGCACTTTTTGAGCAAGAGGAGTGAAAAATACCTATAGCAAACTGCTAAATATTTTGTATCGTATTTTGTATTCGTATTTTGCCATTTTCTACGAATGACAAGGAGATAATGTTACGATACCTTCTAAAAATACTACACTAGTGGTTTTAATACAGTACAAAGTTTTATTAAAATAATAGTTAATAATTTAGGTTTATTAAAAGAATTGTTTGCACTCACAGGTCATTTTGTTATCTAGATGTATCAAGTAATTATAGTTAATAGTATCATAATATTTAGAGACTCATTATGATCCCGCAGTCAAACTGTTCAAACAGTTTTGCAGGACACTGTTATTGTAAATGTTTATGCCTGTCTCAATAAAGAAAATAAATACAAATACAAATACAATTGTTAACTAAGTAAAAACCTCTGAGGTTTTTTTCTACTTTCGGTATAGGATGGAAAGATGGGGTAAAGGCGCCTTTATCGGGTCATTCTGACCTTACCATCCTTCAATAATGTGTCCAGTCCATGAAACTAAACAACTTTCTTTTGATCATCCCATACTATTATGAGACAAGTTAGCTTAGGTTGCTCATTGCACACAAGGCTATGGGTTGCAGCCCGAGCCGCAGGCGAGGGCGTAACTCAGCCGAGCGTGCAATAAGCAAGAGCTCACGAGTTTCATACGACGTTTTTCAACACATTTGTGAGGAAAAAACAATAGTAGATTGTTATACAAGACGCTAAAAGTACCCATTGCATACGAGGTATTTTTATTCCCGAGCTTTAGCGAGGGAATAAATAGAAACCGAGTTACAATGGGTTTTAGCGTCGTGTGTTACACTATACTTTTCACTACGATTGCGAGAAAATAAAATACAATATTAAATAGTTTATACCTATTTACTTCCGTAAACGAATCCACTCGTTTTTCTTTCCTCCACTTTATAAACTTTTTGTACAATATTTAAATAAATGATTTGTGCTTGACGGAAGAAGATTAAAATTATTTATTTCCTATTACAGTCACAATTTAATAACAATTCAATCAGTTTGTAATTATAAAAAAATTCTAAAGATTTCGCGCCATGGTACCTTTTTTTAATTTCTGATGTAGCAGCTAAGCAACACACACACGCATTCTACGATTCACTCTGTACACAGAGTTTAAATAAGTCTATGATTTTACCGAAGAGATGCTTTTAGTTCCATTTTCAAAAATAAGAATGAGAAACCGGGGGCCTATTACGAAACTTGGTCACGATAGTCGTCCGCAGTTCGTCGGTTATAATTATTACAAATATTTTCAATGTAGCTATCGTAGTCCATAGTCTATTGAACGAATAATGACGGATCCACTAGAGAGAAACTGACAAATTTACGCAATCACTTTGCAATATCGCATACGCAAGTGCTTTGTAATAGGAATCAATCAGAACGAAGCACGGACGCAGCCGCGTGTATCGCATTAAACTTTTCGTAATAGACCCCCAGTATTAAGTCGAGCGAGTTTTTATTCGTGATTATGAATAAAGACTTTTTCGTTTTAGTACGCTCATTGGTAATAGACAAACATTAAAAAAGAAAAAACTTTATCCCCTAGGGCTTATTATGCTATTTTATCTCGACTCTTGTACGTTACAATGACGGACTTTTTGAGCAAGAGGAGTGAAAAGTAATTTATCACACAGCAACAAATATGGCAAAAACAAAATATGATAATTATGGGAAAAGGCGCGCATGTTTTTTTTTTGTTTTTTTTTACACGCCCAACGCAAGAATATTTTGCGAACAAAGGGGTGAGGAGCATACAGCCTACTACTAATACTTCAAAATTATAATTTTAGTGACAAAATTCAAATATTTTAATATTTTATAACAAAATATTGTGAATTATGAATAATTTGATAATAATTATATATTTATTTGACTTAATTAAGGACTTACATCCTTATTTATTCCAAAAATGTATTTGAATTTTCAGCAGCATAAAACCTCTTTGTTGTCAAAAAAAATAACTGTATTACCCGGCTAAATTGGGAATGCTCTGTTTACTCGCATAGAACTTGCAGTAAGGTGCAAATTTAACTTTGTAGGGTTAATTCTATTACGAACTAGTGTTTTATATATTATTGCACGCGTTTGTTATAGCTCGGTTTATGGCCCTAAAAGCGATGTATTAAGGCTCACTTTACGAGCAAGTGTGTTGAAAAATTGATTACGGCACGTGATATCTTTGATTTGCATGGATAGTCGATTTTTTATGTCCATCAGGTTTGAGGAGCCACACCATTATTTAGCACATACCTAAGTAGATTATTTTGCAGCACAAATCCTGGATTTAGCAGCAAAATATATCACGAGATATATCAATGCAAAGGTGGCTCCTCAGACAAAACATCAGGATTGAGGAGCCACCCTGGAACTCGCTAAGTACCAGTTGAATATTTTTGTAAATTAGTGCATCATTTAGCACATATTGTGTATAGTACTTGCTAGAAATTTAAGCTCAGTAGTACTGGAGTTCAAGATAACACAATACTTTTAGTATGGCTCCTCAATCCTGATATCCATAATTGTAAAATTGAGAATTTCCTTGAATGTGATAGGTAAATTTTTCAGTCAGGTCAGCTTTTCAAAGTGACATTCAAAAACAAAAAATAGTAACTATTTGCCTCACTAGATGGCGTTGATACATAAGTGAAGTGTCAAAATTGGCTTTGAAAAATAAACGGCCTGTGCTTATATAAAAAAAAACATTTCTTGTTGTTCGTTGCTTGTATAGCGGTGTTTTCGGTGTTTTCATGTGAATTGTGTTTTCTTTTTCCTACGTTTTCGACGGTTGCCACTTGCCTGTTTATCAACGCCATCTATCGAGCCTACAGGTCTTTATCATTTTTAAAAGCTCTCATTGCAGTTGCAATCTATTTATGTACAACTGAAGTGAGCAAATTCAGAGCGCTTGCGGTACAAACAAAACGACGTGGTACGGTCAGCAACGAAAGTTATTTAACGCTTTAGTACTTTGTCATAGTAACTTTTTTGACTATAATGTTTCAAACCGTGAGACATCTGTCAAAAAATTTGCTCTGACAAAGTACCAAAGCGTTAAGCAACTTTCGTTGCTGACTGTACTGTAAAATTTACTCTTTGCCATACATTTTCGAGTGAAGTTGCATCATTGACTATTGTAAATTTAATCGTATTGTATGTGATGTTGTTCAATATTTACAACTTGAATTAAAAACTTGAAATTAAATGAAAATAAGTAGGTAGGTAATAGAAAATAAAATGACAGAATAGATTTATATATAACTTCGTTTATGTCTTTTTAAAAGTAGGTAATTTATGTGTTATCTATTTACAATTCACTTAAATTCTACATTAAATCTACTTATGTTTAAACATTTAAATTTCCTAAGCGACAACTTTTCATTCTTACAATTACAATCTATTTTTACAATAAAACTTACTGGCTGTCAAAAGTAAGTTGAAATGCTAAAAAAATAAGACATAAAAAAACACTTTCTAGCTACTCTAGTCCATCTATCTAGACTCAATCTAGATAATAAAAAACATAGACAATTAGTTAAAAATGGCGCTAAACTAAAAAAAATACCAACAGTTTTGGTCTCTCATTTTGTAAATATTGTCACAGAAATAATTTTTGACATGATAATTGTATTGTAGGTAATTCAAAAAAGTGCAAATAATTAACTAATTCCCTCTAATGTTTATAGTAAAACGCCACAAATATTGCACTAGCGAATAAATAACTTTACGCTTTGTTCTTAAGATTACATCTATCTAAGTTTTTCCACAAATTATTACTATAATTACAATAACAATATATTTTGTTGTAATAAATCGCTTACATCGCTATGTAAAATAGTACTTAATTAAAATTAGTTTTAATTATTTCACTGGGAATGATTTAATTTTACATTCAGTAATTAGAAATTAAAATTACCTTTTTTAATAGGTGCCATATTTTGTTAAAAACAAAATACAATATGGGAGCATTTAGGTATTTTAAGTATTCTTAAGTATAATATGAGTATTTACACAAAAACAACTTCAAATAAATTATCTTAAAAACACAATGCTTATTTACATTAAATACAATTTTTTCTTAATTTTATTTTATTTGTCAACGTTTATGTTAAAATTGGGATATGCAGGCCTTAAAGTTGACGCTTCAGGGTTAACAGGGGATGGTGGGGTAGGAGGGATGTAAGGGTATCTCGGGTAAGTCGGGTAAGGGTAAGGGTACCCGGAGGGTAAGAGTTGTGGGTTGTGGAAGGGGGGGATGAGTGCGGGGGAGGGGTACCCGTATGGTAGGCCTACGGATGAGGCCGCGGCTTGGAGAATGGATGCGGCGAACGCTGGGTCGCTGTAGACAGCTGCGTACGGCCAGGCGACGGCTATGCGCTGTCTTTTGTCTTTCATTCTGCGGTTTTGGAACCATACCTGTGGGCAAAGGAGGTGGGATGTTAGTCATCGTTGTTATCACAGTTTAACAGCGTCGTGACAAGGAGTGGCTGCCAGGGACGCAACCTTCAGGGCGCACTTTGCTGACACATAGCTAGAAAAAAGTCTTTAAGACCTGGGGCGCAAAATTCAAATCTTGGCAGGCCAGGGGCGCTATTATCCTAGAAATATGTCTATTGGGCGTAAAATTCAAATCTTGCCAGGCCAGGGGCGCTATTATCCTATAGAAATATGTCTATGGGGCGCAAAATTCAAATCTTGCCAGGCCAGGGGCGCTATTATCCTAGAAATATGTCTATGGGTCGCAAAATTCAAATCTTGCCAGGGGTGCTCATGCATGACTAACTATTAAACCTCACTTATGCTCTGAAATGTTATCATTTCATTTGAAAAAGGAATGCGGGACGTTCCAACTTTCCGTAGGAGTCTGGTTCGTCACATTCTAAATTTGAAATTCAGTGTGAAAATGAGTTGTGGAAAAGCTGAGCAGTGTTGTCGATCGTACCTCTCCATAATTTTACTTTACCATAGTAAATTTAAATGAATCTTAGGAGTTGTCGACAATTAACGCGCGCGGAACGCACGGTATCATATTCCACACTACACCAAGCGAAGCGAGAGCATGTTGCTAGTTATATGAATAAAAATAAATAGGTAAAAGGAGATGACCCCAGAAAAAAGCACAAAATAAAAAATAAAAAATTAAATAATATTTTAATAAATAATAGACTCTATAGCCACCCCAAAGTATTTTTCCTATACTAGCAATGATTTTGAAACTTTCGATATGCATCTAAACAGATTTCCAAATACCTGTTCTTTTTAAATCATTCAGCTATTCGCACTAACTCGCTAATTAATTGCATCTCTTCTAAAATAACAACCAATAAAATATTCAGCACACAACACTCAATAGTCGAGCCTTAAAACATTAAACTCCATAATGGCGGCTAAAACAACTTAGCAAACTCGAAAATATTTCAGTTTCACTTCGTCTGTATTTGTATTTCGTTCAAATAAACGCTCAATGAGCGAAAGATGGCTACCTTTGTTCGCGCGAATTACTTGCTAATTGGCGGGGATTTTGCGCGCGAAAGCTGACGGGAAACCATTTCCTTTGTCTGCCATAGACAATATTTGGAAACTTTAAGGAAAAGGAATAATAATTGTGCAGCTTTATTTTACAAAAGCAACCATAAAGTTTTATAAAAATAATGCTAGCTGTTGAGTTCTACCGTTTTGAATTTTGAATATTACTTCCCACACTAGTGCGGGAAATAAAATTAATTTCCGCCCTGGATTTCAAATTTAGAATGTGATGAACCAGACCCCCACGGAAATTTTCCTTTTCAAATGGAATGATAAACATTTCAGAGCATAAGTGAGAAAAATAATTTTCAATGTTATTCCTAATCAAATATAAGTAATTGTAAGCGTTAATTAAGTATTAAATGGAAACACGTAACCGAATTAATTCCTAATTAGCTGCGAAAGAGATTGTTCCAAGAATTTCTGATAGCTCTAATCTTTGACAGCGGCGAGATATAAAAACATCACAATAAACAAACATAAGGTTAAAAAATGCCGACTTTACTGCGCATCAAATGGTAGCCGCGCTTTAATTTAATAGTTTTTAATTGACGTAATCGTGCCATAAAACAGATGCCGTGCCGGTAAGACACACAGGGCTGTCGCTACATACTTTATTATACAACGTGTAACAGAAATATGGCTTATTTAATTTAATTAAAATCATTTATTTTCAGATATCATGGATCCAGAGCTGTTAGTAAAACAATAATGGAAAAGATACTTAGGTAGGTACTATGTTAGTATAAATAGAGAACTAATTTAAGTAATAGAAATGACAAAAAATAAATTCAAATACGATTCACAATGTCAAAAAATTACATTCAATTTGATTATTGAAGTTAATATTGTTAACAATTATCAATTTACTATAAAATTATTATAATGTCTAGTAAAATGTTAATTAATGCGATATACTGATTCTGGGCGGAAACCCAGTGCCTCTGTAAATGACTGTCAGGTCATTAAGTCTGTCAGGTTAATGAGCTTCCTAACTCGTTTAAAGATCTCCCTATTCAATTTTTTAATAAGAAATTATCAAAATGGCTTATGTTATGGAACACAGTTTTTATGACATAAAAGAATTTAATGAATTTTGCATTAAAAATAAAAATTGATATTTATTAATTCGGTGGTTTGACATTTACCTATGACATAATAAGATGACATTGACATTAATTGAATCTGTGGTTATTGATCAATAACATTAGTACTTTTGTTGTTTATTATTTTTATTTTTTTAATCTTAAATTTTGTATTTTGATATTTTCAACAACTTGTAATTTTGTACGCCATGTTTAAATGGTAGAATGTATCGTGGACTTATAAAATAACTCATGATCACAATTTATTGTAACACTACATTCTGACAAATAAACGATTTGTATTTGTAATTCAATAATTACCCATTTTTTTAATAATTTAATATACAAAATTAATTATCTAATAAAAAAACTAAAATTCGGACCGCTATCCTTGAAATAGAATACTATTCTATCTACATTTAATTTGTAGAAAACATATAAACCTCTAATAAAAATAAATTAAACTTATTGTAGATAATAACTTACTTTTTTTAACACTTAGTTTTGGTCTAAATAATTGGGTTGTCTTTTCAGTAAAATTTTATGCGTTATTTATTCAAATAAATAAAAAACTAAACTTTTCTCTGAGATGCAGCCCTACTCCCAACCATAGACAACCGATGAAGTCTTTTCATGCACCACTCACTAATGATGGCTGCCATATAACCGAGTGTTTCTCGATTTTAATATTCATTAGCAGTCCAAAGCTACTGAATTATTCGGCCGGGTTTTATTAATACGCATCGACAAATTAGCGTGAATGTAAAATACGAATGGGGCCATAAAGACATGTGTTTTTTTTCTTTTTTTTCTCAGCGCGGTCCGTTTTCTTTTTTTTTTAATAGAAGTGATAATTGACATTATGACTGGTCAGCACGGGAATTTAAATTGGCGTGGAATACGGCTTTTCTAATTTATTTCGATGTTACTTTACAGTTATTTGAGATAAAAATAATCGAGCAGGCTCTTAAAAAAATATATTAATACAATTTTATTATTACATCAGTGAGAAGTGCTTCTATCTCACCTATTGCTGTATTTGTGGAAAACTTTCTGCGTGTTTGAAATTTGAACCTTAACTAATTAGGTATACAACGTTTTAGAAAAACTCCTAACTAAACCCAAATATAGAAGATAGGGACCATCAATCTGAATAACTTTTATATATATATATACATATATAATATAATGAATGAATAACTTACTCTCTCTCTCTCTGAACTCTAAAATGGGACCAACTCTGAAATCGCGAAAATATCAAAATGTATATTCTAATTTCTGTGCCCTGACTAATCTGTCGGAAAATAAAGTATGTTTAAACTACGGGCGCAGTTAGTCAAAAAATATTAATATTATTATTTTGGGAAAACTTAAATATTTAAACATAATTTTGTATTGTATTCAACGAGCTGAAATATCTAATGAATCTCGCCGAATGAAAATTATTTGGTACGTCTAAGCATTTAGTTTTTTAAAGGACAAATGGTATGGGATGTAAATTCCCTTTCTGCATATCTCACATACTACGCGCAAAAGATAACTCAAACTATAGCTTTATTCAATCCTAAGATACAATTTTTTCAGTTTCTTAAATAGCGAGCTCAAAGAAAAGTTAATGGGAAATTCTCGATCCAAGTCGGTGAAAAAAATTTGAAATTTTGCCAAAGTTTGAAAAATCATATTGCACTTTAAAGCCTCCGGCAGACGCACATTTTGACATTTAGTTCATCCGCGTACAACAACAGGTATCTGCAAAACTACACGCAAATGTCACAACTCACAATTTCATAAATCGGTACACTGCTTAATCACGAAAACAGAAACATTTTATGTTAAAAGTTTACTTTTGCAGAAATAATCTGAATCAAAGGAATCGCAATCATACAGCCAAAACAAAAAGTTTTTACGAACTGTTGTGTTATTCACACATTTGTCCGCGTGATTTCTGCGAATTAGCGACCGGCTATAAATTGTTCGTGATGGAAATTATTGTATCTCTAATTGGGGGATCATACGCGCTCGTCTTAAAAATGATTAGCGCGTAGAGGCCGTGGCCTTTTTTGGGATGATTTGATAATGTATTTCAGACCACCATCATTGAACTGAATTAAAAAAGTTAACGTATTTTTTTTTCGAATACCGAACGTAGTGCCGTCGCGTCGTGACACTTTTCTATGTGGCTGTGTAATTAAATAATATAATTACCTTTATTTTTTTTAAATAAAGGACGTAGTACGTAGTATTGTTTAAAATTTTTGACGCTTTTCTTTTTATTATTTTTTGTTCTTGTTGGTTCATTTCAGATACTTACCTAGACGTTAGTTTTTTCGTAATTCAGAGTTATTATGTATCCAAAAATAATACTATAAGTAGGTAGTAATAATAAGTAGGTAGCTACGGTCTTGAACTACTAAAGTGTCATTGCAAAAAAAGTATCACTAACATTGGTTGTTACGAAAAAATTAGCTATGCATCTGTAACTGAATGGAAGGTCCCGTGTGGGCGTGTGTTGATGAATGAAGAAACACATTTAGATCACTTGGCGACACGCTAAAAGTGAAACTGTCTTGTCATAAGTATGACGAAATAATAGTGACACAAATGGCACACGTTTTAATGACATAGTGCGATGCTTAAAAAAATATAAAAGACTTAAAAATAGTGCTACACGCGAGTGCGGGAAGTTAGCATTTATTGTCGAGGTTGGTTTGAAGCCCAAGCCGGTAGGCGAGGGGCTCTACTAATCATCGAGGCAAAGTAAATGCTTCCCGCATAAGGCTTTATAGTGCTTTTCTCAATAAATGCGATGCGAGGAAATATTTTTTTTCCTAATAAAAATGAATTTTGTTAATTGGTTCGTGTAACCATGTTAAACGACCGGTCATGCCACCATAAAGTTTAAAAAAAATGACAACTAATGAATTTTACCGTTTTTAATTTGGAATACATACTTCCCACACTAGTGCGCGAAGTACTTAAGTATTGAAATTTATTTCCGCACTGAATTTCTAATTTAGAATGCGATGAACCAGACCATCCATCACGTACTTAAATGTGGAACCTCCCGCATTCCTTTTTCAAATGTTGATCATATTTCAGAACATAAGTGAAAAAAAATGTTTCCACTTAGGCGGTTGTATGACCGAAAGTGATGCCCTCAGAGGTTTTTATTTAATAAGTTATTAATAGAAAAAGATTTTAATAATGTTTATCGTGGAGATTTTAGGGCCCATGGTCTAGTATTTCTAGAAGTCCTTCGTAGTCATTCGTAGAAGTAGATAGCAAATGTGTCATAAACGGCCACATTTAGCAGTTTTGCTATCTACTTCTAGCAGTGACTACGAGGGAATGTAACGATACCGTCTAAAAATACTAGACTGTGGGCCCTAAAATCTTCACGATATTTTTTTTTAATTGTGTATTAGAATTATAATATTAAATATAATTCACCGCGGCGCCACTTTCGCTCAGGGTTGTAGGTAAACCACTTCTGGGTACAAAATTGAAAAGAAATTACCTTGATAGTAGATTCCGGCAGTTGCAGCTGAGCGGCGAGCTCGCACCTCCTTGGTCTGGAAACGTAATTCTCCTTCATAAATTCCTTCTCGAGTCTAGCTAACTGTTCTCTGGTAAACGCTGTGCGGTACCGTCTGTAACAGAAAAGAAAAAAGTTTTTATTTTTATTAACCTCCAATGGTAGGGTAAATAATGACGAGAAAAATAACGAAAAAACATTTACGGCCGACTCAAAGGCTTCTTAGCTAAAATCTTAAGGTCAGTTTCATAGAGTTTCTGTCAAATCTGACAACTTTTTAGAAATTTAAGGTGGCCTTAAGTTTGAGATTCGTTTGAGTATTTGGCCGATAATCTGTACATAGGTTTTCCGAAAAAGTAAAAAAAAATTAAAAATAAAAATATTTAGTAGAAAAAATATTTTTTATTTGATTTTGCGTAGTTTGCGACTCCAAATAAGTTTTCCTTATATTTTTTTTATTTACTATAATGTTTGTTATCAATAAATAAATACCTTATATTTGGATCAGGTACCGATGAAGAATTTGTCATCTGCTCCGACTGCGGACTTAAAGACTCTGTGGACAAAGAAAAAAATATTTTCAATTAAAATTGTCTATGGTTTTTCAGCCAGCACACACCAATTAGTTTTTCAAGTAACTTAAATTAGTCTGAAGCATGTTTTAAGGACTGATTATCGGTATGAGTATCTTTTTAAAAGCAACCGCTTCATTAAAGGGTTGGGAGTAGGGTTACCAAACGTCAGGATTTTTTGGGCCCAGTTAGGATTCCGGCCGAAGATGGAAAATGACAGGATTTTTTGGATTCTGTACATTGTAGTAAAGCACACCTTAGAAATGAAGTTTTAGCTATTTTTATTTTCTTTAACAATCAACTAGGAACATTTTCATCAAGAAAACTAAAATAAAGTCAGAACTTTTTAGTAGAAATCAGGCTTTTTTCAGGATTTTATAGATAAATAATCAACACAAATTAATCATAACATAAAGTCATGACTTTTTTATTAGAAATCAGGTTTTTGTCAGGGTTTTATAGTTACACCATCTGGGCCCTATTTAATAAACGTGACAATTTGTCATCCTTCATGACAATAATCATATCCATTGCGTCGATCAACCAATTAGAAAATAGAAGAAACTACCTACTTATAGCTACCTCTATATGAACCAAGTTGTCATGACAATTAACAATTTGTCCCGTTATTGAATAGGGCCCTGGTTGGTAACCCTAGTTGGGATAAGTCTATTCATAAGTAGCACATTATCTTAATAACCATTCGTCTAGACACCGGCCTACTTGGATAAACTCTTGAAGAACAAAGAAAGAAGGTTTTATACAACAAAGGAGTGAAATTCGATTGAAATACTAATTACCCGAATTGACTCGTCATAAAATTTAAAAAAAAAAAGAATTTAAAAACAAGAACCAGTGGCTTAAAGGTGCTAATTGTACGCACCCAGCCTTTCAAAAGGAGTACATTAACACAAAACAAACACAAATAAGCTATTGTCTAATTAAATATTTTCCCATGCGGTGTATGTGTGCGCCTTTTTTCTTCGCTGTATCTTTCATTATGGCCTGCACAAAGCCGCCATGCCGCTTCTCTTTATAAAAAACAAGACACCTCAAAACGCTTTACAAATCTGATTAGCCGTTGTAGTGGTTCTAAATTTAAAAAGGCAGCGCTGTTGACATTAGATCCCAAAAAAGAATATTGGGCGCGTTCAAAAGTCACGTCTATTGTGTATGGTTTAATGGCGGCTCGATTAAGATGTTTCCTAGTTCCCGTGCTTGATAATTTAATCTTCAGAAATCATGTTGTTTTAAAAGAGACTCCTGAAAAAAAGGTCCGCATTTTACAAACAGCTGTATTTCAGAAACTAATTAAGTAGTTACTTATCGAAAATTTATTGCATATTTGAGTGCATTAGACTCATCTTCTTTTTTTAAACATGGCGACGGTGCCACTTGAGCCGTTCCCATGCTGGGTGGCGACAGAACACTCGACAGTCAATTTGCAATAGTCTCGTCATTGGCTTCCGAAGGCGGTTTGTTACGAAACAAACCTTTTTTATACAGACTCTATGGTCACCAGCTGTGCGGGTTGTGCGACACAGTGGCGTGTGCTGGCTGAATAGTCGAAAAAAAAAGGAAATGTAAACTTTTAAAAAGCTTCCGCGCGCATTTCCGTATTGGCGCCGTATCTGTGGCGGTAAAATTCGATTGCCGCCTTTTTTATCGACTTGTTTTTTCTTAAATAAAAACTTTTCGTTCCGAATCGCGTTTGTTGTTTTATAAGTTGTCTTAAGCAGGAAACCGGACGGTAAAGAAACCGTTAGACTTGAAATTTTCCTGTGTCATTCGGAGAGATCATGTCGTAACGACTCGCCCGTCTTTGTTTCAAAATTTCCGTTAATGCGTTAGACACACACAACTTGAAATGCCGCCATAAAATCTTGTAAAAGGCTTCATTACACTGAGAACTTCAGTTTGAGTTAACAATATAACTAGTTACGAGTATATTTCGTTCCGACAGATACATTACAGAATTAGAATATATTGAATGTAGAGCTGAATATTGTAAAATAGTAAACCAGATAATGTGTTTAAAACAAGTCTACCATTTTACATATACCTACCTACCTAATTTAACATTAAGTATTTAAAAAATCACTCCATGTAAATATTAGTTTAGCAAAATAAAGTTACTTATTTTATATAATATTTTGAAAATTGGAAGTTACTTTATTTTGCTAAATTAATATTCAGGTAAAAGCCACCCAGAAAGATAGAATTTTTCCGAAAAGCGCCCGCCTGCAGCGCCCAGGGCGGCAATAATAGGCATAGATTAAAGACAGAATATAAGGTACATTATTATTCTGTGTTTACGCTAAAAAAAACTTTGTGTTTATACTAAACTAATAAAATAGGTACCTGCTTCGTAATCTATTTTGCACACATTGTAAAATAATCTCAATATCTTTTGAAGTCATATTGACTGTGAATTGATTTAATAAGCGCTACATGATTGTAAAATAAAAACATGTTTTATGTCGTGTTCCATTGTTTAGAACCTACAATTCACATTCTACCGTGAATCCAAGGAAGACAAAGATAAATTATCAGAGATATTTTGAATTAAAAAATAGTTGTCTATGGAAAAATTACTCTCTTCATTTATTTCAAGATCAGGACACAATACAATAATAAAATTGTGATTAAACATTATCTACTGTAACGTTTTGTTCAATAGATAAATTGTCGCTTGACCTGAAGCTTACGAAATTCTGCAAAATATGTTTTTATTTTATTGATTTTTTTTTAAAACAACTTAGCTGTCCAACATAATTACTGTTACACTTTGTACTGTCCTTGTATGTATTTATTATGGTGAACAATAAAGTATTTATTCATTCATTTAATTTTTTTATTTTTAAATACAGTTGCTCGAAAATGTGAGCTTACGATGACAGTACCTACAGCGTGCGGAAAGTTGATTTTACCGCACGCCATGCGCTTTTGAATTTACGGTTTTTTTAATTTCTATTAGAATTTCAGTAGGTAGGTCTGTACCTTGTTTTTTCGCAAATATATTGAGAAATGTCGTATGGCACACGGTTAATGTTATAGTAGTTTATGATACAAGGTTGGTAAGGAGGTTTTTTAAAAGAGTTGACGTTTTAAAAGCCCGAGCCGCAGGCAAGGGTTTATAATCGTCACGAGTTTTAAAAAAAACTTAACAACCGTATGCCATACTACGTTTTTCAATACATTTGCGAGAAAACATTATAGGTACTACTGAAATTGTAATCTATACTTATAATAAAACTGTAAATTCTAAATATTTGTGCGCGAATTACGCAAAAACCGCTAAACGAATATTGATGGATTTTTCACAATTTAGTAGATTGAGGTCCAATTTAAAATCTAAGCTATGTTTCATCAAATTCAGGTGGGTAGAACCAGGGAAACAGCTTGAACTCTCCGTAGTACTAGCTTTCATACACTAAAGGGGTCATTTTAATCTGGTTGATATATTTTTCTACTGTCCACGCGGATGAAGTCGCGGGCGGAAGCTAGTAGAAATTAAAAAAAAACGTTCGTAAACAAAAACGCAACTTAAAAAATCAACGCAACAAAATCAACTTACCGCACGCTCGACTGTCATCGTAAACTTACATTTTCGAGCAACTGTATTGAAAAGGTTTTTAAAACTTGTGACGATTATAAACCCTCGCCCGTTGCTCGGGCTTAAACCTCCTTACCATCCTTGTATCATAAACTACTGGGCTCGTCACATACAGACGGAATCTGATTCGGAATTCCAAAACGGAATATCGATAATGTATGAAAATTATAACGGAAAATTACTTAGATACCGCATATTATTATAGGGTACTTAACTTATATTATGTGGTAGTTTACCAGGTTCTTTTTTGTATGAATTATCTGTATTCGGAATGCGTCCGTTTCAGAATTCCGAATCTACCTATGTGGCGGGCTTAAGTAGTCCATACCGTTATTACTCGTCGATACATCGCTTATTGGTCGAA
Organism: Agriphila straminella; assembly: GCA_950108535.1. NCBI lineage: Eukaryota > Metazoa > Arthropoda > Insecta > Lepidoptera > Crambidae > Agriphila > Agriphila straminella. The sequence goes on from OX467304.1 coordinate 14,999,057, forward strand.
CTATTTCAAATAGCCGTTGCAGGCGGTATTTTATCACAATTAGCACATTTCACAACGATTCCATTTGCGGGCCGAGCAATGAGTGATGTTTTCTTATTGTTAGCAATTTTTGAAGACGAAACTGCTTACTGGTAGGTATTTTTTTCCTTCAGGGTCCTATTTAATAAAGTGACAATTTGTCAATTGTGACAATGACAATTTGGTTTACATTGCGGTGTAGTTATGAGTAGTTTGTTCTATTTTCAAATTGGTAAAATTGTCATGATAGGTAACAAATTGTCACGTTTATTGAATAGGGCCCAGATCTTGTCATACCTTAGTTGCGGGTTTATGCGTAGATTTTTTCTTTTTCCTTAGTATACAGACACACTATGCCGTAGTTACGCGACCGAAGATCGGCGGCAACGCTTTCATTATAAAAAAAAACGCAACATAATTTTTGGCAGATGTGTTGCTATTGCTACTATACTAGCCATTCTCAAAGCATTGCAGGCATTTTTGATGTCCCCACTGCTGGGGCACAGGCCTTCCTTATGGGTGGTAAGGAGGACGGGCCATAACCCACCACGCGGGCCCAATGCGGATTGGTGGGTGTTAACGACTGCAAATGCAGCCGGGACCAACGGCTTAACGTGCCTTCCGAAGCACGGAGAAGGATAATTCATTTTTGGTCACCCATCCCATGACCGACCCTTGCGAACGTTGCTTAACTTCCGCAATCGCCGGGCCAGGCGCTAAACCACTGCGCCACCGAGCTCATCAAGCTTATCAAGCGTAACTTCTTCATGGTGTGTCAGACACTTAAGGCCAGTATATTCCAAAAACTCTGTCTTTGTCTTTTTCTTTACGTGTGAAGAGTTATGAAAATAACCTCAGTTTTTCATTTTTAGATGTTTTTGTTGTTATTTTGAGCATAAAGTAACTTTTTGAAAAAGTAACCGTTGAATATTCTTCTATATGTCATTACCTATTTTTCTATTATATTATTCGTGAATATAATGGATTAATAAACTTTAAGTATTATCCAAAAAATACAAAATTAATGAAAATTTTGTCTTTGTCTTTGCATATTTTTAAAGTCTAGTAAAGATACGAATATCGTATTTTTAACCATAAAATAATCGAGATCGTTTATGAAGCTTCAACATAATATTTTTATCTGCTCAAAATAAAGAATATTTGATTGTTTATTGTTGAATCCAAAATAGGCCAATTCCGATAAATAATTTCGAATATACTGGCCTTAATTTCTTTTACAATAAAATCTTTTTTCTTTTACAATGAAAGGAGGTTTTACTTTTAATCTCATTTCAATGTACCAACGAGACAAGGCAACTGGGATTAGAGGCACTGTTAGATAATACAAAACTTTTTGCTCACAACCATAACATTCCAATGTGCACAAATCATTCCACAAAAGCAATTACGGACCGTTTAATTAATAGTGGCACCGCTCAATTAGCTACGAACAGCCCTTGTAATACGCACAAACCGATAGCCATACATTAACCATTGACATTATCGAGAATCGCCACCCTTCGGACCGCATCGCACGCGCCGGTAATTGTATTGTCGTCTATAGACCCCTTAATACGTTTATTGTCTATGACACGCTCGCTGCCTGATTGTTCCAGTGATTTGAAATTAGAACACCGTTTACGGACAACGATGCTATCGAAACAAATGACTGATATTTTATGTAATTTGATATAACTGTGATAATTATTAACAACTAATTTAGTATCCACATTACAAGCTTAACTAATAATAAGGTATACTTATGAAATATTTTAATTTGAACCTTTTTTGACATTTTAGGAAACGTTTTATTAACATTTTGTATCGATGTGTACCTAATCTCATTCTAAAAGTCCATACTAACGCTAGAAAAAAAACAAATTAGTTATATTATTACTAACTTAAAACAATAAAAACGAAACATTATGAACAAATCCAAACAGTTACTGATTAACAAATAATAGAATTAACTCATAATCCGTTTTTTTCAACCCTTCAAAAACAATAACACGAACATTACTCAAAGACAAGTAGAGTCAAAACAATAAATCCTAACAGAATTAACACTACAACCGTGCAAGGGAATTAAACAATTCACAACTCCCGAAGCAAAACATTTGCCCAGCAATTATTCAATAGCAACCCAATTATACGGTGTCATCCCCCTGTCGTTCTCCCCTCACATTCTCATAATAAAATCCGTATCTACAAGTCGGCGAGATCTAATGAAGATAAATAAGTCCGTGGGGAGCGGAGCGCAATAAAAATGAAATCAGTCTAAGCTCAATTTGACAATCGACGATCGCGATCACCGGAAAATGGCGCGGATTGGCGCGCACCGATTTAAAAATGCATGAAAACAGATGGTTGTTTTAGGACAGTTCCATTTTCGAATTTAATCTTTGCTAAAGAGGGGAAGTACTTAAGCCGGCCACATACCGATGAATCGCGATTCGGAATTCCAAACGGAATATTTGTCGATAATATATGAAAGAATATTGGGACCTTTACTATGGACAACTTACCTACAGCAAACATAGATGAATCATACCTTATTTTAAAGCTAATGACGTCTAGGTGTACCGGCTGAAAGCGCATTATTGTGGGCTTCCGGAATATTGAGATATCTTGGAAAATATTTAATGAAAAAACTAATATTTTTTAAGCTAAAACTAAAAACTACCATATGTTTGATTTGTGTCCGCGAAGCGGGTCATAAAGGTCCCAATCTCTTTTCCGTACGGAAAAATCCCGCATGTACGAGGGTGGACTGATAAGTCCATGACTTTGTAAATGAAGAAACACTTTTTTCGGAATATTTACTTTTATTTCTCTACATAATCTTATTGTAGCTCTGCGTATTCAGTCCAACGAAGTTCCTATCTCTTTAACCCATTATTTTTTCTTTCATCGCCTGAAAACTGGTAACTGAAATGAGGACCCATTTCAGACACCACCTTTTGGCTTGATGAAAATCTTTGCATGTTTGGTAGGAGAAAAAATCTCAGTGGGTTGAATCTAGAGAATAGGAAAGATTCATTCACATCTTCATTCGATGAGTTTTGATGTCACGAGTGCCGCCGAGAGGGTCGACAGGGTCATTAAGAAAAGTTAGAAGTCGCATTTTGTTTCCAAAAGTACTTAATACTTATTTGCCGAATTTGAAAAAAAAGTAGTGTAAAGATTCCTTAAGGAGTTCCTTTTTAAGATACAAAAATAAATTATGAAAAAAAAAGAATTTCTTCTTTGCAAAGTCATGGACTTATCAAACCGCCCTCGTATGTGGTATAGGTACCTATGGTAATAGGTCCATAGATTTGTATGGATTAGCTGCATTCGGAATTATGTATACTTATGTACGGAACTCTGAAACGGAATTCCGTCTGTGAAACTTTTCATAAATTGTAATTAAATCTTGTTTTTTCTAATCTGTGTAAATGACATTACTGATAATCTCTACAAAAACCGAACGTATCTACCTACCTACGTAGGTAGGTGTCGCGATCATTTTTTGTTTTGCCAGTTCTTTTTTATCGTGATTCAAAACTCTTATAAATCACTAAATCACTATAAAATTTCTCTAAATTACTATAAAATCAGTCAGTAAGACTGCAAAGCAATTTGTTAAATGGTTTATTTATTTATATTTATTTATATACTCTTTATTGTATACACACAGAACAAACAAGTAACAATACAAACATAAAGGAGACATACAAATGGCGGCCTTATCACTAAAAAGCGATTTCTTCCAGGCAACCTTGGGATGGACAGGAATTAAGATAAATGTGATGGGGTAGTTGGACGTGTGCAAATTTAATAAAGTAATAATAATAATCCTACTAAACTCGAATAACTACATAAATATATGATAAAATGTAACTAATATAATATACTATATACATACCAAAATATAATAAACCTACATATAATACATAATACCTACAATGCGTAGAGGAAATTATTGAAGTTAAATCCAGTTGTAAGACCATGAGAAATATAATTTAAAAAGTAAGATAGAATTGCCAATTATTTTATATCATGCAATTAGAATTATTCCATCTTAATTGCAACCGCACACCGTCGTTCGCGCCAACGCCCACGCTGACATTTTACTTTTTCAGTGGCCATAGACAACGGCAATCCGCCCAATTTAACCTCACCATGATGGCGGCAGCTGCGGTTTAATTTGGACGTTAATTACAATGTTTGAGCAGATTTATTGCAACTAGCTGGGCACTAATTGATTGATGTCGGCCCGATATATCCAATAAAAGTAAACCGTTTATTTTGTTAGTTGATTGGAAGGGGATGACTTGTGGGCCGTGTGTCGAGATCGTGTTGACCTGTTTAATTTGGTTTAGTTTACGGATTTATATCGAGTTACGGGTCGATTTATGTACAGTAAGCAGCACACGATGTTATACAAAACTGTCAAAAATCTGTTATTCATTTTGAACCTTAATAGCTTAAATATCATTCCCCTGTCGTGGAAGCCCAGCGGGCCGTTCACTGTAGGTACCTACTAATTAATTATGATAAATGCGTTAGTTAGTTTGTTAAAATTGATATCTTACATAATTTAATATAAGTACCTACCTACTCAACCGATTATCATGAAATTTTGCGGCTTACGAGAAGTATATAGTAAACTTTCATCCAAAAAAAAAGACTGCTCCCGCCTTATGAAATACTTGCAGAACATTTTTTTTCTTTGTTCAGTGTTTAAAATAACGATGAGTGAAAGAGTTTGTCTATAGGCTCTTCTTTATTACCTAATATACCTAGAGAAATACAATCTAATCTTTATGTCATAAGACTAAAAAAGTGCCTATTTTGTTTAATTAATTCGCAAGAATTATATAACGTACCTATAACTACGGTAACGAACCGATTTTAATTACTTATTCATTTGTTTTTCAAGGGCTTTTCTTTCACAATGACAAAAAACTGTAGTCTCGATAGATGGCGTTGATAAAAATGTGTTATTTTTTTACTAAGCTTCGAAGAGTATCAACACCATCTAGTGAGGCAAATAGTTACTAAGTATTTTTATTTTTTAAACGTCACTTTGAAAAGCCCTCATTAACATCGCGACAGACAGACCTTTTCGAATCTTAAACTTTTTAAAACCTTTAAAAAGTACGTACGTTTGAGTTTACCGTTCGATTCAAATAAAAAAAACCATTATCTTCGTGGTCGCACCTCGTTAACGATTTCAATAGAAATTATTACCGCCATTTTCATAACATTGCAAAACTTAAACGTTATATAACCCAAGGGTAACTTAAACACAGGTTTACCTAACGGTACCTACCTGATAATTAGGGACAATATAAATGCTACGCCGCCAAAGACATGGGACTTAGCGATTTTTTATATTTTTACTGACCATAGACAAAACCGGGCGGTGATTCTCAAAGCTGTTGAAAGTCATAATTGCTTTTATAATGTTACCAACATAATAATGCGTTTATTGAAAAACGACATGATATTTGAAATCCTTAATATGTTGTATTAAGAACTAAATTAGCATAGCAGTGTTTTTGTTAAATGCAATACATTTCTTGTTTGTTTGCTTTACTTTTGAGTAAAAGCTTTTAAAGGACCCTTCACTGTTATTTCGAAGTTATTGCTAATTTTATGGTTTTATATTTATGAAATATAATAAATATCTAAATGAGTGTAGGTAACTGTAAATACCTACCTACATATAGAGGGTGTTTGGTAAATGTTGTCCTTTTTCTAAAAATCGGACTCTGCATAGCGAAAAAAAGCTCATTTTATGTAAAAAAAATTTTTTTTTACAAAAACAATAGATATAATTTACGTTTATAACCTACTTATGAATAATAATATCAGTACATATTATACTCTTTATTGCTCTCATAAAAACAGTTACCTACACAAAAATAAATTGAGATATGTACACAAAGGAGGACCTCTAAAAGAGATCTCTTCCAGCCAACCTGAGAACGTGTTCGAGATTTAAATAGTATTACAAAAACAATATAATTTAACTACGTTTATAACCTACTTATGAATAATACTTAATATCAATACATACCTACCTAGATACTATCGGGTAATTCAAAATACTTATAAAAACATTTTTATTAACTGATCTGTTTGTTTGGTGGCAATGCAAGGTTATTATTAATTATTAAGCCGTATTATAAAAAAATATTAAGAGATTACAATATATTCGTGATTGGAACCGTGTTTTAGTTAAACACGTGTTAAACAGTGTTTTGTGGTAAGGCCGAAAGTGTCTAAGTACCAATCATAAAGAGTATTATATGTGACATTATTAAAGTGCTATAAAATAAAACACATAATAAATACATACCTTTACTCTTAGGCGAAGACGGCGGTGTATTCTGAACGCTTATATCAGTGTAAATATGACTTTTAGATAGCAAATCCACAGACAAGGGCCCACGAATCTTATGGTCCAAAGTATAGCTTCTAAACGACTCCATGATTAAAAAACAAAACTAATTGTGTCAAATTAAAAAAAGAACACCCAACTTTGTCTAAAACCGAAACAAAAGAACGCTTCTCAGTAAACGAATTCAAATTAAGAACCTCTTTACGCGAGCGAAATTAAAAAGCTAATAAACACACGCTACCGCTTGCCGCCCGAAAAAGTAAACTGTCAGACAGACTGACAGTTTGTTTTCGGCATGGCGCCGCCTCGCACTAAAAATCCATAATGCGTTGGCCAATAACGGCCGCCGCTTTGCCCCCGCCAATCAGGGCGGGGCTCCGTAATCATGCGCTGTCTCTTTCGCTCATGAGCTTTCTCGGCTTGAGCTTATTACGTTTCAAACGATTTAAGCTGGGGACACACACAGAGGCCTGAAAATGTGTTTTTTTTAAATAATTCAACAGATTTACATTATTTGACATTGAGTAACCAAGATGAATTTACCAATGTTAGACTACAGTGAGACGTACGTTTTATTTAGAAAAAAAATATAAACCGTTATTTTGACAACTTTTTGCCACTATATTTTTTAAATGGCGTTAGTTTTCATAATAATCACCACCTAGGTATTTAATGACGCTAAACTGGCTGTTTGACTCATCTCTTACACTAGAAGCCAAATCACCATTTTTATTTTTATTTTTTTACTTATAAAAAAACAAAAAGAGTTTGCGATTTTCGAATATCAATCAAAATCGTGAAAGCAAAAAAAAACACTATGCTGACAACAAAATGTCATCAAAAGGCGTACCCAAGGAAATATGTACCTACGAAGTAGGTACTTATAATTTCCTTGGGCGTACCAACCCTCCCATCAGTTTACAGCCACAGATAATGGCAGTGTCAATGTATTTTCTGGTTTTTGAATATTTTTTTAATATTTGTACTGTATTTTGTATTTAAAACCCTCCCAGTGCGTCCAAAGCTTTAACTTTTAATCATCCTCTCATCTCATTTTAACGGGCTCCGAGCCGTGAACATCATGCCCCGTTATTACGGCTCCCAGATATTAATATGCTCTAACGTAGACGCGGATAGCGGCATAAATTGCGATGAATAAACTGTTTATCGCTCTAATAGACCTTTGCTTGTATTTTGTATTCGACCTCTTTGTGTGAGACATTGAAACTCCTCGCTGGAATAGACAAAAGGGGACTCGAGACTTCCTTTTTTAACGTGATGAAATGAGGGATTTTCAAATTGAGAAAAAACTTTAGGCTCGATAGATGGCGTTGATAAACTGTAGAAAACATAGGAACACCGAAAACACCGGTAACAACCAACGAACGCGCTAAGAAATGAAAAAAAAAATTAAGCACAGGCCACTTAAAAAGTCTTATTTTTCAAAGCCAATATTGACAGTTCACTTGTCCATCAACGCCATCTAGTGAGGCAAATAGTTACTATGACACTTAAAATCTTTCATTGAGCATTTGGATTTTCAGCCTAGCTAACTTTTTAAACTCATGTTAACATGAAACAAATACAACGTGTTATAAAAATACGAATAGGGTAAAGTGCCAGTTTCCGGCCGTTTAAGGCAGTTGTTGACTTTGAACAGTTGTAACTTAAATTTAACAAATAGTAATGATCCCAACTATTTTTTATGTTGTTGGATATATCCTTGAGAATTACTTGTATTTTTTTTGAAAATTTCCATCAGTCGGTTTTGTCATTAGAAATTATTTTCCAAAAAAGTACGATTTGCCCAGTTTCCGGCCCCCCTGTTCCTATTTCCGGCCCCCCTTTGCCCAGTATACCGGCCGCCTTTCAAAGAACATGACGGCCGGATACTGGGCAAAAGATAAGCTAGCCCAGTAAGCGGCCTGTGACTCTTAATACAGTTTAAAAAAGTTTAAATTTTTCTTTGATTTTTGTATGAAATTGAATTTCAGATAATATGCTTAACAAGTATTGTCCTATGGCTTTGCTTGTGATGTGAACTATTATTTTTGAGTTAAAAAAAACGTTGATTGTACTTTTATTTAACATTTGCTATTAATTGGAACCTTTATATTGATTCTGGAATCAGCCTTGCAGTTTTTCATATAGGAATAGGAAAATTTATAGAAAATCTAAATCTTCGATTAATAATTAAGTAAATAATATATAAATTTAATTTAGACGTCCCCACTGCTGGGGCACAGGCCTTCTTTATGGGTGGTAAGGAGGATGGGCCATAACCCACCTCGCGGGCCCAATGCGGAGTGTTGGGTGTTAACGACTGCAAATGCAGTCGGGACCTACGGCTTAACGTGCCTTCCGAAGCACGGAGGAGCTCGAGATAATAAATTTTTGGTCACCCATCCCATGACCGACCCTTGCGAACGTTGCTTAACTTCCGCAATCGCTGTGCCAGGCGCTGAACAATTGCGCCACCGAGCTCAAGAAGACATAGGTAACAAATAATAATTTAATAATTAACAAAAAAATAGTTTCTAAAGCCGAATGTCAATAGGTCTCTTAAACAATAACAATAAATATTATGGGTTTTATGATAATGACCGGAAGTACGTATAATCTGCAAAAAATATAATATTAACAATCAATAACATTGATTGGTATTCAATAATAATATACTTAGGTATAATAATATTTTTGTGTATTTTTTTCTAATTATAATATATAGATTAGTATTAAAGTGTAGTGTAGAAATAAAGAAGTCTAGCTAATAGGCAAGTCTGCTTAAAAAAACACATCGTTCAATGCAGTAGCGTTCGTTTGAGTAATTCGCTGACATACACTTCGGAAATAACAAGAGACAAATAGGTATTCAGCGAGGGTCAACGACCTGGATGGCGGGCACGTCGCCGTCGCTTGTTCACGAGACGCACAATTAATTTTATTAGTAGATAAATTTCAAAGCTGGCCGGTGTACTGGGAGTATTTTGCAGGATAGCCAGTATACCGGCCTCCTAGTGTATACTAGGAGGCCGGTAAACTGGGCAAGCACCCAGTAGAACCGGCCACCCGTTTCCATACAAAAAGAAAAAATCAACTTCTTATACAAGCACATTTAGGCGGCCGAGTACTGGACACAAAGTACTTTAAAATAAATAAAAAGGGATAGCATTATACATTCTTTTATGGAATCACTCTTTTAACAAAAAAAAACAAAACAATATATCTAGCTCAGTCCCAGTTAACCGGCCCCCGGCCGGTATACTGGAAACATGTGGTTTCGTTGTCTAGTAAGGCGGCCCCTTGATATTACTAAATATCTGCTTATTAAGCCATATTTAACGTTTAAATAGTAATAAACTAAATATTTACCTTTTAACGATTCCTTGAAGGACAATATTGACTATTTGGCAAGAGCTCTCCACTATTTTTTTTTATCTCCACTTGCGAAATCGACCCAGATGCGGTAGGCTTCAACGTGAAACACAAATTATAAAATATTACGTAACGTTTCGCTAGTGGCGTCCATACCATTCGATAGATCGATAACAGTGCTGCCAGAAAAATATCCAAATTGTTAAGAAATTGCCACGAATTTCTTATTTTATTCGAAAAACTGTTGGGGGGCCGGATAACTGGGGGCGGCCGGTTAACTAGGCATATTACCCTACTGCCGAATATGGTAGATAGGGACCATCAAACTGAACAACTTTTACATTGGGACCAACTCTGAGATCGCGAAAAAATCTGCTTTTTTAACATTTTGATATTTTCTTTATTAATTTTTGTATTTTGCGATTTCAGAGTTGGGCCCCATAGTAAAAGTTGTTCATTTTGATGGTCCCTATCTACCATATTTGGCATTAAGGGTTTTTTAGTTACTATGGGACCAACTCTGAAATAGCAAAATACAAAAATTAATAACGAAAATAACAAAATGTATGAAACAGCAGATTTTTTTTCACGATTTCAGTGTTGGTCCCATAGTAAAAGTTGTTCAGTTATTAATCGTAAGTATTTTTATAACACGTTGTAAAACCTTTTTTTTGTGAAATGGCGGACACCTTAAATTAACTTATTTCCAGCACATTTGTACCTACATTGCAATTTTAACTTAATCTACTCACTACCCCATGGAAATTCGTTCACTATCAGCTGATAAAAAGTCTAAAAAAAACTTCACATAAAAAGTATGAAATCTGTACCAAAACAAAAATATTCTAAGAACCATTACGTGTCGCCTCAAAATGTGGAAGCAGTAAAACCAAACACACACAATACATTGTAATTGTAACTAAACTGAAATAGTAAAAGAGAAATTCCATTTCTTTAGAACGCGCTGACCACTCCATAATTGAGCAAAGACAAACACATTGTAATGCCAACACGAAAACAGAAACAATACTCTTTTCACAGAAATTGTCTATGGACCCATTTTTGGCGGCAAACCATAGAAATGTCACGCTGCGACAAAATGGACGACAAAGCAGTTCTTTGGTAAATGTTTTGGTAATAAAATGCTACCGTTTTGGGGACAATTTGTCAAATTAAAGCGTTGAGGGTGTTGTATAGAATTTGAGTGTTGATTTGCTGATTTCTTAGTAATGTTTTAATTTTGGGACACCGTGAACGGTGATTTGGAGTAGGTAGGTAAGCGATTTTGTGGAACACTTTTAAATAGCTACTGGGTACCTTGTCATGAAAATATTTGGCGTTCTAAATCAAATAAAACTCAAAATGTAAAATGCATCAGATGCAAATCGCCGAAAACGTATTTTTGGCCATATTTTTCTATTCTATTCTATTCTATAATACTTTACTATATTTGAAGGAAAATCTTTCGCTACTTATGACTTTTAACAAAAAAAAATATACCGAAATGTCCAAAACGGATGACACTAAATGCCCCTTCCAGAGTAAATAATAAGTCTATGGCCCCTTCATAAATCTTTCAGAATCAAATCTCTAACTTAAAAAAAAATCACATCAACATGTATCATCCAGATAATCTTACTCCAATTTGTACCCTCGCGTTATAAAAGCATAATATTTCATATTAGATGGTGTTGCGCAAGGGTCTGCACTGGACTCGCTACTGTTTCGTATAAGGTCATAATATTTTATAAAAACCGGCCAAGTGCGAGTCGGACTCGCGCACGAAGGGATCCGTACCAAAAAAACGCCAAAAAAAAAAAAACGCGTTTGTTGTATGGTAGCCCTACTTAAACATTTTATTATGGTTTTAGTATTTGTTGTTATAGCGGCAACAGAAATACATCATCTGTGAAAATTTCAGCTATCTAGTTGTCACTGTTAATGAGATACAGCCTGGTGACAGACAGACGGACAGTGGAGTCTTAGTAATAGGACGTTTTTACCCTTTGGGTACGGAACCCTAATAAATGATGTTGTGCAAGGGTATGCACTGGGCCCACTTCTGTTCCTTTTATAAGCATAGTACTTATTTTATAATGTTACTATTTGATAGGGTTCTGCAAGGGTCACCACTGTGCTCTATACCGCTCCCCCTTTTTTTAATACCCTTGTTTTGCAAACAGTCTGATGCTCAATTGCCAGTTTATTATATTTGAATGTAAATATTACACCTATTAAGTTTTATAGCTGTTAATCTTTGGGATTAGTTGTAGAGTTCGGGTCATCGTGTGCGTTTTGTGTTTTTTGGGGGTAGTTTTTCGTTATTCATCTGTTTTAGTTTTTGCATTTTTTTAATTTTAATGTGGATTAGACAATTTATCTCTGTTTCAATGCCTGTCCATCAGCCATTTTTGATGTCCCCACTGCTGGGGCACTGGCCTTCCTTATGGGTGGTAAGGAGGATGGGCCATAATAACCCACCACGCGGGCCCAATGCGGATTGGTGGGTGTTAACGACTGCAAATGCAGCCGAGACCAACGGCTTAACGTGCCTTCCGAAGCACAGAGGAGCTCGAGATAATAAATTTTTGGTCACCCATCCCATGACCGACCCATCCGAACGTTGCTTAACTTCCGCAATCGCTAGGCCAGGCGCTAAACCACTACGCCCGCCACCGAGCTCCTAAACCTAACCTAAATTCTTATTTATAGGGAGTCCTTATACAACGTGTTATAAAAATACCCCTAATGCTGAATAATTATGGTAAAGAAAATCAGCGTTTCATATATTTTGATATTTTCTTTATATATTTTTTTATGAAACAGCTTTTTTTTCGCGATTTCAGACTTGATCCCATAGTAAAAGTTGTTCAGTTTGATGGTCCCTGTGTACCATAAGTATTCGGTATTAAGCGTTATTTTATAACACGTTGTATAGATAAGTAGATATACAACGGAGGAGCTCGGTGCGGTGGCCACTGGTTTAGCGCCTGGCCCAGCGATACGTTCGCAAGGGTCGCTCATGGGATGGGTTACCAAAAATATAAATTATCTCGAGCTCCTCCGTGCTTCGGACGGAAAGTACGTTAAGCCGTTGGTCCCGGCGTAACTCAGCCGAGTGTGCAATAAGCAAGAGCTCACGAGTTTCATACGACGTTTTTCAACACATTTGCGAGGAAAAAACAAAGTAGTTTACCACACAGCAACAAATACGACAAAAACAAAATACCTATGATATTTATGGGAAAAGGCGCACAGGTTTTTTTTTCACACGCCCAACGCAAGAATATTTTGCGAACAAAGGGGTGAGTAGCATACAGCCTACTTCAAAATTATATAAAAAATGCAAAATGATAAAATGCAAATATTTTAATATTTTATAACAAAATGTTGTGAATTATGAATAATTTGATAATAATAAATATTTGTTTGACTTAATTAAGGACTAACACATTTATTTATTCCAAAAATGTAAGTATATGAATTTTCAGCAATGCAACGGCAATGCTTTTTTTACTCGCATAGAACTTGCAGTAAGGTATTATAATTTAACTTTGTAGGGTTAATTCTATTACGTACTAGTGTTTTATATATTATTGCACGCGTTTGTTATAAAAGCGATGTATTAGAGCTCACTTTACGAGCAAGTGTGTTGAAAATAATTTTAAACTATACATTATATTATAGATAAAGCTTTATACTTATCTATAACAGTTAAACTTATACAACCTTTTAAAAGCACAACATTTCAATAAACACCCCCATAATTACAATATTTACAATCACGCCATAAAACAGTTCATCTCTCATTTTGTTTGCGGCAAAAACACAAAAGTGCCGACGCAGTAAAAATAGGTACTTTATGGACAATCGATATTAAGAACCGTTATTAGTGATTATGGCAAATAATGCTGGAAAAAAACTTCAGTTGAAATGTTAGAAAAAAGGTTTAGTTTAAACTTGCTAATTTAGTAAGTTCTAAAGTAAAGGAAGCTTGTGCTGAGTTGTGCTAAAGTACACCTACCTACCTTTTTTTTTTTTAAATAAGTACTTTTAGAAACTTATTAAAACTGATCATATTCGAAGCACTTGTTTATAAAGCTTTTTAAAATGATTAAAACAGTTTGTATGTTTTCGCGTACTAAGTATTTACGTAGTAACTACCTATTTTGTAATCTGTGGCACTATGTAAGTATAAAAAAACGCCGAGGCCGAAATCGGCTGGGAACTGATGATGATGATGATGATAATAAAAAAACACTTTGTGGTAACAAATCCCAAAAAAAATATTTTTATCAACTTTAATTTAATTAAGTTAATTAAAGTATCTAAGAAAGGAAAGGTAAGTTTTGCGGCTCGGAATCTAAAAAGTTATTACTTTAGAAAAGTAGGAAAATCTAAAGTACTTAACTCTGTCTGTCTGTTCGTTCGTTACATTTTCACGCCTAAACTGCTGAACTTCTGGTTAATTTGATATGAAAAACAAACGATTAGAAGTTGCAGTAAAACAAATTAAGTAGGTATTATTAATGTTTCCCGGATTTCCGCGCGGACTTAGACGCGGGGAAAAGATAGTTTATCCCATGTTTATCCTAACTTTAGTAATCATAAGCATAGTCATTTATTTATTTGCTTCAAACATGGTAAATAGGATGGAAGGTAAAATTTGTTTGTACATTCATGTTTCGCCTATTACTAAGCATGCAAATTTATACAATTAATATTAATCTATTAAAGTTTAGTTTGTTATTTTAGTTTGTAAATATTCATACGTTTTAACTACTCAACCTATCATCGTGAAATTTTGCATATACACATTCTCAGGGGTACAAAGTAGGACATAGGGGTACCTATAACCTTATTAACATCCAGAAAAAAAATACTACTTATTCCTGAAGGATAGAAAACAATTTATCCACGCATACGGAAATTATGTCGGATGCATGACACCATTTTATAATGTGAAAAGAAAATATTTTTCTCCAATTATTATTATACTAAATTATTACTTACCATGTGGCCTTTCATCAACTCCATCACTGTCCACTTCACTCCTCACGCTCCCAGGACTCGCTCTCTTCAAATCCTCCTGTCCATTTTGATCTCCTTGATAACCACTCATAACTCTTTTGTCATACGACATAAAAAAAGGGAAATTCGGAACACGATTCTGCTGAAAATAATAGCCCATTTTCCCATCCCTAACTTTCACTTCCTCGTCTTCAGAATGTTCGTTATTATAATCCTGACTAATCGTATTCTCTATATCGATTTCCGGCGATCGTCTATCGCTCAGCCCGACAATCGATTCTATAGAAAAGTTCTTAGGCGGTATTTTCGTCTGCATTTTGCTTATTTCCGAATCCATCACTGATTTAAAAAATAAAACACTAACTTTTTTAACGTCCACAGACAGTCCACTGACACGCGCGGTCCGATTTGAAAACGGAATGAGTTTTTGTATTTGGAACGTCCGAATGGTTGGTCTCGACTGAATTTTGTGATCTGTCTTTGTATGAAGGCTTTGGACACGCCTTCAATGCGAGGGGAGTAAACGATATCATGTTGTAATGCTGCATTTGATTTTAAACCTTAAAACATTCATCTATACGGTTGATTCCATGTGACTGTTAAAAGAAGTGTGAATACTTCGAAGCGTCGTATTTGAATTTGGAACTGTAATTTGATGGAATAGAAGCTAATTTCGATTGGTTAATATAGAATGGAGTTATCAAACCATCTTTTGTTCGATAGTGTTATAAAAAAGTGGTATTCTTATTTTGTTGGTGTAGGTAACGTTAAAATAACAATGTCGAGGCGTTAATTTTATTGTTCTATTAGCTACCTGTGTTTATTTTTGTATAATTTTTAACTGACTTCAAAAAAAGGAGGAGTTTCTCAAGTCGACGGTTTTTTTTTGTTCTGGTATGTATGTTTTTTTAATACGTAGCTTTTGGGTACCTAGTATACATACAGTACAGCCCTACTACCTATACCCGAAGTAAAATAACTTTTCGGTGTCATTTCTTTTTAACCGACTTCAAAAAAAGGAGGAGGTTCTCAAGTCAACGGTTTATTTTATGTATGTTTTAACATAACTTCGTCGGTGTTAAGGCGCGGTATATAGGTAGTTAAACTAGCGCCGCCACTACATTTATTTTTATTACTCGTATATAAACCAACAGTTTTCATTATTTATGTAAGTTTTAAAATCCATTTTAGCTCAAAGTGGCCACTTTTGGCAGTTATGGATTTTAAAACTTACAGAATGAATGATTACTGTTGAAGAGTTATTAAAAAAATATTGAGACAATTTTAAAAATTATTACATGAGCTTTTTTTAAATATTGACTTGGTTTTCGAGTAATAAAAATAAAAGATTTAAATATACAATTCTTTTTTCATCTCAAAGAACATAGTTCGTGTGTGGTCCCATAAAAAAATTTACAGAGATGTGGCCAGTAGTTTTTTCATAATCCTGAAAATATCGATTATTTAGCTTGCCTTCGGACTTCGCACGACTTTTTACGGAATTTCAGACATAACAACGTCTTTTTATGACCGATTTAGATGATTATTTTTTTGTTTGAAAGGGTATACTTCAAGAATGGTCATTAGTACATTATTCTACTCATCAACTTTGTCTAGGGATACAGGTGTTATTTTCATACAAACGAGATAACTTTGAAGCCTTGGTTTACTGCCAGGAATGTACCGTGCTGTGATCTGTACCCTTAGCACGAACAGCTATCGAGAAAAAAAACGCACGTAAAATTACTCGATAGACAATTCTCTATGGAAAATTACATTTCGCTTATCGGCGATAGATGGCGTTGTACAAATTTCCAATACAAAATTTAACTATCGAATGATTTTACGCGAGTTATTTTTTTCGAAAGCTGTTCGTGCTAAGGGTACTGTACCCTTAGCACAAACAGCTATCGAGAAAAAAAACGTGCGTAAAATTACTCGATAGAGAATTATCTATGGAAATTTTAGTTTCGCTATTCGGCGGTAGATGGCGTTGTACAAATTTTCCATACTAAATTGCACTATCGAATGATTTTACGCGAGTTATTTTTCTCGATAGCTGTTCGTGCTAAGGGTACTGATGATGGCCATCCAGGGAGTGAATGGAGGAGATTCAGATCGCTATACACACCCAACTGATCTGATCAGCATTCTAAAAGATTGATGGGTCAGAGTTCTCAGTTTCAGGATTTCCATACATTTTCATGCTATTTTCGCGGGTTTTTTAAACATGTCCATTAATCTTTTAGAATGTTGGTCAGAAGAGTTAGGTGTGTAAAGCGATCTGAATCTCCTCAATTCACTCCCTGGATAGCCATCATCAGATCACAGCACAGTACATCCCTGGCAGAAAACCAAGGCTTCAAAGTTACCTCGTTTGTATGAAAATAACGCCTGTATCTCTAGACAAAGTTGATGTGTGTAATTTCATAAGTCAATAGTACCTACATATAAGGATGTAAAGTGATTTTGATTTCGGTAGGTTTACGATAATCCAAATCAAACCAAACCATGGTCTGCGATGCAACGTTCTGGACTACTTAGACTTGGACTAAGTACGAAGACACAACGGAACTCCTCAAAAACAAACAGCGTAATTTGGAAATTGAGTTCTGGGCATTTTACCATTGGAAATATTAAAATATTTACACGCTGCGTTTACATACCTACCACTAAAAAGTTGAAAATAAAAAGGTTTTAAAAAAAGGAAAACTTCCTTCAAAAAAACCTGAAAACAAAAACAGCTTCAAAATACCTCTAAAAAGCAAGAAATAATATTCAAATCATTCGTTACATATATCAATATTAATAAAACACGTCTAATGAAGTCGGGTCGGGTCGGGTGGGACTTTTAGAAAAAAAAGTATGAATATAAATATAAATATTGATATGTGTAACGAATGATTCGAATATTATTTCTTGCTTTTAAGAGGTAAGTATTTAATTTTGAAGCTGTTTTTGTTTTCAGGTTTTTTTTAAGAAGGTTTTATATTTATTTAATGTAAGGTCAATGAGTGGAAGTCCGTCTGGGAGGCAAGTCCATCTAGAGGCCATAACTTCCATTTTTGAAGGACTAGGTTCTTATGCCTCGGTCGATAAAAAAGTATTACGGAGCTAGTTTAAACTGAGAAACATCATTAGGTTGAAAGAAATTGGTCATCAGTTTTTTTTCGCGTTAAGTACTTGAAGTTGGAGTGTAACGTCTCTTCGAAAAAAAATAAAAAAAATAGAAAATCAATGGAGTTTTTGGAGTTTCTTCGATTACGAAAGTCATTTAGTGATCCATATAAGTATATCTGGTGATGAATTCATTAATATCGCTTGAATTTCATAATTATTACATGCACAAAATACCAACCTTAAAATGTAAATAGTTGGGAAGTCCGTCTAGCATGCATAAGGAAAGTCCGTCATATGCCTCGATTGCAGATATTGTAAACCTTTTCAGCTGCACGTATATTATGTCACTTTTGTCTGTCTGACAATTTTTTTTATAGCTTAAAACGGCGGTACACATGCGATAAATACTTATACAAAAAATACAACTAGGTATACATATTTAAATACTAAATAAATTTGACAGTTATGCAAAAAATATAGTTGAAAAATTTCTGACCTCTTAAATGATAATGAGGCAAGGTAATTGTTAATTTTGCAGTCACTACCTATAATGTTCAATTTGAAATAAAGATTTATGTTTTTACTTAGTATTGAATTTTACGGAAAAAACAATAGTTATAATTTCCGATGACACAAGTCACTTTAGAAAGCGTATCTGGTTCAATAAGTTCAGTTAAACTTAAATATTAGAAAAGTATGCCGGACTTCCACACACTGACCTTATCTACTTTTAAGCTTAGTATTAATTATCATGTCACCGAATAAATCATTCATTCATTCAAAATCGCTTCGCTTCGAAACATTGTATCGATTTGACATTTTAGAATTTTTTATTGTTATTAAATAACTTAAATAAATGCTTATTTTTAGATTAGATTATTAATTATTAATTAACTTAATTAAACTTTTCGTGGAATTTTAGGGCCCATGGTCTAGTATTTTAATGTGTATTATAATTACAAAATAAATATCACTGTGACGTCACTTTCGGTCAAGAAACCGCCTAATTATTTGACTAGAATTATAATAGATGTAATAAGTAGGTACTTATGCATAGTAACTTATTTAGAAAGGTACCTAAATAATAATAATATACTTTACTTAAGTTGTACATACTGTACTATTATGTATTCTGTGCATACGTACGCACGACAGCACGCTAGGTTAAACAGTTGAACTACGAAAACAGCTCTTATTAAGTACGGCATAAAGGCGGTCTCAAGGTCAACATGTATAGTCGGCTGTGCTGCTGACTGTACGTGCGTGCGTAGTAGGTACGTACCTGACATCTATGATCTAGTGTGCAAAAGAAAAACCAACAGAACAGAAGTATAAACTGTTAAGCGCCCTCTGTTGTCGAATAGCATTACTAATTGGAATTGTGTTTCTAAGTAGTTCTATAAGACTGAATAGATGTCGCGACTGGCATTGATACCAAGTCTTGTGAAAATATAGTACAAATATTGCAGAAAACATACCTACTATAGAATCCATAGTATATAATTTTAAAGTTCTTGTTATGCTTCTGCTCCACCTGCGTTAGCGTTAACGTTAATGGTAATGTGCAACTACTCTTTAGCTAATACGAAGGCGCGGTGGTAGTGAAACTAGCGCCGCCACTACATTTATTTTTATTACTCGTAAACCAAGTCAATATTTAAAAAAGCTCACGTAATAATCTCTTAAATTGTCTCTAATATTTTTTGAATAACTCTTCAACAGTTATCATTCATACTGTAAGTTTTAAAATCCATAATTGCCAAAAGTGGCCACTTCATGCTAAAATGGATTTTAAAACTTAAGAAAGAATGAAAACTGTTGAAGAGTTATTCAAAAAATATTAGAGACAATTTAAGAAATTATTACATAAACAATTTTTAAATACTGACTTGGTTTACGAGTAATAAAAATAAATGTAGTGGCGGCGCTAGTTTCACTACCTACAGCGCTGCAGGTGGAGCCGTAGCCTGGCCGTAGCAATAGAATAGAAACCAACCTTTTTTGGTGGCTGTTGTGACTTCCGAATCTTGTTATGTCTATCCATTGAAACATTTAAAAAATCCGAGCAAATTAAATTGAATTTTATTTGCATTGAGTGCTAGGGAAAAAGTTACCTCTAATTAAAAGTAAACTACATTTATACTTTCGAAACCGAAATTGTTGTAATAAGTGGTAGTTCCCTATTTTTAGCGAACGGACGCTACGAATCACAAGCTAAAATCTTCTATGCTACGAATAATGCTACGATGCAAGATCGTAGTCTCGTAGCACGTTCACGTAGCAAGCAGAGAAGGTAGGGAGCAATCAATTCACGTACCAGGGGGGAAAAAAAAGTATAAGTAAATAAATCATAAAGTAATAATAGGCACTCTTGGTCTATTTCAATAAATGATTAGTTTAAGCATATTTATGTCGATGTACATAAACGTTTGTTGTCATTAAATAAATGAAAAAAAAACAACACAACATAGTTCATTTTTATAGCTAGGAATAAGCTCCCTTAGTTGGTAATAGAAAAAACGTTTTAGAATTTTCGATTGCGTACAAAAAATATTAAAGGCACTGCAGTGCAGAATGGAGATTATACCTTTTGCCACAACCACAACATAGTATTAAAAAAAAGTTTTAACACAAAATGACTTTTTTTAAATACCTACTTGTGGTTGTGGCAAGGAAATTATAAGTAAGTACATCGAAGTACTTATAATTTCCTTGGGTTGTGGCAGGTGGTGGCAAAGGTATAATCTCCATTCAGTACCCTTAGCACGAACAGCTATCAAAAAAATAACGCGCGTAAAATCATTCGATAGATAAATTTTGTATTGGAAATTTGTACAGCGCCATCTATCGCCGATAAGCAAAATGAAATTATCCATAGAGAATTTTCTACTGAGTAATTTTACGCGCGTTTTTTTTCTCGATAGCGGTTCGTGCTATGGGTACTGCTGTTACTTTCGTACATTTGTAAAGTCGAGGAGATTTTAATTTTTAAAACTTTTTTACGCAACCGAAAATTCTAAAACTTTTAAACTTCTAAAAAAAATTCAGCCATATTGATTTTTTTCGGACATTACCCATTGTTTATTTACCTGCTTACTTGGAACTTAGTACATTACACTTTACTTACACTTACGTCAACTTCCAAAACATTTTGAACTAAAATACACCCAATAAATTAGCAATAAATTGACCGTCGTTTATATATTGAACACAATTAACATAGTCATTCTAAATAATACCGAATCGAGACAAATTGTGGTTTGAACTGGTTTAAGTATCCTCACTTACGTTACGATCGAGCGTAGAACGATAAAATAAATGGATACGGCATATTCGGATATATTGCATATCGCCGTTCATATCCATGGAACTAAGTGAAGTGACGAATAAATACATTTTATTATTATTATATTGCAATTTGTTCAATGTCAATGTTCTAAGTCAAATTATTTAACAAAATATAAAATATTTATGGAGGTTTTAATATTCACATTAAATAAATAAATGTGTAAATAAATGTTTAGGAAAGATTAGTTAAAAAACATTTTGGTATCTTTTTTTAAGCTTTGGCCTTTTCCGTCGCTGAAAAGCTATAAAATATTTATAGCCATTTTATAGCCATCCTACTAATATCCTACTAACATTATTATAAATGTGAAAGTTTGTGGGTTTGGTTGTTTGTTCCTTAATCACACAAAAACTACTGAACGGATTTGGTTGAAATTTGGCACACAGAAAGTAGATAGCCTAAATTAAAACATAGGATACTTTTTAGTGGCGGCCGCTAGCATACTATGCCGCTAGTGGTTAATAAAAACCGGGCAAGTGCGAGTCGGACTCGCGCACTAAGGGTTCCGTACCAAAAAACGGCAAAAAAAAAAAAAAAAAAACGTTTGCTGTATGGAACTTGTGTGGAGAAGTATTTAAAATCAGAATAAAATAAATATTTAAATGGGGCTTAAATATTTATTTTATTCTGTTTTTATACCCGACTGTCAGGAGAGGTTATGTTTTTCGAGCATATCGTCTACAATTCTACATGTATAACTACTATTCCCTATTCTTCAACTAAATAACTTAGAAAGCACCTGCAAACCTCAATAAAAAAAAATGTGAACGACATCCATATAATTTCTTACTTCTTGGACGTACCTAATCACTTCGCAGTTTTTCTATATAAGTATTGAAAACTCTTTGCTCAGGCTCAGTCCAGCAGTGAACACAATTTAGTGCTCAACTAAAAAAACATTAATACTTAATTAAGTATCTACAAATAAACGCACTGCGTTAAAAATAAACAAACAAAAATACGCAAATCTATTCAAATTGTTGTAGTTAAATAAAGTGTGTCGAAATAAAGTGGATAATTAATTAAACAATTAAATGCTATTATTTATTTTCCGAGTTCCAAAAAATGTTGGACAAAATAAAAAGGTTCTAATTAAAATCACTTTAATCTCTTTTCGAGGTTAAAAATTAAAAAAAATACTTTTGTGGCGGGAATATTTTGACATTTGAAACAAAATGGACGTCAACTGGACTATGTATCCGCGCGTCGGGCTGCGGTCTCCCAACTTGACCAACACGACTGTGAACCTTCAAGAGAATTTCGAAATGGGCATCGAAGATACCAACTGGATTCTGACGTCATCATTCATCATTTTCACCATGCAAACTGGTATGAAACGTCACAGTATCATTTTTATAGTTCCGTACCGTACCCAAAGGGTAAAAACCGGCCAAGTGCGAGTCGGACTCGCGCAAATAAGCAGTGAACATACTTTCATAGTTGTCTTTACCCCCTAGGATCTAGGGCTTAGGTATACAAATACACAAAATAAAAAGTACTTATGTGTTATTAAATTACCTCTATATTATTTTTTGCCTTAATGCCCTTAGATAAAAACCGGCGAAGTACGAGTCGGACTCGTGCACTACGGGTTCTGTACCAAAAAGCGGCTAAAAATCACGTTTGTTGTATGGGAGCATTGGGAGCCTACGGTTGAATTCTTTTTCATAAAATACACCTGAAATAATACATAATATCCTCCTATAAATAGGTAACCAGAAAGCAATTTTGAAAATATTTACATTTAGTAGTATTTTTTATTTTTGCCCAAACTTATGTTTGTTGGTAATGTTTTTTGGTTTAATTTAAAACAAATGACTGAAATGTAATGATGTCGTTTATTTTAAGAATCGTCTCAGAAAACCCTTTCATATTCTGTATCACACGATAGGTTTTAGACATTTTTTTTCATAGGTCCAAAAAAAGATGACGTCATAACTGCTCTCCTAAGAGCATTTTTTTAAGAACTGCGACTCAAAAAGTGGTTTTGACCTCAACTAGGTATACGTCATGTGCCAAACGGTTATCCGTACATCGATTTACGGTTTTTTTGCGTACTTACTACAATAGCACTATAATTCCCCGATACGCAAACGTAAATAATTCATATTTAAGTGCCAAAATGAGTTGTAATAAACATTGTAATGTATCCTAAAATAATGCATGTCATTCAACATTTGCATACTGTTGTATGTACCTACTTACCTGCTTAATATAAAAAACATGAATTGTGCGACAATTCAAAAAAGATTATGTGGCGTGGAATAAATATTTTGGTGATCATAACTCAAAGTAAATATCCCGAACTAATGATACTTATTACCTAAGTAGATATTTCCGTAATGTAGGTAACGGAAAATAACAACTTGCCTGTAAAGCTTGATCCATAGTATCGTATAGTGAAAAGGACGTAATAGTACATTATGAGACAAGTTAGCTTAGGTTGCTCATTGCACACAAGGCTGTGGGTTGCAGCCCGAGCCGCAGGCGAGGGCGTAACTCAGCCGAGTGTGCAATAAGCAAGAGCTCACGAGTTTCATACGACGTTTTTCAACACATTTGCCAGGAAAAAACAAAGTAATTTATCACACAGCAACAAATACGACAAAAACAAAATATGATAATTATGGGAAAAGGCGCGCAGGTTTTTTTTTTTTCACACGCCCAACTTCAAGGTGTTATTAATTTAAGAATGTAGGTACCTAATCGTCAACGCAACGTAATAATAATTGACGTTTCGTGAGGTTTCTTGTGAATAAGAGAGAGTATGGCTCGCTCGTGGTAATAAAATCTTTTTTTTTTTACTTTCATAAAAGAAAAAAACTATGTGATTATGATGGGTGGGTGGGACTATTATAAAAATGGTCCTTCGAGCCGTATCTGAAAAACAAAGAGCATTTTTTGATAAAATCTCGTTGTTAAAGATATCTTTTTATTTAGTATCCTTAAACTATCTTTTTAAACTGACATCTTTACCACAGATAACAGTGCGACATTTGGCTTTTCGCCAAATAGTTTTATCTACCTTGGAAGATTACCTTTACGGTCAACGAAATAGTGATCCATATTTTATCCATAAAAATGTAACTATAATCCATGATTTAAATAATTTCATATGAAATTTAAAGTTTAAAAAAAATCTTTTTGGATCCTAAGTATGCACGACAGCACGCTAGGTTAAACAGTTGAAGTACGAAAACAGCTCATTACGTACGGCATAAAGGCGGTCTCAAGGTCAAAATGTATAGTCTGATGTGCTGAGAGCTCGAGATAATACATTTTTGGTCACCCATCCCACCTCCGCAATCGTTGGGCCAGGCGCTAAACCACTGCACCACCGAGCTCCTCAGAGAATGGATAGTAAAGAAAAATATAGATTAAAATACCTACGTCGTTTTGTACCGCTCTGAAGTTGCCGCATTGCATTAGAAAATGCTAATTCTATTTTTCTTGTTTTAAATTACATTGCGCATACTCAAAGAAATGAAGGCGGAAAATCATGAAGGAAATATACACAATGCTATTGCAAAGAAAATTATAATATTAAGGAAAATCTTGAGCATTACTACTTAGATATTTCCGGCCTTTTATCTTAATCCTTTTTCATCAATGTTGTTTTACTTGTTGTGTTCTAAAACCAACCACATTATAAAAAGATGAAATAGGTAATTACTTATGGCCTTTCCTGAAATCACGAAAAAAAATTTGCTGCAGGTATACAAAAAATAAGAACAAAAATATCAAATCAAATATTAAAGTATATCAAAAGGCTTTAGGGGTTGTTTGTTACACGTTGCTAAATATTATTAATTTATTATAATAATATTTCGATGGTGTTACATTATTTATTTAAGTTTTTAATGTTCGAAAATGGTTCGTAAGCTGTAAATACTCAATTTGCGGACTTAACTGTCGAATTCGCTGTAAGTAGGTATATCTAATTTCTACTTAAAATAATTTCTTAGTCAGAATGAGAATAGAAAGAAAATTGGAGTTTCATACAAAAATAGATACTTACGTGAAATTTTACATTTTTAGGGTTCCGTGCCCAAATGGTAAAAACGGGACCCTATTACTAAGACTCCGCTGTTCGTCTGTCTATCTCATGAACCGTGATAGCTAGACAGTTGAATTTTTTACAGATGATGTATTTCTGTTGCCGCTATAACAAGAAATACTAAAAACGGAATAAAATAAATATTTGAGGAGGTTTTCGTACATCAAACGAGTTTTTTTTTTTTTTTGCCGTTTTTTGGTACGGAACCCTTCGTGCGCGAGTCCGACTCGCACTTGGCCAGTTTTTCAATATTACAGCCTCCGAAACTATCAAATTCAAATAAAATCAGATGAAAATATTTAAAAACCTTTCAGTCTTAAATTAATATGAATGTATGGAAAACCAATAGCCCTTAATAATTGATGATTAAACGAACTTACCTTAAGTGAAGTTCAATCATAATTATACGAAGGATTCGTCCGAAGATATTAGTATATTGACTACTTGTAGTATCGCTCGTATACTATCACCACTTAGCACGTTATTTTAGAGTAATAACCTAAAAAACCTAAAAAGAGTAGCTTTTTACTTCAAATTGACAGATTTGACATTTCCTGTACGAGTTCTCCCCGTCACTACTTGGCGCCAACACTTCATTTAGTTCAGAGTCCAAATCGTATGATATTTCCTCAGTGGGTGAATATTGTAATTACAATTTATCAGTAGGGAGGGTGGGACTTTATACTAATATCTTCGGACGAATCCTTCGTATAATTATGATTGAACTTCACTTAAGGTAAGTTCGTTTAATCATCAATTATACTTGATTCGTCCTTCGATATTAGTATATTGACTACTTGTAGATGTTGAGAGTTTTATACGAGTATAAGAAAAAAGGAAATATCATCTTTTGTGTCTTTTAAATTTAAAAGAATACCGTTCATATTTAATATAATTCTGAATATTTTGTTATACCTATGTACATACGGTTGGAAAACTCAGTACCTACTTATAATTATCATTAATCGAAGATAATGTATTTGTTTAAATATCTTGGAGAGATAGTGGAGTGTCATCGACCATCTCGTACTACGTGGAATGTCTCTAATAACATTTATGTTATAGCTATAAGTAGGTAATGGGTATCGGCGCACGTCGATTGCTACAATTTGGTGACATGACAATGGACACGAATCTTTTCCACTATCATTAGATGTCAGCTTTCTAATAATATTAGATATTAGGTTTTATTTTATATTTATATAGGTATTACATTTTTCACAATTATGAAGTGATTACAAAATGTTTATATTATACGCTGTGTATAAAAGCGGTTCTTCTTGAGAAAAACAATTGTAAGATGATTTGCGTCAAATTAGGTAGATTATGTTTTATAATTGAACTGAACAATGAATTGTTTATAATTAATTGTAAGTATTGTTCACATATTTTTTTTTTTTTTTTTTTTAACTAGGCGGTCAAGGGTTTTTTTTTTTTGTTAATTGTATCAAAGTTGTAATAAATTAAAAGAACCATATTAGGTAATCTAAACTGTAAAATGTTGTATTTAAGCAATGGAAATCTGCGCAAAAAACAGTTTTTTTTTTTTTTTTTTACCACACTTACTAAAGGTTAGCTCAATTTTGTACATTCATTAATGAACCCAATATTATGTAAGTAATGCTGGTAAATTTGTTCTACACATCTGTAAGAAAAATGAGTTTTTTTTTTTGTCTATAATGTTGTAAATACCTTTGATGTATGAGAAATAACCCCATACTTTAGTCATTAAACAAAAATTAAACGACGCAGACCTTCGCGAGGAGGTAATGCTGTAATTGCAGTCGTTTGCAGTATGAGTTATGCTGATGACTAAACAGGTAGGCTTAAGGCCACGCACGGGCCCTATTTTTGAATCATTCGTTTGAAATCGTTCGTGGGAATTAAGTCACATGCGACGTAAAATCACAATTGACAACGCGCCATCGAAAACCGAGCCCGACCGTTCACCGATCCAACTTCCTTTATGATATAATATTATATTATGTATGACACACACACAGGGAAACTGTAACTGTTTTTATTAGCGACAGACTGATCGTACTCGTCCGGCCGGCCAGACGGCCTAGCCAAAGTAACATTGGCAAATCTTCGTTATCGCTTCGCTTTCGAAACATGTATGGGATTGACATTAAGGTTTCGTTACAATCGAATTTTAAGACGTCAAATCCATACATGTTTCGAAGCGAAGCGATAACGAAAATTTGCAAATGTTACTTTGGCTAGGGAGGCAGGTGTCGGATGGGTGACCGTTAAGTGGCATTACAACTGAGCGCTTCCGTGCTTCGGAAGGCACGTTAAACCGTCGGTCCCGGCTGTTGTCATCTCGTCTATAAAAAGTCTGGAACGGGTGGTAGGAAAAATATAGACGATTCAAAAGTACTTAACAATTAAGTTTATTTGAATAAAGCTTATTTCACTTTCACTTTCACTTACAAAATATATAATGTATTTACTATATATTTTGTTGTTAATTTATCAAACCATTTTGGTGATCAAACTCTGTTCAGTCTGATAGTATTAACAGGCAGGAAAGCTAATAGCATAATATAAAAAAAAATAATGACATATATGTAAGTTTATTTGATGAATGATATGAGTTTATTTGTGCGATGAATATTCCATCCCTGAAATTGGGAATTATAAGATGTTCAAGGTTTAAATCCTATTACTTTACATAAGACACTAATTATTACATGTGAACCAGTGGTACCAAGGTTCAAGGTTGTGACGGTCATGATGGCATGATCGTTACACCTCTAGTATAAGAAAACTGATAGAAAATAATAAAAAATAAAAGTTTGCCCGACTAATAGTAACATAGTAGTTTTTGGCATCCAAGCTAGGAAACGAAATCATTAATATTTCAACTTATTCGACTTGTATTCGAATTTACTCAATTTTATCTAAGAAAACTGAAACTGGTAATTTTTTTATTTTTTATTATTATTACTCAGTATCAGAATAATTCCGTATAGAAAACTCTACCCAGTAATGCGAAAAAAACATGTTTTATTTAATATATAATTATAATTCATATATAAATAATATGCAATCATGACTGACCACACATACATGACACACATAAGTGTCCCAGTCTACCCCTTTGTTGAGAGGCATCAGACAAAATCTATCTACAATAATATGTTGTAAGTATATACATAACCATACAATATATTTGGTGTAAGTATTGATCACATTCAATTACCATGTACAATATTATAATATCGATAAAATATCGATAATATACCGATATCTACCGGTACAATGACTTCATAAAATGGTCGTAATTTGCGTAATTTTGCAAATTTGTATAAGTTTTGTCTTGAGAAAAAACTCAACTTTTCAAACTCAACTCAAGCCCGAAAAAATGTGACACAACGGATACTCTATTGTTGTGCGGCCCCATGAGGCCACTCGGGGTTAAATGAATATACCATTACATTCGTGATAGAATGGAAAGTTATGAAGGTAGGTGTAAAAAAAAAATTACCGTGACATAAAAAGCAAAAAATATTCTATAGACCCACTATTATAGTACCTATGTACTTAAATATCATGTACAAGGAAATCATGATGTCTAAACACTGTCTCATAGCACAGATAATAATATACTATACTAGCTAATAGTTTTGTAAAATAGGATCCAATGATAAGACTTTCTTTATCTTTCCATTATGGAAAGAAAGTCCCATCTTTCCATTCAATATTTCATATCCGTATTAAAACCTTAAAGGAGATAAGATCTCTTAGATATATTTTTACAAACAATAAGCATTTATATTTTGTATTATTATTATTTTATTAATTATTATTACTATTAATTGTATAATAGCTAGATATACGACAGCGACAACATATAAAAATCTATTATAGTTAACTATTTTGTTATACATATACAGTATACTTACATTCTGTTGAATGTTAAAGGTTAAAGGCGTCACTGTTAAGTACTACGATCTATTCTGTGAATGTAACATTATGCCTGAATTTTGATCATACTATTAGTAAGAGACTATAATATCTCTGGGTGTGATACGAAAGTGAATCTTTAATTACACACTCTCGTATAGATTTTCCACCAAAAAAATATACTTCATTATAATAAAATATAAATGGTACTTCCACACATATGACGGATATATAGATGAATACCGGCGCAAACGATTGTGTGGACGCACGGACCTGTGGTTGGCGACCACTACCTGTATTTACCGAAAAACAGACAAATGCCGCACCAGCGCGCACCCTTACAAGTACTTACTCGTACGAGTGGCCTTACCCTGCGTACGATGAAGGCGAATGTAGACGAATCGATTATTGGCGAATAATTGTATTATATATATATGAAACGCCGCCTATCGCCTGTAGGTCTGCTGCGGTCAACAAAACAAATCGCTCGTGTGTGTTCCTCGCCGGCGGCGTCCTGCTGTTCATATGTCGTCGGAGCTGGAGCATGCTGCATACGTGGCTGCGTGTTTCATTCGTTGTTTTCCAGTTTGATTATTTTTAAAAACAATGTCTAATAAATAACTAAATAAATAAATTAAAAAATGTTTCATTTGAGTTCTGCGCCCGATTTACTTGCAGTTTTTACGTTGTTCAAGATATTGACTAATGGTGCATTCACTTTAGGCCCATGGCGAATGCATCAACCGTATTCGACTGAACTGTCGGTGACGGTATGTGTGAATTGCATCAGATGCACAAAATTTGACCGTATACAGGCTATAACCAAAAAACTGTCTGCCCGCGTAATGTAAAAAAATAATAATATACATTTACTGTCTTAAACTGATATTAAAAAGGTGTTATATAAGTTTTATTAATACTTTTTCGCTAATCATTATCATTAAAATCAATGAATATTTAATTTGAAAAGAAATAGACAGGTAATTTGTATGGACAATCCCAACTGTACTACGGGCATGAAGGGTACAAAGGGCGCACAGTTTAGAAATAGAAATACATAGTTAGTGATTTGATTAACTAGTTTTTTAACATGCTAGTTCTACTCGCATGAAACACAGCATCTTCTAGTTCAGGTACATTTATGTAAACTTAATTGTACCATAAACACTAACTGAATTTATGGATGATAAACTAAGGAGTTTGTTATTCCATTTCATATTGAAATTTCTATCAGCAGACTCATGTTTGAGGCTTACCTAGATTATAAAAGCTATCACATTATAGGTGTGAGGCATAAGGTATCAACTAGTTACATAACTCATTATGTGGTTCCATGAAGTTGATAGGTTTTACCTATACTGGCAGTTCATCATTGGTTCACATTCACATTGTTTTTAACAATGAGTACAATGAATTAATCATACATAATAATATTATGTCAATCTGAGAACCAATGGTACCCAAGGATATTTAAGATATCAAAATGCATACCTGATGAGCAACGCTGTTGTCGAACTGCTGCTGCAGCAGCAGCTCTAGCACAGCAGCCGCCTCACCTGCCTGGGAGGCGGATGGCGACGGATTCGGCGGACGGCGGAGTCACCCGAGAGGTGTTGAGCAGATTGATTTTTACACTGTCGCGTCGTCACTGTCGTCAGCGGCGCTTTGGGTTGCTTTGCTGTGCTTGTTACAGTTGCGTTGTTGAACCGATCTATGCGGTGAAATAATCCAATGACTATCTCGATTGCAATAGATTTTTGGTTCATGCGTCAAAATAATCTTCTTTTTCATTGTAGAAATAATAGAACCTATCCATGCGGTGAAATAATCCAATGACTATCTCGAGTGCAATAGATATTATTGGTTCATGCCGCAAAATCACCGATGCCGCCGAATACTAAACCGACCTATGCGGTGAAATAGTCCGTTTGACTATTTCGATTGCAATAGATCTTTGGTTAGTAACATTACTTTTATTAGTCTTTCTTCTTTTCTTCACTAAGCATTTTTACTTAACTTTAAATTAATTTTCACTGAATATATTATATCCTAAAGAATTCTCACTTTGAGACTGTACGTGCGTTCGTGGCGAAGCACAAAAAGCGAATGAAGTGTTGGCGCCAAGAAGTGACGGGGAGAACTCGTACAGGAAATGTCAAATCTGTCAATTTGAAGTAAAAAGCTACTCTTTTTAGGTTTTTTAGGTTATTACTCTAAAATAACGTGCTAAGTGGTGATAGTATACGAGCGATACTACAAGTAGTCAATATACTAATATCGAAGGACGAATCAAGTATAATACAGATTATCCACCTTTGACACTCGTGTCTTCTTCTTCTCGAAGAAGAAGATTTCTCATTTTTACTCTGAACGATTTAAAATCTATGGGAAAAAGGGAAAGTATCTAAGGGAAAAATAAAAAATACTTACTTTAGTTTTTTTTTTGTTTCAAAATCAGGTTTTGGAATGTTGGAGTCTGGCTGTGTGTCCATAAAGAACGAAGCAAACATAATGATGAAGAATCTGGCAGACATCTCACTTGGTGGTAAGTCCGAGGGGTCGAAATAAGTCAAAAATCAAAATGTTGCCTCGAACTTCGATCGATCCGGATCACGATATCGGATGACGTTCGTTTCGCTTCGTGAACATAAAATACATAAAAAAAAAGTTTACTTAATACCTATACCTTACAAGGTGTTTGAAAATAGCCTTATAAAGCCAAATATCGTAGATTAAGGGACCATCAAACTGAACAACTTTTACTATGGAAAGAAGAAATCAACTTCATGCAACCATCAGTCACTACATTACACGGTAGGACGGCCGTGGTTAAACTGACAGCAAAACCTACCGAGTGTAATGGCTGCCTATGAAACAGCTGATTTTTTCTTCGCGATTCCAGACAGAGTTTTGGTCCCATAGTAAAAGTTGTTCAATTTGATGGTCCCTATCTACCATATTCGGCATTACTCGTATTTTTGTAACACGTATATCGTATTTAGGTGGTCATTGCTCCGTAGCAAGTGGGTCCGTACCCAGTAATACTTATTAAGTGAACACCAAACATGGTGGTTAAAGTTTTGGTGATAATTTACTAATATTGGAGAACAACCCGCCACTGTGGTCTAGTGGTTCGCCCACCCGTGTAAGACGCAGGGGTCCCGGGTTCGATTCCCAAGGGGGGTACAATTTGTAGGTACTCAGTTTGGTTGATGGTAGGGCTTATTTCAAGTCCGCCTGGCTAGCTACCACCATCTTACCTAAGTCTGACGCCATAACAACAATTTAAAAAATGTTGTGTTCCGGCAGTCAGAGGTAAGATAGCCAGTTCCTCAGTGATGAGGATCAGCCTTATCGTCACTCATAATAAAGGTGAGGTGAAGGCCAAGCACTATCACGTTGCGCATAAAAAAAGAACAATGCTTTTTTTGGTGTGTTAAAGTATTCATTCCCATTTTTCTCGTCTGCTCCCCTAGGCCTGACCTACTGGATCTTTGGATACGGCATGTCGTTCGGTGAGGGAGCGTACTCCAACCCGTTTATCGGAGTTGGAGACTTCCTGGTGGACCCCCCCGTAGGGGACGCGCTGATGGGGCCTGTGTTTGCGTCTTTCCTGTTCCAACTGTCTTTCGCTACCACTGCTACTACTATTGTCAGCGGGGCTATGGCCGAGAGGTGAGATGGAGCTTTAATAATAAATCCATTCTAATATTATAAAGGAGCTCGATGGCGCAGTGGTTTGGTGCCTGGGGCTTTTCGAACTTCGACGGGTCTGCCGAGTTCCAACTTAAAACAAGAAGAAGCAAGAGAAAGATATCGATGTTCGTGTGACATTAAGGACTGAGGTTCACCATTTTGGTTTGATTGGGGCTAGATTTAACTGTTTTAATTTGAATCCCGGCAGACTTGCCGAAGTTCGATGCGTTAGCCGGTACGGTCCCTGGCCCGGAGATCGCGGTGGTTTAGCAACTTTCGCTAGGGTCGTTCATTGGATGGTTGACCAAAAATTTATTAACTCAAGCTCCTCCGTACTTCGGAAGGCACGTTAAGCCGTTGGTCCCGGCTGCATTTGCAGTCGTTAACACCCACCAATCCGCATTGGGCCCGCGTGGTGGGTTATGGCTCATCCTCCTTATCCACCCATAAGGAAGGCCTATGCCCCAGCAGTGGGGACATTTAAAAATGGCTGATGGTCAATTACGTAAAGAAAGTAAGTCCATGCGCCCATTTGAAATTCTTGAAGCACCTTTTTTGGAGCCTGATATTATGGCTCCAAACTCCGTAGTTTCAACAAGTGAGGACTAAATCTGAGGGTGACCATACAAAGCTAAAAGCAATTTTGTTCATTAATCGTCGAAGAAACGGTTCTGTCGCAGCTGGACGTGTGAAGCACGACCAGCACAGAAGGTGTTTAATTAATCAAGGAATTTTAATTTACCAAGTTATTGTTTTTTTTTTTGATTTTTGCATTCACAATGCTATTTTTATATATTAAGTTACTTAATATAATTGAAAAAATACTAGAAAAATTCGACTGAGCCCGTCTGAGCTGCTATGGGTGAGTCGATTTTTTCTAGTATTTTTTCAATTATATTAAGTAACTTAATATTACCAAGTTATATTAAAAATTCTACAGGGTGTGGGCCGGTGTGGGTAACGATCTTTGCTCAGTGTTTCGAAAAGGTTGCCTGAACTTATTGCTTCGATTTTGCCTAGAAGTTACAGTTGTTGTGGCATGAAAATTGTAATAGTGTTATTATAACGGGTGTAACAAGACCTTCAACGAAGCCGAAGTTCACGTATTCCGCCCACCATCAGGATCATTTTTTTCTTTTAGACTATACCTGGGAAACCAATAGTTACGAAGTTATTGAAGGTCAAAGTCATTTTTTTTTTCAAAATTTTTATGAAATCTTATTTTATTCGTTAGTTCCTACTTTTTGACAAAAGAAACATTATCAAAATTTTAAGTATATTTCGTAACAAACAAGGCTTCAAAACGTCGTCACTCGATGTATCTCATGAGCACGCACATAAACGCTGCCTTTCAACTCGGCCGCACGCAGCTGTGTAGCACACACTCGCAGGCACGGCCTGTTGTATGTACGCGTCACATTGCGTGGTAATGCATGCAATGCTTTTTTAAGGCGAGGCCAGTTCACGATTTGATGAAAAGATCGATTTTTGAACTTCCAATGTGAAGAACGGATGTAGAATTCTACTTCACAAAAATTACTGTAGACTGAACATTATGTCATGAAACACAATAACCGAACAGAATATTGAAAAATGGCATGGTTACTCCGTAAAAAAATTCTGAATAACACCATAAAATTAAACTTCAAATCGTCAGATTTCGTTATTTTCAACGACAGTGATATGATCTTTTATGCAAAAAGGATAGCTTTTTTATCGATCTAACACAATAACCGAGTAAATTTTAAATAAATGATCAAGTATTTCAGAAATCAATAAAAATGTACTAAATTTCGTCAAATTTCTGGCGAAGCGTCAATTAAAGCTACGCAATATTCAACCTTATTCTAAAGACCTAGTGAAAGACTAAATTTCGGGAACTGCAATCAAAATGGTTTCCCAGTAATAATTTTGAACAGAAATGGTCCTGATGATGGGCAGAATACGTAGACCTCGGCTTCGTTGAAGGTCTTGTTACACCCTGTATGTATATATTTTTTTTAATATATAGCTACGTAGGTAAGTAGTTCTTCATCACCTCACCATATTAAAGATAAAAACTTTAAAAGTAAAAATTGCTTCTTCATTGTCAATGATTGGTTATGTAAGTATACGATTTTATAAAGGCAGCAACTATAATCTTGTAAAGAAATAAAAGAATCGTTTTAAAATTTTTGTTCATGCCTGAGCAAAATACTTATTTTAAAACTCCTTGACAGAACAAGCAAAAAAAACAATAGAATTACTTATCATTTAAAACAATAACTGGGGCATTGTTGTAATATTATAATTAGGTATAATTACTAAAATTACCATATTTTATTTATGTATCGGCCGCTCTTTTAAAACATAAAAGACCACCTCTATTATTTTAAAATCACTGACAAATTGTTTAAGTACCAAATTTAATAGGACAAGTACCTAAGGATAAACGAACTTAGGTTCTTTTACATACATCAGAATAATATCAAAATTTAAAAGTCACGTGTATTCGTTATGATGAGTAAAACCCACATCCTTCATTTTTTCTCCGTTGTTTTTTGTGTAATGCCAGTCATAAATCATTTTAAAATTGTACTTTGTACTAATATAAGCATCGTTAGCGAATCTTACCATCACCGTGAGTCAATTTAATGATATGCAGGAGAACAGGGCCATAACAACATTACTACTATACTTACTGCAAGAGACAGTTTTGCTACCACACATATTTGCCCCCTTGACTGGATCGAGATCAAATGAACCCCCGGTTAACGAACGAGGTTATGAGATCGAATTGGCATCGATTAAATAAACGTCAAAAATCAGTTTTTGGTACATTGAGCCCCAATCAGTCCAAAATGTCGAACTCCAATTCATGATCTCACACGAACATCGATATCTTCCAAATAACTTCGGCAAATAGTAGGTACAATACGAAATTCCTTACTTCGATTTATCTGTTTTAAGTTAAAGCTTGTCAGACCCGCCGAAGTTCGAAAAGTTAGCCGGTAGGGCCCGTCGGGAGTGACCCCCTTGTGTCCATCAGCCATTTCTGATGTCCCCACTGCTGGGGCACTGGTCTTCCTTATGGGCGGTAAGGAGGATGGGCCATAACCCACCACGCGGGCCCAATGCGGATTGGTGGGTGTTAACGACTGCAAATGCAGCCGGGACCAACGGCTTAACGTGCCTTCCGAAGCACGAGAAGCTCGAGATAATAAATTTTTGGTCACCCATCCCATGACCGACCCTTGCGAACGTTGCTTAACTTCCGCAATCGCTGGGCCATGCGCTAATCCACCCACTGCGCCACCGAGCTCCACGACCCCCTTGATTGAAATATAATTAAGCAATAATTGTAAGTAGAAAGTTTTGCGTACCTAATCTACTTTGATCTCCGTTTATTTCAAATCGATTGATACAAGATTTTAAGAGTCAATTTTTTGTTACCCATCGACTTATTAAATTACTTTGTTACCATTTTTTGTTCGGACAGAATCCCATTTAATGCGTGTTTAAAATCGATGGTGAAATTGGTTCCTAAACTTATTAATAGCCCTTTTTTCCTCTAGATGCAACTTCAAGGCGTACTGTATGTTCTCGTTGCTGAACACGATCGTGTACTGCGTCCCCGCTGGGTGGGTGTGGGGCTCTCACGGATTCTTGAACAAGCTGGGCGCCGTGGACATAGCCGGCTCTGGGCCGGTGCATCTCATAGGTAAACGTATAAACTACTTACATCCTGAAATTTAATCATTTGGTTCCCGCAGTGGGGTGGTTCCACTCATGATTACAAGCAACTTTTACTAGGGGCCAACTCTGATATCGCGGAAAAAAAATCAGCTGTTGTTCCAAACATTAAGGATATCCAATAACGTTAAAATTATTGTACCGGTAAAATTAGCGTTAAACTTTACCGGTACGATAGTAAAAAAGTAAAGTTATTAATTGGAATAACGTTAATTTTAAAGTAACGGTAACAAAAAGTAAGAAATAGCGTTAAAATTAACGTTATTTACTGAAATAACGGGCTGCAATGCTCTGGAACTCCTTACCTGTGTCCATCAGGCGTGCTCAGACCATAAATGCTTTCAAGAACCAGCTAAAACAACACTATTTATCTCACTGACTTTCGCTATTCGCCACTGTAGGTACTTACTGTTCTACTATTCATCATTTGCAGACAATATGTATTTATGTATATATATTATTATATATATATTTAAACTATATATATTTAAGTTTATCATATTGTAACATGTAAATATCTAAATATTTAGGTTTATTTTAGTTTAGTTAAATAATATTTAGGAATTTAGAAAATTTACATCTCTTGCCATTTTGCACCCCCTGTATTCCTCTTCTGTCAATCTCACCACACCATAGGTTGTCTGGAAGAGATCGCTCTTAGCGATAAGACCGCCATGTTTTGACACTATGATTTATTGTTATTTCTATGTTATATGTTACTGTAGTTTTGAAATAAAGCATTATCTTATCTTAACGTTAATTTCAATGTAACGTTAGGTATCTAAAATAACTTAATTTATTGACATGACGTTAATGTTAAAAGTAACGGTAAAAAAAGTAAGAAATAACGTTACCTACATTTAAAAATAACGTTATCAATCCCTAGGTAGTTGAAACGCGGCGCTTGTATGGAGTGCCCGGGGTGTGCCGCCGCCGGTACACTAGCGGAAACTCGCCTCTAGCTACAGAAATAAAGACTGTAATGATCTGTAAATAAAAATCATTTTCCTTTGCATAGGTGGTTCGTCAGCATTTGCGTCTGCCTTCATGCTAGGCCCTCGCCTTGGGAGATATGCTAACGGCAACGCACCACTTCCTCTGGGGAACCCTGTAAATGCTGTGATGGGGACATTCGTGCTGTGGTGGGGGTGGCTCGCTTTCAACTCCGGAAGTACTTATGGGGTAAGTAATAATTATTTTAATTAGCAGTGCTATTATTAGTCACAATCCAATCTTTAGGTTGTTTTAATTTTCAGTCCTATCTTATTGGATACAAGGGGCCTATTACGAAAAAAACGTACGCAACTGCATAACGCCGTCACTTGGTCACGATAGTCGTTCGCAGTTCGTCGGTTGAGGCTATTACAAACATTTGCAATGTAGCTATCGTAGTCCATAGAATCGTATAATCGAATAATGACGGATCCACTAGAGAGAAACTGTCAAACTTACGCAATCACTTTGCAATATCGCATACGCAAGTGCTTTGTAATATGAAACAATCAGAACGAAGCACGGACGCAGCTGCGTCTATCGCATTAAACTTTTCGTAATAGACCCCCAGCTGATTTACTTTTGCAGAAGCATATAACAAACTGTTTGTTCCTAAAGAATAAATAAATAAATACTTAAGTAGACACTTTATTGGATTCCAATAAAGTACAAAATTCTACCTACCTACTAAAAACGGTTAGGTACCTACAGTTCACTAAATTAGTTACAACTATTAAAAAATAAAGAGGTAGGTAGGTACTTAAGTACAAAAAAGTAAGTACCTACCTAGTTACCTACCTATATTGTTATATCAGCGACGATGTCGAAATACCAAAGCATACTTAAGTAGGTATCTGTTCTTTTACGTGATTTGTTTGTAGGGTCACGGAATATATTAATAGTAGGTACTAAGGGTGACCAACAATTCTTTCTTAGGGAAAATTATTCAGTTTTTCGTGGACTGAATTGTACAGTAGGTACCCTTAGCACGAACAGCTATCGAAAAAAAACGCACGTAAAATTACTCGATAGACAATTCTCTATGGATTTTTTTTTATCGTTTTGCTTATCGGCGATAGATGGCGCTGTACTCCAATACAAAATCTATCGAATGATTTTACGCGTGTTATTTTTTTCGATGGCTGTTCGTGCTAAGGTTACTGAACTCATTCTTAAAAGCCTTGTGTGCGTAAATCGTACAAATAAAGGTACTGTACCCTTAGCACGACCAGCTATCGAGAAAAAAACGCGCGTAAAATCATTCGATA
Organism: Agriphila straminella; assembly: GCA_950108535.1. Lineage (NCBI taxonomy): Eukaryota > Metazoa > Arthropoda > Insecta > Lepidoptera > Crambidae > Agriphila > Agriphila straminella. The sequence goes on from OX467304.1 coordinate 15,037,999, forward strand.
GTGCAATTTTGTATTGGAAATTTGTACAACGCCATCTATCGCCGATTAGCGAAATTAATATTTCCATAGATAATTCTCTATCGAGTAATTTTACGCGCGTTTTTTTATCGATAGCTGTTCGTGCTAAGGGTACTGAACTCATTCTTAAAAGCCTTGTGTGCGTAAATCGTACAAATAATGATTAAGGTGTCACCTTGCATAAAAGTTAGGTTTATTACATTAATGGGTAGATTGCATAGTGCATTGAAAAGTTGTTTAGGCTAAACCCTTGACCATTGATCCTGAAACTTCGTCACTCAATTATTAATACGCCAATTGCAACCCTCTCAGTAACAAATTAAACTTTAAAATTGCTTGAAAAGTTTGAAAACAATCCAAGCTCGCTGACAAGGTCACCATTAACTTGAACACGCATGCATAATGTAGTTAGGACGTAAACATATTACTGGACTAAAGGAGAGATTGTGTTCATAAGCGGAGCGGGCAACGTCATAGTCATAGACAAAGAGATACGAGTCACTTAACAATAGGTGAAGGCCAAGCACTATCCCGTTGTGCAAAAGAGTAAAATAAGTTTTACGCCTGACTAAAAGTGATGTAGGTTCTATACATATTTATCCACCCATTCATAAATTACAAACGCAAGAAAAATCCGTCGGGTGCCGCCATTGCCATCTCTTTAACGAGTGAATATTGTGTTTTTTTTTTTTGTGTTGCCTTTTGTGCACGGGGATTACCCATACTGCATTGGTTTATATTGTTTTTATTTTTTTTTTTAGTTTTCTTTAAATTGTAATGTTTAGTTTCATAGTATGTTTTGCCGGTCATTGTTCCGTGGCATCACCAAACCGGTTCCAACGGAAGATCAGCACTTGGTCAGGGGCCAAGTATTATGCTGAGTTGGGACCGATTTGGGACAAATCGTAACCATCAATGTATTTTAAAATAGTTGTTTTGTCTCAAATAAAGATTTTTCTATTCTATTTTTCTATTCTATTCTTTTAAAGTACCTACCTAACTACATTCACGAGCAAAAATATGGAATCGCAGGCATATTTTCATACAAACGAGAGGTAACTTTGACGCGTTGGTTCTCCGCCCAGGATTAAACGGGGTGTGATCTGATTTTAGCAGTTCAAAGAATGAATGGCGGAGGCCCATAATTTAACAAAAACAAGCTAAAATAACAATCAAAAGTATGGAAAATGTAACGCTTAAAACTCCATACGGTCTCTAGTGTAAACGACTCTTCCAGCTATCGAAAAAAAATCATTCGCTAGATTAATTTTGTACAGCGCCATCTATCGCACTAAAGCGAAATTAAATTTTCCATAGATAAATCTCAATCGAGTAATTTTACGCGCGTTATTTTTCTCGATAGCTGTTTATGCTATAAGGGTATACTGACTGACTACATTTTGTACTAAAAAAAATTTGTTCCATTTTATTTTATTTAACTCTTTATGGCCAAGATGGTACTGTGTTGTCCAATTATTCGTGATTTTGACGTGTTTACATAGAAAGTGGCGCCCTCAATTTTTGTCAACTCTTTATGGACAAGCTGTACGTGGCCTAAACGCCTAAAGATGGTCACCCACCCAGTGTATTTAGCTATGGCGCGTCGGTCCCTTACATTGCCAAGTGCTCACTACTTCATATTCTGCTCATGATCACGCATCATTAGAGTAGGTAATATACGTCTTTTGATAAGAATGAATTATTGAATTCTATACCATAATTCACTCACAAGTCAGAGACGCCACTTCATGGTATGAATCTGCAATGTCGAATTATATACTTATTACCTTACCTACTTATGATTTTTTTTAGTGCTTTAGGCACCCATTACACACTCAATCAGATTGACAAAGATTGACAGAGATTGATTGTGTAACGTCGTTTCAATCTGGCGTGGTTTTGTTTCAATCTGGCGTGGTTTTTTGTCAATCTGGCTTAGGGTTGGCACCTTTTTTTCGAGGTAATAGTATTATTTTCAAAACATTTAAACATTATAGTACTACTTACTTTTCGAAATAGATAGGTACTTATTATACGCAGACCGTCACAGAAATTAAAATTCATCATTACCAAAAACCACCGTGGATTGCTTGCTGGATACCGTGTAACGTCGCATCAAAAATCAGATTGATGTGAAACCAGATTGATGTGTGTAATGGCCGCCTTACATAATAAATCGAGATAAACATTTTGATTGAGACTTTGAGACACATTGTGGTTGGGAGTATCCCGAAAGTAGTAGTGGAATCCGTTAATGTGCGAATTAACTATATCCGCACTTTAACTAGAATCTGCATATTAGATGCTACGCGGATGTTAAAGTGCGGAAAACAGTGAGTGGAATGGCCAAGGCTTCAGGAAATTTAAGATAGAACTTAATCTTAAATAAATATTGAAAGTAAATTTTACAAAAACGACGCTTTTGGATCAAACTAACATGGCGCTGTACAGTGCCATTATAGGAAGTAAAAAAAACAAATAACAAAAAAAACCCGCCTGCATCAAAAGACAAGTCAACTGAAAAGATGGTAACAAAATTAATTATTAAAGGCAACATAATGAGGATCAGTACCTAACAGGTTTGAATCCTATAGATTTATTGGTATAATATAAAAACATATTCATAGCTATGAAGTTTAGTGAAAGATTTTTTGAAATCCGTTTAGAAATGGTCGAGTTATAAGGGTTTTGAAGGAAATCTCAAGCTCAGTGCAATATGTGCTTTATCACGTACGGTACGACATAAGGTTCGCGTACGTCTCGATGACGTCATGATGACCCCCCAAAATTACAGTGTTTTAGCTCGTATAGCTTCTCAGGTTTAAGAGATATCGTAAAAATTTCTTCACAGTTAATCATGTGGTGGCATAAGCTTTCTGATAAGCCACTAAACAAAAATCATTACTGATCCTCATTGCCGACAACATCGCCGACAATTTGTCGACGACGCGACGTTCGGCGCTTATCGGCGCTGTTCATATAAATGCCTGCGCCGGTTACCTGCGTGGACGCGCCGATATAAGCGCTGGTAGATCGGCGCCGGCTACCAGCTTTCTTACTGTATACGGCCTAAAAGCAGAGAAAAAACAGCTTCTTCCTCCACTAAGCGCACACCCTGACTGTTCATTTGTCATCATAGTGAATCCAGTAAAGCGCCAATTAGCCCTGAATTGTGGCGTTTACGTTGCTAATGCCACTCGTTCGCTTCTCGATTACCGCCAAATGATGGCTATTTTGAAGTCCATTTGTCATCATCATATTGAATCCGGTAAATAGCGCCGATTAACGCTAAATATCGCTTTTTTTAATCTTTATTTAACGAGCTTGATCACTGAGTGAACATGTCGTTCAATTACATTTTCTTAAGTCTACATAACAAAAAAAAATATATTCTATTGTCATAACAATTTTTAGCAATTTTAAACAAATTTTTGGCAGTCTGAAATATCGCTTTTGAGGTGGTACCCTGAGCGAAAGTGGCGCAGCGGCGAATTATATTTAATATTATAATTCTAATACACAATTTTAAAAATGTTTATCGTGGAGATTTTAGGGCCCACAGTCTAGTATTTTTAGACGGTATCGTTACATTCCCTCGTAGTCACTGCTAGAAGTAGATAGCAAAACTGCTGAAAGTGGCCGTTTTTGACACATCTACTTCTACGAATGACTACTAGGGCATGTAGTGATACCTTCTAAAAATACTAGACCATGGGCCCTAAATCTCCACGATAAACATTATTAACATCTTTTTCTATTAATAACTTATTAAATAAAAACCTCTGAGGGCGCCACTTTCGGTCATACAACCGTCTTAAAGCGATGTATTGATAAACTTTTTCCGTATCGTCTGTCTCGCTCAAACTCTCCTTTTTTTCAACACACTTGCTCGTAAAGTGAGCGCTAATGCATCGCTTTTATGGCCATAAACCGAGCTATAACAAACGCGTGCAATAATATATAAAACACTAGTACGTAATAGAATTAACCCTACAAAGTTAAATTAGTACCTTACTGCGAGTTCTATGCGAGTAAACAGAGCATTTCTAATTTAGCCGGGTAATACAGTTATTTTTTTTAGTAACAACAAAGAGGTTTCATGCTGCTGAAAATTCATGTACATTTTTGGAATAAATAAATGTGGAAGTCCTTAATTAAGTCAAACAAATAATTATTATCAAATTATTCATAATTCACAATATTTTGACATAAAATTTTAAAATATTTGAATTTTATCACTTAAAATTATAATTTTGAAATAGTCTGTATATCACTCACCCCTATGTTTGCAACCCACAGCCTTGTGTGCAATTTTTAAAGTTTGAACAAAAAAATGTCTCAATTAAAGGTCTTCTTGATTATTTTTCAGCAAACACACCCTATACTTAATTTTTTTTTTTTTTTTTTTTGAAGGTGAGCGGTGCAAAATGGCAGTACGCAGCGAGAGCGGCGGTCATGACCATGATGGGCTCCTTCGGTGGAGGGTGCTTCGGAATAATGTAAGACGTTTTATAAATGGGCTATGCTATGGGAAGCACTCATGGCGGAACTTGACAGACTGATGACTGATCTGATGATTTGCTTAGCAACGCACGCTCCGGCCAGGGGCCCTACCGGCTAACTTACATGGCTATCGACCTATCGTAATCGCTTTCATTTGACAGATGGATGTGATACATTGCTACTTTTCTGTTTGGCACAAATAAAACATACCAAAGAAAAGTAGCAGTGTATCACATCCATCTGCCAATGAAAGCGATTACGATAGCCATGTAAGTTAGCCGGTACGGTGTGGGATGGGTGACCGTTAAGTGGCATTAGAATTGAGCGCTTCCGTGCTTCGGAGGGCACGTTAAACCGTCGGTCCCGGCTGAAGTCATCTGATAACAGTCGTTAAGCCAAGTCAGATGCCTTACAGGCGACTTGATAAACTCTAACACTAGAGGCCACTAATCCTCATTCAGTAAGAAGAAGAATATGGGCTATTATATCGGGTCATTCTGAACATACCATCTAAATTTTAAGGATGTGTCCAGTCCATGAAACTAAACAACTTTCTCTAAGAAACATGTGTCGAATTTCGCCACAAAATTTTGGTGATCCATACTAAATTGATCACGTGATCTCTTTGTTTTGTGTGGATAGTCGTTTTTTTTTTACATATTTGGCCATGTGTTCTTAGAGAAAGTTGTTCAGTTTCATGGACTGAACACATCCACAAAATTTGGATGGTGAATACAAAATGATATACTTAACCATAATTATAACTATCAGGTACATACTTAGTTACTTTCGAAAAATATGTTTTTTTTCTAGCAGAAAGTAAACACTTAAAAAGCATATTTCCGTTATAAAACAATTACGTTTCATGGTTTCTTAGAACTTTGTCATTTGGAGGGTGCGATTGTCTCGCGCGATGTTCTGAGCCGCCAATAAGATTTAAACGTCCTACCTATTGTATACGGCTACTATATCCTGCTACGACTACTACGGCTACGACACTCTGCTACGACTACTACGGCTACGAATATTTTTACTGATGACAATAAACTGTGTCGCTCGCTACAGGGATTGGCAAAATTTTTGCTTACCAACGATTTTTGAAACGTCAAATCCGTACATCTTTCGAAAGTTAATTTCACTGTCATATTTTACTTTGACTGTCTTGTGGGCAGAAATGCTCACGTAGGTACTGAACTACTGATTAGGTATACTTATTTTTGCATACAATTTTAAATAATTTAAATAAATATTTCTTTTAGCTTTACAATGATCAAGAACAAAGGCAGAGCTGATGTGTTAGATCTCATCAACAGCATTCTAGGGTCCCTAGTTTCGATCACAGGTGAGATATACGTTCAGTAGTTTTAAATATTATTATAGTTTTAAATAATAGATTTAATCACTAAGGTGTCGATTCATTTAAACCTTATAACAGCCATCTTTGCGACGACCTCCGTGGTCGAGTGGTTTGCACGCCGGTTTTCAAGGCGTCACCATCTCTTGAGGCCCCGGGTTCGATCCCCGGCTGGGTCAATGTAGAAAATGAACTTTTCAATATTGTCTCAGGTCTGGGTGTTTGTGATACCACCGTTGTCTCTGATTTCCATAACACAAGTGCTTTAGCTACTTACTTTGGAATCGGAGCGATGTATGTGATGTTGTCAAATATTTATTTATTTATTTATTTATCTTTATTCGAAATTCTGTTAATAAATTGAATAGGAAGTGTTTAGTGATGGGCTGATTTTTTTGCTTATACCTACGCCTACGCCTCGTATTCTATAGGCGACAAATGTCACGTTACACGCACGTGTCGCTATGTGATGTCGGGCGACGTTGGGCGATGTGGACCGACATTGTATCGCGCCCATTTTCTCGACCTAATGGAATACGCAGAGAACAATGCATTAGAATTGCCAAAGTTACAGGTTTGAATTCTGTGTTTGTTAAGCCCGCTGGCTTAATGTTTCCAAAAAGTGCAACGAGAAGTCCACGTAGAGTGTAATATAACAGAACCACCCAGAACTACAATCAGACAAGTTCGTGCACGACCGAGAGATGGCGTTGGGGGGCGAAGTTTACTTTGCGAACATTTCACGCGTTTCGCTTCTTTCGCGGGCATTGTGTCGGCCGGCGTTGTCCGACAGGCTGCTAATGTCTGTAGTTGCGTCAGTTAGCTATACACGCTGAAATTTTGATCATTTGATTCCCACAGGGGACTGGTTCCTTCCACTCATAATTACAAGCAACTTTTACTATGGGGCCAACTCTGATATCGCGAAAAAAAAATCAGCTGTTCCATACAAAAATTCAATACCTACCTGTCTATCAGCCATTTTTAGTGTCCCCACTGCTGGGGCACAGGCCTTCCTTAAGAGTGGATAAGGAGGACGGGCCATAACCCACCACGCGGGTCCAATGCGGATTGGTGGGTGTTAACGACTGCAAATGCAGCCGGGACCAAACGGCTTAACGTGCCTTCCGAAGCACGGAGGAGCTCGGGATAATAAATTTTTGGTCACCCATCCCATGACCGACCCTTGCGAACGTAGCTTAACCTCCGCAATCGCTGGGCCAGGCGCTAAACCACTGCACCACGAAGCTCCTACTCGACCTTAATGTATGGAACAACTGTTTTTTGTTCGCAATATCAGAGTTGATAATAGTACTAGCGTACAGAAGTTGCACTCCGCAAAATCGTTTAAATAAATTGCGACTCGTGTTCCGACTCAATAAGGTGTAATTCAGGTCGCATAGCGCTCCCTTCGCTCCAAAACAACAGAATACATAATCCAAAACATTCACTTAGTAGTTGCCTCTCTTTCTATCGCGTAGGTCTTATCTTTTGTGATGTATGAAACGTAATTTGTCCTCTCAGAGGACGCCGAGCGGTTCAGACTCGCGCGCTGAGTGACAGAGCGCTGCCCATAGTAAAAGTTGCTTGTAATCATGAGTGGAACCACACCACTGCGGGAGAACCAAATGATTAAAATTTTCACGCTATATTATTTATTGCGTGGTAGCGGGTTGCTTCCTGTACCGCGCGTGGGAGGCGCTCGTGATAGGCGCGGTGGGAGCGGCGATCGTGTCGGCGACGACGCCATTGTTTGACATGATGCGGGTCGATGACCCGGTTGGCGCGAGCGCGGTGCATGGCGCTGCTGGATTTTGGGGTGAGTCTAGAATTTAAAATCCAACTAATCCTATAGATTCCGGCAAACATCTTGACGCTCTTTCGATGGTGGGGGGATAAGTTCGCGCATGTGCACTTGCGAGCGACCAATAGCGCGCGCCCCTCACCGCTACGCATACACAAAATACGCGTTCTGCGCAATCCCCACCCGATTTCAAGATGTTTGTTGGCTACTGTACAAATGAGAAAGTTTGGATGTTTGTTACTTTACTCGATCACACAAAAACGGCTGAACGGATTTGTATGTTTGTCACATGGAGAGTTTATAGCCTAAATTAAAACAAACCATACCTACCTACTTTTTATCTCGGTCTTTTTAGCGAGCGCTTAGAAATCCCAAGGGATCCTTTATTCGCAACGAGTGACACTTAATCGTGTCACATTGTGACTGGATAAGAAAAAAATTCGCTACTAAGTATTTCGTGTGTCACACACACTCTACACGCTGAAATTTTAATCATTTGGTTCCCGCAGTAGGGTGGGCCCACTCATTGATAACTTTTACTACGGGGCTAACCCTCTTAGCTGATTTTTTTTTCGCGATATGAGGGTTGGTCCCATAGTAAAAGTTTATTTTATTATTATTTTATTTTATTTAAAGTTGTTTGTAATCATGAGTGGAACCACCCCACTGCGGGAACCAAATGATTAAAATTTCACGATGTATACACGAATCAGTGTTACTTTACTATTAGGTAGATGAGAATAAAAATTCGTCAAAATCTTTCATAATAGGTAAGTATCTAAGTGTATTATTGTTTTCAGGTGTCATAGCAGTTGGTCTGTTTGCTGACAATCCGATACCAATGGAGACCACCAACGGCAGATCTGGACTTTTCAAGGGTACCTAATATCAATATTCACCTACAGCAAGGTTCCTCAAAAAAAAGCATTTGATAATTTACAAAAATAAATTACTAGACATTAAATAGACTGAACTAGAGAGCTAAATTACTTACCTAGGTACTTACCTACCTAAAGCATTTCTACTATGCCTAAAGTTTATTAGAGGAGGCGTGAAGATTTTCGCAAGTCGTTAGGGAAGCGGAACTTTAAATAGGTTGAGAATAACCCTGATCTACAGGGTGCTATAAAGCTGAATATGGTAGATAGGTACCTACCCCTACCTAGGGTTAAATGCGTAGTACCTACCTAGGTACTACGCATACAACTATTAGTATTATTCTGAGATACAACCCCGTAAAATTATTATAAACCCTGAAAACGACCACGTTTTAGGGTTCCGTAGCTAAAATGGCAAAAAACGGAAGATTCGTCATGTCTGTCTGTCCGTCCGTATGTCACAGCCATTTTATTCCGAAAGTATTAGGATTACACCGTTGAAACTTAGTAGGTAGATGTATTCTGTTAATCGCTTAACGATTTTAACACAAAAATAAAAAAAAATAAGATTAAGGGGGCTCACCATACATGGAACTGAAACTGAATTTTTTTTCATCATACCAATACGTGCGTGGTGTCTATAGATAGGTCTTTAAAAATGACATTGGAGTTCCTAAGACAATTTTTTTCTCAAAGTCAACCGTTTGAAAGATACACACTGCCAAAGTGGTAAAAATTTCTCAAAAAGGTTGTTAGTCTTTTCTAATTAACAATGTACTCTATTTTTTTCTATTCCTAGGTGGTGGTTGGTACTTACTAGGTGTACAGACTCTAACCGGATTCTGCCTGATGGCTTGGGGGGCGCTAGTGACTATGGCCCTCCTCTGGGCCATAGACAAAGTACTGCCTATCAGGATGGACCCCTATGAAGAGCTACTGGGAGCTGATCTGACTGAACATAGGATCAGACATGGACAGGTAAATCTTGTTATAGTTTAGGTGAAATGTAAGAATAGATATACGACGTGTTTTTTCTATGCACAACGGGATAGTGCTTGGCCTTCACCTCACCTGATGTTAAGTGACGATAAGGCCGAAGGTGGAAGCGCCCTACACCCTATCTGACCTCTAACTGCCGGAACACAACAATTTTAAGGTGGTTCGATGAGCTCAGTAGCGCCACCAATGGAAATAAATCATTTACGTTGTATCGAGGGCTTAGAATAAAAGTTTTGGATATTTTGCGCAGAGTAAAGTGCAATTTTTAAATATTTTTTCATGGCCTCAAATATAAACAATAAGTTATGAATGTCGATATTGCTAAATGTGGCCACTTGTGGCACTAGTGACATGCACGACTTATTGCTTAAGTTTGAGTTCTTGAAACTATATTTAGAAAATGCATTTTAGTCTTTTATTTGCGCAAAATCATCAAAACTTTTAATCTAAACCCTTGATAAAAACGATTTATTGATATTTTATTTAATTGATTTATTTCCATTGGTGGCGCTACTGAGCTAATCGAACCACCTTAAATCGTTGTTATAGCGTCAGACATAAGTAAGATGGTGGTAGCTAGCCAGGCGGACTTGAAATAAGCAACCAAATCAAGTACAAATGTACCTCTCTCCTGGGAATCGAACCTGCAATTTGCATTTATCTATATGCACAATGTGTATTTCGCAATCCGGAAGTTTGATCGAAAAAACCGAAACTACTCAAAAGGAGATCGGCAGAAATGGGCCAAAACTATTACAGGAATCAGACTTTAACTAAAGTTAAGTGTATTTTTTAATAACTTGTGTAACGCGCCCATAACTTTATATAACATGTGAACGCGTCTATACTGTTTTGTCAGCAGCATCCACGCTCCTCGACGCTGATTGGTCGCCCGCGTCTCGGGCAATAGACACACTGTAAAACACACTGTTTCAGGTTTTACAATCATTTATTCGTCGGTAGTAGTTTACATTAAATAAGTTTTCAAAACGGAACAAAATAAGGAACCGTAGTCCGCCATTACTGTGCGAAAATCGTCTCTATTGCCCGAGACGCGGGCGACCAATCAGCGTCGAGGAGCGTGGATGCTGACAAAACAGTATCTAGCTAGACGCGTTCACATGTTATATAAAGTTATGGGCGCGTTACACTTGTAGAAAATAACCGACTTATGTTATGTATATACTTTGAGGAACGATTTCATGTAATAATACAATAACAATCTATTGACCCTCAAAACTCCAACGCGGAATGGCGTACATTCTGCGAATTTGACAGTGCGACTGCGACCGATGGACATTTTGCAAATAGAAAAGTTTAATAATTATTATTTTGTATTATTAATAGCATTAAAAATTAACCATTTCAAAGGTGGGAGTATCCCGGGCCGTATCGGCATTGCGTCCGTTCCACAGATCCAACAGCATTGAGGAAATTGGCGGAGTGGGCGTTAATACTGGACACAAACTAGTCGTCGATCGACTGCAAGAGGTAAGCAGACAAAAAATATTCATTTATTTGCAAGTCACAAGTTGAAATGGGTGTTAAGTTGAAGATTGGTAGGTACAAGTGACGCCCTGCTAGGGCACAGCAAACATGAGGGGCAACTATCGCCTCTTACTTAAACAGTATTCAAATCAACACATGCATATAAACTAACCTACTTAAAACTTATTGTAAGCTTTTGACTCGACGACGCCTTAATGCGAGTAGCTTTAGTATGTCATGCTCACTTTAAACATTTCTGCGGTGGTGTCGTGTGGGGCGGGTCGTTACGTTCCCTCAAATATGGTTGAGCGATGTTATCAATATGTATGGCACTTCTTACTCAAAACAAAACTAATAGGCAAGTAAACCTTGTTTTGATTTCTCTTTTTTATTTTTATTGCAATCATTTTGCTTTCTATAGTCAGTAGTTTTTGTAAGTAAAGGCATATAAAAAGCTTTTGGATATTAGTTTTCAATTCAGTGCCTTAGGATGGGTGGCCTAAGTATGTCATGCTCTCTTTAATCATTTCTGCGGTGGTGTCGTGTGGGGCGGGTCGTTATGCTCCCTCAAATATGGTTGAGCGAAGCGATGGCTGGTCCACGCGTCATGCTCGTGAACGGGTGCTGCCAGTGGGAATGGGTCTGCTTCTGAGTACCTATCTTAACGCATATTGAATTGTAAGAATTGCGTTTTTTTATTATTATTTTTTATGTCTTGTATCAAGTGTTTTTTGGTAAATTTTGCCTACTTAGGTGCACTTTCGAGTAGCAGACATAGTGATTACTGATTTCTCAACTAGTTGAAAGTTATTTACTCTCACAATTACCTATCCGATATGTAGTAGTTATTTATTGTTGTTAATTATTGTGATGGAAAATAACCTCACTTTAAGTGTGGAGCTCATTTTTCAATGTTGACGACTCTGTATGAAGTATACAGGGAGAAAAAAGCAGCCCTTGACGAGTTTCTTGCCGGTTCTTCTCGTTACAAGGTCTCCCGCTCAGGGTTTGCTAACCGATGGCGTAGCTTCTTTGACATTCACAAGTGCTTGTAACAGCCTAGACTGAATAAATAATTTTTTGATTTTGATTTTTGAGCGACAAACTTAACTTAAGGCTGATTTTTCAATCCTCAGTTAAATCATAGTCCGTAAGCCCGCGACAATACATTGCCTACGTCATATATGACATCACGATGAAATGCATGGCACACCGTCGGAAATGTTGTGCAAAGCGAGGATCAGAAGATTATCGCAAATAAAATTGGCCGGAAGCTGGAGAAAATCCTTCACTTCCGAAAATCACACTTTTTGACCGGAAGTGAAGGATTTTCTCAAGAAATGTTTTGTCACCCATTTAGTTAATTTAACTTATTAACTTCTAAACAGATTAACCTAAAAAGCAACAAAGACAAGCTAAACCTGCAAATGTTTACAAACGAAGCGTTTGTGGATGACCAACAGCCAGAATCTACATTCAAAAATGGTATTTTGAATAAGAGACCTGGCAACCCCGAGAATGACCTTCACAGAGCTCTGGACTCTATGGTCAGGGATATTGATGGCACCAATTATAAAAAGAGTAAGTACCTACACTACCTAGGTACCTAGGTATCTTAGAAAAATTCTAGCAACAATGGCAATAAATTATGGAGTCTATCTTTGATTAGCTAGATTTAGGTCCATCTTTACAAGTTCCAAATAATTTAGCTGACAGATATTTTCATAAAAATGTCTATTGGTTATTTTTTTTAATGGAATAACAAGATACTCATCAACTTTGTCTAGGGATCAAGGTGTTTTTTTCATACAAAGCTTGGTTTCCTGCAAGGGATGTACCGTGCTGATGGCGTAGCTTCTTTGACATTCACAAGTGCTTGTAACAGCCTAGACTGAATAAATTATTTTGAATTTTGTGATCTGATGATAGCTATCCAGGAAGTGAATGGAGGAGATTCAGATCGCTATACACACCCAACACCCAACTGATCTGATCAGCATTCTAAAAGATAGAAGGGTCAGAGTTCTCAGTTTCAGGATATCGATACATTTTAATGCTAATTTCGCAGTTTTTTAAACATGTCGTTCTAACTTTGAGAAGCTTGGGTGTGTATAGCGATCTCAATCTCTTCCATTCACTCCCTGGATTTCCATCATAAGATCACAGCACGGTACATCTCTGCCAGGAAACCAAGGCTTCAAATTTACCTCGTTTGTATGAAAAAAATACCTTGATCTTTAGACAAAGTTGATGTGTATATTTATCCATTACATTTACTGATAATAAAACTGTTACTATAAATAACCTCCTTTATTTTATCAGGAAAAGTCAAGAGAGAAACATCAGCCCCCCATATAGATCCAGAAGAATTAAAAGGGAAGAAATTCAAAGAACTAACAGTTACAGAGCTAGAAGAGTTAGGCGATTTAAACGCCGGAGAAGATAGATTTCGACATCGGTTCGGAGTAGAAGATTATAAGAGAGATGTCAAATCGGCTAACACGAATTTGCGGTGGATAGATTAATGTTGCCATAAGTCGTGACATTTCTACCATTTTAACACAGAATATAATAGTACTAAACGTACAGAAGTCCATCTGCGCGAGGACAATCAAATAATAAGCAACTCTCGCTGCACGGCAATAAAGTACAATTTCAAATTGCACAGCGCTACGTGTCTATTATTATAAGCACCTCCGATGCGCTTCTCTGTCTGTCGCGTAGCTCTGTCTCAACCGACACATGACACCCCTCGTGCGTTGGCTCGACTGAGTCAGCCGCAAGCAGTAGGTTAATATAAAAGTTTAAGCGTGAAGTGAGACCCCAGTATATTTTAGATGATGTTAGGTGCTTTAATCGATTTTAAGTGTATTTTTTGATGTTGTTGAATGTGTGAAATGTAGATAATACTAATCTTAAACAAAATATATATTTTTAAACATATTCTTAAACATATCCTATATTTTATTGTTAAGTTTACCAATAAAATAAAAATCAATAAATTGAATATCAATTATTTTATTTGTGTTTTACATTTTAATTGATTTTGTAACAAAAATGTTCACTTATTAAAACTATCAGTCTTTATTTTTCTTTAATCGATAATGGTATTAAATTGTTTATCTTTAAACATTATAAAAATAGGTTAAACCATTAAAAAATAATCAATTTCAAATTATGTTATAATCTGGCATACAACAGTATCATAACAATAAGGCAATCAATAAAGGACAACTATTTAAAAAAACTACCAAAATAGTAGGGTTGCGTTCAGAGGTTCAGAGTGCGGTTGTTTGGTTGTTTTTAACCCACTCTAAGGTTCGGCAGGCTGATTATCTAAATAGAAATTATTTAGCAATTTGACATACTGCGAATGTTAGGTACTTAATAGTTATTTTTCTAACAAATAATTTGTAAAACTTTCGTAGGTACTAGGTACTTGTTTATGCTTTAATTACTGTACTGGATGTAATACTTACCTAAAATTCTTAACATAACGTAGGCTAACATGTTTGTAATTAATAATATTTGGCTATATGTGGAAGCTTGAATTGGCCTTCGATATTTATTTAAGTTAAAATAAAATAAATAAAATACTATCCCCGTCAATTGGTAATGCGCCTGGCGGCCATGATTTTAACCTCAAAAACGAAAAACAATTGTAATTTTTTTATATATCTAGTCCCTATCATATTGAAAATAATAATTCAATAATTAATATTTACCTATTAGAATTTTCTTGTTTCATGACATTTTTAGTTGCGGAACGTGGATGTTAATGTGACAAGGTTCCCGCGCATTACCAATTGACGGGGATAATACATTGCTACTTTTTTTTGGTATGTTTTTTTTACCCCAAAAAGAAGAAGCAATGTATCACATTCATCTGTCAAATGAGACCGGTCGCTAGGTGGTTTCTCCCGCCGAACGAACAAGAACTTTAAATACCATTAAAATAATAATCTATATACGAATAATTCAAACCTTCCTTTATTCAAAATTTTAACATTTTAAGAAATTTGACACACAAACGTCAAAACACAAAATAATGTCAAATGACATTGACAACTTTATTTGTACTTATAGATAAACGTCGTCAGAGCGTTTTTCAACGAGCGATTTTGATGGTTAAAAAGTTGCAACGATCTGACGTTTGGAACGGGAAAGTTGTGTCAACCGAACGTCACGCTCTAATGTTTGGAACGCCGCCGTTAGAGCGTTTACTTGTTGAAGGTTTTGAACGCGTCCTAGTTTTCACACTACAGAGTTATTGTACCAATGGCTGATCTCCGTAGGTAAAGCCTTGAAATTCTTCACAGCTTCATTAATATCTTCTACGGGGACAGCCAAAGTATATAATTTGTATTCTTTTTGTACTCTGCTTGCGGTAGTTTCTCCCGCGGTATAGATGGAATCTGTACTTTTAACTGGCATCACTATTTCTAAAGTTTGGAGATGCTCGAAAGCCTTTAATATCACTGGACGTGGCACAGATTGGGTTGAAGAGTTGGCGTTTGCGAATTTTGTGTATCTGGAATGATTTTTGCGTTTTTTTATCAAGATTTCGAGTCAAGTTTTTTAATAAAATAATGATCTTTCAGACATTAGATCCATGGGATGTTTTAAATTATAAGGGTACATCTTTGCAAGCGATAATTAAATTTTCAGAACACAAACATTATTGCTTGATATAATATAGCATTTAAACCAAAAAACGTAGACCATGGGATCTGACACTTTATTAATTATAAAATATATTACAAAAGTACAAAAAGTTGTCGTTTCTAACACTTATTTGAACTTTTGGTACTTCAGCAACTCGAAACTGAAATATCTGTTGAAATGTCCGTAATCTTATATTGCGAAAAGTGGCCGAGACACATTTTTCAATTATGCACTCAGATTTAAGAAATATTGAGAAAACATGAAATGTGCGAGCGAGAGAGCGGCAGTCAGCGGCAAAATCGCTACGGGCTCTTAACGACCAAGATATTAAGGTTTAAAATCAATTTGACCAAAAATTTCTTAAATGATAAATTACCTGTGTAAAACCATTTCGAAGTTCATAGGCTGCCCCTCAAATATATCCATGCCGTGTTTCATGGCTATAACCAGAGACAACTCGAGAATAGACAAGGATTGTAGAAGCTTTACTCTATGTTCAGGAGTGACGGTCTTGTCTATGATCGATACGAGGTCTGTCGCGTCAATGAACGGCTTTTTGGCTGATAACTGGGATACTAATTGAAACTGTAACAAACAAAAACAAAAAATGTGTAATTTCTAGAATTCTTCTAATATTGTTCATTTGGATGTTTGTTACTCAATCACGCAAAAACGGCTGAACGGATTTGGAAGAAAGAACTCAAATAGGTTTTTATTTACCTACAACGGGATAGTGCAGCTTGGCCTTCACCTCACCTAGGGTTGCCAGATGTCCGGTTTTAGACCGGACAGTACGGTTTTTTGAGCGGCTGTCCGGTCTAGAAAATTTTCGAAAACCGGACAATAGAAAGTCCGTTTTTTTTAAAATACACGATTATATATCTCACTCACGAGAGAATTTACAGAGCAAAAGCTGTGAGTTATTCTGGCGGGTAGGTAGTAGTAAGCAAGACTTGCGGGCGGGTAAGGGGCGCTCTCCGCCCGCTCCTAGCCGCGCGATTCGCCTACCCACAGTACTCACGCACGGCCACAACCCGCTCGCTCAGCTTTCTTTGTTTGATCTGGTCCAAATTTAAAGGTTCCCCTTTGAGTTTTCGTCAAATTGTAACAAAAAAAATCAACACCGAACATTTTTTATCAAAGGGACCCTTTGACAAAAAATGATCGGTTTTTTTTGTCTATGCGATCTGGCAACCCTAACCTTACCTGATGTTAAGTGACGATAAAGCCGAAAGTGGAAGCGCATTACACCCGGAATCCTCATCACTGAGGAACTGGCTATCTTACCTCTAACTGCCGGAACAACAATTTTTAAATTGTTGTTATGGCGTCAGACTTAGGTAAGATGGTGGTAGCTAGCCAGGCGGACTTAAAATAAGCCCTGCCACCAACCAAACCGAGTACAAATTGTACCCCCCCTGGGAATCGAACCTAGAACCCCTGCGTCTTACACGGGGCGAACCACTAGACTACAGAGGCTTTTGAAGTTTATAATCTGGATTAATAGAATAGGTACTTTTATCCAGGGGCCCAAGTCTATTATGGTTAACGTTATAATCGAGTTTCAATGAGGATCAGTAACAGCTAGGTGATTGCGTAAAGTCAATCGTATTCCATCGGCTGCAATTTGTATGGGATGACATATATTATGATACAATATGAACTGTCAAATGAATACGATTGACTTTACGCAATCACCTAGCTGGTTTGAATCCTATAGTTTTATTGGTATAATATAAAAAAAAACATATTCATAGCTATGAAACTTAGTGAAAGATTTTTTTAAATCCGTTTAGAAATGGTTGAGTTATAATGGTTTTGAAGGAAATGCCAAGCTCAATGCAATATGTGCTTTATCACGTACGACATAAGGTTCGCGTACGTCTCGATGACGTCATAAGGACCCTCCAAAATAACAGTGTTTTAGCACGATTTAGTTCGTATAACTTCTCAGGTTTAAGCGATATCGTAAAAATTTCTTCACATTTAATCATGTGGTGGCATAAGCTTTCTGATAAGCCACTAAACAAAAATCGTTACTAATCCTCATTATAGTGTTTCGGTTTCGGGTTTAAGAAACAAGAACTGTGTCAAAAAGCATTACAATTTAAACACAATTGAAACACTATTGTGACGTTAACCATAGCAGACTTGGGCCCCTGGTTTTAACACAGAATAGATATAAGTACTACCGTACACAAAGGGCACTCTCCGCACCGCTCCAGAATCAATTACCTCACCCCACCCCGCGAGTTCGTGTGCCGAATCGAAAAAGTTCTAATGAGGATCAGTACCGATTTTTGTTTAGTGGCTTATCAGAAAGCTTATGCCACCACATGATTAACTGTGAAGAAATTTTTACGATATCTCTTAAACCTGAGAAGCTATACGAGCTAAAACAAAACACTGTTATTTTGGGGGGTCATTGTGACTTCATCGAGACGTACGCGAACCTTATGTCGTACGTGATAAAGCCTGATGATATTGTAGAGTTCATCAGAGTGAAGACCAAATTCTGTCTGAGGGTCGAGCGGTTGGAGTCTCGCCACAATGTGAACTTCAATTCATTTGTGGTGAGGGCACCGACCGAACATCTGTCGACCTTCGTCGTGAGCGGAAGCTGTAGGATATTAAGACTTGTACTCACCAATATATTCCTAAATATCTGCTCATTGACAGTAAAGTAGCACATTTTCTCCAACGCATCGACTACCCTTTCATCCCGCACCAAGCATCTAACGTGCCCGTTCCAGTCGGTTAAGAAATCTGCGTCTAGTTCGGTAAACTGTTCCATATTTATCTTACATCTTTGTATTACTTCTTTTGGAAGTAACTCTTCCTCGGTAACTTCTGATGCTAAAATAAAAATAAAATAAAGAAGATGTTTTTAAGTTAAGTTGGATACATTATATACATAGGTACTGTCACCTCAAGAATTCATAAAAAGAAACTCACATACATGTACCCTGAACACAATACACTCCTTATTGGGCAGTTGTGTAAAAATTACTCACCAACAGACTTCTTCCTACTTCTCCCAGTCTTTTTCTTAGAACCTTCCATATTCTTTCTGGCAATACTCAACGGCATACTGAGAAGGGAAACCAGTATATCTTTACAGCATGTTAAGGGCGATTTTGGCGTGGCACCGGTCGCTTCAGCCGCTGTATCTTCGAAAGGGAATATAAATATGTGTCGGTGAGAAAATCTGGATTTGACTCTTTTCTCTAACAAATCCATGACATCTATACGGTTGGTGACTCCTGTAACATTTTTTTTGTAAATAAATAAACACGTAGCGTCCAGTAGAATGGCGGGATGTCACAAAATTTATCCTGCTAGGTGGCGCTACTGCTGCTGGAGACCTTTGTACGGGCATTTACCCCCTAAATTCTCCCAATTATTTCAAATTATATCTAAAAATGATTGATACTAATAATTATTATTATGGAAGTTGGACAGTAAATGAATTAAAGATTGAAGAAAACGAAAATGTGTTGGAAGAAAAATTGATATTTACGAAAATTAGCTTCCAACATTAAAAAATTCATAGCAAACACATAGTAAACAACGATATGACAGGTCTACATCTACACTAGCTCCAAGTTAGCGGTAGTGCGCCGACTGGTGGACGATTTGTGAATCAGCAAAATTATCCTGTCATTGAATAATAATTTTTATTACTAAAATAAAATCTTACCTAAAACACACATTGGTGCCTGTTTGCTATGAGTGATGTCGAACAAGTTATACAGCAAAGTCTGAGTCCGACCACTGTGACAGAACATGTCGAACTCTTCCAATATGAAAACCATTGATCTACACTGTCGGTCCGCACCACTTTGCAAACAACTCAGCAAAAAGGATAGGTTCTCAGCAAATGTACCAAATACTTTGTCACCAACCGCATTTTCTAGTTTCATCTGTAATTATTTTATTAATAAAGAAATATGAAGCGCTCGTGGCGGAGCTTGACTGATTGTACTCGATTATGTTTAGTAGGCAACGCTCGGTCCTGCCAGATGTTGGATGGGTAACCGTTAAGTGGCATTACAACTGAGCACTACCGTGAAAGGCACATTAAACTGTCGGTCTCAGCTGTTGTCACTTGATAACAGTCATTAAGCCAAGTCAGAGGCCTTACAGGCGGCTTGATAAACTCTAACACAAAAGGTGGCCACTTCTCATACAATAAGAATAAAAAATATATAAGGACTAAAGTACTAAAATGAATTTTTATTTGGCCTAGATAATAATAATCCATATCCCCACGCAAGCCTTAAAGGACCGGGTCACTTTTGGCCGGTGAATTCCTAAGCATACATAATAATAATAGATGTAAAGTTAAAACTATGGATGTTGTAAAAACATGTTTTTTTATTATTATACCTGAGCAGTGATTGATTTTAGAGCTATTTTCTCATCATGATGAATCAACCCATTAAGTTTCACAATTATAGCATCATTGGTGACATCTACTTCTCTTGATATTTGACTTAGAACTGAATTTATAAGCTGTAAAAAAACTTAAGTACAGTACGAGGCAAACATCTTTTAATTGGGTGGGGATTGGGCAGAACGCGTATTTTGTGTATGCATAGCGGTGAGGTACGCAAAGCGGCGGGGGAGGGGCGCGCGCTATTGGTCGCTCGCAAGTTCACATGCGCAAACTGATCCCCACTCCAACGAAAAAGTTTCAAGATGTTTGCCTCGCACTGTATGTATTATTATTAAGTACAACCAGGGGGGCTATTGTCTAATTATAAAAATCTATCGCAATCGCTTTCGTTTGACAGATGGATGTGACACATTGCTGCATCTCTTTGTTAAGTTTTTATTTGAGTCATAAAGAAGATTCAATGTGTTACATCCTGAAAGCGATTGCGATAGATTTTGAAATTAGACAATAGAAAGGCAGCTCAGATAAAGAATGGGATTGGAAATGGTGGCTCACCGCACTTTCCGCAACAAGTGGGAGTGAGAGAGCGATAGGTGTGGCTTTTAGTGTGAGAATGAGGTGAACATGAGCAACGCCAATTTCAAACCCATTCTTTTTATCTGCATGGTTTGTAGGTACAGGATTCTAACAATCTAATATTTTATTAACTACGAATCAGTTTAAGAATAGATTGGACAAATATTTAAAAACCAATGATAGATAAACTCGACTCATGATACAACTGCTTGCCTGTCAATTAATAATAATAATAATAATAACTCGTCAACGCCCGTGCCCTACTACGCACTACTAGGGCAGCCAATACATTTATTTTTATTACTCGTAAACCAAGCCAATATTTAAAAAAAGCTAAAATCATGCCCTCGTAAATTGTCTTTAATATTTTTTTAATAACTCTTTAACAGTTTTCTTTCTGTAAGTTTTAAAATCCAGTTTAGCTCAAAGTGGCTTTGATAATGTTTGTAAACAAAACTTAGCATTTTTAGTAATTATTCCACAAATACGTTAGGTTTCAGTGAATTAACACCATAAATACAACTTGTGTTGAGTAAGCTATCAATGATTTCACATGTTTATAAAACGTGCAATAAAAAAGTACTTTTGAGGTTAAGTATGGGCGGTTTGTTTGTAAACATTCTTTCAGTAAGTTGGATGGAGTATAATATTAGGTTAAGTCGCAGGCGGCCTAGTGTAAAACAAATTGTAAATGTTTTAAAATAAAAATAGACGCACCGAGTGGTTGTGAAAGATCTTTAGTGACCTCAAATAGAATTAATATTTGAGGTTATGTGTATCTACTGTAGGATTTGTCTGAAACTTACTGTGGTTTTCCCAGATCCTCTAGGGCCAATTATCAAAGCAGAATGAGATTCTCCGTCGGCAATAGAACGCTTTATCAGTTCGTAAACATGAGATCTCTCTTGATGTTGAACGTTGCTACTTCTAAATGTTACATTGTCTTCAATTATTTTCAATTTTAAATACTTTCTGATGAGCTTTATTTGCTGTGACACCGCATTTTCAGATGATATAACCATAATTAGAATAAATAACACAAAAAAACAGAGAGTTATCTGATAAAAAATATTAAGTTTTACGCGCGCGCGCTCTTATCTGTCTGACTGACATTGACTGACATCTCACATGTAGGGATGTTCCGAATCGATACAAGTAAATACGAGTAAGTACTCGATACTTTTGTTTCGATACCAAGTATTTGTAGTTTTGGTATCGAATCAATCTTGCGATACTTACTCGGTATCGAAAAAGAAGTACTTGGTATCGAATCGAATCAGCCTACTTATTGTCTAATTTTCAAAATCTATCGCAATCGCTTTCATTTGACAGATGGATGTGACACATTGCTGCATTTATTTGCTAAGTTTTTATTTGAGCCAAAAAGAAGCATCAATGTATCACATCCTGAAAGCGATTGTGATGGATTTTGAAATTAGCTAATTAAAAATAGAAGATCGATTTTAGTATAGGAAAATTTCGCTCCTTCGAATCAAACGAAGAATTACTTTCATTCAAACTTGGCGCACAAAACACTAGCGAGTTGTCAAAATGACAGATGATTATGACATTACCCTGCGCCTCGACCCGCGCAAAATGTTTTGTGTAGGTACGTGTTTTCCACCGGGCATGGAAAGCAAAAATGTTTCGCGAAACAATGTTTTGTGTAGACGATTTTGTTGAATGTTGAGATGTTTTTGTTGATTGTGTAGGGCAAAACACGCGCTATGGACCCGGCATGAGGGAAAACATCAGGAAAACACGGATTATATTAAAAGTATCGATATGAGTAAGTATCGATACTTTAGGGCTACTCATATGAGTAGTATCGAAAAACGATTTGAGTACTACTCATTAGAATAGGTATCGATACCTTGGGGGTATCGGAACGCCGTCGAAACATTTGAGCGTGACGTTCGGTTGACACAACCGTGTCGTTCCAAACGTCAGGGGCCTTACTATGAGCTCTTATAGCAGGGCTTATATTGAACTGCATTACTTTTTCGTACTATGACCTCAACGGTTAGTATGAAAGCTGGCCTTAAAAAGTCCTGTTTAAGGCCTGCTTTTGAACTGAACGGTTTCTTATTTGCTGATGGTAAGCCCCCTTAGCGTTGCAACCAAACAACCATCAAAAATGATGGTTGTTAAACGCTCTGACGTTTGTCTATAGAAAAAATGTCAATGTCATTTGACATTATCTTGTATTTTTGATGTTTTTATGTCTAATTTTTTAAATAATCATGGTAGATCCTCAAAAATCGGATTTTATTTGATTTAGTATAAAGAAAAGTTTAAATTATTCGTATTCCAAATGGAAAATGAAGAATTTGTATTGACATTGACATTTAAAGTTCTTGGTCGTTCCAAACCTTAGAGCGAGTTAAAAAACAACCAGACAACCGGCGCTCAAACGTTCTGAACGCAACCCCGTGTCGTTCCAAACGTCAGAGCGTTGCAACTTTTTAACTATCAAAATGGATGGTTGTAAAACGCTCTGACGTTTGTCTATAGAAAAAATGTCAAAGTCAATTGAAATTATTTTGTTTTGATGTTTTTGAGTCTAATTCTTAAAAATAATCATGGTAGATCCTCAAAAAACGGATTTTATTAGATTTAGAATAAAGAAAAGTTTAAATTATTCGTATTCCAAATGGAAAATGAAGACTTTGTATTGACATTGACATTTAAAGTTCTTGGTCGTTCCGTTCCGAACCTTAAGCCGCAATTACATACGCCGACATAGCATCCTTACTGGGGATCAAATCTAGGAACCCAAATTGGATGTAGCGATCACACTATGCCCCAATTAGTATCTGATTTCAGCGATTAGGGTTGCCACCAGTTCTTGACAATAACTTAATGTACATAGATTAAACAATGAATTTACACTACTAACGAGGTATTGTAAGTTTAGGTTTGGTTCGCAACTGGGTGGTGGAAACAACAGTCAAACATTAAAGATGACCAAAAGGTCATCTTTAATGAAAAGAATTTTTTTATACGTTAGAAAACTAACGTATAAAAAAAATATTTTTCTTTAATATTCTTTTTTCAAGTAAGCAACACATTCTTTTGACAGTGTTGCCTATTTTCGCAGCAATTTCATTTTCAAAGTTTGTCGACTTGCGATAGCCGAATTAGATGGTGAATAACTTTGCCATTATCAGCAACAGAAACTATGAGAAGTTTGTTTCTTTTTCTTAATAAATCAGCTCAAAAATAAAAACTTATCTGCAATTACTTTTTAGCCTTAATTAATTCAAAAATTTAGGAAGATTTTCAACCACTTTTGGGATCATTCGCAACAACTAATATGTATACCTGCTAGAAAAAAGTAGCTTCTCAAACGGTAACTTTGAACCCACACTGATCCAACTAAACTACCGAATCGCTATCGCTAGTAGGTTACTTAAAATTGTCTAGTACCTAAATTTTATTTTATTCGCGGCAATCCATTGTTATTTCATCTCTGTTACGAAGTTAACATCCTGTCTTACAGAGTAGCAGTAGCTAAATACAGTTCGATTTAGGTATGCCACTCCAAAAAATATGATTTTTTTTAAAGCTCTGCAGGCTTTACCGTCAGCAAATAAGAAAACGGTCAGTTAAAAAGAAGGCATTAAATAGGACTGCTTAAGGCCTGCTCTCGTACTAACCGTTGAGGTCATAGTACGAAAAAGTAAGGCACTTCAATATAAGCCCTGCTCATGGGCGTAGCCACGGTGGGGCAGGGTGGGGCGCTTGCCCCACCCTAGCTCTGACCTGTGAGGTACCTACCTAATCTTACCTAAGTAAGAAAATATAAAAATGACGCGGAATTAATGAGATAGGCCCGTAGCAATACAAAATATGCATAGAAAATGCATAGAAAAAAAATTACCAAGGTAAGACCGCGGGTATAGTTTGCTAGTTAAATATTATTTTGGACTGCTGTCCCACCCTGAGCCCATGGCTGGCTTCGCTCATGCCTGCTATAAGAGCTCATAGTTAGGCCCCAGATATAGAAGATTTCCTAATCTATACAGTATACTCATTATCGTCAGTAACACAATATTTTATGACAAATAATTACAAATAAAATATTTCCACTAACCTCACCTCACCTGTTCGAGGCAAGGTACCCAAAAGACTGGCGGCATTGCCCCTTTGTATCGCTAGGCTTATGCGCTGAGCAAAATAGTTGCCAGACCTTCGGTCACCTGTTGCCTCCAACAGGCGAGCAGTTAGGTCCTTTAAAAACAATTTTGCATTTGGACCCCAGGGGCCCATTGTCTCCACTGCAAAAGGAAGGAAAAAGTATGTCTCCCCCAAGTCCCGGTATTTACGTGTTTTGTTACACTCTGCTGTGATTGCTGCCGCACAAGATTGGTCAGATGTAGCGTCAATGTGGCACGGGGCCAAAGTATCCACACAGGTGGCGTCCCTAACTAAAGGCCTTCCCATGCTCCAAGGCACAAGCGACATCCCGTCAGGCCTCCTGCCATCCGACCGCAACACCCCACTAGGCTCTAGAACAGCAGGCACACCGGCAGTCACCAACGCTCTGCGAATGATATCGTTTAGTAAAGCATGCCTACTCATACGCCCTGCGCTCCTTTGACACGAGAGACCGTGGTGGCCCAGCTCATTCACCCACTCCCCACATCGACACCTATGAGGTTCGTTTGCCCTGGTCCCCAAACGGAGAGCTATTGATAGGGTGAGGGTGCATTTGTCTAATAGTGTGCCGATGTTGGCAGAAGGGTAAGCTTGTAACCACAGGCCCGACTCCCTTTCAGATACCGCCAACAGTCGGGAGCGATCCACTGCGTTGTCGCATCCTTCTAACAAAGACTGGAAAGTCTGTCTGCAGAGCGGTTTGTCCCACTGTCTCTGTTAATGTAGAATCGATGGAGTATCCCCTGGGCAGAGTGACAGCCATGCATTCTTCGCCTCCGAAAGTTCTAGAACCCCAACGGAACCCAAGGAAGGGTTACAGTATACAGTATACTTATAATAAAGCTGTAGAAAAGTTATGTCTGTACAAAGGAAATATTTTGAAAAAAAAAGTGGTTGGGGTGTTTAATAATAACCAGTAGAACCCATTTCCATTGCTTTTGGATTTTTTGTCCGTTTGTCTGTTTATCTGTTTGTCTGTATGTTTGTGCGTTAATAACGTAAAAAACACTAACCCACAACTAACGTTTACATACAAATATATTGTGAATCTTGCAAACCAATTAAATCGTTATTTTATCGCAATCGGTTTACCTTATCAAAAAATATATGAACTTTAAGTTTTTAAGAAGGGTTTACGATGAATTTTAACGACTTATATTGAACTGCATTACTTTCGGTTTTGCCGCCGCACCGCACAATACCACAAACACAGATAACCACAGACAGTGAGTGAAAAGAGAACAAGTTCACAATAAAGTCAAGTCAAGCGGGTCTACCGGCTAAAAACAATGAAGTTAATGTTAACTGTAATATGACAGATGTGTGATACATTGCTACGTCGTTTTGGCACAAATAAAAACTTACCAAAGAAAAGAAGCAATGTATCATATCCATCTGTCAAATTACAGTTAACATTAACTTCATTATTTTTAGCCGGTAGACCCGCTGATGAGGGTCAAGTCTTTGAACTTTAAACCGCATCCAGTAAACTTGACAGTCTGCGGGGTTAAGATGACTTGATGCCATATCAAGTCCGCTTCAAACTTGACGGTACACTTGATCGTGTATAGCTACTAGCTATAGCTTGACCATAAAGAGTTGACAAAAATTGAGGGCGCCACTTTCTATGTAAACACGTCAAAATCACGAATAATTTGGCAACACTGACTATATTTTGTACTGAGAAATTTTAGTTCCATTTTATTTAATTTCATCTCTTTATGGCCAAGCTGTAGCTCTAAATATTTTTTTCTACACCTAACTAAAGAAAACTTTATGACTGAAGACTTGGCTGCATGAACAAAGTTTCATATGCTTTTCCTACACTAGAGAATAAGCCTTGGATAGGGAGGCAGCCCTGCACGTCCCCAATTAGGATCCAATTCGGGGCATCGTTTTCAATCCGAAATTGGATCCCCAGTAAGGATGCTAAGTCGGCGTATGTAATTGCGGCTTTAGAGTGAGATAAAAAAACAGCCAAACAACCGCGAATCACTGACTGACTGACAGTGGGCGCATTCTGCAAGACAAATCTGTGAGTCATCGATCGCCATAGAGTAAATTTTAACCATGGAATGAACATTCCATGGTTAAAATTATGCACTTTATGGCGATCGATAACTCAGATATTTGTCTGGCAGACAGAATGCACCCATTGGCATTAGCTTTTTATTTATTTTTGAAAACGTTAATCATTCAATCATCAAAAACATTGTGGAATAATCGATTTATTTGAATGACTTCGATTTTATAAGAATATTTTTGGTGATTTTAATAAATATTAAAAATCTAGGATTTACATTTGCTAAAAACAGTTTTTTTTATTATTATTATTTATTATTATTATTTATTTATTATTCATTTATTACAATGCGAATTTATTGTAGTAATACATCAATTTTTGCTCTGTCTGTACTTTCATTAATAGACAATAAATATTTATATTTTTATATATAATTTTATGTAGTTTTCCTTTACATAATTAGTAGAAACTACTTTTTCCTAAATTTGCTCTTTCTATAAATAGCTCAATCTTATGAACTGCACGGCGCAAGTGCAAACAATTTCTGCGCATTGCGCGGCGGCCACAAAATCGATATGGACTGATTGCAAATGAGATTGTGAGTAGATTACCAGTCTTACGATATATATTATTTATTGCACTAATAATAATTGTTACATAATTCATAATAATAATTGTGAGCAAAGGTGGTTGAACAAATTGATATCATTCGTTATTGACGAAAAAAATATTACACGGATAAAATAATTTCATTGTTAAAATATTATGATAATTATGACTATGCTATTAATAGGGAATGGCTGAAAAAATCAAATTGGCTGAATATTTTTTCGACTTCAACTTTACAAATGTACGAAAAGTAACAGCAGATTGTGGCTGTGAAATACGGACGGACAGACAGACAGACACGACGAATCTATAGGGGTTCCGTTTTTTGCCATTAGGTTACGGAACCCTAAAAATAGTCAGCTGCTAGTGTCACATGGAATGATGTAAGGGTTCTAACAAATACTTAACAATACCCCATAGATTATAATCCGTTAAAGCATTTAGAAGTTATCCTAAAAACATTACATTCTCTGTTTTTTTGGACAGTCGTGTAAAAATCTGTCGCTGGAATGGATACGACACATAAAAAAATGATTTTTATATTTCAACATTTTTTGTTTTACGACAGTAAATTAATACCATACTTACACAAAAAGACAGGATGTTTTTGTTGTTTTAAAAAAAACTACTATGTAAAGTAAATCTCTCTGAATATTATTTAAAAAGATGATTCTCCTTCACCTACCTTACTTTAATATATTTAAATAATTCCTACTATAACTAGGTACCTACCTATGTAGCAATAAATATATTTTACTGTCATCACCTTGATCTTCAAAACGGTCTCTTTCCAATGCGCTGAAATAATAATAGGCTCTCTCTGTCTTGACCTTAAACTGTGCAAAATTTTAAGGTTACACATGAGATAGAATTGGTGCTGACATTTCTTAAGGATTACCTAGAATGCTTTGTTTGAATAACAAAGATTTCATAATGCAAGAACTTTAATTTTTATAAACAAAATATCTTTTGTTTTAATACCATACTTACACAAAAAGACAGGATGTTTTTGTTGTTTTAAAAAAAACTACTAAGTAAAGTAAATCTCTCTGAATATTATTTAAAAAGATGATTCTCCTTCACCTACCTTACTTTAATATATTTAAATAATTCCTACTATAACTAGGTACCTACCTATGTGGCAATAAATATATTTTACTGTCAGAATAAATAGGTGATTGCATTTGTTCGATGTGATTAACATAGGAAAGTCCATCTGTCTGACCTACTGTACGTACATCTTATTGCGCATGACACAAATTCTTCGGAAATAATTATATAGAGCTAGGTATTGCAAAATTGGGTGAATGTGTTACTCGGTATTTGCAAAATGTGTATTTACGTCTTATTTTATACGCGAAAGATTGTGGAACAGTGATCATGTTTTGATATACAGAGCACTAGTGCCAATGTGTTACGTAAATAAGTGCAGCAGGTTCTAAAAAGTTGAATTTTAATATTGCAAATTTTACACACGACACAGGCCATTATAACTCACAATGTAATATATTCCGGTATTAGCCTGCAGCAGTGTAGCACCGCTTTCTTTGTTATTAAAAGACAGCGTATAATTATTAAGAAACGCCAATTGCTTGCTTTAATGCTTCAAAACTGTAAGTGGTGGATTCGTCTTCAATTTTTTTTTGCATAAGTATATAAATGTTTTTTCGATTTAATAACGAATGGAATTTTATTACATATATTTTATTTTATCAAAACTGCTTGTTTAAGATTGTTTTATCTGTAGGTAAATAGTTTTAATTTATATTTTTACCCGACTGCGGGTTATGTTTTTAAATTACTTAACTAATTTTACTATTTATACTTTCATAATTATAATGTTTTATTTTTTGATTGATTTCAAATTAGTTGTGGAATTTATGTTAGAGTCTGTTCGGAAAGAGAACTGTCATGGGCTTTGTGCTTGATTACCGTTTTAGACACATGACGCGACGGCACTGTAACGTTTTAGTGCAACTGTAATATCTTGATATCTATCAAGTCAAGATAGTCGTGCCGTCAACGTGACAAAAACTGTGATCATGCACAAAGCCCACGACGACGACGCACGACGGACGGTCTGACTCTATTTTTTTTTGTTCAGCCGATTTAATCGATTTGAGTCGATTATTTCGTACATACTATTATTTATTCTGTGGTTTTAAGTTCTTTGACATTTGACCAAAGAGTAAAATAATTGACAGCAGAACAAATACAAATAGTGACATTGACAGTTTGCGGAAAACGCATTGTTTGTTCTTTCTTCACTGCATTTTATAATTTTAAATTCTGTGTTTTTCGGATTCTCTTTCATAATTTATTTCAATATGTGTCGTATTAATATCTGCTGAAAAAGTCCTACCATTTGTGATTTTTATACAAACCGTAAGTTGCTTTCAATAGCTGAAAAACCGAAGTGAGCAATACCTCTTCAAAATTAACTAAAGTCTTTGTCTAAAGTATATGCAATTTAAAACGCTGCGGTCTATCGTTGCTTCTATAAATATGTTAGTAAATAATATATAGTGTTATTTATTTGTTAGATACAGTCTATGCTTTACACAGTGTTGGTTTGAAGATTTTCTGCCTCTTGTCATAGACTTCGAGGAAATCATTTAAATTGATGCCATTTATTGCAAATTACTTCATCCTGTATTCCCACCAGGCCATAATGCCCCTGTGAGGAGTGTTAACTGACTATAATAACTTGTTTTTTGTTGTGAATACTAATAGTGTAATGTTGATGTCATAGTAATATTTACCATTGTGTTTTTTCCTCTCTCAATGTTATTATTAGTTATTTATGCTTCTAATAATCAGTAAATTCACTCGGTTGCCCACCTATCTACCTGTGTGTTTGTCAAGACCATTTTTTAAGGGACATGAAGAGAAATTAAATCATTTATTTTGGGATGGGCAATAGTCCATATTTTTGTGAAATCGAGTTAAGTCTATGGCCACACTTTATGTGTTTTCACCAAGAACTGCTCTTGTCCAACTTTATAGTAATAAAGTCCAGTATTTTATAAAAATAATGTATAATATTCTTGTTTATTTTGAGAAGGGCACAAGTCACTTGTCCACTTTATTTTGACTATTTTTGTCACTTCCAATAAATTAAAACTCAGACAAGATATTTGGCGCTATTTGTTTAGATAGGTCTTTAAATTTCCATAAACTATTTAGCACCCTGAATAGACTTTTTTTTCAACAGAAGGTATCCTATGTCCTTTTCAGTACCCCTGACAATGTGTATGTAAATTTTCATGATGATTGGTTCAGTAGCTAAGATGTGCAGGCGCTCGGCGTAACCAACACAATCAAATGTACTTTCGCATTTATAATATTCAAGTAAGGATATTTTTTCCATGACAGCTTTACTCATGTAGTCTTTCAATAATTTGAATTGAATATTTGGATTTGACGCATGCCAGCCTTAACCCGGCGAGCATGTGGTGAAAAAAGTTACACCTAGCATGTGGTGGGGTTTGCCAAACCCCAACATATAATTACCTATAAATGCCAATTTATTAAACCAAGACTTAAGAATTTTTTCGTATTTTGAAATATGGTTTATATTTAGTGTATAAAATAAAAAACAGTGTATATATACTTTTTTACCATCGCCACTCAAAAAAGTGCGTCTTATTCATTGATAACAGTGAATAATACGCGTTTTTATTCACCGAGTGAATAAAAATATTTTGAATTTGGAACAAGCGCGCATCGTATGAATTAGGTACAAAAAAAATAAAAGGTGTTGAAAGTATGGAGCTATTCCATAGATACAGATAAAGTTCTACAATTAAATGACAAAAATAATCCCGCCAATTTTATTTAGGTTCTTTTTAGTGTCTTATCTTTGGGTTCTTTTCTAAAAAATATCCCGCTAAATCAATTAGGTCCTTTTTAGTGTCTTATATTTGGGTTCTTTTTTATATATTTGAGGGAGATTAGTTGTTCAGTCTTGCATCAGTCCATTATATCAGTCTGGTACGATCTTCAGTCTGTAAAAATTCAAAGCCTATATATATATATATATATATACAAACTGATGAAGTGGACTGATGAAAGACTGATCATGTAGTTTCCCTCTTAGTTAGCTCGGTGGCATAGTGGTTTAGCGCCTGGCCCAGCGATTGCGGAAGTTAAGCAACGTTCGCAAGGGTCGGTCATGGGATGGGTGACCAAAAATGTATTATCTCGAGCTCCTCCGTGCTTCAGAAGGCACGTTAAGCTGTTGGTCCCGGCTGCATTTGCAGTCGTTAACACCCACCAATCCGCATTGGGCCCGCGTGGTGGGTTATGGCCCGTCCTCCTTACCACCCATAAGGAAGGCCTGTGCCCCACAGTGGGGACATCGAAAATGGCTAATGGACAACTATAAATACTATAGGTACTGCTATTTTTTTTTCTCGCAGTCAATGGTAAAAAGTAGAGTACACAACTCGTGAAAAAAAAATTTCATCTCGGTCCTTTGTATCCCTCGCTTCGCTCAGGATTCTACTTTTGAATCCCTCGCTACGCTCGGGATTCAACTCTAGAATCCTTCGCTGCTCTCGGGATCCAACTTAGTCCCTCGAACTAAATTCCCTCTTTTTTCACTTGTTGCATAATCTACTATTATTCTATTATTTATCAGAAATACTAAAATATAACATTTACAAAAAAACAAAAAAAGGAACTTCTGAAAAAGGAACTAAAATCAACTAATTCTTTAATAAAAATATAAAATCAACTTTAAAAACTTAAAGAATATAAGATTCTCAATAACATATTTTTTTTAAAGAATTAGTTGATTTTAGTTTTAGCATTTTTGATAAATAATACAATAAAAGTATATAAATATACACTGTTTTTTATTTAATACACTAAATATAAACCATATTTCAAAATACAAATAAATTCTTAAGTATTGGTTTAATAAATTGGCATTTATAGGTAGATATATGTTAAAACTAACGCGGAGCATGTGGCGGGGTATGACGCACCCCACGAACGTTTACACGCGTGTAGCTCCTGCGCCGGTTGACGCGACACTGCGGTCACGCCACTCTCCCCCCGCGGAGTACATTGGCTCCAGCTACTCGAAGCAACAAACCAATTGAGGGGCAAATTTGAAAAATACACGACTTCGCGCAAAGCATGGGCATGTCACACCCCACCACAAGCTCGCCGGGTTAAGGGTGTCAAAGCTCTGACTTCCCTGACCGTTGTCCCACACTGGGGGATGTTTTCCCGATATCCGCCAGTGGGGGACATCAGGAATTAGTCAGATTGCAGTTAAGCCCCTTTCGCAAGGGTTGGTCAGGAGAATGTGACTAATAATTTATTATCTTGGGCTCCTCCGTGCTTCGGAAGGCATGTTAAGCCGTTGTTCCCGTGTGCATTTGCAGTCGTTAACGCCCACCAGTCCACATTAGGCCCGCGTGGTGGGTTATGGCCCATCCACCTTATACACCCACAAGGAAGGTCTGTGCCCCAGCAGTGGGGACATTAAAAATTAATAATAATAATAATAATTTATTACAATAACATCATTTATGTACAGTGACCGGAGCCCACTTTAAAGCAAAAAATGCCTTTGTCAGGTGACTCCGCTCTTCCATAACTACTTAGTTATAAACTTTAGAAGCTAGAGTTAACAATAATTAAAATAAAATTAAAGAGAAAAAAACAAGTGTGTGTGTGTGATTGCCGATGGTCAATTATTAACGCATCCATGTTGCAGATGTTACGGATAACGGAAGCAACTAACACGTCACAAGATGGAGGAGCAGGCGTGCCTGGTGCGCGCGCGCTCCGACTCTGAGAACTCCTCCAAACTGAGCTTCGGCTCAATCACTCGTACGATGGCGTATACTGATGACAGGCTTACTGGTGAGAAAATAACAATAAAGTCTCATCTACGGTAGATTAAAATGGGTAGTATTTAATCAGGTAACAAAAAATTTCCATTTTGGGTATCAAAACTTAATAGAAACATATAAAATCTTGCATGGACACTATGACATAGAGAGTTTTGATAAACAACTATTCCAGTACTCACGAAACATACACCTACGAGGCCATCATCTCAAATTATCTAAGGCACTATCAGGAAACAATCCACAAAAACACTTCTTTAATAATAGAGTAGTTGAAGCTTGGAACAAGTTGCCAGAAGAAGTGATATCTGCACAGAATACGAATCAGTTTAAGAATAGATTGGACAAATATTTAAAAACCAATGATAGATAAACTCGACTCATGATATAACTGGATACAGGCTCTTATCAGTTGTCTCAACTGCTTGTCTGTCAAATAATAATAATAATAATAATCAACACCTCCATAATAGTCTAAAAATTCTTGACCTGAAACCCAGCACTTATATACAGTTGCAGAAAGCAGCCATCCTTAACACTTGCCGAATAGTCCGCAAGTTTCTCCAGTTAGATGACATATAAAAATAAACAAATGTTTCATTTACTTGGCCTTGTCCCGTAAATGACACAAAATACCAGCGTAAGCTGAGAAAAAAAAAAAAAAAAAAAACACAATAATAATAATACTAAGTAGGTCTCTCTTTCTTTGCATCTTAAACTTCAACATTTTAATAAAATAAACATTAATAACTAATTTTCTCCAACCTTCCTAGTAACAGAAGGAGCGGGCGAGCCAGGCAACATAGTGAACACAGCGTCGAGCGCGCCCGAACACCCGACGGAAAGTAACGAGAGCGGAGAATTACTGGACTACAATGACTCTAGTGTACTAGAGCAGTTCCATGAAGATGCGCTCAGACAGGTTAGTGTTGGATAGCATGTAGTGTTAGTATAGACTGTTGGACAACATAAATAACCCTATTGGACAAATAAATAACATTATTGGACAAATAAACAATATTATTGGACAAATAAATAACATTATTGGACATTATAACTAACATTATTGGACGTTGTAACTAACAATATGGACATCATTGTTACTAACATTATTGGACGAATAAATAACATTTTTAGACAAATAAATCACATAATGGACATTGTAACTAACATTATTGGAAAATACACTATTATACAATAAAATTGGAAACATTCAACACTGTTGGATCGGACAAAGTCACTATATTATTCGGCAACATAACTGACACTATATTCCAGGCGCAAGTGTTGCTATTGCTAGCGTGCGGGCTAGCTATCGGCGGGTCCGTGCTAGAACTAATGGTTTATTCCGTGTTTGTTCTGTAGGCGGGCTGCGGCCTATCCCAGGCGCGAGTGTTGCTAGCGTGCGGGCTAGCTATCGGCGGATCCGCGCTAGAACTGGCGGCGATTCCGTTCATTCTGCCATCGGCTGAGATCGAGCTGTGTATTCTGCAACATGAGAAGAGCTGGCTTGGTAAGTTTATATAAACTTATATAAACACATGTTTTTTTTTATTAGATAAGATAAGATAAGATTTTGTTTTGATTTGTTTTAGTGCTGATTAGCCCGAGACGCAAAACTATACTGTTAAGCTATAACTATATCTAATCAGTCTCGTGAAGCAAAATAGACCTTATTTTCATAAGATTATCGTGTATTTTTTCCTTGTTTTTAGTGCTGATCAGCCTCGTAGGAGCGTCGCTCGGCAGTGTCGGTTGGGGCGCGTTGTCAGAGCGCCTTGGGCGGCGCAGAACTTTACTGTCAAGTTATAACTATAACTAATATGTCTCGTAGAAGCGAAATTGACCTTATTTTTATAAGATTATCGTGTATTTTTTCCTTGTTTTTAGTGCTGATCAGCCTCGTAGGAGCGTCGCTCGGCAGTGTCGGTTGGAGCGCGTTGTCAGAGCGCCTCGGGCGACGCAAAACTTTACTGTTAAGCTATAACTATATCTAATCAGTCTCGTGAAGCAAAATAGACCTTATTTTCATAAGATTATCATGTATTTTTTCCTTGTTTTTAGTGCTGATCAGCCTCGTAGGAGCATCGCTAGGCAGTGTTGGTTGGGGCGCGTTGTCAGAGCGCCTTGGGCGGCGCAGAACTCTACTGTCAAGTTTGGCCGTCAACGCTGTGTTCGCCGCTGTGGCAGCCTTCATGCCCACTTATGGCACTTTCATGATGGCTAGGTAAGTACTATTAGATATTTAGATTTTTGCATTCACATTGCTTTTTAGGGTTCCGTAGCCAAAATGGCAAAACACGGAACCCTTATAGATTCGTCATGTCTGTCTGTCTGTCCGTCCGTATGTCACAGCCATTTTATTCCGAAAGTATTAGGATTACACAGTTGAAACTTAGGGTCCCCCCAGACCTACCGGTTTCTTTTCTTTGCTTTGCTGTTCTACTTTGCTGTTTAGACCGCCGGCCAACCAGGGTCATTTTCAATCTATCGCATATTGGGACCATACCAAATTGGCAAGATAGCTATTAGCTTGGTGTTATCAAATATCATCGTCTGGGTTGTGAAACAGGAAGCTTTTGGGAGATATGCCACCCTGAACATGGTCTCCGATTGCTAAAAATAAATCGATCACATATTTATATAAATTGTGAACGGGGTCGTAGGTGGCATCATTACCTACCTGAACTATTTTTTTGTGTATTCATAACGAGCGTTTACGGAACAAAGCTCACAAGAACATACATATATGTGAAATCTACTTAGATTGAAAATATGCGATAGATTGAAAATGAGCCTCTTGGCCGGCGGTCCATTGCCGAGCAGCAAAGCAAAGAAAGGAAACCGGTAGCTCAGGGATCAGCCTTAATAGGTAGATGTATTCTGTTAACCGCTTAACAATTTTTTTGATAATAAATTGGCAATAAAATGTATACTAAAAAAATTACTCGGGCGGTATAGTGCCCGCGTGCTATACGCGTACGCTCACGAGTGTATACCGCGCAATAATAATAATAATAATCAAATCATTTATTGAAGCGACCAAGGGCTCACATTGTGTTAGTATACCTACTTAACCTATGTTATTAAAAATTAGGAGGGTAAAAATTATTACAATGGGCGCGCGAGGGCGTTGTGACACTAGTATAGCTATAGGTACATTACTCTCGTAGGTTCTGTTCGGCCATTGGCTCGGGCGGTATAGTGCCCGCGTGCTATACGTACGCTCACGAGTGTATACCGCGCAATGGGCGCGCGAGGGCGTTGTGACACTAGTATAGCTATAGATACATTACTCTGTCGTAGGTTCTGTTCGGCCATTGGCTCGGGCGGTATAGTGCCCGCGTGCTATACGTACGCTCACGAGTGTATACCGCGCAATGGGCGCGCGAGGGCGTTGTGACACTAGTATAGCTTTAGATACATTACTCTGTCGTAGGTTCTGTTCGGCCATTGGCTCGGGCGGTATAGTGCCCGCGTGCTATACGTACGCTCACGAGTGTATACCGCGCAATGGGCGCGCGAGGGCGTTGTGACACTAGTATAGCTATAGATACATTACTCTGTCGTAGGTTCTGTTCGGCCATTGGCTCGGGCGGTATAGTGCCCGCGTGCTATACGTACGCTCACGAGTGTATACCGCGCAATGGGCGCGCGAGGGCGTTGTGACACTAGTATAGCTATAGATACATTACTCTGTCGTAGGTTCTGTTCGGCCATTGGCTCGGGCGGTATAGTGCCCGCGTGCTATACGTACGCTCACGAGTGTATACCGCGCAATGGGCGCGCGAGGGCGTTGCCCGCGCTGCCTTTGGCGGCGGCGGCGGGCGCTTTGACGGCGGCCGCTTTGGCGAGAGCCGCTTTGCCGCCGACTGGGGCTGCTACCTTAGCTGAGAATAGAGAACACTTCAGTGCGTGGCATCGGTGAGTTTACGCATTTTATTAACAACCATCATCATCACCCTTATCCCAATTTATTTGAGGTCGGTGCAGTGCGTCCTTCTCTTCCATTCCTTCCTGTCACTCATCATCTCATCCACTCCCTTCACAATTTCATATCATTCCGCACACAATCCATCCATCTTTTCTGCGGTCTTCCTCTTACTTTCCAGCCTTCAACATCCATATTCATTAATCCTAAATTCACCGATTTTTCCTCAAGTGCACCACTCCAGTCATTCTCTACATTCATAACCCTCTCAAAATATTCCTTCATCATATTTCACACTCGTTTTCTTAACAATATAGTGAACATGTCCAAACTAAGGCTCGTATTAAAGAATCAAACTCGAAACTCAAATCTCTGCTTGAGTAGAGTTAGAAAAGGATTGTGCTATTCATTGCATATAGTGCCATCCCTTTTTAACTGTACTCAAGCAGAGATTTGAGTTTGAGTTTTATTCTATAATATGAGCCTAAATCTAAAAAGATGCTATCACCACAGAATATAATATAATAGTACTAACGTACAGAAGTCGGTCCCCGCGAGGACCATCAAATAATAAGCTACCCTCGCTGCACGGCAATAAAGTACAATTTCAAACTGCACAACGCTGCGTGGATAAAATTATATGCACCTACGAAGAAGAAAGAGAGGCGTCTCTTTCTGTCGTATAGCTCTGTCTCAACCGACACATTTCGGGGTTGCTACTCGCTAGTTACTGATATCATGGAAACATTCGTTATGCCCATGAATAAACAATGAAATTACTAATAGGTACCTACTTATAAAATAAAATAAATCTACCTAATAGGTGAGCTGAGCATATTTAAAGAGCATAAATAATAAATATTTCTAAGTAGTTAGAGAAGCTCGATGGCGCAGTGGTATAGCGCCTGGCCTAACGATTGCGGAGGTTAAGCAACTTTTGCAAGGGTCGGTTATGGGATGGGTGAAAAAAAAAGTATTTTTTCTTTACTGGTGCCATATTTCGAACTTCGATACAACTAAGTATGTAAATATGTATACAAAAAATACAATAAACTTTGGCAGGTAGGTAGGTATGTTAGTAATTAAGTATCAAAAACGAAGTGCATGCAGTTTCGCATTCGGCGCTTGACTGGCTCGTTTCGTTCGTGACGTTCACGCGCTGCGCTCTCGTCGCTTGCACACGCCGCGCTCTCGTCGCTTGCACACGCCGCGCTCTCGTCGCTTGCACACGCCGCGCTCTCGTCGCTTGCACACGCCGCGCTCTCGTCGCTTGCACACGCCGCGCTCTCGTCGCTTGCACACGCCGCGCTCTCGTCGCTTGCACACGCTGCGCGTTTCGGTCGGCGTACACTGGTTCGATATTGAAAAATATGGGACATGGGAGTTAAAATGTACGGAGGCGCATGAAATTTTTTTTGAGGATAGTTTATAACATGCCTAACAACATTTGTAGTAGCACTTTTCTCTAAAATGACTTCTTCATGGTTAAAAAAATTCACAAAGATTTTTTTGTATGGAAAAAAATACATTATGGGTTTTTTCTCGAAATGATATAAAATGTTACACCAATGAGATTTTGTGGAGGCTAGAGGAGCTTATTGTGAACAATTTTTGTCTTGACACCGAATGCGTATTTTTGCGTACTTTTGAGATACAGGTGATTTAACTTTAAAAAAATATCTATATGAAAAATATCAAAAATTACCACGTGTACCACTCTGATGTATTTTAAACATCTAAAAAAGTTTTTTTATTTACCGCAATGACACTTTTAATAAAATATTATATACAACTACAGTGGTGGACCGATAATTAGATACACCAGTCGATTTTCATACAAATGAGGTAACTTTGAAGCCTTGGTTCTCAGCTAGGGATTGATCGCACTGTGTTCTGATGAGGAAATCTAGGGAGTGAATGAAGGAGATCCACATCACTACACACATCCAACTAATGTGAGTAGCATTCTAAGAGATTATACAAATAAGATTACAAAGAAGATAAGGTTTTTATACAAATGAGGTAACTTTGAAGCCTTGTTTCTCCGTCAGGGATTGATGGAGCTGTGATGTGATGATGGCTATCCAGGAAGTGAATAAAGGAGATCCAAATTGCTATACACACCCAACTGATCTGATCAGCATTCTAAGAACCGCTTGGATAAATGTTTAAAAATTTAATAGCATTAAAATGTATAGAAATCCTGGAACTGAGAACTTTGATCTTTACAGCTCAGATCAGTTTGGTGTGTATAGCGATCTGGATCTCCTCCATTCATTTCCTGGATAGCCATCATCAAATAACAGCTCCATCAATCCCTGGCGAGGAACCAAGGCTTCAAAGTTACCTCATTTGTATGAAAATCGAATGGTGTTTCTAATGATCAGTCCACCACTGTTTATTGGTACGAAATCAACACGTGTGATTATTTCATGATCTTCTTGTGCAAATAAGATGTTTTTGAATTTATAAATGTGTCATGTAAAGGAATAAAAATTACCTAAAATCACCACGACTGACATCACCAGACATTGATGTCAGCGCAATTGAGCGATGCATGCAGGATTTTTGATGTTTTCTGTAGAAATAATAATTTACAATAGTAATATCGATTTATTATTCTTTGGGATAAGAGCTTCTCCCTCGACTTCGGTATCATTTAAAATAAGGTCGTTCGTTAGGTTCAGGGAACATTGCGTGATTTTTGTAAATGGCTTACTTTACTTGAGTTTTTATATGTGTTACCTAAGGATTGGAAGTAATCGGAATTCGAAAAAAAAATTTGAATCAGATCAGTATTAGATCTATCCTATTATCCTTTTTTGGAATGCAATATCTATCTTATGTGGACAAATAATTAAAAACACCAGTCAATTTTTATACAAATGAAGTAACTTTTACGCCTTGGTTCCTCGCCAGGGATAGATGGAGCTGTGATGTGATGATGACTATTCAAGAAGTGAATGGAAGAGATTCAGATTGTTATACACACCCAACTGATATGAGCTGTAAAGATCAAAGTTCTCAGTTCCAGGATTTCTATACATCTTAATGCTATTAACGCGGTATTTTTAAACATTTATCCAAACGGTTCTTAGAATGCTGATCAGATCAGTTGGGTGTGTATAGCGATTTGGATCTCCTTCATTCACTTCCTGGATCGCCATCATCATATCACAGCTCCATCAATCCCTGATAGAGAACCATAAACATCTTGTTTGCATAAGAAGAACATGAAATAATCACACGTGTTGATTTCCTACCAATAAACAGTGGTGGACTGATAATTAGAAACACCATTCGGTTTTCATACAAATGAGGTAACTTTGAAGCCTTGGTTCCTCGCCAGGGATTGATGAAGCTGTGATTTGATGAGGCTATCCAGGAAATGAATGGAGGAGATCCAGATCGCTATACACACCCAACTGATCTGAGCTGTAAAGATCAAAGTTCTCAGTTCCAGGATTTCTGTACATCTTAATGCTATTAACGCGGTATTTTTAAACATTTATCCAAACGGTTCTTAGAATGCTGATCAGATCAGTTGGGTGTGTATAGCGATTTGGATCTCCTTCATTTACTTCCTGGATAGCCATCATCACATCACAGCTCCATCAATCCCTGACAGAGAACCAAGGCTTCAAAGTTACCTCATATGTATAAAAACCTTATCTTCTTTCTAATCTTATTTGTATAATCTCTTAGAATGCTGATCACATTAGTTGGATGTGTGTAGTGATGTGGATCTCCTTCATTCACTCCCGAGATTGCCTCATCAGATCACAGTTTGATCAATCCCTAGCTGAGCACCAAGGCTTCAAAGTTACCTCATTTGTATGAAAATCGACTGGTGTATCTAATTATCCGTCCACCACTGTAGTTGTATATAATATTTTATTAAAAGTGTCATTGTGGTAAATAAAAAAACTTTTTTAGATGTTTAAAATACATCAGAGTGGTTAACACGACGTGTTAACGTGTGGTAATTTTTGATATTTTTCATATAGATATTTTTTTAAAGTTAAATCACCTGTATCTCAAAAGTACGCAAAAATACGCATTCGGTGTCAAGACAAAAATTGTTCACAATAAGCTCCTCTAGCCTCCACAATATCTCATTGATGTAACATTTTATATCATTTCGAGAAAAAACCCATAATGTATTTTTTTCCATACAAAAAAATCTTTGTGAATTTTTTTAACCATG
This sequence comes from Agriphila straminella, assembly GCA_950108535.1. NCBI lineage: Eukaryota > Metazoa > Arthropoda > Insecta > Lepidoptera > Crambidae > Agriphila > Agriphila straminella. The sequence continues at coordinate 15,079,481 of OX467304.1, forward strand.
AAGAAGTCATTTTAGAGAAAAGTGCTACTACAAATGTTGTTAGGCATGTTATAAACTATCCCAGGGGTGGAAAATGGTCAGTAAAGTCAGTAAAAGTCAGTTTTTTTGGCTAAGGTCAGTAAAAGTCAGTTTTTTCGAAAAATGGTCAGTAAAGTCAGTATTTTCACGAGCTTTACGGGTTTACGGTCTGGTTTCTGTAGATTGAGGTGAAAAAACTGACAAGACTTTAAGACTACAACGACAGGCAAAATTATAAAAGTAGGTAGGTAAGTGGATGGAACTGACTAACTAAAAATCGCGCTGCGCGGCCAATTTCTTTGCTAACGATAAGCAAAATTGTAAGATTTTTTGGATGAAGCTGACAAAAATCGCGCTGCGCGGCCGTTTTTTTTTGCTATGAACAGGCAAACAGTACAACAGTAGTGGATGGAACTGATCGCGCAGTTCGACCGATTTTTGTACTAAAGATAGACAAAATTACAAGAATATTGGATGAAACTGACCAAAATTCGCGCTTCGCGACATTTTTTTCACTATGGATAGGTGTTTTTTTTAATCCGGCATTTGAGCATCCTAGGCAGGCAACTTCCATCCTTTCGAAAGTAGTATGGTTATGATAACTTATAGCTTATAGCAAACCTAGGGCCCCTTATAGAATTTGCCAGAGGCTCCGCGCTGGCTTAATCGGGCACTGGATTTGGTCAGTAAATGGTCAGTATTTTAGAAGGTTTTAGTCAGTAAAATCAGTAATTTTGGCCATGGAAACAGTTTCCACCCCTGCTATCCTCAAAAAAAAATTCATGTGCCTCCGTACATTTTAACTCCCATGTCCCATATTTTTCAATATCGAACCAGTGTGCGGCGCGGTGATATCCCTCGACAATAAAAGTGACCAAAGGTTTATATCTCAAAATGTAACTATCTAGGTTAGTTTGACAGTGACATTTCTTTGTTTACATTTTTGCAAGGAGACTTTAAGTGTGAGTTGCACCAAAACGCTGTCAAAGTTAAAGTTATCGTCAAATGATAATGCTACCTAGTTGTCAAGTCAAACTTGTCAAAGGACATCATGCTGGCTGGCAACCTCTTTTTTTGGGTAACTTGTGCTTAACCGGTACTTTAACAAGCTTGTTATTGTTAAAGTTAGATGGTGCAACTGAGCCTAAGTAAACGTAATCGGACTTTAAGGCGAGGCCAGTTCACAATCTGATGAAAAGATTGATTTTTGAACTTCCAATGTGAAGAATTGATGTAGAATTCTACTTCACAAAAAATACTGTAGACTGAAAAAGAAACAAAGAAACACAATAACCGAACAAAATAATGAAAAACGCATGGTAACTCTGTAAAAAAATCCTGAATAACACCATAAAAACTTATAAAAATAAATTTCCAATCGTCGGATTTCGTAATTTTCAACGACAGTGCAATATGATTTTTTATGCAAAAACGATAGATTTTTTTATCCATCTAACATAATATTCGAGTACATTTTTAATAAATGATCCAGAATTTCAGAAATTAATAAAAATGTACTAAATTTCGTCAAATTTCTGGCGAAGCGTCAATTAAAGCTATGCAATATTCAACCTTATTTTAAAGACATAGTGAAAGAGTAAATTTCTTGAACTGCCTCGCCTTAAGTAAACATTCTTATCTGAAAGTACTCGTCTCTTCCAGATACCTCCTACTCTGCACACTGCCCATACTAGCGTCTTTAATCAGCTTGATCTGGACGCCCGAGTCGCCGCGATATTTGTTGCAAGTCGGGAGGGAGGTCGATGCTATGGGAGTATATCAGGTAAGTAAATTCTATAAGAATAATAGATTTAAACAATATTATTTTGTTACTATTTTTTGCTTCTTGATGATGATAAATAATGACCAAAGTTTCGTCGCTTGTTGACACAGACTATTATATAAAATAAATTATTTTCGTTTGCTTGTTGACAAAGCCAGCCATAGATATGTTTATAGCGTTTTAACTCCGTCAAAGTCTATTGTCCTTTTACAGTTAAGACTCCGTAGCGATTTTGCCGCTGACTGTCACGCTCTCGCTCGCACATTTCATTCTCAAGATTTTTTAAATCTGAGTGCGTAAATGAAAAATGTGTCTCTGCCACTTTTCCGCAATATAAGATTACGGACATTTCAACATATATTTCAGTTTCGAGTTGCTGAAGTACAAAAAGTTATCGTATTTGCCAGTTCAAATAAGTGTTAGAAACGACGACTTTTTTGTACTTTAGCAACAAAAAACTGAAATATTATATTTTAAAATGTCTGTAATCTTATATTGCGAAAAGTGGCCGAGACACATTTTTCAATTGCGCACTCAGATTTAAGAAATCTTGAGAAAACATGGAATGTGCGAGCGAGAGAGCTGCAGTCAGCGGCAATATCGCTACGGGCTCTTAAGTGTCGATAAAAAAAGATTTGTGTTTCGGTGGTTATGATGATAACACTAAACCAGTTTCCATATTTGTAAACACAGAGCATCTACAAGGGCAACCAAAACCATTTAGGGTTCCATACCAAATAGTGCTAAGGGGCGGGGCTTATCTATGCTATGCGTTTGACCGCAAAATTAAGTTAGTTTGTAATAGGAAATTATGGGAGTTTAAAATATAAAAAAAACAGATTTATCAATACATTGTTATTTGATGGTAAAATATCCGTAATAATAAACATTATCACCAATTTCAAGTTCATAGGTCAATGGGAAGTTAAAAAATACTGTCAAAAGTTGACTGTGCGTAGTAAGTAATATAAAAATAACATATTTTCGTCGTTTAAATAAATAAATATTAAATAAACTTTTTTATTAACTGTTTAGATGTACATTACATAAGTTACTGGATTCCCCTTTTAAGCTCAAATGCCTGTGTCAAGGGGCACCGCTCTCTTCACACAGAGTATACACACGGGCAACCAACTCCGCATATGCGGTAAAGGCCAAGTGTCGCGCGCTGAGTCTGAATACCGTTTACGCGAGCTCACGTTGCCTTAAAAAAATAACATATTTTTGTCGTTTATCGACACAGATTATGATAGAAAAGTAATTTTTCGTCGCTTGTTGGCGGATTATAAAAAAAATAGTTTCTTCGCTTGATAATACAAATGCTATGGAAGATAAAAAATTAGTAAATTATTGTCAAATTTCGTAATATAATAATACTTACAAACAGTACAAAATAATTTTCATTGCCCTCCTTCACACAGAGTATCCACACGGGCAACCAACTCCGCATATGCGGTAAGGGACGAGTGTCGCGCGCCGAGTCCGAGTACCGTTTCCGCGAGCTCATGTTGCCCTAAAAATAACATATTTTAGACATAAATTATGATAAAAAAAATTTTTCGTCGCTTGATAACATAGATTATAAAAAAAAATATAACAAAGTTTCTTTGCTTGATGACACGAATGATGTTAAAAAAAGTATGAATTTTCATTGCTTTTAAACAGAGTATCCACACGGGCAACCAACTCCGCATATGCGGTAAGGGGCAAGTGTCGCGCGCCGAGTCCGAGTACCGTCTAGGAGAGCTCGCGCTGCCCGGAAAGAGGCGCGCGCCGGCGTTACACCACGTACGGCATAGTGTTAAAATGGTAAGTGATAAAATAAACACTTTACACTTGAAACTATCATAATCATAAATTTCACATAAGATAAAACAAAAAGTTATAATTAGTGTGCAATGTCAATAATTTTATCGTTTAAGTAAATTTTCATACAAAGGTACTAAAAAGGAGTTATCTTGAGCTTGAGGATCCAGATACCTTTTACCTAACCTTTTATTATTTTACAATACGTAGTGGCATCGAATGCCATCTCTAAAATCATCACAGGGTAGATTCCGGTCGCGGGCCGTATCTTTGACACCCCTGATGTACGACGTATGCCCGGATTCTGAGGTACTTTTAACAGAGGTTTATTTGTTCGATTAGGGGGTCCATATTACATGGTTTAAAGTTAGTATCGAAGAAATAAACCTCCGATTAAATACCTCCGTAACCGGGCATTAGTGTTAAACCGTTAGTGTTATGTGAAATGTTCAATTATATGTGTGTTTTTTCTCCTTTTTAGGGCGTCTTAGCCAGGGATTGATAACGTTATTTTTAAATGTAACGTTATTTCTTACTTTTTTACCGTTACTTTTAACATTAACGTTATGTTAATAAATAACGTTACTTTAGATAACGTTACATTGAAATTAACGTTATTTCAGTAAATAACGATAATTTTAACGTTATTTCTTACTTTTTGTTACCGTTACGTTCGTTTCGTTCGTTACGTTAAAATTAACGTTATTCTAACTAATAACGTCACCGGTATGTACCGGTAAAGTTTAACGCTATATTTAACGGTAATCTTACCGGTACAATAATTTGAACGTTATTGTACCGGTAAATTTACCGATAAATTGTTTTAACGGTATTTTTAACGTTATTTTTTTGTATCGTAATTTTTTTTACAGTATTTTAATCCCTGCTTTTAGCTGGCAAATTTTAACTAAAATACTATTCATTCTTTATTAGATTACTGTGTTTTCTTAGCATAGCAATGTGAATGGTAAAATCACTCGAATTCATATTGTCCCCAGTTCTGGCAGGCGTTCTTCCAGCTGTTCTCGGGCGCGTACAGAAGTATGACGTTGTCATTAGGAGGCGTCATGCTGTTCATGCTAGCTATACAGGTACGTCGCGATAATGTCACAACTATTTATACAGGGTGCAATAGAAGTCATAAGGCTATCCTTTAATTTAAACAATCGAACTCGGGAAAAATGTAGATAAATAATAATTTGAAAATTCACTTGTTTTGGCAGCACTGGCATATAAATTTTTAAAATAAAGGTCAATCCTTGGCGGAGAACCAAGGCTTTAAAGTTACCTTGTTTGTATGAAAATGGACTGGTGTCTTTGCCACTGTATATCGTGTTTCAGGGGTCACGCTAGGGGGGCCAAGATTTCAAGATTTATTTGCAAGTACAACACTCATATTTCTTATTTTTTACAGTTTTACCTATCATCATACGTACCAGCAACAGTAATATCAAACGAAAACAACCTCCTCCTAGCCTCAAAACAGACCGAACAGAACGTCACGTTCGAGAAGCAACATTACAACCGAACACTCGAGAACGTGGAGTTCGTGAACGTCACGTTCGTAGAGTGCACGTTCAGGGACATGTTGATGTCGCGCGTGACGTTCAGGAACTGTTCGTTTGGCGGCGTGGCGTTCGCGAACATTAAGACTTCGCAGACTGGCTTCTTTGGGTGCAGTTTTGTTAATAGCACGTGAGTATCTTAAGTGTTTTTAATTGTTATTTCCACATAATAGAAAAAAATTGTTTTAATACAATAGAATTTTACATAGCAGGTTTTCATAGCTTTTACCATCACTTACTAGGATATTATAGTTTTTAAATAGCAGGTTTTCATTGTTTTTAAAAAGTGGTATTTAATTATTTGAGAGGAAAAGTATAAAAAAGTTAAAGTTAGTAAAAGTTGTTCAGTTTGATGGTCCCTATCTACCATATTCGGCATTAGGGGTTATTTTGTAACACTTTGTATAGTCTACTGACTCCGAAGGGAAGCGAGAGAGGGGTGTCAATTCAGTATAAATAAAAATCTCATTATCATTGGGTGCATTCTGCCAAACAAAACTCTGAGTCGTCGCTCGCCGTAGAGTAAATTTTAACCATGGAAAGTAAAATGGCAAACATTCTATACAAATTATTTGGTGGATGGTTAAAATTTCCTCTATGGCGATCGATGACTCAGAGATTTGTCTGGGGCCCTATTTTTAAATCCTTCGACTGGCGTCGAGCGCTTGATTTCTACTGATTTTCGTTCGACATTTGACTTTCCATATTTTTGAATCGCTCGACCGCAACGAGTGCCCTCACTCACTCGTTTGCAGTCGAGTGATACGGTACGGCGAGCGATATTCTTTTCTATTAAAAAGCAAAGATTTTTTTTACAAACATCGATATTACGTTCCGTTTTCGTTGAGGTAGTTACCAGCTTACTATAAATAAATTCTGCGTGGAACGGATAAAATCCAACATTTCGTTTATGTTGGCAGCACCGGAAACGAACGATTTAAAAATACGGAAAATCGGCGTCATGCAACTTGAAAGACGAGTGTGACTAAAGTCGCATGCGACAAAACTATGTCATACGAGCGATTCAAAAATGGAGCCCCTGGCAGAATGCACCCATTGTTACTTTGTTGCAGTATAATCGACTCTGACATAGAAGTGGGTCGCGAGTTGGACGAGTGGTGCGTGATGCGCGGGACCGTCGTACGCGGCATGAGGGGAGGTCAGTACGCGTTGATATTTATCATTTGTTCCCAACGAGTCACACCATCAACTGTCAGACTGTGACTGGTTGGGAAGTAAATCCCAACGAGTCACACCTATCACTCGGTATGAACATTTTATTAGAAATATCCCAACCAGTCACACTGTTATAGGTGAAATAACCGGTGAAATGTCAACCAGTCAGTGTGACAGTTGATGGATTACGAATATTACGATTCCATAGCTACGGCGCGGTTAACGTCATTTTCAAATTAAGTTATAACCTAATTTCTGTTAACTAAGGGCCGATTTTTCAATAGCCAGATAAAATGTCAGATAAATAACCGTCAATAACTTTATCTGAGAAGTGTATCGAACTAATAAAGAGTTTCAATTTTTCAAAGCTCAGATAGCACTCTGTTAGCTATCTAACTGATTTTTGTAACTAGCTTCACACTAAATGTGCGAGAGCGAGACGCGCTTATGTAAGTTTACCGATTTTAGGAAGCGACAGACAATTTTCAACGTATGACAGTTATGACAGCGAGTGTTACTATGGTAATTATAAACATAAACAATAACTTGTTGGCTTTCCTCCGTAATTATTTTCGTTCAAATATCTTCTGTTGCTGTGAACAATAATAATTATGGAAAAAAACGGGAACGTTCCATAATATGCTTATCAAAATACTTAGGTACCAACTTGATTTTGTTAGGTAGATAGAAAACGATTCTTACCTGTTGGTAGTATTGGCGATTTTATTTCCAATGAGTGTTAATAATAATTGTACCCACAGTACTTTTTTCGAGACGAAATCTCCTGTGAAATTTCTTATCGTCCCAAGCAGACATATGATCAGGGGGCTTACCATCAGCAAATAATAAACCGTTCAGTTCAAAAGCAGGCCTTAAACAGGACTGCTTAAGGCCTGCTTTCATACTAACCGTTGAGCTCATAGTACGAAAAAGTAAGGCATTTCAATATAAGCCCTTCTATAAGAGCTCATAGTAAGGCCCCAGGTCTTTCTCTTACAACTCTTTGTCTTTTGTCTGGATTTAAATAGTTTAGCACTGTATAATCTTCCGCGATTGTTTCATCATCAATTGAATTAAAAATATCCATAGTTTTACAATTTATTAGCAAAAACACAAATATAACCTATAGTAGCCACCGACGCGATATGACAGAAACGTCAAATAGCTCTACAGATAATGAGTTAACTGGGGTTCGAAGAGCCAGTTAAGTTTATCTGCCAGTTACATAGTTTAACTGACCGTTAGACAGTGTTGGGCGTAATTAATTACTTTTGTAATTAAATTACTAATTAGATGAAAAGTAATTGAATTACTTTAATTGAAATTACATGTAATTGGAATTAATTTAATGGAACTACATAAATCACTAGTAATTCCAATTACATTAGTTTGTAATTAAAATTACTCAATTACTTTTTATGGGGGTACATAAAAGATAAATAAAATTGAGATGTTGATCGCTTGCTGTCCTCACGCAGCATATCACAACCGATGCTTTTAGTGCATGTGTGTGTGTGTGGCTTGTTACTGCACACAGGTATCCCTTCTCGCGCCTCCTCACGTGCACCTCTCCTCTAGGGATTTTCGATCCGGGGTCATCGATCCGATTTTTCGAATCGTAATGGATTGTATCGGATCGCATGCCGTCGATCCGATCCTTAGGGAATCGATCCGGATCGGATGCAAACAAGTAAGGACGCAATTATTTTTTGATTTTTATGAAGTAAACCATTAAAAATAAAGTTTTTAATCTGTGGTTGACGGTGTTGGTCTTTTTGACAATTTACTAAATCTATTTTTAAGATTAGCTTAACATTACTTATTGTGAAACTGCTTGTCGACCCCAATAAATAGAAAAAACCCATGTAAAACTTGTAAACAAGTACCTTGAATGATGATGATTGATGCCGCCATGTTTAAAATGTAAACAAAGATATGATTCGTTACAAATAAACCTAAGTAAGTAGGTACCTATTTTTCGTAAACAAACCACGTTTTTATTCATACGGTCCAAGCGATCCTATCTTTCAAGTTTTGTATCGATCCGGCAAAAAATCGTATGGTCTCGATCCGATCCGAAAATCGCCGGATCGTATGCCTGCCAATCCGACTTTCAAAAGATCGGCGGGTTGATTATCCAATCAGAAACCACCAAGCGACCGGTCTCATTTGACAGATGAATGTGATACATTGCTTCTTCTTTTTGGCCTAAAAAAACATACCAAAGAAAAGTAGCAATGTTTGTCAAATGAAACCGGTCGCTTAATAGTTTCTATTTAGATAATCAGCCTGCGGATCGGCGCATCCCTACTCCTCTCTTCGTCGCACCCGTCGCGTCAGTGCGTCGCTAGCAGTGGTTTCGCTACCTGCCACAGAAACTACATCGTATTATTTAAAATACTACCTCAACTTTAAAAGAAATTATATAAGTAGTTAGGTAATTACAATTAACAATTACAATTACCAATTGTAATTGTTAACTGAATTACTTTTTAATAATTTCAAGTAATTTGTAATTGAAGTCGCCAATTACAATTTGTAATTGTAATTGTTAATTAGTAGTTAATTACATTTTGCCCAACACTGCCGTTAGAGCATCTGTCAATTGAAAAATTGAGAATCTTGTTAACTGCAGAATAAATCTTATCATGTCGTTTAACTGACCATTGAAAAATTGGCCTTTATTCTACCAAACTTTAATTCTGTTCGAATATGTAACTGTTTTATAGTCAAGTTTCCTTTTAATTCAATATTACGTTTAGCTCTACATAAAGTTTACCTAAAAGTTCTTCAATATACCTATTAAATGATAATATCAAAATTTGAAATCGATTACATAGTTTTCAAACAGCGACGATTTTTAATTAAAACGCGAATATCTCGAAATGTAATTTTTGCAGATAACGGCATTAAAACCTTATATCTCTTAGAATGCTGATCAGATCAGTTAAGTGTGTATAGTGATCTGAATCTCCTCCATTCACTCCCTGGATGGCCATCATCAGATCACAGCTAGGTTAATCCTTGGCGTAGAACCAAGGCTCCAAAGTTATCTTGTTTGTATGAAAATTTACTGTTGTCTTTATCTGACCAGCAGTATACAGGGTGAATTTTTGAGACGGTACATTAAGAGTCGTTATAGTTACAAAAAAACGTGCCTAGAAGACGTAAAAGAGAAAAGTAGTTTCTATACTCTTTAATTTGGCCTTTAAAAGCATCTAATAGAGCAAGTAATAGGATCGTTCGGCAATAAAAACTATTTCGAGTTAATTTATTGTTTTTCTGTACAAAATGCATAAGAAAAGTTATTGGTGATTTCTGTCGTTTCTAGTATTTACACCTTAAATGGTCCCATAAAGTCTTTCGATTCCCACATGAAATAGGACGATAAGCATAAAAAAATATTTGTTTGTTATTATATTTGTTTTTTTTGCTAATGGTTTTTTTTTCAAAATCTGTGAATGCAGTTCAGAATATCTTAAAAAGTTATGGGTGATCTCTTGCCTGGGAACGTTTTCCTGTAACTATAACGGTTAAGGTACCTGCCCTTAATGCACCGCCTCAAAAATCTATCCTGTATGTGATGTGGTTTAATGTTTATTTTTTCTTGTTTAAGGTTGTAGAGCATCTCTATCGTCTAGTCTAGCCGGTTTAGTCGCGGAACAAAGTTACGCGGCCCACGCGATGTTGCTAGCGGCCGCTCTAGCAGCGTTGCCGCGCCCGCCCGCTACGGCCGGTGAGTGCTACGAATGTTGCTACGACTGTTTAGTGTGCTACGAGCTATCATATAATAGTGGGGAACAAAGCGATGACCGGTTAATGTGTCCTCACAGTTGCGCCCTAATCATAATTAAATTTTTTGCTCGCTAAATACATTATCGAAAATTTACATGTACAGATTGAAGCTAAGTTTCTATAGTTTATTTACAAACTATAACCAAAACTGGCCACTTTTACAACTACAACGAACTATATTTTACAGAGGTTATTATTTGTAAATAAACTATAGAACCTTAGCTTCACTCGATACGTGCACGGTAAAAACAGATTTCTTAAAAAAAGACAAATTGCTTTGGCTAAAGACATATTTATTGAATCTAAGAAAATGATCCTCTCCCTATAGACGCTAGACAATAATTTCTTCGTAATAGTAAAAAATACTCTTAAAAATATTTAGTTGTTACAAGAATAATACATTTATTCCAAGACACGTGTTGTTTCATTCAAGACAACGTTTTTTTGTACAGTCAAGTAAATGTATTCTTGATACGAAAATCTTCTATATCTCTTGTAGACTAACCTTACTTAGAGTAAATTATTTTGTCTATTGAATGAAGATGATATTTTGTTGTTGTTGTATATTAAGTGGAGATAATTGGAGAACACCGATGATTTAACTTTTCTGTCCAAAAATAACAACGTGGGCGCGGTCTACAAAAAATCAAGGTAAATAAAAGTGCTCGAAAGAGGAGTGGAGTCCGGGAAGCCGTTCCAAGTAGGACGCGACACCCAGAGGCAACCAACAAACAAACCCGATTGAGCTTGACGAAACAAAATTAAGTCCGACTACTTAAAGAACTAGATAAAAATCTTAACACCGCGGGTCAGACCATGATGTTTGGATAAATTTCTCAAAGTAAAAATGTTATCGTGTTTATCGAAAACTATGATTCCGTTGTTTCGAAATTTTTGTATTTCTCTGTTAAAAACAAAATTTCTATAAGCCGAACAAAATCATTTCTTAGAACAAGAAATAATACTTCATAAACAATAAACTTTCTCTTAATAGAAGAACATGATTTTTTGAAAAAGGTTTATCTAAATTCAAGTAACTTGTAGTTGATTTCAGATAATTTTAATTTGATGCAAGAAGATGGACATTTCTTGATTTAAATTAAGTCAATTTAATTGATATAAGTTTAAATAAGCCTTGAAACAAAAATATTTCTCTTAATCATTAAGAAAAATATTGTCTGAGTAAAAGATGAGCACTATTTTTGTTTTAAAAATATTGCATTGGCTTAAGTAAATATATTTTTAGAATAACCAAATATTTCAAGAAATTGGTCTTTCTTATTTAAAGAAATCCTTTTTTACCGTGTGTGAATTTTCGATACATTATGTACTTAGCGTACAATAAATTTAATATAAAAAAATGAAATAAAGAGCCCCACTGTGAGGGCACTAATCGCCTTAACTACCTAAATACAGCTTTGATATGAGTACCTATTTCATAGGTATTTGTTGTAAGTATAACATTTTTAAAATTCCCTTTCTCTTCCAGCGTACCTGTGCGCCGCGTGCGCACTGCTGTCCCCCTCACTCTACATAGTGCAGAGCGAGACAGCGCTATACATAGTAGAGGCGGTGTACCGCCTGTTCATCACTCTCATATTGTACATAGCGAGCGTTAAAGTCGTCGAGACATATCCCGCTAATTTGAGGTGAGCTAATTTGATATCTATGTTAAAAGCTTTAATGTTCATTATTGTAACTGAGTCAAGGCGAGGTCAGTTCACGATCTGATGAAAAAATTGATTTTTGAACTTCCAATGTGAAGAACTTATGTAGTTACTGTAGACTGAAAAAGAAACAAAGAAACACAATAACCGAACAGAATATTGAAAAATGGCTTGGTAACTCTGTAAAAAATCCTGAATAACACCATAAAAACATAAAAATAAATTTCAAATCGTCAGATTTCGTAATTTTCAACGACAGTGATATGATTTTTTATACAAAAAGGGGCACAGGCCTTCCTTATGGGTGGTAAGGAGGATGGGCCATAACCCACCACGCGGGCCCAATGCGGATTGGTGGGTGTTAACGACTGCAAATGCAGCCGACCAACTGCTTAACGTGCCTTCCGAAGCACGGAGGAGCTCGAGATAATAAATTTTTGGTCACCCATCCCATGACCGACCCTTGCGAACGTTGCTTAACTTCCGCAATCGCTGGGCCAGGCGCTAAACCACTGCACCACCGAGCTCCTCATTTTCCTCAGTAACTTATTTTGCTCCTAAAACTATTCTGCAAATAGCTTAATGTGGTCTATGTACGTACATCTTATAATAATATAAAGCTATACTAATTAATTACACCTTTTAAAAAATAAAATATTTATTTGTTAAAAAATTGTTCGAGATACGTAATTTTTGAATGTTGTATTTGCCTATAATTGTTTGTTACATGTAGTTCATAATTAATAAACTAAGAACTTAAGTATTGTAATAATGTACTCAAACGTTGGTGAATCTGATATTAATAAAAAAAAAACCATATGCGAATACCTGTTAATAGCTAAGTAGATTTAAGAAATTGTTTCCATACAATGTATAACTGCTGTTGGTATTCCGAACATAATAAAATAAATAAAATTAAATAATATTTTTTAACAATTAGGTGTACGGCCCACGGGCTGATTCTGTCTGTGGCGTACATGGGCGCGGCGATAGTGCGCGGCGCGGGCGACGCCGATGCGATCCTCAGCAGTGTACTGTGTTGCTGCCTGGCGGCGGCGAGCACGGGGCTGGCTATCAAACTAAGGTAAATAACCATAACAACTGTGGAACTATGTTTTGCAAGCAAAAAAAAGTTGTGCTAGCTGCGTTCTAAGTGAAATTTTTTGCAGTTTTTCACGTATAACGCAGCTAGCACAGCTTTTTTTTGCATGCAAAACATAGTTCCACACTCCCTTAAGGGGTCCAAATAACATACCAAAAATGCAGCTTTTCATCGCGTATTGCATTTTAAATGTCGAATTTTACTGGGCTATGTGGCACACAATGAGGATCGGTGACGATTTTTGTTTAGTAGCATATCAGAAAGCTTATGCCACCACATGATTAACTGTGAAGAAATTGTTACGATATCTCTTAAACCTGAGAAGTTATACTAGCTAGAACACTGTTATTTTGGGGGGTCATTATGACGTCATCGAGACGTACGCGAACCTTATGTCGTACGTGACGTGATAAATCACATATTACATTGAGCTTAGCATTTCCTTCAAAACCCATAAAACTCGACCATTTCAAAAAATCTTTCATTAAGTTTCATTGCTATAAATATGTTTTTATATTATACCAATAAAACTATAGAATTCAAACCTGTTACTGATCCTCATTATGAAATCGTATAATAATTTCAACGTACTGACGACATATTTACTTTAAGTCAGCGGTAAACTTGGTAAACTAACGAAAAATCATTACTGTCATGTTTTCAGCATCAGTAGTCGTCACTTTCGTATTATTACATCAGTAATCTTTTACTTATGACTTCTGGTGATTTTTTATTTTTATTTCACCTTGAATTTTGATTACTTTGATTTTAGAAATGTTTGTCCTAAAGTTATCAATATCGCGGTTAGATTGTCTTAGTTTAAAAGGTAGCCAATGACTTCGATTTCGCCCGTTAAAAGAATAAAATAACGCAACGAACATAAAATTGCTATTTTTTGTCATTTCTCCATTTTGTATTTTTCAATTTCTACGATTTATTTTCCTAATAGTGTTTTAATTATTATTTGGTGAAATTATTGCTAATGCTGATAACTTTGATAATTTTAATTTATATTTTTGTAAGTTTCTCTATATGTTATCTGTAATTGTCCCTTATGTAAATAAAATATAAATAAAATAAAACTGATTTTTGACTGTTTAAACTTAAGAGTTTAATAAATACTTTTTTAACATCGATATTATTCTGTTTCAGATAAAACAACACCGAATAATGATAGTGAGTGAGACATTATATCGAGAAATAGATACGTAATGATATCGATTAGTTATATCTTGCCAACATAACTGATACCAAAGTGACGCGACTGAATCGAGTATAAAATCGATTACGGCTGAGATGGGTATCGATAACTTTAAAAAAATATTTTTTTAAGATGGACTGAGGTTTTTTAGCCGGATGTTAAAATTTTAAAAAAATCACATTAAAATAAAAGAAAGAAAGGAAATCACCCATTTTATAGGGCGGTCTAGGATAAAAAAAAGTCGGTGGCCAGGAATGAATTACATTTTATTTCAATGGTGATAAGAGTAGAAATATTTCTTTGTATGACGACAACGCTGTTCGACTCTGCTGGTAGCTTTAATTTAAGAACTTACTTACTAATATTATAAATGCTAAAGTAAGTTTGTTTCTTGCTTACGCTTTCACGTCACCACTCAACCGATCATCATGAAATATTGCATACACGTTGTCAGGGGTACAGAGAAGGACATAGGGTACCTTTCATCCAGCAAAAAATATTATGCCAGAGGGGTAGCAAAATAAACTTTCCATGCAGACGATGTCACAAGCGGCCGCTAGTGAAAAATATAATTATTCAAATCAAAAAGAGTAAATATTCAAACTTAATCTGCCAATCATATTTATTTTTATTATCATAATTGTGCCATTTAGATTCACATATGAATTCATAGTCAACAAATTCATACAAAAAAGTGCCATACACATCCTAGACACCAAGTGCCATATATTAAAAAATATAGTTTCGTATTCGATTACTTACTTGAAAAACTTTAATTTTTCTATTTTACTAAAAACTCGCTAAATAGGTACGTGTAATAATAATAATATGTACCTTATATATGTATATTGTGTATTATATATAAAATACAAAACTGATCCTAAATAAAAAAAATCCGTGATCATTATTTATTTCGTAATAAAAAAGTCATAAAGATTTCACTAACATAAAATTAGGCAACTATAGTCTGTATCCTTCCTTGTCTTTGGTAAACAATCTTCTTTATTATAAAAATCCGGTTTCCACACAAAGATCATGAAAGAATTTGCTATTAGTGACAATTTAACATAATTTTAAATAACGATTTACGTTTAAAAGACTTATGACAACTGTCAAAAGCTGTTTACTAAATAGGACAACTAAGGATAAACAAACTTATTAACAATTTAGACTCTAATTTAGACATACCCACCGAATTGTCGATTTCCATGCCATTATGAATTATTTGCTCATTTTTAAAAGACATTTTTATCGTCACTTAATAACTTTATTTAATACTAACAGAGTTATCGATACCTATCTCAGTTTAAAGCTAATTTAAAATTAACTAGAACGTATAATCTGAGGCTGATTTTTAGCCTAGATAAAGCTTTATTCGCTTGATTATAGTTTTAAAAAAATCGTTTAGGTATAGACAATATCTATGAGTATACAGATTATGGACGCTATTATGCAACCAGTGTTCAGTCGCTTTGTGCTGCATAACTAAATGCCAGCAGTTTTAGCCCCGCCCAATTAGTTGTCATTTTTGATTAGTGCTATTTTTTGCTTGTTCCATAGATTTTAGTTCGCTGATGAGAACTGTAAAATAAGACAAGAACTCGACTTGATTGATTAAAAAATAGAGAACTAACTGTCAGATATACGTTCTAGTTAATTTTTAATGACTCTTTTGTAACATATCAAATGACTGAACGCTAACATACTAACATATGACGAGAGGCAATAAGGTTCGAATGTGTAGCTGTAGCAGGACATTTGTAGAAACAGGAATTTTATAATCTTACTAGAAAAAAAATCCATATTCTTATGATTAAACGTCAACTGCTACAATAATTACAACTTATTCAGTTATACAGGCCTTTTCATAATACCCCTGAAAATTTTGTTTTTTTATTTGTGTGGAAAACTGCTAAGTGACAACTCTAGACGCAAATACACTATTGTTTTTGATAATCAATTCCATTAATGGGCAAAAGCAAAACACAATTTAGGTCTAGTGAGCTATTACCACCACTATGCAGTTTATCATGAAAAGTTTTTTTTTTTCAAAAAAGTGACAGTTTCAATAAATTTCAAAGTTTCAATAAGTTTCCAGGGTTGTTTGCATGGTACCCTATTTAACATATTCGGCTGTAGTGTTTTTTTGTAACACGTATTGTAAAACACTTTACTCTACAAATTTTCATGAGTATGTCAATATATCCATAATTTTACTAGAACGATTATAAAATTCCTTTTTCTACTATAATCCTGCGACATAAATATTAAATTTAATTTTAATAAAAATAACTATACTATGGGTTGCCATAGATAATTCAGATTATGTCAGAGGAAAACGTATAATTATATAATGAACTTTTAGGCCGCATTAAAACTTCTGCAAGAATTGTCCCACAGCCTGTCAGACAGTAGCTTACAAGTGTTAAGTAATAGCAAATGCACTGGCGACAGTTTGTCAAGCGTTTATAAGCTACTGTGTGACATGCTGTAGGACACTTCTTGCAGGTGGAAACCCGACCTCAGTATTGTGAATAAAGATCAAAATGAAAATGAAATAATATTTATGTCAATAATTGTCTGTTAAATTTGTAAAAAAAAAATTGTGAAGACTTCATACTATATGTGACATTTTCTGAATATTATTTTGGGATAAATGAAATTGATAATAAAAATAAAGTGATTGAATCAAAATGTATTTATTATAGAAGAAATATTATTTTTTGTTTAATTTAATTTTGAACATGAAATTTGCCATGTATTTTACAAAATTTTGTGAAAATCTTTAATGTTTATTTAGATCATAATATTATTGATTTGTTATTTTAAGTTCACAGAATAATACTATTCCAACTGCTCATATTAAGTTGAACGAAGAAAAAAAAGACAAAAACAATAGATTTTTGGTAGTAATAAAAATTTCGTTAAAAAAACAAGTTACTGACTAAACGCCAACTTGTGGTATCACTGATTGATAATAATTCAATAAATTATAATAAATTTCATAATTATTAATAATTAGCTATTATGATAAATCATTAATTCTGTCAGTATGTGTATATAATATGTATTTAGTGCAATAATGATTTAGCTAGCTAGCAATACATTACAATTTCTATACATTTTTTTATTTATTAATATTACGGGGACTGAAAGTGAAAATATTTATTCGGAATGAAATACAAATTGTTTTTTTTTAAGTATAGTCTTTTGAGTCAAGTATCTTTTTGTGAAAGTCGATGACGACATTCTGTCAAACTAACTTCACTTCAATACGAAACGTTGACCGAACGAACTTCACCAACTATGGAGTTCAAATCGAATGAGGGCTTACTTTTAAAAATAAAAATCAGTTACTATTTGCCTCACTAGATGGTGTTGATACTCTTCGAAGCGTAGAGCATATAGCTTCGAAGCTTAGTAAAAAAATCACATTGACACCTATTTTTATCAACGTCATCTATCAAGCCTACAGTTTTTTGTCATCGAGAAAAGCCCTCATTAATATCGTTTGTATTGGAAACTTTTGTTCTTTTTACGGAGGTAGATGGCGCTATAGACATTTGTATACTATATGAATTCGACATCATGCTACAGACTTCGAGAATATCCTAGATAACGCTAGTCTGTTTATCCTTACTCGTCTTATTTGGTAAACAATCTTCACCCAACTCTTTATTGAAAAAGTCTATTCTACATCACAAGAATTTGAAGCATTCTAAAATATCTTAAATTTGAACTCTCCAAACCATTTTTTTTTTATTTAATCATCGTGTAAATCTAATCTAATTAGAGTCTAGCTCATCGGGAAGCTAGTATAAAATCGTTTGCAAAATTTGTGGACACACAAACAAACAAACGAGAACACATAGATTACGAAAGGAATTACTTAAACAGCTTTTGACAATTGTCATGCGTCTTTTTTAATTTAAATCGTTATTTGAAAATATGTTGTTTGTCCTTAGTGACAATTTGATTGAATAAGACAACAACGGCCTTATTACAAAAGATTTTTAAAGACTGTTTAATTAACTAAACACATGTTTAAATGTGATGCTGTCACTATTTTGACAATATTGTTTGACAGAGAGAACATCACATTTAAACATGTGTTTAGTTAAGCAGTGCTTAAAAATCTTTTGTAATTACACGGCAAATTTTTAAATAACGATTTAAATTTAAAAGACTTATGACAACTGTCAAATGCTGTTTACTAAATAGGACAAGTAAAGTTAAACATACTATAGCAACAACTATTCTGCCAACTTTATGTTTTGTGATAGTAGCTCTTATGCCGTTGGAATAAAGGTGTTGTGTTGTATATTTTTCAGTTAAAAATTACATTAGTACTACGTATGTAAAGGCTGAACATGTCTAGGCCCTATTTAATAACGTGACAATTAGTCAATTGTCATGACAAATTGGTTTACATTGCGCTGTAGCTATGAGTAATTTGTTCCATTTTCTGATTGATTGCCGTAATGGATATGAAATTGTCACGACAGGTGACAAATTGTCACGCTTATAATTTAGGGCTCTGGCGGTTGCCAATGGTTGTAAGTCTTACTATTGTACACCTTTTTGTACTGTAATAGAGTACAGAATCGATTGACATTCTTTCAAATTGAGAATTCTTGATGCAGCAGATGAGCTTATTCAAAACCGGAAAAAAATTGAAACTGTCAAAAATGTCATTCTGATGTCAAAATTGTCATTTCGGTATAGATAAATAAAGGTCATGTGTGTCATTCTACGTCTACTGATAATATCTCGGACGTGACTTTAACTAATAGAAATCCATAAAAAAACAATTTTGTGAATATATAAAACTAAATGTAATTCATTGCGTAGCTTTAAATCCTAGTAGTGACGTCATATCCTGTAAGTGATATTACCATAGACTGCTTTTGTTCATAGGTCAAATAAAAAAAGACATTTTTATTTTATTCCCTGTTATTTTTCCACTAAATTTAGTGTTAATATTGTTAAGAACATTGCCATTGTGTGCTATATTATTTTTATTGTTTATTTGGGAACAATTAATTATTATTAAAAAAAATATTTCTAGTAATTCCTTTGTGAGTTTGAAAAAAGTGTCTATGTGTGTGATTGTGTGTCATATTTTTGTGAGAACCTAATTAATCATTTGCCATATTATTTCCAACATCACATTAATAATTATTTTATAGACATGGTATGTTTGCACAGAACTGTGCAGTTTATTTTTTAATTTTAGTTAATAAACGTTTAATAAAACGGAACTTACATATTTTCTACGAAGTAAGTACTCAATAAATGTTAAAAAAGACATTGTAAAATTAACAGTTAAGTATCCCCTAATTGTAAAACGTAGACAATTTTTATCTGCTGGGTTACTTTCGATCGAGACTGTACCATTAGCACGAACCGCTATCGAAAAATATAACGCGCCTAAAACCATTCGATAGAGTAATTTTGTATGGGAGATTTGTACAGCGCCATCTATCGCCGTAAGGCGAAATTAAATTTTCCATAGATAATTGTCTATCGAGTAACTTTACGCGCGTTTTTTTTTCGATAGCTGTTCGTGCTAGGTGTGCTGAGATCGAATTGGTATCGAGTAAACGGTACTATGGAAACCATGGCAACTGCTTTCAATGTTCCAAAATAACAGTTTTTGACATTTATTCGATCCAACCCCCTAGCATGACTGACAAACAACGATATATATCGTTATAACGACACAACTGTCAAAATCCCTTGTCTTTTGACAGTTAAACGTCATAAATCGCTATATCATATCGTGTTTCGGTGGTCATAATAATAAAAAAAGTTTATTTAAATCATGACATGAATACAAAAACATATTAGCGTTAACAACCGTTGCAGTCATAAGACTGTGTTACAGTTATTAGCGCCCACCTCAAATTAGACAGGCATTACAGACATGATTTGAACTATTGTCATGCTAAGGGGTTGATGTGAACTCGATACCGTGAAGTCGATTCCTGACGAGAGAAGGGGCCGTGGTCAGATCTAATGAGGGCGCTTTTCAAAATGACAAAAACTGTAGGCTCGATAGATGGCTTTGATAAAAAATAATGTGTCAATGTGATTTTTTTTACTAAGCTTCGAAGAGTGCTCAGATAGGCAGGCACATGTAACCCTAAAATGTTTCTCTTTAGGCAAATGTCAGCCAGCGAGCGCTTACTTGCCTCTTTGGTACAGGCCGTTTATTTTTAAAAGCCAATTTTGACACTTCTCTTTCCATCAACGCCATCTAGTGATGCAAATAGTTACTATTTTTTATTATTTGACACTTTTTTTGTCACATTTTAAATGTCACTTTGAAAACCCCCTTATTTTAGTCGTTGTTTTATAATTAGGGGGTTAAAGTCGATAAGTGTCGGACTACCGACACTCGTAATAGCAGTTCAATAAAAAAAATACTAAACTATGTAACATTTAAGATTGTTTTTGCAATGAAATAAAGATTGAATAAGGTAGCTATTTATAGAAATAAATATATTTCTTATGTAATAAACTAATAGATTTTTTATCAAATAATTATACTCTTCTAAGTACTGACTTTTCAATCCACAAATAACTGGGTAAATAAAATTAAAAACATAGGGCCCAGATCATTCCCTAATGTCCGGTTTACATTATTCCAGTAAGTATTCCAGACCAGCGGTCGAATCCAGCGGCGCTAGTGGAATAATGTGAACAGTACTGGAATTCCACTAAGATCTAGTCTAACACTGGACTGGATTGACTCGCTGTCGCTGGTAATTAACTGGCAGAGCAACATTTTTGATAGATGTCTCACAGTTTGAAATATTATTAGAAGAAGTTGCTATGACAAAATATATTAAAGTGATAAACGATTTTCTTTGCTGACTGTACCTACCTACCGAAAAATAGAAATGATGTTACGGCTAAAACCCGAAGTGAGGCTAAAGGTCACAGCACACATATCAACTCGGAAAGGGATCGCCACCGTATCGCCTTTCGCCTCGCCGTCAACCAGGCGTCAACTTAACGTATGCATGTAACCATTGCGTATCAGCAGCTCCTGTACGTCAACTCGGCTACGGCTAAGCGACACCGCGCTTACGGCTCGCCGACCGCTGGCTGAACTGGTTGGCACCAAATCAGTTTGAATCCAATCGTTGAGTGTTGCGCACGGTTATGTCTTGGTCAATACGTGAGATGGCTATCATAGCCATAGCACTTGATGAAGAGGAAAAAGTAAATAGGAAGAATCGAAGGAAAAGAAATTGGGTACACAATATGAATAAAGCAAGGAGTACTGAAGGAGAATTTCGGACTATTAAAAAACATTTGATAGATGATGAAGAGAAATTTTATGTTTATTTTCATATGCCAAAATGTCTGTTTTATAACATATTGCAGTCTATAGATGAATGTATAAGGAAGAAGACTACAACATTCAGAGAAACAATATCGCCCGAAGAAAAATTGGCTGTAACATTAAGGTCAGTAACTTCAATTTTTTTGTAGTTATTTACCTATCTGGGCTGCATAAAAATTTCTCTAGGACCGATTCCGAAACACAAAGTGAACGTTTCGGACCGGGATAGAGTAATTTTTACCCTCTGTCGAGTAAAAATTATCTGTTTTGGAACGCAAAGTGGGTTGCGCGAAATTATATTGTGACGCAACCCTCATTAGCGAAATTATATTGTGTGTGTGTGGGGTGTATGTGTGTGTTAAGACTGGTGTGTGTGATATATCAGGGTGTGTATTATGTCAGGTGTGTATGGGAGGGTGTATGTATGTGTTATGTCTGGTGTGTATGGAGGGGTGTATGTATGTGTTATGTCTGGTGTGTGTATGTAAAATTGAAAAAAATGTGAGTACCTATTTAAGTCTAAAAGGTTAAGGAAATCAAACAAATATAGCGCTACAACAAAAATATAATCATAATATTTAAATACGTATAACTATATACGTAAAAATTAAAGAGGTAAATTTTAAATGGCGGATCTGGAAACACTTAGACAAATTAAATTATAGAAGTTATAGATTGTAGAATCTACAGTATTTGAAGCGCCATTTTCTTCTAAGTTTGAAATATTAAAATCATCAGTGTTTGAAGCGCCAGTTGTTGTCGACATTGATTGATTCTCGTGGCTAATATTATTTACAGTGTTATAACCTCGAGCCATGTGATCTTGTCTTTGAGGAATGTAAGGGTCGCCATAACTATAATAGCTTTGTTTATCTGCGATTTCTTTCAACTCCATTTCAGAAACTGCGTTATATATTTTGCTTTTTATAACCGCTTGGTTATAATCAGACAACTTTTTTACCGTTGCCGCAATGCTCTTAAAAAATGTATCTATCTCGTCTTCTTCTTTATTTACCTTGTTATCTAATAAATATTTCATTAAAGTATGTGACGCTGAATTGCGTTCAATTTCGCAACTTTTTTTTGTTCGTTTTGGAGTATTAGAAGTAACTGAAGATGCAGACGACTTTGGACGCGACGAAGGTGCAGAAGTTTCCGGTTGTAAGTTTTCTGGAGACTGAATTATGTTTACTGAGTTCTGTGAATCATCATTATCCAAGAAGCTGCTAACATCTGAACCGTCATCATCATCAACCGAAGAGATCGTATTTCTTTCTCTGTAATGAGGTACTAAAAAACTCATTTCATCTTCAAATGTCCACTTTTTCGTCGTCGTGGCTGCCTGACCACTTTTAGTTTTACGCTTCTTGATAGCTCGTCGGTGGGACTCTCTAAGATTCAACCAATGTTTCTTGCATTCAGATTCTGAAATAAAATAAATCACACGGTTAACCATCTTAAGCGCATGTTGGACGTATAGTTACATATGTATGTGTGAAAGGCACACACACACACACACACACACACACACACACATACACACACGCACGCACACACACATGCACGTATAGACATGTATTAATTATTAAATATATTTTTTATGTTGCAGGTACTTCATAACTGGATGTACATTCACAAATTTATCATCGAGCTTCCGTTTAGGAGAATCAACAATTCGCTCGATCGTTATAGACGTTTGCAATGCAATAGTAAATAAATTAATGCCAATTCACATACCTCAACCAACTACAGACACATGGCGAAGAATTGAAGAGGGATTTAGAATTAAATGGAACTTTCCAAATTGTATAGGCGCCATTGACGGCAAACATGTAAATATAATTGCACCTCCCAATAGTGGATCGTTGTTTTTTAACTATAAAAAACATTTTTCTATTGTTTTGTTAGCTGTAGTTGACCCTGAATACCGATTCATAGCAGTTGATGTAGGAGCTTATGGAAAAAACAGCGATGGCGGAATCTATTCATCATCTACATTTGGAAAGGCACTTGAAAGAAATTCATTAAATATTCCATGTGACAAACCATTACCAGGAACTAATCATGCATTGCCACATGTATTTGTGGGAGACGAGGCGTTTCCGTTGAAGACATATTTGTTAAGACCATATCCTCGCTCAACCACACAGAGACTATCAGATCCTGAACGGCAATATAATTACCGTTTATCACGAGCTAGAAGGGTTGTTGAAAACGCTTTTGGAATTTTATATCAAAAATTTGCGATTTACAACAAAAATATTAATTGGCATCCAAAGTTTGTAGATAAAGTGGTATTAACAACTTGCATTTTACACAACATGATGAGGACATATAACATTGAGATGAATTTACTGGAACCGAACAGAACAGAACAGGAAATTATAGATGAATTCGGCGAAGACCGATTGTTACGTCAATTACCAAATATTGGTGGTAACTATATGGCTACTGCATTCAATGTACGTGAAATGTTCAAAACATATTTTCAAACTTCTACTGGACGAGTCCCATGGCAGAATCGTAGCTTTTAGCTTTAAATATTAATGATATTTCTTAATAGATACTACAGTTAACACGTTGACTGCCGTAGGCCATGTAAAGATTATCCTACGTCTGGATAATCTCCATAGAAAAATAATAATGTGGCCGACATGGCGTCCAAGGTGTTAAATAATTACATTATAATTATATTAATCACAATTGTTTTATTTCCCATAGATACCTACATAAGCGCGAAAAACATTACATAAAAAATTAAATAGGAGTAGGTACTTACCAGATTGTTTTAAAGTAATACTTATTTGTTTCCAAGCCTCGTCCTTTTTTATGTTATTGCTGTATTTAGCGTCACTTAAGTCATATAAATATGGATATTTTCTCACTTCTTCAATGAGTTTCTCCCTGTTCATCGTTATATTGTGTTTGAATCTAACCCAAAAATTCAATAAAACTCACGCGCAACACGAATGGAAGTTGCCTTGCAAATGGCGGCACGTTCGGCAGGCAAGTCGCGGGAGGGGACAGGGGCAAGGGCGGACGAAGAGGCGTGAGCTCGCCTACGGAGAGACGTAAGCGCGGGAACTGCAAGTTGACGACGCACCGCATCGCGGTTCGGAACCTGTTCCGAGGCGAGGCGATTACGTTACGATTCCAATTAGTGTGCGTTGCAGTTGGGAGTTTCATACAAACAATACTGAACGGCTCGAGGCGATACGGTGGCGATCCCTTTCCGAGTTGATATGTGTGCTGTGACCTTTAACCTAATTTTAGCCGGCTAAAACTAGGTGTAGCCGGTATCTGTTGGTTAAACCTAGGTGTAACCGATTTGCTCACGGCTATTACAAGGTGTAGCCGGTTAAAACTATTAACGGTTAAAGCCTTATTTGTGTTGTGCTAAGACGGAGTAATGGGGTATTGTGAAAGTTATTCCTGTTGTCTTTTAAAAAAACATCGCCTTAAATTTCTAACCTTTATTCGGGATCTACAGGAGTAAAGCGATCGGTTACACCTATTTTAACCAACAGCTACCGGCTACACCTAGTTTTAGCCGGCTAAAACTAGGTGTAGCCGCACTTCGGGTATTAGCCGTGACATATACATTTTGTCTCATTTTTAATTGCGTAAGTAATTAACATAATTATGATGGATTTATTTTCGGATTGAAAAGTTAGCCCCAATTTAAAAATAGTCGAAATAGTAATTGTTGTGAAATTCCTTAGCTATGGAATGGATTTTTCATAAAAATTTGGATATATTGTCATTCAGGTTTGCCGTTCCGAGTGAATGACATTTCAAAACTGCAGTCTTAATTAAGTTTAATGCTTCATTAAAGTTGGTGCTATCTCTTTCTTTTTCATATTGATAATAAAAGACGACACGTGACTTAATGAAGGATTAAACCTCCGAGTACACATTCAGCAGTTATATAAATTACCTATATTTATGTCATGTTTAATTCAGTTTGACAGTCGCTAGTTGTATCTTTACAATTTTTTTAATGTTTCATTAAATCCAAATTCTCATACATTTACTACTGTGTTCTAAAAGTCAGTATTTATAATCCCTATAGAGTATTTACATTGAATTTATTAAAAAAACGACTGTAATAATTGTATAGTTTTAATGCATATCGTTCATTTTTATTAGACTGAAGAATTATTTAAAATTAGTGAAATTATATTTGGATATTTAATTGTCTGTTTGGTATATAATTGGAAAATTGATACCTAAAACGTTTGTGGATTTGTGTTTTGTAGTCCTTATTTTGGACTTAAAAAAATAATGAAATGTTTTCACAAATTGTTTCTATAGGTAGCGTTTTTGTCAAAATAGCCAGTTATCACTTGTTTTTCTACGTTCTTGAGTTCAGTGTTGCCATTATTAATATTATAGTAAAGGATAGTAGTTATTTTGGCCAAGAACTAGTAGAAGGCATTGACTGAAAATTGTAAGTCGCCGGTCTTTGTATATATGGTAAGATTAAATAAAAACATTATGTTGACTTTGCAATATTTGTTTGTTTTATTTTATTTTAAGTGCCCCAAAACTTTTAGTTGAATAGGAAAACTACGAACAGCTTTATTACTTACCAGCAACAAAATTTAACCTTAGGAGTGGTTAAGCGACGTTATTGAGGAGCTCGGTGGCGCAGCGATTGCTGAGGTTAAGCAACGTTCGCAAGGGTCGGTCATGGGATGGGTGACCAAAAATGTATTATCTCGAGCTCCTCCGTGCTTCGGAAGGCACGTTACGCCGTTGGTCCCGGCTGCATTTGCAGTCGTTAACACCCACCAATCTGCATTGGGCCTGCGTGGTGGGTTATGGCCCGTCCTGTGCCCCAGCAATGGGGGCATTAAAAATGGCTGATGGACAAGCGACGCTGTTGCGGAGTGGGAGTAGTATCGAACCCGTTGGAAGTCCGGTCCAACCGTCCCAATGCTCTTACCAACATAGCTACAGTCACTTTCGGATGTTAGTATAGTACTTAGGTACCTACATAGGAACTTCAGCCCGCTTCACATATATCGGTGAAGTTACAGTTCCGACATCCGGACGAGTCGGTGCTCTCTGAACGCGTGTTCATAGAGACTGTATTTTATATGTGTGAATAGAGTTAAATCCCTCACGTGTTGTTCGGCAGATCACGTGGACCTACTAGGACCACGGTATTACCACTATGTAATTTCAGTTTTTCCATTCCGATCAACTAAACTGAACAACTGTTAGGAAATACACGAATCAACCTTTTTTGTCACGTACCTACTTGTTGTATGGTCTGTGTTTTTTGTTTATTTACTAACATGACAGGACAACTTAACCTTTTCCATATTATGCATATATTATGAGATCCTGGTACTATGGTGACGTGTTTATACATCACTCTTTTGGACATCGTTGATGTTATTGAAACTCTATGGGCACTTGTTGTATGAAAAGGTAGGTATGAAAATATCTATGGTATGAAATTTATAAATTGACAAGTGACTTATATTCAAAATATTTATAGAAGTTGACCTTCTCTAGATTTAAGTATGTGACCCAGGTACTTTTTCTTGATCTGCGGGGTTATCTCCTATAAATTAGTGCACCATACTTAATGTCACACCCTACTTTAAAAAAAACACCACAGCATCTTAAGTTTTGATTCCGATCCGACTGTACTCCGTCCAAACACGATTCTGCCGTAACGAGAATCTGCTGCCGCGTAAGGGATGGCTTTGCCAAACAGAGGGCCGAGTATGAGTTGTTTCTCACCTCACTTTGCGAATAGTATCGGGTGAAAGAGATAAAATCATGCGAGTGAGTGAACGAGTGAAAGAGAGAAGACGATAGTTAACTATTCGCAAAGTGAAGTGAGTACAAAAAACCACCTCGTACTAGGCCCTCAGTAGGTACCCTTAGCACGAACAGCTATCGAAAAAAATAACGCGCGTAAAATCATTCGATAGATAAATTTTGTATTGGAAATTTGTACAGCGCCATCTATCGCCGATAAGCGAATTAAAATTTTCCATAGAGAATGTCTATCGAATGATTTTACGCGCGTTATTTTTTTCGATAGCTGTTCGTGCTAAGGGTACAACACGTTATATCGCCGCGCTAGAGCGCTAACCTGACGTCGCGCTATGTCGCCGCGTTATGTTGTAGGCATAGATATAGTATATTAAAAGGGGGTTGTAGGACATGCATAGTTTCATGTCAAACACAGCGCCGCGCCGGCGCTATTATGTAGATAGGAATAATAAAAAAAAATTGTTTCGTTGAGAACAATTTATTTACATCTCGTAATATTTACAGTAAATGTTACAATTTTGTTTAACTAAAGACAGATTTTCTGTCAGTCTTAAATAACTATGTACAGTCAACGGCACACGCTATAGGCTACCCACAACAACAAATCAATTTTGAACTTAAAGCAATAACTTTAAGGTTCAAAATTCATGGGAGATTTTTGTATCACTTGATGTGCTGCCGACTGTACCATCGCGGTCTCACGATGATTTTAAAAATTTACAACATATAGGATGGGTGGGGATAAGTTCGCGCATGTGCACTTGTGAGCGACCAATAGCGCGCGCCCCTCACCGCTACGCATACACAAAATACGC
This sequence comes from Agriphila straminella, assembly GCA_950108535.1. Classification (NCBI taxonomy): domain Eukaryota; kingdom Metazoa; phylum Arthropoda; class Insecta; order Lepidoptera; family Crambidae; genus Agriphila; species Agriphila straminella. Next base: position 15,107,559 of record OX467304.1, read on the forward strand.
GTTCTGCGCAATCCCCACCAGATTTCAAGATGTTTGCCGGCTACTATACCACTGTCATGGTGCCACTACACATGGCTATTTGGTGCTCGCGTACCGTATTGGCAGCACCTAATATAAAATACATATCCACCACATTATGTTCGTGGTCGGGCAAATACAATACACGAATACTAATAGATATTTTAAAGTGCCACCATCAGAGTGAACGAGAGTATGCAGCGTCGATCGAAGCTTTTAATTTTGCGCCCCAAGACTTACAGACTTTTTCTAGCTATGGTCAGCAAAGTGCGCCCCCCTGATGGTTGCGCCCCCTGATCGGAATGATTCCGAACGCAACAAATCCATACAAATCCTTGGACTTACAGTTGTTTTATCGGTTCGGCTATGAGTGTTGGACGTGCACATATGCACATTATTTTAGTGTGCATAATATGAGAGGCACTAAAACAATGTGCATGTCATGTGCACGCCTAACATTCATAGCTGAACCGCATTCGTGAGATAGAATAAGCAGGGGCCTTACTATGAGCTCTTATAGCAGGGCTTATATTGAACTACCTTACTTTTTCGTACTATGACCTCAAAGGTTTTTCGTACTATGACCTCAAAGGTTAGTATGAAAGCAGGCCTGAACGGTTTCTTATTTGCTGATGGTAAGCCCCCTGTAGTGTAGTAGGTACCACAAACATGCGTTATTTTCGGATTTTTATACATTATCGATATTTCTTTTCGGAAAACGGAATCATTCCGAACGCAGCTTATCTATGGGCCTACCACATACATTCAATTATTTTCCGTTCGGAATTTTCATTCATTTATCGATATTCTGTTTCGGAATTCCGAATCAGATTCCGTCTGTATGAGGTGAGCCTTAAAGAGTTTATACTAAGATGCCATATACAATAATATGATTTACTATAAGTACTTTATTAGCTAGTGGTTATCGCACATAATTACAATTTGACGTCAATTAACACTAAAGCATTGAAATGTGTGAGCTCTAGATCGTATGCATTTTGATATTACTAGCGCCTGCCCGCAACTTCGTCTACGTTTACAGTTACTTTTCTATCCCTCAAGAACAGTAAGTATTTTTTTAAGAACGTCAATTTCTGTTTAAGGCGAGGCAGTTCACGAAATTTGCTCTTTCACTATGTCTTTAGAATAAGGTTGAATATTGACGCTTCGCCAGAAATTTGACAAAATTTAGGACATTTTTATTGATTTCTGAAATACTGGATCATTTATTAAAAATGTACTCGGTTATTGTGTTAGATCGATAAAAAAGCTATTCTTTTTGCATAAAAAATCATATCACTGTCGTTGAAATTTACGAAATTTATTTTTATAAGTTTTTATGGTGTTAGTCAGGGTTTTTTTACAGAGTTACCATGCCATTTTTCAATATTCTGTACGGTTATTTTGTTTCTTTGTTCCTTTTTCAGTCTACAGTAATTTTTGTTAAGTAGAATTCTACATCAGTTCTTCACGTTGGAAGTTCAAAAATCAGTCTTTTCATCAGATTGTGAACTGGCCTCGCCTTAACAATAGGCTCAAAGACCGAAATCATATGGCTTTTCTTCATTGCCACAACGCGTTGTGGTCGTTTGGTATGATGACCACGACGCGAATTTTGCTTTGTGGTCTTTCTGTGATTACCACAACGTGTCATGGGCGTTTTTATAAGAGCCACAACGCTTATTGCGCGTTGTGGATTTTCGGCAGCGACCACAACGCGTTGTAATCGGTTTTTCCGCTCGAGCTATTTCAGTCTTAAAGACCGAAAAACCTAATATATTATTATGCAAAATTTCACGATGATTGGTCGAGTACGTTTCGGACTAACTTCCGCCCGCAACAGTTCGTCCGCGTGGACATTCGGAAAATCTTTAAGAAACCTTTGACTGGTATAAAAAGTATCCGGGCTATGAACTATGTGCCAAATTTGTTCCGAACCCGTCCTAGTGCAGTATTTAGTGGCATCATTTGTATGGGGACCTTGCAAATCGTCAACAAAGGAAGCCGCTTGGCACAGGCGTAATTTGTGGTCATCTGAGCTGATTTAGCCCTGTACCCACGTGGTACCACCATGGTGGTAGCCAGGGGAGTGGGGGGGGAGGTCGCTTCTACCACGCTGCACTTTTACGTCCATATCTCCATAACTTTAGCAATTAGGTCATGTTTGGTATCGTTTTCATATGATTCAAGGACGAGGAATTCATTTCTGGAACAACTATTTCACTCGTTCATAGAAAAAAAAATAGTTCTGTGCAAAATAAGAAAAATAAGAAAAAAAAATTTTTACAAAATGTATGCCTTTAAATAAACCACGAGATTATGATTTATAAAAAAAATATGATTAAACAGCCCTGTTTATCTAGAATATATAAACATAAACTTTCCCATACAAATTATATTTATAAATGGGTCAAAAAAAAACATTTGCGACGCACGGCGGTAGTTTTGCGCAGTATATTTGGGTAGTATTTATCACTTATTGTTTAATAATGACACAAATAGGTCGTGTTTGGTATTGTTTTCACATAATTCAAGGACGGGGAATTCATTTCTGCAACAATATTTTTACTAGTTCATAGAAAAAATAAAGTTCAGCGCAAAAAAAGAAAAAATAATAAGAAGAAAAAACTTACAAAATCTACGCCTACAATTAAACCACGAGATTATGCTTTATAAAAAATATGTTTAAACAGCCCTATTTATCTAAAATATAAAAAAATAAACTTTTCCATAGAAATTATGTTTATAAATGTGTCAAAAAAATCAGTTGCGCCGCGCGGCGGTATTTTGGTGCAGTATTTTTGGATTTGGATTTATCACTTATTGATTAATAATGACACGGATTAGTATTGGTAGTCCCATAATTTTACTTGAAAAGAGAGTTAAAGTAATAATAAGGAATTTTACCTAGTTATAACAAATTTTATTGGCATTTTTCACATAGTTCGGTGCACTTTATTTCTCTTTTTATACAATGAGGATCAGTTACAGGTTTGAATCCTATAGTTTTATTGGTATAATATAAAAACATATTCATAGCTATGAAACTTAGTAAATGATTTTTTGAAATCCGTTTAGAAATGGTTAGAGTTAGTATGATTAGTTAGAGTTATAAGGGTTTTGAAGAAAATGCCAAGCTCAATGCAATATGTGCTTTATCACGTACGACATAGGTTCACGTACGTATCGATGACGTCATAATGACCCCCAAAATAAGACTGTTTTAGCTTCTCAGGTTTAAGAGCATATAAGCTTACTGATAAGCCACTAAACAAAAATCGTTACTGATCCTTATTGCACCTTTCTGCGCATTTTTGCTTACACTTACAACTTATTAACTCAATACAAGCTGTGGCTGCTGGCGGTGGGGTGGTTCACATAAGCTCCCATAAGCAATTATTTTTGGCCCAACCCCAATCTGCAGGACATGGCAGGTTTTGGATTGGTTTTAAAAGTTAACCCCATACATTCCTCCCTGATAAATCGCTCGCAAAATATGGTTGCGCAGGGCGTTTCTGGTTGGTGGGAGATTCTCCAGCTGCCTGTCCTTTTCGTGAATAGTACTTTTCTGCATTGATTAATATCAATGCATGTGCAAGATCTAAAATGAAACAAACGGTTCAGCCCCCCTACAATGACTGTCAAAAGTCGATGTTGTAAATGAGATGGCGCTATACGCGATGTATAGCTCTGGCCTCTGTCCCTATAACAACATTACTTTGAGGTTGCTGTAAGAGCTCAGAGTACGTCCTCAGGACATGCATTCCAATCCAACATTTTCAGCAATAACTTAAATCACAAAAGCCAATCACCACATAACTTGTCATACAAAGCAATGATATTTATTCCTAATATTGGCAAAGCCTGCTCCACATTTCCTTCTTTAGCATCGTTCCACGCCTTTTCCGGGTGTGATACCGTATCGTCTTTTGCTGGCAAAGGGAAAAAAGCGCTTTCGAAGCTTGGGGCGCTTATCCCATTGCAACGGAAGGATTTAAATACGCTAAAGAAGGAAATGTGGAGCAGGCTTTGCTAATATTAGAAAAAATGTCATTGCTTATTGTATGACAACTAAGTTACGTGGTGATTGGCCTTTGTGATTTAATTGTTGAAAAATTTGGAAAGCATGTTTTAACGTTTGTTTCATTTTAGATTTTGCACATGCATTGATATTAATCAATGTAGAAAAGTGCTATTCACGAAAAAGGACAGGCAGCTGGAGAATCTGCCACCAACCAGAGACGCCCTGCACAACCATATTTTGCGAATCCAATACTAATCCGTGTCATTATTAAACAATAAGTGATCCACCATGGTGGTACCACGTGGGTACAGGGCTAAATCAGCTCAGATGACCACAAATTACGCCTGTGCCAAGCGGCTTCCTTTGTTGACGATCTGCAAGGTTGATGCCACTAAATACTGCACTATCCAGCCATTTTTGCGTAATTAAGTACTTAGCATAACAATTCACACACTTTCACTTTAAGTAGGACTAGTTAGGATTAGATAGAATTTATAACAAAAACATCTTTGATTGAAGTATTAAAATTCCGTCCTTATTACAACGATTTAGAGCTTACTTTTCAACACTTTATTGTAAGCCGAATTGGTGCTAACTAATATCTAAATTATGCAGCAGAATGCAGAATGATTCATTAAGTTATTTTAGAAAAACAAAATAGTGGAGTTTGTTTAAAAACTTTTTACACTAGTCAAAAGTCGGCTCCACATTGGATAGAATATTGGCGAATTCATCGTACGTTGTTACAAATGATTTAAAGAAGCTCCTTCAAAAGCATCAACGAACGATAAATTGGCCAAGGTTTGGGCCAATGTGTGGAGCCGGCATGAAGTGGGACTCTTTGTTTATGTATAAATTTTTGAATCCCACGTTTTAAGACACGAGTCTAAAGTGAGACTCAAATTATCGAGTCCCGCGTTTTAAGATAAGTGGGACTCTTTCTGCGTTACTAACAAATGAAAAATAAGTTTATACCTAGTTTAACCATAAATATTGCTAAGCCATAAGTTGTCTGTTTTCAGAAAAGTCGTAGACTATACGTTGTTGTTTATGATGTTAGTAATCTACTCCTGCGAGGTTATTGGTGTTTTACAAATAATTCTGTAGATATATTTTGGACCAATTGCGAATAGGTCGTATTTTTCACCACTCTGGACCTAATGTGAATTGGACCATTTGCGCCTAAACGCTAGATTTCGGTTATTTTAGATATAAACTTATTCTTCATTTAGTAAGGCAGTCTGTTTTAAAATTCGAGAGTGTCAATGAATCATTCTGTTTTTTTTTCAAGTAAAATCATTTTTAACAATAATACAAATAAATAAATATTAAACTATCAAATACAATCACTCCTATACCAAATTAACTAAAGCACTTGTGTTAGGGAAATATTGGAAATGAGGAACAGCAACGGCTATTTAATCGTTTTCACTTGACAGATGGATGTAAGACATTGTTGCTTCTTTTTGGCACAAATACTTAAAGCCTTTTACCAATGTATCACATCTAGGGTTGTTGCCAGATGCCCCGTATTTTACGGGTTACCCCGTTTTTCAGGCTAAGATAATATATAAATAAACATAAAAATATCATAAAAACAGTTATTTTAATTGTCGCCCGTAAAAAAATCTAAAACCCGCATTTTTTATGCTGGTAACCCTTAAATCAAGTAGTGGCAGGTGGCAGCACTAATCACATCCGACTGTCAAATGAAAGCGATTACGATAGCCATGTAAGTTAGCCGGTATAGCCCCTGGGCATTAATACCCAGACCAGGGGGGCTATTGTCTAATTTAAAAAATCTATCGCAATCGCTTTCGTTTGACAGATGGATGTGACACATTGCTGCATTTCTTTGGTAAGTTTTTATTTGTGCCAAAAAGAAGCATCAATGTATCACATCCTGAAAGCGATTGCGATAGATTTTGAAATTAGACAATTAGCCCCCAGCTTAGCTAGCATGACCACCGAAATACGAAATGTCCTATATCCCGTTATACAACGTGTTATACATAGTGCTTAAATGAAGATGAAATTGTGAATTTATCTCTCTGTTGTGCACTCCAATCTCCATCAAACTAAATGACAGGCTAGTAGAAAATATTGTTTAAACGATATAAAGCACCACAAAGCTTCATCGTAGTGCACCACAGAGAGAATTCACAATTTCGTCTTAATTTAAGCACTATGATTTTTTTCAATTGGCGGCGCTAGTGTGCAGACTACGCGCTCATATAAATCTATAGTCTATTTCTGTCTAGAGTTGTCACAGTTTGCAGTTTGTTGTTGTTGCAGTTTTTGATATAAAAAATAAAATTTTACGGGTATGAAATGAAACACCCTGTATAGCGTTTCGACACTCAAATGTCAAAATACATTGTCTTTTGACGATTAGTGGTATACGCTATATCATAGCGCGTTGCGGTGGTCACGCTACGGGCTGAGATGATATAGAAGTTTGTTTGAAAATAAACATTTATATAATAACACAGTTTTTTTTTTAATTCTATGTCACATATAAATTCCGCTTTCCATAAAGTAAAGTCAGCAATAAACTTTTCATAATTAAAATGAAAAAAAAAACAGCTAACCGTCTTTCTCACTTTAAAATTGTTGAAGAGCGAAAGAGACAAAACGACTACACAAAGTGCACTTATAAATGGATTTTGAATCTATATAACAAAAGGTATTATTATAGCCCATTTATTTAATAGTCTTATTTTATAAAACTTCGTCCACATGAACTTTTGGAAAACGTAAAAACTACCTTTGACCAGGATAAAAAAGTATCCTATGTTTTAATCCAGGCTATAAACTATCTGTTTGTGCCAAATTTTATCCAAATCCTTTCAGCCATTTTTGCTTGATTGAGTAATTAAACAAACATCCAAACTCACAGAGGTTCACATTTAAAATAAGGAAAACTCAATGAGGAATTTCTGAAAAATCTAAATTGCTGAATATTTTATGATTGGTAAAAATAAAAGGATCAGATTTTTTTGGTGCGTGAATTTTTTCAAAACATAAATAACTTTGTCTTCACAAAAGTACGGGAGTAACAGCAGAATGGAGACTGTGGCAAGATAATTTGGCTGATTCACAAATCGTCCACCAGTCGGCGCACTACTACTAACTTGGCGCTAGTGTAGATGTGGACCCGTCATTTCGTTTTTTGCATGTGTTTGCTATCAATTTTCGGATGTTGGAAGCTATTTTTTGTAAATGTCAATTTTTCTTCCAACACATTTTGGTTTTCTTCAGTTTTTAATTCGTTTACTGTCCGACTACCATAATAATAGGCTAGTTGACAAAATTTCAATAACTGCATAATATTTTAGCTTATTAGGCATTTTATCGAAAAAAAAAAAGGTTTATTTATTTTTAATCGAGCGTTTACATTATAAATTTCGCGTTTTAAAAAACCAATTTTAATTTGGTTCCAAAACGCACAAGACTGGCATGGCGTCTTGAATGACGTCACGCCGTGCGAAACAAATCAAAGAGCGATCGTGTCTTCGTACGTTATAGCTAGTTTTTATCGTTTAAAAATGAATTTCTCATATTATAAGTACTGTATAGTGCCCCAGTGTGATAGCACGACTATAAAAACGCCAAACCAGTTATTTATATATGTTCCAAACAATGGAGAAATACGGAAAAAGTGGCTAAAACTTGCGTTCGGTTGTGGTTAGGTTGCACTCGGAGTGTAGGTTTGAAACGCGCCTCCGGTAGTGATACTCGAAACGTCAAAGACAAGATTGGAGTTTCGCACGGCGTGACGTAACGCTTTCTGATTGGTGTTCACTGTCACGTGACTAAAGGTTTCATTTTACGAAATTTATTTTTTAAAAATACTATTAATCTTTAACGCTTTTAATAATTAAAATTGTTTGTTATTTTCTCCATAATATAATTAATCATTATAAACCCCTATCCATTATATTTATTCTTAATGGAAACCAATGTACCAACCATTTTTAGATAAAATTTAAAATAAACAGGAAAATCAGGGACAAATGCCCGTACAAAGGTTTCCACGCGGGATACATTTTGTGACATCCCCCCCCATTCCTTAGCCACCACCTGCCACAACCAAATGTATTTAAAAGAAGTTCTGCATAACCATAGACTAATAGTGTAAAAAAAAGTTTCGACACAAGACGAAGTTTATTTTTTTTTAGAATTTTTTCACCCAACCAAAAATTCCGAATGTTTTCCCTATTAATAAGGGAGCTTATTCCTACCTACAAAAAAATATCAGCCAATTTGTTTTTTTTTGTTTTCAGACATTCCCCATTCGTTCGTAACGTAACATTATGAAGTTAGGAACTATTTTATCTATTTCATTCATTTTTTATATTAATTCCATCAAGTAAGACTTAAATAAATGGACTAGTTACTTTGACTCAAGGGAATAACTTAGGCCCAAACTTGAAGTTTTGAGTAGTAGGTTGACGTCACCGTAGCTTGACCGGAAATCAACCGAAACTGAAGTCAGATGTCGCATCGCGTATAGCACAAAATTAGAAGGGCACAAGTTCTCCGTTTTTATTGTCTATGGTAGTATTCCACGAGCTTTATCTTTTTGTCAAAGAACCAAATGCTTAAAAGATGAGTTACGAGTTTTTTCGAAGAAAACACAAACGTATTGCACTGCTAAAAGGCTGATATTTTCAATTTCAAGTTTTAAAATCCATAATTGCCAAAAGTGGCCACTTTGAGCTAAATTGGAATTTAAAACTTACAGAAATAATGAAAACTGTTGAAGAGTTATTCAAAAAATATTAGAGACATTTTAAGAAATTATTACATGAGCTTTTTTTAATATTGACTTGGTTTACGAGTAATAAAAATAAATGTAGTGGCGGCGCTAGTTTCACTACCTACAGCGCCTTAATTTCAGATCTGTAGGATCTTTCGGCGACCTATGGCTTTACATAAAAAAGTGAAAACTTCTTTACGTACCTATCCCCTTAAATTCTTGTCCAGTTTCGGCCTAAGATACTCCCAAGGGTCAAAGTGTCCTCAACAGCACATAATTTAAATTAGCCTTTATTACTAAAATAAGCGCCCCTGCGCGTAAGTATGTGTAACGATCTTATTTATACTATATGTATATTAATAATAATTAATGTAAAATATGTACAATTAACTATATACACACGTACAGCTTGACAATAAAGAGTTAAAGAAATTATATATAGAAATTGAGGGCGCCACTTTCGGTGCAACACGTCAAAATCACGAATAACTTGGCAACACTGACACGTGTTACAAAACAACTCGCAATGCCGAATATGATAGAAAGGGACCATCAAACTGAACAACTTTTACTAAGGGATCAAATCTGGAATCGCCAAAAAAAATTTGCTGTTTCATTCATTTTGATATTTTTGTATGAAACAGCAGATTTATTCGCGATTTCAGAGTTGGTCCCATAGTAAAAGTTGTTCAGTTTGATGGTCCCTTTCTATCATATTCGGCATTGCGAGTTGTTTTGTAACAGCCTTTGTAGGTACTAAATGTTAGTGCCATCTTATTTTTCTACTCTTTCTGACCAAGCCGTGTCTTTGTAAACAAAAAAGGTCTACACAGACGACACACTGTCTGCGGAATGATCTTTATTACTTAGAAAATAAAGTTGAATATTTTTTTTTACATTTTTATATGCGAACAATTTCAAAGGAGATACAAAAAAGCACAGAATCGATTCGGCCAGTCACATTATAATGTACAAATATAATGTACATAATGTGTAATGTACACACGACAGCACGTCAAGTTATACAGTTATACTGCGAAAACATATTTTATTGCGTAGAGCATAAAGGCGCTTTCAAGGTCAACATAATTATATAGTCTGAGGTGCCGTTGTGTGTACAATGAAACTAATATTTTTTCTAAAGATACATGGGTCGAAAAATGACAAAAAATGTTGGTCTTCATACTAACTTTTTCCGCTTAGACTCAAATAACATTGTATTAGCACAGTTTAACAATGTATGGGAAAGTATTTTTTTCATTGGCGTTTCTCGACCCACGTCTCTTTGGCAAAAAATACTTAGTTTCATTGGTAGACCACTCACTTAAAGGGGTTTAAACGATTAAAAAGTAACGGTCTATTAAAGTGAGGTTACTTTTCACAATTATTAAAAATCATACGCGCACTCTATCAACTTAGCACGAACAGCTATCGTAAAAAATATCGCGCGTAAATCATTCGATAGAGTTATTTTGTATAGGAAATTTGTACAGCGCCATCTACCACCCAAAAGCGAAATGAAAAGGGTTCGGACATTTATGTATGAAGACTGGCATCATACCTACCTGTCCGCCATTTTGAAAAAAGTGGATTTTGGCCGCCTCTGATAAAAGTTATGTCAATCGATAGAGTAAGTCGTTACAAACAAAAAGTAATAAGAAAAAAATCTCGTAAGTGATATACTTACTGAGATATTTGAGTTTAGAGTTGAATAAAGGCAAAATAAAATTATGTATTTTTGCATTGATTTATTACACGTTTATTTGTAAAACACCAACCACCTCACAGGGAAGGAGTACTAACATCATAAACGACAATGTTTCTACTAAAAAACAGCTTTCCGTACAACTGCCTCTGTAAACAGGTGTATTCCATACTCATAAATAGAGCACACTTTGTCAGCTGAGCCAAGGACGCTTCCTACATACAAAAATAGCTTAACAACAATATGCCTTGACATATTTGATCCACTAAATCAAGAAAATACTGATTTTGTATGTCCACTTCAAACTCAAATATCTCAGTAAGTATATCACTTACGAGATTTTTTTAATCATTACTTTTTGTTTTAATAATTTTCTCTATCGATTGACACCACTTTTATTAGAGGCGGCCAAAACCGACTTTTTTCAAAATGGCGGACAGGTAGGTATGCCAAAAGGGCCTGGTGCTCTTTCCATAGATAATTACTCTATCGACCACGGGCGTTTTTTTTCTCGATAGATGATCGTGCAAAGGGTTCAGATAAAAAGTCTAACGTCTGTGTAGATTCCAATAAATATTAACAATCCTCTAACATCGTCTTTAAACCCTTGTCTATAAGGATCAAATTAAAAACTAAGTATTTAACAGTTGTTAGTATTGCACGTTTCTGACACTTAATTACTAAAGGCCAATCACGTTTAAGTGGGTTACTGCGCTACACTAGCGCCGCCAATGGAAAAAAAGATCGTAGTGCTTAAATAAAGACGAAATTGTGAATTGTGTTCTTCTAGTGTACTCCGAAGAAGATTTGTTGTACTTTTTATCGTTTAAATAATATTTTGTAACCTGTCGTTTAGTTTATTGCTAAAAGTGGCTACTTTTAGCAATAAAACTCCATTAAACTAAACGACAGACTAGAAAATATAGTTTAAGCGATAAAAAGTAGCACAAATCTTATTCGGAGTACACTACAAGAACACAATTCACAATTTCGTTTTTATTTAAGCACTATGATTTTTTTCCATTGGCAGCGCTAGTGTAGCGCAGTAACCCTCTTAAAGTTACCGAGAGCTGATATTATTATAAAAACGTCTCGGAATAGTGACTATCGCTTAATTATCGCAATTTTTATGACGGGTATCGCTTTATCGCCGCGCGCACTGAGTTTTGTGGTACAAGGTAGGGACGGATAAATCAGAAACACCAGTCGATTTTCATACAAACGAGGTAACATTGAAGCCTTGGTTCTCCGCCAGGGATTAACCTAGCTGTGATCTGATGATGGCCATCCAGGGAGTGAATGGAGGAGATTCTGATCGCTATACACACCCAACTGATCAGATCAACATTCTACGAGATATATCAGTGTTTTCAGTTTCAGCATTTCCATACATTTTATTTAATGCTATTTTCGCCTTTTTTTAGACATATCCAAATAGCTCTCAGAATGCTGATCAGATCAGTTGGGTGTGTATAGCGATTTGAATCTCCTCCATTCACTCCCTGGATGGCCATCATCAGATCACAGCTAGGTCAAACCTTGGCGGAGAACCAAAGCTTCAAAGTTACCTCATTTATATGAAAATCGACTGGTGTTTCTAATTTATCCGTCTATCACTACATATCGCGTGATATAGCTAATAGGCTAGTTGACAAAATTTCAATAACTGCTTAGTATTTTAGCTTATTAGGCATTTTATCGAAAAAAAAGATTTATTTATTTTTAATCGAGCGTTTACATTATAAATTTCGCGTTTTAAAAAACCAATTTTAATTTGGTTCCAAAACGCACAAGACTGTCATGGCGTCTTGAATGACGTCACGCCGTGCAAAACAAACAAAAAAACGATCGTGTCTTCGTACGTTATAGCTAGTTTTTATCGTTTAAAAACGAATTTCTCATATTATAAGTACTGTATAGTGCCCCAGTGTGATAGCACGACTATAGAAACGCCAAACCAGTTATTTATATATGTTCCAAACAATGGAGAAATACGGAAAAAGTGGCTAAAACTTGCGTTCGGTTGTGGTTAGGTTGCACTCGGAGTGTAGGTTTGGAACGCGCCTCCGGTAGTGATACTCGAAACGTCAAAGACAAGATTGGAGTTTCGCACGGCGTGACGTAACGCTTTCTGATTGGTGTTCACTGTCACGTGACTAAAGGTTGCATTTTACGAAATTTATTTTTTAAAAATATTATTAATCTTTAACGCTTTTAATAATTAAAATTGTTTGTTATTTTCTCCATAATATAATTAATCATTATAAACCCCTATCCATTATATTTATTCTTAATGGAAACAAGCCTATTATCGGCACTCAACTGTCAAAATCCGTCTTTTGACAGTTAAAAGCGATAAATCGCTATAATTATCGCGTTTTAGTGGTCATGCTGAAGTTGATTGCGATAGTTAAATTACGCGTCAGATGCTATTTCGAGACGATTTCAAAATATTATCAACTCACAGCTAACATGCTATAATTAACTAAAATAAAGTAATATCTGACATAATTTTGTTCAAATACACCTAATCGATTAGATTACTTTCGTAGACAATTTTGTAGGGTTCCGTAGTCAGTCAACAAGGAACCCTCATAGTTTTTTTTAATTAACTTTTGTCATATTGTACATATTTTCAGAAAAACGTGATTTCCGAGTTTATTTGAACACTTTACCAAAATATCAAACCAATCATTGCTTTATACGCGGGGCTCCCTATACAACGTGTTACAAAATAACCCCTAATGCCGAATATGGTAGACAGGGACCATCAAACTGAACAACTTTTACTATGGGACCAACTCTGTAATCGCGAAAAATAATCAGCTGTTTCCAACGATATATCAAAACAAAGTTTAGATGCGTTATGCGCCAACATCATGCAATTTAAAACAGCGACAGGTACTGCAGATACACACAACATCAATAGTGGGACAAAAATGAACGCCACCATACGGAATCACTGTCGTTAGAAAGAGATAAACAGACATCATAAGTTTCGTCTGATACGCTGCATGCTCATTGGCGCGTCTCGCTCTTTGTAAAAAAATGGCCGATTAGAATAATACAAAATACTAAAATACATTTTACGGTTAAATACAGTACTTACGTGTGAAATGAAACATTTTCCGATCTCTGACTGTTGCTGTATAATTTGCACATCGTTTATAGACGCAGGAAGGCGTTTTTGATCAGAATGTCACGGTTTTTGAGTGTCTGACTGACGAGAGTGGTGTGTGTTTACGTGTCACGAGCCTGTGCCTGACTAATTGAAAGTCGGGCAATTACCTGACTTTCGTCTTGCCATTTTTGTTCACAACTTTGTTTTGATATATCGTTGGCTGTTTCATACAAAAATTAAAAACGAAAATATCAAATGTATGAAACAGCTGTTTTTTTTCGCGATATCAGAGTTGGTCCCATAGTAAAAGTTGTTCAGTTTGATGGTCCCTATCTACCATGTTCAGCATTAGGGGTTATTTTGTAACACGTTGTAATATGTGCCAAAAAGACCGAACAACAAAATCGCTAAAGCTCATTAGGCTAATTACAAAAACTACTTAATTATTCAAAATTGTTGTAAAATTGGAGCAATATTTTTTGGTGAAAAGATTTTATCTCGGCCATATTTATGTCATTCGATTGTTGTACAAATGACGGCACGTGAAACTATACAATGTTGACCTTAAAACCGTCTTTATGTCATACGCAATAAAAGCTGTTTTCGAAGTTAAACAGTTTAACTTGACGTGGTGTCGTGTGTACTAAATGGGCTCCAAATTTGAGATTTTGTTATTCGATCTTTTGGTATTCGATATTAGATAGGAAACTCTTTTTATATTGATTAATTTAATTTTTTGTATATTTTATTTTATTTAATACAATAAGTACATCTAATAAAGATTGTATAGATAGTAGATAGTTACACAATGGTTACTCTCTCTGACCAACTATTTAAGAGGCCACATTTTGCCGCTCTCTCGCTCGCACATATCATATTTTCTCAAGATTTCTTAAATCTAAGCACATACACAGGCACGTATCCAGAGGGGGGGATAGTTGGGATTTATCCCCCTCCGAAATCCGGAGCACACAAAACAGGACTAATTCAAATTTAGCGGGCGAGTCACTCTCCGATTTGCGGGATGCAGTTGTCTCCCCCACGAATTAAAAGTCTGGATACGTGCCTGAGTGCCTGCACATACAGTGATCTGAGTGCGTAATTAAAAAATGTGTTCCGGCCACTTTTCGCAATATAAGATTACGACATTTTAAAATACATTTCAGTTTTGTGTTGCTGAGGTACAAAAAGTTGTCGTTTCTAACAGTCATTTGAAATGTCAGAAACTTTTTGTACTCAGATCTTGAGAAAACATGAAATGTGCGAGCGAGAGAGCGGCAAAATGTGGACGGCCTCTTAAAAAGAAAGGGACAAACCACTGTGTAACTATACATCTGCTACACAAACTTTTTAGTGAGGGCGTAAGTAATAACGTTTTATATAATACAATTAAATCTACTCAGCCAAGTTTCTTTAATTTTTTTTCACCACAGAATCAATTGATCAAAAAATAATTAAAATTGGTACCATTTTAAAGCTCCATTATTGATTTATCTTTGAAATATATCAACAGAAAATGTCTGAAAATAATCAAACTGGCTGAATATTTTTATAGGTAGGAATAAACTCCCTTATTAATAGGAAAAATATTCAGGATTTTCGGTTGCGGAAATATTTAAATCACTTCGTCTCGCAAATGTGCGAAAGTAAAAGCAGAATGGAGATTATTTCTTAATCACCACAGTCATATTAAAAAAAAAGTCAAATGACAGACAGTTGTCAATTGACTTTGACATAAAATGGCTATGCAGAAATGTCAAAAAGAGCATTGTCAGTTGACCTTTTATAATATTTAGTTATTATTAGGAAATTTCCTAAAATTATTTGCGAAAAGTGATTTTAATTCTTTAAAAATATTTTTCACGCAACCAAACATACTGAATCTTTTTTTTTATTAACAAGGGAGCTTATCTATAAAAAAATATTCAGCCAATTTGTTTTTTTTCAGACATTCCCCATTTCTTTTATCTAACTTAAATGATTCTATGTCAGAAAGAATTTAAAGAAACCTAGCTGAGTCAATTTATTTGCTCTTAAGTGTAGTTGGTATGACAAAATACTAAAGTATCCATAATAATGTATTATGTATATAAAATAATAATAAATAAAATAAATATTTGAGAACGACTATACATACATCGCATTTCAAAGAAAAATAACCTCTATGTCGTTTACATACAAGGTTTAAAACAGTGTAAAGGCGATTTGAGGTTTAATAAACTTCGGTGGGGTAAACTGACCTTTATTACGTTGGCTTAAGTACCTGACTCTTCCTTTTTCGTTTTGTATATTCTGAAAAGGGATAAAAAATATAAGTTATCTAGAAAAATCAAAATGGTGATTTGCAATTAATAATTGACTGTTTTTTAACTTAATTATAGAGTTTTCTAACAAAAGCTGGCATCTCAATGGTGGCGCAACTTAGACTATCTATCACACACATGCGGTATTTTTCGTTCGGAACTTTCATACATTATCGATATTCCGTTTTAGAATTCAGAATCAGATTCCGTCTGTATAAAAAAAACATTTTTCAATACACTTGCTCGTAAAGTGAGGCCTAATACATCGCTTTTAGGGCCATAAACCGAGCTATAACTTACGCGTGCAATAATATATAAAACACTAGTTCGTAATAGAATTAACCCTAAAAAGTTAAATTAGTACCTTACTGCAAGTTCTATGCGAGTAAACAGAGCATTCCCAATTTAGCCGGGTAATACATTTATTTTTTTTGACAACAAAGAGGTTTTATGCTGCTGAAAATTCATACGGTTGAAAGGCTAATTGATCCAAACGACATTTTGTGAAACTTGCAGGGGGAAGGATTAAAGTTTAATTATTTGGAAAAAAATTATAAAAAAAAACTATTGAATAGACTTTTATTTATTTAATACAGAATATCCCTAATTAAATAGGGAAGTTTTCTAAGATATGACTGATGATAATTGTGTATTATTTTAGAAAATTTATGTTGGTTGGCCCAAAATGCATCAAATTTAGTTATTTTTAGAGAAAGGAAAAATGGTTCAAACGCTTACCGTAAATAAAATAGCTGAAAGTAAACTGGCTCAAGCATTGACTTCGAGTAAAATAATACGAGAGAAAATGAATTTAGCGCCAAGTCAACTGACGGTTGAATATACCCAATGAGTCAAAGCAACATGATGGTGTTGCACCCGAGTGAAGTTGTTTGATGCAGATGCTCATTAGAAAGACTGCAGGATGAAACAAAATGTACCCTTACTAGGTTTATAGTAGATATTGATACTAAGGTCAACATTATTCAGCAACATCCATAAGATAATTTTGAGGCTTTTTGCCACTTTATACAATTTTAGATGGTGTCTTGTATATTTTTTTTAATATTTTAATGTAGTTAACAGTTTTTTAATGTAGTTGAATGTAAAATGGGTCAAACGACATAGCTTTTCGTTTTGGTGTAATCCAAAATATGCCAAACGACAAAACCACAACCATGGCGAAAAAGCCAAATGTCTTAATCGACACATGTTATAAAAGTTCGTAAAATCAAAACAGCTTAAGTTGTCCTGTCCTCAAATCGGTCTAATTTTGTGTCGTATAGAAATGAGGCCTGTTTTGCTGTGGGTGCCAAGCGCCAAAAAAGTAGTCAGAAAAATTTGAAACCTAGCTCAAACGACGGAGAAAAATTTGCTGATTCCGAATATGTATAGAACTCAATATCGCAAAAAATGTCGCTTAGACCAATTAGCCTTTCAACCGTCGATATACATTTTTGCAATAAATAAATGTGTAAGTCATTAATTAAGTCAAATAAATATAAAATTATTATCAAATTATTCATAATTCACAATATTTTGTTAAAAAATATCAAAATATTTGCATTTTGTCACTTAAAATTATAATTTTGAAATATTAGTAGTAGGCTGTATGCTCCTCACCCCTTTGTTCGCAAAATATTCTTGCGTTGGGCGTGTGAAAAAAAAAACAAAAAAAAACATGCGCGCCTTTTCCCATAATTATCATATTTTGTTTTTGCCATATTTGTTGCTGTGTGATAAATTACTTTATTTTTTCCTCGCAAATGTGTTAAAAAACGTCGTATGAAACTCGTGCGCTCTTGCTTATTGCACACTCGGCTGAGTTACGCCCTCGCCTGCGGCTCGGGCTGCAACCCACAGCCTTGTGTGCAATGAGCAACCTAAGCTAACTTGTCTCATAATGTACTATTTCGTCCTATGTTCCTTATGAGATGAGATGATGAGATTTATGGAGCAACACTATCACCTGTTTCAGAATAGGGATGATGACTAATGAATAAAATAACGAAATACTAATAAAAATCGTAAACATATTAAACTTTTAGAGTAGCTTGTGTACCTCTTGGTTTTATATATTGCATATTATTTATTTTATGACCCTTCAAAGTTGGGTGGACAAGTCCATTTAAAAAGTATAAAATTTATTAAAATAAATGATACCTTTAATTAGTCCGTAAAATGTATAGCAAATTTGTCTAAGAAACTATTTTGATAAACACAATATTTAATATAGCTGCCGAACAAATTTCCTACGCGTTGCATACAAACTATCACGGCGTGACGTCATCACTTAGTAGCCGTTAGTATGGAGCGTTTTTGGGATTTGTCCATTTGTGTGCATTTCACACTGTGATATCTCGGGCAGTTTTCATGCTAGCGACTTAATTCTTTTACCAATGTTTATTTTTTGAGAGGTAATTTATGTAACATAAAATAAAAAAAATAGTCATCATGCCTATTGTTAGATAATTTTGTTCCACCTTATATGTACGAGTATATCAAGATTATATGGAATTAAAATACTTACAAAGCGCTTCCGTTAGGGTCAGTCTTGATAGCAAAATCGCATTTAGCCTCCTTCATAACGGAAATAATTTCTTCGTTCAAATCCTCCCGCTCATTACAACACAACCACAAATTATTTATAAACTCATTTATAGCTTCTACTTCAATCCCCTCAAAAGGACCGAGAAATTTGAATTCAGTATACAAATCTTTTTTAGCAAACTCATCAAAATATTCGAGAATTTGATTTTTCAAATCATTTTTTGTCAAATCTTCAGTATCATCTGTCTGTACACTCAAAATACTTTTCAGAAATGGATTAGTCTCTTCATTTAGAGTATTTGTTGTTACTTTACAAAATTTACTCGTTTTTTTATTTATATTAATAGGTTTCGAATCTACTCTTACATTGACAAAAAACTTTAATGCATTCTTTTTACCTTTTTTATAATTTTTAAAAGGTTTTTTGCAATCTTCATCCGATTTACAATCTTCATCATCATTTAAACTTTCATTTGATTTAGTAATACTTTCATCATTTGCTGTAATTTCATTTAAACTATGATTTCCTATTACAGTTTCATTTACATCTATATTTATAACTCCGTTTGTTTCAGTTACTTCATTAATTTCGTTTGCTTGTTCTTTAACTTCGTTAGTTTGTTTTTTACTGTCTATGTCCATTTTGTCTGTTTGTTTGTTTGTTTCTTCGGTGTCTTCTGGATCGTATCTCAAGTCTAAATGTGTTACTACATACATGTGATCTGGGGCCTCTTTGAACAAACAGAGAGCTCTGGAATAAAGGTTTCATATAAAATATTAATAATATACTAGAAAATATAAATAATGGTTTTATTATCAAAACATATATTAATGCGAAAATGTATACTTTTTTTGTAACAGGCGCTGCCACATAAAGACGGAATCTGATTCGGAATTCCAGAGCGGAATATCGATAATATTATGTAGATTCCGAAAAATGCGGCATGTGTGTGGTTATATGTAGAACCATAGATTTATAAGGATGAGCTGCATTCGGAATGATTCCGTTTCGGAATTCCGAATCTAAATTCCGTTTGTGTGTGGCCACGGACAGAAATAAATAAGTAAAAAAGTATAACTTTTTTAATTTGATAAGAATATGTCTTGTAAAAACTGTCATTTTCTTTAATATTAGCTCTGGCTCTGTTAAATATGACCTTTGGAAATCCGATCCACTGCTAAAATCTTAAATTAAAAAAAGTAATTCGCATTAAAAATATGATGATACAAAAACGCTTTAACTCACCGATAAGGCCTGACCCCTTCGCTTATCGTCCTCAAAATATACTTATTATAGTTCAAAATGTCATTAAAGATATTGTTCTCCTCCACTTCAGCAACAAATTCCTCATTGACGATTTCTTCAACAATATTGTGTATACGCTTGCGTTCGACATTAGTCAATTTAGATTCAAAGACGACCTCAAGCTCGAAGTCGTTTTTAACGAAATCCAGTATTTGTAACAGAACATTCATTCTGAAGAGATATTTTCGATTTGGGAAGTAGATTCGGTGTTTTTGCACCTTCGGTTGCTTCGGTTTCGGCTCTGGTTGACCGAAGCCTATTCTAGATGCCTGAAAATATTAGCTTTATTAGGTACCGATTAAAAGTTCATCATCATCGAGGTACCGATTTAAAGGTTAATGAAACACTGTATCAAAAAGCATTACAATTCAAACACGATTGAAACATGATTATGATTATGACGTTAACAATAGCAGACTTGGGTTGGGCCCCTGGGCTCTGTACGCGTGACTATGAAGCGCTCGGCGTCCTCAGCGAGGACCAATTTTATACGTCAGAAAAGATAAGAGCTACGTGATAGAAAGGGAGGCAACTACTAGGTGAATATAATGTAGGGAAGGGAGCGCCGTGCGACCTGAATTGCACTCTACTGAGCAAGAGTCGGTATTTATTTAAATGATTTTGCGGAGTGCATCTATTGTACTTGTACTATCATGTATTCTGTGCAACTGTCAAAAGCTTTTTTTTTCTTATTGTTATTTCTAACTGCAATCAGTTTCCACACTATAAGCAGTTTTAAGAGAAGACACATGTTTTGTAAGGCGGTACTCCCATTGGAATACTCTTCCTATGGTTTAGTCACTACGTTTTATTCCCTCTGTTCTAGTTCATCAGTAGCATAACGCTTCAGTCTCTTCACGTCTTGTGTTGTGTCAGTGAGTGCGAGTGCCAGCGTGTTAGTATGGGTCACTAGACACTATGTGTATAACTTTGAAGACAAGTTTATTTCTTCCTTTACAGAGTTCATTTCCACATATTCGTGTAATTCAGAGGTTTTTATAAACCACGGAGTAAGGATAAACTATACTATACCCACATATTCTGTGTTTGGTGCTATCGGCTCAACGATCCCTGTACCACTCTTCCCCAACGCGCCTCCTTCCCAACCCATCTTCGCCATCATACTGAAACAAACAATAATATTGAACTAAAAGTCAGAAATAGCTGTTTTCTGTCTCTTATGCTTTTCGTTGTCATGTTGTACAACTAGAAACTTTGAAACAAGGATGTTTTTGTCTAGTGACTTTTCCAATAGCCTATGATACCAGATAAATAACTGTAAAGATTACCATATATCTTAAACCTGAGAATCGATGAGAGTTGTAGCTAGGAAAAGACTTAGGCGATTTTTAAGGTTAGTGCAAATGGCCGTTAAACATTTACCTTGCCGCTTTATCAATCTTAAGAGGCTGCGATAATGCCTTATTGAGTTTTGCTTGTATTTTATTTGGTCTTGTAACACTGTAATTACAGTTTGGTTGTGGATACGGTTGAGAGTCGGTGGTGTGCTCTTGAGTGGACTTCCGCCAGTATTGTGCGGTCCAATTGTTTGGTGGCGGTTGAGATATGTCGTCTATCTTTGGATCGGAGCTGCAATTGGTGAATTAGATATTAGGATAGTATAAAAAATGCTTGGTTGGATTTCCTTTATTTTTTTGTAATTTAATATAACTTACCATAATAATTTTTAACTGATTGGAAAATATGAATGTTGATATAACTCGTTTGGATATAGAAACCATCTGTAAATGGAGTCCATTCAGGAGGAGATAGCATGACCCACCCACATGGTATAGCATGCAGCAAGACGGTATGTGTGAGCTAGATAGCATGACCAGCCAGCTATTACAGATTGTTTCTTTATCTGCATGAGTTATATCATATTTTCTGCAAGTACTAAACTAAAGATCAAAGCAAAGATAAACGAATGTAAAAAAGTTAAGATTTAACTTTTATTTTTATTGACTTGACAGTATCTAATACTTTAGTCATTTTATATGACTATTTTATTGTGTTTATTTATGAAAGAAACTGAGAAAAGTTCAAAAAACTGAATCAACAATAATAGAACAAAAGTAGGTTACCTCTTGTCTTCTTTCTTTGGAATCGGTGGATGATAGTATCTAGAATCATCATAAAGCGAATCTTTGCTTATCACCCGCCGGTTTTTAGAATCCAAAACCATGTTTTTCTCTTTAGATTTCGTGCAAGTACATGAAGGTCCCTCAGTGTTTTCTTTGACTACTAAGTTTCGTGCACTTAAATCGTTTATATTATAGTAAGTTGAGCTTTCCCATAAATTATAAGTGTGCTGAAATAGTTGCTGAGAGCTTCCAGGCATAGAAAATGCATCAGAATCACCCATTTCTCTAGGATTTGTTTACTTTTGCTGCGCACAAACGGTGCTTGTTTATTAACTAAATGAAGCGGCTAAACTCTACAAAGTATAAGTAAAAGAGATAAATATAATAGTATTTAGATAATTTTTAGATCATTTTAAGTATTCATAAATGTATTTCAAGGAAAAACAAATAAATAAAAACAGCGACCGAACCGAGCGTACTTTTGACAAGTTGGTTGATTGACAGTGACAGGACAGACATAAAACTTTGTTTTCTTTTCTACCAAAATTAACCCATACTGTAGAAGGCAAAAGAAACTATGATCATACAGCAATTCTTTAAGATTGATTTTAAGAGTTCCTTTTATTTGTAACTAAATAATATAGCCTGCCGCTTTCTACTAACTCTTCTCTCCACCAACCAATATTCAACACAACTACGCAACCTACACTAGCATGTAGGTATTTATTTGGTGCAGTCTGCCTCAGATCTAAGTACACACGACAGCACGTCAGGTCAAACAGTTAAATGCGAAAACAGCGTTTGTTACTAAGGCATAAAGACGGTCTAAAGGTCAACATGTATAATCTGAGGTGCCGTCGAGTGTACAGAACATGGTATTAAAATAAAACACGTTTGGTGATTATTATTTAAACAATTTATTACTCTACATATTAAATAGCTATTTTTGATTATAGTAACATATCAGACAGATAGAAAACATGATTTTACATAACATTTTCGCTTACAAATTAATATTAAACATAGCAAAAAAATATGTCAATACACAAAAATCAATTAAAGCGGTTTTATAAATTAATTCTGGCAAATAAGTTGAGTTCCCCAATATGTTACTGTAAACATATAAAATTGATGATGACCGGAATCTGCAGATGATCTGTGAAAAAACACAATAAAAGTGAATTTTTAACACAACACATTATTATAAATTTTGTTAGGGAGTCTGAAAAGGCAAGCTCGTATGAAACATATTTTCTAGTTTTGTAGTAGAAATCCTTTGGAAATCTTAACCTTAGTCCTAAGACGACGGGCGACACGACGCACGAATTCTCTCTCCATTGCGCACTCGATGTTAGACTCGCGGTTAGTTCAACTTCACTTTCTACAGCAAAAAGTTGGTCCTGTTTTACAAAAAATGCCTTCTTTCTACAGAAAAAAGTAGGTCCTGTTCTACACCAAAAAGTTGGCCCTGTTCTACAGCTAAAAGTTTGAAAAAAAACCATCCAAAAAGTTTTCATTCCTCCCTCACCTCAATACTTCACTACTCAGTCATTCAGTAGAACCGTGACCATAAGCACGCGGGCACCCTTTCTTTTTTAACCGACTTCAAAAAAGAAGGAGGTTCTCATTTCGGCCGAATTTTCTACAGAAAGTTTAAGAAAAAAAACCATCCATAAAATTTTCATTCGTCGCTCACCTCATATACTCGGTTATCCAGTAGATTCCTGACCCTAAGCAAACGGGCACCCTCTCTGTTCTACAGCTAAAAGTTTGGAAAAAAAAACATGCGACACGTTTTAATTAATTCCTCACCTCAGTAGCGTTACCTATACCACCTTGGGCTCATTTAAACAACATCCAAACAGGTTTTTTTTTTTTTATTTATTTATTAAGGACAACAACAGCACAATCATAATAAAATTAACTATGAGGTAACTTACAAAATTCATAAGGCCAATTATAGTTATCCGTGATATTACATGATAAAAATTTAGTTAAAAGCAGACATTTTTAGGTTTGAGATAGAAGATTTAATCTACAAAAAAAAAAGAATATTGGTGAGGTTGGTGATATTATTACGGAACTTATATAAATATATACAGGTACTTACTAAAATCAGTATAATTATAGATTAAATAAATAAATAAAAAACGATATATGATTATATACATACATATACATATATATTTATAAAAATATAGATATATACATACCTACATAGATAACAAGTCCAGCACTACACCCAGTAGGTAGTGTGTACTAGGTGCTATGCCGAACCCGCCATCCATGCGCAAAAACTATGCAACAAACGTACACATAGATGTGTTTTTTTTTTATACTTTTTGTGTGTAAACTGCGTCACATTACCTTCAAAAATAGATAATCTTTAACAAAAAAAAAATATAAGATTACTGCAGCACTCCGTATGAAATGAAATAAAAAAAAAAGAAAGAAAAGTTATTAACGGCCGAATACTCAAACGCTGCTTAAATAGTTGAGAGCTCCTCACACAGTTGAGACCGCCTTAACTCATACTCAATTCAAAATTTGAGAGCCGCTCAATTTCTAAGACGACCGCTTATCTGCAAAAACTATCGAAAATGGAATACTCAAACGTTCATTAAGATCTGACAGGTATTTGAGGCCGCCTTAAGTTGATTAAGGTCGCTCTTAATTTAAGGAAGCTCGGACGTACCTCAAGTATCACACGTCAAGGTGATTAGCGCCCTGCACACGTAAAGTTCGGAACGCGGGAAACATATGATACTGGTGGTTATAGATGGCCAACTCGCCTATTTTTTTGCATATAACCGGATACAAGCATACAGCGCCATCTCTTTTGCATGAAGTAAATTACGTCGCTATAGGTCAAAGGGCCCATACGGTCGATCGCGATCGACCGGTCGATCGCCAAGGATAACAGATTTGACATTTTGCACCCAATGTAGTTTTACTTATGCAATTTTTTTTTAAAATATTTGGTGGGTTAAACGGTCAAAATGTCGATCTGTCATAAATTTTTGCTAGGTCGATCTCATTAAGAGAAAGTATGGGCACCCCTGCTATAGGTATACGTAGGTAGGTATGTACCTACCTACCTAGTCAATATTTTAATGAAAATTAGTTGCCAAAGTTATCTGATGTTTATTGTACAAAAAATTACAAACTGTTAGGAGCTCGTAATTTACTGTACAATAAACACCAGATAACTTTGCCAAAGAGTTATCTGAGTTGGTAAAAAATGAGAAACATCTAATACTTAATCATCAAATATTTCTTTTTATAAGTAATTATATCTATTATGCTAAGTATAAATTACAGGTAAACACACTATAGACACATAGGTAATGCAGTACAAGTATCTGCTGCGCGCTCATAAAATACTTCCAGTGACAAAGCCGGCTAACGCGATGGCCAAACGAGTATCCATTTTTCATACTACTGATAAAAAACTTTTAAAATTTATGAGAGAACTGCAGTCCAAACTCTTGAATATCAATTTACACGCACAGTTCGGATCGTTTGCCTTAACATGTAAGATTCGCCGGCAGTCCAAACCGTTCATCGTAAATCGCACGACAAATAGCACTACAGTTTGATCCGCAGTCCAAACCGCACAGATCCATCCCAGGTTTGGAACGCAGTCCCAGATGCGCGGTCCAAACTTTACGTGTGCAGGGCGCTATTGTTTTGCGTTGTGAGGTTATTATTTTGAAAAAATATTTTAAAAATGTCCTTTTCTTCGTTATCATTTCTTTTTATTCTCCAGTCACGTTTTCCTGTTTGATTATTTTAAAGTAAAATAAATAAATTGGGCGGTTTAAAGGTGTTATTTATTATGACAGTCAGTATTTATTGACAGTTGACATAATTGTCGTATCGACATTGAGCTTCTGTGGCATAGAGAGAGATTGTTCCGTTGCACGCTATTATTTTTGAGATAACTTTGATTACGTAGTGCCAGGTGTGATATCGATGGATTGCATGCAAAGAAACGGTTTGCAAATCTCAGTGATGTTACCAGATTGCAAATGGTTAATGCGTCCTTAGCTAAGCAGACATTACCAACAGATAAAAAGCGTTTGAGTATTTCACTTAAATCTAATGGCTTCTTAAACTTAAGGTGGCCTCAGCTAAGATTTTAGTTAAGCAGCGTTTGAGTATTCGGCCGTTAGCTATCTAGTATAACGGATTGGACATGCTTCTTAAAGGTCTGTTTCGAACCTGTGAAAGGATCAACATCGCTAACACTTCATTATACGTTCTGACTAAGCGTGTGAGTATTTAGGCCGTAATTAGTTGAGTGAAAGGGTACACGGAACAGCGGCGTGTGTCGCGTTCGACGCATCGGAGTGCACAACGATATGCAAGAGAGGAGATCGGGGCAATTGAGGCGACCACGTTTATCACTCCTCACTCTATTTACTCGGTCATATCCTAGGATCGAGCCCTGCGGGCTGATTATCTAATTAGAAACCACCTAGCGACCAGTCTCTTTTGACAGATAAATGTGATACATTGCTTCTTCTTTTTGGGGTAAAAAAACATACCAAAGAAAAGTAGCAATGTATGTCAAATGAAACCGGTCGCTAAATAGTTTCTATTTAGATAATCAGCCTGCAGAAGAAGCTAAAAGTTGACCCTGTTTTACAGCAAAAAATTGGCCCTGTCCTACAGAAAAAAGTTGGCCCTGTCCTACAGGAAAAAGTTGGCCCTGTCCTACAGAAAAAAGATGGCCCTGCCCTACTGAAAAAAGATGGCCCTGTCCTACAGAAAAAAGTTGGCCCTGTCCTACTGAAAAAAGTTGGCCCTGTCCTACAGAAAAAAGATGGACCTGTCCTACAGAAAAAAGTTGGCCCTGTCCTACAGAAAAAAGATGGCCCTGTCCTACTGAAAAAAGATGGCCCTGTCCTACAGAAAAAAGTTGGCCTTGTCCTACAGAAAAGACTTGGTCTTGTCCTACAGAAAAAAAATTGGCCCTGTCTTACATCAAAAACTTAAAAAAACATCCAAAAAATTGTAATTAATTCCTCACCTCATTTACTCTGTCATCCAGTAGAACCTGGAACCGAAGCGCGCAGGCACCCTCTCCCTGTCGTCGGGCAGCGCGGGCGTCGCGTCCGGGTATACCGCCTTGGGTTCGGGGGCCGGTTTAGGTCTGACAAATAAATAAAATACATAAAATAAATACATTTATTTTACATATAATTAACAGTGACCGAAGTCACCATTTGAAACGACAAATATAGGCGACCAATATCACAGTTTTACAATGGGGAATGTCCGAAAAAAATCAAATTGCTCCTAAGTAGGAAGTAAGGTGGAGTTCGGTAGCGCAGTGGTTTAGCGCCTGGCCCAGCGATTGCGGAGGTTACGCAACGTTCGCAAGGGTCGGTCATGGGATGGGTGACCAAAAATTTATTATCTCGAGCTCCTCCGTGCTTCGGAAGGCACGTTAAGCAGTTGGTCCCGGCTGCATTTGCAGTCGTTAACACCCACCAATCCACATTGGGCCCGCGTGGTGGGTTATGGCCCATCCTCCTTACCACCCAAAAGGAAGGCCTGTGCCCCAGCAGTGGGGACATCAAAAATGGCTGATGGACATGGACAAGTAGGAATAAGCTCCCTTAGTAATAGAAAAAAGATTCAGAATTCTCAGTAGCGTGAAATTTTTCCTCGACTTCACAAATGTACGAAAGTAACAGCAGAATGGAGATTATAGGTACCTTTGCCACTACCTATATGCCACAACCACAACACGTAAGTATTAAAAAAGTTTTGACATTTTGTATTGAAACTTTTTTTTAATACCATGTTGTGGTTGTGGCAGGTGGTGGCAAAGGTATAATCTCCATTCTGCTGTTACTTTCGTACATTTGTGTGTAGTAATTAAGAGGCCGTAGCGATTTTGCCGCTGACTGCCGCATGCCGCTCTCTCGCATATTTCATGTTTTCTCAAGATTTCTGAAATCTGAGTGCGTAATAGAAAAATATGTCTCGGTCACTATTCGCTATATAAGATTACGGACATTTCAACATAATATATTTCAGTTTCGAGTTGCTGAAGTACAAAAAGTTATGATTTTTGCCAGTTCAAATAACTGTTAAAAACAATAACTTTTTGTATTTAAGCAACAAAAAAACTTAAATATATTTTAAAATGTCTGTAATCTTATATTGCGAAAAGTGGCAGAGACACATTTTTCAATTAGGTACGCACTCAGTTTTATGAAATGTTGAGAAAACATGAAATGTGCGAGCGAGAGGCGGCAGTCAGCGGCAAAATCGCTACGGCCTCTTAAATTCTGCTAGATAATATATTGTTCTTCTAATATTACCTCTTGGTGTCGTGGACGCGCGCCTCGCAGAAGTAGCCGTAGCTCGGCCTCTCCATGTTTAGTTTATCCAGCATGCATTTATCATACACGCCCTGGGTGTTGCGGCATCTGGAAATTAAATAAGGATCTTAATAATTTAATAAAGTATGTATGGTTGTATGTACTACTAGCCTTCCACTCCACTCCACCTGCAGCTTTACCCGCGTGGACTACAGGCTATATCGTTCGGGCGGAGACCCGTGCCCAGATCTATATCAGTACCAAATTTCGTCAAAATCGGTCCAGCGGTCTAATTGTGAAAACGTAACAGACAGTTACTTTTGCATTTATCCTATGTCCTTTCTCAAGCTCTACTTTATCTCTGTCTGTCTGTACCAAATTTCATTAAAATCGGTTTAGTAGTTTAGGCGTGAAAGCGTAACAGACATTTACTGTTACAGTTACTTTCGCATTTAAGTGTAATATTAGTATGGATAGATATGTACTTGGGTGCCTAACCACTTTGCAAGAAACGTTGATGTGCGCATTTGATTTTTAAACACTGTTTAACTAAACACATGTTTAAATGTGATGCTGTCACTTTTTTGACAATATTGTTTGACAGAGACAGCATCACATTTAAACAGGTGTTTAGTTAAACAGTTTAAAAAACTTTTGTAATAACACGGTATATGTTTAGTTAAAATCAAATGTAAGAAAGAACAGTATTTTTTTTAACTAAATAGGACAAGTAAGGAAAAAACTTTGATTATTTATAACTAGCGACCCGCCCTCGCTTCGTTTCGGTTCCCTCCTTTTTTTGCCAATGGGGTTGGTAAACTTTTTCGAAGAGAATTGTTTTATATTTTTTTTTGATAGCACAAGTTTGAAGAATAAAGAAAATAATATTATGTTTTTTTTATTTTACCTTGTTAACTAAATATATTTTTTATATTATTATCGCGATAAAATATCAAACATACGGCTGAACACGAAGTTCCTTTGCATTTAGTGATTTAAAAAACTGATTGACAGATTTGACAGACAGTGACAAAGAGTAATCATACCTTTGTTTTTTTTGTTTTGAGCAACAACATAGAAAGTCTTTGGAGCAAAGGCATAACCTACGCATACAGCCGTAATAGTGATTTATTATACTATGCTGTAAATTAAAAATTAAAATTTTTATTTAAATTAAAATGAAGCATTAGATAATTCCGCAATTAGTTATTCCTGACTCCAAAGCCAAAAGCTACCAGAAAATATATAATTCACAACAGTCTTGGAAAAGTTTACCAACCCCATTTCGACCTTCCAACAACACCCCAAAATAAAACAAATACTTGCAAGTCGTCACCTACATCCACTCCAGAGATCTGTGGTGATCTATTATATTTTAGCGATTGGTCTGCTGGAATGCACTGTTGTACTCTTTGACCTTCTGTCATGCGGCATGACAATACCGCCATTATGCGGAAATATTTAGAGCCAAATTTATTTCCTTTTTAATTATTTTAAGAAGTAATTAACTACAACAATAGTTAAAAGAATCTGATAAATTAATAATAATAAATATTAATATTTAAAAAATAACTATTGGCGCGATTATCACATAGATAAATATTTCTGATTAGCACCATAAAGAACTTCAGACAATATTATGGACTCATGACCAAAATAACTTTTATTTATAATAACTCGTTTGGTAAATTAAATAATAATGAGTTCATTATGGAAAATAATTAAAGTGATATACAGTAACCTTACAATTTGTTTTGATATATTTCAAAGGGATAAAACAGCGTTTTCAATAAAAGCTCCCAGTTAAGGCGGCTTAAATTTTTCCGACACTTCCAACAAATATTGTTTTATTTCAACCAATTAACATAAAACTTCAACTTATTATACACCTATTACCTTCCTCAGGAATCACTCTATCATTTAGTGAAAATCGCATGAAAATCCGTTCAGTAGCTTTTGTGTTTATCGTGAACAGACAGACAGACAGACAGACGCAGCGGAGGAATTTGTTTTATAATAAGTAGTGATAATTGAAGGGAAAAACATACTGTTTCAAACTAAAGTCTCCGGAGCTCTGGTCAACGCAGTGAGCGTACTGGTTGAACTCGCCCATGCAGGAGCTCTTGACCTTCTGGAAGAACTCCATGGTGCAGGCAGTGACCACCTTGCCCTCGTTGATGCACTTCCGGGGGTCCTGCTCCTCCATACGGCATAGCATGTACTCCTGTTGACGTTGAGATGTTGGAAGTTACATTTTGTATTATGAACAAATACACAATGTAAACATAATCAAACAATGCATTGCTTCTTATGACAGTTTAGTTAGTAACCTACCAATGTCCTAAAGATCTTGGATTTGAATCCTGGCAGAGGTTCTTCACCAAATCATTGGTTCTTGAACCAAAGCTTTTGGTGTAGCCACATTAGAGCTGACTGCTGAATTGTTTACTTTTTTTTATAAGAAAAAAGAAAAAATGTTTATTCGGAGCATATACATATACATTTATAAAAAATACATTTTAATCTTATTGCTATGCAGCCGAAAAGGCCTCCACTCAGCAAAATGCCACAGCATGTTAATGCAATGACGCTGGTGTTATGTGGAACCAGTTTGAGAGGGGCGTATAATAAACAATATGCCGGCTGTTAAATTATTGCTGAATTGAAGCAGTGAGAAGTTCAAAGTATTACATTATGTGGGTATAAACCAGATATACAAAATTAAAGTAATCTTTAAGGTAAAATAAAAGTTAATCTCATCACAACATTTACCTTATATTACTTATGTTTGGTAATTTTCAAAAAAATTTCAACACAGAAATCTTCAATAGAGAAATTTTCAAGCCAAAAACTTTTGACACAGAACAACTGCCTAAGTGCTGGATATTATCTGCTGTTCAAAAAGATGTCTTTTGAGGTTTTGCTTAAAGGCGATAACAGATTTACAGTTTCTAATAGGTGGAGGCAGGTTATTCCAGCACTTTGTGGCAGCGTAGCGAAAGCTACCACGAAAGGCAGCAGCTGGGAACAGTAAATGTGGTACAATCCTAACTGCACGTTGTGAAAACTTAAGTTTATCAAACAAATATTTGGGCCGCCTGCTGAGGACTGTACCAAACAACAAACAAGCAAAATGTAAAGTTCGTCGAGCTGTCATGTTTAACAAATTGTTGCGGTTCAAGAAAGAAGTAATATGATGACGCCGCGGAACTGGAAAACAAAAACGTGCACAAGCGTTCTGGATTCGCTGTATTGCTTTTTTAGTGCGGCCCAGCAGGCACCCTTCAATTACAGTGTCAGCGTAGTTAAGTTTAGATAAAATGAGTTATTCACACAACCTTACTCGCATGTCTACGCTTAAACAATCACGGACCCGATACAACACCGTCAACCTGTAGAAACAATTCCTTGATATCTCTGCTACGTGTTGCTCAAATTTAAGTTTGTCATCTATAAGGATACCCAGGTTACGAGTATGAGTTACACGAACTAAACGATCTCCTTCTATAGTTACAGCAGGGACTCTGGCTGCGATATAAATTTGGATTTGCTAGGGTTCAAAACCAAATTATTCTGCTCACTCCACTGAGACAAACGATTTAAATCACTGTTTAACTTATCTACTGCTGCACTAGTCGCGTTAGGCTTGAAGGATATATACAATTGTAGATCATCAGCGTATAAGTGATACCTACACTGTTTAATGCTCAAAGTAATGTCTGCACAGTATAGTATAAAAAGAATAGGTCCCAGGATAGATCCCTGAGGGACTCCTCTGTCAATACGCGAGGTAGATGAGTAGGAAGGAACATTACCACCACGGCGGACTTCGACACTTTGCGTGCGCCCAGTAAGGTAGCTGGAAAACCATTGTACAGTATTCGAATCAAATCCATAATAACAAAGCTTAGCCAAAAGTAACTCAATATTTATTGTATCAAAGGCATGCGAAAAGTCTAATAATACCAATAAAGTACCCTCTCCCATGTCTTAACTTGCAAGAATATCGATCCAAAACATCCAACAGTGCGGTTGCAGTACTATGAGCCTTCCTAAAGCCCGATTGTTTCTCTGGTAAAATGTTGTTTGCTTCGAGGTATTCTGTCATCTGCATGCAGACCACTTTTTCAACTATCTTAGACATGAAAGGTAGAATACTAATTGGGCGGAGATCTTTATAACTACTAGGATTTTGTTTTTTAGGTATGGGTTTTACTATAGCATTTTTCCACAAATCAGGAAAAATACCAGTGCATAGCGACTTGTTAACCATGGCAGTGATAATCCGCAAAGTGCGCGGAAGTGTCAGTAATATCATATCTGAGGTAAAACCATCTAAACCTTGAGCATTACTTTTAATGCTTTTTATTATATTGTACACTGTGGTCTCAGTAACTGGTTTAAGTTTGAAAACAGATGAGCCAAATTTACTAGTCTTGAACTTGTTTAAAAGGGGAAGTGAAACACTGCCGTTTCCAGGAATGTCCAGAAAATGCTGATTTATACTATCAGGGTTACTTAGATGTTGAGGAAGACTATCTACTTTTGACACGAGAAGAAGAAGACAATTGTTATTTACTTCCTTACAAACAAGCTTATTCCTCATTTCGTTTCTTACGCTTGCACACAATCGTAAATTGCAAAATACTTTTACAAAATTGAGCAGTAACAGTAAGTAAACAAACTATGATAGTATCTACCATTAGTAAAAAAATATTTAAAGCAATTCAAGACTTATGAATCACATATAGCTGCATATAGCAATGATTTTAGCGAAGAGAAGTCAGAAGTACATGAAACAAAAACAACTCATGTTTCAATCAGAATAAAATTCATCTTTTTAGTATAAACATAACCTCTTTTTTGTGAGATTATGCAATCAAATTGAGAGTAATAAACAACAACTTATAGACTCAAAGCAATAGAATCAAATCTATTTGGTATTTAGATACAATAAATAAATGTTTACTCACATTATTAGCGTGTTCACAATATTTCCCGAGGTGGAACGACCCAGCGAATAAAGTGGAGGCAGATAAATTGACCTCTTGCACGGTCAATTCTGACTCCTCCGGCAAACTGATGTCCGCGGTAAGCACCATTTTTAACTAATACAATTTCACTACGAATTTAGATGATAAAATCCCAAATTAAATAGGAATATTTCCTTCCACAATTTCGAGGAAGAATATTTTTGAATAATCCTGTTTATTTTAAAAGCTATGATTGACAAAGGAGACAAAGATAAAAGACATTTGTTGTCCATAAGTGTGAGCGAGATAGCTACATTTATGTCGCTTTCTTTATTTGGTAGGTTAATAATAGTACGATGACGTTTGACAGCTGTTTAATTTCGTTCCGTTTCACGTAAATTAAATACACATTATTAAATGCAAATATATTTTTTATTTCATTGACAAATAAATGTGAAACAATAATGACTAGAATAAAACTTGTCCATAAATCCAAAGCAGTCGTTTATATTTCAATCCAAATTCTTGGGCCAAAAGCCCAGCTTTATGCTTATTTCTTCATTTGGTCTCCGAATGGGTAGCCCTCGTCTTGACTATATTCAGTAAACCGCTCGTCTAAAATTAAAATAAAATAATACTGAACAGTATCTTCATTCAAATTATTACTGAGTATGGGTTAAATTTAAATTAGTAGAATATTATCTATTCTACACACGATTTAAATCTTTGCGTAGCGCCATGTACTCTATGCTCTTAGGTAGGTACCTACACCTAGGTCTCTAGATACACTAGCCAACCGCGTAACCATAAAAAATACTCGAGGTTTTCATAGGCTTTCTCCTCTATAATATAGAGCCAGAAGGCAATAAAAACTTACAAGCAGACGCAAAGGTGCGGGCACATTTGTCTGACGCCACATGTTAGTAACACGCCGTCAGATGACATCGGTTTTCATAGTAAATGTTTGCACTAGGATCACACTTATCTTATAACACGTCCATATAAATACGGCGTGTTAACACGTGGCGTCAGACATATGTGCCCACACCCCACACCTTGGGGCTTACCATCAGCAAATAAGAAACCGTTTAGTTCAAAAGCAGGCCTTAAACAGGACTGCGTAAGGTCTGCTTTCATACTAACCTTTGAGGTCATAGTACGAAAAAGTAAGGCAGTCAATATAAGTCCTGCTTTAGGAGCTCATAGTAAGGCCCCTTAAGGCTCTCCGCTGCGTTAAGCGGGACAAGCGCGCGGGGCGACATAGATTAGAGCTTATTCATGCACTGCAAGCATCTGTCCGTCATAAAAACCAGCAATCTATATTCCCGCGTCGTGTACCCGCGGCGGGATCCCGCTTGACGCAGCGGAGGGCCAGACTTCAAAAATCAAAGCTTTATAATAATTTGACTAACCTCCATATTGCACGTAGTTTTCTCCAGGTAATTGATAATATTTAGGGATATCATAGCGATTTACCTGAAAACGAATTAACAAATAACTAACGCCAATGCACTTGGAAAAGAAGTGAAAGTTTTAACACACAAAGAACTCACCGAATCATAATTTCTCCTCCCCATTC
The DNA here is from genome assembly GCA_950108535.1 of Agriphila straminella. Lineage (NCBI taxonomy): Eukaryota > Metazoa > Arthropoda > Insecta > Lepidoptera > Crambidae > Agriphila > Agriphila straminella. The sequence continues at coordinate 15,142,319 of OX467304.1, forward strand.
TCGGAATATTTTTATTCGTTTTTATCACATAGCCCATCGCGTTTTGGTCGAAAGGTCCCCCACTTTCATCGCTTCTCCCGATTCTTGGAATATTATTCGATCTTACTATGGAACAATCGATTGTAACCAAAATATAACTTAGGCAGAATGCTACTAACGCACAAGCCAGTTTCGCCGCCATGTTGACGAAGTTTAATGTGGGTAGTTTGACAACTGAAAAGTTCTGATGATTTTAAACTTCGGAGCGAAAAAAAAAAAAAAAGCGCGGGAAACCTTGATCGTGGCGGGTGTCTTTTTTGGTTTTCTTATTAATTATTACTTATTTCCCTGTAAATAATAGGATCAGATAAGTGTTAATATTGTAAATATTGTGTATTTATTTAGTTTAAGTGTTATTGTTTATAGTTTCAACGTATTGGTAAGTTCTTAAGTATATTTTTGCATGACTGAGCCCGAGGACCCTGGGGGGACATCCCTCCAGGTGTCCCATATTGTTACGATTTCACATGATGGTTCAGGAATGGATACGGAAGGCTCTTTTCTAGATACAGATGCTTCGGAAAGCAAGAGTAATGTCAATCACCATAAACGCAAAAGAGTAACATCACGAAAAATTTGTAAGCATTGTAATAAAAAAAGGAGACGCCATAGGTCTTCTTCAGATATTAACTGCGAAAGTGATTGTCAATGCGAACTTACCGTACTAAAAGAATCCTCAGCGGCTTTTAAAACTCCCAGTGAGTCAATTCCATCTTCTTCAGTGCCACAACCACAACCTATCTTAACCCAAACTAAAGATGCCGACTCTCGTGAGCCCGTTGGCAGATTTCTGTACCAGTCTTGTGACTCTGCCCCATATATAGTCCACGTCCAAAAGACACAGTCTAGCCCAAATGATAATGTAATCATTCACCCTATTTCTTTTGGTCGTTTTCTAAAAAACAACTGTATTAAAAACATAGTCAATGGTAGTCTTAAAAGAATAGGTAGAAACAAAGTTTTATTGTCATTCGTCAATTTCTCTGATGCAAATGCATTTATTAATAATCAAGCCCTGATAAATAATAACTACAAAGCATTCATTCCTACATTCTCGGTCACTCGTATGGGAGTAGTTCGAGGAGTACCAACTGATTGGTCTGAAGATGAAATCCTTAAAAATATAACTGTTCCTATTGGATGTGGACATATATTAAAGGTTAGGCGTATAAATAGAAAGAATGTGATAGAAGGTAAAGCAACATATATTCCAGTTGAGACAGTAATTCTTACATTTGATGGACAGGTATTACCAAAAAGAATTTTTTTATGCTATAACTCTCTCCCGGTTGATCTATATATTTATCCTACAGTACAATGTTTTAACTGTTGCCGATATGGCCATATTAAGAGTCAGTGCCGATCTGTTCCTAGGTGCTTCAAATGTGGCAGCAATCACACAGGTGAGAGTTGTAATATTGACGAGGAGGATGTAGTCTGCTGCTTATGCTCAGGGTCTCATTATGCAACCAATCGAAAATGTCCAGAATTTAATAGGCAAAAATCTATAAAGGAATCAATGGCCAATAATTGCATTTCCTATGCTGAAGCACTAAAACTACACCCTCCCGTTACTAAATCTTATTCCGAAGTCTTAACCTCGACTGCTGCTCATTCTTCCCCTTTAAAACAAACTTATGAAATTCATAATGGCAATAATAATAAACCAAACACACATTCATATAAAAAAACTGTTTTTACTAAATCTAACAGTCCTCCAAAACAGTATAGTAAGGGTTATGATAAGGAAGCTCATGCTGCCTTGATAAAAGATTATGATATTCCTTTACCCTCTGTTGGCACAATTAATGAGAAAAACCCTTTCTGCAACATGTCAACCAGAGATCTCATTATTGCCCTAATAAACTTTCTGTCTCATTCAGAAAATATGTCTGAACCGTCCAACGCTGCACCTGAAAATGTAAATAATGTTAATAAAAAATCAAATAATGGATCATATGTCATCAATCCTACAGTGGAATTGTCAAAGCATTAACAATAAGAAAAGTGATTTACTTCATTTAATAAATGTTCATAAACCTGTAGTAATAGCTCTACAGGAAACATGGCTTAAGCCAAATAGTATTTTTAATATACCTCACTACTTTCGCTTAAGAGAAGATCGATCAGACTCTTATGCCGGTGTAGTCCTATTGATTAATGATTCTTTATCCTTTCAGCACATTCCTATTAACCATAGTAGTTACCTGTCAATTATAGCCGCTTCTATTAATAATATCTGCTTTGTTTCTCTATACATTCCTCATCCAACATCCTCCGTTTACAATGAATTAGATACCATCATCTCCCAACTCCCAAAGCCAATCCTTATAATGGGTGACTTTAATGCTCAACACCAAGCCTGGGGCAGCGCAAAATCCAATTATTATGGCTCCAGAATTTTAGACTTCACAGAATTGAATAATTTTTGTATTCTTAATACAGGACTTCCGACACGACGAACATTGCCTCACGAAGGCGATAGTGCGCCTGACCTTACAATTTGTACTCCTAATCTTGCTTCATCCTTGACTTGGAATCGTCTATCTTCCACTTATGGTAGTGACCACTTCCCTATTTTAGTTGAATTACCTAAAACTTTAATCAGAAATCAAAGCAGACGCCCCCCTCGTATGAAATACAAAATTAATCAAAATGACAGTGACAGTGACAGATGGGTAATGTTTAGGGAGCAGGTTGAACAAAGAGTGTCCCTCTTTCCTCCTTCCCAAGAAAACAACGGATCACAGAGTGCTGAAGCTTTTGCTTCAGTTTTATTAGAAGCAGCTGATGAAGTTTTTCTGCGAAAACAAACAAACGGGTGTATTCCTTCCCCTCCATGGTGGGACAGTGAATGTACAGCGGCAGTAAAAAAGAGGCAAGAAGCTGAAATAATCTACAACGAATACTCTACATCAGAAAATTTTGCTAGTTTAACAGTTATAATGAGTGAAACCCGTAAATTATTCAAAAAGAAAAAGTGGGATGGTTGGAAATCTTTTTGCGCATCTTTAGCACCTGATGTTTCGCCATCGGCTGTTTGGCAAAATATCCGTAGATTTAGATCAGCGTTTAAGGAACCTTTACCACAATACCTTGATGACACCGTAGCAGATAAATTTTTAGACAAGTTAGCTCCTCCATTTGCCCCACAAATGCCAATACCTCATCCCCATATATGCTTTGAAACCCCAACAGGAAATTCAACTGGCCTTACCTCTCCTTTCAGTCTCATAGAGCTGAAAGGTGTGTTATCATATGTAAAAGATTCAGCTCCCGGTACGGATGGTATACCTTATTCTTTTCTAGCAAATTTGAGTGATCCGAGTCTAAATTTTCTTTTACACATCATTAACTCAGTTATGACTTCTGGCGAAATACCTACTTCATGGAAAATCCATGAAATCATTCCCATACTCAAATCAAATAAACCCCCATTAGATCCAAATTCATATAGGCCAATTGCTCTTGCCTCGGTTCTCTCTAAACTAGCAGAACATCTAGTAAAAAATAGATTAGAATGGTATGTTGAAAGTCAAGGCCTACTGGCTCCAAGTCAATATGGTTTTCGAAAAGGAAGAAGCACCATGGACAGCTTAGGAATTTTTATCACAGATGTGAGATTGGCTTTTTCAATTAATGAATCCTTGCTTGCTGTCTTCCTAGATATATCCGCTGCGTATGATAATGTTGATCTTCAAATATTAAATAATAAATTATCTGATCTAAAGGTGCCTCCTATATTCTGCAATTTTATTTATAATCTTTTCTCAGAAAGACAGATACAAATGAATATAGGCGAGTCTAACGTTAAAACAAGAATTACATGGAAAGGTCTACCCCAAGGGTCAGTACTAAGTCCACTACTCTATAGTATATACACATCTGACTTAGAATTGCATATCGCTGGTAAAGTTAATATTCTACAGTACGCTGACGATTTAGTCTTATACGTATCCGGTCGATCTGTAGAAAAATTAAGCCATTCCTTAAGCAATGCCATGCATCTTTTAAAATCATGGTTACATAATAATTCCCTAAGTCTTAGTGTTAGCAAAAGTAATGCAGTATTGTTCTCTAGAATGCGTTTACCCCCTCCATTTACAGTTTTGTATAATAATCAACCAATCCCTGGAAAAAATGAAGTAAAATTTTTAGGTATCCTTCTAGATTCTAAACTCACAGGTTTGTCTCATTGTTATAATGCCTCCGCTAGGTGTGAACGTTTATTAAATATTTTACGTTGCCTCTCCGGTGTTTGGTGGGGTGCCCATCCTTTCACGTTAAAACTCATGTATAATGCAATCATAAGAAGCATCCTAGATTACGGTACTTTCCTTTTAGAGCCATGTAGCGTAGTGGGTCTATGTAAGTTAGACAAGATCCAATCCAAAGCATTACGTATTGTAACCGGAGCCATGAGATCCAGCCCAGTGAATGCCCTCCAGGTTGAATGTGTGGACCCCCCTTTAAATCTCCGAAGACAATTCTTAAGCGATAAATTTTTATTTCGTGCCCTTCAATTTTCTAATCACCCTCTCTATCACAAACTACAAGATCTGTCAGACCATGTAGAAAACTCATCTTATTGGACTCATAAGTCCACTCCATGTTTAGTTATTAGTTTCCGTAAATTTATTTCATTACAAGCTCCCACACATCGTTCTCAGTATCTTCCCATATTTTCTGTAAACTATGAAGCACTTGTCAACCCCCCTGAAATTAATTATAATTTAGAAATCCTGAAGAATGATGAAAATGCTCACATCCATCTTAACTATATAATCGATAAGGAATGGCCTGACTGGCACTTTATTTACTGTGATGCTTCTAAACACCAAAACTCCGGAACGGTTGGAATAGCTGTTTATCATCAACAATATAATATACACCAGAAAATAAAATTGCCACCTGAAACATCAGTTTTTTCAGGCGAATGCTTTGGAATTCTAAAATCTCTAGAGTACATCCTTCTTGCAAAACTTAACAAGTCCATTATATTCACAGACTCAAAGAGCGCCTTGCAAGCTTTGCAGAAATTTCCTTTTAAATCTTCTTCAGCCTGTCTTTATATTATAGAATGTAAGCAATTGCTACTAAATTGTAAAATTAAAGGCTACGATGTTCTTTTTGCGTGGATACCTGGCCATCACAATATCGCTGGAAACGAAATAGCCGATAGATTTGCGAAAGATGCTGTAAACAGCGGTGATATGTTCCCCTATAAAAATATTGTGCCTGATCTTCTTTCCATTCCTAAAGATCATTTACATAACTCTTGGAGTAATCTTTGGAACAGCAGTAGTAAAGGCAAACATTATAAATCAATACAGCAATTAATTCCTCAGAAAATGTGGTTTTCTAAAATAAAATTTAATAAGCTTGTAACATCCAGTATCATAAGGATGCGCCTAGGACATAATTGCTCTGCTTCTCATCTCGCTAGACTGGGTATTATTAATAGTAATTTGTGTGCTTGTGGTACTGCTGAAGAGGATTTGAATCACATTTTCTTTGACTGCCCTCTCCGTAATTGTTCTTCATTCATTGCTTCTTTGATAGACCTCCACGTTCCCCTTCCTACATCTGTTCCTACCTTATTATGTTCCTTACATTATGATATATACAACATAATATCTACATACATAACTGACAATAATGTGAAAATATAAATATTCCCACAAATCCAATTATTTCTATATTATATAATCTATTTATGTAGTTTATCCATATCTTTTATTACTTTATTATCCTTATCCTTGATCCTTCCCCAAAATTCCGATCCGGTCTTTTTACGTATAATGAAATGGTTTCCTTACCTTTGACTTGTTTGTGGCAAATGCACAAACCGTGCGGTGCCAAAAAAAAAAAAAAAAAAAAAAAAAAAAAAAAAAAACTTCGGAGCTACGGTTTTAAAGGCAGAATTCGATCCATCCCGTATTTTCGAATGATCGTTTGATTTTATCATCTTGTTCAAAACGATTTGGAATAGTAATAGCTTACTAGATGATTATCTTTGAATGCGGGTAGTTGATTGATTGATATAGTCAAAGTATAGCCAACAAAGCACAGTGGATTTTCCCGCTCAAACTGCAGCCGGAAGTAAGTACCAGTATAAAATCTTTAATCATTGTAAAAAAAAATGTCGGCTCCATTGATGTACAGTGAGCAGCATATCAAGTTATACAAAACTGTCAAAAATCTACAATGAATTTTGAACCTTAAACTGCTCGACTTAAAGTTTAAAAATGATTGAAGAAATTTGACAGGTTGTGGAAGCCCAGCGTGCCGTCTACCGTACAATGCGCAGTGATCCGCGGCAACTTCACTCTAATGTATGGTGCGCACCAAGAATTTTATATTCATACTACTACCTTCCGCCCGCTACTTCGTCCGCGTGAACATTCGAAAAATCCCTAGGGAACCTTTGACCGGGATAAAACATAGCCTGGATTAAAACATATAAGGATATATGTTTTAATCCAGGCTATGAACTATCTTCGTGTCAATTTTCATCCAAATCTGTTTAGCAGTTTTTGCGTGATTGAGGAACAAACATCGAAACATCCAAACCAACATACTTTCACATTTAAAATATTAGTAGGATAGTTAGAATTAGGATTAAGTTCTTGGTGCGCACAGATTTAACAGAGCGTTTTGTACTAGCGCTCTGAAGTTGCCGCGGACGGATAAACCTACATTGCATGCGTAGATTTTCACAACTAGCGGCCGCCCGCGGTTTCACCCGTGTGATTCCCGTTCCCGTGGGAATATCGGGATAAAAAGTATTCTATATTTTAATCTAGGCTATCTACTATCTGTGTGCCAAATTTCATCCAAATCCGTTCAGTATTTTTTGCGCGATTGAGGAACCAACATCCAAACCCACAAACTTTCACATTTATAATATTAGTAGGATATACAGTGATCTGCAGCAACTTCAGAGCGGTTGCGGTACAAAACGACTCTCTCTGCTATATATTCTCGATTGAAGTTGCAGCGGATCACTGTCTATTGTCAATTTAATCGCTTTGTATGTGCAATTTAAAGAAACGCGCACAGTGGAACACACCAACAACGCATCTACGCGCGTGGTTTTACTAATAAAATCTGCGAAACGGAGCGTAGCAGTGTGTCTTACTTGCGGATGGGAATAAAGAAAAACGATATTTATAGTAATTTAGTATTTAATACTTACTACTTAAGGTTCTAAATATTTACTAACAATTTGTAATAAAAGATCTATCATTTAGATTTAGCGTTGCTAAAAGTTTAGCTAACTAACATATTTTTTTTGTGATTCTTTACTGGCAACACTAAAATAAGTTTACCCCACGGAATTCCAAATTTCCTCAACCGATTTTCAATTTTAAATACTACACGGTTTAAGATAAAAATTATTTAGATAAAGACTGAATTTAAAGAGTTTCAATTTATTGAGCTTCGAACAAAGATTATTATTGATCATTAAAGTTCATTTGGAAGAACAAAAGAAAGGACAAAATACAGATTCCAGCAAACATCTTGACGCTCTTTCGACGGAGTGGGGATAAGTTCGCGCATGTGCACTTGCGAGCGACCAATAGCGCGCACCCCCCCCCCCCTCCCCCGCCGCCGCCCGCGCCCCTCACTTCTAAAACGTAGTGATTACTTGCTCAGTGCTCACATCTTCATATGGAATGAGGATTAGTGGCCACCTCTGGTGTTAGAGTTTATCAAGCCGCCTGTAGGGCCTCCGACTTGGCTTAACGACTGTTATCAGATGACAACAGCCGGGACCGACGACGGTTTAACGTGCACTCCGAAGCACGGAAGCGCTCAGTTATAATGCCACTTAACGGTCACCCATCCGACACCTGGCCGGACAGAGCGTTGCTTAACCAACGTGATCGAGTATAATCAGTCTTTTTTTTTAATTTGAGATTTTTCAAAATTGCTTGTCAATCATTTACATTGCATCGGCTTTACATTTTGATAGTCTAGGAGCAATGCTTGACAAGCACCACAGAATAGATAGATTACCGTGGCCAATCAAAAGTAGGCCACGCCTCCAAATGGTAAATGCAATGTAAATGATTGACAAGCAGTTTTGATCGTTTATTAGGGGGTCTTTAACATTATTAACATTAGTTTAAGATTGTCACTAAAGGAGAAGGTCCAATCTGGGCCAGGTATATGTACGGCACACCAAAAAACAGGAAAAAATATAAGGATTCTCAGAAAAATAGAAATATTTAAAATTTGTTAGTAATTTTTTGGCTCATCGATGATTTATGTTGAGATTTTCCACGCACTACTTATAGGTACTTATAGGTTAGGTATGTCGCATTTGGGTAGATACCACTAGGTTTATCACTGTAAAAACTATTTCGTCAGTCCAACCAGATAAAATAAATAGTTTCAAATCCATTTCAAAAATTATTGCAAATCATGAGATATTAGATTGAGTTGTCAAAACGACATTGACATGCCGCCATCATGGTATAAATGTCACAAAGTATTTTAAAATGCTTTGAGCCAGAAAATAAAGCTAAATCATGAAAATTGAATAGTCTGAATCGACATAAAATTTTATTTCCTTCATTTTTCTATACCCTACATAGACCTGGCCCAGGCTCCATACATTTTTGGACCATCTCTTTTTCCCCGCTTGGTGGCGCTACTGCTGCTAGAGACCTTTATACGGGCATATGGGCGTACCGAGGTGGGGCAAGGAGGGGCAGCTGCCCCCCTGGATTTTCGTACCTCTAACTAACTATCACTGTTATCAATAATTTTTCTTATTTGCCATACAATTGTGTCGATTCGGTTGGTACAACTAAACTAAATTGACAGGACTAAACTTATTTTAGGATCCTGTTTAATCTTGTCTTTTCGATACCAAAAGAGAAGGATGAAAAACTAAATTTAGTTTAATCCTGTCAATTTAGTTAAGTCGTTGCCAACCGAATCGACACCACTATATTTGATTTACAATAAATTTGCCCCCCCCCCCTGGGGGCGATACAATAGATTTGCCCCCCTGGCCCAGAACCTGGGTGCACCCATGGGCATCTACCTCCAATTTTCCCGTTTATATCAAGTTATAGCTAAAATATGGTTGATACACACTTTGACTTTGATAGTAATAATAATTATTATGGACGTTAGACAGTAGGTAACTGCCGTACTCAGAGACGTCAATTAAGTTTAATGCTTCATTAAGTATCGTGTCGTCTTATACTATCACTATGGAAAAGAAAGAGATAGCAACAATTTTAAAGAAGCATTAAACTTAATTGACGTCTCTGAGTACGGCCGTGAATGAATTAAAAATGGAGTTGGTTAAATGAAAAATTGATAACATGAAAATTCGCTTCCAACATCCAAAAATTGATAGCAAACAACAAAATTACAGGTCTACATCTACACTAGCGCCAAGTTAGCGGTAGTGCGCCGACTGGTGGACGATTTGTGAATCAGTCAAATTTTCCTGCCACTTGGATTGTCTATGAACAAAACTTAATGTCTTTAGGTTGTCTATGTCACACTCATCTCCCGTTTCCCCGTAGACCGATCGGTATGAACACTTGGTACTTCGGCGTGATACCTCCTTTCTCTATGACTGCACGAACGAGGGAGAAAGGGTCCAGTTTCTTTTTGACGACCAGAAATCTGCGGGCAAAGAACGTACTTTTAAGTACAGTCAACAGCACAAAGGTTTTAGTAAATTGTCAAACTGTTTGATTTTTAACCTTAAACTATTATGGCCTTATTAATAAACAAAAATACGCGCGAAAAACATAACCCTTTCTTTGCAGTCGGGTAAAAATAGAGTAGATTTGAATTAGGTATTCAACTCAACCAGTTTTAAGTCATACATACCCCCTTATTATTAAGTAAGTTTACACCTAGTTTAACCAAAAAACTTGCTTAGGAATATGACGCTTTGAGACATCAAACGTGGAGTAATATTGTTAAGCAATATTTTTGGTTAAACCGGGTGTAAACATTCTCGGCCTTATTACAAAAGATTTTTAAACACTGTTTAACTAAATACATGTTTAAATGTGATGCTGTCTCTGTCAAACAATATTTAAACATGTCCACAAAGTGAGGAGGCATATAATCCAAATCATTCATAATGTCACTTTATTTTTACCATCGCCACTCAAAAAAGTGCGTCTTATTCATTGATAACAGTAATTAAAACGCGTTTTTATTCACCGAGTGAATAAAAATATTTTGAATTTGGAACAAGCGCGCATCGTATGAATTAGGTACAAAAAAAATAAAAGGTGCTGAAAGTATGGAGCTATTCCATAGATAAAATTATAGTTCTACAATTAAATGACAAAAATAATCCCGCCAATTTTATTTAGGTTCTTTTTTGTGTCTTATCTTTGGGTTCTTTTCTAAAAAATATCCCGCTAAATCAATTAGGTCTTTTTTAGTGTCTTATATTTGGGTTCTTTTTTATATATTTGAGGGAGATTAATTGGTTAGTCTTGCATCAGTCCATTCCATCAGTCTGGTACGATCTTCAGTCTAAAAATTCAAAGTCTATACAAACTGATGAAGTGGACTGATGCCAGACTGATCATGTAGTTTCCCTCTTAGTTAGCTCGGTGGCGCAGTGGTTTAGCGCCTGGCCCAGCGATTGCGGAAGTTAAGCAACATTCGCAAGGGTCGGTCATGGGATGGGTGACCAAAAATGTATTATCTCGAGCTCCTCCGTGCTTCAGAAGGCACGTTAAGCCGTTGGTCCCGGCTGCATTTGCAGTCATTAACACCCACCAATCCGCATTGGGCCCGCGCATTGAGTGGGTTATGGCCCGTCCTCCTTACCACCCATAAGGAAGGCCTGTGCCCCACAGTGGGGACATCAAAAATGGCTGATGGACAACTATAAATACTATAGGTACTGCTATTTTTTTTTCTCGCAGACAATGGTAAAAAGTAGAGTACACAACTCGTGAAAAAAAAATTTCATCTCGGTCCTTTGTATCCCTCGCTTCGCTCAGGATTCTACTTTTGAATCCCTCGCTACGCTCGGGATTCAACTCTAGAATCCTTCGCTTCTCTCGGGATCCAACTTAGTCCCTCGAACTAAATTCCCTCTTTTTTCACTTGTTGTATAATCTACTATTATGCAATATGCATGCCTCCAACTGCATGTTATTATGTTACCTTTAATATTTAATCTTGTTTCTATATTTTCAGTTGACTTGTCTCTATATGCAGGCGGGTTTTTTAATTTTTTTAATTTATTTTTTTATTTATCTCTTTTTAGTTATTATATATTACGGTCATGATATACCTTTTTTGAAATCCTTATAATAAGCCCTTTAATTTGACACCCATATTGCAGTATTCTAAAAAAAAAAATTTCACTACGTATAATAGCACCGTACACCCGCCAAGTTGGTTTTTTTATAACGCCACCTTCTTGAGAGTGCATTCCGATTCAGACTAAAATCAATTTCAGCGTTGACCACGATAACAAGCGTGTTGCTAACTTGGTTATTGACGTAGAAAAGCATTCGAATGTTATGTTGCCATAAAACAAAAATATAACATTGTGAGTATTGTGACTCTTCCATTATTTGCTACACTTTTTTACCAGAATTTACCATCCTGTCTTTATTTCTTTAGCTGTTAAACGCCTAAGATGATTTTGCTAACGTGTGTGTGTTATGTGTTGCCATAAAAAGTAAACTTTCCCATATTTTTCTACCCTTCTTTTATCAGAATTTACTAACCTGTCTTTATCTCCATAGCTCTTAGATGCCAGATTGTATCCCATAGCACAGTGATGCAAAGTAGCTCTTTCTTCTTTACTAAATTCACTAGTGAACACTAAATCCACTCTTGTTGTACCCTTTTGGTAAATTCTATTAAAATGGACTATATCTTTAGACTTACCTATCTTTATCGCCATAGCTTTTAGATGCCAGCTTGTATCTCATGGCGCAGTGATGCAAAGTAGCTCTTTCTTCTTTACTAAATTTACTAGTGAACACTAACTCCACTCTTGTTGTACCCTTTTGGTAAATTCTATTAAAATGGACTATATCTTTAGACTTACCTATCTTTATCGCCATAGCTTTTAGATGCCAGCTTGTATCTCATGGCGCAGTGATGCAAAGTAGCTCTTTCTTCTTTACTAAATTTACTAGTGAACACTAACTCCACTCTTGTTGTACCCTTTTGGTAAATTCTATTAAAATGGACTATATCTTTAGACTTACCTATCTTTATCGCCATAGCTTTTAGATGCCAGCTTGTATCTCATGGCGCAGTGATGCAAAGTAGCTCTTTCTTCTTTACTAAATTCGCTAGTGAACACTAAATCCACGTCGATGGAATCCGACGCGACGTACCGCCGCATTAGGTCGTTCGCTGCGCGTAGGAGCTGTTTTAAGTCTGCTGTCGAGCTTCCTAGGCCGGCTCTGTTTACCTATAGGAGGTACGATAATAATATTAAGGCGCTGTAGGTAGTGAAACTAGCGCCGCCACTACATTTATTTTTATTACTCGTAAACCAAGTCAATATTTAAAAAAGCTCATGTAATAATCTCTCAAATTGTCTCTAATATTTTTTGAATAGCTCTTCAACAGTTTTTTTTTCTTTCTGTAAGTTTTAAAGTGGAGCGATGATCTTCGCAAGGTGGCTGGCAGAAACTGGATGAGTATAGCCGCGGATCGTGCTCAGTGGCGTGCTCTCGGAGAGGCCTATGTTCAGCAGTGGACGATGATAGGCTGATGATGATGATGATGAAGTTTTAAAATTCCTGTTTAGCTCAAAGTGGCCACTTTTATCAATTATGGATTTTAAAACTTACAGAGTGAATGATAACTGTTGAAGAGTTATTCAAAAAATATTAGGGACAATTTAAGAGATTATTACATGAGCTTTTTTTAAATATTGACTTGGTTTACGAGTGATAAAAATAAATGTAGTGGCGGCGCTAGTTTCACTACCACCGCGCCTTAAGTTTACATTATATGCAACACTCGTGCAAAAAATAAATTCCGTGTAAATACACTATTTATTAAAAATCCAAGCTGTGGGTCCCCTTGCAAAATATCAATAGTTATTTATAAACACACAAACTTAATGACAGGTAATTTATAGTGGTTTTTCTCAAAGAAAAGTTATTAAAATTTGTTAAGAAAAAAGTTATTAAAAAAAAGTTTTTATGTTTGTTTACCACCAAAACCGCAAACAATTGTTGAGTTTAGCTTGTTTTTTTTAATAAATTGTGTATTAACACGGAAATATATTTTTTGCGGGAGTAGCGCTAATAAGGGGTTTTCTAACAGCAGAAATAAAAAATTAAAAAAATGTTCAAAGAGAATCAATAGATCTCAGGCTCGTGAGATTATTTTTACCTATATTTTTTTTTTATTTCATAGGAAAACATACAGTGGCTTAATACACTTAATAGCTTTATAAGCAAGCTTTATAAGGAGTCTACTATGCACCAGAGAGATGAGAAATATCTTGGACCGAGAAATATAAATTTTCTATTTAGTTGTGATGAAAGTGCATTGTATTCATCAATTTATTTTAAATATTGTAAACATATTCAAAATATGAATAACCTTCTTCTTATTCTTAAAAAAAAATGTTTACCATTTACGTACTTACCATTTGCATACTGGGTTGTATAGGTTCGGCTATCCCTTGCGCGTCGGCGCCCAGGCCTCCGCCCTTCCAGCCCATCATTTTCATCATCCTGACAGAAAAAAAATACACATTGTGATAATGGAATAAGGTTCAACCTCTTAAAACTTGCCAGGTTTATGAATTTCTATAGTTACATCTCTTTCTAGCTGTATAGCAAATAAAAGAGATAGATTGATAGCCAGTCAGAAAACTGCCAGGAAATAAGAGGTCATAATACGGCCCCTGTGGGGCTATTCACGATTGTCGGAAATCTACTCGAAAGCATTCGATTCGTATCCGTCTCCGTTCCGATAGATTCGAAAACTGCTATGCACAAATACATTCGACTAGCATTCGACTCACTTTCCGACGTTGACTTTTTAGTCATTGTGAAATGCATTTACAAAGTTTGTAGCTTTTGGTAGAAATGATAAAAAATAAGGTCGATAACATAACATTGATATTTTTAAAGTTTTACGTAATAAATTACTAAAATTAACATTGAAATTTCACAAGATTTATCCTATTTATCTAAAAAAAACTAACAGTCATCATTAATCTGCGATATTTAATATATTATAATATATTTCATTTTACATGGTTTCTCTCTTTCTTTCCCTTTCTCTTTCTTTGTATGTTGGAGTGTGTATTATGTGTGTGTGTGTACTATCTCCGCTAATCGCTAATGCGCAGGAACCTTGTCACATTAACATCTACGGCCACTTTAACATAATCCGCAACTAAAAATGAAACAAAAAATTCTAATTGGTAATATAATATAGTACATTATGAGACAAGTTAGCTTAGGTTGCTCATTGCGCACAAGGCTGTGGGTTGCAGCCCGAGCCGTAGGCGAGGGCGTTACTCAGCCGAGTGTGCAATAAGCAAGAGCTCACGAGTCATACGACGTTTTTCAACACATTTGTCAGGAAAAAACAAAGTAATTTACCACACAGTAACAAATACGACAAAAACAAAATATGATATAATAATTTACGGGAAAAGGCGCGCAGGTTTTTTTTTGTTTTTTTCACACGCCCAACGCAAGAATATTTTTCGAACAAAGGGGTGAGTGAGCATACAGCCATTACAGCCTACTTCAAAATTATAATTTTAAGTGATAAAATGCAAATATTTTATAACAAAATATTGTGAAATATGAATAATTAGCTAATAATAAATATTTTTTTGACTTAATTAAGGACTTACACATTTATTTATTCCAAAAATGTATATGAATTTTCAGCAGCATAAAACCTCTTTGTTGACACAAAAAAAAACTGTATTACCCGGTTAAATTGGGAATGCTCTGTTTACTCGCATAGAACTTGCAGTAAGGTACTAATTTAACTTTGTAGGGTTAATTCTGTTACGAACTAGTGTTTTATATATTATTGCACGCGTTTGTTATAGGTCGGTTTATGGCCCTAAAAGCGATGTATTAGGGCTCACTTTACGAGCAAGTGTGTTGAAATAGTAGATTATACAACAAGTGAAAAAAAAGGGAATTTAGTTCGAGGGACTAAGTTGGATCCCGAGAGTAGCGAAGGATTCTAGAGTTGAATCCCGAGCGTAGCGAGGGATTCAAGAGTAGAATCCTGAGCGAAGCGAGGGATACAAAGGACCGAGATGATTTTTTTTTTCACGAGTTGTGTACTCTACTTTTTACCATCGACTGCGAGAAAACAAATAGCAGTACTTATAACTATAGTAGGTATTTATAGGTTATCAGATTTTGATATTTAGGTAGGAAATCGATAATATTTAAAACATTAGAAAAATTAAATAGTGCAATTAGAAATTTTGAAATATTCTAATGAACTGTACGCGCGCAAGCTTTAGAAGTGTATATGAAATTAGAAGCTTTCCATTACATGAAACAACCACGATAAGAGGGAGATTACCTACATGATCAGTCAGTCTGGCATCAGTCCATGCCATCAATCTGTAGACTTTGAATTTTTTCCAGACCTGATGATCGTACCCTGAAAAAAAGGACTGATGCCACAGACTGAATATCTAATCTCCCTATAATAGATAGAAAAAAACCCAAAGCTAAGACACTAAAAATAACCTATTGATAGAAAAGAACCCAAAGCTAAGACACTAAAAAGAACCTAACTAAAATAGGCGGGATATTTTTTTTATTTAATGGCTTTATCTATGGAATAGCTTATTTTTTTGTACATAATTCATACGATGCGCGATTGTTCCAAATTCAAAATACTTTTATTCACTCGGTGAATAAAAACGCGTTTTATTCACTGTTATCAATGAATAAGACGCACTTTTTTGAGTGGCAATGGTAAAAAATTAATTATTGAATTATTATTTTCAATAAGATAGGGTTTAAGTATACTTATATAAAAAAACTGCCTCGCCGCCAGGCGCATTACCAATTGGCGGGGATAGTATGTGCGTGTGTGTGTGTGTGAAGTGTAAATGCGATCAACCAATAATTTATTTCTACAAGTTTTTATTGTAACTTAAGCTAATGTTCACTAACTTGGCCGCGACGCTAGAATCGAGCGGCGTCCCGAAGCTGTCCTGGCGGCGCCCGGAGACGTCCCCCGCGGAGATCCGGGACCCGTTGTGGGCTATCCACTGCTCCTTCATCATCAGGCTTACCGCCTCTTGCTTTAACCTCTGCAGCAATGGTTTATGCATTTTAGGAGGATATCGTAAAATACAGACGATTCAAAAGTGCTTATATTAAGTTAATTTGAATAGAGATATTTTGACTTTGACATTGTCAGAGAATAAACAAAAATTGGGAGCTAAATGGCGTAGTGGTTTAGCGCCTGGCCCAGCAATTGCGGAGGTTAAGCAACTTTCGCAAGGGTCGGTCATGGGATGGGTGACCAAAAATGTATTATTTCCAGCTCCTCCGTGCTTCGGAAGGCACGTTAAGCCGTTGGTCCCGGGTGCATTTGCAGCCATTAACACCCACCAATCCGCATTGGGCCCGCGTGGTGGGTTATGATGGCCCATTCTTCTTATCCACCCATAAGGAAGGCCTGTGCCCCAGCAGTGGAGACATTAAAAATGGCTGATGGACAACCATATCCGAAACCAGTATTATTATTATTTCTATATCTATATCCAGGGGGTCTAATTTTAAAAATCTATCGCAATCGCTTTCGTTTGACAGATGGATGTGACACATTGCTGAATTTCTTTGGAATGTTTTTATTTGTGCCATAAAGAAGCTTCAATGTGTTACATCCTGAAAGCGATTGCGATAGATTTTGAAATTAGACAATAGAAAGGCAGAACCGAAATTTCATATCCATATAACATTCCTGGTAACAATATTTTCTATATTGTCATAGGTCTGGGTGTTTCTGGCACCATAATTGTCTTTGTTTTCCATATGACAGCTTTACCTACTTGTTGTTCAATATACATATATTACAGATTAATAAAATACTTACATTCCACGCCATAATCTCAACAATGCCCTTAGCCTCCGCTTTGCTCGCTCCGGTCGCTCGCGCCAACAGTTGCCCGTTTATCGTCATAGAGAAGAATCCATTTTGAAAGTCTGTCTGTACGTTCACACCACACGCTTGGCAGCTAGCTGGAACATCGCACAAAATGTATTACAGCTTGGCAAAAAGTCTAGAAATGGAACTAAAAAAAACTTGAATTTTGAATACAAAAGTAATTGAGTGCAAAGAGAATCTAATCACTATGGTCGAGTGCTACGCTTCAATCATCTTAGTTACAATGACATCATCGAAGGTGCTATGATCACGATTTTTTTTTCTATGGAGGTCAGTAGCTACGATACAATAACAAAGAAAGTAGCTCCCCATAGTGTTCCCAATGTTGCCACATATAAAATTTAACATTCCGCCAGAATTTTGCTGAAATCTCCTGACACACGTCGCTCGATCGCCTTGTGTGGCTTATTCGGCCAGCGACAGCGACTCGCACCGCGCGTATTTTTGTGCCCTCTACTGCCCGTTTATTCATTTCATTTGTTAATTTGTCCCGATTTTATGTGACGGGAATGCCTGTTGTCCCGCTTTCTTACACCAAGCACCAGATTTAAGTCAATGTCCCTATGGCGACCCTACTCCACCATTTTTAACCGACTTCAACAATAGGAGGAGGTTCTCAATTCGATTGTATTTTTTTATCGTTGTTCGCGCGTATCTTCGACATTTATAGACCGATTTTGATGATTATTTTTTTGTTCGATTGAGTTTTCTTGCGAGATGGTCCCATCTATTTTTTTTCAAATCATTTCAGCAGCTTTCAAGTAATCCTGAAAATACTATGATTTTACATCAACTACCTTGACGACTTTGTTATTTATGAACCGAATTAGATGTTTTTTTTTTGTTGGGAAAGGGATACCTTCGTGTAGTCTTTTTACGACTTCAAAAAAGGAGGTATTCAGTTTGTATGTATGTATGTTTCTCCGCGATTATCTCACGTTTGGCTAAACCGATTTTTCTACCTAAATAATATACCTACACTACCTAATTATAATAAAACACGTCTATTGAAGACGGGTGGGGCTTTTAGAATAAAAAAAGTTGTACTCTAGCCCCACCCGACTTTAATAGACGTGTTTTATTATAACAATGATAATGCGTATCTAATGATTTGTATATTATTTCTTGCTTTTTAGAGGCAGGTTTTTTGAAGTCGGTTTTTCTGTTTTTTAAACAATTTTATTATTATATTATTTAGAAGGGGGGACGGCAGCTAAGCCGGGCGGACCTTGATCGGAACCATTTCACCCATTTCCCCAAATCCCCTGAAAGCTGAGAGCAGGGAACCCCCATTAGATACTCCCCTATTTTTTTCTATACTTTTGCCAAACTGCACCAAGTTGTAACTAGATTTTACTACAAAGCTATTTTGCTTAGAGTCTGGCTTACCTATAATATTTGAAAGTTTGCCTGCCCATGGTCTTACCAGCAGGACCATACGACCGAACCCAGTGTGAAACATTCTCTCATGGAATTCCCGGACATTTAAGCACTTAATATTTCCCATCTCATCCAAATATTCGGAAACTGCGTCTTTCACTTCGGAAGGAGATTTTACAACCACCACTGGTTCAGTTTTTTTATTATCATTCGATATTTCCTCGTCCTCATTATCAGACTCGACTTTCTCCCCTTGAGCGACAAAGTCTATTTTTGCTGATTTACTTGGAGGTGTTTCCATGATGACTCCGCCTTCTCGCTTCACGCCTTTGGCTCTGTCTTCCGCTGCTGTTGACGCAGAGACAAAAGTCCTTTGCAACTTTGTTTTCCTTGAATTTCTGTAAGCTGTAGCAACCTGTTGACGTAAAAGATATTTTAAGACTAGCGACCACCAGCTGTTTCATCCACGTGGTTCCCGTTCCCGTGGAAATATCGGGATAAAAATTATTCTATGTTTTAATCTAGGCTATCGACTATCTGGGTGCCAACTTTTAACTCAATCCGCTCAGTACTTTTTGCGTGATTAAAAACAAACATCCAAACTCACAAACTTTCACGTTTATAGTAGGACTAGCTTACGCCCGCGACTTTGTCCGCGTGGACATTCGGAAAATCCCTAGGGAAACTTTGATCGGGATAAAAAGTATCCTATGTTAAATCCAGGCTATAAACTATCTGTGTGTCAAATTTCATCCAAATCTGCTCAGCCGTTTTTGCGTAATTGAGGAACGAACATCCAAACTCACAAACTTTTACATTTATAATATTAGTAGGATAATCAAAACGATATACTTTCTATTCTATCCCTTTTCTTTGAACTTCTCATACTACAAATTTGCTACAAAACTGCTAACTTTTGTTACCATGTCATACAAACTATTAAACTTGCCGAGTAAGGCACAATCCCACAACAAGGATTAAGGAACCAATTATTTGGTTTGAGAAGGTACTAAAGTGTTAATCTATTTCTGAGTAGGAGTTTACTCTAAGATCTAAAACAGAGCTCGCACTTATGCAACTATCCTACAGCACAAAAGACAATTTTACAGTATTCTGTAGCTTATCAATAATATTCTTCAACTATGACTTGGGAACATGTTTATGTCTATTCAATATACTGCAACCAAGTAGGGGTAAATCGTCCCCCCACCCCCACAATTTATTGGCCCCCTAAACTTAAAAATAAGAATATTAATCAATAAACTGTGTTGCTTTATTTCGGACACTCCCCATTATTATACCTTTACATTCATCTCTTATATAAAAGTTAAGGGGTGACTGACAGACTATTGCCCAGCCCAAACCAGTGAACCTAGAGACTTGAAATTTTGTACATCATAGATACTTTATACAGAGTAAACACCCACTAAGAAGGGATTTTTGGAAATTTCACCCCTGAACGGTTGAAATGGGGGTAGGTACAAAGTTTGTATGGGAAAAAAATAGATATTTAAACTTGAAACTTCATAGGAGTACTTCTAAAAACAAATAAGCAAACATGTGTTTTGTGGTTTTCCGAAAGTCAACCCTTTAGGGGAAATGTAAATGGAGTAAAAAAAGCCCAACATCGATATGGTTTTATGGGATGTTGATTGCAAAAATGGCATTTATTTTTAAGTGGCAGACATTATTCAACACCAAAAGGGGTCAAATGGGGTTCAAACTTTCTTCTTCTTAAGAGCCGCGCTCTTGTCTGTGCAGCTTCCTCCCTATAAAAGTCATCCACCAGCCAGTCGCCAACATTCATAACTAAGACAGGACAAAGTCTGTCGGATCAGCTAGTCAATAATAAATGTAGGAAATCTTTAATATTTGAGGAGCTTTAATTTTGGTAACGTATCGTATTGCTTGTCTACCCCTATTAGGAATTAGGCATTATTGAAACCATAACAAGAAGCGGTCATCGTAATTCAAAACATTTAGGTCTAACATTCTGACATTTCTGACCCAAAACGCACTACGAAAAACCTAAAATTTACCTCATGTGAGAGCCCGGCTACTTCATTCATAATCTCAGGAGGGTAACGGCATCCCATAAACTCCATATTAGTAAATACCCTGGCCAAGCAGACCAGCCTTTCTTCAGGATAGTCATTTTTCCATCGTTCCATGAAAGCTCTTCGCAACTCCCAATGTTCGTCGCTTTCATGGTCTTCTCTATACCTATCTGGGTCCCAGCTGGAGTCAAAAGACATTTTTACTTTCTTAATAATAAATCATCAATGTTTTTAGACAAAAATTATGAACAATAAAATGAAATTTTGTGCAATAAAAGCAAGCACCCACAAAAAAATTGTCAATTTTGATTTGACTTTGACTTTGACATTTTTAGTTTTTTTTTTTGGTTATTTTTTCCGCTTTGAGCAGAAAAAGAAAAGGCAAAGGCTCATTTGCGCCATATAGCCATGACTTAAGAGTTTATTTTCAAAATACTTGTACAGCTTGTTTTCAAGTTTTCAGGGGCCTTACTATGAGCTCTTATAGCAGGACTTATATTGAACGGCCTTACTTTTTCGTACCATGATCTCAACGGTTAGTATGAAAGCAGGCCTTAAGCAGTCTTTTTTACGGCCTGCTTTTGAACTGAATGGTTTCTTATTTGCTGATGGTAAGCCCCCTGTCTTCATTCTTATTATGTCTTCTATAGTGCTTCTTATAAAATTGTATAGAGGATAGCATTTAATTTTTTTAAGTAAATCCAGAAGAGAGCGCGGTATATTTTCGGGGATATCATACAGTTCAAGTACCTAATTTATTTATCTTCTTTAAATGGAAAAGTTCGGACAGTCGATAATTAATCTAAGCACTGAGTCGAGTCGAATCGTCGTTTGGTTGTGGTTAGGTTGCACTCGGAGCGTAGGTTTTTTTTTTTTTTTTTTTTTTTTTTTTTGGCACCGCACGGTTTGTGCATTTGCCACAAACAAGTCAAAGGTAGGGAAACCATTTGTAAAAAGACCGGATCGGAATTTTGGGGAAGGATCAAGGATAAGGATAATAAAGTAATAAAAGATATGGATAAACTACATAAATAGATTACATAATATAGAAATAATTGGATTTGTGGGAATATTTATATTTTCACATTATTGTCAGTTATGTATGTAGATATTATGTTGTATATATCATAATGTAAGGAACATAATAAGGTAGGAACAGATGTAGGAAGGGGAACGTGGAGGTCTATCAAAGAAGCAATGAATGAAGAACAATTACGGAGAGGGCAGTCAAAGAAAATGTGATTCAAATCCTCTTCAGCAGTACCACAAGCACACAAATTACTATTAATAATACCCAGTCTAGCGAGATGAGAAGCAGAGCAATTATGTCCTAGGCGCATCCTTATGATACTGGATGTTACAAGCTTATTAAATCTTATTTTAGAAAACCACATTTTCTGAGGAATTAATTGCTGTATTGATTTATAATGTTTGCCTTTACTACTGCTGTTCCAAAGATTACTCCAAGAGTTATGTAAATGATCTTTAGGAATGGAAAGAAGATCAGGCACAATATTTTTATAGGGGAACATATCACCGCTGTTTACAGCATCTTTCGCAAATCTATCGGCTATTTCGTTTCCAGCGATATTGTGATGGCCAGGTATCCACGCAAAAAGAACATCGTAGCCTCTAATTTTACAATTTAGTAGCAATTGCTTACATTCTATAATATAAAGACAGGCTGAAGAAGATTTAAAAGGAAATTTCTGCAAAGCTTGCAAGGCGCTCTTTGAGTCTGTGAATATAATGGACTTGTTAAGTTTTGCAAGAAGGATGTACTCTAGAGATTTTAGAATTCCAAAGCATTCGCCTGAAAAAACTGATGTTTCAGGTGGCAATTTTATTTTCTGGTGTATATTATATTGTTGATGATAAACAGCTATTCCAACCGTTCCGGAGTTTTGGTGTTTAGAAGCATCACAGTAAATAAAGTGCCAGTCAGGCCATTCCTTATCGATTATATAGTTAAGATGGATGTGAGCATTTTCATCATTCTTCAGGATTTCTAAATTATAATTAATTTCAGGGGGGTTGACAAGTGCTTCATAGTTTACAGAAAATATGGGAAGATACTGAGAACGATGTGTGGGAGCTTGTAATGAAATAAATTTACGGAAACTAATAACTAAACATGGAGTGGACTTATGAGTCCAATAAGATGAGTTTTCTACATGGTCTGACAGATCTTGTAGTTTGTGATAGAGAGGGTGATTAGAAAATTGAAGGGCACGAAATAAAAATTTATCGCTTAAGAATTGTCTTCGGAGATTTAAAGGGGGGTCCACACATTCAACCTGGAGGGCATTCACTGGGCTGGATCTCATGGCTCCGGTTACAATACGTAATGCTTTGGATTGGATCTTGTCTAACTTACATAGACCCACTACGCTACATGGCTCTAAAAGGAAAGTACCGTAATCTAGGATGCTTCTTATGATTGCATTATACATGAGTTTTAACGTGAAAGGATGGGCACCCCACCAAACACCGGAGAGGCAACGTAAAATATTTAATAAACGTTCACACCTAGCGGAGGCATTATAACAATGAGACAAACCTGTGAGTTTAGAGTCTAGAAGGATACCTAAAAATTTTACTTCATTTTTTTCAGGGATTGGTTGATTATTATACAAAACTGTAAATGGAGGGGGTAAACGCATTCTAGAGAACAATACTGCATTACTTTTGCTAACACTAAGACTTAGGGAATTATTATGTAACCATGATTTTAAAAGATGCATGGCATTGCTTAAGGAATGGCTTAATTTTTCTACAGATCGACCGGATACGTATAAGACTAAATCGTCAGCGTACTGTAGAATATTAACTTTACCAGCGATATGCAATTCTAAGTCAGATGTGTATATACTATAGAGTAGTGGACTTAGTACTGACCCTTGGGGTAGACCTTTCCATGTAATTCTTGTTTTAACGTTAGACTCGTCTATATTCATTTGTATCTGTCTTTCTGAGAGAAGATTATAAATAAAATTGCAGAATATAGGAGGCACCTTTAGATCAGATAATTTATTATTTAATATTTGAAGATCAACATTATCATACGCAGCGGATATATCTAGGAAGACAGCAAGCAAGGATTCATTAATTGAGAAAGCCAATCTCACATCTGTGATAAAAATTCCTAAGCTGTCCATGGTGCTTCTTCCTTTTCGAAAACCATATTGACTTGGAGCCAGTAGGCCTTGACTTTCAACATACCATTCTAATCTATTTTTTACTAGATGTTCTGCTAGTTTAGAGAGAACCGAGGCAAGAGCAATTGGCCTATATGAATTTGGATCTAATGGGGGTTTATTTGATTTGAGTATGGGAATGATTTCATGGATTTTCCATGAAGTAGGTATTTCGCCAGAAGTCATAACTGAGTTAATGATGTGTAAAAGAAAATTTAGACTCGGATCACTCAAATTTGCTAGAAAAGAATAAGGTATACCATCCGTACCGGGAGCTGAATCTTTTACATATGATAACACACCTTTCAGCTCTATGAGACTGAAAGGAGAGGTAAGGCCAGTTGAATTTCCTGTTGGGGTTTCAAAGCATATATGGGGATGAGGTATTGGCATTTGTGGGGCAAATGGAGGAGCTAACTTGTCTAAAAATTTATCTGCTACGGTGTCATCAAGGTATTGTGGTAAAGGTTCCTTAAACGCTGATCTAAATCTACGGATATTTTGCCAAACAGCCGATGGCGAAACATCAGGTGCTAAAGATGCGCAAAAAGATTTCCAACCATCCCACTTTTTCTTTTTGAATAATTTACGGGTTTCACTCATTATAACTGTTAAACTAGCAAAATTTTCTGATGTAGAGTATTCGTTGTAGATTATTTCAGCTTCTTGCCTCTTTTTTACTGCCGCTGTACATTCACTGTCCCACCATGGAGGGGAAGGAATACACCCGTTTGTTTGTTTTCGCGGAAAAACTTCATCAGCTGCTTCTAATAAGACTGAAGCAAAAGCTTCAGCACTCTGTGATCCGTTGTTTTCTTGGGAAGGAGGAAAGAGGGACACCCTTTGTTCAACCTGCTCCCTAAACATTACCCATCTGTCACTGTCACTGTCATTTTGATTAATTTTGTATTTCATACGAGGGGGGCGTCTGCTTTGATTTCTGATTAAAGTTTTAGGTAATTCAACTAAAATAGGGAAGTGGTCACTACCATAAGTGGAAGATAGACGATTCCAAGTCAAGGATGAAGCAAGATTAGGAGTACAAATTGTAAGGTCAGGCGCACTATCGCCTTCGTGAGGCAATGTTCGTCGTGTCGGAAGTCCTGTATTAAGAATACAAAAATTATTCAATTCTGTGAAGTCTAAAATTCTGGAGCCATAATAATTAGATTTTGCGCTGCCCCAGGCTTGGTGTTGAGCATTAAAGTCACCCATTATAAGGATTGGCTTTGGGAGTTGGGAGATGATGGTATCTAATTCATTGTAAACGGAGGATGTTGGATGAGGAATGTATAGAGAAACAAAGCAGATATTATTAATAGAAGCGGCTATAATTGACAGGTAACTACTATGGTTAATAGGAATGTGCTGAAAGGATAAAGAATCATTAATCAATAGGACTACACCGGCATAAGAGTCTGATCGATCTTCTCTTAAGCGGAAGTAGTGAGGTATATTAAAAATACTATTTGGCTTAAGCCATGTTTCCTGTAGAGCTATTACTACAGGTTTATGAACATTTATTAAATGAAGTAAATCACTTTTCTTATTGTTAATGCTTTGACAATTCCACTGTAGGATTGATGACATATGATCCATTATTTGATTTTTTATTAATATTATTTACATTTTCAGGTGCAGCGTTGGACGGTTCAGACATATTTTCTGAATGAGACAGAAAGTTTATTAGGGCAATAATGAGATCTCTGGTTGACATGTTGCAGAAAGGGTTTTTCTCATTAATTGTGCCAACAGAGGGTAAAGGAATATCATAATCTTTTATCAAGGCAGCATGAGCTTCCTTATCATAACCCTTACTATACTGTTTTGGAGGACTGTTAGATTTAGTAAAAACAGTTTTTTTATATGAATGTGTGTTTGGTTTATTATTATTGCCATTATGAATTTCATAAGTTTGTTTTAAAGGGGAAGAATGAGCAGCAGTCGAGGTTAAGACTTCGGAATAAGATTTAGTAACGGGAGGGTGTAGTTTTAGTGCTTCAGCATAGGAAATGCAATTATTGGCCATTGATTCCTTTATAGATTTTTGCCTATTAAATTCTGGACATTTTCGATTGGTTGCATAATGAGACCCTGAGCATAAGCAGCAGACTACATCCTCCTCGTTAATATTACAACTCTCACCTGTGTGATTGTTGCCACATTTGAAGCACCTAGGAACAGATCGGCACTGACTCTTAATATGGCCATATCGGCAACAGTTAAAACATTGTACTGTAGGATAAATATATAGATCAACCGGGAGAGAGTTATAGCATAAAAAAATTCTTTTTGGTAATACCTGTCCATCAAATGTAAGAATTACTGTCTCAACTGGAATATATGTTGCTTTACCTTCTATCACATTCTTTCTATTTATACGCCTAACCTTTAATATATGTCCACATCCAATAGGAACAGTTATATTTTTAAGGATTTCATCTTCAGACCAATCAGTTGGTACTCCTCGAACTACTCCCATACGAGTGACCGAGAATGTAGGAATGAATGCTTTGTAGTTATTATTTATCAGGGCTTGATTATTAATAAATGCATTTGCATCAGAGAAATTGACGAATGACAATAAAACTTTGTTTCTACCTATTCTTTTAAGACTACCATTGACTATGTTTTTAATACAGTTGTTTTTTAGAAAACGACCAAAAGAAATAGGGTGAATGATTACATTATCATTTGGGCTAGACTGTGTCTTTTGGACGTGGACTATATATGGGGCAGAGTCACAAGACTGGTACAGAAATCTGCCAACGGGCTCACGAGAGTCGGCATCTTTAGTTTGGGTTAAGATAGGTTGTGGTTGTGGCACTGAAGAAGATGGAATTGACTCACTGGGAGTTTTAAAAGCCGCTGAGGATTCTTTTAGTACGGTAAGTTCGCATTGACAATCACTTTCGCAGTTAATATCTGAAGAAGACCTATGGCGTCTCCTTTTTTTATTACAATGCTTACAAATTTTTCGTGATGTTACTCTTTTGCGTTTATGGTGATTGACATTACTCTTGCTTTCCGAAGCATCTGTATCTAGAAAAGAGCCTTCCGTATCCATTCCTGAACCATCATGTGAAATCGTAACAATATGGGACACCTGGAGGGATGTCCCCCCAGGGTCCTCGGGCTCAGTCATGCAAAAATATACTTAAGAACTTACCAATACGTTGAAACTATAAACAATAACACTTAAACTAAATAAATACACAATATTTACAATATTAACACTTATCTGATCCTATTATTTACAGGGAAATAAGTAATAATTAATAAGAAAACCAAAAAAGACACCCGCCACGATCAAGGTTTCCCGCGCTTTTTTCGGAGCGTAGGTTTGGAACGGGTAGCGTTAGAACGCAACTCCACAGAGTACTCTTCTCTTCTGTCACTTTTTGACTTTTTGTCTTTTGTCTCTTTCTTTGATTTTGAACGAGATTGTCGAATGAGAGATTTGTTTTGTGGGTATTTTGAATTTTCACTTTTTTCGTGAATTTCTCCTTCCTTTGATTTATTCTTTCTTTTCTTTTGAATTTCTTTTACAGCACTGGTGAGAAAAGATCGATAATGTCGGTAATTTAATTGAGAAAAACATTCTAAAATATTTGAAGCAACAGTCCTTTTTGCAGTATCAATCATGTTGAATTCAACTCACACCTGTAAAAACTTAAGAAGGTAACAAAACAAAAATATTGTAGTACCTATTTAATTTATTTAAACACGTTTTATCTCGCATTCTTCCCTCGCACTTCTATTACTTTTACAAAAAAAAAAATACAGCTCGTGTTTGGTTTTTCTCTTGATTTTCAAGTGCTATAAATTTCCCCAAAGAAACTCAACATTTTGCAGTTACGGTAATCAAATGAGGTAATAACCTCGAAAACACATGGCTAATAATTTGTTCTTTACTCACAGTACCTATCAATCCACACCAATTTTTACTTTATTATAAAAAAATCAAAAATTTAAAAGCATTTAAGTTTCAAGGTACTGTCAGCAAAGCTATGAGCTGAACACCTGGTTCATTTCTAGATTGAGTAGTCTGTATTGTCTTGCATTTACCCAAAGTCACAAAAACATCTTTTGTAGGTAAAGACGAACTTTTAGTTCCATCCTTTCAAGCAATAAAGTCATAACTTTGCTGACTGTACATATAGGTACAATAAGAGATTAATCTATCCTTACTTGTTCTATTTGGTAAACAATCTTCACCCAACTCCTTCTTGAAATATTTCATAAAATACAACAATAGTTTTCCACACATACAAAAGAAATTAACAATTAAAATGTCAATTTCATTTAATAGGTTTTTTTTTTAAATAACAATTTAAGAACAACTGTCAAAAATTATTTACGACAAGTAGGTAAGGAATGTAAGGATAAAGAGATAGGTACCAATACTTGAGTTCCTAACGTACCTACCTTACTCTCCGACCAAAATGTTTTCTATTTTAACCTTTGAAGACTTATCCTCAACTTTCTTGTTAAAGGATTAACACCAAGCAAGATGAACCGAATCCAATGACGTTACCTTTGGAGAAAGTAGTGGAGCAAATCGACAGCAAAGTGCTTGCATACTACCTTGAACAGGTTACGATGTTCCTTAAAAACAGCAAAAAAGATTTATTGTTTCCGAAACTTTCTCCGTATTTGGACGCATTCCTAGTAAGGTTCATAAGTAACGTGCAAAATATGGAAGATCTACTTGATACATTTGATTGGAATAGCAGAAGTTTTGCTGAAGATATTATTGATTTGTTGATTGAGAATGAGAATGTGTACAAATTGACGTACAGCTATGAGAACAGTCGGATTGAATCAGAGTAAGTAAATACATAACTGTAAATTCTATTCTTATTCTGTTTTTGCGCAAATCACGCAATTTGTATAAGTTTGTGCATGTGCACTTGCAAGCGACCAATAGCGCGCGCCTCACACCGCTACTACACATACACAAAATACCAGTTCCGCACAATACCCACCCGATTTCAAGATATAAGTCTCGTACTGGACATGCAGTAATTTTGTAATTGAAATTTTCATACAATTGATATTCCATTACAGAATTCCGAATCAGATTGATACAGAACAGACTGTGGTGGGCCTTAGTGAATGAAATATAAAATACTTTGGTTTTTTTTTCAGTATACTTGTTTATAAGAAAGTTTATTTAGAGAAGGGATCAAAACAATGTGTCACTAAGAATTCTGATGCTCTGACGTAAGTATATAAAGTTTTATACAGAATAACCTATTGCCCTGAAAGTGTGCAGTCATCAAACGAACCCTATTGACGTGACTCTTTTCTCTTTAATTATTTATTTGTATTTCTATTCTTATTGGAGTTACGTGGTGCAGTACTTTAGTGCTTGGCCCAGTAATTGTGGAGATTAAGCAACTTTCGCAAGGGTCGGTCTTGGGATGGGTGACCAAATATTATCTCGAACTCCTCCGTGCTTCGGAAGGCACCTTAAGCTGTCGGTCCTGGCTGCACTTGCAGTCGTTAACACCCTTACATTGGGCCCACATGGTAGGGCTTGGCCCATCATCCTTATCCACCCATAAAGAAAGCCTGTGCCCCAGCAGTGGCACATTTCTTCTATCTAATTTGTTCGAATTTTTCTATATATTTT
The DNA here is from genome assembly GCA_950108535.1 of Agriphila straminella. NCBI lineage: Eukaryota > Metazoa > Arthropoda > Insecta > Lepidoptera > Crambidae > Agriphila > Agriphila straminella. The sequence goes on from OX467304.1 coordinate 15,171,787, forward strand.
TTTTTAATTAAATATTAAGATTTAATGTCGAGACATTTTGTTTTGTTTTTATAAACTTTGCAAATGGTTAACTAACACCAACAATATTTTATAGCACTTCACAAAACGACTCTACAAACCCCCCAGACGAGCAAGGCACAACAAGAAAAGACTTAAGCTGGGTGAAAGCAACGCTAAAATTCATCAAAGACAACACCCAGACTCTTCTACAGTATCCAACGATGTCTTATAGACAAGCAGATGTAGTGTACTCCGTGGTAAAGCAGCAATGTAAAGAAGTTTCGCATTTGGGACCGCTGTGCGAAGATTTGATGGACGCTTTAAAAGTTTTGAATGAGACTGTGGAGTTGAAAACCAGTTTTTTGTATGTTAATAGTAAGGAAGTGTAAGTAAATTATTTATTTTTATGAAAACAAAAATAATATTGAAATTAATACTAATATTGAATCTACATACCGGGTGTATAAAGACACTCAACGAAGCCGAGGTCTACGTATTCTGCCCATCATCAGGACCATTTCTGCTGAAAATTATTGCTGGGAAACGATTTTCATTTTTGGTGTTAAAAAAGCATTGCATACATTACCACGCAATGTAGCGCGTCCAAAAGACCGCGCCTGCGAGTGTACGCTACACAGCTGCGTGCGGCCGAGTTGAAAGGCAACGTTTATGTGCGTGCTCATGAAATACATTGAGTGATGACGTTTCGAAGTCATTGTTTGTTACGAAATACACAAAATTTTGATAATGTTTTTGTAGACAAAAATTAGGAAATGACCAATAAAATAAGATTTCATAAAAAAATTGAAAAAAATTTTTTGACTTTGACCTTTAATAACTTTCCCAGATATAGTCTAAAAGACAAAAATTATCCTGATGATGGGCGGAATGTGTGGACTTCTGCTTCGTTGAGTGTCTTGTTACACCCGTTATATTTAACTGTCTACTACATTATAGTTATTTATATCGAAAAAAAACCGGTCAAGAGCGAGTCGGATTCGCGCACCGAGGGTTCCGTACCATCATTATAAATACACAATATTGCAGTTTTAGGACAGCGCCATCTCTTGACCGATAGTGGAAATGATTTTTTTTTGTTAAATTGAAAAAGTGTGCTATTTAGAGACATCGTATTATTTTTCCCGAGATATCCAGCTGTGACAGACAGACAGACAGGGTCGCACCATAAGGGTTTCCCTTTTATATGACTACGGCGAAGCAAAAAACGGAGGGTATATGATTTTGACCGGTATGTATGTATGTATGTTCATCTGTTACCTCATAAAGTCATAACTTCTAAACGACTTATCATAATTAAGTATCATTAGAAGCGTCTTAATTGTCTTCTGGTTAAAGGATATGTAACGTCACATTAAATTGAATATGGTGCCCTCTGGATTTAATAACTATTTTGGTACGGAACCCTAAAGTCTGCTAATGTTTTCGTCAAAATCGTAGTTCAATGGTGTTCTAATCGTAATGTTTTTTGACACAGTTCTTGTTTCTTGAACCCAAAATCAAGACACAATATGTTTCCGTTTTGGGTTTAAGAAACACAATGTGTTTCGGTTTTGGGTTTAATAAACAAGAACTGTGTTAAAAAGCATTACCATTCAAACACCATCGAACTACGATTTTGACGAAAACACTAGCAGACTTGACCCCCTGGACACATAATGCATAAACGTAGTACAACTGGACTATCTGCCCTCTCAAATTCGGGATGCTTCAGTAATTATAAAATTTTATTTATATTATTTTACAGGCAATTGTCTATTGAAAAGTGTCCTCTGAAAAACAACGGCGTCAAATGCAAATTGTGAGTATGAGATTTCATCCAAAGTATCAAGTTAGCAATAGTTTGTAATTAGATTTAAAGGAAGTTATTTTTATTTCAGACCTGTGAAAAATAACAGCAAAGTGCAGGAAAAGTTGCCTTTAAGAAATAACAGCAAAGTGCAAGAAAACACGTAAGTATGAAACATAAATTGTGACTGTGTTTTAAAAGGTACAACTTTCCTGATTCTAGTTTCCGAGATATTCGCAATTTTGTGAAGTGTTTGAAATATACCGACTTTTTTTCTTCTATAAATCAATTAATAACATCCTAGAAAACACGTACATAAAATAATTACCGTCAAAAACGTTTATTTAGTACTTTTAGAAGCTCGTAAAGTTTAGTAGGGTACAACTTTAAGACGCTATACTTTACAGACGGTAAAATTTTACATTTTACACGCCAGATGTACACGGCTCATAACAGGCTTGTAGCTGTGTAGCCGGCCCATTAGCGGCTCAAGCCGTGCGGGGGTGATGACATGGGACGCGCGGGGGGAATTTATTTATTTATAATTTTTTATTTATTAAGCTTTATTGCACAACAATACACAAAGTATGGTACGAAGGCGAACTTAATGATAAAAGCATTCTATACTAAGTAGTCAACCATCAGTAAAAAGACATCAGGGAATCGCAGCGAATAGAATGGAATAGAATAAATTATTTGTGAAATGCAGGTGTTAGTATTACCAGAGTTCTGTCACTCCGCGCGCGAGTCTGAAGCGCTCGGCGTCCTCTGAGAGGACAAATTTCATACATTTGAAAAGATTAGACCTACGCGATAGAAAGAGAGGCAACTACAAAGTGAATGTTTTGGAGCGAAGGGAGCGCTGTGCGACCTGAATTGTACTTTATTGTGTCGGAGCAAGAGTCGCAATTTATTTAAACGATTTTGCGGAGAGCAACTTCTGTACGCTAGTACTATTATCTATTCTTTGGTATTACAATGATGGAAGTTGTCATTGTTTTGTCAGTATCACTACGTTCCCACCCTATATTGTAAGGCATACAAATAATAAAGGCAGACACAACGCGAAACAGGCAACCAATGGCAAACGATATCATTTTCATATGTAGGTATCAAAAATTAAATTATCACAAATTTCATTAAAGTTCTATACTCCGACGTTTAATTTGGTGCAGTAATATGACAGCTCCAGTGGGCCCACTGGGGTGATTAGCAACTTGCGTGGTGACAGCCACACTGGTGGTGGGCACACTGGAGCTGTCAAATTACTGCACCGAATTAAAGGTCGGAGTATAAATGTCAAATGCGCGCAAAGTATGGAAATGCGCATGGGCGTACCGAGGGGGGGGAGGCAGTTGCCCCCCTGGATATTGTTTATCTCCAACTAATTTGTTATTAATAAAAGTTCTTATTTGCCATACAATATATTATTTGATTTACAATAAATTTGCCCCCCTTGGGGGCGATACGATAGATTTGCCCCCGCCCCCCTGGCCGTGAACCTGGGTACGCCCATGGAAATGCGTACGCATCGATCAGAAAGGATTTCCATACTTGTGCGCGTTTTGTATTGGCAAACTGATGATCGCCGCGGATCAAAGTGTCGCCAGTAGTCGGATAAAAAAGCAAAATGTTGGTGGCATTTCAAGTGAGTTGTTAACCGCAGAAGTGGGGCCACCATTGTATTTTTTTTTACCTTTGACCTCCTACAGATAAAAGTGAGATATTCATTGTCAGTATTAGATTTTTTATTTTATCGATAAACATCAATATATCGTCTACAACCTTTTTAGTAATTGTTCCAGCTACTTTTGCATTTTATGGTTGTTTTTTATTTGTATCGATAAACATCGATAGATCTCGTTAACAACACTATTACACCCGATTGCACTAAACTTAAGGATCACCTAGGTCTTTTCTTAACTACAAAACAACCAAATTAAAACGGTGTCATAAACTTAGCCGTCGTGTAGCTGTCATTCGCCTAGTTATCTTGGTTGAGTTGTAGTTAAGAAAAGACTTAGGCGATTCTTAAGTGTAAGTGGCTATAAGTGTTTGTACTAAGTAGTTAGTTTCATTAAAGTACTTAAAATACGACATCTGGACCCCAACAGGAAGAATCCGGCGACATCTGGACCTCAACAGGAAGAATCCGTTTGGAACGCAGTAGTCGTTAAGACGAAGAAGCCCAAACAACTACCTAACCTCCCTGGCCAATCACCCAAACAACTACCCAACCTGCCTGGCCAATCACCCAAACAACTACTCAACCTGCCAGGCCAATCACCCAAACAACTACCCAACCCGCCTGGCCAATCACCCAAACAACTACCCAACCTACCTGGCCAATCACCCAAACAACTACCCAACCTGCCTGGCCAATCACCCAAACAACTACCCAACCTGCCTGGCCAATCACCCAAACAACTACTTAACCTGCCTGGCCAATCACCCATACAACTACCCAACCCGCCTGGCCAATCACCCAAACAACTACCCAACCTGCCTGGCCAATCATCCAAACAACTACCCAATCTGCCTGGCCAATCACCCAAACAACTACTCAACCTGCCTGGCCAATCACCCAAACAACTACCCAACCTGCCTGGCCAATCACCCAAACAACTACCCAACCTGCCTGGCCAATCACCCAAAGAACTACCCAACCTGCCTGGCCAATCACCCAAACAACTACCCAACCCGCCTGACCAATCACGCAAAGCCAAACGGGTGAAAGCCCGGATGGAAGCCAGGAAGGCGCGGCGACAGGCTACGGATGGAAGTAGGCAGCGTGAAGCTGCCGAAGGGGCTGCAAAGCCCCGCGACGCCCCCAACAGTGATGCGCTGACTCCTCACGAGGACAACAGTCCTGCTGAGGAGAAAGCTGCTCCTAAAAAGGCACCATTTGATGCCTCGATGCCAGCTTCCAACGAACCTAAACGACGCAAACCCGTTAGGCGGGGACACCGTGGTAAAGGGAATACTGCTACGCCTTCCAAGCCCGTAAAGAGAAATCACCCCGACGATTCCTTTACTCCGCGAGGCGAGGCCAAGCGCAGTAAACCCCATCCCACCACCACCAGCTCCATCGCATATGCCGACGCTCTGAAATCAGATTTCAGCGTCGCGATCGTGGTGGAGCCCTACCGTGACCTTACTAAGGAGCAAGCTGAAGTCATCAAGAGGCAGGTGGATGGTTTGTTGGATGAAGAGATGTTTGCTCCGAAATCGTCAAGCCATCCATATGTCGGACCGGCTTTTAAGGCGAACGCCTTCTATAGTGAGGGCGTCCTTAAATTCTGGTGCAAGGATGACTTCTCGCTCCAGTGGCTCCATCGCACCACTGCGAAAATCGACTCACCGCGTCCTGGCACCAAATTGGTTGTCAAGCGACAACGAGAGATCCCCAAACGCGTTAAAACGGGACTCTCGGTGCCACAATTTGGACCGGATGACACTTTAGACCGGGTACGAAAACGCCTCATATGCCAAAATACCCATCTCGACGTCTCCAATTGGGCCGTCTACCACGCCGAGGAGCGGGAGGACAAACAATGCCTGTTCCTCGTGCTTGGTGTCCCAGAGGAAGACGCCGAGAAACTCAAGGCAAGCGAGCGTAGAGTTTACTACAAGCTGGGTAACATCTACGCCCGCTTCCTTGACAACACGAGTACGCCCCCGCCGAACCCCAATGCACCTGGGGAGGCCACTAGTGGCCTAGGCAGCGGCACAACACACCACACCGCATAATAAAACCCTCCACGACCACCACAAACCACCGACGACGCTGATCCGCCCAAAGTGGACCACAGGAAAGTCCCCCAGGAGGACACTTGTGACCTAGGCAGGCCACTAATGACCTAGGCAGGCCACTAGTGACCTGGGCAGCGGCACACTACACCACACCCTCTACAACCACCACAAACCACAGACGACGCTGATCCGCTTAAAATGGACCCCAGAGAAGTCCCCTAGGAGGAGGGGATGGGGGATGTCCCTATGGAAGACGAGGAAGAGCGGTGAAAGCGACGTAGACGAGGAGGTTATGCTAGACAGCGACGATGGCGCTGCCAGCACCCCCCAGCAATAAGTTCCCCGTCTTTCAAACCAACCTCCAGCACAGCCAGACTGCGACGGCTACCGTAAGCAGAATGCCGGAAGTCGATCCCAAGACCGTAGCCTTAATCCAGGAGCCGTGGATTAGGAAGGGCAGAATTTGCGGTCTAAGCAACATCGGAGGTAAGCTACTCCTAAACCACCGCTGACAACCCGCGTACATGTATCTTCACACCTAAACACCCAAACACAACCTTAATGACCTTGTTCTGTTCCAGAGACCTGACCACCATCAGGCTCCAAAATGACCCCTCAGGATTGCCTGAATAGAATAAAATAGAAAAACATTTTAGTCTGACGTGGTGATTGCGTCCACCTACCGACGCGGATATCCCCACCACCGAAGTGCTAGAGCTGATCATATCAGCTGACTCCAATGCACACCATGTTATGGGGCAGCAAGGAAAACAACACGCGAGGTGAGGAATTCGTTTCTTTTTACTCGCGACAAATTTTATTTTGTTACGCCTACATTTTGCTTTAATTCATTATTGAAAAAAAACGAAAGTCTATCAATGATACGGACATCTTTGTCAGCGATTGCACAAGTGATTGCGCATTCAAAAAAAGAATGTCATTTGACACTATTCAATTAACAGCCATCTGTCAGTCAACTGTCAAAAGCGTTTTGTTACGTGCGACATGTGCACAGATTGTCCGTTTGATCAGGGTTCCGGCCCGTACATTGTGGTACTTATCTACTCGTATATCACTAACGCAGCTAACGAAACGTGTTGGTCGTGCGTGATAACACACTGTTTTAGAAATTCAAAAACAAACAAAAAAATCATTAGTTCCTCTATAGTCAACCGATGGCCCAACATAAGAAAAATTAAATTAGTTCCACTATCGGTCAAGAGATGGCGCTGGCCTAAAAAAAATAGTTCCACTATCGGCCAAGAGATGGTGCTAGCTAACCTTATACTGCAATAATAATTTTATTATTCTACTCTGCAGTGTATTTTTATGATGATACGGAAACCCTCGGTGCGTGAGTCCGACTCGCTCTTGACCGGTTTTTTCTTTAGATAGGTAATTTTATCTAGTTTTAGGAACTATCAATATCCCGAAAGTTGTACCTTTTCAAATTCACAGTCACAATTTTTTATGTAGGTAATATAATTATTTCATTTTAATCTTAATGAGGTTAGGCCATTATCCACCACGCGGGCCCAATGCGGACATGTCTTACGAAGCACTACCTAAGAAATAACTGCAAAAAAGACATATGAAAAATATAAATGATATTTCTGTTGCCTGAAATAAATGATTATTATTATTAATATATTACCTATGTAATATTATTTATTTCTTAAATGGATGGATAAGGAAGACCCACCACGCAGGCCCAATTTGAATTGGTGGGTGTTAACTCGCTTGCACGCTATCGCTCTCTTACTTACACCTCCTGCACTGTGTAGCGAACTAAAATCTATGGAACATTGTGCTCAAAAAATGGCACCACACGAAAAGTACAACTAAGTGGATAGAGCTAAAAATGCTGGCATTTAGTTATGCAGCACAAAGCGTCTGAGGGCCTAGCCAAAGTAACATTTGCAAATCTTCGTTATCGCTTCGCTTTCGAAACATGTATGGGATTGACGTAAGGTTTCGTTAACTATCGAAATTTAAAACGTCAAATCCATACATGTTTCGAAGCGAAACGATAACGAAAAATTGCAAATGTTACTTTGGCTAGGGGGGCAGAACACTGGTTGCTTATTAGCGACCATAATTTGTATACTCATAGATATTTTCTATACTTAATCAAAAAAATAAGATACGCTTTTTTTTTGGCATCTTTTTACTGCCTTCTTTGTATCTTTTACACTAAGTATTTGACTATAAAGGACGTCATTTCTAATAAACTCTCTCTTTCTATCTTTTCTCTACAATTCAAACTGCAATTAATAAATCTTTTCAATAGAAAAGAACACTATCGTCAGTCACCGAGTGCCTGGCTGGCCCGACTAAAGCTGGCTGTACTTTTTCGGCCCCGTGGTGCAATTTTTTAAGCAATATTTGTTTGCAATTACACTTCCATAGATTTTAGTTCGCTGGCACTGTGATAAGTATAGTGAGCATTATTAAACTGCTCCCGTTGTACTGTATATATGCTAAAATCTCAAAATGACAATGTTCCAATATCAAGATTGGAACATTGTCATTCACAATCATAATGCTATTTTTATGCAATTCTAAATAATAAACTAGAAAAAATTCGGCTCGCACCAGGTTACTTACTTTTTGACTAATTTCAAAATCGATCGCAATCGCTTTCAGGATGTGTGTGATACATTGATGCTTCTTTTTGGCACGAATAAAAACTTACCAGAGAAATGCAGTAATGTGTCAAATCTATCTGTCAATAAAGCGATTGCGATAGATTTTGAAAATTAGACAATAAGTACCCTCATCATATTCTCAGACGGAAATCGAACCCGCGACCTTTGGAAATCCGGTCCAATGCTCTTACCACTTAGCTACCGAATCACTAGTGGCATCGTCGAATTTCATCTAGTATAAGCCCACTTTTGCGCTGCAAGCCAGCGTTATTCATCAATGTGAGGAATTACCTCGACATTCAATTGATCACGGGTTCGATTCCCGTCTGAGAAATGATCTGAGGGGCTAGCCAAAGTAACATTTCAAATCTTCGTTATCGCTTCGCTGTCGAAACATGTTTTGTCTCGCATTGACATAAGGTTTCGTTAACTATCGAAATTTAAAACGTCAAATCCATACATGTTTCGAAGCGAAACAACGAAAATTTCCAAATGTTACTTTGGCTAGGGGGGCTGGTGCGAATGGATTTTTTCTAATTCAGTATTATTGTTATTATTTTTAAACAGGGACTTAAATCAATCGAATACATCAGACACCAAATCCAAGACGAAAGTTGAAAAAGTCTTCGCGAATCGAAAGCAACTCGTCGACAATTTGAGCAAAGCATTCATAAACACAACTCTCAAAACGATTTTGAACTTTATTCGTACTGAGTCAGAAGCGAGTTTAGTCTTCAAGAATGCTGATGAAAAACAGCTTTCTTTCATACAAAGCGCTTGTGCTATGTCTAGAACGCCGAAGTTTTACACACTCTTCGCTGATGATAGCAGACAGATTTTGAGGGATATTGCCAAAGTGATAACTGAAAATCAGTGGTATGAGCTGAGAGTTGATGTGGCTAAAGCGCTGAAGGATAAACTCAGGTAAATCCTAACTAATATCACATTGTATTATAAAAGCGAAAGTATGTTTGTTTGTTTATTTGTTACGTTTTCTTGTCTTAAGGCGAGGCCAGTTCACGATCTGATGAAAAGACTGATTTTTGAACTTCCAATGTGAAGAACTGATGAAGACTTTACAAAGACTATTTCACAAAAATTACTGTAGACTGAAAAAGAAACAAAGAAACACAAAAACCGAACAGAATATTGAAAAATGGCATGGTAACTCTGTAAAAAAATCCTGAAATTTATTTATATTAGATTTAATAATATATATTTATATTATTTAGCAGTGGTTTGACAGAGAAGTGAAAAGGGAATGAGTGACAAAGTCAATATTATAAATTTGGAACTACAGGCTGTTCGCATTGACCATGAAGGTTTAACACCCCCCCGCAATGTGAACACCCTGTATCTTCCTATACCTATGTGCTCCAAAAAATATACATTCGACATATCAAAGAACAAACACCCTATCCATACTTTATACAAACACAATTCAAAAATAACATCATTATTTACACCTTACTTGCTAACCTTACATACTTAGCTACCTACCAGACACATAACATGATGAAAAATTAACGCACAACTAAAAATTACGAACCTATGCTAAACCTAGAGAATTTGTACATTTACAATGCTTCAGTTTCGACAAAGGTTTAGTCAATATATCGGCGATCATGTTGTGTGTAGGTATGTATTCGAGATGTATGTCGTGGTGTGCAAGTGAGTCTCGTATGAAGTGGTGTCTGACGTCGATGTGTTTAGTGCGTGAATGGTATGTATTGTTATTCGCTAATTTTATCGAACTTTGATTGTCAGTATGAACGACGATGGGATGACACGTAAGGAATAGTTCACTAATGAGTGACTGAAGGTATATTGCCTCCTTGCAAGCTTCAGCGAGAGCCATATATTCGGCTTCTGTTGTAGAAAGTGCGACGGTCCGCTGCTTGCGAGCTTCCCATGATACTGGGGCGCCGCTCATTAGAAACACGTATCCAGTGAATGAACGTCGGTCCACAAGACTGTTTCCATAATCCGCATCGACATATCCTTGTGGATAGAATGGAGCACCAGGTTTAAAATGCAGTCGGAGGTCTATGGTACCCTTAAGGTATCGAAGAACTCGCTTCGCAGCCTTCCAGTGTACCCCCCCGTAATGTGCATTGAACTGAGATAGATATGAGACCGAATGGGCAATATCGGGTCTCGTACAAATTGCAATGTACATTAGTGATCCAATAAGTTCCTGATATGGAACTTCTGCATTTTCTTCATCTTTAGTCGGAAGGTTTAACTTTTGACCAGGTTCTAGTGGGGTGGACACAGTAATGACATCTGTCATACCAAACTTAATCAAAAGTTTCTCTATATATTTTGTCTGGTCGAGAAATATGTTTCCAGAGTTTTGTTCTATTCTCATGCCAAGACAATCCTTACAAGGACCAAGATCTTTGATAATGAACAACTTTTTGAGTTCATTTTTGAAATGATTCTTCATGTCGTCACTTGAGCAGACAATGAAGAAATCATCAACGAAGACAGCTACGAGAAGGAGATCATCGCCTTCTCTTCTATAGTAAAGGCAGTGTTCATTGGCTGTCTGCATGAGAGATAGTTTGTGCATTGCTTCACACACTTTAGCGTTCCATTGACGCGGTGCTTGTTTAAGACCGTAAAGGGCCTTTTTAAGTAGACATACCTTGCCTTTTGCGTTGTCAGAGAATCCTTCTGGTTGTTCCATAAAGATCTCTTCATCTAAATCGCCATTTAGGAATGCCGTTTCGACATCAAGGTGATCTACCACCAGCTCACGAAGAGCAGCAAATGCGAATAACAGTCGTACTGAAGACAGTCTAGCAACTGGTGAAAAGGTTTCACCGTAGTCTACTCCGGCTACTTGAGTGAATCCTTTAGCTACCAGTCTGGCTTTGTATTTTGTGACATTCCCTGAAGTGTCTCTTTTTATTTTGTAGACCCATTTGCATTTCGTAGTTTTTCTACCTGTAGGTCTGTCAACGAGGATCCATGTACCGTGTTTCTGTAACGAGTCAAATTCAGCCTTCATTGCTTCGAGCCATTTTTCTTTTTGCGGATGTTCCACGACTTCCTTATAGGTTTCCGGCTCTAGCTCTGAGGTCATATAAAGATGTTCCCCGTATCTTTGAGGACAGCGCCTGTCTCGAATCGGATATCTCCTTTGAGGTTCAGGTGCTTGCTCTAAATATTCATAATTTTCTGATGGATTTTCAGACGTAGGAGCATGTTCATCCGACTCTGCCAAATATTCAGAGGTTGACGTAGTTGGCGTCATAGATATACCTGGCAGGGGTTGGGGTTGTGTTTGAGGAACAGGTTCGTTATCAAGAGGTACAAAGATTTCTTGTGATTGGGTTGGGAGTTCCACTTCGCCGCTAGAGGGTCTTGGAGGTGACTGCTGCAGTGTTTTATCTTCTATAAATACTACATCGCGCGCAACTATAATAGATCGAGGGTTTTTGGGATCTATAAGTCGGTAGCCTTTGCTTTCAGTAGCATAGCCAACAAAAATACACGATTGAGTTTTTGAATCCAGCTTAGTTCGTTTTTCTTTTGGAACTAGCATGTGGACTTCGCAACCAAATACTCTCAAGTGAGAGAGGTTGATTTTCGTTTTTGTCCACACTTCTTCAGGGATTTTGTTTTTTAAACTTTGCGTAGGTACACGGTTTTTCAAATAAATGGCAGTGTTTACCGCCTCTCCCCAGTATGCTTTAGGCAAATTCGAGTCTCTAAGCATTGATCTGGCTTTCTCGATTATCGTTCTATTTGCGCGTTCGGACACTCCGTTCTGTTGAGGAGTATATGGCACTGTCGTTTGATGGACAATACCGTTCTCCTTTAAAAAGGTAGACAAGTCTTTGTTGACATATTCGCGACCGTTATCTGAACGTAAAACTTTAATTCGTTCGCCTGTTTGGTTCTCAACCAAGTGCTTAAACTCTATAAACTTAGTAAAAACTTCGGACTTTGATTTCAAAAGATATCCAAAAGTTTTTCGACTAAAGTCGTCTGTAAATGTTAATAAATATAGGGCTCCGCCCCACGAGTGTGTACTCATAGGTCCACATAAGTCCGAGTGAATTAACTCTAAGACCTTACTCGATTTATTTTGCGACCTTTTAAACGGTTTTTTAGATAATTTCCCTTGTAGACACGGGATACAATTTTCAGAGAAAGTTCCGTTGTAACCTATGCCTATGCATTTATTTTTTAAAACTTGCATACTCTTTGCATTTAAATGACCAAGTCGTCTATGCCAGAGTATTGGGGACTCTTTAGTAGGCGTGTAAAGAGCATGCGACCTATCTAGATCTAGCCTAAACATTCCTTTATGGTTTGAGGCTGTCGCTATTACTCTTCCTGTCAGTTGACACCCACCTGACAAAGTAATTGACGCCCCTTCTGATGTAAACAATACATCGTAACCTTTTTTCACTATATTACTTACTGATAAAAGATTTGTGGCTAAACCAGGAACATAAAGAACTTCGCTTATTTTGGTAACACAATCGGAAATATTAATATTTACAATACCTTTCCCATTACTAAGAAGTTGGTCCTTATTGGCAACTGTTACAGGAGTGATATGGGAGGCCAAGGACTCGAACCAATCTTTCCTGTTGCTCATATGAGAGCTTGCACCAGAATCTAGGAACCAATCTTGTGAACCTGAGGATGAATGTGTAATTAAACAAGATGAAAGTGTAAATTCAGTTGTATTGTTTGAATAAACCTTTGACGAAACTTTCTTGTTTTTAATCCTGCATTCCGAAACCAGGTGACCTAATTTTTTACAATAAGTACAGAAAGTTTTCTTCCTTTGTTTTGTCAGTAGTGCCGCCGTGGTTACAGGTCCATTTGGTGTTTGGGTATTTGAAGTGCAGCCAGCTCGCGAATCTTCTTGTAACAGAGATGATACTACACCCTCCGATGTGATTTTTGCGTTGGAGTGTTCAAGAGCCATGACGAGTGGTTGGTACTTGTCTGGCAGTCCAGCTAACATTATATTTGCTAGGAACTCATCTTCGACTCCAGCTCCAATTTGTTGTAATTCCTGTTGCACAACTAGTGATGAATTTAGGTAAGTCTGCATATCACCTTTGAACTCGTTTGTTAAAAGTTTTTTCATCAGTTGTAATCTTCGCGTCAGTCCACTGTCAGCATACGCCTTCTTGAGACTTTTGAACGTCTCAAACGCGGTCTTCGCAGATCTTATGACCGGATAAATTGATTCGTCACATGCGAGACAGATTTTGGCTCTTGCCTTTGCATCTTTACGTTTAGCGTTAGGATCTTCATCATTGATGGGTTTTGTGACTACATCCCAAAGGTCAAGATCAGTTAGCAGACATTCTACAGCGAAAACCCAAGTATTAAAATTCTTTCCATTTAGTTTAGAGATGGAAGTACCTGAAGTTGACTGGTGAATTGTTGACGACGAAGATGGTGCCGGCTGGTTCGCCGATGGAATATTATTCTCCATAGCACGATAATTTTCTTGTTCTGTCGATCACAGCAATGGGCTAACCATAACCATTTATTTATATTAGATTTAATAATATATATTTATATTATTTAGCAGTGGTTTGACAGAGAAGTGAAAAGGGAATGAGTGACAAAGTCAATATTATAAATTTGGAACTACAGGCTGTTCGCATTGACCATGAAGGTTTAACACTGAATAACACCATAAATATAAATTTCAAATCGTCAGATTTCGTAATTTTCAACGACAGTGATATGATTGTTTATGCAAAAAGGATAGATTTTTTTATCGATCTAACACAATAACAGAGTACATTTTTAATAAATGATCCAGTATTTCAGAAATCAATAAAAATGTACTAAATTTGGTCAAATTCTGGCGAAGCGTCAATTAAAGCTATGCAATATTCAACCTTATTCTAAAGACAGTGAAAGAGTAAATTTCGTGAACTGCCTCGCCTCAACTACTCAACCAATCATCATGTGCGTTGTCGTTGTCAGGGGATATAGAAAAGAATATTAAAAATTTTCCATCCAGAGAGGAATGGAGAGAAATAGCTATCCATGCAGACTAAGAAAAATAAAATAAGTTTTTTCAAGAATATGGTACGGTCAGCAACGAAAGTTGTTTAACACTTTAGTGCGTTGTCATAGTACCTAACTTTATGGACTCATGTTTCAAACCGTGTGGCACCTGTTAAAAAGTTGCTATGACAAAGTACCAAAGCGTTAAACTACTTTCATTGCTGACTGTACAATTAAATTACTAGCACTATCGATACCGTTACAAAAATTGGTATATTTTTTATTACCTATTCAATACAATTTGATTGATAAATTTTTATTTCTTCTTTTCGCTGTAGTAAGCTGTTCAAAGAAATTAATATGATTTAAATGTGTTTTTTTTATTTACAGAACGGTTTCATTAGTAAAATACCCAAAAGAGTCCTATGACGAAAAGAGGTGATTTTTTTTATTATTATTATTGAATTCAACCACATTTTCACTTTATTACTGCAACTTATTTTTTTATACAACGTGTTACAAAAAAACCTCTAAACCCGAATTTGGTAGATAGGGACCATCAAACTGAACAACTTTTACTATTGTACCAACTTTGAAATCACGCAAAAAAATAAGCTGTTTCATACACTTTGATATTTTCGTTATAACTTTTTGTATGAAACAGCTGATTTTTTTTCTCGATTTCAGAGTTGGTCCCATAGTAAAACTTGTTCAGTTTGCTGGTCCCTATCTACCATATTCGCCATTAGGGTTTTTTTTGTAACACTTGTAGAATAGATAATTTTTTTTTTTTTTTTCAGAAATACAAATAAATCCATCACATTTGAAAGCGGTGGTAACCTCGAACAGGTTGTAGGAGGTATTGTTGGAGGAATTTTAACAGTAAACAAAGAAAATGTGCCTCTAAAATCAAATGAAATAGGGACTAAAATACAATCAAACGAAAATAATTCCACAACTAATGGAAAAGAACCTCAAGTAAAGGAAGTTATACAAAATTCAGATAAAGAGAATATAGTACCTTCTTCAAATAAAACAGAAATTAAAATAGATAATGTTACTAAAGTAAAGTCGCAAACTAGACCTTCCAGGGCCGATTATAAGGATCAAAATAGTTCGTCGGATATGAAAAGGGCTAAAAGCGTCCCTCCGGCTTTAATAGAGAGAGATAAAAAAGTGGAGGAAATACTTGGTGGCAGGAAGTTGTGTTTGAGCAAGTTGAAGATATTGCAGGCGATGTCGATACCGATGGAAAGCGATATCGCTACGAGGTTATTGAATTGGAATTGTATTTTTTTTGTGATAGCGAGAGCCCGTAGCGATTTTGCGGCTGACTGCAGCTCTCTCGCTCGCACATTTCATGTTTTCGCAAGATTTCTTAAATCTGAGTGCGTAATTGAAAAATGTGTCTCGGCCACTTTTCGCAATATAAGATTACGGACATTTCAACAGATATTTCAGTTTCGATTAGCTGAAGTTCAAAAAGTTATCGTATTTGCCAGTTCAAATAACTGTTAGAAACTACAACTTTTTGTACTTTAATAACAAAAAACTGAAATATATTTTAAAATGTCTGTAATCTTATATTGCGAAAAGTGGCCGAGACACATTTTTCAATTACGCTCTCAGATTTAAGAAATCTTGGGAAAACATGTGCGAGCGAGAGAGCTGCAGTCAGCGGCAAAATCGCTACGGGCTCTTAATAGAGACATTTTTGTCGATTCAGTTTCTTGAAATTTTTCCGAAAAATATCATATTTCAGAACAGCTGATATTTTTTTCCCGATATCAGAGTTTGCTCCTTAGTAAAAGTTGCTTGTAATCATGAGTGGAACCAACCACCCCACTGCGCGAACCAAATGATTAAAATTTCACGCTGTATTTCAGAATGATGAATCAAATGGGATGGGACGGCGGTCCCCTGGGGCTGCGCGGGGAGGGCATCACTGAGCCGATCATACCGCCATTGCATTTGGTAAGGTTGAGTGTTACCACATTTTGCAGCTCGGGTAGCCTGTCTGACTCACACTTGAACTTTTTTTAAAGATAATTAATTACTTGACTTACTTTACTTGAATATTTTCAATACATGGTCAATCGTCTGCACGGCAATAAAGTACAATTTCAAATTGCACAGCGCTGCGTGCTTATTATTATAAACGCCTCCGAAGCGCTTCTCTTTCTATCGCGTAGCTCTGTCTCAACCGACACACGCCACCCCTCGTGCGCTGGCTCGACTAAGTCAGCCGCGAGCAGTAGGCTAATATAAAAGTTTAAAAGCCCGTAGCAATTTTTCCGTTGACTGCAGCTCTCTCGCTCGCACATTTCATGTTTTCTCAAGATTTCATAATGAGTGCGCAATTGAAAAATATGTCTCGGCCACTTTTCGCAATATAAGATTACAGACATTTTAAAATATATTTCAGTTTTTTGTTGCTAAAATACAAAAAGTTATTGTTTCTAACAGTTATTTGAACTGGCAAATACGATAACTTGTTTTGTACTTCAGCAACTCGATACTGAAATACATGTTTAAATGGCCCTAAGCTTATATTGCGAAAAGTGGCCGAGACACATTTTTCATTTACGCACTCAGATTTAAGAAATCTTGAGAAAACATGAAATGTGCGAGCGAGAGAGCAGCAGTCAGCGGCAAAATCGCTACGGAGCCTTAAGCGCCGAGTAAGAACTAAAAAAACATGAGTCGAATACTTACGTTTTTTTTTATTATTCATACAAATCAGAGAGATTACAATTTGATCGATTAATTTAGTATGAGATAACCAAATTATTCTTCTTCGCTTAAAGTTCATGTATTTCTATTTTAGGTATCAAAGGCTGGCCTAGGTCATGTGAAACCGGACAAAAAAAGCAATGCCATTTTCCGTCTCAATTTTCTACAGCAATTGTTAACTCTACTAACGAACGAACAATCAAAGCTTATAATTGAGTACAAAGCGCCCATCAGTGACCAGGAAAACAAATATATAAAAAGTACTATGAAGTTGTTGGATGATAGAAAGAATTTAAGTGAAAATGACGAGGAAATTAAGAATGTTGTTTTTGGGATTATGGAGGAATTGCTCTGTGATCCAGATTTAAAGATTAGTTTTGGGATTTCGTCGGATAAAAAGTGAGTTTTTCAGTGTTTTTTTTTCACTTTTTTTTCAGCATTTGATCCTCGCTTTTGAGCCAAAGGTCCCAGGTTCATATAACTGGTATTATATTTGTGTGATTTTATTATTAAGCATTTTTTCCCGAGTCATGGTGTTTACTTATATTCGTATTAAAAGTCTGTTTTTAACAGATATAGATAAATGTTAAACAAACAGACAGATACTTTAATGTATGTCAAAAAAAAATCGATAATTTTATTACAATTAATGTTGTTTTATGTTCAGATTAAATCAATTTAAAAAATAATGAAATTATAATAAGAGTGCCTACACACAGAAGTTATGGAACGTTATATAACATTATGTTATGCAAATTTTTTCTCTTACACTTTATAGGCTTTTCAAAATGACAAAAAACTGCAGGCTCGATAGATGGCGTTGATAAAAAGGTAGAAAACGTAGTACAGGGGGGGTATTACAACCTCTTAAAACTTGCCAGGTTTATGAATTGCTATAGTTACATCTCTTTCTCGCTGTATAGCAAATAAAAGAGATAGATTGATAGCCAGTCAGAAAACTGCCAGGAAATAAGAGGTCATAATACGGCCCCATGCCGTTTATTTTTCAAAGCCAATTTTGACACTTTACTTGACATATCAACGCCATCTAGTGAGGCAAATAGTTACTATATTTTTTCTAATGTCACTTTGAAAAGCCCTCGTTCGTTACATTAACGGTTTCATGAAATAAATCACATTTTATTACAGATATGTTACACTTATCAAAAACATAACTACATTTAAGAAAAAAACAATACCACCGACAGAAGATAGAGACGTCATAATAATGCAGATGTGCAGTAAACTACCAAAAATTATAACCGCAGACTGCGCGAAAAGTATCGGATTACTTTACATCAAAAGCTCAGGTACCCTCAAAATGGGGATCAGACTAATTCTACGGTACAAAGTTATGGAGTTTTTGAAAAGCAACCTTATGGAATACACGATAGACTTTAATTTCGACTTGCCAAAGAAAAGCGTGAACTGTTTTAAGAATACAATGAACGTTATAAATGAGAGAAAAAAAGAAATATTCTCGACTAGTATTGAGCGAGAAATCAACATGGAAACGCTGAAACACGCCAAGGGTATACAGATCTGTGTGGATACCGACGAACAAACGTAAGTTTGTACTTAAATTTGTTATACAGAGTGAAATTTTAAGGGGAATATGTAAATGCACATTAAAAATAATTTAACACACTTTAAAATGTTTAGCTTCAAAATTTATTGAATGAACTATAAAAATAATGGTTGCCACTATAAATATGCTAAGCTTTAAAATTAATACTTTGCACTATACAATTTAATTGCTTAGCTTTAAAATTAATACTTTGCACCATACAAATTAATTTTATAACTTTAGTGCTGGTAAACAGACGACGAGCAGGCGCAGCGAGAGAGGAGCCGAGGACTAGGTTAGGTTCCATTGTGACCAATAACGCCAGAACCGACCTGCTGGCGTGTATGCATTATGCCACAAGTTGTTATCATCTTGCCTTCTCATTTTAACAGTGGACAGTCTGACATGGCTGGACAGAAATTAAATGGTTTCGGAGTTGGGACACAGTTATAGTGCAAACCATTATTTTTTGTAGTGATAATATTAAATTATAGATTTATTATTATTTTAAAGTACAAAATTGTTATAGTGCAAACCATTATTTTTGTAGTGATAGTATTAAATTATAGATCTATCATTATTTTAAAGTGATGATTTACAATTTTAGAGCTGGTTAAAGTGCTATTAAATACATCCCAAATTTTAATCATTTGGTTCGCGCCCATGGGGTGGTCCTACTTATGATTACAAGCAACTTTTACTTTAGAGCCAACTCTGATACCGCGAAAAAAAAACAGCTGTTCCATACATTAGGGTACAGAGTTGGCACCAAAGAAAAAGTTGCTTGTAATCATATATATGGGAACCAAATGATTAAAATTTCAGCGTGTATTAGTATGGGCTATGCTATACTGTATTAGACCACTTTGTTTCACATTTCCTTGTAGCTCTATCTTTTTCCCCGCCAAGAATCAACATTTGCTAGAGCGAGGCGAGAATAATGCTTGGAAACGACCAGCTCGCTTAAATGGGCGGAAGTAGTTTCTCGCTCCATTAAACTTTATTTCTAAGTGCCAGAAAGAGACAAAGCATCGGTATAATGTAACTCAACCAAATAGTTCAAAACTTTTGAAGTTCAACTTCTTTTTTTCTTTATTTTCCAGATTTTTCTCCTTGCGAAAAAAAATTGTGAAACAATCTCCAAATTCCAAGGAGCTCAGCGATCTTGCTAATAACAATAGTAATATTGTTAACAAAAACATAGTAATAGAAACTAAACAAGAGTCTAATACAAAAGAAGGATCTAAAACAATACAAGAATCTATTGCAAAAGTAGAATCCAAAACAAAACAAGAGTCTAAAACAAAACAAGAATCTAACACAAAAGAAGAGTCTAAAACAAAGCAAAAATCTAATACATCACAAGAAACTTCAAAAAATGCCAGTAATATTACAGATGATATGAAAAATGGTACTGCAAACTCTACTGATACTGTAGATTACATTGTCATTAGTCACGATGAAATAGTTGATAATGAAAACGAAGCTAAAAGTAATTCTTTTGAACTTAAAGAGATAGAGCAAGAGTTACAATCTATAGAAAATCTCTCGTCAAGCATCAAAAGAAATCGCACAGACTCTGCTAGCTCTTACGATTTTAAGAAGAAAACCAAAATGACAAAATCCGTGATATATTTCTTCGTAACTCCTAAAGATGGCGAAGAAATAACCAATGACGAAGTGAGAAAATTCCAAACGGCCGTAGCTGAACAAATAGATTTGGCTACAAATCTTCCAATGCTCGAGTGTCATGGCCACGCAAATGGCGCCATTGTATACGGCTGTCACAATGACATTGGCGCGAAACTCATCACAAGTGTTGCCAGTGAAATACAGTTTACTACCAAAGAGTGCGAAAATTTTGCCGAAAAGGGCTGTCGGAAATTAAATGTTAGATTGAATAGTTTCGTTGGTGTTAATTTGAAGAAATTATTTAACTTGATTGAATGTTATAATATCGGCTTGAACACTGATCGTTGGGCGGTAGAAGATGTTGAGGTTTTTAATGATTACATAATATTATCAGTCGAAGTCGATTACGCCTCTTTTCAGTATATTTTGGAGGCGAACTTTAGACTTTTTGCTGGCACTGATAGGTTAAGAATATCTTTGGTGTGGGACTAAATGTATTGATTTATAAATATTTACTTAGGTATAAAAACATATTTTGGATTAATCTTGGAAATAATTAGTTAGATGACTGTTAGAAAAATATTTCTAAAAGGTAATTTATCGAAAAATGTGATATAAGATATTGTGCTCGATAAAAATTTAAAAATAATACCTATTAGATTTTTTTTCTTACATGTAATTTTTAGTTGCGGAGGACGTTAATGTGACAAGGTTCCAGCGCATTAGCAATTTGCGGGGATTATATTCAAGTTTTTTGTTCTATGGGATGTGCCGTGTCTCCTTTTAACTATAAGAGAAAAGAAAAAGCCTCTAGGGTATAAATGATCTCTATTAATGTTTTTTGTTTTAGATTATTGAAGTCACTTTACTTTGTAATATTATAGTTACTTTGAATAATATACAACGTGTTACAAAAACGCGTAATGCTGAATATGGTAGATAGGGACCATCAAACTGAACAACTTTTACTATGGGACCAACTCTGAAATCGCGAAAAAAAACAGCTGTTCATACATTTTGATATTTATTTACAAACAGCAGATTTTTTGTCCCGATTTCAGAGTTGGTTGGTCCCATAGTAAAAGTTGTTCAGTTTCATGGCCCCTATCTACCCTATTCGGCATTGTTTTTTTAAACACGTTGCATAATGTTGTTTACCATGTTATTATAGATGTTATGTGTCATTTCAAAATAACTTGTTGTTTTTGCGTCAAAAAGAGTTTCTAGAGTTTACAAGGCTTTAAGTCATAAGAGTATTGTTTTTCTTAATTTTTTGATAATCTTAAATATGAATATATAATGTAAGGGTTAAAAATTATGTTCTAAGTAAAATGGGAATGCCATGTTCCATAAAAAAAAGTAAAAACGAACGGTGTTAAAATTACAAAATATTTTTAAACACCTGTTTAATTTCGACACTGTTTAAATGTGACAAAAAAGTAACAGTATCACATTTAAACAGTACCTATCTAAGTTTAAACACTTGTTGAACATAGTTTTCAAATCTTTTGAGGTAAGGCCAAAATTGTTTTATCAGTATGTTAAGGGGGTTTATGCGCTACACTAGCGCCGAAAATGGAAAAAAACATAGTGCTTAAATAAATGTTATGTTACTATGTTTTTTTTCCATTGGCGGCGCTAGTGTAGCGCATAAACCTTCTTAAAACTGGCTGTGTTATTTTCTTTAAGAAAACTTTATGATGGGTATTTTTGGATAAATCTTACGCGGTTGATGATCTCATTTAAGTTTGGACTGAGAAACATTAAAATAATGTATTAGGTTTTAAAGTAATGTGAGATAAGTACCTATTTTAAATTATTTGTTTTAAATAAGTAAGTAGTCACACACAAGTCACAAACTTTTAGTATTTGTTCTTGTGCTTACAGGAGTTAAACATGTTGCTTTAGTTCCTTTTAAGTCTAGGAGTACTTTTATAAAAGTGTGCCATAATAACAATTTCATGGTTTAGCTAAACTTTTCAGTACTTAGCATATTAGACAGAGGAATGTTTAAAGGCGTGAAACGTATCGTTTTTGCTTTGAGTGTATTGTTGACATTTGTATAAACAACTTTTGTTTAGTGTAGTTACCACCAGAGGCGCTGTGCCAAATTGCATACATATTGCTCAAACTACAGGCACTGGTTAAAGTGCCTATAAGATTATCACTGTTTAAATTGCCTATTGATTCTAGTGTGCTATAAGATTATTCGTTGTTGATATTGTTATTGTCAGTAAGTTCTTCCCCCCTAGCCAAAGTAACATTTGCAAATTTTTGTTATCATTTCGCTTCGAAACATGTATGGATTTGACGTTTTAAATTTCGATAGTTAACGAAACCTTATGTCAAACCCATACATGTTTCGAAAGCGAAGCGATAACGAAGATTTGCAAATGTTACTTTGGCTAGGCCCACAGATCATCTTTTTTTTTTAATTTTAAGTAGTTTACGCAATGTAAACAAGTTTGACATCTAATGGAAAGTTAATAGAGTTTCTTAACGATTGCAACGACACGTCTTGTTTCCACAACACCTATTGTCTTTAGATATAAGATTCAATGTTAACTGTCTGTAATGTTACTGTTACCAAATGTTGGCCGTCCGTCTAACTTAATCCTACTGTGTGATGTTAATATTAAAGCACACTGTTAGCAACAGCGTTACGTAATCGGTGGGGACAGTTCGCTGGTTAAATAAACGTTTTGATGTGAGCATAATAAATGTTGATTATTGAAAACTTGTTTCATTCATCAAGTCAAGATTCTAAGCCTAGCCATGTTCCAAGGTGCAAAGGAACAGTTTCTACTAACTAGGTACCGTACCAAAATGGTAAAAAAGGAACCCTTATGGTGTGACTCAGACTGTCTGTCACTGTGGATATCTCGAGAACTACTAATGGTATCAACTTGAAGTCATCACAAGTTTTCGACTTATAATGAAAAATGTAAAAAAATACCGTTCCCCCCCCGCTTATCTCCGAAGTTTGCAAAGAGAAAAATCTGAAATAATTCTATGTGATAGTAATATAGGTAAAGATTACAGGAAAAATAAAAAACTATGTCTCAATACAACACACTTTTTTAGAAATTCAAAAAACAAACAAAAAAATTAATTTGTTCCTCTACCAGTCAACAGATGGCCCTGACCTAAGAAAAATTCAATTAGTTTCACTATCGGTCAAGAGATGGCGCTGGCCTAAGAATAAAAAATAGTTCCACTATCAGCCAAGACAAGAGACAAGATAGCAAAAACCGAGTTTCATCGAAATCGGCCTACAAACAAAAAAGTTGGCTGCCATCTTGGATTTTTTATATTTTTAACATTGCATTGCTGTATTCTTGTCAAAATAGTAGCAAAAACCGAGTTTCATCGAAATCGGCCTACAAACAAAAAAGTTGGCCGCCATCTTGGATTTTTTATAATTTTAACATTGCATTGCTGTATTCTTGTCAAAATAGTAGCAAAAACAGAGTTTCATCGAAATCAGCCTACAAACAAAAAAGTTGGCCGCCATCTTGTATTTTTTTAACATTGAATTGTTATTTTCTTGTCAAACTAGAAAAAAAACACCTGTTCCATACATAAGTACAATGCGTAGGTAGGTACTCCATCGAAATGTATGAAACAGCTGTTTTTTTTTTCGATTTCAAGGTCGGTCCTATAATGAAAGTTGTAAAGTTTGATGGTGTGATCAGCCCCAAGAGAGGTTTTAAATTAATTACAAATAACACTGTATAGGTACAAAGTTTCAAGTGAACCCATTGAAGGAAGAAAATCACTCTCTACTCCAAATATGAATAGTTTCGAAAGAAAAGCAATATAACTTTAAAATTCAATTTTATACATGACCATTTCATACTTCTTTTGAAATTATTTTGTACGCGACTGTACATGTTTTTGATGTAGTCCAGGAGCCCGGGATCAAAATACCCCTAAGAAATCATTTTTATTTTATGACTTAAAAATTAAGGTTTTGAGTTTCGAAAATGCATAAAAGTTACGTATTACTTTACGTTATACTTTTGTTTTACATTATACGTTAATAACACTTCATTATTTTAACACAAACACACAAAAATAAAACAAGTTACAAACATCGTCACTAAATAGGAAGTCGGCTCCTGTACTATAAAAACCAAACTTTAATTCCGATTATCTCCTAAACTAAAGGGGGACTAATTTTGTGGCTTTAGGACTAATTGGGACTAATTTACACGAATCGTTTCCAATAATCAGATTTTCTCTAGGTGACCTGGTTCAAAAGTCCTCGCCAAGATGTAGGTTGATTTTGGCATGGACCAAATCATTCCTTTTTATTTTTTGAACGGCGCTTCATTTCGTTTTGATTCTAGGCATTGCGGGATCCATAAAAAAGGGAGATTTTTTTTGAATAATCAGATCCTGGCTAGGTGTTTAGGTTCGCTAGATATAGCCTGTCCCTGCCAAAATGAAGGTTTGCTTTGGCATGGACCATTTAAATCGCTTATATCTTTCAGTCCTTTTTGGGACTAATTCCGAAAAAGTAGGACTAGTTGGGGCTAATTGTGGAGAAATTTTCCATGTAGTCAGAATTGCGGTTTTCAAAGTGGTCCATGCCAAGATGTAGGACACGCCAAAATCAACCTACATCTTGGCGAGGACTTTTGAACCAGGTCACCTAGAGAAAATCTGATTATTGGAAACGATTCGTATAAATTAGTCCCAAAGCCACAAAATTAGTCCCCCTTTAGTTTAGGAGAAATTCCGTTTTTTTAATATAAGTACAGTCATGTACAAAAGCGTACAGTAAAAATTAATTACATAAAACTATTCCGTTCCGTAATGCGCAGTGTTCCGATTGTAAAACATTAAGCACGAACTTTCGTAGATTGAGGAATGCACAAACAGTATCTGTGAACATAAGTTTTACAATCGGAACACTGCGCATTGCGGAACGGAATAAAGTTTTAGGCCCATATTACACTATCATGTATATATCATCCGAGATATATGTTTACTATCTTCGTCGGAGATAGCATCCGATAAATAATATATGATAGTGTAATATGCTCATGCCCCCCTAGCATGACCATCGAAACGCGATAATATGATATAGAGCTTAATCACGTTTAACTGCCATAAAACAATGGAATTTGACAGTCGAGTGTCGACAAAACGATATATATCGTGTATTGTCGGTCATGCTAGGGGGGCAGCCCTTCCTCCCTCCAGTTAAACGTGATAAATCACTAGGTACCATATCACGTTTCGGTGGTCATGCTAGGCTAAGAGGGAGGGATTGCAAGGGCGTTTTCCTACGAACAAACAATGACACGACACGATTGTCAACAGTGTTGCCAGAACGTACCAAAAAGTACAGTTGTCAGCACTATAGTGCTGACAACACTGTCGTGCAGCTTGTGAATCGTGTCGTGTCGTTGTTCGTGGAAAAACGCGCTAAAGCCGCGTTTAGATAGACACAAAAACATGTTGGAAAACATTCAATTCAATGTTTCCGAAATATCTATCTGTGTCATCCATTTGAAGCAAAACGAGACAGGTACCTAAATGTTGCGAAACATGTTGTCGAAATGGCTCTTAACCAAGCTATACCACACCCAAAAAAATAGTTCGTTTTTGTATTTTTGTTTTTTATATTTTTAAAATTGCATTGCTGTATTCTTGTCAAAATAGTAGCAAAAACCGAGTTCCATCGTAATCGGCCTACAAACAAAAAAGTTGACCGCCATCTTGGATTTTTATATTTTTAACATTGCATTGCTGTATTCTTGTCAAAATAGTAGCAAAAACAGAGTTTCATCGAAATCGGCCTACAAACAAAAAAGTTGGCCGCCATCTTGGATTTTTTATATTTTTAACATTGCATTGCTGTATTCTTGTCAAAATAGAAGCAAAAACCGAGTTTCATCGAAATCGGCCAACAAACAAAAAAGTTGGCCGCCATCTTGTATTTTTTTATTTTTTAACATTGAGTTGTTATTTTCTTGTCAAACTAGAAATAAAAACACCTGTTCCATACATAAGTACAATGCGTAGGTAGGTACTCCATCGAAATGTATGAAACAGCTTTTTTTTTCGATTTCAAGGTTGGTCCTATAATGAAAGTTGTACAGTTTGATGGTGTGATCAGCCCCAAGAGAGGTTTTAAATTAATTACAAATAACCCTGTATAGGTACAAAGTTTCAAGTGAACCCATTGAAGGAAGAAAATCACTCTCTACTCCAAATATGAATAGTTTCGAAAGAAAAGCAATATAACTTTAAAATTCAATTTTATACATGACCATTTCATACTTCTTTTGAAATTATTTTGTACGCGACTGTACATGTTTTTGATATAGTCCAGGAGCCCGGGATCAAAATACCTCTAAGAAATCATTTTTATTTTATGACTTAAAAATTAAGGTTTTGAGTTTCGAAAATGCATAAAAGTTACGTATTACTTTACGTTATACTTTTGTTTTACATTATACGTTAATAACACTTCATTATTTTAACACAAACACGCAAAAATAAAACAAGTTACAAACATCGTCACTAAATAGGAAGTCGGCTCCTGTACTATAAAAACCAAACTTTAATACTAAATAATATACTAGAAAAAATACGACTCGCACCAGATCAATACTCAGACGGGAATCGAACCCTGAGTATTGATCTGGTGCGAGTCGTATTTTTTCTAGTATATTATTTAGTATTGTGTAAAAATAGCATTGTGAATGCAAAAATCTCAAATTTAAAAACCAAACTTTAATTCCGATTATCTCCTAAACTAAAGGGGGACTAATTTTGTGGCTTTAGGACTAATTGGGACTAATTTACACGAATCGTTTCCAATAATCAGATTTTCTCTAGGTGACCTGGTTCAAAAGTCCTCGCCAAGGTGTCCTACATCTTGGCATGGACCACTTTGAAAACCGCAATTCTGACTACATGGAAAATTTCTCCCCAATTAGTCCCAACTAGTCCTACTTTTTCGGAATTAGTCCCAAAAAGGACTGAAAGATATAAGCGATTTAAATGGTCCATGCCAAAGCAAACCTTCATTTTGGCAGGGACAGGCTTTATCTAGTGAACCTAAACACCTAACCAGGATCTGATTATTCAAAAAAAATCTCCCTTTTTTATGGATCCCGCAATGCCTAGAATCAAAACGAAATGAAGCGCCGTTCAAAAAATATAAAGGAATGATTTGGTCCCTGCCAAAATCAACCTTCATCTTGGCGAGGACTTTTGAACCAGGTCACCTAGAGAAAATCTGATTATTGGAAACGATTCGTGTAAATTAGTCCCAATTAGTCCTAAAGCCACAAAATTAGTCCCCCTTTAGTTTAGGAGATAATCGGAATTAAAGTTTGGTTTTTATAGTACAGGAGCCGACTTCCTATTTAGTGACGATGTTTGTAACTTGTTTTATTTTTGCGTGTTTGTGTTAAAATAATGAAGTGTTATTAACGTATAATGTAAAACAAAAGTATAACGTAAAGTAATACGTAACTTTTATGCATTTTCGAAACTCAAAACCTTAATTTTTAAGTCATAAAATAAAAATTATTTCTTAGAGGTATTTTGATACCGGGCTCCTGGACTATATCAAAAACATGTACAGTCGCGTACAAAATAATTTCAAAAGAAGTATGAAATGGTCATGTATAAAGTTGAATTTTAAAGTTATATTGCTTTTCTTTCGAAACTATTCATATTTGGAGTAGAGAGTGATTTTCTTCCTTCAATGGGTTCACTTGAAACTTTGTACCTATACAGGGTTATTTGTAATTAATTTAAAACCGCTCATCACACCATCAAACTGTACCTAAAACTAACTGTACTAAACCTTGAAAACGAAAAAAAAAATCAGCTGTTTCATACATTTCGATGGAGTACCTACCTACGCATTGTACTTATGTATGGAACAGGTGTTTTTTTACTAGTTTAACAAGAAAATAACAACTTAATGTTAAAAAAATACAAGATGGCGGCCAACTTTTTTGTTTGTATGCCGATTTCGATGAAACTCGGATTTTGCTACTATTTTGACAAGAATACAGCAATGCAATGTTAAAATATAAAAAATCCAAGATGGCGGCCAACTTTTTTGTTTGACGGCCGATTTCGATGAAACTCGGTTTTTGCTACTATTTTGACAAGAATACAGCAACAATGCAATTTTAAAAATATAAAAAAATCCAAGATGGCGGCCAACTTTTTGTTTGTAGGCCGATTTCGATGAAACTCGGTTTTTGCTACTATTTTGACAAAAATACAGCAATGCAATTTTATAAATATAAAAAATCCAAGATGGCGGCCAACTTTTTTGTTTGTAGGCCGATTTCGATGAAACTCGGTTTTTGCTACTATTTTGACAAGAATACAGCAATGCAATTTAAAAATATAAAAATTCAAGATGGCGGCCAACCTTTTTGTTTGTAGGCCGATTTCGATGAAACTCGGTTTTTGCTACTATTTTGACAAGAATACAGCAATGCAATGTTAAAAATATAAAAATCCAAGATGGCGGCCAACTTTTTTGTTTGTAGGCCGATTTCGATGAAACTCGGTTTTTGGTACTATTTTGACAAGATAACAGCAACACTATGTAAAAAATATAAAAAATCCAAGATGGCGGCCAACTTTTTGTTTATGGGCCGATTTCGATGAAACTCGGTTTTTGGTACTATTTTGACTAGAAAACAGCAACGCAATGTTAAAAATATAAAAACCCATGATGGCGGCCAACTTTTTTGTTTGTGGGCCGATTTCGATGAAACACGGTTTTTGGTACTATTTTGACAAGAAAACAGCAACGCAATTTAAAAAATCCAAGATGGCGGCCAACTTTTTTGTTTGTGGACCGATTTTGATGAATCTCGGTTTCTGGTACTATTTTGACAAGAAAATAATAATGAAATATTAAAAAATAAAAAGCTAAGATGGCAACTTACTTTTTTGTTTGTGAGCCGATTGATTAAACCATTTCCGTATAAAAATCAGCTGTTTCATTTTGACAGAGTAAGGTATTGGACTTTTATGTATTTGTCCATCATTATGTATTTAATTGTACTTAAAAAAATTCTTAAAAAGCTTTTGCATGGAACAGCTGATTTTTTTTCACCGTAGAAGTCTCATAGTGAAAAAAAACCACTCTTAAATAAAAATAAATAAACCTACCAAATAACCAAAGAACGAAAAAAACAAACACCTGCCAAGTGCCAATTCAGTGTTGCCGTTTTCCCGTAAAATGTTGTCATAGACGAAAGTTGAAAATTAAACCTAATTTAAAAAAAAAATTAAAATAATGCAAAATGCCAAGAATAGAATAGAATAGAAAATATTTATTTGCCACAAACATGGTACATACCAAGTTCACATACATGTAAAATGGGGTGAAAAAATGCTAAATTTGAATAAACAAAATGGCAACACTGCCTTTCATGCCTGTAACTTTTTCTAGTAACTTTTGACTTGTGTATAAAAAAATAGGTAGGTACTAAAAATATCGATAAATATATAAAAAAAGCTCTATATCATATTATCGCGTTTCGATGGTCATGCTAGGGGGGCATGAGCATATTACACTATCATATATTATTTATCGGATGCTATCTCCGACGAAGATAGTAAACATATATCTCGGATGATATATACATGATTTGTTTATTATTTGTTTATTTGTGTGTATATGATAGTGTAATATGGGCCTAAAACTTTATTCCGTTCCGCAATGCGCAGTGTTCCGATTGTAAAACTTATGTTCACAGATACTGTTTGTGCATTCCTCATTCTACGAAAGTTCGTGCTTAATGTTTTACAATCGGAACACTGCGCATTACGGAACGGAATAGTTTTATGTAATTAATTTTTACTGTACGCTTTTGTACATGACTGTACTTATATCAAAAAACGGAATTTCTCCTAAACTAAAGGGGGACTAATTTTGTGGCTTTAGGACTAATTGGGACTAATTTACACGAATCGTTTCCAATAATCAGATTTTCTCTAGGTGACCTGGTTCAAAAGTCCTCGCCAAGATGTAGGTTGATTTTGGCAGGGACCAAATCATTCCTTTATATTTTTTGAACGGCGCTTCATTTCGTTTTGATTCTAGGCATTGCGGGATCCATAAAAAAGGGAGATTTTTTTTGAATAATCAGATCCTGGCTAGGTGTTTAGGTTCACTAGATATAGCCTGTCCCTGCCAAAATGAAGGTTTGCTTTGGCATGGACCATTTAAATCGCTTATATCTTTCAGTCCTTTTTGGGACTAATTCCGAAAAAGTAGGACTAGTTGGGACTAATTGGGGAGAAATTTTCCATGTAGTCAGAATTGCGGTTTTCAAAGTGGTCCATGCCAAGATGTAGGACACCTCGCCAAGATGTAGGTTGATTTTGGCAGGGACCAAATCATTCCTTTATATTTTTTGAACGGCGCTTCATTTCGTTTTGATTCTAGGCATTGCGGGATCCATAAAAAAGGGAGATTTGTTTTGAATAATCAGATCCTGGCTATGTGTTTAGGTTCACTAGATATAGCCTGTCCCTGCCAAAATGAAGGTTTGCTTTGGCATGGACCATTTAAATCGCTTATATCTTTCAGTCCTTTTTGGGACTAATTCCGAAAAAGTAGGACTAGTTGGGACTAATTGGGGAGAAATTTTTCATGTAGTCAGAATTGCGGTTTTCAAAGTGGTCCATGCCAAGATGTAGGACACTGACCTAATACTGCAATAATATTTTTTTTATTCTACAGGTCTGGCAGTGCATTTATTATGATGGTAGGTACGGAAACCCTCGGTGCGAGAGTCCGACTCGCTATTGACCGGTTTTTTCTCTTTACTTTATGGTTTCGGTCATTGAAATATAAATCGAAAGTCTGTTTGTTTGTTTGTTACGTCTTAACTACTGAACCGCAGGCTGATTATCTAAATAGAAACTAACTATTAGCGACCGGTTTCATTTGACATACATTGCTACTTTTCTTTGGTATGTTTTTTTTTACCCCAAAAAGAAGAAGCAATGTATCACATTCATCTGTCAAATGAGACCGGTCGCTAGGTGGTTTCTAATAAGATAATCAGCCCGCGGATCATCATGAAATTTTACATAGGTACACGTTGTCAGGGGGTGGGAATGTACGATTTTGTTGATAAAAGGATTAAAGTGGACAGAGTGCAAAAAAATATCTATCAATGGATTTTTACAATGGAATTTAGTAATCTAGGGGGGAGATAGGCTACCTTTGATCCCGAAAAAAAAAGTATTGTTCCAGAGGGATAACAAAAAACTTTCCACGCAGATGAAGTCGCGGGCGGCAGCTAGTGATCTTTATAATCAGAAGCACATTTTGAAGTAAAAAAAACAAAGCCTCATACGAAAACAAACTTCTTTATTAGGTAACAAGGTTCAAATTAGCCCGGTGGCCATCCTAACTGGCGACCGCCTAGAATGTGAATATGTAGGTGATAGACACTCTGGCAGCCGTTCTTGCCGTCGTTGATGACCAAGCGGAAGCCAGTCTTGTCGATGCCCTCTTGGGCAGCCACTTTACGGGCTGCGGTCAGCAGGTGACCTGAAATAGAACATTTTACTACACAAACTTGTAAAAGGCAAAAGCTACAAAAAAAATGTATTGGCAATATCTATGCCTATTACCAAGCCAAGACAAAAAAACCCAACCATAGACAATGAGGCTTGCGCACCAAACATTTTTGTACCTAAAATTGCTACTGTGCAAGTCGCATGGTAATGTGGGTCAAGTTATTTTGTACCTACAATAGTTAAAGAGTCATCTTGGTCCAATGGTCAGATCCGTCCAATTAAATTTCAAGAGATAGGTATATGCCCCCTACTTAGGGTTACCATTGAGAAATTTGAAAAGTCCTGACAAAAAGCAGGACAAAACAAGAAAAGTCAGGACATTTTCAGACAGATCCAGACTCCGTACATTTTGGGACTTCTCTTTTGAACATCCTTTCAGTCCACAATGTCAAATTCCCAAAATGTCAAGCGGTTTCAAAATGTCAAGTTCCCAAAATGTCAGATTCCCTAAATGTCAAGTTCCCTGTTATAATAGGGGAGCAAATGATGATGAATAGGGTATTTGACTGATTTTTTTTATTGACTTTAAATGTTTACTGAAATATTAGCAAGACAACATAAGTATTTATTTACAAATATCTTGCATATTTTCAGCGATATAGAGCATCAAACTTTCTAACTAGACAAGGAAAGCGCTACCAGCCAGTGACGTCACATGCTAGTAGCGCCATAAGACTATGACTAGAAAGTTTGATGCTCTATATCGCTGAAAATATGCAAGATATTTGTAAATAAATACTTATGTTGTGTTGCTAATATTTCAGTAAACATTTAAAGATTCCTATCTATCGGTTTTGGATGTTGCATACGGGCACCATACGGGTTGCATACGGGCATCATACGGGTTGCAAACGGACACAGAACGCCCGCCGTGTCGATCTGTTTCAGTGGGCATAGTAGAGAGTATCGTTTTGCTTTTCGTTCGTGTCTGATACGAAATTTTCTATGGCGAGACCGCCATAGAAAATTTCGTTTTAGAAAGAGATAGTAAGTCACAATTAAGTAACTCATAATTCGCTTGTTATACTACAGATTGAATTTCTTTTTTCACATTTGTTATTCAATAATGTTATATTTCTGAATGTCATAATAATATATGAATATCAACATTTCAACAACAGTCATATACCCTATTGGTAGACTAGATTAATATTATAGTATATATTGCTGAGTGTAAGGGTAGGTATAGCTATCTAGGTATGTGAAAAATAATGATATATAATCAAACTATTTTTTATTAGTAATTAAGTAACATAAATTTGCATGTGTAGTAATAATCAACATCATTTCTTAACATAATTTATAACTATCATTGTGTACACTTAAAGGTAATAACAATAGTCAGTTTTACTAATAATAAAATAAATATTATTATTATTTTAGTTGAATAATAATAATATATTATCGATTACTGTAATGTGGCTATTGTTTGGATGATTTTAACAGGGAACTTGACATTTCGGGAATTTGACATTTCGGGAACTTGACATTTCGGGATTTTGACATTTTGGGAATCTGACGTTTTGGGAACTTGACATTTTAAAACCGCTTGACATTTTGGGAATTTGACATTGTAGACTGAAAGTGTATATGCCAGCACCTATACTAAGCAATCTGTTGTAAAGTGTGTAATGAAAAAATAAAACAGGTACCTAACAACTGTTCATCACCGTCTTCAGCCTTGGACAGCTGTGTGATAGGTTTGCGAGGAATCACCAGGATGTGAGTGGGTGCTTGCGGGTTCACATCGTGGAACGCCACACACTACAAAATAAAATAAAAAACATCCATCAAATACGGCCAGTCACCTTCTTATCGAATGAGGAATAGTGGCCACCTCTGGTGTTAGAGTTTATCAAGCCGCCTGTAAGGCCTCTAACTTGGCTTAATGACTATTATCGGATGACAACAGCCAGGACCGACGGTTTAATGTGCCCTCCAAAGCACGGAAGCGTTCAGATATAATGCCACTTAACGGTCACCCATGCGACACCTGGCCGGACTGAGCGTTGCTTAACAAACGTGATCGAGTACGATCAGTCTGTCAAGTTCCGCCATGAGCGCTTCGGCCAGTAGGATACCTACAATGTGTTATCGTAAGCCGTGTGGGTGCTTTAGCAAAATGGCAGGACTTTTAAGTAGAAAACAGGCTTTTTGTCGGGATTTTCAGAAAGGTATTAATATTACCTGGTAACCCTAGTTGCGACCGTATCAAAGTGAACCAAATCAACAAACAATAAATTATGCAACTTTGTAATTGTATATTATTTAATGGAAAAACTACTACCTACTTATTCGATTTAATACGATTAATGTATCATTGGAATAAGGTTATGTTTATATTAGATTTATTGATATTGAAAAAAGAAAACAGCTGATGCAAATGTCACCGGTGGTTTAATAACCTGTAGTATTCTTAGAATTAAGCGTTGGCGTGAAAATATTTTACCTGATCGTCTTCGTATACATATTTTGCAGGAATTTCCTTCCTCAGAATCTTCCCAAATATCGTATCTTCGCCAGGAGCAGCAGATTGCGCAAGTTCTACCTCACCGCCCGCCATCTTTCATTAATTTTTTTTTTCCTTGGGGAGTTGGGTGGGGTCCAGCAGGCCAATCGCCAAGTCATCGGTCACCATTCATCATTGTATACAATCGCCAAGTCATCACCATGTTAAGTATGGCGATCGATGACACGGCGGTTAGACTGCAAGTTTGCTTTTTAAAATAAAATGACTAACTTGGAATCAATACAATATTGAATCACAATATTAGATATATCGTGGTCGTGGTAAATAATCAATACATACATAATCGTCCTTCTACTATTTTGATTTTAAAGAATACAAAAACAGGGAGGTACCTACAGCTTGGCCATAAAGAGATGAAATTAAATAAAATGGAACTAAAATTTTTCAGTACAAATTATAGTCAGTGTTGCCAAATTATTCCTGATTTTGACGTGTTTACATAGAAAGTGGCGCCCTCAATTTTTGCCAACTCTTTATGGTCAGGTAGAGTCTGTTCGGAAAGAGAACCGTCGTGGGCTTTGTGCTTAATCATCGTTTTTGTCATGTTGACGGCACTGTTATACGAAATTATGGTGCGACTGTCTTGACTTGATATATATCAAGATATTTCAGTCGCACTAAAACGTTACAGTGCCGTCAACATGTCAGAAATGGTAATCGAGTACGAAGCCCAAGACGGTTCTCTTTCCGAATAGAACGTAGGTATAGGTAGGTGGTAGGCCTCCACATTAACACTTCCCATTGGGTTATAATTTACTTATTTATTTTAATAAACAGTGTTCCACCAACTTAGCAAAAGGGAGATGTAGGCATGTACAAATGCGATTAAATTAACTATGTACAAAAGAAGTGACCAAATTCAGCGCTTGCGGTACAATACAAAACGATGTATTTTAAGGACTGCTCACTACACCGTAGCCGTACCATACCACCACTAGGAACGTATCAGACACGAACGAAAAGCAAAACGATACTCTCTACTATGCCCACTGAAACAGATCGACACGGCGTTCTGTGTCCGTTTGCAACCCGTATGATGCCCGTATGCAACCCGTATGGTGCCCGTATGCAACATCCAAAACCGATAGATAGGAATCCGTTTCATTTTGATTTTATAACGGTCATCATACTACGCGGTTACAACCCGTATACTCACCGGCTCGGCAACCTCGCGTGTCATGAACAGAGGGCCTAGTATGAGTTGATTTTTTGTACTCACTTCACTTTGCGAATAGTTAACTATCGTCTTCTTATTTATTTATTTAAAAAACCCGATACTATTCGCAAAGTGAGGTGAGAAACACAACTCGTACTAGGCCCTCAGAGCGTGTCAGCACTCAGCAGTCAGCACCGGCAAAAAATATTCTCGCCGACAATAATTGTTGACGCTCCGTGCATGGCACGCTACGTTCATGGCCGGTGACGGAACGGTCTAGAGTCTAGTCACTAGAAAGTATGACACTATTCCCACCATAACTACTAGACTCTAGTGGGAATAGTGTCATACTTTTCGATACAAATAATATTATTTGCCTGACACATTCCTAGCACGGCCATGGTATGGTACGATGTAGTGTTACACTTTGCCATACTTTCGCGAGTGAAGTTGCCGCTTCTGTTAATTAATAAATAAACATAGTTAATTAATCGCATTGTATGACAAACCAAACTCCACAAAATTACATTAAATTAAATTAAAGCCTACATCCTGGTCCAATAGGCCAAAGCATATGCATCAATTCTCTACCAAATACGTGAATCCCGTTAAACTTCATAGTCCGATAGTCTTCGTCAACCACTACGTGATATCCTGCCGTATGTAGTCCCCTTTGTATCGCTATTTTCTTCGCGATTATTAAAAGATGGCCTGAAACCAAAGGGGCAAAATAAAACATTCATCTTCAGATTTTAAACTCCATTTTATTCATCAAATGATAAAAAATTACACAGTAGATATTTTTAACAATTATTTCGATAAGACTGCTGTGCTGGGGGCTTACCATCAGCAAATAAGAAACCGTTCAGTTCATAAGCAGGCCTTAAACAGGGCTGCTTAAGGCCTGCTTTCATACTAACCGTTGAGGTCATAGTACGAAAAAGTATTGGCAGTTCAATATAAGCCCTGCTATAAGAGCTCATAGTAAGGCCCCTGGGCCCTGTTTCATAGACATTACCGTATACAGTAGTAAATTACGACGATCGTTTGGTGTTCATTGCGTCACCAAATAATTTGAAACTAGAAAACAAACTACTCACAGACACCGCAATGTAGGCGAATTACGGTTGTAAGTAAAAATCACAAATTGTAAGTATGCAATGTAATGTTTATGAAATAGGCTCCAGGGCCGATCCTAAAATAATATTATTCAAGTTTATCTAACAAAAAGGCCACCACATCTGTCGACCACCCATAACGTGGAAATGCATATGATCTACTGTCGGGCCACCTTCAGGACCTTCGTTCATTACCACCCTGAATCCATTCTGATGCAGTTCTTTTGTTTTAGCTACCCGGCGGCAAACGTTCAGAAGATGTCCTGCATTAATAATAATTGTATTAAAATGCGATTAATTTAACAATGTAGGTACTACAGAAGTGACCAACTTCATAGCGCTTGCGGTACAAAACGATCTTTGCCATACATTTGCGAGTTAAGTTACTGCGGATCACTGTCTATTGTCAATTTAATCACATTGTATTTAAGTAAACTCTTTTCCCATTTCCATACATTCTCGGAGTGAAGTTGGAGTATATGTATTTGGTTTTATAAGCCAGGTTTATACTAGCAAGAATTTCCTGCAATTTCTTGAGAGAGCAAGTTCTGGAAGCTGCGACGCTGATAATTTAGCTTGCCACACGTTTACACAGTGGTAACAGCTTGCGGAAGTCAACTTCTGCAATATTTATTGCAAGTCTAAACCTTGCTAAAAAATAAGTAGGTACCTACCTAATAATTTCTCATCGTCCAAGGAAGTTTGTGACAGTCGTGGTATAACTTTCTTGGGAACAACTACAAAGTGTATCGGTGCTTGTTGATTTTTCTTCGCATCGAATGCTGCACACTGAAAATTACTTTCCATGGTTAAAATGTATACCGTGTAATGGTGATCGATGACTTAGCGATTAGCCTGCTGGAATTCGGTTCTGTCCGCGTGCGGCCATTTTTGTTTAAAAATTGAAAGCTTGCAATAAAATCTACCAGAAAATTGAAAATGGGCGAAAATCTATTAATAACAGATATATTCACCAAATTCCAAAAGGACCTTGATGCTGATCAAGAACTTCGCGAGGTAATCACAATCACATAAAAATGATACTTTGACTGACTTATTATTGGATGAATTTTATTACGGCCGCTATTGCAAACATATTTTTTTGTTTTGCTTAGTTGTTTTGCTATTGGCCTCAAAAACTGGTTCAGTTTGTACCCTAGATTATACAACAGCGTGTGTCATTATGAATATGATCTAATTTTCGTATTTTAATTGCTTCATATTTTTCTAGGTTATCCGTACAATATGTAAAGATTTGCAACAGTCGTCGCGCGAAGCGGTGACTATTTTGCAAATCATTCACCATAAGGAGAAAGCCAGTAAGTACAGTATAAAATTAATAATTTATTCACACAAAAAACCATAAATTATGACTAGAGATACCATACTGTACGGAGAGTCAAGTTCGGAGCATGCTATGTCGGTTTTAAAATTTAATATTTTTCAGTCATTCAAGCATGTCAAAAGGCTCGTGAAATCTTCACCAAAGCTCAACAAGGATATGTCAAACTCAAGGAGACTGTTCCGTCAACTGATTACTTCAAGTGAGATTTTTGTTGTGCTATTATTTAGGGTTTTTAATTTGAAACTGTTTATATCACTAGCTAGGAAATCAATTCCTGGTTTAACATAGCAGAAGTCAACATTCTGTTAATAATAAATTTTACTTATTTATTTACTATGGTCGGAGAGTCAGGTTTTCTTCATTGCATTACCAAGTTTTTCAGTTTATATCATTCAGCCACTGGAAATATTGTATCACTTAAAATTACCAATAATATAAAATTATAGCCATTTCTTCTAATCTTGTAGGTACCATGACCACTGGCGTGGTGTGACACAACAGTATTGCTTCCTGATAGCTCTCGTGATCTGGCTGGAGGTCGGCATATTAGCATCTCATGAGACCATTGCCGAAGTTTTGGGGAGTAAGTTGTTTTTTTAATTGAACATCATCACAGTCATTGGGCGGTTTTCCACTTACCAGCACGGCGACGGCACGGCTGCCGTGGCAGCATAAATGTATGAGTTTATATGGCACGCTTTTCCACTTGCCGGCGACGGCGACCGACGGCGACGGCACGGCCCGTTGACCCCCACCGATGCCGTCGCCGGCCGGCAAATCTGTGTGTGTTTTGTATACGTACGTAGCCGTGTGCGTGTGTGTGTGCGCGCGGGGCAGGGTACAGCCTGTACAGTCGCGAACGCAAGTGAACGCAACCTTATTGTTGACAAGCTTACATTTGAGGTCGTATGTACTTATTTTGTATGAAATGAACTACAAAAACATAAGTTTTATATTGTTTTTTAATGTGATATAAATTACAAATTACCATATTATTTTTTTTATACTTACAGATATTACAAGATATTCTTATTATTTATACCACAACATAAAAGTCATTTGTACGTAGGTACATTATTGTAATAGTTAGGTTAATTGATAAATTCCAAATATAATAAAAATTGGTAATAATTATTAGTATATAGTTTCAACTGTAGATTTACAGTTTTTTCGATATCTTTTTTACTTTATTGTGCTAGCGCCATCTATTCTATTCGCTGCGTAAGCCATACCAACACAGTTTTGACAAAGTCTACGGTACGGCATACGTAATATTCAACTGATTGCACAGATAGCGTTAGTGGATAAACTGTTTTTCGATCGGTACGTTCAGTCGAAAACTGTTTTTGAAAAAATTTAGTATTATTCTTTTTTATTGTTTCACATAAATTCTCCAACAGATAATAATGATAAGATAATGTTTCTTGAGTCATTCGAAAATAGTTAAAGAATTGCTTATTGTTCATTTTTAGTTTATCAAATAAAGTATAGTAAGAACCCTCTAAATACCTAACTTTAATAAGTGGATCGACCCAAAAATTTACTTTTCTACGTTGTAGATATTTTCTCCTTAAATGTAAAAGGTAGAGCAAATAAATAGTACGACGACTAGACGAGGACATTTTTAAGTCTTGTAAAATTGGCGTGCGTATCTGTACTGAGCGTAGCCCGCGCCGTCGCCGTCGCCGTCGCCGTCGCCGTGCCGGTAAGTGGAAAACCGCCCATTGCTTTAATTCGGAAGTAAGTAGCTAATAAAAGCACTTGTGTTAAGACTGGTTTACATTATCTTAGTCTTTAGTATAGTGCTTTAGTAGCGTGCGAGTAGATTTGAATGCGAGTGCTTTAGTAGTTTTGGTGCCTTTCCAGTGAGCGTTTACATGCTTCCAGCACGGTAAAAAAGGATTTCTTTAAATTAGAAAGACCAATTTCTTGAAATATTTGGTTATTCTAAAAATATATTTACTTAAGCCAATGCAATATTTTTAAAACAAAAATAGTGCTCATCTTTTACTCAGACAATATTTTTCTTAATGATTAAGAGAAATATTTTTGTTTCAAGGCTTATTTAAACTTATATCAATTAAATTGACTTAATTTAAATCAAGAAATGTCCATCTTCTTGCATCAAATTAAAATTATCTGAAATCAACTACAAGTTACTTGAATTTAGATAAACCTTTTTCAAAAAATCATGTTCTTCTATTAAGAGAAAGTTTATTGTTTATGAAGTATTATTTCTTGTTCTAATAAATGATTTTGTTCGGCTTATAGAAATTTTGTTTTAAACAGAGAAATACAAAAATTTCGAAACAACGGAATCATAGTTTTCGATAAACACGATAACATTTTTACTTTGAGATATTTATCCATACATCATGGTCTGACCCGCGGTATTAAGATTTTTATCTAGTTCTTTAAGTAGTCGGACTTAATTTTGTTTTGTCAAGCTCAATCGGGTTTGTTTGTTGGTTGCCTCTGGGTGTCGCGTCCTACTTGGAACGGCTTCCCGGACTCCAGCTCCACTCCTCTTTCGAGCACTTTTATTTACCTTGACTTTTTGTAGACCGCGCCCACGTTGTTATTTTTGGACAGAAAAGTTAAATCTGTA
Organism: Agriphila straminella; assembly: GCA_950108535.1. Taxonomy (NCBI): domain Eukaryota; kingdom Metazoa; phylum Arthropoda; class Insecta; order Lepidoptera; family Crambidae; genus Agriphila; species Agriphila straminella. The sequence continues at coordinate 15,212,279 of OX467304.1, forward strand.
CTTTTAAAGGAAGGAAGTCATCGGTGTTCTCCAATTATCTCCACTTAATATACAACAACAAAATATACATCTTCATTCAATAGACAAAATCTCAATTTTCCATTTAATTTTTTTCATCAAAAATCAGTAATTACTTAGGCCAACTAAACATTTACTTATGAGTAAAATAATAATTTACTCTAAGTAAGGTTAGTCTACAAGTGATATAGAAGATTTTCGTATCAAGAATACATTTACTTGACTGTGCAAAATAACGTTGTCTTGCATGAAACAACACGTGTCTTGGAATAAATGTATTATTCTTGTAACAACTAAATATTTTTAAGAGTATTTTTTACTATTACGAAGAAATTATTGTCTAGCGTCTATAGGGAGAGGATCATTTTCTTAGATTCAATAAATGTCTTAAGCCAAAGCAATTTGTCTTTTTTTAAGAAATCTGTTTTTACCGTGAGTACAGTGTCATTTGATTAAATAAATAAAATAAGTTTTATTTCGGACAAGAATACATCCATATTTAATTTGTTAGTTGTTAATATTTTATTACCTAATGTTAGTATCATTGCTACTTAGACACTAGTTTCGTACTCTGGACACAATTAGCTATAATAGGAGAATCGTATCGATTTCCTATTACTTGCAGAATGGAGTTGGAGCTGGCCCACACCCTGCAGAGCAACGAGGCAGTTTTCTTTCGCATGATAGCGTAGAAATCGTTTATGTGCATCTGCGCAAACATACCCGATGCACTGCAGAAATGGGGCAGCCCCAACAACACTCTGAAAGCGTTATTATATTGGACACGTAGCGCGCGGGGGTGAGCGGGCGCGCAGGGGGTTCTACTGGAAAGCGATGATTCCAGTTGAAAGGCTACTAGAACGTTACTCTCTTTAGTCATAATACGACCGTTTACATGTTTCAACTAAAGCACTCTACTAAAGACTAGGATAATGTAAACCAGTCTTTATGAATGTATTGTTTCCTTTTACAGTTAGTTCAGTGGAAGAAAAGGAGGGATTCCATTTGGATATAGAAGATTATCTTGTAGGATTACTCTTGATGTGTTCAGAATTGGTAAGGAAATTCAATTAATATTTTTTCAAGTATACTTTTTTTTTAAAAAGCATGGTCTATAATTTATACATCATTTTGATGCAGTGTATTGTATAAATTGAGAAGATGTATGTTAAGCCGTTGTTCTAATCTGCATTCGCGGTCGTTAACACCCACCAATCCGCATTGGGCCCGCGTGGTGGGTAATGGCCTATCCTCCTTACCACCCATAAGGAAGGCCTGTGCCCCAGCAGTGGGGACATTAAATGGCTGATGTCATATGTTTTTTTATATTTTTCAGTCCCGGTATGCTGTTAACTGTGTGACTCAAGGAGATTACGCAAAGCCATCACAGATATCTAAATTCATAATGGAACTCAACGCCGGCTTTAGGTATGAATTAAGAAATGTATTAAACTGTCAAGTGTCAGCGGCAATCTTGATAGTTCCACAAAAAAATCTTCAAATATTCATTTGTTTATTTATTTAACCACATTACAAGCTATCATTACAGGTGTTTACCCAATGCGATAGTGTAGATATATAATTTTATGTACATAGAATAATATAAGTCTAACTTAACAATAATACCTATTCGATAGCAAAAGATTTAGTTTTCTGTCTGCCAATTTTAATTATGATTGGCTGGCTATGGTTTTTTCATTGATAACATAACAAAAATCTAAATGAGTGACAAAAATACTGAGTAGGCAATGGTATTTTTTCATCTCGATTAGAATAGTAGTTTAGTTACCTTTTTAAATAAAATATGGTTATGCCAAAATGTTTTGTGTGCCCTAACTAATTGGGTCGCTCGGAATAACTAGTTACCTACTCAATTTGTATTTTAAAGTCACCAAATTTTCAACATTTGTAGGTATTCGTCCGCAGTCTGTCGCCCACTTAGTATTTCAGTACGCTATATTCAGTATTTTTGATACCCAAAATGGTAATTTATTGTTACTTGATTAAATACTACCCTATTGATAATGCTGATTTCTTACAGATTGCTCAACTTGAAAAATGATCACTTACGCAAACGATTCGACGCGCTTAAGTATGACGTGAAGAAAATAGAAGAGGTAGTCTATGATCTCAGCATTAGGGGACTCCTGCCGAAACCACAGACTGAAGAACCGAAGGAGGCATAGACTAAACGTTGGTTTTTTGTTGTGTTTTATAAGTAAATAGCAAACAATGTGAGCGGAATTGATTTTTTAACTACTTCTTATTTGCACATTTTGTAATTAATACAAAATTAATTAAAAAAAAATAGTACAAAATGTCGAACAAACTATTACGGCCTTACCACAAAGGATTATAAAACACTGTTTTGATTTAGACCACTGTTTAAATGTGATGCGTCTCTTTCAAACAATATTGTCAAAAAAGTGACAGCATCACATTCTTTGCTCTGTGGTCTAAGCACAATTATGCGCTGGGAGCTATTTGGAGTGGACAAGCTTAAGGAAGAGGATCTAAAGCAGTTAACAATAAGTCAACTCAGCAGGTATTGTAAGCGCACAGGTAGGTTCGAGGGTCCGACGCCGGTGGGGTAAATGATAACCCGCCTCCCCTGCACTTTTGAAGGGGGTTTGGGGAAATGGGTGAAATGGTCCCGACCAAGGTGACTGATCACTCGCCCGGCTCCGCTGGCGTCCCCCCTTATAAATAATAATAATAATAAGCACAATTCCGCCAATGTCACGCAGTTAGATTTTACACGATTGGTAAAATTATTCAATAAGGTTTTTGAAATTTGCACCCATAAGCAGATAAATTTGTTGAACAGTGTTTTAATATCTTTTGTGGCAAGGCCGTTATAGTTTAAGGTCAAAATGTTCTTGTCTAATATTTGGACCGATATAATTGTTGTTAAGGGGTCATCCAGTAATCAAGTGATGTTTTTTAGCAAGTATTGACCCCTATTTCTCAAAATGTTTTAATAAATTAGATATTATAGTTTTGTGACAGCTCTGTTGTACAAAAAGCTACCCTATTCCATTCTAATAAAGGCGAGAATTCCAAGAATTTTCGTGGAAAGAGTAGTAACGCAATATTTAAACGCGTATTCATTATTTCAGGACTGATTTGCATTTAAAAAAATATTATAAATAATAATGTTCTGTACCTATGTCTAGTTTTTATGTGAAAACTAAAATTAGTTAATAGATATTAAGATGACAGTGAAAATTAGCTACATTTTTTACTCTTTAAAAGAATACCTACACTTTGGCTTGGGTCTAACTATCACAGTGTAAATAGTTATTTTCATCTCTGCAGCACGAAAATGACGCTTTTGGTGCGGAAAAACTCGCAGCAAAGTCGATTTTGCTGCGAGCGTGAGGAAAAGTGATTCGAAACTGACTATTGCAAAAAAAAAACTATTTTGCTGCGAGTTTTTGCCACCAAAAGCGTCTTTTTGGTGCTGGAGAGGTGAAAATAATACTGTACTACTTAATAAGTTCACATTTCCATTGACTACATTGCATTTTGCACCAAATGGAATAGATTGTTTAATTTAATTTAAATAGGTAAGCGATATGTTTAGCATAAGTTCTTCATTTTTTTAAATAATAATATTTTTAATACCTACGCTATTTTGTTTTTAATTTATATTTACCTAAAAATAGTATTTTGCTAGAATATTTAAGTAAAGTACTTAGATATTTAATATAACCACAGTCTTATTACTATAGGCCAGTTTTTAGAGCATTCAAGGTCTTTCACAGATTTCTTGGATCTAGAATACGTCAACGCCTATAAATAGCTTCACGGCAATTCATTTCTTATGCGCAAGTGAATAGATTTCATTTTTTTTCATTCAAATAAAATAGGGATGAATCTACTAATAAAATTAAAGAAGCATCTACGAAACTTCATTCAGGAGGATCTTACATTTTAATCTACTGTTGAATTTTAAAAATGCTCCTGTAATATTTTTTTTCATTTTGAGAGTAAGTATGCAGTTTTCATGCGAAGGCGATATGCCTGTGATATACAGTATTTGGGTAATGAAACAAAATATGTAAAATAGAGAAAGAAACCAATGTACCTACAATGCAGTTAATTTAACAATGTACCTCATATGTACCTATAACAAGTGACCAACTTCAGAATGCTTGCGATACAAAACGACGTATTTAATTTTGATCTGTAAAATTTTCTCTTTGCCATACATTCTGGAGTAATAAAGTTGCAGTGGATCACTGTATATTGTTAAAATTTAATCGCTTTGTAAATAGGTAGATAACCTAAAATGCCATAATAATATAATAGGTATTAAACAAACCTGCTCATCCTCGTATATAAATTGTAAGTCAGACCCATCGCCGAAATAGTTTTTAAAACTATCTTGAACACTAGTGGTAGTCATTTTTGTTATTTTCTCTGTAAGAATGTTTATTTACACAAAAAACACAGGTGTTTTATTGTTCGTAGTAACTTGTTTGATTCGAGGATCTTATCTTCAAGATATAGGTAGGATATGACTAATATAATGATTCGTAAACATTGTACCTTCTTACGTCATACACATTAGTTCCAAGGTCGATATTTAAAAAAAGCAGTGTTATAAAATATGTACCTATATTCTATATTCGTTAAAATCTCGAAGCGCTCATGGCAGAACTTGACAGGCTGATCCTACTCGATCACGTTTGTTAAGCAACGCTCGGTCCGGTCAGGTGTCGGATGGGTGACCGTTAAAGTAGCAATACAACTGAGCGCTTCCGTGCTTCGGAGGGCACGTTAAATCGTCGGTCCCGGCTGTTGTCATCTGATAACAGTCATTAAGAACAGAAAAAAGTTCTGTGGTTTAAGCCAAGTCAGAGGCCTTGATAAACGGCTTGATAAACTAACACCAGCCAGAGGTGGCCACTAATGCTCATTCGATATGAAGAAGTTAAAATCTCGATAACATTTCATACGGACTCATTTGAATCCGTAAAACAAGATGAGGGCCTAAGGAATTTTGAGAGATTTAAGCTAAGTTTCTAGTTTTTACAAAAAAATATAGTTTGTTTCGTTGTAGTAGTAATAGTAGGCAAAAGAGCAAAAAGTGGCCACTTTAGGCACCTTTTGCCTACTACGCCACTTGAGGGCTATAGGACCCTTATGTGAAAAATAGGTAGCCTTTTGTTTTATACAGAAAATCAAATATGATTATGATTATACTAGAATATGTAACCTACATAATGTAGGTAAGTTTTGTGTTATTCACCTAAATAAAACATATTTTTCTCGTTCAACAAGTAAATTTTTATTTTATACAAACACAACATGAGCATTATTTTACAGCACATCCATGTAAAATATACTACAATGCAGATCACAGTCTTATAAGGTATTATTTATGTGAATGAATTTACATAAAATAAAAGTAAGAGAAACTCAAAATTATGATTTCACTACAGAGTTGGGAGCAAAGAAGACTGAAGAGTATCATTATTTTCTAGGTTAAAGGGCTTAATTTTCAATCCTCGAATTCAATCCTCGAATTTGGCCTATGTTTGATTCAACGATAAACAATCAAATATTCTTTATTTTGAGCAGATAAAAATAAATGTTGAAGTTTCATTAACGATCTTGATTATTTTACGGTTTAAAATACGATATTCGTATCTTCACTCGACTAAAAAAATATGCAAAGATAAAGAAAATTTTCATTTATTTTATATTTTTTGGATAATACTTAAAGTTTATCAATCCCTTATTCACGAAAAATAGGTAATGACATATAGAAGAATATTCAACGGTTACTTTTTCAAAAAGTGTCTATGCTCAAAATAACAACAATAACATTGAAAAAGTGAGGTTATTTTCATTACTCTTCACACGTAAAGAAAAAGACAGAGACAGAGTTTTTGGAATATACTGGCCTTAACAGATATCAGTCAGTTTAATTATTAATCAAATAAAATAAAAATCAGTCAAAAATGTGACAGACAAAATGTATGGCAAACATTTTGGCTGTATTAAGAGGATTGTCAACCACGTGGTCTCCATACAAACGGCGATAACGTTTCCCACCCTCTAAACTTTAACCTACAGCAATGAATTTTTGGTATGTTTTTGAAATGTCTACGTCTTTTTGGGCTGTACGTTTTGATTTTTAAAATATTCATTGTAGATTTGAAAATATTGGCACTTTTGTGTTTTGTATGAAATCACTAAAATGCAAATATTTCGAAATCTATTATAGATATTTAAAAAATCAAAACGTACAGCCCTAGTATTTAGGCATTTCAAAAAAATAAAAAAAATAATTACTGTAGGTTAAGGTTTAGAGGGTGGGAAACGTTATCGCCGTTTGTATGGAGACCACGTGGTTGACAATCCTCTTAAGCTATCAAACGAATTATCTAGGCATTGAAATATCAGCCCTAAATAAATTATGTAGATAGGTATAGGTTTGATTCAGAGTAGGTATTTATTTATACAACGATGGTATGTACATAAAGGACCATCAAACTGAACAACTTTTACTGTGGGCCCAACTCTGAAATAGCAAAAAAAACAGCTGTTTCATACATTTTTATATTTTCGTTATTATTTTTTGTAGGAAACATGTGTTTTTTAGCGATTTCAGAATTGGTCATATAGTAAAAGTTGTTCAGTTTGATGGGCCTTACGTCGGCATTAGGGCTTAACTTATATATTTTATTAATACTGAGATCTTTTATTAGCTGCCAAAAGTATTTTTTAATATAAAAAAGTAAACACGTTGTAATTCATACGAAATTTTCATGTAAAAAGAGACAAAATGCGTAGATACCTAAGCGTATATTGTGTTCCTTCTAAAAGGTATTATACCTACAGTACATTTTCTTAAAAAGAGGTTAAATAAAATAGCACTTTAAATTATTTCTTTGCACCCAACTGAATTAAAAGTAAAATTTATTTAAAATTCACTAAAACAATTTAGTTAAAACATGTGACATTATGATCAGCCTTTCAGATAGAATTTTACACACATTACATATAAAGTCATATATTAATTTACTTTATTTACTGTACATTTAAAAAATTTAGTATAATTACTTATTTAAGGAAGGGCGGGGCTATTCCGTCCGAAAAATAACACTCAAATAAGAACACGTCTGTATTTTTTCTTAAATAATAGCTACGGAAAATTTGACAATTACATCAAAGCAAGCCGTTATTTCTAATTCTATTCATCATATTTAGAACGTGAAAAACGATTGCAGTAGCTAAGAAAATATCTAAATTCTAATAGGAGTCGACTTTGGTCAAGATAGCCCCGCGCGGGGTTATTTCGTCAGGAGTTTAATAGAACGACATCTGTGGAGCAATTCTCGTTTTACTCAGAGCTAGACTATACTGATGACGCTGCCTATTTTACGAATTTGAATACAGCTCGCGCAAAATAAGTTGACCAATATTTTAGTACCACTTGACTTGAGCCATTCCTTAGCCGTGGTACAGTCAGCAACTAAAACCACCCCACCCCTCTTCCAACGCCCATGATCGTACCATGGTCATATTATGTATTCTGTGCCATGTCCATCAGTCATTTTTGATGTCCGCACTGCTGGGGCACTGGCCTTCCTTATGGGTGGTGTGGTAAGGAGGATTCTGTGCCATGGTGTAGAAAAAATTAACCACGGTCAACAAAAAACATTATTTGCCATGGTAACAAACAATGTAATGGTACAGTCAGCAATGAAAGTTACATAATACTTTAGTATTTTGTCATAGCAACTTTCTTGACAGATGTCTCACAGTTTGAAGCTTCATCAAATAAGTTGCTACGACAAAGTACAAAATCGTTAAACAACTTTCGTTGCTGACGAAACGTACCACGACAAAAAAATGCTACCGTACCATCAATGGTACTGGTACGGTCAGCAACGAAAGTAAATTAACACTTTAGTACTTTGTCATAGTAACTTTTTTGGCTAATGTTTCAAACCGTGAGACACCTGTTAAAAAAGTTGCTATGACAAAGTACTAAAGCGATAAACAACTTTAATTGCTGACTGTACCACGGCAAATGAAGGAGTTGCGCAGTAACAATTTCAGGTACAAAAATGTTTAGTGCGCAAGCCGCATTGTCTATGGTTAGGTTATATTGCGCGAGCTGTACCTACTATAATAGATGGTGTATTTATTCCCGTTGTCCCAACACAGTAAAGTACGGATATCACCAAATTGTTTGTCTTTTCAAATAATACGTATTTATTTACAGATAATACTTATACATGGCGAAATCAGTTCAAGTGTGTTTGGATTAGTTTTAAATGAGGGCTACTTTACTTGACTTTTGCTCAATGGGTTAAATGGGAATGTTATAAAGCTGACGTGAATTTTTTTCTTATGACCTGTACCAAAAAAAAAAGTGAAATAAATAAAATCCGTTACCAACAAAATAATGAATAAGAGTCTAATAAAACATGGCAGTTTTTTAACATTATTGATCAGGCTTTAAATCTACGTAGTATTTGGAATTCTCATCCACGCACTTAAGGTCGAAAATTGCGTGTATAAATTATGTGTAAATAAAACTATAAATTAATTCATAATGCCCTTTTTCAAAATAAATAAATTTACCTAAATGAATTAATTTCAGTTTTTTTTCTCAAATAAATAAAAATATTGTGTAAGTATAGCAATTTACTGCATTTTGTTAATTACCTACTATTTATTTATTTTTTATATTTTTAAGGCTTATCCTTTTCTGAAGTTACTAAGAAAAGAAAAAAACATTTAAAACTGGCAAAAAGTTAAATCAAAATTAAATAAAAGTTATCAAATGTCATAAAAATGTGTAGTTTCATTTCTCATCTGTATTTTGATGTATTTTTTTATTATATTAATAATTTATTACGGAACACATTTGTGTTTGATAATTTTTTAACTAAAACTCACAGAGTTCATTTCTAATTTTTACATTCAGTTAAAATTCGTAGTTTATAAAATACACATACATACAGGCTGCAACGAAGATAATATATCAATGCCATACATTCCTAAAATACTCATGAATATCTTGGACTTGGACGAATTAACCATTCCAAGATTGATATTAAAATTTACAAAATCTGGTAAAGAAAAAAAAAGAAAATGACCTATTGTATAAATACTCAAAAATAAAAATACAGGGTGTTACAAAATAACCCCTAATGCCGAATATGTTAGATAGGGACCATCAAACTGAACAACTTTTACTATGGGACCAACTCTGAAATCACGAAAAAAAACTGCTGTTTCATACAAAAATTAATATCGAAAATATCAAAAAGTTTTTATTGGCGATTTCAGAGTTGGTCCCATAGTAAAAGTTGTTCAGTTTGATGGTCCCTATCTAACATATTCGGCATTAGGGGTTATTTTGTAACACGTTTATATTAATATTGATATATTTTCTCCGGTAAAGCCAGTATACATTTTAAGACGCACGTTATAAACAGTTATAATAAGATATTATAATTATATTAATATAAACACATTATTTATACACAATTCACAGCTCGCAGAAATTATATTTAACATTCAAAATGGTCTTACTACACAATTTATTGGCTAAAATATTATCTTTTTTTGCTATTTTTTTTGTTCAAATTTATCAGCCACTGTCCTTTATCTATCCACTGTAACATTAAGTATTTTTTTACATATTTTTTTACAATATAGGTACATAATTATAGTGTTACAAACAACCCTTAATGCCGAATATGGTAGATAGGGACCATCAAACTGAACAACTTTTACTATGGGACCAACACCCTGTATGTATTGCATTTATTTACTTATTTTTCACCAGTGCAGTTTAAGAGATATAAGTAATAATAATAATAATATTTAAATTGTTATAGTAGGACCATTTCTATCATATTTAACACACACACATTTGTTACCCATCTTAATCATACAAAACACAATCCCACATTAGGTAAATTAATGGGTCTCACTCATTTCACATTTGGAACTAAATTTCACTGGAATTTGACCCTTCTCACTATTTACACAAAGGTCATTTCTGTCTGTTTTTGGTCACATTTGGCCTAACCCCTTTTGGGGCGTCCCCACTAGCCCCAGTTGGGGTCATATCTGGTCCAAGAGAAGGAGGGGGCGAGATATACCCGTCTCCCTCGCACGAAACAAGATACTATACCTCTGTACGCTGTACGAGGTACACCGCTCTGGAAAAGAAAATAACTATTATTCACTTATCTCCTTACTTTTTCTTCACATATTTAAATATTGTCTGTTTATCTTTACTTGTCTTATTTGGTAAACAATAACTTTCACCCAACTCTTTATTGAAAAAATCAATTATAAAATACTACAAATAGTTTTCCACACATAGATTACGAAGGAAATTACTAATTTATTAGTGACAATTTGATTTAATAAGACAACATATTTTTAAATAAAGATTTACAAAACCTTTTTACTTAATAGGACAAGTAAGCCCAGCAAGTAAGCCCACTATAGTACAGACTATAGTGAGCCATATTTTACATGATATTTCATATCTAACAATAAAAAAATAAAATACGAACTTATGCTTACAATAAAGTACTTTGAGTACACATACATACAGTGGTGGCCAGACAATTAAAGGCACCAGTCGATTTCTGTACAATGGAGCATGGGCGTGGCCTTGGGCTATCGTAATCGCTTTCATTTGACAGATGGATGTTACACATTGCTGCTTCTATTTGGCATAATTAAAAATTACCATGGAAAAGTAGCAATGTATCACATCCATCTGTCAAGTGAAAGCGATTACGATGGCCATGTAATTTAGCCGGTACGGCCCCAGGCCAGTTTTTTTAACTTACCCTGAAACATGTTCAACTTGCCCTGAAACATGTTCAACTTACCCTGAAATGTTCAACTTACCCTGAAGTCGTCCATGAGGCCTAGTTTCTTGGCGGCCTTCTGGTAGGTCTTGGCGTTGGAGTAGGTCACTCTCACGGGGGTATTTTCTCCGCCGGGCGAAGATATAACTTCCTCCGCCGTCAACTCGGGAAGGTCATACACGGTAGACTCTAGAGCTGCGTCGTAGTTCTCCTGTGAATTATCATAACAAATACACTCATCAACCTTGGCTAGGGATCGAGGTGTTTTTTTAGTGTCCGACCGAAACTGGAATTCCAGCCGAAACAGAACTTTCGGCCCTGGTTCATTTTTTTTCTACGGACTAAATTGACGTAGACCAAAATACTCAAACCAATCTTAAAGTTAAGGTCACCTTAAATTCAAAAAAGTTTTTTTAAGAAACATTTTAAAAGTTTTACGACTTTTTTATCTGTATTTGAATATTACAAAAACAAATCGAAGCAGGTTCCGCCATCTAGTGAGGTAAATTTAAACTAATTCCAACATTAGTTTAAATTTACCTAACTAGATGGCGGTACCTGCTAATTAAGCCACATCTGATGTTCCTAGTGAGACCCCATGCTTAAACTGAAAAATTTTCTCCAAGGAACAAAGGTCGAAAAAGGAAAAAAAAACATGACCATCAGCCATTTTTAATGTCCCCACTGCCGGGGCACAGGCCTTCCTGAAGAGTGGACAAGGAGGATGGGCCATACCATAATCCACCACGCAGACCTAATGCGGATTGGTCGCTCGCAAGTGCACATGCGCGAACTTCCCCCCTAGCCAAAGTAACATTTGCAAATTTTCGTTATCGTTTCGCTTCGAAACATGTATGGATTTGACGTTTTAAATTTCGATCCCATACATGTTTCGAAAGCGAAGCGATAACGAAAATTTGCAACTGTTACTTTGGCTAGGCCCTCTTATCCCCACTCCAGCGAAAAAGTGTCAAGATATTAGCCTCGTATTGTACCGATAAAATAAAAAAATAAAAATTTCAACACGAGTAACTACTTATTTATATTACTCTTTGGGCAGGGGGGTATCACTCCGCGCTTAAACTTTTATATTAGCCTACTGCTCGCGGCCCACTTCAAGAGGGCCATTGTCGAGGGATATCACCGCGCCGACCGAAACGCGCGGCGTGTGCAAGCGACGAGAGCGCAGCGCGTGAACGTCACGGATGTCACGAACGAAACGAGTCAGTCAAGCGCCGAATGCAAAACTGCATGCACTTCGTTTTTGATACTTAATTACTAACTTACCTACGTACCTACCAAAGTTTATTGTATTTTTTGTATAGATATTTACATACTTAGTTGTATCGAAGTTCGAAATTTGGCACCAGTAAAGAAAAAAGCTAAAAAATACTTTTTTTTTTCACCCATCCCATAACCGACCCTTGCAAAAGTTGCTTAACCTCCGCAATCGTTGGGCCAGGCGCTATACCACTGCGCCATCGAGCTTCTCTAACTACTTAGAAATACTTATTATTTATGCTCTTTAAATATGCTCAGCTCACCTATTAGGTAGATTTATTTTATTTTCTAAGTAGGTAGGTACCTATTAGTAATTTCATTGTTTATATGGGCATAACGAATGTTTTCTATGATATCAGTAACTAGCGAGTAGCAACCCCGAAATGTGTCGGTTGAGACAGAGCTATGCGACAGAAAGAGACGCCTCTCTTTCTTCTTCGTAGGTGCATATAATTTTATCCACGCAGCGTTGTGCAGTTTGAAATTGTACTTTATTGCCGTGCAGCGAGAGTAGCTTATTATTTGATGGTCCTCGCGGGGACCGACTTCTGTACGTTAGTACTATTATATATTCTGTGCTTTGGGGTTGTCGCAACGAAATTCTGTAACTGAATTATTGAGTAATAGACTATAATATATATTTTATTTTTATTAAAAAAATACTGATCTTTACCTTGAGTAAGTAGCTAAGGTCGAGCTTGGTGAATTCTACATACTCCATGTTCAGTTGCATCGCTCTTAAGTGCATGTCGTAGAAAAGCCCTTTGCTTACGCCTATCTGAAAAACAAAATTTTATACACTTTCAATATAGGAAAGCATATTATACAATGTTGGATATGAGAGTAAAATTTTGTAACATTTTGATTGATATACAGTGGTGTCCAGATGGACAACCTCTGTACACTTAGTTGCAAATAAACTTGATTTGATTTGAACCAGTCAAAAGTACAAAAAGTTATCGTTTTTGTTAGTGCAAATAACTATTAGAAACGACAACTTTTTGTACTTTAGCAACAAAAAACTGAAATATATTTTGAAATGTCCGTAATCTTATATTGCGAAAAGTGGCCGAGAAACCTTTTCAATTACGCACTCAGATTAAGGCGGTTGTATGACCGAAAGTGGCGCCCTCAGAGGTTTTTATTTAATAAGTTATTAATAGAAAAAGATTTTAATAATGTTTATCGTGGAGATTTTAAGGCCCATGGTCTAGTATTTTTAGAAGGTATCACTACATGCCCTCGTAGTCATTCATAGAAGTAGATAGCGCATATGTTAAAAAACGGCCACTTTTAGCAGTTTTGCTATCTACTTCTAGCAGAGACTACGAGGGAATGTAAAGATACCGTCTAAAAATACTAGACTGTGGGCCCTAAAATCTCCACGATAAACATTTTTAAAATTGTGTATTAGAATTATAAATATAATTCACCGCGGCGCCACTTTCGCTCAGGGTATACCACCTTAAAGAAATCTTGAGAAAACATGAAATGTGCGAGCGAGAGAGCGGCAGTTAACGGCAAAATGTGTACGGGCTCTTATGGAAAGATTTTAATAATCAGCGAAGTTAGAAATAAACATAAAAATGTATGGAAAACCTGTAACTGAAAACTCTGATCCTATGTGAACAATAGGGAAACTTTGACCGGAATAAAAGTAACTTATATGTTAATCTGAGTCTTAATCTGTCTGTCTACTAAGTTAGAATGGTTTTCCATGAACATAACCTTTCATCCAAATCCGTCCAGCCGTTTAGACGTAGGCGAGGTAACAAACGTACACACATACACACAAACCTATGTATCTATAATATTAGTAGGATTTTTTAAATAGGAGCGTTTTACCTACCATTAAAACGCATATTGTGTCTGAAACCTTATAACTATACATTACTGACCCTAATTGTAGTTAAGTTGTGGTGTTATCACATAATATAACACATAAGTGAAGTGGTTCTAATTATAAGTTCGTCTCTAAGATAATATTTGTGCTACATTACCTATTATCTCGTTTTTGGAACTAACTGTAAAATTTATCATCAAACATAATAATTTGAATATGCACGTTTAAAATGGTAAACTAGATATTTCAGCAAATAAAAAACGGTCAAGAGGGAGTCGGACTCGCGCACCGAGAGTTTCCGTACCATCATAATAAATACACTGCAGACTGTGTAGAATAATAAAATTATTATTAATTGCAGTATTAGGTCAGCACCATCTCTTGGCCGATAGTGGAACTTTTTTTTTATAGGCCAGCGCCATCTCTTGACCGATAGTCGAATTTAATTTTTCTTAGGTCAGGGCCATCTGTTGACTGGTAGAGGAGCTAATTAATTTTTTGTTTGTTTTTTGAATTTCTAAAAAAGTGTGTTATATTGAGATCTTTACATTTCTTCCTGTAATCTTTACATAAACTACTATCACATAGAATTATTTCAGATTTTTCTCTATGCAAACTTCGGAGATAAGGGGGGACGGGGACGGTATAGTAATGGAAAACTATAAATAAATAATACAATAACATTTTATAAAAGAACGAAGTGCCGACATTAAAAATACTTTATCTAATTAACCACTTATTGATTTAAGTACCAATAGATATAATCCAAATCATAATGGAGTTTGTACTATTTAATTCGATAAATTATATAGTTTTTACTTCGGCTTTGGCCATTTATTTTTTAATGATAAATACTAGTAAGCCTGCATTGATTTTTTTATAACATAAAATAAAATAAATAAATAAAATAGTAGAAGAACAATTCTTCTAACTCAAGCGTGAATTGAACCCACGTCCATTGCGATCCGGGCGAATGCTGTGAACCACTGAGCTACCGAGAAGTTTTATATAACAATACTTTTCACTTTTGCAAGGCGATGGCGAAGTAGATCGGACTGTCAAACAATGAATAAACACAGGGTGGATGAAATGGCGACAGGACACGGGAACTATTTGCGACTCCCGAGTCTCCCCTAAACCAGGGCTCTGCCACTCCGCGCGCGTGTCTGAAGCGCTCGGCGTCCTCTGAGAGGACAAATTTCATACATCAGAAAAGATAAGACCTACGCGGTAGAAAGAGAGGCAACTACTAAGTGAATGTTTTGGAGCGAAGGGAGCGCTGTGCGACCTGAATTGTACTTTATTGTGTCAGAGCAAGAGTCGCAATTTATTTAAACGATTTTGCGGAGTGCAACTTCTGTACGCTAGTACTATTATCTATTCTGTGCTTAAACTCAAAGGGAAGATATACAAAACGATAAGACCTGGGGCCGTATTATGACCTCTTATTTCCTGGCAGTTTTCTGACTGGCTATCAATCTATCTCTTATATTTGCTATACAGCAAGAAAGAGATGTAACTATAGCAATTCATAAACCTGGCAAGTTTTAAGAGGTTGTAATACCCCCCCTGCTGTCATGTATGGATCGGAGTGTTGGGCCACCAAGGAGATGAATGAAAGACAAATGCATGTAGAGAATGATAAGAGGAATGTGTGGTGTTACGCGAAAGGACAAAATTAGAAATGAATACATAAGAGGAAGTTTGAAAGTGGCGCCAATAACCGAAAAATTAAGGGGAAACCGTTTGTCGTGGTATAGACATGTAATGCGGAGGAATGAGGAGCATGTAACGCGAAAGGAAGTCAGTGAAAGCTGTTATTAGACTCTGTCGGACCTGCCAGTTACGACGAGCGAAGACTTCTGTTCCACCAATGGGAGATTTGCCCGCCCAAAGGCTGCAGTACGGTCAGCGCCCTTTCACTTGTTGTGGCCTAGATCATTTTGGTCCCTATAATATTACCATCGGACGCCGCCACGAAAAACGATATTTCGGTTTGTTTACGTGCCTTACGACAAGGGCTGTCCATTTGGAAGTTGCATCAAGTGTGTCTGCTGATTCCACCATTGTGTGTACGACGGTTTATTGCCCGCAGAGGATGTCCCAAAGAGATTTTGTCAGACAATGGCACCTGAAGGTGGATGGGGTAGAGGAAGGCCAAAAAAAAGATGGATGGACTGTATAAAAGAGGATATGGTTAGAAAGGAAGTTAACTTTGAGATGACGAGTGATAGAGATGTATGGAAGAAAAAGACATGGATGATGATGACTTTATACTTTGAAAGGATTTTCAAATCGTTTTAAATAATTTTGATTTTTAATTTACATTAAAATAATGTTTCACACTTTAAAATTTCAGACTTGGGTAAAACTTGCAATTTTCAAATGCTTCTAGGTACATAATATTATATGCACATGCAATTTATAGTATAAATTAATCTAAATGGACCAAAACTACACTATAACTGTTTTAGAAAATTGCAAATTTTACTCAAGTCATTAAGTACTTGCTCATCTTTAAATAAATACGAGGATGAGTTTCTCGTTAAAACGAGTACGTTACTTACAGGAAAAAAACGTTACCGACTAGTTTATACACCGTTATTTTTTAAGTACATATATCTAAAAATTTAATGGGGATTTCAGACCACGTAAATGAACAACGTTTACTATGGGGCCAACCACGGAATCGCGAGAAAAAAATCAGCTGATCCATACATTATAGTCGAGTCGATGTTGTACTTTTCTATGGAACAGCTCATTTTTAGATATACCTACTTAAAAAGTAACGGTGTATATAAAAGGCATATTATTTACCTTTCCAAATGTAAAGGTCCGCGATATCTCTGGTCTGATGCACGCTCTCCCGTCTGTGTTGGCGGGATCTCTGAGCCAGTCGTCGAAGAAACTACAAAATATCAACAATGTTTTGTAAAAAAACTAAATGAGAAGAGAAAATATTTTGAGTCCCACTCATAATTATGTGAGGGACTCAAAATTATACCGGGTGTAACAAGACCCTCAACGAAGCCGAGGTCTACGTATTCGGCCCATCATCAGCACCATTTCTCTTCAAAATTATTGCTGGGAAACGATTTTAATTTTTGGTGTTAAAAAGCATTGCATACATTACCACGCGTTGTAACGCGTACAACAGACCGCGCCTGCGAGTGAATGCTACACAGCTGCGTGCGGCCGAGTTGAAAGGCCGCGTTTATGGTGCATGCTCATGAGATACATTGAGTAATGACGTTTTAAAGCCATTGTTTGTTACGAAATACAGAAAAAATTTATAATGTTTCTTTAGACAAAAATTAGGAAATAACCAATGAAATAGGATTTCATAAAAAATTAAGAAAAAAAAATTGACTTTGACCTTCAATTACTTGGTAGCTAGCTATTGGTTTCCCAGGTATAGTCTAAATGACAAAAATGATCCTGATGATGGGCGGAATGCGTGGACTTTGCTTCGTTGAGGGTTTTGTTACACCCGTTATGGTTTAAAGGCACGAAAAAACGTTTGTACGCCAGTTTTCAAGGTGTCGCTATCTCCGAGGTCCCGGATTCGATCCCCGGCTGGATCAAATTAGAAAACGGACTTTTCTATATTAGCTCAGGTCTGGGTGTTTGTAGTTCCACCGCTGTCTCTGATGTCCATAACACAAGTACTTTAGCTACTTACTTTGGAATCAAAGCAATGTTTGTGATGTTGTCTAATAGACTCATCAACTTTGTCTATGGATCAAACTGTTTTTTCATACAAACAAGGTAACTTTGAAGCCTTGGTTTCCTGCCAGGGATGTACCGTGCTGTTATCTGATGATGGCGATCCAGGGAGTGAATGGAGGAGACTCAGATCGCTATACACACCCAACTGATCTGATCAGCATTCTAGCAGATAAAAGGGTTAGGTTGAGTTGAGGTTGAGGGTTTGAGTTAAGGTTGAGTTTTCAGTTTCACGAGTAGTGGCGGAGCGGAGAACCAAGGCTTCAAAGTCACCTTGTTTGTATGAAAATCGACTGGTGTCTTTAATGATGTGACCGCCATGTATGTATGACTTAGGTGGCATTTTAAATA
This sequence comes from Agriphila straminella, assembly GCA_950108535.1. Lineage (NCBI taxonomy): Eukaryota > Metazoa > Arthropoda > Insecta > Lepidoptera > Crambidae > Agriphila > Agriphila straminella. The sequence continues at coordinate 15,230,363 of OX467304.1, forward strand.
AATAAAGGACTCACGCCTCAGGCCACTTTGGCTCTAAATCCAGCCAGGTTTCCTTCCTTAAAGTCCAGCCCAGTCCCGGGAAGAAATCTGTCCGGTGCAGCAACTCCGGACGGGAGAGATCGATCACATCTTTCTTGCCGTTGTCGTTCCATGCTGATATACACCTAGGAGCAGGCAATATGAATAATCTACTGAAAATCTATTTATACATCGTGTTATTTATTTTATTTTTTATTTTAAACTCTTTATTGTACGCACGACAGCACGCTAGGTTAAACAGTTGAACTACGAAAACAGCTCTTATTACGTACGGCATAAAGGCGATCTCAAGGTCAACATGTACAGTCTGATGTGCTGCTGACTGTACTACAAGAAAATGATGTACAAGAGGCGGACTTAATGCTAAAAGCATTCTCTCCCAGTCAACCCTTAGGGAACAGATAGCTACGAATACGGTACATTTAATAGGCTTATGTTTAAATTATCACCATACTAACCTAACCTAACCCAAAATTAGTAAATGCTCCCCCAAATCTTCTTGGGCGGTTTAGGAATTGGTGATTAACTAATTTTGGAGAACAAAATGTATTTTTTTTATGCTAAAGTATTAATTCCCTTACAAAAAGGCGTAATTCTGAATATGGTAGATAGGGACCATCAAACTGAACCACTTTCACTATGGGACGAAATCTGAAATCGCGAAAAAAATCAGCTGTTTCAAACATTTTGATATTTTCTTTATTAATTTTTGTATTTCGCGATTTCAGAGTTGGTCTCCTAGTAAAAGTTGTTCATTTTGATGGTCCCTATCTACCATATTCGGCATTAAGCGTTTTTTGTAACACGTTGTAGGTATATGTTTAATGAAAAATATCAATTTTACGCATAATCACATATTTTGATTACGCAAAATGACACATACGTGACGATTAAAAAGCTTCATAAATAGAAATAATTTCTTGTACTTAATCAGTCATAAAAGAGCAATGAAAAAGTAAGTTTTATTTAACTTACGTCAAGCTATAACATCAAAATTATATCTCAATGCTACGGTTACAATCAGAGCAATTTACCTAAAGCGCTTATTACACCATCCTGAATGTCGGACCCGGAATTTAGTGTCCGATTTAGGACGAGAAATTCAGTCGCCAATTAGACCGTCCTGAATGTCGTATCCGATATCACAGCTTTACGATCATACAGTAGTTAAACGAATGTTCTTGTAGCTGTAAAAATACAAAGCTAGGTAAATAGGAGGTATATGTAGGTAGCTAGGTAGGTACGTGTCATTTTCAACGCTAATGAACTAGTTTTTAACCGACTTCATCAAAAGGAGGAGGTTCTCAATTCGATTGTATACTTTTTTTTTATCGTTATTCGCGCGTATCTTCGACATTTATGGACCGATTTTGATGATTATTTTGTTGTTCGATTGAGTTTTATTGCGAGATGGTTCCAATTATTTTTTTTTCAAATCGGGTCAGTAGTTTTCAAGTAATCCCGAAAATACTATGACTTTACATCAACTACCTTGACGACTTTGTTATTTATGAACCGAATTAGATGATTGTTTTTGTTGGGAGAGGGATACCTTTGTGTAGTATTTTTAACAGACTTCAAAAAAAGGAGGTATTCAGTTTGTATATGTATGTACGTTTCTTCGCGATTATCTCACGTTTGGCTGAGCCGATTTTACTACCTAAATAATATACCTACACTACCTAATACGGAAGGTACTTATACTAAAAATAAAAAAAATAAAAAATGTTTAAAAAACAAAAAACCGACTTCAAAAAACCTGCCTCTAAAAAGCAAGAAATAATATATAAATCATTAGATACGCATTATCATATCATTGTTATAATAAAACACGTCTATTGAAGTCGGGTGGGGCTTTTAGAATAAAAAAGAAAGTTGTAGGTACTCCAGCCCCACCCGACTTTAATAGACGTGTTTTATTATAAAAATGATAATGCGTAGCTAATGATTTATATATTATTTCTTGCTTTTCAGAGGCAGGTTTTTTTGTTTTTTATATTGATGTAGGTCAAAAAAAAGCAAATCACAGAGTGACAACCCTTATATACTTTTAGTCGTTGCGCCAACTGTCTATCTAGACGAACGGCGCGGCGGATATTTTTTCGCCAACATAAAAGGCGTTGACTGACTGTACTATTTATGCAGTGGTACTACTGTGTCGGAGCCGAGCGTCCTGAATGCGATTACACTGTCCTAAGTGCTTCCGATTTAGCATCCGTTATGTCGGAGACAATTTCTATCCTAAATCGGATCCTACCTTCCTGAATGCAATTACACTGCTCTGAATTTAGGAGTGACGTCATATCGGGTCCGACATTCAGGATGATCTAATTAGCTCTTAAGTAATATTAAACCTAAAACTATTTCAGGATATTTTGGTTTCACACATTTTTCTGTAAGTTCTAAAATACATACAAAAGGCAAACACATAGCATAACTTAAATTCAAAATACAAGTTTGATTTGATTTGCAATTCTTCTACTTTAGTAACTTCCCGTCACTCATGAATTAATTGAAAACAACAACAGGACAACACAAACAACAACAGGACAACAGTCGGCGTTTATTTGCGTTGAAATATTCATAAACATACCAAAGGCTCGGGTCCTTGAGTAGCAACGGATACGTGCCCAGGAAGTACTCGAAGAAATCCTGGGATATGTCCAAGTCATCTGTGGGCAATCATAATTCTTAAGGCGATTCTCTGACCGAAAGTGGCGCCCTCAGAGATATTTATTTAAGGCGGTTGTATGACCGAAAGTGGCGCCCTCAGAGGTATTTATTTAAGGCGGTTGTATGACCGAAAGTGGCGCCCTCAGAGGTATTTATTTAAGGCGGTTGTATGACCGAAAGTGGCGCCCTCAGAAGAATTTATTTAATAATTTGTTAATAGAAAAGGATTTTAATAAAACTTTAAGTGGAATTTTTAGGCTCATCATCTAGTATTTTTAGAAGGTATCACTACATGCCCTCGTAGTCATTCGTAGAAGTAGATGTGTCAAAAATGGCCACTTTTAGCATTTTTGCTATCTACTTCTAGCAGTGACTACGAGGGAATGTAATGAAACCGTCTAATAACACGCCTCTTTGCGCTGCGTCGTCGGCGGTTAAAAATCTTGTTAAAAAGTGACAGCATCACATTTAAACAGTGTCTAAGTTAAACAGGTGTTTAAAAATCTTCTGTAAAATAACACCGATTTTTTTTGTAACTTTTAATATTTTGTTGATTTCTAAATTGCCTATCATGTTGTTTATCATAAAACTCTTTAAAATGTAATCAGAAGTTGATACAGATACCGGCATATAAGTTGACAGACTTGACAGACTGATCGTACTCGGTCACGTTTGTTAAGCAACGCTCTGTCCGGCCAGGTGTCGGATGGGTGACCGTTAAGTGGCATTACAACTGAGCGCTTCCGTGCTTCGTAGGTCACGTTAAACCATCGGTCCCGGCTGTTGTCATCTGATAACAGTCGTTAAGCCAAGTTAGAGGCCTTACAGGCGACTTGATAAACTCTGACACCAGAGGTGGCCACTATTCCTCATTCGATAATAATAATAATAAGTTGGCAAGACAAAGATGAGACAAAAGATGCGCCGAGTCTAGTGTTTGTAGCTGCTGCGCATCTTTTGTCTCATCTTTGCCTTGCCAAGTTATGTCCTGGTACCTGTACTATTTTGATAAATAATTTACAACTAACCTTCAACAATAATCACAGCCTGATGCCCCAGCGTTTTAAAGACATGGTTCAAAGCGAATCTAAAATGACGCGCTATCTTATAGTATCCTCTGAACTTGACTTTGACTCTTGGCAGCGGGATCTCAGATAGATCTGGCTGCTGGACTACTGTGATCGAGGAGTCCGCGTCGGTGAAACTGCGGATCACTTGGTATGTTGCGTTGTGGCCGCAATCCTAACGAATGAAGGGTTATGTTATGATTGGTAAAGATTAGGGGCCCAAATCTGCTATTGTTGGCGTCGTAATCGTGTTTCAATCGTGTTTGAGTTGTAAAGGACATCAGGCACATGAGACCAAAAAGTGTATAAAGATAATTCTGTTATCTATAAACACTTTATGTTACTAGAATCATAAAACAGTAGCAATTTTATTTTTTTACTCCTACATTTAGCTTTTATTAATTATTGAAAAAAACTAAAGTTTATCAATGAAACGGACATCTTTGTCAGCGATTGCACAAGTGATTGCACATTAAAAAAAAGAATGTCATTTGACACTATTGAATTGACACCCATCTGTCAGTCAACCGTCAAAAGCGTTTTGTTACGTGCGACAAATGCACAGATTTTCCGTTTGATCAGGGTTCCGGCCCGTACATTGTGGTACTAATCTGTATCACTAACGCAGCTAACGAAACGTTTTGGTCGTGATACTGGTGTTGCTATTTAGTGTCGGGGTAACATAAATAACTTTAAGAACATAAATCTTCGTAAAAATCTGAATATTTTCTATGGCTTACTAATTACAAGACTACATTTTGAAAAAAACAAAAACGCTATACATTCTTCGGTTTTTTTCTATGGGACTCTGCCTGATGTCCTTTGTAATGCTTTTTGACACAGTTGTTGTTTCAGTGTTTCTTAAACCCAAAATTGAAACAAGATTATGACGTTAACAATAGCAGATTTGGGCCCATGGCGAACCAATGGCACGCACAATATTTTGGGCACGTCACTGAACACAACATTAACTATGCACTCACTACCACAGATTAATATAATACTGGCACTACAAAAAATTATTAATTAATTAATTAAAATTACGCGTTTAATTGAAACATTGCAAAATGTACATATTTTTTGTAGTAAATAAAGAGTTTTTGATAGTAGTTAAGTGTAGTAAAAAAATCTTTGACCTAAGATTTAACCTACCTAATAAAAGCAGAGTAGTTAGATTAATGTTGGAAATATTTTCTTTTTCTCTAAATAGCAAAAAGATAATGATGTTTAGAGGCTTCAACAGTATAGTAGTAGATAAGATCATGATTATTATTTATTTATTTATTTCATTAAGCCGTAAAAAACAGCTATAAACTACTGAGCGAAACTAACACCCAATAAAGTGTACACACAGCGTCATAATCAAGTGCGTAAACAATTTTATTTTCAAACGTTAGTGCTTTAATCGTTAGTGCAAACTTCATTACGTATACAGCCATAAATAGTAGGTAGGTAGCAATACTTATTAATTAGGTATACAAAAAAAAATACATTCACTGATAGGCAATTGATTTTGGCACAGGCCACAGGCCTTCCTTATGGGTGGATGGCGGATGGTCCAACGTGGATATGGAAAAAAACATAGTGGTTAAATAAAGACGAAATTGTGAATTGTGTTCTTGTAGTGTACTCCGAATAAGATTTGTGGTAGTCTGTCGTTTAGTTTAATGGAGTTTTATTTCTAAAAGTGGCCACTTTTAGCAATAACAACAATAACAATAAGTTTATTTGGAACAAGTTACATTGTTACACTTAGTATTGTACGTTAATGACCGCAAAAGTTATAAAAACTGTGTCGCAGCACTAACGCCCGTCTCCGGTAATAACAGGGACAAGGTTCCAATAAATAAGTAATACACTAAACGACAGGTTATAAAATACCAAATTGAGTTATGTTTTTAGTACCACCACATAATTATGTAATTGGGTCTATCCCGTATAATTATGTATATATAAATAAATAGATAAATAAATAAAAATATTGTTTAAACGATAAAAAGTACAACAAAGAGTCTTCGGAGTACACTAGAAGAACACAATTCACAATTTCGTCTTTATTTAAGCATTACTTTTTTTTTTCATTGGTGGCGCTAGTGTAGCGCAGTAACCCTCTTAACAACTGTAAATTCAGCCGGGACCAACGGCTTGACAAACGGTTGATTGTCGGTCAATACAGCTATTTATCACTTTGTGCGTTACAGACTATCCATAGTCCAGTTACAGACTTTTACCCCATGGGCCAGACTAACGCGCTGCCTTGTACAATTAGAAACATTGAATCAAGGAATCAGAGAAGGAAATAAATTAAAGGGATTTCATGATAATAAACTTTAATCCTTTGATTCATAGTTTCTAATTGAACAACACGACATCGTAAAGCTACGCGACAGCGCTATAGCACCAGCCTTTCTATTGTTTAATTTTAAAATCTATCGCAATCGCTTTCAGGATGAAACACATTAATGCTTCTTTTTGACACAAATAAAAACTTACCAAAGAAATGCAGCAATGTGTCGGATCCAACTGTCAAATGAAAGCGATTGCGATAGATTTGTAAATTAGACAATTAGCCCCCTGGCCGCAGCATAAGTGACTGTTTAGACTCATACGAGAGCGACATTATACTGCCACAGGCACCAGGGGCCTTACTATGAGCTCTTATAGCAGGGCTTAATATATTGAACTGCCTTACTTTTTCGCACTATGACCTCAACGGTTAGTATGAAAGCAGGGCTTAAGCAGTCCTGATTAAGGCCTTTTTTTGTTGTATCAAGAGGACAGTGCAGTCTTTACGCATACCAAAAGGCATGTTGGACTCGGTCATACTCGGGGGAAACCCGAACATGTCCGTCGCCGCACCCTCCCCTCCCACCAAGGCTTCGTGTCAGGGCCGCGCGGTTTGAACTGAACGGTTTCTTATTTGCTGATGGTAAGCCCCCAGGCCTGACAAAACCTTAATATACTTACTTGGCTAACTATGATAGGGAAGGTGTCCTTATTCGGCCTGAATTTGACTAAGTTGTCGAGGCATCTTTTAACTGTGACTCTATCACAGGCTATTATCAGTACAGGCAGCACGAGATTATCTGAAACTAAGATAAATTGTTAAAACTTATAATTCTATCATAATTATTCATAACTAGCTTTTGGCTTGCAGCTTCGCCCGCGTGGATTTAGTTATATCGTGCGGGCGGAGACCCGTGCCCAGCAGTGGGATAAAAAGCAGCCATGTCCTTCCCCAAGGTCTCATCTAAATCCGTACCAAATTGCTTCAAAATCGGTCCAGCGGTCTAGGCGTGAAAACGTAACAGACAGACAGAGTTATTAGTATGAATTTAGATGCTAACTGTTTATTACGCGTCAAAATTATGAAATTATGGCTTTAGCTATATAGCGGTGTAGCTAAAAGCTAAGGCTGATTGTGTGTAACCCTGGAAAAAGCTGAAACTTTAAGAAATGCTCGAAGAAAAAACTAATACTCGTAATGCGAAAGTATTAAATCGTGAAGTTAAATTATAAACAGTATAGGAGGCGCAAAAAAAATATTTTTCGAAGACTAGACATGATCCACAAGTAATAATTTCACCAACTTGAAGATTCCTAGAAGCAAAAAAACACTACTTAACGAGGGCTTAGATCCAAACTATACAATCCTACAAACAAACCCCTAAATACTAAAGCGGTACTCAAGATTTGAGATGTAAATGTCGTTGTTTGATTACGTTCGAAAAAATTGAGTCCCTATTATAATAATGACGGACTCAAAAAAGCCTGCCTAGCATGACCGATTTATATCGCGTGCATATTATCGACACTCAACTGTCAAACTCCTTTGTCTTTTTGACAGTTAAACGTGATAAAACGTATATCACGCGATATAAATCGTGTCACTGACTTTTTGATTGGTGATAGGGCTTATTTCAAGTCTGCCTGGCCAGCAGCTACCACCGTCTTACCTAAGTCTGACGCCATAACAACAATTTAGAAATTGTTGTTCCGGCAGTAAGAGGTAAGATAGCCAGTTCCTCAGTGATGAGCTTTCTGCCTTTTCGTCACTTAACATCAGGTGAGGTGATCTCGTTGTGGATAAAAAAAAATGAAACAAGCCCAAAATAATTTTCATTCAGATGAAAGTGTAACCCTACATTCAAATGATGTTGCACATGTGTCACAAAGTGTAATTGACACTTTAGTGATTGGGTTACATATAGATAGGAAACCAATCCAATAAATGCATAGAAATCCGTCAATGTCCACCCACTTTTTTATCTAAACAACTTAAATTATTCAACATGATTGATATGACAAAAATATGGCTATGAGTGATACTTTTATTTTATCACTCAAATCAAAAGTAATTGTTAAGAACTGCATCACTACCCAAGGTGCAGTGAGCGTAAAGTAGACATAGACCATCAAAATGTCCATAACTTTAATGTAAAGGGATTAATAATATTGAGACAACCAAGCTGATCTAGTTTTTAAACAAATCTTCCAAACTTAAAACTTTAATTAAAACTGTAGGTAAAGGTAGGGTGGTTTTTATTCTTTAGATACCAATGTGTAAGCTATTTGTGGAAACTGTTTTGGCAAATGTGTGATTCAATTGTGGTACCCATATTTATTGTAAAATTGCTGTTTGTTTCCCTAATAAACTAAAAAAAAATGAATTTGTTGAATAGGTAATTAAATTTTCAATTCTTTAAGAAAAATAATATTGAAACCCAGAACAAGTTTTTTATTACGAATACTAGTGTTCACCTGAAATATTATTGATTATTGAGGATTTTTTTATTATTGATAAACAGCTTCCACAGAATATAGGACAATTAGTTGGCAAGCTGAGCAGGAAAAGATCAAACAGTTTTGTTTTACTTCTTTAAAATATTTAGTACAGTTTTATATCATCAATTATTTTGTAATCAACACAAAGTGTAGTTCAATAAAATTACGGGAGGAAATTACTAGTATGACAAAATTGAAATAATTTGCAATAGCGGTCTTTTTTTTGATCATTAGATTAAATGTCTAGCTGTCATTTTATAAATGAATCCAACTAACTTACATTTAGGTACCTATTTATTTATTTACTTTTCTGGCCAAAATATTAATATATTTGGTTGCTTTAGCAAAATTGCTAATTATATACTTTCTTTACTTTTTGCTTGATATGTAACCTATAATTTGACTGTGAATGTAAATCCAACAAAAAAATAACAACTATGCTGTATTTTTTGTATTCGTAAATATATTTACGAGTACAAAAACCAAGTACAAAGTACAAAATCCAACTATAGTTGGATTCGTAAATATAGTTTTTATAATCACATCAAAGTCAGAATATGCAAAAATACAAGTGCATTTAATGTTTTGCGAATCCATAATTATACTGATCTAACTAGTGAGTGTAATTGCTCAGCTGGTTCTAAATAATTGTACAAGTTGTTAACAATTGTATTTACTGTTTTATAATGAGCAACAAATACAATGTCAGTTGTTATAAAACAATAAAGCAACTGGTGCTATTGTTAGGCTTATTGTAATGAGTCATTACTTATGATATAATGTCATTACTGATGACATTATATCATCCTTTTGTCTGTTTATCCTCACTTCTCCTATTTGGTAAACATCTTCACCCAACTTTTTATTGAAAAATTAATTATAAACGAGTAGTATTTAATCGAATAACAATAAATTCTCATTTAGGGTATCAAAAATACTGAATATAGCGTACTGATATACTAAATTAGTCCGGTCGTGGGACATTAAATTTCATAAAAAAGTTTTGATAATACTAAAAGTTTTAATTTTTGCTGAGTGTATAGATTATGTGCATTGTGAGCTATTTTTGAAAAGTTAGAAGTTTTATGCCGGTGCTTTAGGTGTAGTTTAGGTAGTTCGTAATATTTCGTTTAACTTCATACATATAGAATTAAAGTTTGAAATGTTGATTGTTTCATAATAAGCAGTATGTTATCATCATGTTGTAAAAAAATTAGAAAGTTAATATATGCGTAACTGCGTAAATCACAAAATCACTCTTTTGTGTTCGAAAAAAATTTTAAAATTTCTGAAATCTTATTTTAAGACTTTCAGTGGTTAGATATAGCTGTTGAACAAAGTTTAGAAAGTTAAGTGGTGTGCTTCATTGATAAATTCATTTTTCTTTCGTAATATACGCAATAATGAATTAAAAATCGATCAGATCGCTCTTACATGACCTCTTCAATGCGCTTATATGCCACACAAAAAATTAGAAAAATACATACAGTGGATTTTGTTTAATTACAGATACATTGTTGTCGCTACAGGCCGCCCGCGCGCCGCCGTTACGCCGGCGCGGCGGCCAGCTACTATGCCCGCTCGCGCCATATGAATAAGTGGCGATACTGGCGATTGATCTGTAACATTTCGGCGTAACGTAACATTACGGCTACTTAAGACGTGTCGACTCCTATCTGACCTATCTCTTATCCCGAAATGATATATTTTTATAATTCCACTAGCGGCCACCCGCGACTTCGTCTGCGTGGACAGTTTTTGCTATCCCTCGCGAACAATACTTTTTTCGGGATAAAACCCTATGTCCTTTTCTATACCTCTGGCAACGTGTATGTAAAATTTCATTGTAATCGATTCAGTAGTCATGACGTGAAGGCGTAAAAATTGTTTACAAAAAAAACTAAAAACCGACTTCAAAAAACCTACCTCTAAAAAGCAAGAAATAATATTCGTAATAATAAAAATACGTCTATTGAAGTCGGGTGGGGCTGGAATACAAATTCCTTTTTTTTATTCTAAAAGCCCCACCCGACTTCAATAGACGTATTTTTATTATTACGAATATTATTTCTTGCTTTTTAGAGGTAGGTTTTTTGAAGTCGGTTTTTTGTTTTTTTTGTAAACAATTTTTTATTTTATTATTTTTAGTGTTTTTATTTTATTACCTTGTAGGTAAGGTATATTATATATGTATTCAATTCAATTCAATTCAATTCATTTATTTAGTAGTAAAGTAGAAAAATCGGCTTAGCGAAACGTAAGATAATCGCGGAGAAACATACTTAAATACGGGTCAAACTGAGAACCTCCTTTTTTAAGTTGGTTAAAAAACTACACTTAAGATATCCCTCTTCCAACAAAAAAAATATTATCTTATTCAGGTCATAAACAAAGAAGTAATACGACCAATCATCGAGGTAATTCACACAAAATCATACTATTTTCGTGCTTGTTTTCAAAATTACTTGAAAAGTACTGAACCGATTTCATAATAATTTAAAAAAATGGGACCAACTTGGGAGTGTACCTAATGTAATAACGTTTGAATCATTTCAATCGGTCCAGCCGTCTTCGAGTAATCGGTGGACATACACAAAAAAAAAAAACAAATATACAGACGAACATAGAACCTCCTCCTTTTTTGGAAGTCGGTTAAAAAAACAAACAAACGGACTTTGGCATTAGTAAGGATAGTGCAACTCTAACCTACCTAGCTCTAACTAACGTACCTACCTAATTTATACAACTGCCACATATATTATGTAGGTAGATAGGCCCTAAAAGACGACAGTAATTTTATGAAATGAGCACAGTAGGTACATAGATAAATAAAACAAATTAGTAGGTTTAAACAATTTGATTAATACTTTTTCAAGTATATTTTTATTTTTATCAAGTACCTAGTTTTTACTAGGCAAGTTATGTTTGCTTTAGTCAGAGTCAGAGATTGGCCAATCAACTTTTAAGGCACTCCTTTCTTGTCCCCGCTCTATAAAAAATCATATTATTACATACAACTCGGTTTAAACCTTACATTTTTCTACATTAATCTAAAATTAGATGCATTTAGCAATGCGAGAACAACAGATTACAATATTTTTTCCTTTGAACATTTTATAGCTAGTATCTCAGGAGAACAAAATCGCTCCCCATACAAAGAATCTGTGTTACCTGGCATAGCCGGTCAAAGCAAATCAAGTCAAATCTTCAAAATATTGTATCAGAATACCCAATATTTTATACATATTTAAGTTCTATATTGAATAATCCTTTATTTACAATACATAGTTTTAGTAATTTTGCTTAAACAATATTTAATTAATATTTACGAAGGTTTGTCCCCAATAATGTCTAAAAAATCAGGGCTCCTGCGTGACCATTAATAATTGGTGATGGTATTAGCATGAAGGTCCTATCTAGCGTCGTTAGTATTGCCCCTTGTCTAACTTTAATTCTTGTTTTGTCATTCAATGTCTTTCTAGCGATAGCTCTCGAGGAGTGTGTGTGGGTCTATTGTTGTTCTGCTGTGTTACGTCGGAAATCACGATAAGTTCATGGATTATTTTATTATTATTACGTTAAGATATTAACTTTAATATCGGAATTTAAGATCAAGTTGAAATAGTTGTTCGATATGCAATGATTACTTACTTATTTGTACTTTTATCAATGTTTTCCATCGCGTTACCGGTAACACTAGAGAAATATCTGTTAACACCAGAGAATTTATGTACTGTACGTATATATATATATATAATATAATCAACCGATTACTTCACTGTAGTGAAGTAAATTAATGGTTGGTTTTACATTTACAATTTACATTTACACTCATTATCATCATCTTCTGTGTAAAAAACCTCCTCCAAGAATCTCCACAACAATCGGTCCTGCGTTGCCCGTGTAGCAGCACCTACCTATACGCCGCTCATTACCATACCAACACACGATTGCAACAAGATTCATCAACGTGTGACTAGATGGCGCTAATGTCGAATAAACACAAAGATTAGTAAGGAATAGCGTCTCGTAGTATGGAGAATAATTATGGAGAAACCTAAATCTCGCTAACGACGTTTAGTCAGCGACGCAGCATAATATACAACTGCCAACCATCATCGGTTGGACTAATACCACCAAGCCCGGAGGAAGATCTTCCATTTGGCGTTCCTCCTAGTGGTCACCTCTCTCCATACCTACCATACCTACTTCATTCACTACACTGGTGACCCCAACGGAGCACATCAAGCACCCAGGGGCGTGCATTGGTTTTCAAGCTAGGTAGGCACTCTACATCTAAACAGTTGTAATTAAGCTCTTATCATTTTAAAATTAATACTATTAGTAGGTAATAAGGATGTTTAATTGTTTACCAACCACTTTTATATTGCCTTTTCTTCACGTTGTAAACTTATGATATGTGAAGTTGCTTCCTAGGTATAAATTATCCATTAGCGACCAAAAGCGGCCATTACTTTTTCTATGAACGGAAACTGTGCGAAAGGATACGTAATTTTTGTAAACAAATCGAATTCTCACCACAATCGGCACACTCTACTAATTTCTCCATTATTTAATTAGGTAATATTTTAATCACAAAACACAGCAATTTCTTTTTGTTTTCACAGAAAAAACACTAAATAGTTAAGTACTTACACAAAAACAAAATAACAAAACAATAAAAATATCTCTCATTAACTCGCGCGTGGTGTTAAGACAAGAAGACAAAAAATATATATAATATAAGTTATTGCTTTCTCTGCAGAAACTAACGGAACTAAAAACAAACAAAATATGACAACCGCATTGCTTGCATCTTTATTTCCGAAACCAAACATTCTATTAAGCGCGGGTATCAACACTCTTAGGACAAGGTAACAAGGTTGAAACTTGTTAAATTCACCCGCACTCGTGAGATAATAAAACACGGATTGGGAGCGAGCGGTTTGTGCATAGGAGCGAGTGAGACAAATAATGTCGTCGTCGGCTTCTCGGTAAAATTCGTTCGGCCGCGGCCGCCCGGCGCGTGGTCCGAGGTAGCCCGAGTAAGCATGATTACCTAGCGCTGTTATATTGCGAAGGTCATGTTTTAGAACCTTATTTAACCGCAAAGAGCGCACTTTTTTCTGTGGTCGTATAACTTTTACCGAATTTTTTTAAATGAGTTTTGTATGAAACGCTCCTTGCTTCCTTCAAATTCAAATATGCATTCTGGAGACTGCTTACCTTACCGTAGCGCGTAGGTAGGAATGATGCGCAAGGAAAATTTGCTTACTAACTGAGTGTTCAATAGAAGTTTGGTTATTATAGAATATTAACGGAACCAATTAATTATTTTTTACTTTAACACTAGTGACTAGTGGTATCTATGTTTATTAGGTTCGTCATGAGGTAAGCACTGCCTAACTGCCTATATGGTATGCACGCCACTGCAAGCACCTTCAGCAAGCAACGCAGCGCAGCCATCACTCCCCATACCTTATCCCAGCATCCGCAGCAGTCACACTGCAAGCAGGAGCACAGCAAGCCAGGCCTTCAAGGTTCCATCGCAGCATCATTGACGACGCTTTCTTGGACCTTCGGCAACTCTCGACGGCATTATCCCGACCTGGTCTTCGCAGCCCACTACTGGAGCATCACTGGGCCCTCACTCCGGCGTGGCAGCTCTGCGCACCACACCAGCAGCTCGGACCCACCGTCACTCAACGGAAGTGTCCGATCTACCCAGTTTTGTATTCTTATCCTCATAGTTCATGAACACCAACTCTTAGCAGATACTCTTCGGTGCTCTGTGCAACCTGGAGCTCAATCGCGGTAATTCTGAACGATAAAACAAAAACGTAACGTAACGTTGTCATTTAGGTTATATTTAGGTACCTAAAAATCTTTGGTTTAGCTTCATAATTTTCACTTAAATTGTCCTAGATTGTAATCCTAGACTCCTTAGGCAGAGTATTCAACAACAAAACTAAAGCGAGTATTTTTCTGTAAACGAAACTGAAACGGTAACAATTTAGTTTTGGTTTTATCGTTGAAAATTAGCGCGATTAGGCCCCTGGTCATGGTCTAATGGTGCCTGCTTGGGAACCGGCTTGTTTGGAAGGTGAAGTCATCGAATCTGCGAGGGAATAGAAATTCCCGATCTCCTTCAGACTTATTATTTAACTCTATCATGTTCATCTCATTCCCACACTTTGGGCAGCACTACTGAGATATTAAAACATTATTTCCCAGTATTTTAAGGCCTTGACTATAAGAATTACATCATTAGCAAAATGAAGGCCTCCTAGGTGCTCGCCATTGATGCTGATGCCGAATTAATTCCAGTCCAGAAACCTAAAAAGATACATTACGGCTCCTTGTCTTGTTGTTATCTCGCTGCAGTTTGATGAGGTTTGAGCTCTGATTTTAAAATAGAATCAAATATCAATATAGTCGAGTTTTCAGCAATTTTAACCATGTACCCAGTCATTAAGTGCACAAATGAAAAGACGTGAAATTAAGCTCAAACTTATCGTTAAAAAAATAATACGATGTTTTTATAAAGGTTACAGGTAGGTTTTGGCG
This sequence comes from Agriphila straminella, assembly GCA_950108535.1. NCBI lineage: Eukaryota > Metazoa > Arthropoda > Insecta > Lepidoptera > Crambidae > Agriphila > Agriphila straminella. Next base: position 15,245,494 of record OX467304.1, read on the forward strand.
AAAAAATCACTTAAATTGTAAAAAAAAAAATACATTTTCATACATGGGACATAGCGACAATAATTCGATGGCTTAGAGCACACATGTTTTAATTACAAAAAGTTGATTTTTCAGGAGAGCATTTTAAAGTTGAAGCATCATAAAATACAAGAACTGTATATGATATGGAATTCAAATTACGTTTATTCATAAGACTTATTCTTTAGTTCTACAAATAAGTAAATTTCATAACGCAATTACGTCAAATTGATAACAAAATCAGCTGAAAACCTAGCTAACCCCCCTCACTTAGTACATTTGAACCCTCATATTTAGTAATTTGAATGCACGAATGTACTAAGTGGGGCTGGGTTAGTATTCTACTAGAGTAACAGGTACTTATTAAAACAAAAATGTTAGATATATGTATAGATATGTAATGTTAGATATATAAGTATTAAATTATTAATTTAAAAAATATAGATAAATTTAATTATTAAATTATTTATTAATTTTTATTATTAAATACCGACTCAACATATTTTGTGCAGGTTAGAACATAAAATAATAATAATATTAAATAATAATAATAATATTAGAAATCAATAAAACATTCTACAACATTTTAATCATTATTAAAAATAGTAGGTACTTATTAAAAAGTTTCTTTAAATCAGTCATCAGTCCGCAGTGGGGTGGTTCCACTCATGATTACAAGCAACTTTTACTATGGGGCCAACTCTGTGGGTGCGAGAAAAAAATCAGCTGTTCCATACAAAAGCGCAATACCTACTCGACCTAAATGTATGGAACAGCTGTTTTTTTTTCGTATTAACTGCACTTACAACATTTGGATTGTATAATTAATGTAAGATAACATGTCGTAAAAGTACTTAATATTTTTGTGCGTTAAGTAGTACCGCAGGAGGGAATCTTAAAATCACTTATGGAGTTTTCGTAGCAGATTAGTAAAAATAAAGGATTTTAATACTTTTGGACATAACCGAAGCTTACTTAATACAACAGTGACACTGGGTTTTTAATAGAAAGAGATGGAATATCGACACGTGGGTAAGTGCAAACGGTAGAGCACGTCAATTAATACAGTTGTCACTCAAAAAGTAAAAATCGCATTTTTTGTAATTAGTACATGTGTGCTCTAAGCCATCGATATGTTATGTTAAATTGTGTTTTCGCTATGTTCCTGTTATCGATGGCTTAGAGCACACATGTGTTAATTACAAAAAGTTGATTTTTCAGGAGAGCATTTTAAAGTTGAAGCATCATAAAATACAAAAACTGTATATGATATGGAATTCAAATTACGTTTATTCATAAGACTTATTCTTTAGTTCCACAAATAAGTAAATTTCATAACGCAATTACGTCAAATTGATAACAAAATCAGCTGAAAACCTAGCTAACCCCCCTCACTTAGTACATTTGAACCCCTTATATTTAGTAATTTGAATGCACGAATGTACTAAGTGGGGCTGGGTTAGTATTCTAATAGAGTAACAGGTACTTATTAATACAAAAATGTTAAATATATTTAATAATAATAATAATAATAATAATAATGCATTTATTTCAAGTAACAAAGACCCATTACATATAATTCAATCAAAATAATTATCAACAGTCACATTAGGTAAGTATAAGTATAAAATTATTTAAGTATTAAATTATTAATTTAAATTTAAAAAATATAGATAAATTTAATAATAAATTATTAAATTATTTATTAATTTTTTTAGGTTTAAGATATTTATTCTCATAAGAACTTACAATGTTCACTTAAAATGAGATTACATTGAATACTTACAGTTATAATTTGGCGCAGCGCAAATGCATCTTAACTTTAACAAAAAACACAAGCAAAAACCCAAGTGAAACCTAATCATTTACAATTTAGGTATCTACCTAATGCACAACACAACACACTCTCATTGCGCGATGCGACAGGACATGCAGAAATAATTACTGTTTAAAAAATTTCCAATTTTTATTATTAAATACCGACTCAAGATAGTTTGTGCAGGTTAGAACATAAAATAATAATAATATTAAATAATAATAATAATATTAGAAATAAATAAAACATTCTACAACATTTTAATAATTATTAAAAATAGTAGGTACTCATTAAATCAGTCTTTCTTAAACACTAACAGAAACACTAACAGATTTTTATCATTTGGTTCCCGCAGTGGGGTGGTTCCACTCATGATTACAAGCAACTTTTACTATTGGGCCAACTCTGTGGGTGCGAGAAAAAAATCAGCTGTTCCATACAAAAGCGCAATACCTACTCGACCTAAATGTATGGAACAGCTGTTTTTTTTTCGTATTAACTGCACTTACAACATTTGGATTGTATAATTAATGTAAGATAACATGTCGTAAAAGTACTTCATATTTTTGTGCGTTAAGTAGTACCGCAGGAGGGAATCTTAAAATCACTTATGGAGTTTTCGTAGCAGATTAGTAAAAATAAAGGATTTTAATACTTTTGGACATAACCGAAGCTTACTTAATACAACAGTGACACTGAGTTTTTGATAGAAAGAGATGGAATATCGACACGTGGGTAAGTGCAAACGGTAGAGGACGTCAATTAATACAGTTGTCACTCAAAAAGTAAAAATCGCATTTTTTGCAATTAGTACATGTGTGCTCTAAGCCATCGTTATGATTTGTGATCTGGATAAGTTAATATAACTTCGTGTCTAGTTTTATAGCTTAGATTAATTGATGAATCACTACATATTATAAAACAAAGTCCCTCGCCGCGTCTGTCTGTCTGTTCGCGATAAACTCAAAAACTATAAAAACGGATTTTCATGCGGCGTTTTCACTAAATGATGGAATGATTCCTGAGGAAGGTTTAAGTGTATTATAAGTTGAGGTTTTATAGAAATTGGTAGAAATATCACGATGATTGTTAAAGAGGTCGGCAAAAATTAAGCCGACTGGGAGCTTGCATTGAAAACGCTGCTCTAACCTTTAGAGCTATAACAAAATAATTTATGATGAAATTATTCCTATTTTATAGATCTACAAAAAAGTCCGTGATGGTATATATCTATCTTTTAAAAATAACTAACTATACCAATTATATCTTCCTAAAAAAATTATCAAGTTCAACGCGGTAATTTGGAAAGCTATTTAATTGATAATCCTTATCAAATTAAATACGTTAGTTACCTTAAGCATTTTATGCACATTATTTTAGCCTTTAACACCATACCATTTAAATGAATATCGTAGGAGTCGTCGCAAAAAATTAACACGCGCAAATATAAATCAAACGCGTCTCTTATACCGACAACGGGACGGGACGAACGGGAGAGAAAAAGACTTTAAAGCAAATGGAGGTGAGGACTGTTAGGTATTATTTTTTTATCTTTTTGGGTGTTGTTGGAAGGTTGCATTTAGCAAAAAAAGAAGGAACCGAAGCGAAGCAAGGACAGGTCGCTAGTTACAATATAATATTCTCAAATTCTTTCTTTTTCTCCGGAGTTACTAGTTACTATATATTATTCTCTAGTGTTACCCTGGTGTCCCCCTTGTAAACAATACAGTGAACGTAATTATAAAGAAAAGAAAAGTACTGCCTGACATAGAAGTAAGTTTCAAGTGGCTGTTTAATATCAAATTATTTTAAAGTTTAAGAAAGAAGAAGAAAAATCATTTATTGACCGCAAAACAAAAGAAAACAATGTACCTACACAAACTTAGGACTAATTACAGTGCGGCCAACTAGGCCCCAACCTCAGCAATGCTACAGAGGCAAACCTGAGTATGCCACTGCAACGCTGGTATTCTGGAGGAGCCTACTTGGTGACGACAGCGAACAGACAAACAAAAATTATAATTTAATAACAATTCAGAAGACAATAGACAATAATTTTAACGAAGTAATAGATAAATATTAACGAGCATCGATTCTATCATCACCAACACAAACAAAATAAAAATATTATTTAAGAGGAATAAAAATTAAAAAACTTAATGGCTGTATGGAATTAGGTCTCCTTGCCTCTTCCATGACAGTTTGATATACATAGTAATAAAAAGAAATATATATAAAAGAGCTGTTTGGTCAGACAAATCGAAGTACTCTTTGGTTGATTTGATATTTTTCGTTTTGATTTTATTTACGAAGAGATTATTTTATTTGGTTAATATGGCAAAAATACATCATTTCAAACAATTAAAAAAAGAAAAAGAAATCGCAACCTACATTACATACAAAGTGCAACTACAGAATAGTGTGATATGAAATGAAATGAAATGGAATGAAATGAGTTTATTTGACATTTTACAATATAATACAACCTCGGAACCACAAAACAAACAAACAACAATAACAAAACAACATTCAAGCAAATTGTATGGTAACAAAATAATATATGGGTGACAAATACAATAAATTAAAACAGGTGTCCGCCTCAAGGCGACACACACAACCCCCAAGGCTGGAACGCAACCCGGCTCCTATCGTGAAAAACCCCGAAGTGAGTCTTGTTTTTGCAACGTGGTGAGATATTTCTTAAGGTGGTTCCTGAATGTTTTAACCGCTTTCAGGTTACGTAACGGCGGTGGAATATCATTCCAGCACTTCGAGGCGGCGAATTTAAAAGAACCGCGGAACGCCATTGTCCCGTGCTTTGGAATTGCGAAAATGTTAGTATTTTTTCTCTTTGGGAACCTGCTCAAGTCACCAAACCATACCAATTTTTCATAAAGAAAGCACGGCCTTCCCGTATCTAATATACCAAACAAGAGAGTGGCGAGATGAAGTCTCCTGCGCGCTTCCATTTTCATCATGTTTGCAGAGTCCAGAAAGGGGGTCACATGCGATCGGGGTGGTACATGAAAATAGAAACGCGCACAAGCGTTCTGCACCCGCTGGATAAGCTTACTCGTCTTGGACATCAAACACAGCCCATAAACAATGTCACAGTAATTTAGTTTTGACAAAATCAGTGCCTCGCACAGTGTGACCCTCAGTTCCTCACCCAAATAAGGTCTTATTTTGAACAGTAACTTAAGTCTATAAAAACAATTGCGTGAACACTCAGCGACATGGTTTTCAAAAGTTAGGTGTTCGTCCGAAGATCTTATGTTATAATCATCCCTAGTTTGCATCATACATTTGATAGAATCAGTGATCCAGAGGTGCGGTGGATGTTTGAATTTTTGCACCTTGGTTGGAGCATGCAAATCAAATAATGTAATGAGACAAGCCGTAAAGAATTCTGCAAGCTCATTGATGTTATCAAGTTTATGAAAATCATCCCAATTGATCGCATCAAGATCCCGATTTAATTGGTTCACCATTTTTTAGTGGCCTATATGTCACCCATCGTGGGCATATTTTGTCTTTCTTGACCATAAATTCAGCTAATATCATTCCATGACCACGTTCAGAGATGTGTTTAACAGTGACATTTAGAGCCCGAGTATCCGTGCATATTACATCAATTAAGCTGTAACTGTGATCGGTAAAATGTGTGGGTTCCTTAACTATTTGTTTTAAGTTGACACAGCTAAGAAACTGCATAAATTGTTTGTATTTACCAGTACTAACATCAAGCAGATTTATGTTGAAATCACCCAGCAGGATCAACACATCGTAGTTTCTGAAAGAGGCAATGGACTCAACAGTAACAGAGGGGAAAATTTTACGACGATCCTTTGTTATTCTCAAAAATCTCAAAAACTAAACGTCAAACATCGTGGCCACCTTTAAAACCTAAATTTTAGATAAATGATACATACTATAATCGAATCTATACCTTTGCTGAATGCCGTCGTACCGGGCCAAGATGAAGACGGTTTCCTCGAGGTTCGGAACAAAAAGCGACGTCGTCAGCGAGAGAGCAAGAACCACCATGGCACCGCACCGACAGGGCCCAACTTCCTGCTGCGAGCTGCCATACCGACCACGGCCGTGTACCTCACCCGCCTGCACCATACCACCACAGTGCAGGACGTGATCGAGTACATAAAGAAGAAATCCAACTTTTGTTTGAGAGTTCAGCCACTGGAGTCGCACCATAATACCAATTTTAAGGCGTTTGTGGTGCGCATCCCGACAGCAAGGCTGGACCTCTTCGTGAAGGAGGACTTCTGGCCGCAGGGCGTGGTGTACAGGCGCTTCAGAGGGACGCTGCCTTGTGCCACCGATTCGACACACAAAGTGTCTAGGTACTTGATTTTTTTACTAACATATGTTTTAAGTTATTTACTAACAACATTGTTTTATAAATTATATATATTTCGTTTTTAAGGTATATATCTATGGGCCATCGATGCCTGAATATAAATAAATAAATTAAATTAAAAAAATAAAATATAAATTCTTGTAAATTTGATTAAATTTAATTTTGTTTTTCTGTTTCAAAATGCTCTGAAAGGAGTGCCTCAAAAGTTGATTCGCCCAACTAACTTAGAAATACAATTATGCTCAGCTCATTTAGTAGGTAGGTAGATTTATTTTATTTTTTAAGTATTCTGTGTTATTTCATTGTATATTCATCGACATACATAACGGATGTTTTCTATGATATCGGCATCGGTAAGAACGACTAGCGAGCTACGCGACAGAAAGAGAGGCGCTTCGTAGGTGCTTATATATAATATCAGGCACACAGCTCTGTGCAATTTGAAATTGTACTTTATTGCCGTGCGGCGAGAGTAGCTTATAGTTTGCCTGCCCGCGCGGCGCGTGGCAGTCGGCGGGCCCTGCATGGACCCGCTCGCGCGTCCCGCATAATTCGTATTTAAGCGCAATAATTTATCCGTAATTAAACAAAATCCACATTATGTATGTTTCTAATTTTTTGTGTAGTATATAAGTGCATTGAAAAGGTCATGTTAGAGCGATCTTATCAATTTTTATTCATTATTCCGTATGTTATAAAGGAAAAATTAAAATATCAAAGAAGCACACAACTTAACTTTCTAAACTTTGTTCGACAGCTATATCTAACCACTGAAAGTCTTAAAATAAGATTTCAGAAACTTTAAAATTTTATTCGGACACAAAAGAGTAATTTTGTGATTTACGCAGTTACACATATATTAACTTTCTAATTTTTTTACAACATGATGATAACATAGTTCTTATTATGAAACAATCAACATTTCAAACTTTAATTCTATATATATGAAGTTAAACGAAATATTACGAAATACCTAAACTATACCTAAAGCACCGGCATAAAACTTCTAACTTTTCAAAAATAGCTCACAATGCACATAATCTATACACTCAGCAAAAACGAAAACTTTTAGTATTATCGAAGGTAATTTTTCTCTAGCTACGCGACTAAATGGGCGACGGACTAAAGACAACTACAAAAAATGAAAATGGGTGACTTTTAAATACAAAGTGAGTAACTAGTTATTCAGAACGGACGCCCAAATTTCTATTTGGGCGACAACCGTAGGGCACACAAAACCTTTAAAATTTGGCATATATTTTATTTATAAAAGGCGACTATTAACCTAATCGAGGTGACAAAAATACCATGTAGGGCCTACCTAATTGGTCATAACAGTCGCCCACTCAGTATTTTTGTCACTCATTTAAATTATTAATCTCCCACATGTATTTGCTCATTTTTAGTAATTACTAATTTTTTCTAATTAATTGTTATGGACCCCCTAAACGATCAAAATTGCTTGTCAATCATTTACATTGCATTGCTTGTCAATCACATTTTGATCATCTAGGAGCGATGCTTGACAAGCACCACAGAATAGATAGATTACCGTGGCCAATCAAAAGTAGGCCACGCCCCCAAATGGTAAATGCAATGTAAATGATTGACAAGAAATGCTTAATCGTCTAGTGGCTCCATATGGGACAATTTGATTTAATAAGACAACATATTTTTGTATTAAAGAGATGTATGACAACTGTCAAAAGCTATTTACTAAGCCTGCCACCCCCTTTTAATATACTATATCTAAGCCTGCCACATACAGACGGAATCCCGATTCGGAATTCCGAATGGAATAGCGATAATGTATGAAAACTCCATACGGAAAAATTCCGCATGTGTGTCTATAGATTTGTATGGATTAGCTGCATTCGGAATTACGTATGTACCTATGTACGTATGTTACGCAATGAGGATCAGTAACAGGTTTTAATCCTATAGTTTTATTGGTATAATATAAAAACATATTCATAGCTATGAAACTTAGTGAAAGATTTTTTGAAATCCGTTTTGAAGGAAATGCTAAGCTCAATGCAATATGTGCTTTATCACATACGACATAAGGTTAAGACGTACGTCTCGATGACGTCATAAGGACCCCCTAAAATAACAGTGTTTTAGCATGTTTTAGCTCGTATAACTTTTTAGGTATAAGAGATATCGTAAAAATTTATTCACAGTTAATGCATGTGGTGGCATAAGCTTTCTAATAAGCCACTAAACAAAAAATCGTTACTGATCCTCATTGTGTATGTGGCCAGCCTAATAGAACATAATATAAGGATAAACAGACTATAGGTAGTTATGAACTGTATATAAAACAAGTTTTATAGGATTTGTATTTTCCTGTTTCTCATGCTACTACTTCACCTGCGTTAACGTTAACATTAGTGGTAATGTCCAACTATGCTTTAGCTAAGGCGTTAAGTAAATTTAGTACTGTCGTTTGTAAATTAACACCGTTAAGTCTTGGCCACATCTGCGTAACGCCTAGATTAACGCTTTAAGCTATGCGTTAAGACGCAGGTGGAGCCGTAGCATTATAGAAATTCTAGCAATGTCCTTAAGATAATAGGTACCTACTCAAATACTAAGAAAAATAGAACTTTGTTTTATTCTTGTTTGGTGTTTGGTTTTTATAGTAGGTTAAAGGCACATCAACTTTGAATGCTAATAGAAGTTTGTATTTGTTCATGTTTTTAGAGATGTTGATATCATAAATAAATAACATAATTATCAAACATAAAAATAAACATTGAATTTAAAATTTTATTGTTTAGCCAAGTGTGTGTTTTTTCTTTTTCGATCAAACTCAATTAATGATTTGAAAGAAAGTGAGAGAACACACTGATTAGCTAAATCCCTACTTATTTTTATATTATAAATGCGAAAGTAACTTTGTCTGTTATGCTTTTACGGCTAAACTACTGAACCGATTTTTATGAAATTTGGTACGGAGATAGTTGGGACCTTGGGGAAGGACATAGGCTACTTTCTATTCCACTGCTGGGCACGCTAGAGCCTATCCACGCTGGCGAAGCTGCAGGCGGAAAGCTAGGGGTATATAAAAGATATTTATTATTTTTATGAATAAGACAGATAGTTAATAATTTATATACTTACTTGGCAAGTCTACAACATTGTCTTTCATTGAATCTATCTTACTATCTTTATTATAGTCTATTCTCTCATCTTTAAGTTGATTTTTAGTCTTCAGTTGATTCACCTGTTGCAGTAGCTTGTTGCTGTCAGTTAGCTGTTCATCCATTTTTTTCTGTAGACTATTCAGTCTATTCATTAAATTCACCGTGTTAGCCCTTGAATTTGATCCAGGAACATCCATAATAGATAAATATGTGAGCAAGAAATAAGTTATCACCAACACTGCACCGACCACAGTCAATCGTTTAAAATTCACACGCATTTTGATTTATATGATTGGAAAATTGTTTCTAACTATAGTCCAGATTTGTCACGTCCTATTGTCCACGTATGTTACCTTGATACGCTGTGATTGAACGTAAACACCACACAACATTTCAACAACACAACCATATTCCGAATTGCATATTTTGCGAACTGAAATTGTTGCTACAAATTTCCACCGTGCTAACACTGTACAGTTGCACACTGTATAAGAGTACGTGTTAGCTGTGCATGTCCATTTACAGCAATAAATACATGTTTTCGTATAAATTTATTAAATAGCAGAAATTCTTCCACGAAATCACAACCAACAGCGATCGGTGAAAGACAGACACGTCAAAGTCAAACACCAAATGATGACAGCTGAGCTCAGTGTTGCCAACAAGATATTTTGAATTCCGCTACAGAATTTCTGACACGTCAAAATCCGAAGTCTAGTGATAGGAAATCATCCAATGATACCCCGATTCTACGTTATATCGATATTGATTCTATGGAATATATTATTAAGAATGAAATACAGATGGGAAACATTAAATAAATGCTCTGAATATGTACTTAGATTAGTTAGACAAACTTGTGATTTATAGTATTTGGGTGCAGGAAATAAAAACTTGGTGATAATAAGTTCGATTATCAAGATATTCAGACAGATTTGGGCGTACCCAAGTTCTGGGCATGCCCCCCTGCCTGCCTAGCATGACCGATTTATATCGCGTGATATAGCATTTTATCGACACTCAACTGTCAAACTCCTTTGTCTTTTTGACAGTTAAACGTGATAAAACGCTATATCACGCGATATAAATCGGTCATGCTAGGCAGGCTGGCGTAACACGATTTATATCGCGTGATATAGCGTTTTATCGACACTCAACTGTCAAAATCCATTGTGTTTTGACAGTTAAACGTGATAAATCGCTATATCATATCGCGTTTCTGTGGTCATGCTAGCTAGGCAGGGGGAGGCAAATCTATTGTATCGCCTTTAACAATTGATAGTTAGTTGAAGGTAAACAAAATCCAGGGGGGCAGCTGCCCCTTCCTGCCCCCCCTCGGTACGCCATTGTAGTTACATTTTATTTTTGAAATTTTACGGAGATCTTGCAAGAATTTGAGAGAATTTTTTTATCTTGATCTTGCAAAAATTGGTAAGACATCCAAAAGAAGATGTAAATAGTTGGATTTATAAAATTGTGTGTTTTATCGTTTATAAAATTGTGAGTTAAATCATAAGTGTCCGCTTTAACAAGATTGGTTTGGTTCGAAAAATTTGAAACGTCAGAATTCAATTATTATAATAGACAGACCGTAAAATAGTTGATATTTCCCGTCAAAATCCGTCATTTTTTTTCAAGCCAAAGTGTATTTTAAAAACGGTATTGACCATGTTTTCTGAACATTTTCTTTTATTTTCATTTTACCCCATTCATCACACTGAAAACGTCCTGATTATGACATGATTAGTACACAAACATGTCAAAACAACAAATACATTAGCCGTCAAATGATTTCTCCCGTTAGTGCCTGACCCTACTTAATCCATTAAAAAAACATTTAATTTGCCAGCTCTCACTGAGAGCTATGATGCTGGTTCAGGGATGTTCGATACTTGGATGATCATCAATTATCGATGAACATCGATATTGCATTATGATGTCAAAAATTGTAATCATAAAGTTATCGATGCAACAGACAAATTGTTAATCGAAAGGAATTTTGCCAATTTCGAAATGAAACCAAAACACGCAAAAAATACTACTGGCTGTTCTTACGCTCTTTTTTCCAATTTAATAAATTATTTTATTAAAAACCTGTTATTTTATGGTTCTTTGATTTATTGATAACAAAATGTCTAAAAAATTCGATAAAAGTTCGATTATCATAGATCGAGAATCAATGTCCTTCCTACAGCGCTGTAATTTGTATGTACCAATATCGATGTTTTTGCATATCGAACATCCCTAAGCTGATTTTAGAATAGCCAGTTGTAAAAAATTGTTTCTACTCAGTGGTTTCTACTACGAACATAGACTAATATGTACACTACTAATACCTACTGGACACTACAAACAAACCGCGTTGGATCTTTTGCTTGCACATACACATTCTTAAGTGTATCCCTCGGGAACAGAACCATTTTTGGGCATGAAAGGTACCCTATCCTATTTCGTTCTCTATACCATAGTAGAATCAAATTATAAAAATATGTCTATACGTCTGTCTATGTCTATACGTGTAGGTAGTAGGTCTGTTGAAATATAGGCACTAACTTGGTGGGTAGAGTACCTACCTAGAGTTTTTGGCGCGATATTTGTCTTATTAGGTGCAGTTTTGAGGTGTACAATTTTCTACGCAACTGAACAATATGTGGGATAGTTTAATTGAAATAGGCTTGATCTTGGCTAAGTGAAGCTGAGACTTTTATTGTAGCGGTGGCTAGGTACCTCGGCAGAAGTCCGAGTAAACTGTCTTGATATACTTGGTGCCAAATGCTTCAAGCAGCTTTTGAATGCGATGCACTGAACTATTCAACACTTGACTCTGGCAAAAGGCAAAAATGGCTCCCAGTCCCTAAAGAGGAGAGTAGATTGCCAAACCAAAAATAAAAAGAAGAGAAGATTTCGGCACGGCGTAGGTATAGGTAGTTAATAAGTTACCGAACTGAGCATGGTGTCGTACTGCTTTTGCGCCGACAAATCAGAAAGTTAAAAAAACTGACTGACAACAATGAGAATATTAACCCGGCGAGCTTGTGGTGGGGTGTGACATGCCCATGCTTTGCGCGAAGTCGTGTATTTTTCAAATTTGCCCCTCAATTGGTTTGTTGCTTCGAGTAGCTGGAGCCAATGTACTCCGCGGGGGGAGAGTGGCGTGACCGCAGTGTCGCGTCAACCGGCGCAGGAGCTACACGCGTGTTAACGTTCGTGGGGTGCGTCATACCCCGCCACATGCTCCGTGTTAGTTTTAACATATATCTACCTATAAATGCCAATTTATTAAACCAATACTTAAGAATTTATTTGTATTTTGAAATATGGTTTATATTTAGTGTATAAAATAAAAAACAGTGTATATTTATATACTTTTATTGTATTATTTATCAAAAATACTAAAACCAAAATCAACTAATTCTTTAAAAAAAATATGTTATTGAGAATCTTATATTCTTTAAGTTTTTAAACTTGATTTTATATTTTTATTAAAGAATTAGTTGATTTTAGTTCCTTTTTCAGAAGTTCCTTTTTTTGTTTTTTTGTAAATGTTATATTTTAGTATTTCTGATAAATAATACAATAAAAGTATATAAATATACACTGTTTTTTATTTTATACACTAAATATAAACCATATTTCAAAATACGAATAAATTCTTAAGTCTTGGTTAAATAAATTGGCATTTATAGGTAATTATATGTTGGGGTTTGGCAAACCCCACCACATGCTAGGTGTAACTTTTTTCACCACATGCTCGCCGGGTTAAAATCAAAACCTGTGAAACAACTGAGCAATGTGTGAAACTTGCCCTGTATACCTACTTAAAGTTTTTCAAACATTTCCTAATCAAGTTCATCATAATTCATAATAGGTATGTATAGGTACCTACTCTTTTTGTATAAAGGAAATGCCTGTACATTGAAATGAGTTTCCTTCGTAAAAAAACCGCTAAATAATTTAAGCGCCGGAACGCCCTAATTAAAAGTTCTACACGTGTAAAGTGTTTAAATGCTCCCGCGCATACCGAAACCATTTAGGAGTGCCCATAGATTATAGAGCTGGGGCGGCCATACGTTCAAAATTTCTGGGACAATGAGCGGTTTTCAAAAAGCAGTTTGAAAAAAGTAGTACATAAAAAAGAACTAGATGTCAAGCTTTTTATGAAAAAGGCAAAGGATGAAAATGTAATTACTTTTTTATTATACGTTTGTTGAGTAGGTATGTGGTTTATTGCGTTGTGTGTTGGTTATCCGTTGGCGTGTTACGAAGAACTTTTATATGACCATTAAGACCACTAGTGGGAAATAATATTAAAAAATATACCTAGTTGAAGTTGCGCCATCACCATCATCATCATGTTGGTCCATGATGATGATGGTGATGGCGCAACTTCAACTAGGTATATTTTTTAAATATTATTTCCCACTAGTGGTCTTAATCTTAATGTAACATTCGAAGCTCGGAGTAGAAGGTAATTCATTTTTAGTCCTCATCCCATGATCGCTACGGCTATTCCACCGCGCCATCGAGCTAAAATAAAGGGATTATTTACAGCAGTGTTCTTCAACCTTTTTAAATACGCTACGAATCCTTCATATCACCGCAAGTGACTCTGGCTGTATTTTTTTAAAATCAATAATATTATGTTATCTGCATGACGTCATTTTGTAATGTGAAAAAAATCTTCAATTATTACAACATGGGTAGATATCAAATGAAAGGCCTTGACGAACACATTCCAATACTATATATATTTTTTCACTGAAATGTATAAAATAAAAATAAATAAATTTAAAAAGATATTACTTTTCTGCCAAAAACGAACTAAAAAGTTGACAGTCGGGAGACCTCCTTGATTAAAAATTGATCCACGAACGGACCACTAACTGCAATCACACTTGTTATTTAACTTTGTAGTTCATTTTTGGCAGGGCAGTGTCGTGTTTTTAATATTTTTATTTTTTTTCCTCTTTTTCTTGTTTTACAGACGAATGCACACCCTACGTGGAAATTGCGCGAGAGTTGAAAGGTCGAACGCCGTCGGCAAGCATGCGGAAACCATTCTACGGACTCGGCGAATATAGGTACCTACGTCCTATTTAGGGGTCCTTAAATTGATTTGAATTTAACCTCCTTTAGCAGTATCGAATCCATTAACGTTTGAAAACAAAAATATAGGTATAATAATAATTTAACCTTAACTGCTAATTGAATTAAGGTTCTCATTGTATAGTCACTTGATCTCGTTTATCACGAATCGTTTTCGATAAGATTTATCACATACCTACATATAATTTTCATAAAGTAATAATAGGCACTCTCTCTAGGTCTATAAGTTAAATAATTAATAGTTGAAGCATATTTATGTCGATGTACATGACTGTTTGTTGTCATTAAATAAATGAAAAAAATAAAATATTATGTAATGTTGTAAATTGTAATAACTAATAACTGCTTATAATATTTTCACATTATTTTTTATTTATTTTCTCAATGAAGAAACTTCCTACCTAAGTATTATTCTTATAATTGATATTACCTACCTACTACAAAGATATCCTTTGTATCTTTTTGCGTTGATTTTTTTGTATTTTTCAAAGCTTGAATACCGACAGACTGAGGCTCGTATTATAGAATCAAACTCAAATTCAAATGTCTGCTTGAGTACAGTTAGAAAGGAATGGTGCTATTCATCGCATATAGCGCCATCCCTTTCTAACCGTACTCAAGCAGAGATCTGAGTTTGATTCTATAATACCAGCCTAAAACAACTTGAGTATTTTATACGAATGATCATCAGTTTAACTCAAAGTATTTATTTAATTTAAAGGATGTTAAAAGTACTCATTTGAATATTTAAAGATCGGGTGGTTTTAGACAGTGGTTATTATGAAAAAAGTTTGAAAATTACCGGGTTTAAAATGAACTTACAACGTTCTCGACTCGTTCGTTGCACTTGCTTGTTTATTCAATGTTGGAGACTTGTAAGCACATCGTAGGTACTTACTTAATATACACCTAACCTAGTGATTATTTAGAATAGGGCACAGCGAGAGTATAATTATTGTAATAAAAATAATCAAATTGATTTAATCTTTTTTATGGCGTTAATAAGGTAAACTAACAAAAAATACGTTAAAAACGACAAACGTTAGTTTATAAGTGTTAACTCAATAAACATATGCAGAAAAGAGGCCGGAACCCATGCCCCTGTATCATTTCTGTCTTCCCACGTGCATAACGCATCAATCACAGAAAAAACATGTCACCGGCAAAAAAGAAGCGCCACTGTATTTAATTATGACAAAATATGTCGGCTATGCGTAAAGACAGAGGCCGTGGGGTTTTTTTCTATAATTTATTGGTTTCATTATTGTTAACATTCGTTTGTTTATTAATTGTTAGAGATGAGATTTTTGCGGAGAACGGAAGAGGATCGGAGTGTTTTGGGATTGTCTTTGACATTTTGGCGGGAAAGAGCTGTATAGGCAAATGCTGTATTTCACATTATTTATATTATTTAGTGACGGCTTAGATTAGTCTTTTATACTTACAAACTTAACCGATCCGGAGATCCAACGCTCTGTTTCCGATTTAGAATAATTAAGCCAAAATTTTGATTTCGAAAAATTGGATTGTGTAATACTTATCTTAGTGTACTTATTAGTACACCTAGAACGATAGTTCTCTACAAAGTGCACTGTCAAAAGTGAGGCAACTAAAACAGCCAAAATGGCCCCGTTTTCAGATTTTTATCCTCCATTATTACCTAATCATACCGAATAAGTACAAAACAGTTTCAATTTTCCTTCATTTATTAGATTAGTTACTATATTATTGGATTTAAGTTACGATTAGGTAACGTATGAATGATATAAATCTGAAAACTAAGCCATAGCCTTAGGTATATTAGTTGCCTCACTTTGCATACGAGGACACGGCTTCTAGGTGTTATTATTTAAGCATATATCTATCGAACGAATAAAAAAAATACAAAAGTGTGTGATATTGTGAATGAACTAAACAGAAATTACTGCTAAACGCGAAGGACCTTTTTACTCATTTAAAATCTCATTTTTTTAAGAATAAGAAATTTTATTTGCATAATACCATGTAAGTATAGACAGATTTAGTTTAAGTGATTTTCGATAAGTATATTCTTTTTGGACGGAGTCAAACTAAAAAAAATATTAATGGTTATACAAGACTAGACATAAGAGATTTCGCAAAAGTAAACGAAACTAATTTGGCTACTTTCAGCACACTAAAATCGCAATCAAATCTATTTAAAGTGACTCTAAATTGATCTTAAATCTGCATAATGATCCAAACCTCAGCATCATAAGCGATTACAGTCAATAAATCTATTAAACAGTTGCAACATCCTTATAAATCCGTCTTCTACTACGAAACACGTGACGAGCCTAATTAGACGAACTAACCAAATAATTATCACAATTAATGAGCGGCCTCATATCTCACACGATATAAATAAATTGTAGTTTGATCACAAGGCGCGCGCGCATACAGACACGCCCCTAAACCCCCATTGGTTCAACTCTAATTATATCTTGGATAGCAGCCCGCAAGCTATTTGCATCGTTTAAATAACCACAAACGATTTTCAACCTTACACACAAGACATAGAATGTGAATTTGAAATATACACAGTTAAAAGTGCTATACAGAATTGTCATCCAGAAACGACGCCCATTAGTCGAAGCTCTCCATCTTCATTCTAATCAGTCACTCGAGAAATTTTAAACGCAAACGAATTAAAACCTTATTGCGAGAGACTTAAGGTGTATAAATATACTAGTACATCAAATATGTTTTCAGAAGAGGCAGTTAAGATTCCCCGTCTCACATTCGTTTCAGCGCGGTACGATTTGACAAAAACGCACCGTTAAGGTTTCAAATTAGTCTAAATTATTGTTGCGCGTGAGTTAGTTGTCACTATAACCGATGCGAGTCGAAAAAGTGAGACATCATTCGTGGAGAAGGTCTTCGATACGAGCAAAGAGCTCACGCGATTCCAAATTTGAATTCGAAAAAAGAATAACATAAATCCTGTTGCCAGTATGGATGTGGAAGAAGAGCGTGCTGAATCGATAGTCGAGAAACCTGATACTAAATTGGCTTTCTCGATTGAGAATTTGCTGGCTGATAAATTCGAATGCGGAAAAGAGAAAGAAGAATGTCCTTCCACGAGTGCTATGAGTATAATTTCGAACAGTACAAGAGATAGTGAAGTGCATTGTGGTGGGTCCGATGATGAGAGCAACCAGAGTTCTGAAAACGTTGATGTCGATGGATCGGGCGGTGACGGTCGTGATTATTTGGAAGAGAAGCGAATTGATTATCAACAATCAGGTATTTGATCATATTTTTTTTCTTAAAAATCCGAGGTCGAAGGAAGTACCTTGCAGGCATGCCAGGTAGCGACCCACGCAGACGGCTAGGGTGGCTATATAACCAACCAAATCAACAGATACACCAGCTGCCTGTATGTCTAGACTTTGCTTCCAGTTAAAATCAAAAGGCTTTACCTCTTTCTACCTCTTCAAACATAAATAACTAAATTGAATTTGAATTTTAAGACAACAAATTAAAAACAGTCGTCGTCAATCTTCTATTCTGTCTATAGGTACCTATGTAACTTGATGTACCTAACTTCTTAACCTACGTTGAAGAAGGAAGGAAAGTTAGAACTCTATCTAACATTAAAATAAAAAATAGGTATCATAGCTACAAAGAAAATCAATAATTGTCACTAATAAAAATATGTGTTAGGGCTAAATATTACAAAAAATGTAGATAAGTAATACCTATTACCTACCTATAGTAGTAACAAATAATTAAAGTCAGGTACAGGCAGAAAGTTATCCACACACAGTTTGCTTATTTGATCAGCTAAACAAAAGTCTCTATTTTCTTAAAACTCGAAGATTTTAAAATGACAAATGATTTTTTTTTATATTGTCTTATTATAAGTTTATTTACTTTATTTTGTATAACTTTTTTATCTTTTCAAAACTCTCAGTTCCTGTATGGTACATAGTTCTGCGATAAATTAACCAAAATATAAAAATAAAATATCAAGCACATAAACAAAAAGAGACAAGCTAAGTATAGTTATAGACCAGTGATAGAAAAACCTACTGTATATGTATTTTAATTTACCTATTAAAAGTAACTACAATTTAAAAACTGACTTAAAATAAAGTGGCTGTGACATACGGACGGAAAAACAGACATGATAAATCTATAAGGGTTCCGTTTTTTTTCCATTAGGCTACGGAATCCTAAAAAAAAGGTTTCCTGTTTAAACTACTCATACTTATGGGGTTTTTACTTTTCGATTGTATTCATTCATTTACTTAATTTTAACCTCCACACCGCCTTCCTATCCATCATCAATAAAAACTATTTTCATCTCCAGCTGAATTGATATCTTGATATCCTTCATAAGTATACAATGTATAACAATATATAATTTTATTAATTAGGTACGTGATACCTTATGTATTGATAAATACAAAGGTATAATTTGCTAATAAGTATTACAAAATCCATAATAATCTCAATTCATGTAACTTACAAACGTGTTTTTTATCCTAAACAAGATAAAAAACTACCTAATTATTAAGAAAAACTGATAAGTAATAAGGAATAGCTAAAGAAACAGAAATTATATACCCACTATTATTTCATCGAAATACAGTAGAGTAGGTATATCATAACATAATACTCAATTTATTTTAGGGGTTGTGAAAAAAGTTTGAGAAACGGTTTCTGGGAGATGCATGATTTCTCACATGGTTTTAGTAACTTGGTGGGAATAGGTATTATTCATGATATTCCACTTTCATTGTAGGTATTTCGATCAAAAATTAAACTAAGAACTAAAATATAGGTACTTAGCCTAACTAAGAAAATGAGCGATTTAAAAACGTACCTACATAAAAAACATCTAGATGTCGTTGAACAACTAAGTAGGTAGGTTTTTAAGAAAAAGGCAAAAGTATGTAATAACGTTTCATACGTTATTACATACTTTTTTATCATACCTACGTTTGATGAGTACCTACCTACCTATGTAGTTTGTTGCGTTGTGCGTTGGTTATCCGTTGGCGTGTTCCGAAGAACGTTTCTCTGACCTATTAGCGGGAATATTTTTTAAAAAATCTACCTAGTTGAATAGCGCCATCTATCAACATAAAATTATACTAAAATTGTCAGCTGTCAGAAAATTGCTCTTTGAGTAGGTACATAGGCACAACCGACCTCAAGAGATTCAGATGGAGGCACCACGGAAACCGTTGATGGATTATGGATTATGGAAACCTACAAGCCACTGAACCACGGAGTAGGTCGTGCATGAGATTTTATGTACCTATGTATTTTCAACAGCAATATGGATGGATGGTATGGTATATCAGGAAATTTTAAAATTCCAATGTGTGCAAAAACTACGTGCATGGCATGGCCATTTAATAATCTGAAACAATATCTACCTACATTTAGGTAGGTACCTATATTGCTATGAAAAAGTAAGAACTTGAGCGAGTATGTACATACATACATAATACCAATATTAAATGGATTAGAAGGCCAGAGTTTCGGAATATAATATCCCACCAAGTAGACCTCATGTAGAGCCAAACAAAGCTTCTAACTCTACACGCTCTAACTCTACAAGCCCTAACTTCACAAACTCTACCTACACCTAAAATAGGAATGTCCAGAAAAATCCGGACGCATGGTTTCCCTATATAAAAATTTTGCTGAAAGAATAATATTGAAGAAACGGACTTTAAAGTACCTAAATATATTATTTGCATGTACCAACTTACAAAAACGAAATTTCTCCAAATTGTTTGTATTTTTAATTTAGTTAATTGTTTTAAAATAATTTACTGACGTTTTCGTGTTATTCGGAAGAATTTTTTTCTATGTTTTGGGTTTTGTTATTAGGGAACTGGGAACCCGATAGCCGATAACTTTCATCGTAAAATCACAAATCTATAGGTATTGTACCTCTACACGTTCCCGACTAAACAGTACCTACCTACTTACAAAATTGAATGCATCGATCGAAATATTTCATCTAAACCAATCCGGTTTTATAAAACGCAAATAAATCACAGTAACATGATCATAATATGTCTCTTCCAGCCCCATTAATTAGTTTTAAAAAAGTTAAAAAGCTTGAGCACTTCGCGCCTTCGCGGGCCATTTGACGTAACGCCAGCGCCATGTTGGTTATTTTTGGCGCCAATTAAGTTGTTATTCGAGAGCGATTCCGTTTGCAGCAAGAGATAGAGATTAATGTGCAATTTGAGTAAGCATCTCCGTTTTAAGAAAGCTTTTTGTTAAGTAGGTACTTTTGAAAGGCAATTTTAATAAAAAAACACAACCTACCTCACTGAAACAAAACAATGATATCGACTTACCTAATTTTTACTTGTTTGATATTTATTCCGTGCCTGCGCCATTTCCATTATTTCATTAAATTATTCTCTTCATATTTTATGAAGAACAATAAATAAGTACTTCCCTACAATGCGATTAAATTGACAATAGACAATGATTTGCTGCAACTTCACTCGAGAATGTTTGGCAAAGACAAAATTTCACAGATTAAATTGTGGTGACAAGAAGAAAGCACATAAAGCGAGGAGATGAGTCCAAAAATATTATATGTTTTGTTTGAACAAATATTTAAAAAAAAAAATTAAAATATTTTATTGACTCGTCTCCAAATTCGAGTATTTATGCTGGAGAGCCTGTGGAGAGGTGAAATACTTAGATATTTTTATTGACTGAAAGACTGTGGTGACAAGGAGAAAGGAGACGAGTCAAAAATATTGGCTGTTTTGAACAAATATTTTCAAATAATAAATTTTCAAGTCGTCATTGCATTAGTAGGACCCCAAGCGCCCAGAAGTTATCTTAGTCACTTCATCAGGTTGTACATTAAATTAAATTAATCGCATTGTACAGACGGCAGCACGTCATCAGACTATACATGTTGACCTTGTGACCGCCTTTATGCCGTACGTAATAAGATGTTTTCATAGTTTAACTGTTTAACCTAACGTGCTGTCGTGCGTACCTAATTTCATCGAGAAAAAGTTTCCATTTCAATGGAAATCTAAAATAATGCCGGTGATCGTAAATAATTTGGCAAACAGCATAATAAAAATAGATTTATACTTTCCTCCAAGAAAGTCCTATTGTCTTTATCTACATATTTACAAATAACGATTATCTCTAGAATTCAGCTGCGCAAATCTGTCGTCAAACAACTTCATTGGTTCACATTTCTTTCATGATTTTGTCACATTTAATTTTCCAAGTTATTGTTTCACAAGCACAATGTTAAAATAATTCTGTCAATTTTATTTGTGCGACGAATGATAGACGTTGCATTTTCCATTTAATTTTCTTACATTTTCTTCAATAGCAGCCAACACTAAAGTAACTAAACTTTTTAAAGGTACAAAAACCTACAAACCTACAAAAATATAACATTAAAAAACATGGGCTAACTGAACGCACCCTAACGCAACCATAGAGAATGATGACCGGATATCTTCCGGTAGAATCTCAAATTCTTTATGAAGAATAATAGAATTCATACCCCCTTACTAATAAAGATTATACATCTGCTAACAATCTTTATTAGTAAGGGGGTTAGTGAATGGGCTTAGGGCTGGCTTATTAGGGCTGTAAAATTCTAAAAAATAAACATTATTTTCCTCTAGATAGAATTTTACAGCTTTTCCTACTGATGACCAAAATATTAAAGTTTTGGTGGCCGCCACCGCCGCTGGTGGTGGTACGGTACGTAATTTAATTAAAAAATAAAATGGTTGGTGCTCAAATACTACTTTTACCGAAAAAAATATTTCTGAGGTTTCCGCGCGTACTGTTTGGAAAATGAAGGTAAAACAGTTTTTTACAGTGCGTAGGTAATATTCATTCAGGTGAAATTTGGTTTTTATTACTATAATAATATGCGCTGTAATCCGTTAGTGTTTTATTTCCAATGAAAATATCATTGTCTCTCTCTTTCTTTCAAACTTCCTTTGGCCACTCAAATCCTTTTTGTTTCACTTCGCAAGTCCTCAACTCAAATTAGCCGTCCCGATCGAACGTTCCGTTACGCGCGCAATAAACGCACACACGTGCACAGTTAAACGCTCACTGATGTCTCATTTTCTAAATTTGTTACGAAAAGATAAATCTCTACGCCTCCCGAGTCTCGTTAGCTAAATCTCTCGGCTCTGCAATCATTCACCGCCTGGAAAAAAGGATATATGAACATGAAAAGAACTGTCTGCTCGGTGAAATTTAGTAAGTGGTTTGAGCTCATTAAAAAGCTGTAAAGTTGAATTGTTAAAGGTTTGCAGTATCTACCAACACAACAACAATAGTAGTTTATGATACTGATGCATAATACCTAGTTATGTGCAGTTTCATACACTACTTTATCTACACTCATACATTTGGGATTGGACCTACTAAATAAAAGATTAACGTTAGAAAAGAGAGAGAGACTTTGGTTGTATTAGCTATGTAGCTACCTACCTTGTAGGTAATAATAAATCATTTCCTTAGCTGCATCTAATAGTAGATTGTTATACAAGACGCTAAAATTACCCATTGCATACGAGGTATTTTTATTCCCGAGCTTTAGCGAGGGAATAAATAGAAACCGAGTTACAATGGGTTTTAGCGTCGTGTGTTACACTATACTTTTCACTACGATTGCGAGAAAATAAAATACAATATTAAATAGTTTATACCTACTTACTTCCGTAAACGAATCCACTCGTTTTTCTATCCTCCACTTCATAAACTTTTTGTACAATATTTAAATAAATGATTTGTGCTTGAC
Organism: Agriphila straminella; assembly: GCA_950108535.1. Classification (NCBI taxonomy): domain Eukaryota; kingdom Metazoa; phylum Arthropoda; class Insecta; order Lepidoptera; family Crambidae; genus Agriphila; species Agriphila straminella. Next base: position 15,268,758 of record OX467304.1, read on the forward strand.
GGCAGAAGATTAAAATTATTTCTTTCCTATTACAGTCACACAATTCAAACAGTTATAAATAATTATAAAAAAAAAGATTTCGCGCCATGGTACCTTTTTTAATTTCTGCTGTAGCAGCTAAGCAACACAAACACGCATTCTACGATTCACTCTGTACACAGAGTTTAAATAAGTCTATGATTTTACCGAAGAGATGCTTTTAGTTCCATTTTCAAAAATAAGAATGAGAAACTGGGGGCCTATTACGAAACTTGGTCACGATAGTCGTCCGCAGTTCGTAGGTTATAGTTATATTATATTACTCAAGACGAAAGTCTATGAACAGTGTGTGTTGCCAGTGATGACTTACGGCAGTGAAACGTGGTCGCTAACTATGGGTCTCATAAGGAGGCTCAAGGTCACCCAGCGTGCAATGGAGAGAGCCATGCTCGGCGTTTCCCTGCGTGATCGAATCAGAAACGAAGAGATCCGCAAGAGAACTAAAGTAACCGACATCGCTCGAAGGATTGCTCAGCTGAAGTGGCAATGGGCGGGACACATAGCGAGAAGAACCGATGGCCGTTGGGGCGGAAAGGTTCTGGAATGGCGACCACGCACCGGACGGCGCTCCGTGGGTAGGCCCCCGACAAGGTGGACCGACGATCTGGTGAAGGTCGCGGGAAGCCGCTGGATGCGGGCAGCGCAGGACCGATCGTCGTGGAGATCCTTAGGGGAGGCCTATACCCAGCAGTGGGTGTCATGCGGCTGATATGATGATGATGATGATGATTAAGTCGAGCCAGTTTTTATTCGTGATTATGAATAAAGACTTCTTCGTTTTAGTAGGCTCATTGGTAATAGACAAACATTAAAAAAGAAAAAACTTTATCCCCTAGGGCTTATTATGCTATTTTATCTCGACTCTTGTACGTTACAATGACGCACTTTTTGAGCAAGAGGAGTGAAAAATAATTTTGCAGAGTCAATTATTTTTCACATTTTTAAGCAAGAATAAAAAACACCTACGAAATTCAGTATACCAAAATGTAAAAATTGAAATCAACATTCAAAACTATTTTGTAATGCTCTAAAAATGGCGCGCATTCCATTAGAAAAAAAATGAGATGAGTTGATGAGTGCATTCTTGCAAACTAATCGCAATAAGTCATCGATCACCATAGAGTGCATTTTAATCATGGAAAGTATGTGGGAAAATATCTTTGTTTTTTTTTTAATATCACGGCACTACCTTCTTCTTGGAATTGCCCTGTATCGTAATAAGAAAAAAAGGTATTTTATGATGCAGCTGACTGCATCGTAATGAGTTTTTTTATTTATTTTACCTATTCACGAAAAGAAAGTACGTATTTATAGTACCTTTTTTGAATTCATAATTGGAACATTACGTTGTGAGTAGATAATAGTAGTTTATGATACAAGGTTGGTAAGGAGGTTTTTAAAACGAGTTGACGTTTTATAAGCCCGAGCCGCAGGCGAGGGTTTAAAATCGTCACGAGTTTTAAAAAACCTTAACAACCGTGTGCCATACTACGTTTTTCAATACATTTGCGAGAAAACATTATAGGTACTGCTGAAATTATAATTTATTCATATAATAAAACTGTAAATTCTAAATATTTGTGCGCAAATTACGCAAAAACCGCTAAACGAATTTTGATGGATTTTTCACAATTTAGTAGATTGAGGTCCAACTTAAAATCTAAGCTATGTTTCATCAAATTCAGGTGGGTGGTACCAGGGAAACAGCTTGAACTCTCCGTAGTACTAGCTTTCATATACTAAAGGGGTCATTTTAAACTGGATGCAATATTTTTCTACTGTCCACGCGGATGAAGTCGCGGGCGGAAGCTAGTAGAAATTAAAAAAAAACGTTCGTAAACAAAAACGCACGGCGCCGGCGTGCGGTAAAATCAACTTTCCGCACGCTGTACTACTCCGTAAACAAAAACGCACGGCGTGCGGTAAAATCAACTTTCCGCACGCTCGACTGTCATCGTAAACTTACATTTTCGAGCAACTGTATTGAAAACGTTTTAACAATGGTTCTAATAATAACCAATCGAAGAGATGTCCTCAATAATATAAAAACTTTTTCTTGATTTCTTTTGTCTATGTCAAGAACGGAAGACGATATTTTTTTCACAATGGCGTCGTGGAACGCGCGCGAAAAAACGAAGACATGGCGCGGTGACAAGTGTGGATAAATTGACATTAATTGCTTTACCGCTGTCGGGGAAGTTTGAGAGCATGTTTCTTTGTTTTTGTTGAAAGAACACAGCGTTAAACTATTCCTGATGCTAATTAATTTACTTGGTACGATAATTGTATGTGATTTGATGTATTGCGGAGTTCTTTAACGTCTGTTAATACTCTAGGGTAGGTAATAGTTAATGGTAGCATTATACTGATTAAAACTCGTGTCGATACTGTCATCGTTATTACGGCTAGGTACCTATGACATTTTATTGTTTACAACTTTATAAAATGGAAACTTATTAAGTATCTATGAAAGAAAGATATATCAAGATAACTGCCTTACATATCTTTAAAAAAGGAAACTAATTAAGTATATCTATGAAAGAGAGAGATGTCAAGATAACTTTTTTCAAAGAAATAAAATGAGTCAAGAGCTGATGTCAAGGATCAACTTGGTTACTTTTCTTATTATTTATTTTAATATCCTTTTTATTGAATACCAATAATATCACCAAACATAATACTTAGGTACCTATAAATAATGTAAAAACCAAAATTTTGACAAAATGAGAAGAAAACGGGAAGGCATTTCTATAAAATTAACTTTTGACTTTTCTTGTACTAATGGTGATCTCAGTCCGCGGGGTTAGTTTTACACCTAGAACCTAGTACTAGCATAATCCAAAGTGAACCGATTAAAAATACATATGAAAATAATTTCTACATCGCACTCGCCCACAAGCGAAGCGAAAATATCTCTATTAAATTGGCATCGACCGGATACAATTTTTACACACTCAAAAACATTTTCAGAACACTTAAAATGACACACACACTCATTATATCATTAAAACTGAAATACAACCCGTTCCGACATTGTATGTTCTTTGTAATTTCTTTAACGACCGCCAGATCTCCAATAAATCTTCACCGCATTTATCTCTGGGAACAAATTTATTATTTCACACGAGAAAATTATAATTTGTGGCAGTTTAAACTTTACGACTTTCGTTATAGAGTGGTGGAAAAAGTTTAAAAAGTTTTATGACGTTTATTTTGGCGGGATCATTAGGGCTGCGTTCACGTTGTTAAACGCCGCTCCGGTTAGAAATCGAATATGGCTTCTTCGGAATGACACGTTGATATATTGCCGCTAATTACTCATGGCGGGGAGGTGTTTATTGAAAATAGACGCGAGGTGACGACGTGTTGTGTCCGCTTCCATTTGGACGAGCGATTGTCTGGTATGACTTCCGCGAGACGCGTACAGATTTTAATGTTAATTATGCGTGATGTCGTTTGAAAATGATAAAGTTCAAACGTCGCAGTGCCACTCGGAAGATTTACTGTTTAAAAATAATTTGAAAGAATTAACACAATTTTATTTCATTACAGCAATTATACTGAACCATTTATTGAACATAGTCCCACCACTTCCACCCATGACTTGGACATCCCATATTAATTGGACTTGAACCTTAAAGTGTCTTACTAAATGAAATGTCTTACCTTACAGGGTCATGTTCTTCCAGAGGAAAACGGGCAAGAACAGCATTCAGCGCTCAGCAGATCAAGAGCTTGGAAGCGGAGTTCGAGAAGAACCGATACTTGTCGGTGGCAGCTCGCGGTAGGCTCGCGAGGCAGCTAAGGCTTACGGAAACACAGGTACCTACTGCTTAACATAGTATAAATCATCACTTAAGGGTGCATCGCGCGTCCACAAGCGCCGCCAATCAAGAAAAAATCATTACAACGAAATAACTATGTTTAACGAAATTGGCTGACGGACAATGAAATTCTGAAAAATATAAAAACTATAGCATTAGTTATAAACTATTTTTGTATGCGTTTTTTCTGGTTTAAATGTGTTTGTGTAGCTAAATTCTGGATTAACGCCTAAAGTGGCCACTTTGGGCGTTAATCCATGTTTTAGGTACACAAACACATTTAAACTAAGGATTTAACGCATACAAAATTATTTGATAGCTAATTATTAGTATTTATATTTTTCAGAATTTTATTTAATGATTTTTCTATTTATTTCGTTGTAATGATTTTTTCTTGATTGGCGGCGCTAGTGGACGCGCGATGCTAGGGTTTCCTAGGGTGACGGTGCCGTAATATAGCGGCGTAGAACCTTGTCTGTGTAAACAATACGGCGCGGTTTTTTCCTAGACAGGGCGGTAGGTACTGGACACCGTAACGTCAAAAAGCGGTGCCGATATTTTCAAGACGGCCGTCATGCACGACGGTGTAGAACAGTTCGCCACCATTTTTTCAGGATAGCGGTGGCGCTACTACGGTGAAAGAAAATGAGTACCTACCTATGCGATTTCAAAAAAATATTTTTTTTGCATCTGTACCACGAACATGGAAAAAATCATCTACTTACTTCCATACAGTAATTTTACTCTCCTGATGATTGATCATGCTCCAAGTAATGCTAAATGAAGATCCATTTTCTTTTTCTGGAAAAAAGACGGCCGCGGTGTTGTTACTTTCCACATAACTCCACCGTAAAGACCGCTGTCTTTCGAAGTCCGTAAAATTACGGCCGCTATGTGACGGCACCGCTTTCTTCGGAAAGCCAGCTTTATAGCCTAGGGGCGTCCGCTACGTTAAGCGGGATACCGGCGCGGGGCGACATAGATTAGAGTTTACTCATGCACTGCAAGCATCTGTCCGTCAGAAAACCAGCTATCTATGTTCCCGCGCCCCGCAGCGGGCGTGGCCACAGTTTCAGAGCACGCTACAGCTCCAGCGAATATAGCTAGAATAAGTTTCAATATAAGGTAAATCAAACGACGAATAGGTATCTTTCGATTATCGCGATTCTTTTTCTGTGAGGTCGTATTACAAGAGGTTTATAAATCTAGTGACATATCGTTCTAGCTGTAAAGCAAATAAAAGAGATAAATTGCTAGCCAGTTTGTGCAGCTTTAACGGTCACCTTGCCTTCGTGTTGCTGTATCTGTCGAAGAACGTCGAAACCAATACATGTTTCGAAAGCGAAGAGATAACGAATATTTGTAAATGTTACTGGGGTCTAACATTTACTTTTCGTAAGAAGAACGAAATGCCTTTCTGAATACTTTTACATTGGCTAGAAGTGGGATTAAGAACTACTTAAGAAATACTTAATATGTTAAGATTTAAACTCATAAAACGTTACTTAAATTTTAAAATCGGTGCTCATCGCTCTTACTTTTTATAAGCACACCCCCTTACTAACATTCTATAGCAGATGTATAGTTACACAGTGTTTTGTCACTTTCTTTTCAATGTCAATCTCAAATAGTTTGACAGAGAGTAACCATTTTGTAACTAACTATACATCTGCTATAGGTACAATCTTTATTAGTAAGGGGGTAAGAATATATAATTTGATAAAAGTATAAGATGACACGAGTCATAATGAAGCATTAAAATTAATTGAAGTTTATGAGTAAAATTAATTAGATCAAATGTGTTAATCTGATCAAATAAATTTTCATTATCTACCTCACTTTATTTTTTATTGCAGATAAAAATATGGTTTCAAAATCGCCGGACCAAGTGGAAACGGAAATACACGAACGACGTTGAACTATTAGCACAACAATATTACAGCAGTTTGGGGATAGTAGCCCCCCGCCCCATGTTTGTTGGGGACCGCCTGTGGATCTTCAACTACCCAAACAGACTGCCTCCAACACAACAACAGCAATGGATGAAATCCATAAGCAACGTAGCAAACGCCGCCCCTCAAAATCAAATCGTAGACCGAACCATGTTTAGAGCCTTACCAAAACCGGATATACCGCCATTTTTAATCCCGCCTCATTCGTATCCGAACGACAGAATTTACAACTTGGAACGCAGCCTTAGCGTGCCCGGAAATGTCAAAGTTCCCGCGCAAAGTCGAATGGTGCCGCGGGAAGTTTATACCAATATGGCGACCGTCCAAAGAAATCTAGATATGTACAAAAATAATATTCTAAGTCACAATAGCCCACCACAGGAGTCGAATGTGGATCATTTGAGAAGACTGGAGGAAAATTTCAGTATTTAAAATTTGCTCATTGGATTTCTAGTCTAATGTCATTTTATTTAAATTATTTTTATTATAATTAAAAATTTATAAGAGAATCGAAATTAAAGTTTATACTACAATACAATGACATTATTTTTTCTGTGCATAATTTTACCTGTTTTTATAGAACTTTTCCTTAATATAAAATAATGCTCCGTTCAGTCCGTCGAAGCCATAGAAATAGTTTAACAAGGAAATTAATAAACTATGTTCCATACTGTTTTCTTCGTCGATAAACGAATAATGTAGCGAAATTTGGTTTTAGAGAAATGTGTGGCAATATCTTATTTACCTGTGCAAAGTGTGATTGGATTGTTTCTTTTTGTCACATCACAATCACTAACAGAACAAGACACCATAGCTCCAGTACTATTATATATTCTGTGACGATACCCTTATTTAGAATTCTAATCAAGATTACCAAATATTTTAAAGAAATTGTGATTGCTCATTTGTTAGGCAGGACGCTTACTGTAAAAAAAGTTGGCACATTGTCACTTGACCCTATATCTATGACCCTTTGTCTCTTTTTTTCATAGACCGTGTCCGTATAATGTTAACTTCTCTTTTCCATGCTTTGTTGGTCTTCTTGAGCGCAGCGAAAATTTTTCTATGTCTATGGTTCAGTCCGTCGAAGCACTTTATTTTAGGGTAATCTGTAGTACGAGTCGTCTTTGCATATTCCTCGATTCAGCATTCAGCTCGCAAATTAGAGATTTTAGTTCTTCAGTACCTTTGCCATTATCACGAACATCTATCGAAAAAAATGCGCGTAATAAAACTCGATGGATGATTTTGAATGGAAAATTTGTACAGCGCCATCTCCCGCCGAAAAGCGTGCTGAGATTTCTCAAAGACAATAAATCTATAGATAGAGCTTTTTTACGCGCGTTTTTTTCTTGATAGATGTTTGTGCTACGGGTACTTTTTTTCGTTGGCTCGACCGGGAATCGAACCCGAATGCAAAATCGCATATACAGGAATGTCCCAAAACTTTGCCACATGGAGATAAAGTACCTTAAATATATTGAAGATAGGAAATTTTACTGAAGGAAGACTTCGTTTTATTTTAAAAAATAATGCGAACTGCATTCAATTTTTAAAAAAAAATCGCATTCATTCCTATAGAAATTGATAACATACGTAATAATTAAAATAAAATGTTAAATTTCATGGTCTTTCTTTTGTTTAAGATGCTGTGTTACTTAATAAAAAATAATCCTAATGAGTATCCCTTTCGATCGGTATCGTAAAAATAAAAAAATGGCTTTTTTTCTAATTTAGTGGGTTCGATTCCTGGTTAAGGCATGCGATTTTTCGAAAATCTTTGAATGCACATCCAATTATTTTAAAAATCAAAATGTAGTCTTCTTTCAGTAAAATTTCCCATCTTCAATATTTAAAGTACTTTCCCTCCGTGTGGCAAAGTTTTGGGACAGCCTGTATATAGGATAGTTTTTTTTATACGATAAAGTTCATTTTCTACAGCTACTATACTAAGAAATTATATAATTTATAAAATTAAACAGTGAAATGTTTAAATACATAATTTATTACTATGGTACATCATGTTTCGAATGATCTGCCGAATCATGTACATAACAGAATATCAAAAACAATTTAAAGGTAACCAAAACGCATTTCATTAGTATACAGCCCAAATTTTTACGCATTTTTTTTATTATCTTGGTGTTCTTAATCATTACAACATACTTGTGTCCACGCTTTTTTTAAACTATTAACATTTTATCAGTTTCACATAATATTGTTTATTCGTTATATTTTTTTTCCTAAACGTCCCATACCACGCATTCAAAAACACTGCCATTAGATTTCAATATAAACATAAAAAATAACAAATGCTGTATTTCATACTCCCTTTTTATACACTTTACAGACAGTTGCCTTTTAGAATCAACATTACTTTTAGCCAAAATAGTAAACTGATACGTGATTTTTAAAAAAGCATTTAAAAATTCGTCCCATTTCAGGCATGTTTTTATTGTCTACAATTTTTGAGTTAAAACCTCTTTTAAAATCGCTATAAAAATAAAAAAGTTACCGGCCAAGCTTTGGATATTGCACTAAAAAGTTTTTAAATGGAACATTGTTTTTTTTTATTCTAGCAACTGTCTTATTTCGTCGGTTTTGCTGTGTGTTGCTGTTGAGGCGAGCGACGCTTTGCGAGTCCATAGGAAATGCACTGTTGTTCTGATTTTCTTGACGTTTATAGAATGTGTATGTGTTATATGCTATGCCCAGGCTTTGCTTACAAGTCCATATTGACACTTCACTTTACTTCTGCTTTGAGCAGAGCTGATTTCTGCTACCTGTAAAGAAAAAAAATATGTACCAACTTACATTTTAGATGTCTCGGCCAGCCCAGCTCCCCTAGCATGTGAACACCGAAATAAGATAATAGCGGTTTATCACTTTGAATCATTGGCGGGCGATCGATCTTAAAACCTCTCGCGATCGACCGGTTGATCTACCGTATGTTGAACTGTCAAAAGACAATGGATTTTGACAATAGGGATGTTGACTAATGAATAAAATAACGAAATACTAATAAAAATCGTAAACATATTAAACTTTTAGAGTAGCTTGTATACCTCTTGGTTTTATATATTGCATATTATTTGTTTTATGACCCTTCAAAGTTGGGTGGACAAGTCCATTTAAAAAGTGTAAAATTTATTAAAATAAATAATACCTTTAATTAGTCCGTAAAATGTATAGCAAATTTGTCTAAGAAACTATTTTGATAAACACAATATTTAATATAGCTGCCGAACAAATTTCCTACGCGTTGCATACAAACTAGCACGGCGTGACGTCATAACGTGCAAGCCATTAGTATGGAGCGTTTTTGATCGAGTCCATTTGTGTGCATTTCACACTGTGATATCTCGGGCAGTTTTCATGCTAGCGAATTAATTCTTTTACCAATGTTTCTTTTTTTGAGAGGTAATTTATGTAACATAAAATAAAAAAAATAGTCAACATCCCTATTGAGTGTCGATAAAATGTTATATTACGCAATATATTTATATCTTGATATTCGTGATTCTGTGGTCGTGCTAGGGGGCAAGATGGCAAAAACCGACGAACCGTCGTCGTTAGTGATTACTTGGCTAGCTGTCATCTTGCAGCGAAGTCAATCTGTTCGCGTGTGTCACGTAACTATAAGTAATCTGTAGTGCCATAGCCTTCTATAATTTACAAGCCATGAAGTAAGCAGAACGGCAACATTGCATGTGGTCAAGCACATAGTTTAATAATATTATTTTTATTATTGATTATTTCTTTTTCTTATATTATCTGCGTTAAAACTAGGTGTAAATTGTGATGTAAGAATATTTCAATCAAGATTTTATATTTATTATTATTATTTATTTATTAGGACATGAGGTATGAGTCGAATTGTTTGAACTTTTCGGGGGCCCTTTAGTACGATGAGCATTTTGATCTAGGCCTCCTCTAGCAATTAATCTTACATCATTGGAAAGGTCTTTAAATTTGAAACATTTTATAGTATGACAGCAAACGTCAACTATTAGTACTTTGAGAGTTAAATCGCTCTGAAATCAACCAAATTTTATAACATTAATGACCTAAAACTCCGAAAATACTAACTATTGATAAAAAGTATGTTTACAGCAAATATCTTTCATATAAAAACCTTTCTAATGATATACCATTCAATGCTAGAGGTGGGGTAGATCAACTCCCATAGACAATAAACCAGTTTTATACTTTAATAACCTTTAACTCCAAAAGTATTAACAATTCATATAAAGTATATTAACAGCAAATATTTGTCTTTAAAAGACCTTTCTAATGATATATCATTTATAGCTAGAGGGCGTGTTAATCAACGATCTGCTGAAAAAAATCAACAAAAAAGATGACATCTTTGACAGCCATTTATTCTCAGTTAAAATTGAAATTTTTCTTATTGTTTAATATATAAAGAACTTCAATAAAAGAATTACATTATTTTCATATTTTCAACCCCGCACGATTACTACGAAAGAAAATATCGACTTTTTAAAATTGAAATATTCCCATACATTTAGTATGGAGACTAACCGACGCCATGACCACGAACTGACACTAACAGACGTTGCCAATCTTAAGTTCATGGCTTGTTAAATAGAGAAGGCTATGGTAGTGCCAATCCGTCTATGGATTCGTTTTTAAATCTATTTGCATCGCGCCTTTGGCGTGTATTTTTTAATTTTTATTATATAATCGGTCACTACAATAGTTGAAGAATGCAACAGTGTTTATATTTCGACGCCATATTTATTCCAAGATGGCCGAAGCCGGCGATCCTTCGCTGCGGATTCGTTTCTAAATCAATTTGCATCACACGTTTGCTGGTATATTTTTGAGTTTTTGTTTTAAAATCACACTAAAGAATAGTTGATTAGTTTATAATTATGATATAATAATTACTTATTCCTTGATGTGTGTATTACCTGGCTTGCTGTCGTCCAGTAGCGGGGTGAAGTTTCTAATTCATTTTCATCGCGCCATTGCTAGTTTATTTCATAGTTTTTATTTACAAGCAGTCGCTACGCTATAATAGTTGAAAAATGCAAGGAACCGTGTTTATATTTCAACGCCTTATTTATTCCAATTCGAAATATAAGCACGGTTGTATTCTTCAACTATTGTAGCGACTGATTGTAAAATATAAACTTTGAAATAAACTAGCAATGGCGCGATGAAAATGGATTAAAAACTTCACCTCGCTACAGGACGACAGCAAGTTAGGGCAAGACGGCCGAAGCCGGCGCTTCCCTGATAGTAGCCGCCGCGCCCGGCCCTATAGTTACCTGGCTAGCTGTCGTCCTGCAGCGAGGTGAACCGGTTCCCGAGCGCGAGCGGCGCGCGCTGCGGCGGCGGCGGCGGCGCGCCCGCGCCCGCGGTGCTCCAGCCGCCGCGCTTGGCGCCGCCCGCGCCCAGCACCGGGAACGTGTCGTCGTTGTGGATGTCCGGCGCGTGCTTCTAACGGGGCATCAATCATTATATTAGTGACTCTGTGAGCTGGGGCCGTAACGGCTAACGCATCGAACTTCGGAAAATCTGCCGGGTTTCAAATTAAAACAGATAAATCGAGCCCCAATGGGCTAATGGCGCCACAAGCGTTGGTCCTAAAATCGTTTGATTGGCTGTTTCAAATATCAAGTGCAATTTCTGACGTATTTTAACCACATTGATAGCGGTCGCTTTGTCGCTAGCGCCATCTAGCTTAAGGCGGTTGTATGACCGAAAGGCGCTCTGTGGCGCCCACAGAGGTTTTGATTTAATAAGTTATTAATAGAAAAATATTTAAATAATGTTTATCGTGGAGATTTTAGGCCCCATGGTCTAGTACTTTTAGAAGGTATCACTACATGCCCTCGTAGTCATTAGAAAAGTATTTCGAAGTAGATAGAAAATGTGTCAAAAACGGCCACTTTTAGCAGTTTTGCTATCTACTTCTAGCAGTGACTACGAGGGAATATAACGATACCGTCTAAAAATACAAGACTGTGGGCCCTAAAATCTCCACGATAAACATTTTTAAAATTGTGTATTAGAATTATAATATTAAATATAATTCACCGCGGCGCCACTTTCGCTCAGGGTACCACCTTAAGCTTTGCGTGGAGACCCATTGGGCCAAAATGGCGCACCCTAATTCACGATGTCACACGAACATCGATATCTTTTAAATATCTTCTGCTAATAGCACAAAGTACAATACGAAATTCCTTACTTCGATTTGTCTGTTTTAAGTTAAAGCTCGGCAGAACCGCCGCAGTTCGAGAAGTTAGCTGGTAGGGCCCCTGTAGACATTTTTGATCATTTTCCGAAATGGTTGAAAAACTGAATCGACAAAAAATCTATATGATTATTGAACCAGCCAAAGCAGCAATTAAGATACTCGGCAAGATAAAATACTGGTTACTCATCCAAGTGGCCGGGGCCTGGGCCTGGGGGTCAAGTCTGCTAATGTTCTTCGTTCACGTTCGAACACAGTTCTTCGTTTCTTAAACCCAAAATCGAGACACAATGTGTTTCCGTGTTGGGTTTAAAAACACTATGTTTCGGTTTTGGGTTGAAACAAGAACTGTTTTAAAAAGCATTACCATTAAAACACGATTTTGACGATAACATTAGCAGCCCCCCTAGCATGACCGACGAAACACGATTTAAACATATCGCGTGGCGCGATATAGCGTTTTATCGACATCCAACTGTCAAAATACTCGGCACGTACGCGGCCGGCTCAAGAGCGTCGCCAGGGGCAAGTTAATAATAAGGAGGATGAGAAAACAAAAATATGAATTGTAGGTACAGTCAAGATCACCTAGTGAATTTATTCAAGTTTTGAGATGAAGGATTAATCGGAAAAGCAAGTTCACGTTCACATACACGGCCTCAGAACTTTGGTTACTTTGCAGATGGCTACATTTTTTTACCTCTGGGGGGAGGTCCTCTGCCCACCCTTGGCGACGCCCCTGTGCATAAATAACTATTAAAAAGTAATTTTCTTATACTCACGGCCTGGTTGCGGCGCAGCGGCACGTCGACGGGGCGCGCGCGCTGCGTGGGCGGCACGTACGCGGCCGGCTTGCTCTCGCGGGGCTTCGGCTCTTCCACGGGCGGCGGTGGAGGGGGCTGTTCTACTTCCACCTACAAAGTTGAAAGAATATTATAGTAGGTGGGAAATTGAACATTACAGCAGCGGCCGGCTGCGGTTGCGGCCAAGCAAGGCTTGTCTAAGTAAGATGCGCGTAAATTCAAAATATTTTCATCACCTTCATTTTCATTGTTTGAACTCATTTTGTCAAATTAATAGGTATAGTATAGTCAGAGCAAACCGATCTGGAGCATTCAAACCTACCAAAATAGCTGAACATTTGACAAAAATCAACCTTATCTTAATATGTTAAGGTGCACTTTCGTTTGTTCTCAGACAACAAATGAAAATACAGATTCCGGCAAACATATTAACGCTATTTCGCCGGAATGGGCATATGTTCGCTCATGTGCACTTGCGAGCGACCATAATGACGCTCACGCGCCGTTGCCGCCCTGCAGCACCTGGCTCTTGAGGCAGAGTCCTAAGCCGTGTTATACGGTTTACTCACAGGCTTCTTCCAGGGCCCCTTGGGCTTCCCTTGCGCGTCGTGGGTGCAGTCGTCGGAGCCCGGGTCGCGGCCCGACTCGGGCGCGCCGTTGCCGCCCTGCAGCACCTGAATCTTGAGCCCAGTGTAGTCTTTCACTGGCTCCTCGTACTCTTTCCACTCTTCCTCCTCCTGGAATTAAGATAGATGACATTCAGACCCCGTTTACATTATTCCGGTAAACAGTAAACACATTCCAGTAGAAGAAAATTGTCTGGTGTATGAGCTGCTGGCTTGCTAGGTTTGTGTTTTAGTGAGCCCATACATGAGAGTTATTGTTGTAAGTAGTAGCTAGTACTATTATCTATTCTGTGGTAGTTGTGTGTGACACACATGGAGTTGTTGTAGTTGAATGAAAACACTGATTCCCGTAGAACTTGTATAGCATTACCACAAAACACTGTTTAACAAGTATTTAGCTAAAACACTGTTTAAATGTGATGCTGTCACTGTTTTGACAATATTATTTGAAAGAGACAGCATCACACTTAAACAGTTTTTTAGCTAAACAGTGTTTTAAAATCTTTTGTGGTAAGGCCGTTAATAACGGCCTTACCACAAAAGAGTAAGGCCCTAACTAAAGCACACACCAGAAGATTGGAAACTTGTCAGAACTCTATGAAAAGAAGCATGTTGGGGATAAAACTGTCAGATAGAGTATCAATGGATAGTATCAAGAGTCGAATAAAAACCAAAGACATAACCTACACAGTAAAAGCACTGAAATGGCGGTGGACAGGACATACAGTGAGAGGCAGAGATAAATGGAGCAAAACGATGATGTACTGGTACCCAAGAAATGCCAAAAGGAAACGTGGAAGACCACACAAAAGATGGGTTGATGAGATAAGGGCCGTAGCGGGTTCAGCTTGGACCAGAGAGGCCGTAGATAGGAATACGTGGCGCCAAATGGAGGAGGCCTTTGCCAATGGGCAAACAGATTAAAGTCTGAAGAAGGTTTATTATATAAGGCCGTTAATGTTCGTTGATTTTAAAAGAACGTCAAATACACCACATAATGTACATCTACTGGAATAATGTAAATAGGGTCTTAGTTGTAAATAATTAGATTATAAGTTCTTCATTGGCCATTTTTTAAGTACCCATTGCTAGAGCATAGGCCTATGGGTAGATAGATAGATAAAACTCTTTCTTTATTGCTCACACGTAGAAAAAAATACAAATAAAACATTAAAACCACAGTGGGCAAAGTTTACAGACACCTTACAAAAGCTTTAGAATAATAACAACCTAGAAAGATTGTTCTTTACAAAGCACAATGTCAAAGTGAGGCAAATACGAGTGTAAATGAGTAAATTGAGCCATTTTTGCTTAGTTTTTTTGGCTTCTAGGTGTTATTATTCTAAGACTACAGCAAATTGAGAGAGAAGTGAGATAAGCGGTCAAAATCAAAGATTTATAGTAGAATAGGTGAACAGAATCTTCTAGTAAGACTAAACTCAGCATTCACTTCTGAGATTAGATCGTACTAATATTATAAAATATGTGAAAGTTTATGGGTTTGAATGTTTGTTCCTCAATCACACAAAAACGGCTGAACAGATTGGGATGAAATTTGACATAGGATACTTTTTATTCTGGTCAAAGGTTCCCTACGGATTTTCCGAATATCCACACAGATGAAGTCGCGGGCGGAAGCTAGTTAGTAATAAATAATCATGCTGATAATAAACATTAATGATTAAGTTCTAGAAACATGATAAAGATAAGTTTTAGTCCACAGCAAAACAATACAAAAACAGTAACCTTAATTTATTTGTAAATGACTCATTGTTGTTTGTCTGTCTGCATCAGGAAAATTTACAAGAAATCATCAAATTAGCCAATACAAACACTGTTAAAATATGTATGTTTATTTTAGCAAATCAATACCCACCACCTATTAGTATTCAAACTTAGTATTTTTAGCATCTGGACTTTGGTCGCGTTTTTGCTGCAGCCGTGGATATCTGTGGTGGAATTTTCAAAAATTCTGTCTCTCTCTGTGCTTGCCTACATTAGAAAGGAAACTTCTGAAGAATGCTTTTGTTTCAATTAAATAATTGATTGTTCAATTATCGTTAATGGCTTAATATTATAATAGATCCAATAAGTAATTTGCATTGAGTCTTCAATACAATAAAATGTGTCTGCATTAAATGATATATATGATTCTTTTCTTTGTACAATTATTATTGTTTGTTGACATACCTTATCTATCTGAAAATTATTTACATATCTCAATGAACTTTATATTATCAGAAATCTATATAACTAATGAAATATCTGAAATACAACAAACTGATATATATTTCTGCTGAAATGGGAGGAAACTTCATTGTTCTATTGAACTTGTGGCGTGACCCAAAAATACAGGTTATGTCAGCGAATTTGGTCCACAAATCTATCGCGATAATTACCAATAGAGAGATTTTACGGTTACTTCAGCAGATACAGAGTTACCTACTTAGTTTATATAGCTTTGTTACGTAGAATGCTCAGCAGAGATACTAATTTACTTTTCCAATGATATCAGAAAAAGCTACTGTCACTAGAAAATGAGACCACAAAAACGTCTTGGATTATTTCAGTGTTTGAAGCCAAAACTTACCCCGGCTCTTCCCGGCTCGTCTCCTTCTTGAGGTGGCCTCTCTTTTTTAGGCCGAACATCTGATTTCTGTTTAGGGTCATCTGATTTTTTCCCCGTTTCATCAGTGGTGGCAAACTTCTTTACTGCCTTCGACTTTTTGCGATCTTTCTTTGCGAAGAAATCGTCTAAATCGGCCATTTCGAATTTTAACTTGTGAATTTAACGTTTTGCTCTGGTAATGAGGTAGTTACAGCAATATTGGAACGAAACAAAGGGGATAAAAATCCCCAAAACGTGAAACAATTTCTGTAGCAAGCGTGGCCGACTGTTTCTTTTTTTTAAAATGGCAGATAAAAAAAGTTCCCCTTGCGTAAAATTTAAATACTACCATACAGAATTTTGACAAATCATGGAAAGTATTGCCATAGTTTGTGTAACAAAAGTGCGGGAAATTTAAATTATGGAGGAAAATTAGATTTAATATTTCTGAAACTATACCTACATTTATAATCATTGATTATAGTAGTAGATTAGTGATCATTATTAAATAGCGTACATATTCAATGAAAGGTTAAGCCTTAGTCATATACCTATATTTTTTAAATAAAAAAAAATAACTAAGTGAATATTACATTCGTAAAATCTTCAACGATAAAAGTGGAAAGCAAATTGAAATCGCTTTCTTTTGCACTCGGTGAAGTTATCACAATATTTATTAATGAAAAATCTTTAACTAAAATATTTTTCTTCGTTTACCAGTTTACCTACTGGTGAGAAAAGGAATTTAAACTTTTTTCAAGTGTGTGTGTGTGTCCAAGAGCGTCGCCAGTCCA
This sequence comes from Agriphila straminella, assembly GCA_950108535.1. Taxonomy (NCBI): domain Eukaryota; kingdom Metazoa; phylum Arthropoda; class Insecta; order Lepidoptera; family Crambidae; genus Agriphila; species Agriphila straminella. The sequence continues at coordinate 15,285,633 of OX467304.1, forward strand.
TGCCCCCCCCCCCCCCCTCCCCGGGCAAGTTAATATTAAAGAGGATGAGAAAAATATGAATTTGTAGGTACAGTCAAGAGCACCTAGTGAATTTATTCAAGTTTTGAGATGGGGCAGGATTTATTGGAAAAGCAAGTCAATTGCACGGTCTTAGGACTTTAGTTATTTTGCAGTTAGCTAAATTTTTTAGCCTCTAGGGGGGGCAGCTGCCCCCCCACCCTCCTGCGCGTCGCCTGTCTGTCTATCTGCAACAATAACAAAATACTTAGGGTTGATTTTACAATGCCTAGATAGATAGAGCTTTATCCGTTTGATAGCGATACCGCCAAATTGAAAATGCTTGTCATTCATTTGTCTGACATTTTTGAATGACTTTTATTAGATTGGTAATATTTAAACTGACTGACCAATTTTGTTGCAGTTTTAATTTAAGGTTCCTATAGCCCTCAAGTGCATGGCGCCCTCATCTTTTTTTTTTTTTTTAAATTGACATAATAAATAATATGCAGATTGGAGCTAAGGCATGGGAATAATATTCTTATGGCTAAGGTTCTATAAAAATAGGCAAAAGTGCCTAAAGTGGCCACTTTTTGCTATTTTACTTTTCGCTCTCTTTTCCTACTACTACTAAAACGAACTACATTTTATTGAGGTTACTGTTTGTAAATAAACTATTAACCTTCTTAGCTATAATTTGTACATGTGAATTTTGATACAATTATGTAGAAGGTACTTAGCGAGCAATTAATTTAATTAAAATGAGGGCGCTACTTTAAGGTAAACTGGGGGCTTACCATCAGCAAATAAGAAACCGTTCAGTTGAAAAGCAGGCCTTAAACAGGATAGCTTAAGGCCTGCTTTCATACTAACCGTTGAGGTCATAGTACGAAAAAGAAAGGCAGTTCAATATAAGCCCTGCTATAAGAGCTCATAGTAAGGCCCCAGGATACAGGGCCCTTAAATAAGGTAAGGTTTTCTCATTTCCTTAAACCACGTAGGTAGTTACATTACTTCGTTTGGAACGTTGCATTGCAAACACTACAGTAGGTACCTACCTACCCTACTCCTATTCTTGCAAACATAATATATCGGCACAGTAACACCTCGAGCCAGTCGTATTATACGATTCGATATACCTACCTACCTGTAAGATCGGTCGCTTATCAGCAGCGATATCAGTCAGACAGAAGGGCTTGTTCCGTCAATACTGATATCCTATCTCCTGGTGATTTCTATTGAATTATACGTTTACAAGTCAACATGCTCGGTCCTATTGCAAGGATTTCAAACCAGAATGGACGAAATCTGGTGAAGACCTTCGTCAGAAATGGGTCGAACGGCGGAGTACCAGGGGAGGTAAGTCGATTTTTTTTTGATTACGTAACGGTTAGTTCTTATGGAATTCCGATGTTCATCATAGACAGCTAAATTACCGCAATACATCATGGTTTTGTGGGAAATATTTAAAAGAAATAGCAGGGCAAAGCGTTAATCGATGGTGCATTGAAAACAAACATGTATGTTTATTGTCAGCCAGTCAGCAGCACATCAGACTATACATGTTGACCTTGAGACCGCCTTTATGCCGTACGTAATAAGAGCTGTTTTCGTACTCCAACTGTTTAACCTAGCGTGCTGTCGTGCGTACATACGTGGAAAATTATGACCATTTCGGTTTGGTTATTAGTAAACCTACTTTCTATTACCTACTCAAAAAACACGTAGGTAACACTAATCTATAAATTTTAGTTAATAATTTAATTAGGTGGGTAGGAAGGAAGGACCTAGGTACTTACTGTAATGAAGACTGTTTAATAAAATTTCAAGATGAAAATGTTACATACGTGGGCTGTTCCAAAAGTTTTTAGTGATAGAAAAAATAACAAGAATATTGTGTGATTGTGTGAACTGTGATAAACACTCGCAATACGCATACATATACAGCTCGTCAACTACAAGTACCTACTAACAAAATTATATCCCAAAAACATGGTGATCTTTAATACCTATACGGTAGGTGCCTAATTGTCCAAAAATGGCTAAATAAAAATGCCGTTTCATTGGTTTTATTTAGGGGCTATTCTCGTTGTTCCATTGAGGGACAAAAGGTGGGGACCTGTCCCTCACTGGAGGATATCGTTAAATAAAGTATGGTCGGGATATTCCCGTTGTCCCCCACTTCGGGATATAGGGAAAAATAGTTTTTTTCCCTATATCCGCCCCCTGTGGGGGACAAAGTGGGGGACAACGAAAATAGGCCTTATTTAGGCATTCAACTATCCAAAATAGGAACGTTAAAACGCTCCGTTGATCGTAATGAACTTCAAGTTGGTGTGGTGAATGCAGTAAATTGAAAAACTATAAAATTCTTAGTGGAATTTAATATTGAGATATTTTACACCTTACCACCCAAAACGTAAGGTTGAAAATCTTATATATTATTTCCAATCTCGTTGTAACAATCGACGACGACGGTTTGTTTGTAATGGATGTTTACATTTATCGAAGCGTAGGTATTGAAACAATGGGCTCTGGAACCGGTATTCGGATTACTACATTCAATTCAATTCAAGAACTTACCGTACCTACCTAACTTATTTAATTATGATCGAAAGATCCAGCGGTGCGATGGAAAGTTATTATCCATATCCATCCATCCATTTCCATCCATGCAGGAATCAAAAAAACAGGCAAGTGAAGAAAACGTAGGAAAAAGAAAACACAATTCTCATGAAAACGCCGATAACAACCAACGAACGCCAAGAAAATGCTTTATGTTTATTTTTCAAAGCCAGTTTTGACACTTTGAAACTACGCCACTTAAAATACCACTCTAAAATACCACCTAAAAATTTTGTATTCATTTTCAATGCTCCGATTCTTGCGGGGACTGCAAAATCAAATGCAATTAAATGTCACTTTGAAAAGCAAGCCAGATTTAAAAAATATATGGCCCAAAACCTTTACAACAAACATTTCAACATTCTCAACTTTCTGAAGGATACTAAAACTTGTTTTATATGATGTTATTCCAGAACCTTCCTTTCGCCATCCACAACAGGACACGACTGACGCTGAACTTCTTCTGGTACGTCGGCACCGGGTTCGCGGCCCCGTTCCTAATCATGTGGTACCAGATGGCGAAGAAGTAAAGGTGATATTTCATAATATTTATTCATTGAGTTCGTTTTTGGGCTTGAAACTGCTCTGAGGAAGAAGCAGACCACCTAGCCCAGGGGCTCCCAACCTTTTGGCCTTGCGCCCCACCTAACGGTATATTAAAATTCAAGTAGATTATGGAACACAAGGGGTGCACTACGCATCGGTGCGGTGGTATCGTTCCCGCCCGTGAGAAAATATGATTTTTTATAAGTAGGTAATGACTATCCGGAGCCGCTCGATCTTCGCGCCGCCCCCCTTTGGATAGCTCTACGCCCCCCTTGGGTGGGTGCGAACCCCACTGGTTGGGAACCCATGACCTAGCCAAAGTTACATACAGTGGTAGACGGATAATAACACCAGCCCCCCTCAGGGGCGTCGCCAACAGTGGGCAGGGAGGGGCATCTGCCCCCCCCCCCTAGAGGTAAAAAAAATGTAGCCAAGTATACAAAGTAACCAAAGTTCTGAGGCCGCGCAACTTGCTTTTCCGATAAATCCCGCATCTCAATACTTGAATAAATTCACACTAGGTGCTTTTGACTGTACCTACAATTCATATTTTTGTTTTCTCATCCTCCTTAATATTAACATGCCCCCCCCCCCTCCTGGGCCATGCATGGCCTGGCGACACTCTTGGCGCCCCTAGTATGACCACCGAAACACGACATGATAAAGCGATTATTCACGTTTAACTGTCAAAAGACAATGGATTTTGACAGTTGAGTGGTGTATAAAACGCTATATCACGCGATATATACAGCTTGACCCAAGAATCTTATAGAATAGGTATTAATATATGATTCTTGGCTTGACCATAAAGAGTTGACAAAAATTGAGGGCGCCACTTTCTATGTAAACACGTCAAAATCACGAATAATCTGGCAACACTGACTATATTTTGACAAGTGTTGCCAAATTATTTTATACTGAAAAAATTTAGTTCCATTTAATTAAACAACTCTTTATGGCCAAGCTGTAACGTGTTTGGTGGTCATCCTATATAGGGGGGGAGGGGGCTGTCGACTTTCATACAAACGAGGTATCTTTAAAGCCTTGGTTCTCCGCCAGGGATTGATCAAGCTGTGCTTTGATTAAGGCTCTCCAGGGAGTAGGTAAATAGAGGAATCAGCACTGGTCCGTATATATAAACCACTCTCAACGTTGAGAGCTATCATGAGATCATTTGAGATGTTCTTCTTTTAGGATCTCAGTTGAAGAACTCAAGATAGCTCTCAACGTTGAGAGAGGTTTCTAAATACGGGCCTTATCTGTGTCTGTTATATCTGGATCCCCTACATCCACTCCCTGGATTGCCATGATCCAATCGCAGCTTGATCAACACCTGGTAGAAAACTAAGAATTCAAAGTTACCTACCTCGTTTGTATGAAAATCGACTGGTGAGTTTATCAGTACACCACTGTATACATATATATGTAAAATGCCCCACCTGCTGTACCCCAGGCCTTCCATATATATGGGTGGATAAGGAGGATACTTAGGCCATAACCCACCACGTACGTTGGCCCAATCCGGATGGGTGGGTGTTAACGACTGTATTAAGCAGCGGGACCCAACGGCTTAATGTGCCTTCCGAAGCACGGAGGAAGTCGAGATAATAAATTTTTGGTCACCCATCCCATGGCCGGCCCTTGCGAATATTGCTTAGCCTCTGCAATCGCAGGGCCAGGCGCTAAACCACTGCGCTGAGCTCGTAAATCCTCGAAAAGATGGGCTTAAAACTTTCGATTAGGTACCTAAAGCTTTCACAAAATATATAACTTTGTCTAGGGTACCTACCTAGATATACATCTGGGTAGTACTATTATGTATTCTGTGATCTGGGTTTCCCAAAGTTTTAAAATAATTTGGCTATGGGTGTCATGACGTATCAGCATAGATGAATATTATTGGGTATCAGTTCATTTTGTAAAAAGGGTCTCTTGCCCAAACTAGTTTAGGAATCCCTAATCTACATAGGTATGCCAGTGAAGTTAACAGCACTAGGTACATCCTTGTTGTGGCGGCGCACATCTTGACCAAATATGGCCATCATGCATGGCCCATCATGGGCCATTATTTAAAAAAGTTTTTAAAAATAACTTGGCGGCTCGGAAGTTAACTGCAAGTGATATTTCGCGCAGGGTAAATGTTGAGTTCCATAGTTCCGAGTGCGTCCGAGTGCTTCCGCCCACACCCCGTTGCGTTCCCATGCACACTTTCGTCTACTGCACAGCGTTCCGCGCGAATTCAGAGGGCGAGTTCAGAGGGCCTAGCCAAAGTAACGTTTGCAAATCTTTGTTATCGCTTCGCTTTCGAAACATGTATGAGATTGACATAAGGTTTCGTTAACTGTCGAAATTTAAAACGTCAAATCCAACATGTTTCGAAGCGAAACGATAACGAAAATTTGCAAAATGTTACTTTGGCTAGGGGGGTTGAGCCGCCAAGTTATTTTGCGCATACCTATTACTAACCTATACCTATTTGACTATTAATAATTATATTTTTCTACATTATAGGTACAGCATATTATACGTACTAAAATTATTTATTTTCATTTCAGATAACCAGTAATTCAGAAGACGAGGACTAGAAAGTTTAAATTTAATGACTGTAGATTGGTAATTTTTAAATTATCTTTTAATTATAATTACTAAAAGATTTTAGTCAGTTTTATTTCAAAAACAAGATCAAAAAATATTTAATGGCTGCGTTCAATGTGTCTAAACTACTAACCTGAGGGCCTAGTACGAGCTGTGTTTCTCACCTCACTTTGCGAATAGTATCGGGTGAAAGAGAGAAAATCATACGAGTGATTGAAGGAGTGAAAGAGAGAAGACGATAGTTAACTATTCGCAAAGTGAAGTGAGTACAAAAAACCAACTCATACTAGGCCCTCTGATTTAGAATTAGTAGGTCTGTGAACGTGTTGGTAGTTTTTCTTAAAAAAAACAAAGGCTATCGAATTTTCTAATTTGTTTCGGAAATATTTTTCTATTTAACAAAATGTTTTCCCCCTTGGCTCGTTGTATTTCAAACAAACTCGGCAGAAATGTAGTGACCAACTTTGTTAGGAATCACTCCCACGGCGGTGTTCCCGGCGAGGTAAGTTCCAAAATCAAATTATTTTTACCACATTACATAATAAAATAACCCTTGCTTGGTTATCGCGATTCTGTTTTGTTTTCATTAAAAAGCGAGATTGTTTGGCTCAGTGTGCTCGCAATAGGTAATTACATAGCAGCTACGTACAGTAGTTAGAAATTATAATTATAATATCTTGTTTATTTCTATTCCTATGTCAGTTTCTAAATTTGACAATTTAACCCCTCTTACTATAATATTAGCTATATTTCTTACCTGTTATTGCTTGTAAAAGTTTTGTAGTGAAGTGAACTCAAGAGTGAACCAAACCTATTTTTCCATAAAATATTGCAGAATCTGCCCTTTGGCATCAACAACCGCTACAAGCTGACTCTTTACTTCATCCTGTTCGCTGGATCCGGCCTCTCAGCACCCTACCTGATCACACGTCATCAGCTTCTCAAGAAGTAATGTGTAAGTAGCTCAATTCATGACTATCTTAGAAATTAATAATTTTATTCAAATATTATCACAGGCATATGACGTACTATGTCATTGCAATGAGGAGCAGGAAATGCTCAAGCACCTCTTATCTTATGTGATTGTGGACCCCTAATCCACAAGAGTAGCATCCATCTGGGGCAACACTTAATCGACCCAGAGGAAATAATAACTGGAAGCCAGGAAGATACTAGACTTCCAGAGGGCCTAGTATGAGTTGGTTTTTTGTACTCACTTCACTTCGCGAATAGTTAACTATCGTCTTCTCTCTTTCACTCACTCGTATGATTTTCTCTCTTTCACCCGATACTATTCGCAAAGTGAGGTGAGAAACACAGCTCGTACTAGGCCCTCTGGATGCCGCAAGGCTTAGTGTTACTATAATTAGGTGGCGAGTCACAATAGATCTTTTAGGTTGCAGTGACTATAGCTCTATCAGAGCTGCAGAGCCCCATACACTCACATAATAATAATAATATCATTGCTGTGAGAAAACAATGTCAGAAGGCAACAGTTAATTAACACAATAGAACTAAGATTGGACTAAGATTGTCTAAGCTTAGTTAGATTGGGAGTTATTGGGACAGACTGTTTAGGTAAACTTTAAAAATGCCTATGCTAAGATCATCAGTTTCTTCGAGAAATAGCATTAAAAAATCATTTGATCTATGTATTTTTGGACTAATTAGGTATTTTAATTCTTTTTTTTTTCAGGTAGTGCATTGTAATCTGCTTACATATTGATTCCATAATTGAAGATCTAAATAGGTTAAGTTAGTGAGAAGTGTATAATAATGAATCATTAAATTTATGTTTTAAAATGTATGTTTTATTTTTTTGTAAGTATTGGTGATGTTATTAATTCAAAGGCAAGAATTAACTCAATGCAAATTAATGACTCCCAAATTCAAAAAGCTGTCTAACTCTGTTGCATGCACCATTTAACTTTAACCATAAAAAGCTTGTTAAAGTACCGGTTAAGGCTGGAATACACATGCTACGTAGGAACACATAAGCATGCTAGTTTCGAGCAGATGCTACTTAGTAGCATACAATTAGCACGTGTATACGAAAAGAGCATGCTTGTGATTAAGCCATAGAGTACATTATTATACTAGAGATAGAGTTATCAGTCAGACCTAATGATCAACGCCATCTAACGAAATGTGACAAAAAGTGTACGATATTATAATATAGGTACTAGTAGGTTTCTATAAATCTTGACTTGTAATTTTTTTGGGTGGTAACCGCTATGTCATGAAATAAATTTAAAATAATTTACTTTATAGCTAATCAGCTTTGACTATATAAAACTGTGAAAGACACACGATACCGCGATTCAGCACGGGATAGCGACATCTCTCGACTGTTTGACAAACGAAAAATGAGCGCCATCTATCAAATTAATCCACAACTAAAATCTTAGGCCGCGCTCCCTTGTAGTGAGTCAAGTACTAAGTGAAAAGCCCCTGGATTAAGCACGCTACTTAATCGCACGCCGGTCTATTTTTCGTGCTAATTAGCACACGGTGTGAGGTGCGGGTGAGAGGGGGGTGGCTCCAAAGCAAGTCTGAACGCGTTCTATCCGGGCATGCTACTAGATTGTTTTGCTACTTGATTTGTTTGTGTAGGTAGTTCGATGGGGCGATGATAAAACTTTAAATTTTATAGATCTTTACCGAAATTATGAATGTTTCTGGAAGACCTTCTCTTCTGCTAATCCAGTTCCGCACCCACATTCATTTCTTTCGTTTATTTTTCTTTTTCATTAAAAGTTTTTTTGTTAAATGCGTTGAAAGCGATAGTATAATTGAATTTAATTCATTCCGCACATGATTCCGCAAAGAAACGTCCATTTTGAATGCTCTAATCACAGAGAAAGCAAGGCTGATGAGCAAGTGTATTTCAGACGTGCTAGAAAGAAGTATGCTCTTAATAAGCATGCTTCTGAGGTCGGTGTTTTCATGAGCAAATGTACACACTCGGAGAGCATGCTATAAATGAGCATACTATCTAGTAGCAAACAAGCATGCTTTTTTAGTAGCATGTGTATTCCAGGCTTTAAGAAGCACAAGTTAGCCATAAAAATAGGTTGCCAGCCAGCGAAAAAAGTATTTTTTCTTTCTCTGGATGCTGTAATAAATAGTTTCCTTTGCATTTTTAATTTTTACCGAAAAAAGACTCAATATGTTTGGGTGCATTCCAGCAAACTAATCGCTAAGTCATTGATAATACACCATAGAGTACAATTTCCATGGTTCACACGATTTTCAACGCGCGATAGTACAATATTTACCGGTGCTGATGCCAACGTTTCACGGGAAAAGGTACTTTATGGCCAGCCTGCCTAGCATGACCGATTCATATCGCGTGATATAGCATTTTATCCATACTCAACTGTCAAACTCCTTTGTCTTTTTGACAGTAAAACGTGATAAAACGCTTTATCCCGCGATATAAATCGGTCATGCTAGGCAGGCAGAACATAAGGTAATACTGTGGTGATCGATGACTTCGCGATTGGCCTGCTGGAATGCACCTATTGGCATTTGGCAGACATAACGGCTGCGGTCCGCATGGCGATAATATCGATATTATCGCGAACCCATATAAATGCAGTAGGTACAAAAACCCTACTATGAGTAATATTTTGAGTCTATTACTTAATTTGGTCGGATTCGCGCTAAAATCGATATTATCGCCATGCGGACCGCAGCCGTTCATATCAATATTTGCTACAAATTAGTAATCTGTGATCAATATCACAAAAAAAATACAAATAAAGTGTTAGCTGTGTTGTGTTGTTTCGCCGAAAATTATTCAAGACAAGCTTTACTGCTAATCCAATACAACTCAAAGCCTGTGATGATCTTTCTTTAGACCTTAGTGAACGTGTGTTTCAGTAACTTTTTTGTGAATTCCGGTAACCTATGCAATTTGATCGAAATGACCGAGACCTCTTGTTATATCCTTGACAATGGGGCATACACAGCAAAAGTTGGTTTTTCTTCAATGGACCCAAAGGTCGTACCTAACTGTATTATGAAAGCGAAATCGGAAAGAAGGCGACCATTCGTAGGATCCCAAATCGAGGAATGTCGTGATGCCTCTGGTTTATTCTACATTCTACCATTCCAAAAAGGGTTTTTAATTAACTGGGATATACAAAAGACTGTCTGGGATTATATGTTCAGCAGGGAGTGTTGTCCTGTCAACTTTAACGATACACCTTTGATATTAACCGAGCCAATATTCAACTTCGCATCAATTCAAGAAGCGATGACTGAAATCTTCTTTGAAGAGTATGAGTGCCAATCTTTGTTGCGAGTAAACGCTACAGATTTAGCTGAATATCATTACAGAAAGACTCATAACAATCAATGTACTGTAGTTGTCGACTCAGGATACAGTTATACACACATAGTTCCATACATAAATGGTAAAAAGTACAGGGAAGGCATACGGAGAATAGACGTTGGGGGTAAAGTGTTGACGAATCATTTGAAAGAGATTTTGTCATACCGCCAGTTAAATGTAATGGATGAAACTTATGTGATTAACCAGGTGAAAGAGGATTCATGTTTTGTGTCACAGAATTTTATGGGAGATATGGAGATAGCTAAAAAGAAAGGTAATTTGAGATAACTTTGTATAGAATTAAAATTTTCATTTATTTTGCCTATATTCTAACATTTCTAACACATGAGATATAAAAACTGTTACCCAGTACCTGCTAATTATTGTCTAACTTATTCTTGTACCGTCCACACCGGGAAGCTTTAACCACACAGCTTAAAGCTTCCCGCTCTTTACCGAAAGATAGTGTTATTTGAAGGTTATTTGTTTAACTATGGTCTTTTGTAACATGAAGGTTGTACTTCTCATTAAGCAGGAAATAGTTCCATTTCAGCAAAAATCTTATTTTTCCACAGGATCAGCCAACACAATTGTAAAAGACTACATCCTACCCGACTATACCACCATCAGAAGGGGTTACCTCCGTGATATCGTGAAGCCCAACGAAGATCTTGAACAGCAAACGCTAAGACTGAATAATGAGAGATTCTCAATACCCGAACTTTTACTCCATCCATCGGACGTTGGAATACCACAGATGGGAATACCGGAAGCGATCATGAATTCTATAAACGCTTGTCCGGAAGAAAATACAGAGAATTTGCTTGAGAATATTGTTCTTTTTGGAGGGAATACATTATTCCCCGGTTTCAGAGATAGGGTTTACAACGAAGTTCGATCTTTAGCTCTAGACCATTTCGATGTAAATGTCTATTTACCTGATAAACCTTTAACTTATGCGTGGGAAGGGGGAAAGTATATCTTTAGAGATCCAGATTTTTATTCATTCTGTATGACTAAGGAAGAGTATGAAGAAGAGGGGAAAGCGCTTGCCTTCGAACGGTTCGATATATAACGCCGTAAGCGAGCGAAAAAGTCTACAGAATAGACTTTCGCTCGTTAAAATGGTGGATGAATTTTGAACATTAATGTGTGACGAGTGACTTAATTTGGAGATACTGAAGCCCTGGAGGAAATATCACTTATCAGTCTGTGGGTAAATAAACTAAACTATTACAATTGGCGTATAGTTTGCAGACTCACCATGGAATTAGAAGGTTTTGATTATGTCAAAAAATTGTTAGTAAATAGTGAGAAATAGTGAACCATAGCATATAAATAGTGATACTATGGTTTCGAAGATATTTGAGTATCTTGGTGAGGCTGCTATCTTGACGTCAAGCTAGCAGACACATTAAGAAATACAGTTCGTATCAATATGATTTATATGCCGAAAAATTGTTAGGAAAATAGTGATAGTATACGCAAAATTTCAATAATATTGCTTCAATACAAGCCGATATTACGGTCTCAAAGTGGGCTGCTAACTTGACGTTTCTGTCGATGGCGATTCCAGAGAAACGGGTACAAGTTTTAAACAAATAAATATATCAATAAATTGTTAGTGAAATAGTGATTCTTACGATATAAACAAAAAAAGAATTCTTTATTGCTATTTTCCAAAAATCGAATGTGAACTTCTACATAATACTCTGAATATAGGCTGTTGATCAATATTGAACTTTGCTCCACAGTAATAAGGTTTAAACTTGATTGCAATCATGAGGTGAGTACTGTCAAGCAAAAAAGTGAAATTTATATATTATGACTGTGTCAATAACTAGTCATATCCTCGGTTGATATTGATTTGATATAAAAAATACTTTTTTTTCGTTTTTTTTATTAAATCTCATCAAGAAAAAAATGATTGTGTCAATATTCTACTCTTAGTTCATTTATTTAGTTATTTATTCGGGAAAAACTATTAATATTTTCTACTTATATTATCTACTTCCTACCTACTGATTACTAATTTAATTTTATAACTGAGAAATTGACATTCTTTTCCGAGAGATGGCGCTTCTTATTGTTTGTTGCCGCGTAGGTCAACCACCGGTTACCTACCTTGTGTATGAAATCTACAATCGTTTTTATTTTTGTTAATTTATTTTTAGTGTTTCATTCATGAATTGTAAAAAATATGTTTGTATGGTGGCGTTTAACGTGAATGAATATCGTTATTGTTTGATGACAACATTAAATTATTAGAACAAGTGTAATAATTATAAACTTTAACATAGTTATAAATGACTTATTCATTGTCTATGGTTTGGGTCAAGTTATTTTGCGCGAGCTGTAGTATATAGAAACACCGTGAGATGGCGTGGTTTTGTATACATAAGTGATGACATAAGTAAGTTTTTTGTAGATCTATAACAGAGGAACAATTCCATCATACATTATTTTGTTATACTTAGCTCAAATTGCAATGCAAGCTCCCAGTCGGCTTAATTTTTACCAACCTCTTCAACAATTATCGTCATATTTCTACCAATTTCCTCAAACCTCAACTTATTATACACCTAAACCTTCCTCAGGAATCACTCTATCGTTTATTGAAAACCACATGAAAATCCGTTTAGTAGTTTTTTGAGTTTAGACAGACACACAGACGTGGCGAGGGACTTTGTTTTATAAATGTAGTGATAGTGATTTAGATTAGTATCAGTAGGTAGGTAGGAAGTAATGTAAGTAGAAAATATTAATAGTTTCTCCCGAATAAATAATATTGAACTGCGAGTAGAGTATTGGACACAATCAAAAAATTAACTGAGAGTGTACCTACCTAGACCTAGAGTATTGACACAATGAAATTTTTTTGTAATGAGATTTAATGAAAAAAAAGTAGGTAGAAAAGTATATTTTATACCAAATCAATATCAACCGAGGACATGACTAGTTATTGACACAGTCATAAAATATAAATTTCACTTTTTTGCTTGACAGTACTCACCTCATGATTGCAATCAAGTTTAAACCTTATTACTGTGGAGCAAAGTTCAATATTGATCAACAGCCTATATTCAGAGTATTATGTAGAAGTTCACATTCGATTTTTGGAAAATAGCAATAAAGAATTCTTTTTTTGTTTATATCGTAAGAATCACTATTTCACTAACAATTTATTGATATATTTATTTGTTTAAAACTTGTACCCGTTTCTCTGGAATCGCCATCGACAGAAACGTCAAGTTAGCAGCCTACTTTGAGACCGTAATATCTCGGCTTGTATTGAAGCAATATTATTGAAATTTTGCGTATACTATCACTATTTTCCTAACAATTTTTCGGCATATAAATCATATTGATACGAACTGTAGTTCTTAATGTGTCTGCTAGCTTGACGTCAAGATAGCAGCCTCACCAAGATACTCAAATATCTTCGAAACCATAGTATCACTATTTATATGCTATGGTTCACTATTTCTCACTATTTACTAACAATTTTTTGACATAATCAAAACCTTCTAATTCCATGGTGAGTCTGCAAACTATACGCCAATCTATTACAGAATAAAAATAAACTCAATGTTTTTATTTATTTTATTTCACTCCTACTCGCACGCATCTAGGGTTGCCAGCCAGGGGCCCTATTTTTTAATCACTCGACTGGAGTCGAGCGCTTTGTTTCTTCTGATTTTCGTTCGACATTTGACTTTCCGTATTTTTGAATCGCTCGACCGCAGCGAGTGCCCCTACCTACCCACTCGTGTACAGTCGAGCGATACGGTAAGGCGAGTGATATTCTTTTCTACTAAAAAGCAAAGATTTTTATGTAACAGCCAATAAAAACATGGATATTACGTTTCGTTTTCGTTGCGGTGATTACTAATTTTCTCTAGATTCTGCGTGGAACGGATAAAATCCAACATTTCGTATTCCGAAAACGAACGATTCAAAAATACGAAAAATCGGCGTCATGCGACTTGGAAGGCGAGTGTGACTTAAGTCGCATGCGACAACATAATGTCATACGAGCGATTCAAAAATAGAGCCCCCCGTCTAACCTAATAGCCGGACAGACCGGCCAGTGTGGCCGGACATTTGGGTGTAAAAAAGCCGGACACCCTAAATTATTAATAATTTTGTGTCTTAGTAATAATACGACAATTTTTTTACGTAAAACTAGGCTTTTTTGATGCTCGGTGCTCACGCACCCACGAGGTGCGAGGTAAAGACGACCACGTGCGTGAGAGAGTGGTAAATGTAAAAAAGCCAGACAGGCCGGACACCGTTTAATTTGGCCGGATAGTACCTATGTCCGGCTTTAGCCGGTCGCCTGGCAACCCTACACGCATCAGTCATCATTGTGGGCATCCGTGAGCTTAGAGTAAGACGCGTTTCTGTTCCAGCGGGTCTACCCAAAGATATTAGAATTTTAAAAAGAGGGGTCTACCGGCTAAAAATAATGAAGTTAATGTTAACTGTAAAGTATTGCTTGCTATACATTGCTTCTTTTCTTTGGTAAGTTTTTATTTGTGCCAAAACGAAGTAGCAAATGTATCACATACTTACAACATACTTACAGTTAACATTAACTTCATTGTTTTTAGCCGGTAGACCCGCAGAAGCCGCGATGCTCGAAGTCCGTGAGCAGTGTCCTACATCTTGGCATGGACCACTTTGAAAACCGCAATTCTGACTACATGGAAAATTTCTCCCCAATTAGTCCCAACTAGTCCTACTTTTTCGGAATTAGTCCCAAAAAGGACTGAAAGATATAAGCGATTTAAATGGTCCATGCCAAAGCAAACCTTCATTTTGGCAGGGACAGGCTATATCTAGTGAACCTAAACACCTAGCCAGGATCTGATTATTCAAAAAAAATCTCCCTTTTTTATGGATCCCGCAATGCCTAGAATCAAAACGAAATGAAGCGCCGTTCAAAAAATATAAAGGAATGATTTGGTCCCTGCCAAAATCAACCTACATCTTGGCGAGGACTTTTGAACCAGGTCACCTAGAGAAAATCTGATTATTGGAAACGAATCGTGTAAATTACTCCCAATTAGTCCTAAAGCCACAAAATTAGTCCCCCTTTAGTTTAGGAGATAATCGGAATTAAAGTTTGGTTTTTATAGTACAGGAGCCGACTTCCTATTTAGTGACGATGTTTGTAACTTGTTTTATTTTTGCGTGTTTGTGTTAAAATAATGAAGTGTTATTAACGTATAATGTAAAACAAAAGTATAACGTAAAGTAATACGTAACTTTTATGCATTTTCGAAACTCAAAACCTTAATTTTTAAGTCATAAAATAAAAATGATTTCTTAGAGGTATTTTGATCCCGGACTCCTGGACTATATCAAAAACATGTACAGTCGCGTACAAAATAATTTCAAAAGAAGTATGAAATGGTCATATATAAAATTGAATTTTAAAGTTATATTGCTTTTCTTTCGAAACTATTCATACTTGGAGTAGAGAGTGATTTTCTTCCTTCAATGGGTTCACTTGAAACTTTGTACCTATACAGGGTTATTTGTAATTAATTTAAAACCTCTCTTGGGGCTGATCACACCATCAAACTGTACAACTTTCATTATAGGACCAACCTTGAAATCGAAAAAAAAATCAGCTGTTTCATACATTTCGATGGAGTACCTACCTACGCATTGTACTTATGTATGGAACAGGTGTTTTTTTTTCTAGTTTGACAAGAAAATAACAACTCAATGTTAAAAAAATAAAAAAAATACAAGATGGCGGCCAACTTTTTGTTTGTAGGCCGATTTCGATGAAACTCCGTTTTTGCTACTATTTTGACAAGAATACAGCAATGCAATGTTAAAAATATAAAAAATCCAAGATGGCGGCCAACTTTTTTGTTTGTAGGCCGATTTCGATGAAACTCGGTTTTTGCTACTATTTTGACAAGAATACAGCAATGCAATTTTAAAAATATAAAAAATCCAAGATGGCGGCCAACTTTTTTGCTTGTAGGCCGATTTCGATGAAACTCGGTTTTTGCTACTATTTTAACAAGAATACAGCAATGCAATGTTAAAAACTTAAAAAATCCAAGATGGCGGCCAACTTTTTTGTTTGTAGGCCGATTTCGATGAAACTCGGTTTTTGCTACTATTTTGACAAGAATACAGCAATGCAATTTTAAAAATATAAAAATCCAAGATGGCGGCCAACTTTTTTGTTTGTAGGCCGATTTCGATGAAACTCGGTTTTTGCTACTATTTTGACAAGAATACAGCAATGCAATTTTAAAAATATAAAAAATCCAAGATGGCGGCCAACTTTTTTGTTTGTAGGCCGATTTCGATGAAACTCGGTTTTTGCTACTATTTTGACAAGATAACAGCAACACCATGTAAAAAATATAAAAAATCCAAGATGGCGGCCAACTTTTTGTTTATGGGCCGATTTCGATGAAACTCGGTTTTTGCTACTATTTTGACTAGAAAACAGCAACGCAATGTTAAAAATATAAAAATCCAAGATGGCGGCCAACTTTTTTGTTTGTAGGCCGATTTCGATGAAACACGGTTTTTGGTACTATTTTGACAAGAAAACAGCAACGCAATTTAAAAAATCCAAGATGGCGGCCAACTTTATTGTTTGTGGACCGATTTTGATGAATCTCGGTTTCTGGTACTATTTTGACTAGAAAATAATAATGAAATATTAAAAAATAAAAAGCCAAGATGGCGTCTTACTTTTTTGTTTGTGAGCCGATTGATTAAACCATTTCCGTATAAAAATCAGCTGTTTCATTTTGACAGAGTAAGGTATTGGACTTTTATGTATTTGTCCATCATTATGTATTTAATTGTACTTAAAAAAAAAAATCTTAAAAAGCTTTTGTATGGAACAGCTGATTTTTTTCACCGTAGAAGTCTCAAAGTGAAAGTTGTTGAGAAAGATGGTTCGAAACCAGCGGCTTCAAAACCAATAAAAATTCAGTTCGTATAAGTTTTTTCATTATAATTAGAAATACAATAATATGTAGGTACAGTCAGCAAAGCTATGAGCTGAACACCTTAAGGTTCATTTTTAGATCGAGAAGTCTGTATTGTCTTGCATTTACCCAAAAGTCACAAAAGCATCTTTTGTATAAAAACAATGGAGGCAGGTAAAAGACGAACTTTTAGTGCCATACTTGCAAGCGATTTGTTTTCAAACTGTTAACGTCATAACTTTGCTGACTGTACATGACACTTTTTGATAAGATGACGTTTTTTTATAATAATTGTACATTTACAGATACTTGTCACCAAAGTGTAAAAACGTGTGATTTACCTTTTTTATTACTTTTTAAATTTGAGCTTTTTGCATTCACAATGCTATTTTTATACAATACTAAATAATATACTAGAAAAAATACGACTCGCATTAGATCAATACTTTTTTTTTCTAGTATATTATTTAGTATTGTATAAAAATAGCATTGTGAATGCAAAAATCTCAAATTTAAAAATTATATAGTTAGCTATTTCATCTTAATCGATTCTAAAACCACTCTAAAATAAAAATAAATAAACCGACCAAATAACCAAAGAACGAAAAAAAAAACACCTGCCAAGTGCCAATTCAGTGTTGCCGTTTTCCCGTAAAATGTTGTCCGAAAGTTGAAAATTAAACCTAATTTAAAAAAAAAAGAATGCAAAATGCCAAGTTCACATACATGTAAAATGGGGTGAAAAAAAGCTAAATTTGAATAAACAAAATGGCAACACTGCCTTTCATGCCTGTCATTTTTTTCTAGTAACTTTTGACTTGTGTAAAAATTTGGAAAAAAATAGGTAGGTACTAAAAATATCAATAAAAGACACTAGAATATTAAAATAGTTTTGATAAAAAATGTGTGTAACAGACCAAATCGGCACCCACATTATGTTAGTTTCACCGCAGTGTACTAGATGGCGCTGTAGCCTCCTGACTCGCGGTAGCGTTTTGTTTTCCCAATAGTATAAGGACTGTTCTTGTGTTTGCTACTGTATCGAATCAACGATCAGGCAGCACTGAGGTTGCTTCCAAGCTTTTTGGAACTTTCTCGGTCGCCTCACATTATGACGACACTAAGCTTGGCTTCCTCGCTCGGGGAACCTTGCTGGGTTCGTCTCTTGTGTTTGTAATTATCTGCATCAGAACCTAATAAACCATTATTGGCTCAACGTCAAGTCTTGTCAATCAGCGGTGACGCTGTTCATCCCGTTCATCCTGCAAATTCCGACTTTACTACATTGGCGCCCAACTAGTGGCCACCTGGAGGGCCAACGCGCACACCTGGAAGACCTGGACGCATACCTGGTGGATCCGGACGGTTTTCTGGGAAAACCTGCAACTGCAACATCCAGCGCTCCTTCGAGTCTAACCTGGAGGATCCGGACGCACAGCTGGAAGACCTGGAAGCCAATCTTCGTGTCCAGGAGGTTCACCAAACTGCGCCACACATTCCAAACAAGGTGGCGGCCGAAACCAGCGAGTATCCCCACACAACCTAAACCGAATATTGTAGTCATGAAGTTTGCACCAGAGTTGACGATGACTTTGACGCAATGTTATTCAAGCAGTTTTAGTCCAGGGGGAGATGGAACATCAGCAGCCTGTGGAATTCGCCCGTCTAAGCCCGCTTAGCCTCACAAGAAAAGGTGACATCTCAGAAGACGAAACGTGGAAACCTGGATGTCAAACCCAAGCGCGAACGCGGCCGACCTAGGAAGACCACCTAATTGATCCTGTCTCCTCGTCGGGACGTCTATCGGAGCCAGAGGGGGAGACTGTAACAGACCAAATCGGCACCCACATTATGTTAGTTTCACCGCAGTGTACTAGATGGCGCTGTAGCCTCCTGACTCGCGGTAGCGTTTCGTTTTCCCAATAGTATAAGGACTGTTCTTGTGTTTGCTACTGTATCGAATCAACGATCAGGCAGCACTGAGGTTGCTTCCAAGCTTTTTGGAACTTTCTCGGTCGCCTCACATTATGACGACACTAAGCTTGGCTTCCTCGCTCGGGGAACCTTGCTGGGTTCGTCTCTTGTGTTTGTAATTATCTGCATCAGAACCTAATAAACCATTATTGGCTCAACGTCAAGTCTTGTCAATCAGCGGTGACGCTGTTCATCCCGTTCATCCTGCAAATTCCGACTTTACTACATGTGTAAATAAAAGCGAATTTATGAAATCAAGCACTCATTAATAATTATAGGCAAATAGTACCTACATAATTACCAAAGGTGAAGTACCTACGAAAATATGTAATAGGATTTCATTTTTCACAATTTTGCTTAAAAATATTAAAAATATATGAGGTAACTTATACTTTTTTAGCGACTAAATTACAAAAATATTAAAAAAATCCGCTAATCCAGCTCCTATGTCGCTAGAACGGCAACACAGCATGTAATGTATGACAAAAACGAACTATTTTTTTGGGTGTGGTATGGCTTTGTTAAGAGCCATTTAGACAACATGTTTCGCAACATTTAGGTACCTGTCTCGTCCATTTTGCTTCAAATGGATGACACAGATAGATATTTCGGAAACGTTGAATTGAAAACATGTTTTCCAACATGTTTTTGTGTCTATTTAAACGCGGCTTTAGCGCGTTTTTCCACAAACAACGACACGACACGATTCACAAGCTGCACGACAGTGTTGTCAGCACTATAGTGCTGACAACTGTACTTTTTGGTACGTTCTGGCAACACTGTTGACAATCGTGTCGTGTCATTGTTTGTTCGTAGGAAAACGCCCTTACAATCCCTCCCTCTTAGCCTAGCATGACCACCGAAACGTGATATGGTACCTAGTGATTTATCACGTTTAACTGGAGGGAGGAAGGGCTGCCCCCCTAGCATGACCGACAATACACGATATATATCGTTTTGTCGACACTCGACTGTCAAATTCCATTGTTTTAAGGCAGTTAAACGTGATTAAGCTCTATATCATAATTATCGCGTTTCGATGGTCATGCTAGGGGGGCATGAGCATATTACACTATCATATATTATTTATCGGATGCTATCTCCGACGAAGATAGTAAACATATATCTCGGATGATATAACATGATAGTGTAATATGGGCCTAAAACTTTATTCCGTTCCGCAATGCGCAGTGTTCCGATTGTTAAAACTTATGTTCACAGATACTGTTTCTGCATTCCTCAATTTACGAAAGTTCGTGCTTAATGTTTTACAATCGGAACACTGCGCATTACGGAACAGAATAGTTTTATGTAATTAATTTTTACTGTACGCTTTTGTACATGACTGTACTTATATAAAAAAACGGAATTTCTCCTAAACTAAAGGGGGACTAATTTTGTGGCTTTAGGACTAATTGGGAGTAATTTACACGAATCGTTTCCAATAATCAGATTTTCTCTAGGTGACCTGGTTCAAAAGTCCTCGCCAAGATGTAGGTTGATTTTGGCAGGGACCAAATCATTCCTTTATATTTTTTGAACGGCGCTTCATTTCGTTTTGATTCTAGGCATTGCGGGATCCATAAAAAAGGGAGATTTTTTTTGAATAATCAGATCCTGGCTAGGTGTTTAGGTTCACTAGATATAGCCTGTCCCTGCCAAAATGAAGGTTTGTTTTGGCATGGACCATTTAAATCGCTTATATCTTTCAGTCCTTTTTGGGACTAATTCCGAAAAAGTAGGACTAGTTGGGACTAATTGGGGAGAAATTTTCCATGTAGTCAGAATTGCGGTTTTCAAAGTGGTCCATGCCAAGATGTAGGACACCCGTGAGCACTGATCTGAATTTTTTTTATAGAGGTCAATTGATGTCCGTGAGTCTTCATCACCTTTTTTATATTTTTCATAAAGTTTTTTTTTAATCCAAAAAATAACAATCAAAATGGATGTATTCCAGCAGACCAATCACTAAGTCATCGGTCACCACTAGTAGTAGTAGTTGTAATTCGTCCTTTTGGACAGGCGAAGGTCAAAGCCATACAGCCAGTTCTTGAGTGTTGGTTTCTTAATCATGTTTAAAATAAAGGCAAAGCCAAATCTTGAGTCTTGTTGGTATTTTTAAGGCAAAAAGCCAAATCTTGTGTTATCTTTTTTGTAAAATCTTGTTATAACAATTTTGTCTTTTCCAGTTTAAAGTCATATCCGAGTTAAGTGTCAAGTTTTATGTTTAATCACAGAATAAATAATAGTACAAGCACAGAATATATAATAGTACTAACGTACAGAAGTCCGTCCCCGCGAAGACCATCAAATAATAAGCTACTCTCGCTGCACGGCAATAAAGTACAATTTCAAACTGCACAACGCTGCGTGGATAAAATTATATGCACCTACGAAGAAGAAAGAGAGGCGTCTCTTTCTGTCGCATAGCTCTGTCTCAACCGACACATTTCGGGGTTGCTACTCGCTAGTTACTGATATCATAGAAAACATTCGTTATGCCCATGAATAAACAATGAAATTACTAATAGGTACCTACTTATAAAATAAAATAAATCTACCTAATAGGTGAGCTGAGCATATTTAAAGAGCATAAATAATAAGTATTTCTAAGTAGTTAGAGAAGCTCGATGGCGCAGTGGTATAGCGCCTGGCCCAACGATTGCGGAGGTTAAGCAACTTTTGCAAGGGTCGGTTATGGGATGGGTGAAAAAAAAATAGTATTTTTTAGCTTTTTTCTTTACTGGTGCCATATTTCGAACTTCGATACAACTAAGTATGTAAATATATATACAAAAAATACAATAAACTTTGGTAGGTAGGTAGGTACGTTAGTAATTAAGTATCAAAAACGAAGTGCATGCAGTTTCGCATTCGGCACTTGACTGACTCGTTTCGTTCGTGACGTTCACGCGCTGCGCTCTCGTCGCTTGCACACGCCGCGCGTTTCGGTCGGCGCGGTGATATCCCTCGACAATGGCCCTCTTGGAGTGGGCCGCGAGCAATAGGCTAATATAAAAGTTTAAGCGCGGAGTGATTACAAGGTTCAATTTTATATTACTTTTTTCACCGTAACCATAGAGTTATGGTGACCGATGACTCTGCGATTAGCCTGCCGACGAGTGCCAAGTTCTAAATCTCTCAGGTCGCATTTTTATTTTTTGTGTTTTTTGTTAAGATTTATTCTTTTTTATTAATATTTTTTTTTTAAATAAAGAATATCACAAAAAGTCAATAAAACTATGTAATAAGAAACAAAAAACCCCTTCTACAGCTATTATAATTTTACGTCAGTAGTTCCGCACTAATTTCCAGAGGCGCTGATGACCTTTCAAATTGGTGCTTCAAAAAATTGCCACGAGTGGGCGCTCTTTTCCCAATATATTATTTTACTCTTTAGTCTGTCGGTGGGTGCATTCCAACGATCAACGACAATCGCTGTATATAATATTTCACCGTGGAAATTAATTTGTTTAGCTTGTAGATTCAATTTATTACTTTCCATGCTTAAAATGTACTTTATGGTGATCGCTGATTCAACAATTAGTCTGCCGGAATGCACCCATTGTCAATGTCAAACAGCTGTCACGTCACTGTCATGTCAGTGTCAGCTGTCTTATATTTTGTCTTGTCCTTCCCCTTGTCTTTTCACTAAATAATTTCTACAAAAATCGGTATTCATCTTGGATTTGTGTTGTGATTTTGTCGTGAAAAATGGCTATGTTCCCAGGAACGGTAGCCTTTGACGAGTATGGGCGTCCATTTATAATCTTGAGGGACCAAGAAAAGCAAAATCGGCTTACCGGTACAGATGCTTTGAAGGTAAAATAATTAATTATTTTTCTTCTTCTATTCCAAATTTCTTCCTGAACTTATTATCAAAGCTCTTGAATAACTATAACAATGACTATATTTGTCACATCATGATTAAAAAAGTTCATTACAACTATTAAAAAAATCATAACCTACAAAATATAAACATACATTAGAATCAGGATTCTTACTGCACTAAGCTGTTTTTATCAATCAAATTATAAACATTCTTGTCATTTATCATATTTGTTACACTCTGTAACCGGAAAACGGTTTATTTAGGCGATTTTTCATTAAAAAAACAGAATTTTTTGTACCAGGTGATTTTTGGTTGAATGAGTCACATGATCTTATTTTGAAGTTAGTAAGACATCTCCGACTTTGTAAAACTTCTTATTTATCACCTCTTGTTTTAATATTTCATTAGTTCATTTTAACTACTTGGGTACTTATTTCATAAACAGAAAAAAAATTGTTCTTATTACAATGCAGACAAGCAGAACCGGGGCCCTATTTAATTATCATGACAATTTTATATCTATTGTGTCAACCAAAATAAAATAGAACAAACTATTCATAGCTACACTGCAATGTAAACCTAATTGTTATGATAAATTGACAAATTGTCACATTATTAAAAAGGGCCCAGGCCTCTTTCACTCAATGTGTAGATATGAATAGGCACTATACAACCAGTCAACAGCCAACTTACAGAGAGAATGTTTGTTAGACGGCACATACATAACCTCAAAAGTGCTTTTTATTTTGCATTTTATAAATATGTCAATATTATTAATAGCTTACTTATGTTGTCTAAGTTTTAACCCGGCGAGCTTGTGGTGGGGTGTGACATGCCCATACTTTGCGCGAAGTCGTGTATTTTTCAAATTTGCCCCTCAATTGGTTTGTTGCTTCGAGTAGCTGGAGCCAATGTACTCCGCGGGGGGAGAGTGTCGTGACCGCAGTATCGCGTCAACCGGCGCAGGAGCTACACGCGTGTAAACGTTCGTGGGGTGCGCCATACCCCGCCACATGCTCCGTGTTAGTTTTAACATATATCTACCTATAAATGCCAATTTATTAAACCAATACTTAAGAATTTATTTGTATTTTGAAATATGGTTTATATTTAGTGTATAAAATAAAAAACAGTGTATATTTATATACTTTTATTGTATTATTTATCAAAAATACTAAAACTAAAATCAACTAATTCTTTAAAAAAAATATGTTATTGAGAATCTTATATTCTTTAAGTTTTTAAAGTTGATTTTATATTTTTATTAAAGAATTAGTTGATTTTAGTTCCTTTTTCAGAAGTTCCTTTTTTTGTTTTTTTGTAAATGTTATATTTTAGTATTTCTGATAAATAATACAATAAAAGTATATAAATATACACTGTTTTTTATTTTATACACTAAATATAAACCATATTTCAAAATACGAATAAATTCTTAAGTCTTGGTTTAATAAATTGGCATTTATAGGTAATTATATGTTGGGGTTTGGCAAACCCCACCACATGCTAGGTGTAACTTTTTTCACCACATGCTCGCCGGGTTAATGGTGTTAATTCACTGAAACTTAACATAAGTACCTATTTGTGGAATAAGTAACAAAAAATGTGCATAGTTTTATTTACAAACATTATTTCTGTAAGTTGGATTTTTTTTAAGTAGTCTTTCATCAGAAAATAAGGCGTATACTAATAGACACAAATGTACCAACAATCATCATCATCCCCCTACCCTTATCTCAATTTATTTGGGGTCGGTGCAGTGCGTCCTCCTCTGCCATTCCTTCTTGTTACTTGTCATCTCCTCATCCACTCCCATCACAATAATGTACCAACAATATGGAGCAATTAATACTTTTTTCTCTTACTCTTTTTATATATTTTAGTGGTTCCCATGTGGATTTTGCCAGTGTCAAGTGTTGATTTGGTACAGATGACAAAAAATTGAAACAACTATTATTTAGTATTTTAAGAATTTACTATTTTTAGTGTTATGTTCTTGTTTTTTCGATATGGAACGAAAAGGATGCAAACTTAAAATTAGAGTAGTCATGTCAATTAAGTGAAGACTTGCTGCACCAAATGACACCAATGGGACCGAATTCTGAAGTATTTTTTCAAATTATGTTCACATAGCCTAATTCCTTCTATAAAGTATCAGTATGAAACAAATTCTCCTTTCTAGTCGCACATACAAGCGGCTCGCCAGATCGCCGGCATACTCCGCACGTCACTCGGTCCGCGAGGCCTGGACAAGATGATGGTGTCACCAGACGGTGAGGTGACCGTCACCAACGACGGAGCCACGATCCTTAAACTGATGGACGTTGAACACCAGATCGGCAAGCTGATGGTGCAGTTGGCGCAGAGTCAGGACGATGAGATTGGGGACGGGACTACTGGAGTTGTTGTTTTGGCTGGTATGTTATGTTTTTTCAGCATATTCAAAATAAGCTAATAATAACCTTAGACCACATCCTGTTTACCAAGCAAGATGGTGGTCAAATGCCTGCCCAGTTACCAATAAAAAAAACAGTCTTTACTGAATAAATTATTGATATTTGTTACAGAAAATTAAGTTGTTAATAATAAATTCTCCCCTTTTTTATAGGTGCACTATTGGAACAAGCGGCCAACCTCATCGACAAAGGGATCCATCCAATACGTATCGCAGACGGCTTCGAGATGGCTGCAACCACAGCACTTGAGCACTTGAACTCGATCAGTGAGGCGTTCCCGGTGAACAAGGATACGAGGGAGAACCTGATTAAGGTTGCCATGACGACGCTGGGCAGTAAGGTGGTTGTGAAGTGTCATAGGCTGATGGCGGAGATTGCTGTTGATGTGAGTTGGAATTATTTATTTATTTAGTTAGTTACTTTTATTATATAAAAGTAATGTGAGTTACTCATAGTTTTCGTTATTGATAACAGTTCCAATAAACTTGTATTAGACAGACCTTTCTACAGGTTAAAGATAAAAAAGTATTTTTTTCGATTTTGGATAGTCTTTAGGCGTTTACAACAACAAACAAGGAAAAATAAATTTTATTTTATGAATTATAACAGAAGTTAGTTTGTTTGCTTGTACTTTGTTTTAGTGGGCGTATGTATCAAGTTTCAACAATACTATTAAGTTTGACTTTTAGAAATACAACTGTAAAAATCACATCTAATTTCGTGCAGTAGTTTTTGCCTGATGTGCGTACAAACATACAGACAGACAGAAATGTTTGGCTTCTATTACTCTTTTAATTCATTAACGCCGGAGCGGTCGCTGGCGACCGAGACACAATAGTCTTTCTATTGTGTCTCATTTTCCGGGCGTTGAAGAGTTAAAGACCACCTGTGTTATTACAAAAGATTTTTAAACACCTGTTTAACTTGGACACTGTTTAAATGTGATGCTGTCACTTTTTTGACAATATATTGTTTGGAAGAGACATCATCACATTTAAACATTGTCCAAGTTAAACAAGTGTTTAAAAATCTTTTGTAATAACACCTTTTATTTTTTCGTAAATATCTTCAATGTGCAGACATCAATCAGCAAGTTACAAGTTTATAACTTTGTTACAGGCAGTATTATCAGTAGCGGACTTAGAGAAGCGTGATGTGAACTTCGAGCTGATTAAAGTGGAGGGTAAAGTGGGGGGGAGGATGGAAGACTCCATGCTAGTAAAGGGGGTGGTCATAGACAAGACCATGAGCCACCCGCAGATGCCTAAAGTGTTGAAGGTAAATGTCAAAATTCATAATACATACTCTAATTAGTTTTTCTACGTTACGTTTTTTCTCCAAGAAAGGCCCCAAACTCGCCTTATTGCATTTTTGTTGCGAGCGTGAGAAAAGTGATTTACGAGTTTTCACGCACCAAAAGCCCTCTTTTCGCGCTGGAGATGGAGAGGTGAAATAGTACATTACAGTACAGCCGAGAACGGCAAGTTAGCATTTGCATTGTCGAGGATGGTTTTTTTCTTCTTGTATCATTCGAAGCAATGCAAATAGCTTCCAGTACAAGGCTTAAATAATGCTTTTCTCATGAAATGCGAGAAAATAAAATTTTCTTAGTAAAAATTTAATTTTTGAATTGGTTCATGATCAGTCGTGCAGCTATAGAGATAATCTGATTCGTAAAAATAACGCTAGCTGACGAATTCTACCGTTTTGAATTTGGAATAGATACTTGATCGGGAAGTAAGTATTGAAGTTCAATCTCCGCACTGAATTTCAAATTATGAATGTGATGAACCAGCCACCACAGAAATGTGGAATGCCCCGCATTCTTATTTCAGATGGAATTATAACATTTCAGAGTAAAAAACTTTTATTATTATTATTATTAAGCTTATATATATTCCATAGCAAATGTGTTTGTGGTTACAATGGTTACTATAATATTTATTCATTCTCTGCGCTAAGGATCCCTTCTTGGGTGTAAGCCTCCTCCATTAGCATCCATTCTTCCCTTTTTTTTGCAGACTGTATCCAGTCTTTTCCTTTTATAATATTTATTTATTGTCCTCAGAACGTGAAACTGGCGATCCTAACCTGCCCGTTCGAGCCGCCCAAGCCCAAAACCAAGCACAAGCTCCAAGTAGGATCCGCGGACGAGTACCGCGAGCTCAGGCAGTACGAGCACGATAAGTTCTTGGAGATGGTGCGACAAGTTAAGGTAATGTGAATGGTGCGACAAGTCAGGGGAACAAGGTGGACACCTGACTGTCCCCGGAACTGGAGACCAGGCCCTAAAATATCTCTAGATACGCCAATGTGTCCATGTTTACGTTAATAGATTGAAAACTCAAACACTTTCTCAAAAATAAAACCGCGATTGTATTTACGGATTGTAATTTGACAAGATTTTGAATTAATATCTCAAAAATACATTGTAAATGGCGCGATGCAAATGGATTAAGTTTAGTGGCAAAATCTTTTCTTTTCGTTTCATAGGACGCTGGAGTGACTCTAGCGATCTGTCCATGAGGTTTTGACGAGACGGGGCCAAC
This sequence comes from Agriphila straminella, assembly GCA_950108535.1. Classification (NCBI taxonomy): domain Eukaryota; kingdom Metazoa; phylum Arthropoda; class Insecta; order Lepidoptera; family Crambidae; genus Agriphila; species Agriphila straminella. The sequence goes on from OX467304.1 coordinate 15,313,520, forward strand.
CATCTCTTATCTTCCGATTTACCATTTTATTATTATTATTATTATTATTATTATTTATTCATTCCAAGCTTATATCTATTATTACAGGCTTAGCCCAATGCAATAGATTAAGCGACAAATGGATTAACGCGATGGAAATGGATTAAGAATTTAGAATTATTTTTGTAGGATGCGGGAGCAACTTTAGCGATCTGTCAATGGGGTTTCGACGACGAGGCCAACCATCTCCTCTTATCTTCCGGCTTGCCCGCCGTCCGTTGGGTGGGCGGACCGGAAATGGAACTGATCGCCATTGCGACAGGGGGGAGAATAGTTCCACGGTTTGAGGAACTCACTCCGGAGAAATTGGGCACTGCTGGATTGGTACGGGAACTGAGTAAGTAGTTTTTTTATTCTGTTTTTGAATAAGTGTTTGTATGAATTTGTAATATTTAATAGGCAGGTTAGGTTAGGTCTGGTCAACGAAAGATGAGACTGAAATAGCGGCGCCCCTTTTCCTGTTAAATTAACGTTTAGAGGTTAAACTGAACTTTAAAATAAAACGCTAAATTAGTTCCATTTCCAACCGTGTCTCATCTGTACGCTGATATTGTCCATTCAAAGCTTTTTTGGGTTTGAATGAAATTTTTAGTCTTCGTAATTGTTTCGCAGCATTCGGAACAGCCAAAGAGGAAATGTTAGTGATCGAAGAATGCTCCAACTCTCGCGCGGTAACGCTTCTGATGCGCGGCGGCAACCGCATGATCGTGGAGGAGGCCAAGCGATCTGTGCACGACGCACTGTGCATCGTGCGCAGTTTAGTGCAGGTATAGTATACAACGTGCTACAAAATACCCCTAATGCTGAATATGGTAGATAGAGACCATCAAACTGCTAAAAAATCTGCTGTTCCATACCAACATTAACACCTTAAACGCCACCATACAAACATATTTTTTACAATTCATGAATGAAACACTAAAGGTAAATTAACAAAAATAAAAAGGTTTGTAGAACATTTCAGATTTCATACACAATATCAAAAATAAACGAAAATTTCCTTTGGGGAAAAAAGAAAATTAAAAGTTAATTTTAAAATTGAGGTCACCGGTGACCTACTCGGCGTCTAAGGTGTTAATAACAAAAATATCTAAATGTATGAAACTATTAGCCCTTTTTCACACAGTTTGTTCTCAAAGTGACTTTTGTTTGTCCCTTTTTGTCTGTGTAAAGCTACAGATAGACTTACTCGATATAAATATGGTTATTACTAGCAATGCACATGCTACTTATTAGCATTTTGTTCATTATAATGGTCATCGTATGAGCTAAAAATCAATGGAACGTTATACGTTTGGTAAACGTATACTTGAGGTCAAAACAATATTTTGGACCTGCAGTTTTTAAAATTCTTCCCTTAGGAGAGGAGTTATAGTAGATTTATAATAGGTACTGTATTAGCTCTGTTTTACGCAATTTGGTCGCAAAGTGACTTTTATTGACCCCTTTTTACTTGTTACTGTATTGTTTTGTGAGTTATTTGATGTCAATTAAATGCAACCGCTTGATCGTGGAGGAGGCCAAACGATCTGTGCATGACGCACTGTGCATCGTATAGTATTATATTATCTGTGATCGTACGCAGTTTACTGCAGGTATAGCAGACATATGATACTATTATTTAGCCCCATTTTACGCAGTTTGGTTGAAAATTGTGTTTTGTTTGTCCTTTTTTGCCTGTGTAACGTTTTCATGTGGTTTTAATGTCAACACTGACTTGTTTATTTCGTCTATTCTATTGACGATGTATTGAAAAAGTTCACCAAAAATAAATCAGGTCATTTATTATCGTTGAAAAAGTTCAAAAGTGTGAGTGAGACAGTATATTTGAGCTGCAAAACGAGAAAACACTTGAAAGTGCGGATTTTTCAGTGTTATAATTATGATTGTTTCAATAAATGGCATTAATTGTGGCAGGACTCGCGCGTGGTGTACGGCGGCGGGGCGGCCGAGGTGGCGTGCTCGCTGGCCGTGGCGCGCGCCGCCGACAAGCTGTCGTCGCTGGAGCAGTACTCGTACCGGGGCTTCGCCGACGCGCTGGAGGCTGTGCCCTTGGCGCTGGCCGAGAACAGGTTAATAAACGTTTACCCGCATTATGGCCACATCGCGTTTGGTCCACTTTCCGAAAACGCGTCTCTTTCGCATTTGGTCCATTTCACAGAATGTCCATTTCGCATTTGATCCTTTTCGCATTGTCCACTTTCTAAAATTTACTCGTTTATTAAAAAAACAAAAAATATACCAAAAAGAAAATATAAAAGTTAACTTTATACTATAAAATTCTCTATCAACGATATATTTATGTAAAAAAATTAATAATAATTTACCTTCCATATTTATGAGAAAGTTGACCAAATGCGAAATGAATATTCTGTAAAATAGACCAAATACGATGTAAACATAAGGCGAATAAAATCTTAAAAGTACCATATATCTGGAATCTATTTGAGAAATATTTTCTTATAATAATAACGTTTCCACCAACCACTTACTGTATCGTTTGTTGAGCTTTGTTCAAGTTGTTATATTATTTCCCAGTGGTCTCTCGCCCATCGACACACTGTCGGAGCTGAAGGCGCGGCAGGCGGCTGAGAACAGCCCTAATCTGGGCGTCGACTGTATGGGCAATGGTTAGTGGCTTGTTATTTATCTATTTTTTATACAACGTGTTACAAAAAACACATAATGCCGAATATAGGTAGATAGGAACCATCAAACTGAACAACTTTTACCTTGGGACCAACTCTGAAATCGCGAAAAAAAATCAGCTGTTTCGTTATTAATCTATATAATATATAAAATTCAAAGTCCTGACTTGACTGACTGAGTGAGATATCAACGCACAGCCCAAACCGCTGAACCTAGAGACTTGAAATTTTGCACATAGGTTCCTTATGAGGTCTAAGGGTGCACTAAGAAAGGATTTTTCAAAACTCACCCCCCAAGGGGGTGAAACGGGGGTCCAAAGTTTGTATGAAAGTCCCTCAGTTTTGAAGCTAGGATCTTCAAATTTTGTGTTAAATTATCTAAACATTGAAAATTAATAAATACGGGTCACAGCGTTTTTCAAAATTCTACCCCACAAGGGGTCAAAAGGGGGATGAAGTTGTGTATTGAAGAAAATCCTTTATTTTCGAAGTAAAAATCGCAAAATTTATAATTTAGGCTTATGAATGGAAATCTAACGCAACGTATATTGATATTGTTAGTATTTCAACCCATATGGGGATGAAATGGTGGTGAAAAGGGGTAAAAACCCCAAAAATAGATATGGATGTCGTTATTGGGGTCTTCTGGGATGACGATTGCAAAAATTACATTTATTTTGAAATCCAACACGGTGGACATGATTTGACCCCTAAAGGGGTGAAAATGGGGTTCAAATTTTGTATGGAAAAATAATATTAAATAGACATTACAACTTTAAACTTCGTAGGAGCACATCTAATAATAAATAGGCAAACATATATTTTGTAATTTTGAAAATCAACCACTTTGGGGTAAATGCGGTAAGTAAACATGAAAATCGATGTGGATATCGTTCTTCAGGTTTCATGGGATTGTGATTGCAAAAATCACATTTATTTTGAAGTCGAACACGGTGGACATGATTGGACCTGGACATGCACATCCAGGGGACGGGGACGGGAACGGGATACTAATATCTCTGGATACAATTCTGAATATTATAAACTAGCTTCCGCCCGCGACTTCGTCTGCGTAAACATTCGATAAAATCCTCATGTTTTAATTTCATTAAATTCTGATCAGCCGTTTTCACCCGACTGCAAAGAAAGGGTTATGTGATTCGCGCGTATCTTGTAAGTATGTTTGTATGTATGTATGTAATATTCTTTATTACTTCATATCTTTCAAACGGCTGAACGGATTTCTATGATTAAGATATCGTTAGATTTGTCTTGTCAGCCCAAGTGTTCTTAAGAAGGTGGCGTTATAAAAAAACCAACTTGGCGGCTGTACGGTGCTATTATACGTAGTGAAAAAAAATTTTTTTTTTTAGAATACTGCAATATGGGTGTCATATTAAAGGGCATAATATAAGGATTTCAAAAAGGTATATCATGACCGTAATATATAATAACTAAAAAGAGATAAATAAATTAAAAAAATTAAAAAACCCGCCTGCATAAAAAGACAAGTCAACTGAAAAGATGGAAACAAGATTAAATAAATGTCATAATTACGTGATTACGAGCAGCCTCGTGCGAGGCCCGTGCGGCAAACGTCCTGCCTCGTGAGACAGCGCGCTTGGTGGGGACCCGCCTAATCACGTAAAAACGGCTGATCAGAATTTAATGAAATTAAAACATGAGGATTTTATCGAATGTCCACGCGGACGAAGTCGCGGGCAGAAGCTAGTTTTTGTATGAAACAGCTGATTTTATTTTCGCAATTTTAAAAGTTGGTCCCATAGTAAAAGTTGTTCAGTTTGATGGTCCCTATCTACCGCATTAGGGGTTATTTTGTAGCACGTTGTATAAATAAATATATTTATAAGGTAACAATAGCCCGTAGATAATTCGTTTATTCTCAGTAGTTCCTTTTGACAGTTCCTTCAAAGAAACTAATGGTAATTTTTCTTCCCGCTAGTTCCTTCGAAATGGTTAAAGGAACTACTGGGAATAAACGAGAATATTTTAAAACCAAAATATTATAATTATATCAACAGTATTGTTAGTATGGCCATTAGCCATCTTAAATGTCCCCACTGCTGGGGCACAGGCCTTAATGGATAAGGAGGATGGGCCATAACCCACCACGCGGGCCCAATGCGGATTGGTGGGTGTTAAGTTTAACGTCGGCAAATGCAGCCGTTATTAAAAGTTTATCGTGCCCTGTTTATCAAAACTTACAAGTTTACTAGTACTTTATACAACAGAATTTTTACAAGTTCATGTAAATGATGCATTTTTCCAAATAATTTATGCAAGACACATGTAAAAATTGTCATAGGAAATGGTCGCCGGACACCCTCACCTCAGAAATACTCAGGATTTTCCATTGAGTTTTATACAAGCAACGTGTACATAAGTATTTTTTTAAATAACGAAATCACTAATATAAGGGTGAAAACATATTAGTTTAATAAACTAAAACATTTGCAGCGTTTAATTTAAAGTGTTTTGATAAACGAATTTGTGGAATAGTGATTTTCGTAAAGAAAATGCTTGTTTTAAAAAATACAAGACTTGTAAGTTTTGATAAACAGGGCACAGGGGCCGTACCCGCTAACGCATCGAACTTCGGCATGTCTGCCGGGCTTCAAATTAAAACAAATAAATCAAGCCCCAATCAGGCCAAAATGGCGAACCCCAATTCATGATGTCACACGAACATCGATATCATAACTTCGGCATATGGTACAGTGAGCAGCACATCAAGCTATACAAAACTGTCAAAAATGTACAATGCATTTTGAACCTTAAATTGCTCGACTTAAAGTTTAAAAATTATTGAAGAAATTTGACAGGTTGTGGAAGCCCAGCGTGCCGTCTACTGTACAATACGAAATTCCTTACTTCGATTTATCTGTTTTTCGCCGCCGCCGAAGTTCGAAAAGTTAGCCGGGCCCCAGGGGTCGTACCGGCTAACTTTTCGAACTTCGGCGGGTCTGCCGAGTTTCAACTTAAAACAGAGAAATCAAAGTAAAGGAATTTCGTATTGTACTATATGTTGAAGTTATTTGGAAGATATCGATGTTCGTGTGACATCATGAATTGGGGTTTACCATTTGAGCTCGATTTATCTGTTTTAATTTGAAACCCGGCAAACTTTTCGAAGTTCGAGGCGTTAGCCGGGTACGGCCCCAGGTGTGATTGTGGACAAATACTCACTTATTATCAATAAAAAAATACAATGCAATATCATCTCATCCCAGGTTCAAACGACATGAAGGCAATGAACGTGATCGAGTCCCTCCACTCCAAGAAGCAACAGATATCTCTGGCCACTCAGCTCGTCAAGATGATTCTCAAAATAGACGACGTTCGCTCACCGGCCGACGCCATAGACTAAACATGCATGAAGAATTTCGGTGTAATCTTATAATAAAAACTGCTTTCTGTTTTCCCTAGCACGAACATATATCGAGAAAAAAACGCACGTTAAACTTCTTGATAGATAAGTTATCTATGGAAAATTTAATTTCGCTCTTCGGCGACAGATGGCGCTGCACACTTCACTACATAGTATAAAACAAAGTCGCTTCCCGCTGTCTGTGCTTATGCTTAGATCTTTAAAACTACGCAACGGATTTTGATGCGGTTTTTTAATAGAAAGAGTGATTCAAGAGGAAGGTTTATATGGTATAATACATGTGTCAAATTCCACACTACACAGAAGCGAAGCGAGGGGGGGGCGTTAGTTTTCCATAAAAAATGCTATCTAATTTTTGAATTTTTTTCAATAGCTGTTCGTTCTAAGGATACTGTTTGGTTTTCCCACTTGCCCTACTGGGAAGGTAACCGTAGAACTAATGAAACTTTTTTCGCATTAGTTCTACAATTTAGTACTTTGTGGTAGCACTAATAAAAAAAAACCTTTAACAGCCTCTGTGGTCTAGTGTTTCGATTCATAGAATGGATACATTTGTACTCGGTTTGGTTGTTGGTAGGGCTTATTTCAAGTCCGCCTGGCTAGATACCACCATCCTACCTAAGTCTGACGCCATAACAGTTTAAAAATTGTTGTGTTCCGGCAGTTAGAGGTAAGATAGCCAGTGCCTCAGTGATGAGGATTCCGGGTGTAGTGCGCTTACTTTCGGCCTTATCGTCACTTAACATCAGGTGAGGTGAAGGCCAAGCACTATACCGTTGTGGATAAAAAAAAGTATCATTAGTTCTACGGTAGAACAACTGGGAAAAAAAACTGTTGGGTGTGAAAAGATTTTAGGGAGAAATATACTAGCATTTCCTCAGCTTTTATTATTCTTGAAGTCTTTTATAAAGAATAAGAAATATTGTAGACTAGCTTCTGCCCGCGACTTCGTCTGCTTGGCGAACCTTTGGCCAGAATAATAATTATTCTGTTTTAATCTCGGATTTAAACTATTGCCGATTACATTAAAACATACAATGCGATTAAATTGACAATATACAGTGATCCGCTGCAACTTCACACGAGAAGGGGTCCCCTTTTTGGTTATCTTCTTAATATATAAAATCGTAAACTGAATGACTGACTGACTGACTGATCTATCAACGGACAGCCCAAACCGCTGGACCTAGAGACTTGAAATTTTGCACACAGATACCTTATACATAGTAGGCATCCACTAAGAAAGGATTTTTGAAAATTCCATCCCTAAGGGGATGAAATAAGGGATGAAAGTTTGTATGAAAGCCCCCTTAGTTTTGAAGCTAGGATCTTCCAATTTTGTGTTTAGGCTGACCATTGAAAACTAATAAATACGGGTCTCGGCGTTTATCAAAATTCTACCCCCGAGAATCTATGGCAAAGAGAAAATTTTACAGATTAAAATAAGTCGTTTTGTACCGCAAGCGCTCTGAAGTTGCCGCAAATCACTGTCTATTATCAATTTAACCGGATTGAACAAACATTCACATTTATAATATTAACATAGGTTTGTCAACTTGAGAGGGCAGGTGTTTCCAAATTTTTTAATAAAGTAGTTCGCAAACTAATTAAATTCTTCGTTATTTGCAGTGTTAGTTAATAATTATATTTCTTTATTATCCATTCGATAATTCTTGTGTTTTATTTAACAATTTTAAATTAATTGAAGACCAATTTATTTAAGTCCAGGTAATATTTTGTTAGTTTTCGCATAAATAACCTCTTCGTTTTATATCACAAAGTATTATTTAATTTTCTCAATTTATTTTGTAATTTGAACTCTGTTGCTAGGTGTTAAGACACTAAATGCATTTCGGTGAGCGTGCGCGTGATAATGTATGTACTAATGTGATGGATGCCTTATTGCACTAATAAATTAATAAGCTAATATTTTTGTTTTATTTTAGTAGATATTCTGTATGATAATATTAAGCCCTCCGTAGCAAGTGGACAGATTCGCAACTGGATAGATTCTCAGGTAGACGGATTAGCAACTGGAAAGGCGGCCGGGCAAAGGGGCCGAAAATAGGAACAGGGGGGCCGGACACTGGGCAAATCGTACTTTTTTGGAAAATAATTTCTAATGACAAAACCGACTAATGGAAAATTTCTAGGCACTTTACCCTACCACCTTAACGAAAATCAGAGAGCGCTCGACGCAAGACGAGCTATTCAAAAAATAGGGGCCCAGTTATAGAAAACTAAAAAACCCGCAATTTATTTTGAACCTTAATGTCTTTGCATGTAAGTAGTTTTTTCTACTACATCAAACAACAACAACAAAATCAACTAAAACATTTAATTCATCCAAGTTTTCTCAACTCAACAAGGTTTAGATTTCCAAGACGGTGGTTTAGCATTATCATAGATAGTCGAAAACACCATTAAGACACCAGTATAGCACCCTATTATAGTTAACGCGTACAGTAAGCGATCGCGGAAACCCGCCTTCAGCCATATCGGTCTGCCATCTTCACATTGGTACTCGGCTTGAAGCTTCCTCATCTTCACTAAAGTGCGCGGGTAACGTAACACGTTGGTTGTCGCTATCGGCCGTGCAAATAAAAACGGTCTCGTGGTATTTTTTAATAAAGACATTTTTTTAAATGTAAAGCTTGATTTTGGTGATGAAACGTTTGGTTGTCAGAATGACAATTTGATGCAATGAGAAAATTTTTTGGTTGTCGAATGACAATTTAATGCAGATTTTTTTTAAATAATGACAATGTTCTCGGTGGCCAGTGGGTAAATTAAAAATAAAAACAACACAAGCGCCACTCCCGCAAAAAAAAAAAATGTGCGTGTGGTGTGAGTGTTCCTATCCTAGAAATTGATTTGACCATACGAAGATTTTAAGAAATAATTGTGAAAACTTGATGGTGAAATCGAAAAATTTGTGAAACCTATGTAGACTAAGTTATGGTCGATTATATAGAACACTCATACCGCCAGTCTCGCGAAAACGCCATCTTGATATCATATAATATACTAGAAGTATGTTAAAAAAGATATATGGAAAATTTGTGCTGAATTTGTGACAACTATTCACAAAATAATCAATTCATTATCATGGTTAATTTGGATTTTATAAGGGTTTTTTAGGAACACTCACACCACACGGTGTGTGGTGTGGGTGTTCCTGAAATCACTAACTTTAACTGAATAATATTGAAATTTTATTATTGTATATGATAATTCGGATTCAGAGTAAATTTGTGACACATAAATCTTGACACAAAACGTGATAGATCAAGAGCAAATAAACATTTTGTTTCTTTTTCAATGCTCGTGTGAGTGTTCCATATTTTGGCATTTATTTGATTAACTAGACCTCGTATACAAGTGGAGACTGCATCCAAAATTGTGAAAAGTTTGTTCTTAAAATTTAAAACATCGTCTATTTCCGTAAGCGTTATACTTTAATAGTTATAGATTTTTTACATTTTCAAAGGAATATTATTAAACACAATGACACCTCCCAACATATCTTTCTCACTGGATTTGACGAAAATAAAACAAGAAATAGAATTAAATGTTATTTTATTGAAGTAAATAATGCTATATACATCCCGTGTGTAACCGTCCTTACTGCCATCTTGGCTGAACGAGCGACTAAAACATTAATAATTAACTTTATTACGACAAACAGGCTGCTTTTAGAGGTATCTTAGATAAAAAGTTAGAACTTCATCATTCATTAAATACCACGCGGGCTTATTTTTCGTTTTGCAATCTACTCTCCTCTTGGAAGTAATTTTGGCCAGTGTCAAGTGTTGAATAGTTCAGTGGTAGATGGTTTCAATTTTTATTAGAATGCGGGTGCATCGCATTCCAATGCTGCTTGGAGTATTTGGCACGAAGTATATCAAGACAGTTTACTCGGTTAGTTCTGCCGAGGTAGCCACCACTACTATAAAAGTCTCAGCTACACACAACCAAGATCGCGCCTATTTCAATTATCCCACATATTGTTCAGTTGCGTAGACATTATTACTCTCTAGTATAATAATGTACTCTATGACTAGTACCACAAAACTGCATTAATTTTAATAACAACACAATATCCACTATTAATCAATGGATGAAGATCACCAGAGCTCATCTGGATTCAACTCCCTAATTAACAGATTTACCAAACCTTTCCATTTTTTATCAACATTCGTCGAAACACAGCACTATTTTTTTTTAATCGCTCGTTCAGTTAGGCTACCTTTGGATTCGAATGAGAGAGGGCTCGCCCACTAACACTGACTTAAACCTAACTTGTGACTACGCGCTTACATCGTCAGTTCCTGTGGACAACAAACATAATTATTAATTAATAACTTATTGTACAATGAGATTAAGGCGAGGCAGTTCACAAAATTTACTCTTTCACTATGTCTTTAGAATAAGGTTGAATATGGCATAGCTTTAATTGACGCTTCGCCAGAAATTTTACGAAATTTAGTACATTTTTATTGATTTCTGAAATACTGGATCATTTATCAAAAATGTACTTGGTTATTGTGTTAAATCGATAAAAAAGCTATCCTTTTTGCATAAAAAATCATATCACTGCCGTTGAAAATTACGAAATATGACGATTGGAAATTTATTTTTTATAAGTTTTTATGGTGTGTTATTCAGGATTTTTTTACAGAGTTACCATGCCATTTTTCAATATTCTGTACGGTTATTGTGTTTCTTTATTTCTTTTTTAGTCTACAGTAATTTTTGTGAAGTAGAATTCACCAGTTCACATTGGAAGTTCAAAAATCAATCTTTTCATTAGATCGTGAACTGGCCTCGCCTTAAAGTAAGTATGGTACATTACTGCAGCGGCAGGCAACATACGCATTGAAGGACGAACGTGAAAATGTGGGTCGAGGCGTAGTCGAGGCACACATACGTGAGTCCATCAATGCCTAGTTGCGGTCAAGACTTGTATAGTACTTTTCTCAAATAATGCGCGGAAAATCAGAGCAAAAAAATAATCAGGTGCTCCATACATTTTGGTCAGTGACGTTTTCTGTGGAAGTCGATTCTTTTTTTGCTTTGATAATTTTGGTCCCATAGACAAACGGTTCAAAAAATCACCCTGTATATATATCGCACACAGACAGAGTCTGTTTAGTTGTCTAAATTTACAGAAAAATAATTAAAATATTGAAATGTTATAAACCTGCAATGTACAATATCAGCTGATTGCTAAAGTTTGTTAGGGCGCGTTCCCGCGATCTTATCGAGTACACTGTACATTGTTTCTCAACGAAAAATCAAAATCTCAACTATGCATTTGCGACAAAGTGGTTCCATAGATAAAGTTGCTTCACTCTAAAGGGTAGAATCAACCTTTAAAGTTTTCGCTAGGGTTCACTAACACTCTGTATTAATACTGACCATAATAGCGTTGACGATATCAGAGTTGTTATTGCGCAGCGCTCTCACGGCTCTCGCCCGAGACATGTTGGCCTGAGACATCACTATCTCCCTGTCTCTCTCGTCACTATTATACTATAATACTAGCCTTCCTCCTTCCTCCGCGTGGACAATAGAAAAATCCCCAGGTAAGTATCCCTTTTGCCCGCAATTTAACAAATAAGGAGACCAGTTTTAAAAGATCTCCTTAGTGTACGAATGCTAGAACTACGAGGAGTTCAAGCTGTTTTCGAGGTTCCACCAAATTAGATGAAACATAGCTTAGATTTTAAGTTCGACTCCAAACTACCAAACTGTGAAAATTCCATCAAAATCCGTTCCGCCAGTATTGAGTGATTCGCGCACAAACATTTGGAATTTACTGTTTTATTATGTGTATAGATATATCTCACCATAATAGCGTTGACGATATCGGAGTGGTTATTGCGCAGCGCTCTCACGGCTCTCGCTCGAGACACATTGGCCTGAGACATCACTATCTCCACGTCTTTCTCATCGACTCCTGCTTCGTCCGCTCCTTCTTCGTCTTCTTCTTCAGCTATGGGGGCTACGGTCTGTGGAATTAAAGGCATATTTGAGAGGTATGGTATTGAAATCTGATAAGATAACTTTGTCAAAAGTTTCGCAGACCATAAAAAAATTCAGTCTAACCAATTAGTTTATGACATGGCAACACAAATTTTAACTGGACCAACAGATATTTGGTTACTATCCCCGCCAATTGGTAATGCGCTGGAACCTTGTTACATTAACATCCACATTGACGTGATCCGCAACTAAAAATGTCATGAAACAAAAAAATCTAATAGGTGATCTAATATATTAATTATTGAAATATTATTTTCAATAAGATAGGGCTTCGGTATATGAAAAAGTTACAAGTTTTTCGTTTTTGAGGTTAAAAACATGGCCGCCAGGCGCATTACCAATTGGCGGGGATAGTACGGTAGTAATAAGGGCTTTTGATCCGGAATCTGTTTTTTGTTGGTGGATATCTATGTTTTAGTTGATTTTTCTACAAAACTAGCCAACCATTTTAAACCTATTTTTAAAAGCTCTCTAACGATGCTATAACCTCGAATTTGGTCACAAAGCATTATAGTGGATTTTAATAGAGCCCTAATCAAATCAAAATGGCAAACCCTATTCATGATGTCACACGAACATCGATATCTTCCAAATAATTTCGGCAAATAGTACAACCCAAAAATTTCATACTTTGATTTATCTGTTTTAAGTTGAAGCCCGGCAGATTTGCCGAAGTTCGAAAAGTTAACCCCTGGGCAATAAAATCAAATTTTGAATCCTTTTTCCTATAATGATCCTTGTATAAAAGCTTTAAGGGCGTTTATGCGCTACACTAGCGCCGCCAATGGAAAAAAATCATAGTAAGACAAGAAAATATTGTTTTCACTCCTCTTGCTCAAAAAGTGCGTCATTGTAACGTACAAGAGTCGAGATAAAATAGCATAATAAGCCCTAGGGGATAAAGTTTTTTCTTTTTTAATGTTTGTCTATTACCAATGAGCGTACTAAAACGAAAAAGTTTTTATTCATAATCACGAATAAAAACTCGCTCGACTTAATACTGGGGGTCTATTACGAAAAGTTTAATGCGATACACGCGGCTGCGTCCGTGCTTCGTTCTGATTGATTCCTATTCAAAGCACTTGCGTATGCGATATTGCAAAGTGATTGCGTAAATTTGACAGTTTCTCTCTGGATCCGTCATTATTCGTTCAATAGACTATGGACTACGATAGCTACATTGAAAATATTTGTAATAACTATAACCGACGAACTGCGGACGATTATCGTGACCAAGTTTCGTAATAGGCCCCCAGTTTCTCATTCTTATTTTTGAAAATGGAACTAAAAGCATCTCTTCGGTAAAATCATAGACTTATTTATACTCTGTGTACAGAGTGAATCGTAGAATGCGTGTTTGTGTTGCTTAGCTGCTACAGCAGAAATTAAAAAGGTACCATGGCGCGAAATCTTTAGAATTTTTTTATAATTACAAACTGATTGAATTGTGTGACTGTAATTGGAAAGTAATAATTTTAATCTTCTGCCGTCAAGCACAAATCATTTATTTAAATATTGTACAAAAAGTTTATGAAGTGGAGGAAAAAAAAACGCGTGGATTCGTTTACGGAAGTAAGTAAGTAGGTATAAACTATTTAATATTGTATTTTATTTTCTCGCAATCGTAGTGAAAAGTATAGTGTAACACACGACGCTAAAACCCATTGTAACTCGGTTTCTATTTATTCCCTCGCTAAAGCTCGGGAATAAAAATACCTCGTATGCAATGGGTACTTTTAGCGTCTTGTATAACAATCTACTATTTCACTCCTCTTGCTCAAAAAGTGCGTCATTGTAACGTACAAGAGTCGAGATAAAATAGCATAATAAGCCCTAGGGGATAAAGTTTTTTCTTTTTTAATGTTTGTCTATTACCAATGAGCCTACTAAAACGAAAAAGTCTTTATTCATAATCACGAATAAAAACTCGCTCGACTTAATACTGGGGGCTATTACGAAAAGTTTAATACGATACGCGCAGCTGCGGCCGTGCTTCGTTCTGATTGATTCCTATTACAAAGCACTTGCGTATGCGATATTGCAAAATGATTGCGTAAATTTGACAGTTTCTCTCTAGTGGATCCGTAATTATTCGTTCAATAGACTATGGACTACGATAGCTACATTGAGAATATTTGTTATAACTACAACCGACGAACTGCGGACGACTATCGTGACCAAGTTTCGTAATAGGCCCCCAGTGTCTCATTCTTATTTTTGAAAATGGAACTAAAAGCATCTCTTCGGTGAAATCATAGACTTATTTATACTCTGTGTACAGAGTGAATCGTAGAATGCGTGTTTGTGTTGCTTAGCTGCTACAGCAGGTACCATGGCGCGAAATCTTTAGAAATTTTCTATAATTACAAACTGATTGAATTGTGTGACTGTAATAGGAAATAAATAATTTTAATCTTTTGCCGTCAAGCACAAATCATTTATTTAAATATTGTACAAAAAGATTATATGAAGTGGAGGATAGAGAAACGAATGGATTCGTTTACGGAAGTAGGTGTATAAACTATTTTATTGTATTTTATTTTCTCGCAATCGTAGTGAAAAGTATAGTGTAACACACGACGCTAAAACCCATTGTAACTCGGTTTCTATTCATTCCCTCGCTAAAGCTCGGGAATAAAACTACCTCGTATGCAATGGGTAATTTTAGCGTCTTGTATAACAATCTACTATTTAACGATAAAGAGTACCACAAAGCTTCTTCGGAGTACACTAGAAGAACACAATTCACAATTTCGTCTTTATTTAAGGACTTTGACATCAAGACAATATCAATTTAAATTTTCTATGTAATTTTGACATTAAATTGTATTTGTAATTTTTTTGTATGTAAACATGATGTAACTATCCTTTAAATTGACAATATATTTTTCGCATGCATATTTATGGTGATATAGCCGTTTTATGATAATTATGTACCTATTAACTTGTGTGAATATCTGTGAATAAATGAATTGAATTGAAACGCTCTTAACAAATAATTTATAGTAATAAAAAAGGTAACTTACTGTGCCAGTAGCAGCAGAATCGTTGCCAGCGGCAGCAGTCTCCGGGGCCTTGAACCGTTCAGCGGCAGCCATAGTTGCCTGCTGCGACAGATCTTCGATCTTGGCCTCCCCGAACACTATGTAAGTGTCCGAATGAGGGTTCTTGTATACGTCTGGAGAGTTTATCACAAATAGGATGTTCTTGGATTTGCGGATTGTCACTCTGTTTACACCTTGCACCTGCGGGTGAAAGGTTTTGGGTTATGGTAACAAATAAGATTATGGTGGTAAGGTAAATGGCAAGTACCAACAAAAGTGAGGGACATTTTGTACATTCCAATCATTTATAATACTTAAGAGAATCAAGGGGCTAATTGTTTAATTTCAAAATCTATCACTATTGCCCTTTAGACTCATCCATTTTTCAAACGAAAGTTTGACAAATGGATGCGTCTAAAGCGACACATAGCTATTTGCTATAAATTATTACTTTGATAAGTTTTTTGTGCCAAATTGTGCTAATCTTCGTTATCGCATCGCTTTCGAAACATGTACAGTCAGCAAAGTTATGAGCTGAACACCCTAAAGTTCTTGCATTTACCCAAAAGCCATAAAATTTAGATAAAAAAGCATATTTTGTATAAAAACAATGGAAGCAAGTAAATGACCAACTTTTAGTGCCATCCTTTCAAGGGAATTTGTTTTCAAACTGTTGAGATCATAACATTGCTGACTGTACATACCGACACACATTGAGCGCTGGCTCGACTGAGTCAGCTGTGAGCAGTAGGCTAATAAGGTTTAAGTGCAGAATGAGGCCCCTAGTATTGTTGTAAAATACTTCAATATAAAATGATGTACTTAAACAGGTGATAGTGTTGCTTAAACTGAGTAACTTTCTCCAACGAACATAGGTCGAAAAACAAAAAAAAATCATATTCCCATACAAAATCTATTGGTCAGCTGACAGAAAGTTTTCTATGGAATAGAAAGGCGTAAAAAGGCGTTTTTCGACCTATGTTTCTTGGAGAAAGTTGTTCAGTTTAAGCAACACTATCACCTATTTATTAAGTATCATCACATCACTTGGTACCACCTTATATTGTTATAAAAGACTTGAATATACATACCGGTTTCAACCCGAGTTTGCTCATGATCTTGCGCGCCTTCTTCTCGCCACGCGACTGCTTCGCCTTCGACACGATGTCGATGCCCGCGATGGGGTTCGAGATTCCGCCCGCGCCGGGCGCTCCTGGAGTAAGTTTATTTAATTGGACAATGGAAACATACAGCTCAATATTGAGATTTTATATAAAATCTCAAAAAAAATATCACAAAAAAGCTCAATTTTAATTCTTATGAATGAAAAGTATTGTTTCCATACAATGTGATTAATTTAACAATCAACAAAGTTATGAGCTGAACACCTTAAGGTTCACTTGTATTGTCTTGCATTTACCCAAAAGTAATAAAATTGAGATAACAAAAGCATCTTTTGTATAAAAACAATAGAGGCAGGTAAAAGACGAACTTTTAGTGCATCCTTGCAAGCGAATTTGTTTTCAAACTGTGAAAGTCATAAGTTTGCTCATTTGCTGACTGTACATACAATGTGATTAATTTAACAATGTACGGTCAGCAAAGCTATGAGCTGAACACCTTAAGGATCATTTCTAGATTGAGTTGTCTGTATTGTCTTGTATTTACCCAAAAGTCACAAAAGCATCTTTTGTAAAACAATGGAGGCAGGTAAAAGACGAACTTTTAAGTCCTTCCTTGCAAGCAAATTTGTTTTCAAACTGAAGGTCATAACTTTGACTGTACAACAAAAGTAGCCAAATTCAGAGCAAAAAAAAAAATATTAAAAAATCTTTATCCAGTAACAGCCTCACAGGAGTCTAAAACCTCACCACGTATCACCATGGGGGAGGGGGGGTTAAAAAGTTGCTAAAAACATCACGTGATTAATGGACGGCCCCTTAGTAGTGGCAGTGGCTTGGTGGGGTGGGATTTCTGAAAGGTGAGTCGATGGGATTCAGCTTGTATGGACCCTTCGCCTCTGATAGTCAGTTAATATAACTTTTAAACAAACACCAGAATATCTCCTTCATAAACTAGCTAAGTTAACAAACTTGGACAACATAATAATATGAAATCTATTATTTCTTTTCTAATCTGACTTTTGTCTTAATAACTAGGTATATAAAGATTTTTTCTTTAAAAACATACCTGCATCTTCCAATTCTGGAATAGTGTCATCGGAGTCGCTGTCTGATGATGCGGTCTCCTCCTTACGCTTCTCCGTCATGGAGGCGGTGGCCTTGTCCAGTTCAGTCAGCTCTGGCATTTTGGAATCCCCTGGGTTGGTTATTGTGGACTAGAAAAAATATCCTGGAATTAAAAATATTTATTTTAGATAAAGAATATAACTTACTGCCGTACTCAGAGACGTCAATTAAGTTTAATATAATATTATAAATGAGAAAGTCTGTTTGTTTGTTACGCCTTCACATCTTTACTGAACCGATCATCATGAAATTTTAGATACACATTGTAGAGGGTACAGAGAAGGATATATCCCGAAATAAAAATGTTGTTCCCTAGGGATAGCCAAAAAACTTTCCACACGGGCGAAGCCATGGGCGGCCGCTAGTAAAGTAATAAATGAAATAACACATCACACCATCCATGAAATAACATATCACACCATCCATAAGTAAATTGATAAATAAAACTCTTGGCCAAAAACCTCAGTTAATAATTAATATTTTAGTCACAAGTCACAAGTAAGTAATTTTATCTTTTTCACAAGTTTCTGGTCAATGGTTTTGTGGTGTACAGGTAGTTAGTAGTAGTATAGTACAATAACACTCTACTAGATAGAAATCAGTGAATAAATAAAATTGTTTTACTGCCCAAATTTACCAACACAATATCAAAATAGATGGTGTCAACAGATACCTAACTAAAATATTTTTGAGTGCATCTCAAATCTTTCACTGTCGATCGTTAGAGCAATCTAGACCTGCGCTCCAGGGCTTTTTAGTGCATCTGTCAGAATACCTAGATAATTATTCACTTCGTATCTACAGTTTTGGTAATAAAAAAACGATATTATTTGATACTACGATTTCATAAATTGCAAATATACGTCGGAGATATGTTTCTGAAAGTATAAATTACTGTATTTGGCGAATATTTATCAAACTTGTTAATGTAAACTGTGAAATAAGAGACACCACTTTTTCACTTATTTACTGCGAAAAAACAAAAATACAAGTCAAGGATTCAAGCCAATCTAAAATTTAAAAACCCGTTCCTAAATTCACACATTATTTTATCGTAATTTTACATTATTTAATGGAAATATGACACTGATTCCAATACCGCTTAAACAGGTGAGGTTTAAACACTTGGACTAAACACAAACTGTATGAAATAAATAGCAATATAACACCACAATATGTTGAATACACCGCAAAATAACAAAATATCACTAGCACAATTAAGATTTCACCAATATTTACGGATAAAATTACCTTTGTTAAGAATAAAATCGGCACAACGGTACAGTATCCACTTTTGACAAAAGAATGCAAAAGTTGCCAGCACAGATAATTAATTAATATGTACTACGCGTTCACATCGTCGATCGGTCGATGTCATTGCGTCGACGACCGTTATGACGTCACAGCTAACGGTACTGTAGGCAAAAAGTGATCATGTTTTCAACTGTTTTTCATTTGTTTCTTGTTCAAAGAGTGTCATTTATTTATCTAACAAGTTAGGTTCGTCGCTATTATGTAGGAACTTTAATCTTTTAATCATTATAACAATACACATAATGAACATAATGATTAAATCAACAGAAACAAAAATTAAGCTTTGCATTGCTAGCCGTACTAGAAAGGCGACGCAGGGGGTGCGGTATGACGAAGCGGGCCGGGAGGTAGCGGCAATGATGAAGTGAACGCGTAGTATGTACTGATTATTTCCTCTGTGGTACTGACTACTGACTATGTAGCAAGCAGGGACCGGAATACCGATATTTTTTTAGTATCGATATCCAAATATCGATATCGGAACTGATATTTTGGTATCGATTTATCGATACTGATATCAGTATTTTATTTCAGTACACGAATATCGATACTTTTTAGAAAATTATCAGTATTGATACCGGTACTGAAATACCGATATAATACCGATAAAATGCCTTTTGCGCTTTAAATTTTTTTTATTTCCTTTAGTTTTTTTTAGTTTTCGCACTTCGGCTCAGGGCTTGGAAACCGGTAATAATTTTTTGAACCGGTTCGACGAAATTATAGGTTAGTAGGTACTTACATTTAAATATTCTTTGCACAAAAGGCACTTTGATTTTAAAGATCTTTTATTTATGTTCTTGCCGTCCCATAATTATAAAAATGTTGAAAAATAACGAACGAAAGTAGTCGCGTGAATAATCAAACAACAAATGAATTAATTAGTTGCATGCTAGCTGCTTGAGCGCTGTTGCCGTACCGTACCTCTCCGCAACCCGCCCGCCCCGCAGCGCGCAAACATGCAACGTCGCTTCGCAGCCTAGCATATCAGTACTGGGTATCGATAAAAGTATCGATACAAAATACCGGTACTTTATATTACCGATACAAATATCGGTATTTATCACAGTTATCGATACCGTTATCGATATTTTCGTTAAAATATCGATATTCAGAATATATCGGTATCGGCGGGTCTACCGGCTAAAAATAATGAAGTTAATGTTAACTGTAAGTATGTGATACATTGCTTCTTTTCTTTGGCACAAATAAAAACTTACCAAAGAAAAGAAGCAATGTATCACATACTTACAGTTAACATTAACTTCATTATTTTTAGCCGGTGGTAGACCCGCCGGTCCCTGGTAGCAAGGATGCCAGCAGCCACAGACATTGTTACCAAAAATGTGTCTGACACCACGTGTGTTCCAAAGAGAATATAATCACTACGTTTAGCGTGTTCAACATCGGTATAATGTACTCAATACTCAAATCATTTATTGCATTCCACAGTGTTACAGTAGTTCTTAAATTATAATATTTTAGATCACTATGGACCCTGTCGGGCACAACAACAATAACAGATAGCAAACACTTATTTATTATTACTTATTTATATAAATCATACTTAATGTGGTTATTTTTTTTTTGTTGTTTGTTTCATTACAATAGTAGTTATTACTTAATTAATAAAAACTATTTTATTTATTAATTTCTATTAAATTATATTGCACTTTGAATTTAAGTAAAGTATTTTAATGTTTTAATTTAGTTTACTTTTTATCTAACAATATTCACATTTCTATATTTTCATCTTCTAAATATTCCTTCATGTTGTAATAACACTTTTTTTTTTATTTAGTTTACTTTTTATCTAACAATATTCACATTTCTATATTTTCATCTTCTAAATATTCCTTCATGTTGTAATAACACTTTTTTGTTAGTAATTGTTTTAAATTATTTAAGAATTCTTTATAATCATTGTCATTTTTTAGTGAAGTTTTTTTTTTTTATTGACATGACTAGCGGGCTGAACGAATGGTGTTTCATATAAGAATTTGGAAGCATTAATTTATTTCTGTTTCTAAGATTATGTTTTTTAATTTGATCATCTCGTTTAGGTGTATAAATTTGGGTATTTCCGAACGAATTTACATATCGACATACCAAATATAGATGCAGGGTAAGGTCAAGATTTTATGTTTTTCAAAGTAAGGTTGGTCTGTAAGCTGTCTGATTCATCTATGTTAACAATGATTCTAATAAGTTTCTTTTGAACTGTCAATAAACTTCCGACATCAGTACTAGATCCCCATAGGATGACGCCATAGCACTAGGATCACACTTATCTGGTAACACGTCTATTCAAATACGGCGTGTTAAGACGTGCCTGCCTAGCATGACCGATTTATATCGCGTGATATAGCGTTTTATCACGTTTAACTGTCAAAAAGACAAAGGAATTTGACAGTTCAGTGTCGATAAAATGCTTTATCATGCGATATAAATCGGTCATGCTAGGCAGGCTGGCGTCAGACATGTGCGGGCCCGCACCTTGAATATGATATGAATAAAGGTGCGGGCACATTTGTCTGACGCCACGCGTTAACACAATATGTTAACACGCCGTCAGATGACATCGGTTTTCATAGTAAATGTATGCACTAGGATCACACATACAGCTTGGCCATAAAGAGATGAAATTAAATAAAATGGAACTAAAATTTTTGAGTACAAAATATAATCAGTGTTGCCAAATTATTCATGATTTTGACGTGTTTACATACAAAGTGGCGCCCTCAATTTTTGTCAACTCTATATGGTCAAGCTGTATCTAGGCCTGCCTGCCTAGCATGACCGATTTATATCGCGTGATATAGAGTTTTATCACGTTTAACTGTCAAAAAGACAAAGGAGTTTGACAGTTGAGTGTCGATAAAATGCTATATCACGCGATATAAATCGGTCATGCTAGGATGAGTGGGTCTCCAGCTTCCTCATAGGCTATAGAGAAATTCTAAGCATGCCATATTTTAAAGCATAATAGCAGCAATCAAACTTCCAGACATAATAATAGCAGCCACCATAAGCTCGTTACCATGTGTTGTTTTATGTGTGCGAGCTGGCGACACGTGTCTACAGCTTACACATGCCGTTAAGGCAAACCAGTGAGGTTAGGGTTTTAGACTATAGTCAGAAATTTAGAGCCTAATTGCAGCAATAAGATCCAAAAAAACCAACCATCACACTCAAATACTCTTGAAACTACGAGCATAAAACTGTGTGCGAGCTGGGGACCCGTGTCACTGGCTTGCACAGCTGTATTTTCGTAATTATTTAAGCTACGATTATGTATTATACCTCAAAATTTTCAGCCGAATTGCAGCATTAGGCTCCAAATTTTTCAAAACTTTAACTCGAAAGGTTTTTGAGCTACGAGCCGATATCTATGTGTAAGCTGGGGACCCGTGTCGCCGGCTGACACATGGTGAATTGCTGTAACTGTATATGTTAGAGTTTCGTTTTAAAGATCAAATGATATGTTATAATTGCAGCACACACGAGGCAAAATTTCAAATCTCTGGGCCTCTTAGTTTCGAAATTATAAGCCAAAAACCGTTTTCCCCGCCAAAAAATTCAAAAAAATGGCTCGGAAGCGGCTAATCGCACCGTTGCCGTTCCGTGCGCTACACTTTTGCAATCGAATTTGAACCTAAGAGCTAGTATTATTTTGAGTCATTTTAATTTGCGCTCTCGATCGTTTTAATTTATGTACTGAGAATTTTAGTCTAAGAGGTAGGAGCTGATATAACTGGTTACCTAATAGCTGTAAGCTGATATAACTGGTTTAATATAAAAGCAAAGTCTATTTATATAGGAATGTTTATATCGCTAAGGTATAGGTACTTTATTTTAAGGAGCTTAAAATAATTAATGCAACCATGTAAAAGTAATCATTTCGCACCAATGAAACTTAGTATTGAATAATTCCGATTATCATGTATGGTCTTCATCATCAGTTCCATTTCACCAAAATGTACTTTCCGAAAGCAAATGCATAGGTTACTTAAGAAAATACCAAAATCGCTATAGGTGTGCCTATAATATTTGAAGAGTTTCCTTGATTTGTCCAGGAACCCATCATTAGATCCTGACTTCATGATAATGGGACCAACTTGGAAGTATATACTTTCAAACAAAAAATCAATTTTTTAAATCGGTCCAGCAGTCTTCGAGTAATCGAATAACATACATAACTCCTCCTCTTTTTGAAGTCGGTTAAAAAGTTTTAGTTATGTTGATTATTTGCTCCAAATGTGCCTAGGTATACCTATTATAGTCGACTAGTGTCCGCCCGCGACTTCATCTGCGTGAAAAGTTTATTTGTTCTTTTTTAATCTCTTTTTATCCAGTTAATTAATAAAAAATCCTGTGGTTTTATGGTCTTTTTTTTAAATGGTAACGATGTTTTGTATAATCGCTACATCCCTATTTGAACTGATCGAGTGATCAAAATTTATAACCTAATAAAAACGTGTTAATAAAATAAAATAAAGTACCTATACCTTAGCGATATAAACATTCCTATATAAATAGACTTTGCTTTTATATTAAATTAGGTAACCAGTTATATCAGCTCCTACCTCTTAGACTAAAATTCTCAGTACATAAATTAAAACGATCGAGAGCGCAAATTAAAATGATTCAAAATAATACTAGCTCTTAGGTTCAAATTCGATTGCAATAGTGTAGCGCACGGAACGGCAACGGCGCGATTAGCCGCTTCCGAGCCATTTTTTTGAATTTTTTGGCGGGGAAAACGGTTTTTGGCTTATAATTTCGAAACTAAGAGGCCCAGAGATTTGAAATTTTGCCTCGTGTGTGCTGCAATTATAACATATCATTTGATCTTTAAAACGAAACTCTAACATATACAGTTACAGCAATTCACCATGTGTCAGCCGGCGACACGGGTCCCCAGCTTACACATAGATATCGGCTCGTAGCTCAAAAACCTTTCGAGTTAAAGTTTTGAAAAATTTGGAGCCTAATGCTGCAATTCGGCTGAAAATTTTGAGGTATAGTACATAATCGTAGCTTAAATAATTACGAAAATACAGCTGTGCAAGCCAGTGACACGGGTCCCCAGCTCGCACACAGTTTTATGCTCGTAGTTTCAAGAGTATTTGAGTGTGATGGTTGGTTTTTTTGGATCTTATTGCTGCAATTAGGCTCTAAATTTCTGACTATAGTCTAAAACCCTAACCTCACTGGTTTGCCTTGACGGCATGTGTAAGCTGTAGACACGTGTCGCCAGCTCGCACACATAAAACAACTCATGGTAACGAGCTTATGGTGGCTGCTATTATTATATCTGGAAGTTTGATTGCTGCTATTATGCTTTAAAATATGGCATGCTTAGAATTTCTCTATAGCCTATGAGGAAGCTGGAGACCCACTCATCATGCTAGGCAGGCAGATAACACGTCCATACAAATACGGCGTGTTAACACGTGGCGTCAGAAAAATGTGCCCGCACCTTAATAAATATAATTTTAATCTGGTAACACTGGCTGTCCTTCCTGTCATCGTTCTGTCAATGTATGTCATGTCATCGTCGTGTCAATATTTTTGTCGTGGTGCTTGCTTCGTCTCGCATGCCAATTTATTTCTATTTAATCTCATTGCTACTCTTAATTTGTGTTAAAGAATGAATTCTTGATTTATTTTAAAATAATAAATATAAGCTGAAGGACTGAGTAGTGCACATCATAGATTGGTTCACATCTGTGCTAAAAACCTGTTGTGTATACGGGGTGATGTGACGAGGTCCAAAGTGCGATTAGTGATTTTTATTAAATATTTTGTGACGTGCAAGTGAACTATTTGTTGTTAAAATGTCTTTGGAAGATAAGTTTAATGCTGCAGTTAATGTCATTAGGAGTTTGCCGAAAAGCGGTTAGTATTTATTGTTTATTGGTCAAGACTTCTGATAAACAACTCCTTTAGATTTTGTAGCACATAAGCAATTATCAATAAATGAATAAGTACTGTAGGTACCTAATTTATAATATGTTAAAATATCTTAAAAAAATCCTTCCGATACCAATTGAGTAATAATGTCCAGCAGTTTAAGGACATTTTCAAGTAGGGTAGAAAAAACAAGTTGGTGATAAACATAGTAAGTAACATAATATTTAAATAAGAAGTATGCCAAGGACCAGAAAACCCCATTTTTAGCAAGTCATTGTTAGAGTAAGCCCAACAAAAAGATAGGGTTTCCCTATCAACAGTGTCAGTCTCTCTTTGTAGTAACTTTTTGAATAAGCTTCCAATGCGCTTACCAAATCAATAGGGTTCTTATCAGGTTGTCTATTGTCTATCTCTTTTCCGCACAATCTCCTTTCATGCCAATTTGCTTGAGCACATTTTCAAACCCTTCATAAAGTTTCCTCAACAGGTTAATTCAGTTTTTTTTTTTACCATTTCACACAGCGCCATCTAGCCCCAAACTAAGCAAAGCTTGTAATATGGGTGCTAGACAACTGATATACTACATATACTTTTTAAATATATACTTATTATACATAGTAACACCCAGACCCGTCACAGAAATTAAAATTCATCATTTCAATTTTTGCCCGGCCGGGAATCGAACCCGGGACCTCTTGCGTGGTAGGCGGCATGTTGACCACTGCACCATTCAGGTCGTCAAGCAAGGTAGATTTGGAAAGTGCTACCCAAATTAACTGTACTAATTTGATTATCCTTTCGTTGGAGTAAGTTGACAACATGCTTATTGCATTAATAGCGTTTGTGAAAACAAGTCTATGAAATATCCCGCTTACCATTAAACCCCTTTAATGGTAAACGGTTTTGGTCCTTGTTCTATGCATACATAGATTACTAAATTAGCTTTTCTTAATAATCTAGGTCGGGGGTGTCAGACTGATTTTTCTAAAGGGCCATTTTTAAGTTAAGATTATGTTAGCGGGCCAGACCCAAAATTAAAAACTCCAACACATACGAAATTAAAATCTTTATTTTTATACAAAGGTAATAAAAATGAGTTATCTTGAGCTTGACGATCCAGGATCCATGAGATGCCATAAAATCTGATATATTGAGGTAAACTACACCCTTTAGTAACAAATATTAGAATAGAATCTGATATATTCAAGTAAATTACACCATTTTAAAGGAATCTCTCATTAAATTACATGTTACGAATAATATTAGGTTACAGATTTTTTTATAGTACATACCTTCCTAATTTCAATAATTAAGTCTTTGTCTCAAAAGTGTTTTTTAGATTCCTTTGTCACAAAATAGAGAGACTATAGAAGTTAAGTTTAGTACTACACACGCTCGAGAAGCTCTCACGGACCGACGATTATTCGCCACGCTCAGGAGGCCAATTTTTTAATCATTAGAATTTCAAATTGTGTATGAAATCGCAAGATTCGTATGCGAATCCCTAAAATCGCTATTTTTGAATTTTCATACTTGTGAATTTTGCAACGAGTGGTCCGACCCTCGGTCCGACTACTCGTTTTCGATATTCTACCAGTAAAAATTACGTGCGAGAGAGATAGAAATATCAAAATCAAATGACCGACAGACAATGACATTATAACTTTTTAATTTACGTTCCGTTCCCCCGTAACTCAATACCGGTTTTTAAAAACAACGAGTTATGGCTTTCCGGTTTTTATTTTTTCTGCGTGAAATGAAAAATGTTATAAAATTCCAGTTTTAGGGCAACACTCATTTCTATTGTTTCAAAAATACGTAAAATTGGGAGCAATCGAAATTGATTTCGTATACGTTTTGCTTTCGTGCATGAATTTAAGATTCATTTCTAATGATTGAAAAATACGTCCCCTGGAACTCGTTTGAGATTCGTCTGAGATGCCGGTTATTCCGTGTCGGTAAGAGGTAATGTGTGCGTTGCTCGAGTGTGCGTAGTACTAAGCTTTACTTCTGTAGTCTCTCTATTTCCATTGTTTACTTAGTTCCATATATATTTGTATTGTAATTAACATTTGCACTCTAATAAGGCAAACTTTTGTATGTTATTTTGGGAACAGTTTACTTAATAATAATTAGACTAATGAATAATCTGTTTTGTTACTTACTTGGTCTGTGTGATCACAGAATGCCAATATTATAAATGAGATAGTTATTCTGTCTGTGTCTGTATGATGTTACATGGTGTAAATTTTTGGTTTCTAGATTACGACTTAGACATAGAGAAGGACATAATATACCTACTTATATATGCACCAGACTTTTTTAGCTGCCAAGAAGAAACATATTTATAAAGTCTCTAGGGTAACTTACTGGGATTAAAAGTATCCTACGCCTTAACCCGGGCCTTAAACTATCTGCATCCAAATCTATTCAGCTGTTTGGTCACCTCTTGTGTTAGAGTTTATCAAGCCGCCTGTAAGGCCTCTGACTTGGCTCAACGACTGTTATCAGATCACAACAGCCGGGACCGACGGTTTAACGTGCCCTCCGAAGCACGGAAGCGCTCAGTTGTAATGCCACTTAACGGTCACCCATCCGACACCTGGCTGGACTGAGCGTTGCTTAACAAACGTGATCGAGTACGATCAGTCTGACAAGCTCCGCCAGGAGCGCTACTTCTGCTTTTAATATTGGTCACCCATCTGATGACAAGCTTTTGCGAAAAATGCTTAACTTCCATAATCGCAGATTGAATACGGTACCTGTCCAATGCGTCATCGATCTCCTTAAACAAGCCCGCCAAACCAAGCTACTTAATCAATTTTTGCGGGAACGAGCAACTGCGACGAAGGTCGTCCGCCCATTCGAATTATCGAGCGACTTTTAGCACACAATACAGGGGCGGGCACATCATTAAGGACGCCAGGCGATTTTCATACAAACGAGTTAACTTTGAAGCCTCAGTTCTCCGCCAGAGATTGACCGAGCTGTGATCTGATGATGGCTATTCAGAGAGATCCTGATCGCTATAAACACCCAATCGATCTGATCAATATTCAGATGTATGGATATGTTTAAAAAAATCGCGAAATTATCATTAAAATGTATGGAAATCCTGAAACTGAAAACTCTGATCCTTACATCTCTTACGCCCGTATTTGTAAAACACTCTCAACGTTGAGAGCTATCTTGAGATCATACTTGAGATGCTCTTCTTATATGAACAGCATCAAGTATGATCTCAAGATAGCTCTCAATGTTCAGAGCGGCTTATAAATACGGTTATTAAAAGAAAAAAGCACACACAACACACCCACCCACCCACTCACACACACACACACACACAAACATATATACACACAAACTCACACATATATTCACAAACACACACATACACACACACGCGGGCATGCGTAGCGGCGTTTGAAGCATGAATTCCCGAATAAACAGAAAACCTAATAATTCTAGTTTGGGAATTCTTATATACTATTTTTGTATACCTTTTTATGTTTCTTTTATGCTAAATTATAAAATAGTTTACACACAGAATCTATATCAGACTGTCTTCGCTTCCTAATCCACGAGATACAGGTCTTTTGTGCCTAGTTCGTTGGATTGGGTGGGCGACTGATCGTTTGATTAGACAAAATCTATTGTTTGTAACACCTGCATTGTAAATTGATTTTTAGCTTAGAAACTAATAAATAAAGTATTTATGTTTTGTTTGTTTGTTGTTTTTATTAGATAATATCAGTTGAGTGTGTATAGTGATCTGGATCTCCTCCATTCACTCCCTGGGTAGCCATCATATCATCAGATCACGCCCCGACATATCCTTGGCGGAGAACCAAAGCTTCAAAGTTCCCTCGTTTGTATGAAAATCGACTGGCGTCCTTAATTATGTGGCCACCACTATATTATAAAGAATAGCATTTATGACAGATTAAAGTACAGCACATCAGACTATACATGTTGACCTTGAGACCGCCTTTATGCCGTACTAATAAGAGCTGTTTTCGTAGTTAAACTGTTTAACCTAACGTGCTGTCGTGCGTACCTACTCAATTGGATTGATCACTTTAAATACGGTCTCCGAGTCTCACATGACCCCTATTGCTTACCAGGCACAGGGTGTTCGTAAAAGCATTCTCCTTCTCCCTAGTAAAAAACCGGCCAAGTGCGAGTCTGACTCGCGCACTAAGGGTTCCGTCAAAGAAATCACGTTTGTTGTATGGGAGCCCCCGTTAAATATTTATTTTATTCTGTTTTTAGTATTTGTTGTTATAGCGGCAACAGAAATACCTACTATATCATCTGTGATAATTTCAACTGCCTAGCTATCACGGTTCATGAGATGCAGCCTGGTGACAGAGCGACAGGCAGACGGACAGACAGAAAGACAGACGGGCAGTGGAGTCTTAGTAATAGGGTCCCGTTTTTACCCTTTGGGTACGGAACCCTAAAAATGTACAAACCAAATTCTAAAATCATTTGCGAGTTACGTTACGTTACGACGAAGGTTGTCATGCGTTAGTTTTTATTTAGAAATATATTTGCATCGCATTTCCAAGTCCAACCAAAAATTACACATCTGTGCAATTGTGCAACGACCAGCGACGGTCTAACTTTATTTACTTTTGCAGAGTGCATTTGCCAACACTCGTCTGTCATTAGGGTTGTCGCATAATAATTATATGCAAAAAAATTATCGTCATCAGTAATTTTTGATGACCCCACCACGAAATAAAGCCCTTGGATGGGATGAGGCGCTGTTGGTATTGTTTTTGTTTAAGACTTTAAGAGCTGATTTTTCAATGCCTAGATAAAGCTTTGTTCGTTTGACGACGACTATTTATACCTAGGTACTACCAAAATGAAAATGTTTGTCATATGTTTTTATTGTCAAATTTTTTGAATGACTTATATATTTTATTCGGGTAATAATTTAGAGTTTTAGTTTAACAGACTTATATTCTGTAATCTGAGGCTTGAAAAATCAGCCCCAAGTCATTGGAAAAAAATCTATTCATACATAGACATCGTTTTAGTTCCATCAAAATTCCGTGGGACTTTCGTGGCTAGTACGAGGGTGGATTGATAAGTCCATGACTTTTTAATTAAGAAATACTTTTTTTCGGAATATTTTGTTTTATTTCTCTACATAATCTTATTGTAGCTCTGCCTATTCAGTAGTTATTTATTTATTATATTTTTTTTTCTTTCATCGCCTGAAAACTGGTAACTGAAATGAGGACCCATTTCAAACACCACCTTTTGGCTTGATGAAAATCTTTGCCCGCCAAGACATTTATTCATGTTTGGTAGGAGAAAAAATCTCACTGGGGTTGAATCTAGAGAATAGGAAGGATTCATCTTCATTCGATGAGTTTTGATGTCATGAGTGCCGCTGAGAGGGTCGACAGGGTCATTAAGAAAAGTTAAAAGTCGCTTGAGCTTTTTGTTTCCAAAAGTAATTATAATCTTTTGCCGAATTCGAAAAAAATGTAGTGTAAAGATGCCTTTTTTAAGGAGTTTCTTTTTTAAACATAAAAATAAATTATGAAAAAAAGTATTTCTTCTTTTCAAAATCATGGACTTATCAAACCACCCTCGTACATTATTGTGTAGTTTAAAATTTAATTGCTAGTGTTAATAATAAAAGACATTAAAAAGCAGCTTACACACAATGATAGCTTTTCACCTTTTCACATACTTTTTGTAACTTACATAAAAAAAATATATCATAATTAGATTACTATTGTGACAGCCCTAACACAGGTAACACAAAAGAGATGTAATCGCACCGTCATTAGTCTGCAACACCATTAGCTAATACAGACACCTTTCTCTATCTACATCATATTAAATGTACGCCTTTCCCTTTCTGACACATAGCAAGTTACATGACTTGCTTGGTTATTGTAACAGATAAAATATTGTTATATTATATTTATAAAACTTGGGCTCGATGGCGCAGTGGGTTAGTGCATCGCTCGCCCTGCGATTTTGGCAGCTAAGCAACTTTAGCAAGGGTCGGTCTCGGGATGGGTGACCAAAAATTTACTGCTCGTCTCGAAAGGCACCTTAATGTAAGCTGTTGGTCCCCCGCCTGAATTTGCAGTCGTTAATACCCACCAATACGCATTGTTTTTTGTTGGATGTTCGTTACTCAATCGCACAAAAAATATATATAAAAAATATTAAAATCATGACTTGCCATAAACGAACTAAAACGATTTTGGTAGGGCAGTCGTGTTTTTTAATTATTAATTATTTTTATTTAATACATTTTAGTAAGAAATTAATAAATTTCGTTTTAGAATGTGCTCATATCAATGTCTTTCATCTTTTTATTATACCCATATTGTAATAATTGTTTTTTTGTCATATTACAAAATCGCGTCATACAGCCGACATATTGACTTTTTTCACAAAAATCTATTGCCAGTGCCACCCGGGGTGATTGATTAAAGGATTCTAACGATACCACACATCCAAATCTGTTCAGGCATTAGAAGTTATGGTAGAATAAAGAAATTCACATAAAACATAGGTATATGAACCCTGAACACAAGACTCTTCTTTTTTTTGGCAGCTTCTTAATAAAAACGCCTGAACTGATTTGGATGAGCACACAGATAGTTCAAAGCCTGAGATAATTTTTATCCCAGTTATATCACAAAATAGATAATAGTACTAGTGTACAGACGTTGCACTCCGCAAAATCGTTTAAATAAATTGCGACTCTTGTTCCGACACAATAAAGTGCAATTCAGGTCGCACAGCGCTCCCTTCGCTCCAAAACATTCACTTAGTAGTTGCCTCTCTTTCTATCGCGTAGATCTTATCCTTTCTGATGTATGAAATTTGTCCTCTCAGAGGACGCCGAGCGCTTCAGACTCGCGCGCGGAGTGACAGAGCCGGTTGTATGTTGTAAAATGCGGGCGGAAGTTGATCTCATCCTAAACATGTTGTCCACAGTACTGATCACTTGCACCAAGATTGCATACAATTTGCGGTGTCGTTAGTGGCTTATGATTATTATGTAAAACCACGAAGATTTGTAGGAGTTTTTGTGGTGGGAGAGGATCTATTCTATCTATAAGTACCGTCTTTATTTTTACCCGACTGCGGGTTATGTATTTCGCGCGTATCTTGTATGTATGTAATATTCTTTATTACCTCATATCTCTCAAACGGCTGAACGGATTTCTATGATTAAGATATCGTTAGATTGGTCTTTTCAGCCCAAGTGTTCTTAAGAAGGTGGCGTTATAAAAAAACCTACATGGCGGCTGTACGGTGCTATTATACGTAGTGAAAAAAAAAATTTTTTTTTAGAATACTGCAGTATGGGTGTCAAATTAAAGGGCTTATTATAAGGATTTCAAAAAGGTATATCATGACCGTAAAATATAATAACTAAAAAGAGATAAATAAAAAAATAAATAAAAAAATTAAAAAACCCGCCTGCATAAAAAGACAAGTCGACTGAAAAGATGGAAACAAGATTAAATAAATATTAAAGGCAACATGTCATAATAACATGCAGTCGGAGGCATATATTTAGGAGGCAAGTTAAGCTGGATGCAGAGACCCTTAGTTCAGAAGACTTCACAAAACCATTTGGCGTTCCACAAGGTAGCGTCCTTGGACCTACCTTATTTCTCATATACATTAATGAACTTACTAAGTTACAGTTAACTAATGGTAAAGTATTCTCCTATGCCGACGATACTGCACTTCTGTTCCATGGTGACAGCTGGGAAGAAGTGTATGATAGGGCACAAACTGGATTTAACTTAGTAATTAAATGGCTTAAAACTAATTTATTAACGTTAAATATAAAAAAAACTAATTATATTGCCTTTTCCCTGGTGAGCTCCTCCCAACCTGTAGCTGATCTTAAACTGACAGTACATTTCTGCAATGGCAATGTTTTGGAGAGCTGTCGTGACAGTTGCTGCCATGTCATAGACAGAGTTTCATCCACTAGATATTTGGGAATCCAAATTGACCAAAACTTGTCTTGGAAAAACCAAATTGAAGCTGTCTCATCTCGCATTAGAAAACTGATTTGGATTTTTAAATATTTAAGACATATTGCTGATAAGGACCTACTCATCTACGTATATAAATCCCTCGTCCAATCCGTTCTGTGCTATTGCTTACCTATCTGGGGTGGTGCTAACAAAACGTGTGTTTTGAGCCTGGAAAGAGCACAACGCTCCTTACTTAAGCTAGCCTTGTTCAAAAATAAGAGATTCAGAACCACAAATTTATATGAAGAAGCAGATGTCTTAACTGTCAGAAAACTCTATATACTAAACATTATCATTAGAAAACATAAAACCATTACACCAAATCCAACTATACTCAATAAAAGAAACCCTCATTCGGTAGTTGCTCTTTCTTGGGTAAGAACGAAGTTTGCATCAAATCAGTTTCAAAACCAATCAGCGTTTCTATATAATAAAATAAATAGGATTCTTAGTATATATTCAATGCCTCTGTTTGAGTGTAAAAGTGCTGTTACTGCATGGTTAAAAACTCTAAATTATGACGATACTGAGGACTTACTGAATCGTATTGTTTAAATAAATCTATTCCATTAATCAAAATTGTGCTCAAACCTCTCTTTAATAATTAATACAGAAAAATATTTAGACATTTAATATACACACATACTAAAAGATATAAGAAAGTTAATTAATTTATAGTAATATTTTACAGGGATAATTAAATACAGTAAAGTTGTATACTTAAAATAATAGATAGTATGCATGGACTAAGGATACATAGACTAAGTACATTACTTCATAAGTTGATTATAATTATATTTTTGGGTAATTAAATGTTTGCGTTAAATTTTAATTATAAGTCAGTAGTGGTAAGATTTGTGTTAAAATTGTAATTGTAATAGTTCAATAGCAGGTATATTTATATTTATTTTATATATTTATTTATTTATTTTATGTATTTATATATTTGGTAATAATAGATTGTAGTAATAGATAGTCACTTTCGACTAGACTAGATAGTAATAACTTTACATGTTGTATTGTATTCGCTCATATTCATTTACTGCGCAGGTGTAGATGTTCTGGCAGAGGAGCGGCCCCTTCTAATACAAGTTATCTTAACTTAAAGGGAGGAGTCCAATGTAATTTACCCTAACCTGTAATTTATGAAAATAAATATTTTGTATATTTTGTATATTTGTATATAATTCAATCATTCATAATGTCACTTTCTTTATGCATGCCTCCGACTGCATGTTATTATGACATGTTGCCTTTAATATTTATTTAATCTTGTTTCCATCTTTTCAGTCGACTTGTCTTTTTATGCAGGCGGGTTTTTTAATTTTTTTAACTTATTACCAATAGTCCCTGAAATCTATAAATCTTATACAATACTAAATAATATACTAGAAAAAATACGACTCGCACCAGATCAATACTCAGACGGGAATCGAACCCGCGACCTTTGGATATCCGGTCCAATGCTCTGACCGCTGAGCTATCGAGTCACTAGTGACATCGTCGAATTTCTTCTAGTATATCCTCCTACTCTTACGCTGCCAGCCACCAGCCAGCGTTATTTCACCAATGTGAGGAATTACCTCGACATTCAATTGAAATATCTTTCCAGATTATTTGGCAATCGATTAAGATGAAATAGCTATATAATTTTTAAATTTGAGATTTTTGCATTCACAATGCTATTTTTATACAATACTAAATAATATACTAGAAAAAATAAAAATTTGACGATGTCACTAGTGACTCCGTAGCTCAGCGGTCAGAGCATTGGACCGGATATCCAAAGGTCGCGGGTTCGATTCCCGTCTGAGTATTGATCTGGTGCGAGTCGTATTTTTTCTAGTATATTATTTAGTATTGTATAAAAATAGCATTGTGAATGCAAAAATCTCAAATTTAAGAATCTATAAATCTTATTTCAAAATACATAATGTGTACCTACTTATCTATTTGTTATATCATCATAACATAAGAATTTCCGTTGGATTAACAATATGTAGGTGCCAGATTTTACCAGGCAACTTCTAAACAACTGACGTTGCTATCAATTAATCTGGATCAGACCTGTCCCCAGCTGTGGGTTAATTATTAAATTTGGCAGTTACCTAATATCTATTACAAACTATTCTTAACTGTCTTCTAATTACAATGTATACTAACGACCTTCACGTATAATCTAAAAAAGTATGTGACGTAGAATAACAAGAAATCTCTAAGGAGAAGTAAAAAAAAGTTTCGCCTCATTCAAGTGGTAAACCTAAACAGATGTCACATTCACATCGGTTTAAGAGCTTACAACCTTGGAGTCATTGATTGGTGTCATACATACAACATAAAAATTAATTGTGAAATATGTGACCTACTTTATGTATTAAAATGTGCGTCTATTTTATGAATGGGAAATAAGGGGGCTTGTGCACTTGTATTCTATTGGTATTTTCGGAAAAAGGTAACAATATTTGTCATTTATGCTTTACGATTATTCGTCATCTATGATACAAAAAATAAGTACGTCCGTGTAACGCTAGCATAAGTGTTTATTAAAATTCCCAAGAAAAAAAAAAAAAGGTAGTGATAATTAGAGCATAATTACTTATAATTATCTTATGCTTTGTAAAACAACTGCAGATAAAGATATTGAGATAATTAATTATGAAAGAGACATGTTTAAAAAACTGATAAGAACCTAAAATAATCCAGCCAAACAATATTCTTGCTTTTTTGTTAATTGTGACGTACCTACTAAAGTTACTTTTAAGAGCCCCAAACCAGCCCCCCTACTCTCGACTGGATCGAGTTCACAGAGCCGTCCACGTCACGACTCACGGTTATGGTATCACGTCAATCAAGGACTATGGATATGGACATTTTAAGGGTTACCTTAAATCTTTTTCGGTTTATAAATCAACTTCATCCGCCCTAGCATGACCGCAGAAGCGCGATTTAGTTTATTCCTGTCAGTTTAGTTCTTTACCGAATAGCAAAACGCAGTTTGACAGTAATAAACCTAAATTTAGTCTGGTTTAGTCTAATTGGTGCTAGCCGAATTGACACCAATAGCATCAATACCTCTTTATGGTTTATAAATCAAAAGTTTATGGAGAAAACTAGTATTCGGAAATTCCGGGTCATTTTTCTCAATTTTGGGACCCGGGATATAAAGCTCTCTTTCTGGGACAATCCCGATGGGTCTCTGACAACACTACCTTCACCTCAAAGGCCGAAAGTGGAAGCGCACTACATCCGGAATCCTCACCACTGAGGAACTGGCTATCTTACCTCTAACTGTCGGAACACAACAATTTTTAAATTGTTGTTATGGCGCCAGACTTAGGTAAGATGGTGGTAGCTAGCCAGGCGACTTGAAATAAGCCCTACCATCAACCAAACCGAGTACAAATTATTAACACCGGGACGGGACCCTTGTGTCTTACACGGGTGGGCGAACAGAGGCGGTGTTTCTAGAAATCTTATTTAACTCTAAATGTCATTTACATAATATATTGTATGTACAATCTTGTAGCAGTGTCAACGATTTACGCAATGCAATATCAAACAGATAGTTTACAGTTTGCACTGCACTTCGCGAGCAAACGGCCATGTTATTATATCGAACAAAAGATAATGGTTAAACACGGATGTACTTACAAACCTACAGAACTCTTTGAGTAGAATGAAGGTAAAATAAAGTAAGAGTTAGTGCTATTGTGTATTCTATTTCAGCCTGCCTAGCATGACCGATTTATATCGCATGACATAGCGTTTTATCACGTTTAACTGTCAAAAAGACAAAGGAATTTGACAGTTCAGTGTCGATAAAATGCTATATCACGCGATATAAATCGGTCATGCTAGGCAGGCAGCCTTCCTAGCATGACCGATTTATATCGCGTGATATAGCATTTTATCGACACAACTGTCAAAATCCTTATCACGCGATATAAATCGGTCATGCTAGGCAGGCTGAGGTAGGTATAAATATTCAGCTCTGCTACAAAATATTATCAAACGCATATGTCTCCCCCAAGGATCTGTGTTTGGGGCGCGGTTTATATTATACCAATTTATCGTAGTTGAGATTGGAGCAATATTCGTAATTTTTACTAATCTCTCATACTAAAAGTCCTGGGATCGAATCTTGGCCGGGTCAATTAGAAAACATGTTTTACTTCGCCCACGGGTGAGGCCTACGCCCCGCTCCCGGGCTAAAATTTGTTGTTGAGATGATGTAAGAAATATCCCATTTCACAGCTAACTAATAAATACCATTTCATTAAGTGTAGCCTCATAGCCTCTTTGTTTTGAACGCAATCAAAATGTGTGCATGTTGTGTTAAGAGATCATAAAGGTCAACTATCTGGAACACAAAGGAATCTTATCTGTGACGCAATTTTAGTGTTCATATTCAATTGATGTGTTAATTGAGTATTTACTGAGTGGTTATGAGGAGATTGATTGTTTTTGTTGTTGTTATCAACATGCTGTGAATGCTGTGATACAATATTTTATACTTAAGTATAGTATTATACTGTGAGAAGAGAGTTTATTTTTAACAAAGACTTTTAATTCAGATTTATGGTATGTGTAAATATTTGTCAATAATATTGGTCTATTTTAAGCCTAGACCAACTTGAACTCTTGCCGACGACAATTCAACCGTCAAATCAAATTGGTGAAAGTCTGGCGTAACATAAAAGAAGCCACTAACCTCATTTTTTGAAGTCGGTTAAAATGGGTCTCCGTCTTCAGTCTGGGTCTGCCTCCGATGTGGGTTGAATAATATTAAGGCTTATTTCTTCTTTTAAACGAATAACCAACGAACAACAAGCAACGAAATGTCACAACATTGACCTCTGTATGTATAGTCACGTCTATAAATATGTATACAGTTAGAACTTTGTCACTTTTATGCTTTTTGAACAGAAATCTATGACAAGTGACAACTACAATAAAGTACAACAAAAAAGCGATTAATGCTTTACTCTAAAAATGTCCACTGTATGGCGATTCGCATATTTAATAAGCTACCGAATGATATAAAAGTATTGTCATATTTTAAGTTTAAATCAAAATTATTAAATTTACTAGCGGACAAAATGTATTAATTGCTGACTACATTAATGACAGGATTTGACATTATTTATTATTATTATTATTGTTCTTTTTTTATTTATTTTTTATTCTCATTTTCACAAAATAATCCACTCTATTGACATTTTCTTGACATTTTAACGATGACTAGTGCACGTGAATTGAAGTAGGGAATTATTATTAAATTGTAATTATGTTTTTTTCACTGTTAACGTATAATAACCTAATTTAATCAAAATGTCTTTATCTTTACTATATAATTATATCATAAAATTTTTGCACATCGTATCTACAACGATAGAATATGTTGGTAATTAGTAATTTAAGAACACAATGTACCATATTCTTATTCACGCAAATAAACTATTACTTACTTACTTAACAAAGTTCTAAACTACATATTTTTAGCCACTCTATCAAATTAAAATCAAAGGTATTAAACGCGCTATACTAATTAAGGTACCTAGGTGTACGTGTTTAAGGTTAAACACGTTAAACATTAGCATTAGGATTTTAGCTTTTACACGATATAATATTTTAACGTGTACTCGGCAAATTGTTCTCGGCAATGTTATCAAAGCAAAATTATTTCATTAAATGCAACCACGTTAATATGTGCCTATAATAGTCATGTGTTAATGTTTAACCTTCAAACCCGTTATGTTTATTTAATTCAGAAATTCAGACCTCTGGCCATATTAATTATACCTAGCTTATAGAATATTGTGATGTCAATGTCTCGACGTCCTTGGCACACAAACAGCCTCATTAAAAGACAAGACTAATAAGTTCTACAGGATGAAATCGAAAACAGTCGTAAAATTTTGTGGTGTGGCTTATACCGGGGGAATATATAAATGCACTTTAAAAATAATGTAACACACTTTAAAATGTTTAGCTTCAAAATTTATTGAATGAACTATAAAAATAATGGTTGCCACTATAAATATGCTAAGCTTTAAAATTAATACTTTGCACTATACAATTTAATTGCTTAGCTTTTAAATTAATACTTTGCACCATACAAATTAATTTTATAACTTTAGTGCTGGTAAAGAGACGACTAGGTGCGACGACGAGCGGGCGCAGCGAGAGAGGAGCCGAGGAGGAGGTTAGGTTCCATTGCGACCAACAACGGCAAAACCGACCTGCTGGCGTGTATGCATTATGCCACAAGTTGTCATCATCTTGCCTTCTCATTTTAACAGTGGTCAGTCTGACATGGTTGGACAGAAACTAAATGGTTTCGGAGTTGGGACACAGTTATAGTGCAAACCATTATTTTTGTAGTGATAGTATAAATTATAGATCTATCATTATTTTAAAGTGATGATATACAAATTTTATAGCTGGTTTCATCAAATTTAAAACGCTATTAAATACATCCCCTTATACCGTCAAACTGAACAACTTTGTCTATGGGACCAACTTCTCTCTTCTCTTACTCGTTCCCTCATAACTGAGGATCGTGGTCACCGGCTGCTTTTACGATTTGCCTCCATCGGTCTCGGTCCATAGTTGCTCTCACGGCTCGATGGAATTTGGAATTTCCAACCACGACCAGACTTTCATCTCCTCTTCGCATTATATGGCTAAAGTATGAGAGTACGCGATGTAAGCAGATAGTGGACAGCAGAGTCTTGACAATTAATTGTGTTAGGATAGATACATTTGTGCGTTTAGCCGTCCAGGGTATCCCAAGCATAGGGACTGACTTAATCAAAGCAAAAAATAATAAGCTGTTAATAAAATTAGGAATGAGTATGTAGTCTGAAAGTAGCACCAGTAACAGATAAGTTGAAAGGGAATCGTCTGGCTTGGTTTGGGCATGTTATAAGAAGAGATGAAAGGCATGTAACTAGAAGAGTAATGGATATGGATGTTGAGGGCTGGAAAGTAAGAGGAAGACCGCAGAAAAGATGGATGGATTGTGTGCGGATGAATGAGAAGGGAGTGGATGAGGAGATGACGAGTGACAGGAAAGAATGGAAGAGAAGGACGCACTGCACCGACACCAAATAAATTGGGATAAGGGTAGGGGGATGATGATGATGAAACATTTTGGTCGAGTACATATTGACGGTTTCTATGGAACAGCTGATGATTTTTTGCTCTGATTAAGTTGGTCCCATAGACAAAGTTGTTCAGTTTGATGGTCTAACTCAGCCACACCACAAAGTTTGTCGATTTTTCTAAAAATCAGCCTGTATAACTGGTTCATTAACTTGTATTCCAGGATCGTACCAGCCCAGCAATGAATTGATGCTGAGATTCTACAGTTACTTTAAGCAGGCGACAGAAGGACCTTGTGACAAACCTAAGCCAGGTTTCTGGGACGTAGTTAACAGGTAAAGACTAATTGCTATTTGTTTTAATTATGTTTATTGATGGAAAATATACAAAACTGCGCTAAGTTTTCTAAAAATAAACCCTTCTATTACTATTTTCTTATTTGTCTGTCTGTCTGTCAAGGCTTTTTTAGCAGCCCCCTTACCATGACCACTGAAGTCGTTATTGAGTTTTTTTTTATAGTTAGACCCTTTTCTATTTG
The DNA here is from genome assembly GCA_950108535.1 of Agriphila straminella. Classification (NCBI taxonomy): domain Eukaryota; kingdom Metazoa; phylum Arthropoda; class Insecta; order Lepidoptera; family Crambidae; genus Agriphila; species Agriphila straminella. Next base: position 15,353,874 of record OX467304.1, read on the forward strand.
AATTAAGTTAAAATTATGATTCTGTGTTGAAATAAATTTTATTTTTTAGAGCGAAATGGGAGTCGTGGAACAAATTAGGCAACATGTCACGGGACGAAGCGATGCACTCGTACGTCAACGAATTACACAAGGTATGTCCACTTTAACGGCTTTATAAACTATACTGGCTGCATTTTTATCGTTCCGTAGCCAAAATGGCAAAAAACGGAACCCTTATTATAGATTCGTCATGTCTGTCCGTCCGTCCGTATGTCACAGCCATTTTGTTCCGAAAGTATTAGGATAACACAGTTGAAACTTAGTAGGTAGATGTATTCTGTTAACCGCTTAACGATTTTAACACAAAAATAAAAAAAAAGATTAAGGGGGGCCCCCATACATGGAACTGAAACTGAAAAAAAAAATTTTTCTTCATACCAATACGTGCGGGGTGTCTGTAGATAGGTCTTCAAAAATGATATTGAGGTTCCTAAGACAACTTTTTCTCAAAGTCAACCGTTTGAAAGATAAACACTGCCAAAATGGTAAAATGTGTGTCCCCCCCTCTAACTTTTGAAATAGGTGAGTGAAAAATCTAAAAAAAATATATGCTATAGATCTTAATAAAAACTTTTACTGAAAATTGGTTTCTACGAGATATAGTAATTAGTTTTTGAGATATATCTCATTTTCCAAAACCGCAAATATAACTTTGTCATTCATACCAACACTGAAAAAAACAAAGTTATTTTTACAGACGAAAAATTATAGTGGTATTAAATATGGTATGGTATATAAGGTAACTACGGAACCCTACGGCGCGTGGCCCGACACGCACTTGGCCGGTTTTTATTCACTCTCCAAATTTTGAGGATGTGTTCAGCCCATGAAAATGATTCTCCATGAAACATTGTTGAAATACGCCATAAAGGGCACACATATATGGACTCTGGTCCTGGACCCAATAGATATAAATAGTTTATCGTTAGAAAGTAACGATACTAGTTAGGGTTCCGTACCAAAATGGTAAAAAGGAACCCTTATTTGTAAATATCGTTACTTATGGCTGTTACAGCTGATAAGTTTCTTGCGCCCGTTCTTCTTGTCAGTTAAAAAAGTCTGGAACGGGTGGTAGGAAAATATAGACGATTCAAAAGTACTTAATAATTAAGTTTATTTGAATAAAGCATATTTGACTTTGACTTTGAAAGGTATATTCTCATAGTGTACGAATAGGTATGGCGCTTGTCCTGAAATGTTGTCCTGATATTCTATGGAGCCGCCGCCGTTAAGCGACTTTCATTGCTGACTGTACTATCCGAGATACTGTAAACACATACTTTAAAAGCCGATATCTCGAATCGGACAACAAATCCAAATGTAACCCCATAGTAACTTTTTTTCCTCTTGAAAAGACCTATCCATCGATGTACGATTCAAGTCTATTGGTCATAAGGACCAAAATGCCCGAACCCCTTTTGGTCTTCCTTACTAAACTGAAAAGTTAATTAGCTAACTAAAAGGTTTTCTCTTCTTTTCTTTCAAAGAAAAAAAATCTCATTGATTTGTATGGAAAAACTTTTTTTACATATTTAACCCTAAGTATTACTAGAGAAAGTTGTTAGTTTCATAGACTGAACACATTGTCCATCAGCCATTTTTGATGTCCCTACTGCTGGGGCACAGGCCTTCCTTATGGGTGGTAAGGAGGATGGGCCATAACCCACCACGCGGGTCCAATGCGGATTGGAGGGTGTTAACGACTGCAGATGCAGCCGGGACCAACGGCTTAACGTGCCTTCCGAAGCACGGAGGAGCTCGAGATAATACATTTTTGTCACCCATCCCATGACCGACACACAACACATTACTAAGTGAATAAAAAGACACCCTGTATTTGAAAATTCTGTTTTTTTCTTTTTGTAAAGTTTTTTTGTTTTACAGATAGTGGAAACAATGTCGTATAGTAACGACGTGGCGTCATTCCTGTCAGTTGACGAAAACAACGATTTAGAGTTAGTGGCGGGCGATGTCCTAGCTAAAGTCCGCACCGACCAAGATACACCCAATGGTAAGATATTACATAAAATAAATATAGAAAATCTGTGTTCGATATACTTAACTTTGTTAACGGCACTATATCGCCGCTTAAAAGTAATTTAGTACTATAGTATACGGTTCGAAGGACCAATAGGGAACATGCATAAGTCACCGATTTTGATAAATTTGAGCTTTATCGCTGCGGACACGTATAAAAACATGATGGAACAGAAAAAAAAATGTGTTATTTTAGTTTTATCACACAGGAGAAAATAGCGATTTTTTTTTTCATTTTCGGATATAAGTAATGCACTTAACAGTCGGATAGAATATCAAATAAGAAATAATATTTTGTATGACACATCGCAATATTTAGGAAGAAATTTGAAAATTCTTGGCTAACTCCATACTAACGCGCCTGGAACGTGGCATAAGTGACGTCACAAATGTTGACCGTTTTGTATAGAGCGTTTTCGGCGGGTGCTGCTGCGCGCTAACTTCAAGTGACTATATCACGAGAAAAAAACGCAAAAGAAAAGTTTTAATATTACAGTTGATTTTCTCACGCATTATACTATTGATTTTGATACAAAAAAAAATTGATGCATGTTCCCTATTGTCTTATCTTAAACAACATGATTCTAAACCAGAACATGGTAGATAAAAGCCATCAAACTGAACAACTTTTACTATGGGACCAACTCTTAAATCCCGAACAAATAATCAGCTGTTTCATATACTTTAATATTTTGGTTATTAATTTTTGTATGAAATAGCTGATTTTCTTTCGCGATTTCAAAGTTGGTTCTATAGTAAGAGTTGTTCAGTTTGATGGTCCGAAAAACAGTTTTCCCATTTGGGTTCATTTATTAACACGCAAAAAAAATATAAAAAAAGTGTTTTCGATATACTTTACTTGCTAAACGGCACTAATTACCGTTTAAAGTAATTAAGTATTATCCGGTTCGAAGGACCAATTGTCTTATTTACATCCTAACTTACCTTAATACCGACTTATACACGATTGTTCACCGTAAAAATCTACGGTTTATTCGCCGTGCTTGTAAAATGTTTTGGATGCGTCTGTCTTTTTATGTAGGTACAGTCAGCAACGAATGTCACTTAACATTTTGGTACTTCGTCATAGCAACTTTTTTGACAGTTGTCTCTCAGTTTGGAATTTTCTAATCAGAAAAGTTGCTACGACAAAGTAATAAAGTGTTAAGTGACTTTCATTGCAGACCGTACAAAACAATACTGTAAGTAATACTGATACAGTACAAACAAGGCATATATTTCGACGGAGTGGGGATAAGTTCGCGCATGTGCACTTGCGAGCGCCCAAATAACATAGCGCGCGCTTCTCTCCCACCGCCCGCGCCCCTCCCCACCCGATTTCAAGATATAAATTTGCCTCGTACTTCTACTTCTTCTTCTTCTTGGCGTATCGACTCGGTATATTTGTGAGGACCAGAACTCAGCCACTGATATAGCATTATCAGTGGCCTTGTAAAGATCCTCGAGGTGTTGGGACACGCAGGGCATGACATAAGATGTACCATTGTCTGGGGGGGAAATACCACACAGACATGCGCTCTCCGAGCTGTAGCCCCACCTGAGCATGTTCTCCCTGCTTCGGCCTACTTGAATCCTTAGTCTATTTAAGGACTTCCAAGTTGCCCAAGGTAGATCATGGCCAGGTGGGAGTTGTTCTGCCAGCTCAGTATTTGGGTCTCTGAGGTATTTTTCCTTGCTTCACCGTCCAGCCTGCCTAGCATAACCGATTTATATCGCGTGATATAGCATTTTATCGACACTCAACTGTCAAACTCCTTTGTCTTTTTGACAGTTAAACGTGATAAAACGCTATATCACGCGTTATAAATCGGTCATGCTAGGCAGGCAGAGCTACTATACTATGCTTTGAAGTGAAAATAAAGTATTATTATTTTATAATACATAATTATGTTTCCATTGCCCCAGACTCGACGTCGGACAGCGGCGCGTCGTCGCCGGGCCGCGCGGCGTCGCCCGCGCGCGCGCGGCACGACTCCGACGACGAGTTCATAGACACCGTCGACGTCACTATTGTATGTATCAAAATTCATTTCATTCATAACATACACACTGTCTTGTCTTTTCACCATTATTCAATCTTACATAATTATTACATTTTAAATAATAAAATAATATGTACGTACAGGCTTGGGCGTACACAGATTCTGGGCCAGGGGGGGCAAATTTATTGTAAATCAAATATATGCATGGCAAATAAGAACATTTATTGATAACAATTTATAGTTAGTTAGAGGTAAACAAAATCCAGGGGGGCAGCTGCCCCTCCCTGCCCTGCCGAGGGGGGCCTCGGTACGCCCATGTATGTATCAAAATTCATTTCATACATAACATACACACTGTCTGTCTTGTCTTTTCACCATTATTCAATCTTACTTGTTTCATTTAATTTTTTGTACCTAAGATTACTGAAATAAATGATTTTTATTTATTTATTATTTATCTGATAAATATTTTATGTGTGAAATATGTACAGGGTGAACCAGAACCGATTCAGCAGCGAACTACAGCGCCGAGACTGAGTAACGGGCACGCGCACCAAATCAGCTCACAGCTCACACGTACGTAACCAACCACTAAATATTATACTCTTTATTGCACTCATAAAAACAGTTACACAAAAATAAAATGAGATATGTACACAAAGGAGGTCCATCAGACATTTTTGATGTCCCCACTGCTGAGGCACAGGCCTTCCTTATGGGTGGTAAGGAGGATGGGCCATAACCCACCACGCGGGCCCGATGCAGATTGGTGGGTGTTAACGACTGCAAATGCAGCCGGGACCAACGGCTTTACGTGCCTTCCGAAGCACGGAGGAGCTCGAGATAATAAATTTTTGGTCACCCATCCCATGACCGACCCTTGCGAACGTTGCTTAACTTCCGCAATCGCTGGGCCAGGCGCTAAACCACTGCGCCACCGCGCTCCTCAAACACAAAGGAGGACTTATCTCTAAAAGGGATCTCTTCCAGCCAACCTGAGAACGTGTTCGAGATTTCAATATTAAGCGGAGAAATATTGTATGTTAAAAATAACATTATGAATGCTAAAACATAGTGTAATAATGAGTAGGTACTGCTAAAATCTCGTGTGGTTTTGAATAAATTTCAAAATGTTTTTTTTTGCATAGATAACGTTTTGGGTTTTTTTTATTATATTATGTAATATTTTTATGTTTTTAATCAAATTTTAAGAGAAATATGCCTTCAAGTCTCGAGTGAATAGGTTACAGAAGTAACGCAAGCGCGTCTCATCTTAGATCGCATCATCGCTTACCATCAGAAAAAAACTAATTGGGAACCATTGATTCAGAACATTAATCGTGAAAAAAACGACTGCTAAAAGTAGAGGTTTAGAACGTTCAGTGCCAAAATGTACACTTCCCAAAGTGTACACCAGTTTCAAAGGGTTATTTTTATACATATTTTTTTTAATATTTTTTTAAAATGATAGAAATTAACCTTCTCCATATTTATGTGATCCTGCCTGCTTATTGTCTAATTTTAAAAATCTATCGCAATCGCTTTCATTTGAGAGATGGATGTGACACATTGCTGCATTTCTTTGGTAAGTTTTTATTTGTACCAAAAAGAAGCATCAATGTATCACACCCTGAAAGCGATTGCGATAGATTTTGAAATTAGACAATTAGCCCCCGGGTGCTATAAAATCAGTTATTCCTAAAAGTGTACATTTTGGGATGTGTACATTTTGGCACTGAACGGTTTAAAATACCTCCTTAATAATGAACCTTATTTTCGCGTCGTTAGATCTCAAAGTGCTAGAGCAGTTGCCGGGGACGTTGGCGCGACTAGAAGCGGATGTTGCCGCCTTGAGGAAGGCCGTAGAGGGAGACAGAGCTAGGTTACAGGTATGTACAGGAATATCAACTTTATTGTTTCTCTATACAGGGTGTTGCAAAGAAACCCGTAATGCTGAATATGGATAGGGACCATCAAACTGAACAACTTTTACTATGAGACCAACTCTGAAATCGCGAAAAAAAATTTATACTTACAAAGTTTCATACAAAAAATTATAACGAAAATATAAAAATGTGTGAAACAGCAGATTTTTTCGCGGTTTCAGATTTGGTTCCATAGTTAAAGTTGTTCTGTTCGGTAGTCCGAAGAAACGGTTTTCCCATTTTAGGTTTATTGTCTATACTGTAGATATAATAATGTTCCATAGAATATTAGATTTATTTGTCATAATTTACCATATTATGTGACACGCATAAAAGTTATAGGACCGAGACGGATACTAGTTATGGTGAGGTGGTTCCACTCATGATTACAAGCAACTTTTACTATGGGGCATACTCTCCTCCTCGCAAAAAAAATCTGCTGTTTCATACATTAAGGTCGAGTAGGTACTGCACTTTTGTATGGAACAGCAGATTTTTTTTTGCGAGGAGGAGAGTTGGCCTCATAGTTAGAACTTGCCTTGTAATCATGAGTGGAACCACCCCACCAAGGGAACCAAATTATTAAAACTTCACGCTGTATAGTCCATGAGATCGTTCGTGGCACGCCAAGTTATAAAATGTCAAATCAAATCAAATCAATCAATCTAATATTAATTAAATTAACATTACATGTGATTATATTAGAAAAAAAAACATTTTAAGTCAATTTTTGAATTTAGAAATTCTTCAATTGTGCGAACGGAGTAGCTATATTGCGCTCTCCCTTGCACTTGTAGGCCTTATCGGATTCATTTCAATGGCACGCGCAACCCTATGACTGATGTCACTGAAGCGTTTTATGCCCCCGCGCGCCACGAATGTTCTCTTGGATTATAGCGGCCTTACCACAAAAGATTTTAAAACACTGTTTAATTTAGACACTGTTTAAATGCGATGCCGTCTCTTTCAAACAATATTGCCAAAAAAGTGACAGCATCACATCAAAACAGTGTTTTAGTTAAACACTTGTTGAACAGTGGTTTAAAATCTTTTGTGGTAAGGCCGTAGGGGTTTTATTAGTATGCTTAGAACTTCGATCAAGAATATCCTTGAAAACGCTTCACGAACTAAAACAGTACGCAAAAATGGCACCTCAAATAGCGTCCCACTTACAAACTTAGTGCTTTTTTGTACATAATCACCTCTTATTTTGTACAAACTCACATTTTATATCACTTATTTTGTACAATAAGAGCTATTTGAGGTGCCATTTTTGCGACTCTGACCGGACATCTAGGGTATTCTTGATCGAATGCTTAGAAGTACAAATATTTTTAATTATTAAGGTCTTTATTAGATTTTGACTAAAGAAAGTTCAGTACTAAACACAAAGAAACGAAAATGTACTATAAAAATTTAGTTCCTTTTAGAACCGAAGACATCTTTTATTTTTTTAAATCAGCACATATCAGGCGCGTGGCGCTGGCCGTGGCAGGAGTTGAGTGCACCCACGTTCATATTCCTGGTGCTGTGGCCCTTCGTGGCCTACAAGCTGGCCGCCAGGATGCAACGCAACCGGACCACGTGAGTCATTTAGAATAGAACTAGCTTTTGCCCACAATTTCATTCGCGTGGACATTTTAGAAAATCTTTAGAATACTTAAAATGCTTTAGAAGGTACCCTGAATAATATATTATTTGTAGTTATGGTTGTTATTTAAGGCGGGGCAGTTCACGAAATTTACTCTTTCACTATGTTTTTAGAATAAGGTTGAATATCGCATAGCTTTAATTGACGCTTCGCCAGAAATTTGACGAAATTTAGGTCATTTTTATTGATTTCTGAAATTACCTATTATTTACTGAAAATAACATTTTGAAATTAATTTTAACGCCACATCTTTCAATTTTCAGATAACGTCGTTGTTTCTTAAAGTAAGTTAAGATAACTCTCACCGTCGCAAGTCTAACACAACGGAAAATATCCGAACACGGACGGATTACGGATATTTCGTACAACTATGGCAGGTCATCTTAATTTTGGTAATAGTCTTGTTTTTTTTTTATTTGACAAGAAATACTGGAAAATGGATGATCTGTGATGCTGTACGTACAATGCCATTAAATTGACAATCCACTGCAACTTTACTTGAGAATGTATGGCAAATAGCGCTCTGAAGTTGGTCACTTCTGTTGTAAATTGTCAAGTTAATCTCATTTTAGTTAAATGGCAATGTGTGTTTTAAAAATAATAATGAAATAAAAACTTTTATCGTGTGGACTATTTCACTTCAATTTTTTTTGTCTCTTTCTCTCCTTCTGGATTTGAAAATGGGCGGTTTCTATTTAGTTAGCATCTACCAATATGCGTTGAATTTTTGACTTAATTTAAAGGACGTTAAAACTCAGTATTTTTTTTCCTTTATATAAACTGCTTAATATTTTTTTGTTATTTCTACAAAGAAATTAATAATGAGAGGTACTTTAATAAAATACTCTTAATTCTATGTATATTGTATTGTCTTTCTATTGATGGTTGACTACCTAGTATAGAATGCTCTTAGTATTAAGTCCGCCTTAAGTACCATACTTTGATAATATATAAATAAATACATTATAGTTCCTCAATAAAACAATACCTACTAAAATGTTCCAAAGTTGCTTTATTACTTTAAAGTACACATTGCCAAATATTTCCTATATGTCAAAAATTATAGTTCCGTCTCTTACTTATACCATAATAATATGACTGTAAAAGAGATACTTTATAAGTTACAAGGGTTTTTATAGATAGGGTTCGCCTTACCAGAATTATGTTTAATTAAAATAATAGAATATATTATGGGATGGGGTGTTTTGTTGTGAATTTGCGACTATTACTTTAAAGACATACTTTAGTTAGTACACTAAAGTTTAGTGTTAAACCTTATCTTATCCTATCTTAATACGTTAATTAAACCACTAAGTTTTTTTTAAATGTTGAAACTTTTTACTCCAAAATAACTACTCTTTTCTGATCATATTCACTGAACATAAGATGATTCCTACTCCTAGTGACAAAAACAATGAAGCGCTCATGGCGGAACTCGACAGACTGATCGTACTCGATCACGTTTGTTAAGCAACGTTCAGTCCGGCCAGGTGTCGGATGGGTGACCGTTAAGTGGTATTACAACTGAGCGCTTCCGTGCTTCGGAGGGCACGTTAAACTGTCGGTCCCGGCTGTTATCATCTGATAATAGTCGTTAAGCCAAGTTAGAGGCGTTACAGGCGGCTTGATAAACTCTAACACCAGAGGTGGCCACTATTGCTCATTCGATAAGAAGAAGATGAAGTGATAAAAAGTTTTATCAAAAAATATAGAAAGAAATGACATGTGACCAAACAAACAGGCAAATTTTCTTTGATTCATGAGCAACTCAGTTAAAAAAAAAGTGGTTTCTCTATTTGTAGATACTACCATAAACCAAATTTTCTATGTTCCAATAGTCGCAATTACACAAATGATTATACTTTATGCAATTTATCGAGTACTAAACTTGGTTTTTTTTTTGTAATTAAACGGTTATTGGTTTAAGTTTAAAGTAGAATTTAATAAAATAATGTTATTTATACAAATTGTTTGGTAATAAGAATGTTCAAATTTAATATGTTTTATGAATTATTATTTATGAAAATCCGTTTCGAAGGACCAAGTTTGTTATTTATGGTTGCATGATCTCACATTTAAGATGCTGATAAGTAATTGAGAAAATGTTATTTATTTTTTTATAAAAATTGACATCGGCAAAATACTGTTTCTTATTTTATTAATATACTGTGCTACTATTGAATTTTCATCAGATCATCAAGATTTTTTTCTGTAAGGTTTAGTTAAAAAAAATTTGAACAGTCTTATTATAATTCTCAAAACTGCTCACAGTGAGCTTACAGACAAAAAAGGTGGTCTTAATTAGATTTTTCTTTATTTTTATTTCAAATTAAATGATTCATTTCCATTGTGTTAATATTTTTTAATTTTTTTTAATGAATACTTGTAAATTCGTAATGTAGAGACTAGAGACCATCAATTTATTATTTTTGGTCAACTAGTAGAAAATGTATAATCCTGATATAAAATACAAACTATATTTATGTATAGTGTTTTGTATGTTTTTGTGATACGTAGCTTTTAATAATAATATAATTACAATGTCAGGGTTTATTTTTATATGATTTGCATGTTGGTATCAAGTACAGAAAATTCAGAATTTTAAAATAGTGAGCCCCTTTAAAACTTTAATTATTTTACTATCTCATAGATAACCATCAAATTGTCATAATTTAAGCCAATAGTTCATACATGGATATATTTTTTATATTTTTTTATTTACAAGATGCAAATATGTTCCATTTTACTATGTTATATAGCTAGTCAATTTTTTTCACTCACAAAACGATAAACGTTATTATAAGGCACTGAACACACCTTGACAAAATAAAGTACGATTTACATCAGACCGTGTTCACTGTTGATGTAGGTATCTTGTTATTTGCTGTACTGGGTATGTTTATATTTTTTAAATGATATGTATACCAACTCGATGTATGCACATCACATCACGTACCATAATGCTAAGTCAATGTTGCAATTTTTATCAAGGAAAAGACGATAGATTTGTATGAGTAGCTCTTTTATATTTATTTTATTTTTTTGTGATATTACAAAATTATTTATTCTGTGTTTAGTGCAGAAAAAATGAATAGATAGTAGATTCAAAATCAAAAATCAAAAAATTATTTATTCAGTCTAGGCTGTTACAAGCACTTGTGAATGTCAAAGAAGCTACGCCATCGGTTCGCAAACCCTGAGCGGGAGACCTTGTAACGAGAAGAACCGGCAAGAAACTCGTCAAGGGCTGCTTTTTACTCCCTGTATATTTCATACAGAGTCGTCAACATTGAAAAATGAGCTCCACATTTAAGGTCATTTTCCATCACAATAATTAACAAAAGTTTGCACACAATGGGCCTACCCATTGGTTGAAATTAAATACCTACTACTAGACCGAGCTCCCACTGCATGAAACCTTACCTCATAAGGTGGAACAGCAGACATGTGTTACAGCAATAGATATTACTTAGGAACACTGGATTTTAGTGGGTTGCCATCGCATATCCTGGAAGAACATATATATTTTTTCGTTTTCGTATCGCTATTTTGACCGAAAATTACATCATGAGGTGGAAGATCAAAATGTTTACCCATCGAAAGAGAAACATGTGGAGGTCAAAACCCGCAAGGGTTGCCAGCCCCTACCCTGGCAGGTTTCAAGATCAGCCAAGTTTTATGAGGCCCAAAAATGGGGTCACTTACCTCATCAGGTGGAGAGATAAAATTGATGCAGATCGATAGCCCTAGATGTGCCGTTCATGAATATATAGGGTTGCCTGCCTTCAGCCTGGCAGTTTTTCTGGTCAGCCACCTCAAACAATCTATATCAATATCTTGGAAAAACGAAAAATCTTGTAAAGATGCTATGATTAAGGGTATTTTTAATGCAAACCGTGATATTAAATTAGTCTGCGCACTGGCAGTCTTGCGCCGTTGAAATAATAGGGTAAATGCACCAGTTATGGTCATTTTTCATTGGTATCTTCAAATATTGAAAAAAGTAATGTATCTGTTTAACGTCATCAGGTGGCTCGATGGAAATGATGCAGATCGATAGCCGTAGACGTGCCGTTCATGAATATATTGCCTGCCTTCAGCCTGGCAGTTTTTCTGGTCAGCCACCTCAAACTATCTATATCAATATCTTGGAATAACAAAAATGCTATGATTCAGGGTATAGTTAATATAAACCATGATATGAAATTGAAATCTACGCACTGAAAGTCTTGCGAAGTATATTATGGTGTTGAAATAATAGGGTAAATGCACCAGTTGTGGGCATTTTTCATTGGTATCTTCAAATATTGAAAAAAGTAATATAGCCGTTTAAATTCAACGTGTACCACGTTGGTGGTATTCTAAGTGAAAGGAGACCCGGCCTTTTATGCTTAAGTTATTAACTTTTTAAATTTTTTATATTTTATTTTTGTGTGTTGTGTGACAGCTCAATGCCAAATCAGAAGTCAAAATTGATATTTAGTTTTCTTAATTTCGAAAAAGGAAAATAATTATGGTAAATGCAGCAACGTTTTTACATTTCATAGCTTGACTTTTCTGCCCTTTGAAAACTGAATATGAATAGCGGAACATTTTCAATATTAATTTCTCCGGATTTAAAAGACTTACAGTTATAAATAAATAAATAAACTTTTCAAAAGCTAATAAAATCACCTATTAAGTAAATAAATTAATTATGCCAATGTAATATTTTAACTTTAGTACGTACTCAAATTTCAGTTGGCCTTAAAGTATTTTGTTCACAGTAAGAAACAAGATCGTTTGTCAATAAAAAAATATTTTGAGTAAATTTTTCGTTTTTCCGTACAAAATGTTTGAATACGGCAATCCTAAATTTGCCAGGAAAAACACTGAAACAGTTACTATTATCTCCAGTCCCCCTAGCTATACCAATAATAATAATAATAATCATTTATTTCATAAAAAAGTTTACAAAAAAACTTACAAATTAGGGACATATTTTAAAACATGTTTTTACAAAATGTAGTTAATTGGTCATGCTGTTATCCCTACTAGGCCAATAAAATGACCTGTATGAATAAGTTTGTCGACAGGTGTGGGCTTGGAGATTGATGGGAGTGTTAGGTTGTGAGACACAACTAATACTAAAACCAAAAAAAAAATTTTTTTTGCCAATCGATCCTATTTTATGTGGGGATCAAAAGTCTTTTTGGGACCATTTAAGGTTTGAGTACTAGAATCGACAGATTCTAGTAATTTAGAGCGATTGCTAAAAACTTTTCCCATACATTTTGTACGGAAAAACGAAAAATTTACTCAAAATATTTTTTTATTGACAAACGATCTTGTTTCTTACTGTAAACAAAATACTTTAAGGCCAACTGAAATTTGAGTACCTACGTACTAAAGTTAAAATTTTACATTGTCATAATTAATTTATTTACTTAATAGGTGATTTTATTAGCTTTTGAAAAGTTTTTTATATCTGTAAGTCTTTTAAATCCGGAGAAATTAATATTTTTTCGGCAGTGCCATCTAAAATTAAAAGTCAAATTTAAAATGCAAGTCATTCACACACGAGAGGGCATTCTGTTGGAATGACCGGCATCTGGATAGACCGCAACATGTGGGGGGTTTTGTCGATAAAATTGATTATACCTGCCTTTAAAAGCTCCGACATCGCTAACTCTACATGTATGATTCAATTTGGTCTTATATTAAAGCCAATATATTTGGTAAATTGATCTTGTTCGAAATTAAATTGATCGAATGCTCTGTCTTAATTTTTCTTGCATGTAGTAAAAACAATTGACTAATAAATATTTTTGATATGGCATGGCAACACTCCGGAAACATCGAGTACCTAATTGAAAAATGTTCCGCTATTCATATTCAGTTTTCAAAGGGCAGAAAAGTCAAGCTATGAAATGTAAAAACGTTGTTGCATTTACCATAATTATTTTCCTTTTTCGAAATTAAGAAAACTTAATATCTATTTTGTCATCTGATTTGGCATTGAGCTGTCACACAACACACAAAAATAAAATATAAAAAATTTAAAAGTAAACAACTTAAGCATTAAAGGCCGGGTCTCCTTTCACTAAGAATACCACCAACGTTGTAACACGTTAACTTAAACGGTTACATTATTTTTTTCAATATTTGAAGATACCAATGAAAAATGCCCACAACTGGTGCATTTACCCTATTATTTCAACACTATAATATACTTAGCAAGACTGTCAGTGCGTAGATTTTAATTTCATATCATGGTTTCTATTAACTATACCATGAATCATAGCATTTTCGTTATTCCAAGATATTGATATAGATAGTTTGAGGTGGCTGACCAGAAAAATTGCCAGGCTGAAGGCAGGCAATATATTCATGATCGGCACGTCTACGGCTATCGATCTGCATCATTTCCATTGAGCCACCTGATGACGTTAAACAGATACATTACTTTTTTCAATATTTGAAGATACCAATGAAAAATGACCATAACTGGTGCATTTACCCTATTATTTCAACGGCGCAAGACTGCCAGTGCGCAGACTAATTTAATATCACGGTTTGCATTAAAAATACCCTTAATCATAGCATCTTTACAAGATTTTTCGTTTTTCCAAGATATTGATATAGATTGTTTGAGGTGGCTGACCAGAAAAACTGCCAGGCTGAAGGCAGGCAACCCTATATATTCATGAACGGCACATCTAGGGCTATCGATCTGCATCAATTTTATCTCTCCACCTGATGAGGTAAGTGACCCCATTTTTGGGCCTCATAAAACTTGGCTGATCTTGAAACCTGCCAGGGTAGGGGCTGGCAACCCTTGCGGGTTTTGACTTCCACATGTTTCTCTTTTGATGGGTAAACATTTTGATCTTCCACCTCATGATGTAATTTTCGGTCAAAATAGCGATACGAAAACGAAAAAAAATATATGTTCTTCCAGGATATGCGATGGCAACCCACTAAAATCCAGTGTTCCTAAGTAATATCTATTGCTGTAACACATGTCTGCTGTTCCACCTTATGAGGTAAGGTTTCATGCAGTGGGAGCTCGGTCTATACATATCGATAGGTAATAGGCTAGTTGACAAAATTTCAATAACTGCTTAATATTTTAGCTTATTAGGCATTTTATCGAAAAAAAAGGTTTATTTATTTTTAATCGAGCGTTTACATTATAAATTTCGCGTTTTAAAAAACCAATTTTAATTTGGTTCCAAAACGCACAAGACTGTCATAGCGTCTTGAATAACGTCACGCCGTGCAAAACAAACAAAAGAGCGATCGTGTCTTCGTACGTTATAGCTAGTTTTTATCGTTTAAAAATGAATTTCTCATATTATAAGTACTGTATAGTGCCCCAGTGTGATAGCACGACTATAAAAACGCCAAACCAGTTATTTATATATGTTCCAAACAATGGAGAAATACGGAAAAAGTGGCTAAAACTTGCGTTCGGTTGTGGTTAGGTTGCACTCGGAGTGTAGGTTTGGAACGCGCCTCCGGTAGTGATACTCGAAACGTCAAAGACAAGATTGGAGTTTCGCACGGCGTGACGTTGACGCTTTCTGTTTGGTGTTCACTGTCACGTGACTGAAGGTTTCATTTTACGAAATTTATTTTTTAAAAATATTATTAATCTTTAACGCTTTTAATAATTAAAATTGTTTGTTATTTTCTCCATAATATAATTAATCATTATAAACCCCTATCCATTATATTTATTCTTAATGGAAACAAGCCTATTGTGAGAGTAAATAACTTTCAACTAGTTGAGAAATCAGTAATCACTATGTCTTCTACTCGAAAGTGCACCTAAGTAGGCAAAATTTACCAAAAAACACTTGATACAAGACAAAAAATAATAATAAAAAAACGCAATTATTACAATTCAATATGCGTTAAGATAGGTACTCAGAAGCAGACCCATTCCCACTGGCAGCACCCGTTCACGAGCATGACGCGTGGACCAGCCATCGCTTCGCTCAACCATATTTGAGGGAACGTAACGACCCGCCCCACACGACACCACCGCAGAAATGATTAAAGAGAGCATGACATACTTAGGCTACCCATCCTAAGGCACTGAATTGAAAACTAGTATCCAAAAGCTTTTCATAGGCCTTTACTTACAAAAACTACTGACTATAGAA
Source organism: Agriphila straminella (assembly GCA_950108535.1). Lineage (NCBI taxonomy): Eukaryota > Metazoa > Arthropoda > Insecta > Lepidoptera > Crambidae > Agriphila > Agriphila straminella. Next base: position 15,369,679 of record OX467304.1, read on the forward strand.
AGCATAATGATTGCAATAAAAAAAAGAGAAATCAAAACAAGGTTTACTTGCCTATTAGTTTTATGTTTTGAGTAAGAAGTGCCATACATATTGATTATATCAAACAGAAAAAAAAATATAAATATACGACGCCCTTAGTACAAGCAGACAGAAGCAGACCCATTCCCACTGGCAGCACCCGTTCACGAGCATGACGCATGGACCAGCCATCGCTTCGCTCAACCATATTTGAGGGAACGTAACGAGCCGCCCCACACGACACCACCGCAGAAATGTTTAAAGTGAGCATGACATACTAAATATATTCGCATTATGACAACGTGTAATAAAATAACCCCAAACTGAATAACTATGGGAACAACTCTGAAATCGCGAAACAAAAATCAACTCATCAACAGTTATCATTCATTCTGTAAGTTTTAAAATCCATTATTGCCAAAAGTGGGCCGATTCATACAAAAAATAATAACGAAAAAATCAAAATGTATATGAAACAGCAGTTTTTTTCCCGTGATTTCAGAGTTGGTCTCATAGTAAAAGTTGTTCAGTTTGATGGTCCCTATCTACCATATTCGACAATAGGGGTTATTTTGTAAATAATTTTAACATAATTTTCCGTTAGAAACAGCAATGCTATTACGAACTTTATATAAAAGTCAGGTTGCTCATTTAACATCTATCTCTTTCAATCTCAAAGTATTTACAGTAAGTGCGATAAAGACCGATATTGGAAAAATTGCATATAAAAGAGCTATCGTATATAATTAGTTATGTTAGTGGTGTATGATGCACCATATAGTTGAATGTAATATATTTACCAATTTTGTTGTGTAATTATTAATAAAGGGGATTTTTACTAAAGTTTTTTTTTATTTTAGAAGTTTTTGTGTGTGTTACGCCCTAATATCAATCTTTAGAAAGCAGATATCAGCAGAAATCAGTCAGTAAAATTATTCAAAAACAAACAAACAAATGATAAACATCAATTTGGCGGTAGGTATTACATAGTACACTAATTTTTATACCTAGGCATTGCAAAATCAGCTCGAAGCAAATAAATATGGAGGTAGTGAAATAAAACGTGTCCTACATCTTGGCATGGACCACTTTGAAAACCGCAATTCTGACTACATGGAAAATTTCTCCCCAATTAGTCCCAACTAGTCCTACTTTTTCGGAATTAGTCCCAAAAAGGACTGAAAGATATAAGCGATTTAAATGGTCCATGCCAAAGCAAACCTTCATTTTGGCAGGGACAGGCTATATCTAGTGAACCTAAACACCTAGCCAGGATCTGATTATTCAAAAAAAATCTCCCTTTTTTATGGATCTCGCATCTAGGCATAGAATCAAAACGAAATGAAGCGCCGTTCAAAAAATATAAAGGAATGATTTGGTCCCTGCCAAAATCAACCTACATCTTGGCGAGGACTTTTGAACCAGGTCACCTAGAGAAAATCTGATTATTGGAAACGATTCGTGTAAATTAGTCCCAATTAGTCCTAAAGCCACAAAATTAGTCCCCCTTTAGTTTAGGAGAAATTCCGTTTTTTGATATAAGTACAGTCATGTACAAAAGCGTACAGTAAAAATTAATTACATAAAACTATTCCGTTCCGTAATGCGCAGTGTTCCGATTGTAAAACATAAAGCACGAACTTTCGTAGATTGAGGAATGCACAAACAGTATCTGTGAACATAAGTTTTACAATCGGAACACTGCGCATTGCGGAACGGAATAAAGTTTTAGGCCCATATTACACTATCATATACACACAAATAAACAAATAATAAACAAATCATGTATATATCATCCGAGATATATGTTTACTATCTTCGTCGGAGATAGCATCCGATAAATAATATATGATAGTGTAATATGCTCATGCCCCCCCAGCATGACCATCGAAACGCGATAATATGATATAGAGCTTTATCACGTTTAACTGCCATAAAACAATGGAATTTGACAGTCGAGTGTCGACAAAACGATATATATCGTGTATTGTCGGTCATGCTAGGGGGGCAGCCCTTCCTCCCTCCAGTTAAACGTGATAAATCACTGGGTACCATATCACGTTTCGGTGGTCATGCTAGGCTAAGAGGGAGGGATTGTAAGGGCGTTTTCCTACGAACAAACAATGACACGACACGATTGTCAACAGTGTTGCCAGAACGTACCAAAAAGTACAGTTGTCAGCACTATAGTGCTGACAATACTGTCGTGCAGCTTGTGAATCATCTATCTGTGTCATCCATTTGAAGCAAAATGGACGAGACAGGTACCTAAATGTTGCGAAACATGTTGTCTAAATGGCTCTTAACCAAGCCATACCACACCCAAAAAAATAGTTCGTTTTTGTCATACATTACATGATGTGTTGCCGTTCTAGCGACATAGTAGCAGGATTAGCGGATTTTTTTAATATTTTTGTAATTTAGTCGCTAAAAAAGTATAACTTACCTAATATATTTTAATGTTTTTAAGCAAAATTGTGAAAAATTGAATCCTATTACATATTTTCGTAGGTACCTACACCTTTGTTAATTATGTAGGTACTATTTGCCTATAATTATTAATAAAGGAGTGCTTGATTTCATAAATTCGCTTTTATTTACACATTTTTTATCAAAACTATTTTAATATTCTAGTGACTTTTATCGATATTTTTAGTACCTACCTATTTTTTTTCCAAATTTTTACACAAGTCAAAAGTTACTAGAAAAAATTACAGGCATGAAAGGCAGTGTTGCCATTTTGTTTATTCAAATTTAGCATTTTTTTACCCCATTTTACATGCATGTGAACTTGGCATTTTGCATTTTTTTTTTTTTTTTAAATTAGGTATAATTTTCAACTTTCGTCTATGACAACATTTTACGGGAAAACGGCAACACTGAATTGGCACTTGGCAGATGTTTGTTTTTTTCGTTCTTTGTTTATTTGGTAGGTTTATTTATTTTTATTTTAGAGTGTTTTTTTTTCACTATGAGACTTCTACGGTGAAAAAAAATCAGCTGTTCCATGCAAAAGCTTTTTAAGATTTTTTTTAAGTACAATTAAATACATAATGATGGACAAATACATAAAAGTACAATACCTTACTCTGTCAAAATGAAACAGCAGATTTTTATACGGAAATGGTTTAATCAATCGGCTCACAAACAAAAAAGTAAGTTGCCATCTTGGCTTTTTATTTTTTAATATTTCATTATTATTTTCTTGTCAAAATAGTACCAGAAACCGAGATTCATCAAAATCGGTCCACAAACAAAAAAGTTGGCCGCCATCTTGGATTTTTTAAATTGCGTTGCTGTTTTCTTGTCAAAATAGTACCAAAAACCGTGTTTCATCGAAATCGGCCCACAAACAAAAAAGTTGGCCGCCATCTTGGGTTTTTATATTTTTAACATGGCGTTGCTGTTTTCTAGTCAAAATAGTAGCAAAAAACCGAGTTTCATCGAAATCGGCCCATAAACAAAAAGTTGGCCGCCATCTTGGATTTTTTATATTTTTTACATAGTGTTGCTGTTATCTTGTCAAAATAGTACCAAAAACCGAGTTTCATCGAAATCGGCCTACAAACAAAAAAGTTGGCCGCCATCTTGGATTTTTATATTTTTAACATTGCATTGCTGTATTCTTGTCAAAATAGTAGCAAAAACCGAGTTTCATCGAAATCGGCCTACAAACAAAAAGGTTGGCTGCCATCTTGGATTTTTATATTTTTAAAATTGCATTGCTGTATTCTTGTCAAAATAGTAGCAAAAACCGAGTTTCATCGAAATCGGCCTACAAACAAAAAAGTTTGCCGCCATCTTGGATTTTTTATATTTTTAACATTGCATTGCTGTATTCTTGTCAAAATAGTAGCAAAAACCGAGTTTCATCGAAATCGGCCTACAAACAAAAAAGTTTGCTGCCATCTTGGATTTTTTATATTTTTAACATTGCATTGCTGTATTTTTGTCAAAATAGTAGCAAAAACCGAGTTTCATCGAAATCGGCCTACAAACAAAAAAGTTGGCCGCCATCTTGGATTTTTTATATTTTAACATTGCATTGCTGTATTCTTGTCAAAATAGTAGCAAAAACCGAGTTTCATCGAAATCGGCATACAAACAAAAAAGTTGGCCGCCATCTTGTATTTTTTTTATTTTTTTAACATTGAGTTGTTATTTTCTTGTTAAACTAGAAAAAAAACACCTGTTCCATACATAAGTACAATGCGTAGGTAGGTACTCCATCGAAATGTATGAAACAGCTGATTTTTTTTTTCGTTTTCAAGGTTGGTCCTATAATGAAAGTTGTACAGTTTGATGGTGTGATGAGAGGTTTTAAATTAATTACAAATAACCCTGTATAGGTACAAAGTTTCAAGTGAACCCATTGAAGGAAGAAAATCACTCTCTACTCCAAATATGAATAGTTTCGAAAGAAAAGCAATATAACTTTAAAATTCAACTTTATACATGACCATTTCATACTTCTTTTGAAATTATTTTGTACGCGACTGTACATGTTTTTGATATAGTCCAGGAGCCCGGGATCAAAATACCTCTAAGAAATCATTTTTATTTTATGACTTAAAAATTAAGGTTTTGAGTTTCGAAAATGCATAAAAGTTACGTATTACTTTACGTTATACTTTTGTTTTACATTATACGTTAATAACACTTCATTATTTTAACACAAACACGCAAAAATAAAACAAGTTACAAACATCCTTACTAAATAGGAAGTCGGCTCCTGTACTATAAAAACCAAACTTTAATTCCTATTATCTCCTAAACTAAAGGGGGACTAATTTTGTGGCTTTAGGACTAATTTACACGAATCGTTTCCAATAATCAGATTTTCTCTAGGTGACCTGGTTCAAAAGTCCTCGCCAAGATGTAGGTTGATTTTGGCAGGGACCAAATCATTCCTTTATATTTTTTGAACGGCGCTTCATTTCGTTTTGATTTTAGGCATTGCGAGATCCATAAAAAAGGGAGATTTTTTTGAATAATCAGATCCTGGCTAGGTGTTTAGGTTCACTAGATATAGCCTGTCCCTGCCAAAATGAAGGTTTGCTTTGGCATGGACCATTTAAATCGCTTATATCTTTCAGTCCTTTTTGGGACTAATTCCGAAAAAGTAGGACTAGTTGGGACTAATTGGGGAGAAATTTTCCATGTAGTCAGAATTGCGGTTTTCAAAGTGGTCCATGCCAAGATGTAGGACACAAATAAAACAAAGGAATTATAAAAACATAATTAATATATTTCGTGAATTCACATTTACATACATTTTGATATCAACAAAGCTACACGAGAAATTGTATGGGATGGCTAATGGCTACAGTCTGTCTCGCTTACACATTAGACGCGGAAGTGAGACATAAAAAGTTTTTATCCATTTAATGAAAGCTTGTACAATCACCATCATAAATTTTCAATGAATTTTTATGTTTTTTAATAGATATTAATAACATATTTAGCAACAATCTATTTTGTGTAACATATTGTATGACAGCTAAAGTACTATGTTTTACATGTTATCATAAAGGCGTTTTTTTTAATTTAGTGTTTCGGTACAAAAAAGTACTTAGTACATAAAAGAATCCTGCGTACTTAGTAAGTAAATAACTAGAAAATTAAAACAAATAATGAAATTTACAATGAAACTTAACAAAAACATGGCTCGCTGATTAGGAACTCTGAATATGTACAAAAAAAACAAATCACATTTAAATATCGGACTTAAGAAAACACTAAATTATACAGAGTTTTTTGTAAAACACCAACAACCTCGCAGGAGTAGATTACTAAACAACATTTTGTTCTACGACTTTTCCGAAAAAAGAAAAAAAACGACTCCATACAAATGCCCGAACAGCTGATAGAGTGTTGTGTCGATTTTGTTATGTTTTTCGGAAAGCCGTAGAACAAACAGTGTTGTTTATGATGTTAGCAATCTACTCCTGCGAGGTTGTTGGTGTTTTACAAATAACCCCGTAAAAAAAATATTAATAATATTTAACTTAAAACTTATTTTATAATCAGGTGTCAGAAAACAATATAGTTTATAAACTAAAGATTGTTTTTCTCTTATACTATTTATTTCCTGTCAAAAAACCTAACATGAAGTTAATTCACTACAGTTTATTATAAGAAACTTTTTTTTATTTTGATCACTTCTTAACAATTTATTTAACCGTGTTGAATACAAGAATAAATAAAATAACTATTCAAACTATCAAAGGTACGGATAGAAACGAAAGTCGCTTAACACTAGTGCTTTGTTATAGAATTTTTTTGACAGATGTGTTACAGTTTGAAACATTTATCAAAAAAGTTGCTATGCCAAAGTACTGTTAAGGGGGCGTACAACGCTGGAATAAATTTTCATAGTAAAACATATCGAAAATTATGGTGACAAGATTATCGTTTTTAATAGGTTTTTTTATTATAGTTACAAGATTATAGGTTCCGTTTATTATTGGTTGGTACAGCATTGGAAAAACTACAAAAACTAAAATCGGAGGTCATTTTGCGATTTATTTTTATCGAGAAAAGTTTTAGCTATTATGTTTCTGTCAATCACATAACTGAGTGCTATAATCTAGTTTATACATTTTTGGGACCGATAAATCAAGTAATACTGTGTGAAATCGTTGTTCATAAATGTGTATTTGACGTTGTGCGTTGTGCCGTAAGCTAGGTACTTTCGTTGCTGACTGTACACTAAGAAAAAATAAAATAAGATCGCTGGAATGGTGCTTAGGTTAGGAATAAATATTTGTACTCATGTTAGTATAAATAAACGATACTATTTGTATGTCTTTCTGTGTTCATGTACTTTCAAGAAACTACCTCTAAAACCCTAACAAGTTATAAAAAATCATTAGCAAAATAATCCATAACAAATTATTTGATAAATTGCAAAATGTATACCGAAATATTTTGGATTCTGACGGTTGGTTAAGGTTTAAGTATCTTTTTAAGTTTAATTTTTTTTTATACGACCACAATTTTTTTGGAGTTTTGAACTTTATGAACTTCTAATACTAAATATCATCAAAGAAATAATGAGAAAATCTTTAATGAAGTACATAAATATGCAATATGCATTCGGAAAAGTAACAAATGTACCTACATGCCACCGATGCTCGATCGAAATTTAACTGAAACTCGACCGAAGTTAAACCAAAACTAGACCGAAGTTCAACCCAAACTCGACAGAAGTTCAGCCGAGACAAGACCGAAGTTCAACCCAAACTCGAGCAAAGTTTAACCCAAACTAGACCGAAGTTCAACCGAAACTAGACCGAAGTTCAACCGAAACTAGACCGAAGAAAAAAACGGCGATGTACAAAAATTAATAACTATACACATTTTTAGCGATCGTTCAAATGATGCCTTTAAAATAAAAAAGTTTTTTTGATAACTGGTTAAAAAAAAGTTACGACTTTTACATTATTTGTTTCTCTATAGGTACCCAAACCGATGTAGATAATGGTGTCGATTCGGTTGGCAACGACTTGACTAAATTGACAGGACTAAACTAAATTTAGTTTTCCATCCTTTTCTTTCTGTATTGAAAAGACAAGAACAGAATGCTAAAATTAAGTTTAGTCCTGTCAATTTAGTTAAGTCGTGCTAACCGAATCGACACCAATGTACCAATAATTTCTTATATTTAGGGTGAGGTAACATTTGTATACTTGGGAACTTAGCAATTAAAATATTTTAAGAGATATAATTATGTGACTCGCGCCAGAAAGAAATCGAGTAGTCATTGAAATTAGATTGTAATGTCTATGGTTTAAAGCGGTGGGATCTTTCTTTACCAATATTTTTGTGGTAAAGTAAAACCGTTTAGAAAATACAGAATTTTAGTCAATGCATCACTTTTGACTGCAGATTTTAAAGATTTCGCATATGCAACGTTATTTTTGGTAACACAAAATCTGAAATCCATTTGTAGTTGATTATTATTTTTGTCCATAAAAGCCTGAAATCATAAAAGTGTCATAGGTACTTTTTTAGTTTGGTAAAATGTATAAAATAGCTGTCATTTTTATTGCGTTAATCCTTCAAAAAAATTGTGCTTAAAATGTGGTCAGCTTAAGAAATAGCTTAACACTTCGTATTATTCAGAAAACACAACTAAAATCCTTTATAAGACTATTGTTGTAGTTATAGTGTTTGTCTTCTTCGTTCAAACTCAATTCACGTATTGTAAAGAAAAAGACAACACTTTACTGAAATAGGCTTATTGAGCGTTTGTTTTTATTATGAATAACACGGTAGGACTATGTCGCGTTAATAATAACGTTCTTATAGCAAGGTTGCCACTTACAAAATAAGCATTATAGTGTGACAAAGTACTAAAATGTTCAGCCACTTTTAAGCCGACTGCACTTAAAATACTAGCGCGAGAATAAATGCAACAAGATGACACATGAGATTCGATTTCGTGACTCTTATCACTTGGTAATAGAGATCTTTTTTCCGTAGCAATGCAAGTACATATAGTTTGAATGAAAAGTCACATCTTACACCAGAATTAAAGTTATGTATTGTAAAATTTCGCTAGACCACACAACACAATATTTTTCTTAACAGTTAAACAAATACTCCTTGTAAACATAATTTATGTTTTAAGGTTATATAAGATTCAAAAACCTTTAACGTGCCAATCATTTTCCTATATTATATTCGATACAATATAGCTGGATGTTTTGTAAAAACAAAAAACAGTTGTGTAATCTAGCCCTAAAATTATAGTTTTAGCGCTTAGATACATGTATACCTATCCTAAATGTAGATACAATCGACAACACGACAAGTATTATATAGGTAGTAACTACCTATTTAGTCAACCTAAAACCATATTACAGAAATCTAGACAGTCTGAGTAAATTTCGAAATTGGATTTTCTACTCTTGTAAGAAAGTGTAACACTAAACATGTAGCCGATTGTACCAAATCAAGGTGTCTACAATTATATACAAGGTGTCAATTTATATTGTATAAGTACCATAAAACATTTATTAAAATGACAAAATTATGGTGAATTCAAAATTTACCACATTCAATTAGCGTTGCGAAATACTTAAAGACAAAAAATGACAGCATAGCAATGCATTAAAATTTTAAGCGCTTATCAAATCGCTAAATAGTTTTTAATCAAAAAATTTTTCGATGCAAACTTTTGTATGAAACGATCTTCACATCACAAAATAAAGTCTGGTCTGTTCTACTCTCAGAACACAGGGTCCTACCCCCTTACTCAAATGGCTATGCCAACATTCTATACGTTTGAACGCTACGTTTACTATTAAAGCTTTAAAAGCAGTAAACTATAACATTACGTGCCTAAGCTTGTCAGTTCCATACAATACATCAAAGTCTGTGAACTATATAAGTTTGCGACATGTGATTTAATCGTCTATTGATCATATTTAAGCTTTAAAAGTAAGCGTAGCGTTCATACGAATAGAATGTTGGGTAATTAGAAGCGCAGCGCCGCTCTGGGCCCTATTTTGAATCCTCCGGCCTGGAGTCGAGCGCTCTTTGCTACTCATTTTCATTCGACATAGCGAAATCCGCATTTTATCGCTCGTTGGTCAGCGGTTTTGCAGTGACATTTAGTTGTCAAATATGACAATATACCGCATGCGACTTCACTCAAACGATTTAACGCATCTATTCGAAAACACTTCCATCATTATTATACGCTAGGCGCTGCTTCAATGTGACTATACAACGTGTTACAAAAAACCCATAAAGCTGCATATTGCAGTATGGAACATCAAACTGATAAATTTTTACTATGGAACCCACTCTGATATCGCTTAATCTGCTGTTTCATACAAAAATTTATAACGAAAACATCAAAATGAAACAGCAGTTTTTTTTCGGTTAGTTCAGTTTAATGGTCCCTATCTACCATATTCCGCTTTAGGGGCTTTTTTTGAAACACGTTGTAGAATAGACGGGTTTGGACCAAGATTACCTATATGTAATGGTGCGAAAACCGCGGTTTGTTCCTAGCGGCTATTCTGTCTTTATAAATTGTGTTCACAGGCTATTGCCAAACATCATTCTGTCGTCATACAAACTCAGTCTGTTACTTTCACTTGCCCTACCTTTTTGCAAAGCTCTGTCTCTCCTAGCTCGCCTCACTGCAACAGGCAAATCTCCAGGAGTTTTAACTCTACCAGCAGGATTTTGCAAATTCAAATCACCAGACGAAGAAAAAATCTCTGAAACCTGCTCTAAAGAATGCTGCCTTTTAATAGCTAAACTCTTCAAGGACGGTTTGGGCGATTTATTTTCCGGCTCTGCCAAAAATTTCATTTCATTTGTATCGATTTCACCGTTCAAAGCCGCTAAGTACACAGGATTGTCACCACTGTACCCTAAATTCTCCTTGTCATTAGAATCACTAAATTCGTTATCAAAATTCGTGTACTTATTCTGGTATTTGTTAAAGCCGAAATCGGTAACTTGGCTCGCTTCTTTTAAAACATCGTTTTGGATTTTTTTCTTTTCGATGTCTTTAGGGATTGTTTGCATTGTTATTTTTGAGCCTCCGTTTTCGGATAGAAGCAATAAATGTTCGTCTTCGCTGCTAGAACAGTCGGAATTGATGTCGAATGGACTATCAAATGTGTCTTGTTGGTTATTTATATATTGGAGTTCTAAATTTATGCTTGCTCTTGAAGATCTGCCACTGTTGATGATTTTATTGTCACAACTCAACCGTTTTTTGACAGTAGAATCTTCAGATTCGGAGTGGTTTTTGAAAATACTCTGAGAAGACATAGAGCCTTTGAATTTGTTAATGCTATCATCGCTACTTTTTGAAGTTTTACTATGAGATTCTTCCGGTTTCGCTTTAGGTACTATTACAGCGAAAATTTGACTCTGGTTCTTAGAATCTTCAGTAGGCAGTTCTCTGAAGCCGAAAACGTTGTTCTCTCTATTCATTTCCGATTCGATCATCATTGTTGGAGAAAGAGTCCTATTTGGAGGCGATAAAGTGCAAGGTCCTTCAACGTTATAGATGCTGTCCTGATTCAAAACCAGATTCGAAGGCCTATCGTAATTGTTACACTTTTCAATTATAGACGTTTTAATCTTCCCATTTTGTGTTGAAGTTTCAGGTACCAATTTGACTTCTGTATCCATTTTTTTGTTTAGTCTTTCGAAGAATTTTCTGATACCCCATTTAGGTTTTTCTACTTTTACTTCTTGAAGGAGATTTGTCCTTTTTGGACCTCTTTCCTCATGAGCAGTGACGTCATTAGGTACATATTCTAAAGGTCTTTGGTAAGACCTTATTTCGTTGAATCTGTCTGAATTTTCTGGTATTACTCTATGCGTGCGAGCAACTGAGAGGCAATTCTCTTCGACTCGTTGCTGTATTGGTTCAGTAACAGTTATATCTTTTAAGCTTTTGTGTATGAGTTGGACTGTGTGTGTTTGTGTGTTGGTGTGTGTGTTTCGTTCGATGCAAGCGTTGCGGCCGAATTGTGGATGTGCTAGTAGTGGAGCGGTGGGCTCGCTAGTCTGTCCGCTAGTGCAGTTTGAGTTTTTATCAGTTTCTGGATTGCTGGTATCTGTAAAATAATATTGAAATTGAAAATAGATAAATATTATATAACATGACATACGCTGAACTAAGCAGCTTTAATACTGCGGCCAGGCTCCCTAGCGTTTTTTCGGATACTCAACTGTCAAAATCCATTGTCCTTTAACAGTTAAAAATGATATCATATGGCGTTTCAATGATCATGCTAGGGAGGGCAGACTATAGCGCTGTCGCGAAGCTTTTCGTTGTCGTGTTGTACAATTAGAAACTAAGAATCAAGGGATTAAAGATTATTTTCATGAAATCCTTTTAATTTATTTCCTTTAAGGTACCCTGAGCGAAAATGGCCGGTGAATTATATTTAATATTATAATTCTAATACAAAATTTTAAAAATGTTTATCGTGGAGATTTTAGGGCCCACCCACAGTCTAGTATTTTTAGACGGTATCGTTACATTCCCTCGTAGTCACTGCTAGAAGTAGATAGCAAAACTGCTAAAAGTGGCCGTTTTTGACACATTTGCTATCTACTTCTACGAATGACTACGAGGGCATGTAGTGATACCTTCTAAATCCTATCGAATATCTCGGTGTACGACTTGAAGGTGTGCGTTTCACCACTGTCAAAAGTTGACAGCCATCACCCGCCGCTAGAATTTGAATTGATTTGCGACACCACACATGAAGCATTACTCGCGAACCAAAAGTTAAGATATAAATTCTTTAAAGCTGATTATTGTAAAATTATTGACGGATTGAAATCAATTTCATGGGACAAAGAGTTCGCGGAATGTTCTGGTGTTGACGACATGGTAGAAGTGTTCTACGGTATTTTATATGAGACAATAGAAAGACATGTACCAAAATCAAAACATCATACTAACAAATACCCATCGTGGTACAGCAACAATCTGATTCGCTTGTTACGGGAAAAAAATAAATATCGTGTGCTATTTCTTAAGTACAAGAATCCTTTAGATAACATTTCATACCGCACTAGTAAGGACAGATGTTCAAAAATCACACATACAGATTACAAAAATTACATCGCCTCCATTGAATCATCAATAACTTCGAATCCTAAGCTCTTTTGGTCATTTATAAAACATAAACGCAATAATAACAGTAATTCATATCCATCTAAAATGCATTATAAAAACACCTCGGAAAGTACAGGGACAGGGGTCTGCGATCTTTTTGCTTCATATTTCTCTTCCGTTTATGATACAAACCAGGCATCGGCATCAAGCCAAACAGTTCATCCTACGGATCCTACCGCTCCCGAGTACAAATCTTCACAAACGCTCAGTAATCTGTCTTTTCATAAAGAAGCGGTCGAAAAAGCCTTAAAAAGACTTGACCCTAGTAAGGGTGCAGGGTCTGATGGATTTCCCTCATTTTTTGTAATAAAATGTTGTGAAGTCCTAGCGGAACCACTCTCCAGGATTTACAACATGTCACTTGCAACAAGATCCTTCCCATATGTATGGAAAGAAGCACTTATTGTACCAATCTTTAAGTCAGGAGAGAGGTCTGCTGTAGATAACTACCGACCTGTATCGATCTTGTCAATTTTTGGAAAGGTTTTTGAGACTCTTATTTATCCAATTGTGTCCTGGCACGTAAGACATATTTTAATGCCTCAGCAACACGGATTCATCAAAGCTAGGTCAACAGCGACAAATCTCGTGGGATTTGTGTCGGAAGTGGTGGATTCTGTGGATCATGGGACGCCGGTAGACGTCATCTACACAGACTTTAGTAAGGCGTTCGACAAGGTCGACCATAAAATCTTAATAGGCAAGCTTTCTCACTGTGGCATCATAGGTAACCTTTTATGTTGGTGTGAATCGTACCTCGCAGGACGATCTATGAAGGTAGTGGTAAACGGCTTTGAGTCTAGTACATTTTTGGCGTCGTCCGGGGTCCCACAAGGTTCGCATTTGGCTCCATTATTTTTCAACATTTTTATCAACGACGTATCGTCATGCTTTCGTCACTCACAGATACACCTATACGCAGATGACCTTAAAATTGTAAAACAAATAGACGACGATAATGACTGTTGTTTGCTTCAAGACGATTTGGACCGGTTTTCGCATTGGTGTTACATAAATGGTATGGTTTTAAACACCGATAAATGCCATTTCGTACATTTTAGTCGCAAGAAAGGGCCTTATTTTAAATCTTATAAACTGAATGGCCAAGTAATAAATGAAGTAGATGAGATTCGTGATCTTGGAGTATGCATAGATAATAAGCTGCGTTTCCATAAACACGTCGATAACTTAGCCAAGAAGTGCTTTAAACTGTTAGGGTTCATTATACGTAGCTGTAGAGATTTCAAAAATGCTTCAAGTAAAATCACAATATTTAACTCATTGGTAAGATCAACTTTAGAGTATTGCAGTGTAGTATGGACACCTTATTATGAAGTTCACAAACATCGTCTAGAGTCCATTCAAAAAAGATTTTTGTGGCACTTGTCTTATCAGTGTGGAATGGCCAGGAAACTCCCATCATATAACTCACGCTTAAATCATTTCAAGCTGCTCAGCCTCGACAGTCGAAGACAATTGCTTGATCACTTTTTCTTTTATAAATTGGTTAATGGTTACGTGGATTGTCCAGATTTATTAAAACAAATAAATTTCAATGTTCCTTTTAAATTAGCTCGGCCATCTAGATATTTACCATTTAAAGCAAGGAGCTCCAAAACCAAGTTGGGTCATTTCTCCGCCATTAACAGAATGCAGTCACATTATAGTCGCCTGTCACGCTTATCAGCTTCATCTGCCTCGGTTGATGTTGACTTGCATCACCCTCCACGCAAATTCAAATTATTGTTAACAAACGCATTCGTGTCGAAATCATAAACTTTCTTTTTCTTTTTTGTTTAACAAACAAAAACTGTAAGTATTTGTTTTTGTCATTCATATAGTATAAAACCGGTTAATTTGTATCTTTGGATATTTTAATAAGTTAGTAATTAATTAGTAATTAGTTAGTAATTAGTTAGTTTTGCTTACTAATAGCTTAATTTTTTAGTGCATGCCGTGGCAACCTGTAAGTACGATAGCGCTTTATTATGTAACCTCTTTAGCAAGCAAGCATACTTTTGTTGTATTGAATGTAAATAGCGTTTATTGTGTTGGTTGTCCTAAATAAATAAAAAAAAAAAAAATAAAAAAAATACTAGACCATGGGCCCTAAAATCTCCACGATAAACATTATTAAAATCTTTTTCTATTAATAACTTATTAAATAAAAACCTTTGAGGGCGCTACTTTCGGTCATACAACCGCCTTAAGTGAAATTAACCTCTAATTGCTCGATTCAAAGTTTCAAATTGTACAGCACGACAATGAAATGCTTCGCGACAGCGCGATAGTTTGACCCAGGGGTTGATCAGATCAGTTGGGTGTGTATAGTGATCTGAATCTCCTCTATTCACTTCCTAGATGGCCATCATCAGATCCCAGTTAGGTCAATCCCTAGCGGAGAACCAAATCATCAAAGTTACCTCGTTTCGTTTGTATGAAAATCGGCTGGTGTCCTTTATGAGTTTAACTACTGTATAACATAATAATGACCTTCCTTATGGGTGGATAAGGAGGATGGGCCATCATAACCCACCACGCGGGCCCAATGCGGATTGGTGGATGTTAACGACTGCAAATGCGTCGGGACCAACGGCTTAACGTGCCTTCCGAAGCACGGAGGAGTTCGAAATAATACATTTTTGGTCACCCGTCCCATGACCGACCCTTGCGAAAGTTGCTTAACCTCCGCAACCGCTAGGCCAGGCGCTAAACCACTGCGCTACCGAACTCCTCATCCTACTTCCTACTAATCCTATCCTACTAATCCTACTATCCTACTTCCTACTTAATATTATAAATGTGAAAGTTTGTGGGTTTGGATGTTTGTTCCTCAATCACGCAAAAACGGCTGAACAGATTTGGATGAAATTTGACACACAGATAGTTTATAGCCCTGAATTAGAACATAGGATACTTTTTATCCCGATCAAAGGTTCCCTAGGGATTTCCCGAATGTCCACGCGGACGAAGTCGCGGGCGGAAGCTAGTAATAATAATAATAATACGCATATCCTACAGAAGACAATAGCCGAGAAAATTAGTAAATACATAGACCTAAAAGAAGAAATAATCCGACTGTGGAAACAACAAAAAGTTTATGTTGTACCAATAGTTATCTCCACGACAGGTGTAGTGCCAACTAATCTTCGTCAAAGCCTTAACATCATTAACCTTAAACCCAGCCTCATAAATACTCTACATAAAGCTGCCATATTAAATACATGCCGTATAGTGAGAAAGTTCATGCAGATTGACGAAAATAACATAACCCCACACTTTCCAGCAAACATAGCATCAAATCACCACACCCTGTAAATTACTTGGCCTAGGCCCGTTCCGTTATTGCAGGTAAACCAGCTTTAGGCTGTGAAAAGTTACGACTTTCAAAAATAATAATATAGTGAATTAATGCTTACCTGGCGGGTGTGGGTGCAGTTTGTTGTCGTGAATGACCGGTCCTTGCGCTTGGAGCATCAGCTTCAGTTCAGCCATTCGTTCTTCCACGCACACTGCTGTCAGTCTAGGAAAAGTAATTATTTTGACATTATTAAATTTAGATTTTTCGCATACACTATCCGTGCTATTTATCTTAATTTCTTAATACATTATGTTACTCAATTTCTGGAAACAACATTTTAGAATAAATAGAAAAATGAGTTGAAATTAGGGAAGATTGGAGTGTGGTTAGTAAAAAAATTTTAACATGGGCTGAGATTAGGGTAAATTGGAGTACGGTCAGAAAAAAATATATAAAATTTTAAAATAAAGGGGTGATAATGGGGATTATTTGGGGTGAGGTTAGGGATAATTTGGATGAGATTGGGGTGAAATTGAAAAAAATAAGAATGGGGCAATTGAGATGAAATGTTAGAGAGACTGGGGCAAACTTGGGAAATATAAATCAAATCACATACAGTACAGTTAGATTGCTCACCTGGCTTCAGCGTCATGATCCCAGCACTCTTCGCAAGTGTCAGAAGCTATCTTCAGAGCCCTCGCTTCGGGTACTGGGCCCTTAGGTAGAGGCGGACGCACCTTGTTGCGCGAAACTAGAGTCTAACACAAGGGAATAAAGTGCTGATTAGTATGATAATACTGTCGATAGAAAACCTGTTAGTTGAAAAAAATATGATCAGATTTTTAGCAATTAGATTCTCAAGTTTGTTAAGGTTATTCCGATCTGTTACCCCTAAGAATATCCGAGAATTAACCCTAAGAGGAAGCTAGCATAGGGAGAAGGAAATAGGTTTCCCAGAATTCACTTCAGGATGGTTTTTTTGGGGTAACAGACAGGGTTAAAAACCAATTTTTATTTTAAGCAAAAAAAAGTTTTTTTTTATAAAAATCGTGATTTTTTTTATTAGCTTTTGCGATCATTTCTCTGGTTTTTCTTGTGGGCCAATATTTTTATTTTGAAAACATTATTGTGATTATTACTTTCATTCATTACTTGCATTGCATGTAATGAAATGAATGAAAGTAATATTTTCACTGACAAAAAAATACTTAACTAATATTTGATTGTTGATTTTTATTGTGATAAATAACTTAGCTTGCACCTATCGTACTTTGTATTATCATTGTTTTCGAACATTACAGTTGATAAATATGTACTCCCAGTGTTTGATTAATTCCTTTTTCGGATTTTGATTTCAATCTGTGATTTTTATTAAAAAAAAAATATGGAATAAAAATCGTGATTCAAATCATGATATTTATTCTGAGATCTAACCAACCTGCATTTGCTGTAATGTAGGTCTCGCCGGCAACAAATGTCCATACGGCGGCATATACTCCGGCGTGGGACCCACGTGAGCGCCCGAGCATCGCCACAGCGCCTCCCACAGTACTAGCCCTAGCGCGAACACGTCGACCGCGCATAGGGCCGCGCGGGCGCCGCTCAAGTCTAGAGCCCCTTCTAGGGCTTCGGGCGAGAGGTAGCGAAGTGTGCCCGCCTATAAACAATGATAGAAAAACGCTGAAAATCCCTTACGAAAGGCCACCCTATCATGGCATTAAAAGACTAGACTTAAGATTAAAAATTGTGTCATATTCTATACGTGACTCGATGTCAACCTATCGTTTTATTAGATCTGAACATTCGCTTAACATTTAGATACTTGACTAGTTTATATGAGGGCTTCTGGCGAGAGGTAGCGAAGTGTGCCCGCCTATAGACAATGATAGAAAAACGCTGAAAATATCCCCATTCTAACAGCGAAAGTATCACATTTTAAGTATTGACTAACATAAACATCGCTACACGCCTACCACAGTACTAGCCCTAGCGCGAACACATCGACCGCGCATAGGGCTGCGCGAGCGCCGCTCAAGTCTAGAGCTCCTTCTGCGGCTTCGGGTGAGAGGTAGCGCAGGGTTACTGCCTACAGATAGCAAAAAAAGCAACGGCCCATTCTAATATAGTTTTTTGTATTACGGCTTATGATAAAGACCTTTTATCATAGCTTTGAAAATACCATTTAGACAATAGACCACAGTTTCTAAAGCGTACAGCGAATTCACCCGATATTGTGTCTCGGTGCAGTTTTGTGGTACAAGTATCTACGCAACTGAACAATATGTGGGATAATTGAAATAGGCGCGATCTTGGTTGTGTGTAGCTGAGACTTTTATTGTAGTGGTGGCCACCTCGGCAGAACTAACCGAGTAAACTGTCTTGATATACTTCGTGCCAAATACTCCAAGCAGCATTGGAATGCGATGCACCCGCATTCTAATGAAAATTGAAACAATCTACCACTGAACTATTCAACACTTGACACTGGCCAAAATTACTTCCAAGAGGAAAGTAGATTGCCAAAACAAAAATAAGAAGAAAAAATGACAATCGAATGTCACACTATCAATTACACACTATCTGTAAATAAATTTACCCACTTACAACAGCACACTTTTTGTAGAGATATAAAGTTGCATTTCTGTATCTATCTATATTAAACACACAAATCTTTGAATTTTTAGCAATGTTTTTGTTGTAAAGTTACATAATTTCTCACCTCAGTGATCCTGCTCGGCTGTTTCTCCCTCCTAGCGTGTAACACTTGCGCTAGCCCCAAGTCCGCTAGTCTAGCGTGCCCGGTGCTAGTGATTAGCACGTTGTTACTGTTTATGTCGCGGTGGACTATGCAGGGCTTGTTGCCGACTGTAACGAAAAAAATATGTTTAACCCTTTGACTGCCAGAGTTCTTTTTTGCACAACGGGATGGGATAGTGCTTGGCCTTCACCTCACCTGATGTTAAGTGACGATAAGGCCGAAGGTGGAAGCGCACTACACCCGGAATCCTCATCACTGAGGAACTGGCTATCTTACCTTTAACTGTCGGAACACAACAATTTTAAATTGTTGTTATGGCGTCAGACTTAGGTAAGATGGTGGTAGCTAGCCAGGCGGATTTGAAATAAGCCCTACCAACAACCAGAGTCGGATTAATCCCATTTTTTAACCGGCTTCAAAAAAGGAGGAGGTTATCAAGTCGACGGTATTGTTTTATTGTGTCTTTTTTGCTAAGATTTCGTTTCGTATGACTAAAAATCAAAATGGACATGAAAATATTTGTCGGATAAATCAAACCGAGCGGCGACGGTTGTCCATCGGCCATTTTTTGATGTCCCCACTGCTGGGGCACAGGCCTTCCTTATGGGTGGTAAGGAGGATGGGCCATAACCCACCACGCGGGCCCAATTCACGATTGGTGGGTGTTAACGACTGCAAATGCGGCCGGAACCAACGGCTTAACGTGCCTTCCGAAGCACGGAGGAGCTCGAGATAATAAATTTTTGGTCGCCCATCCCATGACCGACCCTTGCGAACGTTGCTTAACTTCCGCAATCGCTGGGCCAGCCGCTAAACCACTGCGCCACCGAGCTCCACAGGCCCACCGGCGACGGTTAATGGGTTAAAATTGTGATAGGCCTATTCGCGTTTAGTCCTATTTACGATTGATCCATAAAACTTACATTTGCACCCTCAAATCGGATTAAATATAGGTGTGGTATAATTTTCTCAAAGTTGTCCAGTTTGTTGTGAAGATTGAGTGTCAGTCAGACATTTATTTATTAAAACGAACGGGTGATCACAAAAAATCACGTAATTAAAGAATATTAAAACACGACTGCCCTGCCAAAAACGAATTAAAAAGTAAAACTGCTCAAAGTGGCCGTTTTCACACATTTCCTATCTACTTCTATGAGTGACTACGAAGGGAATGTTATCTACGAGTAACATCTTGAGTGGTATCAGGGGACGCATTTTTGAATCATTCGAAATGAATCTTAATTTCATACACGAAAGCAAAACGTATACGAAATTAATTTCGATTGCTCCCAATTTTACGTATTTTTGAAACAATAGAAATGAGTGTCGCCCTAAAACTCGATCTTTTAGTGTTTGAGTGCACAGCTCTAGGACTACAAGGCGGGAACGGCCGTAGTCAGTTAGTAGTATGTACTAATGTTTAATTTGTCACTTACTTGGCGCATGCAGGTGAGCTATAGCCGAACATAGTCCATGAGCTAAAGCGGCATATTCCCTCCAAGTTACAGGCGTTTGTTGCACTCTATCTCTTAGTGTTTGAGTGCACAGCTCTAGGACTACAAGGCGGGAACGGCTGTAGTCAGTTAGTAGTATGTACTAATGTTTAATTTGTCACTTACTTGGCGCATGCAGGTGAGCTATAGCCGAACATAGTCCATGAGCTAAAGCGGCATATTCCCTCCAAGTTACAGGCGTTTGTTGCACTCTATCTCTTAGTGTTTGAGTGCACAGCTCTAGGACTACAAGGCGGGAACGGCCGTAGTCAGTTAGTAGTATGTACTAATGTTTAATTTGTCACTTACTTGGCGCATGCAGGTGAGCTATAGCCGAACATAGTCCATGAGCTAAAGCGGCATATTCCCTCCAAGTTACAGGCGTTTGTTGCACTCTATCTCTTAGTGTTTGAGTGCACAGCTCTAGGACTACAAGGCGGGAACGGCTGTAGTCAGTTAGTAGTATGTACTAATGTTTAATTTGTCACTTACTTGGCGCATGCAGGTGAGCTATAGCCGAACATAGTCCATGAGCTAAAGCGGCATATTCCCTCCAAGTTACAGGCGTTTGTTGCACTCTATCTCTTAGTGTTTGAGTGCACAGCTCTAGGACTACAAGGCGGGAACGGCCGTAGTCAGTTAGTAGTATGTACTAATGTTTAATTTGTCACTTACTTGGCGCATGCAGGTGAGCTATAGCCGAACATAGTCCATGAGCTAAAGCGGCATATTCCCTCCAAGTTACAGGCGTTTGTTGCACTCTATCTCTTAGTGTTTGAGTGCACAGCTCTAGGACTACAAGGCGGGAACGGCCGTAGTCAGTTAGTAGTATGTACTAATGTTTAATTTGTCACTTACTTGGCGCATGCAGGTGAGCTATAGCCGAACATAGTCCATGAGCCAAAGCGGCATATTCCCTCCAAGTTACAGGCGTTTGTTGCACTCTATCTCTTAGTGTTTGAGTGCACAGCTCTAGGACTACAAGGCGGGAACGGCCGTAGTCAGTTAGTAGTATGTACTAATGTTTAATTTGTCACTTACTTGGCGCATGCAGGTGAGCTATAGCCGAACATAGTCCATGAGCTAAAGCGGCATATTCCCTCCAAGTTACAGGCGTTTGTTGCACTCTATCTCTTAGTGTTTGAGTGCACAGCTCTAGGACTACAAGGCGGGAACGGCCGCAGTCAGTTAGAGAAGCTCGGGTGTCACTACCTGGGAAAAAATTGTTGAAAATTATATATCGAGTCATTTTGAACTTACCATCCAAATTTGAAGGATGTGTCCAGTCCATTAAACTAAACAACTGTCTCTATGAAACATGTGTCGAATTTCACATTTGGTCAAACCATACTAAATTAATTATCAGATCTCTTTGATTTGTATGGATAGTCAATTTTTTTTTACATTTTGGCCATGTGTTCCTCAGAAAAAGTTGTTCAGTTTCATGGACAGAACACATCCTCAAAATTTGGATGGTGAATACAGAATGACCCTGTATTTCAGGCATATTGCTTCATTGCTGATCTTCATTTAACCGTCTCTGTGGTCTAGTGGTTCGCCCATCCGTGTAAGTCGAAGGGGTCCCGAGTTCGATTCCCAGGGGGTACAATTTGTACTCGGTTTGGTTGGTGGTAGGGCTTATTTCAAGTCCGCCTGGCTAGCTACCACCATCCTACCTAAGTCTGACGCCATAAGAACATTTTAAAAATTGTTGTGTTCCGGCAGTTAGAGGTAAGATAGCCAGTTCCTCAGTGATGAGGATTCCGGGTGTAGTGTAGTGCGGTTCCACCTTCGGCCTTATCGTCACTCAACACAACACCAGGTGAGGTGAAGGCCAAGCACTATCCCGTTTAGCATAAAAAAAATGAAACTGGCAAAAGTATTCCTTGAAGAGGAGTGAATTGCCTAAACAAAAATAAGAAGAAAATTATTAAAACAATCAAAAAGCAGCATTAAAATAGTTGGACTTCACTCACCATAATACTTCAATATGTTAGAGTGAGATAGATGAGGCAACGCGTATATCGCCGCCTCCTTCTGCCACGCGTTCGCGTTCGAGTACAGTTTGACCGCGACGGGAGTTGAACCGAGACTGCCGCGCCATACGGAACCAAACTTGCCTTGACCTGCGAATTATTAATATACACACATCAACTTTGTCTAAGGATACAGGTGCTATTTTCATACAAACGAGGTAACTTTGAAGCCTTGGTTTTCTGCCAGGGATGTACCGTGCTGTGATCTGATGATGGCCATCCAGGGAGTGAATGGAGAAGATTCAGATCGCTATACACACCTAACTGATCTGATCAGCATTCTAAAAGATTGATGGGTCAGAGTTCTCAGTGTCAGGATTTCCATACATTTTCATGCTACTTGCGCGGTTTCTTTAAACCACGGAGAGTGGAGTCTTAGTAATAGGGTCCTATTTTTACCCTTTGGATAAGGAACCCTAAAAAAGTAATAAAAAATAAATCATCATCAGTTAGTGTTTTCGCATTTTGCAGCTCAGATTGGCTTTTTCACTCACTTTTGAATATTTTTAAAGAAAATGATTTGATTTATTTTTGGTGAATGTTTTAATAATAAAATAAATAAATAAAAATAAAAAAGCCTTTTATTTCTTGCATTAACAGTTTACATTTTCATATAATTGGAAAAAATCTGTCCACACCTCCAACGTATGTCCACTTCATACTTTGAAAATGTCATTTTTTTATTCAATTATTAGGAGGTACATCAAACAAAACATATTAAACTACTCACCTATATGTTCTATCAAGGTCAAGTTGTCCACACACAGGAGTCCTGTCGCCAACGCGTCTGGACCACTGCCCATCACGTCTCCTGCGAAAGAAACATTTTATAAGTATTTAAATCTGTTTTTCAATACAGTCGCTCGAAAATGTAAGTTTAAGATGACAGTCGAGCGTGCGGTAAGTTGATTTTACCGCACGCCGGCGCCGTGCGTTTTTATTTACTAACGTTTTTTTAAATTTCTACTAGCTTCCGCCCGCGACTTTATCCGATAGGCCTCCCCTAAGGATCTCCACGACGATCGGTCCTGCGCTGCCCGCATCCAGCGGCTTCCCGCGACCTTCACCAGATCGTCGGTCCACCTTGTCGGGGGCCGTCCGGTGCGCGGTCGCCATTCCAGAACCTTTCCGCCCCAACGACCATCGGTTCTTCTCGCTATGTGTCCCGCCCATTGCCACTTCAGCTGAGCAATCCTTCGAGCGATGTCGGTTACTTTAGTTCTCTTGCGGATCTCTTCGTTTCTGATTCGATCTGCGTGATCGAATCAGAAACGAAGAGACCTTTCCGTACGGTAGTACTTATATCTATTCTGTGGTTTTGTCGCGATATAGTTGCTCACCTTTCTCCACCTGCCCCGCTAGACTCGTCTCCTGCTTGTCTACTACAGTCTCCTTGCAGTACAGTTTCCGTATGAGAGCCACAGTGACTAGAATGGCGGCGCCCGCTAGTATCACCGACGATACAACATAGTTACACACATTGTTAGGTTTTGTCTCAATATAGTTGCTCACCTTTCTCCACCTGCCCCGCTAGACTCGTCTCCTGCTTGTCTACTACTGTCTCCTTGCAGTACAGATTCCGTATGAGAGCCACAGTGACTAGAATGGCGGCGCCCGCTAGTATCACCGACGATACATACATAGTTACACACATTGTTAGGTTTTGTCTCAATATAGTTGCTCACCTTTCTCCACCTGCCCCGCTAGACTCGTCTCCTGCTTGTCTACTACTGTCTCCTTGCAGTACAGATTCCGTATGAGAGCCACAGTGACTAGAATGGCGGCGCCCGCTAGTATCACCGACGATACATACATAGTTACACACATTGTTAGGTTTTGTCTTAATATAGTTGCTCACATTTCTCCACCTGCCCCGCTAGACTCGTCTCCTGCTTGTCTACTACTGTCTCCTTGCAGTACAGATTCCGTATGAGAGCCACAGTGACTAGAATGGCGGCGCCCGCTAGTATCACCGACGATACATACATAGTTACACACATTGTTAGGTTTTGTCTCAATATAGTTGCTCACCTTTCTCCACCTGCCCCGCTAGACTCGTCTCCTGCTTGTCTACTACTGTCTCCTTGCAGTACAGATTCCGTATGAGAGCCACAGTGACTAGAATGGCGGCGCCCGCTAGTATCACCGACGATACATACATAGTTACACACATTGTTAGGTTTTGTCTCAATATAGTTGCTCACCTTTCTCCACCTGCCCCGCTAGACTCGTCTCCTGCTTGTCTACTACTGTCTCCTTGCAGTACAGATTCCGTATGAGAGCCACAGTGACTAGAATGGCGGCGCCCGCTAGTATCACCGACGATACATACATAGTTACACACATTGTTAGGTTTTGTCTCAATATAGTTGCTCACCTTTCTCCACCTGCCCCGCTAGACTCGTCTCCTGCTTGTCTACTACAGTCTCCTTGCAGTACAGTTTCCGTATGAGAGCCACAGTGACTAGAATGGCGGCGCCCGCTAGTATCACCGACGATACATACATAGTTACGCACATTGTTAGGTTTTGTCTCAATATAGTTGCTCACCTTTCTCCGCCTGCCCCGCTAGACTTGTCTCCTGCTTGTCTACTACAGTCTTCTTGCAGTACAGTTTCCGTATAAGAGCCACAGTAACTAGAATGGCGGCGCCCGCTAGTATCACCGACGATACATACATAGTTACACACATTGTTAGGTTTTGTCTCAATATAGTTGCTCACCTTTCTCCACCTGCCCCGCTAGACTCGTCTCCTGCTTGTCTACTACAGTCTCCTTGCAGTACAGTTTCCGTATGAGAGCCACAGTGACTAGAATGGCGGCGCCCGCTAGTATCACCGACGATACATACATAGTTACGCACATTGTTAGGTTTTGTCTCAATATAGTTGCTCACCTTTCTCCGCCTGCCCCGCTAGACTTGTCTCCTGCTTGTCTACTACAGTCTTCTTGCAGTACAGTTTCCGTATAAGAGCCACAGTAACTAGAATGGCGGCGCCCGCTAGTATCACCGACGATACATACATAGTTACACACATTGTTAGGTTTTGTCTCAATATAGTTGCTCACCTTTCTCCGCCTGCCCCGCTAGACTGGTCTCCTGCTTGTCTATTTTATTTTATTTTATTTATTTTAGGAAGGTTTACAGCTTTATAGGCATATAAAAACATTATTAATTACTCGAAGCCAATTACAAACCTCCACATATACATATCAATAGTATCCTATATATAAAGTAAAATGCATTATGCACAAAAAAGTACAAATTTCCACTAAAAATAAAAAATTTAACCAAAAAGACAACCAGTGACGTTAGAAAAAATAATAAAAACAAAAAGTAATATGTTGCTATTGTTATTACACAATTAAGGTTGAGCACCCACACAGAATTGCTGCCGAAAGTAATGCAAGTTTACAGTTCGCCTGATAGTCGCCGGGCTTGTCATAAATAAGTCGAAGTCATGTTCGCTACTATACCTATTATAAGTTTCGCAGCCACGCAACATAAAGGTGTTATGACGGTAGTTTGTGTGGGCTGATGGTAAATGAAGCAATGGACGCCGACGAAGACCAAGAGTGTTAGTGCGAAAACCAATCTTAGATAATAAGTCCACTACTGTCTTCTTGCAGTACAGTTTCCGTATGAGAGCCACAGTGACTAGAATGGCGGCGCCCGCTAGTATCACCGACGATACATACATAGTTACACACATTGTTAGGTTTTGTCTCAATATAGTTGCTCACCTTTCTCCGCCTGCCCCGCTAGACTGGTCTCCTGCTTGTCTACTACAGTCTTCTTGCAGTACAGTTTCCGTATGAGAGCCACAGTGACTAGAATGGCGGCGCCCGCTAGTATCACCGACGATACATACATAGTTACACACATTGTTAGGTTTTGTCTCAATATAGTTGCTCACCTTTCTCCGCCTGCCCCGCTAAACTCGTCTCCTGCTTGTCTACTACAGTCTTCTTGCAGTACAGTTTCCGTATGAGAGCCACAGTGACTAGAATGGCGGCGCCGGCTAGTATCACCGACGATACATACATAGTTACACACATTGTTAGGTTTTGTCTCAATATAGTTGCTCACCTTTCTCCGCCTGCCCCGCTAGACTGGTCTCCTGCTTGTCTACTACAGTCTTCTTGCAGTACAGTTTCCGTATGAGAGCCACAGTGACTAGAATGGCGGCGCCCGCTAGTATCACCGAGGCCGCCACGTGTGAGTAGTTAGGGCCAGGGTTCGAGGTTTTCATAGTAGATTCCGCCTTTACTGTCACTGCTTCTTCTCGTAGTGACACTGTGTAAGAACATGGGGTTAAAGCATTGTAAATACCAATTGATGGTGACATGGGCGTACCCAGGTTCTGGGCCAGGGGGGCAAATCTATTGTATCGCCCCCAGGGGGGAGGGGGCAAAGGCAGCTGCCCCTTCCTGCTCCCCCCTCGGTACCATGGATGGCGATAAACTGATGGCGATAAACGTATCTTAACTTACTTAACGATAAACTTATCGTAACTTATACCATTACGTGTCTATAGCATCTAGCATCTCCTTCAACTGAAGGGGACTAATGGTAAATTACAGCCGAAACGGGAAGTTAGCATTTACATTGTCCAGCTCATTCGAGGCAATGTAAATTCCAGTACAAGATATAATGGAATGATAACATTTTAGAGCATGAGTAAGAAAACATGTTTTACTTATGGCAATTAACATTTATTTTTGTGATTTATAATAATCTGTATGTATAAAGACTGTATGGTACAGTACAGTTCAGATGTATGTATTGATATTGGCTAAACCTGAAATATAGTTAACTTAATATCACTCATTCATCTTGTTTTCAATATTTTGCCATGCAGATTTTACATTTCATAATAAAGAATGTTAACTGGAAGCACTAAAGCACATATTGCAATGTTACCTAAACAATAAACTTTCAATATAAAAAACAATTAAGTTCTAAATCTAAAATTCATAAGCTTCCAATCCAATATCAAAAAGTATTCATCAATGAGGTCTAAAATTGAATATATTCACTACAGTTACCATCGCCGCGTAAGTATGAGCGACGCGAATCTTTTTTGTCGTTAATTCATGTCTTCTGGAAAAAAGAAATCTATTGAAATAAAATAAGATCACCAGTGGATCAATACTCAGACGGGAATCGAACCCGCGATCTGGTGCGAGTCGTATTTTTTCTAGTATATTATTTAGTATTGTGTAAAAATAGCATTGTCAATGCAAAAATCTCAAATTTAAAAATTATATAGCTATTTCATCTTAATCAATTGCCAAATATCTGGAAAGATATTTCAATTGAATGTCGAGGTAATTCCTCACATTGGTGAAATAACGCTGGCTTGCAGCGTAAGAGTAGGATATACTAGAAGAAATTCGGCGATGTCACTACTCACTAGTGACTCGATAGCTCAGCGGTCAGAGCATTGGACCGCCAAAGGTCGCGGGTTCGATTCCCGTCTGAGTATTGATCTGGTGCGAGTCGTATTTTTTCTAGTATATTATTTAGTATTCACCAGTGGAGCTCGGTGGCGCAGTGGTTTAGCGCCTGGCCCAGCGATTGCGTATGTTAAGCAACGTTCGCAAGAGTCGGTCATGGGATGGGTGACCAAAAATGTATTATCTCGAGCTCCCCCGTGCTTCGGAAGGCACGTTAAGCCGTTGGTCCCGGCTGCATTTGCAGTCCTTAACACCCACAAATCAGCATTTGACCCGCGTGGGGTTATGGCCCGTCCTCCTTACCACCTATAAGGAAGGCCTGTGCCCCAGCAGTGGGGACATCAAAAATGGCTGATGGACAAGTTCACCTTTAACTTCATGAATATACTTACAAAAGTCAGCATTGCAGTAAGTCCAGGTGCAGCAACAGAATAGAGTGCTCTGCATCTGGTCGATGGGCGAGCACTTGTTCTGGTTGTCCCGCTGCGAAGAGTGCCAGCAACCTGTTGGCACAGAATAGATGTAACTACTACGTACAGAATAGATAATAGTACTAGCGTACAGAAGTTGCACTCCGCAAAATCGTTTAAATAAATTGCGACTCTTGCTCCGACACAATAAAGTACAATTCAGGTCGCACAGCGCTCCTTTCGCTCCAAAACATTCACTTAGTAGTAGCCTCTCTTTCTATCGCGTAGGTCTTATCTTTTCTGATATATGAAATTTGTCCTCTCAGAGGACGCCTAGCGCTTCAGACTCGCGCGCGGAGTGACGGAGCCCTGGGGCAAAGAATACATAATAGTACAAGTACAGAAGCATCATTCCGCAACATCATTTAATTAAATAGCGACTCTTGCTACGACTCGATAAGGCGCAATTCAGATCGCACACCGCTACAGCGCCTACAGTTATATTCACCTAGAAGTTTTCTCTCTTTCTATCGCGTAGCTCTCGTCTCTTCTGACGCCGTTAGGGTTGTCATCTTTTAAATGAACTGCGTAGTATTATCATAAAAGGAAATCGATTTTACGTACTATTGTTAGGAAGAAAATCTTACAATTATATTCGAACATTACTATGATATTAAATAATCTAAGTAGGTACCTAGTACGTTAATATGGGAGACATAAAGATAACAAAAGTCAACTTTTGGTAGGTAGTTAGGTAGGAAGGTACCTATCCTAAAGTACAGACTACAGATACTGTATAGGTAGGTATCTTAGTTGTATCCTTACCAGGGATGTTGCGAATATTCGCATCCGCATCCGCATATGCGGAACATCCGCATCGATTGAGACATCCGCATCTGCATCCGCATAAATCGATGCGGAGCTGATGCGGATGCAGATGTGTAGCAGGTCGCGACAAGTATTGGACTTCGGTGACGCGCCACGCTATTGTTTGTGTTGTGACAAGATCTGACGCGCACGTTTGTTGTTTTGTCGTAAATAGTCAATCACAAGTTTATTACTCAGTGAACAGTTATTTAGTAGCGCAGGATTAATATACGAACGAACCCTTGCGATACAGACTGAAGTCCGAAAAGGCGGCCATTCTACTTTTCATTAAATATAATGCTCCAATATTCAAATTTAATTACTAAAATAATTAATTTGTAATAGTTACTATTTGATTATTAAATAAAGAAGGGATAAATATTACTGTCTTTTTCTTTTTTTACCCACAATTAAGTTTTTTGTACAGATCCGCATCCGCATCCGCGGATGTGAGCCTCTTAAAATCCGCATCCGCATCCGCGGATGTGAAAAAATCTGCATCCGCAACATCCCTGATCCTTACTTGTCCTATTTAGTTATTTAGAAAACAGTTTTTGTTTGTTGTCATACAACACCTAAGTATTAAAAATTATGCTTTCTTACGAAATCAAATTATCATGATAATTAATTTTATTTCGTAAGTAGGTAAGTAATTATTATTTCAATAAATAGTTGGGTGAAGATTGTTTTGGTACCAAATATTTAAAACAAGTACCTACCTAAGAATAAACGGACTATAAGTATATAAACTAGGTACCTACCCACCCATAAGTAAAGAAGACAAGCATTCTTCTTACCACTTTATACTATATTATGAAAAATGGACGAGTAAGCGCGGGAAACGTGCGGTGGTCGCGCTCAGGCGGGCGCGCGGCCCTCTGCCAGTTGTATCGTGGACGATACGCCTACATTACCTTGACCGAGAACGGTGACATTCCCGTCTTGATGGCGATGCCAGAGAGCGTAGCATGTTGCTTTAGCGTCAGTACACTGCTCCACCAAGGATGTCTCGCCGTTTGGAAGGACCTCTTCGGATATCACTCCGATATCTAAAATAGAAGCACAGAATATATTATAATAGTACTAAACGTACAGAAGCCCATCCGGGTGAGGACAATCAGATAATAAGCTACTCTCGCTGCACGGCAATAAAGTACAATTCAAATTACACAGCGCTGCGTGCCTAATATTATAGAAATCCCTGTGGATTGCATACTCGGATAAGTTCATTCCTTTGCCAGTTGTGTTGAAGTGGCATTCCACTGTAAGATTTAGATTGCTGATTGGAATGCAACTAGATTATGTGCTATTAAGGAATTAATAATTCTCATTCTTACTATACAGGGTTGGAAAAAATCATGATTTTTTGCAAAAAATCAAAAATCACTGATTTTTTGCAAAAAATCAAAAATCACTGATTTTTTTCAAAAAATCAAAAAAAAACTGATTTTATCGATTTTTTGCTTGAGCCTTTCAAATCCACTTAATATAGTGCGTGAAACCACAACGCGCCTTTGTTTGACTTATTTAACACTTTAATTCGGAAGAAACACAAGTAAAGATCAATAAAACAGTTCAAAATAAAAATGCCTGGTGAAAGTTAAATATTAGAACAGATGATTTGGCGGTTTTTTTAGAAGAAAAAACAGTATAAAGCAGTAATTCTAACACAAAATTACATTTAATATAAATTTTTATGTGTCTATCAATTATTTAAAATTAAGAATTTTATATTTTTATACAAATAGGAAAGAAAAAAGGCAATTTGATTTAATCAATGATTTTTATTCAAAAAATCACTTGATTTAAATCATGATTTATATCAATGTGATTTAATCATGCCAACCCTGTTACTATATAATATTATATATGCGAAAGTCTTGTTTGTTTGTTACGTTTTCACGTCTTTACTACTGAACTGATCATAATAAAATTTTGCATACACGTTTTCAGGGTTACAGAGAAGGACATAGGATACCATTTTTAAATTTGAGATTTTTGCATTCACAATGCTATTTTTACACAATACTAAATAATATTTATCCCAAAAAAAAAGGATTGTTCCTAAGGGATAGCAAAAAAACTTCCAAGCAGACAGAGTCACGAGAGGCCGCTAGTATAAACTAAAATCATGGCACCTATCAACCACCATTAACTCGTCAACGCCCGCTGTGCCCTATCGGGCACAAACAACAATAGAAATCTATTGTTGTATTTTTTTCCGGGAGTTAAAGAGTTAATTGAATATTATAATAGTAAAACATACAAACCATGACTATTGTTTTCCACCACAATCTGTGCATTCTTCTCATCTTCATAAGACGGAGTTACACTTAACGAAACTTTGTGTAGTTTGTACAAACATCGTATCGGAGGGCTGGCCGTTGTGACCGAGTTTTTTTCTTTACTCTTCACATTAGTCGGTAATCCGTTCTTCACATTACTGGACACTTTGCTTGAAGTACTGGACGCTATAGCCTTGCTCTCATGAGAACCTAGTTCTGGGTCAACAAACTCATCCAAGGCTTTTGTTTTCGAACCCGTGAAATCATTACCGATGCCTAAACTCCGCTTTTTAATTCGAGGAATAATCCTGTAGCTCTGTACCTCATGATCTCCAATCAAATTTGAATTTGGAATACTTCTTTTTCTTCTCAAACTTTTTGGCTGCACCGGCCCTGGGTATGGCGAATTTGAAAAACTTTTATCTGACCAGTATAAAATGCTCCTTTTGCTTTTTGGATGATCTTGTGTAGGCCAATACAAATCTTGCAGGTTATTCCATTGTATGGTTCTTCGGTGGTGATATTTAGTGAAAGTTCTTACATAATGTGAGGGTTTAGAATGGTGTATGCCGATCTTGAAGTCCTGAGACTCTTGAGGTCGCGAAGTGAGAACTTTAGCAGTGAATATAAACAAAAACAACACTATACATTTCAGTAATGGTGTCATTCTTTGAGAGAGAATACTTTCCATCATCTTGAATGTCTAAACTGAATCATTCTTCATATTTACATAAAAAAAGACGAGTGTTTACTGCATGCATGTAATTTACATCCTAGCAACGAAATCAATGCAGATTTTATTGATTTTCACGTCGTCTAATGCCAATGCAGTGTAGTATTCGATTTTAACACAGTTATCTAAGCACACGCGCCGTAAATACTAAAATCTGTAGAAATGCGACGATAAAAGCATGAAATTATAACAAAACTTAACATTGCATGGTCACCAAGTTTTCGTCTTTTCTTTAATGTCGTCCTCACTTTTATCACTTTTTGAACAATGTTGCAGGTAGAAAAGATAGCGAAGAAAGATATTATTGATAAATTTTCATTTCTAGAGCTCACACAAGATAATAAATTTATTAAAACGAAAAATCAATAATGTGTTGACAAACACAGATAAATTCCATTTTCAGACATTTTGATGTCGTTCCGATTTACGTAAGTAAATAAGTTACTCTATGAGTAAATGAGCAACGAAGTTTGTAGAATGAGTCAAGGAAATTATAAGTACAGCTTGGCCATAAAGAGATGAATTTTTTTTGTTTATTTTAACCAAAAGTATTTCCTTGATTTTAAAATGTTTCACACAAAAAATATGAAACGTTGTCATTTGTCGGGTGCATTCCACTCAGATAAATCGCTAATTCATCGATTACCACAGTAAATTTTATCCATGTAATGGCGTCCGATGACCCAGCGGTTAGCCTGCTGGAACGCATCCACTGTCAAATTGACTGCTGTTTGTATACTCTATGGTTTGTGCTGTCTGGCTGGTCTGTGACTGTCACTGTCATCTGTCACTTTCATCTCTTTCTTCACTCTGTCTTAGCGTTGCCAGATGTACCGCTTTTCCACTTTTTACCCCGCCTTTTTGACAATGAATCCGCTTTCCACTTTTAACCTACGCGGTTCCGCTTATTTCGAATCTACAAAGTACGAGGAATATAATATCTTAATTTTTTTAGACAGAGTGGTGATAACGACTCGGCTATTTTGCGTTTCTGATAATATGCGCCTAAAGGGCCCAAAATACGCGTTCCGCGCCACCCAATTTCAAGATATTTGCCTCGTACTTGTACTAGCTAGAACAACCCCTTTTTGGTGGTTAGATGGCACATCGAAGATAATAAGCTGCTCTATGTACCTACTTAGTTCATTTAATAAAGAAAGGACTGTCATTTTTGTTTAACTTTAATTTGCAAACAAATTCTTTTGTTTCTCTTCAATCAAATTCAAAGCCTTTGTGTGAAAAAACAATTGATATTGATAAGCACGCGAATCGAGAAAGAAAAATCGATGTAGGTAAGTAAAGCGCTTATTACACCATCCTGAATGTCGGACCCGGAATTTAGTGTCCGATTTAGGACGAGAAATTCAGTCGCCAATTAGACCGTCCTGAATGTCGTATCCGATATCACAGCTTTACGATCATACAGTAGTTAAACGAATGTTCTTGTAGCTGTAAAAATACAAAGCTAGGTAAATAGGAGGTATATGTAGGTAGCTAGGTAGGTACGTGTCATTTTCAACGCTAATCTGAACTAGTTTTTAACCGACTTCATCAAAAGGAGGAGGTTCTCAATTCGATTGTATACTTTTTTTTTATCGTTATTCGCGCGTATCTTCGACATTTATGGACCGATTTTGATGATTATTTTGTTGTTCGATTGAGTTTTCTTGCGAGATGGTTCCAATTATTTTTTTTTCAAATCGGGTCAGTAGTTTTCAAGTAATCCCGAAAATACTATGACTTTACATCAACTACCTTGACGACTTTGTTATTTATGAACCGAATTAGATGATTGTTTTTGTTGGGAGAGGGATACCTTTGTGTAGTATTTTTAACAGACTTCAAAAAAAGGAGGTATTTAGTTTGTATATGTATGTACGTTTCTTCGCGATTATCTCACGTTTGGCTGAGCCGATTTTACTACCTAAATAATATACCTACACTACCTAATACGGAAGGTACTTATACTAAAAATAAAAAAAAATAAAAATGTTTAAAAAACAAAAAAAACGACTTCAAAAAACCTGCCTCTAAAAAGCAAGAAATAATATATAAATCATTAGATACGCATTATCATATCATTGTTATAATAAAACACGTCTATTGAAGTCGGGTGGGGCTTTTAGAATAAAAAGAAAGTTGTAGGTACTCCAGCCCCACCCGACTTTAATAGACGTGTTTTATTATAAAAATGATAATGCGTAGCTAATGATTTATATATTATTTCTTGCTTTTCAGAGGCAGGTTTTTTTGTTTTTTATATTGATGTAGGTAAAAAAAAAGCAAATCACAGAGTGACAACCCTTATATACTTTTAGTCGTTGCGCCAACTGTCTATCTAGACGAACGGCGCGGCGGATATTTTTTCGCCAACATAAAAGGCGTTGACTGACTGTACTATTTATGCTGTGGTACTACTGTGTCGGAGCCGAGCGTCCTGAATGCGATTACACTGTCCTAAGTGCTTCCGATTTAGCATCCGTTATGTCGGAGACAATTTCTATCCTAACTAGGATCCTAAATCGGATCCTAGCTTCCTGAATGCAATTACACTGCTCTGAATTTAGGAGTGACGTCATATCGGGTCCGACATTCAGGATGATCTAATTAGCTCTTTAATGTTAAAACAAGAAATTCCACTTTTTTGTTGAAAATCCGCGTTTTTTAAGCACAGCTACCGCATTTTTATTTTGCTCATCTGGCAACATTGCTCTGTCTGTCAAATTTGTAGCAAATATTATTGGGAATTATTTGCTTGCTTGCTGTGCTTAAAATATTTAAAAACGCTAATTTTAGTAGCGCTACATTCATTTTCTCTTTTGGTAAAAGCGTATTCTATCTTAACCACAAAATTGTGTCGAAAATGTCGTTCGCGGCGGCAAATGAAGAGATCGATGAAGCAAAAGAGCGGGCCCATTTCATTGCGGTTGTTACCGCTTTCAAGTATTATAAGTAAGTAATTCTTCACACTAATCCACTATATAATATAATCTCATATCATTATTGATGATAGATACTGATTTTGTCGTGATAATTTGTGATAAACATCGATATTCATCGCATAGCAACAGGTCTTTGTGTGCTTTGTATTTACTGATATAATTAACCTATTTTGCTTCAACAATGGGCATTGTTTAGACCCCTCACACGTGCGCCTTATTGACCCTAATTCCCTTAGCCATTAGGCCGTTTTTGCTATTGTTTCTGTCATCAGTATCATATCGGTAATTTGTGTGTTATTCTATTTGACTTGTAGAAACAGGAAAAATAATGTAGGTACGTACTCTCAGTTGTTGTATCTCGATTATGGTCCTTAACTACAAAGTAATAAGGGTTTAGAAATAATCTTGATTTTTGATATGATAGGATATTAACAAACTTGATGTCATCTCAAAGATTGCCCATTTTCATGTAGGTAATTTGAATTGTTATAGATATGCTCTTTTATTACTTTAAGTGCCAGATTCACCAGTTCTAGATATGTTCCAGTTGATTTTATTAAAAATATCTTTCATTCATTTTTAAGTTAAACTAGAATTGTAGGTCTCTTAAAATGCTGATCGGATCAGTTGGGTGTGTATAGCAGTCTGAATCTCCTTCATTCACGAATTCATGGATAGCCATCATCAGATCAAAGCTAGGTCAATCCTTGGCAGAGAACCAAGGCATCAAAGTTACCTCGTTTGTACAAAAATCAACTGGTGTCTTTAATTATGTGACCGCCACTGTATAGTCTACACACATAGGTATACAAAACGTGAAAACAATTTTACACATACCTACTACCTACAACATTTTTACCTTTTTGTCTGAGGTGTTTTGGTCAAAAATAAAATATAATTTAAAAAAATTATAGGATGAATGGTTTTACAAATATCCATATTCTTTCCTTTAAAATGCATCTTCCTAACCTTGTTTTATATTTATTTTATCGCCCAACTCAAGTTGCCTAGAAGAGATTGCCATTTGTAGTATAGTTGGTAAGTAAGTAAGTAGTAAAGTAAGTAAGTAAAATAGTTTTGTTGGCTATTTAGTTGGACCACCTATTGAATGTATTCTTTTGGCGTGTGTGACATGACCTGGTACAGTCAGCAACTATGTATTTAAATATTCATATTCTGTCTATTGAAATGTACCATTTCCGCTATTGTAATATTTATTTTAAACAAGCTGCTCCACCCTGGCTTCGCACGGTTGGCGCCATCTATTTCTGTACAATTTTTTGATTTTTTTTTATACTATAAGGTGATCAGGGAAAAAGATAACAGAATATAAGTTGAGTCGTAAATCAAATGGTTTTATTTCACTTTTTAATATAAACACATAAGTTTCACAATAATTTGGTATTTTTTTAATTGCTTTTTTAGGAAAAAAACCTCGCAACGCATAATCCTGATCTCACTTGTTTGTTCTTTCGATACTCGTAACAACATTGTTTAATAAAAAAACATAAAAGCCTCCGTACAATAATTTTACAGCACGCAGTTTTTTCTTCCTCTTAAAAAGTTTCTTCTTTTACACTTATGAGATTTTCACTCTAAGATGTCAATAAGCAAATTGCAAGTGTGCTTACATACATTTCGGCGATTCATTTTTATTTATATAGATTTCGCCCAAAAGTGCGAGTCTAGAAGAGATTGCTATGTATAAGGGTGGGTACTCACTTAGGTTCGCGAACCTCCGCGCTCCGCGAACCTGGAACAGTGCGCCGCACATTTTATTTTCACTTTGACTATAGGGTGTACGTGTGCGAAACAGAAAGCCTAGCCAAAGTAACGTTGGCAAATCTTCGTTATCGCTTCGCTTTCGAAACATGTATTGGATTGACATAAGGTTTCGTTAACAATCGAATTTTAAAACGTCAAATCCATACATGTTTCGAAAGCGATGCGATAACGAAAATTTGCAAATGTTACTTTGGCTAGGGGGGCAGGTTCACATATGTGTTCGCACACGTACACATAATGACGCGCTGTTGCAGCACAGGATAAAAAAAATTTTTGGTGCAGGTTCGCGAAGCGGGGAGTTTCGCGAACCTAAGTGGGTACCCACCCTTACAATAGTAGGACCTGTGTGTATTCTTTTGGCATGACGTGCTACAGTTGGCAATGAAAGTCGCTAAACACTTACTTTTGTCATAGCAACATTTTTGATTGTTTTGCAGTTTGAAACATTAGACAAAAGCGTCTCGTTGCTGACTGTACCTACTGAGTATTCAGAACAAAACAGATTTTAACAGACTATTTTGTTCAGTTTATAAAGCTAACAATACAACGAAAGAGCCCTCACATACATGCCGCCGCTTGTACAAAAATAAATCGTCTAGGACACAAAGATAAAGTGATGCAAACTCATGTTTGAATACTAAATAACCACTACACGTGTTTAAAATTCTACACTCGAAAATAGTCTTTAAAATGAAGGTGTAAAGTTGATTTTCAATTAGACTGTAACTTGTGTACCTAGAATATTAATTGTTTTTTATTCAATACGCGTGTACCGAAAGTGATTTGTTTTCCTTGCAGAGTCAAAGTCAAATTAAACTTTTGAATCGTCTATAATATTTTCCTGCCACCCGTTGCAAATAGGGATTATTGGAATATTTGGGTATTTTATGCCAACTCTTTCTATTTTATTTTAACTCGTGCAGGTAGTTATTTATAAATAGAATTTCATATCCATCGCCTTGCCCCTTTTCTTAGCCAGACCAGCCCCCTAGCATGACCACTGAAACGCGATATGATATAGCGATTTATCACGTTTAACTGTCAAAAGACAATGGATTTTAAATTAAATTAAATAAATAAATATAATTTATTCCATACCAGATTTACAATAGTTCGTTCATCCTTAATTTTAGCGGCCTCTGCACTAAGACGAGCTTGTATCGCAGCAGCCAGAACCGAGTTAACAACAATCATTTATTAGTGATCATACTGTTTACAAGGTAGACGCTAATTAAGATACCTACTAGCTAATTATTACAATTCATATCCGTTATAATTATATTCAAATACAGAAAATAAAAAGAGTATAGTTAAAGTTAAAACATTTTTCTGATAAAGTGTGTGAGTGAATGTGTGGACGTATGTGTGAGTGTATGTGCGTGTGTGTAAGTGCGTAGGGTCTATTTTAAACTATAAGGTTTTCTGTCTCCTCATAACTCAAGCTCTTCAGCCAGGATTCAGTCTCCCGTCTCGCACCTCGAACAGTTAGGTTCTTGATGTTCACATTTTTTTTTTTATTTATATATTTATTATGAACAAAGAGGATACAATATGAGGTTACAAAATAGTCCCACAAAACCAACTAGTCGGTTTGACTGTGGGATCTTCAGTTTCTTTTATAGACTAGACTTAAATTTAAAAATAAAATTAAAAAATTAAGTTTTGAAGCATGTGTTTTTTTAACATTGTTTTAAATTTATTTTTAACTGGCTCATGTCTAATATCCGCTGGCAGGCCATTCAGTAAATAGGGTAGACGTTTTTTAATAGTTCTATCACCATAATAATTATTCACCCTAGGTACCTCAAACTTGCCCGCGGATATTGACCTCGTCTCGTGGTTATGTTTGATAAGTGCTAGGTTATGCGTTTGATTGCCATGTTGATTTGTGATTAATAAATATTTGTGTTTCAAGCTTGCTGGTAGAACATTACATATTTTAAATAATTCCATGTAGTTTTGTTTACACTTATTTTTAGTTTTTTTGTCAACTAGTAATTTCAGAAATCTTATTTGAAGTTTTTCTATTTTTGCTAAGTTTGTTTTAAAGGTTAAACCATAGCAATCAAGCGCGTAACTCACAATTGAATCAACTAAGGTAATGTACAGACATTTTAGTGTACTTTTAGGAAGTTTGAAACTAAGGTGGTAAAATTTTCCTAAGAGTATTCTTAGTTTACTACAGATATCATTAACGTGTATCGACCATGAAAAATGTTTATCTAGTTTCAGACCTAGGTATGTGACGTTATCGACTTCTTTAATTGGATTACAATGGCAATTAGTATTATTATTATGAATACAATATAAATCATGTGTATATATAGAGGCCCTCAACTCGGGTGGATGGAGATAAGGCGAGTAGATGGTAAGGAGATTAGTTTTCTCTGCATTGAGTACTAAACCATTATCGTGCGCCCATTTGACGACTGCGTTTACATCTTCTTGTATTAAGCTATACATTTCAGCAAGATCTGTGCCGGCAAGCAATATGCACATTGCGGCATATAGTGTTGTAGACTCGTGGCAAAAGAGAGAATGGCTGGCGCTTTGCAAAGGTAGTGTATACAGGAGGCGTAGGTATTCTATAAACACGTCGAGCGATCCAACATGCTCGGTGGGGGGAAGCAAGAGAATAGGTATGGATGGCGACCACGGCTCTTAACACATATAGCTGTCTCACTCGTAACACATTTGATTCCTTATAAAGCAAGTTGGTCCTAAATCTAAATGGTTTACGCAGCATTACCTTTAAAACTCTCCTTTGGGCCCTTTCGAGTTGGATTAAGGTAGATTTCGCTGCTCCTCCCCAGAACCTGATACAATATGTAAGAATTGATTCGCAGAGAGCTTTGTATACCAGAAGAAGAGTACCCCTGGTGGCCGAGTGACTTAAACGTTTCATTATAAAGATTATTTTACGAGTGCGAGCTGATAAGCTATTAACCTGGAACGTATGGGACAAATTTTCATCCACCGTGACACCCAAGTATTTCAGATTGGTGGTACGTTCTATGGAGTAGCAGTCACAGGTGGCTGTTATGCTGGTGCATTTATGAATTTTTAGATTTTGGGTTGGGGGAGGCTCTGTGGCAAGTGTTTTATGGAAAGCAATGTACTTGGTCTTATCTAGATTAATAGTGAGTAAGTTGTGATGCGTCCACTCGGAAATGGATCGCATACCATTTTCTGCAGCTTCGTAGGTATCTTTCCAAGACGAACCGTGGAAGAGTATAACGGTGTCGTCGGCATAGCAAATAATTTCTGCTCTCTCTAACGGGACTTGTACTATGTCGCTCATGTATACCAGAAACAGTGTAGGCCCAAGTATACTGCCCTGCGGCACCCCAAATTCTACCGGTAAATGGCTGCTTAAGTCCAGGCCAACTCGAACACACTGTTTTCTCTCGGAGAGGTAACTTTTAAGCCAATCATTGCATATCCCTCTGATACCCAAACACTCCAGTTTCCGCAAAAGGATTGGTATGGAAACTGTGTCAAAGGCCTTGGTTAAGTCGATGAAGACTCCGATACAATTTTCACCATGGTCAAGAGATTCGGACACAACTTTACTCAATGACAAAACCGCATCTTCAGTTGATTTTTTACTTCTGAAGCCAAATTGACTAGCGGGTATCAAGTTATGATCTTCTAGAAAATCCACCAATCTTTTGTTGACTATTTTCTCTAGCAGTTTAGAGAACATAGTGAGTAGAGAGATGGGCCTATAGTTATTGGGATTGCTCTTGTCGCCACTTTTATAGATGGGTGTGACAATAGCTAATTTCCAATCGTCAGGGAAAATACCAGTTGAAAGACTGAGGTTAAATATATGTGTCAATGGCCTTAGTATGAGGTGTTTAATTAGTTTTATAAGCAAAGGTGAACATTGGTCAATTCCTGGTGAGCTTTCAAGCTTCAAGTTATTTATCATCACCAACCTCGACCTCATCTGTCGGTGACATATAAAAAGAGTTTGAAGCTGCAGACGCTCGAAATTTAACCTTGCCCGCGAGAGAGGCCTGTGTAGTGGAAAGTTTTTTGAGGGTTTCATCTGCTAGGTTTTTACCAATATTACAGAATTTTGACAGTTGAGTGTCGATAAAACGCTATATCACGAGATATAATTTATCGCGTTTTGTCGGTCATGCTAGGCCTGCAGACACCCTAGTCGATGTAATATTTTGCTAACAATTTTCGATTGAATTCTATTGAAACCGCAGTTACTTACATTGCTGCTTTATGTAAAATAGTTGACACATTGGTTCTTGCTAAAGCAGCAATGTAACTGCGAATTCTGTCGGAGTTGATTGTAACAAAGTAACAAAATCAGCCCCAGGGGGCAGGGAGCGGTTTCGTTAATATAATTGAATTTTAAAAGTCATATACATGTTTCGATTGGAAGCGATAACGAAGGCTTAGATTAAAACAATTAAATCTAAGGTGACCGTAATGTAGTGATGCTATTAGAATCAGACCAATACATACAACTTATCTTCTCAACTAGTTGAAAGTTATTTACTCTCACAATTACCTATCCGATATGTAGTAGGTATTTAATTTCAACCTACCTACCCATTGTGTACAAACTTTTGTTAATTATTGTGATGGAAAATGACCTCACTTTAAATGTGGAGCTCATTTTTCAATGTTGACGACTCTGTATGAAATATACAAGAGAAAAAAGCAGCCCTTGACGAGCTTCTTGCCGGTTCTTCTCGTTACAAGGTCTCCCGCTCAGGGTTTGCGAACCGATGGCGTAGCTTCTTTGACATCTACAAGTGCTTGTAACAGCCTAGACTGAATAAATGTTTTTTTTGATTTTGATTTTGATTATCTATTTGGGGTCTTTTGGCACAGATATTTTTATATCTAAAAGAGGGCCTCATTAATGGCAGTGTAAATGTATTTTTTCTGGTTTTGAATATTTTTTTTGTATTTTTGTATTGTATCTAACGAAGGAGTTCGAAGGCAAAATTAGTTCCCCATTGAATGGTGGGGTGGATGGTGAACGGCATTCGCCTTTTGAGATAGCTGCATTCCAGCAACTTTCGCAAGGGTCGGTCATTGGATGGGTGAAAATATTTTTTTTTGTCTCGAGCCCTTCCGTGTTTCGGAAGTCACGTTAAGGCTGCCTGTCAAGCTGTGTAAGCACGGCGGAGCGGAGAAACGAGGAAATATTAACCAATAAGATAAGGAGCGAAGATTTTATGCAATCCTATTGGTTAATATTTCCTCGTTTCTCCGCCCCGCCGCCTCGCTCCGCGTCAATGGACGGGCAGCCTAAGGAAAGCCTGTGCCCCAGCAATGGGGACATTACATATGTCTGATGATGGTGGTGACCATTGTGCGGAAGAAATAGGCGCCATCAGCGTTTGTTGGTCTGCGCGAAAGTATAACTAATATTATAATACTTTTTCTTTGGCTTTTATGTTTAAATGATCACCATACTAACCTAACCTAACCCAGAATTACTAAATGCTCACCAAATCTTCTTGGGCGGTTTCGTAATTGGTTATCTTTTACTAATTTTGGAGGACAAAATGTATTTTTTTGGATGCTATAACATTAATTTTGTTTTTCTTTCCAGGCTATGCAGTCTCGACCGAATCCACAAATCAGAGAAAATAATATCAACATTACCGCTCACACATCAACGTAGACTCGACAAATACAAGTCATACATCGCGAAATTCAAAAAATGTCTGGATATAAATAACTTTGTAGTCCATATGATAATAAAAGACGTCGACACTATGTTTGAGAATGTTGACCATAGTAACACCATGGATATTAATACAAATGGAACGGAGAGTTTTGGATGCAATTATAATAATTGTGCTATAACTTCACAGAACCAGCATAAAATGCAGCATGATGTGGAGAAGGTAAGGCTATCGAATTTATCGTAATTACATTTTACAACCCATTATAGTTAGTATTGGACCGTTATCATCGGCAAAACTGTTGCTCATTTTCTGGCCCATCTACGTGTTTAGACCTACTTATCCCTGTCATCATGGGCGTATCTAGATACAGAGTTAAGCAAAGCTTGGTAAGCAAAGTTTTGAAGGGCAATAGAAAAATATATCAGGTTTTTTTCTGTGGGGTGGGCACCAGACTGTTCTGGGGTGGGTACGGCCCACCTGCCCCTATTGGGGCTCCCGTGGGTTCCTATGCCCATGACTGTCATTCGCCTTACACGACACCAAAACAGGGGGTCTCACTCCGCACTTAAACTTATATAAGCCTACTGCTTGCGGCTGACTCAGTTGAGCCAACGCGCTTCGGAGGTGCTTATAATAATAGGCACGCAGCGCTGTTCGCGTTAGACTATAATATGTACTGTGGCGCTGTGCAATTTGAAAGAATTTGTACTTTATTGCCGTGCAGTGAGAGTAGCTTTGTACGTTTAGACTATTATATACTCTGTGACCATACAATTTTTGTCAGCCTATCGCTTCGATGCCCCTATTGACGTGGGTAGTGTTATTTCGCTCATTTCAATTTTAAGTTTATTTTTCTGAGTCAACTTCATATTACTATCTTCTTTTGTAGAATAATAACAACGGCACGACATATTTTTTCCTTTTTTCCTTTTTTTATATTTTTTGAATAAATATTGAACTTTAATCAATTTTGTAGGTGCAATCCGTCCTAAAGAACATAGTTAGAGATTGGAGCGAGTTAGGAGCGCCAGAGAGGGAGCAATGCTACAAACCTATACTGGATGAGATAGCTGA
The DNA here is from genome assembly GCA_950108535.1 of Agriphila straminella. NCBI lineage: Eukaryota > Metazoa > Arthropoda > Insecta > Lepidoptera > Crambidae > Agriphila > Agriphila straminella. The sequence continues at coordinate 15,413,180 of OX467304.1, forward strand.
GAGGTTCCCACAGGATGAGTTCAAGTAAGTTTTATACTACGATGATAGGATATGATTGGTAGGATTTTATTTAGATAGATTCTACAAACGCCATATTCTACAAATGACAGGTTTTACTAACGCCAGATTCCTATAATGCCAGATTATATTAATGGAGAAGTTTCCTATTTTTTTATTCGATACTAGCTTCCGCCCGCGACTTCGTCCGCGTGGACAATCGAGAAAATCCTTAGGGATCCTTTAACCAGGATAAAAATTATTCAATGTTTTAATTTCTTCAGAATCCGTTAATTCCTTATGAGCTTGATTTTCAGAAAATTACGAAAAATGTGTTTGTTTACATGTATTTAGTTTCCAATCATATGCCTTAAGAGGCTTTATGCGCTACACTAGCGCCGCCAATGGAAAAAAAATCGTAGTGCTTAAATAAAGACGAAATTGTGAATTGTTTTCTTCTAGTGTATTCCAAAAAAGCTTTGTTGTACTGTCGTTTAGTTAAACTCCGTTAAACTAAACGACAGACTAGAAAATATTACAACAAAGCTTTTTCGGAGTACACTAGAAGAACACAATTCACAATTTCGTTTTTATCTAAGCACTACGATTTTTTTTCCGTTGGCGGCGCTAGTATAGCGCAGTAATCCACTTAATTAAAATTTAGTGAGTTTTACTTGAAAATGAATGACTTTCCATTTACAACTTCATCCCCTTTTTACCCCTTCGGGGCTGGAATCAAAATCGCTGAGGCAGGTAAATATTAATTTTCAATCGTCAACTTAAACACGAAATTTGAAGATCCTGACTTCGAAACTAACGGATATTCATACAAACTTGCATCCCCTATTTTACCCCCTTGGAAGAATTTTCCAAAATCCTTTCTTAGCGAATGTCTACGTCTTACTGACTATTAGCAGGGCTCCGTCACTCCGCGCGCGAGCATGAAGCGCTCGGCGTCCTATGAGAGGACAAATTTCATACATCAGAAAAGATAATAGAAAGAGAGGCAACTATTGCATGTTTTGGAGCGAACGGACCGCTGTGCAACCTGAATTGCACTTTATTGTGTGGGAGCAAGAGTCGCAATTTATTTAAACGATTCTGCGCAGAGCAACTTCTGTACGCTAGTACTATTATCTATTCTGTACCATTAGCGTGTCAACTATTATAATATTATTTTTCTCAAACATGCTTGGAAATTCGAACATTATTTTGACAACCTTCTTCGGGCTAAATCGGAGTTTCCGGACAGACCTAAACCGCGCCGGCAATTTTTGTATGAGAATCCATTACTAACGTGTAATAATGGATTTTCATAGAAACATTGCCTGCGTCTGACTGTAAATGTTAGTATTGAAACTCATTATACACGTGTAATTCAGAAATGGAACCAAATTTTCAATGAAACACGACAGCCAATGAGGTCTGTGATCATCATCTATATTTAAAATTAGAACTGGCTTTGCAAATGGAAAGTTCCGAATCACGGTAACAGTGTCATGAGCGCACTAACGTTCGCCCATTAATCCGTATTCCTGGTTACAACACTTAAGTGTAACATACGATTCGGACAGGTGGCATAAAATATCATTGTATTATCTATGGATCTTGGCGCGGCCGCGGGGAAGTTATTATTGTTAAAACTGTTTGTTGTTTTGTCAAAACTCAAGACGGTGCGATTTGTTACTTTCAATTACTGTAATTTTAAATAAGAATAAAATGTTAGAAAAGTTACTACTTGGTTTGAATTTCCGCGCATTATTTGAGAAAAGTACTATACAAGCCTTGGCCGCAACTGGGCATTGATGGACTCAAGTTTGTGTGCCTTGGCTTCGCCTCGGCCCACATTTTCACGTTCGTCCTTCAATGGGCGGTTTTCCACTTACCGGCACGGCGACGGGACGGCGACGGCGACGGCCCGGCGACGGCGACGGCCCGGCGACGGGCCGGCGCTCCGTTTTTCCACTAGACGGCGACGGCACGGCGACGGCGACGGCGCGGGCTACGCTCAGTACAGACACGCACGCCAATTTTACAAGACTTAAAAATGTCCTCGTCTAGTCGTCGTACTATTTATTTGCTCTACCTTTTACATTTAAGGAGAAAATATCTACAACGTAGAAAAGTAAATTTTTGGGTCGATCCACTTATTAAAGTTAGGTATTTAAAGGGTTCTTACTATACTTTATTTGATAAACTAAAAATGAACAATAAGCAATTCTTTAACTATTTTCGAATGACTCAAGAAACATTTAATTATCTGTTGGAGAATTTATGTGAAACAATCCAAAAGAAGGATACTAAATTTTTTCAAAAACAGTTTTCGACTGAACGCACCGATCGAAAAACAGTTTATCCACTAACGCCATCTGTGCAATCAGTTGAATTTGAATATTACGTATGCCATACCGTAGAGTTTGCCAAAACTGTGTTGGTATGGCTTATGCAGCGAATAGAATAGATGGCGCTAGCACAATAAAGAAAAAAAGATATCGAAAAAACTGTAAATCTACAGTGGAAACTATATAGGTACTAATAATTATTACCAATTTTTATTATATTTGGAATTTATCAATTAACCTAACTATTACAATAATGTACCTACGTACAAATGACTTTTATGTTGTGGTATAAATAATAAGAATATCTTATAATATGCTGTAAGTATAAAAAATTAAATATGGTAATTTGTAATTTATATCACATAAAAAAACAATATCAAACTTATGTTTGTAGTTCATTTCATACAAAATAACTGCATACGACCTCAAATGTAAGCTTGTCAACAATAAGGTTGCGTTCGCGACTGTACAGGCTGAACCCTGCCCCGCGCGCGCACACACGCACGCACACGGCTACGTACGTATACAAAACACACACAGATTTGCCGGCCGGCGGCGGCATCGGTGGGGGTCAACGGGCCGTGCCGTCGCCGTCCCGTCGCCGTGCCGGTAAGTGGAAAAGCGTGCCATATAAACTCATACATTTATGCTGCCACGGCAGCCGTCGCCGGGCCGTCGCCGTCGCCGGGCCGTCGCCGTCGCCGTCCCGTCGCCGTGCCGGTAAGTGGAAAACCGCCCAATGGGCGGTTTTCCACTTACCGGCACGGCGACGGGACGGCGACGGCACGGCCCGTTGACCCCCACCGATGCCCGCCGCCGGCCGGCAAATCTGTGTGTGTTTTGTATACGTACGTAGCCGTGTGCGTGCGTGTGTGCGCGCGCGGGGCAGGGTTCAGCCTGTACAGTCGCGAACGCAACCTTATTGTTGACAAGCTTACATTTGAGGTCGTATGCAGTTATTTTGTATGAAATGAACTACAAACATAAGTTTGATATTGTTTTTTTATGTGATATAAATTACAAATTACCATATTTAATTTTTTATACTTACAGCATATTATAAGATATTCTTATTATTTATACCACAACATAAAAGTCATTTGTACGTAGGTACATTATTGTAATAGTTAGGTTAATTGATAAATTCCAAATATAATAAAAATTGGTAATAATTATTAGTACCTATATAGTTTCCACTGTAGATTTACAGTTTTTTCGATATCTTTTTTTCTTTATTGTGCTAGCGCCATCTATTCTATTCGCTGCATAAGCCATACCAACACAGTTTTGGCAAACTCTACGGTATGGCATACGTAATATTCAAATTCAACTGATTGCACAGATGGCGTTAGTGGATAAACTGTTTTTCGATCGGTGCGTTCAGTCGAAAACTGTTTTTGAAAAAATTTAGTATCCTTCTTTTGGATTGTTTCACATAAATTCTCCAACAGATAATTAAATGTTTCTTGAGTCATTCGAAAATAGTTAAAGAATTGCTTATTGTTCATTTTTAGTTTATCAAATAAAGTATAGTAAGAACCCTTTAAATACCTAACTTTAATAAGTGGATCGACCCAAAAATTTACTTTTCTACGTTGTAGATATTTTCTCCTTAAATGTAAAAGGTAGAGCAAATAAATAGTACGACGACTAGACGAGGACATTTTTAAGTCTTGTAAAATTGGCGTGCGTGTCTGTACTGAGCGTAGCCCGCGCCGTCGCCGTCGCCGTGCCGTCGCCGTTTAGTGGAAAAACGGAGCGCCGGCCCGTCGCCGGGCCGTCGCCGTCGCCGGGCCGTCGCCGTCGCCGTCCCGTCGCCGTGCCGGTAAGTGGAAAACCGCCCATTGAAGGACGAACGTGAAAATGTGGGCCGAGGCGAAGCCAAGGCACACAAACTTGAGTCCATCAATGCCCAGTTGCGGCCAAGGCTTGTATAGTACTTTTCTCAAATAATGCGCGGAAATTCAAACCAAGTAGTAACTTTTCTAACATTTTATTCTTATTTAAAATTACAGTAATTGAAAGTAACAAATCGCACCGTCTTGAGTTTTGACAAAACAACAAACAGTTTTAACAATAATAACTTCCCCGCGGCCGCGCCAAGATCCATAGATAATACAATGATATTTTATGCCACCTGTCCGAATCGTATGTTACACTTAAGTGTTGTAACCAGGAATACGGATTAATGGGCGAACGTTAGTGCGCTCATGACACTGTTACCGTGATTCGGAACTTTCCATTTGCAAAGCCAGTTCTAATTTTAAATATAGATGATGATCACAGACCTCATTGGCTGTCGTGTTTCATTGAAAATTTGGTTCCATTTCTGAATTACACGTGTATAATGAGTTTCAATACTAACATTTACAGTCAGACGCAGGCAATGTTTCTATGAAAATCCACAATAATGTACCTACGTACAAATGACTTTTATGTTGTGGTATAAATAATAAGAATATCTTATAATATGCTGTAAGTATAAAAAATTAAATATGGTAATTTGTAATTTATATCACATAAAAAAACAATATCAAACTTATGTTTGTAGTTCATTTCATACAAAATAACTGCATACGACCTCAAATGTAAGCTTGTCAACAATAAGGTTGCGTTCGCGACTGTACAGGCTGAACCCTGCCCCGCGCGCGCACACACGCACGCACACGGCTACGTACGTATACAAAACACACACAGATTTGCCGGCCGGCGGCGGCATCGGTGGGGGTCAACGGGCCGTGCCGTCGCCGTCCCGTCGCCGTGCCGGTAAGTGGAAAAGCGTGCCATATAAACTCATACATTTATGCTGCCACGGCAGCCGTCGCCGGGCCGTCGCCGTCGCCGTCCCGTCGCCGTGCCGGTAAGTGGAAAACCGCCCAATGCCTGTGTTGCGTGCCGCTGCAGTAATGTACTATATTTCTAAGATTTCCGCGCGTTAGTCTATTATTACTTTATTAAAATATTTTGTTATTGTTGTAGCGACCCCAGTCAAGTCAAAGTACTAGTTCCTGGGGCGGGGCTGGGCCGACTCGCATGGGAGGTGGCGGCTAAGGGTTACTCCTGCCAGGGAAATGAGTTCTCACTGTTTATGTTGTTTGCAAGCAATTTTATATTGAACAGGTGCCCTGAGGTAAGGGGTTTTGAATTATAATAATATGTCATAAAAATTTTATTAGATTATACCGGGTGTAACAAGACCCTCAACGAAGCCGAGGTCTACGTATTCTGTCCATCATCAGGACCATTTCTGTTCAAAATTATTGCTGGGAAACGATTTTAATTTTTGTTTTAAAAAAAACATTGCATACATTACAACGCAATGTAACGCGTACAACAGACCGCGCCTGCGACTGTATGCTACACAGCTGCAATAATAAGTAAGAAATGAAAGAAAAGAAATAATGAATAAAATAAGATTTCATAAAAAAAAATTTTTACCTTCAATAACTTCGTAGCTATTGGTTTTTCAGGTATAGTCTAAAAGACAAAAATGATCCTGATGATGGGCGGAATGCGTGGACTTCGGCTTCGTCGAGGGTATTTTTACACCCGTTATGGTTTTAGAGCGTAAAAATATGTATAATCAACGATTCAACAATTCAATTACGAAGAAATTAAGATTCATAAATAAATTGCAGATTTTTGACTGTTTTGTATAAACCTGACTTGCTGCTGACTGTACAATTATGTTCCTTGTATGAAATAACGCGACAACTTCCAATTACACATTTTATAAACCTTAGATATTCTTTCCCAGGCAAATAAGCACACAGTACACCCCTGGATACATCAGTACGTCAACAATTTGACGTGCGAGCATCAGTTGATGGCCGCTCGTTTTCCGGACGTAAGGCCTTCAGGAGACAGGCCTAATCATAACTTCAGTATGACTGCGGGGGACTTCCTCAAGGTAACGTACTAGAGCCTATGTTTTATATAAAGTATAGAAAAAATATTTGACTGGTTTTGCGGATATCAATAGATGCAGGAAGATTGCCTTCCCCGAAGTAAGGCTTGCCTTCCCGAAGTAAGGCTTTTAAATGATATACATAATTCATAACTTTAGTATGACTGCGGGGGACTTCCTCAAGGTAATATATTAGGGCCTGTGTTTTATTCACAGTGTGGCACATTTTTATTTCATTTTAAAATGTAATAATTTCTAGTTCTGCTATCACTGTAACTTTAATTTTGTCGATTTCATTCAAACATATTTTTACTGTTCGTTTTTTCTCGATGAAAGTTTTTTGTACCCCTGCCTGACAACGTGCATGCAAGATTTCATGATGATCGGTTCAGTTATTTTTAGGGTTCCGTACCCAAAGGGTAAAAACGGGACCCTATTGCTAAGACTCCACTGTCCGTCTGTCTGTCTGTCACCAGGCTGTATCTCACGAAACATGATAGCTAGACAGTTGAAATTTTCACAGATGATATAGTTCTGTCGCCGTCGACATCTGATTCGACTATTTTTATAAGTGCGCCTATTGCTTTATATATTTAGCTTGTATAAATATTACTGTTGTTTTTCATTATACATATTTTTCTTTTTTCAATAACAATTTATATTTTAACATAGGTCTGAATTCGTCAACGTTCCATCGAAAAGTTTTTATTGTTAAAAGTAAAAACAAATGAAAACATTAATTGGCAATCGCAGAGCACAAATTAACAATTCTAGATTTTGTAACATATTTTCCTTAAAAAATAATCTTTTTACACAATACTAAATAAATTTAATACACAATACTTAATAAATTAATCTTTTTGATTTATCAGCTTAATATTGAAACGATACATTATGATTCGCAGCACAATATCTGCCTTTTAGGTTTGCTTGATATTTGTCTATAACAACAAATACTAAAAACAGAATAAAATAAATATTTAAGTGGCTCCTATACAACAAACGTGACTTTTTTTGCCGTTTTTTGGTACGGAGCCCTTCGTGCGCGAGTCCGACTCGCACTTGGCTGGTTTTTTTTAAAATTTTCTTCGTTTATCAACAGGTTTACACAGAAGCAGACGAGTGGGATTGCGTAGCGACTTGTTTCTTCATAGACTGCGCGCCCAATGTGATCGAGTTCGTGGAGAGAATATACGGAATACTGCGCCCGGGGGGATACTGGGTCAATCTGGGACCACTGCTTTATCATTATAGGTAAGTAACTAATATCTTTTAAAAGACCATGTAACCTTTTTGGCATACCCGTCATTTCGAAAAAAATCGGAAATTCTTCGCAACTGATAAAACTGGTGTCAATTGTTTGTTACGCCTTCACGTCTTAACTGCTCAACCGATCATCATGAAATTTTGCATACACATTTTCAGGGGTACAGAAAAGTATATAGGGCACTTTTTATCCATAAAACTGGCGGTTCCCGAGGGGTAGAAAAATAACTGTCCACGCAGACGAAGTCGGGGGCGATCGCTAGTTGTTTATAATACCGCCCGCCCGCCTTCCACCCACGACTTCATCCGCATGTACCCTAGGAAAACTTTGACCAGGATAATAAGACAGTATCCTATGTTTTAATCCATGTTATAAACTATCTGCACAGTATAAATAATTATTTCCTTACAGCCCCCGTATTACAAACTCTTAAAACAATCCAGTTTTCTGAATTGCTATTATTGCATCTCTTTTATTTGCTTTACCGAGAGAAAGAGATGTAGCTATAGCAATTAATAAACCTGCCAAGTTTTAAAAGGTTGTAATACCCTCCCAGTAGGCCGACGGAGACGTCTAGACAAGGCAATCGCGCGGGGGGGGGGAGGCGAGTCGGACGAGCCCGAGCTGCATACTTCACTGTTCTTAGTAGCTCGGGACACGGCTTCTAGGGGTATATAGGTATATAGCGTCTTTACCGTTTTAATTTCTTATTAAATTAATATTATGGTGCGCATACGACGAGTACGTGCAAATCTTCGATTTCGATGAAACTAAGTTTTTTGTGCTGTTTTGACAAGAAAACAGCAACGCAATGTTAAAAATGTCAAAAATCCAAGATGGCGGCCAACTTTTTTGTCTGTGGGTCGATTTCGATGAAACTAGGTTTTTTGTACTAATTTGACAAGAAAACAGCAACGCAATGTTAAAAATAAACACAAATTATTGATTGTCATATTGTTGTAAAATGTATATTTCGGAGATATATGAAGATTAATGGCAAAAGAGTCTGGAGTTGAAAATTGAAGTGTTTCTTTCTATCACGATGTTTTTTTTTAAGTCCCAATATCTCCGAAAGTATACATTTAAGGACAATTTGATAATCAATAATTCATGTTTCTTAACGTTTTCTATCGATTTTTTTTTTTAAATTTATTTATCACATAAATGTTTTTACATTAGACTTATTCACTATAGCTAACACAAAGGAAACCACTTGTCCATCAGCCATTTTTGATGTCCCCACTGCTGGGGCACAGGCCTTCCTTTATGAGTGGTAAGGAGGATGGGCCATAACCCACCACGCGGGCCCAATGCGGATTGGTGGGTGTTAACGACTGCAAATGCAGCCGGGACCAACGGCTTAACGTGCCTTCCGAAGCACGGAGGAGCTCGAGATAATAAATTTTTGGTCACCCATCCCATGACCGACCCATGCGAACGTTGCTTAACTTCCGCAATCACTGGGCCTGGCGCTAAACCACTGCGCCACCGAGCTTCTAATTGTTATAATATTATGATTAAAACTAGTTTCATTAGTTGCGATGAATTTCCGATTTTTTTCGAATAGGTATATCAGGCTCCATACTAAAACGTTACATGCCTTTTATTTTATTTATTAAAAGTCTACATATGCTGACTTACAATAAGGCCCAAATCGCCAGTAAGTTAGATTAATAGGTAAAAATAACATTACACATAATTTCATGCACACTACATTGTTAAATTAAAAGCAAAGATATCAATATGGGTAAAATATTTAAAAATTGAATATATAAATTGTGAAAATAAAGAAAGCAAGATACTATGTCAAATTAAATGTAATGTCAAAATTTAGTCATTAGAAAATTACAAATGTTTTGAGATTTTAGCAAAGAGGGGTGCTAATAGGGATCAATTTCGTCAATCGATACAGGCTTTAGTCTCGATTCTATGATATTTTTCTACATAGTGGTTAGATATTTCTGGAAAAGCACCAAAAAAAATTATCTCCTTTAATATTTTTGAAAAAATACCAGGATCACGTAAATCTAGAGAAGGATTAACTTGTATAAATATTTTCAATTTCAATAAAGATTATTTCAATTATTACCTCCTTTGTGTCTTGATACTTTTAGTAGTTTAAATTTATTTTTTCAAAAGAATAATAAATAACATACGCACTCCAACCCCCGGAATTCATCCAATATTAAATTAGGTTGTAAATGTGTCAATGCTACATAGAGCACTATAAAGTATACATGGTGCGATCTGAAGTGAAGCGAACCCAGGTTCTAAACCAGTGGGGGGGGGGGGATCTATTGTATCGCCCCCCTTGGCAAATTATTATAAATATTATGTAAATCAAATATATTGTATGGCAAATAAGAACTTTTATTGATAACAATTGATAGTTAGTTGGAGGTAAACAAAATCCAGGGGGGCAGTTGCCCCTCTCTGGCCCCCCTCGGTACGCCCATGATGTTGTCTTTGCTACGGATTGTATAAAATATAGAAAAAATCGGCTAAGTGCGATAGTAGGCACCCCGCTATTAAATCTCCTATCTACCATATTCTTGTTTAGCTATTAATTCTGTTACAACACGTTGTATACAGGGTGTTTGGTAATAGCCTTTTAAAGCTAAATATGGTGGATAGGGACCATCAAACTGAACAACTTTTACTATGGGACCAACTCTGAAATCACGAAAATAAAATCTGCTGTTTCATACAAAAATTAATAACGTAAATATCAAAATGTCCAAATCCTACCCACCATATTCGGCTTTATAAGGCTATTACCAAACACCCTTTACATATAAATTGTCATGTTGTCAAAGTTGTAATAAAACGTCTGTTTTGTTTCAGCGATATGACAACGGAGAATAGCATAGAACCGCCGTACGACATACTTCTAGACATCATACGGGACGTCGGCTTCGATATATTGGTAAGTTTCGACACTGCGTGTTTATGAACCGATGTATGATCAGGGACCGGAAAACCTCTTTTTTTGGTTAACCCAATTGATAGGTAAACCCTATTAAAAGAACATACCAAACGATAGGGTTTCCCTTTCGATAGGGTTAGTCGACATTATGCTTACCGTATTGATAGGGTTTTTGAAAACAAGTCAATGAAATACCCAATCAAAAACCCTTTTAACGGTAAGCGGTTCATGAAATATCCAATCAAAACCCCTTTAATGGTAAGCGGTTCTGGTCCTTCGGCTCAGGTGGAACTAGGTATAAACTGCTTGAACACGTTTTAAAACCCCTTCATAAAGCCTTCATAGGGTTTCCTCGATAGGGTTTTCATATTCGGTAAGTGCTTACTTGGGTTACCCTTTCGATAGGGTTACCGTATTGATATGATAGGGTTACCGTATTGATAGGGTTTTTGTAAACAAGTCTATGAGATATCCAATCAAAAACCCCTTTAACGGTAAGCGGTTCCGGTCCTTGTGTATGATGTGTATGATGATCAATTGTTTCGGGTTCGAATCCCGGCGTTGTGTTTGTGGCTGTTATGAACATTGTATTTACTGAATTTTCAATGCCTAATTAGTTTGATAGCGTATTATACCGCCAAATTGAAAATGTTTGTCATTCATTTGTCTGTCACATTTTTAGAATGACTAGGTATTGTATTTGGTTAATATTTTAAACTGATTGATATCCGTTAATTGAGGATTTTAAAATTAGCCGTTAGTATGACGATCAGTAAGCTTTTTAGTATTTTCGAAATGAATCATTGCTGTCGAATTCATTATAATATTTACTTATAATATATGTATTGTAAAAGAAAAGTGACTTCTTGTTTGTTACTTTTTTACGCACTACTGAACTAATTTTGTTGAATTTTGATAAAGAGATAGACTTGACCTCGGAGAAGAACATAGCGCTAAGATTATGTCCTCAATAGGGATGATGACTAATGAATAAAATAACGAAATAATAATAAAAATCGTAAACATATTAAACTTCTAGAGTAGCTTGTATACCTCTTGGTTTTATATATTGCATATTATTTATTTTATGACCCTTCAAAGTTGGGTGGACAAGTCCATTTAAAAAGTATAAAATTTATTAAAATAAATGATACCTTTAATTAGTCCGTAAAATGTATAGCAAAGGAGTCGTTCTTTCCTGGGTTCACTTTTTCAAAATTTTCCTACACCCATAATATTTTTTTTTCTCGTAGATTTATCTCGTGGGACAAGGTTTCCAAAAAGAAAAAAAATATTAATACCTGCAAACATAAATAAAATCATATTTAAAAACATGAATAATGGTGCTCTTCATCGTGTATTTCTTAATATTTTCGCTTTAAAATCAAAGATCTTACTATTAATTTTACTCTCCCGATAAATTCTAATACTTGTTACAAGTTTTTACTGTTGTTATCCTGAAAATCCATTTTGTGCGGCTGCCGGCTGTTAAGGGATATTCCTTTGCATTTTTATTTCTAATAAAATGACTACATTGGCTGTTGATATGTCATTTGTGCATTTGTCATTTTATTTGACATCTGACAGCATCAATGTGACATATGACAGTAAAAAATCGATGTTGCCATGGTAGAAAAACGTTTTGGGTTGCTGTTTTAATAACTTTAACTATCCAACTTTAAAAATAAAATAAAAAAATTGCAGGTTTAAAAAAAAAATTTATACATGGACAGATTCCTTATTTTGTTCTCTTTCCATAAAATATAATTTTATGACCGTAGGCCACGGGTTACCCAAATGGGCCCAGCCTCCATACAAAAATGGAACAACTCCTTTGTCTAAGAAACTATTTTGATAAACACAATATTTAATATAGCTGCCAAACAAATTTCCTACGCGTTGCATACAAACTACTTATTCGTGACGTCATAACTAGGAAGCCATTAGTATGGAGCGTTTTTGGGCGAGTCCATTTGTGTGCATTTCACACTGTGATATCTCGGGCAGTTTTCATGCTAGCGAATTAATTATTTTACCAATGTTTCTTTTTTTGAGAGGTAATTTATGTAACATAAAATAAAAAAAGTTGTCATCATCCCTATTCTCTCGAGAAGACGGAAAATTTACCACGCGGGCGAAGTCGGGGGCAAAAGCTAGTCAAGTACTGAAGTTAGAACAATAATCATAATAAATAATAATAAACAAGAGTTAATAATCAATCGAGAAGACATTTTGCTGTAAAGCTACCTTTTTTTACTTAGTTTCAGTATTTATCTTTATTTTTTATCAACAGAAAGAAGAAACCGGCGTCAAAACAAAATACGCGCAAAATCCAAATTCAATGATGCAACATGAATATAACTCTGTATACTTCGTTTGTAGAAAACCTTACTGTTAAATTCGACCTTACAATAGTCGTGTTACCAGGGTGTAAGGGGCTTACTGCTAAATTCGACCATAATATTTTATACATAAAGTCGTGTTTACAATAGTCTTGTTATACAGGGTGTAAATGGAAAGTTTACGTAAAAAGGCAGCTGGTAGAGTTGCTAAAACTGAACAACTCTCTCCAAGGGACGTAGGTCGAAAAGCGAAAATAATTTTTATTCTCCCATACAAAATGTATGGCACAAAATATAATAAAATTACTCGTCTTTTTAAGTAGCTGGTGAAATCATGTCTTACTAAGGAAAGGCGAAAAAAAATAGTATTCGACCTATTTATCTTCCTTGGAAAAAGTCCAGTTTTTACCTGCCTTTTTTGAAAGCGTTCCCCTTACACCCTGTATGTATGCTATCTCTTTCGTATAAATGGAGATGAAAAGAGAGAGCGTTGTTAATGGTTCTCAGTGTTTATTGATAAGGAAGTAAATGAGATTATTTGTTTGATAGTTTTTGTAATGTTTTTAAATATGTATCGATTAATTAAATTAACCGTTATTAATATTATACAGGGTAATTTTTTAGTTACGAGCCAAGCTTTAAAGATGTGTTCCGATGATGAAACTGAACAACTTTCTCTAACTAACATAGGTTGAAATAGGAAAAAAATAGATTCATTTATATTGATACACTAAAAGAGATCATGTGGTCGGTTTACTATGGAAGTATAGCCAGATTCAAACTTTATGACTTCTGTGAACATCGCGTGAAACGATGCGCAGAACAGAAATTCGATGTAAGCATGTGAGAGAGACAGCTTCGCGCATAGTGGCTAACTTCGGCCAATAAGATTGAATCGTGTTTAACCAAATATTTTCGTCTTATTTCGACCTATGTTCGAAACTAGAAAATAACCTTGTATCAAATAGCAAGATAGTTGGTAAAATGTAGCAGTGTAAGATTCGTCGTCGCCACTAACCGCCTGGGCATGCGACAAGGCGACTGGCGACGCGACGCGCGAATGGCGGGATGTCACAAAATTTATCTCGCTTGGTAGCGCTACTGCTGCTGGAGACCTTTGTACGGGCATTTACCCCCGATTTTCCAATTTATTTTAAATTAAATCAATAATAGTTGATACTAGTAAATAATTATTATGGACGTCGGATAGTAAATGAACTAAAGATTAAAAAAAATCAAAATATGTTAGAAGAAAAATTGATATTTACGAAAATTCGCTTCCAACATCCAAAAATTGACAGCAAACACATACAAACAACAAAATGGCAGGTCTACATCAACACTAGCGCCAAGTTGGCGGTAGTGTGCTGACTGGTGGACGATTTGTGAATCAGCAAAATTATCCTGCCATTGTCTCGTCATTGTGCGCTCGAAATACAGTAGGTACGAGGCATATATCTTGAATTTTTTTCGATGGAGTGGGGATAAGTTCGCGTATGTGCACTTGTAAGCGACCAATAGCGCGCGCCCCTCCCCCGCCGCCCGCGCTCCCACCGCTACGCATACACAAAATACGCGTTCCGCGCAATCCCCACCCGATTTCAAGATATTTGCCTCGTACTGTACTCACCTGTGGTTCAAAATTCGCGGTATCACACGAAATGTATTATTCGCGAGTCGCGTCGCTGATCGCTGCTCTTCGTGGCCAGGCCGTAAGATTGCAATTAGATTCGAATAATAAAAAATATTAGATGAAACTAAAAATTGGCAGCTGTCAAATACATGAAGTACATAATATAAAAAAACTAGGGCACTACTGGCTAAGTTAATTGGCTATCGTAATCGCTTTTATTTGACAGCTGAATGTGATACATTGCTACTTTTCTTTGTTTGGTAAGGTTTTATTTGTTCCAATAAGTAGCAATGTGTCACAGCGATTACGATAGCCATGTAACTTAGCCGGTAGGTTAGCCAGGGGCGGGGCCGTACCGGCTAACGCATCGAATTATGGAAAGTCTGCCCGGCTTCAAATTAAAACAGATAAATCGAGCCCAAATCAGGGCAAAACGGCGAACCCCAATTAATGATGTCACACGAACATTGATATCTTGCAAATAACTTCGGCAAATACAGAATTCCTTACTTCGATTTATCTGTTTTAAGTTGAAGCCCGGCAGACCCGCCGAAGTTCGGGTGGATAAGGAGCATGGGCTAACGGCTCAACGCGGATTGGAGGGTATTAACGACTACAAATGCACCCGAGACCAACGGCTTAACGTGCTTTCCGAAGCACGGAGGATCTCGAGATAATACATCTTTGGTCACCCATCCCATGACTGACCCTTGCGTATGTTGCTTAACCTCTGCAATCGCTGGGCCAGGCGCTAAACTAACAGCGCTACCGAGCTTACAAGTTTATATACAATTAACTACGCAATTCGTTATGACTCATAACAAATTGGGCAGTTTTAGTTTATTGTAGATTAACTTAATCCATCTATATTTTTTACTTTTCGCGAGCAGACTATAATGATTTTTGTTTCAAATTAGTTGTAAATATCTTTGCTTTATTTCTTCAGCACAAACATTTTGTTCGTTTTACAAGTACAATAACAACTAAATAATTTATGTGATGTAAGTAATTTAATTTAAAACAAAATCGGATGAGGATCAGAACGGAAGTTAGTATTTTTTGTGCTAATCATACCAATGTGTACCCACCGAGCTTGGTTATGGTTAAATTACCACAATAATAATAACTAGTAATAAAAAATACATAACTTATTTTTATTTTAGTTACTGAAATTGACGTTTTTTTAAATGCATGTAAACATTGAATTAAATGAATAAGTTCGAAAATAGTGTGTAACTAAGGGAGAACTGGCACATTCCATAAAAATGCTTAATCCATAAAAATGTCTTATAATATATATTTGCTACGTGAATCAAGTTCTTTAACGCATTTGGAAAAAGAGTAATTCAACGATGAATATTTTTTGATGGAAACATTACGGAGACAATGATACATCTAAAACGTTCCGTTATACACATTAGATATTCAAAGAGCAAAAATGTTACTATGAAATGTGAAAACATAGCTGTATAAACCACAATGCCTTTGCTTATTTCGGTATAAAGAAAACGAAATTTCAATTTAACTTCGAATTGGCCTATATCTATGATTTCTAGAAAACGAAATGTCAATTTGACTTTGAATTGGCATTGATAGCTCTATCATTTGGTTGACAGATGCATAGAATCACCGATAAAAAAATTGAGAAGGTATACAAATTGAACATAATTAAAATGACGGGTCTCCTTCATAATTTGTGATTATTACATTCAGTAAAGTCTTGAAACGAAACTTACTAGCAACACACGGTTTTGCATACAAAAGTAGTCGAGTGTTGCCATACAATGACACTAATAACAAGTGGCTCCCCCATTATTTTATAGACCCACGGCCTTATTTATAAACGCCTAATAATAATTCTATTTTAGCTATTGCACGGATTGCACCGTTAAAATGTGTTTTTATTTAGGTAAGTATCATTTGTCAAAAGAGTAATAGAAACTAAATACTTTAGAAGTTTCCTATAACTTTGCTCGTTTTTATGAATAAGGCGGCTACTTTTTTGCTAGGCTAACCAAATTTTAAGTCATCGATATAGTAGCCGGCAAACATCTTGAAATCTGAAATAAAACACCTTTAACGGATACTAGCGCTTCTGGTGTTTTATTTCATGTCTAGTGAGCGCGTAAGCTTGAGAAGTGAATATCTTGAAATCTGGTGGGGATTGCGTAGAACGCGTATTTTGGGTATGCGTAGCGGTGAAGGGCGCGGGCGGCGGGGGAGGGGCGCGCGCTATTGGTCGCTCGCAAGTGCACATACGCGAACTTTATCCCCACTCCGTCGAACGGGCGTCAAGATGTTTGCCGGAATCTGTATGGCTGTTTTTAAGGCCAGTATATTGGATGTTCTTGCATCTCACGAATGCGCGCGTCAACACTATTAAGGCAATGCTTATAAGGTTGAAACTCGTTAAATTCAAGCGCATTCGTGAAATGCAAGAACTATAATAGCCTTTTGATGACTCAACTTTTGGCACTTACCTATTATAGGCAGCTGACTGTTACATGGTGTTGGTAATACCCGTATAATACCGAATATACTGCCGTATAACTCCGGATAATTATTATAACACCTTTAGTATTGATTAAAAAATCAAAATAGTAATGTAAGAATAATCTGTAAAAAAGATTAATGATGCTAGCAATTTTGAAAATGGTGTGGTAAAGTTGCCAGCGTTATGTTGACTTGACAATGGTTATCAAAAATTAAATATGACGTAAAGTTAATTCATAATAAATATCTTTTAGTATTAGTACAATTAATCACAAATGATTTGTTAGATGATTTGGGTGTATGTTGTTGTAGGTTTTTGAAAAAAGTTGTTTGTTTTCTTTAATTTTAAAATGCATCTAAGTTAAAAATATATTTCTGTGTTAGCGTACCGGGGATATAATTCCTTTTATCAATTTAAAGTCTATTTATCCTTACTAATCCTATTTAGTAAATAATCTTTATTGAAATAATCATTTTTAAAATACAACAAATAGTTTTCCACACACAGACTACTAAAAAAAATGATAATTATTAATGTCAATTTAATTTAATAGGACAACATATTTTTAAATAACGATTTGAAAGACGTAAGACAATTGCTGTCAAAAACTGTTTACTAATAAATAAGACAAGTAAGGTAAGGATAAACAGACTTTTATGTTAACGTTTGTGTGTTTCAGCTTAACAATCATTTGGATGTCCATTGCTTAGTCACAAAAACACTTTTATATTGGTTTTTTAATAGTAGTTTATGATACTGCCACATAATATCTAGTTATGTGCAGTTTCATACACTACTTTATCTACACTCATACATTTAGGATTGAACCTACTAAATAAAAGATCAACGTTAGAAAAGATAGTGAGACATTGTTTGTATTAGCTAGGTATTACCTTGTAATAAGTCATTTCCTTAGCTGCATCTAAAATATCGAGCAGAGTCAAATTTTCTTCACATTTTAAATCAAGAATTAAAAAAACCTACGAAATTCATTATAACAAAATGTTAAAATTGAAATCAAAACATTTTTGTAAAGCTCTAAAAATGGCGCGCACTCCATTAGAAAAAAAATAATGAGATGAGTGCACTGGGTTGCGTTCAGAACCTACGCTCCGAGTGCAACCGAACGGCGTGACTTCCGGTTGTAACAGCTTTCCCGTTTCAAACGTCAGAGCGTTGCAACTTTTTAACCATCAAAATCGGTGGTTGAAAAACGCTGACGTTTGTCTATAGTAAAAATGTCAATCCCATTTGACATTATTTTGTATTTTGATGTTTTTGTGTCTAATTTTTTAAAATATTCATGGTAGCTCCTCAGAAACAGATTTTATTTCATATAGAATAAAGGAAAGTTTAAATTATTCGCATTCCAAATGGAAAACGAAGAATTTGTACTATTAATGTCATTTAAAGTTCTTGGTCGTTCCGAACCTTAGAGCCAAAAACCAAACAACCGCACTCTAAGCCTCTAAACGCAACCCTGCAAACTAATCGCACTAATGTCATCGATCACCATAGAGTGCATTTTAATCATGGAAAATGTGTGGGAAAATATCGTTGTTTTTTTTTAATATCACGGCACTGCCTACTTCTTGGATTTGCCCTGTATCGTAATGAGAAAAAAAGTTATTTTATGATTCAGTTGACTGCATCGTAATGAGTTTTTTTTTTAATTTTTCGTGTCCACGAAAATAAAGTACGTATTTATATTACCTTTTTTGAATTCATATTTGGAACATTACGATGTGAGTGTAGATAAAATCCTTTAGTCAATATCGTTAGTATACGTAAAACTGTTATATTTCACATATAAAATTAAGTTTTACAGCTCTAATTTCTACAAATATAAACAAAAAATCTCTAGAAATTGTTAGGTCAGTTATATCCATAGACTTATTATATTTTGGTTATTATCAATGATTTTATTGATGACAAAGGCACAATATACTTTTGAAGGTAAAAAATATCATGTTGTTCGATCGTGTAGATGGCACCGGAGTTCTATCGAATCTCGACCGGAAGTCAACCGAAGCTCGACCGGAGATCAATCGAAACTCAACCGGAGCCTGACCGAACTGGAGTTAATCCGGAGACTTATATCTATTCTGTGACCGGAGCACGTCTCACCTTTTCATACGTATTTGTTACTATGGAATCGGGGTTGTTATAACCCGCGCGGATAAAGAAACAATCTGTAAAGCCCGTTCGCTTAGATATAGTGTCGGTACAGCCCGCAAGCACTTGTGTTCAGAGACAGGAATATCGGTACAAACACAACCTTTCACTACGGCAGTTCTATGTAAACTGCCAAAATCCTAATTGACTTGACGGTATCCCTTGTTTATGCGGCGGCATCCTTTGACAAGAAGCGGCACGTGCAAAGGCGGCGCGATAAAAGGGCGACACTATCTAAGCGAATGGACTTTAAATGGCGCCCGACCAGTTATGCTATCTCGCTCACACATACCGTCATGCTGCATGGCATGCTATATGCAGCATGACGGTCTGTGTGTGCGCGACAAATGGGTGGGTTATGCTATCGCGATCACATTTACGGCCGATTTCAATAACCTATCTTCAGTAGGAGTTGTTGCCTAGGGGAATTAACAACAGTTGCCTAGTTAGTAACAGATCCATAGTAGGCCTATCTCTTATCTCGTTTGGCCACCATTTACAGATTGTTTCACCACGTTATACTAGTTATGTCAACGGGGCCACCCTGCTCCGAGCTCCGATTGAACTCCGGTCGAGTTTCAGCTGATCTCCGGTCGAACTCTGGTGCCATCTACACGAAGACTTTATGTCGTTATCTTTTTTAAATTACGTGTGCTTGGAACAGAGTTAACATAATATTCTGTACATTTATTTATATTCATGTCTAAGTTTTGTTTAAGTAGATAGGTGTAAATTGAAAATGTAAAGAATGACAAGCCCGGCGTAATAAAATAGTTAAAATGACGTCTATACAGTGTGCTTTTTAATGACTATCCAATTTTTTTTCTACATTATTATAACTTTTTCGTGCATGACTAAAAATATTATTACTGTTTACAATATTTAAATTATTATGATTAAAAAAACTATAGTCACCAAGTATTATAATTTGGATGGTGATTTAAAAACATCCTGTATTTTATATTTGACGAATATTTTGTAAAATATTACATACTTAAGTATTTAGTACATCCGTGATAATACATTATACTTATATTTACTAACTTCTTAAAATAGTGTATTATTTGTGGTTCATTGATTGAACATTTCGGCTGAATCTGGTTTGATGGTTTTTTCTCTACGAAATGTGCCATGGATACATGTAGTCAGCCACGAAAGTAGCTTAACACTTTAGTACTTTGTTATAGCACAGATAATATAATACTATGTTAAAGAAACTTTTTGACAGATGTCTTGATCTTCACACACATATAAAAAAGTTGCTATGACAAAGTATTAAAGTACCAAGCGACTTTCGATGCTGACCGTACCTTTAAAATTTTGATACATGAGAGTCATAGGTTTATTATGAATATTGGTCTCATATAAGTATTATATTGTAAAAGTGAAAAGGAATAATTGTTGAATTTTCATACAAAAACACTTTTTCTTTTCTATGGAAATTTATTATTTATTTATTTGCTTGTAGGAGAATTTACAGTCAAATATAAACAATAGAATAACATATAGATTTTCCAATACCATTTACAAATCCCCACATAAAAGGATTATAATAAAATAAGTAAGTATTTTAGAACGTTACTATAGACAACGATTATTAGCTACCTATGTTAGGTTTTTTGATATATAAAAAAAATCTGCTGTTTCATACAAAAATTTATATCGAAGATATCAAAATGTATGAAACAGCTGTTTTTTTTCGCGATTTCAGAGTTGGTCCCATAGTAAAAGTTGTTCAGTTTGATGGTCCCTATCTACCGTATTTGGCTTTAAAAGGCTTTTACCAAACACCTTGTAGATTGGACAAAGCATAAACTTTAGATTGTTAAAAACTTTGATCTTATTTTCTTACTTTGATTGGTAAAGAATTTGATCTTTGAATAAGCTTTTTTTTATGAAAATTCAACAGTTCTGTGATGTTATTATGTAGGTACTTTTATTCTAATGCTTTGCGTCGATAGCCTAAATTGTAAATAGTATTAATATAGGTACTACAACGAATTTATACTCGAAAAAGCTTAAAGTTCTATTAGTTTACCTATTTTGGACCTGGCTCCTTATTTTTTCATAGCTCCATCTCTTTCTAACGCTCGCGAGAGAATACATATCGGAAGCGACTGAATGATTATCTCGCTTTGTGAAATATGTTTTTATGTGATAGAAAGAGATAGAAAGACCAATTTCACAATTCTATTTCGTGTTGTGTTTAATTTTGAATTTGAACCAAAAGTGATAGATAAGGCGCAAGGTGTTTAGATATAAAAGAGTTATTTTGTTAAGTACACTGTAAAGAGATTAAACTTTATTAAACTAAATTGGCTTTTAGTTATCGTTTGGTCTTACTTTAGTCAACTTGCGGAGAGAAAGTAAACAACTTTTGTAAGTTAAGTTTTTTATGCATTGATAGTGCTTGGCCTTCACCTCACCTGATGTTAAGTGACGATAAGGCCGAAAGTAAGCGCACTACACTTGCAGGGGCGTCGCCAGCCCATGACCCAGGGGGGAAGGGGGGAGGGCAAGTTAATATTAAAGGGGATGAGAAAAATCTGAATTGTAGGTACAGTCAAGTGCACCTTGTCAAATTATTCAAGTTTTGAGATGGGGCGGGATATATCAGAAAAGCAAGTCTTAGGACTTAAGCAAGCGAGCTTAGGAGCAAGCGGCGTTAGGACTTTGGTTATTTGCAGTTGGCTACATTTTTTAGGCTCTAGGGGGTGCATCTGCCTCCCCTTGACACCCGGAATCTTCATCACTGAGGAACTGGCTATCTTACTATCACTAACTGCCGGAACACAAAAAAGTTAGTCAGACTTAGGTCGGTAAGATGGTGGTAGCTAGCCAGGCGGACTTGAAATAAGCCCTGCCACCAACCAAACCGAGTACAAGGGAATCGAACCCGGGACTGATGCGTTTTAAACGTGTAGGCGAACCACTACACTGAAAAAAAAGAATTGTTGAATGTACTAAAGAAGCGTAGGTTGCCTAGAGAACTGTCATAGTCAACCCTTTTCATGGTTAATTTTACTATAACAAGGGTGAATTTAACAAAATACACTTTGTTGATTTTACATAACAAAACAGATTGACTAAAACTATTCTTAGTATAGTAAAATTCATTAAACAAATATTTGAATACACTAAAGAAAGTTTGTAAAATACTTCTCCAATTTTCTAACAGGTGACGCTACTAAATTTGTTCGTAACACTAACAAAATGCGAAAGTTGATTTTACTAAACACAAATTTATGAGATATATTTAATATAATTGACATTAGAAATATGCAAATTTTACACATGCTTGTCAATAAAATCAACAAAGAACTTTTGTTTCAACAACAGTACGAGTTTAGCAACACAGTTCTCCAAATTTCCGATAGGTGACGCTTGCTACTCTACTAAAGTTGTTCGTAAAAACTACCAAATTAGAGGATTGATTTTACTTAACACAAATTATGAGATATATTTAATATAATTGACATTAGAAATATGTACATTTTACACAAGCTTGTCAATAAAATCAACAAAGAACTTTTGTTTAAACAACAGTACGAGTTTAGCAACACAGTTCTCCAAATTTCCGATAGGTGACGCTTGCTACTCTACTAAAGTTGTTCGTAAAAACTACCAAATTAGAGGATTGATTTTACTTAACACAAATTATGAGATATATTTAATATAATTGACATTAGAAATATGTACATTTTACACAAGCTTATCAATAAAATCAACAAAGAACTTTTGTTTTAACAACAGTACGAGTTTAGCAACACAGTTCTCCAAACTTTCGATAAGTGACGCTTGCTACTCTACTAAAGTTGTTCGTAAAAACTACCAAATTAGAGGATTGATTTTACTTAACACAAATTATGAGATATATTTAATATAATTGACATTAGAAATATGTACATTTTACACAAGCTTGTCAATAAAATCAACAAAGAACTTTTGTTTAAACAACAGTACGAGTTTAGCATCACAGTTCTCCAAATTTCCGATAGGTGACGCTTGCTACTCCACTAAAGTTGTTCGTAAAAACTACCAAATTAGAGGATTGATTTTACTTAACAAAAATTATTAGATATATTTAGTATAATTGACATTAGAAATATGTACATTTTACACAAGCTTGTCAATAAAATCAACAAAGAACTTTTGTTTAAACAACAGTACGAGTTTAGCATCACAGTTCTCCAAATTTCCGATAGGTGACGCTTGCTACTCCACTAAAGTTGTTCGTAAAAACTACCAAATTAGAGGATTGATTTTACTTAACAAAAATTATTAGATATATTTAGTATAATTGACATTAGAAATATGTACATTTTACACAAGCTTGTCAATAAAATCAACAAAGAACTTTTGTTTAAACAACAGTACGAGTTTAGCAACACAGTTCTCCAAATTTCCGATAGGTGACGCTTGCTACTCCACTAAAGTTGTTCGTAAAAACTACCAAATTAGAGGATTGATTTTACTTAACAAAAATTATTAGATATATTTAGTATAATTGACATTAGAAATATGTACATTTTACACAAGCTTGTCAATAAAATCAACAAAGAACTTTTGTTTAAACAACAGTACGAGTTTAGCAACACAGTTCTCCAAATTTCCGATAGGTGACGCTTGCTACTCCACTAAAGTTGTTCGTAAAAACTACCAAATTAGAGGATTGATTTTACTTAACACAAATTATGAGATATATTTAGTATAATTGACATTAGAAATATGTACATTTTACACAAGCTTGTCAATAAAATCAACAAAAAACTTTTGTTTAAACAACAGTACGAGTTTAGCAACACAGTTTTCCAAATTTCCGATAGGTGACGCTTGCTACTTCAATAAAGTTGTTCGTAAAAACTACCAAATTAGAGGATTGATTTTACTTAACACAAATTATGAGATATATTTAGTACTAGCTTCCGCCCGCGACTTCGTCCGCGTGGACATTCGATAAAAGCCACATGTTTTAATTTCATTGAATTCTGATCAGCTGTTTTTACTTGATTACGCGGGTTCCCACCAAGCGCGCTGCCTCGCGAGGCAGGACGTTTGCCGCACGGGCCTCGAACGAGGCTGCTCGCTTGGTGGGGACCCGCCTAATCACGTAAAAACAGCTGATAAAAATTTAATGAAATTAAAACATGTGGATTTTATCGAATGTCCACGCGGACAAAGTCGCGGGCGGAAGCTAGTTTATAATATTCAGAATTGTAACCAGAGATATTAGTATCCCGTTCCCGTTCCCGTCCCTGTCCTCGTCCCCTGGATGTGCATGTCCAGGTCCAATCATCAATCATGTCCACCGTGTTGGACTTCACAATAAATGTTATTTTCGCAATCACCATCCCATGAAACCTCAAGAACGACATCCACATCGATTTTCATATTTACCCCATTTACACCTTTAGGGATGATTTTGAAAATAACAAAATATGTGTTTGCCTATTTATTTTTAGACATGCTCCTACAAATTTTAAAGTTGTAATGTCTATTTTATATTCTTTTGCATACAAAATTTAAACCCCATTTTTACCCCTTTAGGAATTAAATCATGTCCACCTTGTTGGATTTCAAAATAAATCTCATTTTCGCAATCACCATCCCATAAAACCTCAAGAACGACATCCATATCGATTTTTATGTTTACTCACCCCATTTACCCCTAAGTGGTTGATTTTTTAAATTACAAAATATATGTTTGCCCATTTATTTTTAGATGTGCTCCTACGAAGTTTAAAGTTGTAATGTCTATTTTAGATTATTTTTCCATACAAAATTTGAACGGTTTCACCCCTTTAGGGGTCAAATCATGTCCACCGTGTTGGACATCAGAATAAATGTCATTTTTGCAATCGTCATCCCAGAAAACCCCAATAACGACATCCATATCTTTTTTTGGGTTTTTTTACCCCTTTTCACCCCCATTTCATCCCCATAGGAGTTGAAATACTCACAAAAATAATATACGTTGCGTTAGATTTCCATCCATAAGCCTAAACTATAAATTTAGCGATTTTTACTTCGAAAATAAAGGATTTTCTTCAATACACAACTTAATCCCCCTTTTGACCCCTTCGGGGGTAGAATTTTGAAAAACGCTGAGACCCGTATTTATTAATTTTCAATGGTCAGCCTAAACACAAAATTTGAAGATCCTAGCTTCAAAACTGAGGGACTTTCATACAAACTTTGGACCCCCGTTTCACCCCCTTGGGAGGCGAGTTTTGAAAAATCCTTTCTTAGTGCACCCCTAGACCTTATAAGGAACCTATGTGCAAAATTTCAAGTCTCTAGGTTCAGCGGTTTGGGCTGTGCGTTGATATCTCACTCAGTCAGTCAAGACTTTGAATTTTATATTATTTAGTATAATTGACACTAGAAATATGTACATTTTACACAAGCTTGTCAATAAAATCAACAAAGAACTTTTGTTTAAACAACAGTACGAGTTTAGCAACACAGTTCTCCAAATTTCCGATAGGTGACGCTTGCTACTCCACTTAAGTTGTTCGTAAAAACTACCAAATTAGAGGATTGATTTTACTTAACACAAATTATGAGATATATTTAGTATAATTAACATTAGAAATATGTACATTTTACACAAGCTTGTCAATAAAATCAACACAGAACTTTTGTTTAAACAACAGTATGAGTTAACAACACAGTTCTCCAAATTTCCGATAGGTGACGCTTGCTACTCTACTAAAGTTGTTCGTAAAAACTACCAAATTAGAAGATTGATTTTACTTAACACAAATTATGAGATATATATTTAATATAATTGACATTAGAAATATGTACATTTTACACAAGCTTGTCAATAAAATCAACAAAGAACTTTTGTTTAAACAACAGTACGAGTTTAGCAACACAGTTCTCCAAATTTCCGATAGGTGACGCTTGCTACTCCACTAAAGTTGTTCGTAAAAACTACCAAATTAGAGGATTGATTTTACTTAACACAAATTATGAGATATATTTAATATAATTGACATTAGAAATATGTTCATTTTACACACGATTGTCAATAAAATCAACAAAGAACTTTTGTTTAAACAACAGTACGAGTTTAGCAACACAGTTCTCCAAATTTCCGATAGGTGACGCTTGCTACTCTACTAAAGTTGTTCGTAAAAACTACCAAATTAGAGGATTGATTTTACTTAACACAAATTATGAGATATATATTTAATATAATTGACATTAGAAATATGTACATTTTACACAAGCTTGTCAATAAAATCAACTTTAGCAACATAGTTCTCCAAATTTCTGATAAGTGACGCTTGCTACTCTACTAAAATTGTCTTGTTTACCCTTTGATGTGCCTTTATGTACAGTCGGCAACGCATGAGGTTATAAAAAAACTGTAATTTATTTTGAACCTTGATGGCTTGCATTTGATTATAAAATTGATTGAATATCATTGACCTATCGTGGAGGCTCAGCGTGCCGTTGACTGTATCTCTAGGGGGGCATTCAACTTACTTGTTGAAAAACTGCCCAAGAATGTACTTCTTTGTTTAGTTAGTAAATGCTTTTAAACTACTATAGTCACAGACTCACAGAATACGTAATAGTACTATTAGTAATGAAGTTCAAGTTGGACAATAGCGCCCTTTCACGGATTTTTCTTTTCTCCCTATCTCTTCAAAATCTAGTACAGACTTAACTCAATCTTATTTAGCTATTGTGATTCAATTACATGAAAATAGATAAGTTGTGATGACTTGTTGTTCATTAGCGCCATTATGCGGATTGGCCTAGCACTTGAGAATTTTACTGTGTGGACGATATTTGTTATTAGTCATTATCCTTTATTTTATTTTATACAAATTTAAAAAAAAGTTGATGTCTGATTGACTAGATAGTTCAGTGGTTGGAGCGTTGAACTGGATGTCCGGAGGTCGCGGGATCGATTCCCGTTGATCTGGTGCGGGTTGTGGTTTCTTTTCGTATATTATTTAGTATAAAATACTAAAACTTTCAAACTTTTATTTGCTAATACAAATTAAATAGGTTCTTCATAGTGTCGAAAAGAAAAAAAAACCGGTCCGATCCGATCCGGTTTTGGATTACAATTTTAAGTTCGATTTAGAATTCAGGTTCGTGTTTTGTTTCGTTTTACGTTTCGTATTACGTGTTTAATGTTTATAAGGTTCGTGTTCTAATTTCGATTTTGATTCTTATTTCATGGTAGGTAGTGTAGGTACAAAAAAAAACAATTTACATTTTGGAGACGCTGGTCATTAAATCCTAAGTGTCATTTTGCTTGTAGTAAGATTTGTAAGACACGGCTGTACAAGTACACTACCCATTTTTTCTCTTTCTATTTATTTTTGTGCTACGTTAATTATGACTTGGTACATAATATACATATTGTGCAAGGTACATAATGTGACATTTGGGATGTCACATGACATAGATGAAACGTGGAGCATCAAGCAATGACCAATTTAGCCGCTAACTTTCAAGTTGCCGTGGTGTAATGGTGTGACTGCTCGCTTGATGCTCAAGAGGCCGCGGTTCGAACCTCAGTCATTGATGGTTTTCTGATTCAAATGTGCATTATTATATAGAAGAAAGTAAATGTAAAATGGTTATTAAGGGACAAATAAAAAGAATAACGAAGTGTCTCAAAAATTGTGGTGGAAATAAAATAAGTATAAGCGAAGAAAAAATAAGAAGAGAGAAGAAGTGAAGAAGGGAAAGCCCGAGACAAATAAAGTGACATTTATTAAATCTCATCGTAAAAGGTCGAAAATAATCGATGTTAAAATATACAGGACTGAATCAGTTGAATTTACCAAATGAAATTAGTAAATGTAGCAAAATTAATTTCACATTTTTTACATAACAAGTTTAGTGCCATTTATCAAAGCTCATCGTAAAACCTCGAAAGAAGTCAACGTAAAATATACAAGACATTTTAGTCAAATATACAAAATGAAATGAGTAAATGTAGCAAAATTAATTTCACGTATTTTACATAACAAGTTAAGTGACATTTATTAAATCTCATCGTTGAACCTCGAAAGAAGTCGACGTAAAATATACAAGACTTTTTAGTCAAATATACAAAATGAAATGAGTAAATTAGCAAAATTAATTTCACATATTTTACAAAACAAGTTTAGTGACATTTATTAAATCTCATCGTAAAAGATCGAAAGTAATCGACGTAACATATATACAGGACTTTTTAGTCAAATATACAAAACGAAATGAGTAAATGTAGCAATATTAATTTCACATATTTTACATAACACGTTTAGTGACATTTATTAAATCTCATCGTAAAATATCGAAAGTCATCGACGTAAAATATACAGGACTTGATTAGTTGAATATACGAAATCATACTATTAAATTTACTAAACGTATGGGTTAAATAATCAACCAGTTTTATTTGGTAAAATCAACAATTTAGTGTGTAGGACCTATATTAACCCGCGAATTTGATAAAATTTACGCGGAATTTAGTAAAATCAATCATTCTTTTTTTTCAGTGTAGACCGCAGGGGCGGTTAACGCCAGGTCGCCAGGGGCCTATTTAAGAAACATTACAGTTTTGTAATTTACTACGGTGATTCGATTGCGGTGTCTGTGAGTAGTTTATTTCCTAGTTTCAACTTGGCGACGCAATGAACACCAAACGATCGTTGTAATGAGACAGCTTAAGTAACACAGAACAGTTGCAATTAATTATTTATAATATAAAAATACTCTTTTAGGTTAATTAAGAGGGCTTACAAACGTGTCCTACATCTTGGCATGGACCACTTTGAAAACCGCAATTCTGACTACATGGAAAATTTCTCCCCAATTAGGGCCAAAAAGGACTGAAAGATATAAGCGATTTAAATGGTCCATGCCAAAGCAAACCTTCATTTTGGCAGGGACAGGCTATATCTAGTGAACCTAAACACCTAGCCAGGATCTGATTATTCAAAAAAAAACTCCCTTTTTTATGGATCCCGCAATGCCTAGAATCAAAACGAAATGAAGCGCCGTTCAAAAAATATAAAGGAATGATTTGGTCCCTGCCAAAATCAACCTACATCTTGGCGAGGACTTTTGAACCAGGTCACCTAGAGAAAATCTGATTATTGGAAACGATTCGTGTAAATTAGTCCCAATTAGTCCTAAACCCACAAAATTAGTCCCCCTTTAGTTTAGGAGATAATCGGAATTAAAGTTTGGTTTTTATAGTACAGGAGCCGACTTCCTATTTACTGACGATGTTTGTAACTTGTTTTATTTTTGCGTGTTTGTGTTAAAATAATGAAGTGTTATTAACGTATAATGTAAAACAAAAGTATAACGTAAAGTAATACGTAACTTTTATGCATTTTCGAAACTCAAAACCTTAATTTTTAAGTCATAAAATAAAAATGATTTCTTAGAGGTATTTTGATCCGGGCTCCTGGACTATATCAAAAACATGTACTTTGAAAAATAATTTCAAAAGAAGTATGTCATGGTCATGTATAAAATTGAATTTTAAAGTTATATTGCTTTTCTTTCGAAACTATTCATATTTGGAGTAGAGAGTGATTTTCTTCCTTCAATGGGTTCACTTGAAACTTTGTACCTATACAGGGTTATTTGTAATTAATTTAAAACCTCTCTTGGGGCTCACACACACCATCAAACTGTACAACTTTCATTATAGGACCAACCTTGAAATCGAAAAAAAAAATCAGCTGTTTCATACATTTCGATGGAGTACCTACCTACGCATTGTACTTATGTATGGAACAGGTGTTTTTTTTCTAGTTTGACAAGAAAATAACAACTCAATGTTAAAAAAATAAAAAAATACAAGATGGCGGCCAACTTTTTTGTTTGTAGGCCGATTTCGATGAAACTCGGTTTTTGCTACTATTTTGACAAGAATACAGCAATGCAATGTTAAAAATATAAAAATCCAAGATGGCGGCCAACTTTTTTGTTTGTAGGCCGATTTCGATGAAACTCGGTTTTTGCTACTATTTTGACAAGAATACAGCAATGCAATTTTAAAAATATAAAAAATCCAAGATGGCGGCCAACTTTTTTGTTTGTAGGCCGATTTCGATGAAACTCGGTTTTTGCTACTATTTTGACAAGAATACAGCAATGCAATGTTAAAAATATAAAAAATTCAAGATGGCGGCCAACTTTTTTGTTTGTAGGCCGATTTCGATGAAACTCTGTTTTGCTACTATTTTGACAAGAATACAGCAATGCAATTTTAAAAATATAAAAAATCCAAGATGGCGGCCAACTTTTTTGTTTGTAGGTCGATTTCGATGAAACTCGGTTTTTGCTACTATTTTGACAAGAATACAGCAATGCAATTTTAAAAATATAAAAAATCCAAGATGGCGGCCAACTTTTTTGTTTGTAGGCCGATTTCGATGAAACTCGGTTTTTGCTACTATTTTGACAAGAATACAGCAATGCAATGTTAAAAATATAAAAATCCAAGATGGCGGCCAACTTTTTTGTTTGTAGGCCGATTTCGATGAAACTCGGTTTTTGGTACTATTTTGACAAGATAACAGCAACACCATGTAAAAAATATAAAAAAATCCAAGATGGCGGCCAACTTTTTGTTTATGGGCCGATTTCGATGAAACTCGGTTTTTGCTACTATTTTGACTAGAAAACAGCAACGCAATGTTAAAAATATAAAAATCCAAGATGGCGGCCAACTTTTTTGTTTGTAGGCCGATTTCGATGAAACACGGTTTTTGGTACTATTTTGACAAAAAAACAGCAACGCAATTTAAAAATCCAAGATGGCGGCCAACTTTTTTGTTTGTGGACCGATTTTGATGAATCTCGGTTTCTGGTACTATTTTGACTAGAAAATAATAATGAAATATTAAAAAATAAAAAGCCAAGATGGCGTCTTACTTCTTTGTTTGTGAGCCGATTGATTAAACCATTTCCGTATAAAAATCAGCTGTTTCATTTTGACAGAGTAAGGTATTGGACTTTTATGTATTTGTCCATCATTATGTATTTAATTGTACTTAAAAAAAAATCTTAAAAAGCTTTTGTATGGAACAGCTGATTTTTTTTACCGTAGAAGTCTCATAGTGAAAGTTGTTGAGAAAGATGGTTCGAAACCAGCGGCTTCAAAACCAATAAAAATTCAGTTCGTATAAGTTTTTTTCATTATAATTAGAAATACAATAATATGTAGGTACATGACACTTTTTGATAAGATGACTTTTTTTATAATAATTGTATATTTACAGATACTTGTCACCAAAGTGTAAAAACGTGTGATTTACCTTTTTTATTACTTTTTAAATTTGAGCTTTTTGCATTCACAATGCTATTTTTATACAATACTAAATAATATACTAGAAAAAATACGACTTGCACCAGATGAATTTTTTTTCTAGTATATTATTTAGTATTGTATAAAAATAGCATTGTGAATGCAAAAATCTCAAATTTAAAAATTATATAGTTAATCGATTCTAAAACCACTCTAAAATAAAAATAAATAAACCGACCAAATAACCAAAGAACGAAAAAAAAACACCTGCCAAGTGCTAATTCAGTGTTGCCGTTTTCCCGTAAAATGTTGTCATAGACGAAAATTGAAAATTAAACCTAATTTAAAAAAAAAAAAAAATTATGCAAAATGCCAAGTTCACATACATGTAAAATGGGGTGAAAAAATGCTAAATTTGAATAAACAAAATGGCAACACTGCCTTTCATGCCTGTCATTTTTTTAGTAACTTTTGACTTGTGTAAAAATTTGGAAAAAAATAGGTAGGTACTAAAAATATCGATAAAATACACTAGAATATTAAAATAGTTTTGATAAAAAATGTGTAAATAAAAGCGAATTTATGAAATGTAGCACTCATTTATTAATAATTATAGGCAAATAGTACCTACATAATTAACAAAGGTGTAGGTACCTACGAAAATATGTAATAGGATTTCATTTTTCACAATTTTGCTTAAAAACATTAAAATATATTAGGTGAGTTATACTTTTTTTAGCGACTAAATTACAAAAATATTAAAAAAATCTGCTAATCCAGCTCCTATGTCGCTAGAACGGCAACACAGCATGTAATGTATGACAAAAACGAACTATTTTTTTGGGTGTGGTATGGCTTGGTTAAGAGCCATTTAGACAGCATGTTTCGCAACATTTAGGTACCTGTCTCGTCCATTTTGCTTCAAATGGATGACACAGATAGATATTTCGGAAACATTGAATTGAAAACATGTTTTCCAACATGTTTTTGTGTCTATTTAAACGCGGCTTTAGCGCGTTTTTCCACGAACAACGATACGACACGATTCACAAGCTGCACGACAGTGTTGTCAGCACTATAGTGCTGACAACTGCACTTTTTGGTACGTTCTGGCAACACTGTTGACAATCGTGTCGTGTCATTGTTTGTTCGTAGGAAAACGCCCTTACAATCCCTCCCTCTTAGCCTAGCATGACCACCGAAACGTGATATGGTACCTAGTTATCACGTTTAACTGGAGGGAGGAAGGGCTAACTAAGACCTCCCTAGCATGACCGACAATACACGATATATATCATTTTGTCGACACTCGACTGTCAAATTCCATTGTTTTATGGCAGTTAAACGTGATTAAGCTCTATATCATATTATCGCGTTTCGATGGTCATGCTAGGGGGGCATGAGCATATTACACTATCATATATTATTTATCGGATGCTATCTCCGACGAAGATAGTAAACATATATCTCGGATGATATATACATGATAGTGTAATATGGGCCTAAAACTTTATTCCGTTCCGCAATGCGCAGTGTTCCGATTGTAAAACTTATGTTCACAGATACTGTTTGTGCATTCCTCAATCTATGAAAGTTCGTGCTTAATGTTTTACAATCGGAACACTGCGCATTACGGAACGGAATAGTTTTATGTAATTAATTTTTACTGTACGCTTTTGTACATGACTGTACTTATATAAAAAAACGGAATTTCTCCTAAACTAAAGGGGGACTAATTTTGTGGCTTTAGGACTAATTGGGACTAATTTACACGAATCGTTTCCAATAATCAGATTTTCTCTAGGTGACCTGGTTCAAAAGTCCTCGCCAAGATGTAGGTTGATTTTGGCAGGGACCAAATCATTCCTTTATATTTTTTGAACGGCGCTTCATTTCGTTTTGATTCTAGGCATTGCGGGATCCATAAAAAAAGGAGTTTTTTTTTGAATAATCAGATCCTGGCTAGGTGTTTAGGTTCACTAGATATAGCCTGTCCCTGCCAAAATGAAGGTTTGCATTGGCATGGACCATTTAAATCGCTTATATCTTTCAGTCCTTTTTGGGACTAATTCCGAAAAAGTAGGACTAGTTGGGACTAATTGGGGAGATATTTTCCATGTAGTCAGAATTGCGGTTTTCAAAGTGGTCCATGCCAAGATGTAGGACACCTTACAAACATTATCTCCATAAGTTGGAGATAATGTTTGTAAGCCAAAGAGTAATTACAAAAGAAAAACACATTCTCATTCCATCAAAGTTTTATTCAAATACTGTATGAAATACCTCGCTATTTTATTCATATCTTCGCCCGAATGATTCATTTTAGCATACGTTAAGAACTGTCTCCGTAATTTCAATAGTTTCTGAGGAGTGACAAATTGTATGTACCCACACTCTAAAACGCATCCTGGGCAATCTGGGAATTTCACTTCACCGCTGATATTCAGTTGTTTTGCTTCAAGAATTTGCTTGGAGACCGATTGTGTGACTTTGTCGAGTTCGTAAAGGAAGTTGGTGGATGTGAGGGGTGGCTGGAAATAAAAAAAATATAAGTTACTTAAGTTTCATGTCGGTCAGTAACAGCTTTAGCAAATTGCCGTACGCCTTCACAATAGATAAGGACGTTGCGTAAATGCTGTTATTGCAAATCCGTATGGCGCAAAGTTTAAAAATGTAATGTAATGCCACCTACGACCCTGTTCACCATTTATATCAATATGATAGATAATTGTTTTATTCATAAACCACTACAACACACAACAACAAAAACAGGAACACTTGAGAAAATGCAAAAAAAAATTGTGATAACTTAAAAACTAAACACATTGTCCAAGATAATACCGTACCGGAGTGTGCAGCAGTGGACGTCTGAAAAGGAACTCCGCTCAATGTTGATAGTTCCGAGGAACCAGACACTGATTTTCAGCCTGATGATTTTTTCAGATCCAATCGATTATTTTTTGCGATTGGAGATCATTGTATGGGAAATGGGAAGCCATATGTTCAGGGTGGCATATCTCCCAGAAGCTTCCTACTCGCAACCCAGACGACGATAATTGAAACTAATGGCTATATTGCCAATGTGGTCTGTCCCAATATGCGATAGATTGAAAATGAGCCTCTTGGACGGCGGTCCACTAGGTAGCAATTCGTGAACATACTTTGAGAACCATTCGCCACAGGCAACCAGTTATTCTGTCGCTGACAGTACTTTGCAATTGTCTTTGTTCTAAACTAAAATATTACACTTACATTCTGTGTACTCATATTGGGTGGAGGTGGTTTTTTCTCAAACAGCACTTTGTATATAGAGTCCAGATCGAATTCATCTGTGGGCTGGACTGTGAACAGCGGGCTGTCCCAGCGGCTGCTGCTGTTGGGCTCTTCAAACCTGGAGAATTTAATTTATTTTATTGAACTTTGAGGGACATATAAAAAGATTTCTTTAGCGGACCACTGACGAGATTTGGCATACTTATTCAAATATTTACAAAAGGAAATACTCTATACTAGATAGGGATAATTGACTATACTTCAATTTGGACCTATTTTGAAATACTTTTATTTAGAATTTGGCATACCAAATAGATGTTTTGTCAATGAATAGCTCTTAGAGAAGGCTAATCTTAGCACTTAGGCACAGCAATCTTATTGTGCATAGGTCAGTGTTTTCCAATTCTGCATACCACTACAGCTTGCCTGGAAGAAATTGCTATTTAGCAATAAGGCAGCCTTTTGTATGATTTCTCTGTTTGTTGTTTTTCTTTATAATATGTCCTGTCTCAGTGTGCAATAGTGTTTTTATTATTATTATTATCACTACAAGATATACCTCTAACTAGCGTTCCCAGTATTGCAGTAATAATTAATAAAAAAATTAATTGGATGTATGATAATTGATAATCTTAGTAAGATATTCTGCCGTCCGTTAACTAAAAGGGCGCAAAGCCACAAAATCAAATTTTAACAAATTGTATTTAAACAAGATTATGATCATAAGTTTGTAAATTTAACAAGCTTTAATTGAACGTTTAATTTTATTTTGTACGACCTATGGTTTTCAAGTGGCATATTTTTCAAATATTTCCCGCGTTTTTCGCTTATATTTCAAAATTTGATTTTGTGGCTTTGCGCCCTTTTAGTTAACGGACGGCAGTATTGCTGTGCGTACCCCTTGATGTAATCTCGCATACCCCTGGGGTACACTTACCACTAATTGGGAAACACTGACATCATAGGTAATTAATAACTTTTTTTTCATTTATTATTGTATCAAATATCATTACATTCATTGTTATTAACAGCTTCAAGGACATTAGGCAGATATAGGTACTATTACTTATTATTTATGTGGTCTAAGTAAGTTATTTATACTAATCACTAGTCAATTTTTTTTTATAGTAAAGATAATCAACAGTCATAGAAAATTGTCTGTCTGACATAAAGAAATAATGCAATTACCTTAGCCTAGTCAGAGCATTAAATACTTCTTCTGTGTAAGGTATTTTGTTCACATCACTTTCTGAAGAGGTTTCTGCCTGTAGCCGGTCCTGGTTGGCCCGCCAAGCGTCGTCATGATTACGTATTGTGTAAACTGTGCATTGTGTGGATTTTGACGCTTTGGAAGCGCAGTACAGTTCATATCTGTAGCCTGTAAAAACATTTGTGATAACAAACAGTTTTATAAAGGTTTTCTATAGTGGTTGTTTTTAAATATGTTCTCTTTATGTTTTGATAAGCTGGTATAATATATGCAAAAATTGTGTCAGTGTATTGAAAAATACAACAATTGAAAAACATATGACAAACCTTTGATGTAGTTACTTCCATCCAATATTATTACGTTATCCTTTCCTATAAGCCTCAGAACCTCTGATTTGAGGTATCCTCTCACTCTTTTCTCTTTCTGAGAGTCCAAATACGTATTATTTTTCTCATAACGTAACTTTTTTATCGCCTCATCTTCTGATATGATTTCCACTTGTTTCGCATGAGATTTCTCAAAAAACTCTTTAAGCTCCAACGCTCTTGTTGTTTTTCCACTCACTGGAGTACCACATATGATAATTAATGGCATTATTTTACTCAAATCTTTTGTAGAAAGCACAAAATAGAACAGCTGTTTACTTTTTATTTACATCAACGTCAAAATGACTGACTGACAAGACAAGTGACAGTTGTAATGACTGACAGTGGGTGCATTCTAGCGGGCCAATCGCTAAGTAATCAGTCACCACAGTATACATTTTAACCATGGAAAGTAAAAGAAAATATATTTTATTACTTTCCATGGTTAAAATATACCCTATGGTGATCAATGCCTCAGCGATTAATCTGCTGGAATAAACCCAGTGCCTATGACACGTGTCATTTTGATGTTTTTTGGCAAAAGCGCTATGTTAAGTGCGTTTCACATAGATATAGTATGCGTTTCATCAGTTATTTACATAGATATAGTATATTAAAAAGGGTTATTTATTACCTTTGGCGTTATGTTGGTACCCCGAAAATTTATTCAATTTTGAACCTTATTCCATCTCAATAATAATAAATTTCAGGGGTACGCCATAGGTAATAACCGATAAAACGCACGCAATTAGTTATATTTTTGGGGTAGATATTTATAAAAATGTTGTCGTGGCGACAACCACTCGTGCTTTGGGGAAAACAGAATGGTCGATACCACGACATCTTGATGAGAATATAATGCATTACTCATGGCTCGTACCTTGATCTGATGAGAAGTAATTCCGCGTAGATTCTTGGCCCTTTCTGTCACTCTATAGAATGACTAGGCTCGCTCATATCTCACGCGTCTCGAACCTGCTTCGCTTCGCCATCTGTAGAAATAGGTAATGGTTGATTCTCACCGTGAGAACGACTAAGTGCCTTAGTCTAACACAGCCCGAGGGAAACCTCGCTATAGCAATATAAACACACATATCTGTATGACTCTTTGTGAGCCCAGGATTATAGACATACCGGCTCCGTATACGTGACTAACTATTTAATGACGTTCGGTACGGACTGTGGGACCCCCGCCAGGGGTCCACGTTCATAGAGGTACGCAATAGGAACGTTAACCGGCCAGGGCTCCAGACCCTGGTAATCCTAAGGTCTAAGGCTTCTGCCCCACCGACCTTGGGTGCCTTCATGGCCCCATAGGGGATGCGCCCCTGCGATCCTAAGGTCTAAAGCTTCTTGCTCCACCGACCGTCAAGCACTGCGAGAGTGCTTGTAGGGGAACCGCCCCTCTACACGGGGCTGTGCGCCACTCCGTGGATAGGTCTAAGGCACTAAGGCCCCACCGACCATCGGGCACCGGGCCAATGGTGCCCGTAGAGAAGGAGTCTCTCATCACGGGGCTATGAGCCTCACTCCGTGGTACTACCAAGACACTTGTGCTCCTCTTCACGTGGACTATGAGTCACTCCGTGGAACTACCTAGGCACTTGTATCCCACCTACCTAATGATGCATCATACGTAAGTAATCGACCGCAACCTTAGGCTAAAGACATTGATATCGTACATAGCGAGCAAATCATACGCAATACCGGTATACGTACCCAAGCTTAGTATTAGCTGTCTGTATTAGCCGTGCCCCGTCTCGGTGAGTATATCGTGCAACAAGTGGAATATACTTAGCTTATACGTTATAGTACACGGCATTGAGAATTGTAATCATATCGGGTATATTAGTACAAGACAAACCATGCCGGCTCGTTGGCTCAGTGAGTTTCGCGGCAGACATGGTTTGCCTCGCTCTTATTCACTATACAATGTTTTACATAAGGGCTTAGATAAGACACTTAGCTGGGGTGTTTCGGCGTCCTGCCCGCACGACGCCGCCCTCAGCGTGAGCGCACCACAAATATTCCATTGCACATAGGATCCCCCTTCGCAATGGCGGAATCGTCAAAGAGGGCATTATCTCTTTACCACACATTTAGGTTATATTACATCAACCATAGAGTCCACAGACCATAGTGCATACCATAGTGTCTATTTAGGGCCGTTCCACACTATGTATATTATCTCGCGGATATCCGATATTCGCGACACTCCCGCCAAAAAAATTTAAAGTGAGCTCGTTATCAAATTGTATGTCCAGAGTGTTCGCTCTTATCAATTCAAGACTCAGACCACTGTAATTGTTTAGGTCTGTTTTGCTCAAATTGACTTTCAACAGATGCACCGTTCCATGTCAACAGATCCTTTGATCATGCCATCACTGGCCAGATTATTTCT
Organism: Agriphila straminella; assembly: GCA_950108535.1. Taxonomy (NCBI): domain Eukaryota; kingdom Metazoa; phylum Arthropoda; class Insecta; order Lepidoptera; family Crambidae; genus Agriphila; species Agriphila straminella. Next base: position 15,451,798 of record OX467304.1, read on the forward strand.
AAAGTCCTCTTCCTATCCGATTACTAGTTCTAAAATTTTATTTGTAAACAACAGTTCTTCAACTGATTTTGTTTCATTATCAACGTCTAGATTTTTCAAAAAGGTATCTCAACTTTTAGCTTGAACTACACTAGCTGATCTATGAGAATTTCTCAACAAGTCTTTGCCCTTCTGTACCCCTTTGATCCCCACTATTTGACCTTCTTTCAAATTTCAGCCACGATACTACACATGGCGGTTTGTGGGTGGGACCATATCCTTCCTACTGACTAAGCAATACTAATTGCAAATATCTCTTTGGGTTCTTGAAATATGGCACAATCTCTCTATGGCTTTAGACTAAATTTGTTTTCTTTACAGTATCTGTCAATAACTTTCTTCCTTCGACAGTCTCAATGTAAGACATAATACTTTTTTGAAGAAAATAATTATGATGATTTCAGAATGTAGTTCAACCCTATATCTACTATCGTTGAAGTTCGTATATCTATTACCGTTCCTATCTCATAGGTAACTATTGCCATTTTATATGATTATCAATTTTACTTTTAGGAACTATAAAGGATTTCAAACTAGCGCTTTATTTAATTAGCATGTAAGTTAATAACAATCAGCTGAATACTAAACAAAAGCAACGCTACGTATCTATGCTTTGTTTAGCTGAGTGCTTTTATCAGATAACTCTGTCTTTATCAAAGGTTAGCTATCAAAGCAATCCGAAACGGTGATTCTTATACCAAATTACCCATATTGAATTCCCGATTATATAGCCGTTCTATGAGCCTTTCATAAATTTCTTATTTTGTTTCTACTCCACTCCAATACTATAGCAATTATCTTTATCGTTCATCGAAACCACCAGACTATGACGCACTTGAATGTAAACAGTTTATTCTAGAGTTTTAGACCTTCTCTTTAATAGACTTTTAGACCTTCTCCTTAAGACTCCGTCAGAGCCTCCCCCCTCAAAGGTATTGTCCGATATAATATTTCATTTGACTTTGCAAGGAGAAAACCCAGTCCATCAAAACGTTTGACTGGGGCAGTAAATAAAATTGCTCGCTAGCTGAGCATTATTTGATAGTATCAATATCCTGTTTAGTAACTACTAATTAAGAACTTGTACTTGATTAAGTCACTGGATACTCACTGAGGGTATATCAAACAGTTCAATGATGTTTCTTTAACTAGCACGTCTCTCTTTTTTTTTAAATTAGTTGTGGAATTTGATCGAAACAATTCAATTTATCATTAGAGCAAAGGCATTTAAATTTTATAGCAGTGGTTACCAATCAGTTTTCTTAATTTACTCTTTCAAGAAAGATTTCAAACTTGTATACCTACTCCTTACTGTAGGAATAATAAAATAAAAATCAGGTGTATGAAATCATTGTAGATGGGATTACTGCGCGCCCCCTGGGGTATGCTTACCACCAGTTGGGAAACACTGCTTTATGGGATCTATTAGAAAATATAAAATGCGTGTAAATGATATAATACCTAACCTAATAAGTACCTTTTGCCAATAATCCTATTGCACTTTATCTGGTAACAATATTATTTATGTTTGCAAATATGGTTAGTATTTCCGTTAAAGCTAACAAGTCTCTTGTATCCGCTATACCTAGCGTTGCTAACCCCACCATACAACACAGTATCCTCTATATTGAGGGCCTACATTCCTTTTATACCCTTTTTGCCATCTACTATTTTTACACTAAAAATCTTGAAAATACTATATTTGATGCAAAAGTTGGCAACCCTAGTTACCTGACAGTCATCTGATCGAAGTTGTCAGTTAAAAAGTCCGGAACGGTGGTAGAAAAATATTAACAATTCAAGGGTGCCCAATTATTAAGATTATTTCAACAAAGATTTCTTATCAATATTTAAATGAAATCATCAAGTACACCAATTTGTTTTGTCTAAACTGTTTGCAAACTACAGATTTGAATAGTATAAATTCCAAAGTCTACTAAACATTTGGTCAGAAGATTGAGTTTTTCTACTAAGTAACATATTATACCATTTATCACATTAACTTCCAAGTCTAAATTGAATCTTTCGGATTTCTTACCGGGTTTATCTTATTCTTATGTAATCCTCTGTTGCTACAAGTCTAGCATACCTTCTCTTATGGAAAAACATTCATTTACTAAACGTCCGCTTCTAAAGCAATAAAAGTATTTGTTTTCTTATTTTAATATGTCTTTTCTATCCATGGTATTAAACTCCGTCACACCTTTCACTTCTTTATGTTACATAGACTTTATGATAGATATGCTTCATTGACAACTAACTTGCTCATTTTCCATATGGAACAATGATCTAACTAAATGTATCTTTAATGTAATACATTACTACATTGTCTCTCATCATGGTAAATATGGAACTGATAGACATGTTCACTCGTGTACTAAGAGTGTCGTGTAATAAGAGAAAAACTAAATAAAAGTACTATAATCATTATGTAGTCATTAAGTTTTCTTATGCTATGATACATCGTATGTATCTATACCCACTAGTAGAGTGTCTAAAGTTGGCATTTACTCAAATCAAATCATTTAAGTATTCCACCTTGTAACATGGTAAAGTACAGCTGTTTTAAATATTGAATGATCACAACATATTACACTAAAGCATGTGGTAGTATGTCTTTGGGAAGGTAATCTTTGAGATAACATTGAATAAAATAATTTTTCTCCCATCTATTCAAAAAGGACGACTTGGCTCGCCTTTATGTACACCCAAAGGTGGTGTTTTCTATATGAAACTCAATAGTATTCTACTTTAAAACGATCCAGTCCCAAATAATTTATTGTTACAAGTATACTTGTTTCAAGATAAGTTGAACCATAGTTTATTTTAAAGAATTCTTTGTTCAGTATAACATTACCAGTTACTGTTGTAAGTACTCAATAGCTATGGAGATAGTATGTTTAATTAAACGGACCTGTGCACTGATTTGCCAAAATTGTACTGTAAATTAATCAATCCTTACTTAGTCTTGTTATCAAGTATCTACCTAATCTGCCTTGCTTTTGCAACCAAGAACTGTCTTAGTAGGTACATCTATCTACATATAACGTTCTCATGTAAGTGACAATGTTATATCTTTATGAGAATAAAGTTGTAGACCTTAACCTAGAATTAATCTAAGTTTACTCCTTCAATACTAAAGCATTTGAGTTTTATAAAAGTTTTCATTTTTCATATGAAACTGCAATAGGTACTCACTTAATTTCTAATTCTTTATTACGTTTACTAATTATCGAAACGTTATCATGTCATTATGTTTAACGTGATTACTGATCCTTTCATTAATTACTGATTTAGTTAGTTAAAAACAACAAACTATCGGAAAACTTAGCAAAGTTTATTTACTAATTTACATATGTGAATTCACGTTTCGTTACAACGTTCGTGTAAGATATACATAAGTATCTATAACAGAAGACTCACCCGTTGGTAATTATCATCTTTTACGGGAGTTTTAATTCACTTTTCACATAAAACAAACTATCACACTTATGACTTTGAAACTTTCATGAAGATATTATTAAATTGTCAACAAAGGAAAATTAGATAGGTAGAGCTGTTTGGCGTAGTTACTAGTGACGGACTATCATCATAATCGATTCGCATAACTCGATTCATAGATGGACTAACTTACGTTTTAAAGAACAATGACAGCTTCCCATTCAAGTAATGACGCGTTACATATCCTTTTGAAAGTTATTGTATAATAATAATAATATTAATTTGACTAGTTGCTTTGACCATGGAACACTAGTGTGAATGATAGACGGATTTGACGGCAACTGTTTATTTATGGTAGGTAGTTACAATGAAATATAAAAAGGTATTATAAAAGTGTACAAAAGAGGTTGGCATGATCGCCAACAACTAGTATTTATTGAACTTCAATTTGACAGTCTGGAAAGTATTTAATGATAAAATCAATATGTTCTAGTTTACACTAAAGGTAATTATTGACAATCCTCATTACGAATATTCTTTATTTCTGTGTTGCTGACTTTTATCTCAGTCAGCGTTTTATAAGTAATAATACAACTGCAATTTAATGAGCTTAGTTATCTGTACATACGCATCAACTGATTAAATTTATATTTTGACAGGTCAAAAAGGCGTTCTTCTTCAATTGAATCGGACCACGACTCAAACTAGCTGGTTGATTCAAGTCAGAGTTCCTATTCGATCGCAAGCCATAACGAAGATCGTATGAAAACAATGCTTTTATGGTTTTCTATTATTTGATTTGTACTTGTCTTGTCAATAGCTTCATACTTATTTTAAAAATATTTCCTTATTTTCTATTAATAAGTATGCTTAGTAATTAATGATGGGTGTTATGAATAATATATCGTCTTTGAAACTATGTATCGGCGCAATAGATACCCCAAAACCCAGAGGTTATATCACGGCTAAATCTCATTGCCAACGTAACGCTTCGACCGCAATTGCAATTGCAACATATTGCCACTTTCCCTGGCAAGTTTTTATTCGTGTTCAAACGAAACAACAATGTATCACACACGTCCGTCAAGTCAGTTCGTATCAACTCTGTTTTTAGTCGACGGACCCACAGGTATGCCTTGGTTCGAGATAGAACCTTTTATCATTGAAACACGTTATTGCAACCAAACGTTGCTATGTCACACCATTGACCATACCTTATTACAATGTCATAACTTTTAATAAGTTTACAAATAGAAAACAATTTCACATAGCTTATCTATACCTTCGGACATTCGAACGATCGGAAAATCGATTTGTCTTAACTAGTGGTCTCGGTTCCTTTTATCGCAAATACTTTACACAATATTTCGTATGAGTTCAAGAATAAATAGTTGGAAAATCGTTATCAAAAATCAATAATCAGTATCGATTTAGTATACGAACAATTCGTCATCAATCATTATTATAAAGAATCGATAATCGAGTCGAGTCACATCAACTGCTGTTCACTAGTCGAATCGAATCATTGGTTCGAATCGTTGACTCGATTCACTAACTCGATTCATCGACTCAACACTATGGTGGTGCCCCATAGATATAGTATTGGTGCCCCTGATCAACACTGTTCATGTATGTCATAATTGACTTGCGTCAACTTCACTCTAATGAATTTCCGACCTACACCGGACAAGTGTTACCATACCAAACAATGAGGTTTCCTCCCGTTTGCGCTATTTCCGATTAAAATCGTATTCCTACAATGATCGGTACATTTCTCATAGAAAATATCATGGGCTAAATAATCTCATCTTATAAAATAGATAGATAGGTCATATTTGGCACATAAATCAAGTTTCGTTTATTTCTGTGGTGTGTAAGAAATAGTTGTATCATCCAAATATTACTGACTCAAATAAACCACTAAAGGATGACAACTTAGTCCTTTGATTAAATTAAATTCAAATCTCTAACAGAGATATCGCTATATTGTCTGATCATTACAAATTATGAATCACAGATAAAAAAAATAAAGAGTGCAAGTAACTATAGCTTGATGACAAAAACGTCACTAATAATATTTTGTGCATACGTATCGTGTATCATCATCACTTGAAAAATAATAGCTATTTCTCACACATTGTTAATAAATTGACAACATACCGATATACTTCAACTTTATTCAAGAATGTACAGTCAGCGACGCATCAGACTATACGTGTTGACCTTGAGACCCTTTATGTCGTACGTAATAAGGCTATTTTCGCAGTTCACCTGTTTAACTTAGCGTGCTGTCGTGTGTCAAAGGACAACTTTGCACCGCACGCACTCGTAGGTTGTTTACTTCCGTTATCACTTAAACTAATTGCGCAGTATAAGTACAGACTGTCACACAGTCTCCCGCCTTTTTTTTTTAGTAAAGGTTAATAAGTCGAAAACCTTTTGCATGACGGTGTCGTAAGAAGGTTGAAACTCGGTCTCCCTTCAGACTAATAAAATGTCATTATGAAATGTGCAAACGAAATCGAATTTTGTTTTTAGTCCGAACTGTCAATCGACAGACAAATATGACAAATTTTAAGTAAATAGGTAGAACAGACTTAAAGGGTGAATTAAAGAGTAAAATTTTCATAAAACCTTTATTTGTTCGCATATGGAGGAGGGGAAGAAATTCATACTTCATTTCCTGTTATTATTTTTTATTGACAACAAGTAAATTAAAAATATATCTCCGTAAAATATGGTAAATAAGATATCTTTATTCTATATCAGTCGGCCATCGATGAACTTTCCATTCTTCTTGACAGGTGATTGGAAACTCCCAAGTTGGTAGTAAAACTCCGCCGTCTGGCAACACTATTCTGTCGCCAATTTGCAGATCTCAATGTGAACGTAGTTTTCTCGCGTTTCCGGTTCACTGACACAATTTGAATCATATTCACACCCTTTTAATAAAATTCGCTTTAAGTGCACACAAAATCGCTAAATTCGTAAATCACTTCTTGGCGTAATTACGCCTCTCATTTATGTTACATGAAATAACAGGTACACAATATTTTACTTTTGAAAAATATCGAAAAGGATTAAAATGAACTTTCATTACTGAACAATCAGATGTAAACACGAGCCACAATGTAATACAATTTACAATATTCTCATCTTTGTAAATCTTATTTTTGGGTTCATTCCGTGTGCCACCAAACTCGACGGCCACGGTAAAATCTCAGCCTATCCTCCACCATTTGTCGTGGCGACAACCACTCGTGCTTTGGGGAAAACAGAATGGTCGATACCACGACATCTTGATGAGAATATAATGCATTACTCATGGCTCGTACCTTGATCTGATGAGAAGTAATTCCGCGTAGATTCTTGGCCCTTTCTGTCACTCTATAGAATGACTAGGCTCGCTCATATCTCACGCGTCTCGAACCTGCTTCGCTTCGCCATCTGTAGAAATAGGTAATGGTTGATTCTCACCGTGAGAACGACTAAGTGCCTTAGTCTAACACAGCCCGAGGGAAACCTCGCTATAGCAATATAAACACACATATCTGTATGACTCTTTGTGAGCCCAGGATTATAGACATACCGGCTCCGTATACGTGACTAACTATTTAATGACGTTCGGTACGGACTGTGGGACCCCCGCCAGGGGTCCACGTTCATAGAGGTACGCAATAGGAACGTTAACCGGCCAGGGCTCCAGACCCTGGTAATCCTAAGGTCTAAGGCTTCTGCCCCACCGACCTTGGGTGCCTTCATGGCCCCATAGGGGATGCGCCCCTGCGATCCTAAGGTCTAAAGCTTCTTGCTCCACCGACCGTCAAGCACTGCGAGAGTGCTTGTAGGGGAACCGCCCCTCTACACGGGGCTGTGCGCCACTCCGTGGATAGGTCTAAGGCACTAAGGCCCCACCGACCATCGGGCACCGGGCCAATGGTGCCCGTAGAGAAGGAGTCTCTCATCACGGGGCTATGAGCCTCACTCCGTGGTACTACCAAGACACTTGTGCTCCTCTTCACGTGGACTATGAGTCACTCCGTGGAACTACCTAGGCACTTGTATCCCACCTACCTAATGATGCATCATACGTAAGTAATCGACCGCAACCTTAGGCTAAAGACATTGATATCGTACATAGCGAGCAAATCATACGCAATACCGGTATACGTACCCAAGCTTAGTATTAGCTGTCTGTATTAGCCGTGCCCCGTCTCGGTGAGTATATCGTGCAACAAGTGGAATATACTTAGCTTATACGTTATAGTACACGGCATTGAGAATTGTAATCATATCGGGTATATTAGTACAAGACAAACCATGCCGGCTCGTTGGCTCAGTGAGTTTCGCGGCAGACATGGTTTGCCTCGCTCTTATTCACTATACAATGTTTTACATAAGGGCTTAGATAAGACACTTAGCTGGGGTGTTTCGGCGTCCTGCCCGCACGACGCCGCCCTCAGCGTGAGCGCACCACAAATATTCCATTGCACATAGGATCCCCCTTCGCAATGGCGGAATCGTCAAAGAGGGCATTATCTCTTTACCACACATTTAGGTTATATTACATCAACCATAGAGTCCACAGACCATAGTGCATACCATAGTGTCTATTTAGGGCCGTTCCACACTATGTATATTATCTCGCGGATATCCGATATTCGCGACAAATGTTGTATTACGGAAATAGATAGGCACAATTTGATTTCTTATAAATAGCCTCTGTGGTCTAGAGGTTCGCCCACCCATATAAGACGCGGGGGTCCCGGGATCCGGGTTCGATTCCTAGGACTCTGAGGTAGAATAATAAATTGTAGGTAGTTACTCGGTTTTGTTTGTGGTTGGTAGTGTAGGTAGGGCTTGTTTCAAGCCACAGAGCATACAACAAATACTTACGTACCATCTGTGTTTCAAGCCCATGCACTTGGCTAGCTACCACCATCTTACCTAAGTCTGACGCCATAACATAAGGAGAGAACATCTTCCAGTTCCTCAATATTTCCGGATTCCGGGTGTAGTGCACTTTTACCTTCCGCCTCATCGTCACTTAACATAAGGTGAAGTGCCGTGAAGGCCAAGCACTGGCTCCTGAATTGGTACTGGTGGGCTCAATTCTGGTTACCCATCCGATAATCGCAGCGCAGGTCAAATAAAAAAATAAAAATTCTTTTGGTGTAACAACTTAGAGCATTTTACCATTGGCCCGTTGGCCTCGCACCTATCTATTTAATATTGTTTCTTCCTTAATTCTTTTCCTTTTTACTGATTGTTTATTATTTTATGTTTGAACACGGCGCTGAGGCCAAAAAATGTCTTTCTTCTTCATTGGTTAAATGTTTTAAGTGTAGGTAACTAAGTACCTATAATAACTTTATTTTGCACTTACCTTATCCACGCCTAAGGCGATATCTCGTTAAAAATAATGTTTTTATCTCCGCCCATATTTGAGCTGAGCCTAGAGGTCATACAGCAAATAAATTTGAGCATAGAACCATGTCACACTACTTTATTCAGTTACTGCTATACGAGTGTGATATGGTTCTACAGTGTATGCAAAATCGTGACTGTAGCAACCTGTCTATTCGAATGTCACTCAACTATCGCGACCTTTTCTTCAACTGTAAAGGAATGCGGAACAAAAATCTCGTACAAGTAAAAAATATAGGTAGGTACCTACTTAGTTCACCGGATAAATGTAAAATTGTAAATAGAACTTTGTACAGTAGACATCACATGGCGACGCACTGTAGCTGAAGAGGCATCGGGATGACTTGGGGGTCTTGGAGCGAAGTGAAACCACAGGTGAAATGCAAAGCTCAAGACTGAATGCGATGTAGGTTCACTGTGGACTCCCTCTGCCCCATCAAGTCACAGTAGAAATCGCAAAAGTAATGATATTAGGTAAATCGCACCCTCGCGCCTCGCCGCCGTGCAACAATCACTTTTGTGTTGAGATGCTTTTTCGAAAAATGCAGTTTTTCAAGACAAGCTTTAAACATTTTTATGTTCTCATTCTATCAGTTCTCGTCTACTTTTAACTATAGGTAACTATAAAAAGAAAAGGAAACTATTTTGTGGTGTTGAAATAATGACTCACATGGTCCCGAAAAACGGTTTTGCTTGAGAGACAGACAGACAACGAAGTTACAAAATAGTGACGAAGTAACCATATTATTAATAGGTAGGTTAGGTATTATTTTCAGTGAGGATCAAACCCAAAAAATAAATCGTTTAACATCTTTTAAATAAATTAAGGTTTTTTTTTATTAACCTTCTGTTTTCAGTCGTGTTGTCTGTAGGTCAAACCCATTATCGAATTTTTTTAATACACTGCAGTGCTAATACTAGTTCATTAAGTTGGGCATGAAGTATGCCGACATTGAATTGTCAATTGAAGGTTAAATTATATTAGCTTTGATCGATCAGCGGTTTCGATTTCGGCGATTAGGGATCAAGCTGTATTTTTATCGAGTAAAAAAAAACACGTTGCAAAAATGTTACCCTAGAAAACTTGAAAGGTTTTTGAGGTAAAAACGCATTTACGCGATTCCCCTCCAGCTGGTGATCGGGAAGGGGGTATGTGGGACCACAGAATATGGTGGGACTCGCCAGGAGGGGGCTGCAACATTCAACGTTGCGGCCCCCTCCACGACTGCCTCCCGTGATCCCACCCAACCAGAAGGTTCGGTGGGATCTCGGGAGGAGGGAATACCCACTAAAAAACTACGGCACTTGCCCTCACGCTGCCGGTTGGCCCTGAGGGTCCCCTTTGGGAGTCACCTCATTGGACCCGGCGGCGGCCCGCTTTCCCGGGCCCCCTCGCAGTTAGGAGATGGCCGAGCAAGTTTAGCCATCTCCCCAGACAGTTGTGGCCGTGCAAGGCAGGCGATGGGTCACCCCCCATCGCCCGCGAGGTACCTATACCTAACAATGGTAGTAGGAAAATATAGATATATTCAAAAGTACTTAATAATTAAGTTCACCCAGCGTGCAATGGAGAGAGCCATGCTCGGCGTTTCCCTGCGTGATCGAATCAGAAACGAAGAGATCCGCAAGAGAACTAAAGCAACCGACATCGCTCGAAGGATTGCTCAGCTGAAGTGGCAATGGGCACATAGCGAGAAGAACCGATGGCCCTTGGGGCGGAAAGGTTCTGGAATGGCGACCGCGCACCGGACGGCGCACCGTGGGTAGGCCCACGACAAGGTGGACCGACGATCTGGTGAAGGTCGCGGGAAGCCGCTGGATGCGGGCAGCGCAGGACCGATCGTCGTGGAGATCCTTAGGGGAGGCCTATACCCAGCAGTGAGTGTCGTGCGGCTGATATGATGATGAATGATGATGATGATAATAATTAAGTTTATTTGAATAAAGCTATTTTTTTTTACTTTGACTTGACTAACTAGTCAAGTGACAAATTCGAACTTTATTTATTTTTATTTTATTTATATAAGTATTTAATTCAGGCAACTAGGCCGGAGTTAGTCGGACTGGAGTAACTTAATGTGACTAATTTATTATCTTTAGTCATTTGACCACGGGTATTTTTGTCAGTTTTACTGATTTCATTTGATATTTTGATATAAAGGCGTCAAAGCTAAATAAGAAACATTTTAAAATGCTCATTCATAAAAAAAAAATAGGAACTATAGAATAACAGATTTTTTCAAAAGTATTAAGATGAGTTAGCGCAATCGTAGGGTTTAAATTTGTTTATTTTATTTTAGTAAAAAAAATTTTATTTGCAACTAAAACAGTGTGACATAAACAGTACCTAGTGATTGTTAGTGGCCGCAGTAGTTGAAAAACTGTGTCGCAGACACTAGCGCCCAACTGGGAGTTTAGCACTTATATCTTAAAAGATTCAGATGTTTATCTGAATCAAGTCGTTATTAGGGAAACCACGCTCTGACAAAAATACCTAAGTCAAAAACTATCCAATTTCGCGGAACATACATGGGGGTGAAATAGAGGGGTAAGTATTAGTGATCTCTAACACCAGACAGCTCCTGGTACACATTTATGGGACAGCCTGTATAGTATTTCATTAACTAGCGTCTAGCTACGAAACCTCGAAGCTAATAAATTACTAAGCACCCAGTTAATTGAATTTGACATATTGCTGAGTGACATTTTAATTGCTCAATTTAGCTTTAGGCTAACTTGTTGACTAGTGCCTAATTAAAAAAAAAATATGTACGGCATTTTATTAAGACAAGGTGCTTCCATATGATTTGTTTTGTGGTAGTTTAACTTAAGGCGGTTGTATGACCGAAAGTGGCGCCCTCAGAGGTTTTTATTTAATAAGTTATTAATAGAAAATTTTACATGAAATATTCTAATTGCCTTGAAAAGGTCCAAAAGAAAAGTATTTTAAATGTTATCGTAGTCGTTTACCTTTTTCAACATTGTTAAAAAAAAATCGCTTGCTTAGTCTTAAGTGTAGAAGACTCCAGCTGGAGGTGATGTTACTGCATGATTTCTGCAATAACAATTATGATTGTAATGACATAGTTAGTAAAATTTGTAACCAAGTACCAGTCAGGCCGCATGTGCGTGCTTGCCGAACTCAGAAACTCTTCACAACACCTAGATACCGCACTAATGCAGGCAATCGCTCCCCCATTGCACGTCTGACTGATATTTACAACAAGAACTTTGCTGCTTTGGACATGTTTAACACAAGAAAACCTTCTTTCAAAAAGGCTAATCAATTGTCTATTAGAAGTGAAAACAACACCTTAATCGTTGCTGCTTACGGTAATAGCCAGTGATATTACTCCGTGTATTATTATGTTTCCTTCTTCCTCTTTTTTTCTTCTCTATATATGTTATTTTCCTGTGGGTACATCCTCGCTCAACATATACAATAATTTAAGCCGTGGTTGACGGTGTTGGTCTCACAATTATTAATTCTATAATATAAGATTAGCTTAACATTATTTATTGTGAAACTGTTTGTTGACCCCAATAAAAAAAAAAGATTTTAATAATGTTTATCGTGGAGATTTTAGGCCCCATGGTCTAGTATTTTTAGAAGGTATCACTACATGCACTCGTAGTCATTCGTAGGAGTAGATAGCAAATGTGTCAAAAACGGCCACTTTCAGCAGTTTTGCTATCTACTTCTAGCAGTGACTACGAGGGAATGTAACGATACCGTCTAAAAATACTAGACTGTGGGCCCTAAAATCTCCACGATAAACATTTTTAAAATTGTGTATTAGAATTATAATATTAAATATAATTCACCGCGGCGCCACATTCGCTCAGGGTACCACCTTAATATTAAACTTAATATTCCATTCGAAAGTATAATAAGTTTATGGTGGTAGGCTTTGTGGTAGGTGAAATGAAAATTCAAAGGAAAAACATGGAAAGCACAAAACAGATTTTTGGTTGTTATTTTGGGGTTTTACAGTTTTATTTATTGAAAACTATTAAAAGGTGGTAATATAAGTACTGATTAGGAATAATTAGGATACATAGAAAACAATTTGCTTCGAAGTTTTCCCACCATTGAGAAAAATGCTGCATTTTAACAGAACGTGCTCCGTTTCCCATAGTCAGTTATGGTCAAAAGCAGACGGCAGTATAAATAAGGATTTCTGCGCGTTCTATGAGCAGATTCCTTAATAAAAAAATAACAAAAAAAAAATGGTCACCCATCCCACGCTCAACCATAGCAAAAGTTGCTGCACTTTATAGATCGCGGTGCGTTCACACACTGCACCGTCAGTTATGGTCAGAGGGCAGTATGGACAAGGTCGCACCGAGCTTATGACTTATGACCTTCGCATAAGTGAAATTGATACGCATCGTAGGAATGGGTTTATGCAACAGAAGACATCTATGTAAATAAAAAGTAAAAGCTTGATAGAATGTACTAGACACCAATGGCGAGGGGTGAAATTATGGCCCGTTCTACAAAAATGTTATAATATGATCTGCATGTGGATCGGTAGGGTGGGATTTCTAATGGGAAAGCCGATGGGAATCGGTTTGTATGGACCCTTCGCTACTGCTAGCTAGACATACATTTATAATAATATTCAATCGTATGAAAGAATGAAATAATAAAATTGCCGCCAATATTATAACACAGTTTTACCTGAAATAAAACACTTTTAACGGATACTAGCGCGGTTTTATTGAAAGTACTTTGGTAATTAGTTGGTATTTGGTTTGATTTTTGATATGACAGTTTTACCTATATATAACAACTGGCGCCTAAGCTACATTCCTGTATTTCAGGCAGATTTCAGGACTCCAACTCCAACCCCTCTACTCAAGTGGCCATTCTACTAAAATTACCGCTAGTAGAATAGAATTACAATTTGGGAATGACTTTAACGCTTAGCTCATGTCAATCCCATACATTGTCATTATTATACTAACGTTAATTTAAGTAGAATGGCCATTTGAATAGGCCCTCTTATTCGTAGTGAAATATAGTGCAAAACTGTGTAGTCGGTGCATGTTAAATTAAATTAAAATAAAATATTTTATTTTTATTTTATTTTAAATGCGTCGACTAGACTAGATAATAAAGAAAACCAGGCACCTACTTATAACATTATTTGCATTAAAACGCAATGATTAAATTATTATTACAATAAAAAAATACTTTTCCCTTTGCAAAGGCGAGAACGAACCCGAATTCCATGTACATTTTTAAATTTTTCATTAATTTATTGAACATTATTGGATTAAATGTACCTACGTACATTGTTGCATAATCCCATCTGCGGATCAATATCGATCGCGTTCTAAATTCAAAATGGATTACTGCATCGATTTAGTGTGCTTAATCCAGTCGCGGCGCACACCACCTGCGCGCACGCATTAGTTTAATATTTATTATTATTTTTTAAATATTTGTTAAGAAAATGTTAAAGTGTGGTCTAGTTTTTGTTATGGGTAAGTAAGTCTTTTGACAGCGGATTTTTATAATTTGATAGCTTTAATTTCGAGCAAATCAATATTATTATGTTTAACTAAATTAATTAGCATTAAGTTGAGGAGCTCGGTGGTGCAGTGGTTTAGCGCCTGGCCCAGCGATTGCGGAAGTTAAGCAACGTTCGCATGGGTCGGTCATGGGATGGGTGACCAAAAATTTATTATCTCGAGCTCCTCCGTGCTTCGGAAGGCACGTTAAGCCGTTGGTCCCGGCTGCATTTGCAGTCGTTAACACCCACCAATCCGCATTGGGCCGGCGTGGTGGGTTATGGCCCATCCTCCTTACCACCCATAAGGAAGGCCTGTGCCCCAGCAGTGGGGACATGGCTGATGGACAAGTTTAATAAAATTGCTCTTAACGAGCTAAAGAGACGATACCACTATCTTTCAGATTGGGGTAAAAATATAATATTATTTCGTTTTATTTTTGACCCCAGGTGGGAATCGAATCCTTATCCTTATTAGTATATTTATTTTGTAGATCAGCTAAACATGCACGTGACTAGGGAGGTCTTCATCTCAGTTTTTTTGAAAATTCTACCCCCGAAGGTGTGAAAAAGGGGATGAAGTTGTGTAGGTATAGAAAATCCTTCATTTTCGAAGTAAAAATCGCTAATTTCCACGCAGACGAAGTCGCGGGCGGAAGCTAGTTTATAATAAAAATTATGATAAATTTCAGAATCATAGAAGAGTCGATTTTTCTACAAGGTAAAATCGATAACAGTCGACAAGTTTTGTGGTGTGGCGTATTATGGCCTGCTTTCGCGGGCCGGATTGTTAGTGCTCGCGGGCCAGAGCTGGCCCGCGGGCCGTTACCAACCAGTTACCATCAAACTTACCAACTTTGTATAAGGGACCAACTTATTCAGAGCAAAAAATAATCAGCTGTTCAATACATTTTGGTCTATTGATATTGACGTTTTGCTGTACATCACTGACCTCTATACAAGGTGTTTGATAAAAGCCTTATAACGCCGAATAACCATCAAACTGAAATTTTTTTACTATGGGATCAACTCTGAAATCGCGAAAAAATTCTGTTTCATACATTTTGATATTTTCGGTGTCAATTTTTGTATGAAACAGCTGTTTTTTTTTTCGCGATTTTAGAGTTGGTCCCATAGTAAAAGTTGTTCAGGTTTATGGTCCCTATCTACCACATTCGGCTTTTACCTAACACTTTGTATAATTTTTTTTTTCAGGTCAGTGTTTTGCATAGAACAGTTGATTATTTTTTGCTCCGATTAAGTTAGTGCCATAGACAAAGTTGTTCAGTTTGACGGTCTAAGCAACACCAAAAAATTGTTGAATGTTCAAAAAATCACCCTGTAGTGTAGTAAACTGTAGTACTCATATCAGAGGGCACAGATTTAGATTATGTTGAGGCAAGCAATACCAAGCAGACAGACAAGGCAAGGCAGGCAAGCACGGCCGTACACCCTTTTCCAAAAGCAAGTCAACGCATTATCTACGGAGCTCTAGAAACTGCCTCAGGACGTCAGGACTCTCATGGTGCACGGATGCAAAGGGCCCCAAAACGTAAAAGTAACACAAACGATCCAATCACAGAGCTGTTTTTTAACGCAGTGTGTCGTACATACGACTCATATATTGCTTTGTCTGTCCACGTAATCTACAATCTAGTGGGTTTGTGTGCTGTAGACCTCGCATTTATGTCATTTTTCGAAATTGCTGAAACTGGCTCGACAAAAAAAATCTAGCGAACCTACCTACTCACAAAATTTTAGAGGAGAACAAACGGACAGACATACAAAAGCATTTTTGCCCAAGCTGAAGCAGAGACGCTTCGCGCTCGCTGGTCAATAAGTATAGAAACGAGTTTGTTCAAAGCTCGAGCTCCTGACTGAAACTGATAAAACTTACTTTTACAAAGATCTGTGTGGTCTAGAGGTTCGCCCACCCGTGAAAGTCGCAGGGTCCCGAGTTCGATTCCCAGGAGGGGGATAGGGCTTGTATGAGTACATTCATTTTAGTATTCGCCAATCAATTTTTTTGTCGAATAGTAGTTAAATTGGATCCAAGAAATTAGGCTACTTACTGAAATCCTCGTTTTTTATAACCAATAGACCTCTGTGGTCTATTGGTTCGCCCATTCGTGTGCAGGGCCCCGGGTTCGATTCCCAGGCGGGGGATACAATTTGTACTTGGTTTGATTGGTGGTAGGACTTATTTCAAGTCTGCCTGGCTAGCTACCACCATCTTACCTATAAGTCTGACGCCATAACAATTTGAAAATTGTTGTGTTCCGTCAGTTATGGTAAGATAGCCAGTTCCTCAGTGATGAGGATTCCGGTTGCGGGTGCGCTTCCACCTTCGGCCTTATAACTAGTCACTTTACATCAGGTTAGGTGAAGGCCAAGCACTATCCCGTTGTGCATAAAACAAAGATTCTTTTAGTATTAAGGTAACCCTAAACTTGCTGGAAATTTTGATCATTTCTATTTGTTTTCTCCAGTGCTAGCAGTATCAGTAAGCCAGCTGCCTATCGACTACTACCACGATCTTCACTTGCCACACGACCCTCCCCTCCACCCGGTGTTTGCACGTCCCCCTCCCACGGAGTTCTCTTGTGTCGGTCGAGAGAGGGGGTATTATGCTGACGTGTATTCTGGATGTCAGGTATTTTTACTTCCATTCTGTTGTTTCCTAAATGTTGTTCTTATTATTTAAAGCGATTAGTTACAGCTAGGGTAGAATCAGACAGAGCAATTATGCGCTGATAGTTCCTTAACTATCAGCACATGATTGCCTGATTGTCAAGTCCTCACTTGTATTATTGCGTATTCTCTGGTTAAGGCGCGGTGGTAGTGAAACTAGCGCCGCGCCGCCACTACATTTATTTTTATTACTTGTAAACCAAGTCAATACATATTTAAAAAAAACTCATGTAATAATCTCTTAAATTGCCTCTAATATTTTTTGAATAACTCATCAACAGTTATCATTCATTATGTAAGTTTTAAAATCCATAATTGCCAAAAGTGGCCACTTTGTACTAAAATGGATTTTAAAACAATATACAGAAAGAATGAAAACTGTTGAAGAGTTATTCAAAAAATATTAGAGACAATTTAAGAAATTATTACTTGAGCTAATTTTAAATATTGACTTGGTTTACGAGTAATAACAATAAATGTATTGGCGGCGCTAGTTTCACAACTTACAGCGCCTTAAGGAAGAACAAGACAGAGTAATATAGGAGTGCCTCAGGGATCAATGATAGGCCCTATTCTTTTTAAAAATGATATCAAATAAACTAGTAATGGATTTGTTTGATTGAAAGTACTAACATTTAATTTTAGTTTTTAAACAGACGTTTGTCATTTTTCAGGCGTACCACTTTTGTTGGCGACAACGGCTAGTCAACACGGATCTCTGCGCTAACGGCACTCTCTTCAATGAACAGTTTCAGGTATTTTTTCAGTTGTCATAATGTAATATCTACAGGCTGTTTTAGTATACATCGTGATACAAAAAAACCCCTAATGCCGTTTCAGTGTTGGTCTCATAGTAAACATTGTTCAGATTGATGGTCCCAATTCCCTATCTACCATATTTGTCATTAGGAGGTTTTTTGTAACACGTTGTATTATAATCCTTACTAATATTATAAATGCGAAAGTCAGTTTGTTTGTTTGTTACGCCTTTACGTTTTAACTACTAAACTGATCACCATGAAATTTGGCATGTGTACACGTTGTCAAGCTTAGAGCATTCAACCATTGAATGCTCTAAGTTGTCAAGGGTACAGAGAAGGACATAGGGTAACTTTCATTTCGAAATATACTGTTCCCGAGGGATAGAGAAGCGGTAGCGGCCGCTAGTAGCCTTATAAAGCCGAATATGGTAAATAGGGTACCAACCATGCATACAACCCCAGACATTTTCTCAGGGGTACAAAGAAGGACATAGGATACCTTTCATCCAGACAAAGTACTGTTACCGAGGGATATAAAAAAAAATCCACGTTGTCGAAGTCGCGGGCGGTCGCTAGTCTACCATATTCGGTTTTATAAACCTCGCCGGTAACGATCAATTGCCATTGTCAATTTTTTCGTCATGCCAATGCCATTGTTAGAGAAATTGACAATCGCTTCAATTGCACGCGTAAACTATCAAATTTCGCATCAATTGGCGTCATTGACGTAAAAATTGACAATCGCTATAATGATCGTTACCGGCGGCCTATATCGGTATAATAATATTTTCGATTTTTTATAATTTAAATGAATGCATTATTTATTTCAGGTATGCGATCATTTCTATAATGTACGCTGCGGGTCGCCATACGAAGATTTATAATCATTATTTTATTATATCCTAGTAAGTAGTTTTTTTTTTAAATACATCCTATATATTGAATTAAGTAAGTAGATAATTATTTATTGTAATAATATTTATTTTAATTAAATGAAAGCTATTTCATTTTCTTTACTTTCTTAAATAATATTCAGTTTGTGAAAGCCAAAATCAATAATAAATAACGAAGTATAAAATATTTTTTTTATTGATACAAAAAAATAAATAAACAAAAACACAGAGTCTGATTTTCATTATTATTTCAATTATTTATTCGAATATGTTACATATGAATTGCTTAGCAATTTCTAATTTTATAAAAAAAACAATCTTGGGACTTTAGATGTATAAAATTACGGCATGATAATAAACAACACCTAAAATCTAAAAATGCATTTTTTTTATGATTTAAAAGTAGATACTTATATCATCCTAATTTTTATTAAAAGAGGACAATCTTAGGTTTACAAGTCTCAATTTTTATCATAGGTATAATAGTAAATTTATATAAAAGTATTAATATTTACAATATTTCTGGTTGTTCATAAAAAAATCAGTATGAAGTCTTACGCTCATTTGCAGCAAGGTCGACATTTTTCAAAAAGTATCATTTTACAGGAGAGAATTTTAAAGTTTCAAGTACCGGACCAGTGCTTTAGCAGCACAACTGTGAATAGTTGCTCTCTCTCTCTCTTTCTATAGAGTTTAGAGAAATGGCGTTTTTACAGTAAACAGAGCTCCATTTTTTCTACATAACTATATATATTATTAACTAAAAACTCGCCAATTTTGAGATATGCCACCCATGCAGCAAATGAGCGAAATAATTTCAAAAACCGTATTATGACAATGACAATATTTTAGATCTCGAATATGATTCCAGTATGAAATGAATTGCACATGTTACCTACTTACATAAATTATGTCAAGGATTTTCAATGGATTTTTGCTACATTTTTTTGAAATATTAAAAAAATACCCAGCTTTTCAAATTTTTATAAGATTCTCTCGAATATAATGTTTAGAACAGCTGAGATTTTTCCTAACATTCCAGAGTACGAGTAAGTAAAAAGATGCCTATTTTCATGGATCTCATGGACTTCATGGACCTCCTAAAATTATTTGAAATAATTAAAATTAAAGGATATATAAAATGAAAATTGAGTATTTTTAACAGGCAGTGTTTAAAATGGAATCAGTCAAATTACACCTTATTTACTCATCCAAAGCTATAGTAAAAAATACCTATTATAAATAAAACATTATAGTACACAACATAAGCACAAGACTACTTTTCAGCCCTGCAGAAGAACAAGATTTATCTTCTTCTTCATCTTCTATAACGTTCTGTTTGTTAATCATCTCCATTTCGTCTAATATTCTCTTCTCCTCTGTCGCCAAGATGGCGGCGGCGTTGATCGTTTCCATTAGAGGGTAGTTTCTGTATTGCGGCTCGGGAATGCGTAGATTCAGTTTGCCGTCGGACACGGAGTAAGCAGCACGTTTGCTGAGACGGTTTGCTGAGGAAAAACAAAGAAATTAGTATAACATCGCTAGTTAATCTAAACTAACTTTAGCTCTTGGTCCGTAACCGGCATAAACTGTGCCGCTCTGATAAGCTTCTAATGTTATAACGAGTTTTTGTTTTGCTACGAATTTTTGCAGTGCTACGGAATGTATCAAATTATTACCCATTTGGCTTAAGTCATTTATGCGGCCGCGACTGCTAAAGAATACGCGGCTCGAGTAGCCTTTGCCCCATCTCACACGGAACTACTGAAAAATGACGGAAATGCGACTCAACCAGTCATTAATTACAGTTACAAACCAGTTGCAGACGGTACCCTCGCACACGACGCTATTCTAGTTGCTAGGTTTCAGTCACTTCTGTTATTTCTGCTCCCAAAAGCACACGGTTCATGAGGGGAAAACATGTCAAGTGGATCTATCTTTGTGTGAGAAGGGACATTGCGATCGCCGTGGTGTATTTTTTGTGCCATTAGTGGAAATAAGCTTTATGTATTACGACTTTTTGTTTTGTTACGACTTTTCGCAGTGCTACGCAATGTATCAAATCAAAACTATCAATTTAACAACACGCTACCACAGATACTAAATAGTCTCATCACTAGGTAAGTATTATAAGTTTTATGATTCATCATATCAGTCGCATGACACCCACTGCTGGGTATAGGCCTCCCAAAAGGCCTAAGTTTTATGATTAAACATATTAGTTAATTAAATGGTTTTTATTAAATTTATTGAAATTGATTATAAAGAGTGCCAATTATTTGCCAACATTGGGGCAATATCCTTTAATTAAAGAAGCATTTTTTTTAACTCACTGTCAGGCAGGTTGAGAGTCTTCAAGGCCTCACGCAACACCGGATCGTCCACCATCTTGTTGTATCGCTCCTCGAAGTCGACGTACGCGTCCGCCTCGTGCTCGCACGCGCCCTTGAAGTCGTCCGTGTCTATGCTCCACACCATCAGCCCGCCGAGGCCGTTGTCTATGGCAGTTCTGAAAAAGATACTGAGGTGTACTTTCAGTTGTTTTTATTTAACTACGTACTATTGACTAAATCCTCAGTGGTGAGACAAGCCTAAAGCTAGGGTTTCCTGGGATGACGGTGCCGTCATATTACGGCCGTAATTTAGCGGCGTAGAACGTTTTCTATGTAAACAATACGGCGCGCCATTTTGTTTTCATAGACAACGTTCTACTAATATGACGGCACCGTCATCCTAGGATACCCTAGCTTAAGGGCCCTAATTAATCACGATCATAAGTTTTTTAATGTCCCCCACTGCTGGGCACGGGTCCACAGGCCATAACCCACCACGGGTACAGGTAATAATGTGTATTCATCAATTTGTATGAACATACGAACAAGGGCGTCGCCAGCCCATGGGGGGGCAATAAGTTAATAATTAAGGGAGAAAAATAAGAATTGTAGGTATACGGCCAAGAGCACCTAGTGAATTTATTCGAGTTTTGAGATGCGGGCGGGATTTATCGGAAAAGCAAGTCAATTGTACGGCCTTAGGACTTTCGTTACTTTGCAGTTGGCTACATTTTTTAACCTCTAGGGGGGGGGGGGGGGCAGCTGCCCCTACATGTCCTTTGCGTCGCTTTGGAAAGATGGAACCCTTTTACCCCGGCATATTTTGTTTTAGCGAGCGTGTGAGCGGGTGTGAAGGTGATTTCGTCTTTTTTATTTTAATAATTAATAAATACATACACATAACACTCACGCCTGTTTCCCATGGGGGTAGGCAGAGACTATGGATCGCCACCTGCTACGATCCTTACACACTTCTTTCGCTTCTTTCACATCCATCAATCTTTTCATACATGCCCTGCGGTTTTTGTCACTGCGTACACCAGCCTTTTTTATAATATCCTCTAATTGGTCTGCGTAGGTTTTTTTGGGACGCCCTTGCGCAATCGTTCCTTCCACATTCGCACAATATATCTCTTTCGTGATTCGCCTTTCATTCATCCTCTCTAAATGACCAAACCACCGGAGCATTCCTTTCTCAATTCTTGTCACTATATCATCTTTCAGATCACATCTTTCACGAATCACATCATTGCTCACTCTATCACTCAATTTGACTCCACATATTTTCCTCAACGATCGCATCTCTACCGCATTTATTCTGCTTTCATTCTTCTTCTGCCATACCCAAGATTCACTTCCATACATCAGTGTCGGTACCAGCACTCTGTTATGAATAGCCATTCGCGCCTTTGTGACGACGATTTGGCTACTCATAATCGAGTGTATAGCACCATTCACTGCATTTCCTTTCTTCACTCGTCTTTCTATGTCTTCCTCACTCTTTCCGTCCCTTGTAAACAAACTCCCCAAGTATACAAACTCACGGACTTGTTCCACTTTTTCGCCACCTATCGTAACCGTACAGTCAGTCATTTCTTCATCTCTCTCAAACACCATTACTTTCGTCTTAGTTACATTTACTTTCATTCCTTTTCTTACAAAATCATTATTCATAACAGACATCATTTCCTGCAACTTGCGCAGAAGATGCAAGTATAACTTGGTCATCATAATTAATAAACATCATAATTCATAAACATTGTGTGTTATATAATTCTTACTTGACTTTAATAGCAATGGATCGTCCGTTGTCATAAGATATGACCCTGGCTCCGTCGCGCAGGTATGGGGTGGCGGACTGTGAGTGCCAGTGCTGCGTCCATTCGGACGACTTGTTGTTCACTTCTGCGCATATCTGTGAAGAAGGTTAAACATAAAATATTATAAACAAAATTCCTAACAACTGACTCCCACGGAGTAACCCTATGTGGTCAGCGTTTCGACTAGTACTGATAATTATTCTGTAGTTTCGACCATACAATGAAGAGATAATTCTTTCATCACACGCCGGTCGCCCAGTTCGCCAGGGCCTTATTTAATAATGTGACAATTTGTCAAATTACGGCCAATCCAAAACAAAAAAGAAAATCGTTCGTTACACGTGATGCGTTGATGTCTTTTCTATGCAAATGCTGGAATTTGCATTACAAAAAGTAATTGTATAATTTAATTACGTATTTTTTGGTGTAAACCAATAATGGAATATACGTTTTATTGTCATGACAACTTTTTTTATACAGACAGTTACAAGTTAGTTACAATTATTATTTTCCAAGCATCATCGAAACATAAAAGTATGCGACAAACAAGCTAGGCTGGCGCATGGTGTGCGGAAACAGGACAAAAATACACACACACGTGCAGTTCCACAAAAGATGGCAGTCGACAGAGCTATTGTATGATGCGGTGATCAGCTTTTTTTCTAGTTCAAAGTAAACATGTTTGCAATCCTGCTTGCCTGCTGCAATCATGTTTAAAGTAAACTTGGTTTACATTACTTATGTTTGCAGTAGCTACCTACCTCGTTTGTTCTATTTTCAAAATGGTTAGCGCAATGGATATAAAATTGTCATGACGGGTGACAAACTATCACGTTAGCCCCCTTGCATGACCGCTGAAACGCGATATGATATATTTCTCACGTTTAACTGTCAAAAGACAATGGATTTTGACAGTTTAGTGTCGATAAAACGCTATATCACGCGATATAAGTATATCATGTTTTGTCGGTCGTGAATCATTTCAAATTCAGAGTGGTTATTACATTTATACAAATAAAAAAATAAAATAAAAATTTATGTTGTTATATGAGTACATATTTGATATTTATTTCACTATAACTCGTCCACGCGTTTGAGCAATAGGATTTTCACAGACACATCTTACTGTTCCGTTTTCCTTTCATCTATTTTAGAATTTACAGAAATGTATGGAATTTAAAAAAACATAACACCGTAAATATAGAACGTACTAATCAACTAACAAATGTTTAGCTCTATGAACACAATATAAGGAGAAAGGCGTACAACACTAACCTAGTTCTTATAGAAAGTAGAGTAGAATATAGGTACTCTTACTTTCAGACCCACTCGATTGATGAATAAGTCGTGAGATAGTTAATAGTGCTACTATAACAATAAATAACAAAAATGTATTAGTACTACTTATTGTTTAGAATTATAAATGTATCGTGACGTCACGATACACTAGTGATAGGAGGGTGGGGCCCAATCGCACAAATTTTCAACGATAAAAAATAAAATTGAATCATTTCAGTTTCGTTTATAGAATAATACTCACTTTAGTTTTGTTAAAATTGTTAAACGCCAAGGGAACTTAGGATGCCAATTTTAGACAATTTAAATAATAACGGTTTTGGTTTTATTCAGAATTAGCGCAATTAAGCTTCTGTTCTTGTCTAATCCGAAACTTAAAAGCTCTATTAGGCAAGTGCTTAGGGCGACTTGCACTATGAATTGAGTTCAAGTGGTAATTAAACAATATTTAATTTATGGTGCAAGTCACACTTAGGCCGTCAACGCATCGATAGGTTCCTAGATTAGCGCTTGGATACATCTAGAATACACGGTGACCACACTTGAAGGTGGGTGGGTCGCTAGGATAGGAGCCTTGGCAGGGACCGGATTAAGCGCTTAAAAACCCCTTCGTGCGTTTGGGTTTTGAGTATTTACAGAATGAAAATAAAAATAAAATTAGAATAAATAGATTCTTTGATAGGGAAACCCTATTCGATATGCAAACATAATAATCATAGCATCATGAGAATACGAGATATCGTAGATCAAAATCGAAAGGGTTCCGGTCCCTGAGCCTTGGTCTCATGGTCTTTGATTGATGGCCTCGAGCCTAGCGCGCAGTTCAGCCAGTTGCGAACATTCGTGAACGTTCGTTTTACTTTGATACATTCTAAGATCTAGGCACTAATCTCGTTGCGGTGCGTAGGCGGCCTTAAATGAGAAAGAAAATTGCTAGTTCATTTTAAGTGTTTAGAATATTATTCTAATGAAATTAAAAAATATACATACCTCATTATACCCCATAAACCCAGCCTCCCCCGTATAAGGACCCTTAAACCCAGCCGCTTGTACGGCAGTTTTGCCAAACTCCACCTCTGTAACCTCTGGGTCTTTAAGCACGAAGGTCCTCCCGTACACTGGCAGACCGAGGACCAACTTGTAAGGACTTACGCCGTGGGAAAGCATGTACTTCATCGTGTATTCCTGGGAAAGAAAAATAAAGAAATAAAATTTTAGTTCGAAGATCAAATAATTATACTAAATAATATACTAGAAAAAATACGACTCGCACCAGATCAATACTCAGACGGGAATCGAACCCGCGACCTTTGGATATCCGGTCCAATGCTCTGACCGCTGAGCTGAGCATTGGACCGGATATCCAAAGGTCGCGGGTTCGATTCCCGTCTGAGTATTGATCTGGTGCGAGTCGTATTTTTTCTAGTATATTATTTAGTATTGTGTAAAAATAGCATTGTGAATGCAAAAATCTCAAATTTAAAAATCAAATAATTAGTTTTTTTTATGCTCAATGGGATAATGCTCGGCCTTCACCACACCTGATGTTAAGTGACGATAATGCCGAAGGAAGGAAGCGCACTACACCCGGAATCCTTATCACTGAGGAACTGGCTATCTTATCTCTAACTGCCGGAACACAACAATTTTTAAATTGTTGTTATAGCGTCAGTAAGTTTGACGCTATAACAAGGGTAAGATGGTGGTAGCTAGCTAGGCGGACTTGAAATAATATATAGCCGTACTACCAAGCAAACCGAGTACAAATGTACCCCCCTCTTGGGAATCGAACCCGGGACCCCTGCGTCTTACACGGGTGGGCAAACTACTAGACTTAGATTTTATAAGAACGGCATCTCAAGTATGATCTCAATATCAACGTTGGAAGCGGTATATAAATACGGGCCTTAGTACTTCGTCTAACTTTAATATTCATTTATTTAGTGACTTGCAATGCTAAAGTGGTAAACGTTTCCAATGAACCAGCTACATTGAGGTTGGCCATACATCGTAGCCAAACTACGTCACTCGTCGGTTCCAAGTGATTGCTACGATAACTATAGTGCTACGCCGTAGCACTGCAAGAAGACGTAGAAGATATCCGTAGTCACAAAAATTGTAAGCTATTCTTTTCGTGGAGGCCTTGAAACTTTTTCATTTTTGGAACCAATCTGAATCCAAATCTGAAATCGCAAAAAAATTATCAGCTGTTTCATACAAAAATTAATAACGAAAATATCAAAATGTATGGAACAGCTGATATTTTTCGCTATTTCATTGTTGGTCCCATAGCCAAAGTTGTTCAGTTTGATGGCCCGAAGAAACGGTTTCCTCATTTTTGGTTCGTTCATTTACACCCTGTATAAGTCATGCAAGCTTTCGTTGCATAAACCCTTTGTTAATTCCTTACCACACTGAGGACATCGCTGTCATCTGTGCCCCTCAGCGGTGCATTAGCTCCAACTCTCCCATCCCATGTTCCATGGTAATCATAACACATCATGTGAACGAAGTCCAAGTATCTGCTCAGCTTGGGCAAGTCGTACGCCGCGTCCATGGTTTCTTTGCCAGCTCCTAAAGCTGCTGTTAGGATGTAGCTTTTGGGTTTGAAAGCTTCGCTTAATTCCTGTTAAAGAAAAAAGTTTGTGTTTGAGGTTGCTCAAGGAGTTTTAAGTGATTTCTCGGGATGAGTCTAGATCTAGATTTTTCAAATAAGTATTATGTTGGGATTTTGCGGGTAATGCCCCCGTATGCTCTTAAAACTTGCCAGTTTTGTGAATGGCTATCAATAAAGATAAAATATCTCTTTCATTTACTACAGCGAGAAAGAAATGTAACTATAGCTGTTGAGGATAGGGCACGAAATCAGTATATTATATAAGTAAATTATATAATAAATGAAATTCAATTCAATTCAAAACACTTTTTTCCCATACAAAGTTTTAATGTCAACTGAACATGCATTTGTTTTACAAAAAGATGTCACTGAAATTTAGAATTTAGAAGGAAGACCAAAGAGGAATCCAAAAAGACTGTAGCTGGTGCTGGTCGGCAACAATTTAAAGCTATTTATAAATCTGTCAAGTTTTAAGAGCTTGTTATACCCCCCTGGTACAAGGTTAGGTAACTGGTCTAAATTTAACTGGTCCATATCATTATATTAATCATTTTTTTGCTGGTCACAGGGTGAATATAAAGTTACCAATAATGTGAGGCATTAGGTACTGTTAAGAACTTGATTCGAATATAAATAAATTGGTTAGGTTAGGACAGATCTGTGGTGGGTGACCTACAAAAAAAACGAATAACCCCCCGACCAGAACCAAAGACACTATGTGATTTTCGAAGCTAAGAAGAGCCAATGGCAAAACTAAATAGATTCATTCAACTCACCCATTTTATTGGAATGTTAAACACTAATTTCTCAACAATTTACAGTTTACAGTGTGAAATAAAATAAAAAAACAAAATTGAGCTTCTTATGTCCCTAGAAAGTCTAGTCTAGAATCTAGGCTATCAATATTCAATTTGCTTTTTAAAAGGGATTTTAGGGCTACGTTATGATTTTTGGAAAATGTAAATGACGAACATTACCTTGACTAACTCCACATAGTTAGCTTTGTCTTCTGGTCTTCCATCTCTCCTGGCAGGGTACTCCCAATCCAAATCCAATCCATCGAATTTGTATTGACTGAAAAAGAAAAAATAACTCATACATACATTATAATGAAGATTTTATCCTGCTGAAGGATAAAAGTCGTATTCTTTTCAATGAAACTCACATGAAGAATGTAAGCCATAATCCAAACGTATTTTTTAATGAAACTCGAAGCTAGGTTGTAAATATTGTAAAGTATTGTAAAGATTCTGCTAATACCATACCATACTATGGAATTTCCAAAAAGGTTTGAGTGTCTAAAGATACTTCATCATATCAGCCGCACCGCACGCACGACACCCACTGCTGGGTATAGGCCTCCCCCAAGGATCTCCACAACGAGTAAAATAAACCAGTAAGTTACTTTTTGGATAAGTACCTACATATACAGTCATGGAGGGACCCGAACCCTTTCGATTTTGATAGCTACGATATCTCGTATTCTCATGATGCTATGATTGTTTTGCTTGCATATCGAGGGTTTCCCTATCAAAGAATCTATTTATTGTATTTTTTTTAAATTTCATTCTGGAAACTAAAAACCCAAACGCACGAAGGGGGTTTTAAGGGGTTAATCCGGTCCCTGGTCATGTTAAGATTTAGTTTGACGCGGAGTTGATTATGAAAGCTTTAACAATTTTTTTAATGGCCCAAAGCACCCGATATAATCTAATGACTGACCATGAAATAAGTGTAATCCCCAAAAGGAATAGTAATACAAATTACTTACTCTAAGAATACCAAGACGCTCTGTATGAACTTCTCTCTGTTCTCACGAGTGGCGGCCATCTTGGAGTATTTCAGCGAGCCTTCGTTCCACCCCCCGATTGCGATCGTCACTTTCAAGTGGGGATACCGGTTCTTCAAACCAACGAGGCGTTTGTAACCTCCTTTGCCGTAGTCTTTTTCTAGGTCTTGCCAGGGGTCTGAAAAAAAAGATAAAATTCTAAAATAAAACAGGGTATGGCATTCCGGGAGCGAACTTGCTTACGTCACTATCCAGGGGCCGTACCGGCGTACTTTTCGATCTTCGGCGGAGCTGCCGAGCTTCAACTTAGAACAGTGAAATCAAAGTAAGGAATTTCATTTTGTACTATTTGTTGAAGTTATTTGGAAAATATCGATGTTCGTGTGACGTCATGAACTGGGGTTCACCATTTTGGCCCAGTTGGGGCTCAATTTGTCTGTTTTAATTTGAAACCCAACCCGGCAGACTTATCGAAGTTGATGCGTTAGCCGGTACGGCCCCAGTTCCGCGACTTTATAGTAACAAGCAAAGAAAAAAAGGTTTTTTTTGCCACACTTATTCAAAAATTATTAGTGTGTGTTACCCACGTGACTACCTCTGTCTCGGAATGCTATATATACCTGGCGCAGTATATTATATATTGTTTCATGCATATTATATATTATTACCCACGCAATATATTATTATATTGTACCATGGATTTTCTTTAGTCATAATGTCAACAATGTGATCAAGGCGATGCAAATGTTCATAACTAATAAAATTTTAGAGCATCTCTATAATATAAAATCAAGTGACATTTAACTTTTTCCTCAATTTGTTGTTCACAAGGTCAACACTATATTTTGGTAAATTCCAAGTGCAAGAAATACTTGCACTTCATATCAATCTAATTATGCGGTAGACCCATTTCTGTCTTTAGCTAATCGAGCACCCACGTAAAAAGTACCTAATTATATTATCTCACCAAGAACCTTAATGGACATCTTCTCCTCATCGAGTCCCGCGAATGAGTATACCAAGTGAGTGCAGAGTGCTGGCTCCAGATCTTCTAACAGGAACTTGCCGGCGCCAGGCCGATACGCCGCCCAGGTGGCCACGTAGCAGACTACCACTTTGTCGTGCATTGGACCTGGAAAAAAGTGAGGGGGTGAGAAGGTGGAGAAAATAATAATGAAAACGACATTTTATCCAGAAAAAGTACTGTTCTAGCTAGATGGCTAGAAAATAGCTGTCCACGCTACGTCCACGTTATTTTCCAAGCGACATTACATTGTATGAGTCCGGTTATACACTAAAACAAAAGAAACTTTATACTGTTAATCGATCTATTTACTAAATAGGGCTTTAAAACAATCACCTCAACGGCTATTTTCCTTCAAACTGTTTATAGTTTAGAATTGGCACGACAATTTGACAGTTATTTTGAGAACAATAAAGGTTGTTTTTGTGTATTTTTTTGCTGTTTCGCTCGAGGACACTTTCGAGTTCGTTGGTCATGACGACTGTTTGATGCATATTTAGGTTAAAAATGTAACGATCACGTAAAAGATCGTACTTTTTTTAATAGGAAAAAGAAAATGATACTTTAATTGCCTCCATGAAGAGAAATGTACTCTTAAAATATGCGTAAGTCCAAAGATATTGCTTATGAACAAAGTCGCTAAGTCCTAAGGTATTGGCCAAGTAGGTTCGATCCCGATCTGAGTACATAATAATATAGCTATAGAGACGGTGTTTATCTGGTTTAGATCGTAAAACATGAATTGTAAATACAAAAATCTAATACCTAAACAAATCTTATTTAAAGTTTCGCGCTGTGACCAAAGATGTAGTATGATAGACACAATGGTATTTACGATTTCCAATAGGCTAGTTGACAAAATTTCAATAACTGCTTAATATTTTAGCTTATTAGGCATTTTATCGAAAAAAAAGGTTTATTTATTTTTAATCGAGCGTTTACATTATAAATTTCGCGTTTTAAAAAACCAATTTTAAGTTGGTTCCAAAACGCACAAGACTGTCATGGCGTCTTGAATGACGTCACGCCGTGCAAAACAAACCAAAGAGCGATCGTGTCTTCGTACGTTATAGCTAGTTTTTATCGTTTAAAAATGAATTTCTCATATTATAAGTATACTGTATAGTGCCCCAGTGTGATAGCACGACTATAAAAACCCCATACCAGTTATTTATATATGTTCCAAACAATGGAGAAATACGGAAAAAGTAGCAAAAACTTGCGTTCGGTTGTGGTTAGGTTGCACTCGGAGTGTAGGTTTGGAACGCGCCTCCGGTAGTGATACTCGAAACGTCAAAGACAAGATTGCAGTTTCGCACGGCGTGACGTAACGCTTTCTGATTGGTGTTCACTGTCACGTGACTAAAGGTTTCATTTTACGAAATTTATTTTTTAAAAATATTATTAATCTTTAACGCTTTTAATAATTAAAATTGTTTTTTATTTTCTCCATAATATAATTAATCATTATAAACCCCTATCCATTATATTTATTCTTAATGGAAACAAGCCTATTCCCAAAATCAATTAAAAGACGTTGATTTCTCATGATCGTACTCGATCACATTTGTTAAGCAACGCTGGGTCCGGCCAGGTGTCGGATGGGTGACCGTTAAGTGGCATTACAACTGAGCTCTTCCGTGCTTCGGAGGGCACGTTAAACCGTCGGTCCCGGCTGTTGTCATCTGTTAACAGTCGTTAAGCCAAGTTAGAGGCCTTACAGGCGGTTTGATAAACTCTAACACTAGAGGTGGCCACTATTCCTCATTCGATAAGAAGAAGAAGAGGTGATATAAGGTTACAAAAATTATATATTATAGGGGGGTGATATCACCCAGGAAAACTGAGCATAGTGGAGATACAATTAATTCAATGTGGGTTTGTTTAGTGCTCTACACTATTATCATCATTCACTATTTAATATGTCAGTCGAATATAATATGGATAATATAAACAAGTTGTAAACAAACTATGCACCCAAAATATTAATATGTCAAGTTTACGTTATGAATTCGTTTTTACAAAAATATTATTGTGATATTGGTCGAACCCACACACTGACCAAAAATGTAGGTAGCATGTGTTAAAAGATCTGTTTAGAAAAATATCCGAATGCGTGTTGCTTCTAAAAATATTTGACATTTTAAACTTTTTAAACCAATTTTGGTTGAAAGTGTTCATTAAGATCTATAGCATATTTTTTTTTTTAATTTTCACTCTCTTACTTTAAAAGTCAGGGGGGGGGGACACACATATGGATGTCGAGGACAGCAAAGGAAACGGCGGTTGAAAGGGGAAAAGGAAGATTTACTAACAGATAAAAAGGAAACACATTTACAATCGGCAAAGAAAAGGCAATATGACAAGAATAGAGTAAAGAGACGAAACCATAGTATAGGTATTTACAAGGAACTAATTACAGAGTAAATATAGGTCTATACATGGGTGGGCCTGTCCTTGACATAGCCCTCCTCGTAAACGAAGTTTACTAAATTTAGCCAAGGACAGACCCTTTTTCTTAAAAAAACTAATTCTCAAAAAACAACAAAAGGAAAACCCCAATTAAAACAAAAAACTAGACGCTTAGTTTAACTAATTTTCTAACCAGGATGTCGAGGACAGCAAAGGAAACGGCGGTTGAAGGGGGAAAAGGAAGATTTAATAGGAGATAAAAAGGAGACACATTTACAAATAGCAAAGGAAGGCAATAAATTACGGGTGACAACTGACGTTGGAATGTTTTGATGATTTTGACACTGACGATTCGTGAAATTATTATCGTTGGAATGCAATGAATCTGAATGCAGTAAATGGTGATGATTTAAACTACATTTGTTGCATGATTTTGCTCTGCAGGTTCGCCAATTATGTTTGCCTTTACGGAAACACTTGGGACAAATATTGGATTGACGAACCCACGACCCACGTTCGTCAATGGAAAGTGATGTAAACTGAGGACATGATTTGATGCTGTGGTCCGACTGACAATACAAACACTTAGGAGCAGCTATGGAGTTTGCGTGCACCCGATGAAACACCGGCTGGGTCTTCGGCCTGTCCGTGACAAAAGTAGCCCCAGCCCCTTATTAAGGTGGTACCGTTTTAACTGTGAAAACTTAAAGGGGTGGTCAGGTGATGTGTTTAGAACACAATAAAAATAATAAAAAAATTCAGAAAATTATTTTTTTTTTTTTATTTTTTTTTTTTTTTTATTATAATTATTATCATCGTCGATTCTTCCGTTATTAAACCTAAACAACCACAAAACAATAATAAACACAACAATAATCGAATAACTATGGTATTATCTTGTTTTACTACGCATCACGCCATCCATCCACAAGGCACGCGCGCGCGGCGCGCGGGCCGCACGCGGTCATCAACCCAAACAGCTGAGACGATTATACGCACACGTATCGTACGTAGGTACGCCATAGAATTTACGAAATATGCTACTAATTCTACTACTTTATACATACATGACTTTCCTAGCAAATGAATGTTACCTACGCTCTTATTTAAGGTAGGTACTTATCAGTAAGTTCGATGACCTTTGATGAACTCAACTTTATTAAAGTAGTAGTAATGTTAGTTATAATGAACGGTCACTTTAAATTAGTAATTGTAATTACACGATCCCGCTTTCCATTACATTTCTAGTCTAACAAGTAAGTTCAATGACCTTTGATAACATCAATTTAAGGTGTTTATCCTATGACGTGTTTAGTAAATTACTTACTTACCTATGAGGACGAGTTCAATTATCATTAGAATTAGAACGAAACCCCATTGGTCTCGCTTCACACATCGTATCTGACTCTTTCACTATCACATCACAATGCACTCATACTCTAAAGTTCATTGATGTCCATTATTACATGACCAGTCAGTATACCTGTACTGGAAATCCTTTTACTTGTCCACAAAAGAATCGATGCAAGATAATCACACAAAAAGACTAAATACCTACCTACTCGTAACTCGTAAATTTAATGACAACTATCACACTGATTCATAATGTAGGTACAATACAGTCACACACACACATCACATCACTTTGTGTTACGACATTTCATAGACTTTGTGTATACACGTGATTACGTACTTTTAATGTCATGTCACGTTATTCTGTGACATGACATTAAAAGATCGGCAAAATGCGTGAAATATCACGACAAAGCGTCCGGCGGCGGCGCGTGCGACAGGTCACGCACGTCACGGTCACGTACGACGACACAACTAAACTTAAAGCGGCTACTCACGACACAATTTCTCTTCCAATTTGCTGTCACAATCTGCTGAGAGTTGACAGATTGTATCGTCAGTAGGCGAATTGGGGGCGTGGCCCAACTTGCTGTGTGTTGTGTTGCGTGCGCTAGCAACCTGCAAATTGTCACAGCAGATTGTGTGCGTGTTGAATCGTGGGTAGTGCGATTGTGGCAATTTGAGCTTCAGTCGCGCTCCAGCACCGCCGTTGCCTGGGGGACTCAGAGGTGACTCAGAGATCGCACGCCTTATTGTCTATGAAATAGGGTTTAGAATTGAATGCAATATTGTTCGAATTTGGAATGCGCCGGCGCTTATCAGTTATCGCGCTTTTGTAATTTGATGCTTAAAAATGAATAAAGAAAAAAGGGTGTGGACCCAATTATTTGAAATTTATAAGGATCTACCCCATTTGTGGGACAAAAAAATAAAAATTATATGAACAAACCAATGCGGCATGAATCCTTAAGGATTCTGTTGGAAATTTACAAAGAAATAGACCAAGAGGCAACTATAGATATTTTAAGAAATAAAATTTATAATATGAGGACCTATCTAATTAATCTTCGATACTTTTATTCGTAGCACGAACACGTGCACGCTTTGTGGCTGACAATCGCAGAATGAAATTGTGAGCGCTGCTGCATCGTGAGTAGAGCACAGCCAACCGCGACTACAACAAATTGTGCCTGCAGATTGTGGTTGAGTTGTGTCGTGAGTAGCCGCTTTTAAATCAAAATCTGCGGCGGCGGCGCGGGGCGGCGGGCGGCAAGGCGGGCGGCGCCCTTTGCTGCCTGCCGCTGTCCGTGCCGCCGCGGCCGCACGCGCCTTTCGGGGTGCCGCGTGCCGCATCGTCGGCGCATCTACAAAGAAAGCGCCAAAAATTGACCGATAAAGGGTTCTACAGACGTTTAGATATTGTGATATTTTTGATGAGTAAGTTTCGCTATTCGCTAGCTTATGCTCGTTAATTTATTTTATTAAGATAAGTAGAGCATCTTTTTTATTGTTGTTGGGATTTTTTAAGTTATAAAACAGTTTACAAAAGAAAAAACATGAATCAAATAGAATGTGTTATTATCTGTCACTATCTATCTCCCATTTTAATTTTACTTTTTAATGGCTATTAACAATGTAAAGAATCATTCGATTTGGTAAGTTTAAAGTTCACAACCACACCTCCTGCCTTTTTTGTGATTAAATGATGGTTTTGATGACTCGATTTTGTAGTTTTGTGGCGATGATAGTAAAGTATAATAATTTAAAATTCGCTTACGTAATGTATGCGAAAGGAAGTACACAAACTATTTTTAGGAGTTGAGATTCCGTCCGTCTAGTGTGTAGAGCTACCTTTAAACTAAAACAAAACCCACCCCCGCTTGCCTGCCGTCTCTCTCTCTCTTCTCTCTCTTGGCAGTCCGCCCGCACGCACTTCTAATTTTTTCTGCTCTGCAGTCTGTTTCCGTGTGTTCTCTTATCGTGTTGTGTTTGTGAGTACCTACTGCGTACTTGTGCATTGAGAGAGGTGGTGATCGGGTCAGCAGTTCTGTAGATAGTTATTTAAAAGTTTAAATAGGACTTGTGAATAGAACTTGTTAATAGGTGATGAACTTTTAAACACGTCAAATTAATGTAATAATAAAATAATAACAAGTAGGTACCTACCTATTATTATTTAGAAGGGGGACGCCAGCGAAGCCGGGTGGGTGATCAGATCAGTCATCTTGTTTGGAACCATTTCACCCATAAGTAGGTACCTAACCTGTTTTAGTTATTGACTGTTTTTATTAAGTACATTAGTTCGAAAGTCCAAAGCTTATCAAGTGTGATGGGAAGCTTTTCATCTTCTTGTGTAGTGTGGTGTGCAGTGTAAACAAAATCCACCAGCTGTTCGGGGTCAATTCGGGGTCATGTAAGTACACTTACCAATTTAAAGTAATAGAGATTATTAGGTAGGTACTTAGGTAGTCACGTTTTTTACTACCTATTAAATTAAGTTCGAGTTTATCAAAGGTCATAGAACTTAGTGATACCTTAAAAAGCGTAGGCATAGTAGAATCATATGGCGTAGGCAACAACATTCGTTTGTAGGAAAGCCAGTTGTAGGAGGTTCGTGTGCGTATAGCGTAGTGAGGTACAGTCATGTGGTACAACATATCGTCAGCTGTTTGTCTCCCCGGCGCGGCGGCCGCGTATGGATGGCTTAATGCGTGAGTAAAACAAGGGAATACACCATAGTAATCTTTTATTTAATTATTGTTCGTATTTATTATTATTTTGTGGTTGTTTAGGTTAAATATCGAAAGAATCGACGACGATGATAAATAAAATAAAAAATTTAATAAAAAAATTAAAAAAATAAAATAATTTTTAGATTTTTTTTATTATTTTTATTGTGTTCTAAACACGTCACCTGACAACCCCTTAAAGTTTTCACAGTTAAAACGGTACCACCTTATATATATTCAAACGTAAATGTATATATTTCAAACGGCTGTCTTTGAGAAAAAATAGTCTTAGGAAACTAATCCATTTTTAAAGACCTACGAGTATCTAACCCCGCAAGTATTGGATTGATGAAAAAATATATTTTCAGTTTCGGTTCTATGTATGGGGGGCCCCCCCTTAATCTTTTATTTTTTTATTTTTGTGTTAAAATCCTAAAGCGGTTCACAGAATACATCTACCTACCAAGTTTCAACTGTGTAGTCTTAATACTTTCGGAATAAAGTGACTGTGACATACGGACGGACAGACAGACATACGGACAGACAGACAGACACACATGACGAATCTATAAGGGTTCCGTTTTTTGCCATTTTGGTTACGGAACCCTAAAAACAAAGTATTGGATTGATGAAAAAATATATTTTCAGTTTCGGTTCTATGTATGGGGGGCCCCCCCTTAATCTTTTATTTTTTTATTTTTGTGTTAAAATCCTAAAGCGGTTCACAGAATACATCTACCTACCAAGTTTCAACTGTGTAGTCTTAATACTTTCGGAATAAAGTGACTGTGACATACGGACGGACAGACAGACATACGGACAGACAGACATACGGACAGACAGACATACGGACAGACAGACAGACAGACATGACGAATCTATAAGGGTTCCGTTTTTTGCCATTTTGGTTACGGAACCCTAAAAACGCGCGTAAAAGTACTTGATAGAGTAATTATTTATGGAAAATTTAATTTCGCTTTCCGGCTGTAGATGGCGCTGTACAAATTTCCCATACAAAATTACTCTATTGAATGTTTTACACGCGTTATTTTTTTCGATAGCTGTTCGTGCTGAGGGCACGAGCCAATGACTTCTAGAGCGAAAGATCGTGGGTTAGATTCCTGAGTACATAGTCAGAACCGAGGTGTTTTTATAGTTTGAAACACATGTTATAAAAATTGTATTAAAATGCAAAAATCTAAGAAAAAAAGCTTCCCTAATGTAACGCTCTTTTACAAAAGATGTAGTATGATAGAAACAATGGCATTTTACGATTTCCTATTCCCATAATGAATTATAAGAAGTTGATTTCTCATTGATAATGGTGCGTTAGAGCTCTTATCTACACTAACAATATTGTTCATTATTGTGCAACAAAGAAAAAAATATCACAAGTTGGTTTTGTCAAAACGGATATTATGCAAATTTTAAAGTTCCAGACACATCAATTATTTGGCGAAGTCCTGATATGAATTTAAATGAACGCAAATGTGTCCTCTTGTGCAATAAAGCCATCATGGAAAATACCGATCGATTATACAATGCGATTAATTAAACAATGTACAACTTAAGTGACCAACTTCAGAGAGCTTGCTGTACAAAACGATGTATTTAAATCCGTAAAATTTTCTCTTAATTTTATTTTTATTTTTTATTTATTAGGAAACTCAACAGCTTCTTTGCTACAATCATGCTTAAAATCTAAACTTAAGAATTACACTTAGCCAATGACAGAGTTTCAGCGCATGTTATAATACTACAGGCAAACTGTTTAAAGAATATATAAAAATTAAGTAGGTAAAAAAAATATATATAAAAAAGTAGACTAAAATACAAACTTAATTAGGCGCCATCTAGCCCCAAACTAAGCAAAGCTTGTAATATGGGTGGTACTGCTAGACAACCGATATACTACATAATTATACTTTTTAAATATATACTTATTATAATACATAGTAACACCCAGACCCGTCACAGAAATTAAAATTAATCATTTCAAATTCTGCCCGGCCGGGAATCGAACCCGAGACCTCTTGCGTGGTAGGCGGCATGTTGACCACTGCACCATTCAGGTCGTCTATTGTCTGTATGAGTACATACATTTTAGTATTCGTCAATCAATTTTTTTGTCGAATAGTAGTTAAATTGAATCCAAGAAATTAGGTTACTTACTGAAATCCTCGTTTTTTTATAACCAATAGACCTCTGTGGTCTATTGGTTTGCCCATTCGTGTAAGATTCGTGGGCAGGGCCCCGGGTTCGGTTCCCAGGCGGGGGATACAATTTGTACTTGGTTTGATTGGTGGTAGGACTTATTTCAAGTCCGCCTGGCTATGCTACTACCATCTTACCTAAGTCTGACGCCATAAAAATTTAAACATTGTTGTGTTCCGGCAGTTAGAGGTAAGATATTCAGTTCCTCAGTGGTGAGGATTCCGGGTGTAGTGCACTTCCACCTTCCGGCCTTATCATAATTTCTCATCAGATGAGGTAAAGGCCAAGCACTATCCCGTTATGCATTAAAAATATAATAAGGTTGAAAGTGGAACCTCACTCAGAATCCTCAACCTCTGAGAAGCAAGGCTTTACCTGAGTGAATTACTAACCTCAAGTTTATTGGTATGAAATAATGGTTGTGTTGTCTTCAGTACTCCAAAGCTTTTGCAGTTAAACCAGTTTATGCGACGCTTCTGACTCATACCAAATTAATGTTCCTTGGAAAACCATTAAGTTTTATAAGGAAACGGACAGTGACACACACTTCGAAATATTAAGGAAATTGCATTAATTTTATGTGATAAACAGACAGGACAGCCAGACAAACATTACAACATTAACGTCTTTTAAATTGTTATTGTTATTTATATCTTTCCGTACACTTTTTTGAAATTTTTATTTTAAACAAAGCTTGTCCTGATAACAATGAATAACAAACACAATACTAAATAATATACTAGAAAAAATACGACTCGCACCAGATCAATACTCAGACGGGAATCGAACCCGCGACCTTTGGATATCCGGTCCAATGCTCTGACCGCTGAGCTACCGAGTCACTAGTGACATCGTCGAATTTCTTCTAGTATATCCAACTCTTACGCTGCAAGCCAGCGTTATTTCACCAATGTGAGGAATTACCTCGACACTCAATTGAAATATCTTTCCAGATATTTGGCAATCGATTAAGATGAAATAGCTATATAATTTTTAAATTTGAGATTTTGCATTCACAATGCTATTTTTATACAATACTAAATAATATACTAGAAAAAATACGACTCGCACCAGATCAATACTCAGACGGGAATCGAACCCGCGACCTTTGGATATCCGGTCCAATGCTCTGACCGCTGAGCTACCGAGTCACTAGTGACATCGTCGAATTTCTTCTAGTATATCCTACTCTTACGCTGCAAGGATGGACCGAATAACAAACACAACAAAAAAGAATTATCTAATTTGGTGCAGTCGTTCTAAAGTTACGCTTACATACATACATTTCGGCGATTCATTTTTATTTATTAGATAATACCTACTTAACTACTGTATTGACCACAACAAATGGCTTAATGTGCCTTGAATAAGGAAGCGGTCAAAATAATAATTGTTTGACCACAAAATTTGAAGACCTTGACATACCCATCTCACTTTTATAATTATTTTTATTAATTTTGTGTGGCATGAATTGTATGATCTTAATTGCGACGACATTTGCTGCGTCGGTAATTATACATTCTAATTAAATTAAATATTTATTCTGGAAAAATCACACGAATTATAGTCCCAAACTAAATGTTTCCTGATTATTTATATATTTAAGTATTATAAAGTCATAACAAACGAAGAATCGGGTGTTCTGATTTGAGGTGTCTTGATTTTTTGTTTTTTTTTCCTTCTGGTTAAAAACTAATAATATTAAAAAAAAAACATTATCTGGACAAAGTGAAAAGTAGAGTTAATATTTTTTTTAATTTTGAAGGAAAGCCGACCATTTTCGAGATTTTATTATAAAGATTACTCATTTCCATTAATATTTGATATGAAAATACGTAAACCAGAACGTAGCATAATTTTTTTTTACGTGGTAGCGTTAAGCTATGCGTTTCATAGTCACTATGTTGCATTGCGAAACTTTCACTTCGCAAAAAGTGCAATGCAAATTTTTATTACCAAACATCACCAAACATACATTACTTTATTGTTAAAAAAATCCTTTCACTTACCACCCAAGGTCTGTCCGTCCAGAACCGAAGCCATGGCACAAACAATAAGAAAAAATAAAGTTTTTCTCCCCACCATTTTGTTTTAACACTCTACAAAGATAACACTTATTTATTTGTATTAAACCTTTTTCACAATTAAAAAGTAGTTTAAACTTTTTCGTGAGTGTTTAAAAAAGAAAACGATTCCGGGAAACTCTTTTTTTTTATTCGAATTTAGAATGCGTCGTCGCGTGGCCACGACATTGCCGACTGTGCTTATTTGACATTTACTACACGTTTCACTGGTTAAGTATTCGTTCCAGTTTTTCATTGTAAAATGAATCTTATTGCTTAACTTTTAGAGCTTTCATTGACTTTTCGTGATGTTGTATGACCGGTTGAGATATTCAAGTTGTGTAGTTGTGGGAATTTGAATTGTATAATAAAGTGATAAAGTTTGAATTTAAATGCGTTGTTAATTCAACAGGTTTGGATATCAAGGCGTTCACATTTTGATAGATAACTATCACAAAAATAAGTAAGTATACAATCTTTATTTATTTTGTAATCGATGTGATTTTTTCATTTAGAGCATTTATAGAAGATTTCATTTTCCACTTACACATTATAAAATTTATAAAAGAACAAAAATATTCGATCTTCTTTTGTTCGATATGTTAATATTTTTGGCACAGATTTTATTACGGTTTTTGGCGCCATTTTGTCTAGTTCAGTTCGGTGGCTATTTTAATTATTTGAAAATTGTTTCATAGTGGATATTGTGTCTTAAAATTGGTGCAGTTTTGTGGTACAAGTGTCTACGCATCTGACCAATATGTGGGATAATTGAAATAGGTGCGATCTTGGTTGTGTGAAGCTGAGACGTTTATTGTAGTGGTGGCTACCTCGGCAGAACTTACTGAGTAAACTGTATCGATATATTTGATGCCAAATGTTCCAAGCAGCATTGGAATGCGATGCACCCGCATTCTAATGTAAACTGAAAGAATACCACTGAATTATGTAACACTTGACACTGGCAAAAATTACTCCCTGAAGAGGAGTAGATGAAGAAGAAGAAGATTTTATTACGTATGTACAGTCGACAACATAATCCAGCTAACCAAATATTTGTTTTTCTACTTTTTTAATAAGTATTGACTGTGATTCATAAAAATCAAATGCGTAAGGCCCGCCATATACAGACGGAATTTTGATTCGGGATTCCGAAACGGAATCATTCCGAACGCAGCAAATCCAGCCCTACCACCATAGACTGTATTACGTGCGATAAACATCACATAATTTAGCTCCCTTAAAATTCAGTAGGATTTCTTTCGTGGTACGAATTTTTTACCATTGAAAATGGTTATCAGATGCAAATCGCCTGAGACGTATTTTTGGCCATATCTCCGAGGATTTTGGTGGAGGATCGAGATGGGAATAGTACCAAAAGTTGAGGAATTTATCAAGACACCTGTGAAGGTTTGAATTTTGAAAATCTACTGGTAACTTTTTTGGAATTATGAAAAATTCGGGTAAAATAATATTTCGGCCGCGTTGAGGCAGTTCGCGTGCGCTTTTCACAACACAATCGTAGAAATAAATAGGTACTATCTAGGTAACTTTAAAAATATAATAGGATTTTGCATTTGATTTGATTTTTAGTTTTCGTAAATTTTTGGGTTCATTTTTAATGCTCCGATTCTTGCGGGGACTGTAAAATCTGTGAATTTTGAATAAGCGAGCGGGTTGCGTGAAGCGCGGGCGAGCGAGCCCTTCTTTCTCACCCCCTCTAATCTAGGACGGCGTCGAAATATGACGTATTATGTTACAACCTACCACTAGTAAGACGCGCAAGGCCTACCACATACATGCGGTAATTTTTCGTTCGAAATTTTCATACATTATCGATATTCTGATTCAGAATTCCGAATCAGATTTCGTGTGCATTTGGGGGGCCTAATCAACCTATTTTAGTTAAAACGTGCCATACGAGCTCAAACGAAGATGACAAAATACTTTGTAACTAAAATAGGTTTATGTTTTTTTTTTTTATAAATAATACCTACAGTAGGTAAATTAAACTGGGTTTTAGACGGCTATTGTCGGGAGCTACTTAGCATTACATCAGAGGCTATTTTGTACTTGTATCGGATGTGGGCGATTGCAACTACCGCTAGAGTCAATCATCGGATGGGTGACCAAAGCTTTATTATCTCGATCATCTTCGTTGTTCGGAAGCTTTACGTTGTTGGTCCCGGTTGCAGTCATTAACACCCACCAATCCGCATTGGGCCTGTTTCCTGATCTTGAAGGCAATGTCCCAGCGGTAGAGACATTTAAAAAGACTGATGATGATGATGAGGACGATTATACCTGGGTACTGCTGTCGTTTCCTCTGATTTCGGACGAACGAAAATACACAATGGCGGTGGAGTCGAGGCTCAGGTACACTCGAGCGTCCCCGCCGCGACTCTATCTCATTCATGCCGCGACTCTAAGGCGTCCGCTGCGATAAGCGGGAATATAGATTGCTGGTTTTCTGGCGGACAGATGCTTGCAGTGCATGAGTAAGCCCTAATCTATGTCGCTCCGCGCCGGGATCCCTCTTTTAACGCAGCGGACGCCCTAAGTTAAGTAGCATAATATTATGAGCGCGCTGCTTCGATCACGAATATCCACGATATATTTATATTCACGAACTAAAACTACGCAAAAATGGCACCTCAAATAGCGTCCCACTTACAAACTAGGCGCTTATTTTATACATAATCACTTCTTATTTTGTACAAATTTACATTATTTATATCACTTATTTTGTACAAAATAAGCTTATTTTGTACAAATACACATTTTAATGACTTGTCCGTCCATCAGCCATTTTTTGATGTCCCCACTGCTGGGACAGGCCTTCCTTATGGGTGGTAAGGAGGATGGGCCATAACCCACCACGCGGGCTCAATGCGGATTGGTGGGTGTTAACGACTGCAAATGCAGCCGGGACCAAACGTCTTAACGTGCCTTACGAAGCACGGAGAAGCGCGAGATAATAAATTTTTGGTCTAACTTGGTTAATGACTTTGTGCAAAATAAGCGCCCAGTTTGTAAGTGGGACGCTATTTGAGGTGCCATTTTTGAGACTCTGACCGGACATCTAGGGTATTCTTGATCGAAGGCGCACTGCCATTTATTTTTAAAGAAAACCTAGTTGCGGCGTGCCGCCACGACCCCGCCTCGACTCTTGATCGTGTGCGATGTGCCTTATAATTATAGTATATTGCACAATCGCTTTTTGTGCAAAAATGCAAGGGTTTTTCTTTTCCTTATACCATAAATAACTCATTAAGTAGTATGTAAGTACCTACAGCAAACGGTTTTTCTTTTCCTTATACCATAAATAACGATAATACATTAATAATTAAGTAGTATGTAAGTACAGCAATTAAAATAACAATTAAATTAAAAAATTGCTAATTAACTGATTTTAAACCTTAATGAGTTTGATGTTAAGTTAAGGTTGATGTAAAGTCGATTAATATGTAGATATGTATAATATTAAAATAATGTCAACTTTTTTTTTACAACTGCATTGCACAACTTAATACCGCCATCTCTCTTCTTCCATCGGACAAACAGAAGGCCTATTACGAAAATAACGTACGCAATTGCGTAACGCAGTCACTTGGTCACGATAATCGTCCGCAGTTCGTCGGTTGTGGCTATTAAACACATTTCCAATAAATTTGGCTATCGTAGCCCAAAGACTGAACGAATGATGTCGGATACGCTAGAGAAAAACTGTCAAACTAACGCAATCACTTTGCAATATCGCATACGCAAGTGCTTTGTAATAGGAAACAATCATAACGAAGCACGGACGCAGCTGCGCGTATCGCATTAAACTTTTCGTAATAGACCCCCTAAAGTATATGTCAGCCCCACCGTTTTTATTGTGAATATCCCAAAGATATTAGCAGCATTTTGCTTCAAATTTTATCATCCGTACCGCCAAAGAGTGAAAGTGAAAAAAAAAACAAATATGATTTTCTAAATTTAATTTGCACAAAACTTGCACGATAACAAAAAAGAATGAGAATAAATAATTTTAAAACAACTTTAAATTAAATAGGAGATCATATATCAGCCAAGTTAAATCAACGCAAGAAAATGGCAAGGAAGAACTGGGGCGAATGTTTTATCTCTTTCTGTAACTTAATAATCATTTATGTAAGAGCGAGACAGTTTGCTAAACATATAAAATTGTATATAAAAAATATTAAACAATATTTCCACTAAAAAGACAGCACTTAAGAATACATATTTCTAAAACAACATTTCACTTAACTTTGAATTTACACACTTATAATTTTAAATGTATTACGCTTTTGGCAGCCCTAGCATCAGCCTATCTCGCTCTAATTAATAAACACCTGTGTGCGTTAGAAGGGGACTGAATGACATTCGCCCTCAGTCCTAAAGCAGCAGAAAGTAACTAAACAATACTATTATTCCATCAAAAGTTTTGTCAAACAATAATAAACTTTATTTCTATTCATGAAAACAAAACGATTTTTTTTCCGTTTGAAATATA
The DNA here is from genome assembly GCA_950108535.1 of Agriphila straminella. Taxonomy (NCBI): domain Eukaryota; kingdom Metazoa; phylum Arthropoda; class Insecta; order Lepidoptera; family Crambidae; genus Agriphila; species Agriphila straminella. The sequence continues at coordinate 15,496,738 of OX467304.1, forward strand.
ATTTATTTTTGTTTGAGCTTATTATATCGTCAATTGTTTGGTGTAGATGTGGTAGGTACATTCATGATTTAAAGAAGACAAAAGACAATAAGCTTTTAAAAGTCATTTTTGTTAATAACAGGAGATAGCACCTGGCGCGTGAGGAAAATAAGGAATTAATAGAAGATCTAGTATCCGCTCCTAACATCTCGGGAGAAATAAATCAGCCCTTCTTGGAAATCGAGCAGTGAAAAGAGAAAACATGGGAGTCCCTTCGCGGTGCCACCCGATTGGCAGAGCCAGATATCGCTGGGCAGATCAAGATCTCGCTGAGTTAGAAGCCACAAATTGGTTAGTGCTGGCACTAAGTAGGAAGGAATGACGTGTTTTATTGTCGGAGAAAGGTTGGAGACCAAGATCCACTTCGGGTCCCTGAGCCACAGCAGTAAGTATTAATTTGAAGCCATTATAATTAATAACAGGTGCTATGACGGTTCGTATCCAGGGCGCGGTGGCGCGCACGTTGTGGTATATTCCGGGCTGGTGGTCCACGTTACAGTTACAGACGTGATGCCGATCAGGTACTTCCACGAAGAAGTATACAGTTGAACATTTGTAGATGATAAATCACTTGCACTTGGAGGGAGGAGCTCTTATAGACTCTCCCATTGTCAAGGAATATGAAGAAGTCAGAATCCACACTTGATTTGGTAATGTCACCGAAGGTGGAACAGCTAGACTACACTAGTTTTTGCAAGATAGTTTTTTTGTTGGAGAAACGACATGTTCATTTAGAAGCCATTGTAGTTAATAACAGGTGCTATAACGGTCCGTATCCAGGGCGCGGTGGCGCGCACGTTGTGGTATATCCCGGGCTGGTGGTCCACGCCGCAGCCGAAGCCGGCCGACGTGATGCCGATCAGGTAATTCCACGAAGAAGTATACGGTTGAACATTTGTACATGATAAATCACTTGCACTTGGTGGGAGGAGCTCTTATAGACTCCCCCATTGTCAAGGAATATGAAGAAGTCAGAATCCACACTTGATTTGGTAATGTCACCGACGGTGGAACAGCTAGACTACGCTAGTTTTTGAAAGATAGTTTTTGTTGGAGAAGCGACATGTTCATTTAGAAGCCGTTGTAGTTAATAACAGGTGCTATGACGGTCCGTATCCAGGGCGCGGTGGCGCGCACGTTGTGGTATATCCCGGGCTGGTGGTCCACGCCGCAGCCGAAGCCGGCCGACGTGATGCCGATCAGGTAGTACCGACCGTTGTCGAGCACTATGAGGGGGCCGCCGGAATCACCTGGGAAACATAGTCAAAATCAAAACTCTTTATCCAAATTAACTATCATAAAGTTTTTTTTATGTCCAGTGGGTAACTGCTTAGCTTTCACCTCCTCGGAATCCTCATCACTGAGGAACTGACTATCTTACCTCTAACCGCCGGAACACAACAATTTTTAAATTGTTGTTATGGCGTCATACTTAGGTAAGATATGGTGGTAGCTAGCCAGGCGGATTTGAAATAAGCCCTACCACCAACCAAACCGAGTACAATGTACTAATGAAATCGAACCTGGGACCCCGCCGTCTTACACAGGTGGACGAACCACTAGGCCATAGAGGCGGTTAGATTAGACCTGGTAATTCATGTAATGCTATGTCTGCAAATGTAAGCAAAAGAAAAATAAGTGTAGAAACAAAAATTGTATGTAAAGGTCCATTAAATTTTTGTTTCTACACTGATTTTAGGGTCTATGTCGCCTTTCAATGTAAAAAACTTATATTTTAAAGAGGTATAGGTAGTTCCAACGTCGTTTTCGACTTTTATAACACAAATGCTATTAGATAAGCTATTCGAAGCATTTACGTGATGTTTAAAGTTCTTGTCAAGTAGGTTTGATTGTATAATAAAGCACAATATTTACCTAAGCAAGCATCCTGATGCCCGTCCGAATGTCCCGCACAAATCATTTCCGAGTGTATTTCAACTGAAATCTGTTTGCTTTGATGCCATTTGATGCATTGTTCTTTGCCTGGGAACAAATTCAAATAATAAATCAATTAATTATTTTTTTTGTAGTTTTAGAGTTCTAAATTGGCCCGACCGGCATCACAGTTTTCAGTAGTTTAATTTGAGCGCGAAAACCATTCAGCTATCAGACTTGCCCCTAGCTCAATATCATAATAAGACCGATTTTAAATACTTACTCAGTATTGGCACAGTGGCAGACCTCAACAAATTCGTCCCCGTATGTCCATTGCTAGTTTCAGTCTTGCCCCATCCAGCTATCACACCATTCTTGCCCCTCAACTCCATATCAAAGTCCGGGAGACATATAGGCAGTATATGACTCATATAAGTTATGGGGCGGGAGAGTTTGAGTAGAGCTATGTCATAGCGGTCAGGTTGAGTCATACGAAATTGGAAGAGTGGGTGCAGGATTTTTTGGACAACCCTGGAAATAAAAAAGGAGATTGATTAAACATCTAATGATTTTTTTTGGCACCAAAAACAGGCATTCTAACAAATCCAATCCAATGAGAAGGGAAATAGAGGGAAAGAGAGGAAGAGGAAGACCAAGAAGAGCCTATATAGAACAGATCAGAGAGAAGGATAACGTCGTGTCTTATCAAGAAACCAAGGAACTAGCTTTGGACAGAAACGAGTGGAGGAAGCTACACAGACAAGAGCGCGGCTCTTTAGTTAAGAAGAGAAGATTGTAATTACCTATACTGTAAGTATTCAGGTGCACTTACCCTAATTTTCTAGCTTTATCATTTCCAGCGGTGGTGTCCAACGCTCCGAGCCACACGGATATGTCGCGGGGGCGCGCGCGCGACACGCAGTGGGCTGCTGTGGCAACGTACCAGCGAGACACTGGAACAAGACAAATCATCATCACAACATCATCATCATCATTACCATCTCTGTGGTCTAGTGGTTCGCCAACCCGTGTAAGACGCAAGGGTCCCGGGTTCGATTACCACGGGGGGTATAATTTGTACTCGGTTTGGTTGGTGGTAGGGCTTATTTCTAGTCCGCCTGGCTAGCTACCACCATCTTACCTAAGTCTGACGCCATAACAACAATTTAAACATTGTTGTGGTAGAGAGGTAAGATAGTCAGTTGCAGTTGTGGTGCGCTCCCACCTTCGGCCTCATCGTCACTTAAACATCAGGTGAGGTGAAGGCCAAGCCCTATCCCGTTGTGCATAAAAAAACATTTTAAAGTCCGCCGTCACCTCTGCTGTACTGTACTACCTTGTGTATGGATAAGGTGTACCCATCACGGATTGGTGAACGTTAACGATTGCAAATGCAACTACGTGCATTCCGAAGCACGGTGGAGCTCGAGTCGAGATAATATTGACCGACCGTACCTTGACCTTTCGTCGTGAATCTTGCTGAGAAAAAACACGATTTTTAATGTATAAATTATTTGCTGAAATATTATGGCCATGCCACGCCGCCGAGGAGACGTGAACGTCGCTTCGTGACCAACAAATTACAAATTATACCTACGTATAATCCGCACGCAATGAGAATGGGATGGAACCTTGTCAAAGTTGACTGATTATTTAATTTTATTTAATTAATCAACTAAGCAATTTTATTGTTATCTTACTTGAGTTTGCTGCAGCAAAAGTTCAGCAAAAGTTTGAAAGGTAGATAAAAACAACTATACTAACCCAAAACTCCTCCACACTGGAATTCCGAGATCCTGACGTGCGCTTGCCACGGGAACTCGGCGAACCTGGCTTCTCGCCCACCGATTATACGCTTCTGAAGTATCCTGGATGATGGAAGACCGCAGTCTGCCTGTAAATTAAACGGATGCATTGTTTTATTAGAGTCTATAATAGTACATTATGAGACAAGTTAGCTTAGGTTGCTCATTGCACACAAGGCTGTGCGTTGCAGCCCGAGCCGCAGGCGAGGGCGTAACTCAGCCGAGTGTCCAATAAGCAAGAGCTCACGAGTTTCATACGACGTTTTTCAACACATTTGCGAGGAAAAAACAAAGTAATTTATCACACAGCAACAAATATGGCAAAAACAAAATATGATAATTATGGGAAAAGGCGCGCATGTTTTTTTTTTGTTGTTTTTTTTTCACACGCCCAACTCAAGAATATTTTGCGAACAAAGGGGTGAGGAGCATACAGCCTACTACTAATACTTCAAAATTATAATTTTAAGTGACAAAATGCAAATATTTTAATATTTTATAACAAAATATTGTGAATTATGAATAATTTGATAATAATTATATATTTATTTGACTTAATTAAGGACTTACACATTTATTTATTCCAAAAATGTATATGAATTTTCAGCAGCATAAAACCTCTTTGTTGTCAAAAAAAATAACTGTATTACCCGGCTTAATTGGGAATGCTCTGTTTACTCGCATAGAACTTGCAGTAAGGTACTAATTTAACTTTGTAGGGTTAATTCTATAACGAACTAGTGTTTTATATATTATTGCACGCGTTTGTTATAGCTCGGTTTATGGCCCTAAAAGCGATGTCTTAGGGCTCACTTTACGAGCAAGTGTGTTGAAAAGTAAGTTTACTTTATAAAGAAATAGGAGGAGGCGAAAAATAATTGCTAGAAAGCGATATAGCATCAATTTAATAGCTGATGCTAAAAGTCTCGCGTGTGCTATTCTGAAGTCTTTAATTCTTAAGAGATTTCTTTACTCCACACGGCAATAAAGTTCAATTTCAAATTGCACACTGTGTGCCTAGTATTATAAGTGCATCCGAAGTGCTTCTCTTTCTGTCGCGTAGCTCTGTCTCAACAGAAACAAGAAGAAAGAAGAATGAAGAAAGAAGAAAGAGAAAAGAAGAAAGAAAGAAATAACATTTATTCGAGACACAGACAGACACTTGACATTCCTCGTGTGATGGCTCGACTGAGTCAGCTGCGAGGAGTAGGCTGATAGAGTGAGACTCCCCTGACATAACACATAAGTCCACATAAAGCGCTTCTGTTGCAGTAGCGAAGCTCTGTCTCAACACTCTCAACAGACACACGACATCCCTCGTGCGCTGGCTCGACTGAGTCAGCTGCGAGCAGTTAGGCTAATTTGAAAGTTGAAGCGCGGAGTGAACACATAAGTTCACATAACCCACGCGGGTCCAATGGTGGTAAAAGAAGTATTTACCTGTGACATGTCATCGTCAACCCTTCTCCGGAACATGTTGCTGGGCACCACGCTGCGCTGCGGGATCTGCCTCAACTTCGGAGGCACCACCTTGGAGTATTTCCATTCTGATGACGGGATGCTGTTGGTAAGAAAACAGTTTTGTCAGAAGTATTCGCGAGAAATTCCAAAAAGACTTCGTTTAGCAACCCAAACTGCATTTAAATACAGATTAGCAACTTGTTACGTAATTTTTGCGATGACAAGCGTTTCAGAAACCGGGTGCTAGACACACGAAGTGTATTTATACCTTTACCTACTCAAAGTCAAAGACAAAATGTCTTTTCAAATAAAACTTAATAATTTAGCACTTTTGAATCATCTATATTTTCCTACCACTGGTTCCAGACTTTTTTAACTGACAAGAAGAACGGGTGCAAGAAACTTACAATTTCAACTACCCTATACTTATTTATACATATAGATATATAGACTCTTTAAAAGTTTCATATGAAAAATAAATAGTACTTAATCTAACTAGTATTTATTTAACGAAATAGGGATCAGTTAATTAAGATGCTTTGTACAACCAACGACAGGTGTACGACATCTTCTGTAAAATTGGATCAGAAGTCTTGCCACATTGCTTGTTTAAGACCGCCATGTATTTTTTAACCGACTTCATCAAAAGGAGGAGGTTCTCAATTCGATTGTATGTTTTTTTTTTTTTTTTTTTTTTTTTTTTTTTTTTTTTTTTTTTTTTATCGTTGTTCGCGCGTATCTTCGACATTTATGGACCGATTTCGATAATTTTTTTTTTGTTCGATTGAGTTTTCTTGCGAGATGGTCCCATTTAATTTTTTTTCAAATCGGTTCAGTAGTTTACAAGTAATCCTGAAAATACTATGATATTAAATCAACTAACTTGACAACTTTGTTATTTATGAACCGAATTAGATGATTTTTTTTGTTGGGGAAGGGATACCGTTGTGTAGTCTTTTTAACCGACTTCAAAAAAAGGAGGTAAGTTTCAGTTTGTATGTATGTATGTTTCTCCGCGATTATCTCACGCTTGGCTGAGCCGATTTTTCTACCTAAATAATATACCTACACTACCTAATGCAGAAGGTACTTACACTAAAAATAAAAAAAATAAAAAAAATGTTTAAAAAACAAAAAACCGACTTCAAAAAACCTGCCTCTAAAAAAAGGAAGAAATAATATACAAATCATTAGATACGCATTATCATTGTTATAATAAAACACGTCAATTGAAGTCGGGTGGGGCTTTTAGAATAAAAAAGGAAGATGTTCTCCAGCCCCACCCGACTTTAATAGACGTGTTTTATTATAACAATGATAATGCGTATCTAATGATTTGTATATTATTTCTTCCTTTTTTTAGAGGCAGGTTTTTTGAAGTCGGTTTTTTGTTTTTTAAACATTTTTTCAGTTGTTCTCTTAAAAACCAACCTATTCTCAAAGCTGTCACTCCTCTCTGGTTCCTTAGGCAGGCAGCATGAGAACAGCCACCCCCCGCACCCCCTCGTCCTGACCCCTCCCCTCAGCCAGCACTCTAACGTCAGGGTACAGGGCCTGACGTCACCACTATAGGTACAGGTTGAGGGGTACCCGAAGATGTTGGCTAGCACTCTGCTGGTGAAAGCTGTGAATAGGAAAAAAAAGGTAAAAGGCAGAAGGGAAACGTCATGGGTAGTTCTACCCATTTTAACTGTTCCCTTCTGCCTTTAGGCCTGCTTGGCTCCATATTTTGTCCATAGCTCTGTAGCCATCTAAATTAAAAATACCGCTCGACTACACCGGTCGATGGCTATGGGAAAATGTGATACCAGGCTAGACAAAGGTACATTCTCAAATAAAAAAATATTTTTTTACAAAAAATATAGAAAGAAGAGAAGAAACGAAGAAGAGAAGAATCATATCCAGCCACGACTAAAAACCGAATCAAGATCGATGCAGATTTCAAAATATTATGATGTTTAGCACAAAGCTCAAGTATGTTTCAATATTCTAACAATTTGAAACTTACATTCCGCTCCATCAACTTGCCTCGAGACATTCAAAATTATCAACGGAATCAATAGTTTTGATATCCGCCATCTTGATTCTCGCCATTTTGTCGTCTCTCGCCATTTTGTTTTAACTGTCTGGTTCACGCAGTTCTTTCGTTTCTTCAGCACTATATCTGTGTTCTTGTGATCGGTACTTTCCCTGTGGTATCTCGTCGTCCATTTTGTTTTTGTAGTTCCATTTTTCACCGATGACATGGCGCTAGTGAGCCAAGGTATTGTTCTGACATAGCGTATGTTTGAAATTCGCTCGGGGAACTTTAAAACTGGTTTTCTGGAAATAAATAAATGGAGTAATTAATACAAACTTCTTGAAAATTTTTGCTCCGGCCTATTTTATTAATCTTGGGCCCGCCACATACAGACGGTAGCTGATCCCTAATTCCGAAAAGGAATATCGATAATGTATAAAAATTTCGAGCGGAAAATTACCGCATGAATTTGGTAGGTCCATAGATTTGTATATATTTATTGCTTTCGGAATGATTCCTTTTCGGAATTCCGAATTAAAATTCCGTCTGTATGTGTGGGGAACCTTAAAAAGTCAAAAGAAAGATTTCTCTTTTCACTGTACATCTTTTAATAATTTAATTTATAAGAAAAACAAAGTAGAGGCATTGGGTCGGATTAACTATAAAACGAAATAATATCGTGTCTTAAAAAGGTTTCACTCTTTTCATCCAGCGTAAAACTGATTGTCGCGTCATAAAAAAAGTTTCACTCATTTAAAAAAACATCATTTTAAAAAAGAACGTTTTGGTAGGCTCACCGAGCGTTAACAGAACTTGTCATAAAAAAGGTTTACTCTTCCAACAAAACATCCTTAAAAAAAAAAAATCTGTCCGATAGGCACGCAACGATCGTCACGTCAGGTCGAGTCGTGACCTACAACGGCGTCCGCGCATGATGCTTTCGCTTGCTTTAATTGTCACTGTCCAATTGCCACGGATCGAGGCATCGCGCCTTTTTTCTTTTCACGCACTTAGTTTTGTTTTCAGAACTGACTGGTGGTAAAAAAGAAGAAATTGTGTCTGTGGGAAAGCCTAATGAAGCCTACTTTGGTAGACTAATGAACGAAATCCACAAAGAGCCCCATGAAAAAGCCCCTTTTTACCACTATTTCGGCTATTATTTTTATCGTATTTTATTTTCTCGAATAATTATTTTTGCAGCTTGCAGCTCTTGTGAATACGCGTCTTTTGAATATCATATCTTCACAATCCTCTGAGATATAAGGGGATCGCACTTTTTCGTGAAATTGGAGCCTATACTGGAGCGAACGAAAAAACATTTTCAATGTCAAAAGTCGAAGTTTTCCGAGCATGCACACATAATATACATTTGGTACAGGCATTCTCAGGTCAAACCAGGCTATATTCAGTACAGGTAGCAGTTGCCTAGGGTGGTCTTTGACCGAAGCCTAGGGTACTAGGAGTTCCTAGCGCAACAACGTTTAGTGTTTTCGAATGCTGCCAGATTGGCGCTTCTATCTGAAACACACAGTTTACATATTTTGTGGTACAATTAAGATCTCGCTCTTTTTACACACACATTTTTTTTCGATTTGGCTGGTGAAAAAACCTAAGTTTGTAGGTACGGCCTAACTTTGCATACTTAAAGTCATCGACCGATGCATGCGAAACGAATCTTGTTAAATTTGATTTGAGGTAATATAAACTACAGTCATGACTCAAATACAAATGCGCGCATCAAAAATACGTTGATACTTTGTAGGATCCAAAATATGTGTATATCATTCAAACTAACACCGCCAATTTTTTTTAAATTAGTACAATTGCTATGAAACTACTATGATTCAATGAATTTACAAATAAAATCAATAAGTACAGTTGAAAGAAAAGAAGCATGAGTTAGTTCTATTTATAGAATTCTCATGAGCATTTGATACCATAGATGACAGAGAAGTAGATTGAAATCAGATAGTTGTGGGTATCCTGATATTAAACAAGAATGATCACATTTTAAAAAGTACTATCTTTGCTATGCAAATAGGACACATGTAATAGAAAAACTGTAGGGGGTAGGGAATCTCAAAAGGAGTATCACAAGGGTCTATTTTGGGACCGATTTGTTTTACCAAGATTATGAGAAGGTACGTAAAGTATTGAAATAATTGAATTAAGTACGTGACTTTTTATAGTTTGTTTCTGGAGACTTGCAGCATATCACATGTTTCCGATTCCCGATAAAAAAAGTTATAATTTTCGCGACAGAAAATTGGTGCTTATCATAACAAAGTAACATAACACATGCTCTTGGAATGTGTCAAATACAGTGGGGCGAGAGAGTCATTGATACAGAACAGTGGCGAGGAGTCGAAATATGGCAAAGGCAAGCCGGACCAATCATTTCTCCAGAAATTCTCTTAAATGTATGGTGGATTGCTGGGGTGTGTTTACGAAAAGGGAAGCCGATAGGAATCGACATGTATGGACCCTTCGCCACTTCTACAGAAACATAAAATAAATAGATTAGACGTAGAAAAATTACTGACAATAAATTAGCACAGTCTCACTTTATCTGCGGTATTTAAAGAACGTATCAATGGCTTAAGTGTCCCCTCATGTTAATGATTATTTACTGTTAGTTATTTATTCATATTCATTCATTTATTCACAACACAATAATGTTACAAAATTATATGCGTTACATCATGACCTCTTATAAGGTATTAGTGAAAAAAATACACATTTAAATAAGTAACAATGGAGAGAAAGAAAAAAAAACCATTCACTTTAAAAACACTACTAAATTAAATAACTAAAGCTTTTATTTAGATAAGGGTATGATGAGGCTGACATACCTACCTAAAATAGGTAAAAGCCTCTAAATAAAATTATATAAAAAAAATGTTGGTCGCGCAGTAGCTGTATGATTTTTTGCTAAGAATTAGATGAGGTTTTGCTAAGAATTAGATTAAAACCGAGGCAAGCTTTTAGAATTGCCGTACAAGCCTGGACGCAGTCCCCTATGTAGAGGATGCCTGGACGCAGAGGAAACAGCCGCCCACGTGATCCTGGAGTGCGTGGGTTTGGCCGCACACCGGGCAGAAATCCTCAAAGACGTGAGGTCGCTCCTAGAAGCCTGTGAACGCCCCAGGAGGCTTCTGCGCTTCTGGAAGGAGCTGGGATGGCTTGACTAGCCATACCGATGCTATGTTCACGCATAACGGACCAAATGGGAGTCTAAATGCGGAGAAAAGAGCCCATCACCAATACCATCACCATGCCGTACAAGCCTACACAATTAACAGAAGTCGCTTATTTTTTTTTAGTTATTTCTATTAAAAACTAGCAAGTACTTTTGTTCAATTTTTTAATTAAATCATCATAGGAAATCTTGAATGTCGTGATTATGTAATCCATACTTTATTCATTAATTAATTAATATTATCAATGTGAAAGTAACACTGTCTGTACGTTTTCACGCCTGACCGCTGGACCAATTTTGACGAAATTTGGTACGTATATAGATGGGACCTTGGGGAAAAATATAGGCAACTTTTTATCCCACTGCTGGGCACGGGTTTCCGCCCACACGATGTAACCTATTAGTCCACGCGGGCAAAGCTACGGGCGGAAAGCTAGTTATTAATAAATTAACCTATGATTTTCTACCACTAAGGCTCTCTAAGGCTCTGTTTCTCAAACCGAAGTTAAAAAAAGGCTTATGTTTAATTAATGATCACCATACTAACCTAACCTAACCCAGAATTACTAAATGCTTATCAAATCTTCTTTGTTTTTTGTTAAAAATCTTTCTTATTTGTTAAAATTTTATTAATCTTGGAGAACAAAACGTTTTTTTGTATGCTAAAGCATTAATTCCTTAAAAAAATACGGTTCCAAATATAGCCTGCTTTCTCCTCATTTATTACCTTGCGAGGTATGACGACTTAAAAACATTTTAATTTTTCACCAATTCAAATGCAAAATACTCGTCTGTAGTTTTAATGAGGTTTTACTTGTGTTCACAAAGGAATTGTTTGTTCTGGAACTTTCTATGCTTGGGTTTTTTGTTGTGCCTCATCTTTTGTGGAGTTAAGTTTTCTTTTGTATGTATAAAGAAGAATATTAATAGTTAGTTCATGTTTGGTTTAAATACTACTACACAAGAAAATTACTTTTAAAGTATAGTCAATGTATAAAACTAAAATAGTTTTGTTTCTTTTAAGAATCAAAACAATAAATGACCATCATGACCACCGTGTTAGACTTCAAAATAAATACCATTTTCGCAATCAACATCCCATAAAACCTCGATAACGACACCCATATCGATGTTGGGCTTTTTTACCCCATTTACCCCCCAAAGGGTTGAGTTTCGGAAAACCATGAAACATGTGTTTGCTTATTTGTTTTTAGAAGTACTCCTACGTAGTTTCAAGTTGAAATGTATATTTAATAGTTTTTTCCATACAAACTTTGTACCCCCATTTCAACCCTTTAGGGGTGGAATTTCCAAAAAAATCCCTTCTTAGTGGGTGTTCACACTGATTAAAGTATCTATGTACCAAATTTTAAGTCTCTAGGTTCAATAGTTTGGGCTGGGCAATAGTCTGTCAGTCACCCCTTCATTTTTATATAAGAGATTGTAAATTCCCTGTAGCTCGAATTTGACTCGCACTTGGCCATTTTCTTGTATGATACTAGAACGTACAATTAATGAACATTTTTTTCAGCCAAAAAAACATGCAAACTGTGTCTGTTTCGTGAGAATAACGAGTGGTACTGCGGCAGAGCATACTCCCTGGCAGTACCACACCGACCCTTTGTTTAGACTAAAATACGTCACGTACAATTTTTTTACTGGCGTACAAATTACGAACAATTCATGAACATTTATTTTAAAAAGGATTTGCACTTGTTTGGCGTCGTGGTACTGCGACAGAGTATAACACCTTAAGTTGGATTAGTTATTAAGATTAGGGTAAGATGGAGCTGGCATGTTCGAACTGTCGATCAAAGCTCCTAAACAAATAAAGAAAAAAAAAATAAGAAAAAATACCTAAACCGTTTTTTAAAATACAAATTAAAGATAACATTAAGACAACAGAAATTTATTTCTGTAAATATATTTTACGATCGTTATTTTAGATTTTCATTTCACAAGTGCTTGAAATATTGAAATAAAACACCTTTTTAACGAATACTAGCGCGGCGCGGTTTTTTTGAAAGTACTTTGATAATAATTTGTTGGTATTTGATTTGATTTTTGAGAGGGTAGGTGTAAAGGTGCCAAAACGTCGGGAAAATAAAAAATCTAACCAAATACCCTCTAATTACCAAAGTACTTTCAATAAACGCACTGCACTAGACCTATCCATTAAAAAGTGAATTATTTCATATCTAATGAGCGCGTAGGTAAGCTTGAGAAGTGAATATGCTTGAACATGTTTTGAACAAATAAATTATTAATTTATTTATTTATTTACTCTTTATTGTATACACACAGAACAAACAAGTAACAATACAAACATAAAGGAGACATACAAATGGCGGCCTTATCACTAAAAAGCGATTTCTTCCAGGCAACCTTGGGATGGACAGGAATTAAGATAAATGTGATGGGGTAGTTGGACGTGTGCAAATTTAATAATGTAATAATAATAATCCTACTAAACTCGAATAACTACATAAATCTACATAATTATCTTTATCTTTATCTTGAAATATTAATGAGTCTAGGAATTAAATCTTTAAATACTTACATTTTAAGATCAAATTCAAAACAAAAGACGATTTCTTTGTGATTGAAATGAAACCTTTTTACTGTTTTAAAAAGTTTTTTTTGTTCGTGCAGCAGGTCTTTGCGGTTTTGTGGATTCTCTATTTAAGGGTTGATTTAAAAAATCCATGAAACTTCTGCAGTCAGCCCCTGACTGGTGGTGTAGATTCCCCCTTAAGGGTTGTATTAAAAAACATCTTTCATGAGTCCTATATGAACCCTTTTGATAATTTTTAGGCATTTGTAAAACATTTGAATGCAGTTCTTTAAAATAAAGGAATATTCTTTGAGCGTTTCACTAATATTAAATGAAAAAATAATGTATTTTTATAACACACTATAACCCAAAAACTGTGATATTGTGACTTATGTCAAGCCAGTGTAGGTCACAAATTACCATTTTTTTTACAGACTCTACAAATAAAAAATATGCTCCAAACTAATTTCATCATCATCATATCAGCCGCACGACACCCACTGCTGGGTATAGGCCTTCCCTAAGGATCTCCACGACGATTGGTCCTGCGCTGCCCGCATCCAGCTAATTTAAGCTTCATGTTTTTAATTTTAAATAAGTTACCTTCTTGATGTGTTTAATAATAATTGTTTTTTTTGGCAAAAAAGAGGTTATTTTTTGGTAAACTTCGAAGGAGTTTTTATGAAAATATAATAGGACTTTTAGAAAAGAGGTTTGCACATAACTTTCTAACTAGGTCACTGTAGATCTTATTCAAAACATTGGACTTGATCATCTCACAAATCAAAACAGGCTCCGACGATCACTATAGTTAGATACTCACTTCAATATCTCCTTTCACTTTTAGATCAGCCACTTTCGCTAAGTTCACTCCCAAAAAATATATTCAACAATTGCCGATAACTATTTTAAAAGGCCTAATTTTCGCGCACTGAATTTCCGTCGCCAAGATCATTTGTAAAAAAAACAAAGAGAAACTTTTTAAATCGTCAGTTCCCGCCCGCGGTCAAAAGCATACTGCCAGACTATTTTCTCAAAAACCTGTCTATAACGACGTTACAACTTTAACATTGCATTTGCTTGTGGCGCTAGTATCTATGTGAAACATGAAACTTTGTTCGAGATATGTAGTTCCATGTTTCGCCGTAGCGTTTTTAAATTCTTTCAAGTGCACGGAGGTTTCATGCTCGAGTATGCGATGGAACGGACTTTGATTTGCGGTTTTAATTGGCGCTAGTATCTACGTCAATTATAATTGTTGTTATGAAAGACATATAGTTCCACATTTTCCCGTTTAACTTCAATAGTAAGCAGGTTTCGTTCGCCGTCTCGCTATCACGATTATTATAGCTCTAGTTCGAAAAGGCTGCATCGAAAGTATGTAGTTGTGGAAAAATTTAATAATCGATTGCCAGTGCTCCTGTTTAGGTTCGAGATATTTCTGTTTGAATTACTTTATTAGAAGAAAACTGGGAGTAAATTAATTTTACTAATCGAGGTAGTGTCCGAGTGGTGTGGTGTCATATATTATGTCATTAGCTCTCGATCCCGGAATAGATTCCCCAATAATTTCACTACCTTCAAGGTAGTGTCTGAGTGGTGTCATTAGCTCTGAATATCGGAATATATTCCCCAATAATTTCTCTACCTTCGATGTAGATAAAGTGTCTGAGTGGTGTCATTAGTTCTGAATACCGGAATAGATTCCCCAATAATTTTACTACCTTCAAGGTAGAGTGTCTGAGTGGTGTCAATAGCTCTGAACCTCGGAATAGATTCCCCTGCGTGTTAATAATAGAAAATTTAAGGGTTTTGTTCAGTTCTTCTAATTAACTTATTTCATTTTATTTAGTCATTGTAGTAAGTACAAGCTATGCTTAGTTTTGGACTAAAATGAGTTGTCTTGATTTTTTTTTAATTACTGTTTGCAAAACTTAAAGACTGGTCAAAAACTTAAAACACTCTTTCTATGAAACAAACGGCCACGAGTTCTTTAGCAAAAATTTGCGCTATTGGCGTAAAGTGCAAGCACATACTCGTAAATGCATTCGTTTTCTTCCTCTCTCGTAATTTATTCAAACCCACAAGATTAAGAACTGCATTAAGTATTAATACTACGAGAAACTGCGCCGTCGCGTCGTTAAAATCACATTTCGTTGCGATTCCAAAGGCAAACAGTTGAGCCTGGTTACTACTTGAAACCATTCGTTGTTAGTTAACAGTGCTAGTTCATATAACGTCGGGAATAGTGCGGTCTGACACGCAATTTTGGTTCAATTGCTGTCAATATTGCAAAAGTTACTGATACAGCTGATCCTGAGCGATCAATGTATAACAAATCGCATGTCACACCGCGCGGTTCCCGCCGTGTTCTGAACTAGCACTTATTCTATAACTTTTTTGGCGTGATTAATATACACATTCACATGCCAAATAACAGCTTTCTAGCACTAAAAGTCTTTAATCTGAGCAGCGGATGGACAGACAGACGGACTGATGGACATGACGAAACTTATAAAGGTTCCTATGGACTTGTCTACAAAACCCTAAAAATGATAACGAACTTCAACATCAACCGAAATGGTCTAGTGGTTCGGCCACGAGTGTAAGACGCATGGGTTCCGGTTCGACTCCCAGAAGAGGGTGCATTTGTACACGGTTTTGGTTGGAGACTTAAAGCAAGCGTAAAGCAAGCCCTACGCTTGCTTTAAGTCTGCCTGGCTAGCTTCCACCATCTTACCAAGTCGGACGTCATAACAACGACGTCAATTTGTACACGGTTTTGGTTGGAGACTTATAGCAAGCGTAAAGCAAGCCCTACGCTTGCTTTAAGTCTGCCTGGCTAGCTTCCACCATCTTACCAAGTCGGACGTCATAACAACAGTTTAATATTGTTGTATTCCGTCAGCTATAGGTAAGATAGCTTCCTCAGTGGTTGATGATTCCGGGTGTAGTGCGCTTTCACCTTCGGCCTTATCGTCACTTAACATCAGTACCCTTAGCACGAACAGCTATCGTGAAAAAAAAAACGCACGTAAAATTACTCGATAGAGAATTATCAATGAAAATTTTGATTTCATTATTCGGCGGTAGATGGCGTTGTACAAATTTCCAATACAAAATTGCACTATCGAATAATTTCACGCGCGTTATTTTTTTCGATAGCTGTTCGTGCTATTCGTTCGTGGTACAGGACAAGTAATGAGCTGTTGTGGGTAAAAATAAACCTCCAATACGCGATTAGGATTAATAAAGGACTATGACGTCACATCCCACTCATTATCTATTCTTTATTCATCCCATTTCTATTCCTAACTCATCCCACGTCAAAATTATTTTTGTTTGTAATTCGACGCCTCGTTTCTGTTGTGACCGGGCGTTATAAATATAAGCACTTTTACTTTTGTCGCGTTCATTATGACTGTGACCCATTATAAAATGCTTAGCTTTCTGCATTTTGTCTGCAGCTAATGTTAAAATAAAGAATAATAAAAATCAAATTAGTCCAAACTATGCAGTTATAATAAAATTTTAACAACTACCTACGCGTATTCTTTGGAATACTTACTTATAAAAATATTTATATAAAATTCTTCCTGTAACAAAACGAGTTAAAATTTGAGTAAATGCTATAAATGAAACCCAAATAACACAAAAACTCAATAAAAATAGAACTTTTACATTTGTTATCAGTAAATAAAGTAAAATAATAAAAAAATAACTTTACGTTAAAGTTGTTTTTATGCATGTTTTCTTTGTTTATCCGTAAAATAGTGATTTTTTATTTGATATCGTTTGTTGTACTTACATCTGGGGTAATCTATAACTACTAAACCTATTCCAAAAAATCTTGCACTTTTTTTATCCACTGCCGGATGGTGCTTGGCCTTCAATATTAAGTGATGATAAGCCCGAAAGTGTAAGCGCACTACACCCGGAATTCTCACCATTGAGGAACTGGCTATCTTACCTGTAACTGCCGGAACACAACACTTTTTAAATTGTTGATATGATGCCAGACTTAGGTAAGATGGTGGAAGTAAAGTGCCAGGCGGACTTGAAATTAGCCCTACCACCAAACCGAGTACAAATTGTTCCCCGCCTTGGGAATCGAACCCGGGACCCCTGCGTCTTACACAGACGGGCGAACTTCTAGACCACAGAGGCGGTAATCCTGATGGACATTATGCTATATTTTATTACTTAATTCATATAGAAAGAGGGATTCCATTGACGAACTTGCGGGCGGTAGGTAGTACTTTATAAAATTAGTTTAAAAGAAAAACTGCTGTTACTTTGTTTATCTTAGCGGTTTCGCAGTAGTCGCCAAGTGACGTGGGTTCCGTTAAATAACTGTGAAGTCGTCTGTCCTTTTTATAGCGTTTTACTTTCTGATACCGTTTTAAGGGACACTTCTTTTAATGAAACATTGATCCAATCAAACGGCGATATCAATTGTGTCACAATAGTGTTTCAATGATGTTTCATTTTCACATCTTGCATTATAGTGTGAAACACACCGGATGCGTAAGCGTAAGGCAGCCATTACACGCTCATGCAAGCGTCAGTCAAATTCCATCAGTCATGAATTACGTTTGTCTGATTGACTTATGGAAAGAAGAAATCAACTTCATGCAACCATCAGTCACCCCATTACATGGTAGGTCACTGGCCGTGACTGACGGTGACTGACAGCAAAACCTATCGTGTAATGGCTGCCTAAGCGTGCACGTGCACGTAGACCTACCATGACGTTGTAATGTCTGAGTCTTGTCTGTATATTATATGCTGTTGTTTCCTAAATAAATAAATAAAAGAATTTATATTAACACAAAATCAATACTATTAAAACACCATTGAGACACGATCATTGCAATATTAAATGCATGTTTATAGTATTTGCCGAATACAACTTTAGTGTGTACTAACTTATTCACTTATTTGTACAAACTAAAGTTGTATACGCCAAATACTACAAACATAATTGCATTTAATGAGATAATTTTGCTTTGATAACATAACTAGTACATAGTGAACATTGCCGTTAGTTGTAGAAACACTCTAAAATTTGTGTTCAAGCTAAAATCCTGGGAAACCACGTTATGTGCCTACAAAAGCGAGCACGTGCTAATGTTTTAAACTTAAGGCGCTAAGGTGGGTCAAATTCCAATATTCAATTCAAATTATTGAAAGATTATGCGCGTGAAGCTATCATGGAAAAAATATGTAATGTACTTGAAATAATACACAATAGATTTAATTGAAAGCATTCATAAAAATGTTACCACCTTTGATGTAAAAAATTATTCCGTGGACCCTGTTTCTGGTCTTATTTGCAAAATTTCTCGGAAACAGAACATTCGTTTATGTTAAAACCAACCATAAAAATCGGCGATGTTAATACCTTCAATCTTAATTGAACAGATTTTTTTTAACTTACTTGAAAGCGAAGAAAAGTAATAAAAACATGTAAAAATTGAGAATTCGGTGCCAGTTCTCAACGCAACCGCCGCGTTGGAACGCGCACTGATTTGAACCCGAAGTGAGTTGAGTTACGTTCGATTTCACTCCATCACGGATCGACCCGCTCGGATTGACCCATCTTAGCGCCTTAAGTTTTAAAAGTAAGCGTAGCGTTTAAGGGGCCGTACTAGGATAACATGGTTTGCGCGGGCCATTTTTTTATATAGAAAACGTAAACTTGTAGTCACCAAAAAAATCATACGACAAGCTAAAGAGTTTATCTAGTTGCTACAAACATAAAATTGTGTATAAACCTTACAGATAGTTGTAAAAAAAAATTAGAAAATCACTAAAAACGCCTAAAAAGAGCTTTGCGCGGGCCATATCTTTGACGTAAATAATAGCGGAAACATATTGAATTCTAAATCAAAATACACTTTAAGGTACTGTGCAGTACCTACAATGATTTTTTTCCCTTAAATATACTTTAATTTTGTGTAAAAAATTGTTAAACTTTTCAATTTTTTCGGCCGGAATCCCCATACAAATTTGTATAGCGCTGCGTTACAAATATATAAGCCGCGCTCAGGGCTTTCTGAACTCAGTCCCGGCCCGTTCGTCAGAGCAGGAGCACGTCACTTTGAGCCACGACCGCAGTAGCGTATGCCAGCGTATTCATACACAAGTCTCTTGCACAATGTTTCGAATCACAATTTGATTGAAAAGCAATATAGTGAATAAGTATGAAAGTTATAGATTATACTTCGTATTTACTGTGTATCTTTATTATTATGAATAACTTACCGATATCTTTTATTATTTGTATTATTAGTTATTACTAGACTGGGTCCAGTCCAGGGTCTGATGATGGAGCCGGAAGAAGGCCACAGGAATTCTGTGATAAAATCATGATACCCCATCGAGTTTGGGCTCGTTTGATTCGTCTTGACGAGTACTCTGTCGGGAAGTAGTTTCCAGGGCCTGATGATGGAGCCGGAAGAAGGCCACAGGAAGTCTTTGATAAAACCATGCTATCCCATCGAGTTTGGGCTCGTTTAATTCGTCTTGACGAGTACTCTGTCGGGAAGTAGTTTCCAGTGCCTGATGATGGAGCCGAAAGAAGGCCACAGGAAGTCTATGATAAAACCATGCTAGGGGAGGGCTCGGGGTGGAACTATGGGGCGGCTTGGGGTGGACTCGAGGGGGGCTCGGGGTGGGTTCAAGGGGGGCTTGGGGTGGGCTCGAAGGGGAGTTCGGGGTGGGTCTAGGGGGGCAACGCAATTATAAAAGTATAAAAAATCCAAGATGGCGGCCAACAACTTTTTTGTTTGTGGGCCGATTTCGATAAAACTCGGTTTTTGGTACTACTTTGACAAGAAAACAGCAACGCAATAATAAAAATATAAAAATCCAAGATGGCGGCCAACTTTTTTGTTTTTTGGGCCGATTTCGATGAAACTCTGTTTTTGGTACGATTTTGACAAGAAAACGGCAACGCATTTTTAAAAATATAAAAAAATCCAAGATGGCGGCCAACTTTTTTTTTGTAGGCCGATTTTAATGAAACTCGGTTTTTGTTACTATTTTGACAAGAAAACGGCAACGCAATTATAAAAATATAAAAAAATCCTTTGACAAGAAAACAGCAACGCAATAATAAAAAATATAAAAAATCCAAGATGGCGGCCAACTTTTTTGTTTGTGGGCTGATTTCGATGAAACTCGGGTTTTAGTACTAATTTGACAAGAAAACAGCAACGCAGTGTATAAAAAAAATATAAAAAGCCAAGATGGCGGCTAATTTTTTTGCGATTAACATTGCGTTGTTATTTCCTTGTCACAATAGTACCAAAAACCGAGTTTCATCGAAATAGGCACATAAACAAAAAAGTAGCCTCTTCGAAATTTTCTTTCTTTCTTCTTTAAAAAATATGGAAATCCAAGATGGCGGCCAACTGTAACTCGGTTTTTGTTGCAATTTTGACAAGAAAACGGCAACGCAATTATAAAAATATAAAAAATCGAAGATCATTTCAAGTTTCATCAAAATCGGCCCACAAACAAAAAAGTTGGCCGCCATCTTGGATTTTTATATTTTTATTATTGCGTTGCTGTTTTCTTGTCAAAGTAGTACCAAAAACCGAGTTTTATCGAATTCGGCCCACAAACAAAAAAGTTGGCCGCCATCTTGTATTTTTATATTTTTTAAAGAAGAAAGAAAGAAAATTTGAAGAGCCTACTTTTTTGTTTATGGGCCTTTTTCGAGGAAACTCGGTTTTTGGTACTATTTTGACAAGGAAATAACAACGCAATGTTAAACGCAAAAAAATTGCTGCCATCTTGGCTTATTTATATTTTTTTTATACACTGCGTTGCTGTTTTCTTGTCAAAATAGTACTAAAACCACAGAATACATAATAGTACAAGTACAGAAGATCCACTCCGCAAAGTCATTTAAATAAATAGCGACTTTATCCCAGACGCAATAAAGTGCAATTCAGGTCGCACACCGCTCCCTTGCCTACAGTTATATTCACCTAGAAGTTGCCTCTCTTTCTATCGCGTAGCTCTTATTTCTAACGACTTCAGGGTTGTCTTCTTTTAAATAATAATTAATCTGAATACCTAATTTATTACAAGTTATTGTGTTAGCATTGTGTGGAGCTCGGTGGAGCAGTGGTTTAGCGCCTGGCCCAGCGATTGCGGAAGTTAAGCAACGTTCGCAAGGGTCGGTCATGGGATGGGTGACCATAATTTATTATCTCGAGCTCCTCCGTGCTTCGGAAGGCACGTTAAGCCGTTGGTCCCGGCTGCATTTGCAGTCGTTAACACCCACCAATCCGCATTGGGCCCGCGTGGTGGGTTATGGCCCATCCTCCTAACCAACCCGTAATGAAGGCCTGTGCCCTAGCAGTGAGGAGCTCGGTGGAGCAGTAGTTTAGCGCCTGGCCCAGCGATTGCGGAAGTTAAGGAACGTTCGCAAGGGTCGGTCATGGGATGGGTGACCAAAATTTATTATCTCGAGCTCCTCCGTGCTTCGGAAGGCACGTTAAGCCGTTGGTCCTGGCTGCATTTGCAGTCGTTAACACCCACCAATCCGCATTGGGTCCGCGTGGTGTTATGGCCCATCCTCTTTACCAACCCATAATGAAGGCCTGTGCCCTAGCAGTGAGGAGCTCGGTGGAGCAGTGGTTTAGCGCCTGGCCCAGCGATTGCGGAAGTTAAGCAACGTTCGCAAGGGTTGGTCATGGCATGGGATGGGTGACCAAAATTTATTATCTCGAGCTCCTCCGTGCTTCGGAAGGCACGTTAAGCCGTTGGTCCCGGCTGCATTTGCAGTCGTTAACACCCACCAATACGCATTGGGCCCGCGTGGTGGGTTATGGCCCATCCTCCTTACCAACCCGTAATGAAGGCCTGTGCCCTAGCAGTGAGGAGCTCGGTGGAGCAGTGGTTTAGCGCCTGGCCCAGCGATTGCGGAAGTTAAGTAACGTTCGCAAGGGTCGGTCATGGGATGGGTGACCAAAATTTATTATCTCGAGCTCCTCCGTGCTTCGGAAGGCACGTTAAGCCGTTGGTCCCGGCTAAGTGCAGTCGTTAACACCCACCAATCCGCATTGGGCCCGCGTGGTGGGTTATGGCCCATCCTCCTTATCAACCCATAATGAAGGCCTGTGCCCTAGCAGTGCCCACCTAAAACCATAGAAGATATGCATTTTAAGTAATTTAAATACTTACTACCAAGAATCTTATATTCATAACGCTCGAGTAAGTGTACTACTCGTATTAAATTGAGCGCAAGCGGACCACTGTTAAAGCGTAGATGTGTGCGTGAACCGCGCAAGTCCGTCGATCGCTGTGTGGGTAGCGCTTCGATACCTAATTTTGACTCGCGCCCTCGGCGTAAGCGAGCCTTAAGCGTATATAATGTTGGTCATTTGAGTAGGGGGGCTGGTTTAGTACAGCCTAGAGATGAAGTCAGTTCTGTTTACATGAAGATAGTTACTTACTGGCTTACTGATACTGACTTAGAACTCTAGCTTCAAAAACTATTCATATTCACGTATAAAGGTCTCTGCCCACTACACCGTACCATACCATGACCGTGCTAGGAACGTGTCAGGCGAAAAAAAATATTTGTATTGAAAAGTATGACACTATTCACACTAGAACGTTCCGTCACCGGCCATGCACTTTTCAATACAAAGAATATTGTTTTGCCTGACACGTTCGTAGCATGGTCATGGTATGGTTTGGTGTAGTGGGCAGAGACCTTAAACTGAACATAAGGAACGCCTGTGTCCCAGCACTGGGGACATTAAAATTGTTCATGATGATGATGAATAAGGGATAATTTTGATCGCAAATAACTGTCACTCCCAAAACATATCGGCGCAGCATCTCTGCTGCATGACATCACACGCTGCGGATATATTTTCACTTATGCCATAGAAAAAGTAAGAACAGCAGGTTAATTCAACTGTTTATTTTTAACAATAAATGTAAGTAACTACTTTTTATGTCAATGCAAATAATCTGCAAGTGCTGCCCGCTGTAACAAAAGAGGTGAATGGAGAAATTTCTATAATTTATACAAAAGGTTTTTTTATTAATCTAATTATAGTGGTGGTCACTTAATTTAAGGACGACATTTTTATACTAACGAGGTAACTTTTCAGCCTTGGTTCTCCGCCAGGGATTGATCTCTTAGAATTTTATTCGGATAAGTTGGGTATGTATCGCGATCTGAATATCCTCCAATCACTCCCTGGACGATCATCAGATCACAGATCAATCCTTAGCAAAAAACCAAGGCTTCAAAGTTACCTCGTTTGTATGAAAATCGACTGGTGTCCTTAATTACGTGGCTATTACTATTGCTTTTGCAAACATTACGCAGCTTTTATTTGTGGAAGCTTGTAATTAACTTTTAACCTATAAAGGTCCGGAAAATGAGACACAATAGGTATTCTATTTCGGCTGCAATTGACCGTTTGGGTATTGATGAATTCAAAAGAAAAAATATACCTAAGCGAAATATTATCTGCTATGCCTTTATTATAGGATAAGATTTATAATTAGAAATAATAGAGTATTAAGTATTTATTTCTGTATTTATTATTAGTTTTTATTATCAGGGCAAAAACTGAAAATCAGTGCATTGCTGTAAAGCAAAGGTATCAACTGAGTCTTTTGCCTATTTCTATCGATGCGGCACACAGTTTAAAACAAGTTTTTTTTTCTTTGTAATTTTGTATTTTATTGTAACCCTGAATGTGTGTGCTGTTATTGGTGAAATAAAAAAGTTATCTATCTATCTATTTAATGTGGAAATTATAGTAAGTTAACAACTTATCAAAGAAATAAAAAAATACACTATCGTGTCTACACTATGATCGAAATTTCACTACGCTCTGGCGCCGGATCGTTGGCGCCATTTCTGGACAAATTATGCATAATTTTGAACATACTGAGAAATTGACATGTGAGTCATGGTGTTAATTATGATATCCGTTTTATGTAAGGCCGATTTCAATATAATTTGTCAAAAAGGTAAACAAACTTTTTATATAACTGTTTTTGATGCAATCAGAAATCGTTTTTATATAAAGCAATTAATTAACTTATATTTCTGGGAACCAGTAAAGGCTTCGTTTAGGTTACACCGGAGTTTGAGTTTCGATCAACCGGATCAGTGCCAGAGCTGATCCGGAACAAGAGACTCTTCACCGTGATTTCAAACGCCTCTGTGGTCTAGTGGTTCACCCACCCGTGTAAGATGCAGGGGTCCCGGGTTCGATTCCCAGGGGGGTACAATTTTACTCGGTTTGGTTGAAGGCTTATTTCAAGTCACCCTATCTAGCTACCATTATCTTACCTAATCCCGAGTTCGATTCCCGAGTTTGGTTGAGGGTAAGGCTTATTTCAAGTCAGCCTATCTAGCTTCCATCATGAAATAAGAATTCCTATATAAAAGACATCAACGCAATACAAGAGCTTTGAATTTAATGAATTAAATTTTTGCTTAAATTTAATTTACAACTAAAACTTTTCCTTTTTCCATCCGTTTCTTTCTGTTTATTTTGTTTGCGCTTAAGTTTTATTTGAAAATCATTTAACATTATCAAAATCTTGATAGTTTTTTTTTAAACAGAGCCATCTAGTGGAATCTTTTGAAACTAGTTGACAGCATGAGTGAAAGGTTTCATTGCTATAGAGCCTAATTATGTTTATTCGTGTTAGTAGAGACTTAAGTTTTTAGATAGGTGGCTCAATCTAAATCAATATTTTTTTTAAAGAAGTCTACTTTTTAATTACAAAAATCGACAGCTATTAATGATAAATTAAAAATAAACACTGAATTAAAGATAAAAAGAGAAATCAGCTGAGAAACAGTGGAGAAAAAGATTCTAAACTGTTTTGTATTACGGATGGAAAACATAGAAGATTTAATTATATCTAAGACTAGCGGCCGCCAGCGGTTCCACCCGCGTGGTTCCCGTCCCGTGGAAATATCGGGATAAAAAGTATTCTATGTTTTAATCTAGGCTATATACTATCTGTGTGCCAAATTTCAAACAAATTTGTTCAGTAGTTTTTGCGTGATTGAGGAACAAACATCCAAACCCACAAACTTTCACATTTATAATATTATATTAGTAGGATAGTAGGATTAGTAGGAAGTAGGATGATTAGCCCCCAACTCAAATGGCTAACTTTCTATTCGTTTGAACGCTACGCTTACTTATAGCTTAAATATGAGCAATAGATGATTAAATCATATGTCGCAAACTTATGTAAATCACAGACTTCGATGTATTGTATGGAATAGGGAATATGCATAAGTCACCGATTTTGATGAATTTGAGCTTGATCGCTGCGGACACTTACAAAAACATGATGGAACAGAAAAAAAATAAAAAAATGTATTATTTTAGTTTTATCACACGATGAAATCAGGGGAAAGTTACGATATTTTTTTTTCACTTTCGGATATAATGCAGTCAGTTTACAGTCAGATAGAATATCGAATAAGAAATAATATATTGTATGGCACTTATGTACTTAAACGCAAAATTTAGGGAGATAATTGAAGATTATTGGCTAACTCCATATTAAACGCGCCTGAAACACACTTGAAACGTGACACGTGACGTCACCGTTTTGTATAGAGCGTTTTCGGCGGGTGCTCATGCGTGCTAACTTCAAGTAACTATATCACGAGAAAAAACACAATAGAAGAGTTTTAATATTACACTTGATTTTCTCACGCATTATACTTTTGATTTTGATTTAAAAAAAATTGATGCATATTCCCTATTGGCAAGCTTAGGCCCGTAATTTTATAGTTTGTTTACTGCTTATTTTAAAGTTTTAATGGTAAGCGTAGCGTTCAAACGAATAGAATGTTGGCCATTTTAGAAGGGGGGTTTTTAGGGCATGGCAAATATGCCCTAGACCTGTGCCCTCTTTATCAAAACTTACAAGCTACAAGTCAAATTTACATGAAAATTTTTACAAGTTCATGTAAATTATGTCTTTGTCCAAATAATTTATGCAAGACACTTGTAAAATTTGTCAGACGGAATGGAGAGTCGCCGGACACCCTCAGAAATAATCAGGAATTTCCATTAAGTTTTATACAAGTTGTAAGTTTTTTTTACAAGTTTTGATTTTTTTGATTAACGAAATGACTAATATAAGGGTGAAAACATATTAGTTAAATAAACAAAAACATTTGTAGCGTTTAATTTAACGTGTTTTGATAAACGGATTTCTGGAATAATTATTTTCATAAGGAAAATGCTTCTTTTTAAAAAGTACAGGACTTGTAAGTTTTGATAAACAGGGCACAGGCGTCTAGATTGATTGACGCCTAAACAAACTGATTTTGCCTAGACTGTGTACCATAGCAACAGCGTCGCTTAACTACTCCTAAGGTTAAAATCGCTTGCATGCCGCGCCGTCACACACAAGATACGTTTAGTTCGTGCAGGGGCGATACTTTTTTTTTTTTTTTTCACTCTCAGCCTGAGGGGCTCGGAGTAACCTTCCCGGACACCGAGGGGAAGGAGGCGGAAATCCCTCATTGGATACCACATAGCCGCCGTGCTATGCTGGTTATGTCAGACTCGACTGACTAAGACCGCCCGGAATTGGTTTCGACCCGCAACTATTGTAAGTCATAAAAAACCTTTATCGAAAGCGACCGCCCCCCGAGGGGAGGGTGGTGCGGCGTGTCACTCACCTAGGTGAGCATACGCTTAGAGGACGACCGACAACCAGAGAGGTCAACGGCCGTTTGGAAAAAAAATAATTAATTAATACGACTGATTACCAGAGGGGCGGTCAGCCGTAGAGATATCGGGTTGACCTGAGGGGTCGGGTGTGACCTGAGGGGTCGGAGGTGAGGGGGGCGGTACTGCCTTCTGGGCCTCCAATAGGCGGTCCAGATCGGCCGAGAGTTGGTTAGGAGGGTCCGTTAGGACGGATTTGGGTTTCCGGGATAGTTGGTTGGAGGAGGAAGCGGGGGGGTCATACCCCGCCGCGCTTCGGATTAAAGGATTTGGGTGATCCTCAGCTGATTCAAAGAATCGCTCAGAGATCTTGAGGAGAAATTGTTGGAGTGTCGGGAGTTCGAGGTCCCTATGTAAATCCGCATTGCGGACGTAATATGGGGCGTTAGCCGCTCTACGGCAGAAAAGATTTTGCACTATTTGCAATTTGTAAAGGACTGAGGGGGAGGCGTGAGCGAACACCGGGGACGCGTATGTCAACACCGGCCGCACGCAAACCTTATAGAGCGTTCGCTTGTTACGAAGGGACATTCTACTGCGCCGCTCCAACATGGCGTTGAGACGGCCCAAATAAAACCGCGCATTGCGGGTCACCCTTTTGACGTGAGGCTCAAAGGTGAGCCTCTGGTCCAGGGTGACACCGAGGTATTTGGCGGTTCTTTGCCAGGGGATGGATTTACCTAGCAAAGAGGGGGGACGGTCGATAGGGGGTAAGGAGCGGCGCTTGTGGCCGTTTTTGACACATTTGCTATCTACTTCTACGAATAACTACGAGGGCATGTAGTGATACCTTCTAAAAATACTAGACCATGAACCCTAAAATCTCCACGATAAACATTATTAAAATCTTTTTCTATTAATAACTTATTAAATAAAAACCTCTGAGGGCGCCAGACTTAGGTAAGATGGGTGGTAAAGCTGGCCAGGCTGGCTTATGAGGACATGACCTAGTGGAACTAGATGTGTTCCTCTTATGAATAGTAAAGAGGAGGAGGCCTTAAGCAAATTGATTGTCAATCAAAAACATCTGACAGACAGACGGACAACAAAGTGATCCTATAAGGGTTTCGTTTTTTTCTTTTGAGGTACCCTAAAAAGCATTTAAAGAAATAAACACAATATTTATATTATATATTTATTTCCTATTTCTTTAACTGCATAATTGTTATCAAACTTGCTTTTGAACACAATCGGTTTTATTTATGTAAGTAATTATTTTTCACACTAAACGTAACGTTTTTATTCACAACTTTTCTCTCACTTCTTTACGGCATGCATTTAGTCTATTATTAAAATAACTCATACATAACTTGACTGGCAAAAAGCTCTAATTTTAAAAAAAAATACAATACTTTATAAGCTAGCGTAACCTCCTTACTGAAAAATTTTAGAGGTATTTAAAAAATGAGGTCGTGGCTCTAAAAAGAGGAACTGCACTAAAGAGGCGTTATCACATAATTTGTTTATCCGATTGTCAGCGACGTCACTGCATTACATAAACGTTAACTGCCATGCAGTTTTATATAACATTGACTTAAAGCAGCGGGGAAGGCAGCCAGTTCGCGTCAAGACGGCATACGTACCGCGCGCGTAACCAAACGAAAATGCTCACGGCGCGTCTTTAAAAAAAAAACAAAACAACGGAGGATGTTCTAAATCCGAAAAAGCGCGGGCTAAGGGATAAGTCAACAAACCTACCAGCTTTTTTATGTCGTAAAATGAAAGTGAAACCAGTGCACTGACCGATGCAATATGTTCAGCGAAAACAAATGGAAAGTGATTCTGCTCGTCGTCGCGTCGGCCGCGGCGGTCGAACCAACCCGCGCGCTGAGCCTAGTCTACCAAAAGCCCTATAGAAACGTCATGTTCGTGCCAAAATACAGGAGGCGGGGGAGGCAATCCCGCGTATTGTTCCTCGACGACGCCGAAAACCACCAGAACTACGGTAGAGGCGAAATCGATTTGACACTCGATTCGAAAGTCAAATTCGATGACAGTTCCGATTACGAATTCACTTCACCTGAAGTCGAATCGACGACTAAAGTTGAGGAGTTGCCTTCGGGAAACGAGCGGTTTTACGAACCTCTACCGAGATTTAGACAGTTCCAATCTCCGCATTACTACCAGGGAAGGTATGGGCGTCCTTACGCCCCAAATTTTGGGTTTGATCCGTATCAAACAGTAGCCCCTTTCGCTTTACGGAACAGCTTCTACAGTGGTTACAACGGCTGGAAGGCACGGAGCCCCCGTGTCGTATTCCCTTACGCTACAGACAGTGTTAATTCTCTTGTGCACACCAATTCGCATGGAGGTCCCGGGTTCGATAATGTGGTTTTCCGTGATCAAAACTTTGCCAACGAAGTTGGGACGGATGAGCAGAGCTTGCAGGATATCAATGGAGGAAGCGACGCTTTCACGGAGAGAGGTAAGTTAGAAAGGAGTTTATAAGGTTACCATTACTATGCATGTTGTTGGCTGTATGTTTAACGTGCGGTTACATTTTTATATTAAAAATAAAAAGCTTTATCTTTTTTAAGTTTGATCGGTATTCCTTGTTTGAAACGAATACAAAAAGCGATTCGCTTCCGTTTATGTTTAAAAAAGTTAGCATCGTATGTTTGTATTAAAACCTTTTTGCTAAGTAATTAAAAAAGATAACTGAAGGCGGTGCGTACGTTTTTGTTTTGTTTTTAAAGTTCTACTGTATATCATAGTCAGACGAAAGTACTTAAACTTTTTTATAGTCAAAAAAAGAATTATTAGGTATAAGTTGGCTTTGAAGAAATGCTTACCTAATTTGTGAGAAAATATGCATGAATGTAATTATAATGATAAAAGCTTTCTCTCGCTGTTAGTATATAGGTATGAGTTAAAAGGTCAAATGTAGCACTTAGTAAGTAAAATAAGTGTTAATAAACGCACTTTTAAGAAGTTTAAGAAACTGTTAGTCTATTTATAACAACATTAAAATTTTTAAAGACAGAAAAGCTTATCTTTAGAAATTCTCTACATAAACAAGAACTCTACCATAATGAGAATAAGGCTCTTTTTTCTTCGTGGTAAAAACAAAAGATGCAGTCTCACTTATCGAAATTAACTTTTAAAGAATATAAAATACAATAGAGATCTAACCAAAGCGCAACTCATGAAATTAATAATATTTTAAGTTCGTTTCTTATCGAGTCAAAAACATCGAATGTATTTCACATCACATACACATTCCAAACCTGATTAAATTCCAATCATAACGTAGACAAACTTAACAGCTGTGGCAATTAGTTGATACCTGTAAAGACACAAGAACAGGGAGGTTACTCCCGAAACACGAACGAGGTTCTTAGATCGAATTGGTATTGAATAAACGTCATAAAGGAGTCGTTCTTTCCTGGGTTCACTTTTTTAAAATTTTCCTACACCCATAATATATTTTTTTTCTCGTAAATTTCTCTCGTGGGATAAGGTTTCCAAAAAGAAAAAAAATATTAATCCCTGCAAACATAAATAAAAAAATATTTAAAAACTTGAATAATGGTGCTCTTCATCGTGTATTTCTTAATGTTTTCGCTTTAAAATGAAAGTGTCTTACTATTAATTTTACTCTTCCGAGTATATCAATAGATTCTAATGCTTGTTACAAGTTTTTACTGTTGATTTAATCCTGAAAATCCATTTTGTGCGGCTGCCGGCTGTTAAGGGATATTCCTTTGCATTTTTATTTCTATTAAAATGATTACATTGGCTGTTGATATGTCATTTGTCATTTTATTTGACATCTGACAACATCAATGTGACACATGACAGTAAAAAATCGATGTTGCCAATGTAAAAAACCGTTTTGGGTTGCTGTTTTATTAACTTTAACTATCCAACTTTAAAAATAAAAAAAAAATGTTTGCAGGTTTAAAAAAATACATTGATACATAGACAGTAGGTTCCTTATTTTGTTCCCTTTCCATAAAATATAATTTTATGACCGTAGGCCACGGGTTACCCAAATGGGCCCAGCCCCCATACCAAAATGGAACAACTCCTTTGTTATTTTCGTACATTGAAAACGGTTTCCATGGTTTCCGTAGTATCGTTTTGACGTTTACTCGATTCCAACTCGATTTCGATATTCTCGACCGCGTCGGGAGTAGCCCCCCTGGTTGCAAGGCAACGAAAAATATTGTTTTATTTTTTAGCAGGTAAGTCGATTTGAATCTAAAAAAACTTCTCTTACCTATGAAATTTGTATGGAGAATTTTCAAGAAGTTGCGTTTTTCATACTAGTATTTTCTTTGTTCATTTAACAACCGTGAACACTCATGTAATAAAACTTGTATGTACTAATGTTTGAACACTATACTAACTTATTCCATTTACGATAAGCGAAAATAATAAGTTTTGGCTAAATACAAGTTGTATTTAGCCAAAACCAAACCAAAACCAACACTTGTTTTGCTTACAAAAAAAGAGTCAATTTCAAGACAGTTTTTTTTAATGTTAAGAAAGCTTAAATAAGGACTTTATATTTACTGATAGTTGACTATCATGGTCATAATTCGATATAATATGAAGCTATTGTTAAATATTTTAAATCATAGATGTTATTTTCTCTGTATGTGACAAAATAAAGATTTATCTAAAAGCTTGGGTATCGCGTTGATGTCTTTTCTATGGAACTCATTTCTTCTTTAAAAATAACGCTACCTACCTATTTTCTTTTCAAAAGTGTGTATTCATTTGATTGGTTAGCTTCTAAATAAAAGTACGATATACCTAAACTCGATAAGATAATATACATATTGCAGCTTTATATGATCTAATTTATTTTAATGTGTGTAATAAAATATTTCGTAAGTTTGCATATAAAATTGACAATGATTTTCTTATTACTTTTACTTTTAAAATTATGTTCTTTGTCAACTTTTTGGATCTAATAATTTGTATTTGCTTGTGTCGTTCATAAATTAGAACGCAATCGCTTTCGTTTGACAGATGGATGTGACACATTGCTGCATTTCTTTGGTAAGTTTTTATTTGTGCCATAAAGAAGCTTCAATGTGTTACATCCTGAAAGCGATTGCGATAGATTTTGAAATTAGACAATAGAAAGGCAGTATATTAAGTCGAGCTCCTTCGTCTATGCCCGTACTTCAGCAAGCACGCTTAACTTTCAGTCGTAAGTTAGGGCCTATCTCCCTTATCCACCTATAAGGAAGGCCTATATCGTGCAGTGTGAACATTCATATGGCTCATGTCGATGTCGTGTGTTCTATAAAAATTAAAAGTAATAAAATAGAGGTTGCCATATCAGCTGATCATGGCATGCCACACGTAAGACTTACAAATTAGCATACGGTATGAATGTCAGTGAAATTGATGTTGCACAGCTATTGTGATATAATAACGTTACGTGGTTACTGTCATTGAAATGTAATAGTTATTGTGATAACATTAAAAGTAATATTTGTATAAAATAAAATTAAAAGTCATAGGAATGATGTAATTTCAAATGGCAGTTTGGCAGCGAAGATTTTTGTTTACTTTGTACTAACAGTGGCAACAATGTCATGTGGCGTCTGTAAAAATCATCTCGTCTCTAACTAAACTAAAGTGGTCGTTTAATAGCTTAACAACAATGAAAACCAAACCACAACATAAAAAGTATTTTTAAATTTGAGATTTTTGCATTCACAATGCTATTTTTATACAATACTAAATAATTAAATTATATTATTAAATTATATATAATATTATTATTTAGTGACTCGGTAGCTCAGCGGTCAGAGCATTGGACCGGATTAGAGTTGTTCAAAACGCCTATAAAGCAACAGCACGCTACAGACTATATGCTATTGATTTCTAGCGCGCTAACGCTATGTTATAACGCGCTATTTATCAGGCAGCGTGCGGTCGGCTGGCTGGCGCGTTAGATGCAGCACGTTGGATCTCGTAACACGTTACGTCACACGTCGTTCGTTAGACAGATCGCGCGCTATACAAAAATGTTATTTATTAATACGTCGCATTTTAGTCTTAAATAAAATAAAGCAGTAAACTAATGAACTTTCTTTTATACTTTTCGGGCTAAGAACTGTCTATTATTGAATTATACGATTACGGAATAACAAACGTATGTCGGAAAAACAAGTGAAGGTAGGAAAAGTTTGTCTAGTGATCTGTAGTTAAGAAAAACCGGTGCAAGCGATTTTCGACCTTATTGACATTTGAAATTCGGTTGTTTTTTTGCCGTATTCTCGTTTACTAACTTAAAGATTCAATAAAAACCGTTATTTTGATAAATGTCAATAAGGTCGAAAATCGCTGGCACTCATTTTTTTACTTGTGATCACTAGACAGTGTTTTCTAGTTAAAAAAACAAGTGCAAGCGGTTTTCGACCTTATTGACGTTTGAAATTCGGTTGTTTTTTCCATATCTCTCGTTCACTAACTTTGCTTAGCTAAATAGCTTTTACATAATAACTAATTGACTTAGTTGTGTCATAACAGCCCTAATCGAACTATCACAATATAAGGCCGCGCGCGATATTATACCCAGTTTACAGTTATGTGTCCCAAAAGTCCTAATTTATTTAACAATAACGTCAATAACGTGTTAGATACACAAAGTCACTATGACAAATAAGTTCGCGCGCGATAAGTACCTAGCGCCTAGCGTGCTGCGACTGGCTGCGAGAATAACGTTCATAACGCGAACGATACCAATAGCGCTTACGCGACGACTGCCCGCCCGCGCGCGCCCAACGCGGCCTCGTCCGCTGCCGGCCAACGCCCCGCTGCTAGTTGCTACTCGTTATATTTCTAGCGTCATAACGACTACTTACATAGCGCGCGATGTGCGCTATGCATAGATAGCGCGCTAGAATATTGCGCTAGACGTTATATTAACCACCTCAGCCTGCCTAGCATGACCGATTTATATCGCGTGATATAGCATTTTATCGACACTCAACTGTCAAATTCTTTTGTCTTTTTGACAGTTGAACGTGATAAAACGCTATATCACGCGATATAAATCGGTCATGCTAGGCAGGCTGGACCGGATATCCAACTAGAAGTGGGGCTACTAAGGCATGTGGGGTAAACAGCGTTGTTTGCACATTTTCGAACAATTTTTCTTTAGTTTTCGACTTATGATGAAAATAATCATAATCATTTATTCACAAATTCATTTCGTTCACATCAACAATGTAGGTACAATATTTCTATAAAACTAGGTTAGTATGCATAAACAAATAAATAAGCAATTAGTTTCTACATAATAGGTACTAAATCATACGAGCTATTTAGCTACACATAAAATTACAAATATAGTTTTATTTAGGTAATAAATCATTGTTTGTGCCTGAACTAGGTTATCCTGTGTTTCAGGCGATATGCGGCTATGGAAAACATAATTATTATGGCATTACATATTATGACAAATAATTAAAGTTAAATACATTTTTAATAGAATTACTTATTGACTAAACTAATCGCAAAGTATACCTAAAACTAATACTAATCATCTTAATACTACAGCATGTGCTAGACGGATTTAATCACGCCCCCCGACCAAGGTCACCTTGGTGGAAGCTTGATTGGGGCGTGGTATCATCCACGGATTGTGTTGCGGCTACACGAGTTTACATCCAAGCGCCAACACGCTCCCATTCCACAGTAATGATATCCATCAGTATTGTAACTCGGCCCTGTCCTTAAAATAATTACCTAAAGCCGTGCGGTACATCAACACAACAGGTTCAAAAAAATAATTTTTAGGCAATAAAATACCTAGATTAACAAAACTTATGGTAAAAAAAAAGCTAAATACATATTATTGGAAGAAACAGATTAGTTAAAAATCCTTAGTAGGTAGTATTAGTCAAAGAGCACTATCTTGCTTTTTAAGTTATTATTTTCCTGGTCTTACAACTGGATTTAACTTTAATAATTTTCTCTTCGCATTGTATTATAGGTATTATGTAGTTTATGTAGGATTATTATATGTTGGTATTAGTATATTAGTTACATTTTATCATATATTTATGAAGGTATTCGAGTTTAGTAGGATTATTATTATTACTTTAATGAATTTGCACACGTCCAACTACCGCATCATATTTATCTGAATTCCTGTCCATCCCAAGGTTGCCTGGAAGAAATCGCTTCTTAGTGATAAGGCCGTCATTTGTATGTCTCCTTTATGTTTGTATTGTTACTTGTTTGTTCTGTGTGTATACAATAAAGAGTATATAAATAAATAAATATCTTTCGTTCGTCGTTTCGTTTGTGTACTGAGTGCAGACTGCAGACCGAACTCGAGGCGCTTAGGTAGGTATTTGATCGAAGTATGGCCACAGAATACATAATAGTACAAGTATGGCTCGCTTTTCAACTATTTGTATGAAGTTGGAATACTGATAGATATCATTACTGTGATTCGGATGTAACTTGCGCCCTTCCTCCAAGGACGTTGAAGGTCATTTGGATTGGATGGAGAAATTTGGATTACATCTACCGTCTAGATGGATGGCATCAAGCAAGGTCACCTCTGTTGGGAGGCGTGATTAAATCCGTCTGGCACATGCTTACAAGTAACTCCTCTGTCTCATCATACGTCATCTTTTGGAGAGTGGCTTTAAGGATATTTTTGCAGTTTATGCGATTGAGTGGATAAATAGATATTTTAGCACTTAATTTATTGTAGAGAAACGGTCCTAGAAACTTGTAAAATTTTCTTGTAAAAGCAAGATTATTTCCACCGATAGTATAAACTTTATCTTTCCGTCTTTTGTTAGTAATCTCAGTGCTGTAATGAAGGGCTGCGTGCTGCTTCAGAACTATGCTCAATACAAAAAGTTGTCTAACTGTTAATACTCCACAAAATGAAAAAAATGAAAAAAAAAATACCATTTCCACCCTTATCTCTGAAGTTTGCAATGAGAAAAATCTGAAATAATTCTATGTAATAGTAGTTTATGTAAAGATTACAGGAAAAATAAAACGATATATATAATATACTTTTGTAGAAATTATCATCAAAAAATACATTAATTCCACTACCGGTCAACAGATGGCGCTGACCTAAGAAAAACACATTAGTTTTACTATCGGTCAAGAGATGGCGCTGACTTAAAACTGCAATAATAATTAATTTTACTACTTTGCAGTGTATTTATTATCATGGTACGGAAACCCTCCTTTGTCTTATTTTGTGTCATGGCTGACCAAAAACTTATTATATCCACCGTGCTTTGGAATGCGGCTGAATTTGCAGTCGTTTACACCTAACAATCCACATTGGGCCCGCGTTGTGGGTTATGGCCCATACTCAGCACATGGGACATGGCACTGTCTTATAGATTAACAATTAAATCCAATCTCTTAACAGCTACCGCCGCGGCAGTGAACCTACCACAATGGCACTTTTACGATTGTGTGGTAATCAGCACGCATGCGATTTCATGCATGCGCACTCTCAGTAGCTCGTTAAGAAACATTCAGTTGTTTCCTTCGAGATTTAACAGACAATTTATGACCCAATCAGTACTCTTAGCACGAACAGCTATCGAAAAAAATAACGCGCGTAAAATCATTCGATAGTGCAATTTAGTATGGAAAATTTGTACAACGCCATCTACCGCCGAATAGCGAAATTAAATTTTCCATAGAGTTGTCTATCGAGTAATTTTACGTGCGTTTTTTTTCTCGATAGCTGTTCGTGCTAAGGGTACAGAAGACTTTTTACCTTAGGTATGCACCGTTTTTACAAGCACTTAATTTTACTTCTTAAATTCGATTTGATCGTCAATTTATTTGTTGCCTAAACAAAATACAAAAAAAAAAATAATTTCACTATACGTAAACATCACTTTATTTGCAATTCAAATCCATATAATTCGTTATAGGAAAACGACACAAAGTTTTAGGACATAATGTCATTGCGAAAAATTCACGCCTCACAATTTGCTCAAACAAGCTATTTTGCACCTTATTTTTAGGCGCTTAAAGTTGATTTTTATTAGAAGTGTAAGCAACTCTCGATTTTTACGCTCGCGTGCGACAAAATGTATGCAAATTTTTACCAATAATTGGCGACTGTCAGACTTGTCTGTTTATCTTTTTACGATAGGAGAAAGGAGTGGAAATATTTTTTAAACAATAAAAGCTGTAAATTGGGCGTTAACAGGTTTGCTGCCAACCCCGCAGATCTGCGGGGTGCGGAGCGAGCGCGGGGTGCCCCCTCCGCAATTCTGCGGAGTAGCACCGTGCAAATTATAAGAGAAGAGTCAGTACGCGTCTGTCTCTGCGCTTGGCGACACGTTTTTAGGCTGGCACTGCGCTTGAATGTTGTAGATTTTCAATCATTTTTTTTAATGAATATCATTTGTCTCTCTAATTTTTATGATTATTGGAAATACGGTGGCAAAATATTACTGAAAGTGCAATTATTAAAACAAAATTTTATAAAACAATGTGGTTTCTTTCATATCCCTCAACATACAAAATAAACTACCTACCCCTCAAAATTGCGGGCCCGGCACTGTGGTTGAAAATTTCAATCACAGTTGTCGGATTTTTCCAAGAAATCTCTTTATACCTACTAGCCGGCAGCAAACCTGTTAAATGATTGTTAACAGCCGTTTTGTGCAACGGCAGCAATATTACATTTATGGGATCCTGTAGTCTCTAGTATAATAATGTACTCTATGCCTGTAGCATTATAATTACGCTGTGCCAGTAATGAACATACGGGCAATGAACAACGAACTATAAACACCGAAACACTAATAAGCCCTTTTAGACTACTTACCCAATTTTCAGTGCGCGATGTTCAGACTGTCATAAACATTAAGGCCCATAATACTAAATAATATACTAGAAAAAATACGACTCGCACCAGATCAATACTCAGACGGGAATCGAACCAGGTAATTCCTCACATTGGTGAAATAACGCTGGCTTGCAG
The DNA here is from genome assembly GCA_950108535.1 of Agriphila straminella. Classification (NCBI taxonomy): domain Eukaryota; kingdom Metazoa; phylum Arthropoda; class Insecta; order Lepidoptera; family Crambidae; genus Agriphila; species Agriphila straminella. The sequence continues at coordinate 15,534,408 of OX467304.1, forward strand.
CGTAAGAGTAGGATATACTAGAAGAAATTCGGCGATGTCACTAGTGACTCGGTAGCTCAGCGGTCAGAGCATTGGACCGGATATCCAAAGGTCGCGGGTTCGATTCCCGTCTGAGTATTGATCTGGTGCGAGTCGTATTTTTTCTAGTATATTATTTAGTATTGTGTAAAAATAGCATTGTGAATGCAAAAATCTCAAATTTAAAAATTAAGGCCCATATTAGTCGTCAACTAGAGCAACCAATTCATTTATTTTTATTATACATAAACCAGGTCAATATTTTAAAAAACCGGTCAAGCAAGAGCGAGTCGGACTCGCGCACCGAGGGTTTCCGTACCATCATAATAAATACACTGCAGAGCCTGCTGTAGAATGATAAAATTATTATTGCAGTATTAGGTCAGCACCATCTCTTGGCCGATAGTGAAACTATTTTTTTTAGTCCAGCGCCATCTCTTGACCGTTAGTGGAACTAAATATTTTTTTCTTGCGTCAGGGCCATCTGTTGACTGGTAGGGGAACGAATAAATTTTTTGTTTGTTTTATGAATTTCTAAAAAAGTGTGTAATATTGAGACATCGTTTTATTTTTCCTGTAATCTTTACTTAAACTACTATCACATAGAATTATTTCAGATTTTTCTCTTTGCTAACTTTGGAGATAAGGGGGGGGGGGGGACACAATAAAGTGCAATTCAGGTCGCACAGCGCTCCCTTCGCTCCAAAACATGCACTTTGTAGTTGCCTCTCTTTATATCGCGTAGGTCTTATCTTTTCTGATGTATGAAATTTGTCCTCTCTGAGGACGCCGCGCGCTTCAGTCTAGCGCGCGGAGTGACAGAGCCCTGCCCATAGTTAGCGACCACGTTTCAATGCCGTAAGTCATCACTGGCAACACACACTGTTCATAGACTTTCGTCTTGAGACACTGAGGTAAGTCGGGTGCGAAGATTTTTCGAAGCTTCCCGAATGCGGGCAGCATTCCGAGTTGGATTCGACGAGAGATCTCTTTCTCGAAGTTGGACTTACCTAACTGGATTGCCTGTCCTAGGTATACGTAATACCCCATTAGGTACTAAATTACTCACTGTATATTTCATCGACATTCAACTGTCTAAGTTAAAAAAAGTCAGTAAAAAAAAAACAAAAAACCGACTTCAAAAAACCTACCTCTAAAAAGCAAGAAATAATATTCGTAATAATAAAAATACGTCTATTGAAGTCGGGTGGGGCTGGAGTACAGATTCCTTTTTTTTATTCTTAAAGCCCCACCCGACTTCAATAGACGTATTTTTATTATTACGAATATTATTTCTTGCTTTTTAGAGGTAGGTTTTTTGAAGTTGGTTTTTTGTTCTTTTTAAACAATTTTTTATTTTTTTATTTTTAGTATAGGTACCTTAAGTAAGGTATATTATATATGTAGAAACAACGGCTCAACCAAACGTAAGATAATCGCGGAGAAACATACATACGGGTCAAACTGAGAACCTCCTTTTTTAAGTCGGTCAAAAAACTACACTTAAGATATCCATCTTCCAACAAAAAAATTATTATCTCATTTAGCTCATAAACAAAGAAGTAATACGACCAATCATCGAGGTAATTCACACAAAATCATACTATTTTCGTGCTTTTTTCAAAATTACTTAAAAAGTACTGAACCGATTTCCAAATTTTAAAAAAATGGGACCAACTTGGGAGTGTACCTAGTGTAATAACGTTTGAATCATTTCAATCGGTCCAGCCGTCTTTGAGTAATCGGTGGACATACACGAAAAAAAAAACAAATATACAGACGAACATAGAACCTCCTCCTTTTTTGGAAGTCGGTTAAAAATCATACTATTTTCGTGCTTTTTTTCAAAATTACTTGAAAAGTACTGAACCGATTTCCAAATTTCTAAAAAATGGGACCAACTTGGGAGTGTGCCTAATGTAATAACGTTTGAATCATTTCAATCGGTCCAGCCGTCTTCGAGTAATCGGTGGACATACACAAAAAAAAAACAAATATACAGACGAACATAGAACCTCCTCCTTTTTTGGAAGTCGGTTAAAAATCATACTATTTTCGTGCTTTTTTTCAAAATTACTTGAAAAGTACTGAACCGATTTCCAAATTTTAAAAAATGGGACCAACTTGGGAGTGTGCCTAATGTAATAACGTTTGAATCATTTCAATCGGTCCAGCCGTCTTCGAGTAATCGGTGGACATACACAAAAAAAAAACAAATATACAGACGAACATAGAACCTCCTCCTTTTTTGGAAGTCGGTTAAAAATGCAACTTTATGAGCTATATTACCTACTTCTCTATACACGATAATTGATAGAATCAACATTTTACTGGTCCGAAATGGGCCGAAATACTTTAACATAACCGCAGAACCGGTGTTAAAAATGTTGTTTCCATAAGTTAGTATAATTTATTCAAATTATGAGTCATTAAATTTCATATTGGATCGGTCGTAGAATTTTTCCAAATAAACTGGGTCAACGCGACAATCTTACCGAAACTGTGAAACAGATTCGGACCGCCTGCTATTAGGGTTGTCAAAACGGGAAAAGCATTAAGTTGGATAAAAGGGCCTTAATTATTTCCTTTCATTATAACGAATTTGTATAAAATAAAAAAATAACAGACTTTTTTATATAAATTATGTCAAGTGAGCTAATTGGATTTAACTGGAACTTGTGATACAGGCCCTTAAATTTACGGATCAGGCATATTTAATGTCCCCTTCCCACTGCTGGGACCGGTCTTCCTAATGGGTGGATAAGGAGGATTTTGGGAGCTACTACTTTTCACACCACGAGGGATCAAAGTAATATTTTTTGGTCACCCATCCATGACGGACCCTTGCGAAACTTGCTTAGCTTCCGCAATCATCGGGCCAATACACTAACCCACTACGCCGTTGAGCTCTTTGAATTAAAATGAAACAGATTTTTTTAAATTATCTACCTATATAAGCTAACTGGACCATAATTGGAAGCTCTAAAAAGGATCTAGAGTTTTGGGATTCTTTAATGTTATTATTGTTGACACACACTTTAAGGAACTCGGTGGCGCGGTGGTATAGCGCCTGGCCTTGCGATTGCGAAAGTTAAGCAACTTTCGCAAGGGCCAGTCATAGGATGGGTGACCAAAAATTTCTTATCTCGAGTTCCTCCGTGCTTCGGAAGGATCGTTAAGCTTTTAGTCCCGGCTACATTTGCAGTCGTTAACACCCATATCCACTTTGGGCCTGCGTAGTGGGTTATGACCCGTCCTCCTTATCCATCCATAAGAAAGGCCTGTGCCCTAGCAGTGGGGACATTAAAAATGGCTGATGAAATACACTATCTAGCTCCTTGAATTAAAAATGTAACAGATTTTTTAATTAAAATTAAATTAAAAAAAAAAAAAAAAACTTTATTTCCGTAAAAAATCTTACAGTAGTATTTCAAGCCGCCACACTAGGCGTAGCCTGTCCTGTGGGGAAAGTATACGTTTTACAATTTAAGCAATTACGGCAAAACAGAATAAACAGTAACAAAACAGGAAAAATTTAAAATTCGAAAAAACAAATATAATGTTGTGGTTATCTGTCTAGTTAGCTTACTGGGCCTTATTTAGAAGCTCTAAAGCAGGGGTTTTCAAAGTGTGAGACGCGCCCACCAGGAGGCGCAGAGACTTACCAAGGGGGCGCGGGCGACCCGTTTAGTTCATTCATATGTCATTGTTTTGTGTATTTTTTTTTTCTAATTTGGTATTAACCTAAGTCTGAGTAGGGAAAACTGTTTTAAACTTTAGACCCCAGTCTAAAGGACCCCAGTTTCGGGATTTTATTAATGTTATTGTTGTTGACAACCCTATTTGAGCACCTAAATCTCGGACTCGACATTAGTGGTACTTTCTAGCGCCACTTTCGACGCTGTTACGCAACGAGCGCGGAACGAGCACGTAACGACGTGATGTAATGCGCTCCCTCTCTGATCGCTACGGAAGATCTACCCTCTCGCTCTGGACTATTGTGCTCCACTTATGCATGTATCAAAGAACAATCCTTTTTTTTAATTAATCGAGCATCTTTTTTTAATAGGTTAAATCCAAATGTTTTTTTCTTTAACCCCCAGATCCAAATAATCAATCCACAGACAGGGATATGCCTAATCCAGATTAGTTGCTGAGTAATGTCGTTATGGAGTTTTTGGCGCCATTTTGTCGGGTTCAGTTCGGTGGCTATTTTAATTATTTGCAAATTGTTTTATAGTGGATAAAATTGGTGCAGTTTTGTGGTACAAGTGTCTACCGCATCTGAACAATATGTGGGATAATTGAAATAGGTGCGATCTTGGTTGTGTGAAGCTGAGACTTTTATTGTAGTGGTGGCTACCTCGACAGAGCTTACCAAGTAAACTGTATCGATATATTTGATGCCAAATGCTCCAAGCAGCATTGGAATACGATGCACCCGCATTCTAATGTTAACTGAAACAATACCACTGAATTATTTAACACTTGACACTGGCAAAAATTACTCCCTGAAGAGGAGTAGATTGCCATACCAAAACTAAGAATAAGAACTGTCGTTATTTTTTTATTATTATCAACCGTTACATAGCAACTAATCTGGATTACCTATTACCTACCCTTATCTGTGGATTGATTAAAAGATTATCAATATTAAGATAAATATTTTAAATAGTATAAAAAAATCATACCGTTCTATAGGTATAAATAGTTTGAAAACCTAAAGCGCAGTGATTACATCACCTTTGATTTTATTATATTAGGTTGTAAAGAATTAATTAATTTGTTTAAACCATTAATAACCACAGTAACAAAGTAGAGTAACCCACGTTTCCGTTCTAATTGGTGCCGCCGGAAATAAGAAATAAGTTAAGATTGTAGTTAAATATGTAATAACAGTACGGTACAGTGCGTTTTAAACTTTTTTTTATGAAAGATATGCTATCACGCCTGATGGTAAGCGATGATGCGATTTTGTAGTACAGTTTTGTAGTACAGTTTTGTAGGCTAGCGCTGCTAGCAAGGAGCTCTGTGGCGCGAGGAGCTCGGTGGCGCAGTGGTTTAGCGCCTGGCCCAGCGATTGCGGAAGTTAAGCAACGTTCGCAAGGGTCGGTCATGGGATGGGTGACCAAAAATGTATTATATCGAGCACCTCCGTGCTTCGGAAGGCACGTTAAGCCGTTGGTCCTGGCTGCATTTGCATTCGTTAACACCCACCAATCCGCATTGGGCCCGCGTGGTGGGTTATGGCCCATCCTCCTTACCACCACAAGGAAGGCCTGTGCCCCAGTAGTGGGGACGTCAAAAATGGCTGATGGACATGTAATAACAGTACGGTACAGTGCGTTTCAAACTTTTTTATATGAAAGATATGCTATCACGCCTGATGGTAAGCGATGATGCGATCTACGATGGAACGCGCTTGCCTAGAAGATACCTATTCACTCGCGACTTGAAGGCCCCCAGCCTGTACCTATCGGGAAACACAGACTCGGACTAGGAGTTCCACTGTCTAGCTGTACGGATGATAAAATTTGAAGCAAAACGCTTAGTGCGAGTCTTTGGAATATCCACCAAAAAAAACAGAAATAATGATATATGAATATAAAAACAGAATATTGAAATAACTTAAAACTCATAACAATGATTTACAAAATCACAAACTTAGCATCTTCGCCTGTCCCCCCAATTCCAAAAGACGAATGTTACTACTACAGCCACTCTACTATTCGAATTAAATCTAATAATGAAATTTTATAAAATGAATCAAGGTGTACGGTTTGCAGTAAAGTTGATGTGTGCATAGCATCATAAAAATGTTTTCTACTTTAGAACTTTATCATGAAATATTAACTATAGCTATATATATAACTATTTTAGCCGCAAAACTCATGATTCAGAATATTTATCTAATATAATTTTAATTAGGTTTCTGGTGAAGAAACATGTTGACTAAGCTATATACTATTTCCTTTTGTGTTGTTTTGTTCTGGCAACACCTTTATTGAAATTTTTGCTACGAGATTAATAAAACAGACTTTACAGTCATTTGTTTTGCTGCGCTTTTAACTTCTTGGTAACTTATTATAATTACTGATATGGCCTAATTGATTGCATGCGACTGAATTTGCTAGTAACTAATGTTTATGTGTGCTTGCACGGAAAATAGCGATTATATCAAGCGGGTCTTACGTCTTTTCTATATGTTGTAGCCCTTCTGCTGAACACAGAGACTTTATATTTAGTGATGTTACGCTCCAATCATGAACTATTATATCATTGATCGAACCAGGAAGGTGTTATGTCAGAATTACGAGTGAGCTATGCGACATGTGGCTATAGGCACTTCCCTATATCGTGTTGGGTGAGGCTGCTTGTTTGTGGAAGGGCCAATTGCACTAACAGACTTGGTCCAATCAAGCTAAATATTAAAGCTATTCCCTGACCGAAAGTGGCGTCCTCGGAGGTTTTTATCGAGGAATTTTTAGGGCTCATAGTCTAGTATTTTTTAGAAGGTATCACTACATTACCTCGCAGTCTTTCGTTGAAGTAGATAGCAAATGTGTCAAAAACGACCACGCTTTTAGCAGTTTTGCTATCTACTTCTAGCAGTGACTACGAAGGAAATGTAATGATAGCGTCTAAAATACTAGACTATGGGAACTAAAAATTCCACTCGAAGTTTTATTAAGATTGTGTATTAGAATTACAATATTAAATAAATTCACCACGGGGCCACTTTCGCGCGCATGGAAGCTTAACTTCATCGGTCGATTATTATCGTTCGATAGTGGATTGGTCGCGCATGAAATCGATGGTTCCTTGGCCGATAGATTTAAGGCGAGGCCAGTTCACGATCTGATGAAAAGATCGATTTTTAAACTTCCAATGTGAAGAACTGATGTAGAATTCTACTTCTCAAAAATTACTGTAAACTGAAAAAGAAACAAAGAAACACAATAACCGAACAGAATATTGAAAAATGGCTTGGTAACTCTGTAAAAAAATCCTGAATAACACCATAAAAACTTATAAAAATAAACTTCAAATCGTCAGATTTCGTAATTTTCAACGACAGTGATATGATTTTTTATGCAAAAGGGATAGCTTTTTTATTGATCTAACACTATCGTGTTAGATCAATAAAAAAAATGTACTCGGTTATTACCGAGTACATTTTTAATAAATGATCCAGTATTTCAGAAATCAATAAAAATAACAAAATTTCGTCAAATTTCTGGCGAAGCGACCATTAAAGCTATGCAATATTCGACCTTATTCTAAAGATATAGTGAAAGAGTAAATTTCGGGAACTGCCTCGCCTTAAGCGCGCACGGAAACTCAAAGAATCGTACGATTGGAAATAAGGATACTGAAGTAGCATGTGTTTGTGCTCTTGCTCTCAAAATGCGTAAGAAGTAACACCGAAAAAAGTACTGGGTGCATGCAACCACTAATTAGTGCTAGATTAGTGAAAGGGCTTCATGATATCAAAATTTCGCTGATATCTAACCATATCTTTTGCTTGGTTTGGCGATCCCTGTAATTTTTAATTTTTTTGTCATATAGTCTGAGCCGGGCTTCAATCAACGTTATTAATTTCTCCTAATCTATATTTATTTCTTCAGCCATTATGATAAACTGCTACAAAGCTCACGCTTGGCCGTTTAATTATCGGGTGCATGCGCGGCCTCTCATAGAATAGCATAGGTTACATGACATCGCCCGATCGCTATCGGCCGGCAATTTTGTGTCTCGTCACAGATTTTGAAATCGGTCGATTTAGTTAGCTACCATGCGCGCTTTTACACGTAATGCCTATGTTGTAGCTCACCGATAGTTTGATCGGCCGATGCAGTAAGCCTCCATGCGCGCCTAGCCTAAAGCTTTTTAACCGACTTCAAAAAAAGGAGAAGGTTATCAGTTCGGCTGAATTTTTTTTATTTTTTTTTATGTTTGTTACCTCATAACTTCGTCAATCACAAACCGATTTAAAAAAATCTTTTTTTGTTTGAAAGCATATAGTTACAGATTGGTCCCATTGTCATAAGATCACGATCTGATGATGGGATCCTGGAGAAATCAAGGAAACTCTTCAAATATTATAGGCACACCTATAGCCATTTTAGTATTTTCTTATGTAACTCGTGCATTTGCTTTCGAAAAGTACCATTTTGGTGAAGTGGAACTGATGATGAAGACCATAGATGATCACCGGAACTATTTACTAAATAAGTATCTCACTGGTGCGATACGATTACTTTAATATGGTTGCTAGGCTATTTATGTTGTTCGTCATAATGCAAATGGTGAAGTGGAGCTGATAGTAAAGTACCAGGAGAACTCCTCAAGAATTAGCGCCCCTGCGTCGGGAAAACCAGTATTTTGTAAAAAGTGATGAGCCATTGACATAAGACTAGTGTAACTTAGATAATATCGTCACTAAATATACCATACTTACCACAAAAAGCTAAATTTAAAAAAACCTAACTTTTAAGGCGTGCATGCCGCACTTTTCGTGGGTCTACCCATGTTTTATCTACCTAGATAATATACTTACTGGATAAGATAATATAAATAAACTAAATATAAATAAACTAAAGTAATTATATCTACCAAATACAGAAGGTACTTACTTACACTAAAAATAAAAAATGATTTAAAAACAAAAAACCGACTTCAAAAAACCTGAAAATGAAAACAAAAAAGCTTCAAAATTAAATACCTCTAAAAAGCAAGTGTTTTAGTACAATGATATGCGTATCTAGTGATTTGAATATTATTTCTTGCTTTTTAGAGGTATTTAATTTTGAAGCTTTTTTGTTTTCATTTTCAGGTTTTTTATTACACGACTGCCCAAAAAAGTACGGTAAAAAAGTAAAACAGGGAGTGTTGTGTTCAGTGTTCATGTATGTTTGTGGGTATGTTAGTTTCTTTATTCCACCATGAGTTTCTTTATTTCAACCGTCTCTGTGGTCTAGTGGTTCGCCCACCTGTATAAGTCGCAGGGGTCCCAGTTTCGATTCCCAGAAGGGGGGTACATTTTGTACTCGGTTTGGTTGGTGGTAGGGCTTATTTCAAATCCACCTGGCTAGCTACCATTATCTTACCTGAGTTTGACGCCATTACAATAATCGAATATTGTTTTGTTCCGGCAGTTAGAGGTAAGATAACCAGGGCTACTATTGTCTAATTTAAAAAATCTATCGCAATCGCTTTCATTTGACAGATGGATGTGACAAATTACTGCATTTCTTTGGTAAGTTTTTATTTGTGCCAAAAAGAAGCGTCAATGTATCACAACCTGAAAGCGATTGCGATAGATTTTGAAATTAGACAATAAGCCCCCTGGGCCTTATCGTCACTTAACATCAGGTGAGGTGAATGTCAAGCACTGAACCGTAGTAGATAAAATAAAATATATAAATAATAACCTTACGAAGTCTTGGATTTACTAAAGAGGCATCCATACGATAAAGTATACTTACATTAATCACTTTTGATCTACACAAACTTTCTTTCTTGCGTTATAGTGACATAACATTATTATAAAGTTACAATAACTTAAAACTAACAAGCTCCAGATACATCCCGATAAACAAAATCTTCACACTTAGATCAACTTAAAAACAAGTCAAATAAATATATATTTTCACATCAACACACACTTTCGTGCGATACAAAGGCAGTTCCCATACTTTATCTGTTTTTTGTGGAAACATCAGTGAAACTAAAGTTTTCACCCGGTTTTGCTCTCACGCTCGGGAGATGTAGAAATTATTGCTGTATTGTATTTTTTTTGTGTTTTTACTTACACTTGGGTTGGATTCAAGGTCGTAGTGATAAAAAAACTAAAGTAATCTTTAATATGTGTTATTAGATCTCGTTTAGAGAATTTTAAGTACACATTTGCTAACACTTTTTTAATTGTTGTCGTGTATTTGTTTTTTAATTTAGTTTATTCGGGAAAACAAACAATTGTTGATTATATAAATGAAAAACGTTTGAGGAATACTCATAGTACAATAAATACCGTTACAGCTTAAAAAAACCGGCAAAGTGCGTGTCGGGCCACGCGCAGGATAGGGTTCCGTACCATACCATTATGGCTGCAAAATTATATTTACTCTCTTTTTTACACAACTAACGACGATCCAAGTTTTAATACTAGGCTAAAAAAATTGCACCTACAATTTTTTTTCAATACAGTTGCTCGAAAATGTAAGTTTACGATGACAGTCGAGCGTGCGGTAAGTTGATTTTACCGCACGCCGTGCGTTTTTGTTTACGGATTAGTACAGCGTGCGGAAAGCTAATTTTACCGCACGCCAGCGCCGTGCGTTTTTATTTACGAACGTTTTTTTAATTTCTACTAGCTTCCGCCCGCGACTTCATCCGCGTGGACTGTAGAAAAATATTACAACCAGTTTAAAATGACCCCTTTAGTGTATGAAAGTACTACGGAGAGTTCAAGCTGTTTCCCTGGTTCCACCCACCTGAATTTGATGAAACATAGCTTAGATTTTAAGTTGGACCTACTACTAAATTGTGAAAAATCCATCAAAATTCGTTTTGCGGTTTTTGCGTAATTCGCGCACAAATATTTAGAATTGACAGTTTTATTATAATATGTATAGATTACAATTTCAGTAGTACCTATAATGTTTTCTCGCAAATGGATTGAAAAACGTAGTATGGCACACGGTTGTTAAGGTTTTTTTAAAACATCCTTACCGCAACCTTGTATCATAAACTACTATTTCCAATTATTTATAATTTGATTGACCATTACTCGTCAACTTGTAAAGCCTACTTTATAGTGATAGTTTTCCTTTTAGCTTCATTATATGTATATTGTAATTGTATTCAACCCATCCCCGTCCCCTTATACAAAAACAACTCTAACGGATAATCAGTAAACCGAATCAAAAGACCTATTCAACGATGAATATATAAATAGTATGCCAAAAAACAATTATGCTAAAGTATTATTATGACAAAAAAAATATGCCAATTCCGTTATGCCAAATCAAATTAGGTATAAAACTATTATGCGAAAAAATTGTTTAAAAAAACCGACTTCAAAAAACCTGCCTCTAAAAAAGTAAGAAATAATATACAAATCATTAGATACGCATTATCATTGTTATAATAAAACACGTCTATTAAAGTCGGGTGGGGCTTTTAGAATAAAAAATGGAAGATGTACTCCAGCCCCTCATTAGAAACAATATCTAATGGTTTGTATATTATTTCTTACTTTTTTTAGAGGCAGGTTTTTTGAAGTCGGTTTTTTTGTTTTTTAAACAATTTTTAATTTTTTTAATTTTTAGTGTAAGTACCTTCTGTATTAGGTAGTGTAGGTATATTATTTAGGTAGAAAAATCAGCTCAGCCAAACGTGAGATAATCGCGGAGAAACATACATACATACAAACTTAATACCTCCTTTTTTTCAAGTCGGTTAAAAAGACTACACAATGGTATCCCTTCCGCAACAAAAAAAATCATCTAATTCGGTTCATAAATAACAAAATTGTCAAGTTGGTTGATTTAATATCATAGTATTTTTAGGATTACTTGTAAACTACTGAACCGATTTGAAAAAAAATTAAATGGGACCATCTCGCAAGAAAACTCAATCGAACAAAAAAGAATTATCTAAATCGGTCCATAAATGTCGAAGATACGCGCGAACAACGATAAAAATAAAATAAAAAAAAACATACAATCGAATTGAGAACCTCCTCCTTTTGATGAAGTCGGTTAAAAAGGGATCCCATTCAACGTCAAAAAATGTCATCCCCACTTTACATGTAGAGAAGGTAAATACAAAAAAATATCAAGATTTTACGGGATTGCTCGACAGAACGATCTCGTAACGAACCGAAAATTCTGAAACTTTTTTCTATTACTAAGGGAGCTATATTCCTATCTATAAAAAAATTGTTTTTTTCAGACATTCCCCATTCATTAATAGTAGTTATTACAGAACAAGATCCAATTTGGCGCCCATGCGAGCGTAGCGTAGTAAATTGTGTATTAGAATAGGGATGATGACTAATGAATAAAGTAACGAAATACTAATAAAAATCGTAAACATATTAAACTTTTAGAGTAGCTTGCATACCTCTTGGTTTTATATATTGCATATTATTTATTTTATGACCCTTCAAAGTTGGGTGGACAAGTCCATTTAAAAAGTATAAAATTTATTAAAATAAATGATACCTTTAATTAGTCCGTAAAATGTATAGCAAATTTGTCTAAGAAACTGTTTTGATAAACACAATATTTAATATAGCTGCCAAACAAATTTCCTACGCGTTGCATACAAACTACTTATTCGTGACGTCATAACTAGGAAGCCATTAGTATGGAGCGTTTTTGGGCGAGTCCATTTGTGTGCATTTCACACTGTGATATCTCGGGCAGTTTTCATGCTAGCGAATTAATTATTTTACCAATGTTTCTTTTTTTGAGAGGTTTATGTAACATAAAATAAAAAAATAGTCATCATGCCTATTATAATATTAAATATAATTCACCGCGGCGCCACTTTCGCTCAGGGTACCACCTTAAATGAAGGGAAATAAAAACAGTTGTCTCTGAACATAGATTCTTGAAATCGGCTGTAAGTCAATAGTCGCCTTTTACGATAGTACCTTATAAAGGTTTATTCTACTTTATCAAACGCCATAACATGGCTTACTAAATTAGCTTTGGTAACTTAAAATATTATTTCCTGGTTTTAATCTTCGTTCATTGCTCAAGAGCTTTCTTAATTTAAGTTAACAGTAAAGTTTCGTAAGACGATAAAGTCGTGGTAATAGATTCACCGTTATACTGCATTTTTATGGATGTCATAGCTTAATATTATGCACCGGTGCATGTGGTGCAACTTAAGGCGAAGATTAGTCGTTATTTATTAAGTCTTTGATATTTTGTTTGTTTGTTCATCAACATAAAAACATTATCCACGGACAAAAGCCTTAGTATCTAAGAATTGTAATATTATGTGTATTAAAAATTTGTTGTATACAAATTACCAAAAGATTTTAAGGAATACAAGTTCTCAAATGTTGCGGCCACTCTTGGAAATTATTTATTTCGAAAGAACAACAACTTACCGGTTGACTGGTAGAGAATGCCCTTGGGCATGAAGTCCGCCATTTGCTGTTTTTATTTTAAGCAATAAAGATTAAATAAAATAAAATAAAGAACAGTCTAAATTAAACAAGTTTTAGTATGGAGCTCATATGGCTAAATGACATCGGAGCCGAGATATTAACCTTTGTATTTTTCAAAGAAAATCAAGAACGTTTGTTTCCATTGAACTGTTCTTAAAAAAAATAACTTCCAAGAGTGGCCGCTAATAAAAATGATGACGCCACATGTCCATAGTTAGTTACCCAAAGCCCTTTAGATCTGCTCTTAGAGAATGGTTAGCCTGTAAATGTTTCTGTATACAAGAATATCTAGTTTATAAGTAGAAGTAGTGTATTAATTTCTTATTTTTTTGCCATATTTTTTAATGTGTATACGCCTGTAAAGGTAGAAACCAGTGATACCTTTTTGTAATTAATTAACAATAACATCTATTTTTTGTTACCTTACAATAAATATTCTATTCTATTCTAACTAAGAAAGAAGTTACGAGTTTAATAAGCACGCTGAAATTTTATTCGTTTGGTTTCCACAGTGGGGTGGTTACAAGCAACTACATGACTACAAGCAACTTTTACTATGGGGCCAACTCGTATATCGCGAAAAAAACTGCTTGTATGGAAATACCAAAGTGCAATTACAAAGGTATGGCTGATTTTTTTTCGCAATATCTTAGTTGGCCGCATAGTAAAAGTTGCTTGTAGTCATGAGTGGAACCACCCCACTGCGAAAATCATATTATTATTATTAAAATTTCGAGCTGAACTAAAATTATAAACAACGGAAAATTTGAAGACCGACGAAGTGGTTTGAGGAGCTTTTATGGTGTCGGTTGCCATCTCTGATGCACCGTGTTCAATCTCCGGCTGGGTCAATTTAGAAAACGACTTTTCTAACGGCTGTAACAATACACTCAATGAAGCCGAAGTCCACGCATTCCGCCCATCATCAGGATCATTTTTGTCTGTTAGACTATACCTGGGAAACCAATAGCTACGAAGTTATTGAAGGTCAAAGTCAATTTATTTTTAAAAAAAATTATGAAATCTTATTTTATTCGTTATTTCCTAAGTTTTCTCTAAAGAAACATTATCAAAATTTAATGTATTTCGTTACAAACAATGGCTTCAAAACGTCATCACTCAATTTCATGAGCACGAGAGCTCATGAGAAATACATTTCCATGAGCATGCACATAAACGTTGCCTTTCAACTCGGCCGCACGCAGCTGTGTAGCATTCACTCGCAGGCGCGGTCTTTTGTACGCGTTACATTGCGTGGTAATGTATGCAAGGCTTTTTTAACACCAAAAATTAAAGTCGTTTCCCAGCAATAATTTTGAACAGAAATGGTCCTGATGATGGGCAGAATACGTAGACCTCGGCTTCGTTGAGTGTCTTGTTACACCCGGTTTGGTTCTGGTCTCAGTGTTTGTAGTTCCACCGTTGTCTCTGATATTCATAACACAAGCTTTAGCTATTTACTTTGGAGTCAGAGCAATGTTTGTGATGTTGTCTTATATATTTTTTATTTTTTTATCTTTTAACTATGGTTCGGTTTGGCTGTGTGTCATCTCTGATTTCCTTAACACAAATGCTTTTGAATTAGAATGTTATGTCAAACATATTTATAATAATATTGCTATTGCTCTCGGAACAATCATAATCAAAATATTATAATTTTTCTTAACCGCTTTATTGCCTGCACATTTTTCACTGTCACATCCTCTCTGGTTGACTGGGAGAGCATGCCATTTTAGCATAAAGTCCGCCATTTGCTGTATTTTATATATAAGATTAAATAAAAAAAATACCTCAATGACATAAAAAGCCCAAAATTATCTATTTCGTGCAAGTACAGTAACGTTGCTAATCGTTGTATTTTTATTTATTTCAAGGTACTTTAGTAAAAACTAAGCTTCTCATTTTTTTCGAACTTAAGTTGTGTCTGTTTGAACTCGTCACTGTAGCTGATTGATTGGAAGCTTAGATCTGTAGCTTTGTGTTATCATTTTTCAATTGGAATCGTTTGACAAATAAACAAAAACTACTTTCAACCTCGTGAGAACTCTTCACAATCACTATAATTAAAAACAGATAATGACATTTACATTACCTCAATCCTTCCCCTTAAGAAAAGATTTCACTACCATGCGCAGTCGCATGTAACAGCACTAACAAACATACACACGTCTTTTTCACTCATATGGGTTGCTTTATTACCGTCTCTTTCTAGTGGCCTGTGTCATTGACATTAAAAGTACGTGAATTGGGTTTGCTATACGAAGGAAATACAAGAAATGACTATACTTTTACCTGTGATAGAGTCACGCGATCTAAAATCACTGGTATTTCTTTTATGTAAAAAGTATTTGCTTGTCAATGTTTAATTAATTTTAAATTAACTATATGTCTTTTATAAATACTAAATAATTATTTTGATTATTTATTAGTAAATAAATAATCATGATTTGCATATAATAAAAACATTCTTGAAAAAAGTTGCGAGATTAGCCAATTAGTCTTACTATTAAAACAAAGGTCTGTATATAAGAAATGCTAATTTTAAGGAAAAATCACAAAAACTTGTTTATAAACTTCTGGAACCCCATCTACAAGCAGCTGGTAGTCAATGTCCCCACGAGGATATATATATATTTAATATTCCTTTTGGATGGATAAAGAGGATAGACCAATTTTATAAAGTAGAGGAGAGATAGAGGAGAGGAAAGGATAGACCAATGCTGATGTGGGTGACGAATGCAGTCAGGACGTGCCTTCGATCCAAGATCGCATCTTTTTTAACCGACATACAAAAAAGAAGGAGGTTCTATGTTCGTCTGTAAGTATATTTGTTTTTTTTTTGTGTATGTCCACCGATTACTCGAAGACGGCTGGACCGACATTAGGTACACTCCCAAGTTGGTCCCATTTTTTAAAATTTGGAAATCGGTTCAGTACTTTTCAAGTAATTTTGAAAAAAGCATGAAAATAGTATGATTTTGTCTCGATGATTGGTCGTATTACTTCTTTGTTTATGAACTGAATAAGATAATTATTTTTTTGTTGGAAGAGGGATATCTTAAGTGTAGTTTTTTAACCGACTGAAAAAGGAGGTTCTCAGTTTGTCCCGTATTTAAGTATGTTTCTCCGCGATTGTCTTACGTTTGGCTGAGCCGATTTTTCTACATATATAATATACCTTACCTACAAGATACCAACACTAAAAATAAAAAAATAAATAATTGTTTAAAAAAAAACAAAAAACCGACTTCAAAAACCTACCTCTAAAAAGCAAGAAATAATATTCTAATAATAAAAATACGTCTATTGAAGTCGGGTGGGGCTTTTAGAATAAAAAAAAGGAAATTGTACTCCAGCCCCACCCGACTTCAATAGACGTATTTTTATTATTCGAATATTATTTCTTGCTTTTTAGAGGTAGGTTTTTTGAAGTCGGTTTTTAGCTTTTGACTTTGAAGTATGATAATACTGCATAGTCTGCATACAGCTCAAAGGAGCCATAGAACTTAGTTATTGATATTAAGAACCCGTGCTGGAACGTAGAAGGTCGGTTATGCGTATATGCGTTTAGAGTGAGAGTGGTGGGGATATGATGAATTTCTTCAAATGTCCAAGCGGACGAAGTCGCGGGCGGAAGCTAGTCTTAATGTAATGCGTTTTATCTTTTTCAAACGATATCGCACGACTCGACCTCGACCCGAACTTAACTCGAACTCAACCGCAGCCTACTCCTTGAAATACAGCGTTTACAATTTTGTGTTCTATGACACATTAATAAGCTCCGTTATATTTTGTCGATGCAACTGCACGCGCCCCGCGCTCAATCCGAATTCAACTAAAACTCAACCCGAACTTAACCCGAACTCAACTCAAACTTAACCCTAAGTCAACCCGAATTCACCTCAAACTCCTGAACATTAAAAAACGAAAAAACTGAACGGTAAAAATTATACACGTAATAGATTTCTAATCAGAAGTATAATCATACTTATCGGCACTATTGGTCTGTTATAGCTATAGATATAAGTGCTTTTGTTTAAATGACTGTTTGTTGCAAAAAAAAGAATAAAGAATTACACAGGAGCTTATTATTGTGTCATAAGACTCAAAATTGTAAGCGATGTATTTTAAGGTGGGCTGCGGTTGAGGTGAGTTTGAGTTGAGTTCGGGTTGAGGTCGGGTCGTGTGTTATCGTTTGAAATGTGTTTCATCCTTCGGCTGTGCGCGTAGCCGTAACCCCACTACTCGCCTCTCTCAATTGTGTTCTGCGCAGCCTCTCGCACGATGTTTTGAGCCACCAATATAGCTGAAACGTATTGTACGATGCATTAATTTTCCTTATGTCATCTGCAAAGTAAGGTCAGCCTGTCAGCTGTTGTACAAATAACAGCAGTTGTATAATATTACGCGACAGCGTAACGCACACGGAATGTGAAAGCGGGACGGCGGCCGATGAGGTACGGTCAGAAAACAGTTGTAATCAGTTCAGGAAGTAAATATTTTTGTTTAATGATTTGGATCATAAAATATGAAGCTTTAAAAAATATTGACTTAATTTTATTTGTGATAGAGGCCTGTGTAGATTAAATATTAATTAAATAAAACTTAGGTATATTTTTGTAATATTTTGTAATATTCCGTGCTTCGAAAGGCACGTTAAGCCGTTGGTCCCGGCTGCATTTGCAGTCGTTAACACCCACCAATCCGTATTGGGCCCGCGTGGTGGGTTATGGCCCATCCTCCTTACCACCCATAAGGAAGGCCTGTGCCCCAGCAGTGGGGACATCAAAAATGGCTGATGGACATTGTGTTCTGCGATGTTTTGCTACCTATTTCTGTCCATCGTCGGCGTTGGTAAAATTTAATTTCAAACCACCTCTGTGGTCTAGTGGTTCACCCACACGTGTAAGACGTAGGGGTCCCGGGTTCAATTCCCAGTAGAAGTTACAATTTGTACTCGGTTTGGTTGGTGTTAGGGCTTATTTCAAGTCCGCCTGGCTTGCTACCACCATCTTACCCAAGTCTGACGCCATTATAACATTTAAAAAATGTTGCGTTCCGGCAATTGGAAGTAAGATAGCCGGTTACTCAGTGGTGAGGTTTCCGGGTGTAGTGCGCTTCCACCTTCGGCCTTATCGTCACTTAACATCAGGCGAGGTGAAGGCCAAGCACTATCCCGTAATGGATAAAAAAGATACTGTAAGTTATATTAGTAACTTTACGTTTGTATTTAATCTAATAAATTACATGAGAAACAGACAAGCAACTTAATAAATACTTAGTTATTAAAAAATTGCATCCGTCTTTAAATAGTACATAATTTATTATGAAAACCAGACCGACAGGAAAATGTAGTATTTTAAATCTTTAATTCGGGTACCTGTGAAGATTAATTTTGCCATTATGCCATTCATAATAAAAAAAAAACAAAAAAAAACAATCGAATGTCTAAAACTAACATTAATTTCCAATCACTGTCGCTGTTTTTGCTGACGTTATTAGACCACTTAGCGTCCGAGACAAACCTCCAACTATTATGCAATGTTTGATTAAATAATAGAGATACAATGTATGCAATGCATTTTATGTGGGTAAAGATAGGTCAAACAGTTTGACCTATATTGGTTTTAATAAAGAGTGTTGAGGATAGATTTTTTGAGTGACGATAAGGCCGAATGTGGAAGTGCACTACACTCTGAATCCTTCCCTTTTGACCCGAGTGGTGGGTTATGAGACATCTTTCTTTACCACCCATGTGCTCCAACTGTGGGCGATGTTGAAAAGGATAAAAATAATCCTATTAAAAACATATTATAAAAAGTTACCACTATATTTTCTATGAAACTTGTCATCAAAAAGTGTTTTATTCGATAGCCCGTTTTTGTACCTATAAAACTCTATTTTATCTTATTATTTTTGGTGTTTCGATTTAGTTTCATGACAAAATATTACTTGTAATACTGCAGTTTAAGTTCAACATTAATAAATGAGTTTTGGCAAATCGATACTAATGTAGAGTCGCAGGCTTGTTTAAATTTTTTTTGGTTGTAGTCAAAGACAAATCTTCATTTATTACGATTTCTTAATTTGCCTTTATTCAAGTTTGATTTGATGACCAAATTGAAAAAAACTTTTCCAAAGTTTTTATAGAATCGTCCAAAATATTTGCCTATATTGAAGTTTAAGTTACCTATTGCGAAAATTGTTTAACACTACAAAGTTATTGCACGAATATATGAAATATGTTTAATGTAATATTCTATCATTCTATTGTTAAACCCAGCACATGACATACTTCAACCACTATAAAATCTTAAAACAGAATTTTACGCTTTATTTCAAAATGCAGTAATGCGAAAGTTGCTTGATAACTACATGGACATACGACCACATTAAGAAAGCCTTAAACGATGCAACAGTTGCGTATAGCATAGACTTTCGTTGCATGAATATAATTGGTTATAGCATGTGACGTGATGTGTCATATTTATATTATGACAATGCTGGAACGGGTATTGTGACATCATAGAGACCTCCATGGTTCAGTGACTTGCTATCTCTGAGGTCTTAGGTTCAAATGTCAGACGGAGAATGTAGAAAATAGAATATGAATTATTATGAATATAAGATCCTTGGTAGAAAATAAGACCAAATGTATAGGATTATATTATCTGTGACCAAATCCAAAGACTCGCAGTTAGCGTTTTGCTTCAAATTCTAGCCTGAGTCTGTTTCCCGATAGGTACAATCCTGGGGGCCTTCAAGTCGTGAGGGTGAAAAGGTATCATCTAGGCAAGCGAGTTTCATCGTAGATCGCACCATACCATCAGGCGTGATAGCGAGCAAGTTGCCATCTATCACAAAAAAATTCACAGATTTTACAGTCCCCGCAAGAATCGGAGCATTGAAAATGAACCCAAAAATTTACGAAAAACCAAAATCAAATCAACTCTGCTTCGCCTCGTGTCACAAAAGCTCACGCAATGCCTCGACGCGGCCGAAATATTATTAACCGATTTTCAAAATTTCAACGAATGCACTTCTCGTCTGCTTAGCTGCATCTTTTAACACTATTACCATGACGATCGGTCAATAATCATAGAAGCTACATCACTTTTTATGTACGGAAACACCCGTTTTTCTACAATTCCAAATCTAAAGGGACCACCTTACAGGTTACAAATTATTAACCGATTTTTTAAAATTTTTAGACATTTTGTAGCCAATCTTATACCCTAGGACTCATTTTTTAATTTTTTCTTATTTAGGTTTTTTTCCGAAATATTTACAATTTAGTAAACAAACACCCCCCAAAAAATTCATTAAAGTAGATTTTTAAAATTCAAACGTTCACACGTGTCTTGATAAATTCCTCAACTTTTGGTACTATTCCCATCTTGATCAACCCAAAATCCTCGGAGATATGGTCAAAAATACGTCTCAGGCGATTTGCTTCTGATAACCATTTTCAATGGTAAAATATCTTGTGGGTGGATGTAGTATCTATACTTAAACGGCTTCTAGTATAATGTTTGCAATGCAACTTTAGGGGGCATTTATGTTTTATGAAGCTTAGAATTGGATGATTGGAATACAATCAGACTTTTTTTAAATTCCAAGTAACTTCCAGGATTATTGCGAAAGTGAAATCTAAACCGTTATTCCCTAAGGAAATAGGGATTTATAATTGCAATAATGAAAGTGAAAGTGAAATAAGCTTTATTCAAATAAACTTAATTATTAAGTACTTTTGAATCGTCTATATTTTTCTACCACCCGTTCCAGACTTTTTTTAATAATCTTTCAAATACCTCAATAGTTTACGAAAATCTGTAAAACATTTTATACTTACTTAAAAATTATCATAGAATCATCGCAAAGGTCCTAATTTTGCAGTTATTTTACATCATAAGCATCATACAATTAACAAAAAAAATTGACGACGTGATATACGATACGATATTTGGTTTCATTATTGTATTTATTAATTAGATTTGTAATTTTTTTTCATAGTGAAAATAGGTACTTATGTGTGTTTCTTATTAGAATTATAAATAACATTGGTAAAGGAAAACATTTGCAAATAAAACAAAAGACAAACTCAACTTTTCATTTTCATTTTTCATAACTTTATTATGTTTCCTCTTCGTATTTATTTTATAATCTTCATTCCTAAAACTCTGGGTTGGTTATGGTATTACTTATCACATAGATATATAAAAGTAAAGGATCATTAATTACCTATACCCAAACAAAGTTGCGGCCCGATGTTGGAAAGAAACGAAACAAATCATGAACATTTCTCAAGTTCTCGAAAGGAATTCTCAAGTACACACGACAGCACATCAATCAGTTTATGAGTTTATGCTTACTACTTACTTACTCAATAGCGATTGTAGTTGACATTAATTGTATGACAACTTTAAGCTAAGTATAGTTTACCGCTAGAGGCACTGCGCCAAATTGTATACAAAATTGCTTACTACAGACGCTATCTCTATCTCTATCTAGTTTAGAAAACGTAACTGTGCGTGCACACACATAATACATATTGATATTTTCAATCTTAAATTCTCGAAATTGAAATCTGAACTCTTAAATATTGTGTAGTATAATCTCTTAAATGTACTGATAAATTCTTGTACTCATTCGTTGTTCGTTGTTTTTCAATAGTGCAAAAAAAACATCTTAACTCTTTAGTACGTACTTAGCGAATTCAATGTAAATTATTATAAGTGGAAACTTTTTTGGCAAATGAGTTAGAATATATTAAGTTATTACTTTGAAATGTATTTATAAGGCTGTTTGTTTCCCAATAAAAGATAAATAAATAAATAAATACAGGCACAGGGTAACTAAATAGTTGAACTGCGAAAACAGCTTTTATTATGTACATAAAGGCATAAAGACGATCTCAATGTCAACATGTATAGTCCGATGTGCCGTCGTGTGTACGTATTGGCATCCCTTTTTTCTTTCAATCATATATTGGGCTGGGTGACTGTATAGATTCTTTACTTCTAAATATCTATGACTTTTCATAGACTAATTATCTATCTGTACATATCTACTCTTTTCACCAACTGTTTTTTTTTTCTCTAATTCAAACAGATGCCAACGACCAACATCGAGCTCGGGATAAAAGCACACATCTCGTAAAACCAATGTTTATACAAACCGACTTCAGACTAGCACGTAACGACTTTTTCCCAAACATCACGGCGACAATATTGCCAGAGTTCAAACCAATATCAGACGAACAGATAGCTAGAGTGACAAAAATATTAAAAGATATATCAACAAGGAAGAGAAATGGACGCCTATTAGACAGTACAGTGCAAGAGAGCGAACTCAAAGCGAGCGTTCTGAAAAAGGTTACGCAAAAAGAGGACAGAAATGATGAAAAGAAATGCCCGCAAGGAGGCACATGCGAATTCTTTTTTTATTGCTGGATGGTCGGCGGTTTGCTAGATGGGTCGTGTGGTGGATTACTTAAAGGATGTTGCCACCGAGTAGCAAAAGCTGGTTTACTTGGTGTTCAAGACTCAAATAGCATTGAATACGGGCTTACAGACGGCTTCAGTTATGGCCCAGTTATAAACGACGAAAGTAAGTGAACACAAGAATTATGTCGTACTATCACACCGTTGCGTAATTTGGACAGTTGTAAAAAGTAAATTGCACATTAAAAATGTTACAGACAATTTAGAGGCGTGATGGTTTGCGGAAGCACTTTTTTAGTGTTAAGATGTTCGTTGCAAAGATAATTGATTGTTAAATTGAGTAAGTTTTGAAAGTTGTCCGTATTTTAGAAGTAGTGCTAGTGACTTTTTAGGCACATAATAATGTAGTATTTAGGTTATTTATTTTAAAGCACCTTTTTACAGAAGATTTTTATTTTTTACAATACTTGAAATGAAAATCGATTGAATCATAAAACCAATGAATTGACGTCTCCTTTTTTAAAATAAACGTATTTTAATAATAATACATTACGTTTCGGTGTGATAGACGGAAAAAGAATTAAAAAAACTAATTGAGCTCAGATGTGGTCGGATGGCAAGACATAGCTAGACATAAATAAATAGAAGATTCAAGATTATACATAGCTGTGACTCCATCAGGTATTGAATACTGTATATAATATGTTGTAGATAATGTATATTATATTTATTTAAACCTCTATATGCTCTTTCCTATGTCTTGCTTTCTTACCTTCTAAATAGATCCTAACATACTAACCTTTTTTTAAATTATGTATATAAATACCTATGTCATATTTTATATGTTTACTTCCAACAGGGTAAAGGTAAGTGTTTTTCATTTGTATATTTTTCATTTCATGCTTTTTCAAATCTTTTACTTATGATCTTTTGTATGTGTGTGTCTAAAAGTTGACGTGTGAATCCTTGGATAAACATTGAGAATAATTATCCGATAATCTATTACCAAACCAAAAAAAAATATAATAAAACAAAAATGTCGTTGCCTTAACTGACTAATAAGTTTGAGTATTTTTTTTCATATCTAGTTACTATTATTGCCGACGCAAATAGGTAAGTACTCGTACTACGTTTGGCTATCGGTTATTTTTTAAGAAAAAAAAAAATTGGCTATGAAAGTTTATTTTATATTATGGTAGGATGTTTTATAGATAAAAACAAGTTGTTATTATGTTTACCGATGAGATCATATGTTTTGCTATCTGATTGCACAACATACTTTCTCGTGGCAGACAGACGGACAAACGGATACGGTCGGCCAGTCAAATGTCAGCTGATTGTGGGTCATGAGAGTGTTATTATGTTAGTATCGGCACGAAATATAACACAGAAGAGTTTCGGAACATTACATATATCGCGATTTTCCTCACACGCACCCATAGTCACTACATTTATGCATTCTCAGCCAAAACCGGACTATATTTAGATCAGCCATGTTAAACTCAAAATCATTTGTGGGCCAAATGAATACTGACCTTAGAATCAGTGGGCCGCAAAACCTAACTTTAATGAAACATAAATCTCATTGCATATATATTATTAATATTATAAGAATTGAAATGTTATTGAGACACGGTTGGGGGCCGTATCAGGAGGTTGTTTTTAAAAGAAGGGTGTTTTGGAAAAACGACCAATGTCACATTAATAAAGTTTTTCAGGAAATAAATAAAAGTTTTTTAAATTGGATGTTTTTGGTTGTTTTTCCAGCAACCTCTAAACTTTGTAGCTATATTTCTATTGGACGTTGGCTGTTTTTGCTCATAATGTCATACTTCTTAAAGTATGAAACGCGAAAAATCCATAGAGCAAAAAACTCGATTTAAAAAAAATGAGACATTGGTCGTTTTTCCAAAACATCCTTTGGACAGGCCGCATTCAAAGAAAAATCCCGCGCGGAATTATCTCTCTGTAGTGCACTCCGAAGACGCTTTGTGGAAAATATTTTCTAGGATGTTGTTTTGCTAAAAGTGACCACTTTTCGCAAAAAAAACTCTATTAAACTAAAGGACAGGCTAGAAAAGAGAAAAGTACTACAAAGTTTCTTCGGTGTATAATATCCTTGATCGAAGTTCGGAGTGCACAGCACAATATACAATTTCGTCAGAGAAAAATCTAATTGCGCTTTTCGGCGATAGATGGCGTTGTACAAATTTCCCATACAAAATTACTCCACCAAATTTTCTTACGCGCGTTTTTTTTTCTTTAAAGATGTTCGTGACACGGTAACTATATTCTGTGTTTTGACCTTATTTATGTTTGATTTTTGAGAAAGCAACAAAAGTATAGATTGTAGTAATATATAGTAACTTTTGACTAGACTAGATAGTAACAACTTTGCATGTTGTATTATATTCGTTCATGTTTTATTTACTGCGCAGGTGTAGATGTTCTGGCAGAGGAGCAGCCCCTTCTAATACAAGTTATCTTAACTTAAAGGGAGGAGTCCAATGTAAATTACCCTAACCTGTAATTTTTGAAAATAAATTTTGTATTTGTATTTTGTATATAATGCCGAATATGGTAGATAGGGACCATCAAACTGAACAACATTTACTATGGCACGAACTCTGAAATCACGAAAAAAAATACAGCTGTTTCATACAAAAATTATACGCAAATATCTAAATGTATGAAACAGCCTTTTTTTCGCTATTTCAGAAAAGTTGTTCAGTTTGATATTGTAAGGATAAAGTATTTATAGGCTATATCAGCTAGTAGTAAGTGTTTACTCTGTGTGTATGTAAGCCTTTTTAGAACAGCTGGTTATTTCAAATCAATGAAACGAAAAGTAAATTTAATATTTTTTTTTCACTACGTATAATAGCACCGTACAGCCGCCATGTTGGTTTTTTTTATAACGCCACCTTCTTAAGAACACTTGGGCTGACAAGACAAATCTAACGATATCTTAATCATAGAAATCCGTTCAGCCGTTTGAAAGATATGAGGTAATAAAGAATATTACATACAAACATACATACATACAAACATACAAACATACAAACATACAAACATACAAACATACAAACATACAAACATACAAACATACAAACATACAAACATACAAACATACAAACATACAAACATACAAACATACAAACATACAAACATACAAACATACAAACATACAAACATACAAACAAGATACGCGCGAAACACATAACCCTTTCTCGGGTAAAAAGAATGATTGCAACGTCATGTCTTGACACAGTCTGTTACGAACCGGCTTAGGGCCAAGATCGTTTAATATTAAAATATTGTAAGGTCAATTCAGCAATATGGACATTTCAGCACCTTGGGCATTTTAGCACCTTGGGCATTTTAGCAGCTTGGTCATTTCAGCAACTTGGTCATTTTATCACTTTGGTCATTTCAGCACCTTGGTCATTTTGCCACCTTGGTCCTAACGCCCCGTAAGGCGCTACAGATTCATCTGAATATATATCAGATTTCGAAACCAAAGTATTGTTTTCATTTATAATAGCGCACAAGCGCTACAGTCCCTATCTACCATATTCGGCATTGGGGGTTATTTTGTAACACGTTGTATAGGGAACAAACATAGTATTTTCAACATAAGTACGTATTTTCCCAAAGACTATTAGCACAATTTCATAACTATAGCGGGATTTTACGTGAGTCACACATAGCGATTTGCTTGAAGTAAAAGATTTGGCAATTTATTAAGAGCATTTGTAATAATAGGTTTGAAGATGTTTTGCAAGCGGATTCATTGAATGTGTACATTTTTCGTAATGGGTTGTTTGATCTTTCGAAATTTCATTCTTATTAGCTCAATAAGTTTTATTAGTGTATTAGACTATGTTTTTTACATTATAACTGTTTGATAAAATATCCCAATCTTCTCTAGTTACAAGGAATTTGGGAAAATTCAGGAAAAATCTGTATATATAAGGCTAAGAGACTGACTGATCTATCAACGCACAGCTCAAACTACTGGACTGATCGAGCTGAAATTTGGCACACTAATAGTCCTGACGTAGACGTCTGCTAAGAAAGGATTTTGGAAAACTCAGCCCCTGAAGGGGTAAAATAGGGGATGAAAATTTGTATGAAAATCCGTCACTTTCGTAGCCAGAATCCCGACAGAATGTAGATAGGGACCATCATACTGAAAAACTTTGACTATGGGATCAACTTTGAAATCGTGAAAATAAATCAGCTGTTTCATACATTTTCATATTTTTGTTATTAATTTTTGTATGAAACCTCTGATTTTTTTCTGATTTCAGAGTTAGTCCCATAGTAAAAGTTATTCAGTTTGATGGTCCCTTCCTACCATATTCAGCATTGTAGATGACAAAAAAAATAGAATCTTAAAATAACAAATATTTTTTAACTGGTCAATGTAAAGATAATGTTTTTCTCAGTAAGTAATACCCTTTCATTTAGTATTGTGCCAAGACATTATCCATTCATGTAAAAACGTAACTTAATTTTAATCGAATTCGTTGCATTGTGTGAGAATGCATAAGTGAACATAGTGAAAGGCCGATTGCGGAAAATACGCGTCGGTGAACGCGATTACCGCGTCGGTGGTACAAGTTAGAAGCGACAAGCGATTTAAAAGAAATATAGGCATAACGCGACTTACGGCCGAATACTCAAACGCTGCTTAACTTAAATCTTAGCTGAGGCTACCTTAAGTTTAAGAAGCCATTAGATTTAAGTGAAATACTCAAACGCTTTTTATCTGTTGGTAATGTCTGCTTAGCTAAGGACGCATTAACCATTTGCAATCTGGTAACATTACTGAGATTTGCAAACCGTTTCTTTGCATGCAGTCCATCGATATCACACCTGGCACTACGTAATCAAAGTTACCTCAAAAATAATAGCGTGCAACGGAACAATCTCTCTCTATGCCACAGAAGCTCAATGTCGACACGACAATTATGTCAACTGTCAATCAATACTGACTGTCATAATAAATAACACATAAACCGCCCAATTTATTTATTTTACTTTAAAATAATCAAACAGGAAAACGTGATTATGGTTTAACCTTGAAACACTTGGGGCCGCATCTTCTCCATCGGAAAGTGATGATAACGAGAAAAGGACATTTTTACAATATTTTTTTAAAATAATAACCTCACAACGCAAAACAAACACCTTGACGTGTGACACTTGAGGTACGTCCGAGCTTCCTTAAATTAAGAGCGACCTTAATCAACTTAAGGCGGCCTCAAATACCTGTCAGATCTTAATGAACGTTTGAGTATTCCATTTTTGATAGTTTTTGCAGATAAGCGGTCCTTAACTTAAGGCCGTCTTAGAAATTGAGCGGCTCTCAAATTTTGAATTGAGTATGAGTTAAAGCGGTCTCAACTGTGTGAGGAGCTCTCAACTATTTAAGCAGCGTTTGAGTATTCGGCCGAGGCATACAGCGTTATTGGCGTTATAAAGCGAGCAAATAAACAAAAGTTTCAAGGAGCAAACTGAACCTTAAACAAGGCTGGGATGTTGGAATCCTCCGGCTGGCGTCGAGCGCCCTTTACTACTCATTTTCATTCGACAGCAAAATCCGTATTTCTTAATAACTTCAAACTTCAAACTTTTATCAGTTAGTTGTCAGTCATGTAAAGACATGACATGACAGGAAAGACCAAAGGGTCAGCGGTTTTTTGAGTGATTTTAAGTTGTCTATTTTAATATTACTTCTGCGACATTATTACGAATGATTAAAAAATAAGGCCCCCTGACCGAATATCAGGAAAGACCTATATTTCAGGTGTAGATTAGAAGGCCTCTTTCACAGATTCCAGTTATTTTACTTACTTGACAGATAATTTCACGTTCTTAACTCATCCCATTATTATTCTTAACTCATCCTTTGGCAATATAATTTTTTTTTTATTATTCGATTCATTAGGTGATTATCACACCGGCTCCGCAACCCGTCGCGGAGCGGCAGATTTAACGTCGCATGCAAGTACGTGAGTTTGTAGAGAAAACACTCGCGGCACCCATACAGTGACTACGTGCACCGTTCGCGAGAGAAATATATGCCGCTCCGCGCTCCACGACCGACGGGGCGCGGAGTCAGTGTGAGAATCGCCTTACTTTGCTTGCTGGAAGAAATTTCAATATGAAATAAGCAATGAATGAATGCATGCATGCAATGCATAATTCTTCTGTCCATTAATTTCATTTCTATTTAAAATTGTGTGTGTGTGTAAAATAAATACTAAAAATATTAACATGAAGTAAATCGCTTCCGCCCATGCCTTGCGTCTCGCACAGAGGCCTATGGCCAGTCAAGTGTTCACTTCCGGCGCGTCTTCGAAGTGCAATTGTAATCAAGGGCAATGTTTACTTAAACCTAACTTAGATCAGAAATAGGTTTTCTTTTAGATTTTATTTACAGTTCCAGAGGGCCTATTACAAAAAAGCATCGCGATAAGCGTACGATGTTCGACCCAATCCGTGGGACTATTATCTCACGAATAAGGTTCAATATCAAGTAAATTAACCGGCGAATTGCGTCCGACTATCGTGATTCTGTTTTGTAATAGGCCCTCAGTTTTTACACCATAGATTTTACAAATCTCCTTACTTATGAAATTGCCGATTTGTATACTTACCCCCGTATCTATAGACGAGTAAGTAATGACTTGAGTAAAACTTGCAATTTTCAAACTAAAGAAAATTAAAAGAAATTAAAGAAGATAAGACATTATTTCTGTTAGAAAAATGCAATTTCATAGGTATGCATGCATAGGTACTATCTTACTTAACCTTATAGATTATGTAGGCACTTTCTTTAGAATCTGTATTATGAAATCCAATTTTATGCGAGCAGGATTCAGTATTTATATTTATGTTCTATAATTACCTCAATAAAACCATTTTAGTGAGTACACACTTTCGATTGTATGAGTGGGCGAGAATGTACGTAAGCAGCACGTGAACCATATGTTTGTAATATTTAAGTCTTATCTCAACTAACTAAGGCCCATTTTCGTTTACCGTTTATTGTAGTTTGTTCAATAGACGACAAATTAATTTACCTAAAATTACTTTTTATCAAGCGAATTTCAACTTAAACTGCAACACTTAAGATCAAGTTTTATACAGATAATTTTGCCGTTTAGTGGTAAATTGCTTCCTTCTTAAAATGGTTTCAAAACCATTTTCGATTCCAATTTTAATAGCTTTCGCATAAAACGCCTACGCATGTGTTTTTAAAGGAAACTAGCGATTTTTTTCTTCCGACTTTCTTAATTTGAGCAATAGTTTAAGCCTAAAACATTACTTCTTGTGAAACAGTTTGTTTGTGAAATTAAAACTGAATGATATAATAGATTACAGAGGAGGGAATAAAAATGATACGATCCATGGAGCTGTCATGTCTGGAGAAGAAAGGCCCAAAAATAACTATTTAAAAAATCACAGTTTTCGCAAGAATCGGAGCATTGAAAACGAATACAAAAATTTACGAACTCAAATCAAATGCAAAAAAATTCATGTTTTTTTTATGATTTATACTATAACGATTTAGCTTTGGTTTTGTCGTTGAAAATTTGGCGCGATTTGGCCCCAGGTCACAATTATTAACCGATTTTCAAAATCTTTTCGTCATTTTGTAGCTAAACTTATAGTCTAGGATATTTTTTTTTTATTTTTTCTTAAGTCGTTTTTTTTAATATTTACTACTAACCTTAACCCGGTTTTATTACATTTTTCAAAATTCCAAAAAAAGTTACAAGCCAATTTTCAAAATTCAAACATTCACACGTGTCTCGATAAATTCCTCGACTTTTGGTACTACTTTTATAGCTCCGAGGATTTTAAGAGGATCGAGATAAAAGTCAAAATAAAGGTCAAAAATACGTGTCAGGCAATTTGCATCTGATAACCATTTTCAATGGTAAAATTATACGATTTAAAATACCTATAATACTAGCTGTAATCTGTTTTTACACACGTCTTATAATAAGCAATCATAATCCAACTCATTAATAAAATAAACAAACTAGGAAGGAAAACGAGTTAATTTGGTAACTTCAGTCACAAAAATAATTTTGCATAATTATATGTATGTCAAATAAGTCAAGCCATAAGTCAATGGTTTCTGTAAATAAGGGAAAATAATGATTTCTCTTCCAAAACAATCTTTATTCTTTGGGTTAAGATAAACATTTCTAACGTTTATGATCTAATTCTAACACTCCACAAAAAAATAAGTGTGCATTACTCAAATAATTTGCGTATTTTGTTTATAATAATTATAAAGATGGCATGGCGCAGAACAATGGTTGAACAATTTTGAGACACTTTCGTTTTCATTCTATTGTTCTTAAAGTATCACCTTTTGGAAGTTTCTCTGCATTTTTTTTGCCACTTATTTGTTTGCAATTTTAGGAAAGAAGTTTTGTTATCTTTTATTTGGAAAACAGACAAGGAATTCAACATTACAGTAGAGGAAAACTAAACGAATTAAATTAATAATAAGTCCCCCGTTACCACGGCAGTTGCAAAGGTGCCGAAACGTCGGGAAAATAAAAAAATCAAACCATATTATATACCAACTTATTACCAAAGTGTTTTATTTCATGTCTAGTAAACGCGTAAGCTAAAAAGGTGAATACATTAAACTAGTGGCTCTGTGAGCTGTAGACCTCGCGAGTCAATTTTAAAAAACAGTCTCGACATAAAAATTCTATATAATTATGAAATTTGATCACGGGAATCGGTTGAGAAATGCAACCCGAGAGGAGAACAGACAGCTGGAAAGCCGGATTAAAATACGTTCTTTTAAATATCTCCGCCATTTTGAAAAATATCATAAAACTGTCTAGACAAAAAAAATCTACATAATTATCAAATCTATTCACAAAACTTCATGGAAATCGGTTGAGAAATGCGACCTGTAGGTAGAGGAGAACAGACAGCGCCGGAAAGCGGGACTGAAGTATGGTTTTTTACATATCTCCCGTCACGCCAGTTTTTTGAAATTTTTCTAATGTGTGGGGATATGTAAAAAAAACATATTCCAGTCCAGCTTTCCAGCGCTGTCTTTTCTCTTCTACAGATAGCATTTCTCAGCTGATTCTCGTAAAATTTTATGACTAGGTTCAAAAATTTTATGATTTTTTTTGTCTAGCCCGTTTTTTGTTTTTTTTTTTTAATTTCGGAGATATGTATAAAAAAACATATTTCAGTCCCGCTTTCCGGCGCTGTCTGTTCTCCTCTACAGGTCGCATTTCTCAACCGATTTCCATGAAGTTTTGTGAATAGATTTGATAATTATGTAGATTTTTTTTGTCTAGACAGTTTTTCGATATTTTTCAAAATGGCGGAGATATTTTAAAGAACGTATTTTAATCCGGCTTTTCAGCTGTCTGTTCTCCTCTCGGGTTGCATTTCTCAACCGATTCCCGTGATTTTTTGTGATCAAATTTCATAATTATGTGAATTTGACGTTGTACGGCCCTTTAAAGGGTGAACATTGACTCGCGAGGTCTACAGCTCACAGAGCCACTAGTATTATAAATGTGAAAGTTTGTGGGTTTGGATGTTTGGATGTTTGTTCCTCAATCACACAAAAACTACTGAACGGGTTTGGTTGAAATTTGGCACACAGATAGTAGAAAACCTAGGATACGGGAACGGGAACCACGCAGGTGAAACCGCGGGCGGCCGCTAGTTATAACATATTTAATTTCTTAATTTGGAAAACTGTCGACCACAAAACTGAAGAGCTAGCTAAGGTTTTTTTTATTATAGTTTCAAGAATATAGGTTTATTTATAGTTGGCACAACTTTGAAAAACTACAAAATTGGAGGTCACTTTACGATTTTTTTCTATCGAGAATAGTTATAGCTGTCATGATAATACATAAATATTGCTTAAAATTATAATATCGTAAATGCTGAAGTAAGTTTAGGTGCAAAGTATACATCTACCAACGATACACCTATATAAATGAATTAGTGGAAATCCAAACCGCGTAAAGTGTTTAAATGTGAAAAAACTTAAATGGCAGTGCAAAACTATAAAAGTGAATAACTTTCTATACACCGTCGTGTTTATGTGAAGAAAAACTGTGAAAACATTACCTTAGTGATATTCTAACAGAACTGCAGTGAATAAAACGATTTTAATTGAAAATTGATAATATTAATAACCTAAAATTTTGAATGTGTTTGTACTAAATAGACTTTTTCTAAGTTTTTTACTACACGTAGTGACATCTAGTAGTGAATACTGGAACTATATAGACTGTACTGATAACTACTTACCGTGCTTTTGCAGCATAACCGAACTTTATAACCTGCTTAATGCCATAGATAGCGCTTCTTCTACTTAATAATTAATTTGAAGTTCAATGAAAACATTAGCTTGAATAAATTAATAATAAAAAAATGGCATTGACCTGCGCTGGATGTCATAAAAAAATACCTGGAAGACAATACCTCACTTGTTTGCAGTGTCATAATGTATACGACCTCGATTGCGCCAATGTTTCTAGTCAGCGCTTTTACAATACTATGACATTGGAACATAAGAAGCAATGGAAATGCCCGGATTGTTATTGTAAGATGTCGAAGATTGGAAATAAAAAAACACCAGTGAGATTGAATGACCAAATAAATACTGGTCAAAATAAATCACCTGAAATAGACAACATAACAATTAGAAAACATTCAACTGCTAAAAATAATGAGAGTATTTGTAGTATGAGCTCTGAAAACACAACGTTTTTAGGCGACGATACTATTAATTTACACACTACGAAAACAACCCATATTCCTGAATTAACGCTGCAAAGTCTGAGCGATGTAATTACTCAAAAACTGCAGGAAAATAACATAAGTGTTATATCGCAGCTACAAAATATAATACAGAAAGAAGTAAAAGAAGCCATACAAATATTAAAAGAAGAATTCAAACAAGAAATAAATATTTTGAGCGACCAAAATAGAAACAGAATGTTAGAAATCCAAGAACTTAATATAAAAATGGAACATCTAGAAAAAGAAAATAATCTACTGAAAAACCAGATAGAACACCTAGAAAATAAATTTGTTCATACCACAGAAAAGACGTATGACAATGAAAATCCAGACAACTCTCGCAAGAAGATAGTACTTTACGGATTAGAGGAGTATTATAAAGAACCTGAAAGCTGTTTACTCGACCGGATACAGGAAATATTTTGGAATTTGATGGGTATAGACATGACTGGATATGTGGAAGACTTATATAGAATGGGCCGTTATAATAAAAATGGTAAACGACCGCTAGTAATAGAATTTATTAGCAAAAGAATAGTAAAATATATAATTGAAAATAGCTACTCTTTCAAACAAAGTGGATTGACAGTCTCGGAATTCTTAGATAAGACTAGCCTAATAAAAAGAAAATTATTGCGAGAAGAAATGCTCTTGGCTCGAAAAAAGGGGTTCCATGCAGTGATACGCAACAATCAATTATATATCGAAGGCAAAGCTGTCAACGTTGAAGATAATTATCGTATTCAGTCCTTTCCCACGCCTCCAATAAGTAAAAATCAAGGAAGAACTAATGTTAATTTGACACAGAATGATCGCGAGAGCTTTAGCAATAATCACTCCTTTCGAAAATTAAGAGCTAATTAAGATCTTATACCAAAATATGCAAAGTGTATATAATAAGAAAGATACGTTAGAAGCCTTTTTAGATAAATATCCTACCTTTAATGCCTTATGTATTTCTGAGACATGGTTGACGGAAGAAAAGCTAAAGTTGTTACATTTTGATGGATACTTAGTTGCAGCATCATTTTGCAGGAAAAATCACTTAGGAGGGGGACTTTGTATACTGCTACAGGATCATTTTAAATATAAAGAGATAACAGATATCACTAACATGTCTATCGAATATGTGCTAGAAGCGACAGCAATTGAGTTATGTGATGAAAATACTTTGGTTGTTCTATTGTACTGGAATGGAAAAGAGGAAAGCGTTTTCTATTCACAACTAAAATT
Organism: Agriphila straminella; assembly: GCA_950108535.1. Taxonomy (NCBI): domain Eukaryota; kingdom Metazoa; phylum Arthropoda; class Insecta; order Lepidoptera; family Crambidae; genus Agriphila; species Agriphila straminella. The sequence continues at coordinate 15,569,115 of OX467304.1, forward strand.
AATTTTGGGTTATATAAGAAAAAAGTTTTTTAAACATAGAGTAGTTTTAGGTGGAGATTTTAATGTAGACGTACTTAAGAAAAACAAAAAAACGTCAGAATTTCTAGACTTAATGCTTGAGTACAAATTAATCCAACATATAAATAAACCAACTAGGAAAAAAGCATGCTTAGACCATGTCTTCACTAACTTTAATGATGAATATATGTACACTTGCGTCGAAGAGCATGGCTTTTCAGATCACGCAGGAACAGTCATACACATAAAAAAACAGACGCAAACAAAACAAAATGATTGGTTTATAGTAAAACGATTTTATAATAAAAAAGAAATTATTAACTTCAAATCAGAACTGAGCTTATTAAACTGGAATGAAATAATTAATCCTTGCAAAAATGTAAATGAAAACTACAGTACATTTCACGACGTTTTAATAAAAATATTAAATAAGTGCATACCAAAACAAAAAGTTAAATTAAAATCTAAATTGAAAAAATACTGGTTAACTGTAGGTTTAAAAAAATCTTGTAAAAATAAAAGGTTGCTTAAAATACTGGCTACAAAATCTAACAATTTAGTCCTTAAACAACATTATAAAAAATATGAAAAAATATTAAAAAAACTAGTAAACTGCTCAAAAAGAATACATTATAAAAATAAAATAAAAATGTCAAATAATAAGGTAAAAACCATGTGGAATGTAGTAAATGAAAGAACTAACAAAATAAATAAAAAGCCGAAATGTAATATAGAACTAATTATAAACAATACACTAAGTTCAGACCCTACATTGGTTACAAATGCATTTAATAACTTTTTCGTATCAGTTGGCCAGCCCGACTCAGAGCAACAGCGCGGAGACACTGGTAAAACAGCGGGTTGCGCCCGCGGCCGTCCCGTGCTACACCCTTCGGAAAACTCTATGTTTCTTAGCCCGGTCGACTGCCACGAGGTCAATAGAATCATAAAAAAATTAAAAAATAAAAAAAGTTACGGTATTGACGAGTTGCCACCTAGTTTATTTAGAGAATGTGCTGATGAATTGACTTTACCTTTCTGTTTATTGATAAATCAATCGTTTAGCGAAGGTATTTTCCCCGAATTACTTAAAACTACTCTCATAAAACCGATTTACAAGAAAAACGATAAAACAGATACTAGCAACTATAGACCTATTGCCATACTACCAACAGCATCAAAAATTTTGGAAAAAGCAATGTGTGACCGAGTGGTAAAATTTTGCGAAAAATATAATATTTTTGATGACTCACAAAATGGCTTCCGGAAAAACCGCTCCACAATACTGGCAGTATATAAATATATCAAGGAAGTTGTCTCATTATTAAATAAAAAACAATATGGAATAGGTATCCTCCTCGATATGTCCAAAGCATATGATCGCGTACAACATGATATCTTGCTTAGCAAACTATATGATATGGGTATCCGCGGAAATGCTTATAAGTGGTTCGAATCGTATCTCAAGGATAGGCGCCAGCTCGTTGAAATCGAATACTTTGATAACGATATTGGTCAGATCACACGCGTACGCTCTGATTGCAAAATAGTAAATGCTTCCATTCCTCAGGGTAGTGTAGTCGGATGCCTCTTATTTTTAGTGTACATTAATGACCATGGAGGTCATGGAGGAACCCTGTATTCTATTCGCCGACGACATTTCCTTATTAACATCATGTGACAGTAACAAAAATATCAATGAAAATATTAACCACTTACTAACTAAAACATCAGACTGGCTAGAAGAACATAATTTAAAAATAAATTTAATTAAAACTAAAATAATAACTTTTCATCCACCGCAAAAAACAACTTTAAACATAGATTATAATTATAATGGTACAAAATTGGAATGTGTAGAAGAATTTTCGTTATTAGGTATAGTAATAGATAAACATATAAATTGGAAAGCCCACATACAAAAAATTAAATCAAAACTGTCTAGCTTTACTTATGCGCTCCGAGAGGTAAAAAAGACCACTGATGTTGAAACAGCAATAGTTATGTACCACGCCTATGGACATGCTTGGCTATCCTACGGAGTGGTCTTGTGGGGTAATAGTACGGATGCGGCGTTGCTACTTACCCTACAAAAGAAGTTGATCCGTATCATAGCCAACATCGAAGAGACAGAGAGCTGTAAACCATATTTTCAAAAATATCAGATACTTCCCTTGCCATGCTTATATATTTTGGAAGTTTGTAAGTTTGTACGCAAACATATGGAATTTTATATTAAACGTCAAGACATACCTTCTAAATATCCAACACGGTACAAAAACAAATTAATAATTCCCAGTTCCAGGCTTAAACTAACATCTAAAAGTACATTTCACTCTTCAATAAAAATATATAATAAATTGCCAGAATCAATAATAAACGAAAATAAATACCCCATATTCATTAACATATTGAAAAAATATTTACTATCTAAATGTTATTATAGCATAAATGAATATTTGACTGATAACACCAGCAAATAATTAATAAATACATACAATAATAATTCAAAACGTCTTGTCTAACATTATAATCTACACAACTTTATTTTGTTAATTTGATTTAATTTTGTATAATTATGTAGCTTTCTTTTATATTAAGCGTTTCCTCTCTCTTATTACACTTTTGCGTGCCCGACAGGGTCCATAATGCTCTTAATTATAAAAATGTACCATCCTCTGTAACATTATGGTTGCAAATAAAGAATTGAGTATTGAGTATTGAGTATTGATTCCCACATAACTGAGTACTATACTCTACTATCTACATTATTTTTTTGGGACCGATAAATCAAGTAATGTTGTGTGAATTTATTGACGTTGTATGGCCCCTTAAGCCGTTGGTCTCGGCTCAACATTTGAGCCCAAACGCGGTAATTCTGAACGATAAAACTAATAAAAACGTTACGTTGTCATTTAGGTTATATTTACCTAAAAATCTTTGGTTTAGCTTCATAATTTTCACTTAATTTGCCCCAGATTGTAATCCTAGACTCCTTAGGCAGAGTATTCAACAATTTTAACAAAACTAAAGCGAGTATTTTTCAAACGAAACTGAAACGATAACGATTTAGCTTACATTGTATATATTATTATATTTAAAATGTTTTTTTTTACATTTTTCATCATAAGTCGAAAACTATGCGGCCTAAAAAAAAGAAAAATGTTTTAAAATGTGCAGCCTTAGAGTAAGACGCGTTTCTGTGCCGCGATGAGCCGCGATGCTCGAAGTGTGCAGCAAACTAAAAACAATACGTGCCGTAAGCTTGTCAATTCCATATATCATCAAAGTCTGTGCGATTTACATAAGATTGCGACATGTAATTTAATCGTCTATTGCTCATATTTAAGCTTTAATAGTAAGTAGCGTTCTAACCGGCGAAAATTTTTCTAATTCTATGGGTGTTAGAATTTATCAAGCCGCATGTAAGGCCCCTAATTTGGCTTAACAATTGTTATCAGATGACAACAGCCGGGACCGACGGTTTAACGTGCCCTCCGAAGCACGGAAGCGCTCAGTTGTAATGCCACTTAACGGTCACCCATCCGACACCTGGCTGGATTGAGCGTTGCTTAACAAACGTGATCGAGTACGATCAGTCTGTCAAGTTCCGCCATGAGCGCTTCACTTTACTACTTTGTTACCACGTAGTGATTATTACCTCTGTGATTGTTACGGTATTTCTCGATGACATCTGTCTCTTGTTGAGTCATGGCATAGATATAGTATACTCATGGTACCAAATTCCTAAGGCTTCAAAACGTTATTTAGTCTCGTAAATACGTTAGTGTCTGTAGTAAGTAATGTAGATTACCATAGCCAACTTATTTTTTTATTTTAAGGAAGACCAACAACTAGTTACAAACATTAATATAGCACTCGCAATAACAAATAGAAAGTCATTTACAGGTCCTCGCATATATGTATACCAGGCTAATCTACAAAAAGCGATACAAGCTTATAAAACAAATAAGACGTTACACTAAAACATACATAAATTTAATTGTAATTAGTTACAAAAAATAAATAAATAAAATTATGGTAGAGGTACCTACTGTTTTTGATATCACCCTGTAGTTAATATTCATTACGTTATGGTATCGCCCCAAATTAATGTTTGACCTTTGTAACTTCCGACTTAATACAATCGCATAATTATCGGCGCAGCAAAACCGGTTGTTACGTCACACACAAAAACCCATTTTTCGTATGTTGGTCAGAATAAGTAGGCTCTGTGTTCGACTTTCACTGTGACATAATCTGTGCCTTTTGTACGGTAAAGATAGGGTTACCACTCATGAGTAAAAGTGATGATCTTATTTTTAAATTTGAGATTAAATCATTCACAATTCTTATTTTTTACAATACTTAGAGCATTGGACCGGACTTCCAAAGGTCGCGGGTTCAATTCCCGTCCGAAAATTGATCTGGTGCGATTCGTATTTTGCTAGTATTGTGATGTAGTTACGTGAAATCAACTAAAAAAGAGTAAACAAACCCTGACATAACTAAAATAAAACAAGATTTTACTTTTTGAATGACCAAAAATGATTTCACAACACTTTGTCCACCCAAATCACAGTAATTTTGAAATTTACATTAATAACACAATATGTATAGTATTTTTTTAACATTTTGTCACAATGCCGCCATTACATAATTATCAAAACGTCGAAACGGTCAGGTCAGAGCGTACTTATAATTTCCTTGGGTCAGAGCCAACAAAGTTGCGAACGCTAGGTGGCGCTAAAAGCGTGCACAGAGCCAATATCATATCGCGTTTCAGTGGTCATGATAGAGGGGAAGGAACTGATATTGTATTTTCTGTAAAATATGTTTTAATTTTATTTTGTTAAAAATGTTTTTCTTGATTAAAAGTTAATTTTCCTAATTACTTTAACACTTTTGCTAATAAATAAAGGTAGATGAAGCAACATATACTAAACACTTTTCAAAGTTTTTTCTTATAATCGCTGACCCTATGTTTATTCTACTCACTCCTCAGAAGTCACCGCACGTACACAAACATTGCTCAGTCGTCTTAGCCAACTACGATGAGTCGAGCGAGTTGTGACACGCATTTTATTGTAAATTCATCTGTTACGTTAGAGAATACGCCTGTAGGTAGAGTAGGTCGTAATATCATTAGAATTAGGATGTTTTTTTCTATCAGATGAGTATATTTGTTACCACTAAAGTACGTATTAACTAGATAATCTGCAAATTGCCGGGTACGATCCATTTTCAATAGCAGATTTCCACACTACTACGTTTCGATCTAACTGCGTAATCTGCAGATTAGCTAGTTATTTTTTCCACTTCAATGGACTCTACCAGTTAATCTGTAGATTAACTAGTAATTCTACACTCTTACTGATTTACGCACATTAACGGTAACATATCCACCAATTAGGATACACTATAAAAATAGTTGATCCTTATATTTTAGCTTAGCATTGGTAGAAACGGATCTAACGAAGCCATGTTTTTCACGGACGAAGACGCGTGCAAAAGCTACCAGTACCTAATAGCTTTTGCACGAGACTATTAAAACTATCATTATAATAGGATTAAAAAAATATTTCAAGGCCGCCAAGAACTATTCGCTCTGAATAAACAAATCAACACACTAAACATTTCTGTGACCTACTTTATGTAATTAAAATTCTTTCACCGATTCTCTTCCTCTGTGTTACATAATGTGTAAATGTCATGCATTTTAATTAACTATTTGATGCCTCTGTTATACGCATGCATTTTATTTATGCTTCATTGCCCCGGGGGCAGTTTATATAGGGTGAAATGCCCTAAATTCGGACACTTAAGCAATTTTTAAAATTCAATCTCAAATATTTATATTAAAATTGAACTCCAGCTTTGTATTTTTTATTATTTACGATTGCTACATGATTGTTCTTTATAATAATAGTAAGAAAATCAAGGAAACAATAATAGTAATAATTTGAAAAATAAAAACATGACAAGTGACCCAATTTCCCTAAATTCGGACACGTATGCCCAAATTTCGGACGATTTTTATTTTAATTTCTTAATCTTCCCTACTGACCCATATAAATAGTAGCGTAGAAAAGGAAGGTAGTGGACCCCCAGTAAATCCTCAGTAGACGAAACTTTACAGTACGATAAAGTATTATAAATGAAACGTATTTGAAATAAAACACTTTAAATGGATACTAGCGCGGTTTTATTGAAAGTACTTTGGTAATTAGTTGGTATTTGGTTTGATTTTTGATTTTCCCGACGTTTCGGCACCTTTGCAGCTGCCGTGGTCACGGGGGACTGAAGCTACTTGTGAGCCTACCCTCAAGCGATGAATTTTTTAGAACGTTCAGAAATTAAAATTTATCAAATTTAATTAGTTTAATTTTGGTTTGGTTTTAATTTAATTTTATATGTTAAAAAGAGAGAATCTACTGAAACTACTACCATTTCAAAAAATTGGGAGGCCCCTCCAAGAAAGAAATGGCGAAAGAAAACTTGGAGAGGAAGGCCGACCTCCGTCTTTTATATTAATTAATTTATTTGCAAAAGGAACTAACCGTATCATTAGATCTTACAGTGTGTGTTTGGGGCTTTAGCTTGTGAATGATGGGGTCCCAAGCTGGTGGAATTTTCCAACCATCATCTCTATTGAAATTAGGATATTTATTTATTTCGATAGCCTCGCGGAGCATTCTAGGAATGAATCTACGTTCCCTAGCAAGGATTTGGGGTTTGTCAAATCTAATATAATGGTTGGGCCCCTCAAAGGCGTGTTCACTCACTGCAGACTTGTTATCGCGCCTATGTTTCATGTCAGCTACATGTTCTTTAACCCGGGTCCCTATGCTTCTCTTTGTTTGCCCGATGTAGGAGAGCCCACAGTCACAATCTAGTTTGTAGACGCCTGCGGCTTGAAGGGGGATATTACACTTGACAGGTCGTAAGAATTGGTTGATCTTCTTCGGCGGCTTGAAGTAAGTTTTGATTGACGCTCGCTTCAGAATGTTTCCAATCTTGTCAGTGACACCCTTCAAGTATGGTAGGATGGCAGGTTGACGCTCTACTGTGGCTGTTTTGGTGCGTTTTCTGTGACGAAGGCGTGGTACTTGCAACTTGTTGTTACGTAGTACTTGCTTGACGTGCTGAAGCTCAGCAGTCAGGTGTTGTTTGTCACAGATGCCACGGGCTCTCTGAAACAAAGATTTCCCTACGGTAGCTAACTGTATAGGATGATGGTGAGAGTCACCATTAAGGTATCTGTCTGTACGTGCTGAGCTTCAGCACGTCAAGCAAGTACTAGGTAACAACAAGTTGCAAGTACCACGCCTTCGTCACAGAAAACGCACCAAAACAGCCACAGTAGAGCGTCAACCTGCCATCCTACCATACTTGAAGGGTGTCACTGACAAGATTGGAAACATTCTGAAGCGAGCGTCAATCAAAACTTACTTCAAGCCGCCGAAGAAGATCAACCAATTCTTACGACCTGTCAAGTGTAATATCCCCCTTCAAGCCGCAGGCGTCTACAAACTAGATTGTGACTGTGGGCTCTCCTACATCGGGCAAACAAAGAGAAGCATAGGGACCCGGGTTAAAGAACATGTAGCTGACATGAAACATAGGCGCGATAACAAGTCTGCAGTGAGTGAACACGCCTTTGAGGGGCCCAACCATTATATTAGATTTGACAAACCCCAAATCCTTGCTAGGGAACGTAGATTCATTCCTAGAATGCTCCGCGAGGCTATCGAAATAAATAAATATCCTAATTTCAATAGAGATGATGGTTGGAAAATTCCACCAGCTTGGGACCCCATCATTCACAAGCTAAAGCCCCAAACACACACTGTAAGATCTAATGATACGGTTAGTTCCTTTTGCAAATAAATTAATTAATATAAAAGACGGAGGTCGGCCTTCCTCTCCAAGTTTTCTTTCGCCATTTCTTTCTTGGAGGGGCCTCCCAATTTTTTGAAATGGTAGTAGTTTCAGTAGATTCTCTCTTTTTAACATATAAAATTAAATTAAAACCAAACCAAAATTAAACTAATTAAATTTGATAAATTTTAATTTCTGAACGTTCTAAAAAATTCATCGCTTGAGGGTAGGCTCACAAGTAGCTTCAGTCCCCCGTGACCACGGCAGCTGCAAAGGTGCCGAAACGTCGGGAAAATAAAAAATCAAACCAAATACCAACTAATTACCAAAGTACTTTCAATAAAACCGCGCTAGTATCCGTTTAAAGTGTTTTATTTCATGTCTAGTGAGCGCGTAAGCTTGAGAAGTGAATATGAAACGTATTTTTAAAATTATCCATTTTATTTGTTTTTGGATATTTGACATAGGTTTTGGTTCATACTATATTACATCCCTGCAAAGTTTCACCGACTGAGGATTTAATGTCGGGGTCTCCATACAAAAGATCGCTTCATTTCTTACACTTTAATTCCAACTGCCCGAAGCATTATTAAATGTTATTTTCTCTCAATTGCCCCGAAATATTTAAATAAATATTTAGTTTACTAGAAGTACCAGGACTACATAGTTACAAAGGAGGTATTTAATAAGCTCTTTATTTTACTTCAGGTAATAAATCTAAATATTAATAATGAATATTTATTTGCAGAATGATACTTCCTAATATTTGTTTGCCACCATGTAAAACTCATGAGAGACAATAAAGTTATTTGTATTTACTTTTATTTGATAACCTTCTTTATTTATGTGACCCGATTACGATTACGTACTTATATGTACCTACATCAGACTAAGACTAGTCACTATAAGGGTTGGAAGGAAAGTTTTCTTTGAGTGTTTGCTAACTTCATTGTTCAGGTACTTTCCTTCCAGGTGGCATTAAAAAATTTCATCCTGTATATTAGTTTGTGATTTTACTGTACTTTAAAAGCTCAGCTCAGACCTTCGTCAAATTCAAGATGGCCATTAATAAAAAAAAGATGTCCACTGCTTATCTACCGTGTAATAATAAGTTTGTTTGTCCGTCTGTTTCGCAACATCCTACGTGTCACAATAATCATACACTATCTTTGAAGGTGGTCTGTGTTTCGCAATTTCCGTTTAGTTTGTCTATAGCATTGGGGTGAGAGCCTTGAGGATAACGATAACTCTGTAATTTGTAAGAAAATATAATGAAAAGCTGGAAAATTACAAAGAACACTTTGAATAAGCTGCCTCTGTGGTCTAGTGGTTCGCCCACCCGTGTAAGACGCAGGGGTCCCGGGTTCGATTCCCAGGGGGGTACAATTTGTACACGGTTTGGTTGGTGGTAGGGCTTGTTTAGGGCTAGCTACCACCATCTTACCTAAGTATGACGCCATAACAACAATTTAAAAATTATTGTGTTCCGGCAGTTAGAGGTAAGATAGCCAGTTCCTCAGTGATGAGGATTCCGGGTAGTGCGCTTCCACCTTCGGCCTTATCGTTACTTAACATCAGGCGAGGTGAAGACCAAGCACTATCCCGTTGTGCATAAAAAAATATTTTATTTTATTTCCGTGCTTATAACCATCTCCATACTAACAAATAGGAAACTCGTAATTGTTTCGCGCAATGTCGCTGTCTTGAACTTTCCCCGCGGTCTGCGGTTCGAATACTGTCGGTGACATTACCACAGACCAATACATAGTACGAGTTGACTCGATTTCCTAGCTGTGGGCTGTGGCGTGGTGAAATATGGGCTGCGTTCGATTACGTGTTACCACAAGAATGAGGCACACCATGGTACAATAATATACTACACCAGCCCCCTTGTCATGACCAGCGAAACACGGTTTACAACATTATTTTTTGTATATGTCCATCAGCCATTTTTGATGTCCCCACTGCTAGGGCAGAGGCCTTCCTTATGGGTGGTAAGGAGGATGGGGCATAACCCACCACGCGGGCCCAATGCGGATTGGGGTGTTAACGACTGCAAATGCAGCCGGGACCAACGGCTTAACGTGCCGGGGGTTAGGAGGATGGGCCATAACCCACCCACGCGAGCCCGATGCGGATTGGGGTGTTAACGACTGCAAATGCAGCCGGGACCAACGGCTTAACGTGCCTTCCGAAGCACGGAGGAGCTCGAGATAATAAATTTTTGGTCACCCATCCCATGACCGACCCTTGCGAACGTCGCCTAACTTCCGCAATCGCTGGGCCAGGCGCTAAACCACTGCGCCACCGAGCTCCACACTACACTTTTGACAGTTAAACGTGATAAATCGCTGTTATCATATCGCGTTGCTGTGATCATGCTAGGAGGGTAAGTATAGCATTCCGAGATTGAGGAAGTCACGAGGGTAACACTTGCTTACGTTATCTCCGCTATCGGTATTGAAAATTACGTTCATTCATCTTTAACTTGAACTGTTTCGTTAGCTAACAGAAACAAATTACATTTAAAATGTTAACAATTTTGTAACGAGTGTGACAAAAAAACCCTTCATTCTTACTATAAAGTCGCGCAACTGGATAGTGACGTAAGCATGTTCACTCCCGCAATGCCTTAGACACACAATCATCCTTAAAAAAATACAACTAGCTTGCAACTTCTTCGCGCGGTCTAGAATTAAATCATCACTGGAACTTAAAACTGGGATAAAAATATCCTAAATGATAACTCAGGTTATAAACTATGTGTGTACCTACCAAGTTTCACCCAAATTCTTATAGCCGTTTTGCGTGATTGAGTAACAAAAATCCAAACATAAGTAGTTTCACATAAGCTTTAAACCAACTATTTAGATTTCTGCCTGTCGATTCTGTAACAAACTCGCATCTCACTTCGAACCTCACTTCACTTCACGGGAATTTTAAATCATAAACAAAATAATGAAAGGCTAGTTTTTTAATCACAAAAGATTTTAGATAGCTACGGTAGCTACCTAAAACTTTTTGCAAGCGGTAAAGTAGTTTTTAACACCCTTGCTCGTAAAGCTGATGTAATTCCACCGGTTTTAAATATGTAAAGCGGGTCATAAAACGCGTGTGTTACCAAAGCAAATAGTTAAGTTATAGTCCATACAAATTCCATAACAGTATTATTTGCCATTTCAAATATGGAACTGATCGCCGCCGCACGACTCTGCTATTCAAATTTCGAACTAATCGCCGCGCGGCGTCAGTCAGTAGACAGTGTGCATTCACAGACTGAGTTTATTTAAAATAAAAAAAAACAGTTTATTCGGTAATTTAAAAACTTGGCTGCATGCTCTAGCGTCTTTGCTAACATTTTCACGAAGCCACGGCAGAAAATAATCCTCGCGCCATTTTTCTCAAATTTTCTTTTCTTTGTACTTGTATTGTGAATATCAAAAAATTACAACTTTCAATAATGAAGATGAGCAATATATTACTTCAACTACTTCAACCGGATATACTAACAGAAGCGCGAACCGCATGCGACAGCTTGCTGCCGTCAATATCCAAGGACAGATACATAACCACGTATGAAAATTTCTTGAAGTGGAAAAACATGAAAAATGCCAAGTCATTTTCCGAAAATGTAGTTTTGGCGTATTTTTTTTCTGTTTCCTCGCAAATGTGTTAAAAAACGTCGTACGATATACGTGCGTATTGGTTATAACATGCTCGGCTCAATTACGCCCTCGCCTTCGGCTCGGGCTGAAATTCCGCCTCGCATGTTATAACCATCCTTACGCACTAATATCGTAATGTACTATTATATTCAGCTAATTTTTAATAACAAATTCACGCGAAGTGAAGTGAGGTTCGAAGTGAGATGCGAGTGATAGTCAAGTATTGATAAATCGCTATAGAATAATCGTGTTGCGATGGTTGTGGCTGGTTCATTTGGTGCCTATTCCTACCACCAAAGAGAGAAAGAATACCCTATTAAATAAAACACGTGCAACAATTTAATCGAAGGTATAGCTAATACATGCAAGACCAGCGGATATCGTGCTTTTGTGGCATTACAACATATTGAAAACCAACTTTTTTTGTCGATTTTCGACCCATGTTTCTGTGTCAAAAAAATAGTTTTATTGGTATAAAAACGACTACAAAATGACGAAGTATGGTATGTAGAGTCATTATTATTTCTTTTTTTTACTTTTTAGTTACCAAGTTTTCAATATTAAGTTAAATAACTACTAACAAATAATGTAGGTAAATTGTAAACTTTTTCTGAGGAAAACGCTCTATCGTAGCATATCGGATGAGCTATTTTCCATTCATTTCCTTTCAGGAAGAAGGCCTAGTTACGTAAACATGCGCGCGCAAAGTTAGTATAGTTCTGCAATTAAACCTTTGCAGACGTAAATAGTTGAACTCTTTGCTGTAAAAAGTTTAGAAAAAAACAAAAAAGAAAACAAAATGGTGGTGTGATTTAAAACAACGTGGCATTCTGTTTTTGAAATTCAGGGCGAGAGTAGTGATGTGCATTTGTTTGTGATTTATTACTCGATTGTGTTTGTAGTGTTATTTTTTTCTTTCATTAATAATTACGGAAGTATGAAAGATAAGTGTGATAAAATAACCATCGTAAATATAACTAATTTTAAAAGTGATTAGAGTTATTTATGTGAAAGTTAGTTTAGTTTACTTTGGTTTTATAATAAGGAAACATAGTGTCGTGGAAAGTATGTTAAAAATTATATTTGCGTAAACCTACTAAATATTTAAGCGCTAAATGAAGTTATCTATGTGAATTTTCACAAATGGACCTCAAAATGAAGTATGTATTGTTATGTTTTCTTATTTTCTTCATGATATCAGGAGTAAGTAATAAGAAACACAAAAACAAAAAGAGCAAAATTAAGAAAACACCTAGGATGGACTTGGATAAATATGTGTATGAAGGTATTATTTTTTTACACATACTACTACTTATTTCTGTATATAAAATACCTATTATCTGTTTCTCGATAGTCTAGCTAGAACAATAAATTATTGTGATATTTTTGCAATAAATGATTATGATAAATGAATTTAATTAACTATTTGTAGATACTAATTTAAGAAACTTTTAATACAGGAATATTTCGTGTATTTCGTGACACTTTTTGCATTCCTGCGAGCCGGACTAAGTATGTTAAAAACCGTTTTATAGTTAGAGCGATGAAATCATATAACGTTTAATTTAGTCACATTTGTTTAGTCTTAAGCCCGCTAAATTCAAAATTGCACTTAATAGTACAAAAAAAAACAATAAAAAACCCGCCTGCATAAAAAGACAAGTCGACTGAAAAGATGGAAACAAGATTAAATAAATATTAAAGGCAACATGTCATAATAACATGCAGTCGGTGGCATGCATAGAGAAAGTGACATTATGAATGATTGAATTATATGCCTTAAATAAATAAAAAATAATAAAATAAGTTTATTTTTCTTTAAAACATTTACAATATTTTAGAAATAAGTTGGTGTCCCCATTTAAGCTGAAAGCCTGTGTTTGTGGGACACCGCTCTTCCTTCCTTAGATATAAAAACTAACGGCCAAATACTCAAACGAATTCCAAAGTTAAGGCCACCCCAAATACATAAAAGCTGTCAGATTTGACAGAAACTCTATGAAACTGACAGCTTCCTTAAAGTTAAGGAGACCTCAACTCAAGATTTTAGCTAAGAAGCCATTCAGTATTCGGACGTAAGACACTAGACTGGGATAAAAAACTTATAAAAAACTAATTAATGTCTTTTTTGCCTTGTCTTTTTATGCAGGCGGGTTTTTTATTTTTTTATTTTTTTTTTATTTATCTCTTTTTAGTTATTATATATTACGGTCAAGATATACCTTTTTGAAATCCTTATAATAAGCCCTTTAATTTGACACCCATATTGCAGTATTCTAAAAAAAAATTTTTTTTACTACGTATAATGGCACCGTACAGCCGCCAAGTTGGTTTTTTTATAACGCCACCTTCTTAAGAACACTTGGGCTGAAAAGACAAATCTAACGATATCTTAATCTTAGAAATCCGTTCAGCCGTTTGAAAGATATGAGATAATAAAAATTATTACATACAAACATACATACATACAAACATACAAGATACGCGCGAAAAACATAATCCGCAGTCGGGTAATTAATTATATTTGGCCTCTCATTTATATAAGTAAACAAAATTTAGTTTTTTTAAGTAAGTTACATTGTTATTGTTACTCGACACTTTATTGTCATTACTTAGTAGTGGAAACTGTTTAGGCTAATGTAAATTGATGTATGTTGCAACTACATGTAAAAATGTATGCTGTATGTTTCCCAAGAAATAAATATAAAATATAAAAAAACGACTCTGCAGATATGGCCAAGCTATTGATAATACAACCTTAGTCGTGTACTCAATAATCGACAATGTCGTAATCGATAATTCGTTGCGCTTCACTAAGATAAATCGAGCCGATATGGCAAACCCCAGTTCATGATGTCACACGAACATCGATAGCTTCCAAATAACTTCGGCAAATAGTACAATACGACAGCCCTTACTTCGATTTATCTGTTTTAAGTTGAAGCCCGATAGACCCGCCCAAGTTCGAAAAGTTAGCCGGTAGGGCCCAAGGACTGGGATTTTAACTCTTCAGAGCTTTAACACACAGGCTGCGTTCCGGTCATGCGATCTCCGGGTACCGATTGGGTCGGAACGCAACAAGCCAAACTGTGCCGCGATTACTTCCGATACCAAACCCCGGACACTCCATACTACCGCCCTACTACCGCCACAGTATTATAAAGCACCTAGTATTAGTAGTATTAATATCTATTATTATAAATCGCGCAGCGAGATCGCGTGACCGGAACGCAGCCTGTGAGTAGCCTCAATGGCATAAAAACAGGCACAGAAAAAATAAAAAAATCTCCACTTGATTGTTACAGGCTGTGGCATAGCAGTTGGCAAGCAGACGGCTCAGCGTCGCATTGTGGGGGGAGACGACGCGGGCTTCGGGACCTTCCCGTGGCAGGCGTACATCAGGATTGGATCATCGAGGTTGTACATGGCTTTGTATAATGCTTGGAGATGGGTTTATTAAAAAAATATTTGATTGAATCAGGCGTCACTTGGCGGAAGTCCCAAACCATTTTGAAAAAAGAAATATATGTAGCTTACTTCCGCAAACAAAATATGCAAGATGCACCGCCCAACAACGCAAGCTGTCTTGCTAAATGCAGGTATTGTGCACTTATATTTTGTGGTGTGCATGTGCATATTTTTGCGGGCGGGCGGGCGGTGCATCTTACACATTTTGTTTGCGGAAGTAAGCTACAAAAGTATATTTGGTTTAAGAAATAATAATTCAAAACTGAAGGGGACTAAATTGCTGGTTTTATAAATTAAAATAAATTACAGATTTTGTTGCACTGGCTTGTTTCAAAGAAAACAAACAAGAGTTTAAAAAATTAACAAAAACACAATGAAGTACGATACTGCATAATGTACAATTCGTAATTAAAAAAAAACATCAAAGTACTTCATTACTTAAAATTGACTGAAAACTTATGTAGATAAATAAACATCAAGTACAAGGCTCTGAAAATGAGACACAATAGTTTTTAGGCCCTGAAAATGAGACAATACATTTTCCATTGATGTCCGGCTGCATGCAGTCGCTCGGGCATTGATGAATTAATGATCGAAAAAAAAAGAAAACTTTAATCCACTTGTAACATAGAGGTAATAATAACATCTTACCCTTTTGATTAAACTAAATAACAAAATTAAAAACAACTCATCCCTCATGCCCGACAGGTTCCAAAATGTTCTGTAAGTTTAATAAAATACTCGTAACTTAAAAATAATAGGTATTTCCACATTCAATCGGAGATTTTTCTATTGGTGAATATTTTCCCTATTGCCCGTGAATATTTTTACTTCTGTGACCACCCCTGAAAAGGTGTCAATTCAAAAAACGTAAACTAAATAATTCTGAAATAACAACAATGAACTAATTTTATTTTCATCGTATTTTATTTATTTATTCATCAACTTCAATAAATAAATACCTATGCGCTTGGGTGCACGTGGGTGACCAAACATTTATTATCTCGAGCTCCTCCGTGCTTCGGAAGGCACGTTAAGCCGTTGGTCCCGGCTGCATTTGCAGTCGTTAACACCCACCAATCCGCATTGGGCCCACGTGGTGGGTTATGGCCCATCCTCCTTACCACCCATAAGGAAGGCCTGTGCCCCAGCAGTGGGGACATCAAAAATGGCTGATGGACACCTATGCGCTGTTATCAGTAAAAAGTGTTTTATTTCTAATTTTACTTATCTATTTTTAACTATTACTTATTAAAAAAACTGGCGGCTTAAACTATAATTAACTTAGCTGGTAGAATATGGAATGTGTGCAAAATATTTCACCGGTAGATAAAACCCCGGTTAATGTGGAAAGACCTAAAATACTAACATTTTTGTAAAAACATTATGATGTATTATTAAATACTAGCGGCCGCCCGCGGTTACACCCGCGTGGTTCCCGTTCTTGTAGGAATATCGGGATAAAAAGTAAAAACCCTTTGTTTTAATCTAGGCTTTCTACTATTTGTCTGCCAAATTTGAACCAAATCCGTTCAGTAGTTTTTGTGTGATTGAGGAACAAACATCTAAATATCCAAACCCACAAACTTTCACATTTATAATATTAGTATAGTAAATATTAGTATTTATAGTAGGATAAAAATACAATCAAATTTAACGTATTTTTTGTAAATAAATAATGTAAAAAAAAATTGTAATGTTCACCGACACAATATACAAAACAGCACGAAACACATTTGTTTCTAATTCCAAATTAAAGCATCGTGTGAATTTGTACAAAGTTATGCACACTTCAAGAATTCATTTCATTCATTCACTAACATAATTAGTTGTTAAGTTAATTGTATTAATTATAATAACATTTGTTTGATATAAGTGTTACTTTATTTTATGTGTACTGCTTGCATTTTACGATGACCTTATAATTTGCTTATTCCATTTATTGTTAAATTAGAACAAACTATTCTCAAATTTAAGCTATACAACTTTTCTCTTAGATGGAAAAGTAAACTTAAGATTTACTTATTTGGAACTTTGGATGATACGAAATTATCCTTTTTACCTATATTTCTTTACACTTTTCACTTTATCGTGCCCCAAATGTAATTAAGTAACTCTATCTGTTACCTTTTCACGCTGGAAATTATGAGCCAATTTTAAAGAATTTAAGTATAGAGATAGATTGAACTACGGGAAAGGGCGAAAACGGAGGAAGGGAGTAAAATAGGGGATGTTAGTTCTTATCGGGACCTGAACAAAGTCACGCGGGCGAGTGCTAGATAAAACAGATAGGTAATGTACGATTATAGTCAAGGGACCATACTTTTTTTACTTCCGACGCGATGCAAAAAGAAGGGTGTTAAAAATTTGACGAGTGTGTCTGTCTGTCTGATGAAAATCGGTCCTTTAGTTTGGGAGATACTTTATCTCCCAAACTAAAGGACTGATTTTCATGCGGTTTTGGTTAGGTATTTGAAAGCTGACGTGATCTAGATGGACCTATTGATTAATATCTGTTCAGCCGTTTGACTACTTGACAAGACAATAACACAAATCTTTGGAGTTGGACCGATTTTGTCAATGCGGACATGTTAATAGTTCCTAGTTATCATTTATTGAAATTTAAGGTGCAAAAAGGTTTGCATTTTGGGTTAACCTTTTCACAACCGGAGTCGAATTTTTTTGTCTTTTTCGATGCCGAAATAGGTTAGCTAAGGTTGGGCATTCCCCCCTTCCGGGATCCTATTGAGCGACTAAGGCTAGGTCGATCACGGGAAGGTGGTCATGGAGGGAGCCGCAACGTTGAATGTTGCGGTCCCCTCCTGGCGAGCCCCAATTTTCGAACCTAAAATGCATTATATTCGGCATACAAAAAAGGTTAGGTTATCATTCATTTTGTCCTAGCTTTTGTAAATGTGTGTTACTAATAGTACTAACTTAATAACATTGATTTTACAGATGCAACATGCTTATGTCGATTTTCGAGCTTATTGGTTGGAAGCAGTGTTGGATAGAGAGGTAAATGTGCGAAAGAGATGGCATGATGTCATTTTGTGTAAATAGAGGGTAGAAGTAGGTGTATAATTTTGTAATTATACAACTTTAGCATGGATAAATAATTTAGTTTCTTGCAAATATGTTTTCTTTTTAATGTAATTATCTTTTTACTTTTATTTCCTTACATTCTTCATTTTAGCTACCACTTGTTTTAAATGCAATAAAAAAGTTAAAAAAACAGGCTAATTATTGATTTAGTGACAAACAACGACTCAATAGTTTATTTTTAATTATTTGATTTTAGTTTATTACCACTATCTTTATTTAGTTTATCCTTCAATTTGATTTATTTTATAACTTTAGGCAGTTTATCTTCACACATTTCTAAGTATTTCTTTAAACTTTTTCGCACATTTCTACTCTTTTCGTCAATTTTTTATTGTAATTATTGTTACTTTTGTAAAAATCGTATGAAGCATGTTACTGCTTTTAGAAAATAAGTTGGTGTAAGGGAATTTTATAAAGTAACTAGGTAAGCTTTAGTCTCAATCTAAATATAGACTTAAGTTAAATCTGGTTTAAACTAGTGTTGTTATTTTAATATTTGCTTAAAAGGAGACATAGATAGCTTCAGTTTCAAACCAGGTGCTTACTTGTCTAATGCAAAATCTATCACGATAGCTTTTAATACAAAACGTATTAAAATGGCGGCCTTATTGCTGATAAGCAACTTCGTCAAGGGAAGCGAATAATAATGAGGGGATTCGAGTTTACCACCGGTTATCGAAATTCGTTTCATCCTTTGACAAATGTTTGAGAACTCATCTGTATTTGGGCATTTGAGTATGTCAAATGCCCAAAATTCTATACGTTTGAACGCTACGCTTAATTTAAAGCTTGAGCAATAGACGATCAAATCCTTTGTTCGCAAAATATTACATTCGCAAAATGTTTTCTCAAAATATTTTAAATACAATCAAACACAAAATAAAGTAAGTATTAAGTATTTTTGTTGTATTTCTTTTCTTTGTAATTCAACATGAAAATTCCTGGAACACATACCTATGGCAAGGGTTACCTTCCAACTAACATTTTGATATATAAAAATATACGGCTAAGTTAAACTTCTCCATAATTATGTGGTCCTGGTACTTTTGTGACGTATTACAATGGAATAAAGTGGTGTATTACAAAAGAATGAAAAAAATCAAAAAGTATCTCATCCATATGTCATAAAAGCCGACGCAGATCATCATGAAACTTTAAAATTTTACCAGCAAATATACATTTGAGCTTAAATTAAAGCTTTTTAAAAATAATATCTCTTAAGTTTCCTAATATAAAATCATTTTACTGGCCTTGCAATAAGATCTAGTAGTAATGAGTGTATGTAACGCAATTTTCTTAGATGTCTTACATGATAAGTTAGAAATGTACCAACTTGGTACCAACCATTTTCATTGTTCCTTCCACGGTATGTGAGCGCATTAACAAGGAAAGTATTGCGTATAGATAGTTTTAAAATAAATTGTTGATAACATGACAACATAGTCGCAGATAAAAGATAAAAAATTTAGCTTATTGCACCGACCTGGCGGCGACTAGCTTATGGCACCGAGTGTGCCAGCATTTTTCATTGTACAAAAATACAGTACTTACATTGTAAATCTGTAAAAAAGGTGGTGGTTTGAACTCTGTGTCAAAAGGTGGCCGGTAATATTAATGCTCCATCCATCATCATATCAAAAAAAAAACAATTGTCATACCGCAGCACTCCGCTAACAATTTTCCACTACAGGTGTGGCGGCTCGCTGATATCTCGGCGCCACGTCGTCACCGCGGGCCACTGCGTTGCGCGCGCGCAGCCAAGGCACGTCCGAGTCACGCTAGGGGACTACGTTATCAACTCCGCTGCTGAACCACTGCCGGCTTATACATTTGGCGTTAGATCTATAAAGGTAACTTTTTTTTTCATTCAACGATGGGTAAACACTTAAACAGCCTTTAGCCTATTTGATTTGTTTTACTTTTTTTGCTTTTTAGCAACAGTTTTTTTGTTATCAGCCGTAGTAGTCGTGGCATAATATCGTAGCCGTAGTAGTCGTCGCAGAATACCGTAGCCGTAGTAGTCGTAGCAGAATATCGTAGTCGTAGTAGTCGTAGCCGAATATCGTAGCCGTAGTAGTCGTAGCAGAATATCATAGTCGTAGTAATCGTAGCAGAAAATCGGAGTCGTAGTAGTCGTAGCCGATTATCGTAGCCGTAGTAGTCGTAGCAGAATATCGTCGCCGTAGTGGTCATAGCTGAATATCGTAGCCGTATTTCAATTCATTTATTTATTCACCCTTTGTTACATAACGCAACCTAGGTAAGTCAACATTTACAATAATATTACATATACTCACAATGAAAATTGGTTATAAAAAATTCATATTCTATTAAAAATGTATCCATAAGTAAAATTATTTAAATTCATTCCAAAAATTATATCTTATTAAATTTAAAGTTATTAAACATTTCACATTCTAAAATCATAAGTAGTAGTCGTTGCAGAATATCGTAGCCATACTAGTCGTAGCAGAATGTCGTAGCCGTAGAAGCCGTGGCAGAGTATCGAAGCCGTAGTAGTCGTAGCATAATGTCATAGCCGTAGCAGAATATCGAAGCTGTACTACTACAGCTTGTACTACGGCTACCCGTAGCAGAATATCGTAGCAGTAGTAGCCGTAGCATAATATCGTAGCCATAGTAGTCGTAACAGAATATCGTAGCCATACTAGCCGTAGCAGAATGTCGTAGCCGTAGTAGTCGTGGCAGAGTATCGAAGCCGTAGTAGTCGTAGCATAATGTCATAGCCGTAGTAGAATATCGAAGCTGTAGTAGCCGTAGCAGTATATCGTAGCAGTAGTAGCCGTAGCATAATATCGTAGCCATAGTAGTCGTAACAGAATATCGTAGCCATACTAGCCGTAGCAGAATGTCGTAGCCGTAGTGGTCGTAGCAGAATATCGTAGCCGTAGTAGTCGTAGCAGAATATCGTAGCCGTAGTAGTCGTAATATCGTTTTCCTTAATTGCAAATTACTGAATTCACATATTATACCTATCCTACTATGTGTAACATTTGTGTCGTCATGGAATAGACTTTTTAACGCATCGAATGTTTTCATTTATACACGCAACTTTTTCTTTATAGGAAAATTGTGGACCCAGTAAATAAAATAACAAATCAAATAGGTAGGTACCCCAAAAGTTTAAAAGATTGTACGGTCAGCAACGAGAGTTGTTTAACACTTTAGTACTTTGTCATAGTAACTTTTTTAGCTAATGTTTCAAACCGTGACACACCTGTCTAAAAAGTTGCTATGACAAAGAACCAAAGCGATAAGCGACTTTCAATGCCGACTGTACCTCTTCTTCTGCGCAGGCCTTCATTTTTTACATTTTATGTAAAACTTTTGTTTTACATAAAATGTGACGTAAGGTTTAGTCCTAATGCGATTAGTGCTAAAGTGTTTTAGTCTTAAAGCAATTTAGTCCCAAAGCGTTAGTCCTAAAGAGTTTTAGTCTTAAAGCGTTTTAGTCCTAAAGTGTTTGTCTTAAAGCGTTTAGTCCTAAAGCGTTAGTCTTAAAGCGTTTTAGTCCTAAAGCGTTGTATCCCGACGTAGGCGAATATGCGATTTAGACTTATTAAAGTTTAGGCATACAGATAACTTCTTGTCGCTTCCATTTTTTATTGACTAGCAGACCGTTATGTTGATCTATTATGCCCTTACGTTTCAGGTTCATCCTCTGTTTAAGTTCACACCTCAAGCAGACCGCTTCGACGTGGCTGTACTCACATTGGACCGGAGTGTTCACTACATGCCACACATAGGTAAGGATTAATCAAATAAAGCTTTGTAGTGCTGCGATCATACAGCTACATAAGCAATTGAGAAATGCAGGCACGTAAGCATTTTAGCATACCATCGGGTGGGGCGGACAGGGTAAAATGTTGGGAACCCCTGGGGCCTTACTATGAGCTCTTATAGCAGGGAATATATTGAACTGCCTTACTTGTTCGTACTATGACCTCAACGGTCAGTATGAAAGCAGTCCTTAAGCAGTTCTGTTTAAGGTCTGCTTTTGAACTGAACGGTTTCTTATTTGCTGATGGTAAGCCCTCTGCTATATGACGACCTCCGTGGTCGAGTGGTTTGCACGCCGGTTTTCAAGGCGTCACCATCTCTTGAGGTCCCGGGTTCGATCCCCGGCTGGGTCAATGTAGAAAATGAACTTTTCTATATTGTCTCAGGTCTGGGTGTTTGTGATACCACCGTT
Source organism: Agriphila straminella (assembly GCA_950108535.1). Lineage (NCBI taxonomy): Eukaryota > Metazoa > Arthropoda > Insecta > Lepidoptera > Crambidae > Agriphila > Agriphila straminella. The sequence goes on from OX467304.1 coordinate 15,591,465, forward strand.
ATCTCTGATTTCCATAACACAAGTGCTTTAGCTACTTACTTTGGAGTTGGGGCAATGTATGTGATGTTGTCAAATATTTATTATTATTATTATTTATTTATATGCTTTATTATAGACTTGCGTTTAAATTTAGTTATTGTTTTTCCTATATGTGAAAACTGATAAACTAAAATCTGTAGTAGCTGTAAGTTTTCCTAGAAAAAAAAATGTATAATGGATCAACCGGTCATATCCGACTCCACATTTTTCGTCAGCTCTATCTCTTTCCGTTGTTGAATAACAACATTCGCTAAATCAGGAATACCGCTCACCGACGGACGCTCGGGTCACCGATGTCAAAAAGCGCAGAAGCGCCTTGAAGTTTTCTCGGTTTTGTGGACGATGTCTCCATTGCTGGGTAGGTATAGGCCTTCCTTACGGGCGGATGAGAAGTATGGGCCCTTACCCACCACGTGGGCCCAATGCGGATTGGTGGGTATTAACGACTGCAAATGTACCCAGGACCAACAGTTTAACGTGATCTAGAAAATTTTTGGTCACCCATCCCATGACCGATGTCATCCCATGACCTTGTGAAAGTTGTTTAAACTCCACAATCGTTGGGCCTGGCGTTAAACCACTGCGCTATCGAGCTTTTCTGTTGTCGGTATTCAACACAAAATGCGATCATAAAACCAGTTGTTCTTAATATTCCAGCTCCTATCTGCCTACCAGAGCGCGGCTCCGAGTATCTCGGGCAGTACGGGTGGGCGGCGGGGTGGGGCGCGCTCAGCCCCGGCTCGCGGCTGCGGCCGAGGACCCTGCAGGCGGTCGACGTGCCCGTGCTGGACAATAGGGTGTGCGAGCGGTGGCACCGCGCTAACGGTGAGTTGACTCTTTCTCTCATTCTCCTTGTGTTCGAGTCTCTTTGCGTCTCATTCTCCTTGCATGCTCATTACATACAGTCAAGGACGTTAGGGCCCAAACAAACCTACTATTATAATAGTAATAGGCATGAAACGCTCGTGGCAGAGCTTGACATATAATAATAATAATAATAATAAAAATGTTTATTTTTCTCTTTACAAATAATTCTTATGCTAAAAAACAACACCAAAAATAAAAAAGCACTTATTTGTAAGGAGACTGGCACCATAAACTAGGCCGAGGCCTGTAAGATAGGTTACCAGGATCTCCACCCTCGAAAACAATATTTGGTAACGATAAATACACTTATCAATTTACATTATTTGTAAGAGTCACATATTTTGATGTTAAGCCGTCTTTAATACCTTCTGTACGTGTGTATAAAAATGTAGGTAGGTAGCATGCAAGATGTGTTAACTTTGAAGAAGTTGTAGTGGTTAGTTAAGATAATAATATAATGTGTTAAATTTAGTAAACGAAGATTAGACCAAAGTTAGTAACAGTTAGTTAAGTAGTAGTTCGGTATTCTCATAAGAGAGTTGAAGCAAATAATCTCTGACCTTGTTCTTTACTTCACGGTAACAGTTATTAACAATATTTATTTCTTTATTAATATAATTGTATAATCGACATCCTATATACGAGAAAAATCTATGCCCAAAGCTTGAGTTAACCTGAGTTGTACTGAAAACTTGATGAAACCTCCGAGTAGTAGGTTTTGATTTGTCCGGTAATGGACAAATTCGATGTTGCCGAAGTATTGTGCCAAGAATGTATAGTTGTCTAACCGACAAAACCTTAGCCTCCCGATACAGGTCAATAGTCGGATAGCGTCTATTCTTAAAGAGGCTAACTTTTAGTATGAGCCTCTGTGCCCTCTCTAATATTATCAAGTTGGTTTTAGGTGCTCCACCCCATGAAGTTACGCAATATGATATAATTGATTGAACAAAAGCATAGTAAACACTCTTAAGTATATCTGGGTCCGCAACATGTCGTAGATTTTTGAATATATATGTAAGCTTGCGAACTCTGTTTGCTACATTTATTATATGTTGGGCAAAGGATAAGTTGTGATCAATCAAAATACCAAGGTATTTGATGTTTGGAGTAAGATTAATGTTTGGACAATCACAAGATTGACTTTGTGTGGAGCAAGTGTGTGCAATTAAACAGTGATTTGGAGGAAGAATGTCGGTAGGGAAATTACGTTTAGTGAAAACCATAAACTTGGTTTTATCTGAGTTTAAAGTAAGTGAATTTGCAGCTAACCAGCGGCAGACAACATTTAAGCCCTTTTGAGCAATAGACAACACATCATCCCACGAATCACCATAGAATGTTAGGGATGTATCATCAGCATAAGAGACAATGTTACAGTTTTCTAGTTGTAAATTACAGAGACCATTTATGTAACATAAAAATAATGTAGGGCCTAAAATGCTCCCTTGAGGGACACCATAAGAGACAGGTATTGCATCACTAATAAGGGTACCTATTTTCACACATTGAGTACGATTTCGGAGATAGTCAGCAAATAAATCAAGTTGATTCCCCCTGATACCCATATATTCCAATTTTTTTATAAGAAGAGGCACAGAAACTGTGTCAAAGGCCTTTTTTAGGTCAAGGAACACCGTTACACATTTCTTATTATTGTCTAATTTATCGGCTAAAAAGTTTGTAAGATTATGGACCGCATCATCCGTTGACTTTCCTTTTCTAAAGCCATATTGACCTTCAGCTAATAAGTCATGTTTTTCCAGAAATTCTACCAGTCTGATATTCATAATCCGTTCGAAAACTTTTGATAAAGAAGATAATATTGAGATAGGCCGATAATTATTTACAAAACGTTTGTCACCTTCTTTATGAATAGGATGAATGATAGATTTTTTAAGCGCATCTGGGAAAACACCTTGGTTAATACAGTTGTTAATAATATTTGTAAGTACGGGTGCAATAATTTTAACTGTGCACTTAAGTACTTCAGATGTTATAGAATCCCAACCTGATGAGCAGTTTTGTTTGAGTTTCATTATTACATTTTCGACCTCATACACATCAATCTCAAGTATAGCAAAAGATTCTAAAGGTGTTGTGCAAGATTTCAGATAGTCTTGTGTAGGTGCTGGGCTAGGAGAAATTTTACTTGCTAACTGCTCACCTATATTCGCGAAAAACTCATTCACAGAATTGATGGAGGCTTTATCGGATTCAGCCCCATTTAGAAGCTCAGTAGGTTGTGAAACTTTTTGAGTTCTGTTGGTTATCTCATTAATGGTCTTCCACAATTTTTTCGGGTTACTTTGTGAGGATTTTATTTGGTCTCGTTCATATTGACGTTTAACTCTTTTTAATATATTATTACAGTAATTCCTATACCGTTTATATGTAATAAGTAGTATTTCATTTGTAGGATGTTTTTTTAGTTTTTTGTGCATCATATCCCTATTTTTAATGCAGCGAAGTAATCCCTCAGTAATCCAGGGTTTGATGATCTGTTTTCTTTTAGCAATTTTAATCAATGTAGTATTTTTATCAATTACAGAAATTAGGAGGATAATCAGTTTATTCAATGCTACATTTGGATCATGTTCTAGGTTAATTGATGAGAAATCAAGTGCCATAGTATCACGTTTTATTCCATCCCAATCTATTTTTTGTTTAGGTTTCAATGTATTAGTTTTAAAAGAGTTTTTAGTTTGAATACATGATAACACAGCTTGATGATCAGTGACAGATGTAAGCAATGTAAAAGTATAAGTTTTCAATGAACTCTTTAATAATACGTGATCCAGACAGTTAGGTCCTCGTGTTGGGGTATTTATAGCTGGTAATAGGCCGTGGTAAGCAAGCATGTCAAGATAAGATAACGCGTCGGAAGAGTTCTTTTCAAGGATATTTATATTAATGTCACCAACAATAACAATATTTTTAAAAGAAGAAAGTTGGGATAAAAGTGAGTTTAATGACTCCAAAAAAATATCTATTTGTTTAAATGAGGGTGATCTATAGATGGCAATAATCACCGTTTCATTGTTTAGTTTAATGAGCAGGCAGCTTGCCTGATCCATATCTGGTTCTTCAACTGTAATATTTAAATTACTCTTTGCAAAAACCATTACTCCGTCATTTTGATTACGATTTTTTAAAGTTTTAAAAGAAGTATAATCCGTGATGCTAGGGGTATTGGAATTGGAAACTGCTGGTAACCAGCATTCTGATAGCACTATAAGATCACAATCCAATTTTATCCGCGCAAGTAGTGTGCATAAATCATCAAAATTACAGTTAACACTGCGGATGTTTTGTTGTAAAATTTTCAAATATTGGTTTGGGTAATTTAAATATGTATGACATTGTTCAGGGTCACATGTTATAGGAATACATACATCAAACATATCGATTTGGTTAATTAAACTGTTTATGGAATCGAATTTTATATTTAATGTAATCCTTGCACAATTCATTGGTTAGATGATAGTTAGTAAAATAAAATAATAACCCCAAACACGTCGTCTCAGTAAAACCTAGAAACAAATTGGATGCCTGAATTATATGATAATAATGCACATAATATATTATTAACCTATATTTATTTGTAAAAGATATGACCAAATAAAAACTGAGCATGTAAAAACGAGTATGTAATGAGCCAGCGACACAATGTTTAGTTATTGCTTCAGAGGTAATAAAGTAGTGACAGTATATATTAAATAGTATGTATCGTGTCATTTGTTTAATAGAATGATTTTTTTTCTTTAATATTAAAAACAGCTTTATGCATCGTAACAAGTGAGTTGATATAATTAAGTGATAATTATAGTAAATTATAGAAAAAACAGTAATATAATTTTTCCAAGCAGCTGAATAAAAATTAAGAATGAACTTCAGTACCAAAACAATAAGTAATACTAGTCATTCGGAGGCTAATTTCCGTAGATCTTCTTCCGAGTTTATGCGAATAGCCGGTTCCCCTTGTGTCTTGCGTATGTAAATATTTCCATTTGTTGTCCAAACAAATGAATAGCTACTTGTTTTCTTAAACTCTCGCGCGAGGTAAAAAAGTCTTTTAGCTCGTGGAGTAAGGTTGTCGGATATGTAGATAGGTTTTTCCGGTCCCTGTATACCTATTAAAGTTGTGTTCAATGTCGATTTTCCAGAATTTTTGTTAAAAAGCTTCAATTCATTTAGTATCTTATTTTTCAGTATGACAGTTGTAAACTCGACAATGATTGGAGAAATCTCGTTTTTTCTCTGAATTCTGAACAGGTTTTTAATCTCACTTTCTTGGATGGAGATACCCAATGCAGTGCCAATGTTTTTTACAGTTTTCGTTAAAACACTTATATTTTCTGAAGGTTGCATTGGGAGATTACGGATCTCCAAGCTGGATGAGCGGACATTTTTTTCAAGATAATCAATTTTTTCTTCCAGTGTTTTTATGTAATCCAAATGCTCTTTTTTTTCTTGCAACAATTTATTCACAGAAATTTTCATATCTTCGTATTGATTTGATATAAATTCGATCGAGGTGGTGAGTTCCGATTGTTTTTCTACCATACTAGATAGGAATGAGTCTAATTTTTTATTCTGTTCTAATTGCCATGTAGAAAACATTTTTTCCATGTTGGACATAAAGGTAGTTAACTCATTGTCTTGTTTTCTTTTGAGCGGACGGGAAGTAACATTTTTGTCGATTTCGCTTAATTCTGGGTTCGAAACTGTCTGGGCCCCCCTAACGTCCATAGCCGTAGTCCTATTTTTTGATGGTGAATGTCTAATAGACATTTTCCGTAACAATACGCCGGATTATCCTTGTTTTCTAAGTCACGAGTGCGTGTTCGACTTAAGTGTAGGCCTATTTGTGCGTCCGTCCGACGGCAAAAATAGTGCAAGTGACGAAGTGGGCGGAGCCGCGTTTTTTATACTGCAAAGACCTCTGTCACCGGTGAGTGGTTCGATGTGCACGCGCAGGGGAGTGGGATTAGCAGCGCCCAATTAGAAATAGGTTACGCACGGCTGTATTGTTTTGGTAGTAGTTGAGTGTAATCGTGTTCGCTCACCCACTTAGGCGTCCTTGTCCAGCAGATACAATTCAACACCTTCTCACTGTGTATGCTAGCCTGGTAGCCAAGTGAATGTTTTAAATAATTTTATATATTTTAATTTGTGAAATAAACATACTTATGGTATTCGATTACGTTTGTTAAGAAACACTCTGTCCGGTCAGGTGTCGGATGGGTGACCGTAAAGTGGCATTACAACTGAGCGCTTCCGTGCTTTGGCGTTAAACCGTCGTCTGTCCCGGTTGTTGTCATCTGATAATAGTCGTTAAGCCAAATTAAAGGCCTTACAGGCGGCTTGATTAACTCTAACACCAGAGGTGGCCAATAATCCTCATACCATACCATACCAAATACTCAGCGAGATATCGCTCGGTTATTACTGCTACAGCAGTAACGGATACCGCTCAGATTTGAATAGGCCACAGATTTTTTTCGCGTTTTCAGAGTTTGTCTTAAAAGATGTTGTTATCATATTCGGCTTTACGGGTTTGGATAGTTTTTGAACTTTTAATGACATTTAAATAATATATTTTCTTTTCCAGGTATAAACGTAGTAATATACCCCGAGATGCTATGCGCTGGGTACAAAGGCGGAGGCAAAGACAGCTGTCAAGGGGACAGCGGCGGTCCCCTAATGCTAGAGCGAGCAGGCAGATGGTACCTCATAGGAGTGGTGTCAGCGGGGTACTCGTGCGCGAGTAGGGGACAGCCGGGGATATACCATAGAGTAGCACATACCGTCGACTGGATATCACACGCTACTACGCTCACGTAGCGTTTAGATTCCTTCCAATTAAAGAATTTGAAAAGATTTGAACGAGGCAAACTTCTTGACACTTTTTGACGGATAAGTTCGCGCATGTGCACTTGCGAGCAACCAATAGCGCGCGCCCCTCTCCCGCCGCCCGCGCCCCTCACCGCTACGCATACCTAAAATACGCGTTCTGCGCAATCGCCACCCGATTTCAAGATGATGTATTGTAATAAACTTTAGATATTTTTATTGAGTCGCAATAAATTGCTTTAAGTAGGTATTTCTTGAAACTACTAATTGCTGTTTGAAACGAATCTGGCAACAATGTTCGATATAAAATGACAGTCGATGAGATTTATTGCCAGTTCTATATGTATAATACCTGATGTTGCCAGTTCTGATACGCAAACTCAATTAGTAGATTTAAGATGTATTGTCTAACTAGATTATTCGAATAATATACATGACAGATTGGCTAGACTGCAAAAGCTATTTAGTAGGCTACTTGTCGTAGCGTTTTTCCGAGTTAACAAAATCATGTTTTTGAAACTTCAGTAGGTATTATTGGAGAAACTTTTAAAAGTTCGCCTCAAAAATAGTTCTTTAAAATGTTACAACAAAGAATAAGCGAGCAGGCAGATGGTACCTCATAGGGGTGGTGTCAACGGGGTACTCGTGCGCGAGTAGGGGACAGCCGGGGATATACCATAGAGTAGCGCATACCGCCGACTGGATATCACACGCTACTACGCTCACATAGCAGTGAGACTCCTTCGAATTAAAAAAGACTTAGAGTTGCCTTATGTATTTCTAAAAACCACTAATTTAAGTTTGGATCTAATCATGACAACAATTTTCAATAAGAAAGACGGTTGATAGGATTTGTTGTCAGTTCTATTTTCAATGGCTAATAAAAATATGCTGTTTGTTCTATCTTCAGTGACAGATGTTGCCAGTTTCATATCAATTTGGAACTAAAAGTTTAAAGTCAATTTGAGGTAATTTGACATTATATTGTGGTAATCCAGCGTGTTTCTGAAGTTTTCTGTTTTTGCCATACACAGAATTAAAGCCCAAAATATACAGTGGACAGAAAAGCTGTTTGGAACAAATCGCTTTTGTGATGAAGGTACAGTCTGCCAAAAGAGTCTAGGAAATAATGGGAGAGAATCTTTCATTGTCATTGTTATACATAGTTATAGTATGACAACACTTGACTACTTTTGTATGCAATCGTATTGCCAGTAAAAATAATTTTCTCCGTTTCAAGACTTTTTGACAGACTGTATTCTTTGTTGTTTTTCATCATACTAAGTATACATATATTTGCCAGAAATAATAATGGAAGTAAATAGGTAATTGTTGAAAAAAGTTGTGATTTCTAATACCTTTAAGTTTATATTTCAATTGATAAAAGTGTTATAGATTTCATCGCATATGAAGTTAAAAATAATAATAAAAATGATTAAAAAATACATTATGAATAACAATCAAATGATTGATTGGTTTGATGATGTATTTTTGTTTCTATTTAAAAATCAAATTTACAGGTAGGTACTTGACAAAAGTGACCTTTTTTAAAACAATATAGTTACAGATTCAAAATAAGTATCAATGAAACAATATTATCCCAAAGTGGGAGAGAGAAAAAAACTGCTGATTAATAATAATTACCAGAAAACAGTTGCTAAAGAGGTTGCTAAAGAGTATTATCAGTTCAATAGCGATACAAAACAATTGTTTTTTTCTTTTTTGTCGTCAATAAACAGTTTGTTTACATTAATATTAAATAAAACGACAATTGTGATAGTTTTTAAATACAATGTTTAATAATGAATGTTAAGACAGCAACGGAAATATCATAAAAATGACAATATTCATAAGTGCCTATAGCATTTTGTAAATATTTTTACGTAGTTGTACAGAATGTCTTTTAAATATTTTTTTTACGTTTTCTTACCAATTTGTACATAAGCTTTGTTAAAATAAGATAAGCTTTAAATTATTTGAATTCTAATTTATTCCATCTTGTGTTCGAAAAGAAATTAACTTTCTTTTGGAATTGAGTTTTTAAAAATTAATTTTAAGTGTCAACGAACAAAATGCTTGTAATTATTTAAATTAAGTTAATAAAGCGTATTTATTGTTAATTTATTTTGTTGTTTCCTTTTTTACTTTTTTTTGTTAACATTACCAGCCTATAGGAATATTCTTTTTTCTCGCGATTCGCGCCAAAACATCGTACAGAGGGCGATAGTATCGTTGTAGAGCATCCGGGCTAATATCAGTGTTGCCAATCGCAGATTGCATAATCTCCCGCCAATGCTGTGAATGACCTCTTGACATGAAATCTCTGAAAGGGTATTACGATAATAGTAAGAATTCAGAGAAAATAGTACATAGGTACTGGTTTTGCTAACAAAGTAAGTCATTGATACGAAATTAAAGAAATCTTGTTTTATTGAAATGGACATTATTTTCGAAAGGTAGGTCCATGCCTTGTCCATGCACCAGTTCCAGTTAATTTGTCTACTAGATAGAGAGAGATAATTGTAGAAGTATTTATGTATTATATATGTTTGTATTTATTATACTGAATGTATATTATTATTATACCTATACACTATTAACTGTACCGCATTCGTGGCTATCTGTTCCCTAAGGGTTGACTGGGAGAGAATGCTTTTAGCATTAAGTCCGCCTCTTGTACATAATTTTATTGTAGTACAATAAAGAGTTTAAATAAATAAATAGAGCCTCTGTTTCCTTGTGGCCATACTAGTTTGTCATACCAGTGTATATGACCACGAGGGATATACATGTCCTCGTAGCAAGCTATGTTATCTTCAGAAAATTAACGAAATTCAAACATTGTATTTTATGAGGATGACAATTATTGCTTACATTTGGCAGGTTCTTTTTGCTTAGAAACAGATGCATGAACCCATGTATCTGAAAAATGACCCAGTCCCCCTAGCATATCGTGTTTCATTCAATGTTCATGCTACAGGGGCTTAGCCAAGAAGGTCAACTTCGAAATTTTTTTATTGTCCCCACTGCTGGGGCACAGGTCTTCCTTATGAGCCATAACCCACTACGCAGGCCCAATACGGATTAGTGGGTGTTCACGACTGCAAATGCAGCCGGAACCAACGGCTTAACGTGTTTTCCGAAGCACAGAGGAATTTGAGATAATAAATTTTTGATCACCCATTCCATGGCCGACCCTTGCGAAAGTTGCTTAACCTCTACAATCGCAGGGCCAAGCGCTTAACCACTTCGCCACCAAGCTCCTCAAAGGTCAACTTACTTTAACAATTTCCCAGCAGCTTTCGACCCGTAAATGTCGCATCTATTCAAAGCTATAGTGTCGGGTATTTCGACTTTCGCATCTCTTCTGCCGAAGACAGCGGCGCGGCATAACGCTTCAAAGATCTGATGCTGGATGAAACTACTGAAGAAATACCTGAAGCAATTTTTTCCAAAAATAACTATTTTTTTCGAACTTGCATAAAGGAACGTGTAAGTGAAAAAAATTATACCACTGGTAAAGAAATCATACAGATTCATAATTATACAGATACATAATATTTATATCTTCAACTTTTATTAGGTGCTACCCTTCGTCTATAAAATTGCCCTTTTCTGTAAAGATGTTCAAAGAATTTTTTATTATAGCGTGTCTAAAAACGTTGACATTTTCATTAAAGAACTCTAGTGTTTCTTATATGGTCTGTGTCTATAATCGATGAAAACATACCTTATATAAGCAGTATTGTCAGGAACATGGAATTTGGCAGCAGCATCAAAATACTCTTCACCCCTCTTCCCCGGAGGTGCAATACCTTGCAACTCCAAAGTCAAATCCCAGAATTCATCATTCAAACTTTTTTTATCTATACCACCTTCAAAATACTTCCATCTGTATTCATCGATTACTAAAGCAAATGGAATTTGCGGTATCTTATTTAATGCTTGTTTGAGTAATAAAATGTCATCTGTAGTTAAATCTGTGTCTTCATAGCTTTCGTCAACATAGTTAATATTATTTCGAACATCATCTTTTCGATGTTTCATATCATCTGTTTCATCAACGCGATTGTCAATTGTTTTAGTTTCAAACCTATTCTCAAAAATGGTTGATTCGTAATGGTCCCATTGTTTCTCTTTTGTTTGGTCGTCATTTGTCTTCATAATTTCGTTGATTTTATTTCGTAATTTGCCTGAATAGTTTTTATTTGTTCTTGGTCTTATATTGTTATTTGTTGCATTCACATCTTTAGCTTTACTATCAATTGCTTCGAATGACTTAGGTAGTGCGGCTGTGTAAAGTATGGAATCGTTGACTAAACCCAGTCGATGCAAGTGTTGCGGTGTCATCACGCCATACATTATTGCATCGCCTATGCTCTCGTGTAACGCTGCGTTTGCTTGCTAAAAAAACTGTACATTACTTACATAGTTTGAAAATATATTGTTCGGAAAGCAAACTTATGTAAAATTAAAAGTAATAATAGATCTGCAGTCATTATCATTCCCAATCCCAAAGACCCAAATTAATTTATTGGATAAGAAAGAATTCAGAGTCTACTAGACTCTAGCTAGACTATATTATAAACTTTCTGACACTGATTTCCTAGCCCAATACTATAAAGGTAGTCACAAGAAATGTGACTTTTACGTATTTCGTTGGTAAGTTAGTGCGATTTAAAATAAGTTCCAATACTTACTTTAAGCAACCCTGGCTTATCAGCATAGGCCATATAATAATGGATATGACCAAACTCATGGTGGAGTACGTAGAAATCTTCCATTGAAGTACCAGAGCAATAAAGTAATCTGTAAAATAAAGTATTCTTATTGCATTTTAAATGTCATAAATAATTCATTAAAGTAATCATTTGTTAGTTAAATATATAATGCGCCATTGCACTAAACTCTTTAGAGATTTCTACTGACCTTACCTATAGTCGCCATCTTTAAACATGTCTGCCGCGGTTCCATGACACCGCGTTGCGCCGTTTTTGTTTTCGAACACAGATTCCAGCCAAAATGTAGGTGTCATGGCGGGCAGGCCCATCGACAGGTAGAAGTCTTCGACACGTTTTACCTGAAGTAGAATAAACATTGGTAAAGCATGATGATACCAAATCTGATCATTTTTCATATGCCTAGCGTCAACAATAGAATTTGCCATACGAGAAAAGGAATAGCTTTCATTTTGGGCTCTAGCACACGGACTCGGTTCGGCCTGCGCTTTATGATCTCATCCTAAATCAAGTCCTAAATAGCTTCTATTTAAAAAATACGTACCTACCAACAATACTGAAGCCTACTCAAATATGAGCAGTATCTGCTACCGGTGGTGCCGGTAGCGATATCGCAATGGGTACGCGGTACGTATCGCGTACCCACGACAGCTGCAAAAATGCCGTACCTACCTGCAAATCTTCGGCGGGATATCGGTCGGGTTATAACCGCTACCCACAGCGGTAGCGGATAACGCTCCAATTTGAATAGGCCTTTAATCAGTAGTTATTGTTCTTAATCTTACCATATGTTGCACTGTCCAATTTAGCTTCTCAATATTAGCATCCAAATTGATGGACTTGTGTGTTATCAAGTCTATCAAATTCTCCCAGTTGTGTGACCAAAGGTTACCTTTAAATAAAAAGTTAGAAGTTGGTTCAGCGTATTCTTTAGACAATTTTCTAATGCTAGGGTCGGTCAACGGGTGGGAGATAAAATTATCTCGAGCTTCCGAACGCACTTTAGTTTTTTTATTATATTTGCCGTCGTTATCATACTCCAATCCTTTGGGTCATGGCTCATCCTCCTTATTTATGGAATGGTCTGGCCACACCGAGCCATTGCTCCAGTTCGCATGGCCAGGCAATAAGGAGGGCGGCTCATGATGATGATTTTTTTAAAATCAATAATTAGCTTTTGACTTACCAACCAAATGTGCTGGTATAGGCCCTTTCTCCGGTACTACATCTCCGTAACGCTCTCTCAGATAGAATCTGACTACTCCATGCAGTAAAGTGTAAAAAGGACGAATGCTGTCATATAAATGGCGGCAAAACTGCCTTAGATTCGGTATTTCTAGCTCGTCTCGCCAAGAAGCGCCTATGTCTGAGTATCCTGAAAATGAAACCTCTTGAATTACTTTCTACTCGAAAGAAAATACGGGCCACTCTGTGTTTTTAAAACGAGCTAACTCCTAAAAGATATGTTTATGGTAAATTCAATATAGTTTTTTTATTTGATATTTTTTGAATATACTATATAATTTCTCCTGTTTGTCGTGTGTGTGTTAGAATAGAAAGAATTTGGAGTTTCATACATTTTTTTAATTCTTACTGACACACGGCGAATATTGAGAAATTATACAGTAAATTCGACGGTAATGACGGCAAGTTGACTATAAAATTTTATGTGTGCGTGCACTAAAAAACGCAATTTTCCCAGGCAGCGGTTTCTGTCTCTTCTCTATTTTGTGGAATTAATTCATTACCATTTCGTAGTGCCCCTTGATTCTCTAAAGTCACCAATTCGATAAAAGGTTCCTTCAAAGTCACAATTTTTTCGCGCCATACCAACCACAACCACTTCAAAACATTTGGGTCTCTCGAATACTCCATCATGTTTTCAAACTCATTTTCCCCATTGAAACAAACTGCGCCATTTTCCACAACTCTATTTCCCGTAATTTTAGCGGCCAATGGAATGACATCTGTCACTTTTAGAAGTTGCTTCATATTTGACAGGTAATCCAATATGGCTGCTTCTTTGGCGGCATGGACGTCTTTTGTTATTTTTCTTTGTGTGTTTATGCAAACTTTAATGTGGGAGTAACTTGATTGCAGTTCGTCGTATAGATCATTTATAGTCCTGTAAATAAACAAGATTACATTATTCCGCATGCTACTTCGTCCTCGTAGATATTCGAGAAAATCCATATTCAACCCCATTTTCGGAAAATCACAAAATAGGTACCTAAGTATGTGTGTGTGTATTTGTTTTTTAAAAGTACTCTCCTACGAAGTCTGTCGAAATGTATATTTTATAGTATTTTTCCATAAATAAAAATTTGAACCCCATTTCACCCCAGGGGTTTAATCATCCAACGGTTTATTTAGGCTGTGCGTTGATATATCACCCAGTGAGTTAGTTAGTCAGTCAGTTTACGATTTTGAATAATTATTAAGATTATTATTATTTTGTAACTTAGTAAGTAGGCAATGAAAAGAAGGTAAACATCATGTAATTAGGTACTTAGACATGATATTGACCTCCGTTTCAATATGTACCCATTAAAGACAACATTTAATACCCTAAAAGATAGAAAACTAATTTCACTAATTTGAGTTTCATTCGGTGAAATCCTACATTTCTTTCAATTCGAGGCCGTCCCCAAAAGATTATAAGGAAAGTAAATTAATTTGTTCTTCAGAAATATTTCTTATTTTTTCGAGGAATGAGTTTATTAAGATTTATTTTAATTGAAAGTCGAAAGTTAAGAACAAATGTATGACTGTAGATATCTATTTTGGTCTCAGCCGCAGAATAGATATTAGTATTACGTTCTCAGCCGTATGGAGTCCAGCAGACCAACTCCTTAGTCCTTTGGCTGTTGTAATAGGAGACTAATGTCTTTTTATCTAACACAGGGATTCCCTAATTTACTCTTTTCTACAAAAAAAAACCGAAAATAATATAGCTTCTCGTTATATTTAGGATTTTCAATATATCACCATGATCCTTTCGTGATCCCTTTTTCTAAACCAAATTCACCTTCTTGACAGAGCAAGCTTTCAAATATGTACTTACCTTAATAAGAGTAAAATCAATACCTTATTTCTATTATTACGAACTGGATGCAAGTGAGCATCACATCACAGTAAGTACCTACCCTATATTTGTATTATAAAACGGTTATTTTAATTTAAAAAATGAGGCAAGAGTTGAGTTGAGAACTGTCTACGCTTTGACAGCAGGCAAATTAATTATACTTAAATACAGGGGGCCTATTACAAAAATAACATACGCAACTGCGTAACGCAGTCACTTGGTCACGATAGTCGTCCGCAGTTCGTCGGTTGTGACTATTAAACACATTTTCAATTTGACTATCGTAGCCCAAAGACTATTGAACGAATGATGTCGAATACGCTAGAGAAAAACTGTCAAATATACGCAATCACTTTGCGATATCGCATACGCAAGTACTTTGTAATAGGAAACAATCATAACGAAGCACGGACGCAGCTGCGTGTATCGCGTGAAACTTTTCGTAATAGACCCCCAGAGTTATTTGTAAAACACCAACAAACTCGCAGGAGTAGATTACTAACATCATAAACAACAACATTTTGTACTACAACTTTTCCAAAAACAGACAAAAAAAATCCGACTTTTCATACAAAACTCGATCAGCTGTTCGGACATTTGTATGGAAAGTGGTTATTTTAATCTGTTTTCGGAAAAATCGTAGAATAATTAGTGTTGTTGTTTATGATGTTAGTAATCTACTACTGCGTCTGCAATGCGAGGTTGTTGAGGTTTTACAAATAACCCTGTAATGTTGAAAATTTATAAAAAAAAATATAACAATTTGTTTCTAAGAAACGATACCACAGCAATAATTACCTCTCTTCTCCGTACGTATATTTTGGTCCTCTGCACAACAGATACGTCTGTCTCCGTTGAGAGCTAGTCAATAAATGGCGATTTCCCAGTCGTGCCAACGCACCACACGTTCTGTGTTGCCATGATAACATGCTTTTCTGGTAATCGGCTGCTTTTTCTTGCAGCTCAGTGTTGCTAGGTCCGATCGAAGAGTTCCATGATATTTCTGCTGCTATAGAGTTGAATTTTAAATAATTTTGGTTGACGCTTTCCAAAATTTGATCAACATTTTGACAGTTGTATGTGGCGCACCATGCTGTTAGCAAGATTGTTATTTTCATGTTCATGTTTTTTTTAGTTCATTATAATGTTTCTCAGTCCATCTGTCGAAAAAAATATATTTATTATTAACCTTATAAATTGATTGATTGTTGGGATACGCGTAGAGCCCTAATGGCTGAAGGTAGAGACACCATTATTCAAGCGTTATACCTACAGGATGCTACGGGCTACAGGATGTTCCAGTTTGTAACGGCTGAAGGTAACGACATTATTATACTTATATAAATCTAATAATGATGAACGAGTTGGATGAAGTAGATTTTTTACCCGGGCAAAGTTAGAACGATATCAATCATATTATAGACAACATAACCCGAATTCGAACGGAGTTCGTAGTTTATAATTCGAAGTTTGAACGGAAAAAAGTTAGTTTAGTTATGTTTGCTATAAAAATATACTTTATCAATAAAAAAAATACCAAACTTAAAAAAACAGCTTGTGTCTTTTTTTCAAAATGTTTAAAAAACGATTTTTGAATTTATTTTCCAGGCAAATCACAAATGATCAAAGTGTGTGTAGTTCACAATCACAAAGCACTTACTCTATTTTATTACATGTTGCGCTAAGTCCTTTCGAAAGGAATTATCAGATAATTTTACCACTCGACGCGGAGCTTTTGATAAGATAGTAGAAAAATCAATCAGATTTTTTAAGTTTTCAGATTCAGATTCAGATTCATTTATTTGTTTTAAAAGTGGTACAAAGGTTAAAATATATTATATAGGTATCTCACAATTAGTCTTTGCAGACATACAAATATAGAAAATAAACATTGATTACATTTCATTTCATTACAATACATTACATTTCATTTAATTACGTTACTTCAGTCTCATTTTCATACATTACATTAAATTTCATTCCAATTCATTAAAAATTCATTCTTATTTATTAATTTCACTTAATTTCAGTCAATTACAATTAAATTAAATAAAAATGTCAACAATTAAAATATAAATAATAATAATGTCAGTTTAAAATCAAATCATGCATATCAGATTTAAGATAGAAAAACATTTACTTTAGGGTTTTGTCAGAAAGATATTCATGCACTGTATAATAACACTTATTAATAAGAAGATTTCTTAATTTATATTTAAAAGCTTTCAAGGGAAGTTTTTTTATGTCATCCGGCAACTTGTTATAAATATACACTGCCATTGGGTAACAGCTGTGCCTCCATAATGAAGTCATAATTTGCGGTTGCACAAGTGTATTAGGATATCTTCCTCTGTAGTTCCTATTTACGGTGATTTTGTCTTGAAACAAGCTGATGTGTGTTTTAACAAATTGGCATGTTTCATATATATAAATACATGGCAATGGTAACAATTTAAGTTTCAGGAAGTACGGTTTGCAGCTCGTTCTGGACGATATGTTACATATAGATCGTATGCACTGCTTTTGGGCAATGAAAGCTTTTCCAATGTCTACTGAATTTCCCCAAACTATGATTCCATATCTCAGGACAGAATCCACGTAACCATGATACGCCAACAAAGCAGTTTTTTCATCGGTTATTTTTACTAAACGCCATAAGGCGTAACAAAAACTATTAATTTTATTGCACACCTTTTGTATATGCGGTTTGAAGCTGCAGTTATTGTCTAATACTATGCCCAAGAATTTGACTTCGCTACTTTCTTCTATGCTTTGATTATTATGCTGAATAGATAGGGTAATAGTTTTGTTATTCCTTTGATTATGAAATTGGATATATTTAGTCTTCCTAACATTTACTATCAGGTTATTATTCTCAAGCCAATTTGTAATATCGTGAACGGTAGCATTTACGTGACTTTTGTATTCATTAGCATCATTGTACAAATTTGGTATCACTACTGACACGTCATCGGCAAACAAAGTACAAAAATGTTTAGTTGCCTTTGGAAGGTCATTGATGTACAATAGAAACAATAAAGGTCCTAAAATACTCCCTTGTGGCACTCCTGACTCTTTATTTATTAAGCTAGACCTATATGCTGTTTCATTAGATGATTCATTGATATTTGTGATTTCTACGTATTGAAGTCTATCTTTTAAGTATGTTTCGAGCCAGTTGCGTTGCCCCTAAGGTCATATTTTTCACATTTTCGCAAAAGAAGTTCATGTGAAACGTAATCAAATGCTTTACGCATATCAAAGAATATTGTTGTTACTTCAATAGATTTGTCTACAAATTTCATAATTTTGTTTACTAAATTAAATGCAGCCAGTGCCGCAGATTTGCCTTTTTGGAAGCCATTTTGATTTTCGTCAAGTAAGCCCATTCGTTCGATAAATCTGTTTAATCTAGCGAGCATAGCTTTTTCAAAAATCTTAGACATTATGGATAATAATGCGATCGGCCTATAGTCATGAAGTGTGTAGCCATCCTTAGTTTTTGGAATTGGTTTAATAACTGTCAATTTTAATTTTTCTGGAAATGTGCCATCAACAAAAGATAGGTTGATTAGATAACTTAGTATCGGAGAAATTATATTCTTATTAGCCTTAATAATCTTAGTAGGTATTTCGTCATAGCCAACAGATGGTTTATTTTTCAAACTATTTATAATTTTACACACTTCATATTCATCGGTTGGATACAAGTAAATGCTATCTCGGATGTGTTTTACATTTTGCATATTGTTAACACTCGATGCATTTGAGTCCGTACTTAAGCCTACTCTTGAAATATTTTCATTAAACAACCCTGCTATTTCACTAGTATCAGTCACTTTGACATCGTAACTTAAATTTTTAGAAATCTGTGATTTAAAAAAATGCTAGTGACGGTTATTAGGAACTATGTATTTACAAATTAACCTATCTATATTTATAAAATCGTAAACTGAATGACTGACTGACTGACTGACTGACTGATCTATCAACGCACAGCCCAAACCGCTGGGTCTAGAGACTCCAAATTTGGCACGTAGGTTCCTTATGAGGTCTAGGGGTGCACTAAGAAAGGGTTTTTCAAAATTCACCCCCTAAGGGGGTAAAAAAGGGGATCAAAGTTTGTATGAAAGTCCCTCAGTTTTGAAGCTAGGATCTTCAAATTTTGTGTTTAGACTGACCATTGAAAATAAATAAATACGGGTCTCAGCGTTTTTCAAAATTCTACCCCCGAAGGGGTCAAAAGGGGGATGAAGTTGTGTATTGAAGAAAATCCTTTATTTTCGAAGTTAAAATCGCTAAATTTATAATTTAGGCTTATGGATAGACATCTAACGCAACGTATATTGTTATTGTTAGCATTTGAACCCCTATTGGGATGAAATGGGGGTGAAAAGGGGTAAAAAACACAAAAATAGATATGGATGTCGTTATTGGGGTTTTCGGGGATGACGATTGCAAAAATGACATTTATTTTGAAGTCCAACACGGTGGACATGATTTGACCCCTAAAGGGGTGAAAATGGGGTTCAAATTTTGTATGAAAAAATAATATAAAATAGACATTACAACTTTAAACTTCGTTGGAGCACACCTAAAAATAAATAGGCAAACATATATTTTGTAATTTTGAAAATCAACCACTTAGGGGTAAATGGGGTGAGTAAACATAAAAATCAATATGGATGTCGTTCTTGAGGTTTTATGGGATGGTGATTGCGAAAATGAGATTTATTTTGAAGTCCAACACGGTGGACATGATTTAACCCCTAAAGGGGTGAAAATGGGGTTTAAATTTTGTATGGAAAAATAATATAAAAAAAGACATTACAACTTTAAAATTCGTAGGAGCATGTCTAAAAATAAATAGGCAAACACATATTTTGTTATTTTGAAAATCCTCCCTTAAGGTGTAAATGGGGTAAGTAAACATGAAAATCGATGTGGATGTCGTTCTTGAGGTTTCATAGGATGGTGGTTGCGAAAATGACATTTATTTTGAAGTCCAACACGGTGAACATGATTGGACCAGGACATGCATATCCAGGGGACGGGGACAGGGACGGTGTTAAACCTTCATGGTCAATGCGAACAGCCTGTAGTTCCAAATTCATAATATTGACTCTGTCACTCACTCTTTATCTGTCTGTCAAACCACTGCTAAATAATATAAATATATATTATTAAATCTAATATAAATAAATAGTAAGGTGTAAATAATTATGTTAATTTTGAATTGTGTTTGTATAAAGTATACATAGGGTGTTTGTTCTTTGATATGTCGAATGTATATTTTTTGGAGCACATAGGTATAGGAAGATACAGGGTGTTCACATTGCAGGGGGGTGTTAAACCTTCATGGTCAATGCGAATAGCCTGTAGTTCCAAATTCATAATATTAACTTTGTCACTCACTCTCTTTTCTGTCTGTCAAACCACTGCTAAATAATATAAATATATATTATTAAATTCAATATAAATAAATGACGGGAAAGGGGGAACGGGAACGGGAACGGGAACGGGAACGGGAACGGGAACGGGAACGGGAACGGGAACGGGAACGGGAACGGGAACGGGAACGGGAACGGGAACGGGAACGGGAACGGGAACGGGAACGGGAACGGGAACGGGAACGGGAACGGGAACGGGAACGGGAACGGGAACGGGAACGGGAACGGGAACGGGAACGGGACGGGAACGGGAACCGGAATCGGAACCAGAACCGGAACCTGAACCGAAACGGGCCTTGCCAGTTAGCGCCCTTGGTAGGAACCCGCCTAAATGCGTAAAAATGGCTGGTCAGATCCTGGTTGAAGGTTCCCTAAGGATTTTCTCTAATATCCACGCGGACGAAGTCGCGGGCAGAAGCTAGTAGGCTATAATTTGAGTCTTCTTTCGTAAAAAAATTTATTTATTAGGGAATATAAATACAGTCCTATTAAAATCTACTTAATCTTTAATCATTCAAGTAGATAATAAAATAAATAAATATTTTTAAAGTGTGATAGTGAACGTGAAAGTGAAATAAGCTTTATTCAAATAAACTTAATTATTAAGTACTTTTGAATCGTCTATATTTTCCTCCCACCCGTTCCAGACTTTTTGACCCGTTTTAGACAGGTAGACATGTTGTACCTATATTTTAAATAAAATAGAATCAATGTAGCAGACATTATTGATTCTATTTTATTTAAAATATTTTAAAACTATAGGTACTTTTATGTACATTACAAACTTTGTGACATGCAATAAATAAAAAAAATATTTTTAAAGTCACAATTAATACTAGGTAGGTAATTAATTTATTCTTGAAAAAACTACACATCTGTCCAATCAGGAATGGAACCCGTGCCCTTCGCTATATCCAGATAGATTGTCTGACTGTTGCGTTACAGCGTTAATATATTATTTTCTCTACATTCGCTGTTTTTTTGGAGTCATCATAATCATCATAGTCATCATCATAGTTTTTAAGGTAAATTGTTACTAACACTATCTATGGACATCGTTTCCGAAATAAATTAATTATTATTATTATAATTGGCACTTATCTTTTATTTAGTACTGCTGGGGAACATACCGGTGGGCCGTATCTACCACGCGGTCCTAATGCGGATTGTTCATCAGCCATTTTTTATTTCCCCACTCTGCCGGGGCATAGGCCTTCTCTAACTCTAAATACGCACCAAGTTTGTAAGTGGGACGCTATTTGATGTGCCATTTTTGCGAACTGTTTTAGTTCGTGAAGCGTTATCTAGGATATTCTTGATCGAAGCTTGTACTATTAGTTATTCTGTGGTATAAGGTCTTTTCACACAATTAAACGTATCAATAAAATATCAATTTAACACTGACCTCTCAACGATTGTGTCTCGATGTTACCGTGAGCTGTTGCGACACTAAACTGAAAAATACTGAAAGCTTTGCAGCGATGCTCTGAAAGCGAGGCGTTAAGATCGTGGCACACTGGGCGCGATAGTAAATTAATCGTTGCTGAGTTCTTGCCGACACAGTCATCCATCCTACACATTGCTTAAAGCCATGAATTAAAGTTAACATTTCTCAAATTCAAATCAATTTATTTACCTGAACGACCCGTAGGCTTCTTTGATTCTTATAAGGTTCATCAAAAACATTTACCCCTACCGCGGGATTCAGACATAGGACATCTGGCGCGTTAAGGTCAGTTCAGATCGAACAGAAAAATGCCCGAGCAATTTTTTGGCTTCATTAAAAATAGGACCGCATCACAATTATCTAAAGCAGAAATTTATAATTATAACGACGCATTTGTCTCGCGCAAGCTCGCGATACTCGTGAGTATGCGACAGAGCTATACATCGCGTATAGCGCCATCTCATTTACAACATTGCTTCGATATTACTTTTGACCGTCATTGTAGGGGGGCAGACCACTGTTACGGTTATTGCAATTCGGTTTTATTGTCATTGAAGCCAGAAAATTGCTCGGATATTTTCCGTTTTGACTGAACTGACCCTTAGTGAGCTGAAATTCGCTATTTTTGCATCAAACAACCATTATACGTTATTCGTTATACCTATCGAGAAACATCTTGGCTGTCTTTTATACAAAACAACAATTTAAAACAACTGTGAAATATGATTTCTAAGTAGGTAAATCGACTTATGTAGTTGTTTAAAAGCAAGGAAAATCGCAATTAGGTACCTAATAAGAAATAGTAAAAAGAGTGAAAAAATCACTTTGTTGTCCGGGTTTCGTTTTTTCCCTTTGAGATACTGAACCCAAAAAAAGCTAAGGTATATTTAATTTTTTTTTCAGATAAAAAGGCTCATAATATCAAATTGTTAGTAGATACGTACTTACATTAAGTTTACGTTTTAATGAATACGGTATGAAAACTTTGACTTTGATTAAAAACAAATCTTTCTCCCAGTGTGCCCCAACCTCAATCCTAAGCCAACCGATCGCACCCCACAACGCAGTCCATCTTAATTTCCAACAAACGAACAAATTGTACTCACTCCCTGTCCAGTCCTTTATCCGGGACAGTAATCAATGTTATTTCTGTTCGATTGACGAATCGGACCAATAAAGCCTTTATTTGTTTTATTTATTTAGCTTTAGAGAGAGAATTTGCTACGTGAAATCACAGAAAACTTAATATTTACGCGTGTGATGGTGATAGTTCAAAATAATTAGCAACAACTTAAATTAACACCCACCAATCCGCATTGGGCCCGCGTGATAGGTTACTTAATGGGCCATCCTCCTGGAAGGCCTGCGCCCTAGCAGATTGGAAATATCAAAAATCTAATGATTTTCAGGAGGATGGGCCAAAACCCACCACGCGGGCCCAATGCGGATTGATGGATGTTAACGACTGCAAACGCACCCGTGATAAAGCACGGAGGAGCGCAAGATAATAAATTTTTGCTCACCTACAAAACCACACCACACCAATAATGGGGAATTGTGGGGAATGCCTGAAAAAAAAACAAATTGGCAGATTTTTTTTTATAACTAGGTAGGTGTGGGAATAAACTCCCTTTTCAGAAGCTTTGGTTGCGTGAAAAAATAAAAAATCGGCCAAGTGCGAGTCGGACTTGGGCACGAAGAGTTCCGTAAAAAAATCACGTTTGTTGTGTGGGCTCCCCCTTTAATTTTTATTTATTTTAATTTAAATATTTATTTTTAAAGTGAATATACAACGTACAACTAAATATTCTGTGAATATTTCAAACGTCTACCTAAAATATCGAGCTAAAACGGAAAAAACACGTTTGTTGTGCCCCCCTTAAATAATTATTTTAGTATGTTTTTAGTATTTGTTGATAGAGCAAAAACAGAAATACATCATCTGTCAAAATTTCAGCTGTCTGGCTATCACGGTTCATGAGATAGGTACAGCCTGGTGACAGACAGACAGACAGTGGAGTCTTAGGCACCCATTACACACTCAATCAGATTGACAAAGATTGACAGAGATTGATTGTGTAATGTCGTTTCAATCTGGCGTGGTTTTGTTTCAATCTGGCGTGGTTTTTTGTCAATCTGGCTTAGGGTTGGCACCTTTTTTTCGAGGTAATAGTATTATTTTCAAAACATTTAAACATTATAGTAGGTACTTACTTTTGGGATAAACTGTGCGCTAAATATAGCAGTACATTGCGATAAGCAGACTGCAAGTTCTCTGTTCGTTTGTATAGTTTGTTTTTTAGCGATTTTTCGAATGTCCACCCACGCGGATGTAGTCGCGGGCGGAAGCTAGTTAAAAATAAATGTGGACTATATTTTTATAAATATCTTCTGTATATTCGTTTTTAAGGCTGAACTGATTTAGATGAAATTTGGCAAACAGTTTATAGTCTGGATTAAAACTTATATTTATTTTTAACCCCACATTTATTTTTAACTAGCTTCCACTAATTACTGATTTGGATAACTGATTTGGATGAAATTTGGCACTCAGATAGATCATAGCTTGGTAATGTAGAATTGTAATTATCAATATTTGATTTTACACACACACAGCGCCATCTAACCCTAAACTAATCAAGGCATAAGATGGGTGGTGCTAGACAACTGATTTTACTAGGTAGGTACCTACTTACTGCTTACTTTTCGAAATAGATAGGTACCTACTTATTATACGCAGACTGTCACAGAAATTAAAATTCATCATTTCAATTTCGTCGGGGAATCGAACCCGGGATCTCTTGCGTGGTAGACTGGCATGTTGAATACTGCACCACTCAGGTCATCGATCGATATCACGCGAAAATTGATGCAAAAAAGTTGGCAACCCTACCAAAAACCACCATCTACCAAGATCCAGATCTTGCTGGATTGACCGTGTAACGTCGCATCAAAAACCAGATTGAATGTGAAACCAGATTGATGTGAAACCAGATTGATGTGAAACCAGATTGATGTGAAACCAGATTGATGTGAAACCAGATTGATGTGAAACCAGATTGATGCGTGTTAATGGCCGCCTTAGTAATAGGGTCCCGTTTTTACCCTTTGGGTACAGAGGGCCTATTACAAAAAAGCATCGCGATAAGCGTACGATGTTCGTCCCAATCTATGGCACTATTCCCTCAGAAATAAGGTTCAATATCAAGTAAATTAACCGACGAATTGCGTCCGATTATCGTGATTCTGTTTTGTAATAGGCCCTGAGAACACTAAAAAAACTTAGCTTTCGCAAAAGTACAGACTACAGGTACAGGTAACTTACCTACCAGCAGAATGGAGCACAGACCTATAGTGGAATGGAGGTTATTCCATTTTTTATTCTTATGGTATTCCTCTCCTCTTTGCCACAACCACAACATGTTGTGGCAGGTGTTAGCGAAGAATATTATTATTATTTTATTTTTTTATATTTTTTTCACGCAATCAAAGATACTAAAACTTTTTCTTATTATTTAGGGAACTTATTTTTACTTAATAAAAAAATTCTGCCAATTTGTTATTTTGTTTCTTTTGCAATTTCTTGACACGCTTCTTTCATCTTGCGCGTGTTCTATCAACGGTGAACGTCTGTATTGGAAAGTCGGACAGGCTGTGTGTTGGCCTATCTGAAATGGCAGACTCTGGTAGGGATATTGACATAGTTTGTATTACGGAACATAACATGATAGGAAATGATAAGGAGCAACTTTACCTGCCTGGTTATGTAATTGGGGCTTGCTTTTGTAGGTCAAACAGGTATGGTGGGTCATGCATATTTATTAAACATTACCATAAGTATAAAGAACTAAAAGACGTTGCTGAAATGAGTATTTCTGGGGTAGTGGAATGTTGTGGTTTACAATTAGTCGATCATAAGATTATAATTATCTGTATATATATAGACCTCTTCGACGTAATGTAGATAAGATAAATATTTTCCTTTATAAATTTGAAGACATTTTACATAAATATTGTTTTAAAGATAAATACAAAATTATTATATGTGGTGACTTTAATATAGATATTTTGACGAATGATACATTGACTAGAGATTTTACTGACATAATACAAAGTTATAATTTAAATATTAGCATCAAGACACCTACACGCCCATCTAGTGGTACATGTCTGGATAACTTCATTCATAACGTTAGACGTAACGGTAAAGGCGAAACGACCGAATTGACTTTGTCGGACCATAATGCACAGTTTTTTAAATGTCCAGTTAAGAAAACTTGTAAATTCCCTTTCTGGTATGTCAAGCGGCGTGACTATGGTATGGACAATATTAAAACATTTCGTGAGAGTATTATGAATCTTAGTTTTAATGATGTTTATGAAACTAACAATCCAAATACAGCCTTTAAATGTTTTTATGAAACTTTTAAATTATATTATGATCTCTGCTTCCCTATAAGACTTATCAAAATACCTACGGCTATTAAACCAAAATGGGTGACCAAAGGAATCAAAACGTGCAATAAACGAAAACGAGATCTACTGCATAAGTACAGGCGAAAGCCTAATGAGTTAAAGAAAACACAATTGAAAAATTATACTAAACGCTTTAATAAAATTGTGCAATTAACTCAAAGGTCACAAAACAGCTACTTTATAAATAACTCTGTTAACAAATCAAGGGCAACGTGGCAAATTATAAACAGATCAAAAAGAAATTTTCCCAGGGAAGATATAAAACAAATAAAAGTAAATGGCAATACAATCCATATTGCCGAGCATTTTAATGACTTTTTTATTGATCTTTCATTGAAATCAGAAAACATAAGACTAAGAATTGACAAAACTTTGACATATAGTAGTAGCAATTCATTATTTATGACTCCGGTAATTCCACAAGATATTTTTAATATAATAAAATCTCTTAAATCTACTAATAGTACTGGCTATGATGAAATTAATACAAGAATTTTAAAACATGTGAATGACATTGTATCCCCGATAATTGCTCATATTATAAATTTATGCATTGAAACCGGAACGTTCCCAAACAGTTTAAAAGTCACTGTCATAAAACCTCTTTTTAAAAAGGGTGATAGAGAGAACATAGCGAACTATAGACCCATTGCCCTTAAATCAGTTTTTGCAAAAGTATTTGAAAAAGCAATATACAAATCGCTTTATGCTTACTTTAAGACTAATAAATTGCTAGCTAAAGAACAACAAGGTTTCCGTAAAAATAAAAACATTAATATGGCAGTATTTGAATTTGTCAATAAGATTATTACTTGCATGGATTCAGGAGTACAAGTTATGGGCCTATACATGGATATGACCAAGGCGTTTGATTTAGTCGATCACAAAATATTATTAGATAAATTGCATAAATATGGAGTGCGGGGAAATGTTCTTGAGCTCATAAAATCCTATCTCACTGACAGACGAAATATAACACAAATTGTGAAGTTTTGTTGCCGTACTAGATTTGAAAAGACATATACATCGCGGTCGAGGGAAACGGTTTGTGGTGTCCCACAAGGTAGCGTTTTGGGACCATTATTATTCCTTATTTATATAAATGACCTGCCAATGTCTCTACAACGCCCGATAGGGATGTTTGCGGATGATAGCACGATAATATTTGAATGTGATGATGAAAGGAATTATGAAAATTCAATAAATAAAGATCTTGACAAAGTTATTACATGGCTTCGGAATAATAAATTAGTTGTAAATATAGAAAAAACAAAATTGATGACTTTTAGACAAAGAGAATGTAAGAAAATTGTTGATGTCAAGATACAGCACTCAGGAAAACAAGTAGAAGAAGTTGATACTACTAAGTTTTCTAGTTTCTATTTATATTGACAGTAACATGAATTGGGAAACCCATACTGATTACGTTTGTGAAAAGTTGAGTAAATTTTCTAATGCGTTATACATGTTAAACAAGATTTCGAATCAATTTGCGTTAATGACGGCATATCATGGCTACGTTGCATCGGTATTACGATATGGCATACTTTTTTGGGAAAACTCGACCAACAAAGAAAGAGTCTTTAAAGCGCAAAAAAGTGTATTCGTGCTATAATTGTAGACTTCGTCCTACCGACTCGTTGCCCTTACTTCAAACAGTTAAAAATTTTGACAGTACCATGTTTATATATATTCGAAGTGTGTATTTGTTAAGTCGAATTTAAAATTATTTATTAAATTTTCATCGAAGAGGCATAATGATAAGCTGTGTCAAATACCACATAAAACTGCTCTATTCAGAAAGAATATTTATGGTATTGCTCCAAAAATATTCAATAAGTTGCCGAAAGACATAAGACAAATTGATAATATAATTAAATATAAATTGGCACTTAAAGATTTTTTGATAAATAAAACCTATTATACGTTGACTGAATACCTATGTGACACTGACATTTAAATTGATTGTAATGTAATGTATTATTATGATGTGACATTTCTTTTAATCGATATTTTTTCATGATGTAAATTGTTTGACTTTTTCTATGTACCTAATAATTAATTTTGCACACCCATTGGGTAAGAATACAGCGCTAAAATTTTGTAATACAACACCAATTATTGTAAATACCTATATTCTGCAAATAAAACAATTTGATTTGATTTGATTTGACCTGTATCTGAACATAAAATATGATATAAGTACCGTGGTACCCAGAGATGTGCAAAATACTTTATTAAAAGTATTTAAATACAAAATACAAATACTTGTCATTTTTTGTATTTCAAATACAAATAACTTTTTAAAAAAAGTATTTAAGTACAAAATACAAAATACGTATTTTCAAAATACTTTTTTCAAATAAAATACCTTTTTTTCGTATTATATTTTTATTATTGTTATATTTGCGCCCAGATAGGCTAACGTGGCTAACGTAGCTCACGCCTGCCTAGTGTAGTTCTCTTTTTAGCAATTAGTCGCAATACTTGCAATAAAATATGTAATGTATTGTATGTAGCTAGCTGCATACAATGCCTATAATATAGATAGAAAGTAGGTAGATAGTTTTTTGTTTAACAGTGATTATGGGTGCATTCTAGGTGACTAATAGCTATCATTGATCGCCATAGAGTACATTTTAAGCATGGAAAGTAATAAAACTAAACAAACAAATTACTTTCCATGGTTAAAATGTATGCTTTGGTGATCGTTTCCTTAGCGATTGGTCTGCTGGAATGCATCCATTGACATAAATAAATGTCAAATTACCGAGCTTCATGATTGGTTTTTTGTTTGGCAGTGACATTGACATGACAAATTACCTAGCTCTATGATTGGTTGTTTTGTTTTGTTTGACATTGACTTGACATTAACATAGAAAGTAATTTGTATTTTACAAATACTAATTACGTTTTAAAAAGTATTTCAAATAAAATACTAAATACATTTTGAAAAAAAGTATTTCAAATACAAAATACAAATAGGTATTTTGTATACTTGTATTTCAAATAATTCACATCTCTGGTGGTACCGTGTTGTAGGTACCTAAGTAGTCTAGGTCTCGTAAGTATACAGATTTTAAGGTAAAGAGCTAAAGTGGGTGCTTGGGTTCTCATGAAAAACGATGAGCTTTTTATGATAAACGCAAATACATGTAGTACCTACATCTACAAGCAAAGTGTTCTAAACGAAAAAATTAAATAAAACTTTTAATCCGTTAAAGGAAAATTTTATTGTCATTTTGACTTAGAGTATGTACCTAGGTAGCTGTTCTTTTATGCGATGCAAGACTTGGCTCGTAGTTTATTACACGACTGATATCAGTTGTATGGTGATGTGCATAGAACGTGCAAAGATATAATTATGATACCTACCGAAATATAGATAAAAATATATTCACTTCCTTAAACAGTTAATCAGTGTAACACAGTTATAAAATTTATCAAGCTCTTGTTACACGAATAAATAAAACGTGCAAAGTGCTATTGCAGGTACATGACAAAGTAAACTGAACTAGAATAATAATATAAAATGGTTTTTCGTAAATTTCTACTTTCCTAATAATGTTTTTCATATTATTGACCTATATTGAAAGTAAATTATTTTATCTTCGACTTTGTCATACATTGTATACCAATCAATATTTTTAATTGCTTTGAGATATTAAAAAAAACCGTTTTTATTTTCTCCTGTAAAGTTGACTTTTTTCACTTGCACGTTTATTCTGTGCGGCTGTCGCTCGATTTGTAGTCGCCCTCAGTCCTCGCCCACGCCCACTTAAGTATTTCTGGGGGCTTACCATCAGCAAATAAGAAACCGTTCAGTTCAAAAGCAGGCCTTAAACAGGACTGTTTAAGGCCAGCTTTCATACTAACCGTTGAGGTCATAGTACGAAAAAGTAATGCAGTTCAATATAAGCCCTGCTATAAGAGCTCATAGTAAGGCCCCAGTACTTACTCTATTCAGTATTTTTGATATTTAAAATGGGAATTTATTGTTACCCGATTAAATACTACCCAATATTAATTACTAAACGAGTTGCTAGTTACCGTCAATGTTAGATTTTCCCACAATCTTTAACTTAACAAAATAAAATATAGGCTGCATAATATCTACCACGTTTGCGTATTAAAAAAAGCAATGTCGCGATTACAGTTGACAGTGTCAATGACAGTGGGTACATTCCAGCAGGCTAATCGCTGACTCAGCAGTCGCCATAGAGTACATTTTTAACCATGGAAAGGAAAAAAATAACATTAAAAAAATGACAAAAACAGTAGGCTCGATAAATGGCGTTGATAAATTAAAAAGTAAGTGTCAGCAGTAACTGTAGGAAACCTTTTGTTAAGCACAGGTCGTATATTTTTAAAGTCAATTTTGACACTTCAGTTGACTATCAACGTCATTTATTGAGGCAAAAAACTTGTTTTTCACTTTGAAAAGCCTTATTACTGTTTTCCACATGGTTAAAATATATACTGTGGTGATCGATGACCTAGCGATTGATCTGCTGGAATGCACCCAGAGACATTGACATTTGACATGAATCTTGTCTTGCTTGATGAGTTTGTTTTTATTCGTAGTTATTTGTTAATTTTAATTTAATAAACGATTTCTTTAAAAGGCAATTACACATTAGTTTTCTACATTATTCATGCAAATATAAGTCAGTATGAGTAATATTTACATACAAGAACCGCCAGCATTAGGCAAGGTAAGTTCTACCTCAAATCGTGGTATTTTTCGTGTTATTCTCTATTATTATTTAAAAGCGAATATAAAACTATGTTCTTAAAAGAATAATCATTGTTGTTGTTTATTTTATTTGCAGAAAATATTTGTTTTTGTGTGTGAGTTGTGACTAAAATGAAACTGGTTTTTAGGTCTTGCTCAAAACTTCAGTTGGTGATATTGATATTGAATTATGGACGAAGGAAACTCCTAAAGCTAGCAGGAACTTCATTCAACTATGTATGGAAGGATATTATAATGGTAATTTGTAATATTATCTATTTTGAGGGTACAGTGCACTCTTTAATACTTACTGGTTGCTATAGTCGGCATGGGAATCCTATTCATCAATGCCCGCGCGGACGCCGGCGTCCGGACAACAATGGCAATAGGTATCTATTGTGTCCTAATTTATGGGAGTTGATGGGTTAACAACTTGCAAAGTGTACAACAGTAGGGTACAATTTTATTGCACATTTGAGCCCAAAGATATCTGATTTTGTTGTATTAAGCAGTAAAAATGAATTCTATAAAACTTTCTTGATATGAATATAAGATGATTATGATGTCCTCCTCGACGCGACACAATGGCTATTTTCTATCATGGGCCCACAAGTGACTTGTGAAGCCAAACTTAGTCTTGAAGCAACAATATAAGATATTGAGTAAAATACATTAAAAAGTACAGTACTACTACGTATCACATATTTTTTTAACTTAGTTGTCCATTTTTTGCCGCCACGATTTCTTTCTTTAACACCCTTTCCGGTCGATTGTTAGAGAATGCCTTAAGGCATTAAGTCCGCCAATTGTATTTTCTTATGCAAAAAAGTTTAAATAAATAAAAAAAAAACCCAATAAAACATCAATTATTTATGAATTCTGACATTTTGGTAGTCTTAATAGGCAAGAAATGTATTAACTTATCTGTTGTCTTAATGAACTCAGAATTATTGTGAAAATATAACTCTTTTCCAGGTACAATATTCCATAGAGTAGTTCCTGAGTTTATTGTACAAGGAGGCGACCCAAACGGAGATGGCACTGGCGGCGAATCCATATACGGTGCCCCTTTCAAAGTGAGTTTGTACAATAGTATGAACCTATTGATGTACAGCTGTTGTTGTGTTTTAATACGGGATATTATTATTCGGGCAGCAGAAAAATATACTGGTGACAGTTAATCGGATACTTATATGTATACTAAACTGAGCAGTAGTTAATTATTTTGAATTTAACAGCTATATGTGGGAAATAACTGTGAAAATTCTAAATAAGTGACAACAAATATAAAAATACTCCAGGAGGTGCTTTTTTAACGCCCGTCAGAACAGAAACACAGAGTTTCGTATGCACAATGAGAATCAGTAACAGGTTTGAATCCTATAGTGTTATTGGTATAATATAAAACATATTGATAGCTATGAAACTTGGGTTTTGAAGAAAATTCCAAGCTCAATGAAATATGTGCTTTATCACGTACGACATAAGGTTCGCGTACGTCTCGATGACGTCATAAGGATCCCCCAAAATAACAGTGTTTTAGCACGTTTTAGCTCGAATAACTTCTCAGGTATAAGAGATATCGTAAAAATTTATTTACAGTTAATCATGTGGTGGCATAAGCTTTCTGATAAGCCACTAAACAAAAATCGCTACTGATCCTCATTCAATAACATCCAACGTTTAAGTCGAAAATAGGACAGTGCTCGATTAAAAAAGCGCCGCGCTTTAAAAACTCTTTTGTAGGAGCAAATATAGCTTTCGTGGGAACAAATACATGGGTTTCCATGTGTCATTTATAGGTTTTTTCGCCCTTTGAAAAAGCGCTCGTGTAAATGAGGTCTTACACCTTGTATTTGTTCTCTCTCAGGATGAGTTCCACTCGAGACTCCGTTTCAACCGCCGTGGCTTGGTCGCGATGGCCAACGCGGGCAAGGATGACAACGCTTCACAGTTCTTCTTCACTTTGGCAGCCACTCCGGAGTTGCAGAACAAACATACTATATTTGGGAAAATCACTGGTTCGTTTAAGGAAAATTAAAAAGAATAATTGAAAAATATAAAAAACTAGTGTTTTTTCTCAACCAAGGATCTTGTGCTACCGCGCACTGCGGTAGAATTTCGTGCGAGTTTTTTTCCGTCCGAAGAAGAATATCATCGTCCGAAAAAGAAAATCCGTGCAATTGTTTTGAGTTTATCGCAAGCAGACGCGGCGGAGGGCTTTTTTTAAGGAATCGTCCTAATCATCGCGCGAGTAAGCGACGCGACCATCGCGTGAGTAAGCGACGCGACCATCGCGTATGCGCGCGATGACAAGAAATGTTTGTCCTAATAGAACGCGAACGATCATCGCATGAATTCACGGCGCTACCATAGCGTACCGATGTCGCGACGGGATTATAGCGCGGATGCCATTTTTTTTTTATTAATTTATAATCAGGCAACAATGGCCCATAGATACATACCTTAAAACTAAAACATAGTAATATATGAACAATATTGTTAGTAAATATACTTAACTTAATATTACGTTAGTAAAAAAGTCAATTTGTCACTTTCTGTGTCAATTCGGTGGCACAAGGCAACGCCCCTCGGAAGCGCCTATAAACCACGCCCCGCGGCCAGAAGTATTAGGACACCTATTCGACATCAGTATGTTTGATCGCGGATTCGTACGACTAAAAGTCGCGCGAACTTGCGATGATCGCATAGTCGCGTTCTATTACGACAATCCCTTCTAATATGTAGTGTGATAAGTGTTTTTTTAATCCAAACAGGTGAGACAATATACAACGTTCTCAAGTTGTCTGAGGGTCTGATAGGCCCTGACGATAGACCAGAACACCCGCACAAGATCATCAGCTCTGAAGTGTTGATCAACCCTTTTACTGACATCGATCCGAGGGTCAAAGTGACCAAGCAGGAGGAGCCGAAGAAAAAGAAGAAGGAACGGCAAGCAGTTAAGTAAGTTTTGATGAAATTTCTTTTCGTTCTAGGATATTTATATGGTACGTGGTTGGTGGTAGTGCTTATGTCAAGTACACCTGGCTAGCTACCACCATCTTACCTCTAAGCAGTTCCTGACTAAATATCAACACGGATTTGTTCAAAACAGATCAACAAACACCAACTTAGTTGACTTCTCTGAGACTTTGTCCGAGGCTCTTGACTCTGGTGGGCAAATAGATGCAATTTACACCGACTTTAGCAAAGCTTTTGATCGCGTTCCTCACAGCATCTTAATGCAAAAATTAGCAGCATACGGTTTTGGTGACACTTTGCTGAAGTGGATAAAATCCTATTTACATGGCCGTACATTTTTCACAGTGGTCAACGGGTTCCAATCCGATACAGAATGTGTTAGCTCAGGTGTGCCTCAAGGATCACATTTAGGGCCGGTTCTGTTTAATATTTTTGTCAATGATATACCGGATTGTTTGTCTTTCTCTAAGCCTTACATGTATGCTGATGACCTAAAGTTTTGTAGAGAAATAAACACTTTAGATGACTGCTGTTTGCTCCAAAGGGATCTTAATAATTTAAATGAATGGTGCAAAGTCAACGGTATGGCGCTTAATCTTAAAAAGTGCTTTTACATTAGGTTTGGTAGAATACATAATTTAATTTCCCATAACTACGCAATTGGAAATACCTTAATTGAAGAACGAGAAGTTGTTCGTGATTTGGGAGTTTTATTTGATAGGAAAATGACATTTATTCCACATATTGAAAATGTCTCAAAACGGGCCTCGAAAATACTTGGATTTGTCCTGAGAAATATCAAGGCCCTGAGGAGTTATAAAACAAAAATATTAGTTTTTAATAGTTTTGTGCGAAGTATTTTGGAGTACGGTAGCATTATCTGGAGGCCGCACTATGCAACGCATTCTTTACGAATGGAACGGATTCAAAAAAGGTTTGTCTGGCATTTAATGTATTCTTGTGGTCTTTCTAAAAAGAAACTATCATCGTACAATAAACGGTTGGCGCATTTCAAGATGATCTCATTATCAAATCGAAGAATTCTTTCTGATTTATCTTTCATTTCAAAGATTTTTCGTCACGAAGTGGATTGTCCTCAGTTACTGTCTAGAATTAAAATACGCGCCCCGGCCAGACTCCCTAGGTATGCAATCACCCCCCTTAGTGCTCCACTTCGCAGAACTGTTTCTGGTTCCAATTCGCCAATCGCAAGGTTCTGTAAGGTGGTAAATGAATACAGCGACATTATTGATATTCATTACGACTCGCCAAACAAGATCCGCAAAACTATATTAGATAGGTGGAATGTTTTTTAATGCTAAAAAATATTTAGTTACGTACTTACTGCACTATCTGAATCCATATCACACTAAGAATTTATCTTTAATTTAATTTTTAAAGATAAATATATAATATAATATAATTTTTAATTTTATTTAAGTTTTAAGTTATTGGTGCATGTTGTGTTTGCCTGTAATAATTTGTGGCAATTAGTTATAAGTAGAATAAGTATTACTTTATTAAAATGTATTGTTGTACACAAATGTTGGCAAACCTAATAAATAAAAATAAAATAAAAATAAAGTCTGACGCCATAACAACAATTTAAAAATTGTTGTGTTCCGGCAGTTAGAGGTAAGATAGCCAGTTCATCAGTGATGAGGATTCCGGGTGTAGTGCGCTTCCACCTTCGGCCTTATCGTCACTTAACATCAGGTGAGCTGAAGGCCAAGCACTATCCCGTTGTGGATAAAAAAAATCTCATTATTATCCCTTTTAGATAGAGTTAGATAGTTGCAGTCTATCCATGTGCTATGTATTTAGAAGTTCAAGTATATTTTAACATTTAAAGTCCCTATTTTAAAGTTTTTAACGATTTCACTGTTCTTTTTAACAACCCCCGAGTCGCTCGACACGTTATTATGGGTTTCGCTAGACATAAACGGCCTTACCACAAAACACTGTTTAACAAGTATTTAGCTAAAACACTGTTATAATGTGATGCTGTCACTTTTTTGGCAATATTATTTGAAAGAGACGGCATCACATTTAAACAGTGTTTTTATTAAACAGTGTTTTAAAATCTTTTGTGGTAAGGCCGAAAGTGGCTAGCGACAGTAAAAACTATACAAATAGAAATTTCTAATGTTAAAATAAGCCTGGTATTGAAAGTCAAAGCAGGGGGGTCTCACTCCGCGCTTAAACTTTTATATTAGCCTACTGCTCGCGGCTGACTCAGTCGGGCCAGCGCACGAGGGGTGGCGTGTGTCGGTTGAGACAGAGCTACGCGACAGAAAGAGAAGCGCTTCGGAGGTGCTTATAATAATAGGAACGCA
This sequence comes from Agriphila straminella, assembly GCA_950108535.1. Classification (NCBI taxonomy): domain Eukaryota; kingdom Metazoa; phylum Arthropoda; class Insecta; order Lepidoptera; family Crambidae; genus Agriphila; species Agriphila straminella. Next base: position 15,627,477 of record OX467304.1, read on the forward strand.
GCGCTGTGCAATTTGAAATTGTACTTTATTGCCGTGCAGCGAGAGTAGCTTATTATTTGATTGTCCTCGCGCGGATGGGATTCTGTATGTTTAGTACTATTATATACATTCACCCGCGTGGTTCCCGTTCCCGTAGGAATATCGGGATAAAGAGTATCCTACATTTTAATCTAGTATATCTACTATCTGTGTGCCAAATTTCAACGAAATCGTTCAGTAGTTTTTGCATGATTGAGGAACAAACAACCAAACCCACAAACTTTCACATTTATAATATAAGTAGGATTCTGTGCTACAACCAATTTTTTTTTCTTAGGAATTTCACGTTACTTTCATTCGGCGAAGAGGCGGAAGAAGACGAAGGCGAAGCGTTAGAGTACAGAGGCAAACCGAAGTCCACCCACGACCTACTCGACGATCCTAAGTTGAGCAAGAAAACCGCCGCGGGTAGGTGTACCAACCAAATATTTTCATAGCAATTTAACAAAAAAAAACCAGCCGAACTACATGTGGTTTTAAAGTCAAGTGACAAACATTCAGGGTGTGTTTACTGTTTAGTTTCGAAACCAGTTTCGAGAAGAGAATTAAAATTCTTTTTTAACAACCAATTTCCAAAAAAAAATTTTATTCTTTCGGTGGTTGCTTAATTAGAAAATATATACATATAGTGGTGAATTAAGAACACCAGTCGATTTTCATACAAACGAGGTAACTTCGAAGCCTTGATTCTCCGCCAAGAATTGACATAGCTGTGATCTGATGATGGTCATCCAGGAAGTGAATGGAGGAGTTCCAGATCGCTATATACACCCAACTGATCTGATCAGCATTCTAAGATATATAAGAATCAGAGTTTTCAGTTTCAGGATTTCCATAAATTGTTATGCTAATTTCGTGATTTTTTTAACACATTTACTAGACACTAAAGTGAACCCAGTTATTAGTAGGTGCAAGTCATTCTTAAAAGTTTCATAAACTAAATTATTCTTTTTAGAGCTACAAGAAGAAGAAGACAATAGAGATACGACCATAGAGGATCAAGAGAAAAAAGAAAAAACAGCGGCTACAGTGAGCAATATCAGAGACAAATTGACTAAAAAGAGGGGGGCGAGCGAAGAAAGAGACAGCAATAAGAAGATAAAGGGGGATAGTTCGGATAAAGAAAAGACGGAGAGCGAAGAAGAAGAGTATTATTTAGGGAAAGAGAGAGATATGGAAAGACAGAAAGAGAGGTAAATATAAGTAAAATGAATTTTATTTCAAATGCGGACAACCTCCACAAAAGCAAAATTTAATTTAAGAGCGTTAACGGCATTTCAAATAACTTTCAAGTCCTTATTTTTCGAAATGAATGAACCGATTTTAATGAAACTTCATACACATAAGCAGAATACATTGGTCTAAAAAATTAGTTTAAAACATTTTCGATAAATATACAAATAAACTAGACTGATTTTTAATTTTCCATACAAACAGAAATTCCCAATTATCTTTTTTTGAAATAAGACATTTCAAATAAATCTTAAATTATGCCAAATAAAAAAAAACTTTTTTTTGTTGTATTTGTATTCCTTTATTCATGACACTGAAGCAGCCCTTTTTAGCACGCTGTATTTACAGTAAGTATTAATATTCTTTAGGGACCGAATAAGGAACGAAATAAAACTACTAAAGCGGGACATGAGAGGCCCCAAAGAGGAAGCTAAGAAAGAGACGGAAGAACCGCCACCGAAGCAGATAGAAAAGGACAACGAGATGTACCAGAAGTTCGTTGAAGAACAGGAGAAGTACAAGAAAATTAAGGAGAAAATACCTAAGAAAGGTGCTGCTAGGTAAGTGTCTTACGGCCTAATTAATATTCAAACGAATTTTAAAAGTTAAGGCCACCTTAAATAAAAAAATGCCAGATTTGACAGTAATTCTTTGAAACCGACAGTTTCCTTAAAGTTAAGGAGACCTTAAGGCCAGTATATTCCAAAATCTCTGTCTCTTTCTTTACGTGTGAAGAGTAATGAAAATTACCTCACTTTTTCATTTTTTCAATGTTTTTGTTGTTATTTTGAGCATAAAGTCACTTTTGAATATTCTTCTATATGTCATTACCTATCTTTCTATATATTATTCATGGATAAGGGATTAATAAACTTTAAGTATTATCCAAAAAATATGAAATTAATGAAAATTTTCTTTGCATATATTTTTGTAGTCGAGTGAAGACTCGACTACAAAAATATACGTATCTTCATACGAATATCGTATTTTTAACCGTAAAATAATCAAGATCGTTTATAAAACTTTAATATATTTATCTGCTCAAAATAAAGAATATTTGATTGTTTACCGTTGAATCAAAAATACAACATTTCGAATGGCTTGGCTTAACATAGGATATTAGTTAAGAAGCCTTTGAGTATTCGGCCGTTACACCCGTATTCATAAACAATGGTAACAACAATGTAATGATTAAGCGTGCGTTTGATTTTCGGTGTAGGAATGAATAATAATTAATCGGATACGTATTTTTTTTACTTTTTTTGTTACCTACCGGTAGGTACTCGACAAATTAATCATTTGCCTAAACCATCTTTAACCGGGCCGGTATATACAACGTGTTAATGTTTCATAATGTTCATTCTTAAACACGTTGAATATTTTCTTAACTGTCGTCTTTAGACTAAAAGAGACTTCTCTTTGCATGTAGTTATAGCAATTTTATCAATGTTGTATAAAAAACTGAGCTTTTAAACTACAAAAGATGGGTGTAATAATTTTTAAAGAAGCTGATTTGTATCATCATTAATCCTTTTTTATTTACAACGGGTAAAATAACAGTGTTAAAAAAACCAATAGTGTTTTCAATATTTCTTCTTCTATAAAAGACGAAGACTTTAAAGAAGCACAAAATCCAGTACCAAGAAAAAACTCCATCTAGAAACAGACAGAACATTAATTCAAGCAAACGATTTCAGAAGGCGTCGCAGCAAATTCACCAAAACACCAAAAAGAAAGCCGTGGGTCAAAAACTTGTACGAAAACCGAGAATATCCAGACAACTACACAGATTCGAAGTTTCTCGAAGATTTACAGAAGAACTTGTACATGGAAAAAGTGACTTTAAAACAAGCCTTTTTAGGCTCATTTCGGGTTGTTCTGAGAATATGCTTGTGTGTTTTATACGCCGTTCTCTATTATTATATCATTAACAGTTATATTTCCATCGATAGTGTAATTATAGCGTCAGGTTTAGTTAGTACTTTTTGCTATTTACTTTATATTAGTTACGAAGGCAGTGATATCAAAAAATTGGTTAAAACTATTTTAGTTTATATAATAATTGGTTACTTACTATCACCTATTTTACATACTTTAACGGACACGGTAAGCACAGATACAATTTACGCTTGGTCAGTTATAATGATGTTGATACACTTAATATTTTTTGATTACGAAGTGAAAGTTGCTTTAGTATCAAAATCTTTATCAATAAACGCAGCCATTTTTGCTTCTGTGTGCTTAGTATCGAGGTTATCAACACCTTTCGACGCTTTTATACTATTGTCAGTATCTGTTATTCTATTTGTGTTAAGTCCTCAATTATTTAAAGTGTTATTAAATACTAATTGGTTTTTGTTTATGTGTTTAATAACTTTGTGTATAACTGTTGTTAGTTTATACACTGTGTCGGTAACTTTGTTGTGTTACTTTTTGTTGTTGATTGTTGTTTTGTGTGTTTACTGCCCAGTTATGTTTGTGAGGTGGCAGAAATATAAGGATAATATTTATGGGCCATGGGATGAAGCTGTTATCAATGATTCTGATGATTTAGATGAAATTTTGATGTATAATGAGGGGTAATGCTTTTTAAATTTAAACTTATATGTTTTAAAGCAACAATATAACCTAATGGATACCGCAAGCATTAAGAGAATATTGTACGAACTTAAAATCGGCGAAAGCTAATGGGCGTATTATAAATGGTAAAAAAATCCAAATACAAATATCAGTGGGTAATAGGATGAAGTCTGGAACGGGTGGTAGGAAAATATAAACCATTCAAAAGTGCTTAATTATTAAATTTATTTGAATAACACAAATTTACTTTAAATTTCCAAAAAAAATGGTTGATACATTGATAAATCAATCTGTAAATTGACACCAAATAAATCTAGTCTAATGTATTTTTTAAGAAAGTAACAATTATTCGGAGGTAACTTCGAATACTTGTTGGAACCTGACAACTAGTTTTATATTTTAGTACAGATAATGTATTTTTTATAATGTGTAGGTAAGGTAGGTAGGTAGGTAACAAGTATAATATTTGGCTGTTTAAGAAACTTTCTTAATAAAAAATACTTTTGCAAACTGAGTCATATTACAAAAATGAGTCATATGACTTATTTTATAATTATAAAAAATTAAATAATATATAAATATTCATATAGACCATTTAGTATTCCTTCTATGCACACCAACTACATGCATAACAGTTTCCTTATTAGAGCTTGTTCCACCATTAATAACGCTGACGCCAATATTGATTTATTTTTCAACAGCATCACGACTGTTATTAAGTTATTGTTTAAAATTTAGTTTAATGTTACTATTTTACGCACCTGTCCTTTCTGGGCTACGATTACGATCAATTTACGATCAATTTCTTTTGAATTTTACATGTGGTAGCTTGTCAATAGCTTTTAGTTATATATATTGGTTGTTATCTGTATGTTTATAAGCTGTTAGAAACGATAAATAAAATAAATAAATATACATATATTTTTATAGAGTATTAATGAAAATATCTTAAATCGCCAAATATTGAAACTTATGTATACAAGGTGTTAATAATGAACCAAAAATTGGAAAACCGTTACTTCCGACCATCAAACTGAACAACTTTTACTATGAGACCAACTCTAAAATCGCAAATAAAAATCAGCTGTTTCGTACATAAAATAATCACCAAAAAAATATCAAAATGTGTGAAACAGCAAATTTTTTTCCCCAATTTCAGAGTTGGTCCCATAGTAAAAGTTGTTTTCTAGAACAATTTGGAGCTAGAATGATACTTTTACTTTGGATGTCAAGGTCTGACCCTAAATGCACTGTACTATATTGGTTCATTCAATACAAATCATAAAATTTATGTTAACAGAAGAACAAAATTGCATTCCGAATTTTATTATTAGTTTATAAGTAGTTCCTATAAAATATAAATGCCGAGAGGCCCTTATTCCGTATACATAACTATTTTTCATAACTCCTACGAAAAAATATGTTTTTTTCTCGTTTAATAACTGGTTATCAAAGAAGAATTTGTTTTCCGCCTTTGTTACTTTTATTCCATTTATTTCATAACTCCCGTAGGAGTTATGAAATAAATAAATAATAAATTTTAATTCAACTTTCATAACTGTTAAATATTCACTGTTTCATAACTAGATAGATTTTCGGGGATTCCTTTTTTCGCATAATAGTTTTATACCTAATTTGACTTGGCATAACGGATTTGGCATATTGTTTTTGTCATAATAATAGGTACTTTGGCATAATTGTTTTCTGGCATACTATTTATATTAGCATAATCATCGTTTAGTTAGACTAATTTGTTTGCGCATAATGTTATTAGGCATATTGACTATTCGCCTAATATTATATAGACATAAAAATCAAAAACAATAAGAATAAATACTTTTACGTACTTATTTATTTTCATGAAAATTATTTTCGGCATTTTAATAGATATTTGGTCACCAGTTATCAAACGAGAAAATACAGTTATTAAAAAAAAAAATTTTCGTAGTCAGTTACGAAAAGTTACAAAGGCGGACATAATAATTCTTCTTTGATAACCAGTTATTAAACGAGAAAATACACTTCCTTTTTCGAAGTCGGTTACGAAAAGTTACAAAGGCGGACAAAATAATTCTTCTTTGATAACCAGTTATTAAACGAGAAAACAAACATCCTTTTTTGTAGGAGTTATGAAAAATAGTTACATAAACGGAATAAGGGCCGAGAGGCAGGTAATTGTATTAATTATTCTATCGGTCACAATATTTTTGATTTTAAGTTTGGGTAAAAATAAAATAAAAAAATATTCTTTTACTAAAGGCACAAACTCATTGTTTTTTATGATTGTCACGTTTTCACAACCTCTTCCCTTTTCCCCCTTTTCAGGTGTTGACACTGGTGACCATAACCAAATAGACTAGAACATCGCTTGTTGTGGTTATTGGTAATTTTTATCATAGACCATAGAGGTATTAACAACTTATACATTTGTTTACGGTCTGTGTGTTATACCAAACGGCTTTACTAGTTTTCTAAAGCAAAGCAACGTTTGTTCTACGAGTTTTCGAAAAAGACAAGAAAATATTCGATTTTTTATACAAAGCTCGATCAGCTGTTCGGACGTTTGTATGGAAAGTTGTTTTTTTGTGTTTTTTCGGAAAAGTCCTAGCATCTAGAACAAATGTTGTTGTATGATATTAGTAATCTACTCCTGCAAGGTTTTTAGTGTTTTACAAATAATCCTGTAAAGTTAATCTAAAAAACCGGCCAAGTGCGTGTTGGGCCACACTCCGTAGGGTTCCGTAGTTACCTTATATACCATACCATATTTAATACCACTATAATTTTTCGTCTGTAAAAATAACTTTGTTTTTCCACAGTGTTGGTATGAATGACAAAGTTATATTTGCGGTTTTGGAAAATATGATATATCTCGAAAACGAATTACTATATCTCGTTCAAACCAATTTTCAGTAAAAGTTTTTATTAAGATCTATAGCATATATTTTTTTTAGATTTTTCACTCACCTATTTCAAAAGGGACACACACATTTTACCACTTTGGCAGTGTTTCTCTTTCAAACGGTTGACTTTGAGAAAAATTTGTGTTAGGAACCTCAATGTTATTTTTTAAGACCTATCTATAAATACCCCGCACGTATTGGTATGAAGAAAAATTTTTTTTTAGTTTCAGTTCCATGTATGGGGAGCCCCCCTTAATCTTTATTTTTTTTATTTTTGTGTTAAATCGTTAAGCGGTTAACAGAATATATCTACTAAGTTTCAACTGTGTAATCCTAATACTTTCGGAATAAAATGGCTGTGACATACGGACGGACAGACAGACAGACATGACGAATCTATAAGGGTTCCGTTTTTTGCCATTTTGGCTACGGAACCCTTTTAAATGGAGACTAAATTAACTAAATGATTGGTGTGAGAGGGCTGTCTTGCCCTCCTTTTTGACCTACGAACCTTTTACCATTGAAACGCGCTATGTGATCTGATGATGGCCATCCAGGGAGTGAATGGAGGAGATTCGGATCGCTATACACACCAAACTGTTCTGCCCCCCTAGCCAAAGTAACATTTGCAAATTTTCGTTATCGCTTCGCTTCGAAACATGTATGGATTTGACGTTTTAAAATTCGATTGTTAACGAAACCTTATGTCAATCCCATACATGTTTCGAAAGCGAAGCGATAACGAAGATTTGCCAATGTTACTTTGGCTAGGCCCTCTGATCAGCATTCTAAGAGATACAATAGGATCAGAGTTTTCAGTTTCAGTTATGTGACCGCCACTGTATGTCTATAAATTCACACGAAAATGAACTTTAACCTCGTTGTTTCAGAGAAAGTTTCACACTGGAGCTGTTAGCCAAGTTCAAGAATAAGCTCCACGCCATCAAAGAGAAGGTGCAAACGGAAGGAGAGAAAGAGAAGGAGGAGAACGACGACGACATCGATACTGATGAATGGTAAGATATCGGAGCAGTGAAATAAATACTAGGTCCGTATTTATAAACAGCTCTCATGCCTATAGCACACCGCCGCGAAAGACCGCAGTAGGTTCCGCCATGGGTTTGACAAGCGAAACAAATGCGAACAGTCTGGGGGTCAAGTCTGCTAATGTTAAGAGCGTTACTGCGCTACACTAGTGCCGCCAATGGAAAAAAAATCATAGTGCTTAAATAAAGGCGAAATTGTGAATTGTGCCACTGATTTATTTAGTTTCAAAAGTGGCCACTTTTAGCAACAAATTAAACGACAACTAAACGATACGTTATGAAATATTGTTTAAATGAAAAGTTCAACAATGCTTCTTCGGATTACCTACACTAGAAGAACACAATTTCGTTTCTTAACGTCAAAATCGTGTTTCAATGGTGTTTGAATGGTAATGCTTTTTGGCACAGTTCTTATTTCTTAAACCCAAAATCGATGGGCAACACCTCTGCCGCGAAAATAATGACGCGAAACTGCTACTATAGAAGACAAGTCATAGCGGAACTACTGAGGTTTCGCTGGTACTGTTTCGCAGCGGAGGCGTGCCGTGAGAGCTATCTTAAGATCATACCTGGGGGTCAAGTCTCCTAATGTTAACGTCAAAATTGTAGTTTAATGGTGTTTGAATGGTAATGCCTTTTGACACAGTTCTTGTTTCTTAAACTCATAACGGAAACACATTATGTCTTGATTTTGAGTTTAAGAAACAAGAACTGTGTAAAAAAGCATTACCATTCAAACACCATTGAACTACAATTTTGACGAAAACGGCGAAAGTGTGCTACAGCTACAGGTGACAGTTGAACGACAAGCAAAAGAAATCTGAAACAACCTGCTCTAAAGCTACGGCCAGACTATCGCGCCGTCGGTCGCGATGATTTTCGTTGTGGTGTTGTACAATTAGAAATTATAAGTCAAGGGATTAAAGTTAATTTTCATGAAATCCCTTTAATTTATTTCCTTTAAGTGAAATTAGTGTGGAGCTCGGTGTCGCAGTGGTTTAGCGCCTGGCCCAACGATTGCGGAAGTTAAGCAACGTTCGCAAGGGTCGGTCATGGGATGGGTGACCAAAAATGTATTATCTCGAGCTCCTCCGTGCTTCGGAAGGCACGTTAAGCCGTTGGTCCCGGCTGCATTTGCAGTCGTTAACACCCACCAATCCGCATTGGGCCCGAGTGGTGGGTTATGGCCCATCCTCCTAACCACCTATAAGGAAGGCCTGTGCCCCAGCAGTGGGGAAATCAAAAATAGCTGATGGACAAGTGAAATTAAACTCTAATTCCTTGATTCAAAGTTTCTAATTGTCCAACACGACAACGAAAAGCTTCGCTACAGCCTACAGCGCGATAGTCTGGCCCAGAGGTAATGCATATAGATCTAACCATGATGCATGCTGTCTCTTTCACGCGCAATTCCATCCGATCGGCTCCGACCGTTGGCACACCTCCGCCGCGAAAATAACGTCGCGAAACTGCTACGTAGATGTAAGCGTCATAATATAGGGACGCTGCCTTGTGCCACCGATTCGACACACAAAGTGTCTACTTGTTTTTTTTACTAACATATGTTTTTAAGTTATTTACCAACAACATTGTTTTATAAATTATATATGTTTAGTTTCGTCAATAGAAGACTTTTCATTGCGGAACTATTGAGGTTTCGCTGGTACTGTTTCGCAGCGGAGGCGTGCTACAGCCGTGAGAGCTATCTTGGGATCATACCTGAGATGCTGTTTCTATAAAAATATACCATATTATCAAGTATTATCATTTTTAAATTTGAGATTTTTGGCATTCACAATGCTATTTTTACACAATACAAAATAATATACTAGAAAAAACACGACTCGCACCAGATCAATACTCATTCAAATCAATAATCGAGTTCGATTCCCGTCTGAGTATTGATCTGGTGCGAGTCGTGTTTTTTCTAGTATAAGTATTATCATGATTCGCATCGGGGCGATCGAAAGCGTACTAAAATCATTTCTTATCAATCGTTTAGTGGAGTACCTAGTATTATCAGGGGGGTATCACTCTGCGTTTAAACTTTTATATTAGTCTACTGCTCGTGGCTGACTCAGTCGAGGCAGCGCACGAGGGGTGTCATGTATCGGTTGAGACAGAGCTACGCGACAGAAAGAGAAGCACTCGGAGGCGCTTATAATAGGAACGCAGCAGCGCTGTGCGATTTGGAATTGTACTTTATTGCCGTGCAGCGAGAGTTGCTTATTATTTGATTGTCTGGAGGGGCTTCTGTACGCCTAGTACCTACTATTATTATATTCTGTGGTATCGAGATCGGCCTATGTTTCTTACAGAAAGTTATTCAGTTTCATGGAGTGAACTAATAATGAACTATACGAAATAATTATTATAATTATTGTACTAATTATTATTTTTTAATTCACAGGTTAGGACACACTCTTAAATTCGAAGATAAAGGCGCAGTACTTGCTAAAGACGCGTCGACCAAAAGCGACGACTGGTTTGACATTTACGACCCGAGGAACCCTCTTAATAAAAGAAAGAGAGAGAAGAGCGATAACAAGGCTAAGAAATAGGAATAGGATAAAAAGAAATAATAAATAGTTGTTATGGAAAATGAGGTTTTATTTTCATTGGTATAAACGTTTATCTTTTAGTTAAAATGAAACATTATTGTGTTAGGGATTATTACTATTACTTTACTTTACTTTAGTGTTTCCTTTGTAACCATGTAGTCCTGGTGGGGTTGGCCAAATAATTTTTAGTCAAATTTTACTTCCCAAAAACTTATCGCACTAGTTTCATTTCCCAAATGAATCTTTAGCAAATTTACATTTCGCATTTTATCCACTTGGTCAAATATCATTTGGCATATTTTTACTTTGTCAAGTTTTATTAAGTCAAATGTTTATCTTGGCAAATATTATATTCCAAAAAATGGTTGGTCAAATTGTCACTTCACACCCTTTACTTATTTATAGCGTAAGTTTGACAAATGATAATTTATTTGTACTGAATTTGATACAGGAATACAGGACGGAGTAAAACAGGGATTCCAAGCATGAAAGGAACAAATTGCAGTAATAAATATAATTCTATTATTAACTATTTATTAATAATTATAACAGGATAATGATAAAATTATATTTATTTTCATAAATTAAGAAACTAAAAATGATTTAAGTGGATTTATGCGCTACACTAGCGCCGCCAATGGAAAAAAAATCATAGTGCTTAAGCACTACGATTTTTTTCCATTGGCGGCGCTAGTGTAGCGCAGTAACCCTCTTTAAGTACCAAACCAAGTTTGGTTGGTGGATATAGGCCTCCCGCAAGGATCTCCACCTGGCTCGGTCCTGCTTGGCCCGCATCCAGCGGCGCACCGCGACCTTCACCCTCACGTCGGTCCACCTTGTCGGGGGCCTACCCACGGAGCGTCGTCCGGTGCGCGGCCGCTATTCCAGAACCGCCCCGCCCCAACGGCCATCGGGGGCCCTACCGCCTAACTCAAAGCTTTAGCCAGAGCGATAGCAATGCTCTGTCTGTCCTTGTCTATCAGCCATTTTTGTTGTCCCCACTGCTGGGACACAGGCCTTCCTTATGGGTGGTAAGGAGGATGGGCCATAACCCACCACGCGGGCCCAATGCGGATTGGTGGGTGTTAACGACTGCAAATGCAGCCGGGACCAACGGCTTCGGTCGAGATAATAAATTTTTGGTCACCCATCCCATGACCGACCCTTGCGAACGTTGCTTTACTTCCGCAATCGCTGGGCCAGGCGCTAAATCACTGCGCCACCGAGCTCCTCTGTCTGTCTGTCCTTGTCATATCATAACACGATGACAAGGACGGACAGTGCACTGACGTCATAAACCAAAGCCAGAGTCAAAGCGATAGAGTTAGGCGGTAGACCATGTGTCCTGCTCCTGCCCACCCACTTCAGCTGAGCAATCCTTCGAGCGATGTCGGTTACTTTATTGGTCGGGTTTTTAATGAGCTGTTATGATGATGTAATTATAAACCATAACTTTTATTAGTACCTAACTATAAAATGGCAACATTCACTCTAGCCAGGTATTATAAAACAATGAACTTAAGTACGTTGACCCTATTTTAGAATACACCCGATGTATTAATGTGCTAATAATATGTTTTATTTTTTAAACTTGTTATTTCTTCATTACAATCAGCTTCCATGTCCCCACTGCTATTTCTTATTTAGGAAAACTGTCAATCACAAAACTAGAGACCTAGCTAAGGTTTCTTTTTATTATAGTTTTATTAATGGTTGGGTAGAGCAACAGAGCATTGAAATCAAAATAATTGGAGGTTACGATTCTTTTCGATCGAGAAAAGTTTTAGCTATCGCATAACTGAGTACGACTATTATATATTCTGTGACGATAGTCTACTATCTACACATAATTTTTCGGGGCCAATAAATCAATAATACTGTCTGAATTCGTTGTTTGATTATGTGTACTTGACGTTTTGTACCGCCCTTTGAGCTTTTTTTTCACAGAAATGTTCTGATATTTTTGGTCGTCATTTATTATGATTAGGTACCTTGACAAAATTAGTAGGTGTACTTTGTTTTTTGTAGGTCTTCTTGAGTCACTGAGCACAGCGATAAGTAGTCAGCTAACTAAAATCATAGTATCGATGACTGGCCTGTTCAAATCCCGACCAGCGGCAGAGGCAACTTTCTGACATTCTCTGATAACAAAAAAATGTTTTTGCTCCTCCTTCCCGTAATCACACCCCGGGCACTCCATACAAGCGCCGTGTTTCAACTACCTATTACACACACAGACACTACACAGTGACGTTTTTGCACACGCGCAACTGTGTGCGTGAAGTCTAGGGCTATTGAATGAGCGAGCACACGATTCGGCACACGAACACTCGCGGTGGGGTGAGGTAATTAATTCTGGGGCGGGGCGGAGAGTGTCCTTTCTGTACGGTAGTACTTATATCTATTCTGTACCGTATGTAATCAAACTAATTTGCCTATTTTGTAATAGAATTGTAGAATATTTTTAAATTAGAAAAATGAAAGATTACCTTATAATTAACTTAAACAAAACGTCCAGATAAAAAAGCTTTACAAATTAATATTGGCTACCGCGTAACGGAAACCATTTTGAGTTTGCTTCCTTTACATGCAAATGTAATTATCGCGTCGGTGTTTTATCAATTATGAGACGGCTTATCTGATCCGCGGTCAAAGTTTACGGGTCAACTCTTGAGCCTTGCTAGTGATGGGAGAGCTATCGATAAAATGTGTGAAAGGCGTTATCATAAGGCGTCCGCTGCGTTAAGCGGGATCCCGCCTCGGGCGCGGCGCCGGCGGCGCGGGAATATAGATTGCTGGTTTTCTGACGGACAGATGCTTGCAGTGCATGAGTAAGCTCTAATCTATGTCGTTTAAGGCAGCGGACGCATTAAATGTGGTGGTAGGAAAATATAGACGATTCAAAAGTACTTAATAATTAAGTTTATTTGAATAAAGCTTATTTCACTTTCACTTTCACTTCCAAATTATAAACTCTGTGTGTTGTAGAAAGAAGCGCTTCTCTGGCAGAATTCGATAACTCTTCCTTCATTTGTTTTAGGTACGTTGGTGTTGCCATGCTCGGCGTTTCCCTCCTGCGTGATCGAATCAAAAATGAGGAGATCCGTAGGAGAACTAAAGTAACTGACATCGCTCTAAGGATTGCTCAGCTGAAGTGGCAGTGGGCGGTACACATAGCGAGAAGAACCGATGGCCGTTGGGACGGAATGGTTCTGGAATGGCGACCGCGCACCGGACTCGGATCCGTGGGTACTGGGTAGGCCCCCGACAAGGTGGACCGATGCTCTGGTGAAGGTCGTGGTGCGCCGTTGGATGCGGGCAGCGCAGGACCGATCGTTGTGGAGTGGAGATCCATGGGGGAGGCCTATACCCAGCAGCGAGTAGGCCCCCGACAAGGTGGATCGATGATCTGGTGAAGGTCGTGGTGCGCCGTTGGATGCGGGCAGCGCAGGACCGATCGTTGTGGAGATCCTTGGGGGAGGCCTATACCCAGCAGCGAGTGTCGTGCGGCTGATATAATGATGATCATGATGGTGTTAGCGTTAACCCGATAACGAATAGGAAGTTCGCCATTTAAATAGAAAGAAAATAGGTAGGATGTAAGATATTATAGATACGTAAGATACGGAGGGTATCTTACGTATCTATAATATCTTACATCCTTCAATTTCCCTCACCGCTCACGACCTATTTATAATGAATAAAAAATTTCGTCTCAATTTTTTTTCATAAGTGAATGTTAGCTAAGCTATAAGCTAGCGAATGAAGTCATATCCTTATAATATCGAAATTTATAATTTTCCTTATAAGTAACTAATTGTTTATTTCCCAACACTACCGCGAATTTGCACAGCATTATTAAATTAATAATAAATTTCGCGGGTTGTCCGTCTGTTGATCGCGATAAGCTGTAGGTACTGTAATTATCTCATTCATTGTAAAGTTCTTTGTTTTTTTCTTTACGTAATCTTTGTATGGACATGCCGAGATCTTTCGTAATATCTGACGTTGGAAAAAATACACCCCTCAGTCCTATTATGTATTCTGTGCCTCAGTCGGGACTCTGGAAGTAGGTAGGAGTTAATCTTACTGTCTTTCGGCTTTTTTTTGTTTTTATTTTTAAAAGTTTGACTTTCTTATTAATACGAGAAATTCAAACTTTTAAAATAAAATAAACATAATGCCAAGCAATATATTCACTCAAGGAGCTCGATGGCGCAGTGGTTTAGCGCCTGGCCCACTTTCGCAAGGGTCAGTCATCGGATATGCATTTTCTCCGGCTGAAAAAAAAAGTGTCAGTCATGGGATGGTGACCAAAAATTATCTCGAGCTCCTCCGTGCTTCGGATGACACGTTAAGCCGTTGGTCTCAGCTCCATTTGCAGTCGTTAACACCCATCAATCGGCATTGGGCTCGCATATAGCATATAGCTTATGGCTCAAACTCCTTTTCCACCCATAAGGAAGGCCTGTGCCCCAGCAGTGGGGATATAAAAATGGTTGATGGTCATGTTGACTCACTCACAATAATTTTAACCAATTAATCGTCTTCAAAAAAGGGAGGAGGTTCTCAGGTCGGTAAATTTTTTTATAAGATTTTTTTTATGTTTGTTACCTCATATTATAACATAACTATGTCAATTATAAACCGAATTTATAAATTCTTTTTTGTTTGAAAGCATAAATAGTTTCAAATTGGTCCCATTGTCATAAGGTCAGGATCTGATGATGGAATCCCGGAGAAACCTAGGAATTTCTTAAAATATTGTAGGCACACCTGTAGCGATTTTAGTATTTGATTAAGTTAGTAACTAGTGCACTTGCTTTCGGGAAGTAGATAGATAGATAAACACTTTATTGCACACACACATTACAGGAAATACAATAACATAAAACTTAAAACTATGGTGAGTCAAGGCGGCCTTATCGCTAAGAGCGATCTTTTCCAGACAACCTTTAAGACTTTGGATAGCTGGAGAGATCTGCTGGAGCTGAGGGGCAGTGTGCCAGTAACATACACATTAAAATAATATAATTCTACTAAAATTACAACCTAATAAACTTATAACACAGATACCTACAAAGCAAATAATAGAATATACTACATATATCTAAATAATAAAAAGTGTTGGTACCATTTTATTATACCTATACATACTCATTTTGTAAAAGTCGTATCCACACATTTCTTTCGTAGAAATCTTTGTCCGTCGTCCATTGACCCGCCTCTTTCCAAAATATCGTGAGAGAGTGGCAGAAATTAGCTGAAATCTAGACTCTATTATAGATCTTGTGTCGTCAGTAACAGTTGCTTAATTAATTAGTTGTCTAGCTAATAAAACGATGTAGGTACCGCTATCTCACACGCCTTTTAAATTAGCTTAACAACTTACTTACTGAATTTTAATTTGTGTTGTCGTTATTTTACAAACTGATTAAGGGGCCATAATAGGAAAACATGGTTTGCGCGGGCCATATTTTTATATAGAAAACGTAAAGTTGTAGCCACAAAAAAAAACATACGACAAGCTAAAGAGATTATCTAGTAGCTACAAGAATTAAATTGCGTATAAACCTTACAGATGATTGTACAAAAAAATCAGAATATCATCAAAAGCGCTCGTCGCGGGTCATATTTTTGGCGTAAATAATTGCGGAAACGTATTGAATTCTACATCAAAATACACTTTAACGTACTGTGCAGTTGCTTTGCTCCAATAAATTTTTTTCAAGAAAGATAATTGTGCTAAAGAAACATCGAAAAAGTGCAGAAGTGAGGTTATTTTCCATACTCTATATACGTAAAGAAAAAGACAGAGACAAATGATTTCGCGTAACGGAGCCTTAAGCAGGAATCCTGAAAAGGTACTTAGCTAATTTAAAAGTTAGTTAGTTCGAAGCGCTCATGGCGGAACTTGACAGACTGATCGAACTCGATCACGTTATTCAAGCAACACACCTTGCACGTGTTTCGCCAACCCGGAGCATCCTCAGGAGTTAGATCGTGCGTAAACCAACACCGAATGTTTACGCACGATCTAACTCCTGAGGAGTGAAGGTCTTCGCCTAATTGGTGAAGGTGCAAGGTGTGTTGCTGTTATGCTAAATGCAGGTATTGTGCACTTATATTTTGTGGTGTGCATGTGCATATTTTTGCGGGCGGGCGGGCGGTGCATCTTGCATATTTTGTTTGCGGAAGTAAGCTACATATATTTCTTTTTTCAAAATGGTTTGGTACTTCCGCCAAGTGACGGCTGGTTCAATCAAATAGTTTCTATTTAGATAATCAGCCTGCCGGTATAAGGCGTGAACGGCGTAAACTCCCAAGAATATGCACGCATTCATAAAGTGATTTCAGTAATAATTTCCCCCATTCAAAACACAAAAGTTTTCGATCCAAGATCGTTAGCAGATGGTTAGCAATCAGACAGAATTGTACCATGTAATCATAAGATTCGTATCTTCTGGGTTTCCAATAAAAAATGGAACTATAGACCGGAGCGGAGCATAGTGAAAAGTAGAGCGGTAGGTAGGTGACACAGTTTGGGTCTACGTAGGTACCCAAACTGTGTCACCTACCTACTTTTTCCGGCCCAAAACGCTTTTTTCTTTTACAATTTATTTTCTTTTATTTACCCATAATAAAAAAGTTCCAATTAAGTAGGTAACTATTTTTTTAAAACAAAATGAAGTATTCTTTCAGTATTCCCTATCGTCAATAATGGTACCTACTTTCCGTCCGTGTGGCAATGTTTTGGGACACCCTGTATACTGACTGTGTTTCGGTGGTCTATAGGGGAGCAAGAGCGATTTATTCTATTCCTATAACATGAGGGACCGACGTATGATCGTGGTTCTTACTAAGTCAAAGAGGTGTATTATTTACGCATGAGAGAAACCTCACTGTTTATAACTTTATTTTGCAAAAGGTCTACAAACTTCGCCAAAATGTGCTAATATAAATTATAATACCAACAATAAGGTTCTACAATAACTACTTAACACTTCGACAAGTAAATTCTTATATTACAGAATTTTATTTGAGTTAAAAATTTTGGTAGGTAAATCTCAAATCGATTGTAGTGAAAGTTTCATAAGTTTTATTAAAGTTTTTGAGGAATAAGATTGGGTATTTTCCTCAATATTTATACAAAATCTGCTTTAAAAACGAAAATTTTCCTGAAAAAAAAACTGAAAACTACCTAGGTACTTACAAACTTTTCTAACCACACGTTAACCCCCTGCATGAAAAACATTGGAAAATGCAAGAAACCATAATCATAGCTGTTCAGTACCCTTAGCACGAACAGCTATCGAAAAAAATAACGCGCGTAAAGTCATTCGATAGAGTAATTTTGTATTGGAAATTTATACAGCGCCATCTATCGCCGATAAGCGAAATGAAATTTTCCATAGAGAATTGTCTATCGAGTAATTTTACGCGCGTTATTTTTCTCGATAGCTATTCGAGCTAAGGGTATAGAGCGTTTTATTTCAATACCTACTAATAATCTTGAAAAAATAATATTTCGCAAGTTCACAGTTTACAAGGCTCCAACGAACCATTGCTCGCGATCTCATAATTACACATTACGAGGAAAACAATAACGGAAACGTAGAAAAAAACGTTTCATCGAACATAACGTGCAGAATTTCGGCCTCACATGACGTCAGCGCTGCTTTGAGAATAACTCGATTTTTTTAGAGTTATTTCATTAAGAAACAATTTTATGAGTTTAATTCATTTATGCAGGTATAGATTCTGCACGTGTTTTCTGAAAAATCATGAAAAACTAAAACTTCATACAAAAGAAAAACTTTCTTCTGAAAACAGCTAGTTCTAGTTTAATTTTCTTTTTGTTGTTTCTTAAAAATTAAGAAGAATTTTCTTTAAAATTTTATAATTCTTTAAGGCGGTTGTATGACCGAAAGTGGCGCCCTCAAAGGTTTTTATTTAATAAGTTATTAATAGAAAAAGATTTTAATAATGTTTATCGTGGAGATTTTAGGGCCCATGATCTAGTATTTTTAGAAGGTCACTACATTCCCTCGTAGTCACTGCTAGAAGTAGATAGCAAAACTGCTAAAAGTTGCCGTTTTTGACACATTTGCTATCTACTTCTACGAATGACTACGAGGGCATGTAGTGATACCTTCTAAAAATACTAGACTATGAGCCTTAAAATCTCCACGATAAACATTTTTAAAATTGTGTATTAAAATTATAATATTAAATATAATTCACCGCGGCGCCACTTTCGCTCAGGGGGATTTGCTTTTCTTAAGGTGGGTACACCTTAAGAAAAGCAACTCCCGAATACGACTTGAATTTAATTTTAGGTGACTTTTTTACTAAATGCCTTTTAGTCAGCTTAATAGCTTTTGTCAGTTGTCGTACGTCTTTTAAGTTGAAATCGTTATTTAAAAATGTTGTCTTATTAAATCCAAATGTCTCGAAGATTAGTAATTTCATTCGTAATGTAAGTAATGTGTGGGAAATCATTTGTTGAATTTTATACCTACTTACCTACTTAATTGATTTTTTCAATAAGGAGTTTGGTAAAGATTGATTACCAAATAAGACAAGTAGATAAGGATAAACAGACACAAGCTGCAATACCCTATATTAAGTGTGAGTTGCACCAAAACTCTGTAAAATTTATAGTTAGTTATTGTCAAATGATAATGCTACCTATTTGTCACGTCAAACTTGTCAAAGGACATCATGCTGGCTGGCAACCTCTTTTTTTGGCTAACTTGTGCCTAATCGGTACTTTAACAAGCTTGTTATCGTTAAAGTTAGATGGGCAACTAAACTTTAGTTTTATCTAAGCGCAGTTAGTTCAATCCGAGAAGCGATTGTGTCATCCTTTCTTTGTTAGATCAGTCAAAACAAAGTACACCACACTCGATTAACTAACTCTAAGGTTCACATGAGCCGAAGAACCGAAGAAACCACCGGACCGTATCTCGAAGACACACCCAACAAACATTTGCGCCACAATTTTTGCAAAATTCAACCTGTGCAGACGCTAATTTGCAAATCAAAAGCAGGACATTGTTCTTTTGCGTGGGAAAGTTTGCGCGGGAACGGCGATGTCACTTTGACAGCTTTTTACTTTTTAAAACTTTTTAAAAAGTGGTTCGATCTCTTTTTTTGTTTCAAAAAGTTTGTATATCATGAAAATGTGCACGAGATGATGTTATAACCTTTTTTGAGGCAATGCCAGTTGTCCATTTGTTTAAAATGTTGTGTATACTAATTTGGTGCCCGGTTTTGCTCGTGGCGGTACAAACACTCACTATTGACTCGCAACTGGGTACATCTATAGAAGGTAAGGTTTAGTTTTAATCAGTGGATTACGTATTTAAGCAAGAATGTTTAGAATTTTAATAAGCTAAATTTTTAAGTTTCACTTGCCCTGATTACCACGCATGATTACAAATCTAAATAGATGGGATGTTTTTGGAGGGAGATGTGTGACGTTCAATTAAATTAAGATAACTAGCAGAAGTATAGTAATAATTAGGATTTGCCGCCATACAAACATATTTTTTATAAATCATGAATGGAACACTAAACATAAATTAACAATAAGAAAAACGTTTCTAGATAATTTCAGATTTTTTATACACAATATCAAAAATAACCGAGAAATTCATCTGGTGAAATAATTTTAAAACGTAGTTGAAACGTCACCGGTGACCTACGCGGCGTTTAAAGTGTTAAGTAGTAAAGGAAGATAGTTTAGATAATTATAAAATAATTTTAAAATGTAGTTTAATAGTCACCGCGGTAACCTACGTGGCGTCTAAAGTGTTAAGTAGTAAAGGAAGATAGTTTAGATAATTATAAAATAATTTTAAAATGTAGTTTAATAGTCACCGCGGTGACCTACATGGCGTTTATAGTGTTAAGTAGTAAAGGGAGATAGTTTATTTATTCGTTCTCTTCCCGGAGAACTCTCGCGTAGGGCTTGCAAACTAAGTAATAGCATTATAATGCAATTAAATTGACAATAGGTTATTCTGTGAATAGACAGACAGTGATTCCGATGCAACATGTATGGCAAAGAGAAAATTAAAAAAACAAACTCAAAAAATTTCTAAAACGGACTAAAATTTAGTATTAGTATTAACCTTTAGTATTTTTGTATATTCATATTCTGTCCTCTAACGTGCACCTATTCCCCTTTTATCCTTTTTATCTTATTTTATTTCGCCCAAGGTTGCCTGGAAGAAATTGATATGTAGATATGTAGATATGGGATAGCCGGACATACGAAAACATTTTTAGTATGTCCGACAGCTTCGCGCTCGCTCGGTAAATAAATAGCGCGTCCACTAGCGCCGCCAATCAAGAAAAAATAAATTAAAAAAATTAAAAAACCCGCCTGCATAAAAAGACAAGTCGACTGAAAAGATGGAAACAAGATTAAATAAATATTAAAGGCAACATGTCATAATAACATGCAGTCGGAGGCCTGCATAAAGAAAGTGACATTATGAATAATTGAATTATATGCCTCCGACTGCATGTTATTATGACATGTTGCCTTTAATATTTATTTAATCTTGTTTCCATCTTTTCAGTCGACTTGTCTTTTTATGCAGGCGGGTTTTTTAATTTTTTTAATTTATTTTTTTATTTATCTCTTTTTAGTTATTATATTTTACGGTCATGATATACCTTTTTGAAATCCTTATAATAAGCCCTTTAATTTGACACCCATATTGCAGTATTCTAAAAAAAAATTTTTTTTTCACTACGTATAATAGCACCGTACAGCCGCCATGTTGGTTTTTTTATAACGCCACCTTCTTAAGAACACTTGGGCTGAAAAGACCAATCTAACGATATCTTAATCATAGAAATCCGTTCAGCCGTTTGAGAGATATGAGTTAATAAAGAATATTACATACAAACAAACATACTTACAAGATACGCGCGAAATACATAACCCGCAGTCGGGTAAATAGTAAATATTCTAAACTATTTTATACCGTTTTGGAATCCCTGAATTAATAAGAGTTTAAGCTTGGTCGTGCTACAGGGGTATTCTTTGCAGCACGACCTTCGTATCTCTATGATTCTTATGGTAAGAAATTCTTAAATAAGTGTAAATAATTATCAATTAAAAAAGTTGTTAATTGTTATAAAGACCATAAACGAGAATCGTTTCTTCTTATTTCTCGTTATCGTTTCTTCGATTCTTTATTATCTTTATATTTTCAGTATAAACACAAAAGACCTTCTATAATCTACAGAGAGCTAAACCATACCGAGATGTATTTGGCTACAACGCCATCTATTGATATGGTCTATGCAACTAGAAATCTATTGATGATGAATACAAAACCATACCGCGATGTACTCGGCTACAGCGCCATCTATTGATTAACTTAGCCGTGCCCTGCGGCATAGCCTGAGGCTTCGATCCCGAGGGATTTTGGGATGATATTATAGCCTATTTTTTCATCATGAATGTGGCTAACATACACAAACAAAATATAAATTTCTCATTGACATGTTTATAGCGGCCGCTCGCATTTGCGTAATATAATTTACTTTTTTTTATTTTATTGTTTTTTTTATAATTATATTATGGTCATGATATACCTTTTTGAAATCCTTATAATAAGCCCTTTAATTTGACACCCATATTGCAGTATTCTAAAAAAAAATTTTTTTTTCACTACGTATAATAGCACCGTACAGCCGCCATGTTGGTTTTTTTATAACGCCACCTTCTTAAGAACACTTGGGCTGAAAAGACCAATCTAACGATATCTTAATCATAGAAATCCGTTCAGCCGTTTGAAAGATATGAGGTAATAAAGAATATTACATACAAACATACATACAAACATACAAACATACAAACATACTTACAAGATACGCGCGAAACACATAACCCTTTCTTTGCAGTCGGGTAAAAATCATTACAACGAAATAACTATGTTTAATGAAATTGTGAAAAGTATGAAAACTAGCATTAGTTATAAACTATTTTTGTATGTGTTATTTTAAAGGTGTTTTTAACGCATATAACGTCTAAGAATTTAACGAATTTATGAAAAATTGTAGTTGGCCATTAATTAGGAGTAAAGTTTGTTTATTATCTGTTGCAAGAACAAAAGATCTCCGCTTTCGGGGGCCAATTTTTCTCATATTAAAAACACTTCATTGTATTCATTTTAATAATATAAAAAATGTGAAAGTTTAGATGTTTGTTACTTTACTCAATCACGCAAAAACGGCTGAACGGATTTGGATGAACTTATTAAGTTTATCTATAATCTGGATTAAAATTAAAAAGAGATTTTTTTTAATTTTATCCTGTTCAATGGTTCAAAAGGGTGTGTAACAATTATTGCATTGCTCTTTCATTGTTTATATCAGATTACATCAATTTCAGTAGAATAAATTAATTCTTTAGTTTCCCCAAAATGACAAGGTTTTAAAAAAAACGACCATGGGCCCGTATTAAGAAAATTAGAAAATACAATTCATTATTACATTATTAAAATACATTTCATTCAAGTTAATTGGTCAGGCTTCATCCTTACATTCTTACTTATAATAAAAGAGTAAAAAGTGTGTCGGTAAATTACATATATTTTAAAAACAAATACTTAATTGAGACATAGTAATAGAGTAAGAACTAAACAAAAGTGTGTCTGTTTGTCTGTTTGAACACGCTAATCTCCGGAAATACTGTACGGATTCGAATGAAACTTTTTTTTGTTATATAGAGCAGACAGCTAAGCCTGGGCATAGTTTAGGGTATAATAGGGATGATGACAATTTTTTTTATTTTATGTTACATAAATTACCTCTCAAAAAAAGAAACATTGGTAAAAGAATTAATTCGCTAGTATGAAAACTGCCCCAGATATCACAGTGTGAAATGCACACAAATGGACTCGCCCAAAAACGCTCCATACTAATGGCTTCCTAGTTATGACGTCACGAATAAGTAGTTTGTATGCAACGCGTAGGAAATTTGTTTGGCAGCTATATTAAATATTGTGTTTATCAAAATAGTTTCTTAGACAATTTGCTATACATTTTACGGATTAATAAAGGTATCATTTATTATAATAAATTTTATACTTTTTAAATGGACTTGTCCACCTAACTTTGAAGGGTCATAACATAAAATAAATAATTGCAATATATAAAACCAAGAGGTATACAAGCTACTCTAAAAGTTTAATATGTTTACGATTTTTATTAGTATTTCGTTATTTTATTCATTAGTCATCATCCCTATTGACAGTTGTCTGTCATTTGACTTTTTTTTTAGTATGACTGTGGTATGACATTTGCGAGACGAAGTGATTTAATTATTTTAATATATTTTCACGCAACCAAATATCCTGAATATTTTTCCTATTATTAAGGGAGTTTATTCATACCTATAAAAATATTCAGCCAGTTTAATTTTTTTAGACATTTTCTGTTGATATATTTCAAAGATCAATCAATAATGGAGCTTTAAAATGCTACCAATTTTAATTCTTTTTAGATCAATTGATTTTGGAAAATTGAACACCTGATGCAGAACCATAATGGTCCAACTAAACTATAAGAAATATAAATAAAATAACACCTTAGCAAAAGTTGTTCAGCCTGATGAGCATTTTTTGTTGAGGCATAAAAATCAAAGATCTGGAATACCTGGAAGACCTTAAATGAATACCCAGGAGTCATAAAGTCCACGTGTACGAAGTCGCGGGCATCAGCTAGTTGAGTAATAAAACTTTCAAATAGTATTCGTCATGTCTCAATCCCATTGATCCAAACTAAATCTATAATCTAAAAATACTAATCCGCGATCTTTAGTTGTCGGGCGAAGCTCAGTACCCTTAGCACAAAAATCTATCGCGAGAAAAAACGCGCGTAAAAGTACTCGATAGAGTAAGATAGAGATCTATGGAAAAATTCGTTTCGCTTTTCGGCGGTAGATGGCGCTGTACAAATTTTCTATACAAAAATTGTTTAAAAAACAAAAAAACCGACTTCAAAAAACCTGCCTCTAAAAAGCAAGAAATAATATTCAAATCATTAGATATGCATTATCATTGTTATAATAAAACACGTCTATTAAAGTCGGGTGGGGCTGGAGTACATATTCCTTTTTTTATTCTAAAAGCCCCACCCGACTTCAATAGACGTGTTTTATTATAACAATGATAATGCGTATCTAATGATTTGAATATTATTTCTTGCTTTTTAGAGGCAGGTTTTTTGAAGTCGGTTTTTTTGTTTTTTAAACAATTTTTTTATTTTTAGTGTAAGTACCTTCTGTATTAGGTAGTGTAGGTAAGTATATTATTTAGGTAGAAAAATCGGCCTAGCCAAACGTGAGATAATCGCGGAGAAACATACATACAATACCTCCTTTTTTTGAAGTCGGTTAAAAAGACTACACAAAGATATCCCTTCCCCAACAAAAAAAATCATCTAATTTGGTTCATAAATAACAAAATTGTCAAGTTAGTTGATTTAATTTCATAGTATTTTCTGGATTACTTGTAAACTACTGAACCGATTTGAAAAAAAAATAAATGGGACCATCTCGCAAGAAAACTCAATCGAACAAAAAAAAAATTATCTAAATCGGTCCATAAATGTCGAAGATACGCGCGAACAACGATAAAAAAAAAAAAAAAAAAAAAAAAAACATACAATCGAATTGAGAACCTCCTCCTTTTGATGAAGTCGGTTAAAAATTACGCTATCAAATAGCTGTTCTTGACAATAATATTTAATATCATTGGTTCTTGATAAGGGTACTGACCGCTGAGCTACAGGGACACTTGTGGAAATAGGTAGTGAATTATATTATTATGATGTAATGGAGAAGACGGCTGCAAGTGAAAAACCTCAAAATATACAAACAAACTTGGTTTTTCTACATTTTTCCGTATAAAAATTGAACCCCAACCACTCGACCACGAAGGTCATCAAAATTGTTACTTTGATTTTTTTTTTCAATATCCAAGAATATTTTAAAGCTATATTTAGTTTAATAAAAAATCGTCCGTTTTTTTCAGACTGCTTCGAAAGACTATCAATCGGCGAACAACTACCGCGCGACGCCATCTACCGAAACGTATCGGAACTAACGACTCGGGAGTGCGAGCAACTCTGCAAGCAAGACAAACAATGCCAGACTTACGACTATGGGTGCGTTGAATTTTGTTTTACTTTCAATAGATGGGATGAAGGTTGCTGTTAAGTATGAGTTATAGATCACTAGATGTCACTACTTGTTAAATGTTACGAGGTTTTGCTACGAGGTTTGCGGTTGTATGACCGAAAGTGGCACCCTCAAAGGTTTTTATTTAATAAGTTATTAATAGAAAAAGATTTTAATAATGTTTATCGTGGAGATTTTAGGGCCCATGGTCTAGTATTTTTTGAAGGTATCACTACATGGCCTCGTAGTCATTCGTAGAAGTAGATAGCAAATGTGTCAAATACGGCCACTTTTAGCAGTTTTGCTATCTACTTCTAGCAATGACTACGAGGGAATGTAACGATACATACAGGACAACTCTAGGTGCAAACTCCGTCGTACCAAGGCTATGTAAGGTTCTTAATGGAAGCAGCGTCGACATTTTTGTAGACTCATTTACCAAGCTCAAAAACAATTTTTGCGTAGCTTGGCAGAATTCTGTATAAATTTTCTTTTAACTTATTTTTTGGGTATTAATAATAATATAATATATGTATATAATTTATATATTATTTTATTTTATGTTTTCATAAAAAAGTAGATTAAGTAGTATATTGTTGTTTTTACGCATGTGGTGTTCACCTTTAAAATCTGTTACACTTAACAATAAATAAGTAGATGTTATTTTAAGTTAGTGTAAGTAATAGTGTAAACAAATGCTGGTGTTCCTAATAAATAAACAAACAAATACCGTCTAAAAGTACTAGACTGTGGGCCCTAAAATCTCCACGAAAAACATTTTTAAAATTGTGTATTAGAATAATTATAATATTATATATACTCGTAATTCACCGAGGCGCCACTTTCGCTCAGGGTACCACATTAAATAGTATGTACAATAATTGAAAATAATAAAATAATATTAATAAAATTGATATATTCAATTGTCGTGTTGATCCTCATTGTCTGGGAATATACGAAATAAGAGATGAGGACGACGTTCTTCTTCTGTACTATTATTTACTTTAAATTTTCAAGTTTTCATTCCTCGATTTCAATTGTTTTGTTTTAGAGTTGGAGCCAAAGGCAACGCGACATGCAACCTCAGCAATGTAAGCGAAAAGGAGCTGAAAGAAAAAAACCTTCTTCACCGACACCCCGACTACGACGTCTACGTCAGACGTTTTCAATGTGAGCAGTCACCCCCCACCCCTCTCCAACCACAGTTTGATGACCCCGGCGAAGGCCCTGCCCACAGACCCGTCTTCAGACCTGATGAAGAAGATAGAAGACCATTAGATGATTACTTGAGTGACTCACGCCCTTTTGAGTCCATCAGACCTGATCTGATCAAACCTATACCACCATACAGGCCGCCTTATCACAATCATATTGATAACGATCGTCCAGATGACTATCACAGTCAAAAACCTATTTACGACGCTCCACCAAGCTACGGAGCTCACAAACCTCAAGATATCCCATTCAAACCAGAATCACCTCAAAAACCAAATAGACCGTATAAAGACCCATATAAACCTGATCCTTATGACCAGCTACATTTTCAAGAACCATACAAGCCAAACCGACCTTTAAACCCTGGATTTTGGAGACCAGATCCGTATCACCCTCCACATTTAGACGATATACCAGATCTTTATGGACAAAAACCTGTAAGACCACCTTTGTATGACCCATATGGCATAGAGAAGCCAGTATACCATTACTTTGTTAGACCGAATCGCAAACCTAGACCACAGCATGATTCAGGATATGATAGACCTATAGATTATCCTACGAAACCTGATCCTTATGGTGGAAATCCTACAAGGCCTATAGGACCTCAAGATTACAGACCTACAAATTATCCATCTAAACCTAATTATAATTACAATAGCCAGTATGCCAGTAACTATGGCCAATCTAACTACCAAGATAATTCAATATACGTGGAAATTTATGACCCTCCAAGACCTTATAAGCCTCCGAAAAAACCCATAAATGATAGACCTGGTTATGGACAAGGAGGTTATGGTCAAAACTATGGTTATGGAGATCAAGATTCTTTTGCTTATGACAGCCATAACAGTCAAAGTTCTTTCGGCCAGTCACAGAGCTCACATTATGGACAGGGTACTATCACGGAAATTGACCATGGGTATGATAGACCAAGCACCAGTGGATATGGAAGCCCTTCCTTCGGTGGTAGTTCAGACACAGGTTATGGAAGTCAGTCTAGTGTATATGGCTCCCAAAAACCAAGTAATAAACCTTCTTACACAAATAACCAGGGTTCTTATGGTAGTAATCAAGAATCATACGGAGGAAGTACCAGCAGTGATGTTTCTTATGGCAGCAGCCAGTCTTACGGAGGTAGCAAACCTTCTTACAGTAACAGCCAAAGCGACAAGCCAAGTTATGGCCCAAGCACACAGAAACCAAACGACTACACACAAAAACCTTCCTATAGTAACCAGGGATATGGTGGCTCCCATGGTTCTAACTACGGATCTTACGACAGCGACCAAGGTTATGGAAATAAGCCATCTTTTAGTATAGAACATCATGATAGTCAATCTTATGGTGTTAGTCAAAGTAGCTATGAAACCAATAGGCCTGGATATAGTGATAATAGGCCTGGATATAATCGCCCTTCTTATGGAAATGATAGGCCGTCCTATGACTTCGACCGGCCCACATATGGTAACAGGCCATATAATGATAAACCTTCTTATGGAAGTAAGCCTTCCTACGATAATGATAGGCCAAGTTATGGTAATGAAAGACCTTCTTATGGTAACAAACCAAGCAATGATAAGCCTGCTTACGAGAATAAACCTTCATACCATAATGATAGACCGACTTATAATGATTATAGGCCTTCTTATGGAACCAAACCAAGCAGTGACAAGCCTTCTTATGGAAATAATAAGCCTTTACATGACAATGAGAGGCCTGGCTATGGAAATGAGAAGCCAACTTATACTAGTAACAGACCTTCAGTCACCAATGATAGGCCATCATATGGTAATGATAGACCATCTTATGAAAAAGATAAGCCTTTCTTAGACCGGCCTTATGACATTAATAGGCCGGACCCGCCATCTTACAACCGCCCATCCGATACTCAAGACACAGGTTACGGTTCCCAAGCTAATAATGATGAGTATAAACAACCTAATGAAACAGATAACAGAAGACCTGATATTAGGCCAGTGTTTGAGTATGAATTTGAGAAGCCTAGTAATGTACCTAGTTATATAGTAAGGCCTGGTGGTGAAGTGATTACTTCAAGACCTGTAACTGTCGGTGATTATGGAAAACCAGCTTATGGAAGGGATCCTGGGCACGAGGTTTCTTATAAAGGTCAGTGAGATTTTTTATATATTTATAGTTTTTAGCCCCGATTTGTGGTTAGGCTTATTTTATTGTTTGAAATACTTCGTTGAATATTCTTCGCACAGTGTATTCTAAGGCTCGTATTATAGAATCAAACTCAAATTCAAATCTCTGCTTGAGTACAGTTAGAAAGGAATGGTGCTATTCATCGCATATAGCGCCATCCCTTTCTAACCGTACTCAAGCAGAGATCTGAGTTTGAGTTTGATTCTATAATACCAGCATAAGATTACTAAGCTATCGTTAAAAAATCTTTTAAATGTGCTCTTTAAGTATGAGTCATATTGTGGACACAAAATACAGCTATCTATTTATTGGGCTATAGAGGCGAAACTTAATAAACATAGAAGTAGCAAAGATTTTTCAGAAAACGTACCCAACAGATTTTATTAAAATGGTAGGTACGAGGTATTGAATCTAAAAACTTCAGTTTTGTCACATCGATTGAAATAGATAGCGTTAAATTACTTTTAAAGAGTCCAGAAAGTGTGAAATCAAGAATCGGGATAGTGCTTGGCCTTAACCTCACCTGCCTGCCTAGCATGACCGATTTATATCCCGTGATATAGCGTTTTATCACGTTTAACTGTCAAAAAGACAAAGGAGTTTGACAGTTGAGTGTCGATAAAATGCTATATCACGCGATATAAATCGGTCATGCTAGGCAGGCAGATGATGTTAAGGCCTTAACATGCATCAATCCGAGCGGGTCGATCTGTGTAGAGTGAAATCGAACGTAACTCTATACGCTTTGGGTTCAAATCAGTGCGCGTTCCAACGCGGTGGCTGGGTAGACGTCCAGCGCCGAATCCTCGATTTTTACATGTTTTTATTACTTTTCTTCGCTTTCAAATTAGTTAAAAAAAACTGTGTACGCCCCAGGTTGCTCCCACGCTTCTCGGTGAGGAGAAAGACATTAACATCACAGATTTTTATGCGTTGGTTTTAACATAAACGAAAGTTCTGTTCTGTTTCCGAGAAGTTTTGCAAATAAACCCAAAAACGAGGTCCACGGGATATTTTTTTACATCAAAGGTGATGGTAATATTTTTATAAATGTTTTCAATTAAATCTATTGTGTATTATTATTTCAAGGGCATTATATATTTCTTCTATAATAGCTTCACGCACGTAGTCTTTCAGTATTTTGAATAGAATATTGGGATTTGACGCATGTTGACGCCTTAAGTGACGATAAGGCCGAAGGTGGTAGCGCACTACACCAGGAATCCTTATCACTGAGGAACTGGCTATCTTACCTCTAACTGCCGGAACACAATTGTTTTTTTTATTGTTGTTTTGGTGTCAGGTACTTAGGTAAAGATCGTGGTAGCTAGCCAGGCGGACTTGAAATAAGCTCTACCACCAACCAAACCAAGTACAAATTGTACCCCTCCTGGGAAACAAACCCGGGACCCCTGCGTCTTACACGGGTGGGCGAATCACCAGGCCACAGAGGCGGTTAAAATAAAAAACTTAATTCTAAATAGGAAGCCTTAGAATACATTTGTCGGTACAAACCTTCAAATTTGACTTATCAGTTAAAATGAACTATCACTGGGATTAACCTTAAATCCAACAATGAGCAATTTGTTTAGTAATTAGTTATCTGTGCGGAAGAAACTTAGTTGTAACACTAATTTGTTACTTACTTAAGAAGTTACGATTTAACTTAAGTGTTATTTCGCTATTCTTTGTCACTATATACCAGCCCATTATAAGGATTTCAAGGGTGGAAAAAAAATCAATATCTCAAATTTTTAAGGATAACTGATAATCAGGTGATTAATAGTATTGAGCTTTATTTTCTAGTATTTTAGCTTAGCAATATGCTGTCTACCTACCTAGATAATATGGTATTTACATTGGTGACCATGGTGACCATTGACCTCCATATTATAAAAAAAAATTCAGGTCAGTGATGGTGACCCATGTAAATAGTCCATAATCTCAAAGTCATAAATTCTATTCGTAAATCAAAACACCGATACACCTATGTATTATTATTTTTAAATAAAGTAATTTTATATGGTGGTTAAGTATTCTTAAATTTTCTAATTTTCCGAGAAATTTTATTATTTTCTTTTTTCATAAGTAAAGAACATTCTCCTGATAATAACAAACACAACAACAAAAGAATTAGCGAAATCGGACCAGCCGCTCACACGTGATGGCTTGACCAAGGGAAATAGGGGTTAATTTTTAGGGTTCCGTAGCAAAATGGCAAAAAACGGAACCCTTATAGATTCGTCATGTCTGTCTGTCTGTCTATCCGTCCGTACGTCACAGCCATTTTATTCCTAAAGTATTAGGATTACACAGATGAAACTTAGTAGATAGATGTATTCTGTTAACCGCTTAACGATTTTAACACAAAAATAAAAAAAAGATTAAGGGGGGCGCCCATGGAACTAAAACTGAAAAAATACTTTTTCTTCATACCAATACGTGCAGGGTGTCTATAGATAGGTCTTTAAAAATGACATTGAGGTTCCTAAAACATTTTTTTCTCAAAGTCAACCGTTTGAAAGATAAACACTGCCAAAGTGGTAAAATGTGTCCCCCCCCTCTAACTTTTGAAATAAGAGAGTGAAAAATCTGAATCTGAAAATATATGCTATAGATCTTAATAAAAACTTTCAACGAAAATTGGAGTTTTCGAGATACATCATATTTTTCAAAACCGCAAATATAACTTTGTCATTTATACCAACACTGTGAAAAACAAAGTTATTTATACAGACGTATGGTATTAGGTAACTACAGAACCCTATGGCGCGTGACCCGACACGCACTTGCCCGGTTTTTATTATACAATATAGATTATGCACAAATATCAGTTTGGCCACGAAATAATTCGGGGTAAGTATGAATTCATGAGTAAAAGGGGTCAACAGTCAAAGTTAAATGTGATCATAAAAGTTTTACATGCCAGCGTAAAATTTTGTGTGAATTCACTAGTTACTGACATTATAGGCGAGGAGACAGGGTAAAAAAGACCGCTTGTCAGAAGGGTCATTATGCCCTCCTAGCATGACCCCCCCGAAACGCGATATGAAGTAGCGATTTATCACGTTTTCTGTCAAAAGACGCTATATAGGTATTCATGGCAGATGAAACTAATGGTAATTGGTCAGAGAGAGAAATTGGATGTATTGATAAAAATCTTTGCTATGCATTTAATGAACGTTTGTTATAAAGAGTGTTGATGAGTGTTAATGTGAAGTAAAGTATTTAAACAAATGTGACCGAATCCTTTTGAATACCAGCCTTTCGGCCAAAAACTGAAAGGAAGCTTTAACAGGAAGCTGTTTCATAGCTTCCTGTTAACACAAACACTTCCTTGCCACAAAATCTCGAGTTGGTATTTTGCGTATGTGATATTATGCGTATAAAGGAGTCTGCCAACTTTCTCAACTTTAAGATTCGTTTGAGTATTTGGCCGGTCATTTTCCAACTTGAAATGCACACAGTCCCCTAAACTATATAATCGGAAGGTCGATCCCCAGTCTCGTTCATTATAATGTTAATAATATTATCTGTCCATCTGTATAACAATGCGTCGTGTTAATTCGTGCACCGAGGTTGGTGACGTTCTCTCACTGTTTTTTAATAAGTACGAGTAATATTCATACATTTTTAAATTGAGATTTTAGCATTCACAATGCTATTTTTATAATAATACACTGGAAAAAATACGACTCGCACCAGATCAATTCTCGGACGGGAATCGAAACCGCGACCTTTGGAAGTCCAGTCCAATGCTCTTACCGCTGAGCTACCGAGTCACTTCGATCGATTCCCGTCCGACTGCGAGTCGTATTTTTTTTGTATATTATTTAGTGTTGTATAAACATAATTCTAAAACTTTATTAAACAGTTTATTTATCTAATAGCATTGTGACTGTGAAAAATCTACAAAATGATACTTTTTTTTAATTTAAGATTTTTTTTGTCTTGGCTTCGTCTCGTTCACAATTATTTTTAATCAAATCGTAATAACTATCAAGGTATGTTTTTCATTGTTTAGAGGGAAAAAGGTTTAGATAAAATATTAAATACTCGAAGTGATTTTTCCAAAACATTATACTTATAATTTTTAAATAACGATGTACATTTTGATGTTGAATACCTTCTAAAGTCATATCATTATCCCTTTTTATTTTTATAAAAACCTAAAATATACCATTATGGCGCACATGTCATTATACAGAAACAAAAAAACTATTAAATTAAATAGCCTTCATTTGACCGTGAGTCTGCCATCACGGTCGTTGGACAAAATCCTATGGCATAACGTTTGCATAGACCAATTGGACAAATTATGTTAGGTTTTAGTCGCCTCTGTGGTCTAGTGGTTCTTCCACCCGTGTAAGACGCAGGGGTCCCAGGTTCGATTCCCAGGAGGGGGGTACATTTGTACTCGGTTTGGTTGGTGGTAGGGCTTGTTTTAAGTCCACCTGGCCACAGAATACATAATAGTACAAGTACCTGGCTAGCTACCACCTTCTTACCTAAGTCTGACGCCTTAACAACAATTTGAAAATTGTTGTGTTCCGACAGTTAGAGGTAAGATAGCCAGTTCCTCAGTGGTTGAGGATCCCGGGTGTAATGCGCTTCCGCCTACGGTTTAACGGTGGTAGCTAGCCAGGCGGACTTGAAATAAGCTCTACCACCAACCAAACCGAGTACAAATTGTACCTCATATAACCCGGGATAGGATAGGACCCCTGCGTCTTACACGGGCTAACCACTAGACCAAAGAGGCAGCTAAAAATTTAATACATTATAATAATGAAAAAAAATTGCAAAATATAACTATTTTTGGTTTAAAAAGTTTTGTTTTTGACATTCTAGTCGATTCTAATAACAAGTCTTTGAATTTTTTAAATAAAATCTTCGTAAAATCCTCTAAAACACAATGGGGAAGGTCGTGTCTATGATATAACTTTAACAATAAGTTTCGTACACAATGATTCCAAGATGGTTGATATCTGATTGCTATCGCAAATAGTTGGTCCAAGTGATAAGCGAACCTCTCAGGCCAAAGTAACATTTGCAAAATCATCGTTATAGTTTCGCTTTCGAAACATGTATGGATTTTGACGTTTTAATTGTAAACGGAAACATAGGTATGTCAATCCCATATATCTTTAATATCATATTAAAATATTAAAGTAAAGCGATAACGAAGATTTGTAACATAATCAGAGCAGCTAATTGTATCACCACATTATCTAAATCTGACGCCATGCCATAAAAACAAACCCTTCGATTATAATGAGAAGAAATGTCGGTGAAATAGGATTTCGAACTTTTGGTTTTTCGGTCGAATGACTTATAGATCAAATAACCCGTCAGTCAAATAGTTATTAGTTGACATGGCGTTGGACAAATGGACTTCGTTAGTGTCTTTCGGTCACGAGTAGGGAACCATTATTGGTTGACATAAAAGCAGTAAGTGTGATTACTGCTGACATTCTAAGTATCCAATAGTTAAAAGTTTAATTAAGCTCATTTACACAACAGTATGTTCACTTACTGTTTTTATTATTAGCATAATAAAATAAAGATATCGGAGGTACACTAATTACCGTGAAGTAAGTATATTTCCTGCTTTTATGCTAAGGAAAAAAAACATTTTATTGACTTACTGCTGCTGTTATGTTTAATGGTATTTTTAGGTTCCAGTGAAGCTAGAAAAAGGGAGTAAGACCAGTTTATAGAGCATTACATGGCGATCCAGGATATGTACTTAACTCATTTTTGAAAAAAAACGACTTGCTGCTCTTATTGTTAGCGCGGCAGATTGTGTTCCGACAGTTACTTGCAATAATGTAAGATAGCTAGTTACTCTGTGATTCAGCATTCCGGGTGTAGTGCGCTTCCATTTGGCCAGTTTGTTCCATTCGGCGCTACATTCGGCCTTATCGTCACTTAACATCAGGTGAGATGAAGGCCAGCACTGACCCGCTGTGGTTAAAAAAAAACGTAGACAGATCACATGAGTAGAATCTCTTTCATTTTATTACTTATACCACACCCCAAAAAAATACTATACAGGGAACAGTAGGCCCGAGCCAAATTGCTTAGACCTTCCATTATGTACCATTATTGGTTGAAACAAGATAAAATAGTAGATGCTAGTACCATTCATGTTACCGTGTTGGTACAACTATGATAAAACTTAAAATTCATCCTATTTTCTTGGCTCATGTTTACATGATCGCCATACTAACCTAACCTAACCAAGAATTAGTAAATGCTCACCTTCTAAATCTTCTTGGGCGGTTTAGAATTTGGTGTCATTTACTAATTTTGGAGAACAAAATGTTTAGTATGCTAAGGTATTTAATTCCCTTTTTCGTTATAAGTAAATGGGTACGAGTTTCAGCAGATTGTTCTTTCGCCTTTCTAGTTATGTTTTTATTATTTCTTTTTCGACAACATGATAATAATTTAAGTTAAATTAATCTACTATTTGTTTTTTCATTTAAAAAAATACTTGAAAGTTTGCATGACAGACGGTTTTAACACTCTTGAGTTTCTTGAAATGGCTATGAAGGGTACAAGGGAAAAATTATCATTGTCAATTTTACCTTATTTCGAGAAAATTAGATACTTAAGTTCCATCCTTTTTTCCTTTCCATTCCTTTTTTTTCATGTTTTTTTTCATCCTATCATATTTTTCATCATACCTATTCATTTTTGCAGTTTTTCACTGTTCTTTTAAAGAACATTAATCGTATTTAGCTTGTCCCTCAAATTTTAACAGCTAATAACTTGGAAGAGAAAAGCGTTTTTGCGTGTATTCTGATGAAAACGAAACTAATTTCGATGGACTTTCAAATGATGCCCATACAAAAAAAAACATTATCATTATTCCCTTGTACCCTTCGAATAAGTATTTTTAAATTGTCATCAAATGTTATTTAACTCAACTATCCTTCGCTGGAAAATTAACCTTTTACCTTGAAGACACCCAAGGTCTGCTATAGTGTATATTTTTTAAATGTTAAAAAAACGCATTAGGTTTTGCGGATCACAGTCGAAGGCGGAAAAATGCAATTTGTATAAACACACGGAAGAATTAAGATGTACTATTGTTAAGTATGTTTTTGTATTGTTTCACAAAATCCGTGAACTTGGATTGGTTTAAAAAATGGCATAGTATTTAATTGATGACGTATATCACTAATTTGCCTTTGTAAGCACACTTTTAAGTACTTACATAAGGTCAAGCTTTCTCTCATCATTAGGGATTAGTTAATAAAAATTAAAAAAAACAATTAATTAAGAAAAATGCAAATAATAAGATTCAAATAAAAAATAAAATGAGAAACTTTAAAAGATCTAAAGACAAGTTTAATGTAAAAAAATATCATAAAGAATCATCTAAATCGAGTCGTAAACAAAAAAGTTATGTATTCACTTCTAAACAAAAAAGTTATGGTTGAACACCCGTCTAAATTCATATATAGTGGTAACGAAAACGAGTGTTTTCAAGATTACCTGAAAACTACTGAACCGATTTGAAAACTTCAAAAAATGAGACCAATTTGGGAATAACCCTGATGTTATAATGTTCGAATCATTTCGATCGATTCAGCCGCCATCGAGTAATCGGTGTACATAGGTACCTCTACATATAAAAAAGTATACATGACGAATAGATAACCTCCTCGTTTTCAATTTTTGAAGTCGGTTAAAAAAAACAATTTTTTTGGGTTACCAATTTTCGCACCGAATCATTTTGGGTTTTTTTAAGGTCAAAGGTGACTTCATACTGAATTTTCCTAGTAGTAAATCTTAACTAGCCCAACCTTGGTACTGGCGTTACAATGCACGGAACATTAGTAAGTAGTTACGAGAGCTTCCTTTATTGTGCTTTGGCGCGAAATCTTCACTTGTAACGATTGTATTCACTTCTCAAAAAATATAAATAAAAAATTAAAATATTAATTTCTGAAAGTCTTTAAAAATTCATCGCTGATGAATTTTTTGATACTTAAGATCAACATTACTACATCAACAAATTACGAGACCAGTGGATCATAAGATCAACAGATTATTATATCAACAATTCACTACATCATCAGTTTAGTAGTCTATAATTTAACATATTGTTTGATTACTCAACCCAACTCTAAGTTTTTGTAATTATTAGCTGTATAGTCAAAAGAAAAGAAACAATTATTTGTTTAATTAACTTGCAAAATAATTACAAAAATTTAGAGTTGGGATGAGTGATCAAACAATATGTTAAATTTTGGACTACTAAACTACTAACTACTAAACTACTAAACAGCCTAGACTGAATAAATGATTTTTTGATTTTGAGTTTTGATTTTGATGATGTAGTGAATGGTTGACATAATAATCTGTTGATCTTATGATCCACTGATCTCGTAATCTGTTGATCTAATGAACAATTGATCGCGTGGT
The DNA here is from genome assembly GCA_950108535.1 of Agriphila straminella. Taxonomy (NCBI): domain Eukaryota; kingdom Metazoa; phylum Arthropoda; class Insecta; order Lepidoptera; family Crambidae; genus Agriphila; species Agriphila straminella. The sequence goes on from OX467304.1 coordinate 15,664,870, forward strand.
GTTGATGTAGTAAATGTTGACTTAATAAATGTTGATCTTACGTATCAAACCCCGCTTGAGGGTGGGCTCACAAGCAGCTGCAGTCCCCCGTGACCACAGCTGCAAAGGTGCCGAAACGTCGAAAAAATAAAAAATCAAAGTAATTACCAAAGTACTTTCAATAAAACAGCACTAGTATCCGTTAAAAAGTGTTTTATTTCTTGTAACGATTGACCATCAGCCATTTTTAATGTCCACACTGCTGTGGCACAGGCCTTCCTTATGGGTGGATAAGAAGGATGGGCCATAACCCACCACGCAGGCCCAGTGCGGATTGGTGGGTGTTAACGACTGCAAATGCAGCCGGGACCAACAGCTTAACGTGCTTTAAAAAGAACAGAGAAGCTCGAGATAAAAAAGATTGGCCACCCATCCCATGACCGACCTTTGCGTAAGTTGCATAACCTCCGCAATCGCTGGAACAGGTGCTAAACCACTGCGCCATCGAGCTCTTGTATAATTAACTCATGTCTATTTGAAATTATTGGATGTCCCTTATATGGATCGCATAATTATTGCTCCATAGAAATCATTGCAAACTAATGAATTTTATTCTCATCATTTAAAATAAGTATCGAAAACTGTATTCCCTACTAGCGGCTGCCCGCGACTTCTTATTCTAAAACTAGATGCAACTTCGTGATGTTTTATGGAAAAATATTGTTTTTATGTTTTTGCTTAAACTAGATTATCGAGCATAATTTGATAAGTTTATCTTATTTGGGAAATCACATTTGATATTACTACCGTAAATATTAAATCTAAGATTGGCGATTTGCTTTATAACCCTCTTATTAGGCTGTTAAGAAAAAACTCATATCACATTCAAATAGCAATTCTATAAACAGTTCAATCCAACATTTTTTCATGCAAAGTGAGACATCAAAACTCATACATCACGTCATACATTAAAATGACTTGCATAATTACACGTAGTACGGTGTAATAAGTACATTATAATTCTCGTGTGATCAACAATTGTCGGATATATTAGGTTTTTGCTGCAAACAAATACTTTTTGAAAGACAATAGGCGCGGTGCCCAACTTATCTGGCTTAATCAACTGCACGTTGGATTAGGGTGGATAGGACTTGTTCAACACATCGAACAAATGTGATGGAAAATGACCTCACTTTAAATTCTGAGGTCATTTTTCAATCAGGTCATTTTCTTGCCGGTTCTTCTTTTTAAGAGGTCTCCCGCTTAGGATGCGCGAATCTCAGATGAATTAAGCGCGAACCGATGGCGTAGCTTCTATGACATTCACAAGTTTAGTGCTTGTCACAGCCAAGACTGAATAAATTATTTTGGATTTCATTAAAATTATTATTTTTAGTTTTGGATCATCGTGTAAAGTGTTGCACATAATCGTGTTTAACAGTTCACTGAACATATTAAATTAAATTCAACACGTATTGTATTGACGTATTTTATTAAAATCGAATAAGTAAGTACCTTATTTCTGGAAGCTTTTGATTAGCTTTTAAGTGTTTATCTCTGTATGTAATTTTGTGAATTATGCTGTATCTCCCCAAAGAAGAGAAAAAAACATTCAGTGATGTATAAATTTGATTTGATCTAATCTCACGTTCATCCGGATCGTAAGAGCTCGCTAAAGAATAATTTGATTATTAGAAGTACCTATCCAATGTAGACTTTTATTTCATCATCATCATCATCATATCAGCCGCAGATTTCAATGTTCTTTATTACTGAATTTATCGATTATTTTTAGTAAATTTTTATGACTTTTAACAGTTTTTTTATATTTTTCTTTTACTCTTATTACTGGTGATTTTCATATTAATCTGTTTTATTATTTTTCTTTTGATAAAAAAACTAAACATTTCACTTCATCCTTATTACAAAAAAATGCACGTTTTTTGGTAGCACACAGTTATTGGCATACTTAGATTTTATTGTAATTCAGTAAAGTTTTTTTTGTAATCCAAATTTTGATGTAGTCATTTGACCTATACTTTTAGACAACTCTGCACTCTGCTATACGGAGGTATCTAAATCAAAATAGTCGTGTCCATAATATTCTTTCGTCAGTTTTCCATTCACATATAAGCTTACATCAGACAATGCTACTGTTCAGTCTTTCTACAAAACGCGTAGTGACCTCACTGACCCATAAATACAACATAAACAGAATCTAAAATATTTGACACCATAAAAAACTTAAAATGCAATAAAAACTATTTCAAAATGTCTTTTCTGCAACACATATACAAACCTCTATCCTGTCACACCCTAAAAAGTTAACTTACAAACTTTTTTAATTTGGAACCGTTTGGGTAGAAGATTAAAAAGTCTTTTCAAACAAGGAAGTGTGAAATGAATAAAAAAAGTTGTGTGCAAATTACTGTGTGTAAATAATGCATAAAAAGTGCAGTGAAAATGAAAGTGCTATTGACAGTATTATTAGTTTGTTTGTATGTGCATATTGCATTTGGATCTCGAGTTATACTTGTGGAGAATGCACCAAGTAAGTTTTTAAATTAAGATTTTTTTAAATTAACACTTAAAGACGAACATAGTGCATCTTTTGTTTACATTTTGAAATGTGAACTCCCAGGAAATAATCTGCCAAGTAACTTAATTGAAACTTAACTGGAACCTTTGAAAGTGGCTAGGTACTTTGTCGTTTAATTAAGTTGAATAGTAACCGCTATTAGCACTCTTATAAAAGCTAATTAAGGCGAGGCCAGTTCACGAAATTTACTCTTCCACTATGTCTTTAGAATAAGGTTGAATATCGCATAACTTTAATTGACGCTTCGCCAGAAATTTGACGAATTTTAGTACATTTTTATTGATTTCTGGATCATTTATTAAAAATGTACTCAGTTATTGTGTTAGATCGATAAAAAAGCTATCTTTTTTGCTAAAAATCATATCACTGTCGTTGAAAATTACGAAGTCTGACGATTTGAAATTTATTTTTATAAGTTTTTATGGTGTTAATCAGGATTTTTTTTCAGAGTTACCATGCCATTTTTCAATATTCTGTTCGGTTACTATGCTTCTTTGTTTCTTTTTCAGTCTACAGTAATTTTTGTGAAGTAGAATTTTACATCAGCTCTTCACATTGGAAGTTCAAAAATCAGACTTTTCATCAGATCGTGAACTAGCCTCGCCTTAAGTACTTAACATATCAAAAATCCAAACTATAATTTTGAAGCTAAGGTAATCACGAAGTGTAGTTTTAGTATGTTAATCAGGTTATAGTTATATTATTTTAATCACGTTCAGTTCGTCTAATTAATTTTGTCATTTACTATAATAATGACTAAAATACGTGTATTCGGTTCGCACACCCGTGTAAGACGCAGGGGTCCCAGGTTCGATTCCCAGGGGCAACGATTTGTACTCGGTTTGGTTGGTGGTAGGGCTTATTTCATGTCCGCCTGGCTAGCTACCATCATCTTACCTAAGTCTGAGGCCATAACAACAATTTAAAAATAGTTGTGTTCCGGCAATAAGGATCAACACGACTATTGATTATATCAATTTTGTATATCACATCAAATACAATATCAATATCTGAGTAAATCTCTGTTTAAATTTCTCAAATTTATCAAGAAATGACAAAATTATTTAAGATTTAAAAAGTGAGTTTAAAAATCACCGCGCCATTCAGCCAATCGTGAATTGGGGAGCGTTTTTGAGAATGCGACACGATAATCGCTCTATCTTCGTCATTTTTGGTCCAATTTCAATAATTCTTTCATTGAATTAATTTATTTTGATGTGACTGAAACTCTACATATTTAGCTAAAAACCTCGTTGATCCTAATTAGAGGTAAGCCAGTTTCTTAGTGATGAGGATTCCGGGTGTAGTGCGCTTCCAGCTTTGGCCTTATCGTCACTTAACATCAGGTGAGGTGAAGGCCAAGCACTATACCGTTGTAAATAAAAAATGAAATAGCCCATTCTCCTAATCCACCTATAAGGAAGGCCTATGCCCCAGCAGTGAGGACATTAAAAATGACTGAAGTGCGGCTAGCAAAATTTGAAAAAAAAACCTAAAGTTTGTTGTGCTATTATTCATTCTTTCGAATAATAATCGAATAACACTAAACAAATTATTTGAATAACATTCAACTGATATCATATTCTATAGTATCATTATTATGTATGACAATAAAATTATAATTATTATGTTTTTAAATTTTAGAATATTATCTTTGTTCTAACAAAAGACATCAACGCGTGTAAGAATAATTTCTTACGTTTATTTTTGTCACACTTTTGAAATAACGTGTTAAAAATAAATTTTAATAAATAAAAATGATATGAAATTAAATTAAATTAAATTAAAAATATTTCAATGAATCAAAAGTTTAATAATTTTAGTGATAAAAGCAGTAAATAGTGGACACAGCTTGAGGTATTACTTTTGGCAAGCAATTTATTCTTTCTCTTATCTTTCGTCCTAATCCGTACTTCGTCGGTTAGGTCTTGCGTGTTAGTGCCCCTAACGTAGTTACGTCTTAGTAGACGGATTAGGGTACTAGACTTTATCACGAATCGTTTTCGATTAGATTTGTCACATACCTACATATAATTTTTATAAAGTAATAATAGGCACTCTAGGTCTATAAGTTAAATAATTTAATAGTTGAAGCATATTTATGTCGGTGTACATGACTGTTTGTTGTCATTAAATAAATGAAAAAAAAAAAAAAAAAAAAAACTTTAGTGGGTAGGGCCCTGGCGAGTCCCACGTACCTACGTAAAGCACCCCAGTATCGATCAATTGCGATTGTAAATTTTGACGTCAAGGAATTGACAATCGGTTCAATTGCACGACTGCACGTGTGAGCGTCAATTATACAAAAAAATTGACAATCTCAAATGATCGTTACCGAGTGCTTAAAAGCATTCCCCCTACAATAAAAAATTGTTAATTGTTACATAATAATGTCTTTAAATCTCATGACGCCATATTCGTTTAAAATATAAGTCTTATATAAATTGACTTTATGTAAAGATCTCGAAAAACATCTAGCTTCATCTGAACACGAGGTGATCCATAATAAATTATTTCTCGTACGGAAATTACACTTCATACAAGTAACTTCAGAGCTTTATTGTTTCATAATAGTTTAATTTTATTAGTATTTCTGATATTTTAATTATTCTGCTTTATTGCTGACACGAACTGTCGAAGTATAGGTATGTAGTAGAATTAACTCATCCTTTTGTTATATTTTTAGCAAAGGCTGTGATGTGCAAGTGTGCACTGATATGTTAGTTGGTCAATTGCTTATTATTGCTTAAAGAAGCAATTTATGGCAAGAAATTGGTGTTCGTTGAAGTTTTATAAAAACATTTTTCTAAATTTCAGAGCCAAAAGCTAATAAACAAAAAAAGTACATAGTCGACAAACAAACCTACAGATTTTTTAAGCAATAATTTACTAATACGTTACAAGCAAACACAAAATTTTTTTAAAGTGTCAAATACATAAACAACATACAACTTAATCACTTCTATAATACTTAATTAAGAAATAATCTAAACTGTATGCATTGCTTACAAATTGTCCAGTTATTATAAATACAGTCATAATATTTATGTCGGTAGGTCATAACTATTTTTGGATTAACGGATCTTACAGTAATCGCAAGGTTATCTTTTTGTGAGGTTCACAAAAACTTAATGATTCAAGTTTCAATAATGAGAATGATTTAAATCATTATTAGTTTGTATAAGTTTTGTATGTATTTCTTTTATCTATCTTTTTTGGTGTTAATTCGCTGTGAATCTGTCACCATTTAGTTTTGGATTTATTATATGTTTTAATTTAAAAAAGAAAAATAATAGAATTTCTACGAATTTTATTTAACAGGTAATTTATTTGGATGTTAGTTATGGATAGCACATAAAGTTTTTTGTCAGGTAATGTCCAACCTGTGAAAAGAACTTAGTGTATTTAAAGTTAGTTTCCTATGTTGAATATCATTATTATTCAAACTTTTGAAATTGGTATGACTTTGGATAACCAGATGTGCTACTGACTGATAAAAATTGGAATCATTTTTATTGAATTTTTAGATTTTAGGCTTGCATGATGCACATGCACAATGATATTTTAATATTAAGATTATTTATATACTAGAAAAAATACTAGATTAAAAAACAAAAAAACCGACTTCAAAAAACCTGCCTCTAAAAAGCAAGAAATAATATACAAATCATTAGATACGCATTATCATTGTTATAATAAAACACGTCTATTAAAGTCGGGTGGGGCTGGAGTACATCTTCCTTTTTTTTATTCTAATAGCCCCACCCGACTTCAATTGACGTGTTTTATTATAACAATGATAATGCGTATCTAATGATTTGTATATTATTTCTTGCTATTTAGAGGCAGGTTTTTTGAAGTCGGTTTTTTTGTTTTTTAAACAATTTTTTTATTTATTTATTTTTAGTGTAAGTACCTTGTGTATTAGGTAGTGTAGGTATATTATTTAGGTAGAAAAATCGGCTCAGCCAAACGTGAGATAATCGCGGAGAAACATACATACATACAAACTGAATACCTCCTTTTTTTGAAGTCGGTTAAAAAGAATACACAAAGGTATCCCTTCCCCAACAAAAAAAATCATCTAATTCGGTTCATAAATAACAAAATTGTCAAGTTAGTTGATTTAATATCATAGTATTTTCAGGATTACTTGTAAACTACTGAACCGATTTGAAAAAAAATTAAATGAGACCATCTCGCAAGAAAACTCAATCGAACAAAAAAAGAATCATCTAAATCGGTCCATAAATGTCGAAAATACGCGCGAACAACGATAAAAAAAAAAAACATACAATCGAATTGAGAACCTCCTCCTTTTGCTGAAGTCGGTTAAAAATAGCACCCATAGCATCTCAGATGGTCAATTATTTTGTTATTAATCAATTTTCGCAATACTTAAATAAACTTTCATAAACACCAGAGTGAAATAAAATTATTAAAAAGTTTATTTCTCCTCTCAAAGAAATGATACAATTACTAAAAGACATTATAGCAGTCTTGTATTTGAAGAGCTGGTGTCTGTAATGGGAATAACCTGTTTTACAAATCACCAGGTCCCCACCCCATGGGTACATTCAAATTACATCTTTTATACATAAATAGTGTGAGCTGGAAGCCTTGAAAGTGTATGTTTGTGTGTGTGTGTGTGTGAGTGTGTTGGGTACTCACCCAACAACACAAACAAAATACTCACTCGAGTATTTTGTTTGCAAAGTATAAGTAAACGGACAATATAAAGAATGTGTTTATTTAATGTGTTTATTGAATATCAATAAAAAAATACTTACTAGTAAGTACAACAATGTCACAAACTAATTAAGATTTTACCGGACACCGCAATTTGAAAAAAAATAGGTATTTTTCAATCGTTTCCCTAAAAGTTGCTCGTTTGATACTTAAAACACATAAAAGGTGTTAATAAATAATTCAATAATTTGTTGGGTTAAATTAAAGACAAGTTTTTCAATGATTAATAATATGATATAAATTAAATACAATGCAATCACAATAATTTTGCATTAAGTTTATATTTTTTTTTATAGAATATGATTACGCGAAGGGTTGGTATATTTTTATTCACTTACTACACTCAAAATAATTTTGAATATTTCGTCAAGTCAGCGTTATTTCATCAATGTGCGGAAGTTTTGTGAAAATACTTCGTCCGCATGGACCATAGAGAATCTTTGATCAGTACCCTTAGCACGAACAGCTATCGAAAAAAATAACTCGCGTAAAATCATTCGATAGATAAATTTTGTATTGGAAATTTGTACAACGCCATCTATCGCCGATAAGCGAAATGAAATTTTTCATAGAGAATTGTCTATAGAGTAATTTTACGTGCGTTTTTTTCTCGATAGCTGTTCGTGCTAAGGGTACTGTACCCTTACTCGATAGACAATTCTCTATGGAAAATTTCATTTCGCTTATCGGCGATAGATGGCGTTGTACAAATTTCCAATACAAAATTTAACTATCGAATGATTTTACGCGAGTTATTTTTTTCGATAGCTGTTCGTGCTAAGGGTACAGGATAAAAAAGTTATGTTTTAATCCAGGTTATAAAATATCTGTGTAGCAAATTTTATCCAAATCGTCCAGCCGTTTAGGCGTGAAGAGGTAAAAAACATACAAACTTTCGCATTTATAATACTCGTATTACTAATGACCTCCGCGACTTGTTTGTCCTTTTCTGTACCCCTCACAACGTGTATACAAAATTTCATGATGATAGGATAACGACGTGAAGGCGTAACAAACAAACAAACTTTCGCATTTATAATATTAACTAGCGGCCGCCCGCGACTTCGTCTGCGTGGAAAGTTTGACTAGATCTCTCGGGAACAATACTTTTTTCTGGATGAAAGGTACCCTATATTTTTCTCTGTACCTCCAACAACGTGTATGTAAAACTATCTATCCCTCCCCCAGCATGCTTCCGGCGCGTGTTGGCCGGCCGGCGGGCGCTCCGCTCCTTCGTGCGGAAGGTGGTGCCTTGCGAGCGGCTCGAGGACTGCAGGCGGGAGTGTGCCATCGAGAGGAGGTTCCCGTGTGAGAGCTTCAACTACAGGTAATCAATAATAAGCAACTTTATTTGTGTTGGCCGGCCGGCGGGCGCTCCGCTCCTTCGTGCGGAAGGTTGTGCCTTGCGAGCGGCTCGAGGACTGCAGGCGGGAGTGTGCCATCGAGAGGAGGTTCCCGTGTGAGAGCTTCAACTACAGGTAATCAATAATAAGCAACTTTATTTGTGTTGGCCGGCCGGCGGGCGCTCCGCTCCTTCGTGCGGAAGGTGGTGCCTTGCGAGCGGCTCGAGGACTGCAGGCGGGAGTGTGCCATCGAGAGGAGGTTCCCGTGTGAGAGCTTCAACTACAGGTAATCAATAATAAGCAACTTTATTTGTGTTGGCCGGCCGGCGGGCGCTCCGCTCCTTCGTGCGGAAGGTGGTGCCTTGCGAGCGGCTCGAGAACTGCAGGCGGGAGTGTGCCAACGAGAGGAGGTTCCCGTGTGAGAGCTTCAACTACAGGTAATCAATAATAAGCAACTTTATTTGTGTTGGCCGGCCGGCGGGCGCTCCGCTCCTTCGTGCGGAAGGTGGAGCCTTGCGAGCGGCTCGAGGACTGCAGGCGGGAGTGTGCCATCGAGAGGAGGTTCCCGTGTGAGAGCTTCAACTACAGGTAATCAATAATAAGCAACTTTATTTGTGTTGGCCGGCCGGCGGGCGCTCCGCTCCTTCGTGCGGAAGGTGGAGCCTTGCGAGCGGCTCGAGGACTGCAGGCGGGAGTGTGCCATCGAGAGGAGGTTCCCGTGTGAGAGCTTCAACTACAGGTAATCAATAATAAGCAACTTTATTTGTGTTGGCCGGCCGGCGGGCGCTCCGCTCCTTCGTGCGGAAGGTGGTGCCTTGCGAGCGGCTCGAGGACTGCAGGCGGGAGTGTGCCATCGAGAGGAGGTTCCCGTGTGAGAGCTTCAACTACAGGTAATCAATAATAAGCAACTTTATTTGTGTTGGCCGGCCGGCGGGCGCTCCGCTCCTTCGTGCGGAAGGTGGTGCCTTGCGAGCGGCTCGAGGACTGCAGGCGGGAGTGTGCCATCGAGAGGAGGTTCCCGTGTGAGAGCTTCAACTACAGGTAATCAATAATAAGCAACTTTATTTGTGTTGGCCGGCCGGCGGGCGCTCCGCTCCTTCGTGCGGAAGGTGGTGCCTTGCGAGCGGCTCGAGGACTGCAGGCGGGAGTGTGCCATCGAGAGGAGGTTCCTGTGTGAGAGCTTCAACTACAGGTAATTATAATATACAACTTTTTTTGTGTTTCTTTTTCCATACATTATTTCCCGATATTCCCCAGTGGGGAACAAACGTGCGGCTAACGGGAATAGGCCAAATAAATGATAATGTAGTTTTTGTCTCGTTGCTTATGTGTATGGTTGTTGTTGTCAAAAATAAATAAAATATAAGGTTTGGACAAGCAAATTACAATTATTAATAGGATTAATTCTGTAGTATTATTAATATAATTGAAAAATATTAGAAAAAATCGACTCACCCGTAGCAGTTCAGACGGGGCTACGGGTGAGTCGTTTTTTCTAATATTTTTCAATTATATTAATAATCTTAATATAAAAATAGCATTTTGAATGCATAAAATCTAAAAGTTTAAAATACTGTAGTACATTAATGTAATATCACAATGCAAACTGAAATCAAATTTTAATGCTAGAAAAATCAGAGCGAGTTTTCGTCACTTATTATGGGTTGTAAAGGTTTACTAAACCGTTTGTCTTGTTTAAAAGGTATCCTGTACTCTCGAGTACAAAGTTTGAAGATTTTGTAGTTAATCGTCAAACAAAATGTGCGATGAAGGCAAAGTAATCGTAGCGAAATATTTGTTTACTATTGGTTTTTAATTGAGTAATAAAAATATTGAAATCTTTGCATAATTGCCGAAACTTCGGAAAACGCAAAATCTTTCTCGATCAAAACATCAAAAGATTTAATGAAATCGTAATAGCTGTAGTTTTTTGTAGTAAAATTTTGTGAGCAGGTTTTTTGTCGATTTAGTTTTTTTTCAATATGGCGGAGATATAAGGCAAAAATTCATATTTCAGTCATTTCTTAAAATATACAAAAATGACATAAACGCGAGTCTACAGCACTGCAGAACCACGCTGTAGAAAGTCTTATCTGTATCAGTATTATTTTTTATTTATATTTTCAGTATCAGTATTTTTTTTAAAGAGACCATCAAACTATACAATGTTGACTATAAGATGCCTTCAGTCAGTACCCGTAGCACGAACAGCTATCGAAAAAATAACGCGCGTAAAATCATTCGATAGAAAAAATTTGTATTGGAAATTTGTACAGCGCCATCTATCGCCGATAAGCGAAATGAAATTTTCCATAGGGAATTGACTATCGAGGAATTTTACGCGCGTTTTTTTTCTCGATAGCTGTTCGTGCTAAGGGTACAGATCTTAGACTGTTTTGATTCTATTGATATGTTTTTTTTTATTTATTTAATTAACTAAATACAAATTAAATATTTGAAAATCACACCATAAACCACAGAGATTTGTCTGGCGTGCTACAAAGTTGAGTTATATATCCTGCAATAACAGAAATGTGATAAAGTTAGATTATTTTACAAAAAAAAATATCTCATACGTTATCTTCCCAACTGTACAGTCGCGAACTTCATAAACTTATGTTCGCCTGAGATGGAGTAACATTCTCACGTGTATTTCACACAATTGTGATTAGTTTGGAGGTCTGCCGACCTTAATAATTGTAATGTATAATTTGAGTAAAATATGTATTTGTATAAAATATAATCGGTTTATCAATAACATTATTCACTTGTTAGGGGTTAGCTTTATGACGTCCGGTAGGATAAGGCGCTTTATATAGCTATCCACTAGCGCCGCCAATTTATTTATTTTTTACTATGTATACGTAAATTATGTAACTTTGTTGCAATCAACTCTGACAGAAATCGCAGTTACATCGCTGCTTTAGTTAAAACCAATGTGACAACTATCTTAACTAAAGCAGCAATGCAACTGCGCTTTCAATCGATTTCAATCGAGAATTGTTAGCAACAGACTTACGTAATCAAGGGTCAGGTCAATATTTAAATAAGGGAAACTACCATGCCCTTTTAAATTGTCTCTAATATTGTTTTAATAACTCTTCAACAGTTTCATTCTTTCTGTAAGTTTTAAAATCCATTTAAACCAAAAGTGGCCACCGTCTTTCGATTGCATTTTAAAACTAGTACCAGGGCACAGAATACATAATAGTACAAGTACCAGGGCTCCGTCACTCCGCGCGCGAGTCTGAACCGCTCGGCGTCCTCTGAGAGGACAAATTTCATACATCAGAAAAGATAAGACCTACACTACGCGATAGAAAGAGAGGCAACTACTAAGTGAATGTTTTGGAGCGAATGGAGCGCTGTGCGACCTGAATTGCACCTTATTGTGTCGAAGCAAGAGTCGCAATTTATTTAAACGGTTTTTCGGAGTGCAGCTTCTGTACGTTTGTACTATTATCTATTCTGTGCTAGTACAAAGAATGGGAAATGTCAAAAAGTTATTAAAAAAATATTTGAGAAAATTTAAGAGGGCTTGGTTGTTTTTTTTTTTTATATTGACTTGGATTACGTGTAATAAAAATAATTGGCGGCGATAATCGGATTTTGATGAAATTAAAACATATAATAGTTTTATCCTAGTTAAAGGATCCCTAAGGATTTTCTCGAATGTCCACGCTCACGAAGTCGTGGGCGGAAGCTAGTTTGTAGATAAAATTGCACATGACTATCAACATTACGTTTTAGGATGGTCTTGCCTATTACCGAGGCTACCATGACGTCTGTTTTTGTCGCATTTCGAATTAACAGACCAATTGGAAAATTAATAACAAATGTGAGCATATTAACTGTGTGAACATTGACTTGTCGTCTCGGCTCGGCCGGGCGGAAAAATCTGTCATAACGTGTCTCATTTATAGACTCCGCCCTTATCCAAAATTATCCGAAACTTTTTCGGTTACCCATAGATTTTTATTTCGGATATCCGATAGATTCGGTTACAGTTACGGAGTTCCTTAAAATCCCTAAAAATCTCCTCACGAGAGGCCTTCGACCTGCAGTGGACTAATGATGCCCTGTTGTGATGATAAAACCTTATAGGCCTTAAAAGGTTAAGTAGTTACAAACCCTTCTCCGTACGGTCACTGCACAACCAGGCCACGCTGGTACCAGATTGTATCACATGATAGAATTGGTAGGCTATACGGCCACGGATATTAGTATTGATAAACGCAATAAATAAATATAAGGTAAAATCTACAGATTAGAACATAAGTTATGGAATTAAAAAACGAATGGTGTTATTGCAACTATTTTTTAGACTCAAATAAACTCAAATATTTTTTTAACCACAACGGGATAGTGCTTGGCCTTCACCTCACCTGATGTTAAGTGACGATAAGGCCGAAAGTGAATCGCACTACACCCGGAATCCTAACCATTGAGGAACTGGCTATCTTATCTTATCTGCCGAAACACAGCAATTTTTAAATTGTCGTTATAGCGTCAGACTTAAGTAATGGTGGAAGCTAGCCAGGCGGACTTGATGTACCCTCCTCCTGGAAATCAAACCCGGGACCCCTGCGTCTTAAACGTGTGGGCAAACCACTAGACCACAGAGGCGGTTTACTGTCCTCGGGAAGCTCTCTAATTTATGTAAACCTATGTTAATTACTTCCTTTTACTTTCCAGCCATTAACATCCATATCCATTACTCTTCTAATAACATGCCTTTCATCCCTTCTCATAACATACCCATACCAAACCAGACCTTCAAACTTCCTCTCTCATACTCATTTCTTATATTATCAATTCGCGTCACACCACATATCCACCTCAGCATTTTCATCTCTCCTACATGTAATTTTCTTTCATCCAACTTTTTCATAGCCCTACATTCTGATCCATATAATTGTGGCTACTGGCTATGTGTACGGGAAAAGGGAGCTATCAATCATGATTGGTAATAACGTTGAAACGAACGTGTGCAAAAACCTTTAAAATCTACATAAAACATCATCTACTTGCTTGTTGAGTAGCTAATAGATCAGCTGTTCACAGTACTTCGTCATTCGCGATATCTGCTAGCATATCAGTATTGTTCTTTACGTATACATACTTGTAGTCACCTTGTACAGTAGATTTGAAGGTGTGTGCTATTCGAAAACATAAATCTTTTGTAAAATATTATTTTGAAGATTAAATTAACACGCATGACTTATAACTTGTGGATTCGCTGTAACTGTGTGACTGTAACTGTGTGTAACTGTAACTGTGTGACAAAAAATAATCACGATAGGTTACTTGTTATTGAACCTTATTCGTGAGTTAATAGTGCCACGTCGTGGCATCGCGATGATTTTTTGTAATAGGCCCTATGAAAAAAAGTTCAGAATTTGTTTCTTTATAATGGCTTCTTTACAATCTTTGACAGCTGTCAATGCAAAAAGGGGACAAGCAGGAATCTTATAAGTGTTTGTATATTTACATAAACACTTGGTACATGGTCCTTGGTCCTCGACAACTTCAAAGTGCTTGTGGTACAATACAATGTAATATACTCTGTGCTATCATTGTCAGATTATTCGCATTATAGACCATTTTTTCTCAGAAAAGCATTCAAGTACCAAGTTCAAAAAATTAACTATCTTCTTATAAAATAACACCATGTTCAACTCTCCAAACTTCTAACTTCTTTAAAAATCTCACGACGCTAACCAAATGGGAAATGCGACAGAGTCCTAACTCATTTTTATTCCCGCCAATTTTTAGTATTATCATTACAAAATGACATTAATTTGCGACCTCATCTTATCAAACCTCGATCTGCCAATCACCATTAAAGTTTTCACACTAATCTTTATCACCTTGTTTTAAAGCTTAATTTTGAACAGCAGGTGTTACAAATAACATGTGGTTTTAAGTACCAGCCTCGGTTATGCTCTAATTACGATCCGAGTATATTCTGGACATAATTATGTCAAGTTTATGGTGTTTATACGGTATTTATATGAAAATTGTGTCGAAAAATTGTTGTTATATGCATTTTTTACAAGGATATAGCTGGTAGATCTATTTTAAACTGAAGATAGTAATTAGAACACAGATATTACTAAACATGTCCTGTTTTTATGTTATAGAGACACAAAAGCCCATTATTTGAATGCATAATATTAAACAAAAGCAGGAAAATCTGAAAACTTGAATTGCATTTTGATTTTGAAAGAAACAACACAGCTAACTTTATAAGAATTTCTTGTTTTCTCTACGATAATATTTATGTACTGACTGACTGTTAAGTTTGTTTCCTGAATACAAATAAATAATATACCTACTAACTACATTGGTTTCTGTAACATTAATAATGTTTCGTGAGTAAGTATATCAAAAAAACCTTGAAATGTAAACACAGGACTGACTTATACCGACTTTGTCATCAATACTTAACGATGTATCCGAAATTGTCCTAATATTAAAGGTTTGAAATAGGTCATAAGACCGGGCACAGGCCCGAGTCCAAGCTATGTTGGTTGCTTCAAAGTTCTGTATCAGACCAACGAGACAAGGGTGTTCGTTGAGCTTCGTTTGCCGCTCGGCTGCCGCTCGGCCTCTGAAGCTGTGGAGCTCAAAATGCACAGGTTTTTGGAAGAATAATTTAGAGCACGACTAACGTAGTTTGGACTCGGCTCGGACCCGGCACGGTGTACTGCGAGTCATCCTTAAACCTCAAACATTTTTTTTTTCAGATTGGACCCCTCTTTCCGCGGCAAAGGCCTATGTGAAATGATGACGCAGCCGATAGAAGCGTTCGACATCCATCGAGACTTCGTAGATGACAAAGATTATGACTTTTACGAACTGGACCGGAACAGCTTGGAGCCTAACTGCCCTGAGTCTCTGAGAGGGCCAGGGGTACTACACTCGGGGTTTTTATCGTCGAAACCTGATAGGTAAGCTAAAATTGTTGTCGAATAATAGAATCAGACTACTATAATTCTAAGTAAATTTCCAAACTCCCCAAGGTCCATTTGTCATTGGTTTGGTTGATATACTGATTATTTTCCATTAGCATTAAATCCAGTTATTGGTTCAGCTTATGATTTAACATTGATTAGAAGATCAGGCAATTCCTTGTTCGTTTTTCTTTGTCTCAAAAATTATCAGATATCATTAGAATAATTCTCCATTTTCTGCACCCTCTTCTGTTGTGTTCCTCTTCTATTCTTATTTCCTGCAGCCACATTAGGAGGCGCCGCAAACTACAGACTTTCTATCGGCCGATAGTTTGGTCAGACCTTTTTTAATATGAAGAATCGGCCGATACCAAATCCTTCTAATGTGCGCACTTGCATACTTCTTCATACTGATTAAAGGCCTGACCAATGAATCATCCGATTTTCTATCGGCTGATAGAAAAGTCGTATTTTGCGGGGCTTCTGACCCTTGGACCCATTTATAATCGTACTCAATAATGTGAATGTTACAGATTACCCGGTTTACAAAATCAGTGGAGTGACAGGGTGGACATTTACGACAGCGGATATAGAGGGCACAATCGGTATTTCGATGACGGGAGGAGGAATCACAGGCGGAGATACCAAGATCCATTATTTGTGCCTTATCAAATAGGTAAGAGAGTTAACAAGCTTTGTTAATATCACTATTTTTTGAGAATTCATCAAAAAATAGAGATTAACATAATTTGGTTTACAATTTAATTTGTTATGATCTGTAGCTCTACCATGAGATAATGATTGTTTTCACTACCGAAAACTATCGGATATACTGCTCACAGGCAATGCGAGTGAAAGAGCGAAAACGATAGTTTACGGTAGCGAAAACAGTTTGCATCAACTAATGGTAGGGCAACTCTGTTATTTTTTTACTTGAATATCTGCCATGCTTTGGCCAATCACTTCCTTTTCTAATGCCTTTAAAAAATTTATCGACACCACTCAGGCCCTAATCAAATCAGCATCATCAAATGTTCTTCGTTCAAACGTCTCGTCGTTCTTTTCCAAGTGTGGTCTTAAAGAACTTCACTTTTCCAGGTATAGCACGAAGCAACGATGGCCAAGCTGACATCGAAAATTGGGGTGCCTACGGTGGGTCTTACGGAGGTTACGACACTTACTACAAAGACCGAAACGACTATCACAAATCCATCAACCATTGGCAAATACCGAACGACATCGAAAGACCGAGTGGAGTCAAACCAGGATATAATAGAGACTTTGATTATAACAGCCTTGGCAAAGATAGGCTTCCACACCATAGGTATGGGTATGGAGCTTGGAAGAGGGGCAGATGGAATAGTTCTGGTTCACGGAATGAGTTGGATTCTGGAGAGCATTATTACGAGAAGCCGAAGGTCTATTATGAGTCAGCAGAAAGGGATGAAGAGGTTGCTCTTAAAGGTAATCTTCATCATAATTACCTCTTTCATCATGCCTATAATTAATCATTGCTGAAACTGCAGCTGGGAAATTCTACTAACGTATTATAATGATATAAAATTTCGTATCACATTAGCGAATTGATACGAAATTCGGGAATCAAATGATCATAGTGGAATTTGGTCCTTAAGAAGACTTGATAGGAATCAGAATAAATTATATTGAAAAGGGATCGTATAAAAAATATTTTACCCAGATCAACAGAAGTGTACCATTTTGGACCAGCATTTGTATCTTTCCGATGATGTATTATAATTTCAGATTGTTCATCCCGAAGACGTCCCGGCATGTCTTTGGGTTCTGGAGCGATCAGGAGATCGTTGATAGCTCGCAACGTCGTCGAGTGTGAAGCAGCTTGTTTCGAAGAGAGGGAATTCAAATGCGTCTCATACAGTTACAGGTAACGATAGCTTTTTAAGTTTCACAATGTTTGAACTGCCTCAATGATAAAAATGATCCGAATTACATTCCCAAAGACGGCTACATTTTATGCTTATAGAAGGTTGACCTTCTAAACATTATCTTACCGATATCGTTATTTATTAAATTGTTTATTACAAGCTGCTGTCATTAGTTTCAATTTCAAAATATTGATTCTCATTTGGTGATAATACAGGCTGTATTTTTTTCACTCTCCAAGTGTGTCCAGTGTCCAGTCCATAAAACTGAACAACTTTCTCTAAGAAACTAAGAGCCAAATATTTAAAAAAAGACTATCCATTCAAATCAAAAAAAATTACGTGATCAGTTTCGTAAGGGATGATCAAAATTTTGTGGCGTATTTTGACACGTAATGTTTCTTAAAGAAAGTACAGTTTCATGGAATGAACTGAATACATCCTTAAAATTTGGAGAGTCAATAAATTATGTACATATCCTGTATGTAATGTAATTGTTTCAGATACTCAAGTGCCCGAGGCTCGGACAACTGCTTCCTCAGCGAGCGTCCATACCGAGGCTTGGAGCTGTCTACAGACAGCGGCTCTGATGTATACGCGATGCCTCAAGATCAAGGATGTTCTGTCGTCAGCCACCGACCTTGGGTTGAGAGTGGTAAGTTTGTTTTATTGTAATAACACATTCGTGCCTGAGAATCAGACAATTATCTTCTTCAGCATTGGACTACATAAAGTAGCTTGGAATAATTACTTATGTTCGCGGCAGTAATAAAGCGAAGTGAAGATGTCTGCGTATGTTGTCTTAGATCTCCCAGGAAACTTTTGCCAAGCTGTATAAGTAGTCGAAGCAATAGATAAGAGAAGGCGATAGCGTGGCTTCGTTACCAGTTACACAAGTGCTTTTAACAGCGTACACTGAATAAATAATTTTGAGTATTAAGTTTTTTCTATGTTCTTTGGGGATGCTTTTACAAAGTAATTTTTTGAACAGTCGACAATGGACAGTCAAACTGAACAACTTTGTCTATGGTACCAACCAACTTAATCAGAGCAAAAAATTTATCAGCTGTTATTTTTTTGCTCTAACTTTGTTGGTCCCATAGACAAAGTTATACAGTTTAACGGAGCACACCACATAATAATATTATGTCGACTGTTTTCGATTTCACCTTGTAGAACGTCTAGATGTATTATGGTGTGCTGTGTTGTGATACAGTATTTTCTTCTACGTTTTTCTAGAATGTTTTTGGCACGTCCGCACCGGGGCCGCAGTTAGCGGGCAGGCGGTCAGGGCGGCGTTGACTGTGACGGGGCTGGGCGCCTGTGAGGCGGAATGCATCCGCTCCCATGCGTTCTTCTGTAGAGGATTCAGTTTCAGGTACGAATATAGAAGTAATGTTGGTTATTATACGCTTGCCACAATAAGTTTGAGTGAAACAGCGATATAGGTTTGGTGATATGGTGTGTGGTGAGCGAGAAGTAAATAATGAACACATTATTAGATGCCATTTCCGTAAACGCGGTTATCCGAAATTTCCAGTCCCATTCTTTATCTGCACGGGTACCAATTAAAAGATAAAAAAACAACTTAGTGTCCAATTATTTAGGTTAGAATCGAATCCATGTCCTTAGCAATCAGAAGAAAAGTTTATTATTTTTAACAGTTTAATTTTTCTTATCTTTAGAACTTAAAGTTGATTAAATATTTTTTTACTTTAAGTACTTTGGTAGCAATAAGAATTGAAAAAAAAACTTTTTCAGCTCTCTTTTTCTTTTCTTCATTTCTTGTCTATTTCGAGTTTGCGTCATTCGTCTTTCCTAATAAGACCCTTTTTTCATCCTTAACTTCTGTCTCTTTTTTCCTTTGTATCTTTATATCTTGTTCTCATTTTTAATCTCTTACATCAATTTCAGATTTGATGCCCCTACCATCGGTGATGACCTCGAAAACTGCATTCTCACCTCATCGCCGCCGACTTCGTTAGAGAATAGTCACGGACTCCGACCCACTGTTGGGCACGAGTTGTACGCGAGGGGGAACTACGGTAGGGGATGTGAACCGGCACTGTATGATGATGTTCATTATAGGGAAAAACGTGAGTGTAATGGATTTAAATTACAACTATTTGTTATCTTCTTTTTTCGATTTTTCGCATTCACAGTGCTATTTTATGTTAAGGTATGACGAAGGCTGAGATAAATTATATAGGTACTAGATATAACAACTCATCCGGAGCACCTCAGACGGGAATTGAACGATTTGGATTCGATATGATACGATTGGGGTTCTGGCCCAATCCACCGACAGAGAAAGTGGTACCACAATTGAAACGCTAACTTTCATCAAGAATATCCTAGATAACGCTCCATGAACTAAAATAGCACGCAAATGTGGCACCGACTGATAAAACCATAAACTTATTTATACTGGAAGTAGTTTATGGTTAAAACAAAAAGCTATTAGAAAATTTTGAAATTTGAATCCCCACATGTATATTTAAATCTGGGTACAAATTACTATTCCTTCCGAATTCAACTTTTATTAAGAAACAAAGAAAAAAGGTAATACTTTGTACAAAATAAGCGCCCTGTTTAAAAGTGGGGCGTTATTTCGAGGTACCATTTTTGAGAGTCTAACCGGATATTTAGAGTATTCTTATTCGAAGCAATGTACAGTGGCGATTACATAATTAAAGACACCAGACGATTTTCATTCAATCGAGGTAACTTTGAAACCTTGATTCTCCGCTAAGGATTGACCTAGCTGTGAGCTGATGATGGCTATTCAGGGAGTAAATAGAGGAGACTCACTTTACACACCCACCTGATCTGATCAGCATTCTAAGAGATATAAGGGTATGTTTAAAAAAATCGCGCAATTAGCATAAAATGTATGGAAATCCTAAAACTGAAACCTCCAATGCTTCAAAGTTACCTCGTTTGTATGAAAATCGACTGGAGTCTAATTATGTGAACGCACTTGTTTACAAAAATTTCCCCTTAGATTGCTACCTGCAATACGACAACGCGGCCAAACTGATCGGTCCAGCGGTCCGCGGGCACGCGCGTGTGCGCGACGAGCAAGCGTGCGGCGAGGCCTGCACTGATGCACCGTTTAGATGCCTTAGTTTCTCATTCAAGTAAGTGGTAGTGTGTGTAGAGAGAGAGAGATACAGAGCGTATTAGAGTGACATGGAGATAGTATTTTTTTTTCTTCTATTTATTTGAGTAAACAAACAGTGACAAATTAAAAGGTAATTTAAAGTAGTGTAAACTATGATATAAATAAATTTGACACCAACACCGTTTACCACAAGTGTATACATACATATACGCATTGAAAATGACAACATACGTTATCCTTAAAGTAAGTAATTAAAAAAAAGTATAATCTACTACACAAGTTATGGAGCAAATAACATTACTTAGATACAGCGGCAACAATAGGTACCTACATGAAATACAAATACTTAACCTTACGTTGTAGCAGAAAGTCTATCTAAAACCATCTTTTTAAAAGTAAAGGGACTAGTGGCATTTATGTCTATTGAAACTTTGTGTAAGCCGGAAAATTGGAGAACGTTTACCAGCATTAGTTCTGCGATGGGGGGTTGCAAACAGTTGACACAAAGATCTACTGTGAGTTCTAGTGGGGATTCTATAATGTAACCTGTCTATCAAAGGAATGCAATCATATCTGCCGTGGCACAGGTCATACAACAGCATCATTCCTAATTGTGTACGCCGTTGCTCAAGAGTTAATAGTTCGTATTTATTAAGAAGCTGGTCGTAAGAAAGACGACCACGAAAACATCTGAAATGCATAGCCTTCAGAAATTTTTTTTGAACCCTTTCAATTGATATTATATACTTAGCGTAAAATGGATTCCAAATGGGAACAACATATTCAAGTTGAGACCGGATTAATGCTTTGTAAAGATAGATAAAAGTTGAAGGTTTTGTAATTTTTTTACCAGCACGCATAACAAACCCGTACATTTTAAAGGCTTTGCTTATTATATTATCTACATGCACATTGAGGTGTAACTTTGTATCCAGAGTAACTCCCAGATCCCTTATGGATTCAACTCTCTCAAGACTTATCCCATGCAATTTATAATCAAATTCAACCGTATTACGTTTTTTTTGTAAATTTTATTGTCTTACACTTATTTATGCTAAGGTCAAGTTTATTGTTGGCACAGCAAATAGAAAGTCGATCAAGATCAGACTGGAATTTAATGCAGTCGATATTATTTGGTTTGGATGCCCCAATTAGTCACGCAAAAAAAGGAAAGAAAAAGATAGATGTGATGGTGATGATTTAGTAGTATTTCTTACGGGTAAGGTAGAAAGAGAAAAACAGACTGAGAGAGATAGTATAGTAGTTGGAGACAACAATACGATAACGTGGCCAAACTGATCGGTCCAGCGGTCCGCGGGCACGCGCGTGTGCACGACGAGCAAGCGTGCGGGGAGGCCTGCATTGATGCACCGTTTAGATGCCTTTAATACAAGAAAGTGGGGGGTACCTGTATGTGAGAGATAGAGAGAGAAAGAAAAATAAAGAGAGAAAGAGAGAGAGAGCGTGTTAAAGTGATGGATATAATATTTGGTTTTGATGCTCCAATTAGTCACGCAAAGAAGGAAAATAATAATTAAGTAGTTACAGGCGATTGAGTATTATTTCTTATAGGTAAGATAGAAAGAGAAAGACAGTCTGAGAGAGATAGTATAGTAGTTGGAGGCAACAATGCGACAGCGCGGCTAAACTGCCCTTTGAGTAGGGACTCAAATGGCCATTCTACTAAAATTAACTCTAGTAGAATAGAATAGGGATGATGACTAATGAATAAAATAACGAAATACTAATAAAATCGTAAACATATTAAACTTTAAGAGTAGCTTGTATACCTCTTGGTTTTATATATTGCATATTATTTGTTTTATGACCCTTCAAAGTTGGGTGGACAAGTCCATTTAAAAAGTATAAAATTTATTAAAGTAAATGATACCTTTAATTAGTCCGTAAAATGTATAGCAAATTTGTCGAAGAAACCATTTTGATAAACACAATATTTAATATAGCTGCTGAACAAACGTCATAATGTGGAAGCCATTAGTATGGAGCGTTTTTGATCGAGTCCATTTGTGTGCATTTCACACTGTGATATCTCGGGCAGTTTTCATGCTAGCGAATTAATTCTTTTACCAATGTTTCTTTTTTTGAGAGGTAATTTATGTAACATAAAATAAAAAAAAATAGTCAACATCCCTATTACAATGTATGACCTGACATCAGTATAAACTTAGTATATACCTTTATTAATTAACTAATTTCCTCCTATTTTTTTAGCAACAACGCTCCCCCAGGGGTGGATAACTGCCTCCTATCAGAGATCCGTCTGTTCGACCTCCAGCGAAGCGTTGACTACGAACATTCTGTCGACGATTGGTTGTTCGCATTCGACCTGTTCAATGGACAGTGCTGGAGGAAAGTACATGGGAAAGACTATGAGTAAGTATTTATTATACAACGCTCAACTGCCTCCTATCAGAGATCCGTCTGTTCGACCTCCAGCGAAGCGTCGACTACGAACATTCTGTCGACGATTGGTTGTTCGCATTCGACCTGTTCAATGGACAGTGCTGGAGGAAAGTACATGGAAAAGACTATGAGTAAGTATTTATTATACAACGCTCAACTGCCTCCTATCAGAGATCCGTCTGTTCGACCTCCAGCTAGGCGTTTACTACGGACATTCTGTCGACGATTGGTTGTTCGCGTTCGACCTGTTCAATGGACAGTGCTGGAGGAAAGTACATGGGAAAGACTATGAGTAAGTATTTATTATACAACGCTCAACTGCCTCCTATCAGAGATCCGTCTGTTCGACCTCCAGCGAAGCGTCGACTACGAACATTCTGTCGACGATTGGTTGTTCGCATTCGACCTGTTCAATGGACAGTGCTGGAGGAAAGTACATGGAAAAGACTATGAGTAAGTATTTATTATACAACGCTCAACTGCCTCCTATCAGAGATCCGTCTGTTCGACCTCCAGCTAGGCGTTTACTACGGACATTCTGTCGACGATTGGTTGTTCGCGTTCGACCTGTTCAATGGACAGTGCTGGAGGAAAGTATATGGGAAAGACTATGAGTTAGTATTTATTATAAGTACAAGGTATTACAAAAAACCCGTAATACTTCTTCTTCTTATCGAATGAGGAATAGTGGCCTCCTCTGGTGTCAGAGTTTATCAAGCCGCCTGTGAGGCCTCTAACTTGGCTTAACGTCTATTGTCAGATGACAACAGCCGGGACCGATGGTTTAACGTGCCCTCCGAAGCACGGAAGTGCTCAGTTGTTAGCCACTTAACGGTCACCCATCCGACACCTGGCCGGACTGAGCGTTGCTTAACAAACGTAATCGAGTACGATGAGTCTGTCAAGCTCCGCCATGAGCGCTTCGCGACCCGTAATACTGAATATGGTAGATAGGGACCATCAAACTAAACAACTTTTACTATTCGCTGGGTGCGAAGGTACCTATAATAATCGATCGCTCATGGTGGCAAAAAGTAGAAATAATGTAGGCTCTGTAATCTGTTTGAAAACGATATTTAATTTATTACTAGCGATACAAGAACAATTATATATGTTTATTATCACTTAATAAAATTATTAAAGTAGCTTTATCCTCTTGTTTTACAAAATCTACAACTTAAAAAGAAGTAAACAAACCCTGATTATATCCAAAATAAAACACTCTTATTGAATAGATTTTACTTGCTATATTTAATTTAAATGACCAAAAATGTTTTCACAACACTTTGTCTACCCAAATCACAGTAATTTTGAAATTTACATTAATAACACAATATGTATAGTATTTTTTAACATTTTGTCACAATGCCGCCATTTCATATCAAAACGTCAAAACGGTCAGGTCAGAGCCAACAAAGCTGCGAACGCTAGGTGGCGCTAAAAGCGTGCACGGAGCCAATAGGACTAACTCTGAAATTGCGAAAAAAAACTGCTGTTTCATACAAAAATTAATAACGAAAATATCAAAATTGATGAAAGACTTGATTTTTTTGTGATTTCAGAGTTGGTCCAATAAGTTGTATAGTTTAATCAGGGACGGTAAATCGAATATGGTTGATATTAACAACCATATTCACAACACGTTCTATAAGTAACAAATTGTAATTTGGACTAAGTAACAATTGTATGGTAATTTGGACTAAGTAGGTGCTTGACTGTGTTGTTTCTTGCGTTCTTGTTTCTTGCTAATACCTAATGTTTCTTGCAGTCAACCATCTCCAGAACTACCTAGACCGATACACGGGTCGAGTGAAGAAACTTATCCGGGTTCAAGCCCCAGTGGACCCGGATATTTGCCTGGACCACCTGGTATGATAAACATATTTTTATTTTTTTAAGCTTTTCTCAAGAAACTCAAATTATTCCAATATGACATTCAAAACTTTTTAATAAATCTTGGTTTTTTAAATATTTCTAGCAAAGTACTCGATTGGTTGTTTATTTAGTTTACTTATTGTAAAATAGTATTAAATAATGTTCGACGTTATTAATGCAGAAGTTTTTTTTTTTGTAAAAACATGAAAGCTAATTCCCACATTTTCCTACAGATCCACCTTACATATCCGGTTTAGGACCAAGCGGACCATCTGGCCCAAGTTATAAACCTGGTTTTACCAGTCCTGAAAAACCAATCTACACTGCCCCAAGTGGTCCCGAAACCGCCCCCGGCTACAGACCGATTTACCCCGATACTTACCCGGCTGGTCCAAGTTACTTACCAAAACCAGATTACAGACCATCTGGACCTGATTTTAAACCGGGGTTCAGACCGTCTGAACCAACTGGACCCGGTTATAACGGTTTCAAACCCGGTTTTAGACCACCTGAGCCAAGTGAACCCGGGTATAATGATTATAGACCGGATGTAAGGCCCAGCGAACCCGGGTATAATGATTATAGACCAGAAAGAAGACCAAGTGGTCCGGGGTACAATGATTATAGGCCGGAAAGACCTGGGTATAGACCGCAAGTTGA
Source organism: Agriphila straminella (assembly GCA_950108535.1). NCBI lineage: Eukaryota > Metazoa > Arthropoda > Insecta > Lepidoptera > Crambidae > Agriphila > Agriphila straminella. Next base: position 15,690,480 of record OX467304.1, read on the forward strand.
TCCCGGTTATAGGCCTGAAAGACCACATCCGGATAGACCAAAACCGGGTCTAGGAGACAGAGAAATACAAGAACCAAGTAAGAACCAATCTTTTTAACAAATAATATACTTAGTAAATAAATAAGGTTTGGATTTGAAGAAAAATATAGGTAATTTAATCTGCGAGATCTTTTACAAAAAATCATAATCTAGGTTTTAAGTTAATAACAGTTTTTTCTTACTAGAAAAAAGAACTTGTCCAAAATACTCTTACTCGTACTTAGGTATATGTAGAAAAAAATCAAACACCAAGCAATTTTGGTTAATAATTACGGCAGTAAATACATTCATTTTAATAATTTGTGATTGATTTTTACAGGTGAACAAGAGAAATGTGTAGTGTTATTGAAAAAATACAAAAAAATCATTCATCTTTAACATTTCGCATGCTTGTTTTTAACATTTGAAGCGAATTCATGAATTTAATGCACAATTGACTTAGTCAGCACTTAAAGTAGTGATAACTAACACTTTTTCGTAATTAAGTAGTTAGTAATCGATAGAACTAACTATAACCCCTTTTTATTGTACTTTTTTTTACTTACAGATATTTATAGTACCTAATTAATTTCGAACAAAGAAAAAAACACATTTTTCTTTGAAAATAAACTTGTGGTTTCTTTCTAGCTACTTAAATATTAAGAAATAAAGTAAATATCCTTTCAATTTAACTTAATAACAAAGTTTGTTTATTAAAAAAAAACTCATACAAAAGACAAATTCAGCATCAAAAGATGTTACAACAAAAGACTGTGGAAGCTATGACGTAGATTTGGGTAAAAACAAAGACAAGAACGTTAGAACTTTTGCTTTTTTACAAATTATTGAGTTATTTTGGTGTTAGGAATTAGTATTATACCGTTTTGTTTTGCTCCTGGGTGTAATTCCATGTCTCAAGAGGTAAAACTTGCTAGCTTCAGATGTTTGTTCTTACCCAAAATGTCAAACTCTGCTATGTGACGTCACACTTCCTAACAAAACGTCACATTTTCCATTGCAGTCTCAGTGTCATGGCGTCACTACACAGTGTCGGGATTCCCGTGTCGCGCCGGCACTACTTGTGCACAGAACCAAGTGGCGGGGCACTGGGCGTGCGAGCCTGAAGGGGGGGAAGTGGGTAAGTTATGGAGGGGAGAAAGGTTAATAATGGGGTGATGAACACCCCAATTAAATGTTGTTCTATCCCACCAAGACCGTTTTGCTATGAATGTTGTTAGGCCTGCACAGGCATTGTTTTGGTGTATGTCAAGTCAAGTCAAAATAAGCTTTATTCAAATAAACTTAATTATTAAGTACTTTTGAATCGTCTATATTTTTCTACCACCCGTTCCAGACTTTTTAGCTGACAAGAAGAACGGGCGCAAGAAACTTATAAGCTGTAACAGCTATAAGTAACGATATTTACAAACTTGAATTCTTATATCGTTACCAGATAATTACAACAGGGTGACAGGATTATTGGCAACAACATAGACTTATTAAATTACTTCAACTACTTATATTAGCAAGTTATGTGTCACATCATTTCCACGCATTTTGATCTTTAAGATAATCATCTACTTTATATGTATCATCATCTACTTTGTATGTCTGCACGCTCGCGTATTACGCACACTAAAATAATGTGCATGTGCATGCCTTACAACATTCATAGCAAAACGGACTTCGTGAGATAGAAGAACTTATTCTTCAAACTTTTAAACGTGAATTTCCCAAAGATTTTGTATGTCAATAGTGAATTGTGAGTATTGTGACGTCACTAATTATTAATTGATTTCAAAGCAAATAAAAATGCAGTTAAATGCAAGATACTCGGGTTTTCGGGCCTAAAACAATAAATGCTGTTTTAGAGAAGTTGTTTTTCATAATATATTTTATATATGATTTCCAGGTTCATGGGATTACTGCTGTGCTCCGACACATCGCTGTGGATACAGCGAGGGATTCCATAAGCCATGGTAAAAAATATCATCATTTAATTATGAATTATAGTGCGTTTTTTAAATGGCGGAACATCGCGCGAGGTGATCCGCAGAACACATTTTTGATGTATAAGTGGGTGAGTTTCGAAATATTTTTTTCTAAAATACATTTTTGTTTTAGGTGCTATGTAGGAACATCGGAAGACCAATGGCGACCTTGCAGCGAGAAATACTACCCATATCATCAACATAATGTTCCTCACCCATCACAGGGGCATAGCGGTAAGGAAACAATAAGACTTAATAAAACACTAGATTAAGTTGTTGAAGAAATAACCCTGTATGAGAAACCAATAAATGTAGGGAAAGATAAAGACTACAAATAATTTATGTCCCTGTAGCTATCAGTGTAGCATTATGACGACCTTGAAAGCGGTTGACCAAACCGCATCTTAATAGGTAAACCTATATCAAAATGTCAAAAATCACATCCCATTCTGGACAAACTTTTTATTTATCGAAAGGACATTTCTATGTAAACAAAATTTGTGTATGATGTGATGTTGCAATACCTATGAATAAAAAAGAAATAAACGATAAGAAATTATTGCAAACGAAGCTCGGCAAAAAATTAAAAACTGCTTGCAAAAGATAACGAAAGAACAAAAGGCAGTTTAAAGAAAAATATCGATCTATCAACACCTATCAGTGTTTTTAGCTTACTTTAGTGTGAAAACAATAGAAGCAGTTCACACTAGTGGACTCTTAGTTTATGATAGTAAATGCTTATAGTTTCAAACTGACATAACCTTCTTTTCTACAGATCCTTTAGTATCTCGTCCTAGACCTCAAGGGCGCCCTGGTCATATACATTATAATCCTGATCGCAGACCATTAGGTCCATACATGTCTAACACTGACAGAAAATATTGGGATGATCTATACAGAGATGGCCCTCAAGCGTACTATGATAGATATGGAAATCCTTTACCAGGCATGTTGTTTTTGGCCACTTTATTGAAGCACCATAAAACATCACTATTCAACTTTGCATTTACTAAAAGTTTATCAAATTAACTTTCGCGTTTGACAGCGAATAGCTTTTTTATTCACAAATCCGCATTAGATATAAGTGGCAAGTTATCATTATGCACTTAGTTAAATGATTCTGCAATGATTAGATTTGTAAGGTCTTAATTCAATGTGCGCATGTTTTATATCACCAATTCTATGACAAAGGCTGATTATCAAAACACATTTTCACTGCATGCCTACATTGCATTACTAGCAATTTCTTCACAAACCATTTTGACTACGTTTTCTAAAGGCGTCGCTGAGTTGTTTTGTTTTACGTATATTTTATTTAAATCCCAGCTTCTATATTATTGTAGGATAATTATGTTAAAAAATACATCATACTTTTGTAGCCGTGATGAAAAAACAAACCTACTTTACCAGAGCGCTAGTCTGTTATTTTTCCATCGACCGATTCAACCAATATATTTCTTTTCAATTTATCAGTATTTTATCTAGAACGTCTTGAATTCAATGCAATTTCATATTGTAACATAAAAAAAGGAGAAGACAGCTTCAAAAATAGTTGGATTTCCATCATTAAAGTTCATCAAAATAGTTAGTTTCTAATTAAAACTAACATGCATACCTTATTCCCACATTTCCACCTTCATGACACCTTTAAGGGTCATCACAGATTGTGACAGCAAACAGACTAATTTGCTGTCAATTAATTTAAAAGTCTTAATTGGTATAACCAAGAAAATAAACATTTTCGAAAGATGCACCGCAAAGTTCTTCACAGCAGGGACCGGATTAAGCCCTTAAAAAGCCCTTAAAATAAAAAATACGATAAATAGATTCTTTGATAGGGAAACCCTATTCGATATGCAAACATAATAATCATAGCATCATGAGAATACGAGATCAAAATCGAATGGGTCCGGTCCTTGCTTTGCAGCTATTTTGCTAAAATAATTAAAGATGAATTGTCTCTTTGCCGTCACTCCGTCGGCCTGTAGTTTTGAACATTTCACCACTTCCAGGCTACACCCGCGTCCCAACAGCTGATCGTCCGCATATAAAGTACAGACACAACTACCCCCGCCCCAGCTCTGGGGGTTGGGTGCCGCAGCAGCTGGAAGAACCACCAGCACCAGGCGGATTGGGAGTACCGAGGTTTGTCTCTAAATCATTAATGTGATTAACGACTACCTACAGCTTTGAAAGTCCTAATCACTGTCAATGAGAGAAAAGTTTAGTATAAGATTTCGAGTTACTGATAATCTCATACTTGGTCTGGAATCTAGGTAGCAATGTGTACCTTTAGTATCGATAGCTTCTAATGTCAGTACAATTGACACCATGAAGATTTTGGCACTAGAGATAAGAAAATCCTGAATGCCAAAAGCTTTTTTCATGCATACTTTGTCAGCCTACAGATCCAACACCCAAAAAATTTGAGGTCTGCAACTTGGTAGGGTTATCGCACGTTATAAGAAATCTATTGGCATAGTTTATTCGTAGATATCGATTTTTGGGTTAGTTTAAAACTGGTACATAGTTTAAAATTTATACCATATCTTTTCAAAATAATATATTTTCCCAGATACTGGCCGGTAGCTTACCTCCACAAAGGACCGCCTCCAAATATGACCTACTTCACATACAACGCAAATAGAAGTACCACGACCACAGAAAATTATCCACGGACACCAATTGCACCTCCAAGAGAACAACCACCTCCCGATTTTAACCGGATTACTGAAAAACCGAAAGACATAGTCGAAGCCAGAAACCACAGAGATGAGAAAACAAGAAATATAACTGATGATGACATTTTTCAAATAGATTTGGACAAAATAACTACAACTACAACAACAACAACTACTACTACAGCCAAGCCTGAGATAAAAGAAATTGAACCTAAAATACAAGAAAAAGAGGTTGAGGTTAAAAAAACAGATGTTGAAACAATAAAACCTGTTACTGTTAAAGTTGAGAAAGAAAATGAAAAGTTAAAGGGAATTGATGACAAATTAGATGATTTCACTGGACCTATTGAAGTATTAGATATAGATGATATTAAAACTGGAGATAAATTATCTGGTTTGAAAACATTAGAAGCTGAAGAAAAGCAAATAGAAGCTATTGGTAGATTATTAGCTTCCAGACGTGGTAGTAAATTAATTTTAGAAAAACGATCCCAAAAAGAATTGGAAGCTAAAAATATTGCTATAGACAAAGATTTAGTTGACTTCAATTTTGGAAATAAATTCCCTACAACTGAAAGAAGAGGTATTATACAGAAAATTTCGAAAGACGAGATAGAAAGAGAACGGAATGCTGATAGAAGCTTAGAAGTGAGTGAGACAACGTTTGTTAGACCTCCTAGAGTTTTGAGTACTACAACTGATAATATAAGAAAAGCTATTATTAATGGTAAAGTATTTTATGACGCTACTTTGAGAGAACAAAGAGATATTTATTCTAATGCTACAAGAAAAGCTAAATCATTCAGACAATTAGAAGATTCTAGAGCTCCATCAGTGATAGCTAATAGCAATTTTGGAAAGAAAAAAGTTATTAAAGCAAGGAATGTAAATCCAGTAAGACGTGTAAGAAGAGTGTATAGAAAGAGATACAATCCTGATGAAGTGAGGCGGAGATTGTTGGAAAGAGACAGGAGTATGAAGATGGAAAACAATGACGCGACGAAAAAACTTTGAAACCCGATTTTAGAAATATTTTAGATCAAACTTGTAAGATAAATTCAATCCTTTTACTTAATTAATCATCATTTCAACAAAATATTTTATAAACATTTACCTACTCTTTATTGTAAGACCTGTATTTTGGAATCTTAAAAAATATAAATTTGAGGTAAACTAAATTTTCCGTCATTTCACAGACAAATTTAGGATTTCAATAATGTTATGTTCAGAACATAAGATACTCTCAAATCTTTTATCCTCCAGATATAATAGTGACATTATTTTTAAGTTAGGTTTAATTTGGATTGGTGCACTTAAAATTGTCAGTTTGACTTAAAATAAACATTTTTGGGTTGAAATGACGATGCTTTCTAAAGTTATTTAAGTTATTCTATTATTCTGGGATTTTATGTGATATTTATACGCAATGTTAAAAATAATTACTAATTTTTTATTATATTTAAATGCAAAACTTCTTTTTTTTTACTTTCATTTATTTATTTCAAAGCTTGTTTTTGTATTGTGTATTGTCTCAGTAGGTAATTACAGTTTTGTTTATAAACATATGTTTTGATAAGTTACCATTTTTAGAGTAAAGTGAAATATTTAATATCATAAGAGAAATCTGTTTTTAAATAAGATTTTGAAATAAACGTAAAGCAAAAGTTAAATGTTATTTTTTTTAACTTATGCATAGTCTGTCTATTGTTTAGATTATATATTATTGATCATGAGACCTATTATAATACCCAGAAGTAGGGGCCGTGCGGCTGACATGACGATTTGAAGTTGACTAAGTATTATGCTTTCAGAAATCAAAACTCTGATAAACGAAACAAGACTAAAAATGATCCTGCTTATTAACTCTTTGCTTAAAACAACCCTATAAAATGAAAGTTATTTATAATGATAAAAAAGGGATAAAGAAATATTTACACTATACCCTAAACTTTCCTAAACTTTCTCTAGCGAAGAGTTGAATGCATGCACCTCTAGCTCTAGGGAATATTTGAGCTGATGCAAATTACGATTCACTTTCTACAAACCCCATTCCTGAAGAATGCACTACCTATATAACATAATTAAATAATTATAATATGCCGACAAGCCGGAATTATAAAGGTAAACTACAAAATTTTTGATCATTTAATATTCCACAGAGAAAATTAAGAAAAATAATAACAGGCAATCGTACGTAATTTCTATGAATTGTCATAGTATAAAAGTATTAGGTTAAAAACTAGCCAATCATTGGCTGTTTAAGCAATGTCTACGTTACAAAAAAGCTTCTCAAATATTATAGATTTCCTACATTTATTCTTGATTTATCCGTTCAGATAAATAACTAAGGGCGGATTCGTCCAAACTTCAATATAAACGGGAATAACTATACCAAGAATACATCTATTCCACGATTTTTTTCTCGAGTAAAGAAATGGTCATTTTTCCATGCAATCCAAAGATAAGTTACTCTTGGGATTCTTATTCCTTCATTAGTGAGTGAATATGTGAATGAACGTATTATCCGGCCAATTGTCATTGTTCTTTAAACGAACTATTTAAAAGGAAAAGTCTTGTCAACTTTATTTTGTCGCCTTGTACGTATCTGTAGCGGTCAAAGTCAAATGTCAAACAAATGTCACTGACATACGGCACGCGGATGCCATTAAAATACTCGCGGATTAACTCTGTTATTCCCCGCGAAATGGTGGTATAGCGACTATTCCTGAATAGGCAAAATACTCTGAGAATAGTATGTGGTAAAACGTAATTTCGGTTTACTCTCGAATAACTGGTAATTTTATCTAAGAATAACAGTTATTCTCACTTGGTTGAATCCGCCCTAAGTATATTGTAATTATTACATACAATATGATTTTTCTAGTATTTTCAATCGTTTTAAGCCACTACACTCGTTTTTTTTACCAAAGTACACCCATTTCCCATAGTCCATTTATTGGCCCCCTTTGTTAAATTATTGGCCTGTACTGCGGCAATTTTGGGGCCAAGATTAGGGCGATTTACCCCAAATTTGGAAAATCGCAATTTGATCTAAGATCCAAGCGGCTCTTCGGCCATTTTTATTTTGTGATATAATTTTGTAACGAAAATGATATTTTTTGTGGTCAATAAAAAAGAAAGTGATATTTACAGATGGCAATAAAATTGTTTATTATGGTATTACACGAGCAACGAGCAAGTTTTTACGTGAGAAATATCGAAAATCGTTTTATTTGATACTATTAGCGAAAAGTGGTTGATGAGCTATTGCGAATTCAATTTAGGGTTCCTTGTTTTTATTGAAGGTATAATAATAAGCAGCATTCATATACTTTTCCGAAAACAGGCAAAAAAAAAACGAATTTTCACATAAAATGGTCGGACATTGTACGAAATATCGTTTTTTGTCTGTTTTCGGAAAAGTCGTTGAAACAAAATGTTGTTGTTTATGGTGTTAGTAATCTACTCCTGCGAGGTTGTTGGTGTTTTACAATTAAATACGACTAGTTAAATACGACCGGCAGGTTGATTATCTAAATAGAAACTATTTAGCGACAGTTTTGAAAACATTTGACATACATTGCTACTTTTTTTGTATGTTTTTTTTACCCCAAAAAGAAGTAGCCATGTATCCCATTCATCTGTCAAATGAGACCGGTCGCTAGGTGGTTTCTAATTAGAAAATCAGCCCGCGGAACTTTATTCTCGTCATTGCTATACTGTTGTGCAATGTATGCTGTTGGTGAACCTTTTTTAGCCGACTTCCAAAAATGGAGGAGGTTCTCTGTTCGTCTGTATATTTGTTTTTTTATTTGTATGTTCACCGATTACTCGAAGACGGCTGAACCGATTAAAATGATTTAAACGTATTAGGTAAACGCCCAAGTTAGTCCCATTTTTTTTTAATTTTGAAATCGGTTCAGTACTTTTCAAGTAATCTTGAAAAAAGCACGAAAATAGTATGATTTTGTGTGAACTACCTCGTTGATCAGTCGTATAACTTCTTTGTTTATGAACTGAATAAGATAATTATTTTTTTGTTGGAAAAGCCTTTTTGGGTAGATATAAACTTGCTTTTCGTTTATTAATAAGAATATAATAGTAGATTGTTATACAAGACGCTAAAATTACCCATTGCATACGAGGTACTTTTATTCCCGAGCTTTAGCGAGGGAATAAATAGAAACCGAGTTACAATGGGTTTTAGCGTCTTGTGTTACACTATACTTTTCACTACGATTGCGAGAAAATAAAATTCAATATTAAATAGTTTATACCTACTTCCGTAAACGAATCCACTCGTTTTTCTATCCTCCACTTCATAAACTTTTTGTACAAATTTAAATAAATGATTTGTGCTTGACGGCAAAAGATTAAAATTATATCTTTCCTATTACAGTCACACAATTCAATCAGTTTGTAATTATAGAAAAAATCTAAAGATTTCGCGCCACGGTACCAGCTAAGCAACACAAACACGCATTCTACGATTCACTCTGTACACAGAGTATAAATAAGTCTATGATTTCACCGAAGAGATGCTTTTAGTTCCATTTTCAAAAATAAGAATGAGAAACTGGGGGCCTATTACGAAACTTGGTCACGATAGTCGTCCGCAGTTCGTCGGTTGTAGTTATTACAAATATTTTCAATGTAGCATCGTAGTCCATAGTCTATTGAACGAATAATGACGGATCCACTAGAGAGAAACTGACAAATTTTCGCAATCACTTTGCAATATCGCATACGCAAGTGCTCTGTAATAGGAATCAATCAGAACGAAGCACGGACGCAGCTGCGTGTATCGCATTAAACTTTTCGTAATAGACCCCCAGTATTAAGTCGAGCGAGTTTTTATTCGTGATTATGAATAAAAACTTTTTCGTTTTAGTAGGCTCATTGGTAATAGACAAACATTAAAAAAGATAAACTTTATCCCCTAGGGCTAATTATGCTATTTTATCTCGACTCTTTACGTTACTTTGACGCACTTTTTGAGCAATAGGAGTGAAAAATTAATTCATATAAAATTTGCAGCCGCCTGCGACTTGCTCACGTGGAATTGCAATTCCCGTATTTTTTACAATACGGTCTATCACGTAGGTACTATCATGACTGTATTCTGTGGTCCAACACTGTGTTCTCCAACAATGGAATATAGGCACTATTCTTCAAAAGGGAGAGGCCTGCGTCTTGCAGCGGACTATGATAGGTTGTCATGATGAATTTAAAATAATGATATTATAGAGGCGCTTGGTGGCGCAGTGGTTTAGCGCCTGGTCCTGCGATTGCGGAGGCTAAGCAACAGGAGCAAGGGTCGGTCATGGGATGGGTGACCAATAATTTATTATCTTTCGTGCTTTGGTCCCGGCTGCATTCGCCATCGTTAACACCCACAAGTCCGCATTGGACTAACTTGGTTGGTTATGGCCCATCCTCCTTATCCACCCATAAGGAAAGCCTGTGTCCCAGCAGTTCGGAAATTAAAAATAGTTGATGTCTATACATTAATAATGGAAGCAAGATCAATGTAAAAAACACACAAGAAACTATTATCCAATAATAAAAAAATAATAATAAAAAACTGCTACTTATATTTATACGTATCATAGAATATGATTACAAAGTTCTTGATTTTTATTTTTACGTAGGTATGTGCTTACGTGACCGTAACGCCAAAATGTACGTTAAGTGTTACATAAACCCAAAATCACCATGAAACACTTCAATCCAATAACCACTTACATCTTTATTACACTATATTGCTCAACATTCGTTTCAAATTGTTAGTTTCGCACGAAAATGTTCGAAAGTGGCTTTCTACCAGTAAAAGTGATACTGTGTAAAGGATGACATTTCAGACTTTGAAGTAACACTTTCTTGCGTGGGTCAGCGAACTCGGAGAGATAATAAAAGTAAATTAATTGAATGGATTTTCCTTTGAAGGGGTAAATATGAAAAGTATTATTTTTAAAAAGTAAAAAATCTGAGAAATGTACGAGTTCCTAAAACTGATATTTTCTAAGATAACCATAACCTTATTTATAATTATACACTTTTATCTAAACCCATGCTTTAAATCCTCTGTAAATGGTTCTAAAACGGTTAGCTTACTGACGTCATTACAATATCCCGAGCGAGAGCTGCTCCTGCCCACGCGCGATGCGTTGCATTATGAAATTCAGTACAGATTATAACACTCTTGCGGATGACATAATGACGAGGAGGGGGAGGAGGTGTTTCTAATCCATATGTATTCAAATACCTATTGTTTTTTTTCCAAATAAAAATAAATAAATAAATGGGTGTAGATAAAGTCTTGTATGCAACTGTACATAATTAGGTATTAAAACACTAATGTGATAAACCCACATCGTGTTTTAATACCCCTCATTATAGTCCAGTTGCATAAATAACTATTAATAGTATTCCTTTAATTAATGAACAAATGAATATCGAAAGACAAGTGGAAGATAAAAAAAACGTGCGAACCTCTGAAAAACATCTGAATGTTTTAAAACTATATAAGCCCAACCACACACGACGGAATCACAATAGGGAATATGCATAAGTCACCGATTTTGATGAATTTGAGCTTGATCGCTGCGGACACTCGGAAAACATGATGGAACAGAAAAAAAAATGTATTATTTTAGTTTTATCACACGATGAAATCAGGGGAAAATAGCGATATTTTTTTTCATTTTCGGATATAATGCCCTTTACAGTCAGATAGAATATCGAATAAGAAATAATATATTGTTGACACTTATGTACTTAAGCGCAAAATTTAGGGAGATAATTGAAGATTATTGGCTAACTCCATATTAAACGCGCCTGAAACGTGATATGGGACGTCACCGTTTTATATAGATCGTTTCCGGCGGGTGCTGATGCGTGCTAACTTCAATTTATTTTTGATTATACTTTTGATTTTGATTAAAAAAAATGATGCATGTTCCCTATTTGGATAATGTATGAAAATTCCGTACGGAAACATTCTGCATGTGTGTAGTAGGTCCATAGATTTGTATGGATTAGCTGCATTAGTTTCCATCAATAAATTACGTCACACGAATTTCATGATTTTTGACCCCCTCCCCGTCCTTGTCACAGCTGGTCACATTTGTGAGAATTTTAATTTCACCTCTGCTGACGCCTCATTGACCATGCAGGTTTAACTACACAGTCGTGACTCGTGTCGTGACTGCAACCGGACATTTTTATGCAGACTCGAATGACTTGCTAAGCAATGGGAGTCAGCTTACTTTGAGCAAAGAAAGTATGGCAAAACTGCACAGTCTTATGTGTAGAAATCTAAAGTTGACAGTTCTACAGAGTAAAAATATAGCTTTATAGCTATTTCATCTTTATCAATTGTCAAAATATTTAGAAAGATATTTCAATTGAATATGAATGGTGAAAAAATGCTGGCTTACTGCGTAAGAGCAGGATATACTAGAAGAAATTCGACAATGCCACTAGTGACTCGGTAGGTCAGTTAGTCGGTAGTAGGTGACTCGCACCAGATCAATTCTCGTCCGAGAATTGATCTGGTGCGAGTCGTATTTTTTCTAGTATATTATTTAGTATTAAATAATGATTTATCTAAATAAAAAATAAAAATTGCCTGATTGATATCAGTCAATGTGTCGAGCCAATGACTGTTATAACAAGGTGTTTGGAAACAATTTTAAGCATAATGACATATTTTGATTAGGTACGCGAAATGACATACACGCGAAATGACACATAAAGCCGAATATGGTAGGGACCATAAGACTCATAACTTTTACTATGGGACCAACACTGAAATCACGAAAATAACCAGCTGTTTCATACAAAAAATAATAACGAAAATATCAAAATGTATAATAAACCGCCTGAGAAAATAATCTGGTGACGAGTGATTTTTTTTCTAATATAATTATTATTTAGTATTATTATAAAATAGTAATGTGAAATATCAATTTTTTATTTTATTTTTTTTATTATGTTTTAAATATGATTTTATAAAGCACTTTCATAGTCGAGTAGCTTGCACACCCCAGTTTTATCACTGGCATCCCTAGTTCGATTCCTGGCTGGGTCAGTCTAAAAAACTTACTTTTTATTTGTGTAATAATAATTATAATAATACGTATATTTCGAGGCCAAAATAACTTATTACAAATTACAAAGTGAAAGAATAAAAATCATGAGAGAAGAAACTACTCTCCCCAGCAAAATAATAATATTATTAAACTTACACTTTATTAAGTGAGAAAGCTCATGACAAACAGACGACTTGAAACGGAGGTTGCAAGTAGGTAAGTAAGTACATATAAACTTAACAATAACTTACAACTTAATAAAACGCTGCTAGCCCGAGGTCATAGTATTTCTACTATATCATCTTTAGGTGTGTAATCCAGTTGGAAAGCTATACTATACAGGGTTATTTGTAAAAAACCAACAACCTCGCAGGAGTAGATTACCAGCATCATAAACAACAACATATTTTGTTGTACGACTTCTGATAATTCGTTAGATTTTACTTTCATACAAAAAAAATATCATTTTAATTTACTGTTTGTATGTTCATAACACTACGCGCGGCGCGCGGAGCGCCTGGTGCGCGCGACCCGCCCGCCCCGCCGCCATCCATTTATAATAATTGTGTATATTCGTTATTGCACTAATAATAATTGTTACATAATTCATAATAATAATTGTGAGCAAAGGTGGACTTATCTCTAAAGAGATCTCTTCCAGCCAACCTAAGAGGTGTCAGAGATTTACAGTAAGCGGGCACATAAAATAAGTATACAAAAACCTATACTTATTCATATTTATAATATGTTAAGAACAAATATTATTTTATTTGAAATATATTAATTTAGTAAGGTATGTATTATAATAGTATTAATGTAGCTCTGTTGATACAAGCTTTGTTTTGTTCAGAGGGCCAATTAAAATTAAAAAAAATCCCACTCCGTGACAGTATTAACTCTTTTCTAAGGTTCCATCGTCTGTCTACAGTAATTATTTTTGAAATAGGCCCTCAGCCCCTAGCATGATCACCGAAACGCGATTTTCACGTTTAACTGTCAAATGGCAATAGATTTTGACAGTTGAGTATCAATAAAACGTTGTATCACGCGATATATTATTATATCGTGGGCCTGAACTAAATTTAAAAAATATTATGAGAAATTACATTTTTATTATCGATATTAAGCTAATCCCTCCGCCGCACAGTTTCAAGTTTTTTATAGCTCTTCTTTAAGTGTAGCATATACTTTACGCGAAAGTTCGCAGTTAACTCAAATTGTTTATTATTATTATATTTTTCTTAAAGTAAAATCAAGTTCTATTGTGTTAAGGTCTGAGGTTCAATCCATCGAGGTCAGATGATCTTATCAATGACCAAGTGAAACTGTGTGAATAGTGTTGTTAAAAGCGAATGGCACTTACATGTTTTAATTAAAGTTAATCGTAGAAGTTAAGCAATGTTGTGAGTGGTCGGGTTTGGGATGGGTGGGCGGAAGTGTGTAAAGGTTTCTGATTTCGGGTAATATTAGACAACATCACAAACATTTTTCTAATTCCAAAGTAGCTAAAGCATTTGTGTTATGAAAATCAGAGTCAACGGTGAAACTACAAACACCCAGACCTGAGCCAACATAGAAAAATCGTTTTCTAAATTGACCCAGCCGGGGATCGAACCTCAGAGACCTCAGAGATGGTGACACCGTGAAAACCGGTGTACAAACCACTCGACCGCGGAGGTCTTCATATACCTATTGGGTAGTTTTTTAAATTTTACATTTATATTTTAACACTTCATACTGATATAAATATTTTACTCTTAATTCTAAATTAATAGTGTCATAGATACTTCCCAGCTACGCCACCATGCTGTACAAATTTCCAAATACCCTCAAATGAAAGACCATAAAATGTACTTAATTGTACCTCATATCAAAAAATTGTACCAACGATAGTTTCAGAGAAAAAACACTTAATTGTATTAGGTATGAACTTTAAAGAAACCAATTAAATGTGTTCATGATATCAATTGTATGATGTCAAATTACTATTTTGTGATGGGTTGCTGAAATTGCAATTAAAACTTTTTTAAACTTCAACTTAAGTTTTATAACTGTCTATGTTATAATAAAAGTTCGAATTATAAAATCAATGGGCTAGCTCTAGCTGTTTATGAGATAATAATCTGATAACAAAAGAAAAAGAACTGGCCACAAAAAAGTAACAATAAAATTCAATAAGCGTTGTCAATCTTTTGGATAACTGTAGAAAAAGCAAAAAGGTTCATTGCACCTTTTTCAAAGTAATTTTTATTGATTATTATTACATAATTATCTATAATCTATATATTACCGTTAAAGTGCGTGAATCAGTTAGAGAGCACATTAAGGGTCCATAATAAGAAAACATTTTTTATAGAGAAACGGAAAGTTGTAGCCACATAAAAATCATACAACAAGCTAAAGAGATTCTCTAGTACTACTAGCTACAAGTATTAAATTGCGTATAAACCTCACAGATGATTGTAAAAAAAAATGAATAACATCAATAGCGCTTGCGTAAGGTCATATTTTTAACCGACTTCCAAAAAAGGAGGAGGTTCTATGTTCGTCTGTATATTTGTTTTTTTTTTTTTTTTTGTGTATGTCCACCGATTACTCGAAGACGGCTGGACCGATTGAAATGATTCAAACGTTATTACATTAGGTACACTCCCAAGTTGGTCCCATTTTTTAAAATTTTGAAATCGGTTCAGTACTTTTCAAGTAATTTTGAAAAAAAAGCACGAAAATAGTATGATTTTGCGTGAATTACCTCGATGATTGGTCGTATTACTTCTTTGTTAATGAACTGATTAAGATAATTATTTTTTTGTTGGAAGAGGGATATCTTAGGTGTAGTTTTTTAACCGACTTAAAAAAGGAGGTTCTCAGTTTGACCCGTATTTAAGTATGTTTCTCCGCGATTATCTTACGTTTGGCTGAGCCGATTTTTCTACATAATATAATATACCTTACCTACAAGGTACCTACACTAAAAATAAAAAAAATAAAATTTAAAAAAAAAAACAAAAAGCCGACTTCAAAAACCTACCTCTAAAAAGCAAGAAATAATATTCGTAATAATAAAAATACGTCTATTGAAGTCGGGTGGGGCTTTTAGAATAAAAAAAAGGAATTTGTACTCCAGCCCCACCCGACTTCAATAGACGTATTTTTATTATTACGAATATTATTTCTTGCATTTTAGAGGTAGGTTTTTTGAAGTCGGTTTTTTGTTTTTTTTAAACAATTTTTTGGCGTAAATAATAGCGGAAACGTATTGAATTCTACATCAAAATACACTTTAACGTACTGTGCAGTAGCTCCAATAACTTTTTTTTCAAGAAAGACAAATTATTGTGCAAAAGATAATGGTGAAAAAACAACGAAAAATGCCGAAAAAGTCCAGAAGTGAGGTTATTTTCCTTACTTTTTACACGTAAAGAAAAATACAGATGTTTCCGCATAACCGATCCTTAACTAGTTAATCTGCAGATTGCTAGGTAATCTGAAAGTAAATTTTACAAAAACGTCATTTTACAGAAACTTTAATTTACTTTCAATATAGAACTCTAACATTACTAAATAATATACTTGAAAAAATACGACTCGCACCAGATCAATACTCAGACGGGAATGGAACCCGCGACCTTTGGATATGCGGTCCAATGCTCTGACCACTGAGCTACCGAGTCACTAGTAACATAGTCGAATTTCTTCTAGTATATCCTACTCGATTCCCGTCTGAGTATTGATCTGGTGCGAGTCGTATTTTTTCTAGTATATTATTTAGTACTGTATAAAAATAGCATTGTGAATGCAAAAATCTCAAATTAAAAAAAAAATTGATCTCTAACCTTAATTTTCTGAAGCCTTGGCTATTTCTCTGTTTTCCGCACTTTAACGGTGTAGCAGCAAATTAATACTTAAATAAATTAAAAATCTCATCATATCAGCCGCACGACACCCTCTGCTGGGTATAGGCCTCCCCCAAGGATCTCTACGACGACCGGTCCTGCTTGGCCCGCATCCAGCGGCGCACCGCGACCTTTACCCTGACGTCGGTCCTCCTTGTCGGGGGCCTACCCACGGAGCGTCGTCCGGTGCGCGCGAGCCATTCCAGAACCATTCCGCCCCAACGGTCATCGGTTCTTCTCGCTATGGTGTCCCACCCACTGCCACTTTAGCTGAGCAATCCTTCGAGCGATGTCGGTTACCTTAGTTCTCCTACTGATCTCCTCATTTATGATTCGATCACAAATTAGTATTGTTCAAATTAAGATTAATCTTGATTCAGAATTTTTAGGTAGATGGCAGGAGAGGTTGACCGGAGATCGACAGAGCTTGGAGCTTGACCAAATAGACCTAACAGACGTTGCTCTAATCGTTCAGCAACTGGCTAGCTAAATCACTCATGTTATGGAAATATTAGACAAAGACGGTACCACAAACACCTAGATACGAAACAATAATAAAAAAGTTTTTTTTCTACATTGTCCCCGCCAAAATTATTTGCAAAATTAAGTTATACTGTATAACATGTATACTGTGGCCGACCTCAAATGTTTGATACCTGCTAAGTATCAACTTGAACTTGCAACAGGTGTACGGTGTGCAAAAAAGTCTGTTAATGATAAGATAATGGGATTATTGGATAAACATAGCACTTAGTTTTTTATTTGGTGTATTTGTTCAAATAAAGGTTTATAAAATCGATCGCCAACTTAAGCGTGGATTTAATAACATTTCTTCACTTTTAACACGACGCGATTTGCGGTCTAGCTATTTAGGTCGAAACTATTTAACTACCAAAATCCTAAAATATCATTAATAACTTTTTGTTAACAACGATAACAAATAAAAAAACCGAAGACATGGTCGTTCTCAAATAAAATAAAAAATACTTCGAAGAAAAATAAGAACCCAAATTATCAAGGAATCTTCCAGGAATGCGTAACAAAACACTTCATAATAGGACATCATTTTTATCCTATCTGATTTACCTAACAACTTTGAACCATCTCACTGTTAAAATAAATCTGAAATTGCTTTAAAGACCTTAAAGGAACAATTTGACCACAAAAAAGATGAAAAAGAAAAAAAAATGTTTGCTTTTCCTGCTGACTGTACCGTACAAATAAACTTTCTATTGTGTGCCGCGCCGTGTCGAATACTTTATCGATAATAGCTCGAGGGACAGTAGTGATGGCTTAATTCGATAAAAATGTTATCGATGTAGGAATTGTAGAATTTATTTAACTTATTTATTTAACGTTAAATTCAGCTGAAAGTTTTATTTTAATGAAAGAATTTTTTTATTAAATCCCTTTCTCTTATACTTACTTAAAATATTATTAACACACAGATTCCGGATAAGTTAGATAACTTTTATTTCATATAAATTCTGCTTAATTTTAAAATTAAACAAGGAAACAATTATGAAAGCTCTAAAAAGGTCTTTATTAACAGCCTCGTTTAATTTACATCGTTATTAGACCGCTCTCTTTTTAGTTATTATTAGTTGTTAGAGTTTTAAGATACTATTTTTATAATAAGTAAATGAATTAATAAATGCAAAAAAAAACTACGTAAGTTCTACATCAAAAATTTGTAGAGCCTGAAATTTGGGTAAAGGTCTCCTTTTAGTTTTCTCAGACAACTGACAACTTTCAGAAGCGCTCATGGCGGAGCTTGACAAACTGATCGTACTCGATCACGTTTGTTAAGCAACGCTCGGTTTGGTCGGGTGTCGGATGGGTGACCGTTAAGTAGCATTACAACTGAGCGCTTTCGTGCTTCGGAGGACACGTTAAACCGTCGGTCCTGGCTGTTGTCATCTGATAACAGTTGTTAAGACTAGATTTTGGTGGGCTCTAATCCTCATACGATAAGATGAAGAAAGAATCGACAACTTTCGTCCTTTTCCCCTCACTAGAGCACCGTGACCCCCAGCGAAAGTCCAGCCTACCCCACTATACAAGTGATGTGTTTTCCATTGCTGCTGCTCCCAGAAGACTGCACGTCTAAGGTCACTGACCTCGAGAAATTGAAAGTTAGGTTAGGTGCTAGTAATGTCACCTGCATTCTGATATTGGTATCGATAGTGATCAAAAAGGTTTCACGCCTGTAGCACACCTCCACCGCGATACACCGTAGCACGGTCCGCCATGAGATCGACAGGCGAAACAAATGCGAACAGGCAGCGTGTTCTGATGCATAGAAGCTCCACGCGGGGGTCCGCCCGACCGTCTCCGACCGTTGGCACACGCGAAAGTAATGACGCGAAACCGCTACGTAGATGTGATCCGCATATCGTCGTCGATGGAAGAGGACTTATAGCGGAACTATGGCGTTCCGCCATAGTTCCGCGGTAACCGCGGTTTCACTGGTACTGTTTTGCGGCGGAGGTGTGCTACAGACGTTAATCAATGCACCAATTAAAAATTAAAAATAAGTTTTTCGCAAACTCTCTTTCTATTTTAAAATGATTTAGTCACAAAAAGTTATAAATCTGAAAAAGTTAATTTTGAAAAAAAAAACGTTGCAATGCGATCAAATTAACAATAGACAGTGATCAACTGCAACTTCACTAAAGAATGTATCGCAGAAAGTAAATTTCACTGTAGGTCAATCTCTCAATCACCAAGTTTTATTTTTTATTTTCATATTTTTGCAAAGTTTTTTAGAGATATTTTTTTGACAAAAAACATTCTTTTTACACAGATTTACAAAAATCTTACTATGAAAGAGTTTAAAACTTCGTTTCTTAACAATATAGAGCAACGCTGTTGCACTTTTTCCATTCAAAACTAATAAACATAACTTAAAAGAAAAAAAATATCAAAAGAGTCCTATCGAAATCGTAACTAAATAACTATAAAAATTAATTATCCATTTGTGACGAACATAATCAATTTACCGTTCTTAAAATATTAACTCGATAAAAATGTTCAATAGCCGCAGTTTGTACAACCTACTTACGACATAACGTATTTTTATCTCTTTCACACATACTAAAAAGACTTTCACTAGAAAGAGACAGGTGTTCATTAACACAGAAGTGGTAAAAATCTATAAATTTGGACAGAATTATGTCATTAACTCGGTTATTAGAAAAAGTGAGATAAATTGACCGGTATGGCATTTAATCTTTTAATAGTGACTACGGAAACTTTGGAGATAAAACAATTACTAACAATGTGATTTTAACTATATGCGACAGAAGCTGCATCTTCTTTACTTTGTTGAAGAATGTATGGTAAAAAGTAAATTTTACAGTTTCCTTAAATTGTTAAAATATACTCTTTGTTTTACAGATTTAAAATACATGGTTTTGTGTTTGTACTAACTGTACCGCAAGCGCTCTGGATTTGGTCACTTCTGGTAGTCTTCTTCTTTTGTTTAATTAATCGCATTATAATAATAATCATAATTTAATTGCTTTGATTCATCGTGTATCAAAAAATTCTATCAGACCTTGAAAAAGGTGATAGTGTTGCTGAAACTGAACAAATTTCTCCACGGAACATTGGTCGAAGAACGAAAAAAAATGTTCATACTCCCATACAAAATAAAATGTATTGGTCAGCTGACCGACTTACTATGAATTTGTGTCCAATGTATTTGGTTTTTATTTTTCTTGCTTAATGTGTTTGTTTATTCAACTTTATATACTAGCTATTTGTGGAAACTGTTTTGGCAAATGTGTGATTCAATTGTGGTACCCATATTTATTGTAAATTGCTGTTTGATTCCCTAATAAACTAAAATTAAAAAAAATAAAAAAAAGGCGAAAAAAATCGTTTTTCGACCTATGTTCCTTGGAGAATATTGTTTAGTTTCAGCAACACTATCACCTTTTCAGGATCTGACAGGATTTTTGATACACGATGTATAGAGAGTTGAAAAGATGTAGTGTGAGTCATTCATAAGCATAAATATTTCTTTTATTATTTTTTAAAACTAGTGGCTGAGTGAGCTGTAAACCTGGTGATTGTGACATTTTTTTTTTAAATAGTTGACAGCTGGACAGACACACAAAACCATTTTTGAGACTCTCCGCTTGTGCTTTGCGTTCGCTCGGTCAATAGGTGACAAACTTTAATATTTGATAAAAAAATTTTTGCTGTAGAATGTATTTGTCCATCAGCCATTTTTGATGTCTCCACTGCTGGGGCACAGGCCTTCCTTATGGGTGGTAAGGAGGATGGGCCATAACCCACCACGCGGGCCCAATGCGGATTGGTGGGTGTTAACAACTGCAAATGCAGCCGGGACCAACGGCTTAACGCGCCTTCCGAAGCACGGAGGAGCTCGAGATAATGTATTTAGGTAAGCTTAATTAGGTAAATCTGTAATCTTTAATAGTAGATTGTTATACAAGACGCTAAAATTACCCATTGCATACGAGGTAGTTTTATTCCCGAGCTTTAGCGAGGGAATAAATAGAAACCGAGTTACAATGGGTTTTAGCGTCATGTGTTACACTATACTTTTCACTACGATTGCGAGAAAATAAAATACAATATTAAATATAGTTTATACCTACTTCCGTAAATGAATCCACTCGTTTTTTTATCCTCCACTCATAAACTTTTTGTACAATATTTAAATAAATGATTTGTGCTTGACGGCAAAAGATTAAAATTATTTCTTTCCTATTACAGTCACACTATTCAATCAGTTTGTAATTATAGAAAAATTCTAAAGATTTCGCGCCATTGTACCTTTTTGTAATTTCTGCTGTAGCAGCTTAGCAACACAAACACGCATGATTTACGATTCACTCTGTACACAGAGTATAAATAAGTCTATGATTTCACCGAATAGATGCTTTTAGTTCCATTTTCAAAAATAAGAATGAGAAACTGGGGGCCTATTACGAAACTTGGTCACGATAGTCGTCCGCAGTTCGTCGGTTGTAGTTATTACAAATGTTTTCAATGTAGCTATCGTAGTCCATAGTCTATTGAACGAATAATGACGGATCCACTAGAGAGAAACTGTCAAATTTACGCAATCACTTTGCAATATCGCATACGCAAGTGCTTTGTAATAGGAATCAATCAGAACGAAGCACGGACGCAGCTACGTGTATCGTATTAAATTTTTCGTAATAGACCCCCAGTATTAAGTCGGGCGAGTTTTTATTCGTGATTATGAATAAAGACTTTTTCGTTTTAGTAGGCTCATTGGTAATAGACAAACATTAAAAAAGAAAAAACTTTATCCCCTAGGGCTTATTATGCTATTTTATCTCGACTCTTGTACGTTACAATGACGCACTTTTTGAGCAAGAGGAGTGAAAAAGATATTAAGTACTTACAATATTATTATCTAAAAATTATTATTGTTAACTTATTTTCTATTTTATAAAAAAAACAGAATACCTACAAAATTCTTTCACTTTTCTATATGATTAATAATACACTTTACAAATCAATAAAGTAATTCATAGCTTACGTGGTTAATTGACGAAAAGAAATGATTGGCTGTCCCCTTCTGACATAGGTCTGTCTCTTACAATTTCTCATTTCACCGTTCACTTGTTTAGCAAGTTGCTATCACTTACTTTGACCGAGTTCCTATAGTTTACGCACGAAGTTTAACTCAACTTTATTTTAAAGGTAGTAAAGGTGAAAATTTTCCACTGGAGAAAGTATGATGGAACTATTTCAAAGCCAACCACCTCAAGCAATATGTATGTTTCTTATTTCATAGTGTTAAGTTGGTCACTCGGCTAGTGGGTTCTTAGCAGTAACATCGCTCGCACGTCTTCACAACAAAACCAGATTCACTAAGATAATAACGTGGATAAAAAATGCCGGGAATGCCGGTCAAGTGGCGCCACTAAAAAAACCTAATTTAAAAAATAAAATGTGCAGATAAGTCCGTTGCGCTGGAGTTTTAAAAGTAAAATTTGCGCGGCAAGCGATACGACAAAATGACATTTCAAAAGTGCCAGTTTTTTGGAAGATGTGAAGTGACGCCTTTGTTGTTATTATTAGTGTTTTTAGCTGTATTGGACAATTTTACCAGCAATGCTCAAGAAAATTACAGGGGTATGTAATTTCTTTCAAATCCTGACAGCAATTTCATGTTTAGGTTTTGTTTTACAGCTAATGGTTAGCACCTATAATTCAGGTTTAATTTAAAAAGGAAAAGAATTAATTAGGTATCTGGCAGATGTGATAATTAGAACATATCTGGAAGGTTTACACAGGTCGTCTAAACTTCATGAGTAAAATATCAGTAAAGTTGTACTTAGATTCGATCAATGCATTGAAACTTAATAAGTGGCAATTAAAACCTTTAAATCTTGTAGTGCGGCACCGGAAAATTTATCCGAAAAGTTATTAGCAACAAGACTTTTTCTTTTTAGGCACGAAACAAAAAACAATCAATTACATAGAGAGAGATATACTACAATATGTTTAGCTACCTATAATACAATACAATAATTGCCAACCTGTTCGTCATTTTAATAAGAACACAACTTTCTCGATGACCCCGTAACATTTGCAACTGGCTTAAAAAAAGTAGGCGCAATGCCGCCAATTTGAAACGAAAAAAGTAATCCGTGTTTATGGTGTAATTTTGGCGGCAATTGTCTGTGGTCAAATATCGAGGAATCTATGATCTATTCCAATTTAAAACAGAAGATTTAATTCACCGTTTTGTTAATAGAAAACTAATTTGGTATTACGATAGTGGTTTTTATATTTCCTATATATTTTATAGCTTTTTTAAGGAATTAAGTACACACCAATAAAATAAAGAAAAGCTTAAGAGCACCTAAACATCTTGCCTTTGACTTTTTCGTTATCAATCAGTCCAAATATTTAAAAATAACATTCCAACAGCGAGCGTTCAATAATCTTTACCAAAAAATGCAACTCGAAATTAGCCATTTTTGATGGCCCCACTGCTGGGAGAGGCCTTCTAGGATAAGGAGGATGTGCCACAGCCCACCACGCAGGCCTAATGTGGATTGGTGAGCGTTAGCGACTGCAAATACATACGGGACCAACAGCTTATTTTTGAAGGAAGGAGGTGGAACTCGAGATAATAAATTTTTAGTCACCCACCCCATGACCGACTCTTGCGAAAGTTGCTTAACTTCCACAATCGCATGGCCAGGCTCTAAACCAATGAACTGCGCCAACTATTCTACAAAAAATGCAACTGTCAAAACAATTACATCTTGAAATTATTTCAGTAATATTTTTAATAAAGTTTTTTAAACTCATTTATTTGAAAAGTTCAATTTCTCAATGGGGAACATGCATACAAAGTCACCGATTTTGACAAATTTGAGCTTGATCGCTGCGGACACGTATAAAAACATGATGTAACAGAAAAATTAAAATGTACTATTTTAGTTTTTATTTTAAATTCCTGGCTAACTCCATACAAACGTGGCATAAGTGACGTCACAAATGTTGACCGTTTTGTATAGAGCGTTTTCGGCGGGTGCTGCTGCGCGCTAACTTCAAGTGAATATATCACGAGAAAAAAACGCAAGAGAAAAGTTTTAATATTACAGTTGATTCTCTCACGCATTATACTATTGATTTTGATACAAAAAAAATGTATGCATGTTCCCCATTATCTTTACAATAAGTTTTCGTAAATTCAACGGCATTTTAGCCCAGAAATGAAAAAGAATGTCACCATTACCCATTATATTATTTATCATAACAACTTTTTATAAAACATAATAACATCCAAATTCTTATGAACTTATAACCAATAATTATAACTATTTAGGTCAAAATCACTACATCGTTATGAAGACATTATGATAAAATCAAGAACCCAATAACAATAAGTAATAAACTATCATAAACAACATTCATAAAAAAAGTTGTTACGGTTTTTAATAAGTAGGCACTTGTTCGTAAAAAATCCACAGTTTTGACTTTGTGCCTCGAGGTCTAAGATTTATCAACTCTTAGTTGATTTTAAAATAAATGTACAAACTGCTTTGGGCAATGTAAATTGGCATTTGGCATACTTTATTTATAAATCGATAGCTGTATAAAAAATGAGAGGTTTTTAATTTTTCATAATAAAATACAGATACACATACACATATACAGATACAGAACAAAATACAGATTTTAATGTATTTTTCTTTCTGTTTCGACGTTTTTTCGGAAAACTGTCGTTTGTTTATTTTGGTTACAAATAACTTGGGTACAAAGTTAGATGATTTTTATAAGTTTCAAGTTCGTAAAAAATAGATTATTAATAAATGAAAATCTTACGAATTTACGATTTACAATTTTGTTTAAATTTTGTTATTATGGTTATTTACTAGGCATCTTAATTTGTCAACCTGTGGATGATTAGGCCAAAAATGCCATCCCTGATTTGTTTATAACAAAGTTGCATCAATATTAATGCAACTTTGTTATAAACAAATAAATATTGATGCAACTTTGTTATAAACAATAATGTTATTGGCTGTTGTTGTCACATAAACAATAAAAAAACCACTTATTATCGAAATCTGATAAGAAATTCTGACTACTAATTTAATTAATAAACTGTCATAGATAAAGTTATCGATTCATTGACCCAAAGAATTTTTAATAAATTAACAATCAACATAACACCTTTCCTCTAATTTCAATGCAATGATATCACGATTCTAGTCCTAAACTAAACACCATACTAACTAAACTACGCTATAAACGTACCATAACTTTACCATGGACACGTCACTTTCTCTTATAGAAATGGACAACGTCTTTGGTCTGCATTCTGTTGGTTGTTTTTGGTGTAACCATCAAGTAACCGTTTAATTGCGTAACATTCTGTTTTTATTTCGTTTTATGACGCGGTTGTTTTAAATATTATCGCTTTGGTATGAAAGAAAATTAAAAAATAAAATTATAGTTTTATAAATACTGCCAATTTTACCTAATATCTACTTAACTATAACCCAGATAAACTCTGTGAGGATTCGTGGTTATTATTATTTGAGTGTTAGGGGCACTGCAGCTCTGATAGAGCTGTAGGTAGTCACTGCGACCTAACAGATCTATTGTGCAATACTAAATAATATACTAGAAAAAATACGACTCGCACCAGATCAATACTCAGACGGGAATCGAACCCGCGACCTTTGGATATCCGGTCCAATGCTCTGACCGCTGAGCTACCGAGTCACTAGTGACATCGCCGAATTTCTTCTAGTATATCCTACTCTTACGCTGCAAGCCAGCGTTATTTCACCAATGTAAGAAATTACCTCGACATTCAATTGAAATATCTTTCCAGATATTTGGCAATCGATTAAGATGAAATAGCCATATAATTTTTAAATTTGAGATTTATGCATTCACAATGCTATTTTTACACAATACTAAATAATATACTAGAAAAAATACGACTCGCACCAGATCAATACTCAGACGGGAATCGAACCCGCGACCCGGATATCCAAAGGTATTGTGTAAAAATAGCATTGTGAATGCAAAAATCTCAAATTTAAAAAGATCTATTGTGACTCGCCACCTTATTATAGTAACTCTTTAAGCCCTGCGGAGTTCAGTAAATCTAGTATCTTCCTGGTTTTAAGAGTTTTTATTCACTCCGGGTCGATTGCGGATTCGTGGAGCGGCTATGTGTAAAATATGTTATCATAAATAAGTGGTATTGAATAAATGAATAATGAATAAAAAAATATGTAGGTAGTTTTTTGTTTTAGGCTCTCGTAGTATTTTGAGTCGTTCCCATGACGGCCCTCGCCGCTGAGTAACAACATTAAGGGCTGATTTTTCAATCCTCAGATAACAGATATCAGTCAGTTAAATTATTAACCAAATAAAATAAATGGCATTCAAAACATTTGACAGACAAGCGAATGTCAGACATTTTCAATTTGGCGTTTTAATACGTTATCAATCTAGGCACTGGAAAATCAGCCCTAAAAATAAAATTATGGTTTTCGACAAACAACTCGTCCCCGCTTATCAAATTAGATTTCGTACAGTCAGGAACAAAATTATTAACTTATTGAACACTTTGTTCAGTACCCCTAGCACGAACATCTATAGAGAAAAAAACGCGCCTAAAAGTACTCGAAGAAGATTTATCTATGAGAAATCTCATTTTGCTTTTCGGCGGTAGATGGCTCTGTACAAATTTCCCATATTTTATACAAAATTACTCTATCAAATATTTTTATGCGCGTTTATGTGCGTTTAACAGCTATCGAAAAAATAACGCGCATTTTGCACTTTTTACAACTGAGTAAATTTACAAGGCTCGTGTAGTTTGTTGCTTACAACCCATTATTAATAAATTAATTCTGGGAATAATATTTTTCTCTAAGATTGAAGTATCGCATTGACGCAACAGAATTTAATTACACTGGAGGAGCACTAACAAGAGTATTAATTGTGACCAAAAAGTATTTTATAGGTTCCCGAGCTCGTTACTGTCAAAGCACCGGTACGAACCGGTCCGCCAAAAAATACCTCCAGGAGGTGACCCGGTTCCAAACCAAACAGGGCTGTCTGCAACATTCATCGGCAATGCTTTTTTTCAAAGGCACGTATTAATCACGTCACAATACAATCAAATTAGACATTGATCGTTGCATCGAATCAGGTATTTTTGGTTTTTTAATATATTGTTGGTAATATGTGGAGGCAATGTTAATCCAAGCCAATCCTGCCCTCGGCAGACGATCGGGTCATACTACAAAAAAAATTACCAATATTCAGTTTTTGTCGATTTTGACCCGGAAGGACTGGTTTTTCATCAATATTGTGTAATAAAGTTTTAAAGAAGGTTAAATTTGCAACCATTTGATGGTAAACGATTTTGATATGACCGATAGTTTTGGAGACACAGCGTGTCCGTTTCAGCTTGAGCAAAAATGCTTTCGCATGTCCGGTTGACCGTCTGTTCTCTACAGGTCGCAGGCGTGATGGACATACGAGTGAGATACCTTATATTATTATCGTAAAATGAAATATCTTAGAGAGTGAAATATGGAATGAAAGTTTGTATAAATAAAGAGGAATAAAGAGGAAAAAAAAGTCACGCAGATGAAGCCGCGGGCTGCCACTAGGTAAATAATTTGTTTATATTCTTCCATGCCGTATATTATTCTTGTTTTTTTTAAAGATAAAACCAATAATAATAATCGGATGACGTATTATCGGAAAACGTACCACAACATTTTTGGTAGGTGTGTAATTTTTTGTCTATTGTAATTTATTATCGCTTCGCCTTAACATTTAGCTAAAACATGTTACTAAAATTAAGTATCTACCTACCTACTAAAAAAGAAGATATGACACAACCCTATTTTTGGAAGTAAAGAAGTGATTCCTGGAAATCATTATAGTGAAATTTTCGATACCATAAAAACTGTTATAAAAGCGTTTTTGTACAAACTCATTTAAAAGGAACTTTTTAAATAAACAAATCACCAAAAACATTTTCATGTAAAATGTTGCCAAGACGAGACCATATCTCGCACTGTCAAAAAGTTATCAGACCTCATGTAGAGTCAAGCTTCTAACTCTACACGTCCTAATAGGGATGATGACTAATGAATAAAATAACGAAATACTAAAAAAAAAGCGTAAACATATTAAACTTTTAGAGTAGCTTGTATACCTCATGGTTTTATATATTGCATATTATTTATTTTATGACCCTTCAAAGTTGGGTGGACAAGTCCATTTAAAAAGTATAAAATTTATTAAAATAAATGATACCTTTAATTAGTCCGTAAAATGTATAGCAAATTTGTCTAAGAAACTATTTTGATAAACACAATATTTAATATAGCTGCCGAACAAATTTCCTACGCGTTGCATACAAACTTCTCAGGCGTGACGTCATAACTAGGAAGCCATTAGTATGGAGCGTTTTTGGGCGAGTTCATTTGTGTGCATTTCACACTGTGATATCTCGGGCAGTTTTCATGCTAGCGACTTAATTCTTTTACCAATGTTTCTTTTTTTGAGAGGTAATTTATGTAACATAAAATAAAAAAGTTGTCATCATCCCTATTCTACAATCCCTAACTTCACAAACGCTACATCTTAGTCAAAATATGTGGCTTGGCCATTCCGCTACATTCACATGGGCGTAAAGTGAAGAAAAGTATTCACTGTTCATTACTTTTCTGTTATAACAATAGTTCTTGTAGTAACGAAACGGCTAAGCCACATATTTTGACTAAGGTGTAAAGTTTGTGAAGTTAGGGCCTTAGACGCGGTGGCTCTACATGAGATCGAGAGACGTGCGAGCCATATAAATGGTCTTATGTATCTTCTTAATTGGTGTTAATTGGTTAATCTTTTCAATATTATAGTACTTATAGAGAAAGTTATGGTAAAATATAGGTATAATAAACTTAACAACATGATTTATCTGCGAAATGACTTAAAACCTACATAAATAAAAAAGATAAACTGACTACTATTAATATCAGCGCATGCAATGCCTTAAGTTAAACATTTATTTTTTATGTCCCCACTGCTGGGGCACATGCCTCATTTAAAAGTACCACGCAGGCCCAATGCAGATTGTTGATTCAAGATCATTGTTTAGTATTATTATACTTAATTACCTACTCTGTGGTTTGACACTTGACGTTTTGGTTTTCTTAGTCTGTGATCGTCCCCTTGTGAAAAATGTAACTCTCGCTCCACGCTCTTTCTGCATGAATTTACATAAAAACTGATATTTAAGATTGTTTATGAATCAATCGGTTAATTGTTCTTGTATTGTATTAGATAAACTAACAACTAACTAAATATTAAAACAATAGGTAATGAAAAAGTAAGTAGGTAGGTAGGTATATGAACAAACTAGGTAATAATAATTATGACAAAAAATGTAATGAAAAAAGTTACATAATGTAGGTTCACAATGTTTTTGGATGGCACTAATACTGAAATGAAACACTTTTTTTATTATTATTATTATTAAGGATTACAACGCGTTGATATATTAATAATTCAGGGGTAGTTTATGAATTATTTAGTTTGGATTTATTGGTGTTTTGATTAAAATTGTATTGTATGTATACTTTCATTAATTTTCCAAATTTTTATTATTTTCATTTTCCTTATGTGATGTACAGAATAAATAATAGTAATTAGAACACATTAGATTTTTAATAACATCAAAAGTTCGAATACGCATCGTCGCATGCGATCTCACATAATCTGGGTGTTAATGCACCGGTTGTATGCAAACCCGTTAATGTATGCAGTTTGCGATGCTGAACGGGGAACGGTGTTTGTTTCATAATTAATCGATAAATTCGCTTACTGTACTTGTCGTTATCGATTTTTTAATCGATTGAATTGGCAGGTACGATTTAGGGTTGACCCGATGGGCCGAACAAAAAATGTATTGGAAAATATTACATAATTTTATTGATCAATGAGCTAGAAACTACATACTCGGGTAACATGAAATTGTCTACCATGGGGAGTCTTGGAGGTCACTAAACAAATATTTACTATTACTATTGTATGTTCTGTGAAATCAAATAGTTTTAGACCTATTTATGTTAGAACGTGTTTTGCTCTTAAAACGATTTGATCCAGAAAAGCATGTGTAACTTCAAAACTATTATTGCTAGATTTTTTTGTATTATTATTTATATTATTTAGTATAGTATAAAAATAGCATGCAAAAATCTCATATTTAAAAATTCCATAGCTATTTCATCTTTATCAATTGTCAAAATATCTGGAAAGATATTTCAATTGAATGTCGACTAAAATTCTGAATATAAAATACAATTAAAGTCTCCTCAAGAACCAGTTTGTTAATAAACTATTATGTTAATTAAACCTTATTAATATACACTTATGTACTTCGTTCGTTGAAAGAAAACTTTGTCAAGGCATCTTTTTCAAATTGCAAAAGTTTTTGAGTCTTTCGATGATTTCACTTACCGTAACTCTATCGTAATAGCGGTACCGTAATAACATAATATATCGATTTAGAAAAGAAAGCGGTGCGATACCGATTATATCGATCGATCACGTAGCTCGATACACTCCGTCACTTTCGTCCGGACTTGAAAGTTTGAGACAAAAGGTGATTTAGATATCAGACATATTTTATATAAAAAAGTGGATTTACTGAAGATGGGATGTAGGTATATTTGTGTTTTATGTTATTTTATTTACGTTTATGGTACCCACAATATTATAAAATAATACACCGACTGTTTTTCATTTTACTTTTACACAATCAGGGACCCTGTTATGTTATGTTTTGGTATTTGTTGGAAATAGATTTTGAAGTTCATTAAAATATTTAAAAGGACATCATCCATTTTGGTCCAAATGTGAAAGGGCCGGCCAAAAAGCAAAAGTGCTTTATTGTGATAGATTTTGTCCACCTAAGCATTTCTTATTATGGCGCCGAGGCTGTAGCAATTTTTTAATTGTTGTTATGGCGTCAGAATTAGATAAGATGGTGCCAGCTAGCCAGGCGTACTTGAAATTGCCACGGTACCATTATTGGTACCATGGCAAAAAATATTTGTCACCATACCATCAATAGTACTGTCTAATGGTACCACGGCAAAGGTAGGCTACCACTAACCAAACAAAGTACATAATAATATTTTGTACTTTATTATGTGTATGAAATAGAGATGAGATGATTTAGCGTCTGGCCCAGCGATTGCGGAAGTTAAGCAACGTTCGCATGGGTCGGTCATGGGATGGGTGACCAAAAATTTATTAGCTCGAGCTCCTCCGTGCTTCGGAAGGCACGTTAAGCCGTTGGTCCCGGCTGCATTTGCAGTCGTTAACACCTACCAATCCGCATTGGGCCCGCGTGGTGGGTTATGGCCCATCCTCGTTACCAAGCCTTTCTTATGGAAGACCTGTGCCCCAGCAGTGGGGACATCAAAAAGGCTGATGGACATGAAATAGAGTACTAATGTATCCCCCTCTTGGGAATCGAACCCGGGACTCTTGCGTCTTACACGGGTGGGCGAACCACTAGACCACAGAAGCGGTTAAATCTATTTGATTTTCACTGGCACGTGTAACTAGTTATGCAATTGGTATTTGTAAAATTTCTATTGTATTTTCTCTGAACAATAAATCATTAAAGTTTTAAGTCGTTACCGATGACACATTGTCTCCGAAAGTCGATGATAAACGAAGAATTTACAACCGCATAGTTAGTTTTAAATGCTTTGTTGATGTGTTCAAATATGTGAGGTTACATAATTGTATTTATTAAAGAAAGTCGTGGTTACAAAAACTATATTCTCAGTGGTAGAGTTAGAAAATTAATAAAATTATGTTACCTTTATATGCTTACGCTGAGTACCTAAGTTACTAAGTTGCATTTTCCATACTAACAATTTCTTAATAAAATTGATTAAGTATTTAAAAAACTGTGGAAACTTAATATCCAAAAAGTTATATAGAGCTCCTTAAAACTGTACATTAATTGGTTATTTGACCTGAAAATGTCAATATCTAATAGTTATCTACTTATCTATATCTATATACCTACAAATAATAATACTGTTAAATGTTTTTGCAAAAACCGCCCAATGGATTTAATGAAATTTTCAGAGGTTGGTAGCTTGGGGTTCAACTTAAAATCTAAGCTGTTTCATTTCATTCCGGCGAGTAAATACAAGCAGGGAAACAGCTTGAACTCTACTGCTTGTCAAATCCATACTTTATAGCTCTATCTACTATTGCAATAAAAGTTCTTTAAAAAATCATTATTTCAATAAAATAAAAAAATTAAAACAATCAAACATTAAAATAGTACCTACACTTGATACCAACTTCATTACACCGCCGTCTCTACCACAATGGCACCTGAATAGTATAATTTCACTTTCGTTTGACCCGCCGACAGTCAAGTGGTTCGTTCGAGTGTAAGTTAGACTGTTATTCAAGGTCACTGGTACATTTCACTTGCCAGTAACTTAAGCGATTTCAACTCATAGATTTTTATTTTTGTTATAAATAGTATTATATAATATTATTAGTCTTTTTGGTGGGGTTGTAGAGTTTTGGAATGTTCTTGATTGAGGTTTTTTGTGTGTTTGATGTTAAAAAAAACTCAGACAAACAGGGTTTCTTTTTAAATTTTATTTCTAATAAACTACAAAATACTTTTTTTTATTTTTCTCTTAACTTTGTGCTCTGATTTTTTTCTGGTGAATTTAAATATCCTATATGTTTTTTCTAGAGCGGAAAAAATACGGCTATTACATTGACTTATACATATTATATGGCTATTATCTTTTAAATTTTATATTTTTACAACTCTCGTAATTGGCCTTTAGAATTATGTTTTAAAACTGTAACTTGGACTGTTGTGAGCTTTTTTTTATTTTTGCTTTATTAGGGACAGGACAGATTCTGTCCCTAATAAAGTAAAAATAAAATAAAAAAGCTCTCACCCCTGTACCTTCATATCTATAGACGAGTAAATGACTTGAATAAAACTTGCAATTTTCAAATGCTTCTAATATTGTAATCACATGCAATTTAAAGTATAAATTAATCTTAAATGCACAAAAACTGCCCTAAGCATACACAACTAAAATAGAGATCCGAAAAAAAATATTATTTTTTCGCAATGTCATCCAAAATATAAAAGTAAAAGAATTGGCGGCGATTCCAATAGGAGAGGGGATGGAAAAATGTCTATTAAATTATGTATTTTACATTTTTAAATTATCGTTAGTTCAAGACTAAAGACACTGTATAATAGGTATAGATTACTTTTGCTTAATCAACTTTTCCCTTTTGTATATCCTTGTAACTAATGTGATATGACTAGAGTCTAGTCTAGTCACTAGACTATGTCGCTAAGAATAAGTTTACACCTAGTTTAACTCAAAATGTTGCTTAGCAATTACTCCTTGCGTTTGACGTCTCAAATCGTCATATTCCTAAACAAACCTTGGTTAAACTAAGTTTAAACATATTCTTCAATATGTTAATGACAATTTATATTAGGACTTAGAAACTTGAGACCAATGGCCTTCTGCAGCTCAGTGAGTCGTAAATTAGATCAATGGTGTTCCCACTAGCTTCTAGTCTGGCTTTGCTTGGCTGGCCAGGGTGTTTAGTATCAATACTATAACCCCATTCAAGGCCAGACATATTCTATAGATAGAGAACCATTATATTGAGTGGGTAAAATTGGTGTAGGATTGGCAACTTGTGAGAGAAGTGCCATTTGGTCCAGCAATGCCAAACCTGGGTAGTTGTTGTATAATTTCAAAATCTACCGCAATCGCTTTCAGGATGTGACACATTGAAACTTCTTTTTGGCACAAATAAAAAAATACCAAAGAAATGTAGCAATGTATCACATCCAACTGGCAAATGAAAGCGATTGCGATAGATTTTGAAATTAGACAATAAGAACACCCCTATGACATCATGATATAAGGATATTTAAAAAAAACCATGAAATTAGCATAAAAAATATAGAAATCCTGAAACTCAAAACTCTGATCCTATATCTCTTGGAGTGCTGATCAGATCAGTTGGGAGTGTACAGCGATCTGAGTCTCCTCCATTCAGTCCCTGGCTATCATCAGATCACAGCTCGGTCAAAAAATGGACTGGCATCGAATCATGATAAACAGGGGGGTGGGGGGGGTGTTTACGGGCTTGCTGTTGTGATGATGACGATTAGTTTAATAATCGTGGTTCAAGCATTAAAAAGATACGACGACCGCTCAAAGTTTACTTTCATTTAACACAAACATTTATGTTGTTCTAAAAACTTGGAGCGTAACAAAATTATTTATCTTTACTTGCACACAATAAGCGCTATTCATGGTTCCAAAATTTCACACATTGCGCATAAACGAATCGTGTTTGAGCAAATGACACAAACTCTGAGTATTCGGTCGCAGTGAAAGTTTTAAGAAAGAGAAATTTTACTCACAGATCGCTGGGCAAATTGAATTAACTTGTTTACTCAGTATTACGAACGGGAAACTAAGCAAATGATACTGTTGGTACCGATCTACATTTAGAAGCATCATTTAACAAGACATCTCTTTACAGTCCACTGCAGGACGAAGGCAAAGTGTAGATTTTTTATACAGGGTGTTAGTTGCACCCTAGCGAAAACTTTAAGGGATTTGATACTACACTTAAAGAGTAAACCAACTTTCTAGTGGTTCCATGGCTGGCGGATTTTTCCCAACCGACTAGGGTTGCTAGGTCCAAAAACACAAAAGCCGGACTCGGACATTTTACCCTAAAAGCCGGATATAAGGTCTTTTTAAAGCCGCACATATTATGTTCTAGAAGCCGTACCATATCTATTATAACACCTTGCGAACAGCGGTTGGACGAATTCCGAGTTGGGCAGTCGTATCAAGTCGTAACAAACACACAAAAACCGGTCAAGAGCGAGTCGGACTCGCGCACCGAGGGTTTCCGTACCATCATAACACAGACCATACAACAAGTACTGTGCATCATATTACATACACTGCACTTTCTTAGTCTGCAAATAAAAGTTTGAAGTTTGAGCTGTAGAATAATAAAATTATTATTGCAGTATTAGGTCAGCACCATCTCTTGGCCGATAGTGGAACTATTTTTTTTTCTTAGGCCACTGCCATCTCTTGACCGATAGTAGAACTACCTAATTAAATTTTTCAGATGATACCCCACTTGTCCTAGTCGCCCCACTTAACATTTTTAAGACCCCTTTTCAGTCCCTGTTGTTAAAGAAATATTTATTTTTTTATTTCTTTCCCAAAATCCTTAGTTAGTCAACCTCTAGTTTTGTGGTTGACAGTTTTCCAAAATATTAAATATTTATTAGTTATTTAATTAAAAACGATAATTTTAATTTCGTTAAATTTGACTATAAAAATTTCTTCCAGTGTTGTACGCCCAATGTTATCACCAAGAAGTATGAAATGACACACATACTAACACCGGAAGTGGTGACATTTACACCTATTGTTGGAATACAACTTTTTCACGCGGCTTCTCACGGCATCGGCACAATTCACGTCTCGTCGTCTATGGGAATAAACATGATTTTGTTTGCTTACACGCATAGGAGTGGAATAATTTAAGTTCTTGCGCGTGCGTTCTTTGAAGTTTAGCTTTTACCGACATCAAAAGTACCAACTTTACTTATCAAAGAAAGTTAGACTTGAAACTTACCGAAAAGTTGGGTACCTTTAAAGCAAGCACGGGGTGAAATAAATAATGGCCAAGGTAAGCCGTTCTATAAAAATGTTAATGGTCTGCATAGTGGATCGGTTGGGTGGGATTTCTAAAAGGTAAGCCGGTTGGAATCGGCTTGTATGGACCCTTCATCACTGATAGATAGCTATAAGTAAGGTATAAAAATCGTCGTGCGTACTGAGTTTTGAAAAATTGCAGCACGTGGAGGCGCATCGCAGGGACTGTTTTAGCCAATGAAAATGCAGCGTCATCAACCACGACCACTCTGTCAAGAGTGAACGACTAAGGAGGACTGAGTTTTGTGGTCCGGTCAGCTAAGTTGCTTAACACTTAAGTACTTTTCCATAATAACTTTTGTCATAAAAACTATCAGACATCTGTCCATACATTAAGATCGAGTAGGTATTGTGCTTCTGTATGGAACAGCTGATTTTTTTTTCGCAATATCAGAGTTGGCCCCATAGTAAAAGTTGCTTGTAATCTTGAGTGGAACCACCCCACTGCGGGAACCAAATGATTAAAATTTCAGCGTGTTTTCTTTCACAAAGTTATAGAAATAACAAGATAGGTACTATCACAGAGGAAATAATCACTACATTTTAAGAGACGGGACTCGGTAATAGCAAAATGGAATCAATTTAGTCGGTGTGCTCAGTAGTTACTCCAGTGTAACAAAACAGTGTAACCACGGGTCTGAAGGGTATTTTTGGACTAAACTCAATGTTTCTAGTTGCCCTGGGTACTATAATCCAAATGCTTGCTTAGAAATTGTATTTGGAGGAAAGTGGAACTAATAAGGTTAGAGGTAAATTTTCTGATCTCTCTGGAGATAATTTGATCATAAATTGCTTTATGATCTAGTAAATTGGTAGGATATTTTCAACAAAACTTAGAGTGTATTACCTAATACCACTTAATCGCTGAGCCACCGGGCCGCCATTGGAAACTCAGTGGATTAGAAGAGTCGTTTACACCAGAGACCGTACAGATTTTTAAGTGTTACATTTTCCATACTTTTGATGTATTTTTAGCTTGTTATTTTTTATGTTCAACCCTGAGCTAAACGACTCTTTAATCCATTGGGTTTCTTTAGCGATCTGGGCTTCCTCCATTTACTCTTTGGATAGCCATCATTATGAAATCACACCCCGATGAGAACCAAAGCTTCAAAATTACCTCTGTCGTTTGTATGAAAACAGGCCTCTGTAGTACTTATTTTTGCTGGCGAGTGTATTTAACATAACATAAATAGCACTATGAATGCAAAAAAACAAAAATTTATTCATCGAATTCGTTGCTTATGACTGTTTATTCAAATCCCCTTTGACATGTGAATGCTCGATTTAAGCCGTACGAGCGATCGGCGCGTGCGCAAATATGCGTTTCTACCGCGCTCTGATTGGCAAGGAGGCCGCTTCCGTGCATCCAGTTATTATATTATCGATTCTGTAACATGCATTTTATTGAGTGCTATAATAAAAAATGTTCTTCTTATGACTGACCTTATCGATTGGCGCCTTAACATATTGCAGGGTATACGAGGGCGGTTTGATAAGTCCATGACTTTGAAAAGAAGAAATTTTTCATAATTTATTTTTGTATCTTAGTAAACTCCTTAGGAATATTCACGCTATTTTTTTTCAATTTTGGCAAAAGATTATTACTTTTGGAAACAAAAAACTCAAGCGACTTTTAAATTTTCTGACCCAGTCATCAAAACTCATCGAATGAAGACGCGAATCCTTCCTATTCTCTAGATTTAGCCCACTGAGATTTTTATACTACTAAACATGAATAAATATCTTGGCAGGCAAAGATTTTCATCAAGCCAAAAGGTGGGTGTCCGAAATGGACACTCATTTCAGTTACCACAGTTTTCAGGTGATGAAAGAAAAAACCAATGGGTTAAAGAGTTAGGGACTTCGTTGGACTGAATAAGCAGAACTACAAAAAGATTATGAAGAGAAATAAAACAAAATATGCCGAAAAAGTGTTTCTTCTTTACAAAGTCACGAACTTATAAAACCTCGTAATGTTTTTGCACTGTTGGTCAGAATGATTTCAAAAATGTTAGAATGTAGATTTTGGTTAAAAAACACGTAAATGTATTCTTGGAGTAAAAATTGCTGGTCTTCATAAATTAATAAGCACTTTTCCTCCACAAGTTACAAGCAACCTAGCAAATAAACAGTACCTAGCAAATATATGTTTAATTTCTATTTTTATTTTCATGTGTGTTATTGTATGCATTGTTATAGTGTGTGAAATAAATTACTTTCATACATTCATTCATTCATTCAGTTACAGTCAATACTACCTACATTAGGTCCAAAATAACTTGATCCATATTTTAGTACCACGTGACTTGTGCAGTAGCAATTTTAGGTAATGAAATGTTTAGTGGCATAAACCTCACTGTCTATGGTTGCGTTCAAGTTATATTGCGAACTGTTAAGGGTACATCCTACCACGGCAGAGGCAAAGTCCTGCAGTGGGCTATAATGGGCTATTATGATAGATGTTAAAAAAAAACTGAAACTAGAATAGGCATGATGACTATTTTTTTTATTTTATGTTACATAAATTACCTCTCAAAAATGAAACATTGGTAAAAGAATTAATTCGCTAGCATGAAAACTGCCCGAGATATCACAGTGTGAATCGCACACAAATGGACTCGCCCAAAAACGCTCCATACTAATGGCTTCCTAGTTATGACGTCACGAATAAGTAGTTTGTATGCAACGCGTAGGAAATTTGTGTGGCAGCTATATTAAATATTGTGTTTATCAAAATAGTTTCTTAGACAAATTTGCTATACATTTTACGGACTAATTAAAGGTATCATTTATTTTAATAAATTTTATACTTTTTAAATGGACTTGTCCACCCAACTTTGAAGGGTCATAAGATAAATAATATGCAATATATAAAACCAAGAGTTTAATATGTTTACGATTTTTATTAGTATTTCGTTATTTTATTCATTAGTCATCATCCCTATTGACAGCAAAAACTTTCTTTTCTTCTGTGTATGACATCACACGCAGTCATACTTTTGTGTGTCACACTTAAGAAATGCTAATACTATTGAGATATGACAAAATATTACTGAATCATTGTGTGAAAGTGGCACGGAACTTTTTTATGAGTTTATTGATTTTAATATGAACATGAGTCATGTTTTAACTAGTAGCGTATTTTCTTAAAGGTTAATCAAGAACTCCAATCAATTACAAAATCTTGAACTACATTTCTTGTAATTAAGAGTACTTAAATAGGTAATTCATGGATAAATTATTTATTCAAATAAACTTATGTCTATATTTTTTTACCGCCCGTTCGAGACTTTTTTAGCTGACAAGAAGAGCGGGTGTAAGAAACTTATCAGCTTTATTAGAAATAGTATCAATATTTACAAACAAATAGTTACCAATTATATTTAAAACAAAATAACAACATAATAAAAAACTATAAGTTATTGGAATAGTTATGGAAAACGGAAAAAATAAGATATTTTTTATACCTATATATTACCTATATTTTACATCCATGCATTTTCTCTTATGTCAAAAAATCTTCTACTTTGTTACTTTGTAACAATTAAACTTTGCTTATTATCGTCTTGTAGGTATTTTAAATTCATGCAAAGGCAGTTCAATTATATTTTGTGGAACTTAATTCAAAAGGGCATTCCTTATCAAACTCTAGTTTTTGCAAGTCTAAAACTTGGAATGGTAAGTTTATCTTATCTTGTATTAAAACCTTAAAGCATTCTACCAAATTAAAACGCTGGGTGGTGGTAGCATAATACAGCAATAAGCCGGGTAATACAGTTATTTTTTTTAGTAACAACAAAGAGGTTTTATGCTGCTGAAAATTCATAATATTTTTGGAATAAATAAATGTGTAAGTCCTTAATTAAGTCAAACAAATATTTATTATTATCAAATTATTCATAATTCACAATATTTTGTTATAAAATATTAAAATAGTTGCATTTTATCACTTAAAATAATTATAATTTCGAAGTAGGCTGTATGCTCACTCACCCCTTTGTTCGTATAATATTTTTTCGTTGGGCGTGTGAAAAAAACAAAAAAAAAACCTGCGTGCCTTTTCCCATAATTATCATATTTTGTTTTTGTCGTATTTGTTGCTGTGTGGTAAATTACCTTGTTTTTTCCTCGCAAATGTGTTGAAAAACGTCGTATGAAACTCGTGAGCTCTTGCTTATTGCACACAGCCTTGTGCATATGTATTCTGTGCCTTGTGTGCAATGAGCAACCTAAGCTAACTTGTCTCAAAATGTACTATTACGATTGTACAATAATATTTATAATTAATGTTAATTGTTTATTTAAATTTAACAATTTCTCACAGGAAAATCTATTATTAACAAAGGTTGCCTGGAAGAGATCGCTCCCAGCGATAAGGCCGCCTTTGTCTACTGTAGTTTTAATGTTTTATTTGTATTTTTTTTCTTGTAATGTGTGAGCAATAAAGAGTTATCTATCTATCTATCTATCTACAGTATCAAACTTGACCGGACATACAGGATGTCAATGTGTGTCGTGATGTCTTGCGCGTACGCAGCATACAAATTATATCAAATAGTTTCAAATTTGAACCAGAACGCGGTACACTTTCATAAGATGTGATTGGAATATAAAGGGGTTTGTAAAAGCGAATCTAGATTTGATTAAAATACAGAATTTCTCTGGTTTATGCACAACGGGATAGTGCTCGGCCTTCACCTCAGCCGAAGGTGGAAGCGCACTACACGCGGAATCCTCAACACTGAGGAACTGAGGCCATCTTACCTCTAGCTGCCGGAACACATCAACTTTTAAATTGTCTCAGTTCTAAATTTTTAAATAATTTAGGTTCCTAGATTGGATCCCCAGTAAGGACGTTAGATCGGCGTATGTAATATAAATGTATGGGGAGCCCCCCCTTAATCTTTATTTTTTATCTTTGTGTTAAAATCGTTAAGCGGTAAACAGAATACATCTACCTACTAAGTTTCAATTGTGTAATCCTTATACTTTCTGAATAAAATGGCTGTGACATACGGCCGGACGGACAGACATGACGAATCTATAAGGGTTCCGTTTTTTGCCATTTTGGCTACGGAACCCTAAAAAGCAGCCCTTGCCGAGTTTCTTGCCAGGTTAGGTTACCTATTCCTTACAAGGTCCGCTAGCCCGCCAGTAACGATCAATAGGCTTGTTTCCATTAAGAATAAATATAATGGATAGGGGTTTATAATGATTAATTATATTATGGAGAAAATAACAAACAATTTTAATTATTAAAAGCGTTAAAGATTAATAATATTTTTAAAAAATAAATTTCGTAAAATGCAACCTTTAGTCACGTGACAGTGAACACCAATCAGAAAGCGTTACGTCACGCCGTGCGAAACTCCAATCTTGTCTTTGACGTTTCGAGTATCACTACCGGAGGCGCGTTCCAAACCTACACTCCGAGTGCAACCTAACCACAACCGAACGCAAGTTTTAGCCACTTTTTCCGTATTTCTCCATTGTTTCTCATTTTTAAACGATAAAAACTAGCTATAACGTACGAAGACACGATCGCTCTTTGGTTTGTTTCGCACGGTGTGACGTCATTCAAGACGCCATGACAGTCTTGTGCGTTTTGGAACCAAATTAAAATTGGTTTTTTAAAACGCGAAATTTATAATGTAAACGCTCGATTAAAAATAAATAAACCTTTTATTTCGATAAAATGCCTAATAAGCTAAAATATTAAGCAGTTATTGAAATTTTGTCAACTAGCCTATTGCGGTTGTCAATTTTTTCGTCAATGCCATTGTTGGAGCAATTGACAATCGCTTCAATTGCACGCGTAAACGATCAATTTTCGCATCCATGAGCGTCAATGACGTAAAAATTGACAATTGCAAATGATCGTTACCAGAGCGCTTAGGGCTTGCGAACCGATGGCGTAGCTTCTTTGACATTCACAAACGCTTGTAACCGTGCCGTGACTAAGTAAATTAATGTGAATCTTTGAAATTCAAACAAGGGAGGAGCCAAAAGACAAGACAGCCACAATAACAATGTAAGAAAGAGTTACAAGGTCTACGAATCAAGACTCGAACTAAACTAAAATTAACTGACGTGGGGCGTATCATTGAGCAAAGAAAGTGGCAATGGGTGGGTCTAAATGACCCACCCATTGCCGCTTTCACAGAAATGTTGACCGGTGAAGCTGGGAGTGAATAAGTATAGGATGGTGTCCAACAACCAGCCAAAAAAAAATACCTACACTTTTTTGAGAAAAAAGCAATACCTAGTTTTTTAAGAGTTAGGGTAGTCATGAAAAAATGTCAAAATGTGAGAACGCTACCTATATGTATACAAAATAAAAAAGTGCCGATGGTTTTCAACTTTATTGCATTTTTATGGGCATCATTAATGTTAACCGATAATTTACGATTAACATAAAACTGTTAACGACTAGTCATATTGTTAATAATGCCTTTCTGCCTGATTGATTTGTATTTAATTATTATATTTTATTGTTTAGTTAACATTTCAATTACTTTATTTTGTTTTGTTTGTTGTATACATGTAACAGAATACATAGAATTTTATTTCGATCTTTATGCAGTAACCATCTTTACTTTGAAGAAAAAAAAACATTATTTTAACTTTTACAGTTCGTAACATAAACTTGCCTCGTTAGCCTATGTGATAAAAAATAGGTACCCATTTAAAAACTAGGATCTATCTAGATCTAACTAGACTTTGGATTTTGGCAAAATATTCAGTATTTTCTCGTACACACACATGCAAAAGTGGTACACATACAAACGTTTGCAAATCTGTGTTTTATGCAAAAATTAGCGAGCACTAACGGTAAGAACTCGCACATCCTTTTAGATTAGGAATTTAAAGCTTTTGTTCCACCACAAGCGAGATCGAAAATATATCTTTCTTCGACCTGCAATTTTAACAATAGGTCATGTAAAAGAAAACAAGTAGGTAATAGAAAAAATGTATCACGAAAAAGTTGTAGTAGTAAATGTTTCGTTCACTTTCGTTCTTTTGCACTCGCGATGCGCTTATAGTACATTATGAGACAAGTTAGCTCAGCCGAGTGTGCAATAAGCAAGAACTCACGAGTTTCATACGACGTTTTTCAACACATTTGCGAGGAAAAAACAAAGTAATTTATCACACAGCAACAAATACGACAAAAACAAAATATGATAATTATGGGAAAAGGCGCGCATGTTTTTTTTTGTTTTTTTTTCACACGCCCAATGCAAGAATATTTTGCGAACAAAGGGGTGAGGAGCATACAGCCTACTACTAATACTTCAAAATTATAATTTTAAGTGGCAAAATGCAAATATTTTAATAATTTATAACAAAATATTGTGAATTATGAATAATTTGATAATAATATATATTTATTTGACCTAATTAAGGACTTACACATTTATTTATTCAAAAAATGTATATGAATTTTCAGCAGCATAAAACCTCTTTGTTGTAAAAAAAAATAACTGTATTACCCGGCTAAATTGAGAATGCTCTGTTCACTCGCATAGAACTTGCAGTAAGGTACTAATTTAACTTTGTAGGGTTAATTCTATTACGAACTAGTGTTTTATATATTATTGCACGCGTTTGTTATAGCTCGGTTTATGGCCCTAAAAGCGATGTATTAGGGCTCACATTACGAGCAAGTGTGTTGAAAAATATATTAAATAATTGGTCCATTAGCTAGTTGAATCGATTTGAGAGGTTTTTGAACTTATAGGACTAAAAAAATCGGAACTATATAGTTGCAACATTTATTGCAATGATTACAATCTTTTTGTTCAAATATAATTATTATCTAAAAACGCTACGCGATTGAAATATATAATTTTATAAATTATCAATTTTATTATTTATTTATTTATTATATTTATTTATTTCCCAGCATTAATAACAAAGTAGCACAGTACAAACATTTCAGGTATATATAGGCGAATGTACAAGTTACATGGTGCAACTCGATTTAAAAAAAAGGCGGATGAGGACTATGCCACGTTCCATACTAAATTTTCAAACCCTTTAGCTTGTTAATATCTATCGCTTATCTTTAACTATACAAGAGCATCTAAAACACATTTTTAACATGACACAGTTACGTTCATTATACTTAATGTTATCACACAATAAAAAAAAAATACTAACTTTAACTTATGCTTGTCAATTAAGTCTTCACATGTTTAAAGAAACACAAAATGTATCATTATTAGAGTTGACTATCAGTTAAACTTATTTATCAGTTTATTTTAATTTTTTAGTTATTTCTTTAAGCATCAAAAATATTACAGTAAACTTGCTTCATCTGTTTTAACTGCATCTGAGTCCACTATATCATCAAAATGTGTTTAGATCTTTTTTGTGAAGTAGAATTCATATCCAGACCCTCAATATCATGTACTTTTCAATCTCGGAGTTAGGATTTAGATTGTAGGGAAATGAAGTTCGTATGTAGTTCAATCTCTATACTGGGGTGCTATTCTCTAACACGCAACTTCACTGTCAGTGATCATTTCTTCGAGTTTCTGACAGATGTCATATACCTACCCAATACTGAGTCACTAGGCAAAATGCCATAGATTCCAAAGAGTTTAACCAGTAATGGGAATATGACACCTGCCAGACAGCGCAGCTGCAGCGACGAACTGTACCCTTAGCACGAACAGCTATCGAAAAAATAACGCGCGTAAAAATAATCATTCGATAGTGCAATT
Source organism: Agriphila straminella (assembly GCA_950108535.1). Taxonomy (NCBI): domain Eukaryota; kingdom Metazoa; phylum Arthropoda; class Insecta; order Lepidoptera; family Crambidae; genus Agriphila; species Agriphila straminella. The sequence goes on from OX467304.1 coordinate 15,735,243, forward strand.
TTGTATTGGAAATTTGTAGAAAACCATCTACCGCCGAATAGCGATATTAAAATTTCCATAGATAATTCTCTATCGAGTAATTTTACGCGCGTTTTTTTTCTCGATAGCTGTTCGTGCTAAGGGTACAGGACGCTGCAAACTTTAGTTAGAGAATAGAATAGCAGGGTCTGCACACAAAGTCAAAGTAAAAGCAAAAGGAACTAACTACGTTTAAATAATAATCAAATAATAGTATGGACACAGAATCGTATGGATGGAATTCCTACATATTACTACAATTGACCACTAAAAATTCATAGCATTTAGAAACAAATCCTTTATTTACTTTTATTACTTTGTCAAGGGGGCAAAACCTTACAACCCGGGAGCCAAGTGTGCTTAAACCACAGAATAGATATTTGCTTAAACCGTAAAAAAACATGCTGTGCTCATCCAAATTGCACTGAAGTTCTGAAGTCCATTCCAGAATACAAATTAGTATAGGTCTAAGGAGCTCGGTGGCGCAGTGGTTCAGCGTATGGTCCTGGATTGCGAACTTTCGCAAGGTCGGCCATGGGATGGGTGACCAAAAATTTATCATCTGGACTTCCTCCGTGCTACGGAAGGCACGTTAAGCCATTGGTCCCGGCTGTATTTGCAGTCGCTAAAACCCACCAATCCGCATTGGGCCTGTGTGGTGGGTTAAAGCCTATCTTCTTTATCCAACTAATCATAAAGAAGGTCTGTAGCTCAGCAGTGTAAACATTAATAATAAAATAAATAATAAAATATTTTTTTTATCACACATAAATAACAACATAACAGCATAATATTATTACATCATAAAGTCACAGAATATATAATAGTACTAACGTAATAAAGTGCTTCGAGTGTGTGATCTGTACCCTTAGCACGAACAGCTATCGAAAAAAATAACGCGCGTAAAATCATTCGATAGATAAATTTTGTATTGGAAATTTGTACAGCGCCATCTATCGCCGATAAGCGAAATGAAATTTTCCATAGAGAATTGTCTATTAAAAATGGCTGATATCGATTACTATTCAACTTCCTATTTACGTTTCCTTACAGACCATACAACAAGTACTACGTACAAATGTCTGTGCATTTCCTTCACTATCGTCGAAACTGCAATTGACTTTCCAATCAACATACGAACATGTAAATTGTACCTACATCCCTAATTTGCCAAATAAGTATCGGCAAACTCTCACACAGTATTGGAAAGTATGTTCAAAGTTTCCCCGTATCTTAAAATACGGCGCACGCGTGCTTTCCCAACAACTAAATAAATTTCTCTAAAGAAATGGTTTGCCAACTTATTGGCGAAACTGGGACATGCCAATTGCCAACTGTGACTGGAAATTGTCATGAATGTAATAAATTTAATTAAGATTTATAGCTTCATTTGTTTTACTTTCATACTAGTGAAATAAGTTATTTACGTGTTTTAGTTGCCAAGAGGGAAAAGGCAAAGAACTTATCAGCTTTAAAAGAAAAGTTTATTTTTACCTTTGTAAAAAACACATCTATAGGTATTTAGTCACTATTTAGTCATAAAAAACTTTGACTATCGGATAGTAGGAACCTGAATCATTCAGAAAAATAAAACGATCTTACATTTAAATGCACTATCACCAACAATCATATACGAATATTATTCGTCGTATAGTCACAGCATCTGTCACATTTCGAATGATGAAAATAAAACAAAAGAAAAAAAATAGATCATAAAGCAAATGAAGAAAAATAAGCTAAAAAAACATAAAAAAGAAGACCTTTGTCTGCTAAAAAGCAGGAAGCAAATTGAAAAAAGAAATGATGAAAATAAGTCAGCCAACAAATAGTTATTTTGTAAATTGACCCAAAAAAAATCCGGACTTTAGGAAAAGGAATCAAATAATAAATCCTTTGTAAATCACAAACAAAATGCAAGGATTTCTAGTTACTAAAGTGCAACGTTTTCTTTTTCAGAATCAAAAAAACTCTTCGGAGGGTATAGGATAACACCATCGCACTGCAAAGCGTCAAGAGCAGCCAAATACAATAGAGGGAACACGATATGCATGTTCAATCACGAATGCGTGCAAAGAGGCGGAGAAGTCGTAGGAACCTGCATGGATGGATTCCTCTTCGGAGCGTGCTGTCAACTCAAATCGGACAGCCAATCCCACATCCCAAAAGGGCCTGGAGTTGTCATGACCAGTTACTTAGACTACCCAGATGCAGACCCCGAAACAGATGACTACGATTCGGAACAGCTCAGTGCTCTTCACAACAGCTTCAAACCTGTAGTTACACCAGGGTATAGACCTGGTGCTTCACCAGCTACAGCAGCACCTGACACAAAAACAACTCAAGAAGATGAATATATATCTGAGGGACTTACACAAATTACCAATTCACTTCTCAATGTACCTCCTAGTCATACTAATATCTACGAGAAACCTGCCAAACCTGATAGTATTTACACACACAGCAGCATAGACTATAATTTGGCTGACACAATCTTATTCAACAAGAATGGCTCAGTAGCTGATAATGTAGTTAGGCCTTCAGATTTCAACATCCAAATATCTTCAATGCAAACAAAACCTACTGTCAGTTCCATGTCATCAACACCCACTACCACGCCCAAGACTGTATCGACTCATCACCCAGTGTATTCCAAACCAGTGTTCAAACCAAGACCAGTTAATAAAACCACGACAACGCATCCTTCAACAGAAAACTACGTAATGGTATCAACAGTGACTAAAGAAAGTCAGAAGATTACTGAACTGTCATCAATAAATTCTATTATACAAATGTTAAACGACAGTACTCCAAGTTTGAAGGAAGAAACGACTTCACCGGCTTCAGTTGACCTGATGGAAACTAAGTCTTCCCCTCATCCAACTGGAACCGTACCTCCAGTGTCTTACAGCAGCGGATATCCTGACTATTACATATCAACTGGACACTACGTCACTATAAAACCTACTGTCAGACCCAGCATTTCATACTCAACTAAACCAGCAACATTTAGCACCAAACAGCCAGCATATCCTACAGCTACGACCAGGCCAGTCGTCGACAAGTCTACAACTAAGCCATACTACTCATCTCCACTCCCAAGTCAATCTACTAGTCAAGCGGTAGACGCTTTCAACAGATATCCCACAGGCCCGGACAGTTTTGGAAGTTCTTTAACAACCTTCAGCTATATCAGTTCAACTACACCACCACCAACAACTACAACAAGGAAACCTCCATCCACCAGCTACGTTACTGGATCAAAACCTTTAAGAAGACCAGTAACACCTCCAACAAACTTCGACACAAGTTACGACGTCGCACCAGACACTTTCTCAAGCGTCACACCAACTGTGATAGTCCTGAATGGATTCCAAACAGGGAAACCTGAGTTAACATCACATAAGGAGACTGAATTTGTCGAGATATCACAAGAACCGTTTAAAAAGCCCGTCAGCCAGATAACTGTTAACAATCACATACAATCGACGAACAACATCTACATGGGCAAACCACCGAGCTACGAACGCCCGGCTTCTCCAACAGTCGTTATAACTCCCAAACCACCACCAATAACCACCCCATACCCTATTAAATCCTCCACTAGACCTGTTTTCTCATCGTCTACAAGTCCAATTCCTAGTTTAGAATCTTATACAGAATATTACTCTCCAACGACTTTGAGACCTGAACTACAAACTTCTCCAGATGATTTGATAAACTTCCCACCAGTTAGAAATCCGATGCTCAACGCAACAGGTTCGAACCCTGCAATGTATAATACTAGCATAGCCCTATCTGACAACGAACTCGATTTACTACACGACATAGAGTTTACAACACCTACTTGGCAAGAGGACGAAAAGTTAAACGAGAAAATGAATCTATTTGTTAACAAAATTGTTGGAAGCTTACAAGGAACATTCCAAGAGCTACACGACATTGTGATTTTAGATAAAAAACCTAGTACAAGTGTCATCAAAGCGACTACGCCTAAACCTACTAAAAAGCCGACGACGACTAAAAAACCTTTCCTGACTACTAAAAAACCAGTAAGGCTGACGACGACAACTAGGAGACCAACAGTGAAAACTACTAAAAAACCGACTAGGCTGACTACTATTTACCGACTACCGACGACTACCCCCGCCCCAACCACTACAACAACTAAGAAACCGGTAAGAAAAAAACACAAAAACACTAAAAACTAAATAATTCATACTTTTAATTCGCCTCGATTTGGTTTTTATTTTCAAAATTCATAACAGCAAAGTATTCCAACAAATCGTTTTTATCTCAAAATAAATCGTATATTTCACGTAAGATCTAATAAACTCTTTTTTTAAACCTTATAAGTAATAAATTACCTATTTCACAGCATTAAATTTAAATGAACATCTTATAATCTGCATGCAAATATTTTCAAAAGCACCATTTTACTCCAATCCATATCAAAATTGAAGTCAACCAGTTCACTCTCAAAAAATGATATCAAAAAAACATGTGCGCCTTTCCCTCGATACCCATGCTTCCAGGTAACGACTACGAAAAAGCCCAAGCCGACTAAGAAGGTGACGACGACTATTGCCCCGACGACGACGGTGACTACGGAACTGGCTGACGAGGTGACTACGGACTCAATCGTATACGAGCAAGTCGACTACAATGATAAGAATTGTAAGTATCAAATAAGTAAGTAGTTATGCGATTAAGTAGGTATGTCTTTCTGTAGCTCTACTATGAGTTGATGCAAACTGTTTCCGCTACCATAAACTATTGGATATACTACTCACAGTCAATGCGAGTGAAAGAGAGAAAACGATATTTTACGGTAGCGAAAACAGTTTGACTCAACCAACTCATGGTAGGGCCACAGGTGGATTCTTCATCGTCTTGTCATTATTTCTTTTAACAGAATAATACAATTTTGTTAGTTGTTTTTTATTTCTTTTAAGAACAATAGTTTCTAGATAAATCTAAAAACTGGAGAATTATAATCTAACATAGATGACGCTGATCTTTTTCTACCCGTTTTCTTCATTACAAGTCTATCAACTCTTAATAAAGTGACGTCACTCTTTCCATCGCTTACGGCCGAATGCTCAAAGGCTCATTAGCTAAATCTTTAGTTAACGTCTCCTTAACTTTAAGGAAGCTGTCAGTTTCATAAAGTTTGTGTCAAATCTGTCAACTTTTTGAATTTAAGGTGGCCTTAACTTTAAGATACGTTTGAGTATTTTGGCCGTTAATAATTTATGAAGCCAATAAATAATTACAAACTTGATTTGTTTTCCCTATTCCAGTGTGCGGCGTCCGTCCCCTAGTCAAGACAGGCCGTATTGTCGGCGGGAAGAATGCGCGATTCGGAGAATTCCCGTGGCAAGTGCTGGTCCGAGAGTCTACCTGGTTGGGACTCTTCACCAAGAACAAGTGTGGTGGTGTCCTGATCACAAGCAGATTTGTCACGACTGCTGCGCATTGTCAGCCAGGGTAAGATAGATAGTATAATTTGACGCTTCAATGCCCGGAAAATGAGACACAATAGATTTTCTATTGTTGTCCAGCCGCATGCGGCCGCGCGGGCATTGAGCACTCATGGCGGAGCTTGACAGACTCATCGTACTCAATCACGTTTGTTAAGCAACGCTCGGTCCGGCCAGGTGTCGGATTGGTGACCGTTAAGTGGCATTACAACTGAGCGTTTCCGTGCTTCAGAGGGCACGTTAAACTGTCGGTCGCGGCTGTTGTCATCTGATAACAGTCATTAAGTCAAGTCAGAGGTCATACAGGCGGCTTGATAAACTCTAACACAAGAGGTGGCCACTGATTCTTATACGATAAGAAATGAAAGATGCAGGCTAATAAGTGTTTCAACGAAGAACAATTTCAGGGGTGCACATGCACTGGATACCTGGGTAAACCTGGGTAATCCAATCAATAGGTTGGATTAAAACAGATCTGTAAAAGTTACAATTTGACTTGCTAGCCAGGGGACCTATTACAAAAATAACGTACGCAATTGCGTAACGCAGTCACTTGGCCACGACGTTTAACGTTTTCATACGACTTTAACTCGTACGAACATCCCAACCTTCCAAATACTATAGTAGTACGCACACTGGATGTGCGCGCGCTCCCATAGTAAAAAAGTCGTACGAATAAAATTCGTATGAAAACGCACCCAAAGCGCGCACGGCCTTAAAGTCAACTTTTTACGTAATATTCGATACCTACCAATAAATTTCCCAAATTTCAACAGATTCCTCGCATCTCTAGTAGCTGTGTTCGGGGAGAACGATATCTCAGGAGACAAGGAACCCAGAAGACCAGTCTCCAGGAACGTGCGGCGAGTGATCGTACACAGGCAGTACGATGCAGCCACGTTTGAGAATGATCTGGCGTTGTTGGAGTTGGAGTCTCCCATCAAGTTTGACGCTCATATCGGTGAGTCAGTATTCTGAATAGCTGGATCAATGTTCTATTTTGATTCTGTACTTGTACTGTGTACGTTCTTAGCAGCTGCCTGAAATTAAAATTCATGTTGAGTTGTAACTTGCGCCCTTTGGAATGTTTCTATCGCGAAAAGTTTTTTTTTATATTTAATGGGTTTGCTCTTGAAGACTGACTTTGCTTTGCTTTTGGGCAAGACTGGGGCTTGCCCAAAAGCAAAGACAGGGTCAACGATGGAGCGAGTTTGCTCAGAAGGTGCTTATTCACTCAACCTTGCCTTGAATAGACTCAGGTTGTATGCGCTCGGAAACACAGACGCCGGCAGGGAATTCCATTCCATACCTGTACGCATTATGAACGATGATGAGTAGCGTTTGGCTCGCAGAAAAGGTATATCAACTAAGAACAGGTGGTAACCTGCAGACTGCAGTGCGTCTGGATGTCCGATGGTAGAAAGGAGAAGGTGGAATGAGTTCATGCAGTTCTTGAGCACACTCACCGAAGTACAATCTGTAAAAGACCGATAGGCAAGCAACTTTTCGGCGGTGAGCTAAACTGTTAAGCTTAGCTGCTACCAGTTCTCCATCGCAAGTCGTCGTCAAGTAAGAAATGAAAATGTTGGTGGGTGTTTTACAGATTCTTTCTTTACAGATTCAAATTTATAAAATTGTTTATAAAATTAGATATCTGGACTGGAGTTTATCCGGAAATCGGAAATTAATTGCCTTTGCTTGTCGGTTTATTTCAATACATAATCTGTGTAAGTTTATTGTTAGATATAATCTAGGGGCCTTCAAGTCGCGAGTAAATAAGTTGCTTCCAATCAAGCGCATTCCATCGTAGATCGCTTGATAACGGTCAAGCCTTATCTATCTAACTAATATATGGTTTTTATTATCTTAGCTGTCAGTAGAGTGCATTAGCAGAAACGAGTAAACGGTCGTCAGTGACCAAAGAGAATTAACGTAATTAACTTGAATCAAAATAGAACAACTAAGCGCCAGTGCACACGAGCAACTTTTGTTTCCCCAACTATTTTGTCTCTCACATCAAGTCTGTCAAGTGACGGTTTGTATGAAAGCGCGCACACGTAGCGACCGACGCAACAGTCGGCAACTTTCATACAAACCATGTGAGTAACCAAATAGTTGCGGAGACAAAAGTTGCTCGTGGGCGCTCTCCATAAGATAATGTTGTAATAGCCGTATTAACACTTGCACCGTAACTTACCGTTACGCTCTGCAACATGACGTGCCAACTACTTCATCTTACTTCAATGTAAATCAGCCCTAACAAGACAATGTACGAATTTAATTGCGTGTTTCCATTGCAGTGCCGATCTGCATGCCTCCCGACGAGGCCGACTTCACGGGGCGCATGGCCACCGTCACCGGCTGGGGGCGACTCAAGTACGGCGGCGGCGTGCCCGCGGTACTGCAGGAAGTACAGGTAACTAACTATACGCTGAATTTTAGTCATTTGGTTCCCGGAGTGGGATGATTCCACTCATAATTACAAGCAACTTTTACTAGGGGGCCAACTCTGATGTAGTGAAAAAAAAAACAAGTTGGCTCGAAAGAAAAAGTTGCGCGTAATTAATGAGTGGATTCATCACATGCGGGAACCAAATGATTAATTGATTCCAGCGTTTATGAAGAATGAACCAGAGATTGCACTACTACTACTGAAACTTTTACTACTGAAAATGCAAGTGCAACCGCCTCTGTAGTCTAGTGGTTCGCCCTTACGTGTAAGACGCAGTGGTCCCGGGTTAGATTCCCAGGACGGGGGTACATTTGTACTCGGTTTTGTAGGGCTTATTTCAAGTCCGCCTGGTTAGCTACCACCATTTTACCTAAGTAACAATAACATTAATAAAAAAATTTATGATAGGGCCTTAGTGGTGAGGATTCCGAGTGCAATGCGCTTCCACCTTTGGCGTTTTCATCACTTAACATCAGGTGAAGCACAGTCCCGTAGTGGAAAAAAAAATATACGAAGAATAATCCAGCCAACCCATGATTTCTGTTATGTAACGGTTGTTGAACAAATTACCAATTTCAATGTCTCTTTCTTCCAGGTGCCAGTGATAGAGAACACCGCTTGCCAGGAGATGTTCCAGACGGCGGGCCACTCTAAGAAGATCTTGAACTCGTTCATATGCGCCGGGTACGCGAACGGACAGAAAGACTCTTGTGAAGTAAGCCACTTGCAAAAATCATCCTTTTTAATATCTTTTTGCTGGATGGGGGCACAGCCGTGCTATTCTGGGGGTCTATTACGAAAAGTTTCACGCGATACACGTAGCTGCGTCCGTGCTTCGTTATGATTGTTTCCTATTACAAAGCACTTGCGTATGCAACAATGCAAAGTGATTGCGTAAGTTTGACAGTTTTTCTCTAGCGTATCCGACATCATTCGTTCAGTCTTTGGGCTACGATAGCCAAATTTATTGAAAATGAGTTTAATAGCCACAACCGACGAACTGCGGACGATTATCGTGATCAAGTGACTGCGTTACGCAATTGCGTATGTTATTTTTGTAATAGGCCCCCTGAAACGCATGAGCTTGATATTGTAAATTAGATAATTTGTAGGTTACTTTATCTATTGAAAATTAAAATTAGATAACAACAGAGAAGCAACCCAAAATCTCTTGCAATTATTTAAATCCGTAAATAGTATTATTATACTATTTCTTATGTCAAAGTCGTGAGAAGTGAGGTGACTTTCGAAGTGAGTTGCTAGTTTCGTTTCAGAATAGCATAGCGGAAGTCTTCTTTATAGATGCAATGGCGAATGGACGACAACCCACCACGTGCGGATTGGTGGGGTGTTAACGACTGCAAATGCAGTCGGGACCAACGGCTTAACGTGCCTTCCGAATCTCAGAGGAGCTCGAGATAATAAATTTTTGGTCACCCATGCCATGACTAACCCTTGCGAATGTTGCCTCCGCAATCGCTGGGCCAGGCACTATGCTACTGCGCCACCGAGCTCTTCTAAGTGGATGATATATAAATAAAGTCAATAGTAAATAGAATGATAAATAGATAAATAAAGTAGATGATGGGAAACAGGGAAATAAAATGGATAAGGGTGATGAAGTGGATGATGAAAAACAGGGAAATGAAGTGGATAAGCAGGATAAAGTGTATGGTGAGAAACAGGGAAATGAAGAGTATAAAGAGGGATAAAGTGGATGATGAGATGTCGTTTTTTCTATTGTTTTATTGCACAAACCTAACTATTTTCTACCATTTCAGGGTGACAGCGGTGGACCCTTAGTCCTTCAAAGGGAAGATGGCCGCTGGCAACTAGTAGGGACTGTCTCCCACGGGATCAAATGTGCTGCTCCATTCTTACCAGGGGTCTACATGAGAACTACTTACTACAAACCATGGCTGAAGAGCATTACTGGCGTACATTGAAGGAAACACTTTTGTAAATATATGAAAGAAACTCTTTTGTAAATGCTAAATAAATTGGAGTTAAAAACTAAGAATAATAAAATTAAACAAATAAAGATGATGCTGCTTTAAATTGGAGTCTTTAAATAAAAAAAAAATTGCTAGTCTGAAAAGACTAATTGCGAGAACTTAAATAACTTTATTTATTGTCTTTTGTCTGTACCATATTTAAAGCAAATATAAATCAAAGCAAAATATAAAGCAAAAAATTATCAAAGATGTATTCCTTATTTTGCCCACTTTTTCTACCCATGAGTATTGAATACCGCTTTCTACTCAAAATTTATTCCGTTTTCTACCTTCGATACAAAACAAATAATTATATTTCTGTATGGTTTTGTGGATTGAAAACGGAATTGTTTTAGAAGTTAAAAAAATTTTTTTCTGTAACTAGGTATAAAATCTTATACTTACTTAAAGATTTCAATGCTAAGTAAATTGCAGTCAAAGTCAAATACAGCTGGTTTTTTAAATGAGAAATTCTAGTTGAGCACTATTAATCAAACTTAACTGATGCAAATAAACCTAATTTGTGAAGAATTGATCATAAAATATAAAAAAAAAACAAAGGAAACAGCCTATTCCCGTAGTTTTTCCCGATATTCATGTTTTTTCCCGACAAAAGTAGGGGGCAACGGGAAGTTTAAAAAAAATCAAAGGTTTTATTCGGGATTTAATTTTCTACAATATTTGGACAAGCTTCCTCTAACTCTCATATAATTTTTTCTATGACTAGTTTTTTGTAACATTCTTTGTTTTTGTTTAAGTTTTTATCTTAGAAGATGGAAAAAAATGTATTGCAGCATATTATCAATTTCTTAACTCCAATTTAAAACAACTTTTAGAGTTTCTAGTACGGCCCCAAGACTGGGTTACCAATATTGTGATTCTGATCGGGCGAAGTTTTATCAAAAACGATTCAGCATTTTGCGGGAAAAAAATGTGTTCTATTTTTGTAAAAAAGACTTTCCATTGTAGAAATTGGTGTTGATGATTGTATTTATTGTAAAAATGGATTATAATGAACGATTAAAAATGGATTAAATGGTGTACATTGAAGCATTTATTCACGATTTTGAAACGGTAATATTATAAAAAACTTTGAAAATATTTTCTTGAAAATTTACTAAAAGCTCTCTATGCTATTCAAATGTTTTAATATTTTTGTAAACTCTTAAAAAAAGTTGATATTATCTATCTCTTCACTATCAATAAATACTTAATAAATCACTGAAAATTCCCAACACTTGATTTTTTTTTAGTTTTTAAAATTGTATTATATTAATTTAAATTGTCAATGTTATATTTTGTAAAAATTGCATTCATTTACATAATAGTATTAAATTTAGTTATAAGAGTTGAAAGAATGTATGAAAAAAAGACTCAATTAGCTTTTGTCTTCAGTGAATTGTCAAATAGTATTGTGTATTGCAAATGAGAAAATATAATATTTATTATAAGTATTTAAATTATTTAAACATACGAGTGATTTGTAACGAACTTTGAAATTTAAAACCGCTCAATTTAAGTTATAGATAATAAGTAGAAAATTTAATGTAATTGACTGTTATGCATTTATTTAATAAATTATAAGTTTTTATTTTGGCTTTTAATTTACACTCCGTTGACAGAAAAAAAAATCCTAAGGCGCGGTGGTAGTGAAACTAGCGCCGCCACTACATTTATTTTTATTACTCGTAAACCACGTCAATATTTAAAAAAAGCTCATGTAATAATCACAGAGAAAGCAATACTATACGTAAGAAGAGACGGGACTTCATAGACCAAAAAAATCTACGAAATGTCAAATCAAACATACCTCGACGTAGCCAACATAACGAATGTAAAACAAAACAATGTTTTGCCAACCTACAGGAAAGAAATAGAGATGGGCGACCTTATAGTATTAAATTTTTTATCGATATCGATGAATGCACTGAACTGCGCTTTACTTAAGGAATAATTTTAAAATTTCTACTAATTGCAATTATAATAAAATATAAATAAATTAAAAGTAATTATTTAAAAAAAAACTTTATTGTTATCAATGAGTAATTATTTTGGCAGCTGATGGCGGTTGGCGGCTGATGACCTGAAATAAAAATATATAAAAACATTTTTATAATCTCTTACAGTTTAATTTTAACATAACAGTAATCAGCGCGTACATTCTTGCCCATCTTTACCCATTTCTTACACCTAAAATTAAAAGCATCGATATCGATATTTATATATTATATGATGTAGCACCACTATTTTCCTGCAGATTATTTTTCTGACTAAAATTTTATTATTTCATTCAAATACCTACCAAAAATTGTAAACGAATGTTATATTGGTTAATGTATTACTCACCGAAGCTCATCTGAAGGAAATTTGGCCATAAAAAACCGTTTTGTATCGTCTTTTCGCGCCGATCACAAATTTCACATTTTACATGCTTCATTGTGACTTACATGTACTGCACCTTAACTTGACTATTAACAAATTAAAACAAACTTTTAAATATCACAAAACTATTATAAAACAAACTTTAACTACCTACACAAATTAATTTTATTTGTTACAATACTTTAAATGTTGCCGCCGTGTTTCTCTGACAGATGACCTATCATCAAAGAACGAGAAAGAATGAGGAAGAGTGAGACAAATATAGTCGCCATCAAAATTCGTGTCCGTTTCATAGAATCTTTTTTTGTATGGAAGTTGCGACAGACTGGTAATAATCTCTTAAATTGCCTCTAATATTTTTTGAATAATCTTTCAACAGTTATCACTAATTCTGAAAGTTTTAAATCCATAATTGCCAAAAGTGGCCACTTTGATCTAAAATGGATTTTAAAACTTACAGAAAGAATGAAAACTGTTGAAGAGTTATTAAAAAAATATTAGAGACTATTTAAGAGATTATTACATGAGCTTTTTTTAAATATTGACTTGGTTTACGAGTAATAAAAATAAATGTAGTGGCGGCGCTAGTTTCACTACCTACAGCGCCTTAAACTGCATAATACACTGAAAATATGAAAAAACGTAAATATATAAAATCAATTTTACCTTGCTTCGTAACCATTTATTTTATTGCACAAAAATCCTAATCTACTACATTATAATAAACTTTCTATTTTGTGTTTTATACATTTTGATTAAGCATAATTACCTATTTACTATAAATAAATATACAGATATAATAATAACTTACACTAATTATACATTGATCATAGTATACTAATTATCCTATATTATTATTTGTGTGAAAGTTTGTTACAAAGCTTTTTTTTTCTAAACAATACGCAACTTTTTATATTTTTTATTGATAATGCACAGCAGTAACTAGGTACTTCTAATTTTAAGAGGTATACTACAATAACATGACGATAAAACAGTTATAGTGAATAACTATACTGATGAAGCGCAGCGGTACTTATACCTTTAAGTCAAAAATAGAAATTAATTTTACTTTCTTCTGCTTACACTTAAGAAAAAAGTGTTAATCATAATTATTGAAATAATAATATTTAATAAAAAGTTTAAATTTTATTACAATTTGTATTCATATTTGGTCACTATAGTTAAGAACAAAAGGTCTATTCTCTACTGCAAAATATCATACATTTGTAATTTTGCAACCCCAAATTAAAATCAAAAAAGTTACTTTTATTGTTGAATATTAACTATGTATTACTATAGGTATTTAATATATTATATCTTAAATATTTTTTATTGAACCTATATTATACATAATGTAAGATTTAAATTTTGATATTATGAATATTCATAACATTATAGTTATTTAAATAACAAGACCGAAAAAGACATAAGATAAAGTCATCTAAAAATAAAAAAGCATTGTGCTTTGTTGTTATTTAAAACAATTAAAATTACAATAACACTTCAAAATATTACGGAAATAACGAAATATCCTTAAAAATATATTTACATAAAACAATCATTATTATTAGTTATATTTCATTTGATTGAAAACCGCAACCACTATATTTTGTTTTTTTGGTGATTTTTATTCTTAATGAGTATCCGATAATATATTTTTTAATATCTCTAAGTTACAATTAGTACTAATATTCTTGTCAATTTGATCAACAAAGTTAATAAGCAACTTAGGTATATACTTACATTTATGAAATACAGGATTATTTTTATGGCCACAATCCAAATTTTAAGGACTTTCTCCACGTAAAATTAACCATTGAAATACGCCACAAAATTTTGCCAATCTCTTTGATTTGAATCGATAATAATTTTTTGCTCTATGTTTCAGAGAAAGATGATCAGTTTCATGAACTGAACACAGCTTTAAAATTTGATGGTGATTAAAAGATATCCCTGTATAACAAAGCAGTTGACGATTTTTAATCATCTAATGGCCGAATACTCTTATACTTCTTAATTAAAATCTTAAGTTAAGGTCTCCTTTACTTTAAGGAAGCTGTCAGTTTCATAGAGTTTCTGTCAAATCTGAAAACTTTTTTGAATTTAAGGTGGCCTTAACTTTAAGATTCGTTTGAGTATTTGGCCGTAACACTGTCAACATTTTATTGCTTCATACACTTTTTAGATTTACTTGCTAATTTTACCTTTGTAATGTAAGCATTTTTTGCATATAGCATCAGCTCTATCTTTAAAAGACTGAGTTGACATACCTCGTTCAGATTCAGGCTTAGCATCTTCACTATCGAAAGGGCCTTCGCTGAATTGTTGTATTAACTTTTTAATATAACTACCAGGGCCTCTAATCGTCAATTTTGCGTTAAATTCATCAGTTTTAACGACATCCTTATCTTCAATGCTATTAGTACGGAAATCGCTTAGCATCTGTAGGCCGTCTTGCAAATTTTCAAACGCCTGACCGATTTTATTGCTAATGTTAAGTTTACTATCTGTTTCACTGAAGTGTACGGTTTTTTGTATTTCTTCGTCGACAAAGCTTTTAGAACCTGTAGGTGTTATTATTATTTCGTTGCTTTTCATATCAATCGTAATTTTAGTATCATCGTATTGAAACGAAGTAAGGGAAACATCGACTGATTTTGAGCGGTATTGCCTAGATGGCGTTGCTGGCACTTGCAGTTGGTTTGAGTCAGTGTTGGCGTCTTGTTTGATTGTGCTGCTAGATGTCACTGGTGATGATGACAGAGACGATCTTTCAGCGGGACTGGATCCTGGATTTTAATTGACTTTATAGAAGAGAAATATTAGTGTTAGACGTTAAATAAAAATATTATAAATATAGTTCATTATTTATGAATGGTGCTATAAATATATGTTCAGTTTCAGTGCCACTCTGATTTTTATAAGAAGGAGAAACATTTAATGGAATAATAATGATTTAAAACACAATATTTACTATAATGCAACCCGCCACCAAAGTATCTTATTGGTTTTTACCTTTAGTTTTGGGCACCGATAACCTCATTAATTTTCTCCGTATCTAAAATGAAAAACGGTTTTTTTAATTTAAGTAGATTTAATTTTGATAGTAATTTTGTCTTTTAATTTTGTTCTATAATGTATGAATAAAATTGGTCTTTATAAACACATATAAACGCATTTCTCCGTGACAAATGCCACATAAAAAAATCTACAAATACTCAATTAAGTCTATGTAAACTTATCTCTATCCTTAGAATTTTCTCGACACTTTTTTCGCGTAAACGCAGTGCCTGTCCCGCTTACACCGTACTGATGTAAGCGGGACAGACATCGCGAGATAAGTGTTGACAAGTAGTCTTCGCGGTATGCTAGGTACTAAATAGAGAGACTACTGACTGAAGTTAAGCTTAGTTCTACGCGCGCTTGAGCAACACACACACACAAAGTCAGCTCTTACCGACAGACGTCACTGCGTCACGCATTCGAAATCGTTTGAGATTCATCTGAGATTCCTGTTATTCCGTGTCGGTGAGAGGTGTCTATGTGTGCGTTGCTCGAGCGCGGTAGTCTCTCTATTTGGTCTGTCCATCAGCCATTTTTAATGTCCCCACTGCTAGGGCACAGGCCTTCCTTATGGGTGGATAGTGAGGTCGAACCATAACCCACCACGCGGGCCCAATGTGGATTGATGAGTGTTAATGACTGCAAATGCAGCCGTGGCCAACGGCTTAACGTGCCTTCCAAAGCACGGAGGAGCTCAAGATAATAAATTATTCGTCACCCATCCCATGACCGACCCTTGCGAAAGTTGCTTAACCTCCGCAATCGCTGGACCAGGCGCTAAACCACTGCGCCACTGAACTCCTTTATTTGCTTTTCAGTCTATCTGGTTAGATTTCCAATTTCAGCAGCCAATATGTTTATCAAAGCTACCCACCATTAGAAGCATCTTCCCTCTCGTCCTCGCAACACAAAGGCAGGGACTGTTCCACCATCATTCCTTGCACCATGTCCATGCACGAGTCCAACGAGAACTTCTTCCCCCACATCTTAATACCTCGAATGCGACGACGCATTTCTGTTAGTAAGGGAAACCAGCACCAAGTTAGTATCAAAGCATTGCATAAAAGGTTTGTTATTTACATTGTCAATTTTATATTTTACTGTTTTTTTTTTGTTTCGTGAAAATAAACTTCGAAACAATATTTTTTTTTAAAACGCGTTTTCCACAGATATAAAGCGTACCATGCATAAAATCCCGGAAAATTATTTTATACCCTGAAAGCTTAGAGCATTCAATTGAATAGAATAGAATAGAATAATATTTATTAGCAACATATAGCACACACACAATAAGCACAAATAATTTAAATATATATAAAAAAAGAAAAAAACAACAACAACAAGAAATACCTACAGTTACGTGCTATGTGATGCCAATACTGACCTCAAGCTCAGTATAAGCAGCAGACAATGTCTACTGCACTGGTATTCTGCTGAGACCAGTCGTGACATCACAGAACAGAAACGAAAACAATACAAACATTACAAATTTAACTAAAATAAAATAAATGTACTTAACTAAGTTATAAGCTGAAGGCATTATATAAATAAAACATAAGCACAAGCACTGCATAACATAAACAAAAAGCCATGAAAGACAAAGTAAATCACTATTTAACAGTTATTTTATATATATTATATTATATTTACATATATTATATTAAAATAGTTATTTATGCAATTGTACTATAATGAGGGGTATTAAAACACGAATGTGGATTTATCACACAAGGCGAAGCAGAGTGTGATAATAGTATCACATGAGTGTTACCTAATTATGTACAGTTGAATACAAGATTTTATCTACACCCATGATATGTATCCTCTATAAAGGGATTTGACTTTGACTTTCCTCCTCCGATCCGATCATCCGAACGAGTGTCATAATGTTGTACTGAATTTCATAACGTATCTTGTCGTGCGTGGGCGCGGGGAGGAGCGTGACATCTTCTCGCTGGGATATGTAATGTTGGCAGTAAGCTAACCGTTTTAGAAACCTTTACAGAGAATTTAAAGCATGGGTGTAAATAAAATAATTACTAGTGGGACATAATCATCCCACCTGTCCCATCATGGGACTGGGTCAATGGGACTAGTGGCACAGACATTTTCAAGGTTAATAATAATTTTCTGAGGTTGTATTGTATGTATGATACCCTATCTTCCATACAGCCTTAAACACCCATATAAGCGGCTTTAAAAATTAGACCTTACCAGGGCTGTCTTTAGGCTCCATCTTCAGCTGAGCGAAGGTCTGAGCACAGGAAGTCAGGACTTGCTCGTAGTCGCAGATGGCAGCGTGGGTTCCGTTCACTATCTTAGGGCTCATTGGACTGTTCGCCAGGAGCAGGCTGGTGCCGAATGTTGCGTTGAGTTCCCGGGTCTCTGGAAATGTTACAATGAAATATAAAGTGGAACCAAATTATTTGAGAAAAACTGTGTCAATAAAAGGTGGTAGTCTTGCTTAAACGGAACTTTCTCCAAGGAAAATTTTAGGTTGAAAAATCAAATTTTTTTTTCGCCTTTCCATAATAAGACCAATATATTTTGTTTGGTTTAGGTATGATATATTTTTTTTCTTTTGACCTATGTTCCTTGGAGAAAGTTGTTCAGTTTTTAAGCACCTGTTTCAGTATTGTTACATAATTTGGTTAAATACCATAAATATTTTTTGCAGGATTTGAAAGTCAATTCTAATCAGTAAGCTTATCAGTTGATTTTCATACTAAATAATTAACATACTAGGAAAAATAGACTCGTTACCAGATCATTTTCGCGACCTTTGGAAGTCCGGCCCAATGCTCTTGCAACTGAGCTACCAAGTCACTCAAAATTTTAAAAATAAAAAGTAGATTTTCAGCTAAGTACATTTTGTATTCCTATTTCAATAACTTTGGTTAAAAAAAGGTATCAAATTACAATAATAATTAACGTGATCGGAATTACGCGAATAAATATTTGCATTACCTTTCAGAGAGATCCTTGGTTTCTTGGATACAACGATATTGCCATTTTCAGATCCAAACACATCCATCAGTATTTCCGAAGCGACGGTTTTTATTTCATTCCAGTCATCTGTAACATAATAAATATGTATATAGGTATACAAATTACTATACTCCGACTTTTAATTCGGTGCAGTAATTTGACAGCTCCAGTGTGCCCACTGGGGTGATTAGCAACTTGCGAGGTGACAGTTACGCAAGTTGCTAATCACCGGAGTATAGTGGTGGACAACTTAATGGAAAATAGAACTGCTTGATAAGGGTGAAAAAATAACTGCCTGTGGGAGCCACATTGCATTTGTTTTAATTGTTTTATTACTTTTCAGTGACGTCATTCTCAGCTATTTAATTTTTAATTTATTCTTATGGAGGGGGTACTTATATCTATTCTGTGGAGGGGGTCCAATTTGTATTTGTTTTGGTTGGTGGTAGGGAATTCCAAGACCGCCCCGCTACCTACTAACTACTATCTTACTTCTTCTCTTAAGAGGGTTACTGCGCTACACTAGCGCCGCCAAAGAAAAAAAATCGTAGTGCTTAAATAAAGACGAAATTGTGAATTGTGTTCTTCTAGTGTACTCCAAATAAGCTTTGTTGTACTTTTTATCGTTTAAACAATATTTTATAACTTGTCGATCAGTTGTTGTTTAGTTTATTGCTAAAAGTGGCCACTTTTAGCAATAAAACTCCATTAAACTAAACGACAGACTAGATAATATAGTTTAAGCGATAAATGTAGATAATCGGCTATCATTATGATGATGATGATGATCCCTTACCCAGTATATCCTGGTTGGTGGTCCTTGGGGAAGTTACAGTGAACCTTATGACGTACACCCCCTTGAAGCAGGCCGGCACCGCGTGGATGAACCCTCGGCTGTTTAAACGCTGGAGTAGCCGCTCGGTTAGAGCGTTGTCGCCTTTCATGCGAAACGCGACCATACCTGTATTGAAATAAGGAATATATTTTAATAAGGAATATTTTGAGCTCGGTAGCGCAGTGGTTTAGCGTCTGACCCAGCGATTGCGGAAGTTAAGCAACGTTCGCAAGGGTCGGTCATGGGATGGGTGACCAAAAATTTGTTATCTCGAGCTCCTCCGTGCTTCGGAAGGCACGTTAAGCCGTTGGTCCCGGCTGCATTTGCAGTCGTTAATACCCACCAATCCGCATTGGGCCCGCGTGGTGGGTTATGGCCCATCCTCCCTACCACCCATAAGGAAGACCTGTGCCCCAGCAGTGGGGACATCAAAAATGGCTAATGGACAAGGACTATTTTATTAAGACCCTTTTCGAATGTACCATGGGCAACAGCGTCGCTTAACCACTCCTAACCTAAAGTTAAAATCGCTTGCACGCCGCACCGTCACAACATACGTTTAGTTCGTGCAGCCCCCCTAGCATGACCGACGAAACACGATATAGTATATCGCGAGATATAGCGTTTTATCGACACGCAACTGTCAAAATCCATTATCTTTTGACAGTTATACGTGATAAAACACTTTCGGTGGTCATGCTAGGCAGGCTGGGGCGATAAGTAAGCAAGAGGGCCCTGGTGACCTGTGGCACAGGTTCTTTTTGATATCTATATCGAGCACCAGTCTCTCATAATGCAGCCTGCCTAGCATGACCGATTTATACATGATATCGACACTCAACTGTCAAATTCGTTTGTCTTTTTGACAGTTGAACGTGATAAAACGCTATATCACGCGATATAAATCGGTCATGCTAGGCAGGCAGGTCATATTATCATATCATAGTGCTGTTATCAACATCCTAGTTAACTAAGAGTACCTATTGTCATGAGAAAATAAATTGATTTATTCTTCATTATTCATAAGTACGCGCGCACTCGAATTATGTTGCTAACTGGTTAAACGACGCTGTTGCCCATAGTACGTGCGATTGAGACGCGCGTACTTCAGTTTTTTTGTGCTAAAAGTTTTTAGCAACATGAGTGTCCTGAAGAAATCCTCTCAAAATGAAGAGACCATGGAAGAAGCTGTCTTTTTAACACAGCCCTAGCATGACCACCGAAACACGATAAATATTGCATGATATAGCGTTCTATCGACACTCAACTGTCAAAATCCATTGTCTTTTGACAGTTAAACGCTCTCTCTATCAGAATGACCTTTTCGCTAAAAGACCATTTACGTTGGATGACATGAAAGCAAGATACCAAGATTGCTGAAAGACAACTCAGCTACATAACATAAAAGCAGTATACTCAGTCAGCAGAGTAACTCAGCCGGACGACATAAGAGCAGAATGAGCTAGTACGTGATAAATCGCTATATCATATCGCGTTTCAGTGGTCATCCTAGAAGGCAGGTTTCCTTATGGTCAGAGCAGATGGTAATCGTTATAGCTATAATCATCATCGCAGCTGTATAAACGCAAACAAGTAAAGTAGATTCGTAAAATGACTAATACATAACGGGTGTAACAAGACACTCAACGAAGCCGAAGTCCACGCATTCCGCCCATCATCAGGATCATTTTTGACTTTTGCACTATACCTGGGAAACCAATAGCTACAAAGTTATAGAAAGTCAAAGTAATTTTTTTTTTTCAAATTTTTTATAAAATCTTATTTTATTCGTTATTTCCTAATTTTTGCCTACACAAATATTATCAAAATTTTATGTATTTCGTAACAAACAATGGCTTCAAAACGTCATCACTCAATGTATTTCATGAGCACGCACATAAACGTTGCCTTTCAACTCGGCCGCACGCAGCTGTGTAGCATTCACTCGCGGGCGCGGTCTTTTGTACGCGTTACATTGCGTGGTAATGTAATGTATGCAATGCTTTTTTAACACCAAAAATTAAAATCGTTTCCCAGCAATAATTTTGAACAGAAATGGTCCTGATGATGGTCAGAATACGTAGACCTCGGCTTCGTTGACTGTCTTGTTACACCCGGTATATTTTTAAATACCCAGTCTAAGCAATACCTTCCCCATTTCTTGCTAAAAAATTAAAAATCTTACCCAAATTCCTTGATTGTGGAATTTCAAATCTCTGGTCTGCCAAAACAAGTGCTTCAAACTTCTGCGCCAAGCGGACACTCTGAAAACCCAAATAATACAACGTCATAATTTAATTGCAATGCACAGACATCATAAAAAACCTCGTATTTGGCAGAGACATCTTTTGAGAAGCTCGATGGTGCTCAATTTCGAATAATTAACTTTTAAGTTGATTTGACAAGGGCTAATATCTATTATCTTATTATATTATAAAAATCATATAACAATAACGAGTTATTTTACCTCACGAATATGTTTCTGTAGTCCGACTACTCCGTAATTTCTCAACACGAACCATAGCTTCAAAGAGCGGAAGCGACGACTTAGAGGGATTTGCCAGTGCTGCAATAAAAAAAAGATATTTTATTAAGTAAAATATTGATATTATTATAAAAAAACACCTTTCATAAAAATATCCTTTGAAATCAGAGCTATTTGCTTTAAATTCGTCCTTCCAAGCTTTCCACCACCTTTAAACCTATCATCGCACCATCTCAAAACCTACCACCACCTCAAAACCTACCACCTCCTCAAAACCTACCACCAACTTAAAACCTACCATCACCTTAAAACCGATCACTACCTAAAACCTTCCACCAAGTCAAAACCTACCACCACCAAAACTTCCACCACAAACATTTTCAAACCCTTACAAGTAATTCTTTTTTATCAGGATTCTCAAGTTGTATCTTTTTGCCGCATCCAGAAGACATTTTGTTGTAACCATGAAGATTGGTGTTATCTTCATAGAGATCTTCAGAAGAATCGCTATTTCCGTTTAATTTTCCGTTATACATGTTTCCGTTATACATATTTTCGTTAGCCAATACCCCATTCGTGTTCGGGATCGTGGTTCTAATTTGGTTTATTTTCGCTCCGTTTCGTTTGATATTTGAGTGTTCGCTCCCAAGCTGAGTGTTACACAATCAATATAAACAATTATTATAAATTTTCTTAAGAGGATTGTCAACCACGTGGTCTCCATACAAACGGCGATAACGTTTCCCACCCTCTAAACCTTAACCTACAGTAATTAATTTTTGGTATTTTTTTGAAATGCCTAAATACTAGGGCTGTACGTTTTGAATTTTTAAATATCTATAATAGATTTCGAAATATTTGCATTTTAGTGATTTCATACAAAACACAGAAGTGCCAATATTTTCAAATCTACAATGAATATTTTAAAAATCAAAACGTACAGCCCTAGTTTTTAGGCATTTCAAAAACATACCAAAAATTCATTGCTGTAGGTTAAGGTTTAGAGGGTGGGAAACGTTATCGCCGTTTGTATGGAGACCACGTGGTTGACAATCCTCTTAAGTAACTTTGAAAATTTTATTAAAGGTAATCCGAATTTTTTGGAAAGGTTAATCAAAATATTTTTTAATAAGTTGATGGCCACTTATTCGATGAAATAATATTGTATAGTATAAAAGTGAAATTCAAAAAAATCTTTTTAATCAACATCAGTTACAGTTTTGAAAAATTGGACTCAATTAAAATTTAATTAATAAATTATACTCACCATGTAATCGATAGCTTTGCCTGTAAACAAAAAGTGTTTAAGTATTCACTTTAACAAAGAAAATTATGATTATGTACCTACTTGATGTTTCAATAATAGATACCCATATTTTTATAACAATCTAATCTTATATAATTTTAATTCAATGATCAGTAATTAAATGTACTTATTTTATGTAAATGGGTGTATATTATCTGAATAAATTAAATTCTGTTATATTCTTTAGATTTATACCTGAATTTTCATGCCTCAAATAAATTGGATTGACGTTGAATGTTCTGTGAAGCGCTGTGCTGTCTTTGACCCTGGAAAAAAAATAGAGTTTTAAAAACATTTCATTTTAAAACAGCCGGCCTATGATGACCACTGAAACGCGGATAGGCGGATACCACGTTAACTGTCAAATGACAATGAATTATTTGACAGTTGGGTTTTGATAAAACACGATACGAGTATATTATCCAGCCTGCCTAGCATGACCGATTTATATCGCGTGATATAGCGTTTTATCACGTTTAACTGTCAAAAAGGCAAAGGAAGGAGTTTGACAGTTGAGTGTCGATAAAATGCTATATCACGCGTTATAAACCGGTCAGGCTGCCTGCCTAGCATGACCGATTTATATCGCGTGATATAGCATTTTATCGACACTCAACTGTCAAATTCCTTTGTCTTTTTGACAGTTAAACGTGATAAAACGCTATATCACGCGATATAAATCGGTCATGCTAGGCAGGCTGGGGCCCTACCGGCTAACTTTTCGAACTTCGGCGGGTCTGCCGAGCTTCAGCTTAAAACAGAGAAATCAAAGTAGGGAATTTCGTATTGTACTATTATTTTGTCGAAGTTACTTGGAAGATATCGATGTTAGTGTGACATCATGAATTGGGGTTCGCCATTTTAGCCCAATTGGGGCTCAATATATCTGTTTTAAGTTGAAACCCGGCAGACTTTTTGAAGTTCGATGCGTTAGCCGGCACGGCCCCTGTTTAGGAGGTCATGCTAGGGGTTTATTTTGAATGATAAAACCAAAACTAAATAGTTGCAATTTTAGAAGAAATACTATTTTAGCCCCAAGATGGTAATTTCACTATTCAACCTAAATTTAGGTATATTTTCATATTTAAGTAATAAATTAACTAGTTAAAAGTGGAAAACTGTGAGGGCCTATTACAAAACAGAATCACGATAGTCGGACACAATTCGTCGTACTTTATTTGATATTGAACCTTATTTGTGAGTCAATAGTGCCACGGTGTGCGACGAAAATCGTACGCTTATCGTGATGCTTTTTTAATTTATTAGAAAAATAATGATAATTAATTTATTAGAAAAATACTAGAAAAAACCAAATCACCCGTAGGTAAGGTATTCCGTCTGAGCTGCTACGGGTGAGTCGATTTTTTCTAGCATTTTTTCTAATAAATTAATTTTATACTTGTATTTTAAACTTACCACATAGCCGTACAATCGAAGTTAACCATCAGCCATTTTGAAGGATTGAAGGCGAAGGAGTCAGCTAGCTCAACTCCATCCAGCCAATGTCTAGAAAAAAAAACAAATTTTGTTTTAGCAATATACAAAATTAACTAAATTATACTGTGTACCGCGCACCAGACGACGCTCCGTGGGTAGGCGCCCGACAAGGTGGACCGACGTGAAGGTGAAAATCGCGGGAAGCCGCTGGATGCGCCCCAAGCAGGACCGGTCGTCATGGAGATCCTTGGAGGAGGCCTATACCCAGCAGTGAGGCTGATATGATGATGATATTATGACTGTGTATACTGTATGTATCGAATGTGTACTGTGTAGTACATATCAAATTGAGCATGTTTTGCTCACATGCTGTTTAACCATGGACAGTTTTCAATGAGGACATTTTGTTCAGAAGACTACCTCCAGATCCGAATTGATTACAACTGGATGGATTGAGATTGATATTTGCAGTTGTTATTGTATACAAGTGTTTTTAAATCGAATATTGGCGACCGAGGAAGCGACGCGCGAATAGTATGGCGTGTAATGTCGCGAATTGTGAAGTAACCGCTGTGCGTTAAGCAAGTCGGGCGCGCAATGAAGAGAAAAATCGCTCGTCGCTTCGCTGTTCGCCGTTTTCCATGACCCGGTTGTAAAAGGGCTTATTTTATATCATACTGATGGCTTATTCCGTTTATCCACTCTGAAACAGCCACCCTAAGGTGGATACTCAGAAAACGCGTGTCCATCTATCCACCCCGTCATACTTGAGATAGTATATTATAATAGTAGTAGTAATACTTGATAGTATGATGGAGCGGATAGATGGATACGCGTTTTCCGAGTATCCACCTTAGGGTGACTGTTTCAGGGTAGTTAAACGGAATAAGCCATACTGATTAGTAACCAACCTATATTCAGGGCACAAAAACGCGCTGCCCGCATATGCAGCATCAACGTGCAGCCAGGCCGCGTGCCGCGCGCACACCTCGCCCACCTCGCGGAGGTTGTCGAACGCTACCGACCCGGTGGTGCCCAGAGTTGTACATACCTGGAAGAGAGAGGAATTTCAGATCATAGGTTTATACAATACTAAATATAACAAAGGTTTATCTTCTAAGGTACGTTGGGGTAAATGAGTTTTATTATTGCTGGCAATATAATATGAGATGTCAATTTATTCTGCCCCTCCTGTCTTCAATTTCCGTAATGCGGGGGATGATCGGACTATAAAATATAATTAAAAATATTGTAATTGCTGTAGGTACCCAAATTAGAATTTCCTTTAGTTCATACAGAACACGTATAATACCAGATAATTTTCTCTAATATAACTTGACATTTTTAAGTCATACAGTCGCTTTTAGAAAGGAAATCCGAACTCACCCCACCGTAGCGGGGTCCGGTTTTTACCTTGTATTTACAAATCAAACAAACCTAATCTTCACAAAGGTATAACTTGACACCCGCTTGAGTAAAAAAAAGTAAAAAAAAATACTGATTGACCGTACATTTACGAAAGCTCAATTACATTTGAGAATCTTTTATAGGAAATGAATTAATCATTATTTGCTACAATAATCAACATTTCATAAAAGTTTAAAAAGTAAAACTGTATTGCATAGCTAAGCAAAATTAGTGCTAAATATAAAGCCAGTTTTTAAAAGTACATACAGGATGCGATTCTACGTAAACATATTAAAATTGCAAATGTATTAAAATGAGTAAACGCTGAGCTGATCGATTAGGCTGCATCGGCGTTGTAACTATGTTATTATCTCACGATAAAGCGATACTAGAAATGACATTGAAAAAATAAGGGTGACGAATGAACCAAAATGGGCATCAAACTGATCAACATGCCAATGTTATATAATGTCTTTATTAACACCACTTGACTATGTCGTTTGTTGACTCTCAATGGTTTGCTTGTGAAAAGTTATATTTGCAATGATATAATTCGTTAACTTATGTAGTGTAATACTCAACTTTTGTTTAGCATTAATTTCTCTCAGTGGAAACTGTGTTAGCCTATGTATAAACATAATGCTTTCCATTCATATGTATAATATTGAGCTGTATGATTCCCTTATCCAATAAAATAAAATAACTTTTACAATGGGACCAACTCTGAAATCGCGAAAAAAATCTGCTGTTTCATATTATTTTGATATTATCGTTATTAATTTTTGTATAAAACAGCAGAGTTGTTTTTCACGATTTCAGAGTTGGTCAACGTTGTTCGGTTTGATAGTCAGGTAAAAACGGTTTTCCCATTATTGGTTCATGCATTAACACGTTGTATTTTAAGTTAAAACTATTTATAGAACAAACTCTGAACATTCAGATTGAAATAGAATAAAATATGAATATGAAAATTTGGTCAGTGCAGAATGCATAGACAGTTTACAAAGTTATTGAAATTATTCGAAAAATGCAGATTCAGCGAAAAGTACTTTTGTAATATTACGTGCAGGCGTGAGCGTGACAATTTCCAATAGTGAACCACGGTCCCTGAGTACATACCGTTTTTTCCGATATACAGAGTGTCCCAAAAGTTTGCCACACAGAGGGAGAGTATCTTAAATATTGATGATAGTCAAAGTCAAAGTCAAATAAGCTTTATTATTCAAATAAACTTAATTATTAAGTACTTTTGAATCGTCTATATTTTCCTACCACCCGTTCCAGACTTTTTTAACTTCTTACGCCCGTTCTTCACGGGCGTTAGAAACTTTAGAAAATGAAACTTTAGGAAACTTTAGAAGGGCGATAGAAAATGTTACTGAAAGAAGACTTCATTTTGTTTTTAAAAATAATTGGAACTGCATTCAAAGATTTTTGAAAAATCGCCTGCCTTAACCAGGAATCGGACCCACCAAAAATGAAAAAAAAGCGACACCAATCGAAAGGGTTACTAATAAAAAAAATCTTAAGATACACAGCATCATAAACAAAAGGAAAACAGCATGAACTTTAAACATTACGGATTGTATCAATTTGTATATCGCATGACATAATTAAAGATAAAAAAATCTTTAAAATGCAGTTCCATTTCTTTTTAAAAACAAAATTAAGTCTGCTTTCCGTAAAATTTCCTATCTTCAATCCCTCCGTTTGGCAAAGTTTTGGGACACCCTGTACAGAAAGCTAGTTCGGTAGAAGTATCTTTTTGCTAAATAACTATTTAGCAAATAAATCCTGTCTCGCTCATCACC
Source organism: Agriphila straminella (assembly GCA_950108535.1). Taxonomy (NCBI): domain Eukaryota; kingdom Metazoa; phylum Arthropoda; class Insecta; order Lepidoptera; family Crambidae; genus Agriphila; species Agriphila straminella. The sequence continues at coordinate 15,762,901 of OX467304.1, forward strand.
TAGTAATCCAATCCGTGGTACGATAAGTAGTTGAGAACTGCCGTAAATTACTATATTATATTGACACTTCCAGTAAACCCATCGAAGTTCATTCTCACCTTACCTGAAAATACGCACATCACACGCTTCGTAATCTCATAAACTCCGTCCCTGAACTGCTTCGATATTTATAAAACTAAATGTTGTTCTAGAATATTTTTAATTTTGCCATACTAGAAATAATTTTTAATAGCTCTACCTACCTAATGAGCTCCTTTAATAATGCCCCTAATGTAAATTAATATACAAATTAAAATCCTTTACTTTCTAATAATAATAATGACAATCCTATATTTGCATGCTATCTCATATATGGCTTACATAGGTTTAAGCTCTAAACAAATGACGACCGACTTTATTGTAGAATTCCCTATTTACTGAAAGTAAATAATTCTATTCTATTCTATTCCTTGACTTAAAATTAGTTTTTTTTTTGAAAGCGTGGTTACTGTGACTTATGTACGATGAAATGTTATTTATTCAAACTCAAAAGAAGTTATTCAAAGTTATTCATTTATTCTAAATATATTTATTCAACTAAGCTTAAATATATAATACGCATTTTCAAATATAAAAAATTTTTTTTACCCATTCAAGACGTCTTTTAGGTGACAAAGAATGGGCGCAAGAATTATTAGGTAAAAAAAGTTTGTATGTTTGAATGTTTGTTACTCGATCTTTTATAAGTAAAATAATAAGATTTGTCGTCTATTTAATTTTCTATTGTCCCCTTTTCTTTTTTCTATTACTTTTACAAAAAATAACATAGCTCCAATAAAATTGCTATCTACTTTAAAATATTTAATTCAAAGTGCGCTTACATTGTTTTAATAAACGGATATCGTTGTAGCAGCATAAATTGGTGACAAGAAAATCCCTTTGCTTGGAGCTAAATCTCACAAATTGGTCCCATTGGAAGTCTAGAGTCGGTTTTAAAACAGGACAAATAATAACGTTGACAAATAAGTGGCTTCTGAAATATTGCTTAGAACATTGGAGTGTATTTTTCAAAACGGTTTCTCGCGAGAAATCTTTGTAAAAACTGGAGAGATAGTAGGTATTTCAAAATGTTTTCTCGCGAGGCTTGCGAGCAATCTTTGAAAGTACAATTTGTATTTTTTTATTGTTTGGTTTAATTGTTGTTGTAATTATGCTATTAATCAAGAAATAAGTTGTAAATTGGTACAAAAATACAATAGAAAAGAGAAATAGAAAAGAGTAAGGTACCTAACTCTTTTCTAAAATGAAATCATGTATAATAATGTCTTTGTGATTCAATAGTTAAGTTTTTGAGTACTTATTACTTTAATTACAATACCTACTTAATTAAAAGTGGGTTTACAAGCATTTAATATAAACAGAAACATATATAATTCAAAAATGTTACTATACAATAAATGAATATTTAGATAAAAAACATTGACATTTGAAATTTGACATGTAAAATTGAATAAAATATAATTATGTATTTAGTTTTTATGAAAGTATATAAATGTTAAATGTATTATTATTACGTAGTTATTAATTAATTAGTTTTGACATGCAGAAACAGTTTACAAAATAAATATAAAATGAACTAATAATTTAAGTTAATATAATAAATATGAGTTTCCTGGATTAGCTATAGGTTAAAATGTATTTTGCATGCCCAAAAGTGGGTGAATGTGTCTTGTGCAATATCTTTTTAGAGCTAAGAATTCCATCTGTAATTACCACATTCTGGCATAATAAAAATGTTTATGTTTATGTTTATATGGTCTGTTTGAAACAAATAACTCTTCATACTGATTTAATTCAAATTGATAAGTTCACAACATTTAGGTAATTTGATATTTTAAAATAAGTGTAGCCGCTTGGCTATGATATCACCGCGCCTTGCGTCTTGGGTCTGCGCGGTCGCCACTGCGCGGTCGCCACGACGAGCTGAGAAGCCGACATTGAGACAACGCGCAGTGGTTGCCAAAACAAGACGCACTCGCGGTGATGTTGTGGCCGAGGCGTTAGCGTTCAAACAAATAGAGCCAATAGAAAAGGGGTGCATTTATTTCTCTTCAACTTACCCAGAAGGGCACAAGTCCTTTAGCCTTGTCACTCAAAATGGCCTCTTCCAGCTTAGATCCTCGCATGCTCTGGTTATCATCAGACTCGATATACCGCATCCTCACTAGACCTAACAATATCAATAATATTAATAAACAAGGAAATAGTATATTATGCAACACCGCACTAGCTAGATGACACTCCACATTCCCGTGAAGGCTGCGGGGCGGGAAGCCACTGGATTCAGCGCAAGACTGCTGTAGTTAAGATCTTTGGGGGAGGTTTATGCCCAATAGTGTCAGCCGCAATTTCAAGCCATGGTGTTTAGCTTTATTTTTAAACGATATCGCGAGGAAACAGCAATCACCTCCGCTGAGGCCTACCTTGAGCTTCCTTAGGAGACTTTTAATTATAGATCACGTTTCACGCCAATTATTGTAATAAGAACTTACTGCAGGACCGGTGAAGTATGGATTCTTAGGGAGGTTTATGACGAACATTGTCAGCTGCAGTTTCGAGCCATGTCGTATAGCTTTATTTTTAAACCATAACACAAGGAAACACCAAGTGCATCCGCTGACCTTGAGCCTTCTTAGGAAACTTTTAGTGAAAACCACGTTTCACGCCAATTATTAACATAAGAACTTACTGCAGGACCGGTGGAGTAGAGATTCTTGGGGATGTTTATGCCCAATATTGTCAGCCGCAATTTCAAGCCATGGCGTATAGCTTTATATATAAACGATAACCTAAGGAAACGCTAAGCGCATCCGCTGACCTTGAGCCTTCTTAGGAGACTTTTAGTTAAAGACCACGCTTTCACGCCAATTATTGTCATAAGAACTTACCAATCAATCCAGCCTTCTCAACGGAAGAATGCGCCTGATCGGAACAGTAGCAGATCAGATGCCCCAGCAGCTCCGAAGACTGAAGGTCAGGGTTCAGCTCCGCCAACTCCATCAGTGCCCTGGTTCGAGCTGCTAGCAGACTCACTAAGGTCGCTTCGCTGGCTGTTGTCTATAGGATAAAAAGGTTATATGTTATAACGTTATTCTGCTACCAGTGTGAAGAACTAGATGCTTGTCTATTAAGGGTAAATTAATGTCCAATTGAGGCAACATTTTTTAGGACGGCGAAATTGAAAGTCGAAGTCTAAACTGAACACTTTATAGAGAAAGATAAAGCAGAAGGTGGTATACCTAACCTAGTAAAAACTTTTTCGGTCATCGTTTTTTATTATTGGTGTTATATCGGTGGCTCAGTTCTGGCCCTCACAAATATAATTATACCGACTCGACACGCAAAGAAGAAGTGACATATGACAAACTGCTGCCCTGTGTTGCCGCATTATGAGATTCCTTTTTTTAATTACGAGTTATAAAAAATAAACAAAACTGTAGTCGTCGCTAGAAAGATATAACAATACCTGTATGACACCACCACCTGGACTGTCATTCTTCTCATTTAGGAAGCATTCTGGTAGACCGAGCAGCTTGCCGAGCCAGTTCATAGCTATAGTCTCCAGTTCAGTACCGGCTGGCGAGGATGCCTTTGAGTACAAAATAAATAAATGATAATTATGAAAAGTTATGGTGGAATTAGACAATACTGGTGAAGGCCGTGGGAAGCTCCAGGACTGTTCATTACTGAGATCATTAGGAAAAGCATAATGTCCAGCAGTGACTATCATATCCTCTTACCCAAGTAAAACACAACACATTGACAGCGCTGGACAGCATCTCCCCCATGATTGAAGGGTATGACGTCAAAGCTGGGAAGTACGCGTGCATGTGTGGGCTCTGCCAGTGGACCAACTGTGGGCAAAGTTAGGAAATTAGGGACGATTTAAACCAACTACAAAATTAGATATACTTATACAGAAATAAAAAATAAATTATTTGCATTTTTTTATTTATTTATCACAAGGTATGTTACAGATATAAAATTTTCTGCCAAACTGTGTATACAGTTTGTTGGCGGGATGTGCGCTCTTTAACAATTTATCAGACATACCTACCTCACAAAACATTCAAGTTACTTTTAGGTACTTATTTAAATAAGGATTAATTTACAACATGGGTAGGTAAAATAAAATTATTTTGTCAAAAAGAGAATTTTTGAATCTAGTTTTTAACACTTTTTTACTCAAAGCTGGGATCTGTCTTAATAGATTGTACTTATTAAATATTTTCGGTACCATATACATTGATGTTCTTTCACCATAATAATTCTTAGAACGAGGTTGCACCAGAATACCATCGTTTGCTCTCCTGGTGTTATGGTTGTACACTCTTTTTGTTTTAAAATCATCACAAAAATAGTTGAAATAGCATGAAAGCATTCATTTGTGTTTTGAGAAGAAAAAACGGGCGCCTTCTTGTAAACGAATATAAGTGAATCTACCCATATTCATAATTTATGTATCCTCAACTTACCCCTGGCATAATATGCTGGTCAACATCCTTGAAAATGTCGTCCCACTTCTCAGGGGTAACAGGCGCTTCTTTAGGCAGCAGTTTGTGAAGGTACCCCGGTTGTACCCCGGGGTACACGCGACGATCGCGAATGTTCTCCAAGTAATCGGCTATGTAGTCCACCATCTCCTTGGCTGGGGTAAAAATATAAGAGTTAAAAATAATTTTATTGTTCCCCCTGCTGGGGCACTTTCTGTTCACATATTTCGGGCGCTCGGGGCTTTCGGTATGGGTGGATAAAGGGGATGGGCCTTTGTGGGCCCAATGCGGACTGCAAATGCAGCCGGCTCCAACGGCTTTACGTGTCTCCGAAGCACAAAGGAACTCAAGATAAAAAACTTTTGGTCACCTTTGAGAAAATTGCTAGGATGCGCTAATCCCATCAAGCTCCAAAAAGATTTAAGGAAAAAATATTTAATATAAGTATATCACGTAGGTAGTCCGAGTAGAATAGCATCAAACCTTTACTAGAGGAGCCTTAAATAGCGACTAATGACTATAATTACCCCGCGATTCCACTAAAATCAACATTGCGAATTTTAATTCTGTAATAAGACAGTTTCACAGCAATGTTTAAAACAATTAATTGAGTAGTGGAAGGTTAGAGGTAGAATAACATTCGACTCCGTAGACCAGAAAAGGCGCTGCAGCATTTTTCGGATGACAACGGTCCAACACTACGCTCTCGGCATATTCCCGCTATCTCCCGCCTTTGTTCACCACTGGGGGACATCGGGAAAAAAAAGTTTATTTTTTCTATACATTTCTCCGATGGCCCCTAGTGGCGACAACTCTCTCCAACCCGCCTACCAAGCGTAGAGATTACGGCAATATCCTTCCAGGGCTATACCTATACGCCCACAGTGGATTAAATTGGACTGTTCGTTATGATAAAATTGATAAATTAATAACTATAACTTTTATACTTACCTATGTAAATAAGTATCAAATTATTCAAAATTTATTAATTTCTGTCACCCTACTTAGAAGCTTTGCATAATTTGGGATTAATTAAATTGATGCGAGTTTTTCGGGATTTTATTTGTACCTATTAAATTTTCAGATAAAAAAATGCTAAATGAATATTTTTGTTCCCTGCAAACATTTTTTAATGTCAGCCTGAGTCAAAATATATTATTTACAATTCACTGTAGAAAAAGAAGATTAATTTACTCCTTTGTAAAGAACTCGTTTCACAAGTGTGGTTTGTTAAAAAAAGGAAATCCAATCTATTTCTTTGTGATTGTGACAAACATTCGATGTAGGAACGCATCGGACACAATAGCTCTTATGTTTTAAAACTACAAAGAAGATTGCAGTTACCAACGGATCAGACAGGGTCGCCGCACACTGGGTCACTATGTGGCTTGACCTAACAACTAGTTGCTACATTGTTGCAACTAGTTGTTAGGTCAAGCCACTACCATTTCTGTCTTTCAGCTATTGCTTTCAGCGCCAGAGCGGACAGATTTTTGCATAAGTTTCGCAGATGGTTCGCTACATATACCGCAAGCGATTCGCTGCTGCATGCGTATGCGTCGGTGTACTAAGGGCGTTAGAGTAAGTTTTAACTTCAAACATACCATTACTACATTTATACATACAGAAGTATACCAATATATCCGACACGCTTTAAGTGACAAAACGGCACAATACATTACTACCCGGGCAATACCGACGCGAGAACCCAATAAAAAGGATTTGTCAAATGTTTCAATAACACAAAATCCGTGTGATCCTGTGATTTTATTGCTCAATATACGACAGTGTAGCGTAAATACAGCTTTAGTATTAGTATTGGCTAAGGAGGTCAGTCTATTTTTAAATAAAACTGGCGACTTTTGACTTTGGTCGTTTGCTTTTTTAACCAAGCAAATTGCGGGGTGCACGGTACCTGTTACTTTTTTTAGGTTCTTTAGACGCTTTAGATAGTTTTTGGGAAAATAATAATGTCTATGGTCGTTATTAGGGTTCCGTAAATCTCATTTAAGTCGTTTTGATATACTTTTGAACCAATTAAAATCTATAAATTAAATCATAAAAGGCAGGAAGCAGTGTAGGTACTTATTGTATAACAGCACAAATTAAAAACTCTAATAATTGGCAGTTTTGTTAATAGGTATCACAGTATCACATGAAAAAGAATACTGGTAATGTACACACTCGGTAGCTGGTTTAATTTTTATTTTTTGAAGTACAAATTCTACAGTTTATTATTGTGAAAATGGAATTTTCGGGAATTTCCAACATCTCCGTGTCACATAAAAAAGTCTTGAAGCTTAATTTTTTAAAGTTAATTTCTATAAATATTGTTTTAACTTTGTTTCTATAATAGCATTGTGAGAATTAAATTAATGTTTGTAAATTTAACTTGCGTATAAATAATCATATAACTAAGTTTATAGGAAAACTTTGACTTATCAATATTCCAGCCACATACGAAAATTAATTACTTGTAATAACTCTGAATAGCAAACAATTTTATGAGTAATTACACAATAATTAATCTGATTACAGTGTCACAGTCTAGATTCCAAGGTAACGACGATTGTTAATATTTTTTTAACTAGCGATTTGCGATGACTTTGAATACTCCGTTGAATATTCCGTTTAATCCTATCCTACTAATATCCTATCTCCTATCCTACGTAGGTACTCCTACTAGTCCTAGTCCTATACAACGTGTTACAAAATAACCCCTAATGCCGAGTATGGTAGATAGGGACCATCAAACTGAACAACTTTTACTATGGGACCAACTCTGAAATCGTGAAAAAAATCAGCTGTTTCATACATTTCGATAATTATTATTTCGTTATTTTTTAAAGCTGAATTTTTTTCGTGATTTCAGAGTTGGTGCCGTAGTAAAAGTTGTTCAGTTTGATGGTCCCTATCTTATTATATCCGGCATTACTCGTATTTTTGTAAAAACAACTGAACATATTATTTGGATGAAATTTTTCACAAAGATAGTTTTTTTAATTGTCAAAAGTATCCTTTGTTTTAATCCATGTCAAAGGTCCTCCATCCTTTTTACTCCTGTCAAAAGTTTCCTAGTGATTTTTCGAAAGTCCACGCTGACAAAGTCAATGGCGGAAGCTAGTAATATAATTATTATAAATGTGAAAGTAAGTAAGTTTGTTTATTTGTTACGCATTCACGTCGTAACTACTCAAACTCAACCGATCATCATGAAATTTTGCATACAGGTTGTCAGGGGTACAGAGAAGAACACAGAACAAAGAAAAAAAAATCCTGTGGAGAAGAACATGGGTACATCAATATTAGTAATAATATGTGTTCATCTAGAATACTGACCTAGTTCCATCAATATTTTATAAGACAAAATAATTAATATTCAATAAGAAATCGCTTTTTAGTGATAAGGCCGCCATTTCTATATATCCTTTAAATTTGTACTGTTTCTTTTTATTTGTTCTGTGTGTATGTAACAATAAAGAGTATATAAATAAAATAAAATAAATATTATATTATATTAATATTAATATATTGAATAACTTTAGCTTACCTTTTACACGAAACTCTGTATGTTCCATTTGGTCAACGAACTATCTGTAACAATGAACATTAACTATTGAATAAAAAATTCAATAAACAAACACAATAGTATTTGATTGAATCAGGCGTCACTTGGCGGAAGTCCCAAACCATTTTGAAAAAAGAAATATATGTAGCTTACTTCCGCAAACAAAATATGCAAGATGCACCGCCCGCCCGCCCGCAAAAATATGCACATGCACACCACAAAATATAACCTGCATTTAGCAAGACAGCAACACACCTTGCACCTTCAAGTCATCAAATGTAATGATAGTACGAAATTTAGTGACTGGGCCACACCCGGCATATATAAGAGCAGACGGAAATTATACGAACTTTATGCAGAGAAAGCTACTTCTTGTGATCCTAACTTCATTGAATTTGTCAAGAAGTATTCACAAACATTCAGAGAAGTTTGTATCCTAGCAAAGTCCAAGTACTTTGCAAAAAAAATAAAATTAGCTGATAATAAAATTAAGGCTACCTGGAATATTATTAACAAAGAAACGGGCAAATCAAAATCCAATATAAATTCCTTCTGTTTAAAAACTGGTGATCAAACTTTTGAATCTGACAATGAGGTCGCTAAAGTTTTTGAAGATTTCTTTGCTAGAATACCTGTAGAAACTACCAGTACTCTTAGTGCTAGTCCCAACATCGCTGTCTCCCTTCTGGAGTCTAGTGTTGATAAGTGCAATGAAAGTTTTTCCTTTAAATATATAAATAGTGCAGATATCATTAAAGCTTTTAAAACAATTAATGTTAAAAAAACAGAAGATCTTTGGGGCATGTCAACAAGCATTATTAAATCAATAATTGATATACTAGCCCCCTACTTAGCTTTTATTTTTAACAAATGTATTGACGAAGGGGTCTTTCCTGACTTAATGAAAAATAGTAAATTGATTCCTCTTTTTAAATCTGGGGATAAAAGTGACCCAGCTTACTTTAGGCCAATATCTATACTACCAGCACTTAGTAAAATATTTGAAAAAAATATATATTCCCAATTATTAGATTACTTCACATACAACAATATACTTCATAAAAATCAGTTTGGATTTTCCAAGGGTAAAAGTACTACTGATGCTGGAATTGCACTTCTCAAACATATTCTTGACGCTTGGGAAGAAAAGCAGGATGTAATTGGCATTTTCTGTGACCTTTCTAAGGCATTCGATTGCGTTGATCACCAAACACTATTAAAGAAGCTAGAACATTATGGTGTCTCTGATATGTCGGTTAGTCTTATGAAATCGTATTTGGACAATAGAACTCAGAAAGTTGTAATTAATAGAACTGAATCTACTGGAGCCCCCATCAATATGGGTGTGCCACAGGGATCAATATTGGGCCCATTGCTGTTTCTAATTTATATAAATGACCTTCCCAACTACGCGAGTAATTTATGTGAGACAGTACTATTTGCGGATGATACTTCTTTAGTTTTCAAAGTAAACCGAGGTAATAACTGTTCGGACGAAGTAAATAGTGCCCTCTCTAAAGTTTCACACTGGATTAATAGTAATAATTTAGCACTTAACCCCAAAAAAACTAAATATGTAAAATTTTCATTACCTAATGTTGAGCAGACAAAATTAAATATTAATTTGAATGACGATGAAGTAGACTTTACTGAGAGTACAAAATTTTTAGGTATTACACTAGATTCTCGATTGCAATGGGATCCACATATTGAAGCCTTGTCAAGTAGACTTAGTTCAGCGGCATTCGCTGTTAAGAAAATAAGGCTTTTAACTGATATTGAAACGGCAAGGTTAGTATACTTTAGTTATTTTCATAGTGTAATGTCTTATGGACTGCTATTGTGGGGCTCGGCAGCCAGTATTGAAAATATTTTTGTACTCCAAAAAAGAGCTGTTCGCGCCATATACAATCTACGGCGGAGAAATACCTTGAGAGAATTGTTCAAAGAAATAAATATTTTAACTTTGGCAGGCCAATATATTTATGAAAATTTAGTTTATGTAAGGAAACACTATGATTCATTTGATAAGAACAGCAACATTCACCAGTTTAATACAAGAAATAAAGATAAACTTGCCGTTCCAAGATTTAGGCTTGCAAAAACGAGAGGTTCATTTATGGGGAAAGGCATAGCCTTTATTAATAAAGTTCCACAACAAGTGATTGATCTTCCTTTGCATGAATTTAAAAACCATGTTAAAAAACGCTCATGGGTAAAGGTTATTATAAAGTTGACGATTATCTTAAAGATCAAAATGCGTGGAAATGATGTAACACATAACTTGCTAATATAAGCACTTTATTGAAGTAATATAATAAGTCTATGTTGTTGCCAATAATTCTGTCACCGGCTACTCTACACGTGTTTCGCCCCAACCCGGAGCATCCTCAGGAGTCACACCGAATTCGGTGTTGGTTTACGCACGATCTAACTCCTGAGGATGCTCCGGGTTGGGGCGAAACACGTGTAGAGTAGCCTAATTGGTGTTTGCTTCCAAGTTGGTCTTATATTTTAAATTTTGAAATTGATTCAGTATTTTTTAAGTTATATAAATAAGACTATAATTTCGGTTACCATTAGGTACATATAATTTTTATGAATGTTGACAAATAACATCTTTATTTTCTAAAAAAAACATTCCAAGAATTTGGTTCTGCCTCCAGTCGAACCGCATAATTCTTTAATCCCTAACTAGTCGCGTTGAAGCCGTATAAACGCAGGTTTTACTTTAACTTACCTATGTGTCACATACTAGTTGATACAACGACCTATATAAACGTTAATCGAAGTTGTTACGCTTTTGTAACGATTAAAAGTCCGATGGCTCATTTTGTTTCACGCGAGTGGAACCTATCAGTTCCAAAAAGGCGACATTTCGTCCGCAGATGTTTTTTTTTTATATATTTAATGGGTTTGCTCTTGACCCCAGTCTTGCCCAAAAGCAAAGACAGGGTCTACGATGGAGCGAGCTTGCCCAGAAGGTGCTTATTCACTCTGGCCTTGAATAGAGTCAGGTTGTATGCGCTCGGAAACACAGACGCCGGCAGGGAATTCCATTCCATAGCTGTGCGCATTATGAACGATGATGAGTAGCGTTTGGTACGCAGAAAAGGTATATCAACTAAGAACGGGTGGTAACCAGCAGTGCGTCTGGATGTAATATTTTTACACGAATTTTAAGTTGTTTGTGGTGCGCATCCCGACCGCCAGGCTGGACACTTTCATGAAGGAGGACTTCTGGCCGCAGGGCGTGTTATACAGCCGCTTCCGAGGGGCGTTGCCTTGTGCCACCGAAATGACACAGAAAGTGCCAGATTGACTTTATACTAACGTAATATTAAGTTATATTATTTTTCTAACAATATTGTTTATACTTAAATTATGTTTTAGTTTTAAGGTATGTATCTATGGGCCATTGTTGCCTGATTATAAATAAATTAATAAAAAAAAATGGGATGATTTGTCGCCTGAGTCTAATAGTCGTGATTCTTCAAAACTTGGTTTGGTTGGTGATAGATAGGGTTATTTAAAGTCCGCCTGGCTAGCTTAGCTACCTCCATCTTACCTAAGTCTGACGACATAACAACATTTAAAAAAAACTGGCAGTTACAGGTTAGATAAAGTTCTTCAGTGGTGAGGATTCCGGGTGTAGTACGCTTACACTTTCGGCCTTATCGTCACTTAACATCAGGTGAGGTGAAGGCCAAGCACCATCCCGTTGTGGATAAAAAAATGTGAACTCTGAGCAAGCTCGCTCCATCTTCATCCTTTTAGCCAGAGTCAATATAAGAATATACACATCGAGATAAATGGCTCATCAGTCGCCACCTTAAGAGGCCGTACAATACACATCTTTAAGCAACGATTTCACACAGTATTACTTGATTTATCGGTCTCAAAAAAAATGTAGAAAGTTGATTATGATCATATCAAAAAAAATATGTAGTACCTACCACAGATGTGATTGACAGAAACATGATATTTTCAAAACTTCATTGTATTAAAAAATTACAACACCAAAAGATTTTCCAACTTGATGAGTTGAGATTTTAGCATTCATAGCTCCTTTTTAGGTAGGTAGGTCAAATTAATTGTTATTTTTCTTCATGAAAAAAGGCGTAAAAAACCTTTGCAATGAAAACTTCTCTAAACAATGGCAAATAAAAGGTTTTTTAACGCTTAGAGGCTTGAAAGGTCAACACTCATACGTCTCAATCTATCACCGCCATTGATAGTATTTGGTTTAAAACCCCATTCTGTGTTCCCTATTTACTATCAATTCCTCGTCAAGTTTGCTTTCACCTAAAATAGGATATTTGAAACTTTTGCCTTTATTTGTAGGCATAAAATGGCATAAAATAAACTCTTTAGTAAACTGAAAAAAGCGTATATTATACAGGGTGGATTTTTGAGGCGGTACATTGAGTGCAGGTACCTTGACCGTTATAGCACAGATTATACAAGGTGTTTGGTAAAAGCCTTATAATGCCGAATATGGTAGACAGGGACCATCAAACTGAACAACTTTTACTATGGGACCAACTCTAAAATCGCGATAAAAAAATCAGCTGTTTCATACAAAAATTAATAAATATCAAAATGTATGAAACAACAGATTTTTTTAATCGCGATTTCAGAGTTGGTCCCCATAGTAAAAGTTGTTCAGTTTGATGATCCCTATCTACCATATTCGGCTTTATAAGGCTTTAACCAAACACCTTGTATAGTTACAGGAAAATTCGTGACTTTCTGAAAATCAACCCCTGAGGGGGTTAACGGTTAGAAAAGCCTAAAACCGTAATTGATGTCGTTCTTGAGGTTTCATTAGTTGTTGATTGCAAAACCGGCATTTATTTTGAAGTCCGACGCGGTAGACATGATTTAATCTCTAAAAGGGTAAAATCGGGGTAAAAATTTTGTATAGAAAAAAACCCGTCGCAAAAACGACGGATTTGGAATGGCACACAGATAGTTTATAGCCTGCATTAAAACATAAGATACATATATCCCGATCAAAAGACCCCTAGTGATTTTCCGAATGTCTATAAGGACGAAGTCGTGGGCGAAAGCTAGTTCAATATAATATTCATGTCCATGTTTTTTTACTTTTTAAGCTTGAATTCTCATAAAGTTTTTCGAATTATAAATAGTTAGAAAGGATCATGATTTGTAAATTTTAAGGTCAGTTCACATGAAAAGGATGGGTTTTAGTAAAACAATTTCATTAAGGTCACAAAGGTACCGCTTAACTAAGTTGATTAAGGGCATGTATTTTAGGTTCCGAATAGCACATTCTTCTATTTTTTTAAAAAAATTAAATTGGATTTGCTTGAAATTATCTGCCAAGTAAAAGTTTGAAAAGTACGAGTATTTCTGAAACCTGTGAAACCGACCCTTAAAGATTAATTTTCAAGTAAACTTTATCTAAGTTTAAAATCCATTATTGAAATGTTTCAATTTGACCCCCCTTTTATTTCACTGTTCTTGATCCCATCTTATCAAACAACCTTTTTTCAAAAATTTTGATTCTTTTAGGAACCAAGACAACAGTTATTTTTTTACGATAACTTGATGTCTTTGTTATTTTGGTAATTATTGTAAATAAATGGTTCGGTGAAAAATTTATTTATTAACTGTACAATAATCAACTTGATTTTTCTTTTGTTTCTATTAATTTTCATAATCCAACGGTATTTCTTATCCTATTTTAAAATTATTCTGTGTTTTTTCCAAACAGTTTCGACTTCCAACCAATTTGATTTTTCTTTTGTTTATTTATAATTTAGCCTATTTAAAAATTATTCTGTATTCTTTCTAAAAAGTTTCGACTTCAAAACAAACTTTTTGACCATCTTAAAAAAAGTGTACTTACGCGGTATCACACAACAATTAAATCTCAAAACGATGTAGTTACGCACAAATGGGGGTTGACTACAGTACTGGTGTGGCGGTTAGTTTGCTACGCTTTTATAAGGGTGGTGTCAACTCGGCGCATTGTGAGGTAGCGGGCTTGAGCACGAGCGGCGCGGGTAGCGAAGCGAGATGAAGTGTATTTGATTTGCCTGTAAATTGTTGTAATTTAGGATTGATAATTGAAAAATAATCAAAAAGGTAGGATGAAATTTTAAGATGCTAACGTAAGTTATTTTAAGCATAAAAGATAAATAGTTTATTAATAATAACGTAATGAATTTATGTACGTTACATTTTATTTCATTATTTTAGTCTAAATGAATTATTTATCTTTTTGTAACTTAGAAATTTTCAATTTGATATAAATAAAACACATGAGTTTTTAAAAACTAATGTAACTTATAAAAATGTTCGCTTCATAGCTGTTACCTACCTAAATTTATTTTTTCTTAACAGAACAAATACTTATTAAATGTTTCAAACTTTTCTTAACCATCAAGTAACAAAATACAGAACGTGCCACGTTTCATACACCTAATTACATATTATTTTCAACATTTCCAATTGTGGGTCTAGTAAAATATCTAGTAATAATCCGCTATTCCAATAGCAAAGTGGAGCGCTCATGAATGTATACGCATCCCAATTTGAGGACGCCAAACAAGCAAAATGTTTGTACAAAATACTTTTAATAGATTTTCCGGCTAAACTTAAGTTTGATCTTTATCGATAGTAATAATGAGATCATATCGATTTGTAGATCTCTAGATAACGACGCGACTGTAGCTTCCGTTATATTCCATAGCGCAATAAGACCTGATTTGAGAATTACATAACCTTTTGTATTAATAATAAATAAAAACCCCTTTATTTACAACGGGTCATTGCTTGGCCTCCGCCTCACCTGATGTTAAGTGACGCTCAGGCCGAAAGTGGAAGCGCACTACACCCGGAATCCTCATCCAATGAGCAGGCACGGATCCAGCCCTTAAAAAAAGGTTGTGGTCACAGCCACCGGAAAATTGACCAAGTGCGAGTCGGAGTACAAACTCGCTCATGTACGTCTTTTGAATTTGATTATTTCCTTTTTTGACTTGGGCCCTATAAATGGAAATAATCATTGAAGGAAGTGAGACTTCGTCCAGTTAAAAATAGTCAAACAGTTTCGCCTTCTTACAAAATCGTAACATTCAATGGTGTGATAATTTTGTCCTTTCTAGGATAAAATCCAAACGGAGTACGGTTTGAGCTCTTAAAATCTGATCTATATCCCTATAAACACCCCACTGTTATTACCTGATGCGAAGCTGTAGTATAGATAGGCAAGCTAGCATTACCTATACACCGTTATTTTTTAAGTATATCTAAAAATGAATATTGTTTAAAAAAAACAAAAAAACCGACTTCAAAAAAAAAAGCAAGAAATAATATTCGTAATAATAAAAACACGCTATTGAAGTCCGGTGGGGCTGGAGTCAAATTCCTTTTTTTTATTCTAAAAGCCCCTACACCACGGTTAACCTACCGTGTAATGGGGTGACTGATGGTTGCATGAAGTTGATTTCTTCTTTCCATAAGTCAATCAGTCAAACGTAATTCATGACTGATGGAATTTGACTGACGCTTGCATGAGCGTGTAATGGCTGCCTAAGGTTTGTCTAATCATACAACGAGCACAACATGTCCACTTTTAGCACTTTTGCTATCTTTACATAATAAGTTGTCATGTAATTTTGCCTGGAAATAATTCAAGGAGTTTTGATTACTTGTAGGTCAGATTGTACCTAGTAAAGTGTTACTGATGTTTGTACAATGTACTCATGTTTATTATGTTGTACATTACATGACACTCTTTATCTATAGATTGTATCAAAATATATATGTAATTAATAAATTGTTGCTTTTTAAAAAAAAATGATTGAGACTTTTTTTTCTATGTTAAAATATTATCAAAAAATCAAGGGCTCAATCACATTTTCTTTTTTTTACGTTGCAAATTAAATGTATGATTATCAGACGTCTACCTGACGCACAAGAAATCAAAATTCCTTGAATTATTTCGAGGTATAGGTGTAGACCATACCGACCTTACCACTGGATTAGTTATAATGCGAACTTATATTTTTTTTGTTAGACATAATAACGCGACAGCGATTAGACTGTGAAGCTGATTTACAATACCTATGAGAAATAGTTTTAACTTTAAATACTATACTTTACTTCAAACGGTGCTTCCAGATTTTTGACGACCAGCAAACCACTGGGCGGATCAGGCTGATATGCATATATGCAAATGGCAGCTGTTACACGACAGCCCAAAAAAGGAGGGTAATGCGTTAAGGGTGAGTTTCTTAATTCCACCACAACTTCTAAATGCCTGAACAAATTTGGATGTATGGGGTATCGTTGGAATTCTAACATTATCCTGAGAAACACTGGCTATAAATTTTAAAGACGTAAGCCATATTATGACAATTATTTTAGGAAATTTCCACGGGAAGTAGAAGACGACGTGGAAGTTAGCCTTATACAACAACAAGTTATAATTGTCTTTATTTACTAGTGGCTCCGTGGGCTGTAGGCTTCGCGTTAAAAAGTAGCTCAAATTGTATGTAATGTTTTTAAAAACAAATAACACAGAACAGATATAAGTTTTTCAACTAATATGTATTACTGTGCAAATATTTCATATTTTTATTCTTTACATTTGTAAGGGGTTTTGTCCTTTTGGACATGCCAACCCCAACGTACCCAAAACGAAAATATTACATAATTATGTATCTTCTCCGATTTAGGATCCGACAGAACTCTTTGGGCCATTCCTACATTATAGAAATGTTTTTAATTGATGAACTTTTCAGTCGTCAAAAAATAAAAATAAAAAAGAAAATTGCTTTGCACCGTTAACAAAATCAATCTCCAATTTAGAAAATTTCGAAAAACTGACTCTGAAACTGTGTCTGAAAAATTACATATACGAGGGTGGATTGATAAGTCCATGACTTTTTAAAGAAGAAAGACTTTTTTTGGAATATTTTGTTTTATCTCTCTACATAATCTTATTGTAGCTCTGCGTATTCAGTCCAATAAAGTTCCTACCTCTTTAACCCATTAATTTTTTTCTTTCATCGCTTGAAAACTGGTAACTGAAATGAGGGCCCATTTCAGACACCACCTTTTGGCTTGATGAAAATCTTTGCCCGCCAATACATTTATTCATGTTTGGTGGGAGAAAAAATCTCACTGGGGTGAATCTAGAGAATAGGAAGGATTCATCTTCATTCAATGAGTTTTGATTTCACGAGTGTCATGACAGGGTCATTAAGAAAAGTTAGAAGTCGCTAGAGCTTTTTGTTTCCAAAAGTAATAATCTTTTGCTCAATTTGAAAAAAATGTATTGTAAAGATGCTTTAAGGAGTTTCTTTTTAAGACACAAAAATAAATTGTGAAAAAAAAAATTCTTCTTTTCAAAGTCATGGACTTATCAAACCACCCTCGTAATTATCGAACCGGCTCACAAAATTACACGAGATTCGGTTGATAATACCTAGAGGAGAACAGACGGACATCGATATAAGTATTCAAGTAACGGTAACGATATTCAAGTTTGTAAATATCGTTACTTATAGCTGTTACAGCTGATAAGTTTCTTGCGCCCGTTCTTCTTGTCAGCTAAAAAAGTCTGGAACGGGTGGTAGGAAAATATAGACGATTCAAAAGTACTTAATAATTAAGTTTATTTGAATAAAGCTTATTTTGACTTGACTTGACAGCCGAGAGGACATACGAAGGAATTTTTACCCAAGCTGAAGCAGAGACGCTCGCTAATAATGGTGATTTAAGATTTTGTTTTAAAAGAAATAAATAATAACATTTCGTCATACGGAAGAGACACCTAGTCTACGCAAATAGAATTACCATCTTTTAAGTACTTAATTACAAATAATAACTGTATAAATTAATAAATATACCTAAAATAATGCTAGATTTGTTATTAATTAGTAAAATAATTATGTGTAGACTGCGACACGCCAAAATTATCTGTGAAGGGCATCTAATATAATAATAATTGATCTAGAAATCGTCATACTCATATTTTAATAATTTGTTATTGATAATATTACTGGATAGACCAGTTATGATGAACAAGAACATACTTTTGATAGTTTAACTAACTTAACTATCTCAATGACGTCATTTTGTTTTTTACATTTCATAAGTTTTTTTAGGAACACACTTACCGGAAGTGGAGCCCTCAGAGGTTTTTATTTAATAAGTTGTTAATAGAAAAAGATTTTATTAAACTTAATCGTATTTTTTTAGAAGTCTACTATTTTATAAGGTGTCATTACATTCCATCGTAATTTCGTAGATTTAGATAGCAAATGAGTCAAAAAGGGCACTTTTAGAAGTCCACAATTATGCCTGGTTTCTAAGGTTCTAATCGGTGGTTTATTGGAGGTTTAACTTTGTCGGAGGCGTCCACATTATCTGTAGCTTTACCATGAGCTGATGCAAACTTTTTTCGCTACCGAAAACTATTGGATATACTGCTCATAGTCAATGCGAGTGAAAGAGATAAGACGATTGTTTCCGGTAGCGAAAAGTTTCTCATGGTAGGGACACCGGTTTAGTTTTTTTTTTTCTATAAACCAGATAATGTGGATCCCTTCAATAAAGTTAAATCGCCGATAAAGTGCCTCAGAAACCAGTGGTTGGAGCAACTATCCAATATTTATCAATAAGTATTTAGAGCAATTTGCGAAAATATTGAGAATTGCTGTAATTTTGGAATACCTACTTCCTGAAAAAGAAACCTTAATACACATACGCTCTCAATAATTTCTGAATGCTTTTGGAAGCTGCAAGATATTTTTTGTGTCGTTCCATTGATTGGAAAGTCATTGGAAGTTTCTTAGTTTTTCAGTGGTCCGGTCTTTAAGTACATTTCTTTTTAATTAGTGTTTTTACGCAAAATTTAACGGGTGAAGGAAGCAGAGAATTATTTACAAAAATTACGTATTTTTTCCTAGAAAAAGGTCAATACGAGTCATTGTGCCTACACAAAATTAATTATTTGTAAAAGTATAATTTGTTTATTTATTTAAAGTCCCACGAGCGATTTTTTGTAACTGCAATAATCGCGGCGTTTTTTGTTGCTGGCTATAACGCACCATAATAATATAGAATAGAAAATCACTTTTATTATTCTCACATCACTAGAACATATTTTGTGCCTAGAAAGTTTCTATAACTAATACCTGGAGCTAAACCAAAACTAAAATAACGTTATTTTGTTGCTGTTTTTTTTGTCAGTTTTTCAGAAACTTCAATAACAACATTAACGGAACACCATCTTTATATAAAGCGCCACAACATTACTAATCATTGAAAGCAACAGCTGCTGCTGCAAGGCTGCTGCTCAAAACCCGTATCTATTAGTTCTCAAGTGAACTCATAGATGTCGGTAAAATACAAGATAAAGTATAGAATATAAAAAAAAATATTTAACCCCTCAACGCCCAGAACATGAGACACAATAGATTTTCTAGTGGATAGTGCATTTATTTCGCAAAAAAACACGTGATGACCAATGACTATCATCATCATTATTGCAAAACGGCCACTGCCAAAAAAAAATATGCCATAATTAGGTACGTATTACCTAGTATTATATTATTATTATCTGTGGTATTACGCTTGGCAGAAGGGTTGAAGACCGTCTTATTTATATAGGTTATATTATAACCTCAGAGTTATGGGATATCAAAAATACAGCTTATACTTATACTCTGGGAAGTTTCCGGTTGCCTGTCACTGAGGACTTGATAGAAGAATTGAATAATTGTAACATGTGAGCTAACAGAAAATAAATGTAAGAAATTGAAATCGTATAGGCAGGGAGCCCTGCAAAACATTATCTCTCTCCTTCTCTTATATTGCGGGATAGTTTCATGGAAAAAAATACAATTTAACACTTCACAATAAGTATCCAAAATAAAGTTAAGCTAACGATGTTCGTACCCAGATTAGCTAAATTCTTTTAACATTGAAAATGTTTACGTTTTCATGATGGAGTAGGTATAGTGCCCCGATTAATGAAATTGTGACATTTGCCTGTAGTTTCGCAAATATGAGAGGTACGTAGATGGGCCATTATGACAAAATGTGCGTCTGTCGGAGGGCTTCAAAGTGCAATTCGAATTCTTAAAATCAGTCGGTAACACAATTTTTTTTTTGCTTTGAATCGAGAATGTCCCAATAACTTTTTTTGAGGTAGCTATTCAAGAGATGGAAAATACAAAACCGGCCAAGTGCGTGTCGGGCCACGCGCCGTAGGGTTCCATAGTTACCTTATATACCATACCATATTTAATACCACTATAATTTTTCGTCTGTAAAAATAACTTTGTTTTTCACAGTGTTGGTATGAATGACAAAGTTATATTTGCGGTTTTGGAAAATATGATATATCTCAAAAACTAATTACTATATCTCGTTCAAACCAATTTTCAATGAAAGTTTTTATTAAGATCTATAGCATATATTTTTTTTAGATTTTTACTCACCTATTTCAAAAGTTAAGAGGGGGGCACAAAATTTTACCACTTTGGCAGCGTGTATCTTTCAAACAGATATTATATTTTGAGAAAAAATTGTATTCGAAACCTCAATATCATTTTTGAAGACCTATCTATAGACACCCTGCACGTATTGGTATAAAGAATTTTTTTTTTCAGTTTCAGTTCTACGTATATTGTATATTTCACCCGCGTGGTTCCCGTTTCCGTGGGAATATCGGGATAAAAAGTATCCTATATTTTAATATAGGCTATCTTTTATCTGTGTGCCAAATTTCAACCAAATCCGTTCAGTAGTTTTTGCGTGATTGAGGAACAAACATCCAAACCCACAAACTTTCACATTTATAATATTAAGTAGGATTTCACATTTATAATATTATATAGGAGGAAGTAGGATTATATTTTCAATGCCTTTGAGATCCGTAGATTTTTTTAGTAGGCGCTCTGACACGGCTTAGCGACCAACCATAATACATTATAATTATTACGCCTTTGAGGCTAATAGCTGACACATATTAACATGTTAATACAGCATACTGTTCACAATACTGTAATAATTTTACAAGGTAATGCTGTTATTGGCTGAAAAAAAATTGCTGGTTAACGTATTCCTCCTTTTTAGGGTTCCATACCCAAAGGGTAAAAACGGGACCCTACTACTAAGACTCTGCTGTCAGTCGCTCTATCACCAGGCTGTATCTGGGCCAATCAATTTTTAAGGCACATCTTTCTTGTCTGTAGTAATTTAGTATATTCTGTAGTCCACTAGACTCTTTACTATTGAAGGGCTAAATGATGCAACGGTTCTCGTTCTGATGTCACATGATGTAAATATAACCTTAAAATTTTGATCGGAAGTGAAGGATTTTCTCAAGCTTCCGGCCAATTTTATTTGCGATAATCTTCTGATCCTCGCTTTGCACAACATTTCTGACCGTGTGCCATGCACTTCATCGTGATGTCATATGACGTAGGCAATATTGTCGCGGGCTTAAGCTAGGGTTTCCTAGGATGACGGTGCCGTCATATTACGGTCCTAATTTAGCGGCGTAGAACGTTTTCTATGTAAACAATACGGCGCGCCATATTGTTTTCATAGACAACGTTCTAATTACGTCATCCTAGAAAACCCTAGCATTACGGACTGTCTGTACCCTTAGCACGAACAGCTATCGAAAAAAATAACGCGCGTAAAAACATTCGATAGTGTAATTTTGTATGGGAAATTTGTACAGCGCCATCTACCGTCGTAAAACCAAATTAAATGTTATATAGATCTACTTAATTCAATTCAATTCAATTCAATATTTTATTGCATACCATAAAGTGAATACATAGGTGGTAGTTTATAGAGAGAGAACATTATGGACCCTGGTAGGGTATAGCAATTGAAGTAGGAGAGGACGCCTTATTAAAAACAAATTACAATTATAACTATATTAAAAAATACATAGTTTTGAACTGTGTATCACATATAAGTCACAATATAATATAAGTAGATATTGTTTAAGTGTATTAGTATAATATTTTTCTATTATTTTACGTTTATATTAAGTATGTAAGTACCTATATCTTCAGGCATTTATTTTATCATTCAAATACTCTTTTACACTATAGTAGCATTCATTTAATAACATATCTTTTAGACTTCTGTTAAACAATTTGTTATTTTCTTCATTTATTAATTTTTCAGGCAATTTGTTGTAGATTCTGATAGACATATTATATGCACTGGATGAGCACAAATGTAGGTTGGAACTTTTAGCTTATTTTTATGCCGTAATGAATAAGTAGACTGGACATCTTTTCGTTTAGTATATAACTCTATGTGTTTTCTGACAAATTTGCAGATTTCAAAAATATAAATACAAGGTAGGGAAAGGATTTTATGCTTTTGGAAGTACGGCTTGCAGCTTTCGGTATTATCTATATTGACTAAGATTCTGATAAGTTTTTTTGCAGTATGAATAAGGATGAGACTTCTGTACTATTTCCCCACATGATTATTCCATAATTAAGCCAGGCGTAAGCATATGCATAATATGTAACTAAAGCTGTATTCAGGTCAGTTGTTATTTTATTTCTCTAAGTGCATATGCGAAGCTGGATAATTTAGATTTTAATTTCTCTATGTGCGATTTCCAATTTAAGTTTGAATCTATATTTATGCCGAGCAAAGTGAATTCATGTACGCACTCGATATTTTTATTATGGAATGTATATTTAAATTCTAATTGATTTTTTTGATGAGGGTGAAACGTGATTAATTTAGTTTTATCAAAGTTTATTTCTAAGTTGTGTTCTTTCAGCCAGTTATAAGTTTGTGATATTAGCGGGTCTAGTTTAGTGTCTATATTGTCGCTGTTTTTACAAGTTGTCAAGAGTGAGATATCATCCGCAAATAAGACGCAAGGTTCATCAATGATTTTAGGGAGGTCATTGATGTAAATTAAAAAAAGTAGACATCCAACGACGCTACCTTGTGGAATCGAAGCGTTTATAGTTATGTTCTCAGATCGAATGTTTTCTATTTTCTTGTTAGTATGGTCAAAGTACTCTATTTCAGTATATTGCTGCCTGTTGTGCAAATAGGATGAAAACCAATTGTATGCCATTCCGCGGATACCTATTCCATATAATTTTCTAAGTAATATATTATGTTGAACTCTATCATATGCTTTGCTCATATCGAGCAGGATACCGATGGCATATTTTTTATCTTCTAATGCTTTAAGTATTAGTTGAATATATTTATACACAGCCGAAGTAGTAGACCGATTTTTTCTAAAGCCATTTTGACTTTTGTCAAAGATCTTATACTTTTCGCAAAAACGTATTACTCGATCGCACATTGCTTTTTCCAAGATCTTTGACGAAGTTGACAAAAGGGCGATAGGTCTATAATTTTTTGGGTTAGACTTTTCATTTTTTTTGTGAACTGGCTTAATTATTGTTTTCTTTAACAATGTTGGGAAAACTCCTTCACTAAAGGACTGATTTATTAACATCGTATACGGCATAATTAACTGGTCAGCTCATTCTTTGATCAAATGAGGAGGAAGTTCGTCGAAACCATAACTTTTTTTGTTTTTTAAATTACTAATAATTTTACTTACTTACTTACGATAGCGGGCCCCAATCGCGGTAATTTCTAACGATATTACCAAAGCCAAACCAAAGCCAAACCAAAGCTAAACCAAAACCAAATACGTTCCGTTATGAACGCAAAAAATTGTTTAAAAAAAACAAAAAACCGACTTCAAAAAACCTACCTCTAAAAAGCAAGAAATACCTAATATTCGTAATAATAAAAAAAACATCTATTTGAAGTCGGGTGGGGCTGGACAGATTCCTTTTTTTATTCTAAAAGCCTCAACCGACTTCAATAGACGTATTTTTATTATTACGAATATTATTTCTTGCTTTTTAGAGGTAGGTTTTTGAAGTCGGTTTTTTGTTTTTTTAAACAATTTTTATTTTTTTTATTTTTAGTGTAGGTACCTTGTAGGTAAGGTATATTATAATATGTAGAAAAATCGGCTCAGCCAAACGTAAGATAATCGCGGAGAAACATACATACATACGGGTCAAACTGAGAACCTCCTTTTTTAAGTCGGTTAATGAACCTACACTTCAGATATCCCTCTTCCTACAAAAAAATACCTAATTATCTTATTCAGTTCATAAACAAAGAAGTACTACGACCATTATCATCGAGGTAATTCACACAAAATCATACTATTATCGTGCTTTTTTTCAAGATTACTTGAAATGTACGAACCGATTTCCAAATTTTAAATCGGTCCAGCCGTCTTCGAGAAATCGGTGGACACAAACAAATATACAGACGAACATAGAACCTCCTCCTTTTTTGGAAGTCGGTTAAAAACCTTTCACATTACCGCGATTGGGGCCCAGTTCTTGCTAAGGGTACTGACTGATGATGATAATGATTTTAGTAGCTGTCATGCAATAGAGTGTAGTTATTAGTATGCAACTTTCAACTACTTTTTTACTTAAACGCTTTCAACTGTGAAGAAATAACTGTGTAGATGTATTATTCATGACGATTGCTACTGTTGTAATGACTAATGACTAAGTCATTATGCAATTTTCTAAGCAAAAAAATCATTATGTGCAAAGTAGAGAACTGAACATCATCTTGAGCCATTTGGGGTTAAGGTCTTTCTTATGCACGGATAAGCAGGAGGGGCAGTAACGTAACCTACCACCTAGGCCCAATGCGGATTGGTGGGTGTTAACGTCTACAAATGCAGCAGGAACCAACGACTAAACGTGCCTTACGTACGGACACACGGAGGAGCTCGAGATAAAATATTTTTGGTCGTTTTAGTTTTTAACCAAGGTTTTTAAAATTCCGTTAAACTTCTAAGTCTTGGTTCTCAATCTAACGACGACCTACGACTACTTTTGTCATTGACTCTATATATTATATAAATCAAAACAGTACCCTTAGCACGAACAGCTATCGAAAAAAATAACGCACGTAAAATCATTCGATAGTGCAATTTTGTATTGGAAATTTGTACAACGCCATCTACCGCCGAATAGCGAAATTAAAATTTCCATAGATAATTCTCAATCGAGTAATTTTACGCACGTTTTTTTTCTCGATAGCTGTTCGTGCTAAGGGTACAGAACCCACACACTTGTCCAGGTTTTTCATACCTCATGTACTTGTCCTGCCCCCCCTAGTCCCTTAAGCTAGGGTTTCCTAGGATGACGGTGCCGTCATATTACGACCGTAATTTAGCGGCGTACAAATTATAATTATCTAAGTACCTATTTTTTACGTGCGTTTTTTTTTAAATATATATGTTCGTGCTATTAATACTAAGATACCGAGCTAATTAGTGCTAAGATACCGAGTGTTTAAATGATTCTTTGAAATTTTCTAGAAAAACACATTATTTAGCATTTTTAGTATTGAATAATAGTCCAGCGGAAGACTCAAGCGGAAGCTAGTGAGAACGTTAAACATTTGCAACTTGGGTATTTGTGTTGGCTGTGTGAATTGCCATTTTTGGATGGTTATATCTACAAAGATACTACTAACGCTGAGTCATCTAGTTTCAAAATCTTAAAAAATAAAAAATATTTACTCGTATTATGAGGTAACTGTTAAGTTTAGATGTAGGAGTGTATTTCCAAATTCATCAATATGATTTTACATATTATTTTTCCTAGAGAAAGCCACACACACTATTCGAGTGATATAGGAAATACATTTCACCACAATTAAATAGGTTAAGATAACAGATAGCCATTAGGGAGGAAAGGCTCTGGAATGGCGACCGCGCACCGCACGACGCTCCGTGGGTAGGCCCCCGACAAGGTGGACCGACGTGAGGGTGAAGGTCGCGGTGCGCCGCTGGATGCGGGCCAAGCAGGACCGAGCGTTGTGGATCCTTGGGGGAGGCCTATACCCAGCAGTGGGTGTCGTGCGGCTGTTTTTTTATTTTTTTTAATGGTAACTGGGCAGAGGCACTGACATGATGAATCTAATACCTTTACCTAAAGTTCCCACAAGGAAATGAAACTCTACGGAGCTAATAGAAATAATCGTACAAATTATTAATATTTAGTGTATTAATAAATTATGAATTAAATCAAACAATATTGCTAAATTAAGTGTTTGAAAACTTAAAAAAAATAAACTACCAACTTATATTCAAACAAAACTAAATTCTCATTCCGAAGTAGTGTTTTTTAAAAACGAAAAAAAAATTATCAGGGATCCATATCCATAATTTTAATCGCTCGATTCCGATGATGTTTAGTGAAATATTAATTGGTAATGACTCGCCTTGTCTGGAGTTTTATTAGATTTCCCAATATTAAGAAACATTCTTCTAAATATCATTTAAAACAAACCTTTTACATAATCACACTAAAAAGTATTAATCAATTTCTTAATCATATCGACAGCATCATTTTGACCAATGCTCTCTATATAAGCAGTTGCTTTTTGAGCATGCTCCTCATACAACGCCTTAGTTCTATCCACGGCATCAGTTTTCAGAATATTGAACTTCAAATCTTCATAGTCGACGTCTTTAACGTCGTTTTTAGCTTGATCAATAACTTTGTATAGCTCAGGGTTGCCTTCTAGAGCAAACAAGACAGGAGCGCTTGCCAAGCAAAACTGTTCTTTAGTCTCTGATGTTAGCTGTTGTAATTCCACAGCAGCTTGCCAAGCAAGACCAACGTGGCATCCGAAATGATAAGCACAGTTCTGCGTCTCCCTATTCTGTTTATTCAAAACCATTGCTGATTGACAGCCCCTACCCAAAAGACTAACTCCACTGAAAACTGTCCTTGCAGTCCACTCTTTCCTTGGCTTCCCAATCACCTCATCGACAGAAATAGAGTTAGTATCAAAAGTTATCTCGTAATCTTCACCAACTTCTTTAGGCTTTCCAGGTATTGGCATGTTCTGTTCATCTCTTTCACCAAAGAACTCCCCTTCAGACAGGTCTTTTAAAGCCGTAGAAATAATGTAAGAGACATCGGAGTTTCTTAAATTAGCGAGCATACCATTAGCTGTTACTAAAAGGTAGTCTCCTAAAAGTAAAGCTATCTTGTTTCCAAAAATCGCTGACTCAGTGTGCTTAGAACGTTTTGTAAAGGGTACGTTGACGATACCTTGGTGGATCAGATGTCCTGTCCTTATCATTTCAGTCAGTTCTGCTAGGATTCTCTGCTGTTCCTCTATGTTCTTGACTTGAGTGGTACTTTTAACGGATTTTGATAGCAGAAGAATAATGAGACCCCATGGCTGAAGGTTTTTGGAGTCACCGTATAGAATGTTCTTTGCTGTCTGCATGACTAAGTGATTGCTGCCCACCTAGAACAAAAAAAAACCAAGCGTGAATGCGTTTATTGCTGTCATTAGAAAACTGCAAATGATATCGCAGTCCGCACAAACACCCAGACCAAAGACAATATAAAACAGTTCGTTTTCTAAATTGATCCAACCGGAGATAGTACCCGGGACCTCAGAGATGCTGACACCTTAAAGACCGGCAAACCACTCAACCACGGAGGTCCTAAATAATCCATATTAATATTGTCCATCAGCCATTTTTGATGTCCCCACTGCTGGGGCACAGGCCTTCCTTATGGGTGGTAAGGAGGATGGGCCATAACCCACCACGCGGGCCCAATGCGGATTGGTGGGTGTTAACGACTGGAAATGCAGCCGGGACCAACGGCTTAACGTGGCTTCCGAAGCACGGAGGAGCTGGAGATAATAATTTTTTGGTCACCCATCCCATGACCCTTGCGAACGTTGCTTAACTTCCGCAATCGCTGGGCCAGGTGCTAAACCACTGCGCCACCGAGCTCCACTATTACTTACCACCACCTCACCTTAACTTACCTCTACTACCACTTATTATTATTATTATCTTTATTAATTTATTCATTACATATCCTTCGGGAACAATATTTTTTTTCGGGATTATTAATGTACATTATTTCCTTCTCTGTACCCCTAGCAACGTTTATGTAAAATTTCATTATGATCGGTTCATACATTAAGACGTGAAGGCGTAACAAACAAACAAACAGACTTTCGCATTTATGATTCATTTATTATTTTGTAATTTCTCAAGATTCTATGTATAATTTTCTAGAGATTTTAACTATAGATTTTCTAGAGAATCTAACCTATAGATTTTCTAGAGATTCTATATAAATAAAGGTTTTAAGACAAACACAACTTAAAATTCTAAATCTGAACTCTAAACGGTCACCCATCTCAAAATTGACCACTACCAACATTGCTTAGCTTTTACAATCGTAACGTCGTCACTTGCAATGATTAATGTTAAAAAGTGAGTTGTTGTGAAAGCCATCGGTACCGTTAGCATTCGCTTTCTACAAACGAAACGGACAACAGGTTTCATCCAACATTGATAATAAGTACAGATGACAACATAATTGTCTGTAGCAAAATATTTCAGTAAAAGTCTGTTTATCCTTATACTAGTCCAAGTATTGAAATAATTATTTGTAAAATGCAACAAATGAAATACGATGGAAATTGTTAATTATTAATTACAATTTGATTTAAAGACAACATAATTTTAAGTAGTGTTAAAAACTGTTTACTAAATGGACAATTAAGAATAAACAAACTTTACACTACAGCAAAACGAACCAATCATCGAGAATCTTATTTTTTGTAGCAATTAGAAGAATTAAAACTGTTTTAACTAGACTGTAGGAAGTTAATACTAACTTAGAATTATTTAGTCCCAAGCTAGTCAAAGCCTAAACTTAGCAAAAGCCTATACTTAACAAATAATAATAAACAATAACCTTCATCGAGATTTATTTATAGTTAATCTTAAAATAAAGTTAACATACCAATTATTTGATGAAGGATCGATTTCGATTCCCGTTTAGTTCCCCTACGAACATCTGTCGAGAAAAATAACGCGCGTAAAAGTACTCAAAAGAGTGATTATCTCTGAAAAATTTAATTTTGCTTTTCGGCGCTAGATGGCGCTGTAAAAAAATCTCATATAAAATTAAACTTAGGTATGGATTTTTTTACGCGCGTTCTTTTTCTTGATGAATGTTTGTGCTACGTGTACTGTTCAACGTATGAACTTAAAAACAAAAACGTCATACTTTTTTAATTTTATAATAATAATCAAATTTAATCACTTTTGTTGGTATATTGTTATTTATAACTACAGCAATCTAAATTTTATAAAGCTAATAGATTCTGAATAATCTATAATATGACTACTATGACGGGAATCGATCTGAGGTGAAATTGCTCTACCATAATGCAATTAGGCATTTTTGAACCCAGCCCAACATTATTTCTTAGACCTTACTAAACATTAATAAATAATGGATAAATATTGGATACATTGCACCGATTTCAAAATCAATAAATCGTTTGTATTGTGTTGTGGAAATCAGTAACAACGACGCGCGGCGTTTTCTTAACAGACCCGGCTTGCGATCGAACCTGGAAGACCATGGCAAACCATAAAATCTGGTGTACAAGCCACTGAACCATGGCGTTCGTCAAAGTCTAGTTAAGTCAAAATTAAAAACAGACTTACCAATTTCCTCAAATAAAGTGCCAAATTAGCGAATTCGTCACTCAGAAGACACCTCAAATTCATGAAGGAGGTTGGATAACCAACCACTTTTTCAGCATCCCTGATTGTATTGCTCCAGTTCGTGAAAGGAGGTCGCAACAGTAAAAGAATCTCATCTTTGGTGAAACTGGCCACTGTCGACTCACACCTTTTTTGAAAAAGGAACGGCGAAGCCCTTCTCAAAACGCGAGAAACGGCGTACGAGACCGCCATTTTTGAAAACTTTAGTACCTAATAAAAACTTTTCGAATCGAACTTTTTTAAACTTAACTTTTTAATCAACCGCTCGGATACTCGTCTAGAGAAGAAATGTGAAACTCTATGGTGTGACTTAACTACAGTGTGGCCAGTTAATTTTCAAATTAACACTGTAAAAGCAAGGTTGTGCGACTCAAGGTCGAAATTATTTGTTCGTGACTTGGAAAATCAAAATTCGAATGATCATTTCATAATGTCATTGTGGTGCAAGCTTACTGGATTATGTAATTAGGTGAATACAACAACAAATAATGAAATCCTTGGCACTTACTCAAATTGCTAAAAGCAGCGGAATATTAAGAATGAACTCTGTTTATAAAAGTTAATTAGGTAAAAACATTTTTTATTTAGTAAACATATTTTTGATTAAGATGAAAAAGCAAGGTATTATGCATAAACTAACCATATTACAAACATAACTAGGTACCTACTTGTCTGGTTGTTAATGATGTTATTCTTTCTTTACGATTACATTGCATAAAATGTCAACCAAATGAATAAAACGTTTTTCGCAACAATTTACCAATAAACCAGATTATTATCTCACGATTTCGGGTTTAAATTCAGCTAGCTAAGAGCAAAAAATATTGAGAACAATCACATATTTTTACCCGAAAACTGTGGAAATTGTAAAAGCTGGCCACACCAATGCACTTGACCATAAAGTAGAACGCAGCCTCTTTGCATTACAAACTTTACGGTTTCTTCAACTTCAAAGCAAATTGAACTTTATCTGTATAGAACTTAATGCCATAACGAACGCACATTGTATTTTGACGAAGATGGTCACGTCCAGTTAAGAAAGAGCTTTGGCTTTAGTCAATTTTGAGCGGAGGTTTAAGAGGAAGAATGTGTCTAATTATTTTGGTCATCAGAATAGTTTCGAAAGTTTTTTTTGTTGTTGTTTATAGGGAAGAAGGCCATTTCTCTTTTTATTATACCGGTTATACGTTTAGATATTCTCAAATTTTTGGAATTTTTTGATCCTCATTTGTCTGTCATACTATAAAGTTATAGAAAAAATACTTGAGAAAGGTACTTAGCCTTTTGTGTTCATGTTAACTTAATTTTTGTGACATATATGCTTAAAAGCATTAAAAACCCAACAACACAAAAATCATGTTACGTCACCATCAAACAACGATGTGTCATTTAGAATTTCACTTCCTCCAGGAATCGAATGTAGGGCATCCCAGTTACTTTAAATTTTCCTTAAACTAAGTAGGTACCAAAAACAGTCAAGAAATTTAAAGAACAAAATAAAAAACCGATAGTCTATCTATATTGATCGATCACTTTTAAAACAAATATAAAAAAATAAGTAAAATTAATACACGAGGAGCTCGATGTCACAGAGGTTTAGTGCCTGGCCCAGCGATTGCAGGGGTTAAGCTACTTTTGCAAGGGTCGGTCACGGGATGGGTGACGAAAAATGTATTATCTCGAGCTCCTCCGTGCTTCGGAAGGTACGTTAAGCCATTGTTGGTCCCAACTTCATTTGCAGTAGTTAACACCCACCAATCCGCATTAGGCCCGCGTGGTGGGTAAGACCCATCCTCCTTTATTATCCACCCATAAGAAAGGCCTGTGCCCCAGCAGTGGGGACATTAAAAATGGCTGATGGTATGCAAATAAACAAAATACTTACTTTATATTATTATTTTTTCTTTATGCACACGGGGTAGTGCTTATTGGCCTTCACCACACCTGAAGCGCACTACGACCGGAATCCTCACCACTGAGGAACTGGTTATCACAACTTAGGTAAGATGATGGTAGCTAGCCAGGCGGACTTTAAATAAGCCCTACCACCAACCAGACTGAGTACCTACAAATTGTTTGTTTCCTTACATATAAATAATCTAAATTTGTTTCATGAACTTGGTAATGTAAAGTTGGTATAAAAAACGTGTCATGTATCATTATGTGATTCACTGGACAGTGAACGTGTTATGTTTGTAGGTATGACAAATACATTCATAGCAAAACTACGTCAAATCGAAATCAACACGCACCAGCCAGCTTTTTCTGTAAGGCGTTATTTTCACTTTACACGGCACTTCTATTCTGTGGCACTTCTCTTATTCTCAAGAAAGGTCAAACATGAATGATGAAGGTTTTCGAGGGCAGTTACTTTTATTTATTTATATTTATTTTATTGCATACATGTGACACACTGTTCATAGACTTTCGTCTTGAGACACTGAGGTAAGTCGGACGCGAAGATTTTTCGAAGCTTCCCGAATGCTGCCCACCCGAGTTGGATTCGACGAGAGATCTCTTTCTCGAAGTTGGACTTACCTAACTGGATTGCCTGTCCTAGGTATACGTAATGGTCAACAACTTCAAGTGTAGTGTTCCCAACATGAACTGGAGAGGGTACAACATGGGCATTTGACATAATTTTCGTCTCAAGACGAAAGTCTATGAACAGTGTGTGTTGCCAGTGATGACTTACGGCAGTGAAACGTGGTCGCTAACTATGGGTCTCATAAGGAGGCTCAAGGTCACCCAGCGTGCAATGGAGAGAGCCATGCTCGGCGTTTCCCTGCGTGATCGAATCAGAAACGAAGAGAACTAAAGTAACCGACATCGCTCGAAGGATTGCTCAGCTGAAGTGGCAATGGGCGGGACACACAGCGAGAAGAACCGATGGCCGTTGGGGCGGAAAGGTTCTGGAATGGCGACCACGCACCGGACGGCGCTCCGTGGGTAGGCCCCCGACAAGGTGGACCGACGATCTGGTGAAGGTCGCGGGAAGCCGCTGGATGCGGGCAGCGCAGGACCGATCGTCGTGGAGATCCTTAGGGGAGGCCTATACCCAGCAGTGGGTGTCGTGCGGCTGATATGATGATGTAACACACTTACAAGAGAAGACTTATAATAGCTCCCGGCAAGGGTATGGCAATTTTAGTAAATTTTACAATTACAAACTATTGTTAATACTTATGACTAGTAGGAACTACAAATTTTATTATAATTGTAATTAATGAATTTCTTAAATCTATTTTCACTAATCACTAAAAAATTATTCTATTGTATAATAACATTTTTGTATTAGTAATGACTTTAATTTGTTGGTAAATGATTTTAAATCTTTTGTTTCTGTTATAGATAGTTTATTAAATATTTGGGTGGATTTATAATAAGGGCTGCTTTTAAATAATTCTAATTTTGGTTCTGGAAGTATGAGCACAGAATAGATAATAGTACTAGCGGTACTCACTTTTAACTTTTTCATATTGGATTTTATTTTTATGGACAAATATTGCTGTTTCTAATATATATATATATATATTGATGTTAAAGTAAGAATGTTGTGCTTAATAAAATACGGTCTACAGCTCACTCTTTGCCGAATGTTTACGATGATGCGGAGGCATTTTTTTGTATTATAAATAAATCCTTAACCCGGCGTCATTGTGGCGGAAAAAAGTTACACTAACGTTGAGGTGGGTCATCATGACCCTGGTTACAATTGTTAAAATTTTGCCTAGTATAAAATAATTTTAAATTTTTCAAATTTTATATTAATTATAAATACTGTATTTATAATCAGTAGCAGCAATAAAACACATTGGTAATGAGTGAAATAATCTTTATTTTTCGTTTTTCTTATAGACTATTAATTATACAACAAAACTGTAACTCTTTTCTTAATTTTCTTATATCAACAAAAAACAATATCGTTTCTAACAAATACTTACTTAAATAAAATCTATACTACCTTACCTCTCTATCATTGGAAGATAAGAACGAACGACGAACACTAACATGATCTTCATATAAAATATATATAAAAAGTATATGGCACAAAACAGCAACGTCGCCGTTGAGCTGGGTCATAATTACCCTGTCGCAGGTTCACACACGTGTTGCTCGTTGCGCTGGTGATGGACGAATGAAGTGAGATACGCGAAGGGGAGGGGTGATCTTTAGCTGCAGCTACTGAGACAGACAGTTGTGGGTGGCAATTATTTCTAAGCAGTTTTCCGTATGCAAAACATGCAGGGTCATATTGACCCTGCCTCAATGACGCCGGGTTAACATCGCTACTATGGCCCCATATTACGATTCCGTATTTAAGCCACGCATAGTATGCGGATAATGCATATTTTGTATTTGTATTTAATTTAATAACACTAAGACCGTAGATAAATTTAGAGAGTTTGTTTTTTATTTTAGCAACATGACTTTTCCAGTTAAGGTTTGTGTCTAATGTTAGACCAAACAAGTTAAATTCTGTTACTTCGTTAATATTTATTGTATTAGAGATTTTATTGAGGTTTAGTGGACTTTTTTGATAGGGTCTGAATTGTTTGGATTTATTACAGTTCGTTTCTAGATTATGTTTTTGCAGCTAAGAGTTTATGTTTCTAAAGGTTTGGTCTATTTTCTCTAAATCTGGTTTGTTTTTTGGACATTCAAATAATACGGATCCAAATTATCATTATTCAAATTATCCCTTGGGAACAGTAGCACAGAATATATAATAGTACTACAGTAGGTACTCCAAGCACGAACGTCTATCGAGAATGAAATCGCGCGTAAAAGTATGATAGAGTAATTCTCTAAGGGAAATTTCATTTCGCTTTTCGGCGGTAGATGGCGCTGTACAAAGTTCCCATACAAAATTTCTCTATCGAATGTTTTTACGCGCATTTTCATTCTCGTTAGACGTTCAAGCTGTGCTAGTAGTAGTCGTTTTATGATATAATTTTTAGAAGTGTATCAACGCATTTAAGATAATGCTTTATTTTCAACACCACAGTAACATAATTATAACAAAGAAATAACAATAAAACTTAGTGTCAAAACATGGCGGTCTTATCGCTAAGAGCGATCTCTTCCAGACAACCTATGGTATGGTGAGATTGACAGAAGAGAAATGCATTTACTTATCTAATACATTTTTTATTTTTTTATTTTACAGATTTCTAATTAGGTAGGTACAAGGTACAAGCAAATAATCAAGACACACACATTATCAAATAATTTAATAAGAATTAACAATAAAAAACTATAAAAAATATTATTCTTTTAACATTTACAAATTGAAAGAGTTTCAATTCAATAATTTCAATTTGTATATTTTCTTCTAGATTTCTCTTCTTTCGCAAAAGTGGGTAAAATCCATTGCAAATAATAACTTAACAGAGCTAAAATATATACTGATATAAATAAAAATGGGAAATATATAGTTCCGTACAAGTTCTTTAATATGGGATACAGCCACAATCCTTTTTCCATGTAAGTGTACACCATTCTGAAAAATAAATCGTCTTTTATAGTTACTTAATACCTCTAGCACTTGATACCATAGATGTCCGGTCAGAGTCTCAAAAATGGCACCTCAAATAGCGTCCCACTTACAAACTGGACGCTTATTTTGCACAAAGTAAGTTATAAAAGATGTGTTTTTGTTCAAAATAAGCTTCATCATAAATCATCATCATCATATCAGCCGCACGACACCCACTGCTGGGTATAGGCCTCCCCTTAGGATCTCCACGACGCTCGGTCCTGCTTGGCCCGCATCCAGTGGCTTCCCGCAACCTTCACCAGATCGTCGGTCCACCTTCTCTTCTTTTATTGATGTGCCATTCTACTCCTCTTCAGGGAGTAATTTTTGCTAGTGTCAAGTGTTAAATAATTCAGTGGTATTGTTTCAGTCGGGGGCCTACCCACGGAGCGTCGTCCCAACGGGACCATTGTTGCCTGATTATAAATAAATAAAAAAAAATATATCAACACAAAAGATTTCGCAACAAATTTGTACACTAGTTCCTTTCCATGATTTATGTAACACTAAATCTTTCCTCATTTATTTAAATAAATTAAACATATAAATATTAAATAATTTAAAAATATACTTACACGGCAGCATATAACACGAAATGGAAAGTCAAATGCGCCAGATATCTTAAATGTGACTTAGGTTTAGTCCTAGGTAGGTATAGAATTTCCAATAACGCCAATGGCAATATAGCCGTATGCATTATATGATTATTTATAGGACTCAGAATTTGGTCTAGAAATTCTGGGAAAACTAGACTCCTGTCATATGTGAAGATCACCCAAAATAGTGAGAATACAACCTGTAAACAAAAAAGAAAACAAAAATTATGAACAAAGTATTGGGAAAATAGGGACCAAAACCTAGTTACTACAGACTAACCATTTTGTGACCTAATGGGGTAACTTGGCCGTGCTTACAGTAACTATTTTGTGACCTGTTGGCGTAACTTGGCCGTGTTGACAGTAATTATTTGGTCGTGTTCTGATATCTGAATTAAAGTTTTGTTTTACTCACCACACAAGATGGCCACAATACAGATGCAAACAGCGTATCGCGGACTCCTTTGAGATATTTGGGTAGTCTATAATCTCTGGTTTTAGCATTCTTCAGTGTAAGATAGTCACAGAATAAACCTATGACACTATACGCTATTTGGATAACCTGGAATTAAAAACAATATTTGGTTAGTGAAAATAGGAACCGACAAGGTGGACCCACGATCTGGTGCGGTGCACCGCTGGATGCGGGCCGGGCAGCGCAGGACAGATCGTCGTGGAGATCCTTGGGGGAGGCTATACCAAGCTGCAATGGGTGTTGGTGTCGTGCGACTGATATGATAAAAACTAGAAAATATAGTAAGAAATTGCTCTTTTGCATCGTCCAGTTTTGATAGATCTAAATCATGTTTGCTGTGCCCAAGAACTTTAAATTCATTTAATGAATTTAAAGTTCTGGGCTGTGCGTCACTTGTACTGTACCAAATTCAATAACTTGCAATAAATAAATCAGGATTAGGACAGACCTCAGCACTAGACTTAAGTACCTAGTACATACAACAGCTGCAGCCAGGAAAATGGCAATATCATCTTCCTATGAAAATGGTCCAACACTGCAATCGCTTGCGACCTCTGCAGTGGTCTAACTGTCTCCGCGCACGAGCCTACCAAATAAACCCGATAAAACCAAAGCTAAATTGTTACCGTTTCAGTTTCGTTTACAGAAAAATACTCGCTTTAGGTTTGTTAAAATTGTTGAATACTCTGCCTAAGGAGTCTAGGATTACAATCTGGGACAATTTAAGTGAAAATTATGAAGCTAAACCAAAGATTTTTAGGTAAATATAACCTAAATGACAACGTAACGTTTTTGGTTTTATCGTTCAGAATTACCGCGATTGGGCTCCAAGTATATTTCAGTGGTGGCGTTTTGTAGTGTGGTCAGTGGCCCGTGTGGGGGAACCCTAATAGTCTGTTGTGATATGATCAAAAAATATACTCACGAAAGTCCAAGAAGTGAGGTACCTATACTGCATTTGCGAGAATCTGACAACCCTAATATCTTCCATGACCTCCTTAGATCGTGGCATGGCGGCAACTGCCACCATATTGCCAACGTGTAGCAAGATGGCGGTCAAATATCCCGCCATGCGGAGGTAAATAATTTCAGTCATAGTTCTGAAAAAAAAAATATTGATTTAATCAAATGTGGCCTAACTTAAGCTTTTGATAACCTTTTAAAGAGTTCGATTAGGGCCTAATATACCTATACTACTAACATTGAGCTAGGTAAGGACCATCAAACTGAACAATTTTTACTATAGGACCAACTCTGAAATCGCGAAAAAAAAATTGCTGTTTCATACATTAAATTGTTATTAATTTTTGTATGAAACAGTTGTTTTTTTTCAAAATACAGAGTTGGTCCTATAGTAAAGTTGTTCAGTTTGATGGTCCCTTCTACCAATTTAGGCATTTCGGGTCATATTATTCGGGTTATATTATTAAAATTCATAAAAAATTTACTTTTGACGGAAATTTAAAACAACGACGGTACCCTAACACCCAGACATCAGCCAATGAAACTAATCACTATGTTACTTTTAACTATAATAATGGTGAGAAATAAAGGTTATTAATGAAGAAAAGTCCTAGCCCCAAAGTCCTAGCCTGAGCGAAGTCGCAGCGGGTGTCCCCACTGCTGGGGCACAGGCCTTATCCTTATGGGTGGTAAGGAGGATGGGCCATAACCCACCACGCGGGCCCAATGCGGATTGGTGGGTGTTAACGACTGCAAATGCAGCCGGGACCAACGGCTTAACGTGCCTTCCGAAGCACGGAGGAGCTCGAGATTATACATTTTTGGTCACCCATCCCATGACCGACCCTTACGAACGTTGCTAAACTTCTGCAATCGCTGGGCCAGGCGCTAAACCACTTCGCCACCTCCACATTAACAGAAACGAGGGAAAAAATCATCATCATCATCGCAGCACAAATAGTCGATGATCATTCTATCTTGACGTCAACGTCCTTGACAATGTTTATCAAAATTAAAGATAACAGAATTCAAATCAAACTAGCTACCACACGTTCTTGGGGTCACTAAACTTTAGTTACACCGACTTTGTCGTTAAAAGAACTAGAGCCCAATCGCGGTAATTCTAAACGATAAAACTAAAAACGTTACGTTGTCATTTAGGTTATATTTACCTAAAAAAAATTGGTTAAGCTTCATAATTTTTACTTATATTGTCCCAGATTGTAATCCTAGACTCCTTAGGCAGAGTATTCAACAATTTTAACAAAACTAAAGCGAGTATTTTTCTGTAAACGAAACTGAAACGGTAACGATTTAGCTTTGGTTTTATCGTTGAAAATTAGCGCGATTAGGCCTCTGGTTTAATAATTTCTAAAAACATTGTTGTACACTCATACATAATAATCACCCAAACATTTGTATAACATTAAGTTTTAGAATAAATTATTTCAATTCTAATCATTTCCAACCGAAAAATTACAAAGTCTTGAAAAATCCACAGTTATTTTGCCAACAGAATACCTACTAAAGATTTTCGGTGTTATTACAAAAGATTTTTAAGATGATGCACATCATTGTGATGCTGTTTCTTTCTAACAATATTGTCATAAAAGTCAACAGTATCACATTTAAACAGTGTTTAGTTAAACAGGTGTTTACACCGAATTATTTAAATTCAAATCATTTCCAACCGCATAATTACGTGGTCTTGAAAAGAATCTACAATTATTTTGCCATCAGAATACTAAAATGTGTTTGTCTATCTATGTTATAAGTAGGTAGAGATATAAAAAAATACGTAGGAATCGAGGTTCATTTTGTCTAAATTATAAACACCAGTTTATTTTTTAATACGAAATATAAAAATCTTTGCATACCAAAAGTCTTGAGAGGCAACATAATAAAATAAAAATATAGAAAAGTAAATTACGAGACGAAAATATTTTTTCATCAAAACACAATAAAATGACAGACATAATGCAGCTGAAATGATAAATTATAAGTAAATAATCATGTAATACTGAATACAACATTTTTAGAATGGCCTCACCAATATTACTAAAGATAATAGATTTCTCAAAAAAATATTGTATCTCGTTATAAACAAGTATCGATTTATCAATCCCTTTATCATTCTTTAATAAAAACACTAACATCCCTACAAAACACTCTTATAAAAGACATACACTCAAAATAACCAAAGAGGTTTAAAACTCACCAGTTTTTTTTATTTCGGGTTCCAATTCCAAAAGTTACACGTTCATTCTACTACAATAACGGGATAGTACTACTTAATGCGGCCAAGCGGTAGATAAGCATCAAACTTTACTGACATGTCGCCAAACTAATGTATACTTTACAGTACAAAAAATAGAGGCTTAATAAAGTGAAGGGTGGATCAACTTAGATTGGTCTTTTGATTCACTCGTGCGATCACTCGACAGCGTCACAAAATTATGAAGTCTGTGTTTACAGAAGTGCCACTTTACTCAATCTGCCGGTCTTTCCAGCCTGTCGATTCTGTAACCAAACTCGTATCTCACTTCGAACCTCACTTCACTTGGCGTGAATTTGTTATTAAAAAATAGCTGAATATATAAGCTATTTTACCGATTGCAGAAGGTTTTAGGTAGCTATCGTAGCAATCTAAAATCTTTTGTGATTAAAAACACAAAAACAAGCGTATTATTATCTCATTTATGAATTTAAATTCCCGCGAAGTGGTGTGAGGTTCGAAGTGAGATGCGAGTTTGTTACAGAATAGACAGGCAGGTCCCCTTTAAGTGACATGATTTGGGACCTCTTTTTAATCTGTATTTTGCGCAAGAAATAAAATAAAAATAAAAATAAATAATAGAAGCCCTCCCCCACTGTCGCAATACAAAACAAAATAAAGAGCCCCCATTACGTTATTTCAATGCGGACCTGGAATGACCGGCAAATGAGGCCTTTGTTTTGACAGGTCTCCAAACACAGTGGCGCTGCCCAATCGGATACTTTTGGAATTGATAGGCCTTTGTTTCACAGGTCTCCAAACACTACTGTGTTACTGCGCTACTGCACTGCCCAATCGAATACTTTTACACTTACACCCACACACACACACACACACACACACACACACACATAACACACACACGCACACACACACACACACATACTAATTTTCATTTGCATTTATAAAAAAGTTTGTTTTACATAGTAAGTTCCTTCTAAATTCAACAAATTTATTTTTGTGTTTAACTGTTATAATTCTATAAGTCTTTGACTAATGTGGTTATTAACGTTAATTTGATTTTGTTAAAAATGTATAGACACAAATAAATATTTTTTAAATTTTGATTGTTTTGGAACTGCCAAGATTAGTCCCCATTCAGACCTCTGCTCATGACCGTAGTTTGGTACTGCATTATTCTAAGCTGGGGGCCTACGCCCGACCGATGAGACTGAGATTGGGCGTTTGTCCACTACTTACACTGAATTGAACGGACCGTAATTATTTTTTTAGTCATCATCTGCCTATCATCGTCCACTGCTGAACATAGGACTCTCCAAGTGCACGTCACCAAGCACGATCCGCGGCTACTCTCTTCATTCTCTAATTTTTAGTAACATTACGTAAATAGTGCTCAAACTAAGTTTGTGTATGGTAATGTATGTATGGCATTCCGGTAATGTAACTCACTAAAACCGAATGTTACGGTCCGCAAAATTCAACGTAGTTGGCTCAAGCTCATTTCAACAAGAGCTATTCCTATAGTAACAGCACAGTGTAACGAATTTTTTGGGTGACAGTATCATTTCTTTCATAGGTGTAATAAGTTAGTTTATCTGTCCGAAAATCTAGAGAGGTCGAGTCCGAAGTTTTAAAAAAACATTTCTAAAAGACCGAAAATACAGACGAATGCAGTCTGGAATAGGCCCCCTGGCCTTAGTCATTTAAAATTCGAAAACACTTACGTCATTTGTTTTGTTGCGCCAGCGCTATGAGCTATACTGACTATCTATAGTCTGGTTTAGCCTGAGATCGCTGGTACGTAATGTCTATGTGTGGGTGGAAAACCATGATTTGTTCAGAGCTGCTCTTCTGCTAACTTTTATTTATTTTGTGGTAAAGTCATAATTATTATGTCCTTTGTCTGTTGAAGTAAAACTTTTTTTTTTATTATTTGTATGAAAAAATGCAAAATGACAACCCTAGACACAAATACCTATTGGTCCAGAGTTGCCACTATGCAATTTATCACAATAAAAGAGTATTTAATAATCACGTTGATGAAAATATGAAATTACTGAAGTTATACTAATTGTTGTTTTTTATCTTTAATAATAACGTCTATTGTAGACAATAACAACAACAACGAATTATTACATCAATTATAATCAAGTAGGTAATTATATCAGAACAAACCGATACTGACTGTTATTCAACAATCATTTACTAGATACATAATATATCTATTTATGATTCAATAGACTGATATATCATGAACATGATATAAAGTATAGATTGATAGACAACGGTGTTATTACAAAAGTTTTACCGTTGTGGATTAAAAAAAACACTTTTTCCGTCAGTACATCTTATAATAAACCGCTATAGGTCGAAACCTGCCTTTCTATTGTCTAATTTCTAAATCTATCGCAATCGCTTTCAAGGATGTAACACATTGAAGCTTCTTTTTGGCACAAATAAAAACTTACCAAAGAAATGCAGCAATGTGTCACATCCATCTGTCAAACGAAAGCTATTGTGATAGATTTTAAATTATACAATTAGCCCCCGGCATCCATTTTGGGTAGAATGCGGAAGTATAATAGTATCGAAGTATATAACGGAGATTTTGGTAAAATACGGAATACATCGAAACAAAGACTATAGGTAGTACAATCATCGCAATGTAACTATTTGTTACAAAAAAAGTTTTTATTGTTATTTCTGCGCACCGGATAACGCTTTGTTGTGCGTATGAGAACGATTTAAAGAAAATGTTCGTGATTACAACCCGCGTAGATAAAGAATAGGATCGAAAATTGCGTCGTTCATATTCACTTCTCGCTCTTACACTAAACGCCACATCTATCGCTCTCTCACTCGCACTCATTGTGGAAAGCGAGGTGAGGTGCCATTTTCAATCCCATTCTTTATCTGCGCGGGTTGTACACAACTATTTGGGCTTCATAGTTAGTCCATGAGAAAAATGGGGCTGGTGAAGGTCGCGGTGCGCCGCTGGATGCGGGCAGCGCAGGACCGATCGTGTCGTGGAGATCCTTGGGGGAGGCCTATTATACCCAGCGATGGGTGTCACAAAGTAAATACTTAGTGCAGTTTCTTTAGTTGAGTCAGTGTCAGCTTTCACCACTTCCTAAAAACCAAACCATAATCGAATAAACCATTGTACCTGAAATCATTATTATTATAGCCTTACCGTGATTTCAAATAACTCAATTTCGGAATATCTACGCATTTTTCTTTTACATTTACATGCATTTTCATTACACTACCATAAAGTTGAAAAAATATATTTAATCAACTTTATCTAGTCATAAATGAAAACAATAATCTAAATTTAAATGTAAATGAAGGTCCAGGTTTAAATGAAACACGGCTCCTTGCAAGTGATTCGAGAATAATAATAAAAACAATAACATTTATTTACTATTGGTTATCAAACTCCATTTTATCTACATAAGGTACAATGTTTTGTATTGTGTTCATAAATCAACAAAGCCCATGTAAAAACCGATTGAAAACAGTAGATAATTATTTACTACTTTAATTTATAATGTCATGCAATTGTATAAAAATACTTTCCACTTTTATAAAATGAAAGTGATCATATATAAAATAAATGAAAGAATATTATTTAAGTACTAAAAATAATGAAAGGAATATTTGTTTCGATTTTTACACAATCGCATCCTTTTTCACAAAATACATTTTATTGAATTATGTAAAATGAATTTAAAATAACTTCTATGTATAATTAT
Organism: Agriphila straminella; assembly: GCA_950108535.1. NCBI lineage: Eukaryota > Metazoa > Arthropoda > Insecta > Lepidoptera > Crambidae > Agriphila > Agriphila straminella. Next base: position 15,806,232 of record OX467304.1, read on the forward strand.
TATGAATTAATAAGAATTCAATCGGTCTGTACATTCTAAATATGTTTTCATATATTCTGAATTTCTTTACATATATATATGTTTTATATTTGTTAAATCTTCACTATATGATCAGGTAATGTGTAAAAATACTTAATACTTTTAATAACAAATTAATATTATTAAGTATAATATAAATTATCTCATAGAAAAACAAGATACAAAAATTGATTTTTTGTCATTTCACTATTTATAAGTCATGATACCCGTAAATCCGGCATCTTAGAAAATAGAAGCTCTTTTAAATAATTTGAAACGAAACTAAAAAAATGCAAAGTTTTATAAATAAAATAACTCACTACACAAACACACGAATTTACCGATTATTCCCGTTATTATCAATCTTGCTTTTCCAAAATACTTTTTTTTGTTATTTTTAATATACTAATTGTTACGTGTCCAAATCTATATTTAAATTTTAGTGAAAATTTAGCAAAACATAGTACAAAAGTTTTAGAAATACCTACATATACTACCCAGCAATTAATCGTACCCTATATCTATCTCTATCGTACAATACTCTTTTCGTACGCGTGCGAAAGGGATAAACGCATCCGTTAGTTCTCACCATACTTTGCACCAATAGAAGTCTACTTTAAAATCACTAATAGAGTGGACACGGCTTTTTAATGGAAAATATTCATTTTCTTTTTCGATTTGTAAAAATAATGTACAAGTCAAATCCAACAACATAATCTGGGTTCATTTTTATTAAATACGTTAACAAGACTATCATAATGTCTAGGTTTAGTTATACATATAGAAAGTATAGAAAAAATCAGATCACACGGCCCATGGGTCCTATTTTTAAATCATTTGTTTGAAATCGTTTGTAAGTGTGTTAAGTTGACAACACGCACTCGAATTTTGACCCAGTGACGGCACCGCTGTCATCTATGTAGTTGACGGTGGTGTTTTAACACTTAGTTCAAGTGACAGTCACAATCACAGTTGTACAATTATTGTTGTCAATACATCTTATATTATACCAATTTGTGTTTTGACAACAATAATTGGACAACTTAGCGATTGTGACTGTCACTTGAACTAAGTGTTAAAACACCACCGTCAACTACATAGATGACAGCGGTGCCGTCACTGGGTCAAAATTCGAGTGCGTGTTGTCAACTTAACACACTTGCAAACGACATCAGTAAAAATCCTGCGGGTCAGATAAGTTTGTATCACTGTACTACACTGATAACTACTGACCAACAAGCGAGTCAAAAATATGGATGTGAAAAAAGTGCGAGTCAAAAATGAAAATGAGTAGTGGAGCGCTCGACGAGTAGAATGATTCAAAAATAGGGTTCGCATTATAAGTGATGACTATGAATAATAGACGATTATTAATTTATTTCTTCATATTATTTCGAATATTAAATCACTTTCTAGTTTAAGACTGATTAAGCATTAATATTTATTCCATTGCATTCCTAACTTCATTATGATAAGTTGCACTTTGGCCTTGTCTAACTATTAAACAGAAATAAAGATCTTCTCTGTTAAATAAAAGTTAGTGTAATAAATATGTTTGTTGCCAGTTTAATAATAAACAAAGTAGTTTTTGAGAAGAAGGTAATATATTTTCTGTTCCAAAGTCCAACCTATCATAACCATGAGTGTTCAATAAGACAATAGGTACCTACTTAATTTTTACATAATAGTATGAGATATTGCTAAAGCAATATTGCACTTAAATTGATTTAATACTCGAAGTAAATTAAAGTTAGGAAAATATTGAAGATTTTTGTTTGAAAAGTTATTGATAAATTATTATTATTTTTAATATTTTGCGCATTCAAATGATTTTGTATTTTTTGAAGTTCGTAATTTATTGAGTGTTGAGTATGGAAGTCTTATTACTATCATATAAATGAACCCAGATCAATATACCATGGTACTTGGCTTTGGAAAAGGCAATGAGTCGTTTTGTTTAGCCGATTTTCAGTCTTAGTGCTCTAAATTTTATTGTATTAAAGTAATACCCAATTGGGAATGCCCAATCCTTACTTCTATGAAAAAAAATACATATTTTTTGACAAACAAGCAGAAATGAGGTGAAGAATTCAATGCATGACTTCACTTGAAAAAGCAGTGACCTTATTTTTCATCTTAAATGAAATTCCAATTATGTTTTCAAAACATTATTTCTATAAATGAAACAATGACGTTTCATTTATTTTTATATGTTACATTTATGTTGTCATTCAGATAAAAATATAACGATTTTTGTTGTCTGTGGCTGTGTAGTTTGCAATTCAAAATGTGATTTTAAACACTAATGTGTTGTACTTAAAATTATTAAAATTTATTATAATTATGTTTGATAGGCATTGCCTATCTTTCAAGCAAAATAAAAAAAACATATGTGAGAAACGACTATGAAATATGTGTCAATCAATAAAAAGATGTGACTTTTTATTTATTTCAAAATGAAATGATAAACCAATAACTCAAATGGAAGATACATAATAATATTCATAATGATAATTATACAAATAAACAAACAATATTTTGAACCACCCGTATATTATATTACTACTATGATTCTCACTATTAATAATATTATTAAGCCTATTTTATTATACTTTTCAAACGAAATAGTGCAGTAATTTTATCTTTATTTAAAAAAAGGTAAAGCAAAAGTGGAAATCCAAAATAAAATAAAACAAAAGACATATAGACAATAACAGATTGCTTTATTTAACAAAAAATATATAATATATATATGAAGAAAAAAAAAACAATATTTTTCACTTAACCTCACAAGTTTGACCTCGTACTGTACAGTGGAAAATTTGTTTGATTTTTTTAATAGAATGTAAAATTAAAAATAACCCATCGAACCTTATAATGATATTTAATATAAAATACATATGATTAATAGCTATTTACAAAATACGAGTTAAGATTTATACTTTTTTATAACATTAATATAAACCAGTCTATAGTAAAGGCTATCCGACAAAACTTAGCGTAAGTGTTAGAAAAATTCATGGTTATTTATAATTCTAATTAATACAGCAGGCAATTTTCAGTAAAATAAAATATCAAAAAAGGTATGTACTTTCATTTGGGAGACTCTTAATATTGGAAACGCGTAAAGCGGTTAAAATTCAATATTACGTATAATGTACTTATGGTCGATTAAAAATACAACATCAATTATTATTATGCTTTTTTGTGTTCTATTTTCACATTATTATGCAAAAAATCTGTGAAACAAATCGAACATGGCACCAAAGCGAAGAAATGTGCAAAATGAGATCAAATTCACTAAATATTTTTTTCAATGTATAAAATAATAATAAAACACTATTCATGTTAAATTGCCTGCTTACAACAGTACAAAAATGAAATTTTGTCCGTTCAAGTTGATTTACTTGTATATTTAAATGTAATATTAAATGTTTGATTGAAAATGTTTGTTCGACGCACCCAACTTCAACTTTGTGTTCATTAAAATTACGTCATTTTGATTCTGGATGATCGGAAATTCATCGAACGCTTTAATATTTATTATAAAAACATAAAAAGCTAACGGAAAAATACACATTAGGGCAGTATCGTTTACTTCTTATAATACAACTTATACGAAAATCTACACTGAATGAAAAAACATCAATAATTATAATCATTTGAAATAAATAACAAGTTACGACCATCTTTAAAAAAATGTTAAAAAATAATAAGACTTATCAACGATTCACTTAAATGAAACTGTGTGATATTAAACTTCCTACCTCATATAACTCCATTATTTATTTCTTAATAAAAATTCTATTTCTATTATTATATCTTTATATAATAATTATTATTTCTTCTTCAAAGTTAGATACATTTATGATAATTATATTTACGTTACGCATCCACAATATAAACACATAACAATAATCGACTATTGTCATATATTTATATTTAATCGACGAATCAGGTCTTATCCCCATAACTCTACATCGTTATGAAAAAATCAAAACCATTTACGACGAAAAAATAATAATCTGACATTAAATGTAAAACCATAGACACTCGCGACGTTTATAATATGAAATTAAATAAACACTTTTTTTTTAAATATTAATATTGTACGTACGTACCTATACGTAAATATCATAATAACAGTCTCGAAGTACATACATACAATTATAAATAGGTTAACAATCGCGTCGTGATTGTCTATGGTTTCGAGGGGGGGAATTAAAAAATACGTAGCTGTCAAGTCTTTGAGAAGTCCGTTTTTCGCGCGTATATTTTGGCGGGAATGTGCGGACTGTTATATTAACGTTCCATTATTATTGTTTGTGTGTCTATCCGTGTGTGTAGTCGAGGACGCTGTCTAAAGAGAACAACTCCTTGTACAATGCGGGGAACACGTGGTGAGGGTGGGCGGCCTTGAAGCGGCAGAGCGCCTCGAGGTGCATCAGCGATAGTTCTCTGCAAAGGAATAATATAAGGTTAATATTGTATAGTAGCTGAAGTTATCGTATCTTTTATGACTTCAATTTATATCTATATAAAGAGAGACTGACTGACATAATCTCATTGATATTTATAATAATTTTGCGTTACCAAATATTTCACTTCGCTCAAGCAAATTAGCTTGTCACTCATCTTGAGAAGAAACTTACTGAGTGACTGACTGACATATAAACGCACAGCCTAAACACTGGGTCTAGAGATTTTAAATTTGGATCGTAGGGGTCCTTATAAGGTCTAGGGGTTGTACATAAAAAGGATTTTTCAAAATTCACCCCCTAAGAGGGTGAAACGGGTGTCCAAAATTTGTAAGAAGAAACAAGTATAATTAGACTATTTTATTCGAAACTTCACAGGTGTACTCCTATCGATAAATAAGTAAACAAGTGTTTCAGTTTTTTCAGAATAAAACCCCTAAAAGAAGGGAAATTAAACGATCCCTATCATTTCTGGAATGTCCACGCGAATGAATTCGCGGGTATAAGCTAGTGATGATATGATCTTACCTGAATGTAGGTATCTTGGCCAGCAATGTATCCAGCACGGTGACATCCCCCTTGAGCGGCGCGTGGTTGACCTCCACCTCGTGCCTCATGGCGGCCATCGACATGTTGAATAGACACTGGATCTCAGGGTTGCCGCGGACCCCGTGCCGCTCTGGAAATACAATTTTAATTATATAGAGTTGTATATTATTATTCTAATACGTACGGTTCTGCTCATTAAAAGGTATTCCACTTGAAACTTGCGAACTTTCTTCTATGACCATCACAGTGCTTGATATCAGCTTTTACTGAATAAAACGATTATGAGTGAGATTGTTTTTTATGTCTTGGCTCGTTGCGTTGCCAGTAGTTCTATAATGATCTAAAACTATAATTATAGCCTATACTTCACTAGATGTATTAAGTAACGTGTGGCTGACAATGATGATGATGATAGCGGCAGAATTTCAGACTTCCTCTTACCTGGCCACAACAGCACTAAACTCTGGTAGAGCGCCAGTTCAGTCTCAGTCAGTTTCAGTCGCGCGATGGTCTTCGCCGCGTCGAATATACCCACCACGAGGGCCATATCACGAGGGTCACTAGAAAAACGCACATTAATATATTAAAATAATATCACAAAGTTTGCTACAAAGGAAGTAGCTAAAGCACTTCTGTTATGGACATGAGATAATAAAGAGGCCGTACTTTAGATTTTGAAATAATATATTATAGTTCATATTTTAAATTTAAATAAATACTTTAAATAATCTAACGATTATCTCAAATCTATTAATATAAATAAACTTCTCTATTATTTGTCTGAAAAAATACATTTAAAAATGTAAAAACATCTCTGCATATACGTCTAAATGAAGTCTCATATACATTCTAAATGTAGATTAGGAACACAGGTTTTAAACGCCTGACTGACAGGCAGCCCGTGACCACGGCCGATGCAACTCGGTAGGTGTTCAACACCTATGTTTAGTTTAAAGACGCGTTTAAAACCTGTGTTCCTAATCTAATAAAATGCAACGCGAAAGTTTAAAAGTATACATTCTAAATGAAGTCATATACGTTTAAATGCAACTTACCGCGCGTGCACGCATTCTCGTATGGGCAGCACAACGTCACCGTACAACACTTGTTCTCTGTTGATGTCGATCAGCCTTGATAGACGCACGATGGCCAGCTCGAATGAACCTGAAAATTTAAATGTAAATGAAGTTCATTTATAAGCGCACGAATTTACAATGTCTCGTTTTATATGGAATTTTATATTTGAAAAAAAAACTAAAAAGAGAGAACATAACGATAGTTAGATTAAAAAATCAGACGTTTCATCGTACTATTGGGTTTTTTTACTCAATTTTGATGGACTTTTCAACTCACTAAATTATACTTTCGACTCAACATTTGAAAGAAACATCTTTGCAGATGTTTAACAATCGATTAAGACGAATCGTATAATATGTATTATTATATTGCCCAAGTATTTCCCTATTATAAAAGCAAGGTGTGTTACTGTCCGTGTGTCTGCTTGTATTTTCATGACGTGTAATTATTTGTGGGCGGGCGGACGGTACACAGATTTCTCGCATGTTTTACCATTTATAGTGTGGAAGTTATTGCTAAATATTGTTTTTGCATCCAATATAAATAATCGGAGGAGCTCGATGGCGCGATTGTGGAGGTTAAGCAACTTTCGCAAGGGTTAGCCATGGGATGGGTGACCAAAAATTCATTATCTCGAGAGCTCCTCCGCGCTTCGGAAGGCACGTTAAGCCGTTGGTCCCGGGTACATTTGAAGTCGTTACCACCCACCAATCCGAATTGGACCCGCGTGGTGGGTTATGGCCCATCCTCCATATCTCGTGTTAATAACTTACCAGATTTCAGTAAAAGGATCTGGTCATCCTGTGACAGCTTCATGAACCCTGGGATGAGTTTCGCGAACTCTATGATATTCTGTATCATGCTTGTTAATTTGTCAGCGCAGTCCAGCCACATCTCTTCATAAGTCATCGAATTGTAAAACAGCAGCCTGGAAAAAAACGCAAAAATAAATTTAAAAAAAGTTTTACAATTTAAACATAATTAATTGTATTTTAGATCGAAATCATTATTCAAGAATTTTACATTAAACAAAAAATATCAAGTAGAAAAGAAAGTTTGTTTATTAAAAAAAGTAACTTTCCTATGTTAATGTTTTTCATGATTCATTAGAGAACTAAGAAACTTTAAATGTTACAAATTTTTTATATCAAATGTGTCAACATTATATTAAAATCAAGCCCCTAAACAAAGTAACATTTGCATATTTTCGCCATCGCTTCGCTTTTGAAAACGTCTAATAAGTAATAACACATTTTTGAAAGCGAAGCGATAGTAAAATAATGTGTATTTTTTTTTATCGAAACGAACTAGGTATATGTTGATATAAACTGACAAAAAAAGGAGATATCTTAAATATTTATTTTTTAGCGTTTAAAACCGGCCCTGTTTCACAGGTTTCAGCCAAATCTAATCTTCCCGTTATTAGAAATTGAATAGAAGTATTGTTAAATGTCCGGTAAATATCCGAAGGTATATTGAAAATCTGTAAAACATTTTATTAGGTACATTTCACAGAATGATTTAACTGCAAAGAACAAAATACCTCCTTTTCATTTCATACATAATGTAAGTGTCTGAGATTCCGTTTCGATACAATACTTACTTGGACACATCTGGAGGCTTTCTGAACATCTCATGTATGTATTCCAGTTTGGGGTTGGTATTTGCGTGGGCTTCTGCGAGACTCTTCACCAATACTTTGCTGATATCACCTTCCGCTGAAAAAGAAAACAAGTTCCAACATTTTGCTCAAAAAACCTAGTCTATAGATAGAAGCACCGCTTGGCCGTATTCGAAAACTTTTTCGTCTTTTGTTTTTGCTTTATTAAAATATAGACGTCCAGTGAGGTTTCGCTATGCTGATGTCGTACTGCTGCTGCGCCGACAAATGAGTAAAGGGCCTTTCAACACTGACAATAGTCTGGTTTAGCCTGAAACTGCCTGTATGTAATATCTATGTGTGTGTGAATGAAAAACTGCGATTTGTTCCGAGAGGCATTTCTGTCTACTTTATAATTTCATGATATAGTAAAAGATCAGAATGTTTCAATTCATTGCTAAAAAGGTGCAATGAGGACGCTTATAAAAAAATGCAAGCAATAATGAAACAAGGTTAATTTTGTTGTGGGTCGAAATTTAAATAATTACCGTGCTAAAAGAGATATTTTTTATTGAAGTTACATTGGTCACAATTTGAGCCTAGTATCACTAAAAACTAAACATGCACTAAATACAAAACAATTGAAGAAAGCTTAATAAAATATTATAATATTTTAAAGTCGGTGCTGAAATACAAATAGATTTTTTTTCGCTGAACTGAATTTTAATGCTTGCTACGAGATATTGCTACGGCGTAGCAACTTTTCGTAGTGCTCGTAGTCGTAGGTTGTAGCACTACAGCTTTTTACTACAGAGCAAAAACTTTGTTTCGATTGGCGATTCCACACCCTACCTACTCTTATGTAAAAAAAGGGACGAAAATAGTTGTCTATCTGTTTTGATGCCTTTCGCCGTATTATTTTCTATACTTGTGAGTATAAAATTAAATAATTACTTCATTCCTTCAGCATAATATTTTGATTTGATACTATCTGACGATTATTGGAAAGTATTAAACCTCATTTTATCAAACAAAGATTATACAACATACGATGTGATTCGTGACAACATGGTGACCAAAGAGAAAATTGTATGTTATTGTCAATGTCATAATAAATGTTCACAAAATGATTTAGTTTACTATGATAGAACCATTAACTGCTTTTTTATTAGGATCTTGTTTATGCGCCTGCTGGCGTAAGTTGTTTTTTTATTGTCCTAAATAAATTGACGAGAAAATGGACGGCAGCGTTTTCCAGTCGAAACGGTCCATTACTGCGACCTTCAACTGGCTGCTATGCGTGGAGATAGGACAACTCTTCCCATGGGATACCTATCTATGTCTTGCAATGATAGATAAAGTTTGTTCTGTTATGATGATGATGATGAACTAGAAGTTTAAAATCTTAGAATAATAACACCTAGAATAATATAAGAGGTCTATATGCCTAGAAGTCGAGTCCTTGTATGTAAAGTGAGGCAAAAAAAAACTAAGCCTTTTGGCTCAGTTTTCAGATTTATATCCTTCTGTTCAACTTCTGTTACATAATCGTAACTAAAATCCAAAAAAAAATTTTTTTCGTTATTTCTGAGTTGGTCCCATAGTAAAAGTTGTTCAGTTTGATGGTCCCATCTACCAATTATTATTCTGCTTTAGTGTTTTTTTATAACCCGTTGTATTTCTGATTTTTAAACTTTTCTGTCATGACCATCTAGATTTCAAACACCTGAAATTATCAACATGACTGCAACATTTTGATTAAAATTATACATTGAAAAATGACCTTTTCCTTCTAATTTTCAGCGTGCTATTTGCCCTTATGTATATACTTGCCGATAATACACATTCCATACTCCGTGGGACAAGATGGGACCCAGGACAACATACCTAGAACTAACAACGCGATGGCGGTAAGTGACTGACAAATTATCTATTTAACGGCCAGAGTTAATAATCAAGCAACAGGTTGGGGCATATCAGAACCAGATTAGTTCCTATAATGCTCAAAAAAAGAGACTAAAATAATATAGGTTGGTTACTTACTGAGTATTTTTTTCTTCGACTTTTACCAACAAAAGATAAGCATTAGTTTATTTACCAAAAAATTTTTTCCTCTTACTGCATTAAGCAAACAAGTTATATCATGTGTAATAGTTTTGACTTGAAATAATTTTGCCTTTGGGGTAACGTGCATGGATCAGATCCGTACGTACGGAAAAAATCCGTAACATAGCGTCTTGTGTGGCTTAAAATCTAAATACAGCTTTGTTTTTTTTCAGAACGATAACACTTACTACTTGGAGATAACTACAAGTGGAATTTTCATAAAAAAACGAAAAAGGCGACCACCTTGCTAAATAAACGAACAGTAAAAGATGATGTGCTGTTTAAATTAACATCAAAAACTACTAGCAAAATCTAAAATACGAAACAAAATTTAACCATACACAAGCTACTAAAAACCAACCTAAAAAAGATAAACGAACGCAACCAAACTGAACGGAATTTTTCGCAACCAACAAAATTTGTTCGCAACCAACTTACAGGGCATATCATCACTGGAACTATGGCTCGCTTGCTGTCTTCTGTTTGTAACTGCATTCGGATTGACCATTCCCATGCCCGACATGTTCATATTTAGTGGGTCCATCAACCTTCCATGGCCACTACTCGAAGTTAAATCATCAGGGCTTAGCTCTTCACTCGTCAGAGATACCGAACTCTGCCCACTAACTAACACAGAGTTCTGTATATCCATTGGACTGTGCTGTATGTTGGAAGGGCTGTGCAAAAAGGTTGTAGAATCTACGTAACTGGCTACCAAATTATCGACCCCCATGGAAGTTTCCGGTTTTATTTCCTGCTTTATATTTAAAACGCCACTTGATATGGAGGCGGGTGATTGTATCCTTTCTTGGTCGTATCTGTCAAACTCTTGTATCCTTGGCCGTGGCATTTCGTTTATGGTCGATTGTCGGATCGTCGTCGTTCCCGTGGTTGCGGTCGTCGTCGAAGTGGACCCGGATGGTCGGATCGCGGTCCCTTTTTGTTCGTCTATTGACAATTTTAGTTGTTAATTGGTTGCGAATTTGACTTTCCTAGTTATACGAGAATAGTGTGTATGGTTGGTGTTTGTTTACTAAGATGTACCTAGTTGTTGAACTAGTTTATAGGTATATTTTGGAAAGATAGTAACTCTATAATACTGAAATACTAATAATATGTAGTCAACTTAAATATGACAAATCTACAGGTTTTGATATTTAGATGGTTTTAGTACTATTTTAGTAGGTATATTACTAATAATTTCCTGAATTCACACATATTTTTTGCATGATACATGGAACGTGACTGTTACTGTTTAATTGGTTTTGCCAGTCTCTCTTGTTAAAAAATCAACATGTTTAGTTTAATTACCATGCTTTGGCAACCAACTTCACAACCAACATTTATATAACATATTTGCCACATCTATAGCTAAAAACAACATGTTTAGTTTCGTAACCATTCCTTGGAAACCAACTTCACAACCAACATTTGGATACATTTTGAAGCTAAGTGTTCAAACTTTCATTTATTTAAGAAGGTGTTTTTGGTATTTTTTGATAAAGGTTTCATAAAGACAAAATGCAGTTAACGCAATTGTGAAAAAAAGTTAGTTAGATCGTTCAGCTTCTAAGCTATCCAATTATATCAACATTATAGAACTTACCGTGCCCAATAAAATCCGTATCCAAAAATCCGGTTTGCTTCGGCTCATACGTTGTAGAATCCGCGTTATAATCCCCAGATACATCGTACGGTTGTTGCGGAGGCGGCTGCGGCGGGATTCCGATGTTCGACGTGAGCGCTGGGGGGTTTGTATACCCGTAGGAGGAGATTGGAGATCCGTAGCCCGGGTACCTGGGAGGCGACGGATTTTTATCGTAACTGTACCCTTAGCACGAACAGCTATCGAAAAAAAACTCGCTTGAAAACATTCGATTGAGTAATTTTGTATGACAAATTTGTACAGCGTCAACTACCGCCGAAAAGCTAAATGAAATTTCCCATAAACAATTACTCTATCGAATTCTTTACGCGCGTTTTTTCTCGATAGATGTTCGTGCTACGGGTACCTACCTACTCGTGATGAAAAAATAAATTAGAATATCTGGAAAATGGTGACGTCATCGTCATTTACGGTGGTACGTGTGACGATTGACAACCAATGGCCAAGGATTTAATTTTTTAACACTATATTGGTCAGTGTCAATGATGCCCCACAACTATGACGTCACTATTTTCTTATCTACAGAATTAAATAAAAAAGGACTGATTTCTGTGAACTGCAATCAAAGATAGATTCGTTTCGTTTATAGATTACTTTCAAATTAATTCGGAGCGTTTTTTTCTGTAAGAGTATGAATACTAAACTTAGAGTAAAATTAAAATTTGTTTATTACTTATTATTAGTGCTCCGTTTTCTCTCTGTTAGTTGTTCTACGATATATGCTTGGCTGTCATTAAGTCTGCAGGATGAACTGCGAATTCACAAATTAACATTTTTAAATTACCTATACCTAACACAAATATTCTTAAAAACATATTTATTATAAACAAAAAGTTATTTTCACACATTTCCAACGAAAGTATAATAAGCTGGAGAACAGAAACTAATTAAATGTACTCGTGATAAAAGTTATTAGAACGCCATCTATTACAGTTCTTAAAAAAACTATCTAAGTAGTACCGCTACTCGATACTAGGTGGCGCTACTTACATGTACCGTTAGCGGTGTCGCGGCGAGTACCGTTCTCTTTAATGACAGCACTGCTGACACGGATAGAGGTGACGAATTACGGGACGTAGCGGGATGCACTTGTACTAGAATCTTAGTGCAGATATGAACCACCGCAAGTTCGGTATTAGGGGTAATCTGACTAGAGTTATTGCTGACATACAATCGTAGAAAATGTTATGGGAAGAGCAAAATAATGTTAGGTACTTCAATTCCCGCATTTTGAGCTCAAGGAGATTACCAAGTGCAAATCAGGGTAGGTACTTATAGTCTTATTTCAAAATCTTTCGCAATCGCTTTCATTTGACAGATGGATGTGAAACATTGATACTTCTTTTTGGCAGAAATAAAAACATACTTACCAAAAAAATGCAGCAATGTGTCAGTCACTCCATCCGTCAAATGAAAGCGATTGCGATAGATTTCGAAAATTACATATGTACCCTGATTAGAACTATAATAGTTGTATTGGGTTCATTCTGCCAGATAAATCTTTGAGTCATCGATCGCCATAAAGTAAATTTTAACCATGGATACTTTTATGTATTCTGTGCCACTGAAAGTAATTTGTACAGTCAGCAGCATATTAAGCTATACAAAACTGTCAAAATCTACAATGAATTTTGAACCTTTAACTGCTTGACTTAAAGTTTAAAAATGATTGAAGTAATTTGACAGGTTGTGGAAGCCCAGCGGTGCCGTCGACCGTACATAAAGAATGTTCAATATTTTACTTTTCATGGTTAAAATGTACTCTGTATGGCGATCGATGACTCAAAGATTTGTCTGGCAGAATGCATATCCATTGTCACCGTTCCTCTTCCATTCCAGTCATTAACCAACAGAATGGGAAATAAATGAAATCTTTTGTCATTAATTTTAATAATGAACATTTACATTTCGGTAATTGACTAATTTGTAGATCAAACGAATTGTGATAAGTCATAAAATCGAAAAACGTTTTTCCAGCTTTTCCTGTATTGGAATTCTAAACGTTATACAATTCTTGATACGCAAGTAAGACTAATGCCAAATACAGTCGTATGTTTTGTAATTGGCAAACCCCGCCTCACGCGGACGGAATATACAACGAAGCTGATTTCTAATTCTAAGGTTTTGTGATTGTTCATGATAGTCTAGAATGTTACCTACATTCGTTACATAAACTAAGTTACAATCTTTAAACTCTATAGCCCCCAAAGTCCTCGTCTTGATTAAATTTATTGCGCAATGCGCAATCTCCACCAGATTTCAAGATGTTTGCCGGCTACTGTATAAAACGAACAATTTTGTCGGGCTTAAGTGGTGTGATATGTCACTTTAAAAATGTTGTACCTACTGAATAATATAATACCTACTGTCTGTTTGAGAAATGACGAGTCGAAATATTCTAGCAGTTATTTTTGTTGAATCATAACTAAATACACAGCTTTCTTTACTAGATAACTAGGTACTAAATTGATATTTTACAGAAGACTTTTACCTGGACTGATACATTAGAAGCAAGCAATTTTATAAATTAGGGACAGAAGTTTTAATAAATGTCACGAGTCAAGAGCTCATCAGGAGGCTATTTTTAAATCAAAAGCTTAAAATAACATACTTACTTTAGGCACATTATAACATACTACTAACTATCAAAAGCTTAAAATATTACCTACCTACTTAAAGTAGTATGGTAAATTTCAAGATTTTGATAGTATAGTAGAAGGTATGTTATATTGAGCTTTGAATAACATATTAGTTAGTAACATGCTATTTTAAGCTTAAACTAATTCCTCAAGATAGATAAGTAGGTAATTAATCGTATCTTCCCTGTATTGTTTGTGAATATTAAATTGACACCGTTAAGAAATGTGTGAAAAACAACAACGGGCCTACATTCCTTTAAAGGAAAGTTATTTCAAATTACACTACGGTATGAATAAGGTAGGTCACGTCAATTGTTCCGCTACTCGACGACAGATGGCGTTACTTACCCGTTGTAATGGCCGTGGAATTGATCACTGGAGCTCGGCGTCTGTTGTTGGGCGTCGTATACTGAGTCTGGGGCGGCGTCTGTCTGTGCCCTCATTTGGGCACGGTGATATCGGACCTCATCTTCTACCTTCTCACGTTGTTTCTTCGACATTCGGCCAAATTTGACAGCTGTAAACAACAAAAATTTACCATGAGTTAGAAATTCCTTCGTCTACGCGGGAAAATTGCTACTCCAAAGAGGCGGGAATATTTATCAAAGTTTTTACTTCCTCTTTACACAAATGTTAGTTCACCTACTCCCCGCTAAGCTCCACCATCGCTCACACTAATGACATAACAAGGGAATCCAATAATCTCCCCATTCCCATATACAAAATTCACACGGAAAAAACGACTAAAAATCGGTAAGCCTCGTCTTCAATACAATTAGTTCTCAATGACACCTAGCTTAGCTGTTACTCACTACTTCACTACTACATTGTTACCTATATCCAAGTGTGAGTTCTTTGTGAGTGTGCGGTTTTTTTGCTGTGTGCGTCTATTAATGTGTGCGTGCGTTCGTTGGCACACTGCCTAGTAGAACAACGAACTGCGCGACCGATCTCTGACGTATACATACTACACGTTCGATACGTAATTTTCATGATACCGTTGCTTTGTAAAATTAAAAAAGTTATCCGCGCGCCTTTTCAACCATAGACAAAAGTATGCAACCTATTTCGAACTTTAAAAAGGAATTAATAGATTTCTTTCTTGTTAATAGTTCATTGAACTTTATTGAACGCCAGTATGTGTAGAGCTGTGTTCCGAAATACATGTTTGAACAACTGTGTGTGTTAAAATGGCTGCTTTTATTGCCGATTTTTGGAACAGTGACCTATAGTTTTATGTCCCAGTTCGGCGTTTTCATACAAAAGGAGAATAATAAACGCCTTGTTTGTAAGGAAATAATAGTCGTTTGTTGTAATTTTTGTTGGAAATATTTTCTTGTTAGATTTATTGGACGTCTATTTATATGAATGGCTTTCTTGTTATGCGACCTATTTGGAGGTCATAGGCTGATGTTTTTTCTACTACAACCGTTCTTATTGCCTTATGCCACGTACCTACGCACTGGCAAGCGGCTTGCTTAGCGCCTAGCGCCTTATTTAGTGGTTTACACCCGGTTACTTGCTAGGATACACAGTGGCCGCACTGGAAAGTGGAGTGGGTGTTGTGTGGCTTGGAGCCTTATTCATTTGACACATACACAAACATTATCTATAATGCCTCGTGCCTACAATACACACTAGGCGACTAGCGAGGCGCCAAGCGAGCAGTGCGGCCGGTTGCGGACATTTGTGAACCTTTCTTTCACTTCGCTACACGTTAGGCGACGAAGCAAGCCGCCCGGCAGTGCGTACATAGCCTTAGTAAGAAAATGTAGTGGTCAGATTGATCCATCGTATACAGTTTCTTAACAGACAGCACAGAAAAGATATAAGTACTACCCGACAGGTAAAACTATTGCTTAGCGCCTAGCTAGCACCTCAATAGTCACATAGTGTGTAGCGAGTCGACTGGCGAATGCGCCAAGCGCGCAGTGCGGCCGGCCTTTGCTAGTCACCTAGCTGGTTGCGAACATTCGTGAACGTTATCTAGGCGCTAGGCGCTAAGCATGCCACCTGTCAGTGCGTACGTGGCCTCAGGCAACTGTTGTTATTACATTTCATTTAACAGAAATAATAGGTTACAAAGCATTAGTTAGCTTAATACTAACTTTGATAAGGTTTAGATGGTTATAAATTATACGAATATTGACAAGTTTCTATTAGCTTTAAAGACATAATTTTTCTAATGTTGCACCAACGGAAAATAAAATAGCATTTGATTTTAGGATGGTTAAGTAAACTCTTAATAGGAATTTAAACGTAAAACTTAGATTTTTGAAGTTACCTCTTGTAAGTATGAATTTAACTGTAAAACTAAAGTGACAAATAACCCTTTCTTTGCAGTCGGGTAAAAAGGCAACGACTTTAAAAAAACACTCGTGTGTCGTTTAATTTCATGCTTAATACTTACCGACCGCTAAAATCAATAAAAACTAGGTGAACCATTGAACCGATATTTCAGGTATTATTTAAAAAAAAACATGCGAATCTTCATGTGCACGCGTTACGTGCGCACAAAACATGCGAGTTTGCGTTACGCTCCACGCCTTGGTATTGCACAATCGGTAGAGCGCATCGAATGCGAAAACGCGTCGATATCGAGAATATAATTATCGATATTACAACTCCTTTAATATTTTAAAAATATCCAGGAAATCAGTTTTGAAAAAAGAACACAGTTTTGTTTTTAAGATTTAAATGAAGTGGCAATAACAAAAGAATCTCGCCACATACGGACGGAATCTGATTCGGAATTCCGAAACGGAATATCGATAAGGTATGGATTTGCTGCGTTCGAAATTATTCTGTTTCGGAATTCCGAATCGAAATTCCGTCTGTAAATGACGAGCCTGAAACCTCTTTGAAGGCGAATTTCCATTTAAGAAAGTACCTATGTACCGTCGTGAAAGTAATTATCTTCTATCTTCGCAAAGGTATTTTCGTCGTTTTGACACACGTATATAAAATCGGGTAGGTAGGTAGAACGCGATTTTAAAATCGTCGTCAGTCGTCAGCGTCACGTAAACAGTGTTGCCGTCGCGAAAGTACAAAAAACCCACGAAAATTCCGACGTTTTCGTCTTTAACGATAAAAATAGTCGACAGTTGAACGAGTTAATTTCGAAAGAATTAATTAAGTAACAGTGTGTTGTTAAAAACTTAGAAATTGCGATTAAAATAAACACTTCTATATTTAATACTTTTTTAACAAATAACTATGCACTGTGTCCGAAATCGAAAGTATTTGAAAGTTGTTTTTCTTTTTTAACTTAAAAAATCTAATATTGTGTTTAGAATGACAATGCCATTTAGTGTAATATGAAAGTCTATCAATCTTTCTCCCACTAATTTATAATAAGAGTGACGTGATAAATTAGTAACATCCAAATGATTAAATATGTAGGCGTTAACTGTCCACGAAATTTATTGCCGGCCTACTTTTGAGTTCGAATGATAGAGTTTACAAAAACAGTAGTCAACTTTTTTTACTCTTTTGAGTTGCTTTTTTATTGTTTTCGTTTAGACTTTAATTATTATTTTATGCTCAAATAGAGAAGTTGATCTGTCACATCCGAAAATGGAATGCGATTTTATTGATTTAGATTATGTATAAAGAAAACCGAGAAAATATCATTAAAACGTATGGAAATCTGGAAACTGAGAACTTTGATTCTTACAACTCGTAGAATGCTCATAGCGATCTAGATCTCCTCCATTTACTCCCTGGATGGCAATCACTAGATCACAGCTCAGTCAATCCCTGGCGGAGAACGAAGGCTTCAAAGTTAACTCGTTTGTATGAAAATATTTTTTTTTCTAATTATAAATTATTATTATCGATAATCATATCGACACTTTCGCAACGCTTCGTGTTACGTATGATTGCGTTACGTCATTCGTTCACGTCTCGCTACCCGATCACACGCGACAGTCGCGGCAATGTTGGAATATGGGCGTTTCAGATAACGGCCGATAATGGTGTGAGTTGTAGGCACTGTGCGAAATGGGGGTTCTTGAGAAGTAACTGCTTGTTTTCTATGTAGAATCTTTGGATTTAGTAAATAATTTCAGAGATATTATCATATATCTGCTGGTTTAATTAAATAATAGAACAGATTTTCTATGATAGCATCTGTCAAGTAATTTAAATGGAGCTTATACGGAAGCTGTAAGACTAATCTAAAGTGGAAAAGCCTTAGATTTTGTTACGTCACTTAAATATTATTGGATGTAAATATTTCAAGTCTGATTTCACCATCTCTAAGATTCCGCCTTCGATTCTTGGGCGGGTTAATAATACAAACAATGTCTCAGAATAAGTTTTTTTTAATTAAAATCTCTAGTCTCCTCGAGTCAAATAGTTTCGGTAATAAAGTGGAATTTTACTTAATTAATAATAACATCTATCTTATCTACGAAATTATTGTCCAATACTAAATATTTACTATCAAAATCAGTTCAAATAAGTAAAACGCATAATGTTTATAATTAAGTACCTTTTATACGTGGTGCTATGAGGAAGGCAGTGAGGTCAACGCCCTCTTATCACTGATACGCTACGTGGGAACTGTAGTAATCTTAGCGTTTGTTTCGAGAATTTGTAATTGGAATGCGTTTAATAAAGAGTTCACTTATTTGTTTATATTTTCTTCAATAATATCGAATTGTCGATGCTCTTTTGTCACATAAGTACTCAAAAAAATATATAAAAGGGTTTTGAATGGATGCATTCCAGCAGGCTAATCGCTGGGTCATCGACCACCACAGTATGTAATGTAATGTTCAATTTTATTACTTTCCATGTTTAAAATGTATACTGTGACAATCGATGACTCAGCCATTAGTCTGTTGGAATGCACCCATTGCCTATAAAGAATTCAAAATAAGAATTCGTTTTCAAAAATGAGTTCCTAGAGCATTCGTTTGTTTCGAGAATGATTTCGATTTATAATAATAGATTTTCTTACAGTCTTTTGTTTGGAAAGTTCAAAATATTTTTTAGACTCAGAATCATATAAATCTAAAGAATAATACATATTTTTTTAAGTGCTCTTAGTTTGACTTTTTATTGTTAACACTTGTTGTGTCTACGAATCAAACATATTTGTTTTAAAAGATAAAAAATGGTACTGCACATTTATTATTTATTTTTTCCTACTTTTTAACTTTAATAATGGATACATTGGACATATGATTAATTTAACAATGTACAACTGAAGTGACTAGCTTCAGAGCGTACAAAACAATGTATTTTAATTTATAAAATTTTATCTTTTCCATAATATTCTGGAGCGAAGTTGCAGCGGATCACTGTCTATGGTCAATTTGCACATTGCTCAGATCCAAGATGACCAAAGTTGTTAAACTAAAATTGCCTTTTAGTCATCAGGCAACAAATCCTTTCTGATCAGAAAGCCTAACTTGCAAAAATGTACCCTGAGCGAAAGTGGCGCCGCGGTGAATTATATTTAATATTATAATTCTAATACACAATTATAAAATGTTTATAGTGGAGATTTTAGGGCCCACAGTCTAGTATTTTCAGACGGTATCGTTACATTCCCTCGTAGGCACTGCTAGAAGTAGATAGCAAAACTGCTAAAAGTGGCCGTTTTTGACACATTTGCTATCTACTTCTACGAATTACTACGAGGGCATGTAGTGATACCTTCTAAAAATACTAGACCATGGGCCCTAAAATCTCCACGATAAGCATTATTAAAATCTTTTTCTATTAATAACATATTAAATAAAAACCTCTGAGGGCGCCACTTTCGGTCATACAACCGCCTTAAAGCCAAACGTCTAAAATCACTACTAAATCCAAAGACAATAATTATAGAAAAACATTATTTTTATGCAACTTACTGAGAACCAAAATCGGAACTTTAAGCTGTTACTTTATCGGAGATTTTTTTAGCGTAAAGTGGCCACTTTTAGCAAAAAAAACTCCATTAAACTAAACGACAGTACACTAGAAGAACACAACTCACAATTTCGTCTTTATTTGAGCACTATGATTTTTTTTCTCTTAAGTAAATCGATTTTTCCATAAAAAGTAAAATTTCATAATGAAGTTAGATTTTTTTTAAATATTTTTCCCGTCATTAATATGAAGTATAGTTTCACTCATTTTCATTTGTGCACTTTATAAAGATTCACACTGTATAGTGTGCAGACTACGCGCTCTTAAACAAATAAAATAAAATCCTCAAACTTACCATCGCGGCTCATTCCCAGCTTCAGACATTTCTGCAGGCGACAGTACTGACATCTGTTCCGATTCACCCTGTCGACTACACAGGCTTTGTTGCGAGGACACTGGTAGTTGACCACTGGAAGAAAACACTAAGTAAATAAAGATTATAGAGTGAGGGTGAAAAAAAAAGTAAAGAAACAAAAAAATTGGCTGTATGTTCTTAGATTCCGTTGAAAAAAATTTTTAGACCGTTTATTTTCGGATGCATTTGCCTGTTTGCAAAATAAAGAAACAAAATTACGTGGACAAAATAAAAATCAACAAAAATATGCTTAATGCATTATTTTTCATATGAGTGAGTAGGTACTACTTCGATAATAGGGATGTTGACTAATGAATAAAATAATGAAATACTAATAAAAATCGTAAACATATTAAACTTTTAGAGTAGCTTGTATACCTCTTGGTTTTATATATTGCATATTATTTGTTTTATGACCCTTCAAAGTTGGGTGGACAAGTCCATTTAAAAAGTATAAAATTTATTAAAATAAATGATACCTTTAATTAGTCCGTAAAAAATATAGCAAATTTGTCGAAGAAACCATTTTGATAAACACAATATTTAATATAGCTGCTGAACAAATTTCCTATGCGTTGCATACAAACTTGCAAGGCGTGACGTCATAACGTGGAAGCCATTAGTATGGAGCGTTTTTGATCGAGTCCATTTGTGTGCATTTCACACTGTGATATATCGGGCAGTTTTCATGCTAGCGAATTAATTCTTTTACCAATGTTTCTTTTTTTGAGAGGTAATTTATGTAACATAAAATAAAAAAAATAGTCAACATCCCTATTGTAAGAAAAACCTGTACTTTTTTAGAGACTACGTTTGGATTTATAGCTTTTATCTATTCTTTTCTATACAGGGTTATTCGTTAAACACCAAAAACCTCGCATGAGGAGATTACTAACACCATAAAAAAACAACATTTATATCTACGGCTTTTCTGAAAACAAGCAAAAAAAATGACTTTCCATACAAAACATGATAAGATAATTATGTATGTATTTGTATGAAAAGTCGAATTCTTTTTGTCTGTTTTCGGAAAAATCGTAGAAAAAATGTTGTTGTTTATGATGAAAAACTTTAAATCTAAATCAAACTTATACAAGTGGCGTTCTACACTCAAATAATAAAATTAGTGTAAAATATCGCTAGCCATGGAAATGTTAGTTTAGACACAAACTGCCTTATTACAAAAGATTTTTAAACACTGCTTAACTAAACACATGTTTAAATGTGATGCTGTTACTTTTTTGACAATATTTTTTGACAGAGACCGCATCACATTTAAACATGTGTTTAGTTAAACAGTGTTTAAAAATCTTTTGTAATAACACGGTATATGTCGCTTTCATTCTATTTGAACTAAAAAGCTACTTGTCTAGGATAAATATAATTTTTCTGTTGGCTCGTACGATTTGTAAAGCCCTGTAGCTCTACCACGAGTTGACGCAAACTGTTTTCGCTACCGAAAACTATCGGATATACTGTTTACATTCAATGCGAGTAAAAGAGAGAAAACGATAGTTTACGGTAGCGAAAACAGTTTGCATGAACTCATGGTAGGGCCACAGTATAGTTTTTTTTTTGTTTGGCTAGTACGATTTGTATATTTGCCAATGTCGAGTAAAATCAGTATCGATTAAAAATTTAAGAGTAAATTTTAGTCTATGGATAGATATATGACGCCGACCTGTGCTCTGTGACCTCCTGAAGAACCCTTTGCATCCTTCACATGTGATTACACCATAGTGCACTCCAGATGACTTGTCGCCGCATACTTTGCATGGTATAATCTCGATTTGAGCTGCAACAAAAGAAAAAAGTATGTTAAAAAAGAAAAATAAATAACCATAGAAATACAGGTTGAGATAGAAATGATACATACAATGCAATGAGGATCAGTAACAGGTTTGAATCCTATAGTTTTATTGGTATAATATAAAAACATATTCATAACTATAAATATTTTTTGAAATCCGTTTAGAATTGGTTGAGTTATAAGGGTTTTGAAGGAAATGCCAAGCTCAATGCAATATGTGCTTTATCACGTACAACATAAGGTTTGCGTCCGTCTCGATGACGTCATAATGACCCCCCAAAAAACAGTGTTTTAGCTCGTTTTAGCTCGTATAGCTTCTCACGTTTAAGAGATGTCGTAAAAAAATCTTCACAGTTAATCATGTGATGGCTTGCTTTCAGATAAGTCACTAAACAAAAATCGTTACTGATCCTCACTGAAGTTAGTCACTTCATTTGTACATTACAAATTAAGTGACTAACTTCAGAGCGTTTGCGATACAAAACGATGTATTTTAATCTGTAAAATTTACTGTTTGCCAGATATTCTTAAGTGAAGTTGCAGCAGATCACTATTGTCACAATTTAATGGCATTTTATAAGTAGGTGTACTATGTCACAATTAACATGAATATTACATCATATTATTAATCAGTAAATATAATTGACATTAAAATAAGATCAATAGAGATGTCCTGCATCGTTACCATATTCGATTTTAATAAAAAATCTTTAGACATAATATACGCTAGTGTAAAAGTACCATTAAATTGACATTCAGACAACAATTCAGTTGCAAAATTTCGCCAAAACAATGGCAAAGTTGCAAAATTTAAACAATACCCATTCCTTTCCGTTTTCCAAATTCCATTTCCAAAACGAAACGCATTCTTTTTCTATTTTGCAAAATGTTTTTAACACACAAAAAGCCGTCTATTCGAAATTCAAATTGTTTCGAACGCGGGTTTTGGCTTGCGGGTTCATCGACCCCGAGGCAAGGTCGCCGCGCGGCCGATGACTGCGCCTCGTGTGTGTGCGTGGTATCTCACTACGACACCGGGATAAGAACGGGATCGGCGGCTTGCTCATGCTCAACTGACTGTGGAGCGCGAAAAAGGTGTTATGCAGACTTTATGCAACCTCTTTTGCAATTAAAAATTATAATGACGCGATAGTCATTTGTTTAGAATGATTTTCTCGAACGAAATTATGATCGTCACTTGTTTAATGAAAAAAGTGAAATATCTTTATTCCTCCATTCATATTTTTGTGACAAAAGAAAATCTAAAAGTTGACTGTCGATTGTAAAGTGTTTTCTTCAAACGTCACGTAAAGTATATCTCTCCTTTACAAGAATAATAGAAATGAGTTTTTATATTTTTTGGATCAAACAATTAATATTAGTCGATAAGAAAGTCAATTTTAAAAACTTAAGTTACATCGTTAAATTAATTGAGAATCAAATCGTTTTAAACATTAACTTTTTTAATGTTCTCCACGTGTAAGGATTGCATATCTCATTATATTAAAAGGCTTAAAAGAAACACATTTTCTCAAAATATTTTTAACTAATTATATAGGTCTAACAGGATATTTCTAACGCTTCCAAATTGGGTTTCGTCAAATTTTAAAACAATGGCGGAGTGACAAAGTATTTGTTGTGTAACACTGGACGCTCATTTTGATGGTCGTACGTCGGTCGCTTGCAAAACCTCATTGTCAGCAGTGTAGCAATATCCTTTTACCAACGGTTAGCATTAAATTTTTAGTGTTAGTTGCTAATCAGTATAGTGTACAGCTCTTGTAATTAAAATTATCTTTCGCACTCATGACTAAACATTATAAATTTGCAATTGAAAATAAACAATTGACGATCGAAAAAATTGAAACGATGTGCTAAATTCAAAAAGAAAAAGACGCAATCCCCTTACGCAAGTTAGAATACGGAACAGCACTCAAGGTAGGTACTTGCATCGATTACGAATGCCATAAAAAAGGGACAGCGAACTAGCCCGAGTTGGCCCGTTGCACTCACCAGCTGATCGTGACGTCACAGGTCGTCGACCCGTCGCTCGTTCGGATTTCGAACTCGGGATCGTTCGAAAATTGTTTCACGCCCGCCGTGACGTCACGAGAAGGCTCGCACCGTTCGAATTTGGAATTGTGTGATCCGTTTTTGAATTATTCCGCGTACCGTTACATAATCGTGCGTAAGTGTGGGTGGGTCAGGTTAGTTCATAATTATGACTTGATTAGATGCGTTCGTGTGTGTTAACGATCTTTTCCGCCCTAGAGTTGTTTACAGTATTCTATTGACGTTTCGAAGAAAATAAAAATAGCTGATTTAGAAAAAACTTTTAGAATCTTTTTCGGTATTAAAACTTTTAAGAACATTATGACTTGCATTACACATTACAAGTACTACATTTTCTTAATTAACTTCTGACATGGTATAAAGTTAATTTACAGAATATTATGCAACGCAAACTGAAAGACTAGAATAATTTTATTAATTACAGACTTCAGAATTTATTGTTCTATATATTTAGAACGAGATTTTTTGTTTTTGTTTTTAAATCTTTGTAAATTTCTTTGCTTAACGTTCTTTCACCATAGGATATCTTTTATCCAAAATCTTGAAAAAATTAAGGAAGATAGGTAATAACTAGTACCTATAACGTTAACTAGTATTAGTAAGTATCACATTAGTATAAAAAAGCATCACATCGTGCGTATAATGGGATTAAATTGACAAATACAGTGATTTTCGACAACTTCAGAGCGCTTGCGGTACAAAACGACTTATTTTTAACCGACTTCCAAAAAAGGAGGAGGTTCTATGTTCGTTTGTATATTTGTTTTTTTTTGTGTATGTCCACCGATTACTCGAAGACGGCTGGACCGATTGAAATGATTCAAACGTTATTATATTAGGTAAACTCCCAAGTTGGTCCCATTTTTTAATATTTGGAAATCGGTTCAGTACTTTTCATGTAATCTTGAAAAAAGCACGAGAATAGTATGATTTTGTGTGTAATTCAAACAAAATCATACTATTCTCGTGCTTTAATGATAATGGTCGTATTACTTCTTTGTTTATGAACTGAATTAGATAATTATTTTTTTGTAGGAAGAGGGATATCTTAAGTGTAGGTTCTTTAACCGACTTAAAAAAGGAGGTTCTCAGTTTGACCCGTATGTATGTTTCTCCGCGATTATCCTACGTTTGGCTGAGCCGATTTTTCTACATATTATAATATACCTTACCTACAAGGTACCTACACTAAAAATAAAAAAATAAAAAAAAGTTAAAAAAAAACAAAAAACCTACTTCAAAAAACCTACCTCTAAAAAGCAAGAAATAATATTCGTAATAACAAAAATACGTCTATTGAAGTCGGGTGGGGCTTTTAGAAATTTTAGAAAGTCGGTTTTTTGTTTTTTTTTAACTAATTTTAATCTGTAAAATGTTCTCTTTGTCATACATACTCGAGTGAAGTTGCAGCGAATCACTGTCTATTGTCAATTTAATTGCATTGTACTGTTGTTATTTTATTCTAATTAACGCCTTCTATTCTATGGCCGAGTGGCTCGTGCACAGGTTTTCATGGTGTCACCATATCTGAGGTCCCGGGTTCGATCCCCGGCTGGGTCAATTTAGAATCAAAACTTTTCTATATTGTTTCACGTCTGGGTGTTTATAGTTCCTTCGTTGTCTCTGATTTCCATAACACAAGTGCTTTAGCTTCTTTGGAATCGGAGGGATGCCTTAAGGGGCCATAATAGGAAAACATGATTTGCGCGGGCCATATTTTTATATAAGTAACGTAAAGTTGTAGCCTCACAAAAAACATACGACAAGCTAGAGAGATTATCTAGTAGCTACAAGTATTAAATTGCGTATAAAACCTCACAGATGTTTGTAAAAAAATTTGAATATCATCAAAAGCGCTTGTCGCGGGTCATATTTTTGGCGTAAATAATAGCGGTAACGTATTGAATTCTACATCAAAATACACTTTTCAATACAGTTGCTCGAAAATGTAAGTTTACGATGACAGTCCAGCGTGCGGAAAGTTGATTTTACCGCACGCCGTGCGTTTTTGTTTACGGAGTAGTACAGCGTGCGGAAAGTTGATTTTACCGCACGCCAGCGCCGTGCGTTTTTGTTTACGAACGTTTTTTTTAATTTCTACTAGCTTCCGCCCGCGACTTCATCCGCGTGGACAGTAGAAAAATATTGCAACCAGTTTAAAATGACCCCTTTAGTGTATGAAAGCTAGTACTACGGAGAGTTCAAGCTGTTTCACTGGTTCCACCTACCTGAATTTGATGAAACATAGCTTAGATTTTAAGTTGGACCTGAATCTACTAAATTGTGAAAAATCCATCAAAATTCGTTTAGCGGTTTTTGCGTAATTCGCGCACAAATATTTAGAATTTACAGTTTCATTATATGAATAAATTACAATTTCAGCAGTACCTATAATGTTTTCTCGCAAATGTATTGAAAAACGTAGTATGGCACACGGTTGTTAAGGTTTTTTAAAACTCCTTACCAACCTTGTATCATAAACTACTATTAACGTACTGTGCAGTTGATCCAATACCTTTTTTTTTCAAGAAAGATAATTGTGCTAAAGGTTATGATGAAAAACAACGAAAAACATCGAAAAAGTGCAGAAGTGAGGTTATTATCCATACTCTTTACACGTAAAGAAAAACAAATGTTTTCGCAAAACGGAGCCTTAATAATCATGTTTATATGTTATTTATTTATTCTGTGACCGCGCTTATGTTTATAATATTGTTTTTATGGTTAATGTGAAATATTTAATACTAAAAGACTGTCAGTAACTAACTTATTGGATTATGAAGTTGTACAAGAGCTCAACAAACCACTAAGCATGAATGTGTAGTGTGTATACTAGAACTATTATAGTAAACGATGTTTTGCATTTAAAGATGTACAAAGCGATTGAATTTCTGATTGTAGTTACATAATATCTTAAGTAGCTAAGCTATATTCTTACAATTCACCTTATAATCAAAGCACTGCTTTTAAAGTTTCTCTAAATTGTTTAGAGTCTTAGAATAACAACCTAGAACGACAGTTCCCTACAAACCGCACTGTCTAAAGTGAGGCAAAAAAGCTGAGCCAAATTGGCTCAGTTTTCAGATTTGTATCCCTCATACGTTACCTAATCGTACCCATATAAACGAAAAATTTCAATTTTCTACATTAAAGGGATTAGTTAATTTTATTGGATTTAAATATATATTTTTTCCCTCACTTTGCATACAATGGACTCGGCTTCTTGGTGTTTTTAACTTATTTTAGTCTGAGTTTAGCTACATAAGAAACCAACCAATAGTATTTAGCTACGAGTTTTATAACTGAGTGAAGACATAAATTTTGTTTATAGCCTCAGTATATTTTTAGAATTACAAACTTAGTTCCTATTAAATACTACGTAATTTAAAACGAAACTTTATTTATTACTGTTCAACAATAAAACAGGTTTTGGTAACAATTCTTCTGATTGTGAAAGATAAAATTATTTTGTTTTTCAGTATTTAATTGGGATTTTTTGTTATAATTTTCATTTGTAATAAAGCAATTATGATTCAAAATAATGATATGCACACACCCACCAATACGTCATAGGTCAATAACCTATACATACCTACTGAGTCAGTTCGAAATTTAAATTTCGATCTAACGGCCTGCGTACGTCAGGGGTGAACAACCGCGTTTGTCCGAACTAAGTTCTATACAACTTTGACTTTACCACCCAACGTTAGAAACTTAGTCGTTATCACGTAGACACAAAACTTAATTTCGTCTAACAATTAATTTTCTGACCGCAGGAGATTTTGGTCAGTATTGAAATTCGTATGAGATTTTGCTCCTGAAATAGTTTTATATTCTTCGCTCTCAGGATGTTAGATACGATTTTTAAGTGGCCAGTTCAAAAGAGATAAAATGTTACGAATTAAATTTGAAAATGGAACTCATTTCAACCAAACTTTTTGTTCAAATTACATTTTAAAACAATTGAATAAAGTAAATGACAGCAAAATGAACAGAAATGTTGACAAATAGTTTATAATGAGTATTTTTTACACGATTGCCCAAAAAAGTAGTGTAATTGTTTATCTTAAACGTAATAAATTATCATTTATACCTAAATAATATGGTATTTTATTGTATTTGATGAACTTAAACTTACTAAAGGTATAATAATGCCGTTTGATGCCAACTTAAAGAAGCATCGAAGTAACATCCGCATTCTTAATAAAGCTACAAATCTTTCGGTAAGTATTCCCTTATAAAAGATATTTGAAAAAAGTTAAATAAGGAAGATAGTTAAATACATATGTAAACTGGCTAGTGTTTACAATTAATAAATTAATTAGATTAAATTGAGTTCACGATAATTTGACTTTGAACTCTGCGTAAAGGTCATTGCACCTTGTAAAGTTGCAAAGATTTAGGTCTATGTGACTTTTGCAACTTTAATTTACTATTATAATGATTGTATATTGTTTTGATTGATTGACTCTTCGTTAAAATTAAAAGCTGACAGCTGTGTGACAATTTTAAAAATTGTATTAAAAGTAAAATTGATATTAAAAACTGTAATGTGTCATTATTATTTTACTTTGCATGACATATCATTGTTTTCTATTAAATAGATAATGTAGAGTTGCTAAGAAAGAATAGGAAATATAATTATCTGTAATTCTGTACACCTATCTATTTTTTTTTGTACTTTATTACAAGAAATCCACTTAGGTTTGATGCTTTAATACTTATACTTTTTGTCCCCACTGCT
This sequence comes from Agriphila straminella, assembly GCA_950108535.1. Taxonomy (NCBI): domain Eukaryota; kingdom Metazoa; phylum Arthropoda; class Insecta; order Lepidoptera; family Crambidae; genus Agriphila; species Agriphila straminella. The sequence continues at coordinate 15,835,272 of OX467304.1, forward strand.
GGGGTACCTTCCTTATAAGTGAAGGAGGATAGACAATATCTCACCACGCGGGCCCAATGCGGATTTGTGGATCTTTACTTGTCTTAAAAGTAAAAAAGAATATTTAGTATTCTTATAAAGTAAAAAGGATAAAAAATTGCTAAATTGCCTCTTTCCTCCTACTTATTCAGAACTTTTTAGCGGTGTTACGTAATATTCAATTTCTTTGCAAAAAGCATAAACGAATCAAAATCTCCAAAGTTCACAATAATATTATGTTACCACGTAACTTTAGTTGCCTGCATATCATGACTGAACTTCATAAATATCGGCAATACGATCGTAATATGATAAATACATTTCGAATTTCGATGTTACTAACCGAGTAAGGTTACCGACGATTTTGAAAAAGTTTTGTAAAAACAAAACACCATCAGCTGACTCAAACAAAAACCCACAATGTGATTAACCTTTGTTATTGAACATTTGCCGAAAATAAAACACGATCGCTTTATCGGTCAAGGAAATACGAGATACCGTCACGTTATTATCGTGTAGCATCATACGTGTGTGACGCTCCGTGACATCATAGGGTCGACGACCTTGATAAGCAAATGGCCGATTGCAAAATTCGAACGAGGTCTTATCGCTCCATCGCGATCAGCGTGGTTGGTCTTTCGTAGCGTTTGTAACGTAGGTTGTGTTTGTAGCTATTGTATTTTTTAATTTAAAAGGTTTTTTTAAATAGTTACCTATATGCATTTGAATCCTAAGATTGTATATTTTTAATTTCGCAATTTGAATATTACAGCACTGTAATAAAGTCGGATCATATGAATTCCAATGAGTCATTGTATGCCAGCAGAAATAAAACTATTAACTTGAATTCCTTAACACAAGCATATAAAAATAAAAGTCTCACCAAGTTAAGGAGCAATTAATAGCCGAAGTGTTAAAATAAAACATGTCACTTAACTTTACACTCAAATGTCAATCGTCGGTTAATTTGGAGCGGTCTAAAATAAAAGTGACAGCCATGTGACGTCACGACACAGTGACGTTCGGGGTCGTCGACCTCAATGGTAGTGTGTAACGTTCGATTTTAAACTTTTCGACGGCTAACAAATGAAAATCGAGCAATTCGCGACTCACTATTATTTGTGATTCTCGTTTCGATTGGCACATTTGCCGAAATTGTTGGCAACGCTCTTTTCACAAAGCTGAAAGAGTGTAAATTGTGAGGAATTTTCTAGTTAACAATCTTCCGACACATAACCGAGGTGAACGAAACGTCGAATTAACTCGGAACAGCCTTGAACCCGCAACCAATTTACTCATTACCCGACGCTGACTCCCGAAAATTTATTTGACAAGCTCACTTAGTGCAGCCGTTAGAAAAAAACACATAGACAGCTTTTTATTTCAGGCTTTTGTTTTATGAGTTATTCATCATTTGTTTTAACACTTATAGGTACTTGGGCCACAGTATTATTTGGGCATAACTTTTTCTTCAATTAAATGGCACACTTTACTTTTTGAAACTTTTAACTTCTTACAAACGTCACAAAATTTCATAAAACAATGGAATAAACAAAAGAACTCAGCTTGTTCTACAAAAAAAAAGCTATACAAAAGTCATAGTGCAAGTATGTCAAGTTCAACGACCCCGGCCTTATACACGTGGATTGTAAACTCAATTGTCAAACGTACTAAGTGCATCTTTAATTCGAACAAAAAACAACTGTAACGTTAATGAAATAGGGAGTTTAATTGAAAAAAGTTGAAGATCGATAAGGATTTTTTAATTTTCTTTGTTATCAAATTTCTGAAAGAGGTTAGTCATATATAAAATAAACAGGATTCTTAGAAAAAGAGTTTTTAATATCGAATGTGCATTTAAAAACCCTTGACGTATTACATATTCTACCCAATTTTTCTACCCACCAATATTTCCGCTTCCTACCGAAAATCTATTCCATTTTCTACTTTCGATGCAACATATTATTATATTAGGTAGGTCTACTATGAATTCACAAACTCTACACCTTAGTCAAATTATGTGGCTTGGCCATTTCACTACATTCACATGGGCTTAAAGTGAGAAATTTATTCACTGTTCATTACTTTTCTTTTCCAATATTTCTTGTAGTAACCAAACGGCCAAGCCACATATATTTTGACTCAGGTGTAGAGTTTGTAAAGTTAGGCCTTGTAGAGTTAGGGCGTGTAGAGTAAGTCGTGTAGAGTTAGAAGCTTGGCTCTACATGAGATCTGATAACTTTTTGACAGTGTGTGGCTCGCAATGTCATAAAGTTTGGTATGTATGGTAGTCTTGGCAACATTTTAAATGAACATATTTTGGTGGGATTTCACTTCTTTTTTTTCTTCACTTCTTCTTCTTTCTTTCTTTCTTCACTTTTTTGTACTTTTTTTCCTTTTTGGTATGTATTTCTTGCACATCAGATGTGTCTTTTTTCATAGCCCACTCTAGAGAGACTTAAAATAGATAGATAGATAGAGAGTTAAAATAGATTTTAACAAGGAGTCCCTTTATCGATTTTCAGACCTCTAGAATCAAAATTTGCAGCAATCTCATACAAATTTCCATCCCCTAGTTTAAGGGGTTGGGGGGTAAAAGTTCCATGTTACAGAATTTTTTGTTGTTCTGTTATGTACTGCTTTTTGTGTGAGTATGAAAAATCAGGAGCATATAAATCTCTCTTTTTTCCTTTCGATAACAAAACTTTAAATTAAATTGGTCTTTCTCATAAATTAGAAAATCGTTAACAAGACAAGTAAATTGCATGTATTTTTTCCGATATACATACTTGCAATTAGCCGTTTTAACCCAAATTTCGAAGTGATTAACACAAATTTTGGACAAAGAAAAATAACTTAAGTTAATAGTGGAAAATTATCATTGGGGGCACAAACATTTAAATTCAATTGGGAACATAGATAATAAGTGCTAATTGTCAATAAATAATTTGGGCTTTTTGGGGACATGACGCATAAGTTGGGCAAGTCAAGATTTCTTGGAAAAAATTGTTTTTTTTTTGTTTTAAGTAAAAAAAAAAGTAACTTTCGTTATAGGTACAAAGAAGGATATCAACACTATTCGTTGAACCCTGATTGAAGGTTAAACCATAAGTATATTATTATGAATCATTTTAGGACGCGAACACACCGAAAGGTGGCTTGCTTGGCGCCTAGCACCTAGATTTTATTAGGCGACTAGTAAGCGAAGCGCCAAGCATGTAGTGCGGCTGCGATTGCGAACATTCGTGAATGTTCCTTTTACTTAGATACTCATTTTATAATATCTAGGCTCTAGGCGCTAAGCATACCACCTGTCGGTGCGTACGCAACCTTAGAAAGCTAACCTTTTTAACATTGCTCAATTTAGATATCATTAGGTTAGGTTAGGATTAAACCACTAATAGCAGAATAAAAAGGTTGACACAAAAGCTTTAGCCAAAAAAAATGATTTCTATTAACAAAATTGTTCACTGATGAAGGCACGTTATATCTGCAGTTAATGTAAGCTATTCTGAAAAGTACACCCGCGAGTCTGACGCCACAAAAAATGAGCTAAATCTTCATTGCTCGTGCGGCCACATGCGGCCGGACAAAAATCGATTGTATCTCATTTTCCGGGCGTTGAAGTGTAAACTATAATGTTGCCTGATATTTGATCTACCCATGTAAAACACTAGCTGGGGTACCGCGGGTTCGTTTCCTAGGCGAGACAAAGTGTACTAGGGTTTATTAGTGGTATGGCTTGTTTCAAGTCCCCCTGGTCTACCAAGTCTACCACCATCTTACCCAAGTCTGACGCCTTAACAACAATTTAACATTGTCGTGTTCTGTCAGTTCATTGGTCGAGGATTCCAGGTGTAGTGCGTTTCCACCTTCGGCTTAATCGTCACTTAACATCAGGTGGGAGGAAGGCGAAATATTGACCCGTTGTAGGTTAAAAAAAACAGACAGATGCGAGTTTGTAGGTGTAAAGGAAAGGGACTGTAATCAGGCTAAAACAAGGCGACTTTTCGGAATAAAAGATGTATTCTAGACAACACACAATTTTCTCTTGACAGACAGAAAACAGTAAGACAGAAAATAGACAAGAAGAATAAAGATATAAAAACTATACAAACTACTTTAAAACTACGATCCACCACAGTAGGTTTGCAAGTACAATTATTATAAATAGTTCAGGAACCGAGTCTCGCAGTTTTTCCCGAACTTTTCCCGAAATTCTTTAAATAAAGACTGTATTTTTTTATTTATGATTTCAATAAAAATGCCTAAATTTCAAACATTTCCCTGTACTTACTTGTAGTATAAAATGATAATACTCGCCAATTTTAATAGTTATAGTTTAAAGGGAAGTACCCTATCAATTTTAATTCTCTTGAGACTTTTTTTTAAGTAAATTTAGAAGTTTGATAATTTTCACAGTTACAAGGGACTGTAGACCAGAGTATATTATTTTAATTTCAAAACGATACCTCTACGCGTTCCCGATATATAAAGGGTCTCGACAGACGTAAGGACAACAAAATAATCCTATAAGAGTTCCGTTTTTTTCTTTTAAGGTGCGGAACCCTAAAAAGTGTCGTTTCCTAATATCGGAGGCCAAGACCCACTTTGGTTCACTCGGCCATTATAGTAGCCAAGTAAGATGCGTCATTGGTTGTTATACCATCTGGGATTTCTAAACAAACTTGGCACTTTACATGCAACTTTAAAAGCAGTCACATTCACACACAGCGTGATGCGAAGCAGTGAGATTTGTCTTAGTACTTTCGTTGTATCACTGTTTTCTGTACTTACATTTTTTAGTTATTGTTACGGTACTCTACCGTAAGTACGGTATTGTGGGATCCTCTTTACCGTACAACGCACAATGAGTATAATTTGCGATTCCCATAGTTTTTACTTTAAGGTATTATGTCTGACCTATAAAAGTATGTGAACTTTTACCTATACAGCCTTGTTTTAAAAATTTCAAAAGATGTGATAGTTATATGTGATTTAAAGAGGTTAAAGTTTGTTAAAAAGTTTCTTTTTGCATATGAGTACATATATTATTCCTTATTCCTTATTTTTCTTAGTGAATAAATCTATTTTAATGAAACTTCATATGCATAAGTAAGATGCATAGGTCTAAAAAGTTAGTTAAGCACGTTTTGTAAATGTCTTATACTAAAAAAAATATGAAAAATTTAAAATCGGTCTAATTTAAGCTTTTAACACTATTCATCGAAAACGTTGTCAATTAACTTTTTAAACCAATGTATTCTGCTTTTGTGTAAGAAGTTTCATTATAATCGGAACATTTACCCCGAAAAATAAGGACTTGAAAGTTTGTATGAAATACTTAGAACCTAAAGACTTCTATGTTGTTTGTTAGAACCTAACTGTGAATTTTTGTAATAGCCGATTATAACTCTGTAATCTACACGCCCTAACTCTACAAGCCCTAACTTCACAAGCTCTACATCTACACCTAAGTCAAAATAAGTAGCTTGGACGTTTCGTTACTACAAGAACTATTGTATAACAGAGAAGTAATGAACTGTGAATAATTTTTTCACAACGCCCATGTGAATGTAGCGAAACTGCCAAGCTACATATTTTGACTCAGGTGTAGAGTTTGTGAAGTTAGGTCTTATAGGGATTTTTTGTCTCTTGTCTCTGCATGAGGTCTGATAACTTTTTGACAGTGCGAGTTTGGTATGGTTTCGCCTTGGCAACATTTTACATGAAAATATTTTTGGTAGGATTTTATTTTTATATTTAGAACGTAACTGTGAATTTTTGTGATAACCGATTATAATTGCTGTCTAATATTTTGGTTTCTCGCGCAACTTTTAGTATTTAATATTTATAAAAAATCTAAATGAAAATTCTTTGTTTAATAAAATAAAATTCAACGTCAATAATTAACTGATATAATTAACAATAAAGATACAAAAGTACCTGCCCTATTTGCAAGTTATCAATAAAACAAATATTAAAAGTCAATAATTCAATAATAATCAAATAAGCAAAGTTCACTGATAAAACGTTTTATAATAAACTGTTAGAAACTGTTTTGTTGTAGTTGTCTTTTAAATATCAAATAATTAATAAGTTTTTATTTTCTAAAATTTTATCTGACTACTTTTAAATGGTATTGTGATAAATAAATACGTCAAAATCAAATAATTTTATTCAATTAAATTTATACTTTACTGAGGTAAAAAAAAATGGTTTATTACTTCGTCCTAAGCTAACTTTTTGGCTAACTGTGGAGCTCGGTGGCGCAGTGGTGTAGCACCTGGCCCAGCGATTGCGGAAGTTAAGCAACGTTCGCAAGGGTCGGCCATGGGATGGGTGACCAAAAATGTATTATCTCGAGCTCCTCCATGCTTCAAAAGGCACGTTAAGCCGTTGGTCCCGACTGCATTTGCAGTCGTTAACACCCACCAATCCGCATTGGGCCCGCGTGGTGGGCTATGGCCCGTCCTCCTTACCACCCATAAAGAAGGCCTGTGCCCCAGCAGTAAGGACATCAAAAATGGCTGATGGACAAGCTAACTTTACAACATAATCAAAAGATTTTTAAAGAGTTGGTATTTTTGAGCTTTTTAAAGAGTTAGTATTTTTGAGCTTTTTAAAGAGTTAGTATTTTTGAGCTTTTTAAAGAGTTAGTTTTTCATATTGTTTTTATCATAATACTTAAAGAGGTTTTACTATTCAACTAAATTAAGTCTATATTCCAAATGGCAGCTCGTTGTAGGTGTCTGTCTAGCCATTTATGAGATGTGTCAGGCATTTGGCCAAATAGAGGTCGTAAATTAGCTCAGCAGAATAACTTTGTTAGCTAGCTAGCAAGAAATATTAGACAAGTTAGAATAATATACGAGTCTTGCCGTCTTAATCATAAAAAGTTATTAAGGCATATAAGCCTGTTATAAGGATTTTCTTGAAAATCATTATTCATAATCGATCAAAAGCGACAAAATGCTATATAAACCTTTGATAAAGTTAAAGAAGGGTGAGTAACATGGCCGACTACATAACAGCTGATTAAAGTGACAGCTTTCAAGTTATTAACATATTCTTTTTTCGCAAGATGTGGTTATCAGCCAATGGATTTGCCTGTTTTGTCTATGGATTTGTCAGAACGACAACATCAGTGCGATCATAATTCTGAAACTACGTTTATGTATGAATAATGGAAGTTATATGACGTTTAATTAATAAGCCTTATCAGAATTTTGACTAAAATTGACTAAACTCTATTTTAATGTTTTTTTATGAATAAGGCGGTTAATCAATACTCGTACACATTAAACTACCAATATCTATGACAAACTTTTTATTGACGACCAATGGAACGCCTTTTTATTATAAAAAAAAACCTATAAGTAAGCAGCTAAAGTGCAGTAGAATTCACTTTGCATAGGTATTTTCTTTTGAAAAGTAAAAACAAATGGTGTCTAATAGTAGCTTAATAGGTTTTTACTTTTTAAATAAAATAATAACCAAATTTTCCTGAATAGCTGTAACTTTGGAAACTAACTCAAGTTAATGATATTAGTACTCAGAAATATACCATTATAATAATGAAATTAGGGCACGTTTAAACGTCATAATAACTTTTCCTCGATTTCAAATTTAGGTCACTTCAGAGGAACTGCAAAATTCTGTACAGAAAACAGTAATCCGTCAGCTAGAACATATTTCCGTGTAGCCGAAAACAGGTTCGTAGCAATATTTCGGCATACCCACTACGGCGTAGCAGCTGTAGCAATAAGATTTCGTAGCACATTTTCGGCAAGACGCGTATTTGCTACTAACTACTAACTAAATGGAATAGAAAAAGAGGTTATATGCAAAAAAAAAATTAAGGATAAAAGGTTGTAAAAGGAGTTCGAATGCACTTAGTTAAAAAAATCTAAATTCAAAAAATACCTCTGATAGAGTTGACAGCTTTCTTGTCCATAAACATCCCGGATATCGAAGACCCAAACATGCCTTCACTGCTCCCTGGAGGGGGGGAGGTGCTGTCAGCGACGGAGGCTGATGTGTCCATGCCCATTTGATTGTGCATCATTCCCTGGACTTCTGTATGAGGTTCCCTTTTCAACTGCATTCCTTGGGGCATGCCCTGTCCTTGATGATTTTGGTGCAGCATAGTGGAGGCAGACGAATGACCTCCGTGCTGATCCGGCGGCCATTGCGATCCAAACAGCTCATGGAACTGGCTATTATTCATAGTTCCAATTTTAAAAAAGTTTTTTTTTGTTTCTTAAAGAGGTTTTAGTTCTTAAGTGATTTTAGACAATATTTCGTCTGTGCGAATCCAATTCGCATTATCACTAGTATCACTGTGTTGTTTTGGTGTTTTTTTAATGGAGTTTTTCGACTATGTCGGTAAGGCAATTGTTTTTTGTTTTTTGTCCGCGGCCATAGAACTTTTAGAAAATTTTATGGCCGTTTTCAGCCAGTTGATTTAACTTAGCACCTTTTTAACTTATAAATATGTTCCGGCCGAGAGGTGATGTAAGATTTCTTTTCGCAAAGTTTATTTCCGGTATTAGTTTTTTGAACGACAGCAAATTGTCTCGCATTTTGCTTCCGTGATTGGTTTGGTCTTCTCCCTTTCTGTCTTAAAACTTCTAAATAAGGCACTGTTTTAATAATAACTAATTATTTCACTTGTTCCCGTATACTTTTGTTGTAAAAAAGCACAACAAATCTGCAAAAAGAAAACAAGAGCAGGAGAAAATTTTATGTAATTTTAAAAGTTTCCATACTCAAAATTCAAAAGAAGTATTTAAGAATGCCAATATCAAATTTTCGAAAAGAGAATGTTGATTTTAGGTAACCGAACGACGAGTTCAGCTATCTAAAATCTTGTTAGAATTTACGTGGAACACTCTTTTTATTTTTAAATCGTTATCAACCACATTCCATTTTGTCACTGCACTTTTGTTGGCACTGTCACTGTTTGTTGCACCTCACTGCTGGGAAAATTTGTACGTTAGTTTTGTACTATAGGTTGTGCACAACTCGGCAACGCGTCGGCAACTGAGCTGTTAGCGTTAAAGCGGTCCGATCGTGACTGACGCATTGACGAACCTCCGTGGCTCACGAAAAAAAAATATTTTTTCACTCCGCTCGTATAATCAACTCATAGTGATAGTTCAGTCGCCTCGACCCACGGGCAAAATCCTTCCAAAGAGTCCGTTAAGAAAAAATCTGAATACCAAACCAAAACTGACCTTTATAATGACTCGAATTCAAAATTACAGGTCGGAAATGTTTAAGATTAACGAGTAATTAAGAAACAAAAGTGTCTCGATGCGCGGTTTGTGTGGGTGTGTGCGTGCGGCGATGTCTCGTACGACGGGCACACGGCACACAGACGCGCCGGCGTCACACCGGTTCGTTGACCCCAGGACCCAAACAAAGTAGATTTCGGTGAAATGCTGTTGAACTCTAGTTTTGAGTCGGCGAGCGATACCCGTTCGCGCGCGAATTTTGACGGATTCAAATTTTTCGAATTTGGTTTTTTTTCCGCAGTTTCCGAATTTGGAATTCGATATTCGAATAAGTTTTCAATAGTCAATTATTTGCGCGCGCTTGTCGGTTGCGTTGCGGGCTTCTGGGGGTCATTGACCCCGGAAAATATGTTGTCAACCGCTATTAGTTTGCAGTTTGTTTATTTCTACGGTTGGCATCAAATGACCTATGCTTCATTTGCAACGTTAAAAAAACAAATGATTAAAAAAGCTTAAAATATCTCGTACAGAGTTTATTTTTGAACCTGGAATGTACTAAAATGACGTGTCGGATCTATTTTTCGATTACTAGTTTAGCAGGGTTGCCAAAAATATAATGTTTTGATGTCAGCAAGTAACAATTACATACATTTTAGACTTCCATTACGAGTTTTTTTTAATTTCCGTTTACATCACTTTAAACATCTGTTTTCCAAATCTCAGTAAAAGTCGTTCATGTTCTTACAAAAATCTTCTATAGATCTCGCAATCTCCAAATTAAGATAAATAAAGCATTTCTTCTTTAAAAGGGTTCAACCATATATAAATAACCACGACTTGGCGGTCATTGTCTATAGCAGAGGTGTTTCCCAAACTTTACCCGAAAAAAAAAACAAAAGTAAATAACCTATGTCAAAAGGCGGCGACCTTGCGAGCGAGCGGAGCGATGACGTCACGCAGCCATCTCTCTCTAAGCTAACGACCTATCGATTCGGGACCACGTGCTAAGTACTGAAAACAACACGTGAAACTTTACATAACCACTCGAAAACCGACCTTATTCTTATGACCAAAAGCTACTTTATATCTTTAAGTGGCGCGTTTAAAGGTTCAATCTTTAAAGTCCTTAGTTCATTGCTATGAATGGAATTTGTATTACATACTTAGTGCTCCGAAGTGCTTTAGGAAATAAATTTATGTATTTAGAATATAACAAGTGTTTTTTTTTCATAACTAAGATTCCTTTAGTTCATACTATAAGTGCCTGTTTCATAACTTTCATACTCAATGTTTAGGCACTAACTTCTGGTTTAATTTCAAAATTGATCAGAATTTATATTAAATTACTCGTCAAGTATATTGATTTGAAACTTTTTGAAACAGTTCTTCTGGTTTAATTTCCAAATGTAATTAAACCAGAAGAACAATGAAACAGTAAAAATAACGGTAAAAAATATTTTTTCATTAACAAATAACTAAACCATATTTTTTATAACTTACGACCCGTTCTTACTAAATCGCAGATCAAAAGATAAATGGTAGATTATTATCAACTTTTAACACAATAAATGTGTTACCTTATTATCTTCAAAAAACAGTTTTACGAGATATCATAGTTGCATATTTTAAATAAATTCGACCATACGCTTGAAAATATGCAGCAGCGCTGCCAAAAATAAGTAAGGTTTTATTAATTTCAATCGAATTCCATTTTATTTGTAAAAGCTTTTAAAATCAAACCTTTACCGTAAATTATTAGGTACCTAATCAAATTGAAATTAAAAAAAAACAATTTAATGACCGTTCTAATTGTTGTATGGTCTGTGGTTCTAAACCTAACTCCCTTTGAATCGAAAAACCATTAAAACAATTTAAAAATCTTTAACATTCGAACTTAGAATCTGATGTTCCCGCCAAAACGACCTTGCTCTATGGACATTCCCTTTCGTGCTGCATTTGGACACGCCCTACTTACGTGTGAACTACTTTAGTTTTTAAAGTTATTGGGCCAGGTTGAAATGAAACTATTTTTATGTAACTGTGCATTGAAACTTTTTTCTTTTTTGAGGTAGGTACTTATTGTGTATTACTTTTCATAGGTTTATCGTAATTTTCAACGTATTTTTTTAAATTATCTTGATTACACCACTTCTATTCATTTCAGATGGGATTAAGTAACAAATTTATAATTTGATTGATTTTCCCATAAATCATACTCAATTTTGACTACTTTCTTACATCAGAGCACTAAAATAGGTGTTCTAGTAAAGTTAGATAAACCACACAATGCATGACCCCATCACAATTTTTTTTACTATCCCCACTGCTGGGGCTCAGGCCGTCCTTATGGGTGGATAAGGCGGATGCTTGTAATGTTTTCCATATTTGAATTTGGAATTCTTATTTGAAGATATAAAAAAGTTAATGACATTACTTATAAAATTCTTGGTTTTTGCAAACTTTTTGTAATTAAAATTGATTAGTACCTTCATTTATAATTATATGAAACAATAAATGAAATTAACAACCAAAGTAACCTCAATTATTATATAGGGTGCCCCAAAACTTTGCCACACAGAGGGAAAGAACCTTAAATATTGAAGTTTAAAACTTTACTGAAATAAGACTTCATTTTGATTTAAAAAAATAATTGGAACTAAATTCAAATATTTAAAAAAAATCACTTGCTTCAACCGTGAATCGAACCCACCAACAATGAAAAAAACCGTCTTTTATTTTTACGATACCGATCGAAAGGGTTACTCATTAGGACACATAGTATCTACTACGCCATCGCATTAGGTTTATTTACCTATTGTGTATGTTGAGAATTAATAAATAAAAAAATAAAATAAAAAAGTATTATTTTTTCTTGAGTAACACAGCATCTTAAATAGAAGGAAGACCATGAACATTTAATACATATTGTATCAATTTGTGTAGTATTGAATGCAATTTGAAAAAATCTTTGAATGCTATTCCCATTATTTTTAAAAACAAAATGAAGTTTTCTTTCAGTAAAATTTCCTATCTTTAATATTTAAGGCACTTCCCTCCGTGTGGCAAGTTTTGGGATACCTCTTGTATATAATCGCTATTTCCAAATACGTTTTTTGCTACTATTTTTCACGTTTGCTTGCTAAAAGAGCTATCATCATCATCATCACGTTTGCAAATAATAATCAATTCCGCAAATATCAAGTCAAACATGTTACAAAAAATTGGTCAGATTTAGTTGTAAGTATGAATTAGCACAATACTTATTATTGTAAAAAATATTTTTAGAACTGGTATTAAATATAAATTTTATCATTCAATAAAGAACTGAAATAACGAGATAGCATTACGTAATTAAATAAAAAATATAATCTCACATGTATGTAAAATACGATTTTACAAATAGTTAGTCTTCTAAAATAATATATCTTTCTGAACAGACCCTATCTTTCATCCTACTCCGAACCATTTACAAAAGGGTTAAAAATCATAGTAGATTTGCAAAATAATTAATTTTAAACGATATTTTAAGATTTTTAAGACCGACAGTCCAATGATCTCAGAAACAGATCATCGTCATTTTACGTATATTGGACGTAATTTTACGTAAACGGGTAGCGAGTAGGTAGAGGCGTGATGCGTCGTATTTTGACGACAACGACATGTCAACGACCTCTTCTTATTTGTAATACAATTGCACAATAGTATTTTTAAAACATGACGCGTTTGTAATTGCTCACACTTGATTGTTTTGCCAATGCAATTTTATAAAGACTTATTTTGAAAATAACATTATTCAACGTCATTTCTGTTTAATTAAAAAAAGGAAATTTTATTACTGTTTATTTCTTAAATATTTTTTCCGTGTTAAGTGTCATCCCTAGTGTAACATAACTGCACTTGAGAAACCAGGAAGAATTCCAAGTTCAAAATCCCAGTTTTCGGTATTCGAATTTCAAATTTTGCGCCCGGCCGCGTCCAACGAACTATGAACTGGCAGCTTGAACTTCATTTGACCTTTTTGTAATGGGCCAGAAAGAAAAAAGAAGAAAAATATATTTTAAAATTAGATACTTTTAATGTCGTGTTAATAATGACATTTCAAGATACCAATGCAAGGTGTTGATATAAGTTTTTTTCTAATTAAGTAAGATATTATCTATTTGTATTGGATAAAGTTACATCACATTATGTTCTGATTATATTTATATTTACTTATCATTATTTACATACTATGGTCTGGTTGAGATATTGACGTCTGGCATTACTACATTGCCTAAGAGTATTATTTAACATCCTGCACGCTTGATAAATCTGTATTATTACTTAGTTATTTAATTGTTGTTAATAAGCGTAATAAATGTTTAATAGTAATATGTATCTGTTTGAGTGTTTATTTACCATATACTACTAAATGATCAAAATAATAGTTAATAGCCGTTAAATAAGAGCAATATAATAGCAAATAATAGCAATGAAAAAAATACCTATAGCATTTTATTTCTCTATCTAGAATAACGATCATCATATTAAAAATAATTGTTACCGCGCCACAGACGTGCCTATCGCCAAATAGTTTCAATTTTGATGCAATTCCATAATATTTAAAAGAGTGCGTCAAAAGTCCCAGATTATCAAAATGGCGAACTATGTTTCTTCCGCAAGCGGGGGAGAGTTCGAAATTCAAATTTCGCATTGCCAACGCCCGACTAGGCGAGCCTTGAGCCGTTGAACTTTTTCGGAGTTCGACGCCCGTTCGATACGATACGATATCTATCGATTGTTGCCGATGACAGGGCGGCGATTGATAGCGGTTTTCCTGAGGAACACGCAAAAAGTATTTATTACATGCAAAAAAAATACGCAATGCGAATTTCGGTGCTGGCAGGAGAGAAAAAAGTTTTCGGTTATCTAAAGGGTGTGTGTTTAAAGGGTGTGGCCGCAAAAAGTATCAGACTATTACCACTATTAGTTATTATGTGCAATAACACTACATGCAATGGTGAAAAAGACCTACGTAATTTTTAGTGCTGGCTGACGAGACAAAATTGTTCGTTATTTAAAATGGATAGCCCACCGAAAGTGGCGCCTTCAGAGGTTTTAATTTAATAACGTGGATTTTTTTTGGGCCCATAGTCTAGTATTTTAAGAAGTTATCACTACATTCCCTCGTAGTCATTCGTAGAAATAGATAGCAAATGTGTAAAAAACAGCCACTTTTAGCAGTTTTGCTATCTAGCAGTGACTACGAGGGAATGTAATGATACCTTCTACAAATACTAGACTATGGGTCTTAAAAATTTCAGTTAAGTATTATTAAAATTGTGTATTAGAATTATAATATTAAATAAAATTAACCGTGACGCCACTTTCGGAAAGGGTACCGACCGCCTTAAAGGATGTAGGTATGTATGATTTTGTTCAATCAAGGAACTGTATCATTTAAATGGAAAAAGCAACAAGGTGAAGGGAATTTAATAATGTCATTATATTTAATAACAGGAGCGGTCCTTTTTGCTGTATTATAATTTTCTCAAAAGGTACTTACTACAGTGTAATTTTGTTAGTCGTATTTTAAAGATAAATTATAGTGACTGGGCAGAGTGTACGATAACCAATTTCAGGGAACTTTTGGTGGTTACAATACGGTGTATAATTTTATTATCGAGTGAAGTTGTCGAGGATCACCGACATTGTCAGACTAATTTGCAGTGTTAGGTGGTACTGCTGTGGCCTCAAGGTAGATGTCACTGATGTTACATTGATAGTTCTATATTGAACAATGATTAAAAGACTAAAATCTTGTTTTATAATGTGTACAGCCACGGAATGCAATTCCCTGCTTAGGTACCTACATACAGTGTCGGTCACATAATTAAAGACACCAGTCGATTTTCATACAAACGAGGTAACTTTGAAGCCTTAGTTCTCCGCCAAGGTTTGACCTAGCTGTGATCAGATTTTCGTGTCCCCTAGTTTTCATGAGGGGGCTTTTGACCGGTCATACCGCCAAGTGTTGTGCCCGGTGGCATATTCGTAAATACCCGACGCGTTTTCCACCCGAGGTTGCTTCGTAAATAGCAGACGTGTCGGGATAATGCGTCTGCTATTTACAAGAGCCAGAATTGCTTTGTAAACAGGAAACGTACCGCGTCAGTTATTATGATAAAAGAAAATATTTCTGTTGTCTGTTATAAAAAAATAACCTCGAAATTTAAGGCTCACGCTCCGCTGCGCTTCGCGCTCGTTTTAAATTTCTGACCTATACGCGGGACCTACAGGAGTAAAGCAGTTCGATTCGATCTGTCGTCGACACGTCAGGTCAAATACGAGCGCCCGAGCGGCAGCCGAGACTTCCCGAGTGGATAACGCGTCGGGTATTTACAAATCGGCCCGGTGGTGGGCAAACCACCAAAACCACACGGTATTCTCCCTAGTTTTCGTGAGGGGGATGGCTTTTGACCCAAGTGTGGGGCACAGTGGGGCGAAAAAAACCAAGACCACACGTTGCGTGACATGACGGTTCCTTAGGTCTTGCGTGTTAATGCGGGTCGGGACTTGCCAGTCCTACATAACTTAGGGATGCGTAAAAGCATATCCCCTACAGTAAAAAAGCCAAATTAGCTCTATCTTCCGCCTCTTCTTAGCCTTAATGTTTTAAATGTGGCTAAAGTACCCTTTCAAAATAACTTTCTTTATTGCAAAATATTAAATTACAAGGCAACGTAATATATCAGTATTTGTAACATTCATAACGACGTCTGTTCACGTTTCTAGCCTAAAATCGGAGCCCCAAAAACGGTAGACAACAAGCAACCTAGATACTAAACCGGGCCATGTTTACAATGTTTACACCAATCTGGCTTGCTTTATGGGATACGTGTAGAAAGTGAAAATTAGTTCTACTAACGACATTTTGTGACACATTGTAAGGTGCGAAGAAATAGCGTTACCACAGATTACAGAAAAAGGTAACGTAAAAGTAGTGTTACATTTTAGAGAAAATTGTTTGCCACCCCTGCTTTCGACAAGTGACTAACTTATGTGATAAAAAAAACACTTGATTGAGGTAAAATGTGCTAATAATAATGTGAAAATTATCTCTCGTAAGTTTTTATTAGCGTAAAACACAATTAAGCTATCTATGAAAAATTAGAACAGGATCAAAATCCATTAAAATTATGGTAATAGGTACTTTTTACTAGACTGATAACAAACGATATTAATTATTAGCAATCATACGCTAATAGAGTAAGTAAGATGAAAATTAATCTTGATTCTTACAAATTATACATAAAAATACCTAAATTTGTACCAAAATATTTGTACCAACTCTGCAAACAGTGATATTTTGAAGATACATTAGATTATTATCGGGTCAATATTTACTTTAACAACATTCTAAGTGATAAGAACCGTTAAAGTACATAAAATCGCGAAAAAAAATGGCCACTAGCAAAGTACAAGACCACGTGCCTAAAATTGTTAAAAAATAAGAAGAAAAAAAGAAGAAAACCACGCGATCGCATTCGAAAATTTCAAAAATGGAACCGGGAAGCTCGATAAGGCCGACCCAGCCCACGTGGTGGGTCAACGGCTGCCCCACTGTTCGCGCAGGGTTCACCGAACGCGTAGTGACGCACACTAACATGATCGCTCAGCTCGCACAACTACCGAGGTACCGAGTAAGGCCTGTTTTGCTGCGACTCCTACTAGATATTAATACCTTGTTCGTTGTTCTCTAAGATTGCTGTAATGGAACCTCTTTTGTTGAAATCTTCAAAGGATTCCAAACAAATGAAATTCGATCTCCTACGAACAACTCCTTTCTTTTTTTTTCTACAATAAAATAATTTCTTGTTTTTATGTTCTGAATATATTTTTTTCCACTTAGTAAGGAACAGCTAGGCTTTTATACTCTCGTACTTAACAATATTTCAAGTACTCAAAATAAGAAGTTATACATACCTACATCATGTTTAATTTTACTGGTGACTAATTTTCGAGAGCGTGATCTTTTTTCTTTAAATTTCACGTAGGTAGAACAATTCCAATTCCATTTTTGAAATTTCGACCGCGCTGATGTCACTTGTTTTTTTTAACTGATTGAAAAAGGCAAAAGTATTTCATTTTTTAAGTTTATTGTTTTAAATTACTATCTTAAATAGAAGAATGCTTTTTCATGTAACTCCATTTTTTGTCGTCATTCCAAAGCGCTGTCGTTGAGATCATCTCTATATTGTCTATGACAAGTGCGATTTTAATCGCACATGATTGTAAAGCCATCCATTAGTGTTCGTAATTTGAATATAGGCAATAGTGATTCATTGATTTATTAAGGCATGACATCATATGACAGATCGGTTTTAGTTTCATCTCAATAAATAATCCGAGTTTTATGGTTCCGTACAACGCCTTGTAGGATTAATAAATTCATTGTCCGCCTACTGTCTGTCTGTCATGTCAATACCATTTTTCAGTACCAATCATCAAACCCTACACCCTAAAACTATCGATATACAGGGTGTTTGGTGCATCGTGTGCCAAATCGAATTTGATGATTGTTACAGTTGTAGTTCGAAGCCGTATTTCGTTCTTAATTGTACTGAAGGCTGACTTTTATGTCTGGGGACGTGCCAAAGAGCTAGTATACGCCACAGAAGTCCCAACGAGGGAGGTACTAACTAATACAACGCATAGAAGCGGCCTTCAGTACAATTAAGAATGAAATACGGCTTCGGACTACAACTGTAACAATACGTGAAAGATGTCGGGCCTGCATTCGAAACAGAGGTGAACAATTTGAGCAGGATTTGTAAAAATTATGAAATAATTGTTTAAAATGCAATTTTTTTTATTTCAAGTAAAACCTACGAAATATAAAAATGTTACCTGCTTGTGAGTTTTATTAACAAAAACTTGTTTTTCTTTCACCTGTTGAATATTAGAAAATTGCGACTAAGTTTGCAAAATTTGAAAATTAGTGATGTTACTAATTACTTTTCATAGCATATTGCACACCATTAGAAAGGGGACAATCCAGAGATGTTTTAAAAAAATTGGAAGAACATGATCACTATTCGTTTTTTTTTATTAAAATCGAAAGTTGACGTTCAAGCTTATTTTTTTACGTAAAAAAAACTTTGCGTGGCTGTAAAAAAAACTAGATGTTGCTGGCGAGTAATTTTAGTTTCAAAAGAAGCGTAAAACGTTACAAATTAAAGATTAAAAAGAAAATTCAGTAACAGCTAACAACTTTTTTTTTTATTAAAATTTAAATGTAAACTTTTATAAATTTTTAAGCAAAACAATTTAAAATTACTATAAAATAATCCGTTTGAGCAAGATTTTTATGGAATTTTTATGGATTAAAGACCCCTTAAAATTAAGATTTTCATACAAACAAGGTTACTTTGTAGACTTGGTTATCCGCCAGGGATTGATCTAGCTGTGATCTGATGATGGCTATCTAGGGAGTGAATGAAGGAGATCCAAATCGCTATACATACCCAACTGATCTGATCAGCATTCTAAAAGCTGTTAGGATATTTTAAAAAAACCGCGAAAATAAAAACAAAAACCATTTTTATTTTAATATAAAAAATACATGTTATTGTAAAAAATATATAAAAAAATATATTGTCAAAGTGTCTTTATTCAAATAAACTTATTATTTTCCTACCCGTTCTAGACTTTTTAACTGACAAGAAGAACACCAGTTCTTCACAAGAAACTTATCAGTTTTAACAGAAATTAGTAACGATATTTACAAATTCAATTGGTTACATTTTATGCTGTTAGAAAAAACATATTTTATATCGTTTATATATAAATAGAACAGTGAGATAGAGGAACTAGTGGCGACCCCCAATATATTGGGAGAATCAAAAGCGCAAAGGTTGCGGTGGCTCGGACTCGTTGAGCGAATGGGGGAGGATCGGGCGACGAAGCGTGCTTACCTGGGCGTGCCTAGAGGACGAAGACCAGTTGGCCGACCCAAGTACCGCTGGATGGACCAAGTCGCCAAGGACCTGCGTGAACTCCTGGAGACTAGCGACTGGCAAGAGATCGCGCAAGACAGGGAGCAGTGGCGTCACCTTGTGTCGGAGGCCAAGACTCACTACGGGTCGCTGAGCCATCGGAGTAAGTAAGTAAGTAAGTTATATATAAATGTTATAATCAATAGCCACATCAGTACATTATTCAAATAAAGAATGTAGATAATTTAGTAAACAAGCATAGGTTTTCAACCTGAATGGGCTAATTTCGTAATTTGGCGGTCGTGGACCCCTCACCCCGGGTACCCTGATGTCGGTGACCTACCCACATTCAATCTGGCGTTGAACTTTGAACGATATTTAGTCTATGCCTCTATGGTCACAAAATATAAAGTCTATGTACTGCGGTTAAGGGGTAATTCGTATAGGCACTATAATATGTACATAATAAATGTGTGTTCTATACTGATCGAAGGTTCTATACACAAGGTAATAATAATAATAAATGCTTGGACAATTTCACATAGCGCCATCTAGGTACTTATATACTTTTAAATATTTACTTATTATACATAGTAACACCCAGACCCGTCACAGAAATCAAAATTCATCATTTCAATTTCCGCCCGGCCGGGAATCGAACCCGAGACCTCTTGCGTGGTAGGCGGCATGTTGACCACTGCACCACTCAGGTCGTCAGGTGTTTGGAAATAGCATTCTATAAAGCCGAAAATGATAGAAGGGACCATAAAACTGAACAACTTTTACTGTGGGTGGGACCAACTCTGAAATCGCGAAATAAATCAGATGTTTCATACATTTTGATATTTTCGTTTTTTTTTTATGAAACAACTGATTATTTTTTCGCGATTGGTCCTATATATTTTTTCAGTTTTGATGACCCCTGTTCTATAGGTCTCTGGCCGTATTCGATTGCCAAATTTTAAAGATATGTTCAGTCCACGAAACTGAACTTTCTCCAAGAAACATGTGTCGATACGCCACAAAATTTTCGTCGTCCCTTGCTAAACTGATCACGTGATCTGATTTGTATGGATAGTTTTTTTACATATTTGGTCCTACTTATGTTTCTTAGAGAAAGTTGATCAGTTTCATGGACCGAGCACATACTTAAAATTTGGAGAGTGAATAAAATATACCCTGTATTATAAATAAGTACGAAAGTGTTTTGTTTTATTCATTTTTACCCCACTGTTGGGGCACAGTCCTTTATTAAAAAGGGCCCTATGCAGTTAGGTGGGCGCTAAAGATTGCAGAACGGCTTACCATACCTCTATTCAAGTACAACCCTTGGCTATACGAACGCACTGCGTTGAAATAGAGCTCTCGCTGTGATTCATTAGTTTATTTTACGTGTTACGAAGTGTTATTGGTAGTTTGGACGCTGTGGGCACTGTCAAACCTCATAGTAATGCTTGTCAATACGGGTGAAAATTCATGGTCACCAATCCCACGATTGACTATAATAACAGTTGTTTTACCGTCGATCTTAAAACTCTAGCATTATAACTCGGCCTTTTTTAGTTTAGTTAAACAAAAAAAGAACACGCTACATTCCTTAAAATGAATTTAAATCATAATAATATGACGCATTTTAAACTAAGCAATCAAAATTATCATGAAATGAAAAAAATATGACACCCACCCCTAACCTGACCAAACTGAACATTACTCAACCTTCACGATGCGTCAACGAACTATGCCAAAATAACGCCCCTGCTTTTGCAATAGCTCCCAATAGTAAACCGAATGTTTTCGAATGTCAGTGATCTTGCGAAAGGGGAACGACCTTGCTCGTTCCTACTTATCACCGAATTTGCACGTAGATGGACGGTTCACGCTTGACCAGTAGATGTTGAATGGGAAAATTATACTTTTTGGATTGATCGGAATTCTTAATTCAAATTAAGCTAATCAATAGTCACTCTCTTTTCTTTTTTTTTAATTTTTCTGTTCTTACGAAATGTTTTGATAAAACAAAAGTTGCAGTTTTTATTTAGTTTGTGCTGCAAACATTTTTTGCTAATCAGTCAAAATCTTTGCAATCATTATGATTCTGAGAATGATTAATAAGTTAAGTGACAGAAACAAAGCAATTTTAATTGTTACATCAAATATGTTTAATATAAAAGATGATTAATTTTAATAAAAAAATACTCAATACTTAAAAATATAATTGAAATGCGATAATTTAAAGCATTATCAAGTATTTAAACAGTGTTTTGATGCATAAAACTCTAAGGATTCCCAAGATTTTTATAGATTTATATTTTTTTCTTTTGAAAAAATTGGACTCGGAATCTATTTCTTTATCGAATAACGCACTGCATTACTATCAACGATTGATAAAAATGTATTCCGTAAAGGTCAATACTCCCAGCTGGGTGAATGCGCCAAAATCACTGGCCAATATATCTTGGCCTGGACCTCGTTGGTGGAAAATTACTTCCGGATGTCTTCATATTTTTGTTGGTGTAGGTTAATTCTTTCCGTATAGTTTTTTGGAGATCGTATATCATGGGATATGCCACCCTCATGGCTACAGAAAAACAATGCTCTAATTTTTGTGTTTAGGGTTGTGGAGTAGGTATGCGAGGACCAGTGCAGTAACTGGGCATGGTGGTACGGCCTCAAGGACGGCAGGCTAGTGATACCGGTGGTGTTACAATCATGTCTCGCTTTGGTGTGTGGGGGTGTGGAGGGTGCGAGGTCCAGTGCAGTGACCACTGGACCTCCGGTCCCTGGTCATGACCAGGGACCGGATTAAGCACTTAAAACCCCTTCGTGCGTTTGGGTTTTGAGTATTTACAAAATGAAAATAAAAATAAAAATAGAATAAATAAATTCTTTGATAGGGAAACCCTATTCGATATGCAAACATAATAATCATAGCATCATGAGAATACGAGATATCGTAGATCAAAATCGAAAGGGTTCCGGTCCCTGGTCATGACCGGTCACATATATGCTTGATACCACTGGTATTACATTCGTGTCTTGCATTGGTGTGTGGGGGTGTGAAGGGTAAGAAGTCTAGTGCAGTGACGGGCATACAGGCGCTACTACTGCGGTCTCAGTGGCGGCAGGCAAATGATGTCAATGTCTGGTGTTACATTCGTTTCTCGCATTGGTGTGTGGGGGTGTGGAGGGTGCGAGGTCCAGTGACTGGGCAAACAGGCGGTTACTACTGCAGCCCTAGGACGGCAGGCGAGTGCTGCCACTGGCTAGAGTTATATTCATGTCTCGCATTAGTGTGACTGGGCAAACAGGGGGTACTACTAGAGCCTTAGTGGGCTGCAGGCGAGTGATGCCACTGGCTAGAGTTATATTCGTGTCTCGCATTGGTGTGTGGGGGTGTGGAGGGTGCGAGGTCCAGTAACTGGGCATACAGGGGGAACTACTACGGCCTTAGAGGCGGCCGGCAGGCGAATAATTCCAATGATTTGGGTAACATTCATGTGCCGCATTGGTGTGTGGGGGTGTGGAGGGTGGGAGGTCAAGTGCAGCAACAAGGCAAACAGGTGGACCTACTACTGTGAAGGTGGCCTTAGGGGCAGCTGGCAGGGAAATGATGCCAATGACTTGTGTAACATTCATGTCTTGCATTTGGTGTGTGGGGGTGTGGAGAGTCCTTTGCAGCAACATTTCTCTAGGAAACATTTTGCTCATTAATCAGTTCCAAATACTTATTTTCCCTTCCAATATACTTTCCTATGTCTGTGCATTAGCACAGATATTTGAACTATTAAGTTCAAATATCTGCAGTTACTGAAAACCTAAATAACCCATTTCAGATAAACATCCAAACTTCAATACACTTTTGAAACTCAATTTAAGTCTTCCGAAAACACAATTTCCGTATTGCTACAACGATTCGCAAACATGCTATATCATAGACAATATAGTACCTATATGATAGACAATCTGTATGATTGAACTGACTTCACCCAAATATTAAGGTGAACGATCGCAGTGTAAATGACCTTTATTTTGTTCATGCCATATGATTTTCGCATTGCGAAATTTTCGACGCAATTGATATCAGACGAAAGGTAATTTTTTAGGCTTTCATTTTATATCAATTAATTTAATATTTAATAAATAATTCAGAAACTAGGAGCATTTTTATGAAAGAAATTGGCGAACTCATTTGAACTGCGTTATGAAATTTTGTTTTTCTGGTGTTCTTTTATTGTTTTTCGCATTTACACGTTGTTTTTGTTCAATAGACTTGCTAAAGAAGAGCTTTTTTGTCACAAACCTAACAAAAAACGTACAATACTATGTCGCTACGTAATATTTTGAAAAAGATTTCCCCAAAATGACTCAAAGATCAACATTTTTGCCAAGAGGTTTAATGTGAGAATCTTTTGATAATTTTATCCAAATATTTCCACATAAAACCTCTTTGCAAAAAAGAAAGAAAAATCAAACGCGACGTTAAAATTCCAGAAAAATACGAAACAGTTAAGAAAATTTGCGAAAAAAAAAAAGACAATTGCCGTTTCAGAATGCTCGGCGGACGCGATGACAACCCTAAAAAAGAAGAAAAACGTCAAAATTGTCGCTGGAAAATGGCGAAAAAGGTGACGATCCACTTTTTTTCGTACGAACCGACGACGTAACACTGGCGGGCCGTGCATTCAACTTGCGCGGTCGTTCGTTGACCCTCGAGAATTTTGGTAGTTCAACGACCGGGTCGCCGGCCGGCGGTATTTTTGTAGCAAGGGAGCGAGACAGCGATATAAATAGAAGGAGAAGGTGACAGGCTGATGTTTTGCAGACAGAGATAAGATGGAATCTCGCCTATGATTTACCAATTAGTGTTTTTTTTTGGAGAAACATACTTCGATGACACATCGAATGTTTATAATTACTATGTTTAAAAATGCTATGATATATCATGCTAGACATTTTGATTTTGTATATTTATTACACATAGAAGGTATGTTCGCTCAATTTTGCTCAATTAATAATCATAAAAAGATTCAGACTAACAGTGAAACGTCTTACAAAATAACCCCTAATGCCGAATATGGTAAATAAGGACCATCAAACTGACCAACTTTTACTAAGGGACTAACTCTGAAATCGCGAAAAAAAATCAGCTGTTTCATACATTTTAATATTTTTCGATAATATTTTTTGTATGAAACAGCTGATTAGAATATAAACATCCGTGACTCGGGAACAATCTCATTAGACTAACCTTTGCCCAAACCAGGAATCGGACCTGAGGTCTTTCATATTGCCGACAGTGATCCGCTGCAATTTCACTCGAAAATGTATGGCAAATTTAAATTTTGTAATACTCGTGTACTTATACTTTGTTTTTTTAACAAACTCCTTTAATTTTAAATTAGGTAACCTCTGTAACTTACTTATTTATTTTAAGGTAACCGAATGTAACGCCCTTAAAGATTTTGATTATTAAATAAATTGTTCGAAGAAAAATATTTTAATAAAACTTTTCGTGACATTTTTAGGACTCATAGTCTAGTATTTTTTGAAGGTATCCAACCGTAGTCATTCATAGAAATAGATAGCAAAGCAAATGTGTCAAAAACGGCCACTTTTAGCAGTTTTGCTGACTACTTTTAATACGATGGAATGTAATGATACCGCCTATGGGCCCAAAAAATTCAACGAGAAGTTTTATTAAAATTGTGTATTAGAATTACAATCATACTATCCTTCTACTAATAAATATGAAAGTTTGTGAGTTTGGATTTGGTTGAAAGGTCATTGGGCATTTTGTTTGGACGTTTGACCTACGGCGTACACAAGCGAAATAGGGCTAGATATGTAGATAAATGTACCTATTATGCGTTTTCACAACTCTGAAAGTAAAAACATCTGTTTTAATAACAAAAGTTTAATAACATTTAAAATATACTCACACTCATACTATAAAATAACTTGATTCTGCCGGTCGTTACATAAAAAAAAAATACATATTTTGAAAAGTGGAATTGGATTCTTCAATTTTAAACAGGTTTCGTGTCTGTACGCTAACTTCTATTTAGCAGGTCAAATATGCCCAATGACCTTTGGCTTGGCACACAGTTAGTGTGTTAGTCAGATAGCCTAGATATAGAATACTTTTTATCCCGATATTCCCACGGGATCGGGAACCACGCGGGTGAAACCGCGGGCGGCCGCTAGTATTAAATAATATTCACCGCGGCGCCACTTTTGGTCAGGTAAGCGCCTTGCACAATTGTTCACAATACCCAAATAATGTACTGATTTTATTCAAAGTCATAATGCCGTTACTCATTCAGTTATATAGGACATTGACCTAGAATGTTTGCGAGTTCATATGAATTGTAACAGGATGGTTAATATGAGGAAATTTAAGTACTTAAATAAATCACTAATAATGAATAATTAGTCGACAACTTCGGCTTTCCTCAAGGCTATCTTTTTATTTTTTCAAGCAATAAAAATTTAAAAAACGTGTTTTTAAAGTAGGCACCTACATTATTTTGTATTTTTTTGATATCAATAAAGGATTTTTTTATTTCGCATTTAAAGCTTTATTAAGAAACGATTTTATTTTTATTAATTTGTGAGAATATAATTATTTTTTCTCATGACCTTATAAAATGTAATTTCGCTTGTTTTAAGTTTTTCGCATTCATTTATTGCCCAAAACATGTAATATTATAGTTGGTTGTAAGATATTGCAGCATGGTTATCATAAAATTGCCAGTCTTAAAAAAATCCAAATAAAAATTAAACATGCACATTTTTTGCAATAGTTTCATATTTTAAATATAGGTGTCACACATAACTACAATTTTATTACAACCACATTACGAAATAATTGTAACAAAAGTGCAAACATCTGAAACACAATCTGACACTTTCGTAAGTTCACTTTTTTAGATATTCGGTCATAAGGGATCAACGATCTCAAATGACACCTAGACACGAACCTTGTTTTCATACAGCGCCATCTAGTAATGAGTAGCTTGATTGTAATTTTGATGTGTTTGAACTTAGAAAGTGCAATGTCCTTACGAGTGGATTGTTTTGAGGTGTGTATGCGGAAATGTCGTAAATAAAATATAATAATAGATCTAAAATACTAAAGAAACAGTATGTTTCTAAATAATTAGGTACCTACTTAGTATTACTGTAGTTAAGCTTCTTGTCAATTAAAAAATTGACAAGAAGCTTAACTACAGCTACTTTAAAAGAGTTTATTGTGATTATTTTATTTACAAACTTATTTTAATAGTTTTTTTATAATGATAGGTTAACTGTTAATTATACCTACTTACGTCCCTATTTTGCCAAAATCGTTTTACAAAATGAAGGTGTGTACATAATAACATCAAAAGTTACCATAACCATAAACCCTACTATCATTTATTATATCTCAAAGAAAAACAATAACAAGGAAAACAACTGTTTCCTGACGGGTCATTGCTAGGTCGATCTCAGCGCCATCTCTTATCAGGTAGCAGTACCGAAGTTCGTTAGACTCCCAAACTAAGGTCGGTGACCCCACCTTATCTCGGTGTGTATGTGACGCATTGCCGATTCATTTTTCGCTGTCATTCTTCGCGGAAATGATCGAGTACTTACTTTTGCAGCTATTGATTGTTTTTTAATTTGCATATTGAGAAATTGATTTCGCGTCATGATTTATTAAAGATAGATTTATGGTGATTTTCATTTTAAGTTACAGTAATTTTTTTTTACACAGCGCCATCTAGCCCCAAACTAAGCAAAGCTTGTAATATGGGTGCTAGACAACTGATATACTACTTATATACTTTTAAATATATACTTAATATACATAGCTACACCCAGACCCGTCACAGAAATTAAAATTAATCATTTTAATTTCTGCCCGGCCGGGAATCGAACCCGGGACCTCTTGCGTGGTAGGTAGGCGGCATGTTGATCACTGCACCACTCAGGTCGTCAATCAATTTGCGCAATAACTGTAAGTTGGGTTAGGACTGCCTTACTATTTGAACTAAAAATATGGAAATCCATGACGAATTCTTTGACAAAAACGGCAGTACGACAGCAACGTTCGATAATTTAAAAAGTTTTTTCAAGGTTGATAATGTTCTAGTGTATTTCATTCATCTCTTCACCATGATATTTTTTACGACTCCACAAGGCTTTCTTATAGATTGATAAAGAGGATGGTCCACAGCCAACTGCGCGAGCCTAATACGGATTAGTGGGTGTTAACCGTCAGCCGGGACCAACGGCTTAACTTGTCTTTCGAAGCATGGTGGAGCTCAAGTAATAACGCCGAAGAGGATGAGGAGCGTGTAATAATTAAACAACGTCTTAGTACACGTCTTTACTCGATAAAAAGTTACAAGAGAATGAATGCGCTCTCCTTTTATAGTGTCAAGTCATAGCGAACGCGGCGGAAACGGAACTTAATGCGCCTTGACATTAAAAGTTGTCCATTTGACTATTCTGCATAGATAGTGGCGCCACCCTTTAGTTAACCGGAAACGTTCGCTATGACTCTAGTCTGTATAATTTTACTCTATGCTCTAAACTCAAAATATGACAACTGCCAGAGTTGACAGTATCTAACACAAGATAGTAAATTTTTGGTCACCCATCGAACGAGCAACCTTAGCCATAGTTGCTTAACCGCCGTTATCGCCATTAATCATAAAATATTAAAATTAAATCGATACTAATAAAATTATCTTTTGTATGTAGACGGAATGTTACGTCATTAAAGTCGATGACTGATAAAAAATAGATCAATATTAGATAAATCAAAAAAATAATATCTAACAGTTTTAAAAAGTTTTGATACATGATTTTATTCCTTTATCATATTAAAATGGTTAGTTTCTAGGTACAAAAAAAATTCCGGTGATTTAAGTATCTTTAGAATATTCATACATAAATAAAATTAAATGAATTATGTAGTGAATAGAAATAGTTTCTGAAATGTTGTAAAGACTTTTAATTCAAACATGCATTAAAAGCAAAAAAAAGGATCTTTGGTTGTTGGTATGGCTTCTACCACCATCTTACCTAAGTCTGACGCCATAACAACAATTTAAAAGTCGTTGTGTTCCGGCAGTTAGAGGTAAGACAGCCAGTTCCTCAGTGGTGATGATTCCGGGTGTAGTGCGCTTCCACCTTCGGCCTTATCGTCACTATTAACATCAGGTGAAGTGAAGGGCAAGCACTATATCCCGTGTTCAAAATAAGAATAAAAACTTAGGTAATTACAACATTATTCAACTTTGTATCTCTTATGGCAATAAGTGCATGATTCGAGTGAACAAAATTAAATTATCTCGAGCGTCTCCCGCCGACTGCATTTGGAGTCGTTCAGGCACTGTAGGTAGTGAAACTAGCGCCGCCACTACATTTATTTTTATTAAAAAACTTACAAAAAGAATGATAACTGTTGATGAGTTATTCAATAAATATTAAAGACAATTTAAAAGATTATTACATGAGCTTTTTTTAAATATTGACTTGGTTTACGAGTAATAAAAATAAATGTAGTGGCGGCGCTAGTTTCACTACCTACAGCGCCTTAACACCCACCAATCCGCATTGGGCCCTTGTGATGGGTTAGGGTCTATCCTTCTTACACATTCTTATGGAGAGACTTTGCCCAACAGTGGGAATACTAAAATAACTGATCATGATGAATTGCATATAAGTATTAAAGGTATTTCAGAAATGAAAAAAAATCCAATCGGTACTGCATTAAAGCCCCAATCAAGGAATTAATACTTCCTGCTCACAAGTTCATATTTTTTTGTTATAATTAAATGGAAACAAAGTCATAATGTAAACATAATATGTATGAATCAACATTTGTTTTCTCTTTATCGTTAAGTACTTTTATTTATACACGATCACACTAAGGAAAAACAATGTTACAATAGTTCAATGCTCGATTAGTTTACATACAATAATTATTATTGCCGATAAAAATATGACATAATATCTCAGGTCAGCGACATCGCGCACTAACGCCATCTAGTAATGAGAACTACAACTAAAAAATTTACGGCACACGAAATTAACTTAGCGAGAGAAAGGACTTGATGTAGAAGGTTTCGATATGAAAAGCGCTTGTAGCAGACGAAAATGTTTGAACCTTTCTCTTTATACTTTAGTTCCGCTACCCAACGGTAGATGGCTGCACAAGTCGTGTCGTTGTAACTTTAGTGTAGAGCCATTTTGCAAAATAAAATAATGTGGAATCTCTGAAATCTTTGAAAAAAATAGATTGGTTGAATATTTTTTATAGAGGAATAAGCTTCAGAATTTTGGTTGCGTGATAAATAAATAAGAATAACACTGTGTCTTCGCAAATGTACGAAAAAGTAACAAAAGAATAAGAATATAATAACCAACTGAAAACTGCTCTTTTTGACATTTCTGCATAGCCTAATTTAATGTCAGAGTCAACTAACAACTGTTATATGTGGTGAATAGGGAATAATCTTGCTATTCCTACCAATAATATAAATATTTAGCCATTTTGTTTTTTTTGATTAAACATTTAATGAATTCTTTGAATGATTTTTATTCGCATTGTACAAAAACTAAAGATATAATATTATTATTAGGTATTAGCTATATTAGATAAATAAATAAGTAATGTTTTAGTAAGTAATCCACTGCAAAATATACTTATCCATGTTAAACTTTAGGCTTCAACTGAGTAAACAAAACCTTCTTTGATAAAAAAAACTGCTGAATACGAGAAATGCAATAAAATTTCAAATTCAAAAACGCCTTTATCGACCCTTTTCTCCCCCAAATCCGCGAATAAGAGAGCAATATCTTGAGGGACTCACAAAGACTTAAGCCGAAGGCCGCCCCTTGAGACCAAGAGGGTCCGTAAGGACTAAGGACCCACAATCTTAAGGACGCTCTCATTATAACATGGAGACGCATTTTTATAAAAGATCTTTATTTTAAGCTGGATTAAACCATTACAAACTGAATTAAAACTATAGTAGGTATCATACATTTTTTCCTTCAAGTTAAGACTCTTAAAAATACTATAAGGCTTCAAGATTTTTAACGCACTGCCATAATTAAGTCAATAAAAAAGTTACCAGCCCTCGCCAAGATCTGTGTTCGAAATTTGAAAACATAAAAGAAACAAAAACTATTTTGTCTTAATAATCAGCTAGAGATAAAAAAACAATTGAAAAGAAATTAAAAAAGGAATTAGACAAATGAGATCGGCAATCGAATCGCGAAATTTGAACTCTGACCTCGACTGCCAAGGGCAAGAGATTAGGACTGTGGGTCACCTACATTTGGTCTGCGATCTTGCTTGGGGTCAATAACACGTAGAACGATGGCACCACAATTCGAAAATTCAAAATTAGAATGTAGAGATTTACCTTTTTGAAAATAAAAAGCCACACATATAGCGTTATTATACCTTCTAATAGCTGTTGCTATTTCTATGCATTCAACTATCAAAATTAGAGTGGGGTAACATTTTTGATTACCTACGTTATTTCAAAGAAAAATAACGAAATTAAAAGTCCACTGAAACAGTTATGGTCTATAATGTGGCGTAGAACTAGAACTTTTTGAAAGGACCAACTATTTAGAAGGTTTTTTTTAATTGGAATTGGTTAATATATTTTTGTGATTTGGTTTTATCATAGCAAAATAACAATATTAAATTGAGAACTTATAGTGTAGAGTAATCAGTTATACAGAAACATTGTTATTTCGACTAAGTATAATAATTGTGTGTAAAGAACAAAAAAATTTTTGAAAAAATTGATAATTATAACTTTTTTATTTAATATAATGTATTTAGATAGATAGATACAATGTTTTACTAAAACACACATTTTCACTTTCATTTTGTAAAATACAATGTAACCTATGTTGTTTTGTGACGTCAAAAAGCTCATTATTAATTTTGAACATGTAATTTTTTCAGCAAATAGATATCAAGTCTTATTTGCGAGTGATATCGACCTACGGTACTGGATAACATGTTGTTTCTTTCACGTTTTTTTTATAATACTTATAGCCTTTTTACATATAACCTACCTACCATTTAAGTATTCTATTTACGTCTTTCAAACTTAAAATATGATTCCACAATTCTATTCAAGACATTCCCCTTTTAAATTCTTCCACTATGTGAAAATACTTGCTTTCATTCCACGTGGCTTATGAAAATGGGTCAGCCATTGTAGTTCGACAATCGTGTGCTGTCTCTGTCGCACAATGGACTGTGCCGTACGTGTGAAAGAGACGGTTGCAACAGCCCCCTAGTTTAGATGTTAGTATGAATTTTCTAAATAGGTATTTTGTTAGATGTTTAGTTTCAGTGGTCAGTTGATTTAAGTTAGTTGGTTGTAATGTAAATGTGTATATCGTCCTATCATTTTAAGGATTTTACTAACTATTAAGTTGTTTTTTGTAATTTATGAGAAATAGTATTACTTACATCATTATAATAAGTTAAATTAGATGAAGAAATAAATGTTTTCTATTCTATTTTATTTTAGATCACGTTTTCACGCAAGATAAGCATATTAAGTTACATCAAGTTACAGAATTTTAAGGCTTACTTTGACTCTATCGAAGAATCTGGACCCCAAACTATGAACAGTTTCGTAGAATTATTTGATTTAATACATTTATAAAGTTAAATTACTTTTAGAAACTAGAATTCGTTTCAGTACATAATAAACAATTAGAGATGTGACGTGAATTCACCGAAAAGATAAAGTTTGGAAAGCAAACGTTTTTGAAAAGGCTAATGAAATATTGACTTTTGATAACAGTAGGTATTATGCACTAACAAAAATAAATTGTTAAGGTATTTTTCAGTTACAATCGATAGCGGTTTCAGGAAAGTGATCGTGGTATCTATGTTTTATCTTTACGAAATATGTTTTTGTGGTTATTGTGTACTTAAAGTAAAAATGTGGTTAAAAAATGGCACTTGTTGTAGATATTATTCTGGATAAGTAACTTATTTTATAACATTTAAGAAAAGTTCTATTGAATTCCATCAAAAATAAATCTATTAAAAAGAGCAAAAAATTGTTAAGTACCTAGGTTAGGTACTCAATAATTAATACGAATAAGTTGTTTGTACTTCTATAATCAATTTGATTTATGATAAAGCTAATATCCCATGAAAATTTACACCATTTAGTAAAATAGTGTATGCTTTCAGGGGGTCATTCTTTTCAGTGTAAAGTATAGTAATATTTAGTTAAGTAAAATTTTCCAAATTATATAATTCATAATCGTAAATAGTGTTAATTAAGTCTGCTCACCGCTGTTTGCTAGACATTTTGGATAAAATTTGGCATACAGATGGTAGCTACATATGTGTCCTGAATTTATCAACAAGGAAGCAGATGTCACTTGCAAAAGCTAGTTAAAATATGTGTCTATTTTAATACTTCAAATGTATCGTTGTTTAGTTGTATTTTCTACAAAGTATTACATTAAACTCTATTTCTATGAAGTTTTTTATGGTTTTCAATTTATGAGATACATGCTGAAGTATTTCTTGGAAAATTTAAAAGTTTATTCTGTAGAACAAATGTTTCCTAAGGTTAAAACAACATATGAAAACATAAAATTTTCAGAATTAAGGTAACTAGAGTCTGAAGC
The DNA here is from genome assembly GCA_950108535.1 of Agriphila straminella. Lineage (NCBI taxonomy): Eukaryota > Metazoa > Arthropoda > Insecta > Lepidoptera > Crambidae > Agriphila > Agriphila straminella. The sequence continues at coordinate 15,868,186 of OX467304.1, forward strand.
GTAGAAAAACCAAGTTATTTTCTTGTTAATCAAGCAAACTGTAAATCCGAGTGGCAACCAGCTATAACTCGACAATCACCGCTACTTTTTAGTACGTAACTGTCGTACTACATAACAGTAACATTATCCGTTAAAAATGCAAATTAATGAAAGTTCACGCGCGAAAACAGCTTCACACCAACTAATTCAGTAATTAAAAACATTATATTATTATCTCAAATCGAAAGAAACTTTCGCACCGTTTTAACGTAACAGTTATAACGTTACATCACGAAATACATAATCGTTATGCCGAGTTGTGCTACACCACTAGTACGAATTAAAAAAAATATTTTCAATTAAAAACTATTTGAATAGGTAGTCAAACCTGGCATTCCAAATTAAAAATCCAAGTTTAAAAATAGAACGCACTGACACAAATTTTGTCACAAAATTCACTGCACTGAAACAAATTTAAAAAGATATTGTTCTTATTTCGAAAACACGCGCCGAAAACGTAAGGACCCGCTCACACCGTGATGTTGCAAGCGGGCCATCAGGGGAACAACTAGGAAATGAATACGGGCTTCGGCACACTACAGCGGCGGGCACACACACGCCCCCTGCCTGTTCATGCATGTATGTAAGCGTTGAGGTGCATATTTCTTTGACATGCAGTGTTTATTTATAGGCCTACTGGTTACATGACACGTGACTGTGTGTACGCCTTTTTTGTCACGAAATTTCCCAAATAGAGGTCCAACAGCATCACAAACTTTTTGACGGTTCAAAGTTTTTTTTATTTAAAAGAATAACTAACTTATTTGAACGCTAAACAGCGGTATGAATAAAAGGTAGCGGGCCGAAAGTTATTTTTTTTAATCAGGATTCAGTACAATCTAAATGGCAGATTAAAAATCTTCGCGTAGAGACTACGTAGCGGTCCAAGAGAAAAATGTTACGCGGCTAAATCACAACAACCGTTATTACATAACAGTCTGCGGGAAAGGGAGGGAGAGAGTATGTTGTGTGCGTTCGAAAGAGATGCAGAGACCGAGATTGTGTAACGCAACACAGAGAAAGCTCGTACTTTCTTTGTACATAACCACAGCCTTACCCGTATTTGATAGAGGTGTTCGTGTGTGCGCGTCTTTACATTTTTGAATTTCGAACGAAAGAGCATAAGTTTGAAAGGAGGATTTTCGAAAGGAGACTCTTTTACTGACATAGTTTAGTGGCAATTTGAACGTTAATGCAGTGGTTTAAAGGCTATTTCGACGTGGAGCGGGCAGCGAGCTTGGCTGCTTTTTGACAAGGTTCAATGACACGTGGTTTGGCGCGCTGATAGGCCTACACGACTTTTTTCCACCATATTGTGGGACACGCTGAAAACTGCTACAAAAGAAGCGATCTTTTCACAGAACTAAAACTAGGGCATGCGTAGTCCGCAGTTTTTTAATCGATTTTTCCTTGAAACGGGAGGATAAAGTGTTATTTAACATTTTCTCGCACTAATTTCACGTTTAGTGTCACATTTGTTATGAATGTACGTCCGTCCCAAAATGAGGACAAACATGATAGGCAATACATTTTCAATAGTACGGCTACTTGACAATAGATGGCGCTGTTTAAAAAATATTATTAAATAAATACACTACCTATGTAGACTTTTTTACTTTAATAATAAAGCAAATATATGATTTGCCCAACTTAGTAAAATCATTAAATGGTAATATTTTTAATTCAACTAATTCAACATTTTCATCTAAGATTCTTATTGGATTTTATTTACCTATTTATCGCGTAAACACGCATATTTAGCAATATTTTGTTAATTGCAACTAAAAATAAATTGTACCTTTGTCTGAAAATAGATACATCACTGTAAAACATTATTGCATCACAGCCGAAGGAAGTGAAATAAGAGTCATAATATTTGTATAGCTATCTCTTTTCGCCGGTAGCGCGTCATCTTTGTCACACTTACCGGGTTACCCGTTACGGTAGCGGAAGCGTGTGACTTATATCCGTCTCGTTCTGTCACCCGCTGTGGGTGGTATGTCTGTTTCGCTCGTGCAAGGTAACGGAGTGCAATGACCTGTCCTTGTTGCTTATGTGTGCAGCCTTGTTGTTGTACACACAATTTGTATGTGTTTGTGCGTGCATCTTTAGGGATGTTTCACACGGTATTATATATTTCTTATTTTTCTTTAAAAAAATATATGAAACCAATTTCGAGTAAGTGAGTGATTTAGAAGAAAATATCTAAATTAAATATGAAATGTAAGTATATCTATTAGATACTTATTTATATTAATTTACTATTAGATTTTTTATGCAATAGTTAGATAACACAAAAAACTTTTTCCATTGCAGCAGATGTAAATTATGTGTTTTTATCGCCACGAAAAAAGATACTTACTAAATTGTTTTTTCTAAAACATGTAACGAGAAGAAAAAAAGAATAAAAGCAAAGAAAAAAGAATCTTACTTATTTGCATTAGATAGCATATGAATCTAAAATAATTTTCTTAGATGTTAAAAATACAAAATAATAAGCACAACAATCAATGCATTGCTTCTACACTTGAATAGTACTTCAAGTCGCTACTTAAGTCTTAAGTTTACAGATTCTAATACCATTAAGTATTGTACGAAGGTCGACCATTAGCACTGCATAAAATGAATGAATCAGAATTCAAATTTTCCTAGAAATACATTGTGATTGCAAACAATTTTTCCTTTTAAGTGTTTACCGTGCGTTTTTATTGTCATCGCTACAAAAAAATGCAATTAAACAGTTTTATTTTATTATTATGTTGATTACCGCATGAATACCTATATTTTTCTTTAAAAAAAATTGCACTTGTATTGTCTGTTTATCCTTACTTATCCTATTTAGTAAACAGCTTTTGACAATTTTATTATCATACGTCTTTTAAATTTAAATTAATGATAGACCTACTTAGTTTTCAATAATTTATGCTTTTTCGAAAACTTTATTAATTAAAATAATCATAAAAATATCATCTACAATGTTAAACTATGAGTAAATAATTATCAATAGCAATTTTTTAATTAATAGATATTGTATAGTAGGGGGTAAATAATAGTCAAAAAATTTAAATAGTTTGCACTTTACCATGGGGTCCATGGGAAAGGAATTTGATACGTAATTAATTGTTGTTGACAAAAATTTTATGAAATTATCAAGACGTAAAACGTTCCATAACCTAACAATCCGTGGGGCCTTACTTGCGTTTGTTATAAATATACTTACCTCATGTTGAGGCTTTTTAATTATTACTGCCGATTCTTACCTGTAAAATAAAAATAGTTATTAATTGATTGTCATAATAATAATTTTCAGTAAAAAAAAGCTTTACATATCAAAATGTAGAGAAATAACAAACTATTATTATGTTGCTATTTTTTTATTTCCATAAGCTTGCAAGTTTCATTATTAAGTATGTGTATGTATTTGAAATTTTGTAAGTTATATTTTGGCGAGCACAATTATATTTGTTTTAAATTTTCTGCTCCCGAATTTCACTTTCTTTCGTTTAAGTTCCGTTTCTATAACAAAATATTATTATTTCCGACAAATCAATTTAAATTAATTAAACATTCCCGTGCAAAAGATCCTTTATATAAAAAACTGAACTGCACCTTACACCGCTGCGGGTATAAAAAAGTTGCGTCAGAGTACATAAAAAATGTCTGCGAGGCGTCAACGCGAACATTACATCACATCTTGCGAATGTGTGCGCTCACACTCACACACGCGCCGACACGTCACACAGCGACCGCGTCCACACGCGGTTTATTCACGTGCCAACACCGTGTGTGCACGGCCTAATCTTCTGTGGAATGTGTCCCCCTAATGAGTAGGTACACCTACTTTTTAAAAGCAGGGAAACTCTTTCTCCGCGCTCGCTTTCAAGCTTTTCCATTGCGAATCTTTTTTCAACTTTTTTAATTTTTAAGGCGGTTTTGATGATTATTTTCGGGTGTCAGTTTGTTACTTCTAAGCAAGCGCGTTTCATCTTGGATCGCATAATCGCTTATCATCAGGCGTGATAGCGGTCAACCGCTTGCCTATCTAACATAAAAAGTACTAATTAATCAATTAGGTAAGGGACAAAATATCTAATAATAAATAATTAGTATAGATAACAAATATTTTCATTTCACCCATGTTGACTTAAGTAGCCCACAGGTTTTTAAAATCATAAACAGTTCAGTATCCGTCAACGCCCGATGTGCCCTAGGAGGCACACAACACAATAGAAAATCTATTGTGTCTCATTTTCCGGGCGTTGACGAGTTAATCAAAAAACCTGCCTCTAAAAAGCAAGAAATAATATACAAATCATTAGATACGCATTATCATTGTTATAATAAAACACGTCTATTAAAGTCTATTAAACACGTCTATTAAATGTACTCCAGCCGCTGGAGTACATCTTCCTTTTTTTATTTTAAAAGCCCCACCCGACATCAATTGACGTGTTTTATTATAACAATGATAATGCGTATCTAATGATTTGTATATTATTTCTTGCTTTTTAGAGGCAGGTTTTTTGAAGTCGGTTTTTTGTTTTTTAAACATTTTTTTTATTTTTAGCGTAAGTACCTTCTGTATTAGGTAGTGTGGGTATATTATTTGTAGAAAAATCGGCTCAGCCAAACGTGAGATAATCGCGGAGAAACATACATGCATACAAACTGAATACCTCCTTTTTTTGAAGTCGGTTAAAAAGACTACACAAAGGTATCCCTTCCCCAACAAAAAAATCATCTAATTCGGTTCATAAATAACAAAATTGTCAAGTTAGTTGATTTAATATCATAGTATTTTCAGGATTACTTGTAAACTACTAAACCGATTTGAAAAAAAATTAAATGAGACCATCTCGCAAGAAAACTCAATCGAACAAAAAAAGAATCATCTAAATCGGTCCATAAATGTCGAAGATACGCGCGAACAACGATAAAAAAAAAACATACAATCGAATTGAGAACCTCCTCCTTTTGATGAAGTCGGCTAAAAAAACTCATTGAGAAAAATAAGGTTTAATATTTTTATACTTTTTTTTATTCTTCTCAGAAAAGATTCAACAGACTATATTTAGGTGATTCCTTATTTAAACTGCACTCTTTTTTAAATTTACACGAACGGATGTGAGTCAGAAGCCATTGGCTCCATTTATTATTAAAGTGGCCATTTTGGTTATCATCACCGTTAATTGCTTATGTGTCAATCTATGTAGTTTTATGTTAAAACCTTAAAAAATAACACCTAGAAGCCGAGTCCTTGTATGTAAAGTGAGGCAAAAACACTGAGCCAAAATGGTTTAGTTTTCAGATTTATTTCCTTCATACGGTAACCAATCGTAATTAAAATCCAATATAAAAAAGTAATTAATCCCTTAGAGGTAGGGATAACTTTTTCGTACTTATAGATACGATTATGAAACATAATGGATAAAATCTGAAAATTTAGGCAGCACTTTTGACATAGTGCGCCTTAAGTTACTTAATATAACAGTTCAGTAATATCAGTTAAGTTCGTAATATTCAGTTATATTAAGTAACTTAAATCTAAAATCTAAAAATTCAATAGTGCGCTTTGTAGAAAACTATGGTTCTAGGTTGTTATTATTCTAAGAGTAAAACTGAAAAAAATACAACGTCGCAGGAGTAGATTACTAACATAATACACAACAACATTTCTTCTAAGACTTTTCCCAAAACTGACAAAAAATCGACAAAAAATCTTTTCATACAAAACTCGATTAGTGATTCGGACATTTGTATGGAAAGTTGTTTTTTTGTCTGTTTTCGGAAAACCCGTAGAACAAACTTTGTTGTTTATGATGTCCGTAATCTACTCCTGCGAGGTTGTTGGTGTTTAACAAATAACCCTGTATATCCTACTCTTTTGCTGCAAGCCAGGATCATTTTGTTAAGGCCAGGCAGTTCACGAAATTTACTCTTTTACTATCTCTTTAGAATATGGTTAATGATCGCAAAGCTTTAATTGTCGCTTCATCGCACCGATTAATGGTATATTGGATCATTTATTAAAAATGTACTCGGTTATTGTATTAGATCAATAAAAAGCTATCATTTTTGCCAAAAATATCATATCACTGTCGTTGAAAATTACGAAATCTGACTATTGGAAGTTTATTTTTATAAGTTTTTATGGTGTTATTTAGGATTTTTTTTACAGAGTTACCAATCCATTTTTAATTATTCTGTTCCGTTATTGTGTTTCTTTATTTCTTTTTCAGTCTACAGTATTTTTTGTGAAGTAGAAATTCTACAACAGTTTTTCACATTGGAAGCTCAAAAATCAATCTTTACATCAGATCGTGAACTGGCCTCGCCTTAACATTCAATCTCTTGTTAACATGAATGGAATATCCTATAGTAGCATAATAATATAGAATATTCGATTAGATTAACAGTTAAACGAACATTATCTTTAGAAAGCCCTTTAACAGTGATTAAGGAAATAGCACAATTCACTTTGCTTTCAGGGAAGCGATAATAATCGATTTATTTGCATCGATTTCTCGATATTGCAAATAGTGAAGGGAAAGTGTTAAATTTTGCGTAGGTAATGAAGGATTTTCTGACAGCTGAAATTATAAGGACAAAATTATTTAAAAGAATCAATAGATGGCGTGAAAAATGGGTCTCAGAGTAGCGAGACTTATCTATGGCTGAGGAGAAACATTAGATTGAAGACCCGCCTACTGATCTGTTCAGTATATGGAAATATACTAGGTAGGTACTCAAAAGAAAATGAGGAGTTCGGTGGTGCAGTGGTTTAGCGCCTGGCCCAGCGATTGCAGAAGTTAAGCAATGTTCGCAAGGGTCGGCCATGGGATGGGTTACCAAAAATTTATTATCTCGAGCTCTTCCGTGCTTCGGAAGGCACGGAAGGAAGCTACATCACTTTTTATGTACGGAAACACCCGTTTTTCTACAATTCCAAATATAAAGGGACCACCTACAGGTCACAATTATTAACCGATTTTAAAAAAAAGCCATTTTGTAGCCAAACTAATACCCTAGGCACCATTTTTTAATTTTTTCGTAAGCCATTTTTTTTAAATATTTATAATTTAGTAAACAAACACCCCCTAAAAACCCGAATTTACCCGAATTTTGCATAATTCCAAAAAAAGATACCAGTAGATTTTCAAAATTCAAACTTTCACACGTGTCTCGATAAATTTCTCGACTTTTGGTACTATTCCCACCTCGATCCTTCCTAAATCCTCGGAGATATGGCAAAAAATACGTTTTAAGCGATTTGCATCTGATAACCATTTTCAATGGTAAAAAATTATTTCACATACAGAAAGCTACATGTGCACTATTTTCACTGAATTTGTCGCGGATAAAGTCGCAGGCAAAAGCTAGTAATCCTAAGTGAAATCCCATCAGCTATGAATCATGTTCTTGTGTATTTTTTACGACTTGTTTACAATTTTAGTCACATTTGAATGAGAAATGCAAAAATTTCGTTATGCAATTTAACTTGTCTGCACTTTGCAAAGGGAAAGGAACATTTCAACTTTCAACATGGTGCAATTAATTACAACAAATATTTAGATTTCTCGGATTCGCTTAATTGTTGTTTTTTGTTCCTTTTTTCCTTAATTATTATAAGTACCTATACATTAACAGACGAAAGTTCGTTACAAATAATTGTTCGTTCTCCTCGGAAAAACTCGAAATCTTTACAAAGAGAAATCTTATTTAAACAGCCTTTACATAAAAAAATTGTTACCTGTAATTTCACTAATTGATTTATTGATTGTTATATCGAAGAGCTCGGTGGTGCAGTGGTTTAGCGCCTTCCCTGCGATTGCGGAGGCTAAGCAACTTTCGCAAGGGTCGGTTATGGGATGGGTGACCAAAAGTTATTATCTTGAGCTCCTCCGTGCTTCGGAAGGCACGTTAAGCCGTAGGTCCCGGCTGCATTTGCAGTCGTTAACACACACCAAACCGCATTGGGCCCGCGTGGTTGTGGCCCATCCTCCTTATCCACCCTGTTAGGAAGGCCCCTGCAGTGGGGACATTAAAAATGGCTGATATAGTCATATCGATAATCGAATAATCGGTTTTCAAAATTACATTCAGCCCGTCACTATGGTAAACAGTTAAATAAAATCCTTTTTTACATCTCTGTATAGTAATGACAATTTGAAGATATCATCGCTTAAACGGCATTTTATAACATGTAAGTACGAACATGTTTAATAGTTGTTTATAATGTTAATGTATGATGGTAGTTCGCCTTGATGTTCACTGCGTATTTTTCGATTTGATAAAGACAAAAAAGTAAATATTTTTCTCAAAATAGTTTTATTTTGAGAAAAATACTTACTTTTTTGTCCGTGATTAAATAGGAACACTACCTTTCTAAATAGTGCCGTGCACCTATAACCTGTCGTTTAGTTGTCGTTTAGTTTATTGCTAAAACTGGCCACTTTTAGCAATAAAACTCCCTTAAACTAAACGACAGACTAGAAAATATAGTTTAAGCGATAAAAAGTACCACAAATCTTATACGGAGTACAATAGAAAAACACAATTCACAATTTCGTCTTTATTTAAGCACTATGTTTTTTTTTCATTGGCGGCGCTAATATAGCGCATAAACGTCCTTAAGGTCCTTATATTTAATATTATAAATCTAATAAACAATTTAAAAAATGTTTATCGTGGAGATTTTAGGGTCCACAGTCTAGTATTTTAAGACGGTATCGTTTACATTCCCTCGTAGTCACTGCTAGAAGTAGATAGCAAAACTGCTAAAAGTGGCCGTTTTTGACACATTTGCTATCTTCTTCTAGGAATGACTACGAGGGCATGTAGGAGGCACCTTCTAAAAATACTAGACTATGGGCCCTAAAATCTCCACGATAAACATTATTAAAATCTTTTTCTATCTATGGAAAATTTCATTTCGCTTTTCAGCGGTAGATGGCGCTGTACAAATTTCCCATACAATATTACTTAATCGAGTGTTTTACGTGTTTTTTTTCGATACCTAGCTGTTCGTGCTAAGGGTACATGTGACTATCATTAGTTTTACCTTAAGATACGTCTAAAATAGCTCTCAGTTGCAAATTTTCGAAGCATTACTATACTAACAGCGAAACCGGTATGGAATCTCAATGCTTCGTACTTAAGTACGTAAGTACTTGTCAAGTTGTACTTAACTACGACAAGGCCCGGCAATTCACTGTTACAAAGTTACAAAGTTATTCTTAGCTTAGGTACTGTGTTCACTTAGCTTTGTCATGTTTTATATAAATATTTTAAAGTAACAGTTAAAATAAATTTAGTTTAGTATGTATTTCGTGGGAGTTTTGGACAATTTTGTTTTATTTTTGTGAATAAGAGAAAAAACGAGTAAAAAAATATTAAGAAGATAAACATAACATGAACGTAAACAACTTTTGTAAAAAAAATTAAAAAAATCAATCTATTCAACTGGAATACTATCTAAGTTTTTTTACTTGAAGAGTTTTCATGAGTAAGTACTTAGTTGCACACTTTGAATAGGCCCTAACTTTTAAACTCTGGAAGTCCATACTATAAAATTAAAATAGTTAAAAGATACTCTTCCGTAAGTTTTTCCAGGCTTGTCCAGTCCGTGAAGCCCTTAAAATATGCAAATAGCCCTTAAGCTTCGAACCGAAACGAACGCTTTAAACTTTAACTACTGAAGTTCTTATACTTAGCTTTACGTACAATGAAACTCCATTTCCTGATTCTTTAAACCGGAAACAATACTCCTATATCCGTTTGACGAAAATAGTGTGCAGTCAGCTTTATGGCAAAAATGCTTATTCTTGAAACCAACAAAATCTTTAACGCATAAAAAAAGTATGTATGCAAACTTTTTTAGACGAAAATGCGTAGTTTTTGCTCTGGCAGCATCACGCGACGCAATGTGTACAAGTCTCGTGTACAACAAGCGTGTGTGCGTGCATCCGTGTGACCTACTTACGAGCGGGCTCGGCAAAGCTCGGCAGCGGTCGGCACCGTTAACATATGTCTAGCGTAGGGTTGAACGTAATTTTCAAACATTGATTTATGTTTTATATATTTTTTTGTTGTCATTCAAGTTTAATGACAAGTTAAGTGTTTTTAAAACACACCATTATTTCGTTACAATAAAAACTGTGTACAAACCGTGCTTACAATGAACTGATTGAACTGTTTTAAAATAGACTTAACAAGTAATCAAATTAAACACGTATCATTTAATAGCGTATAAATAGCTTATCTTTATTGAGAAAACTAACACAAACAATACAATGTTGCTTTCACACATAATCTACAAACCAGTTATGATCAGCGGTTATGCGAGAGATTCGACAAAACAAACTTACGCAATTATTTAACACCCAAATGCTAATTCGAGCGGAAAAGTATAAATAAATAGGTAATCATAAAAATGATTAATCATTCCGAACACAAATAATTCGAGTACTTACCAAACTAAGCTGATCTTGCACTATCCCCTTCCCCCTGGACCTCTGTTGAGTGCAGACGTGTTTCTAGTATTTTTAAATATTATTTTAATTTATTTTATAAATTTTAACTCAAAATAAATCAATGTGATTTACCGGGAGCCCATAAGCTGTGAAGATCTATAAACGGACGCAAACGCAACACATCCATCATTCAGCGCAGCGCACACTCCTACAAGGTAGCGATTATACTCGTCACTACAAGTAAGAAACTTTTAACTACCTTTACGCTCCTCATACAATACAAGGGGTCAGCTTAGGCTGGACGGAACGCTGCTCTGCATATACTGTGACCAATATTAAAGACCCCCGAACGCCGGAGCGGGTGTTACCTACAGACGTTCGCTGGTTGCCTGGTACTTTTAATTGATCACTTTGCTACTAACAATGCCATTGACGCGCCACTCCCCGCCACCCCCCACCGCCGGTGATTCCGATACCGCTTCCGAACGCAGTGGGGCGTCCAACGTAGCGATACGTTATAAACGTAAACGTGAGACTGTTGACTACAGCGAACTAAGTGATTTTAAAACAGAATTAAAGGAGTCCTTTGTCTCACTTACAAAAACAGTAGAACAAACTTTTGGGGAAGTAAAACTGCAATATGAGGAGATGAAAACTAGCCTCCAATTTATGTCCGATAAATATGATAATTTAATAGAAAAATTGCATGATCTTGAGCAGGAAAAATTGCATGATAAAAAATACATTTCACAATTAGAGGATAAAATGGACCTCCTAGAAAGAAAAATGAAGGCGACTGGCCTAGAGATACGCAATGTTCCAATAATTAACCAAAATGGAGACAAGTACGAATCGAAACAGGATCTGTGTGGTATTATAAAACAAATATCCCGATCAATGAATGTTGAGCTTCAAGATTCGGACATAAAAGACATTTATCGCGTGTCCTCAAAGAAAGAAACAGTTAAACCCATCATTGTAGAGCTCAATAGTGTGCTTAGCAAGGAAAAACTCTTGCAGGCGGTTAAGGTTTTCAATAAATCAAAACCCAAGGATGGGAAGTTGAATACTAGTCACTTAAATATTCAGGGGCCTCAAAAACCTGTGTTCATCTCGGAAACTCTTACCCTGAAAGCGCAGAAACTATTTTATCTGGCTCGTGAGTTTGCGAGGGAGAACAACTACGCATACTGCTGGACATCTAGGGGATATGTCTATCTGCGTAAAGCCGAAAAACTGCCGCTGCTACGTATTGACCGTGATGAAGATATACTAAAACTTAAAAATACTAAGTGACTACTTGTTGCTTTCTTACTTGCAATGAATAAGTTCCTTTTTTTATTTTTTACATTCTTTCTTTTAAAGTTTTGTTTAAACATGCATGATATTTTTTTAAATATTTGTAGTTTGATTTTTTATAAAGCTAATCATTATATGTATGATGTTAATAATTTTAATTGCTATTTATACAATATTACAATATTTGTTGCTATCTTACTCGCAATGAAAGACCTACAGTTCTTATATTTTATATTATGTTCTAAAAATTGTTGTTTCGTTATAAATGAAATCTGTTGTTTAAAAAAGAATAGATTGATGTTTTTAACAGTATTTTATCTGCATAATGCTAATAATTACATTATATACTATGCACATTATAATGGTTGTTGTTCTACTCGAAGTGGAAGACTTATATTACAATTAGTATATTTTACATTTTATTTTATGAATTATGATTTAATAATGAATGAATTTTATGGTTTTTTCAATATTTGTAAATTAATATTTTTGAAAACTATAGTTATTAATGCTAATAATTTTAATTGCCTTTTATACTACCAATACATTTTTCAGTTAAAAACTCTGCTTCTCGTCATAAAAATAATAAATGTGTTGAATGGGAGTGATATTAAAAACAAATTGCTGTATCCCTTAAATAAGCTAATACATAAAGTAATATTATATCCAGTGACTGCTTATATACTTGCAAGAAATGCTATGTTGCTTCATTTAATCAAAATTGAACAAATAATTCAGTACCATAGAAATATCTATTCTAAAATTCGATCAAATAATTAATAATTCTTGTGCTATAGACGAATTGTCAGTGTCAAACAAACATTTAAGTTCACCCGAAAATTGTAAATATTATATACCTAGAGAAAATAATCAACTTAATATAATTACCCAAAACATTTGTAGTATATCAGCCAATTTAACAGATTTCCAAGCTTTATTACACAATATAGACATCACTCAAGATGTAATTATACTAACAGAATGCTGGCTTAAGTGCAATCCTATTATTCCACAGCTTGACGGCTACGACCAATATTCCACAAGTAAGATTTTGAACCAAAACGATGGCGTTGTGGTATATATTAATAAATATCTCCCAAACATAAAAGTAATGGAACCTGCCTTCGTTGATGCTAGTTGTCTGCTTGTACAGATAGGTACTGATATATGTATTTTAGCTATATATAGATCTCCTTCCTTTAGAGATGCTTCAAATTTTCTGTGCTCTCTTGATCGTGTCTTGATGATGTACTCTCACTTTGGAACGATTGCTGTTGTCGGCGATATCAATATAGATATAGCTGAGAACAATTCTGATGCTAGAACATCTGACTATTTAAACCTAGCAGCTATACATGGACTTCTCCCAGCTCACAATTATCCAACTAGGGGTAAATCGTCACTGGATCACGTCATATTAAAAACAAGACTCAATGCTACAACAGTAGTCTTAGAAACTACAATAACAGATCATCAGGCTGTGATCCTTTCTCTGAGTAAAATTGCTAAGCCTAATTTGCATAAGATAAAATCAAAATTAGACTATACTAAACTTACAGAATTGATGGAAAATATAGATTTTGAACCAACTTTCAACTATTCTAACGCAAATGATGCATTAAAATACTTTATGGACTCGATCAACAGAGCGATCACAATCTGCACTTCCCAACGTACGGTGCCACATCGTCTCAGAATCATTAAGCCTTGGATTACTCCAGGTTTACTGCAATGTATAAGGAATCGTGATCGCATGCACAAACGGCTAAAACAAACACCTAATAACGAAATTCTAAAAACAACCTATAAGCGATATCGCAACTACTGTGGTAATCTATTGAAGAATTTAAAGCGGGAGTATGAAAGAAAAAAGATACAGAATGCTGGATGTAATAATAAAAAGCTTTGGGAGGCCATTACAGAAGTTACATGTTCAAGGAAAACCAACAACTCAGCTGCTGAACTTATAAAAACTACTCCACAGACCTCTATAAACGAAATAAACGAGTATTTTGTGAGTGTTGGCAAAGTGTTGGCTAGTGAGTTCAAAAATATAACACCAAGTGTCAATAGTAACAAAGACCATATCTGCAGATCTTTTGTCCTTCTGGAAACGGATGAGGCTGAAGTCATCAGTATCATTGCTTCTCTACGAACCGACTCTGCAGTTGGCAATGATGGAATTTCAACAAGGTTTCTTAAGCAGTATGCCTACCTAATAGCTAAGCCGCTTGCTCATATCTTTAATTTGTGTATTGCTACTGGTGAATTTCCAGAACTATTTAAAGTGGCACTAGTACATCCTGTGTACAAGGCTGGGGAGAAAGACCGTGTCAGTAATTACCGCCCAATTTCTGTTCTGACTTCCTTATCTAAAATATTAGAAAAGATTATGAACGGCAGTTTAAAGAATCACCTAGAATCAAATAACCTTCTTCATGGTAACCAATATGGTTTCCGTGAGAAGAGGTCTACCAGTGACGCCGTTCATGACCTGACTAATCAATTGGTCGAGTCTTTGGACAAAGGGAAGAAAGTCATTGCTACCTTCCTTGACCTAGCAAAAGCATTTGACACGGTCTCGATCCCTAAGCTTTTGGACAAACTGGAATCGCTGGGAGTAAGAGGAAACCAATTAAAACTGTTCCAGAGCTACCTGCAGAATAGAACACAATGTGTCAAAATTGGTGACCTCATTAGTGACAAACTACCTATTGAGTATGGCGTACCTCAGGGCAGTGTCCTGGGGCCAACATTGTTTCTTACATATGTTAATGATATGTGTAAAATCAATCTGCAAAACACGAATTTAATCGCTTTTGCCGATGATACCGTGCTCGTGACTGTGGCTGAAACTTGGAGCGACGCATTTCATTTTGCTCAAACTAGCTTTGACGGAGTTTCAGAATGGCTAAGAGACAACACCCTAACTTTAAATGTAGACAAGACCAAGTATATGACGTTTTACTTGCGTTCCATTCCACCATTAGCTGAGCAGTCTATTGTTGCACATAGATATCCTCATGCACATGATGGCAGCGCTAATCAACAATGTGTCTGTCCTAAGCTCTCTAGGTCCACGTCTATTAAATACCTAGGTATCACCCTAGATGAGAGGTTGTCGTTTTCTCCCCACATTGATATTATGACATCCAGAATTCGCAAACTTATATACATTTTTAAAAACCTTCGACACGTTGCGGATGACAAGGTCATAAGGATGGTATACTTTGCCCTTTGCCAGTCCGTCTTAAGCTACTGTATCTTGGTATGGGGGGGTACATCGAAAACAAATATGCTAAAATTAGAGCGTGCACAGCGAGCAGTACTAAAAGTGATAAAATTTAAACCCTTTCGTTACCCTACTTCAGACTTATATACAATCTGTGAGGTCCTGACGGTTCGACAACTGTTTATACTGCAGATAATATTAAAACAACACTCCTCTAGTGGTAACCTACACCCACAACAAAGTGACAAGCGAAGACCACTAGTGGCTATACTAAGAGCAACTAAGACCACCTTTAGCAAAGGCTTCTACTACTTTCTTGGAGCATTTCTGTACAACAAAATTAATAAAATATTATCGATACACAAATTAAATAAATATCACTGCAAACAAACAGTAACTAAATGGCTACTTAGTCTAAATTATGACGAAACAGAAAGTTTACTACTTATAACTAAATAAAACTAAAAACAAATACCTATTATAAACTAAAACCTAGATATTTAAAGCTGAAATGAAACAAAACTGCTACTTAAAACTAAATTAAACTAAAAACAGATATTATAAACTAAAACTAAGACTATCTATCTACAACAACAAAAATAAATCTATATTTAATAAGAATATAAAGCAAATGATGGTGGTATAAATGGTATGCAATTTGCGTTTGATATTAAGTGTACTTACTAACTAGATTAGCAACATCTTAAACATTAACTTACCCTAAATTGTTTCCTTATTAACGTTACCAGTGTAATTTATCTTAAAAATTCTAATCAATTAGTGCAAATGGAAGGTTGCTGGTACTTATGACACGGGTTTTCCCAGTATAACGTACCAGCTGTAACATTTTCTGTAATTAGAATAAGTAGGATAAATAAAACTGTACTACAATTTTTGTAAAAAGGTGAAATAAACAATATATTATTATTATTATATATATTATGATTACAAATAAAAAATAGAATAAGTACATAAAATTAAGGATATTAATATTCATGATTCGGGAACAAATTATTTATTACAAGCATGCGATTCGAATCCGGAACTATTGGCGTGATAGACAGGATCGCTGCCAATGCAATGCACCAAGCGGTCATTTGGGTTTTTCAAGTCGTTAGTCGCAAAAAAAATATAAAGTCTGTCGGCCTTATTACAAAAGATTTTTAAACACTGTTTAACTAAACACATGTTTAAATGTGACGCTGTTACTTTTTTGACAATATTGTTAGACAGAGACAGCATCACATTTAAACATGTGTTTAGTTAAACAGTGTTTAAAAATCTTTTGTAATAACACGGTGTATGTCTACACTTTTGTCAATTTTGTTTTCTGCAAGAAGCCATTGTGACAGCACTCATTAAAATTTGTTTTCTGCTAGAAGCTGTGATTGTGACAGAAGATTGGTTGTGTACATGCACGGGTATGAGGGCTTTTCAAAGTGACATATTATACATAAAAATACTAACTTTTTTCCTCACTAGATGGCGTTGATGGACAAGTGAAGTGTCAAAATTGGCTTTGAAACATAAACGGCCTGTGCTTAAAATAATAGGCATGTTCATTCCTTGGCCTGCGATGCGGTGTTGACACTTGCCTGTTTATTAACGCCATCTATCGTTCCACAGTTTTTTTGTCATTTTCAAAAGCCCTCATTGTATTAAAAATTGAAATAAAGTACCCCAAAGGCGGGTTTCATTCACAATAGATGAGAGATTTGCCCAATGTGGATAAAAGTTAACATTATTCCAAACAGTTTGTAGGTTATCTCAATAAGGATATTTTTGATAACAATGAGGTCGCAAGTCGCAACCCTACGCGGCCGCCATCTTTCCTTATTGACTGCATGCGGCCATTCCGTCCTGACCCGTCTCAATGTTCCCGGCTTCCCAGATTAGAGTGTGAAGAAAGGCGCCAAGTGTCAGTGTAAAATGGACGTTTCGTGTTACGTAAACTGTTTGCAGTGTTTCCATGTTATCAATGTTGTTGATATAGATAACAGAACGTCACTTCCGAAAGTGTACGGTGTCGCAATTAGAAAAGTCTTTGCAGAAAATAAACAAGTTAAAAGCTTTTTTTACGACCGCCTTGAGTCTGTAATATACTTCAAAACATAATGCTTCAATCTAACTTAACATTATATTTTTAATCTAGGTTTTTGTTGAGTAATTAATTTATTAAGTACCTAAATATTTTCACTTTAAATTAGTGCCGAGTCCAAAATTTAATATTTCTTCCAAAATATACAAAAATATTCAAAGATTGCTTTGATTTTCAAGGATTACTTTTAATAATTATTTTGAGCGTACACGTCATCGTTGCGTATTATATTGCACAGACTGCATTGCATCGTTTCCAGCGATGAATCATTTGGTAAGGAGTTAATTATTCAAAGGCGTTTTATCGTTAACTTTACATTTGTACAATTTCCAAGAAAAAGTCAGAAGATCAGAGCTTCAACAAGTACTAATGACTTTTGTTGAGTGACCTAAATCACCAAATTGCCTTTGGAGTATATTAAAGTTTACTACATGCTTTTAAAACTTTGCCGCTGACAAAATATACAAAATTACCAATATGAATAATAACGATAGTAATAATTTAAAACAAACAAATGAAACACTCTATAGATAAAGTTTTGTTACTAACCATAGACAATTAAATAACATCTATTAAAAAGTTATCAACACTCGATTTCATAATACCACGGTAACTATTATAAAATTTGAATTTCGAATCGAACTCTAACATAACTTCCGCGTACGAAATCTTTTTAACGCCGCTCACATGCAAACAAAACGCTATCGAAAACTTTCACTTAGCCAAAAATATGAAAGTCGCCATCTTTATATTTTGAACAGTTCCCATAAGTTTTATATGGTTAAATAAAGTAAATGAGTTTTGTAACTGCTTTCGTAACTATTTTCAGATGCAATCGTTGCAAGTTGCAGTTACTTAAATGACCTTTAAAAACAATTGTTCCATTCAAGAAGCGAGAATTTAAGTTAGTTTGAGCTTTGATTTCTCCCACTTGTAAGAAAATTAAGTATAATTATTATTATTACATTACAAATAAACTCTAAAGACTTTAAAGTAGGAGACATGTGTTTAATTAAGTATGGATTAAACTCGTAACAATAATAATTAAATAGGCGTATGTACTTACTTATGGGCTCTATAACTAACTTTTCAAGTCTATTTTAACGAAAAAATAAACGCTCTTGCCTTTCTTGCTTTTAACTCCTATCCATGTTTTTGTAATTGCAATACATTTCTTTTATCTAATCCAATTAAAAAATTAATGCCTTTAATGGAGTAATTACTTATTTAACTTAAATTACGTCAAAGTAAAATCAAGTTATATGTAAGTAATATAATATAAGTCAGTGATGCAATGTTGCTATGTGCCGAGAATATCTTGAGTTTCATAATGAGTTAAATTATATCGTTACAGGCGGCTTTTCTAAGAGTGTTTTAAATTTACATTTTATGTAATCGAAATGTGGAATGCAAGAAAACAACTGGCACTTTTAACCGCCTCTGTGGTCTAGCTAGTGGTTCGCCCACTCGTATAAAACGCAGGAGGCCCGGGTTCTCCTGCGTCTTATACGAGTGGTTCGATTCCCGAGGGCGGGTACAATTTTGTTTGTACTCGGTTTGGTTGGTGGTAGGGCTTATCAAGACCACATCAAGTTAAGTGAAGGCCAAGCACTATCCCGTTGTGCATAATAATAATAAATAATAAATATTTGACAACATCACATACATTGCTCCGACTCCAAGTGCATAAAACAAAACTTTTTGGCGTGATGATAATGGTGCAAATGACATTTTTTTATATTGGTAAGTGGTAATTTAGTAGTTAGCACAAAGTAGAGAGAGTACAGAAGTCAATATTAGTAGGTACCTACTACGAGCGCAACGCACACGCTCATACAATGCGATGTTATCCACTGCAACTTCACTCGAGAATGTATGACAAAGAAAGAGAGAGAGAGAGTCGTTTTATTGTCGCTTCTTCTTCCTATTTTTGTTTTGGCAATCTACTTTTCTCTTGGAATTAATTTTTGCCAGTGTCAAGTGTTGAATAGTAATTTTTTTTTTCAAAAAACAGAATAAAACCTCCATGCACCCCATAGAAAAAAACACAAAAGACAGACACATGTCGAACCTCCTTGCACCAAAAAAAAAAAGAAAAAGACATGTGTCAAACCTCCTTGCATCTAAAAGATAACTTTTTAAATCTACGGCAGTGGAATTCGAGAGTGGCCAAAAAGCACTTTCACTGTTAGATAACATACCGGGTGTACACATTACACGGCTTGTCTGAGGCGTGCGTCTCATTGGGTTATGTAAATATTTTGCTTATCTACAAAGTGTACAACCTTATTCATAAAACTTAAATGTATACGATACGGCAGTAGCACAATATACTCTATTTTGTGGTAGTAGTAAGGAAAATAATTAAACATGTGAACGCAAACTTACAAATAGCTAAAAATATATCGAATAGAAATGGTAAGTAATGTTTTGGGAACAATTTCATCTTCTTACTCATCTTACTTATTATAATTATATGATAGAACAGTGTTTTTTATCTTTTTTTAAGGCGCGACCCCTTAGTATGTAAACATGTTTATACTTTGCGACCCCTACCCTCTGCTGTTCCTAACCTGTATTATTTTATTTCTATGATATTATAAATATTAAATCCGTACAAAGAGACTTCGTGATCCTCCGCGACCCCTTGTGAACGCTTCGCGACCCCCCAGGGGGTCTGATATGAAAACATCAAACCTAATGTTATTTCTTTTTTTTAATTATGTATAAATCATACAGCTTCACTTACCGGATTGACTTCTAAAAGGTGTTGTTAAAGCCATAATTATTTCATGAACAACTTTTTTCTCTTACCTGTAAAAAAATAAAAAGTGACATTAGTAAATTAGAATAGAAACCAAAACCTACTTAAATTCAAGGTCAAAAATAAATTGAAACTCATTTTAAGACTTTGGTACTCCTAGCACGAACATCCATCCAGAAAAAAACTGGCATAAAACTACTAGATAATTATTATCTATGGAAAATTTAATTTCGCTTTTCGACGGTAGATGGCGCCATAAAAATTTCTCGTACAACTCTATGGAATGTTTTACGCGAGTTATTTTTCTCGTAGCTGTTCGTGCGACAGGTACAAGACTACGAAGTTTTAGTTTATTCCACCCCTCACTAGATGGCGCTACGCGAGTTTCGTAGCAGCCGTCTGGAAAACCGTAGCTCTTTATTGGGACTGATTTTCACGAACTTCACAGGGGCCGTGTGCTGCACTGGGACTCTGGGACTGGAATAGGAAGCAATTTTTAACCGACTTCCAAAAAAGGAGGAGGTTCTCTGTTTGTCTGTATATTTGTTTTTTTTTTGGTGTATGTCCACCGATTACTCGAAGACCGCTGAACCGATTGAAATGATTCAAACGTTAGTTCCCAAGTTGGTCCCATTTTTTAAAATTTTGAAATCGGTTCAGTACTTTTCAAGTAATCGAGAAAAAAGCACGAAAATCAAATCAGTCGTATAACTTCTTTGTTTATGAACTGAATAAGATAATATTTTTTTTGTTGGAAAAGGGATATCCTAAGTGTAGTTCTTTTACCGACTTAAAAAAAGCAGGTTCTAAGTTTGTTTAAAAGAACAAAAAACCGACTTCAAAAAACCTACCTCTAAAAAGCAAGAAATAATATTCGTAATAATTAAAACACGTCTATTAAAGTCGGGTGGGGCTTTTAGAATAAAAAAAAGGAATGTGACTCCAGCCCCACCCGACTTCAATAGACGTGTTTTTATTATTACGAATATTATTTCTTGCTTTTAGAGGTAGTTTTTAGAAGTCGGTTTTCATAGTAATTATTATTGTTTTTTTTGTGAATTTTATCGTTTTTAATAAATAGCTATTATTAAATCAATTTCTTATTTTGGAAAACTGACAATTACAAAACATTTTTATTATAGTTTCAAAATTATAGGTTTATTATTATTATTTCAGTGAAAAACTACAAAATCGGATGTCACTTTACGATTTTTTCCATCGAGAAAAGTTCTAGCCATAGACATAGAAAAATTTTCGCTGCGCTCAAGAAGACCAACAAAGCGTGGAAAAGAGAAGTTAACATTATACGGACACGGTTTATGAAAAAAAGAGACAAAGGATCAAGTGACAATGTGCCAACTTTTTTACAGTAAGAGCCCCTAGCGTCCCACCTAGCAAAAGAGCAATCACAATTTCTTTAAAATATATTTGGTAATCTTGATTAGAATTTTAAATAAGGGTATCGTGGAGTCTTGTTCTGTTAGTGATTGTGATGTGCCAAAAAGAAACAATCCAAGTAATCACACTTTTCACAGGTAAATAAGATATTGCCACACATTTCTCTAAAATAAAATTTCGCTACATTTATTCGTTTATCGACAAAGAAAACAGTATGGAACATAGTTTATTAATTTCCTTTGCCATAATATAGTCATATTTTATGTATGTAAGACATATTTTACGAATCTCATATAATTATAATGTATACATTCGTTTTTCGGATCACCTGTTTATTGACATTGTTGTTCTTTTACATTATATTTCTATGGTTCTAGCTCTCATGTTTCTGTCAATCACCTGAGTACTATAATCTACTATCTACATAATTTTTGGGACCGATATAGTACATTAAGAGACAAGTTAGCTTAGGTTGCTCATTGCACACAAGGCTGTGGGTTGCAGCCCGAGCCGCAGGCGAGGGCGTAACTCAGCCGAGTGTGCAATAAGCAAAAGCTCACGAGTTTCATACGACGTTTTTCAACACATTTGCGAGGAAAAAATAAAGTAATTTACCACACAGCAACAAATACGACAAAAACAAAACATGATAATTAGGTATGGAAAAGGCGCGCAGGTTTTTTTTTGTTTTTTCACACGCCCAACGCAAGAATATTTTGCGAACAAAGGGGTGAGTAAGCATACAGCCTACTTCAAAATTATAATTTTAAGTGATAAAATGCAAATATTTTAATATTTTAAAACAAAATATTGTGAATTATAAATAATTTGATAACAATAAATAATGATTTGACTTAACTAAGGACTTACACATTAATTTATTCCAAAAATGTATACGAATTTTCAGCAACAATGAGGTTTTATCCTCTTTGTTGTTAAAAAAAATAACTGTATTACCCGGCTAAATTGGGAATGCTCTGTTTACTCGCATAGAACTTACAGTAAGGTACTAATTTAACTTTGTAGGGTTAATTCTATTACGAACTAGTGTTTTATATATTATTGCACGCGTTTGTTATAGCTCGGTTTATGGCCCTAAAAGCGATGTTTTAGGGCTCACTTTATGAGCAAGTGTGTTGAAAAATCAGTAATACTGCGTGAAATCTTTGCTCAAAAATTGGTATTTGGCGTTGTGCGGTCCCTTCACTAGGTACCATACTTACATTGCCTATTATTGCACTCGCATGCAAACTTATGCACCAAATTTTCCCCGCCAAAAAGTTTTACTTTTTCTGGTGCTAAACCGCTTATTGTCTTTGACATTTTACTTTTTGGCGCCAATTTTTTCCCGCCAAAAAGTTTGACATTTTCTTTTGGCGCCAAAGCGTTAGTCACCTAGTCCATGGTACTTTCCACTTCAGGACGTGCAAAGCTAATTGTAAAGCAATAGCACTCGGCCTACATACATTATTGTTGGTTGAATATCATTGTAGACACGTTTCTCTGCACGCAGTTCTAGCCAGACCTCTTGCAACTTGCAACATGGAAGGTAAATAAATAAAACATTACATATGAATATAAATAATGTGGACATAGATTTTCCTCTGCATAATGAAAACCCTTGAAATTAATACAGAACCATTTGTTACCAGAGCAGTAAATTGGACCTACTTATGGATAAGACTCAAATATTTTAAATCTCGCTTTTCTTGTATAGTATCATAGAGAATATCCAATAGATTTCATTACACGAAAAAATAATAATTTAGTAAAATTACGGGAGCTAGTATGACGAAACTGAAATAATTTGCAATAGCGGTCTTTCTTCTTTGATCGTTAGATTAAATGGCTAGCTGTCATTTTGTAAATGAATCCAACAAATTTTCACTTATAATTATTTTTCTTACTTTACTGACCAAAATATTAATTTATTTGGTTGCTTTAGCAAAATTGCTTATTTTATACTTTTTTCACTTTTTGCTTAATATGCAACTATAATTTAATTGTGAATGTAAATCCAACAAAAAAATGTAACAACTACTCGTATGCTGTAGGTATTTTTTGTACTCGTAAATATAGTTGGATTCGTAAATATAGTGTTTTATAAACACTTCAAAGTGAGATATGCAAAACTAAAGTATATTAGCATTTAATGTTTTGCGAATCCGTAATTTTACTGAACTATTAGAAAAATCCAGTTTTTTAAGGCTTTGCCATATTGTTAAAGAAATCCAATCAATTATTGTGTAGGTATTTCTTATTAGATTAGTAATCTTATTTTTATTATTAGTGAATCTTATTAGATTAGTATTTTATTTAATGTATGTACGAGTACCTTCATCAAACAGATAACACAGTTTTCAAAAAATATAGACGCGACCACACAAAAATAGCCGTGTTTTACGCATCAAATAAAAAATGTATAATTTCCGTTATATTGTAATGGTAAAATTAGAAAGTTTATCAAGCTCGTGATCGCCTGTCGTTTGTTTAATACAAACAATCGATTCACATCACGATGGCGCTTCGTCGTTACGATTTCTGTTATTTTGACAGGTGACAGATGTCAAATTATGGTTTGAACACACTGAGCAATGTGAGCTAAGGCTGCTCCCTTCCATAGGAACCGTTCCATAAGCTCTAAGTGATATTTGTCTTTTAGGAAACTGTTTTATTTCCTTTTCATTCAAGATTTAAACCGCCTCTGTGGTCTAGTGGTTCGCCCACCCGTATAAGACGCAGGGGTCCCAGGTTCGATTCCCAGTAAGGCGGTACATTTGTACTAGTTTTGGTTGGTGGTAGAGCTTATTTAAAGTCGGCCTGGCTAGCTACCACCACCTTACTTAAGTTGGTACCCTGAGCGAAAGTGGCGCCGCGGTGAATTATATTTAATATTATAATTCTAATACACAATTTTAAAAATGTTTATCGTGGAGATTTTAGGGCCCACAGTCTAGTATTTTTAGACGGCATCGTTACATTCCCTTGTAGTCACTGCTAGAAGTAGATAGCAAAACTGTTAAAAGTGGCCGTTTTTGACACATTTGCTATCTACTTCTACAAATGACTACGAGGGCATGTAGTGATACCTTTTAAAAATACTAGACCATGGGCTTCGATCAAGAATATCCTAGATAACGCTTCACGAACTAAAACAGTACGCAATAATGGCACCTCAAATAGATACATAATCACCTCTTATTTCGTGGAAACTCACATTTTATATCACTTATTTTGTACTTATTTTGTACAAAAACACATCTTTAATCACTTACTTTGTGCAAAATAAGCGCCCAGTTTGTAAGTGGGCCGCTATTTGAGGTGCCATTTTTGAGACTTTGACAGGACATCTAGGGTATTCTTGATCGAAGACCATGGGCCCTAAAATCTCCACGATAAACATTATTAAAATCTTTCACTTCCACTTTCTGCCTTATCATTACTTAACGGTGAGGTGAAGGTATAAGCACTATCCCGTCGTGCATAAAAAAAAGATTACATAAAATGGTTGCTATTCAGACATCAATTAATTTCAAAATTTGGTTAGCATTCGTACAGAGTTGTTACTTTTAAATTCAAAATTACGATATTGAATGCAAAGTTAGAAATTATAAGTCAGATAGTGTTCGCCTGTTGTCGTGAATTTTGTATTTTCCTTACAGGTATACTAATTCACAGATATTATAAGTTTATGTAGGTATTTATGTCCGAGAAGTGAATAATCAGTAACATTACCTCATTATACGAGGTTCGTAAGTAACTATTTGAAACATCAAAACTTTAATAAGTAAGTTAAAGGAAAGTTATTTATGTTTAAGTACAACCAATGACCTTGTTTACTTTATGCTTTGGCAGAGTTACTTAACAGTTTGCTTATCCGAGAAATTAAAAACCATAAATCATAAAAATATAATCAATTTGAATTTCGAACCATAATTAAAATAAGGTGATAATTTGTCATATTTTATATACTTAGCGTGTTTAAAAAGGGTTTTGTCTTCATGAAGATTAGATATTCCCAAGGCAGGTATTACCTTCTAAGTTTAAACGCAAAATATTTTTTCTTCGAACCAAGTAACGTGTCAATGATGCTGGCTCCATACAGCCTCATTAAGCACCAAGGCTGAGCGCTGAGCGTGCACGCGAACCGATGACGTCACGCGTAGGGCTTCTGAATTCAAATTCACGATGCTTAGAAACAAGGTGCGGTGGCTGTTTACTCCTTCGCTAGAATATTAAAAACTCTTATTGTAAATTCGTTCAGTTTATTTTTTAATTATCCGAACTCTTTTGTTAGTTTCCTAATTTGAATTAACGAACATGCTTTAGAAGGCGGCGCGTGAACAGTTGTTGTTATCAAATTATATTTCTCAACTATCTTAGACTAACAATGCAGTGACCTTCAGTATGTAGTGTGTATCTAGCACGAAAACATGTCATAGCAACCACAGAGCAATACCAAAGCGTTTCTAAACTCAAGCAGATACAAATAAACTGCACATAGACACAATTTTCCCGCCAAAATTGACCCATAATTATTTACTCTATGTTATTTTGACGCCCATTGTTCTAATGGCATACAATTAAAAATATATGCAGACCATAGACAACATCAACGGATGCAGTGGAAATACGTATTCGTCACCACTTTCCCTTGAAAAATAACCGTACGGTGTCGCAACGAGGAAAACCGTTAAAGAGTATGGATAGCACAAAAAAAATATAAATAAATAATAATAAGAATAATCATACCTTTCGAAATTATAATCCTTAAATGAAAAAAAAATATAAGCAATATAACTTCCACACTATATATGGTAAAATATGCAAGAAAGTAAATAAATGGACATGCAAAAGGGAATGTCTGAAAAAATCTAATTGGCTGAATATTAAAAAAACACTCGTCTTCGCAAAAGTACGGAAGTAATAGCAGAATGGAGATAATTCCCTAATTACCACATATTAAAATAAAAAAGTCAACTAACAGCAGGCTCTTTTTGACATTTCGGCATAGCCATTTTATGTCAAAGACAGTTGACTTTTTTATATGGTATGTAGTGATTATGCAATAATCTCCTTCTGCTGTTACTTCCGTACATTTGCAAAGACTAAGTAATTATATTTTTGTTTAATTTTTCACGCAACAAAAAATTCTATTTCTTTAAAAAAATATTTAGCCAATTTGATTTTTTGCAGACATGCTACACTGTCAGGACAGAAACACAACTTGCGCTTATACCAACTACTGTACACGTGTTTTGCCCTAATCAAATGCAGTGCCTGTATTATGAGTTTGCACAGTTACTATTACAATACTCGAAAGCGACTCTAGTAAGCAATTTTGTATGCAATTTGGCACAGCGCCTCTGGCGGTAACTACACTAAACTAAAAGTTGTCATACAAATGACAACTACAGTCGCTATCGAGTATAGAGGAGAGTAAGCGTAAACTCATAATAATATTTAGAAAGAAAGAAAGAAAAATAATTTATATGAGACATGAACACAAAACAAACACTGAAAATCGAACAGATAGTCTCAAAACGGTTCCGACTCAGCATAATGCATGGTCTGCGACCGGATCGTTGACGCTGCGATAAATATACTACCTAAAACTAAAACAATATAATATCTAATATGTATGTATGCACTCCCTAAACGAACAAAACCTGTCTGGGTTAAAATTTAAGGGCTTATGTTTAAATTATTACCATACTTTAATTTTAAGATTTGCCTGCAAATGTATATTGTATTAAAAACTTTAAAAATAAACAGTTTAATTTTTTTTTTACTAAGGTTAGGTAACCTAACCCAGAATTAGTAAACGCTCACCAAAACTTGGGCGGTTTGGATTTGGTGAGCTAAATGCTAATTTTGGAGAACCAAAATGTTTTTTTGTATACTTGGTATGGCACCTTACCACATGCTAAGTATTAATTCCCAGAATAAACTAATATTACAAGAAGCATATAGTATTTTTTTTAAAGTTTATGAAACAGCAGAGCGTTAAATAACCCAAATTAACAATCAAACAACCAGAATTTAGTGCTACTTATACACCTGTAAGCGAAAATGACTTCTATTTAAAGGATAAAATCAGATGAAACTCAATCCTTTAGCAAACATAAAACAAAACACAATTTATTATTAATAAAATAAATTAGGGCAATGAACTTACTGGTGTTTAAAAAAATCCGCTTATAATAACAACCTTATTTCGCTGACGCTAATTAGCAACTATTAGCATACGCTTATTGATTTGAAAGAAAGAACATTTATTGAATTTATATTTTGCTAACAACACATTTTGTATTAGCAGCATTTTTAATTTTACAAAGCAATTGTTCAAATTTTTCTGCTGACACTACCGTGCCCATACGCTGGGCGTGAGTTGCGCAACGTAAACGCGCACTTTTTGTTTACTCTTACAGCTTGTATCGTACCGTATGCTTCTACGTCATCTTTTGTTATCTATGGTTCGCTTCGAACCTTAAAAGACTCCACGCAAGAACTGGCAGTATGGCTTAGCACCATGAAAAAAGTTTTAGTAATGTAATAAACAATGTAAAGGTTTTCAAGTTTGAAACGATGAGTTGGTTCTTCTCAGAAAAACCAATGGTTGCATCCCAGTCGACTAATTGCTGAGTCATCGATCGTACATTTTAACCATGGAAAGTAAAATATTGAACACTACTATTTTACAATACTCGTAAGTAAATAAATTGTTTTCCATGGTTAAAATAGGTACTCGTATATACTGTGGTGACCGATGCGATTACTCAGCGATTAGTCTGTTGGAATGTATTCAATAGTTTTATGAGAGACCTTTTTGGTACTTTCAGAACCATATTAATTAAAAAATACTTGCTTTGTAGAGCAGATGTTATATTTTGGTATTGGGAATTTGATTTCTACATTTAACACCTATTTCAAAATGTGATCCTAACAAACATCTTGGCCATTTTATGTCAAAACATAAAGATGTAAGTAGTTTCATTTTAAGTAAGTACCTAATACTTATTACCTATAATCCACCTATTAATCAAACAATTACGAGCGATCGCATAAATTTAAATTCAAGAAATCAAACCACATTTACCTTTTATAACAAACAAATGAAGACAGTTTCCCTACCAATTCGTTATTTTTTGATAACAAAAGCACCGAATAGTGTTCGAATTGCAAAACTAACATTTTGCTATTAACTATGATAGACAATACAATATCATAACTATAGACAATTTTGATACATCCGTGGTTTTGTACGCGCAGTCATAGATAGATCGGCCTTGTGAGTGCTGTTCAACCGGTGACACACTTTTGAGTTGGCTTGACGCCTTACAGCTGTGCAAGCGAAAAAACACCTTAACTCACATACAAATAAACTGCATTCTGCCTTGAACTTGCTGAGAGATGCAGCATTTAAAGGAGTAACAACCTTATTTTATGCAAATAAAGCATAAATTGCGGGAATGCTTGCCGAGTTAAGTTTTAATTGAGACAACGCGCGTCCTATCGCGAAATTTCGAAATTTGAAATTCGAATTTCGCGGTTTTTTTGGTTGTTACGCGTGGTTTTTGCATGGGCTGAACAAATACCTTTGCCCTTTGGCGGGATTTAAAATAGTGCGTTTCCGGCCATCTTGTCAATTTTACTGTTTTAAATATGAAGTGAAATAGGTTTGCGCTGTCGTACTTCTACCACAGAATACACCACATTGGTATCTATTGTAATAACCACAGATAGAAAGATAATAATATCATGGTAGGTTGGTAAAGTTGTAATGTAACGTAATTGTAAACAAAATAACTAGTAAGCTTTAATCATTTGAAAATAGTGACTAAATATTCTCGATCGATAGTGTTTTGTTTTCATGTAAACTTTTTTAAGTTCTAATAACTATTTACCTTCTTGCATTTCAACTTAGAATATCTTTTCGACGTAAAATATCACGCAAGACATCAAGCTTAACGTAACGCCGCGGTTGATTCGTAACGTGTTTTTCAGGCTGAAACTTCTTTTATAGCTCAAAAGAAAAAAAGGAAAATAAAGGTAAGTATATATTTTCATTTAATAAATTTAAATCGGACTTACATAATTATAAAGTTGAAAAAAGAGTTTTAGGAACACAATGGTCACAATTCAGTCTTTGAGTCTTAGGTCAACTTTTAAAACAAACGCGCGAAAATATATTATGCACCTGTGGCTCTACCATAAGTTGATGCCATAGCCAGACATCGATTGAATACTTGTTCTCTCTTTCGCTCCCATTGGAGTGGAAGAGAGAAAACGATAGCTTTCGATACCGAAAACGATTTGCATCAACTCATGGTATGTAGAGCTACTGCTACTTACACGTACTCTATGTTTTTGGAAGAAAAAAGAACAAAATAATGCTTTTGAAAAGCTTTCAATGAGGGCTTTTCACAATGACAAAAAACTATAGGCTTGATAGATGGCGTTGATAAAAATGTGTGTCAATGTGATTTTTTTACTAAGCTTCGAAGAGTATCAACACCATCTAGTGAGGCAAATAGTTACTATTTTTAATGTTCGAAGAGTATCAACACCATATAGTGAGGAAAATAGTTACTATTTTTATTTTTTAAATGTCACTTTGTAAAGCCCTCATTCAGATAAGCATGTACCTTTGTTTTATTTTTCTTTTTTAAAAAAGAAAATTATGATTAATCCTATTTTCACTTGCAAAACTTAAGTCAGGACTCAAATAGTTAGTGCATTTAAGCATATTTAAGTCATTAGAAAATTATCTATCAAACAATGTGCAATTTAATACATAAGTACTATTATATATTAAATCAAAGTCCATGATGTTATCTTGAAACACTAGTGTTTATCTAGCGCTGTCATTGATTTATTGTCTAATTGTATCAAATAGAATATTGTCATTATATTTGTGATCACTAGATGTCATGTCACTATGTTGTAATATTGTAGGTTAACTTTTTACAAGTAAATTTTACTTTTTACACAACATTGTCAATTGAGGGGTGTTTTGGAAAAACGACCAATGTCACATTGATAAAGTTTTTCAGGAAATAAATAAAAGTTTTTTAAATTAGTTGTTTTTCCAGAAACCCCTAAACTTTGTAGCTAAGATATTTCTACTGGACGTTGGCTGTTTTTGCTCATAATGTCATACACTTCTTAAAGTATGAAACGCGAAAAATCCAAAGAGCAAAAAAACTCGATTTAAAAAGAAATTGACATTGGTCGTTTTTCCAAAACACCCTTTTTTACTCAATTTAATTTAATCTTAGATAAAAAAAAATTATAACTTTGATTGTATTACTAACATGCTAACTTGACATTTCCATGACATTGTTTTTATTTTTATTTTACTTTTTGGATATTGCTTTGCTTCCATTTCATTGACTTTGCATACTTTGCTTACTGACTTGACATTTTTTTTAAATGATTGTTTTCTACTAATAAACTCATAGATATAGTATACATAAACTAATCATTTCTGATATTATAAAATTAGCGTCATCGTCATTCTATCTGTACTGTTTGCATGCCAGTATCTGGTGCATCACATGAGCCATTTTATTTTTACAACTTTTTGTACTGTGAATGCTTGCAAAATAAAATATTCTTATTCTTATTCTATTCTATTCACGACTGCTGTTTTTGGCCAAAAACCAAAAAACAGAGAGTGTGATGTGTTTAGGGTTCATGTATGTACAATAATATTTCTGCACATTAAAGTTGTATTTGCCAAATACTACAAACATATACCATGGTCGAGTGGTCGTCGATATACGACCTCCGTAGTCGAGTGTTTTGTACGCCGGATTTCAAGGCGTCACCATCTCTTGAGGTCCCGGGTTCGATCCCCGGCTGGGTCAATGTAGAAAATGAACTTTTCTATATTGTCTCAGGTCTGGGTGTTTGTGATACCACATATTACATATACGATTGTCTCTGATTTCCATAACACAAGTGCTTACTTACTTTGGGATCGGAGCAATGTATGTGATGTTGTCAAATATTTATTTAACTATATTTATTTACCTATATAATTACCTAAGATAATTTTTCTTTGATAACATAACTAGTTCATAGTAAACAATTTCTCGTTAGTTGGAACACGCTAAAATATATTGTACTTATAAAAGCTAAAATCTTGAGAAACCAAGTTATGCGCCTACAATAGCGAGCCATACGTGCTAATGTTTAACCTTAACGGATTTTGGATGTATAGGCCAAAATGGCTCAGTTTTCAAAATCCTAAATACCTAATCGTGCCTATAAGAACGAAAAAGTTTTAATTTTCCTACATTTAGGGGATTAATTACTATTTTATTGGATTTTAGTTACGATTAGGTAAAGTATGAAGGATATTAATCTGAAAACTGAGTCTTTTTGGCTCAGTTTTTTGTCTCACTTTACATACAAGGACTCTGCTTCTATTCTAGGTGTTATTATTATTCTAAGGCTATTATCGCGTTTCAGTGATAGGCAGCTATAGGGCATATCAGACATATTTTAAGCTTTCCAATAAATAGTTGTTTAGACTCCGTGGGTGGCCCCCGACAAGGTGGACCGACGATCTGGTGAAGGTCGCGGGAAGCCGCTGGATGCGGGCAGCGCAGGACCGATCATCGTGGAGATCCTTAGGGGAGGCTTATACCCAGCAGTGGGTGTCGTGCGGTTGATATGATGATGATGAAGACTTTTTTACAGTAACAGTGGCTACAGATTTTTTAACTGATTCTGTTCTGTAATCTGTTATGATAACTAATTCATATGGATTAGTTAATGGAGAAGGCCAATGGATCTGTTGAATCACTTGACTTTATAACCATGTATCTAAATGTCTAACAATACACTTTTTTATTTTTTTATTCATTTTCATTCATTACAGGATAATCCCAATTCAACATTGTGGGCATCTTATTTTTATATTATAACTCCTACTTACTATTACTTATAATAACTTACATAACTAACAATATATAAAACTACTCTTACTCTTAGTTTAATTTTAACTCAACTAATCATTAGCTATACACCTTATTTCTATCAGTGGAGACTTATAAATGACTGTTTGTTGCTAATTTTTTATGTATTTAAAATGTATTAGTCGATAGTCTTCCTAAAATTTATAAATAAAATAATAAAAAAATAATAAAATTAAATAATAATACTCTTGCGAGATCACCCAAATTGCTTGAGAAAATATCAATTCTCTCATGTACTTCATTCACTTGTTTTAATCAAGCGAGAAGTTTTCAAGTTATAAGAGTTTGAAGGAAATGCCAAGCGGACTGAAGTATGTGCATTATTATGACGTAAGACGTAAGGTTCGCAACCCGCTTTATGACGTCATAACGCGAGTCAAAATATCAGGAGTATCATATCTAGACCATATAACTTTTGTTTTAAGAGATATTGCGAAAATTTCTTCACAGTTGTGCATTTCTTCTTCGCTAAACAGAAATCGATGGCCAGACTCATTACAGTACCCATAGCACGAACAGCTATCAAAAAAAATAACTCGCGTAAAATCATTCGATAGTTAAATTTTGTATTGGAAATTTGTACAACGCCATCTATCGCCGATAAGCGAAATGAAATTTTCCATAGAGAATTGTCTATCGAGTAATTTTACGTGCGTTTTTTTTCTCGATAGCTGTTCGTGCTAAGGGTACTGATATGCAGACATTTAAAAAAAGAAAAACTGTTAACTTTGTAACTTCTTTTCAGGCTCGGAAATTTGTTAAGTCTTATCTCAACGAAATGCATATGGCGACTGAGAACTGTGAGAACAATCAATACATTACAAAAGGGCTAATATAAACACAATACCTTGCCTGTCTGTTTGTCAACACAATAAGTTTCCATTAACAAAAGTGAAATTTAACCTTCCGCCGTGTTGCAAAAGTCGCTTTTTAATTTTCGCAATACTCCCTTCAAGGTGATAAAATGATTGTTTCGTTTTTTTTTCGCCGCGTTGATAAGCGAAACCGGGTCAGTATCTAGTCCTTGAGATGGAAAATCGGTGGAAATTTGAATTTAAGGTCAATTTTTATTGACAATTAAACGGTTTAATTGTAACAATTGTAAATATTCACTTCAGTTAGGTCTTCGCGATGGTTTTTTTGTGATGGATGACCATAATTATGGAAAGCCATTTGATTTCCATCCTTCATTCATCCTTCAATGATGCAGGTTAATTGATTAAGTAATTATTTAATGAAAAATTACTAATTATTCAAAATTGATAATTTTTTAATAATTAGTAACCTTTTCTATACGACGTGTTAAATTTGTTCAGTTTGATGGTCCCTATCTACCATTATCGGCATTAGGGGTTATTATGTAACACGTTGTCTAAAGGATAGAAATGCTAATATGCCAACCTTGTTATTATATTTTTTTATTATAGTAGTAGTGGCTCTACTTGATTATTTGTTTTTTAGTAATCGCATAAAAAAACTTCAAAACCAAAGAAAAAAAATCGTATTGCAGCTGCAGCACACTATAATATACCGTGGAAGTGTGACGTCACATAATGGCGGAGTTTGACGTTTTGGGTAAAAACATAGCAAGCAAGTTTCTCTTCTTGAGACGTGGAATACACCCAGAAGCAAAACAATACGGCATAATACTTACTCCTTACACCAAAATAACTTAATAATTTGATAACAAAGCAAAAGAGTGCCAACGTCCTCGTCTTTGTTTTTACCCAAATCTACATTATAGCTTCCACTATTTTCAAGGCTATGACAGAACTAAATCCATGTTGAAATAAAACCTTTTTGCATAAAATATGTATTTTTAAACGATCACATAACAGTGACAGGTGTTGCGTATACCTAAACACAACACGACAATGTCCCCTCCCGCCAATTGCAATACATAATAGCGAGTGACGTCACCGACGCGTGCGCACGCATAGCTACAGGCTGGTGCTGCATTCACATCGATGCAGTCTTGAAAGACGTCTTTGATTTTTTTTGTATTACAACGGGTCAATGCTTAGCTTTTCCACCTGATGTTAAGTGATGATAAGGCTAAAAGGGAAGCGCACTACACCCGGAATTCTCGACCCCTAACTGGCTATCTTACCTCTAACTGCCGGAACACAACAATATCAAATTGTTGTTATGGCGTCAGACTTAGGTAAGATGGTGGTAGCTAATCAGGCTTAACCTAAGCCTTACCACCAACCATGTCTGGATAAGAAGGAAGGGCCATTATCTAAGGGCCCAAAGCAGGTGGGTGTTCATGGGATGGGTGACCAAAAATTTGTCATTTCAAGTTTCTCCATTTTTGGGAAGGCTTTTTAGCCTTTGCAGTCGGTAACACCCACCAATCGTCATTGGGCCTGTGTGTTGGGTTCTGGCCCATCCTCCTTATTCACCCTGTGCCCCAGCAGTGGGGATATTAAAAAACTGACGTCGAATCTAGTGGGCTGGGAATAAGATCTATTCTCTAATATCATGTGTAATGCACTCGCCTGCATTCACGTTCGAACGCAGCATAGAATAGAACCTAGGCCAACATTATCATATCGCTAGGAGCGCATACGCCACACATGCACGTACACACATAAAATGCAACTGCGACTTAACAGCTTTGATACTTGATTAAGTTAGCATGGTTTGGTGTTTTTATTACTAAATTGTATAACCTAGGATGCACTTGCTTAGATCGAAACTTATTGTGGCAAATCTTTGAGTAAAAAAGAATAGTACCTATCATTTGAGTATGATTGTATGTATACATCGTCGTTGCCTTATCGTGAAATTGGCCACATTATTATTATGATATGAAGGTGCTCGGTCATTTCATGAAACGATCACATTTCATAAAATATTGGACTGTCTCTTTGTCATAATTATTATAGTATGGTATGGATTGATCAACGAACACAAGTATCCTAATTAATACGAGTAGGTATTACTTAAAATTGGCTGACTGATTTAACATGTCTTTGGTTTATTATTATAATATGTATTATGCGTTGCCGATAGGGTTACCATCTGACAAGGCTGCAGAATGCGGGAGGGCCAAACGGGCGCTAGGATTATAGAGGTGCTAGATCCAAGTGGGGCAAAGGCTGACTTGTTGGCTGAAAGGCTCCGCGGGGTACTATCAGAGGTGGCGGCTGTCCGACGGCCAGAAAAGACGGCGGATCTGCACATTGCGGGTCTTGATGATTCCATCCGCAAGGAAGACGTGCTAAGAGAGCTTGCGGCTATAGCGGGCTGTGAGTCGCAGCGCATTAAGACGACGGAATTGATGCTCTCCATGGATGGCACGGGCTGCATCAGGGTAAGATGCCCCATTCCAGTAGCAAAGACGATCGCCAAAGGAGGCAGAGTGCAAATAGGTTGGTCCACGGCAAGGGTGAGGGCGCTCGCACCTCTTCCCATGCGGTGTTATAAATGTCTGGGGGTAGGGCACACGAAGCCCAAGTGCCCGTCTGAAGTTGACAGGAGCAGCCTCTGCTTCCGTTGCGGTGAGCCGGGCCACATGGCTGCGGCCTGCAAAGCTGAACCCCGATGCTCAGTCTGTGCTGCTAGTGGGCGGCCGGCTGACCACATCATGGGCTGTCGTAAGTGCGATCCACCGTTGACAAGGGGCAAACGCCTTGAGGACCAGCGGGTCGGTGCTGAAGTCCCATGCTGCGTACGTCAGACGCATGCAGAGGAGGGCATGTCAGACTAATTATTAGTAGGCATCCCCGAAAGTACAAAGCCGAGGATGGCTACTCCCCACCCCTCTCAGCAGAGAAAGGTCTGGGATGCGGCGCACCACATGAAGGGGGATTTGCCCCCGGCACAACGTGCCAGGAGCTGCGTTAAGCGTGGCGAAAGGGGGAACATGCCATCTTGTTCCCCCGGTCTGGACAAGCGGGTAGTGGGAGGTGAACCACTGCCTGCCTTGCACGGCCCTGACAGGTTGGGCAGATGGCCCAACTTGCTCGGCCATCTCCCGTCAGAGAGGAGGCCTGGGAAGCCGGGCAGGCCGCCAGGTCGCAGGGGTGATTGCCACAACGGACCCCCAGAGACCAACCGGTGGCGAGAGGGCAAGTGCCGGTGTTTTTAGTGAGTATTCCCCCCTCCCGGATGACGGAAGGCGGTCGTGGGGGGGACTGCAATGTTGTTAAATGTTGCGGTTCCCTCCTGGCGAGTCCCACATACGAACCTCCTGCTCACCTGCAGGGAGGGGATGCGTTAATGCATTTTCATCGGCATAAAAAAAAAAAAAGGGTTACCATCTGACACGCATTTGCCGGCCGGCTCTAAACTGAAACTGGCATTTTTAATTTCGCAGGTCTTGCTGAAATTTGAAAGCTCATACATGCTCCAAGCCCACGGCGGGCTACCCTTTCGCCCGATTGAAACCACAGATTAAAAGATTAGTGAATGAAACTGACCAAAAATAGCAATACGCGGCCTATAGATATGCATTTTTCTGAAAAATCTGACATTTTGTGCATCCTTGACGATGACGACCTTGACAGGCATCCCTTACATAGATGGTAACCTGCATACGCATTATGTGAAGACTAAATAGTAACAGCCTGTATGCATTTCGTATAATTACACAGTATGACATCTTTTATAAGATTTTGTCCTCAACAAAGCTGTGTTTGAAATGCACTCGGATTGCAACTGAATTTTGAGTGTTTATAGTCTTAAATAAATTACAAACTCTCACAAAACAGTTTGACAAGTTTTTGTATTTTATAACAACTTTAACTTTAAATAACATCTTGTTAGGCAAGGTGACTTATATGCAAAAACTATTTAAATTTTTAAGAAATTTGAAACAGTTACAAGTTAAGAATGTATTATATTTTTTACAGTTAAGTTACAAACAAGCTAAATACGAAGGTACAAATAACTTAGAAAACAACACCTTCAAGGTTTTTAAATATTTAGTCACCGTAACTGTACTTAGAAAATGTTTTCAGAACAATTTTGATAAGGTTTTTTAAAGAAACCTATTAACTGCTTAACTTTAAAGGTTAGGATAAATGATTTGTGAAATTCATATTAATTTGTGATGTTTCAATAAACTGAATTATGAAGCTTCATATTCTCATTTAACTCATAAGTAAAAAGTAAGAAAATGTAATCTGCTATTGATTATTATTGGATAGTTCTTTTTAAGTTATCGAAGTTCATTTTCACCCTGAGAACAAGCAATAAAACATTGCTGCAGATGTGCAGAAAAAATATAGGAACTTATTCTTTTAAAAGACACTTATAACAAATAGGTCAATTGCAATAGTACATTATGATAACAAGTTAGCTTAAGTTGTTTATTGCACACGAGGCTGTGGGTTGCAGCCCGAGCCATAGGCGAGGGCGTAGCTCGGCCGAGTAATAAGCAAGAGCTCACGAGTTTCATACGACGTTTTTCAATACATTTGCGAGGAAAAACAAAGTAATTTACCACACAGCAACAAATACAACAAAAACAAAATATGAAAATTATGGAAAAGGCGCGCGGGTTTTTTTTTCACACGCCCAATGCAAGAATATTTTGCGAATAAAGGGGTGAGTGAGTATCAGCCTACTTCAAAATTATAATTATAAATGATAAAATGCAAATATTTTAATACTTTATAACAAAATATTGTGAATTAT
Source organism: Agriphila straminella (assembly GCA_950108535.1). Classification (NCBI taxonomy): domain Eukaryota; kingdom Metazoa; phylum Arthropoda; class Insecta; order Lepidoptera; family Crambidae; genus Agriphila; species Agriphila straminella. The sequence goes on from OX467304.1 coordinate 15,906,122, forward strand.
GAATAATTTGACAGTAATAAATACTTGTTTAACTTAATTAATGATATTACACATTTAACTATTCCAAAAATGTATATGAATTTTCAGCAGTATAAAACTTCTTTGTTGTTCCAAAAAAAAATAATAGTATTACCCGGTTAAATTGGGAATGCTCTGTTTACTCGCATAGAACTTGCAGTAAGGTACTAATTTAACTTTGTAGGGATAATTCTCTAACGCACTAGTGTTTTATATATTATTGCACGGTGTTTGTTATAACAAACGGTTTATGGCCCTAAAAGCGATGTTTTATGGCTAACTTTACGAGCCAGTGTGTTGAAAAAAAAATCAAAATTCAAAATAATTTATTTAGTCTAGGCAGTTACAAGCACTTGTGAATGTCACAGAAGCTACGCCATCGGTTCGCAAACCCTAAGCGGGAGACCTTGTAACGAGAAGAACCGGCAAGAAACTCGTCAAGGGCTGCTTTTTTCTCCCTGTATATTTTGATTACTTTCAGAAACCTTTGTTCTTTTGTACCTTTTTAACCGACTTCCAAAAAAGGAGGAGGTTCTATGTTCGTCTGTATATTTGTTTTTTTTTTTTATTACTCAAAGACGGCTGGACCGATTGAAATGATTCAAACGTTATTACATTAGGCTCTAAACTCCCAAGTTGGTCCCATTTTTTAAAATTTGGAAATAGGTTCAGTACTTTCAATTAATTTTGAAAAAAAGCACGAAAATAGTATGATTTTGTGTGAATTACCTCGATGATTGGTCGTATTACTTCTTTGTTTATGAACTGAATAAGATAATTATTTTTTTGTTGGAAGAGGGATATTTTAAGTGTAGTTTTTTAACTGACTTAAAAAAGGAGGTTCTCAGTTTGACCCGTATTTAAGTATGTTTCTCCGCGATTATCTTACGTTTGGCTGAGCCGATTTTTCTACATATATAATATACCTTACCTACAAGGTACCTACACTAAAAATAAAAAATAAAAAAATTGTTTAAAAAAAACAAAAAACCGACTTCAAAAAACCTACCTCTAAAAAGCAAGAAATAATATTCGTAATAATAAAAATACGTCTATTGAAGTCGGGTGGGGCTTTTAGAATAAAAAAAAGGAATTTGTACTCCAGCCCCACCCGACTTCAATAGACGTATTTTTATTATTACGAATATTATTTCTTGCTTTTTAGAGGTAGGTTTTTTGAAGTCGGTTTTTTGTTTTTTTAAACAATTTTTTGTACTCCGTCCTAGGTTACATTATGAAAGTCGTTTATTATTATGAGCACTTTTTAAAAGATCACACTTCTAGAAGTCGTTTAAAGGGATTACACAGCAGACACTTCTAGAACATCGTACCCAACGCAAAAGTATCAAATCGTTTCGGACGCGCGCGCATTATATGGGTCTTGGCCATTCAACTTTTTCTTGCACAGTTTAGTACTAACCGTGCAGTGAGCCTGTCACATGCTTATGTTATCCTGGTACTTTTCATGTGAGGTCGTATCGATTATTTATCGATAACCCACATTCGGTAATCGATTGAATAACGATTATAATTTGAAAACATTTAAAAATATGAAACACAAGTTGCAGATTATTTGATTTAGCAAAAGCTATGAAATATGACACAATAATTAATGGTTATTTGCTACCAAAGGCTACATGAAAAGCTGCAAATAAGTTCTTTTGACTATCGAGTTTGGAGCTGTTTTCCTTTATTTACTCAAAAAGAACGCGGCACATTTCATAAATAAAAGCTTAATTTGTATACGATAAAATTGGTCTTAAAATATAACCAATAATATTTGCTACTTACATGAATTAAGTTGCGCATAATATAGAAAAAGAGTTATACAATGATGAATATTTTTAATATTAATTATATGGTAACACTACGAAAATAACGACTCATTTGCAAAGGTTTTAATTTTCTGGTGTAGTTTTAAAAAAGAAAACATTTAAAACTTAAAATATACGACCACTTTGTTTTAAAAAAAAGTTGGGATATACCCGTATTTACACAAATTACTATGAGGTCTCACAGTGTACGGGTATTTAAAAACCGGGATAAATGGTATTCTATGTTTTAATTTTATCAAAATCAGATCAGCTGTTTTTACTTGATTAGGCGGGTCCCTACCAAGAGCATTGCCCCGCCTTTACCTCTCATACAATTTCATCCCATATTTTAACCCCTTCAGACTTTCATACAAACTTTCATCCCCGTTTTCAACCCCTCAAACACTGATTTCGCAATAAAAGGTAGCCTACGTCCTTCCTCGAGCTCTACTCTATCTCTGTACAAAATTTCATCAAAATCGGTTCAGTAGTTTAGTTTAGGCGTGAAACCGTAACAGATAGGCAGACAAAGTTACTTAATTGCATTTTTATTTAAAAGAATGGATTGGAACTCAGTTTGATAGGCGCTAGTCTAAAATAACAAACTTGCATTTAGTGCGCAATACTCTCATATTACGAGTACAATACGCAATAATATATAATATTTTGTTGACACAGCTTTTTGTATTGGCGTTAGTTTAATTCAGGTCAATTTTGGACAATTTCATCATTCATCGTTCGGCTGGAATTTCGAATGTACTTTTTCAGCAATATATCGCGTCATTTTGAACTTACCATCCAAATTTATTGTGTCCAGTCCATGAATAGTTTCATGGACTGGACACAATATCCTTGAAATTTTCTCTAAGAAACATATGTCAAATTTCGCCACAAAATTTTGGTCAACCCATACTAAATTGATTACGTGATCTCTTTGATTTGTATGGATAGTCGTTTTATTTTTATTTTTGGCCATGTGTTCCTTAGAGAAAGTTGTTCAGTTTCATGGACTGAACACATCCTTAAAATTTAGATGGTGAATACAAAATGACCCGGTTAGTTATTAAGAACTTTTGTATATTATTGAAAGTGATTTTCAAAACTTAATTTAATCGCTTGATTATTTAATATTTATTAATTATTACCTTTTCTATGTTGTTTTTTACCCGACTACGGCGAAGCAAAAAACGGAGGGTGTATGATTTGGACCGGTATGTATGTATGTATGTTCATCTGTTACCTCATAACTTCTACTTATTTGTGTAACTAGCCAGTTTCACAGATTATCGAACGCGTGGACTGTATAGATACTTAAATGTTTTTATTTTCCGTTTATGACAGTGTTGCCACTAAAAAAACTTTCACTTTTCAGAGCGTGAAAAACTAAATTCAGTAGAAAGTGCAGTTTTTGTATCGATACTCGATCAAAACTTGTATTTCGAGTTAAATTGGCCAATAGTCAAGTAATTTTAGGTGGAATTTATAGCATTTAATTTTTTTATCAGTGCATGTCCAAATTCTCCAATAATTTGTCTCTATTTTTTTACTAATGATGCGAACTCTAATAATGGTGTTATTAAAAAATAAAAAACCCAGCGCGTTTAATTTTATTAACTTTAAATAACAAAATGTCGAAAATAACAAATTGACGATGCTAAAATCAATAACCCAATTTTGATAATGAATTATTATTAAGCAATTAAGTTAATGATTGCTTTGATTTATTTTGATAAACATTTCACACAAAACCGGTATCGCAAATCGCAATAGAGTATTCTCCTAACAAAAGGGTGATGGCCGCCACTATTCGTAATTTAAATCCACGCAAAAGTTCGCGAATAAGTGTTTTAAAATTCAGAGAAGGGGCAAAGGACTGGTCCAGTTCCATTCACACACGTATAATAAAACAGATAATAAATAGCAATGGAACCCGTTCTGTTATTCCAACTTATTACGTTACGCAAGCGAACGAGTCTTAAAAAAGAAACCAGATTTCATAGCGGTGCTTTCTTGTTACTGGCATGCAAAATGCTTGTACGAATGTCCTTTATTATTTTAAATTTCGAATGCGTTTTTGATCGCCTCGTGAAAGTATGAAAAGAGGTAATTAAGAAAAAGGTGAATCTACGAATCGGATTTTTGACATTTTGAAGTTGAGTAAAAAGTCTTGATACTTACTATGTAGAGTTATTTAGATGCTATTATGACAGAGACGGCGGTTACCGAATTTTAATTGGCTACTTTCTTAACGCATGCAACTTTCAGTTGCATAACCATCAAACGAAATGAGAAACAATTATGTATGTATTAATACCCCGGAAAAAAGAAGCGTTTTTGGCACTTTCTAGAGATTTCGTATAATTTTGTTCACGCCAATTTTTGTAGGCCCAGTGAGCACTGTATCTCACGCCATCGGCATTAAAACGAACGGTACAATAGAAGTTTTTCAAACATTTAAACGGTCTTTATGATTTTTGAATAGATAGCGATGCATTTTAAAACGTTTACTATAAAGGAAAAGAGCCATATTTTCGTTAGCAGAGTGATTTAACCCACCACATAAAGTTAATAAGCTACGATTTCATGTCTGTCACGCAAGCATTATTTTTTTAACTATTTGGCAACTGAGCGAACTTAACACTTAGAAAAAACTACCGTCTTTTTAAATGACTCACTATTTTGATTACATTTTGCGGAGCCTTCGAAAGTGGACAAACATTCGGTTCTTTCTATTATTTCTTGGAAAAGAGAGTTCCATCCAACTACGCTAGCAATGAATCATCCACCAAAGCTCATAAATTACATTTTATAAACACAATGAAAAGGAAAGTATCTATTTTATTGTTGAAAAATATCTGTTTATTTGATTTGTGAAGTAAGATGCAAATAAACAATACAAAATTTTAGTGAATTACGTAGATTTATTTACAAACTTTGAATAAAGATTACGAATAGTTTGGGAGAATCATTAGGTTAAGCGTATATATATTAGTTTTTTTATCATTTAGACAAGGAGTTGTTATCCAAAAGCTGAATTAATAATATCTTCATTAAAAATCTGTGATTGAATGAGGAAAAAAAGTAAAAATATAATTTTTGATAAGTTCATACATTAATAAAATTAGAAAAATCTATCGGGAAATTAGGAAAAACTATACAACTGATTAGAAATTATTATTAATTTAATATCTCATTCATTGCTACTTTAGAAGACTCAATAGAAAATCTACTTATCAGTGAACAACTCAAATGACTTACGGGCTAATAATGATGATATGATAAAAAATACTGAAGTTTGATTGCCAGAGCGACCTTCCAGATTGCATAAAGGGGTTCAAATGATGATCATAGCAATATGTAGCACTATGTTAACCTAATTTTCAATCCTGTAATATGATAGGTTTAATTACCTAACTCCGAATATAATTTCAGGCGATAAAAAGTTTTATTTTTTTATTTTTATTTATTCATAATTTCAGTATTTGGTCGTTACCCTTTCCATTTAAGACTAATATTATCCTAAAATCTGTGTAGTTTTTTCTATACTGTTAAACTTTAGATTTTTGTATGTTCTATCCTTTTGATATGATCAAGTTCGCTCAGTCCCCGCACTAAGCCTCAATTAACTGGAAATTACCTTTAATGCTCCCACCTGAGGTGTGTGGTTGTTGTGTTTGCTGCACATTGGTCTGCGCCTCCAGCTTCGTAGTGACCGAGTTCCACATATCAAACATGTTCAACATCGTGGGCCCACTCGGGACCGGCACTGTCACAAATAATCCATAACAATAACCTCACACACTGAAACACTCATCCATTTTTAAACACTGAAAAAATTAGTCCAAGCTTCAAGATTGTTCGAGCGTAGTACAAAAACTTCTTTAAGGCTACTCACTGATCCCTGGATTCGTAATTTGTGTGTTCTTTTTTTAAATATTGCATTCGATTAATAAATACTTTTTTATACTTTTTAAATTCTACAATTACAATTATAAACTTTCTCAAATCTTCAACTAATGTAAATACGCTATAATTTGTAATCGTCTACTTTATTCGGATTTATATATCAGTCTAAAATTTCGTTCGTAAGGTTGGGTTTATTTGCTTGGGAAGTAATATATTGTGTTTATACTAATTATTAAATATTTGTGAGATATCTTAATTATTGTTATAGAATAAAAACTATCTGGTTTGTGATTATATATTGCTGTGTAAACTTGATAAACTGTGATTAAATAATCTCGGAAAACGTATTTATGTCGATATATTGTCACTGCGATATCTTCATACAAAATGCTTTGTGTGTAATCTGTGGTTTCGGTTTCTGAACGTTCCCAGTATTCGTTTTTTCCTCTTCATAGTTCGTTAAATGTTCGATTTTCAAAGTCCGCTCGCTGGCCAGTTTCAGAGCAAAGGCGGTTTAAAGACGGGAACACACGCGGCCAACATTATTCGAATTTCAAAACCGAAGAACGCGAATTTGGAATTGCGTTTTAAATTTTTGCGTCTCTTTTTTAAATTGAGTTTTTGGCGTGATGGCGTTCTTGTATGCACTGAAGTGCAGTTGCAGTGCGGGTTTCAGCTTCAGTGCTGAAGGGGTGGAGGGGCGGAAGTGGCGCCATGCTTTGCGCATGCTCGGAATCGATCCCGCATGGCCAGTGAGGTATCCCAACTAAAACACTACTTTTCTTGCCGTGTTATGTGTGGTACCTATATCTATGAGGGAGCTCTATTATGTCATTCACTTTGATGTTCTGGTTCTGTTGCTCTATGGAACGTATATACTCTTTGTTAAATACTCTTCTGTAGTGTTGTAATATGGTTGTAATGCGAACGTACTATCGATTTGGTTTTAAATTGAAGTTGTGCGATTCGAAAGTGGCCTGATCGATTGTTTTTTTTTCATCTAGAATCAATACTTTTTGAACTGAACTCTTTCGATATTCAACATAGATAACGGAACTAGGGCATTGTCCGATTGTTCTGTCTACATTATACTTTTTATAGATTATCAGATTATATTCAATAGATTATGTGAAGACTATTGAAAAACACAGGTAACTTTTATTCAATTGTTTTTTTTATTAAAATACGTAACGAAGATAATTGTTAGTAATAGATTATTATTGATGAAATATATGCTAATATAATGTAGGTACATAATAGCTGTGTTTTTTTATTTGAATCTACCCAATATTACTAAATATGTGATTATTTATAGCGACTATGATTAGGTCAGGTTCTTAAGGCTCCTATAGCCCACATTGTGGCGCCCTCATCTTAATTAAATTGACCACTTTTTGCTCTTTTGCCTACTACTACTACAACGAACTATATTTTACTGAGGTGTTTATTTGTAAATAAACTATGGAACCTTAGCTCCAATCTATACATGTGAATTTTCGATACATTATTTTCTTAGCGAGCAATAAATTAATTTGAGATGAGGGCACTACTTTGAGGTATAATAGGACCTTTAATATTATATGATAGAGCCATGTTACAAATGTTCCAACTAAAATAATAATATGACCAACAAGAATGTGAAATAAGCATGTGTTAACATAAAATAGGTGTTTATACATTTTTCATTACATCTTTAGATATAAATCTATCATTTTACGATTTAAATGCGTAAGACGAACCAACGCTGCATTCTAATAGTACTAAATGTCATAGATTTGCTTGTGAAATAGCAATTTAAGGATATTTCAAGGAATTTAGTTATATAAATACCTGTTTATTCAAATATAATTTCCTTTGTCATGAACAAGTTTAAGTATGCACTGAGAAATACTTCGAACTGGATGAAAAGTATAGTAGTACTACAAATTTAAAAAAATATATATATTCATCGATAGAACTCAAAATACGTTTAGTTCTAAATTCAAAACGGGGCTTTACCAAATATTTCCGAAATTGGGACTCTTTTTCGTAATACTTTCACGTCTTTCATAGTTTCTTTATAAACGACATAAAAAGTTATAGACTGTATCTTCCAAACCAACCAAAAAGGTTTATAAAGCTTTCAGTAATCATGTTTAAATATTTTTAAATTTCGAACGACCAAAAAGGTTTACGTATGTTCGGTGTGCCAACCAAGGAGGCGGTGTGGCAGAATAGAAAAAGTTACAACGCACATTTAAAAAGGCACGGCATTAATCAACATACTGGCTGTGCAGACATATTACGCAAGATTACGTTGCGACGCGCGAGTTTCGGCGAGACGGCGCAAAGCACTAGCGACAGCGGGAATTGGAATAAAACGCACGAATGGACACTAGCGCTGTTTTATTGGTTAGTTAGGGATTTAAGTGGAATTTTATTTTTTCCTTCGTTTCGGGACCAGCTGTCGTGGTGACTGAAGCCGTTTGTGTGCCCTCTAGCGATGATTTTGTAAATACTTTTAGTTTTTAATTAACAAAATTCAGCGGAAAGTTTTAGGCTTTAAAAATGAAATTCTAACTTGTTTACGTTTGATTTCAGATGATCTATTGTGTGCGCATTAGAATAGCAAGTGATGCATCTTTTGTTTATGTCTACCGTTATCAAATCGTTGTCATTTTTTATGAACTGATAACAACATTTTGTGAGTACGATGAATTAATCTATTCATAATGGCAATAATATACCGCTTATCGGGAAAGCTAGCGCCGGAAAATGCAGTTATTCCGATCTGTTACCCCAAAGAATTCACCCTGAGGTGAATTCTGGAAAACCTCTTCCCGAGAATTCTCCCTATGCTAGCTCCCTACCTAGCGTAGGGTAAATTCTCGGATATACGTTTCCTCCTACAATTCACCTCAGGGTGGATTTTCTCGGTTATAACGATCTGTTACTTGTTACCCACCAGTAACCGATCGGAATAACCGGGAAAAAGTTCCACATTTGAAAACGTTAGTTTTCTCTGTAGTTCCTCTTTAACATTTAAGTTGTCAATGACAACTTGTCATTATTGTCTTCAAACGCCTTTAAACACTAACTCCATTGCTTTAGCTTGTGAAGATTGAAGATCTTTTACTTGATTATACCCTAGGTATTTTATAAACATAATTACCTACATAAAAAATGTGACTGACTTCCCCAGAAATTCCACAAAAATTAAGTGAAATAAAACCAAAACCAGCCGACAAAGAAGTCAAACTAGTGGACTGCATCCTTTTCTTATTAAGTCAAAATCGGGGTTGCCAGGAATCACATTTGAATTATTACTACCTCCGCGAATGTAATCAATCAACGTTAAACGGCAATAAAAAGTTTGCGAAAAAAAGTTTTATAGTTTTAAAAGTAAAGAGTTTGTAAATGATTATTAAACTTTTTTATTACAACTCTGTCTTAAGAACTTTCAATAAAAAAAAATACTTTGTTAATAACAAAGTTTGTATACCTTGATTTTTGAAAGTAAAAAGTTTGAATATCCAAACTTTTTTATTACAACCTGCTGTTAGCTCATGCCTTGCGCCCGTTGCCTCTCAAGTGAAAGTAAGAACTGCCAAAATATCTCGTGAAAGCGGACTCTCGCCTGATCGAAGCCATAATTATTATTACCTATTATAAGAGATATGCTAAAAGCAAAAGCCGGATGTACCGATCGATTCGTAGTTCGATGAAAGATTTATGTGTTTAATTTTAGACTGAATGGTTGCAACGCCTTTGTACACGTAACCTTTTTCAACGTTTTCAGTTTTCAAAAAAGGAGTTCTGAATTCGAATTTTTGGATAAGCGCACCTTTATGTCTGAGTCTGAGCCATTAGGAAGCGTTTTTTTTTTAGTTTTTCATTTTTTAAGTTGTCCTCTTGACAATTTTAATGTGATTCGAAGTTTTCTATTCCATAACTGATTTCTAAATTCCTACTTACTAAAATTTGTTTTTTGTTGTTATTTTCTGTCTAAGTAAAACTCACAATTTAAGTAGGAAGTCGACAAAAGATTATTTTCTTGATTTATATTAATTAATATGTTTTCAATCTTATCTACTTAAATTATTTACATATGTTAATTGATTATTACAATGTTATTTAAGAGTATTCTAACAGTTTGATATTGTTGACAAAAATCATAACATTCAGTACTTACTTGCAGAAAAAAAAATAGGAGAAATTATAGTCAAAGTCAAAAAGAAATTATACAGTCAAAAATCGGCAAATTGACTATTACAGCTTTCGAACAATACCAAATTCAAATAAAATCAGGTTGAATTTATCAGAGAAATGCCTTTCCTAACTTAACTCTTGTATGGAAAATCATATGGTGGTCCCTATTTTCTTTTCAGCACTAGGTATATAATTCTCATATTAAATTACAGTAAAGGTACCAAATAAGTCTGTTAATACAAATTTTACAGTGAGGGTGGTAGGATAAAAGAATGACGATTTAAAAATGCTTTTGAGCTTGTTTGAATAAAGATTTTTTCATTTCATTTCACAGTAAGATCCAATTGTTACTAAATCAGATGAATGCTCTAGATAAAACTCTATTACCTATTTACACTCTCTTTAACATAATTAATAGTTAAAAGTTTTTAAATAGTAATAATTAAAATAATTATAATTAGTAACTACCTATGTCTACAAGGTTATTTTGAGTATATACGAAACCTGAAAACTGTTAATTCAGAATCAGTAATAGAATCGATTGCAATATTTTTGTATCATGTTATATTTTGACTAAATAATATTTAGAAAACCATAGTTAAGGCACACCCTACTAACGGGACAACACAAAAAGCTTGTAACTTCGTGAGTTTTTAAAGAATCATTTTTTATACTGATTCTTAAAATGAAAATATGTGACCCGTGTTCGGCTTTCGTATAAGGTACAAAAAATAATGTTGTAATGTAACAGATAAGTACTTTTAACAAAAAAGTCCACATTTTTATTATATTTTAATTTTGCGTGTCAATAAAAGATAATTAAAAGAGATAATTAATTAATATACAGTTAAATATACGCGTTAAGTTACTGGTTACAGTATTGCATGTCGCAAGGACGTAAAGAACCTGCCATTATTCACTCATTAATATTAAGAATTCTAACCTTTTGTTCTTTATCTCAATTAAAATTTTAATCAGAAGCCTATTTTGAATCTACAATTTGCCAATAGCAGTCATTTTGAATTTTAAATTTCAAAAATCGAACATGATGAAAATGTAAAAAGTTTTTATGCTTTTATTTTTTATTTTTAAATTGTACATTTTAAACTTGAGGCAGGATAACTGAATACTCCTTGGAGCCTTAAGAACTGTTTGAATAACTTAAAAACAGAACTCAGTTGTTTAGTAAACAACTGAAATCTAATCGTTTTAACACCGACCCAATAATAAAACAAACAAAAATAATAAAGATAAAGATAACAAATTATCTTAAACAGACTCATAAAAAAATGCCCTTCAGTAGGTAGGTACCCGAAAGAGAAAAATGATATTTTCTAAAGGTTTCCCAACATCTTCCGTCTCGCTCGGTTGTAGGCTAGTCATTTGCTGTCTCTTTCGCACCGTATGCAATGTAAGATCTCATGCAATTCAAGACCTTGATAAATTGCGAGTTTCGTGATAGATAATTGGTATACGGGTGAATATAATACGGGTGTTTTCAAGTATAAAATAAAAAAAAAACAATTCTCAGTACCTACTGCGATAAGATAACAAAATGCTAATAATTCGCTGAAAAAAACTTTTTATTTATAAAAAGAACCGCTATGTAAACTCTTTGCATAAATCGCTCCTAATTTTGAGTCACATTCAAACAAAACCTCTTTAGGTAGTCGATAAAAAGAAAGTGGTTCGATATTTAAAATTTCTCAAAAATAAAACAGCCGTTTAGTTTAAAAAGTATAAATCTGTTGCTGCAATACGTCCCCCACACGAGCAAAGTACGACGTCCGAACAATCTCAAAACGCTTATAATATAATATACTACTCACGTCCAACGCAATGCATTAGTTACAAATCCAAATAGTCACAAGTGTACACCGAAAAACACTGAATGCAACTTTAAAAAAATAAAAAAGTCCAATCTCCAGAACGTGCAGAACAATTGAAAGTTTCGAAAATAACGTTCTTTATTTAAAATTCGCGAACGTGAAGCTTCCAAATTCGAAAGTTTCGGCGCGCAGTGCGACCACGCGCGTGCGTTCTGCGACACAAACTGAATTTTGTAAGCGCAAGCAATCGCGCGGTTTGGCTAGCAGGATTGTGAAGGTACAGTGGCTCGGGTTGTTCTAGTCGTCAAATGGACAATTACGAATTGAACTTTTGAATTTCGAACACACCTTAATTGAAAGTGAATTTACCTTTAGGTTTAAGAAAAATGAAAACCGATTTTTTACTTTAAACGCACAGAATGCGCTCGTGATTTTTGCATAAAAAAACCTTTTTTCACTTACCCCTTATTTTAAACATTTAAAAAAATATAATTTAAATTCAGAATACGTAATTTAAGCAAAATAATATTTGGAAATTATATAAAATATTATATATAAAATTAGGAATGCGTATGTCAGAGGAAGTCTGAAAGTAGCACCAGTAACAGGGAAGTTAAAAGGGAATCGTCTGGCTTGGTTTGGACGTGTTATGAGAAGAGATGAAAGGCATGTTACTAGAAGAGTAATGGATATGGATGTTGAGGGCTGGAAAGTAAGAGGAAGACCGCAGAAAAGATGGATGGATTGTGTGCGGAATGATATGAGTGTGAAGGGAGTGGATGAGGAGATGACGAGTGACAGGAAGGAATGGAAGAGAAGGACGCACTGCACTAACCCCAAATAAATTGGGATAAGGGTAGGGGGATGATGATGAATATTTGGAAATTATTAATGATTCTCGGATTATTTGAAAGATGACAACTTTTTTCGTTGAACTCTTTACAAAAGGCAAAAGCATACAAAATATTAATAAACAGCTTTTCGTTCATAAATAATAGTCTACCACAATCAACTAAATCTGTCATCTTGCTGTTTACAAAATGTCAAACCTACGTCAACAACATTTCACAATGTTAACCGAAAATAAAGTAAAACTGAAAAAAAAAACATCAATCACTATAAAGAGCTAGTGAATAATGTCCGCTTTTTACAGTTCGGAAACCGTTTCCACTTTTATTGTTATTTTAAAACAGTAGCAAAAGAAAAGATTTTTGAGTAATGTAATGATTAATGGATTGCCATAAAATATTTTGTTTTTCAGGAAAATTCGTGTTTCAATTCAATTCACGATTTTGCACTTGACCTGAATGTAACACCAGTCATTGGCATCATTCGCCTGCCGCCCCTGAGGCCGCAGTAGTACCGCCTGTATGCCCAGTAACTGGACCTCACACCCTCTTCACCCCCACACACCAATGCGACACACGAACGTAACACCAGTGGCATCACTCGCCTGCCGTCCCTGAGGCTCTTGTAGTACCCCCTGTTTGCCCAGTCACTGGACCTCGCACCCTCCACCCACCAATGCGAGACACGAATGTAGCACCAGTGACATCACTCGCCTGCCGTCCCTGAGGCTCTAGTAGTACCCCCTGTTAGCTCAGTCACTGGACCTCGCATCCTCCACACCCCCACACACCAATGTGAGACACGAATGTAATGTAACACCAGTCATTGGCATCATGCGCCTGCCGCCCCTGAGGCCGCAGTAGTACCGCCTCTATGCCCAGTCACTGGACCTTGCGCCCTCCACACCCCCACACACAATGCGAGACATGAAAGTACTTATCCAGCATTGCTCCCATTTGTGGCACGGTGGTACTTATCAGTTAAAGAATATTAACTTGTTTTGATCAAGAACGTAACTGCAAAAATGACTTAAGTGTGTACGACCCATAAACTTTATTTTGTTGGTGACCAATCATAGACTAAACTAAATTATAAATTAGTGGATGATTGCTTATTATTATATTCCCAGTCCGTTTATAGTTATTAACTAAACAAAGGTAATTACATTTATATGCGGTTTACCATTTGGAGTTTAAAGTCATTTTTTGTGTCATAGATTACAGAAATCTCTTAAAAATATTTTGGTACGTCCAACTGCGGCCTTTTTTATAATCAAAACTTCGAAGAAATATTAGGAATAGATAAAACCTTGTTTAGCGTTTATATTTTTAAACTTAAATTTTTCAAGGCAGAACTTAAACTTTAACCCTTTAACTGCGATGGCAAAATTCGCCATTTTACCGTCAAATTGTTTACCACGAGAAAGTTTAGTCACGAGAAGAGACGTTTTTTTCGTCATAATCGATTCATATGACCTATTTTTAGGCTGCGGTGATGGTGGTCCCTTCAGAGGGGCTCTGACTTAACCCTAATGTGGTGATGTAGGATGACCTACAAATATAGTCATTGTAGGACAGAAAAGTTTTTTTTTTCGAATTCGAAAAACTTATAGCAGACTTATTTATAACTAGCGGCCGCCCGCGGTTTCACCCGCATGGTTCCCGTTCCCATGGGAAAATCGGGATAAAAAGTATCCTATGTGTTAATCCAGGCTATAAACTATCTGTGTGCCAAATTACATCTAAATCCGTTCAGCCGTTTTTGCGTGATTGAGGAATAAACATCCAAACCCACAAACTTTCACATTTATAATATTAGTAGGATAATATAATATATAATATAGTAGGATTACTACAACAAACTGATGTGTTGAGACAAAAGCAGTGGCTCTGTAAGCTGTAGATCTCGCGCTTGCGACAATTTTGATAATTTTTCGAAATGGCTGAAATGTGTTTATTTTTTCGAACTTTACTATATTGGCTCAGGTCTGAGTGTTTGTAGTTCCACCGTTGTCTCTGATTTCCATAACACAAGTGCTTTAGCTACTAACTTTGGAATCAGAGCATGTTTGTGATGTTGTTTATGATAAAAAAATATAATAGAAATTCTGCTCCCAGAAAATTGTTCTTTCTGGAACCAATGGGCCAAAATGTTCTAGAATTTCCACATATTTCCAATAGTATGGTCACTCTACTTCGCCCCTGTAAAAATGACAGGAGGACATGTAAAATCCATCGACCAGCAAACCGGACGGAAAGGGTTGCGTCAATTTACAGATTTAAAAAAACCGGCCAAGTGCGAGTTGGACTCGCGCACGAAGGGTTCCGTATCAAAAAACGAAAAAAAAAAAAAAACAGTTTGTTGTACGGGAGCCCCAATTATTATTTTTTTATGTTTTTAGTATTTTTTTTTAATACATCATCTGTGAAAAAGAGCACGTCCAAAATACATGGACTAAAAACCCAGAATTAATATGAACAAGCAGGTGTACCAATAGATTGCTTAGAATGAGTGAAGAAATCCTACCTAAGTTGCAGACCCCAAATCACTGGGGTATCGGAGATTTAAGCCGACAAAGTATGTATGAAATATAGGTAAAGTCTTGCATTTAACATCACTTTTTACAACTTCGGTGATATAATATCGATTATTATATTTTAGGTAAGTGTTTTACGTCCATTCAGTGCGCTAGAAAATATGTAATTGATTTTTATCTATATTTTCATACATATTTTGTCAGCGCATAAATATGCGCTAGATATAGGAGATCCGATACCCTATGGATTTTGGATCCCCGACATAGGCAGTATTATTTCGCTCGATCTAAGCAATCGATTGGTATATAGCTCGTTCGTATTGATTGATGTCAAATGCTGGACTTTAGCAACATTACTTGGCTGGAGATACAGATTTTTTATTTTTTTTATTCTAAAAGCCCCACCCGACTTCAATAGACGTATTTTTATTATAACGAATATTATTTCTTTCTTTTTAGAGGTAGGACGTAGGTTTTTTGAAGTCAGTTTTTTTGTTATTTTTAAACAATTTTTTATTTTTTATTTTTAGTGTAGGTACCTTGTAGGTAAGGTATATTATAATATGTAGAAAAATCGGCTCAGCCAAACGTAAGATAATGAAAGTGAAAGTGAAATAAGCTTTATTCAAATAAACTTAATTGTTAAGTACTTTTGAATCGTCTATATTTTCCTACCACCCGTTCCAGACTTTTTCGCGGAGAAACATACATACGGGTCAAACTGAGAACCTCCTTTATTAAGTCGGTTAAAGAACCTACACTTAAGATATCCCTCTTCCTAAAAAAATAATTATCTTATTCAGTTCATAAACAAAGAAGTAATAATACGACCACTATCGAGGTAATTCACACAAAATCATACTATTTTCGTGCTTTTTCATGAAAAGTACTGAACCGATTTCCAAATTTTAAAAAATGGGACCAACTTGGGAGTTTACCTAATGTAATAACGTCATTTCAATCATTTCAATCGGTCCAGCCGTCTTCGAGTAATCGGTGGACATTCACAAAAAAAAACAAATATACAGACGAACATAGAACCCCTCCTTTTTTGGAAGTCGGTTAAAAATCGACTCACTTGTAGCAGCTCAGATGAAGACGGGTTTCGAATCCGCACCGCACATTTTGCCGGAATCCCAAGGTTTTCAATTATAAAATAAAATAATATAAAAAAGCCTTTTATTTCTCGCATAAACAGTTTAAGTACATTACATACATTTTTTATATTTTATATAGTATTGCATGCATGATACTTAATTAAATTAAATTTACATAATTTTAAAAATAAAAATAAATAAATTGATTTTATTGATTGATTAATAATTTTTAAGTTGTCGATAATATTAATAATTTTAAAACAATTCAATTTATTTTATATACATTTTTTTTTTTAAACATGCCTATTTTTCAAAAAAATATTGCAAGTTAATTAATTAAATTAACATTAATTTTAGATTTAGAATATAGATTTTAATGATTAAATACTTATTGATTTTTTCATTAATTTATAAATAATAATAGTTTTTTTTTAATGTTCAATTATAATAAAATTAATCATGCATAACAAATTAAATTAAATTCATTCTTTTGCAAGAACCCCTACACAGGTGAAGGCCTCCTCCAAAGAATGCCATTTATCACGGTCCCTTGTTCCATCCAATTGGGCCCGGCTATTTTTGTTATGTCGTCTTCCCATCGTGCCGCGGGCCTGCCTCTACTACGTTTGCCCTGTGGTCCTTTACATGATGTTATGTTTGAAGTCCATCTTGCATCTTGAAGTCTCGCAATGTGTCCGGCCCACTTCCATTTTAATTTTTGAGCGTGGTGTAAAGCATTAGTCGACTTTGTAATTGCGCTTATTTTTGAGTGATTTACTTTCTGAATTTTTCTTATGTTCAACATACTACGTTCCATTGCTCTTTGACAGGACATAATTTTACTTTTTGCTCTAGATGTGAATTTCCAAGTCTGGCACGCGTATGTTAAACATGGAAGAAGACACGATTTCATTACTTTTGTTTTAGTTTCTATTGGCATATTACTTTTGAAAATTTCTTTCAGGCTCCAGTACTTATTCCATGTGTTTTGAATCCTCCTCTCAATTTCTAAGTCATTACTATTCCCAGTTTGCCCAGGTACACATATTGTTCAGTAAAATTAATTGGTTTTCAATTATAAGTATTTAATGTTGAGGTTTTCAAACAAAAATTCGCTTCATTTCCTACACAATTTATTTATTATTATTTTTTTCCTCCGATAAGTAATTTATCTACACTCACAACGTAATGTTCCAAATATGAATTCAAAAATAGTAGTTTATGATACAAGGTTGGTAAGGAGGTTTTTAAAACGAGTTGACGTTTTATAAGCCCGAGCCGTAGGCGAGGGTTTATAATCGTCACGAGTTTTAAAAAACCTTAACAACCGTGTGCCATACTACGTTTTTCAATACATTTGCGAGAAAACATTATAGGTACTGCTGAAATTGTAATCTATACATATAATAAAACTGTAAATTCTAAATATTTGTGCGCGAATTACGCAAAAACCGCTAAACGAATTTTGATGGATTTTTCACAATTTAGTAGATTGAGGTCCAACTTAAAATCTAAGCTATGTTTCATCAAATTCGGGTGGGTGGAACCAGAGAAACAGCTTGAACTCTCCGTAGTACTAGCTTTCATACACTATAGAGGCCATTTTTAACTGGTTGCAATATTTTTCTACTGTCCACGCGGATGAAGTCGCGGGCGGAAGCTAGTAAAAATTAAAAAAAACGTTCGTAAACAAAAACGCACGGCACCGGCGTGCGGTAAAATCAACATTCCGCACGCTGTACTACTCCGTAAACAAAAACGCACGGCGTGCGGTAAAATCAACTTTCCGCACGCTCGACTGTCATCGTAAACTTGCATTTTCGAGCAACTGTATTGAAAAGGTTATATAAATACGTACTTTATTTACGTGAATAGGTAAAATTAAAAAAAAAAAAACTCATTACGATGCAGTCAGCTGCATCATAAAATAACTTTTTTTCTCATTACGATTCAGGGCAAATCCAAGAAGAAGGTAGTGCCGTGATATTAAAAAAAACAACGATATTTTCCCACATACTTTCCATGATTAAAATGCACTCTATGGTGATCGATGACTTATTGCGCGCCATTTTTAGAGCATTACGAAAAAAGTTTTGAATTTTGATTTCAATTTTTACATTTAGTTATACTGAATTTCGTAGGTGTTTTTTATTCTTGCTTAAAAATGTGAAAAAAATGACTCTGCAAAACTATTTTAGATGCAGCTAAGGAAATGACTTATTACAAAGGTACATAGCTAATACAACCAAAGTCTCTCTCTCTTTTCTAACGTTGATCTTTTATTTAGTAGGTTCAATCCCAAATGTATGAGTGTAGATAAAGTAGTGTATGAAACTGCACATAACTAGGTATTAAAACACTCGTGTGATACTATTAAAAACCTCGCCTACGGCTCGGTTTTTAAACACACACTCATGTTTTAATACCCCTCATTATGCATCAGTATCATAAACTACTATTATAATGTGCCCAATTTTAATTAAACCTCTTTATTGTCTCGTAGTTTTCTTTCGTACTAACTAAGCTACTTGAAAGTGATAGTAACTATCGGTCATTGCCCTCAATATAGGTTATATCTCTGCCATATCACTTGTTATCAGCTAAAATTAGGTCAGTGTGTTTGTACCACTTGAGCGAGGGGTGTCAGTTATTGTTGAGTAAAGTTGTATAATGCTCTTATTAGTTGGGTGTTATAGTTCAAGAAATCAAGTTTAGTGAACCCGTAACACCAACATTTATCGAGAAAAAACGCGTGTAAAATACTCGATGGAGTAATATTGTCGGTGGGAAATCTAACTTCGCTTTTCGGCGATAGATGGCGCTGTAAAAATTTCCCATACAAAACTACTCTATCGAACGTTTTTACGCGCGTTAGGATACAGAGTGCTTGCGGTAAAAGTTATTTTTTTGCTAAGGATGCAGAGTGCTACAAGCACTCTGCGTCCTTAGCAAAAAAATCGTGTTATCTGTAGAATTTTCGATACTTAGCGAGCAATAAAATTAAGATGAGTATGCTTTGTACTATAGGGTATATAGAGCCCTTATAAATATTGCGCCCGAAAGTGTAGTTAAATCAAATACCATATTATTATCAATTTGCTCACTAGAAATTATTGTTTATAAAATCTATAATAATATTAATATTCAATTGGATCGATACTTTCAATTGTATTTCGCAATAACGCTGCGTATGCATGTAACATATAAATTTAATAATGCTTACGCAACTACGACATAGTCCAGGAGACAAACACCTCAATACATACATATTGTGGGTTCACTCATTAACACATTGGCTAAGAAGGATGGGTCATAGCCCACCACGTCTGCCCAATGGAGATTGGTGAGTATTAATACAGATAATATAATACTGTACTGTATTACCGACGCAGGAGTTCGAGAAAATTAATTTGGTCAGCCATCCCAAGACCGACCCTTGCAAAAGTTGCTCAGCAGGGCGATTCTAAGCCACTGCGTCATAGAGATCCTCTCTCCCCTCTCTTTATCTATACTAACGAATAATAGTACAATGCAATTAAATTAACAATGTACAGCTGAAGTGACTAACTTCAGAGCCCTTGCGGTACTAAACGACGTATTTGAATCTTTAAATTTTCTCTTTTCACATTCTCGAGTGAAGTTGCAGCGGATCACTGTATATTATTTATTGATTTATACTTTATTGTACACACTAAAGAACAAAAAAAGAAAATCACAAAAACAAAGGAGACATACAATTGGCGGCCTTATCACTAAAAAGCGATTTCTGTATATACATAGCTATATTGTCAATTTAATCGCATTGTATCGTACAACTCAAACCACAAAGCGGTCACTTCAATTAAGGCATCCGTTACGAAAGGATTTTTGAAAATTCTTAAGACTGGTTTACATTATCTTAGTCTTTAGTAGAGTGCTTTTGGTGAGCGCTTTAGTTGAAACATGTAAACGGTCGTCTTATAACGTTCTAGTAGCCTTTCAACTGGAATCATCGCTTTCCAGTAGAACCCCCTGCGCGGCCGCGCCGCCCGCTCACCCCCCGCGCGACACTTTCCTCGCACTGGAAGCATGTAAATCGACATTTTAGTAGCGTTTTAGTAGAGTGCTTTAGTCAAATGACACTGTACTGGAAGCATGTAAACGCTCACTGGAAAGGCACCAAAACTACTAAAGCACTCGCATTCGAATCTACTCGCACGCTACGAAAGCACTCTACTAAAGACTAAGATAATGTAAACCAGTCTTTACGGTAAGTGGAATCCTACGCAGACAAAATCGCGAGCAAACACTGCTATACGCATCTGTATATTTCGAAGTCTTGGAAAGTTTTTAACTTTAACTTGTGCAGTATCATTCTAATATTCTCCTTCTTCCTGTTCATTATCATAAATGGATATTTGTTCACGCAAAAACGGCTGATCGGATTTGGATAAAATTTGTCACACAGCTAGTTTCTAACCTGGTTCAAAACATACGATACTGTTGTCCTGGTCAAAGGTAGGCTAGTATGTGATAAACCTAATTAATAAACCATTCTATGACTATTCAATATTCACTGCTATTGCAGTGGTTGCTAAAATTAATGATTTATTTTTCCCTATCGATTTTGTCTACGAGCAGAAATAGGCGTTAGACGTCTATAAGTAAAAATATATAGACATACATATTGATCTCTAGGTCATTTGCGCATGTGATGAAAATAGTACCTGTGGTGAAGGGTCCGTACAAACCCGTACTACTTACATCTTTACATAATTAATCAAAATAATTTACAACTTTTATTATGGATAAACCTAAAATCGCGAAAAACCCGTCTCTGTTGTCCAGGCGGTAATCGTATCCATGACCTTCGTTTGAGGAGCAAAACTAAATGCTGTAGCCATTGAGCTATTATTGTAACTTTGAAGGAGCGTATTTTTTTATAATATTGAAATTTCGCTATAAGCTAAGTGTAATTTCATTAATTTATTAATTAAGTAAGTTGTCCAAAATAAAATAAATAAATAAATTAATGTAAGAATAAATAACATGGTAGGTACAATATTTTGTAATGAGTGCGACAGAAAAAATCCTTCATTCTTTGCTTGTTAAATTCGCGCAACTGGATTGTGACGTAAGCAAGTGTTACTCCCGGAATGCCAGACCTTGTTTTCTTGGACCATGTTGAGAAGTACCTTCTAAAGAAATATTTATTGACCTTTTTGTGGGCAATCAGAGATATGTTGTTTTTCCTATTATAAAATATAACATTATTTAATAGATACTGTGAAAAACCTAATTACTGTGTTAAATATTTAAACACTATGATTGCACACAATCTCCTGCACTATGCATTTATTGGAAATTGGAAGCCATAAGCGAATTCATGAATTTCGTTGGACCATACTGGTTTTTACAGTCTTTATAATTATTATCAAGTGTCATCGTGCAATTTTCGTGTCAAATTACATGAAAACGTTGACCTTCATGATTATTATTAATTATTTACCTACACATACCTACGCTAATAATTAAGTTAATTATTTTTAAGACGCGACTTGAGTTTGTAATTAATATATGGTACATCCTTATTTATATACGACTATACCAGTGGTTCTTAGCCGATGGTCCGCGGGCCATTGGTGGTCCCTGGAAGCACCAGAAGTGGTCCGCGTAGCCACCCTTCATTCCCTTGCATACATTTTCTGTATTTTACCTTCAATCTAACTAAACAGTCCATGGCAAGACAGAAATTTTGCCAAATGGTCTTCATCATTAAAAAGTTAAGAGCCACTGGTACACGGTTCTATAATTCTTTGTTCTGTAGGTTCAATCGAGCGTTCTTGCAAAATACATAAAACTTGCTGTTTGAGCAAAATATAACAAATGAAAATAATAGCACCATTAGAAATTATTATTCATATTATTTAATTGTAAACACCAACAACCTCGCAGGAGTAGATTACTAACATCATAAACAACAATATTTTGTTCTACGACTTTTCCGAAAAGACAGACAAAAAAAATCGACTTTTCATACAAAACTCGATTAGCTGTTCGGTTTGTAGGACGAAATTCATTTTTAACCGACTTCATCAAAAGGAGGAGGTTCTCAATTCGATTGTATGTTTTTTTTTTTTTATCGTTGTTCGCGCGTATCTTCGACATTTATGGACCGATTTAGATGATTCTTTTTTTGTTCGATTGAGTTATCATGCGAGATGGTCCCATTTTTTTTTTTCAAATCGGTTCAGTAGTTTACAAGTAATCCTGAAAATAGTATGATATTAAATCAACTAACTTGACAATTTTGTTATTTATGAACCGAATTAGATGATTTTTTTTGTTGGGGAAGGGATACCTTTGTGTAGTCTTTTTAACCGACTTCAAAAAAAGGAGGTATTCAGTTTGTATGTATGTATGTTTCTCCGCGATTATCTCACGTTTGGCTGAGCCGATTTTTCTACCTAAATAATATACCTACACTACCTAATACAGAAGGTACTTACACTAAAAATAAAAAAAATAAAAAATTGTTTAAAAAACAAAAAACCGACTTCAAAAAACCTGCCTCTAAAAAAAGCAAGAAATAATATACTAATCATTAGATACGCATTATCATTGTTATAATAAAACACGTCAATTGAAGTCGGGTGGGGCTTTTAGAATAAAAAAAGGAAGATGTACTCTAGCCCCACCCGACTTTAATAGACGTGTTTTATTATAACAATGATAATGCGTATCTAATGATTAGTATATTATTTCTTGCTTTTTTTAGAGGCAGGTTTTTTGAAGTCGGTTTTTTTTGTCTGTTTTTTTAATGTTGTTGCTTATGATGTTAGTAATCTACTCCTGCGAGGTTGTTGGTGTTTACAATTAAATAATATGAATAATAATTTCTAATGGTGCTATTATTTTAATTTGTAATATTTTGCTTAACCTGCAAGTTTTTGCAAGAAAGCTCGATTGAACCTACAGAACAAAGAATTATTGAACCGTAAGTATAGTCCAGTGGTTCTTAACTTTTTAGTAATGGGAGACCTTTTGACATTTCTGTTTTGCCCTGAACCACCCCACCCACTGTTTAGATTGGAGGTAAAATACAATAAATTTAAGTAAATGAATGAAAGGATGGTCCCTGAAATGAAACCTCCACAAAGGTTTCATTTCAGGGACCATCAGTGTCCGCGGACCACCGGTTAAGAACCACTGGGTATAGTCGTATATGTAGCATATTATATTAATTACAAACTCGTTTTTTTTATTATTGAACCGTATTGTCCAGTGGTTCTTAACTTTTTAGTGATGGGAGACCATTTGTCCAAAATTTCAGTCTTGCCATGGACTGTTTAGGTTGAAGGTGGTAAAATACCCTGCTATCTGGTATCTACTCCTGCGAGGTTGTTGGTGTTTACAAATAACTCTGTACCATAGCGTAAAATAGCCATTTCCTCAGTGATGAGGATTCCGGGTGTATATCGTAACTTATAGCTGTTACAGCTGATAAGTTTCTTGCGCCCGTTCTTCTTGTCAGCTAAAAAAGTCTGGAACGGGTGGTAGGAAAATATAGACGATTCAAAAGTACTTAATAATTAAGTTTATTTGAATAAAGCTTATTTTGACTTGACTTGACTTGACTTGACTTGATTGCGCTTACACCTTCGACCATCGTCACAAATGTTGACAAAAGTGGTACCTACCCAGGTACCTATTTAAATTTGTATGAATCAATTTCTAGTCTTACTTTTGTCTAGCGTGTCTTACCTGAAAAAATAAAAAAGTTGTGTAAGTAAATTGAAAAATGTCAAACATTATATGTATACTTACCTATAAAATATGTAAGGGCGTTATTTGATATACTGTGGATGAATGGCGCTGTTATCAAGTAGGTATCATGGTAACAATTTAGAAATTGCAAACCTCAAAAAAACACTAAAATATGTCTTCTTTATGTAGGTACCCGTTAGCCAAGCTTAAGAAGCAAGCAATATACTGCAAACAATGGTATAAACGCATCTCAAACATCAAACGAAACAGGTTACATTCATATTTAAAGATTTATACTCTGTGGTATAACGGCAATGGCCGGATTCACACAGAGACGGAGCACTCACACAGCAACGATCAGCTGGCCCGAAACTGTGTCAGTAAGTCCCGTTGCGTCGACGATAAAAAACTGTCTGTGCTACTCGACGATAGATGTCGCTCTCAGTTCGTAGTTTACTATTTTATATTGCGGCTTTTGTTTTATTGAAAATTGTATTTGTATGTCATATGGTTTTTGAAATAAAGTAGTTATTTAAGTAATAAAGCTAAAGGTAGGTGTAATAACAATCTTTAGTGCTATCGATGTCAAGTAGGTAGGTACCTACTTCGCAATGGGGAGGGGAATAGTGAGAAACGTGTAAAAATTCTTAATGTATTTACCGTAAGCCATTGAAATTCTTAGACGTGTAATTGCTAAGGCTTAGGTTTAATTAAATGCCACCTCCGGGTGTCCCATTATCTATAAAATGCCGATTGCTTGAGAAGAGGTTCGTTTAGAAGTGTGTACCGTTGCAGCAGGTTCCTATATGTGTCAAACGCCGACATATTTACTCAATAGATGGCGGTAACGGTTTATGTAGTAAATAATTTTAAGTATTAATTCGATAAAATACGTACCGTGATTATTTCCTCTGTGTACGTACCTATGGCCATAGAGTACATTATTATACTAGAGATAGAGTTATCAGTCAGACCTAATGATCAACGCCATCTAACGAAATGTGACAAAAAGTGTACGATATTATAATATAAGGTACTAGTAGGTTTCTATAAATCTTGACTTGTAATTTTTTTAGGAGGTAACCGCTATGTCATGAAATAAATTTAAAATAATTTACTTTATAGCTAATCAGCTTTGACTATATATAACTGTGAAAGACACACGATACCGCGATTCAGCACGGGATAGCGACATCTCTCGACTGTTTGACAAACGAAAAATGAGCGCCATCTATCAAATAAATCCGCAACTAAAATCTTAGGCCGCGATCCCTTGTAGTGAGTCAAGTACTAAGTGAAAGGCCCCTGCCTATGGCTGCTTTATTAATGGCATTAGGAACTTATACTACGCGTTCACTTCATCATTGCCGCTACCTCCCGGCTCGCTTCGTCATACCGCACCCCCTGAGTCGCCTTTCCAGTACGGCTAGCAATGCAAAGCTTATTTTTTGTTTCTGTTGATTTAATCATTACGTTCGTTATTTGTGTTGTTATAATGATTAAAAGAGTAAAGTTCCTACATAATGGCGAACCTAACTTGTTATATAAATTAATGACACTCTTTGAACAAGAAAAAAATGAAAAACATGATTACTTTTTTGTCTACAGTACCGTTAGCTGTGACGTCATAACGGTCGTCGACGGCAATGACGAAGTGAACGCGTAGTAATTATGGTTCTTATTAGTTACATTTAATTTTAGTCAGACAAAACTAATGCTTAAGGTGATAAGTACCCATTCAAATAAGGTTATATAGTTTATTTACAAACAATAACTTCTGTGAAATATAGTTCGTTGCAGTAGTAGTAGGCAAATGTGTCAAAATTGGCCACTTTTGGCACATTTGGCAAATTTTTGAATTTTTGATACATTATTATACTTAGCGAGCTATAAAATTTAAGGTGAGGGCGCCAAAGCAAAAATGGGATCCTTAATCCTTGATTGAAGATTGCTCGGTTGTCCATCTGTCTGTCAAGGCTATTTTTCTCAGGAACACGTTAAGTTAAAAATATCAAATAGTAAAAGTAAAAACATAAAGCATAATAAACATAAACATAAAAGTAAAAAAAACCATAAAACTCAATCAAAATATATGGCTATTTATTACGCACATTTCGACTTTGTCTTTAGACTTTACATTATTTCTCGTTGATCTTTATTCATATAAAAAATGTTTTAAAAACAAAAAACCGACTTCAAAAAACCTGAATATGAAAACAAAAAAGCTTCAAAATTAAATACCTCTAAAAAGCAAGAAATAATATTCAAATCACTAGATACGCATATCATTGTAATAAAACACGTCTATTGAAGTCGGGTGGGGCTGAAGTTCAATTTCTTTCTTTATTCTAAAAGCCCCACCCGACTTCATTAGACGTGTTTTATTACAATGATATGCGTATCTAGTGATTTGAATATTATTTCTTGCTTTTTAGAGGTATTTAATTTTGAAGCTTTTTTGTTTTCATTTTCAGGTTTTTTGAAGTCGGTTTTTTGTTTTTTTATTTTTAGTGTAAGTACCTTCTGTATTTGGTAGATATAATTACTTTAGTTTATTTATATTTAGTTAATTTATATTATCTTATCCAGTAAGTATATTATCTAGGTAGATAAAACATGGGTAGACCCACGAAAGGTGCGGCATGCACGCCTTAAAAGTTAGGGTTTTTTTTAATTTAGCTTTTTGTGGTAAGTATGGTATATTTAGCGACGATATTATCTAAGTTACAATAGTCTTATGTCAATGGCTCATCACCTTTTACAAAATACTGGTTTTTCCGACGCAGGGGCGCTAATTCTTGAGGAGTTCTCCTGGTACTTCACTATCAGCTCCACTTCACCATTTGCATTATGATGAACAACATAAATAGCCTAGCAACCATATTAAAGTAATCGTATCGCACCAGTGAGATACTTAGTTTAGTAAATAGTTCCGGTGATCATCTATGGACTTCATCATCAGTTCCACTTCACCAAAATGGTACTTTTCGAAAGCAAATGCACGAGTTACATAAGAAAATACCAAAATCGCTATAGGTGTGCCTATAATATTTGAAGAGTTCCCTTGATTTCTCCAGGATCCCATTAACCTTTTTTTAAAGTCGGTTAAAAATTTACGCGAAACACCTTGCGTCACAAGAAAAAATTTTTTATAAAAAATATTGTCAAACAGTGGTGACCAATTATAATTAAAGACACCAGTCAATTTTCATACAAGCGAAGTACCTAACTTTGAAGCCTTGGTTCTCCGCCAAGGATTGACCTAGCTGTGATCTGATGATGGCCATCCAGGGAGTGAATGAAGGAGATTCCACAACCAACTGAAGATTATAAGGATCAGGTTTTCAGGATTTCCATACATTTTTATGCTAATTTCGCTGTTTTTTTAAACATATCGTTAAATCTCTTTTTCGATATTATCAAACTATTATTTTTTAACTTTTAACTGCACGCTAATGTTCAGAAACGTGGTCGGATAATCCTCCTATTTACGGCCTTACCACAAAACACTGTTTAACACGTGTTTAACTAAAACACTGTTTAAATGTGATGCTGTCACTTTTTTGACAATATTGTTTGAAAGAGACGGCACCACAATTAAACAGTGTTTTTACTAAACAGTGTTTTAAAATCTTTTGTGGTAAGGCCGTTAGTCTTTAGATATACTTAAAAATTTACGGTGAATAAGGAAGGAAAGGAAATCTACAAAGGCTTAATAATATTATTAATTTATAAGTTTCATCTTCTAATAGATAAACTTTATCAAATAAACGCCACACAAGTAATTAAACCGTTCTTTCAATAACCGATATCACGTCTCGTCAAAATGACATCTCCTGATAATGTCGAACCGTCGTCAGCAGGGATATTGTTAGAAAATGAAGTGTCAAAATGACGTTAAGATAGAACAGGAATAGTCGGGTGAATCTCGGAGAATAATGATTATTATTCACTTCTCAAGCTTACGCGCTCACTAGACATGAAATAAAACACTTTTAACGGATACTAGCGCGGTTTTATTGAAAGCACTTTGGCAACTAGTTGGTATTTGGTTTGATTTTGACCGTGACCACGGCAGCTGCAAAGGTGCCGAAACGTCGGGAAAATCAAAAATCAAACCAAATAATGATTATTGTTAACTAACGTTATGATAGAATAGGAATACTTAGTAGGGCGAATCTCAGGGAATTATTATTGTCAACTATGCATAATATTATTTTAAATAGTTTTTGACTAGCGGCCAACCGCAACATCGTCTGCGTGGGACCAAGGGAACGTGACTAGGATAAAAAATAATTTTAATCCAGGTTAAACTATCGGTGTGCCGAATTTCATCCAAACCCGTTCAGGCGTTTAGGCGTGAAGAGGTAACAATGACATTATAAACACAAACTTTCGCATTTTTACTATAAGTGGGATTATACCTCACTCTTCAAATCAAAACAAATCACATAAAATAAGGGCAAGCGAAAGCGACATTCGTCAATTCATAATGTGCCTAGGTACTTAAGTATATGTAATTTTTAAAATGATTTTAAGTATAACTTGGTTTGTAAACATGTAAAAACTAATACATAAAGTTCACTTTTAACTGTAACTTTTAATGTCTTATTTGGTAAAGAATATTTATTCACCCAACTCTTTATTGAAATAATCATAAAACACAACAAAATGGTTTTCCATTTTCCACACATAGATAAGATATACGAAAGTTATCATCATATCACAAATTTAATAAGATAACATGATTATTTTTATAAAATAGCGATTTAACTTTAAAAGACGTATGTCCATCAGCCATTTTTAATGTCCCCACTGCTGGGGCACAGGCCTTCCTTATGGGTGGATAAGGAGGACGGGCCATAACCCACCACGCGGGCCCAATGCGGATTGGTGGGTAATAAATTTTTTGTCACCCATCCCATGACCGACCCTTGCGAACGTTGCTTAACTTCCGCAATCGCTGGGCCAGGCGCTAAACCACTGCGCCACCGAGCTCCTCAAAAAAGACGTATGACCACTGAAAAATACTGTTTATTACTAAATAAAACTTAATTATACGTTAACAACAGTACCTACCTACTGTTTTTATTTTTATTTTACTTTTTTATCCTTCTTTCCCCGGTATTTTCATTTCCATTTAAAAAATCTATATTGTCAATCTCTAATTTTGTCAATGGGTACTAATAAAATACAAAATACTGACACAATTCTTTGAAATTTTGCTTTTTCAATAAATGATAAAACATAAATTGCGACTAACCCATGCCCGTGGTATTATCGATTGAGACGAAGCGACCTTCGGTAGAGTTTATAGACAACACGCAATATTATACCACCGTTACACGACTTTACTTCCTTACATGTACTTAATCACGAAAAAGGCCAGTATATTCAAAAAACTCTCTCTGTATTTTTCTTTACGTGTGAAGAGTATTGAAAATAACCTCACTTTTTCATTTTTTCAATGTTTTTGTTGTTATTTTGAGCATAAAGTCACTTTTTGGAAAAGTTACCGTTGAATATTCTTTTATATACGTAAATAAGGGATTAATAAACATTCAGTATTATCCAGAAAATATAAAATTAATGAAAATTTTCTTTGTCTTTTCATTTTTATAGTCGAGTGAAGATACGAAAATCGTATTTTTAACCGTAAAATAATCAAGATCATTTATGATACTTCAACATTTATTTTTATCTGCTCAAAAGAAAGAATATTTGATAAAATAAAGAATATTTGAACATAAGATTGATGTTTATCATTGAATCAAAAATAGGCCAATTTCGATAATTTCGAATATACTGGCCCCGCGGTCACCGGCGTCCGGACTACCTACAATAGAATAGTAGATTGTTATACAAGACGCTAAAATGACCCATTGCATACGAGGTAGTTTCATTCCCGAGCTTTAGCGAGGGAATAAATAGAAACCGAGTTACAATGGGTTTTAGCGTCGTGTGTTACACTATACTTTTCACTACGATTGCGAGAAAATAAAATACAATATTAAATAGTTTATACCCACTTCCGTAAACGAATAGGTACACTCGTTTTTCTATCCTCCACTTCATAAACTTTTTGTACAATATTTAAATAAATGATTTGTGCTTGGCGGCAAAAGATTAAAATTATTTCTTTCCTATTACAGTCACACAATTCAATCAGTTTGTAATTATAGAAAAATTCTAAAGATTTCGCGCCATGGTACCTTTTTAATTTCTGCTGTAGCAGCTAAGCAACACAAACACGCATTCTACTATTCACTCTGTACACAGAGTATAAATAAGTCTATGATTTCACCGAAGAGATGCTTTTAGTTCCATTTTCAAAAATAAGAATGAGAAACTGGGGGCCTATTACGAAACTTGGTCACGATAGTCGTCCGCAGTTCGTCGGTTGTAGTTATTACAAATATTTTCAATGTAGCTATCGTAGTCCATAGTCTATTGAACGAATAATGACGGATCCACTAGAGAGAAACTGTCAAATTTACGCAATCACTTTGCAATATTGCATACGCAAGTGCTTTGTAATAGGAATCAATCAGAACGAAGCACGGACGCAGCTGCGTGTATCGTATTAAACTTTTCGTAATAGACCCCCAGTATTAAGTCAAGCGAGTTTTTATTCGTGATTATGAATAGACTTTTTCGTTTTAGTAGGCTCATTGGTAATAGACAAACATTAAAAAAGAAAAAACTTTATCCCCTAGGGGTTATTATGCTATTTTATCTCGACTCTTGTACGTTACAATGACGCACTTTTTGAGCAAGAGGAGTGAAAAATCTATCGAGTCTCATTTTCCGGGCGTTGATGATTATACTATAAATGTTATAAATTTAACCGCCTCTGTGGTCTAGTGGTTCGTCCACACCAGTAATACGCAGGGGTCCCGGGTTCGATTCCCAGTAGGGGCCATTTGTACTCGGTTTGGTTGGTGGCAGGACTTATTTCAAGTCCGCCTGGCTAGCTACCACCATCTTACCTAAGTCTGACGCCATAACAACAATTTAAAAATTGTTGTGTTCTGACATTTAGTGGTAAGATAGCCAGTTCCTCATTGATGAATTCCGGGTGTAGTGCGCTTCCACCTTCAGCCTTATCGTCCCCTAACATCAGGTGAGGTGAAGGCCAAGCACTATATCCCGTTATGCATTAAAAAAAACTCCAAATTTACATCACAAAACGTCACAACCGCAAAATGTTATCTCACAAAGTGCACAAGCGATTTTTACCCGACTATAAAAAGGAGGAGATTCTCAGTTAGTCGGTTTTTTTCATAAATTGGTGAAGGCCAAAAGGTGACAGCTAATAGGATATTACTAATCCTTGTAATGATACTTAATGAAGCCAATATAGTTTTAGGCTGACGCTTCGAAGCTTAAATTAATTACAACTACTTAAATTATAATTTACAATCACTATGTATAAGTCAAATAAATAACTATACATACAGGGTGGAAATAAAAGACGATAGTTGGTGGGAAATTACCCTAAAAACTGATGATGGCTAATTTTACAGAAAGGAAACATTGCTTTATTTTTAAAAATAAGTAAAACTGCATTCATAGATTTTTGATTATTGATTCAGTTGGGAATCGAACGGGTTAAGGCGCTAAGATGGGTCAAATCCCAATATTCAATTCAAATTATTAAAAGATTACGCGCGTGAAGCTTTCATGAAAAAAAAATATAATGTACTTTAAATAATACACAATAGATTTAATTGAAAGCATTTATAATACCACCTTTGATGTAAAAAAATATTCCGTGGACCCTGTTTCTGATCTTATTTGCAAAATTTCTCGGAAACAGAACATTCGTTTATTTATGTTAAAGCCAACCATAAAAATCGGCGATGTTAATACCTACAATCTTAATTGAACAGATATTTTAACTAACTTGAAAGCAAAAAAAAGTAATAAAAACATGAAAAAATTGAGAATTCGGTGCTAGTTCTCAACGCAACCGCCGCGTTGGTACGCGCACTGATTTGAACCCAAAGTGGGTAGAGTTACGTTAGATTTCTTTCCATCACGGATCGACCCGTGAAATCCGTAAAAAAAAACCATCCTTTACTTTTATAATACAAATTGATAGGGTCAATGATAAGGCTCAATTTCTTCTAAATAACATAGTATCTTAAATTAAAGGCAATAAAAAAAAATTAAAAAAGGCAGACCCAAGAATGATACGAAAATGGTAGTTGAGTTCAAAAAATTATGTTTTACCTACTTAATCTTCATAATTTTTACAATAGCCTTTGAATGCAAATATTACTATTTTTTTTAAAAAAATGCATGTTTCCTTTCAGTAAAATTTGCCATCATCAATATTGATTGAGCGTACTTTCGTCGATAATAAGGGCATTATTATTTTTTGTGCAAGAGTAGGCATAATACTACTAAATATACTCATCAACTTTGTCTAGAGATACAGGTGTTATTTTCATACAAACGAGGTGACTTTAAAGCCTTGATTTTCTGCAAGGGATGTACTGTGCTGTGATCTGATGATGGCTATCCAAAGAGTGAATGGAGGAGATTCAGATCGCTATACACACCCAACTGATCTGATCAGCATTCTAAAAGATTGATGGGTTAGAGTCCTAAGTTTCAGGATTTCCATACATTTTCATGCTATTTTCGCGGTTTTTTTAAACATTTCACGCGGGTCCAATGCGGATTGGTGGGTGTTAACGACTGCAAATGCAACCGGGCCCAACGGCCTAAGGTGCTTTTCGAAGCACGGAGAAGTTCGAGATAATACATTTTTGGTCACCCATCCCATGACTGACCCTTGCGAAAGTTGCTTAACCTCCGCAATCGCTGGGCCAGGCGCTATACCACTGCGCCACCGAGATCCTCGTGTGAAAAAGTGAATAAGAAAATTTTATTATGAAAAACCAACATCATTAAAATATCCATACAAAACATCAATTTTTATAATTATGTAAAAAAGCAAAATAATGTTTACTAAAAAGTACATACATTTACATTAAAATGACTCTACTTTTCGTTAGCGCTGTGTTCTGTCGGTAAGTAAGTAGGTCATAGGGTATCTAGGTAACGGTCAGTAGGTTATCTGGGCTTACTTAGCAACCTGATAACCCTACTGTCCCCTAAGATTTTATATTTTGCGAAGGGTAGATTGACAAAAGGGGGTATAAGAGGATGGCAGAAAGGGATGATTTGGTATTTTTTTATACCGGCCTTTTCATTCTAAAAAAACATTGAAATGGAATAGAAAAACGGAATAAGCCCGACTTGCATCATTATTTAAATATTGTTTATAAATGTACCACTTAAACACAATAATTCAGCCAAGCAACCCACGAAAATTGTGTTTAAATGCTATTTAAATAATAGTTAATTAAATTTGTAATGGTGATATAGTTTGATATTTAACTGGTAACACGTTACACGCCATGCACCACTTAATGTCAATTTACGAATAACCATAACAAACGTTCTTAGAATTTTTAATTACACGTAAGACGATTGGAAAATTTACATTTATGTATCAAAACAACTTCCTTTTTAAATTGTAATCAAAACATACCTGCTGATTTATAAATAGAAGAAAACCCAGTTAAAGTGGAATACTTATAAATAAAATTTTGCCCATTTTGGCCCGCACGGTGGGTTATGGCCCATCTTTATCCACCTATAAGGAAGGCCTATGCCAGCAATGGAGGGCATTAAAATGCCTGATAATGATGAAATTAATAATAATGAAACTTTACCTTTATGAGAGAGAAATAAAGAAATTACCTGAAGCAGTGGTGGAGGCAGTGGTTATCGATACTGTACTCGACGTAGATGTTTCACTGTTAGTCATTTCAACGACCCTTTCTACTGTGACCCTCGAGCTCTCCGCTACCTCTTGAGGCTCCTCCTCCATCTGAGGGCTCGGAGCCGCCGTCAAGTCATTCGCCACAATGACATTGACAGTCGTCAACGATTCCAAATCAGAGTTTTCGCCAGTTATCTGAGAATTATCGATGTAAACGGCAGCAGAACGCGCTCCTAACGTCTCCATTACACTTTCAGCCAGAGACCTTGTTGACATTTCATCCATGTCAATATCTTGCTTTATATCTATGATGATTTGGTGACGCTTCCCACTCCCAGATGGGCTTTGCACCTGATGCACGGATACTGAGGCATCAGTCTGCGACATATGATGTTGGATTACGTGCGTCAATTGGCCCTCTAAACTTTCTCGATTGCCCGCCATTTTCACATCGACATTCACACAACACTATTCTATAGTCAGACTTATATTTTTTCAGTCGAAGTAAATTAGAGGTTTTATTGCACTTTTTTATTTTTTTTAAACTAGTGAACACGGGTATCACACAGATAAGGGATGAACACTAGTGGCTTAATGCGACGATGCAGTGCGCAGCTGCATAGAAATTGGGTCAGAGGTCGTTATACTCAGCGATTTTGGTGTCATAGTCTTTGTGCGTTTAATGGCAGTGATTGTTGGTTAGGCACGGTGTTTCACATGGCTGATGACAGTCCCGTATGGCCCTTTTCACGCCATTTGTAAGTGGTCGTATGTCACAATATGGTTTTGTAGCGAGCGCGAGGGGCGCGCGTCGCGTTCGCCGTAGCCACTGCGGCCTACGGCGTAGCGTTACGTTGCGCCGTAGCGTCTACACACTTCCGTGACAGTGTCCCGGGATAAGTCTCGGGATTTGAGTTTGTTGATGCTCTTTTCTTTTGTTTTTAGGATTGTTATTCAATTCATTATTATAACCACTATCCACTTATTAACTACTAAAATTTAAATCAGTAAAAAGTGTTTTGTAAGAAACTTTTTCTAGATAAAACAAATGATTTTTTTATTTATATGTATATTTATTTATTAATCTTTATTGCACAACAATACAAAGTATGGTACAAAGGCAGACTTAATGCTAAGAGCATGAATTCTGTACTAGTCAACCATCAGTAAAAAGACATTCATGAATTTGCAGTACATACAGTACAAAAGAGAAAATGTTACCTTTTTAAACCATAGCTGTAAAATCTTCATACTACTCGTATTTACATAGATTTTCAACTTTCAGGAGTATTATGTATGATCATATTATGATTCATAACACATTTATTTATCCTTCTGTTTTTTATTTATGGCAATGTAATTTAGTGTAAAAATATAATGAACAATCGGTTTATAAAAGTTATCTAAGTCATTTTTAAGTCCTCTTCATTAACCACTTTTAATGTCCCCACTGCTGGTAAACAGGCCTCCCTTATACAAAAAGAGGGTGAGCCTTGACCGACGGGCCCAATGCGGATAGCTGTAAGAAAAATTACAAATTTTTAAAACTATCTTCAAATCTATCCCGGGACTCCAACATCGTGTGTAGTCGCCAACTTTCGTCGACACGTGCCCGCGCCTGCGCGTCACTCTCTCCACCTTCTCTCTCTTTCTAACTGCATACATCTATCCCATTTGCACCCCTTCGATCGTTTTGGAATGACGAAAAAGCGTATAATCGAATTTATGCCGCTCCGACCCGGCCCGGGTAGGGCTAGCAAAACAAGCAGACTTTGTGTCCTTGAACCAATTTCGATTATAATATAAAAATATAGGAAATAATAGCTATGATATGATTCAATTCATCACTCCATTTCTAAGAGCCCAGGACCGTTAAAAATGGAACATTATAAAAATTCAAGTTACTTGCCAGACGTAAAATAACTGGAACATATTTGGAACCAGCACGCGTAGCATGACCACTCTCGAGAAAAGACTCGACTCACAGAACAATGGCTTGTCTACACCCAAATGTCACTTTTGTCGGGTTGAGATCGAGATACTCATGCTCGCACTTTTACACTAGTAGACTCGCATTGTTCTTTGTCGTGGCCTTATGTCAAAAGTCGACAAACGACCACTTTTCTCTTCAATTGACATTAATTTGACAGTTGAGTCGGAGAAACTACCCTTTGGGTAGTCGAGAAGGTCGAGAAAGAGTTTTTTACGTATTTTATTTTATGTAAATTTCGCAATAAAAACAAATAAAATTTATAAAAAAATAAACAAAATATTTATTAAGTGTAGTAACTAAGTATTTAAAAAAAATGAATTTTTTTGTAACTTATATTAATAAAAAAAAACAATAAATAATTCTAAATAATTTATTGCTTAATACAATAATATTGTTTCCTAATATTACCACCCTTTTTACCCAAATATAGATTTTTTAACTTTATTTTTTTATTATTGAAAAACGTAAATTAACATTTTATTTTCATACGTTGATTTCAATATTTTGTAATTTTCTCGTCAGTTTCCACAGACTACTAAATTAACAAGTGTGTTCAAATTTCTCTTAATAAAAGAAAGGCAAGCGAATCTATATCCATACAGCTAAATAATAAATAATAAAAAATTTAGCCTAAATTTTACTCAGTTTTGAGTTTTGCGTCGTGAAATGTATAGAAAGGAACAGCACATTATGAGAAACGATGGCAATTATGGTAATTTTTTACTATTGGCAACGTTATTTCTTCTCGAGCTCGAGAGAGCTTTGTCTACGGAAGTGAACGCTCTCTTGAGTGTCTCTTTATCTTAGAACTTATTTTAAAATAAGAATCATGTTTAAACTAAATTATTTCGGATCATTTTAGATAATTTCGACGTTTAATGATGTTGAAATAAAAATGTTACCTTTTAAAATTCATATTTGTAATAAAAAGACATTAAAAGATTGTAAAAATCTGAGAGCGAGTCCCACCTGTCTGTCAAACTGTGCTCGCAAATTTAGACGACCCGACAAGCAAGTCTTCGTAGACAAGAGTCCCGTTTGCTCATGCTACGCGTGCTGTGAAAGTCGCCCAAACTTGCCAGATCTACTTAATTCTGCTTAATTTTTTAAGTACGTACACACATAAAACAAAGAAGTAGTAGTTTAGATTTCCTTCTGTTTCTCGAATACTTATCTAGTCTAGTTTTCTTAAAATTGCCTATCGATAACTTTCAGGGCAAACACACGGTTTTTTGTCGTAAAAATCTACGGTTTCACCGCCGTAGCGCCTCCGTAGCGCCCGTCACCCTGTCCCCGTAGCACAAACATCAATCGAGAGAGAGAGAGAAAAAGACGGGTAAAAGTACTCGATAGCATATTCTCTATAGAAAATTATATTTCACTTTTAGGCGGTAGATGGCGCTGTACAAATTTTTCATACAAAATTACCCTATAGATTTTTATAGTTCTTTTCTCGAAAGATTTTCGTGCTACGGGTACACAGTACAGTACGTGGACAAACTTCCATAGTGCTCCATACAGATACAACACACCCGTGAAAAACCGTGTGTAGTGAAACGCCCTCAAACTTCTTTTCCTTTAACGAGAAAATAATTATCTTAAACTAGATTGTTTTTTTTTATGCAGGCTTATTTTACGGTGATAAACAGAGTGTGGACAATGGCCCTTAAACTATTTTTAATTAACTTGTTCTATTAACATTATTAACTATAATTTTCTTGAATTTTATAAGGTTAAAACCACGCTACCCCATCGAGTTTGAGTACTTTTTTGGAAAATAGTGTCCAGGGTCTGATGATGGAGCCGGGCGAAGGCCACTGGAACTCAGATGTTTTGTTTGCGACTAGAATTTCTCTGCTGATCGTACACCGTCGGTTGGATTACGTAAGACAAGATGACAACCGAAAACAAGGGAAGGTAAACAATTATATACTTCCGTAATTTTGGGACGAACAAGGAAATCTGAGTGTTTTTCTATGATAATTTTAGGAACTAGTTAATTATGCCAAAGTAAAAAGCTAAAGTTCCACAAAAAACAGCTTGTGCCAAAGCTGCAAAGCTTGTAAACATATAAATAATTTATAGCATATTAATTTTTCAATCAGGAGGATGGGCCACCACCACGATTGCCCAATGTAGGTATGGATTGGTTTGGTATTAATAGCAACTGAGACCAACGGGTTACCGTAGTACCTACCTACCTACCTAGGTACCCTAAGCACAGAAAAGCTTGTGATACCTACCTAGTAATGTGGTTGTATTATTGAAAGTGGTTATCAAATGCAAGACGTATTTTTGGCCATATCTCCGAAGATTTTAGGAGGATCGAGATGGGAATAGTACCAAAAGTTGAGGAATTTATCGAGACACGTAGGAACGTTTGAATTTTGAAAATCTACTGGTAACTTTTTTTGGAATTTTGCAATTTTGTTGTAAATTCGGGTTAATTAAATTGTAAATATTTCGGAAAAACCGGCTTAAGAAAAAATTAAAAAATTGGGTCCTAGCCTAGGACCCAATTTTGAAAATCGGTTAATAATAATTGTGATTTGTAGGTGGTTCCTTTAGATTTGGAATTGTAGAAAAACGGGTGTTTCCGTACATAAAAAGTGATGTAGCTTCTATGATTATAGACCGATCGTCATGGTAATAGTGTTAAAAGATGCAGAAGCAGACGAGGGTGCAGTCGATGGAATTTTGAAAATCGGTTAATAATATTTCGACCGCCTCGAGGCAGTCAACGGGCGTATCAATCGAAAAAAAACTAGGTACCTACGACCTAGTGTTATTTTACTTTAAATTTCTGCAGCAAAAGTTTGGATATCCCGTGACTGGCCGGCGCCGGCGTACCGTGCGTGTCTCAGTTTAACGAGGTTCCATCCCATTCTCATACCCACTTTTTTATATGCACAACATAGTGCTTGGCCTTATTATGGCGAGGAACTTGATGGCGCTGTGGTTTAGCACCTGGCCCAGTGATTGCTGAGGTTAAGCAACTTTCGCAACGGTCGGTCATGGGATGGGTGACCAAAAATGTATTATCTCGAGCTCCTCCGTGCTTCGGAAGGCACGTTAAGCCGTTGGACCCGGCTGCATTTGCAGTCGTTAACACCCACCAATCCGCATTGGGCCCGCGTGGTGGGTTATGGCCCAATCCTTCTTGGGCAGCAGTCAGTCGGCTTCCAGCAGTGGGGGCATCAAAAATGGCTGATGGACAATTCCGCCATCTCCTCCCTTCTTCCATCGGACAACCAGACGTTCGAGTCAGATCAGCGCCACCGTTTTTGGTGGATATTCCAAGGACTCGCACTAAGCGATTTGCTTCAAATTTTATCATCCATACAGCTATAGAGAGTGGAACTCCTAGCCTGAGTCTGTGTTTACCGATAGGCACAAAGTCGAGAGTGAATAGGTATCTTCTAGACAAGTGCGTTTTCGTAGATCGCATCATCCCTTACCGGCAGGCTTATTAGCGATCTTCAAATGACAGTCGCAATCGCTTAATTGTACAATTATTGCTATCAAAACGCAAATTCGTATTACGGAACGCAAAGTTAGCGACTACTCCACAGTGGCGCTACAAGCGAACAATCAACGAACTAAAAATGCATGACCTCGCCTAGAACAAAGCAACCGATTGTTTGTTTTGGTATTAGGGAACGATTTTTGACAGCGACGCTTTTTAATATAAAATTATTAATTATGTTATTTTTTAATATAAAAAATAACAAAATTAATAAAAAAAACCTCCGTGGACCAGAAAATGTGTAGCAGCGTTTTCCAATGAAAACGAAAAAAAAAAAACGATCCATCACTGCGATCTCCAACCCGCCGGCGCCGCCAAGCGGGGAGATTACGGCAACATCCACCCACGGGAGAGGACAAAGACCAGTAGACAGTAAAATAGGATGGATTTTAGTTTTATTTTCATCAGCTTATTTATGTTCCCACATTTGGAGCATAGACTTTTTTTGATGAATGAAAAAACCAAAGAGAGTCGACCATGACCATAGCCCAACACGCTATCACATCTGTGTAATGAATTATATTGTGATTAATCAGTTCAAAACTTTGAATTTAGTAGATACAAAATTATTCAAAACATTTGGCATCTCGAAGCAATAAAACAGCATGTTTACGGCAAACCACGTTCAATACTGCCAACAAACAACGACGCGACGCCGTCGTGACATCAGCGTCATCTATCGGCGGGTAGCGGTACTAATTTGCACATTTTAAAAGTAAAACCACCTGATCACGTGCGCCAACTAACGGTAAGTAGCCGAACTGCGTTCATTGAACCCCCAACTTGCGTTCCGTTGCGCAACTTTCAAGCTTCGCGGTTACGGTGCTTTTGGCCTGTCACGTCCGAGCGACCGTGGCGCGAATTTAAAAATGGAACGGTGTTTTTTTTCTTTAATTCCACGAATATGGGTCACGATTAATATGGACATGGCGTTTAAATATTTTGCGAATGGCGTCGAAGGATTTTTTGTAAGACTAAAAAGTAGCGTCTAAATAAACTTGTTACTTTGTACGAACTTGTTAAAACAAGGTCGGTCAGTGTAATTCACGTTAATATGTCAATTTTGAAATTGAAAATGGGGAAAAGTAACCACTGAAAAAGATGGATGGAAAAAGAAAAATTCTGGTACATATTCAAAAACGTAGATATTTTAACGGTACCCAACATTATTGAAAGAAAGAAAAAGAAAATACATTTATTTTGAACAACACACAACGATACACAATATTACAAGTTATTGCTAGCAACAAAGTAAATACAAACTATAGTTTACACGCACCGAGAAAAAAATTATATAAAGCCTGACTAGACAGGTCTACGTAAAAATAAAGATAAGTACGGGTAGGTACTTACTACTTACTACTTACTACTTACTAAAATAATATGATAGATTAACTTTTCTTCTCATCTCTGGCTATCTCAAAACATCGATGGGTCTTTGTAAGACAACGGCTCCGAACAAAAATATCCGAAAAAATAACTGACCATAGAGTGGACCAATGATGTCAATAAACTTTTTGGATATTAAAAACTAACGATCGGACATTGTAAAAAAACTTGTTTCCGATTGGGTGTTACCCAATCAGAATCAAGTTCTATCGTACATATTTTTTTTAAAGGGAATTTGGTTAATTTATGTAGAACTGTTAGGCAGCCATTACACGATAGATTTTGCTGTTAGTCACCGTCAGTCACGGCCCGTGACTGACGATTAACCTACCGTGTAATGGTGTGACTGATGGTTGCATGAAGTTGATTTCTTCTTTCCATCAGTCAATCAGTCAAACGTAATTCATGACTGATGGAATTTGACTGACGCTTGCATGAGCGTGTAATGGCTGCCTTAAAATTTATTAGCTAAGTGTAGAATTATAATAAAATCAACAAAATAAAGAGAAATAACTGCCAATGTAGCATAACGAGCTTGAAAGCGGTTTATCAAAAATACTAAGGTTTAATACCTAAATAAATAAATAACAATTATAAGATGGAAATAAGTAAATCAAAGAACAAAAAATCTCTGCCCTTGTTTTAAAATAGCTCATTTAATTTGAACATCGTACTTATACAATGAAAAGTTGTCTAGACATGATATGTTATCTAAATTAAAAAAAACTATAGGTATATAATGCAATCTCAAGTATTCGGAATAATCAAATTTCCCATCGTCTACCAAAATACATGAGGTCAATGGCCGCATATAAAAATGGCCACCTCGAATTCTAGATTCAAGATACAGTCAAAATCATAAACAATATACAGATTAAAAATAAAGATATTTGGCGGGAATAAAGATAAGGTGTGTCACACCTGCTTTTTATGTTAAACTTAATTTAATCAGAATTCTAAATCTTTAAAACAGCTGCGTTATTTCATTAGAAATTAATAAAAAAAAACAAAATTGAGTAGCCATTTTGGAATGTGGTTGACAACTGGAAAAAGTTCTTGAATATATCAAAACTTTTTTAAATGAAATAAAGCTATAAAAGGCTCGTGTTATCAGTCGCACAAATCTAGGGTTGTGAAGAGATACCGATACCTATTTGATTTTATTCTACTACTTGTATAACTTTTGTTTACCACTGGCACTCATCATGACACGGGAACTTTACTTGTGCAAACATATTAAAAAGCTTCTGGTTTTACGTCGTTATTCAATGATCCCAACATAGATGCCGTTAAGCTAATATAAATAACATATTGGGACACTACATAGGCGTTTAAGCTTTTAAAGCTTTCATTACCACCTCTGAGAATTGATTCAAATTGCAAATTCTTCATCCGAACGGTTGCTAACTTAAAATGTAAAAAAATAAGCAATAAGATAATTTAATAGGGATGTTGACTATTTTTTTATTTTATGTTACATAAATTACCTCTCAAAAAAAGAAACATTGGTAAAAGAATTAATTCGCTAGCATGAAAACTGCCCGACATATCACAGTGTGAAATGCACACAAATGGACTCGATCAAAAACGCTCCATACTAATGGCTTCCACGTTATGACGTCACGCCTTGCAAGTTTGTATGCAACACATAGGAAATTTGTTCAGCAGCTATATTAAATATTGTGTTTATCAAAATGGTTTCTTCGACAAATTTGCTATACATTTTACGGACTAATTAAAGGTATCATTTATTTTAATAAATTTTATACTTTTTAAATGGACTTGTCCACCCAACTTTGAAGGGTCATAAAACAAACAATATTATGCAATATATAAAACCAAGAGGTATACAAGCTACTCTAAAAGTTGAATATGTTTACGATTTTTATTAGTATTTCGTTATTTTATTCATTAGTCAACATCCCTATTACATTACTTACGTGTCACACATTACATCAATTCAATGACTTCGATTTTTTTATTTTATCAATCGTTTATTGCTTATTTTCAAGCTTTTTGATAGAAAAATAAGGAGGATAGATATTACCCACGCGATCTGGGCTAGTTGTTCAATCCTCGGAAAGTTTCTGTTAGTTTCATTAGAAGCGTATATGGATGAAATTATTTTCCCCATCGGTACCGCCACCGGGACAGAGACACCATGGTGAATGAATGAGTGAAACTTATAATAGGTATAGTAGCGAACATGACTTCGACTTATTTATGACAAGCCCGGCGACTATCAGGCGAACTGTAAACTTGCATTACTTTCGGCAGCAATTCTGTGTGGGTGCTCAACCTTAATAGCAACATATTACTTTTTGTTTTTATTATTTTTTCTAACGTCACTGGTTATCTTTTTGGTTAAATTTTTATTTTTAGTGGAAATTTGTACTTTTTTGTGCATAATGCAATTTACTTTATATATAGGATACTATTGATATGTATGTATATGTGAAGGTTTGTAATTGGCTTCGAGTAATTAATAATGTTTTTATATGCCTATAAAGCTGTAAACCTTCCTAAAATAAATAAAATAAAATAAAATAAAATAAAGTACAGAAGTTGCACTCCGCAAAATCGTTTAAATAAAATACGACTCTTGCTCAGACACAATAAAGTGCAAATTCAGGTCGCACAGCAGCGCTTCCTTCGCTCCAAAACATTCACTTAGTAGTTGCCTCTCTTTCTATCGCGTAGGTCTTATCTTTTTTGACGTATGAAATTTGTCCACTCAGAGGACGCCGAGCGCTTCATTTCATACTCAGGCGCGGAGTGACAGAGCACAGCCTTTCTATTGTCTAATTTCAAAATCTATCGCAATCGCTTTCAAGATGTAACACATTGATGCTTCTTTTTAGCATAAATAAAAACTTACCAAAGAAATGCAGCAATGTGTCAGATTCACATCCATCTGTCAAATGAAAGCGATTGCGATAGATTTTGAAATTAGACAATTAGGCTCCAATTGGTCTGTGGTAGGTAGGTATATAAGGTATCTTCTTCAAGCACGAAGCGAAAGCGAAGCATCTCCATTTCTTCAGCTTGAGCATAAATGCTTTCGTAGGTAAGTCCGTCTGTTCTACTTTCTCAACCGATTTTCGTGAAATTTTGTGAGCAGTTTCGATAATTATGTAATACAATAATATATTTTTTTTATTCAGTTTTTCGAAATTTTTCGATAAATAGAAACATAATTCTGCCATTTCGAAAAATGTTCAAAAATGTCACAAAACTAGGTCTACAGCTCACATTTTTCCGTTTTTGATGCAAAAAGAAATAAAAAAAACTAATTTTAATAAAGTAATAGCCTATCCATAACCGATAAAAACATTTTTCATCAAGCAAAGTCATCTAGCCGCTACAGCCAGTGTCACGTCGCAAGATAAAATCTTTTTTCGAGAAGCAAAGGCATCGGCGCGCTACAGCCGTAGCCGGTCCCGTCGCGGATTGCGTCCACATAACGGCGCACAGTTACACCGTATGTGGGTGAGACGGCCGCACCGTTAGCTACGTCACCGCTAGTGAGGTGACGATCGTGGAATTGGGAAAGGTTATGTGATTTGTGCAGCGTTAAGATTTGTTTTTTATGATGTCACATTTTTTTTTTACTCACCTCCTCATATTTCAAAGACACACAGATAATAATAATAATAATAATCATTTATTTCGGATTATTACAGATGAAGCGCAAGGCCTTCATCCCACGTGTAGAATTCTAATTTTCATTAAGTACTGAGAGATTCAACTTGCAAGAAAACCCGAAATTGAATATTGTCCTTCATGTTCTTGTTTTATTAATCCTTCTTTTAAGTAGTTTATTACAAAATTTTGTATTTGGTATGTTTTATGTCCCTATCATTTTCCATAGTAAAAAATTACTTCGTTTTGTTCATCATCATTTTTCAGCTAAACTTACTTATATGTCAGGAAAGGCTGCATGCATGAACAAAATTAAGATTTTTTAGTTGAGTAAGAACGCCTTGTTAACATAAGACGGATCACACACTAGCACTCATCAAGTTCCGTTGTTGGTGTGTTACACCATGTTTGATTTTTCAACAGACTTGATATTTTACATAGATACAACTTTTAAATCTGCAGTCACCTCACGCATGACATGAGTGTCAAGTCAATCCATTTAAGCACGGCAAGTGCTTTCATCGCATCATCCCATCACTATCAGAGTACCGTTGGCTACGTCACGACGAAAGGGATTCCGGTAACCATAGTCGCAGGCGC
This sequence comes from Agriphila straminella, assembly GCA_950108535.1. NCBI lineage: Eukaryota > Metazoa > Arthropoda > Insecta > Lepidoptera > Crambidae > Agriphila > Agriphila straminella. The sequence continues at coordinate 15,951,054 of OX467304.1, forward strand.
TGGGCCCGCGGTACCGCTGCGCCCGCGACTGTCGCTTTCCTGCCTTTGCGACTGACACGGCAGCGGCGGCGGAATAGCGGCATTTTTCACTAAAACAGAATAGATAACGTTCTATTCATTTGTGGGAAAAAGAACTTCTTCCCTTGATTTTATAAACAGTATTTTATAGGACATTTGTTGATGTATTTCATCGTGGGGTGAGGCGATTTGGGGGTTCAAACTCCCCCCGAAATAAAGACTTAATTAGTAAAATCCTTGTTTTGTCAAGCGTTTTTTTAAATGAACCGATCTCCCCAAAAAACTGGCCTCGACCCCCTCCGGAAAACTGGCCTGGCTACGCCTATGTTTTACATTGTTAGCACTAAAGCTCATCTAAAGCTGCTCAAGAAAAAAAATTTAGTTTACAAACAGAGGACCAATGGGTACCTACCTACTGAACTGTTGTTTCGTCTTTGCTGTTTAAATGTAGATAGGTTCCTACATAATTTAGCATTCAGTTTCTTCTTCTTCGGTCGCCCACGACGTCCCACGACGTCCACTGCTGGGTCTGCTGGGCCCAAGGATTTATACTTAGCACGTCAGAATTATCATTACCTTTGACCTACGCCTCTTTTTACGAAAGGGATGGCGTGCAAATGACTTAGCTGAAGAAGAAGAAAATAATTATCTTATCCTTAGAAACTTGGAATGCTGGTAGATAATGTTGCATTTTGAGGATTACGTGCCTCAAAAGGAAAACGGCCCTATACATAAGTCTGTTAATAACGCGCGTAGGGGTATCAATTTGAAAGCCTATATCAAAGCCTCTTTAAAAATATCAAACTGAAGTATGCGCGTATATTAGAAGTGAATACCAAGCTTAGTCCACTCAATAAAAATATAGAGCCATTATTAAAATGGCCGACGGTATATTTTGACTCACGAACAACACAATGCAAACCTACGGCATGTTTGTTTCCCGATGAACTAGAAACATTAGTCCGTTTTTTCAGCTATAGTAAAGGAAACCATCTAAAAAGTCTAGCGATATCATATTAAAAATGATCTTCATAAAATAGGTACCTAGATGAATATGGGCTTACACTTCATTTTTAACCAATTTAAAAAAAGGGGGGCTATTAATTAGTTTTTTATTTTTTTACTTGGATAACCTTAATTAACAAGCTTTAGAACGTACTGAACTGAAATACACGTAAGTAGGTATAGAATTTAAAAATAAACCAACATTTAAATAACGCACATGAAAAAACAATTCACAAGCAAATGTAAACAATGAAGAAAGTGACAGAAATCAAAAATTTTAAAATTTAAATATCGTTCTGAGGTATGAAATTTAAATTTTGTCTTTGTTAGTCACACAGCGGCGCTCGCTTCCGTCAACATGGGAGTTCAATGACCTTTGGCATCACAGAGGTAGGCAAACACTCCAGCCTTTATAATACCTAGGTAGGTATAGAAACACCTTCTATTACTAGAACTAGTTCCTAGTTTTTTGTCATTTTAGATTAATTTGTACTTACTTTTAATACTTAGTAAAAAAAACAAAACGTGAAATATCATTTAAAAATTACCTTTGACAAAATCGTGAATAAATGGGGTACCTACCTATTTAAGTAATAATAAGTACTTTTATGTTAGCAATTTTATGATTTTAATAAATACTTAACCTACAGTTATATTTTTTAAATTGCTTTTGAAAATCTTATCGATAAAGTTGGTAACATCACTATTACATAAACCATTGACAATCTGTAAATGTTTTAAACTTTTTCTTTGAAAAATATTTGAGTTTTGCCGCATTAAATATTACAGTAAAACTGTAGAATGTTAAGTTAAATGCAACGTACCTCTTATAGTGCTGGGCATTTTGTCAAAATCCTTCAACAGGTGCAGCGAAAATAAAAAAAATCCATCAATATCACTGTTATCAACACCAGAAATTATCCTATCTCCGACAACATCATCACTGGCAACACACAGTTCTCCACAATAGTTTTTCATTCACTTAAACCAAAAAGTTTTTAGTAAACACGAGAGTTTTACAAACTTTTTGCTGAACCAAAGAGTCTATTTCCCGCGAACAGCTGTCAATTTTCCCGCGCTTATCCGCGATACGTCTTGGTGACGTGCGGTGATGGCGGGTTGTGCTTTTTTCGAAGTCGCCGCGCGGCCTCCGCAGCGGCTAACTGTATTTTTTTTCGTGATGCGAAGTGGTAGGTAACGGTGTTAAGGCCGGTTAGAATCGGATCTTCAGCAGCATCGGCGTTAGCTGGTATCGATGGGCGCGTTGCTAATGCAACTTACGGTCTGTTAAGGAAGGTGATTGAATTTTGCGAATCGCTACGTGATTGCGCCGAGAAAAAGTCCGAGATGAGTTCAAAAACCTTGTAATCGAAAGCAGAGATGTAGCTGAGGTCAATGCTTTCTTTTTGGCCTTGAACTAGCCATACTTAATATTTAAATGTAGCCTTTAACATACGTAAAGCCTGATTTCATCTAGGTAATCTGTAAAAAATTACGAACTAATGAATTTAAATTACCTACGCGTATAATTAAAATTGCAAACTGTACCTATTTTTGAAGTAAGTAAAGACCTATACCTAAGTGAGCTGATAGTATTTAGTATTATTATTTCCGCAATAATCACAAAGTCAAAATTATTTGATGGCACGTCTAGAACCTCATTAAAGATTTCATTAGAAAAAATGGCACGTTGGTACAAAAAGGTTCGCCATCCCTGTAGTAGGGTACAGGTATTAAGGTGGAGAGGCACTGCACCGTATTAAAAGAGTATTTTAATCGCGGTAAATCAATTAAATGTAGCAGTTCTAATTCTTATCCAGGTGTCTCCTCAGTTTTCCATGAATGTTGCAATGGTCATCGATGGAATGGACTGTTATAGAATTCACAGTGACACCACGCTGAAAACCGATGTTCAAACCACTCGACCACGAGGAGGAGGGCGTCAAAATAAATTCTCGAGTCAGCTTCATGTAGGGTTGCCAGATGGTATCCAAAAGGAGGACATGTCCTCCTTTTCCATGTTTTGTCCTCCTGTCACCTACTGTAATTCCTCCTTTTTGCTTTTTCCTCTGATTAATACTCAGTGAAGCAAAGATAGGAACAAATTCTTATTCAATACAACTTCAAAAACATATTGTGAAGATTTTTATAATTAGGTATTTGTTGAAAAACCAAGAACTTCTTGCAAAAATTGGCAGCTCAGCTGTCCATCAGCCATTTTAATGTCCCCACTGGTGGGGCACAGGCCTTCCTTATGGGTGGTAAGGAGGATGGGCCATAACCCACCACGCGGGCCCAATGCGGATTGGTGGGTGCTAACGACTGCAAATGCAGCCGGGACCAACAGCTTAACGTGCCTTCCGAAGCACGGAGGAGCTCGAGATGATACATTTTTGGTCACCCATTCCATGACCCACTGCGCCACCGAGCTCAGCTGAATACCTATGGTTCAAATAAAATAAAATAAATATAATATTATAAAAATCGTTTAATTGTGAATGTCCTCCTTTTTTACAGAAAATCCTCCTTTTTAGACCCATCAGTCTGCCCTCTTTTAAAAAATTATCATCTGGCAACCACGTGTTGCGCACCTCCTAGCTGTGCTAGTTTAAGTTTATTATTGAGAAACTTTTTAAAACAAAATTCTTTGATATTGACACTATTTTATTCTGTCAGATACTCTATCATCGTTGCTTATATCAATCCTTCACAGTCCTCTTGCTTTCATTCCAACCCTGTCCCTATCACCAGGGATGCACTGAGCAAGTAATCACTACGTCAGGGATGCACAGACCGCGGCCTCCAGCTTTCGAAAAAAATAACGCGCGTAAAAACATTATTCGCTAGAGTAATTTTGTATGGAAAATATTCAGCGCCATCTACTGCCGATAAGTGCATTGAAATTTTCCATAGATAAAGATCTATTGAGTAATTATACGCGCGTTTTTTTTCTCGATGATGACGACAGATGTTCGTGCTAAGGGTACTGTACCAGGGGGGGTCGACTCTATTGTTCGGATTGAAATTTGCCTACAGGGGAAAACTTTGGTATTGCAAGAAAAAAAAAACATATTTTTCTATTATGGTAACCCGCAGAAATACCCGTCATGAAGTGTAAAGTACGAATGGTAGATTTTGTGTAAATAAAGGGCAGGATAAGGTTTTAAGGAATTTGTTAATAATAAGAAGTAAAATTTGTAGGATATTCTTTAAACAAACTTTTTTTTAGCAATACATAATAAAACGTTTGGCTAAATATAAGACAAGCAATTTATTTTCATATGTGAATAAACGGTTGGCAGAAATGTGACTATTTGTGCTGGCAACACCAAGTCATGACATGACTTTTGTAAACAATAACAATGGTCGAGTTTGTTGGTGTTTATTGGCGATCTCGGTTTCAATTTCGTTAATATTTCGAATACTTATTAATTCTGATCATTTTCGCAAGTGTACGACGTTGAGTTTGAGCTTAGGTTCCTCCGTCTGTGTTTGTTAAGTGACAATTATAATTGTTGTTCATAATAACAGTGAATACGAGACAGTGACTCTAACCTAACCGACGTGTTAAACCTTTGATTACCTATTTTGTTCAACTTGTTAAAAATGTCTGATAAGGAAAACAGACGAAAATGTTTCAAGTGCGGCAAATCGCCTGCCTCGGACAATTGCAAACTATTTCGTTTCCCAAAACCTGCTACAAGAAACCTTTTGCGGTACGTATTTGCTAATGTTATCCCTACAAATTGTTCAACTTAACTGCGTATACGAATATTTATTGGCTTTTTAGTATCAATAAATACTCGTAATCCTAATAAATACTAAATGTTGAGTGATTTCTGAATGTGTTCTGAGGGTTTTTATCATGCTATGATAACCTATATTTAGGAAACATCACATTGTTCTGATTATAATACAAAGTAACTGTAGGTCGGAGAGTCAGGTTCTGTAACAATGTATAGCTAAAGAAGCATCTGGTACACAGAGAACTAATGAAATAATATGTGTTAATTTTTCAGTTGTACGATGTGGGCAAAATATCTTTTTCCATCAGAAGAGCACACTTCAATTGAGTTCCAGAAAAAGTTGTTTAGTGAACACCGAATGCTGTGTCAAGATCATTTTACTGATGATGATTTTACTGACAGTTCAAAGAAACGATTATTATACTCTGCAGTCCCATGTGATGTAAGTAATAAATTATTGATCCCAATATAATCCTTACTAAATATATTCTTACTAATATTATAAATGCGAAAGTCCGTCCGTTTGTTTGTTTGTTACGCCTTTATGACTTAACTACTGAAACGATCATTATGAAATTTTGCATAAATGTTCTTAGGGGTACAGAAACGGAAACTTTTCATCGAGAAAAAAGTACTGTTCCCGAGGGATAGCAAAAAAACTGTCCACGCAAACGAAGTCGCGGGCGGCCGCTAGTTATTACTAAATCAAATTTGTAGCATATTAATATTATGATAATGCTTACTTTTTATTATTGTTTCAGTTTGATAAGATAAAAATATATAACTTTTACTCTTGTACTTTTTCCATAAACATTATTGGATTTTCAGAAAAAAATAACTTTGTATTATTGCTCCCTTTGCGACACCTAGAAGACCTCTTCCAGGCTTTCTTATTATCTTCATTATATATATCAGTATCTAATAAAATAATAATTAGTCTCCATAATACTAAATCCACTTATTTTATGAATCTCAAGACAGATGTTTGGATTTTATTTTATTTATATTGATTTTTTTTACTAAGTTTGTTTTGGGATTTATAATAATAAGCAATAAACAAATATTATTTTCAGTTTTATTACATTACAGATTCAGCAAGTGTCCATGGTGATACCACATTTTTTTAACGAGCCACAGCCGGGTCCCTCACAACTGTGCAAAGAATATGGCCCTATTTCTCAAGGCCCAGAAGCTATTTCTTCTAAGGCTGGTGGTTCACAAGCTGTTGAAACAACTTTTTTGTCAATTCCACAACCCACTGAGGCGAATGAAGATTTGGACACAGAGGAAATGGTAGTGGAAGGTCCATTATCTACTCCCATTTTGGATATTGGTGATACTCCTGAAGTACAGGCTTGTGCCTATGTATGTGGATTTTTATTAAAAAATATAGCTAATTTAGACTGTAAACACTGTAATTCAGTCCTTGTATCGAAAAATGTAAATATTGTTCATATGTTTGTCCAATGCAAAGAATATAATGAATATAAAAAAAGTTTACATTATGCTAGCCAACCGTTAATTGCTTGTGTAGAAGCATGTGCAACAAATATTAACTTGTATTTAGAAGAGAATGGGTATAAGAAAGAATTGAAAAAATATTTAATAGAAAATTTAAAAAAATTAGTGTTAATTTCGAATTTCTCCATAGCTGCCACAAAAATGATAATATTAATTTTATTGTCACAAATGTTTTTCATATATGTGTGAATAGATTCTGTACCCTTAAAAACCGTCTGTTTGCAGACGAAGCATCAGCGTCTGCACTTAAACGCAAAATGAATATAATTTTGCATAAATAAGCAACATGCCAGATTATATTCATTTTTTGTGGCATTCATGTTTGAAAACAAGTTGAACTGACCTAATTGTAAAATGTTTTAAGTATACCTATTTTATTAGCTACTAGAAGTACCAGGACTACATAGTTACAAAGAAGTAACCTATTACAGGAGTAACTAATGTTAACATACTAAAATCTAACAGAAGTTAGCTTCTCAATAGTTATGTGGCCCTGGTACTCGAGAGTTTCCACTTATCCCTAAATAGTGCATTAAAATCAGTTAAATATTATTAGATAAACAAACAACCAGATATTTTCTACTTTTGCTTGCCCTTTGAACTTAGAACTCATAAATAATAGAAATTAGATAGTTGTCCAAATTACAATTTACTATCTCTGATAGTTTTGTGATCAACCGATAACTTTTATCCAAAAGATAATAATGTCGTAGAAAAAATATGTTATCCTGAATATTTTGTTTAACGGGTTGACTTTACACCTAATGTTATGTTCTTAAATAAGTCATATTACTCATGGATAAATATTTATTATGCACTATTATTTCATGCAATAAACATGTTTGGGAACATTTTTCTGTTTTATTTTATATTTGATGGGCAATATTGCTTACGAATTCTATCGATGGAGGTATAGGCAATTTCACTTGTAAGGAAACTTTATGGTAAAACTTACCATAAAGTTTTCTTACATGTGAAATTGCCTATACCTCCATCGAAAGAAATCTTATAAGAAAGTATTGTTCAAATGTTCCCGCCATAGAGTTTGTGGTGGGTTGACTATAGGTGACACTAGAAGCGTACTTCCGGTAAAAACGGAAACCCATTTCTTAACAATGGAGTTGTTATTCTTCTCCGCTAGGAGTATGTGTTCTGTGTACTGTACCCTTAGCACGAACATCTGTGCTAAGGGTACAGTACCCTTAGCACGAACAGCTGTCGAAAAAAATAACGCGCGTAAAACTACTCGATAGACAATTCTCTATGGAAAATTTCATTTCGCTTATCGGCGATAGATGGCGCTGTACAAATTTCCAATACAAAATTTGTATATCGAATGATTTTACGCGCGTTATTTTTTTCGACAGCTGTTCGTGCTAAGGGAACTGTTCAAAAAATCAAATAAATACTTACCTAGTTGAACTTTTATTTTAATTAAATCAAAGTTCATACCGTAAACGTAGGTTACTTTGTCCCAAAATAGGGTATCTTGTTACGTTTCTCCTGATTTCTTGGCCTCTAACGGACACATGGACATTGCACAGCCTTAGATCATTTCACAAGGATATAAGTAACTAATTTAAGTTAAAAATATATTTCATATTATACTGAAAACTATTCTATTTTTTTTTTAAACTTTGGGCCAAAGTTGTACTTTGGAGGTGGTTTCATTGACCAACACCCTTTTTAGGAGCTTAAACACACTATAAAATCATTTAAGGCTAATGTAGGCTGCAGGGAATAAGAGCAGAGGATTTAAACTACCATAATACATAAAATTTGGTTTATTTTTCATAGAAAATTATTCATAATATCAATTTTTTTGGTAAATCTCAGTAAAAAAGTAATTTTTCTTAACAGAATTAAATATAATCAACATTTTTCTTTGCAAACTATTTATTTGTAGGGACTTATATTATTATGAGTTTAGCCTTAGTATAAAGTAGTTATAAAATATTAAAAAAAATAACAAAAAATATATTTTTCTTATCAAAATTAACATCAATTCAGTCTGTTTTATGAGAATCATCAGTTTCAAGTCAGCAACGGCTTTCTCTGCCTTATGGCAGTTCTGAGCATTACCTATATCCTCGTCTCCAGCATCTAGACTCTGAAGATCTGGCGTCAGAAGCTTCAGTACTGGTGAGTCACCGATAGCATTGTCTTCTTTATCATAGCTCTGAGGATCGGGCGTCGGAAGCTTCAGTACTGGTGAGATACAGATATTCCCTGCAGCCTACATTAGCCTTAAATGATTTTATAGTGTGTTTAAGCTCCTTTAGGAGGGTGTTGGTCAATGAAACCACCTCCAAAGTACAACTTTGGCCCAAAGTTAAAAAAAATATATAATAGTTTTCAGTATAATATGAAATATATTTTTTGGGGTTTCTTTAGTAATCGGTCGCATTCGGAGGGGGGAGGGGGGAGGAGGGGAGGGAGGGGGGAGGGGTAGATCCCCTCCCTCAAGGGGGGAGGCGAGGAAACACATAGTTTTTGAGATATTTAATTTTTTAGTTTTGAGGTTAGGTCTGTGAAACTGCTCAGTATTTTTTGCCTTTATCTAGTTAAAGGCAAAGAGTATGTAAAATAAAGTCGAACGTACAAAAATGTCGTTTCTGGCGCTGCGCCGGCCGCTGCCGCGGCACGCTCGCTTCGCTCGCTCGGCTTGCGCGCTGGGTTCATGTACACCTAACATGCTCGTCGCTTCGCTCCTCGCACCTATCACTATCACGTGACCTGCGGTCTTTGGTCATCATCGCAATTGACAGTTGACGTATTGGACAGACCAAGGACAGAAAGAGACAACACTATATTTCGTCATATATTTTGACATTCACCGTTTCTTTCTATCATGTTATTACGAATTTAACCTCAAAATTTAAAATAAAGATTATTCAAAAACTACGCATCTCCTCGCAAAAAGCAAATCTTGGTTGTGATTCGGGCATCATTACCTATCGATTAAGACCAAAATCACTTTGATATTCGTGCGACCGATTACTAAAGCCGATCCTATTTTTTACTTAAATTAGTTACTTATATCCTTGTGAAATGATCTAAGGCTGTGAAATATACATGTGTCCGTCGGAGGCCGATAATCAAGAAATTATATGAAATTCTATAACTGTAGGTTACTTTGGCCCATGGGCCAAAAGATACCTATACTTGCGGGTCAAAGTACCCTGCAGTTTTATTTCTGCAATTTTAATACTAATAACTTCGTAAAACTGGGCTATAATTGGCATTACGCATCTCCTTTACATGTTTGATACGACCAACTACAAAACGACAGCCAGACTTAACTTAAAATTTAGTAACAATACAAAGTTTACACACCCAATATTCTTGCACTTTCTGTCAACACTACTAACCGTTAAAAACTAACGAATTAGCTATCAGAAACTGTTTACCGACACGCCTATATCGCCATCTATGAATTGTAGTACAAACTACTTCGGTATCTGTAACTCCAAAACGAAGGCGGGAAATCAAAATCTTTTCTTGATTTGGGCCATAGTAACCCCTAAGGGTTAAAGTAACCTACGTTTACGGTAATCATTATTTCTTTATACCTCCTGCTTCAAGTAATTGTTTTATAAGTACCTAGGTATAATTTTATTATTTTATTTCTGTTTATTTTGATTTGATCAGTATTATTCTTTAATATGAAAAAATATTATAACAAAATAAAAATATACCTCTAATGCGGTTAATTTAATAATTTAAAATTTGTACAACTGAAGTGACTTCAGAGCGCTTGCGGTACAAAAATGTTGTCTTTGCCACCTACATACTCGAGTGAAGTTGCAGCGGATCACTGCTATTGTCAATTTAATCGCATTTATAATAAAATTTTATTATATATACGTCATAATGAAACATGGAATACCTACAATAATTCCATTGAATAGTCAAAATGAACTGTTATATTACCGCATCTCTCCTAAAATCGTGAACATTGTTAAATCAAAGTCGAGCGAGAACCGTTAATTTTTATTTTAACAACTTTTTAAAATTCGTGTGAAACGGAAAAGAATCGCACAAAACGGAAAATTTAATCTTAAGGGCCCCGTAAACGTTCAAACGTGTTTGGCAAATTTTACGTTTTTGACAGGAGTGATTACATTCTCTATGGTTTTGTTTTACGTTTTCTCAGCGAACACGTTCAATCAAACCAATGTTGGCAAACGCGTTTGACAAACAAACCATCGTAGTTTTGTTTATGGTTTGATTGTCAAACACGTAGTTTTTGCTCGCAGACGATCAAACTGTTTGACCAAGACATAAAGTTTGATAAACACGTTTGAACGTTTACGGGGCCCTTTACGCCTCTTGAATTCCCGCGTAAACAAACGGGATAGAGGGCGTTGAACTCAACGGTACTCTGGGACTTGACCAAACCAGTCGCACGACGTTGTGTGACGTCATCGTAGTACCTCTACTTGATAAGAGATGGCGTAGTTAATCATATATTTGCATTTATTTTTGAAGTCCTCTTTGTAGCGGAAATTTATTATTATTAACAATCTCAATTTTGGCTAACATTAAAAGCCTTTTCAAGATATACTAATTTAATTTAAAAAGGTTAGGTAATTTAAAAAGTATAAATGTTTGCAATTAAGTGACATCTAGCGTCGAGTAGCAAACTAAATTACAACCAAAACTAAATTGTGCTTTTCTTTCCAAAAAGCACAGACTAACTTTACCAATTATTTACTAGATGTCACTACCCGTTAGAAATTAGCGCTTGCTTTGCTGACGGGTTGCTTTGCGGCCGCGTTCCGAATCACGCCAACAGCACTGTTAGTTAGCGTATAATCCATAAATACCCTATTTGTGTAATATTTGGTCGGATTCGCGCTAACAGCGCTGTTAGCGTGATTCGGAACACGGCCACTGTCAGTCATGTCTAGAGATGGGCGGTGGGTAAATACCCGATGGGTATTTACCGGGTAAATACCCAATTTGGGTATATACCGGGTATTTACCGGGTAAATACCCAAAAGCATGGGTAAAAACAATAAGCACGATGTGGTTTAGTAGTATTTTTTCTTTTCGTCTTTCTTTTTATTCATTTAAGTTTAGTTTTATGTTTAGGTACAAAAAAATTATATTATCTTGATTATTGACTAAACTAAAGAGATGATTTTCATTTACGACTATTTGGTTAGTTGTGTTCTATAACAAAAATAAATTAAAAAATAATAATTTAGTTAGTTACATTAGGAATTGAATTACTTTACTACATAATTAAAAAAATGGATATTGTACTGGTAGTTACGAACAGTCATAAATAATTATAGCGGTATTGTTGTTAATCAGTCTTTTCAAAATATGCCCTACCCTAACCGCTCGGTAGCCTCGGGCGCCCGTCGTAATCACTCGAGCTTTGCCCGTCAATTTTCCACCCTTGCCGGCCCCTCGCCACCGGGCAGCTCGATTCCCGTTAAAGCGTTCATTGCGACTTAACTCGATATGTTACACTATCAAGTGTTGTGTTTTTATGATAAGTAGGAATACAGCTATAGAATGCAGTTAGTGGGGCCGGAAATCGATAAAATTGTGCGCATCGTGATGAAAGATGATGAATTTTTACCATGCTTAGGGGACACCACTGTGATTATTTTTAGGTGTGGAGGCTATCTGGATTTGACCCCTAACATACTTTAGAGGTCAAATTCGATATAGAGGACGTTTTATTCCGTATTATTCCGTTTTATGTCTTTTTACAAAGCTAATACTCTTCCTATTTAGCTGAAAACTGACATATGAAAACACATCTACACATCACCCCCTTTCCAATGACACCTCAATCATCAAAATCGGTTCAGTAGTTTAGGCAGCAAAAGTGTTTTTTTTACATTTGAGAGATATTCAAATGAGTACTGAATTGTACTGATTACTGGTTGCTGAGAGAAAAAAGTACAAATATCGGCATAAAAAAATATGATTAGAAAGCCACATTAATACAGATTTAAAAAATATAAGTTTAATTGGAACAGTTTGATAAAAAAACGCGTTTAAAAATATTATACACAGTGCGTTAATTACATAAAAAAATCTTAAAAATGCGTTCTGTTAAAAGCGGTCTCTGTGATACCAGCACCAAATTTTTATATGTTGTTTAACATTTTGTTTTCTCTTAAAAACCGTCGGGAATCCACCTGTGAAGTGCCTTGTTCCAGAGACATAACGTCATCAAAATGGCGACGAACGTATTTTGAAAAAAACTTGATAATTATGATTCTATGAATCCTATACAGGGTGTAAGGGACAGCCCTCCGCAAACTGACTGACTGACTGTACATTCAACTCCTTATTCTGAACCATATTTCACCGGAAATTTCCTCAGGAAAATTTTCGATTTTTTTATCGTTTTTTTAGTTAATATTACTTTATTTCAATGTAAAATAACATTATCAAGACGCAACACTCCATTAATTTAATTAAAACAGCTAAAATGAATAAAGCAGCAATGTATTCTAAAATTTTCTAACAAACGACGACGCGAGGAATCAGATGTTCACTTACGAGTTCACGCAGGTCATGACCCCACACTCACAGCAACGACAGTGTTGCCAGACGTACCTACACGGTAATGCACAATCGAGTTTTACGAAATTTAAATGGAATTCGATAATTTTAGCCATGTGCTATCAAAATCGTCTAAATTAAGCTGGATTACCACGGTCCGCGATATCGCGGACGGACGCAGACCAGCTTTTTATGATTTTTTATTAGAACATTAACAATTTTTACAATTTATGACTATTACTTACCTACTTTACATTTTAATAAACCAATTACAGATGCTCACTTAATCTAATCTTTAGAGATTAGTGCTCATTGTCCCAATCTGCTTATCCGTCTTGCAACCATCTGCCACCAAGCTTTAATTTAACCTTTAAATTAATTTACTTACGAAAAAATTAAAATCAAATTGTCAAAATTAATCGTTTCATTTCTCAACAAAAAAAGAGAATACTAAGCCCCTTGTTAACGAGACGGTTTCTACCCGGGCCGGCAGACACGGTTTAAAACCGTTTCTAGACCCGGCGGAAAGCCATCACGTTAACAAGGCGCCAAAATCATAGAGTACATTGTCAAAATGGAATTTACTAAAAATTTTACTTTACTAAAAAATTTGCACAAGATTGTGCAAATGTCGTGTAGTTGGCAACACACGACACTTGCACAATCTTGTGCAAAATTCCTGGCCGCGCTAGGGATGATACCATCTTTAGAGTCGATACTTTTACTCGATACCGTATCTATCAAAAGGTATACCTACTCGATATTTAATGAAAGTCTGGAAACAATACTAACTTGTATCGGGCAGCATTTTCATTGAAGTATTAGAGGCAAATAAGAACAGTGAGTACATGGTCTAATTATAAAAATAAAATACAAAGAGTCAAGTCATCTGATACTCCGCGGGTGGCGCCACTTGATGTAACTTACGATGATGTGAGCACTTGTTGATACGGTTACGAATCAAGGGTGTCGCGATTTGGATTTTGTGGCCTTCCTGTACAGTAAATACCTTGTTAATTTAACTAAGATATTGATACAAAATACAATACTTGTACCATGCCACTGCTATGATAGCCGGTAACGAGATGCCCGCATTGTAGGTAACTTAAGAAAATGTGTTTTATCCTAAATAACAGGCATGAATCTGCATTTTGCTGTCATAAATGAACGCTCATCAAACGTCCGCACACATTCTGCTGTCATAAATGAAGGCTCGTCAAACGTCCGCTTACATTTTTCTGTCATTATTAAAAGGCTAACAGGTGAGGGGTTATTGATGTGCTCCCTAAAAACAATAATTGACAATTAATAATCACTCATCAATGGGTGACCGACCGAGTACCGATAAGAATGACTACGTCGCGCCTCGTGCCGAATCCTCTTTGATCGCTGCCGACGCGCCGCCGCGCCGCCGCATCGCACCGATTCTTCTTTGATCGCTGCCGCCGCGATCGATTAGTCTGCGCCGCTATCGTGTCGTAAGCGCATGTTGGTCTTATCGCTCGCGCATTTTGTGACTTGTGACATTCATTTTCTGTTTATTGTAGTTTGTGACTTGTGACATTCATTTAGTGTTTATTGTAGTTTGTGACTTGTGACAAATGGCTAGATTTAGTGCTCGTGAGTATGGGGAAATGATCATGTGCTTAGGCGAAGCCCGGGGAAATGCTAGGGCGGCGCTCAGAATTTACATTGATAGGTATCCTAACCGTCGGCATCCATCAGACTCCCGGATAATTACCAATGCCTATCAACGCTTGCTAGAAAACCAGCCCGTAGTTAACGTTCAGGAAGGCGCCGGAAGACCAGTTCGGGGTGCAACTCAAGAAAGAATTTTAGACTTGCTCCATCGTGATTCACGGCTAGGCACACGCACTGCAGCTCGATTATTGCAGCGACATCATGGAGACGTCTCACACTGGACTGTGCACAAAACGCTGCGAAGGGATCGGCAACGTCCTTATGTGATACACAAGGTTCAAGCCCTATTGCCTCGTGATCGTGGGGATCGAGTAGCGTACTGCCGGTGGTTGCGGGCTGAAGAGCAAAGAAATCGAAATTTTATCGCTCATGTGATATGGACCGACGAGTCGACTTTCACGCGAAACGGTATGTGGAATCGACGCAATGCGCATTACTGGTCACAAACCAACCCATTCGTGATCCAAGAGTCCGGACATCAAACGCGTTGGTCGGTAAATGTCTGGGGAGGTATTTACGGTAATAAAATCCTGGGGCCTGTGTTTCTTCCCCAGCGTATGAACGGAACGCGCTATCACGAGTTCCTTCGCGATGACTTAGGAAGAGAGCTAGAGACCCTGCGTGACGAGTTGGACAGTGAATGGGAAGCCCTGGATGATGTACCGCTTGCGCACTTACCAATGATCTGGTTTCAGCACGATGGCGCTCCTCCGCACATAACGCTCGCAGTTCGTTCCCATTTAAATGACACCTTTCCGAATCGCTGGATTGGCAGATATGGACCTAAATCGTGGCCAGCACGATCGCCAGATCTGACGCCATTGGACTTTTTTTTGTGGGGCTACGTGAAGGAAAGAGTGTTTGTCAGTGCCTGCGCGAGTGAGGAGGAAATGCGAGACCGCATCAGGAACACCTTCGAGCAGCTGCGCTACAGTTGCAACGACGACCCTACGTTGTTGCCCCGCCTACACGCGGAGACCTTGCGCCGTGCCACTGTATGCGAACGCCTCGGGGGTGGCCACTTTGAGCCGTATCTCATACGACCGGAACGATTTTAAGGTAGGATTTTTTAACCTTAATTTTCGTTACTTATTTTTTTTATCTGTGGACACTGTGTTTGAAATTTTAAGTGTTCTTTTGTATCTACGTAACATTCGCGCGGCTATCTACCCAATAAATGGTCGCATGTGATCACGTGGCGCGAGCGCATTGACCCCGTAGCGGTGGCCCGCTCGCTGTGCGACGGGCCCGCAATGTTTGCGATACATTGCGTGTGAGGTAATCAAACAAATCGGGATTCTTGAATTTCCATAACGTTCCTGAAATAATTTCAAGTGCCTGTCATCTTAGTATAATATTCTGAATTCACCCCATCAGTCTGCGGAGGGCTGTCCCTTACACCCTGTATATATACATGTATGGGGCACTATGGGGTGTCAGATTAAAGGTAATTAAGTGTTCTATAATGTTATAATACAAAACATAAGCTGAGTAGTACAGTTACGAAAATATATTAAACTATATGGAAATTCAATCTTTAAAAACTCCTCATTTTTTATTTTATTTTAAAATACCGTAAATATTAAACTGATAATTCTAGTGCAAACAAAAAATATATTGATAAATTCCATTTAATGCAGATTTAAAAAAAATATTTTTTAATAACCTTTACAAACAATAAATAGCGATTTTTTTTAAAATAATATCTTTTTATTTCAAAATTTCTTATAAGTAAATTAAGTAGGCTTTAGAAAAGTATAGGACCAAGTAACTTGAAAAACGCTTCATTAATATAGTTTTTTGAAGAAACTGAAAAAAATGGTAAGTTTTTCGAGCAGCACAGGGTTGCAGAGCTGCATACTTCGGTATGAACTACTTTCAAGGGGCATAACAACATTTATACAATCGTGTTACATGTGCAATTTTTGCCTTTTTGTGTTGATTTTGAGTGGCCTTTTTTGGTTTTTCAAATAATTTACAAATATATCGTACTTCTTAGTTTTCGTTTTTTTTTAAATTTTCTTTAAAACAATAACATTAAAGTATTATAATATTTATAGTATATTTGGAAACAGCTATTTATTAGCTTTCATTGGATAGCCATATTGTTATACATTAATACAAAAAACATTTAAATAAGGAAATAGACGGCGCGCGACGTTTACATTTTTTTTCGCTATTTATTGTTTGTAAAGGTACTTGAAAATTATATTTTTTCATGCATTAAATTGAATTTATCAACATATTTTTTGTTTGCACTAAAATTATCAATTTATTATTTACGGTATTTTAAAATAAAATAAAAAATTCAAGTTTTTAAAAATTGAATTTCCATATTATAATTTAATATATTTTCGTAATTGTACTACTCAGCCTATGTATTGTATTATAACATTATAGAACACTTAATTCCCTTTAATCTGACACCGGATTCATAGAATCATAATTATCAGGTATTTTTTTTCAAAATGCGTCCGTCGCCATTTTGATGACGTCATATCTCCAAAACAAAACACTTCACAGGCGGTCTCCCGACGGTTTTTAAGAGAAAATAAAATGTTAAGCTGGTATCACAGAGATAACTGTAACGGCCTTTAATAAAACGCATTTTTAAGATTTTTTTATGAATTGCCGCGCTGTGTATAATATTTTTAACGACTTCCAAAAAAGGAGGAGGTTCTATGTTCGTCTGTATATTTGTTTTTTTTTTGTGTATGTCCACCGATTACTCGAAGACGGCTGGACCGATTGAAATTATTCAAACGTTATTACATTAGGTACACTCCCAAGTTGGTCCCATTTTTTAAAATTTGGAAATCGGTTCAGTACATTTCACGTAATTTTGAAAAAAGCACGAAAATAGTATGATTTTGTGTGAATTACCTCGATAATTGGTCGTATTACTTCTTTGTTTATGAACTGAATAAGATAATTATTTTTTTGTTGGAAAAGGGATATCTTAAGTGTAGTTTTTTAACCGACTTAAAAAAGGAGGTTCTGAGTTTGACCCGTATTTAAGTATGTTTCACCGCGATTATCTTACGTTTGGCTGAGCCGATTTTTCAACATATATAATATACCTTACCTACAAGGTGTACCTACACTAAGGTGGGGCTTTTAGAATAAAAAAAAGGAACTTGTACTCCAGCCCCACCCGACTTCAATAGACGTATTTTTATTATTACGAATATTATTTCTTGCTTTTTAGAGGTAGGTTTTTTGAAGTCGATTTTTTGTTTTCTTTTTTAAACGTATTTTTTATGACACTGTTCCAATTAAACTTATATTTTTGAAATCTGTATTAATGTGGCTTTCTAATCATATTTTTTTAAAGCCGATATCTGTACTCGTCTCAAATTTATCGTTACTGGAAAATATTTTTTTGTTAATAACATTTTCGATTTTTGGGGTTCGGAATTACGGTTACTTATTTTCTAGTATGTAAAGGTTTGTTTTTTATTTCAGAAATCTATTGGCCGTCTTTTATTTATCCGAAAATGATACCACACTTGCCCTAGTAGCTGTAAATTTGCAGTTATTACGACAAACATCATGCGCGTCGAAATGATAGGTCCGTGATGAACAATTTGACCTCTATAATCTGTTAGGGGTCAAATCCAGCTTGCATCCACATCTTAAAACGATCACTGTAGTGTAACTCACGAATGGTAAAAGAATCACGCTTTCATCACAATGTGCACAATTTTAATGAAAATAAGCGATTTCCGGCTCCACTACGTCTTTTGTTTCTCAAAACGCGATTCCGGTAAAGTATTACGATGAGGTAAACATTGAGATGGCGCGTTTTAGAGCGCACTTTTATTAAAAAATTCGTACCATAAATTAAAGCGATGACCTATGGTTTTTTATTTTAAAATACGTCTTGGCTATACAAAATACTAAAATCACTCAAAACACAGAAAACACAATACACTTTTCGACAGACCACCACGTTCAATACGAATTGTCATTTTTTTTTCTCTCAGAGACCTAATGCTTGTTTATGGATTGTACAGCTAGCAAATTTCACAGAATAACAAGACAAACGTTCAGAAATGTCCCTAAGAGTAAAAGAGATAAGTATAATTCAATAAATCGAGGCCTCTCTCACGCGCTAGCCCATGTCAACCAGTAGTTGACACGGGCATTTCAGGTAGGTACTCAAATTCGTGTCAACTACTGGTTGACATGGGCAAACTAATCGCATTACAGAGTAAAAAAGTCGTTGGACCTGTTTTTTAGCAAACATGCCAGATGCTCTACACCTCTATGACAGATCAAGCCACATTTAAATAGTATAAGAGACTAATAAGAGACTTAAAAAATAGTTGGAAAGTAAATACCCACCCTTTGGGTATTTACCTGGGTAAATACCTTGATTTTGGGTACGTTGGGTATTTACCCGGTATTTACCGGGTAGAATCCCATCTCTAGTCATGTCACAAATTCCAATATTTGACATTGACAATCACAAATCACAAAAGTCACAAATTCACAACAAATAAAGTAAAATAAACGCGCAGGTACCTACAACGGATTTCAAAAAAAATATAATTACGGCGTCATGTTTTGTGTTCTAATTGTGATTGTGATCTAACTTCCAAGAAGTACTCTGATCCGGTAAGTAAACATTTGTTTTCGTAGTTGAGAAATACCTAGCTTCGTCGGTCGTTTGGTTACTTTTTGAACCGGCTAATAAATGATGTGCCATCATTATTCGTGTATTTCAGGGCATCAAAGTAATATAATAAAGTCTATGCAAAGATCTATGAACTCTTGATTAGGTACCTACTCACCTATTCAACAAAACTTTAAGATTTATGCAAATAAGAAAGCTACCTGTATAAGTAAAATATTTCGCTAAGTCAAACATGCTTTTATGATTGTCGAGTTCATGCGAATGAAATTGTAACCATCGACGGACGATGTACTTACAGGCGACTTTTCATTACTAAGTACCAAATGACCGGCAAACACTGCTCTTCTTCACTGCCTTTTCATTCCTTTTCATTAGACTACCTAGGCTAGGCCGGCCTAGGGTTGGGTAAAAATGTACTTCTCCGCCACACGAATTTGGGTATGGGGGGAGGGGGGATCCCCCATACCCCCCAAAACCACTCCCCCCCCCCCCCCTAGCAAACACATACTTTCAGAGATATTCAAGGTTCAAGTTTGAGGTAATGAAGGATAAATTTAGTATATTATTATAGACTTGCATTAGGGTTTGGGGGTGAAAGAGGGGGGAGGTAGGGGGGGAACCCCCCCCCCCCCCGAAGCGGGAATTGCAAAACCTGATATTTCTGTTGTCTGTTATAAAAAATAACCTCGAAATTTAAATTTCTAACCTAACCCGGGACCTACAGGAGTAAAGCAGGTTTGATTCCAAATTAAATTGGAGTATAAAAAAGGCAATAAGAAAAAAAAAGATGGCTGATCGAAATATCAACAAAAATGGCAGTACAAAATGTTGAACTTTAAATTTTTTTTTCGGAAAAACTATTGGTTTGCTAGAGTTGAAACTTTCCAGGATTACTTCAATAATCCTGAGGGCCTAGCCAAAGTAACATTGGCAAATCTTCGTTATCGCTTCACTTTCGAAACATGTATGGGATTGACATATTATGGTTTCGTTAACAATCGAATTTTAAAACGTCAAGTCCATACATGTTTCGAAGCGAAGCGATAACGAAAATTTGCAAATGTTATTTTGGCTAGGGGGGCAGATCTTTTCAACAAAAAATTGCCAACTCCCAAGTCGTGTGGCGGAGAAGTACATATTAGCCTAGGGTTGCCAATATAATATAGTATCCTACTCTTAGTAGGTACCCTATCATTAGTATCCTCCTAGTATCCTACGAACTAAAACAGTACGCAAATATGGCACCTCAAATAGCGTCCCACTTACAAACTTGGCGCTTATTTTGTACATAATCACCTCTTATTTTGTACAAACTCACATTTTATATCACTTATTTTGTACAAAATGAACTTATTTTGTACAAAAACACATCTTTTATCACTTAGTTTGTGCAAAATAAGCGCCCAGTTTGTAAGTGGGACGCTATTTGAGGTGCCATTTTTGAGACTAATTGGACATCTAAGATATTCTTGATCCAAGATTCTACTTATAGTAGGCGAAAGTACTATATTTTTTCAAGTGAAATAAATAAGCAAAAGCAGCTAAAAATTATTACATACCTATTTAAAAATGTAATAATTGTCAGAAGAGCTTTAGCAATCCCAGATAAGAGAAAAGGCAGAGGCCGTCCACAGTCTACGTGGTGGACAACCGTTGCAAAAGATATGGAACGGGCCCAGTTAGATAAATTTACAACCCAGGACAGACTATCTTGGCGTCTTAAAACGAGGAGAGCCGACCCCAAATGATGGGAAAAGGCACGGAAGAAGAAGAGCTTGTTATTATGTATTCCAAATTATGATCATCAACACCAACTATCATCAATAAAAATAATGCGCATAAATTATGCTTAATTATTTGCAAAGTGTTTAAACACTTTTTTTTTTGTGTTCATTTTGATCTGCAATCGGCTCCTCAGCCATAATCAGGTGGGTTACAAGGTAGTCAGATTGTAAGTGCCGTCCCATTAGTTGGCACTGTATAGATTTATAGAATTAACTTCTGTGGTCTAGGTCCAAGATTTGCCACCTTTTTAGGCGTTTTATGTTTTGACTTTCATTGAGAAGTTCTTTGGCCAATTCATTCGTATGTAAGCTAAGTTTATATTTGTAGTTTTTGCTGCTCTTGTTGACTTCTTCCCTAACAGTTGGTATCTCCAGGTATTGGTGTATTTCGGTGTTTTTAAGAAACCAATGTGCACTAGATACTGTTCTCAATGCGACGTTCTGAAATCTCTGGAGGATTTCTATATTGGAGTTGCTTGCTGAGCCCCAAAGCTCTATACCATATGTCCATATGGGTTTAAACACATGTGCATAAAAATTTTAGAACCGTACATTTATGGTTGTTAATTAAATTATGAAAATGTTACTACATGTTACTATATTACTCCATACGAAACAACAATTTCATACTTAAAGCCCTAATACGAATTATTTGAAACCGATACTATATTTTTTTGGACTTTTTCACCAACGATTATATTTTTGCACATAGGTACCTACCTAATATCTTGAAAATACTAAATTTAATGGGAAAAAGTTGGCAACCATTGGCAAGTCTCTCCGCCTGCCTAGCTAGACCAGGGTACTGATTGGTGTCGATTCGGTTGGCAACGACTTAACTAAATTGACAGAATTAAACTAAATTTAGTTTTCCATCTTTCTCTTTTGGTATCGAAAAGACAAGAACAGGATGTTAAAATTAAGTTTAGTCCTGTCAATTTAGTTTAGTTGTACCAACCGAATCGACACCATTGTCTAATTTTCAAAATCCCTCCCTAGTCCCCCTGCTTTTGTGTCTACCGCCTTTTATTAGGTACCAAATTTGGGAGTAGATCTCTCTCCCCTCAGTTTTTCTGCTGACCATTTTTGAAATGTTGCAGACCAATTAGATATTTTGCTGACCAATTAGATACATTAATAATAATAATAAAATGCTTGGACAATTTCACACAGTGTCATCTAGCCCAAAACTAATCAAAGCTTGTAATATGGGTGCTAGACAACTGATATAATACTTATAATAAATAATAATAATAATAATAAGCCTTTATTTATTTCACAGTAATTGTATAGTTATATTACAAGAAAACTTTTTTTTAATTTATTTAGTTACTATGAATCCCTTCTCGGGTGAAGGCCTCCTCCATTTCCTTCCATGTTTCTCGGTCTCTACCTCTCTGCATCCATTCAACTCCTGCCATCTGAATAATGTCGTCATTCCACCATTTGATAGGCCGGCCTATAATACTTATATACTTTTTTAAATATATACTTATTATACATAGTAACACCCAGACCCGTCACAGAAATTAAAATTCATCATTTCAATTTCTGCCCGGCCGGGAATCGAACCCGGGACCTCTGGCGTGGTAGGAGGTATGTTGACCACTGCACCACTCAGGTCGTCAAAACATTGCTCCCCAACTTTTTATTAAATGCTTACACGATTTTAAAATTTTATGCAGAGGTTTGCTGCCTGATTTTAATATAATGCAAACCAAATAGGTATTTGTTTGCTGGCCAAATAATTAAACTGCATTTTTTTTTGCTAATAGGTACTTCTCAATATTTATTGTGCATTAAAATTTAAAAACATTGGTTTGGTTGAGTCATCATCATTATTACATACTAGCGACCACTCGCGAATGAAAGTTACCCTTGACAAGGTGTATGCAAAATTTTATGATCATCGGTTCAGTAGTTAAGACGTGAAGGCGTAACAAATAAACAAACGGACTTTCGCATTTATAATATTAGTTAGGATTTTCATTATATTTTGTCCATCAGCCATTTTTTTTAATGTCCCCACTGCTGGGGCACAGGCCTTCCTTATGGGCGGATAAGTAGGGCGAGCCATTACCCACCACGCGGGCCCAATGCGGATTGGTGGGTGTTAACGACTGCAAATGCAGCCGGGACCAACGGCTTAACGTGCCTTCCGAAGCACGGAGGAGCTCGAGATAATAAATTTTTGGTCACCCATCCCATGAGGCAATGACCGACCATTGCCAACGTTGCTTAACTTCCGCAATCGCTGGGCCAGGTGCTAAACCACTGCGCCACCGAGCTCCTCTTCATTATTTAATTATTCATTCATTATTTTACTTATTTAATACAACTTAAACTACTATTACTTTTTAGTAATAACTGCCAAAAATCAACTAAGTAAGTAAGTAGGTACCTATTAAATCCTAAATTACTCTTGAGTTGTCTGTCAACCGACGCCCTCTGTACAGAAATCAATACAAAACAGAATTATAATTAAAATGCTCACAAATCCATCATAAAGGGAACAAAATGTAACCAAAAGCGAGGAATAAATAAAAAGACTTAAGTGTGGACGCAAGAGGGATGGTGTTGCTGTCTCCCTCTAATGTACGGTATCGGTGTTGGTGTCCTTTTCTCACATCTCACTGCCCCTCAGACGTGTGACATCCCCGCAGGCTTAACTCTGTGGTTTAGGGTTGTGCCAAGGAGGTCACTAAAAGTAGATTTACTTGCACTGAGAAAGGTTGGAGTAATAAGTAAAAAAAAGAGTTGGTAGTTAAACTAAAGACCTTCATGCTGCTAGACCTAGCTGGTTATGAAAAAGAAAAAAATGATATGAGGTCCATGAAAGTAAAGTGCTAAATCCATGGGCCTATGTGTTTTATGAAAGGACATGCAGGTAAATCATAGTGACAACAAAATATATTATGC
Source organism: Agriphila straminella (assembly GCA_950108535.1). NCBI lineage: Eukaryota > Metazoa > Arthropoda > Insecta > Lepidoptera > Crambidae > Agriphila > Agriphila straminella. The sequence continues at coordinate 15,974,921 of OX467304.1, forward strand.
TCAGTGATAGCAGTTTACAAAAGGAAATTAATTAATTGGGTGACTAGAAATAATTAAAGGCGACTGTTAATGGGATACTTAAATACTAAACTGGGCAGCGATTTATTTTTTGAGCGGCAAAATTAACGGGCGACAAACTGTGGATTACAAAAATACGTAAAATGGGCGATTACATGTGGGAGAGAAATAATTTAAGTAGCAGTGAAAATTCTAAATGAGTGACAAAAATACTGAGTGGGCAACTTTTATACCAAGTAGCTAACTATTTAAAGATTGTAAAGATTTAAGCTGCCCAACATTGTATTTTTGTCATCTCGATTAGGATAATAGTCACCTTTTTTAAAAATTCAAAATAATTTATTCAGTCTAGGCTGTTACAAGCACTTGTGAATGTCAAAGAAGCTACGCCATCGGTTCGCAAACCCTTAAATTTGGCTAAATAAAATATATGCCAAATTTTAAATGTTTTGTGTGCCCTAAGGTTGTCGCCCAACTATTAATTGGGTCGCCCGTTCTGAATAACTAGTTATTCACTTTGTATTTTAAAGTCGCCCATTTTCAATATGTAGTGCCTTCAGTTCGTCGCCCACTTAGTATTTCAGTACGCCATATTCAGTATTTTTGTACCCAAAATGGGAATTTATTGTTACCCGATTAAATATTACCCTTTACAAAATGCCGATACCTACACGGCACACATATCTTGTTTTTATGTAAAAATAAAGTTCTAAAAAACACTCTAACATAAAGCATAGTGCTTCATGGTTGTTAAATAAATTAAGAAAATGTTAGTGTATGGAAAATGTAAATTCTTTAAAATTCTCCATATAAAACGGCAATTTCATGCTTAAACCCCTAAATAAAATAAAAATAAATATGTAAAGTAAACCTAAAATAACAAAAATAATTGTGTAGAACAAACAAAGCTTTGTCAATTCGCACCCACAATAAATTTTGAAATAAAAAAATAGCAAAGTAGTTTTATCTTTGACCTATTCTTCTTACCATATAACTCAACCCTACCTACAATAAAAGGGGGAATTAATAAATCAATCATTCTCAAAAACTCAAATGCCGCAGCCCTGCTAGCCGCCGCCCCTCGCACAAAATCAATATTTATGGAGCGCAATATATATTTCACCTCTGCCTCAGAGCTGTCTCCTTCGTATCGATTCTCCACCTTTACATTACTACTTAATAACAACACATAAAACGGAACGCAAACTTCCACACTACCACTTAATAATAACGCATAAAACGGTACGCAGCAGCATTAAGAACCTGTCTCAAGATAAAAGTTGAAAAAGCTGAAAGTATTGCGTGTAGGAAAATCTCTTGTTCTTTATAATAAACTAGCTTTTCGCCCGCAGCTTTGCCCGCGTGGACTGAATTAAATAAATAAATGCTTGGACAATTTCACACAGCGCCATCTAGCCCCATACTAAGCAAAGCTTGTAATATGGGTGCTAGACAACTGATATAATACTTATATACTTTTTAAATATATACTTATTATACATAATAACACCCAGACCTGTCACGGAAATTAAAATTCATCATTTCAATTTCTGCCCGGCCGGGAATCGAACCCGGGACCTCTTGCGTGGTAGGCGGCATGTTGACCACTGCACCACATAGGTCGTCAAATTTGTTGGCAGAGTGAGACCCGTGCCTAGCAATGGCATAAAAAGTAGCCTGATGTCCTTCCCCAAGGTCCCATCTAATCTATATCTGTACCAAATTTCGTCAAAATCGGTCCAGCGATCTAGGCGTGAAAACGTAACAGAGTTACTTTCGCATTTATGATAATAACTTAGTATGGATTACTTTTCCATAAAATTTTAACACCCAATTCAGTCCACCGTGTTGGACTTCAAAATTAACAACCTTTAATGTCATTTTCGCAATCAACACCTTATAAAACCTTAATAAAGACATTCATAACGATTATTAGGTTTAATTATCCCATTCTACCCCCTTAAGGGTTAAAATTCCAACAAAACTAGTATTATATAATTTTTACTTCGATAACAAAGGATTTCTGAAGGTTTTGCTTAAAAAAACTTTTTTGTGGTAGGTATATTTAGTGACGATATTATCTAAGTTACAATAGCCTTTTGTCAACAGCTCATCACCTTTTACAAAATACTGCTTTTCCCGACGCAGGGGCGTTAATTGTTGAGGAGTTCTCCTGGTACTTCACTATCAGCTCCACTTCACCATATGCATTATAACGAGCATAAATAACCTAGCAACCATATTAAAGTAATCGTATCGTACCAGTGAAATACTTAGTATTGAATAGTTCCTATGATCATCTAAGGTCTTCATCATCAGTACTACTTCACCAAAATGGTACTTTCCGAAAGCAAATGCATAAGTTAGCTACTTAAAAAAATAACAATATCGAAATAGGTGTGCCTATAATATTTGAAGAGTTCCCTTGATTTCTCCAGGGCCCCATCATCAGATCCTGACCTTATGATAATGGGATCAACATAATATATGCTTTTAAACAAAAAATATTATTCAAATCGGTCTAGCCGTCTTCGAATAATCGAGTAACATACATAAAATAAATAAATAAAGATTCCGATGAACTGAGAACCTCCTCCTTTTTTTGAAGTCGGCTAAAAATAGAAATGTCCCTTGTTCTTTACTCCGCATTGTTATTCATTCATAAATCACTATCTATAACTTTGTATTTTGTTAACAAATTATTCACTGATAAACAATAATAACATGCTTCTTGCTTGTTGGCTGTTGCTTTATTAATGGATTGCATGTTGTTTTTCAATTTACTTGCATTTTGCATGCTTGCTTGCACATTGCGTGTTTGTTTGCATGCTTGTTTGCCTGTTGCATGCTTACTTTCAGGGTGTTTGCTTTTTCGGTTGCTGCGGGCTTGCTTTCATTACCAAGAGGGCTAATAAAGGCTGTTAAGATATCTGCAGCACCCCATTACGAAAAGAAACTGAGAATACGAAATACGATATGCTGCTTGTAATCACAAATCTAAACAAGGTACTTATCTGTTATTTTCGAGTTCGATATTTCGTATACTTATTTTGTTTCTTACATGCTTGCTTGTTTACTTACATTTTACTTGCTTGCTTGCTGCATGCACATGCTTTTGCTATGACTAATGATACGGCGTTACACTGCACTTTTTTCAAAGAACTTTTATTTTAAAATGGTTGTGTATTTTTTTTAATTCATTTCTTTCTTTTAGTTTTGTTTCGTTTTGCTTACATAAATAATAAAATAATCACCTGTTTTACTTGTCCCAAATGAAATTACACCCCAATAACGATTGTTGTCATGACATAGAACTAACATAGTAGGTACGAAAAAAAGTGCAGTGTCATAGCAAAAGCATGTGCATGCAGTATGCAAGCAACCAAAATATATGTAAACAAGCAAGCAAATAAAAAAATAAGAATACAAAATGTCGTAGGTACTAAAAGAAAACATAGGTAGGCTATCATTTCGTAAAATCCTAAGTAACAATGACTTTACTTCTTTAAATATTTGATTGACCGTTTAGTTTGTTTTAAAAATATGTTTTCATTAAGTAATATGATTGCAAATTTCGTCAGTGGCATTTTCTTTCTCTAGCATCTTTTCTTTTTTGTCCAAGTGTTCGTTTTCTAACAAATCGAGTAGGTACCTAAGAGATGTTAAACTATAGCAACTCATGTTCCTGATACAAGCTGTTAGGTCAATGCACTGAGCAAGGTAGCATGACCACTTTTATGGGACCTTTCCCCCCTTCTCTTTCCCACAATATTATGGTTTCGAGGGGAAAAGTTTGTGCATCCAAAGGTCTTTTTAAATTGGGCGATGATTGAAGGAAGTCGACAGGTTGACATAATATATGAGAATGTTTCAAGTTTTTTTGGTTTTTAATGGTGATAACTTTTTGATCTATTTTTTAAGGCGTGGAATGTTAGGATTGGGTTCGATTAAATTCTGGCTTGTCTATTTACTTGGATAACTACAAGTAACCCAAATCCTCAAAATGTAGTCTTCGTACGTAGCTGATCTTATTTGGAAGAGTTTTTTAACTACGTGTTCCTATACTGAGTGTGTATTTTGTTTAAAAACTGTCATTTTGTAAATTATGGACATCATTATAATCAAATGACACTAGGTAGGTACCTACTTAGTTACTAGGTAACAATAGGCAACGGTAATCGCACAATCGATGAGCCATAAATGGTTGATTGTCACCTCGGTAAAATAAAATAGAAAAGTCCGTGGCTCGTGCACCATGGTTTTCATACAAAATTGTATATAGGTATTATAAGTAGAAGAATATAACATGTGATATCACTTCAAGCTAATTAACGAATTTTTTCCTCTCCATGATTCTAGGTCAGCGCGAATCCAATAGGTTTTGATTTATTATGCGACATAAATGGATTTATTTTTGTTTTGAACAACAATTTAGCAATCAAGGTTGCCTTAATAAAAACAAGGACATTAGGTGAAAATTATAAATCGTTGCGTTTCTCTAAAATGCTAAAACAGAAACTCATAGGTAGGTAGGTACCTACCTACTTAACTCTTTTTGAAGTAAATTTGTTATTATTTCCTAAGAATTTATTAATATAACTAATTAGGTAGGTACGTAAATAATTAATACCCACTTAATGCTTTAATTCAGTATAATAAGTAGGATCACATTATCTCTTTTATATTCAAATTGTTGTAGATATTTGGAAATATTGTTTAAAATAATTTAAGCTTAAACACGAAAGTTGATAATAAACCTTATGGACTCCATAATACAGTCCAAAAGCAGAAATTCTGTACAATCAACAAAGCGTCAATCGTTGAAGTGTTATGCTATAATCAGCTTCCCGTTTAAAGAGATAAAGACTTCGTGTGTGGTAGATAAAAATACGATACTTTTTATTAAGAACTCATAACTCTAAACAAAAGCGTCTTACATTCGTTGATATTGAACGAAAAGTGGCGTTCTTTGTTCTGTCACGGGCTCACAGCTCACAGCGTGTAATAGCCTAGCCATCGCATTATAACTGGTAACTGTGGCTTTACGATCTAATACCTACGCCCCGAGTCGGCACAAGAAATTTGCCTATTGCGCCAACGTAACCGAGCGATCGGTTCTGTCTGTTCCACTCGTTTTGTTAACTTGTACCGTGGCATGCATTGAGCTCAGGTAACGATGAAGAGAGACAAAACATCATTTTAACACCGGCATTTAGAGTTTCGACATTGGTCCGTCAAATCGATACAATAATCGCTAGGTAGGTATAGGTACTTATTAAACATGCCGGCCATTTAAGTGTTAATACAAAAACGGTGCATAAAACGCGGTCGGAGGGGCAACCGTCGTGCTGAACGGGAAAAATTAGCCTAAATACGTGTGCAATACATTTATGAAGCGTTCTGTGAGCGCGCACCGACGAATCGGTTAGGCTTTAGACTCGGGACGCGCGAGTCGTAATCTGCAATCAAAATGGAAGCCATCGCCGCCATCTTAGGTCCGCGCTCGGCCCGCTTCGGGAATTTGGGAAATTGCTGTTTTTTTGTTGTAAAGAGAGCAGTATATAAGAGGTTGGTAGGCAGAGGACAGCGGTGCGGGGAAGGGGCGATCTCGCACGGCAAAGCGGTGTGAAGGGAAAGAGCGGGGCGGCACGCGTGATCACCGATGGCGCGACGCATCTGAAGATATCGGTTGGATGACGATTTTTAACCGACTTACTACCTTTACTAATACTACATAATATACTACATAGAAAAAAACGACCTGAAAAGAAAGAATGGAAATGAGAAGGTCAGTTGACGACCTGGATTGTCCCAGGTGGAAATCGAACCCACGACCTTTGGAAGTCCGGTCCAATGCTCTTGCCAACTGAGCTACCGAGTCACTAACTACCAAGCCTACTATGTTATTTAGTGTTGTATAAAAATTATTAAAAATAGCTATGTTAACAAGTAGGTAGATACTAAAATCTCAAATTTAAAAATACCTTTACTAAATTAATTTGACCAAAGCTTCTGACTATGTTTTACATAATCTAATGTTGTGTGTGAATAATTGAATCAGTGGTATCAGAGGGAAATAAAACGAATGTAGCTATCGATACGGTACTACTAAATACTGAATAATTAAGCATTTTCAGTTACATCTGACTAGAGAGATAGATAATAAACATGGTGCCCCACGAGGTAGTATTCTAGGCCCTCTCATGATTCAAATATAAGGTGATACCATAAAGGTTACTTACTATAAGGAAACTTATTTGCTGATAATATTTCGAAAATTTTGACGTCTAAAAAAAATATTAAATTAGTTAATAATAATTAATCTGAATGGAATTAATCAATATTTACAATAAACATAAAATGAATAGGTAGGAACGTTCAAAATAAATTAAAATGCGGCAAAAATAAGTCAAAATCACCTTTGGGTTTGTGATGTTAATGATATTTTTGAAATAATATCAAATTATAATTCTAGTTGTTTTACCAAAAAGGGAATTGTTATGCGTAACTTGCACCCTAACTTGCAAAAACCAACACAAAGGATTTATCTCGAGATTGATCACCGTTCTCTGACTCGCCCGTGTGCCGGCTACCTATCTTTCATTGCACGTACGCGGCGCGGGAGGGGGGCCCGCCGCGCGGCATACGCGCGGCTCGACCGGAGCCATCTTGCTAGTGGTCGTTCAAATGCTCGCGTCTCTGCGTCACAAATCGCTCTTAATTCGCACTAATTAACCGTTAAACCATCAAAAAACAATCGACAATCGCGTCCCAACGCCCCGCGAACTGCAAAATCAGTGAACAAACAAATTGTTGTCATAAATTTGTGTGTTGTTGTTCTGTGTGTGCATTGCCAGTGTCCTAGGTGAGTAGTCACTACTCTTTGTGCGCGACAATTATCATTCTGATCGATTCGGCGCGGGGGTGTGCACTCCGGCCCGTTTTATATCTTTTGTTGTTTTGTAACGCTCTGAAATCAATAATTTTAGTGGCAAGTCTAGCTGACCCGCGCTCGCCCTACACGGCTGATTTATCGCAAATCAGTCTATGATTGTGAAAGTATTGTACTTATAGTGTTTGAACCATTCGATTGCCGTGTTAAGTGTGTGTGTGATCCTTTTCACTCGAGGTAGGTAATGTATTACCATTTTGTTACGATTATGTGCATTTTGCACCAAAAGCGTGCAGCTTTCTTTCCGATTCTATTTATAGAACACATGGAGAGCGTGTCTTTAATTTATACAGCTGAAGTGAATCACATTCGTGTTGCCGAAGTGAACGAATGACGGAATTGTATCTAACTATTCAATTATCACCATAAATTATTTTTAGTTTATCCTGCTTTAGGCTGTTTAGAGAGTATTGCCTTTGCCAGTTTTAGTTTGTTTTTCAAACCAATCCATAAACAATAAAAAATGAATACGAATTTTATTCACAATCACAATCATCTCAAATTCAGACACTTAATTTGCATACTGAATTATTTAGATGATTGCTAAACGCTGGTTGCTTATTTTATTCTCTTGGTAATGTTTAATCATTATTTATTTGTATTCTAAAAGAAAAGTTATCAAGCATTGTTATTCTACAGAAATGCAAACAATAGGTAGACGGTCAGTTACGTTGACGTAACGTAGGCCATAATAGAAAGTTGGATTCTACATCTAAAATGGCGATATAACATGGACGCGCATAGTTTATCATCATAAAATCTCCTTGTGATAATAATATAATTGTTTAGATAGAATATCAAAATGTTTGGGACGTTTTAGCGTTTAACCTTTTTTTAGGACCAAAATGCGGGTTGATTTTGGTTGAATGTTGTTCTTTTTGTAAAAAAAACGAAGACAAAGCACGCCAATGTTACTTAAAACTAGAATACTTGGTATGAATTTAGTTTTTTTATCTACTCGGAGATTCTACTGTATATTCTTTGCTTTGGCTCCGCAACCGCAACACGTTTTTTTTTAGATATGGACATACCTAGGTACTTAGTCTTATAATCTATATATTGTATCTACCCAAACCCGGCATTACATCATAATTCATATCATATTTCGTGAACACTTAAAATATGACTCATAGTCATAGATATAATGTCATCACCATGTATAGTCTAGGTACTTTTCATATTTAAGTTTAATATTAATACAATTTAAGTGCGTCTTTACATCATATCTACTCTGATAATAATAAGTTAATATTGACATAGCACAGTTAGTGTTTGTTTAAGATAAAACATCGAATTCACATGTCGAAATTGAAAATCAACTTACTTTGAATAATAAAATTGCAATAGAAAATGGACGATGTTTCTCGATCAAACTAGGTTTATGCGGTAAACATACATACTACCTACATACTATAGATTTTTTTCATTTGCAATATGTAGACACTTATAATATACTTAAGTCTTATAATATAAGAAATTCTTCCTATTTATTATCGATCTACAAATCAATATTATTGTGTCATCATGCATGACTAGTAAATGATGCCTGCCTAGCCTATTATAAACTACCAATGAGGATCAGTAACAGGTTTGAATTCTATAGTTTTGGTATATTGGTATAATATAACATATTCATAGCTATGAAACTTAGTGAAAGATTTTTTGAAATCCGTTTAAAAATGGTTGAGTTATAAGGGTTTTGAAGGAAATGCCAAGCTCAATGCAATATGTGCTTTATCACGTACGACATAACGTTCGCGTACGTCTCGATGACGTCATAATGACCCCCCAAAATAACGGTGTTTTAGCTCGTATAGCTTCTGAGAAGCTAAGAGATATCTTAAAAATTTCTTCACAGTTAATCATGTGGTGGCATAAGCTTTCTGATAAGCCACTAAACAAAAATCGTTGCAGATCCTCATTGGTGACGATCAGGATTTACTTTTTAACTTGTTATCGTAATATGTAAGTTTATTTATCAGCATGTTCAAGGAAAAACTTAAAGTTGGTCATTATGAAATCTACTTAGTCTATCTATACTGTCGTATATTCTCAATCTTTAGATTGTCTTCATAAAATACTTTGCTTTAAAAAATACCACATCACTCACATCAAATTGCATGGTAGAATATGCTATCAATGACCTAATTTGTTTAGAGATAATCATTGGTAGTGAAGTAACTGTAGATTCTAAATACCCTTAACGTCCAAGATTGAAACGCATTTCACCCGAAATACTCAACTCTCGACCATTGAAAATCTGGCTATCGTAACATCAATGTATTGTGGATTGACGACAGATTTAGATAGGATAATGGCAACTGGCCAGACTAAACAAGCCCTACCCTACTACCTACTAAAGGTTTCCCATAAGTCCGTCAGGTAGGTGTACCACATTATTGTCAGTGACCTATTAAATGACCCATTGTCTGACGAGTGACGATGTTGTACAGATAAGTTGTTCAACGAGTCACCAGGCCCAAGGTGACCGGTGCATCCAACAATACAAAAACTTACAGTTAACTTACCACACTTTTTCACCACTGCACAAGAAACAAGTTGAACAAGAAAGTCAATGTCAAAGTAATCATTAATCAAATATAAGCTTAAAAATTCAAGACTTTAGCTGACAAGAACAATGGACGCAAGAAATTTGACAGCTTTACCAGAAATCAGAAGATGTTGGCAAATCATCTAGATGCTGTAATATACAAACGTCAAACATAGAGGTACTTGTCGCTAAAAGAGACCTCCGATATTGGCCTAGGTAAGACTAAGACCTTGCCATAGCCATTGAATGTTGCTACTAAAACAAAATTAAAGAAAGCCGCTGCCCTAATGACTAGTGGTAAAGCCTTTGTTTAGGACTAAGCACAATAATAATAACACGAACTTTGTGATGAGCACTTGTTTATTGCAGACTAATTTTGACAGTAAACAGAAAAATTTAATCAATTGTTTACTAAGTTTTTTAATTTCACTAGAATTTAGAAACCAAAGAGAAAGCCAAAGAGGCTGTAATGTAGAGTTACTGGTCGGTAAAAGTCCTGAATATAACAAAAGCATACATTATTGTACAAAAGCATACTTGAGCTGCATATTATCGTCTCCCCAAATTGAGAACAGTGATTCTGTTTTCGGTGATTTTTTGTAGTGACATTTTGGCGACCATTACATTGACTACTTATTACACAAAAATCTGTATTATATTGAATACTAGCGACCCGCCCTCACTTCGCTTCGGTGTAGTGTGGAATTTGACACCATGTATATACATATAAACCTTGCTCTTGAACCAATCTATCTATTAAAATTACCGCATCAAAATCCGTTGCGTAGTTTTAAAGATCTAGGGACAGACAGCGAGAAACGACTTTGTTTGATACTAGGTAGTGATTACCCGATTATCACAGAAGTGTGGCTTTTGTTACTCAAAGCTGCTCAATTCCATGAGATATATTTATGTAAAAATGTTTCATCTACTGTTGTCTTCAAATTGCTTTATTCCTCATTCCATCGTCTCTACGCTTCGAGAGATTGTCTTTTACCGGAATTATGCCGTTTTTTGACTAAACAAAGTATGTTAATATTTGTAATAATTTGTACACATGTTGGCCCAGTTAGAATCTGATGTAATAACGGTGTCTTTGCTATAAATCTCAAACGATGATAGTTATAGTATAGCCAAAGTGGTTTGATAAAAAGAACCAGTAGGTAAGTAGGTATAAATCGTTTGATTTGGTTTACGTAACATTGTTTCCATTTATCACTCATACGTGAATTAGAATTCCAATTATTAGAATGACCTACATATCAGTTTTAATTTTATGTTAACGATGAATCTCTAAAAGGGCTTGACACATTTTCATCTTAAGCAATATGGTTTTTGTCCAGCTAAGTATATTGCCTATTTAACATATTATCAATTTATTAACATTACTCCATTTGGCATTATAAATTTAGATGAATTAACCAAGAAAGAATCACTACAGCCTCAATAAACACATAAGTTCGTCTGATTCGACGTTTGTCGACTCGTGTATATCACGTCTGATTTGTCGATTTTTGATTCGTGAATAAGACGTGACATAAGCAGATTTTGTAAGAATTTACAAGGTCAAACCAAAAATACCATGTTATATAATAACTTCTGTGTATGAATCTGTTTTGGTCATCTTTTGTTACTGAGATTCTTGAAGAGGGTCTTCTAAGATTAAATATGGAATAAGCAATTCTACCGTACGTAAGGTAAAAGCAAGCATTTCATTTCACCCTTCTCCGCCCTACTTGGCTTGTTTTACCATAGAATATAATAAATCGTTTAGTAAGCAAATATACCTGACTTTTGATCGTCAAAAGTACCTACTTATATTTTATCAAAACACTCTCCCTTGAATACTAAATGGCGACAGCAAGATATGGAGAATAATATTGGTGTTGTTGCTTTAAATAACAAAAATTAATTAAAGAGTTTAAAATGTTTACATTATATTATCCAGTAATTAGAGGTTTTCGGTTTTCTTCTAGTTAAAAGGACAAATTGATTCTAGTAGGTATGAATCGATTTGTAACCCTTCCCAAGAGCTGCACAACCAAATTGTTCAGATCCCATGGTTCGGCAACCGTTGATCTCGCTCCTGTCACAATCACAAGATGGCGGTCGTTAGCCAGCACCCACGCGGCTCTCATTAAACCAACGTGAAGGGTTATGCCCCCAATAGTTAATGACACGATATCTAGAAATTACCTTTTATTATGTGACGTCTTCTATAATGTAGAATTATTGATACTTAAAAAATCAGTGGTGACCTTCTTTTGGTAAATCTTTATTCCCAATTAAATATTCCTGATGAATTTCTTTCATTATTATTAGTATTTATTAATGTCTAACTAATGTATCATTATCAAGGTTTAAGACGCCCAATACTGGGCACAGGGAGGGTATTATAACCTTTTAAAACTTGGCAGGTTTATGAATTGCTATAGCTACATCTCTTTCTCTTGGAATAGCAAATAAAAGAGATGCAATAATAGCAATTCAGAAAACTGGATTGTTTTAAGAGGTTGTAATACGGGGGCAGGTCTATCTACCCCAACAGCACAGAATAATATAAGTACTACGTATGTACTGCCAAGAATATCTTGATTCTCGAATATGACCGAATTGTACCAGGCTTCGAAAATTTGACGTTACGGCTCCATTCTATAAAATATGCGTTGGGCACAAGACATCATCTACAAAAAGCTATCTATCATGTAATTCATGTATACTCTAAATCAAATAAGGCCTGCTTCTACACCTGACGGCCAAATACTTACCTAAATGATTCTTAAAGTAAAAGCCATCTGTAAATTAAAAAATTGACAGATTTGACTGACAACTTCCATAAAGTTAAGGATACCTCAACCAAACATTTTTTAGGATTCGGCCGTTACACGATTTATTCTTTCGGCTCCTTTCTGCATCATCTACAAAAATTTACAAAATATCGAATATGGCTGAATTGTAACAATTTAGATGATTTGACGTTTAAGATCCTTTCAATATGCCTAGGTCACAAGAAATCTGGCAACAAAACCAAACATGAAAATAGCGAACTACACAAAGGTTTTTGTAATGAAGAATCTAAGAGTTTATCTCCCATAGTGGATCGTGTAATCCTAAAAAACGGAGCTATAATAATATGCAATTATTATAATAATTACGAGGAAATGGATACTTGAATACACGCGAGTCGGTGAGTTGTTTGCGAGGTCTTTGCTGTGATTAATCTTAGTTTTCATGATTTCCATTTCAAATGAGGTAGTCACTAAGTATTTATTTCATTAATTGGTATTATGCACCCAAAAATTTATTGTAATTTCGATTATTATTATAACTATCATTAAGGAAACGGTAGTATCGCCTTTTACTAATGAATGCTACTAAAAATACAGAGCAAAGCTAAGAAGTGCTTCTTATTTGCTGTTCTTATATTACAAAGTAAGTCTGCTTTTCACTTTTTCGGTCATTTTTCATGCAACATCCTCATCACCATTAAGATTAAAATGATTGACGCCCATTAAACTGGTCTAAACATATAACGCTTACGTCATCTTGATTAACACTTATGGTTATGAATAAAATAAAAACAAAACTTCAAAGATTCATATTTCGAACTCGAACGGAACTGGCGTTCGTCACACTCATTGTCAGTTCGCCGCAAAAAAATAAACATTTCACGAACGGGTTAGCTATCATGGCGGATACAAGCGCACATCGAGCATGAAATAATTGCATTCGTTCGTTCTCGACCGCGCCTTGTGAACGGCCCCGCTGACTTCATATTCACTAGCTAGACCTACCTACCCGTGTACTTAACAAGAATTACCGCCTATAGTTATTACGCTATCGCGTGAAACTGACTTTGGCGCTCGGTGCGTCTTGCGGTTCTGGCATCATCTTAAATTTGTCGCGTTGCATTCCACAGACAAGGCGGGTCATCATGTTTTTTTTGCCGGCATCGACGCGAGGTGCTTCGCCAACTGCCTATTATGCGACTCACCAAGAATGCCAGTTTCCACCATCTCTCTCAGTATTTAATGATGTCGCTCGTGATTCGTTCGCTTTGGCTTTTAGTGCTGAATCATCGGCCTTTATGGTTTGATTTAATCTCAACGATTCTCGAACTGGCCAGTTTTTCGATATGACTGATCATTTGTTTATTATTTGCTTCATTATTTTAACCTTATTAAGTTTTAAGTATGTATAGATGATTTTTCTAATTACGTAAAGTGCGATTAACCGTTTTTATTAATGATGCGTTTAACTGATTAATTATTCATTTTAGTATTAACTGGGTGAAATGTTTTAACGCTGAATGCCGATTTGTTGATTAAATACTGCAGCACACTGCACAAAACACTTCCCATTCGATGTTAACGAATAGCGTGGAATATTGTTTGAGTAAGAAATAAGAAAACATTATTTAGCTTGCAACGATTTAAATAATCATTGTCATTTCGTGCTATGTAATTAGATGTCTTTGAATTAGATAAAAAAAAATTCGTCGGGCATTAGACTTTACAAGATAGACGATGAAATAATTAACTTAACATAGACAACGGTTAAAAGAAAACAGGACCCCACCCAACACAGTTTTTCATATATTTTTTCCAACACTGATAAAACAATTAATTCAGGCTACTCACATCAGTGTTTTAGTCCCAAACTAAGCAATACTTGTAGGTTGGTACTGTTGGTGACTAAATAACGAATAGAATACATAAATAAGAATATGAAAATTCATGACTCGAGAAGGTATAAAGTCATCCATCACATAAAGATACGAACCCGGGAAATTTGGCAGGCTCTACCGAAACACCAAGTTCTAATAAAAATGGTTGTTGTTATTATAATGTAATATAAATATCTACACTGAAGACCTTGTACCACTTAATTTTGCTTAGAAGTTCGTCCTCATTAAAACTGCCGGTATGCAATTGCATAATAATCAATTGTGTTCCATTCTTTCAATTTTATAACAATTGTGATTAAGAGTTCTGGAACACAATTACTTGTTATTGAAGCTAAAATATCTGTCGATAGATAATATAAGAGAAGGGAGCGGAGGGGGAAAGATGTGAAATACAGCTTTAGAAAAAGTTTAGTTTCGATAGCCTTGTATACAAATGGATACTAACTGTAACGTAAATAATAATTCCTCTTGAATAACCTCTTTTGAAATTATTGGAACCTGGACTTCAAAAGCCAGAGGATGTCAACCCTCCTGTGTCAGGTATCCTTACAACCTGGACCTCAAAAGTTAAAATTGGCATGTTAACACTCCCTAACTAACCATTCGACCATTGTATTCTAGGACTTATAAATCACGGTTCTATTATTCTCGCCACTAGATGTGTCGCCATCATGGCGTCCTCTATACCTGTATAAAACCTCTCTGGCTCCTGTATGTAGGTCGTCGGATAGCCTAGATCGCATCACGTTTGCATTCAGCCAGTGTCACCCGAGGTTAGAACTTCACTCTATGAAACTCCGGTTTGCAAAGCAACAAGCATACATACATACTTATAAGAAGTTGTCCGTAATCTTCCTGGGAGACGATCAGAGAAGGCGATTTTTTTAGTTTTGCTTTTAATGTCTTTGAATCCCAAATTCCCAAACACAAAATCCTATGGGAATAGGAATGATCAGTCTTGTATTCACTATAAATTTGATTTCTTTTATTTTCTATTTCCAGATTGATTCTTTGAATTCCGTACATTAGGGGTAAATTATGTCTTAGGTAGGCACGTGTTTGGTTACTCGTCTAGGTCTAATGTGATTGATTGTCTTTAGTTTATACAAATAACTTTCCGTGATTTCTTCCGAGCAAGTGATTGTCTTTAGTTTTATACAAATAAACCTTAAATAACCTTCCGTTTTGGGATACTTATTTCTTCTGTCATTGTTTTTTTTTCATAATCGTGGAGTGTACAGGTACAGTTTAAATAAAGTAAATCAATTTGGTTTAACTGCGTAATATCAGCATTATAGTTTAATAAAATATTATTATTGTTCAAATACTTAGGACTTGCAATCAGGATATTGTAGGTATGTGACATTGTCCAGTATTTCTTTAAGAATTCAGTTTAGTAGGAGATTATGAATGAGCTGTTCCTTATTAACCACTATCAGTTCTATAAGCTGCTGTTAACCAATAACGTTTCTGTCGCCATAGCTGTCAAACTTTTCTGTTACGTAATTTTTTGAAGTGTTAATTAGTAGTTGAAACAACGTAGCACTGTCGCAAGTTTTGTGAAGATTGATTGTCGTCGACATAAATAACTTAAAATTGAACATAGCTCATTATAACGCCCACCAATCCGCATTGGGCCCTTGTGGTGGGCTAATCCTTAGGAAAGGTCGGAGCCCCAGTAGTGAGGACATTAATATGACTGATACTGATTATGAGCTAATTAAAAAAAATAACGACATAGCTTTTTAATAAGAGAAGACTTGGTTTAGTTTAGTAAGTTACCTCAGTTATAATTATAAAGGAACTTAGCTCCGTTACACATGGATTTAGGGTCTGCGACTTGTCACTACTTCGCTCGGTGTAGATTGGCATAATATAGTTTGTTAGTATCGGGTATATCTGGTTTTTGGTTTATAGATTATGGTAATTATGGACCTTCTTACGATTTACTATAAAATGAAAACAAAAGATTTTAAATGCAATTCTTGTCTTAACTCACAATCAAATGCTACAGTGCAATAAATGCTGTAGAAACTGCACAAACACAATGTTCTATTCAGCTCTCTGTGCTACGGTGGCTGCACGTTTTTGATGTTTTAAGGACAACTTGACATAATTATTTAGCCGTTATAAATTCAAATATAATTTTATGAGTAGCTAAAAATATAAATGTTTGTTTATTTTTTTAGCGTCGCTATTTTTAAGCTCCCGTCCTGTCCTATCCCTGGCTGAGACAATTTAGAAAACTAATTTAACGATTTAAATGAGATTTAAAAAAAATCAAAGAAATTTTATTTCTGGCCGATATTAATTAGTCATTTTTTTTTTTGAATATTTCAAGAAGATATTTCTGATTAAAGAGGTAATTGATGGTGTCCCTACAACTCGACCTAGATCTGCATACTCCACTGCACGACTCGTTTCTCTTTAGAAAACCCTTGCGTTGTGCATTTATCACTTAGTGGCTAACAATCGCGGAAGTTAAGGAACGTTCGCGAAGGTCAAAGCGCGATGGGTGACCATTGAATAAGGGCTTGAATCACATGTTCCGGGTTCCGGACAGCTGTGTCTTCTGTTTCAATTTATAAATGATACAGAATTTCTATTGAAGTTGGTGTCGTTTAGGTTGGCAGGAGGACTAAAGTAAATTTAGTTTCCCATAGCTACTAAGTTTAATAATAATAATAGCCCGCAGGGCAGCTTGTGGAGAGCTGTTGGTGAGTAGCGACACCACGGACCCGAGTGCTCCCGGGAGTCAATCCAGGCCCTCGTCCCCGCAGCAGGGGTGGACCCCAAGGGGGCCTGCGGACTCCCGCCCCTGGCTCGCCTTCAACGGCCGTCCATCCCCAAGGGGGCCTGCGGACTCCCGCCCCTGGCTCGCCTTCAACGGCCGTCCAGGGTGGAGTCGTTAGAGCTATACGCTCACAGGGTGGAAGTGAAACATGCATAAGACGCGAGTTGGCACACTGTCGCTTGTACAGTGGGTAGAAAGCGGTCCACACCTCTCTACACCCTGAGTCGCCCGCGCCGGTGTTGTGCCCCGGTCGGCAGTGGCTGACCAGTTTGGGGTGCCCATCTAGCGGGCGGCGAGCCACTTTCCGCCGACGGTTCAAGTTTGTGAGATGTAGGAAAAGGCGGAAGTCCGATAATCTCACCCCATAGTCCAGAATGCCAATTCACTATCCTTTCACCCAATAGCCCGTTTAGTTATTTTTTATGTACTCTCACACTCGCAATAGTCTATGTATATGTACCTGCCGGGGTCCGCTTCCGTCTGCGCACTTTTGCGTGTAGTGGGGAGCGGATCCCGGCATGTGCATCACACAGTTCACATTATATTAAAACAGTCTCAAAGGGCCTCTACGCGTTGGACCCATGTCCCCACGCAAGCCTGACAAAAGGAACGGGCTTCGTACCGAGAATTTCAAGCCGAGATACAATAATAATTATAATAATCTCTTTATTGTTCTCTTTAATCCTCCAATTTAGTTAAGCCGTGCCAACCGAATTGACACAACTGTCAAAAAAGTTAACTTAAGTAATTAACTGGATTACAGGAATGTGTGAATGTAAAACTGGCCCTATATTCTTGTGCTTTAGTGTTATCAATAAAATATCGAAAGCATATCATATTTTCCTCTTCAAAAAGTCGAATTTCGACCACCGAGCGAACGCTAGTTCAAATAATTAACAGAATTACGACACCAGCTCTCAATAAATTGATTTTTATTGCCATCTTATTATAGAATTAAATGTATAGGTACCTATCTCGTTTGTTAAGAAATAAAACGGTCAAGTAAATATCTCACTGTTATTAACGTTGGTTCCCTACAATCTTGTAATAGGTACATACTAGAATAATTATTAAGTTTAAAGTTATCGCAATTGGAAATAAGACTAAAAAACTATTGATAATTTTGCACTTGTCGTCCCTGTATGATGAAGATTTTACTACTTGTTAGTATCGATTTTCGTACACTGACGCCACATAAAAAATTAATTCCAATCGAACCACACTAGATAAGATTGTTCGATTGTAACATTGTACAATTATTCCACTTCGCATGGAATTATTAGTTACTAAAGTAACCACTTCACTTCACTTACTATCAGGCGTGCAGTCCGTACAAATGCCGATTTATTTGCCAGTATTTTTTTCATACTATAAAAGTTTAGGCGGCCATGCTAAATTTACTCTTTAGCAACTTATATCTATTCTGTGTCTTTAGTAAGGATTCCTAAAAGCGAATATCAATTTAAGTAATTCGTTAATCGTTTAATACTATGTCAATGTTTTTTTAGTCTCAAGTGCCTGCATGACCTTGGTACGCTTATAAATCAGTTTTATTTGCTTTATTATTTAAAGTACGAGTATTAATAGGTACTTATGTACTAGTCTAAATAAGTGACTGACTTATAACATCCTAAATTTCCTAAGTCTACTATGTTTATGTATCTGTGGCTGGAATAACTAGATGATTATTATTTCTCTGCTCTTATCAACTTTTTGAGGTCGACGCAGGCGTCCTTCTCTTCCATTTTTTCATGTCACCCGTCATCTCCTCACTCACTCCCTTTACATTCTTTACGCTTATATAATTCCACACACAATCCATTGCATCTTTTTTGCGGTCTTCCTCTATGTTTTTTTAGTCACAGACTCTCAAGTCCCTGCATGACCTTGGTACGCTTAAAGCAGTTTTATTTGCTTTATTATTTAAAGTATTTATAGCTACTAAACTCTAAATAAATAACTATCTAACATCCTTAATTCCATAATAAGGGATAAGTCTACTATGTTTATGTATGTGTGGCTGGATAAACTAGATCATTATCATTTCTCTGCCCTTATCCCAGTTTTTTTGAGGACAGCAGACGCACCGGTCCTTCTCTTCCATTTTTTCGTGTCACCCGTCATCTCCGCACGCACTCACTCACTTCACTCCTTGTGCAATTCATTTTCTGCGGTTTTCCTCGTCTTCTTCATCCATCGACTTTCAAGTTCATTACTCTTTTTAATCCATTGTGTATTCTGTGCCATTAGTAGTGTCGACTAGCAACAATCATACCTTTATGTCCTTTATTTTATGGCAAAAATTAGGATAACACCCACCCATGGGTTATAATATATTGTCCCATCCTCCTAATCAATCCATATATGAATGGCATTGGATGGCCAGTGCCCCAGCAGTGGGGACATTAAAATGGCCCATGATTCTCATCATGACGACCATATTAAGATATATTATAGATAGTGTCCCAAGTCTATGGTTGCAATTGCAACATAGACACAAGTACATAATACAGTAAAACACCCACGCGTATTCGTCAAGACTATAAACTTGCCCGTATACGTCTAATGAGGTATAATGGACCATTTGGGAGATATTTATTACGAAGGATTATGTGTTGAAGTGCTGATGTCGGGAAAACGACTAGATATTTAGACAACTTCTGGCAATGCAAATTGATCAAGTGTCTACGCAACTGTATAATATGTGGAATGATTACAGTGGGTGCTATCTCTGTAGCAGCTTTACTGAATTGGTCACTAATTCAGCAAAGCCTACTGAAAAAGCTGACTTGATGACCTTGGTCCCAAATACTCCAAAATGTATTTGAATATGACATTAGTATTCTAATGCATATTCCTACTATTAGGAATGAATTGCCATTGACTGATTGAGTAAATGGAGGGAAAAATTTGGAAGATATTGTTTTTTACTTGAATTGGAGTTGCCGAAGTGAGTTGGTTAGGTACCATAGCCATTGCCTTATTTGGATTTGTTGGAAATCTTCGCTATCTTTTTGCTTAAAAAGAAAGTAAGAGTGACTTTATTTTAAAAATAAAACAGTTTAATAATCGCAAGTGCAGAGTACCTATTGGAACAGCACGCTTCGGAAATTCCCTGTAGCGAGAAATATTTAATCAATTCGACAGTTGGCAGTGCGCCAGTATTGTTTTGGCGCGAAATACGATGGGATAACTTCTGAAGAGCTGCAGTGGTAATGTGTGATATGAGGCAGGTCATCAGTGATGGTGTATGAATAGAAAAATGCCAAACAATCACAAGTCACTGTATAAATTATAATTATTATACTACTTAATTGATTAGAGGAGCTTGATTAATAGCTCAGGGTGGGTATAAAACAAACTTTTAAAACTTGCCGTATTTATGAATTGCTATAGTTACTTCTCTTTCTCGCTGTTATAGCAAATAAAAGAGACGCATTGATAGCCATGGCAAGTTGAAAGAGCTTGTAATACGAGGGCAGGTGACCAAAATGTATATCTTGAGCTCCTCCGTGCTTCAAAAGGAACGTTAAGTTTGTTGGTCGCATTTGCAGTCGTTAATATACTTAACTCACCATCCGTATTTGAGCTGCGTAGTGAGTTATGTTGTGGCACACCCTCCTTATCCTTTCTTAGAGGCTCTTGATTAGAGCCCATCAGTGGGACATTAAAATGGCCCATCATTAAGAAAATTTGTCCGTTATACTGTTGTATGTCAAACTATACAACTCGTGAACTGATTTTCTTACTTCAACGACGTGAAAGCAGCGTAACAACCATTGGTTGCCTAATTTGGCATCTGAGAATCGATTTTGCGACGGCCGCTAACGAACCACGAGCGATGTTGACACAGCTAAACGTGATATGCCGTTCATTACCATCGCCATATTTTGAATGGTTACCTTTGTGCGGTTGTATTATAATTGATACGTAGACTCTAATATGTCTAGTGCAATGGTAACAATCTAGGCACTAATGCGCCACACACAGGAGCATATCCTGCATGCGTATAGCATAACAAACCTGAGAAATATCTTTATATACTTCCATTTTTACGGATAAAAGATGTCGTCGATTCTAGGGCATGGAAAAACCTAATGCTTTTAGAAAATTGAGTTTTCCTATGCAATGAGAACGTGGTATATATTTTATAAAAGATTTATTTGAAGAGTTGTGTGAATGAATATTGTTTACCAAATAGAACAAGTATACCTACTAAGATAAAACAGACTTTAGTAGGGTACGTACGGTGACCGATAATAATCAAGCAAGCCACAACTTTTCGACGTTGTTCAAGTCACATTCATTATCTAATTACTAAAAGGAGATGGCGAATATACCATGGAATGTTTGATTCCAGTAATACTAAGTTCGTTGACGTACGACTGGACAAGTGGATGTAATTGCGAAGCCATTGTGCGGTATTTCCGATGACTAGCGATACTGAGAAACGTCGATCATGTGAATATTGGATCATAGGCTTGGGGATAGGTAGGAGACGGATATTATGTATTGACAATTCAAAATTTTTAAAAAACTTCTTACAGTGTTACAAATATTTGGGACAGAATCTAGGCTAGCTAGCTAGAATTTTGGTAAAGGAGATGATGTCTGATGACAGAATTATTCAGAAATTTGTAGCGACAAGAATAAAAAATAATTGTCTGTAACTATGTCATTTAAAATATAATAAAATAAAAAAAAATATGTCCCTATATTCATATTAATTTATTAATACTTATTTGTAGTTTCCAACAAAACGCCCTTGCTAATAATAGTTGTATTCCGGATGCTCTCGTAAAGTATAGTTAAACACCGGTGACTCATGTTTCACATTAAAAACAAAGTGACAAGTGTTTGTTTGTTTTTATTTTAATGTCAAACATGAGTCTAAACCAAGATTATTAGTAAACAAGTCAAGAAATGTACGAGTATTAAGCCGCAAAAATCAATTCTGACTGGACTGACAAATTGTCATTGCCCAAGTAAGTAACTAAATTATTTATTTGCAAACATATGGTTACAAAATGTTCTTAAATTAAGTTATGTCCAGTCCAACATATTCAATCGATAAACAGTCGATTTGCAAATATTTTAAAATCATTTATATGTTATGTAGCTAGTTATAGTACAGAACATAAAAGAAGTTTTGAATGATTCCTTAATCTTTATAGCCGGTCTCTTAAACTACTCTCTTAATACAAAGCCATGTCTTATTTATTGAGACAAGGTGGACACTCACGACGTAATGCTAGTATGATTGCGATTGGTCAAATTAATCGATAGCACTTAGCACTTTGTTACTTCTAGAAAAGTCAAAAATTACACTATCGGTGATGCTAAAGACAGAGACTTCATGTCCCTGGCCTTATTCCAATTTATTTTGGGGTATGTATAGTACATTCTTCTTTCTTTCCGGTCTTTCCTTTTACCAAATTTTAATTCATTCCCTACATACATATTCATATTCCGCAAACAAGACATTTTTTTTTGCGGTCTCTTCTTCGCTATCCATCAAGGTTCGTGTCTGTCAAAGAGTGATTCTTTTATCCCTTCTCAAGTCTATCTATACTACTAATCCAGACTGTTCCCTTTCAACTTTTCTATCACTCACGACTATTTTTGACGACCTTCTTATTAAAGCCACTAGGGCAGTGATTCTTTTATCCCCTGAAATCTCTTCTCAAGTCTATACTACCAAACCAGCCTACTTATTGTGTAATTTTCAAAATCTTCATTTGACAGATGGATGTGACACATTACCCATTGCAGCATTTCTTTAGTATTTTTTTATTTGTGCCAAAAAGAAGCATCAATGTATCACATACTGAAAGCGATTGCGATAGATTTTGAAACTAGGCAATTAGCCCCTAGATTGTTCCCTTTCAATTTCCCTATCACTCACGACTTTTTTGACGACCTCCGTAATGAAACCGCCCGGGCTTGCTGTTTTCATGGTGTCGCTCGCTATCTCTAAGGTTTCCAGTTTCCAGTTCAATCCCTAGCGCTCAATATAGAAAACAAACTTTTCTGCACTGCCTCAGGTCTGGGTGATTGTGTTTTATCACCGTTGTCTCTGATTTCCATAACGCAAGTGCTTTAGCTGCTTACTTTGGAATCGGAGCAAATGTGCTGCTGTCCAATATATTAAT
The DNA here is from genome assembly GCA_950108535.1 of Agriphila straminella. Classification (NCBI taxonomy): domain Eukaryota; kingdom Metazoa; phylum Arthropoda; class Insecta; order Lepidoptera; family Crambidae; genus Agriphila; species Agriphila straminella. The sequence continues at coordinate 15,998,075 of OX467304.1, forward strand.
TAATCTAACTGATTCCGCTTTCAAACTTTCCTCTCTGGATATTTTGAAATGTCCGTTGTTTGCTAGCTTCCAAGTTTTATAAAAGTCGCATCTTAGTATTCATGCACCCACGGACCATAACAAAAAAGGTCTGATTTCAATCATTCACTATACCGGATTGTGCGCAAACGATAATTTTTTGTCACGACCTCTCCGTCCCTGTCTCGCCACGCACGTGCGAGGAAGACAACACGCCACAGCAAACTGCAAGCAAGGACATTGACTGCATTTATCTTTTTTCTGGTTAATCCTCGCTTTTGTGTGGCATAGTTCTTATTGTTGTCCATTAAGGTTGCTATTTCTATAACTGGAGTATGCAAAGTAAGTTTTTGTGAATTACTATCACCTGGACGCAGGCGTTATTATTTAATTTGTACCTTTATGATTTGGCTGTTGTTAGAAGTTTTCCAAAAGCTGTCCTTTTGTGTCTAAAAATAAGATCTATAATCCTATAATCATTTTATAGTAGTCATAGTAAGTTGTACAGGGTGGAAGAAAAGTAATGCACTGAGTTTGGATTTTTGGATGGAAATATTTTGCTGATGCTTTTAGGCTCATTATTTTGATTCGTCTCCAAGACGAATATCAATCTTCTTATAAACTGTAGGTATTACAATAATAACAGTGTCACCAAAATTTAGAAATTTTACAAAAAGTTTGATAAATTGATATTATAAAAATAATCTTTTAGTTAATGTAGGTATATAATAATTCCTAAATCCACTTCATCCTTTTGTTGATGAAGAAGATTTTGATTACATAATTATTTTACTTCAGCATTATAATATTATGTGTTGTTATAGTAAGGACTTAACAAAATCATTGATACACTTTCCAAAATAATGTTGATCTTTGACTTATAGAATTGAAGGCATTGTTTTATTATTCTGATGATAAATACAACTTAATATACAATGCAGTTTATTATACCCTTTCCTCAATTACATACAATTGTCATTGTTTGTTGACATTTTTATTGAATTTGAGTGTGTTGTACTGAATAGTAAATAATACCATTATGAGTGATCAAAATAACAATACAAGAAATCTGGAAATAAAAATATACGCGACCAATAAATAACCTCTTCTTTTTTAAATTTTTGAAGTCTGTTTAAAAGTTGCTAGACATAGCATAGCATAGGACTATAGTTTTTGAAATCTTGAGTAGGTTAGGTAGTCGACAAAAACGAATAATGGGTAAAAAAAAATATTTAATTATGAGTATTGATGTATTCTTCTTGTTGTTTGTAAATAATTATAGTTCTTCAAAATTGCTTTTACTTTTAATAATTATCTTATTCTTCAAATTATTGTCCTAAAAAGTTGGTTAACAGGTAGGCGGTTTTCACCTATGGTTTCTTTTATAATCATAATTTTAGAATGGTACATTTTATTGTCGTGCACATGTTCCTACACTACGATTAGCTTGCCTTGCCATCGTATCATATTATTATTGTATTGTTATTGGCCAATCACTTTCTCTCTTTCCTTGCCCAATCTGTTTGGGGTATTGCGTCTTTTCCTTTATTATTATCTACTGGCATCTCATCATTTACTAACTTTCATCATCTCTTCCATTCGTGTCACTTTTTTCTTATCCTAATTTGTGATGTAGGTACAATATTTTTCTTCTATGTCGTTGTCAGTCTAGCGTCATCTCATTTCATCTTATTCATTTATTTACTAACTTTTCATTGTCTTCTCCATCAATATCATCTTTTTTGTCCATTACTTTTTTTCTTTACATGCACATTATTGTTTTTATATGCAAAACGTTCCCTTTATATTGAAATAAATTAGAAGCGGAAAGTATTCGTCAATGCAGCAACATTTTTGTTGGTAGCTAAAGTCATTATTATTCGAGTAATTTGGGATCCCTCTTATTGTTCCCACGTTAGACCCTACTGTTTTAGAAGGGGTGGGAACATTAAAAAAGAAGTCTCTATTCTTATGACGATAAAGTTGAAATTAGTAAAGTAATAATTCGATGTGTTTTGATGAGTGATGCGTTGGTAGGTTTTTTGAAAATTTACGGTGTTACAGCGTTTTGAGAATCGAAGTACACCCTTTTAAAGTACTTACGATTTTTCGTTTTTTTTGTTTTAATCTGATAATCAAAGCCTAATTATGTCTTTATTCTTTTCATCATTTGTTTTCAATTAAGTATAACATTTCACTAATATCGATAATTCTTAAAGCTCTTTGGCAATTTTGAACTTCGAATTAAGATGTCTATTTATTTCCATTATTATGTATGGTATTGTCAAGTGGTACTATTGTATTATCACCAGAGAAAGTTAGTTAAAACAAGTCAAGATAAAACAAAGCGCGCAAACTACAAAAGAGTTCTGATAAGAGAAAATAATTATCGTGTTAGTATATGGCGCAGAATTATAATTTATATTATTATGAGATTGGATTAGATAGAATTTACTCAAACTTTGTGGTCAGTAGAAGATGGTAGAAGCTAAAAGACAGTGGCTCCACTCGCCGGTAGGTGTCGCAACGGGAAACTAAAGCTTGGCTATACAAAATCAAGTCAGGGCGTTACCCGCTATTAATCCACACACAAGTAAACATTATATCTCAACGGCGAGTTGCCAAGAAATGACACCTGTCCTGCTCCCGCGTATAGAATTGACCCGTGCACGAAAAGGATGGCCGCCGAAGGGCCGGAATCAATACCACATGACAGGAGGCTGTTTTATTTTGCTGGGGACATCTTTGAGTTTGTATAATGCCCGACTGCCGCGTCTCGTTTGGTTAAGTTCTTTGTTCTCTGATTAATTCGCTTTGGAATTAGAATTTTGAAATTAGAACCTTGTTTTGTTTTTTAAATGGCATCAGAATGCAATGATTAGGATTCTTTACCTTTGGATTCTGATTAGGATTTTGTTTTTGCATAAGAACTTTCGATTTTGAATATTTTAAAATAGGTATTCAAAATTTTGTTTTTAAATATCATTTTAATTTGATATTGGCATCGAAATATTTTAACTAAGTATACTTTGTATTGTAAATATGTTGTAAAGTTTTACCACTCTCGTGTCTAGTCTAATCAAATTACTTACGACCATAAAAATTCTCTGACGACGTAAAAAGATGTTTTAAAAATTCTTACATAGGTAGGTACCGAACTGGTGTCCTGACTACTGCAATGTCTCCTTTGATAAACTATGATTAGTTTTCCTTCAATAGACGATACCTACTATACTATAGTAACTAAGAAATATCTTAGCTAGAAGAACTAGATAATTACTCACTTATTATTATTATTACCTATCAGCCTACTTTAGTCAGTCCTAAACTGCTGAACCGATTTTGATAAAATTTGGTATATAATTAGCTTGATTTATTCGATTTTGAGATGGCGAGTTGACGCATAACACAAATTTAAATTCGCCAACTCGCCAGTCGGCCAGATTCGACATGGCTAGTTGACGAATAAGTCATGGCATGAAAATTATTATTTTCCGTATAAAAAAACAAAGTTCTGCTAAGTTTGCAACAGCTATAAAACAGTTTGTGTTCGTTGATCATTAGCGATGTAAAAAAATCACTTTACATAATGGCATCATATGTAGCCGCAATTTTTTTTTTCAAAAGTTTCACTTGGGATGATGTAAGGATTCTAACGATACCCGCCTGACACATCCAAATTTGTTCAGGCATTTAGATGTTAGGGTGGAATAAAGAAACTCACAAACATACAAGAACCCTGAAGCACTGAACACTCCTTTTGGGCAGTCCTATAAGACGGTGTTAAAAGGATTGGTATGCAAAACTGAAGTTATAGATTTATGAGACCTCTTTCAGTCAAGATAACATCATTTGTTTTAGAAGCTTCTAGAAACAATATTAATTTTCCAGATACCAAAAATCATTCTTAGTATAAAACACAGCATTTAACAATAGGACAATAAATTCCGTTAACACAGTAAGCTATTAGAAAGGGAGGGGTACAAATTGCCCATTGGTTAGAAAGTGACAGCGACATCAAGGGTGACGGACCCCCATTTCGTTGTCACTATTGTGATTTGGCCGTGCGCTATTGAAAGACCGGCTAATGGACCCCATTTTGGTTTTAACATACGTAACAAAGATTCATTTTTGGATCTTGACTACACTATAACATTTTGTGCTAGGGTTTATCCAATAGTCAATGTGGAATCCATACATTAACATTATAAAATGTGCAAGTAACTCTAACTGTAAAATTTTTACGTCTGAACTACTTAACCAATCTTAATGGATTTCAAATAGATAGATTGGATACGGGGAAGGACATTAGGCATGTTCTATAGGGCTATAGGCTACCTTAATGAATATTGAAGGGAGTGAGATGGAAGATAAAATTCGTATAGGGATCCGGAAATAAGCCCACGCAAAATGGAGCCGCTACCAAAAACTTAAAATTTTCATCATAATATCCACCCATATAATTATTATAAAATATGCAAGTAACTCTGTAACCTTTTTAAGTCTTGAACCACTTAACCAATCTTGATAAACTTCAAAGAGATAGATTGGATACGGGGAAGGGCATTAGGCAATAGGCATGTTCTGTAAGCTACCATTAAAACAATCAAACGAAGGGAGTGAAATAGGGGATGAAATTCGTATAGGGATCTGGAAGTAAGCAGACGCAAATCGAGCTGCTACCAAAAACTTAAATTTTTCATCATATCCACCGCATGCTGCCCGCTGCTGAGTATAATTATGCAGGGTTATTTGTAAAACACCAACAACCTAGCAGGAGTAGATTACTAACATCATAAACAACATCATTATTCTACGACTTTACTGGCAACAAAACAATAAAGTTCGACTTTCCTTAGGAATGTCCGAACAGCTGATCGATTTTTGTGTCTGTTTTCGGAAAAGTCGTAGAACAAATGTTGTTGTTTATTATGTTATTAATCTACTCCTGTGAGGTTGTTGGGGTTTTTCAAATAACCCAGTATATTCTGTGGTCATCATCATCCCCCTACCCTTATCCTAATTTATTTGGGGTCGGTGCAGTGCGTCCTTCTCTTCCATTCCTTCCTGCCACTCGTCATCTCCTCATCCACTCCCTTCACACTCATATCATTCCGCACACAATCCATCCATCTTTTCTGCGGTCTTCCTCTTACTTTCCAGCCCTCAACATCCATATCCATTACTCTTCTAGTAACATGCCTTTTATCTCTTCTCATAACATGCCCAAACCAAGTCAGACGATTCCCTTTCAACTTAACCCAGTATATTCTGTGGTACAGGCCGCTTTATCCAAGGATCTCCACGGCGATACGTCTTGTCTACGCTAACCGCATCCACCCTTCTTCCCGTGACCTTCACCAATCACCAGTCCCCTTAAGGATGACTACCGAAACGGGATATAATATAGCCATTTATCGCTTTTAACTGTCAAAAGACAATGGATTTTGATAGTTAAGTGTCGATTACACGCTATATCACGCCATCGGCATGCAACGGCAGAACGTTTTTCCACATTGTTGGTTGGTACACTGTCCCGCCTTTCCATTCCCACGAAGTGTAGTATGGTGCATTGGTCGCATGGTCACCATTACCTTTCCACCCTTTGAGAAGGCCCATCGGATCTTCTCACTATGTAAGCACTCTATGATCGAGCGATGTCAGTTACTTTATGTTAGTTTCTTACGGATGTTTTAATTTTTTATCCTATTTTACTTGACTCAAGTTTGTCTTTATTTAGTAAATAGGCTTCCTAAGCTTGAGTCAAAGCTTAATTGATGCACAGATTACTGTGAAGTGCGCGTCATAAATACCTATAAGTACCTAGGTTTGATTGAAAAATAAAATAAAATAATATTTCGTTTAAGGCGGTTGTATGACCGAAAGTGGCGCCCTCAGAGGTTTTTATGTAATAAGTTATTAATAGAAAAAGATTTTAATAATGTTTATCGTGGAGATTTTAGGGCCCCATGGTCTAGTATTTTTAAAAGTTATCACTACATGCCCTCGTCTGGTAGTCATTCGTTGAAGTAGATAGCAAATGTGTCAAAAACGGCCACCTTTAGCAGTTTTGCTATCTACTTCTAGCAGTGACTACGAGGGAATGTAACGATACTATCGTTACATTCCCTCGTATACCGTTAAAAAATATTAGACTGTGGGCCCTAAAATCTCCACGATAAACATTTTTAAAATTGTGTATTATAATTATAATATTAAATATAATTCACCGCGGCGCCACTTTCCTTGGCCTTAATTAAAAATTTTGACCTTAATTAAAAACGTTTACTTTTCTGAACAAAACACTAACGATTGATTTCTTTGTTACAGGAACCAATTGGATTGAACTAGTGTTGTGTGAGTGAAGTGGAGTCTTAGAGCAAAGAGTGGAGTGTGTGTAGTGCAGTGTAGTGACATGGAGTGAACATGTGTGATGGTGAAGTGTGGTCCATCCACCGGCACCTGAAATCCTGAATGAAAACTACGGAAAAAGGTAATATTTCTTCTCTTTATTAAGACCTCGCGACTCCGTGGTCGGATAGCTTATCTTATGGTCTGTCTTCACCGGGTCGCTTCAACTTTAAATTCAACTTGCAATATTGCCTCCAAACCGTGCGCTTTCCTTTTCAACATTCTGCTATTGACCTTTTTTTAATAAAAGATAGGGCATGCGCTAATGAAAGCAATAAGGCATGCCTCTGTTGAAAGCGCAAAATGAACGGGAAAGAGTCTGTGTCATATCATGAGTGTCATGAGCATGACACACATTTGCTTAAAAATCTTGAAAAGCATTAACGTGAATGCATGCATTGTGTTTTGTATAGACTTAAAGTTTTTGATTTATGTAAGTAACTATACATTATGTAAAAAATGGGTGTGAACTTGCCAACAAACTGCACTGCAGTTTGGCGAGATATAAAAATGTGAAAACATGTAATGTATAATTATAAATAAATAAAAATAAAATAAAAATAAAACACCTATCGGTTTTCAAAACGTCGCTAATCACCATCTCTCAGTCCCGGGTTAGATCCCCGGCTGGTTTTCTTTAGCTACAAGTGCTTTAGCTACTTAGGTAGGTACTATGGAATCGTAGCACTTTAAAAAAGTCTGGAACGGGTGGTAAGAAAATTCAAAAGTGCTTATAAGTTTATTTGAATAAAGACACTTTGACTTTTGAATTATGTTATGTGAATCACATAATGTGGTGTTTATCAGTATTTATTTTTACACGATTTTCACATGTCAAAGAAGAGTTAGAATCAAGAATTATCCAACTTAGTTAACATTGGAAATCCATTGAAATAGCTATAATAGGTAGAATAGTAAATAATTAATTGAAATTCAATCAAGTCTCATAATATTTACTTATCACTATTTCAACCAGTTCCACGTAACCAAACATGCAAAACCAGAATGTCGTGTTAATTACAATCGCGTCCAAAGACTTTTCTCACGGCAGACATTTTGGTAAAACTGCTATTATGGTTAGACGAACGAAACAATTGGGGTCGATGACCTGTCAACTGCGCTGTGTCAAAGATGAAGAGGGCTCGAGTAGGCGGGACAAGACTGTTTTCTTTTCAAACTCTGCAAAGAAAGTGCAAACCAAGGGTCATGTATGTATCTTAGGGTTACCAGATAGTATATCTAAAAATCCTGACAAAAAGCCTCATTTGTTCTAAAAAGTCCTGACATTTTGCTAAAGCGCCCACACGGCGCGACGTATTTACATAAAATTACGACTAAAATAAAGTTTTAGTTTTTAGTTTTTTAAGTTTTGGTAATTGATTACTTACAATTTTAAATGTTGATGAAAATGCACTGAAAATGTTTAGTAAAAAAAGAAAAATGAATAATAAACCTTAATTTCTAAAGTTTGTTTTTCATAATGTGTATAATTCAAAAAAGCCTGACATTTTTCAAGCCCGGCCGGAATCCTGACAGGGCCCTAAAAAGCCTGACAATGTCAGGACAAATCCTGACGTCTGGTGACCCTAACCATGTAAGCTCATAGAACAATAGTGACAATGACTAATCTATCGATCGGGTTATAATAATAATAACTAAAAATGACTACTGGAAAACCGCTCATTATTGTCAGAAGTTTAATATGTGTCTAAAAATAATTTTATTAATCAGTTATTATATTACCTATTACAGATGTCTCTTAGCTCATAAATAAATGTCACCATTTTAGATTTTTCACAAGATTTCTTGTTTCGTCTACCTAGGTACCTACAGCTGTATCAGATCCCTTGGGGGTATTACATACAACCTCTTAAAACTTGCCAGTTTTATGAATTGCTATTGGTAGTTACATCTCTTTCTCGCTGTATAGCAAATAAAAGAGACGCATCGATAACCATTCAGAAAATTGACAAGTTTTAAGAGGTTGTATATAATCATAATTTTCTATTGTCTAATTTCAAAATCTATCGCAATCGCTTTCAGGTTGAAACACATTGAAGCTTCTTTTTTGCACAAATAAAAACTTACCAAAGCAATGCAGCAATGTGTCACATCCATCTGTTAATCGAAAGCGATTGCGATAGATTTTTAAATTAGACAATTAGCCCCCTGAGTGGTGCAGTGGTCAACATGCCGCCTACCACGCTAGAGGTCCCGGGTACGATTCCCGGCCGGGCAGAAGTTAAAATGATGAATTTTAATTTCTGTGACAGGTCTGGGTGTACCAATGTATAATAAGTAGGTATATATTTAAAAGTATTTAAGTACCTAGTACTTATATCAGTTATCTAAGGCCTAAGCACCCATATTACAAGCTTTGCTTAGTTTGGGGCACTTTGGGGCCAGATGGCGCTGTGTGAAATTGTCCAAGCTTTATTTATTATTTATTTATAATCAACGAACTGTTCTCTCTATGAATGGTTCCACTTTGTGAATTCTCTATGAATGTTTTAGTGCTTCTTTCTTTCACAATCTATGATAATTATGAGTATTAGGCACTAACTTCTTGTTTAATTTAAAATGAAACAGAATTTAATATTAAATTAGGTACGAACTTAACCGGACTTTGTGAACGTATTTCAATCGTGTTTAAGTTGTAATGTAAAACTTTTGACACAGTTCTTGTTTCTTAAACGCAGAACCGAAACACAATTGAAACATGATTATGACGTTAACAATAGCAGACTTGGGGCCCCTAAGGCCCTTAACTGCCCCTAATCACAGAATGACTGACACCTTGTAACAGAATCAATAGCTAAAACAGAATATGGTATCTAGATAGAAATCATGAAACTGAACAACTTTTACTATGGGACCAACCCTGAAATCGCCAAAAAACAGCTGATTTTGTATGAAACAGTTGTTTTTTTTTTCGAGATTTCAGAGTTGGTCCCATAGTAAAAGTTATTAAGTTTGATGGTCCCTTCCCTATCTAGTCTACCATATTCTGGTTTAGCCATTAATTCCCCTTTTAATATACTATATCTATGATTAATTCTGTTTGTTACACGTTGTATAATCATACTCTTAACGCCCTTAATGTAGAAAATCAGAAAGTTTGTTAATTCCAAGACAACCACAGAAAAAGCTTTTTCTTTCATATCTTATTAGCGTGTTTATTTTTTGCTTGATAAATCAATTTCTAAAAACTACGAAAGTGATAATTTCAAGAAAAATTAAAACATTTATACTTTATCAAGCAGTTATAACTGCTGCTAATATAAATATCACACTTATTACAGTGCGTTTGTGGCTGAAAAAGTAGAAAACGTTAGTTTTTTTTACTCATTGTTTATCAGTTACAGTTAGTAATTTACATTAGCGCAAAAACTATTCAACATTTGTGAGGCAAAGATAACAATCATAATGTGAAAGTAAAATAGTCACATGATGTTACAATTAGTGTTTCTCTTATAATTGTAACTGTAATGTTATCATTCATATTATATTTTTTACTAATGATAACAAAGTATAGCTTTTGTGTGTGATTCTGTTCATATTAACTTTCACTAACTTTCAGAGTTTTTACGAATTTTCTTTTACCTCTTTCTTCTTTTTTGAGGTTTTCACATTCGATAATGTTTTTTTCGCTCCTTCGATCATTTACTTCGCTCTTACAATTTTGGTGACATGGGTGCAAAATAACACATCATTTCGATTATAGAACAGTGATGGTAACTCTTCGATCAAGCAGTCGGGCTCTTCATAAATATGTAAAACTTTTTAATAATTATAATATTACAACCATTCGTTATTGCCTAATTGAACACTAAACTGGAAGCTGAATTAAACTATTGGCCGATAAAAAAAATCTGTTAAGTCTTTAACCGCCCCTGTGGTCTAGTGGTCCGCCCACCCGTGTAAGACACAGGGGTCCCGGGTCCAGTTCCCAGGAGGGGGGTACAATCGTACTCGGTTTGTTTGGTGGTAGGGCTTATTTCAAGTCCGCCTGTCTAGCTACCACCATCTTACCTAAGTCTGACGCCATAACAACAATTTAAAAATTGTTGTGTACCGGCAGTTAGAGGTAAGATATATAGCCAGTTCCTTAGTGGTGAGGATTCCGGGTATAGTGCGTTTCCATCTTCGGCCTTATCGTCACTTAACATCAGGTGAGGTGAAGGCCAAGTTGAGCCAAAGAAAGTCTGTAGTGTGCGTCGGCGGCGGAAGTGGGGACTATGCGTTCTGTAGCTCCTAGACAACATAATAGTTGATGCATCCTTAATGCCTTCTACACATGTTTGTTTAATCTTTGATCACGCCATAATCGCTCGGTCGGCCATGTTGGTTACAGAATTCGGTTTGCATATAGAGTGGTTCGAATCGTAGGTGTTTCCGTTACCATAATTGGTATGAAACGAAGTTACAAATCTTTTTTTAGTTCTTACTTCGATTCGGGGTTAAGGTGGATAGCCCATCGAAAGTGGCGCCCAGAGGTTTTTATTTAATAAGTTGTTAATAGAAATGGATTTTAATAAAACTTTGCGTGGAATTTTAAGGACCCATAGTCCGGTATTTTTAGAAGGCCTTCATTCCCTCGTAGTCATTCCTAGAAGTAGATCGCAAATCTGTCAAAATCGGCCCCTTTTAGCAGTTTTGCTATGTACTTCTAGCAGTGACTAGAGCACAGAATAAATTAATAATATAGTCTAAAAATACTAGACTATATTATTATGTGCTCTAAAAAGTTCACGTAAAATTTTATTGATATTGTGTAATCAAATAAAATTCACCGCGGCGCCACTTTCGGTCAGGGTACCGCCTTACCTTAAGTTATTCTATATTATCTCTCTCTTTTCCACGCTATGCAGCGGGTCCCTGTGAAACCCTGAAAAGGGGTGAAATTAGACCATAATATCGTTAAAAAATATTAAAATAAATCCTAAATGAATTCATTTTTTCGGCGAATGCGCGCCCGTTCCGCTTTGAAAACGCCAAAACGCTCGCAACCCGCCGCCATCTAGTCATAGGTCTTATGGACACTTTTTGACGAAAAGCTGCAAATCATAAAGAAAGCATGCCGCTTTGCACAGTGATAGAGAGGGCAAATATAAGCATTTTTGCCCGCAGCAGCAAAGGTTTCACCCCTTAGAATAAGAGATGGCGCCACCTCAAAAATTTTTTTTCAGAAATATCTACAAGCCCAACGGGTGCACCGATTTCAATGAATGAGGTGTCAAACGATTTGTCTTATTATGTTTTATTATAAAAAAAATATAAAACGTAACATTTTCACATATAACTGACAAAAATAATTAAAATATGTGAAAAAATTTAAATTAGAGGGAATTTATTGTTTTTTTTTCAATAACGATAAATATATCATATGTATTATGTTTTTTTTATTATAAACAAATTAATTCTAAATCCTAATAGGAAAACCGCATCGAAATTAGTCAGGTAGTTTTGGAGTTATATGCCGATTACCTTTATTTGTTGATTGTTTGGTAGTTTTAATTTGAAACGCATAATGCTGTGAAGAAGGCTGTAAAGCTCAAATGACTACCTATTGTATACTTTGGGTAATATTATGTAAATTTTATATATTTTTAATTAAGGTTCTTTATTTTTATAAAATATTAATTTTTCATTCTAGAAAAAACCTATACTCCAAAGACATCGAGCGAACTAAAAGAATAAAAAATCAATCAAGATGAATGTTGAATTTATTACTATTATTATTTATTACACCATTAAATATTGCATTTATAAGTTACGCTTCATTCCTAGGTGTAGGAATGAAGCTTAACTTATAAATGCCTTTGCAGAATTTGCACTGAAGAGTACAAGGCAGACCGACACCTACAGGTACAGGTGAACCAGAAAGGTACGAAAAATGCTTATATTTGCCCCCTCTATCACTGTGCAAAGCGGCATGCTTTCTTTATGATTTGCAGCTTTTTAATCATAAGACCTATGACTATACTCAATACTCAATTCTTTATTTGCAACCATAATGTTACAGAGGATGGTACATTTTTATAATTAAGAGCATTATGGACCCTGTCGGGCACGCAAAAGTGTAATAAGAGAGAGGAAACGCTTAATATAAAAGAAAGCTACATAATTATACAAAATTAAATCAAATTAACAAAATAAAGTTGTGTAGATTATAATGTTAGACAAGACGTTTTGAATTATTATTGTATGTATTTAATAATTATTTGCTGGTGTTATCAGTCAAATATTCATTTATGCTATAATAACATTTAGATAGTAAATATTTTTTCAATATGTTAATGAATATGGGGTATTTATTTTCGTTTATTATTGATTCTGGCAATTTATTATATATTTTTATTGAAGAGTGAAATGTACTTTTAGATGTTAGATTAAGCCTGGAACTGGGAATTATTAATTTGTTTTTGTACCGTGTTGGATATTTAGAAGGTATGTCTTGACGTTTAATATAAAATTCCATATGTTTGCGTACAAACTTACAAACTTCCAAAATATATAAGCATGGCAAGGGAAGTATCTGATATTTTTGAAAATATGGTTTACAGCTCTCTGTCTCTTCGATGTTGGCTATGATACGGATCAACTTTTTTTGTAGGGTAAGTAACAACGCCGCATCCGTACTATTACCCCACAAGACCACTCCGTAGGATAGCCAAGCATGTCCATAGGCGTGGTACATAACTATTGCTGTTTCAACATCAGTAGTCTTTTTTACCTCACGGAGCGCATAAGTAAAGCTAGACAGTTTTGATTTAATTTTTTGTATGTGGGCTTTCCAATTTATATGTTTATCTATTACTATACCTAATAACGAAAATTCTTCTACACATTCCAATTTTGTACCATTATAATTATAATCTATGTTTAAAGTTGTTTTTTGCGGTGGATGAAAAGTTATTATTTTAGTTTTAATTAAATTTATTTTTAAATTATGTTCTTCTAGCCAGTCTGATGTTTTAGTTAGTAAGTGGTTAATATTTTCATTGATATTTTTGTTACTGTCACATGATGTTAATAAGGAAATGTCGTCGGCGAATAGAATACAGGCTACAATACAGACTAATCGCCAGTATGTAATAAGGCTTTTAAGAAAGATAGTTACTTATTTGGAAACTACCTACTTACAAATACTTACCCAGTGAAAAAATTATAAGGAACGTAGGTACCTACCATTTCACTTAAATGAGATAGACTTGATAAACGCTAAATAAATTCGATACAGAAAGTTTCCTTTCTAAAAAGTACGACAAAGACGTGGCACGTTGTTAGCATCCGAAGTAATCCGACCCGAGCATAAATGCCAAATTTTTTGTTTTTGTACAGTTAAAAAAATCTATTTGTACCCATGCAAAAAAATTGCAAAAGCAAAATTAAGTACCTACTTTTTATTGTGGCATCGTTATTATCTTAGACAATGCCAACAATATATAATAGAACTGTTACATAATTTGTATTATGATAATATTATCGTTCATTCACTCGTGACGTCACGATGACGTGGAACCGCGACCTACTCAACTTCATACATAATATTCAAATATAGAACGCCCCCATCAGCTGTGAGAGGGGGAGGGGCGGGGGGCTTTCTTATTGCATTATCCTGGTAAGCTTCAGTGTTGAATGAACGATAGTGAAAAAAATATTCATTCATGAATTTTTTAAAAAAGGTGGCTAGGGTCGATGAGCTTTTGTTTTTCGCTGCATAATTGTTCGATACTTTTTTTTTTTTTTTTTATCACCCATATTCATGAACAATACTCGAAAGACCTTTCCTATGCGAACGCACTGCGTTGAAATAGAGCTCTGTGATTGGTTCGTTTGTTTTACGTATTACGTGAGATTGGATTGAATTGGTTGGAGTTTTGGTTAACAATAATAAAATTATATTTACTCTAATTAAGAATATTTATATTAACGAATTTAATAATAGATACTGTATCTATCTTAATCACCATCAGTAAAAAATATTCTGATTATCTTATTTTTATTTTTAAACAAATTATTTTAATTATATTTTTAACTTGAGTTAAAAAAAACAGAAAGTCTAACCTGTGACCAACCGTCTTAGAACTTATTGATTTCTTTTTAATAACTTATCTTAAAAGATTAAATTTTCTTAAAATAAAACAGTCTTCACTCTCCCTCTTTAACTTGTCACTTAAGTAGTCACGCACCCATTTGTCACTTATCCTTTGAGAATAAGGATCGGATAAAAAATTTAAGTGGACTTTTTTCAGACTGTCTTGATATAGGTACTTGGTGCTAAATGCTCCAAGCAGCATTGGAATGCGATGCACCCGCATTCTAATGTAAACAAAATCAATACGTACCTACTACTATAATATTCGAATTCGACACTTGATAATGGCAAAAATTACTCCCTAAAGAGAAGAGTAGATTGCCAAACCAAAAATAAGAAGAAGAAGAAGAACATTACAGGTTGCTAACATAGTTTTTTTTTAATTGCAGACGTGGTATGGACAAAGAGAATGGCGAGGGGAGTGCGGAGGCGGGTAAGCCGCCGCCTCAGGACGGACTCCTCGATGCCGCCGGCCTCTTTGGAGGTGAGCCTTCATCTCTTTACACCAAGGGTCTTCAACCTATTTGAAGTCAAGGGCCTAGTATACTCTGATATTGGTTCGGTGGGCCGCAACACAAAAAAAACATTATACTCGTATTCTAACTAAATAGGTATAATTTGTAGAAATGTGAATTTAATTTTGTCAATACAATGACGGGCCGCGAAGAACGCATCCGCGGGCTGCGGGTTGAAGACCCTTGCTTTACACAATACGAGGCAAACATCTTGAAATCGGGTGGGGATTGCGCGAAACGCGTATTTTGTTATGCGTAGCGGTGAGGTACGCGGGCGGCGGGAGAGGGGCGCGCGCTATTGGTCGCTCGCAAATCCACATGCGCGAACTGATCCCCAAAAAAAGTCTGGAACGGGTGGTAGGAAAATATAGACGATTCAAAAGTACTTAATAATTAATTTTATTTGAATAAAGCTTATTTGACTTTGACTCCGTCGAAAAGGTTTCAAGATGTTTGTCTCGTTGTAATTCTTCTGTTATTGACCGACATCAAAAGGAGGAGGTTCGTCGGATTCTTTAGAGGCCAAGTCCTGCAGTGGACAAGGCTGTGGAATGATGATGGTGACTATCAGGTGGTTTTGCAATTCGCTAGACTAGATAGTGCATAAATACTTGGCTTAATATGGCAGACAGTACAGGCAATTAATAAATAATGGCCTGTCATATTGCGGGCACGGTCCATTCACTTACGCCAGACAGATGTGATTGCGTCATCGTCATTAGCTTTACACAGAAAATGTGTTAAATAATAATATTTTGTCACAGCATGTGTCTGGCAATCCCAAAGTCTGAAACTCAGATCAACTCTCAGGTCTGTAGATATTAACGTCATCATCAATCATCATCATAAACGGTCCATTAAGTTTTAGTTGTTGATTATTTATTATTTAAATATTGATTATTTTAAAATTGATTACTTATTTATTGCAAAATTTGTTGATTATTTTACTAAAAATGTTCTAGTTACCAAAAAAAGGTTCATTTCTAAGGTTTGTTTTCTATAAGTGAATAATCCAAAAAAGCCTGACATTTTCCAAGTCCGGCCGGAATTCTGACAGGCCCAATAAGCTGACATGTTAGGGGACCGCTTGGCGCGGGTTGGAGTTCGCAGCGTTGTTGGATGGACCCTACATAATTTTGGATACCTAACTGAAAAATGCGATCAATAACCACAGCATAGCAATGAGGATCAGTAACAGGTTGAATCCAATAGTTTTATTGATATTAATATAAAATCATATTAACAGCTATGAAACTTAGTGAAAGATTTTTTGAAATCCGTTTAGAAATGGTTGAGTTATTAAGGGTTTAAAGGAAATGCCAAACTCAATGCAATTATGTGCTTTATCACGTACGGCATAAGGTTTGCGTACGTCGCGATGACGTCATAAGGACCCCCTAAAATAACAGTGTTTTAGCATGTTTTAGCTCGAATAACTTCTCAGGTTTAAGAGATATCGCAAAAAATTCTTCACAGTTAATCATGTGGTGGCATTAAGCTTTCTGATAAGCAACTAAACAAAAATCGTTACTGATCCTCATTTATACGCGGCATAATGAATGCAAATATTGAAGCCTACGTAGGACCACAGATTACATAATACTACTAGCTTCTGCCCGCGACTTCGTCCGCGTGGATATTAGAGAAAATCCTTAGGGAACCTTCAACCAGGATCTGACCAGCCATTTTTACGAATTTAGGCGGGTTCCTACCAAGGGCGCTTCCCGTCCCCGGCCGTTCCCGTTCCCGTTCCCGTTCCCGTTCCCGTTCCCGTTCCCGTCCCCGTCCCCGTCCCCGTCCCCGTCCCCGTCCCCGTCCCCGGATTTTCAAAATAACAAAATATGTGTGCCTATTTATTTTTAGACATGCTCCTACGAATTTTAAAGTTGTAATGTCTATTTTATATTATTTTTCCATACAAAATTTGAAACCCATTTTCACCCCTTTAGAGGTTAAATCATGTCCACCGTGTTGGACTTCAAAATAAATCTCATTTTCGCAATCACCATCCCATAAAACCTCAAGAACGACATCCATATAGATTTTTATGTTTACTCACCCCATTTACCCCTAAGTGGTTGATTTTCAAAATAACAAAATATGTGTTTGCCTATTTATTTTTAGACATGCTCCTACGAATTTTTAAGTTGTAATGTCTATTTTATTTTATTTTTCCATACAAAATTTTAACCCCATTTTCACCCCTTTAGAGGTTAAATCATGTCCACCGTGTTGGACTTCAAAATAAATCTCATTTTCGCAATCACCATCCCATAAAACCTCAAGAACCACATCCATATTGATTTTTCTGTTTACTCACCCCATTTACCCCTAAGTGGTTGATTTTCAAAATTACAAAATATATGTTTGCCTATTTATTTTAAGATGTGCTCCAACGAAGTTTAAAGTTGTAATGTCTATTTTATATTATTTTTCCATACAAAATTTTAACCCCATTTTCACCCCTTTAGGGGTCAAATCATGTCTACCGTGTTGGACTTCAAATTAAATGTCATTTTTGCAATCGTCATCCCAGAAAACCCCAATAACGACATCCATATCTATTTTTGGGGTTTTTTTACCCCTTTTCACCCCCATTTCATCCCAATAGGGGTTTAAATACTAACAATAACAATATACGTTGCGTTAGATTTCTATCCATAAGCCTAAATTATAAATTTAGCGATATTTACTTCGAAAATAAAGGATTTTCTTCAATACACAACTTCATCCCCCTTTTGACCCCTTCGGGGGTAGAATTTTGAAAAACGCTGAGACCCGTATTTATTTATTTTCAATGGTCAGTCTAAACACAAAATTTGAGGATCCTAGCTTCAAAACTGAGGGACTTTCATACAAACTTTGATCCCCTTTTTTACCCCCTTAGGGGGTGAATTTTGAAAAACCCTTTCTTAGTGCACCCCTAGACCTCATAAGGAACCTACGTGCCAAATTTGGAGTCTCTAGACCCAGCGGTTTGGGCTGTGCGTTGATAGATCAGTCAGTCAATCAGTCATTCAGTTTACGATTTTATAAATATAGAATAGTGTAGGACGCAGGTAGTTACTAAATTGAAGAGCTTTATAAATATGCGTTTTTTGTTTTTTTTAAGACCTAAGCACTAATGCTACAAAGTAGCTGTCTGAGAGTTTTTAATTAAGATCTATAAATAGATGTGAATCAAGTTCAAAGTCAACACTGTCTGTATCTTGAAGATTCCGATAGGTTTATTTATTCTTAGAATAATAACACCTAGACGCGGTGTCCGCGTACGCAAGGTGAGGCAACTAATACTAAGCCAAATTGGCTTAGTTTTCAGATTTATATCTTTCGTAACTAAAATCCAATAATATTGTAACTAATCTCCTAAATGTAGGAAAATTGCAACTATTTAGTACTTTTTCGGTATGATTATTAGGTAATAATAATGGAGAATAAAAATCCTCACTTTTGATTGACAGTGCGCTTTGTAGGTAGAGAACTATCGTTCTAGGTGTTATTATTCTAAGTATTTATTTTATTGGTTTAAGGCGGTTGTATGACCGAAAGTGGCGCCCTCAGAGGTTTTTATTTAATAAGTTATTAATAGAAAAAGATTTTAATAATGTTTATCGTGGAGATTTTAGGGCCCCATGGTCTAGTATTTTTAGAAGGTATCACTACATGCCCTCGTAGTCATTCGTAGAAATAGATAGCAAATGTGTCAAAAACGGCCACTTTTAGCAGTTTTGCTATCTACTTCTAGCAGTGACTAAGAGGGAATGTAACGATACCGTCTAAAAATAATAGGCTGTGGGCCCTAAAATCTCCACGATAAACATTTTTAAAATTGTGTATTAGAATTAAAATATTAAATATAATTCACCGCGGCGCCACTTTCGCTCACCTTTACTATCATAGAAGTCACTGGTCTCAATTTTTGTCTACCTACTTGCTATGGCATCTTACTTGTAATGTAAGTAATAACATAATTTCAAGGGTCAAATAAATGAGGAAATTTCAAAAAAAAAAATTTATTCTCGCCCTATGTAGACAAACCAAACCTTTTAGCTGGCTATAATAATCTCTAATGTAACCATTGTAACTTTTAACTCTATAAGTAAGTACCTACCTTTATGCTAACTATCGCAACTCATTATCCTAATGATCGGAAAGGAATTGAGAGAAATATCAAAAGTAAAATCATGAAATATTACGCAAACAGTTACTTTGTATGGAACTCATACAATACCGACAAGAACATTAGTATAAATCTGTCGTTCCACATTTCGTGTAAAAGAATCATCAACGTATACATAATAACGTTGTAACGTCTTCAAAAACAAGTTTTAAGATGCACACGGAAATTGGCACTTACGTCTTTATTCCTTAACTCGTAAGAACCATAACAAAAGTTCAGCAAACTTGGTCGGTTGTCTTGAAAGAGAACTCCGTAGGTGCAATGACCTCGGAAGTTCGCAAACGTTTAACATTATCGTTATTACAACGGCGATAAAGTTCAATTTTGAATGGCTTTATGCATCAGAACGTGTGATGTGAAATTGTGTTTCGTATCGATGTGCGTTTACGACAATCAGTTTTATTTGAACGATTCCGAGATTAGCCGTTCTGCGAAGCGATCGGCTATCGGAAACAATATGGCGGATAGGTACGATGGCAGTTCGTAAAACATCACACGGTATGAATTCGGTTAGGTTAGGAAAGGTTTTAGAAGTTTCACCCTGCCCCTCTCTAGCATGACCACTTTATACGAGTTGGTATAGCGATTAATCGACACCAAACTTTGTACTAAGTATGTCAAAAAAAAGACAATGTATATCGTATTTCAGTGGCCATGCTACGGGGTCTGGAATCTAAATTCTGGATTCTAATTACCTGGGCCGTACCGGCTAACGCTCCGAACTTCGGCAAGTCTGCCAGGCTTTAATTAATATAGATACATCGAGCCCCAATCAGACCAAAATGGCGAACCCCGATTCATGATATCGCACATCGACATCTTCTAAATAACTTCGGCAAATAGTACAATACGAAATACCGTACTTCGATTTATTTGTTTTAAGTTGAAGCCCGGCAGATTTGCCGAAGTTCGGACAGTTAGCCGGTAGAGCCCCCGCCATGCCAGTGTCATTGTTGCTAGATGAGCTTCATCAACCAAGTTGAACGAATGCTCTCCCCTTTCTTCAAGTTTTTCTTTACACAAACTTCTCTTATTTCCAGCATACTGGGGCCGAGATGGCGCTTCGGGCGGCGGCGCGGCCGCCCAGGCCCAAGCGCAGGCACAAGCGGCGCTGTTCGGCTTCGGAGGGCGATACCCACCACCCACCACGCTTGGCGTGGCGGCCAACCAAGCTGCGTCACTTGGACTGCATCCTGCTGCGAGTAAGGACCTTATCTTCTTTATCTTAGGGCTCAATATTGTCTGGAGGCTCAAGTAAAGGCACAAGCGACGTTGTTCGGCTTCGAAGGGCGATATCTACCACCCACCACTCTTGGCGTGGTGGCTAACCAAGCTGCTTCACTTGGACTGCACCCTGGTGCGAGTAAGGACCTTAACTTCCTTATCTTAGAGCTCAATATCGTCTGGAGGCTCAAGTTAAGGCACAAGCGGCGCTGTTCGGCTTCGGAGGGCGATATCTACCACCCACCACTCTTGGCGTGGCGGCCAACCAAGCAGCGTCACTTAGACTGCACCCTGTTGCGAGTAAGGACCTTAACTTTATCATCTTAGGGCTAAATATCGTCTGGAGGCTCAAGTAAAGGCACATGCGGCGCTATTCGGCTTCGGAGGCCGATATCCACCACCCACCACTCTTGGCGTGGTGGCTAACCAAGCTGCTTCACTTGGACTGCACCCTGCTGCTAGTAAGGACCTTATCTTCTTTATCTTAGGGCTCAATATTGTCTGGACTGGAGCCTCAATTAAAGGCACAAGCGGCGCTGTTCGGCTTCGGAGGGCGATATCTACCACCCACCACTATTGGCGTGGTGGCTAACCAAGCTGCTTCACTTGGACTGCACCCTGCTGCGAGTAAGGACCTTAACTTTATCATCTTAGGGCTAAATATCGTCTGGAGGCTCAAGTAAAGGCACATGCGGCGCTATTCGGCTTCGGAGGCCGATATCCACCACCCACCACTCTTGGCGTGGTGGCTAACCAAGCTGCTTCACTTGGACTGCACCCTGGTGCGAGTAAGGACCTTAACTTCCTTATCTTAGAGCTCAATATCGTCTGGAGGCTCAAGTTAAGGCACAAGCGGCGCTGTTCGGCTTCGGAGGGCGATATCTACCACCCACCACTCTTGGCGTGGCGGCCAACCAAGCAGCGTCACTTAGACTGCACCCTGTTGCGAGTAAGGACCTTAACTTTATCATCTTAGGGCTAAATATCGTCTGGAGGCTCAAGTAAAGGCACATGCGGCGCTATTCGGCTTCGGAGGCCGATATCCACCACCCACCACTCTTGGCGTGGTGGCTAACCAAGCTGCTTCACTTGGACTGCACCCTGCTGCTAGTAAGGACCTTATCTTCTTTATCTTAGGGCTCAATATTGTCTGGACTGGAGCCTCAAGTAAAGGCACAAGCGGCGCTGTTCGGCTTCGGAGGGCGATATCTACCACCCACCACTATTGGCGTGGTGGCTAACCAAGCTGCTTCACTTGGACTGCACCCTGCTGCGAGTAAGGACCTTAACTTTATCATCTTAGGGCTAAATATCGTCTGGAGGCTCAAGTAAAGGCACATGCGGCGCTATTCGGCTTCGGAGGCCGATATCCACCACCCACCACTCTTGGCGTGGTGGCTAACCAAGCTGCTTCACTTGGACTGCACCCTGGTGCGAGTAAGGACCTTAACTTTATCATCTTAGGGCTAAATATCGTCTGGAGGCTCAAGTAAAGGCACATGCGGCGCTATTCGGCTTCGGAGGCCGATATCCACCACCCACCACTCTTGGCGTGGTGGCTAACCAAGCTGCTTCACTTGGACTGCACCCTGCTGCTAGTAAGGACCTTATCTTCTTTATCTTAGGGCTCAATATTGTCTGGAGGCTCAAGTAAAGGCACAAGCGGCGTTGTTCGGCTTCGAAGGGCGATATCTACCACCCACCACTCTTGGCGTGGTGGACGCCCTTAGGCTGCCTTAAGCGAGATCCTGGCGCGGGTACACGGCGCGGGAATATAGATTGCTGGTTTTTTGATGGACATATGCTTGCGCAGTGCATGAGTAAGCTCTAATCTATGTCGCCCCGCGCGCGTGTGCCGCTTAACGCAGCGGACGGACGCCCTGAATTATGAAATTATGAATTATTTAAATGCGCGTCATAATTTACATTAGATTAATAATGTTTTTCTTACTATTGACTCAGGTGCAGCCTGGTGGTCTATGGCGTCGCACCTCGCGGCGCAGGATTACCTCGCTCGTTTGCAAGCGTCGGGGCTGAACTTCCCTCCCATGGCGGACCCTTACTCAGCCCTCTCGGCGCTCTCAGCGGCCGGCTTGAAGCAACCGCAGAAGCCGAGCAAACAACCTAGTAGGAATGAAAGGTAACTTTACTGCTTTTAAGGGTAAGACTCCGCTGTCTGTTTGTCTGTCATTACCTCGCTCGTTTGCAAGCGTCGGGGCTGAACTTCCCTCCCATGGCGGACCCTTACTCAGCCCTCTCGGCGCTCTCAGTGGCCGGCCGGAAGCCGAGCAAACAGCCTAGTAGGAATGAAAGGTTATTGTGACCCTATTACTAAGACTCCGCTGTCTGTCTGTCTGTCATTACCTCGCTAGTTTCTAAGCGTCGGGGCTGAACTTCCCTTTCATCTTTTTGGCTTCTTTGCGTCTTTTACATCATTTGACTACACAGGATGTCATTTCTAATAAACTATCTCTTTATCTCTAATGATATGATCTACTCTATATCATATATCTCTATCATATAGATTAAACCATGAAGCATGCTGTCTCTTTCACGCGCCATTCCACCCGATCGGCTCCGTCCGTTGGGACCGTTGGCACACCTCCGCCGTGAAAATAATGACGCGAAACCGCTACGTAGATGTGATCGTCATATATCGTCGTTGATAGAAGACAAGTCATGGCGGAACTATTACGGTTTCGCTGGTATTGTTTCGTCAGAGCTGTGGTACATCATTTGAGATGAGTCATAATTTGACAGAACGAAGGTTTAAAATTACAATCCTTAAATTTTTTCCATCTATTTCTTACTATATAACCTGCCCCCCTAGCCAAAGTAACATTTCGCTATAGTTTCGCTTCGAAACATGTATGGATTTGACGTTTTAAATTTCGATAGTTAACGAAACCTTATGTCAATCCCATACATGTTTCGAAAGCAAAGCGATAACGAAGATTTGCGGATGTTACTTTGGCTAGGCCCTCTGTACCCTTAGCACGAACATCTATCGAGGAAATAAACGCGTGTAAACTACTTGATAGAGTAATTATCTATGAAAAAAATCATTTCACTTTTCGGCGATGGCACTGTACGACTTTCAAGTCACATTATCATTTAGTGACCACTTTCTTACATTATACTGACATAATAAACACTTCTGATATCTTATGCACTTGGAATCAGCTGTTAGTAGTTATACCTATAGATTGTAAATAACCTCACTTTTACCACTTTTACTAAACCTCTATTAACTCCGCTTTGAGATTGTCAAAACTAACAAAATTTTCAGTAAAGGACCAATGAGTTTCAATCTATTTATTCACACCATTTATATCTTATTACCCTCAGGCCCAAGATTGTATGTTATCGTTTCGGTCTCCTTTACTCTAACGAATGTTTTTACGCGCGTTATTTTTTTCGATAGCTGTTCGTGCGAGGGGTACTGTATTGTATGTTTACAAAATTACAATGATTCAATGTCATTTAAAATCCAACCTTCTGTACTTAACATAAAGTCCACATTTCCAGGTCAGGCCGCAGCAGCACTTCATCAGGCGCCTCGAACAAAGACAAGAGCCCGTCTACCAGCGCCAGCAACTCGCAGCCGCACATGAGTGAGTGGGGCACGTATCGCTCTTATTGCTTACGGGTTAAGGGTGGCTGTGGCTTGGCAGCATAGTGCATAGTTTGATAAGAAAGCGGTGATAGACGTAGGCGGAAGGAAGAAAGAGAAGGCTGCTCTGTCTCCGGCCTCACCACGTAATATTATTTATTATTCGTTTATGTCGACCCTTGAGAAATGGATTTCGACCCCAAGGGGGTCACTTTGGAAATCCCTGGTCTACCTTGCTAAATAAAATCGAACAAAGACAAGAGCCCGTCTACCAGCGCCAGCAACTCGCAACCGCACATGAGTGAGTGGGGCACGTATCGCTCTTATTGCTTACGGGATAAAGGTGGCTATTG
Source organism: Agriphila straminella (assembly GCA_950108535.1). NCBI lineage: Eukaryota > Metazoa > Arthropoda > Insecta > Lepidoptera > Crambidae > Agriphila > Agriphila straminella. The sequence goes on from OX467304.1 coordinate 16,022,490, forward strand.
CTTGGCACTTGGTAGCTTAGTGTGTAGTTTGACAAGAAAGCGGCGATAGACGTAGGCAGCGTAGTGTATAGTTTGACAAGAAAGAAAGCGGCGATAGATGTAGGCGGGAGGGAGAAAGAGAAAGCTGCTCTGCCCCGGCCTTCACCGCGCACTTACCCAAGGCGCGGCACTGCACTTGCAATCAAACTATAAAGCGAGGTTTAGACCAGCCATAAAACATGCAGAAGTTGACTTCTACTTTGTAAACAAGTGTGGCAAGCTATTCTGATAGTGTTACAGCTTGCGGAACTTGCTAGTCTAAACCTTGCTTAATAATATCGAACAAAGACAAGAGTCCACGTGAGTAAGTGGGACACGTCATGAATCGCTCTTATTGCTTACGGGTTAAGGGTCGCAATTGCCTGGCAATAGCATATTGGAATCTTTAGAGTCATTCTTCAGACTTTTCTGTTTACATAAATACTCTTTTTTTTTCTTTAATTTTGTAATAAAACTATAGCTTGCTATGGACAGTATTCAAAGATTTATTGCGTCTGATGAATGACCCATAATGCTTATAAGCATTAGTAAATATTTTTCATAGTTTTTGCTTACTAAACCGAATTTTTAGAGTAAGTAATAGAACAGTTAGTACTATAGAAACATTTGGTGGTTAACATTTTTCATTCATTATTAAAGTAGATTTGGCCATGGCCAGTAACATCAATAACGAATTTGTTACTCGGTCCCATCTTTTGCTGGTTAAATAGTATTATTTAGTACTGGTTTGAGTTAGCTAGTGAGAATATCTGAATTTTATATCAAATTTTCAATGATTATTTTCTTCCAGGGTCGAGCTACGGCTTCCCGAAGACCTCATCCCCGTCCACAATGCACTCACACTCGCAGTCTCTCTCCAGCCTGGCGTCCCTCAACAGCCTGGTCTCCCACCAGGGCAAGGCCAGCAAGCAGCAGCAGCCGCAACAACAATCCAGTGAGTCAATACTAGCTTGTGTAATAGATGTGCTACAATATCTCGTCCCATCCTGATACACTCGCACTCGCAGTCCCTCTCCAGCCTGGCGTCCCTCAACAGCCTGGTCTCCCACCAGGGCAAGGCCAGCAAGCAGCAGCAGCCGCAACAACAATCCAGTGAGTCAATACTAGCTTGTGTAATAGATGTGCTACAATATCTCGTCCCATCCTGATACACTCGCACTCGCAGTCCCTCTCCATCCTGGCGTCCCTCAACAGCCTGGTCTCCCACCAGGGCAAGGCCAGCAAGCAGCAGCAGCCGCAACAACAATCCAGTGAGTCAACACTAGCTTGTGTAATAGATGTGCTACAATATCTCGTCCCATCCTGATGCACTCGCACTCGCAGTCCCTCTCCATCCTGGCGTCCCTCAACAGCCTGGTCTCCCACCAGCCAGGGCAAGGCCAGCAAGCAGCAGTAGCCGCAACAATAATCCAGTGAGTCAACACTAGCTTGTGTAATAGATGTGCTACAATATCTCGTCCCATCCTGATACACTCGCACTCGCAGTCCCTCTCCAGCCTGGCGTCCCTCAACAGCCTGGTCTCCCACCAGGGCAAGGCCAGCAAGCAGCAGCAGCCGCTACAACAATCCAGTGAGTCAACACTAGCTTGTGTAATAGATGTGCTACAATATCTCGTCCCATCCTGATATACTCGCACTCGCAGTCCCTCTCCATCCTGGCGTCCCTCAACAGCCTGGTCTCCCACCAGCCAGGGCAAGGCCAGCAAGCAGCAGCAGCCGCAACAACAATCCAGTGAGTCAACACTAGCTTGTGTAATAGATGTGCTACAATATCTCGTCCCATCCTGATATACTCGCACTCGCAGTCCCTCTCCATCCTGGCGTCCCTCAACAGCCTGGTCTCCCACCAGCCAGGGCAAGGCCAGCAAGCAGCAGCAGCCGCAACAACAATCCAGTGAGTCAACACTAGCTTGTGTAATAGATGTGCTACAATATCTCGTCCCATCCTGATACACTCGCACTCGCAGTCCCTCTCCAGCCTGGCGTCCCTCAACAGCCTGGTCTCCCACCAGGGCAAGGCCAGCAATCAGCAGTAGCCGCAACAACAATCCAGTGAGTTGACATCAAGGTGGTTTTAAAGTTTAAACTCACGTGACAATCTTTCAGGGTGTTTTTAAAGAGAATGTAATCACTAGATGTGTTCAGTCCATTACACTGAATAACTTTCTACAGGTGAATACACAACTGTCAAAAGGCAATGGATTTTGACAGAGCTGTCTATCTATCGCAATGATTCCCTAACTTATTTTCAACGCGCCCCCATTTTGCCAAAAATAAATTCCGCGCCCTCCCTCTACCCAGACAATTTTCAGGTTATGGTTCGAGACGCCCTAACTAACTGTTCGCTGCAGTTAATGCGTCGAGTAGGCGCTTTCAATAGATGTATATTTTACGGCTAATACCCGCAGTGCGGCTAAACCTAGTTTTAGCCGGCTTAAACTAGGTGTAGCCGATAGCTGTTAATTAAACTAGATGTAAACGATCTGCTTTACTCCTGTAGGTCCCGAATATAGGTTAGAATTTAAGGCTAGCGCGAAGCGCAGCGGCGTGCGACCCTTTAATTTCGTGGTTATTTTTTTAACAGACAACAGAAATAACTTACTTAAAATTACTCCCCCTTAGTAGAAGCACAAAGAAGGCTAGATCTAGTTTTAACCGGCTGCACTTAAGGCTGAGTTGCACCATCTAACTTTAACGATAACAAGCTTGTTAAAGTACCGGTTAGGCACAAGTTAGCCAAAAAAGAGGTTGCCAGCCAGCATCATGTCCTTTGACAAGTTTGACGTGACAAATAGGTAGCATTATCATTTGACGATAACTTTAACTTTGACAGCATTTTGGTGCAACTCACACTTGGTATCAATCGCGAGCAAATCAGCTACACCAAGTATTAGCCGGCTAAAACTAGGTTTATCCCGCACTTCGGGTATTAGCAGTAACAGATATACAAATACTATACTTACCTACTGACGTTGTTCTTGGTTATCTCTTAAGGCCAGTATATTCGAAATTATCGAATGGCCTATTTTTGATTCTTTATTTTGAGCAGATAAAAATATTATGTTGAAGTTTAAAAAATGATCTTGATTATTTTACGGTTAAAAATACGATTTTCGTATCTTTACTCGACTATAAAAATATGCAAAGACAAAGAAAATTTTCATTAATTTTGTATTTTTTGGAGAATACTTAAAGTTTATTAATCCCTTATTCATGAATAATATATAGAAAAATAGGTAATGACATATAGAAGAATATTCAACGGTTACTTTTTCAAAAAGTGACTTTATGCTCAAAATAACAACAGAAAAGTTGAAAAATGAAATAGTGAGGTTATTTTCATTACTCTTCACACGTTAAGAAAAAGACAAAGACAGAGTTTTTGGAATATACTGGCCTTAATAAGGTCCGTCCGTTACTACATAGGTGGACCGCGCTCCCCTTGGAAAGTCTCTAGGGTGCACGCCCTCCACTTTGAAAACCCCCGTCTATCATGTCATGTCTTCTTATTGCTCTGACTCGAAATACCTATGAACAATTTCCACTCGCAGGTCGCAAACCCTCCAGCCAATCGTCATCTTCTAAGGGCAAGGAGCGCGACTTAGCGCTACTACGGGGCGACCTCATGCTGGCGCAGGCCGCGGCGCACGGCGCTTACCACGCGGCCGTCGCAGCCGCGGCCAAGGGGAAGGTTAGTCCTTATTCGCATTGTATAAGGTTCATTTTTCTTTGAAAACAAGCGAGAGTTAAAAAAGGTTCATGTCGTCGTTAAAATGGAGAGTAAGATTGGTTATTAAGTTATCATTTAAGGGAAGGTTTGTTTTTATTGCTTTAACAATATAGTTCAATTTTGTGTGGCAATTTTGTGGTACTTGGTGTATTTTTTTAGGAAAGTTATTAAAAGGTTTTGAAGTAGTATTGAAGGTTAGCGACCGCAAACTTTCGCAGGCCGCGACGCATGGAGCGTACCACTGCTGCTTAGGCTAGTTTTTCTTTGGATATTTTAATGATTGATCAACCTTCTTAAGCGGAAAGAGGTTGAAAAAGGTAGTTTATTACAATATTCACGTCTCTGCGAACAGTAGAAGTGCATTAGGTATATTGTGGAGACAACAATAATGCTACACATTCACATAATAAATAATAGTATTCACAAACATTACAATGACGTCTCACTCAGTGCCCGCAGTGCAGCTTTACAAGTGATTATTTCAATAAGGCGTTAGGTGAAGCTGCAGATTGTTTACCAGATAAGTAAGGATAAACAGACTATATGCTTCTCTCCGTAAGGCGAGGCCAGTTCACGATTTGATGAAAAGACTAATTTTTGAACTTCCAATGTGAAGAACTGATGTAGAATTCTACTTCATAAAAATTACTGTAGACAGAGTTACCAAGCCATTTTTCAATATTCTGTTCGGTTATTTTGTTTCTTTTTCAGTCTACACTGTAGACTGAAAAAGAATCAAACTGTAAAAAAATCCTGACTAACTTCTTATAAAAATAAATTTCAAATCGTCAGATTTCGTAATTTTCAACGACAGCGATATGATTTTTTATGCAAAAAGGATAGCTTATTTATCGATCTAACACAATAACCGAGTACATTTTTAATAAATGATCCAGTATTTCTGAAATCAATAAAAATGTCCTAAATTTCGTCAAATTTCTGGCGAAGCGTCAATTGAAGCTATGAAATATTCAACCTTATTCTAATTAAAGACATAGCGAAACAGTAAATTTCGTGAACTGCCTCGCCTTAATAAATAAAATAAATAAATAAGTTCTCTCTTGTTTCAGAATATGTCATCCCTCTACCCGTTTGGCATGCCAGGCTCGGAGAAGGATCGGCATTCGGGCATAGACTCGCTCACCGGCCTCCCCCACACTATACTCAGGTGATTAAACTATTTTGTAATAATACTTAGCGAATCTATAATTTGTAATCACTGTTTTGTTCCGATAATATTAGAAGGCTGTAGCGAATTCAACTTTTGTAGCACGCCAGACAAATCTCTGTGGTTTATGGTGTGTTTTTTAAATATTTAATTTGTATTTGTTGATTAAATAAATAAAAAAAAGATAACACACATAAGGTCTATAAAATAAAGTTTACAATAGTATAAATTAGAGTTTAAAATAGTACTAGTTTTAACAGTTTTGCTCATTTGAGAAGGTTTTATATTACTCAGAGATGCGTTTAATTTAATGTAACAATTATATTTTACTGTTTTATTGATTATTGTAATATTTTTAGTGCTGCTTTGGAAGGAGGGTAAGTAGTCATAAGAATTAACCCTACAATCTAAACCTTCAAAGATTTAAATTGCTGAGCTAGACTAAGTACAAATCGGCTATTACTACAGCTTTTTACAGCCTTATAATTTATATTCTGTGTCTGTGGTCTTAATTTGCATCCTTTACTAAGTTAAGGATGCAAATCCGGACATCAAGTAAAGTTTACTTGATGTCCGGATTACACGAGAATAGTGTTTGAAGTCAGTGTCAAGCCAGTAACTCTGGCGGACTTGAAACAGAAGTGTAAGCATGTTCCAAACCAGGGCAGAAAGAGCAAGCATGTTCTAGGCCAGGACAGAAAGAGAAGAGATCAAGCATGTTCCAAACTAGGACAGAAAGAGAGCATGTTTCAAGCCGGGACAAAAAAAGCAAGCATGTCCCAAACTAGGACAAAAAGACAGCTTGCATGTTCCAAGCTCGGATAAAAAGAGAGCAAGCATGTTCCAAACTAGGACAGAAAGACAGCTTTCTTGTTCCGAGCTAGGACAAAAAGAGAGCAAGCATGTTCCAAGCCAGGACAGAAAGAGAGCAAGCATGTTTCAAGCCAGGATAGAAATAGAGCAAGCATGTTCCAAGCCAGGACAGAAAGAGGGCAAGCATGATTCAAGCCAGGACAGAAATAGAGCAAGCATGTTCTAAGCCAGGACAGAAAGCCAGGGCAGTCCTGGCTTGCTGGCTTACTGATACTAGCTTTAAAAACTTTTTGCAATTTTATTTTACTAATTTGGATTTCTGACCACAGTTTCTTTATTATTATAGTGATCCGTCGTCAGTCCTGGGCGGTGTCCGATTGCCGCCAGACACAGAGATCATCAAGTACACCTCCTCGCTGGCGGGGCCCAAGGTACGAGTAAGTGTCTTCCAATTTATACCTTATTTGTATAGATATCGAGTTTATTTTAGTGATCTATCTGGGTGGTGTTCGAATGTCTGAACACGGAGATCATCAAACACATTTAAGGTTTGTAGAGCGTTTGTCGCTATTGACCGATTATGAATAGGTATTGATTTTCAAGAAATTTCAACAAGCTTATACTTTTTATCAATAAAACTGGGGGCTAATTGTCTAATTTCAAAATCTATCGCAATCGCTTGATTTTGAAATTAGACAATAAAAAGGTTGATATTCTATAAAATTCTTGGTCTAACTAAAATCCAAAGAGTTGATTTTTTATTCTAAAATCTTGTGCTGAATCAAGTGCTAAGTCTTCTTTTCAGTTCCATAATGTTTCTGTCAGACTGTCAAACTTGACAACTTATTTCTATCTTGAAAATAAGATGGTATAGCTATTAAAATTTTATTAATCAGTACAAAATTATGTGATGTGGTCAAATGCAATTAATTAATAAATTATGTATATATATAATTATGTATTCTAGGCACCTCCCGGCACCACGAATAGAGGGAGAAAAAAAACGATATCGTTAGACCCACCCCAAGTGTCGGTGCATCCTTCTTCAGGCGATAGGGCCACGCCGGTACCCAGCAAAAGGCAGAAAATGGTAAGCAACTTGATTATGTGTGAAATATTAGGTAGAGTCTGTTCGGAAAGAGAACCGTCGTGGGCTTTGTGCTTGATCACAGTTTTTGTCATGTTTACGGCACTGTTATACGAAATTATGGTGCGACTATCTTGACTTTTTTATTTTTATTTTTTTATTTATTCAATAATAAACAATGATGCAGAACATAATTTCGACCGTACAGTGTTGCAAAAATTAAACATTACAAAAACAATCAAAATATTTTATAAAGTAATCATACATTAGAATGAAGTCCATGTATCATATTTGTAACAGATTTACGGAGGGTAAGATTGTAATAAACTGCAATCGCGGCTGTTCGACTATCGATTGGTCGTATGATCATTCATTTGATTGGTATGTGTTACCTGCATACCAATCAAATGAATGATCATACGACCAATCGATAGTTGTTGTGTAGGAACACGCGCGCGTTCACACGGGAGGGTTTTATATTTAGGATAATATGCAGTTGTATTTTTTTTGTAAGAATTTTATAAAACTAATAGACATCGAGATATTACAGTCGCACTAAAACGTTACGGTGCCGTCAAAGTACGAAGCCCAAGACGGTTCTCTTTCCGAACAGACTCTTAAAACATGAAGAATAATTATTTGTTTTTATTATTAAATAAATGAAAACTAGTGGCTTCGTGAGCTGTAGACCTCGCGTTAAAAAGTAACTCAAATTGTAAGTGGTTTTAAAATTAATAGATGTCGCCATCATCACGGGGTTTTCAAAGCACATAGTAGGGTACGTGCTGTTTGGTATATTAAGGCTGAGTTGCACCATCTAACTTTAACAATAACAAGCTTGTTAAAGCACAAGTTAGCCAAAAAAAAGAGGTTGCCAGCCAGCATGATGTCCTTTGTCAAGTTTGACGTGACAAATAGGTAGCATTATCATTTGACGATAACTTTAACAGCAGCGTTTTGGTGCAATTCACACTAAGGCTGAGTTGCACCAACTTGACTTAACTATAACTTTAACAGATACAAAAATTATCTAAGTTGAAGAGGAATACAGATCGTAACATGACCACCAAAATGCTATATGGTTTATCATGTTGTAACTGTCAAAAGACGATGGATTTTGACAGTTAACGCTATATTACGCGATATAGTCGTATTAATATGACAAATGAATGTAATATGTCAATAGTTCCTGTCTTCATTATATTACGAACCAGTGGTGGTGATTGTTTACAAAATAGGACTTAAATAAATGGACTACACTTGTGTCGTTTTTAAAATTTTAACCACCTAACTCAAAAAGAGGACTGTAATAAGTTTGACGTGTGTGTATTTGTGTATCTGTTTGTAGCATCGTAGTTCCCAAACGAATGTGCCGTTTTTGATGCGGTTTTTTGTCTTAGGACGAGTACGGCAACTCGCGGTCGTCGGTGGAGGTGATCCGGCTGCCGACTAAACCGGACCGGCCCGGATCGCACTCCGGAACGCCGCCGCCCAACCTGTCCGACTATGCTGGTATGTCAATACCATTCGACATCAGTCAGGGCCATTCCAGCACGCACTAGCCTGCTGAGATATTTTACTCCAGAATTTGACCATCTCTGAGTTTTAATTAAATCATACTACAAATCATCTAAATAAAGAATCATTTTGATATACTCTTTAAAGAAAAGTACATCAGTCAATATCTTCAATGTAATGCCCGTATTTATAAACCGCTCTCAATGTTGAGAGCATCTTGAGATAACACTCAAATCTAAAAAAAAATCTAAGCCCTTGATAAAATGTAGTTGATTTATTTCCATTGGTGGCGCTACTGAGCTCATCGTTCCACCTTAAGTCATTAAAAATACCTGAATAAGGTTTGCCTAAAGAATATTTTGTTAGTTTCCTTAGTTTCGCAAATTATATTGTCGATGTTCACTAAAAGTTTGTATGGACAGGTATATCTCGCGAGCTGCTCCAAACCATCGCTAGTCAGAGCGGCGTCAGCCTCGCGGCGTTGGAGAGGCAACTCGCGGGCACCGCTAATAACACGGGTAAGACCATGAACACATAACACAGGTTATGATGAAAAAATAACACAGGTAAGATAACGAAAATGCAAGTTTCCAAATTAGTCAATGTACCTCCTACGTCCCCATACTAAACAGTTGATAAAATCAAATACTATTTTGATCATAATAGGGGTTAAACTTAACCCCTATTATGATCAAAATGGTATTAAGTAGTATTTTATAGAGCCTCTGTGAATTTTTTTTCACACACAGAGGCTCTCATAATTTTCTACGATGTTAAAGATTTTTATTATTTCGAATAATAATCTATAAATATATCTATCTATAAACAATAAAAATGTTTCAGTCCTAAACAATTCAATCCTGAACGTTAAAAAAGTGACTCCTTTTTTCGTTAGCAGAATTAACCACTTAATTCGTTGTTTTTTTTTTCACTTTAACACGTGTGGCATTAGTTAGCTGAGTGTTTAAAAATTTGTGCATAAAACTATTAAAACATAAGCATTCATGGTTGTTAAATAAATCAAGAAAATGGTATGGTAAATGCGAATCCTTTAAAATTCTCCATACAAAACGTTTGATTAACGAAGTTGGTACAAAAAACGTGCCATCATATTATTTTGTGATTCATTGGATAGTGAACCTATTAAGACAGTTATAAAGCATATTTTAATTTTGTTACAGATTCAGGTCTAAACCTAAGCACCAAATCTAGCGACGACACGCCCCTAGATCTGGGAGTGAAGCAATGTTCTATGGACGACGATGCTCCACTCAATCTGTCGCTGAAACCTACGCCTTGTGAGTAATCTGTACAGTGAAATATGTGCTTAGTCCATTTAAAATAAGGTACAAAATTAATATAAGACTGAAAAGACGGTGAAAACTGTACTTTAGTTCATTTAAAATAAGGTCCAAAATTAATATAAGACTTTAGCACTATGTCTAGACTAGACAACGATACTGTATTGTTGTATCTGTCGCCTAAACCTACGTAAAATTAATATAGGACTTGAGCACTTTGTCTAGACGACGACACAATGTATCTGTCGCCTAAACCTACTCCTTGTAAGGAAGCTGTACAGGGAAAACTATACTTTAGTCTATTTTAAATAAGGTCTAAAATTATTATAGGACTTAAGCACTATGTCTAGACCTGGGGCCCAGTGGCGTGCCTAGGGTCTGAGATCAGGGCAAGCCCAAAAGCCAAAAGCTCAAAAAAAAAAAACACAAGCTTCAAATCTTGTACATTCTTCGTTCCACCAGTTAAATTATTTAAATCGTCATAACCCGAGGTATTCCAAACGTTCTTGTCGTTCGAAAAAAAGATGCAATGGGTGTTTGTGATACCACCGTTGTCTCTGATTTCCATAACACAAGTGCTTTAGCTACTTACTTTGGAATCGGAGCAATGTATGTGATGTTGTCAAATATTTATTTATTATTATTTATTAATTAGACTTTAAGTTGAGAGAGAGAGAGAGAAATATAATTTATTTAAGTGAGAGCAACCAACAATCCAACGTGTTTTGTACACATTTCTATTGAATTGCTTTTTCTGAGTCTTATTAGTTTGCAAATTACACAAATCTGGAGTAGGTCTGTCTGAAAATACAAGCTGCTTTTTTCGGCAAAGTTCAATGAGCTTACCTTTCCCTCGCCGATCAAAACTTTGACATATTTTAATCCTTCACAATCACAAGGAACAACATCAGCCGTCGATCTGAACTCTGACATCTTTTTGTACAACGAAAAACACTAATTTATGCAAAACAGAGAACTTTATCAAACAAACATTCGCTCAATCAACTGATAAAACACCTGTTACCACACCTACTTCACACAGGTGAATACGTGCTGTGCTGCGCGCCATACTAGATATCGCTCCTGATTAGCCCGTTTGTATGCGCTACGCAGCCATTGGCTCGATTGTGTATTGCTGCGCAGGGATTGGCCCGATCGCGAGCTGTTTGCTACTGTTTCCGCGGCGGCATTGGCCGTCGTGTGCTGCAGCCCGGCCCGAGGCGACATGACGATATGCGCGGCCGGGGGCATCGTACCCACTTGTGGCTAACTTCCTTAGAAAGCCTGCTTTTGCTCGCATCGCGCATTTCTCATAGAATCTATAGATACGTACAGTAGTATGTATGTAGTGGGGTACCAGTTTCGTTAATGTCAGAAGAGTGCGGATATATGAATTCGCGAAGCCCGGTTGCAAGCCAACGAGTGCGAGAGAGATGTAGTGTATTGTTCGATTAATACACTATATTACGCAGTTTAAAGACTTGACTATCGATCAGTTGTTTTAAAAATTGAATCTTTGGTGATATTTGATTGAAAATTTACGATCGTGAATAATATTTTGTTGTTGTCATTAATTGAGATTCATTAGTAGTGTAAATAAGATTTTGTTAGGGCAAGCCGGGCTTTTGGGCTTGTATGGAGGTACCGCCACTGCTGACATCGTTGTATATGTCGCCTCAATCTACACTGTACTTTAGTCCATTTAAAATAAGGTCTAAAATTAATATAAGACTTTAGCACTATATATCTAGAGACGACGATACAACGATATATAATGTCGCTGAAACCTACGTCTTGTGAGTAATCTGTACAGTGAAAACTGTACTTTAGTCTATTTTAAATAAGCTCTAAAATTAATATAGAACTTAAGCACTATATCTGAACTATAACGTACCGCTAATACTATCGCTGAAACCTATATCTTAACTTACAGGATTAGCAATATCTAGTATAGTATTATATTATCTGTGGCAATATGTACAAGATATAGAATGGGCATTGGCTAACTTCGTGTTTTTGCTTTTCTTGGAAATTTCGTTGACATTTATTTCATTGCAATAAAGTTGAAATTGTAAATAACTTTTAGGGCCAAACTACTTTTTCTTATTATTGTCTTTGTTATGGAAGACGATTGTTTCCTTTTCTTATCTTGAATTGCCTATTCTTTATCTTGAAGTACTGTACAATGAAAACTGCCATCATAACAACAAATCCACCGTCCACCGTATTCCGAGATTTGGTCTGAAATTAAACCTTGTTTAAAACTGATGCTGTAACTTGTATTTGCTGAATGGCATGATCGATGTGCTAAGAATGTTTTTAATAGTTTTTATATTTTAAATAGCATGATATTTTTTGTGTTTTGTTGCAGCGAGCCACCAAGCTTCGGACGCCCTCTCGCGGTTAACGTCGCTAAGTAGTTCATTGAATGCTTCCGGCGGAAACGATAGGATATGTAAGTAATTCTACTACCTACTCCTGCTATCCTACTAATATTATAAATGTGAAAAGTAAAAAAAAAACAAATGCTCCTATAACAAATAGTGATGATTATTAAAATCCATACGTAATAACAAAACATTATTGTTAGAATATATTTTGTTTAGATAATCACAAATTCCTTTTGCGCGCCATACATATATTGTGAAATGTGACGTCACTAGATTTTTACCAACTTTGGAGTCTTTGAAATCATAGTAAAATTCGTCAAATCGCGCCCAAATTTCGCGTAGGGGTTTATTTTGCTTCCCTTTTTGCTCTATTATACTTTAAGTAGAATCTATTATTCTCAAGTCCAATATATTTGAAAAATAATCCAATTCCATTTGCTGCGTTGCGTGCGATTCGAATAAGTCGCTAGGATGTAAACAGGATCGGCAGTAAGTCGCACTGTGCCCGAAAATAGGACGGGTGGCTAGTCAGCTGGACTGACTTGCGAGCGAGAAGTCAGCACGGGGGTATTATAACCTCTTCCTCGTGTGAGGCGGGTCGTTACGTTCCCTCAAATATGGTTGAGCGAAGCGATGGCTGGTTCACACGTCATGCTCGTGAACGGGTGCTGCCAGTGGGAATGGGTCTGCTTCTGACTACCTATCTTAACGCATATTGAATTGTATGAATAGTTTTTTTTTGTAAGAGCCTAGACTGTATAATTACATAAAAAAAATTTGAACTTAGCTTGAACCCTGTAAATTGATTCATAATGAAATGTGTTAATTTAATAATGTTATTTTTTTGTTAATCTATGTTAACATGATGTCTGGAAACGATATATATATTTGTAAATATCGTTCCATCTGACAAGCGCCTATTTTTCTTGTCAAAAGACGTCATAATGGGTAGTAGGGTAAAAGAATTGACGGTTTAAAAACGCTTATTATGTGAGCTTATTTAAATAAATAATTATTTCAATTTCTTCTTAAAACTTGCCAGGTTTATGAATTGCTATAGTTACATCTCTTTTGTTGCATAGCAAATAAAAGAGACGTATTGATAGCCATTCAGAAAACTGGCAAAATTTAAGAGTTTGTAATACGGGGGCTGGCTGGACTGGGTTGAAACTAGTGTCTACACGAGCCCAGTAACAAGTCAGCGCTGGACTGGGTTGAAACTAGTGTCTACACGAGCCCAATAACAAGTCAGCGCTGGACTGGGTTGAAACTAGTGTCTACACGAGCCCAATAACAAGTCAGCGCTGGACTGAGTTGAAACTAGTGTCTACACGAGCCCAATAACAAGTCAGCGCTGGACTGGGTTGAAACTAGTGTCTACACGAGCCCAATAACAAGTCAGCGCTGGACTGGGTCACTGTTCTGCCATGTTATTGACCCCATAAATTTTTAAGTATATCTACAAAAGAAATGGGGATTTCAGACCACGTGAATGAACAACTTTTACTATGGGGCCAACCACGGAATCGATGTTGTACTTTTCTATGGAACTGCTGATTTTTTTTTGAGATTCCGTGGTTGGCCCCATAGTAAAAGTTGTTCATTTACGTGGTCTGAAATCCCCATTTCATTTTTAGATATACTTAAAAAATTAACGGTGTATGTATAGTGAAAGTGAAATAAGCTTTATTCAAATAAACTTAATTATTAAGTGCTTTTGAATCGTCTATATTTTCCTACCGAGCGGGTGCTCCAGACTTTTTAGCTGACAAGAAGAACGGGCGCAAGAAACTTAACAGCCATAAGTAACGATTGTTACAAACTTGAATATATCGTTACCAGATAATTACAACAGGGTGACAGGATTATTAGCAACAACATAGACTTATTATATTACTTCAACAAAGTACTTATATCAGCAAGTTATGTGTTACATCATTTCCACGCATTTTGATCTTTAAGATAATCGTCAACTTTATAATAACCTTTATATTAGGCATTAGCTGAAGTAATTAGATTCCTAAGACAATGGAATTGTTGTCAGCTCGCCGCAAGCCGGGCGCCAAGCCGCGGCGGGTGGCGCCGGAGCTCAACACGCAGGTCGCGGACTCGCCGCGGCCCAAGTCCAGCGGCAGCGAGGACAGCGAGTGTAAGTATTTATGAGGGTTACTTTACTTTTCTGTAGGAAATTGATGAAAAAGTAATAATAAGGGTTTCCAAACTGGCTTAAAATTGTGGCAGACCAGTAGCACAGACAAGGGCGTCGCCAAGGGTAAAAATGTCGCCAACGGCCAAATAACGAATTGCTTATTTAGAGAGTTATTGTTGTTTGAATATGACCTTTACGTTATCAATAAAAGAAATGTATTTCACAATACAAATCAATAAAAATCTATCAAAATTTTATTCAAATAACAACAGAGAACTTCAAAATATCAAACCACTTATTGAAAATGTATTTAGAGAGTTTCCTATAATCTCTTTAATTTCTATCCTTAATAGCTATCTCCACGTGGCCCACCCGTGAAGGCCGGCCTCGCAACCTAGGCCGAGGTGTGAGCAAGCCAAAGAAGAACACTGTGGCCTCGCTGCTGGCCCAGAGCAGAGCCCTAGGCCTCCGCCCCGCGCTGGCGCAGCAGCTGCTGGGAGAGACTGACTTGGTGAGCACCCAAAAACTGGAGTTTTTTCAGCAAATCAAAACTTCGCTGGGTTTTTTACTGTCACAACTGACAACTGTCAAAATATTATACTTTGACTTTTGCTTGCGATTTTTACCTCGTGGAATACAGGATTTGTAGAATCTAGCGTTTTAAACTCATCTAACATATTTGTAAAATCTGACATGTGTCGACTTAACCTTGTAGGAATTTTTGTAATTTTTTAAAGTGTATTGAGGTAGAATTCAATAAGTTTCCGCTATTATTTACGCCAAAAATATGAACCGCGACAAGCGCTTTTGTCATAAAAAAAATCTGATATTTTTACAATAATCTGTGAGGTTTATACGCAATTTAACACTTGTAGCTACTTGATAATCTCTTTAGCATGTCGTATGTTTTTTTTGTGGCTACAACTTTACGTTCTCTATATAGAAATATGGCCCGCGCAAACCTTTCTTTCCTACTATGGACCCTTAACATTTATTTCTAAAATATTTAATGTTCCTTTTTCGTTTGTCAGGAGAAGCTAAAAGCACTGCTCGGCGAGAGTGCGAGCACAGACTCCGAGTGTGTGTCGGACAGTTGTCCGTCGGACTCGGACGCGTCCGACACATCGCGAAGATCTAATGACGCGCAACTAAGGCTACCTTTAGCTTTGGGTAAGTTTTATGTTACTTCTAACCCCCGTGACTTCGTCTACTTGGACCCTAAGACCTTTGACAAGAAAAAAAAGGCTAAAAAGTAGCCTATATGTTAATCCAGGTCCTAATCTGTCTACCAACCAAATATCCAAATGAGGATCAGTAACAGGTTTAAACCCTATAGTATAATATAAAAACATAATTATAGCTATGAAACTTAGTGAAAGATTTTTTGAAATCTGTTTAGAAATGGTTGAGTTATAAGGGTTTTGAAGGAAATGCCAAGCTCAATGCAATATGTGCTTTATCACGTACGACATAAGGTTCGCGTACGTCTCGATGACGTCATAATGACCCCCCAAAATAACAGTGTTTTAGCTCGTATAGCTTCTCGGGTTTAAAAGATATCGTAAAAAAAATTAATCATGTGGTGGCATAAGCTTTCTGATAAGTCACTAAACAAAAATCGTTCCTGATCCTCATTTTCGCCGTAATTTGGTTAAATTGCCTAAATCTATAGCGCCATCTATGCAAGTGCAATGCACTCATAGACAGTGTCAGTTGGGTTCGCCAAATACTACAAGCATATAATGAGATCATTTTCCTTTGAAAACGTAGTTCATAGTGAACAATAAATTGTCGTTAGTTGTTGGGATACGCTAAAATATATTGTGTAAAAGCTAAAATCCTGGGAAACCATCTATTTGGCCTAGATTCGAGTCCACTGCTGATGTTTAAACTTAAAGCGGTTTTCTCGCTCTACTGAACGATGTTTTCTGTGTGACAAAAAGAGATGAGTTATAAAGCGTACACAAGCAAAAAAAAAGCATTAATATTGTTTCGCTTTCTTATAATCCCTTTTGTCTTAAGGTTGGAAACGAGTGACTGTGATAAGGGGCCTCTCGCGTAACTGCAACATCAAAGGCGACGTGAGCTACTCCCCGCCCGAGCCGCACGCGGCGATAGCTATCAAGACTGTACACGAATTACATGCGGTTAGTACCTAAGTTAACTATACTCAAAGTCAAAGTCAAAATAAGCTTTATTCAAATAAACTTAATTATTAAGTACTTTTGAATCGTCTATATTTTCCTACCACCCGTTTCAGACTTTTTTAGCTGACAAGAAGAACGGGCGCAAGAAACTTATCAGCTGTAACAGCCATAAGTAACGATATTTACTTACTTGAATACTTATATCATTACCAGATAATTACAACAGGGTGACAGGATTATTGGCAACAACATAGACTTATTATATTACTTCAACAAAGTACTTATATTAGCAAGTCATAACTTGTTACAACACTTGTTACAACACATATGTTACATCATTTCCACGCATTTTGATCTTTAAGATAATCATCTTCTTTATAATAATCTTTACCCATGAGCGTTTTTTTAACATGGTTTTTAAATTCATGCAAAGGAAGATCAATCACTTGTTGTGGAACTTTATTAATGAAGGCTATGCCTTTCCCTATAAATGAACCTCTCGTTTTTGCAAGCCTTAATCTTGGAACGGCAAGTTTATCTTTAATTCTTGTATTAAACTGGTGGATACTACTAATCTCCAAACTTCTGTATTTTATGTATTATATGACCGCCACTCTATACGTGTTACGGTGGTCATGCGAGGGGGTCTAAAAAGTAAGCTTGTATATTACGTTATTGTACATAATATGTACCATTTCCCAAAATCATATCGTTCTTAAATAGATTTATAAAATAATCTGCAGATATTTCACGAATTCACCATCGAGGATATCACAAGTTTAGGGTTTTCAGAGAAAAAGCCAATTTCTAGTCGGTTTGGTTGGTGGTAGGGCTTATTTCAAGTTCACAAAAGGCCTGGCTAGCTACCACTATCTTACCTAAGTCTGACGCCATTATTATTATTATAGCCTTTTATTTAAACCAATGAATAGTTACTTGTTTTTTTTTAAATGAACTAAAATTAAAACATATCATTTATCTTAAAATTAATCAAAATTGCAATGTGTAGGATTTTAATTCACGGTTCTCATTACTGAGTAAAGGCCTCCTCCATGGTGTTCCAATTCTCTCTGTTTATAGCCATAATTTGCCAATCCTTTCCAGCTATTCTTTTTATCTCATCTTCCTATTTTTCCCCTGGTCTTACTCAGCTTCTTTTACCTGTTGGTCCATTTCAAATTGTAGTAGCCTTTTTCCACTTTTTACTCGCCATTCTTGCAACATGCCCAGCCCATTTCCACTTCAGTTCAGTTGAACGCCAGTACAACAATTTAAAAATTGTTGTGTTCCGGCAGTTAGAGGTAAGATAGCCAGTTCCTCAGTGGTGAGGATTCCGGGTGTAGTGCGCTTTCCACCTTCGGCCTTATCGTCCCTTAACATCAGGTGAGGTGAAGGCCAAGCAATATCCCGTTGTGCATTAAGAAAATATGTTTTCCCACAGTTCATGGAATCAAACCCGAACCCTCCGTTATCGAGCGACAACTTCAGCTTCAGCGCTAGAGTGGTGCTAGGCGAGTACGTGCAGCCCGCCGAGTTAGGGGAGCCCTTAGTGTTCAACGAGCAGGAGATCACTAAACGGTAAGTATCGTAATGGAGCCCCTAGACGATCAAGCATTTCTTGTCAATCTTGCATTTACCATTTGGGGGCGTGGCCTACTATTGATTGGCCACGGTAATCTATCTATTCTGTGGTGCTTGTCAAGCATCGCTCCTAGACGATCAAAATGTGATTGACAAGCAATGCAATGTAAATTATTGACAAGCAATTTTGATCGTTTAGGGGGTCCATAAGGGAGGTCTCACTCCGCGCTTGAACTTTTATATTAGCCTACTGCTCGCGGCTGACTCAGTCAAGCCAGCGCACGAGGGGTGTCATGTGTTGGTTGAGACAGAGCTACGCGACAGAAAGAGAAGCGCTTCGGAGGTGCTTATAATAATAGGCACGCAGCGCTGTGCAATTTGAAATTGTACTATATTGCCTTACTTACAGCGAGAGTAGCTTATTATTTGATTGTCCTCGCGCAGATAGGCTTCTGTACGTTTAGTACTATTTATGATACATTCTGTGCCGTCTTTATTAGTTGCTATTAAACGCTACAAGTGTGATTGTTTATTTAACAAATATGTTTTCAGACTTGTGTCTGTTTTCAAAAAAATTTTTTAACTTACAACTTGTAAACAGCTCTATTTCAGAAGAGAAGCCTTGAAAAAGCTTGCGCCCATTAATGTTGTTGTTTTATTTATTGTCCGTTAGTTTGGAAGAAGCCCGCGCCCATTAATGTTATTGTTTTATTTATTGTCCGTTAGTTTGGAAGAAGCCCGCGCCCTAGCGGCCCTGACCGGCCCTCGGCCCACGCCCCCGCCCGTCGACCGCCGCATAGAGCTCGCTAGAAGGCAACAAGCTGCTAGAGACGCGAGAAGGGACGCCAACGCGAGGTCGAGAGATCAGGTAAGATATCATAAGTAACAGAAACTTTCATGTACAATGTGTAACAAAAAAAATCCTAATGCCGAAGTTTGGCAGATAGAGACCATCAAACTGAATAATTTTTGCTTTAGTCGTCTAAGGCTGAGTTGCACCATCTAACTTTAACAATAACAAGCTTGTTAAAGTACCGGTTAAGCACAAGTTAGCCAAAAAAAGAGGTTGCCAGCCAGCATGATGTCCTTTGTCAAGTTTGACGTGACAAATAGGTAGCATTATCATTTGACGATAACTTTAACTTTGACAGCGTTTTGGTGCAACTCACACTAAAAGTCGTTTGAAAATAATGCTTTAGTCGTTCCAGGATCACGGCATGGAAAGGTGTCGAAACGTCGGGGACCCAAAAGACTAACAATCAAAACTAAATAGTTCTAAAATAACATCTGAATTAATCAATATACGCGCTGTAATCCGTAAAAGTATTTTATTTCCAATGAATAAATTTTACTTAAGGACCAACACTGAAATCGCAAAAAAATCTGCTGTTTCATACATTTTGATATTTTCGTCATTATTTTTTGTATGAAACAGCTGATTTCTTTTCGCGATTTCAGAGTTGGTCCAATAGTAAAAGTTGTTGAGTTTTATGGTCGCAATCTACCATATTTGGCGTTAGGGTTTTTATGAAACACGTTGTATATTTTTTTGTGATTGTACTAACCTACACGGTCAAAATCGAAAAGAGGGTGAATCGTGCGTCCACGAGCGCCGCCAATAAAAAATCATTGCATCGAAATAACTAGGTTGATAAATATATTAGCCAGTATGAGTTATAAACTATTTTTGTGTGCGTTTTTTCCTGATTTAAATGTGTTTGTGTATTTATAATCTGGATTATCATCGCCAATGTAGTGGCATTGGCGGTGCTACTGAAGGCTCGGTGCGCCCTTAACACTTTAGTATTTTGTCATAGCAACTTTTTGATGGCTGTCTATCAGTTTGAAATATTAGACAAAAAGTTATTACGACAAAGTACAGTGTTCAGCGACTTTCGTTGCTAATCGTGCCAATATTTTTATGTTTTGCTTCTGTGAGTAGATGTTTAGTGCCATGCTATAGTTTTCATATTTTTAGGTTTATTGATATTTTCTGTTTGGGTTTGAATAGTTAGTTTAATGAGTATAATAAATAAAAACGACAAAAATACTAACAATGATATATTTTCTTCAAGATGTAGACATTTAAAGAAAAGTAGGATTACCATCGCTCTAAAAATCATTTATGAGAAAAATATGATAAAAAAGCACCAAAATCTCTAATAGAACTAAATCTTTCAACAGGCTCGCCTAGTCAGAGAGCTAGAAAGAACGGAAAAGGCCGAATCAGTGAAGCGGGATAAAGAGGCGAGATCCCAACAACTACTAGAGGTATATCTCTAAACTGGGAACCGCTGACTTGGAACGGCTAAGCCAATTTGATCGGAAATTGTATTAAACTTCATGCAATACGGGAGGTTTTTGCATGACAACGGTTGAATTTATATTGAAATTCTAATGGGTCTCACTCCGCGCTTAAACTTTTATTGCCTACTGCTCCCGGCTGACTCAGTCTAACCAGTGCACGAGGGATATCATGTGTCGGTTGAGACAGAGCTACGCGACAGAAACAGAAGCGCTTCGGAGGTGCTTATAATAATAGGCACGCAGCGCTGTGCAATTTGAAATTGTACTTTATTGCCGTGCAGCGAGAGTAGCTTATTATTTGATTTTTCTTGCGCGGATGGGCTTCTGTACGTTTAGTACATATTCTGTGATGACGTGTTAAATGTAAAATCGCGATATTATATTATACGAAAGCATTTAAATAAATCAATTGTTTGTGTTGGAATATGGTGTTTTTTTAACTAAATGTTTCGTCCAAGCTTCAAAATGATCCTTGTAGAGAAAAAAAATGCGTTATGTAAGACCTAAACCATCATTATAAAGTTATATTATATTGAATAAACTGTGCTAGATTTAAACATATTTGTTGCATTTTCAGTTTTTTGTCTTTGTATCTCAATTTTTCATGATATTTTAGTGGTGTGAATTAAACAAGGTTAAAATGCCACCTGCTACCCAAAGTAAGATATCAAAAGAAATGTGACTCTTAATTCTTATGGTAGAGAGTTTAAATTCGTAAGTTGAGTTGAGGCTTAGCCGTTTCATAGTCATTGGAAGTCAGTCGGGATTTTTGTCTTGAATAACATATTATGTAGTCTGGGGTTTGTCTTGTGTTGACATTCGACTCATATTCCCGTATCACAGTCTTTTCAAGTTCAATTGATATAAAAAATAGTATACCTAACATACTTGCATAATCTACATTCTATCTACTGGTACAAATGAATCTTAGTAAACAGTTGTTCAGTTGATTAACTAAATTAAGTTTTTTTTTTTTGCAAAGTTTGCATAGATAGGGAACCAAAACTTATTCCACACGTATCTGCTATACCACAGAATACATAATAGTGCTATACTATACAGTGCTAGACTAAATCATCGCTAAAGGAAATTGGTAGTAAAAGTATAAAGAAAAGAATTTATTTGAAACCGACGAACTCAATTTTATATTTCATATTTTTTTGTGTTGTTATTTAATCACGTGATTTCTATCATACTTTGCCTAATGTAATTTACTTTTATATTATATTTTAAGCTGTTATATGGGAATATGTTTCACATATATTTTATGTTTGTAAAATTATATGCTTGTGTTTGTTTTTTTAATTTTTTATTATCAATTTGACGCTTGGCAACATTGTGCTCACATACATAATAATATAATCTGTAGACTTTTCTTTTCTCCAAAAGTTAAAAGATATTCCAAAAAACGGGTATCGAATTGGGTACTTTTTGCTTGTACGTAGAGCATTGAAATACTAGCTTTATAGTTGGTAGTTTGCGTGTATTAGTTGAATATAGTATATTTTATTATTCTTTTTATACTTATTTATGTATGTTAATGTAAACTTATCTTCCTGGGTTACGTGATCTAACACAAATAGCGAAGGGAAATTGACAATGTTGTCAAAAATCCAATTGATAATAAATACCGAAAACCGATACCGAATCGAGACTAACGACAGTCGTAATCCGAAACAGCATATCAACAAGAACCGAACGCAGCTCACCATCGAGCCGCTGCCTTCGATTCCGAAATCTGGTACGGATAACGAATGGAAGATACCAGAAATAGTGATGGGCCCCGCGATAAAAACCAGTAAAGACCGAACAATGCCACCCATAAGTCTCTCACTGATACCAGTTTCTGGGAAAGATTCCCACAATGCCCCTATAAAAACAATCAACTTCGATACCAACTGGAAAGAGGATGAATATAACGCTTTAGATAAAATGAAAGATTTTGCCGAAAAAGCTGCTTTCGACCTCCCCAAAAGGCCCAAAGACAAATATTTCGATATCTCCCTGATGAAGGCACACGAAAAGCGATTTAAATCCACAGACAAAGATAATAATTTGGAAAAGCTAATAGAATCGTACTCCCGTATAACGGAGTTTATAAACGGTTGCAATTGGTCGCAACTACCCGCGAAAAAGTCTGAGGACGCTATAGCGATTGAGCAGAAATATTTGGATGCCAAAAACGAGTTTATGTCGCAAAACTTAGCGTTGATGCCGAAAGATGGGCAGAAATCGGTGCTAAAGGAAGTTATAGACTTAAGTGAGGATGATGAAATAATACTCAGTGATATAATAACTAAAAAGATAAGTGAAGGGACGTTCAATATCGGCAAAGATGGCGCGCTATCTATATCGGTACATCAACTCGGCAATAAGGATGCCTTAGGACTGGTATGTCAAGAATTGTCGATAATACTAACATTTCGGATTATAATACTAATAAAACTAATACTCTAAAGCACTGTATACTTTAAGTACCTACACTAACTTTATACTATTTCTGGGTTGGTAGCACTAAGCTTACATTACGAAACATTAAGCCAAAATACAAACAAAAACAAAAGAGGAAGACAGAAAAAATAGTTTTGAGATAAAATCAAACCATTTTTTAGCAAAGGCATTGCTATTTGGAATGGTGTATGGTGTCTTGTCTATCTGATGACTGGTAAATATTGCAAATCAGACTAGCATATGTCACATAAAATTGCAATTTAAAACTTATATCTTTTTATGAAACATGGCAATGGTTACACAGAATTAAAAACTTATAAAAAGTGCTTAAAAAGTGTATAAGCAATGATTTAATAGTAAAAGGAAGTGTATTAACTGTATTTGGGTACAAAAATTACAGCACGTATTGTTAAACGTTTAAGGTGATGGGAATAAAAACTAATTTGAACTCTATCTGCTTTTATGATTGTTTTAATATTTTTTTGTAAATAATAGCATGTGACCGTGTACTTTGTAGTATAATTGAGTTATATAAGTACTTATTAATATATGTTAATGAATATGATATCTTACATATTCCACTCAGCGTGAACCGTTTAAAGGAAATTAAGAATTACGTATACTAGCAATAGGACTTGACATAGCTTGCCTGATTCGAGCCTAATGCTTTAACATTTTAATTACTAAATTATTGTTTACGTTGATTTTTTTGTTTAAAACCTGCTAATTTTGTTTCATGTTCGCTGTTATGATTATAATTTGCTGTACCGCTTTCGATGTTGTTGGATTGTAAATGAAGGCTAAGAGAAAAAAACATGAGGAAATTGAGAAGCAGAAGATCGAAGATCAGGTGAAGAGGCAACAGGTTTGTCTATGGTTTACAGCTGTATTTCTCTGTCCGTTTGTTGTAACTTATATTATTCATATGTATATGTTGATAAATTTCTCACACCCTTTTTCTATGACCTTCTATATGACCTTTGATTTTAAACTATAATAAAGTAGACTAATGAAGTAGACTTTTGCCCGCGACTTCGTTCGTGTGGACATTTTAGAAAATCTTTAGAATTCTTAAAATGCTGTAGAAGGCGTTCCCGTTCAGTATTGGATCCAGAGATATTAGTATCCCGTTCCCACTTACACTTACCGTCACCGTCCCCCTCCCCCTCCCCCTTCCCCTTATATTTGTAATCGTCAGCCTAAACACGAAATTTGAACATCCTATCTTTGAAACTGAGGGACTTCCATACAAACATTCATCGCCTAATTCATCCCCTTAGGGGTTGAATTTTCCAAAAAAACTCGTTTTAAGTTAATAAATTTTGTTACAGGAAAGAGAACTTAAAAGACAACAAGCTATGCTTCTCAAAGAACAGGTAAGTTTTTAATTATTTATAATGGGTGTAACAAGACCCTCAAAAAAGCCGAGGTCTACGTATACTGCCAATTATCAGGACCATTTTGTTCAAAATTATTGCTGGGAAACGATTTGAATTTTTGGAGTTAAAAAAGCATTGCATACATTACCTACCACGCAATGTAACGCGTACAAAAGACCGTGCCGGCAAGTGAATGCTACACAGCTGCGTGCGGTCGAGTTGAAAGGCAGCGTTTATGTGCGTGCTCATGAAATACATTGAGTTATGACGTTTTGAACCCATTGTTTGTTACGAAATACTTAATTTTTTGATAATGTTTCTTTGGACAAAAATTAGGAAAATTTTTTTTTTTGCTTTCACCTTCAATAACTTCGTTTCCCAGGTATAGTCTAAAAGACAAAAATGATCCTGATGATGGGCGGAATGCGTGGACTTCGGCTTCGTTGAGGGTCTTGTTACACTTGTATTTTTGTGAGTGGTTTTATGTAATTTGTGTTTGACGGAATGTTAAATGTGAATTAATTCGTGTTATGTGATTAATATGGTCAATTAATTGATACTTACCTATTTGGAAAACTAAATTTTAAAAGACTTACGGCCAAATACTCAAACAATTCTTAAAGTAAAGGCCATCTTAAATTCAAAAAAGTTACTATAGACTATGAAACTGACATCTTCCTTAAAGTCAAGGAGACCTCAACCAATGATTTAAGCTAAAAAGCTTTTGAGTATTCGGCCGTTATTAGTTAAAAGAAAAGAATATGGTTTATTCCAATGATCATCACCCCCAAAAAATTACTATTGTATCTCAAACCCAAAATAAATCCTATTTCCTTGGCGTTAATGTAATTTTCATTTCACTACATATGTATGTTTTCTTTTTCAACCCTATGGATTGCCGAATGGTTACCGCAGCAAAAGTATATCACTGAGGTAATTCATACATTAAAATGTTTAGGATTACTAACTGGTGATGGTATGGGTGTTATTGTTTATGGGTTTTTATATGTTATTTTTTATGGGTTTTTATACTGAATAATTACTTATTCAAAGTTTTTTATTTATTTTTTTGTACGACGACGGCACATCAGATTATACATGTTTACCTTGATGCATGTAGCACACCTCCACTGCGAAACCGTACCAGCGGCACCGCGGTTGTTCCGCTATGAGTTGTCTTCTATCGACAACGATATATGAGGATTACTTCTACGTAGCGGTTTCGCGTCATTGCTTTCGCGTGTGTCAACGGTTGGAGCCGATCGGGGGCCCTACCGCCTAATTCAAAGCTTTAGCCAGAGCGATAGCAGTGCTCTGTCCGTCCTTGTCATATCATAACACGATGACAAGGACGGACAGTGCACTGACGTCATAAACCAAAGCCAGAATCAAAGCGATAGAGTTAGGCGGTAGACCCGCTGGTGAAATCGCGCGTGAAAAATCTATGCATTAGAACAGGGTGTTCGCATTTGTTTCGCTTGTCGAACTCATGGCGGAACCTACTGCGGTGTTTCGCGGCGGAAGTGTGCTACAGGCGTGACTGTCTTTTGTACTTTTGTGAACTTTTGTACTTTTTAATTACGCTAATTGGTTATGGTGTAGTTATTGCTTTAATTAAATGTTCTCGTATTTAGTTTTTCAATAATTTTATTTGAGTTCTTGTTGGTTTGGTGCTTGATCTTTAAGAGTGATGAGTTCAGACTTTGCAATTGTCAGTATCACATTTGTTTCTTATAATATAAACAATAACGTTCTACAAGTATAAACATTGATTTCTCGTTTATTGAGTAGTTTAAAAAAACCTAACAGACCTAATGTTGCTATAACGTTAAACAATCATCCTTAAATCCTTCGTCTCTCTCCTACAGGAGCGCGAAAGGAGGCGGCAACACACTACATTTATCCGACAACTGGACTCAAGAAAGAGATGGGAGGAGAGGGAACGGAGAAAGCACCAGAACCTTCTAGACCGGCTGCTGGTGAAAGAGAAAAAGCTGCAGCAGAGAAGGAAAGAGATGGAGCTACTGGCTGAACTTAGGTATGAACGATTTACAATAAAAATAACAATTATATAATACCTTTAAACATCCGACGGCTGTGAAGCTAACCACTATGCGCGTAGTCCACCACTCGCCTCTCACCCAATGACATCGAAATTGTGTTCTGC
Organism: Agriphila straminella; assembly: GCA_950108535.1. Lineage (NCBI taxonomy): Eukaryota > Metazoa > Arthropoda > Insecta > Lepidoptera > Crambidae > Agriphila > Agriphila straminella. The sequence goes on from OX467304.1 coordinate 16,048,717, forward strand.
GCATCAACACGCGCGATGTTCCGAGCCAATAAGATTGAAACTTACCTTTAAATGATTAATAAAAGTTTCTCATTAGAACTTAACGAAATAATCAGATAGGTAATCGTCATTATGTAGGTACGGAATCCTCGGTTTTTAAATGTCCATCAGTCATTTTTGATGTCCCCACTGCTGGGGCACAGCCCAGGCCTTTTTATGGGTGGTAAGGAGGATGGGCCTTAACCCACCACGCGGGCCTAATGCGGATTGGTGGGTGTTAACGACTGCAAATGCAGCTGAGACCAACGGCTTAACGTGCCTAACGAAACACGGAGGAGCTCGAGATAATAAATTTTTAGTCACCCATCCCATGACCGACCCTTGCGAACGTTGCTTAACTTCCGCAATCGCTGGGCCAGGCTCTAAACCCTGCGCCACCGAGCTCCTCAATAGTTCCTAGCTTCATTATATTATGAACCAGTCGTGTTGATTGTTTACAAAATAGGATTTAAATAAATGGACTACACTTGTGTCGTTTTTAACCTCCTAACGCAAAAAAGGAGTGTAATAAGTTTTTAAATAGACACTTAAATTATTGCAATCTAACTTCATAATAATTCTACTAAATACTATAATTCAATTCAATGTTCTTTTCTATCACACGCTTGCTTGAAGTAAAAAGCTGCAGCTTGTGGTATAATACTATACTATTCTTCTGTCAAAATAAATTAAAAAGTAAATAATAATACATTGTTTTTCTAAACAGACGGCCGCAAGAAGACTCCTCGCTCTCCGACCAGAAGCCACTCCCCACTTTGAACCGGATCCCGGGGCTAAAACTGCCCGGGCAAGCGTTCGCAAACATACTACAAGTGTACGAGTTCATACACAACTTCGGACAGACTTTAGGATTCGGTAAGTGTTTGTGTACTAACTTTATGGTCAGGATTATTATTATTATTTAACACTTTGACCTACGTCCTGGGGTTGAAAGAAACTGTCCGAAAAAGCCGGAAAAAACGTACTATCGACAACACTTCTGCCTTATCACTCTAAGGTTAAAATCGCTTGCGCGTCGCGCCATCACTTACATGCGTTTAGTTTTTGCAGGGGCGATACGCGCGCACACTTATTTTCTGCAAAGTGGTAAAGCACGTGAGTTGCCGATCGTACAGGCTACAGACTATTTTCAGTACTGCAGCTGTTTCCAAGGAGTTCCTAGCGCAACAAAACAAATTTATATGACAACAGCGTTTTCTAAGGACATCCGCTGCGTTAAGCGGGAATCCGCCGCGGGTACACGGCGCGGGAATATAGATTGCTGGTTTTCTGACGGACAAGCTCTAATCTAAGTTGCCCCGCGCCGGGATCCCGCTTGACGCAGCGGAAGCCCTAACACAGCCAGAGAGGACCTTCTGTTTCAAAAACACATACTTTTAATTTTGTGCTACAAGTGTATAAAATACTTACAACTTTGTGTATATGTAGATTACTCAATGTACAAACGCAGAATTTGTCGCACTGTCATCTTGCTGTTATAGTTTCTTTTCTCTCCATATTTGTCTCCATCCATTTTTAAATGTATTTATGATATTAAATACCCTACAGATATGGACAACATTCCGTCTCTGAACACGTTCCAAATGGCTTTACTACCCGACTGCTGTGCGGACGCAGAGGATGAGCTTATTCAAGTGCTGACACAGCTGCTAGTTTGTGCTATTGGTGAGTAGAATATACCACAGACATGGAACTACACGATGATTTTAAAGTCACGTGACTAACTTACAGGATGTATTTAGTTCATGAAACTTAATAACATTCTCTAAGAAACAGCTGGAATTTAAGGGGCCATAATAGGAAAACATGGTTTGCGCGGGCCATATTTTTATATAGCAAACGTAAAGTTGTAACCACAAAAAAAAAACATACGATAAGCTAAAGAGATTATCTAGTAGCTACAAGTATTAAATTGCGTATAAACCTCACAGATGATTGTAAAAAAAACAATATCATCAAAAGCACTTGTCGCAGGTCATATTTTTGGCGTAAATAATAGCGGAAACGTATTGATTTCTACATTAAAATATACTTTAACGTACTGTGCAGTTGCTCCAATAACTTTTTTCAAGAATGATAATTGTGCTAATGATTATGATGAAAAAACAACGAAAAACATCGAAAAAGTGCAGAAGTGAGGTTATTTTCCATACTCTTTACACGTAAAGAAAAAGACAGAGACAAATGATTTCGCGTAACGGAGCCTTAAAAAAAATCGTCTTAGGGTTCCATACACTCCTATAATCAAAGTACAGCCGAATGGCCGCGTGGGCCGCAAGCCGCATTGCTCCGAAGGGTACCTTTACACAAAACAGAGCATTTACGGATTGATACATAATAGTTACAATGACACTGGTTGTTTCAATGTTGGCTATAAGCTGTTTCAGAACCTCATATCGTCAAAATTCAAAAATAATTTATTCAGTCTAGGCTGTTACAAGCACTTGTGAATGTCAAAGAAAAAATGTAATGTTGCCAAATGTAATGTTGTTTTTATCTTGCCCTCTGCTCAAGAAAAAGTAAGTAAAATATAAATCATGCGGCTTACCATAATTTCATATTAAGGGAAAATAAAGAACAACTTCATGTACAGTAAATACCAAAATACAGTTTTATTGAGACTTCCTTTTGACTCTATATAATAATAATAAATGTCTTTGCAATCACTGACTGTTAACCGCTAAATTTACACTGAGGTACAAATTTAAATAAACAATAAAAATATCGCCTGCTTCCCCAGTTGTTATATAAAAAATTTCGTCGGCTGTGAAAACCTCACAATGACATGTCCAAATTTAACAGGAGATGCAAAAAACAGTATAGTGAAAATTTTCACGAAGTTCACATTTACATCAATATATGGTACTAAAATTATCGAATCTGACTAAAAGAGCTTTTCACAAAATTTGCGAGTTACGAGCTTTTCACAGCCGCATTGCTCCGAAGGGTACCTTTATACTAAACAGAGCATTTACAGATTGATACATAATGGTTACAATGACACTGGTCGTTTCAATGTTGGCTATAAGCTGTTTCAGAACCTCATAGAGGATTTAAAGCATGGACGTGCATAAGGCGAATGGCGAACTACGAAATAGATATATTGTGCGAATGTGGATGGAACGATTGCGCAAGGGCGTCCCAAAAAAACCTACGCAGACCAAATAGAGGTTTTAATAAAAAAGGCTGGTGTTACGTAGTGACAAAAACTGCAGGGCATGTATAAAAAGATTAATGGATGTTAATGAAGCGAAAGAGTGTGCAAGGATCGTAGCAGGTGGCGATTCATAGTCTCTGCCTACCCCCATGGGAAACAGGCGTGAGTGTATGTATGTACGTACGTGCATAAGGAACAAATGCTTTTAATAACACACAAACATTTGCCTCTACCAGGATTAGAACCTTGGATCTTTGAACAGCAAGCTGGATCGCTAATTACCATGTCTGTATTTTAAATACTTTATTATTCCACAGAGGATCCCGGAATCCCGCACCCGGGACGCCATACAACTCTACTAGGCCACGCGATTCGTATGGGAGACATTACACCCTCCAACTTGAGCGAAGTGTTACGGATATACCTGTACGCTAACGCGACGGGCGAAGTCAAGGCTCTAACAGGTATTTTTATCATAATTAATGTAAAAGGCGCTAAAAATGTCACTGTAGTAGTGAAAGTTCCACTGCCTAATATTTCACAACATTATTTTTTACTGTAGCAGCAATGTTATTACACCTTTTGCCAAAATATGCCCACACACAGGTCTCCTCTTTCGAGCAACTTTTCCCGTCATAATTAGTTGCAAGAGCTCGTATCTGTTATGCCTATTATTATTTGGGTGTTAGGGGCTCTGTAGCTTTAACTGAGCTGTAGTCACTGCGACCTAAAAGACCTATTGTGACTATGCTCCTAATTATAGTAGCTATTTAAGCTCTGCGTCCAGGAAGTCTAGTATATTTCTGGCTACCTGGCCTTAAGAGATCTGTTATACCTAAGCGCGTGTCCCAGATATGCTACTTTTCTCTGTTTGACGGTTTCCATAAGCTTGCGTTTCTGTCTGACTCTAACATGTAAATTGTTGGACAAAACAACAAATACTTACGGTAAAAAAATTTGCTTGCACATCAGCATTTTATTTATTTGTTTATTTAATTGGAAAACCAGCAGCAACAATAATACTATAAGCTACAATATGTTAAACAGAAAGCCAATTACAGGTTTTCAGTTATAGTTATTAATTAATACAATAGGGGTGTGAACAATATGTATGTTACAGCGTAATTTTATGGAGTTGTTAACACAAAAAAAAACTATAATCAATAACTATTCAAAAAACTTTCGGGTTAGACACTGCTTATTCTTAGACACTTGTAAATAGATCCAAGTTATGTTCCTTGTACGCCTCATTCGCAAGTCTACTCGCTCGCAATACATACATTATAATTACAATAATACATAATGTAATATATACATATTCTGCCTATAATTTTAGGATGTCCCCACTGATGGGGCACAGCACAGGCCTTCCTTATTGACCTAGAAAGCGCGAAGCACAAGTTAGATTAGGTTAGGCGAGCGCGTGGCGTCTCCGTTTCAGCTTGGGCAAAAATGCTTTCGTATGTCTGTCCGTCCGTTCTCGTCTAGTTATAGGTCGCATTTCTCAACCGATTCTCGTAAAATTTTGTGTCTAATGTACAAAATCTATCGCAATCGCTTTCAGGATGTCATACATTAATGTTTTTTTATTGCACGAATAGAACTTAATAACCAAACCAAAGAAATGCAGCAATGTGTCATACCCATCTGTCAAATAAAAGAGATTGCGATAGATTCTGAAAATTAGACAAGAAGTAATTAAGTACCCAGGTTTGATAATTAAATATAATGTTTTCGTCGATTCAGTTTTTCGAAATTTACCGGAAAAAAACATATTTCAGCCATTTCGAAAAATTATCAAAAATAACACAAATGCGAGGTCTAGAGCTCACTATGCCACTAGTTGGTACATGTTTGAAATTCAAATGATAATATTAATTGTATTTATTTGATTGATCTCAGGTTTAACAGCGGAGAGAGAAAGAGAGCGGCGCGTGGCCGACCACCACCAGACGGAGGCAGAAATGCAGCACACGTGCGCTAGTACCAAGAACGCCAACTATTACGAACATCTGCATAGCAACAACACGTATAAACTCTCAGGTAATTATCGTTACATAAAGACGCGAGTTTGACATTTTGGGTAAAAACAAACATCTGAAAAAAGCAAGTTTCTCCTCTTGAGACATGGAATTACACCCAGCAGCAAAACAATACGGCATAATACTTATTCCTAACACTAAAGTAACCCGATAATTTGACAACAGAGCAAGAGTGCCAACGTTCTCGTGTTTGTATTTACCCGAATTTTGGTCATAGCTTCCATAATCTTTATTACACTATTAAAAATAAAGTATATTTATTCAAAACTTGAACTGCTTCATACAGAGTGAATCAAACTTTATCGTTACAGATCTCTTTTCTTTTAGCAAGTTTACTAGGTATTTTGTAACAGTCCATAATCATATTGAAATTATAAATGCGAAAGTTATTTTCTGTTTTTTTGTTTCTTATAACTCTATGCACCATATTGCACCAATTTCATTGATTTTGGTACAGAAATTGATCGAACCTGCGAGAAACATATATATTTATAGGCTCTATAATTACTCCTTTTTGCTTACAAATAGCTTCATTTCTTGATTTCTTGATTGTGTAAATTTCTGCGAGTTTTGTTTCTAGTCGAAACCTCGCTTTATTTATGGAATAAAAAAAAATATGTTTTAAGCTTATCAAAATTGTTCCTCCACAGAAGCCCTACGAGATAAGCCGTTCCTAGCCCTAAACCCGACACACAAGGCCAAGATACTATCGTTCTTGTGCGACGAGCTGCTACAGAACAAATCGGTGCTGCGACAGATCGACGGCTCACTCGAACACCTCAACCAACTCAAGAAGGAACGATATCTACTCGATATGAAGATCAGAAAGTAAGTATTGAGTAGCTTTACCTACAAAGCCGAGATACTGTCGTTCTTTTGCGACGAGCTGAGAACAAGTCTGCGATAGTTCGGCAGGCTGATTATCTAAATAGAAACTATTTAGCGACCGGTTTCATTTGACATACATTGCTACTTTTCTTTGCTATGTTTTTTTTACCCCAAAAAGAAGTAGCAATGTATCACATTCATCTGTCAAATGAGACCGGTCGCTAGGTGGTTTCTAATTAGATAATCAGCCCACCGATCGACGGCTCGCTGGAACTCCTCAACCAACTCGAGAAGGAAAGATACATGCTCGATATGAAGATCAGAAAGTTAGTAATCTCCATGTATATTGTATTCAAAATCATGTATTTAGTCTAGCTAAGGAAGCTACGCCATTTGCTCGCAAACCGAACACCTTGTAACGAGAAGAACAGGTAAGGAACTCGTCAATCGCTGCTTTTTTCTCCCTGTCTTGTTTCATACAGCAGTTCCATTGAAAAATGACCTCGGTATATAACGCTCACGTTCCATGTCTAATAACATCAAATAAGCCTTTAGCTACAAAGCAAAGATCATATCATTTTGAAAAAGAAATATATGTAGCTTACTTCCGCAAACAAAATATGCAAGATGCACCGCCCGCCCGTCCGCAAAAATATGCACATGCACACCACAAAATATAAGTGCACAATACCTGCATTTAGCAAGACAGCAACACACCTTGCACCTTCACCAATAAGGCTACTCTACACGTGTTTCGCCCCAACCCGGAGCATCCTCAGGAGTTAGATCGTGCTGTGTGTGATCATTTTGTTTGCGGAAGTAAGCTACATATATTTCCTTTTTCAAAATGGTTTGGGACTTCCGCCAAGTGACGCCTGATTCAATCAAAGATCCTATCGTTTTTATACGACGAACTGCTACAGAACAAGTTGGTGGGAAGGAACGATATCTGCTCGATATGAAGATCAGAAAGTTGATATTCTGTATGTATAGTGGTGGCCAGATTTATAGACACCAGTCGATTTTCATACAAACGAGGTAACTTTGAAGCCTTGGTTCTCCGCCAAGGATTGACCTAGTGTGCCAATCGCCAAGGATTGGCCATCCAGGGAGTGAATGGAGGAGATTCAGACAGCTATACACACCCAACTGATGTGATCAGCATTCTAAGAGATATAAGGACTGATCCTTAGTTTTCAGTTTCAGGATTTCCATAATAATTATATGCTATTATTTTTATTTTAAACATATGAATATGAAACCCATAGTTAGGGATCAAGTTTCACTGCCGTTACACACACAAACTATGCATTTATTCAGTTTAGATTGAACGCTTATTTGTCGTTTTCAACTGACATAGTCGTCGATAGATGGAGCTGTAGTACTCTGAATCGCGGTATCGTTTTATTGTTCGATGTTGATATAGTCTATTTCTAAAATTCAATTCAATATCATCATCATATCAGCGCATTTATAATATATTTTTGGATTCGCTAATAAAGTAAAATCACTTTAATAAGCGAAATAAATAAATAAAAGAGAAATAAAAATTAAAGTTTAGTAATAGAAAGTAAAGACAGACTTTAAAATAAAATTAATGAAATATACTTATTATCAAATTAGTGTTTTATGTTACGATTGTTTGTAAATAAATAAATAAATATAAAATGGGATATCAATATAATAATTATGGGAAAAACAAAGGATGCGGTATCATTAGTATTACGAATAATTGTTTTGTTAAATTCTAAAAGTTAAAAGTTTAACTATTCTTATACAACGTGTTACAAAATAACCCCTAATTCCGAATATGGTAGATAGGGACCATCAAACTGAATAACTCTGAAATCGTGAAATAAAATCAGCTGTTGCATACATTTTGATATTTTCGTTATTAATTTTTGTATGAAACAGCTGCTTTTTTTTCGCGATTTCAGAGTTGGTCCCATAGTAAAAGTTGTTCATTTTGATACTCCCTATCTACCATATTCGGCATTAGGGGTATTTTTGAAACACGTTGTATATCTTTAAATAAAAATGGGTGATTTTGTAAGTTTTCAGACGTACTTACATAATTAAATCATGCACCAGTATACATGGGCGTACCAAATTTATTGTGAATCAAATATATTGTATGTTAGTAAACGTGTATTTTCCCGCACAGAGTCCGCGTCCTCCACCAGCGGAAACTCCGCACGGAACAGGCGGAGAAGCAGCAAGCGCTCGCCCTCGAGCGGATGCAGCGGTTGGTCGAAGAGAGCACGGCCAATCTGAACCGAGCCTCGCCGCTACCGCACGACGAAGGTAAGAAACAGTTAAAGTCAATGTAAATTCAGTATAAAATTTTATAGACTACCAGCAAAAACACAATATTATCATTAATTACGCTACTGATAGCGGGAACCCGGACAATACATTTTTTTGTACGATCGAATCTATGGCATGATCTTTATACGTGTTAAGATTATTAATATAATTGAAAAATATTAGAAAAAATCGACTCACTCGTAGCAGCTCAGACGGGACCCGTAGCTGCTACGGGTGAGTCGATTTTTTCTAATATTTTTCAATTATATTAATAATCTTAATATAAAAATAGCATTGTGAATGCATAAAATTTAAAAGTTAAAAAATTTATACGTGTTATTAAATTAACGAAAATGGGAAAACCGTTTGGACCATCAAACTGAACGACTTTTACTATGTAAGCAACTCTGAAATGGAGAACAAAAATTAATAACGAAAATATCAAAATGTAATATATGAACAGCTGATTATTTTTTCGCGATTTCAGAGTTAGTCCCATAGTAAAAGTTGTTCATTTTGATGGTGCGAAGAAACAGTTTTTTTGTGTTCATTCATTAACACGTTGTATGAGTTCTATAATATGGTTGAGTTCTTGAGCTTCATTTTAAGATGCGAATTCTTCTTCCTCAGAACAACCAACAGACAAAGAAACCCCCAAAAAAGACTCATCAACGCAAGAATCAGAAGAAAAACCGTCATCACCGTACAAAGAAGCTCCCCCCGAAGATAGCGACAAGGAATTGTCGCCCTTAAAGGATCTCTCCAACATGAACAAAAGCAAAGAAGCGCTGAATAACAATAAGGAGGATTGTTCTCCAGCAGACAACTCGAAGTTGGATAAAGATAGTGTGATTGGGGATTGCGATGCGAATCTTAGTGATTTGGAGAGTGAAGGCACGCAGCCTGAAGAGGTAAATACTAATAATAGGGAACATGCATCAATTTTTTTTGTATCAAAATCAAAAGTATAATGCGTGAGAAAATCAACTGTAATATTAAAACTTTTTTCTTGCGTTTTTTCTCGTGATGTTACTTAAAGTTAGCGCGCAGCAGCACCGGCCGAAAAAGCTCTATACAAAACGGTCAACATTTGTGACGTCACTTATGTCACGTTGCAGGCGCATTAGTATGAAGTTAGCCAAGAATTTTCTAAGGTCTCCCTAAATATTGCGTTTAAATACATAAGTGTCATACAAAATATTATTTCTTATTTGATATTCTATCCGACTGTTAAGTGCATTATATCCGAAAATGAAAAAAAAACGTTTTTTTTTCGCCTGTGTGATAAAACTAAAATAATACATATTTATTTTTGTAGAGAATGAACTATGGTTGTTCCAATCATGTTTTTGTATACGTATCCGCAGCGATCAAGCTCAAATTTATCAAAATCGGTGACTTATGCATGTTCCCTATTCACCCACTTATCCACATTGGGCCCGCGTGGTGGGTTATGGCCCATCTTTCTTCAATCATAAGTCCTGTCCTATCCTGTGCCCTAGCAGTAGGGGCATTAATAATTACAGGTGTCGATTAATTTAAATAGTTTTTACGGGCACTTAAGCAGTGTTGGTTTTCTAGTTTTTTTAAAAAAAAAGCCTTAGATTGTTGCATCTGGTTATTAATTTTTTACTAAAATTAAACATATTTACGAAATAGCCGCATGCCAATGCTGTTAGAACTACAATTTGAAATAAAATTAACATGTTGAAATAATACCACCACCAAGGTTGCCTGGAAGAAATTGCTACATAGCAATAAAGCCGCTTTTTGTGTACTTTCTGTCTGTTTATTGTCTGCATCTTTGTAATTTTTATTATCTAGTGTGCAATAAAGCTTTTTATTATTATTAATACCATATTTCTTATTAATTATTTAATGCCAAGTTCTTATATAACTCGCTATTTTTCCAAAATGACACTTATTGACGTGTAATATTTTTTTACTTAGGACGAAGACAAAAACCTCTCATCCGAAGAGTTGTCCCGCAAACTAGACAAACTGATGCGTCAGTCGGAACAGCAATCACAACAGTTGGCCTCAGGGACTCACGCGCTTAGAGCAACTTGTTATGGACAAGACAGGTGAGTAAGATAATGTGATAGAATGAATGAAAAGTTGTCTGCCAACTAGACAAACTGATGCAACTGTTGGCCGCGGGGACTCACGCGCTTAGAGCAACTTGTTATGGACAAGACAGGTGAGTAAGATAATGTGATAAATGAATGAAAAGTTGTCTGCCAACTAGACAAACTGATGCAACTGTTGGCCGCGGGGACTCACGCGCTTAGAGCAACTTGTTATGGACAAGACAGGTGAGTAAGATAATGTGATAAATGAATGAAAAGTTGTCTGCCAACTAGACAAACTGATGCAACTGTTGGCCGCGGGGACTCACGCGCTTAGAGCAACTTGTTATGGACAAGACAGGTGAGTAAGATAATGTGATAAATGAATGAAAAGTTGTCTGCCAACTAGACAAACTGGTGCAACTGTTGGCCGCGGGGACTCACGCGCATAGAGCAACAGTCCACGGGTACTGTGAGGTGAGCCGTAAGACCTCATAGTAATGTTTGTGAATACGGATGTAAGATAGCGAAAGGTCACAGGTTCAATTCTCACCTGAATAATTAGAGAATAGATCGATCTAGTTAATTATTTGCCAAAAATTTAATATTCATATTTGGTGTTAATTGCGTCAGTCACTTTGAAACTAGAAAATAAACTACTTACAGACACTGCAATGTATTCAAATTACCGTAGTAAAATACAAATTAAAATGTTTTATGATATAGGCCCGATTACCGTTACTTCATTGATTTTTTTTTATTCCACAGGTATTGGCGTCGATACTGGTCGCTGGGCAAATGTGGCGGCATTTTCGTGGAAGGTATGGAGTCTGCGCAGCCCGAGATCATGGACTACCAACATACTTTAGAAACTAACGCTAAGGATAAACCCGCGGAGAATACTAAGAAGAAAAAAGGTAAAAATCTTTAGAAATAACTGTTTTTTTAATGTGCAAATGCCACATTTGGGCGCGGATGGGCTTCTGTACTTACACTTACTTACTGTACAGTACAGAAGCCCATCCGCGCGAGGACAATCGAATAATAAGCTACTCTCGCTGCACGGCAATAAAGTACAATTTCAAATTGCACAGCGCTGCGTGCCTATTCACCATTATTTTATTTTGTTCGGTGCGAATTTTTATTCTCTTCCAGTAACATTGTTCGTGTATAGTGTTATTTGTTTGGAAAAAAAGTCGCATCATCAGTGTTACTGGATGAGAATAGAAATTCGCATCGTGTCACACTGTTACCCAATGCAATTTTTTTCTGGACGTGTCACTAATGTCACTCACTATACGTGAACCAGTGTTACTAGATGAGAATAAAAAGTATTAAAGCATTTATTGAGTCACTAACATTTCATGTAGGCGCCAAAGAAAAGAAAGACTCCCAACTAGAACCAGAGAGCATGGACACCGAAGAGGCTATGAAGGTGGAAGCTCTAAAGACTGAGATGGAGCTGAAGAGCATCAAGTCGGAGCTCAACTTGAGCGATCACACGCAGATCATTAAGTACGAGCCGAATGTCAAACATGGCGCGTGTAAGGTTGAAGGTAAGAAAGTAAACATTATTTGATACAAGTCAAGTATGAAAGCATTGTTGGCACAGTGGCCCTCGACATTTATAAATTGTGTAACAGAATAATTAATAGCTAAACCAGAATATGGCAGATAGGGACCATCAAACTGAACAACTTTTACTTTTACTAAGGGCTGATTTTTCAATGCCTAGAATAGAGCTTTATCCGTTTGATAGTATATCCGTCGTATAATAATACTGCCAAATTAAAAATGCTTGTCATTCATTTGTCTGTCACATTTTTGATAATGATGACTAATGACTTTTATTAGATTTGGTTAATATATAAACTGACTGATATCTGTTATCTGAGGATTGAAAAACCAGCCCTAAGGGTCTTACACTATCTGGGAGCTACTACCACTAACCGTCAATTAAAAACCATAATTGGCAATTAAAATTTAATTTCTCTACGTTCTAAGCACATCCACGCAAGTATAATATTATGTCACACAAGCATTTTCAAAATCGCTGACATGCAACATTCATATTAAAAAAAAACCCTACATAATCTACAACGTCTAACAGAATTAATGGCTAAACCAGATGGTAGATAGGGACCATAAAACTTAACAGCTTTTACTATGACACCAACACTGAAATCGCGAAAAAAAATCAACTGTTCATACAAATATTATTAACGAAAATATGAAAATGTATGGAACAGCTGATTTCTTTTTTCCGATTTCAGAGTGTTTGTAACAGAGTCAGATTTTATTTAAATTAGCACACAAAATTTCACATTAAGAACATCTCACACTGGTTAAAATTTCAGTAAAGTTTTTTCGAATATCCACGCGGACGAAGTTACAGGCACACGCTACTGTATAATAAATATTCAAAAAATGTAGGTACGATGTTTTTTTTTCAATCTTAGGATTTAAAGAAAAATCTTATGTGTTTCAAATTCCCTCACTCCATGTTTTCACCAACAGGTTCATCAATAAAAATGGAAGAGAAATACATACAACAGCAGCAACATAACGAAGCACAAGACATGCTAGATATAGAAGACTCCATCCCCACCGCATTCCTAGTACAAAAGCCTTCGCACAAACCAATGTACGCGTCACAAGCCGAACCCGTCGACAAACCACAAGAGATAGTCAAAGTAGAAAACGTTGTTAAAAAAGAAGAGAGAGAAGAAGAAGAGAGTAAAGACGAATTAATTAATAACTTAGAAGAATTAAGGAAACTAGCAGAAGCAGTTTCTTCTCAATTAGACGCGGCTAAGAAAGCAGAAGCCGAGATTAAAGTAGAAGAAAAGGAACCGCTAGAAGTAAAGAAAGAAGTAATGGAACCTACCGCCGCCCATAGTCATTTATACACGAAAATTTTAGAAGGCAAATGGTTCTCTATTTTAAGGCATGAAAGTGCATTTTTGAATAACATAAACGAGGTTGTGGATAAGACTGATGTGCCGAATTATTGTGATAACGAACATACTTGTGCTGAAGTGATATTGTGTCAGGGTCATAAGTGGGATGTGTCTAATAACTTGCATTTGTTGAACGACCCTAGTTTGTTCACTCTTAACTCTATGGTGACCAGTGTTCAGGTGCCGTCGAATAGTGTTTATGCGGACTCTAGCTTGACTATGTCTGGATTAGATCAGGATATGATCAACGCTAGTTTGAATAGAAATGACAAGGAAGAGGAGGAAGTTGAAAATGGCGTTAAAGAACAGGTAAGAATTTTTTTAACAAAAAAATGATTTTGTACAGGGTTATTTGTAAAACACCAACAACCTCGCAGTAGTAGATTAGTAACATCATAAACAACAATATTTGTTCTACGACTTTTCCAGAAACAGACAAAAAATCGACTTTTCATACAAAACTCGATCAGCTGTTAAATGAAATGAATGATAATGAATGATGACATGCGAGCATCTACTCCTGCGAGGTTGTTGGTGTTTTATTTAAAATGTTTCGCCCGACATTGACGCTTTAATAGACTTATTTTCTTAAAAAAATTACTGCCTTTACATGAATACAAGCAAAGTTATAGGAGACTTATAAAGTGTTTTGTTTCTTTTACTCTTTTGATAAATTATAAAGATTAAACATATTTTAACGGTGCCATAGCTAAAATTGAATTATTAGGCGTTTTTGAATAAGGCCGTAAGACTTCATTTCTAGAATAAGGTGAGGGAGGGAGGTTGTTTAATAATACTTATTGGTTAGGTCAGATACATTTAATTAAATCGAGTAAACATAGTATAATTGGTGAAATGCGTTGTATAAAGGTGCAATGAACTGGGGGGTTACTTTCGATCACGAACGAGGTTCTCATATCGAATTAGTATCGAGTAAATGTCAAAACACTACAACGGAAACCATGGCAATCATTTAATGTACAAAAATAACAGATTTTTGACGTTTATTCGATACCAATTCGATCTCAGAACCTCGTTCGTGTTTCGAAAGTAACCCCCTAAATCAAATTCGAGTATCATAGAAATAACAGCGACCTATTCCACCAGTGTATAAAGCCCTTTTTTCAGGACAACGATTTAGAAAAGGAGTTACAAGCGGACGCCCTAAAGCACGACCTAGCAGTACAAAAGGCTAAAGCCAACAGTCTAATAAGCCTCGGTTTACTGAACTTCAACGCGTTATCTACGTACGTGACGTGTGACAGTCCGCCGCCGATACAAATGACGGTAGAAGAAGTGAAACAACTAGATCAATGTAAACAATATGGACTGCCGAAAAGATTAGAAGGGACTTTTGTACCGAGAGAACTTAGGTAAGTAACTATATACTAACGCTTTATCACTATATAGCCTGTACAAATCCAGTGAAAAATTTACTCAGGTTAAAGGCCTAAACACACCGGATCGGTACACGTAGGCGTGCACTTGCTCGTGGACGTACCATTAAGTTGTAATGTCTGGATCTTTATGAGACATGGCACACCGCTTGCGTGACTACGTGCACGTATACGTCATGCAAGCGTTGTGTTATGTCTCAAAGTTCCAGACATTAAAACGTAATAGTAAGTTCACGTGCACGTACAGGAGAACGTGTACAGATCCGGTGTGTTTCGCACTTAAGTGTCAAAACCGGGTTAAAAACGGAGTATACACAATTTGTTTGCGAAACTGAACACAGCGCATTGTCCCAAAAGAGGTAAGTTTGTATAATAGTTTCTTCAACGCGTTATCTACATACGTGACGTGTGACAGTCCGGAAGTGAAACAACTAGATCAATGTATACAACATGGACTGCCGAAGAGATTGGAAAGGACTTTTGTACCGAGAGAACTTAGTTAAGTTACTAATGCTGTATCTCAGCGGAAACCTTATTGGTTCACCGTTTTCGAGCGGAACTTTAGCTCAAGTAAGAAGTAAACTAACTAAAAATGTTTTTTTACGTGAAATCACACCATACCGAGGCTTTTTGGCTTGGTGTTCGCATCTTGTAAGTATAGTTTGACTTTAAGATAAAAATATTTATTCAGTTAGAACAATAAGATATTTACTAACACTGAGGGCCTCTTAACCTCTAAGTGCCAGAGCGGTCGCCGGCGACCTGACATAATCGCCATATTGCCGTTCTGTCAAAGCCCAAGCGGTCGCCGGAGACCGGTACCGGTAATCGGTTTTTTCTCTATGTAAATGACTATGATTTTGGTATCTAGAAATGAGATAAGTATTCATAAATAAAACTATCTTTACAAAATGATAAATTATAGCCTGATTACGAAATTATCGGGTTTTTTGTGAAAGACGCCATTTTATTTCTTTCTTGTCAGTTGGTCGGGAGGGTTTTTTTGTTTTTAAGAAAATGGCGGATGGCGCTGAAGGGTTAAGGAACCCATTCGGGAACCGCTCCAGTCTATCTGTACGTGTTACAATAAAACCATCAAACTGAACAACTTTTACTATGGGACCAACTTTGAAATCGCGAAATAAACAGCAATACATCGCAAAATGTATGGAACAGCTATTTTTTTTTCGTGATTTCAGAGTTGGTCCCATAGCAAAAGTTCTTCAGTTTATGGTCCCTATCTACCATATTCGGCTTTAGGGGTTTTTTGTAACACGTTGAACCTTTACAAATCCTGAAAAAGTGTATTAAAAAGTTTAAATGCTGGCGCTGACTGTATAAAGTTATAAAGTTAAACTTTAATTAGAATTAATTTACAGGCACGGCTGGTGGCGTATAACAGAATCGGATCAGCTGCGAGATTTGCTGGAAACTTTACACCCGCGCGGAGTGAGAGAGAGGGAACTACACACGGCGTTTGTGCAACATGTACCTACTGTTAATAATAAGGTAGGTTTTTAGTCATAGACAATCCTAATAGACACAGTTTTAATGGCACTTACTATTAACAAAAGTGATGATAGTGCAGAAAATATGAACGGTGGATCTACATGTACCATGAATTGATGCAAACTGTGTATGTTACCGTAAACTATCGTTTCCTCTCTTTCACTCGCATTGACTGTGAGCAGTATATCCCATAGTTTACGGTAGCGTAAACAGTTTGGAGCTCGGTGGCGCAGTGGTTTAGCGCCTGGCCCAGCGATTGCGGAAGTTAAGCAACGTTCGCAAGGGTCGGTCATGGGATGGGTGACCAAAAATGTATTATCTCGCGCTCCTCCGTGCTTCGGAAGGCACGTTAAGCCGTTGGTCCCGGCTGCATTTGCAGTCGTTAACACCCACCAATCCGCATTGGGCCCGCGTGGTGGGTTATGGCCCGTCAAACACATAATCCTTACCACACATAAGGAGGGCCTGTGCCTCAGCAGTGGGGACATCAAAAATGGCTGATGGACAAACAGTTTGCATTAACTCATGGTAGGGCTACGATTGGCTTTGTCATGTTTCGTCAAAATATTCGTATTTATAAACTTATAAAGTTGCAGACTCATACAAGAAATAGTTTCAAGATTCAGATTTCTCTAAACATCCGCATAATATTATTCTAATGAGAGGCAATTGGCTAGCTAATGCTAGTAAAGTGAATATTGTAATTGGGATGATGACAATTTTTTTTATTTTATGTTACATAAATTATATCTCAAAAAAAGAAACATTGGTAAAAGAATTATTTCGCTAGCACGAAAACTGCCCGAGATATCACAGTGTGAAATGCACACAAATGGACTCGCCCAAAAACGCTCCATACTAACGGCTACTCAATTATGACGTCACGTCTGAGTAGTTTGTATGCAACGCGTAGAAAATTTGTTCGGCAGCAATATTAAATATTGTGTTTATCAAAATGGTTTTTAGACAAAACATTTTACGGACTAATTAAAGCTATCATTTATTTTAATAAATTTTATACTTTTTAAATGGACTTGTCCACCCAACTTTGAAGGGTCATAAAATAAATAATATGCAATATATAAAAACAAGAGGTATACAAGCTACTCTAAAAGTTTAATATGTTTACGATTTTTATTAGTATTTCGTTATTTTATTCATTAGTCATCATCCCTATTATAAAGAGTGAAATCGAAGTCATCGGCATCTTTAGAAACAAACTGTGATATTGATAACTTTAGAATTATTATTATTATTATTTATAAGGGGGGATGCCAGCGAAGCCGGGCGGGTGATCAGTCACCTTGGTCGGGACCATTTCATCCATTTCCCCAAATCCCCTGAAAGAGCAGGGGAGGCGGGTTATCATTTACCCCACCGGCGGCGTCGGACCCTCGAACCTACCTGTGCGCTTACAATACCTGCTGAGTGGACTTATCGTTAACTGCTTTAGATCCTCTTCCTTAAGCTTGTCCATTCCAAAGAGCTCCCATCGCAGTGATGCGTACATCGGGCATTCTGCCATGAAGTGGTAGCTTGTTTCTTCTCTTTCTTCTTTTTAAGGATAAAAAGATCAAAAAATCACAAGAAGCCATAATTAAAAGATGATTACTGATGCTCAAAAACATAAAAGTATCGCTTTAATCAAGTTTATTCTACCTTGAATTTTTGTCCTAAAATTATCAATATCGCGGCGAGATTATAAGTTTAAAAGTTTGCTAATGATTTCCATTTCACCCTGTATTAATTGTTCTTTTCACTTTATTCATAATCATAAGTGTTGAAAATTCATACTTATACTTGACACTAACTTTTCTACCTTTAGATCTACATCGAGCGCGGCGACGTCAACATGACTGAGCTCTCTGTCACGCACATGGACCGCGTGATAGCGCAGAGCGGTGGTTTCCCAAGCCCCGATTTCGCAGAATCGTTTTGCGCCACTACTGCTAATAGGATAGACGAGCAAATGTTGAAGGCTGTAAGTATTTCGAAAGTTGATTTTACTGAATTCCGTTTTATTTAGGCCCTTTTCTCATTTTTCGGTGCAACAGCGGTATGACATCCGCTTGCCTTAGTAACTCGCCTCACGACCAGACCCGATCGTTCAGTGCTAAAATGTACACTTCCCAAAATGTACACTCTTAGAACAGGGGGCTTACCATCAGCAAATAAGAAACCGTTCAGTTCAAAAGCAGGCCTTAAACAGGATTGCTTAAGGCCTGCTTTCATACTAACCGTTGAGGTCATAGTACGAAAAAGTTATGCAGTTCAATATAAGCCCTGCTATAAGAGCTCATAGTAAGGCCCCTGAAAGGAATATATTAGTTACCTACTTGGTATAATAGGCGTCCACTCATTATTTTTGTCACTCAATTAACTTATTTATCTCCCACATGTAGTTGCTCGTTTTACGTATTTTTTGTAATCCACAGTTAGTCGCCCGTTTAGTTATTTTGTGGCCAACAAAATAAACAACTGCCCGGTTTAGTATTTAAGTATCCCATTAACAGTCGCCTTTATTATTTCCAGTCATCCAATTAATAATATCCCATTATAAAATCTCAATTTGTTTGGCAGGTTAAACAACTAGAACAGCGAGTGATCGCAGCGTCGTTGCAGACCAAAGGTTGGCGGCGAGCGGTGTCACCGGAACTAGATGACGTCACCGACATAGTGGCTGTAGCGAGGCAGCGATTGGCCGCCGTCGAAGCGCATATAGAGAGGCGATATCTAAAGCCGCCTCTGGCGCAAAGGTACGCTAGGTAAATGACGAATTTGATGATAATGTGTGTCTAATTGTACTGTCTTTAGGGTGGTTTTTGTGTTTGAATTTTTTTTTGTGTGTGTGTAAAGCTGCGTTGACATGATCAAAGTATACTTGGGCGTAGTTTTAGCTGTAGTTGTTTCGGTAAGGTTTAGCCCGTTTGAGTTGCAACCAAACCACGGAATGATCGAGGTGTTTTTAGAACCTCTTTAGGTACAAAGTTTTCGTTTTCCATTTGGAATACGGATACTTTAAACTTTTCTATATACTAAATCAAATAAAAATCTGTTTTTTGAAGAGAAACCATGAACTTTTTAAAACTTAAATACAAAAACATCAAAATACAAAATCATGTCAAAATCATTAATGACATTATTTTGTAAAGATAAACGTCAGAGCGTTTTTCAACTATCTATTTTGATGGTTGTATGGTTGCTGCTTTCCGAGCTACGGAATGAAACTACGCTCTGACAGCTGTAAAATTTCACCGAGCCACGGAACGGTTAGAGCGCGCACCGGAGTGCGCTCGATCGAGTGTACTCGAGCGAAAGCACGGAACGCACCTTGGACCAAGTAATTTGTATGACTACTCGGACGCTACTTGGATCATGTAAACGAGCAATCAAAGCGCACTTGGATCAAAATTTTAATCAAAGTAAACTTGATCATTCTCTACTTTCATCCAAGCCTGCTTGAAACAAGTAGTTTTGATGACTACTTGGACGTTACTTGGATCATGTAAACGAGCAATCCAAGTGCACTTTGACGTCGCGCTATTCAAAAAGAAAAAAAGAAAGAAGAAAGAAATAATATTAATTTGAGATAATACATACAAAATAAAAAAACAAACCATAGGGCATTGTTTCAAAACGGTCTCAACTCAGCATAATGCATGGTCTGCGACCAGCGCTGGTCTTCCGTCGGGACCGATTTGTTGACGCTGCGATGATGACCCAAAAAAACGTAATAATTTAATAAAAAAAAAGTAATAAAGTAAAATGAAAAGCTACTTTGTCCAAGTATACTTTGATCATGTCAACGCCGCTTTAGATGCGAATTCTTGAATTCTCTTGATCGTATTTATGTTATATTTGCGAGGGAATATCGCTTTTAAAGACTTCGGAGTTGGAATAATTGTTCTTTTGGGTGATGGATTAGTTGGTTTGATGTCTTCGATCAAGAATTCACTAGATAACGCTTTACGAACTAAACAGCACGCAAATATGGCACTGACTAACACATCTAGTACTTAACTAAATGAAAATTTAACTTAAATAGCATTTAGAGCGCTGTATTTGTGACCGATCGGACATCTACTAGGGCATTCTTGATCGAAGTTTATTGTACATGTTAAATTAATAGTGAAGGTAACTTGCAGGAGTTTTTAAGGGTTTGATTTTAATTAAAACAAACGTATTTTTTTTGTTGGATTGTTTGCGTGTTGGTGTTGTTGCTTCAGCTGTGATGTTAGAGAATATAAGATAATAATGTCATTTAGAAGACTTAAGACTCAGCGATTTTGCCGCTGACTGCCGTTCTCTCGCTCGCACATTATGTTTTCTTAAGATTTCTTAAATCTGAGTGCGTAAATGAAAAATGTGTCTCGGCCACTTTTTGCAATATAAGATTACGGACATTTCAACATATATTTCAGTTTCGAGTTGCTGAAGTACAAAAAGTTATCGTATTTGCCAGTTCAAACAACTGTTAGAAACCTTAACTTTTTGTACTTTAGCAACAAAAAACTGAAATATATTTTAAAATGTCTCTAATCTTATATTGCGAAAAGTGGCTGAGACACATTTATCAATTACGCACTCAGATTTAAGAAACCTTTTTAGGGTTCCGTACCCAAAGGGTAAAAACGGGACCCTATTACTAAGACTCCACTGTCCGTCTGTCTGTCTGTCACCAGGCTGTATCTCATGAACCATGATAGCTAGAGAGTTGAAATTTTCACAGATGATGTATTTCTGTTGCCGCTATAACAACAAATAGTAAAAGGAGAAAAAAATAAATATTTAAGGGGGGCTCCCATACAACAAACGTGATTTTATTGCCATTTTTGGTACGGAACCCTTCGTGCGCGAGTCCGACTCGCACTTGGCCGGTTTTTGATCAGGTTGAAACGGAGACGCCACGCGCTCGCTCGGTCAATTATAAATGCAAAAGTTTGTTTGTTACGCTTTCACATTTCAACTAATCAACCGATCATCATGAAATTTTGCATACAGGTTGTCAGGGGTACAGAAAAAGACACTTTCTTCCTTTCTTTGATCCAGATTAAGTATTGTTCCCAGAGGATAGTATTCTATATCGGTAACGTTGTGGTCAATTTGTCGGCAGTAACGCGGAAGCGACGCTGGGCGCAGTTTTACAAGGCGAACACGGAAACTCATCTGCACCTTCGCCGCAGAACTCCAACGCTAACGAGGGAAAAGGTAAGATATATATCCAGCGATGATGTGATCTACGATGAAACGCACTTGTCTAGAAGATTATATGATCCGTGCTAGAAGATACTGTAGGACCTCTAATAGGTCTCTCTCTACATACAGAGTAAACATCTACTACTAGCTGCTTACAGTACAAATACACCATCCTTACAATACCTATTTAATCTGGAGTTGAAGGCCCTCATATTGTACTTATCGGGAAACACAGACTCAGGCAAGGAGTTCCACTCTCTAGAGGTACGGATGATAAAATTTGAAGCAAAACGCTTAGTGCGAGTCTTTGGAATGTCCACTAAAAACGGTGGCGCTGATTCGGACATCTGGTTGTCCGATGGAAGATAGGAGATGGCGGAATTAGGTTGTGCAATTCCACTGCGCACTCGCCGAAATGTATCCGATAAAAAACTGATAACACTGTAGGAATGGTAGTATGGAATGGGGTAGGGTAGCCATCCTCCGGGCTGGGTGGTATTAGCCCGGGGACCGCGGCCCGACCGTTGGCAGTAGTATATATGCTGCGTCGCTAAGTAAACTTCGTTAGCGAGATGTAGGTTTCTCCATACATTCTCCATACTACGAGTTGCTATTCCTTACTAATCTTTTGTGTTTATTCGACATAGCGCCATCTAGTCACACGGTGATGAATCTTGTTGCAACCGTGTGTTGGTAATTTGGGCGTTAGGTAGATGCCGCTACAACACAATAGTCTTTCATTATGGCAATAGATAGCACACAAGCTCAACAGCCTCGAGCATAGACACACGGTTAGTAAGCTATCAGCACAGAACACATACTCCTAGCGGAGAAGAATAACAACTCCATTGTTAAGAAATGGGTTTCCGTTTTTACCGGAAGTACGCTTCTAGTGTCACCTATAGTCAACCCACCACAAACTCTATGGCGGGAACATTTGAACAATACTTTCTTATAAGATTTCTTTCGATGGAGTTATAGGCAATTTCACATGTAAGAAAACTTTATGGTAAGTTTTACCATAAAGTTTTCTTACAAGTGAAATTGCCTATACCTCCATCGATAGAATTTGTAAGCAATATTGCCCATCAAATATAAAATAAAACAGAAAAATGTTCCCAAACATGTTTATTGCATGAAATAATAGTGCATAATAAATATTTATCCATGAGTAATATGACTTATTTAAGAACATAACATTAGGTGTAAAGTCAACCTGTTAAACAAAATATTCCATTAGTGTCCATGACATCAAACAGGATAAAATATTTTTTCTACGACATTATTATCTTTTGGATAAAGTTATCGGTTGATCACAAAACTATCAGAGATAGTAAATTGTAATTTGGACAACTTATCTAATTTCTATTATTTATGAGTTCTAAGTTCAAAGGGCAAGCAAAAGTAGAAAATATCTGGTTGTTTGTTTATCTAATAATATTTAACTGATTTTAATGCACTATTGCAACTAGACTTAAACTAACTTAGGGATAAGTGGAAACTCTCGAGTACCAGGGCCACATAACTATTGAGAAGCTAACTTCTATTAGATTTTAGCATGTTAACATTAGTTACTCCTGTAATAGGTTACTTCTTTGTATACATAGTTACAATAGTCCTGGTACTTCTAGTAGCTAATAAAATAGGTATACTTAAAACATTTTACAATTAGGTCAGTTCAACTTGTTTTCAAACATGAATGCCACAAAAAATGAATATAATCTGGCATGTTGCTTATTTATGCAAAATTATATTCATTTTGGGTTTGAGTGCAGACGCTGATGCTTCGTCTGCAAACAGACGGTTTTTAAGGGTACAGAATCTATTCACACATATATGAAAAACATTTGTGACAATAAAATTAATATTATCATTTTTGTGGCAGCTATGGAGAAATTCGAAATTAACACTAGTTTTTAAATTTTCTATTAAATATTTTTTCAATTCTTTCTTATACCCATTCTCTTCTAAATACAAGTTAATATTTGTTGCACATGCTTCTACACAAGCAATTAACGGTTGGCTAGCATAATGTAAACTTTTTTTATATTCATTATATTCTTTGCATTGGACAAACATATGAACAATATTTACATTTTTCGATACAAGGACTGAATTACAGTGTTTACAGTCTAAATTAGCTATATTTTTTAATAAAAATCCACATACATAGGTACAAGCCTGTACTTCAGGAGTATCACCAATATCCAAAATGGGAGTAGATAATGGATCTTCCACTACTATTTCCTCTGTGTCCAAATCTTCATTCGCTTCAGTGGGTTGTGGAATTGACAAAAAAGTTGTAAAATTATTTATAATTATGTTGTTGTCCGTTTCACAATTATTCCCAGTGGTCCCAATATGGGCCATGCTGCTTATTATAGCGGTTTTAAGTCCAGCCACAAATTGGCCTACAGTAGGGTTGGCATTGGAGCCACAGTTGCCACGAATGCAACCAAACAAATTCTCTATTGGATCTTGTTGCAAACGTCTAGTGGCCAGACTTTTAATATTTTGGGTAGTAGACAATATTTTAAATAAACGTTCTACCCCATTAATAGTCCAAATCCATCCATCCTGTGACGGAGGGACACGTGGACTACCCACAAATTTTAAAGTACCAAAAAAATTTTTCATTTCCGAAAACAGCTGCAGATGTGGAGTTTTCGCCGTCATATTTGTAGCGTGTAGTTTACCGCGTCGCAGGTCGGGCGTGTCGCTGTTTAAACAGTCAAATATCTTATCAATTTTTGCTATAACACTTGCTGTGACAGCTGCATCAGGAGTAAGTGTTCCTGAAATAAATAAATATCGTCAATATTGTAAAATATCCCTAACCAATTCACAATTTATTTTCTACATATAAAGCTCAACAGTAAAAATTACTGTTAATGTAAACTAAAGTTTACATTATACGCTATAAGGGCCAGAATTACAGGTTAAGGATATGTCACAAATTGTCATATCTGGCCTTTATCTGGCAGATAATTTCATACAATCCTGTCCCACTTTTAAGTCAGAGTGCTATCCAAAACCTGTGATCGGGGCCTAACTATTGTTTATTATTATTACCATCAGATACTTTGGCGTAGATCCCCGCTGCCACAGTATGGCTTAAAACCTGAGCGGCTAGTTTCACGCGCATTTTTTGTTTGGCGTTTGGGTTTAAATGATCCTTTGTTAGAGCAGGGGCAAATACAAAATTATTGTTTTGTTTATCAAGTTCGAAGAAATTTTTAATATGAGACCACTTTGCTACACCTGAAACCAAAGAATATCATTAGTAACAATATAAATTGGTAACTTGAATTCTAAATAATAAGTTTGATTAATAATGCATGGATTAATAAGCATTAAAACTATACCTCTTCCTCTCTTATCTCCAGATGAAATATCCACCATGCAGTCAATATCATATTTTAGGAATAAATTTCTAAAACATTTCAATAGATGAGGTGTGTCAAACAATGTGACAATTTCTTTTCCATTGACAATTATACGTGGGTGCTCCTTAGTTGCACCCAAAATAGACAGAGCTCGCCTGTTTACTCCATCCATGTCACATACAGTGGCAGATATTTGAATGCCTGCTGCAAAACACTGATGCAAAATCTGGAATATTAACATTAAATATTGTTTTAGGTTTATCTAGTAGTTATATAATAATATACATATAACAAGCACTTGTGTTAGGTGCTAAAATATTTACCTCTTTTATAAGCACAGCCAGTCTATCAGCAGTTGAAAAACTGCTTGAAAAATAATGTGCAATAGGTTGTTTCACCTTCTTCCTTATTCCAGCTATCATAAATACTAAGGCATATGATGCCACATTTGGGGACCTTCCTTGTGGCCCATGATCTTCATATCCTTCGATGAAATCTTCTCTTCGATTATAATTAATGTTTTTTTTTAAAGACATTTCGTCAAACATTAAAATAAAATGATTGTCTGAAGGCTCTTGGTGTTTGACAAAATTTGATATTACTTCAAGCACAGGGTTGGCAATGCCAACAGCAAAAGGAATCCTATTGAGTAATGCCTTAAGAGTACCAGGTGAAGGCAATTGGAACAGTCTTCTTAACAATCTGTAGCAGGTTGGTGATCTTTTGTAAAGCCTCAAGGCTACAATTTTTTCTTCTTTTGTCCACCTGCAACCAGTGGACTTGTTACAATTCCTTATTTGAGCTTGCAAAAGGAAAGCAAATGTAGGAGATAGTTTTTCTTCCAACTTCTTCACAGCATTATTATCAGTGAGGTTATTTAATATAGCTTTCTTTTTCATGTTCTTCATACGATTTCGTAATTGACATAATTGTTTTAAATATTTCGAACATTTCTTATAAAGGTACTTCTCTTTTTCTGTTTTTTTTTCCAAATTCGATTTTCCACAATAACTTGTGTTGGATATATTTTCTAAGGGTGTTCTTTCAACAGCTTGTGAATCACCAGCCTTAGAAGAAATAGCTTCTGGGCCTTGAGAAATAGGGCCATATTCTTTGCACAGTTGTGAGGGACCCGGCTGTGGCTCGTTAAAAAAATGTGGTATCACCATGGACACTTGCTGAATCTGTAATGTAATAAAACTGAAAATAATATTTGTTTATTGCTTATTATTATAAATCCCAAAACAAAGTTAGTAAAAAAAATCAATATAAATAAAATAAAATCCAAACATCTGTCTTGAGATTCATAAAATAAGTGGATTTAGTACTATGGAGACTAATTATTATTTTATTAGATACTGATATATATAATGAAGATAATAAGAAAGCCTGGAAGAGGTCTTCTAGGTGTCGCAAAGGGAGCAATAATACAAAGTTATTTTTTTCTGAAAATCCAATAATGTTTATGGAAAAAGTACAAGAGTAAAAGTTATATATTTTTATCTTATCAAACTGAAACAATAATAATAAGTAAGCATTATCATAATATGCTACAAATTTGATTTAGTAATAACTAGCGGCCGCCCGCGACTTCGTTTGCGTGGACAGTTTTTTTGCTATCCCTCGGGAACAGTACTTTTTTCTGGATGAAAAGTTTCCGTTTCTGTACCCCTAAGAACATTTATGCAAAATTTCATAATGATCGTTTCAGTAATTAAGTCATAAAGGCGTAACAAACAAACAAACGGACGGACTTTCGCATTTATAATATTAGTAAGAATATATTTAGTAAGGATTATATTGGGATCAATAATTTATTACTTACATCACATGGGACTGCAGAGTATAATAATCGTTTCTTTGAACTGTCAGTAAAATCATCATCAGTAAAATGATCTTGACACAGCATTCGGTGTTCACTAAACAACTTTTTCTGGAACTCAATTGAAGTGTGCTCTTCTGATGGAAAAAGATATTTTGCCCACATCGTACAACTGAAAAATTAACACATATTATTTCATTAGTTCTCTGTGTACCAGATGCTTCTTTAGCTATACATTGTTACAGAACCTGACTCTCACACCTACTTTGTATTATAATCAGAACAATGTGATGTTTCCTAAATATAGGTTATCATAGCATGATAAAAACCCTCAGAACACATTCAGAAATCACTCAACATTTAGTATTTATTAGGATTACGAGTATTTATTGATACTAAAAAGCCAATAAATATTCGTATACGCAGTTAATTGAACAATTTGTAGGGATAACATTAGCAAATACGTACCGCAAAAGGTTTCTTGTAGCAGGTTTTGGGAAACGAAATAGTTTGCAATTGTCCGAGGCAGGCGATTTGCCGCACTTGAAACATTTTCGTCTGTTTTCCTTATCAGACATTTTTAACAAGTGGAACAAAATAGGTAATCAAAGGTTTAACACGTCGGTTAGGTTAGTCACTGTCTCGTATTCATTGTTATTATGAACAACAATTATAATTGTCACTTAACAAACACAGACGGAGGAACCTAAGCTCAAACTCAACGTCGTACACTTGCGAAAATGATCAGAATTAATAAGTATTCGAAATATTAACGAAATTGAAACCGAGATCGCCAATAAACACCAACAAACTCGACCATTGTTATTGTTTACAAAAGTCATGTCATGACTTGG
Source organism: Agriphila straminella (assembly GCA_950108535.1). NCBI lineage: Eukaryota > Metazoa > Arthropoda > Insecta > Lepidoptera > Crambidae > Agriphila > Agriphila straminella. The sequence continues at coordinate 16,076,283 of OX467304.1, forward strand.
TGTTGCCAGCACAAATAGTCACATTTCTGCCAACCGTTTATTCACATATGAAAATAAATTGCTTGACTTATATTTAGCTAAACGTTTTATTATGTATTGCTAAAAAAAAGTTTGTTTAAAGAATATCCTACAAATTTTACTTCTTATTATTAACAAATTCCTTAAAATCTTATCCTGCCCTTTATTTACACAAAATCTACCATTCGTACTTTACACTTCATGACGGGTATTTCTGCGGGTTACCATAATAGATAAATATGTTTTTTTTTACTTGCAATACCAAAGTTTTCCCCTGTAGGCAAATTTCAATCCGAACAATAGAGTCGACCCCCCCTGGCTATCAGTTTTTATCGGATACATTTCGGCGAGTGCGTTACAATACAGTGCCGCAAACTTTTCTGACCCGGTGGCCAAAACTGGAACTAACTAACGCCTGCCGTTCCGCCGCGAAACCGTACCAACGGCATCGCCATAGTTCCGTTATGAGTTGTCTTCTATAGACGACTATATAAGAGGATCACATATCACATCTACATATCGGTTTCGCGTTATTGCTTTCACGTGTGTCAATGTCAACGGTCGGAGCCGATCGGGCGGAATCGCGCGTGAAAAATTTATGCATAAGGCACTCCGCTGCGTTAAGCGAGATCCCGCCGCGGGTACACGGCGCGGGAATATAGTTTGTGGGTTTTTGACGGACAGATGCTTGCAGTGCATGAGTAAGCTCTAATCTATGTCGCCCCGCGCGCGTGTCCCGCTTAACGCGGTGGAGAGCCCTAGAACAAGCTGTTCGCATTTATTTCGCGTTTTGTCGAGCTCATGGTGGAAACTACTGCGATGTTCCGCGGGCGGAGGTGTGCTACAGGCGTTTTTCTTTTTCATGAAAAAATTAAAACTAAAAAGAAAAATATTAAAATTTTAAGAAAATTATTGAATTATTAAGAGATGTATAACAACTCACTTTATAAGAAAGGTGGGGGAAAAAATGAGTTTTGGATGAGATCTTTACTTCGGTATAACATGAAAAGCTTGATTAGAATATTTTCTTGTTTCGTATTTTAAGAAAATTATGACTACTTAAAAATTTTATGCATCCACATACCGGGTGTAACAAGAGACTTAACGAAGCCGAGGTCTACGTATTCTGCCCATCATTTCTGTTCAAAATTATTGCTGGGAAACGACTTTAATTATTGGTGTTAAATAAGCCTTGCATACATTACCACGCAATGTAACGCGTACAAAAGACCGCGCCTGCGAGTGAATGCTACACAGCTGCGTGCAGCCGAGTTGAGAGGCAACGTGCGTGCTCATGAAATACATTGAGTGATGACTGATGACGTTTTGGTTTGGAGCCATTGTTTGTTACGAAATACATAAAATTTTAATAATGTTTCTGCAGCCAAAAATTAGGGAAAAACGAATAAAATAAGATTTCATAAAAAAAAGAAAAAAAAATTGACTTTGACCTTCAATAACTTCGTAGCTATTGGTTTCCCAGGTATAATCTAAAAGACAAAAATGATCCTGATGATGGGCGGAATGCATGGACTTCGGCTTCGTTGAGTGTCTTGTTACACCCGTTATTATGGACTCTTAGTTTATGTGTTTATCTCTACTCTCGTATAGACAACAAAGGCATCGCCCGCGGCCTAGCGACGTGGCGCGAGGCAGTCTCCCGCTGCAACACTTCCGCGCAACTCGAGATGCTGTTACAAGCTCTAGAAGCCGCTGTGGCGTGGGACAAGAGTGTTATGAAGGCGGTATGTTTCAATTTTAACATCATAATTATTCATGTTCTGAAAAGTAGTTGCATTTGTCAAATCCGGGATGTAAATTCGATTTACTTACATACCTAGGGAGTTAACACAAGTGCTTTAGCTACATTGGAATCAGAGCAATGTTTGTGATGTTTTTACTATTTTTATTTATTAATTACGGGCCCTCGCTTCGCTTTGGTTCCTTTCTTTTCGCTCCAAAAGTCTGTACTCGTCCCGTTACGAGTCCCGTCATCATCGGTATGAGAAACGCGCTTGAGTTTATTTTCGCACGCGTAAACTTTTTGCGATAACTCCTAAGACTCGCGCGCTCGGATTGGTCTGAGGAACTGTGTAGCTTTTTTCATACTGCTATATTTTGTTATTTTGGAAACATTTATAAACGTTTACTACTATTAGACTTGGTGTCCTAAAATGTCATTATGAGAAGTGTCTTTCTGTTGGGGGACACAATATTGTTCAGGTTATGGCAGAATACCAGAGGCTGTGGGTTTCCCTCCCGCGGTCACTGAGTCATTAACCTTTTTGTCAAATTGTTGTAGTATTTAATCATTGCATGTATACTGTATATTATATTGTTTATATTATTATTATTTATTTATTATTATTTATTTTATATTGTATATTGTTTTCAGACAAATAAATTATTTTATTATTATTATTATTATAGATATTTATTTAAACTAAATAGTGTGAAGGGCTAAAATTATGTGCATGAAACGCTTATGGTAACGAACGCATTTTATTTGATAAGGATTAATACTGTTTTCGTCTAAATACCTTTTGCAATACCACATTATTTGTGACCATTTTAAAAAAAAGTTAAAATGGCTATAGTAAGCTATCCTTAAAAGATAGTTATACATATGCCGTCGCGGACTTTTTTGTAGACCTATAACAGAGAAATAATTCCTTCAAACATTATTTTGTTCCCAGATGGCTTCATTTTTGCCGACTCCGTCAACAATTATCGTCATATTTCTATCAATTTACATAAAACCTTAATTTATTGTACACTCAAACCTTCCTCCGGAATTACTCTATTAATTGGTGAAAACCGCATGAAAATCCGTTCAGTAGTTTCCGAGTTTATCGCGAACAGACAGACAGACGCGGCGAGGGACTTTGTTTTATAATATGTAATGATTTGGAATTTGATCAGAAAAATAAAAACACTTGATCTAGGACCTTTGCTATTTCGTTCCTTTTGTTTTGTTAGCTACTTTTAAAGAAACATAAAAAGTTAAAATTACTCTTATCTTCTATAGAATTGCCAGTTCTGTCTAAGCGGCGACACTGAAGACCAGCTATTAATTTGCGATGGTTGCGACAAAGGATACCACACGTATTGCTTCAAGCCGAGGATGGACAAAATACCGGAGGGCGATTGGTGAGTTGAGTTTAGTGGGTGAGAGCGAGATTTTATTAAACGCTCGATACATTGAGTTTTATACAGGGTGTTTGGTACTACCCTTAAAAAACCCGAATATGGTAGATAGAGTACCGTGCGTATAACCCCGGAAAATTATTATAGACACAAAAAACCACTAGTTTAAAATAATAATGTTTTTTTTTCTCATGACAAACTGCATAGTAGACACCCTAATGAGGATCAGTAACGGTTTTTGTTTAGTGGCTTATTAGAAAGCTTATGCTAATCTATTGTATCGCCCCCAGGGGGGGCAAATTTATTATAAATCAAATATATTGTATGGCAAATAAGAACCTTTATTGATAACAATTGATAGTTAGTTGGAGGTAAACAAAATCCAGGGGGGGCAGCTGCTCCTCCCTGCCCCCCCCTCGGTACGCCCATGTTACCCAGTATTGCAAAGACTTATAATTGTCAGGTACTGCTGGGAATGCGTGAACAAAGCCCGCGGCGAGCGAGTCTGCATAGTGTGCGGTGGAACCAGCAGCGGCCGGACTATACCGTGCGCGCTATGTTCAAGGGCGTATCACCAGGATTGCCACTACCCGCCACTGCAGAAGGTAATGTATTTTAAAAAATCTAAGATTTTATCCCGTAGGTTTGAATTTCTGGGTCCTTAAGTGTGAGTTGCACCAAAACGCTGTCAAAGTTAAAGTTATCGTCAAATGATAATGCTACCTATTTGTCACGTCAAACTTGTCAAAGGACATCATGCTGGCTGGCAACCTCTTTTTTTGGCTAACTTGTGCTTAACCGGTACTTTAACAAGCTTATGTTATTGTTAAAGTTAGATGGTGCAACTCAGCCTAAGTGAATGCATAAAATTTTAAGTCATATCATAATATTCTATACCATAAGGTTTTTTGGCAGAATGTTCAATTTGTAACATTTACAGCGAATAAATGTTTACGCATACTTTCATTCCGCATAAATACTCAAAAAGCATAAAATTATATTGCATAATTTTTTTACCCAAACGACTACTAATTATAATGTTTTTAAGCATAACAACTTGTGGCATAATGCATATGTGGCACTTCGTCGCCCGCTACCGCAGCACGCTCGCTCGGCTCGTGACTTGTAGGTCATAATGGAACCTTACCTCCTCCTCGCTTGTTAAGCCGATCGTCGTCGCGCCTAATCATCTGTTTACCAAGGTCCTAACATAATTAGTCCATCAAATGTTTTATAGTGCCAATCAAATTATGACCGAAGCTTTTAGAGTAATAAATGCCATTTTTATGAGTGTTAATTTATTTAATTTATTAATTTATAATCAGGCAACAATGGCCCATAGATACATACCTTAAATCTAAAACATAGTAATATATGAACAATATTGTTAGTAAATATAATTAACTTAATATTACGTTAGTAAAAAAGTCAATTTGTCACTTTCTGTGTCAATTCGGTGGCACAAAGCAACGCCCCTCGGAAGCGCCATTAAACCATGCCCTGCGACCAGCAGTCCTCCTTCATGAAAGTGTCCAGCCTGGCGGTCGGGATTCGCACCACAAACGACTTAAAATTCGTGTTATGGCGCGACTTCAGAGGCTGAACTCTCAAGCAAAAGTTAGCCTTCTTCTTTATGTACTCAATCACATCCTGCATGTTATGCGTTTAACATTTATGCTCACCAAATTTATGCCTATTGAAATTAGTACAAGTAATCGTTATGCCAATGAAATCGTTTTGCGGTTATATTATGCGAATATGCCATTATGCGAAAATACTATGACGATCCTGTTATGCCAAGCCATATTATGACTAAAAATTTTACGCGAGTGTGGCATCCATATTTTTTACGACCTCCGTGGTCGAGTGGTTTGCACGCCTTGAGGTCCCAGGTTCGATCCTCAGGTCTGGGTGTTTGTGATACCACCGTTGTCTCTGATTTCCATAACACAAGTGCTTTAGCTACTTACTTTGGAATCGGAGCAATGTTTGTGATGTTTTCTAATATTTATTTATTTATATTGTTACAGAACCCACGAGGCAAATGGTACTGCACTCAGTGCGTCTCCCGCGCTCCGCCCAAGAAACCGCGCAACACTAAGAAGAGGGACAGCAAGCACAAAGACAACAATACCAGCTTGGACGACGCTAATATGGTTCCCAGGTAGGTATTTAGTTTTTAACGACCATAATGAGAATCAGTAACAATTTTTGTTTAGTGGCTTAACAGAAAGCTTATGCCGCCACATGATTAACTGTGAAGAAATTTTTACGATATCTTTTAAACCTGAGAAGCTAAAACGAGCTAAAACACTGTTATCTTGGGGGGTTATTATGACGTCATCGAGACGTACGCGAACCTTATGTCGTACGTGATAAAGCACATATTGCATTGAGCTTGGCATTTCCTTCAAAACCCTTATAACTTAACCATTTCTAAACGGATTTCAAAAAATCTTTCACTAATTTTCATAGCTATGAATATGTTTTTATATTATACCAATAAAACTATAGGGTTCAAACCGGTTACTGATCCTAATTCTCAACATGATTTTTATTTACTTCTTGTCTCATCTTTAGTTGACCAGACTCTAGTGCATAATATAATTAATTTTGTCTAGGGATCAAGGTATTTTTTTCATACAAACGAGGTAACTTTGAAGCCTTGGTTTCCTGCTAGGGATGTACCGTGCTGTGATCCGATGATGGCCATCCAGGGAGTGAATGTGGGAGATTTAGATCGCTATACAAATCCAACTAATCTGATCTGCATTCTAAAAAATAAAAGTAAGAGTTCTCAGTTTCAGTTTAATGCTATTTTCGTGGTTTTTATAAACATTGTTAGCCGCTAAATTACGGCCGTAATATGACGGCACCGTCATCCTAGGAAACCCTAGCTTTACTGAGGATAGGTTGTTGAAATTGGCCGTAATAAAGTGTTGGTCCACAGTCCCGCGCCATCGCACGCGTCGACCTCAACAACGGCGGAGGACTGCGCAGCGAACGTCCTACACACGCCCGAGAAAGCGGAACCGGAGAAGGAGGATCCGGCGCCGGAAGCGGAGAACGGACTCAACCATCACCCGGGTAAGAATAATAATAGGTTTTTAAATTTGATATTTTTACATTCACAATGCTATTTTTATACAATACTAAATGGTATACTAGAAAAAATACAACTCGCACCAGATCAATGCTCGGACGTGAATCGAACCCGCGACCTTTGAATATCCGGTCCAATGCTCTCACCACTGAGCTACCGAGTCACAAGTGACTACATTTAGTATTGTATAAAAATAGGTGTTTAATAACACTTTATCCGTATAATAATGACCACTTTATCCGTTGCAACTTAGCCCATACTTATTTTTTTCGCTTAAGTTTTGTTGCCCAAGTTAGCTTAATGTTCCTAAATATTTGTACATCAAAGTTTAATATAGCGTTCACGGTTGTTAATTAAATTATGAAAATGCTAATATGGAAAATGCAATTTCTTAAAAATTCTCCATATAGAACGTCGAACTTCATAGGTTCCAATAAAATACCTACCTGTCCCTCTCACTCAGTGTTTGTCTCAAATACAACATTTATTTTCAACACACTTGCTCGTAAAGTGAGCCCTAATACATCGCTTATAGAGGGCCATATACCGAGCTATAACAAACGCGTGCAATAATATATAAAACACTAGTACATTATAGAATTATCCCTACAAAGTTAAATGAGTACCTTACTGCAAGTTCTATGCGAGTAAACAGAGCATTCCCAATTTAACCGGGTAATACAGTTCTTTTTTTAGACCTCTTTGTTCGCAAAATATTCTTACATTTAGCGTGTGAAAAAAAAACAAAAAAAAACCTGCGCGCCTTTACCCATAATTATCATATTTTGTTTTTGTCGTATTTGTTACTGTTTTTTCCTCACAAATGTGTTGAAAAACGTCGTATAAAACTCGTGAGCTCTTGCTTATTGCACACTCGCCTGCGGCTCGGGCTGCAACCCACAGCCTCGTGTGCAATGAGCAACCTAAGCTAACTTGTCTCACAATGTACTATTGTTACAGCGCCCCCAGATTTGGCAGACGAGGGTCCCCCAGAAAAGAGACAACGTTTATTCGCGGGCGGCAACGGCGCCATACAACACGACAACGCGGAACATATCGACGGTAAATATACAACTTGTCACAAAATAGCTGTTTCATACAAAAAATAATAACGAAAATATCAAAATGTATGGAACAGCCGATTTCTTATTTCGCGATTTCTGAGTTGGGCCCTATTTTAAGTTACCTAGTGTCTTGTAATGTGTTAATAATAATAATAATAATAATAATAATTGACCCTCATGACCTAAATCAACCCCACATTGACACAAAAGCCTCTAATATGTGGCTAAAAACAGGCAACTTATTCCCCGAAACAGAAGGGTTTATAATAGCTATACAAGACCAAGTTATCAATACAAGAAATTACAGAAAACACATAATTAAGGACCCCACACTTTCAAATGATAAATGCCGCAAATGCCAAACCCAATCAGAAACCATTCAACACATTACAGGAGCATGCATAAATCTCACACAGACAGACTACACACACAGACACAATCAATTAACACACATAATACATCAAAAACTAGCATTCAAACATAAGCTCATTCCACAGGAACCAAACACTCCATATTACAGATATACACCACGAACTGTCTTAGAAAACACGACATACAAAATGTACTACGATCGCGCCATCCTCACTGATAGAACTATACACCACAACAGACCAGATATCACCCTACAAGACAAAACAAATAAAACTACATACTTAATAGACATCGCAGTACCCAATACACATAACCTACAGAAAACAATAGCTGAAAAAATTAGTAAATACATAGATCTAAAAGAAGAAATAACCAGATTATGGAAACAAGAAAAAGTCTATATTGTACCAATAGTAATTTCTACTACAGGTGTAATACCAACTAATCTCCGCTCAAGCCTTAACACTATAGACCTTAATCCCAGCATCATTAATACTTTACAGAAAGCCGCCATATTAAATACCTGCCGTATAGTGAGAAAGTTTATGCAGATCGACGAAAACACCATAACTCCACACCTCTCATTACACATATCACAGAATCACCAAACCCTGTAATTTACTTGGCCTAGGCCCGTAATTACAGATAAACCAGCTTTAAGCTGAGAAAAGCAAAATTTAACGTAAATAATAATAATAATAAATGCTTGGATCACACAGCGCCATCTAGCCCCAAACTAAGCAAAGCTTGTAATATGGGTGCTAGACAACTGATATACTACTTATAATTGTATACTTTTTAAATATATGCTTATTATACATAATAACACCCAAAGTGACAAATTGTCACATTTATTAAATAGGGCCGAGGTCATGTATCGTTTATATTGTTCTAGGTGAAGATCTAGATACCGAAAACCTACCGCTTTTGTCTCGTGCTAAAAAAGAGAAGAATTCAGCGAAGAAACTACAAAAAGACCTACAATTCTGCAAGTGAGTTGATTATTTCATTTAGGTTAGTTTTGCGTGTACAATGCGATTAATTTAACAATGTACAGTCAGCAATTTTTTTTTATACAAAAGATGCTTTTGTGACATTTGGGTAAATGCAAGACAATACTGTACCCTTAGCACGAACAGCTATCGAGAAAAAAACGTGCGTAAAATTACTCGATACAGAATTATCTATGGAAATTTTAATTTCGCTATTCGGCGGTAGATGGCGTTGTACAAATTTCCAATACAAAATTTATCTATCGAATGATTTTACGCGCGTTATTTGTTTCGATAGCTGTTCGTGCTAAGGGTACAGACTACTCAATCTTGAAATGAACCTAAAGGTGTTCAGCTCATAGCTTTGCTGACAGTACAACAGAGATGGCCAACTTCATAGCGCTTGTATTTTAATCTGTAAAAAAATCTCTTTGCCATACATTCTCGAGGGATATTGCAGCGGATCACTGTTATTGTCAATTTGATCACATTGTAATTGTTAAGGGTGCATCGCGCGTCCACTAGCGCCGCCAATCAAGACAAAATAATTACAATGAAATAATGTAATGTGTTAAATAAAATTCTGAAAAATATAAAAACTAGAATTAGGTATCAACTAATTTTGTATGCGTTAAATTTCTTATTTTAAATGTGTTTGTGTAGCTAAAACCTAGATTAACGCCATCCAGGCCTAACGTTAATTTGACTTGTTAATCGATATATGTGATTTATCACTGATAATGTATGAACATTCCGTACGGAAAAATCCCGCATGTGTGTGGTACTGGTAGGTCCATAGATTTGTGATTAACTGCGTTCGGAATTACGTATGTAAGTTTTAAATTTTAAAGTTATAAATGTTTGCATGTCTGTGTAACACGCACATATTTATATTTAAGATCTGTAACAACGTGTTTTGTGCTAATAAAATATTTGTCTTTGTATTTGTATATGTCGTAGGATAATCGTATAAACCGGATCTTTACAAAAATCCTAGATCGATTGTAAAAACCGGATAATTGAAATATAAGATAAATTTTCGCAATCGTCCGAGCAATTTTCAGGATCTTTGTAAAAATCCTAGTATGTATCGGACAATCGTAAACTTGAATGCTGATTGGATAATCTAAGAGACGATTTATAACATCTTCAGTCCGATTGGTCAGAACATATTACTAAAGGTTTTGGGGTTATTTCGTAATTATGCCGAATTAAACTCTTCAATAAGTTTTAACAACATTAATTCGTTCGAAAGTCCATTCGGGTTTTGCACAACCATATTGACAAGCGCTCTGTAGAACTTTCTTACCTCTGTATAGAAAAGTTTTTTTCAGATATAACCTATAACTTGTCTGAACTGATCGAGCCCGTATAACATCCAATTCACTCACTTCGCTCATCGTACATTAATATCACTTAATTGATGTCAGCACTATTTTTTTTTAATAAAAAACGTAAAATTCGAAAAAAAACACTAGAAAAATATTTGACAATAATCACAATAATAAAAATGGACGCAGATATGTTACCGTTCGCCAATCAGAACATCCGTCAGTTCATAACGTTGACGTCAGCCAATCAGCGCGCGCAAAAAGATGGTAATTCGCGATTTACCTAAAGCCGGGTATCCTGCGCTCAATTTTCAACATGTTTTGTGTTTTGCTAAACAAAACTCATAGGCCACGCCCCTAACATGTTAGCAAAACACGCAGGAGACGCGGCTAAATTGGGTTTTTGCTAAACAAAACTCATAGGCCACGCCCCTCAAAACATTGTTTGATGTTTGAAACACAAAACATGTTGAAAATTAAGCGCAGGAGACCCGGCTTATTCGCTTGATTTTTGTAAAAATCCTAAACATTACTCGGACAATTGCAAAAATCTGTCTTAGATTCTAATTATCCGGTATTTTACAATCATACTAGGATTTTTGTAAAAATCCTGTTTGTACTTTTATCCTACGACATATATATGCCGAGGCTTGTAACTATACGGTGTTGTGTCAGGAACCTCCTGTGCGAGATGGAGTGCCACGAGCACGCGTGGCCGTTCCTCATCCCCGTGAACACCAAGCAGTTCCCGCAGTACAAGAAGGTCATCAAGTGCCCCATGGACCTATCCACCATCAAGAGGAAGTTGCAAGATGGATTGTGAGTATTATAATATAATATAAGAGCAACATAATTATATAGACGCATGACAACTAAGTTCATGACACCGTTTAATAATAGCTAACTTATTAGACTTAATGCTGTCACATAAGCTAAATCAAAATAGTTAAATAATTTTCACTCAAAAGAGTGCTTAAAAAGCAGCGAACAAAAATCTACGGAACAAGCATTCCGCTCAAAAAATAGCACCACACAAAAATTATGCAGCACAAAGCGACTGAACACTGGTTGCATAATGCGACCATCATCTGTATACTCGTAGGTATTTTCTATATTTAAACGATACAGCACGTCATTTCTAATATTTCTTTAAAATACAAACTGTGATCACTGTAAAAAACGCTAACGTCTGTCACTGGACGCGCCCAGTGGCTGGTCCGACTAAAAACTGTGCGAGTTGTCACTTCTTAGCCCCGTGGCGCCATTTTTAAGCAATATTTATTTGCAATTACACTTTCACAGATTTTAGTTCACTGCTTGTATTGCATTTTTTAAATAGCTATAACTAATATAGAATTTTTTGATTTTAGCATTCACAATGCTATTTTTATATATTAAGTTACTTAATATAATTGAAAAAATACTAAAAGTAACAGTAGGCTTACAGCGAAAACGTAAAAAGTACTAGAAAATTTCGCCACTCCCACTAGCGACTCGGTAGCATTATTGGTTAGTGCATTGGGCCGGAATCCTAAGGGTGCGGGTTCGAGTCCCGTCTGAGCTGCTACGGGCGAGTCGATTTTTTCTAGTATTTTTTCAATTATATTAAGCTGTAACTAATTTCGTAATTTCAGCTACAAATGTAAGGAGGAGTTCGCTTCCGACGTGCGTCTGATATTCAGCAACTGCGAGGTTTTCAATGAAGATGATAGCCCCGTCGGCCGCGCTGGACACCATATGAGACAGTTCTTTACTGATAGGTGGCAAACTTGAATAAAAATGTAGGGGGGGGAGTTAAAAAAATATAATTGAAGAGAGAAAAAAACTCTTATAACTCTAACTTACAGAAAGTGTGTAAACAAAACCTTATAAATGTTTCTTTATCGGACCATCAAAAGACCTAACAGAACAGATATTTAAGTAGGATTGAAAAAATCATACCAGTTTTTGAGAAGGAAAGCTACAGTAAAATATAAGTGCTAGCTATGTCATGGTCATCTTTAATAGCGCCTGATATTCACCGATTAGATACAAACCGACATAAAAACTTATTGAAAATGAACTTATTTAAGCCTTGGGTACACTACAACAAAATTACCCCCAAATATGACGCGCAAGTACCTACTCTACAATGTCTCATTGCATACATGCTATGAAAATTGACTGCGACGACGTTGTATTTACGTAATAGTGAATCGACATGTTCTGATGTGTCACTTTTTGCGAAGCTAGTGTATCCAAAGCTTTAAGGAAACATAAAATAATCAAGAATGACGATAACAATTTCAAATGGACTTGTGATTCGGATAAATATTGATAAATGCGAGTAGTTTAAATTTACTTAATAAGTATTTACTTTTTTCACAATAAATAAATAACTGCAATACCAAATTCCAAAGAAATTGATACTATCGATGTTAAATTATCAAAAACTATAAACAGAGTTAGCCGTCGATTTTAAATTACTTCTTCCATAATTAACAACTTTTTTCTGCGCTGGTCGCTTTCTCGAATAAAATAACAATTTAAATAATGGTGAGATAAAAATTTAATATCGCGCAATTCAATTACATGGACAAAATTACTATCTTGAAAAGTGCCAAAATCATTGACATCAAAAGACAACGCTACATACTTTCTTCGTATTGGAGCATAAATTACACATTATTATGAAAAAACAATTGTTTTCATAAAAAATGTTATTCAGAATCTTTATCATCAAAAAATTTAATTATAGACTTTTCAACTCGAATGTCTTATAAATAATTAAATTAAATTGAAAAAGTAATTTTCATGAATTATTCATTCCATGACCGATTTTGATGACAATGAAAAAAGTTGTATGACACAAACATTCCATACAAATTCGGACGCGATCGAACACGATCGAAATCTATAAAAAGTTTGTAAATTAAGAATCTCAGGAATGCGAAAATCATTATGATGAAACATTGTAATAAAAATATATATATCGACCAACGCACACTAAACGTTGTCGAGTTTACTTGTATCTAATTCTTAGCAGACTGTACATATGTAGTCTTACTTTAAACTAGGATTAAATTAAAAGTATTAGATCTATTTTTAAGCATAGAATTATTGAATGTCACTTTTCGAATATTATTTTTGTAATAATTTGCGAGTAGTGCAACGAAACAGTATTTTAATAAAATTGTTTATCGAAAAAGGGGGATTTCATTGATTTTAAAATTGAATTTTAAGTGGCCAGTTTGGTAGATATTAATTTTTTTGTATATGTATAACATAATTGGTGTGTATAAATAAAAATAATAGTTGTCTATTTCAAATTTAAAATTCTCGCCGTAGGATGGAGATAATAGTTATAGAGCTGTAAGTGTAGTAGGCCTACAATGTCGACAAATGTACCATGGTTTGCATTGCAGTCTGTGGTACGCTATTTTGTCTATGGAATACGGCCTTAGTCTATAATTTATGGCACGGTGACAGTTCTCTATGCCGTCTGCTCTTGTGGTTTTATCTTGGGGTGGCATCACCGTTTACAGGTGTTTAACAATATTGTAAATCTTAATTTGCAGTATTGTAAATGTCACTCCTTCGTTTAAAAATCTCAGAATTGTAATTTTATTGTAATGCTTCAAAAACTGTTTTGTATAGTTTTTGAGGATCCAGTGTCGAAAATTTTGAATAAGCTGATATAATAATTTATTACATAAATGTTTAAATGTTTCATTTATATAATATATAAATTTTTAATTCGATTAGCTCAGATTGTTGCATAAATCTTTCTCTTAACAATTATAAAAACGCTTTAATGAAAAGAAATATTTTTTTTCAAAGCAATTATTCAATTATAATTCAATGTTTTTCACTATCGAGCAGTTTTCATTTATTATTTGTTTAAGAACATATTAATTACTGAAATAAAGTTGAAATTGCAGTGTTCGAAGCATTTTCGGCCTTTTTTTCAATTGCATTAGAGTTCATTTTCAATTTATCAATGAAAATTACTTGAACTTTCTTCATTATGCTATTAAAAATTAAATTATGAATGTGCAAAATGTGTGGCGACATTCTGACTGTCCCAACTTCACTTCTCGCGACAAAAACGAACTAAAGTGAAGTTTGTTTGAAAGGATGACGTCACATATTTAACACAATCATAATTAGTTTCGCCACGTTACTTTGTTATTGAACGTTGTCTAGAAAAGATCTTTGCATGTATAAAAGTGGTTTTATGAAATCTTTTTCAACTTATGTTGAAATTACTTAATTTATGAAAATTTTATTTATATAATTCCATTAATTGGTGATTTGAAGTATATTCTGTACTTATACGGTTTTACGTTCAACGTGTAATTTTGGCCATTGCAAAAATATTTATGTATTTTTTGTAGGTATTTTAAGAGAAAGTATTATGTTTTTAATGACACTCGCTTATATTCAGTTTTAGTACACGCCCGTTGGGTAATTTAATTTTAAATAAATTATTGTGTATGTAGAATAAAATACTTAATCCTTTGCCAAGATAATTTTGGAGGTGTCAACTACTGCCAGTACATAAGGTTTATGTTTGCGTGGCATTTTGGTCGGAGGTGTGTGTGGAAATGAGAGGTTTAATGTTGTGTGATCGGTTGATTTTAACTATAAAATGGATATATAAATTATATATACGAATAAATAAATAATTTTTGAAGCACTCCCCTATTGTTTTATTTTAGTTCCTTTTTTTAACGTTCGCATCAAGTTAATGTAGGTCTGTAGGTAGGAATATACACCGTAATTTTTTAAGTATATCCATACATTATAGTCGAGTCGATGTTGTACTTTTCTATGAAACAGCTGATTTTTTTTTCGCGATTCCGTGGTTGGCCCCATAGTAAAAGTTTGTTCATTCAAGTGGTCTGAAATCCCCATTTCATTTTTAGATATAAGTACTTAAAAAATTACGGTGTATAATAGTACTAAACGTACAGAAGCCCATCCGTGCGAGGACAATCAAATACTGAGGTTTTCGCCTTCAAAACAATCCGCCATTTGTCACTGAAGTGACTGAAGGGACTTATTATCTAAGATTGGTCTTCGCACTAACACTCTTGGTCTTCGTCGGCGTCCATTGCTTCATTTACCATCAGCCCACACAAACTACCGACATAACACCTTTATGTTGTTGCGTGGCTGCGAAACTTATAATAGGTATAGTAGTGTACATGACTTCGACTTATTTATGACAAGCCCGGCGACTATCAGGCCAACTGTAAACTTGCATTACTTTCGGCAGCAATTCTGTGATGTGCGTGTGGTGTGAGTGTTCCTATCCTAGAAATAGATTTGACCATACGAATATCCATCCTAGAAATAGATTTGACCATACGATTTTAAGAAATAATTGTGTAAACTTGATGGTGAAATCGAAAAATTTGTGAAACCTATGTAAACTAAGTTATGGTCGATTATATAGAACACTCATACCGCCAGTCTCGCGAAAACGTCATACTTGATATCATACAATATACTAGACGTATGTTAAAAAAAGATATATGGAAAATTTGTGCTGAATTTGTGAAAACTATTCACAAAATAATCAATTCATTATCATGGTTAATTTGGATTTTATAAAACGATGTCTCAATACTTCGAGCATCGCGGCTTCGTCTGGAACAGAAGCCCGTCTTACTCTAAGTCTCAATATAACACACTTTTAGAAATTCAAAAAACAATTAAAATTTTTATAGTTCTTCTACCAGTCAACAGATGGCCCTGACCTAAGAAAAATTTATTTAGTTCTACTATCGATCAAGAGATGGCGCTGACCTAAGAAAGAAAAAAGTTCCACTATCTTCTAAGAGATGGTGCTGACCTAATTGCACAGTAGACCATTATTTTATTATTCAGAGACAGGGTGGATTGTCGCGTCCTATGAGCCAAAGCAGATTCTTGAATCTAATTTAATTCATCGCGCTTGTGCTTTATATGGTCTTTCCAGGTCATACGGCAGTCAAGGTGGAAACCCAGGTATTTAACGCAAGAGGTTTGCGGCAGTTTATCAGCCCGCCAAGGTTAACCGATGGGCAGTCACCTTTTCTCAGAGTAAAAGTAATGTGATGAGATTTGGTAGCACTCGCTTTAATCCGCCATTTCTTCAGCCATGCAGTGGTGTCATCTAATTGCTTCTGGAGTTGTGCGTTTGCTAAGTCAGGGTCAGAACTACACGCAAGGAAGGCAGCATCGTCCGCAAATGTAGCAACAGTTACCTTTGGAGGTCACATGTGAAGAAGTTATAGAGTATCGGGCCAAGTACCGATCCTTGCGGGACACCAGCACGGACGTTGTAAAATGCAGACATTCCCTCTCTATACATTACTTGAAATATTCTGTCTTA
The DNA here is from genome assembly GCA_950108535.1 of Agriphila straminella. NCBI lineage: Eukaryota > Metazoa > Arthropoda > Insecta > Lepidoptera > Crambidae > Agriphila > Agriphila straminella. Next base: position 16,092,671 of record OX467304.1, read on the forward strand.
AGGTACGACTTGATTATGGGATATACCGAATGAGGTAAGTAGATTTTTAATCTTACACAATAGTCCCTTATGCCAAATGCGATCAAAAGCCTGTTTGATATCGATGCAGGCAGCTGAGCAGTATTCCTTTTTTCTAGACCGTCTAATTGTTTGATAGACTCGATGAACTTGCTGAACGGTGGAGTGTTGTTCACGGAACCCAAATTGGTGTTGTGGGATCAAGTTACTTTCTTCTAAGCAGTCTCCTTTAATCTTTTAAGCCCTCAGTCCGTGGCCCACACGGCCGAATACTCAAAGGCTTCTTAGCTAAAAATTTTAGTTAAGGTCTCCTTAACTTTAAGGAAGCTGTCAGTTTCATAGAGATTCTGTCAAATCTGACAACTTTTTTGAATTTAAGGTGGCCTTAACTTTAAGATTCGTTTGAATATTTGGCTGTTTTATGGCCAAATACTCAAACGAATTTTAAAGTTAAGGCCACCTTAAATTCAAAAAAGTTGTCAGATTTGACAGAAAGTCCATGAAACTGACAGCTTCCTTAAAGTTAAGGAGACGTTAACTTAAGATTTTAGCTAAGAAGCCTTTAAGTATTCGGACCTTAGTATTTCAGTACGCTATATTCAGTATTTTTGATACCCAAAATGGGAATTTATTGTTATCCGATTAAATACTACCCATTTTAAATTAAACACCACAGTTTAACATTGTTAAATATATTTTAATTTTTTATTAACAGTAGAATCTATACACTGTGTCCCTCTGCCTCCTGCTTGGCCCGCGCTTTCTTCTGCTTCAAACGACGCTGACTTCTCTTCTTGTTAAGGGGAGTGCTGCCGATCAACATTCCAGACTTCTGGAGGGCTATGAGCTTCGCTGATTTGCTCTATGAATAAATACATAATAAATTATTAGAGTACATCGCATAAACCAGCGAACTAAAATCTATTATACTAAGAGCTGACCCCGGAAATAGATGGACAATTAACAGAGCGACGAAATCCCTCTAATTAGTTAGCCTTACTATCATTATTAACAGATCCGGGCACCTCGCAGATTTTCAGTGGTGGGGCTGGGAGTGGGAGTGGTTGAGCAACAAAGGGGCTGGAAAAGCGATTGAAGGTATACAATTTACAGAGCTCTGGTTTTGGTGTGGTATAATAGCAAGCCAATCATGTATCTAAATGGAATATAACATTGCCAGGCATTTTGACTAGTGGAAAAGTAGTGCCAGGCGGCCGTTCTTCTTGTCAGCTAAAAAAGTCTGGAACGGGTGGTAGGAAAATATAGACGATTCAAAAGCACTTAATAATTAAGTTTATTTGAATAAAGCTTATTTGACTTTGACCACTTTTTCCGCGCACCTTTGATGCCGCCTGGCACTACTTCTACACACTGAAGGAAGAACTGATTGAAGGTATAAATTGTATACCTTCAATCGGTTTTTTTAATTAAGTTATGCAGCACAAAGCGACTAACGGCCAAATACTCAAACGAATCTTGAAGTTAAGGCCACCTTAAATTCAAAAAAGTTGTCAGATTTGACAGAAACTCTATGAAACTGACAGCTTCCTTAAAGTTAAGGAGACCTTAACTTAAGATTTTAGCTAAGAAGCCTTTGAGTATTCAGCCGTGAACTGGTTGCATAATAGCGACTATAATCTGTATACTCATAGATATTTTCTATACTTAAACGAAAAAATACGTAATAGGTCTAGGCGTGAAACGTAACAAAACGTGACAGAGTTACTTATGCATTTAATATTGATAAGTATGGAATGGAAATGTGTGTATGAAATGAATGTCATAAGAAGTAGTTTTGAAATAGACCAACTGCGAATAGGTCGTATTTTTCACCATTGGATCATAAGCGAATTGGACCACTTGCGCATAATTTTTTGTTCTTTCGTTATAATACAGTTATAAACACCCATACAAAACAAAAAATTATGAAAAAAATATTCAGCTTCACTCAAAACAAACAAAAATAACCTTTAGGTGACGGCTACACGCGCGGTGAATACTGTGATCCACCAGTATTTAATCAGGGGTCAATTTCATAAAAGAATCAAAAAGTACAGTACTTAATTTACCAATGTAAGTAATAGTTTATTGGGGTAGAATTATGTTTTTTATTTAATAAGAAACAATTCTACCCCAATAACAACAATGATAATATAATAAATAAATGCTTGGACAATTTCACACAGCGCCATCTAGCCCCAAACTAAGCAAAGCTTGTAATATGGGTGCTAGACAACTGATATACTACTTGTATACTTTTTAAATATATACTTATTATACATAGTAACACCCAGACCCGTCACAGAAATTAAAGTTCATTATTTCAATTTCTGCCCGGCCGGGAGTTGAACCCGGGACCCCTTGCGTGGTAGGCGGCATGTTGACCACTGCACCATTCAGGTCGTCAATAAATTATTGTAGTAAAACTAATCTTTTATGAAATAGGCCCCTGATTAAGTACTGATGGATCACAGTATTCACCCCGCGTGTGGCCGTCGCCTCAAAGTAAACAAGACGAGACTTACTTTCGCTTCACCTTTGGTGATTTTTCCATTTTTCTGTGTGGTGTATAATACTTTTACTCTCTTACTTCCCATCATCGAGTGGTGCTTCGACAGAGCAAGCTGTAAATAAAAATAAATTGCTCATAAATTACATCATCATCCACAGAGCCGAAAGAAATTCACTTCGGAGGGGGTCGAGTTCTGGACCAGAGACAATAAGTAACAACTATATTTTAAAATGCACAAATTATTAAAAGGCTAAGTAGGCATTTACGGGTTGGTTGGGGTTGGCATTGGTTGGCCATTACCCACCACGGGGGCCTTATGAGGATTGGTGTTAACGATTGCAAATGCAGCAGTTTGGGGTCGTCCATTAATCACGTGATGTTTTAGCCCAGAATGGACTGGAAGCGAATTTTTGTCTTAGCTTTCTTTTCCGCGGCATTTTTTTAATACAGCCAACACAATATACCTCCATACATTCTATGTTGATATTTAGGTGCTATTTCAGTTATAGGTCGCCACCCCATGCATTTATCAAATAGGGAGCTATAGGTATATTTATAGGTAAATGAATAGGGATGTTGACTAATGAATAAAATAACGAAATACTAATAAAAATCGTAAACATATTAAACTTTTAGAGTAGCTTGTATACCTCTTGGTTTTATATATTGCATATTATTTGTTTTATGACCCTTCAAAGTTGGGTGGACAAGTCCATTTAAAAAGTATACAATTTATTAAAATAAATGATACCTTTAATTAGTCCGTAAAATGTATAGCAAATTTGTCGAAGAAACCATTTTGATAAACACAATATTTAATATAGCTGCTGAACAAATTTCCTATGCGTTGCATACAAACTAGCACGGCGTGTCGTCATAACGTGCAAGCCATTAGTATGGAGCGTTTTTGATCGAGTCCATTTGTGTGCATTTCACACTGTGATATCTCGGGCAGTTTTCATGCTAGCGAATTAATTCTTTTACCAATGTTTCTTTTTTTGAGAGGTAATTTATGTAACATATAATAAAAAAAATAGTCAACATCCCTATTATAACGTAATGAATAATATAATAATAGAAATGCAAATTTGCGTTTCGCGCCTTTTTTACTCTTTTTATTTCATTTCTTTCTCGATTTCTTTTTGCTTTTGTTTGACTTTATTTCTTTCTTTATGTTTATTTGTTTCTTTGGAATCCATGTTTCAAACAAACAAAACAAGCCAAAGAGTAAAATAATACAAGCTTAGAGAAGAAACACAGATTACTAGCACGTATTTTGACAGTTTTTTTAGACAATGAAATTATAGACTATGGTTCTTCTTTTGGTTTATTGTTAATATTTTGATATTCCTGGGTTTTAAAAATATTATAAAGAAATGTACGTATTCCCAGTAAGATTGTCTTTCATTTAAATACAGTTTCAACTCTCTATATTTTATGTTTTTTTTTTTGTACAAATATTGTATGGGACTTGTCACCATTCTTTTAACAATATAAGGCTTATTAGACTGTGTCAGTGGCTAACCTCATAAGTAGGCTCATTCCTAAGTTCAACATAAGCTATAGCACTCTTCTTGCCATCTTTGGGCTTCGGTATGCGGATGTCTATAATATGCTCGTTCATCTCGAAGAAATGTTGCATTATCTGAAATGTATAAAAATTATTACTTTTTAATGTTATCCTACTAATTTAATAGTAGTAGTAGATGTTCACTGGTATAACTCGTGAGGATAAAGAAACAATTTGTAAATGGCGGCCGGACGGTCATGCCATCTCGCTCACACATACCGCCATGCTCAAGGGTCTGACATGCTTTGATAGAGCGAGATCGTCTTATTAAGATTCCTATAGGAGGAAATAGAGAAGAGTGTCATGTTTTTTCTCTATCACCGATCGGACTTTTTTTCAGGGTCGGGTTATAGGCAGAGTTCAAATAAGCAAAACAAACAAGTGGGGTTATATCAAAAGTGCCAGAGAAATTAAAGTTTTTGTGGATAACTCCCTAATTAATATTGAAGATTTATTATAAATCGAATGTGTAGTGTTTGTGTCTAGCATACAAAATGGTGGGATGTTCGATATTTGGCTGCAAAAGCAAAAATCAAAGGAAAGAAGCGGGCGTTACATTTCATGCGTGAGTACACTGTTTTCTATATTTTGATCACGTATTTCTTTCTCAAATCTCACAGGAACCAAGTTTCTGAGCTAAATCATTAGTTATATCATGAAAAACCTGATAAATAGGAAAAATCTAAAAATTATTTCTAAAAATAACCTCGTAAACATTTGACATGCAAACCGGTAAAATTGCGTACATCTACGTAATAGTAGAAGTCAGCTTAGCTTTGACGTCCACTAAAATCAGTAGGTTTATAATATGATTTCCGGATGCCTACTATATAGAAAATTTTCCCCAAAAATTACCCCATATTTCAGGGAATTTCAAGCGATTTGATTTTTTCAGATTTCCGACGGAAGATAAAACTCGTGAAAAAGGTATAGAAGCAACTGGAAAAAAGAATTGGGTGCCACACACGAATTTGTTCAAAACATTTAAAAAAAAAATTGTTTCCGAAAAACAGAAAAACTAACGTTAATAAAAAAAGTTCTGTATTCCAACGTTTAATAAAGACTTTACCTGTTTTAATTTAAAGTTTATCTTTTTATTCCATTAACCACACAATCTACAAACAACCCCAGCTAGTTTACTCTATGTATACGTATCTTACCGTTAAAGTACGGAATCCGTTAATCTGCAGATTAACTGGTCTAGTCAGTTAAAGTGCGAAATTACGATTTCCGTACTTTAACTAGTAATCTGCACATTAACGGATGCTACACCGTTAAGGGTACTTTTTCTGATCATGGCAACCCCATATTTTGACGTCATAATATATCTATCCCTTACACCCGGTCGCTCGGTAGCGCATCTACCCCTTTTAATATACTATATCTATGGCCATGCTGCATAGCATACTATACACTGGGTCATGATGCTATCGCGCTCACACTTAAGAGCGCACAGTATGCCTTGCCTGCACACTAGCGCCGCAATTGAAAAAAAATCATAGTGCTTAAATAAAGAGGAAATTGAGTATAGTGCATTCCGAAAAAACTTTGTGGTACTTTTTATCGCAAGAATTTCGTCTTTATTTAAGCTCTATGATTTTTTTCCATTGGCGGCGCGGCGCTAGTGTGCAGACTGCGCCCTCTTAACCCAGTTGTTACTGAAACATTTTTTTATCTCGTATCACAGCAGTTTTTTAGTATTGTTAATTTGATGCATAAACTATACATGGAAAAATACCAAAAAAAACAAAATTTTCAGGTAAGCCAAAACAATGTCAAACGATCATTGCGGCGATTGGTAAACAATAAGAAAAAGTTTTCCACTCATTTATATTTTTAAATTGAGGATATTCCTTATACTTAGTTTTGATCTTTATAACGATCGGTCGTTATAAATGGGTTAATGTATGGCCACCATTTACAAATGGTTTTTTTTATCCGTACGAGTTCCACGATACTCAAATGCTATCAAATCCAATAATATTAATAAATAAGAAAAATAAAAAAAATTGTAAATGAAAAAGTAACTAACACCTAAGGTTCCCTAACTTTTTTGGGATGCGCCCCCTTTCTACCAAAAAAATAATTCTGTGCCCGCCTCTACCTAGACAATTTTAGATTAATTGAAATAATATTTGAGCCAAAATAATCTACACAGTTGGCCCGCGATCCCCTTGGAAAGTCTCTGCGCCCCCCCCCCCCCCCCCCCTCTTTGAAAACTCCTGGTATAGAGATAGATAAGGAGACATAGGAGAAATAGCATAGACAAGGTAACAAAATTCCAACAGGCCAATATCAACCTATAATCAATCAATATAAGTACTTTACCATATCTTTATTGACTCCCAAAGGCAAATTCCCTAAGAACACCACATATCTTTTCTCGCCTTTAACCTTCTTTACTAATTGTTCTTTCTTTTCAGTTTGCGGTTTCTGTTCTTTGTCATCTTCCGAGACATCTTTACTACCTTTCTCCAATTTTTTTAGTTTTTTCTTTTTTTCTGCAACTTTTTTTACAGAAGATTTCTTTTCTAAATCGTCTTTTTCCGTATCTATAGCAGTTTTCAACATGTTGTATAGAATCCTGATTTTACGTAAATCTGTGTCTTTGAGGTTGGTCGATCCCTTCAATATTGATTGTATACGATTGTGAATAACGTCTGGAAGTAAAAAGCTGGATGTGCCTTTTAAGTTGTCCTTTAATGTTTGACGTATTCTACCTGTAAATATAATTAACCATTTGAAAAGTTTTCAATTTAGAATTCAAGAAAAAATTAAAAGCTGAGTAGGTATGTAAAACTTATGAACTTTTCTGTTTTTCTTTGACTTTCTGATAGAAATATATTTAATCAATCATTAATAATCATTATTGTTAACGATTTGTAATCTTGACAAATTGAATAAGGTGGTAACAAAGTTCTCTGATTTTCAGTTAAAGGCAATTCTAAACTTATTTCTATTTAAATGCAAAAGTCCCTGAGATTGATTACCACATAATTACACTCATTAACATCACTGCTCCTTTTTATGTAAGTATTACTCTATGAGGGTGACAGTTCCTAAAGAGAAACCCTCGTTAAATATTAAAGAATAAAATAGCTATAAAAAAATTACACTACATCACTACAAATTACCTTTCTGGTTGTTTGTCAGCGTCACAGCGAGGAACTTCTTGACTAACTCCTCATTCTGCAGCACGGGGTATCTCGCTCCAATCTTTTCTAACGACTGGCCTTCAAACTTTATCTCCTGTTTTTTCTTGGGGTCCTCTGTAAGATAAATCAGATTTAAGTAATGAAATATATAAACATTTTACTTACGTAAGTATATAAACATTTTACTTTAAGTAACATCATATATACATAACCTTTACTATGTGAACTCACTAGACATGAAATAAAACACTTAATAGATACTAGTGTGGTTAATATCGGGAAAACTTATTATACTGTTGAATTTTTAGATTTTAGCATTCACAATGCTATTTTTATATATTAAGTTACTTAACTTATTATACTGTGCTTAAATACATCCTAAACTAAACTAACCTTATTATAAATTACTGGTAAACTTAACTTTTTTTTTATTTGAAAAAGCTGTATTTAGGTACCTACCTGTAAAGGCATATCTTTTGGTTCGGGACTTTTGTATATTTATTGTAGTGTGTAATGATATGTTGTATGTGAAACTTTAGCAATAAATAAATAAATAAAATAAAAAATCAACCTAAATAAATACCAACTTATTACCAAAAGTAGTTATAATAAAACCATGCTAGTATCCGTTAAAAGTGTTTGATTTCAGAATACAGTTTATTTTACGAATTTACGATAGCCAATTTTGAAGAGGAATTTTTAGAGGTTTTTTAATTAATAATTATCAGTAACCAGAGGAGGAGCTCGGTGGCGCAGTGGTTTAGCGCCTGGCCCAGCGATTGCGAAGTTAAGCAACGTTCGCAAAGGTCGGTCATGGGGTGGGTGACCAAAAATGTATTATCTCTAGCTCTTCCGTGCTTCGGAAGGCATGTTAAGCCGTTGGTCTAGGCTGCATTTGCAGTTGTTAACACCCACCAATCCGCATTGGGCCCTCGTGGTGGGTTATGTCCCATCCTCCTAACCACCCATAAGGAAGGCCTGTGCCCCAGCAGTGGGAACATCAAAAATGGCTGATGAACGAGAGAACGAGAAGCAAGAGCTAGAAACGCTCATAGCGGAGCTTGACAGACTGATTGTACTTGATCATGTTTGTTAAGCAATGCTTGTTCCGGCCGGGTGTCGGATGGGTGACTATTAAGTGGAGTTACAACTCAGCACTTCGGTGCTTCAGAGGGCATGTTAAACTGTTGGTCCCTGCTGTTATCATCTGATAACAGTCATTAAGACAAGTCAGAAGCCTTACAGGCAGCTTGATAAACTCTAATATAACACTAGAGGTGGCTAATCCTCGTATGATAAGAAGAAAGACTAACCAGAAATCTTCTCCAATGGTAACTCAGTTGTGACCGGTTCAGCAGATTCTGTCAGATCAAACTTAGCATTTTTACTTAGCAGCGGTGACACAGACTCTGATTTGCGTTTTAATGGCTTCTTTTTTCGGTTGGGAACGCCCATACTGCAATATATATTTTATAATTGAAAACTTTATGACAAAGTTTCATGAAATAAATATAGGTAACAAAAAGGTGTATAAAATGAACCTTACCTTTGACTTTCAACCATGATGGCTCCTTTATTTTCTTAAGACTGCTGATACACACATAAAATTGAGGTTATAATAGTAGCAAAGTATGTATGGAGTTGTTTAATAGTTTTAAATCATACAACAACTTTATATCAGTAACTGTGTAATGTTTTAATATCTACTGTATTTTTTTACCCAAAATAAGTTAGATCAACACTAACTAACACGTGCGAATTGACGTAAATTTTTCATAAGCAATTTTAACAAAAGCAACATTTAATAGCCGTAATTTAAAGTTTTACACCAATTAGACTTTATTGTAAAACTTTACTTTACAGTTTTATAGCCTTTTTATCAATACTTTACATTTTAAAATATATTGCGATCCAATATTTTTGTTTTTTTTTTCAAATTCAAGATGACATGACATTTGTCACCTTAACTGTCAGCTGTCACACTGACTTATTTTTTTTAAAGCAAGAGAATGTAATCATACAGCAATATTACATTGTACTATGAAATATTTTTTTCACATACTGTAGCTACTATAAAGTCTCTAACGAAACAGTTTTGCAAAAAAATATGTTGTGAATGGCAACTTCAGAGCGCTTGCGGTACAAAACAACGTATTTTGTTTGTAGAGTAAGAAAAGAAGAGATAAATGAATGACAATAGGGTACTTCTAAAGCTACTGCTACACCGGCATCTTAGCGCGTAGCCTAACACGTTAATTAATGTAGGCGTTACGCAGATGTTGCCGTGTGATGATGACTAACGTGTTAATTTACAATCGACAGTACCAAAAATTTTAATGCCTTAGTTATCGCGTAGTTGGACATTGCCATTAACGTCAGGACATGCTGTCCTAGCTTAGGCTCTAGTCTATTAAAAATAATAACTGTGAAAAAAAACAAATGTTTCCAATTAATTTTCATCAGGCTTTGTAACAAAAGAATAAATACTTTTATGTTACATGTTTTGTGAAATTCACAAATGAATGCGCAATGCCATAAAACAATATTGTTATAAAAAATAGATAAGACGCTTGCTGGTTGTGTTGTTGTGCGGTCAACAAACAAAGTTGCTTAACACTTTAGTAGGTACTTACTTCATCATATTAACTTTTTTCATTATTGTTTCATACTGTGAGACTTTTGTCAAAGAAGCTGTTATGACAAAGTACTAAAGTCTAAAGCTACTACCTACCTACACCTGCTGCGCAACGTCAACTGGCGCCATGGGTTTTTCCTGGTGAAAGTTGCACTAAAAAGCATCACTATGTCCTCTGAAGACTGTGTTACACTGAGTGAGAGAGATACTAACATGTTTTATACAGACTCGGTAGCTCAGTGGTCAGAGTATTGGACCGGCCGGGCTGATTATCTAATTAGAAACCACCTAGCGACCGGTCTCATTTGACAGATGAAGAATGTGATACATTGCTTCTTCTTTTTGGGGTAAAAAAAACATACCAAGAAAAGTAGCAATGTATGTCAAATTAAACAGGTCGCTAAATAGTTTCTATTTAGATAATCAGCCTGCGGATATCCAAAGGTCGCGGGTTCGATTCCCGTCCGAGAATTGATCTGGTGGGAGTCGTATTTTTTTAGTAAGTATATAATTTAGTAGGTATTGTATAAAAATAGCATTGTGAATGCAAAAATCTCAAATTTTATAATGTTTTATACAGTATAGTATTTCGTGAGCTAATCTTGCGTGTTCCTAGACTCTTTACTATAATAGGTTTCTTTACACTAATTTTTCAGCACTTACTCAAATGGCCAACATTATAACTTTATAAGCATTGAAACGCTACGCTTACTATTGAAGCTATAAAATAAGCTTGTCAAACAATTCCATGCAATACGTTATGTCGGCACTACACATATTCACCAAGCATTCGGCACAAATCATCGTACGCTGCAATGATATTAAACGTAAAGATAGGTTATGCGCCAACATCATTGCTATTTAAAACAGCGTAAAGGTACTATAGATACACACATTGGCCGCTGCATGCGCATTGGCTGCCAATTGACAGCGCGTCAGCTGTCTCCTTCACTTCCACACGCAAAGCAGACAGCTCGCTCTTTGTACAATATGGCCGAATAAAGTAATAGAAAATACATATTTTTAATATAAAATAAAGCATTTTTCCGATCTCTGACCGTTGCTGTATAATTTGTATATCGTCTAAAGACGCAGGTAGACATTTGTTTATGGTATTTCACAATTTTATTGCGTCTGATTGACGAGAGCCGCGTGTGTTACCGTGTCGCGAGACTGTGCCTGACTAATTGAAAGTCGGGCAATTACCTGACTTTCGTCTTGCCATTGTGAAGCGCAGGTAACCTATCTTTACATTTAATATCATTGGTACGCTGCCGGTTTTAACCGACTTCCAAAAAGGAGGACTCCCAACATCCGGAAGTCTATAAAAGAGTCCCCCTGCGTAAAAAAAAAAAAAAAAAAAAAGGTTCTCTGTTCGTTTGTACATTTGATTTTTTTGTGTATGTCCACCGATTACTCAAAGACGGCTGGACCAATTGAAATGATTCAAACGTTATTACATTAGGTAAACTCCCAAGTTGGTCCCATTTTTTAAAATTTGGAAATCAGGTTCAGTATCTACTTTTCAAGTAATCTTGAAAAAAGAACGAAAATAGTATGATTTTGTGTGAAACTTCTTTGTTTATGAACTGATTATTTTTTTGTTGGAAAAGCGATATCTTAATTGTAATAGTATTTTAACCGACTTAAAAAAGGAGGTTCTCAGTTTGAACCGTATGTATTTACATAAGTTTCTCCGCGATAAACTCACGTTTGGCTGAGCCGATTTTTCTACCTAAATAATATACCTACACTACCTAATACAGAAGGTTCCTACACTAAAAATAACCTATATTTTTTTTTTTCAAAAAACCGACTTCAAAAACCCTATCTCTAAAAAGCAAGAAACAATATTCGTAATATTAAAACACGTCTATTGAAGTCGGGTGGGGCTTTTAGAAAAAAAAAGGAATTTGTATTCCAGCCCCACCCGACTTCAAAAAACGTGTTTTTATTATTACGAATATTATTTTTTGCTTTTTAGAGGTAGGGTTTTTGTAACAAATACATCAAAGAGGTTCTTTCAACAGCATCAACGCAACGTATGGTATCTTGTGCTGTGCTGATACTTGGCGAATATGTAGTGCCGGCAAGTCTGTGATTTTCATAAGTTTGCGACATGTGATTTGATTAAATCGATTGTCTATTGATCATTACCGTCTGTCCATCAGCCATTTTTGATGTCCCCACTGCTGGGGCACAGGCCTTCCTTATGGGTGGTAGGGAGGACGGGCCATAACCTACCACGCGGGCCCAAAGCGGATTGGTGGGTGTTAACGACTGCAAATGCAGCCGGGACCAACGGCTTCGCGTGCCTTCCGAAGCACGGAGGAGCTCAAAAAAAAAATGTTTGGTCACCCATCCCATGACCGACCCTTGCGAACGTTGCTTAACTTCCGCAATCGCTGGGCCAGGAGTGCCCAGGAGCTAAACCACTGCGCCACCGAGCTCCTCTGCGCCACCGAGCCCTATTGAGCTTTAATAGAGCGTATAGCGTTAAAACTATAGAATGTTGGCCTTTGATTGAGTAGGGGGAAGTACTAAAACAGTATTATCTAGTCTCAATGTGTCACTGACTTTATTCCTTGAAGCTGTTGAGTAAATGTAATCGGATGTTTAAGTATAAAATTACGATGTCTGTTTATTTATACGTAACATAAGAAGGATTAATCATGACTCGATCATTCCAAAGTAAATTGACTAGTCAAGATGAGTAACGGGTAAAATTATACGAGCAACTCTCTGTAGCCCACAAACACCCAGTCATCATCCATCCCTGGCGGAGAACCAATTAAGGCTTCAAAGTTTCCTCGTTTGAATGAAAATCGACTGGTGTTTCTAATTATCCGTCCACCACTGTATGTTTTCGGTTAGAACTTCGAACTAAGGGCCCCAGAGATAGTGACACCATAAATACCGTATGTACTCATCATCATCATATCAGCAGCCGCACAATACCACTGCTGGGTATAGGCCTCCCCCAAGGATCTCCACAACGATCGGTCCTGCGCTGCCCGCATCCAGCGGCGCACCTTGTCCTTCACCCTCACGTCGTCGATCTACCTTGTCGGAGGCCTACCCATGGAGCGTCGTCCGGTGCGCGGTCGCCGTTCCAGAACCTTTCCGCTCCAACGGCCATCGGTTCTTCTCGCTATGTGTCCCGCCCACTGCCACTTCAGCTGAGCAATCCTTCGAGCGATGTCGGTTATTTTAGTTTTCCTACGGATGGATCTTCGTACGCAGAGAAACGCCAAACATTTTACCGGTGTTTTCGGCGTGTATGTACTAGCCACTAAAAACTACATCTGTGACCCCACGACGGAGGTTCCACTTGAGGTTCAAGATTAGGAAATAAAAGCGTAATCTACACGCATTCAACAGAACTTTAAAAGTTTTTACCCAAAACTTTAAGGAGAATACCATTAAACTTTTAGTTGATCTGACTCTACGTTACGTTACGACGCAATGTTATCTACATTTGCGTCGTCGTAATAGACCGATCGGGATACGTTATTTTGAGGGCATAGCATTCAAAAATTCTAAAGTTTATGAAATCTTGCCTGTCGATACATTGTTGGCATATATAAAGTGTATTTTTGCGTTTTGTGTCACATCTAGCCGATGCATCTTTAGAAATTCAATTATTTGTGTTGGTTATAAATAATTGAACTCAAAACTGTCAAAATTGATTTAAAGTTAAAAAAATCAATAGTATTGTATTTAAGATAGCCTGCGTAGTGTACAAACCTAGTTTGTGTCATCTTCATCAATGGAAACTGACGTAGGGCCAGTACATTAATAATATTGTTAAAAAAATATTACAATTTGAAAATTTTCTTTTGTGACTTTTACAGGGTGTTGAAAATAAAAAATGAAAATGCTGAAAATGCTATTGATAAATTGGGCACAAAACATTTTGTACAACAGATACCATTGATCTAAAACATTTGACACTTATTTAACCAATTGTAATATTCTTTTGGAGGTACTACGGCAACTTTTTAGGTACTTAAGGGCCCTATGACATTTTTTTGTCGAAACTTCAATTTTGACGGATTTTAGCGATACAACCCAGAGAAACCTTTGGGTCTACTAAATACATTTGTATGTGTCCGCGACAAAAAGTAATATGATGATTCACTGAAAAGTTATAAGCTTAGATATGAAAATGCATGTTGGTGAACGATTTCTCAAAGTCAACTTTGAACATACACAGAAAGACAAACAAGTAAAAACAACAAATAAAAGTATGAAATTGGATTTTCTTATGAAGTAAAGATTATTCTGGTATAAAATTTACGTAATAATATTAATGTATCTAGGAGAAATTCACAGTTAATTCTGAGCGTTTTTGTAGTTTTATGGTTTTTGATTGGGATTTTTTTTTCACATATTCCATACATAATTTCAAAATTCCGAGGCCGCTATGAACTATTCGACTATATAAGAGATAACATTCATTTTTTTCTATTTCATTTGTTTAGAACAGTAGTTCAATCTAGGAGCTCAAAAAAGTGCCTTCGCGGATTTAATGAAAATCTTTCTCTGCAATTTTGGGTTTAATTAAAAAGTTAAGCAAAATTTACAAAAAGCGAGGCCACTACGAACTATGCCAGTAGCTATTCTACACTACTCAATAACTCAAAATTGTTAATGTATTTTTGTTTCTGAGATCAAGAACGCCAAAATTGCCCATTTTACGCTAAAATCACAGTCAAGATGTAATATGGCTCTTAATAGTCAAATAACAGTATTCCCGTGACGAAGATGACACAAAAAGTTCATGTACATCGGATACAACTTCGTAATCATCATTAAAGTAAAATTTTCAACTTTAATTTTCTTTTCGTTCTGTTAAGCCGGAAAACTTAGGAGTCTTTTTAAAAAAGGAAATAATTATAAGCTGTGAAAAGAAATTTAATTGTCCTTCAAAGCAGTGAATTTTTAATTAGGTTTTCGGAAACAACCACACTAGTCGCGGGATATAGGCAGACTGACTCGAAGAGGCAGTCGCCGATAGTCGTGGGTGCCCAAATTGCTGCATCAGCATAAAACTGTAGATTCAGCAATTTGGGATACAATTTTCGGATATAACAGTCCGATAGTGTTAAAAAAGACAAAAACCTAAATCATTACTTATGCATCCACCCAAAATGACACAAATTCATGTATTAGGCTATGTGAATGGTGCAGAAACTATATACGAAAAAAAACTAACTTTAATATTTTTGAAACCTAAAAACGTATCCCGATCGGTCTATAACGAAAAGTCAGATCATTAGAGAGATTATCCGTTATTATGACAAAGCAATTATAAAAAACTATTAATAGGTTACTTGAAATAATTATTAATAGGTACCAACAATAAGTAATGTAAAAATAATAGAATTTTATAGTCGCTGTATGCGGTTGTTTACTTTCTGAACAAAAGACATCAACGAGCTTGCGATAAAAATTAAGAAAATTGTATTTATTTTCTTCACTCTGTCATAAAGACTCTCCTTTCCTTCCTTCCTAACGTTACGCGGGACACAGTTAAAGGTAGTGTTGTATGTTGAAATAGAAACAAAATTAAAGAAAAGTAAAAATATCTCGAACCAGGTTGAAAGAAAAACACTGAAACTTTTTTATAGTGCTTTTGTGGTAAACTTACAGAAAGTTGTATGTAGCAAGGGTATTAAATCGGGGTAAAAAGTGCAATATTGTTTTTGCGTTAGTTATAATGCTTTGCCACTACCCGAACAAAGAAAAAAAACCTCTCTGTGGTATCCTCATACCGCTGTTATCGACTTATCATCAACCTAAAGCTTTCCTTTGCATACCGGAGCTTAAAAAAGCCGGAATCAGTGCAGCGAAGCGAAAAAAGTAACTGTTGGAAAGTAATTTACATTGGGAGCCAAGCTTGCACTGCGTTCAGTACGGCCGCAGTCGCCTAGCGGTCAAGATACGTCGCGCACAACTTTCTTGAAAAAAAAAACTTTAAAAAAATATAAAAGCGCGCGCCTGACCAAACGTCAAAAAGAGGTTCTTCACCTGTCATCGTTGAAAGTAATTAAAAAGAGAATTGAAAAAAGTTCGCCGGAAAGGAGGTTGATAATAATCTTAAGTTGTTAATCAACGGCTTTTAGTACGAATAACTGTTAAGACGAAGTGCCGGTGGATAATGAGTTCGCTGTGATTGTGAGAGTATCGTCTTAGTGCGAGTTAAACAGGTGAATATGAAATTGATTTCAATGCACCGTTGTTTGTAGTGAACCTTATAATTTGTGCTCGATGTGATTTTCGCGCACCGAAACGGCGTTCCGTTATAAATACTAATTGGTTCCATAGCAACTTTTATGGTAAAGGCAGCGTGGAATGAAACGTAATTTTATTTTTTGTTCGTGCAAGGAGGTTTTATGTTTTAAGTAAATAAGGTTGTTACATACTTTAAAAGGTAATGGTTGAAAGAGTCGCAGTTTTTTCTGCAGTTATCAACGTTCGTTGTCGACTCGATCGGGAATAACGGCCCTGCAATCATAGGTTGTTGCTCTTCCTAGTGCGCGGAGGCCGAGAAATAAAAGCACCTCGTTTTATAAAGAAGGGTTCAGAACGAGCTGATTTAGCAACAAAGGTACTGGCCAGTTATAATCTCTTCTCTTCCTATAATCTTTTATATCACCTTTGTGTTTATAAAAGGTTTAAGTTTTCTTGGAAAAACAAGTTTTCGGTTTGTAAAACAGCTGCGCACCCGAACCATAGTAACTTGTGTCTTGCCTAAATGCTATAAAGATAAATAAAATATAATGAATGCGTATAAATAGTTAAATAACTAAGAATTATAAAGTGGGAAATTACAAGATTTTTATTCTATTAAAAACAAAATTACACTGTAATTTATACATCAATCATCAAATTAAATCTAATCTCATTGCTCAAAATAGCTTTTGAATTTGATTAATGCTCGCTCGGAAATACCGCGTCATTTTTTGCTCGCGTCGTCGTAACAAAAAATGCGAGGACTCGAAAAGAGCTCTAGCTCAAATGTTTACTTATCTGTTCCGTTGGTGTTGGTGGGCCGCGACGTACCAAATGTGGGTCAGTGAAATGATCGAAACTCAGTCCCGTATGGCATCCGTGTCCGCGACTGACCGATTTTAGCTATCACCTCACCAAGAAAGGCCGACATTCTTTTTATTATTATTAGTTTTGGGGTAACTTTCTTTCTCTGGGTTTGGAACGCGGCGACACTATAAAACACCCAATTTGAACTTTTTTATTAGATTGCCATAACAAAAATAAGAAGAAGAACGTCTCTGTGTCAATATCTTCAAAATGAATTTAAAATTCTTGATAGGTTAATTCTTTTATTATATTTTTGTTGTGGATTCAAAACTAAACTTCAGTACCCTTAGTATGAAAGCTATCGACAAAAAAAACGCGCGTAAAAGTACTATCTATAGGAAATCTCATTTCGCTTTTCGGCGGTAGATGGCGCTGTACAAATTTCTCTTACAAAATATTGCTCTATCGAATGTTTTATGATAGCTGTTCGTGTTCCGGATACTGAACATTATGTTACGTATAATTTCAATAAATTCTTGGACAATTTCACACACAGCGCTACTAGCCCCAGTAAAACTTGTAATACTTTGCTTGATTGTAAACTGTTACTAGACAACTAACATAAGTAAGGTACTACCTAATACTTTTTAAATATATACTTATTATATATACCCTTACAATTAACTTTACCTTTATTATGCCTTGTCCAAACAGAGCCCAAATTCTACAAAAAGTCTCTACAAAGTCCATAAAATCTTACTGGTTTTTTCCGTAAGTCGTATGAATTAGGTACCATACGATTGTTTTTATTTTCGTTTATTCGTGTTATTTCGTTAGATTTTTACTTTTCCCAACATTTGGGAACCTTTTCAGAGGTCATGGTCACGACCTGAAAAAAACAAAACAACTAAAATAGTACATTATGAGACAAGTTAGCTTAGGTTGCTCATTGCACACAAGGCTGTGGGTTGCAAGTAACTCAGCCGAGTGTGCAATAAGCAAGAGCTCACGAGTTTCATACGACGTTTTTCAACACATTTGCGAGGAAAAAACAAAGTAATTTATCACACAGCAACAAAAACGACAAAAACAAAATATGATAATTTTGGGAAAAGGCGCGCATGTTTTTTTTTGTTTTTTTTTCACAAGCCCAACGCAAGAATATTTTGCGAACAAAGGGGTGAGGACCATACAGCCTACTTCAAAATTATAATTTTAAGAGACAATATGCAAATATTTTAATATTTTATAACAAAATATTATGAATTATGGATAATTTGATATTAATATATATTTATTTGACTTAATTAAGGACTTACACATTTATTTATTAAAAAAATGTATAAGAATTTTCAGCAGCATAAAACCTCTTTGTTGTCAAAAAAAAAAAAACTGTATTACCCGGCTAAATTGGGAATGCTCTGTTTACTCGCATAGATCTTGCAGTAAGGTACTAATTTAACTTTGTAGGGTTAATTCTATTACGAACTAGTGTTTTATATATTATTATTGCACGCGTTTGTTATAGCTTGGTTTATGGCCCTAAAAGCGATGTATTAGGGCTCACTTTACGAGCAAGTGTGTTGAAAAGAAATTAAACAAGAAGAAGGTAGGTAGGTACTTAATTGAAAGCAACAT
Organism: Agriphila straminella; assembly: GCA_950108535.1. Classification (NCBI taxonomy): domain Eukaryota; kingdom Metazoa; phylum Arthropoda; class Insecta; order Lepidoptera; family Crambidae; genus Agriphila; species Agriphila straminella. Next base: position 16,111,243 of record OX467304.1, read on the forward strand.
GTGTGAGGTTAAAACCGTTAGGTTATTGCAAAATGCGACAGGTTTTTAATAACTTTATCCCGTAAGCGAAAACTGGTAATAAGTGTGTATTAAGTGTAGAGTTAACCTAAATAAGCATCCTGTGCAAATTCCAATAGTGGTTTGAAGATGTTATTAAGTGTACTCAATGTACATTGAGACTTTTTGGTGTAGCTTTGAAAATTGAAAGAACAACACAAATTTTAATGAGGGCTTTTCATTTAAAAAATAAAAATAGTAACTATTTGCCTCACTAGATGGTGTTGATACTCTTCGAAGCTTAGTAAAAAAATCACATTAACATCTTTTTTTATCAAAGCCATCTTACCTATCAAGCCTACAGTTTTTTGTCATTGTGAAAAGCCCTCATTGTATTGAAGCAAAACACTTTTTTTAACGGATACTAGCGCGGTTTTATTGATAATAGTATTTTATTTAATGTCTAGGGAGCGCATAAGCTTGAGTTAAGAGTATTGTTAAACTAGTGGCTGCTTGCTACTTATTCGTCTGAATGAAAGGTCCTTTTCTGTATCTCTGCCAACGTGTATGCTTTAACGATGATCGATTCAGTAATAAAGAGACGTACAGAAGCGCTGCTAAGACCCTATTTTTGAAATCATTCGTTTGAAATCGTTGTGCGATGTATGATTGTGTGATCTACGTAATGTCACAAATTGACATTAGAATGAGGGCTTTTCAAAGTGACATTTAAAAACTAAAAAAGTAACTATTTGACTCATGAGATGGCGTTGATAAAAAGAGGTGTCGAAATTGCCTTTTAAAAATAAACGGCCTGTACCAAAGAGGAAAGTGAGCGCTCGCTGGCTGACATCTGCCCAAAGATAAACATATTAGTGTTACAAAAACACATTGACACATACATTTTTATCAACGCCATCTATCGAGCCTACAGTGTTTTGTCATTGTGAAAAACCCTCATTGTATACTGCACTGCACTGACAACTACTGGCTACCGAGTGATTTAAAAATACGGATTTTAACTACGTACCTATGTCGAATCATCGAATGAAAATGAGAAGTCAAAGAGCGCCTGTCAAAAATAGGGCTCCTGTACCCTTAGCACGAACAGCTATCGAAAAAAATAACTCGCGTAAAATCATTCGATAGTTAAATTTTGTATTGGAAATTTGTACAACGCCATCTATCGCCGATAAGCGAAATGAAATTTTCCATAGAGAATTGTCTATCGAGTAATTTTACGTGCGTTTTTTTTCTCGATAGCTGTTCGTGCTAAGGGTACTGGCCGTATAAGAAAACAAGAAACAAGAAGTTTCTAGAGCAACAACCATTGAGGTTGAGGGTAGCATTTTGTTCAGTTGCTCTACTAGGAACTTCTTGGTAACTGCTTACTGCTAACAGTAACTGTATTTAGGTTTGATTGGCCTGTAGGCCTAGCATGACCGACAAAACACGAATATATATCGCGTGATATAGCGTTTTATCGACACTCAACTGTCAAAATTCATTGTCTTTAAACGTGATAAATATCATATCTGGTTTCAGTGGTCATGCTAGGGGGGCTGGCCGAAATATATTATATCTATGTGTGATGATGTGTGAAATAATTATATCTATGAAACCTCGATATGTTCAGAGTGACTCTTCTGTCTAGTCTGCGTTGTATTTTGTGGCTTAGTTGGCTTCTTTCAGCTTGGATAAAACCAGTTAGTAGCAATGGCGATCAGGCCATCTTGAATCTTTCCGCATTGCTCGGCGGTGGGTGTTAATGCTTCTCGTTCACTTATAATTGAAAACCGTTGTCCAAGTACTGGTAGAATAATGGGTAGTTAAACAAACGGGGTAAAAAATATGATTATTAGTAAACCATTAGAAAATGGAATCTATGTATAAAAAAAAGTGAATCCAATTTCGCGTAATCAAGCCATCACGCCATCACGGCTGGACCGATTTCGCTAATTCTTTTTGTTGTGTTTGTTATTATCAGGAGATGGTTCTTATGAAAGAAAAAATTAAGAAAATTGAAATATAAAATTATTTTGGACATAAAACTTTTTTAATGTAACCTTATGACTTTTGACATAGAATTGAAAGAATGCTGTAAAAGCTAAAAAAATGCTGAGCCAGTCGTGAATTGGAAAATCATCAGGTACCTTGTATTTTATAAGACCGTGAAATCACAATAATTTTTAATATTCAATATTCCAAAAGTTATTCAAAAATGCATGAGGAAAATCACAGACCATTTTAGAAATCCTTTTTTAATTAAGGGGCCATAATAGGAAAACATGGTTTGCGCGGGCCATATTTTTATATAGAAAACGTACAAATGTAGCCACAAAAAAAAACATACGACAAGCTAAAGAGATTATCTAGTACCTACAAGTATTAAATTGCGTATAAACCTCACAGATGATTGTAAAAAAAAAATCAGAATATCATCAAAAGCGCTTGTCGCGGGCCATATTTTTGGCGTAAATAATAACGGAAACGTATTGAATTCTACATCAAAATACACTTTAACGTACTGAGCAGTTGCTCCAATAACTTTTTTTTAAGAAAGATAATTGTGCTATAGATATGATGAAAAAACAACGAAAAACATCGAAAAAGTGCAGAAGTGAGGTTATTTTCCATACTCTTTACACATAAAGAAAAAGACAGAGACAAGTGATTTCGCGTAACGGAGCCTTATGACTGAAAGTGGCGCCCTCAGAGGTTTTTATTTAATAAGTTATTAATAGAAAAAGATTTTAATAATGTTCATCGTGGAGATTTTAGGGCCCATGGTCTAGTATTTTTAGAAAGTAACACTACATGCCCTCGTAGTCATTCGTAGAAGTAGATAGCAAATGTGTCAAAAACGGCCACTTTCAGCAGTTTTGCTATCTACTTCTTGCAGTGACTACGAGGGAATGTAACGATACCGTCTAAAAATACTAGACTGTGGGCCCTAAAATCTCCACGATAAACATTTTTAAAACTGTGTATTAGAATTATAATATTAAATATAATTCACCGCGGCTCCACTTTCGTTCAGGGTACCACCTTAACACAAGTTATTTTTAAAAAGCTAAATCTGTCACCTAAATGGTAGGTACCGGGAAAATTATGCACCAAAATAAATTCCATTAATAAGTTTCCATTTCAATGCATTATTTTTTTATTATTTTAACTATCTTTATTGTACAATACAGAATGGTACAAGAGGCGGACTGAATGCTAGTAGTATCTCTACCAGTCAACCTTTGCGAAAAACGATATTCGCGAATGCGGTACAGAATAATACATATACCTATATAAACATTAATTTTATTATTAAAATAATAATAGTTTGTGGAATTAAAATGGATGCAAATTGTTCACATATTTGTAGTTTGTTTTACATAAATTTTCATAATGCCCGCATACAGTTTGCGATTGCGTAAAATAAGCGTAAAATATATGTAATTGCTCAACAGTTTCCCGTATTATACGAACTAAATACCATCAGTGAAAATAACAAGGCCGTGATAAATAGAGAGACTACCAAGTATACTTACAATGCGACAAAGGACTTTAAAACGATAAATTGACAATAAGGGTAATGTACCCTTAGCACGAACAGCTATCGAGAAAAAAACGCGCGTAAAATTACTCGATACTCAATTCTCTATGGAAAATTTAATTTCGCTTATCGGCAATAGATGGCGCTGTACAAATTTGCAATACAAAATTTATCCATCTAATGATTTTACGCGCGTTATTTTTTTCGATAGCTGTTCGTGCTAAGGGTACAGAGCGCTTGCGGTACAAAACGACGTAGGTCTACACATTCTCGAGTAAAGTTGCAGCGGATCACTGTCTATTGTCAATTTAATCGCATTGTAAGACAGGTAAGTACTTATTTCGTGAATAAAAAAATCATACATTGTGTGTAGAGTATTTTTGTTAGTCACAAAACCTAAGATTCATTTGTAGAGTTGATCATTATGAAAACTTTTTGTACAATCCCTAGCATGAACAATATATCGAAAAAAAAACCGGCCAAGTGCGTGTCGGGCCACGCGCCGTAGGGTACCGTAATTACCTTATATACCATACCATATTTAATACCACTAACATTTTTCGTCTGAAAAATAACTTGGTTTTTCACAGTGTTGGTATGAAGGACAAAGTTATATTTGCGGTTTTGGAAAATATGATATATCTCAAAAACTAATTACTATATCTCGTTCAAACCAATTTTCAGTAAAAGTTTTTATTATGATCTATAGCATATATTTTTTTTAGATTTTACACTCGCCTATTTCAAAAGTTAGAGGAGGGGGACACACATTTTACCACTTTGGCAGTGTTTATCTTTCAAACGGTTGACTTTGAGAAAAATTGTCTTAGGAACTTCAATGTCATTTTTGAAGACCTATTGGTATGAAGAATTTTTTTTTTTTCAGTTTCAGTTCCATGTATAGCCCCTCCTTAATCTTTATTTTTATTTATTTTTGTGTTAAAATCGTTAAGCGGTTAACAGTACCCTTAGCACGAACAGCTATCGAAAAAAATAACGCGCGTAAAATCTTTCGATAGATAAATTTTGCATTGGAAATTTGTACAGCGCCATCTATCGCCGATAAGCGAAATGAAATTCTCCATAGAGAATTGTCTATCGAGTAATTTTACGTGCGTTTTTTTTCTCGATAGCTGTTCGTGCTAAGGGTACAGAATACATCTACCTACTATGTTTCCAACTGTGTAATCCTAATACTTTCGGAATAAAATGACTGTGACATACGGACGGACGGACAGACAGACAGACATGACGAATCTATAAGGGTTCCATTTTTTGGCATTTTGGCTACGGAACCCTAAAAAGGCACGTAAAATTACTCGATAGAGTAGGTACCTATCTGTGAAAATTTTAATTTCGCATTTTGGCGATAGATTTAAAAATTTACAAAATTTCCATCGCGAGTTTTTTTTCTCGATATATGTTCATGGGAATCATCTTTGACTCAAGTTATCTCGTATTGTAAAATGAGTGGAGTAGAGACACGTTTTGTAAGAAAAATAAGAATTGGAACCATTTTTAAAAAAGCCGTGTTTAAGTCGAACCAGTTATGCGAGACACTGGTGTACCTATCGAACCTGTTACCCAGGAGGCAGTGCAGAAAATCTGTGCGACGTAAAGGTCATTGCACAAGATTGTTCAGCACCTATTCGCGTTTTTATTCGGTTTTGTTTGCTAATATTTGTAATAAAATCCGAATAAACACGAACACACATCAACCAATACGGGTGTTCGTTCATGTATTTGCCTGTTTGTCTTGTTCGTAAAAATAAGCGAATAATAGATGAACAGTTCTGAATAAGGGCGTCCCAAAACTTTGCTGCACGGAGGGAAAGTACCTACCTTAAATATTGAAGATACGTGTACGATTTTTTTTAAATAATTGGAACTGCGTTCAAAGATTTTTGAAAAATCGCCTGTCTTAGCCAGAAATCGAACAAAACAAATATGAAAAAAAACTTTTACGATACCGATCAAAGGAGTACCTACTCGTTAGGATTATTTTTTCTTGAATAACACACACACAAGTATCTTAAACAAAAGGAAGAACATGTAACATTTGAATTTTAATTAGGTATTAGGTACTATTATTAGGTAAGTATTAGAAATATATGGTATCGTATGCGATTTAAAAAAAAAAATGCGGTTCCAATTATTTTCTTATTTCAGCTAAAGTCCTATCTCCAATATTTAAGGTACTTTCCCTGCGTGTAACAAAGTTTTGGGACACCCTGTATTTAAACTTTTTTTAAAACAATCAACGACTTCAAAAAATTAACCTAAGCTAGTTTCCCACAATGTTTTCCTAGCGGCCGAATCTCGTTAACATCTAAACACCTCATTACCACACAAAGAAGCTACGTTATTATAACATCCGAAACCACTTATCATTCATATCATGTTTTACTAATATACTACGTTTTTTATTGCCAGTAAATAATACCTAATTAATATTTCTTTCCATGTGGCATCCGGCTGAGTAGTAGTAGGGCAGAATATAGCAACCCTTTAAGTGTCGCGAAAAGATAATGATAATGATGACTTACGGCCGATTTTAGTCTCAGTAAGAAATAGGCTTACATTTGTTGCCTAGATATTTCTGTTAAATAACGGCAACAGTTGCATAGTAACAGATCCATAGAAGGGCGATCGCTTAATGAAGACAGATAATAATAATAATAATTTATTTAATTGCCAAGACATGGTAAAAATACAAGTTACAGAACAGAATGATTGTAATCAGCCGTTAGAGGTATAACAGCCTAAATTCGGCCAACTCCCTTCTTCCATCCGACAATCAGTCATACGAATCAGCGCCACCGTTTTTTGGTGGATATCCCAAAGACTCGCACAGCGTTTTGCTTCAATCATTTTATCATCTGAGAGTGGAACTCCTTGTCTGTGTTTCCCGATAGGTACAATGTGGGTACACTCTGGGGGCCTTCAAGTCGCGAGTGAATAGGTTACTTCTACGCAAGCGCGTTCCATCGTAGATCGCATCATCGCACGACCAGCGCGATAGCAGTCAAGTGCTTGCCTATCTACCTAATATAACAAAACATGGGTAGGTATAACATTTTCGTGAATCGTGAGCCAGAAAATAGGCCACAGCATTTTCCGATGGAAACGCTCCAACGCGATCTCTGGCCCGCCACAAAGCGTGGAGATTATTTGAACATCCTTTTTAATTTTAGCAATACCAATTAAAAAATTGAGGAACTCGATGGCGCAGTGGTTTAGCGCCTGGCCCGGCGATTGCAGAGGTTAAGCAACTTTCACAAGGGTGACCAAAAATGTAATTATCTCGAGCTCCTCCGTGCATGTTAAGTTGTTCGTCCCTGCTGCATTTGCAGTCGTTAACACCCACCAGCCCGCATTGAGCCTGTGTGGTGGGTTATGGCCCATCCTCCTTATCCACCCATAAGGAAAGCCTGTGCCCCAGAAGGATAATAAAAATGGCTTATGGTCAATAATATGACATAATATGGTAGCATTACAATAAAATTAGCGATAAAGATCTGACATCAATGTAATGGATAGGAGATAAGCTATAATAAGATCATCTATTGTTTTATGTGTGACAAAAAAGTTCCGTGACATGATAGTTCCTAATAAATTAATACCTACTTCAATTTTATCGAATCGTCATCCAAAGATTGAGTCCAAAGCTTATTTATTAAAAATAAAAATTGAGTCATATTTGTGTCACAGATTAAAAAATCAACAATTTCACAATTTTATTTCACTATCACTACATAGTATAAAACAAAGTCGCTTCCCGCTGTCTGTCCCTATGTATGATTAGATCTTTAAAACTACGCAACGGATTTTTATGCGGTTTTTTTTAATAGATAGAGTGATTCAAGATAAAGGTTTATATGTATAATTACATGGTGTCAAATTCCACATTACACCGAAGCGAAGCGAGGGCGGGTCGCTAGTTAATTATAATTTGTTATGACTTGCCTCATTATTGCTCTGATGTGTAATAAATATCATAAAAACACTCATCCGAAATAGAGATTCAGTTCTACAATGACTCATCCGGGCATCGAACCCGCTGAGATAGCCACTGGTCTACGTAGGCTGTCAAATATTAAAAATAAGATTTATCGACATAACATGACATCAAATCGCTCAACTATACTTGTCCTATAATTCACAGAAATCATAGTGAATAGTAGTTAGTAAGATATTGTGTAAGTAGGTACCTAAATGATTAATTGATGCTATTTACATCAATCTCAAATATTGATGATCAATCATACAATGAATTATCATATTGACATACTTTGCATAAATCATTGAAGTATGCATAAAGTTAAATAAATGTTTACAGTTTATTGAACTCAGTAAGGTTTCTTATTAGATTTAACATTACTGTGTTTTTAACAAAATATTTCATAATCATCATCATAACGTGTTCAGAAATGAGGATATCCGTAGGAGGACTAATGTAACCGACATTGCTAGAAGGATTAATTACTCAGTTGGAGTGGCAGTGGGCGGGAGACATAGCGAGAAGAACCGATGGCCTTTGGGGTGGAAAGGATCTGGAATGGCGACAGCCCACCGGACGGCGCTCCGTGGGTAGGCCCCCGACAAGGTGGACCGGCGTGAGGGTGAAGGTCGCGGGAAGCCGCTGGATGCGGGCCAAGCAGGACCGATCGTTGTGGAGATCCATGGGGAAGGCCTATACCCAGCAGCAGTGAGTGTCGTGCGGCTGAATTTTTATGTCAAGTGACGATAAGGCCGAGGTGGAAGCGCACTACACCCGGAATCCTCATCACTGAGGAACTCGCTATCTTACCTCTAACTGCCGGAACACAACAATATTTGAAATTGTTTTGAAATAAGCCCTACAACCAACCGAACCGAGTACAATTTGTACCTCCCTCCTGGGAATCGAACCCGGGACCCCTGCGTCTTACATGGGTAGGCGAACGACTAGACCACAGAGGCGGTTAAACAAGGTGTAAACATTGCAAGTGTGAAGGGTTGGTGGGTGCTATTCTACTCCGCCAGACGTTCGAGGAATAACGTTCTCCCTAGGGATTTTAGGGAATTTAATTATAGATATTAATGTCCTTCTTTGCGGTTATATCTAGCAGTATAGGTGTGAGAGAAAACGTAACAATAAACAAAGATAACAAATTCGTATTGCATGAATTTTAATGACAAAAATATTAGCAATATTATTTTTAAATCATAGTAACACAGTTCATGTCATTGTCTTCTTTATAAGACATTGCCATTATTGATTCAGTAAAATAAAATTTAGATAAAATTATTTCCCAAATCAACATCATCTTTATACTTTTAGATATAAAGACCATATTCTATCACCTCGTGTAGTGTCACCGATACTTTAAGGATAATCCTAAGCTGTGGTTCTTAATTTGTTGTTTTTAAGGTAGATTTTCCTTTGGCATTGATACAGACAAAACCAGAATAGAAATGTGTGTCACTAGTACAAGCACCGTTACGGAGTTCAAATGGCCTCGTGAAAGTAGTTGTGGGCAGTATATTCGATTCCGTAGCGAAAGATGTTTTTTTATGATTTAAGGACCTTTTAACTTTTTTTATTTTTTTATTTCCTGTTTGGGTCACTTGAAGCAGTAGGTTAAAAAAAAGTTAGCTATTTTCATTTACTGTGCCTGTATTATGTGTTTGCGCAGTTACGTTTACTATACCTACTCAATAGCGACTGTAGTAAGCAATTTTGTATGTAATTTGGCACAACGGCTCTGGTATAGGCCTCCCCCTTCGATCAAGAATATCCTAGATAACACTGCACGAGTTAAAACAATACGCAAAAATGGCACCTCAAATAGCGTCTCAATTACAAACTTGGCGCTTATTTTTTGTACATAATCACCTCTTATTTTGTACAAAGTCACATTTTATATTACTTACTTTGTGCAAAATAAGCGCTCAGTTCGTAAGAAGAACGCTATTTGAGGTGCCATTTTTGAGACTCTGACCGGACATCTAGGGTATTCTTGATCGAAGGCCTCCCCCAAGGATCTCAACGACGATCGGTCTGGGTGCCTACTGCCATGTCTTAGCGCAGTATTATAACATTGCAAGTGTGAAGGGTTGGTGGGTGCTATTCTACTCCGCCAGACGTTCGAGGAATAACGTTCTCCCTAGGGATTTTAGGGAATTTAATTATAGATATTAATGTCCTTCTTTGCGGTTATATCTAGCAGTATAGGTGTGAGAGAAAACGTAACAATAAACAAAGATAACAAATTCGTATTGCATGAATTTTAATGACAAAAATATTAGCAATATTATTTTTAAATCATAGTAACACAGTTCATGTCATTGTCTTCTTTATAAGACATTGCCATTATTGATTCAGTAAAATAAAATTTAGATAAAATTATTTCCCAAATCAACATCATCTTTATACTTTTAGATATAAAGACCATATTCTATCACCTCGTGTAGTGTCACCGATACTTTAAGGATAATCCTAAGCTGTGGTTCTTAATTTGTTGTTTTTAAGGTATCAAGCGTATTGAGTCCTCGATTATTGACAACCCTAAAGCTTTTTGGGCATTTGTAAAATTGAAAAGGAATAGCCTAACTTTTCCTAGTGTGATGTGTTACAAATCTGTGAGTGCTGATACCGGCGAAGGTATTAGTAACTTGTTTGCGGATTATTTTCTTTCCACTTTCTTAACAACTTGTCAACATCAACATACGGTTACTTCTAATATAAACACTGATACCAGCCCAGGTAGTATAGGTAATGTGGAAGTTGATCCGAATAAAGTGCTAAATCTTTTAAAATCACTTGATCAGGGTAAATCTGGTGGACCTGATTTGATTCCACCTTTATTCATTGTCAGGTGTGCCGAGAGCTTGGTGTCGCCTCTGTGTGTGCTATTTAATCGTTCTTTGTCTGAGGGGACTGTTCCTAAGGTATGGAAGTCTGCTTTCATTACGCCAGTACATAAAAAAGGTGACAAAAATGACGTAGAAAACTACCGTCCGATATCCAAACTTTGTCTTTTTGCCAAAATCCTTGAAAGGCTAGTCTATCAAGATGTATATTTTAGTTTAAGCAGTTCTTTTAGTGACGCACAGCACGGTTTTCTCAGAAAGCGCTCCACGACCAGCAACCTCGTAATAGCAAATGAATTTATAACTGAGGCAATGGATAATGGTGGTCAAGTGGACGTAGTATATACGGACTACCAGAAATGCTTTGACCGAATAGATCATCGTATATTACTCTCCAAACTTTATGCTGCGGGTATACATGGCAACTTGCTTCGTTGGGTTAAATCCTATGTTGAGAACCGTAATCAAGCTGTTGTTCTACGGGGTTATGTGTCGCGGTGGACAGATATACCATCTGGTGTGCCCCAGGGGTCAATTTTGGGTCCCCTATTATTTATTATTTTTATAATGGATATAAGTACATGTTTTGTAAACTCTAAAATCCTATTATTCGCTGACGACATGAAGGTTCTCAAGGTGATTCGCGGGTCATTGGATGTTTGTGATTTACAACAGGATCTTCTACGATTTGAGCAATACTGCCATCTCAACAAGTTGGATCTCAATGTGGGAAAATGTTTTTATATGACATTTACACGTAAGACGAATAAAATTGATTCCAGGTACAATCTTCTAAACCACAGTTTAACTCGGGTTGACAGCATTAGGGACTTAGGTGTGACACATGATTCTAAATTAATTTTTAACGATCACATTGACCACATTGCTAAAAGGGCTTCCAAGGCTCTAGGTTTTGTAATGAGAATGTCCAGTGACCTAAAATCTTTAAAGGTAATCAAAGTTCTATATTGTGCCTTCGTACGCAGCCATCTAGAGTACGCTTCGCAGGTGTGGAACCCGATGTATAACATATACATTACGCGCCTGGAGAAAATCCAAAAACGGTTTTTGCGATTTCTGGATTATAAGGCCGGGCAATATTCTGAGAGTTACGAGCACCGCTGTAAGCGATATCACTTTCTACCTCTTCAAATTCGCCGTGAAGTAAATGACGTTTGTTTTATATCTAAACTTGTTTATGGCGCCATTGATTGCCCGGACTTATTATCTAAGATTGGTTTTCGCACTAACACTCTTGGTCTTCGTCGGCGTCCATTGCTTCATTTACCATCAGCCCACACAAACTACCGTCATAACACCTTTATGTTGCGTGGCTGCGAAACTTATAATAGGTATAGTAGCGAACATGACTTCGACTTATTTATGACAAGCCCGGCGACTATCAGGCGAACTGTAAACTTGCATTACTTTCGGCAGCAATTCTGTGTGGGTGCTCAACCTTAATTGTGTAATAACAATAGCAACATATTACTTTTTGTTTTTATTATTTTTTCTAACGTCACTGGTTGTCTTTTTGGTTAAATTTTTTATTTTTAGTGGAAATTTGTACTTTTTTGTGCATAATGCATTTTACTTTATATATAGGATACTATTGATATGTATATGTGGAGGTTTGTAATTGGCTTCGAGTAATTAATAATGTTTTTATATGCCTATAAAGCTGTAAACCTTCCTAAAATAAATAAAATAAAATAAAATAAAATAAAATAAAATTCTTACCATGCTATTTCGTACCACGACCTTCATAAAGTATGATTATTGTAATAATGTTTCCGTTGGAAGTTTTGTGACGTCATCGTTCAATCGTTCACTTAAACCGTACCACGACGTGTCTTTTGACAGCTAGCATTATTGTTTTTGTGTCAAATATTGAGAAATTTTGCAGTCTTAAAAAAGTTGCTTTTTCTCGACGGAAACAAAACTATTTTGAGTTATTTTATTTAGAAATTGGAAATTGCGTCATAAACAGTAAGTGAAACGTTTTTATACATATTGCTCTTCATTGTGAATGTAATATTATAGTTGTTATGTTTCATTTCTATTTGATAACAAATACTTACTTGTTTTCGGAGGAGCTCGGTGGCGCAGTGGTTTAGCGCCTGGCCCAGCGATTGCGGAAGTTAAGCAACGTTCGCAAGGGTCAGTCATGGGATAGGTGACCAAAAATTTATTATCACGAGCTCCTCCGTGCTTCGGAAGGCACGTTAAGCCCACGTTGGTCCCGGCTGCATTTGCAGTCGTTAACACCCACCAATCCGCATTGGGCCTGCGTGGTGGGTTATGGCCCATCCTCCTTACCACCCATAAGGAAGGCCTGTGCCCCAGCAGTGGGGACATCAAAAATGGCTGATGGACACACTTGTTTTCGGATGGACAGTGAAGTGAATACGAAGTATTTGAGTTTTTGGAAGCCGATAACGCAGAAACCAATAGAAATCGAAGGCAGCGTCGACTAATGTTGCGTTGAAGAAAGTGATCCCTTCGAATTAGAGGATGCTGAGTTTGTGAAACGTTATCGACTTACCAAGAAATTGGTTTATAACCTCATCGAGGAGTTGAAACCTCTGCTGAAGTCCCTTGTAAAATTAGCTGCTGCTGTTGCTGTAATTTCGTTGCATTTTCTGTGCGAGTGTATTCTTTAGCCTGCAACGACCTATAGGCCGAAGCAATATCCTTATTGGAATTTAGAAACTCGCATAGAAGTTCTAATTTTATTGTCGTATAATAAGAAATAATACTTAGTTAAACTAAAGCACTGCGCGTTTAAAGGTGATGAAAGGAAATCTGTATTTACTTACTTTAAGTCCGACATTTAAGTTTAAGGGTAGTTCTTGGGAGAGCAATTTTTGAGTGTCACAGACTCATATCTCCTATAAAAACAAATAATTATGATTAAAACTATCATTACATCGTTTCTACATTTCATTAAGCATCGTGTCATATAGATTTCACTGGTTAAAAACTACGTAGATCGGAGTAACTCACCCTCAACACCTCAAAAACGGGGTTATTTTGCACGTTTTTACGTGTCACACGGGCGCCGGCTTATGAGAAATCGCGGATATTTTTGAAATCACCCACGTTTTTAATCAGTTTTGTACACACATTTAAAATAGACATATCACGTTATATACTGATCTAATTTTAAATCCTATCGGAGGGAAACTTTTGATTTTATGGACCTAAGTAAGTATGTCACACGCCTAGCTACTTTTTCACTGCGCCCTCTTGCGAAGGCCATTGCTCTGGACTGGCTAGTCACAGACAAATAGTGATTGATGTTTTCGAATCGACAGTTACACCGCTACTGACAGGTAAGATGGCTGTGTTGCTGTTTCCCACGCTTATGGTGCAAGACTAAGTTCTACGATTTTAAAAATTTTGGTTCTCATTTCTAATGTATTTCCATGTCACATTTTTGCAATATAATTGTGCTATTTTTTGTAAACGGGTTCTGAGGTGCAATACCTTACTCCCAAATGTACTTAACCAGTAACAAAGTAGCAGGTTATATCTTTTCAATGCCGATAAATTTCAAAATTAATGCTTTTTGGTAATTTCCATGGCGTAATTTCCATGTATAAAACACCATGGAAATTACATAAAGCCCATGGAAATTACTTTGTTTTATTTTTGTTTTATTATATCAGCCGCTCGACACTTACTGTTGGGTGTAGGCCTTCCCCAAGGTTCTCCACAACGATTGGCCCTGTCCTGCTCACATCCAGCAGCTTCCTCCGACCTTTACCAGATCGTCGGACTACTTTGTCAGGGGGCGGGGGCATCCGGTGCGCGATCACTATTCCAGAGCCACCGGTTTGTCTCGCTATGTCCGCCCACTGCCACTTCAGCTGTGCAATCCTTGAAGTGATGTCGGTTACTCTTCAGCTGTGCAATTCTTCAAGTGATGTCGGTTACTTAAGTTCTTCTACGGATCTCTTCATTTCTGTCGCCAAACAAGGCAAGTTGGCAACAACACACACACTGTCGTTTTGAGACACTGAAGTAAGTTGGACGCAAACAATTTTCGAAGATTTGAGTTGGATCTGACGAGAGATCTCTTTCTCGAAATTGGACTCACTTTACTAGGACTGTCTGTCCTAGGTATAATTAATAGTCTGGATAATTTGAGTACACTGTTCCTAAAGCTTCTAGAAAACTCTGAGTATCGGCTTTCCGTCAGCTCTCAGAAGTTCTCTAGTGATTCCATCGTCACCCGCCACCTTGTTGTTTTTTAGCTGTTTGAGGGCCATACTATTCTCAGGCTGGCGTCCTGGATATCTTTGGTAAAGTGTCGGGTGAGCTTGGCTTTCGTCGATCCTGTATTAATTTCTTCGTTACTCAAAAAAGAAAATCAAAAGCAAAGCAAGTGGCTTGGCTTTTGATTGAAATACTCGTACATAGGTCAGTTACACTCCAGTCTCCCGATATGACGATATGTGCTGGTGGTTACTCTACTCTATGGGCGGTATGGCTTCGTATGCAGAACTGCCACACCGGTGTAGGTCGCATTATCACCTGGCTGTGGGCTGCCGTGTTACCGTCGTCCGTTGCCGAGTTGCTGCTGCAGGGCTTAGTTGCATTTGATTGCAGACCTAGAAGCTAACTCCAATCTTCATTCATGAGGGGTGGTATACCTTGCTGCTGTCCAGTGTCGGTGGTCAGGTCACCATTGTTGAGGACGGCAGGTTAATTCGTATATTCAGCGAAAAGGGAAGTATGTACTTCTGCCGGGCTAGGAGTCTGTGCCCGGGACTTGCAGTCCAACTGATCTGCATTAGAACTTGTATCGTTATACAGAGCAGGTTGGTTAACTTAGTCAGCGTTATTGTTTGAAGACCATACATAATTAGTGAAAACTAGTCTTTAGTAAACGAGTATTGACCTAGGTCGTACAGATTGTTGATACTTTTTACCAAATATTTGTTATTTTTATTATTATGATGCTCATCCATAATATGCAATCAATAATATACTCTAAAAGAAATTTATTAATTAATAACATTATTATTTATTACCTTCATGTTTCTACATTGAGTTCCTTTGTAAGTTTTTTTTTTATTAATCTACTATTTTTGTTAAATATAATTATAATACAATGTAGTTCTTAATACTACCCCAACTAACTTTTATTTGAGCTTTAATTTCATATCTGACATGATTTTGAGCAAAATTTTATCTGCTGGGTAATTTCCGTGGTCTTTACTGTAATTTCCATGGATCGCAAATTTTCTATATTTTTTTTTAGCAAAAGTATGCATTCGCTACGTGGCGAATTTTGATATAATGTTTGAATTTGCATAAGCTTTCTATTTTTTTGTGTAATTCACTTTAATTTAGTGATTTCAAAAATGCTGTGGAAATTACACGGAGAACACTTTTCCGAAGAACTACCCTTAAAATATAAAATTTTATTAATTTACAAAGTTCAAACACAAGCGCGCTTACACATTTTTTTTTAATTGTCGCATTCAGCGCGTTCTTGGCCATTTTTCTCTTCTTATTATTTTGTTTTGGCAATCTACTTTCCTCTTGGAAGTAATTTCTGCCAGTGTCAAGTGTAGATAGCAAATAAGCCGTAGTGATGGCTAGCAGGGAATAGACAATTTCGCAATATCATTCGTTCTTTAGCAGGAATAAAGTATTATTACTTTGTGCAGGTTGTGGTACGAATTTGAAAAATCTTATTGTAAGCTTATAACAAAACGTTCATAAAACATGATGGTTTTCTAAAAGGTGATGGTAAGCCTCCTGGCCCTCCTAGCTAAAGTAACATTTGCAAATTTCGTTATCGCTTCGCTTCGAAACATTATGGATTTGACGTTTTAAAATTCGATCGTTGACGAATCCTTATTCTGTCTTACCTTACATCCAGCAATCGTATAGCAATCAAACTTTAGATGATCATGACATGAAAGTTTAGTCAATTTGGAAAAAGACAACAATTTTGTTTTTGGACACCCCGTCGTGCGTGAAACTAAATCTTAAATGAATAATGGATTTGCTACGGATTTCGCTGATCTAGTTTTTTTCTTTTAAACACTGGAATCGAATCACTGACAAATTTTTAGTTTCAGTTTCGGCCAGTTTCGGCCTAGAAAAATCTGGTTTCGGCCACAGTTTCGGTCTCGGCCAAATATTGGCCGAACCTTTCGGCTCTGCCGAAACTCGGTTTTAGCAATTTTGTCGCGCGGTAATCGACAAACTTTGGGGTCCGCCAGCCGGCGTGAATCAGCTCGATCGTGTTGAGTTGAGGTTACGTGGTTTAAATACTAGCCAGTGGGAATGGGTCTGCTTCTGTCTGCTTGTACTAAGGGCGTCGTATATCTATATATATATATTTTTTTTCTCTGTTTGATGTTATCAATATGTATGGCACTTCTTACTCAAAACATAAAACTAATAGGCAAGTAAACCTTGTTTTGATTTCTCTTTTTTTATTGCAATCATTTTGCTTTATATAGTCAGTAGTTTTTGTAAGTAAAGGCCTATGAAAAGCTTTTGGATATTAGTTTTCAATTCAGTGCCTTAGGATGGGTAGCCTAAGTATGTCATGCTCTCTTTAATCATTTCTGCGGTGGTGTCGTGTGGGGCGGGTCGTTACGTTCCCTCAAATATGGTTGAGCGAAGCGATGGCTGGTCCACGCGTCATGCTCGTGAACGGGTGCTGCCAGTGGGAATGGGTCTGCTTCTGAGTACCTATCTTAACGCATATTGAATTGTAAGAATTGCGTTTTTATTGTTATTTTTTATGTCTTGTCTCAAGTATTTTTTGGTAAATTTTGCCTACTTAGGTGCACTTTCGAGTAGCAGACATAAAGATTACTGATTTCTCAACTAGTTGAAAGTTATTTACTCTCACAATTACCTATCCGATATGTAGTAGGTATTTAATTTCAACCTACCTACCCATTGTGTACAAACTTTTGTTAATTATTGTGATGGAAAATGACCTCACTTTAAATGTGGAGCTCATTTTTCAATGTTGACGACTCTGTATGAAATATACAGGGAGAAAAAAGCAGCCCTTGACGAGTTTCTTGCCGGTTCTTCTCGTTACAAGGTCTCTCGCTCAGGGTTTGCGAACCGATGGCGTAGCTTCTTTGACATTCACAAGTGCTTGTAACAGCCTAGACTGAATAAATGATTTTTTGATTTTTTGATTTTGATTTTGATTTTTAGCGCCGCCAATGGAAAAATATCATAGTGCTTATATAAAGACGAAATTGTTATTTGTTGTCTTCTAGTTAAGTGTACTCCGTATAAGATTTGTGGTACTTTTTATCGCTTAAACTATATTTTCTAGTCTGTCGTTTAGTTTAATGGAGTTTTATTGCTAAAAGTGGCTACTTTTAGCAAATTTTTCTAGGATTTTATGGTTACATTTGTAAAAAAAAGTTCAGGGTAAAAAATTTCAAAATACTTCAAACTCTACAAAATGGTTTACAAGTTTTCTGCTATCAAAAAATAGCATCGAAAAACAGTTTACCTATTCCTATTATCTAATACTTGTAGCCCAGGACTTTTAGCAAAAAACCTAGGACTAATTCCGGCGGAAGTTTTTTTGTTTTTAAAGTGTTCCTTAGGTCCCCCTGAATATATCTGGAAAGTTCCCCGTGGATCGTCTCCCTGATTTTAGTTTTTTCTATTTATCTCAGAAACGGTTGAAGATAAAAGAAAGTTGTCAACGTATGATATAATTGTTATGAAATATCCAACCCGTCGACACTTTAATCATTTCGATGTGAGCTGTAGTCTCTGAACTATACCTACAGACGTTTCACCAAAAAATGTTTTTGCCCAAAAATCGTTCTTTGTACTAGTTTTTAAAAAAAGGAGTGGAGTTGTGGCAAAATTTTATAAGGTCATATGAATCTAGATACGTAGAGGAATAAAACGAGGTATAATACATTGTTTTAGCAGCATTGGTTCCCGATTTATAGCGAGTGGTGTCAACGCCACTATGTAATTTTTAGCCCAATACTTATGTAATATATTCCAATACTTTCCAGATATATTCAGGGGGACCTAAGGAACACTTTAAAAACAAAAAACCTTCCGCCGGAATTGGTCCTAGGTTTCTTTGAATTTTTTGCTAAAAGTCCTGGGCTAAAGGTAGTTACTTAAATCCCAAAGTACTTACATAGAAAACCGTATAGCTAAACCGTTAGCAAAAAACTTTAAAATCCAATTAGTGGTTGATGGGCACTTTTCACTGTATTTAAATGAAGCAACCGTTACCATTGTTACATGGTGGGTATATACGGTTTTACTTGCAAAACCTACACTTATGCGGTTGAGATAAGATCAGATGGAAATTGGAAAAATAAAGATAGCTTTTTACCAGAAGGTGGTAAACAACTTATCTCAGTCTTAAATTATTTGTAGATTGAAATCGAAGTAGGTAAGAACAATTATTATAATAATTTGGCTTAAAAATAAAATTAACAGAATAAGAAAGAAACCGGAAGAAAGCCACAGGAACTCTGTAATAAAACCTTGCAACCCCATCGAGTTTGGCTCATTTGATGCGTTTTGACACTCTTGACGAGTACTCTATTGGGAAATGGCGTCGAAGGTCAGATGATGGAGCCGGAAGAAGGCCACCGGAAGTCTTTAATAAAACCATGCTACCCCATCGAGTTTTACTTGTTTGATGCGTCTTGAACTCTTGACGAGTACTCTATTGGTAAATGGTGTCCAGGGTCTGATGATGGAGCCGGAAGAAGGCCACAGGAAGTCTATAATAAAACCATTATCTTGACAAGTACTCCGATAGAAGAAAAATACACCAATTTTTAGTTTTAGCGCGTTGACAAAAAGCATAAAATTAAACTAGTGAAGTTATTAAAAGCTAACAAATTTTAAAAATACTTTATAATAATAAAAAGCATTTAACTTTATAATTCAACTTTGTATTAACAAAGTATTTTTTTAATTAATTAATAATAAGATATTTTCCGAATCGGGATTCCGTCTATAGGTATGTGTCAGTATTCAGCTACCTCTATTATGCGAGAAAAATAAGAATAGTACTGTCAAACGGCAATCTTGATCTTTGTTCCTTTTCTTGCACATCCTACACCCCGACGTGGAAGCGAAACGCAAACAAATATGACCGTTTTAACAGTACTATTCTTATTTGGCTAGCATAGTACTTAAATTTACAAAGCTTCTCATATTGAAATCCTGTCTTGTCCAGCAATTGTACATAATACAGTTATTTGACACGGTGCGTCCGGCGCAACCTGTTTGCCGTCCTGCAAGATTTACCAAGCGATTGGCAAATAAGGTTAAATGCAGATCGGACGTTTTAATAACGTCAATGTTTATTACTACCTCTTATCTCGAAGGAGGTTAGGATTTATGTCTTTAGAGGAGGAGATTCTTACGTTTAACTCGCAAGAGCAAAACTGCTGCACCAACTTAAAGATTATATTGAAAATGACTGCTTTATTAAAAAAAAAATTTTTTTTTTTTTGGCCGCATAGCTTTCGACTTGAGGATAATGTAAAAATAATACCTCCCCCCCCCCCTTATCTCCGAAGTTTGCAGAGAGAAAAATCTGAAATAATTCTAGGTGATAGTAGTTTATGTAAAGATTACAGGAAAAATAAAACGATGTCTCAATATAACACACTTTTTTAGAAATTTGAAAAAACAAACAATTTAATAGTTCCTCCACCAGTCAACAGATGGCCCTGACCTAAGAAAAATTAAATTAGTTCCACTATCGGCCAAGCGATGGCGCTGGCCTAAGAAAGAAAAATAGTTCCACTATCGGCCAAGAGATGGTGCTGACCTAATTCTGCAATAATAATTTTATTATTCTACAGCTTTGCAGTGTATTTATGATGGTACGAAAACCCTCGGTGCGCGAGTCCGACTCGCTTTTGACCGATTTTTTTTTAGTAAAGATGGCGTAAAGGTATGGTTTATACCACAAAAGCTTTTTCTTTACCTATTGTAAACTGAATCTTAATAGAAGAAACTTTATTTAAAATTCAGATTCACAATCAATGATAGGTTTTTCATTCATATTTTGATAAGTGAATGAGTCATAGCATAGTTAAGAGAAAAGGAACCGCCTCTGTGGTCTAGTGGTTCGCCCACCCGTGTAAGGCGCAGGGATCCCGGGTTCGATTCCCAGGGGGGTACAATTTGTACTCGGTTTGGTCGGTGGTAGGGCTTATTTCAAGTCCACCTGGCTAGCTACCACCATCTTACCTAAGTCTGACGCCAAAACAACAATTCAAAAATTGATATGTTCCGGCAGTTAGAGGTAAGATAGCCAGTTCCTCAGTGGTGAGGATTCCGGGTGTAGTGCGCTTCCACCTCGGCCTTATCGTCACTTCACATCAGATGAGGTGAAGGCCAAGCACTATCCCGTTGTGCATAAAAAAACATACGGCCAATCTAAAACAAGAAAGAAAATTCGTTACACGTGATGCGTTGATGTCTTTTCTATGCAAAAGCTGGAATTTGCATTACGTGTGACAAAAAGTAATTGTATAATAATGTTACGTATTTTTGATGTAAATCAATAATGGGATACACAATTTTTATACTAATTAATATGTGATTAATAATAATTATTTGAATACATATTATATCTTGATAAATAAATAAAATGATAATAATAATATAGTTATGAACAAATTTTTTGAAGTTAGTATTTAATTTTGTTAGTCTTTTTTCGAAGAGGATTTCAAGCGAAACATTTGAAGTGCGATAAAAGGTACCTAGGTACCTCACTTCTAATTTTTTCTGCCTTTGACCTCCCACACTTAATACCTATAGATTACAATGTGATAAGTGTGATAACTGAACCAACTCCTCTTTTTTTCCAGATAACACTTGAAAATGCAACGATCATAGGCCACACCATGGGCCCACCCATAAGCACGTGGCCCTACGGCCACGCAACTGTGGACTGCAGTGGCAAAGTGTTAAGTGACAAGTGTTTTCTGACCAAATTCGTGGACAAGTTCAGAGTGTTATGTTACAATTTCACATTCGCGTTGCTCCTCACGCAGTTCGTTTTGAGTTTGAACTCGGTTACAGCTGGGCCAGTGATATTAAATTTGGACTATTTACAAGGTAATTATTTATCAACATTATTTATATTAAACTTTATACTACGAATATGGTAGGTACACAGGAAGTCAGGAACCATCAAACTGTACCCTTAGCACGAACAGCTATCGAGAAAAATAACGCGCGTAAAAGTACTCGATAGAGAAATATCTATAAAAAAAATAATTTAGCTTTACGGCAATAGATGGCACATTTCCAATACAAAATTGCACTATCGAATTATTTTACGTGCGTTATTTTTTTCAATAGCTGTTCGTGCTACGGGTACTGAACAATTTTAACTATGGAACCAACTCTGAAATCGCGAAAAATTAATCAGCTGTTTCATACATTTTTTTCGCGATTTCCGAGTTAGTCCTATAGAAAAAGTTGTTCAGTTTGATGGTCCCTATTTACCTTATTCGGCATTAGGGGTTTTCTTGTAACACGTAAAAAAAATATTTTTAGGCAATAGATAATTCTTCCTTAGAATTGGAACACCCTACTTACACCGTAATTCGCCTCATATCTAGTCCCAGTTACCAAAACGAAAGTTTAAAGAAGGCCCCAAACAAAATGGAAAATATTCAACATTTGAACACACAATTTGTTCCGTCCATTGTCGACAGCGGCTCGTGAAATTTCAGTTTATTTCTACTTGCACTTTCGAATGTTTTCATGTGCATTTTAGGTACTAGGTACACACGACAGCACATTAAGATAAATAGTTGAACTGCGAGAACAGCTTTTATTACGTAGGGCTTAAAGACGGTCGCATAGTCAACATGTTACGTCTGTACCCTTAGCACGAAGAGCTATCGAAAAAAATAACGTGCGTAAAACATTCGATAGAGTAATTTTATATGAGAAATTTCTACAGCGCCATCTATCGCCGAAAAGCGAAATGAAATTTTCCATACATAATAACTCTATCAAGTACTTTTACGCGAGTTTTTATTTCTCGATCTATGTTCGTCTTACGGTGTGCCGTCGTCTGTACTTGAAAACTACAACGCTACGAAAAAAGCTTCTGGTTAGCACTACTCAGGTTTTGAGGGTATTAGCTTATTAAAATAATAAAAACATAAACTAAACTGGTCTATAAATCCGTTGCGTAAATGTTTAAAAAAAACTAATCATGTGTTGGAGATGGCAAAATAGTTAACACTTTGTGATGAATAGAAAGTGTTTTTCAATGTATAGGTAATAATAGAATATCTATGTGCTGTCACTGTCACTTTCTCCTGTCGAATACCTAGACTACAGTGACTTAAGTAGGCAAATTCAGTCACGCCTAAACTTTTCTTTATACTATTCACTAGAAATGAGGGCTTTTCAATATGACATTAAAAAAATTAAATAGTAACTATTTGCCTCACTAGATGGCGTTGATGGAAAGAGACGAGTCAAAGTTGGCTTTTAAAAATAAACGACCTGTACCAAAGAGGCAAGTAAGCGCTCGCTTTCTGACATCTGCCCAAAGAGAAACATTTTAGAGTTACATCTGCCTGTCTACCTGACTCTTCGAAGATTGTTCATCAGCTATTTTTGATGTCCCCACTGCTGGGGCACAGGCCTTCCTTATGAAGCCCTCATTAGGTTTAAACACTTGTTTGTCGTTTCTATCGATGTGGTGTGGCGATTACGTTTCCAATAAAAAGTACAAATAAAAAACTTCATTAGGAGTTTTCTTTCGATAGATGTTAGTAGTATTAGTAGTACGAACATCTATAAAAAAATCACGTAAAACTACTCGATAGAGTAATTCAACTAATCAATGGGAAATCTTGTTTCGCTTTTCGGCTCTAGATAGCGCTATACAATTTTTTTTTCACTTCTCATGCTCGTAAAGTTCGTCATTATGTTGGGTATAGGCTGCATAAAATCGCTTTTCATGCTCTAGAGCATAAAGTAAAATCTTCGTCTAAGGTCAGACGTTAAGACAAAGGTCGTCAGGTAAACAGCCACACGCAATTAAACTTCGTTAAATAAACTTGTTATTTTCTTCATTTTTATACATAATCCATGTTTCATACTTTTTTTTCAAATTTTTTAAACCTTGATGAATTATTTTTTTCTATTTTTGATTAGGGGTATCAAATGAAAGGCCTTGATGAGCACATTCCAAAATTATATAATTAGTCACTAACATTTAAGAAAAAAAAAATATTTTATATTTTTTGAATAAAGGCGAATCACGAAAGAGATATATTGTGCGAATGTGGAAGGAACGATTGCGCAAGGGCGTCCCAGAAAAACCTACGCGGACCAAATAGAGGTTTTAATAAAAAAGGCTGGTGTTACGTAGTGACAAAAACCGCAGGGTATGTATGAAAAGATTGATGGATGTTAATGAAGCGAAAGAAGTGTGCAAGGATCGTAGCAGGTGGCGATCCATAGTCTCTGCCTACCCCCATGGGAAACAGGCGTGAGTATATGTATGTATGTAAATTAAGGACTAAATAACAAGTAGGTATCTATGTGGGTAAAATACAGATAAAATTTGTAATCTAGGTACCTAGTACCTATTTTAAACCTTTTATCATAGCTATTATATAACTGTTTTGCTCGCTTACTATATTAAGTTACGAAGTTTAAGTACTTCGAAGTCTTGTAATTTTTAGGTTCGTAGTGAGCAATTGTTAATACGACTTACGAAGAAATTAAGTATTACGCAAAACTATCAAGTTCAAAATGTTAACCACCAGTTAACTATAACTACGCTGACCCGGTTAACGCGGGAAGTGAAAGTGTGGTCAGTTTAAAAGCATGACAAGTTTTTTCAATTAACTTTAGAGTCTGTTTGAACCGTAGACAAGCTTTTCTAAGGAGTTTGGGTAGCGACAGAAAAAAGGATTTATTTAGTTTTGCTCTAAAAAGATCCAACAAAAATATTATTATTATTATTTTATTATAGACCAACAGTTTTTAATAAATCGATCGTAATAAGTATCGTATGTTAGAAAACCCAAAGTAACTTTAGTATCCACAATTTATTATTAAGTTGGGATTTATCATGTAATCTAAGATTTTATCATATCAAAAGTGGATATGAGAAAATCAATGCAATATAAGTGCAAAGAAGACTACTGTACCCTTAGCACGAACAGCTATCGAAAAAAATAACGCGCGTAAAATCATTCGATAGTGCAATTTTGTATTGGAAATTTGTACAGCGCCATCTACCGCCGAATAACGAAATTAAAATTTCCATAGATAATTCTCCATCGAGTAATTTTACGCGCGTTTTTTTCTCGATAGCTGTTCGTGCTAAGGGTACAGAATCCTACTTCCTACTAATATTATAAATGTGAAAGTTTGTGGGTTTGGATGTTTGTTCCTCAATCACGCAAAACGTTTGAACAAATTTAGATGAAATTTGACACACATATTATAGTTTATAGCCTGGATACTTTTTATGCCGGTTAAAGGTTCCCTAGGGATTTTCCGAATGTCCACGCGGACGAAGTCGCGGGCGGATGCTAGTTATTTAATTTCTACACGACTAGGAAATCGACTGGTCTTTAAAAAAACAATAAATTATCCTTATTAAAAATGTTTAGAGCAACAAAAAAATTTAAAGTGACCCTGGGCCCTATTTAATAGCGTGACAAATTGTCAATTGTCAAGACAATTAGGTTTACATTACGGTGTAGCTATGAATAGATTGTTCTATTTTCAAATAGGTTGGCGCAATGGATATAAAATTGTCATGACAGGTGACAAATTGTTACGTTTATTAAATAGGCCCTGTTTGTAAGAATTTCAATACTTCGCGCTACAACAACATACTTACTTACAATGAAATATGTAGTTAAAGGAATATCTTTGTTCTATGTATATTTTTTGATAAGTCAATCATTCAATAAATTCGATTGATAAACAGGCAAACAGTTACGGCATACACACAAACTAGGTGTTGAGGTCATTGACCTCTTGACGTGTGATCAGCTGTCGACTACGTACGGCTGTGTTTTTTTCTATTCTATGGCTGTGTGAAGTTTTCACTCGGTTAGTCACAGGTTAGAAATGAGTTTTTAATGCCTGCCAGGAATCTTGTTCTTTATTTGTTTTTAAGTGTAATCCTCTTTCGTTGGGTGAGAGAGTTTTTAGATAACTTATGTAGTTACTTCATTTGTCTTTTTATATAATTTTAGTTAATGGAAAAAAAGAGAAATGATTCTGATTGACTATTTAGTTTCCAATTTATAGTGATAAACGGTGAAATGATATTATGAGGAGGAATTTTCTTATTTTTGTAGAGAAAGGAAAGTTTTATTACGGGAGAGTTCAATCATAGCATAAGGCAAAGGGCTGGTAACATAATTATTTTTTTACCATTGAAAATGGTTATCTGATGCAAACCGCCTGAGACGTATTTTTGGCCATAGCTCCAAGGATTTTGGAAGGATCGAGATGGGAATAGTACCAAAGTTGAGGAATTTATCGAAACACGTGTGAACGTTTGAATTTTGAAAATCGGCTGGTAACTTTTTTTTTATTATGAAAAATTTTGAAAAATTCGGGTTTTTTTGGGGGGTGATTGTTTACTAAATTTTAAATATTTCGAAAAAAATACCGACTTAAGGAGAAATGAAAAAAGGGGTCTTAGGGTATTAGTTTAGCTACAAAATTATTTTATACACATTATACATTATTTTTTAAAATCGGTTAATAATATGATTGTGTAGGTGGTCCCTTAGGTATGGAATTGTAGAAAAACGGGTATTTCCGTATATTAAAGTGATGTAGCTTCTATCATTATTGACCGATCGTATTGAAAGATGCGGAAGCAGACGAGAAGTGCATTCGTTGGATTTTTGTAAATCGGTTAATAATATTTCGGCCGCGTCGAGGCAGTCAGCTGGGTGGGTGCTTTTGCACAATCGTAAAAATAAAAAGGTACTTACCTAGACACCATAGAAAAATATGATTTTGCATTTGATTTGATTTTATTGTTTGTAAATTTTTGTTTTCATTTTCAATGCTCCGATTCATGCGGGGACTGCATAATCTGTATTTTTTTTGTAACACGTTGTAAACTCCCTGTTTTGTTTATCCATTTCAGACTCCAATTTTTTTTAGCTTATTTCTGAAACTCTTTTCTTTTGTCTAAGCTGAAATTTCACGGCGTTTTTATCTCGAAAATACTATATTATACCCAGTGCCTAGGGTTGCCACCTCTCCCGGATTTCCGGATGTCTCCCGGAATCGTGCCCTAATAACAAAAATCTCCCTTCTCCCGGAATTATTTCTAGATAATCCAAATTATCCCGGAATTTCAAATTCGTCAATATTCGAACGGAATGTAGAGTTTTTTCGATTTCTGAGATTGTGAGTTCCTTGTGAGCGCATTTTTAGTATGGTCTTCTTCAAATATGAACAAAGGAAAGAAAACGTAAGAACATGTCAAGCCAGAAGTCCAGACATTCGTCAATTTTCGATTGGTGTGTCGAGAGTTTTTTTTCGATTTGTGAGTACTAAACCAGAAATTTCGAAATCTGTACGAACAAATAAAAAATATAAGTTCAAAGACTAATAAAATGTGTTAAAAAATTACTCGTTTTCTTTTGAAGTTTTCTATCTCCCGGATTCAAACGGCCAAGAGGTGGCAACCCTACCAGTGCCTCCACTATTCCACAGAATACATAATACTATTCTAAAGGTGTGGGGGCGTAGATATTAATTAAAAAGATATTTGTTTATATCACAGTTTTTTATTATTTGGTACTATGATTTTACAGTAACATTAACAAAACTAGGCGTAAAATCAAGATTTTATAAAGCATTGTAGGCGTTGAAATAGGCTGTAAGTTCATTTCGTGAATCAGAATCGACCATTTTTTACAAGTTTTTTTTTGTCGTTTTCGAACAAAGCATCATGTAACAAAACACGGAACAATATAATCACGGACTTCACACCAAAGTGATTAAATTATATTTTAAAACCCATTGTTGTAATGTTATGGTTAGTTTTAAATTTATTACTGGAGAAATACGTAGGTCATACTAGTCGAACAGAAAATGGACAGCGGCATTTCCCGATGAAAGAAGTCCTAAACTGCGCAGTTAAAAGTTAGTTCAGTTAAAAGTAATAATAACTTAAAAGTAATAATCGCGATTTCGAGTAGAGATGTCGGCAAATATACTCCCATGGGAGAGGTAGGCGTTCGTCGCAGGTCGCAGTTGACTAGTTTGAGATCTCAGCTTGATAATAAGTCATCGATTTGAAACATTGTGAGGAAATACAGCGGTGCGATAACTTGTAAGTAAGACAAAAAGGTACGTGACAAATAAAATAAAAAAAAATAGAGCCCATGTTCGCGACATTCGCACACATTTTTGGCTGGTTAAAACGATGTTTTTGTTTTAAAAACAAAAACATCGTTTTTCAAAGACAAGTTGAACTATATAAGCGAGACTAGAAAAATGAAGTAATCTTATTTAATTGAATCAGGCGTCACTTGGCCGAAGTCCCAAACCATTTTGAAAAAAGAAATATATGTAGCTTACTTCCGCAAACAATATATGCAAGATACACCGCCCGCCCGCCCGCAAAAATATGCACATGCACACCACAAAATATAAGTGCACAATACCTGCATTTAGCAAGACACACCTTGCACCTTCACCAATTAAGCTACTCTATACGTGTTTCGCCCCAACCCGGAGCATCCTCAGCCTGTCGATTCTGAAACAAACTCGCATCTCACTTCGAACCTCACTTCACTTCGCGGAAATTTTAAATCATAAATGAGATAATAAGAGGCTGATTTTTAAATCACAAAAGATTTTAGATTGCTACGATAGCTACCTAAAACCTTTTGCAATCGGTAAAATAGCTTATATTCAGCTAATTTCCAATAACAAAATCACGCGAAGTGAAGTGAGGTTCGAAGTGAGATGCGAGTTTGGTTACAGAATCGACAGGCAGGAGTTAGATCGTGCGCAGCGTAAACCAACACCGAATTTCACACACCGAATTAATCGGTTGAAAATGAAGTAATCTTGTTTGTGTCTGTGTTTGAAATTTGAATATTGTAGATATAGGGACCATCAAACTGATCAACTTTTACTATGGGACCAACTCTGAGAAAACTGCTGTTTCATACATTTTGATATTTTCGTTATTTTTTTATGAAACAGCTGTTTTTTGTGACATCCTGTATAGCGGAAAAACAGTTTATACACCGTTATTTTTTAACTATATCTAAAAATGAAATAGGGATTTCAGACCACGTAATGAACAACTTTTACTATGGGGCCAACCACGGAATCTCGAAAAAAAATCAGCTGTTCCATAGAAAAGTACAACATCGACTCGACTATAATGTATGGAACAGCTGATTTTTTTTTCGCGATTCCGTGGTTGGCCCCATAGTAAAAGTTAATTCACGTGGTCTGAAATCCCCATTTCATTTTTAGATATAGGTACTTAAAAAATAACGGTGTATAAACAGTTGCAATAGCTCTTAGAAAATAAATTAATACACTATTTAGCAAAGATGTTCTCTGTGAAACCTCACCCAAATATTAGTAATCTAAGGACAGGTACTCGATGTGTGTCAGTAGTACGACATACCCATAACCTTGAGATGACAACGGTATAGTCGGCCGTACGAGTTGACGATGACGTCACTGCAGGGCTGTCAACTTGTTATAAAGAAAGACATTGATTGTATCTTCCCTTTATTTAATCCTTATAAACGATGTAATTTACTTAATAGTTTGAAAAGAGCATTATCTAACGATTTGCAGATAATCTCCATTACAATAACAGATGTTTAAAACACCGGCCAAGTGCGTGCCGCCAGGCGTAGTCAGAATAGGGTTCCGTATTAACCTTAAGTACTTATATATCTTAGGGTTATAAACATATATTTACTCCCTGTTTTACACAACTAGCCTATCTATTCAATAAAATTTGAACCTGTGAAAACTTTTCCGAATATATTTTTTTATAAGTTGATCGACTATTAGAAGTGATAGTTTTCCTTTTATCATTCATTATTATGTTCTACTTTTCTGAACTTTTTCACGTATCCAAAAATAACCGTTTAATTGATAAAGGAGGGGGACATGACTTTTATAAAATTTTGCATTTCAAAGTTTAATAATATTTCGCAAACGAAAATCGTAAAGTCGTCTTCATCAACCTACAATATTTTCAAAAGGCCATCTAACGACCCCTATGACTATGATATTAACGAGAAAAATTTTTTCGTCTCCATTTTACATGTAGGGTATACAAAAAATTTTTTTCAAGATTTTATTACACACACATTAAGACGCGGTGGTAGTGAAACTAGCGCCGCCACTACATTTATTTTTATTACTCGTAAACCAAGTCAATATTTATATAAAGCTCATGTAATAATCTCTTAAAATGTCTCTAATATTTTTGTAATTGTCAAAAGTGGCACTTTGAGCTATAATGGATATTAAAACATGCAGAAAGAATGATAACTTTTAAAGAGTTATTCAAAAAATATTAGAGACAATTTAAGAAATTATAGCTAGTTTCACTACCTACAGCGCCTTAATGCCAAATTACAAGTTTTTGGTACTAAGGGCCTCTGAGCTACACCGCGGATGGATAGACGGACAGACATACAGACAGACGGGCGGACTATAAGGAAACTATAAGGATTGCCTGTTGACTTGACTACTAACGGAACCTTATAAATTAGACCCGCTCACTGTCTTCGATTCTTGCAAACAATCTACTCATAACAAAAATATTTTTAGCCTTGCTATAATATTGAATTTAATTAGAAATAAAAAAAATGTAATTAATTTAGCACACAAAAACTTTAAACCAGATAATTACTTTTTCACTCCTCTTACTCAAAAAGTGCGTCATTGTAACGTACAAGAGTCGAGATAAAATAGCATAATAAGCCCTAGGGGATAAAGTTTTTTCTTTTTTAATGTTTGTCTATTACCAATGAGCGTACTAAAACGAAAAAGTCTTTATTCATAATCACGAATAAAAACTCGCTCGACTTAATACTGGGGGTCTATTACGAAAAGTTTAATGCGATACAAGCGGCTGCGTCCGTGCTTCGTTCTGATTGATTCCTATTACAAAGCACTTGCGTATGCGATATTGCAAAGTGATTGCGTAAATTTGACAGTTTCTCTCTAGTGGATCCGTCATTATTCGTTCAATAGACTATGGACTACGATAGCTACATTGAAAATATTTGTAATAACTATAACCGACGAACTGCGGACGACTATCGTGACCAAGTTTCGTAATAGGCCCCCAGTTTCTCATTCTTATTTTTGAAAATGGAACTAAAAGCATCTCTTCGGTGAAATCATAGACTTATTTATACTCTGTGTACAGAGTAAATCGTAGAATGCGTGTTTGTGTTGCTTAGCTGCTACAGCCGAAATTAAAAAAGGTACCATGGCGCGAAATCTTTAGAATTTTTCTATAATTACAAACTGATTGAATTGTGTGACTGTAATAGGAAAGAAATAATTTTAATCCTTTGCCGCCAAGCACAAATCATTTATTTAAATATTGTACAAAAAGTTTATGAAGTGGAGGATAGAAAAACGAGTGGATTCGTTTACGGACGTAAGTAGGCATAAACTATTTAATATTTTATTTTATTTTCTCGCAATCGTAGTGAAAAGTATAGTGTAACACACGACGCTAAAACCCATTGTAACTTGGTTTCTATTTATTCCCTCGCTAAAGCTCGGGAATAAAAATACCTCGTATGCAATGGGTAATTTTAGCGTCTTGTATAACAATCTACTATTTCACACCCACTTAGTGGCAGCCCTGTTAAAGTGATAGATGTCCGAAAACTCGTTTTTCTCTATAACGATGTTAGTTCTAATTGGGACCGTTATACGTCGGAAATAGCCGAAAGTCGGTTTTATACGTAACAAACTGGGCATAAAGAAATAATAGGATATCATTAATTTTACTGGTTTAGATACAAGTAACAACTTTTTCTTTGAGGAATTTGGAGAAGAAATGAGCTACAACGATATAACTACCACTGAGATTATAAATATCAATAGGAGACCTTTATACTGTAAGAAAATGCGTGAGGTTTGAAAGCTCTACTTCGGTATACTAATCCGCGCGCGATGACAAAGGGATGGAACCTTGTCAAAGTGAATCAAAAATTGACTAATTAGTTAATTTTAATTTAATTAATCAACGTTGTTTACTTGTTATCTTACTTGAAGTTGCTGCAGAAAGCTAGGGTTTCCTAGGATGACGAATTAAGCGGCGTAGAACGTTGTCTATGAATCCGAGGAAACCCAGCTTAACACTGTGTTTTTGGATATCCCTGTGGCTGGCCGGGCGCACCGTGCGCGTCTCAGTTTGACAAGGTTCCATCCCATTCTCATCGCGCGAGGATTAATATAGATAGATAATTGAAGATACTCTAGTCAAATTATCGGATTATAGCTACAAACTATTCAGAATTACAAAAATGTATAGGTAATTTGCATGTTCTAACAATCTTTTAAAAGAAAAAAGTAAATGTATTTTTTTATCGCAGCAACATCGTCTGTCCCATCAAACTCCTCACATTATGTCTCAAGTCATGGTTACTATGGCTGGTCATTAACACTCGTTAACCCAGCTGGCTGACCCTTAGCAGGTTGTAAACTTACTTCTAAACCTCTACATACAATGTTGTCTGTTGTCAATACGACTGTAGAGTCTGTGCGGAAAGAGAAACGACTTGGGATTTGTGCTTGATCACCGTTTTTGTCATGTTGACTGCACTGTTATACGTAATTATAGTGCGACTATCTTGACTTAATAGATACCAAGTTATTACAGTCGCACTAAAACCTTACAGTGCCGTCAACATTTCAAAAACGGTAATCAAGCACAAATTTCCGAAACTTAACAAACCGTTCAAGTTAACTCGGCATTTGAGTCGAAAGCGACGTTTTCTTATAATCGTTCACATATTGTGACGTTCGTTGAAATATTGTGCTGCAAGTGTTTTTACCGTGTTCTATCATTCTACTATCATATTGCCTATTAATTCTAAACCATTAGTTACACAGCCATGCATTAAAATATCAGACCAAAAACTCGTCTCGTGTGGGAAAAAATCATTCGAGCCAGGTGCCGAGTTAACTTGACCGGCGGGCTAATTGTCTAATTTCAAAATCTATCGCGATCGCTTTCAGGATGTAACACGTTGATGCTTCTTTTTGGCACACAATAAAAACATGCCAAAAAAATGCAGCAATGTGTCACATCCATATATTCTTGTTAGACAATTAGCCCCCGGTTTGTATCTATTGGTGTGTCTTGACACATTCGCTTTCCCGTTCCTCTTGTACTTTCAACAAAGGCATACGTCAGGGCATGCCCTATCTTCTAAAAAAAAACGTCATTGGTGTGGCAGAAAGTTGAAAAGGAAAGCGCACGGATTGGAGGCAATTTGCATGCGTTTGACGCAAGATGAATTGAAAGATGAAGCGACCCGGTGAAGACAGACCATAATATGGTCAATACCTTTTTCTACATCTATTCAATAACAGAATCGGGCGTTATCTACGTATAATAGAAAGTACGAATCCTTGCTTAGATATCTTGCAAATTCTACCGTCTATGGTCTGGAAGTTTTTAACTGAATATTGTTTTTTGATTCCATTTTTCTACATCGTCTATCTTTGTAATTTGTAATAAGGAAACGAACAACATACTTTTTTCTATATCCAGATACTTAGGTATGTCTTTTTTCTTAAAGCTCTGAATGCTGTTTCTTGCAGCTTTTTGCCATAGTTTAGAATCAAACAAAAAAGGATTACAGAAATAAATACACCAACAGTTTATGACCATTTTACAAAAGTAATTGTAAATAAAAACACTCCAGTAAATTCTAATTTAGAAATACATAGATGTACTGTATTTCACAGCGAACTAATAAAAAATATATAGAACAAGCATTCCACTCAAAAAATAGTACCACGCAAAATGACAACCAAGTGGGTGGGGCTAAATAATGCTGGCATTTAGTTATGCAGCACAAAGTAGCTTATTAGCGACTATAAATAAGTCTTTTATAACGAGATAATTAAAACTGTTTTTCTTTTTTCCAGGTCCCGTGCCGTTAGCAAGAAATATAAGGCATCTACCATGCATATCAAGAAGGACAGGCCAAGAAGGCATGTGTATGTTTGCCATAGATTGCCTAAAAGCCAATGGGTCCCACCTAGGGACATGTATAGATAGGTTCTACTTCGGATCCTGTTGCCAGATCCCTGACAAAACTGTCCTACCACAAATCATAGGGAATAATATAGAAGACAACTCCATAGACAGTTCTAACTTTGTACATCCACAAACAGAAGATAAAATCCATAGCACAGTTAGTAAAATACCAGATATATTCCCCACAAGGAAAACTACAACTGAAAAAGTTATTGAAGTTACTACAGATAAATCAGAAACTGTACAAGACAGAACAGAACCTGTTGATATGGAAACAAAATCTGATGACACTACGTTAAGCGATAGTAAACTAACAACTCCGGTTGAAACGACAACGAAAAGTCAAACAACTCCTAAAGCAACAGAAATACCTATCAAATTATCTACTTTCCAAACAGTTTCAGGCGATATAAGTAATTCAGTAACAGAAGAATCGAAAACGACAGAAGGAGTTAAAGAAATTCTACAAACATCAACTACAGTTAAACCAACAAAGCCTATACCAACTAGAAAACCTATTAAACCTACATACAAACCTAGACCAACGTACAGACCTACAAACTTCACCCGACCACAATACAGTCCGACAACAACGAAACCAAGACTTACAAAACCTCCTTTAGTTTTCAACATTACCAGAAAACCCCCTTACAGATTACCTCCGAAGAGAAACACTACTAAAAAGCCTTTGCCACACCCTCCTAGGTTAAATATAACCATAATACCTCAAGCAACAAGCACTAGACCAATATTTACCAGACCATCTGTACCTTCAATAACTTATATAAACACAACAATTGCTGCTGAAGAAAAACCCACTACTACAACAACAACAACTACAACAATTCCACCACCTTCACCAACAACAACAGAAGCAATACCTATAACTGAAAGAATTACTGAAACACCAGAAACTGTAACTGAAACTCTTATATCTTCTTCAACTGAAGCTATGACTGAGAAAATCATCGAGACCTTAACAACTTCAGAACTACCAACATCACAATCACAGCCTGAAACTCCAATAACAGTATCACAGACTTCTGAAACCTCATCACCAGAATCATCTTTAGAGACAGTATCAGATTCCCAACCATTAGAATCAGTTTCATCAGAATCATCATTAATAGAATCAAATACATCAGAATCAGATTCCCCTTCATCAGAAACCACTCAAACACCATTATCAGAGTCTCCAATTGAATCATCTGCACCAGAAATCCCTACAGCTGTAACACAGTCTTTAGGAGATCCAGTTCTAGATATTTCTACTGAAACCGCTACTTTAACTGACAATGAAACTGCAACTCCTGTTGAAGAAAAAGAGACTTTAAAACCAGTGACTGAAGCTGAAACTCCCTCATCATCTGCGACGGTTCTGTCTACAGAATATCCTCCTTTGGTGACGTGGTCAACGGTAGACGCTATCACCAAGGCTCCAGAGAACCTAACCACAGTTGCTGATGGTAAGTTTTATAATTTATTAATTACTATAGGTATACTATTCCATCTAATTGAAAATGTAATTGTACTTATGTACAATCACAGACATTATAACCAAGTACTTGTTGTATGGTCTGTGTGTACAATACAAAGTCAACCAATTTGATTCGGACACTCACTGTTTGTCACCTTTACTGCTTTGACTTTTAGTTGCGTCAAAAGATACTATTATGGTTTCTATCCCAGAAATCAAATTGGTTAATTGTACTGTACAGCCTATTTCAAGATTTTTATGCGCTTTTGATTAATGGGCAACCGTTTGCAAATTCAAACTAAACATAACCAGGCAATGCATAGTAAAAATATTTTGTCTAGGTTTTAGGTAAATATGATTTTCTTTTATTTTTTTTTATTTCTATTCGCAAAAAATCCGGATTTCCAAGAAGGTAACTTATTGATTTGGAATACGAGGCTATATGATGAGTAGAAAAAGAAAAAAGGTACCTTTTGGCTAAAATTACAGCTTTTTGGATCATATTATCTAAAAAAAAATGGTCTATCTCCTCAGAATCGTAAATTAAACTTAACGCCTATACAATTTATAGAAGCAAAGGTTTCTACCGTCGGCGGGCTGTGAAAACCTCGCATGTGCATTAAATTTTCGAATCCGAATTTCTTTGACGTAGACATGTATTACGAAGTTTTCTCACGAAAAACAACTAAAAGAGATTTTCACAAAATTTTGCGACTTACGAGCTTTTCACAGCCCGCCGACGATACGCAGTTTTTGTAGGCGCTACAAAATAATTAAAAGAGTTTTTCAGACTGCATTTAAAACAAACATAATGTATTACTTACATAAGACTGACTGAATTACAGAGTTTTATCGTAAATTCAAATGTATATTTTTGCACCAAGTACTTGTTTGTTATAGGTCGATGTGCACATTTTTTGCATATTTTTCGTTCCAAATTATTGACATACACTTCATAGTTTCATATTCGTAATTTAACCATTAGTTTAAAATTTTCATTAAGCAGTTGATTTGATAATACTAAGATAAAATTAAATAATATACTTGACACAAAAACTATACCTAGTTAAAATCGACCCACCCGTAGCTTCTCAGACAGTGAGGTGCTACGGGTGAGTCGATTTTTTCAACCGTAAGTTTGTACCCAATATATTTTAATTTTTATCATAATAAGTATAAATATAGCATTATGAATGAGAAAAATCTAAATAAAACATGATAATACCTTCTTCATTAGGATATTGTCTTAGTTAATATTAATTTAATTTCCAGTCTAGTCATTTTTTGCTAAGGTCAATGCTCTCGCAACATAAAGGTAACACAAGGAATAGCAATTAGCCGAGGTGGCTGACCAAAACGACTTAATAATTATTCATACAAATTACAATAAACTTACATTGTCAGTCAATTTTAAAATATTGTAGCGGAGCGGTGGCACAGAATAAGCAATGTGACGGAGGGGCATTTAAACTAGGGTTTCCTAGGATGACGGTGCCGTCATATTACGGCCGTAATTTAGCGGCGAAGAACGTTTTCTAAGTAAACAATACGAACAATAAGAAAATACTACTATGATTTTGGTGTGAACTACCTTGATGATATAGTCGTATTTAACTTATTTAAAAATGATGCCTAAAGTGACCATTCCAACGCGAACCAAGTCGCGGGCAAAAGCTAGTAACTTATAAAAAAAACGAACAGCCCGCGAATTGATATTTGGGTTTTTCATTTTTTTTAACCTTTTGTATATCATGTTACGTTTATTTTAAATTAAATATAAATAACGAATTGGCCATAAAAGTTTTAATTAAGTCGATAGTTAGTATGCATTCTCTTTTTTTTCTAGCCATCGCGCATATTTAAGTTTTTAACTGTTTAGAACAGAAAACATAATCTTTTTTTTTTGCAAAAATATTCAATATTCATTCATGCACAGGTCCGAAAGAGATAAAACTTTACATATAGTGGGTTCGAATCCTGTCTGTCGATTCTGTATCCAAACTCGAACCTCACTACGAATCACACTTCACTGAGCGAGAATTTTAAATTATTTATGAGATAATGATAATGATTACGCTATTTTTTAATCAGAAAAGAAAGCTATGGTAGTTACCTAAAACCGTTTGCAATCGGTAATGTAGCATAAATTCAGCTAACTAATTTCTAATAGCAAACTCATGCGAAGTGATGTGAGGTTGAAGTGAGATGCGAGTTTGGTTACAGAATCGACAGGTTAGGCATTAATTATTGGTCGAGCATTTCCCAAATATATTTAATTAAATATTTTCTCATTTTGTACAAATTCAAGTTTCGTACGGCTTTTCCTAACCAAAGGTAAATAATCAGTCTAAAATGAATAAACAATATTGTTTTTTGTATAAAGTCAGTACAGTTTAAATTACCAGTTAAGTACTAATTTAATTAAACATAAGTCGGAATATTCTTGACTCCTTTGACCGGTTAAACAAAAAAGTGACAATATTTGTCTATGACTCACAGGTTCTTGGCTCTTCACAGAAATGAATAGGTACATAGTGAATCACCTGTGATAACGTAATGAGCTATTTGACTGTGCTGTGAAAGTTGTAGATTGCTCAACCATAATTAAATAAAAAAATGGTTCTTTACCACAAGGAATTTATAAGTACTACGTATAAATTCCTTGCTTCACCACAAACCTAAAATTATTCACTGTGTCACTTTCCACAAAACATGCTCGAAAATCACTTTTTTAATAATATTGAATAAAGAACTCAAATTCAAATAAAATCGGATTGAGTTTATCAGAAAAATACCTAAAACTTAGCTCATTTAATGGGCCCTATTTTCACTTGAGCAGTATTTTGTGACTCAACTACAAGAAGTCAAGAGTAAAGTACGTTCTTAAATTAATCATTACTTAAGTGCAATGTCCAAAAAGCCATTGACCTTTTTTGCGGAGGCGTAAACTTAAAAACAAGTGAAAACAAAATTCCTAGCATTGATCTGCCAAGCAATGTACTGTTAGAATAATAAAATACAAATGACTGCTTGATGAGTATGAATATTTAAGTTAGGTTTACGTTTTGGCACTATTATGTATTCTGTGGTTTTGGCTATTAATATTTTGAATATTGTAAGATTGTACACTATGAATAACGGCATAGGTAGTAAAATTTAAAAAGTACAAAAAAGGATTAAAACATTTGAATTCGAAGTTTAAAAACTTGTAATGGCATCTCTCAAGTCTCATCATCATATCAGCCGCACGACACCCACTGCTGGGTATAGGCCTCCCCTAAGGATCTCCACGACGATCGGTCCTGCGCTGCCCGCATCTAGCGGCTTCCCGCGACCTTCACCAGATCGTCGGTCCACCTTGTCGGGGGCCTACCCACGGAGAGCAAGTCTCAAGTCTCAATCTGTGACAAAACAAAAAACTACGAAACCATTTAAACGTTTGAATTTAGAATCCACAGGCGCTGGCGCCAGGCGCCATAGACAATCCGCTCACGTATCGGGGTCGGCACGACGACGAACGGGGCCAGTGCGATCTAACCTAACTTTCGCAGGCTTGCAAAAAGTTTTGTTGGTGAAATAAAAACTTATTGCTTTTTTGGCTGAGCTGAGTGTAAACAAAATTTTTGCCAGCTCTGAGCGAGCCAATGAAGCGAGCGTTACGTTACGATATGATCAATGAATGAATGAACATGGAATGAATGTAAAAAAAAAAACTATTAGTGGAAATTCCTAAGTTGAAATCACTATGTGAAAGATAGGATTAAATGCTAAAATGCAACTAAAAATATACAATTTTACGCATAATGACACATTTTGATACTTAGTTAAGGAAAAAGGACTGTACTTAACAAATTATTTTTTGTTGCATTTTAGCATAATACATTTTTTTTATATATTTTTAAGAGGTTTTTAAGTATTTTTGTATCAAATCATTCAAAATTTAGGTTAATGAAAGTGTAGTAAGTAGTATATTTCGATTCTATAACAATAACTGCAGTATTTAGACCGAAGGAAGACCAAAAGAAAGTCGTGCAGTCAAACGACTGCATCTGTGTCAGTCGCGTCACTGTCGTGACATCGTGTCGTGACGTGGTCGTGACATTGACTGCGGTGCCTTATCGATGTGACACAATTGGACCATTGCCAATGTAGAGCGTTTTATTTTTGAGAATATCCGGTTTATTTGGCAAATTGTTTTCAGGGTTCATACCATACTAACTTGATTAATCAAAAAAAAGATCTTACTTATAGAGGTCCTGACTTAAGTAGTAATGATGTCTTGAACTCTTGACTCGAAAGCTTAATTATTTATATGCTTAAGTATATCTCCACTACAGTAAGACTAACACCAGATTTTAGAATAGGTATACTTTTAAAACTTTAGGCTTCATTTAACCCTTAATAAGAAATTATTCCCAATATCAAGAGCAATCAATAATAGTATAATTATGCATTGTCTGCTAGATTACATTTTTTTTTGCCACATACAGTCATTATCATTACAAAAAAAATGAGTTAATGGTTATACAACGAGTGTCCAAATTTTAAATAAAACATCTTTATTTACAGAAAAATGGTCGCCAATAACCCCACCCGAAGGTTGGGTGTTAATATCAACAATACCACCAACTCCAGAACCAACAACAAGCACGACAACAACAACAACAACACAACAACCAACAACAATAATTACAACACAGGAAACGACGCAACCGGAAACAACAGTATTAACAACAGAATCAACAACAACAATTCAAACAACACAACAACCTATGTTGGAGTTCACTGTGAACGTGACGTTGACGCCAGCTGTGACGTCATCGACAGCTAGTGCTGTGACGTCACCGATGACGGAAGTGACGTCAACGAACGTGACTGAAGCTGCTGCGAATGTCACTGAAAGTACTACAGTGCAAGATGCAACTATCACGACGGGTGAGACATAGCGTATAATGATTCCTAACCCGCGCAAATAAAGAATGGGATTGAAAATATGCAGTTAAAAGTTAAAAAATAACTTGATTACGCTCGTGTAAGTCTATGAATGAGCTATAAATCCAGAAATCAGTAAAATTTTGGGACACAAACAAACCTTACATCTTGACTAATTGAAACTTTTAACTGCAAACAGGTTTACCACCTACTTGATTAGAAAAGGGAAGAGTTTTTTTTTTATATAAAAAATAGACCGTGTCTAATTATTAATTTGTTTCATCCAAAATTATGATTATTGATGTCTCAAGTTCCTCACTTCATTATGCATTATTTGGAGTTTTTGCTATTTTTCTTAGTAACCCTTTCAATATTTTATTGTATTCTTCTCAGTTGCTCCTACGACCACGTCGCAAGCGCCTTCCTACAATATGTCCAACTACAAAGATGGTAAGTTATATTTTATACATAGATATTCACGTGAGCCCCACGATTATACAGGGTATTACAAAACAATGCCAAATATGGTAGATAGACGAGAAACAAATTGATCAACTTTTACTATGGATCCAACTCTGAAATCGCGAAAAAAATCAGCTGTTTCAAAATAATGACGAAAATATCAAAAGTATGAAACAGCATTTTTTTCGCGATTTCACAGTTGGTCCCATTGTAAAAGTTGTACAGTATGATGCTCCCTATCTACTATATTTGGTATTGCTGGTTGTTTTGTAACAACCTGTATAAATACCAAAAAAATAAAGATTATGCACTTTAGTACATTTCAAAGCCTGTTTTAGTCTGGTCAAAAATATATTTAGAAAAAAAAATTACTAATGCACTGACTTTTAAACCCTCGTAGTGGATTAAGACCTACTTTCCTTTTGATCCATTTTATCATATGCCTGTAGGTTCACCACATGAAAATTTTAAAAGATCCAACTAAAGGCTTTACATTTAGAAAAAAATGCGGTAATTTGGTCACAATACTTTTGAGTTTTAAGTATTTTTTTAGGAAAATTTTAACTGGACAAGCCTGCGTGCCCCAGGTGGAGATAAAAATGATGATACAAAATATTTATATCTAACAATTAACTTTTATTACAAAGCCTTAACTAGGAAGTGATGAATCAAATTACCCTACACAGTATAACTAGCATTTAATTATAGTCATACCATTGTTATCCAGATATCGAGCTCATAAGAATTTTAATAATACACATTCTGACATTTTCTGAAAAATAATTTTCATACGGACTATTTTTATTACAATTTTTAGGAAATAACCTTAGAATAATTAATAATAACCCAAACACAGGCTTACAGCTTAAATGGGGACACCAACTTATTTCAAAAATTGTATTAGGTTTAAAAGAAAAATGAACTTATTTTTTTTTAATAATATCACCTAGAAGCCGTGTCCTCGTATGCAAAGTTCCGCTAGGTATATTAACTTTATGATGCAAAGTGAGGCAACTAATACTAAGCCACAATGGCTTAGTTTTCAGATTCATATCCTTCATACGTTACTTAATCGTAAATAAAATCCAATAATATAGTAACTAATCTAGTAAATGTAGGAAAATTGAAACTGTTTTGTACTTATTCGGTATGATTAGGTAATAATGGAGAATAAAAATCTGAAAACGGGGCCATTTGTGCTGT
Organism: Agriphila straminella; assembly: GCA_950108535.1. Lineage (NCBI taxonomy): Eukaryota > Metazoa > Arthropoda > Insecta > Lepidoptera > Crambidae > Agriphila > Agriphila straminella. Next base: position 16,153,024 of record OX467304.1, read on the forward strand.
TTTAGTTGCTTCACTTTTGACAATGCGCTTTGTAGAGAACTATCGTTCTAGGTGATTATTATTCTAAGTAATAACGTAGATATAAAAAAAAAAATCTCATGACGCAATAACTAAAAAAATATCCTTTGAGTCGTCTTAATTTTAAATCGAAGATAACAAACAATCGATAATTTTAACAAAGGTTTTGTTAATTCTTGCATAAAATTAAATTTGTTTATATATTAATATTCAAATTCAAAATTATTCAATATCAAAGGAGCTGGGTGGCGCAGTGGTTTAGCACCTCGCCCAGCGATTGCGGAAGTTAAGCAACGTTCGCAAGGGTCGGTCATGGGATGGGTGACCAAAAATTTATTATCTCGAGCTCCACCGTGCTTCGGAAGGCACGTTAAGCCGTTGGTCCCGGCTGAATTTGCAGTCGTTAACACCCACCAATCCGCATTGGGCCCGCGTGGTGGGTTATGGCCCATCCTCCTTACAACCCATAAGGAAGGATATTCAAATTAGAGTTAGACTTAAATAATAATAAAGGTTTAACCTTAGAATAATAAATCTAAAGGTTTAACTAAAATGGAAGAAAAATACGCATAAAAATGAATATTATAAAAAAATACCCAAAATAGATTTAGGAAAAATGAGCTTAGATATTTAAAATACATGTTAATGAATTGGTTTAAAACTACAATTAGTTTGCTAAAGACTACATAAAGAAGCATTAAAACCATGCCAGGAAATGTTAAAAAAATGACAGAACTCATTAAGCGCCAGAGCGGTCTCCGGCGACCGCTCAAAATAAGTACATTCACTACATTGATTTGGGCCGTGGCGCCCAAGCGGTCTCCGGCGACCGGTCGCATCATTATTTAGTCAATGATAGAGACTGATCGTGTATGGGCAACCTTATTTCAGAGACAACCTTATGAAATTCCTAACAATCTGTGATAAAAATATTTAGTGACTGTGCTTTTAAACAGCATCCTTGCCTTGGTAGTTTTTGCAGAATTTTATTGCTATTTCGTGACCATCTTTAAAACTATAAATCATAATCAGGAACATAGATTAAACCGCAGTTAGTTAAACTAGTTACTTAAAAAATCAAAATAAAAGAAGTTCTAAGTACTTACCTAGGTAGTTACTTAAGTAGTTACTTAGAACTTTTGTTACCTATTCTATTTTTAATGCCATCATTTACAATGCAATTAATTTAAAAATGTACTTACAGATGAAGTGACTAACTTCAGAGCGCTTGCGGTACAAAATGACCTATCTGTAAAATTTTCTTTTTGTCATACATTATCGAGTAAAGTTGCAGCAGATCACTGTATATTGTCAATTTTATTTATTTATTTAAACTTTATTGCTAAAATTACAGCAAATGGCGGACTTAATGCCATAAGGCATTCTCTAACAGTCAACCGGTAAGGGTGTTAGAACTATAAATGTGTCGGCAACAAAGCAAAGATCTATGGTTAAAAATGCAAATATATTACTACAATTTAATCGCATTGTATCACCACTGTCTCTGTGACAGACAAAGTCTAGAAAAACAAAGCGAAAATTTCAAACTTCTTTTATCAGCTAAGTGATAATAATGCTCAAATTATAGATTCAATTCTCGCAAACTGACGCACGTAGGTCAAAGAACCCCATAACAATGTATCTTGGACAAAAATAAAAACAAAAAAAACGCAACGCTGTTCGAATTTCAAACAAAGAGTTGGTGGCGTTCGGACGGCGCGAACGTCACGGCCAAGGCAACCGCAACTCGCAAGGACGTTGCACGCGGTTTATAGCTCGTCGAAAAGCATTAATTACGGTGTATAACTCCTTGGTTATGTTAATTCATAAAGTGATAAAAATGTAGATCTGTAGGAAAAAAAAGATAAAAACTCCTTTAATTGTAAATTAAAAATAAACGAAACCTTTTCGTTAAAGTTGTGCTTAATTTAAAAGTTGAAAAAAAGATTGAAGAAAAGCAGATCGAAACTCCTTAGTTGAATTTTACAATTTCTAGCCAGTGTTTTTTTAATTCTTGCGGTATTGGTAAAGTTCATTAAAAAACTTTTCAGTGAATATAAACAGCCAAAAAGATTGAAAAAACCTTTGTCTACAAAAAAATCTTAGATTGAAAAAGCCTGTAGTTCGAAAATGTCATGGGAATATGAAGATACGCCAGTTGATTAACTGGTTTTAAAGTTAATGACAGACAAGTGAACTTTAGTGGAACTTTTATTCAAGTGCAAATCATAAAAACCTATCGATACTCTATAAAATCAAAAAGAGATTTTAAAACAAAAAGAAAAATAAAAACAGTTTGAAAAAGGAACACTTTTAAAAATGTTATTAAACTCTACATTATTGCTGCTGGCAGTGTGCGGTCGCAGGCTGTGGCCTCAAGCAAGAATCGTCGGAGGCCAAAAGTCGGCCTTCGGGCAGTGGCCTTGGCAGATATCGCTGAGGCAGTACCGCACATCCACCTACCTGCACAAGTGCGGGGCGGCCCTGCTCAACGAAAATTGGGCCATTACCGCTGCACATTGCGTCGAACAGTGAGTATGCAAACTTTTTTATTTTTTTGGGATGGCGAAGGAACAGTGAATTTTAGGGCCTGTACTGGTTCCGCTTGAGACTATTTTCTGGGGCCCTACTGCCTAACTTATATGGTTTCTGTAATCGCTTTTATTTGACAGATGTATGTGACACTGTTACTTCTTTTTGGCACAAATAAAAACTTACCAAAGAAATGTAGCAATGTGTCACATCCATCTGTCAAATGGAAGCGATAGCGACAGATTTTGAGATTAGACAATAACAATAACCTAACAATAGTACCCTGATTTAGCTGAAAATTGACCATGAAAATTAATCTGTAAGTTGTGAAATAGGCGCGCATACTTTTGTCTGTTCAAAACGAGGATTTAGAGCTGTAAATCATAAATAAAAGTTACACACATAAATAATGCTCTTTTTAAGTTGGAAATCTAATGTTATTAAAGTTTTGTAAAAGTTTGTTAACTTTTTTGCTTTTTTCGCTTGCAACTATATTATTTAAATAGTGTATTAACTTAAGCTTAAATAGAGTTGTAAAGTTGTACGATGGTAGGATAGTAAATATTAGTAACTCCGTTGATCGCAAGTTATATAATATTGTTACTTAAAAGATATAAAATGGATTAAGATATAACATGGTGGTAAATTATTATAGTTATTTCTTTTTCTAAAGAGTCTCGACTCTACATCTACTCTCGCTGAATTTTTTCACATTATTTTATCACGGCATATACAACGTGTTACAAAAATAAGAATAAAACCGAATATGGTAGATTATGTTTTAGATCGTGAAGCGTTATCTAGGATATTTTTGATCGAAGTAGGTATGCAGTTGATCTAACCTGTAAGAAAAAAGTCCAACAGGAAAACCTTAAAAGGTATGTGTGTTTGTTTAGGACTGGAATCCTTGAAAGCAAATTGCGTTTGTTGTATTTTGGAATGACACTTTGCAAGTCCTTTTTTCTCAAATTCAAACAATTTATATTTAAGAATGAACTAAGTCAAAGTCAGAGTCAAAATATCTTTATTCAAATAAACTTGAATATTAATAAATTTTGAATCGTCTATCCTACCACCAGTTCCAGACTTTAAAAAAAAAATAACGATATTTACAAACTTAACGAGTTTAAACCCTGTTGATTGCATCATTTTAAGTATTTTAAGTAAGAAATGACTTACGGCAGTGAAACGTGGTCGCTAACTATGGGTCTCATAAGGAGGCTCAAGGTCACCCAGCGTGCAATGGAGAGAGCCATGCTCGGCGTTTCCCTGCGTGATCGAATCAGAAACGAAGAGATCCGCAAGAGAACTAAAGTAACCGACATCGCTCGAAGGATTGCTCAGCTGAAGTGGCAATGGGCGGGACACATAGCGAGAAGAACCGATGGCCGTTGGGGCGGAAAGGTTCTGGAATGGCGACCGCGCACCGGACGGCGCTCCGTGGGTAGGCCCCCGACAAGGTGGACTGACGATCTGGTGAAGGTCGCGGGAAGCCGCTGGATGCGGGCAGCGCAGGACCGATCGTCGTGGAGATCCTTAGGGAAGGCCTATACCCAGCAGTGGGTGTCGTGCGGCTGATATGATGATGATGAAGTATTTTTGCATCCACAATGCTATTTAAATAAGCTTTTTACTATTCCTAACAAAACATTTCTAATGCTATTTTTTTTAAATAGCATTGTGAATGCTAAAAAAAAGTTCAAAACATTTCTAATCACCAGACGAGTAGTTTTTTTTCTACTAAAACATTCAACCTGTTTTTTTTACACCAAAACTTATTTTCAATTTAATCAAATAAAAAGTAAACGCGTCTATAAGTACCACAGAGTACCTACCTATCTCAAGGGTCTGACATGCTTTGATAGAGCGAGATCGTCTTATTAAGATTCCTATAGAAGGAAATAGAGAAGAGTGTCATGTTTTTTCTCTATCACCGACCGGACTTTTTTTCATGGTCGGGTTATAGGCAGAGTTCAAATAAGCAAAACAAACAAGTGGGGTTATATCAAAAGTGCCAGAGAAATTAAAGTTTTTGTGGATAACTCCCTAATTAATATTGAAGATTTATTATAAATCGAATGTGTAGTGTTTGTGTCTAGCATACAAAATGGTGGGATGTTAGATATTTGGCTGCAAAAGCAACAATCAAAGGAAAGAAGCGGGCGTTACATTTCATGCGTGAGTACACTGTTTTCTATATTTTGATCACGTATTTCTTTCTCAAATCTCACAGGAACCAAGTTTCTGAGCTAAATCATTAGTTATATCATGAAAAACCTGATAAATAGGAAAAATCTAAATTTTTTTTCTAAAAATAACCTCGTAAACATTTGACATGCAAACCGGTAAAATTGCGTACATCTACGTAATAGTAGAAGTCAGCTTAGCTTTGACGTCCACTAAAATCAGTAGGTTTATAATTCGATTTCCGGATGCCTACTATATAGAAAAATTACCCCATATTTCAGGGAATTTCAAGCGATTTGATTTTTTCAGATTTCCGACGGAAGATAAAACTCGTCAAAAAGGTATAGAAGCAACTGGAAAAAGGAATTGGGTGCCACACACGAATTTGTTCAAAACAATAAAAAAAAATATTGTTTCCGAAAAACAGAAAAACTAACGTTATTAAAAAAAGTTCTGTATTCCAACGTTTAATAAAGACTTTACCTGTTTTAATTTAAAGTTTATCTTTTAACCACACAATCTACAAACAACCCCAGCTAGTTTACTTTATGTATACGTATCTTACCGTTAAAGTACGGAATCCGTTAATCTGCAGATTAACTGGTCTAGTCAGTTAAAGTGCGAAATTACGATTTCCGTACTTTAACTAGTAATCTGCACATTAACGGATGCTACACCGTTAAGGGTACTTTTTCTGATCATGGCAACCCCATATTTTGACGTCATAATATATCTATCCCTTACACCCGGTCGCTCGGTAGCGCATCTACCCCTTTTAATATACTATATCTATGACCTATCTAGTGAAATTATTAGTTTCGCAGAACTTTGAATCTCATAGAAAACTTTAATGCTGGCAGGTTGAATTAATTCCATAAAAAACAAAAGACTATAATAAGTATGTGCAATCTAGAAACTTTTTATCAACAAATTATTTGTGTTATCTGTATTTTTTTATTGTGCTTGTTCTCTAACTTAATGTAGGTTATTATTTATCAATTACTCATTATTACCAACGACATTTCGTTAACTTCGAATGAGATTAGTTAAATATGTATTTACTGACCGAAAAGTAAACAGCTGTTTAAACTTTTCGTGCAATTAACTTGCCTATTAATTGTATAATCTACAAGTTTTTTTTATGCAAGAACTAGCTTCTGCCCGCGACTTCATCCGTGTGGACATTAAAAATCTATAGGGAACCTTTAACCGAAATAAAAAGTAACTTATGTATTATAGGATATGAAATTTTACATTTACAAAAAGGACACAGTGTACCTTTCATCCAGGAAAAAATACTGACCCCGAAGGATAGAGAAATAACAGCTGTCCACGCAGGCTAAGTCGCGGGCAGCCGCTAGTAAAATCTATCACATTTTATTATACATATAAATAATCACACATCACCCAATCGATGAAAAACCCAATGTCAAAAAAGTTGACATTCATTTAACCCGTAGAAATCACTAGTAGGTACCTATATTTGAAATTTATTTATTCTATCATATCATGCAAGTTAACGACATGACATTCATGAGGTCAATCATGATAATGACGGTCAAATAAAATTTTTATTCTTTTTTTATTTATGTATAATGTGATGTAAACCACTAATATTGATCAACATCAAATATTAAAGCTACTAAAACAGATCCTTAGAAAACTCTAAATCAATGAAAGTTATTAACTAAGGACATTTAAGTTAAATACCTAGATTAATTTATTTTTTGTTTCGTTGTTTTTTACATTTTTATCGATGGATGAAAAAATCACCTGTCTATATGGGTTGTGTTTTCTGCAATACGGAGATTATTCATACATATTTACCATTTTTTCTGGTAATATGGAAACTTAAATTAGTAATTTAAAAAATATATACTATGGAAAAATATCTTCCTTATCCACCCATAAGGAAGGCCTGTGCCCCAGCAGTGGGGACATTAAAAAAACCGGCCAGGTGCGTGTCGGGTCACGCGCCGTAGGGTTCCGTAGTTACCTTATACTATACCATATTTAGTACCACTATTATTTTTCGTCTGTAAAAATAACTTTCGTTTTTCACAGTGTTGGTATGAAAGACAAAGTTATATTTGCGGTTTTGGAAAATATGATATATCTCGAAAACTAATTACTATATATCGTTCAAACTAATTTTCGTTGAAAGTTGTTATTAAGATCTATAGCATATATTTTTTTTAGATTTTTACTTTCTTATTTCAAAAGTTAGAGGGGGGGGACACACTTACCACTTTGGCAGTGTTTATCTTTCAAACGGTTGACCTTTGGTTGATCTTTATTTTTTATTTTTGTGTTAAAATCGTTAAGCGGTTAACAGAATACATCTACCTACTAAGTTTCAACTATGTAATACTAATACTTTCGCAATAAAATGGCTGTGACATACGGACGGACAGACAGACAGACAGACATGACGAATCTATAAGGGTTCCGTTTTTTGTCATTTTGGCTACGGAACCCTAATAAGGGTTCCGTTTTTGTCATTTTGACTACGGAACCCTAAAAATGGCTGATGGTCAATATACTTATAAGAGGTTACTATTTGCAAAAAAAATATCAACAAAAACCATAATCCTTCCATAAATGAAGTTACGAAGCAAAAACCCCATGATCATAAGTAAGACCTTTAACATTTTCCTTGAAGCTAAGTCCATGTAAAACAAAACCATTTATTTTTCCTCAGTCTTTTGTCTTTGTTCCAATCAGTTACCTATCTCTGTAAAGTCCGTTTCAATAGACTTTTGTTAAACACTTTGCAATGTGTAATTTTTGTAACTTACGTTATCCAAATTTTTAAATGGCTTACATTAATTCTGAAAGTTTAGTTAGACATATACGCAAAAACTGTTTTATAAGTGGAAACTTTTTTGGCAAATGAGTTAGCATAAATTAAGCTATTACTATGGAATGTATAAGGCTGTTTCCCAATAATAAAAAAATCTGTAAGTAACTATATTCTATACTTACATAGGGTTATTAGTAAAACACCAACAACCTCGCATGAGTAGATTACTAACATTAACATCATAAACATTTTGTTCTACGACTATTCCAAACCAGACAAAAATCTACTTTTCACATAAAACTAGCTGTTCGGACATTTGTATGGAGAGTCGATTTTTATTTGTCTGTTTTCGGAAAAGTCGTAGTACCTACATTGTTGTTGTTTATGATGTTAGTAATTTAGGCACACGTGCGAGGTTGCTGGTGTTTTACAAAATCCTGTATACTATCGTGTCATCACGATACAGTACCTGTCCTTCTCTAATCCAAAACTTGACAGCTCTGAAAATAGTTAAGTTATTCGTAAGATATAATACCATGTTTCGAAGATTATTCTTTTATAAAATAAACAAATACTCTTTTGTATTTTTGTAGGTAGTACCAACCACCGTTGTTAATATACCTTTAGGTTTATGACGTTTATGATATTTAAGACATTTATTCTCATGAAGTTACAATGTTAACTTATAGCTTCGATCATCTATACCTGTGCAATACCGCATGACAACGGCATTTGTGGGACACCTCAAACTCCCCCAAAACGCATCCCACTATGAAAGTCCCCCACGGCTTGATACAACTGTCGCGTGATTTGTCAAACGGCGTGCCACATTTCAGCTTTGTTATTGTAAATGACGTCCTACACACGGTATAGATAATCGAAGACTTATAGCTACAATTTGGCGCAGCGCAAATGCATCTTAACATTAACAAAAACACAAGCGACAAAAACCAAACGAAACTAATCATTCCTCGTTTTCAAGCCTCATCATTCACAATTTTATTCCTTGTTTTCTTCCAGTGTACCACCATCAGAACTGCTGGTCCGGCTAGGAGAGCACGACTTGGCCAATGATAACGAGCCGTTCGGCTTCGCGGAGAGAAGGGTGCAGATCATCGCCAGCCACCCGCACTTCGATTCAGCCACCTTCGAGTATGACCTTGCATTACTAAGGTAAGATCATCATCTTTCTTATCTTATGAGGATTAGTGGCCACCTCTGGTGCTAGAGTATATTAAGCCGCCTGTAAGGCCTCAAAAGCTTATCGACTTTTATCAAATGACAACAGCCGGGTCCGATGGTTTAACGTGCCCTCCGAAGCACGGAAGCGCTCAGTTGTAATGCCACTTAACGGTCACCCATCCGACACCTGACCGGACCGAGCTTTGCTTAACAAACGTGATCGATTACGATCAGTCTGTCAAGCTCCGCCATGATCATCATATCAGCCGCACGATAGCCACTGCTGGGTATAGGCCTCCCCCAAGGATCTCCACGACGCTCGGTCCTGCTTGCTTGGCCCGCATCCAGCGGTTCACCGCGACAGCGCACTAGGTCGTCTGTCCACCTTATCGTGGACTTAGCCACGGAGTGACATTCTCGTTGGCCCAAGATATTTCCTATACAACTTGAAGAAGCAGTGGAGGAAAACAATACTTCACAGATAACCAGTTATCTGGCCATGCTTATCTCCAAGGAACAAGGACAAAAATCAACCACTCGGAAGTAATTTAATTATTATATGAAATATCAATCGACATTTACTCGGCTCGCCGTGCAATGCAATGTGTTTTAGACTTGAATGCACAAAGTAAATTTTCATAACGTATCGTAGAATCATTAAAACCTAAAAAATACACAGAACACTGAAGTGTTTTTTTAGGTTATCTTCAAGTTCAAACAGTAGCAAAGACTACATACATTCTACAGTTAGCAAAGCAATGTACAGCCAGTACAGCCTAGCTAGTAGCTGAGGTCAAGTGCAGTGGTGACTGACCGCTCCTACTACCGCGCGCAAAAAACCTGCTGTCCAACCTCTTTAGTGGTTGATTAGGAAAAAAAAATAAGTATTTACTAATAATTCCTTGCAATGTTAAAAGTTATTCAAAAAGAAAAACAACAGTATACCCTACTTAACTTTTTGGATTTGGAACCAATTGAGCTTTCGGTTGTTTAAACTTGGTGCAAACAATAATCACTTGAGTATTATAAACGTTTATTTACTCATGTGCCATGATCAAGGAAATTATAAGCGAAGTACTTATAATTTCCTTGGCCATGATCCAAGAAAACAAGGTATGGCATTCCGGGAGTAACACTTGCTTACGTCACTATCTAGTTGCGCGACTTTATAGTAACAAGCAAAGAATTAGGGATTTTTTTTCTGTCACACTCGTTACAAAATTTTATATCATGGTGTAAACTTATATCGAAGTGGGTGTACAACAGTACCAAACCTTTTTTTACTAAAAAAAGATTTACTTTTATTGCGTTCAGAAGAAACATTTTCCTTCGATAGATGTGAGCTAGCCTAGGTAGGTATATCACCTAACCGCTCTTTGGAATGGTTTTCTTAAAACAAACCCTTTTTTTGACAAAACACAAAAACAAGATGGAATATTAATAAACTACTTTTGATTTCTACAGTCCTATAATTTATTATCCAAAAAAGTGGCGTCAAATTAAAATACTAGCAGTAGCGTAGCTTTTATTGCAAAATTATGCAAAGAATTCCGTTTTATGTCTCGAATAGAATGTTCACACATTAGTGTGTTGTGTTTATTGCATTTTTGTAACAATTATTTTAATTAAACGTTTGAAATTGTTACAATTTGAATTATTAGTTACCGTACTATTAATAAGTATAATAAAGTTAAGAAATGTTATTAACATGAGTGTGTAGCGAATATTCAGCGCAGCGTATGGTGTTTTAATTTTTTTGCAAAACTAAAGCAACTAACGAAATGATGAATAGATTGATAGAATGAAAATAAATAAGGAGATGAGACGATAATGAGAGAACTGAGAGGGCAGGAAAACGATTCAAGTCAGTTATTTTTTTTTTGTTATTTGTGTTAAACATGGTTTTACCTACACAAAGATGGTACTTTGGATGGCTAGGAAGATTTCACATTTAGCCATTTGTCATACAAATAATATTATATTAAAATTAAGTTTAGATCTGCAGCACTTGCGTTGCTTTGCTTTAATTATTATTTTATTAATATTTGACGAGTCGCCAAAAATATTAATGACATGTCATTGAACGTAGATCATGAGTCATGACGAAATACCTAAGACAGGGAGAAATAGCAGCCCCTAATAGGTTTCTTGCCAGTCTTAGTTCAAATGGCAAACATTGTTCGTTAAAAAATAAGCAAATTAGACGATCAAATCACATGTCGCAAGCATATGTAAATCATTAACATTGTTGTATTGCATTAGAATCGACAATACCTATATTAGACACGTAATTTTAGAGTAGTCTATAAAAGTTAGGCGAACTAATAGAAAGTTGGTCATTTGGTATGGGGGCAGTTCTTCTCGATACAAAGTCTCCTACTAAGTAAGCCCTGGTTTATACGAGGTCAGTGACTGGACCCAGTAACTGGGTGCATATGTAGACAGGATCAGCAGTAAGTCGTGCTGTGCCAGAAAATAAAATGGGTGGCTATAGTCAGCTGGACCGACTTGCGAGCGAGAAGAACTAGTGTCTACACGAGCCCAGTACAGTAGCAAATAAGCGCTAGACTGAATTACTGATACTGCCATGTTATTGACCCCGTATAAACCAGGCATTAGGGTTTGCGAACCGATGGCATTAAATTGTTCTCACCATTTTTTTTCTTTCTCCAGGTTCTACGAGCCAGTGACGTTTCAGCCGAACATTCTGCCCGTCTGTGTACCAGATAACGACGACGACTACGTAGGGAAGACTGCCTACGTCACCGGCTGGGGACGGCTATACGACGGTCAGGATAAGTATTGCAGATGTTATATCTCACGAATGCGGCTCTGATAAGAATGTTGTTAGGTGTGCATATGCACAGTGAGCAGACGCACACTAACAATGTATTGTGCATATTGTGCATGTGCACGCCTAACAACATTCAAAGCCGAGCCGCATTGGTGAGATAAAACAACTGTACCTATGTTGTATTATTTCGACCTAACTTTGTTTCTTAGTAAAAGTTGGGTCAGTACCCTTAGCACGAACAGCTATCGAGAAAAAAAACGCACGTAAAATTACTCGATAGACAATTCTCTATGGAAAATTTCATTTCGCTTATCGGCGATAGATGGCGTTGTACAAATTTCCAATACAAAATTTATCTATCGTGCTAAGGGTACTGTAAGGATGGACTGAACATAGTAGTAAAGTTTAAATGGTGATTAAAAGAAAATTAACTTTACTGCACTGTTGAGACGATGCAGAAAATGGTTTGGAAGGGTGAAGGGGGGTTCGTGAATGCATTTTCTTCTGCATATAAAAAAGACTGGGTGTTTGTGGTACCACAGGAAATTGTCTCTGATTTTGGATCATATTTGAGTCATTTCGACATGGGCGTACCGAGGGGGGCAGAGAGGGGCTGCTGCCCCCCCTTGGATTTTGTTTATCACCAACTAACTATCAATTGTTATCAATAAAAGTTCTTATTTGCCATACATTATATTTGATTTACAATAAATTTGCCCCCCCCCCCCTGGGGGGCGATAGAATAGATTAGCCCCCTGACCCAGAAGTCCCAGAACCTGGGTACGCCCATGTCTACAGATCTACATAGTCACTTGTATTTATATTGTATTTATTTCTCAGACGGCCCCCTACCGAGTGTGTTGCAAGAGGTCCGAGTGCCAGTGATCAACAACTCTCTGTGTGAAGCGATGTACCAAGACGCGGGGTACAACGAGCATATACCCAACATATTCATATGCGCGGGCAGGAAGAAGGGAGGGGCTGACAGTTGTGAAGGTAGGTGACAAAGAAAATATAAAAAACCAGACAAGTGCGAAACGGCGAAAAGAACCACGTTGTATGGGAGGGAGCCCCACTTAAATATTTATTTTATTCTGTTTTTAGTAGTTATTATAGCGGCAACAGAAATACATCATCTGTGAACATTTCAACTGTAAAGCTATCACGGTTCATGAGATACAGCCTGGTGACAGACAGACAGACGATCATGAGATACAGCCTGGTGACAGACAGACAGACGATCATGAGATACAGCCTGGTGACAGACAGACAGACGATCATGAGATACAGCCTGGTGACAGACAGACAGACGATCATGAGATACAGCCTGGTGACAGACAGACAGACGATCATGAGGTACAGCCTGGTGACAGACAGACAGACGAACAGTAAAGTCTTTATTATTACCGTTTGATTACGGAACTCTAAAAATGACCTAATTAGCCGAAAACAAGAGCAATACACATTAAAAACAAACAAACGGTTGTAAAAGTCGAAACAAATTTCAATTGTTGTAGCACTCGTAGCACTCGTAGCGCGTAGCGTGCTACGATAATGTTTATTTTATGCGATAGACAAATCTATATTATATATATACATAATTAATTATAATAAAACAGTAAATTCTAAATATTTGTGCGCGAATCACTCAAAAACCGCTGAACGGATATTAATGAGATCACAGTTTGGTAGCTTTGGGGCCAACTGAAAATCTAAGCTATGTTTTATCTAATTCGAGTGGGTAGAACCTGGGAAACGGAGATTTTTCTATTGTCCACGCGGACGGAGGCTGTGTATTCTATAACGATAGTAGTATAAATTTATTTTTGCTTTAGATTTGACCAACCAGGCAGCGCCAAGCTATACTTATTAACTTTACATTTTACAGATTTATTATCTCCCATTTAAGCCAATACCTAACGTTAGTGATGTAAATACGATATTTTTAACGATACTTAAAAGCATGAAAGAAAAGGATGGACGTATTTGTTTTTTTTTTCGAACCCTACCAACTGAAAATCATTAGAGATTTCTACTTTTTAGTGTTCCGTACCCAGAGGGTAAAAACTGCACCTTATTAGTAAGACTCCACTGTCCGTCTGTCTGTCTGTCACCAGGCTGTATCTCATGAACCGTGATAGATAGAAAGTTAATTTTTTTACAGATGATGTATTTCTGTTGCTGCTATAACAACAAATATTAAAAAAAGAATAAAATAAATATTTAAGTGGGGTTTCCATACAACAAACGTGATTTTGCCGTTTTTTGGTACGAAACCCTTCGTGCACGAGTCCGACTCGCACTTAGCCGCTTTTTACTTTATGGCTGTAAGCCAGCTAATCTAAATTGATTTTTTTTCATAGGTGACAGCGGAGGTCCAATGGTGGTTCAAAGAGAACGGGATAACCGTTTTGTTCTTGGAGGAGTCATCTCATGGGGAATAGGTTGTGCTGAACCCAACCAACCTGGCGTCTACACGAGAATATCCGAATTCAGAGACTGGATCAACCAAATTCTACAATTCTAAAAGTCAACGTCAAAAATGGCGCGAAAAGCAGTTGGAAAAAGATGGAGTCGTAAATAAATCAATGAAAATCAGAAGGATCTTTGCAGTTTGTTTGGTTGAAAATGTGAAAATAAGTTGTTAGGTACTGTTATTAGTGAAATTTATATTTAGTAACGGAGGAAAAGTTTTCCTGTAAAAAATGGAGGGACCCGAGAGAATATGGGCGGAACTCAAAGTTCAAAAAAATATGTCCTGTCATGGTATTGTTTTTTTTTATGTCGCGGAAATTAATACTTACAGCCTTAACAGTAAAAGAATTGTCATAAAAGGTAAAAGATAATTAGGCTGGCGACACACAGACGGAATTCCGTATCATACGTGATTCCGAGCGCAGCTAATCCATACAAATCTATGGACCCACACACATGCGTGATTTTTACGTAAGTACGGAATTTTCATATTTTAACATTATCAATATTCCGTTCAATGTGTGTATGGGCGGGCTTATTACCAACAAATATTGTAATATCAAAAAATATATTTCTCTCTTTTGTAAAAGACTGTTACAAATTGGTGCTTTTTTGTCCAAAATATTAGATTGATATTAAATTAATGTTTATTTGTTGTGTTTTTTTATTGTTTATAAATTCGAAATGGCAACGAAATTATAAATTAAAAATACCATTCCTGAAATTTTGTTATTAATTAGGTAGGTACTTACTTAATCTTAAAATCATTCGAATTTAAAAAAAAGTGATTTATATTTTTGTAGAAAAAATTATAAAAACAAAAACTTAATTTAAATATTTTAGTTTTCATATAATTTTAGCTGAATAATAATAATTTTAAGTATTTATGTTAAAGAAGAACAATTTTAACTTTTTATAATAGAAAACGTATTAATTTATTTTTAGTGATTATATTTTGTAAATAAATATATTTTCAGACTTGAGAAAGCATTTATTAATGTTAGATTTAATTTAGCCATAAACTGATTACAACTGAATCTAATTGGAGGAAATTAATAAAAAATAAAACAAAATTGTTTTTTTATTCCCCTTCACTTCGGTGAGGAAAGGCTTCCTTACCAAAATAGTAAAAAGGAACCCTTATTGTGTAAGTGTGACTCAGTCTGTCTGTCTGTCTGTCTGTCACAGCTGGACATCTCGAGAACTACTAATAGTATCAACTTGAAATTTGGAATAGTTTAAGATGATGTTCTGTCACAGCTGGATATCTCGAGAACTACTAATAGTATCAACTTGAAATTTGGAATAGTTTAAGATGACGTGTGTTCAACTATTTTGCAAATAAGAAACAAATAAAAAAATAAATATTTTGTTTACAACAGGGACTGAAAAGGGGTCTTAAAAATTTTAAGTAGAGCGACTAGGGCATATTATATATATGAAAGAGCGCTGTTTGCACATTTTAAATAATTTTTCTTCGACTTATGATGGAAAATGTAAAAAATAATACGGTTCCCCCCCTTATCTCCGAAGTTTGCAAAGAGAAATAATTCTATGTGATAGTAGTTTATGTAAAGATTACAGGAAAAATAAAACGATGTCTCAATATAACACACTTTTTTAGAAATTCAAAAAAACAAACAAAAAAATAATTAGTTCCTCTACCAGTCAACAGATGGCCCCAAGAAAAATTAATTTAGTTCCACTAACGGTCAAGAGATGGCGCTGGACTAAGAAAAATAAATAGTTTCACTTTCGGCCAAGAGATGGTGCTGACCTAATACTGCAATAATAATTTTATTATTTTACATTCTGGGTATTCGCTCTTGACCGGTTTTTTATTTAAAATAATAATAATAATAGTATAATTTATTTTTCTTGAAACAACTTACATTTTCTAGGGTATTCTTTCGTTTATCATAATTTTATTTGTAATAATTTCATTTGCCATAATGATCCCCGGTCATAATATTCATTTGTAATAATGGCTTATATACTAACAACGTATGACATAACAATCCATTAGCCATACTTTTCATTTGCCATAAAATTAGGTGCCATAATAACAAGTGTCATAATGATTAGTTCCTATAAATATTATTTGACATAATCTATAATTGACATAATATACATAACTTATAACATATCTCTTCACCTAAACGTACCTAGGGATCTCTAGTATAATAATGTACTCTATGCCTAGGGATTATAAATTAAAACTTTAAATGCGACCACCACTACTGGTAGGTTAGGTTAAGTTAGTGTTATGACCACTCGCAGCGGAGCTCCATAATGCTTGCATGCATGTTGCATGCTGAATGCCTGCTTGCATGTTGCATGCCTGCCTGCATGCTTCATGCTGCTTGCTTGCTGCATGCTGCTTGCCTGCTTGTATGCTCCATGCCTGCTTGCATGTAGAATGCTTGCCGGGAGGGTGCAGGGGGGCTGGCCCCCCTGCTCGGGGGGGTCGGGGGCCTGAGGCCCCCCGCTATAAAGAAAAACTTTTAATGCACTTACCAGTAGGTTAGGTTAGGTTAGTGTTTTGACCACTCGCAGCGGAGCGAGCGAAGCGAGCGGAGCTCCCTAATGCTTGCGTGCATGTTGCATGCTGCATGCCTGATTGCTTGCTGCTTGCCTGCTTGCATGCTGCATGCCTGCTGCATGCCTGCTTGCATGCTGCATGCCTGCTTGCATGCTGCATGCCTGCTTGCATGCTGCATACCTGCTTGCATGCTACATGCCTGCTTGCATGCTGCATGACTGCTGCATGCCTGCTTGCATGCTGCATGCCTGCTTGCATGCTGCACGCTTGCTTGCATGCTGAATGCCTGCTTGCACTGCGTGCAATTGCAATTGCATGCTTACCTTCTCATTATATTTAAAAAAATTTTTTTTTTAAATTTGAGATTTTTGCATTCACAATGCTATTTTTACACAATACTAAATAATATACTAGAAAAAATACGACTCGCACCAGATCAATACTCAGACGGGAATCGAACCCGCGACTTTTCCAATGCTCTGACCGCTGAGCTACCGAGTCACTTCACCGAGTCGACTCGGTAGCTCAGCGGTCAGAGCATTGGACCGGATATCCAAAGGTCGCGGGTTCGATTCCCGTCTGAGTATTGATCTGGTGCGAGTCGTATTTTTTCTAGTATATTATTTAGTATTGTAAAAATTAAATATTAAAAAGCTAATTATAATTTTATAAATCAAATATATAAATAAATAAATATATCCACTCATAAGGAAGGCTTGTGCCCCAGCAGTGGGGACATTAAATATGGCTGATGGACAAATCAAATATGAGTAAACAATTTTATTTTAGTTCCACAATTTTGTCTTTTTAAATTGAGATTCAATACCAAAGCTCTCAAAAATTCTCTATTAGTATAATAAATAAATTATCTTGATTGGTCAAAATCTTATTAATTCTTTGATAAATATGAATTATGCTGGCTTCTTTCATTATTTCTTTGCTGAAATAAAAGAAAACAAGGTTTTGTTTTGCCAAATATTGTAATAAGTAAGTATTATGGAAAATCATTGTTATGGATAATAACATTATTTTAAATGAAGAGTATGGCAAATAAAATTATGTAATAAGAACAATATGTCATTTGATTGTTTATGACCAATGAAATTAGCGAAAATAAATTTATGTCATTTGTTAGTTATGGCAAATAAATCATTATGTTTAATGAATTTATGGCATATGCAATTATGGCAAATGAAATTATTGCATTTAAAATTATGGAAAACATTAGTAAACCAGTTTAGGTGGCAGCCCGCCATATTCATTTTTTCAATAGATTAGATAAGTTTTTCACACTGTACAACAAACTCCAAGCTACATTTTGTAAATTTTAAGATTATGGTGAGATATAAAGGTTATTATTATTATTATTATCCCGAGACCCGAGTTTTCCCGAGGACTGCAAAATCTGTGAATTTTTGTAGCATCAAAGACAATACAGAGTTTCTTATTGTAGGAAATTATATACCTACTTACACAAATAAGCTGAATCTGCAAGTTTTTTCAGAACTGACCCAGTGCACATGGTTAAAAAACTGTGGTATGGGAATCCACACACATTCCAACAAAACAATATTATATAATGTCACTAAAATGTATGAACTACCTAATAAATAATAAATTTATAATTAATAAAATTATTATAAACTAGCTGACCCGACTGACGTTGTCCTGTCTTAGTTATGAATATTGAATTCGAATTGGTACGAATATTTCAAGACTAAAATTAGTCAAATCTGTTCAGCTGTTCTCGAGTTTAACGAACAGCAATAGGGATGTTGACTAATGAATAAAATAACGAAATACTAATAAAAATCGTAAACATATTAAACTTTTAGAGTAGCTTGTATACCTCTTGGTTTTATATATTGCATATTATTTGTTTTATGACCCTTCAAAGTTGGGTGGACAAGTCCATTTAAAAAGTATACAATTTATTAAAATAAATGATACCTTTAATTAGTCCGTAAAATGTATAGCAAATTTGTCGAAGAAACCATTTTGATAAACACAATATTTAATATAGCTGCCAAACAAATTTCCTGTCCGTTGCATACAAACTAGCACGGCGTGACGTCATAACGTGCAAGCCATTAGTATGGAGCGTTTTTGATCGAGTCCATTAGTGTGCATTTCACACTGTGATATCTCGGGCAGTTTTCATGCTAGCGAATTAATTCTTTTACCAATGTTTCTTTTTTTGAGAGGTAATTTATGTAACATAAAATAAAAAAAATAGTCAACATCCCTATTCATTTTTATTTGTAAAGATAAAAAAAACACAACGAACTAACTCCTTGATTCAGATTAAAATGACAAGTGTTCCACCAGTTCGGACCTCTGACCGCAATGTCCCTAAGCCCTACCAACAAAAACAGAGTTTAAAAATTGTACCCTGTCCTGGGAATCGAACCCGGGACCCCTGCGTCTTAAACGGGTGGGCGAACCACTAGACCACAGAGGTGGTTGATAGTGCCATCTATTTTACTTTTTCAGAACTAATCGAAATACCTTTTTTATTGAAATAATTATTTTCACAATCCTACGATGTATTTCCTATGTAATTATACAAATTAAAATTACTTAATATAGTTCAATACGATCGTAAACTCTAAAAATAACATTAACCAACCTTGAATCTGGAAAAATTAACCTGAATTTGCTTTAAAAAGCGTGCCACCCAAAAGCATGCTGTCATCGTTGCAAAGCATATCCTAAACACTGAGGATAGATGGCGCTGAAATATATCTTCCATACGAATGTGCTAATCCTATCAGAACATGCACCGCGGTGGCAAAGTTTTTTATGTCACTTCGTATATATACTATTTTGACTGCTTAGTAAATGTACTTGCTTCGGCAGTACATATACTAAAATTGGAACGATACAGAGAAGATTAGCATGGCCCCTGCGCAAGGATGACACGCAAAATCGTGAAGCGTTCCACATTTTTTGAAGAACTTCGTCATGATGAATGCAATGTTTTGCAATGAAAGATGTTGTTTAGTAGATTAAAAACAATCTTCTAATTGATGAAACTGTTCTTGAATTAATGAAACTGTTCTTTACCTTCTACTGAGCCTACTACCACAGTACATATCATTATTATATAAGTTTTTCAAAACTTATATAATGTACTGTGCTACTACCTTCTATTGAGAGCACTATTATTGTTTTCCGAGTTTAAACACTATTTTATACTTGTTGATATAAATGTATTCCTGTTATTAGCCTACAGACAGAATTCGGAATTCCAAAACGGAATACCTATCGATAATGTATGGAAATTCCGAACGGAAAAATAACGCATGTAAGTACCTATAGCTATAGGTAAGTTCATAGATTTGTACAAGCGATTTATTTTCAAACTGTTAAGGACATAACTTGCTGACTGTACCTATATGTAGCCAGGCTTATAACTAATCTACTTACCTATTACATTATTATACATACTTGATGACATTGATTCATGTGAATGTGACTGACCTCATGCATGACTAAGGGCGGATTCGACCAAGAGAGAATAACTGTTATGCTTAGATAAAATGACCAGTTATTCAAGAGTAAATCGAAATTACGTTTTACCACACACTATTCTCAGAGTATTTTGCCTATTCGGGAATAGTCGCTATACCACCATTTCGCGGGGAATAACAGAGTTAATCCGCGAGTATTTATTTATTTATTTTTTTATTTTAATGGCGTCCGCGTGCCATATGTCAGTGACATTTGTTTGACATTTGACTTTGACCGCTACAGATACGTAAAAGGCGACAAAATAGAGTTGACAAGACTATGCCTTTTAAATAGTTTGTTTATAGAACAATGACAATTGGCAGGATAATACGTTCATTCACATATTCACTCACTAATGAAGGAATAAGAACATAGATATAGTATATTAAAAGGGGTAGATGCGCTACCGAGCGACCGGGTGTAAGGGATAGATATATTATGACGTCAAAATATGGGGTTGCCATGATCAGAAAAAGTACCCTTAACGGTGTAGCATCCGTTAATGTGCAGATTACTAGTTAAAGCACGGAAATCGTCTACTTTAAGAAAAAAATCGGTACTATTATGTATTCTGTGCTTTAAGAGGATTGTCAACCACGTGGTCTCCATACAAACGGCGATAACGTTTCCCACCCTATAAACCTTAACCTACAGCAATGAATTTTTGGTATGCTTTTGAAATGCCTAAAAACTAGGGCTGTACGTTTTGATTTTTAAAACATTCATTGTAGATTTGAAAATATTGGCACTTCTGTGTTTTGTATGAAATCACTAAAATGCAAATATTTCGAAATCTATTATAAATATTTAAAAAATCAAAACGTACAGCCCTAGTATTTAGGCATTTCAAAAAAATACCAAAAATTAATTACTGTAGGTTAAGGTTTAGAGGGTGGGAAACGTTATCGCCGTTTGTATGGAGACCACGTGGTTGACAATCCTCTTAACTGACTCGACCAGTTGATCTGCAGATTAACGGATTCCGTACTTTAACGGTAACATACGTATACATAGAATAGAAATGGAAATAAACTTTATTCGCAGTAATTGTGGTACAGCAGAGATATTAATAAAATGTTTAGACAATTCGCCATTTCCAGCATGCAAAAACTCAGTATAATTATAAATGGTATTAAGAAAAATAAAAACACGTCTTCCCTGCTAAAATCGAACTAAAGTTAAATAACAATCGTCATTGCAGTCGGGACGGGAGTACACACAACTGCCCTGCTAAAAAAAGAGAGATAGAGTAAACTAGCTGGGGTTCGCTCAGGTAGTTGATATGAGATTGTGTGGTTAATGGAATAAAAAGATAAACTTTAAATTAAAACAGGTAAAGTCTTTATTAAACGTTGGAATACAGAACTTTTTTTATTAACGTTAGTTTTTCTGTTTTTCGGAAACAATTTTTTTCAAAATGTTTTGAACAAATTCGTGTGTGGCACCCAATTCTTTTTTCCATTTGCTTCTATCCATTTTTCACGAGTTTTATCTTCCGTCGGAAATCTGGAAAAATTAAATCGCTTGAAATTCCCTGAAATATGGGGTAATTTTTGGGGAAAATTTTCTATATAGTAGGCATCCGGAAATCGAATTATAAACCTACTGATTTTAGTAGACGTCAAAGCTAAGCTGACTTCTACTATTACGTAGATGTACGCAATTTTACCGGTTTGTATGTCAAATGTTTACGAGGTTATTTTTAGAAATAATTTTTAGATTTTTCCTATTTATCAGGTATTTCATGATATAACTAATGATATAGCTCAGAAACTTGGTTCCTGTGAGATTTGAGAAAGAAATACGCGATCAAAATATAGAAAACAGTGTACTTACGCATGAAATGTAACACCCGCTTATTTTCTTTGATTGTTGCTTTTGCAGCCAACTATCGAACACCCCACCATTTTGTATGCTAGACACAAACACAACACATACGATTTATAATAAATTTTGGGTATCAATTAGGTAGTAATCCACAAAATCTTTAATTTCTTTGCCACTCTTGATATAACCCACTTGTTTGTTTGACCTAGTTGAACTGTACCAATAACCCGACCATGAAATAAAGTCCGGTCGGTGATAGAGAAAAAACATGACACTCTTCTCTATTTCCTCCTATAGGAATCTCAATAAGACGATCTCGCTCTATCAAAGCATGTCAGACCCTTGAATAAGAATCCCAAGAGTAACTTATCTTTGGATTGCATGGAAAAATGACCATTTCTTTACTCGAGAAAAAAATCGTGGAATAGATGTATTCTTGGTATAGTTATTCCCGTTTATATTGAAGTTTGGACGAATCCACCCTAAGTATTACAACACTATCTTTCTATATACTTTTGAAGTACGTAGGTAAGTAATTATCTCTATTTTAGATAATCTTATTCGGTTGATAATGTACTTCGGATTTTAACTGATAGCTAACAAACATTCATAAAATCAAACACCATGTTATACAAAAAACAGCTTTATTTCTAACAACACAAAGTTCACTTCATTTGTATCATGTGGGCTAGGGACCAGTCGTGTTTGGTCTCCGCAAAGTCTTGAATATGTATTCCATCAGAGGTCACCACGCCTACTTGGTACCGCGTCCAAGCGCGAGCGTCACGGTATAAGAGAACCTCCATACATTTGTGGACGATGGCTCTAAAAAAAAAAATTATAGAGTAAAAAAACGTCCAAAAAACACTTTTGTTGTATGGGAGCCTCACTAAAATGTTTTTTTATTATTTCGCTTTTAGTATTATCATAGCGGCAATAGAAATACATCATCTGTGAAAATTTCAACTGTCTAGCTATCACGGTTCATGAGATACAGCCTGGTGACAGACAGACAGACGGACAGCGGAGTCTTCCCGTTTTTACCCTATCCTAACCACAAAAAGGTTTAATATCAGTTAATGTTTAACATCAGCTATTTATTAACCATGGGGTCAATTCTGCTAATGTTAACGTCGAAATCGTAGTTTAATGGTGTTTGAATGGTAATGCTTTTTGACACAGTTCTTGTTACTTAACCCAAAACCGAAATACATTCGGCCAATATATTTGCGCAAAATATCCAAAACTTTTATTCTAAGCCCTTGATACAACGTAAATGATTTATTTCCATTGGTGGCGCTACTGAGCTCATCGAACCACCTTAAACCCAAAACGGAAACACATTGGGCGGTTTTCCACTTACCGGCACGGCGACGGGACGGCGACGGCCCGGCGACGGGCCGGCGCTCCGTTTTTCCACTAGACGGCGACGGCACGGCGACGGCGACGGCGCGGGCTACGCTCAGTACAGACACGCACGCCAATTTTACAAGACTTAAAAATGTCCTCGTCTAGTCGTCGTACTATTTATTTGCTCTACCTTTTACATTTAAGGAGAAAATATCTACAACGTAGAAAAGTAAATTTTTGGGTCGATCCACTTATTAAAGTTAGGTATTTAAAGGGTTCTTACTATACTTTATTTGATAAACTAAAAATGAACAATAAGCAATTCTTTAACTATTTTCGAATGACTCAAGAAACATTTAATTATCTGTTGGAGAATTTATGTGAAACAATCCAAAAGAAGGATACTAAATTTTTTCAAAAACAGTTTTCGACTGAACGCACCGATCGAAAAACAGTTTATCCACTAACGCCATCTGTGCAATCAGTTGAATTTGAATATTACGTATGCCGTACCGTAGAGTTTGCCAAAACTGTGTTGGTATGGCTTATGCAGCGAATAGAATAGATGGCGCTAGCACAATAAAGAAAAAAGAATATCGAAAAAACTGTAAATCTACAGTTGAAACTATATAGGTACTAATAATTATTACCAATTTTTATTATATTTGGAATTTATCAATTAACCTAACTATTACAATAATGTACCTACGTACAAATGACTTTTATGTTGTGGTATAAATAATAAGAATATCTTGTAATATGCTGTAAGTATAAAAAAATTAAATATGGTATTTTGTAATTTATATCACATAAAAAAACAATATCAAACTTATGTTTGTAGTTCATTTCATACAAAATAAGTGCATACGACCTCAAATGTAAGCTTGTCAACAATAAGGTTGCGTTCGCGACTGTACAGGCTGAACCCTGCCCCGCGCGCGCACACACGCACGCACACGGCTACGTACGTATACAAAACACACACAGATTTGCCGGCCGGCGGCGGCATCGGTGGGGGTCAACGGGCCGTGCCGTCGCCGTCCCGTCGCCGTGCCGGTAAGTGGAAAAGCGTGCCATATAAACTTATACATTTATGCTGCCACGGCAGCCGTCGCCGGGCCGTCGCCGTCGCCGTCCCGTCGCCGTGCCGGTAAGTGGAAAACCGCCCATTGGGTCTCGATTTTGCGCTTAAGAAACAAGAACTGTGTCAAAAAGCATTACCATTCAAACACCATTGAAACACGATTTTGACGATAACATTAGCAGACTTGACCCTCAGTTAGCAACAAAATTCGTGTGTTAAGCGACGCGCGACACTGTTGCCAATGGTACATAATTAGGTATTAAAACACTCATGCGATAAACCCACATTCGTGTTTTAATACCCCTCATTATACTACAGTTGCATAAATAACTATAACAGTACATCGAGCAGGCTGCAATGTTAGTGATTGATTGGATATTGCATGACAATGGCATTTGTGGGACACCTCAAAATCCCCCAAAACGCAGCCCACTACAAAAGTCCCCCACGACTTGTCATACAACGTGACATTTAGGCTGAGTTGCACCATCTAACTTTAACAATTAATAAACTTGTTAAAGAAACTTAACCGGTACTTTAACAAACTTGTTATTGCTAAAGTTAGATGGTGCAACTGAGCCTTAGTGTCGCGTGACTTTTCAAACGGCATGTGCCACATTTCAGCGTTGTTATTGTAAGACGTGCTAAATCCTCGGGTATAGATGATCGAAGTGATTGATGGATTGACACATACTTGGCAGCTTGTTCGTTCAGATTGCCCTTCTCGAGAGCATCTCGCAGTAGCGGAGTGGCCATATACGCCCCGAGGCCGGTGGCAATCGCAGAGTCTTCATAGGCTGTTCCTAGCTTGTCTACTGAACCGAGGAAAGGCTCACCATCCTATAAGAACAAAATAAAACTAGTAGGTAAAAAATTAAGATTAGATTTGATTTTTTGCATTTTATATCACATTGTTAGAATCGAATTGTTCAACGTGTTAGAAAATAACCCCTAATGCCGAATATGGTAGTTAGGGACCATCAAACTGAACAACTTAACTATGGGACCATCGCGAAAAAAAATCAGCTGTTTGTTTCATACAAAAATTAATAACGAAAATATCAAAATGTATGAAACAGCTAATTTTTTTTCGCGATTTCAGAGTTTATTTCAGAGATTTTTTTGATTTTTATTAGGTTTTGCGATCATTACCCTAGTTTTTCTTGTGGGCATTTTTATTTCTAAAAACATAACTGTGATTATTGATTGTATTGCATGTAATGTATACAAGTAATCAATTCATTGTTATATTTTTAATGACACAAAAAAAAAATTGTTAATTTTTATTGTGATAAATAACTTAGCTTGCACCTCCTATCAATTTTTTTGTATTAATATTGTTTTCGAACATAATAGTTGATGAATATGCACTCCCAGCGTTTAATTAATTCCTTTTTTGGATTTTGATTTAAATCAGTGATTTTTATTAAAAAATGATGCAATAAAAATCGTGATTTAAATCATGCAACCCTGGTTGATATTATAAGAGAAGTCTCAGGAGTGACTTGGAATAGAGTGGGGGGAAAACTGGTTAGAATGGAAAAGTATACAATATTTATAAACATGACCGTACGTACCTGTATGCCGGCTACAACATAGTTGTTCCACAAGGGGTCCATCTTGCTCCTCTTGTTGTATAGGACGCGAGTCAGCCAGCAGTACAGCGAGCGCGGCTTCAAGAGTAAACCATCTCCGACACACTTCTCATCAATACTGGAATAAGAAATTCCAATAGAATTGATTAGTTAAGCGGTAATATATTAATTATAGTAGTAAGTGGTATTTATTTATTTCATAATAGTAAAGTATCCACATTAAAAACTTATCTTAAGCAGGGTTGGAAAAAATCATGATTTTTTGCATAAAATAAAAAATCACAGATTTTTTTCAAAAAATAAAAAAAAAATGATTTTTTTTTTCAGGGGGCGAATTGTCTAATTTAAAAATCTATCGCAATCGCTCTCATTTGACAGTTTTTTGGTACAAATAAAAACTTACCAGAGAAATGCAGCAATGTGTCACATCCAACTGTCAAATGAAAGCGATTGCGAAGCCCCCTGATCTGATCAGCATTCTTAGAGATATAAGGATGTGTTAAATAAACTGTGAAATGAGCATAAAAATGTATGGAAATCTTGAAAAACTCTGATCCTTTTATTTCTTAGAATGCTGATCAGATCACTTGGGTGTGTATAGCGATCTGAATCCCCTCTATTCAGACCAGGGTTGACATGATTAAATCACATTGATTTAAATTAAGTGATTTTTTGAATAAAAATCATCGATTAAATCAAATTGCCTTTTTTATTTTCTATTTGTATAAAAATTAGGGATGCAACGATATAACTATTACGATACCGATACGAATAATGAATGCATCGTAATAGCGAATACGATAACGAATGCGATAACGAATGCATAACGATTCTTTTATTAACGGAGCTCGGTGGCGCAGTGGTTTAGCGCCCTGCCCAGCGATTGCGGAAGTTAAGCAACGTTCGCAAGGGTCGGTCATGGGATGGGTGACCAAAAATTTATTATCTCGAGCTCTTCCGTGCTTCGGAAGGCACGTTAAGCCGTTGGTCCCGGCTGCATTTGCAGTCGTTAACACCCACCAATCCGCATTGGGCCCGCGTGGTGGGTTATGGCCCGTCCTCCTTACCACCTATAAAGAAGGCCTGTGCCCCAGCAGTGGGGACATCAAAAATGGCTGATGGACATGGATACAACCAGTAACAATCTTTTCGAATCTACAGTAGCTGGTTCGATGGAAAAATACTTGTGGGTGTTTTAAGTTAGGAAATACAGTATTTTTGTTCAATAACTTGAATAGATTGTATCCATCTATGCATTGGATGCATTTAAAATTGTCAATGTCAGTGGCAAACGTCGAAAATATGAAAGATGGCTGTCATAAGTGATGCCAGCGCAAACATCGATGCTGTCTTGCTTTCCTTTTAACTCAAAATAAATTACATTAAACTAATTTCAAGAATCGTTATAAATCGTAATACTTTTTACGATACCGATGATCGTCAAAAATTACAATAACCTGCGGTTTACGATCCCTAATAAAAATATAAAATTCTTAATTTTAAATAATTGATAGACACATAAAAATGTATTAAATGTAACTTTGTGTTAGAATTACTGCTTTATACTGTTTTTTCTTCTAAAAAAACTGCTAAATCATCTGTTCTAATATTTAACTTTCACCAGGCATTTTTATTTTGAACTGTTTTATTGATCTTTACTTGTGTTTCTTCCGAATTAAAGTGTTAAATAAGTCAAACAAAAGCGCGTTGTGGTTTCACGCACTATATTAAGTGGATTTTAAAGGCTCAAGCAAAAAATCGATTAATATCAGATTTTTTGATTTTATGAAAAAAATCAGTGATTTTTGATTTTTTGCAAAAAATCATGATTTTTTTCCAACCCTGTTCAGACCCTGTATGGCCATCATCAGATCACAGTTAGCTCAATCCATGGCAGAGAACCAAGGGTTCAAAGCTACCTTGTTTGTATGAAAATCAACTGGTGTCTTTAATTATGTAACCATCACTTTAAATAATGTTTGTTATTTCCTAGTTTTCATACCAAATTAAAGATTGATCACCATGTACTTACATTTTCTGTTCAATAATATCCTTTAGATACTGGAAATCGGCATAATCACCCCCAGATCCCAGCAGGATAAGGTCGTTCACCTTCATAACACGGGGACAATCTCTGAACCTCGCCAATGAGCCGTAAGAGCCAAGAGTGTCAGCAGCGATAACTATTCCTTTGTCAAACTTTAGACCGATAACTGTTGTAGTTGTGGTGATTGGGGTAGCAGAGCTGATAAAGAGAAGAAAGAGAGTTTTAATAATCTATGGTTATCAATTAGACATAACAAAAATATAATTGTCACTATCACTAGAGCCGCCCTCAGTCGCCTTTGATTACATTACAAGGCTTCGGTGTAATGTGGAATTTGACACCATGGGTTCCGCTTGTGGAGGGAGTTAACCTGATGAAAATAATGTTAGAATCATTTCAATCAGTCTAGTGGTATTTGCGTAATCGGCAAACATACATAAAAAACATACAGATTAACAGAAAACCTCCTCCTTTTTTGAAGTCGGTCAAAAAGGTAGTCTATGTTCTTTCCCAAGCTCTACTTTATCTCTGTACCAAATTTCATCAAAATTGGTTAGTGGTTTAGGCGTGAGAACGTAAAAGACAGACAGACAGCTGACAGTTACTTTTGCATTTATAATTATATATACGCCTCGTGAAGAAGCAGAGTCTGTAGGATCAAATAACTGAGCAAACCACTGGATACTGGCGAAATCCAAAAGGAAACCAAAGCCCAAAAAGAAGAAGAATAATATTAGTATTAGTATGTATCTGTAAACTTAGACGACTACACTATTGTATTAGGAACTCCTGTAAGAACAGCTGTTAAAATAAAAATAAAATTAATAAATAAAATAATATGGATTAGTAAGGATAACCTCATTAACAGCTAAATTTGTTCTTTCCTATGTCTCAAACGTAAACAGTTCACAAATCAAAGGCGATAAAAATTTAGTTTTGTTTGAAGCTAATAGGTACCAGTACTTTAAAAATAAGGTTATCTTAATTTCATAATTATATTTTGAAATCCAACTACTTACTGAGCTTTAAAATCTTGTGCTGAATGACTTCCAGGGCCAAAATTGGATGAATTACCAGGGAAATTGTAAAAAGCGCCTGGGGAAGGTCCATTTTGCCATAGAGGCGCTGGATTGAACATATCACCCATAAATGCCATTTTTTGCAATCTAACACGTTAATTAATTAATTCTCAAAATTATCCCAGCTTTTAAACCTTGTCTGAGTAGTCGGAATTTAATTATAATAAAAAAAATATAAATTTCGTACGATGACAAGCGGCTACGAAAATGACAAACAAAATTTTGCTCTTTTTTTTTTTGGTTATTTTTTTCCGCTTCGAGCAGAAAAGGCAAAGGCTCATTTGCGCCATACAGCCATGACTTCAGAGTTTATTTAATGTTTTCAGTCTTCATTCTTATGTCTTCTATAGAGGCGCGTTCCAAACCTACACTCCGAGTGCAACATAACCACAACCAAACGCTCTAACGGCGTTCCAAACATTTGGAGCGTGACGTTCGGTTGACACAACCGTGTCGTTCCAAACGTCTGGGGGCTTACCATCAGCAAATAAGAAACCGTTCAGTTCAAAAGCAGGCTTTAAACAGGACTGCTTAAGGCCTGCTTTCTTACTATCCGTTGAGGTCATAGTACGAAAAGTAAAGCAGTTCAATATAAGCCCTGCTATAAGAGCTCATAGTAAGGCCCCAGAGCGTTGCAACCAAACAACCATCAAAATTATGGTTGTAAAACGCTCTGACGTTTGTCTATAGAAAAAATGTCAATGTCATTTGACATTATTTTGTATTTTTGATGTTTTTATGTCTAATTTTTAAAATAATCATGGTAGATCCTCTAAAAACGGATTTTATTTGATTTAGTATAAAGAAAAGTTTAAATTTTTCGTATTCCAAATGGAAAATTAAGAATTTGTATTGACATTGACATTTAAAGTTCTTAGTCGTTCCAAACCTTAGAGCGAGTTAAAAAACAACCAAACAACCGACGCTCAAACGTACCGAACGTAACCTAGTGCTTCTTATAAAATTGTATAGAGCAGTATAGGATGCTCTCTTTCAGATTTAATTTAGTTTTAATTTAGTTTATTTAATTTACAAAAAACCTAAAATATGATTATGCAGAAAAAAAATTGAAACTGTTGGTAAAATAAAACTTAATGTTATCTATTTTTGAATAAGATCATGCTGATTTATGCGATGATTTTAATAATATTGAGGTTTTTTGCAAAGTTTTTAATATGAGTTGAGTGAAATGGAACGAATGGAACCATCATGGAACATTGAGCTTATCGTTCAACAACAGATAGATAGATTAAAAAAAAATACATCGGGAAATGTCATTGTTTATGCATATTTTTCATTTAAAATTACACAATAGTGATTCAAAATGTACCAAAAACCATTAAAAAATATTTTTAGAACTACATAATCTGAAACAATACGAACTTCAGCTAACTTCATTCATACAAAACTTATTTTTGAACGAAGTGCTAAATGTCAGAAATGTCATGCCATGCATGTCATTTGTCTGTCATTGTTGTGCAGCTAAGTTCACGCTCTTTCTGTTTCCTTTCAAAAATTTGACACAACAAAATGTCTAAAAGAGGTGCGTGAAATAATAAAATATCCGTTTTAATCCATGTAGAAAGTGAATAAAATCATTTACAAAAATGTGGCGAATCGGCCTATCTACGGTTTGATCTAAAACCGTGTATATTTCGTTATTACCTTGACGGATTTGTGTTATGGTGGTGTAAAATGTACAGTGTGATTTTTTCTGATTCAAGGACGTGGTGGTTCCGCGGGAGCGAAGTTCCGCATCTCCCTGGGTCTCCCAGTTGGAGCCGTCATCAACTGTGCAGATAACACAGGTGGATATTGACTTTGTTTGTGATTCATAACCTCAAAACTTTTAGGGGAAGACTGGTGATGATAACACAATCTAGAACACAAAAGTGTTTTGAATCATAATGATGTCTACCTTGGCTGTGTCTGAAGTCTTCTAATTGCCTTAATTTACACAAATCTTATCGGGTCTAGCTATGCACTATTTGATTGATTTCATGACATTGTTTTATACTATCATTACTTAGTTAATTAAATTCCCAACCTTTTGTTGCAGTAACCTACAAACAAAAGTAATTTTCTTTACTTAGCCAACTTTAGTTTGGAGAGTCAAGTTCATACCGTCTGTAAACTAATTAGAATGATTATCTGGCTTCCAGGTGCAAAGAACTTGTATGTCATCGCCGTACAAGGTATCAAGGGTCGCCTCAACAGACTGCCGGCGGCTGGTTCTGGGGACATGATTGTCGCAACTGTCAAGAAAGGAAAACCTGAACTAAGAAAAAAGGTAAAGCTACATTAGATGTGTGTTAAGAACTTCTTTCGATTATTAACACTATAAAAAAAGTTGCTAGAATTATCTTGTGTTAGGTTTTTTTTTCTGATTTGAAATCTGCAATCAGTGCTTTCCACTATAAGCAAATGAGTTCCAGTCTTCGATCTTCCACCACCATCTTGTGTTAGGTGAAAATGAGATTTTGTGCATCATGCAAGTTTGCTTAACAAATTATCTTTATTTTAATTTGAAACATTTATGCAAAGAGTTTACGAAGTTACTTGTTAGCCAAATAGAATGTTACCCATAAAATGCACCAGCATTTAGGTAAAATTATAGTATTATACATTTTTAAATGGAATTATAGTATTCACTTAATTTGGGCAGGATGATCAATACAGCTTTTTTCTATTAACTTTTTACACACAGTTTAGTTAACAATTTATTGGAGTTGACAAAATAAACCTCAATATTGCTAAGTAAACATTACGTTTTGTGTTTAAATAAATAGCAGATTGAAAACTTAGTTAGTTTTAAGAATATTCATTTGCGCTGATGATACACCCAAAGGTTTCGCTTTTATGCTGAATTGTACAACAGTGTGTTGAAACACCTTGGCTGACTGAGCAAATGAATAAAATAATACCATATTTGAGATAGGCTACCTACAGTAATTGCAAATTCAGTGGCCACTGTAGCAAAAGATAGGTACAGTAAAAAGTGTCAAGATGTTTGCCTCATACTCTACCGAATGGTTTAATATTTTATAATCCCTAAAACCGCATTTTTAAATACTTTTCTGACATTTTCCAGTAACAAAATCAATGGTTTAATTTCAATCTACCATCTCTTCTTTCCAGGTAATGCCTGCAGTGGTAATCCGACAGCGGAAACCGTTCAGAAGGCGGGACGGGGTGTTTATATACTTCGAAGACAACGCAGGCGTTATAGTGAACAACAAGGGCGAAATGAAGGGATCAGCTATCACAGGACCCGTAGCGAAGGAGTGCGCAGATCTATGGCCCCGTATCGCCTCCAACGCGAGCTCTATAGCTTGAACTTAATATATGGTTAAGAAAATTTGTG
Source organism: Agriphila straminella (assembly GCA_950108535.1). Taxonomy (NCBI): domain Eukaryota; kingdom Metazoa; phylum Arthropoda; class Insecta; order Lepidoptera; family Crambidae; genus Agriphila; species Agriphila straminella. Next base: position 16,185,416 of record OX467304.1, read on the forward strand.
TGTTTTATTGTTTCTACCAATAGTGTCCTTGAAGGGTGTATATTGGGCCCCCTTTTTTATAATCAGTATTTAAAGTTGAGTGGTAGGTAGACATAACAAGGGGGAAATGAATGGATGGGCTATAACAGGACCCGTAGCGAAGGAGTGTGCAGATCTATGGCCGCGTATCGCCTACAATGCAAGCTTTATAATGAAAATGATTGTTTCATTGCTTATTGGCACTGTCCTTCAAGGTGGTGTATTGGGGCCACCTTTTTATAGTCAATACAGATAAAAGTGCGAGGCATATCTTGCAATCGGGTGGGGATTGCGCGGAAGCGTATTTTGGGGGCATGCGTAGCGGTGAGGGGGGCGCGCTATTGGTCGCTCACAAGAGCACATGCGCGAACTTATCCCCGTGTCCTACATCCTGGCATGGACCACTTTGAAAACCGCAACTAACTACATTTCTCACCAATTAGTCCTTCTTCTTCTTGTCAATGCAGGCGGTTTCCGCAACTCGACGTCTATTGCGCCTATTTTGCGTTGGAGGGTGTGCGGCCGGATCACTCCAGCCAGCTCAGCTCAGCCAGAACCGCTCCAAGGGCTTTCACATTCGTGATCGCTTCCTGGACGCTGCCCGGCGAGCCGAGGTACCTCGCCCGGTAGGAGGCCACCCCTCTGCATTCCAGCAGTACGTGGGCGGCTGTTTCCTCTTCCTCCATGCATTTAGTCCTTACTAGTCCCACTTTTTCGGAATTAGTCCCAAAAAGGACTGAACGATATAAGCGATTTAAGGTCCATGCCAAAGCAAACCATTTTGGCAGGGACAGGCTATATCTAGTGAACCATTACACCTAGCCAGGATCTGATTATTCAAAACCTAATATTTACAACGATTCTTAGACGAATATCAGATCAACTTTAACCCGGCGAGCCTGTGGTTAAAAAAGTTACACCGAGCATGTGGTGGGGTTTGCCAAACCCCAACATATAACTACCTATAAATGCCAATTTATTAAACCAAGACTTAAGAATTTATTCGTATTTTGAAATATGGTTTATATTTAGGGTATTAAATAAAAAACATTGTATATTTATATACTTTTATTGTATTATTTATCAAAAATACTAAAACATAACATTTACAAAAAACAAAAAAAAGGAACTTCTGAAAAAAGAACTAAAATCAACTAATTCTTTAAAAAAATATATAAAATCAACTTTAAAAACTTAAAGAATATCAGACCCTCAATAACATATTTTTTTTAAAGAATTAGTTGATTTTAGTTTTAGGTATCTAGCATCGAGGCCAATGCAGGCCACAGAGCACTTTTTATGCAGGCGTTATAGTGAACATCAAAGGGGAGATGAATAGATTGCTATCACAGGACACCTAGCGATGCAGCTTCGTAATCATGAGCGCCCCTGGCAAGCCCCAAGACTTATTTCTATGATGTAGTGAGCGCCCCTGGTAAGGTTTGAATTTTGCGCTCCAGAAGACCCCAAGACATATTTCTAGGATAATGAGCGAGCGCCCATGGCAAGATTTGAATTTTGCGCTCCAGAAGACCCCAAGACATATTTCTAGGATAATGAGCGAGCGCCCATGGCAAGATTTGAATATTGCGCCCCAAGACTTTCTTCTAGCTATGGGCTGCGCCCCGCCCCCTTGCCAGTCCCTTAGCTACCCAGGCGCGGATCCACCGTTATGGGCATGCCCACAACACTAATCGACTTGTGACGTCACGTCGTCGTGTAAAAAAATAAAAATAATTAAAATGAATCGTGAATCGTGCGTGATTCGAAACGCAGCAAAGAGTTAGATGAAACTGACTAATAATCGAGCTGCGCGGCCGTTTTCTTTACTATAAACAAGCAAGATTAGTGTATGAAACTGACTAAAAATCGCGCTTCGCGACCATTGTTTTTTACTGTAAAAGGCTAGATTACACAGTTACTGGATGAAACTGACTAAAAATCGCGCTGCGCGACCATTGTTTTTTACTGTAAAAGGCAAGATTACACAGTTACTGGATGAAACCGACTAAAAATCGCGCTGCGCGACCATTGTTTTTTACTGTAAAAGGCTAGATTAAACAGTTACTGGATGAAACTGACTAAAAATCGCGCTGCGCGACCATTGTTTTTTACTGTAAAAGGCAAGATTACACAGTTACTGGATGAAACCGACTAAAAATCGCGCTTCGCGACCATTGTTTTTTACTGTAAAAGGCTAGATTACACAGTTACTTACTGGATGAAACTGACTAAAAATCGCGCTGCGCGACCATTGTTTTTTACTGTAAAAGGCAAGATTACACAGTTACTGGATGAAACTGACTAAAAATCGCGCTTCGCGACCATTTTTTTTTACTGTAAAAGGCTAGATTACACAGTTACTGGATGAAACTGACTAAAAATCGCGCTTCGCGACCATTGTTTTTTACTGTAAAAGGCAAGATTACACAGTTACTGGATGAAACTGACTAAAAATCGCGCTTCGCGACCATTGTTTTTTACTGTAAAAGGCTAGATTACACAGTTACTGGATGAAACTGACTAAAAATCGCGCTGCGCGACCATTGTTTTTTACTGTAAAAGGCAAGATTACACAGTTATGGATGAAACCGACTAAAAATCGCGCTGCGCGACCATTGTTTTTTACTGTAAAAGGCTAGATTACACAGTTACTGGATGAAACTGACTAAAAATCGCGCTTCGCGACCATTGTTTTTTACTGTAAAAGGCAAGATTACACAGTTACTGGATGAAACTGACTAAAAATCGCGCTTCGCGACCATTTTTTTTTACTGTAAAAGGCTAGATTACACAGTTACTGGATGAAACTGACTAAAAATCGCGCTTCGCGACCATTGTTTTTTACTGTAAAAGGCAAGATTACACAGTTACTGGATGAAACTGACTAAAAATCGCGCTTCGCGACCATTGTTTTTTACTGTAAAAGGCTAGATTACACAGTTACTGGATGAAACTGACTAAAAATCGCGCTGCGCGACCATTGTTTTTTACTGTAAAAGGCAAGATTACACAGTTATGGATGAAACCGACTAAAAATCGCGCTGCGCGACCATTGTTTTTTACTGTAAAAGGCTAGATTACACAGTTACTGGATGAAACTGACTAAAAATCGCGCTTCGCGACCATTGTTTTTTACTGTAAAAGGCAAGATTACACAGTTACTGGATGAAACTGACTAAAAATCGCGCTGCGCGGCCGTTTTCTTTACTATAGTCTTGCCTCGGGCTATCCCTGGCTATTGGGCAATTTATTTGGCCCGCTACGGTTTGCAAAAGCACTAAACCTGGCCCTCCACAAAATTGTGTTGGACACCCCTCTTCTAGAGCACCCGATAATAATCTAAAAAAAAAACAAGGGCGAAAATGCTATTTACTGCACAGTTCATGAGTCATGATTGTGAGCGAGTTCGTACTCCGACTCGCACTTGGCCGATTTTTGGGTGGCTGTGCCCACAACCTTTTTTGAGGGCTGGATCCGCGCCTGTAGCTACCTACGACGCTGAGCGAAGGAGTGTGCAGATTACCTATAATGTATATGGCCGCGTATCTCCTCCAACGCGAGGAGAGCGCTGTACTTTGAAGTTTGAACATTATCACCTATGGTATCCCTCAAGGGCATCTCAAGGGAGTGTATTAGGGCTGCTGGGCCTCTTTTGTCGAGTTGATAGCTATTAGTCTATGAAAAGATTGTTTTACATCTAAATCATAAAGTTAATATACCTACCTTCCGTCAGGTATATTAACTTTATGATCTAAATAGAACACAAAAAAAACTAAAGTTTTTCCTATTTACTTTCAAACCCTTTTTTATCTTGTTGCAATTTTCATTATTATGACTTGGTGTGCAATTTCGTCAGTAACCTTAACGACTCCGTGGCGCAACGGTAGCGCGTCTGACTCCAGATCAGAAGGTTGCGTGTTCAAATCACGTCGGGGTCATTTAATATCTTTTTTATTTTACGTCCATTTTCAAAATTTTTGCTTTTCATTTACATACAAAAGGTTTAGAAAATAAATAGGAAAACTATTAAGAGACATTAATCATTGTCGTTTTTCGTGATTCAATCACAAAAAAACGATTGTGTAAATTTGCGAAATTATCACGGTAGATATCACGCGATGTTCAGCAAATGACGGACCTAATGCTATTAGGCATTCTCTGCCAGTCAATAACTTTCTTTATTATATTTAAAAAATATTAGAAATATAAATAAAACAAAGCTTAGTAGAAAGATAGCTTATATTACGAAATTACAGTCTATGTAGAAATATTACAGTGTTGCGAAAAGCCCTTTGGTTTAAATTGTTCAAATATATTTTTTTAAACAGCTATTGTATTTGCCATAATGTTATTGTTCAAAAATTACTTGAATCTGATAATTACTTTCTCTTAGTTTTTTTAAGTTTCTTCATCTTTTCCTCTTTTACCCCCATAAATTCAACCTTAATTAATGGAAATTAGAAGCCTGGCAATGGCAACACTAGTGAAAACATAAACTACGCAGTCCAGCATCATTTTATTTAATCTGAGTTGCGTATTCAACCATAGTTTTAAAATTAGCAAGATCTGAGTTTGAGTTTAGTTTGTTGAATCTCTGCTCAAGCACCGTTCTAAAAAATTAATACTCTATTTAAAACTAGTTTAAAGTAGAAATCAATGCTTGAGCAACGTTCTGCAATAAGCGCTTAAAGGCAAACACGCCTGATGGTAAGCGATAATGCGATCTACGATGAAACGCGCTTGCCTAGAATTAACCTATTCACTCGGCACTAGAAGGCCTCCAGATTGTACCTATCAGGAAACTACAGGGTGTGTTAGTAGCACCCTAGCGAAAACTATAAGGGATAATTCTACCCTTAGAAATAAGCAACTTTCTATATGGAGCCACTTGTCGCAAATGCATAGTTGTTAAAGTGGAAGTTTCACTCGCAAAATTCATGAAAATTTTTGTGTTTTTTTATTAGTTGTATAGAACCTAAACAGAAAAATAATTGAAATATAAAAAAATTATAAACCCGCAATGTATAATTGTTTATCCGCGATATTATCGAGTTGTTACACGTACATTGCTTCTCAACAAAAAATCAAAAATTTGATTTTGATTTTTCATTGAGAAGCAATATTTTTTGTTTTAATTATTTTTCTGTTTAGGTTCTATACAACTAAGACAGACTCTGTGTGATAGCAAAATAATAAAAAAACACTAAATTTTTCATGAATTTTGCGACTGAATCTTTCACTTCAGACTATGCCCTGAAAGTTTTCTCTAGGGTGCTAACTAACACTCTGTATTTGGTGATCAAAAACAGTAATAAATAATAGCAAAGTGCTAATCGCAACACTGTCACAATAGATATCCCTATCGCCTCTTCTTGTGTCCTTTGGTCGGTCCTTTCACGAAGCACCAGTCAACCGATATCGACTGACCCAGGATATCTGCACCGTTCAGTGATTCTCGGGCACTCTGCAACAAACATATTCTTTATAAGCTATAGCGATACAAGCGTCAATGAAAAAATAAATAAAAAAACGATTCCATCTTTTGTCTTTAACTTGTTTATGGCCAAAAGAATCATACAGTTAAGGCCGCCTTAAATTAAAAAAGTTATCAGATTTGACAGAAACTCATGAAACTGACAAACTTCCTTAAAGTTAAGGAGACCTTAACTCCTGTTACCTAAAATGAAGATCTCACCAAGACCTTCAATTTCGTCAAAGACACCATCAATCTAGGATGAGTACTTTTCGAGATATTGCTGTTTTGAGTTTTAGTTAAGAAGCCTTTGAGTATTCGGCGGTTATTGAATATGGCCCGGTTTGGTCTGAGATTTGCGTGATACGTTATGTACGATTATGTGGGTAACCCGGGGGCTAATTGTCTAATTTCAAAATCTATCGCAATCACTTTCAGGATGTGATACATTGATGCTTCTTTTTGGCACAAATAAAAACTTAACAAAGAAATGCAGCAATGTGTCACATCCATCTGTCAAATGACAGCGATTGCGATAGATATTGAAAATAAGACAATACCCTGGTTTGGTCTGAGATTTGCGTGATACGTAATGCACAACCACCACATTATGTGGATAACCAGATAACCAAAACAAATATGGCTGGACGTGGTAAAATGGACATAATAAGTAAAAATAAAATAAAAAAGCTTTTTATTCCATATCTAGTATCTATCTATGTAAGTACCTTACATTTTATTTGTGTTAGTTAGACCTAAACCTTATGCTAATTAGGGTAAATGTCTGGAAAAACGGAAATATTATGCTCGAATAACATCTCTCAGGACGACACCCTAGATAGAGAAATATTTGGAAGGCAGACCCCGCCATCATATGTGAATAATAATTGAGCACGAGAGAGAGATTTAGGTATTAGTAGATGGTTTTAGATTTAGATCATTTTGGCTCCACATCTTTGGAAAAATCACTATATAAAATTGCATTCAAACTCACCGCAGCTTGCTTATACGTTTCATACTCGACGAGAGCATATCCTTTGAGGAAACCAGTGCGCCTGTCCAAGTTTAGATGGATATTCTTGATCTCACCAAACTCCGAGAACTGATTCTGAAATAAAATAAAAAATATATTTGGAGAAATCTTAACTCGAATTTCTAGGCTTTGGCCATCTGACAGAAATCACAGTTACATTGCTGCTTTAGTAAGGATCAATATTACAACAGTAACTAATAGTTACTTAAAGCAGCAATGTAACTGCGACTTCTGTCAGTCTCAAACAGAAGTTGATTGCAACAGAGTTACTTCATCAGCACCTAATCTCCTCCCTCGAAACAATACTTGGTAACGCTAAAAGTAGATAGCATTTTTTTAACACCACCACCGACAGAAAATAACAATACCTGCTAATTAATGAATATTTACCTGAATATCCTCTTCTTGTGCCTCCTCATGAACGTTACTGACGAAGAGGATCCATCCCTCCACCGACCTCTGAGGGCCCGGGGTGGTGCCGTCACCTTCTGGAGCCAAACTGTCATACCTGACAAACAAACCAGAATAATGTGGAATAACACTCTCACTCTAAACGCCACACCTATTGCTCTCACTCCCACTCATAGTGGGAAGTAAGCCTCTATTTTCAATCCCATTCTTTATCAGTGTGGGTTGTATTGTATATGAATGCAATTATTTTTTGACAAATTAACAATAATAATTACTTATAGTCTGGCGACTGATTGTATATTAATATTATAAAAAAAAACAGATTGTAATTGAAATTAGTAGCTGGAAAGTTTTGTAGCTATAATCAGTAATTAGTTATTCTTTTCCCGGTATTGTTTAACTCTTTAACGCCCGGAAAAAAATACAACAATAGATTTCTATTGTTGTTTGTGCCCGATAGGGCACAGCGGGCGTTGACGAGTTAAATATTACATTTTCTGTAGCATTTTTGTTAGGTATTTTTGCAATCATCTGTGTTCAATCTCAGGGAACGATACTTTAAAAGAATACAATATAATTGGATTATAAGGCTAAAAAAACAATGCCATAAAATGAATTTAAAAATAAAAGTACTTATGGAGTACTTGACACTGGCGAAAATTACTTCCAAGAGGAAAGTAGATTGCCAAAATAAAAATAAGAAGGATTATAAGGATGTTGACTGAGATATTAAGTCAAATTTATTATCTTCTCAATAAAACTGATATTATAATATATAACTATTTATTCTCAGAAAACGAAAGATAGTTTCAAATATATTGTTAGTACAGAAAAAAGAATATAACATTATTGGATTTTATATTAATAATAATAATAAATGCTTGGACAATTTCACAATATAACATTATTGGATTTTATTTTGTTGAGGCACAAGGCTTTAAAAGATGGTATACTAAGTGTCCTTTCATTTATTTGTTCTCTTGACTTCGTTTGTTTTACTGTCATGTTTCACCTTTTTCACTTTTGTTTCTTTCTATAATAATAATTGTCTTAATTTTTTTCTCCTTGGTTACGCTATCTTGTCAACACATTTGGTTGCTAGGCACGTTTTCGCACATTTGTTGGACTCTGGCATGTCCCTAAATCAAATAAAACACTATATTTTCACTCCCGTACCCACATCCTATACTTAACGGCCCATAACCTCTAGGATTGTGGGAATGAGACCAGGAGACTTTTGTAACTTATTTATTGAGTGGCTCTACACTTTGCACTTTCTATAACATAATTCAACAGATTGACGTTCACAATTCTATAACTATAAATATGTTCACAACCACTTGATTCGAAGGCTTTACAATGAATGTGTCAAACTACAGAGCCACTGCTTAATAAATAAGTTACAAAAGTCTCCAGTGGCCCTACCATGAGTTGATGCAAACTGCTTACGTTACCGTAAACTATCGGATATACTGCTCACAGTCAGTGCGAGTGAAAGAGACAAAACGATGGTTTACGGTAACGTAAACAGTTTGCATCAACTCATGTAGATGCAAACTGTTTAGGCCACTGGTCTCAAGTAGGGCCACTGGTCTCATTCCCACAATCCTAGACCATTACCGACCCTTGCGAAAGTTTCTTAACCTTCGCAATCGCTGGGTCAGACGCTAAACCACTACGCCATCGAGCTCCTCAAATATTTATCATATCATTATTTAAATAAGTTGATGTAATAAAAAAATATACCTTCCCCTACTGCCTCTTTCAGCGCCTCCTCCACCCCCACCGTCGTTACCAAAACCACGTCCTTTACGTTTTCGCGCCTTTTCCTTCAATCTGGCAATTCCCTCTAAAACAAAATGCATGAAAAGTAGAGAGAAAGTTTTATACGAACTGACACTTGCCTAAAAAGCAATTAAATTATCAATAAAAGGATGTATAGAAAGTAGGCTATGCTACAATCACAGACCATACAACAAGTACTTTGGCTAGAATCAAGGATCTTATCTTATTTTGGCTACAATACAACATATATAACCTAAAAATTAAATACTAATATAGCCCAAAATAAGATTATTTTTACACGCAAAGGACATAATATAGGATGTAAATAGTGATAAATCAGATCCAGCCAAGCGTAGAGGCAGAAAATAATTGGGAAATAGCGAATGTAATTATAATAACATGAGAAATTGATACGTACGTTCTCCGTCTTCGTCAACCTCAAATTCCTCGGAATTCTCAATATCCAAAACGTCGGCCATTCTGTTTTGAGGATCTTTAGACTAAGATAACTGGAACTTGATTTAGCTTAGATATTTTAATTTTTCTAGACGTTTAAAAATATTAATTTCACTCGCCTCCACAGATTACTAATTTGTAGCAAGCTCGCGTCATACATATATAATACAAGGTTGCGTTCAGAACGTTTGAGCGTCGGTTGTTTGGTTGTTTTTTAACTCGCTCTAAGGTTTGGAACGACCAAGAACTTTAAATGTCAATGTCAATATAAATTCTTCATTTTCCATTTGGAATACGATTAATTTAAACTTTTCTTTATACTAAATCAAATAAAATCCGTTTTTTGAGGATCTACCATGATTATTTTAAAAATTAGACATAAAAACATCAAAAATACAAAATAATGTCAAATGACATTGACATTTTTTCTATAGTTAAACGTCAGAGCGTTTTACAACCATCATTTTTGATGGTTGTTTGGTTGCAACGCTCTGACGTTTGGAACGACACGGTTGTGTCAACCGAACGTCACGCTCAAATGTTTGGAACGCCGTTAGAGCGTTCGGTTGTGGTTAGGTTGCACTCGGAGTGTAGGTTTGGAACGCGCCTCTGAGGCGCGTTCCAAACCTACAAACGTCAGAGCGTTGCAACCAAACAACCATCAAAAGTGATGGTTGTAAAACGCTCTGACGTTTGTCTATAGAAAAAATGTCAATGTCATTTGACATTATTTTGTATTTTAGATGTTTTTATGTCTAATTTTTAAAATAATCATGGTAGATCCTCAAAAAACGGATTTTATTTGATTTAGTATAAAGAAAAGTTTAAATTATTCGTATTCCAAATGGAAAATGAAGAATTTGTATTGACATTGACATTTAAAGTTCTTGGTCGTTCCAAACCTTAGAGCGAGTTAAAAAACAACCAAACAACCGACGCTCAAACGTTCTGAACGCAACCCATCATTTTTGATAGTTGTTTGGTTGCAACGCTCTGACGTTTGGAACGACACGGTTGTGTCAACCGAACGTCACGCTCAAATGTTTGGAACGCCGGGTTGCGTTCAGAACGTTTGAGCGCCGGTTGTTTGGTTGTTTTTAAACTCGCTCTAAGGTTTGGAACGACCAAGAACTATATGTATGTCAATGTCGATACAAATTCTTAATTTTCCATTTGGAATACGAATAATTTAAACTTTTCTTTATACTAAATCAAATAAAATCCTTTTTTTGAGGATCTACCATAATTATTTTAAACATTAGACATAAAAACATCAAAAATACAAAATAATGTCAAATGACATTGACATTTTTTCTATAGACAAACGTCAGAGCGTTTTACAACCATCATTTTTGATGGTCGTTAGGTTGCAACGCTCTGACGTTTGGAACGACACGGTTGTGTCAACCGAACGTCACGCTCAAATGTTTGGAACGCCGTTAGAGCGTTCGGTTGTGGTTAGGTTGCACTCGGAGTGTAGGTTTGGAACGCGCCTCAGTTAGAGCGTTCGGTTGTGGTTAGGTTGCACCAGGGACAGGAATACCGGTATTTTCTGGGTAACGTTATCGTATAACGTTATCAGTAACGTTATAACGTTATACAAATAACGTTACTGATAACGGTAAAAAATACCGGTATTAGTATCGGTAATTATTAAGTTGTCTTTTTCTTGTAACGTTACCCTATTAACGTTAGAGATATCGGTAATTGAGTAACGGTAATGGTAACGTTACTCAAGTCCGTAGCCGGCCGGCATGGCTTTGTCGGTCGCCTAACATCAGTACAGGTTCAGTTCGCCATGCGTGCGCGAGTGTAATATTTTTTATATTTTGATTTTTTTGCACTGTGCTGTGAAGTTTTGCGATGATGGAGCCGGAGGAAGGCTATAGAAACTCTATGATGAAACCATACAACCCCGTCGTGTTTGGGCTCGTTAGCATTGTCTTGACGAGTACTCTAATGGGAGACGAGGTCCAGGGTCTGATGATGAAGCCGAAAGGTCATGCCATAGGAACTCAATATTGAAACCGTGCAACCCCATCAAATTTGGGCTCGTTTGAATCGTCTTGACGAGTTCTTTGTTGGGAAATAGTTTCCAGGGTCTGATGATGGAGCCGGAGGAAGGCCATAGAAACTCTATGATGAAATCATACAACCCCATCGAGATTGGGCTCGTTTGAATCGTCTTGACGAGTACTTTGTTGGGAAATAGTTTCCGAGGATCTGATGATGGAGCCGGAGGAAGGCTATAGAAACTCTATGATGAAACCATACAACCCCATCGTCTTTGGGCTCGTTAGCATAGTCTTGACGAGTACTCTAATGGGAGACGAGGTCCAGGGTCTGATGATGAAGCTGAAAGTCCATGCCATAGGAACTCAATATTGAAACCATGCAACCCCAACGAGTTTGGGCTCGTTTGAATCGTATTGACGAGTACTTTGTTAGGAAATAGTTTCCAGGGTCTGATGATGGAGCCGGAAGAAGGCCACTGGGACTCTGTAATAAAACCATGCAACCCTATCGAGTTTGGGCTCGTTTTAATCGTCTTTACGAGTGCTCCGATAGGAGATGGTATATTTTTAGTCTTAGCTCGTTAACTAAAAAGCAGAAAATAAAAATTAGTGAAAAAAAAACTTTTTTAAAAACACGTTTTTAAATCGAATCAAATTATTACAAAAAAAATCGGACTAAAAACATTAAAACGGACTAGTAAAAACAGACTAAAAAGTAAAAAATATTTTTTTCTGTAAATATTTATAACCCTATACCTATTTTAAATCTAAAAACGTGGGGCGCATTTTGTAAAATTTATCATCCATAATATTGTCTCTAGCATGCGCCCCACGTTTTTAGATTTAAAATTTCTGTAGGTATAGGGTTATAAATATTTACAGAAAAAATTATTTTTTACTTTTTAGTCTGTTTTTACTAGTCCGTTTTAATGTTTTTAGTCCGATTTTTTTTGTAATAATTTGATCCGTTTTTATATAATGATCTTGCGGAGTGTCCCTTCTGTATCTACTTATACTATCTGTGCCCTGGACCAACAGTTAAACGTGCCTTCCGAAGCACTGAGATAAACAAAATCGGTTGAGGACTCGAGGCGGTCACCCATCCAAGTACCTACTTACCGAAAAACAGCGAAGTTGCTTAATTAACTTTTGCGATCGTTAAAAACTAGCGATCACAACTAGGTACGCCGCGACCACCTCACTTAGATTTTTGTTATTTTATAATTTACCTATATGCCTGCCTATGACTGAATCCATCCTTGAAATATTACCCAGCACTGGGATCCCTGGGTCTTCCCTCACTGGGTCTGGGAGGGACAAGGCTACTAAAGAAAAGAAGAAGTACATGTACTATGGGCAACAGCGTCGATTAACCAGTTTGCAACAAATTTCGTGTGCGTGCGTATCACCCATACACGAACTAAACGTATGGTCACATTTTTATTATTATACTGTGGTATGGTTGTGAGTTGTGACAGCGCGGCGGCACGCAAGCGATTTTGACCTTAGGAGTGGTTAAGCGACGCTGTTGCCCATTGTACCTACTTAGGTAAGTAGGTAGTACAGACCTACTTAGTTAGGTAAGTAATTTATTCAATTAATGAAGTCGGGTAAGTAGGTAGGTTTACTCACATTTAATATTTTGTTGCACACTAGACACGTAGAATTTTTATTTTCATCTGCTATCGTAAAGTATCGGTATACTTTATTCTGTTTCTTCCGTCCCATTTTTCGTAATTATTACCACAAACAGAACTTTAATTAAACAGATTGTAAACAGCGCGATGCGCGTGCACTTATTTATAGACGTCGAGTAGAGTAAGTAAATAAGCAAACAATAACGCGCCGCGCGCGAGAGGGGCGGGGCGGGGGGTGTCGTGCGTGCGGGCGGATGCGCGGGCGGCAGAGGTGGTTAATATAACGTCTAGCGCAATATTCTAGCGCGCTATCTATGCATAGCGCACATCGCGCGCTATGTAAGTAGTCGTTATGACGCTAGAAATATAACGAGTAGCAACTAGCAGCGGGGCGTTGGCCGGCAGCGGGCGAGAGGCCGCGTTGGACGCGCGCGGGCGGGCAGTCGTCGCGTAAGCGCTATTGGTATTGGTCGCGTTATGAACGTTATTCTCGCAGCCAGTCGCAGCACGCTAGTCGCTAGGTACTTATCGCGCGCGAACTTATTTGTCATACTGACTTTGTGTATCTAACACGTTATTGACTTTATTGTTAAATAAATTAGGACTTTTGGGACACATAACTTTTAACTGGGTATAATATCGCGCGCGACCTTATATTGTGTTAGTTCGATTAGGACTGTTATGACACAACTAAGTCAATTAGTTATTATGTAAAAGCTATTTAGCTAAGCAAAGTTAGTGAACGAGATATATGGGAAAAACAACCGAATTTCAAAAGTCAATAAGGTCGAAAACCGCTTGCACTTGTTTTTTTAACTAGAAAACACTGTCTAGTGATCATAAGTAAAAAAAAATGAGTGCAAGCGATTTTCGACCTTATTGACATTTATCAAAATAACGGTTTTTATTTAATCTTTAAGTTAGTAAACGAGAATACGGCAAAAAAACAACCGAATTTCAAATGTCAATAAGGTCGAAAATAGCTTGCACCGGTTTTTCTTAACTACAGATCACTAGACAAACTTTTCCTACTTTCATTTGTTTTTCCGACATACGTTTGTTCTTCCGAAATCGTATAATTCAATAATAGACAGTTCTTAGCCCGAAAAGTATGAAAGAAAGTTCATTAGTTTACTGCTTTATTTTATTTAAGACTAAAATGCGACGTATTAATAAATAACATTTTTGTATAGCGCGCGATCTGTCTAACGAACGACGTGTGACGTAACGTGTTACGAGATCCAACGTGCTCTATCATCTAACGCGCCAGCCAGCCGCCCGCACGTTTCCTGATAAATAGCGCGTTATAACATAGCGTATTTAATAGCGCGCTAGAAATCAATAGCATATAGTCTGTAGCGTGCTGTTGCTTTATAGGCGTTTTGAACAACTCTAGCGGGCGGGGCGGTCGGCGCAGCAAGTAAGGGTCGCTAAATTAACGTTAAAAATACCGTTATCAGGTCGCAAAATTAACGTTAAAAATAACGTTATCATAATAACGTTATTGTATCGGTATTTTAGTAACGTTACTTGATAAGTAGCGGTATTTCGTGAGTAACGTTACGATAACGAAATGTTTTGGTCAGATACCGGTATTATTTGGATAACGGTATCCGTCCCTGGGTTGCACTCGGAGTGTAGGTTTGGAACGCTCCTATGTCAATGTCATTTGACATTATTTTGTATTTTTGATGTTTTTATGTCTAATTTTTAAAATAATCATGGTAAATCCTCAAAAAACGGATTTTATTTGATTTAGTATAAATAAAAGTTTCAATTATTCGTATTCCAAATGGAAAATGAAGAATTTGTATTGACATTGACATTTAAAGTTCTTGGTCGTTCCAAACCTTAGAGCGAGTTAAAAACAACCAAACAACCGGCGCTCAAACGTTCTGAACGCAACCCAGTACTCTTCTTTCTCTTTGGCGCTACGCCATAGAGTAAGATAAATAAAATCGCTAGGTTGCGTTCAGCGGGTCTAACGGCTAAAAACAATGAAGTTAATGTTAACTGTAATATGATAGATGTATGTGATACATTGCAACTTCATTTTGGCACAAATAAAAACTTACTAAAGAAAAGAAGCAATGTATCATATCCATCTGTCAAATTACAGTTAACAACTTCATTATTTTTAGCCGGTAGACCCGCAGAGCCTTACCCCGGTATGCCTGCCTAGCATGACCGATTTATATCGCGTGATAAAGCATTTTATCGACACTCAACTGTCAAACTCCTTTGTCTTTTTGACAGTTAAACGTGATAAAACGCTATATCACGCGATATAAATCGGTCATGCTAGGCAGGCTAGAGGTGGTTAATATAACGTCTAGCGCAATATTCTAGCGCGCTATCTATGCATAGCGCACATCGCGCGCTATGTAAGTAGTCGTTATGACGCTAGAAATATAACGAGTAGCAACTAGCAGCGGGGCGTTGGCCGGCAGCGGGCGAGAGGCCGCGTTGGGCGCGCGCGGGCGGGCAGTCGTCGCGTAAGCGCTATTGGTATGGGTCGCGTCGCGTTATGAATGTTATCTTCTTCTTCTTCTTCTTCATGTCAATGCAGGCGGTTTCCGCAACTCGACGTCTATTGCGCCTATTTTGCGTTGGAGGGTGTGCGGCCGGATCACTCCAGCCAGCCCAGCTCAGCCAGGAACGCTCCAAGGGCTTTCACATTCGTGATCGCTAGTATAATATCGCGCGCGACCTTATATTGTGTTAGTTCGATTAGGACTGTTATGACACAATTAAGTCAATTAGTTATTATGTAAAAGCTATTTAGCTAAGCAAAGTAAGTGAACGAGAGATATGGGGAAAACAACCGCATTTCAAACGTCAATAAGGTCGAAAACCGCTTGCACTTGTTTTTTAACCAGAAAACACTGTCTAGTGATCACAAGTAAAAAAAAATAGTGCAAGCTATTTTCGACCTTATTGACATTTTTGAAAATAACGGTTTTTATTTAATCTTTACGTAAGTAAACGAGAATACGGCAAAAAAACAACCGAATTTAAAATGTCAATAAGGTTGAAAATCGCTTGCACTCATTTTTTTTTACTAGAAAACATTGTCTAGTGATCACAATTAAAAAAAATGAGTGCAAGTGATTTTCGACCTTATTGACATTTATCAAAATAACGGTTTCTATTGAATCTTTGCGTTAATAAACGAGAGTACGGCAAAAAAACAACCGAATTTCAAATGTCAATAAGGTCGAAAATCGCTTGCACCGGTTTTTCATAACTACAGATCACTAGACAAACTTTTCCTACCTTCACTTGTTTTTCCGACATACGTTTGTTCTTCCGAAATCGTATAATTCAATAATAAACAGTTCTAAGCCCGAAAAGTATGAAAGAAAGTTCATTAGTTTACTGCTTTATTTTATTTAAGACTAAAATGCGACGTTTTAATAAATAACATTTTGTATAGCGCGCGATCTGTCTAACGAACGACGTGTGACGTAACGTGTTACGAGATCCAACGTGCTGCATCTAACGCGCCAGCCAGCCGCCCGCACGCTTCCTGATAAATAGCGCGTTATAACATAGCGTATTTAATAGCGCGCTAGAAATCAATAGCATATAGTCTGTAGCGTGCTGTTGCTTTATAGGCGTTTTGAACAACTCTACCCCGGTCACTCACATGCGCGCAAAGGTTCGTACATTGTACGAATGTTTTCAATTATGTATGGAAAATCATTTGCGAATGTCTGCTAATGTCCGTCCCACATTTGTGGGTTCGCGTATTAGCGCGAATGTGAGTGACCGGCATTAGAGCGCGGTTGTTTTATTGTTTTTCTAAGGTTTGGAACGACCAAGAACTTTAAATGTCAATGTCAATACAAATTCTTCATTTTCCATTTGGAATACGAATATTTTTTTTTCTTTTTACTAAATCAAATTAAAATTCGTTTTTTGAGGATCTACCATGATTATTTTAAAAATTAGACATAAAAACATCAAAAATACAAAATGACATTGACATTTTTTCTATAGACAAACGTCAGAGCGTTTTACAACCATCTTTTTTGATGGTTGTTTGGTTGCAACGCTCTGACGTTTTGAACGACACGGTTGTGTCAACCGAACGTCACGCTCAAATGTTTGGAACGCCCGTTAGAGCGTTCGGTTGTAGTTAGGTTGCACTCGGAGTGTAGGTTTGGAACGCGCCTCTACAAATTAAAGAGCCGTTTACACGGGTCAAGCTGTTAAGTAATTTAGTTAAAATTAAGTTGTCGGTCAACTAATTTTTCGCGTGTAAACAGCCAATTAAGTAGTAAGTAGTAAGTTGGCCGTTAAGTGGGCAAGTGATTAAGTTAATAAAATCTAGTCTTAAGAGCCGTTTACACGGGTCAAGCTGATAAGTAATTTAGTTGGGTATTTTTCGAGAAATTGCTGTTTTAAGCTTGACAGATGACAGCTGTCTAACTTAAAACAGCAATATCTCAAAATATCTCAGCTGTCATCAGCTGTCAAGCTTCGTCGTTTTTTTACTAGTGAAGTTAAAAAAACAAGTGATTTTCGACCTTATTTCTAGCTTAGCATTCCGATATTATGGCCTTTCGTAATCGGCGACAATGGGCACACTGGCTACTTGCTACTTACTATTTAAAACGTGTGAACGACTTTTTACTAAATTTTAACTTAACTTTAAGTTGCCCATTTAGTTACTACTTAACAGCTTGACTCGTGTAAACGGCTCTTTAGTGATTAGCGATTAGTAAAGTTTAGCAATTGATTCATTCGAATGATCAATCGAAAGTGTGGATATGTTCGAATTATTCGACTGTAGAAAATAACCATTCGGAATTATTTGAATGAGCCAAAAGACGTATTCGAATGAATAATGATTCAATATTTTTTTTTCAAATGGCACGAACTAAAAAGGTTTTTTGTAGGTATATTTAACGATTATAATGTCAATCAAATAAGAAAAAAAACACTCGTATGCTTTAAAGTAACAAAAGAACAAAAATATTAAATGAACATAAAATCAAGTAATCAATCAAGTAAGAAGAGATGAACTGTCTGTCCAGCGCCAGGTTCCCAGTGGCGTGCCCCAAGGGTCAGTTCTTGGACCGGTGCGTTTATTATTTACACCTTTGACCTTCTGCGCTGCCTGCAATGCAATGTCAGCATGTTTGCAGATAACGCAAAGTTATTTGCTAACCCGCTTATTGATTATGATCAACTCCAAACTTATCTAAATGCCATTGCTAACTGGTCTAAAAATTGGCTTCTTAACCTTAATGCTTCTAAATGCACTGTATTGCACATAGGTAATCGAAATCCTCGCCTGACTTATAAACTAGAAGATGTACAACTGTCGGAAGTCATAGTCCAGATCCAGACTGATTTAGGAGTGAAGATATCTGAGGATTCGGAGTGGGAAGATCATATTTCTTCTATATCAAAGAATGGCTTTCTTTGATATTGTTTTGTTGTTTTATATAGTATATAGTTTTGTATAGAAGAAATATGATCTTATCTCATAGTCTAATCTGCCCGGGGCCTTCATAAGAGAGGGGCCTCCACATAAATTATTATATTAAAAAATCTTACACAACGAAAGAATACGTAATATAACGATTTGAGCTGGATTTCAATGAAATTACAAAAACTGCACGGGAAAGAAATAAATCGCTACACACACGGCTCGGAGCGCGCGGCGCGCTACGTACGCTGCAACTTGACTTCTACACAAGAAGTAATATAAAGGTATCTTTCAAGAAACCACTAATTATGTAGAATTTTACAAAAAACTAAGCTCGCTGGAAAGAGTTAAATCACCGCACTGCCCGGAGCCACGGTAAGATACAATTAGCGTGCCGGAGCGCGCGGCGCGCTACGCACGTCGCGGTTAGACTTCTACACGAGGAGTGAGTACAAAGATAAAAACCACCCACTTGTGTAGAATTTTACAAAAACTAAGCGCAGGGAAGAGTTAAAATTAAGTATAGCCCCCAACAGGCACGTATCCAGACTTTTGATTCGGGGGGGATAACCGCATCCCGCAAACCGGGCGAGTGACTCGCCCGCTAAACTTGAATTAGTCCTGTTCTGTGTGTTCCGGATTTGGGGGGGGGGGATAAATCCCAACTATCCCCCCCTCTGGATACGTGCCTGGCCCCCAAGAGAAATCTTTTCTTTCTGAAAAGGTCAGTGTAGGTAGTCGTTTGAAAATGCACATGGGCGTTTAGACCTAACGGCGGACCTGTTTTCAAGAAAAATCTTATTTAACCTATTTGAAAAAATAATTAGGGGCCTCCACTCCCTTTTTGTCTCTAAATTCGGCTCTGGTAAGCACGTTTAGTATTGGTTGTTTTATTTTGGGGGTTCTAAATGGAAAACCGCCCCGGGTGTTAACCCATGCTACGCCGCCTCTGCTTGGAATTATAGAAGGCTATGATGCTATGATCACTTAAATCAAGGGTCTTCAACCCGCGGCCCGCGGGCCGCACGCGGCCCGCGGTTACGTTCTTGGCGGCCCGTCATTGTATTGACAAAATTAAATTCACATGTCTACAAATTATACCTATTTAGTTAGAATATAATGTTTTTCTTGTGTTGAGGCCCACCGAACCAATATCAGAGTATATTAGGCCCTTGACTTCAAAAAGGTTGAAGACCCTTGACTTAAATCATCAGCTGTCAAATCGTTAAAGCAAAGAGATTTTTTATAAAGAGGGTATAGAATGCTGGATCCTTTGCTTTTTAAAAGAGTATTCTGCTTGTCAGTCTTACGGTTTGTCTGTGCAGAAGATAAACTCTCAAAAACTATCAACATTTTTTGTACCAAGTCTACTTTTAAATTTTAATGAGTGTCTAGTCTACTTCTTGGATACGCAATTTGAAAATAACAGTAACGATATCATTAAATCGATACTAAGTACCTACAATCTCATTTTAAATGGCTACTTTTAGTCCTAGATCAATATCACCACCGCCGCGTGGCACCGGCGAATCAATATTCAACAACTATCTCGATTTAGTTCATTCTAAATCAAATATTTCTAATGATATCAAACCGGAATCTATGGATAAACCTTTTGATTTCTTCGATGACGACGAATTCGCCTTTGGAATAAATCTGTTGAACAATAATGTTGCATGCGTTGGTGAGAACATGACGAGGCTGATTCAAATGGGTAAGTAAAGACGAGAGGTTTCATTGCTTTATCAGCTTCTAAATCTGCTGGACCTGATTTTCTACCGGCTCTTTTTCTCAAAAACTGTGCTAAAACTATAGCGATTCCTATTACAATCCTTTTTAAAAAATCATTATCCGAGTGTTCGGTCCCCAGTTTGTGGAAGCGTGCGTTTATTACTCCGGTCCATAAAAAGGGATCCAAATTGGACATTGCGAACTACCGTCCAATCTCGAAACTCTGCATAGTCTCTAAAGTGTTTGAGAAAATTGTTTATGAGCAACTTTACTCGGCGTTGCAGCATTCTTTTAGCGGTACCCAGCATGGTTTCTTGAGGGGTCGTTCAGTAGTTACTAATCTAGTTTTATTAAATGAATCTCTTACCGCAGCAATGGATAGTGGACAGCAAGTGGATGTAGTTTACACCGACTACAGCAAGGCGTTTGATCGGATACGGCCAGATCTTCATCTACTCAAACTGCAGAACATCGGCATTAGTGGGGACCTGTTGCGTTGGTTGGCATCTTACATAAACAATCGCAGCCAGGCGGTTGTGATTAGAAACTACATTTCCGGGTGGCTAACGATTCCTAGTGGAGTTCCGCAGGGATCACTTCTTGGACCGCTTCTTTTTGCAGTGTTTGTCAACGATATCGAGAAGTGCTTTAAAGCTTCTCAGTTACTGTGCTTCGCAGATGACATGAAGATTATTTCACCTATCTCTTCATTAGAAGATGCTGTTTCATTACAGGATGATCTGATAAGGCTTGACAATTACTGTACTGAGAACTGCTTGGATCTCAACCCATCCAAATGTAGTGTCGTCACTTATAGTCGGAAGCGTAGCTTGGTTGAGTTTAATTATACACTAAAGGGTATGTCACTAGCTCGGGAAACTATTGTAAGAGATTTGGGTGTGTCTCACGATAGTAAACTTCTTTTTGATACCCACATTGATAACATAGTGTCTAAAGCTTCCAGGGCTCTTGGATTTCTAATGCGTGCTTCAAAAGACTTTACTCGTGCGAAGACTTTAAAAATTCTTTATTGTTCATTAGTCCGCAGCCATCTGGAGTTTGCATCGCAGATCTGGAATCCTAGGTATAATATATACATCTCGCGTATCGAAAATATCCAAAAAAGATTTCTTAAGTATCTATGTTTCCGCACAAAGGATCGTTATCATTCGAGCCTCTATCTCGATCTGTGCAAAAAACATCATTTTCTCCCGTTGGAAAAGCGTCGCGAGATTGCGGATCTGGTTTTTCTTTCGAAAATTGCATCTGGTACTGTAAACTGTCCGGAACTTCTATGCAAATTAACATTACGAACACCCTCAAAACCACTCAGATTCAACCACTTGCTGCGTGTCCCCCCTGCATCTTCAAATTATCGGCAGAATTCATACTTATGTCGTGCTTGTAATAGCTTTAACTCGGCAACGCGTCAGGCGGACTTGGATCTTTTTGCGACAAGTGAAGCATCGATCAAGCGTATTATGAGTCTCAGTTTCTTCAATGCGACCTAATTGTGTAATTGTAAGATAATTAAGTATTAAGATAGTGCTCGTTAAGTGTATTTTGTTTTATTATTGTGATGACCTATAATTGGCTTTCTGTTACTATTTATGTTTTGTTTTATGTTATAGTAGCTGTTGGTCGTCCGAAATTAAATAAAATTAAAAATCATTAATACTGGAGGCTTACCATTAGCAAATAAGAAACCGTTCAGTGCATAAGCAGGCCTTAAACGGACTGCTTAAGGCCTGCTTTCATACTAACCGTTGAGGTCATAGTACGAAAAAGTAAGGCAGTTCAATAGATGCCCTGCTATAAGAGCTCATAGTAAGGCCCCAGGGGGCTTACCATCAGCAAATAAGAAACCATTCAGTTCAAAAGCAGGCCGTAAAAAAGACTGCTTAAGGCCTTCTTTCATACTAACCGTTAAGATCATGGTACGAAAAAGTAAGGCCGTTCAATATAAGACCTGCTATAAGAGCTCATAGTAAGGCCCCTGATGTCGCAAAATTTTTGTAAAAACACGAACAACGAAAGTAAGGCTGCGTGTTTCAATGCCACTGCACTTGTCAGTCTTGCTGGAATGCACCCACTGTCTGTCACTCTGACTTATGTCAAGTTATGTCACTGTCAGTGTCAGACTCAGATCAGAAAGAAAGTGTCAAAGTCAAATATCTCTCCATCACGCTGTGCTACGCTACGCTACGCTATTTTAATTGAAAATAAGTGATTATCATAGAATTATTTTGTTGAAATAAATAAAAAAGCAATGCCGGAATTGTCATTAACTGACTCTATCATCACATCTCTGAACGGTAAGGATAAGTGCTGCATAGTGTGGCAGACTCGTGTCGCGGCAATATCAATGAGTTACATAATTTCTGTTTCTATTCCATGAATTATATTGTTTGTTTGTATGACACAATCGCTTAATTTTAGCCGCAAGGTGATCTTCTTCTGAATAAATCTTCGCCGTGATTGATCTTTTGAGTGCATTCAAAAGTTATGGCTATGAAGGACGGAGAATTTGCATTTGGTATTATTATTGAAAAAGTGTGGTTTTCCAATTTGGTTTTTGAATTATGTTCTGTGAATAATCATTGCTATTCGTGTACATAACACTAACTATAAAATATAAGATTGATTATAACCTAAGTTTTCATACAAACCAAAATATGACTGGTATTGGTTCATTCTTCATAATAAGTACCTGCATAGGGTTACCATTGAGAAATTTGAAATGTCCTGACAAAAAGCCGGACAGGGCAAGGAAAGTCCGGACATTTTCAGACAGATCCAGACTCCATACTTGGGACTTCTCTTTCACAGCCCAATCTTAAAAAGCCGGACAAAGTCGGGACAATAGTCTAAAAGTCTGAATATGTCCGGACTAATCGGGATGGATGGTAACCCTATACCTGCACAGCTTTTGAACAGTTTGGTTAGAGAGACAAAACCCTTGGTCTGTATGGAATTCAGTATTTAAGATACAAACATTAATAAATAATTAAATACATAATGGGTTATTTTTGTGTGAAAATATTTGTGTTATTTCCTAGTTTTTTTGTTTGTTTTTGTAACCCAGTGAGTGGCTAACTAAATATAAAACAGACAAGGGCGTCGCCAGCCCATGGCCCAGGGGGGCAAGTTAATATTAAGAAGGATGAGAAAATAAAGTTATTAATTGTAGGTACAGTCAAAAGCACCTAGTGAACTTATTCAAGTTTTAAGATGCGGGCTCAGAACTTTGGTTACTTTGCAGTTGGCTACCTTTTTTCTACACACCTCTAGGGGGGGCAGCTGCCCACCCTTGGCGACGCCCCTGAAGACAGATCTATGTTGGATATATAAGTGTTAAAAAACCAGTTATATAAATTACTGATACCACATCAAGAAAAAATGTTTCCTCATCCCTGCTTGATATTAATTAAAACAAAAATTCTCATTGTCCCCCTGGTAAAGGGTAACTTATCTAGGTATTGTCTGTTTATCACACACAATCATAAGATAGAGATCAGATAAACAGATGCGTATTTACCTAAAGTAAATTATCTGCTTACATATTTTGGAAATAACATAATAAGATTGTTTTTGCTTCTTTAAAAATCACTGAAAATAAAAGTAGGGAATAGTAATATAATAATAGTAAATTAAGTTTGTAACAGGCCAACTGGAATTTGTGTCAAATCAAGTTTATTTATTACACCTCACGGAGTATACAATAGTTGGTTAATCCCAGAATCCTTGGATTTGTACAAAATTCTTATATTTTTTCAATAAAAAAGTGCTTTCCATAATAACTAACATCTGAACTTAGGTAAATATGCATCTGAATATCCGCAGGCTGATTATCTAAATAGAAACCACCTAGCGACCGGTCTCATTTGACAGATGAATGTGATACATTGCTTCTTCTTTTTGGGGTAAAAAAAACATATCAAAGAAAAGTAGCAATGTATTTCAAATGAAACCGGTCGCTAAATAGTTTCTATTTAGATAATCAGCCTGCCTTAGAGATTCAACAAACATCATGATTGATAATGCCTTAATTAATTAGTAATTAATTTCAGCTCAGGAGCCATGGCCGGACAATGTGAAGCTGTTCCAGCCATACGAGGTGGAGCAAATACTGCTCCCGGACAATGCAAGCTGTTTGGCGGTCCAGGCCTTCTTGAAGGTTAGCTTTTAAGTTTTTAATTTTGAGTATTTAGCATTCACAATGTTATTTTTATATAATACTAAATAATCTACTAGAAAATAATTGGACTCGTCTTGAATTGGCCTAGCATTGAAGACATTAAAATGACTCATGTTGATAAGCAGTGGTTAAATGTATCTTACGACATTCTACGTAAAAACAGGCAACTTTTTATAATAATTAATAATCTCTCCACTATTTCTATTTGACGCCTGTAGCACACCTCCGTCACGAAACAATACCAGCGAAACCGTGTACGACAAGCGAAACAGACGCGAAACAGCCTGTTTTAATGCATTGATTTAACTGTGATGCTGTGTCTTTCACGCGCGATTCCTCCGCCTCCGAAAATAAAAACGCGAAATCGCTATGCAGATGTAATCGTCTTATATCATCGTCGATAGAAGACAAGTCATGGCGGAAATACTGCAGTTTCGCTGGTATTGTTTCGCGGCGGAGGTGTGAGGGTTTGATATTGATTTCCGTGTAATTTTAGCATTCTTATTACAGATATGCAACCTCCCATTTGAGGTTGAAATGCGTTGGAACGCGGAATTCATGTCACCGTCTGGTAGAGTGCCTTTTATAAAATGTGGGGCGTTCGTTGTGTCCGAATTGGAACCAGTGGTGCAGTTTGCTGCGAACAAAGGTGTAACACTGTGCAGCCGACTCAGCACTGAGGAGAAGGCTGAAATGAGGGCGTATATGAGCCTCATCACTAATGTATTGGTTAATGCTGAGGTAAGATTGATACAACGCGCGCAAATGAAGAATGGGACTGAATATTAGAGCTAACCGCGCTTACAACCCGCACCGTTAAAGAATAGGATTGAAAATGGCGTCCGTCGTACATGTTTATTTCTCGCTCGCACACCATATCACCAAACCTATATCGCTCTCTCACTCACACTTATAGTGGCAAGCGCGGTTAGCCAAAATTTCCAGTACCATTCTTTATCTATGCGGGTTGTAAATAGAACATTGTTACAACGTTAGGTTACAACTTTTAGGCTGTGGTTGCAATCAGATGAGACGAAAAAAATTTGCAGCTGTAATGTAAAAAACCGGCAGAAGTTTAAATGCCTCTACCTTTATTTGAATACTATATGGAGCTAATTTACATCGTTACCAAAATATGCAATAAAATCGCTGTTAATAACCAGTTTTTCCCAATATCCCCTAGCTCTACATCTACGTAAACTGGCATTTTCGTAAAAAGTTTTCCCAATAGGGCCTATTCCCGTCTACCACTGGGGAATATCGGGAAAAGTTATCTACACATTTCTTAACGGGAATAGACCGTACATACTTTATTTCTCGATGACCGCCAGTCGGGGACAACGGGAATATGCCTCCATTAGCTCTAAATTTTCTATCTGAACGAAGAAAACTTCGTAAATCGTCCATGAACTCCTTTTCACAGTAGTGTACACTACGAGGCAAACATCTTATCTTGACACTTTTTAAATTAGATTTTTGCATTCACAGTGCTATTTTTATTCAATACTAATTATACTAGAAAAAATACGACTCTTCGACGGAGTGGGCATAAGTTCGCGCATGTGCACTTGCGAGCGACCAATAGCGCGCCTCCCGCCGCCCGCGCCCCTCACCGCTACGCATACTCAAAATACGCGTTCTGCGCAATCCCCACCCCATTTCAATAATCAGTTTTTTAATGTTTATAAGTCAGCTTCCACACTATCCCACAGCTCTACATCTCGTGGCTGGACGAGGAAACATTCAACGCAGTAACTAAAGTGCGCAACTCGTCCGTATACCCGTGGCCGCTCGGCTGGCTGCAGACGCGAGCTAAAAGGAACGCGGTGGCCAAGAGGCTGAAGGCACTCAACTGGCACGATAAGACTTTGGACCAGGTGTTGTCTGATGTAAGTGGTTTTTGAGCTAGTTTCGTATGTAACTAACAGCTAACTTTAGTTGGTGGTGTATTGGCCAAAGTAAGAGGTTCTCACAAAAAGCTGGCATAGTAATTGAAGTTAAAATCTTGTGATGAGTTTTTTTTTCTAGTATAAAAAGCTTAGTCTTCATTTATTCAATAGTTTGTGTGATGAAGTCTGCACAAATATTTAAGTATTTGTATTTTCAGGTAGAGCAATGCTGTAATTCGCTAAGTCAGCGTTTGGGAGACAGAGATTACTTCTTTGGAACGTGAGTATTTACTTCTCTTTTCTATATTATTATGTTTAACAATAATAAGTATAATTATTAGGTTGATGATTGCCATTCTACATTCCATATTTAATGAGTTTAATAATAAAAAAATACGTTTAGCTAATTTAGTTAAGCATTATCTTATCACAAATTGAATTCATAGCCACTATCCCTAACCAATTCCCAATAACCCATTCCCACTGTCCCCTAACCAATTCCCAATATCCCCAGCCCGACTCCCCTAGATGCGTTAGTGTACGGGCACGTGCGAGCGATCCTGTCCCCTAACCAATACACATAGTGCGAGCGATCTTGTCCGCTATCGGTCCTAAAGCGGCGTTCATGATCAAAGCTATTACCACTGTCCCCTAACCAATTCCCAATATTCCCTAACCGATTCCCAATATCCCCAGCCCGACTCCCCTAGACGCGCTAGTATACGGGCACGTGCGAGCGATCCTGTCAGCTATCACACATTAAATGCATTCCCATCCCACTATCACCTACACAATCCTCACTGACCCCTAACCAATTCCCAATATTCCCTAACCAATTCCCAATATCCCCAGCCCGACTCCCCTAGACGCGCTAGTGTACGGGCACGTGCGAGCGATCCTGTCTGCTATCGGTCCTAAAGCGGCGCTCATGATCAAAGCTATTACGAGCTCTCTGCTGCGACATTTACTGAGGATGGTCAACTTGACCAATATGAAGTTGTCGGTGCGTTTACTGTAGTCATAGCTTTTTGGTTTTATTTTATAGCTAGTTTAGTATTCTTAGGCTGAGTTGTACCATCTAACTTTAACGATAACAAGCTTGTTAAAGTACCGGTTAAGCACAAGTTAGCCAAAAAAAGAGGTTGCCAGCCAGCATGATGTCCTTTGACAAGTTTGACGTTACAAATAGGTAGCATATCATTTGACGATAACTTTACTCCCTGAAGAGGAGTAGATTGCCATAACAAAAATAAGAACTATAACTTTAACAGCGTTTTGGTGCCTAGAAACCGAGTCTTAGTATGAAAAGTAAAGTAAAAAAAACTGAGCGAAAATGGCTGTTTTCAGATTTATATCCTTCATATTAATGAATTTTAGTTACGTTTCATTAGGTAACGTATTAACGAAATGAAGACGCTACGGAGAAGTTTGATTTTACTGAATTCTGGTCACCGCCGCAAGAATATAAATGCTCGGGACTGCTTAATGAATCATCCATGCATTTTGGATTACTGTAAATAAAAATAATTAAAAATACCGGCCAACTAAAAATTATAAAAAGGCTTCGACGTATTAACGTTACCTAATGAAACGTAACTAAAATCCAATAAAATAGTAACTAATCCCCTAAATGTAGGAAAATTGAAACTTTTTCGTTCTATTTGTACAGTTAGGTAACGTATGAAGGAGAAAAGTCTGAATACTGGGCCATTTTGCCTCCGTCTTATTTACCACACTTTTGTCAGTGCGCTTTGTAGGAAATAGTAGAACTTTGTAGTTCTAGCATATATATTCTGTGGATCTAGCTAAATATACTAAGCTAGTATCGATATGTTCAATCATAAGAACAAATATAATCGATTCAAAGATCCTTTAAAAACTAAAAAACTGTTTTTTTATCTTATGTAGAAATGTAATAAATTAAAATACTACAGCTCTAAATTAAAGTATCTGGTGTATATACTTAGTTCGATATTGTTGCCAATATTTACGTATTTGCCATCAGTTTAACCAGCGAACTAAAATTTAACCATGATATATGTACGTATCGAATCTATTATGCCCATAAGTATTTTTCATAATCACAGTCCACAATAGAAAAAAACTTTACTAACTTTTGTCGACTGTCGTCCCTTACAAACACTTCCGCCTTTAGCACACCTCCGCCGCGAAACAATACCAGCGATCTTTTAACTCTTCCACGCGCGTATCTGCCCGATCGGCTCGGATCGGACCGTTAGCACACCTCCGCCGGAAAAATAATGACGCGAAACCGCTACGTAATATCACCGCCAATTGATAATGCGCAGGAACCTTGTCAAATTAATCGTATATTCAATAAGATAGGGTCCAATAGAGTAGTTTTTACAATGGGGAAGATGAGTGTAATTATTTTATAATATAGAAAAATCAAACGTAAAATCTAAAAAATATTGGTGAAAGAATTTTTTAGATATCTCAAAAACTGAATTTTTTATTAATTTTCAAAGTTGAATGTTTTTAAAATCAGCGCGGTCTTGACCGTTTAAGGCGTGACGTCACATCGCCGGTTACGTCCGCCGAGATGTTTTAAAACAAAGTCCGCATCTGTATCTGTTTGCGATAAACTCAAAAACTACTAAACGGATTTTCATGCGGTTTTTACCAAATGATAGAATGATCCTTGAGGAAGGTTTAAGTGTATAAAAAGTTAAGGTTTTATCTAAATTGGTAGATATATGACGATAATGGTTAAAGTTTTGCCAAAAATTAAGCCGACTGGGAGCTTGCATCGAAAACGCTGCATAAAAATTTTGTGCTATAACAAAATAATGTATGATGGAATTGTTTCTCTTTTATAGATCTACAAAAAAGTCCGCGATGGCATATATCTATCTTTTAAGAATAGCTCACTTTACCCATTATAATTTTCTAAAAAATCGGTCACATACAATGCGGTAATTTGGAAAGCTATTTAGAAGGATACAGTATTAATCCTTATCAACTTAAATACGTCTGTTACCTGAAGCATTTCATGCACATTATTTTAATCTTTAACACCATACTATTTAAATTAATATCTTAGGAGTTGTTGCAAAAAATAACGCGAGCGAAAATAAATTCATGCGCGTCTTCTGGAGCAAAGGTAACGACTGTACGATATTTGTTTTATTTTTGGGTGTGCAAAAAAAAAGAAAGAAGCGAAGCGAGGGCGGGTCGCTAGTACACTTAAAATACTTGTTTAAAACAGTGTATTTTTTCATGACAATATGAGACTATGATGAAAGCCAGAAGGTGGGAACTCTGTAATAAAATGAAGAAACCCTATCGAGTTTATGCTCGTTTGATTCGTCTTGACTTGACATGGACTCTGGTACTAGATGATATCCAAGTTCTGATGATGGAGCCAGAAGGTGGTTATGGCAACTCTGTAATAAAATGACGAAACACCGTCGAATTTAGGCTCGTTTGGTTTGGCTTGACAAGAACTCTGGTCCTAAAAGATATCTAGGGTGATGATGGAGCCAGAAAGTAGCCATGGTATCTCTATAATAAAACGACACAAACCAGTGAGTTTGGGCTCGTAAAATTTGTCTTGACAAGGACTCTGGTTCTAGATGATATCCAAGGTTTATGGTGGAGCCAGAAGGTGGCCGTGGGAACTTTGTAATAAACCCTGACAAAACGACGAAACACCATTGAGTTTGGATTCGTATGATTGGTCTTGACAAAAACTTTAGACAAAATCCAAGGATGATGGAGCCAGAAAGAGGCCATGGGAACTCTGTTATAAAATGACGCAATACCCTAGAATTTAGGCTGGTTTGTTTGAAACGATCCCAAATTCAATGGTGTTGTGTCGTTTTATTACAGATCTCTCATTACCACTTTCTAGCTCCATCATGAGACCCTGGGAACCATCTAGAAATAGGGTCTAAGCCTTAGACCCTATTTCTAGATGGTTTCCAGGGTCTCAAAATGGAGCCAAAAGAAGTTCACAGCAATAAAACCATACAACTTCATCGAAACCAAACTCGATGAAGTTGTATGGTTTTATTGCTGTGAACTTCTTTTGGCTCCATTTTGAGACCCTGGAAACCATCTCCCATCATACATAGTACTTGTCAAGGCAAATCAAACCATTCTAAACTAGAGCATGGTGTTGCATGGTTTTATTACAGAGTTCCTGTGACCTTCTTCCGGCTCCATCATCAGAACCTGGAGACCATCTCCCACCATAGTACTTGTCAAGGCGAATCAAACGATTTCAAACTAGAATATGGGGTTGCATGGTTTTATTTCAGAATTCTTGTGGCCTTCTTCCGGCTCCATCATCAGACCCTGAACACTTTTTCCCAACAGTGTACTCGTCAAGACGAATCAAACGAGCTCAAACTTGACGGGGTTGCATGGTTTTATTACAGAGTTCCTGTAGTCTTTTGCAGGTCCATCGTCAGACCCTGGACACTGTTTCCTAACAGCTTACTCGTCAAAATGAATCAAACGAGCCCAAAGTCGATAGAGTTTCATGGTTTTGATACAAAGTTCCTGTGGCTTTCTTCCGGCTTCATTATCAGACCCTAGAAACTATTTCTCAATAGAGTACTCGTAAAGACGAATCAAACGAGCCCAAACTGGATGGAGTTGCTTTTTTATTACAGAGTTCCTGTGACCTTATTTCAGGATTCTATTTTCCAACAGTACTCGTCAAGCTCAAGACGAATCAAATGAGCCCAAACTCGATGGGGTTGCATGGTTTGAATACAGAGTTTCTGTGGCCTTATTCTGATTCCATCATCAGACTCTGGAAATCATTATCTCCCATCATAGTACTTGTCAAGGCAAATCAAACGATTCCAAATGATATCAGACCCTAGAAACTAATTCTCAGCAGAGAACTCGTCAAGATGAATCAAATGAGCTAAAACTCGATGGGATTGCATGGTTTTATTACAGAGTTCCTGTAGGCTTTTTTAGGTCCATCAACAGACCCTGGACACTGTTTCCCAACATAATACTCGTCAAAATGAATCAAACGATCCCAAACTGGATGGAGTTTCTGTTTTATTACAGAGTTCCTGTGACCTTCTCTCAGCTCCATCATCAGACCCCGGATTCTATTTCCCAACAGAGTACTCGTCAAGACGAATCAAATGAGCCCAAACTCGATGGGGTTGCATGGTTTGAATACAGAGTTCCTGTGGCCTTCTTCCGACTCCATCATCAGGCTCTGGAAACTATCTCCCATCATAGTACTTGTCAAGGCAAATCCAACGATTCCAAATGATATCAAACCCTTGAAACTACGAGTATTTCTCAACAGAGAACTCGTCAAGACGAATTGCCTAAACTCGACGGGGTTGCATGGTTTGAACACAGAGTTCCTGTAGCCTTCTTCCGGCTCCATCATCAGACCTTGGACCTCATCTCCCATTCCTATCAGAGTACTTGTCAAGACGAATTAAACTAGCACAAAAGTCGATGTGATTGTATGGTTTTATTATAGAGTTCCTGTGGCCTTCTTCCAGCTCTGTCATCAGATCAGCTCAATGATGATCAGCGTTGTCTTACAGTTCTGACCTATATTCAAAGTTTCAAGTCTAGCTCATTATAAAATCATTCCCAGTAATTAAACAAAGAAACAAATAAACGAGATAACGACCTAAGAAAATAAAAAATACCTCAAAAATACCTGTAAAAAACGTCAACTTGCGAAAGATACGTATCCGAGGAACTCTATGAAACTTTCTGTACATACCTAATTTTATTGAAAAATACAGTGGTTGTATGAAAAATGTAAAATAACAAAACAAAAGTATCGAAATTAACAAAAGTAAGTTTACAGAGCCTGTCAATCACATAGTGTCGCTAAGCTTCCATACGCCCGCCGCCGCTGTCCATCGTACAACCGGCGATGTGACGTCATAGCCATTACTCGAACGACGCAATCAGATTCCGCGCGTCCCCAAATTGATTTGCTTATAAAAAATTCAATTTTCGTGATATCAACATATTTTTTTCACAGTTAGTCTTATAATTGCTTATACTTTTAATTAGGGCTAAAAAAATTGAATAAATTTTTATTTACATCTTCCCCATTGTTTCTCCTTTTTGAGGTTAAAAAAATGGCCGCCTGGCGCATTACCAATTGGCGGGGATAGTAGTAGGTGTGATCGTCATAATATCGTCGTCGATAGAAGAAAAGTCATGGCATGGCGGAACTACTACGGTTTCGCTGGTATTGTTTCGCGAAGGTGTGCTACAGGCGTGAGTTTCCTTGAAACTCTTCTTAACCCCTTCCCTTCCCCTCCAGTACCAAGAAGAGTATCTAATAACCCAAGCGTTTAAAATAACCCGTCGCCGCTCTCCGGACCGCTGCGCGTCCGAACGCAGCGCGAGGGTTAGGAGATCCAAGATGTCGATCATGAGCCCTAGCAAGGAGAACCTGTTTGGTATACATATAATACTTTTTATAAGGCTTCTTAGCTAAAGTCTTTAGTTAGGTCTCCTTAACTTTAAGGAAGCTGTCAGTTTCATAGAGTTTCTGTCAAATCTGTCATCTTTATCTTTATTGAATTTAAGTTGGATAATTAATATTAAGTTTTTTCCAATTTCATTGATTCAAAGGGTTTTAATATTTGCCTTATTTAGTTATTGTCTGATTTCTGGTCAATGAGTGCCCTTTATAGATAAAGGACACTCATTGACCAGAAATCTAATCTAATTATGAGTGCCCTTTATCTATAAAGGGCAGAATCCAAACAATAACTAAACAAGGCAAATATTAAAACCCTTTGATTCAATGAAATTGAAAAAACAGATTCTAATCAATCAAAAACTGCTAATAAAGTCCCTGCGATCGTAGAAGGGTAGGTACCTATACCCACTGTTATCACAATGGTTACCATTGTTAAGTTGATACTCGTAGTAAATCTCACGTTGAACAAATCGTCAACCAATTCTTTTTACTTCAGGCTTCAAGCCATTTGCTTCCAAACAAATTATAATAATGACTTCCAAAGAAGGCCACATCACATGCGAATACGACGGACCCAGAAGATTGGAAGATTTAACCTTGCTGTGCGAAGATCAATACGATTTCGTTTTCGATATCGTACACGAAATTATCGATAAAGTATTCGAAGTTATTAACGAAGAGAAACACGATTTCGAAATGCTTGTTTATCCAACGGAGAAATATGACGAAGCGTACGCTAATATTAGTAGGACCAATGATTTTTTGGATACAATTGAAGAGAATGACGATCTAGATGAATCTATTGCTTCTTTACATAGTCCTGATGATGTTCTTCCGGTTATGAGTGATGTGGATAGTGATGGACTGGTGAATGATAAGCTTTTAAGTTCTGAAAATGTGATGAGTGAGGAATTGAGCACTTTAAGTGTCAGTCCTGATCCTGATGCTACGGATTCGAGGTAAATAAGATACTTGTAATCCCAGTAGTCCCGTGGCGGGACTAATGGGATGTTTTCTCCTAGTTGTCCCGTTGTTATGTAGATTTCTCCACAACGGAAAAACTGGGGAAAAAAATCCCATTAGTCCCGGGACGGGACAACTGGTATTAGAGGATAAGATATACAGACAAAGTTAGGTACTAAAATGTGGATAGTTATAGGTAATTTTTGGAACATATTGATAGTAAAAGAAATAAATTAGAGTTTGTACCATGAGATATGCTCTAACACAACATAAATCTGATCGATGTTTGATAAATACATCTTTTTCTTTACATTTTTATTCGTGCTGATTGCTGATATGTAAACGATAGATTCCTTTTCGTTCGACCGTAAAAAAGTCTGAATACTTAGTTATCCCCTTTTTACTTGATCGAAGCCTTTTTATAATTTTTAGTTGGCCGGTATTTTTAATTATTTTTATTTACAGTAATCCAAAATGCATGGATGATTCATTAAGCAGTCCCGAGCATTTATATTCTTGCGGCGGTGACCAGAATTCAGTAAAATCAAACTTCTCCGTAGCGTCTTCAGGTTCAAATATTGTTGATTTTATATTTATTTATTTAGTCAGTAGTTAAAAAGACTCGGTATTTCTTGAAAAGAAAGATGGTGGAAATAAATAATTACCTAATTATCAAAAAATCTGAAAATACAGCGTGAATTTTTAATCATTTGGTTCCCGCAGTGGGGTGGGGTGGCTCGCAATATAGCTACTCCGTTCCCACATTTTATGACGTCGCGTGCCACGACCGTTACCCTATAATATACCTAATTTAAAAAACTTATACCTAATTAATATTTTCAGAGTCGACGTTAAAATTGCCTAGTGGGGATGTGAGTGTCGAAAGTCTGCTAAGATACCTGAGGAAGAAAAGTGCTAGCTACAGTTTGAGCCCTTCTGTACCTGATGTTGATTAGATACGTTTCTTATAAACATATTTGATCGTTGTTAAATGTCAAACGTTCGTGTGAATTGAAAGAAAAATGTCGAAATTGCAGTTCTTTATACAAAAAAATATTTTTGTGTTTTCGAAATTGAACGTTCCTCGCCATCATACTAGTTAATTACTTTTAAATTTATTAATCTTTCGTTTTTTTAATATATTGTTTTTTGTTGCTGTTCGTGGTGTTATTTGACATAGGTATCTAGGTTTACGGCATGTAATATATAAATTTTTTCACAGGTGAGATAAATCAATGTAATTTTACAAATATTTACTCGTAGTGATGTAAAATGGCAATCATCAAAGCAATTACAATAATATTTAGTTTATAGCTCAGTACCTTTAGCTTGAAAAACTATCTAGTGCCTTATCATCATCATATTATTATCCCCATGACACCCACTGCTGGATATAGCCCCTCCAATCCCCATCCAATCGTATTCGAAAATCTATCTTTATTATTGTTGCAATAACTGCTAAAATATCAAGTGCCTCATCATCATCATATTATTATCCCCATGACACCCACTGCTGGATATAGCCCCTCCAATCTATCTTTATTTTTGTTGCAATAACTGCTAGTTAGTACTAGTGTACTCTTGTATTGTCAACGACACCACTAAGGTGTCGTTTGCAACATTTTTCTGGTGGTTACCAGAAAAATATTGTAACCACACCACCGAAGTGAATGTCTCATACTAAACTTGCACTTATAGATATTAATTATTTATCATTCGTAAGATCACGACATGACATTTTTCACATCACTATAGTCCATGAAAACGTTCGTGGCACACGGGGTCGTAAAACGAGTCAGTGACGTCAGTCTTTAAGGTTGCGCGTGCCATTGAAGTTTGATCCCGCCCATAAGGCCTATAAGTGCAAGGGAGCGCGCAATATAAGTACTCTGTTCGCACATTTTTTGACCTCGCGATCCACGAACGTTCTCATCGACTATAGGTCGACAGTGGTGTAATTAATTTAATCTAGTACAATACCGTTATTTTTTAACGACTCTTCTGTCTACTACATATTTAGTGTTGTATTGTTTGTTTACAACCCGGTTAAGTTAATTATTAACTCTGCATCTGCACCTGAAGCGAAAGCGATCCCTCTCCTTTTCTCCTTACCTCACGCCATCATCGCCTCATGCCACTAGCTCGATAAATTATCGCTAACAAGTGTACTAACACACTTATCGATTATCTATCGAAAATTAAAAAAAAAATATATGACAGTAGTGGCGCGAGACAAAGAGAAAAGAAGAGGGGTCGCATTCGCTTCAGATGCCGAGTTAACTTGACCGGCAGGCTGATTATCTAACAAAAGCCATCTAGCGACTAGTAATAATTACGGAATCGTCGTTTTCAAACTCGATTTCGTACCAGCAATCGCGTTTCTGATAGTGCTGCCTCCAGCGAACAACCAAAGAACTAACATAAACGAGCACTTGTGCAAGGAAATGCTCCAGTATTATCTAACTCGGCAACCGCGACGAATTCGCGATTTGTTCTGTCAAACGGTTTGACAGCGACGATTCCGTAATTATTACTGGTCGCTAGATGGTTTTTAGTTAGTTAATCAGCCTGCCGGTTTTACCTACTCACATTGTTCAGAGATATCGAATACAATTATAATTCTGCTATCACACCCCCAGGCCTACTGAACTGGATGCCCTAGTCTTCGGTCACGTCTTCACCATCATCACTACAAGGCTGCCATGCCGCAAGCTTGCAGACACAGTAAGAAGGCACGAGTCTCTCGTGGCTTTAGCCAAACGAGTCGACGAGAAATACTTTAAGCGGCCATAGCGTGAGGTTTTCAAGGACATTTCTACCGTTTTTAGAAGTCCTTGAATTACTTATCCTATTGTTTGTGAAGACTATTCTAAAAAAAACTATACGCTTTGGTTGCGATTGCGAATGTTGCGATATGTTGTATACGTCTTCTCAGGTTTTAAATAATTTCAAGGCTTTTCCCATTGGCCCCATTTTTCGGGGCGAGTGGGAATTTTATGTAAATATGCAGTACAATTATGGTTTAATAATGAACAATGATTTTGTTGATGTAAATAAAAAAATAATGTTAACGTTTAAGATATAGATTAGTCCTGAAATCAATGTTACTTTTAAGTTTTTGTTTATTAAGATTATTTTAGACATGTCGCTTGTTTTGTAATTTAATACATATTATTAATAATAGATAACATAAATATCACTGACACATATTGATGTAATAATATATTTTGGTACTTAGCATTCAATAGATTAGTACTTGAAAAAATACGACTCGCACCAGATTTTTTCTAGTATATTATTTAGTATTGTATAAAAATAGCATTGTGAATGCAAAAATCTGAAAATTAAAAATAAAGATTAGTACTTATTAATAATAATTACTTACTCGAATAACAATTAATAGTTATTGTATTACCTACATACTTAAAACAAACATAAACTTTAGCAGTTTAATTTTAATGCAAAGTTAGATTTTAATAAAAAGCTAAGGACATAATAATTAGTTAGTTTGTCCTAAAATAGTTTACACTTTTAAACTTGCGCGTTGCATTTTATTAAGTTAAAATCACAGGTATTAAACGTCGGGAGTTTAAGTAGGTGCGTAAATGCCTATCGCTATTAAATACATGTGATTTTAATCTAATATTAAGTATTATTAAGCACTGTTTTAAGGTTTTTATATAAACCCGGCATTTATATAATTAAAAATATGTTTTGTAATACAAACTTTTATAGTACAATAGTTTTATACTTATGGTTGTTTTGTTGATGGTGCATAGGTTTAATAAATTAAGTTGGATGATTTATTACAGTTTTATTTTTTATATTCCAAGTTCTTGGTTTTACGCAATTTAAAAATATATTTGGTAGTCAAAATCTGATTAAGTACAGTCAGCAGCATATCAAGCTATACAAAACTGCCAAAAAACTACAATGAATTTTGAACCTTAAACTGCTCTACTTAAAGTTTAAAGATGATTGAAAAAAAAGAACAGTGTGGCGTCTACCGTACATTGGCATTATTTACATATCGATAAGTTCCTTCGTTGGTGCTGGCACAACCGGTAGTGCCATAGGCGATTTTCTTTCCCATGACACTACCGGTTGTGCCACGGGTAAAATGTTCTATTATTGATACCAACTAATTTAATTACTTAATATGTTGAGGTTTTACTAATATGCAACTGTGGTTTTATGCCCTAGCATTCAAGTTAACTGTACATGTAAACGAATACTTATTTCTTTGTGATTTAAGAGTTTTTAAACGACTTCATCTAAAGGAGGTTCTCAATTCGATTGTATGTTTTTTTTTATCGTTGTTCGCGCGTATCTTCGATATTTATGGACCGATTTAGATAATTCTTTTTTTGTTCGATTGAGTTTTCTTGCGAGATGGTCCCATTTAATTTTTTTTCAAATCGGTTCAGTAGTTTACAAGTAATCCTGAAAATACTATGATATTAAATCAACTAACATGACAATTTTGTTATTTATGAACCGAATTAGATGATTTTTTTGTTGGGGAAGGGATACCTTTGTGTAGTCTTTTTAACCGACTTCAAAAAAAGGAGGAGTCAGTTTGTATGTATGTATGTTTCTCCGCGATTATCTCATTTTGATGATTTTTCTACCTAAATAATATACCTACACTACCTAATACAGAAGGTACTTACACTAAAAATAAAAAAATTGTTTAAAAAACAAAAAAACCGACTTTTTTTGTTTTGTTTTTGATTTGATGAAGTCGGTTAAAAACCTGCCTCTAAAAAGCAAGAAATAATATACAAATCATTAGATACGCATTATCATTGTTATAATAAAACACGTCAATTGAAGTCGGGTGGGGCTTTTAGAATAAAAAAGGAAGATGTACTCCAGCCCCACCCGACTTTAATGGACGTGTTTTATTATAACAATGATAATGCGTATCTTATGATTTGTATATTATTTCTTGCTTTTTAGAGGCAGGTTTTTTGAAGTCGGTTTTTTTGTTTTTTAAACAATTTTATCAAGTGCAATTATATTTAGTTAATACCTTATAGGAAGGGGAATAATATAACAAACAATGTATGTATAGTTGCTATTTTTATTTGGTTTCCATCACAATACACACGTGAAAGCGATCCGCACGCACTAAGTCTCATGATTTAATTAGGTACTATGAGAAACAACCACACACGACTTAAACTTATCTCTAAAACAATTTCATCAGTCAACAAGGTGGTGAATTCACTAAGTAATACATTCGCTCACAAAAAATTAAAAAGTATTTAAAAAATAAATTACTATTTTTTTCGCACATCTTAATTACAGTTTCATGACAGTTAAATTTCTCATACTCGTTAGACAAACAATAAATAGCATCGAACATCCAAAAACTAAGATGGTTGCCATTTTCACACTTGTACATAGTGGAAATCTTGTCTAAACGTTAACACGGTAAGATTAATTTCCCTTTATTAAAATCTTATCCTGTTGTGGAAGTTCTGGAAGTTTCCAGGTTTAGAATCGCCTGGACTGGTGTAGCGCCATCTGGCGTACGCTGAATGTGGAGAGGCCTAATCCGATAGCTGCCAGGGCGAATGCTGACCTGGACATCATTTTCTCACGATTCGCTGGCTGGAAAGAAAAAAATCTTTAGAGCATTTTGTTAATTATCATTTTAAATTATCACTAAACTCTTTACATGCTGCGGCTTTTTGTAGTGCTTTGGTCACTAATTATTTACTTTTACACACTCGCAAATATCACAAACGCTGGCAAACGCAAAAAATCGCAGTAAGTACTTAATTTAGAATTTGACTTAAATATAAATACAACTGGCTGAAATATCCGAAGAGTAAATTAGATTTCGCAATATGCCGCATGCATAATATATTTAAATAAATCGATCAGACACAAAAAGATGTGTTTCGTACACAAAGGAAGTTACGTATGATCTACAAATTAATATGTATTAATAGTAAGTACCGTATTTGACACCTGTTAATTCAGACGTAAATGCATCTATTCATAAATTGACTCTACGCAATCGCCGACGACGACGTCACAGCAGTTTCAATCGTCTCTTATTAGTTCAGAGCCAAAACAACATTTTGCTGCTACTACAATAAAAATCATATGACTAGTGATATAATAATATCCAAAGATATTAAGAAGGAACCGGAGCGCTACTATAGAGATATAACCTACATAAAGTCGCGGTCCGATGTTAGAACTTTGAAAAAGCTAGGTACCTTTTCATTAACTCGAGGACTTTTTCAAATACTACGCTGTATTGAGCAGTAATTTACCCGTACAAAGAAAATCCTGTATATCAACATCTTTACTTTGAATTTAAATAAAAAATTCCCACTAGCCCCCGTAACCGTAACATAGTAGAATGGGGGACAATGGGAACTCATCTTTAGAATGACTTTTTCCTTTTTTATAAAAAATATGGAGTCTATGAATAGCAAAAGTACGTGCGTTGCGTACCTAGTATATGCAAATAAAAAAAAAATGGTATTTTTATAAAAGATATAAGTAGTAGGTACCTACATAAAATTAATGAAGTGCAATACCTTAAACATCCTATTACACAACGGCTAACGCTGATCGCAGATTGATTGCCAGAATATGTTACATCATAGAATTTTATATAATTTATTATGTTGATAGATAGAATAGAATTTTATATGTTTTTATATATTTGTTTTAGAAACTAGGTAGCAACTGATTAGACATGAGGCGTATTTATCGTAACAGATAAAAACAACAGATAATTAAATGTAACTGTTTCGCCCTGTTACGAGCGATAAGAAATAACAGTTGCTCAAAGGAACAGGCCAAAGAACAGGCGAAACAGTCTGTTCTCGCCGTCTTCACTGTTCCAAATACTCCACTGTACCCTGTACCGAACTGTTATGCCTGTTATCAGAGTAACAACCTGTTTCCATTGTTCCGCCTGTTACGTGGAACAAGCGCTACCTCACTCTAACATAAGGAAAGAAAAGAGGCAAAGCTTGTTACTTTTACCTGTTATATAAACCGACCATATCAAAAATACATTTTAGTCCATTGAAAAACCTTAGTAAATTCGACTTTGTAAATTGGTCGTGCTATATGTTCCTGTGTGAGTGTTTGTTTATGACCTTCTTTTTTTTTGCAGCAGAGTTTGACTGTTTTGCCATTTGCCAATGTCAAGTTAAACGGTGGGGAAACAGGGATATCGGGTGTTATGAAAATTATAATTTAATTTATTGAGATTATTAAAGGATATTAAACTGCGTATTATTTGTGTAGGCATGCAGGGCCGGTATTGTAGATTAAAATATTTTTTCTAATTTATAGTATCGGCCTTTGTGGCAAGGGCTTACTACTAGTTCAGCTCTTAGATTACGTAAGTCTGTTCCTAACAATTCTCGATTGAAATCGATTGAAAGTGCCGCTTGCATTGAAAAAAATATTGCCGCTTTAAGTAACGTCACATCACATGTCACATTAATTCTTACTAAAGCAGCAATGTAACTGCGATTTCTGTCAGAGTTGCAACAAAATTACGTAATCAGCCTCCGGGCTTGCTAGCTCACTTAGGGCTTGTTCACACAAGCGACCTTTTCGCATTGAACGTCAAGAGCGGTAAAAAAAACGCGCGTCGAAAAAAACGCTCGCATGTGTACGATCACATAGGCAAAGCAAGACATGCGGGCGGGTGTAGGAAAATGGAATGTCTAGTGCTGCCAGTTGTTAGGGAAAAGAAAAGATGTAATGTAATGTAAATGATTGTCATGAAAATTCTTGGAAAAAATGCCTGATCGTCTAGCAGTGAAAGGGATGGCGCTGTATGCGATTAATAGCACCGTCCCTTTCTAATAAGGTTGAAAATCGGTTGCACCAGTTTTTTTTTTACTATAATGTATATTTTCTAACTTTATTTTTAAAAATTGTTAATTATTTTTGTTAATTACTGCCATCTATCGCAATTTTAGTAAACTACTTAATGAAGGCAAGCAAGCAACTTCATTAGGTGACATGATGGTTCACCGAATAAAAACGCTAGATGACGCGTGTGCGCCGTAACTGCTGTATTGGAAAAATGCTGATTTTGTAATATTAGATTTTACTTCTTTGTAACAAAGCTTAGTCTTGTTTAACGGAAAAAAATTAACAGTTTATGATCATAAAAGCTAAAAATAGCAAGCTTTTTCTCTTTTCTTCATATAAAGTAGACAATAAGTTAGACAAAACAAGCGCTCTTGTTCCACGGAACAGGCGGAACAATGTAAGCAAATTGTTACAACATGGCTGTTATTTCTGTAACAGGTTGTTGGAACTGTTATTTTAGTGTAACAGGAACAGTTGTAACAGGTAGGCAATTTACCCTGTTACAACCCATGTCTACAACTGATCAATGAAATATTTTTTACTTGACTATAGTATGTACCTATAGTCCGTTTTTTTATGGGAAGGCTTGTATGGAAAGGTATACAATTTTGAGTAAAGCAATGCCACTTGGTACGAATGTTATACACGTCCACCTGAGCCCAAATCGCCCGGTAGCCACTTATAACTCCGTGGCAGGTGGGGGGGAGGGGGGGTCAAAGTACAGAGCTCCCGGCGCTTAGAAAAAAATATCTGGCGGATTAGTTTGAGCTTTGAGTCAAGTTTGGTGTCGTTATCGGGTAACTAGATGATGCCCAATTCATTCCCCATACCAGTTTTTTAGGGTTCCGTAGCAAAATATGACGCAATACTTAAAATAATAAATTTTTAGTAGTAACGAAATCCAAACATACCCTCATATTTTCATTTTTTTGTATTAAACTTGGTTTATAAAAAATACCGTCTGAAAGCCCATTTAATGCAGATTCTAAAAACATTAACAATAAATTTAAATTTAACTATTTTTAATGTAAAATAAATTATTGAAAGTACAGCAACGTTCGTCAGTGCAGCGTAGGGGACGGCAAAAAGACCCAAAAAAACAAGCACTACTAACAAAATAAACCCAGAAAAGTGCGAGTCTGACTCAAACTAATCCGCCAGATATTTTTTTCTAAGCGCCGGGAGCTCTGTACTTTGACCCCCCCCTCCCCCCCACCTGCCACGGAGTTATAAGTGGCTACCGGGCGATTTGGGCTCAGGTGGACGTGTATAACATTCGTACCAAGTGGCATTGCTTTACTCCAAAATGTCATACTGTTCCCATAAAAAAACGGACTACTAGTTAATTATGTTTATAATTGGCACTTGTAATGTGTGTTAATAGAATAGAATGGACTTTATTTCGCAAAAATGCGGTACATCAAGATCTTAAAACAAATCAAAGTACAGGACACATTCACCCAGCCTGGGCATGCAAAAGAAAATATATTGGAATTAAAATTAATGTCAAGCTAAAATTGTTAATGTCACATTTAAATTCATTATTCAATACTAATGTTTTCATTTTATAGTCAATGTACTCACTCATACTATAGAAACAATTTACAATTAGCAGTGGCGTGCCCAGGCCTACAGGGTAGAGCAAGCCCGAACCCTCAAATCAAGCAAATTTTTTTACCAGCTCAAGCAAAAAAACAATGCATATTTTTTTTCATACGATGATCTTTACCAAAATATCGATGCGACACACCCCAGC
Organism: Agriphila straminella; assembly: GCA_950108535.1. NCBI lineage: Eukaryota > Metazoa > Arthropoda > Insecta > Lepidoptera > Crambidae > Agriphila > Agriphila straminella. The sequence goes on from OX467304.1 coordinate 16,228,547, forward strand.
GCCATCTAGACTAATTCATAGATAACTCTCAAAAAATCACCAAAAGCACACTTTAATTATTACTTTAATTATTCACAAAATGGTAGATGACGTGACTTTATCGAATTATATTATTGTGTAATCAAAACTAATAAATATCTAAATTCACAAAATAATAGCGTCCCTGAGCTTTTGCTAGATAATTCCAATCCTATCTCCTGCATTCCAAACAAACATTATTGTCGTTCAAATGAAAGACGCAAAACTAACCTTACTTATTTATTTTTATAAGAACAACCAACAATGTAAACAAGTCCACTACAAAATTACGATACTTACATTGAAGAATATTATATTTCTTTGCAAAATACTCAAATGAAAAGGTTTATTACCGGACTGCAAGGAAAGAGTTATTTTGTATTTCTCTTGGATCGACTCGACTCGTGGACACTTTCACAGAGAATAAACATTTTAATCCATCACAAAAAACCATTATCAATCATTAAACTGAAATTTAAACTCATTTTTAACACAAAAACACTATTTTAGGCAAAACACTTGTTGTTTCAAAACAGCTGTCGTCACAGATTGAAACAACTTCACGCTGCTCAGCGCGTTGTGGTGCAGTCTACCGAACTGCGAACTTCGGAGGCAAGCCGGCTTTTGCTAAGCATTGTGTAGTTCTCATAGAATCTATAGATACGTACAGCAGTACTATGTATGCGGGTAGCATTTTTGTTGATGTTAGAAGAGAGCGGATATATACAGATCGCAAAGCCCGGTTGCAAGCCAACGAGTGCGAGGGAGATAAATGCATTGTAGAGGGTTTATTGAGGAAAGTAATGTAGTTTAGCGACTTGTCTATCGATCAGTTGTTGTAAAAATTGAATTTGTGGTTATTGATTATTGAAAATTAACATTTGTTAATAATATTGTGTTGTAATTAATTACGATTCATTGGTGTAGTGTTAGCAAGTTATTGTTAGGGCAAGCCGGGCTTTTGGGCTTGTATGGAGGTACCGCCACTGACAATTAGCCACTTTTCAAGTTTATATCTGAATTTATTCTTTGTTGGCACTTAATAATTTGGCAGTCTATTATAACGGGTGTAACAAGACCTTCAACGAAGCCGAAGTCCACGTATTCCGCCTATCATCGGGATCATTTTTGTCTTTTAGACTATACCTGGGAAACCAATAGTTACGAAGTTATTGAAGGTCAAAGTCATTTTTTTTTCAAATTTTTTTATGAAATCTTATTTTATTCGTTATTTCCTACTTTTTGACTAAAGAAACATTATCAAAATTTTAAGTATTTCATAACAAACAATGGCTTCAAAACGTCGTCACTCGATGTATCTCATGAGCACGCACATGAACGCTGCCTTTCAACTCGGCCGCACGCAGCTGTGTAGCATACACTCGCAGGCGCGGCCTGTTGTACGCGTCACATTGCGTGGTAATGTATGCAATGCTTTTTTAACACCAAAAATCAAAATGGTTTCCCACAAATAATTTTGAACAGAAATGGTCCTGATGATGGGCAGAATAGGTAGACCTCGGCTTCGTTGAAGGTCTTGTTACACCCTGTATATTTTAACAGCCATAGAATGACTGTTCCTAGAGGCCAGTGCTGTTTGCCTTGACGGAATAAATTCAAGCGATTAATAAGTTTTGATTACAGCTGATAATAATGGCTACTACCTAATTTAATTAGGGCGCGTAGAATCATGTAGAATAGCACCAGCCTTCCACTTTAGAGGTGTCGTAAAAGGCGACTTTTGACTGTCGAGAAAGCACCTAACATCGCCGTGAAAATGGCTCTCACAGAAAATGGGCAGCGTTTATCAATGAAAATGATTTCAGAGCTATAACTTCTTCCCACGTGTGCCCTACGTCCTGGTTCTACAGTATAATGATGATTAATGTAATTTATCATTAATTCGTTCATAATAATATATCTAACCTACCTTTATACAAAGATCTGACCGACTAATAAATTCTAAACATATTTTACAGTTGAAAATAACTATCACGGTTTAAAAAAAAGCGAAATCATTGCCAGGTTCCACAAGCGCCTGTTATTTGGCAAATGCGAAATTCCCGAGCCGAGCGAGAGCCATTGCCAATTTCACATTAAACGTTGGTAAATATCGTCAAAAAGTTATAATTATACCGTTCACATGACCAGCTGAAAGATACGCCAACGCATTTTCTTGTTTACAAAACTTCTGGTGTATCTCATTGTGACATTCAGATTTATTATTTATAAGCTTTTAGCTGTGTCTGTGTCGCATATTCAGATATACCTACCAACATCAAATTAATTTACTAGGTGAAATGAATACTGTTCAATTTATTAAATGTTTTAATATTACTTAGTCACTACAGTGACAATGACAAACATAACAAAATAGAGTAAAATAAATATTGATAGAATTAAAAAGTCAATAAAAACAAAGTTTCTTTAGGTAGGTACTAGGTACCTGTCCCAGAAAACATTACGCAATGAAGCGTAAATCTTGGCAACACGTCTTGTCTTAATATAATATAATGTTTGTCATAGGCGGCGCCAAGAATTACCACCCGTGTTATGTTCAAACACTATACCGAATAATATTGTTATCGTTTTAAAGTTAATTTGTAACAAAAAAGGTTTACAATGTAAACAATGTGACAAATAATGTTACAATGTGAACAAAAGTAGGTAATTTTCTTCTATCGAATAATATTACAATCTTAGAATAATAACATTAATCTCTACAAAGCGCACTGTCAAAAGTGAGGCAACTAAAACTGCCAAAATGGCCCCGTTTTCAGATTTTTATTCTCCATTATTCTAATCATACCGAATAAGTACAAAACAGTTTCAATTATGCTACATTTATTAGATTAGTTACTTATATTATTGGATTTTAGTTACAATTTTTTTTATTATTATTATTAATTTATTAAATTACAACAATAAAAACATTATTACATTTCTTAGAACAGTGTCACAAAAACCTATTTAGGTTTCACCGTACACTGTCCGCATTCATCATCTTGTACAATAATAATCATATTTTCATGTACAACAATAAATAAAATAACTGTAGGGTATGCATTACAATTTGCTTACGAAGAGTATCTAAATGTTTCTACCTGCCCAGTCCGACCAACGCACCAACGGCCGCGAGCGCAAACTCACGGGTGGATTTCTGAGCGTTTTAACGAGCAAATTCTATCAAATTAAAACATTTTAGAAATAGACATAATTTGTAAATTATGCATTCAAAATAAACTATATTCAATAACATTATTAATTCAATTAGATAGTAAATATAATTTTGATTAAATATTTAATTAATTTGGATTGAATTATTATTATAAAAATTATCAGTAAGTACTTACTTAGTTATTAAGTTAAAATAAAAAAATAAAACAAACGACTACCTATTTATCCGTTTTGCATTAGGTAACGTATGAAAGATATAAATCTGAAAACTAAGCCATTCTGGCTTAGTGTTAGTTGCCTCACTTTGCTTAAGAGGACACAGCTTCTAGGTGTTATTATTCTAAGATTACAATGTAAACCTTTTTTGTTTTTGTTGACAAAACTAATTTAGAACCGGTTATTCCCAGCTATCACCACTACTGGTGGCAAATGGGATATTTTTTCTCATTCGTTACTAGAAGGAATTGGGGACGCCAGTGGTGAATGGTGATCTGATTACTGGGGATAACCGAATTCTTTGCAGAAATATAAGTGGGTATTTTCAAATACTGAAACTAAGTAAGCCATTTTTACCAAATTATTTATAAAAAGTAGATTTAAACAATATTATCTTATTTCTGGCACACGCCTAGGTAAGTTCTATCTAGGTTAGGTATATGATAACATTCCAGACAGTTATTTTATCAGTCGTTACCATATACGCTGTATCGATGTGCAAATCGAAGTGATTGAACGAATCTATCAGATTTTGATGTCTAATAAGCTAACGTTTGTTGTAGAATTTTCGAAAAAAACGCCAACAATAGAACAAAACTTAGGCTTAGTTGTGCCTGTGCATAATAAACAATATATTATTATTATTATATTGGATTTAGAGTGACGTCCCGTTATTTTTCGAGTTATTCTCAGCAAACCCTTTCATTTGATACCCATATTGTAGGAGTGCATTAAAAAAGATTGAAAATAACATGTCCGCCATTTTGGGTGATCCGCCATGTTGGATTTAGAATGACGTCACTCAGCTAACCATGCATTGTCATCCAAACTAAACGTGCATACAAAATTTCAGCTCAATCGGTTGAAGATTATCTGCTTCAAAATTGAGTTGCAAGATTCCAAGAAAATAAAAGCTTGTAATATAAAATGAAATGCATTCCCAATAACCCCGGATCTCATTTTAGTATACTTACAATAAGATTTTAAAATGTATGTGCATTATAATCTTACATCTTTTTTGATATGCTGTAGCATATCAAGCACACGCAGATTTTAAAAAGAAAAGTTGAAGAACATACATAATTGGAATTCAAGCGTGTTACTAAAACGAAAACGGGGTTATTGTTTTTTTTTTAAATTGCATTTGTAGATAGTTTTGCATGTGATTTAATGTTCATCTTAGGTATTTGTAGTTTATTTATTTGTGAGTAACTAGCATACAAACATTCACATTTATAACATTAGTAGGACAGGCTATCTTTTGTATATTTCAGACCATCAACATTGTGACTGCCACGAGCTAACTAATGAATCATCTAACTCATTTCTCGTCGTATTTTTACACTATTTGCGCGTTGAAGCATACCAGTGCAGATATTTTGGCAAATAGCCATTGGAGGCGGCCTTACGACGTTGTATGTTGACAAAATGTTATTGTCAGTTCAGTTCCGTCCGTTTAAAAAATTAAATTAATGCACTGGGACGTTTGAAGGATATTTTGAGACGAAAGATTTAACCTTTAAAAATTGGACTTCGTTGGACAATTTTGAATTATTGCTTTAAGGGGCCATAATAGATAAACATATTTTTATATAGAAAACGTTAAGTTGCAGCCACAAAAAAAACATACGACAAGCTAAAGAGATTATCTAGTAGCTACAAGTATTAAATTGCGTACACAGACCATACAACAAGTACTTACGTACCATTGCGTATAAACCTCACAGATGATTGTAGAAAAAAAACAGAATATCATCAAAAGCGCTTGTCGCGGCTCGCGGGTCATATTTTTGGCGTAAATAATAATGGAATTCTACATCAAAAGACACTTTAACGTACTGTGCAGTTGCTCCAATAACTTTTTTCAAGAAGAAAGAAGAGCACAATTTGCTAAAGATTATGATGAAAAAACAACGAAAAACATCGAAAAAGTGCAGCATACTCTTTATACGTAAAGAAAAAGAAGTGTGCAAGGATCGTAGCAGGTGGCGATCCATAGTCTCTGCCTAGGCCTACCCCCATGGGAAACAGGCGTGAGTGAGATATGTATGTATGCAAAAAGACAGAGACAAATGATTATGCATAACGGAGCCTTAAGATGTCTAGTGTCGTTAGCTATAAATTTAATATGACGAATAGCGTTTCGGCCATTTTAAAATAAAGATAAAAAATTTGAAAACAAAGATAATATTTGCAGCCTACCCCATATTATAGCAGCCCTTGACGAGTTTCTTGCCGGTTCTTCTCGTTACAAGGTCAGGGTTGGCTAAAACAGCCTAGACTGAATAAATGACTGAGATTGAGTGAAAAAAAAAAAGTTGACAAAAAGGTGTAAATAAAGAGTTATACGATATACGAAAGAAATTCCCTTAACTTTAATCCCCGCGTAGTCCAAAACTATCAGAATATTTTTTTCTAGTTTTGATATGAGTCAACTACTTAGAACAGGCTTATCGTTTCATAAATAAACTACAATAAATATTCTATTTTTGTGATGCCTTGAGCCAGATCATTGACCAATATGAATGAATTAATGCTATGAATCTGCCAATTTCACTTTAAATATTTCTAATCTTACTTTTATAGGGTAACCAGATGTAATAATGAGATTTCCAGACTCTTTCCCTGTTTTTTTCAGGAAATTTCCTGACATTTTGTTAACCTACATCTAGGTACATTCTTTATAGTTGTGATTTGATATTTTTTTGATATTAACAAATTATGTGGGATTTGAAAAACAGAACAGATTGATGTGTGCTAATGTTGTTATGCTATAGAAAAATACCAATATTTTTATTGCGTACTTTGACTAGCTTTTGAATGATCTTTGGACGATCAATCTTCATTTATCAGTGTGTACTGTGTACGTAATAGTTCAGCGCGCAAAATGCGCAGTGGTGGGGCGTCCCGTCGCGTTGATTTGCGCGCGAATCTATAGATTCGGTTTTATCACAGCGAAATGTCTGCCATTAAGATAATAAAAGTCAAGTATAGGTACTTTGTAAGTTTAAACTTATTTCGTACCTTTAGATTGGGTACTATGATAAATAAGGAAAATGTTTAAGGATAAACGATTCTGAGGATAACTAACATCAAATTAAAGTGAAAGTGTATACCTACCTAAAATCACAGAGAGAGAATCCTTCTCTCCAGAATTTAAATGATATACCTACCTACCAATTTAAAAATGCTTATTATGTGAGTTTATAATGAATAAAGTTTTTTTTTGTTATTGTCAATTTTATTCACCTAATTTTCTTTTATTCTGCAACAGGGAAACCAACTCTTTACATTCATCACCGAAGGCCAGAAGGCAATGAACTTCTTATCGATCTATTCCCCACTCATCCGGATGAGTTTTGATAATTATTGAAATACCTACAGCAATTTCCCTTTTCATCCGAAGACCCGAAGGTATGCCCCACTCATCCGATTATTTTGTATATCAATTAATTTTATGCAAGTATAAAAACCGGGCCAAGTTCGAGTCGGACTCGTTCACGAAGGGTTCCGTACCAAAAATTAGTATTAGGGTCCCGTTTTTATCCTTTGGGTACGGAACCCTAAAAATGACAAGATGTGAAATTCTGCCTCTACTACTGGGGGATTGCAAGGGGATTGGTTTTATCTTTATCAAAGAAATGCAGTTTATTTATCAGTCAAAAAGCGATCGTAATTTTGCGAATTTGTTCTATGATAAAAGCTTATCTTTTTTTAATTAATAATCAAAATATTATTTATGAATTGGCCTGCCCGTTAATCATTTCATTGAGTCCCAATTTAAAAAAAAAAATACTTACCTAACAAAGACAGTTATTGTATTAGACCAAATCTAAATATGGGTACACGAACACGATTTTTAAACTGCTTTAAGTTGAGCACGCGACGCAAAATAATGTTAATAATAAAAAACCATCTACGTTGAGAACGCCACTAGTCCAATCCAGTTTTTTGTAGCTCACACAATCTTAAAAACTTGATAATTTATCATCTCGCTAGTACATGCTACGTATTTTACACTCTCAAGATAATTTGCAAGACATGCTTTGTAAAGTAAATAAAAATGATATTCCCAGTTAAGTATAACATGATAAAACGAATATAAAAATTGAGAAACCATTAAAATCAAGTTAATAAATAGGTTAACTTAAAACAACAGAAATAGCAGCTTAGTTCAATGATTAAAAACAAAATAGAAATCTAAATGGTTGGGAACTATTGGGAAAAACAAAACGAAAGTTAAAACTGTGATTGAACTTAATGGGAATGTCTGAAAAAATCTGGACTACAATAAAAAAAATTGGCGTCATTTTGTCCAGTTCAGTTCGGTGGCTATTTTAATTATTTGCAAATTGTTTCATAGTGGATATTGTGTCTTATAAAATCGGTGCAGTTTTGTGGTACAAGTGTCTACGCCACTGAACTGATATTCGGGATAGGTAATTGAAATAGGCGCGATCTTGGTTGTGTGAAGCTGAGACTTTTATTGTAGTGGTGGCTACCTCGGCAGAACTAACCGAGAAACTGTCTTGATATACTTCGTGTCAACTGCTCCAAGCACCATTGGAATGCGATGCACCCGCATTCTAATGAAAATTGAAATAATATCTACCACTGAACTATTCAACACTTGACACTGGCAAAAATAACTTCCAAGAAGAAAGTAGATTGCCAAAACAAAAATAAGAAGAAGAAAAGATTCTTGGTTTTGATACAAAATGCCAAAACTTTTTTTTTAATACGTGTTGTGGTTGTGGCCGGTGGTGACTAAGGTAAATCTCCATTCTGCTGTTACTTCCGTACATTTGTGAAGTTGAAGTGACATCTTTTTATTTTTTTCACGCAACCGAAAATTCTGAAACTTTTTTCTATTACTAAGGGAGCTTATTCCTACCTATAAAAAATATTCAGCCAAGGCAATTTGATTTTTTCAGACATTCCCAATGGGGAAATTGTGTCAAATGTGACTGAACTGAGTGAATTGTTTCAGAAATCAGAATATTTATTTGCACAATACTTATTTGTTTTTTTATACGGTATGTTGTTATTTTTTATATTGTTGTTAGGTATTATGTTGTGTAATAAGGTTTGTATTATTAATTTTGTGAAATGGATAAAGGGGCGTCAAGACAATGTTGCGTTATAAAGTTAGTTTTTATAATGGTATGTAAATTTAATGTATACGAGCTAAAGAAAAACAATAAAAGAGTTCCGAGTTTACATAACGGGAGATGGGACTGGGGACAATAGGAATAGGGTGGCCAACTGTCTTGTATTTTACAGGACGTCCCGTTTTTTAAGAATAAGAATCATTAATTGCTGAGAATGTTTTCAACTATCACTTAATGAAATTCAGGACATTTTTTAATACTGTCCTGTATTTTTCTTGAAATCCTGTAATTTTACACAGGTGTACTGTAAAATGAGCACACAGGGACTAGGGTTGGCCACCCTCAATGGAAATTATATTATTTTTCACTAACGATAATATTAGGAATTGTCATAAGATTAGCATGTTTATTTTAAGATATCGGCAAGGTTACAAGACATTAATGTTTCATACACTACTGTATGTATACAACCTAGTTCCTATTTCCGGATTCATACGGGTGCGTTAGTCATCCAACGTTTGGATATTCTACAAGATTATAGCTATACTTAATGTAAGAAAGATATCCCTTCCAGGATAATGCACATACTATAACCAAACGTCTTATTGTTAAGGAGATTAGTGCCTCCACAGTGGCGCCCTCACATAATATTTATTGCTGTCTTAAGTACATAATGTTCGAAAACTTACAGTAACGATTGAAGCTAAGGTTCTATAGTTTATTTACAAATAACAACCTCTGTAAAATATTTGTAGTAAGTAGTAGGCTAATGTGATAAAAGTGGCCACTTCTTGCTCTCTTGCCTACTACAACTATATTTTACATAGTTAAATTTTTTTTTAAGAAAATAACTTTCTTAAAAAAAAAATTAAACTTTAGCTTCAATCGGTATGTGTGAATTTTCGATATATTATGTACTTAGCGAGGATGGCGCCACTGTGAGGGCACTAATCGCCTTAAAAAACTATTTTTATAGTTTTAACCCAATGATATTTTTTAACCATCAACATTATAGAGTGTTTTCCGCATAGTAACTAAACTAAAGGGGGCATTCACTGATAAGTCAAGGTTTTTCACCCGTCTTTTCGCGAGAGGCGCACGCGTCTCAAATCTCAAGGTGAAGTGGACTAACATTATGTCAGGTGATTGGCTAGTCGGTACGTAATACAAAGTAATGAGGTACTTTTAAGATCTTAACTTGTGTGTTGAGCTACTTGCATAAAGTTATTAAAAAAACAGGGATTGTTTTAATATATTTTCAGAAATTTTGAAATAGTGTGTGTGACGTAGTCGTTAGATCCGTTTGGTACCTTTGTAATTAACTTTGATAAAATTCATGACAGGTGGTAACAGCCTAAATTAAAAGGCATCTGTCTCCTGAGATAAAGACAGATTTGTAAAAATATTGAACTTCGGATAGAAAATAATGTATGGATATTTCTTCTAGATCTTAGTTTTACAGATTTAATTCCATTCCTATAGGTACTCGTAGTAACCAACCACAGGTAATTTCTGACCAGTGAAAAACTGGCTAGATGTCTTACTTCACATAAAGCATTGTTGTTATAGTGAACGACTTATAATAGGCAAGAAGTTGGTAGCTAGCCGAAGTTAAAACAAGTCCTACCCTACTACCACTAACGGGCAGAGAGATAGGTAGTTACTTTACCTATCTGCCACTCCATTTCTTCGAAAGCACATTAGCACAGTTTCAAGCAATTAATAAGATAGCTTGACCTCAAGTTCGTCACACAGCACACTATAAATAAATGTGCAAGTATATTATTGTATTATGTAGATTAGGTAAGTACATAAAAGTTATAGGTACTTATATCAAAGTTTTCCTTTAAAGGAATTTGTAGTAAGTATAAATTACTTTCATCTACAAATCTTTGACTGTAAACAATCTCGTAGGTATTGATATTGTGAATGATGCATGTTGTTTTTAACACGCCCCGTAGTAGCATTCTGTTTTCTAAACCGATGGCATGCTTTCGACATTCATAAGTGTGTCTGTCTAGCTAGGTAGAGACTGCATAAATTATTTGGGTTTGAGAAACATAGCATTAGTCACAGAATAGATATAAGTACTACCGTGTAGTAAGGTGGAGGCACAGATTAGCTATTTGCGGAGGCAAGTACTTTACCGGTTCGAACCGGTTAGATTAGAGCACGCCTCTTGATTTCATCTTCATTTACCCAGATAAGTAGATTCGCATTATTTCTATTATCACAGCTTCGCATGTTAAGTAGCAATAGTACAATAATAGAATCAGACCACGAGACCCATTTAATCCGTTTAAAGGCTACTTGCTCACGTTGCGAGCATGTGCAATGCAACCTATCGCGGCGGTGCATGCGTGCATAAGGGTATCGTCAGCTAATTATAGAATTAATTTCAGGTCAGATAATATTATAGCACTAAATGAATAAACTAGAAACCACCTGCAACCTAGTGGGGATTCCCCTAAACACCACGACCGCAGTCGAGAGAATGAGGGGTTTTCAAAGTGACATTTAAAAAATAAAAATAGTTACTATTTGCTTCACTAAACTATATCTATGCTTCACTAGATATGGTGTTGATACTCTTCGAAGCCTACAAAAAAATAGTAACTTTTTGCCTCACTAGATGGTGTTGATATGATACTCTTCGAAGCTTAGTAAAAAAATCACATTGTCACCAATTTTTATCAACGCCATCTATCGAGCCTACAGTTATTTGTCATTGTGAAAAGCCCTCATTGAAAAAATCCTATAGAAAATGTTTCGCTGCCTCCTCCTCCAAAACTAGACCAATTTAAATACTTTTTTCATTAAAATTAAAAGAATTTTAGGAGTCTAAGAGAGAGCCTTAAAGGCAAGAATAAAAAAAAAAACTTCTTAGTCACCTTAGTAATAGCACAGAATATATAATAGTACTAACGTGTAATAGGTTGGGTCGGTCATACAGACTGTTCCTCTTTTTATTTTATAGTTATTGTTAAAAGAGGAAAATTTTGTTGTGGGGCATTTCAAAAAATAATAAATATTGTTAATTCTGTAAACGTTAATTTTCTCAACATTGATTACTTGCATAGGAAATGAAAATATCCTTAAAACTTTTAGATGTAGGTACCTAGTATGAATAGTATTATTTTATCTGTGACTGTACTAAATGGTTCATATTATGTACCAAAAATTATATTTATATTAATTTATTAAATTATATTTAGATTATATTTATTAAATTATATTTATATTATATTTAAAAAGGAGGCGGGGCGGAATGGACCCAAGTGCAGTGCTCTGTTTATCAAAAGTTACAAGTCTATGTATACAAGCATTTTCTGTGAAAATCACTATTCCACAAATGAATCCGTTTATCAAAACACGTCAAATAACACACTACATACAAGTGCGATTGTTTATTTAGCATGTGTTTACATTTACACTACACTTGTATTTTTGATTTTGTTAATCAAAAAATTCTTTTAACTTACAAGTGTACAAAAACTATATGGTAAATAGCGAGTTTTCCTCCTCAGAAAGGAAGATGGAATGGAGAGTCGCCGGACACCCTTCCAATTTTTGCAAGTGTCTTGTGTATAAATTATTTGGCTAATTATTTGGAAAAAAACATATTTTTTACATGAAGTAGTAAAATTTATCTTGTAAAATATAGTTTTAGACTTGTAAGTTTTGATAAACAGGGCACAAGTGTTACCTTGCAGAAGGCCATTATACCTAGTTCAGATACCTCTCTTGTCAGTAAAATAAGACTTTACCAAAAGCCATAGAAAAATACTGAACTAATTTCTCTCTTTACATTTTCTACATAATTCAGGAAGGATTAACAAAAAGGTTCTGCTATAATTTATATGTATAGGTACTCCCTAAGGTTTGTAAAGATTTGAGGTTTGTAAAGACAATGATACGTATTAGATCAGAATGCCGTCTCTTAGGGCAGGCTTACATTATTTTAGTTGATTAGTAGAGTGCTTTAGTAGAGAACCAGTCGTACTCAAATGTGAGTGCATTAGCAGTTTTGGTGCATATCCAGTGAGTGTTTACACTGCTTCCACTACTAGTCCCAGGAGAGTGTCATAAATTCGACTAATGCACTTTACTAATACGATACTAAAATGTCGATTTATATGCTTCCAGTAGCAAGGAGTGTATATTTAGATTTAAGTTGAAAGGCAACTAGAACGTTAACAGATACTTAAATTACAAGCGATAAAAGACGAAACTCTGACCAAATATAAAGTTATGCAGGCATATAAAATTAACTAAATAAAAATGATTTTTATAGATTAAATTGACATACCTGCGAATATGTGAGTCTGAGGGCGTACTTGGCAATTTGTGTTGTTTTCATAGTGTCTGAACCAGCCTGTGGGCTGAAATAAAAAAACACTTATAAAAACACGGTAAAATAAACGATAAACACACGTTTTCTAAAAAAAAAATAACTTTTTGACGAACGTCAAGTCAAGGCACTTTTACATAACCTACGATTTAAACTTTATTGCAATTTCAGTCGTGTTTTTACTGAAACTGGCGATTATAATGTTTACTCGGAGAAATTACAATTTAGTTTGCTCAAAATATGTAAATTTAACACACAAAATCGAACTTTTTAGGAACGTACTTCACACTCGCTGCCTCTTGCGAATGAAAGAAAAATTCTGAAAAAATATATTCATTTTGACATTTTTAACGGACGAGCGAGACCGAGACGAGACGAGCGACGAGAAAGATGACAGATGACATTCGACTTGACTGACATTGGGTGCATTCCAGCAGACCAGCCGCTAAGTCATCGATAACCACAGTATATATTTTATAACCATGGAAGGAAAGTAAATTTGTTTATGTTATGCCGGCGGGCTGATTATCTAAGGCTCTCCGCTGTGTTAAGCGGGACACGGCGCGGGGTGACATAGATTAGAGCTTACCCACTGAAACGTCCAGAGGGCGCTGTGGGACCTTGTTTGGACCGTGTTTCGCTGAGTTTGATAATAAAATGGCCCTAAAAAAATCGAGTGCCGCAAAATTGATATTTCCGAAATACAATAATAAAAAGATTGTTTTATTTCAGACCATACATCCATTTGTTAGTATACATACACTTAAATAATTATGTTAGTAGTATGGGCACATTCGTTTTTTTTTTAAATAAAATAACTATATTCTATGTATATGGGAATAAGGGATAATCAAAATGCCCACAAAAATCACTATAAAAAACGATTTCTACTATGCAAAAGGACTTACCTAAGCTCAAATGCATTAATTCAAGCTAAAACTCCAAATTAAATCATCAAAATCGACGATCACACCACAGAGGTCATTGGACCCGTCACACACTTTTTCTCAAAAATATGCACACCACTGTTTTATAACACTATGATCTATACACCCACCTATAGTAGAAATAACAACGATTCTTTTCATGTATAAGAACTCACAGAAATAAGCATTAAAACAATCATTCATGCACTGCGCAAGCATCTGTCCGTCAAAAACCGGGGGGCTTACCATAAGCAAATAAGAAACCGTTCAGTTCAAAAGCAGGCCTTAAACAGGACTGCTTAAGCAATATAAGCCCTGCTATGTGGTTTGTTGCGTTTTGTGGTTGGTTGTCCGTTGGCGTGTTATGAAGAACTTTTCTATGACCAATATGACCATTAGTGGGAAATAATATTTAGAAAATCTACCTAGTTAAAGTAGCGCCATCTATCGACATAAAATTATACTAAAGTTCTCTGCTGTCAGAAAACCGCTATTCTTATGAAACTAATTTGTGTTAGGTAATTGTTAGACAGTATGATTTATTATTCATTTATAGGAACATGTAGGTACCTACACATAAACAAGGGCGTCGCCAGCCCATAGCCCAGGGGGGTAATATTAAAGAGGATGAGAAAAATATAATTTGTAAGTAGGTACAGCCAAGAGCACCTATTGAATTATTCAAGTTTTGAGTTGCAGATTTATCAGAACAGTAAGTCAATTGCACGGCCTAAGAACTAGGTAACTTTGCAGTTGGCTACATTTTTTAACCTCTAAGAGGGGCAGCTGCCCCTCCCTGCCCACCCTTGGTGACGCCCTTGCACATAAAATCAAAAAATAAGAACCTATAGGTACAAGTACCTATTTAAACAATATCAATAGGTGCAAACAATAGCAATAGACATAAACGTGATGAGTGGGTCTTCAGCTTCCTCATAGGCTATAGAGAAATTCTAAGCATGCCATATTTTAAAGCATAATAGCAGCAATCAAACTTCCAAACATAATAATAGCAGCCATCATAAGCTCGTTACCATGAGTTGTTTTATGTGTGCGAGCTGGCGACACGTGTCTACAGCTTACACATGCCGTTAAGGCAAACCAGTGAGGTTAGGGTTTTAGACTATAGTCAGAAATTTAGAGGTATAGTACATAATCGTAGCTTAAATAATTACGAAAATACAGCTGTGCAAGCCAGTGACACGGGTCCCCAGCTCGCACACAGTTTTATGCTCGTAGTTTCAACAGTATTTGAGTGTGATGGTTGTTTTTTTTGGATCTTATTGCTGCAATTATGCTCTAAATTTCTGACTATAGTCTAAAACCCTAACCTCACTGGTTTGCCTTAACGGCATGTGTAAGCTGTAGACACGTGTCGCCAGCTCGCACACATAAAACAACTCATGGTAACGAGCTTTTGATGGCTGCTATTATTATGTTTGGAAGTTTGATTGCTCCTATTATGCTTTAAAATATGGCATGCTTAGAATTTCTCTATAGCCTATGAGGAAGCTGAAGACCCACTCATATTAACGTGATGTTTTCTTATTTACGTTCTATGGCGATTGATGATTCAGCGATTAGCCGGCTGGAATACAGCCAGTGACAGTATTGAAATGTCATTTTAAAAATATTTTTCAGATATTTTTAGTCTACTAATATGTATTCTGTGGTTTAGTGCCCCGCAGCCATCTCTTTGCCCGCAGCTAGACCGCCTATCTCAAAGCGATAGCAATGCTCTATCCGTCCTTACTCCTTAGCATATATCATACACGATGACAATGGTTTCCAGGGTCTGCTGATAGAGTGGGAAGAAAGCCACAGGAACTCTGTAACAAAACCACTCAATCTCAAATCAAAACGAATGTTTTTTTTAAGCGCGTTACATTTTTAAAGGTACTGGATCTAGGGTTTTTATTATATTATACGTTTACATCAATAAATCTCTACGAGAGAAGGGGGCTTACCATCAGCAAATAAGAAACCGTTCAGTTCAAAAGCAGGCCTTAAAAATTTCATACCGTTGAGGTCATTACTTTTGTTATTCTGTGGTCATAGTACGAAAAAGTAAGGCAGTTCAATATAAGCCCTGCTTTCTTTGTTCGTAGCCAAGGTATCATACTTCCAAGTTAGGTTTTTAGTCCGTTTTCTTATTGATTAGCTACATATTGCTAATGCCGTTACATAGGCGTTTCAGTTTTCATGTTCCTTTACTAAATTATCGTAGTAAAGCTTTATCATCTGTCATTTTAAATATCCCCACATGCCTTCCGGATGCATAGGAAAGGATGGGCCATAAACAAACAACCCACCACGCGGGCCCAATGCGGATTTTTGGGTGTTAGTTTTAACGACTACAAAACGTAGCCTGACCAATGACTTAAAATAATATTAGCCTACAGCTACTATTTACCTACAGCGTGCTACAGCGCCTTACGTTGAATACCCCATTGAAAGTGGCGCCCTCAGTGCATTTATTTAATAAGTTGTTAATAGAAAAAGATTTAAATAAAACTTTTCTTGGAAATTTTAGGGTTCAGTCTAGTATTTTTAGATGGTACCACTACATTCCCTCGTGTCAAAAACAGCCACTTTTAGCAGTTTGCTATCTTAGTACTTCTAGCAATGACTTAGAGGGAATGTATAATGATACTGTCTAAAATACTAGACTATAGGCCCCAAAAATCCACGAGAAGTTTTATTAAAATTGTGTTTTAGAATTACAACATTAAAATAAAAAAAATCACAGCGGCGCGGCGCCACTTTCAGTCAGGTATGCGCCTTTATTCCTGAAAAATCATTTTCTATCCAAAATGCCATTTACGTTAGTTGTTAGTAGGTAGTGTAGGTACCTACACATAAGCTGTGTATTTCGACACTATTTGCTCTAAAATCCTATAATGAGGTCAGAATACGATGGCAGTATACTTTCTAGATAGGTACTGCAAGATATTATATTGATACTCTGATAACGTTATGTGGGACGAGTTACTGAAGCTGAAATAGTTACAGGCTGTTTTAGAATTGAATACAGAGTGCGATGAAAGGGGTCCAAAAACTCGTTGTTTCTATTCAATACCCACTTTTTTACAGCCAAAGCACAGAAACATAATAGACTAACGCCAAAGTAACATTTGCAAATCATCGTGTCATCATTAACGCTTCGCTTTCGAAACATATAAGTATGGGATAGACATTAGGTTTCGTTGACAATCATTGTTCAATCGTGAATCGTTAATCTTAAATCGACAAATACTTAAAACGTCAAATCCATACAAACATGTTTCGAAGCGAAGCGATAACACTAACAGAACGTTTAACCATTGAACGTTTTGCCAACAGAACGTTTTACCATTGAACGTTTCGCCTTAGTCCTAAAATCTGGCTTATAAATAATAAGAGTGTGTAACAGTTCGCCAACAAACGAATTGATCCATGAACAAGAACGTTTTAACATTGAACGTTTGGTCAACAAAACGTTTTACAATTGAAAGTTTCGCAAACAGAACGTTTTACCATTGAACGTTTCGCCAACAGAACGTTTTACCAGTGAACGTTTCCCAAACAGAACGTTTTACTATTGAACGTTTCGCCAACAGAACGTTTTACCATTAAACGTTTCGCCAACAGAACGTTTTACCATTGCACGTTTCGCCAACAGAACGTTTTACCATTAAACGTTTCGCCAACAGAACGTTTTACCAGTGAACGTTTCCCAAACAGAACGTTTTACCATTGAACGTTTCGCCAACAGAACGTTTTACCATTGCACGTTTCGTCAACAGAACGTTTTACCATTAAACGTTTCGCCAACAGAACGTTTTACCAGTGAACGTTTCCCAAACAGAACGTTTAACCATTGAACGTTTTACCATTAAACGTTTCGCCAACAGAACGTTTTACCAGTGAACGTTTCCCAAACAGAAAGTTTTACCAGTGACGTTTCCCCAACAGAACGTTTTACCATTAAATGTTTCGCCAACAGAACGTTTTACCAGTGAACGTTTCCCAAACAGAACGTTTTACCAGTGAACGTTTCCCCAACAGAACGTTTTACCATTAAAGGTTTCGCCAACAGAACGTTTTACCAGTGAACGTTTCCCAAACAGAACGTTTTACCAGTTAACGTTTTCCCAACAGAACGTTTTACCAGTGAACGTTTCGCCAACAGAACGTTTTACCAGTGAACGTTTCTCCAACAGTGGCCCTACCATGAGTTGATGCAAACTGTTTACGTTACCGTAAACTATCGTTTTGTCTCTTTAACTCGCACTGACAATCTGGCTTATAAATAATAAGAGTGTGTAACAGTTCGCCAACAAACGAATTGATCCATGAACAAGAACGTTTTACCATTGAACGTTTGGTCAACAAAACGTTTTACCATTGAACGTTTCGCCAACAGAACGTTTTACCATTGGACGTTTCGCCAACTTGTTGACCCCCTAAACTAAACGATCAAAATGGCTTGTCAATCATTTACATTGCATTGCTTGTCAATCACATCGTATAGGAGCGATGTTTACAAGCACCACAGAATAGATAGATTACCGTGGCCAATCAAAAGTAGGCCACGCCCCCAAATGGTAAATGCAATGTAAATGATTGACAAGAAATGCTTGATCGTCTAGGGGCTCCATTACATCATATCGAGTGACACTGGCTTTAGATGGCTTTTTGGACAAAAGAAGACTATTCTTAGTTTAAAAATTGTTCAACAGAACGGCTCCCGAAACATTTACATTTTTTTATTTTATTACTAGTTACCTACTGTTAGTAGTGATGTAGTTATTATAAGACAACTCCGTAAAATGGCACCAAAACTTTTAAAACGTATTTTATTTTATTTTTTATTAAACATGCTTTATCTAAACGTAACAACTTCAAATCTGTCTCGTACAATTCAATCTCTCATTTGATTTACTTTTAAAGATTACTAAGTTTACTATCTGATTGCCTACTATTTAAATAATGATTAATAATTATCTTAAAAATATGTTTAACTGGGGTTAAACTGGATGGTAAATGAAAGAAACTATGAAAAAATGCTTGAATCTTATAATTGCTCAGACGGGAATCGATCTCGGGAGTCGCTATCTAGTCTTCTCTAGACAGAGTCACATTTCCATATCTTCGATAATGCTTCGCCGCACGATTCCACTTAGAGTCTTAGAGCAACTAAGTGAATAGGAATTGGGGGAAAAGCAACTAAAACACCAATTCCATTTAGAGCAACATAGTGAAAAGTAACTGGGGGAAATAGCAACTGAAGTATTTCACTTAGAGCAACAGCGTGAAAGTACTGAGGGAATAACAACTGAAGTATTCCATTTAGAGCTACAGAGTGAAAGTAACTAGGAGAATAACAACTGAAGTATTCCACGTAGAGCAACAGAGTGAATAGTAACTGAAGGAATAGCAACTGAAGCATTCCACTTAGAGCAACAGAGTGAAAGTAACTGGGGGAATAGCAACTGAAGTATTGCTCTTAGAGCAACAGAGTAAATAGTAACTGGGGGAAATAGCAACTGAAGTATTCCACTTAGAGCAACAGCTTATGCGCTCACTAGACATGAAATAAATCACTTTATAACGGATACTAGCGCGGTTTTATTGAAAGTTGGTACTTTGGTAATTAGTTGGTATTTGGTTTGATTTTTTATTTTCCCAATTTGTTTGCAACATCCAGTCCGTCCGTACTGGTTGACATATTCACTTCTCAAGCTTACGCGCTCACTAGACATGAAATAAAACACTTTTTTAAAGGATACTAGCGCGGTTTTATTGAAAGGACTTTGGTAATTAGTTGGTATTTGGTTAAATTTTTTATTTTCCCATTTGTTTGCAACTCCAGTCCGTACTGGTTGACATATTCACTTCTTATTAAGAGTGAAAGTAACTGGAGGAATAGCAACTGAAGTATTCCATTTAGAGCAACAAAGTGAATAGTAATTGGGGGAATAGCGACTGTAGATACCACTTAGAGTAACAGAGTGAATAGTAACTGGAAGAATAGCAACTGAAGTATTCCACTTAGAGCAACAGAGTGAATAGTAACTGGGGGAATAGCAACTGAAGTATTACACTTCGAGCAACAGAGAATAAGAACTGGGGGAATAGCAAGTGAAGTATTCCACTTAGAGCAACTTTCAATATTTTTTAATATTTACTAGACTCTAGAGAGGCGATTGATAGTGATGATAGCTGAAATCAAAAACTTACAGCCTGGCTGCGCAAAGCTTTCAATTTAACATAGATAGGTAGGTTAGGTACACTGTTTATCCATAGCTACGGCAATAACAAATTACTTCAAGGATTGTCTTTATAAACCAGTGATGGATGCATAGGTACTTACTTACACATTAATATATTATTATTACGTACATATTCAGTTATTTCATTTTTTCTAGTTAAATTTAAAAACACGGATAAGTGAGAAACATACTGACTTTTGCAGACCTTGCAGGTGAAAAACCATTTTAATTTCCCTATTGCTGTGGCAGTCCTTCTTATGGATGGATAAAGAGGATTGGCCATAGATCACCCCGCGGGCCCATGTGGATTAGTAGTGGGTTGTTAACCTAAGGTAACCGTACGCGTCAGCGCTGGCGCATACGACATCGAGAACTAATTTAAACTAAACTAATGATTTTGAAGAGGTTCCTTCTGCAGAAGATGGCATTTATAAAGATCTTCTATTGATGAAAACTGAAAGCGAACAAAATAATCTGGCATTATAATATCTCACATGATGAAATTCTCTTACCTTTACATAAAAGAGAAGGTATCTAACTAGATCTAGATATTTTTCTGTCTTTTCTTCATATTACGAAAAAGATGCATTTTGGTCTTCCAAAGACGCTTTAGGTGTGGTTGATAAATATTGCCTTTTTAAAGAAAAAGAAAGATGTTTCTTAATTCGGTATTTACGAAAGGAATTGAGAATGAAATAAGTTTTAAACGTTGCATGTTTCGAACTACAAAATAACTCAAATACAAGAAACTCATTGTATTTGAACACACGGTTACCTTACTCTCGAGAAACAATATGTAATGAAAATTTAAACGCGGAAACTATCGTCTTATGTTCAAGACGTAAAGATCCTTTTGCCGCGACTGATAAGGCTAGAAAACGATAACAAAATGTGAATAATATGTCCCATGCCACAGGTGTGTGACGTAACAGGCGAGCTCGTATAAAAAACCAACATGCTACAGCAAGAAGCCATTTTGCTCTTGCCACTAAACGCGCGAGTATACAGTTTACTTACTTTTTAACATAATTAACGTATTTAGTGCGCTCTAAAAATACGAACGACCTCTTTAAATTGTTACGAAATAATTTACACTACTAAAAACTAATTTTCCAATTCACTTCAATTAGTTGCTGTTAATGGAATTTAACAAGTGACGATGACGAGCGATAGTCTATTGTCAAATTTTAGCGGGAAATAAGGCAGTGAAGATTTTCTTTTTTTTTCTTTAATTGCACGATTGTCATTGGATCATATTGAATTGATAAGTAGATGTTGTCTTAAGTTTTCGCGTTCTGTGATTGGTCACATGATGGTAGGGCGTCCATAATGACGAAATGAGTATAATGATGACATACACGTGATCCAAGATGGCTGAATTTTCAGTGGAAATTCAATAGTGGGAGCTTTCGGTGGTGACTTCGGGCGGTAAGATTGTTATTTAGTTCTTTTATCTTAATTTTAGGGTGTTTAAAGTTAAGTTAATGCTAATCGTTTTATTTTTTCTTTCATTCATTCAATTACCTTTACTACGTACCTATACCTACCTAGATAGTAATTTTTTGCTTGAATAATTTTTTGTCTTTTAACTTTTTTGTCATGTTTTTCTTCGTTTCCTATAATTAGCAGAAACAGTCTTCTATCTATTTTGTTAGCTAATAAAAATCAAGTTGAAATTATTAATATGATCGTTACTCATAGTTGTGTTAAAAATGCGTCTATTCATCATATTATTACTCATATTAATTAATTGCTCAAAAACATAATGAATACCTAGCATAGGTATTTAAATTATGGCATAAATCACAAAAAATAATTTGGTAAGTGCTTTTATTTCATATTACAAGTTTTTTTCCAACAAAGTTGCTTAGATAGATTTACTTTCTAACCCAAATACCTACCTATCGGAGACAATTAGGTAGGTAGGTATTTTTTCTCAAATCATCGATGGCATTTTCATATGCCGCAGTTAGCAATGAAGGTACCTATATATTAACTTTAAGAGTTAGCACTACTTTTTTTTTATTTGCTACCAGTCAAATGAAAAAGTAGAAGCCA
Organism: Agriphila straminella; assembly: GCA_950108535.1. Classification (NCBI taxonomy): domain Eukaryota; kingdom Metazoa; phylum Arthropoda; class Insecta; order Lepidoptera; family Crambidae; genus Agriphila; species Agriphila straminella. Next base: position 16,250,658 of record OX467304.1, read on the forward strand.
AAAAACTTTTAGTTTTAAAAAATGGAACAGAATTTCGGTTCGAACTTCATCGGCACCTGCGAAAAGTTTCGTTATCATTATCATCATAACCACTTCAGAATGCAGGCCTCTCCCGAGTCACAGAATACATAATAGTACAACCCGAGTCCCGTGTGAGAATGTTGCCGTTATCTGCGAGCCTGCAAGGTGGCAGGCAGATCGCGGTGTTAAACGATGTCAGCAAGGTTTTCCGATGAAAACATCGGAAAACCTTACTGCCCTTTTTCTAGACCACGGAGTTGTTAGATATAGGTAACAGTGGCGAAAGATCCATACAAGCAGATTTCCATCAGGTTACATTTTTGGAATCCCACTCACCGATCCACTATGCAGAGCAGATCAAAACATTTTTGTTAAATATAAAGGTTCCGTTTTTTGCCATTAGGCCACGGAACCCTAATTTTTTTTTTCTGATTTTTTAACCAATGCTTTGTGCAATCAATATCCTCAGAATTTAAGAATAAGCATATTTCTAAATCTTTGCCGGAAAAGCCTTGCATATTTTGGTGTACAATTCTCCACTGGGTTTTCTGCTGTCGTCTCAATGCTAGAAGACGCCTCTATTGTCGCAACTAAAACATAAAAAATATGTAATATTATAGGCATTTTACGACAGTTTTAAGTGTAAAGGGTTGGTCCTATTCTACTCTGCCGGATACCATACGGCAAAGTCACGTTATAGTTTTAATTTAACAAATGTTTGCCATAGGTAAACGATTTAAACCCACCTCTGGGTCACATTGCACGGAAAGCAAATAAACTTCATATCATAGATTAAAGAGCAGTAAACTCTTGATAACGTTACATTATCAGAAATAGGACACAGAAAACTGTTTAGTTAGTTTAAAGTGGTTTTTTACTGTCGGCACGGTTGTTTCTTTCCATTCTGAGATAATGTTTGAAGTATTTGATATAAACTAGGTATTTTTCTTTTTATGTAAAAAATGAAAAAGTTATAAAAAAATACTAAATACTGAAGTATTCTACTTGGCGCAACAACATAGACCAACTTTCAATATTTTTCAATACTTGAGCATCTTTCGAAAGTGACTTAGGTACTTCAATGGTATTCGATCAGACATTACCTAATACTTAGGTAGGTCTGTACCTACTTACTTCAGTTGCTATTCCATCAGACATTCGTTGCTCTAAATGGAATACTTACTTACTTAGGTAATTACATCAATTGCTATTCGATCAGACATTTAGTTGCTCTTAGTGGAATCACTTACTGTGGCACTATTGTAAATATTCTGTGGTGATGGTAGGTACTCGATTTAATAAAGTACCTACCTAGGTAAATGTTTATACTGTGGATAACGATGTGTAATTTGAGCCTCAAGTGAGATGAAGGCCAAGCAGCCGTTGGGGATAAAAATAATGTAAAACTTAGCTCCTATATAGTATAGCACGGATTAGATAATTACTACCTATGTCCTGTAGTGTGACCTTAGCCTAAGCCTAAAAAGTAGTACCTAAGTAATTGATTTCGTATACATTGTCATCTCTGAGAGTGTCAGCGAGATCTGAAAATCTTACATGCGGTGTTTATGATAAGTCATGTTCGCTGTTAAAGTTAGTAATCATTGAGTATTTTTAATATATGATAGAGATTATAGGTAAGTAAGTACTTATTTTATTATGTAAGTAAGTAAATTCTTATTTTATTCTTTGACACCAGTCAACTAATTTTTTTTACATAAGTAATCAACTTAAGTAGTTTTTAAAGTTACAGATTTATTTATTGCATGAACTTTTACAGATAACAATTAAATAATTATTAAAAAGGTTAAACTTGCAATTATATACATATTTTATTAATTATGATGATTATTATTATTAAGTTAAAACGATATTAATGTTTTAAATGGATGATATTTTCTAATGAATGATTAATAATGTTAAAAAATAACAAATTTAAATGTAATTAAATTGATTAGATTATTAACGAAGAGCCAAAACTTTCTCTACATCACATTTATTGTAATCCACCCATAATCATGCAAATAAAAGATTTGATTTTATTTGATTAAACTCTTAAAGCTGTATTAAATATTGCTGAATTAGGGGCCATCCATAAATTACGGCACACGTACGGGAGGGGGTCGATGAAGTGTGACATTGTGTGACAAGGGGGTGGGAGGGGGTCTTAAATTTCGTGACGTCACATTTAAAAATCATTAAAATTTTAATAAAACAAATTTCGAAACTGCTGTCTTAATTCAATAATTATTTCTAGGTGTAAAATTGTTAAATATGTGACGTCACACTAGAGAGGGGGTCTCATAAATGTGACCAGCTGTGAAAAGGACGGGGGAGGGGTAAAAAATCATGAAATTCGTGTGACGTAATTTATGGATAGCCCCTTATAAAAATATTGTGACAAAATGGTCCTTCGAGCCGGATTTTGATGTGATATTTTACTCGCGTAATTTCGATCATCAGTGACGTGTTCATTTAAGATGTTTTTTTATAAATAGAAATGTGATGAATATTCTATACATTTCATTCGTATTTTTTTAATAATTTACAATTACTTACGTAAATTATCTGTGGCCTATTTTGCATACTTACAACAAAATCTTTGATAGCAAAAACTTCAATAAGATGACTACGATAACTAAAAATTATGGCTCTTGTAGTCACGTTTTTTTTAAACTAAGCAATAGTTTACAGTTTTAAACAGTTTTACAGTAGTAGCCTATTACCTTTTTACTACTTTCCTAAAGATAGTATTTTTTAAAGTTATTACTTCTGCGCATAATATTTATTTGTATACTTAGTAATTTTAAATTATTTGGGGTTGTTTTAAAGTTTTCTGGGAAAAAGAGGCCGAATTGTTCCATTCATGTTTTGTTTTGTAGAAATAGTTAAACTTCTAACGGCATTTCTTATAGTTTATCTGTGGTGACAATATTACTATCAAGGAGGCTATATTTTTGGCATCAAACGAAAAGGAATTCCAACAGTTAAGTAAGTAGGTACCTATCTATCAGTATAAAATGAATTCAAGTTAATTTTATACTTGTTACCAGACTATCTCTTGCTTGACACAATATATTTATTCAGGTGATAGTATCAATGCCAACGAAAATAATACTCTGTGTGTAACAGGGTCTTAAACTTTTTTAATTGTTCACAATGTCTTTGTGTGCCCAAGTGATTTAGAAATGGAATAGGTAGGTACACCTAGTCACCTACCTAACATTCTAACATTAATTACGTAAAATAATATGTTTATGTAAAATCGAATTAATTAGTAAGGAAATGTAAAGTGATTCACTTTTTAAAACTAACAAGACTAATAGAGGGGCCTTTATTTTATTTTAAGCAGTAAGTAAAGTACCTATAAGTAATTTGTTTTATGATCTATCTATAGAAATTTTTCAGGAAGTCTGCCAGCTAGACTTTAAGATTCGTTTGAGTATTTGGCTGTAATAAGACCAAGAATAAGATTAAGTATTTGGCTGTAATATTAATATAATATTAAGATTCTTGAATAAGACTAATGAAAATAAAAACAACAGATTTTTAATAAAATTAGGTATTTAAAATTAAAAACTTTTAGGCCGCATATTTACATCTGTCGTAGGTAAGTATTCGAAATTCAAAAAGCATTCTTTTTAAAAAACTCAAGAGGCTAAGGAAAATGCCAAAAAGGTGGTATACATTCTAAATAGGTCAGAGAGGTTGCATCATGCATAACTTATTTCTTCTAAAAGTAAAATGACAAACGCTTCGGAAAACAATGGAGCGACAAAACAGATGCAAATGTACAAGTTTAAACAATTTGTCACAGCCTGACGAGATTTCTATAATGATTTGGTTATGAATAGTGAGGATCTTACCGTACAGTTAGACTAATTTTAGTAAATTACCTTAGAGGTGGTAGAAAGATTATGATTTAACGGGTGTAGTGCGCTTCCACATTCGGCCTCATCGTCACTTAACACAGGTGAGGTGAAAGCCAAGGACTATCCCGTTTTGTACCTTAAAAAAACTAGAATGTAGGACCAAAACACACTTAAGGCCTTAAGGTGTGTCAATCCGTGATGGAGTGAAATCGAACGTAACTCTACTTTCTTTGGGTTCAAATCAGTGCGCGTTCCAACGCGGCGGTTGCGTTGAGAACTAACACCGAATTCTATATTTTTACATTTATTACTTTTCTTCGCTTTTAAGTAAGTTAAAAAAAATCTGTTCAATTAAGATTGAAGGTATTAACATTGCCGATTTTTATGGTTGGTTTTAACATACTTAAACGAATGTTCTGTTTCCGAGAAATTTTGTAAATAAGACCAGAAACAGGGTCCACGGAATATTTTTTTACATCAAAGGTGGTAACATTTTTATAAATGCTTTCAATTAAACCTATTGTGTATTATTTCAAGAACATCATATATTTTTTCCATGATAGCTTTACGCGCGTAATCTTTCAATAATTTGAATTGAATATTGGGATTTGACCCACCTTAAGGTCTTAAATAGAAGCATTTGCGTTTAGTTCATATCTCCCTGCGCAGACGCATTCGTCCTCTACTCTAATTATCGTGGTGGCACTAAACGCATAAACCAAGCTCTCACGAAACAACTAATTTGATTGGCGCACCCGCCCAAGGCGCGTATTGGGACCGTTACTCTTTATACTATACGATCTACGTTGTCGAAGGCCTTAGCTAAATCTAGTTCAATACTTTATGCGGTAATTAAAATTGGAAGAGGAATTTTAATGTTCTATACTTATAGACATTTGAAATTAATAAAATGCAATGGAAAAGATTTTTTCAGTGTACCTACTACGTCTACAAAAGGATTGTGCGAATGTTAATTATGACTTAAATTATAAGCTCTTACTTCTTTGAGTTACATACTTACCTAAAAAAAAATTCCGACGAACTGAGAACCTCCACCTTTTGTGAAATCGGTTAAAAAGAAGAAAAGTATAATGAAACACGAATATTATACCTTTAAGATGTTTAAACAATAACGTGTTTAAAACTTAAAGTGCTAGTGAAACAATTGTTAATAAATAACTAAAGTGTCTCATATAGATTATTGTTAGTACCTATTGCTTTGCGGTGTAACTATTGCCTAGACTCACGATTTTACTTTCAAAACTTACACAACTGTTTCAACATTATTCAAACATGTGTTTTGGAGGCGAATTTTGCTGAAAATGTTTGTGTCACAGTCGCAAATAAGTTAATGCTTTTCTCTTAGAAAAATATATCGTCATTTCCTTACCTACGTTTGCATAAAATTATTATTGTTTGTTTTTATAGTAAAATTTATGCGACCTTTTACTTTCACCAAACATTTTATGTCGTTGTTGGAGATTTAACGCATTTGGTTCGTCACTTATAGGCCCTACTACCTATACTCCACACGAAGAGGCGGCCGGAGAGGCCGTGAGGGACGGAGCAATACGAAAAAAAGGGAATGTTGTCAGTATGACCTTTTTCTTTGTATTGCTCCGTCCCTCTCGTCCTCTCCGACCGCCTGTGCATGTTGGGGGCCTATAATTGTACTTAACCTATTCATTTTAATATACCTACCTACTTAAATCGTTCTAGTTCTGTCTCAAGTGTTTACGATAATTGTATATATATCTGGCAATATTAAATGAGTCTGATTTTGCTGAGTGTCAGTAGAACTCTATAGAATCATGAAAAATGACAAATCACATGAAATTGTCCACCTACACACACACAGTTGCCGTGAAAAGCCGTGCAGGCACGGTTGGTAGCGCCGCTGCCGTACGTGGACCCGCGGGTCTACCGCCTAACCTTATCGCTTTGACTCTGGCTTTGGTTTATGAATGACGTCAGTGCACTGTCCGTCCTTGTCATCGTGTTATGATATGACAAGGACGGACAGATCATTGCTATCGCTCTGGCTAAAGCTTTGAGTTAGGCGGTAGGGCCCCTGGACGTGTCACGTGGACAAGCTCCACACAATACAACACCACCGAACGTGCCTTAGTTGCCAATTATTACGCGCGCACGCACGGCGAATAAACCGTACATTTTTACAGCGAAAAACCGTGTGTGGATAATCGCCCTATAAGGCCGGCCACACACAGACGGAATCCCGTTACGGAATTCCGTACATACGTGATTCCGAACGCAGCTAATCCATACAAATCTATGGACTACCACACACATACGGGATTTTTCCGTACGGAATCTTCATACATTATTCCGTAACAGGATTCCGTCTGTGTGTGGCCGGCCTAACACTGGCAAGAAATCTCCCACTTGGACTTTGCCATTGATGAAAAAATAGTAGTATATTATATTGTATTCGGGTAGGTCCATAGATTTGTATGGATTAGGTAACTAGCTGCGATCGGAATGATTCCGATAAGGAGTTCCGAATCAAAATTTCGTCTGTATGTCCGACTTAACTTTCAAAATGCCCGAACGCGCTTTTTCAGCCACTTTTATATGCGTGCGTGCATGTCTCAACTCAAGTATGTTTTATGTAAAAATTGTAGCTGTTTTTTGAAAATACGTGATTCACTTCTGCCTATAACCACACGTTGTTGCACTACTTACATTATTTTTTTTCAATTTCATAAGGAGGGTGTACACTGTGACCTCAAACCCGTTATGCCGGCGTTACAAAAGAATGTGAACCGAACGGTAGCGACTGTGCAAACACGCTGAACAAACAGACAAACAGACGTGAAACACCAATTCACACTTGCGACAAGGCTGGGTTATATAGGTAATATGGAATTGAACTTTTGGAGCACGAATTGGTACTTTTTAAATAGTCTTATGCAAGAAGGTTAGCTACACACGTCTAGATGTTAATTGTTTTGTTACTCGACCACGGCGAAGCAAAAAGGAGGGTTGCGATTTGACCAGTATAATTATATGTTTATTTGTTCCCTCATAACTTCTTATGGAAAGTTGTCAAAATCAACGTTTCGTAGTCCCCTGTTTCCTCCTCCAAAACTAGACCGATTTAAGTACTTTTTTCATTAAAAATAAAAATGACTTTGGTTGTTTGTCTTTTTTTTATATAATCTCGACAAAACTGGTTTATCTAAACAGTGGTTACACAATATCTTTTTAATGATTAATTTATGAAAAAAAAGGAAAACATAATAGGAACACAGGCAAAACCTTTTTTTAAATTCTAGTGGAAATTGTTTTGGAGGAGGAAAAAGGGGACTACGAAACGTTGATTTTGTCTACCCTACCTTCCATTAGGAATTTTGGTTAGGTAGGTACTTATCCTTTTTATTGAATTTCGAGGTTAAATATTTTTCTTGTTTCGTACTTTTTATACTTAGAGAGCGATTTTTCCGAAGTTGGGTTTTAGTTTTTAAACTCCTTTTTCACTGGGTTTAATTCAGAAGCTAATGGATATCGTTATTCTATATAATAGCAGAGGTGCCCACATGGTCGATCGCGATCGACCGGTCGATGACGAGAGGTTTTAAGGTCGATCGCCAAGGATTTGACACTTGCATCCAATTTAGGCCTACTCGTAGTTTTACTTATGCAACTTTTTTGTTGGTACATGGTCGTCAAAATTCGAAAAAACCGGATTTGAATATTAAAATCCGGATTGATCAGAAATCCGAAAATCCGGACTTTTCAGTCTTTTTCGAATTTCGAAGTATCCGGATTTCAATCCCTAATTTAACCGTGAAATGGTCAAAATGTTGAGTCATCATTTTTTGCTGAAAGTATGGGCTCCCATGATAGTCTATACTATCTAATATCTTATGTTAAAAAATAATTAAACAGAAATGTTTTCACTATTACATGCACAAAGTAGGCAAGTACTTTTATTTATTTATTTATTTAATTCTTTATGCACAATTGTACAATGGCGGACTTAATGCCTTAGGCATTCTCTACCAAGTCAACCTTAGGGTGATATGGAGACTGTGTGGTAGGGTGCACACAAAGTCTAGACTTCTAGAGTTTTACTGTTAAGAATTATTTTAATAGGTAAATAAAGAAGATATAAGAAGAACAGCATAATCTGTTAATGAAGAGAGCTATCCGTCGACAGTATTGGAGATAAACACTGTCATGGAGTTGCTCTCTTTATGAACGGATGCTGGCTCAACGGTCGACGTATGAACGGATGCTGGCTCAACTTTCGTCGCACAACTGTCAAGAATACTTCTTTATGAACGGATGCTGGCTCAACGGTCGACGCACAACTGTCAATAATTCAAGATAGACAACTTTGAAGATGAAGAAAGCAACTGTTCATAATTATGTAAGTATTACCACAGAATACATAATATTACAAGTGTATTACAATTAGGTACCTCCTTATGAACGGATGCTGGCTCAACGGTCAACGTACAACTGTCAAGACTTTAAGATGGACAACTTTGAAGATGAAGAATTAACGTTTAAAGAGCAACTATTAATTGTGTAAGTATTACAATTACCTCTTTATGAACAGAAGCTGATGCTGGCTCAACGGTCGACGCACAAGAACTTTAAAGATGAAGAATTGACATTAAATGAGCAACAGTCTGTGTCAGCTCAGATATTACAGTTAAATCTAAGTAGGTAGGTATATGGATGAAAGCAGGCCCAGCGTTTTTTTTATTTACATAATTACTTAAGTGCTTAGGTAAAACAAATCAATGTTTTTCACGATTTTAAACTTAGCTTTCAGTTTCTTGCCAGCCAACGACCAATACCTAGTACTAGTCTGTACCAAAAATTGTGAAAAACAAAAAATAGACAGAGATGGATGTGGTTATAATAATAAAAGTACTAACTGACGTATTTGAATTACTTCTCAAATACAAAACAGACAGACAGAAGACATTATCTTATTAGTCGAGTAGGTACTACTAACACTTATTTGTGGTTTGATAACGTCACACGTTTGTAACTTTAATGCTAATATTTAGTTGATGATTGTATTATAATGCGGTGTTGTTATACAAATAGAAACTGGAGGAAATGTAGCGCAATTTTATGTAATAAGTTTGCTGTAAAAGAATTTAGATATTAGTAGACACTGCTTATAGTGTAGTCCCCATTTGTAAAAAAGTCTTCAAATAACGATTCCCGTGGGACCCAGCTCCGTTATACCGACTACCGGTATGTACTTGTTTGGTGTGTTTTCCTGAATACGAAAAGTGCGGTAGTCACTTCCTAGGGGTATGGAGGGGGGAGCTGTGACGTAGCAAAGATGGCGGCCGGCCCATTCTAGTAAACGGTATTTCTAAATAACTACTGAACCGATTTACTTAAATATTGTGTCGGATGAAAGATAATGTAATGCATATTATTTGATTTTATACATCGGTTCATGTAAATTTAATATCAAATAAAATAATAATAAAAAACCAAAATTTTGGAAAAAAAAATGTTTATTTATTTATATAATAGTAAATATCTCGGTTTCCGTTAAGATTATGGAAATGCAGCTTATTATAAAATGTATTATTGCTTTTAACAGCTTTTTAATAAACCTTAAATCAATACAATCGAGTAATAAACAACTAAGCTACAGTCGTTATAGTGATGGGAGGGAGTAATAAAACTATCTTTTTTTTGTATGGAAGTAATTTTTTTTTTCAAAACCCATCGTGTTTGGTATCGAATAAAAGGGCTTCTTGAGCTGATTCCAAATATATATAATACTATTACATTTCAGGTCCTGGTTTAAGAAAAAAACAGAAAAACATTTTTAAAACATATTGAGTTTGGGCTCTTGCAGAAAGAAAACGGTTAATCGTATTCTTATGAAACATACGCCAAATAGCTCTTTAATATACTCTTATCTAATGTCTTGATAGCAATTTGGAAAATATTAGCATTGAGTATGTTTTTTTATTCTAATTCAATTAGTTAGTGTTTTTCAAAACTTACTGTAGTTATTAGGCAAGAACTTTAAAATAATTGGTAATAGGTAACCGCAAACTATTGTACAGTTGCAGAAGAAATTCCACAAGTTTTTATTTAATATTTTTTTATTATATTTCATTAATTTTAAATAAATTAATGAAATTTTTTGATTAATTTTTAACTCTAGCTGGGATCGACAAAAAATGAACTGATTTTGGGGAGGGAGGGTGCAGTATAGGGGTGAAAAAGTTGACCTCCCCTCTTATTCCGCGTTTTCATGTACCAGTGCGATGTATGTCACTGCGATTACCTATTACTGTAGTTATTTTTGAAAAATACTAACTGATAGAGTTAAAATAAAAAAAACTAAAAAAAAAATACTCAATGCTAATATTTTCGAAGTGCTTTCAAGATGTTAGACAAGAGTATATTATAAGTTATTAAGCGTATGTTTCATAAGATTTCGATTAACCGTTTTCTTCCTGCAAGAGCCCAAACTCAGTATGTTTGGAAAATGTTTTTCTGTTTTTTTCTTAAACCAGGAGCTGAAATGTAATAATACTATATATATTTGGAATCAGCTCAAGAAGCCCTTTTATTCAATACCAAACACGATGGGTTTTGGAATATATTTTTTTATTTCCATAAAAAAAAAGTAGTTTTATTACTCCCTCCCATCACTATAACGACTGTAGCTTCGTTGTTTATTAATCGATTATAATGATTTATTAAAAAGCTGATAAAAGCAACAATACGTTTTATAATAAGCTACATTTCCATAATCCTAACGGATCCTACCGAGATATTTACTATTATATAAAGAAATAAAAAAATATTTTTTTCCAAATTTTGGTTTTTTATTATTATTTAATTTGATATTAGCTTTACATAAACGTATGTATGAAATCAAATAATGTGCATTACAGTATCTTTCATTCGACACCTTATTTAAGTAAATCGGTTCAGTAGTTATCTAGAAATACCGTTTACTAGAATGGGCCGGCCGCCATCTTTGCTACGTCACAGCTGCCCCCTCCATACCCCTAGGAAGAGACTACCACACTTTTTGTATTCAGGAAAACATACCAAACAAGTACATATCTGTAATCGGTATAACGGAGCTGGGTCCCACGGAAATGGACTTTAGGTCTATTGGGGACTCATCTATTATGTAAAATATGTAATTTAGAAATAGTATGCTAACTTGCTTATGTAAAATTTTAAACAAGAACAATTAAATACTTACTTACCTACTTTTGATGCATTGCCTCTTTCAACCCAAACCCATCCCATTGGTCCTGGCTGCAATTGCACTCGTCATCATCCCATCCACCAATCCGGTTATTGCCCATTCTCCTCATCTGGAATGCCTGTGCTCCACCCAGTGGGGACTGTAAAAGTATGGTGTAATAGTAGAATAACCATTGATCATGCATCATCAGCACGACACCCACTGCTGGGTACAGGCCTCCCCCAAGGATCTCCACTTGGCTCGGTCCTGCTTGGCCCGCATCCAGCGGCGCACCGCGCCCTTCACCCACGTCGGTCCACCTTGTCGGGGGTCAACCAACACACATGATCATGCATAAATTGAAAGATTTTTTAATTTGTTCGTAGATTGAACTTCTTTTCGCATTTTCGAAAGGGCTGAAATATGATTTGCCCCATAACTCCGCCATTTTGAAAAATTTCGTAAATAATGTTGTCGGTTCAGATTTTCAAAATGGCGAAAATATCCTTTAGTTGCAGTAGGGAAAATCATATTGCAGCCATTTCGAAAAATTTACAAAAATGTCTACCTACTCTACAGCTCATTACTATTTTCAGGGAAGCAAAGTCAAAGAGAGACGATGTGACATTTCTTAGAGGGAGATTCGAGCGGATAAGCCGCTGTACCTACTCAGACTCTTATAAAATCGGTATCATTTCTCAAAACTGGGTTGGCAGTGTTGGCACTAGTTAAGTAAGTAGGTACTTGTATAAAATGAGTTGTTATCTGTTGATATATCAAATATGTTGTTTAGTAGATAGCACAAACTGACGGACACCGACGACAGTACCTATCTATTAAAATATTTAGGTACTTAAGTATCTTATTAAAATCACAAAGTGTGTTAAATTATAACATAATATGTAGGATAGAAAAATAAATTTATGTTTCCTGACAAAGTTTTTTTTATCCACAACGGGATAGTGCTTGCCCTTAGTTCCTTAGCCCTTCACCCTTAGTTCGTGTGACGATAAGGCCGAACATGGCCGAAAGGAGGTGGAAGCCTTCGGTGGAAGCGCACTACAGCCGGAATCCTCATCACTGAGGAACTGGCTATCTTACCTCTAACTGCCGGAACACATTACACAATAATTTTTAAATTGTTGTTATGGCGTCAGACTTGGTAAGATTGTGGTAGCTAGCCAGGTGGACTTGATATAGTCCTAAAGCCCTACCATCAACCAAACCGACCGAGTACAAAATGTACTCCCCTGGGAATCGAACCCGGTACCCCTGTGTCTTACACGGATCGGCGAACCACTAGACCAAAGAGGCGGTTAAAGTCCTCTACGTACATATGGGGCAGAGGGCGTCCACTGAACTTCCATCATTTTCGGTCTTGAGCTTTGCGTTTCACTTCGCTCCATCATTCATCCATGAGCATGACTATGCTTTTACACAAATATTTCCCCTGGATCCGAACCTAGGACCTTTGGCCCAAAGAGACCTAGTCACTGCCGTTGCGCCATATCGTCCACGCGTGTGTGTATTTAAACAGTGTCTAAATTAAACAGGTGTTTAAAAATCTTTCGTAATAACACCGCTTTAGTTTAGTAGGTAACATACATTCTTCCACCCACTCCTAGCTATAGTGTGTAGGATTATAACTTATAAGTAATATCTCAGTGCACTGTTTGCCTATCAATTTAAAAAAAGTATTTTACCTACACCTAATGATTTACCAATGAAAATAACATTCTAAACTACCTACCTACCTCATGTCTTGTGAAATACCTACCCGAAAATAAAACTAAGCCACCATTATTTCCATCATAGAAATCCCTAAGCACACTCATTCATCTCTAGAAGTTTGCATATAACATTCTTGTGTTATCGTTATCAAACTATGATACACACTGATAAAGTGATAAGGAACAAACAAGATTGGGTCACCTGTCTTGTTGGTAAGTAGACCTACTAAAACGCAAGGAAAATTATTTTTGGTACCTACACAAACGGATCTGCTAGGTTTAATAAAAGTTGCAGAAGTTGACTTACGCAAGCTAAATTTTGAGAGAAAATTGCAGATGGCGGAAAAGGCGATGATTTTCCCAATTGTTCTACTGTAGAACAAATGATACTTTTTACCCATTAGTTCTACAATTTAGTAATTTGTGGTAGAACTAATGGGAAACAAATCTCAATAGTTGTACGGTAGAACTGCCCAGTAGATCAATTGGGAACAAAACCCTATAATCAGGAGGTTTATGTTGAGATCTTTTCAAAGGGCGTTTGTGTCTAAAAACGGTTTACTAAATAATCTGATTTTACAAAGTGAATAGTTTAGGCGTAGGTAGGTACACTAAAGAAAATTCTTACAAAAACTGATACCCTAGCAAATAACTTAACAAGTTACACATACCTTTTTTTATTTTAGTTTATTTTTCAATAAGTACAAAAGAAAATTACAACAAATATACCTAGGTAATATTTATCTTCAAAATCGGAAAATATATAAAGCAAACTTTATCTGCCTCAAAGAAATTTTATCAGTAGGTAACATCCGATATAAATTATCAAAGACTGATATACATTTAAATCAATTGTCATTAATTTCAAATCAGTGTTAAAACATTTCGCAATATGGCGGAGCGCTTATATTTTGTTGTTTTGTTTATAAGTTTATTTCAAAACAGTGTTTTGTGCGATATTTTGTGTGATACAGCATTCTGCCCCGTAAGTGATTTTGTGTTCTTGCACATTGTTTTGTATAGGTATTAGGTTGATAGCAATGCAACACGTAAGTAAGAATACAAAAACACTTGTGATAAGAGAATCAGAAATAAAGTTAGTTTCTAATGCTAGCCAAGGATCAAACCTGGGACTAAGAAATGGCCACACCTTAAAAACTGAAGTATAAATCACTTTTGACCACGGAGGTTATAAAAAAATTTAATACTAACTTAACTACTTAGTTTTTTTTTAATATTATAGAAAATTTTCTGAGTAGTAGGTATTCTGATTGACTTTCTTAAATATCCAGTCTGGAAAGAGCATGCATAAATTATATAGACTCAAGTTTGGGTGTGTAATACCACCTTTGTCTAAATTTCTATACACAATAGACACATAGACACAATCACAAGTGCATTAACTACAAATAAATACAAATACAAAAATAATAATACTAGAACAAAGATGGAGGATTCAGTTGCCATCCAATCATATCCTTTGATTAAAATCCTTTCAGAAATTCGTGACGGAGACGGGTTGCACGGCCACCTCAGCTAACTGCGACATCAACAACTCCACCCACTCAGGACTGCGTCTACCATCACCAACGCTATGCAACTGTTGCAGTTACTGCCTGCCTTTCATTGGTAAATAGGTACCTATTCATCATCATCAACAACAGCCTACTCTTACTATGCCATTATAGTATTTTTTATGCACAACGGGATAGTGCTTGACCTTCACCTCGCATGTTAAGTGATGATAAGGCCGAAGGTGGAATCGCGCTACACCCGGAATCCTCATCAGAGGAACTGCCTATCTTACCTCTAACTGCCGGAACACAACAATTTTTAAATTGCTGTTATGGCGTCAGACTTTGGTATCTAAGATGGTGGTATGCTAGCCAGGTGGAATTGAAATAAGCCCTACAACCAACCAGTCTCCTGTAGTAGGTACGCAAGCCTTTCCGTGGGAGGATGATGCCACAATCTTCACGCTTGACAGCCGGCTGACAACATTGACTCAAAATCTATCACGACCGCTTTTAAATTAGCAATCGTGTGCATCCATCACTGGGTCTCAAAGACAGTCGTCACAGTGCCTTGTAAAGATACAGCAATGGATTCCTGCCAAATTGAAAGCCATTGCGATAGATTTTGAGTTAGACATTAGGTAGCGAGTTTGGAGATCGCACTGTTGGATGTTTTCTTAGGAAAATGCTGCACTACATTTTCTGGTGCATAATAGGATGGTGCTGCTAGCTTCCTTATCCTAAATGCTTTTCTCAAAATTTGATTGATGGCGAGCCGTGCCATGTGAATTATTACCCGAGTTACTTACCTACGAGATGCGAAAGTAAAATTTTTGCCACGATCTTCGGGAATCGCATCCGTAATATTAATTTCTACCACGCTTGATCCCCTTTACAAGACTGCCCATTCGATTCATTTTTCGTGCAACAAAAATATTGTTCGTATTAGCAGTCTTACATCTTGGCAACACATGCGCTTGTCATATGGTGCTTTATCAGCAAACATTGACGATTAATGGCTGTTATTTCCAGGAGAGGAAGAACACTGCAGTGTAGGTGGTCCAGGGCTGGGCACGACAGTGGGCAGGTGTGGCCCTGGGCTCACGTGCGTGAGGGACACTGACGGCAACTTCTGCAGGCGAAGTAAGTTTAATGAAATCCACGACTATCTATCATGCTCAAGTACGATAGCACTCATAATCCACTTCTGGCGGCCTTGTAACTGTAAACTCAAAATATACCTACGTAAGTACTTTGTGCTGTAGGTAAATCATGATGATGATCCATTTTTAAAGAGAGAAACACCTCCTTATGAGCTCAAGAAAAGATCTGTTATGATGTGAGAGATATCTTAAACTTATGGAGGTAGCTAATAATCTGCCCTTTCCATCCTCCAGACCTTGCCATGCAACTTTCAACCTTAATTCAATATAATTCTTAACGCTATCCAGTGAACACAACCTGCCACAGAGCTCAAGACAGCTACGACGCTCGACACACTGCAGGTGAGACTGGAGCATTGGAGGAAAGGCCTACCTGCGATGACAGGGGAAGGTTTGGCAGCTTCGCTTGTGTTCCCACACAGTCGTAAGTACTTTGCTGATTTAGGATAGTAGGTAGGTACTGAAGGAATAGGAGTAGGTTGCAACCTACAGGAACTTCAGATACTTTTAAGGCCAATCTTACAAGACAACCGTTCGCGTTGAACGAAATTGTAATTTTGCTCTCTTGAACCTCTAAGTTCAAAGACAGACAGAAAGTTTTTGAAAGTAAGCACAACCTTTAGAAACCGAGAAAAACTTGAAGCTACTAGAAACCCAGCAAGTGTTGTTTTCTCCTTCTAGTTTAGTGTAACAGAGGTAAACTTGCCTTGGCGTTTTGTTTTAGGTGTTTCTGCCAATCGGATGATGGACAGCGAATTTTCGGCGAAGTGTTGTATACAGGAGCGTCGGTGAAAGAAAATTTGCACTGTGGTGAGTGCATACATAGCTCTTTATATTTCTTTTCGCCAACTCGAAACATCATTTATTAGATTGAGAAAATCTCTTTGGCATCTGGTAGCCAGTCGACGCGACGCCGTCGAGCGGCGTTTGAACGAGCTCTAGAGGAAAACGAAGAGCTGGGTTGTCCAATGTAGGTAGTCTATCAAAACAACTAAAAATCTTCTTCTACAGGGAGAATTTTAGCTGATTAGATATCCATGCTCTTTACACCAAATAACCAAGAACAAGAATAGATGTTGATAAATCTCGTATAATTCCAGGATGTTCCAGATTCCATGAGAAAATAGCGAAATCCATTAGAGGAGGAGTGCAGTTCCCTATTACTGGGCCTCGTTGCACCACTGATGGGAATTTCAACCCTGTGCAATGTGTTCAGAACATCTGTTATTGCGTGGACAGGGTTACTGGGGAAATTCAGGAGGGAGAAGGTAGAAGGATTGATTTGAGCGAGCATCCAATAACGCGTTTGGAATGTTGTGAGTACCTACCTATGAGGATCTTGATTATACGAACTGCTAAGGAAACTTACTCGGTTGTCCTCCAAGTGCGTAGGTCCAGCGTGTTTTCTAGGTAGTGCGGGAAGTAGTAAAAAAGGTAACTTGTAAGTTATGGTATTACAAGCTCAGGGTTTGCGAACCGATGGCGTAGCTTTTTTGACATTCACAAGTGCTTGTAACAGCCTAGACTGAATAAATTATTTTTGAATTTTGAATTATGCTATATTAGCTTCTTCCACCCCGATAATCCACTAAAAATGGCTAATGATAATGCTGAAATAGAGAATAAAATTTTTGTTAAATGCCGAATGCGTTATGCCACGTGGACGGCTATCCAAAGAGCTCATGAATAAAACTCCACAATTTCTGCTGAGAGCTAGTAATAAAGTTCAAGACTCCCGAGCTCCAAAATAAACTAAGTATAATCACAGATAATATAATACTTATATGGGATCTAGATGAATAGCTAGGTAGTAATTTTGTTGTTAATATTTTTCAGACGACCCAGAATTCGACTTGTTCCCGCAGCTAAGCATCGGCACTCCACCATT
The DNA here is from genome assembly GCA_950108535.1 of Agriphila straminella. NCBI lineage: Eukaryota > Metazoa > Arthropoda > Insecta > Lepidoptera > Crambidae > Agriphila > Agriphila straminella. The sequence continues at coordinate 16,268,065 of OX467304.1, forward strand.
CAATTACACCACCCTATGTTTGGAGAACATTCAAGATAGGATAGATCTGATGCAGGAGAGCATTGATTTGGGCTTTAACGTGAACCACGCGAGTAAATTCCCGGTTTGTCTGCCTGATGGCACGTTTGGGAGGGTGGCGGCTACTAGAAATAGATCGTAAGTTACTGGAGTTTGGGTAATTTAGATTTCCCTCCTGACCCACAACACTCAAGCCACCCCTACGGTGCCGTGGGGAATATTTTTGCCCTACTGAGTAAAGTTGCCCAGATTTTTTTTTGCCATCAAAAATTCGGGATCAATATTTTGAATAATGTCCGCCATTTCTGCTGGGGCTCAGGCCTTCCTTATGGGTGGATAAGGAGGACGGGTCATATCATAGCCCACCACGCGGGTTCAATGCGGATTGGTGGGTGCTAATGACTGCAAATGCAGCCGGGACTAACGGCTTAACGTGCCTTCTGAAGCACGGAGGAGCTCGAGATGATAAATTTTTGGTCACCATTCCATGACCGACCCTTGCGAACGTTGCTTAACCTCCGCAATCGCTGGGCCAGGCGCTAAACCACTGCGCCACCGAGCTCCTTTGGTAAAATAACATATTAAAAAACTTATGTTATCATTCAACAGGAAAATCTGCGTAGATGAGCGCGGAGGGCAAATTGAAAATTATGAGGCGTTCAGGAATACCCCAGAGTACGACTTGATGGATTGTAGTGAGTATTCAGATCCTGGACATCATCGTCATAACAGTCCATCATAATCCACTGTAGGCGTAGATGCCGAAATCTCCACGCTTGGCACTTCAGACGATTTTTGTCAGAAAACACTGAACACTGCACACTGCGGTCAATGACAGACGGCTTGAAAAAATAAATTAAAAAAAAGTATTTTTCAGAATGCGCTCAAACCTCCATGTTGATGGCAGCGTCCTCTGAGCGGCCAGTGTGCTGCAAAAATGGCAACTTCAGGAGGATACAATGTCGACGAGGACTTTGCAGGTGATACAGATAAATTCACTACAAGATAAGTCTGTGTGCTCTAGACCAGGGGTGTCAAAGTTACGGCCCGCGACCAGAATTTATCCAGTGAGGATTTTAGACGGCATTCGATGCCACTACGTATCGTATTGTAAGATGATAAAATATGAGACCTCAGGTATCTGGATCCTCAAGCTCAAGATAACTCCTTTTTATTACCTTATACCTATGAAAATAAAGATTATAATTTAGTATGTGTTTGAGTTTTTAATTTTGAATCTAGCCTGCTAAAATGGCCCTTTTGAAAAATCAGTTTGACACCCCTGCTCTAGACTAGACTAATATCTTATTAATATAGGTAGGTACCTACTTAAAAACAGCGATTTTTTTCGTGGTCTGTACATGAAAAGAAATGTAGTCATTCATACATTTTTAGCAAAATGATTCTCTGTGAAACACCTGTCAAAAGAGTTGCTAACTTGCTAGCCATGAATGACAAAGAACTAAAGTACCTTTCATAAATTTAGTGACTTTAGTTGCTGACTGTATCGTAATAAATATTTTATTGTTTTTCAGGTGTGTCGATTCCGATGGAAAGCAAGAGGGTAGAGAGAATGCTGACGTCACGCGACTGGAATGCCACACTCCAAATTGGAGGACTTGTTGATTAATACACTATAGTTAAAAAAATATGTTTGGTTATTACCAGAAAAATAATAACCTGTCCCTCTGGCCAGTCATATTGTAAAAAAAATAATAACGAACTTCGCTTTCGAAAGAACGTAGATGTATAGATTTGTCATTTTTAATCAATTCCCACTTGTTCTACTGGGCAGTTCTACCGTTGAAACAATTGAGACATTCTTTCCCATTAGTGCTGCGATTTAGTAATTTGTGGTAGAACTAATGGGAAAAAGTATCATTAGTTCTACGGCAGAACTGCGCAGTAGAACGATTGGGAATAATACTGCTACGATTTAGTACTTTGTGGTAGCACTAATGGGAAAAAATCTTCTTAGTTCTACGGTAGAACTGCAAGAGCAAGTGAGAAAGAAACTTATTCCCAGTAGTCCCACTTGTTCTACTGGGCAGTGCTACTGTAGAACTAATCTAATGATACTTTTTCCCATTAGTGCTAAGAGTTATACTTTGTGGAATAGCACTAATGAGAAAATAGTAGGTTGATTCTACTATGGTTGTTAGTTCTTTTGTTCCAACTACAACTTGACGAGGAGTTTTTGTTTTTATTGACCAGCCCCCCTAGCACGACCACCGAAACGCGAAATGATATAGCGATTTATCACGTTTAACTGTCAAAAGCCAAAACGCTAATATCGATATTATCGTGTCAGGTACGCAGTTCATTTAAAAGAAGACAACACTCGTTGCGTCGTCAGAAAAGGTAAGAGCACGCGATAGAAAGAGTGGCAACTACTAGGTGAACTGCGCGACCTGAATTGCACTTTATTGTGTCGGAGCAAAAGTCGCTATGACTTTGCAGAGTGCTGCTTCTGTACTTGTACTATCAGTTATTCTGTGATGGTGTGTCGGTGGTCATGCTAGAGGGGCGCAGGCTTTACTTTTATGTAAAGTGTGATTTCAATTTGTGACTTAGGTAAATACAATAATATTTCTTTCATTTAAAATAATATTTTTATTATATGTGTTTTATTTAGCTAATTAGGAAATTGTGGATTATGAACTAGCAAAGAAAATAAAGCTTCAGCCTGAAATAAGATTTTGCACAACATAAGACTAGCTAGAGCTAGACGGTGGTATTACATTATTTAACACTACATACATAGACAAGACACCTAATAGCCTTGGTCTCAACTCTCAACCAGGGACGTATTTACCAAGAGGGCCATGCCATTGGCCCAGGGCGCCGGCGCCGAATCTTAAAATACGTCCCTGGTCTACCTGACGTAGCGATTTATAGCTGCTATTTATACTATCAGCTATAAAAACCTCATTCGATTGGTGCCCATAGTTTCGTAGCCGCTATAAAATTGAACATGCTCAATTTTATAGCGGCAATATTTAGATTAGCGATTTTAAGCTAGTGCACGCTCACACGAAGCAATTTTCACTGGCGGAAAATAGCAGCTATAAATCGCTACGTGAGACTTTAATCAAATAATACTAATAGTTACTACATATCTACCTAAATACCTACCTTGAATATAGAATACCTAATTAATAATAGTACGGTCAACGGCACGCTGGGCTTCGCAGCGTAATGATATTCAATAAATTTAATTACAGATTGTTGACAGTTTTGTATAACCAATCTCATGTGCTGCTGGCTGTACCTACAGCGTCTTAAATCCGTCAGCGGCAGACGAAGAAACTTATACAGCGTGAAATTTTTATTATTTGGTTCCCGCAGTGGGGTGGTTCCACTCATGATTACAATTTACAATACAAGCAACTTTTACTATGGGGCCAACTCTGATATCGCGAAAAAAAAATCTTCCATACATTAAAGATGAGTAGGTATTGCGCTTTTGTATGGAACTGCAGATTTTTTTTTCGCGATATCAGAGTTGGCTCCATAGGTAGGTAGGTATATTTTTACCTAACGGGTGTAACAAGACCTTCAACGAAGCCGAAGTCTACGTATTTATTCCGCACGTATCATCAGAATCATTTTTGTCTTTGAGACTATACCTGGGAAACCAATGGCTACGAAGTTGTGGAAGGTCAAAGTCAATTAAGATTATTAATATAATTGAAAAATATTAGAAAAAATCGACTCACCCGTAGCAGCTCAGACGGGACTCGAACCCGCACCCTTAGGATTCCGGCCCAATGCACTAACCAATTATGCTACCGAGTCGCTAGCGAGCTTGGCGAAATTTTCTAATACTTTTCACGTTTTTACGCTGTAGGCCAGCGCCATCTCATCAATGTGAAGAGAATTACTTCGACATTCGAAAGCAACACCTTTACAGGTGCTAGACAAATCGATTTTTCAATTATATTAATAATCTTAATATAAAAATAGCATTGTGAATGCATAAAATTTAAAAGTTTAAAAATTATATGGCTATTTCATCTTAATCGATTTGTCTAGCACCTGGGGCCTTACTATGAGCTCTTATAGCAGGACTTATATTGAACGGCCTTACTTTTTCGTACTATGACCTCAACGGTTAGTATGAAAGCTGGCCTTAAACAGTCCTGTTTAAGGCCTGCTTTTTGAACTGAACGGTTTATTATTTGCTGATGGTAAGCCCCCTGTAAAGGTGTTGCTTTCGAATGTCGAAGTAATTCTCTTCACATTGATGAGATGGCGCTGGCCTACAGCGTAAAAACGTGAAAAGTATTAGAAAATTTCGCCAAGCTCGCTAGCGACTCGGTAGCATAATTGGTTAGTGCATTGGGCCGGAATCCTAAGGGTGCGGGTTCGAGTCCCGTCTGAGCTGCTACGGGTGAGTCGATTTTTTCTAATATTTTTCAATTATATTAATAATCTTAATATAAAAATAGCATTGTGAATGCATAAAATTTAAAAGTTTAAAAATCAAAGTCAATTTTTATTTTTTTTATGAAATCTTATTTTATTCGTTATTTTCTACTTTTTGTCCAAAGAAACATTATTAAAATTATAAGTACTTCGTAACAAACAATGCCTTCAAGACGTCGTCACTCGATGTACCTAAGTAGGTATTTTATGAGCACGCACATAAACGCTACTCGGCCGCACGCAGCTGTGTAGCATACACTCGCAGGTGTGGCCTGTTGTACGCGTTACATTGCGTCATGCGTGGTAATGTTTGCAATTTTTTTTACACCAAAAATCAAAATCGTTTCCCAGCAATAATTTTGAACAGAAATGGTCCTGATGATGGGCAGAATACGTAACCCGGCTTCGTTGAAAGTCTTGTTACACCCGGTATATTTTTAATGCTAAGGAAACAAACTGTACCTACCTATTATAAAAACAAGTCATTGTCGATACAAAAGTAAATCGCGATCGCTATTCTCAAGACTGGTTTACATTATCTTAGTCTTTAGTAGAGTGCTTTAGTAGCGTGCGAGTAGATTCGAATGCGAGTGCTTTAGTAGTTTTGGTGCCTTTCCAGTGAGCGTTTACATGCTTCCAGTACAGTGTCATTTGACTTAAGCACTCTACTAAATACGCTACTAAAATGTCGATTTACGGGTAAAGACCAAATTTTTTGCGCCGTTGCACAACGGAAATCACAACGGAAAGTGTCACACTGGAAAACAAGTAGCACAACGGAATTGTAAAGGTCGGTGTGCATTGTGCATAAGATTTAAGCATCGTTTATAACGGAAACTATATATATATATATATATATATTTACGCAAAACAAACAGCTGTTTCATACAAAAATTTATAACGAAAATATCAAAATGTTTGAAACAGCTGTTTTTTTTTCGCGATTTCAGAGTTGGTCCCATAGTAAAAGTTGTTCAGTTTGATGGTCCCTATCTACCATATTCGGCATTAGGGGTACTTTTGTAACACGTTGTATATATATATATATAAGGTCCTTCTTAAATAGTGCACAAAATTTTAAGGGGTCAATGTACGCATGCAATTTTACTATGGGACCAACATTGAAATCGAGAAAAAAAAACAACTGTTCCATACATTTTGATCTATTCGATTTTAAATTTTCTTATGGAACAGCTGATTTCTTTTTCTCGATTTCAATGTTGGTCCCATAGTAAAAGTTTTTTGTATGCATGAGTACATTGACCCCTTAAAATTTTGTGCACTATTTAAGAAGGACCTTATTATAGTTTCCGTTATAAATATATGGAATATTATATATGGAATTCCATATACTATTTGTTTATTATTCATTATACTAGGGGCTCGTAGTATTATTTGACACCATGGATATTTATTTGAACTTAATGGTTTTTCGTATTCAGTAACTGTTAGTATATATATTTTAATTATAACAGCAGTAAAGCTTTATGTTCAATTTATGTTAGAATAACTTACAGATAACGTTCAGTGATTGACACTTCACCAGTAGTTCTGACTACTGACAACCCTTGGTGAACGGATTTTGAAATAACAAAAAATAGGTGTAAGATAAGAGTAAGGTTAGTAAAGGAAACATGGAAGATATATATTAGGTATTTATTCAATAATATCACATGGTGTGACACCAGAACTTATAACTACCAAGCCTGTGATCAAATGCACTTTGTGTGATCAGGTAACAGATTACTAAAAATTAAATCTATAATTATCAATATCAGTCATACATGTTCGACTAGTCACATAACAAATTAGTATCAAAAGTATAAAACCAAAATTAGTATCAAACTTACAAATCTAACATTTATAAGAAATGAGTATCAAAAGAACTAAAATTCAAACTTTTTTAAAACTCTCAAGTAGGTAGGTAATAAAACAAACAAATGAATATCTACTTAATCAAAATGAGTACCTACCTATCAAGAAATTAATGAGTATCAAAATAATAAAATCATTATAAAATAAACATCAAATTTAAAAATCTGACATTATTTATAAGAAATTAGTATCAAAGTTTAATCTAAATAAAGCTTCAAAATCAAACTTTTTTTTAAACTCTAAAGTAGGTAAATCATACATAAAATAACGAACGAATATCAACTTAATCAAAATGAGTATCAAGAAATTAATATTTTAAACTTTATAAAATTAAAAAACTTGCGATTATCACAAATTAGTATCATTTACTTCTAGGACACCCTTTACACTTGGACAAAATGAGTATCAAAAGTACAAAATAAAAGAAATTTAATATTAAACACTAAATGAAAATAAGCATTCATAATACAAAAGCATATTTTTATCTCAACAGTAAAATAATTAATAATCTTAAAGCAAATAGATATCTGGCAAGAATTTCTCCATTTCTTTAATTCTGTAAAACCTTCTTTTATTTAGGCAGACGGGTTCAACTATCTTTTCAATGACTTCGTCATCCCCATACCAGATTTTATCAGGCTTATCAGGCCATTTGAACGAATTTCCTGCTGACAATACCATAGCATTGACTTCGTACTGGTTCCCTTGGACACATTCCACTCTACCTGGAAAGTACTCACCTTCATATTTAACAATAACATAACATCCTGTAGTATATTTTGGTTTTGTTTTGAATACTTTAGTACTTGAGGAAATTAAATTGCTCAAAGGCACATTTTCGGTGTCGGTGTCAGAGTCAGACACATTTTCTGGTGAGTGTGTTTTCTGGGACTTTGATAACTCCAATTTGTCACGAAGTTTAATTTTAATATTTTTGTATGAAGATTTATTTATTTTTTACCATCGCCACTCAAAAAAGTGCGTCTTATTCATTGATAACAGTGAATAAAACGCGTTTTTATTCACCGAGTGAATAAAAATATTTTGAATTTGGAACAAGCGCGCATCGTATGAATTAGGTACAAAAAAAATAAAAGGTGCTGAAGCTATTCCATAGATACAATTATAGTTCTACAATTAAATGACAAAAATAATCCCGCCAATTTTATTTAGGTTCTTTTAAGTGTCTTATCTTTGGGTTCTTTTCTAAAAAATATCCTGCTAAATCAATTAGGTCCTTTTTAGTGTCTTATATTTGGGTTCTTTTTTTATATATTTGAGGGAGATTAGTTGTTCAGTCTTGCATCAGTCCATTCCATCAGTCTGGTACGATCTTCAGTCTGTAAAAATTCAAAGTCTATACAACTGATGAAGTGGACTGATACCAGACTGATCATGTAGTTTCCCTCTTAGTTAGCTCGGTGGCGCAGTGGTTTAGCGCCTGGCCCAGCGATTGCGGAAGTTAAGCAACGTTCGCAAGGGTCGGTCATGGGATGGGTGACCAAAAATGAATTATCTCGAGCTCCTCCGTGCTTCAGAAGGCACGTTAAGCCGTTGGTCCCGGCTGCATTTGCAGTCGTTAACACCCACCAATCCGCATTGGGCCCGCGTGGTAGGTTATGGCCCGTCCTCCTTACCACCCATAAGGAAGGCCTGTGCCTCACAGTGAGGACATCAAAAATGGCTGATGGACAACTATAAATACTATAGGTACTTACTGCTAATTTTTTTTCTCGCAGTCAATGGTAAAAAGTAGAGTACACAACTCGTGAAAAAAAAAATTTCATCTCGGTCCTTTGTATCCCTCGCTTCGCTCAGGATTCTACTTTTGAATCCCTCGCTACGCTCGGGATTCAACTCTAGAATCCTTCGCTGCTCTCGGGATCCAACTTAGTCCCTCGAACTAAATTCCCTCTTTTTTCACTTGTTGTATAATCTACTATTATACTCCTCTTCTGAAAAACAATCGTCTTTATCAACATCATCCTGAATATCGTAACTGTCTCCACTCTCCACATATTTTACATCCAAATCGGAGTCTTCAGAAGTTGAATCTTTCCTAATTATCTTTTTTCTTTTTAGTTTTATATTAGATGTATTTCTCTTATCTCTGGCATCTGTTTCTATTAACTTCCTTTTTCCTTGTTTTTGTTTCGTATATTTTTTTTCGTGTTGTTCATGATTTGGCGGTGATTGCTGAGTAACTTCAATACTTGGTGCGATATTCGTACCAATTCGCAGATCTTTTGCGAATCCTGATTGAACATTGTCTTTTTCCTTTAACAACATTTTCATAATATATATGGTTTTAAATCGAAATATTTACTATTTTCTGGTGTATTCCTTATTTCTGCCAAAATTGTCACACCATTCTTTACATTTATTTTATCTGTATTTAGTTTAGTATCATCCACTCTTTCCTCTTCTTTCTTATTTTCCATCACTGTATCCATTTTATGTATTTTCTTATCATTCACTCCTTTCACGATCGTTATCACTTTCTGATTCCTCATCTTCAGGTCCTGTTTTCATTATTCTATCTATATTCTGTAACACTTCAATCATACTTACTTCTACACTTTCCTTAATATTTCGGTCACTTTCTGAACCTATTTTATTTTCCATTAAATCTTTATTACACTCAGTGTCACTTTCTGCGTATATGATTTCAGTATCCGAATATTCGGAGGAAGAATCTGGTTTCTTTTTTTGTTTTCTAGGTTTTCGGCTTTTTATTTTTCGTTTCTTTTCTCCACTTTTTGTTTCCTTCACCAAAACATGTTTTCTGGTGGAAAAGCAGTAGCAATTGCCTCGTAAGCAGAAGCAACTTAAATTTCTGTATTTAATAGTATTTTTACTATCAGTAGCTATAACTTGATGAAGTTTCATTGTGGACGGTATTGGTACGATTTTTTCAGGATAACAAATATTGATAGCATCAATATTTTCTTCAGAAACATAAAATGTTTTGATTGATGTTGCGGTTTTTGACAATATTTCAATGCAGATTTCGCATCAACTATGTCTTCACCATACGCAACTCTTGCATCCAAGGTCCTTTTAATCAATCCACCGACGCCATCAGCCGCGCCTTTGCCATGCGACGCTTCAAAAAATGACCATGTCGCTCGATCGAAACCTTCTTCCTTGGATTTTTCACAGAAGAGGAAGAAGTTATTTTTATTTCGATATTGCGTTGTTGGCCCATCAGACCAAATATGGATGTGATTAATCTTGGGACACTTTTCTTTTATAAAATCTATGACTGGTTTTAAGTGACCCCATATAGCTTCAGGGCCATGCTTGAGAGACGGAGATATAGTAGCGAAACAAAAAGGTTTCTCATTTTTTATGTAAAATACACCTGTGTGCAAGGTTACTTGTTTTTTTGATGCCCCGAAGTGCATGGCCTGCACTTCTTCGGCCATTTTACAAACGTAGTTCTCGGAGAAGTCGCAGTGAAGAATAACTTCGTTATCTTGTACTTGTTCAATTGCTTCTTTGTATTTCTTATACTGGTGGTAAATATTAAAATGATGAACTTTGAATTTTTTAAGTTCTTTTTGCAACAACTCAGTTAGCGTATTCAACGGACCAGTTTGTTTTTCTTTTACCATTTTTTTGGTAATCTTTCGTTCACCGCACTTTTCAAATTCATGGGTCTTAGTAGTCCATTCAAACCAGGTAACTTCATAAGAAACGTCTGCAATGTCAAAGTCAAGTTTTTTGTCAGAGCACAATTGACATTCGGAATACATGCAACTTTTTGATTTAATATCGCATACGATCTCAGAAACTAATTCATTCAGATCAGTTGTTTTTATAAGGCCTAATTTCTTCAGAGTAAATGCTTTAAAAGCCAAGTTGGCATGCTTAATGCAAGCACACGTATTCCGGTTATTTATATTTGGCGAAACTACGTAAAAGGGACGGTAACGTTTAAATGTTGTGAAGGATACAGTACCGCCGTCATTTTTGTATTTTTTATATAATTTCGGCAGAGTGTCAAGCAAGAACCTTTTCTGTTTTTGAACTTTTTTGTGAGTGACGTACTCCTTTTTTCCAGCAGTCATTCGACTAACATCATCCCTTTCATAGAATTTTTTCAACTGTTTAGCTGTCTTCATTCTTTTTTGTTTACACGTATTGAATCGTCGTATACCGCTTTTCAAGCCTAAGAATTTTGTAAGACTTGACTTCATATTATATTTCTTCACTGTTTCATTTTCTGCAAGTTTTTTTAATACACTTCTGTCGTTAAATGGTTTACTTTCCTTATATGTCTCTTTCAATGACAGTTCAAGAACATGCTGCTGTAAAAGTTTCTGCTTAACTTTTTCTTTTGCTTCCTCTGAAATATTTGGAAGTTCTTCTTCAATAAAATTGTATGATTTAGTCAAAGGAGTGAGTTCGTTTGCATCTTGAACGGTCTTGAAATTTTCTTTATATGTATTTACTTTTTCTGATTGACTTTCACTTGCTTTTAACTCTTTCTGTGATTTTAGTTCATTTAACTCGGTGGTAAGTCTATTTATTTTATTTCTAGACCGCACAACCATTTTTCTCAAAGTATCGTTTTTCCGTTTTAAAATTTAATTGTTTTGTTTTAGTTTAAGGTTTTCTCTTTTCATTTGACTACGATAGTTGCGTCTTTTCCTTTGAGAATTAACTACTTTAACTACAACTGTCTCCTCATGTCTCTTACGTTTTGCTTCTCGCCATTGTTTTCTCGCTTTTTGCTTTTCATTTTCGTTCATATCTGCTATTTTTTTCTTTTTAGCTTTTGTCATCTCCGCATTTCTTTTCTTCATCGCTTCAAATTTAGCTGGATTTTCATGTTTTAATTTTTCCCTATACTTCCGGCATCTCTCTGCTGCACTTAAAGGCATCTGAAAAAAAAATCATTTCGATTTAAAAATATTAAGGTCGGAAGGAACCTATAAATTACTAATACAAACGCGGAAGGGGTGGATTTACTGATAAATTTCTTCAGAAAGTCCAAAAACCCCCAAATATCAAATTTTAGCCAAATCGGATTCGGCGGTCATCTTGGATTTTGTCTTTGTCTTCAGAACGTCCAAATACATAGGTACCCCTCAATATCAAATTTTAGCCAAATCGGAGCAAGTTGAAATTTGACGGCCATCTTGGATTTTGAATATGTCAAATTTTTCTTCTGAACGTCAAAATCCCCCAAATTTTAGCCAAATCGGAACAAGTTGAGTTTCGGCGGTTTGGGCTGTGCGTTGATATGTGAATATTTTTTTTCTTTTATACATATATTTAGTGACTCTGTAGCTCAGCGGTCAGAGCATTGGACCGGATATCCAAAGGTCGCGGGTCCGATTCCCGTCTAAGTATTGATCTGGTGCGAGTCGTATTTTTTCTAGTATATTATTTAGTATTGTGTAAAAAATAGCATTGTGAATGCAAAAATCTCAAATTTAAGACATATATTTAAGATAATACAAATTTATTACGAGTATAGAGAAATAGTAATACATAAATTATGTGTACACCTACCTTTATCACAATCTCGTGTCACTCGTGTCACACCGGAGCGAAAATTCTATAAGACCTAACCTAACTTTCTTAACTGTTTGCAAATTAAACCACTAAACGAATACTTTTTAGTTAATCTTAACTGTTAAATATGTGATAGTTCCAATTTTAGACGTCAGCTATCGAAAAAGCGTCCCAAAATACTTTAAATCTTTCATAAAACATATAAAATTTTAACGACACTTCACTAAGGCACTAAAACAATTCACAAATGACAGAAAAAAAAACATGGCGGCGGCGTCTGCGTTTTGTTTGCCTGCTAGAAACCAATGTTGCCATACCAAAAATCCTAGAAAGCGCTGTTAGGTGTTGCAGGATTACGTATTATTGTTGTGTCACAACCGGAGTGTTACAACGGATTGAAATCTGGGACATGGACAAAATACCTAATAAAGTTGAAATTATACAATTCTTCCTACTATTTAAAGTATCTAATAGTTTGGGTAATATTAATGACAATTTAATTATGAATAAATAAGAAACGTGCACAAACTTTTCATACCATAATAACATAGATGTGCACATTAGGTTCACGTTGGGACATCGCTATTTTGTATTGAGCGAATAAAACAGGTATTTTCTTTTTATTTCAAAAAATATGAAGTAAGTAGGGTAATCAGTTTCTTTATGAATTTTTGAGTTTATAAAACGTTGAAGTTCTGTTAGTTATTTCTTAAAACAATTATTAGTAATTTTAAGTATTTAATTTTTAATAAATATCAAGCCGGACAAGAGACTATGGCTGCATGTGCAAAAAATTTGGTCCTCACCCTTACATGCTTCCAGTGCGAGGAAAGTGTCGCGCGGGGGGTGAGCAGGCGGCGCGGGCGCGCGGGGGGTGCTACTGGAAAGCGATGTTTCCAGTTGAAAGGCTACTAGAACGTTACTCTCTTTAGTCATAAAGCCGCGTTGACATGATCAAAGTATACTTGGACCAAGTAAATTGGACAAAGTAGCTTTGATCAAGGTATACTTGGATACCCGTTGACACTATCTAAGTAGGTACACTTGGACCAAGTAACTTGGACAAAGTAGCTTCTTGTATACTGCGACGTCAAAGTGCACTTGGATTTCTCGTTTACATGATCCAAGTAGTCGTCAAAACGACTTGGTCCAAGCAGACTTTGATGAAAGTAGAGTATAGGTCCAAGTTTACTTGGATTAGAATTTTGATCCAAGTCCACTTGGATTACTCGTTTACATGATCCAAGTAGCGTCCAATCCAAGTAGCCATCCAAACTACTTGGTCCAAGTATACTTGGATCATGTCAACGCAGCTTAAGACGACCGTTAACATGTTTCAACTAAAGCACTCTCTTAAAGCACTCTACTAAAGACTAAGATAATGTAAACCAGTCTTAAGACTTTTATCAAAGATCGAGCGAGATCGAGAGACAAATAAAAACATCAAAATCCATTCAATAAATCATTGACACTCTTTGAAATTATAAGTATTTTACTCATTTGTATCTTGTCACATCTTGTGTACCTAGGTATCCCTCCCCTATTACACGATACTCCTGTACACGATGCCGCCACCGCGCCCGCCGCCGGCGCCGCCGCGTAATAATTTGTTAAATATCTTGTAATTATTCATCCGAAAGTAATCACAAAACTGTCCTCATATTTCGGACATCTTCGTAAAGTGTATAAAAATGCATCATATTACTGCCGCGCCAACAGAACGGTAATAGTAGTTTATGATACAAGGTTGGTAAGGAGGTTTTAAAAAACCTTAACAACCGTGTGCCATACTACGTTTTTCAATACATTTGCGAGAAAACATTATCAAATTGTAATTTATTCATATAATAAAACTGTAAATTCTAAATATTTGTGCGCGAATTACGCAAAAACAGCTAAACGAATTTTGATGGATTTTTCACAATTTAGTAGATTGAGGTCCAACTTAAAATCTAAGCTATGTTTCATCAAATTCAGGTGGGTGGAACTAGGGAAACAGCTTGAACTCTCCGTAGTACTAGCTTTCATACACTAAAGGGGTCATTTTAAACTGGTTGCAATATTTTTCTACTGTCCACGCGTATGAAGTCGCGGGCGGAAGCTAGTAGAAATTAAAAAAAACGTTCGTAAACAAAAACGCACGGCGCCGGCGTGCGGTAAATTCAACTTTCCGCACGCTGTACTACTCCGTAAACAAAAACGCACGGCGTGCGGTAAAATCAACTTTCCGCACGCTCGACTGTCATCGTAAACTTACATTTTCGAGCAACTGTATTGAAAAATCATGTATCGGCGGCGGCGCGGTGGCGGCATCAGTTAAGGCGAGGCCAGTTCACGAAATTTACTCTTTCACTATGTCTTTAGAATAAGGTTGAATATTGCATAACTCTAATTGACGCTTCGCCAGAAATTAGACGAATTTTAGTACATTTTTATTGATTTCTGAAATACTGGATCATTTATTAAAAATGTACTCGGTTATTGTGTTAGATCGATAAAAAAGCTATCCTTTTTGCATAAAAAATCATATCACTGTCGTTGAAAATTACGAAATCTGACGATTTGAAATTTATTTTTATAAGTTTTTATGGTGTTATTTAGGATTTTTTTACAGAGTTACCATGCCATTTTTCAATATTCTGTTCGGTTACTTTGCTTCTTTGTTTCTTTTTCAGTCTACAGTAATTTTTGTGAAGTAGAATTTTACATCAGTTCTTCACATTGGAAGTTCAAAAATCAGACTTTACATCAGATCGTGAACTGGCCTAGCCTTAAACAAGTGATAATCGTATCTTAAGGGGCCGTAGTACCCTACTACTAGCGCCGCCAGTACATTTATTTTTATTTCGTTTCTTTTCGTTTATTATTGCATATCACAAGTTTATAAAGATGTTACATGAAGATAGATACAGATCATGTGTGACACCCTGGAAGGTCGCAGCAATAGAGAGGTCCTAATTATTATTTTTAAAATACTTAAATTAAATCTATATAGCAGGCACAAAAAGTATATCTAACTTATAAATATATAAATATATATATATATATATCATTCCATTAAAATGCAAAATCAAAAATAATCTACATTAATACAATACAAAACAAAGTAATTTAATGGATAACTTTACGAAATTGGTACTTAAAAATCATTGAATGTGGGGCATTGCGTCTAATCAATTTAATTGGGGAATACTCGTAAACCAAGTCAATATTTAAAAAAAAAACCGACTTCAAAAAACCTGCCTCTAAAAAAAGGAAGAAATAATATACAAATCATTAGATACGCATTATCATTGTTATAATAAAACAGGGACTATCAAGCAAGAAAACTCAATCGAACAAAAAAAAAATTATCGAAATCGGTCCATAAATGTCGAAGATACGCGCGAACAACGATAAAAAAAAAAAAAAAAAAACATACAATCGAATTGAGAACCTCCTCCTTTTGATGAAGTCGGTTAAAAAAGCTAAGATCTCATGCCCTCTTAAATTGTCTCTAATATTTTTTGAATAACTCTTCAACAGTTTTCATTCTTTCTGTAAGTTTTAACATCCATTCTAGCCAGAAGTGGCCACTTTGAGCTAAAATGGATTTTAAAACTTAAGAACTAAATACTAATTAAATTAATTATAAACACCGATTCGTTATGGTATTATCTTTATCTCCTTGTGAATTTTGTTGACATGATTAGCTAAAGCACTGTTTTTGGTAAAACCTTTTATACAATAACTACATTTGAATCGTTTCTCTCCTGTATGAATTCTTACATGTGCAGTTAAATTACCTCTGCTATAAAAACATTTCATACAATAACTACATTTGTATGGTTTCTCTCCTGTATGAATTCTTACATGTTTAACTAAATCAGCGCCGGTAGTAAAACATTTCATACAATAACTACATTTGTATGGTTTCTCTCCTGTATGAATTCTTTCATGATTCCTTAAATTACTGCTGTGAGAAAAACATTTCATACAATAACTACATTTGTATGATGTCTCTCCTGTGTGAATTCTTACATGTCTAGCTAAATCACCGGTGCTAATAAAACATTTCGTACAATAACTACATTTGTATGGTTTGTCTCTTGTATGTATTCTTACATGATGTGAATTCAAATCAGCACGTCGACTAAAACATTTCGTACAATAACTACATTTGTATGATTTGTATGGTTGCTCTCCTGTATGAATCCTTTCGTGTTTCCTTAAACTACCGCTGTCGGAAAAACATTTCATACAATAACTACATTTGTATGGTTTCTCTCCTGTATGTATTCTTACATGTGTATCCAAATGACCACGTTGACTAAAACATTTCTTACAATAACTGCATTTGTATGGTTTATTTCCTGTATGAGTTCTTACATGTACAGCTAAATTATAGCTTGCAGTAAAACATTTCGTACAATAACTACATTTATATGGTTTCTCCCCTGTATGAATTTTTACATGTCTTGCAAGATTTGCGCGTCTATTCATACTTTTAGAACAATAACTACATTTATATGGTTTTTCCCCTGTATGAATTATTAAATGTTTTGCAAGATTGCGTCTATTCATATATTTCGAACAATAACTACATTTGTATTTCGTCTCCGCACTGCAAATACTAACCTTAGTTTTGTTTTTATTTTTGCTAAGTTTATTTTCTGTCACAATATCTATTTCAATTACGTGCCATTTTTTAATATGATTTTCTAATAGGCTTTTGCTGATATATTCTTTTTTGCATACATCGCATATGAAAATATTTTTTCGAGCTGTAACCTGTTCGTTGGTATTTGCTTCAACTTCAGAATTCTTTATGTCACTGTTAATGTTGGAAGTGGTTGTTTCATTGTCCGGTATTATTGTTTTAATAGGAGTTTTAATTTTTTTACTGCGTATTTCAAAGTAAGATATTTTGCTATTATCTTCGTTCTGTGCTTTATTTTTATCACCCTTATCGATTTTTTCAAAGAGTGTTTGACTTTTGATTCTTTCCTTTTCAGTTCCATTATTCGATTTACGTTTCTTGAGTAAGTGCAGTTCCTGTGAAGTATTTTTTACGAAAGATTAACAATAACTAGTTGTGAATGGTACATTAAGCTCGGTACAGATTATCTGCAACGCAAGATGTAATACTATACTAGTATAATGAGGAAGGCCACCGCGCTTCAACTGCGATTGTCTGTTCCCTGCAGTCTACGCGCGCACGCCTTGGAACTATTACGAAGCTAAGCTAAGCTAAGCGTGTTGGGAAAATTTTACCATCTGAAGTCAGTGTTAAATAGACGTAGTCTACTACGAATGATTTATCACGCATTAGTTGGTTCGTTGCTATTTGTTCCCAACGAGTCACACCATCAACTGTCACACTGTGACTGGTTGGGAAGTTTTTTATTTAAAAAATCCCAACGAGTCACACTTTTTACTCGATGGGAACTTTTTATTAGAAATTTCCTGTAACAAGTGACCCCTCATTGAAAGTTCCCATCAAATAAAAAGTTTGAAGCGTTGGGATTTTTTAAATAAAAAACTTCCCAACCAGCGACAGCTGATGGTGTGAATCGTTGGGAACAAATGCTAGGAACCGCTCGCTCTAGTACCGTACGAGTAGCCGCTTGTTCGCGGCGCGATCAACCATTGCGAATGACACTGCACGCACTCGCAAATCGTTTTCGTCGCAAAAACCGATAATAGGCGGGAACAACGCGCGCGCTACAAATGCACATTTAATGTATGGAAAATGTTGCATTACATGTTGCGTCGCATCTGTCCTGGGCCTCAGAATATATCTATTCTAATAATAAATTTATCTAAAGCCCAGGCACTTAGATATAAGTGCCTGGGCTTTAGATAAATTTATTATTTATCTAAAGCCCAGGCTTTAGATAATATTGATTTATTATTATATGCTACGCAACGTAGATCATTCGCGGTAGAAAGAGAGGCAACTTCTAGGTGAACATAACTGTAAAGCACGAGACTTGACGAGACGGAGCAGAAACGAAGACGGCGACAATTTTAGTGCCCAAGAGAGGGGAGGGAGGGGACTTACAATACAAAGCAATGAACGAGTGTGGGGCAGCGACGAATGAATCAAGCAACTGTGGAAACCGATACAATGCTGGCTGCAGATGGAAGTCGGCGAGCGGATCATGAACAGGTCCACGTTGAACTTGGAGAGGAACGGGCGGAGGGTGCAAGAAAAACGAGCAACTATTAAACTGGAACAGCCCTCTTATTACAACAGCTTAAAACTTGCTAGTTTTCAGAATGGCTATCAATGCGTCTCTTTTATTTGCTTTGCTATACAGTAAAAATAGATGTAACTAAAGCGGTTCATAAACCTGGCAAGTTTTAAGAGGTAATAACACCCCCCCCCCCATGTGCAACTACTCGCAATTTCCTGGTGCGGAAGGCAATTTCACCAATGAAAATCTTGTACTGCAATTTTGTAAAAATCTATTTAATAGAGACTTACCTCATCATGTTTTTCTTGATGGTTTTCAAAAGTCTTTGTATCCGCAAATCCTTTGTAGCACAAATCACATTTAAACGGCGAGTTTTTATAATTTAGCGACTTTGATTGCTCCATCATTTGTTGTGATTGTTCCTCTTTAGGTTGAATTATCTCTCGTGCGTCTGGCTTCAAAACTACAAGTAAAATAACATCAAAAGTGTGTAGATTTTATATCGGAAATGATAAGAACTTTTACCAACTTTGTAGCGGGGAATTTGGCACACTTAGGCCACGTACGCCAATCTGGGCGAAACGGTACCCATACGTTTTACAGAGGGGCTAGTTTTTAGGCTAGAAGCGATAACGAAGATTTGCAAATGTTACTTTGGCGAGGGGGTCTGCCTGACGCGCTCATAGAGTACATTATTGGAATCTACTTAGCAAAGTTATTTCACAACAAACACTTATAAAACCACACTATTTACACGAAAATCGTTTAAGTTGTTGGCCATCCGGAACAGTTTTAGTATACAAAAGTATAATGTTGCTATACAATCTTCGATCAAGAGTATCCTAGATAACGCTTCACGAACTAAAACAGTATGCAAAAATGGCACCTCAAATAGCGTATTACGCTTATTTTGTACATAATCACCTCTTATTTTGTATAAACTCACATTTTATATCACTTATTTTGTACAAAAACACATCTTTTTCACTAACTTTGTGCAAAATAAGCGCCCAGTTTGTAAGTGGGACGCTATTTAAGGTGCCATTTTTGAGACTCTGACCGGACATCTAGGGTATTCTTGATCGAAGTATACAATAAACTAATGGCAATGAAAGTGGCTCCTCCATTATTTTCTACTTACTTTCAGATGTTTTAATTTCAGATACATTGCTTCGGTTCGCTTTCCACTGTTTACTAAAGTTTTGTAAAGGCATGCTGTCTTCGGATTCTGACCACAAATCCTGGTTGGTAACTTCTAGTGGAATGTCATTATCTAAAAATGTTAATAATGTTAAGGCGTCCATAACATCGCCAATACATGAGCGCTTTCACATTAAAGAAGAAAGAAAGAAAATACATTTATTTTGAACAACACACAACGATACACAACATTACAAAGACAATACAAAAACTAAAACACATCAAAGGCTAATTAACAATAACATTGCGCATCGTCGCATGATGTCAAAACTGTACTCGGCTCAGAGTATAAGCAGCAGGCAAGGCCAGCTGCACTGATATTCTGCCGAGGCGTTTATAGGCGCATTACCATTATAGGCGTTTTAAGGAAGATTCACGTTACATGCAAGCGGTCCGAGCCGAGTCCATCAAGCAATGTTGGTCGCGCCGACGTTCTATCTCAGACACCAGTGTTCGTTAGTACTATTATTTATTCTGTGGTTGAGCACCAGTGGCCGCAACCACGGGGCTCAAAATGCATTGGTTTTTATAAAGAATATTAGCACGACTAACGTAGCTTGGACTTGGCTCGGACCCGGCACGGTGTACTGTGATGTGAGTCATCCTTTAGTCCTGCGTCCACAGCGCGAAAGAAGTTAAGTTTCTTTAGAGGGCGATCTTTTATTTAATAGAACCCTAGACAAATAGTCTTAATTCGAATAACATCACAACAAGTCACAAGAAGAGTAAATTATGCTCAAATGCAAATCATTTTGGTATATTACGTTTGTACATATTCCCAACCCAACGAGTCACACCATCAACTGTCACACTGTGACTGGTTGGGAAGTTTTTATTAAAAAAAACCCAACGAGTCACACCTGTTACTCAATAGGAACTTTTTGTTTGAAATTTCCCAACCAGTCACACTTTTACAGTTACAGTTGATCGAGTAACAAGTGTGACTCGTTGGGATTTTTTAAATAAAAACTTCCCAACCAGTCACAGTGTGACAGTTGATGGTGTGACTCGTTGGGAACAAATGCGTTTGTATGGAAGCTTACTATTCGCCGGACTTTTAAGGTACCCTGAGCGAAAGTGGCGCCGCGGTGATATTTATTTAATGTTATAATTTTAATACACAATTTTAATAATGTTTTAACTACGTCGAATTTTTAGGGTCCACTTTTTAGACGGTATAGTTAAATTACCTCGTAGTCACTGCTAAAAGTAGATAGCAAAACTGCTAAAAGTGGCCGTTTTTGACATATTTACTATCTACTTCTACGAATGACTACAAGGGCATCATGTAGTGATAGGTACCTTCTAATACTAGACCATGGGCAATAAAATCTCCACGTAAAACATTATTAAAATCTTTTTCTTTTAATAACAGCTTATTAAATAAAACTTCTAAGGGCGCCACTTTTGGGTCATACAACCGCCATAAGTTAAAGTAATGAATAAATAATACCATCATTCTGATCCCCTATGTTCATTTCACAATTCACATATTCTATTTTCATTGGAGTTTCCACATTGACCTCTTCCTCAGTTGCCGATATGACTCTAACCGTCGTCGGAGTCTTGTCCAAGGTCCAAAAGATTCCAGTTTGTTGTTTAAAAAACAATTCCAGTGAATTCACTGACAGCTAAAAGCAGAATTTATGAATGATGATAATCTTGGGGTCTGATAAAAAATTAGGTAACCTACCTAGGTACTCAATGATACAAACTGAGACAATGCGAATTTCTCAGTTTGAACCAGCAAGCTAAAATCTATAGAAGTGTAATTTCTTACAAATATTGCTTAAAAAATGGCACCAAGGGGCCGAAAAAGTACAATCCGGGGGGCTTTTGTCTAAATAAAAATCTATCGCAATCGCTTTCGTTTGACAGATGGATTTGACACATTAATGCATTTCTTTGGTATGATTTTATTTGTGCCATAAATAAGCTTCAATGTGTTACATCCTGAAAGCGATTGCGATAGATTTTGAAATTAGACAATTGAAAGGCAGCTCAGCTTTAGTCGGGCCAGCCCAGCCAATGGGTGCGTCCATTACAATTTTACAATAATTTACTAATAATTTACAATAATTGCAGTTTATATTGTAGAGAAAAGAGAGAAAGAGAAAATTTATTAGAAATGACGTCCTGTGTAGTCAAATGGTGTAAAAGACGAAAAGAAGGCAGTAAAAATTTGCAGAATTATCGTACCATATTTTTTCGTTTAAGTAAGTACCTACTAATAGAAAATATCTATGAGTGTACAAATTATGGTCGCTAATAAGCAACCAGTGCTCCAACGTTTTGTGCTGCATAATGAAATGCCAGCATTTTTAGCTCCAACCACTTAGTTGTACTTTTCGTGTGGTGACATTTTTTGAGCGCAATGCTTGTTCCATAGATTTTTATTCGCTGGTTTGTACTTATTTTGTATACCAATATTAATATCAGTGGCCCAACACAAAGTGGCAGATCGCAATTTACAGTGCAATGTGATAATCGCCTTACAAATACAATACAATACAAACAATACCTTATGATTTAAGGGGCTTGTATAGGTCAACTAGCGTAAACCAAGTAAATATTAAAGAGCTAATTAGATCATCCTAAATATCGGACCCGATATGATGTCGCTCCTAAATTCAGAGCAGTGTAATTGCATTCAGGAAGCTAGGATCCGATTTAGGATCCTAGTTAGGATAGAAATTGTCTCCGACATAACGGATGCTAAATCGGAAGCACTTAGGACAGTGTAATCGCATTCAGGACGCTCGGCTCCGACACAGTAGTACCACAGCATAAATAGTACAGTCAGTCAACGCCTTTTATGTTGGCGAAAAAAAATCCGCCGCGCCGTTCGTCTAGATAGACATTGGCGCAACGACTAAAAGTATATAAGGGTTGTCACTCTGTGATTTGCTTTTTTTTTTGACCTACATCAATATAAAAACAAAAAAACCTGCCTCTGAAAAGCAAGAAATAATATATAAATCATTAGCTACGCATTATCATTTTTATAATAAAACACGTCTATTAAAGTCGGGTGGGGCTGGAGTACCTACAACTTTCTTTTTTTATTCTAAAAGCTCCACCCGACTTCAATAGACGTGTTTTATTATAACAATGATATGATAATGCGTATCTAATAATTTATATATTATTTCTTGCTTTTTAGAGGCAGGTTTTTTGAAGTCGGTTTTTTTGTTTTTTTAAACAATTTTTTATTTTTTTTATTTTTAGTATAAGTACGTACCTTCTGTATTAGGTAGTGTAGTTATATTATTTAGGTAGTAAAATTGGCTCAGCCAAACGTGAGATAATCGCGGAGAAACGTACATACATATACAAACTGAATACCTCCTTTTTTTGAAGTCTGTTAAAAAGACTACACAAAGGTATCCCTCTCCCAACAAAAACAATCATCTAATTCGGTTCATAAATAACAAAGTCGTCAAGGTAGTTGATGTAAAGTCATAGTATTTTCGGGATTACTTGAAAACTACTGACCCGATTTGAAAAAAAAAATGGAACCATCTTGCAAGAAAACTCAATCGAACAACAAAATAATCATCAAAATCGGTCCATAAATGTCGAAGATACGCGCGAATAACGATAAAAAAAAAGTATACAATCGAATTGAGAACCTCCTCCTTTTGATGAAGTCGGTTAAAAACTAGTTTAGATTAGCGTTGAAAATGACACGTACCTACCTAGCTACCTACATATACCTCCTATTTACCTAGCTATGTATTTTTACGGCTACAAGAACATTCGTTTAACAACTGTATGATCGTAAAGCTGTGATATCGGATCCGACATTCAGGACGGTCTAATTGGCGACTGAATTTCTCGTCCTAAATCGGACACTAAATTCCGAATCCGACATTCAGGATGGTGTAATAAGCGCTTTATAAAAACAAACAATAATGCCTTCTTAAATTGTCGCTAATATTTTTTTTACTAACTCTTTAATGTTTTTCATATTTTGTACTAGTTTTAAAATGCATTTGAAACGACAGTGGTGGCCACTTTTGGTTTAAATGGATTTTAAAACTTACAGAAAGAATGAAAACTGTTGAAGAGTAATTGTTCAAAAAATATTAGAGACAATTTAAGAGGGCATTATTGTTTCCTTTCTTTAAATATTGACGTTTACGTATAATAAAAATAAATGAATTGGCGGCGCTAGTTGACGGCTATATGGGCCTTAAATATCATTGTTATGTTATGTTAGTGCTGTGAATGTTCCGTTAACTTTTGTAGGAACCTTTTTCAATGAATGTTGTACTATAGGTATTTGGTGATGTCACTTAATGTGATGCTGTCTCTCTCAAACAATATTGTCAAAAAAGTGACAGCATCATATTTAAATAGGTGTTTACATAGATATAGTATGGTGTTTAGATAAACAAGGTGGTATTACAAAAGATGCTGTCACTTTTTTGACAATATTGTTTGACAGAGACACATTTAAACATGTGTTTAGTTAAACAGTGTTTAAAAATCTTTTGTAATAACACAGGGTATAAAAATACATATTAGGCAATGTATTTTTATTTTATACTAACTAACTGTATACTAATATTTGACTGTCAACTATATTTAACTTACCTCCAAACCAGAATTTATCATCTGTTCTAGTAGTTGATTTGATTTTTTTGATTTTTCTATGAACTTATGAAACTTTTTCAACAAACTGAAGCAAATGTAACAGACACATGTTGGCTTCGTATCGCCTGATTCAAGCTGGAAAAAATACTAATTTAATTAAAAAAGCCGTGTATTAGCAGTGAACAGAATAAAGTGGCCAGGGCTTGATTTTCCTACTTATTTAGATCAAGTTTAAGAGCGTTTATACGCTATACTAGCGCCGCCAATGGAAAAAAATCATAGTGCTCAAATAAAGACGAAATTGTGAATTGTGTTCTTCTAGTGTACTCCAAAGAAGCTTTGTGGTACTCTTTATCGTTAAAACAATATTTTCTTGTCTGTCGTTTAGTTTAATGCCAAAAGTGGCCACTTTTAGCAATAAAACTTCATTAAACTAAACGACAGACTAGAAAATATTGTTTAAGCGATAAAGAGTACCACAAAGCTTCTTCGGAGTACACTCAATTTCGTCTTTATTTGAGCACTATGTTTTTTTTTCAACTGGCGGCGCTAGTATAGCGCATAAACGCTCTTAAATTCAAAATGTTTATTGCACTTTTCATATTGTAGGTACATAGATTTTATTTATATCTCCTATAAAGTGAAGGGGTGACTGACATATCAATCAACGCCCAGCAAAAACCACTGGACCTAGAGACTTGAAATGTACATAGATACTTTATACAACGTAAGCATCCACTAAAAAGGGATTTTTGGAAATTCCTCATCATTCAACCCCTAAAGGGGTAAAATGGTAGAGGTTTAATGGGATGTTGAATGCAAAAATAGCATTTATTTTGAAATCCAACATTGTGGCCATGTTTTAACCCCTAAAAGGACTGAAATAGGGGTGAATATGGAAACGCGATCAGTAATAAGAACAAGAAGGGGAAAGGGAACTACTAATATACTAAATGTGAAAATTGATGAATGAATGTTTAGATGTTTGTTACTCAAGTCGCGGGCAAAAGCTAGTCCACAATAAGGCTAGGGCCTAGGGCGCAAGAGCCGAGGGGGCGCTGAGCTCGACTATTTTTGTAGAATAAAATTTGATCATGTGAGATTCGGAGGGCTCCGGCAAGCACCAATGGTGGGGACCAGAGCTTGAAAGGAAACGTGAGATTGTCAGATTGAAAGGCTGAACAGTAACAGGACAACGAACACCTGCTATGACTATGACTGGGACTGATACAAAGATGCTAAGGCTGAATATAAACGGAAAATAAGGTACTGGAGGACCTCATCCTGAAGAAGGTTCAGTAATGAGATAAGCTCTGCACCAAACAGGCAAATCGAGCCTTTAGCTTGAGTGTCACCATGCCTTAAATACAGTAGGAGCACCTAATACTATTACCATGGATAATATACGAGGGTGGGTCAAAAAGTTCGCGGAATGGGGAGTATGGAGGGGGAAGAGGTCACTTTTTTTACCTGCACTAGTTGTGCCACTCATTAAGGGTATAAATATATTTTTTTATTAAAAACAGGTCATTATTCACTGAGATACACGTCAATCAACAAGTCAATCCGGAAGAAAATTTAAAACATGGAAAAAATTGAATTTCGTGCAGTCATAAAGTTCCTTACCAAGCAAGGAAAACCTCCTCAAACCATTTGGAATGAGATGTTTTCTGTTTATGGGGATGCTTGTCCTGGTAAAACCATGATTTACAAGTGGCACAACCTCTTCAAGCAAGGCAGGGACAGGGGCAGGCAGGGCAGGCAGGCCTATTTTGACGACAAAGATAAAACATTTTTTTTCGAGGGTATTAATAAATTAATTCACCTTTTTTTTACCTGCACTAGTTGTGCCACTCATTAAGGGTATAAATATAATTTTTTATTAAAAACAGGTCATTATTCACTGAGATACACGTCAATCAACAAGTCAATCCGGAAGAAAATTTAAAACATGGAAAAAATTGAATTTCGTGCAGTCATAAAGTTCCTTACCAAGCAAGGAAAACCTCCTCAAACCATTTGGAATGAGATGTTTTCTGTTTATGGGGATGCTTGTCCTGGTAAAACCATGATTTACAAGTGGCACAACCTCTTCAAGCAAGGCAGGGACAGGGGCAGGCAGGGCAGGCAGGCCTATTTTGACGACAAAGATAAAACATTTTTTTTCGAGGGTATTAATAAATTAATTCACCGATCTGATAAATGTATTAGAGTTAAGGGAGAATATATTGAAAAGGAAAAATAATTTTGTGTTTAATTTCTTAATTTTTCCCCTCCATTCCGCGAACTTTTTGACCCACCCTCGTAATACTATTACCATCCAATGGATCAAAGGTTACAGTGGATCACGGGGAAATGATGCAGCCGATGCACTGGCTAGACGCGCATCTGTTTCGACGCCTGTTTGGCCCAGAGCCGATCGCGCCAACACGCGCCAATCTGGTTTGCAAGTAAGATCCATGAATGCACTATAGAATTACACCGACAGAACTGGAGTCCCTATGCAAAGGATGCACGGAGGAAGAAATAACAGCCGCCCACGTACTGCTGGAATGCAGAGGTGAAGCCCCTTACCGGGCGAGATAGCTCGGCTCGCCGCGCAGCGTCTAGGAAGCAGTCACGAATGAGAAAGCCCTTGGAGCGTTCCTGTTTGAACTGGGCTGGCTGGAGTGATCCGGCTGCATACCCTCCACACGCAAAATAGACGTCGAGTAGCGGAAACTGCATGCATTGACAAGAAGAAGGAAGATCATTCGAGTATGCATGCATGCTGTAATTAGTACTTACTCCTACCCATCCAGCAGGGTAGGGGGTCATAGCTTGCCTAGGGCTGTCAGTGCTCTACATCAGGCACTGTCTGGGGCCAATAATTTGATAATACTTGATAATACTAATAACATGTTCTACATTTGTGGCTTTGCGGCTTTAAAACTAAAGACTTCTATGTTGTATTTTTAAAACAGGTTCAATGTTACGATTTTAGTAATAGGAATAATAAATATAGTCAGCTTACCGATGTTTCAGTGAATTTCTCGTAAATATCCCGAAACTGCCAACCAGATATTGAATGCAAGCGGATATCGTACGCCAAACATATTCTGCACGCCATGAGGTGGTTCATTTTTAGCTATTTCAATAAATTATTTAGTATATCTAATCTAAAGTCTAAATCTTCGAAAAAACTTGACTATCAGTGGCTGCGGTCCGCATGGCGATAATATCGGTTTTAGCGCGAATCCGACCAAATTAAGTAATAGACTCAAAATATTACTCATAGTAGGGTTTTTGTACCTACTGCATTTATATGGATTCGCGATAATATCGATATTATCGCCATACGGACCGCAGCCAGAGTTTCAGTTTCAAGAAAGAAGGGACCATAGAGTACATTAATAGACTAGAGATAGAGTTATCAGTCAGACCTAATAGTCAACGCCATCTAACGAAATGTGACAAAAAGTGTACGATATTATAATATAGGTATAACATATCCTTATGTTATTTGTAAGTATCGAATTATGTGGGATCTCCGGCTCACTACCACACCAAGATAGGCACACTATTATTTAATACTTTCAATATTTCTCTCGGCGTCCTTTATTTAATGCTTAGCTTAGCTTAGCTATCCCGCCATTGTTCAGTCCCTCTGACAGCTGCAGTGTTGCCCTCTTGTGCGTGTGAGACAGAGTATAAAGTATCTATTCCATAGATACAAATCAAGTACAAACACTACATCCCTTCCTTATTAAAATTTTATTATTATTTTACTCGCAATTGGACATCACAGCAGTCCCAATAATTTGAAATGTTATTATGATAACAATCAACTATAACAACAATTATGAAAATTAAAAATGGTAATCTTTAAAGATCACAGCGAAGTGCTACATTATCATTTAAGAACAAATAATCATTTTAGTAACGTTATAACAAGATTTAAAAGATCATAACTAGGTACTCATGCACTTGAACAAACAATCATTAATGTAGTACTAATAAAGTCTTAAGCAATCACAGCAGAGTAATTCAGTCATTTAATGTCTTGCTAATTAATTAGGAAATTAATCAGAGTAAAGGAATATTACAGCTACTTTACATATCTTTTCCATTCATGTCCCCATTACCTAAATCATCTGAAACCGCTTTCCATGTACCCTCTACTTTCTTCAAATGTAATACATTCCTTCGCAACCTTTGTCCCGTTTCTTCATTTCTTACTGTAATGTCTCCGCCTACAGCTTTTTCTACTATATATGGAGTAGGATTAAAATCAGTGACTAACTTATTCGCTTTTTCCATTTCCTTCACATATACTTTATCTCCTTCCATAATTCCTACGTCTTGTGCTTGTCGCTTCCTATCTGCGTACTCCTTTCCCTTTTCTTTTTGTAATTTATCTCGATCTCTAATCTCAGAGTCATTGCTTTCTTCTTTTCCTATGTTTATATTATGTTTCAACATGGGAATTTTATCTCTATTTGATCTTTTAAAAAATAATTCCGATGGCGATTTCCCAGTTGTAGAGTGGGGAGTCGAGTTATACATCATTAGATATTCATATAAGACATCTTTAATATCACACCTTGAGAGATGGTTAATTTTCAGCCTCTTTAATATATCCCTGTTTTGGCGCTCGACTTCGCCATTCATCTGTGGCCAATAAGGAACTGTGTTAAAAAGTCTTATACCACATTCTTTACAAAAATTCTTGAATTCTTCACTAATAAACTGCCGTCCATTGTCTGCTGTAATTGATACTGGGTATCCTAACCGACTAAACATTTCTTTTAGTATTGCAATTATTTGAGCACTGGTTATAGATTTTGTTATTTTAATCTCTTTGTAGCGACTATAGTAATCGACTAATACCAATAAATATTCATTGCTCGGCAGCGGTCCCAGTAGATCCATGGCAACATCTACCCATGATTCTTCAGGTAATTCTCGCCGTTTCATAGCTGAGGGATGACTTGGCAACCCCACTAATGTACATCCTTTACAACTCCTAACTAATGATTCTACATCCTTGTCAATCCGTGGCCACCACACTTTTGATCGCAAGCGTCCCTTCATAGCAATGATTCCGGGGTGACCCTCATGAGCTGCGTCGAGTACTTGTTTCCTTAGATTATTTGGAATTACAATCCTATTTCCTCTCAAGAGGATATCTTCGTAAAAACACAATTCATCTTCAAAAATTTTATACTTTTTTATACTTTCGGGATGAAATCATATAGTCCTTTCTTCACTTTGTTAATTTCCAAATCTTTTACTGAGCTCTTAATAATATCTTCCATAGGAATCGCATGAGGCCTTGCTAATTCTACTATTTTGCACACATATTCGGTTGTGCGCTGTGCCTGCGTTTCCTTATTATGATGATAACATAAACGAGATAGAGGGTCTGCAATGTTGGTATTCCCAGGCTTGTATTTTACATTATAACGGTATACTTGTAATCTCAAAACCCATCTTTCTACTCGAGCACATGGTTTAGATTTTTTTCCAAACAGAAATTCCAGTGGCTTATGATCTGTAATCAGGTCGAACTCTTTTCCAAAAAGAAATGTATTAAAATGTTCTACAGCCCAGACAAGAGCAAGAGCTTCTTCGGGACGGGGACGGGGACGGGGACGGGGACGGGGACGGGGACGGGGACGGGGACGGGGACGGGGACGGGGACGGGGACGGGGACGGGGACGGGGACGGGGACGGGGACGGGGACGGGGACGGGGACGGGGACGGGGACGGGGACGGGGACGGGGACGGGGACGGGGACGGGGACGGGGACGGGGACGGGGACGGGGACGGGGACGGGGACGGGGACGGGGACGGGGACGGGGACGGGGACGGGGACGGGGACGGGGACGGGGACGGGGACGGGGACGGGGACGGGGACGGGGACGGGGACGGGGACGGGGACGGGGACGGGGACGGGGACGGGGACGGGGACGGGGACGGGGACGGGGACGGGGACGGGGACGGGGACGGGGACGGGGACGGGGACGGGGACGGGGACGGGGACGGGGACGGGGACGGGGACGGGGACGGGGACGGGGACGGGGACGGGGACGGGGACGGGGACGGGGACGGGGACGGGGACGGGGACGGGGACGGGGACGGGGACGGGGACGGGGACGGGGACGGGGACGGGGACGGGGACGGGGACGGGGACGGGGACGGGGACGGGGACGGGGACGGGGACGGGGACGGGGACGGGGACGGGGACGGGGACGGGGACGGGAAGCCGTAATGCGTAAAAATGGCTGGTCAGATTTGGTTGAAGGTTCCCTAAGGATTTTCTCTAATATCCACGCGGACGAAGTCGCGGGCAGAAGCTAGTGTCATGATATAAATTTAAAATTATCTAATTCATTGCTAATCAGCTTCGACTATATAAAACTGTGAAAGCCACACGATACCGCGATTCAGCACGGGATAGCGACATCTATCGACTGTTTGACAAATGAAAAATGAGCGCCATCTATCAAATCAATCCGCAACTAAAATCTTAGGCCGCGCTCCCTCACAGATTACTACTTCAACAAGGGACCACAGATTAATAATTTGTAGCAAGCTACCAAGGGACTGAAGAAAAAAAAACATGGGACACCAGTGTTGCCAACTCAATTTTTTAAGCGCGCTCCACATTCGCCGCGCTGCTGTGAAGACCAGGGGCCTTACTATGAGCTCTTATAGCAGGACTTATATTGAACGGCCTTACTTTTTCGTACCATGATCTCAACGGTTAGTATGAAAGCAGGCCTTAAGCAGTCTTTTTTACGGCCTGCTTTTGAACTGAATGGTTTCTTATTTGCTGATGGTAAGCCCCCTGGGGCTTTTCACTTAGTACTTGACTCACTACAAGGGAGCGCGGCCTAAGATTTTAGTTGCGGATTAATTTGATAGATGGCGCTCATTTTTCGTTTGTCAAACAGTCGAGAGATGTCGCTATCCCGTGCTGAATCGCGGTATCGTGTGTCTTTCACAGTTTTATATAGTCAAAGCTGATTAGCTATGAAGTAAATTATTTTAATTTATTTCATGACATAGCGGTTACCTCCCAAAAAAATTACAAGTCAAGATTTATAGAAACCTACTAGTACCTATATTATAATATCGTACACTTTTTGTCACATTTCGTTAGATGGCGTTGATCATTAGGTCTGACTGATAACTCTATCTCTAGTATAATAATGTACTCTATGGTGAAGACCCGTGACAGAAAGGCGTGAAGCGCGAATGTGGATGGTGCGAAAACCGGCTAAAAATAATGAAGTTAATGTAAACGTAGTGATTATTTCCTCTGTGGTTAATGTTAACTGTAATTTGACAGATGGATATGATACATTGCTTCTTTTCTTTGGTAAGTTTTTATTTGTGCCAAAACGAAGTAGCAATGTATCACAAACATCTGTCAAATTACAGTTAACATTAATTTAAATAACGTTTTTAGCCGGTAGACCCGCCGTTCACGCCTTGTTCCCCGTTCTGTGTCGGTATTTGCGCCCGCGTCAAAGGGTTTGCGGTGCGCGAACCTCCCGTGAACGCGAACGCATCCACACTCGCGCATGGAAATAGTGCCGTGCCGTGAGGTTTTTTATTTATTTACGGAGCACGATCCGTCAAAATGAGCGTCACTTGGACGAATGAGCAGGAACTTGTGTTGATTGAGTGTTGTCATGCCGAACCCATTTTATGGGATGCTAAACACAAAGATAGCAGTGCATAATTCGGCGTCTATTCTCGACGAGCGCGCGAACTAAACTGTGAACGATAGCGAGTGTGGAGGGTCATGCTTTTCACGCCGACTTCACGCCAAAATTACGGCGTGAATTCATCTCTGGATCTTCCCTACTCAAAGGTAAGGATAGTAAGGATTTTAACCAATATTTGGATCTCAGATTTAATTACTACTATTTTATACAGTGAGCAAAGACATGGCAGCACTTTTAAAAAACATCAAAACATGACATCTCTCCTAGATAGAGATGGGATTCTACCCGGTAAATACCGGGTAAATACCCAACGTACCCAAAATCAAGGTAAATACCCGGGTAAATACCCAAAGGGTGGGTATTTACTTTCCAACTATTTTTTAAGTCTCTTATTAGTCTCTTATACTATTTAAATGCTGCTTGATCTGTCATGAAGGTGTAGAGCATCTGGCATGTTTGCTAAAAACAGATCCAACGACTTTTTTACTCTGTAATGCGATTAGTTTGCCCATGTCAACCAGTAGTTGACACGAGTTTGAGTACCTACCTGAAATGCCCGTGTCAACTACTGGTTGACATGGGCTAGCGCGTGAGAGGCCTCGATTTATTGAATTATACTTATCTCTTTTACTCTTAGGGACATTTCTGAACGTTTGTCTCGTTATTCTGTGTAATTTGCTAGCTGTACAATACATAAACAAGCATTAGGTCTCTGAGAGAAAAAAAAATGACAATTCGTATTGAACGTGGTGGTCTGTCGAAAAATGTATTGTGTTTTCTGTGTTTTGAGTGATTTTAGTATTTTGTATAGACAAGTGTATGTTTTTATTTTTTAACATAATCTTTATTATCTTATTGACGTATTTTAAAATGAAAAACCATAGGTCATCGCTTTAATTTTTTGGTACGAATTTTTTAATAAAAGTGCGCTCTAAAACGCGCCATCTCAATGTTTACCTCATCGTAATACTTTACCGGAATCGCGTTTTGAAAAACAAAAGACGTAGTGGAGCCGGAAATCGTTTATTTTCATTAAAATTGTGCACATTGTGATGAAAGCGTGATTCTTTACCATTCGTAAGTTACACTACAGTGATCGTTTTAAGATGTGGATGCAAGCTGGATTTGACCCCTAACAGATTATAGAGGTCAAATTGTTCATCACGGACCTATCATTTCGTGTCATAAAAAATACGTTTAAAAATATTATACACAGCGCGGCAATTACATAAAAAAATCTTAAAAATGCGTTTTATTAAAGGCCGTTACAGTTATATCTGTGATACCAGCACTAAATTTTCATATGTTGTTTAACATTTTATTTTCTCTTAAAAACCGTCGGGAGACCACCTGTGAAGTGTTTTGTTCCGGAGATATGACGTCATCAAAATGGCGACGGACTTATTTTGAAAAAAAAACTTAATAATTATGATTCTATGAATCCAGTGTCAGATTAAAGGGAATTAAGTGTTCTATAATGTTATAATACAAAACATAGGCTGAGTAGTACAGTTACGAAAATATATTAAATTATAATATGGAAATTCAATTTTTAAAAACTTTAATTTTTTTATTTTATTTTAAATTACCGTAAATAATAAACTGATATTTTTAATTTTGAGATTTTTGCATTCACTATGCTATTTTTATACAACATTAAATAATATACTAGAAAAAATACGTCTCGCACCAGATCAATACTCAGACGGGAATCGAACCCGCGACCTTTGGATATCCGGTCCAATGCTCTGACCGCTGAGCTACCGAGTCACTAGTAAAATCGTCGAATTTCTTCTAGTATATCCAACTCTTACGCTGCAAGCCAGCATTATTTCACCAATGTGAGGAATCACCTCGACATTCAATTGAAATATCTTTCAGATCGGCAATTGATTAAGATGAAACAGCTATATAATTATTTATAATACTTTAATGTTATTGTTTTAAAGAAAATAAAAAAAAACGAAAACTAAGAAGTACGATACATTTGTAAATTATTTGAATAACCAAAAAAAGCCACTCAAAATCAACACAAAATGGCAAAAATCGCACATGTAATACGATTGTATAAATGTTGTTATGTCCCTTGAAAGTAGTTCATACCGAAGTATGCAGCTCTGCAATGCAACCCTGTACTGCTCGAAAAACATACCATTTTTTTCAGTTTCTTCAAAAAAACTATATTAATGAAGCGTTTTTCAAGTTACTTGGTCCTATACTTTTGTAAAGCCTACTTAAATTACTTATAAGAAATTTTGAAATAAAAAGATATTATTTAAAAAAAAAATCGCTATTTATTGTTTGTAAAGGTTATTAAAATTTTATTTTTTAACCTGCATTAAATGGAATTTATCAACATATTTTTTGTTTGCACTAAAATTATCAGTTTAATATTTACAGTATTTTAAAATAAAATAAAAAATGGGGAGTTTTTAAAGATTGAATTTTCATATAGTTTAATATATTTTCGTAACTGTACTACTCAGCTTATGTTTTGTATTATAACATTATAGAACACATAATTACCTTTAATCTGACACCCCATAGTGCCCCATACATGTATATAGGATTCATAGAATCATAATTATCTATTTTTTTTCAAAATACGTTCGTCGCCATTTTGATGACGTTATGTCTCTGGAACAAGGCACTTCGCAGGTGGATTCCCGAGGGTTTTTAAGTGAAAACAAAATGTTAAACAACATATAAAAATGTGGTGCTGGTATCACAGAGATAACTGCACCGGCCTTTAACAGAACGCATTTTTAAGATTTTTTTATGTAATTACCGCACTGTGTATAATATTTTTAAACGCGTTTTTTATCAAACTGTTCCAATTAAACTTATATTTTTTAAATCTGTATTAATGTGGCTTTCTAATCATATTTTTTTATGCCGATATTTGTACTTTTTTCTTTCAGCAACCAGTAATCAGTACTATTCAGCACTCATTTGAATATCTCTCAAATGTAAAAAAACACTTTTGCTGCCTAAACTACTGAACCGATTTTGATGATTGAGGTGTCATTGGAAAGGGGGTGATGTGTAGATGTGTTTTCGTATGTCAGTTTTCAGCTAAATAGGAAGGGTATTAGCTTCGACATAAAACGGAATAATACGGAATAAAACGTCCTCTATATCGAATTTGACCTCTAAAGTACGTTAGGGGTCAAATCCAGATAGCCTCCACACTTAAAATAATCACAGTGGTGTCCCCTAAGCATGGTAAAAATTCATCATCTTTCAACACGATGCGCACAATTTTATCGATTTCCGGCCCACTAACTGCATTCTATAGCTGTATTCCTACTTATCATAAAAACATAACACTTGATAGTGTAACATATCGAGTTAAGTCGCAATGAACGCTTTAACGGGAACCGAGCCGCCTGGTGGCAAGGGGCCGGCAAGGGTGGAAAATTGACGGGCAAAGCTCGAGTGATTACGACGGGCGCTCGGGGCAACCGAGCGGTTAGGGCATATTTTGAAAAGACTGATTAACAACAATACCGCTATAATTATTTATGACTGTTCGTAACTACCAGTACAATATCCATTTTTTTTTAAATTATGTTGTAAAGTAATTCAATTCATAATGTAACTAACTAAATTATAATTTTTTAATTTATTTTTGTTATAGAACACAACTAACCAAATAGTCGGAAATGAAAATCATCTCACTAGTTTAGTCAATAATCAAGATAATATATTTTTTTTGTACCTAAACATAAAACTAAACTAAAATGAATAGAAAGAAAGACTAAAAGAAAAAAATACTACTAAACCACATCGTGCTTATTATTTTTACCCATGCTTTTGGGTATTTACCCGGTAAATACCCGGTATATACCCAAATTGGGTATTTACCCAGTAAATACCCATCGGGTATTTACCCACCGCCCATCTCTACTCCTAGATGACATAAATAGTGACGTGACGAACGACACGTAACTAATTTAATGTAACGTTATACTTAACGATATTAATACTTGTACTATTAAGTATTCTGTGCTATTCATTAACATTCACTAACATTCCCTTTAGCAATTTATATCAAAAATTAAAAATATTTACAGAATAATTCAGTTTATACTTTTTACTAGTCCGTTTAAATGTTTTAGTCCAATATTTATAATTTTTAGTCCCATTGTTGTGTTCTTAAAAAAGTTTTTTTACAGTAAATTATTATTTTCTGCTTTTTGGTTAACGAAAAATATAAGATCTTCTATCGGAGCACTCGTCAAGACGATTCAAACTAGCTCAAACTCGATGGGGTTGCATGGTTTTATTACAGAGTTCCTGTGGCCTTCGTCCGGCTCCATCATCAGATCCTGGACACTATGTCAACAAAGTACTCGTCGAGACGATTCAAACGTTCCTAAACTGGGGTGCGATTGCGTAAGGTAATCGTATTCATTTGACAGTTCATATCGTATTCCATCGGCTGCAATTTGTATGGGATGACATATATTATGATACAATATGAACTGTCAAATGAATACGATTGACTTTACGCAATCACCTACCAGGATGGGGTTGCATGGTTTTATAATCAAGTTCCTATGGCTTTCTTCCGGCTCCATCATCAGACCCTTGGACACTTATTCCCAACAAAGTTCTCGTCAAGACGATTCAAATGAGCCCAAACTCGATGGGTTAGCGTGGTTTTATTAAAGAGTTCCTGTGTCCTTCATCCGGCTCCATTATCAGAGCCTGGAAACTATTTTCCAACAAAGTACTCATCGAGACGATTCAAACAAGCCCAAACTCGATGGGGTTGTATGGTTTTATTACAGAGTTCCAGTGGCCTTCTTCCGGCTCCATCATCAGACCCTGGACACTATTTCCCAACAAACTACTTGTCAAGACGATTCTAACGAGCCTAAACACGATGGGGTTGTATGGTTTCATCATAGAGTTTCTGTGGCCTTCTTGCGGATCCATCATCAGACCAGCTCAATGACACCATAATATTACATAACCTTTCAATTCTGACCTATGTTCAAAGTTTCAAGTCTCTAGCTCATCGGGAAGCTAGTTTAAAATCGTTCGCAATGAGAAACAATCAACACACAAACAAACGAGAAAGCAACCTAATAAAAACGTTTTAATAAAATAGTAGGTCCTTATCCTGTGTTGTGATAAGTTATAATTATGAAATACAGTAAGATGACTTGTTGATCCGAAAACGTAACCGAGTTGAGTGTTGAGATCTCGGGAATATTTTAGAATGCCAAACTCGTTGTAGGCTTACTCAAACTTATAACCGATCTCAACTCTATGGAGCGTTGACATAAGTTATATTTTCGAAATACGCATGTCGAATCGACATTACTGTGCCGTATACGGATATCAAAATCAAAAAACCAATAAACAATGGTCGTTTTTCACATTACCGTTTGTCTTTGTGTTTTTGTTATAGATTTTGCAATTTTCTATACTAAAACCGAAGTCTTAAAGATCGTAACCCGCTGTAACCATAGACAGTGATAAATCTAAAATTTCCATTTATGTTAATTATTTACATTTCGATGTTACCGCATTGTTTCACTATTGTCATGGTAAACAGCTTTGTTTAATGGCAAGATAATTTTGCTGATTCACAAATCGTACACTAGTCGGCGCACTACTACTAACTTGGCGCTAGTGTAGATGTAGACCTGTCATTTCGTTGTTTTCATAAGTTTGCTATCAATTTTCGGATGTCGGAAGCGATTTTTCGTAAATATAAATTTTTCTTCCAACACATTTTGGTTTTCTTCAATCTTTAATTCGTTTACTGTTCGTCTACCATAATAATTATTTGTAGGTACCATCCATTTTTGACACTTAATAAAATTTATATTGTCGCCGTTGTCGCGTTAACGCTAAGTTATAGATAAAAATAATTTAACAAACTGTCGATACGATTGTCGCATCCCTAAACTATTGTGTAGTGAAGTGAAGCGAATTTACGAAATTGATGACAGAATGACAGATTCAAGTTTTTGAATGAGGGTTTCATTCAATCTTTTTTTGTCGAGTTTGCGTTAAAATTTGTTTCGATTTCGATGACGTGCCGCCTTCAGAAAACTTTTGAATATTTCGCGTAAAAATGTTGAATTGAACAGTGCGCACTGAATTCGTCGAAAATCCACCCTTATACCGGGATTTTAAGGTTATACATTTTCATGCATCGCGAATTCGTCATCGGTCTCTGTAGTGTTATGTTATGCCAATTTTATTTTTAGACTATTAAATCGGTTTTAGAGACCTTTGATAAGTGTTGCGAGTGATTTCTGTTGCTTTTGCGTGACTGTCATCATGGGAGCTATAATTTCAAGATTTCGGGTGAGTACTAACTGTATTTAAACTATGAACATTATCGAGTTTGTGTCCTAGCCAAAACTATTTTGATATTGCAATCTGTCTGGCGGGAAGTCAATATTACAGCCTTGAACTGGTCGTCCGAATGCTATCAGTTTGATGCTATGATAATACCATGTAGTTATTTTTAGTTTGTTGGAATAGGTAAGTTCTTATTTTATTTCTGAAATGGTTTTAGTTTAATTATAATGTATTTACTATCAGATTTACATAATACTTGACTATTTAAATTAAAAAGCTATTTAATCTACTAGCGCTAAGTCTGATTAATCTAAATAGATTACCTGCAGGTTGATAGTGGACGCATTTTAGACAGTAGGTAAACACACAATTAATGCAATGATCTGTTGGATACAGGGCGGCATTTATTCTTATGCCGCCCTTGCTTTACGTCAGTGTAAGTAAATATAGCTTTTAAACTTAAGATTAATCTTTAAAATGTTTTTATTCCTACCATAAAAAACCTTAGTAACCAAGATAAAGAATGGGCATGGGCTAACTTGGTGTTTTTGCTTTGTTTAGAAATGACATTGACATTTATTTCATTGCAATAAAGTTAAAATTGTAAATTACTATTAGGGCCAAACTACTTTTTGTAACTAAATTGTCTTTATTATGTTAAATGATTGTTTTGGATGTTTTCTGATGCTATTTTCTTGAATTATTGGACAGTCACGAACAATAAGATGTACACACCATAGAACTTTGTCACATTACGTTTTGAATAGCCTAGGTATAACATTATCACACCGAGTCACACTGAGATAATTATATTGATTGAATGTGACATAGTTCTAAAGTGTGTACATTTTATTACTTCTTCTTCTTAACGAATGAGGAATAGTGGCCACCTCTGGTGTTAGAGTTTATCACTTATTGCTTGTGACTGTACAGGAATGCTTATGATAAATCTATAAAAGAGGAATATCTCACCATGCATTGGTTTACAAATACAAAGAAGTTTTAGATGAAAGCTCCGAGGCAGCTTGACTTTTTCCAACACAGCCAACAATCTTTCACTAAACCTTATTGGTGAAAACCACATGAAAATATGTGCAGTAGTTTTTGAGTTTATCGCAAACAGACAGACAGATGTGGTGGAGGACCTCATATTATAATATGTGATATCTAGTAATTATTGTCAATGGATAATGTGGAATACTTTAACTCGTCAACGCCCGCTGTGCCCTATCGGGCACAAACAACAATAGAAATCTATTGTTGTATTGTTTTCCGGGCGTTGAAGAGTTAAAGATAAACTTAAATAAATACTTAATAAAGTACGAATCATGTAAATTTTCCCATAATCCTGATACCCTGTAACTATCATATATCAAAAATATATACAATGTAAGTAAATTGACTATAGACAGTAATCCGCTGCAACTTCATTTGAGAATTTAGAGATTAAAATACCTAGGTCCGGTACCGCAAGTACTCTGAAGTTAGCCACTTCTGTGTTGTACGTTGTTAAATTAATCGTATTGTATACAGGGTTATTTGTAAAACCAACAACCTCGGAGGAGTAGATTACCAACATCATAAACAACAATATTTGTTCTACGACTATTGATAATTCGTTAGATTTTACTTTCATAAAAAAGAAAAATAAATACCGTTTGTATGTTCATAACTCTACGCGCGGCGCGCGCCGCCATCCATAGATGTAAAAAGTGTCGAACAGTACAATAAAAACTTGAAAATTCATTTTTGGTGAATGTATTGAGTTATGATAAAAGTCGTAGAACAAATGTTGTTGTATATGATGTTGGTAATCTACTCCTGCGAGGTTGTTGGTGTTTTACAAATAACCCTGTATACTTATCCAACGAATTTAAAACCTACTCCTTGACTTTGAAGTCAGTTTCAGAAAATGAATGATATCACAAATGTGTTTGAAGAAGGCCTTGAAAATTAACATACAATACAATTTAAAACATAATATAGTAGATTTTTGATTACCTAATATTGCATTGTCGGTTTCAGTTAGTTCAGTGCGTATGACCTTTGTTATCATTAATTATTATACAAAGTAATGCAGGAATGTACATTTATTTGTTTTAATCATATTGAATTAATCAGAGTGGCCATTTAAACTACCTTTTTAGCAATTAGTGAAATTAAAATCATTGCTATTATTTGGATTATTTCAATGAAAATTATTATTGAAATAATCCAAATAAACGCTTAACTCTTAATCGCATAGTTTAACCAAGATAAAGTTTAATTTTTTTATTTCTTTGAGGGAGATAATATCAAGCAAAGACAAATAGTAGGTAGTAGTAGGGCATAGTTAGCATGACTACCAAAACGAGATAATAATGATATAGCTATTTATCGCTTTTAACTGTCAAAAGACAATGGATTTTATCAGTTAAGTGTCGATAAACGCTATATCGCGCGATATACAATGGCGGTGACATAATTATAGACACCAGTCGATTTTTATACAAACATGGTAACTTTGAAGCCTTGGTTATCCGCCAAGGATTGACCTAGCTGTAATCTGATGATGGCCATCCAGGGAGTGAATGTAGGAGATTCAGATCGTTATACACACCCAACTGATCTAATCAGCATTCTAAGAGATATAAGGATATGTTAAAAATAACCGCGAAATAAAAATAAAAAGAATAAAAATGTAATGTATGGAAATCCTGAAACTGAAAACTCTGATCCTTATATCTCTTAGAATGCTGATCAGATCAGTTGGTTAGTATAGCGGTCTGAATCTCCTCCTTTCACTCCCTGGATAGCCATCATCAGATCACAGCTTGGCGGAGAACCAAGGCTTCAAAGTTACCTCGTTTGTATGAAAATCGACTGGTGTCTTTAATTATGTGACCGACACTATATTAGTAAGTGTTTCAGTGGTCATTGGTCATGCTAGGGCGCTGGTTTTACACGAACTTCATCTGGGGGCTGAAAGTACACGCAGACGATGTCGCGGGCGTCCGTTATCCTATTCCGAATCAAAAATATTTTCCTTTTCAATTTCTTGAAGTCTTCTAAATATCCTCTGAACTCCTCTAAAAAGCGAAGCTCGATGGCGTGCGCTAGCGCATCACCCGCGTTGCGGCATTAACGGCCGAATACTCAAAGGCTTCTTAGCTAAAATCTTAAGTTAAGGTCTCCTTAACTTTAAGGAAGCTGTTTCATAGAGTTTCTGTCAAATCTGACAACTTTTATGTATTTAAGGTGGTCTTAACTTTAAGATTCGTTTGAGTATTTGGCCATAAGCAAGTTATTATCTCGAGCTTCTCCGTGTTTCGAAGGCGCGTTAAGCCGTTAGTCCCTGGTGCATTTGCAGTCAGTAATCGACATCAGGCATTTTTAATGTCCTTACTGCTGGGGCACAGGCCTTTCTTATGGTGAATAAGGAGGATGGGCCATCGCCCATCACCCACCACGCGGGCTCAATGCGGATCGGTGGGTGTAACGACTGGATGCAGCCGGGACCAACAACGGCTTTACGTGCTTTCCGAAGCATGGAAGACGACGAAATCGAGAACCATGCGAAAGTTGCTTAATCTCCACAATCATAGGGCCAGGCTCTAAACCACTGCGCCACCGAGCTCATTAATCTCTCTCTCTTAATCGTTCCCTCATAAATAAGGATCGTGATCACCGGCTTCTTTAACGATTTGTCTCCGTCGGTCTTGGTTCATAGTTGCTCTCACTGCTTGATGGAATTTGCTTGAGGAGGTTGCTACTCTTACTTGATCAGACCATCTGGTTGGCGAACGACCTCGGGCTCTCTTGCCTTCTATTCCACCAACTATGACCAGTCATTAATAACACCCACCAATCAGCATTGGGCCCGCGTGGGATCCAACTTCCTTATCCACCCATAAGGAAGGCATGTGCCCCAGCAGTGGGGACATTAAATAATGACTGACGTGCCAAACTTCGCATAAAAGTATTTTCCCTTTCAATTTCATGAAGTCCTACATAAATTGCCTAACTCCGAATTCACAATAACGTAAGAGAAAGGTACTTGCTACAGGCTTTCATCTGGATGCGACATACAATAAGATACTTTAACACGACAGTTAAGGGGTCACTTTTGCTTAGACCGTCTGTTTTGACCTAGATTAATGGCTACTTTCATCTGGCTATGTCTTTTCGTGCGTCTAGCATTAGTACAAAACAATAGTGTTGTATGTTAAATATAGACTTGTACTATTATGTATTCTGTATTTAAACAATTGAGTTTAATAACTTTACTGCGAAACTCGTAGCTATAATCCTTGTAAATTCGCGCGCGATGATAATGGGATGGAACCTTATCAAAATAAATCGAAAATTGACTAATAAATTAGTTAATTTTAATTTAAATAATCAACTAATTGTTTACTTGTTATCTTACTTGAAGTTGCTGCAGCAAAAGTGCCTTCGCCATTTTATTTATGCCTTCACCTCGACACCGTGTTTTTATTTGATATCCCTGTGGCTGGCCGGTGAACCGCCCCCTGATTTTGTAACTTTGTTGCAATCAACTCTGACAGAAATCGCAGTAACATTGCTGCTTTAGTAAGAACCAATGTGAAAACTATCTTGCTTAAAGCAGCAATGTAACTGCGGTTTCAATCGAGAAATTTTTAGCAACAGAGTTACGTAATTAGCCTACCGTGCGCGTCTCAGTTCGACAAGGTTCCATCCCATTCTTAACGCGCGCAAAAACTATGAATTCTGTGGTGACAGTGGACAAGGTCTAGCGGTTGGAGAAACTACGAACCCAAGGTCGCGGGTTCAAATAATAAGTAATTAAATACATTTTTGGTTAGGTATTTTTTATGAAAAATGATATGTTGTCTTCCGTGTAGTACCTACCTACTTTTGTTCCATCTCATATTAACGGAAATTATAAAAATATAATTTTATTTATTAAATATCGATGTGCGGTTCTAAAGATTAAATCTGACGGTAAAATCTTGATTTGTGATTTGATCGAGATTACATGTTCAGTTTGGCATTAATCCATTCCGTCAGTCTGGTACAAATTTTGGAATGGACTGATGCCAGACTGATCATGTAGTCTCCGTCTCTCTCTAACACACTGACTGACCGCCGCAATAACGCGACGACGACGGACTGTACAATCGACCACACCGGCGCTTTACCACCTCTAAGTTTAAAAACGCTTTTCACGCCGCGTTACTTCCTCCCTGTAGCACACCTCCGCAAGTAGGTTCCACCATGACCACAGAATATAGCCATGACTTCGACAAGCGAAACAAATGCGAACAGCCTGTTCTAATGCATAGATTTTTCACGCGCGCTTCCGACTGATCGCTTCCGATCGTTGGCACACCACACCACGCGAAAGTAATGCCGCTACGAAGATGTGATCGTCATGTACCGTCGTCGATAAAAGACAAGTCATGGCGAAACTACCGCGGTTTCGCTGCAGAAGTGTGCAACAGGCGGTAGTACGCGCTGCCTGAAAAAAGTAAGTAAAGCGCGCGCACACGAACTTTTCTGCAAAGTGTTATAGCACGTGATTGGCCGATCTTACCGCTACACCACCGTGCCGCAGCGGGATGCGGCGACAATGTTCTAACCGCCTAACGGCCAAATACTCAAATGAATCTTTAAGTTGAGGCCACCTTAAATTCAAAAAAGTTGTCAGATTTGACAGAAACTCTATGAAACTGACAGCTTCCTTAAAGTTAAGGAGACCTTAACTTAAGATTTTAACTAAGAAGCCTTTGAGTATTCGGCCATAAGACCGTTAACATCACTAATGACATCACTTAATACTTATAAGTTTTCCACCTTTTTAAACACATCCTCATTTTTCCAGCGCAAGAAAACGACCACAGAGATCCTAGAGCGGCTCGAGACGCAAATTAAAAGCATCGAACAAGATGGCCAATGCAAGGAGCAGACCCATAAGCGGGTCATCGGCTACGTTATGGCGTACTCAGTGGGGTTATACGTTGTATTCGCGATACTGTATTACTATATGTACTTGGGAAGGAGTCAGCAGTGGTTGCACTCGGTGATATACGCGTCTGCTTTGATGGTCGTACCTATTCTGTAAGTATGGTTTATAATATGAAACCC
This sequence comes from Agriphila straminella, assembly GCA_950108535.1. Lineage (NCBI taxonomy): Eukaryota > Metazoa > Arthropoda > Insecta > Lepidoptera > Crambidae > Agriphila > Agriphila straminella. The sequence goes on from OX467304.1 coordinate 16,312,043, forward strand.
ATCTGCGCGAGGACAATCAAATGATAAACTACTCTCGCTGCACGGCAATAAAGTACAATTTCAAATTGCACAGCGCTGCGTGCCTCCGAATAGCTTCTCTTTCTGTCGCGTAGCTCTGTCTCACTCAACCGACACATGACACCCCTCGTGCGCTGGCTCGACCGAGTCAGCCGCGAGCAACAGGCTAATATAAAAGTTTCGCTCGATGTGACCAGTCATGTTGGCCAAGTCGAAAGCACTTACACCCTGTTTGCTGGGAAATATATTATGAGCAGTATTCTGACAGCTGAGAATTTTAGTTTAATTTTATGTTAATAGATGGCGCTATTCAACTAGGTAGTTTTTTTTTAATTTTTCCTAGCAGCTGATTATACCACTTAATTATTCAACACTTGACACTGGCAAAAATTACTCCCTGAAGGGAAGTAGATTGCCAAAAATTGCCGTTGACTCCTTTCATCCTTTGCTTTTTTCTTAAAAGGTTACGTACTTAGTTGAACAACGACATCTAGCCGTCTTTTAGGTACTACTTTTTTTAAACTGTCTTTTGAAAACCGCTCATTGCTTTGAAACGTCAAACGTAAAGAGTAAATGCTAAGCTATATTTTTGGATCACTTCGATATAATTTTACTCTTCGAACTAATAATAAGGCCGATGTTTTGTTACAGAGTAATTTTTATTCGCGCGACCATATCGTGGTATTACAACTGGTCATTGAATAAAAACAGAATAAAACTAAACAAAATGCGAGATGAGAAGAAGAAGATATTGGAAGAAGTTATGAACACGGAGACTTATAAGGTAACTGATAGTTTTGATCAAAACTTGATTCTGGCAACACTGGTAAAAAAATATTTTGATGATAAACTGCATAGTGGCAACTCCATACAAATAATAAACAAAATTTACGGGTCATTATACAACACCCTGTATATTAATTATTAATGCCTATCAGAGTAAAACATTGCATTATATCCATTGCAGGTAGCAAAACAGATCCTCGACAAGTACGGCAGTCCCGAGGAGCAATCTAAAGCGCTGAAGCCGTTCACTCCGACCCTCAACGTGCCCGGTAAACTACCCTCGAACAACCAAACACCGACCCCAGGTAGACCCCTAGATACCTTTACTAACTACTAATATTACTAACTAACACCAATAATCATTACTAACACCCAACACCAATCATCATTACTAACACACCAATCATCATTACTAACACCCATCATCATTATTATCTAACACCCATCATCATTACCAACACCCAACATCATCATCATATTCATAACAGTCCATTTTCATATCTATCTATTAACTTCACTCGAGAATGTATAGTGGGCACAGAAAACCATAATATACAGTATGCGCAAAATAACTTGGCGGTTCTGAACTTCGCGCGGAACGCTGCGCAGTAGACGAATACAAGCGTGCGCGGGGACGGGGCGTGGGCGGAAGCACTCTAAACTATGGAACTCGACATGTACCCTGCGCAAAATATCACTAGCAGTTAACTTCCGAGCCGCCAAGTTATTTCGCGGATACTGTACATACATCGTATCGTACCACAAGCGCTCTGAAGTTTGTCACACTTCGTTGCTATTGTCAGATTAATTGCATTGTACTTACCTTAGTTTCTGAACATATTTATGTCCTGAATACAGTTTTTCCTCTTACCAGTTTGATTTATCACACCCGTTACACTCATATGACTTAATACAACAGGGCAATCGCGCTAATTTTCAACGATAAAACCAAAGTTAAATCGTTACCTACCATTTCAGATTACAGAAAAATTCTCACTTTAGTTTTGTTTAAATTATTCAAAGCTATGCCTAGGGAGCCTAGGATGCCAATCTTGGATAATTTAAATGAGAATCCTAAAGCTAAACTAAAGATTTTTAGGTAAATATAACCTCAATGACAACGTAACGGTTTTATCGTTCAGAATATGCGCGATTGGATTCTAGTTCAGTTCAGTTTTTACGTAGAAAAGCACGCCTTAGATTGAAATGAAGACCAATTTTCAAGCTACACATTTTATAAAAAAAATATCTTGAGATTCTCGTCGTTGCCTATATCATCAAATATATCTTGAGAATCTTATCGTTGTCAAAAAAATGCATAGCCCACACAGTGTGAAGCAATACCGCCGTCTCTTTCCAGCGACTCCAGGCCAGTTGCGACAGCGACAACTTGCTCTGGCTAGTTCCACTCCTTTGAAGAACAACATGAACGTTGTTGCGATCAACAACTCTATGGGGGCTTATAGGCCCAGGCTTAGGGTGAGTAAAAGGTTTATTCCACTTTGCCCCACCAAGTGTCCCCTGGAGTATGTAACTTCTATATTTTCACTTTTTATTGATACTTATATTCACCAGTTGGGTTGGGACACTTGGTGGGGCAAAGTGGAATAATTCAAGTAAAACAGAGAAAATTAGACCACAGGGGGCACAGGCTTTGACCACGTGGAAGAAGGGGGCCTTCCTTATAAGAGGATGGGTGGATGGATAAGGAGGATGGACCGTAACCCACCACGCGGGCCCAATGCGGATTGATGGGTGTTAACGACTGAAAATGCAGCCGAGACCAAAGGCTTAACGTGCCTTCCGAAGCACGGAGAAGCTCGAGATAATTAGTTTTTGGTCACCCATCCCGTCCGACCCTTGCGAAAGTTGCTTAACCTCCGCAATCGCTGAGCCAAACGCTAAACCAATGCGCCACCGAGCTTTTTTATTTTATTTATTAGGTCTGCCAACTATTTGACATAACTTCATATAAATTAAGAGTTCTGTACTGTTTCAAAATTTAAAAAAGTGTAAAAAATATTATATTGTAGTGTAAGGTACAAAAAGTTGTCGTTTCTAACAGTTATTTGAACTGGCAAATACGATAACTTTTTGTACTTCAGCAACTCGAAACTGAAATACTTCATATGTTGAAATGTCCGTAATCTTGCGAAAAGTGGCCGAGACACATTTTTCAATTACGCTCTCAGATTTAAGAAATCTTGAGAACACATGAAATGTGCGAGCGAGAGAGCGGCAGTCAGCGGCAATATTGCTACGGGCTCTTATTTTTTTTTACTGATACAAGACATTATTAATAAGACTTTCCTTTCTTATAGTCCGACCAACTACCGCGACCGCTTATGGACAAGAATCGGTCCGCTTTGGACAAAGTCGTGGACTACATATTGAAGGACGGGCCTAACTATCGCATGGCGCTTATATGCGTAGAATGTTCCTCACACAACGGTAAGTATACAGGCTGTTTCATAATTTCTCGTAAATATTTGTATGCAAAACTGCAGTGGCAACCCTAGACGCAAATAGGCTATTGTTTTGGATCAAAATCGAGACACAATATCTTTCCGTTTTGGGTTTAAGAAACACAATGTGTTTTGGTTTTTGGGTTTAAGAAACAAGAACTGTGTCAAAAAGCATTACCATTTAGACACCATTGAACCACGATTTCGACGTTAACATTAGCAGAATTGACCCCCAGGCTGTTTCGCACCTGTGTATCGCCAACTGACAATTCATATTTGTTTTGCGGCGGAAGTTTGCTACAGAATTTTGTAATACCAGGTATGGCAATGGCCGAAGAGTTCGAATACGTGTCGTACGTGTGCGCGTACTGCGGCGGCTACAACGCGGCGCGCAAGCAGCGTCCGCACGCGCCCTTATTGGCCGCCTCGCCCATACCGAACAGGGGGATGTCGGGTGAGTTAGCATCATTATCAACGTCACCATCACCATCATTATTGTCATTATCACTATCATTAACACTAGAATTGTCATCATTATTATCATTATCAACATTAGTATCATTATAACTATCATTGTTATCATCATCATAATTACTATTATCATCATCGTCATACTATAAGCCTCCCCCAAGGATCTCAAGTCGGCACTGGTAGAAATTGTCAATCTCTACCATCATTTGCTTTGCATTTTGTATCTTACATTATCGACTCAATCTTTGGCACTGACTTGGGTAACATAGTAGGTCTAGCTAGACAGTATTAGGGGGTTTTTAAGTGAGATATTGTATTGTAATGTATGGTGTGAGAGTTCGAATACGTGTCGTACGTGTGCGTGTACTGCGGCGGCTACAACGCGGCGCGCAAGAAGCGCCTGCACGCGCCTTTATTGGCCGCCTCGCCCATACCGAATAGGGGAATGTCGAGTGAGTTGGCATCATTATCAACATCACTATCATAATCAAAATCACCATCATAATAACTATAATTATCATTATCACTATTATTATCATCATGATTCTCATAATTACTATTATCATCATCGTTATATAAGCCTCCCCCAAGGATCTCAAGTTATCATTTGCTCAAATTATCGACTCAATCTTTGGTACTGACACTGACTTAGGTAACATAGTAGATGTAGAGTCTACATCTCTACACTTACTGAATTTCATACAAACTGTCGTCCCTTATTCCATCCCCTTAGGTGGTGAATTTTCCAAAATCCTTTAGTGCTCACTTACATCGTAAAAGGTCTCTACCATCCAAAAATTGTGACTCTTCTTTCAGAGGTTAGGGCTCTAGCCGTATCCCAAAAATCAATCAATCAATTTACAGTTTTATATGTATAAGATTGTTAAATCAAACTATAATGTGTTGCTTGCTTTTAATGAAGAAACGACATTAAAAGTTAATTAAAAATTATTCGTTTAAGTTTCCAATACAATTTTTACAATAAAAACTAACCTCGCTTTTAACATGACATGACACTTATGACAGTTCTCGTTGTTAGTTTACAAAAGCTAAGGTATCCAATTCTGAACAGCCAAGTAAAAGAAATAAAATAAGAGATTAAAGAAATACTTTTTCTTTATATATGTATAGATCTCGCACGGAAAGTTTACAGAAAAGCGTCTCACTTCTTCTTATAATCTCCGACGTTGAATATTTGGATGATCACAATAGTCTTTGGATAACTCGCGGCGATCACCTTGTAGGCTGTCAAGGAGGCAGGCTGGATAGGAAGTGTTGAAATATGGCCGACGTGACCAGATATTGGTTTACCCCCATTGGATCATGGATAAAAATAATATGAGGGTAGATTTTGGGTTTAGGGATGCAGCATCGGTACAAGTCTGAATCGAGTCTAAAGTGATGTGAAAATAAATAAATCTATGATTAATCTAAATCTACCAGTTCAATGTTTATTTGTTACAGCAATCACAGCTAACGGTGATGACTCCTCAATCCCTAGTTCTGGATCTGACACCGACGAAGACAGGATCGATGCTGCCAACGTTGGTGAGTTCACATCATTAATGGTCCATCATTTTCTTATGGTGCCTCTCCAGCTAGTGAATGTTGGCAGTCAGTTCATGTGATGTTTACTGGCATGACCACGGCGGATTTTCTTATTTTTACTGTGGTACATATATATTCATGAAAAACAAATATACTAAATAAACTACCCATTACTATCTAGTATTTTTTATCCAGCTCAACTTATGGTTGCCTGAAAGTTATTGCTTTTAGCGATAAGGCCGCCAATAGTTCTTCTTTTGTGTATTTTCTATTTTAATTACTATGGTGTACAATAAATAATATTTTATCTTTTATCTTTATAAATACTTAAATGTACATTTGAACAAAAAATGTACGTACTCTTCTAGTTTCGACGTTCCGACCGACATACCTAAAGTGGTCGTGACCAATTTAAGGATATTAAAAGCAGGGGTTGAAATACCGTTAAAAAAATAACGATACAAAAAAAATAACGTTAAAAATACCGTTAAAACATTTTATCGGTAAATTTACTGGTAAAATAACGTTAAAATGATTGTACCGGTAAAATTACCGTTAAATATAGTGTTAAACTTTACCGGTACAATAGTACCGGTTAAATTATCGGAAAAAAGTAACGTTATTAATTGGAATAACGTTAATTTTAAAGTAACGGTAACAAAAAGTAAGAAATAACGTTAAAATTTACCTTATTTACTGAAATAACGTTAATTTCAATGTAACGTTATCTAAAGTAACGTTATTTATTGACAAAGCGTTAATGTTAAAAGTAACGGTAAAAAAGTAAGAAATAACGTAACATTTCCCTGATTAAAAGGTACAAATTGTAGAAAATATATACTCAACTTTACAAGTCAAATTGCAAGAGAATTGAGCGTTTTAGCAATATTATTCAATCTCATTTTTTTGATAGGTTTGATACGTATTGTAATGCAAGAACTAAAATTAAGTTTAGTCTTGTCACTTTAGTTAAATCTTTAGTACCGAATCGACACTAATGATAATAAATCTTGTTTTTTTTAAGATTCTGAAAACAAAACGGATTGCCCCCCTTCTCCCGTAGAAGAGCCGGCAAAATCCGAAACCGAGAAGAAAGAAGACTGAACGATCGTATCCGAAACGATATCCGAAAGTTTCGGATATTTACGAGATTTTTAATGAAAGGTAATATCACTTGGAATATTAGGGGTTTTCGCAAGGAATGTTATTTGGGTGATAAAAGAAAATTGGTAAAGATAATGTTTAAAACTGGACTGTGTTTTGTATTTTTAAGGCATGAACTTTTAAAACGATTTATGGCAACATTTATTGTAAAAATCAAAAAGTCATAATGATGCTATATTTTCCAAATTATGTAATAATATGTAATTCGTAAAAAGGAATTTTATTTACAATGTCATTAAATACAAAATTAAATGAACTAAACAATTTAATAAAAAAAAATATAATTTCCAAAATTAGCATTGCGCCCAATAAAATATGAAGATTTTTTATAAAACATTGACATAAATTCATACGTTAAATTGGCTTGTAAAAACATAGAGAAAAAAAAATAAAATTAAAAAAACGTGCCTTGCATATTGGTGAAAGATTTGATAGCTTCCGGATTTTTTGTAAAAATTTATAAAGTTGCCACAGAGATGCTACTTGGTTTCGATAAATAAGTATTTGCCTTTATTCAAGAAATGCGTGTGTGTATATTTATGACAGGCGAACAAAATGTTTGTCCTAAAATCGAGATGTCATTCTTGATATTTCTCTATCGACAAAACCTTCTGGAGCCAGAATAATGCAAATATATGACGATGGGTCTAAAAAACAATAATTTGACATCAAAAATCCATTGAAAATCCTGAATGGTGACATTCATTTATAGAACAACCGAAAATTGTGTTTACTAAATAAATATCATAAGAATTGGGAAAGAAATAAAACATACAATCCTGCCTTTTAAACACCAGTTATTTTTTTCCCTAATCAGGGAAAAAATAAAAAAAGTCATAATCATAAAAAAGTCCTCTTTTCTGTCAACTTTAAGGCGATAAAACCAGTTCCTATTTTGATAAAGGATGTTTTAACCTTTAAATAGAACATCAAACTCTGTGGTAAACAAAAAAACACAAAACATATCCGGAATATAAAACAACTAAAAGAAATACAATTTTAATTTTAATTATTTTAACGCTATGAAAATGTATTGAAATAAATCGACGGCTTTGACAGAAAAATCGTTCATAACTTCATTTATCGTTACTTGTCTTGTTTTGTTAACAATCTTCACCCAACTCTTTATTGAAATCATCATTAATACAACAAATGGTTTCCACACATACATGATGCATTACGAAAGAGATAATTGTTAATTTAATAATTTGATATAATAAGGTAACATAATTTAAAGAACGATTTAAGTTTAAGGGTGCATCGCGCGTCCACACACAAACATAATTAAACCAGGAAAAAAACGCATACAAAAATAGTTTAGAACTAATGCTAGTTTTTATATTTTTCAGAATTTCATTAAACATAGTTATTTCGTTGTAATAACTTTTTCTTGATTGGCGGCGCTAGTGGACGCGCGATGCACCCTTAACGATTTGACTGTTTATAGTACATTACGATATTAGTGCGTAAGGATGTTATAACCAATACGCACGTATATCGTACGACGTTTTTTAACACATTTGCGAGGAAACCGTAAAAAAATACGCCAAAAGTACATTTTCGGAAAAGGACTTGGCATTTTTCATGTTTTTCCACTTCAAGAAATTTTCATACGTGGTTATGTATCTGTCCTTGGATATTGACGGCAGCAAGCTGTCGCATGCGGTCGCGCTTCTGTTAGTATATCCGGTGAAGTTGAAGTAATATATTGCTCATCTTCATTATTGAAAGTTGTCATTTTTAGATATTCACAATACAAGTACAAAGAAAAGAAAATTTAAGAAAAATGGCGCGAGGATTATTTTCTGCCGTGGCTGCGTGAAAATGTTGGCAAAGACGCTAGAGCATGCAGCCAAGTTTTTAAATTACCGAATAAACTGTTTTTTTTTTAATTTTAAATAAACTCAATCTGTGAATGCACACTGTCCACTGACTGGCGCCGCGCGGCGATTAGTTCGAAATTTGAATAGCAACAGAGATACTGGAGTCGTGCGGCGGCGATCAGTTCCATATTTGAAATGGCAAATAATACTGTTATGGAATTTGTATGGACTATAACTTAACTATTTGCTTTGGTAACACACGCGTTTTTTATGACCCGCTTTACATATTTAAAACCGGTGGAATTACATCAGCTTTACGAGCAAGGGTGTTAAAAAAAATATTTACATAGGACAAGTAAGTATAATTGCTAAGGCTCACTTCAATTCTTATTTATTGCAGCCGATTTTTTTCATTACATTTTTATTAATTTATTTTTCTTCTAATTAAGTAACTACTGAATCTATTAGCCTCTATGTTTAGTTAAAAGAAATATTTATTTGGCTGGATACTTAATTTAAGTAACAACTTATGTTATTTAGCCTACTTCTGTGTAATTTGCGTTAAATAACCAAAATCCGTTCCCTTGTATGAACTATGACTAAAATATACAGGATGCAACTTTTTTCGATTCCCGTCTACGGCAAGCGTATTAAAAAAATCTGCGAATGCAGTTTTTTCTTTTTAAAAATAAAGGAATGTCTCCTTTGAACAAAAACTCCTATCTCCTTACTGAGTTAATAGTCTTTAAATAGCGTATCGCCTTATAAATGATTTTGATTTTAGTTATTTGACGCGAATATTAATTTATTTAAGCATTATTCTTATAATACCAACTGGAGAATATGTACCGATTTTATTACTAAGTTGGTAACTTATCAACTTCTAGCTTACCTCTAAATAAACAAGATAACGTTTTTTTACTAGTTTTAAACTAAAAATATCACTACATTTTTCACAATCGGTATCTACAATAATTTCTAAGTGTGGCAACCCCAAAATTTCAGTGTTGTAATAAACGAACATAAATTGAAGCTAGCAACACCCGTGTTACACCATTCTAGTCAAACGTGTGTGGGTGTTTTAGAATTATGTCGCATAAAACAACAAAAAAATATTATTGCGCAGTGGGCTTTTGTGTTGCCAGTTACTATAAAAGAACTACTAAACTACAATAAATCCATTTTATGATAATGAAGCTTCAGTATTGTAACAATAATCGAATGTCCACTGTAGACTAAAAAGATTTAGACATGGCAAAGAATGAGCAAAAAATGAACAATTCAATGTTTTTTGGTTTACAAGTAAAACATTTTTTAAATCTGTGTATTTTTTTTATTTATGCGATAAAGAGTGTTTTAATACTTTTACTAACGGTCATTTATTTTAACAACTAATACCCGATACACATTCCTGAATTGTTTTTTAGTCTAGTATGGGCCTATATTTTGTAGTTGGATATAAGTGGATATACAATGCGATTAAATTGACAATAGATAGTGATCCGCTGCTACTTCACTCGAAAATGTATGGCAAAGAGAAAATTTTACAGATTAAAATACGTCGCTTTGCAACGCAAGCACTCTGAAGTTAGTCACTTCAGTTGAACATTGTTATGTTAATCGCATTGTAGGTAGGTAGTGAAAAATAAATACCTAGAATTTTTTTTCGCTATAAAATGAAATGTTAGTTAATGGAAATAAAACTGACTTAAACTTCAGATGTCAGAACTATGAATGTTACAAAACTGTATGTTAGATATCAATTTTTGAAAAAAAAAGCTGAATTACTTGGCCTAAAAGCCATGCATAACAAACCAACATTTTTCATTAAAAAAAAGAATTTATATCACATTTATTCTGATACACGTTTTGTTAAATTTATACTCATTGGCACGTACAGAAAAAATGACATTTGTAATTAAAACAAAATTAGTCTATAGTGCTGCCATCTGCTTGAGTTTCTTATCCCAAAGGTTTGATTCAAAATGTGTTCAAAATATTGTATTTCAATTTTATATTATACAACTAAAAACAGTTTTCCATTTTTTAAATTTTATAGCGTACTGTCAGATCGTGTAAGCGGCACGTAATAAACAACATTTACGGTATCAAAGTAAAATGTTTACTATTTCAAAGGCATAGAGTTCATAAAATGTGCAATTATTTCGTTTCTAAACAATATAGACTGTCTGTGCCTTTTCAATAGATAATATTTTGCTTTAAATATTGTGCCGCATTTAGTCTATAGGCATTTATTGACATGTGAAATAATTGCGTTATTTCCCTGAATGTTTGTATTAACATTTACAAATTTTCTTATGCTTTTAATGGCGTAAAGAAAATGAAGATAAATAATAATTATGTATAATTAATTAAAAGTAAACTCATTTTTTGTTCTTCGCAGGTTATTTATAATTGTTTGGAAGTCAATTATAAGGTTTTTGTGTGGTAAAGTGTGTATTAAGTTACAACTCGACAAGTAGCCCAACTTTTATCATATTTCTAATTTGTTTTTCATACAAATACAATTTTGAGTTAATTTCTTAACATTGAAAAATGTCTACATGCATTTTAGCCATAGGATCAATAATATTGATCCTTTGTACTACAAACAACCAATTTGTGAATACAAAGTAATTATCGCAAACAATTTTTTGTTTAACATTTTTGCAATCTTATTTTTTTTTATATAATAAAAGACGATAATACAGGTTGTGATCGCATAATAAGGTCTTTTCTAAACCTAGCTTAGGTCTATGGATCTTATATGAACGTTGGGCTTATCAGTAAATGCAAAAGAATCCTCATTTTGTAAATACAAAGATTGTCAAGCGAATAGTGTTGTTGTATTTGTTATTTATTGCTTGTAATGTTGATTAGCTTTTTTATAATGGAACTAATATACAAGTACCCAGTTAATTGAAGTGTTTTTTTCGACCCCCTAAGATTTCGTCATAAGCTTACAAAATAATATTTCGTCTCCGTCCGTTCGTAAGGAAAAGAGTGGATATCTGAGAGAAATGCAGACCTTTGATTTCATGCAGACATGTCTGACTGAACCGTTCATTAATAAAGAACCAACCACAGCCAGTGAATATATTATTATTATGCGGGCATTAGTCAGCATAGATAAGACTTTATTAAGGAAGGAGTACGATACCGCTGACAGCGCTCTGTATACTGCGATAAAACGAAAGAACGTGCTTGACAAGCCATGCTTGACCGTTTAGTTAGCCCTCTAACTAAAATACAAAACGGCAGTTTTTTACTCTATGGTGGTAAGTTTCAGTGGTTTCAGAATCACTTAGGCTGGTATTATAGAATCAAACTCAAACTCAGATCTCTGCTTGAGTACGGTTAGAAAGGGATGGCGCTATATGCGATGAATAGCACCATTCCTTTCTAACTGTACTCGAGCAGAGATTTGAATTTGAGTTTGATTCTATAATACGAGCCTTAGAGTAAGACGGGCTTCTGTACCAGAAAGAGTGGCCATACGAAGCGTTCCCCTCTGCCGAAGTACAAGCCCAAATGGGCATACGCGTTAATAAAACCAGTTGCGCCCGGATTTCTTTCTAGACCGAGTCCAGTCGCGCATGTGAACGCTGCAGTGTTTAAAATGCCGAATTGATAAGTTTTTTGCTGTTAAAAGAGGTCTGGAACATCAAGTTTACAAAAAAACCGGTGTTACATTTCACATTAAATAATTTTTTATCGTATCATTGTTATTTGTTTTCATTTAAACATTAACCCGGCGTCATTGAGGCAGGGTCAATATGACCCTGCATGTTTTGCATACGGAAAACTGCTTAGAAATAATTGCCACCCACAACTGTCTGTCTCAGTAGCTGCAGCTAAAGATCACCCCTCCCCTTCGCGTATCTCACTTCATTCGTCCATCACCAGCGCAACGAGCAACACGTGTGTGAACCTGCGACAGGGTAATTATGACCCAGCTCAACGGCGACGTTGCTGTTTTGTGCCATATACTTTTTATATATATTTTATATGAAGATCATGTTAGTGTTCGTCGTTCGTTCTTATCTTCCAATGATAGAGAGGTAAGGTAGTATAGATTTTATTTAAGTAAGTATTTGTTAGAAACGATATTGTTTTTTGTTGATATAAGAAAATTAAGAAAAGAGTTACAGTTTTGTTGTATAATTAATAGTCTATAAGAAAAACGAAAAATAAAGATTATTTCACTCATTACCAATGTGTTTTATTGCTGCTACTGATTATAAATACAGTATTTATAATTAATATAAAATTTGAAAAATTTAAAATTATTTTATACTAGGCAAAATTTTAACAATTGTAACCAGGGTCATGATGACCCACCTCAACGTTAGTGTAACTTTTTTCCGCCACAATGACGCCGGGTTAAATTCGTATATTTTATTCTTGATTAGTTGTCAAATGTTCAGGGGCCTTACTATGAGCTCTTATAGCAGGGCTTATATTGAACTGCCTTACTTTTTCGTACAATGACCTCAACGGTTAGTATGAAGGCAGGCCTTAAGCAGTCCTGTTTAAGGCCTGCTTTTAAATTGAACGGTTTCTTATTTGATAATGGTAAGCCCCCAGTTCCTTTTCAGATGAGCAACAACAATAAAGGCACTCGTACTCATGTAGTTCATAAGTTCTAGTTATAAATATGAAGAAACCTTGAAGAAACCAAAAAAAACCTGTTGTTATTCACCCCATTTCACGGTAAACAAGTACCATATTTGTGTAAAGCGCTATTCAGCGTGATTCGGAACGCGGCCTACGTCAACTTGACAGCTGTCTATTCTATCTGACAGCTGACTTCTTATGTCTGTCAAAGTCAAGCATAAGCAAGCCAAAGCCTCAATAATTTGCAGCTTGGTTTTATAGCGAATCAACCGACGACTTATCAAGTAAACCCGTTTAGGTGTGCGATTTCTATAAATACACCAGCTTATCAGCGTTCATTAACTCCGTGAACGCCACGAGAATTCGATCAAATCGCCACACCTCTGTTCAAGATAGGACATTTATCATTTAGCAACCAGTACGTCACATTGTTTGCTTTCTTTTGAGTGCTCTGCTACTGTAATTGAGTAGAAAATATTATTAATAGTTACATACAAGTGTTGTTAATATATCGCATAAGTTCTAAAGTATTAAATATCGTATAAGCTACGTAGTGTGTGAACTTCATACCGGCGAATTGAGATGTCCGTATTGAACAATTTCACCGTTTCAATAGCTAAAGGATTGAGACGTGAGTACCTGATTGTTTTTTTTATCAAATAGCATCGTATCGTAACTGCTTTGCACAATTTTGTTTTCCATCATGAAACTACTAATTCAAAAGCAGTAACTATATTTTTTTAGTATACCTGCATAAAATTTATTTATTTTTAAAGTTATTTATCTTATTCTATGATTTAAAGTCAGTAAAAATTATAAACAGACTAGCTTACTTAGCTGTACATTCGAAAAATCCCTAGGGAAATTTTCACCAGGATAATAAAGTTTATTAGGTAATAAATTTTAAGAAAGAAGATAGGTACCTACCTATTATAGCTAGTATTTGTTCAGTTAGTACACATAAATACTAATAAAGAAATATTCTGTTGTTAGTGGTACATTCATTAACATCAATTATTATTGTGAGTTCTCAATTGAAATCAATTGTGTAACCAATGAATTGTATGTAACAATGGTAGGTAAATGAACACAGCTGATCAAACGTTAAAAACAACTAAAGGAATTTATAAAATAAAATCATAGCAAAAAGAATAACTTAATTCTAAAAAGGCATTTGTTTAATATTATATAATATATTAATATTAGAGGAATAGTACCGTTATACCCATAAAATAATAAACTTTAATTTAATTTAAAAGTGTATAAATAACAAAAATGTCTTTCTGTCTTTTTTGTTTATTTTATTTTGCTGTTAGAAATGCTGCTTGTAATTTCCTTAACATAATATCAATTTATCAATCAAAATATTAATTCATACAATAGGTAAGTACTTATTATTCTAAAGAAAAAAGTGTCATTTTGTACTAGAATATTACAAATATGAAAGTTTGTGAGTTTGATGTTTGTTATTGAATTGCTCAAAAATGGCTCAATGGATTTAAATGAAATTTGGCACACTTATACTTTATAGACTTAATTAAAATTAAACCAAGGATAACTTTTATCCCAGTCAAAGCTCCCTAGGGATTTTCCGAATATCCACACAGAGAAAGTCGCGGGTGGGGGCTAGTCAAAAATAATAGTAAAACATCATTGTAAATAAATATGAGTTGTGGTTGTGGGTATAAGTACTATGCTTTCACTTCATGATATATATAGATATAGATCAGGGGTCTCCAAATGGCGGACTGCGGTCCGCATCCGGACTGCCGACCCTTTTTGTGTGGACCGTGAGAACACAGGAACATACAAAAATACCTACTTTAAGTACCTAATAATTACATTTCTGTAATAAATATTCTTTTCTATAAAATGTTGTGCGGACCGCGATGGTCATTTCATTTCTTATAAAATGGACCCCGAACGAAACTAATTGGTGGTACTGGTGGTATAGATAGCAATGCCAAGCTTAATTTTTGTTTCTGTTGATTTATTATTTACATTATTATTTTGTTGCTATAATGAGTAAAGTGCAGTTGATAACTCCATAATAATATAATGTTCATCAATCAATCATAGCGCTGTCTTGCCTCGCTCAATTCTTCGCATTCAAGTCACATTATATCAGATAAAAAAGCATGATAATTTTTTTGTCTACAGTCCCGTTGGTTAGCTGTGACGTCATAACGGTCGACGACGGAAATCAGGAAATGAATGCGTAGTTAAAAGTTTGCAAAACATGTTGTTTCTTTAATTATATTACTATTAATATAATTTTAAGTGATAACATTAATTATATTGTAATCTGGTTGTCAATAGTCAGGCTTATTTTGCAACCGCATTATTATTGTTTTATATGACACTACGATAATAGATTTAAAAATAGCTTTTTTTCCACTTCATGCTACTATTACTGTTAGTAAATAGATATATCTCGGAATCTGTTATTCGTAACACTAAAGTCCTTGCCGATAATTGCATAGCATAGAGTACTTATCAATACAATATTGTAGATATGGATGATTGATATAAACATAACTGTTTGTGTTCCTGTTTTGAGCACTGTAATTATGATAATTTTATGAAAATATCTGTTGCACCGTTTAGAAATAGAAATTAAATTAAAATAATAATAGTAGTGTTTGGAAGAAAACAGAGACCATCAAACTGAACAACTTTTATTATGGGACCAACTCTGAAATTGCGAAAAAAAACAGCTGATTCATACAAAAATTTATAAACAAAATATTTAAATGTATGGAAACAGCAGATTTTTTTTCGATAGTTCACAGTTGGTCCCATACTAAAAGTTGTTCAGTTTGATGGTCCCTATCTACAATATTCGACTTTATAAGGCTATTACCAAACACCCTGTATACTCTGATATATAGTAAAAGTTGCTTGTAATCATGAGTGGAACTACCCCACTGTGGGAAAACAAACATTAAAATTTCAGCGTGTTTAAGGTGGACTAATCAGTAATAGATAAGAAAATATGGGTATAGAAAAAAAATTCAATAACATTTTACCTACTTATAACACAACAAAAAAATTACCAAATTGGAGTTAACAAGTTTCTCCCAAACACCACAGTACTGTTAACTGGCTGTGTTATGTTGTTAATTTTTCAAATTGCACCGGGCTGGATGCAAGTTTGAACTCTGTCCGTGGTATATTTTTCTAACTTAGTCTTAACTTCCTCATAATGTATATACAAATAAATAATGAAATGGTACAGGTTAGCAGTAAAAAGATTTAGTTCCAAGATAGACTCTCGTCTTTTTTTAGTTACTGGAAATTTTAATTACGGTTTATCTTACTTCTCCTTTTATTCATTTCTGCCTCTAGTAATTCTAAATGCAGTTCAGACAACTCTTGTACGTTCTAAGAAATTTCCGTCACAATACTGTTATCAAAAATTTCCATTATAGCTTTGCATCGCTCTGTTCAAAACATTATTAAGTAGGTCACTTTTGTTTTGAACTCAAATTTATTTTTATCGTCTTATTATTGAGATTTATGACCATGGCATTGGGTTAAGTAAAAGTCAAGCGAACAGTGAGCTTCCCATTCAAACCTAGTATATTTATCTGTGATACAAACGTAATACCAAAATTATGTGCTTTTAACTTTTCTTGTGATCTTATTCGGATTAAAACAGATTTGTCTAGGGTTCTAATAAATAAAAAATCCAAAATACTAACACAATTCAAAATAAATGCCAATCACAGTTTTTCATACAAAACTGTAAATAACTTATTTTTTTTGTTGGGTTGGTATTTTGGATTCTTTATTTAATAGAACTTAAAAAAAACTGTTTTAAGGCCAGCCTATATTCCAAAAACTCTGTCTCTGTGTTTTTCTTTACGTGTGAAGAGTAATGAAATTATCCCAACCCACTTTTTAATTTTTGCAATGTTTTTGTTGTTATTTTGATCAAAAAGTAACTTTTTGAAAAAGTAACCGTTGTATATTTTTCTATATGCCATTACCTATATTTCTATATATTATTCGTGAATAAGGGATTAATAAACTTCAAGTACTATCCAAAAAATATAAAATTAATGAAAATTTTCTTTGTCTTTGAATATTTTTATAGTCAAGTGAATTTACGAATATCGTATTTTAACCGTAAAATAATCAAAATCGTTCATTAAACTTCAACATATATTTTTATCTGCTCAAAATAAAGAATATTTGATTGTTTATTGTTGAATCAAAAATAGGTCAATTTCGATAATTTAGAATATACTGGCCTTAATCCGAATAACATCACAAGAAGAGTTGATTAGGCGGGGCAAGCCGCCCCCCATCCTACGCCAATGACCATAAAGCCTGCTTGTAGCAATCACATTGTCATCATGATCACAAGTCCCATTATATAGGTCACCAGTCACCATTCCGCATTAGGCTCGAAGGCAAGTGCTCTAGCTGCAGTAGGAATGCTAATTCAGCAATTAATTTATTTAACCAACTATTGTTTTTTCTAGGTCTCAGGCCAAAGAAGGAGTTATACGAATCTCTACTATCCGGGAGTGGTAATTCGGTCCACCAGAATGGTCCCAAACTCAAGATGGAGAAATGTCTCATCGTGTCTAAAGTCACCAGATACGAATATGAAAAGTAAGTGATTAAAAAAAAACCCGCCTGCATAAAAAGACAAGTCGACTGAAAAGATGGAAACAAGATTAAATAAATATTAAAGGCAACATGTCATAATAACATGCAGTCGGAGGCATGCATAAAGAAAGTGACATTTTTCACATGTTTATTTTGCTTTTCTTGTAAGTCCATTTAGATACGATGAGCATTTTTGTACGACTTTACATTTTTCACATGTTTATTATGCACTACCTATCTACCGAATGTAAAATTATTCTACTTTGGTGAGCACGGAAGATCAGTGTTAGGGCACACTTTGGGTGCCTTAACTTATGCTGAGTGTGAGCCTTTTTTGTGTTCCTTTTAGACTAAGCTAATAATAATTAAGAAGATATATAATTAAGTACCTATTGTGTTCGTGTTATTTAATCTTGGTTCACAAAATAAATCTTTTCTATTCTATTCTATTCTATTCTATTCTATTATGAATGATTGAATTATATGCCTCTGACTGCATGTTATTATGACATGTTGCCTTTAATATTTATTTAATCTTGTTTCCATCTTTTCAGTCGACTTGTCTTTTTATGCAGGCGGGTTTTTTAATTTTTTTAATTTATTTTTTTATTTATCTCTTTTTAGTTATTATATATTACGGTCATGATATACCTTTTTAAAATCCTTATAATAAGCCCTTTAATTTGACACCCATATTGCAGTATTCTAAAAAAAAAATTTTTTTTCACTACGTATAATAGCACCGTACAGCCGCCATGTTGGTTTTTTTATAACGCCACCTTCTTAAGAACACTTGGGCTGAAAAGACAAATCTAACGATATCTTAATCATAGAAATCCGTTCAGCCGTTTAAAAGATATGAGGTAATAAAGAATATTACATACAATCATACATACATACAAACATACTTACAAGATACGCGCGAAAAACATAACCCGCAGTCGGGTAATAATCATTATTTTGTAATAAATAAATTCAATCGTAATCTTTATCCTAACTGGATTATAAATGCGAAAGCTGATTTGTTTGTTACGTAGGGTAGGGCGGCCATTACATGCTCATGCAAGCGTCAGTCAAATTCCATCAGTCGTGAATTACGTGTGACTGACTGACTGATGGAAAGAAGAAATCAAGTTCATGCAACCGGTCACTACATTACACGGTAGGTTAATCGTCAGTCACAGCCGTGACTGTGGTTAAACTGACAGCAAAACCTACCGTGTAATGGCTGCCTAAGGCTGCCAACTTTCCCAAAACAAAATGGGGGATAGATCTAAAATCCGAAATTCAACGGCCATAATTATATCATTTTTTAGATTGGGTAAGGTTTCCGTACCCAAAGGGTAAAAACGGGACCCTATTACTAAGACTCCACTGTCTGTCTGTCTGTCACAGCTGTAGGTATCTCATAAACCGTGATAGCTAGACGGTAGAAATTTTCACAGATGATGTATTTCTGTTGCCGCTATAACAACTAATACTAAAAACAGAATAAAATAAATATTTAAGTGGAGCTCCCATACACCAAACGTAATTTTTTTGCCGTTTTTGGTACGGAACTCTTCGTGTGAGTGAGTCCGACTCGCACTTCGCCAGTTTTTTATTATAATTGTTTTGGTGAGTGAGGCGCGCGGGCGCAATTTGCTGATTTCACTGTGGCTGGAACTCTCTTATGATCCTATGTGCGCATGTTTTCAATGTGGGACACATGACACATTGATGCTTGGGGGCAATGTGGGACCTTTGATAATAGGGAACAGTAACGACAAATGCGGGACGTGTCGCCGACCGACGTGACTACTCACACGTTTTGAGCGTCAAATGTTGACTAATGCTAACTAACCTATGTCCCCCTTTTGAAATGGCGAAGTATCTATTCGCTTGAACGCTAGCGCTAACGTAAAAGTTTAATAAAAATAAGCAAAAATATAAATAAATAAAAATGGCTACCATTTCTAATTGTATGTGTGCCTATGTACGTACAAGTGTATAATAATATAAATATTTACTCGATAATTTGACAGATTTATCAAATATAAATATTTACACAAGTCTGTAATGTTAGGATGGTTGGAATGAGCTATATTTACTGTTATTCATTATTGAGAAACGGAATAATACCAGTTTTAACAATAATTAATTGCTGATAAAATAATGCATACATAAGGTTATCAAGACAGGAGCAAAATAATTATTCGAATTATATTTGAAATGAATAATTTGCCTTGTTACATTTGTTATTGTTATCGTGGTTTTGCCCATTTTGGTGTGGAATGTTTATCAATAGCTCTAGATTATGAAGCCTAAAATTATACTGTCAATAGGATTATGAGTTCATTACCTACGTATTAAGACATGATGTTACCCATTGCAGTATCAATTATGTCAAACAGCTGTGCAAATACACTTGCAATCTTCTTGAAATAAATATCATGCTATTGTGAAAGAAGGATGCCCATTTCTGTTCTGTCAAAATGTTGATTTTATTAATTTTTTATCGTGTATAGTAAATATAGCTCATAAAATTGCATTTTATTGTTGTTTATAAGTTGATAACTATAATAAAAGTCGGCAATAGGTACAGAAATAGAGAAAATTAAAAATAAAGATTGGCAATAATTACATTTATTAAGTATTTCCAAATAAAAAAAAGGAAATATTCAAATATAATTTTATTAGCATTATCGATTTAAAAAAATATATATTATATTATTATATTTATTGCATACAAATACAGGTCAACGCTTTTATAGAAAGTGGTCGTTGATCTTTTCATATTGCATTATGTTCACTCAAAAGTGATACAAATAAGTCTATTAATAATAATAATAGTAAAATAAATAAGTGCTTATTTAAGTTTCTTACTTAAGTACTTACTTACTTTCTTAATTCCGTCTGTCACTAAAAAGCTATCTTTAGCTACAATAAAAATAAAATAAGTAAATATTAGGCAGCATCTGAAACATTTTGCTCTGATTAGATAAGTAGATAACTAAAGCATTAATTTGTGTTATTAAAAATTGAAGATTGTGAACTATGACGTAGACGACGAGAAAAATATTGTTCTTTGCATTATCGGCAATTGAATCTTCTTCCTTATTTACAAGAAAGGTTTTTTGGTGGATATTCCAAAGACTCTCACTAAGCGTTTTGCTTCAAATATTAAGTCTGTATTTTCCAATAGATAGGTACTTCGATAGGCCTTCAAGTCGCGAGTGAATAGGTTACTTCTACGCAAGTGCGTTTCATAGTGATGTACAAGACTCGAGTCCTCCGAGTCCTTTTGTCTAGAGCTCGCAGTCGTTTTACAGGGCTCGCCTCGTTTGTATGAAGCTCGAGGACTCGGGAGTCTTTTTCAGAGCTCGAGCCTTTTTCAGAGCTCGGCCGATTTCGAGCCATTTTCACGCATCGAGGCTTTTTTACGGCTCGAGTCTTTTTCGGCGCACTAGTTGTGAGGGGCTGCTGATGAATGAAGATAAGTAGAGCTAAAGCACAATAGATTAAGCATCTACGGTGCTCTTTATAACATAAGACATTCATCTTTTTGAGTTCTAATTTTGGAGACTAGAGTCAGATTTTCAGGGCTCTGTGAGCTCGATAGGCTCGGCTTCATTATCTCCGTAAGTAATAATATTGTAAAAATTATTATTTACGGAGATATTAAAGTCATAAACATAAACTCTTAAGCTTTTTATGAGGCTCGCGTTCATTTTAAGACTCTAGCTCTTTTGATAGGTTCGAGCTCTTTTGAAGGCTTGAAACTCTTTTGAAGCCTTGAGAGAGCTCATTTCTCGACTAGGCTTGGACTTACGAGCCTACCGAGCTCACCGAGTCCTGCCAATCCGAGTCGAGTCTTCAAAAGTAGAACTCAACGACTCGAGCTTTCTACATCACTAGCGTTTCATCGTAGGTCGCATCATCGCTTACCACCAGGCGTGATAGAGGGCAAGCGCTTGCCTATTTATCATCATTGGCTGCAGGCTAGCTGCACGTTAAGACTGGAGACTGGTTTACATTATAATAATAATAATAAAATGTATTTATTCGTCACTTCACAAATTTGTTCCATGTATAACTACATTGTGTATATAAATCGAAGCATTTTATTATCTTAGTCTTTAGTAGAGTGCTTTAGTTGAAACATGTAAACGGTCGTCTTATGACTAAAGAGAGTAACGTTCTAGTAGCCTTTCAACTGGAATCATCGCTTTCCAGTAGCACCCCCCGCGCGCCCGCGCCGCCCGCTCACCCCCCGCGCGACACTTTCCTCGCACTGGAAGCCTGTAATACGACATTTTAGTAGCGTATTTAGTAGAGTGCTTTAGTCAAATGACACTGTACTGGAAGCATGTAAACGCTCACTGGAAAGGCACCAAAACGACTAAAGCACTCGCATTCGAATCTACTCGCACGCTACTAAAACACTCTACTAAAGACTAAGATAATGTAAAGTTTACATTATCTTTACATTGTAAAGTTTACATTATCTTTACATTGTAAACCAGTCTTTAGAACTGCACGCCGACTGACTGCGCAAGTGCACAGTGGGCATGCAGTTTACAACGACTGCACGATGCCGGAAGAATCCAATCTTTTTGCAGCTGGTGTGCAGTTCTGATGCAGCAGCCACATCTGTAATAATATGTATGGAACCTTAGGAACTTTGCCGATTTAATTCGGCAATATCTATTTGAGCATAAACTCACGTGATATATTATACCTCTACAACCAATGATTTATATTTTCTAGATTACCGTAATAGAATATTAATATAAGATTCTTGAGAATACCCAATTACAACTGACTTTTGTGGCCAATTAATTACAATTATTCGACTAGTCTTCGATACAGTATCTAAGTCGTCAACACGCATGCTTATTTCATGTTTCATTAATGATTTCGATAACCAAATAGCTTATCATCGCAGATTCATTATGTCGTTCGGAAACTAGTAATAATTGGTAGGAGTTAAGTAATTTTATCTGGAGGTCAGAGTGTGATGCATGCGTATGTGTTTGAAACAGTGTTGTTAGATTTCGTTCGGAACACACGTGTAGGATTATATTGAAATAAGTATTCAATATTATCTCTGGTTAATAAGCTTATCTAAAAGTTAAAGGTTTTTACCGTTCCATCTGATAAAGCTGACAAGTTTTTGCGCCCATTTATCTTGTCAGCTAAAAGACGTCATAATGGGTGGTAGCGTAAAAGAATTGACGATTTAAAAATGCTTTTTATGTGAGCTTATTTAAATAAATAATATTTCACTTTCATATTAAAATTTATTCTGTGCTTAAACTATCTTTAAAATGACGCTATTTCATTAATTTTGGATACAATTATGTTATTAAAACACTGATGTGAAACCAACATTCGTGTTTTAATACCCCTCATTATAGTACAGACAGTTGCATAATATTATAAGTATAAAAAAATAGTTTGGTGTATTAAAATTTAGCAATTAATAAATTCCATAACGCTATAAAAAAACGTTATGAAATTGATACCTAGGTCATGAATCAGTCCTTTAGATATTTAGATGATAGCGTTGTGTCTGATCCATCGCTATAAATATTGCTTTTAGTTGTTATTGCCATAGACCAGTGATTCCCAATTAGTTTTTTATTTTATTTTATTTAATCTTTATTGCTTAAAATAAAAACAGCAAATGGCGGACTTAATGCCCAAGGGCATTCTCTACCAGTCAACCGGTAAGTTGTTAAGGAGAAAAATCGTGGCGGCAATAAACAAAACTAATAAAAAAAAAACCTGAATAAAAAAAAATACAAAATTATACATAAAGTATATACTAAATCCTAATAAAAACATAATTAAATACATAATATACCTACATAAATCATACATACATAAAAGAAGTAGCAATGTCAGATACGACGAGACTAGCGTAAAGAACTCAAGTAGTGCTCACGGACCAATTTTTTAAATTCGTACTTGCTAGGTGCATTTCGAATATTTAGAGGTAAAGCGTTTTTTCTACGCCATTCCAAGAAAGACCTTAAAATCGCGTACACCATATGAAGGAAAGACTGCCACAGCATAGTGAAAGTGAAAGTGAAATAAGCTTTATTCAAATAAACTTAATTGTTAAGTACTATTCTAAATTTAAAATTCAGGCCAGGAATGAATTTCAATACTTACTTCCCGCACCAGCACCGGGTGCGGGAAGTAGGTACAGTGCGAAGATGATCTGGGTGGTCTGCGGCAAGTTCTTTTTTTTGTTTTAGCTGTTCACAAAAACAAAAAAAGCAAAGGCACATTTGCACCATACAGCCATAACTTTAGTTCCTTTTTTCTGGCACGCAAGCCAACGACAAGACAGTTAATATTATAAAGGTAAAATTATTTAATAGGTACTATAATAACGATACAATAAAAAAAATGGTGCGCACAGAGTATATTACTATAAGAATAAATAAATATTACATTGTATTGTACCAGATTTATCAGAGACAAATCCTGCCAGTTTTTTTTTGGGTGCATTCCAGCAGTTTAATCGCTAAAGCGCCGAAAAGCAAAATGAGATTTATCATAGACAAATCCTCTGAGTAATCTTAAATTACGTGCAGCGCCATCTACCGCCGAGAAGAAAAAACCCATCTCATTTCGCTTCTCGGCGGTAGATGGCGCTGTACATAATTCAAGATTACTCAGAGGATTTGTCTATGATAAATCTCATTTTGCTTTTCGGCGCTTTAGCGATTAAACTGCTGGAATGCACCCAAAAAAAAACTGGCGGGAATTAAATTTAATTAAGTTTCAATTGAAAAGTTTTTTATTTCCTCGCATTTCTTGAGAAAAGCACTATACAAGCCTTGTTCTGGAAGCTACTTGCATTGCCTCGAATGATTAAAGCCCTCGCCTGCGGCTCGGGCTTCAAACCATCCTCGACAATGCAATCGCTAGCTTCCCGTTCACGGCTGTAATGTACTATTGAATCGTCTATATTTTCCTACCACCCGTTCCAGACTTTTTTAGCTGACAAGAAGAACGGGCGCAAGAAACTTATCAGCTGTAACAGCCATAAGTAACGATTTACAAACATGAATATATCGTTACCAGGGTAACATAACATAATTACAACAGGGTGACAGAATTATTGGCAACAACATAGACTTATTATATTACTTCAATAAAGTACTTATATTAGCAAGTTATGTGTTACCTACATCATTTCCACGCATTTTGATCTTTAAGATAATCGTCAACTTTATAATAACCTTTACCCATGAGCGTTTTTTTAACATGGTTTTTAAATTCATGCAAAGGAAGATCAATCACTTGTTGTGGAACTTTATTAATAAAGGCTATGCCTTTCCCCATAAATGAACCTCTCGTTTTTGCAAGCCTAAATCTTGGAACGGCAAGTTTATCTTTATTTCTTGTATTAAACTGGTGAATGTTGCTGTTCTTATCAAATGAATCATAGTGTTTCCTTACATAAACTAAATTTTCATAAATATATTGGCCTGCCAAAGTTAAAATATTTATTTCTTTGAACAATTCTCTCAAGGTATCTCTCCGCCGTAGATTGTATATGGCGCGAACAGCTCTTTTTTGGAGTACAAAAATATTTTCAATACTGGCTGCTGAGCCCCACAATAGCAGTCCATAAGACATTACACTATGAAAATAACTAAAGTATACTAACCTTGCCGTTTCAATATCAGTTAAAAGACTTATTTTCTTAACAGTGAATGCCGCTGAACTAAGTCTACTTGACAAGGCTTCAATATGTGGATCCCATTGCAATCGAGAATCTAGTGTAATACCTAAAAATTTTGTACTCTCAGTAAAGTCTACTTCATCGTCATTCAAATTAATATTTAATTTTGTCTGCTCAACATTAGGTAATGAAAATTTTACACATTTAGTTTTTTTGGGGTTAAGTGCTAAATTATTACTATTAAACCAGTGTGAAACTTTAGAGAGGGCACTATTTACTTCGTCCGAACAGTTATTACCTCGGTTTACTTTGAAAACTAAAGAAGTATCATCCGCAAATAGTACTGTCTCACATAAATTACTCGCGTAGTAGTCAATCTTTATAGTTTTAATTCTGTAGAGGACTTTAAAAAAAAAAAATGGTAGGAGAAAATTTTGCCACGCAAAAAATAAATATAACATAGTTACTAGACAAAATGACCTGGATGAGCCCAGACGGTACAGTCAGAAATGAGATAGATTTTATCATGTCGACGAAAAAGCAAATATTCAATGATGTCACTGTGATCAACGCCGTCAAGACGGGGAGCGATCACCGATTGGTACGTGGCACATTGAATATCAACTCAAAGCTGGAAAGATCTCGACTGATAAAATCTACGCTCCGACCATTACCGGCCCATATTCAAAACCCCGAAAGCTTTCAACTCGAACTCCAAAACCGCTTCGAAGCCCTTGAGAACAGCATAGATTTGGACGATCTAAACAACATGGTGGTGGATACTGTCCGTACGGTAGGGTCAAAGTTCTTTAAGACCCGCCGTCCCAAGATAAAGAAACTCTCCGACCACACACTCCTACTCATGGGTCAGAGACGGGAAATGAGGCTCCAGAGCTCAGCGGATGCTCATCGTTATCGGCAGCTCAATAGACAGATATCTAAGTCATTGACGAGCGACCTTCGCCAATTTAATACGGATCGTATTAAAGAGGCCATCGAGCGGAATAAAGGCTCCAAAGTGTTCGCGAGAGATCTGTCTATCGGGCAAAGCCAGATGACGAAGCTGAAAACTGACGACGGACGCATCATCTCATCGAAGCCTGAAATCCTGGGGGAGATCGAGCGTTTCTATGGGCAGTTATATTCCACGCAGACACCTGTTGAAAGCAAGGCTAAAGATCCCAGAGCCAAGCTTACCCGACACTATACCCAAGATATCCCGGACGTCAGCCTGTACGAGATTAGTATGGCTCTCAAACAGCTGAAAAACAACAAGGCGGCGGGCGACGACGGAATCACTACAGAACTTCTGAGAGCGGGCGGTAAGCCGATACTCAAAGTCCTCCAGAAGCTTTTCAATTCCGTCATCGTCGAGGGCAGAACGCCGAAGGCATGGAACATAAGTGAGGTGATTCTGTTCTTTAAAAAGGGTGACAAGTCCCTCTTAAAGAACTACAGACCCATCTCACTTCTGAGCCATGTCTATAAGTTGTTTTCGAGAGTCCTTACGAATCGTCTTGCTCGCAGGTTCGACGACTTCCAACCCCCCGAACAGGCCGGGTTTCGAAAAGGCTTTAGCACCATAGACCACATCCACACGCTGCGGCAGGTTATACAGAAGACCGAGGAGTATAATCTGCCACTTTGCTTGGCGTTCGTGGACTATGAGAAAGCCTTTGATTCGATCGAAACCTGGGCGGTGCTGCAGTCTCTCCAAAGGTGCCAAGTGGACTATAGGTATATCGAGGTGTTGAGGTACTTATACAAAAATGCCACCATGTCGATCCGAGTACAGAACCAGAGCACAAATCCTATCCAGCTGCAGCGTGGTGTGAGACAGGGAGACGTTATTTCTCCGAAACTGTTCACAGCTGCGTTGGAGGACATCTTTAAGCTCTTGGACTGGAAAGGACTCGGCATCAACATTAATGGCCAGTACCTAACACACCTTCGTTTTGCCGATGATATAGTCCTTATGGCTGAGACCATGGAAGACCTGAACATAATGCTCGAAGATCTCCGTAGTGCTTCCCAAAGAGTGGGTCTCAGGATGAACATGGATAAGACGAAAATTATGTCAAATGCCCATGTTGTACCCTCTCCAGTTCATGTTGGGAACACTACACTTAAAGTTGTTGACCATTACGTATACCTAGGACAGGCAATCCAGTTAGGTAAGTCCAACTTCGAGAAAGAGATCTCTCGTCGAATCCAACTCGGGTGGGCAGCATTCGGGAAGCTTCGAAAAATCTTCGCGTCCGACTTACCTCAGTGTCTCAAGACGAAAGTCTATGAACAGTGTGTGTTGCCAGTGACGACTTACGGCAGTGAAACGTGGTCGCTAACTATGGGTCTCATAAGGAGGCTCAAGGTCACCCAGCGTGCAATGGAGAGAGCCATGCTCGGCGTTTCCCTGCGTGATCGAATCAGAAACGAAGAGATCCGCAAGAGAACTAAAGTAACCGACATCGCTCGAAGGATTGCTCAGCTGAAGTGGCAATGGGCGGGACACATAGCGAGAAGAACCGATGGCCGTTGGGGCGGAAAGGTTCTGGAATGGCGACCACGCACCGGACGGCGCTCCGTGGGTAGGCCCCCGACAAGGTGGACCGACGATCTGGTGAAGGTCGCGGGAAGCCGCTGGATGCGGGCAGCGCAGGACCGATCGTCGTGGAGATCCTTATGGGAGGCCTATACCCAGCAGTGGGTGTCGTGCGGCTGATATGATGATGATGATGATGATGACTAGACAAAAATGTTTGATAAGTTTATTATTCTATATATTGGGATAACTGCTCTATTTAACAGTATTTTTTTACTGAGGCAAATCTTCATAGTTTTAAGTCTGTAGAGGATTTTCGAAAAAAAAGGGAAGAGAAAATTTTCGCCACGCGACACAAAAATATTTTTTTTGCCAGTTACTTGACAAAAATGTTTGACAAGTTTATTATTCTATATAGTAGAATAATTGAGCTATTCACCGATATTTTTTTTCTGGAGCAAATCCTCATAGTTTTAATCACATAGTAATTAATTTGAATTTACTACTTCAAATCTACAAAACTAAAAATGCTTTTGTTTGAAATTCGTCTTTTTTGTAATTATTTAATAAACTATAGTATTTACAAAAAACCATAGTAAGATAAAATATGTTGTCAAGGATATTACCTACCCTAAGACACCTTATTTGTTTAAATCGGACAAGTGGTTGTTGAGAAAATTAACCAATTTCCGATACTCGACTTCCGCAGCTTTTAACTCCCCCCCTCCCCCCTCCACCACATTATAATGCGACAACCGGTGTATTCTTGTTCAGGAGATCATGCTGAAGACAATGATACCGGTTGTCGGTGGAGCACTCGCTTGTCCAACGGGAATCGTAATTAGACGACTTTCGTAAATGTGGCATCTTCACTATATTGTAAATTACAGTATTGTTGGTACGATCCGGTCTGCCTATCTATTGTCTAATTTCAAAATCTATCGCAATCGCTTTCAGGATGTGATACATTGCTACTTGTTTTTGGCACAAATAAGAACATACCAAAGAAATGTAGCAATGTGTTACATCCATCTGTCAAATGAAAGCGATTGCGATAGATTTTGAAAATAGACAATTAGCCCGCGGGCCGCATAAAACAGTAAAGAAGATCACCAATGATTAGTTTAAATTTATAAATAAAATATAATAGGCCTGCTAAAATATGCATCATTATTACAAATCCTTAACATAAAAATAATTTAACTTTCTCCATTTGTTATCTTATTATGATTAATGAATTATGATATCTTTATCACTTAAAAAATGCGACATTATAAGTAATCTAGAAAAGTCCATTTAGTCATATAAACGTAATAACAATAATAGCAAGGTCATGCGCTCACATGTTTATTAGCGATATCACGTTATTGTAGATAATAGGTACTGTTGTTACGAATTTTAATTACTTATCGAAGAATACGAATGTCACCCACCACACCCGCGTGATCCAATAATCAACTTAAATAATCGGAATAGATGATGTTATTGTTAATCTAAATTTCTAAATGCCAATCTAATATAATCTAAATTCTTATCAAAGAAACTAATCATGTGTGATGTTTTATTTACTTCCGTTATGTTTTATAGTGACAGTCGAAAAATTCCTAGGAAACCTTTGCAAAAAGTATCCTATGTTTTAATCCAGGGTATAAACTATCTGTGTGCCAAGTTTCATCCAAATCTGTTCCGCCGTTTTTGCGTGATTGAGTAACAAACATTGCGACCAACAACGCACGAGCCGAGCGAGCGTAGCGAGCGTCCGGCGAAATGCCAAAACCGACATGCTGGCGTGTATGCAAGTTGTTATGCTAATAGTCGTTATAATTAGTAATCGTTATGGGTAAAAATGTATGCAATAAAAAATTATGCTTTTTGATCATTGTGACAATGGTTTATGCGGAATGGAGTAGCGTAAACATTTATTCGGTAAAATTGTTATGCGAATCGATCATTCTGCCATAAAACCCAATAAATAAACCCCATAAATGTCAATGTATATTATGACTTAACATTTTATGCATTCACATATGGACCCGTTCCAAACTTTGTTAATGGTTGGTAAAAAGTACTGCGAATGTCGATTTTTTTGGTTTAATCAAAGTTGATTACCTAAGTACGTCATTGTGTGTGTTTGTTTTTCACACAATCCAAGTGCATAATAATAATCGAATTACATAATAAATGCACCTATCGCATTTTATATGATTGCGATTATATTGTTGTTATTTAGGTACCTACTTTTATATCAAACAAAACACTTCACTTTACACACTTGTGACTTGTTGATGACATGGGACTTAATTCAATGTTTGTTTTACTCATATTCGCTTAGATGTACCTATGTAGGTAAGTGTTATCGCCAGAGCACGGAATACGTTAATGTGCGCATTAACTATAGTTAATCTGCAAGCTATTACGTTAAAGTGCGAAATTTCAGTCGCATAATGGCGGAGTTTGACATTTTGAGTAAAAACAAACATCTAAAACAAGCAAGTTTCTCTTCTTGTTACACACAGGAGCAAAACATTACGGCATAATACTTAGGTATTCCTAACACCAAAATAACTCAATAATTTGGTAACAGAGCAAAAGTACCAACATTCTTGTCCTTGTTTTTACCCGACTGCAAAGAAAGGGTTATGTTTTTCGCGCGTATCTTGTATGTTTATAAGTTTGTATGTAGTATTCTTTATTACCTTTATATCTTAAGATTATTAATATAATTGAAAAATATTAGAAAAAATCGACTCACCCGTAGCAGCTCAGACGGGACTCGAACCCGCACCCTTAGGATTCCGGCCCAATGCACTAACCAATTATGCTACCGAGTCGCTAGCGAGCTTGGCGAAATTTTCTAATACTTTTCACGTTTATAATATTAAAATTTATTATTAAAATAGCATTGTGAATGCATAAAATCTAAAAGTTTAAAAACCTTTATATCTTTCAAACGGCTGAATGGATTTTTACCTAAATCTACGACATATCTTCCACTGTCTTCTGCAGTTTTATCACGATCGAGTCTCAACTTTACATTGCTTTAATTATTTCAGACACTGCCACGAAAGTCTATCGGAAACAGACTTAGAGAAGCTGCTTCGGAAACGTGGGTCAGACTATGACGCCATGGTGCAGACACATAGAGAACAGAGGGCGTTTGAGGAAAACGTCGCGCGCAGCCTTAAAGATGTCGGGGTACAAGTCGAGATGGCTAGCAGGTATGGAATATTGTTATATTTTATATTTTTCTAGGCACAAATTGCACAATGTGCAGTGGTGGCCAGATAATTAAGGATCAGAGTTTTCAGTTTCAGGATTTCCATACATTTTTATGCTGATTTCCGCGGCTTTTTGAACATACCCTTATATTCTTAGAATGTTGATCGGATCAGTTAATCGTTACCAAATACAGTACAAGGATTATTAACAACAAAGTACTTATCGTCGATGGGTGTGCAAGACCGCGTAAAACCAGTTTTAGTCCGTAAGCCCGCGACAATATTGCCTACGTCATATGACATCACGATGAAATGCATGGCGCACGGTCGGAAATGTTGTGCATAGCGAGGATCAGAAGATTATCGCAAATAAAATTGGCCGGAAAATTGAGAAAATCCTTCACTTCCGGTCAAAATTTTAAGGTTTTATTTACGTCATGTGACATCAATACGAGACCCGTGGCATCATTTAGCCTTCAATAGTAAAGAGAGTTAACATTCTGTCACTTCTGAAATGGCCTGAAAGTACTTGACAGGCTTCCGGCCATTTCAGAACTGTCAGACTTATGTAAACTCTCTACTTAACTATTGAAGGGCTAAATGATGCAACGCCACGGGTCTCGTACTTATGTCACATGACGTAAATATAACATTAAAATTTTGACCGGCAGTGAAGGATTTTCTCAAGCTTCCGGCCAACTTTATTTGCGATAATCTTCTGATCCTCGCTCTGCACAACATTTCTGACCGTGTGCCATGCATTTCATCGTGATGTCATATGACGTAGGCAATATTGTCGCGGGCTTACGGACTATTTGCAATACCGCGTATTTAAGAAAGTCCCAAAATTAAGATTTTGTGCTAGCAGCTTCGATCTGGCAAGCAGATTCTCCTTATAGAACTCACGCGATTTGAATAAGCCAATAAGGAACGTATACTAGCGAGAATAAAAGCTGTTTAAATCTCATTATTAATAACTGATAAGGTGTAAATTGCGTATGCAAAATTTATAAATTGGCCCAATTAGTCTCTTAATATTTCAAACGCCACAGTCAAAAGATAACGATAAGAGACCGCACAAACGACAATGAATGAATGAAATATTGTTTGAAATACATGTTCAAGATAATAGACTAATATAATAAATAACAACGCCCAATACTACAATGCTCTCTTAATTTTGTGCTAATCAGGAGTAGGGTTACCAGATCTATTTAATGAAATTGGCTGATTTTTTCCCCTGACTTGTTAGTTAATTTCCTGACATTTTGTAGACCTTCATCTACATTTTTTTATTGGTAACTGGGCAGGCATTTGACCACCATCTTGCTTGGTGAACAGGATGTGGTCTAAGATGTAGCATACTTGCCCAGGAAATGCCTATTGTGTTCATTGAGTTGACGTTAAGTATTTTAGTCTCACTAAAATGATTGACAAATGATGTGTTTTCACTTTTTGGGATTTCAAAAATCCCTGACAACTACAGTTTTTCCTGATATTTTGTTCATTTGAAAATTACCTTCGATGTTTGCAGGTTTATATTTATGCCTCGTTTTTAAAAAAACTTATGTATATTTTTTATTCAAAATGGCCTGGACATTTTTGTCCCCCGTTCGTTACAAAGATTATGACTCTAACAATTTTTTTTATGTTTTCTATTTCATTTTTTAGAATGACATACAACGACGAATTGATAAATTGGTGCGACGTAGTTGTTCCTTGTGGAGGTGACGGCACCTTCCTGCTAGCAGCCTCTAGAGTAAGGGACGCAAAGTAAGTGTTTTACACTAACTTTTTTTAAATTTATTAAACAAACAAGAACGTCAATGTTCTAAAACTTTTATGCACGAATGTTTAAACACTAAGCTAATGCCACTGTGTTAAATGAAAAAAAAAGGTTTGGGAAAGTTAAGTATACAACCTGTTACAAAAAACCCCTAAAGCCGAATATTGTAGAAAGGGACTGTCAGGGACTGACAACTGATCAAACTGAACAACTTTTACTATGGGACCAACTATGAAATTGCGAAAAAAAACCAGCTGTTTCATACTTTTTTCGTTATTAACTTTTGTATGAAACAGCTGTTTAAGGCGAGGCCAGTTCACGATCTGATGAAAAGTCTGATTTTTGAACTTCCAATGTGAAGAACTGATGTAGAATTACTGTAGACTGAAAAAGAAACGAAGAAACAAAGTAACCGAACATAATATTGAAAAATGGCATGGCAACTCTGTAAAAAAATCCTGAATAACACCATAAAAACTTTGAAATAAATTTCAAATCGTCAGATTTCGTAATTTTCAACGACAGTGATATGATTTTTTATGCAAAAAGGATACTTAGCTTTTTTTATTGATCTAACACAATAACCGAGTACTTTTTTAATGAATGATCCAGTATTTTAGAAATCAATAAAAACTAAATTTCGTCAAATTTCTGGCGAAGCGTCAATAAAAGCTATGCAATATTCAACCTTATTCTAAAGACATAGTGAAAGAGTAAATTTCGTGAACTGCCTCGCCTTAAGCAAATCAGTGGGCAGATTAGACTTTAAATTATTAACAAAAAGACATGTTTTTGATAAACAAGTGAATATAAAATTTTGCCAAATTCTTTTTTTATATTTAAAAAAAAAAAAAAAAAATTAAATTATTATATTTTATACTAATTTTATCATTATAAATAAATTCTTTATATTATCAAATTAAATTTTTATTTTACTTAAAATTATTTATAATAAATTATAATTTCTAAACAATATAAATTTTAAATTTTTTAAATAAATTTATTATTTATTATAAAAATTTAATTTAAAACAAATATACAGACGAACATAGAACCTCCTCCTTTTTTGGAAGTCGGTTAAAAAGACGAAAATGGGGTACATTTAGAGTTTATGGGCTATACTAATAAGGCTAAAATTTCCAGCAAACCAGTGATTGGGTTCAACAGCGCCCCCCACAAGTCAGTGGGCAGATTATGTCTCCCTACTTGGTGTTCTAATAACGTGAAAGGTGCGCTTCAAGCACTAAAAGAGGTAAATATTTTATGCCAATATGATCCTTATGTGTATTAAGGTGCATGAGACAGAGCTACAGGAGAAGCGCTTCGGAGGTGCTTATAACAATAGGCACGCAGCGCTGTGCAATTTGAAATTGTACTTTATTGCCGTGCAGCGAGAGTAGCTTATTTTTTGATTGTCCTCGCGCGGATGGGCTTCTGTACGTTTAGTACTATTATACACCGTTAATTTTTAAGTAAATCTAAAAATGGGAATTACAGACCACGTTTCTAAATATGAACGTGCAGTTAAAAATAAAAAAAATATTAGTTTGGAAATATCTGAAAAAAATCTTGATTAATCGACAAACTCACAAAAACAGCAAGAGGCGTGCGTTGATTTATTATTTTCATTATTTACGTAGGTAAACAAAGATAATCTCTTTTGATTACGCGCGTGTAATTCTATGAATGAGCTCTAAATCCAGAAATCAGTAAAATTTTGGGCCATAAACAAACCTTGACCAATTATTAAATATTGATACTTTTAACTGTACAAACTCGATTAGTTACAGGAAGATTATACTTTTAAACTTTCGCGTTGCATTTTCGTCGTAGTCATAGTCGTTAGGAACACAGGTTTTAAACGCGTTTTTAAACTAAACATAGGTGTTGGACACCTACCTTATCCCGACGTTTCGACCGAATTGCATCGGCCGTGGTCACGGGCTGGCATATACTCATTTCATTTTTAGATATACTTAAAAAATTACCGTATATATTCTGTGGCCAAGGCTCTTTTACAACTAATTTCTTTTCCAAAAGACCTTATGTAGTTCTAACTAGGTTAGATTTAAAACAGTCTTTTATAGATTGATTTGTTACATACGAGTATTTTGTAAGACCATCTTCAATTGATTTTTTGTTAATATTTTAGGGTAAATTCAGATGGATGCGTCGCACTAGGATACGGACTACAATCAGATGTGAACAAA
Organism: Agriphila straminella; assembly: GCA_950108535.1. Taxonomy (NCBI): domain Eukaryota; kingdom Metazoa; phylum Arthropoda; class Insecta; order Lepidoptera; family Crambidae; genus Agriphila; species Agriphila straminella. The sequence continues at coordinate 16,346,995 of OX467304.1, forward strand.
AATTGTTAGACAAAATAACTCCGATAGATCTACACACGTTACACTTTCGCAGGTAAATATAATTTATTTTTATTTTATTTTATTAATCTTATTGCACAGCAATACATAAGTTATTGTCACTTGTATTATAGACAAAATACTAACATCAAATATTAGTGACAGAATATTAATAAGAAAATATCCATCACAGTACGTACAGTCGATCCAAGAAAATGTTGAGCACTTTAGTACTGTGTCAAATTAAATAACAGACAAAGCAAAGAGTGACAGTGACATGTTAGTATTACAGAAGTTTCTATATGACAAGGTTCTAAGTATGCTCTACATTTTGATGGGCCGACTGTACTGCCAAGATACCATTAAGAACTAGTGACATGACAAGTCAGTCAGTGAATTCCAGTAACAAATATTAATCACAGAATGTCTGACAACAAACACCAGCGTCGAAATTACCAACAAATAACCAGTAAACATTAAGAACCTTAATCATAAACGCCTTATAATTCTTTTTTAGACTCTACTTTTACCGTTAAATATGTTTTTTTTTTATTTATTTATCCAAATAACATTACAATTTACCCTTATCATTTGTCAGAAGAGTAAATGAAACAAAACACTTTATAACCTTGTTTGTTTTTAATTATTAAGGCGGTAATAAATGTCGAAATACAGCTACGAAATATTAGTGACTAAACATTAGTAACAAACAATATCATAGTCACAAAATATCAGCTCCAAATACTAGTAACAAAATACCTGTGACCAAATATCACATGATATTCCAGATACCCTCCGGTTTCACACGACCACGATAGCGCGGAGTCACAAGAGGCACAAACCAACTTCAACAATAATAATAGTATTGAAAGTAACACGTTGTCAACGAAGGTTCTACCATTTTTGGCGTTAAATGAAGTAAGTATTGCTTAAGATTTATTTATTTAAAAAATATAACAAATAAAAAATAGGTTAAATAATTAATAAAAAAATATTAAACTTGTGCGAATGAATTTGTATTAAAATGATGTAATAATGTTTTCTATCATAAAAAGTCTTGTTTTATTTTTAACTATTATCGGAAAAGAGTATTTAATTAATGTAATGATGGTAACACTGATTTTACAAAAACACATGTTACTAAATATTTATTTATCCTGGCTGTATAGTAAAGAATCCTTTTGCATTTTTCGGAAATATAAAGAATGAATTTAACAAATGACAGAAAGATATGGCCAGTCTACGAATTAGAGAGAAAAATTTAAATATTTATACAACTTTAGCACAAATAGTCCTCCCTTCCTTTAAACAGTATTCGATTAATATATCTGTCCCTTTCCTTCCAACGCAGGTGTTCATAGGAGAGAGCGTGACGTCAAGAGTTTCTCTGCTCAGGTTACAAATTGATAACGGAAAGTGGACGCACACTAAAAGTTCAGGGTTGTGTGTCACAACGGGAACCGGAAGTACGTCATGGCATTTCAGGTATGTACTTAGTACTGAAACATTTTTTTTAGTTAAAATTTCACTCTAAGCGGCACTAAACGAACTGAACGTTCTTTTATATCTTATGGAACGCTTCAAAATATAAGTATTAGGTGCTAACCTATGAAATCGCTGACTTGTTATTTGTATAATATTTTATGTAATTTGTTAAGGCGCTGTAGGTAGTGAAACTAGCGCCGCCACTACATTTATTTTTATTACTCGTAAACCAAGTCAATATTTAAAAAAAGCTCATGTAATAATTTCTTAAATTGTCTCTAATATTTTTTGAATAACTCTTCAACAGTTTTCATTCTTTCTGTTACTCAAAGTGGCTACTTTTGGCAATTATGGATTTTAAAACTTACAGAATAAATGATAACTGTTGAAGAGTTATTCAAAAAATATTAGAGACAATTTAAGAAATTATTACATGAGCCTTTTTTAAATATTGACTTGGTTTACGAGTAATACAAATAAATGAGTGGCGGCGCTAGTTTCCCTACCACAGCGCCTTAAGGAAAAAATTAAGAATCAGTTAAATTAGGTACAACGAAAAAATATTGACATTCGGTTACCAGAAAGGAGTTTCACTGGTTTTTTTTATTTTACAGCCCCCCTAGAATAACCACCGACACGCGATGATTTATAGCGATTTATCTCTTTTAGCTGTCAAAAGACAATGGATTTTGACAGTTGAGTGTCGATAAAACGCTATAAGTATTCGATAAGATAATATCTTATATCGATCATTATAATATTATTATAATGATCGATATAATTATAATAACCATTCAGGTCATAGGGGGTGATAATATTATATCATGTCATAATCATATTTCGATATAAATCATAAAGGTTATGAGATAATTAATTTAATTTTTTTAGAAAAAAATTGGCAATTTCTTAGGCAAGAATTTAATATTGAATTTATAAAGTTATAAAGATTTTCATAAGTATATTTTGTTCACAGTATAAACTGCCTCCGCACCCATTCAGTGCTAGAGCTAATGAATATCCTATCTGAAGAGTATGGAGTGAAGGTAGACACGAGCTTGGAGAAGGCGCGTGAAGTCGCCGAGAGATATAACCAGAAACTTATGTTCGCTGCAGGTAAATAATAATAACACTTTATTTTCGACTACAAAAGTTTTACATAGAATGTAAAGGTGCTCCTACACAGCAGTTATATAACGTTATATTATAACAAATGTTATGCATAACAACATAACATCGTTAGGGGTTATTTTGTAACACGTATAACTGCTGTGTGGGAGCACCCTAAAATTAAGGTGCAATCCGCGCAATATACACGCTGACTTTTTTATCATTTGGTTCCCGCAGTGGGGTGGTCCCACTCATGATTTCAAGCAACTTTTACCATGGTCACAGAATACATAATAGTACAAGCACAGAAGATCCACTCCGCAAAGTTATTTAAATAAATAGCGACTCTATCCAAGACGCAATAAAGTGCAATTCAGGTCGCACACCGCTCCCTTGCCTACAGTTATATTCACCTAGAAGTTGCCTCTCTTTCTATCGCGTAGCTCTTATTTCTTCTAACGACTTCAGGGTTGTCTTCTTTTAAATAATAATTAATCTGAATACCTTATTTATTACAAGTTATTGTGTTAGCATTGTGAGGAGCTCGGTGGAGCAGTGGTTTAGCGCCTGGCCCAGAGATTGCGGAAGTTAGGCAACGTTCGCAAGGGTCGGTCATGGGATGGGTGACCAAAATTTATTATCTCGAGCTCCTCCGTGCTTCGGAAGGCACATTAAGCCGTTGGTCCCGGCTGCATTTGCAATCGTTAACACACACCAATCCGCATTGGGCCCGCGTGGTGGGTTAAGGGTTTCCCTTATTATTTTGTAAGTAGGTAAGTAAGTACCTACTAAATTATTATTTCAATAAATAGTTGGGTGAAGATTGTTTAGCAAATAAGACAAGTACCTACCTATCTAAGAATAAACGGACTATACCTACTAAATACTGACTAGGTTTGTTTGTATCACAGATAATAATAATATTCATTCTAGTGAATCTACCTATTACTAGACAAGCATTCTTTTTACCTTTCGATGTCGATTGGAAGTGTGAAAAACGTAAGGTTCGGATCCATTGCGATGCAATATCAGGGGGGTATCACTCCGCGCTTAAACTTTTATATTAGCCTACTGCTCGCGGCCCACTCCAAGAGGGCCATTGTCGAGGGATATCACCGCGTCGACCGAAACGCGCGGCGTGTGCAAGCGACGAGAGCGCAGCGCGTGAACGTCACGAACGAAACGAGTCAGTCAAGCGCCGAATGCGAAACTGCATGCACTTCGTTTTTGATACTTAATTACTAACGTACCTACCTACTTACCAAAATTTTATTGTATTTTTTGTATACATATTTACATACTTAGTTGTATCGAAGTTCGTAATATGATACCAGTAAAGAAAAAAGCTAAAAAATACTATTTTTTTTTCACCCATCCCATAACCGACCCTTGCAAAAGTTGCTTAACCGCCGCAATCGTTGGGCAAGGTGCTATACCACTGCGCCATCGAGCTTCTCTAACTACATAGAAATACTTATTATTTATGCTCTTTAAATATGCTCAGCTCACCTATTAGGTAGATTTATTTTATTTTATAAGTAGGTACCTATTAGTAATTTCATTGTTTATTCATGGGCATAACGAATGTTTTCTATGATATCAGTAACTAGCGAGTAGCAACCCCGAAATGTGTCGGTTGAGACAGAGCTATGCGACAGAAAGAGACGCCTCTCTTTCTTCTTCGTAGGTGCATATAATTTTATCCACGCAGCGTTGTGCAGTTTGAAATTGTACTTTATTGCCGTGCAGCGAGAGTAGCTTATTATTTGATGGTCCTCGCGGGGACCGACTTCTGTACGTTAGTACTATTATATATTCTGTGGCAATATGCCTTCATTTTGGTTAAACATGCAAACGAACGACGCAACAATACGCGAACGCGGCGCGTGAATGAGTATCGAAATCGAACTAATGTTGCTAACGTGCGACCCGGCCGGCACGCGGCGGCCCTCTGAAATTAGTCCGTCCGAACCTGACCGCCGGCTACTTGTAGCTTCGTACCTAAAGAGCGGAGTGCGCCTAGCCTGCCATGGGACCAACTCTGATATCGCGAAAATCAGCTGTTCCTTACATTTAGGTAGAGTTTTTATTGCGCGATATTTGTGTTGACCCCATAGTAAAAGTTGCTTGTAATCATGAGTGGAACCACCCCATTGCGGGAACCAATGTCTTCGCCATTTAATTTCAATTGATTTTAAAATTGAGTAAAATAATCATAAATGTGTGTGTGTGTGTTAGAATAAGAAGTAATATAATGCATTTTTTTAACTTAAATACGAAGACATTAAGGTTCAAAATTAATTAAAGATTTGTGATACGTTCCGCAACATGTCAATATTGTCAGTCTTTGTTTGTATTTTGTATTTCTACTGCGTTTCTTACCTGCGAGCCTTTTTCAGTCATCCTTGTATATTCTAGCGGAAATGACGTGTTACAAAAATCCTTAATGCCGAATATGGTAGATAGGGACCATCAAACTATATTATTAATTTTTTCGTTCACAGATTCTGAACAAATGGCGTACAGTGTGAGAGAATACATAACATTCGAAGACTGGCCCGCTCCTAAAGGGCTTAGAGTAAGAGATAAGGCGTCTTCCGTCAAGGTGAAGTCACACTGTACTGATGCTGGTGAGTTTTATAATTATAATAACATTTATAATCGTAATTATAAGTTGTATAAACAATCATGATGATAACTTGTATAATGACGAGTAATCCGCGAAAAAAGGGTTGAGAGTTAGAGACAAGGCGTCCTCCGTTAAAGTGAAGTGACATTGTACTGATGCGTGAGTTTTATAATCATAATTATAAGTTGTATAATGACGAGTATTCCGCGCAAAAAGGGTTAAGTTGAGAGTTAGAGACAAGGCGTCTTCTGCAATAGCCACATTGTCCTGATGCAGGTGAGTTTTATAATTTACAAGTATGCAAAATTTCATGATGATCGGTTCAATAGTTTAGACGTGAAGGCGTTACAAACAAACAAACAAACGGACTTGTCTTGTAAGTGGCTTTCTCTAAAAGGCTACGGAAATCTGAACTGAATATATTAATATTGATTTTTTTTTTTGATTTTAGCATTCACAATGCTATTTTTATATATTGTTACTTAATATAATTGAAAAATACTAGAAAAAATCGACTCACCCGTAGCACCTCAGACGGGACTCGAACCCGCACCCTTAGGATCCCGGCCCAATGCACTAAGGGTGCGGGTTCGAGTCCCGTCTGAGCTGCTACGGGTGAGTCGATTTTTTCTAGTATTTTTCAATTATACCGGGTGTAACAAGACACTCAACGAAGCCGAGGTCTACGTATTCTGTCTGCCCATCATCAGGACCATTTCTATTCAAAATTATTGCTGGGAAACGACTTTCATTTTTGGTGTTAAAAAAGCCTTGCATACATTACCACGCAATGTAACGCGTACAAAAGACCGCGCCTGCGAGTGTATGCTACACAGCTGCGTGCGGCCGAGTTGAAAGGCATCGTTTATGTGCGTGCTCATGAAATACATTGAGTGATGACGTTTTGAAGCCATTGTTTGTTACGAAATACATAAAATTTTGATGATGTTTCTGTAGACAAAAATTAGGAAATAACGAATAAAATAAGATTTCATCAAAATTTTGAAAAAAAAATTGGCTTTGACCTTCAATAACATCGTAGCTATTGGTTTCCCATGCATAGTCTAAAAGACAAAAATGATCCTGATGATGGGCGGAATGCGTGGACTTCGGCTTCGTTGAGTGTCTTGTTACACCCGTTATTAAGTAACTTAATGAATATTATAATTTATTAATAGTATTTTTTTTGCACGTACATATAATGCGATTAAATTGACAATAGACAGTGATCCGCTGCAACTTCACTCGAGAATGTATGGCAAAGAGTAAATTCGTTTTGTACCCTAAGCACTCTGAAGTCACCCATTTCAGTTATAGATTGTTAAATTAAGCGCATTGTGAATGTATATAATTATATAATGGTATATATAAATAGTGTATAATTATATCTTGATCGAAGAGTTATAGGTATAATATAATAATTAATAATCTTGATAATCGAGGCAAGTTTTTTTTTCTCTAGGTCTAGTCGTAGACGGCAGTGTCTCGTTTCCATTCAATGACGGCTGTGAAGCAACTCTTGAGGTGCACCCCGAAGATGCGCTGATGACTGTACACATGGACGATGAGTTGCCATACTGACATTAACTTCACTGGATATTGTCATAGGGTAGAATATTGTAGTGCAAGAAGTTTAGTAACCGTGCGTTCAGCAGGGTCCTATTTCACCAAGTCGACATTTGTCAGTAGTTTTTGGCGTCATTTTGTCGGGTTCAGTTCGGTAGCTATTTTAATTATTTGCAAATTGTTTTAAAGTGTGTTGTGTCTTAAAATTGGTGCAGTTTTGTGGAACGAGTGTCTACGTATCTGAACAATATGTGGGATAATTGAAATAGTTGCGATCTTGGTTGTGTGAAGCTGAGACTTTTATTGTAGAGGTGGCTACCTCGGCAGAACTTACCGAGTAAAAACTGTATCGATATATTTGATGCCAATTGCTAAGCAGCATTGGAATGCGATGCAATCGCATTCTAATGTAAACTGAAACAATACCACTGAATTATTTAACACTTGACACTGGCAAAAATTACTCCCTGAAGAGGAGTAGATTGCCATAACAAAAATAAGAAGAAGAAGACATTTGTCAGTGACATAATGTTGGTTGATTATACAATAATTGTGTTCTGTTCCTTACTATTTAAAGTTGAATTTGGAAAGAATACCAAAATTTGTACCCAGATAAAAATCCATCCTGTATACAGTGCGAAGCAAACATCTTTTGAAATCGAGTGGGGATTACGCAGAACGCGTATTTAGTGTATGCGTAGCGGTGAGGGGCGCGGGCATTAAGGCGAGGCAGTTCACGAAATTTACTCTTTCACTATGTCTTTGGAATAAGGTTGAATATTGCATAGCTTTAATTGACGCATCGCCAGAAATTTGACGAAATTTAGTACATTTTTATTGATTTCTGAAATACTGGATCATTTATTAAAATTGTACTCTGTTATTGTGTTAGATCGATAAAAAAACTATCCTTTTTGCATAAAAAAACATATCACTGTCGTTGAAAATTACGAAATGTCAGATTTCGTAATTTTCAACGACAGTGATGGAAATTTATTTTTATAATAAGTTTTATGGTGTTATTCAAGATTTTTTTACAGAGTTACCATGCCATTTTTCAATATTCTGTCCGGTTTTTCAGTCTACAATAATTTTTCTGAAGTAGAATTCTACATCAGTTCTTCACATTGGAAGTTCAAAAATTAATCTTTTGATCAGATCGTGAACTGGCCTCGCTTTAATGGCGGATGAGGATATTAATTTCACTGTAGGCGTATTATAAGTTTACGCTTACTTATCGATAGTGAATGTTGTTGACATTTGTATGACAACTTTTAGTTTAGTGTAGTTACCGCCAGAGGCGCTGTACCAAATTGCGTACAAAATTGCTTACTACAGTCGCTTCTGAGTAAAGTAAACTGTGCAAACTCATAAAGGCACTGGATATTGTCAAAAATAGAATATTATACTGCAAAAAGTTTAGTTCTTATTTGCCGCGACAAAAAAAAATTGACTGTACCGTATTTGTTTTAACGAGAGACTGAAATGTCAAAATTGTTACAATCTTTACAGCTTGGCCAAAAGTCGAAAACGGAAATGAATTTATCTTTACTAGCAACACGTGGTTTTTGCATACAAAATTAGTATATAGTTGCTATACAATCCACTCCACAGACTGTACATGTCTTACATAAAACATAAATTAAAAACATCGATCAGGAATACCCTAGATCAGAGTCTCAAAAACGGCATCTCGAAATAACGCCCCACTTTCAAACTGGGCGCTTATTTTGCACAAAGTATTCTCTTCTCCGTTTCTTACTATTTAAAGTTGAATTTGGAAGGAATTTGTACCCAGATAAAAATTCACCCTGTATACAGTACGAGGCAAACTTCTTGAAATTGGGTGGGGATTGCGCAGAACGCGTATTTTGGATAGGCGTAGCGGTGAGGGGCGCGGGCGGCGGGAGACCGGCGCGCGCTATTGGTCGCTCGCAAGTGCACATGCGCGAACTTATCCCCACTCCATCGAAAAATGTCAAGATCTTTGCCTCGTACTGTACTTGTGCAATAAGATACTTTGAACGGCAATGTCGCGACAAACAAAAATAATGTGGTCAGAGTTTAATTTAAGTAGACTATTACTAGTTTGAGTCTTATATCGTTGTTGTAGATTCTATTTTGCTTTGCACGAGCTATTGTCCATCATGATTAATTAGTTAGATACCTAAGGATTCGCACTGAGCAATTTGTGATCTTATTTTTGGATTGTTGATTAAGAATGACTTGGCAATGTGACGTCACTATTTGAAAATCTTGGCTTCGATTATGATGATAAACGAGAACTTAAGTTCTGCTAAGAGAATAGAATAAACGAGAACTTAAGCGGCAGTCAGCGGCAAAATCGCTACGGGCTCTTAAGAGCTACCGCTCTTTTGCCTTTCAACATATATTTCAGTTTTTAGTTGCTGAAGTACAAAAAGTTATCGTATTTGCCAGTTCACATAACTGTTAAAAACGACAACTTTTTGTACTTTAGCAACAAAAAACTGAAATATATTTTAAAATGTCTGTAATCTTATATTGCAAAAAGTGGCCGAGACATGTTTTTAAATTACGCACTCAGTTTTAAGAAATCTTGAGAAAACATGAAACGTGCGAGCGACAGAGCTGCAATCAGCGGCAAAATCGCTACGGGCTCTTAGCTTGAAAAAAAAAACTAAAATGCCAAGTCATTAAAGTGAGACGAAATTATGTATTTTTTTATAAATTTGTAATTGTAAATAATAAATTAATTTAGTATAAGACTGATGGATTAGTATAAGTATAAGTTATTAACAAACACTGTTTTAAGGAAAGTTTAAAATATTTAAGCCGCTCGCGAAATTATTTGTGCATTTTCCATTCTTAGTTAGTAAGCTTAAAATGTTTTTTCTATTGAGATAAACATTAATTATTTATTTATTGCAATGAGTGCAATATACGAATGTTGATTTACCCTTCATTCTTTATTTATGAGTCACGTCTAAAAATATGTAAGTAGGTATACAGTTAAGAACTTTGTCGTTTTGTTGTATTTGTTATTTGTAATTAATTTTTGTTAAAAAAGTAATTAGCTTTCAGAGTGACAAAGTTCTAAACTGTATACCTACATAATATAGACGTGACTGTACCTAACTACGTGCAGGAAATAACTTAAAATAGTCCATTTATTTTGCATCTTCTGGACAAGGTCTTAAGGGTCATATTACGATAACTTTACTTCACCTTACTTTACACTGTGTCATCACAATATTAATACGAAATATACACTGTTATGATCTTATACGTTTTTTTTATTTCTTATTCAAGTAAGTAATCATAAATTGCAATTCGTGATTCGAAATCCAGCTAGTAAAAAATTAGGAAGTTTCAATGGCAAGAATTAAATCTATATTTTATTAGAAAAGGTAATTATTAGAAAATCTATTTTATTAGAAATGTGACGTGACGTCACAAAAGGGAAATTAATCAATCTTCTCATTTTATTCACCTATTATAAGAATTTATGGAAACAAAGGAAAAATAAAAAACATAATGGAATATTTAAGTCAGTATATTTGTTAAAAAAATTCGTACACCGTCACACCTTCCGATATCGTTCCAGAATCCCGTTGTAATTAAAAAAAGTTACAATGTTAGTACACAACGGAATAGTATGAAACGGATATCGGATATTCGTTGTTACAAAAATATACATAGGAATATCCGAGTACACATACAAGCGACATTACAGGCAGCGTTGTGACTCTAAAAAAAAAACAAAAAAAAGAAGCATACAATAATGGTGGTAAAGATTTTAAAAATACAAAAAAACAATGCTTGTATTACATATTTTTAATTTGTTTTAGAATGAAAAAGATTTTACAGACATTTTTGTTTTTTCGGTTTGAATATTATTATTTATTTACTTTTTTTTTGAACTACGAGCAGTCTATTGCACTTCTTACGACTAGATAATAAAATATAAGGCAATTAATAATAATCTTAAAAAAAAACTTTTGATCAAAATGTTATTGAAGTTTATTCAAAATTTTATATAAGTAGGACCTATTGCTTCTAGTCGCAAAGCTGAAAAAAATAAAATTAAAAAGAAAACTAAGCTATCGTTTAAAATAGCACCGAAGTGGATGGACGACTGGTCAATAAAAAGAAACTTAAAAATAACTTAAACAATATGGCATTCTTTATTGTTTGATCCATAAATATTAGTTTTCGTCCAAGATTTTGTAGAAATCTTCACTTGGACGGAGAAGAAAATAGTTTTCCCAACACCTAAATAAAGATCTGTTAAAACCAAAATATTTTATTACATAAGTAAACCTTTGATTAATTTGTTTGGTTTTATTTCAGTAATTATAAACTTCAATTCTTAATCAACCCATAATTGTATATGTTTTGAATTTTTTTAAAGTGACGATAAGGCCGAAGGAAGGTGGATGCGCACTACACCCGGAATCCTCATCACTGAGGAACTGACTATCTTACCTTTAACTGTCTGAACATAACAATTTTAAAATTGTTGTTATGGCGTCAGACGTAGGTAAGATGGTGGTAGCTAGCCAGGCGGACTTGAAATAAGCCCTACCACCAACCAAACGGAGTACAATTTGTACCCCCCTCCTGGAAATCGAACCCGGGACTACTGCGTCTTACACGGATGGGTGAACCACTAGATCACAGAGGCGGTTAATTTTTTTTTATTGTATAAGTTATCAGAAGGATAGTTATTTAGTTTGAACAGGTTTTAATATCAATCCCTAAATATTTATCACACCAACATCGTGTTGGTTTTTTTTTATTTATAATTATTTACGTAGTGCAAGGCTACCTTTCAATACAAAAATTTCATTATTTTCAGAAATTGGTACCATGGAATGTATAAAATCGGAACGTGTAAAGACACTTAATTTTAATACTTTTTTCTATCACAAGTTGCTACTCTGTGGCGATTAAAAAATAAAAATCAGCGATACCGACTTCAGAAAATAATTGCAAAAAAAAAACTAAAATAAGGACGGATACAATACGCAAAATTATCACAATATTATAAATTATTACACATTTTCCTTATGGTAAGCCTTAAAATGTAATAAATTGGTAAATTACTAAAAATATAAACTAAATATTGACTTCGTTGTGATTATTGCACACAACTAATTAAGTGTAATACTAAAAAAGTATGCCATTTTATTTATATTTTATTAGGCAGTTGGTACTTTACTTATTTTTATTAATTTTAGTAATATTGTGGTGTAATTGAACAGTATACGAATTTAAAAAAAACTTTTTGATACAACCGACTTTGGCAGTGTTGAATACAATTATTATTTTTATTTGATACATGATTTTAGGAAATATTAAAACCGTTTTTAAAATAATGCAAATTACATTACGTTTTTGGAAATAGACATAAAATTAATATAAATTTTGACTCGCAAATTCGTTGCCATTTTTGTTCTAATTAAAATTTGCTCGAGTTTTAAAAACTTTGTACTCACTATTTTGTTTGTAAAAATAAACTAAAAACTTCGTTCCAATTCGAAATGCGTTCCATTTTCAAATAACTTATATCTAAAAAATTCAAATAGGTACCTATCGAATAACTAGGTAGGTAGTCAATGTAAAATAAAATTATTATTTGTAATAAAACCTTCTTCAATGAAATGTCTCATTTCAAAATTAGAACACTTGCTCGACAATATCGCAATGCCCAGAAAATCGTAATTTTCCGGGCACACGTACAGACAATCTCAGACCAAACCAAAACAAAAGACGAAACTTTTTTTTAAACCGAGCGGCATTTTCACACACTAAAAATTTATTGTGGCTTGTATTTTTTTTAAATTGGAATAGTTTAACTCGTGTGTGAGTAGCCAGTATTAGTATAAGGCCCGCTATACAACGAACTGCCGGTCCTCGAATACGTCTTGGGATTTCGTCTTCGCGCCAGAATGCAGGCGATCGCAGCGATCACGCATATCATGAGGATCACGCCGGCGATGCAGATGCCGATCGCGAAGTTGCGCTGCGATATGCAGATCTCGTCTTCTTTCTGCAATCAGAAAATAACAATTTGTAAACAAGAACGGAGCTTGTCAGACTGATCGTATATCACGTTTGTTAAGCAACGCTCACGTCTTGTAAACAAGAACGGAGCTTGTCAGACTGATCGTATATCACGTTTGTTAAGCAACGCTCAGTACGGTCAGGTGTCGGATGGGTGACCGTTAGGTGGCATTACAACTAAGCGCTTCCGTGCTTTGAAAGGCACGTTAAACCTTCGGTCCCGGTCCCGGGTCGTTAAGCCAAGTTAGAGGCTAACACCAGAGGTGGCCAGGCCACTAATCCTCATACGATAAGAAGAACTTTCAAATATCAACTTTAATACTTTCGACATTCAACGTTTACCTTCTCGCTGCCGACCTCGTCGCTCTCGAGCTAATCGGCCTCGTTGACATAGAGGCCAGTGAATACTTCGACGGTATTTGGACCATCACTTATGTACTTATTCATACTCTTAAAATTCTCGGATTTTCGAATTTTGAATCTTACGGTCTTTCGACTTTCAACTTTCAAATGTCAACTTTCGATTTTCAAAGTTTACCTTCTCGCTGACGACCTCGTCGCTCTCGAGAGAGTCTGCCTCGTTGACGTAGAGGCCGGTGAAGACTTCCACAGTGGCAGGAGAGCCTTCGTCCAGGTCACGGCGGAGACGCTTGCCTTTATCGGTGCACGATCTGTGGAACTGGACGGTAAAAGGAGTTTTGAAGTGAAAGATTAAGAAAGGAGGAGAAATATGTTTAAGAAAGTTTACAATTTAATTTAAAAAATCTTTACTACTACGTGGTCACTTCATCATTGCCGCTACCTCCCGGCCCGCTTCGTCATACCTAGCAATGCAGAGCTTAATTTTTGTTTCTGTTGATTTAATCATTACGTTCATTATTTGTGTTGTTATAATGATTAAAAGATTAAAGTTCCTACATAATAGCGAACCTAACTTGTTAGATTAATAAATGACACTCTTTGAACAAGAAAAAAATGAAAAACAGTTGAAAAACATGATTTCTTTTTGTCTACAGTACCGTTAGCTGTGACGTCATAGCGGTCGTCGACGGCAATGACGATGTGAACGCGTAGTAAGGTTATATTATATAACACCTACAGGTAATTTTAATCATTTGGATAAAAAGATGACACTCCGCGCGTGAGTATGAAGCGCTCGGCGTACCTCAGCGAGGACCATTTCATACGTCAGAAAAGATAAGAGCTACGCGGCGTTAGAAAGAGAAGCAACTACTAAGTGAATGTTTTGGAGTGGAGGGAGCGCTGTGCGACGAATTGCACTTTATTGTGTGGGAGCAAGAGTCGCAATTTATTTAAATTATTTTGCGGAGTGCAACTTCTTTACGCTAGTACCTTACTATCTATTAATTATCTATTCTGTGGTTTTACTTACACAGTCGTTCTTGCACAGCTTGACCCCGCAGGTGTAGTAGACGCTAGGGCTCCAGGCGAACTTGTGCGCGGAGAACGACACCTGCGCGCGCAGCCCGTCCGCCGCGTACGACAGCATGCCCATCACCGCGCTGTCCAGCGGACACCTGGAAAAAAATATCGTAATCCTGACATCCGCTAATTATTCCTAGGAGCAATTCATTCAAGGACCTCACTTTATGTGCTGAGATCTTTTTTAGGGTTCCGTACCCAAAGGGTCAAAACAGGAACCCTATTACTAAAACTCCACTGTCCATCAGCTGTCTGTCTGTCACCACCACGCCGTATCTCATGAACCGTGATAGCTAGACAGTTGAAATTTTCACAGGTATTTTGTGTTGCTGCTATAACAACAAATACTAAAAATAGAATAAAATAAATATTTAAGTGCTCCCATAAAACAAAGTGATTTTTTTACGGAACCCTTCTTGCGCTAGTCCGACTCACACTTGGTCGGTTTTTCCGATTTTTGACGACTCTGTATGAAATAAGTATACAGGGAGAAAAAAGCAGCCCTTGACGAGTTTCTTGCCGGTTCTTCTCGTTACAAGGTCTTCCGCTTAGGGTTTGCGAACCGATGGCGTAGCTCCTATGACATTCACAAGTGCTTGTAACAGCCAAGACTGAATAAATAATTTTCAATTTTGAAGTAAAGACTTAGGGTTAGCATCTAACTCCGTGGACCAGCAAATGAACAGCATCGTTGATTAAAGAAATCAACAGTCAAACTTTTAACAACACCCCTCAGTATGAAGGGTTGTTGCTATCCTACTACTCTAAGGGATCGGTTCCGGAACGAGGTGATCCGACAGAGAACTAAAGTCGTCTAACAGGCTGAAGTGATAGTGGAACGGCCATATTAGCCGTAGAACCGATGGCCGCTGGGACAGACGAGCTCTTGAGTGGAGACCGCGTATCAGCAAACGTAGTGTGGGACGCCCTCAGACAAGCAGGTGGAGCGACGATCTTCGCAAGTTGGCGGGCAAAAGCTGGATGAGAGGAGCCGCGGATCGTGCTCGGTGGCGTGCACTTGGAGAGGCCTATATCCAGCAGTGGATGATGATGATAGGCTGATGATGATGATGAAGCTATCCTACTCTACCAGGGACTATAATAATAATGAATGAGGACCATTACCCGTCTTCATCAATGAGTTTATGCTCGGCCCACCCGAGAGCGTCGTGCACGAAACAGTCCCGCACCAGCATTCCCACATTGTCCTGTTTTTCTAAGGACACCACGAGCGTCACCGTGTCACCAACCTTCGCTTCTGACACCTCCTGGAAATAACAATGTTTTTAACATTAAATTGTTTTCCTAGAATCGAAACATGATAATAATAATATTCTAAGATATCCTGGTTCTTTGATGACGATTTTGAATGTCTCTTACGTTTTTATCTTCAGGGTCACCCTTGAATAGCTGCATGGTGACGGACGGCAACATCACGAACTCCTTCTCCAGGTCTTGGAGATCGCTGCGATAGAAAAAAGAGACAATTATAATTTTAACCACATGAAACTACTTTATTGTTTGGCCATCGACTGACAACAACTATGATCTTATTTTTGAACGAGGTGAGGTAGAACTTCGTTAGCACAAATAAAAGACGATCGCGCAAGTAGCACTGCCCCCCTACTTAAATGGCCATTCTACGAAAGGGAATCGTCTGGCTTGGTTTGGGCATGTTATGAGAAGAGATGAAAGGCATGTTACTAGAAGAGTAATGGATATATGGATGTTGAGGGCTCGAAAGTAAGAGGAAGACCGCAGAAAAGATGGATGGATTGTGTGCGGAATGATATGAATGTGAAGGGAGTGGATGAGGAGATGACGAGTGACAGGAAGGAATGGAAGAGCAGGACGCACTACACCGACCCCAAATAAATTAGGATAAGGGTAGGGTATAACATAAGCCTTCGTCCAAGCAAGACATAAGCTAATTAATCGGTATCCTTTACATTGTCATTCTATCCTACTAGCGTTAATTTTAGTAGAGTGGCCATTTGAGTAGGGGGGCAGTGCGACCCTTGCGCGATCGTCTTTTATCTAAAGTTACATTATAGGTATTCCATCTATACGACTTCAAAGTCCCCTATCTGCTTTTTATCCGGACTTTCGAAGACCGCGATAGGAGACTCAATTCTCTCTACGTACCTACTTGTTGTCGACGAGTGCCTCCTCGGTCCTGTTGTACTGCCGAAGTTCACGAGCGCAACATAGATACTGTTCATGGGATCGTGTCTTGTTTAGTCGTGGACTTCGAGACTTGATTGAACTAATAGATACGTACTTGTCGTCGGCGAGTCCCTTCCTGGTCCTGTCGTTCTTCTGCCGGTGCAGTATGTGGAACTGCATCAGGTCGCGGCGGCGGCGGTACCGGCAGCGGACTTGGTATCCACGCCCATTACGTTGTTGGGGTGTTCTTGGGGTGTGGTTGGACTATTACGTTGTGGATGCGGGGCCCCTAGGGCCTAGGCAGTTGCCTACTCTCCCTAATGGTTAATCCGGTTCTGGAGGAGACTTGTCGTCGGTGATTGCCTTCCCAGTCCTGCCGAAGTCCCAGAGCACAACATGCTCTTAATGCGATCGTCTCTTGTTTAGTCGTGGACTTCCGGAAACTGCTATGAGAATTATCGTTTGATTGAACTAATAGATACGTACTTGTCGTCGGCGAGTGCCTTCCCGGTCCTGTCGTTCTTCTGCCGGTGCAGTATGTGGAACTGCATCAGGTCGCGGCGGCGGTACCGGCAGCGGACGTGGTACCCGCGCCCCTGGCCCGTCACTATCTTGGGGTGCGGCTGCACTATTATGTTGTTGTAGTATTCCACTGTGCCGTCATCCTGGGAAGAATGAGAACGTATTTTTAAATCCAGTACTGGGTACTGTACCCTTAGCACGAACATGTATCGAGAAAAATAACGCGCGTAAAAGTACTCGATAGGGAATTAGGTAGGTATCTATGGAAAATTTCATTTTGCTTCTCGGCAATAGATGGCGCTGTACAAATTTCCCATACAAAATTGCTCTATCGAATGTTTTTAAGCGCGTTATTTTTTTCGATAGCTTCGTGCTAAGGGTACAGATTCGATAATAATGTTACTGACCGAACGAGCGCGAAGCGTCTCTGCTTCAGCTTAGGCAAAAATACTTTCGTATGTGCCCGTTCGTTCTCCTCTACAGTGGCCCTACAATGAGTTGATCGTTTTCGCCAAACTGTTTTCACTACCGTACTAAAGCAACTCAAAATTAAGACACGAATCGGAAAATACGACTTTTTAATCGACATGGAGGTTGTTAATTCGACTAATCTTTCATTTTTGCACTTTTTAGCACCTACTAAATCAATGTGCAAACCGTATGCGTAGCCTACCTAGAATGAAAGTATTTTGATTTTTTTTTAAAACACGTTTCACTCGATGCTTTCCACGTAAAGTAACATTAATATGCTTTAAGCATGGGGTGCTGTCCTGTGTTTTAATGAGGGGCGGACGTGACGTCATTTCCGTGTGCGCCTGCGCACAAATTTGTGAACGAAGTCAACCGAAATAATTCGAATTTAGAATTTAAACGGTCCTCGCGTGTATCGTATCATTAATATCAATTAATGATACAGTCTAGTACAATTTTACAAGCTAATTGTTCCTATTTTCACGGTTTTAATACCTACTTATCTACTAATTAGTAGGTAGGTATAGGTACCTACATGGTTTACGAATAATGATTTTGTACGAAATAAACTTAGCTAACCATTATGGTCACCTCACTGTATAGTTTTCTTAAAATAATTAATGATTAACGCGAATTATTTTTTTGATGAGTTAGTTCAGTAACTGTTTTCTGAAAGAAGTGTAATCAGGTAGGAAGTGTTTTCTTTAATACTAAATAATATACTCGAAAAACTTATGGCGTCGTACAAATTTCCAATACCTACCTACAAAATTGCACTATCGAATGATTTTACGCGCGTTATTTTTTTCGATAGCTGTTCGTGCTAAGTGCTAATAGGGTACAGGATCATTTTCTCAGGTGGGAATTAAACCTTGTATTGTTTTCTACAAATTAGATTCCTTAAAAAAACAAAAAAATAAAATATTAAGTTACTTGAAAAAAACTGAATAAGTACCTACATACTAAACATAAACTGAACCAAACATCAAAGTAAAAGAATATATTTTAAGTTGAATTTTTTTTACAGCTACAAGCAAAATTACCTACCTACTAGAAAGTGAACAATTAAGGTCAAAATTGGACAAATTACACAAATTGCGCCGTTGTTCTCATCATCATTAATAAATGCCACAGATTTGCGCGTGCGCACTCTGATGATTGCCAACCGTTATTGCGGTTTTACAGTTAAAAACAATATAATCATACTTTATTTATTTTTATTCAAATGGTAAAATAAGCTGTTATTTATTTCATAAAGACAATTTAACTTTTCCCTTGACCAGCGGCCAGGTTTTTTTTATAAGTGGTACCTACCTACAGGCAAGATAGGTACATGAATGAAACTTGTTTCCAATCCAAGTATAGATATTATCATTAGATTTGACTTTTACTATGGCACCAAAAATCTATTCCTGTGAAAAAAGTTATAAACAATGCACCGAAAGACTAGAAATAATAAACGAAATTTTTCTAAAAAAAAAAGATTTTCAGCCATTTCGAAAAGTGTCATAAACGAGGTCTACATCTCACAGAGCCACTAGTTTTATTATGTTACGAAAAAGTTGTTTTTCCAGCAGCACCCGCCGCCCACGACCGTCGTCAAGGGTACCCACCTGAAATGCCACTGGTCTGACTTGCGTTGTATTCGTGCTTGCGTCTTTATAATTAACATTTTGAGACATACTTATATGGAGGACCGGTTGCGGAATATGTGCATATGAGTCACCTAAGGTTTCAAGTCTAGCTTCTAGGATAATTATTATTGGTTTGGGAGCTTTAAGCATAGACAACATAAATTTTAGTTAGTATTTTTTGACATAACTTTCAGTTAGAAAATGTACCTATTAGCCGCTATATTAATAATTCGATAATAAAAAAACTATTTTTTTATAATTATGCTACGATGTATGTAGCATGCAGCAATTAGATTTTCTACACAGAGTCTGAAAATGTAAGTAAGTAAGTAAGTATATTTTAAAGCTTTTTAATTTTTTAGAAATTTTTTAATTTGAGATTTATGTATTCACCATTTTTATAAAATACTAAATAATATTATACTAGAAAAATTTGATGCGAGTCGTATTTTTATATTATATTATCTATATGACAGTTATTGTAAATTACAATGACAATTTGGTTTACATTGCGGTGTAGCTATATAGAGTTAATTAATTAGTTGCCGCAATGTAAAAATATAAAATTGTCATGACAATTATTGACAAATTGTCACGTTTATTAAATAGCCCCCTGTTTTTAAAGGGCAAAGGAATCCTCCATTCAACCAAGTTACGTAAAACCTCATTGAGGTAGCCGACATGATGTCATCTTCCATACAAGGAGGTGCGTGCAACGATGACCATGGTATATATTTTAAGGCTGCCATTGTGGCCTACTTCTCACCGACCTGGGTCAAGGCCGTGTTGACCATAGACAAACTTTAGTCCTATGTCTATGTCAAATATTTTTTTAGGTAAGTACATAATTATTTAAATATACTTAGGCGATGCACCACCAGATAACAACGATAAGTACTTACTTACTTATGATTTCCAACGAATAAAATAATTTAGTAAAATTTCAATATTGAGTTAAATTATCAGCCAGTATTTTATTTGTGTGTTTGTATGTATAAAGTGGTCCTTCGAACCGTATTAATCATTTATTTTAAAACACGAAAAATAACTAAGTAACTTAATTACCTCAGCCAGAAATGTATGTAAATGAAACTTGCATTGCAAGACACTCTTAACGTAACTTCATAAATTATTCGTGACTTGTAAACATTGCTAAGCACACTTAATTTGGTAATGTGTTTATTTGCAGCCAATAGAGTGTGGTGACGTCATTTCCCTTTTAAGATGGCGCCGCGTTCAACTTAATGGGGTATGTAGGCAGCATAAATGTGTCATCATAGACTTTGATTGTCCTGTTACCAACTTAAGGCGGTTGTTTGACCGAAAGTGCTGCCTCAGAGGTATTTATTTAATAAGTTATTAATAGAAAAAGGTTTTGATAATGTTTATCGTGGAGATTTTAGGGCCCATGGTCTAGTATTTTTAGAAGGTGACACTACATGACATGCCCTCGTAGTCATTCGTAGAAGTAGATAGCAAATGTGTCAAAAATGGCCACTTTTAGCAGTTTTGCTATCTACTTCTAGCAGTGACTACGAGGGAATGTAACAATACCGTCTAAAAATACTAGACTGTGGGCCCTAAAATCTCCACGATAAACAATTTTAAAATTGTGTATTAGAATTATAATATTAAATTACCTTAAAACCTACCATTATTAATTTACCTTTAGATAATTTTCTAATAACATAATGCTGATTGGCTTTATAAAGCCGAATGGTAGATAGACGTACCACGCATACACCCCGGATTAGTACATTACAGCCGTGAACGGGAAGCTAGCGATTGCATTGTCGAGGATGGTTTGAAGCCCGAGCCGCAGGCGAGGGCCTTAATCATTCGAGGCAATGCAAGTAGCTTCCAGAACAAGGCTTGTATAGTGCTTTTCTCAAGAAATGCGAAGAAATAAAAAACTTTTCAATTGAAACTTAATTAAATTTAATTAATATTAAAAATGAGATTTATCATAGACAAATCCTCTGAGTAATCTTGAATTACGTGCAGCGCCATCTACCGCCGAGAAGCAAAAACCCATCTCATTTCGCTTCTCGGCGGTAGATGGCGCTGTACATAATTCAAGATTACTTAGAGGATTTGTCTCTGATAAATCTGGTACAATACAATGTAATATTTATTTATTCTTATAGTAATATACTCTGTGCGCACCATTTTTTTTATTGTATCGTTATTATAGTACCTATTAAATAATTTTACCTTTATAATATTAACTGTCTTGTCGTTGGCTTGCGTGCCAGAAAAAAGGAACTAAAGTTATGGCTGTATGGTGCAAATGTGCCTTTGCTTTTTTTGTTTTTGTGAACAGCTAAAACAAAAAAAAGAAGTTGCCGCAGACCACCAAGATCATCTTCGCACTGTACCTACTTCCCGCACTGGTGCTGGTGCGGGAAGTAAGTATTGAAATTCATTCCTGGCCTGAATTTTAAATTTAGAATGTGATGAACCAGACCCCCTCGGAAATGTGGAACGCCCCGCATTACTTTTTCAAATGGAATGATAAGATTTCAGAGCATAAGTGAGAAAAATTATTTTAAACCCTTAAAACCTTTTTTGAGTAGGTATTGGAAAAAAGAACCGTTAAGCTTAAACATAATTTGTCTATCTTTTTCTATACAAATAATAAAAGGCAGTGTTACTGGTTGGCCAGGCATGTGCACTGTTTAGATAGAACGTTCCATTTTCAAATCACTTTACAATTCAAGCATAGGGTGAATGCTTTAATTGTAAAGTACACTTTACCATTCAAGCTATGCAAAACTCCTTAGTGAACCAATTTCTTTTCTTATTAAAATGACGAAACTTTTTACTGAAAAATAAACAATGCACTGTGTTGCACATGCCAACTTACACAGCCTCTTACCACACTAGTAAATCCTAGTTTTCGAGCAGTATGATGTAGAGGAAAATAACCTCAGTTTGGCACTTTTCGATGTTTTCGTTGTTATTTTCATCATTATCATAACTTATCACAATGATCTTTCTTGAATAAAAGTAATTGAAGCAACTTTACAGTAGGGTACCTACGTTAAAATGTATTTTAATGTAGAATTCAATATGACTTTCCACTCGCCAAAAAGATGAACCTACGCAAGCGCTTTTGGTAATTTCAGATTTTTTTACAATCATCTGTGAGGTTTATACGCAATTTAATGTTTGTAGCAACTAGAGAATCTCTTTAGCTTGTCGTATCGTATATTTTTTGTGTCTACCTCTTTACGTTTTCTTTATAAAAAGATGAACCTCCTACACCATGTTTTCATAGCGTATACTCTTATATCCACAAGGAAGGCCTGTGCCCACAGACCATACTTACAACAATACTACGTGCCCCAGCAGTAGTTAGTGTCCCTTTTTAGTTTATCGGCCTTTAGATGATGTGTAATTAATACATGTAAAAAGTGACATTTGCCATTCAAATTAAGGGCACATTGACCGGAGATGTAACACCAATGATATGTTAATAAAGTGATTCACCCGCGTCCGCCTTTCGAGAGTTATGTAAAATTATGGAGGTCACACTTAGCGCAATGCAGTGTCCTAATTTAAGATGCATTCGGCGTTGCCTCCGCAGACCGGAGTCTTTCAATCAGCCAACAGGGGCCAAATTGCGTTAAGACGAATCTCAAAATTTATTAGACTGGGGCCGCTTTTCATGAAAATTCGTAAATTTCGTTAATTTTTGAGCTAAACGCTCTTAGCGACACGCGCTCGCGAGCGACTAACGATAAAACCAAAACTAAATCGTTACCTACTTATATACCGTTTAAATTTCGTTAACAGAAAAATACTCAAATACAAAATTAAAGAATTTGTTGAAATTGTTAAAAGTTATGGCTATGGAGATTATGATGCCAATCTTGGACAATTAAAATGAGATTTCTTAAGCTAAACCAAAGGTTTATGGTAAATACAAAAATAATCCCTAAAACCGAATATGGTATGTAGTGTAGCTAGGGACCACCAAACTGAACAACTTTTACTATGGGACCTTTGACTCTACAATTTTTTTTTTTTATCTCAAGATAAACTTCACACATTTTCGACATCCATACAAGACAATCTAATGTTTACTGATTTTTTAGGCGTCTGGTTAAAAAACTTTGTTTATTTAGGTTGTTTGGTGTTACAACATTTGTTATCCTTCAAAAGTTCTAAATAAGAAATTTCAATAGTCTTTTGGTAAACAAATGATTCGGTTACATTTGACAATTTAAATTAATTTTTATTTTATTTAAATTTAAGTTAGGTAGGTACTTCAATGAGAAATACTTAATTAAGTACATATTAAAGTTCGTTGTGTCTTATCATGATCTTGTGCTTATTATAGTTAAAATCAGCTGTTTTTTTAACAAATGACGTCCCTATTTGAAATCGTGACTTAAAAACGTGCAACTTCCGATATACGTACTTAGTCCATTATAGGTATAACGATAACTACCATAATTGAGTTGGTGATGTCACGATAAAAGGTTAAAAAAAAACATCGATCGAACGTATTATGTTAAACCTTCATTTTATATTTTTTTTAGTGGATGTACTGTACCTAATTACACCTAGTAGGTTCTGCCACTATAACTTAAATAGCAAATTGTCTATTCGTTTGAATGCGAACTTAAAAGTCCTAAGAATTCCTAAGAAAAGAATTTTGAAAAATCCTAAGTGCCAAATTTGGAATCCGTTCCCGTTCCCGTTCCCGCTCTTGACCCAGCTGTTTGGGCTGTGCGTTGATGACATATCAACGCACAGTCAATCACTTTGACTTATTAAAGTTTTGTATTCATATAAAATGTAAATACGTGTAGGTACAGTACCCTTAGCACGAACGAAAAAAATAACGCGCGTAAAATCATTCGATAGGACAGCGCCATCTATCGCCGATAAGCGAAATGAAATTTTCCATAGAGAATTGTCTATCGAGTAATTTTACGCGCGTTTTTTTTCTCGATAGCTGTTCGTGCTAAGGGTACAGAATGGCTTTTCTAAGTACCTTGAGCTCTAAAATTATAGGTTTACTGTCATTCCGCTAAATAATAATAATAATAATAAATAATAATAATTTCAGTAAGTACAGCTAGTAAAGTGCAACGCCCGTGGCACGACGACGACGTGACAAACAGACAGACATTATGCAACTAAGGACAAGGAAGCGCGTGTGACGAATAAATTTGTTAAACCCACTGGATAGCTTACATTTAAGGTTGTACCAGAAGAGATTAATGCACCAAGTAGATCTAAAGATATGGATAGATCGTATTGCTGTCATACACACAATGGAACTATGACAGGTGAAAGTTAAACAAACATGTAAGTAAATATGTTTGAGATGCAAATATTGAAAGATAATGAAATATTACGTCACAGCCTTGCCATTAGACGACTAGTCTACAAGTTTTTTGTGTCCAGACAAAATTTTGTGGAAACCTATATCGTTTCTTCGCTCACGCCCGCCGGGCAAACATTGCGAGAAGAGTGTCGACAGTTTTGACAAATAGCTGTGGTGCATATGCCATTCTGGCTTGCAATGCGGATCGACGACTGGTAAAATTCGCGAAAAGTCACTGGATGCGGGCAGTAGGTACAGGATCTATCGTCGTAGAGATCCATGAGACTTCGAACCCAGTCTCTACGACGTCACAGACTCACAATTAAGTTCACAATAGTCACAGACTCACAATTAAGTTCACAATAGTCACAGACTTACAATTAAGTTTACAATAGTCACAGACTCACAAATTAATATGTGTGTAATTATAATGAACTAGCGGCCGCCCGCGCCTTCGTCCGCATGGAAAGTTTTTTGATATCCCTCGGGATCGGGAATCCCTTTTTTCGGGATGAAAGGTACCCTATGTCCTTCTCTGTACCCCTGACAACGTATCTGCCAAATTTCACGATGATTGGTTCAGTAAGTTAAGACGAGAAGGCGTAACAAACAATCAAACAAACGGACTTTCGCATTTATAATATTAGTAAGGATAATAGAAGGGAAATAATTGTAGTCTCTACTCACATTATCAGTAGCCATGGTGTTACACCCCATGAGTGGCAGGGTGTACTGCAGGTCTCCTCTCGCATTCTCGTACTCCCGAAGACACGAGGAGTTGCTGCCCAGCCCAGCGGGGTACACGATGCCGTTGAACGAGTCGAACACACTGTGAAAGAAGACGGAAGCATTAAGGAATCAGATTCCGGGTCGGTCACATATGTCGCAGAACCGATGACCGGTTGATCAGTACCCTTAGCACGAACAGCTATCGAGAAAAAAACGCACGTAAAATTACTCGATAAAATTCTCTATGGAAAATTTAATTTCGCTTATCGGCGATAGATGGCGCTGTCCACATTTCCAATACTAAATTTATCTATCGAATGATTTTACGCGAGTTATTTTTTTCGATAGCTGTTCGTGCTAAGGGTACAGAAAGGTGCTGGAGTGGAGACCAAGGACCGGTACCGGAAGCGTAGGCCACCGAAAATCCAGATGGCCGGACGATATCACTAAAGTAGCGGAGAAAAACTGGATGAGAAAGGGACAAGACCGAAGGGGATGGCGTGCGAATGAGGAGGCCTACACTCAGCAGTGGGTTACTTGAGGCTGAAGAAGAAGAAGAGGAAATCCGAAATCAACAAACTTTATCCAAATTCAAGTTGAATGGCAAGTTAATATAACGGTGGATAAGAAACATATCAATGTGTAATATAAATAAATGCATTGGTTATTAAAAATCAATTCAAAATTAAAGGGTGTTTTGGAAAAACGACCAATGTCACATTAATAAAGTTTTTCAGGAAATAAATAAAAGTTTTTTA
Organism: Agriphila straminella; assembly: GCA_950108535.1. NCBI lineage: Eukaryota > Metazoa > Arthropoda > Insecta > Lepidoptera > Crambidae > Agriphila > Agriphila straminella. The sequence goes on from OX467304.1 coordinate 16,372,891, forward strand.
AATTGGTTGTTTTTGGTTGTTTTTCCAGAAACCCCTAAACTTTGTAGGTATATTTCTACCGGACGTTGGCTGTTTTTGCTCATAATGTCATACACTTCTTAAAGTATGAAACGCGAAAAATCCATAGAGCAAAAAAACTCGATTTAAAAAAAAAAACATTGGTCGTTTTTCCAAAACACTCTTCAATTTGGAAATTTGAGGATACCTATAAAAAAGCTGAAGCGCATGTAATTATTAAAAATGTAATAAGTAAGTAATTTTGAATTTTTTTAAATGTGTATATCCCTACCAAAAACCTTACCAGATGTAGATGTCGATCACTATTTTTCAGGAAAGTGTTTTAAAAAATCAGTATTAGTGAGAGTAGAGTACACAGGCAAAACAAAACCGTACGAAGGAAAACACGTACGATTATAATGAGGCTGCATGTGCCTTAAATGTCTCAGTTAACGAGCATAAACGACTACCACAAGGTCGTCGAAACTCACTTGGGACCGATACTTTATATGTAATACAGTTATAGCAATCTAAATTCAAAAGACTGCAGCTGTTCGTTACTTATAATTTCAAGGAATTAATGAGTCTGTAGCTAAATTTTCCCGGATTGCGAAAGGCCTTGGGTTCGATTCACATCTGAGTAGAGATGTTAGTAGATAAATTCTTATCTAAAACTTATTATTAAAAAGTTCGAATTAAATTTGTGGATACTCCGGTTCATCAACACGCTATTTTTTGTTCCAATTTGTGCTCAGTGTTGCTTCTTCCTTCTTCTACTTTTGCTTATAACTTTGACCATAAGGTCTTTTCAAAATGGGAAAACAATACCTACACCGGGTACCTACACCGAATAAAGGACATCAGGCACATGAGACCCAAAAGTGTATAAAGATAATTCTGTTGTCTATAAACACTTTATGTTACTAGAATCATAAAACAGTAGCAATTTTATTTTTTTACTCTTACATTAACCTTAACTATGCGCTTTAAAAAAATATCTACACTTTTTTAAAGAAGACAATTTTTTTCAAACGCATATAGTTAAGGGCTTCATCATATCAGCCGCACGACACCCACTGCTGGGTAAAGGCCTCCCCTAATGATCTCCACGACGATCGGTCCTGCGCTGCCCGCATCCAGCGGCTTCCCGCGACCTTCACCAGATCGTCGGTCCACCTTTTCGGCGGCCTACCCACGGAGCGTCGCCATTCCAGAACCTCTCCGCCCCAACGGCCATCGGTTCTTCTCGCTGTGTCCCGCCCATTGCCACTTCAGCTGAGCAATCCTTCGAGCGATGTCGGTTACTTTAGTTCTCTTGCGGATCTCTTCGTTTCTGATTCGATCACGCAGGGAAACGCCGAGCATGGCTCTCTCCATTTAGTTAGGGCTTACAACATTGAAAATACCAAAAAAGTGCGAAAATTTCGCGGGTTTTCGAGTGCTGCAAAGTTAGCACAGGTCTTTCGAAGCTGCAGACTTGGATATAGGTACACTATTAGTGTGGTCTTAACAACATATTAAAAAACCAGAACTAGCCGTTAGTTTGCGATTTTAGCGATTTCTAGTGTTAGATATGACCGGCCTATTTGTCGTTTTTCGACCCATGTTTCTTTGGCACAAATATTTAGATTTATTGGATGACGGACAGTGTATAAAAAAATTGTTTGCTGATGCAGTTAAACAACCTTTATAAGTACTGCTTACCTATTAGGTTCCAATGAGGATTGCGTCTGCGCGAGAGTGACAGTGATATGCATGCTGTCCCTCTCACACGCCACTGCAAGCTTGTCTAAAGGTGCGACTGCGCCGGTCCACGGTGTTGTGTCATCTTCTGTAAGTGTTACATCTGTGGTGGACGGTCCATCTGTTGGTAAGGAAGAAAATATTGAAGGAAGTGCATCATCGAAATATAAAGACGGATTAATAGAAAGTTATTTAACAGAGCATTAAAGATTTAAAGATTAAAGATTAAATCATTTTATTTCTCATCACAATAGGTACTCTTAGTTAACTAGGATGTTGATAACAGCAATATGATAATATTCATTCACTTGCGTTTAGAAAGTATGTCCTAATATGGATCGCTAAGGAGGGTGGGACTTAAAACTCACCACGCGGGCCCAATGCGGATTGTTAAATCTTATCGACTGCTAAATGCAGCCAAAATTTTCGGTTTAGATATTTCGGAGAGATTTCAAAAAAAAAAATGTGTTTTGGCAGTTAGAGCTTGAGGTAAGATAGCCAGTTCCTCAGTGGCGAGGATTCCGGGTATATCCTTATCGTATGCCTTACCGTCATTTAACATCAGGTGAGGTGAAGGTCAAGCACTATCTCGTTGTGAATAAAAAAATGTTTTTTTTTAATTTTGTTTAATTCACTTATTTTGTTTTCGCTAAGCCCTGTACAAGTTCTTTTAGCATTTTTGCTTGTCATGGCCGAATGTCATAAATACCTTTGCATGCAATTTTTTCAACAGGTTCTGAATAGCAAGTCAATGCTTATTTCTGAGAATGCTATTCAAGTTTTTGTATGGATATGAGATGGCGAACGTACACTAGTTAAATGAAAACCAGCTTTTTGATTTTAAGGACGATTAAGCCAAGTTGTTGTTGTGTTGCCAAGCCAAATTTTATTTAATTGTAAGTACCTAGATAATTTTATATTTTTTTTGTTGTTTTTACTAACACTAGCTTTTTAGTTTAACTAACTTTAATGGATCTTTTGACCGATTTCGGTCAAAAGATCATTTAATATTTATATTATTATTATTAATATAAATATTAAATGATAAAATATTTATTTAAATATTTTAATATTTAATATAATTTTATAAATATTATAATTTATAAAATATTTATTTAAATATTTTATCATTTTAATTATTTGGTGGCGCGGGCTCTAAAAATAATTTGATTTCCGTTCCAATACTTTTTTGCTAAGCTGGGGCCTTACTATGAGCTCATAAAGCAGGTCTTATATTGAACTGCCTTACTTTTTCGTACCATGACCTCGATTTTAGCTCGAATTTAGTTCAAAAGCAGTTCTGTTTAAGGCCTGCTTTTGAACTGTTTCTTATTTGCTGATGGTATGCCACCTGTAGGCCTGTAGGTCTGTTTTGTATAAGTAAGGCGTCCGCTGCGTTAAGCGGGATCCCGGCGCGGGGCGACATAGATTAGAGCTTACACATGCACTGCAAGCATCTGTCCGTCAGAAAACCAGCAATCTATATCGGCCCGCGCGCGTGTCCCGCTTAGGCTTAGGCGCTGTAGGTAGTGAAACTAGCGCCGCCACTACATTTATTTTTATTACTAGTAAACCAAGTCAATATTAAAAAAAAAGCTATTTAGCTCAATGTGGCCACTTTTGGCAATTAAGGATTTTAAAACTTACAGAAGGAATGATAACTGTTGATGAGTTATTCAAAAAATGTTAGAGACAATTTAAAAGCTTATTACATGAGCTTTTTTAAATATTGACTGGGTTTAGACGAGTATTAAAAATAAATGTAGTGGCGGCGCTAGTTTCACTACCACCGCGCCTTGCGTCCGTGCGCGGGCGCTGGTCACGCGGGTCAACGACTCGCGACAGACCGGCGCATCCTTAGTATAGTCCTGTGGCCAGGAACTTCCGTATCAACATCATACACCTTAATCATTGACAGGTATAGAAGAGAGATATTAGTTATCGCTTCGCCTTAGAAAATACGTTTTAATTATTATAAACCCGGCTAATAATGAAATGAAATGAAATTTTTATTTGCAACTAAAACAGTATGACAAAAACAGTAGTGATTGTTAGTGGCCACAGTAGTTAAAAAACTGTGTCGCAGTCGCAGACACTAGCGCCCACCTCCAGAGTACACAGGATTTGCTTAATTTAAATAATAGTAGTATACTTATATAATAATTATAATCAGTATATTGTAATAATGTGTGTGTGTGTGTGTGCGTGTGTGTGTGTTTGTGTGTGGGTGTGTGTGTGTATGTATGTATGCGTACGTGTGTGAAAGAGAGTGGAGTTTGTTTGTGTAACATGTGTGTTAAAATGTGTAGAAGGTTATTAAGGTCCCATCTTGTCCTGTAGTTACATAATTGTTTGTCAGTTTGAGCCCAAGAAAGAGCTGATAAAGTCCTCTGTTTCAGAAAAATATATTTATTGTCCAGCAGCATATATTTATTATATTTATTACACACTGCATATTAATTAAAACAGTCTCAAAGGGCCTCTACGTGTTGGACCCGTACTACGGGTACTGTTAAGTACCCTTAGCACGAACATCTATCGAAAAAAACGCGCGTAAAAGTACCTACTCGATAGAGTAATATTGTCTATGAGAAATTTCATTACGCTTTTCGGCGGTAGATGGCGCTGTACAAATTTCCATACAAAACTAATCTATCAAATGTTTTTACGCGCGTTATTTTTTCCATTACCGTGCTACGGGTACATCTATCCTACTCAGGAAAAAACAAAAATGCTTAACATTTACCCGTAATTTGTGGCAGCTGTTTGCTCCGCGCGGTGGCCAGCAACGTCCATAGTACCAGAATACTCTTCATTTTATCAGTCTGAAACAAATTAAAAAACAGAATTAAAATAAGTCATAAATGCTTAAATTTCACACAGCGCCAATCTAACCCCAAACACGTTACTACTATTTATACAACGTAGACAGGGACCATCAAACTGAACAATTTTTACTATAGAACCTCTGAAATCGCGTAACGAAAATATCAAAATGAATGCTGTGTTTTTCGCTGTTGGTCGCATTGTAAAAGTTGTTAAGTTTGATTGATGGTCCCTATCGGAATTAGGAGTTTTTTTGCGACAAGTTGTGTAATTTAAACATACTTATAGGTAAGAACCATTAAATCATAGTTTATCAAAACCTATAGGTAAATTGCGAAAGTTAATTTATATCACTGTGTGGAGAAAGAAAATGATTGTTTTGGTTTGTTATGTTTTATTTTACGACTAAACCGGCGGCGAGCCAATTTTAATGCACTTTGGTCTTCGATCAAGAATATCCCAGATAACGCTTCACGAACTAAAACAGTACGCAAAAATGGCACCTCAAATAGCGTCCCACTTTCAAGCTTGGCACTTATTTTGTACATAATCACCACTTATTTTGTACAAATTTACATTTTATATCAGTTATTTTGTACAAAAACACATCTTTTATCACTTACTTTGTGCAAAATATAAGCGCCCAGTTTGTAAGTGGGACGCTATTTGAGGTGCCATTTTTGAGACTCTGGCCGGACATCTAGGTTATTCTTGATAGAAGATTTTAGTACAAAAAAAATTGGCTTTTCTCTCTATCCTCATCCTTCTGTTGCTCCCAAAATTCCTTCGGGAAATCACACGTACAAAGTCGCGGGCAAAAGCTAATTTAAAACAATCTGTGTGACATATTAAGTTATAAATAAGGCCATAGTTTCGCAATGACAGTAGACCAAAATTAGCATTAAAGAATAGTAACGCAGTCGTATTCATAGTAAGGTCAAACCACAGTATACTCAAAGCAGTAACTTTTTTGTCTAGTCACATATGTTTATTGGCTGAATACAGTAGGATGGATGAATGTCCATCAGCCATTTTTGATGTCCCCACTGCTGGGGCACAGGCCTTCCTTGTGGGTGGTAAGGAGGATGGGCCATAACCCACCACGCGGGCCCAATGCGGATTGATGGGTGTTAACGACTGCAAATGCAGCCGGGACCAACGGCTTAACGTGCCTTCCGAAGCACGGAGGAGCTCGAGATAATAAATTTTTGGTCACCCATCCCATGACCGACCCTTGCGAACGATGCTTAACTTCCGCAATCGCTGGGCCAGGCGCCAAACCACTGCGCCACCGAGCTGATGGATGAATAGACGCGTATAATCTTCATAGAAAATACCAGTTTCTTAAAGAAGCTAGATCAGGCTCAATAAATGTAATTTTGAAAAAAAACGAGATTGAAACGAGAGTGTTAGACGTGATACGTGTCAGTTATGACTATGACGTTATTTAATTTTATTTAAAGGTGCTTTATTATACCTTAAACATAATGTGATTCTAAGGCAAGAACCGTTGTTGGTTCACACTTAAAACGCTTTATATAAAATAACGCGAACTTTGACACTGCGCTATAATATGACGTATTGGGATTTGGCCTGGTTTTTGATGCTTTTTACATAATTTCTTTAAAAAAACCTAACCCTCTTGAAGTCGGGTAAAAATACCGTTACAAAATAATAATAGCAGTCATGTTACTGCTTGTCTCTACTCTATTATGTCACTCAGTATTTAAGGCTGTTATCTTGAACGCAATTGGTGAAAGGTGCCTCCCTGCAGGAGGTATAATGTAAATGAAATGGTATTATAGGAACAATGTCTAAAAATATCGAAGTCATTGAAAAAAAGGGTATTAAATGTCACAGAGATATTATCAAAGCTAAGACTTGGTAAATTCACTGTGTATTAAGTGATTTGATAAAATCGCGCGAAATTAATTGAAATGAAAATATTTATACAAATAAGCTCTCATAATTAATCGTCTCTTTTACCCTAACAACATTATTTTATCAGGTCTAGGTTCCTTTGGGGAGCTCGGTGGCGCAGTGGTTTAGCGCCTGGCCCAGCGATTGCGAAGGTTAAGCAACGTTCGCAAGGGTCGGTCATGGGATGGGTGACCAAAAATTTATTATCTCGAGCTCCTCCGTGCTTCGGAAGGCACAATAAGCCGTTGGTCCCGGCTGCATTTGCAGTCGTTAACACACACCAATTCGCATTGGGCCCGCGTAGTGGGTTATGGCCCATCCTCGTTACCACCCATAAAGAAGGCCTGTGCCCCAGCAGTGGGGACATCAAAAATGGCTGATGGACAGGTTCCTTTGTATAGGTGCAATTTTGTTTTAAAAAACTTAAACACAAATTGCTATGTAAAAGACTTCAACGCGCTCTTTTAGTGAAAATACTCTAGGTATATATTTTTTAAGCGCCTCATGCCCGGTTTCTGAGGTTTAAATTTTATTTTTTTTAATTTATTTATTTATATTCAGGCATCGATGGCCCATAGATATTTAACATTATCAGGGGCCCTACCGGCTAACTTTTCGAACTTCGACGGGTCTGCCGAGCTTCAACTTAAAACAGAGAAATCAAAGTAAGTACTTTCGTATTGTAGTACTATTTGTCGAAGTTATTTGGAAGATATCGATGTTCTTTTGACATTATAAATTGGGGTTCGCTATTTTGGCCCGACTGGGGCTCGATTTAGCTGTTCATTTGAAGTCCAGCAGAATTTTCGAAATTCGATGCGTTAGCCGGTACGGCCCCAGAGAGGTCCACATTATCTGGTTTAAATCTCCGACAAAGTACTTTAGAAACCGGGGATTAGTGCAATTACATTAACATTGGGCGCATTCTGACAGACAAATCTTTGAGTCATCGATCGCCATAGAGTACAATTTAACCATGGAAAGTAAAATATTGAACATTCTATACAAATTACTTTCCATGGTTAAAAATTACTCTATGGCGATCGATGACTTAAAGATTTGTCTGGCAGAATGCGCCCATTGAAACTTATGGACCACCTAAACGATCAAAATTGCTTGTCAATCATTTACATTGCATTGCTTGTCAATCACATTTTGATCGTCTAGGAGCGATGCTTGACAAGCACCACAAAATAGATAGATTACCGTGGCCAATCAAAAGGTGGCCACGCCCCCAAATGCTAAATGCAATGTAAATGATTGACAAGAAATGCTTGATCGTCTAGGGGCTCCGTTACCGTTCCGTTATCTCTGTCTTTTTTACTTGCGTTTGAGAAAAAATTTACGAGGTTTCAGTTATCTCTTCTAGCTACATTATCCCTATAAACCTACTTATTCATTTGATCAAATACAAAAATATTACTTACTTATAGATTAAATACCAGTGCAATATCAAAAATAACTTTCCTTTGGTTTAATTTAAAAAGGTTATTATTTAAACTCAGAAATACAATATACGGAATATGGCATTAATTAGGTTAGTGTTCAAACATTCATACAATAGGTACAGTTTTTGAACATTAGCTTAAGTGTGTCGTGGTCTTAAGTAAATAAAGAAAATGATAGTGCAATGAATTATGCAATGAAAAATGAAACGATACAATTTCGTTAAAATACATGCAAATAGGTATTCGGCAATAGGGATGTTGACTATTTTTTTTATTTTATGTTACATAAATTACCTCTCAAAAAAAGAAACATTGGTAAAAGAATTAATTCGCTAGCATGAAAACTGCCCGAGATATCACAGTGTGAAATGCGCACAAATGGACTCGATCAAAAACGCTCCATACTATTGGCTTGCACGTTATGACGTCACGCCGTGCTAGTTTGTATGCAACGCATAGGAAATTTGTTCAGCAGCTATATTAAATATTGTGTTTATCAAAATGGTTTCTTCGACAAATTTGCTATACATTTTACGGACTAATTAAAGGTATCATTTATTTTAATAAATTTTATACTTTTTAAATGGACTTGTCCACCCAATTTTGAAGGGTCATAAAACAAATAATATGCAATATATAAAACCAAGAGGTATACAAGCTACTCTAAAAGTTTAATATGTTTACGATTTTTATTAGTATTTCGTTATTTTATTCATTAGTCAACATCCCTATTTCGCAGCATCACATCGCAAAAAGCAAAGCAGAAAACATAGTGATTAGGTAAATTTGGTAAGTGTACCTACCTACCTAATAAAGATATTTGTGACAAAATTTCGTTCACAAATGAAAATGTGAAATTTCTAAATTTATTTGAAAAACTTTAACACATTATGTTAAACACGATCCAAAAAGGTTCATATCCTTTTTTGTTCAAATTAGTGTTGAAATAAAATAACGATTGGTCGTTAGGTGTGTTTCGTTCACCGATTGCGCAACACAGCTGATCAAATAGATTAGTGAACGAACGGACATAACAAACTTAATATTTAGGTTATGACTAGTATTTAATCATGTGGCCAAAATAGGGTATTGCGACATAAACTTGAAGTTACTTAATAACTATACCGTATTCGTATATAATACAAAATCTTCGATCATCTTTACCTGTGGATCAAACTTCCCCAAAACGCAGCCCACTATGAAAGTCCCCAACGACTTCATACAACTTCAAGAAACTGAAGATCCCACAGTCAAACCGACTAGTTGGTTTTGTGGGACTATTTTGTAACCTCATATTGTATCCTCTTTGTTCATAATAAATAAATAAAAATAAATAAAAAAAACTTGACATTTAGTGTCGCGTGATTTGTCAAACGGCATGTGCCACATTTCAGCTTTGTTATTGTATGACGTGCTACATCCACAGGTATAGATGATTGAAGTACAAAATATGAATAAAAAAATGAGAACTTATTACTTCAAAACGTCGAAATTATCTAAAATGATAAAATTAATTAGTTAAAATAATACAAAACTCTCCTTTGTAAAATTACTAGACACATTGTATGTAGGTACAATTAGCACGAACAGCTATCGAAAAAATAACATGCGAAAAACATTCAATAGAGTAATTTAGTATGGGAAATTTGTACAGCGCCATCTACCGCCGAAAAGCGAAATGAGATTTTCCATAGACAAATCCTCTATTGAGTACTCTAACGCTAGGGGTAGAGTGGGTTAGATACCTAGTGAACTCTTCGAAAATGTGACCAATTTTTCATGAAATTACAAGATCGAACTCCTATATTACTTAATACACCTTTATCAAACAAAACATAGGTAACATTTATGTTTCTTTTAAGAAACGGATGTATCACAAAAGACACTCTTTCCGTTTACAAACTTACTTTTACTTCGCTCGAACAAAATTATATCACAATTGACAAGGTCGTCCTTTCGAATGCGGGCCGATATTTCATTGTACTCGTACTTTATCGATAGCTCGTATTTTTAACCGACTTCCAAAAAAGGAGGATAAAGATAAAGATAAAGATATTTTATTTGCTTGAAATGCGGTAAAAAATACATGTGGTGTTATAATCAAAAGATCGTACACATTTATCATCTAGCATGCAAATTTTTAAAGATGATTATAAATGAAGCTACGAGTTTATAACATTAGTGAAAAATACTTAGTTTAGTTAAAATGAGTGTAGGTAATAAGTAAATTTGTACATAAAATTAACTGTCACTTCAAATCAATATCACAGTCATCAACTTTAAAACAAGGTGCACATTATTTTTGTTTTATCATTCATTCATTCATTTTCATTTCATTCATTTCAGGAGGTTCTATGTTCGTCTGTATATTTGTTTTTTTTTTTTGTGTATGTCCACCGATTACTCGAAGACGGCTGGACCGATTGAAATGATTCAAACGTTATTATATTAGGTATACTCCCAAGTTGGTCCCATTTTTTAAAATTTGGAAATCGGTTCAGTACTTTTCAAGTAATTTTGAAAAAAAGCACGAAAATAGTATGATTTTGTGTGAATTACCTCGATGATTGGTCGTATTACTTCTTTGTATAAGAACTGAATAAGATAATTATTTTTTTGTTGGAAGAGGGATATCTTAAGTGTAGTTTTTTAACCGATTTAAAAAAGGAGGTTCTCAGTTTGAGCCGTATTGAAGCTTAGCCTTGGAGCATCAGCCCTTTCCACTCGTTAGCCGCCGATACGAACGTGTAACCGTCCCGCCGGGGATCGAATCTGGGACAGCCGAGTAAATAGATGTTGCTGTTTTCACGTGGGAGACTTGCACGTGTTATGTTTCTCCGCGATTATCTTACGTTTGGCTGGGCCGATTTTTCTATACCTTACCTGCCAGGTACCTACACTAAAAATAAAAAAATAAAAATTGTCTAAAAAAAACAAAAAACCGACTTCAAAAAACCTACCTGCTTTTAGAATAAAAAAAAAGGAATTTGTACTCCAGCCCCACCCGACTTCAATAGACGTATTTTTATTATTACGAATATTATTTCTTGCTTTTTAGAGGTAGGTTTTTTGAAGTCGGTTTTTTGTTTTTTTTTAGACAATTTTTTAATATATGAAATAAGATTGAATATCCCATACAAATACATTGATTTTTACATTCATCAGCGTTGTTTATTGCTTAAACATAGATCTATAAAAAATCAGTGTGTTACCGCTAAAGTACGGAATACATTAATGTGCGTATTACCGCTTACAATCTGTTAAAATGCGATTTTTTTCTCAATTTAATAGATTTCCGCGCTTTACCTAGTTAACCTGCATATTAACGGATGCTACAGTTACTCAGTTAAAGTGTGGAAGACAGTGAATGGAGCCAAGGCTTCAGGAAACTTAAGTTGAAACCTTAAGTTAACCTATATTGAAAGTAAATTTTACAAAAACGTCGTTTCTGGTAGTTCTAGCCTAACCATACATAATGTACTCTTTCACTCCTTTTGCTCAAAAAGTCCGTCATTGTAACGTACAATAGCCGAGATAAAATAGCATAATAACCCCTAGGGGATAAAGTTTTTCTTTTTTAATGTTTGTCTATTACCAATGAGCCTACTAAAACCAAAAAAAGTCTTTTTTCATAATCACGAATAAAAACTCGCTCGACTTATACTGTTTCTCATTCTTATTTTTGAAAATGGAACTAAAAGCTCTTCGGTGAAATTATAGACTTATTTATACTCTGTGCACAGAGTGAATCGTAGAATGCGTGTTTGTGTTGCTTAGCTGCTACAGCAAAAAATAATAAAAGGTACCATGGCGCGAAATCTTTAGAATTTTTCTATAATTACAAACTGATTGAATTGTGTGACTGTAATAGGAAAGAAATAATTTTATCTTTTGCCGCCAATCAAAAATACACGACGCTAAAACCCATTGTAACTCGGTTTCTATTTATTCCCTCGCTAAAGCTCGGGAATAAAACTATCTCGTATGCAATGGGTCATTTTAGCGTCTTGTATAACAATCTACTATTTAAGGCTTTTTTCATAAAAGGCTATAAAAACTGTCAATTTAGAACTCGAAAAGGAAACCATGACTTTGTGGTACAGTACCCTTAGCACGAACAACTATAAAAAAAAAATAACGCGCTTAAAACATTCAATAGAGTAATTTTGTATGGGAATTTTTGTACAGCGCCATCTACCACCGAAAAGAAAAATGAAATTTTCCATAGATAATTATTCTATCGAATGTTTTTACGCGCGTTATATTTCTCGATAGACTATGATGTTCCTGCTAAGGGTACGAATAGGTAAATTTACGGAAGTCAAAGAGTTTTTAGGCACAATATTGGCGCAAAAAATTATATCAAAATTTGCAAGCATTTTCTAAAAAAATCTTTAATTTTAAAAAGGTAGGTAATTTTTTTGAAACTTTTTAACAAACAACAATTTTATTCGTTAACGTGATTTAAGGAAAGTGATTTATTTAATCGTATGGCGCAATCAAATTGTAGTTTGGTTTTATTATAGGTCCACATCCAGGTCACGCAACCAGTCTATAGCTGCTGGTGTCAGGTCCTCGTAGAGTTCCCGTGGGTCGCCTGGGAATTGGCGCTTTGGACATCTTTCCACAATGTGTTGGGTAGTCTGGTCCTTAAGGCCGCAGTCACACAGCGGATTCTCTATCCATCCCCACTTATGTTTCATGAAGTTACACCTGCCGTGTCCCGTGCGGATTCTATTGAGGCGGCACCAGTGTTTCCTCTGTAGGGAGAAACCTCTAGGTTTTTGGGTTGGGTCTGGAAATGTGTTGCAATGGCCGGCAGTCACCTCCGTCCACTCGTTCTTCCAGGATTGCTCCAGCGCGAAGTCGTCGGCCCTCAGCTTTCTGGCAGCTTCGCTTGTTGGTCGGCGTGATTTAAGTCGCTGCGGTGGCGGTTCAGTGAACTCTCGATGGGCTGGCAAATCAGGTCGATCAAATATCTTTTGAGCTTCCCTCGCGAGAGCGCGTTTTCTTCGTAGGTGAGGTGGAGCAATGTGGCTCAAGACAGGCAGCCAGTGAGTCGGTGTGGATTTGATAGTACCTGAAATGTGCCTCATTGCATCATTTAGTGTCGTGTCTACTTTGTGCACATGTGCGCTTCCGCACCATACAGGCGCACAGTATTCTGCTGCAGAATACACGAGACCAAGTGCTGTTGTTCGAAGGACATCGGCAGATGCGCCCCATGATGTACCACTAAGCTTATGCAGGATGTTGTTGCGTGTGACTATCTGCAGAGAGGTTTTAGTAAGATGATCCCTGTAAGTAAGGGACCTATCCAGAGTGACGCCGACGAGATAATGGGGGATGAACGTTGCTCACGTCCGCAGGAGAATGCTTCAAAAACCCTGCACGTATCCCCTGGGTAGCGCTAAACGAGCAACAAAACCACGGCGATTTTGTAGGAAAGTGATTATTTCTATTGACAAAATATAAAAGAAAAACACATTAGTTTTGTGAAAGTCTGAAGGTAAATAATGCATTATGATATTCTTTACAAGAAACCGCAAAAAAGTTTATGAATATAAATCATATTGTGCTCACCTTTCTAAAGTTAGTGAGGTGTCATAATTAGAATTACTATTAGCATTTCATAGTGTTTGCCGTTATGTGATCTAAAAAGAAAATCGAAAGTTAAGCCGCTGGGGAGGTTTTAAGTCCCATAAGATTAACTCATTGGTTTGTAACCTGTTTTCGTAACTGGTTCCAGAATAAACAATAGGATTAGAAACGCATAGAATGGCAACTACACTACACGTTCATGTTTGTTTTAAGTTCATATTTTAGTCATCGTGTTTGGTCACCTTTATTAACCGACTTCCAAAAAAGGAGGAGGTTCTATGTTCGTCTGTATATTTGTTTTTCCACCGATTACTTAAAGACGGCTGGACCGATTGAAATGATTCAAACGTTATTACATTAAGTAAACTCCCAAGTTGGTCCTATTTTTTAAAATTTGGAAATCGGTTCAGTACTTTTCAAGTAATCTTGAAAAAAGCACGAAAATAGTGTGATTTTTGTGTGAATTACCTCGATGATAATGTCGTATTACTTCTTTGTTTATGAACTGAATAAGATAATTATTTTTTTTGTGGGAAGAGGGATATCTTAAGGTGAAGTTTTTTAACCGACTTAAAAAAGGAGGTTCTCAGTTTGACCCGTATTTAAGTATGTTTCTCCGCGATTATCTTACGTTTGGCTGAGCCGATTTTTCTACATATATATAATATAATATACCTTACCTACAAGGTACCTACACTAAAAATAAAAATAGTTTAAAAAAACAAAAAACCGACTTCAAAAACCTACCTCTAAAAAGCAAGAAATAATATTCGTAATAATAAAAATACGTCTATTGAAGTCGGGTGGGGTTTTTAAAATAAAAATGAAAGGAATCTGTCTGTACTCCAGCCCCACCCGACTTCAATAGACGTATTTTTATTATTACGAATATTATTTCTTGCTTTTTAGAAGTAGGTTTTCTGTAGCACGAACAGCTATCGAGAAAATTAACGCGCGTAAAAACATTCGATAGAGTAGTAATTTTGTATGGGAAATTTGTACAGCGCCATCTATCGCCGAAAAGCAAAATTAAATTTTCCATAGAGAATTCCCAATCGAGTACTTTTACGCGCGTTTTTTTTTCTCGTTAGATGATCGTGCTAGAAGCTTGCGGTACAAAACGACGTATTTTAATCTGTAAAATTTACTCTTTTCCATACATTCTCATTATATTTGTTGAGAAAATCAACAGCAGTTATGATATTTTTTTAGGTATACACTATATTAATTACCATAATTATGGAGCTAGAAGAATCGCAAATCATCACCGTAATCATTAAATAATTTCGAACCATTCTACGTTTAGAATGGTTAAATTGAGGAAAAACTATAAAAACTACATGAAGATGTGTTTTATTTAATGCTGATTCACGACCGAACCAACACGCGGAAATGTTTAGGGTCTACCAAGCATGACATCAGGCGAAGATGCCATAATGAACAGTTAACCAGTATGCGCTCTTAAAAATACTAGCTTTTACCACGCCATCTTTATTTATATCCCCTAGCATGAGCACCGAAACGCGATATGATATAATGTCAAAAGACAATGGATTTTGACAGATGGGTGTCGATAAATCGCTATAATCGTGTTTTGGTGGTTATGCTATAGGGGCTGGGTTCGCACGGTAAGCAGTATTCATACACTTAAATGTAAGTTTCGCAAAATCACTGATAATAAAATAGGTACTATATACTTATTAGACAAAATCATTAACAATCATATTTCACAGTCAATTTACACATGAATTATACAATCTAAACACTTCTTCATGAATCACTTCGTCTATATTACTGAAAACCTTATGGAAATCCGTTCAGTAACTTTTGAGTTTATCGCGTATAAAAGCAGGCAGATGATTTATTTTAAAACGAACTAAAATATACGTATTGAGGTTAAATTCCATCTCACCAATAATTAGAAAATAAAATTCAGCACACTTTAATATTTGTAGAGTGTTTTAGAGTAAGGTTTAATCGTTGGAAATGTCATAGCATGGTGAATGTTTATTTTGTAGAGGTTGCCCTTCTGTTAGACACATTTTTACTATGCCTCCACGCAACAAATGATAGGTGCGATGCCCATAATTATACGCCAAGTATACCGTACTAACTGTCCAGCTTAGGGACATGACTTACTGTTATCGTTGACTATCTATTATTGTCTGAGACCTTTCATTTTTTTCATATTGCACGTAGTCATTTATTTTGTTTAAATAAATATTAGACAACATCATTACAATGCGATTAATTTAACAATAATGTACGAACGAACGTCTATCGAGAAATCTTACGCGCGTAAAATCATTCGATAGTGCAATTTTGTATTGGAAATTTGTACAACGCTATCTACCGCCGAATAGCGAAATTAAATTTTCCATAGATAATTCTCTATCGAGTAATTTTACGCGCGTTTTTTTTCTCGATAGCTGTTCGAGCTAAGGGTACTGTATTTACTCTTAGCCATACATTCTCGAGTGAAGTTGCACCGGATCACTGTCTATTGTCAATTTAATCGCATTGTACAGTCGGCAGCACGTCAGACTATACATGTTGACCTTGAGACAGCCTTTATGCCGTACGTAATAAGAGCTGTTTTCGTAGTTCAACTGTTTAACCTAGCGTGCTGTCGTGCGTACACAATTAGGCCACCGGTATAATTGAACCAGACAAAAGAAGATTAAAGGCATTTTTATTTGCTTTTAACATATTACGTAACATAGAACTGTAAGTATGCCACAAGTGTTTTCAAGTGCTAAGTAAATGAGTAATGAAAATGAAAGTAGCACGGTGAACCTACTGCACCCAACGCCATCTGCTATTACGCAAAGAAGGCTAGAAATAAGAGAACTAGGATAAGGTCGTTTGCACGTCAATCCCCTTTTGAGGATTGAGGTATAGTCTAGTATAGTCAGCTCAGTACCCTTAGCACGAACAAATAAACAATGCGCAATTATCGAGAAAAAAAATGCGCGTAAAAGTACTCGATAGAGTAGTTATCTATGGAAAATTTAATTTCGCTTTTCAGATGGTGCTGTACAAATTGCCCATACAAAATTAGGTACTCTATCGTATGTTTATACACACGTTATTTTTTTCGATAGCTGTTCTTGTTACGGTTAAGTACTGTCTAGAAAATTAACGCGCTTAAAAATACTCGATAGAGTATTATTATCTATGGAAATGTGACTGTCAGAAAAGCTATATCGAAAGTCGTCACTCCTATCTATAATCCCTTTAAAGTAAAGGGATTATAGTGTTTAACGAATCCAGCAGTTACTCAGCCTTAAGTAATAGTGCCCTAACCAGACTTTCTCTACGGCCCAAATATCTTTGGTACGTTCACTTTGTTTGTCACTGGTGTTATGCAATGTCACTATGATTGTCTATGGATCAAAACAGGGCGTACAACTATCTATGATCTTTTTTATTTTTAACAAGGTCCCATTGACCTCTATATTATTACACTGGACTGGCTGCTGTCTAACTGTTTTTGTGCCTATTTGATTTCCACCATTTTGGCGCTGTAGGACGTAGCGTGCGTACAGAGTACTAAATCTAATGATGTGCTTATGTCGACGCAAATACCGATAGCCCTTTATACAACTTGAAACTTCCATTCAAACTTGTCAAAAATGACAAAATTAGTTCTTTGGACGCACGCTAGTGGCGTTTCAAATAGGCACAAAAACTTTGCTGTCAAACCATACAGACAGCCAGTCCAGTTAAATAGAAAAAAAAATTCTCAGGTCAATGCAAGGTCCCTACTGTTTCATATAAGTTCTGGTAAAATTACAATTATTTTAAGTTCTTGTAAAATTCTTAGTTATTTTATACTTGGGCCTGCGACTTCATCTGCGTGGACAGTTTTTTAGTTATCCCTCGGGAACTGTACGTTTTTTCTGGATGAAAGGTACCTTATGTCTTTTTCTTTACCCCTGCCAATGTGTATGCAAAATTTCATGATGTTCGGTTCAGTAGTTTAGACGTGAAGGCGTAACAAATAAACAAACTGACTTTAGCATTTATAATATTAAGTAGGTAAGGACTTATGAGCTGTAGCACAAACATCTATTGAGAAAAAAAACGCGTTAAAGTATTCGATAGAGTAATTCTCTATGGGAAATATCATCTTGCTTTACAGCGATAGATGGCGCTGTACAAATTTCCCATACAAAATTACTCTATCGAATGTTTTTACGCGCGTTATTTTTTTCGATAGCTATTAGTGCTTAGGGTACAGACAATATATGTTGACCTTTGATATTATCTTTATGCCCTACATAATTAGATCTGTTTCTGCATCTCAACAACTAAAGTGGCTTTACACTTTATTACTATGCCATAGTAACTTTTTTGACTTATGCTTTAAACTATGAGACATCTGTCAAAAAGTTGCTATGACAAAGTACTAAAGTGTTAAGCGACTTTCGTTGCTGACTGTACACACACCTAACGATGAGCTTACCCGACGAAATGTAAAAGGTTTTTTTCACCACAAGTCAAGTAACATACTTATGCTTATTACCAAATCAAATAAGAACAGTTAGTTTTTATATTAGAGAAGCTGTTTTTCTAGCATTCACTTCGCTAAAGTACAGTCGGGTGATAAAGTGACTTTATAATAAATACCTAAGTTGTTTGTTTCTATCTAGAACAATGGGTATGCGAAACCTGTGTTTCACATACCCATTGTTCTAGATTTGGAAATATTTCAATTGATATCCTAAAATACAGGATTGATTTTTTTGCACTTAACGAGTTCGATTTATTTGACAGCCAAGTTCAAATAAACTATTAAAAAAAAATTGTAAATTTTTCTACCTAGGTACAATATTTTAGGACTTGTACGCCCAGTATACATTGCATTATAGCCAAGTGGCTTTCTACAATTTTAATAGAATAGTAATTAGTATGTAATAGAAATTGAAATGTTTATTTCATACACCTAATACCCTAATATCACTTTTATTCTATTCAAATAAATCGAAGCCAGTTAGCCAGTAGTCTAGCTAGGCGCTGTACAGCGAACTAAAATCTATGGAAGTGTAATTACAAACAAATATTGCTAAAAAAAATGGCACCACGGGGCCGAAAAAGTACAAACCGCTCAGCTTTAGTCGGGCCAGCCACGCACCCTGTGACTGACGTTAGTGTTCTTTTCAATAAATTGCAGTTTGTATTGTAGAGAAAAGATAGAAAGAAAGAGTTTATTAGAAATGACGTCCTTTATAGTCAAATGGTGTAAAAGATGCAAAGAAGGTAGTAAAAGGATGCAGAAAAAACGTATCTTATTTTTCGTTTAAGTATAAAAAATATCAATAAGTACTTATACAAATTATGGTCGCTAATAAGCAACCAGTGTTCAGACGCTTTGTGCTACATAATTAAATGGCAGCATTTTTTAGCTCTATTCACATAGTTGTACTTTTCGTATGGTGCCATTTTTTAAGCAGAATGCTTATTCCAAAGATTTTAGTTCGCTGGCGCTGTACTATTAGTTATTCAGTGGCTCAGGTATTTCTGCAATAATTTAAGTTCCAAAACTTTGATATGTAGTAAATGTTTCATACAATCTTGCTTTTTTTTAACCCTCCAATTGACCCTTATTTCCTTATTAGAGTGGACTTGATTCGTAAGCCTGTTTTACACGTTACAGTTAAAATACTTGTAGTGAGTGATTGTACCGGCGTGGTCAGCTATAAGTATTGCAAAAGGCTGAGATGTGTTACGTCACCACCTTTCAGCTTGTGGCTGTGCAAATCTATGACATTTGAATCTTAATCGTAAATCAATTTTTTATTATAGTTTATAAGATATAGGTAGGTAAATAGTAGATTGTTATACAAGACGCTAAAATTACCCATTGCATACGAGGTAGTTTTATTCCCGAGCTTTAGCGAGGGAATAAATAGAAACCGAGTTACAATTGGTTTTAGCGTCGTTTGTTACACTATACTTTTCACTACGATTGCGAGAAAATAAAATACAATATTAAATAGTTTATACCTACTTCCGTAAACGAATAGGTCCACTCGTTTTTCTATCCTCCACTTCATAAACTTTTTGTACAATATTTAAATAAATGATTTGTGCTTGGCGGCAAAAGATTAAAATTATTTCTTTCCTATTACAGTCACACAATTCAATCAGTTTGTAATTATAGAAAAATTCTAAAGATTTCGCGCCATGGTACCTTTTTAATTTCTGCTGTAGCAGCTAAGCAACACAAGACACAGAGTATAAATAAGTCTATGATTTCACCGAAGAGATGCTTTTAGTTCCATTTTCAAAAATAAGAATGAGAAACTGGGGGCCTATTACGAAACTTGGTCACGATAGTCGTCCGCAGTTCGTCGGTTGTAGTTATTACAAATATTTTCAATGTAGCTATCGTAGTCCATAGTCTATTGAACGAATAATGACGGATCCACTAGAGAGAAACTGTCAAATTTACGCAATCACTTTGCAATATCGCATACGCAAGTGCTTTGTGATAGGAATCAATCAGAACGAAGCACGGACGCAGCTGCGTGTATCGTATTACACTTTTCGTAATAGACCCCCAGTATTAAGTCAAGCGAGTTTTTATTCGTGATTATGAATAAATACTTTTTCGTTTTAGTAGGCTCATTGGTAATAGACAAAAATTAAAAAAGAAAAAACTTTATCCCCTAGGGGTTATTATGCTATTTTATCTCGACTCTTGTACGTTACAATGACGCACTTTTTGACCAAGAGGAGTGAAAAAAATATTGTACAGTGCTCATAGCACGAACAGGGGCCTTTTACAATGAGCTCATATAGCAACCTCAAAGTAATGTTGTTATAGGGACAGAGTTATACATCGCGTATAGCGCCATCTCATTTACAATTGCTTCGATATTACTTTTGACAGTCAGTTTGTAGGGGGGCAGCTAAGAGAAAAATAACGCGCCTAAATGTACTTGATAGAGAAATTATCTATGAAAAATTTAATTTCGCTTTTCGGCGGTAGATGGCGCTATACAAATTTCCCATACAAAACTCTATCTAATGTTTTTACATATGCGCGTAATTTTTTTCGATAGCTGTTCGTGCTAAGGGTACAGCTATAGAGTAAGATAAGGTAAGTACAGCATTTCACTATTGAAATATTGTTCCAAAATATTATAAAGGACCGATCGAGGCGAAAATAAAAAGTATCAAGGAAAAATAGGATCCATAGGTATTTTTTAATAAGAACTTTTTGATCTTAAGAAAAAAGTTCCATTTGGAATAGGTATCCAAAATGATTTTTAAAACCATTCTCGTAACTTAAAGTAAAAAACTCATACTTTTTTCTGACGTAGGACCTATTGTAGCGGTAACGGCTATTTTAAGAGTAAACAAATCCTACTTTAAACAAAATGTATCAAGGAAAATAGGATCCATAGGTATTTTTTTAATAAGAACTTTTTTGATTCATAAAAAAAGTTCCATTTGGAATATCCAAAGTGTTTTTAAAACCTTTCTCGTAACTTAAAGTAATAACTCATACTTTTTTCGTAGGACCGGTCGCAGAGGTAACGGCTATTTTGAGCGTTGCCCGTTACATTTGTATGGACATGTCCATACAAGGCTAGGAACTTGTGATTCATTTTTGTCCGAATACGGATTCTAATGAATTTTAATAAGAGTGAGTTGTAGCTAAGAAATACCTAACTTAACAAGTTTGTCAAATAAAACATGTGTAGTTAGGTAAATGATTTATAATGATATATTGTAGTTGACCAAATGATTATGCTCATCATACAAACTTAAGCTTTTAACAGGACTCGAACGCGGGACCTCTAGCAAAGTAGCCAGGCAGATTAAAATATTAATGTAATAAGCTTAGCAGATCTATCCGTGAAAATTATCGTTTAACCAGCTTCTGCCCGCGACTTCGTCCGAGTGGATATTCGAAAAATAATTTTTCCTCTCTATCTCATTTTTTGGAGTACTTTACCCTTGAATTCAACTGCAATGATATCATCTTATAGTTGAATCTCTTTGAATATTTTTAAAAACTGGTATTTGCAATCAAGTTTAAAATGCTAATTATGTTTTTATTGGCACTTATAATTGTCTAGTTGTTTTTCTGAAAAAGCCTTGGAAGATTATATCTCGTTTTAAATGCAGACAGACCTAGGTAGGTATCTTAGTTTTTCTGTATTATAAATTTTGTTTAGAGTTAAAGACCGTAAAATATTGATAATATTATCATACATAAGTCATTCACGCAAAAAATACAGACTATCGAGTGATATTTTCGACGAAGCTTTTATTAGGAGGGTAATTAAATAACAGCATTAGGTAACTAGCCTCGCCTGCGACTTTGTCCGCGTGGACAGTAAAAAATATGGCGACCAGTTTAAATGACCTTCTTAATGCATGAGGAGCTCGGTGGCGCAGTGGTTTAGCGCCTGGCCCAGCGATTGCGGAAGTTAAGCAACGTTCGCAAAAGTCGGTCATGGGATGGGTGACCAAAAATTTATTATCTCGAGCTCCTCCGTGCTTCGGAAGGCACGTTAAGCCGTTGGTCCCGGCTGCATTTGCAGTCGTTAACACTCACCAATCCGCATTGGGCCTGCGTTCCCCTGGTTCTACCCACCCGAATTATAATGATACATGGCTTAGATTTTAAGTTGGACCCCAAGCTACCAAACTTTGAAATACCCATCAAAATCTGTTCAGCAGTTTTTGCGTGATGCGCGCACAAACATTTAGAAAATTAATTCCTTATTTTTAAATGTTCTTGTGAGTCACTAGGTTTTTTATTAATATCAGTCTGTTATTTAATACAAGTAGAGCCAGGTTGATAGCTATAGCAAGGTCAATGCCGTAACTTGACAGGCGTGACATACAAAATGTACAATCGCGCAATGACTGCTGCACGCATGACATTGTTGACTTTCCAATATGGAATGGTACAAGAGTTCTTGAAAAATAACTATATTATTATTAAGTAGGTAGCTATATTAAATAGTATTAAAATGGACAAAATACCTGATTCCAAAGTAATTGAAATTCCCACAGGAAACAAAATTAGAAAAAATTGCGAGCGAACAAATCTTCGAAAACTTCTAAAACAAACATCGTTGTTTTTTCTGTACCCCTAACACGAACATCTGTCGAGAAAAAAAATGCGCGTGAAAGTAATCAAAGAGGATTTGTCTATGAAAAATCTCAATTTGCTTTTCGGCGGTAGATGGCGCTGTACAAATTTCCCATACAAAATTACTCAATGTTTTACGAGCGTTATTCTTATCGATAGCTGTTCGTGCTAAGGGTACTGTAATCTTAGCACGAACAGCTATCGAGAAAAAAAATGCGCGTAAAATTATTCGAAAGATAATTATCTATGGAAATTTTAATTTCGTTATTCGGCGGTAGATGGCGTTGTACAAATTTCCAGTACAAAATTGCACTATCGAATGTTTTTACGCGCGTTATTTTTTTCTATAGCTGTTCGTGCTAAGATTACAGTACCCCATAGAGTAATTTTGTATGGGGAAAGTACAGCGCCATCTACAGCCGAAAAGCGAAAAAAAATATTCCATAGACAATTACTCTATCGAATGTTTTTACGCGCGTTATTTTTTCGATAGCTGTACCCTTAGCACGAACAGCTATCGAGAAAAATAACGTGCGTAAAATCATTCGATAGTGCAATTTAGTATGGAAAATTAGTACAACGCCATCTACCGCCGAATAGCAAAATTAAAATTTCCATAGATATTTCTCTATCGAGTAATTTTACGTGCGTTTTTTTTCTCGATGGCTGTTCCTGCTACGGGTACACTGAATAATAAAGACGCGTGCTAAAGAGTAAAGTTACTGAACCATCAACCTTTTCTTTCCGATTCATTTCATTCGAATCACAATCGATTCGATTGTAATTCTATTCATTAATTTGCTTCACATTTCAAGGTTCGATGATTGTTTTTTTCTATTAAGTAGTTAACTTATTTGGTTTGCTGGTTAGCAAATTTTTTCACTGGTTAAGGAGTTAGGTGCATGTTTCGAAACGGTTAGGAATGAGATGGGTTATAATTATTACTGGTTTTAATGATAAATTGCTCTTATCCCAAAATACTTATAAAGTCAACTAGCTAACTAATACATAACTATTGCCATTTCTTTCAAAACGTGTTATCTTTTAAGAAATCACAATAAATTTAATAAAAGGCAGGAAATTATGTAATACTTAAATGACTCAACATAACAAAGATACACTTTATCTATGTACACGTTTTCGGTCGCGTTTCTTAAGGCGCCATTTTGAAATATTCCCATAAAAACAATAGACTGCTTCGGTTGTGAGAAAATGGCGCGAAAACAATAAGTTTACAGGTTGTTTTTGACATCTCTTTATTGTCAGTCTTATCTTTAACGATATAAGGAAGCATTTTCTATTGTTTAGTTTTGGGAACTGCATTGGTTAGTTGGTTTTGTATACCATGAATGTTTTTAGTGGAAAATCAGTTTTCGTTCTTAATCGCGACCTTGAGTGATATAATTGTTCGATGGCGTGTTTTGTTGCATGGTTTTAAAAGGAATTGATTTTAATGCATAGATATAGTATATTAAAAGGGGTAGATGCGCTACCGAGCGACCGGGTGTAAGGGATAGATATATTATGACGTCAAAATATGGGGTTGCCATGATCAGAAAAAGTACCCTTAACGGTGTAGTATCCGTTAATGTGCAGATTACTAGTTAAAGTACGGAAATCGTCTACCTTAAGAAAAAATTCCCACTTTACCTGACTCGACCAGTTAATCTGCAGATTAACGGATTCCGTACTTTAACGGTAACATACGTATACATAGAGTAAACTAGCTGGGGTTCGCTCAGGTAGTTGATATAAGATTGTGTGGTTAATGGAATAAAAAGATAAACTTTAAATTAAAACAGGTAATTTTTTTATTGAAAACATATTATAACTATATTTACAATAATTGTTTTTATAAGATATTTTTAACCCCCGATGCAGCGCAAATTGGGGTGTTATAAGTTTAAAGCCTGTCTGTCTGTACGTATCATCGTATCGTAGTGCCTAAACGGATCAAGCGATTTCAACTGAGATGGTCAACTCTATTAACCCTATTATTGTTTTGTACTAACTCTACTTTTTAGGTATTTTGTGTTTTTTGTCCCATGTTAATGTAGATTTTTTTCTGTACTATATCCGATCAGATCGTAAAACAGTTGTATAGTTACTGAGATAAGCAATATACGATTGTACTACCACAGAATATATAATTGGTACTACGTCCAGGTTTCAAAGAGATTCATTCATTTCCCATGTACTATATCCATAAACAATTTGTTTTTAATCTGATGGTACAAAGCTGTATTAAGAAACTTTGCACCTTGCTTTGTTCTACATCCAACCATACCAATTTTATGAGGTACCTACATGGCAAATAAAGATTGACTGATTGATACATAATGAAGGATTACAGACCAATAATAGGGCAGCGAACTGCCTGCCGAAACGGTAAAACATACAGAGGTGGTGCTTTTATAAAGGTTAGTTTATCTGTTTTTCGGAAACAATTTCTTTCAAAATGTTTCGAACAAATTCGTGTGTACTTATGTGGCACCCAATTCGTTTTTCCAGTTGCTTCTATCCATTTCTCGCGAGTTTTATCTTCCGTCGGAAATCTGGAAAAATCAAATCGCTTGAAATTCCCTGAAGTATGGGGTAATTTTTGGGGAAAATTTTCTTTAAAGTAGGCATCCGGAAATCGAATTATAAACCTACTGATTTTAGTGGACGTCAAAGCTAAGCTGACTTCTACTATTACGTAGATGTACGCAATTTTACCGGTTTGCATGTCAAATGTTTACGAGGTTATTTTTAGAAATAATTTTTAGATTTTTCCTATTTATCAGGTTTTTCATGTTTTCATTTTCTGTGCCCCAGCAGTGGGGACATCAAAAATGGCTGATGGACGACGAGGTAGTAGGTAGGTATAGGTAGTAGGTAGCTTTGGCGGATCCAGGGGGGGCCATGGGGGCCATGGCCCCCCCCCCCCACGAGGTACCCAAGAGGGTACTCTACAAGATTAGTGGATGAAACTGACTAAAAATCGCGCTGCGCGACCGTTTTTATTAAATATAAATAAGAGTACATACAAGTGGCTAAACTGACATAAAATCGCGCTGCGCGGCAATTTTTTTTTATATAGATAAGAGTACATACAAGTGGCTGAACTGACAAAAAATCACGCTGCGCGGCCGTTTTTTTTAATATGCATAAAGAGTACATACAAGTGGCTAAACTAACAAAAAATCGCGCTGCGCTGCAGTTTCTTTTACTATTGACAACGCCACAAATTTAGTGGCTTAAAATCGCGCTGCGCTGCAGTTTTTCTGCCATAGACAGCACTACAAAATTAGTGGCTAAAACTGTTTAAAAACGCGCTGCGCGGCCGTTTCTTGTAGACAAGAGTACAAGATTAGTGGATGACTCGCGCTACGCGGCCGTTTTTTTTACTATACAAGACTACATACAAGTGGCTAAACTGACAAAAAATCGCGCTGCGCGGCAGTTTTTTTACTATAGACAACACCACAAAATTAGTGGCTAAAAATCGCCGTTTTGTCTATAGGCAGTATTTTTTTCTAAATCAGGCATTTTGTGCATCCTAGACAGGGACCCTAGACCCGAGGCTCCGATGCCCCCCCCCCCCAAATTTAAATCCTGGATCCGCCCTTGGTAGGTAGGTAGCTAATAAATATCTACTTATGTATTTTGTGGAACTAAGGTAGAGTAAGCACGAACAGCTACTTATCGAGAAAAAAATGTGCGTAAAAGTACCTAGGTACTCGACAGAGTAATAATTCCATAAACAATAAAATTATTGTCTATGGAAAATTTCATTTCGCTTTTCGGCGGTAGATGGCGCTGTACAAATTTCGCATACAAAGTTTTTTTACGAAAATCGAAATTTTTTACGAGCGTTTTTTTCTTGATCGATGGTCGTGCTACTCTTGCTATACGGGTACTGTCAAATGAATTTATTTCGGTCTTCAGTGGTAAACTCGTTGGCCACCAATGATGATTTATGTTTTATGCTAAAGCTAGCTTATAGCTCGAGAAATTTGTATCATCATCATCATCATATCAGCCGCACGACACCCACTGCTGGGTATAGGCCTCCCCTAAGGATCTCCACGACGAGATTTGTATAAGTAAAGCTAAAAAGTGACCTATACCTATAGAAAAATATATTTTTGTAGTTCTACTCGATGACTCGACAATTCGATGTTTTTTGATATCATGCTTGTATTATGTTTATGAGAGCTTGCTGAATTTTTGTGTATTTTTTTAATCTTTATTGCTGGAAGAGAGACCGTATTATAACCAGTTTTTGGCCCAAGATGAGAGATGACCGAAAATCCTTCAAGCAACCATGAAATCAGGTGCGTAAACATAATACTTATATTGCCCTAAACGTTACATAAGATAAAATTGACACATACGCAAGAAGCAGACAAGGTCAAAATTGTTTCAAAGCAAACCAGCTTAACACGACCCTTATATCGAGTTCTGAAGCTAAAAGCTCTTATTAAACGGCAGGTCTTGTAAAGATGGTGGTTGAAACTATTTTGATTTGACCCCCACGCGCTCGCGGCATCTGGGCGAGCGAAGGTCTTTATAGATTTGTCATCGAACCTTGGTTGATCTTCCTCGTAGGTGGGTATGAATGGTGCAGTTTGTATAGGAATTAGCGGTTTCCGTATTGTGACCAGTCTTTGTTATATTGGAAAAGTTTGTGCGTCATTTGAGAGTAAAGAAAGACTTAATTGTTACTTTGGGTTCTAAAGATATGCATATCAGCCATTTTTAATGTCCACACTTCTGGGGCACATTTTACAGAAAGGATAATTATAGAGTTATAATAAACACAGTATCAGTTTGAATATGGTAGATAGGGAAACTGAAAAATATTTACAATGGGACCAACTCTGAAATCGCGAAAATAATCATACAATTACCTACGTTTTGATATTTTGAAACAGCTGATTTTTTTTGTGATTTCCGAGTTGTACCCAAAGTAAAAGTGGTTCCTGTACCCTTAGCACGAACAGCTATCGAATAAAATAACACGCGTAAAATCATTCG
Organism: Agriphila straminella; assembly: GCA_950108535.1. Taxonomy (NCBI): domain Eukaryota; kingdom Metazoa; phylum Arthropoda; class Insecta; order Lepidoptera; family Crambidae; genus Agriphila; species Agriphila straminella. The sequence continues at coordinate 16,400,566 of OX467304.1, forward strand.
ATAGATAAATTTTGTATTGGAAATTTGTACAGCGCCATCTATCGCCGATAAGTCAAATGAAATTTTCCATAGAGAATTGTCTATCGAGCAATTTTACGCGCGTCTGTACAGTTTGATGGTCCCGACGATCTACTATATTCGGCTTTAGGATTTTTTTAGTGACACAGTTTATGTTTAGTCTAGATTTTCCTTTAACATTTATGTTACCTTTATCCTTGTGTGTTTCTAAGCCAAGTAACACCTCATAAAGATTATGTATATGTCTGTCTACCATATTATGTGATACATTGTGAGCATTGTATGCTAAGTATTACGTAATTATTAGCAAGTAACTATATGCACTGAACGGCTTTAAGTTATGACTGTTTGTGATGCCTAAGGTCTTTTACAAGCTATTCAAAATAGGTCTTTGTGGTTCTAAAGAAAATAAAATAAATTGTATAAGATTTTAGTGTTGGCCATATTTTGTTGGGTATTGAAAATAATGTTTATTTAAGTTTTTTGGATTTAACGACTTGTACTAAGATGGTCTTTTACGATAGTTGAAATTCATCGTCTCTTTTGTCAGTGGCTTTTTTTTAATACGTGTTGTGGTTGGCGGCAAAGGTATAAATTCCATTCTGCTGTTACTTTTGCACATTTGTGAAGTCGAAGAGACTTTAATTATTTTAGTTTTATTTACGCAACCGAAAATTCTGAAACTTTTTTCTATTACTAAGGGAGCTAATTCCTACCTAAAAAAAAATATTCAGCCAATTTGATTTTTTTCCTACATTCCCCCATTACTCTATCGAGTACCTTTACGCGCGTTTTTTTACACGATTGATATTCGTGTACGTCGTTTTGTAGGGTGCCTAACTACTTAAGTTTCTTTTAATTCCCAGCGATCGAAAAATAGACAACAAAGATAAATCTTAAAGTATCAGTGCAATTAAAACATTTGGACAAAACCAAAGAGAGATAGAATGATGAATCACCCGTCGCCGCTTTTGGAAGACCCACTATTATCTATGGTCAAAGACTATTTGAAGATGGCGCATAATGATAGCTCTAATATGACGATCTTAGAATTACAATTTGAATAAAAGATTGCAGCGAACGTTAGTTAGAACAGTAACAAAATTCAGTAAAGCTCTCCCAGTAAAGTCTAATTAAAAAAGAAAGTACATGCCTTACTGTTAGAAAGCTCATAGGTTATGTGAAATCATCGATATTTGTATCTCCTTATATTATTTTTGATAAAATGTAGATTGTTATTTATATATATTATATATATCCATGTGTTTATATATATTGTATGTATTAAATTATATGTTATGTTGAATTTATTAATATTTTACCCTATGTACCGCCTTCATTGATATCTGTTTCCTAAAGGTTGACTGGGAGAGAATGCTTTTAGCATTAAGTTCGCCTTTTGTAACATTTTGTTTGAAATGTACAATAAATTTGAATCAGGTGATGATTCGAATGATTCGAATCAATGTGATCATTCGAGTCAATAACAACAAAAATAAAATATCTTAGAATTTTTAATAGGCAGGTAGAGGTTGGTAAGTAAACTACCCACTGTCGGATATATTTAGTTTGTTAAAATAAAAATAAAATTGAGTCCATTGACCGGTTATTCCGTGTTACTTCAAAGAATCCACCCTGATGTGAATTCTAGGAAATGTATATCCGAGAATTTATCCAAAGCTAAAGCTAAGCTAATTTAACCGCCTCTGTGGTCTAGTGGTTTGCCCACCCGTGTAAGACGCAGGGGTCCCGGGTTCGATTCCCAGGCGGGGTACAGTTTGTACTCGGTTTGGTTGGTGGTAGGGCTTATTTAAAGTCCGCCTGGCTGCTACCACCATCTTACCTAAGTCTGACGCCATAACAACAATTTTTTATTTTGTGTTCCGGCAGTTAGAGGTAAGATAGCCAGTTCCTCAGTGGTGAGGATTCCGGGAGTAGTGCGCTTCCACCTTCGGCTTCGGCCTTATCGTCACTTAACATCAGGTGAGGTGAAGGACAAGCACTACCCCATTGTCCAAAGTAATTGAAACTGCTCTTGTCTATGCCCTCAAGCGATGAATTTATAAATTAATGTTGTGTCTAACTTTATACGGGTGCTGGTGATGTCATCTTACTAATATTATGCAAAAACAACTAAACAGACAGCTGTATTCACATTTGTTCAACTTTGAATGAATTTACAAACATAAGGAAATAGATTGTACTTATCTCGGAGAAATTCGAAATTAGTATATATATATATATAGAATAGTATGATAAATGTGGCTTTTTAAATGTAAAACTGTTTTTAGGGTTCCGTACCAAAATGGTAAAAAAGGAACCCTTATGGTGTGACTCAGTCTGTCTGTCTGTCACAGCTGGATATCTCGAGAACTACTAATGGTATCAACTTGAAATTTGGAATAGATTAAGATGACGTGTGTCCAACTATTTTGCAAATAAGAAAGAAATAAAAAAATAAATATTTTTTTACAACAGGGACCAAAAAGGGGTCTTAAAAATTTTAAGTGAAGCGACTAGGGGTATCATAATATTATGAAAGAGCGCTGTTTGAACATTTCAATTTTTTTTTTAGGCCGCATAGTTTTCGATTATGATCAAAAATGTAAAAAAAATACCGTTCTTCACCCCTTATCTCCGAAGTTTGCAAAGAGAAAAATCTGAAATAATTCTATGTGATAGTAGTTAAAAGATTACAGGAAAAATAAAACGATGTCTTAATATAACACACTTTTTTAGAAATTCAAAAAACAAACAAAAATTAGTTTGTTCCTCTACCAGTCAACAAATGGCCCTGACCTGAGTAAAATTAAATTAGTTCCACTATCGGTCAAGAGATGGCGCTGGCCTAAGAAAAAAAAAATAGTTTTACTATCGGCCAAGAGATGGTGCTGACCAAATACTGCAATAATAATTTTATTATTCTACAGCTCTGCAGTGTATTTATTATGATGGTACGGAAACCCTCGGTGCTCGAGTCCGACTCGCTCTTGACCGGTTTTTTTGTCATTTTTGCATTCACAATGCTATTTTTATACAATACTAAATAATATACTAAAAAATACTAGAAAAAACTAGAGTAGGTACGAGTAATAACTCGAGGTAATTAATTCCTCACATTGGTGAAATAACGAGAGCAGGATATACTAGTAAATTCGACCATGCCATGCCACCTAGTGACTTGTTAGCTCAGCGGTCAGAACATTTGACCGGAGGATATCCAAAGGTCGCGGGTTCGATTCCCGTCTGAGAATTGATCTGGTGTGGTGCAAGTAGTATTTTTTCTAGTATATATATTATTAATTATTAAAAAAACTGTTATCATATGCTTGGTAAAACCTAAATAGGTTTATATAGCACTGTTAAATGTAAGAAATCATTGTTGTAATTTGTGTTTTAATAATAATAAATAAAATAAATAAATGTACTGTTATCATAGATGAACTATTATCATATAAGTAATACATAATATGTAATATAATATTTTGTCATCATGCAGCACAAGATTTCGCATTCGTAAAGCAACACCAAAACATCATTACATAAAAAAACACAATGACTTAAGAAATTAACACAACATAATATAATCTGTGAGAAAAATCGCTTGTCATATCGCGTTTCCTAAACAAATCGTTAGCCAATATCATCCTTACCGCTTACGTAATAGATGCTACTAAATCTGATAATCCACTTGCTACTTCTATACCGCAATGCAAATTTATCTTATTTATTTTCAAAGGAAAATAGTTCTTATACTCTTTAGTTTAGAACCTGCGTTAAGTGTTAATTTGCTGTGCACATAATTGGCCTCGATGCGAGGTCGTATGTAATAGGTTGCTGCCATGATTACTTACTTACTACATATTGTGAATGAGTATTTATTTAAAAACTATTTCACATGACACAATTTTCTTATAGGTCTAAAAACCCCCTAATGGTGGATAGGCATCAAACTGAACAACTTTTACGACCAACTCCGAAATTGCGAAAAAAATATCATTTTATTGTTATAATTTTTTGTATGAAACAGCTGATTTTGTTTTATGCGATTTCAAAGTTGGTCCCGTAATAAAAGTGGTTCAGTTTGATGGCCCCTATCTATCATTATGCGGATTTAGGGGATTTTTGTATTACGTTGTATATCCTACTTACTTACACGATTTGTTATATTTTTAATTGTTCTTCAATTTTATTCAATGTGCTGTATAATTTTAATGAAAAGTCTCCTAGTCTCAATACAAATACCTAAAAGAGAAAAACCGAAAAAAAATATTTTTTACCTTTTTAAAAAATGAACAGAACCCACGTATCTGCTGATCGATCTAACTTAATGTCCAGTTTTTCATAATTATTTTGCAATAATTTCTCGAAAATTTACGATCGCCGTAAGCCAACAGTGTAAGGTCACCAAGACTTATCAAGAAGTAGTGGGTTTTTGCATTAAGCGTCGTGGGTGAGGGGCCTTTACCGCCCACTACATTCCTTATAAAGCCTTATTTTATAATAGATTTCTCATTTATATTTGCATATTCATGTTTGGGAATGGTAATAGTTTACCGAACCAATGAGAATCGCAGTAAATGCTGAAAATGTGCTACTGACTGTACCTAGCCTCAGTACCCTTAGCACGAACAGCTATCGAGAAACTCGCAAGCTAGCTATCGACAACTTACTCACTGACTTTTTTTCAGTGAGAGACATTTCGAGCGTCTTTGTATTATCTATTATTCAATTATAAAAGCATGTATGTAGTAACTACAATTAAATTTGAGAACTATGACATGGCCGCTGAATTATCCACAGGCAGTATTACTTAAAATGTTCTCATTAGACATAGAAATTTGCAAAATAAAAATCTCGTCATTTTACGCTATCCACGGTATCGCCTACATCCACCATACCTACCTACCTATATTTTAGCAATAGGTATTTTAGAATTTACCTACAAAACTCAAATAAAACTAGAGGATACGGTGTTATATACGTATAATATTTGTTTTCAGCCATAACATCACACAGTTTGCACAAAGTTAATTATGTTTCAATTAGGTATTTAAAAAATAAGTCCTTAGGTAACTATGACGAAAACACTAAATATAACAATGCAAACTTAAAGTCTTTAATTTTTTCGAATCTTCAAACACTTTAAGCACTTATTCCGATGAAATTCACATTTCATAGCACGTTCAAAGGTTTTATTGTTTATGTGTAAACAATAATTTCTTATTTACTGACGATAATCCATTGTTATTCTTCAAGTTTATAGAAAAGAACAATTTGATGAAATTATGACACATTGTAGTTTACTCCTAGGTCATAATTACGGTCCGGTACGTAACGTCAAGATTAAACATCAACCTTCCCCGTGGCTTACTGATGACATGAAAATACTATTACATCGTAAAGCAGTCGCCAAAACAAAATATAAATGTAAACCTACCGATTCTAACTGGGAAAAATTTGTTGACATCCGTAATCGCTGCCATAGGGTGTGTAGGAAAGCACAACGCCACTTTTTTCATAGTTCCGTCGAAAATGGAGACCCAGCTAAAGTCTGGAAATTCTTGAACTCAATAGGGATCGGGAAACAGCAACAACCTTCTATTCCAAGGAATATTAACATCAATTCACTAAATCAACATTTCTCTTCTTCGCCACAGTTCGATGTGATTGCAAAAGGTAATACTTTACAAACTCTTTCATCACTTCCCCGCCCTAATCATGAATCTTTCTCTTTTAATCAACTTACTGAATGTGATGTTAAAAAGAGCGTTTTGTCTGTTACATCTAATGCAGTTGGTAGTGACTGTGTTAGCAGGAAAATGATAGTGCTTATCCTTGATGAAATCCTTCCTGTCCTTACTCACATCCTGAATAATTCCTTGTCCAATGGTGTCTTTCCGCCGATGTGGAAAGATGCTCAGCTTATCCCATTTCCTAAAAAATCGAAACCCTTATCCTTTTCCGACTATCGCCCAATTTCCATACTTCCTTTTCTATCCAAAGTCCTAGAACGCCTTGTCCACAATCAACTTAGCCTATTCCTGTGTAAGAAACAACTGATGAACTCCTATCAATCTGGTTTCCGTCCTGGCCATAGCACTTCCACAGCACTTATTAACATCACCGACGACATAAGGTCCGGAATGGAGGCTGGAAAACTCACAATCCTATCGCTGTTTGATTTCAGCAATGCCTTCAATACTGTTGACTCTGATGTTCTGCTTGAGACTCTTCGCTCTATTAACATATCTCCATCAGTCGTTGATTGGTTTCGAAGTTACCTGCTTAATCGTCGGCAGCGGATTCGCTCGGAAAATTCCTTCTCTTCCTGGTGCATTACCACTGCCGGGGTGCCGCAGGGTGGCGTTCTATCTCCTCTTCTTTTCGCTATATTTATTAATTCTATTTCCAATCAATTAACTTCTTCCTACCACCTATATGCAGATGATTTACAAATTTACACTCAGGCCACCGTAGACGATATCTCAATTGCCATTGATAAAATGAATACTGACCTGGCAAAAATCTGTGAGTGGAGTAAAGCACATGGGTCGAAGGTTAATCCTGCCAAAACACAAATAATCATAATTGGTAGCACTAGGCTAAGATCAAAAGTAGACTTTTCTCTGTTGCCACCTGTCACTTTCAACGGAACAAGTCTTCAGCTCAGTGACCAAGTTAGGAACCTAGGCGTGTACTTTGACCGCAACTTGAATTGGTGCGTACAACTACAGGAAGTGAGCCGAAAACTTTTTGCTACCGCCAGTTCTTTGCGTAGGCTCAGAAACTTCTTGCCAACTGCCACCAGGATTTCGCTAGCGCAGTCCTTGCTATTGCCCATACTTGACTATGCAGATGTCAGCTATCTCGATCTCACAGAAGAGCAACTAAATAAACTTGAGCGGCTTCAAAATTTTTGCATCAGATTTGTGTTTGGACTTCGCAAATATGACCATATCTCCGAATTTCGTAAAGAGCTCAAGTGGTTGCCTATTCGCCTTCGCCGGAATATGCATATTCTTTTCCTATTGTTTAATATTCTCTTTAATTCTACCACCCCTTCTTATCTTAAAGATCGTTTCAAATTTGCTAAAGATTCCCACTCCCGTTCCTTAAGGTCATCAGAAAACTTGCTACTGGAAATGCCGATACATTCTACTATGTTCTACGATCGATCTTTTTCGGTACAGGCTATCCGTCTATGGAATGCTTTGCCAATAGCGATAAGGACTGCTCAATCTCAGCACACTTTTAAAAAGCTAGTCAAAGAGCACTATCTTACTTTTTAAATTATATTTCTCATGGTCTTACAACTAGATTTAACTTCAATAATTTCCTCTACGCATTGTAGGTATTATGTATTATATGTAGGTTTATTATATTTTGGTATGTATATAATATATTATATTAGTTACATTTTATCATATATTTATGTAGTTATTCGAGTTTAGTAGGATTATTATTATTACTTTATTAAATTTGCACACGTCCAACTACCCCATCACATTTATCTTAATTCCTGTCCGTCCCAAGGTTGCCTGGAAGAAATCGCTTTTTAGTGATAAGGCCGCCAATTGTATGTCTCCTTTATGTTTGTATTGTTACTTGTTTGTTCTGTGTGTATACAATAAAGAGTATATAAATAAATATAAATAAATAAATAATTATTCCCTCGCGATTGTAGGTACCTAGGTATTATTAATTGTTAGCCGACACAGATAAATCATTATAGACAAAAACAAAATAAAGAATCAAATCGCTTTACACGGCTTTCTATTTTAGGTTATATTTTTCATTAAATCACAGAATGAGAAAGAAAGAGAGAAAGAATAGAGATACTCTTCCGTTTTAAACCAATCACGGGCAGGGCGCGCAAAGGTGCAATGACCGTTCAATACCATGGGCAAAATCATGCACAGTTTATAACTTATTAAAATTATTTGCAAATTAATTCAAGTTATTTAAGGAAATAAATATTGCAAATAAATTTATTATTAATAATAAGAATAATAAATGTAAAATTATGATGATAAAAAGCTTGATTGAATTATAATTTACATATTTATGATATAGACAAGATATAAATAGATATTTAACATGGCTACTGAACGCACCTTGCTTCAATTGGCTTGATAATTTGTATTGTGTCACATTACCTTTAAACGACGTAACTTTATGGTCTGTGGAATTTACTATCGAGTTAACGTTACCCAGCTCTGTAAAATTCGTTTTGCCGATTTTGCTAGCTTTCGTATTCGAGTAGTATTTTTTTACGTGCGTAAGATTTCTCGATAGGTAGCAGTTCGTGCTAAGGGTACAGAATACACCTGTAGCACGAACAGCTATCGAAAAAAATAACGCGCCGTAAAAACATTCGATAAAGTAATTTTCTACGGGAAATTTGTACAGCGACATCTATCGCCGAAAAGCAAAATTAAATTTTCCGGAGAGCAAATTTTTATTACTCAATCGAGTAATTTTACGCACGTTTTTTTCGTGAACTTTTAATATAATTTTTTCGTGCTAAGGGTACAGAAAAAACCAGAGAACACGCGTACCTACAGTAACCCTCTTTACTTACTAAGCTGTAATATTCAATACTTTTATTTCAGACTTTTTCGGTCCATAAAGTGTTAGTAACAATTTTAATCTTAAAAACTAGTGTTAGTAGGTACATGGTACATTTTATAGCCGGGTGTGTAGCTGCACCCAACGACACAATAATGGGGAGTCCCACCGATCTACAAACACATTCAGCATTCCGTTGGCGGCGCCGCGAAGGCGGGCTAGCATGGAGGCGCTCCTTTTTCTCATAATAGCATAGAAGTCATCTGTGTGCGCCTCCGCAAACATCCCTGAGGCACTACAACGCCACGGTAGCCCCAACAGAACCCTGAATGCGTTGTTATACTGGACCCGCAGATCGCTGTATGCCCGCCGCGTGTAGTCAGCCCAAAGGCTACAGGTGTAAAACGACTGGCAGTATGCTTTAAAAAGCGTAATTTTGACTGATTTCGTACACCTTGCAAACCTTCGAGCTAGCATGTTACAGCGGACAGCCAGCGATCTACGTTCCCTTTCTATGTCACAGTTATCTGTCAAATCGTCTGTGACCCAGTGGCCCAAATATTTGAACTTATCTACCCTGCGCAGAGGTGTGCCACATAGTAAAACTTCCGGTATATCACTGTAACTCTTAGTACCCGATTTAAAAATCATTACCTCACTTTTATTGACATTGTATTTGAGCCCATGGGCCACCGCATATGATTCACATATTGCCAAAAGCTTCTTAAGAGCGCCGATCGATGGGCTCAGCAGCACCATATCATCGGCATAGCTGATATTGTTCATACAGACACCGCCAATATGACATCCAATATTGGTGCTACTGAGCTCACCGATCAGTCGGTTCATGTACAGATTGAAGAGCCGGGGCGAGGTCAACCCCCCCTGCCTCACCCCGCACTCCAACCTATACATGTCCGAGTATTCTCCCGCCCATCTTACGCTATTATTTTGATTACAATACCAATACCTGAACATTGATATAATCTCAGGAGGTAACGTGGTGTCCTGACAAAGCTTATGCCAAAGAATATCATAAGATACAAGGTCGAATGCCTTTGACAGGTCCAAAAAACATGCAAAGACCGGTGTTTTCCGTGCAGTATAATACTGTACGTATAATAATTTCCAGAATTTACCAAATTTCTTTTCTGAGTGGCTATGTGCTAGCATATCCATTTTTATTTGCTGTTCATTGTTTATACAATATTTTAATTTAGCTTTAAATGTTTTTCTGGTATTACACATTTTAATGTACACATCTCCGTATGTAGGTTTACCATACGAAAGCCATTCTCGGTACCATAGTCGAGCCTCTCTGTGAGCTGCCTGAACATGTTTATTCCAACCCGTCACATAGTTGTGTCTTCGCACTTTAGCATACCCCACAGATATTATAATATTGCTAACTCAGATAGGATTTCAAAACTTTTTGAGGTAGGCAAGTCAGAAAAAACTCTGCTTGTAGATAAACAAAAGACAGCATGCAGGATTTGGAGGACCAAAATTTTATGTGGCTAAAACAACGGCTCTGTCACCCAGCGCGCGAGTATGAAGCGCTCGGCGTCCTCTGATCTCCTCTGAGAGGACAAATTTCATACGTCAGAAAAGATAGACCTACGCGATAAAAAGAGAGGCAACTACTAAGTGCATGTTTTGGAGCGATGGGAGTGCTGTGCGACCCGAATTGCACTGTATTGTGTCGGCGCAAGAGTCGCAATTTATTTTAACGATTTTGCGGAGTGCAACTTCTGTACGCTAGTACTATTATCTTTTCTTTATCTGTCCATCAGCCATTTTTGATGTCCCCACTGCTGGGGCACAGGCCTTCCTTATGGGTGGTAAGGAGGATGGGCCACAACCCACCACGCGGGCCCAATGCGGATTGGTGGGTGTTAACGACTGCAAATGCAGCCGGGACCAACGGCTTAACGTGCCTTCCGAAGCACGGAGGAGCTCGAGATAATAAATTCTTTATCTATTTTGTGCTAAAACGTCAAAACTACTTCGATATAGAGAAGTTTCATAAGAGTACAACTTGCCTCATTTTTAGGGTTATACGCGGTCTGGTAGCCATGAAAATCCAAATGAGCGGTCAATGCATCAAAATTCACGTCACGAATCATTCTGTAAGCGTTCCGTCAGTGTTTCGTTAACATCATACATTTTGAGAACTACAGTTACAAAAGATGCAAAACTTGGATACAACCAAAGTAAGAATTTCGTGCTCTGACTAAAACGCAAAAATAAAAAAATATACAGTAATTTTAACTTAGTAATGATTAGGATTTATATTTCACAATCAAGAGTTGTACTTATTTAAAAATATAGGTATGTAAAAAAAAAAATATTTTCTTAGCTTGCCACCTGAGGAAAATCTGTGACTTAATGTGTGATGTGTTTTCTAGCAAACATACAACCGCGATCATCGTATGTAATGCCAAAATGTATTGCCACCATTGATTTTACACCTACAAAATTGTCATGGGAAAACTATTTAACAGCTCACCGATTGCCCAAGGTGTGTAATTGAGAATTTAAAATGGGTAGTATTTAATCGGGTAACAATAAATTCCCATTTTGGGTATCAAAAATACTGAATATAGCGTACCTACTAAAATACTAAGTAGGCGACAGACAGAGGTTGACTACAAATGTTGAAAATGGGTGACTTTAAAATACAAATTGAGTAACTAGTTATTCAGAACGGGCGACCAAATTACTATTTGGGCGACAACCTTTTTTTTTTCGATAGCTGTTCGTGCTAAGGGTACAGTTGAATGCTCTATTATGCCCATTTGCACTAAACTTGGGAAGCGTCATATTCCTAAACAATTTTTTTGGTTATTCTAGGTATAAACTTATTCTTCGTTTATTTGTATGGCAGATGTAGTTTATAAATTCGATTTATAACAGATTATTGTTTGCTATAATACTGGGGTCGTTTAGCAACAAATTAAAATAGGAAAAACCCAAAAGAACGGCGAAATAATTATAAACTAACTAACTAATAGATAGTGCGGTTTTTATTTTTTTTTAATTCTAAAGATAAAATTGATAATTATAAATTGTTGGTAATACGAATCGCACAGGGTCCACTAGTAAATAAATAAAACACTTTCAGTTACAATCACAATCTCAAGCAATAAAACTAAATCACTTTTACCAATGTCTTCCATTAAGTTTTTTTTCTATTGGGTTGTTAACATTTATCAAGTCCCACACACATATTAGATCAGTCCGTTTATAAGGCAGGACTGCTTTTGCGACATGTCTCAGTTTTGCCGCCATATTGCTTAATGCAATAGCGACCTAATGTCCATTTGATTCTCTACCACATGGGTCTCCCAAACTTTTTAGCATAAGGGCCAGACTAACTTCTCCATGAAGCCTCAAGGGCCAGAACTAGCTAGCTCGGTACCAACATACTGTAAAGTACAGTATGTTGGTACGATCCAGTCCGCATTCGCGGGCCGGATTGTTGGTGCTCGCGGGCCGGAGATGGCCCGCGGGCCGTAGTTTGGAGACCCCTGCTCTACCAAATGGAATTACAAATTCCATTTAATTGAATTTAATCGAACTGATGGAATTTCCACGAGAGGACTTAAAACAGGGGTTCCCTAACTTATTTGGTACGCGCTCCCTTTCTACAAAAAAAAATCTAAGTTCAATCAAATCAAATCAAATCAATAAAAGCTAGCGTAAGCAAATCAACACAAGTCACATTCACACTGCAAAAAGGTGACTGCCCACCAGTTCATATGGGAAATGAGCCGAGCCATAACAGTGTAAAATTTTTGGGGCTACACTTAGATAGAAGATTGACTTGGGCAAACCACATCAAAGCAAAAATAAATTTAAAAAATTAAAAAACCCGCCTGCATAAAAAGACAAGTCGACTGAAAAGATGGAAACAAGATTAAATAAATATTAAAGGCAACATGTCATAATAACATGCAGTCGGAGGCATGCATAAAGAAAGTGACATTATGAATGATTGAATTATATGCCTCCGACTGCATGTTATTATGACATGTTGCCTTTAATATTTATTTAATCTTGTTTCCATCTTTTCAGTCAACTTGTCTTTTTGACATTCACAAGTGCTTGTAACAGCCTAGACTGAATAAAATTATTTTGTTTTTTTTTTAATCACCTTTGTCCCTAAGCAACAAACTCCTTGTCTACAAAGCTATCATAAAACCCATATGGACATACGGTATAGAGCTTTGGGGCTCAGCGAGCAACTCCAATATAGAAATCCTCCAGAGATTCCAGAACGTCGCATTGAGAACAGTATCTAGTGCACATTGGTTTGTTAAAAACACCGAAATACACCAATACCTGGAGATACCAACTGTTAAGCAAGAAGTCAGCAAGAGCAGCAAAAAATACAAATATAAACTTAGCTCACATACGAATGAATTGGCCAAAGAACTCCTCAATGAAAGTCAATGAAATAAAACGCCCAAAAAGGTGGCAAATCTTGGACCTAGACCACAGAAGTTAATTCTATAAATCTATACAGTGCCAACTAATGGGACGGCACTTACAATCTGAGTACCTTGGAACCCACCTGATTATGGCTGAGGAGCTATTGCAGATCAAAATGAACACAAAAAAAAGTTCAATCAAAGGTTGGTGATTATCTATTCTGCCTGCCTTCCTTACACGATTAAGTTCCCAAGGTCGTGCACAACTAGTTAGGTAATGACTAAAACCAGTATATTCTAGCGTGTAAGAGGATCCGTTGCACCACACTCCTACACCGATCATCTTTGTTTCAAAACGCGTAATGTGCGCAAGCGCAGGTATTGATACATCGATCGAACGTTGAGATTGAGACGGTTGCAACATTTCAATAAAACTGTGAAGTAACTAAGATGCTTTTGCGAAAATTTGCACATTTTACACATACCAAAACCTATTGGTAGATTTGTTTCCGACATTATTTAACGTAGGGTCTCTATCATTAGAAAAAAAGGAAGAGAATAATGTAATTCACTTCTCAAGCTTACGCGCTCATTAGACATGAAATAAAACACTATTTAACGCTGTCCGTTTTATTTCAAGAATACTGTAAAGATACAAGATTTAATTTAGTTTATTCAATTTCAAAATCTGAACTGAACAACTTTTAATGGGTACCGACTCTGAAATCGCGAAAAAACAGCTGTTTCATACATTTTGATATTTTCGTTCTTTTTTTCGTCATTAATTTTTGTTAAGCTGAATCAAATTACTATGGAAAAGTTGTTCAGTTTTAGCCTTCACCTTACCATTACAATATTCGGCATAGGGGTTATTTCGTAACACGTTGTAGCAGTATATCTATCTAAAACTATCCTCGAGTATAAAAATATTTATAATTTTACTAATTTTTTTTATGGGAATTTGAATTCCGCTCAGGCGATGTCGCGAACGGATATTAGTCATAAATAAAAATTATATTTTAAATGTACGGAAGCAAAAATTTGCAAAGGTTTGCATTCTTAACATATATTTACTACAATATTCAATCGATCAAGGTTATAAGCCTGCCCGCCTACTATATGTCATGATGACGTAATTATATACGTATCTACTCTGCCGGAACTAACTCTATGAAGTCATGTTCAATTAATGTAAAAAATATGTTAGAAAAATATTTAATAATAGAGGTAACTAGTCCAGAAACTCATGAAACGGAAGAAAATGTATTTTTACTAAAACACGTGGTAGTTGCATACATGCAGTCTGTCAAGAAAGTCATATTCTTTCTTTGACATTAGTGTTATTGTATAAACAACACTTAACTACTTTTGTATATAATGCCACAACTACGTGTTTTTTGTAAAAATAATTTTTATTCCATTTCATGGATTTCTGGACTACCTCTAAGAACAAAGTAAGAATGAAACTACTGACTGGTTTAGCTTTCTTCTTGTCGCTATAATAATATACGGGAAAAAATTAGGATTCAAAACTGTAAATTGTTTTTAAGTTAATTTTAATAAAATTCTTTATATTTTGACGTGCACAACATTAAAAACATTATTTTTATTAATTTAAAGTAAATGAAGCAGAAGGTAGGTACTGTTGCGATTTTGGGACTACTTTTTAACCTACTAATCCTATTTATTGGCTAGTCAGCAAGTTTTATCAACAAAAAATGTAAAAACCCAACTTCTATCATTATAGATAAGTTGGCTATTGAAGAGAAGCTATAACTTTAACAAGTTATTCAACTTAAAACATTCAATTACATATAGATATTTTTGTTATAATCAATTTTATTAAAGATTATGAATCTTAATGGAAAAGGTCATTCATTAAACTGACGAAAAAGCCTTATTTTGCTCTACATAAAAAAGAAATCATTGTTAAAAGACTAATTAGATGCTGAAAGTAGCATATTTAGCAATATTTTAAATTCCACTAAGCGATTGCGGAGGTTAAGCATCGTTCGCTAGGGTCGGTCATGAGATGGGTGACCAAAAATTTATTATCTCGAGCTCCTCCGTGCTTCGGAAGGCACGTTAAGCCGTTGGTCCCGGCTGCATTTGCAGTCGTTAACACCCACCAATCCGCATTGGGCCCGTGAGGTGGGTTATGGCCCATCCTCCTTACCACCCATAAGGAAGGCCTGTGCCCCAGCAGTGGGGACATTAAAAATGGCTGATGGACAAAATGACTCTATCATGAAAAAGACAGAAATCCACAGATAACTCTATGACAACTTACTTTAGTTTATTTTTTGTATAAATATTACAAACCGTATAATTATTTAACCGAAAAAAGATAAACATTGTTTTTGTTTAGTAACCATTGCTAAGAAATTATGGTATAAAGCAAAAAAAACATCGTTTTGTTGACCGGTTAGTGATTAGAGTTTTTTGTTTCTAACAAAAAGTTTTAATTCGCCACACAGTTCTATACGGCCTTAGCAATACAATCGAAGGTTTAAAATCGATTAATTATCGATCGCTAGTATAGAACGATACATTAAAACGATATTTACAAGAAGTAATAAAATTCGACTCAAAAAGAACTTAATTTTACTACACAAGTAATAATAAATTAGTCTTACCTTAAAAGAACCTTATTTTAAATCCTACACGGTCTCTGGCACTTCGCAAAGGTTGACACCTCCACCATTAAAAAAAACAATGAACTCAAAAAATTACACAACACTCGTTCTTATTGGTAACAACACTGAAACCACATTCCCTTGTACGCACAACGAAATTAAAAAAAGTTCACATCCTTGGACTAGCCATATGCTTTTGTAATGAGTGAGCTTTTTCGAATTTTGAATTTGGTTTTTTAGTTATTTTAATCTGCACTAGTTTTCGATTCGTTTTTTGAATTTTCAGGAACGCGTTCAGTGTAAATTGACCAGTTTTTCGTTTTCGTTATTTGAATAGTTCGTTTTTTTGCGCATGGCTGCCGCGCGTTCTAAAGTCGGTTGTATACTGGCCTGCGCGGGCGCAGAGCGTTGTCAGCTCGGACGCAAGAAGGTCGTATGTGTGTTTTCGTACGATTTGGGACCTTATTGTGAAATAAGAAGATGATGTCAGTAGAGGATATTTAAAAACTCGTTGTGCCTTAACGGGAAATTGGTCGAAGTTCTTAAGTACGATGCTCGATATTGGGTAACAAAGAAACTACTTGATAAAGATATTCAAGTTTTCTTGCTTGTATCAAGATTTTTCTGATAAATATAGCATATAATAGAGAATATAATTGCATACAGTGTAATTATTTGTAAACTGATCAATAATAAAAGTAATAATGTAGCATCATAGTGCATGTACCTAGATGTTTTGAATAATAATATGTAGTTTTGACTATAAGAAAATACGTATAATTATTGTCACCACCACGGTTGCATCTGAAAACCAGCGCCACTGTTTCAGGCAGCGGCACAAGCTGAGATGTTACCGTTTCAGCAAAAAATGTTGGTTAATTTTATATTTTTTGAAACTGTTTTGCTGAATAAACATTTTCTATTTCTATTAATCAGTGTATGGCTGAAAAAAATAATTGAAAAAATTTGAATTCTACGCAAGTTATTCATGAAAAATATTCATTACTCATAGCAACGAACTTGGTAAAGTAGAGTCCGTCAAAACGTGATTTTCAAATGAGAATCTTAAATTATACTGATAATAGATACATTATTGTGCAATATGTAACTAACTAAACAAAATGTAACAAAACTGATTACGATAATACTCAAGCATATATTTAAACATCTTCTAATGACAAAGGTTAAAAACAGACGAAAAACGAAAAAGGTTTTGCAGAAAAATGTGTAGAAGTAGATTTACGAGTAAGTATACAAAGTAAAAAAAAAAAACATACAATCGAATTGAGAACCTCCTCCTTTTGATGAAGTCGGTTAAAAAGTAGAGTTGGGTCTTAATTTTTAGGTTACTTTTTGTATTCACTTTTCGAAGCACTTAAAACTATATTACATAAAATATTACTTTTAACTACTTCACATTCATTACAACAACTTCTTAGAATTATTTATATTTTTCTCAGCTCAAAGGTAATTTGCAATGCATTGAAATTATACTAAGTGCAACTTAAGAAAGTCCTACATTTAACTTTATTTAACTAAAAAAGAGTCTTATTGTAAAGTTTTAAAGTTCATTTTCTATCATAATTTCTTAAAAAATGGCTAAGGATAAAAGGTCAGCGGCAAAACCCGATATGTGAATCCTTTTTGTTCAACGAATAGGTTGCAAGGGATTTTAAAACTTATTTCCCTTACACAAAGTTGAAAATTAAGTAACATTAAATTTTGTATTTGAAAGCATCTTTTCTTTTAAGTTACTACTCTTCGCTTACTGTTTTTTTATTACTAGCTTCCGAACACGAAGAAGCCCTAGGGAACCTTCGACCGGGAGGAAAAATTCCTATGTTTTAATCCATATCTGTGTGCCAAATTACATCCAAATCCATCGTTTATGAGTGACCAATCATGCGAAAATCCATTTGTTTGTTTGTTTGTTACGCCTTCACGTATTAAGGCCAGTATATTCCAAAAACTCTGTGTCTGTTTTTTTCTTAACGTGTTTAGAGTAATGAAAATAACCTCACTTTTTCATTTTTTCAATGTTTTTGTTGATATTTTGAGCATAAAGACACTTTTTGGAAAAGTAACCGTTGAACATTCTTCTATATGTCATTACCTATTTTTCTATATATTTTTCGTGAATAAGGGATTGATAAACTTTAAGTATTATCCAAAAAATATAAAATTATTGAAAATTTTCTCTGTCTTTGCATATTTTTTAGTCGAGTGAAGATACGAATATCGTATTTTTAACCGTAAAATAATCAAGATCGTTAATGAAACTTCAACATATATTTTTATTTGCTCAAAATAAACAATTGATTGTTTATCGTTGAATCAAACATAGGCCAAATTCGATAATTTGGAATATACTGGCCTTAACTACTGAACCGATCATCATGAAATTTTGCACATATACGTTCTCAGAGGTACAGAGAAAGACATACGGTACCTTCTATCCAGAAAAAAGACTGTTCCCGAGATAGCAAAAAAACTTTCCACGCAGAGACGAAGTCGCGGGTGGTCGCTAGTCCTTACTAATATTATAATGCGAAAGTCCGTTTCAACAAACAAACAAACAAACTGACTTTCGCATTTATAATATTAGTAAGTATTATTAGTAGGATAAGAGCCTCGGTTCCACACGCAAAATAGGCGCAATAGTTGTCGAGTTGCGGAAACCGCCTGCATCGATAAGAAGAAGAAGAGGAAGAGCCTCAGTTACTTTTGAATGCAAACAAGAAACTTAACTTAACACAATAAAATAAACCAAAATGGTTCAACAATACAATAGGTTTTAACTTACTATTTAAAATGTTCACTTAATTATATCCCCATTTTTAACAAACTACTTACTTACATAAAAAAACGCTTTTAAAATGACAATACTTCTAAAATATTGCTAAGATTATTACCAAAAACAATCGAGTTGTGCTAATTTGATTAGGTTAGGTTTATCCGTATTTATAAATTAAATAAAACATTTCGGAACAATATTACAACCTCTAATCGTTTATTAAAGAAACAAAATCAATATAAAAAATCTTTGTATTTGTAAATATACCATACTATATATTTTTTTTTTCGACAGCTGTTCGTGCTAAGGGTAGATCTTTTTACATCGAAAACTATTCACGATTGCGCGACCAAACAAAAGACATCAACGCGTCAAGATCAAATGTCACGAAAAAGATTGAAGTTTTTACATTTTCTTGATTTTTGTTACGAGATGAACTAATATTTTTGTTTCTTTATCAACTTTAAACTATGACGAATAAGTCTGTTAAATTATATTTTGTTTGTTTTTACATTTTTATGTAAAATAATTAAAAATGAAAACTTTCCTTGAAGGAGTCATCAACATCCTCGATCAGTTTTCATTTCATAAAAACGCCATCTATCTTTTACTGATGAATCAATAAGAAAGCAAAATTCTACATCGGTCTTTTAAAAGTAGAGTTGTATAGTCGTTTAGTTGTGAAAATGTAGATGGCAGTAGTAGTACTCACTTATACTTTATATTACGAGCTTTTCAAAGATTTCATACATTAAGTTCTATCTAACTGTACCTATTAATAAATTATTATATTACCTCTTATAAATTATTTTATGAGTATAGTATTTAATAATTATGTAAAAAGTCCATTCGTTGATACTCAATTAGTTTCTATTATAAAGTATAGAACTACATACATACATATACTCACGTCTGTTTCCCATGGGGGTAGGCAGAGACTATGGATTATATCTAGTAGATTATATCATTAAAAATTTTCAGTTTTTACACAAAAATTATATATTATTATTAACCCGTAATTACTAGGGCTTAAAAACTTACGTCTACAGTCATGTGGGGTCCGTGTGGACCCCAAATTTAAAGCTGAAACAAAACATGTCCCTATAAGAAACCATTAGGTAGCAGAGGCGTGCATACCATATAGGCAGTTAGGCAGTGCTTACCTCATGGCGAACCTAATAAATATAGGTACCACTAGTCATTAGTGTTTAAGTAAAAAATAATAATTTGGTTCCGTTAATATTCTATAATAACCAAACTTCTATTAAACACTCAGTTAGTAAGCAAATTTTCCTTGCGCATCATTCCTACCTACGCGCTACGGTGTGGTAAGCAGTCTCCAGAATGCATATTCGAAGCAAGGAGCGTTTCATACAAAACTCATTTAAAAATTTCGGTAAAAGTTATACGACCACAGAAAAAAGTGCGCTCTTTGTACGTGTAAGGTTCTAAAACATGACCTTCGCAATATAACAGCGCTAGGTAATCATGCTTACTCGGGCTACCTCGGACCACCTCGGGCGGCCGCGGCCGAACGAATTTTGCCGAGAAGCCGACGACGACATTATTTGTCTCACTCGCTCCCATGCACAAACCGCTCGCTCCTAATCCGAGTTTTATTATCTCACGAGTGTGGGTGAATTTAACAAGTTTCAATCTTGTTACCTTGTCCTAAGAGTGTTGATACCCGCGCTTAATAGAATGTTTGTTTTCGGAAATAAAGATGCAAACAATGCGGTTGTCATATTTTGTTTGTTTTTAGTTCCGTTAGTTGAAAATAATAAGAGCAAAATTACAACTGTTTAGATCTAGAGTGCCTACCTAGCTTGAAAACCAATGCACGCCCCTGTTAGGTAGGTACTTACATAAGAAACTATTTATTTTTATTATTCAAAAATCTATTATTATAGTAGGCATTTAAGCATTTAAAAGAGGCAAATTGAAAGTAATGACAACACACAACACACTCTGTGTCAGACTGATTTTTCTAAAGGGCCTTTTATAGATTTAGGGTATGTTAGCGGGCCAGCCTCAAAATCAAAAATTAAAATTTCATACCAAGGTAATAAAAAGGAGTTTATCTTAAGCTTGAGGATCCAGATACCATTATCTTATAAAACGTGATGGCAATAGGCTAGTTGACAAAATTTCAATAACTGCTTAATATTTTAGCTTATTAGGCATTTTATCGAAAAAAAAGGTTTATTTATTTTTAATCAAGCGTTTACATTATAAATTTCGCGTTTTAAAAAACCAATTTTAATTTGGTTCCAAAACGCACAAGACTGTCATGGCGTCTTGAATGACGTCACGCCGTGCGAAACAAACCAAAGAGCGATCGTGTCTTCGTACGTTATAGCTAGTTTTTATCATTTAAAAATGAATTTCTCATATTATAAGTACTGTATAGTGCCCCAGTGTGATAGCACGACTATAAAAACGCCAAACCAGTTATTTATATATGTTCCAAACAATGGAGAAATACGGAAAAAGTGGCTAAAACTTGCGTTCGGTTGTAGTTAGGTTGCACTCGGAGTGTAGGTTTGGAACGCGCCTCCGGTATTGATACTAGAAACGTCAAAGACAAGATTGGAGTTTCGCACGGCGTGACGTAACGCTTTCTGATTGGTGTTCACTGTCACGTGACTAAAGGTTTCATTTTACGAAATTTATTTTTTAAAAATATTATCAATCTTTAACGCTTTTAATAATTAAAATTGTTTGTTATTTTCTCCATAATATAATTAATCATTATAAACCCCTATCCATTATATTTATTCTTAATGGAAACAAGCCTATTGTCTAATTTCAAAATCTATCGCAATCGCTTTCATTTGACATGGATGTGACACATTGCTGCATTTCTTTGGTAATTAGACAATAGAAAGGCTGGTCGCGGGCCATATTGATCCGGCAAGCTAGATAGTAGATAAACTAAATAACACAAATAGGGTAAATACTAAACAACATGTCTCATCAAAACATTTTATTAAAATAAAACCGCAAATAAATAGAATTAATATCTAACATATAAATTAACACCAAATCGTTGCAATGACTGAATTTACAGTTCTTGCAAATGCAGAATGAAAAATTAAAGAAGGACCATAAAAACTTTATTATTGATGTCAAAAATTTAAACAGGTCCGGTACTTGTACCTATATTGAATTTTTTTACCAAACAGCACCATCAGATTCGTTTAAAAATATTGTTTCAAAAATCCTTAAAGAACTATGACTACCAGCAAATATTTATTTACAAAACAAAAGGTTTTAAAAAAGTAACAAAAGTAAAATTCTAAATTGTACAAACGTATTTTAAAAACTAATAAAAACAACATAATTTTGTAGTTTTATGAAATTATTTACAAAGACGATCCTAAAAGACACATTTAAATTTGATTGTTTTTTAAATAATTATTACCAAATCACCATTTTCTCCCTTAGGCATTCTTCATGGATCTTTAGGGAGTCTGACAAATTCACTACAATTTAGGAGCCGATGCCTAACGAGCCCACGACACAATCCCTATTAGTATTTCTATTATCTTAAAAATTGATTCAATAAAAACATTTTGGTTTAGTTGGTACATATTGATTAATATCTCCTTACTTATTTTGGTAGTAACTTACCAAAATTGTATACTTCTTGATTATTAACCATAAATTTGGCTAATACACCTTTTTTATATTTTATACCTTTAGCATTTTCATCACTTATTAAATTTTCTTTTTTAGCTTTAAAAAAATGTGGTATGTTTCACTATTTCCTAGTTTTTTATAATTGGTAACACTTTATTAACTTTTTTTATATAAAATGTTGTGTACGAATGTTTTATCAAACTCTGTAACGCAATTAGAGCCAGGGTAGTTATTTCATCAAGATTCTGTTGATTAGTTTTGTTATTAAATTTTTCTCCTTAAAAGCGTATTTCAAGATTTTTAAAATCTTCAGAAACTAGTTTTAATAGTAATTTTGGCACTATTGTTTGAATTTTATAGTGGTTTTTTTCTGGATTACTTTTATTGACATTTTTATTACTATATCTTTTTTAGCTTCAATAATGTGGTATAACTTCATGTTTTTCTTCAAATATTGCATTTTCAAGCACTTTATTGACTGTTTGTAAATATTTTTCAAAAATTTCATGTTTTTCTTTAAAAAATATATTTTTCAAGAACTTTATTGTTGCCTTCACAACCTTTGACAAAAGTTTTATCATAATTTTTTATGTCTTTTAAATCTTTCACAACTACATATTGTATAGTGATTAGTTTGTCAATTTCAAGACACTTTCTGTATATTGGTTTAGGTATATTCCGGGTATACGTTTTAATGCCTGTACTTCTATGCTAGATCGTTGATTAAAATTATTTTAGTATGGTGTGACTTCTGATATCTCGTGTTTAATTAGTACTTTGATATGTTTTTCAAAATCTGCATCAACAATTTTTACCATTTTGTCTTTATAACAATAAGTTTAGCAGCTTCACAATTTGTTTAAATATTGTGACCTTTTTAGCATAAGTTATAATTTATAGTTTCATCACCTATTAAAATTTCTTTTTTATCTTCAGTAATGTGATATTCTTCATGTTTTTTTTCAACTATTGTATTTTCAAGCACTTTATTAACTTCTGAACAATAATTTACAAAAAAAAAAATTTTATACTATCTCTTCTACTAAGGTTCACTGCTATTGTGCTGTGATTAGCTTGTCAATCCAAGGCGTGAATTTCTGTATGTTAGTGTACACTCCAGGTAAATGTTCTCTGCCACAGCCGATGCCCCACGACACGAGGCCAATGAGGGTGCTTCGCCCCTCCAGCTTCATGGTGAGGGGTCCTCCGGAGTCACCTTGGCAGGAATCTCTGCCGCCCTAGGGGTTAAAGAAAAATATTGGAGGTTTTTTTACACCGTTATTTTTTAAGTATATCTTAAAATGAAAAGGGGATTTCAGACCACGTGAATGAATAACTTTTACTATGGAGCCAACCACGAAGTCGCGAAAAAAAATCAGCTGTTCCATACATTATAGTCGAGTCGATGTTGTACTTTTCTATGGAACAGCTGTTTTTTTTCGCTATTTCGTGATTGGCCCCATAGTAAAAGTTGTTCATTCACGTGGTCTGAACAACCCTTTTCATTACTAGATATACCTACTTAAAAAATAACTGTGTATAAACAATAAGTAGGTATAGAGTTAAAGATCAAATCACAATTTCCTTCACAAGAGTTGGCTCTTGATGGTTATCATTTAGGTACAAAATACGAGAAAAAGAGTTAATTATATCACAAAACAACATATTGAGATATGAAAAATAATCTGAAACTGAAAACTCTGATTCACATTCTCTTAGAATGTTGATCAGATCAGTTGGGTGTGTATTGCGATATCGGATTGTCCTCCATTCACTCCCTGGATGGCCATCATCAGATCACAGCTAGGTCAATTCTTGGCAGAGAACCAAGGCTTCGAAGTTACCTTGTTAGTATGAAAATCGACTGGTGTCCCCCACCACTGTACTTATAATAATATGTATAAATAAATAAAATAAATAAATATTTTAAACCACCTCAGTGGTCAAGTAGTTCACCCACCCGGTTCAATTCCCAGGAGGGGTACAATTTGTACTCGGTTTGGTTGGTGTGGTAGGGCTAATTTCAAGCCCGCCTGGCTAGCTACCACCATCTTACAAGTCTGACGCCATAACAACAATTTAAAAATTGTTGTGTTCCGGCAGCTAGAGGTAAGATAGCCAGTTCCTCAGTGATGAGGATTCCGGGTGTAATGCGCTTCCACCTTCGGCCTTATCGTCACTTAACATCAGGTGAGGTGGAGGCCAAGCACTATGCCGTTGTGTATGAAAAAAAAACTTTTTTGTATGATTTAGTACCTCTTTATATCCGGCACATAGGAATACGTCGTGTATGGTTTCTCTCCTGCCGGCTGCTCGGAACCACCTTTGGCAGCGTTCATTGGGAATCACTTCTACGTCCACTTCCTAAAACAACACATATTTGTTAATTAATAAAATAACTTTATGGGCTAATGATGTTCCCAAGAGTTACCAAAAACCAGAAATCGATACCTACGAACAAATTGTATGTCAATAACAAGTCACAGACCCCAAATCCGTGGGGTTGCCGAAGTGACGGTAGTACTTATATCTATTCTGTGGTAGACAGTGTTTCTTTCAGGTAATATTTGGGGGGGGCTTTGCCCCCCCGGAATATCTCTTGTGCCCCCCCGGAGAAAAATGTGTACGAGGGTGGATTGATAGTAGTCATAGTAGAATTAAATAAGTAAGTCGTCTTACTCATTATACGCCCGAACGCGGTTTGTATGTGAGCGCGGCCCGTACGTATGAGCGTCGCACGCACACACTGACAATATTTATAGATGATAAAGATGGCGTGGCCACAGAGAAAGCAATACGTAAGTCGTGGCTGCGCCGTACGTGATCTCGCCCGCGCTCACGCACGCTCCGCGCCGCTGCGCTGCCGCTCGTGATAATTTGTACGTGTACATTACCTACAGTACATTACCATGCTTTTCGAAGATATTGGCAAAAGATTTGTTAGAGTGAGGATTTCTTTTACATATTAAACTTTAAATAATAAGGCATTTTGTACTTGTCGAAACAGCCGTTTTTTTCTGTAAGTAACAATTGTGTAATTTTGTTTAAAAAATCACAAATTTCTACAGGAAAAAGTATTTTAATGTCAATTATTTGAGGTTATTGTAAAATATTCAATTTCAAAATTTTACTTTGATAAGTGTAGGTAAATGAAAAAGTAAAAGGAATAAATTAATAGTGTAAAAAAATACAATTTCATAATAATTTTATTTTATTTGAATAAATACATGACTCAGTAAAGCTACGTTTTAATTAATCCTATTTCGACCGTGATTTTCAAACCAATTTCAAATCACATAACATGACGTATGTAATAAAAACATTGTAGACAGTTTCTGGTCTATGTACAAAAAATAATTAAAAAAAATTGTATTATAGATCCCTGATGCTTACCATACAAGGAAAAAATGTTTTGTATAGAGATTGACTATGCATTTTTGACGGTTGAATAAACTAGCGACAGCCCTAAGTGGGCTACGTGTTTAGGCTATTATCGCTCGCTCGAGGCGCGAGTTGGCTTACTTATTTGATTCTACTATGTATAAGTCCATGACTTTTTAATGAAGAAAGACTTTTTTCGGAATATTTTGTGTTATTTCTCTACATAATCTTATTGTAGCTCTGCGTATTCAGTCCAACGAAGTTCCTACCTTTAAACCATTATTTTTTCTTTCATTGCTTGAAAACTGGTAGCGCAAATGAGGGCCCATTTCAGACACCACCTTTTGGCTTGATGAAAATCTTTGCCCGCCAAGACATTTATTCATGTTTGGTAGGAGAAAAAATCTCACTAGGGTTGAATCTAGAGAATAGGAAGGATTCACATTTTCATTCTATGAGTTTTGATGTCATGAGTGCCGCCGAGAGGGTCGACAGGGTCATTAAAAAAAGTTAGAAGTCGCTAGAGCTTTTTGTTTCCAAAAGTAATCTTTTGCTGAATTCGAAAATATGTAGTGTAATGCTGCCTTAAGGAGTTTCTTTTTAAGAGACAAAAATAAATTATGTACAAAACGTATTTCTTCTTTTGAAAGTCATGACTTATCAAACCACCCTCGTAGGTTGCGGGAAAGCGGGCTTACTCCGCGTCCCCGAACCTCTTAATTGCCCCCCCGGAGAATTTCGTCTGAAAGAAACACTGGTGGTAGTGCTACCACTATCACAAGCAGCTCTACAGCTGCAGATGCTTACCTGCAGCACGGAGGGCACGGTGCTCTGGCCGTGGCGCGTGCGGCCCCAGCCCGCCACCGTCGCCATCTTGCCCGCCAGCTTCATCTGCTTCTGCGGCAGGCACACCTAAGGAACGAAGAGATAGTAATAGTATTAACGTTTATTGCGTCATTTGGTACATAAGATCTTAAAGTTATACATGAAACCAATACACTGCAAAATTATATTACATAACAATATACAATGCGATTAAGTGACCAACTTGAGAGCGCCCGCGGTACATCAATGCTATTCTCTAACATTCAGTCAGTGACATTTTCGTCGAGTTTCTATATAATGTTATACTCAAAGTGCGGCTAAACCTAGTTTTAGTCGGCTAAAACGTAGCCGATTTGCTCGCGGCTAATACTAGGTGTAGCCAGTTAAAACTAAGTCTAGCCTTCTTTATGCTTCTACTAAGGGGGAGTAATCTATGGGGTAATAAGAAAGTTATTTCTGCTGTTAAAAAAAATACATTGAATTAACATTTCTAACATACATTCGGGACCAACAGGAGTAAAGCAGATCGGTTACACCTAATTTTAACCAGATAAAACTAGGTTTAGCCGCACTTCGAGTATTAGCCGTAACATATACTTACTATAGGTTTTTATACACATTACTGGAGTCACTAATAATATACCATGGATTGCATTAACAAAAGTTTTCTTTTATTCATTTCCTTTTTCCTAGAATCTTCCTTCAAAGCCTTCCTACTTACTGGCAGTATATGTTGCTTGAATACAACCCCCCTGTCTAGTTGCACCAACGCCACGTCGTTCCTAAAGTCGGCCGGCTCGTACGACGGATGGACCTCTTTCCTCTGAACCGCATACTCTTCGTGTGAATATCTCTCGCCCGCGTCTCGGACGTCCCACTCGCCTAGACGGACTCGGAGTTGGGAGTTTGGGGTGCTGGAAGAAATAAAATAAGGAATAAAATCGAAGTTTTACTAGAAACATTTCCAAAAATATAAAGATAATTAGTACCCTGGCATACAAGTGTCGCCCTCATTTTAATTAAATTTATTTCTCGTTAAGTAATTATTGTATCGAAAATCCAAACGTTGAGATTGAAGCCAAGGTTCCACCTATATAGTTTACTAGCTTCTGCCCGCGACTTCGTCCGCGTGGATATTAGAGAAAATCCTTAGGGAACCTTCAAAATCCTTAGGGAACCTTCAACCAGGATCTGACCAGCCATTTTTACGCATTTAGGCGGGTTCCTACCAAGGGCGCTAACCTGGCGAGGGAAGACATTTGCCGCGTGTGGCGGGCCTCGCACGTGGCTTCCCGTTCCCGTTCCCGTTCCCGTTCCCGTCCCGTCCCCGTCCCGTCCCCGTCCCCGTCCCCGTCCCCGTCCCCGTCCCCGTCCCCGTCCCCGTCCCCGTCCCCGTCCCCGTCCCCGTCCCCGTCCCCGTCCCCGTCCCCGTCCCCGTCCCCGTCCCCGTCCCCGTCCCCGTCCCCGTCCCCGTCCCCGTCCCCGTCCCCGTCCCCGTCCCCGTCCCCGTCCCCGTCCCCGTCCCCGTCCCCGTCCCCGTCCCCGTCCCCGTCCCCGTCCCCGTCCCCGTCCCCGTCCCCGTCCCCGTCCCCGTCCCCGTCCCCGTCCCCGTCCCCGTCCCCGTCCCCGTCCCCGTCCCCGTCCCCGTCCCCGTCCCCGTCCCCGTCCCCGTCCCCGTCCCCGTCCCCGTCCCCGTCCCCGTCCCCGTCCCCGTCCCCGTCCCCGTCCCCGTCCCCGTCCCCGTCCCCGTCCCCGTCCCCGTCCCCGTCCCCGTCCCCGTCCCCGTCCCCGTCCCCGTCCCCGTCCCCGTCCCCGTCCCCGTCCCCGTCCCCGTCCCCGTCCCCGTCCCCGTCCCCGTCCCCGTCCCCGTCCCCGTCCCCGTCCCCGTCCCCGTCCCCGTCCCCGTCCCCGTCCCCGTCCCCGTCCCCGTCCCCGTCCCCGTCCCCGTCCCCGTCCCCGTCCCCGTCCCCGTCCCCGTCCCCGTCCCCGTCCCCGTCCCCGTCCCCAACCCCGGCCCCGTCCCCGTCCCCGTCCCCGGCCCCGTCCCCGTCCCCGTCCCCGTCCCCGTCCCCGTCCCCGTCCCCGTCCCCGTCCCCGTCCCCGTCCCCGTCACAAAATATGTGTTTGCCTATTTATTTTTAGACATGCTCCTACGAATTTTAAAGTTGTAATGTCTATTTTATATTATTTTTCCATACAAAATTTGAACCCCATTTTCACCCTTTTAGAGGTTAAATCATATCCACCGTGTTGGACTTCAAAATAAATCTCATTTTCGCAATCACCATCCCATAAAACCTCAAGAACGACATCCATATTGATTTTTATGTTTACTCACCCATTTACCCCTAAGTGGTTGATTTTCAAAATTACAAATTATATGTTTGCCCATTTATTTTTAGATGTGCTCCAACGAAGTTTAAAGTTGTAATGTCTATTTTATATTATTTTTCCATACAAAATTTGAACCCCATTTTCACCCCTTTAGGGGTCAAATCATGTCCACCGTGTTGGACTTCAAAATAAATGTAATTTTTGCAATCGCCATCCCAGAAAACCCCAATAACGACATACATATCAATTTTTGGGGTTTTTTACCCCTTTTCACCCCCATTTCATCCCAATAGGGGTTTAAATACTAACAATAACAATATACGTTGCGTTAGATTTCTATCCATAAGCCTAAATTATAAATTTAGCGATTTTTACTTCGAAAATAAAGGATTTTCTTCAATACACAACTTCATCCCCCTTTTGACCCCTTCGGGGGTAGAATTTTGAAAAACGCTGAGACCCATATTTATTTATTTTCAATGGTCAGTCTAAACACAAAATTTGAAGATCCTAGCTTCAAAACTGAGGGACTTTCATACAAACTTTGATCCCCTTTTTTACCCCCTTAGGGGTTGAATTTTGAAAAACCCTTTCTTAGTGCACCCCTAGACCTCATAAGGAACCTACGTGCCAAATTTGGAGTCTCTAGACCCAGCGGTTTGGGCTGTGCGTTGATAGATCAGTCAGTCAGTCAGTCAGTCAGTCAGTCATTCAGTTTACGATTTTATAAATATAGATTTACAAACAATTAGCCTATATAGTTCGTTGTAGTAGTAAATAGTAGGCAAAAGTGGCCACTTTTTGTCAGGTTATTAATTGTTTGTAAATAAACAAGTTATAGAACCTTAGCTTCAATATCAACGTTTGAGTTTTCGATACATTATTTACTTAGCGAGCAAATTAAGGTGAGGACTAGCTTGCTTTTTTGCGACTGTGACTTTAAGATTTCAATGATAAAGCTGCTGAATTCACCAAAATATTCCGAGGAAATTTCGAGTAAATATTTGTTCCGATAATACTTTTCTTAATAATCAATTTGATATCAATTTCAATTTGTTTGTGGCTAAATCCTTTCTGTCTGCGTTGGACTTAATTTTTTTAGTTTTAAGCACTTCCGATCAGAAAAATATAACAATCTGAATCATTTGCATAATAATTTTAAGCTTTTATTTTCGGAATCATTGGCATAATAATTTAAGGGGCCTCTTCTTCGGAGACGCAATGATTTATATTATTTTAATAGTTTACTGGCAAATTCTCAAAAGAATCATTAAGTTACACATTAAATTAAAAAAGTTGTCATATTTGACAGAATCTTTATGAAGCTGACAGGCTTCCTAATGTTAAGACGAAAGACCTTAACCACAGAATTGTATAATAGTTAGTACTAACGTCCTTAACTAAGCTTTTGAGTATTCGGCTGTTAGTGTATCGGAAAATTCTTCGCTAGATTCTAAACCATTTTGTCCACATCACATACTTACGTAGCAACACAATGCGCCGCAGTGACAACCCATCTGTCAGACACAAGGGCCCCTCCACACGCCAGCTTCTTGCTCAAGAAGCCCGACTTGATCAGCGCCGCTTGCCACGGGTGTGAGCCGAATCCGGTAGAGTGGCCACCCACTATTCTGTTCGAGCGGGTGTAGTGTTCGCCGCAACCTGGAACATGGAGGTTTTTATATAAATAAGGACGCATTACACCTGTAGCACACTTCCGCCCGCGGAACACCGCTATAGGCAACGCCATGAGTTCGACAAGCGAAACAATAAGAACAGCCTGTTCTAATGCTTAGATTATTCACGTGCGATTCCGAACGATCGGCTCCGACCGTTGACACATGCGACAGCAATGACGCGAAACCGCTACGTGGATGTGATGCTGAATATAGCCGTCGATAGGAGTCAACTCATAGCGGTTTCGCGGCGATGTGCTACAGGCGCGGCGTAATGGCCAGCGTCCACTGACGGTTGGCATCCCGCGGTATACCGCAGAATCTTGTGACATTTCATGCCGAACCAAAAGCAAGCGCAGTCTGGCAGCGCTGAGTTTGCCGCGTCGACGAGCCTGATTCAACCTTATTTCAATTACTTAGCACTTAGCACTCACAGCCCTTTAACAACATACTGTTACAATTAATTGTTGACATTTTGATTTTGACATTATCGTGCAAGATTGGACGTTTGGACATTTTGAATTGTAAACTTAATTTAATTGTTATTTTTTTAAAATTAATTTAATTTGTTCTTTTTATAATTATTTAATTTGATTTGATTTGTTTTTTTTAATTAGATTATTTTTGATATTTTTGATTTATTTATTTTATTTTATTTTATTTCTTTTATTTTATTTTATTTTATTTCTTTGATTTTATTTTAATCTTAAATAGATGCATGACGACTGAATTATTTGCATATCGCTAAAGAGCGGTAAAACATGTATGAACTTTTTGTATTATAAGATCTGAATTGTACCATGTTTTCTGTGAATAAACAAATTCTAATTCTAATTCTAAAAAACATGACGTAAACTAAGCGTCTCACTCTCACGTGATTCAGTAACGTGCCGAGCGTCGGAGCTTGGGTCATGAGCGCCCTGGCAAGATTTGAATTTTGCGCCCCAAGACTTATTCTAGAATCATGAGCGCACCTGGCAAGTTTTAAATGTTGCGCCTAAAGACTTAGAGACTTATTTTCTAGCTATGGGTCAGCAAAGTGCGCCCCCTGAGGGTTGCGCCCCTGGCAGACGCCCCCTTGCCAGCCCTTAGCTACGCCGCTGCCGTGGCATCTTGTGGAATGTCGCGACGTGCTGCAGCATCTTGCGGCAAGCCGTGGCACGTTTTGATCTTTTGTATTAAAATAAAAATTGTTTAAAAAAAACAAAAAACTGACTTCAAAAAACCTACCTCTAAAAAGCAAGAAATAATATTCGTAATAATAAAAATACGTCTATTGAAGTCGGGTGGGGCTGGAGTACAAATTCCTTTTTTTTATTCTAAAAGCCCCACCCGACTTCAATAGACGTATTTTTATTATTACGAATATTATTTCTTGCTTTTTAGAGGTAGGTTTTTTGAAGTCGGTTTTTTGTTTTTTTTAAACAATTTTTTTTTTTTTAGTGTAGGTACCTTGTAGGTAAGGTATATTATATAATTATGTAGAAAAATCGGCTCAGCCAAACGTAAGATAATCGCGGAGAAACATACTTAAATACGGGTCAAACTGAGTACCTCCTTTTTTAAGTCGGTTAAAAAACTACACTTAACATATCCCTCTTCCAACAAAAAAATAATTATCTTATTCAGTTCATAAACAAAGAAGTAATACGACCAATCATCGAGGTAATTCACACAAAATCATACTATTTTCGTGCTTTTTTTCAAAATTGCTTGAAAAGTGCTGAACCGATTTCCAAATATTAAAAAATGGGACCAACTTGGGAGTGTACCTAATGTAATAACGTTTGAATCATATCAATCGGTCCAGCCGTCTTCGAGTAATCGGTGGACATACACAAAAAAAAAAAACAAATATACAGACGAACATAGAACCTCCTCCTTTTTTGAAAGTCGGTTAAAAAGAATTTCAGTGCTAAATTCATTGAAATGAGGTTGAAAATCATTTGTCTCCTAAAACATTTCTTTGCCACGCCGCCGCCGCGCCGCGCCCGTTCGTACCGTGCCATGCCGGCCAGTGGGTGCAGGTCATAAAGCATCTACTTGCCAACTTAGGTGGCAACTCGCATGACTAAGCCCCCCCTGCTATTTTGATTTTATTTTTGCCCAAGCTTTTAACACTAAATTTAAGTAGGTAGGTACTTAAGTATCACGTAAGAATAAGAATGTTCTCTTATCTTTTTAAAAGTAAGTAATTTGGAGCGGACAGATAAGAACGTCATTAAACACATAACGTTGGATCTAAAGCAAGGTTTAGACAATAAAAATCTCGCCTATAGTTGACTTCCGCAAGCTGTTACAACTGTGTAAAAATTATCAAAGTGTTTCAGCTTACAGTAGGTACTTGCTCTTTCAAGAAATGAGCGGTTTTCTGACAGCTGAGAATTTTAGTTTATTTTTATGTTGATAGATGGCGCTATTCAACTAGGCAGTTTGTTTTTATTTTTCCTAGCAGCTCAGTGTACCACAATTATTCAACACTTGACACTGGCAAAAATTACTCCCTGAAGAGGAGTATATTGCCATAACAACGACAAAAATTGGCATTGACTCCTTTTGACATCTAGCCGTCTTTTAGGTACCTACTTTTTTTTAAACTGCCTTTTGAAAACCGCTCAATGTAGGAAAATCTTGCTAGGTAGTCTAAACTAGGGATGCAACGATATTACTATTACGATACCGATACGAATGATGAATGCATCGTAATAGCGAATACGATAACGAATGCGATAACGAATGCATAACGATTCTTTTATTATATTTAATAAAACAAGACAATTGAGTAAAATCGAGTTAACCTTTTATTTAAATTTTAATGACAATTTACCACCTAAATGTCATAATTATAATACATTTCTTTTAAATTCATATTAAGAAAACATAATTTAAATTATGACATTTGTATGTAAATATGTTTCACAATAAATGATTATGAAATATAAATGATGAATTATACAAATTTTAAACTATCTGGTTTCAGTCTATTTCTTATATCCTTTATTCTTTTCGAATCTACAGTAGGTAGCTGGTTTGATGGAAAAATACTTTTGGGTTTTTTTAAGTTAGGAAATACAGTATTTTTTCTTCAATAACTTAAATAGATTGTATCCATCTATGCATTGGATCATAGATATAGTATATTAAAAGGGGTAGATGCGCTACCAAGCGACCGGGTGTAAGGGATAGATATATTATGACGTCAAAATATGGGGTTGCCATGATCAGAAAAAGTACCCTTAACGGGGTAGCATCCGTTAATGTGCAGATTACTAGTTAAAGCACGGAAATCGTCTACTTTAAGAAAAATTTCGGTACTATTATGTATACTGTGCTTTAAGAGGATTGTCAACCACGTGGTCTCCATACAAACGGCGATAACGTTTCCCACCCTCTAAACCTTAACCTACAGCAATGAATTTTTGGTATGTTTTTGAAATGCCTAAAAACTAGGGCTGTACGTTTTGATTTTTAAAATATTCATTGTAGATTTGAAAATATTGGCACTTCTGTGTTTTGTATGAAATCACTAAAATGCAAATATTTCGAAATCTATTATAAATATTTAAAAAATCAAAACGTACAGCCCTAGTATTTAGGCATTTCAAAAAAATACCAAAAATGAATTACTGTAGGTTAAGGTTTAGAGGGTGGGAAACGTTATCGCCGTTTGTATGGAGACCACGTGGTTGACAATCCTCTTAACTGACTCGACCAGTTAATCTGCAGATTAATGGATTCCGTACTTTAAGGGTAACATACGTATACATAGAATAGAAATGGAAATAAACTTTATTCGCAGTAATTGTGGTACAGCAGAGATATTAATAAAATGTTTAGACAATTCGCCATTTCCAGCATGCAAAAACTCAGTATAATTATAAATGGTATTAAGAAAAATAAAAACACGTCTTCCCTGCTCATCGAACTAAAGTTAAATAACAATCGTCATTGCAGTCGGGACGGGAGTACACACAACTGCCCTGCTAAAAAAAGATAGATATAGTAAACTAGCTGGGGTTCGCTCAGGTAGTTGATATTGAGATTGTGTGGTTAATGGAATAAAAAGATAAACTTTAAATTAAAACAGGTAAAGTCTTTATTAAACGTTGGAATACAAAACTTTTTTTATTAACGTTAGTTTTTCTGTTTTTCGGAAACAATTTTTTTTTAAATGTTTTGAACAAATTCGTGTGTGGCACCCAATTCTTTTTTCCATTTGCTTCTATCCATTTTTCACGAGTTTTATCTTCCGTCGGAAATCTGGAAAAATGAAATCGCTAGAAATTCCCTGAAATATGGGGTAATTTTTGGGGAAAATTTTCTATATAGTAGGCATCCGGAAATCGAATTATAAACCTACTGATTTTAGTGGACGTCAAAGCTAAGCTGACTTCTACTATTACGTAGATGTACGCAATTTTACCGGTTTGCATGTCAAATGTTTACGAGGTTATTTTTAGAAATAATTTTTAGATTTTTCCTATTTATCAGGTATTTCATGATATAACTAATGATTTAGCTCAGAAACTTGGTTCCTGTGAGATTTGAGAAAGAAATACGTGATCAAAATATTGAAAACAGTGTACTTACGCATGAAATGTAACACCCGCTTATTTTCTTTGATTGTTGCTTTTGCAGCCAAATATCGAACACCCCACCATTTTGTATTCTAGACACAAACACAACACATACGATTTATAATAAATCTTGGGTATCAATTAGGTAGTAATCCACAAAACCTTTAATTTCTTTGGCACTCTTGATAATAACCCCACTTGTTTGTTTTGCTTAGTTGAATTCTGCCTATAACCCAACCATGAAAAAAAGTCCGGTCGGTGATAGAGAGAAAACATGACACTCTTCTCTATTTCCTCCTATAGGAATCTCAATAAGACGATCTCGCTCTATCAAAGCATGTCAGACCCTTGCATTGGATGCATTTAAAATTGTCAATGTCAGTGGCAAACGTCGAAAATATGAAAGACAACTGTCATAAGTGATGCCAGCGCTTACATTAAACTTATTTCGTAAAATCGTTATAAATCGTAATACTTTTTACGATACCGATGATCGTCAAAAATTACGATAACCTGCGGTTTACGATTATCGGCATCGGTATCGTTGCATCCCTAGTCTAAACCTCGCGTTAGGTTCACAGGTTTCTGTATCTTTAAACCTAACTAAAAAAACATGTTAAAAATAAAAATACTTTTAAAATTTTATTGTTTAAGATGTAGGTATAAAGATGTCATGCCTTAGTGTAAAGAATTGTTGGAGTATTATGAGATAATAATTTATTGGCACATTGACAGTAAACTAAACTTATGTACATTTAAATTAACACCTACTTGCACCCACCACTTAAAAATAACACAAAAGTTAGACAGAAAAGTGTGACAAATGACCAATAACAGCATAGCTAGATGTGTGTGTGAATCCCAAAAAAAACTCTTTGCCAATATAAAAATAAAAGTTTCAGATCTCCATGGAAACAATTTGAAAAAGTTTGACTCTGTTTCTTTTTTTATTGGCAAATATTTTTTTACTGGCAAAGAATTTTGTAACGGAATGCTTAAGCTGGTGCTGTACAAAAAATGGTGCATGATGATTACGAACTACAAATAAAGATCGTTGTCAAACTACTGAAATGCTGTGCGATTGAAAAGCGAGTAAAGGATAGCTACTACTTAGCGATAAAACTCAAGCGCCCTTTACTTTCTCAAATGCCTGGCAGGGGCCTTACAATGAGCTCTTATAGCAACCTCAAAGTGATGTTGTTATAGGGACAGAGCTATACATCGCGTATAGCGCCATCTCATTTACAACATTGCTTCGATATTACTTTTGACAGTCATTGTAGAGGGGCAGATGGCAAGTGCCATTTTATTTAATAAAAACTTAAGTACCTACGGCAATAGAAAATACACTAACAACCTAAGTATTTTCTAGTGCCTTCTAATTCTAGAAGTTCTGTTCAAAAGTCCTGAAACCATAGCAAAGACCATATACTCTCTCTCTCTCTGCATGATAAACTCTGAATTGCAAAATAATAAAAATTATATAAACACCTATTTTACAAAAGACATTTTCTCTTTTTTACGACTTTACGATATGTATGTTAGTAATTCTTGAAATGCGCGAGAAATTGTTATGTTCTAACAATTTACTAATATATTTTTTTATTTACAACTAAGTAACTTTTTAACATTATTATGACATTATCAGTATAACACTGCACGTGTAATAGAGAAATGCAATTTCAAAGGCAATAAAATATAAATGATGAGTTATTTCAATTTTATGTTTATGACGCAGTGTTAACGATTGGTAATAAATATTAAAATATTTTTATAATATTTCTAGTAGGTAGGTAGTTAAATTATAGTTTAAATTAAAAGATAAGTGTAAAAGATGCTTAAGCAGAGAAGAAAATTATGAAATAAGTAGGTTTTTCTTAGGTTTTTAAATAAACATTGAATTTCGAATCCATTTTTTCGACGACAACTTAATGATTCTGTAATTAATGGGAGATTTTCCGAGACCAAAAAAGAAAAAGAAATAAGTTCAAAAAATCTCGATCGATGGCGTATTGTGAAAACCGTCGTCGTCGTAAAATTGCTTATATTACCTATTATGGCTATCGCCGTTTTAACTCTCCAAGGTGGCAGGATACCTATAGCATTTGCGATAATTTTCAAAATATTGCATGCGATAAATAGCTTAGTGTAAAGGAGGTATAACTTTATGTCTCGGCTTTCATAAAACGCTATACAACGTGTTACAAAATAATGCCGATTATGGTAGATAAGTACTATATTCCTTAACACCCGAGCGGTCGCTGGCGACCGAGACACAATAGAAAATCTATTGTGTCTCATTTTCCGGGCGTTGAAGAGTTAAACTGAACAAATTTTACTATTGGACCATCTCTGAAATCGCGTAAAAAGTCAACTGTTTCATTCAAAAATTAATTACGAAAATATCAAAATGTATAAAACAGCTGTTTTTTTGCGATTTCAGAGTTGGTCCTATATAAAAAGTTGTTCAGTTTGATGGTCCATTTGATGATCTACCATATACGGCATTGGGGGCAACACGTTGGTATACCAATATCGATTTGAACTGTTTCTTTTTCTTTTTATTTAAGCTATCAGAAAATAGCCTATTGAAAAAAAATCTCTTCTCCTAAAGTCATCTAAAACTTTATAGCTGATTTCTATAGGTATGGCATTTGAGTTTCATCGCATTAAAAACACATAACATCTCACCCGGATAACTTGGTCTCTGCGGTTTATGACCGTTGGTTAGAACCGGTACATAATCATCAGCATCATTGACGTTTGTGTAGTCTGTCTGTGTAGTGGTCTCGTGGTACGAGGGTTTCTCGTGGTACGAGGGTTTCACGTGAAAATAGTTGTTTTGGTAGTCCCAGTCGTTCTGGTCGTGGTTCTGCACCGGTTTCGGCCGGTTCTGCACCGGTTTTGGGTGGTTTTGCACCGGTTTCTGATGGTTCGAGTCCGGGTGGAGTGGTTTCCGGTTTGAGTCTGTGTAGATGATGATCGGGTCTTCGTATTGGTTTGTGTTGTAGTCGTAGGATTCGTGGGGGAATGATCCGATTAGTTCGATAAGATCACCTGTGGTTAATTGTGTGTTAGAAGTGTTATGGTTGTTATTACAAAATATTAAATTACATGTCAATGTTATTATAGACTTTTTGAGTTCAATAGAGTCTGGCTGACGAAAGAAAGTTTCTATGGAAAATCTCATTTTGCTTTTCGCCGGTAGATGGCGTTGTACAAATTTCCCATTCAAAATTACTCTATCGAATATATTTACGCGCGTTATTTTTTTCGACAGCTTTTCGTGCTAAGAGTACTGAAGTAAGGCGCAAAAAATTCCTTTTTCAACCGAATATCATCTTTTGTCAGCCATTCATCTATTTAAGATTTGTGTTACAGTTTACAATTTATTTCTTATGAAATGAATAACGGTTTTGTGAGCTCAAGGGCTAGATTCACGGTTCAGGATTAGCTAGCACCTACCTTCTGGCTTAATTAAAAGAATGGAACAGAATTGTTATCAGTACCCTTAGCACGAACAGCTATCGATAAAAAAGGCGCGTAAAATGACTCGACAGAGAATTATCTATGGAAATTTTAATTTCGCTATTCGGCGGTAGATTGCGTTGTA
Source organism: Agriphila straminella (assembly GCA_950108535.1). Taxonomy (NCBI): domain Eukaryota; kingdom Metazoa; phylum Arthropoda; class Insecta; order Lepidoptera; family Crambidae; genus Agriphila; species Agriphila straminella. The sequence continues at coordinate 16,439,066 of OX467304.1, forward strand.
CAAATTTCCAATACAAAATTGCACTATCGAATGATTTTACGCGCGTTATTTTTTTCAATAGCTGTTCGTGCTACGGGTACAGATTTGATAACAGAATCATATTTAAAACCTGTGAAACATGCCCTAAATTAACACGTAGATATTCTTATTGTTTTTGTCTTCTGTGTGTTGAGTGGAAAATCTTCAGTCATTAACGTGTTACAAAAATACCCCTAATGCCGACAATGGTAGATAGGGACCATCAAACTGAACAACTTTTACTATGAGGCCAACTCTGAAATCGCAAAAAAACAGCTGTTTCACACCTTTTGATATTATCGTTATTAATTTTTGTATGAAACAGTTGATTTTTTTGCGATTTCAGAGTTGGTCCCATAGTAAAAGTTGTTCAGTTTGATGGTCCCTATCTACCATATTCGGCATTAGGGGTATTTTTGTCTAAATATAGTACATTACTGCCGCGGTATATAATGACTGCATTGCTGGCAGCGATGACGATGGCCGAGAGCGGAGCTTAGCGCAGGTCCAGGCCGTCACAGCGCGGTCAGCATTGCAACCCTTGATGGACAAACTGGAATAAAGGCCGAGACAGGAGGTGGAGGCCTTTATAGCGCGGACAGCAAGGGCTGCAATGATGACCAAGCTTGAAGGCCGAGAGCGTAGTTAAGCTTAGCTCGAGGCCATCATAACGTGGCCAGCAGTGCAGTTATTGTGGACCAAGGCTTGTATGTATAGTGCTTTACTCAAAAATGCGATTACTGCCTACTATACTATAGTAGGTAGGTACTTATAACTTAATTTCGAAAAAATACAAAGTCAGAGTCGGTGCGTCGGAGTAAAAAATGTCAAAAATGTCAATAATTTCAAAATGACAAAAATTACAAAAATATACATACTCGTTTTGGCTCGCGATTTTGTTCGCTTGTAATTTCGTTTCTCATTAGAAATTCTGGAGATCAGTATCTTAAGTTTTCCCCACAATCCAGTCTATGTTTAAACCAAAATTCATCAAAATTGGTTCAGCAGTGTCAGAGTGATTTTCGAATTTACAGTTTGTATGGATATTGATGGTTACACTTATTACACCACGGACTATATCCGTATTTTTTATATAAGTAACGCATAATTTTTGCATAACAAATGATAACTCCATTAAGTAATGTAAAAAGGAAGTCGTACTATGTAATTTTAACTCGGAAATCGGTATGTAAATTTTCTTTTTGCTGAATTTAATGGGCATGAAAAGTGATTTGAATTGTAACTGTTAGGTAAGTGTTAAATAAACATTACATAGATATTTGGTAGTTCCTCGCTGTGGTATCTGGTATCTTTATCATCAAAATTGCAAGACCAGCCACCCTAGCCAAAGTAACATTTGCAAATTTTCGTTATCGCTTCGCATATAATCGCATATAATAATAATAATATAACACGCAAAATGAATGCTTAGGCCGCAAACATTGCCGAGTTGCCGACTACCTATTATTAAGCGTGTATTTGTTTGTGATAGTATTAGTAAGTCCCAGAGTTAGATATTTGTATCTATTCTGTTTGTATAGACTGGTAGTAAAATTCGGCTTGGCAACATTCAGAATCGAATTCAGCAGGCTTTTTTACATCGGAAAGTTCATGTCGCCTAAATGGCTCACGAAATGCCGTTGAAACGGTAAAGGAAGCCGATTTTTTTATTTTTCGCCCAGTCTACAAGTTTCATCTAGAAAAAAAAACTATTATCGAGGGATAGAAAAAATTACTGTCTACTCAGATTAAGTCGCGGCGGAGATGAATAACACTATGTAGTGAATGATTACCTCGAATCTCCGTCATCCGTAGTAACGCTCCAACGGTCGTGATATCATTTCACTTTCACTCGAATTTCACTTGCATCTCGATTTGGTAATAAAAGATTAAGTACTCGAGATTGGAGGGCTTGTATGTGTTTACGTAAGCATAATTTATTTTCTTAGTTTACTAATAAATTTGAAGGTACCAAACTTATAGAAAGTGTTTTGTTATCGATTGACGCCCCTGAGGCTGAAGTAGGACAACCTATATTCCCGTCACTGCACTGGACCACACCCCCACACACCAATGGGAGGCAAGAAGTAACACCAGTGACATCACTTGCCTGCTGCCCCTCAGGCCGCAATAGTACCGCCTGAATGCCCTGTCACTGGAACTGGCACCCTCCACACCCCCTCACACCAATGGGAGGCACGAATGTAACACCAGTGACATCACTCGCCTGCTGCCCCTCAGGCAGTCTGATGTTAGGAACAACAAACGTTATATCAAATTTTAATAAAGAATTTCTTACAATCTTGGCGTAATTTTCATTATTTTATGAGGTTTAGCCTAGTCAATATAGTCGAAAATGTAGGGCTCTCAGTTCAAACGTTTTAAGAAATTTCGGGTTTCACTTACTATTTAACCAATAACTTTTTAACGAACATTTATTTTTTAAGAAATTTACCAAAGTGTTAGACTTTATAATATAATAACGTGATTTTATTTTATTTCTTCAGTTTAACTCATGTTTTGAAGATTCTATATGTTTGAACTGAGGGCCCAAGCTAAACAGCCATAAATCTGTTATGCCATCTCCTAGCGAGTTGAAAATTTCTAAAACGATGTTAGAAATTCCTAACTAAATTCTAAAATGAAAACTAATAACACAGAGATGGTACTCTCTGAGATCTATGCTATGCCTCTTATTGCAACCGTCTGGATTGAGGGCCCTACAAATTCGGTTATAAAAGCTATAATTCACGTTTTAGAAATTTTTGAAGTATTGCTTCAGGCTTTTAGATTTTTTTATTAACTCCCCTATAAGTTTCAATTTGATTCGCAATGATTTAAAATTTGGGCTCTCAGTTCAGATCCACACCGCAATAGTACCGCCTGAATGCCCTGTCACTGGAACTGGCACCCTCCACACCCCCTCACACCAATGGGAGGCACGAACGTAACACCAGTGACATCACTTGCCTGCTGCCCCTCAGGCCGCAATAGAACCACCCATATGCCCAGTCACTGTAATGAACCTCAAGCCTTACACACTAAATTATTATCATCGCTCTCGTGGAGGAAGCAGACGTATTCTCCATACTTAGCAAGGGTTTGGAGATCGCAGTCTCAGCACAAAATTCGCACCGTTTTCATTGGAAAACGCTACTTCCATTTTCTGGTTCACGGAAGTGTTAGAAATTACACTATTGTTCAATAGTGCTATTCTTCGATCAAAATATCCTAGATAACTCTTCACGAACTAAAACAGCAGTCGTAGGTACACAAATGTGGCACCGACTGACAAAACAAAAAACTAGTTGAAATTATGAAATACCAATCTCCACATGAGTATTTTTATCTGGGTACAAAATGACTATTTTTTTTCCAAATTTAACTTTTAAACTTTTTTTTTCTTACTAAGAAACAAAGAAGATAATCTCCCAGTTTGAAAGTGCGAGTGAAAGGGGGTTCGAGGTGCCTTTTTTGGGACTCAGATCGAAAATCTGGCTAGACGCCTCAATGCTAATATTCTGATACACGTCACGTGTGACCTCAATTAATAGTCATCAAAACAAAATACAAATAAATAGACAATGGAAACACAAACAGTCCTAAAATCCTATCCCATAATTTAGACACGATAAACGACAAACCAAACAAACCAACCAGAACGCCAAATTATTTATTTACCGAAACAATAGGCGAAAATAACATTTTTAAATTTGAGATTTTTGCATTCATAATGCTATTTTTATACAATACTAAATAATATACTAGAAAAAATACGACTCGCACCAGATCAATACTCAGACGGGAATCGAACCCGCGACCTTTGGATATCCGGTCCAATGCTCTGACCGCTGAGCTACCGAGTCACTAGTGACATCGCCGAATTTCTTCTAGTATATCCTACTCTTACGCTGCAAGCCAGCGTTATTTCACGTTATTTTATTGTATAAAAATAGCATTATGAATGCAAAAATCTCAAATTTAAAAATTATATAGCTATTTCATCTTAATCGATTGCCAAATATCTGGAAAGATATTTCAATTGAATGTCGAGGTAATTCCTCACATTGGTGAAATAACGCTGGCTTGCAGCGTAAGAGTAGGATATACTAGAAGAAATTCGGCGATGTCACTAGTGACTCGGTAGCTCAGCGGTCAGAGCATTGGACCGGATATCCAAAGGTCGCGGGTTCGATTCCCGTCTGAGTATTGATCTGGTGCGAGTCGTATTTTTTCTAGTATATTATTTAGTATTGTATAAAAATAGCATTATGAATGCAAAAATCTCAAATTTAAAAATTATATAGCTATTTCATCTTAATCGATTGCCAAATATCTGGAAAGATATTTCAATTGAATGTCGAGGTAATTCCTCACATTGGTGAAATAACGCTGGCTTGCAGCGTAAGAGTAGGATATACTAGAAGAAATTCGGCGATGTCACTAGTGACTCGGTAGCTCAGCGGTCAGAGCATTGGACCGGATATCCAAAGGTCGCGGGTTCGATTCCCGTCTGAGTATTGATCTGGTGCGAGTCGTATTTTTTCTAGTATATTATTTAGTATTGTACGAAAATAACATCATAAATTATCGGTTTAGGCAAACCCGTGAAAGTGTGAAGTTATAGTGGGGTATTACAAAATTGCCGTAAGATGTTCAAGCCCGGAAACACGCCGTCTGGTATTAAAGTGCGTCTAGAACAATCAGCGCGTGAATTTGTGATCGTAGTGGTACGAGGTATGAGCGTAACCGTATCGCGTTATATTTTTTTATTTGCATTATTTGCTCCTACTCATTTTTAATGTCGCCAATAATGCTGAGGCACAGGCCTTAGGCTTTGTGGCTTGGTGGGTGTTAACGACTGCAAATGCAGCTGGGACCAACGGCTTAACGTGACTTCCGCAGCACGGAAAAGCTCAAGATAATACATTTTTGGTCACCCATCCCATGACCTAGGTACCCTTGCGAAAGTTGCTTAACATGCGCAATCGCGGGCCAAGCGCTAAACCACTGCGCCACTGAGCCCCTCCCTCCTAAGCCACTGTACCATCGAGCTCCTTACCGAACCGAACTTGAAGCTTAAAATTAAAAGGGTTTATGCGCTACACTAGCGCCGCTAATGGAAAAAAACATAGTTCTTAAATAAAGACGAAATTGTGAATTGTGTTCTTCTAGTGTACTCCGAATAAGATTTGTGGTACTTTTCATCGCTTAAACTATATTTTCTAGTCTGTCGTTTAATTTAATGGAGGTTTATTCCTAAAAGTGGGCACTTTTAGCAATAAACTAAACGACAGGTTATAAAATATTGTTTAAACGGTAAAAAGTACAACAATTTATTTAAGCACTACGATTTTTTCCATTGGCGGCGCTAGTGTAGCGCAGTAACCCTCTTAAGGCGGTTGTATGACCGAAAGTGGCGCCCTCAGAGGTTTTTCATCAATAAGTTATTGATAGAAAAAGATTTTATTTCGCTTATTTTATTTCGCCCAAGGTTGCCTGGAAGAAATTGCTATGTAGCAATAAGGCCGCCTATTGTATGTTTTCTTGTTTTTTCTGATTGTATCGTTTTCTATCATGTGCAATAAAGTCTTTATTATTATTATTATTATTATTATTTTAATAATGTTTATCGTGGAGGTTTAAGGGCCCATGGTCTAGTATTTTAGAAGGTATCACTACATACCCTCGTAGTCATTCGTAGTAGAAGATAGCAAATGTGTCAAAAACGGCCACTTTTAGCAGTTTTGCTATCTACTTCTAGCAGTGACTACGAGGGAATGTAACGAAGCCGTCTAAAAATACTAGACTGTGGGCCCTAAAATCTCCACGATAAACATTTTTAAAATTGTGTATTAGAATTATAATATTAAATATAATTCACCGCGGCGCCACCTTAAGCAATTAAACGAATAAGTCACATTTGTCAAGCTGGAATTGATAAGCCTACGACAATGATTTCAGAGTTTATGGCTAAGTTATTAAGTTAGCGAACGAAATGAAAATAAGCTATTTGAGAGTAGGTAAGTTGTAGATATTCACAGTCATTTTTGTCCATTATGAGCTTAGCGACGACACTTCAAACATAAGGATAATTTAAATTAGCTACTTCATATTATGTCGCACGTCGACCGCCTCTGCGGTCTAGTGGTTCGCCCACCCGTTTAAGACGTAGGGGTCGCGGGTTCGATTCCCAGGAGGGGGGTACATTTGTATTTTTTATTTGGTTAGTGGTTCGCCCTGTTTTAAGTCCACCTGCCCCCCTAGCATTACTACTAAAACACGATAAATATCGGGTGAATAGCGTTTTATCGACACTCAACTGTCAAAATCCATTGTCTTTTGACAGTTAAACGTAATAAATCGCTATCATTACCGCATTTTGGTGGTCATGCTAGCTAAGGGAGTGGGCTAGCTACCATCATCTTACCTAAGTCTGACGCCATAAAACCATGTTAAATGGTTATGTTCCGGCAGTTAGACGTAAGATAGTCAGTTCCTCAGTGGTTGTCAATTTCAGTTACTTAGTTCTACATAAATTTATATATTCTATTATTTCCGAAATTCCAAAGGATAACGAAAGTCCACAAGTCGCTGGCAAAAACTTATTTATTCGCTGCCGCTTATGACTCATGTCCAAGAGAGAGTGTATTGCATGCATGCATTATGCCGCCAAGTTTCGTAACACAAGACGTGTAATGAATTCGTATTTTTAACCTTTTGCTTTTAACAATAGAGCCGATTTTCCATATTCGTGACCCACTTTATGTGATTGAATATTCGAGTTGCTGTTGTCATGGTGTGAAGAGCGGCGAAATATTAAAATATATCTTTTGTACACCTCATAGAATTAGTTCAGTTGTTGTTTCGTTCTAAGATTATATCGCAATCTAAGTTTTGGATGAAAGAATACATTTCTAAAACTGGGTTAAAAATAACAAAAAAAGAGAAATTCATGACTGAAGATTTTCATGTGTTTTAAATTTTGTGTTCTTGTTTGTCAGTTCAGTAGTGTAATGTGACTTTGTATTGCAATTGTACCGTTGCATTGCATAAATCTTTATTTCTACATAAGGCTTCTTACAGACGGGCTGCATTATGCCAGTCAACTGCTAAATTGCAGTTTATAAGTCTTTGTATAGTTGACATACCTGCATCGAAATTGCAAGCCGATTGTAAGAAGCCTGTGTGACTTCACATGCCAGTCACAAGATAAGTTAGTCACAAAACCAACATTTATGTAACAAGTCATTCTATAATTTCAAACCCTTGCAATACAGCACCCCTAATCAAATGACCAACATTCTATACTATTATTGCTTAACGTTTACTATTATAGCTTATATATGAGAATAGTACTCAAAGGCTTCTTATCTAAAATCTTTAGTTAACATGGGACGTCTCCTTAACTTTAAGGAGTCAGTTTTATAGAGTTACTGTCAAATCTGTCAAATTGGATGTTACATCCAAATATTGAACGAAGTAATAAAAAAGTTGTCAGATTTGACAAAGATGTCCTTAACTTTTACTTAACTCTTAACTAAAGATTTTAGCTAAGAAGGCTTTCGAGTATTAGCCGTGTCGCAATCGCAAACTTATGTAAATCACACACTTTGATGTATTGTATGGAATTGACTAGCTTACGGCACGTAATTTTATAGTTTACTGCTCAGCTTATTTTAAATCTTTAAGCCCGGCTACATACAGACGGAATTCAGCTACGGGTTTCCGTAAATACGTAATTCCAAATGCAGTTAATCCATACAACTATGGACCTACATACCCACACATGTAGGATTTTTCCCTACGGAATCTTCATACACTATCGAAAATCGGTATGTGGCCAGGCTAATAGTAACCGTAGCGTTCACATAGAATAGAATATTGGCCGTTTGGGTAGGGGGCAGGTATATCACTTACTTGCGTTATGCACAACCGGAGCGATCTCGCTCGGCCTTTCCGTTGCATCCCTGTCGACGCAGCAGGCCCAGATCATGCCACCAGAACACAGGTCTAAGGGCTTCCCCCCACCGAGCACGCACGATATGCTCAGACCGCAGGGGTAGCGCGCGCCTCGGTGGCGGCAGGTTTGTGGTATCACTGCGGAAAGAAAAAGAAAAAAGTTAATCTCTGAAAATATATCACAAAGTTAGGATTTTTGTCGATGGACATTGGGTAATTCTTAACACACTAGGAGATGTTCACAGACGCTTTCTGAATCTATATCTCTCTAAATTCTTAAAACAATGTAACTGTATTTATTATAAAGATACTTGTAAATATTTAACAGGCAGGTTTGTGGTATTACCGAAAGACGTTGCGTAACTCGGTAACATTTTTATCAACTCGGAATATTTTAGAGGTAACTTGATAAAGGTTTACAAATTGGTTTCAAGAAAAAAAAATGGTTATTTTTTTTGTTATAAACAAACTTTGTTTTGTAGGTCCTAAACTCATTAAAGTAGGAAGGTAAATTGGAATCAACTGTCGAAGGTATTACATTGATAAAATACAGCTGGCTTGCAGCGTAAGAGTAGGATATACTAGAAACATTTCGACGATGTCACTAGTGACTCGGTAGCTCAGTTAGAAGACCATTGCACCGGATGGAAAGGTCGCGGGTTTGATTCTCGCCGGAGAAAATGATTTAGTGACGAGTTGATTATTTTCTAGTATATTATTTAGTTTTGTACCTATCAAGTGGTACAAATTTTGCCTTACATTAATTATTATTTATGTCCGTGAAACTGGAGCACTGAAGTGGAGTGTTTATTGGATATTTGTGTGAAGGTTTCCGAATTACCCTGGTGAGTAAATTTTGTTTTATTATTTTTCTCCCGCTTAATATTGAAACGGGTATCGGCGCTGAAGTTTACCTGTGATAAAAAAGTAACCGTGTGTATTATGTCACTTGAAACAGGGTACGCATTTACACCATGAAGTTAATAAACCTAACGGAATAGAGGAACAAACATGAGCTGTCAAACGAAACCGAAATTTAATTAAATTTGTGTGTGTGAAAATGTTTATGTATATTGTCAGTAATGGACATCTTGTCACTATTGACATTAAAATCAATATGTGCCGTGCCGATAAGTGCAGACAAACTATCAATCAGTTGCGAAAAAGAGTTCCATCACGTCGCATCGCGCATCTCGCTTTATCACATAGTGTTGCTAATAAGTGAGATCTCGCTTGCTCAGCCCTTTGTTCCTCTATTCCGCTAGGTATAATAACTTTATGATTTACACATACATATTATGCCAAATGTTAACAAAACTGCTTGAATGCCACTTTAGTGGAATGTGCTAGATCATTATTCCGTCGTTAGAACTAATTCCACGAGTCTTCTATCAAAGCAAACAATTAATGAACTTGAAGGTTGGCATAAATTGGTACTTGCATAAGCCCTAATTACAAAACGACTACGAAACGACCAAGAAAACAAGTCCGAGAGTCAATGCGTGTCCGACACGCAGCGCAAACTTGGCCAACTTCTGTGACATTGGGGCGGAGATAGCTGTCACACTTCCCTTTATAGACTAGCTTCCGCCAGCGACTTTGCCCACGTGGACATCCCTAGGGAAACTTTGACCGGGATAAAAAGCATATACACCGTTAATTTTTAAGTATATCTAAAAATGAAAAGGGGATTTCAGACTACGTGAATGAACAACTTTTACGGACAACCACGGAATCGCGAAAAAAAATCAGCTGTTCCATACATTATAGTCGAGTCGATGTTGTACTTTTCTATGGAACAGCAGATTTTTTTTTCGAGATTCTGTGGTTGGCTTCATAGTAAAAGTTGTTAATTTACGTGGTCTGAAATCCCTTTTCATTTTTAGATATACTTAAAAATTAACTGTGTATAGGTACTATCTGTGTGCCAAAGGATCATGCCGGATTCTAGGCCATGATGCGTCTCAACCATACATACCTCAAAAAAGAGTAATTTCCCCCGAACGCGAACGAGAATCTGGAGATCGAATTGGTATCGAGTAAACGTCAAATCGGTACAATGTACAATAGAAACCGCTTTCAATGTACCATGACTGATGTGAACTCGATCTCCTTAATTCCCGTCGAGAGTAAAGGGGCTGGTTTCATAATAAACAAGAAATACTAAAATAAATGTGACTTTAAAAAGTTATAAAGAAAATAGTTTGAGACTTGAACGCAAAGATAATCTGTGCGTTGTCTCTGGCAACACTGTAGTCTTTTGTGACTGCCCGTTGAAAAATTGTCCGCGTAATATCAGCTACCTAGCGCTAAATAATGAAATGGAATATCCAATGTCACGCTTATCGCGATGCTTTTTGTAACAGGCCTTTAAACAATTTTAACTTAATAACACACTTCTTAGATAGAAACATAATTCTTTAACAAGAAAATGAATCTCTTAAACTACATTGTAACCAAAAACTACCAAATCACGTGAACATGTTTCATTCATTTTTTCTTCCAACACGACAACCGTGTCGTATTATCATAAATAACGTAAGATCTTGGTAAGATCAATAAACAATAGATCACGCAACGATGATCTATAGATCGGAGAATGGCCGAACGATAATTTCACTGTCGAGATCGAGATCGCTTTTACTATCATTGGTATCGATCTTACTACACTATGTTAATGTTTGATCGACAAAATTATCAAATGAAATGATTTCCTTAGCAGTGATTTCTTAGTTAATTGTTATGGTCTATAGATAGTTTTCAGTTAAATTATCTTAATTATTATTACTGCTGGTTGGCAAAAGGATGCTAACTATACTCAAACTCAAAGTCATTTATTCATGTGAATGTCGTAGAAGCTACGCCATCGTCTCGCAATCCCTGAGCGGAAGACCTTGTAACGAGAAGAACCGGCAAGAAACTCTTTAATGGCTGCTTTTTTTATAAAGAGCCGTT